>JAMJFZ010000199.1:4852500-10427500 GCA_026225945.1 Cricetomys ansorgei
AATGTGCCAAATTCAGACAGCATAAAGAAAGCATGCAATTCTACCTTAAGAGATGATTCTATCATTAAAATAAATACAATTCCCAGAAGTGCTGTCCCATTTCAGTAGGATAGAGATGTACATCTAGCCTGGAGTGATAAGCAGAAATTGGAGAATATTAACTGCTCATTCAGAAATGCCTCCAGTCTGTATGTCCAGAGCTCATATGTTTTAAACAATTCAGTAGCATCCCAACACCCCTGAATACTGACTATTTTGGTAGCTAGACAACAATGGGAATGTATCCCATCCCTACACATTTAAACTGGAAATTATAACCTCTGTCTTCCTCAGATTATATTTCAGTGTTATAGAGAATATATAATATCTAGTACTGTTTTAGAACCCCAGGATATATTAGGCACACAGTGATTAGATATGAAGGCAGAGCCCTTATGAATTAATGATCTAAACACAGTCTCATGGCACACTGGTCTTATATTACCTACTTCATGGTAGTCTTGAAGGCATATGGGATACAATGGAATTTCAGTCTTAATATGTGAAATAAATTCCAATATGTGTTTTGTATTCTGTGATTTTATTCTCTATTTTTCCAAGGAAGGGCTTTCATTCACTCATTCATCAAATATTTTATGAGTGGCTACTGGCTTGGTACAACTTTGATTAAGTACAGAAAGGAGCGAAGGATAAGTATGTTCTCTAATATTCAGAGTCCGATAGGGAAGAAAGTCATGCAAAAGAATTACTAGAGCATAATAAGCATGTAATAGAGGATATGGAAAAGTCAGAGAGTAAAAAGAAAACAAATGACAACTCTGGTGGCGATCCTCTCTCTCTGAACTTTTAGAAAAAAGCACCATTTGTACAGAAGGTAAGAGTTCTCTAATCTTCCTAGGATCATAACATTTAAGGCAGAGCCTTTTTCTGCAATCCAAAGTCCTTGTACACATGGGAAAGTGGGGAGAAAACTCATGGTCAGTGAGTGCTAAGCACAGAAATTCTTGGCAGAAGCTATTGTCTTGTTTTCCAGGTTTTATTTATCATTCAAGCTTTGATATAAGTAAATGCTGAATGAATAGCACTGAACAGGTAAAAGAAGAAAGTAATCAGAGTGGGAAGCCCAAGGTCACTAAGCTCCTCTTCCATGATCTGCTCTCTATATTTAACCTAAAATCACGGAAGCCATTTTCAATTGTTTCTGAGTTGGTGAAGACGGACAACCTCGGATTCTATTTCTTTGTACAAAAAGCATCTTCTTACATTTAGCAGTCAAATCCAAATGCTTCCTGTTCACATTCTAAACTAGAACTGACTATATAGGAAGCAGTCCAAAGCAGAAAGCAGTGGTGAAGGGGACCGGTTGTGGAACACAGAGCTCCTGGCTTTGGTCAGTCCTCTTGCCTTGTTAGTGAATCTCTAAAATGAGAATAATGATATTCTGACTGACTCTGACATGACTCTGACTTCCCTCAGAGTCATGGCAAGATGCAAGAAGATAATAAACGTAACATCCAGAATATGGATGTGAATATAGAAGCCTTTTCACAAATGTGAGCTGATGTTAGCCTAGTAGCTGCTCCAAGCCTTCTATACCCTTGGGAGGTGGTGAACATCTTCCACAGTGCCTTGCTGAGGAGACCCAACCAGGAAATTTGTCCTTGGCTTGAAACCAAATTGCCACCTGCTGTTTTAACTGTAGGCAGTTTCCTTGGGGTTTCATCTTTGAGGAAATAAAGAGCAGCTGGACTTTCATATTCTTGAAGACTTTTATTAAGCCATACTTCAAAGTTTGGGTTTCTAGACTAAATACACTGTCTTGTCAGCAAATCTTCCTACCTCCTCTACACTTTGTTTTCTTTCTGCACAAATCTTTTACATTTTAATTTTTCTCCCTTGGCTATTTCTGTCCCATTTGGATTCCGGGGAACAAGGCTACTGGTGTGAAAATTTCACAGAAGGGAAAATACAATAGATTTTTTTTTTCATGGACGGAAAAAATATAGGGCCTACATTTCTAGAGGTACTGGAATATTTCAACAAGGGTTGGGTGAGGTAAGAATTGCTAATGAAGTAATCCAGGAATGGAAAACTCTGTTGACATTCAAAATACATCTAACACCATATTCATGGATCATTTGGCCACAGGAATAAATCTTATAGATGTTTTGTCATTTTGCTTTATCCTAAAAAGAGACTCTGACTTCACCAATGCAGTGAAGACATTTTTCTATGGAAACAAACTGATTTGTGGAGAATATTCTGGGAAGGACCCATGGAAATAACTTCTTCCTTTCTTTCACCTGACAGAAGAGGCTGAGGGTGACTTGTTTAAGGTCCCACACAGTTAATGAATGTTTGAGTGCTCTGACTACCATTTCAAAGAACTTGATTTACTGTGTAGAATGACCTTTCATTTTGCACAGGACAGCAGGCTAGAGTTTGATGTGAGTTGACTTAGCAGCAACAGATGGTCATAGGAGCCTTTCCATACTTATTGAACAGATATGAGTCTCCCATTCGCTGAGGATTACAGAGAGCAAATAGTAACAAAACAGTAGGTGGGGGGGGGTTCCTATTCTCTGCTTCTCCTTTTCTTGACTTTTATATAAATGTCGTTTCTCATGTGTGCAACTCCCACCTGGGCTAAACTCAAAGATGAGCAGTCAGGGGAAGTATTGCTTCATATTCATAAACCTACCTTCCAGGGTTCTGACAGTTATCAAATGACTGTTTTCAGGCACATCTTGGATTTGGAAAATTGCAAGTTTGGCTTAAAAAAGAAATAATCTTATTCTTCAGACTATTTTTCTCAGGCTCTGAAAACATTATTATGCCCCACATGGTGAGGCTCTCAGATGACTGCCAGAAGCTGCTGGGGGTCTTTATCCACAGCGGTAGCCTCAGGGGGAGAGTGAGTGTGTGTGTCAACATTTATATGGACAATAATATTTTTTGTCTCTTCTTATCTGATACACTTTTATTTCTAGCAGGAGACAGAAAAATCTAAGCACATTTTTAAGGATAAAGTAGTCAAGTAAGCCCTAAAGAACTGGTCATTGAATTAATTGTCTTGTGCTTCCTACCTAATTAATCCTGATGGTATTGCTCTCTTCTCTCATGACATCTCCACATTCTAGTTACTCTTTTGAAAGAGAATCTGAACAGTTCTGCTACAGATTTATTTATTATTTATTTTATTTTATTATTTTGAGACGGGGTCCTAAGTTGCCCAGGCTAGCCTCCGACTGTGTAGCTGAAGACGCCCTTGAAATTCCAGGGCTCCTATTACCACCTCCCAAGTGCTGGGATTCCAGTCATGCACCTCCATACCTAGCTCAGATTCTTTTTAAAAATAGTATACACTAGAAGAAGTGAAAAATGTCTTGGTAGGCAATGTTGCTTTACAAAACAAAATAAAACCAGACAAATTGGGATCTACTTTGACCCTCTGGTAGAACCGTTGCATGGCCAATGAACTGCTTTATTGGTCTAGGACTTTCTCTTAAGGCCAGTGTGTGTACAAAGCTGCAGATGCCTCTACTTCCTTTCTATGTCTCTCCTGCAGCAGTGAGGAATATATCATTCTAGGCACTTTCATTACATGCTGTAATGTATCCAAGTCTGCATGGCCAGGCCATGGCTGAGAAACAAACCAGCAGTTGTTTGAGAATTATCACTGGCCAGTGACTCAGTCCCCAACATTTCAGACAACTTGTTTTGGGAATTGTGTGGCCTCAAGCAGGGAACGGCAAACTTGCTCACCCACATACTGAAGAGCCAGAAGTAAGAGAGATGGTAATTTGTTCCCCTGTTTAAATGTGTTCCACCCACTCATGGCCACGCGTGGGAGTGAAGGATGGGGCTTTGACCTAAAGGGTGGAATAATTCTTGTCCCCCTCATTTCCTTGTAGGGATGTTGGGGAGACCAGTGAGATCATGTCTATGAAGTGGATTGACTGGAATGTGCACATGTTGTCTATGTGAATTATGCTAGTAAGATTTTTTTTTAAACTTTTTTTTTTCATAATTTTCACAAACCATTGGCAACCTGTAGAGATTTTCCCATGTCCTTGTGCTTAAGTCCTTCTGCCAGCATACTCTGGGTAGTTCATTTGTGGTCTGTGTGTACATGGCCAAATACTGGCCCTTTGTCTTGTGGGGCCTTCCCATAGACAGCTGGAACTATTCTGAGCGAGGAGCCGCATGGAAAGTCTGCAGGCATAAAGAGAGGATTTGCAGCTGGCCCTGGGGTCTAGCGAATTCGTCATAAAGTGAGGGTATCTGAGTACTCAAACCCTTACCTAAGGCAGCATTTAGAAGTAAGATATTCTGCGTAAAGAAGCTAGCTTGGCTTCATGTAAGATTATGTAAGAGGTTTTTTATTATCATGTATTCATTATTCTCATTTTATACTTGCCCTCTAAGATATAAACCCAAAGGCTTCTATGGAAACGTTCCTGAAGGCCATTCCTAGTCAGCATTATCAGAGCATCACTGTTGACTTTTCAAATAGCTGTATTATTTTGCCTTTGCTAATAAGATGAAGAAGAAGAAAGATTTGGATAAGTTTTAAAGGATGCAATTATTAAAAGTGACTGTGGGCTGTGAGTGGTGGCTCAAGCTTTTAACTCCAGCACTTGGGAGGTAAAGGCAGGCAGTTTTCTGTGACTTTTAAGCCTAGCTTGATCTATAAAGTTAGTTTCAGGACTAAGTGGTGAGATTCTCCCTTTAAAAATAGAGAATTATATATGCTTAGATTTGTATCTGTTTGAAGCACTTGTCCTATTTAATTTTCACAATAATTGAAACAGTCCTCTTTTCCTTCCTTCCTTCCTTATTTATTTATTTATTTATTTATTTATTATTTTATTTATGTATGTATGTATGTATGTATGTATGTATTTATTTTGGACAGAGCCTTTTTATGTAGACCTGGCTGGTCTGAAACTTCTGATGATCCTCCTGCCTCAGAGTTTCTAGGGTGGGGATTGCAGGGTGTGAACAACCAACCTCTGGTGAAATGGTTATTTGTTCTTGTTCATTCTTTGCTATTTTGCATATACTTGATAAAATTGATGCTTCTGTCTATTAGAATTAATCTTTTTTTTTAAAAAAAAGTTTCACTTTTGTTTATTGTTTACATAGAGAAGTTAATTTGATTTTAGAATATAAATCATATCAGATGGGTTTAATAAATGAATTGATTTTGATTCTAATAATAATAGAAATTACACTTTCTTCTTATTGACTCTTTAAAAAACATCTTGTTTACTTTTATCTATATATACATTTATCTATGTGTAGGTATGTGTGTGTGCATGCAGGTAGATATGGAGGCCAGAAGATGGAGTTAAATCTCCTGAAGTTGGAATTATAGGTACTTATGAGCCAACTGGCATGTGTGTTTGGGAGCTGAACTCTGCAAGAGAAGCCAGTGCTCTTAAGTGCTGACCCACCTCTCTAGCTTCTCCTTTGTAATTCTTATGCCTTTTCTTTCCATTTCTTGACTTGTTTAATAGACTAGAAACTTCAGTATAATTTCTGTAATATCCTTGCTAAATTTTGGCATCAAGATTAGACTGAGTTGATAAAGCTCTAGGAAGTGATCGCTCTCTTTTTCTATTCTCCGGAAAGTTTGATAATATTGGTGGTATTTTTTTTCTGTAATTTCTTCAGTAATTCATTAATAAGGCTATCATGGACACGGAATTTTCTTTGTGGGAAAGTTTATAAAAATAGATTTAATTTCTTTACCAATGTAAAATACTAGTATTTTTCTATTTCTGTATCACTTTGATCCCGATGTCATATATATTATCGTATTTCTTGGCATAAGCCACTTTATACTGTAATGATGTTTTTAATGTTAGCTGACATTTTATAATGTCATGATTCCCATAATGAATAATAGTGAATATTATTATCAATTCTCTGAAGTTTTCTGAAAATATCTCAAAGGATCTGTTATGTTTATTCATGTCACTGACAGTATAAAATAATATTCTTGTGAACCACACCTTTTTTGTATCTCTGACTTCAAACACTTGCAGGAACATGAAAACATGTAACCAGTCAATGATAGAGTCAAAATATTACTGACATTTGTATTTATAGTCTTGAAACTTGCTGAGCTGAGATTCACAATTACTATTTCATGAATGTTTTCAAAGTCATCTTTGAACTACTTGAAAACTTTCCAGGGTGAGTTGGTGGGCATGCATACTCCCTAGGAGAGGAATGTGATGTTTAGCGGAGATAATAGGAAAGCTACCAACTCCGACTTCCCCAAAGTCAGACATCTCAACCTCAAGCACTACGGCCTTGTAATTCTACCAGAAAATTGAGCATCTTGGCCTCATTCAGAATCTTACTGTATGACAATGGCAGGAAACCAAACTAACAAGCAGCACTGAAGTCGCTTGTATTTTATTTTAATTAACCAGGTAACTTTGAGATAGGATCTTATGTTTCTTGAGCTTGTCTTGTACTCACTATGTAGTCAAGAATGATCATGAACTTCTTGTCTTTTTGCCTCTAATTTGAGTGCTAGGATTATAGACTTGCTCCATCATGCTTGGTTCAGGTGAGCCAGAGCTGGAATCCAGGGCCCCATGCATGTTATGGAAGCGTTTTACTGCCTGTGCTATATCTTGTAGTATCTGTTTATAGAATATGAGGTGGAGATCATACTTATTTCTTGTTATGACATCAAGGCTGCTCACAGCAGAGAACAAACATCATATCCAATGCCTTATATTCCAGGGAGCATCTAGAAAGTTGATGGGAATCTATGAATTTAATCAAAAGCACCCCTGACCTTTTATAATGATTTTTCACATGACCAAAAATAAAGTAGAAAAAATTAGACATAGGAAAAAATAAATCGCTGAAGAAACTTCAAAATATTACTTTACTGTGATTGTGATTCTTTATGTCATGTCTACTGTGGAAGTCAAACCAACTTCAGTGTGAAGCATCAACTGGAGCCATGTGAGAAGCTAAGAACAGCAGCATCTACTCACACAGGCTAGGAATGGGTAAAAAGTCAGAGGCACAAGCTGGATGGTGAGCCTATTCTTTGACTGCCTTTGACAGACCCAGGGGATTTTGAGCTGCTGAAGGACTACAGAAATCACTATAGAGCTATGCTCTGAAAGAAAATTGAACAATGAAACAGTAGACAAAAAGGGCAGTTTTGCTATAAGGAAAACCAGGTTCCCAAATTCTAAGCTGAAAAACAGATAAGCTAAAGGATCTTGGTTATTTTATAAATGACTCTTGTCGTTAATAACTCCTGGCTACATTCATTAAGTAGCAAATTTCCAGTGCACTTAAGAAGTAAATTTACTCGCAAAGGTTACTTCTGATGGAGAGTCTCAGCAACATGCTTGTTGGTTAAGCAAGGTATCCTGATATTCTTTTTGTGACTGGCCATTGTGAACTCATTCACATACCTGGGTGCTAGCCAGGGACACTTTCTGGCACGTTCCCAGGTGGTGGGGTTTGTGAATGTTGTTGCTCTTTCTGAACAAAATATGGAGACTGAGCTAAAGGCCAGACTAGAGAGGGTGGATCATAGACTGGGGCTGGGGGCCTTTCATTCCTGAGGCAGTACAGGATATTGCTTTCTTCTTGTCAGCCACACCTTTAAGATGTTTTTTTAAAAAATGGATACAATGCATTTTATCTCAAAGGTATATTAAAAATGGAACAGAAGCTGGGTGGAGTAGCAATGCCAGAGTCTAAACCCTTTACCTCCAAACTGACAGGGTGGAGTAAACAAGGCATTCCTGGCCAAGCATGTTGATCTTGGCCCACATGACTGGTAGAGAGGCAAGAGTTTTCTCTGGCCACCAAGTCGAAGGGCTCTTAATTTGCCTCAATTCCCTCCATTCCTGAGGTCTATGAACAGTCTCAAAAGAGAATTGATTGGAAAAAGAAAAAGTTACTTGTATTCGTTGTCATCAAATCATACAGTCAAAATTCAAGCAATCACGAAAGACTATGGCATAATATGCTCTTTTTTCTATATGCCTTGAGGAATTTTGCACAAAACCATGAAAACATTAGGCTAAGTTATACAGAAATCTGGAGAAAGCAGAATAGGAGTCTGAATTGTGGCTACTAACGGGTATTCAGAAGTATTCTAGGTATTTTCTGTGTATTAATTCATTTAGTTCTTATCATAGTCTTCTGTGGGAGGAGCTATGGCCAACATTATAGTGCTCACTAGCCAGATATGGAAACTGAGGCACATGGAGGTTAAAACGCTTCTCTATGCTCACAGAATGAGTAACAGAGGTTGGAATTCGACTCAGACATTCCAATTCCAGAGCCTGAAACATTAGTAAAATTTTCTGCTACTTAATCAAAAAAAATTGTACATAAACTGATGTTTTTAAAAAGAAATATCCCCAAACCAACAATTTGCTCAGAATCAGAGTAAATGGAAGTCAGAAAAGTAAAATAATAATAAAAAACAAGAATTTCCTCTTCAAAATATTTTCTTCAAATTTTACTTTCATATTAAAGATAAGGGCTAAAGCTGTTTGGCACAGTAAACACTAATTTCACTTTATTGACACTAAAGGCACAATGTTGCTTTAATATATAAAGGCACACACAATGATTTAGACCAATTTATGGTTCATAGTCTCACAGTATATTTTGAGCATTATGCCCCTAATATCTTAGTTTGAAATGTTTCTCGGAACACTGTTTGGCTGGAAAATTTAATACAAGAGAACACTCAAGACTTTCTCATTTTGATGCTAAAATAGGTAATATTGAACTACATTGCCTGTTCACTAGCCATATGTCATAATTCGATGGATTTATGATTTTTACTTTTAATGTTTTGAGATAGGGTTTTGATCCACGCCTGCCTCTGAAATACCACCACACCTGTGTCTATTTGCTCAGTATGAAGTGTTTCTTGTCTACAAAATGGAAGTGCCATCAGAATGAAAGACTAAACATTTCAAGAACTGTCTACTCCCCCTGCCCTCCTCTGTCCTCTTAATTTTTTTTTAAACAGTATCTTTCACTGGCCTGAAACTTACCAAGTAGATGAGGCTGTCTGGCTAGTGAGCCCCAGGGAATCCACCTCTTAGTATCTCCCAAGTACTGGAATTTCAAGTGTGGACTACCACGTTAGGCTTTTTAATTTTTCATTTAATGTGGGTTTTCGATATTGAACTCAGGTTACCTGCTTGTACTGTAAACACTTTACAAACTGACCTATCCTAATAGTCTTAAGAAGTGAGTTCATTTCTTACTTCTAAGGCGCTATTTCAGTAAGCCATCTAGCTCATCAGCTCTATTGTGTTTTAGCTCCAAATTGATTTATGGAAGAACTGGCTGCTCAAGTAGATGTGGTGGGTGTACCTTCTAACTCAAACCATACAATACTTGTAGCTACAATATGTTTTTCCAAGCAACCAAGTTGCTGAGTTAAAACCAGAAAAGGAAACCACTAAGCAGAGGAAATACAACTCAAGTGATTTTAGAGTACAATGGCTGATGCTAAGGGTTTAGAAACTAATGTCTAATGCTCTATATCATAGAGAAATGTATTAGGAAATAGCCTGTGTCATTCATGAAGGATGCTGGAAAAGGCTATGTGAGAAGCTGTCTCGAGATACAATTTGAAAATGTACTAGGAAACAGCCAGTATCCTTTGACCTAAAGGTCAAAAGACTCTTGTAAAGATTAGAAATCTGTATTACTTAGGTGGCCTGAATTTGCATAGCTAAGCAATCTACAAATACAAGTTCAAGAAAAAACTGCTCTCTAGAGCCACTAAATCTTGTACCACTTGCAGCAAAGGAAAACGGAATAGTAAGCATAGAGAAGGAGACCAGGGAGTAGTAAGCATAGAGTTGGAAACTATCCTCTCTCAAGATGAGCTCCTCAACAGTAAGCACAAAGCATATGCAGAGACCCACTGCTTTAAGAGTTAATTGATAGGAACAAGGAATGATTGTATTAAGTAAACTATTGATAGTATAATTGTCTAAATACATTTAAAATATGTATATTGTTAGGGTTCCAAGATCTGGATTAACTATGTCTGTTCTGTTAGGTTTTAAACTTGCTACCTCAGAATTATCCAGTTCATGAATTCTTTAGAAGTGAATACAATTGAATAATTAAAACCCCCAAATTTGGGTTTTATTTTGCCTCTATTTTAGCAGCTTTGGCATAATCTAGATAGTTAAATATTCTCTCAGAATTGGATGTGTATCTCTTAGCCATTGTGACTCCTACTGAGCTGAATATTAGAGTGCAAATATCTTTTTAATTTATGGATTTCATTTCCTTTGGAGATGCACTAGACCATACTTTTAATTTTTTGATGATTCTCCTTCCTGTTTTCTATAATAGCTATATTTATGTACATTCTTACTAACGGTGTACAAGACTTCCTGTCCATAACCTCACAATTCTTGGTATCATGTGGACTCTAGCACAGCTGAACGTATGAGAAGGAAGGAAGGCTATGATGCAGGACCAGGGGCAGGGGCTGGAGGTGTTGGGGAGATGACTGTTTAAGTTCAGTCACACAAAAGGGCAGTCAGACAAACTGAGTGCAAGATATCTACAGTGCATAATGACTATAGTTAATAAAATGACCTAGATATGGCTAAGACTAGAGTCTACAAAACATGCTAAGTATGTGAGTAATTTATATGAAAAATACCTTAATTTAGTCATTTCATAGGTTATATACCATGAATGTCTATATGTATGCATGTACGTATGTGTGTATATGTATGTATATTTTTTGACTTGTTAATTACAAGAATTCATGAGCCCACTCAAGGGCTTTATGCTTTCTACCCTTGTACATGATTTTGGTGAGTTCTGGTTCAGAAACCATATTTACCCCCTAGAGTGGAGTGAAGGAATTAAGTTCAAATACTAATAATTACTCTGTATGTCTGTCAAATTACCTCCTGTGTTCCCCTCAAAGCAGGAATTATACCAAAAAATTAGTACCACTGAAATCTAAACATCTTATTTTCTACCAGGTCTGTCTTGAAAATTCTTACTAAAAAGCACCTCTGAGTGTGTCTTTTCACACTGCAATTCTCTGTCTTTATTAAAGAGATAGTGATTGACTGTGTGTTTCTAATGTGAAATACGAATGTGGAATGTCATTTTGTTCATTTACTGAATATCTACCATGTGCTTATATGTTTCTTATAAATATCTTACTGATTTCAAGCTTTTTCCATCTAGATTTTTCAAGTCTAAAATTTACTGAACCTAAACAGTACTGTTTGCTTCAGTTTATATGTCTCTCTCTTTCTCTCTACCGCTCTATATCTATACCTATATTGATGTATATCTCTCTATCTCTGTCTCTCTAAACCTATATCTAATCTGTATATATTCTACCTATTTCCTGGTGTTGTACCACTCTCCCTTAGCTATAAAAACATGAAGAACGCTGTGATTTTTAATGCTCCTATGCAATTTACACATCCCGCTCTTATTCAGGATGAACTTAGATCATCCTTACTGATCTGATAAATCTTATCCTTTAAATCAAGCTGAAATGATATCTCCGTCTTCTCAGTTGTGTTTAGTCTATTCCTGTAAACTCCCCTTGCCCTGTAACTTTCTGTTTTTATAGCATTTATTATGTTTTGCTATAAAATTTTGTTCTAAAATAGCCCTAAACTCTCCCTGCCTCTACCGTGTTAGCACACTCACTTGGTTGTCTTATTAGCTTGCATAAATGGATAAAAGAGGCAGTTGTGTTGTGGTGGCCCAGGTGTCAAGGGAGTGAGAATGGCCTTCAGTTGGCTGCTAGAAGAACTGGAGACCTCATTCTCACAACTCACAAGGAACTAAATCCTGATAACAAATGCGTGTTGTTTCAAGTCATTGACTATGCAGAAACTTGCTTGTCAATGTTTCTTTTTTCACTCTACTTCACATGATAACTGCTTGCACTTGATGCCCTGCCTTACTTGCTTCTGTATCCCCAGAAGCTGACACTGTCTGGCACACAGTAGCTCCTTGACCAATGTTTGTGAATGAGGTGGTAGCAAAGCAAGGCCACTCGGTGCCTGGAATGGAAATCAGCTGCAGCCAATTCTCTGTTCATCATTTCCTTCAAGTTCTGAGTCTCAGGGGCTTTTGTTTATGGGAAAAATTAAAGGGTTAGACATAATATAGTTTAGCTTGGCTCCAGAAGTTTCTCTATCTAGTTTTTCTCCTTCAGAGTAGGTATTAACGACATGTGTGAGGTTGTACTGTGTTAGCAGATGGCTTGGTCTGTAATAGATTGCTTCCATGTTGCGATACCTTTTAATTCTGACGGGCAAAAGAAGTTATGAATTTTAGGACTGATGACTCTACTTAAAAGAAATCCCCAAAGGATTAAATAGCGAGAACACAAAATTTGGAATGAACTTTTGAAAAATTGAGATCTGTTTTAAAAAGGGCATTTGATGACATGCAGCATGACATTTAACAGCTCTTTAATTAAGTGGATTAAGAACCAGATAACACAGTTTTAGGCAGGAAGTTCTTTTTCCATGCTGACAGGAAACATTTGTTTTGTTTTAGCCAGACAGTTTTTTAAAAAAGCTATTTATAATAACAGCTTTGTCAAAGTGTGTGTGTGTGTGTGTGGGGTCTACAACTTCTCATTGGTTTCGTTTTTTAAAATTTTGCTTTTTTATTTAAAAATTTATTTTTTTTATTTAAAAATTTGCTTTTTGTATTATCTTTTCAAATGTTTCTAGCTGATAGGAAAACCATGATTCACCGTCTCAAAGACTTACGGTCAAGACACTTCACTTTCTGGGCCAGCAAATGTGGAGAGGATAACTCTTGTTAAGCACGTTAGATAATTCTTGATGAAATCAGTGCATCCCTCAGTTGGAGCTACCTTTCCTTCCTCCCCACCCTCTTCCTCATGTATTATTTTTCCAAGAGGTTAAAAAAAGACCCAGGCACAGATAATACTGAATGTTTGTTATTTTTAAAAAGAGAGAAGATGATAAAATCCATCTTCTTTAATGCAAGACTTGAGCCTTTCATCTGTCCATCTTTGGACTCTTCCTCTCTTCTGTCTTAATCTATGTAAACAACAACTGAAAAGGGAATTAACAATCCTTGTGACATTTCAGTACAACAGTTGTGTATCTCTTCTTAAGCACACTTTGTCTTCTTACTGCTCATCATGAGGAAGGAATAGGAAACAATGTTCAAATTCATTACACAGTATTAGCTAAATAAAGCAAAACATTAGAATAGAAGAGAAAATTCTTCCCTTTAATATTAACCAATAAGTAATCATCTAAAGAAGTTTATAGAATGTTTACTTGAAGAAATAGTCAAAATAAGAAAAAAATCATTCTTTTAAGTAGGGTATTTCTTAAAGGAAAAGTCAAAGTAGAAAAATAGATAAATCTTCCTGAGACTTATTTTACTTCCTCTGTTAGTAACATACAAGTAATTTCAAAAGGTACAAATTTTAAGTATATACAGAACCAGCAATAATACTTTCTCAACAATACTTCTTATAATGAAATAAGAAATTTACAAGTCTCCAAAAGTAGAACCCAAAAAAAATTACTGAAGAAGCTCAGAGCTCGTTTATTGAAATTGCAAATTCTAGCTGTTATGAACTAGGGTTTTGATACTAACTAACTGAAGGTTTGGATTCAGGTTCTGTCATTAACCAGTCAAGGCAGTGCTGTGCAAGCAACTTTCCTATATCGATTTCTGCATCTACAAAATACATGTATGAATATATATATACAATCATGTACAATAAATATATCCCATAGAACTTGCCACAGAAATAGAAAATAGATGATTTTGCTTGCTCATAGTTAAGGATAGAGAAAATGAGGGCTAGAGTTTACAGATTGCCAAAGGGTATGTGTTTAATTATAGAACTTGTAATAGAACAATGCTAACTTCTTCCATAAATTCAACATTTTGTTGTACAGTATTTTACTTAGTTTTTGTAGCATTTGCTTGAGTAAAATAGCTGATATCTGTTATTATTGAATAGTAATAGAAAGATACAGAGAGAAACTGGTTTATATAAGAACACAAGATAAATTTTAATGAAAAATTAAAGGCAACAAAATTAGGTTAATCTGATTCTTCCCAGTACCTTTCCCTGCTTGTCTGGACTTTTGTTATCTGGATATATGTCCATACATCTAACATATTCAGTGAAAATCCAGAATCTTTTGGTGCAAATCTGTTAAAGCAAAGCAACAAAACTAATCACTTCAGCTTGTCCCATTGTGGACAAAAGACAATCTACTGGGAATTAAATCCCATGAAGGAGGAGTACAAATGGGAATCATGGCTCAAGGTTTCCATCTGGAGATTGCAGTGTCCAGCTAAGGAAACACTGAAACCCTAAGGAGCTGGCAGCAAGCAGTGATGGCAGTCTGTCTCATTGTCAGATGTTTTGTTTTTGAATCCACCTTACAGCATGCATTTAATTTAAAACTATTCTTCATTTTTCTTTCTAAAAATGATTTATCTTATGTTATATTATGTTCTACTTATTTTTGCCTGCATGTGTGTTTGGGAACCACATGTGTGCAGGCACTTCAGGGGCCAGAAGAGGGCATCAGATCCCCTGGAACTAGAGTAATGCAGTTTGTTGCTAGCAGCCAGTAGGTTCTGGGAACCAAATTCTGCATGAATCCTCTACAAGAGCAACAAGCACTGAGCCTCTCTCTAGCTTCTTCTCTACTTCTTGATATAGGAGATTTTTCTGATGACTGATTTTTCTGATGAACACCTGGGGAACATCCAGTGTCAGACCCCACAAAGATTCAGAAGGAGTTTAAGTCTGCAGGGGTCTGAAGTCTCAGAGATTTCTTTAGAATTCAGAACATGATACCACAGGCTTCTTCTACTAGACTTCAGACTGAAGCCTGACATTTCTGATCAACATCTGTAGTAACTAAGCCTGTGTCAAGAGTATGATTCAGTAGTATTCCATGTCCCCATCACTGCCTACAAAGCAAAGATTTTTGTTAGTCCTTTAGAAGGAGCATAAATAGCAGGATAGTGATGAGACTTTTTCTGTCACAGTAAACTTGGGTATAAAGGAATAAGGTTGAGAAACGAAAGGTGATTAAATCTTAAAAGGGTCACTGGTTGCTTTTCACACCCTAATGTAGACTTACTGAAAAGCCCTGAAAGAAAAAGCTATTCAGGAACTAAGTCTAACATGTTAACATGTTCCCCAACCCCCCATATATGTCTGTGAAAGGGCAACAAAATGAGAGAGATTTGGGGACTGACAGCATTCACCTGTGGAGAAGTCAGACATCATGGTGAGAAGCTCTTCCTTCAGGGGTGAGATTGTGGGTACATTCTCTCCCAATGTCAAGTAAGAGTCTGGGAGTTAGCGATCAGAGTTCCAACAATTCCTCTGGTAAATGTTGAGATAGCCATCAAAGAACAGGGGAACCTGAACCTGTTCTTGGCCCGACTGTCTGAGAAATGGAAGTACCCAGAGGACAGAAGAGTGTAGAGGAGCTCATATTTCTATTTTGTGGGGGTGGTAGGGCTGAATGATTATCTTGAGAATCAGGTGGACCTACCTGAAAAAAGGTAGCTGGCTAGAGTTCCAGGGGGACAAGATCTGTAGTGATCATGGCATCTGAGAGGGGGCAGATACTGCTTCTGTTTTAAGGAACTGTGTGGCAGACAAGTGAACTGATCCCTTTTAATCCTCCCTCCCAACATGATTCAAGAAAGTTGCCCGTGTGTCCCATGGGAGAGGCAAGATTGAGCCTGGATTGGCATGTAAAAAATTTTGACAGCCAGATGGTATTACCTAAATAAATACATCAGATAATGTGAGAGTACTTCAAGAACAGCAGATTAAGCAAGGCAGACCTCCTTCTTCCTCCTTAATAAAGTATGAGGAGTTTAGTGACCACAGAAAAGAAGGTCAGAAACAGAGCTAGGTTTTATACAGTCTCCACAATAGAGTACTCGGTTGAGAGCAGAGTAAAAGAACAGAGCACAAATCTGAACATATGTTGAGAATACAGAGATTTGCACTTCATCTGAGGTTCAGGTTTAAACTGGACTGAGTATAGAATCTACTCAAGATTCCATTAAAGGACAGCCAAAGATGTTTCCATAGAGCCATTATGCAAACTGCAACTGAAGAAAAACACCTTGTCACATCCATTTGTTCAACACATCACAGTGGAAGGCCTACATTGTGACTAGCATCGTCCTAGGTCTCAGGGACACAGCAAGCAGAGAACTAAAAAGAAAAAAATCTCTGTTCCTGAGAGCTTACACCCAAAAGGAGGAGAGGCCAACAATGGACAACAAACTACAGGGCAGCTGCCTGCTGGATTCCGTCTGACCGTATTGTTTTTATGGGGAGAGAATCCACCTGTAAACTGTATACAGTGGGTTTAAATTCTACTCAGGTTCCAGTAGAATTCTTCTCAGACTCAGGCCTGAGGGTGGTGTTATGTATAGTACCATAGTTTTGGTATCCTGTCAGTCTCAAATCCAGGAACTATGGTGGAGGGTCCATCATTTGCTAAAAATTGTAGGGGAAGATTTGGAACAACTGTAGCAGGACAATACTTGATAGAATTCAGTCTCAGCAATGGCATGAGATAGAAAATAAACTCATTGTTTTTATTTTTACTTATTTTTTGGTAGACGCATCAGGAGAATTTACAAAACAGTCTACATTAAAAAAAAAAACTAAACCCTACTCACAACCAAAACCTGGTTTCGATAAAGGGATCTTGATCTATATTTCTTGTGGGAAATTTATACTTAGCATCTTCAATACTTTCTCACCGACCCAAGTTTTTAATTTCAGAAGACAGCTAGAGGGAAAAATGACAGTGGACATTGTTTGGAAATAAGACTTAAAAGTCAAAGAGTGACACTAGTTTGCTTCAGTTAGGGATGTGGTAAATTTATAGTTTATTGCAATGAATGACAAAGACAAAACATTGCCACCGCCACAATGAGCAATGTTCCTTAAAAAAGCAAAACAAAACAAAAAACCTAAACAGTGTTCTACTCGCTTGAGCTTTGCAGCCCAGTGTAAGAAACACAGGGCAGGGAGCCTCTGAGGAGGCTAAAGGGCAAACATCAAAGGAAAGAAGCCTGTCACCCTGGCCTGGGCTCTGACTGAAGAAAGCAAGTACACACTTCCAGGACTTTGAGGGGAAGGTGTGAGCTGAAGACAAATGGAAGATGTTAACTATGAAGGGTGCAGATCATTTTCCTTATTATTCTTATCTGGAATTCTCTTACACTTGGCAGATGGATTCACTTCCCTAGAGTAAGAGCACATCCAAGCCAGAGACAGCATTATTTCTTTCGTGTTGGTGAACCTTGCGAGCTTGGTTATTCCTTACCTGAGTCATACCCTTCTCCAACAGCTATAGACACAACTGAAGAAAGCCTTTTTGGAAAATAAGAGGACAGAATTACCTAACTTAAAAACATTGAAGCCGAATCCACACAATTCTGTTAAAAGAAACCTCTGGAAAATTTTAAAGTTTGAGTTACAACTTTCAACGCAGTAGAAAAAGGGTCTCTGAAGCCATGTAATTCCTTTATCAAAACATCTGATACTTTCTTTAAAATGCTTGTTTTTTTGTTTTTGTTTTTTATTGATCTTATTGATGCAAAAAGCAAACCTCATTGAGAGAAGGTGTAAATCTACAGGACTGAGAAAGCAATCTTAGCTCATAGTATTAATAATCTTTTCATGATTGAATTAAAGAATGAACCAAAGATCCATAGAAGTAACTTAACACTCTGTGGTTCAATTAGTCTTTTGATATTTGTTTACAGTGGAGAGTTGTCCTTTTGTGGAGGGTGCCATGGCCATCTTGTAGAGTCTTGAGTAGAAGAGTGTAATCAGATAATGTTGATAGGCTGGCTTTCAGATACAAAGATCAATCAATGATCTGTGTTTGTGTTTATTTTTAGCCTCAAAGTTTGTTGTGATATACAACATTCATATAAGACCCAGATGTGAATAAATATAGACTGAGAGATTACATATCTAAAATTTGAAGAAATATTTAGAGATTAAAAATGCAGATGCTAGTGTGGTTAAGAACTTAAAAGTACACAGCCATTTCCAGTAATAGAATCACATCTGGCTTTCAGGATTTAAATTCAGTCCTAATTACTTTCTTCTAAGTTATAAACTCTAATTTAGGGGGACATATAAAATATTACTGCTTAGAACATTTTCTGTGAAGTATTGGGAAAATTTGAAGCACTCTGTTGTGTCCCCATTGTTTTTAAGGCTGCCCTATATCCACCTGGGTGAATACCCACTAGGTATTAAAATATTTTGAGGGTGGTGGTGGCATATGTCTTTAATCCTAGCACTCTGGAGGCAGAGGTAGGTGGATCTCTGTGAGTTTGAGGCCTGCAGCCTGGTCTATGGAGTGAGTTCCAGAATAGCCAGAGTTACAACAGAGAAACCCTGTCTCAAAAAAACAAAACTAAACAAAACAAAAAAAAATTGCATTAATTAGTTAAAATCTCAATAGTTATATATGATTCTTGAATGTTTTTCAATAAATTCATAAGTATAGAGATCAAAAGTATTAAGGACTTATTTTCTACCCTCTGGATACTCTTAAGAACTTATTTTAAGGATTTTGTAAGTGATAACTCACGAAAGTCGGTTATTTATAAATTATACCTATGCATATTTATAACTTATATATGCATACATCTGTTTACATGCACATTAATATACATACATACATACGTGCATTCAACTTTTCAAATAATTAAAAATAAAAATATTAGATTATTATTATGGGTTGAATTGTGTCCTCCCAAATTTTGAAGACAGAAGCATCAGTAACTTAGTGTGTGACCTTGTTTGGTAGCTAGGTATGATGAAATTATATTGGAGTAGTGTGCATCCCTAATGTAATGTGCTCTTATTAAAAGCAGAATTTTGGGGACAGATAAACATGCAACCAAGGGGAATGCCATGTGAAGACGAAGGCAGATACTGAGGTAATGCATTATGTACATACTAAGAAATACGGAGGATTTCCAATAAGCCACTAGATGTTAGTAGAGAGATAAATATTTCCTTGTGGCCTTCCAAAGAAGCTCACCATTTGCAAGACTAGATCTTGGGCTTCCAGAGCCCAGAACTTTTTTCTATATCATAGTCTAAGGCTCCATTTTCCTGTCAACACACAGAAGAGATCAACTTTAAAAATTGACATGGAAATTGAAAAAGGATATTTCTACACATGGACATTTTATCCATACAGTCTGAGCCTGTTTAATTATGGCTAACTATTACATAAATTTCAATCAATTCATATTTCTTAGAACTTAAAAGGGTATATTTGATGAAAACATATAACTCATAAGTTGGTACTGCTCCTATTCACAGGTTAAAATTCATTAATTTTTATTAATGGCTTTATAACTAGTATTTTATGTAAAATGATTTATTTTAATTAATTGTGTCGTTTTATAAATCAGTTAAATAAGTCAGTTCCAGTTTGTAGCTAGAGCCAGTGGGCCATAATGATTCAATGTATGTCAAGGATTTGATCTCAGAGCTCAGAATTCTTCCTGTTGTGAGCATCCCTGTGAAACCATACACTTCCAAGTTCAGGGACTAGAAAGACTGTGTTGAGAACATGGATGAGATAGGAACTCTGGGAGATAGAAGGATATTTTCTTTGCGGTTATGTTTTAAAATAATAACTACAGAGTGACAATCATACTTTTAGGTCTTGAGACCAGATGAGGAAAAGGTAATTGTATTTCCCCCTCCAACCATATAACCTGTGTATGGGCATCTGAGGATCTCACCCTGATACTAGTGAAATGATGCAAAACCATATTCCAACTATGCATTTCCTCTCTTTTCCTTTGCTGGAACTCTCTGTACAGCACACGTATGAGGCACCACACTGACTTGTTCTGAGTCTGGGTTGGAACGTAATGCCTTCCTGTTCCTACAGTCCTCTGTTGCAGTTTATTAAAAACCAGAGAAGTTGGACTTGCTGCTTCCATATGGCTTTCCTAGTTTATTGGCTCTATTTGCTTGTAAAAATATGTTTTCAATTACACATAAAACATTTGATGCAGACTACTTTGGGAAAGTCAAGATGTATTGTTTTTCTTGCCCACATCACATACGTTCTGTTTTTATCGAGAATTTAAGGTGCAGTGTACTGACGTCAAATGGTCAGTGATGGAACAGGGTCTTAGAGGAAGGTGAAGGATAATCTTAACTATAAATAATAGAAGAGCCACAGAAATTGAGTGTTTACTCTGGATTCCCTGTAAGCATGCCAGATTGTGGGTATGACCATAAAGGACAAAAATATATGTAAAACCCAAAGGAAAAAATGAGACTATTTGGAACACATGATCATAACAGGAAACATTGGTTTGAGGTGAACCTTTCTTCCTCATATAGAACTTTCTAGATGTTTTTTTGTCAGTCAGCCATATCTAATAATTTTCCTCTGACAATACAAAGTTGGAAAGGGCTTTAAAACCACAGTCTCAGTGGGACTAAACGGGACATGTTTGTCTTCCTCAGAGGAGTAATCATTATAGTGAATTAATAGTTATTATTAGTAGTACTTTGTCCAGGTCCCAGGCAAGGAATTGTTTTACTGAATGTTCATCTGTCCAGACAAAACACACAGATGGATTATACTGGGCCATGCCTCAAACACGAAAAAGAAGGCAACAGGGAGAAGTTAAGTGGGGGGCTAAAGTTCCACGAACCCCCTGCTCTGACTCGTGCATGCACAACTCTTGCTGTAACATCTATGGGTCAACCACAAGTCAGTTAGGTTTAGCTCATCACAGATGAAGCAGGGAATAGAGCATCCACACACACATGTGAGTGACTACTGTGTTTAGCTAACTGACATCAATGAGAGGCATTTGCTCCTTATTCTTGCTTCCTCAGTCAGCCAGTGACTATATTGCCCCACTTCTGGCTTAGAACTTAAGAGCATCTAGAATTACAAGAGAATGTTTGTTGAAAATGCAGATTTCTGGCCACCAACCCATCATGAGATTGAGTTTCAATAGGCTTAATCATAGGCATGGAATTATGGTGCAGTTCGTCCTTGGACCAAACTTTAACCACTTTGGAGAACTTTTCAGGGTGAGGATGGGAAGACTGGCTAAGTGTTGTGATGATTGGGGTTATTTTCATTATGGTTAAGGGCCCATCTTAGACACGTTATGCCTTGGTGTGATGGTTAACTTGAATCATCCACTTGACTATATTAAGAAGCAGCTCAGGGTATTAGCGAGGCACACTTCTGTGTGTGTCTGTGCACACATTTTCAGACAGTGTTAACTGAGGGAGAAGACCTACTCTGAATGTTAGGAAGCAAGCACCATCCCATAGGTTGTAATTAGGGATTGAAAAAAAAAAAGGAAAAAAGGAGAAAGCAAACCAGTATTCATCTCTTTCTGGTTCCTGATCAGCCAAGATGTGAATTAGTAGACACATGTTCCTGCTGCCATGTCTTCTTTGGCATCATTTGTTTATATCCCTCTTAACCAGGAGACAAAATAAATCCTTCTTTCCTTAAAGTACTTTTTGTCATGTCAGAACAATGATAAAGGCAACTAATACACTAGCACTAGTCCATTCCTGGAAACTTCTTGATTTCTGATTTTTTTAAAAGTTGAAATATATAGGTGTGTGTGTGTGTGTGTGTGTGTGTGTGTGTGAACACCCATGTGTACAGAAGTCAAAGACTGGGTGTCTTTCCTTATTGTTTGAGGCAGGGTCTCTCACTGAACCTGAAGCTCACCAAATCGATGACCTTGGCTTAGCTGGCAAGCTCCATGGATTCCTGTTTCTGCCTCATCAGTGTTGGGGTGTGGTACTGGGCCCATCTTTTAGAGGTTCCCAGCTTATATACATGGGTACAAGTGATCACTCTTTCAAATACTCACTTTTTCTAAATGCCTACTTGACTGCTGAATTTATTTTGTTTCTGTAATTTGTGCTTTTCTTTGATTTTATTTATGTATTCTTCTTTTAGTCTTTCATTCAGCTATATACATGGTTTCAAGCTTTGTGCTGGGAACACACTCTGGTGTAAGGCAGACTCAACAAATGGGGTCTCTTGGCCAGCAGGAGTGACAGATAGTCAGACGTCATAGGGAACACGGAATGTAGGATCATGCAGCAGAGCCACTTGATTTTGTCTAAAGGGCCAAGGCTGGCTTTTAAGAATACTTAGGGAGCTGGGAGGTGAGGAGAAAGTAGGGTATTCTAGGTAGAAATAAGAGAACAGTGTGAATATATTAAAAGATATGCATTATGACACTTGCAAAAAGAGCTATTGGTATTGGAGAGATGGCTCATTGATAAAAACACGTCCTGTACTTCCGGAAGATCTGGGTTCAATTCCCAGCATCCACACAGCTGTTTATAACTGTAACTATGGTCCTAGGGTGTCCGAGGTCACCAGACATGTACATGTATAAACAACACACACAGACAAAATGCTTATGCATATAAACAAATTTAAATAAGAACTGTAGCTATTAATTAGTGTATAGTCATTAACAGTAGATGATGTAGGAAAGAATGGGGCCAGAAAAACGGACAGGAGCTGGTAATGGAAAGCGTTGTAAATCCTGAGATGGCGTTTAGAGTCTTAACACTATGAGATACTTCTGAAAGTACTGAAACAAGAGTAAATTACAATCTGGTCTTTACTGGGATAGTATGTTGCATGTGGCCAAAAGTACAAAGGATTAGTAAGTCTCAGAAGGTGATGGTGGTGAGGGCTTAGAGAATGGGCAAAGTAAAAACCTTAGGAAGAAAAGTCTGTGCCTCTGTTGTAGGAGGGAAAGAGCAAAGGACAGAAAGGTCTGCAGAGTAGATGTGTATCTGGCAACAGTACGTTGATGGCGCTTCTTCCTCTGTGAGAGAGAAGAATGAAGACACATTGAGATATCCAGAGCACTTTAGTAATGAGATTTTAGTATTGATACAGCTTCCTCAGCCGGGTGATGCATAGGGACAGTTAGTTACTTGTCTTATCAGGAATGATACGAAGCATTTGGGAATGTACAGCGCTATCCTTTTTTAAAATTACAGGGTCTTTCAGCATTGAATCAAAACTCATGAAACCACAATAAAACTCTGAGAAGCCTAGTGTCTATTAGCTATATCAACACACATTATGCTAAGTTGTGACAGACTTTGTAGAAGCAACATCCAGAAAGAGCCAAAGCACATCTTTCTAACCTTGGGACACATTAACTGATTTTAGAATCAGAAGTCTCTTAGTGAAAGCTCTCAGCTTCCATTCAGCTTTATGAATGAAGCTCAAGTAGCTTTAACTCTAGGAGTCAGTTTATTTTAAGCACAAAGCCAATCCTGTTTTCCTATTTGTCCTTTATAAAAGCAAGTTCAAGCTGAGAGACTTATGGCTTAAAATGAGTAAATCCTGAAGAAAAAAAATACAGAAACAACTCAAGATGTCATTCAAAGGCACCAAACTTTTTCTTCCTCCAGAAAGTTCAGACAACAGAAAGGGATTTTGGTAGGGACAGGGTACCCAAGCGGACTTTACTCCCAAATACACATTGGACTGATTTTGCTAAAGATGTTTTCCCACTTTTGGCCTTCCAAAACCCAGAGTTCAGAGCTTCACTACTACTTCTTTTATGCAGCAGCAAATTGACCACAACACTATTAGAAAAAGACATGAGTCAATGTGTTTGGCTCTTTGTTTCTTTGTTGTGTTCTTTGGAAAAGAAAGATTGTAAGAAAAGAAAGACTCCCTTTACATCTTTTCCTTGAGGGCTGTTTGCTTAAAACAACCCCAAACTAGGCCATTATTGGGGTTTATATTAAGCACTTCCAAAATCTGAAATAGGAACAAAGTCCCTGGGACTCCTGTGAGGCCAGCTTTTGTTTTTCTCATTATACGAACAGATAAATTGAGACACTGAATAGTGAGGTCATTTCCATGGTCTCAGCTGCATTAGATAAAACGAAGCATGAACTCAAGGTTTTGGATTCCAGGTGAGGTCTTTGATCATGTTTTTATTGGAAGCTGACAACCAAGAACTTAATAATATGTTGCATTACAACCTAGGGAGATGAGATTTGCTAGCTTAGGATGAATTCTGTTTCATGTCATTTATATGCATACATGTCTTTGCCAGGTCAGTGGAGTTGCTTCAGATTTCTAGACTCTAAAATGAGACATTTTGCCTAATTAAAAATTTCTTAATAGCAAACATGTTTAAGAACCAAAAATACTTGTTTTCATGCATTTAGAATACATATTTCCTCATTTTTAAAAGATGAGGCTACACATATTAATGAATTCATACCAGCTGTGATCAGTGATGTCTTCCTACAGTCAAAGGTCCATTTGTCCCCACAGTGAGTACCACTAAGCTTTTGAACTTCTTACCCTAATGCTTCTTTTCCCTCTTGCTCTGTGGCTTGGCCTCCACGGCTCTGTCTTCTCCTCTGTGAGCTCACTTATGTGTCGTGGCTCCTTTCCCTTTTCCAATGTGCTTCAAATCTACTGTGGTCTTTGAACTCTGAAAATCATGCTTGTTAGAATTATTTGTAAAGTCAGGTGAATAGGCTTAGTGAGGACTTACTGGGATTGATTACTGATTATGAATATAAATACTAATGACCATTGTCCTGTGTTTTCTGGGCATGTTTGATACTTCTTATTCTTAAATATACATACTGTAGAATTGTAATTTTCAGAAAGGAGGGCTCTAGATACTGAGATGCAACCTTAAAATATACTTTAATTTTTTTCAGTTTTTAAACTCAGCTTTCAATAGTTGAGTCTCCCCTCACCCCCAGTAATTTATATTCTTTTGATAATCATGCATTTACTTAATTCTTCTGTCTGATTGCCTCAGGCCCTCAGATCTCTCAGTGTCTCAAAGTCATCTCTGGGGCAGCAGCATTCATTGAGGCTTTTTGACAACTTTTAAGATCCAAGAGGATCTTAAAATTGCCACCAAAAGAAGAGATGCGAAATACTTTGGTGTTTTGTATATTTCTATACGTGTATGCTGGATGTCTGAAAAGACTTGTCTATACTGCTGACTTGCTACCTTTGGGCATCTATGGAATGGGTGGAGCTGGAATTTATCATCCTGTTAGCCACTGAGTGAAAGCCCTCTGCTGGTTGAGAACAGGTTTATTGTAAGAAAACACTGGCCCCAGGCTAGTCTCAAAACAGTGACTAAAATTTTTTTTTTAAAGCACAAAAATGGCCTTCTCATATCCTTGTGCACTTATGTACCAAGTGACATTTTCTTGATTTCTGTGCCTTTCAGCTACAAGCAATGGATGTAGGTAAATCAAACTTTGATGGTGTGTCTGCATGAACTCAGCATATGATATGTGCCTTTGTTGAAGGAATAAATAAGGTTGAGACTGGAGTTCTAGCCAATCAAATAAGGAAGGATTGAACTTGGGGGACAGTTTTTGAAACTCATAAGGCTCTTCTTTCACTGTCTTTAGAAATTAAAATACATTCTACTTCAGCTTGCAATTTTCCTACTCAGGCAATGGGTGTCTTAGAGTGATTCTCTTAAGGAACCCTGAATTGAATGATTTCTTGATAATCAAGAAATGGGGCTAATGAGGTTAGGAACTTTTCAGCAGAAAAACGAAATTCATGCAAGGTAGGAGTCTTACGTTTAATGTTGTAATGGCTATGTACATAGTTTGATAAAGTTTTTTACTGTATAAATGTAGAAGAATAAATAGTCCTGTGTGAAATCTAAGGTCTACATTCCAGGGGCTACATTCAGAGGCCCATGTGGTCTGGATGGAATGTAGACACACCTTTAATCCAGTATTCAGAAAGCAGTGGTGGTCCACACCTTTAATCCCTAGAAAAAACAGTGGAAGCAGACACTCTGAGCAGAACTCAGAAGGAGTCAGTGTCACACAGGAAGTGACATCTGAGATAAGTGGGAGTGAATGGCAGACAAAGTGGCTAATCAGAGGAAAGTTAGCAGAGTAAGGATATGCCCAACTCTCACTAGAAAAGGCAAGGTCTCAGCTCAGAAAAAAGAGAGTTACATAGGAGTAGCAGCAGTCAGTTGAGGAGTCAATTGAGAAGTAGTTAACAGAGTAAGTTGATTAGTGAGTTACAGAGGAGTTACACAAACTGAGGCTGGAGAGAGTTACAGAGCAGTTAGTTGAAGCAGTCTGTTACAGAGACAGGATGGAGCAGTGAGAGCTCAGGGAGAGACACAGAGTCACAACAGAGCTCTGCAGAAGAAGCCCAGAATAAAGAGTGAGTTGAACCAGAAGAGTCAGAGTTCAGAAGGAGCTAGTCAGACTGGCTCAGTCAGCAGTAGGTCTCAGAAGGCTAAGGCCGAAAGTCTTCTAGGTCTGGGTTAACAGGTTAAATGCTCTAGATTGTATGAAGGCTGAAGCCTTCCAGTTCAAGAATTAAGAGTAAATTGTAAAATGGCCAAAATGCTCTAGAGCTCCAGTGCTCTTGGTTAGAATTAGTGATTTAATTAGACAAAGGAATAAACTGTCCTTTGCCCTGAACCAATGGCTATATCTGGTTAATCTACAACAACATCTGAATCTACATCTACAACTGCATATAAATGTAGGGACCAGGACACATCTGGCATGCTGGGCAGCCTCAGTGAGTGTGAGTGTGTGTGTGTGTGTGTGTGTGTGTGTGTGTGTGTGTGTATTCTATATTTTCTTTATCCATTTCTATATCGACAGGCCCCATGCTTGTCCTCTATCATTATAGTGAGTAGTGCCATGATGATGGAATGTGTGTGCAGATGTCCTTTTTGTATACTGACTTCACCAGAAGACCATTGTAACTGACAAATTCACTAAAGTAATAGATAAAAAATCAACATACAACAACAACAAAGTTCATATTTTTTTCTATATACCAACTGTGGCATCCCTCCAGTGTGAGTCATGAAAACCTTAGTCGGGCAGCGAGGGAATGAAGGGAAAGAAGACATACAGACACACACAGAAAGGCTGGGGTCAGCTGGGCTGTGAATTTTCAGGTGGATGGTACCTATTAGGCAACAACCTAGAAACCTCAGCTTATTTATTACAGACAGCGTAGGAGGAGGAGTTAGCTAGATTTGGTAGGAGGTCTTTGTAGGGGAGCAGGCGGTGAGTGTGTAAAACTCTAAATGTTCGAGAGGAAGAAACTGCAGTTTCTGGTTCTTGCACATACCGCCAATGTTTGCACATGGTTAGAGGAAGGGTTTGATAATTCTGAGCCTGACCCGTATAAAGAAGGCTTTGCTGTTCCCATGGGTCTGAGAAGCTGAGTCCTTGAGGTGTCTGTGCCCTGTCGACAATACATATTCAGTCAGGACTTCCTTGACTACCCACAACCAACAATAAGTTTCTTTTACAACATTAACAAATTTGCTGAGAAAAAAAATAGTAAAAACAATCCCATTCACAATAGCACCGACTTCCCCAAATATTCAGGACCAACTCAACTAAGGAAGCGAGAGTCCCCTACAATGGAAATGACACAACATTTCTGAAAGAAATTGATGGAGAAGATAAGAATGAGGAGACTGACCACGTTCATTCACTGGAAGCACTAACGTTGTGAACAAGTTCGCAGCTTCCAAAGCAATCTATTAGCTGTTTGCCTCTTCTCTCCCTCTTTTTGAGAAAGGTCTTCATTGTGTACTAGGATGACCTCTAACTGGAGATCCTCAAACCTTAGGTCACTTAGTGCTGGGATTAGAGGTTTGTACTTCTATACCCAGAAATCTATTCTTTTTGAAAAATCTTGGCAGTTATGAAATCTTGACCTTAAGGAGCCCTTGCAGACTATCCTGCTTCCCTGCACTGTAGCTGGCCTTCTATGCTTCTGGGGTGCTCTGATGCATATATGTAAAAGCCAAGGCTCAGTCCAGATGAGTAGAAAGGAGACTTCTGAGAAGAGGTGAGCCAGGCTCCTGTTTGAGCTCCATGACTCTACTAATGCGAGGGAGCAATTTGTGTCTCTAAGCATCCTCTGTTTCAGATTTCAATATAGGCAAATGCTTCTCCACTCAAATCTAATGAAGTAATAGACACAAAACACGTGCCATGGATTGTTTCTTGACAAAGGCCAAATATTACTGTCGTTGCTATTTATTGATTTCCTTCACGTAGAAAAGTTCCCAGGTTAAGATCTGTACAAACAGTCCTGCTGATGTGGTAGTGATAAATTTAATTTCACAACTACAAAACACCAAATATCTCTTAACACATTTGCTCTGAAGAAGAGAAATCAAAGACTTTTTTCTTTAGCCACTGGCTCCTGTTTGCAGCTGAGAATTTTATTTATTTGTATTTAAATGTGACTTAAGCACATGGTGAGTAGATATTAAAAGTTTACAAGTTAAATGCTATTTTTATCTTTACGGTTGGCTCTAAAGCTCTATGCTACAACTTGTAAATATTTTACACGGTAGGGGGAAAATGCACACCATAATCATTTCTTGATGTCGTCTGGTTCCTGATAACAGAATCAATTATTATTATTATTCTTTGGTATTTTAGAAAAGCTTTCATTGAAGGTTTTCCCAATCATTCAAAATAAACCGAGCTCTGAATGGAAAAGATACAGCTGATGTCCTGGCTTCTTCAGTAGCTCTTTTGTCCCTATCCTGATCTTTGCTGAATCACATAGAGTGTGGTAGACCTCTGATATCATTTTATATCTCTGTGAACTGTTGCTATTAGAGAGTCATTTGGATATATTTCCCGAAGGCTCATTAATAAGTCAGAATCCATTCTGCAGACAGACACAGTTTGATCAGTTTTCTCTTGGCTTTTCCTAACAGAGAATTTGTATTGCATGGTTGGTGTGTTGGTGTGTTGGCATGATGGATTCCTCAGTGAGCCAGCAAGTGTCAAAGCCACATCATTGCCAAATTCCAAAGACACGTCAAGTCCTGTGCCCTGCTGGCTGTTGGAAAGTCTGTGAAAAGGAAGTACTTTCCTTCAGAAAGTGATGAGGTCACAGGGAGTGAAGAAATGCAAGGCTCTGTTAGCTATACTTATTTCAGATACTCAGGGTCGGACACACTCTTCAGAAAGGGTCATGTTGAAGACTGAAGTAGCTGCTTACCTCAGTATGTATTAAAACAACCTTTTTCCCATAAAAGGAAAAGATACAGAGTTAGGAGAGGATACTGAAGTGTCCTAATTCAGTTTAAATTACTCCACATCTCATTTTGTTTGTGTAGTATACAACATTGTTAAATTACAGAAGTGGAGTTTTTTAATGAGAGTTACAGACACACCCAGGAATCAAGCAATATTTAATAAACATTACCATAGTCAAAGTTATTCACTGGGAATGAAAAAAAATGTCTTATTTAGTTTTTGTCTCCGTAGTGTTTATTCTCATGAATGACTACATGGCACAAGACATGAAAAGTGTAATATTCTGTGCTGTTTGATGCAGTAGTCACTAGTCAGAAATGGCTACTAAATTTACAACTAAAGAGATTGTTCTTGTTTGTTCTTTGTTGCTTGGTAAAGCCCCTGAACAAAGGCAATTTGGGGGAGAAAAAATGTATTTAGCTTACCTATTCCCAGTCATTGTTTATTGAGGGAAGCCAAGATAGGAACTCTAGCAGGGCAGGAACCTGGAGGCAGGAACTGAAGCAGAGACCCTGGAGGAATGCTGCTTACTGGCTTGTTCCCCCTGGTTTGCTTAGTTTGCTATTTTATATACCCCAGGACGACCTGCCCAGGAGTGATACCACCCACAATGGACCGGGCCTTCCCACCTCAATTATTATTCAAGAAAATGCCCCACTGACATACCTGCAGGTTAATTTATGGAAGTATTTTTAAAACTGAGGTTCCCTTTTCTCAGATGACTCTAACTCACCAGTTCTGAACCTGTGGGTCATGATCCTGTTGGCGGGGGGGATGCCAAATGACCCTTTCACAGAGGTCACATAAGACCATCTGCATATCAGATATTTACATTACAATGATTCATAACAGTAGCAAAATTACAGTTATGAATTAGCAACACAAATAACTTTATGGTTGGGGTCACCACCACATGAGGAACTATTAAATGATATTAAAGGGTAACAGCATTAGGAAGGTTGAGAACCACTGCTCTAGCTTGTGCCAAGTTAACAGAAAACTAACCAACATACAGAGGATAAAAGAAAAATAATTCAATACGTCTATTATGTTAGTTGCATCTCAAGTGCTTGGTAGCCATATTAGAGTGGTGTCTACTACACTGGACAGCTTAGAAACAGAAGATTTCTACCATTGCATAACTTCTATCAAGCACCCCTGACAAGACTGTGTCCAGGAAACATGTAATAATTGTCAGTTGAGAACAAGGGAAGTTGGATGCAAGCAAAAATATGTAGAAAAGCTTTAATTAATATGACTATGAACTGAGATTGTGTTGACAGGTAAAAATGGGTACTTTACATTTTTAGTAAAGAAAACAAAAAGAAATATTTGGAAAAAACCTCAAAAACCATGTGGTCTAGTTCAAATTTTTGCAAGAAACTTGGGAGGGATGAAGATGGAATGACAGGGTAAGTAAGATGAGAGACTTGACTGTCAATCTAAAGTATTTGTTCTATATTTCATACTGCCATTAGATCATTTTAAAAGGGGTTTTGACAATTCTGTAGTAACAACCCATCAGTAAGTTTTGTTTTTTTTTTTTTTTTTTTTGCATAAGTTGGAGCCAATACTTAGTATTAGAATTCCAGTGGGAGTTCATCTTGTACTACCTCCCAATGGTTAACTTCCCAGCTGAGTGCGTGTGTGTGTGTGTGTGTGTGTGTGTGTGTGTGTCAGAGAGAGAGACAGAGAGACAGAGAGAGACAGAGAGAGAGCTGAAAGGAAGAGGAAGGAGGGAGAAGGGGGGGGGGATGGGGAGAGAAGAGCACAAGGGAAGGTTGTGTGGTTCAGGTCTTGGCCCTCTCATAAGACCATAGAAAACCAAGAATCAGTTGTTGATCATTTCACAAAATCCAGAAAATTGGAATATTCTAAATTTTATTTGGAACTATCAAGGTTCTTATTTTGGCCAAGGATTTTGTGGGATAGGAAGCAGTTTCCATCCTGTCTAGAAGTATTCTGATTATACCACAGCTTCAAGGCCTCAAACTAATTACATCTTCTTAGGACAATCTATAAGAATAGAACAATATACATTTAGAACCTTGTCATTCTCCTTGCAGCTCACCTTATAATCCCCTTCCTGGCTCTTCATTTCCTTTACACTTACTGAGTTCTCTAATATGGCATGTGCAGAGATTATTACTAAGTCATGAATCCTTCTGCAGGAAGCTAGGTGAATAGATGGGGATCAGCATTACAGAGTGATGCTGAGCCACAATGCCAGGCTGTGCATATGGTATTAAGGAGGTGCAGAGGTGCATAGGGCAACCTGAGCAGAATGGCTGCAGGCATGTCTGGTGTGCACAGAGAAGACACATGACTTGAATCTTGGAAGAGCAGCATAAATTAATCTAATCAATGAAGTGAGAGAATACTGCATTCACAGAGCCGGGGTGAAATACGAAAGCAAATTCAGTATAGTAGAATGTGACCATGGGAAAGATCTAAGACGTTGTCTCCCTTTGTTTCTTTTGTAGACCACAAAGGAAGGTCTTGCTGTACCCCGTATTCTGTATCATTTTAACTATAGGTTGAGCAGCAGGTGAAGCTACCATGGACATTTGTCTTGGTGACTCAAGTGTCACCGAGAATCATCTATATTGTCTTAACTCCAGGGAGAATGATCTGGGAATACACTTAAATTGACTGAACATGCGAAAGTGTTTGTATTGTAGTCTGTTTCTCATATAATTTTATGAATTTTTATTGTCTTAGACGTGACATGTCGCCTTCCTTGCAGGTACCAAAGCAACCTGTAGTCAATCGCATGAAGGGAATTGGTGGAGAAAGTTTAGCTCTCCAAAATTACCCTAGGGAGAGATGATGGGGTTTTTTTCTTCCCTTCTTTTTCTTTTCTAATTTCAAAACCCTTACTTTTTTGGCTCTGGAATTACAACATGTTTTTAGAGAAAAAGTACAAAAAAGAAAAATAAATTAAAATCACAGTCTTATACAAGAAACAGAGCCAGTCAGCAGTGTCTAGGAACACAGCCACTGGAAGCCTCTCACTTTATGAGTCAGAGGCAGTGTCCCAGAGTGCCTGGGGATTGTTTCTCCCTTTGAAGACAGAACATCTTCCAGGGAAACAAGAGAAACAGGTCAAGGATGGTCTTTGCAGGGGATCTACATGGACACATCAACTCTGCTGCTTCCAGGCTGTGTGGCACTGACAACATTGCTCGGCTTAACTGAGCAGAGGTTCTGTTCCTCTTGGTTAGAATGGGATATGAGGGACAGAGAGACAGAAGGATGTACGCAGCATCTTGCTTTGCTAGATAGCTTATAGCATTTATTCCTTTTTGTTTGTTTATTTGTTTTGTTTTCCAGACAGTGTTTCTCTGTGTAGCCTCTAGTTATCTGGAAATCACTTTGTGAACCACATAAGCCTTGGACTCAGAAATCCACCAGCCTCTGCCTCCCGAGTGCGGGATTAAAGCATGCACCACAACACCTGACCACAGAGCATCTATTCTTATACCTCTTTCTTTTCTTTTGGATGACTACAGGTTACTTATTTGCTTAATGCAAGGCTGCTTAATTGCCAAGTTTGGGGAAATTGGCCTCTATGTGCTAACTTTGTGAGGGGCAAGGAAATTCCTAAAGCCCTATGAGAAATAGAGGAGTTTATGGGGTGGCAAGTCTGAGTGTCTTACATAAACTCAGTAGTTCCAGATACAGTAAGTTGTACTTGAGTATCAACATGTACACTTGAATTATTGAAATTAGTTCCCTAATGATAGTAAGAAGGCAAATGATGAGAGTGAGTCTGGCTACTCTCAGATGATTAGTGATGATAAAGTTAAGATAGAATTGTCAGCTCAGACATTAATGAGCTATTTTACAGAATTAGGTAGAAATCTAAGTGTCTCGGTTATGAAGCTCATCACTCACCATTGGCTATGTCTCCATAACAAAATATTGAGAAATGAGAATGAAGGGAGAAGGAAGAGACACCTTCAACGTGTCCGGAGAAAGAGGGAGGTATGGAAGAAGGAAAAGAGGGAGCGAGGGAGGGAGGGAGGGGGAAAAGGAGGCAGGAGTGAGAGCGAGAGCATAACTGTAGCATTTCTGCTGTGGTGGTTACTCTTATGAAGAATCGATGCTCAGGACAAGACATGTGCTTCCCGTCCTTTTGTTCCTCTTTCATCAGATTTCATCTAGGAATTTACCATCCTAGCGTAGTTCCTTACTCATGGCTTGTTAAAGCAATATCTACTCGGTGTATATTACACAATAACAAGCAATACTGAAATTACCATATCACAGGAGATCTTAGAATAACAAAGTAGGAAGTGATTGCCAAAGTATCGCCAACTCTGCTACAGAATACCAAACCCAAGAGATGTTCTAAAGTAGAAGAGACTTGACATCAAATATCAGTTAAATGTCTCTTTTATAGTAATGAGAACAATTATTTAAAATGCACTTTAGAAATTATTGAGGAAGTGAGATGTGGATTTTATATAACACTATAGTCATTTTTATATTTTATTATAATTCCTTGTGTGTGTGTGTGTGTGTGTGTGTGTGTGTGTGTGTGTATGCCGTATGTGTGTACCCATGTGTGTATATGCACATGCCATAGGCTGCATGTAGAGGTCAGGGGCCGCTTGTGGGCATTCATTTTCTCCTTCCACCATGTGGGTCTTGGGGACCGAACTCCGGTATTTGGGTTTGGTGCCAGGAGTCTTTACTCTCTGAGCCATGTCTCTGTCTCAACAGTTAAGTCCCACCTTTCTTTAGTTAAAATGTAATTTTTATCACATTTCTGTGAGAGTCCCTCTGGCAGGTAATTAAACATCAATTGGTAAATCTATAGTCTTTTCAAGACTCAATAAACTACGATTTAATTATTTATCATTTTTCTCTTTCCACTTACCGTTGACCTTGTCTGGCCTTTTTGGTACAGGTCGTATTTTCCTATGTTCTAAGAAATAGGAATCGTCTTGCTCTACCTTAGAAGAGTACACACCTATTTGAAAGTCTATCCCTTTTTGGTTGGCTCTCTATAAGTGTCACAAGTCATTCCCAGGTGTGGTGTGTGCTGTCCAGTCAGCATAAATAGCACTGACAATCCATGATCTGGGAGTATCATTCCTTACCATATGTGGGAAGACTCCATGCACCTCTAATCACAGTGGGATTATTGGAGAAGAATTCTCCTTTTGAAGATAAATAAACTGAAGCACATAAATGGTTAGTGGCTTGCACTGGACCCCAGAGAGTCAAGGTGATTTCGGGATTAAAATACTGAAGAGTGTATGGAAAGGTGGATTCTCCAGTCACACACATACCAGTTTCATAGCTTCATCTCTGGTGACATCACACATAGACTTAGCAAGGGGATTACTCTGCTTTCCTGCAAATGTCATGATTTTCACAAAGCACGCAGCCTTTCTCTGTTGTGCCAAGGAATTTTTTTTTTCGTGGTCTTAATTGATCTCCATCCCCCAAAGGGTTCTGAATTATGCAAGCGTCTCAAGTCTTAACAAGCCATCTCCACACAGCTGTGCAATGGAAATGTTCAACAAGGCATTCACTTCAGTCTAGGCAAGACCCTGGCTGCTCCCTGGGGAGATGCAGATGCAGGGGAGTGGTTCCGGGGCATCTTTGTTGGAGACTCTTGGCTGGCCTATTTTTGTCTTTTCTCTTCCAACTCCCTTGCTTCTATCTGGCTGCAGGGGTGGGTCTAGTCATGGCACCTCTTCTACACTCTGCTTGTCTCTCATTGATCATCAGCTGCTGGAGTTTGTTTATTACTGAATTGAGCATTTAGATTTAGGCTTGGCTGGTGGCAGCCTTGGAAAGAACATTTTCTAAGACTGTGTTGGTTTTCTTTCAAATAAACTTCTGCAAGCCTGGACATTTCTGGCATTGCTGAGAAGTGAGTGATTTATTCTTAGAGGCTTAAATTAGGTTAAAAAGAAAAAGAAAAAGAAAACAGTGCAAGGAACACTCGAGCCACTGGTTACATTGGATTCTTTACTCTGCCTTTTGTCAGAAAAATCTTAAATCTAAAGGTCCCCTCTAGCAAAAGGCCTGATATCTCTCAATAGGCATGCTATCTCCCCCTACTGGTGAGCAGCTCTCCCACAGTTAGGGGTTGTAAGAAACTGGGATTGTAAGGGAGACTAGGCATTTCATTTTTAGAGTTGGAGTTGAGGACTGAATAGCATATTTTGCTGAAGATCCCTTTTCTTCTCTCATTCTTCCAACCTCAACAATTTTGGCTACCTAAGTCACTAATTCTTAGCTCTACCTCGTGTCTCTTCTTCTACTTCTTGGCCTTATTTTATGTTAGCCCAAACAACAGACAAACAAAAAACAAAGCAGCGCCTTTGGATTGGTATTGTTAACACCATGACTCTAGGCTTTAAGGTTAGGCAAACACAAAGTAGATATCTATAGAGAAACATAGTAATGTACAGCTATTACTTTGAATTTATGAAGCAAATTTAGATGTATTACTAGAGTGTATAGCCTAATAGAAGGCATGGAAAATAAAGGGGATGTTAGCTTGCAAATGTGTTCCAGCTATCCCATCCAAGTGTTCTTTGCCCAGCTCTTAAGATTTGAAGTCATTTCAGTGAACCGAAGGTAGCTGAGACTTAACTCCTCTGTGGTGAGGGAGGAAAAGTTCTGTATAAACCAGTCCTAGTTAGCTCAGTCATTCACTGACACAAATTTCCAGAAAAACAGCTGTTTTATCTAGCTAACAGAAGGGACTGGAGAAACTCCTCAACAAATTGGATGCATGCTATTGCCTGGAGAAGCCAAAAGCTGACACCCACACCCAGTCCTATTCAGCTAGAGCACATGAAATGATTAATTGTAGTCTCAGCACATCAATGACCCAATGCCTAAACAACCTGTGATATAAACACATGAATGGACTGCCCAAGAGAGGCAGTCTTCAAAAAAGTCTTCAAAGAATGTTTTTTATAAAGTTTCAACTTAGACTGGGTAGATTTTTTTTTTAGCATAAAATAAATCAGTTTCAGAAAACAATTACTCTTTCAAGGACAGGCAAACAGTTGCCAAGCATGCCCAGAGTTAACCGAAGAAGGGTCTGGGGTAACATCTGTCCACTTATTCAGTGTGAATTGTTTCTAGGAAATGATACAAGAATGCTCTTTTCTACCTTTATAGTGTTGTCCGATGGAATAACTATGTGTTACTAATAATTGTATTACCTCAGCGGAGAAAATTTTGATGTCTTGACATCCATTAAGTCACTACCCTGGGTCAGAGTTAAGTCTAAAGTGAGGTCAAATCAGGCTCTTTTCCCAGTTTAAGTCCAAGGTAAACAAGAGTTTTAATGTCCGTGAAGCTTGTAAATCTTCTCACCAGTGTGACCAGCTGCTCTCAACTGGTGCTATACCTAAAGAATACTGGCATAGACAGTTATCTCCTAGAGGTACTAGTCTATCAGTCATAGAAGTCTGTACTCCAGTCCTCCAAATTGCTCTGGAGTTTCCCTCTCTTCTACGTTGGAAGTGTGAACTCTGACATAGAGTTCTGAGTCACTCCTTTCCTATTCTCTGGGTTCCTGGATTTCTCCCTTCTGTCTCCACACTCTTCAGACTACACCTTTTCACCAGTGTATATCCATGGTTTCTCTGATTGTCTCTGGTGTGTATTTGCTTTTTCTCCCCTTAAGACCTTGAGGAAGTACAAAATCAACGACAACAGGTTGTCTTTTGGGAGGGACAATATGAAGAATATACTGCAAATAATTCCTTAATATTCTTGTTCCACATAAATCCTGAAACTAGATCTTAAACATGTTACAAAAATATAAATTCTAGAGCTCAGGTAAAGGTAGGAAAAATTAACCAGTCTGCAGACAAAGTGATGGTTCAGCCATCCACGAGGTTAAGAGAACTTTTCTACACTTCCTAATGTAAGAGGGAATCCTAACCTTGATACATTTGGGATTTAAGTAACCATAAGCTTCTATGTCTTTTATAGGAGTTGTAAATAATGGACGTTTTCTGCTTAACCTTTTTTTTCTCTCTTCATTCTCTTCCCTACTCAACACAGATTTACGAATTTGCTACGATACTATATTTCAGATTCTGACAGGAATGGCATCTAAGGTCCCTGTGTTCAGTAACCTCAATCCTCACAGGATTTGTCTCATATCTCTTAGTCAGAGTCTTCAGTGAAGATATAGGTAATCCCAAACTTTCACCCATTTTTTTGAGAGTCCCATGATAAGTTCTTACAGGCTACTCAGCATAGATTCCCACCGGGTGGGCAGAAATATCAGTTATTCAATTGGCTGGGGAGTTTGGCTACTTGCCCTCCAGCTGGTCACCGTCATCTGGATGACCTTGTGAAATACATCAAACTTTGACCTTTTCCATCTCTAAAATGAACTTTTAATTAAAACTAGTCCCAAAAGTCCCTTCCAGGAGATATATTTTGCTTTGTCTGGGTTCTTACTAACCTTCCAGAAGCTTGAATACTTACTGGATAAATACAAGTTCCAGAAAACTCACCTCAGATAATTTACTAGAGGCAAGGAGAAATTCTAGATGACTTGTCATCCATGCATATGAATTAAAGCTTAGAAAACTAAAACTTTCTGATTTGATGAAGTCAACATTTATAGTCTCTTTAAAAGACGTATTAAGAGACTTGCAATAATGGAAAAACTGTAAGTATAAATGCTACTCCCAAAAACTCCATCTGTAAAGATGGAGGAGATCGCTGCCATTGAAGAAATAATGCCAGTGGTACCCAGGGATGGTGACTGCAGCTGCAGACCCAGAAGAGGCTGCATGAAGAAGAGGTCAAGTTTCTTTCTCCACCCCCCCCAACCCCACAGGAAGAACAATGGAAGTGAGCCTGGAATAAACAGAGGACATTGAAAGTTATCATCAGGAGCATTCCAACACTTTATGTAAGCACCGTCAGTAGGTTCTTTGTTGCCAACTGAGACATCGCTATTTGTTATTTTAGGTGATGGCACTATGATTAGTGTGGAGGGATGTTTTTGTTTGATTTACTTCAGGTTATCTAAGGCCGGTGTCAATGGATTCCTGGATTGGAGTACACAGGGCTTCCAGATTGTAGACTCCAGGGACTCTTTTCAGCTCCTTAAGGAAAGACTATACAGAACTTCCTCCCTTAGACAGCCTAGTTACTCAAGCCACGCTGGAGTCTCTGGACAGAGGCTTCTTTATTGGTACTGAAATGTAGCTAAGTCTCCTTCTCACCCTTCACTCTTCTGCATCTCCCCAACAAGGGAAGTGTGTGTGTGTGTGGGGGGGGGGTGGGTAGCAACCCTCTGCTTTTGGACTGTAGGGTGTAAACTACAGTTAACTGGAAAATCTTATTTTTCTTATTATATCCTTAGTATTTTGTGACAATCTGTGAGTTCTCCTCCCCTACTAGTTGCCTTAAGTAGTAAGAGATCATTTCTCCAATGCTCAGAGAAAGATTCTCTAAATTCCAAAGGCATTCACTGTCCTCTTAACTCTTCCACTCCTCTACTTGTATTCAACAGTTAGGACAGTTCATTTTTCAAGGCTGCTCTCAAACCTCAACATCTGTCTGTACTGTCTTTAAATTATGCATGTGTATGGACGTGGAAGCACATAGTGAGATAGGTTTCTCTAGGGTTACTTGGAGAAGCAGAGACTGGAAGCCTCACTCATTCTTTAAGTTGCCCTACCAAGGTAGTGACCAAGGAAGAGGAGTAGTTGATACTCCTCCCTTGAAAATACTCACACAACACTGTCCCCTTCAGGAGAGTCAGGGTTCATTTTGTGGATGTTGCCAACATAAGATAAAAACACGGTGTTTGCAATGCACAATACAGCTTTAAAAACTAGAACTTGTGAATTCCTGTGAGTTCAAAGTGGGCACACCTGAAATCATGTAAGGTTTTAGGACTGTGCTGTTCTCTTCTGTAGGAGAAGGAAGACTCATGAGAAAAACAGTACAGATGGCTCTGAAGTTAGTAGTGGCAGTGTCTTATTGTCTTATTATTAGTCTTACTGTCTAGAAAAGAAAGTTCAAACAAACTAAAAAGCAGACATTTCACTCTTCTTCATCGCCGCCCCCCATAACTCTGAATAAATAAAGGTAGCAAGAGGTCATGTTTGATAACAGATCTAGATCATTCTATTCCCTTGATGGATGCTATGATTCTCCCAGCTTCCCTCTCAATTCTGGTTGATTTTATTTCTTGACCTTTATTCTTTTCTTTTGCAATAAAGTAACATATGCTTTTTGATCATGCAGATATCTTATTTATTTATAGGTAGAAATCTAAAATGTGTGTTTCTCTAAGTACAGCAGGCCCTCAAAATCTGTAGGGCACCCTTTGGCTGTCTCTGGTCAAGGAGACCCCCAACTCTTGCTTTCCTTTAGGGTGTTATCTACAGCCTGCTGCAATGGTGTGGACTGGGTACAGCCACACACAGAAAAAGGAGACTTGGGTTGTCCTTTGACATTCTGTGAAGAAGGGGTGATATTAGGATAACTAAATGACACCTCACTACTTATTTTTCTAAACTCTGTAAGAGGGAAAGTGCCACTGTGCCTGGTATGTGACCTATGGAATGAATCTCTCTGACTGGTAATGCCCCCTGGGAAGGTTAGATCATGAACAGTCTGAGATGATCTCACCCGCTTAGTTAAGGGGGTTGAACCTCATGGCACATGGGGAAGGCAGTTACTGTTAAACTGTTTATAACTGGTCTGCTCAGACTGTCAGGGAGATCAGAGACAATTCAGAGACAATTGTAACCCTCAAAGTTAACTTTAGTAGAGTTCTAGATACAAGCTTCCAGCAGATAACTTTGACTAAGGAGATCTATGGAGGAAAGCAGTGTCTTTTCACGCCGATGATGCTGGACAGGAGTCAAGTACTTAAAAGTACCATGCCCTTTATTTGGCTATATCTCAGACCTATGTCTTGTCATGTTAGATATAAAGTAAGCAGAGTGTACCATGGCTGGAGATAAAGGTATTTTAATACGCACAGGTCACATATTATCTTGGCCAATAGTAATTTTATATCATTTTCTTAAAGGAAACCACACTCGTTGCAGTATTTTTTTCCACTGGAAAAAACTTGTAGCGTGACAGAATGCTCCACGTGTAACTCTTTCATTCAAATAATTGTATTGAATCCCTTCCATCCTAAATAGTTTTTTAAAATATTTTTGTTCCTTTTTGTCTTTTGACATATGAAAGATAAGGAGAATGTTTGGAAAGACCTATGTCATGTGTCTAATTTATTTCAGTTTCTTTAATAGAGACTTTTTTATATGTGAGGTGAGATTTTCCTTCTGGTGTGAAACAACATACAAGCAACAGGCACAAAAATGTAAACAGTTCTCTCCCTTTAAGAACCTCAAGGGCTAAAATAGTGGTTTGGTTTCCTGACTGGCAGCTTCGGCTAGCTTCCTCCAAGTGCAGCTTCTGCAGTTCCCCAGATGGAACATTTGAAAGGGCTTTTCTCCCACATGAGAGCAGTTCATCCCACAAAACCCACAGAGTATAGTGGCAAACTTCATGGCCCAAGAGTCTGGTTTGTACGGAAGTAGCTGTCAGGTTTGTTTTTCCTCTCACAGGTGCACAACGCTCTGGAAGAACAGATCAACCCCCAACTCACCCAGTACCATCCTACCCACCCACCCACACACCCACTGGAGAGCTCTGGGAGTCAGTCACTAATCAGGCAGATTTTCATTTGCTAGATGAGGGCAAAGGGGATGGTAAGAATGGAAACCTTCGTCTGAAGTGTTTCTGGCTGATCTCCATTTCTGTCAGTCTGTTATACACAGAAGAATTGTATAATCTGGCCTGCACGATCCTCTGAGAAACATATTGAAACACTTTATGTTTTAGGTGTGTGTATAGACGTAAAGTTCTCTTATATTCTTTCTTAGTCTCAACACAAGTCTCATTTTAGTATGTAGTGGGAAGATAGCCCTGAAGTAGCTCACTCTGCCCCAGCTTGTAAACTGGATTTTGTTCTTTCCTATCTACCAGCCACCTGATTACTGTCCCCAGGCAAAGGGCACCGGTTCACATAATTTTTTCCAAGCAGTTAAACCTGGAAAGATACTTCTTAAAGAACTCACAGAAGAGCTGTGTTGGGGGTTTGGAAAACATCACAAAATCGTCAGCAGACCTTTTGGCTGTGTTATTTTTAGAGAACTAATTGTACTCCTTTAAAGCGCATTTTGACAATGGGAAGGTTTTCCTTGCCCCTACTGATATTTGAAATATTTACAATTAAAAAATGCAAGCCTAACACCACAGATAGATGTTAACATCAGCAACAGTCAGACAAGAAGGGGGTGGGAGGGTGACTTAAAAAGAGAAAAGATTTTTGTAATAGAAATGCTGTTGTTTCTGCCAAAAAGGAATTTTTATTTTACTGTTCAAACAGAAGTTTGTTTTCAAATCAGTTGCTAGCTAAGAAACTCACTGTTCATCCCAGCATCCTTATGGATCAACTCTTAAGTAATCGCGTTGACCAGAAGCGACTCAGAGGTCAGCTGCTGGGAGAAGGGTTGTCTTACCTTGAGCACGTGAGATCTGGGGACAGGGACTCGGGCTCCCACGGAGAGGGCCGAGGAAGGGCTGTGATCCTCTGTGCTCTGCGGATAACTTGCACGGCTTTTATGGACAGGTGGGCGGAGCTGCTCCTCACAGTAGGTGGGCAGGGATTGAGCCTGGCGGCGGGCGGACTGCCCCGGTGGAGCTGGACATTTGTCTGGGGAGGGGCAGAGAGGGTAGAGCCCAGAGCTTGCAGGAGGTTGGGGGGTTGCGGGGAGGGAGACGGAACGTGGGAGGGAGAGGAGACAGGAGCGGGAACGGAGGAGGAAGAGAAGTAGAGAAAGGCATGGAGACCACAGACGGGAAAGGTTGCGGAGGAAATGAATGGAGTTTGGGGGACTGGGAGCCAAAGGAGGAGGAGAGAGATGGGGTTTTGATTCTGGAAGATGGGATGGGCTCTGGATTGATTTCTGTGACATTTTTTGGCAGGGAGAGGAACTGTGGGCGACTGTCACTAATAAAGGTGTTTTCCCAGTGTTCGAAAAGCCAAGTAACGGCCCAAGAGAACCGAAAGGTTTCTAAGCCACGCAGAGACAAGGAAGATGGGCGTGGGGGGCGGGGGGGGGGGGAGGCAAGACTTCAACGTGCCCGCTGCGCCCAAACCGAGGTGGGAGGGGATCGGCCCCGGGAGCCCCAGGCGCCCTGCTCCTGGTTGCCGCCTGCTGCAGCCCGGCCCACCCCTCTTCACTCCTGCCAGGCTCCTTCAATAGAAAGTTCTTCTAAGTGTGCAACGTCCAGGCCGCTTCTGGCATAGCTGTGAGGTCCATTTGCGGAGACAGCTCCGCACCAGCTCATCCCTTCAACCTCTGCTTATGTAACCTAGGATGCCAGGGCTCGCTGTCCTCTGGTTATTTTCGGAATTAAATCCTCCACCCCCCCCAAAAAAAACCCAAACAAAACAAAACTCTTCTAGCTAGCAATTGGAAAACGTCTCTCTCCGTTTGTCCTAGGCATTGAGAGGATTTAAGCAACAAGTGCGAAGGGTCATGTTGAAGTTATTAAGAAATGTATTCCGAGAAAGAAAAACAAGGTCCTTTCGCTGCTGAGCGGTGACTCACTTCCCACCCCGAGCTCGATTTTCGCCACCAAAGGAATCAAAGCATTTTAAAAGAGAACTTGAGACTCAGAGGTGGGGGTATGAAGGAGCAGGGAGAATAGGGGTCAGATAGGTAGCCTGGGAGAGTAAGGGGTGATCTTCACTGAGTACACATACACACATCTACAAGGGACACTGTTCACCCGGAGATAAGAAGAAGGTTCTGATCCATGCTGTCTTCGGTCTTGCTTTCTATCTAGTTCAAACAAGTAACAGGCTGAGCCACAGATAGGGACTTTACAAATTCCTGCACTCCTCAGTGAGCAGGGAGCTGGTTCATTGTTCTGTGGACCTCCCCAGCAAGTCATAAGGTAGTTCAGTAGTATCTCAGCCTCCCACTACAGGATGCTAGGGGGCTACTTGCCTTCCCCCAGGTGTGAAAACAAAACAGCAAAGATGGCCTTGGATTTAGCCAAACGATTCTGAGGGGCAAAAAATCTACTCCTTGTTAAGAGCCACCGGCCTAGGAAAGGCCCACGGTATAAGAAAGAATTTTAAAAGAATCTATTAAGAAAATACCGGTCCGTGCCACTGGGATAATAATAATACCTGCCGCCACATGTGCTAAGTTTACACTGGACTTCGTTTTTTACAGACTTACTCCCTCCCAACTGTCTGCCTGGAAAGCCCAAAGCCTCAACTGATTCCTTTGAAAGGAATTCCAAGCTGAGCTCAACTGGATACCCTTGGAAAGTCAACAAGTAGAATCTGATGTGATTCAGAGAGGGAGGAGATCAAGAGTACATAAAATGGAAAAAAAAGTTTCATCAAGATACAGACTTGACATCTAATCAAATACAGTTTTGTCACGTTGCTTACTTGCCTCAACATTTATAATTTTTTTTATTTTCTGGTCCTCCAGCTTTATTCAGGAAACTTTGTGGCTGCAATAAGCTATAACTAATGGTTTACCAGCTGGGAATATATAAATGTTCAATAAATGTCACCTGGACTAACTGAATAACTTACTCTAATGAGCACGGACACATGGACAATGAGCAATAGTTGTTTACTTAATGAATGAATGAAGAAAGAGAAAGCTGAACATGACACGAACATTTCTGTTCATTTGGTATTTAGTTGTTACCTCTCTTTTCTTTCATGATTTAGCTTTCCTCCCTAAGTAGTGTATCTTTTAAGGATGTGTCTCAACCCACTAAGTGAGTTCTACAGAATGAATACCCTTTGTTACCAGAACTGGAGTTAAGATGGTGTTATCTGTTCTGGGGCTGAAACATGAAACCGCATATGATTTTACAGTCATGGTATCATTTCTTAATATTCTTTAATTTCATGAGGAAATGTATTCTGAGCAAACAGAAGAGGGGCTAGAGGAGGGTCTGGGTGATAAAATGTGTTAGCAAATATTCTCACAGGATTATAGAAAATAATCCTTTAATGCCTCTCACACATTCCAGTTCCATCACATAGTTGTGAAAAATGGGGTAGGGGGGACAAAAGAAAAGCACATTTGAAGAGAAGGAGGTCTACAGCTGCAGGCTGGAGTTTTCCTTTTCTTTATCCTTTACCCCATTATTTTGAACCTGAATATCCAGCCAACATAGCAAAGGCACTCCTTTCATTTTGTCTGGATGGTGCCAACAATTAGTTCATTTCTCCAGTTCACACTTGCCCGAATCTGATTCAGTAGCAGATCTGGACAATAAGTTGTGAATCCAGAAATGGATCTCTGGGTAGACTCTTAGATTCTTCCTAGACTTTCTCCATAAGGCACTAAGACTTGGAACGGGCTCCTTGGTGAAAGGAAAGGAATCCAATGACAACATGCTAAATGCTCTGAAGTTGCCATTATGTGGATATACTAACAGCTACGCATGGTTACCTTGTTTCCAAGTCCTTGGTGAATATAAACCTTTTCTGATGTGTTGTGTGTGAGGTTAATTTAAGATTAATAATGTACATTTATATTTATATATATAATAGATATAGTTTATATTTATATTATTAATCTTATATCAATATAAATTAAAAATATATATAAAGAATGTATACTTGGAAGTGTGGGATATTTAAAGCAAAGGAAAACAAGAGTCTCAATTTGTTTCCAGAGAGAGGAAAAATCATGCAATCCTGGCAGCTGAGAGGTAGAGACTTCAGGGAAGAGGCAGCATTTGAGATGAGCCATGCCAAGCAGCATTTGGATAGATGTGGGTTGAATAGTAGTGCTTTCCAGACAAGAGAAGGTATTAACACCTGGAAAAGGCATAGGAATATTCAGAACATGATGAACCAGCTATCAGGACTTTAGCGGAGAACCCAGGAATAGAACAAGGAGGTTAAGCAGTATAAAGGGTGTGATGAGATCAGTATGTGGGAAGCCTTAAATGTTACATCATTTGTTTGAACTGTTTTCTAGACCATAAAGACTCACCGAAGACACTTGAGGAGTTACCAAGAGATTATTTTTCTTTGAATATAGGTTCTTTATTGTAACTTTGCAGATGAATTCTTATCTAGGCATCCCGAGACATTGCATACTTAGACCGAGACAAAACTAAGTACCCATGCTTTGCAGCCATGGGGGGCTGAGAAAGGCGGCAGAAATAGTGATTGCTGTAGCTCCATTTGCTTGCAATGCCCTGTGTAGTTGCAAGCAGGAGGTGGGGTGACAAGATGGCATACGCAGGATGCCAGGCAGAGCCCAACTTCTTCTTTGTCTATTGTAGCTTTAAGTCATCCTCCAACATGTATGGGGTCTTTTAGCTTTCAAGGATTTCTGGTTGGAAAACAGTGGAATCTGTCTGTAAAAGCTACATATTCACATCTGTGTTCTCACATAGCTGACTTTCAGTTATGTGTGTATATTTCCCTTGGCAAATTTCAAGCTCTGATGACTCCTCCTGTCACTCCTAAGTGCTTAAAAATGCAGATGATACTGGCTTTTGGTATGAGCAAGAATCACAGACAGGTATTTTTACTTGAAGCAAATCTGACAATTTCAAGTACATTGTGTAGAAATTTTCTTTCTACCAATCACATGACCCATCAATCATAAGCCTGTGCTAAGCATCAACAAATGCACACTTGGTCAGCAAGGCCCTTAAACTCACAACTTTCCTGGAATATTTAAGATAGGGTTTTATTTACAAAGATTTAAAATGCTTTTACTGCACAGAAGGAAAACACGATTCTCAATTATTCCTAAAGGCTGTTGGATTTTATGAGTCACTATTTTCTTGTTGGCTCAGAGAGTCGTGCTGACTGACATGGGAGATCCTGCAGATGACCTCCTCATACTCCCACTGGCTTTGTAAACAGCACTTGATAACAAGATAGAAAATCCGTGTTCACATCCAGCTCTGGTAGTAACCACCCACCAGGACTTGGTGACAGAGGTTTTACCATATTTGAAATCAGTATCCATTAGTATAAAACAAAGACAATCTCTATAAAAAGCCAGACACTCTCTAAGGTTTCTTCCATCGTGTACCTCATGCTGCTCTTCACATCTGGTCTGCGGATACCCTACAAACCCAGCATGCCTATGATGTCAAGCAGTGTTCAATCATACACTGGCTTAACTTTAGGTATTGGAATAGGGTTTGCAACTCATCATTCCAAGGTTTGCTGCAAGCGGGATACAACTGAGTGGTAAACCTCTTTTGTATTCTAGGTACAGATTCCTGAAAAGTGAGATTACCATTGTCATGTAACTAGGAACATTGCCTTTCCGAATTTCACAGCTTGGCAGAAGTCTCCCAGACTTAGCCATTAGCTTTTTAACTCTTTTCCTTGGAATCACATGGTTCTTCTCCTTCAGTTGAGAGAAATATAACTGTATCATATCCTTTCAGAGCTTGTGCTCTGAAAACTCTCCCAAATGTGCCAGATGTACTTGGTAGCCATATAAACCTGCCCGGTTACTTAAGAAACTATTTTGTTCTCACTGGAAACTCTTCCCTTTCCTCAGTGCTGTATTCTTTTTGTTAATTTGATTAAGAAAATTTTGTGATAGAGTTAAAACCAAAGTCAGGCACATGTGAGGCAAGCTTTCTTCCACTAGCTACAACCTCATCCCTCATTACCCTTTTTACTTTGGACTAAATTACAGCGTTTTCTAGATTCTCAAACTACTAGACTTTCATTGAGGATTGGAAACCTTTTCTAGATCTTACCTTCCCTGTAACAAGCGTCATCCGAAGTGTTTCCAATTTTCTCTGATTCTTTAATAAATCTCTGTGTGGGAATTCTCCTGGGGTGCAGTGTAATAGGGGTGCAGTGATGTAGCCCAGGGATGCTGCTGCCGCTGCTGCTGTCCACCAAAAGTGAAATGCTCAAAGTCTTTCAGGCAGAAAGGAAATAAGAGTTCCACTTCCACAAATGCTATCTTGGAACCTCCTCACAATATTAATTCTAGCTTTTCCTTTAGGAATAATTATTTGTGTGAGTGTGTGTGTGTGTGTGTGTGTGTGTGTGTGTGTGCGCACGTGCACATGCAAGTGCACTCCATTGATTAATTCAAAGGTTGAAGGAAAAAGGTAGATCCCATGAAACCCTAGTTTTGATCCTATTAGATTTTGCAGAAAGAGTTGGTGTCAATTTCTCTGGGTTTCATCTTGCGGGATTTTTTTTCATTTCTTTTTATTCGTTTATCCTCTGCAGTGTAATTTTTTGGTTTACTATGTTTTCGATATGTTTTAATTGGCCTTTTATTTTTTGCATCCTTTCAGAATTTCATTTTATTTGACTATCTGTGCTGGACTTGTCATAGAGTTTCAGGTGGGTTCCAGGATTGCATCTAGTGAGAAAGAACACTGTTCAGGAAGTGTTCGGCTCCTTCACTCTCTATTTCCGGTGTGACTGGACCAGGACTATTTTACTTGTGGGGACACTTCTGATGGAATTTTTGCATAAATGAATACCAGTTTTGTCTTAATTTGTGGTATCTCTCCTTTCTTCTATCTTGAGGAGAATAAAGTTCATAACTTGAGAGATACCAGAAAGTGTAAGTTCCTTGAAATCAAGAAACTGCATACGTCAAAACACTAGCTTAACCTTAACCACTCTAATGCATATTTGGTGACTTGTTTCCATTTGAGGCTCTGCATGTTATGCATTTTAAAAATTCCTGAAGATATTTTTCTTTATTCTTTTTCATGGCAAACAAAATATGAGCATATGTCTAAAAATAGTAAATAGTGAGTATTTGAGACATTCATTTAAATTCCTAAATATTGGTATTTTTATGGGGTTCTGGGAAATGAAACTATGGGTCATAATTTCCAAAGGTGGTACTATTGTGAGTGGGTTCCCTCATAAATTAAAAATTTCTCCTTTTATACTGTTAGTAATGAGCAAGAATTTAAGGACTGAAGAAGAAATGGATGTAGCCTATTATAATGAGCACCTCATTGAGATGAGCATCGAATTTCCTATTCCCTCTCGACAATAATGATGCTCCACGGGACTCCAGTCCTAGAATATTAAGAGATGTTACACAGAAAAGTATTTTTATATCCATTTGTGTTCCAGAAATTTTGCACCATTAAAATTAAATAGATTTCTTTTAAAATGTTTATTTTTTGAGAATTTCATACATGAGTACTGTATTTACATAATCTCCCCTCCTCTTTTCCTCCCAACTGCCCCCTCCCCCCACTCCCCCTCAAACTCATGAAGGCTTCTTTTTTAATTATTATATATGTTTATACACATATGTATATATAATTACAACCTGCTGAGTGCATTCAGCATTGCTTGTGTGTGTGTGTGTGTGTGTGTGTGTTTGTGTGTCTTTAGGACTGACCACTTGGAATTGGATAGCCCATCATTGGTCTTGTCTCTGGAGAAGACTGATTCTTCTTCTCTTAGAAGCTATTATTTATCTGTGACTCTTCTAGGATTGGGGCCTTGTGAGATTTCCCCCATCCCCTTAGAGCTGTCACTCTGCTGGTCTCATTTAGGTGGTTGTATTGTTAGGATTTCATGACTCCCTGTCACGTATAGAAGACACTGTCTTGAAGCAGACATCCTGGTCCTTTGGCTCCACAATCTTTCAGTCTTTTCTTTCATGATGTTCCCTGAGCCTTAGGTATAGGAGTGGTGTTGTACCAGCTGTGGCTCTGCACCAGTACAACTATACCATGCTTTGATGGGCTGATGTGTCTTTTCAAATTCTGGAAGGTGGATGCTGTATTTGTTTTCTCTCCCTAAGGTCATTGACCATAAGAATAACCCTAGACTCTGCCAATTTGCCAAGGGAATTCTCACACAGCAGGTGCACTGAAGCCCCTAACCTGGGAAAACCTGTGGGGAAAAGAAAAACCTCACAATAGGGTGACCACAAATATGAACAATACTCTTCTGTAAATAGAGACAATACTTGAGGTTTTTCAAAGCAGTTTCATATGTCATTCTCATTAGCCATGCATAGTGCCATTTAAGAATTATTTTCCAACTTAATAGATGAAGAAAGGGACTCATACAATAATCACTGCTTTAATGTTAGAGAAAACTGAATTTTGCAGGAGAAAAAAAATCCCATAGAGCTGTGGCTGGAGAACACTTGTAATCGTAGAGTCAAGATTTTCTCCATTTCTTATTTTGTGAACAGTTTCTCATCTATATCCGTGTTCCCAGAGAAAATATTTCTAACGTGTGAGGTGATGGCTTCATGATTCTAGACACCTTAGTTCCACATGGAGGAAGACTTGTCTCTGCTGGTTTGAGTCAATGTCAATATATCAATACTTTGGTCTGAACAAAATTAATTAACTCAAATAATGGAATTTGGTGAGAAGAATTCCTTACTGAAATCCAACCAAAGCATCCTTTCCACAGATTAATAATATATACATTTGTTATAGAAACTCATTGGGGATCATTTGGAAATTTCTTTCTACCTCCATACCTTATATGGAAAGGGTATGACTGGTACCAAAAAGAGTCAATTCTTGAGGTCAGTGAATAGTACAGATTGATAGTTATTTAACTCAACATAAGAATGAAATAGAGAAATAAAATTATAGAATTGGTTTAAAATAATTGATCTTTCAGCAATTATAAGTATTAAGCAGTATAGTGCATCTGCTCTGACACCAAAAAGAGAGCTCACTGGGGTACATGCTGAAGTGCCAAAATTGGAGTAAGGCCCTGATGTTATCCAGTTCTTTTCTGAACTCTGGTTGAAGAATTAGGATTAGTTTTTGGGCAATTACTTAATGAGCAATTAAGTTTTGGACAAAGGATTCTTGGGATACTGAATTATATATAACTCGAGGAGCATAGCTAGAGGAATCAGGTGGAAACTTGGTTTGTTAGGCTAAGTTAAGAGTCAATACGTGAGCACCCGCTCCCCACTGCGCATATTAGCCACTCTTTAGATCTTGGCAGAGAAGTGGGAAAACCCAAAGGAAATTTCAAGTTTAGTTCTATCTTGCATTCGGACATTTGTGCAGTAAAGAAGCTTATCTGTGTGGTAGGGAAAGCCAGCATAAGTTTTAAGTTTAGCTAGAGATAGTCTATTAGTTGAAGTCTCAATTCAGCATCAAGATCCAGAAGAAGCTATAATTCAAATGGCCGGCTGAACTGATTCTTTTTATTCCCAGTTTATCATCATTTATCAAGTCCCTAGAGCAAGATTCAAGGGGTTTAAGACTTGTGTCATTCCCATCTATTCTCACATTGAATTAGTAGGGCTCCCTGCTCTGGTTTCTATTTATGTCATGAGACTGTTTTTAGCAAATTTAACTTGTGGCAGTTTGCCCATAATTTTTACATGTTCATTTAGAGAACATCGGTAATGGGGAACGAACGGCTTGATTTCCCAGAGATGAGTATATAAATGTCTGGGTTATCATGAAACTGACTGTGCGTGCATTTCACTTGTCACCATCTCATTAAAGTCAATTTCCAAAAAGGAATTGCCAGACTTTTTGGCATGCACATCTATTACCCATATATGGGAATCATTAGACTATATACATGCTGCCTTTTTGTATTCATCTGTACTTTGTATTCACTGGTTAGAGTTACTCAGTAGTATAAATAAACCATGAAGTCATAAAGTAAAAAGTTCTTTAGACTGGGGAATAATATAAGTTTTATTTTAAGTGTGTTTGTTGCTTCCATATGCGTTTTTGTTTGTGTTTTGGATTACAGCCATTGCCACCATTGTGCAAAAGCCAGAAAGAAATTTCACCTGGTGTTTCTTGTAAAGGTTGTGAATTATTATACTTCTACAGTTTTTTACTGGCATACATTGAGTCAGTGAGTTCAGATGGCACAGATTTAAAGCTTTTCCTTCCAAAAAGGTTGTTTCACAAGCAGAGCACGGCCTTACCTATTTGTATTTCTCAATAGATTAAAAACTCGTGCACAAGTGGTGGGTTGATATTCTCACCCATCCCCTCTCTTTGGTTCTTCCATACAGGGCTTCTCTGTTATAACTCTGTCTGTCTAGAACTCACTCTGTAGACCAGACAGCGATCCCTCTGCCTCTGCCTCCCAAGTGCTGGGATTAAAGGCGTGTGCCACCACCATCTGGCTTGGTGGAACGCTCTTATGACAATAAATCCTTATCCTTCCCCCCCCTTCTTTTTCCTTTGTGGTTTCAAAAAAAAAAAAACACAAAACAAAAACAAAAAATCTGGCCAATAGCTCCTTTTAAAGCAAAAGATTAATACAATTTCTTATATCTTATATAAGAGTCTTACATTTTCTATCTATTTGCTGGTACACTCACTCCTTATCTTATAAAAGAATTCTGAAAAACAACGAAATTTTTAGATTTTTCAGGATGAGAGCAACTATACTCAGGGACAGCCTTTTCAGAATATAGTTCAGAATATATTAGAATGAAGACATTCTCCTGTTCAGCACCACACTTCTTATAACTTGACCAATTTTTTCAGTTATTATACTCAGCTGTGATGGTAGGAAGATCAATGGTCCTTGTCCTTGAAGATGCTACTTTATGTAGTAAATAGTATTGAGTTATGAACTTCAAAGTGGGGACTTTTATTCTAGGTGACCCAGATGGGCATGATGTAAAAACGGAGCAGATTTCCTAGCTGGAGTTCCAATACGAGAATTTAGAAGTGAACAAGGGACAGAGAGATGTTGTTCACTTGCTTTGGTGAGAGAGAAAGGGCTTCATGAGCTGAGTAATGTAGGCAACCTATAGAAGCTGGAAAAGATGAGCAGCGGGCTATTCTGTAGGGAGTCTAGAAGGCTATCAGCCTGGTGATGCCTTAATTTTAGCCAGTCATAAGCATATCCAATACAGGTTTACATATGGGTAAGATAATAAATTTATGTTTTAATCCATGATTGCTTTGGTGATTTGACATAACAGCAATGGAAAACTAACAATTTTCCACCCCATCATTGTTTTCGGTGCTTTTCCAATTGGTCTTGACACATCTGACCTTGTATCTACTCAATTTTGACCTTGGTCATTAGTCTTATCTCTTAGATGCCAGATGAAAATGGCATTCATACCTTGATATTAAATACTAACTAAAGCACCCTCTGAATTTAGTTTCTTTTTGCCACAGTTTCTTTCATAATACCAATCTATTTTTCCCATTTGTGGCTTTCTTTTCCTATTACTTATCATCAAGATTAGTTTAGATTTCAGGGATTATTATTTCCTGGCCAAAATTTGTCTATCTGACACTATAATTTTATTCTTTGTGATCAAGCAAGTTCTAGTTAAGCAACAATTATTAATCATTTTCATCTTCAACTTGCACTTTAGAGAATCGAATCATTCAGGAATGGCTAGATTATTCTGTAGAAACACAAACAGTTTCAAATGTTAGAAAATCATGAAATACCCAGGTGAATGGGTTGAAGGCTCTGTACCATAGCTACTTACATGACTTATGGAGCAGTTACTATCTTCGCAGTCTTTGTTCCCCAAAGACTGTAAAAGAATCATGCACATAAGATCAACAATTGCTTGGTTCAGAAGTAACATGTTCCTTGGGTTCCCAACATGGTATCAAAGCTTGATCTAAATTCCATTTAATTGATGTGCTGGTTAATTTTTTTTGTCAACTCGACATAAGCTAAGGTCACTAGGGAAAAGGAATGCCAATTAAGGAATTGCCTTCATCAGATTGGCCTGTATGCAAATCTGTATGGCATTGTCTTGATTAATGATTGATATGGGAGGGCCCAGCTCACTATGGGCAGTGCAACTTCTGGGCGGATATTCTGGGTTGTATAAGAAAGTAAGTTGAGCAAGCCATAAGGAGGCAATCCAGTAAGCAGCATTCTTCTATGGCCTCTGCATCAGCTCCTGCATCCAGGTCCCTACCTTGAATTCGTTTTCTGACATTCCTTCATGATGGACTGTAAGCTGTAAGATGACATATGTAAATTAGTAAATGCAATACAGCACGAAAATAGAGTTAAGGGCAGAAATAACACGATCATCTAAATAGATGATACTATGGAGAGCTAATCCTCAGGGAGGAGGCTTCACCTCAAGTCTCCTGTTTCTTAAGTGTGTGGTATCTCCAGCAATTGGGGTCTGACCTTTAAATTCTGGGAGGCAACCAAGGGACATGACAACAGATTACATCATTTTGGAACTCTCTTGAACTCCTCTGACCAACAACTTAAAGGGAAATTTCACATATCTTGCACTTTTTTTGTGTGTGTGTTGTTGTTGTTAGGTTAGTCTTTGGTTCCAAGGGAAGTATTATCATTCCCAGTGGCATAACTTCATTATACACACACACACACACACACACACAGACACACACACACACACACACACACATTGTATTTATATGAGTTTATATTCTATACATAATATATATGCATATGTACTATATGGAATTTTAAGGAAACTCAATAGTTGTTTGCCTAAACAAACCTACACAATGAGAACAGTAGTCTATATGCCATTGGGGAAAATTTCATAAGGTGAAGAGCTCTAGGCAATTAATGACCACTAAGAGAGGGAGAATTAGTGTTCTCCAGGAACAAGCCCTGTGAAAAGCAATCCAATCCCAAACAGTCATCTCTAAACACATACATATGAGCAATACTATGTGAATTTAAAGAAGAAATCACAAATACGATAGGGAGTGGGGGACATGGGAGGAATTTGGAATAGAGGGAGGGATGAAAATGGTGTAAATATAGTAACATATGGAACTCTCAAAACTTTTAAAGTAATGTTCATTAGTTACTATTGCTAAGAAATGCTGCATTATACTGTGTGCTCATCAATTAGTAAATATCTAAGATTAAACTACTCGTAATAAGAAACATTTCCTTTGGCTCTCAGTTTTGGAAGGTTCATTGAAAACATTGCTTTGGGTGAAACAGAATATCATGATATTAGCATGTGGTGGAAGAAACTCTTCACCTCATAGTGGACAAGAATTAAAAATAAAAACAACAAGAAGAGACTAGCATCCCACATTTACCTCCCCTCTCTCTTTCTCTCTCTGTTTTCTTGAGACAAGGTTTCTCTGTGTAGTCCTGGCTGTTCTGGAACTCACGTTGTGTAGACCACCAGGCTGGCCTCAAACTCAATAGAGATCTGCCTGCTTCTGCCTCCTGAGTGCTGGAATTAAAGGCATACGCCGCCACCACATGACTACCCACAGTTAGCTTTAAGAGCTTGTATTCAATTGCCTAAACACCCTTCCAAGCTCTACCCTGTCAGTAGTACCAAGCTGGTATGTGGCTTTAGAACAGAGGCCTCTGGGGTACATTCAGCATTCAGCCTATAGCATATAGATAATACAAATTTGCTTATCTTGACCTATTAATGATCTGGATTATTTTCATATTTTGGCTAGTATGAATAAAGCCATATTCAAATACAAATCTCTCCACGGACACATACATTGTTTTCATCTAATAAATGCCTAGAGGTAGACTGGCTAGATCCTATTCTTTAATGCTTATATATTTGAGAAACGTTCTTGGTTCATCCCCTAATTTTTCCACTGAATTTTATGTATTAACAATTACATACATTTCTATTTTCTAAGACTAATTTATTACCTTTAGAATATTTATTTTCAAAGCATTCTTTCTAATTTAACCTCATTTCTTTTTTACAGTTTTGAAAATCTAAACATTTGATGATTTTTTTTGTTGTTGTTGTTCTGAGTAGTCTCTCAATTCCTAGAAATCCTCAGTCTTTTGGGTGGTCTGAAATATGAATCAGCTCAATTTTCAATTTTTGTTGATCTTCCCGTTGCCAACTGTGTTGGTGCGCTGCCAAGTTCCCCCTGTAAGTTAGTGCCCACAGTTTTTGGCTCAAAGGTACACTGCTTGCTAATAGCTTTCTCGTGCAGCCTTCTCTGGAAGCTGCTGATCTGATAAAGCAAAGGAATCACTTTTTGACTATGCAATTTTGAGACTCAATGACATTTGCAAATATTAGACACTTTTTTTCAAGATATAGTCTTTGTATGAATCAATGATTCTTACTTGCTGTATGGTATGGGCTCTAGAATGTAGACTAAATGAATCTTGGAACTAAGGGATATAAATAAGGGTGATCCAACCCACCATTACTGTAGAGTTAGAGGATCTAGTTGTCTAGATATCCTGGTTCCCAGAAGGGAGTGGGAACACAATTTAACTCAAAGTTACAGATGACCTCTGGTACTTCAGCTCACTACCATAGCTGCAGGTAAAGAAAAGGAGTGCTGTATTTGACGGGATAAGTGTGACCTTGTTTACTAATGAGGCGCTAAAGTTGATGTCATATGATGGGAAGGGAGACTACATTTGGCACTCAGATGATCCACTAGGACACCTTTTGATATTCTCATGTCAAGTTTTAAGTGTGTATCTACAAATGAATAAAGGCTTATTAACCAGGGACTTTGACTACTTAAGGATGAAGGCCAGTGTCATTCCATTAGATGAATTGTCTAGGTGATCAGAAATGCTAAGAGGGCACCAGTGAGCCACTATTACTCTCTGCACTGCTCACTTTCCCCTATTTCCATCCCTTCTATCTTTCACGGTTTCTGCAATTACTCCAAGTTATATATTCACATAAAAAATATTCAAAGCAGGAACCACAAGTAGAAGAAAACATGCAGTTTGTCTCTCTGGGTCTGTGCTAATTCATTCAGTATGTATTTTCTAATCTCATCGTTTACTTGAAAATTTCATTACTTTTTAAAAAATTGATGAGTAGAATTCCATTGTGTATATATACTGAATTTCATTATCATTTTATAAATTGAGGAACATATAACCCCAGAAAGGGGGATAATAGGATCCAGGTATTGTGAAGGGGGGACTGGGAAAAACCAGGGGGAACTGTAACTAGGGAGGGAAAAGAGAGGGCAGTACAGAAAGAGAGAGAGGGAGGAGGCATAAATAATACCAAGTATGTTTAAAACATCCATAGGGAATTGCAGGAGTGTGTGTGTGTGTGTGTGTGTGTGTGTGTGTGTGTGTGTGTGTGTGTACATATAAAATTTAAATAAAGATAAGCCACTAGGGGTGATAATTCCCCAAAGAGCTATATATATATAGCTATGTGTATGTATATATGTGTGTATATATATATATATATATATATATATATATATATATATATATATGTATATGTATATGTATATGTATAGTCTATCCAACAAAAATCCCAGTAACCTTTCAAACTGTGGGTCTGGAACAGCCCTGTTACCCCTGGGTAGTTGATAGAAGAATACAACACTCCAATCTCGTTTCATCAAGAGGAGACACTCTTTTGATACAATTCATCCTCCAGCATTCTCTGTGTAATCAGATCTAGGAAAGACTTCATCTGGCACAGCTGTGTTACTGCAGCTTCTTGCTTGCTCTCCGGGAGCTCTTCATCAATGCCTCACTGTGAGGGACTCTCCACTGAGGATCCTGATCTAGGACAATCCTTTCCAGGTACTCAAGACTGTATTCCTCCACAAGCTCAATGAGTTCCCACCACTCTATCAGTTTTACAGAAAGTTGTTGAAATCCTTTATTGGTACTCTGGTGGTGACTTTCTCATTTTGTGTGTATTCTCTAGGATCTACAGTCACTTTTTATTTACCTGACATTTCAGCACATTTCAGAAGAGAAACTTCCTATATGTATCTGGTTATTTTTATGAATGATCTTAATCAGTCTAATATAGTGGTTCTCAAATGACTCTTTCACAGGAGTTGCCTAAGACCATCTGCATATCAGATGTTTACATTATGATTCATAATAATAGCAGAATTACACTTATGAAACAGCAACAAAAATAATGTTACAGTCGTGGTTACCACAACTGCATATAATATAACCTGCTCAGTCTGGATAATGTAACTTGTATGTATATGTTTTCCAGGGCCGACCATTTGGTATTGGATAACTAATTGGTGTACTCTTCTTGGGAAAGACTATTTCTCCTATTCTCAGCATTCCTTAGTTGCTTGTGGTTCTTTGGGTAAGGTGAGGTTTTCTGGCCTTTGTCCCATCCACTTTGGGGTGTCTATTGCTGTTTTCCTGAGGAACAGTATTAAAGGGTAGCATTATTAGGAAGGTTGAGAACCATTGGTCTAATATGAAGAAATTTAGATTTATGATGGACTTCCTACTAAATATGTAATTTGTATCAACATACTAGAGACTCCACTAAAAACTGTATAGATAAGCAAAAAATAAAAATCAGTATTAAACTAGATTTTCAGGTCTTCCAAAAAATCCTATTATTGAATTCACTTACCTTGCCTTCTTTCAAGTAACAGTTTACTTACTAAAGTGCCATGTATGAAATATCTGTTGATTCTGATCAGATTTACTTATTTATGCTAGAATCCTAATTGTCAACACATTCATAAACGAACAAAATAAGTTCACTATACTTATAACTATATACCTTAGTAAATTTCCACCAAGATTGTTGAATTCATTACTGTGTTATTAAAATGGTCACTGCAGCCATGGTTCTTTGTTCATATTAAGGAAGAAAGATAGGTAGAGAGAGGGGGGATGTTTATGGGTATGTATGTATCTCATGTTGAATACCCCAAATTTCTACTTGAAATTTCTGGAGAGAGTTCAACCCAACTGCATTGTACTAAGTCTGTCTTATCGATGTAATTATGTTTTACCTTTTCTACAGAGTTAAAAGTTACGCTTTGTGTATCATTCTGTCCCCACAGACTCTACTGCTATTTAGTATGGGATAGATGTTCAACTAGGTATTGGTTTTAAAAATAAAACAAAACCAAGCCCTCAGGAAATGTAGGCTTTCAATCTTTTTTAAAATTATTTATTTTATTTTTAAGACTGTAATATAGTTACATAATTTTCTCTTTCTTCCTTCCAAACCCTCCCATATACCTCTCTTTGCACTCTTTCAAATTCATGGCCTCTTCTTTAGGTTTTATTACATGCATATATGTGTATACACATATTATATGTACATACATACATTCCTAAATATAACCTGCTCAGTCTGGATAATATAACTTGGATGTATATGTTTTCCAGGGCCAATCATTTGGTACTGGATAACTAATTGTTGTACTCTTCCTGGGGAAGACTATTTCTCCTATTCTCAGCATTCCTTAGCTGTGGTTCTTTGGGTAGGGTGAGGTTTTCTGGCCTTTGCCCTATCCACTTTAGCGTGTCTGTTGCTGTTTTCCTGTTCAGCTCCTGTTTAGTCAGTAACATTGGTGAGACTTTATGAGTGCAGCTTCTGATATTATCAGCAGACACAGTCTCACAGCAAACTCCCCTATCCTCTGGCTCTTAAAACCTTTCTTCTGCCTCTTCTTCAAAGTTCCTAAAGCTCATAGCTTCAATCCTGAATATCTGGTCAAAACCCTTGTATTAAAGACTTAGAACCAAATATGTAAAGCTCAGAGGTGTGATTTTCAGCAGGGGATTGGATCATGAGGATTCTGACCCCTGAACTGATTAACTCATGATTAACCCATTAACCCATTAACCCATGATTAACCCATGGAGTCTAGTTGTATGAAATAGGTTATTGGGGATGCAGCTTTGACATTGATGTTGTTCTTGCCCCACCTCCACTTTTTGCTATCCTCACCTTCATCTTTCTCTGTTTTTCTCACACCCTTAGGTGTGTGGTTTTGCTGCATCCATGTACACTCCTTCCTGTCTAAGAGCAATGAAGCTATACCACCATGGAGTGACACCACTGGGATTATAAGCCCGAGTAAATCTTTTATTCTTTATTTTCTTAGATATTTTCCTACAACAATGGAAGTTGACAAATATTCCTAGTAAATATTTCTGCTTTGAATAACTTCCTATAGGCACCACAGGCTTACAATTGAATTGCGGCATCTCTATCTTTAACCTTCTATAGGCAAATAATAATTCTCCCTCTAGTTTCCAAACACATTGTCACAAATAAATTTAGGTCGTGAATTATGGTACAGCTGGTTTGAGTACCAGGCATCAAGTTGAAATTTAAGTGAAGTCACTCTTGGTGAATCTGGCTGGTTCCCAGTCATTCAGTTTCACTTCTTAGAGGCACACACTGTTTATGCTCTTTCTCCCACATCTGCAGAACTCTTTTCAGACTCAATAAGAATTGCAGGCTGTTAGCACAGTGGAGAAGTCCTGTAAGACTTTATTGGTTCTTTCTTGCCAGAGGACAGGATTGATATTTAGGTGATTCACAAATTGTGTTATAACTTTTCACAGTTGCAATGGACTTTAGTCACATAGTTGAACACAATACACATAAAATAACTCAGGCTCCAACAGTGTAAATTATTAGATTAAGAATAGATAGTGGTTGAGGGGTTGGGCGGACAGTTTAGATGACAAAGTACAAGCAATAGGGTCTGAGTTCAATCATCAAAACTCATGTGACAAAAGCTGAGCAGAATGGTGAATACTTGTAATCCCAGTCCTGGGAAGGCAGAAGCAGTTGGATCCCTAGAACTTGCTGGCCAGCCAGCCTAGCACAGCTGATGAGTTCCAGAAGAGTGAGGGAACTCTTTACACACACACACACACACACACACACACACACACACACACACACACTCAAAGAAGCCAAACCCAGAAGGGATGTATCTGAAGAACAATTCTTGAGGCGATCTTCTGTATTCCACATGTACATACACACATGTGCATCTGCACACACACACACGTGTACTTACTCTCATACAAACACATCTGTATATACACTAAGAATAATTAGTGGTACATGAAGGATTACTGAATTTATCTCTGTGCAGGCACAATTTAAGGAACATATATTCAGTATCTGGACATTAAAGAAGCCATTTAGCTGATCAAATAAGAACAATTTCTATTATCTTCAATGTTGTAAAAATTTTGTCAACTGATAACTTGGTTTTTTCTTGATCAACTCTTGTTGAAAAAAAGTAATAGATAAGGTTTCTCCAGGGCATCAACCTGCTCAAGGATAGGAGGCATTCTAATCTTTAACTGATGAATAAATACTATTACTGATCTGGTACCAAATGTGTGTATTATACAATGTATTATACAATGGAAGACATAATTCTGTATATTCACTGACCAATACATACATACAAGAAGATATTCTTAGATCAAATTCCTTAGGTCAGTTGGTTATAATGAGATTTAATCTTTAGGACACAAATTCAACATGTTACAAAATGCGATCATTTGAAAGGTTGATGAATTACTCACAATCATGGTGGTGGTCTTAGAGCTTTTTACCTATAGCCTGCTATTCTTCTTAAAATTATGGTTGTTTTTTAATTTGTATTTTCCAATTGGCATACAAATTAACAGGTTTTTAGACTGCATTTTTATGCATACTTAGTTTCAGTTGGTCCTCGTTGCTGCACAATCCTCTCCCCAATGCCTTGTCTCACTGTCCTGCTTGTACCTTTTGAGCTCCCCTTTGCTCCCTTTTCTGTTTCTTATCACGTCTTCTGTTTCCTTATCTCCATTCGGAAAGACCCTTCCTCTCCTTTCATGGATCCTTTCTCAGTCAGTGGGTCTATCAAGAAATAGTCTGCTATTCTGTAAGACTCCATCCACATGTCTTCTGTTTGCCAAAATGAATCTTTTCAAATATCAAGAATAGATTTGACAGGAAAGCCAAAAAAAAAAAAAAAAAAAGCAAGCATCACTCTACCAAGAGAAGCACAGGTCACCTCGGTGAAGAATAAGTATGTGTCTAGATTAAAATCAGCAAGGACAGGATGGAGAGATAGCTCAGCTATTAAAGGCTAGGCTCCTAACCAAACATTTGCAAGGAACTGGAACTATAGGAATTCTAGCTGGGAACTGAGAAACCTTGCAGCACCCAAAGGACCCAGGTGGTATTATACAAAACAGCATTAGTCAGAGAAGCCAAGTGTCTGCATGGCAAGGAATTAAGGAACTGATTGAAAGGTTTGAACGTGTCACTAAATAGTAGAGGCAAGAATGAACTCCCATGAACTAAGTACTGAAGGGAAAGTTTGAAGAAGTAAAGACTACATTTCATGTCTCCTTCCCCAAACTTGGGATCTAGTCCCACCGAAATGTGGAACCCTGAGATAAAGGCAAGTATACGGGCTCAGCAAGAAGATCTGGCATGGACTGTAAGCCTCTCCATCCTTTGTTCTGCACATCGGAGTTAGTCTACAGATCCTCACTAAGTTGGATGGCTGATCTGCACACGTATACAACATGCACGTATATACACAAACACAATTCGAAGGGTCTCTGGATCATATCTGAGTCGTAAATGTTTAGTAATGAATGGATTACCTTAGAAAAGAGATTTGGACGAAGCAACAAGCTTTTCCAAGCCTAATTTACCAAAACTGTTACTGGTCAGAAAAGTTAAGCGTATTTCATTCCTCACATAACATCCTGAGGCGTTCCCTCTAGGGCCTTTTCGACCCATGCAGTTCTGTGTTCCATCATTGACACATGTTGCCTTATAACTCCTGCAGGGTCACTGATAGAGAAGACATTCTACCAGCCTTTAGGTCAGTGAGTGTTTGGACAAAGAAAAGAATTAAATAAGCTTTCCCCTTTAGAGGAGTGTGTGTGTGTGTGTGTGTGTGTGTGTGTGTGTGTGTGTGTTGCATTTAATCTTAAGAAGACAATGATACAGTAGATGTTTTCAAACAGAAACTTTAAATTCAAAGGATCATGTAAGTTCATACAGAATGCTTTAGTATTGTGATATTGCATGATGTTGTGTGATATGCATGATAATGTGATAATTTAAGTTGTCATGCAACTAAACTGGAAACCTTACGAACATGTGGAAGACCAGTAATCTTGATAAAGAACTATTTTTTTCTATTCTTACAACAGCATTGTAGATGACTTGAAAAATTATTTCTCTGGTTCTCCATTTTGTTGCCTGAGATGCTGAAGGTTTTAGATGAAAGTTGCATGTTCTTTTCCAGTTCTGCTAATGATTTATATTTTGTTTCTCACATAGAGTTTGGGCACAGACCCAGCTGGTTTTAAGGGAGAGAAGTAGTCCTACAGGTGGGCACCAAGCAGAGAAGGATGTGGGTGAATCCATCTACAATGAGGGTCTGGCTGAAGTGCGTTGCACAGATGATCTGCTGGGCCTGGGGCATTTGACAGTACACGTAACTGTTTTTGACAAGCATAACTACTAGTGATAAAAGTTATGTCAATATCTGAGTGAGGTGTAGACCGGCGGTACCTAACCGCCTGGGGAAGACTTAGAACTGAGAAACAAAGAAAGTAAGGCTACTAGAAAGGGCATCCAAGAAAACTGCAATAAAATCCAACCTCCAGAATGTTCTTAGTTGAGGTGTAAGAGATTCCATTATAATTGGCAGAGAAAGTATTTGCTCTCTACATGAGAAGAGCCAGCAAGAACAATGGAAAGGACTCAACTAAAGAAGCAAGCCATTCCGAAAAAGAGAAGAGGGTGGTTGCCATAGAACACAGGGACCTCCGCCTCTTCTTTATATTGCTTTGCTACGTCTAGTCTCAAAAGTGGCTTCTGCATTTTCTCTTCCGTAGATCTTGTCAGTCCAAGGACATTTGTGATTGAGATCATGACGTCTGGATAGAGGTGCAAACTTGTATCTCACCCTTAAATTGGAAGATTCTTACGCTGAGGCTCCCGAGAGGTTCTGAGGACAGAACTGCTTTGGGGGACTTGGGAAAGGACCAGTCTCTTTGATTTCCCGGGGAAGGCTACCACAACAAAGCCCTCGGGGTCAAAGCTCAGTTTTACACTGAACAAGAAATTGCAAATTTTGACTTTTGGGTGAGTTCACAGAGAGGTCACCAGGACTAGTTCCTACACACACTGCCAGTAACAACAGATTTGTTCACAATGCAGGGAAGAAAAAAAAATGGAAAAGAAAGAAAAGAAAAAATAATTTGGAATATTGTTTCAAAGTCTCTATGGATGAAGTTTAAAACTTGATGAAATGATTGATCAACTGGCCGTAAAATTTGATCAGACAAATCAAAGAGCAGAGTGTGACCATAAAGCACACAGCCTCGGGCACAGCAGGGCAAGACCAACCTTACAGTATTGGGTATAAGGTCTTGTTTTCAGAGGAGAGCTGCAACTGTTTCAAGCTTTCCCCTGTGTCTGCTCTGTCCCCAGATGATGTACTTCTGCACTCTTGACTCTCCATCCACTCTTCTCTACTACTTAAGGCAGTATCCTCAGGGAACCTAGGACACCAGGCTCACATAGAAATACTGTCTACAAAGTTCACAGCACTGCGGAAAGCCCATCACTATTAAACACCCCATCGCCTCCTGACCTGGCAGAACATCACAGCGATCTGTGTTTAGAGAAGCCAGGTACTCTGAAAGGCAGCATTGTTCATGTACAGCACGTGTGTCCAAAGCATCCTACTTGCAAAGCTTGTCCCGGGCTCATGAGGCCCTTTCCCGCAACAACCCTTGTAGAAGAGGGTGGAGGCTTTGTCACAGGGCTACTACTTCATCCGAGGAGGGCTATTTTATCTTAAAAGAAACCCAGAACAGAGGTACAACTGAAACAAAGGGACTTTTAATTCAGAGACAATTATAGTAATTATAGTTTTATAGCAATAGGGGGAAATGTATCAACATAAAACTCTGTTGAAAGTCCATGTTGGAGTAGAAAGAGAAGACACTGCAAAAAGAGAGATCGAAATCCCTTTATACCACCCAGTTACGGTAATTTGAGGTGTGAGGAGAAAAAGCCCGCTTTTGATGCTGGTTTTCAGGATAGACGTTTTATTGTTTTCAATAGAAACATCTCCACCACATTGAAATTGCGAGTGCCCGGAGCTAACAGCTCCTTTTGTATCAATTAGGGAATGTAGACAGCCAGTCCTGCTTTTCGCATGGTGGAGGTGTAACACACGTTTCTCCATAGCTGGACTTCAAGGGTTGGCCTGCTGAGCTCCAGGCCTGTTCTCTGGCTTTCTCAGCAAGCACCTCAGATAGCAGAGCCTTGGAAAACTGCCTAGAGCACCAGGGCAGCCTGCTGAGAAAGCCCTTCTGAGGGTCAGTTTGGAAGGAGTCGTAAGAAAAAAAAAGGTGAGGGTTAATGACTCCCTTCGAGAGGCTTGCTGGCAGGGGTACTCACCTCAAATGGAAATTTCAGAAGTTTCTGTCCGGCTCACAAGAGCATTCCTGGAGTTGAGCAGCGGAAAGCTAGGCCAAGCATAATGTAGTGACTCTGTGGAACACAGCCCTGTCTCCAGGAACTCATCATCATCATCAAATAGCATTTATTAAGAGCCCACACGCATATGGTGCAGAACAAACCACATTAAACAAGCACAGTTGAGTTGCTGGTCCTCTGGAGGACCACAATTTAAAACACTGAGAAAACAACCCTTGCTTCTGTTAGGCTACATCCTCACAGCCCAAGAACACTGGGAAAAAGATTAATATAAGTATTAATGCAAATACATATTATTACATTAAAATATCAATGAGTACAGACATTATTTATTTGGAGGGCCTCAGGGGGAGATAAAGCATTAGTTGCTGATGTTATTGCAAAAGCAAATTCTATTTCAATGCTACGATGTAGTGCATGTGTGTGTGTGTGTGTGTGTGTGTGTGTGTTGTGTGTGTATATAGACACACTAATTTCATGGAAGAAGCAACTTGAGGTTTAGAAATGTTAAATAATTTAAATAATGAAAACAAGGCTACTAGCTATTGGAGAATTTTGAACCTAGGCTTGCTGAAATCCAAAGATCATACTAGGACATATTGTGTTTCCCCTAGAAATAATAGTTGGAGGCATGCTTTTAATTCCAGCACTCAAGAGGAAAAAGCAGGCAGTTCTCTGAGTTCAAGGCCAACCTGGTCTACAAAGCAAGTTTCAGGACAACCAGGGTTTCACAGAGAAACCCTGTCTTGAAAAACAAAAACACAAACAACAATAACAACATAACAATTGGCTCTGGGTGGATTAGTAGGATATTTATATTTATGATAATATTTTATATACTTCTATACCATGACTCATGACTTTATCTATGACTAATAAAGGACTACATTTCATGTCTCCTTCCCCAAACTTGGGATCTAGTCCCACCGAAATGTGGAACCCTGAGATTAAAGGCAGGTATAAGGGCTCTCAGCAAGAAGATCTGGCATGGACTGTAAGCCTCTCACCAAATCTCTGTAACTGGATAGGATCACTTTAACCACAGAAGTTAGAAATTTATGCTTCCTATAATAAGCTGTGTAGATTGGTAACTCAGTTCAAAGAAATAGGACAGGGTTTGAAGAAGTTTCAATACCTTGTCTTTACTAGCTTTCCCCAGTTAAAACAGATAATGAAAAGGAGTTTGGGTGATTGATAAAGTGACATGTTTGAAAACTATGACTTTCCATCATCAGTAGGTTCCTGCCTGTGACGGAGAACATGTAGAGGTTTGTTGGAAGATAGGTAAAGATTTACATAGGTAAATTTTGTAGACATTTCTGTTGATTAGTTTTTGATTAGCTTGATATAAGCTGGAGTTATCTGACCAGGGAACCTCAACTAAGAAATGTCTCCGTCACATTGGCCTGTAGGAAGTCTGTATGCATTTTTCTTGGTTAACGATTGATGTAGGAGGGCCCAGCCTATTGTGGACAGTGCCACTGTTGGTTAGGTGGTCCTGGACTATTAGGAAAACAAAACGAAACAAAACAAAAATGCAACTTTATAGAACCCTGAAGAATAAGCCAGCAAGTAGCATTCCTCCAGCGTCTTTACTTCAGTTCCTGCCTCCAGGTTCCTGCCTAGGATCCTGCCCTGACTTTCTTTAATAATGGGCTGTTACCTGAAGTGTGAGGTCAAATAAACACCTTAGTTCTTCCAGTTGTTTTTGGTCAGTGTTTAAATCACACCAACAAAAAATTAACTCATGCAACAGCAAGTCAACTTAAATGTGGAGGGAGAACTTCAAAGTGGGGAGAGTTTGTACAACTGACAAGATATATCTTCTGGAGAATAAGCTTAGCTCTCGGTTACTTAGCCAAAGGCTTTACTTAATCACACCATATTTTTACTTACTAATTGCTATGTGATATTATTTTCTACATGCATATTATAACTAAATATATTGTCCCATCTGCTTATTACCCTGCCTTTTATAAACGTATTTCTTGGTAACCTCAATTTGTAAGTTGCTTGTTTGAGGATATTGAGCATATCATTTCTTTATTATGTCCTTTGCTGTCCTACATTGACTCTGATGACCAAAAATTTCAGGAAATAATATTTAAACTATTTATTTTTGGGGTCATAGATGCTGTGATCATCTCCAAGTGGTCCCTTCAGATGTGAGGCACCTATTTCTACATTCACGAGGAGCATTGCTGAAGATACCTAACATGGAAGCACTCTGCAGATTACTTAGAACAAAGGGTGCTACATTGTTCAAGAATGTGCCTTCACCTTTGAACCAGTTTACATCACTTAATTGACATATAAGAGTGTTCAAAGATCTTGTCTCTCTGCCTCAGTCCTGGAAACTTCTGAATGACCATTTTAGCTTCACAGATTCTTGTAGAGCCAACTGAGGTCCTGGTTATAACAACTGCACACTACAGTTAGACTTCTCCCTCTTGCCAGTCCTCAGTCTTTAATCCTGAGTTGCTTTATCTTAGAATTTTTTTTTTTTTTTTTTTTTTTTTTTGCAGAGAACTCTGTTTAAATACCAATTAGAGTTGTTTAAGAAATGGCACTTTAAAATGGAATTGTGGAGCTAGATAACCTACCAGCTGGAGGGAGACTTCCATCATTGGTGGCAAATGGGGTTCTGGTTGCTTCTTGGGAAAGTTCTGAAGTGGAAGGGGCTACCAATGCATCACTAAGCAGTATCTGATGTATAGAGAGCTTCTACAGAGGTAGGAATTCTTATGCATAGGGAAGTTCTACAGAAGTAGAAATCATTCAGTCAGTAGAGTCATATTACTTTTACTAGCTGCCAGAAATGTACTAGAGAAATACAAGAATAGCTAAAAGGTGATTAATCACTATTTAATGAGAAGTATAATGAGTCAAAATGCTCACTTGACAAAATACAAAGAAAGCTTTATCTCCTATTACCAGAAGAAGAGTGAACTGTGGATAAATTTCAGGGCTTCACGCTGAAGTATTATAAATGCAAAGAGGTCAGACATCTAGGCTCCTAAGTAGAAAGCAGGTGGATCCTGAGACTTATAGTGATAACTTCTGGGCTAATGTCCTTACAAATCTTGAATCATTAGATTTCCTTGAATTTGCTGGGCCCCAAGGTGTGGCTCACTCCACACTTAAACTACTAATCCCTTTGCTGTTGAAGGGCAAGCACACAGGCTTTGAAAGGTAACATTATTTCAGTAACTATCCTTATTTCTGCCCCAGGACATCAAATAATTAGAATCAGCTCACAATACAACAATAAATGTAATATTTCAAATACCAAATTATCAGAAGCTTACAAATGGCAATGTTAAAGTCTGGTGGGGGTTGGATTTGTGAATCTGGAAGTTAGTATAATTATTTTATTTTTGATAGTGCAGGAAATCAAATCCAGGGCCTTGCACATGCACAGTACCATTGGGCAATAACCCTACTTTACTATAGCTTTTCAAATAATAATTTGGAAAATACACCAGTGGCCTTAAATATACTTTTATATTGATCAAGAAATTATTTTGCTTGTCCATAATTTATTTGGCAAAAGATACTAGAGGATAGCAGGCGACTGTACGTAGCAGAACAAAGCTGCCTAAAAAACACAACACAGACAGCCCAGATGTTTTCATTTTCCTCCATAGATTTTCAGGCATCAGTGCACTGTCTTTGCCTTTCACCTTGACTGGAATCTGGGCCCTTATGGTCCAGATTGATTTGTCATAATGGAACAGGTATCGAATGGAATCTTCTTGGGGTAAAGAAAGATCCATGAGCTGGCATATTCTCAGTATATATTGGCTGATACTCACTTGTGCACTCTGTACCCTCTGCAAGAAAAAAGCACAGCTGACTGGTATTACTTATGTCACATTCTCTATAACCACTAAAAATTGTGGAGCTTTTCCCATTGAAATGTCACAATAATTTCAACAGTGGAGATTCATTGCAGGCAGTTGTGCACACAAATTTTTGTCCTTTTAAAATGCTAGAAAGTGACATCTATTCTTGCTTCCATTATGCTTTTGGTAGTACACACACACACACACATACACACGCACGCACAACATTTCCTATATACAACTTGGAAAAAGTATCTTAAGGGACAAAAAAGTAAAAAAAAAGTGTGAAAGTCTAAGAGATAAAGAAACTTCTATGAGTGCATATGACTTCACTATTTAAGGAAGTGAGTTATAGGATGTCAAAGTTGCTTTTTCTTTTGGAGCTAGTGAGAAAGAATTGGAACACACCTTCAACAGAAGAGCAAGATCCTGCAGCGTGTGTTTTAAAGTCATTAACAACTTGCTAATAGAATTAGTTTGTATTTGAAACTATCATGCTGAAGTTTAGAATTTGTTCCACGGACTCAGTTTCATTTTCTATGGAGGGATTTTAAGAGGTGATTTCCAGAAACCTGAAGCTTATATAATCTTTATGAATAGTTTCCTCCCCTAGCATGATGTTTTTATAATGTATAGAATCCCAGTATACACATGACAAATGATTTCTTTGGAGGGTGTCAAGTTAGATTTAGGTCCTTAGGACTATATGATGTTTGCTTGTGCATGATCCAGTTTGCTACTAATTCAATGATCAAAAAGATGCTCTGCTATTTAAAATATTTTAAAAATGAATTCTCAAATGCAGAACTTGTGAGATAGATTACACATATAAAATTTTACAATGCTGTTAGAAACACTACTGAAAGGGGTGTTACCTAGCTTACTAATTTAAAGTTTTTTTTAAAAAATCTGCTTTTGATATTATTCTTGCAGACATATAACTGTCTCCGTGACACTGCTATTTATGTCTCCTTCTAATTCTCCTTTGAAAAGGTAGTTGTTTTGAGGCAGGTTCTTATGTGTCTCTGTCTGGCCTTGAACTCACAATGTAGCTGTGAACGAGCCTATCTGATTCTGCCTCCACATCCTGAGCACTGAGGTTCCAAGAGTGGACCATCACACTTGCGCATGGTGCTGGGAATCCAACGCAGGGTTTTGTGCATGGGTCGTAGCATTATATCAAGTGAACTATATACCTATCCCCACAACACAATTTTTGAGACAGAAATGGTCTCTCAGTTTTGGAATAAAAGCCACCAGTTACTGAACATACACTGTCACCAATGTTACTGTGAATATTAGTGACTTTTGAAATCAAATCTAAACGTCTTTAACAGTATTCAAAACATAGCATCTTCAAAATTCGATCTTTCTCTTTTTTTCCAATGTCTTTCTCTAGGGCTTCGCAAGGCTGGAAAAATCCATTCTGACTCTGATTTCAGTCACTCTTTTGTTTCTGTTATACTTCTCTTTAATATAGAAAGTTTCCAATTCAATACTTAGTTGTTGCCACTTACTCTCTTTTAAAGGGAGTGTGGCTGTTCTCTTCAGCTTCCCTCTGATGCTGTTCTGGAGGCAGTAGTCCCCTCTTCAGATTACTCTCCGGGTGGGATAAGTAAGAGGGGGAAAGACATATATTGGGGGATTCTTTGCCCAGTTCCAAAACAAAGGCTTCAGTGCCATTACAGTACGTCACAGTTTAGCAATTCGCTTCCTCCAGACCAGATTGGAAGCATCCCACGGATCTATTATTGTTTATTTTGGTTTAAATTGGATTGAGAGATGTGTGTGTGTGTGTGTGTGTGTGTGTGTGTGTGTGTGTGTGTGTGTGTGTGTGTGTAAAATTTTCTGCTGAACAATTGAATGCTCATGTTTCGACATTACTGTCAGAATTGTCATGTAGACTGAGCCAAGGTTTTTTAGTCCTCTTGGCTTTTGATTTCATGCAGACCAATTAGAAGGAGTTCCAGCAGTCAATTTCTTGTTTTTAAAAACCAGTTAGTTGTTTGTCAGATCTGATCATACCCAGAGCAAGGTCTTCTAAGGCAGCTCCAGAAAACGATTATAGGAAATAGAATCTGGGAACACGTGTGCTCTGTTGCTGGATTCAATCACTGAAAACTCTGAATGAAAGATCTTCCCTTTCTGCCTCAGCTTTTCCATCCAGCACATGGGGGTGTGGTAGAGTATAGGGATAGTGTTATACATTCTATGCTTAAATATTTGCAAGGCCTTGTCAGTTTCTTCACATCCCCTATAAAGGGATGCACATTTGACGCTACAGTTAATAGAACAAAATACACTTAAAAGCATCACCCTGCAAAAGCACTGTGGGAAAATAAAAACCAACAAATATGTCTGAAACATTATTACACACAACAGAAGCAAATGACACCAAATGAACTCAGGTTCCTATGCACAGAGAAATCTCACTGGAAGAGCCAAATTAGATGCCAGATGAACACCAATATGAACGCATATTGGTGTGTATTGATTCTAAGGAAGGTATTTCTAGCTAAAAACTTCCTTGATTTAGATTAGCACAACACAGAAGACCTATTTCCTGATGTTTCTTACAAACCACTTGTCTTTGATAGGGGTGGAGGTTTGTTACATTTTAGTCTGGAAACTCAGGCCTTCTGCTGTACAGACTTCTTTCTTTGCTGGAGTCCTGACATCTTTCAACTGTGTCTCTTGCATATGCTTTGGTTTCATGAACTTCCCTGCTGCTTGATCTGACCTTTTCAGTACCACATTAAACCATCAGTTTCTAGTACTTATTTGGAATATTTTCAGAGTGGGCATATGGATTTTATACTAAGTCTTTATAACACCGTTTTTGACTCCTTGGTAACTTTTCCTCAACACAATATTGTTTGCATTATATTGGAGCCTGCATATTTTGCTGGGCCAGGATGAGATTAGAGTGCAATATAGAGAACGTGTTTTAAAGCTATTTATGTAAAAATGAGAATCTGGGAGAGTGCTGCTGCATCTAGCTATTGACTGGCAATATATATAATGTATACCAGTGTATGGAACGCAATTTGAAATGATTTAGTAGGGAGAGTAAAATATCTTTACTGAAATCCAAGGAGCAAACATCTCACACATCTTCCTAGAACTCAAGCAGAGAACATTAATATTTATGTCCATTCTTATGAAATGCATAAACCTTTGTCATATCATTGGATTTGGGCTTTCCAAAACTAATGTAAGAGAATACATGGAACAGATAATTCCTTATATTTTAAGGATCTTAATCAAGCCAGTTATAACATCTTGCATGGTGGTTTTTTATCATTGAAAACGACTCTGAAATGTTAGTTTCCAGCAGATCTGTCAGGATGAGGTGGGTATAGATTTGATCTGGTGTCAGTTTGTTCTCACTTTGCCCAGTCCAGGACTGGGGCAGGGGAAGGTCGGCGTGAGGACGGGACGCTGAGCAGAAGAGGACCACCCAATTGTTAGTGTGGTGAGTGGAAGTCAGGCAGGAATCACCAAAGGAACCCCACTGACAGTTAATCCAGCCAAAATAACCTCTTGCACAGCAATTCATAATTTATTAAGTGATTTCCTACCCATTTCCTCCAGTGAGCCTCACAAAACCCCTTTTGTCTAAGTTGGGTACATAAAAATATTACTATTTTATAGATGGGAGAATTCAGACTTGGAGAGATAAAGAAACTTGCTCAATGTTATAAAGTCTAAGTGGTAATTGGGGCTCAAGCACAGTTCTGGGGACTCTAAATCCAGTGCTCAGTCTCTAGAGACCACAAGTAAAACGAAGCGGGGAATGAATGGTAGAAACTGTGCTTTGTTGGTCTGTGCTTAATGTCAGGCTGAAGTGCTCTGGGGCATCTTAATTTCTGAACTACTCAGATGCTGAAAATTCTCTTTAATGGTGATTACTGATGTGGCCACTTATGTTTTTGTTAGAGGGAGTGAAAAATCCTTTACCGTCCAAGCTGTTAAAATACCAGATGTGCTCAGCAAAGCATCTGATAGATATAAGTTGCAAAATACAATTCTCAGGTGAAAATAGCCCCTGTGTATTTTTATTTTTACTGAGAACTATTGCCTGTTGCACATAATAATGAGAAAAGTAGTTGGAATGGCAAATTTTCCTGAAGCACCCTCCCCTTCCTCTACCACTTCTCTCCAAGTATGGGGACCAGGAAACACAATAGGATATGTGACTGATGTTTGTGCAGTAAGAACTGCTTCCAAGATGGCTCCTTAAGTTCTGATCAATGCTGCCTTACTTTTGAATGGCTTAACCACCCTGTAACAAACACAACTGTCTCCAGCAGTTATGATTTAACCACTATAAAATGCCATTCATGCAATGGAAGGGGATGCCTATCAGAGCTTGACTGTCCATTAGAGGAATCCCCTTTTTGCCCATCCTCATCAACTAGTGTTTTATTTGCAGCTGTCTGCCAGAGAAATGACAGTTTGACCCAAGCTAAAAGAGAAATTTCTAGCCAAGCTTCGTGTCGGAGTGGAAGCTGTGGAAAAGAAAAATTTACTTGTTTCAAAGACTCTAGTATCCTCAGAGAAGAAGTAACCAGTTCACAACGCTATTGTTGCTCTGATAATGGTGGTTCTGGAAACCAAAGGACCAACAGTGTTCAGCTTACATGTCCATGTGTATAGGCTATACATCTTATAGGATATATCTACAAAATTGCGGTATTTTTCTCTTATAATAATTAAATCAATGGTCAGTTATCTAAACATTCAAAACTTGTCTTAAAATGACGGTTATTTATTATTTGCCTGGAGCTTCCAACTTTCATTACCTGTTATCTGGATTCCTACCGAGCTCAAGCTGTTGTCCACTTTTCTTCAGGGAAAAGGAGAAAATATTCTAATTCTGAGTTAAAAGATGATGTGGACAGTGCAGATTGAGATGACACCTTAAGAGTGTGAGATTTTACGAGCTATATAGATAAGGAGACAAGGCTTTCTGAGAAAAGGAAAGCTGTCGTTGAGTCTTCATGAAGTTTACAAAATGGAGCAGGAGCAGATGGACTGTAGCCCTGCTTACTGAATGCCTTGTGCCTAGAATGCACAAGGCCCTGAGCTTGACCCCCAACACTGGGCGTGATCAGAGACAGCGACTTTAGCACAGATACTCAGCTTACTGAGGCACAGATTCTCATTTTCCACCTACTACCCATCATGAATTGTTTCCAAATGCAGGTAATTATTTGAAGTGTCTGGACCACAAACAAGCTAGAGAGGCTTGTGACCTGCAGTTGAATCTCCACACCTCTACATGTCCTACACGACGTGCTGAGAGAGCCTTTTCCAAGAAACTCATGGTGGCCTCTTATAGGTTAAGTATGAGATAGCATCATGGGAATAGTGGGGAGATACGGCTTGGAATTGGTGTTTGGGTCCTTGTCAGAATTCATGCTGAGATTCTTAGAATCTGTCAGATGCCAAAAGAGTAATAAGTGAAGACATCTGGCCACGTAATTTAGAAAGCCCTGGAAAAGCAGAGTTTCTCCATTAACCTTTTGCTTAAATTTTGCAGACTGCTTTCAGAATAAGCCAGGGGCACCCTGCCAAATAGGAAGACATCTTAAAGATTTTGAGGCTCCCCATTCTCCGCAGATAATAGTTTAATAAATTATGTTTTTTCAATAACATACTAAAGGTGGAGAAATCTACCTAGTGAACTAACTGTGTAATTAGAAGCCATGGAAATGGTCTGTTTCAATCCTCTTCATCCTTGCTCAAAGGGAGTAAACAAGTTTATAGACCACATGCATATTTAGAAAGTGGCTGTATTGTATTCCCGGATACTTTAAAAGTAAGTCCATAGCTGCTGTAAATGGAAGAGAATTGGAATTGTCTTCCATTTGTTGTATAGCTTCAACAAGATCTATTTCAGAACTGATAACAGATAGACCAAAAATGAGAGTCTCCTTTCTTCTTTTCTCTCTCTCTTTGTTCTGTATCTTACATAGACACTAGAATTCGTGGTGAATGCATTAAAAGAAAACTGGTCAAGTATCTAGAGGTGAAAACTTCAAGAAAAGTTTTGCTGCTTTGGATTGAGGGGATAGATACAGTAGTTTATTATACAAATAAAAAGAATGCTCTGGAGACCAATAGCTACACTGCTACCTCCATTTGCAAATTTCAGAGGCAAGTGGGACTTCCTGAGTGCAAACATATTTTGTGGGAAGAAGGGATCTTTGTTGGGGAAAAACAATGGAAAGAATGGGATGCTTGGAAAATACATATTTTAAACTGTTGGACAAAGACAGCTGGTTCATTTTTTTTTCTTCCTGCCAAGCCATTTCCACTTAGGATTCAAAAAACCACAGTTTGATATTGGATTTAGAACTAAGCTTGTAAAGAAATGCACTGCCAGGAAACACGCATGGAATTCCCACTGATAAAACACAAAAGGATGGTGTGACCTTTCAGGGAGGTCTCTCTCTCTGATACATCAGGTCGCCAGCTGACAGCCTGTCTCTACTCATACAAAAATGTGTTGCTAGATTGCAAGAGATTCCAGCAGGGTTATTTGATTGAGTTTCTATCTCTTGTAGTAACACATTCTGGTAAATGCTGAGCAACTATTCATAATATTATATTTAAGAGTATTGCTTCAATGAGACTGCGGTGGTGGTCTCTGTTGGCAGAGTCAGCCCAGAGCAGGCATCAACACAGGCTTGAACTGGCAAGAAAGTTTTAGGGGAAAAGCCAATGAGTAAACATGAGAATGGTATTGAGGAATTCTCAGGAATATGGCAGACTGTCACATGGGTTAGACAGCAAATGAAGGAAAGAGGGAGTCCTCAAGCTGAAGTTGATTATTAGAGGAATACCACATCTCCAAGAAAAAGGCTCGGCTTGCTTGCCCAGTTCTCAGTGTCTGTCTTGGGACAGCTGGAGGAAAGTGTGACCTAGGAGATAAGGCAGTGGTGAGACTTGAGAGTGCAGTTTTTGGGGTGTTGGCTATTCTTCTTGCAGAAGGAGTTCCAAGAGTTATATCTCCCTGACTGCTGTAAAGTCCTTGGTCAAGAATGTGCATCAGTCTAGCAATAGGGAAGGCTTCCTTCTTGGAAACATGGGTGGCTATAAAGATCCACTGACAAAATGCACAGCACATGGGACACAGTGATTACATAAGAAGAAAGTCTTCTTATTGTCATTGAAGGCATCACGTGCCTAGTTACAATTTACTGAATTTCATTACGTGCTAAACACAGTGACAATCATTTTACGCACAATGGAGCATACAAGGAACATGGTTGGTTGTGGGGAGTATGGAGTTTTAAGCCAGGATTGCACACTTACTAGCTGTGCCACCACATTTACTATGATACTGAAAGTCTCTAAGTCTCAGTTTCTATGTCTGCAATACAGAGGGAATATACCTACCATCTTTAGTGATAGAAGGATTAAAGAAATGAAGTACTTGTACCTGGTCTATACCACAAATGACTCAGTTATTATTGCTTCTCTGTGTGATAAGGACTCACTGAAATTATTGTGGTGAAAGGCCAATCTACATGGAAGACTCTGACAGGGCTTCCAAGTTTTCAGATTGATTTTGAGTTTGGGCAAAGGAAAGAGCTGGTAGGAGAAGACAGAGAGGCCAGGGGTGTATCCTGTAGCCCTTTTTCTGAAGTCACTATTCTTCATAAGGTAGCAGACTCTACCCAGCTTTCCTTCTAGATTCTAATCATTGCTTTCTATGCTGTCTGTTATAACCCATTGGTGGTAATATCATCGTTTGTCACTCTCTCTAGCTTATTGATCTAGTGTTTGTATTTCCCTTAAAAAGTCACACATTGGCTATCATTCTTCACTAATACAATCTTTTTATGTGTTGCTCTTCTTTCAGTATGCTTGTCCTATTGCCTGTCTTCAATCTCATATTCTCTCTCTGTAATGTAAATGAGTGCTAGATTTTCTTTTTAATAATGAATTTGTAATAAAGCACATGAAATGCTAAAGGATGAAAAGTTGCCCCGTGTTTAGAATCTCCAGCCCCAAGATGACCGATTTAAGAATAAATTACAAACTCTTTCAAAGGGCATGGGTTTGGAAACAGATGTGCTAAGGTCTAGAGTGAGATGTGTGACAAAAAAATTGCCACCCATGATTGCTGAGGCCCTGGATGGTTTGGGAAGCATTCCTTTCTGATCTTTAAATCGGAGTATAGGCAAACAAGCAGCTGAAGCTGTTTTGACTGTAACAATACTGGCCAAAACATTGTTTATGGAGGGAGATTTTACTTTTTGGTTTTTGGAAAGGTGCTTTAAAATTTTTGGGCAAAGGACAAATCAGGGCAGCTGATTCGTCTTCTCTGTGTGTGTGGGATTCTACTTGGAAGAATCTCCTAACTAAAATTGAGGATATTGCCAGGCAGGATCACAGTGACTCCTGTTGAGCTCTCAGAGGGTGTTTCTTGATCAGGCAGGGAAGCCTGATGCCCAGAGAAGTTTTGCTTGTTTTTCCAGCTGGCAAGAATTCCAACATCCGTAGAGTGAAGTAGCTCAAAATCAAAGGCCCCAGGTAGAAAAACGTTATTAAACAAAGACTGGAAAATCAGACACCATTGGTGTGAATATGAAGGCTTTAGCCAGCAGACCATTCCAAACAGATCTGCACAGGGCTTTTCAGGAGATCCTCAGAGAGTACAGTTCTGTACATTTTGAATCTCAAAGGCCAGATGTGCAGCCAGATGATGCCCATCAAGTTGAAACAGAGGATTGGTACTTATTCCCTGCTCTTGGCATTGAGAACAAATAAAGACGACTCTTTCCTTGGGTGGGAGATGTTTTCTTAATGGTAAAAGGAAAAGTTTTGGCTCCTGGTTAGGAAGTGCCCACATGCTACCCTGGTTAATTATATTTGAAAAGATGTGAATGAAACTATATGGAAGAGAAATTGGATTGGCTTTGCTTTCGTTGAGAGGAAGGAACTCAAAGTACTCAGCAGCCAAAACAATAGGTTCACAGAGTTAGAGAACATAAAGCCAAGCTTGGAAGGCTGCAGTGGGGAGGGGAACACTCGCCTTATACCTGTGCCTGCTTCACCTCTGCTGTCTCTTAAGGTTGTCTGGATATTCTCTTTCCTTCAGGGAGCTATCAATTTCCCTTTGAAAGATCTGACAGGCTCCAGAGCACACACTTCTCACCACTGGTTCAGATGTTCTCTTAAGAGCACAAGGTCCTCTTTGGATCAAGTTGGAGCCAGTTTGAGGAAGCCAAGTTGGTTGGGGGCGGGAGTAGCCGAGTGAATAGCAGTTGGATCTGATGAGCAGTTCTTGTTCAATACTCAGTAGTCACACTTACAGGGCAAAGAACTACCTCTATGAGTCTCATGAAATGATGTATTTGTTATTTAGATATAATTTTAGGCTATGTATTAGTATGTAAAGTTTATTTCTAATCATTTCTGACTATATATGAAAGATACTTTAGCTCCCTTCCAAGCTGTCTGCATCTGAGCTCTCCTCTGCCCCCCTGCAGGGTCTTCATTCTGCCTTTTTCATGCCTATTCCTGCTGTTTTGATTACTACAGCTATGTAGAATACTTCAAAGTCAGATACTCTAATACTTTCTATTTTGTTCCTTACGCTCAAGTTCTATTGCATTCCTTAGGTTCTAATGCTTTGTAGTTCTAGGTTTTTTTTTTTGTTGTTTGTTTGTTTTTGTTTTCATAGTTCTGAACACATTTCAGAATTTTTTTCCTAGATTTTTAGAGAATGCAGTTGATATTTTTTATGGAACTGTATTGACTCTGTAGATTGCTTTAGGTAGACATTTTGGCTACATTGATTCTTCTAGCAATGTGACTATATTTTCATCTTTTGTATATTCTTTTATTTCTTTATTAATACTTTAATAGTTTTCACTACATAGATCTTTGACTTTCTAAGTTAAAATTTATTCCCAAGTACCTTTTTAGCTGTTGTAAAATGGGATTGCTTTCTTCATTTCTTCTTTGAATAACTATTGGTGTATGGTGATGCTACTGATTTTAAATGTTGCATTTGTTTCTTGAAACTTTGCAAAATTTATTTAGTAGTTCTAAGAGGGATTGTGGAGTAGATTATTTGTGCTTCTTTATATGAGATCATGTCATCTACAGTAGTGGCAATTCAGTTTGCTCCTTTCCAATTTGGGTGCTCTCTATTTTTGTTTCCTGCCTGATTGTTCCAGCTATGACATCTATGTTGAATGAAAGTGTTGAGAGTGAATGTCTGTGACTTCCTCTGGATCTTATGTGCAGTGACTGATAAAGGGGATGTGAGTAAGCATGACAGCATTTTCTAAAAATGTGCGAGGAGGTTGGGGTAAGAAGAAGGAAAGATCTGGAGTTCTCTGCACAATTATGTGGGTCTCATGATCAAGAACAAGCCATGGCATTGGAATGAGTGAACACTATCCACTTTGCTGTCATTTGGGCACTCTACTTCATTTCAGAGTTTAGACAGAAGGTCTCTAACTAGACATTGGAATAAAAAAAAAAACTTCTTTTCTGTGGGTCACTTATCTGGAAATATAAAAAACTGGAGTTGAAGGACCTTGACCTGCAGAAGGAGATAGTGAGACTACACGTAGAAGTGAATATGGCTGAGGAATTGAAGACAGCGATTGAGACCTGATGATGTATATTCAGGCAAGACTCCATCCATGATGATGGCAACCTCACTTCCATAATTCCAACTTAGTCAATGATTTCCATTTTCACTTAACTTTGGCTTAAATTGCTCATGGCCATTTTATATTACCTGTAATCAAATGGTAGGCAAAAGTTTGTCCCCCACCATGTTACTACTGTGAATATATTCTATACACGGCCCATGAAAACTGTAATTACACTTTGCAGTTATGGAGTTTCCAATGGTAGTTGTGACCTTCAAACGAAGAGCCAATCCTAGTTTATCAGGGCAGGTCTAATCTACTCACATAAATGTTGAAGACAGAGTTCTTTTTCCGGCCAGTAACAGAAAGAGAGGTCAGGGATTTGAGGTTCTTTTGTTGGCATGGAGATGAAGAGATCACATGTGTTGTACTCAAACTTCTGACTCATGGAATTTGGAGGAGAAATAATAGATGGACGGTTTGAGCCACACAGCTTGTGCTTATTTGATAAGGAAGCAATAAAAAAGTAATACATGAACCAAGTAACTCATTCAGAAGTTTCTGTGGAGCCTCTGCCCTGTATGCAATTTCTATTGCTACATGAACAAAAACATCAAACAAATATTAAAAGTAATTTCATGAGAATCCTCTCTGGGTTTTATGGCCTCTTTTTAAAGAGGCCATACACTGCTGAGGATAATGTCTAATTTATTTCTGTCTTCTTGAGAGTTCCTAACAAAAAATAGGTACTCAGCTCTTATTTGTCCCACTAAATTGAATGGCTTTGTGATACAATTGACTTAGCATATGCCATGCTGCTGAGCAAGGAGCCAGCGATTGACTGTGGTTTGGAATTTATGCTTGAGGAATTCTTTTGGTGTCTGGCCTTGATGTTGACTTATATTGTATGTGAATTGAAAAAAAAAAAAAACAAACCTCTAAATGTTTAGTTTTCCTTTCTTCTCCTTAGTCTTACGGTTTCCGCTGGGATTCCTGTTGGGCTTATTATTGTGAGTCTTTGTTTTTTGACTTAAATGTTCCAATCATCAGCACATTTAATACTTAATACTTGAAACATATTAGGCAATCAGCAAATCAGTGCTTATATCTGCTTTATCAAATGTAACTTTATTGGGTGTGACTAACATTTTTCCCTCGACAATTCTGACACCAGTATCGGGTCAAAGACCAACTGTTGGCTCTGTAGCCATTCTTGATTGGGCAGAATCCTGGTCTTTCCTTTGCATTGGTGAAGCTCCTGTGTATGCCATCTCAATGCCTGAAATGTCTCTTTCATGACTGAATCTGTTCTAGAGACAGCCCCCTATTGCTCTCTTCTGAATGGTATCTTCACAACAGAAAGGGGGCAACATTTTTAAGTAACATTTTAGATCACTAATTGACACCATCCCTTGGGAAGTGTTAATTGTTGCCACTATCTTGACAGTTCAAAAGCTGTCATCCAGTTGGTATTTTAGCAATGTGATAAATGTAGAGAATGTCTCTTGCTCTAATTATTTTTGTCAGTATAAACTTGGCAAGAGATAATAGTACAGAGATATTGGACTTTAGGCATGCTCATATTGACTTTTATGACTTTGAATCATGATGACTTTGATGGGTGGTATCCTTACAGTGACCCTTTCTGGTTTAGAAGTTCTCAAATTGGCGTTATTTCATCTTTCCTATCCCTGCACACAGAAGTAGTAACGTTCATCAAACACTGCAGTTTTGATTAGATGCAGCCACATGGTCATGGGAAATTTTTATTTTGTATTAACCTACTGGTATTTATGACTTGTAGATTGGTTTTTTCTTTGTCTGGCAAACTTTGCTGTATAAATTTTTCTCTATGTGTTTTTTTTTTTAACACTCCACTTTGCATGATCAAGTTTATTGTTTTCAAACTTAAAATAAAGGAGCTGTTTCTCTTTTTCTGTCTTATTATTAGAGAGCCTTGGAACACATGCATGACTGTTTTTTTTTTTTTTAATTTTTCTGGTTCAAATTACTAGAATTCAGAACTTAGCCTTGGCATTCTATTAATAGCACAGAACAGTGAAGAATCATTTCCTCACCAATTGCAAGCCTTTCATGATTTCCCCTCATATATAACTTTTTAATTAGGAAAAGAAACAATCTAGTCAGGCTAGGATAATAAAATATAACAATAGTTAGGTCACAGGCTCAGAAGAGAACTTAGTACTTCTGCTAACAAACTGCCCATAAATTCTTATATTTATACACATAGATTAGTCTATCTCTCAACCTTTCTCAGAGATACTTCTTTTTGCCATAGATTGAGATTAGTATAGAGAAAAACAACAGGCTAATGTTCAGAGAATAAGAGATTATGGAGTATTCAGCTCTAAATGGGACACCCATATTGCATCCCACTTCCTCAGTACTCAGGAATCATTGTGAAGGATGAGGCAGAATGATTCTAAGAGTCAGAGGGAGTGATCATTGGTAGTGGAATATACATTGACAGTGAAATTGCATGCATGAACTCACACAGTTGGAATTGTATGCATAAGACCTGTACAAGAAGACCATACCACTCAAAATCCGTACATGAGTGGGGAAGATCTCATGAAGATCCACCCTTGTCTAAGGAGCTATTGGCTATTGATTGTAGCCAAAAATGTTGATTCAGGGCAAACATGGTTTATTATTTGTCTAATTAAATCCCTGGTTCTAGGCCTGGAGCCTTGGAGCCCTAGAGAGTTTTTGGCCTCTTTACAATCTATTCTTAATCCTTGAACTTGGAAGTCTTCAGCCTTCCTACAATCTAGAACATTTAAACTGCTAGCCCTGACCTAGAAGGCTTCAGCTTTAGCCTTTTGAGACCCGCTGCTGATTGAGCTACTCCGACTAGCTCCTTCTGAACTCTTACTCTCTATTCTGGGCTTCTTTTGCTGAGCTCTTCTGTCATGCCACCGTAACTAATTGTTCTGTAACTCACTCCAGCCTCAGTTTCCATAACTTCTTCTCTGTAAATGACTCTTCAATTTATTCTGTTAACTTCTCCTCAACTGACTCTTCAGCCTGCTTCTCAACTGTGTTTACTGACTCTTCTTACTGACTGTTTAACTGATACTTCTAACTATGTAACTCTCTTTAACTGAGCTAAAAGCCTGCTTTTTCTTGTGAGAGTTGGGCGTGTCCTTACTGCTAACTCTTTTTCTGATTACTCACTTTGTCTGCCGTTCACTCTGACTCATCTCAGATGTCACTTCCTGTGTGACACTGACTCCTGTTGAGTTCTGCTTTCTGTGTCTGCTTCCACTGTTTTTTTTTGTTTGTTTTTTTTTTCTTTAGGGATTAAAGGCATGGACCACCATTGCCTTCTGAATACTGGGTTTAAAGGTGTTTGCTACCACTGCTTCTGAATACTGCATTAAAGATGTGTCGATATTCCATCCAGACCACACAGGTCTCTGAATGTAGACACCTGGAATATAGATCTTGCTTTTCACAGGGCTATTCCTCTACAGTTGAGGCTTTGGGGGAAGGACAGTTACTTTTCTTCCAGTATTAGAGTCTGGGAAGCTACCCACACCCCAGCAGATGGTTCTTCTCTTATGCACACAACTGATATAGAGAGCACTAAATGGACTTATTGGGTATTAAATGAGAGGGAGAGAAAGGGAGAGAGAGAAAAAAGAGAAAGGGAGAGAGAGAGAGAGAAAGAGAGAAAGAGAGAAAGAGGGAGAGGGAGAGAAAGAATGAGTTCAGATGAAAAATGGGAAGCAAAGGAATAGGGAAGGGATTGGAAGGAATGGGGTTGGATTGGATCCAAACACATTGTACCTATATAGATATTAAAATATTTAATAAAAATAAAATATAATAATAGCTATTCAGTATTGAATGCATAGCTGGTGCTTAACAACTTAAATGCATGATATAACTGTCAGTTTAGCATTCAATGATTCTATAATATGTTAAATACCTATGCAAATCTTCCCACTGAAAATTTCTAAAAATGTTATATGATGATACTTAAAAGCATGAATGAACAGGCAATAAAGTAAGCAGTAATGCTAATTTTTAGATAGTCAAAGACAAAAATCTTGGGAATCCCTCTGTGAACTAGCAGCCCTTGGTTTCAGTTTTTTCATAGAGTTATGACAGGAAACCAAAGTTATAGGCTGCTGAATCAAAGGCACTTTGCTGTAATTATGAAGGTGGCCATTAATGACACTCTCTTCAACTAAGGGAATGTGATGGATGGAAAATATGCAGGTAATTAAGAGATACAAAGGGAAAGCAAGATATCTGTCTTAAGTTTAATTTCAGATTCACAAGGAGATAAAAAAACAACATGGAAAAATACTCGGAGATACTGGCTGAGAAGTTAAAAGCCTAAAGCTTCAGATACACAAATTCCGGCGAACTCATAGCTGCTCCTTAAAAAGATTACCCAGGAGACTTTCTTTTCAGATATTCCCTACACCTTTTAGCTGGATGGACAGGAGTTTGCTCTTATGTAGCCATAGGGTCACTCCAGATGTAGATATTGATTCAGGGTAAAAAGCCATTTATTATTTGGCTAATTCAATCTCCATTTCCCAGTACTGGAGTCCTGGAACATTTTGGCCTCCTTGCAATCTAAAACATTTAAGTCTTCAAGATTTACTGCTGACTGAGCCAGTCTGACTAGCACCCTCTGAACTCAGAGCTAGTTGAACTCAATTGACTCTTCTGGTTTGCTGTTCTGGCTCAAATTCTTCTCCAATCTGCTTCATTTAAACTCATCCTCTGAGCTGGCTGACTGTTTCTGACTGACCTCTTCTGACAACAGCTGACTCTGGCTAATTCTCTGACTGCCTCAGAGTGAATTGCTCTGCTGGGCTTCATATTGACTCAGTCTTCCCATCTGATACTGATTTCTTCTGCCAAGCTGCCTCTGTGTATCTTTTTCTTCCTGGGCTCTCACTGTTGTGTCTCTTTTTCTTCCTGAGCTCTCACTGCTTCATACTGCCTCAGTCAGCCTCTCTGTTACTCAGTCAGACCACTTCACTTTCTCTGTGTCTTGTCCCCCATCTGCCTGCTTCAGATTGGTCACCTCATACTATCTACTATAACTGACTGCTGTAACTCCCTCTCTTCTGAGCTGAGAGCCTGCTTGTATATCATGACAGTTGGGTATGTACTCTCTCTGATTCACTCTGGTAACTCTTCCTCTGATTTGGACAGGACTTTGCCTGTCCTTCACTCTGATTCATTTCAGATATCATTTCCTCTCTGACACTGAATCCTGAACTCTGCTTCCGTTGTCTGCTTCCACATTCAGTTTCTGTCTTAGGGATTAAAGGTGTGGACCACTACTGCCTTCTGAATACTGGAATTAAAGGTGTGTACTAACATTCCTAACATTCTTTCTACATTCATCTGGACCACACAGGCCTTCACATTCAATTCCTCCACATAGACCCCTGGAATATAGACCCTTCCTCACTTTCACATAGACCTATTCCTCTACACCTTCAAGTTACCATTCCTATTTTTCTGTGCAAAGTCTGTAATTTCCCTTTAATGATTTCTAATAATTGCAACTGATTATCTGAGCTTGTCATCTCTTTAACTGGATTTACACTTCTTTCCTTAATAAACTTTGTTTTTCACATTGGTAAATGACCATACTATAAGGAAATGCTTCCATTTTCCCCATTGTGTAGTGTAGCTTTTGCCTTTTCCCATCTGATATCATGGAGAAGCAGTAACCTTGGACAAGATAATTTTGGTACCATAGTCAATAAAATAAGCACAACACATTCAGTGATAGCTAGGGCTATGCTAACCACAATGGGGCTGTTAACACATCCTAATGAGAGAGGAGAAAGGGTTATCTGACCCTCACCTGTGATCCCACAACCTTCTTTTCCAGTCTCACAGCTGTACTGTCTGGGATCATGCAAGAATAAATGGGTAGAAGGTTAGCTGAAGGTGAGATTCCATGATTCACTTTTCCTGTGGTTGTCATGCATAATGGAATAGGACCTTGAGATGATGTCACTATTTTGGTTCAACTACTATAAGGAAAGCCATCACCCATGCCCAATAAACTCATTCCTTTACCAAGCTAAACTTAGGTATCTTTGTTACTTTTATGTGCTGTTGACATCTTGTTTGGAGTGAATAGACATTTGTTTACATTTTACCAGGAAAACCAACACAACATCCATTTAAATCTTGTTTGTTGGACTCTATTCCACAGCCTTAAGTATTCTGAGCTATGATCCCTCTGTTCCTAGGTTATCCAATGCATTTTATTTTTCATGAAGGAATATTGAATTTTGTTCAAGGTCCTTTTCAGCATATAATGAGATGATCATGTGATTTATGTCTCTGTATATATGGGGATTTCAGTGGTATTTGCTGCAATGTCTTCTATCTACAGTATTAATTAATTCATACATTTTCATTTTTTCTGGCTCAGTGTTTGCCAATTTTTTTAAATCTTTTCAAAAAATCAACTCTTTGTTTCATTGACCAGTTGTGTTGTTCTTTTACTCTCTGTTTTATTAATTTCCACTCTGATCTTTATTATTTCATTCTGTCTTTTGATTTTGGATTTGACTTCCTTTGTTTTTCTAAGACCTTGAGACACATAATTAGGTCAAAATATTCAATATAGACATTCATAGCTACAAACCTCCTTTTCAGAACTAAATGCTTTTTCTGTATCCCAAAATTTCTGGTATATTAAATTTTCTTCCTTACTTTTTTTCATTCTAGAAAAGTTTTAATTCCTTACTTTTTTTCATTCTAGAAAAGTTTTAATTTTTTCAATCTAATTAATAATTCAAAAATGCAATTTTAAACTTGCATTCATTTGCATATTTATATTTTCTATTGATTTTATTTTAATTTTATTCATTTTTTGATCTGATAAGATAAAAGAGACTATTTTGATATTTTTTGAATTTTGTTAAGACTTGATTTATGGCCTAAATGTGATCTGTTTTGGAGAAAGTTTCATGGGCTGCTGAGAAAAATGTGTGGCCTTCAGCTGTCAAGAGAATATCCTGTAGATGATCTGGGGATCCATTTGATATATGATGCAGTTCAGCTCTTTGCTCATAAGGCTGCTTGTTTGTTTTTTTGTCTAAATGACCTCTCCATTGATAAGACTCAGGTATTAAAATGATCTACTATCATTGTATATGGAAATATGTGTACCATTATGTCTAGGAGTATTTGTTTTATTAATCAAACACATATATACTCATTATCATTATATGTTACCAATAGATCATTCTCTTTATTAATATATATTTGCTTTCTTAATCCCATCTGACTATACTGGCTTGACATTTGCTTTTGTTAGGTATGAATGTGATTACTGCCTGCTCCCATAGTTCTTGAGCTCTCTTTTTTCTCTTTACATCTGTGTGCATCTTTGCAGACAACTTGCTTTTAATTCATTGCTTGCATCTTTTAATTGGGCAATTGAGACTATTTGCATTTATGGTGATTGACTGTAGTGCTCCCTCCCTCATCTTGGAGGTTTCCTTATGTACTGTGTTAAGAGTTTCTGGCTCTCTCCTGTCATAGCCTAGTATTTACTCAGTCTGTCTTATGGTGAGGTTTATTTATTCCTGAGCTTTATACTTGAATTTTTGTTTATTTCTCCTCTGTGTGAAGTATTTCTTTAAGTAAAAGAAAAAATATCAGAAAGAAAAAGAGTGTGAGAAGTCAGAAGAAAACAAGTGTTAAAACATGATTATAAAATAGAGAAAAATACACAAATAAAAGTAGATAAGAGTCACAAGAATAATAAAAGATAGAACAAAAATAATTTAAAAAGTAAAATAAAACCTTAGATACACTGAAAAAATTAAAACAAAAAGTAAAACACTCCCAAGAGTTGTCAGAGCTGCCTTTCACGCCCTCTAATACTAAAACCTGCTAGGTCTGGTATGGGAGGGCAGAGGATCATCTCTGATGATTGTTGTAGTTCCTCTGAGTCACAGAGCTTTTCAATGGTATGTTGTCTGAGCAGAACAACCTTCATTTTATGTACTCATTTCTTTGCATGCCAAAAGTTGTTCCTGGCCCTAGAAAGTTGGGCCAGATAGGTTCCCACTAACCTGGAGGCTTCCCAGTTTGTGAACCTAGGGTTGGAAAATGTCCCAGTCTACAATGTCCCCTTAATTCATGAGTGAATTTGAGAAGTACATAGATCACTTAATTCTGCACTGCCTGGAGGAGACTTGAGAGAATTCTGCAATTTGCTAATCAATCTCAGTGTCTTGAGATGCTGCTTAGTAGTCAACCTTACCTTGTAATAGAGAAGAGGCTATGGAAAATCCAGCAATTCATAGACTCAGTTGGGCTATGCAACAAACTATACATGGTAGGGAGGTAGCTTTGGAGTCTGAGCAGCCCACCAGCTGTATGCTAGGAGTTCTTACTGGGGTGGGGGATGGGAAGGTGTTGCCAGTCCTTTTGCTTGAACTATCCAGGGAGTCTGCGTCTGACTCACTATTCTCAACTGGCTTTCCTGGCCATCTCCCACATAGACACTGTGGCAGGGCATTTCCATACTCCCTGAACTGTGATTTTTTTCTTTATTTTCAGGTCCCTAGAGTAGCCCAATTTCAGATAAAAGCCCCCCTTTCAAGATGGTGCCTGGCAAAAGCACCCTGAGTTATGGGGGATGGTGCAATGCATTTTTCCTTCAGTGCAGGAGGAGTCACTGTCAATCCTAAGTACCACACTGGGTTTAAAGCTTAGGGGAACTGTGGGTCTCTCCCAGGAGTAGGGCTGTGAGTCTGTTGTCACCAGGGAGTGCGACTTCCCCATTGGTTGCAGCTGTGGCTGTGGTGGTATGAACTCTTTCTTACTATCCTCTGTTTTATCTTTCTGTTTCTTGTTACTTTTTAGATGCCCTATATCATTTTCTTGATTCTCAAAACTTCTATCCTGCATATTATCCTGAAAGACTTTTTTATTTGTTGAGTTGTGTTTTATTTATTTTTGTTTTGTTTTATGGTCTTACTATATACCCCAGGGTGGCCTGATATTCACTATATAGCTGGAGACAGATCTGAAAACCAACATCATTCTTCCTCAGGATTATGATTATTGGGATTACATGTATTGTTATACCTGACCTGACAAAAATCCTGATCAAGTAAAGACAGACATTCCAAAAGACAATATGCAGAAGAGAAATGAAGATATAACATTCAGTACTGAATGCTGGGGACCTCATTAACTATATGTGACTGGGGTGTAGGCTACTCATCCCACCTTCTTTCAGAGCACACTGACAACTTACATCACTTCTATCATCCTTTCATTTCACAGCGTCGCATCTTCCTTCAGGTCACAGGAATCTCCTCTTTCATTGTTGGTGTCCCAGCAGTCTTGGCCTACTGACTAGCATTACTGGACATTACTAGAGGAGAATGCTCAGAAGAACTATGTGTTATAATCTGAAAGCAGGCAAGGAGATAAAATTGTTACCAATTAGAATGTAGATGGGAAAGATTTGAAGTCTCCTCCAGCCTCTAAAATATAATGGTGCTATGTGGCCTCTCAAGAATAGTCCCTTCCTCTAAAGTGAGCAAAGGTTGTGTGTGTGTGTGTGTGTGTGTTTGTGTGTGTGTGTGTGTGTAGTAATTAGCCTATTGATGTTTCATTTTTCACATGCTGTTCATTTTCCCTGACACATTTCTTTTCATTTTGTTCTTTTGTTTTTTTTAATTAACCTTTTCAAAGCATTAAAGATTTGCCTTGGATCTTATTTCTAGAGAACCCAGATTGTGGCATCTGCTAACTTTCAACTTCTTCAGAATCCAAACAATGTTAGCAGTTAATGTAATCATTTAAAAGTATATTTTCATTGGTATTTGAAGGCACAATGAAATAAAAGAGAAGAAAAGATCAAGAATGTACCTTGTACAGTGAAAGTAAATAACATTTCCTTAAATATGAGTGGTGTGTGTGTGTGAATATGATCAGGTATTGTGATTTTAAATATGATTTTTACTATGTTGTGATCAAAAGAACTTAGATGCCACTGCTCTATGTGGTGGCTACTTATAGTGTGAATTCAGTTTTTAATCGTGACATTTTCTTGGACAATATAATGCCACATCTGTGGAAATTTAATGGTCTATTTCTATGTTTTATGAAGAATTAAAATGTCACAAGATCCCTTATGATTTTTGCTACATAGAAACAGTTTATATTTGTTTAGCAACTATTTTATAGAAAAAAACTTTTGGAATATTTTTACTTTTGCCCTGGAAGTTAGATCCTAACAAAAATCAGGGTGATTATCTAGTGAACATCAGTGGTATTGAGATATGACTATTTGTATGCCTTAGAAATTGTATAGTCTCTTATATTTTCTAGTAATAGTCATTGATAGTTCAGGCAACTAACATACTATGGATCTTATTTTTTAAATATTATCTACATTTTGAAAAATACTTTCACATTACTAATTGCATTGATTGATTGGTTCTCCTCTAAATATTATGAATTGTTGAATGCTGAAGGGGTAGACTAAAGTGTTAAAGTGGTCATGGACCTGCTAACTTTAAAATCTAACATGGAAAACAGGTTTTAGCTTGCACTACATGTACTGATTTAATCTGAAGATATTAACTAAACACAGCTGGCAAGTTGGACTTGGTTAAACATTCTGAGATAAAATATTCTGGCAAGACATTTGAAGGGAATAACAAGTAAAGTTTGTGTAGATGCATGACAATCTTGAAAGTATGGTCTAATAATCAACTATGATTCTAAAAAAATATGATTACTAAGTAAAGGCAGTCTCAACATACATAGATCCTATTCAAAATTCAAGGACGTTGTTGCCAAGTCTTTAATGAATTCCTTCTAATTTTTTAGTTATTCTAGAGTAGCCGACAGATAGATCCAGCTTTCCCACTTGGTAGTCATAACATAATCATTTCTACTATTACTGCCAAACTGTTCACGAGTTTAATGCATCTGGAAATCTCTGAGGAGAAATTCTAAGTTCATGCTATCTCCACCCAGACGGTCAGATCATTAACACTTGGCAAAGATGAGAAAGCCTGCTAGTCCTTCCCCATAAATCTACTGTACAGTAACTAGTGAGTATTATGATGTCCAAAATGTGATTGATTTATAAAGCACTTTGAACATTTAGTAATGTGCAAGTAATCATATGATCAATGAATTTAAAGAAATAATGTTTAAGTGAAAAGACAAACACTAGTTTCATACTTGTAGAAAGAGCTATTTCACTAGGAATTCACTGGCTAGAGGAGATTTACTGCAATGTTCCATTTTGCTTTGGAGTATCATGTGAAGGTGACACATTTGACATGTGACAGATCTGCTGGTCACTTCCATGTTGTGGAAGTTTACTTTTAGTTGTGTTTAAAAATAATTGTTTTTGTGCACTGTTGAATGAGGGGCTGACTAGGGGCATTTTGTATTGTTTGCAGGTATTGGATTTCTGTGGGGGATGTTTAATTGCTTATGATCTGCACCTGAGGAGTTCTGAATCAATAAAACACTTGAGCTCAGATGCTTAGGGTTCCACTGTCAATCCAGTAGGGTGTTGGCCAGGATGGTGGTTCCCTCTGCTGAGGTCTGGCAGGGTTTGCACCTCTGAAAAATGCTACTACTTTTCCTGATCGTGGAGCCGATGCTCCCAGTAAACAGTAGCTTACTGTTTCATAAACTGAGTTTTCTGATAGCTGTGTTGTATGTGTGTGAAGCTCAAGATGTTGTGCTGGAGGTCTATGGAAGGGGTTGTATATTTCCCCTTAGTGGTGGTAAAAAAGATTGTCAAACTGCCAGAATGTTTCAACTGGTGATTATTCCCACTGACTTCAGGACCCCCTTCTGTTGGAAGCCTCAGCCTGGAGCCAAAAGCCACTTAGTTAAATTCATCAGTTAATTTTTTTCTACTGAAAACCTGGCTAAAAAGAGAAAGACAAATGGTATAAATACTTGTGATGGTGATGAGAACTTCACCCCATGAGGGAATCCTTCCTGAAGACAAGGACTAGTTATTTTTCCTACAAACCAGACTCTATCTTAAAACCTGGAAAGTGTTTCTTCAGGGTCAGCACACAGAAGCTGTCTTCTAGAACTGGCCAAGGTTGTATCTCATGCTGGCAGTAGAACTTGATACTGTAAGAGTCACTCAGCTGGTGCTAGTTTTGAAGTTATGAAGGGGTCTTTGTAGAGCAGCTGAGGCTTGGCACTGTGAGAGGCCAGAAAAGGCCATTGGCAATGGTGTAGCCTCAGTAGTTAAAGGTCCAGATGAAGGGCCTTTCATGCAGAGAAGTAGAGAGTTGGAACCATGAAGAGAGCCCAGGAGAGCCTATTGGTGAAAGTGCAGCCCAGTTGCAGCAAAGGACCCCAACAGTTTTGGAGATGCCAGTATCATGGGACGATCATCAAGAACAGCAGCAACAGTGGGACAGCCAGAACCTGGAAGACAAACTTTATGTGCTGAAGAGGTCAGACCCAGAGAAGTGACCCAAGCCCTTTGGAGGAGACCAGAAGATGGTGAGTGAATTCCAGATAATTGGACATTGATAATGTTTTTCTGCTGTCCAAAGACATTGCGAGAAGCTTGACAGATATTGGGTATCTTTTGGTCATGTGCATTAGAAGCCTCATAATTGTTCCTCTTGTAAATGGTTTTGCTGGTGTGGTGTTAAATTGTGTTGTAAAGGTAAAACTATTAATTTTATACAGAAAAGGGGAAATGTTGTGTAAGTTTATTTTTAGTCGTGTTTAAAATAATTATTTTTGGGCACTGTTGGGTGAGGGGCTGTCTAGAGCATTTTGAATTGTTTGCAGGTGTTGGATTTCTGTGGGGGGGTTGTTTAATTGCTTATGGTCTGTACCTGAAGAGTTCTGAATCAATAAAACAATTAAGCTCAGATGCTTAGGGCTCCACTGTCAATCCAGTATGGTGTTGGCCAGGATGGTGGTTCCCTCTGTTGAGGTCTGGCAGGGTTTTCACCTCTGAAAAATGCCTCTTTGTCATCCCTGGTGACCTGCCCAGTAGGTGTACTGCTATACTTTGATGTCTGTGCTAAAGTCCCATTGAGGTCTATTGGTCACTGACTAACTTTTTGTAAGATATTAATTCACTTTCCTGTGTTTATCTTCATTGACATAATTATTCAGTATGTCCCATTAAAGGCTATGGTTTATCTCCTGACCTCTTGACCCTGGGCTGATCACAGACTTACTTCTAACAATGAACTCAAATTAAAGTCCATGGCAGTTCTGAACTTAAGTCCTAGAGATTCTGTAAATCCACTTGCTTTTTAATATTTATGTTATAGAGAAGATAGCAGCATTGCTAGTCTGCTAGTCTCCAAAGAATGTATAGAGACATGGCATGGAAGAAACATCTATTGGAGCCAATCTGGATTAGTTAGCCAATAGTAAATCTGCACCACATGAGCTGAATAAATACCTTTTGCAGTATGTCTCTGATGTTTATAATAAAGAATTGTAATAACTGAGCGATAGATATTGTAAATCCATTTGTAATTTTCAGAAAGTTTTTTTATCCCTGTCAGAACTTTAGAAGCTGACCTTCACATTATGGGTTAGATATAGAAGCTCTGAAATTGTCCTTGAGCTCAAGTGCTGCACATTTATTCTTTCTGGAGTTCATAGGAATTTCTACCGAAGGACATGCATCAGAGCATCACCAGACCTCTACACACTGAACATGTAACTTCATTGACTTGGACCTAGATCTTGTCTGCAGTCAGTTTCCATAAATTAAAATCCATTAATAATTGTTTTTCCTAATTTTCTCTGAGGAGGCTTTGTGTTAGAACTCAGTTGAGTTATCGAAGCATGTAAAGACATCTTCACCCCAAATAAAGACACCTTTGCTTCACGTAAATTTGACTTAGTTAGAAAAATTCATATTCTCTATTTCTATTTCAAGCAATCCCTAACATATATTCTTTTAATTATTCTTGCGTTCAAACAGGCACCTGAGTGTTCTCAGGGAATGATGTTATTCTTCCCAAAGAGAAAAACCAGAGAAACCTGTATTGATTTTCTGTGGAGACCAATTCAACCACATCCTTTGTTTTAGGATGGGACTCCTCAGTTTCCTCTCCAGAGAGATTAGTTCAGTAGTTCTCTACCTGTGAACTGTTTCAGCAATCACAGGGTACAATGATGAGGAAATTGTACCAAAAAATCTACTCTGAGAGATGCATTAAATCAGAATTCTAGGATGAAAGCACTAAAATTGTCATTGAAAATTTTGTCTTTATGATTTTGATGTTCATAAAATACCCCAGTGAATAGGCCATATGTAGCTCCTTTTTTCATATCTGCCAAGCTTAAGGGGTTATTGAATTGTGTGTTGGTATGCCATGGTAACCAGTCAATAAATACTTCTTAGCATATATCAAATTCCCATTGTTCCCTTATATTAAATTCTTCTCCTCAAGGAATTTATGTTTCTCTCAAAATTCCTTTATCGACCACAGCTATTCTCCTTCTCAAAGAGAACACATTTATCTTGGTCAAAAGTCCAGTTGTAGAATTTCCTTAGAGTTGCAGAGGTTGATAAAACACCTCTTTCCTAAAGATGGCCAAGGAAAGTCCACTCTTCAGGTTGAATTTGTTCCACTGGTGGCCTGTATTTTAGCCTATTACTACAAGCTACTTAATTAGCATTCTTGAACTCATTTCATGACTTCCCTTAAGTTGTTGAGATAAAATTGTATGTTCAGGTGAATATGTTGAATGTGAGAATACTGTTAGTTATAGAAAATTTTGTTAGCCTAGAAAGTCTAGACAGCCTGTGATCTAATTTTTTTCTCCTAAAAATATATGCACAATGAGTTAGATGCCAAATTCCAACCTAAGAAACCCAGTGTTTAATTATCCTAATAATGCATGATAAACTATATGATTGATATTCTACTGAAATGTTTTATCAAATTGTGAGATTGAACAAATAAGTTGAAGAATTTAATGACTGTTCTGTAATATTTCAACCTTATGTGTGAACTCGGGAGGAAATACCATTCTCTAATCAGAGAGTGTCACTTAGGGTCACTATAAAGGATCTTAATTGAGTCTCCAAGTTCTTCAGGGGCACACTGAGTACTTGAACAATCCTTTCAAACCACACCCCAGCTCAGGCCTTTGTTGGTGTACCATATAAGCCTGAAATAGATATCCCAGAGATTGCCTAAGATATGACTATGCCATGATACATGTTCAAATTATGCTAGAACTGCCAATACAAGCTCATAAGGTCCATATATACAGTTGTTGAAGTTTGTGGATATACAACAGAATTTTCAAGACTTCAGAGGCAGTGGATATAGCTCAGGAACCCAGCCTAGTAAGTTCAGCTCTGATAAGGATGAACCTTTTTAAAATGCTGAAACTAGGATTATTATTCTTCATCCTCCTCTCTGTGATTTGAAATGTAACCAACTATCTGAGACTTATAAGATTAACAAATGTTAGTGAAGAGCCATAGATTTTTGACAGTTAACTTGCCTGGGCAATGTTCAAATATGCTACCTATGAGTTTGTGTCTCCATTTGTCTACTACTAGACCTTGAGGATTCTTAAGATATTACAGAAGAAAATTTTAATGGTTCAGTCTGACTCTAATATTAAAAGCCACAATGAGGGTTGAAAGTTTCAGAACCTCCTAGCTTAGAACATTAGTTCTAAGGTAAACCACAACTGGGAATCAGGCTGGGAAGCCCTGGGGAAAGGAGCTGTCCCTAGTTTTGGTGCTGACTCTCTACTGCTTGTTTGCCCTTCAGGAAACAGGAAAAAGTGTCTGTAAAAAGGCTGGTGGACTCCCCAGGTCTCACCTGGAGCAGCTGAAGAAAGCTGAGAAAAGAAGAGAAGGAAGACAAGGCATAGAAAAGAGGAGGCGGAAGAATAACAGATATAAATATTAATTGGGTAAAAATGTCAGATTTATTTGGCTGCTTTTTTTTTCTAGACTTTTGTAGTAAAGAAGGGTGTGTTAATTAACTCTTCATTGTTCAAAGCACTCAGCAAAAATAACTTAAGGGAGGAAGGATTTATTTTGGCTTGGAGTAGGTTTCAGAAGTGTCAGCCCATTATCATGAGGAGGCTGTGGCAGGGCAGAGAAGTTCATCCCGTGGAAGACAGGAACTAGAGAGAGAATTGTCATATCCTACTAGATTTTAACCCTGTCTTTATTTTAGCTTTTTAAAAATTAACTTTAAAGTTTTTTCCCATTGCTGTACAAATAATAGGGTTTAGTGTAACAACATTTTCAAACACACACACACACACTCACACACGCACACACACACACACACACACACACACACACTAACTTACATATACATTGGTGTATAACTTACACCAATTATCCTTTCCATGTTTCCTCCATCTCCATTCTCTTACTGTCCTTAAGCAAATATCCCCCTTCCACTATATGTCATGTATGTATGTATGAAAGACATCTCCTGGTCCCCCCCCCACTATTTTTTCTGGGCTTATACACCATAGTATAGTGCCATTAATATTCAGGTTAGAATTTTTTTCTCAGTTAATCCTCTATCAATGAAAGCACTCACAAGCTAGCTCAGAGATGTGCCCCACCAATTCCCTAGGCATTTTTTAATCCAATCAAGTTGATGACTGGTGAAGATGAACCATGACACAGGCTTTCCCTACTTAACTGTCAAAAGGGAAGCTGGTTATAACCTGGTTTTATGATTGTTTTGCCATTTGTGCAATAGTCCACTGAAGGAAGTAACTTGTCAAGATAGCAAAAGCAAGGTGAACATGAGTTTGTTTATAATTTCACAACTTTAAACTACCATCCAGTGTAAGAAGAGGGGTGGAGGGTATGTAAAAGAATAGAGAATTTTCAAGGTTTAAGAAAAAGGAGTCTCAGGCTAGCATAGTGTCTCATCTAGAGTGTGAACCAGCTTCTGTCAAGCAAAATCAATCAAGTGTATGTAGGCTAATGTCCTAAGCATGCAGAGCCATCACATGCTCATTGGTGGAAAGAAATCTCAATAACTCCTGCTGAGGATAGGGCAACAAATCTTGCCATTCTATGGATTGTGCTCTTAATTAGATGGTTCAAGTCCTCACTTAGATTTCTCTTTCTTTAAGATCTGTGTCTATCTTATGTACACCGACATACTTCCTCCATTTACCAATTAGATTTGGAATTCAGGGTAATAAAGGCGAGACCTGTCTCCCACATTCTGTAATTGGTGTCTTATCTGTGTCTGTACCTTACTCTGACATTTCACTGGATACCACAAAGTCTAGGCTCCCCTAGTTTCTCTCAGTAGTTCTTGGATATATCCTACTATTTTTCTCTGTTTTACATTATCTTGTAACAGAAGACCTGAGAATGCATAGTGCATAAATAATAATGGCTTTATTCATATGTGTTTAGTGGGGATCACTTGCAATTAGATAATAATCTATCAGTGAGGTAATCCCTGAAGAAAATTGATTTTTGTCTCTCTCAATAGCCATTAATTGCCTGTAGTTCTTCATGCAGGTGTAGAACTTTGTGAAATTATCCCCATCCACATTGGCACGTCAACTGGTAGATCTTATTCAGGCAATTATATTGTTGAAGTTTATGGGTGCATCTTCTCTGTCATGTGTATAAGATACTATCAAGCAGCAAACATCCTGGTCCTCTGGCTTTTACAGTCTTTCAATTCCAGCCACCCCACCCCTTCCATGATGTTCTCTGAATCTTAGGGTAAAGGTTCTACTGTAGATATCTCAGCTAGGATTGGCCATCCCATGCTCATTTGTTTTCTGCACTTGGCCAGTTGTGGATCTGTGTAATAGTCTCCATTTGTTGCCAAAAGAAGCTTCTTTAATGAAGCTGTGTGTATCTGTGAGTAGGAAGATAAGTATTTAGAATACAGATATATAACAATTAAAGAAAAATCATCATAGATTTGAGAGAGAGAACATAGGCAAGTCATGGGAAGAGGCAAATGGGGAGAAGGAGCTGTGTAAACAATGTAAATACAGTAAGTACTCATGAAATTCTCAAAATAGAACATGTAGTGTTTTTTAAGAACAGAGGTTATTTCTCACATTTTTCAAGGCTTAGAGATCCAAGGTTGGGGGAGCAACATCTATCAAGGGCTTTCTTGGTGCATCAGCCTATAGTGGAAAGTATGAAGGCAATAGCTTGAAGGAAGGAGAAGGGGAGAGAAGAAGTCAGGGAAAAAGGATGGAAGGCAGGGAGAAGAGAAGGAGGGGGAGATAGGTAGGCAGATGACAGACATACACACAGAGTGAGGGGAAGGGGGAGAAGATGGAGGGAAGAAGAGAGAGAGGGAATATGAGAGAGCATCAGTGGCATTAATCTATTGTAGCCTACTCTTGTGAACTAATGACCTCCTAGAGATCCTACCTTTCAACACTCACACTGGGAACTGGGTTTTCAGCACATGGACTTTGTAGGACATGTTCAAACGATATCACCTTCTGTCTGGTTTGTCATGGCTTTGACATGACACTGCATGGCTCTGACATGTCAAATATAACAGCAAATATTACTGAGTCTTGGCATCATATCTATCTCCTCTTCTTGTCAATTCAATGAGTAATTCTAATCACAGTGATGCTTCCCTTTCTACTGATTTTCAAAACAAAAAACTTTGAAAGGCAATGGCATGTAGTGGTTAGGGAGGCAGTTTCTAGAGCCAGATTGCCTGGGTTCAAATTTTTATCTCTTACCCTCATGAGCTGTATCATTGTGCAAGTTACTCAAAGCCCCATGTATTTTATCTCTGTCTGCAGAGTAAAGCAGGTAATTACAATACAGCTGACCTCAGTAAATTTTAACCATTAACTGAGATATATTCCCTTGTCTATAAAATTTTCCCAACAAAAGCTTAACATGTACCTTACTAGGTGATTGCCATGCGTCTTTGTCCATTTTATGCTGCTGTAACAGATAAATAATTTATAATGAACAGAAATTTATTTTCCAGTTTTGTAGAATGGGTAGGAAGACCATGATTAAGTGTTGAGCACTGGGTGAGGTACTTCTTGCTGCATCATCCTGTGATGGAGAAAGGAAGGGCAATTGAGGGGCACCAGGAAGTTGAGTTTACTTTTCTATAACAGCACAAATCTCATAAAGAGCGAGTGAGCATCATGGTGTAAGCCTTTCTTAGATGTCTTCCCAAAATACTGTTGCAATGGTAATTGGACTTTAATGAGTCTGGGCAAGGACAATTATACAAACGATAGCACTTCACATGCATTGTATCTTTTCATCCTCATAATTCTTGAGGTAGGGCCTCAAATTGTTGTCCAATTCTCTATTTTGTATCAGATAAATGAAGCAGCTTGTCAAAAGCAAACGTCCCCTGGATTGTGTGGGTAGAACTTGATACAGGCCTGATTTCAAAGTCTAAGCTTTAAAATTTTTTATGTAACTTTTTAGGTCAGCCTACAAGGTAATAGCTATCATTACTGCGTCTAACTTGGTGCATTTATACACATAACTTGGTGCAGCTTTTAAGCTTCATTTGTTTGACTTCAGATAAGCTCCTTGCTTTATTCCAGAGCTGTGTTTGCAACTTGGTGGTCTTCCATCTCTTTATCACCTGGAGCTTGAACTTCCGAGTTTCTGATCAGCACTCAGATTACGTAAATTACCCATATAGCAGCTTTGATAGCATCAAGAATGAACACAGAATGGGTTCTTGATCCATAGAGATCAGTCTCGGCTGTGGTTTTGACTGTAGAGGCTTCTACTTCACTAAAAGGCATACAAATGAATGCATGCAGGTGTCTCTTGTGTCACAGTGGTGCTCCCCTCAAAACTCGCCAAATGTGGCTCAGGAGTGTTTGGGGAAAATGAAAGTTGCATTCTCTTTTGAAACTCAGGGAAGAATTTAGAAATGTAGAAAATACTGAATGACTTTTAGACCATTCTATCAAGAGCTGAGTCAGATGTTTTAATGAGAAAGTTTAATTTAGAATAAAGACAAAAGATAAATAATTATGAGAACACTTTCTAGCAATGGAGTGTAAAAGCCAGGCAGACTTTCCCTGTATCCATTTGAAGTTGAATAAAAAAAGCTGTAAGATTTTTTTTTTTTGTGTGTGTGTGTGCATGTGTTTATGCTTGCTTTTATGTCCAAATGTGTATTTTATAGAGCCCTCATCCCCAGAAAAGCTTTATGAAAAACGTACTTGGAAAATAATGACATGATTCCTGTAGCTTAAAAGGGTTCCAGGTTTTCTACAATACTTTGTGCTGCTTTTCTTTGGATCTCTTACATGGAATTCTTATGTATTACAAGTGTTAGAGGAAAAAGGAAACTCTAAAATTACTTGAAGATTTGAATCTCACTCTTATCTTAAAACGTAGTTAGAGAGATTTCTAAAACAGCAAAAGGAATTAATTAAAACCATCCATTAAAAAGCTTGGAGCAGCTAAAAATAAAAGTTACTGTAGAGAAGAAATAATAGAACCCTTTAGACTAATGAGTAAGTCTTTCCAATTCCTACACTGTAAAGCACTCTGAAGGAACACACAATTACATCATGATTCCTATTATTACTGTTAAGTAATTGCTTCAACTTAACAAGCCATTAATCTTTTGTTCTTTACAAAATATGTATTTTATGTAATTAAATATAATATTCATGGACTCTACACTTTATGATTGTTGGTTTAAAGTGTGACTCCTTTTTTTTTCATTTTGAGTTATTCAATGAAAGAACTATTATTTTTAAATGGCAAACATTTCCATCTTTCATTCAGACAAGCTGACATTTGCATCTCTATGAAGGGCTATATTGACCCCTCTCCATTTTGAGATGATCTTTTAAATTATTGGAGTAGCTCAGCATCCTCTAAAATACTTCCCATTTTCTCTTTCTGCACCTTCTCATTCAGAACCATCCCTGCCTCTGCAGACTGTCCTTCCCAGGATGACTCCTCTGGGTCTGATGTTCTCTAATACCGTTTTTTCCCATGTTGGTGCAGCTCAGAGCATCCTGCTGGAACTCAGTCCCTAACAGCTGCTTTCCCACCTTCTCTTTCTTTTAATCCGAGATACTCTTTTCTTCCCCTTGTTCTGAGCTGGTGACCTTTCTTCTTTTTTACCAGGAAAAGGAAGGAATAAGGATAAGTCACCTCTACATTCTATGTTTTTTTTTTCCCCATGTTATCTGGGCTTGCCTTCTCAAACTGAGTCCTCTACAGGTCCCCCAGACCCCTTTGCTCTTGTTTAGCTTATATTTTGTCTTATAATTATCTTATTTGTCTCTAACATGACTTTTCATATTTCTACTTGATGAATATTTCTAACAGCATATAAACACATGGCAATGCGTTTCACTTGTAATAACACACATCCACACACATGTGTGTGTGCTTCCATGTTTTGATGCCCCTTTCTTTTCCAGCTTTCCTCATCTCTGGACTTTTTTCTTTTAATAACAAACAAATTTCCTGGTAAGACTGCCTATTCTTGTGGTCTCTATTTTGTTTTTTCTTTTTTCTTTCTTGGAGCCATGCTATAGAGGGTTTAGTTGCTTTCATCACGCCACTAAAACTGTGCTTGTTAGTGTCACCAGTGATCTTGGTGATTTAGAATCCTGCGGTCAATTCTTAGTGCTCATCTTAGACACTCAGTGTCATTTTTTAAATAGTCTTTCAACACTTGGATTTTAGACTCCACAGTTTCTGGTGTTCTCTCCAGGATTCTCTGCTTGCATTTCTTTTCGCTGTTGCTGTTGTTAGACAAAAGCCAATGTTGGTTCTTCATTCTTTACTGGCCATTGCACTGAGATGCTCCAGGGTTTCTTAGACCTCATCTCTTCTCCAGCTTGGATTATTTCGTGGGTACTCTGACTGTGTGCATGTTTCAGACATTGTATCTTTGCTTTATTTCTTCTCAGAACTCCAGACATGACTATCAGCTATTTCCCTAATTTTCATTCGAAAGACCAATATACAGCTTACCTGTTATATGATCAAGACAAGAGCTCTGATTTCCCCCTCTCAATATGTTGCTTCTTGAGTAATAGAAATCCAAATTTCCAACCTGGAGGGTTGCCATTATTATTGAGGTCTTTCTAAATAACTTCATTTAATCTTGAACTTGTTATTTTAACTTTAAAAATGTTCCCTTAGTTGAAACATTTCTCATAGTTTCTAATGCCATTTTCCTAGTTCAAGCCCCAATAGGCTTTCTCTTTAGCCCCACCCTTCAGATATCGATTCATATGGCAAACACCTATGAGGCAGTGACTTGTACCTGCAACTCTTCTTGTGGTGAGTTGCACACTGAAGAACAAACTGTCAGAAACCTTGCTCTTGGCACTTCAGTCTTGCTCTAGAGAGAATCTTCCTTAGTTGCCTCCTTAGTTGGTCTTCTCCGTCTCTCTCCACTTTTCCGTTCATTCTTTACTTAGCAGTTACTGTTGAAAAACCCAGGCAAGATCACATTACTTGTGTGTTCAAAGCCCTCTAGTGGCTTCTCCGAACTCATCCTCTATGCTTGCCTTCATTTATTCCAGCCACACACAAACATGCCCAGCTTCTTCCAGATGCCTGGCCACTGTACATACTGTTCTGTTTGCTTAGAAAACTCTTCCCATGATTTCTGTCACTTGTACTTTTACTTCATTAGGATTCTACTTAAACACCATGCCAGAGTTTCCACAGCCACTCTTTAAAAAGCTGTCACCATTCTCTCTTGATTTTCGCTTACAGCAGCCTCCCCTTATCTACAGAGAATGCATTCCAAGACTCACAACCCTCCAGTGAGTGCTTTAAACTACAGGCAGCATCAAACCATATAAATACTTTTTATTTTATAACTATATACTGGTGATAGAGATTTGATTACAAATTAGGCATTGTAAAGGAGTAACAGATACTACTAATTAAATTCAACAATCATGATACCCTGCAGTGAAAAACGCGTCATTTTCCCTTGTTTGCGTTTCATTTTCCACACAACGAGAAGTAGACGGTGAGACTTACAGTTGTAATCCTACCATGCTCAAATTTTATGAATAGAATTTAATATACTGCAATGTAACGTAATTCACACTAACCATACTCTATTTGATGAAAAAGGGCAAATATCTACCTCCCCCATGATCCTAGAACTTCTGGGAAGTAGCTGTGGGAATTTTCTTTTCTCTATATCCTGTCAAGGCTAAGATCCCCACCAGGAGGAGGGTTACAACATTTACATCTGCACAAACAGTTGAGTCAAGAACTTTCCCAAGATGCCTACTGAAAGGAAGAAGCCAGAGTGGGAAATACCACAAGGGAAGAGAGTCAATGCCGCTTTGATCAGGAAGTTCATTACATTTGTTTCAGATCGTAATGCATACTCACTTAGGTCTGCAATCACTTATGATATGCTAGGCAAAAATCCTAGTGGGGGAAAAATAGAATGTGTGCACGACTCCATCTGTCTGAGCCTTTGCCAGAAACATTTATGAATCACTTGTCTCCTGATAGACAACTTGCTTTCTTAGTCTGCAATCATATTTCTCACAGATGTTGCCTTTGAATTAACCATTGTCTCAGTTCTAAATATTTTCTTGATTCGAGACTGTAATATAGGCAAATTCCACCTACCACCAAGGCTGGCAGCAACTGTTCAATAATGAAAGGAAGGGGATATTTGAAGCAAGCCAAGGAGTTGGGACCAGAATTAGGGACAAACACTTCTGCGCAAGTTTAGAGTTTGGCATTTCTCAAGTCCTGGCATCAAGGATGTTTACTTGCAGGTTTTGCAAAACTCAGCTTGGGTTCTGGAAAAAATGAGCTAAAAGCTTTGCCTAAAAGGAGTTTCTTGCTAATTTCTGAGGACATCTTGCTTTTATTAGAACATAGCTGTTGTCATGTGCTCTGTCCTAAGAAATGAAGATGTCATTCATTGTACAGAACTCATACCTAACGAGACTCTTACTGTCTAACAGCTCAGTCTCCTATGCATCAACTCCACTTTTAGTCTTACTGTTCACATCTAAGATGTTGCTGAAGGGAAGCTGAGTAAATTTTCCTTTGGACATATTTGAAAGTTATCATGCTGTACATACAGAGATATATTTATTTTTCTCTTTTGGAGTCAGTTTGCCATTTGGCTGTTTGATTTCTTGATTGTTTATCAACCTCAAGTGAATTTTTCCTTCTTTTTCCTTTTAGAGATAAGATATTTATTTCAAGGACCTGCAAGTTGAATTTTATTGCTTAATGATCCAATATCTGAAGGCCCAATGGCATTTCTCAATTCAGATACATGAACTTGGAGTCAAATGCAAAATTTAATTTCCTTTCTGAAAGAGCTGGTGAAAGCCCATTGTGAAAAGGTTATGAGAAAAAGCTTATCTCATGATTGCAGCCAAGATTCAAGTCATTTAAGACGTGAAGCATTTGGCAACAGAAAGATGGCTGTCGTTAAAAAGGAAGCCTAGTACATTAGTTCTGGGCTAAGACAAAAATAATTTAGCTGTCATTGTTTCTTAAAGGAGCAACACAGGAAGATAGAAAGAAATTTGAAAAAGAGTAGCTTTACCTCAAGGGATGGAGTATGTATATTTTTTTCCACTTACAAAGATAGTTCTAAGCATTTTATGACTGAGTTAAGTGCATCAGAGATACACTTGGTTAGTAATTACCATTTAGCTAAATCAGTACTCCTTTAATCTATTTGAGTGAGAAATGCCTACAGCATTTTTTATAGTCATAGAAAGACAAGAATTGTACTTTTTTTTTACCATGTCATTAGCAGACTGAGGTCCACCACTTAATGAAATCATTACCAAATCTGTATTCTTATAATATGTTCACTTTTGGAAATAAGGGTTAGGATGAGGTTCCTAGGGTCATTCTGGCTGGGCTTTCTTAAGCTTGGAAGGTGAAAAGGCTTGGAGGTGGGCACAGGAACATGTTTACGAGACCATTATTTTTGGAGGCTTTGGAAGCCTAGTCCTCTGAAGTAGTTCCACTACCTGCCCCACCCCAGTAGCTATTACCATCCGAGATGGTTCTAATAGTCTGTTTTTCTTGCACCTATTCAGCATGTTGTTGTTTCTTCTCCCAGTGTGCAAGCAAGAAAAACAGACAAACCCCAAAGACACAAACTTTCCCTGACGTATTATCTCACAAGAACACCTTTTCTTTGCATATCTTACTCTCTTTAATAATGGCTGCACACTTGTATCTGCTTTGAGAATCTTTTCTCTCCTTTATTTATTTTTTTTTCTTTTCACTTTTGAATCTGAGAGAAGAGGTTGAACATTCAATTTCGGTCATCTAGGAGAGATTAAGGAGAGCACACATTCAAGGTCATAGGCAGGGTTAACAGAAATCAATCTGAGGTGGTAAAATATACCCATCTCTCCTGACTTGCTACTATCTCCTCCTCCCGTTATAAACTGAGAGAGTTTCTTCATGAAGGGCAGTCCAAGAGCACAGAGCAGGATCGTGAAGACTCATGTGCATCTCTATAAAGATCAGAAAGGAGTTGGGTCACCAGTGGGAATACACTCATTCCCCAGCATCTTTGGGCTGATTTCTTATCTTGCCGGTTGATATCTTGAGCAATCCCAAACAGATGCTGATGCAATTGTTTAAATGAATTAGCAACTGACACTCGGACTCTCAAAGAAAAAGAAAAGGATTCTAGTGTATTTACGTCTCACCCACAGCACTAACAAGCTTAAGTAGAACACAGGGAAGTAAGCCAGCTGAATTATATGGCCGTCCCTGTGACATAAATGAATGAATCTGGATAACATAACGTGCTGGGAAATTCCTTATGCCGGAAACAGACAACCATAAAAAAAATCATCTTGATGCTGTGGTTCTCTTTCACTTAGAGAGTCTTTCTTATTTTCTGTTTGCATCTTTTCCCATTGTTTTTCTTTTTCTTCTCACGTCCTTTTGAACAAGTGCATCATTTTCTCTGATATAGAGGAAACTGCTACCATAACTGGCTGAGATACTTCTGGTGCTTCTTTTTTGCTTCTGGAATAGGGAGCTCTAAGCTAATTTTCTCTAAGTGTAGAGACTCTCAGCAAAGTAAGGGACGGTTTAATGATGAATTTCCTATGTAAGCGCCCATTTTCCTGCAATCTCAACTCTGTGAATAGATGATACACACGTCTGTCATCTCAGGGTGGACATTCTTCTAAACTGAGTGTCCCATAACTCCTCATACCACCTTTTTATCAGACTAATGAAGCTCCTATAAATTCTATTTTCCTCTCAAGGAAATGTCTTTTAATTTTTAAGGCCAAAGGAAAAAATTCCATTGTAACAACTACTAAAACTGTTATCCATTGCGTCTGTCTTGGCATCTAGACCACAAAACATTTCAAAATGACATGAACACCCAGTGCTTTTGTCATATCCATACTTCTTTGTTGTACACATTCAGTAGGCATTCATTAAACATTTGCTACGTAGAAACTGACATAGACAAAAATCGACTGGGTTATAACCAGGGTGGTTTGGAAACCAAGAGCCTTATCAGTCACGGAAGGTTACCCATCACTGTCAGACTTTATGGAAAGGCTTTTAGAGAATGACATTGTTTGATCAGTAGCAGGTTTGGAAGTAGATGTTTTACATTTAACTTCAAGCATAAGAGAGATGGCAGCCTCAGTGCAATTTGCAGAATGCCCAAAGATTTATGAATATTTTTGCCTATTACATATTTGCTTTATTTTGGGAAGAGGCTGCAAATGGAGCTTTCTTTTCATGGTCCCTTTCTTGCCTTATTTCTGTTTAGAGGAAGCTGATATGAAATGAACTGGAAACTTTAGCATTCTCTTTGTTCTTTGTTAACTCTATTATTAAAGCAATATGGAAAGAGCTCTAGACTTGGACTCATAAACCCCTGGTTCTAGTCTCCAATCAACCACATTTTCCCATGTGTAAAATAGAAATAATGTCAGTTGCACAGGATGGTAGCAAGGATTAAATGAGATGGTCCACATCTCTTCCTTGAAAAGCCACAGAGCTTTTCAAATACCAAGTGACGGCAGGAGGTGATGATGAAGGGGTGGTGATGCTGCAAAGGATGATGTTGAGGGATTCTGAGATAAATAATATGTCTTAATAATTTCTGTCTTATCTACATTGAAGGATGTCTGGAAAGCTCAAGTAGACATGAGAAAAAAATCTGCAAAAGCATTTGCAAGCTATTAAATAGTAGTGTCTGACTTTAGCAATAGAACTGTTGGCCAATACGGGTAGGCATAGATGGTTGTCAATTTAATCCCTCCAAAGCAGAACTCAATTTTTGAACACACCATGCTCCCCTCTGCTGTCTGTTTGCTTGCTTGGGTGTCTAGTGTTATGAGAAGAATGGAGTTTAAATAACCCCGAAAAACAATCATCAAGTAGTTTATTTTCCTAACCTTGGAGTATCACTTTCAAAACTCGAGAATTTCACTCCACATTTCACAGACACTTTTACGTTAGGGTGTCAGGAGAGCCAAGAAAGTTGTTGATTTAGCTTTCTGTTTGTGAAAAGAAATCCTCGGGAGTGGGCATGAGCAAACGCTCCTGAAGTGGAGGAGATAAGCTTGCCGCAAACTTTCACTGCTGCTGGGTTTGTTTTGTTTTAAAAACACAAAAGACTCTCCGCTGGTTCTTTCTTATCACGGGCAGCAGGGAGCCTCCAGGCTGCTGTGTTGGGGCCCTAGCAAGCTCATTACATTCCGCTAACATTCTCATCGCGAGGTGTTTTTTGCAAGGAATCCTCAGGCTTACAAGGTTTCAAACCCCAGTTAACCTTTCCTGCTTAATTCCGCTGAAGAAAGATGCCGCAGACATTTCGATCTGCAGTAAATTTCTGTGGATAATCTCAGAACCTCGCTCTTCTATCACAACAGATTCGATTTAAAATGAAATCCCCTTTCTTTCCCTTTTTCACTGGCAGCATTCATGAGTCCGTGGAAAAAGTCAGGGGGTAAAAGGTAAGAGCAGCACGTTTCTAAGTATTTGGATTACTTAGGATTGATCACTTCTCTCTGAAGGCTTTGCAGTTGCCACCGTTCAATCTTAGATGCTTTCTGGTTGCTTCTCAGCTGATCAGTCACAAGAGGCCAGCTCTGAAATGTGCCTGGAAGATAGTAAGTTAGCCTCAGTCCTTTTGCCAGGGAGGAAGCAGATAATTCAGTCAGTGATGTACACTAGTTCTGAGTTAGTGTTGTGCTCACTGAGTTTTTCTGCAGCTGCCTTGTTAGGTCTTAACAGCAAACACTTGCCAGCAATCAGTATAATCAGTGTTGGCAAAACACAGATGTTAATGCCTTTTAATCAGCTGGGCTCTTAGAGAACTTGGGCTGAAGCCTGGAATAATCCTACTTAGCCCTACAATGAATGGATGGTGTACAGGCTTTAAGAATTTTCGTTTTAATTAATGATGGTGATAGAAATGGCAGTCCTGTTCACAGTGATAGAAGAAACCACAGTCACGTGTTGTGTGGGCATGTGGGAATGTGTTCTGACCTCCCCATATGCTTCACATTCTCAGCTTGCTTATTATATTTCCTTCTAGCTTCTGTATTATTTAGCAATAAGCTTGGGGCAAGACAATGCTACCAAATGTAAGTGGAGCAAATAAATCATACCATTGTGAAAAATGAGCTATTAATATTCCCTTACTACTCGAGGGAAGTTCACACTTCCTAGACACCCTTATATGAACCACGTTGACCAATTCCCTTTTATAACTCCAGCCACTTAGGCTTGTGTCTAACATCATTCCTTCCCCTTCCTTTCATTACTTCCTGGTATGAACCATGGGATCTGATGCTCTGAGATAGAAGGTGAAGATACTTTTACTGCTAACATATCTAGGTCAAAATATTAATGTTGATAACACATCTAGGTTAAAATAGTTAAACCTTGGAAGCTAGACATATAGTATAAATTAAAAAAAATTCCACTTAGCCTCTTGACTCTGGAAAAAAAAATGTGTTTTGTGATCAAAGTGAATAATAAAAAGGATTATGAAATGTTAAACAGTATGGCATTTTAAGAACCATGCTTAGCTAAAAACGTTCTTAATCAGTATATTTGAAATTTCAGAATCTCTCAGAGTGAATGAGAGTGAATACCCTAAAAAACCTTTCTGTGGACAGGTGACAACGATAATATGTTTGTGAAGAAATGAGTTTCGCTGAGGGTATTTCTGTCTACTTTTTGCTTAAGCACTTTTGCTGGCATTTTCCCTCCATACTTCTTCTGCATGTCAAGAAATATATCTCCTCTGCCTTCTAAGTTGTCTTGTTGGCCCCGTTATTCATACTTCTAACTTTACCCATACAAATATAATGGTAACATAATAGGACACATTGCTGTTTCTATGAGCATTTTTCTTTTTCATAGAGATTCAATATTTTGTCTCTTGTTCAGGACCAGTTGTAGTGTTTCGAAGGTGTCCATTTGAAACTGACTAAACATTTAATTTGTCAGGTAATGTAAGTTCCTGGATTATTTTATCAAATGCTTTATATTGTGTATACATATATATTTAGTATATATATTTTTATATTGAAGGTGTCTATTTGAAACTGACTATTTCGTTTCTCAGGTAATGTCAGTTCCTGGTTGTTAGGTTTTAACAAATGATATATATTATAAATACATATATATTTAGTATGTATTTTTATATTTAGCATATATAAACCATATATGCATATATAATTTACCTACTTACTCTGAGAGGTTAGAATCTTGACCTTGGATTCGGAGAGCCTGAGTTCATCTTTGGCTCTCTTAACTGTGTGACATGACTTACCTCCTGGAGCTTCAAGCATATCTTCATCAATAAAATAAGGATAACATCAGCGACAACATTCCATAGGGTGAAAATAGAGTGAGGAAATGTTACACAAAGGGCTTAGTGCAAGATTTAGCATACTCCATGAATGGTAGGCATTGTGTTTAAGAAAAGTAATTCTAGATCATTAATAATAAAAGCCTACCTGCTCTTTTACCCCAGTTAATGTTACTCCCCTTCTTCAACCTCAAATCAGGTTGGGGTTCACCTTGTGTAGAGAGACTCTGGAATGTCTGTTCTGAGTTGGGTTGAGTTGATGGCTAATGTTGATGAGCCAGCCTACCTCGGTTTTAAATTCATTTTATAGTAATACAAACTAAGCTCATTCCTAGTATGATTAAACCTCTGTTTCTCAAGGATTGGGGTACACTCCACCTATAACCTTAACTTACAGATGGCTCTGTACTGGAAAAGGCAACCATGTTTTGTTTCAAAAAGTTAATAACCATTTTGCAACTCTACCTTTTTTTCAAAAGGTTATTATGAATACCTGTTGTGACTACCTTGTTTTGATCACCTTATTATGTTCTTTATGGCTACCTGTTGTGACTACCTTGTTATGTTTTTTATGGCTACCTGTTGAGACTACCTTGTTTTGACCACTTTGTTATGTTCTGCTCCTGTAGTACCACCTCTTTTGTCTACCAAATGGCCCATTTGGAAACCTCTTACACCTGAGCTATAAAAATCTTAATCTTCCTTATATCCAATGCTGATCTCTTGCACTCTACCTTAGGGGGAGGCTGCCCATGTACAGGAATAAAAAAACTTGCTTTAATTAATTCCTTGCTTTAATTTTAGCTGCTCATGCTCATTTGGGCTAGTGGTCTTTCTCTTTGCATCTTTGAGATTAACAATGTTTCAGAGCTATTTCTGACACTCGCTGACTTACTTAATCACTTACGGACCACTTCTGAGTAAGTTAGAAACTTAAAAGCAAACTAATAAGTTAAAGGATTTGAGAACTGTTGTGAAATCCTGACTGACATAAAGAAAAGACTTAACCAGAACTGCCATAGCTACTCTGGTTTATGAGTTCTGAAAATAATATCTAGAGTGTTCATGGAAAAGGATATGAAATTCCACAAAATAGTCTGCTAGAAAAGTTTGGAGAAGCACTTCTCATAATTATCAGTACTTATAATACTATAAAATTGATAGCATAATTAATACATTTATAGAACAAGTTATGATTAAGGTTATTTAATAAAATTAGAAATTAGAAATCTTTCCTAATAATTAAATTAATATAACTAGATGTATAATAATTATAAGATAAAATATGCAATATTTTTTCATTTCTGAATTATATTATGTAAAGCTGTAAAAACACCACACATAGACATTACAAGTGTCACTCAATCTCTCTGACTATAATTCTATGAAAGTGGCCTTGCTATTAAAATACAATAGGTAGAAATGTTTATACTATTAGTTTAGAACAGTAAGCTCAATATGCTTCACAGACTTTCGAGCATTGGCTTTCAGAACTTGAGTGAAAATTTTGAGATGTAGATCCTGTGTCTTCTTTGTGGATGTCAGATGCATGAGATGATGAAGGGATTCGTCTAGTGCAAGTATTCAGAAATACAAACTGGCATTATAATCTATGTCCATAGATTATGCCCTGGAGCGTAAACAGAGCCAAAGATCAGGGTGAATAGGCTGCTTTGATGATTTTAATTTAACAATGGGTCTTAGAGGAGTCTTCCTATTACAAGAGAGCATGATGTAAACTGTTACAACCATGTCCATACAAGTTGCCACACATCACTGGCACAATTACAAGGAAACAGACTGTCATAAATTATCAAGGTCCCATGCTGAGCTGTGCTTGTGCAAACTACACAGAGCCCAGGAGATGTGATGCCAGCTTCTCAGGCACTATATTTGTATCTTCAAGCAAAGCCAGCTCTAGAACTATTATCAGTAGCTGGGACAGTGCCGTCTTGTCACCAGACAACGTAGCACAGTGGAACATGCTTACTATGCACAGAAGTCCTGAATCTTAGTGTCAATTTTCTCTTCCAATAGTTGTGTGATTATGGCTAAACATTTTGCATCTTTTCCTATCCCAATGTCTTGCTTCGAGAAACCGGTGGTGGATGGGCCTAGATTATCTGTAAGGGAACCCTTTAACTCTAAAAATAGGACTTGCTAGTTTTAACAGACCATCTTGACTGTCTCTGCTTCTGCCTTTGTCTCCTCCTTTCTCACTCTTGTCAGACAGATACCTAAGCTTTCACTAGTAAAGTGTTTAAAACTACAATGCTTTCTGTTATTTTGTGCATATCTGCTTTTATTTACCCAATGAAGAAACACTATTGTCCCTCAAATCAAGCAGTTGATAGATATGATGTCCGTATCTCTTAAGGCAGTTTTTTTTTTTTTTTTTTGTAGGAATAAAAATTTTTTGTTACCCAGGATACAGAGAAATAGGGCACAAGGATGCTTAGACCAAACACCAGATTTGACTTTCGTTGAATTCATACTTTTCTAGGTTTTGTTTTTAAATATTAAACCACCCTTCTGCAAAAATGTAATTTAGGGCAAATGTCATATCCAGAGTTTAAGCAAATTTAATCATTTTCCTTCTGGATGAAAGAAACTGATACTTTTTTTTTTTTTTTAAACTTTTTTGGTGCAGTCTTCATAGGAGTGGTTATCCTGCTTAATAGGCTGTATTTTTCAAAACTGTATCGGCAGTAAGAATGGTATCATAAAATTACATCCATCAGAATATATTTTTCTAATGAATAGTGGGTACTGCTGCCTGCTGTGGCACAGAAAAACTGAGTCTAAAAAAACAAGGACCCCAAAGATGTCTCTGCATCCTCAGAAGAAGCCTGTGTTCCTATCCCCAGAGCCTAGAAAGAGAGAGCAGATGTTTCAGATTGTGGCATGGACAAAGGCTAGTACGGAAAATGCAAATGCACTCAGTTCCCACTTTTAAAATATTCTATCACGTGGAATGCATGGAAGGCAACATGACCTAGTGTTAGCTAAGAATCTAAAAATGAGATAAGACTAAATGGGTTTGAGATGAAGTTCTACACTTTTCTGTTTCTGGGACATGTGACAGTCCTCATTTCTGACACATAAAGATGATACTGGTGTCTACCAGACTGATTAGCTGTGGCTACTCTGGGGGGAGTTGCATGAAGTAATACACATTTAAAAAAAAATGGAAGAGTGCTTGGCACATAACAGGCACTCAGTAAATGTTATATACTATTACACGAAATAAAAATTTTCACCCAAGACAAATACATTAGGGAAGAATTACCTTATACTTCTGTTAAAGTAAATTATTTCATTTTTTCCTTTTGGTGTTGAATTGAACCTTTGTCAAGGGTGAAAAACACGATCTAATTTGGGTAAGTAGTAAGATGGAGACTGTTTTAGAGACCTCTAGATTTGTCACTTTTATCCCGTGGGCTTCAGGTTCTTTATGCAAAACAAAAAGTACAGAACAGATATTGTGAGGCTGAGCTAATGGTGTCCCAGAACACCGAAAGCTGTGATTGGTGGTTCCAGAGATTTTCCCCAGCAATCCGAGAGTGCCAAGAACGAGTGGGCCAAGACAGGGAGTTATGACTCTCCGAAAACCCAGAAGGAGCAGCTCTCAGTCTGCACTTGACATGTCTGAGGGCTTAGAAGACTGTTTTGTGGTACAACTGAATCCCCAGTGTGTTGTGTTCCCAGGGAAGAAAACCAATAACAACACATCTTGCAGCTCTATCATTTGCTAAATGGGCTTTCTTGCAAGTGGGGCTCTGGGAGGAATCTCACAATTTCCTGCCACTTTGTCTCTAACGGGTAAGCGAGGAGATCTGTTCCCGTTCAGGCTTTTTTTCGTTTCAGAGACTGTGGGGCTACCCGTTTGCTTTGCATTTTTGCTTCCATTCCAGAGCTTGCTTCTAGGCAGTGAAGCTGTGTGCTGCCTAGCAGCCCTCAAGCTTCAGATACAATTTAAGTAGAGTTTTGTGAGTTACCTGTTTGGAGGTTTGTCATGGATCATTTCTCAGTATCTCTCATTGCCAAAGAGGACAGAATGTGGAGGGGGCATGGGAACAATTGAAACAGGTGAGACATATGCACCAGGTGCTCTGTCTCAGAGCTTGGCACTCCCGAGTTTCACACCCAACCCCACTTGTTGTCTGAATTTACTAATGGCATTCTTTTTCTCTTTAGTAGACGTTCACGTAATTACGATGAATAAGACTTAATAATTCTTTAGGGACCAGATGGCAGTTTCTGGCAGGGTTTTGCAATCAAGTCTTTGAAAATGTTCTGTCTGATAAATACTGGTGTTCTAGTGACCTAACTTCACATTTTTGAAGTTCAAAATAGCCCAGATTTCATCCTCCAAAATACAGTAATTTATATTCAATAATCCCTTTACTCTCACTAGCTCGCCTTTGATGTTAGTTTCAATAATTTTAGGTCTCATTCATCATTAGAATGGATCCCTGTGGCTTGTCAGCTTACCCAGCAGGAAAAAGGCTTGGAAACTGAAAGGCTTGATTAATGGTTGTCTTGCCTTTGAGAGTATAACATCATGGTTTGGGTATCCTTACCTTTTGAGTACCTAATGCTCTCTCTCCTCTAATTCATTAAGAAGTGTCTGAGCTGTCATATATAAGAAATAGGACTGCAATACATTAATAACTGAAATTTAGGGGAGTTATTACTATATCACCAAACACCTGGGAAGAAGTGCAAAAATGATCCTGAATAGGAATTTCTCCTTTTAATAGATGATAAAATTCGAATCAGAAGAGCTTTTGTAATGTTAGTGTTGATTTTTAATCCTTTAATTTAAAAATATCTATCTATCTATCTATCTATCTATCTATCTATCTATCTATCTATCTGCTTGCCCATCTACCTCTCTGTACACAATGTACAGGGTTTTGGAGATGACCAAGAGAGAGATTTGTTTTAGTGAGCAGCAATAAGGATTATTTACAAAATATATTTATGCTGGGTGCTGATGTCACACGCCTTTAATTCCAGCACTCAGGAGGCAGAGGCAGGCAGATCTCTGTGAGTTCAAGGCCAACCTGGTCTATAGAGTGAGTTCCAGGACAGGCAGAGTTACAACAGAGAAACCCTGTCTGAAAAAAAACCAAAAAAAAGTTATAATGTAAATAAGGAAGCATAATTGTTTTAATAAATTCAGTGAGCATATAATAGAGAAGAGAGGAGAAAAAGCAAGGTTACATATGTGGGACTATGGCATAAAGTTAATTATCTAAAATGAATCTGAATGATTGGTAGCTGTAGGATGATTGATAGCTGTAGGTGATCAATACACATTTGTTCCCTTCCTCTTGTTTTACCATTAAACAGTTCTTGCTTCTTATACACACTTAATAGTACTTGATTGTGGAGAAGGGATGGGAGGATGTTGGTCAGGCAGATTGGATACAGAAGGTGTTGAGAATGACATTAGCACTGAGATTGGAAAAACTTAGGCTGTGTACAAGAATCAAATTGCCAGTGGGCTGGGCAAGGCGAGGAGACACAGCTGAGGAGAGACAGTTGCTTCCTGCATGTCTTAAATCCTCCTTTTGCTTCCAGAAGCCAGTATACAGAAACGTGACAACTCTGTGGTTTCTCTGGGAAATATGTTATCTATGATATGTTATCAACATACTTCATGGATGTGATTCTATTAATACTGCTAAACACTGTGAAGAAGTAGACCTTTCTGAGTGGGTTTAGACCACCCCTTATATTCATTAATCTTCATCTAAGTTTAATATCTTTCTAAAAATACACTAATAGCTGAGTTTCTGCTTATTTTAATATGGTGTAAAGAAAGTATAACTCCAAAGTGTCATTTTGCACACTGGTGCATTGAAGATTGAAATGCAGAGAATTTTTGAGTCATAGCCATAGCCAATGGTTATTTTTTCAGTTTCCTCTCTGTTAACATGTGGTCATTAATGTGCTTTGATAGCACACATGGCTCCATAGTTCACTGTGGTTTCTCCTTATTAAAGAGGCCAAGATGTTTGAATATGTCTCAAAGTCTGACACATCCCCACCCCACCCTTCATTCCTACCCTGTCTTCTGCTATATACACAATACTGCCCCAGAAATCCTGCTGAGTGCCTCACTCTTCTATCTACACATGCCTTAGTACCTTTGTGCTTGCTATTTTTTTCCTCCTGGAATGCCCTTTCTCTCTTCCACAACTGGAATCCTTCAGAATTGATTAAAAAATTATGCAGAAGCATTCCTGACTTTCTTGGGATGAATTAAGGAATTATTCCTTTGGGATTATAATTCTGTCCTCATGACATTTTAAAAGCCTTAAGTCAGTAAAATGCCAGCAGAATATTTAATGTCTTCTAAAACACTACACTTAATATACAGATGATTTCAAATCAAGAGCAACTTACTGTTCATTGGAAATGTACTTGACCTTTTATTTCAACATTTCACAAAGCTAAGTCTACATTTTTTCACACATCTATAATAAAGATACTTCAGAGTTACCCTGTCTGAAGACATGTTTTACGTGCTTTTTCATATACATGCTAGCAATCTAGACAGTTTCATGTTTTAAGATTGAATAATTTCTAATGTGTTGAAGAATACTAGGGTTTTAAATTCACTTATTTGATTAAACTTTTGGTTTTGTTTTATCCTTCACTGATATTATGTGTTGTTCAACATTTAAAACAATCTGCATAATTTGTCTGACAACTTTGCATAGCCAGGTGTTCAGAATTTGCCTTTTTGTCAAGAACAATGTATTTATCCTAAATTCTTTTCGAGAATTAATGTAATCACCTCTAGAATTTGACAACTTTTTCTGCTTAATTCCCATTGATGGCTTATAGAGACTTTATACATTGTTTAATTTTTAAAATTTTGTCAATTAAGTTTCATATATGTACACAATGCATTCTGATAACTCTTACTCTCCCTGCCTTTCTTCCCTTCCCATGCCTATCAAACCTACTTTCCTTCTTCCTGTCTCTTCCAGTATTCATTACTTTGGGTTTGGGTTTGCTTAGTTTGAACAGTAGTGTCTACATGACCATTGTATTAGAAAATACCCACTGAAGCATGGTACATTCAGCAGTGGGTTCACTAGCAATGTACTTCTCTTCTCCCTGAATCCACCAGTTGCAAATAGTTCAGCACTAAGAGGTAACCCTCTGAGATGCTCCTCTACCCATGCCTGACTGTTGTTGGTTCACTCTTAGGCAGACCCAATGCAGGCATCTGCAGTTGTTTCTAGAGTTCACAATTGTAATGGATTTGTCTTGTCCAGAGATGATGTTTCTCAGTCCTATTCCCTGTCCTCGGGCTCTTACACTGTGTGCACCTTCTAAAATGTTCTATGAGCCTTAAAGGGAATGCTGTAAATGTATTGTTTAGGATTGAGCTCTCATCTGTCAGAGGGACAGTAGGTTTGATAGAGATGGGAAGGAAATGAGGGCAGACGGGAAGTAATTATCAACACTTTTCCCAGCCCTGAGTCTACATCCACCACTGTTAATTGGAAAGAGAGGCATACCTTGTCTGGCAGGTTAGTCTTGTAGTTCATGAAGTTCATAGCTGGGTAAGACTAGTGATACATTTTCTCCTCTACCAGCCTGCCTATGCTTCTAAGACTATGAAAGCTAGCCAACTGTAATTTATGCTTTTTGAATAATTAAAAGCAACAGAAATCTAAATTTATAGTTTTGTTCTTATGTTCATTCTCTAACATTTTCTTTTTTCATTATCTTCCTGGGAGAGAATTGAAGAACCTCTGATGCTTCACAAGAATCAAGAATAAACTACAAGGATGAGGTAATGTTTTTTGCCAGAGATCTTCCCTTTAATTCTGAAACTTCTTTCATTAAAGATGAAATGAGTGGGATTGTCTTTTGTCCTTCAAAATGTAACCACAAAACGCGAGAAGAGCAGACTTGTTGAATTTTAGATTAAAATGCCACTTTGTTTTGTGTTTGTTAAGAAATCTGAGGACTTCAGAGGTTAAGGCCTAATATAAGATCATATATCTGTTACCTCAAAAACTCTAAACTTTTGAGAGGCAACTGAATTGTCCTGGCTAAAGCAGAGGGCCGGGATCTATTTATTTCTGGCTCATAAGAACATTGGTATGTACATTTGCCTGGGGGCAAAGATGCACATATTGGTTACATCTGCATGTCTCTCTAAACATTCCCATACATGTGGATATGAATTATAAATAACATTGATTATGAGATATAAGTGGAATGAGCTCCATATTTCAGCATCTTCTAATTCTCATATCCCACTTAAGCTCTGCTTTTAGCTATATTGCCTCCAGCCCAACACATGCTAGCTGAATTTTAGATACCAAAAATGGAAATACATTAGAAAGGCAGTTTTGTTTTGTTTTTTTAATTTGCCTTCCTTCATTTGTACTACATTATGTTCTGGTTGGTTGATTTTCTTTGCTTGGTTTGGTTTATTTATTTATTTATTTTTGTCAACCTGACATAATCTAGAGTCATTTGGGAAGAGAGACTCTCAACTTAGAAAGATGCTTCCATAAGATTGGTTTATAGGCAAGTTTTCAGGCATCTTTTTGATTAATGATTGATTTGGAAGGGCCCAGCCCACCATGGCAAGTGCCACCTGTGGGCAGATGGTCAAGTGTTGTATAAGAAAACAAGCTGTTGCATGATGTCTAGGTGCCCTGTGAAATGTCAGGGTGCTCCTTGTGATGTCTGGGTGCTTGCTTATGCAGTGTCTAGGTGCCTATGTAACGTCTGGGTACCTGTGTGGTTTCCAGGTGCCTGGGTGATGCTTAGGTATGTAGGTGATGTCCACATACCTGTGCTTTGCCTGGGCACCTATCAGATGTCTTGGGGCCTGCATGATGTCCCGGTGCCTGTGTGTTACCCCTGTTCCTGCACAATGTCCAGAAGCTTGCATGAGATCTGGGATTCTGCATGATGTCTGGATGCCTACATGGGTCTGGATGCCTTCTTTGGTATCTGGGTGCCTGAGTTATGTCCAGGTGCCTACATGTGGCATGGGTGCTTGTGCAATGTTTGGGTGTCCTATAGGATGTATGGGTGCCCTGCTAGTTATCTGGGTGCCCTGCAAGATATTAGGGTGCCTAGGTGATGTCCCGGTGCCAGAGGGAGTATTTAGTCAGTAAAACCCAACTGTGGATTGAACTTTATTGTGCTTGGTCCCAGGGTAATATGGACTATGTGGTGATCCGAGTTCCCTGCTGGCACCAGAATTGTGGTGATGACCATGATCCACACTCCCACCACACAGACTGGTCTTAATTTGTTTTCGTTTGTATGCTTTTTTTTTTTCTTATTACTATTGGAGGATATAGTGGGGGGGGGTGTGGAGCTGGGAGGAATGGGAAGAGGGTATGATTGAGATACATTATATGAAACTCTTAACTAATTAAAAATATTATGGGATGGGGATAAAAGAAAGCAGGCTGAATAAGTCATTAGGAGCAAGCTAATAAATAGCATTCTTCCATGGCTTCTACTTCAGTTTCTGCACCCAGTTTCCTTCCTTGAGTTCTTGTCCTGACTTTCTTCAATGATGGATTGTGACGTGGAAGTTTAAGCTGAAATAAATTATTTTCTCAAAGTTGTATTTGATTATTTCTTTCTTTCTTTTTTTAATCACAGCAATAGAAACCTAAAGACAATTAGCTTTAAGAGCAAAAAATCTGGAAGTAGCCTGTTTGTTCAATAGAGACTTGCTTTTTCTCTTTCCTTTTAAATGGAGACTCAACAAATTAAATTATAATAAGCATGCAGCACATATCTATAGTGAAAGAGAAAATAGAGACTTGCACACCCTCTACCTCCACATAATGCTTGTGCGTATAAAAGTGCTCACATTTAGGAGCTCTACAGATGGCTCAGCTATTAAGAGCACTTGTGGTTCTTGAAGAGGATTTGTGTTTTGTTCCCAGCATCCATATGGAGCCTCACAACCATCTGTGATTCCAGCTCCAGGGGTTCTCCTTTCTTAACAAATCCAAAACGAAATGGAATGTAAAACTATCCCACTCTTTAACATTCAGCGAGTCTATTCTCATGTTTTGTGGTTACATTTTGAAGGACAAAGGCAATCCCAGTCCCTTCATCTATAGTGAGTGAAGTTTCAGAATTCTGGCATCAGTGGACACTGTGTGCATGTGGTATGCATAAATACAAGAAGGTGAACATTCACCTAAAATAAAAGTAAATATATCTTTAAAATCTATATTCATTTTTAGTCAATACAAGTTTTCAGAAATAAGCAAAATTAAGTAATAGTAGTCATCATTATGGAGAGCAGTTAGGATTGTGGAAGGAAGGAGAATCTCATCTTTTATTATGTATCATTTATGTACAGTATTCCTATCCTACCTTGTATGTGACATAGAATTGAAGCCATTTCTCTCTTTTAACCTTTTGTTTTCTAGTTTTATTATTTTGTTAATAGTTCTCTATCCATTTGATTTCTGATCCTGTTCTCTTCCCCTCTAGCTGGCACAGAAGGACACCATGCAAACTATACTCTTAGGTGTCTTTGCTACTTGGCTTTTATTTAAGTTTGCCTGGTGTGTGAAACTGGAGAGATAATGGAGGTCAGAGCTTGGCAGGAGCTTGGGAAATGTCTTCCCCTTTGCTGCTGGGAAACACCTCTGGTTGCATGGACACAGCTCTTGTCTCACTGAAGGCAAGAATATCACCCCTCCCCTTGTCCTTCTATCTCAAATGTATCATCAGCTTTCTGCTATTTGTAATTTTAGACAACACTTTCCTGTTTGTTCCGCTGGCTAATCTAACACCTTTTATTTTCTATATTATGTTATAAATCTTTGCATTCAATTATATGTCAGGATTCTGTTTTGCTAACCAGGCACCAGTTGATAAATTCACTAGGAAAAAATGGAATCTTGGAGCTGGGGAGATGGTTTAGCAGTTAAGAGCACTTTTTGCTCTTGCAGAAGACCTGAGTTCAATTCCACGCACCCACATGGCACTTAACTCCATAATTCCAGTTTCAGGGGATCTAACACCCTGTTCTGGCTTCCTTAAGCACCAGGCAATGCAGACAGTGCACATACATATTTATAGGCAAAACACTCATACCCATAAAATAAAAGTGAATTCATCTTTAACAAATGAGATCTTTCTAATCTCCTATTTTATTATTTTTTTGCAAAATAATTTTATATTTAGAAAATTTTATTTACAACCTTATTCATTTCCTTTTAAAATTATTTATTTATTGTTATTTTATGTGTATGAGTGTTTTTCACAGGATATATTTGTGCACGCTGTGTGTATACTTGGTGCCTGCAGAGGCCAGAAGAGGGCATTGGCATTCCCTGGAACTGGAGTTACAGGTGATTGGTTGTGGAGTACCATATACCTACTCTACCTTCTGGAAGAGTATCTAGTACTCTTAACCTCTGAGCCATCTCTCAAGCTCCAGTTTTCTTATGATTTTCAAGATATTGCTAAAGGCCTAACCTGGTGACTTTGGGAATTAGAATTAAGAATGCCCAAGGCCCATGGTCTCAATCTCTTAGTATGGCTATTTTGACTTTGATTTCCTGTTTGATTCAAAAATTCTTTGAGAGTCTTAGGAGTTCTTGGTATGTTAGCCTTAATTTTTAGTACAAGTTTCTAGTATCAGGACATTGTAGTTGCAAGAGACCATGTATGCTATTACGCATGTGGAATTTACTGAGATTTTCTGTGGGGACTATTATACTGTCATTTAACCAATTTCCCATGTATCTTTAAAAGTTTTCTTCATTTGATTTTATATTTTTTGTGTGTTTTATATGTTTGGTTCTTATAATCAGGATAGTTCAGTCTTCACTATAAACTTTGTGTTTCATCATTATAAAGATTAATTCATTGATTAATAATACATTTTGTTTGAGTTTGAACTTATTCTTACTAATAAGACCTGAGATAATTTCTTCAAATATAATTTATTTTTTCTACTGTGGTTTTTCTCTTCACAGATGTGCAAATTAGGTCTTGGATGTATTTCATATACATTTTTATTTGTCTTTAATTATTTGTAATGATTTCTAGTTCTTTATTCTTGTACCATTCCTCTTGCTTGAGATTCTCAAGTATAACATCCACAATTAAGGCTGTACTTTTAATGGTACTCATTAAAAAACTTCTGCTTCTCACGTACATTGTATTTCTGACTGGATCATATTGGCTTATGTTGTTTCTTCATTGAGTTCTGAGAGTTTGCTTTTCTAATGGCTTACCTTTTGTTTTTAGAACCATTCTTTATTATTCTAAGCATGCTTTTCAAACGGTTCTTTTTTTAAAATTTGAAAATATCATTGAAAAATATTGGAGGCGATTGCCTATTTCTTCTGCAAGTGTTACATATGGTTTTGTGCATCTCTTGTATTACCTTTTTTATCTTAGAGTTGTGTACATGTAATTTTATATCAACTCCTCTCTGGTATTTTCCTCAGCCGTAACTATGGCAATTCTCTTAGAGACAGCTATTTGTTTAAAACAGTCTGAGAAAGTCCTGGGAAAACAAGTGTGGGCAGCAGAAATCTTTGTTATGGTTGTGCTTCAATTCCCTTTCTAAAGTTTCTGTCAGAGGACAGACTTATTCATTCCCTTCATGGATAGGCTTATCAGTTTATTTGTCTAGTATAGCAGTGTCTTGGGAAATGGATGCTTATTAACTTTATCCATTTTGAACTGTGGCTTTAAAGCGGCCATGGACTGACACCCCCGTTTTGCCTTCTCATGTACCAGCTCGCTAGTTTTAACTATGTGTGTCTGCTTCATTGTTCTTTTGGGCTTATGTTGATGGCCACTGTACAACTTGCTATTTCAAACAAGAAATCAATGGTCAGGCACCTTAGGACAGTGTTCCCTTCCTTTGTAGAATTCCATCCTCTGCCTGAGGTCTGTTAAGGTCTGCATCTATTAAGCTCAGTTGAAACCTATATTCCTCATTGTTTTGGATTTGCTACTGTAGTAGCTAATATAATTCAAGGTAGAATTCCTTATTTTTATTCAGAGTTTCAGAGAGGAGAATAAGAGATATGAGCAGCTATACTTCTTGAGCTCTAACTGGAAGTCTTAGGATACTGGCTGTCAAATTTGTAAGGCAAATTTGGAGCCCACCCCCATAGATTCTGACTACGGAAGGTTGGAGTAGTTCAGCTTTAGAATTTTAAATGATGCAAGTTCTGGGGTGGCATCAATATGCTTCACTATGGAACTCCAGCTGCAGACTATATTTAATAGCCTTCTCTGGGCTATTAAATCTCCTAAGCAGGAGATAGATTTGAATCCCAAGTCATGAATGCCCTTTATAACTGTGCTCAGTTCTTCATGTAAAAAGGGAAACTGGCATGTGTTTTGTGATACTGTTGTGTAAAGACTTTCCAAAAATCCAGTAAAAATGTGACCACTGACTCAAGGGGAAAAGTTTTATCCACCTTTTCCTTTAAATAATCAATTTCAACACAAGATTGATTCAATTTCCCCACCCTATACCCATGCCCTGCAGTCAGCCTCAAGTTTTTTACATGCAATTGACTTATGATCTTGTGTGTTCATGATGTACATGAATAGGCACTGCTTTGCATGAAATTCTAATGATATCTTTTTAGCTACAAACTACTTACTCAGTAGATCTTTGACATATCGAACTGGCCTTTGCAATTTGTCTGATAATATTTCATCTGAATGCTTTTCACTGTGGCCAATTCATTTTTAAGTTTGACAATTTGAAGGCTTCCTCACTCCCATCTCAATTTTCCTCTTTCCTCTAACACAGAACAGAGATTGGCTCAATAAATGCCATGATTCCTTGGGCAAAAAGGTCAAAAATCCCTTGAAACTATGATTCATGTTCTGAAGGAAAATAAAGAGGTCAGAGGTAATAAATTCTTTCCCTCTGTCTTTTTGTCTCTCTGTCTCTCTTTCTCTCTCTTCCTTTTTGGTATGGATGGTCAGACTACACAAATACTCTGCCATGAAGCTACACCTGGAGCTCTGATTACATATTAATGAAATCTGTGCTGTTATAACTTTAATTGGGGGAAGAAATCAAACTGTGAAATTTCAGAAGCTGTATCTCAGAAAATAATTTCATCTATTTCTTGCAGACTCTATTATTTTTTTCTGATGGTGCCATCTCTGCTATTTATATATTGCAAACTATGATGCATGCTGAGTGCAAACCTGAGTCCTTGCTTGGGACTAAGGAATAATTCCTCTGAAACTGCTATCTATATTAATGATGTATTATGATAACCAGAAAGTATTATTATCCTCTTCCAAATGTGATGCTGGCAGTTTGCTGAGAGAATGGGCTCTTAGCCTTTGAAGGAGTTTCAGAAGCCTTGGGTTATAGTCATGCACTTTGGAAAAATATATGGAGATATGCAGTTTTCCAAAAATTCAAAAGGGAAAGGGCATGGTGGTCTTCCCAATATTTGCAAGCTTTTATTCTTTAAAATCCTTATCTAGTAGACTTAGCTCATGACTCTATAGATAACTATAAGTATTCTACAGATACAGCACTCAGACCCAGAAGAAAATAAATTGAGAATCAAGTAGGAAGGTTGCTTCAAAAATCAGCTAGAAAAAAATGAAAAGCATGATGGTTACATAGCAAGATGACAGCACTCTGTTTTCCAGTGCCCCTTCGTTGTTCTGGGGTTTGATCCCAGGGATTGGACCCTGCCCTTGATCCACTCCACATCCTGGCTTGCCATTGTAGCCTCCATCACTTACATGCAAAGAGCATTTTCCTCCTTATTTGGTATAAGGCTTCTGATGTACACATTTGATCAATTCAGAGTTTTATATAGTGATGTGACCTTCATGCTCCCTCATATGTAGAACTTTCCTGTCATGTGTCATTTCAATAGTGTGACCTTTGAGTTTCGAGCAAGGATTGCAGACCTTCACATACGTGGTCACAGAGTTCTGGATTTATTCCACCAGTGAGGTCTGCCTCCTTTCCATTTATACCTGCATATTTTCTTTTCTTTCTAAAAGCAACCTCCTGTTGGATTTGTTCTTTGACAGTCTTATGCATACATACATGAAGTACATTCTAATTACTATTATTCCTTACTCTTTAACTCTCTTCCTCATCTCCTCCCTGCAAATCCCTTTCCTGATTTATGTCCTTTTTGTGAAACTCACCGAGTCTAACAGGATTGTTTATGTAACGATAGGACCTTAGCTTCATGTTTTCTTTTTCTCATATTCTGTTATGTAACAGAAGTCTGCTTATTTTTCTCACTCAGAGCATGAGTTCTGAGTGATGACTGCTGTTTTACTTCCAGATTATATGTCATAGTTCCTCTGTAAAGCAGGCCTTAACATCTGCATGCTACAAATCAGAAACTAAGCATTAAACACAAGATTGTCCAGCTAGTTTATGGGGCTACCAGTATTCAAAATTAGGCTAAAACCTATAGTCTCTTCTCTATGTTTCTTTATGATATTTTATTTTATTCCTCATTAGACAAGCAAAGTAGAAGCAGAAACTGTTCTCCTTTGCATCTCTAATGCTCTACTGTGGCCTTTGGCCAGGGGCTTGGTGTAGCAGAGTGATTTACTACTTTCCGGGGACTAAAGTGAATAAAGAATGGGCACCTATGGAGTTCAAAAGTGATGTATCGTTGCTGGTATGATTTGTCAAGCAGAGCGACGGGGATCACGCCCAAATAAATCTAGCTGACACAAAGCTGCCTACAGCTTAGGGGGTGGATTTTGCACAAGTGAACTTAGAGCTTTGGATAAGAACATCTGACTCTACAAAAGGGCTGACCAGTTGAGAACGCCTGCTGTCCTTTACAAACCTCCAGATTTGATCAGAGAAGTAGCAAGCGGATTTAGCTTGGCATGTGAAGCTTCACAGTGAAAGCATCTCAAGTATGCAACCTAGACTTGTTTTTCCCCCCAAAAAGGACTAATATGGAAATTGTGGCTCATAGAGACCACTCCGGAAGTTCTTCACATTATTGTGAATGCCATTTTTTCTCATAACTTAAATGTACATGCAATGCTGTTAATAAAACATTCTAGATATGTGTTTATTAAAGATCAGGCTTACACTATACTTTTATAGCATCAATGGTAGTAAAAGAAAAATTCACTGAGGCAGAGTGCATGTATTAGAACTAGTCTGTGAGTGCTAAGTCTCAAGATTAAATGACTCTTCAAAAACTAGAGCCAACTTGCTTTACAAGGATGGCGTATCATGTTGCTGATCTTAACACAGCAACATGTTAGCTGTAAGTACTGAGTCCACTAGGACAAAGGAAACCAGGGCATTTCATGAAGGCAGTGCAAAATATAAAATATAACTATTGAGACTATAAAATCAGAATTAAATGCTCCTCCTTAAGATCCTCTTCCTTTGTAATATGAAGAAGAATTTTGTCAATAAGAACATTTATTCACAATTTCTTGCAGATATTTAAGGCCAATGAATAGAAACAGAAAAGACCCGAAGAGAAGAGAGAGAGAAAAAAAACAGCTATTGAATATTTTGAATCTGTGAGTGCAACAGAGTGACAGTTCACATTCCCCTTCCCTGCACCAATTGGCATGTCAGGATCCTAACTTCCCGTGTGATTGTCTCAGACAAGACATTGAGAACCCTCAAGTTATGGTCTGTTGGATTGGGTGATGGTAGGTAGGTAGGCCTATTCTTGTTGATCCCCAGTGGCCTGTTGTTTTCCTTCCTAGTTGTTCTACAGCACGTTGTCTGCAGAACTAAACTAGCACGTGCCACCTGCATCTGCAGGCTTGCCTCTCTCGGTATGCAGCGATATAGAAAGGCCATAGGCCCCCTTCTCTCTAAGTACTTTACTTATTACTGCTAAGGAACATTCATGTATCTTCATACTGCCTGACATTTGATTTGCCTTAGGCTGGAAGCAAAGGTAGACTAAAAGGCTGATGAATCAGAAGAAAGGAGAGTGGCTGACTCCCATTTGGATTGTTAGGGGACTGTTTTTCCTTTCTTTTATTAGAGACATGAGTCTCTATTAGAGTGCTAGAGAAGTGGCTTTTCAAGAGAGTTTGGGAGATTATGGCTGGTGCAGCTTCTTTGGGGTCCAGTGGAAGTTAGATGTACAGTTGGGGAAGGTCTGCTGTTGGAGTCTTTCACTTGGACTCTGAAGTTTCTACAACCATATCGAATGTATGGCTGCTGGGTTTCTCAGGGACAATGGTATAAAGAGAGAAGCTTTTCAGATTTGCCAGTTGAGAATGCCTCAAGGTCCTGTGTGACAGCTCTTAGGCACAAACCTTCCCCCTGGAAGTTCATGGCCACACCTTTGGCCATAAGGCAGATAGAACAGAGAGAGTGTCTGATCCAGAACTTCAGGTGGATCAGGAACCCCATAGTACTTCTATCTTTACTGTGAGAAGCTACTTTCTGGTAGGAACTAGGTTGGGGACTTGGTTGTTCAAAGCCAAGCCAATCTACAGTGGGGGAAAGGAGTGTCATGGCTGATGTTAGCCACACTTACTTTCATTTTGGAGGAAGTGATAAAGAAATGAAAAAGATGGAGATCGCAACCTATACAGAGAACAGCATGGTGCTTCTGGAGACTGAACCTCTGATGATGTGTGAGAAGAGAGCCCCCTACCCTTTACTTTATATTTAGCATCATGGTTTTGATCTCTATCAAGTCAGTGTGAGAGGTAATACAGTGTGTTATCGTTCTGTCAGTTTTGATGGAAACTATTTTACCTTAGTTATGATCCAACCAAAAAAGGAAAACTACCTAACAGATTTAAAACAGTGGGGTTTTAATAGAAGAACTTCATCACACTTATGATGGAAGTCTTGAGAAACCAATAGAAACAGAAGTGCGATTTATATATGAGCAACAAAGGAAGCCACAGCAAGAGAGGCAAAATGAGGGCATCTTTGTGGGACTCCTAGCTGCAGCTGCCTTTCTCGCCTGGGAGTCCCAGATCAGCAGAGTTAGAGGTGTCCTTGCAAGTTACCACTCATTAGTTAATGCCAGAAACCGCTGGGGATTTGGAGCAATTAGCCTGCAGGGGTCAGTATCTCTGACTCCTGTCAGAGAACAGAACAGGAGGCAGGAGAGGGATCTGGGTGGGGGTCTGCTGAATCCTGCCCTTCAGCCCTCTGGGTAGTATGATAGAGAGGAAATCCTTCTCCCCCCCTCCGCCCCCCCTTTCTCTGTCGTGGAGTGGTGATTGGGAGGGTGTATGAGACTGAGGGAAATTTTTAACTTTCTTCCAGAAGAGCTGAAGTGTATGCTGGCTCAATACTCAGCGTTCGGACCAAGGGATCATATTCAGTGTGAATTTATTTCACAGACTTTAATAAACATCAGGCTCTGCCCAGTTCAGATGGGCTTATCTCAGATTGGACTCCAGATGAAGCAGCAAATGGATTTTTAGTCTAAAACGTGCCCAATAATTGAAGTGAGAGATGCTTCATCTTTAAACTGAAATGCTAGTATTCGTTTTTGTATTATAGCAATCATGGAAGAATTAAACCCAGAAGAAGCAGACTTATTTAGTTTAATTTATTCATGGTGTTGTCACCAGGAGGGTGGAGAAACTTGTTTGCACAAAATACAAATTGGCTTAAAGGTTTAATGTAAAACCAACCATAAAGAGTTGAAAATGTTTAATTAGTCTTTTTTTCCTTCCTCTTTTTTTTTTTTAATGTCTCTTACTTTCTCAGTTTTCAGCCAAGAGAGACAGTACTGAAATGTCATTAAAAAAAATGTTGATTTTGCAGTATTTCTCTGCCCTTGAGAACAGGAAATACCAAAAATTCTGTTAGTAAGATGGCCCTTATGAAATTTCTCATGTAATTTTTGTAATGAAGGGGATTACATATGTTTGGGTGAGTGTTCAGCACCAGGAACTTTGTCACTCTGAAGCATCAGATCCATTGACATTTCCTCGAAATGTCCCATCTTCCACGTGTTGGACAATTTCAGACCAAGTAATGAGAGTGATGGAGTCTATGCTGGTTTTGGATTTCATACTTCTTATGAATGTGAAATAGATTAAACAGAGGACACTCGAGAAGTGATGAATTCCAACAATAACATCAGCTGTTGTAACACGAAGGTCAAGCAAGCGACTTCTCAACAGCATTAAAGTGGTAGCCACTTTTTCTTCTCTTCTGAAGAAGAGACACCGGGCTAAATAAGAAGTGACAATGTGCTTTCTGAGAACCTCTCGGGCTGCCTAAGCAGAGTTTTGGCTTACGAGGGAAACCTGGTCACTGAAATCATGAAATGGTTTTTAACAATAATTCACTAAATAATGTCACATAGAGGCCAAAAGTAAATTCTTCTGTTCCTACGCTATCCTTATATATTTGGGAAGAACAGCCTAACTTTGGGGTATTTAGTCACTTGAGATCCACACTTGATGTTCACACTCATCCTCCCTAGCTACAGAATAACTAACTTGTTATATGCTAGCCACTGTGTGAAGTATATAGCAACGTCTAACATTCATTATGCACTAGACAAAGGGATGGCTGTTTCTAGTGCAGGTATAGGCTGCACTCAACTCTCAACCTTGGATGTGAGTGATACCGGAGGCATCATGCATTAGTGAAGTCAGTGTGGGGGTTTGAGTCAAGGGAGTCGTTGCATGCTTATGTACCTCTGTTTCAAATGTATCCCCTGTCCCTCTCCTCTCTGTGTTGCACATAAGCTACTCTGTAAATTACTCCTTGGGCTTCATAAGGTAATCAGCTTTTTCCTGGGATTGGCACTAGAGGCAGTGGTGGGATATAGAGGGTGAAAAAAACTGCTTAGGATTTGTCTCCACCCCTGTTATAGGGGCATCTAGTGACTGTTTCTAGTGTAGTCGTCTAGCTCCTGCCGGACAGATTCTTCTATCATAGCCCCAACTCCCACTGTCTGAGACAAGTGAGTGCCAGTTTCTACCTTCTCTCTAGTGACATTGCCTCCCTTTTTCTATCCAGCTCTGGGGATCATAGAAGTCTCTTGCAGTTAGATGTCATAGTTGGCTGCTTCCTCTCAGATGACGGCTTTTGGGCTCTTGTAACACACTTGTGAGTAATATCCCATTGGAAGCTTTCTCTGTGGAGTTACCAGGTACAGGCGCTGTGTTCTTTTCTACAGTGTTACGGACATGGAGTCTGATGAGTGTGAGTTAATGTCTATGTTTGACTTTGATGGGCAAGACATTTGTGCAAGCCATTCAAGCTGTCCAAGGCTATTCCCTCACCCATGTAGTAGGGTGATTCCTGACCTCCAACACTTGTAATGGAGCTTAATTCCTAACTTGGTAAGTGGCACAATGCAAGCATGCAATAAATCTTAGCTCTTAAGTTTATGAGTAAAAGGAAAAACAAAGTTGGGCATAGCTCTCTAAACTTTCTAATACAGAGACTCCTAGGGAAACAAGAAAAGCATCATGATTATATGAGTAAAACATCCATTTAAGAGGGTGTGTGGGTTGTTGGAAAGGCCACAGAATACAAATTGGAGTTGTTTGGACATACTGTCTATAGAGAAGAGCAGATTGTCTGGGACAAAAAGATGAGACAAGGGTGTATTCCAGGAAAGGGCCAACTGGGAGACATAAGTGTTGGCTGAAGGGCTGTAAGGCGTGCCTGTGGAACAAGGAAAGTAGGCAACAAGTAGTTACAAAAGCTGAGGGCACAGGAGGATAGTTTCCGGCTGTGGGAACTGTCAGCAGATTAATGCAAACCCAGAATACCCAGTGAGAAAGCTCCCTAATGGAGAAGGCGGCCGTCTTGCTTATCCTCTGTTAGGCATCCAGTTGTTTTATACATACATACTTCCAACATGCTACCAGAACTCTTCTATAATTGATGATTGACAACTAAGTCATCAGCAACAGCCTGTAAGCTTACCCTTGTGTGTAGAGCCACGTCCAAGGGAAACATTTGATCATTGCCCAAGTTTTAATTGATTTAAATATATTTTAACTGTATTTATTTATTGGAAATGTCATACAGAGAAACACATCCATTAGTATGATAGGATTTGTGTGATATGATGGATCTAGTTGCATAAGGGCCTGATAGGAAAACACTTTGGGAAGTATGGTTACTATGTGACGCAAACTTGAAAGGTAGTAGGTTTGCAGTTACTGCTTGTTAAATTAAATGTTCGGTAGATCAACACACTGGCAATAAGAAATGACACATTTTTCAAAGATTTAACAAGACAACCACACAGAAACAACAAGCTGCCTTATGAAATAATGAGTTTGAAACTGTAAAATGTGATACAAATGTAAGATAATATTTTTATTCTAAAAAGTACCTTAAGTACCATATCGAGAGTTGGCATCAAGTCATGAATCGTAATTTTAATTTTATAAAGAAGGGAGTGTCAGGTATTCGTGTTTTTTGATTTGTATCTCAGTAAATTATTGCGTACTCAGTGGGGATGGAAAATAAAAATCCAAAGCAGACTTCAGCCTGCCTTTGATGCTGCTGCATTTGGTTGGAATGTAAACATGTGAGTTTAAAGGTTTTGGTGAATACATCATTCTCCGTACAATAACAGATACAGGTTTCCAGAGGTTTGTTCTTTTTCTGGCCACAGAGAAAAGTTGATCACCCTGACCCCATGTGATCCTTCTGTCTTCATCTGTAGACTGGATTGGTTACGACGCGTACAATTGCTCAGGGGTGGTGGTGGTGGTGTAAAACTAGACAGAGGGCCCCATGTTTTGTATGTAAAGAGAGTACTTTACTCAGTTACGGAAAGTGACTCATGCTGCCTTGGCTTTGAGGGGAGAGTAGACGAACTTTTCTCTTACAGCAGTGTCTTCTTTGAGGATATTGGGGATGTACTGAAGATGAATGCATGGATGCTTCCAGTCCGAAGAATACCAGTGGTTCAGTCTTATTGATACAAATGTTAAAGCAATATTTGGGTTCCATCCATTTCATGAACTCTCTCTTTAAAAGAACTTACATTGTTTCTTAAAAACTCTTGCACTAATTTTCTCCACCTCACTGTTTTCAATATTTAAGCAAAAGTTCCCTAAGACAGTGGAAAATTAAACATATGCCCAGACAAGGCTGCGTTATATGGGATGAAGCAGGGAGAAGGCCTAACTGAAAACAGAGCAGAGCGCCTTCTGAACATGCCAACGTGCTGGGATTCACATTTTCAGTGACTACCCTGGAAAGTAAATTCAATTTCAAATAGCTTCCCTGACTACCCTAAAAGGCTAAAATAAACGTTGGCACCACTGATACAAAAATTAATCTGTGGTTTATTCAAATTACTGTACACAAGGAGAAAATACTTCAGTAAATGATTGCAAACCAATTTTCTAATGTTTCTCATTTACCTAATTGCTTTCCCAAGGAATAAATGTAAACAAACAAGAAAGTTCATGAAAGATGGAAAACACGCCTATGGCTACAGCCTTCCCTCCCAGGCTTTCGTAGGGGACCGCTTCTGTCTTGAATCTGTTACGTACAGTGTTTTATCACCTATGAGAACACAACAGCCACCCATCCCCAGCTTCTCCCTTCCTCTACTCCATTTCCTCAAATCTCCCTTTGCTCTCTCCTTCCCCTCCTTTGACTCTCCACCACCACCACCACCACCACCACCCCGCCCTGCTTTTCTTATCTAAACAAAACAACCTTTATTTTCTCAGCACAGGATATTGTGGGTTCAAAGATAGACTGAAACAGCACATTGAGGGAATAAAATGGCCTTTTGACATTAGAGTTCATGGCAGCAGAGGATGGAGAGTGTTGAAGAAGCACTAAGTGCATCAGTCTGGCTGCGTGAGAAGAAAGTGGAGATAAAGAGAGAAGGATATGAGTTCTGGGCAGGCCTTTTACTTTGGGTGCAGTGGAGAGTTGTCAAAACACGTGCTTCAGGGTAACTGGGAAACACAAACATGACTTACATTTTAGGTTCATTTGGGCTAATAGATACCAATAATAAAAGTGACTTAAAACGATTAAAGTTCTCAGTTTAGTAACAATTAAGTCTTAAGCATCACAGACCAGTGGGTTGGCTCTACAGAGTCCGAGCTCCATACCCTCCTAATCTGTTGCTTCTTCTTCCTTCTTAAACAATGTCATTGTCCACACAGCCCACAACATTTTGCCTCTATTTCCATGTGTTTGCTGCAGAAAAAAAGTGGGAGTGGGGGGTGAGAGAAAACAAGGTCCCAGTTGAAATATAGATTTCTATTAGAATAAAAGAGAATACTAGGTAGGGATCAAGTATCAAATATAATCAGCTGGGAAGAAGCCCATGAAGTATTGGTGAGCATTAGAATAGGACATTTGGCTTTGTCCCTTTAAACCCCCTAAGTATCTTAGCACTGGCTCACACCTGCAGGGTTCTGAGCTTCATGTTCCCCAGTTTCATGGGACAAAATTAGATCATTTATGTTACTCCTGGGAATTAAAAAGTCAGAAGGTGCTCTGTCTTGCTGCTAATATATACTATAGGTATCATCTATATACAGGTGCTTGTGTGTGTTCTATAAATGATTTGCTATATTGGTAAATAATAGGGATCAGTGTGAAAAGGACAGGATTATGATCTTGGTTTATATCTTTCTGCCAAGTGCCTGGGATAATGTGGGCCCAACACATCTCGGTTAGCTTTACATTTTATCTATCAAGTTTTACCTCAAACGAATACATTCAAATGTTTTGAGGGAAATTATTTCTGTTAGTTGGAGTTTTTCAAAAAGTTTGCATCTCATTTCTCCAAGCTCCCTGTGGTGGTTACATGGGAGAGAATGAAAGCATGGTTTTAAATAAAACGGATGTTTCTCCCATGGTCAGGAAGAAATCTGAAACTACAGCTATTTAAATGTGTGGTTGTTGTAGTTTTCATTTTTCTCTCAGACTACTCGGTGATGGGTTTTGCCAAGAGAATAAGTCTCACAGGTGACTATAGAAATCTAGTTTTCTTGAAAAGGAAGGGAATTTACTTCTCACTGTAAGTATCAAGCTGGGCAGACTTTCTTTGGAGTGTTTTATTGAAAAGTCTTCAGTTAGAAAACTAGAATAAGTTTTAGGGGAGTTTCTTATCAGGGCCTTTGGGTCTCTGCACTGTAGTAGTTAGCTGGTATGTAGGCTCAGCAAGGAAAATACAGAGGCATACTCATAGATGGAAGCCCTGCCAGACCTCAGCAGAAGGAACCACTGTCCTGGCTAACACAATACTCTGACAGTGGAACCACGAGCGTCTGAGCTCAGGTGTTTCTATTGAGTCAGAACTCCTCAGGTGCAGGTCATAAGCAATTAAACATCCCCCACAGAAATCCAACACCTCCAGTCAATACAAAATGCCAAGGTCTATGCATCCCCTTTTCCAACAGTGCAAAAAAACAATTATTTTAAACACAGTTAAAAATAAACTTCCACAATACTGTGCTTATTTGTTTTCTTTCCCATAGAGAAGGAAGCTGGAAGCATGGGAAGAAGTTGGCTTTTTCTGTGCTTGTTTTCTTCTCTAGACCCAAACTCCCAAAAAGTAGAAGTAAGAAACAGAATACCAGACTGGGGGGAAACTCTCTGTGCAGGGGCTTATTCTTCACTTCTCAAATAGGGGGTATTACTGCCACTCCTCACAGAGTTGGGTTCTTTCCATGGGTTACAGAATATGGGATCAACCAGGTGAATCTTTGAAATGGCTTTATGTCAAGATCTAAAGCCTAAATCTGTGCTGCTATTGTAAATACAGCCTTCAGGAAAGCACAATGTGCTTATATACTCTGAGAAGGATGCATCTAAGTACTAAATTCAGACAAAGAGGCAACAGAAGTTGTGAAGTTGGTCAGTGCCAAGAACCAGTTCCTTCTTAGCAGATACTATGGACGGATTGCTAAGAGCAAGACGAGATAAATGGTTTTGTGCTCTAGAGAGAACAAAGCACCAAAAAAGGAAGGTAGATTAGTCCTTGTGCCACCTAAGTGGCCCCTTTGGTAGGTAGAATAGGAAGGAGAAACATTAAAGAAATGAGAAACTTTGATCCAAAGAAAATGGCTTCCATTTGTGATTCTATAGAAAGACCACACGGCAACAGTGCTATACAAGGGTTGCTATGTAAACATTTTAGGGTTATTACAAGAGTTTATATGTCTGCCATTCATGCAGAGCAAATACTGGTGTTTGTTGGTTCTTAAACTATATACTATTTTGGTCAAAGGATTCATAATAACATACTCCATTTTTCAAAAAAGAATTCAGCACTCTAGAACTCCTGTAATTTGTAATTTTTTTCCCCCATGACTAGTTGAAATTCTTTCTACTAGATTAAGGATATAGAATTTAAACTCTCTAAGAGAAATCCAACTTCATGAACACTTGTCAAAGAACTTGGAAACTCCAGAAGAGGTCAGTGAACATCCTGTGCAGGGAACAGAAAACTGCCAACGAAAGGTAGAGCCTGGAGGCAGAGCCAGGCCGCTGGCTCCATCTGCTTTGTGCCTGCTGTTTAGCTTGGCAGAGGCTGGCTCCTTTGCAGGAGAGAAATGGTTTCTACATTGGTCTGCAGACTAAGAGGATGTGGACTCAGAAGGAGGACTGAGTTGTTCTGGGTAAATACATTTGCCTCATTTCCCTGGGACCTCCCCAAACACATTGATATTTTTGTAAGAATGAAATAAAGGCAGTCGTGACAAAGACGACATTATAACCACTGCCTAAGTTGGCATTTTGTACAGTATTTATTTATTAATGCTTCTGAGATGGTTCTGTGAATCAGAAAAGTTCCAAGTAAGTCATTTAACAAGTCTCCCTGGTGGTACAGGACCACTACTTTCTATTCATTAGTGGAATAGGTAATAAATTTTACATATTCTACATTATCTTGGAAGAATAATTCCATATGGCCCAGAGGTGCTATTTTGGAGGAATAACCTTGTCCTGTATTAACTGTAACAACTATTCCAGCATTTAATCATTCACATATTAACAGAGTTGTTAAATAGCACCATTGTGCCTAGCACTGAGAGTGACTGGTTCTTCTAATAGATGGGTGTCTTACTAGAGTGAAAAAGTTGAACAATCCATTGAAGTGAGGACAATATCAAAATAAAGCTAACTAGACCTTAAAGTGGCATAAGGAGTAATAATTAGGAATCTGCTTTTGTGAATGAGAAGAGGGAAGTGGTATTCGTCAGGATGTCTTATGCAAAACTGCACAGAATCATCTGTATTATATAGCGGGTGCTTAGGTAAATAGACAGTTTTGGAGTTGTTTTTATATTTTTATTTAAGTTTAACATTTAAGAAGATCAAACTATTAAATCAGCCTTCTGTTCCCCACTAGCCCTCCTCCAATTCCTCCTTTTGTCCTTACCACCACTACTCCCTCCCAACTTCATATGACTTTTAAAAAGCACATTGAGTCAATTTAGTGCTGCTAGTATGCACATAGGTACAGGACCATTTACCTGAGTATGGGTATCCTATTAGGGGATGCATCCCCGAGGAAAACTGACTCTCCTTCTAGCAGCCATCAGTTACCAATAGCTCATCGCAAAGAAGGAGGTTTGTGACTCTCTCTCCTATCCACACACGGATTTCGTTTGGCTTGATTTTGTGGAGGTCTTATGTCCACAGTCAAAGCTGTTATGAGTTCATGTGTGCAACCACCCTCTCATATAGAAAACACTGCTTCTCTATATTCATCTTCTGGCTCTTACAGCTTTCTACCCTCTCTTCCATTGTAATCCTTAAGCCTTGGGAGGAAGGGGTATAACACAAATGTCCCATTAACAGTTGAGCATTCTTTAGTCTCTTATTTTCTGCACGTTGACAAGTTCTATGTCTTAGTTTTCTACTGCAAAAATAAACCTCTCTGATGGAGTTTGAAAGCTTTACAAACCCATGTACATAAAGATAAGTATTTATGGACACTATAATACTATGTTCATAAAAATAGCAACTTCTTCCTTAAGGCCTATGATGTACTCAGCCATTGATCCTTGGTCTAGTTAATGGTATTAGACATGAATTCTATATTGTATAGTGGGTCTTAATTTCAATCAGGAAATGGCTGGTTACTTCTATAACATTCATACCACTATTGCAGCTAGTCATGATTATAGTTTGCAGAATTCGTAAGTGGGTGAGACTATTAATTACTTTTCTACCCTGGTAGCATGAAAGCTAGCAAGTAGGAATGAAGGTTCCACTCTGTACCTGACTGATTTCTAGGAGTTGCCCTTAAAAATATAAATTGATCAATACAGAGAAGTTTCATTAAAAGCAATTTCTTTTTATGCATTATTTTTGTTTTCTGTGGTTTCTGTTACCCTGTGGTCCAAAAACATGCAAATGAAAATTCCAGAAATATATTGCATACTGTTCATGGTAAAATCTTATGTCATTTTGCTCTGACTGGCTGGGGATGTCAATCCTCCTTTTAATCAGAGTGTCCATTAACAGACATTGAACACTTACTACTTATCTTGCTGAACTTACTACTCATCTCTGCAATCAGATGAACTATACTGTAATGCTTATATTTAAGAACCCATGTTTTACTCAATAATAGTCCCAGGTAACATTGTAATATGGATTCAGACATCCACTGGGATTTTGATAATGTTTACTGCAACATAAGGTAGTTCCTGTGTGTTCCTTAAGACAACTTGAAATAAGATCATGTTTTAGCACCTCATTTAATTTCTTTTGATCATTGCTGAGATAAAATGAGTTGTGCTATGCTGTCTTGTGCTTTATGATTGATGTAGAAGCCAAGATCGAAAGGAAAGTGTAGTTTGTCTGAGGTGTGTTCAAGTGACTTCACCTTTCTGAACTCTTTATCCGTTGGTCCTTTCTCCACTTTCCCTTAACCATTGCTATATATCTGGTGCTTATCCATTCTTTCTCTTTTTTGGATATGACATAAAAATGATAATCTCATTGGCATTTAGCTTTATAACATAGTGGTTAACCTCTTTTGTGGGAGCATAGTTATTTTAAAGAAATTTAAAGAGGAAAGATGGATAATCATAATGAATGATAAAATTTCTGATGTCGAAGACATTTGGATATATGTCATACATCAATATATGTGTATGTATGTATATTTGATATATTAACAGAGACCTTTGAAATCACCAAATCTAAACCTCTCAGAGAAATATAGTTGTGAAAACTACTTCCTTTGCTTAGGTGACTCTTTGATTATAGCCTATGCAAAAATATTTGCCTGAAGGAATGCTGCAAGACTTAATTAAACTCTAAAGGCAGAGATCACCTGACTGCAAAATCCTATCTTAGTCATGATACTATCCATACTTTAAAGATTCTTAGTAATTAGTAATTCTTTGTAATCCCATCTTCTTGGGAGCCTGAGGCAGAAGCTCACTTAGCCTCATTAGTTCAGGGCTAGCCTTGGCAACACAATGGTACCCCTTTCCCTTAAAAACGGAGCAAAATAAAACAAAACCAAACTATTAAAAAGCTTTTTGATGAATGAATTCTATTATCTGAGACTTACTATGCACATTTCACATTTCTTACATTTTTATTCCCAGTGTAGACTTGAGTTGCAGGGATAAAGGGAATGGGAAATGTGTATGTGTGTGTGTGTGTGTGTATGTATATATATATATAGACACACATTATATATGCATACATGCATTGAAGTGTGTATATGTATGCATGCATGCATATGTGTGTGTGTGATATAAACCATCGTAGTATGTTAAATGATGTGTATCTAAGAGTCATGGGAAGTCTAACAACTGTTAATTCGATTTATGCTTTTCTTTTTTTGTTTTTGGTATTATCATTTTCTACACTTAAAGAACATGAACTTTTCAGCTTCCTAACTATTTTGTGTTCTGCATTTTAAGCAATTAGACTCTGTGATCCCAGAGAAGATTGATGTTGGAATGATTTTCTGGAAGAATCTAGTGCTAACACACACAATTAAACTAGTACTGTCAAGGTTTTGATGTATCAGTTTTTCTGTCATTTAGTTTCGTGCATCCCCTTGTTGCTTGGCTGTAGTGGTATGAATTTGCCTTTTCAGTCTAGTACTTTGTGTTCTTTACAAGCTATTATAATACATAATACAATTGTTGTCCAGTTTCATTCTGTGTAGTTATTCTGGATATCTTCCTATATTGGACCAATATTGAGCACAGCTATTTAGTACTCTCTTTCCCTGCCTTTCACATTTTATCTTATTTTATCTCACAGTCTCACTAAACTTCTAGATAGATCCTCCTGTAACTAAGAGAAAATTCTTGCTTTAAGTTTAACATTGTATTTCTTGCTCTCATTTCAAATGCTTACGAATTTCAAGTGGACGAAACAATGTAAAAAATTTTAATATCTTTGCAGTTAATAAAATTGTAAAATCTAATTTTCAGTTTGACACAAAATTCAAAAACAAATCAAACTATTGAAATGCAACTTCTTGGAAACATTTCCAAATTGATTCCAAATTCTCTTTTGTACTTATGGGTCCCATTTCTCTCCACATATTTGTTAATTTTCCTCTCCCCACTCCCAAGTCTCAGAAAAGTGAGAGCTCAAATGAGTACCAGATGACCATGGAATCTCAAACTCATCAGGTTGAACCCAACTTCATAGTTTCTTCCCCCACTCATGGTACTTGATCATTTTCTCTGCATACGTGTTCTCCAGGGAAAACATTGATTTCTTCCCTTAACTCCTCTAAAGAGGAGGATTATTGTATTCATTCCTTTTTTTTTTTTATTTTTCACTCTTTTGACAAAATACCTAACAAAAGCAATTTAAATGAAACAGTCACTATTTTGGCTCACAGTCTGAGTGTACAGTCCATCATGGCTAGGTTATCATGGCAACAGTAGCTTAGGTAGCTGGTCAGATTCCCAGATGATTCCAAATTTGGTCAAGTTGCCAATCAAAATTAACCTTCACAATTATTGACTCTCAAATAACACATTCCATATTAGAAAAACTGTTAGAATTCTACTCCTCCCAGTTCATTCTTGAGATATCTTGGGTTATAACCCCTTGTATTTTACCTGGAGCAAGTGACTGACATGCTTACAGAAAAAACAGAGCTCATCAAATATAGAGAAGAACGTAAAGTTGCTTAATATTACTAGTGGGTCTGTCAAAGGGTTCAACCATTTTGGAAAACAATTTGTCAGTTTCTTAGCCTCAAAACCCGACACTCACTCTCTAAGAATTTTCTTTGATAAATGGAAACTTACATTCACTTTGTTTAGAAAGCCTAAACAAAGTCTTCATGGGAGTTTTATTTGTAGTTGTAACAACTAGAAGCACCATAAATATCTCTCATCTGTAGAATATCTGTACACTAGAACAGCACGCAGCTATATAAAACAGAAAACTACTGATACATGGAATAAAACAGATGAGTTTCACAAGTGCTATGCCAGTGAATGAAAACCAAGCTTACAAGGCTGGCTTCTATGTAATTCCAGGTATATGACAATACATCAAGGGGAAGTTATAAAGACATAAAAAAGGTGGATATACCCATCCATATGCATGTAAACACACAGACATACTACACACATACATACCCATGTAAAACAAAACAAAAACAAAGATCAAACAGGTTTGATGTGTAATGAGGGCCTGCTTCTTCACAAGATGGACAGAACAGAGTCTCTTTTGTAGTACGAGAACTAACCCCATTCATAATGTCTTTGTTCTAACAGCTTAATCAACTGTCAAAGGCCTCCCCTCATAATCCCATTGCCTTGGCAGAGAGGATTTCAGTGTATGAACCTGGGGTCAGGACATGAACATTTATTCCATGGTGCAGACTGACAATTCTCTCTTTCCAAGGTCAGTTCTCAAGGACTTTTTTCTTCCTATTCAGTTCCGTAATGTAGAGCTGCATTTAAATTGCAGAAATACAGTCACCTGTTGAGAACACCTTGCATCATGCCTGCTTCTGCCATATATTTAGTCCAACCCAATGCCCAGAATTTTTCCGTGGTTATTTTTCGCACGTCCTTGAACCCGAGCCCCAATTTTACAATTGGAAAGTGCTCAGCAGTGATGAAATGCATGTAAGTGAAATATGTCTGGTATGACCACACTTTCCTGGTACTGTATAGACTGTGAGGTTTGAAAAACCACCAATCGAGATCGGATTTTCCTTGTTTGTTGATGAATACGGAATGTTTGAGCTGGAAGTCTCTTCGAGTTCATCTGGTCCAATTTTTTATTTTACAGAGACAAAAGCTGCCTTGCCTGCTGGCCATTATCTGGTAACTTTAGGCACTCTCTGATCTTACATTCCTTGGGCTCCATCCAGACCCAGGTCTAAGATACGCTGTGCTCCTAGAGAAATGCATTCCACTTGGATAAAACAAAACAAAACAAAAGCCCAGCCACCGTTCGACTAGCAGACAGGAGTATAAATATGTAATTCTGGGGCTATGTCCTGAGGATACGTCAGTTATCTGCGATGCTGCGGTTCAGAAAAATAAGGCTTATCCAAGCAGTCCTTGGGTCCTCCTCTAAGGCCACTCAGGATTTGGGTTACTTCAAGGTTTCTGGCAGCCTAGTCATAAGGACTTTTATCTATTTTGTATATTTAGGTATTGAAATATAGCTGCAGTGCAGGCTGAAGTGTTGTTTTAGAAAACAAAACCCACCTACCTTTAGGGTTGCTTTACCTTGTTTGTCCTTAGCACAAGGCCATTAAGGGAGTTCAAGGCTCAGAAAAGGAAACCATGAAGTCAGGGTCTCTGCTGCTCTTGGCTTGTCAATGAGAAAGTTCACCTCAAAATCTCAGAACTTCTAAATCTGAGGGTCTCATTACCGAGGGCTGGTGGGAGTGTTTGAAGACAGGGTTAGGCAGAGAGACCGGAGCTGCTCAGCTCAGTGGCTCAGTTCTCTTCCTCCAACGGTGCCAGAAGCTTCTGGGCTCTCAGCTAATTTGTCCTTCTTGATTACTTTCTCACAGTGATGCCTCTCACATGAGGAATTGTCACTTTTCATTTTCACTTTTTTTTTTTTTTAAAAATGGTGACAAACATGGGATTTGGTCCCATTTATATGCCTGTCCATCTTGTGAAATCATCAAAGAAGGCTATTTCTGTCCCATGAATTTCTCTTTGAATTGAATTGGCTAAAAATCAGGTGTATATGATTTCTCTAAAATCTTGCCATCCTTGCCTCTAGAGTATACAGAAGAACTAAGTCTTTAGGTTGTTGGGTTCATTGTCCCTTCTCTCCCTCCCCTGCCCTCCCATCTTCCCTCTCCTTTTCCCCCCTTCCTTTCTTTCTTCCCTTTGAGAGTGTAGCTGCACTTTACCTGTGGACTGAAAAGAACTCTCAGAGCAGGGCTGAGGATCTGCGTGGGGCTGGCTGGAAGTGCATAGGTACCATTAGGTGTGGTCTCAGTTCTCAGTTCTTCTAAAGGGACTGTTTGATCTGACAAGTAAATGTAAGGTGAGGGACTCCTGGTGGATTTTAACAGCAATGATTCTAACATGGGCAGATCCATTCTTGCCTGACTAACAGGGGGTCTCCAAGGACACCACCAGGGGCCCTTGTTTACACAGTTGGCTCTTAGCTACATGCACTCTGGTTCCAGAATTGAAAATTCTTAGAAGCGTTCTTGGGCTGAATGTGACTGTTTTCATCCAGCCTCTAGTATTTGTCCCTCACATCTCATTATCCTGGTCCTCACTGGGCATGAACACTTCTGGTTAACATTGCTTTGAATACACCCCCGAAGTCACAAAATAGGAATGGACATCCATTAAAGGAACAAGCATTGGCAATGTTTAGCTAGTTCCCCCAAACCCTTGGAATAAATGCTGATTTATCCTGAGGAAAAACAAGAGTAGAACAAGAAGCTATTTATTAAACATTAAAGTCATGAAAGTGTTTAAAGTGTAGCCATTTATTAATGTGTTCACCTCCCTGTCTACCGAAGAGTGCCATTTACACTCTGCAGGATTTGCATGGACGTAAGGAAGCCTCTCTAATGAAAATCCCATACCATAGGCTGAGCCTGAGGGAGCAGTGTGAGGGCTCAGACCCAGGCCTTCAAGGCAGGGGTCAGACACTGTGGTACTTGGTTTGCGGTGGAATATCTGGAAAAAGCATTGGTTACATTTTTGTAACCCTGGCTAATGAGTCCCAGTCGGCAAAGCTGAGCTGCACACCACGCAGGCAGCAGACCATCAGCTAGCTTCCCATGAATGCAAAGATGTCATGGAAACAGGTCTTGCCTTTTCATGTAACCTGGCAACGAATTTCTCCCTTAATTAGTCACAATTTACGTAAAAACAACAACAAAAATGTTATTTTCTTAAAATTGTATTGGAACCCGAGAGACTTTATTTTCCAAGTATGTGATATTTTCGTTCAAAAGAAAGCTTAAAGGTCGAGGAGGTTTTGGTGGTCTGTTAGCCATGGTTCTCAGGGTTCCTTGAAGGGAAGTGTGCAGACAGAAGGATGTGCTTTACCTGGCTGGTTTGGCTCTGCTATAAGAAGCTAATGAGGCTTTAGTGTTTTGAAGTTTTGGAAGAGTTTGGATATCCAGTACTTCAAGTAGAAGTTCTTTCATGAATTAGATGGGGATGAAAGGGATTAGAGAGAAATGTCAGGATATTGATGCTTGGAAAGGCTTCTGAGTCATCCAGTGCCTCTACCATGTCTCAAACGGTAAGGAGTAAAACTCTAAATTGAGGCAGTCTGTGAAATGGGGACCACTGCTTTGCCTCTTAGAGCAGCTAATCATAGTGAGGTGTAGACTCCGGGAGTTTAGCTATGAAAAAATAGTTTTATTTTAATGAAGATTTTTTTCCTCCTTTGTTTATGCAATATCTTTTCTGCTTAAAAAGTAACCTAACAAAGCGGATGTATTACGGCACAGCTATTAAGAAGCAAACCCCAGTGTCACAGTTGTCAGCTCCGGGAAGCTGCATAAGACACCAAAGTCTGTGAAGTGTCTCCTCTGTGACAAGGCCAAGGACTCCTGGAACAGCTATGGGAGGTGTGTCTACGCTTTCTAAGATTTTTGTTTGCCAAGTCATTCTCCTGAATCTAGTCATCTTGGTGCAACTAGATTCCTCACCCTTAGGAATCTGGATTTGAAGCAAAGAAAGAACCTGTGAAGACCACAATATGTTCAGATTTCTGGGTGTGCATCTGAGGATTGCTTGGTCTTGCTCTCCACGGATTAACTAGTTGTAGCCAATGTGAGTCCAAATTGAGCCATGTGAGAGGTGAACCATGTCTCTATACCTTAAAACATTTATTTGTTTTTCAAGTATGTATCTATGTGTGGGCATGTGTGCTACTCCAGGAGTTTGAAGGTCAGAGGACAGCTTGATGGAGTAGGTTCATTCCTTCTACCAGGTGAATACCTGAGACACCAAACTCAGGGCATCAGGCTTGGCAGTAAGTGTCTTTCCTCTGAGCCATCTTGTGAGCTACCCTTGATTTCATTTATTTGGAATTTTAATCTTTAATTAATGTAAAGCCACTCTTTTACATCTCCAATATTTAAACAAAATTTACCATTATTTTATTTTGTAGGTATGGGTGTTTTGCCTGCAAGTATGTCTGTGCACCAGATGTGCTCCTGGTGCTGTGGATGCCAAAAGAGGGTGTTGAATCCCCTGGATCTGGAATTATAGGCATTTGTAAGCCCTCACTTGAATGCTTGAAATCGTACCTGGATCCTCTGGAAGAGCAGCAGTGGCCCTGACTGATGAGCCACCTCTCCAGCCTCCCATCATGATTGTTAAGACTTTCCTTGGATATCTTTTATCTTACTATAATATACTTGTCTGATAACTACAGTTAAATTATTTCCTATTCTGAAGAGATTTATGTTTCATCTAAACTCATAAAACCCTGACTGCACCTATGGTCATCTCAATAAGACCTGCATAAGATCAAGGAATTTAACAACTGCAGCATGGAGATGGGGAGGGTGTCATGAGGCTCTTGTCCTAGATGAGGAGATATTTGTAATTGATGACTGCCGGGGAGGGACGGTCATTTTTCTCTGGGTGTTGCTCCAGTAGATTGCCTATGTTCCTGCAAGTGGCAGTAATTGGATTCAGTGTGTTACAAAGAAGGAGAAAGAAGAGGAGGGACATGACATGAAGATGTTTTTGGGACATGTTTTTGGGAGGTCTGGGTCTGAGGAGAGAGAGAGGGAGAGAAAGAGAAAGAGAGAGAGGAAGGAGCTTTATATACATGTATGTGTGGGAATGTGAATATATTACACACACACACACACACACACACACACACACACACACACGTATGTATGATATATGTGTATATGAAAGAGAGTACCTCTCTAGGTAAGAGAGAACAGTGTGGGTATAGGAGCACTATATCAGATAGATATGTATCTATTTCATGTTTGAATAAGGATAGACTAGGCTCCAGATACATGCGTATAAAAGTCCAATCAAGTATAATACATGTGTGGACATCTTATTTTAAGATGTTTTAGTCGGTCAGTGATGGCACATGCCTTTAATCCCAGCACTCAGGAGGCAGAGGCTGTTGGATCTTTCAGTTTGAGGCCAGCCTGGTCTACATAGCGAGTTCCAGGACAGCCAGGGCTACACTGTCTCAAAAAATGTTTTAGAGGACATCTCTTTACAATGTGTCCTTAGGGATGAATGTTTCATGTTTCTTTACAGGACCTCTTCTGCTTCTCAAGGAGGGTGAGGTACTCACAGGGCTGCTTGGTCTAGTGTACCTATTAGCTCCTGGCAGCCACCATGTAGCTGATGCAGGGAAACAGATACCTGGATCATAGTTTTGGACCTAAAAAAAAATTGACTTTCAAAAGGGGACACCCATAAATGCATATAAACAGATAATGATGACTTGATTGTTTCTGCAAAAAATGTAGAGATAGATTTTCCTGTAAGGTCTTTTGGATTCTTTTGATGAGTCAATATTTCACAAATATTTCTGTAGAAATTATTATTATTTTTTTTGGTGTGCTATTCTTCAGACTCTGAGTTATGGCCAATGTCCTGCATGGTACTTAAATCATAGCTGACTTGCCTGCATCATATGGTATATGAGGGAGAAAAACCTTTTGTGACCCCCCCCCCAACTCTTCTATTCCCTTACCATCAGAAATAATATAAGCTTTTTGTTTGTTTCTTTGTTTGTTTTTTTGAGAGAAGTGTTCTCTATGTAACGTTGGCTGTCCTCGAACTCCCTCTGTAGACCAGGCTGGCCTCAAATTTAGAGATCCTCTTGCTCCTGCCTCCCCAGCACTGGGATTAAAGGAATGCATCATCACTTTAAGGCTCTGAAGCAATATAAACTTTTAAGGTGACATTTGTTGGATTGATTTGGAGCTTTCTCTTGTTGGAGAGGGGTATCACACTATTTTAAGAAAAACTGGAATTTTAAAGATCTTGTAAATTTTTTCAGCAGCCAGCAACTGAAAAACATGAAATCAAAAAGAAAAGCTTACTTTGTCTTATTTTATTTTTAAGCAAAAGGATGACACCATATGAGATAATAAGGTACTAGGGTCTCAATTACCTTTTCATAGGCCACTACCTGATATTGTTAAGAGTATATCTGCAAAGTGCATCACTGGGCATTGAGGTATAGGAGTTATCTTGACCTCTTCTGTAGGAACTTTATTGGGCACCTCAGTGCTGCAGAACTCTGGAGAAAGGTACATGTGTGACCTAGGATAGGTGGCATGTGAGGCAGTACCTTGCTTATAAGAGGCATGCTTTCCTATGTTACTCTCTGCTCCTATCTGACATCACTGCACTCATAGTGTGCAAGGCTAGTAACAGACTCAAGATGCATAAATGACTTGCTTGCCTTCCTCTGAATGACAAGTGGAATACTTCAGTACTTGGCTCTTAAGTAGGCACATGTGAGTTTGAGTCATGTCTTTGTGCTTTTCTAGATATGGGATCAATGACACGAGTAACATAGTAATGCTTAACAAGACAAGAAATCAGTCAGGCTAGCTATTTAGACAAAGAATAGTAAACATGTACAAATGAATGTTAATTATTGTAACCGTGTCTTCTATCATTCTACTAAAAATAATTTGTAACTGGATGCGAAATGTCTTACTGCAGGTCAACAGCAGTCAGAATTAATTCATTTAAGATTATCAAAGCCATAGGATTTATTTACGCAGTAGAATTTTATACTTTATAATACCTTTAAGCATCCACAGAGAAAGGTCCCATTTGGTCTTCAGTTACTTCTCCCATGTATATCACAGCACACTGTATGTGTTTTGATAGTTTGGCTGTTGAGATTTGAGCTGTTAGTCTTAACATTCTGCTTTTCTAGTCCTGTAGAACTAAACTACAATGGCTTATGCTTGTAATGCAGCCAAGATCCTTCCTTTCACTGTTTATGTCTGCAAACCTCCCCCTTTCTGGTCAACTATTTTTCTAAGAATCCTTGCTTAAGAATCTTCTAGAGCCTTGTATGCACTAGAGACATGAGTTTGAGTTCTTTGTCGGTTTCAATCCCTCAAGCCTTTAGCTCATGGGTGGAGGTGCAGAAATATGAAAGCCTGGACTCTGGTCAGGACAAAATCCAAACAAAGTTTGCATTGCAGAGGTCCTTGGAACTCTGAGGTTAGGAGTTTGCTGAAAATCACATCTTTGTTTGACCAACTCTTTCTGTTTATCTTCTGTTTGGGAGGGAGCCCTTACCTCAGCTTCTGCTCTTAGAACCTCCAGCCCAACACACTCAGATATACTTTTAGTGACCTACATTAATATAGAAGGATGTTACTAAAAAGCAAGGTGCTTTTTGGTAATTGACTTACATGCAATTTCTTCATATTAGAAATCCAGGGACTGCATGCCTTGCTATTCCAGTGACATCTATACTCATAGTTCACTGTAGAAAGATGTCGAAAGTTTATGGGTTACCATCTCCAGATTTCTTTCCTTACGTTGCAATGTTGAGTCAGTGAAGAGAAATCTGATCTGTAAGGTATACAATCAGGTTTCTCAACTTCCATCTGGATGAGAGTATCTTTTCTCATGATGGTTTACTTCCTCTGAAGTCTTCTAGCCACTGGCTGAATCAGGCCAGGGAATAGTTTGTAGAATAAGAGATGCAGAGCCAGAGGGCTGAATTCAACAAGGGCTGAGTACAGAATGTATTCCATGAGTCTGGAGCTAGTTTAGGGGTAGAACATTTGTCTGCCTTAGACAAAGCCCTAGTGTAATCTCTAGACCACAAAAAAAAGCAAAACAAAACAAAATAATAAAAGGTACCTGCTATATGAAAGTGTAGGTTATACTTTCTCCACAGTATCAGATATTATTTAATTAATTTAATTTAATTTAATGAAAGGCTTTAAAGGGACATTGTTCAGTATAATTATCAAGTATATTTCTCAAATAGTTTCCTCATCTTCAGGGCAGGAGAGAATTAGCTTTCAATTTGAAATCAAAAGCACAAACAGCTTACTTCAAGTAAGTACATTCTTCTTTTAAGTCCTAATGAAGAAAACTTAATCCAGTTCTCGTCTTGATTCTCAGATTTAATGATTTCTGGAGTAAATATGAGAAGGAACAACTAACACCAAAGGCCATTCAAAGGATCATATGAAAACCTCCTATTTTAGAAACTTTGTAAAATATAGACATATATACATATATACATCTAGACAGAATCACCAAATAGCAAGAGAGACAATGCCTCAACTAAGCATTCTTCACCAGTAAATGAAACCTCCATTGCCAGGATATGGATGTATCTAGTTGAGTTGTTGGCCAAAGGGGCCCCATGGAACACCCCACCCAACAAACCAGGCTGTTGCCAAGGCTTTGGACTACTCTCCACAAACTGATTACAAGGCCCTATTGCTGAATGCAACATCTACATATCTCACTGAACACAGAGAAGTCAAACTAGTGCCTACCTAGAGCCTTCACCCCTATTAACTAGTGTTCATGGTACTGTATACTACCAGAGGAGAAAGATAACAACCAATACAGTTACAAACCCTTTGATCTACAAGAGTGACCTGCCTGTAAGATATGCTGATGCAATAGTGGTAAAAACATTGTGGGAGTAGCCAACTACTCTCCAGTTGGTTTAAAGGCCCACTCCATGAGATGGAACCCATACCCGATACTGTGCTTATAGTCAGGAACCTAAAACAAAACAGGCCATAGGCTAGGAGAAAACCAAATACTACTGTTCTGCTAAAGATACATGGCAATAAAATGACTTCTAATGATATTTTGCTATAACCATAGATCGGTATATTGCTCAGCCGTCAATAGAGATGCTTCCTCTTACAGTAAATGGGAAGTAATACAGAGACTCACAACTAGAAAATGTGCAGAAAGTGAGAAACTTTGAAACGCCCATTTCTAAATGGACTATCTTTATCAAGACCCTCCTCTCAGGGTTCTTAGAGCTATGGGGAAGAGGAAGGAGAAAGATTTGTAAGAATCAGAGGGGACAGATGACTCTAAGGAATATTGTCTTCCAGAAACAATAGGATATATGAACTCACAGAGACTATGGCAGCATGAACTGCTGTCAGATGAGGTCCCAGAGCTAGCTAAGAGAGGGATATGGACATAGGCTTCCACCCTATTCAAGAAGTAATCTATTGATATCTACTTACAAAGGAAAATTTAGTTTTCTCCAATAAAGTTTCATAGTAGTACCTCACTTAAGGCAAGTACAAATATCCAGCAATAGATGTCCAACACAAAACAAACTCAATGGTATTTCTGTAGATTTTTGTGTCTCATATTGCATTGCTTGAGCATTTTTTTTTAATTTTTATTTTTTGTCTTACTGATCTTTTTGCTTGAATTATGGTTTTCTACCTCCTGGTTTTTATGTTGTATGTGTTTCTTATGTTTTTCTCTATATTTCTTCCTTTCCTTCCCTCTTCTTCTCCTCCTTCTCCTCTTCCTCCTCTTCTTCTCCCCTCCCCCCTCTCCTGTTTGTTTTGCCTGTTTGTTTCTAAATAGAGAGATAAATAAAGAGTGTGGAATTGGGTGAATGGGAGGTGGAGAAAATCTGGGAGGAGATGGAAAAAGAAAGCATTGTGTGAAAAATTTTTTCAATTAAAAAAAAAGGTCAAAGTAAAACAAATGTTTGCTCTCTCCCTATTTTTTGACACCCACACCCACTGTCATTGCACTGGCATTGGTTTCTTCAGCACACTTTGTAAACTGCATGAAGTTTGATATGATTTGGTGGGCATATCAATTAGCTTCATGTCTCTGCAACTAAATACCCAAAGCATGAAACTTACAAAGAGAAACTTTACTTAGCACATGATTCTGGAGGCTTCAGTCTAGGATTGGGTAACTCTGCTACTTAGGCCTCTAGAGAGGGTGCTGAGTGACAATAACAGGAAATATATGTGTCAGAGAAAACTACTGACATCGTGATCCAGAAAAGAAGAAAAGAGAGGGAGGCAACAGGCAGACCAGGGTCTCCTAATCTCCCATTACCTTCAATTACCCAAGAATGTCTCACCAGGCTGGATTTTGTCAAAGTCTAGAGTGTATCCCAGTATACAACTCTGTGGACCAAACTTTTATAAGTGAACTCTTGAGGGACATTCATCCAGATATTTCAAACTTTACTCACCTAACAGCCAAGACTACACACCCTGCAGTCTGTGGATATGTCCAAATGGTGTCAGTTGCATTCACTTACAGAAAATATGATACAACTGAGGTCCTTAAAGAAATCAAAATCTAATTCAATAACTACTACTCACACAGCTCAAAAAAGCTTTTCTGAGGATTTCAAGATAATCCACATAGTGTTCATGACACTGCATTCTCCTCAAACAGATCAGTGTTTTCCACAAAAATGTACAGTGTCTGTGTCCAAACAAGATACAACACTGCATAGTATGCATGAATATATGGATTTTAAAATGCTCTCGTTCTATCTAAAGGCTCATAAAGACTCATTATGAATCTTGCTGCTGAGCTCAAGATTCTCAAGAGCTTGTTTTGCTTTGCTGTTATTTATCCGTGAGGGTTTTGTTTACTACATCCAACTCTGTCATTGCTCTGCATATTCTCAGAAGTGAATAGTTTACCAGAGTGTAGCAGTTTCCCTCCAATGAGTTATCCCATTCCTAAAGGAAGCTCATTAAGACTTGGGAAGGTCTGAAAGGAAAATAGTTAGAGTTAGGAAGTAAACAATTTACAATTATCAGGAAGTTCCTGAAACTTACCAGATTTACACAGTCCCCTCATTCCTTAAAATTATATAATCAGTAAGGACTACAGAGAAGAGATTCTCCTACCTGTTAAGTTGCCTGAAAGTCATGCAGAGAATTCCAGAGTTCATTCAACTTTCCTGAGTCATTACCAATGCTGGGATGGGCTTTCAGTAATACAAATGCCTTTCAGTTGGTAACACTTCTGTATAAATCTTCTCATTCACACTCCTGAGAGTAACCCCAATAAACTCATTGGTTCACCAAGTTGGACTTTATTGTATTCTGACTTTGGCCTGTTGTCAGTTGCCTAACTGGGGTAAATAGATCTTTGAACATGTGTCCCGAGGATAGTGTCACACAACACTAATCAATTAGAGAAAGGTGATAGATGAGTAGGGTACTACAGCTGTTTGTGGACCGTTGTGGGTTTCATGAAGCCATAAGTTAAATTTAGATAATTTATCCTTGTTCCTTTCTCATGCTGGTTTGAAGGAAATCCATAGCATGTTTTAGCTAAAGACCCAACCCACACCGCACTGGCTTCAACTGTTCTTCATTTTCAACTTGTTCATGTCAGAAAGCTGCATGTGAATAGAACAAGTTTATACCCCTGCACTTGGCTCTACATGTGGGATATCAATGAGCTTCAGAGAAGCTGTCAATAAGCTTTTATGCATACTCAACAACACCATCAGTCTTCAATACTGCACCATTCAACACTGGTTTTTTTTTTTTTTTTTTTTTTTTTTTTTTTTTTTTTTGCTTAGAAAACTATTGAGGAACACAGAGTAAAGATTAAAGGGTGTCCTTGGAGATGAAAAAGAAATTAGTCTCTGGTTGAAACTCTTAAAGATCTACTTCTTTTTCTATTTATGAATATGTGTGTGTGTGTGTGTGTGTGTGTGTGTGTGTGTGTGTGTGTGTAGGGGCCAGAGGGTGTCAAATCCTTTGTAACTGGAATTATAAGCAGTTGTGAGTTGCCTGATATGGATGCAAGGAACCAAACCCTGGTCCTCTGCAAGAGCAGTAAGTATTCTTAACCTCCGGGCTGTCTCACCAGTTTTTATGTGACTTCCCATTAAGGAGTTTCTCTTGAATAAGATGAAAACCCTAAAAATACCCTCTGGTGTACTGGGAGACTTCTGGGTAAAAACTTTCTCATTTGTCAAAGAGAAATTTCTTATCTATCACCTGTGACTCAAAACACTACTCAGGGTGGAATCAAAAAATTTTGGTATGCTTGCCTGACATGTGCAAAGCCCTGGGTTCTGTCATCAGCACCATAAAATGGCATGGTAGCATATGCCTCTAATCTCAGCACAAGGGAAGTGAAGGCAGGAACATCAAAAGTTCAAGGTCATTCTCAATTACATAACTACTTTAAGGCCAGCCTCAGCTACATGAGACCCCATTTAAAAACCAAACAAAAAACACACAAACAAATCTAGATCTTGGCTGACCCTGGCCTTTTGGTCTATTCCAGTCCAGTTGTAGACAAAGTAGTAAGTCATAAAGTTACCTGATTCACCCATGAAAAGAACCGCAGTTAGGAGTCTGAGAGTTCCTTCTGTTTCAGATCATACCAAAGCCATCAACCTTTCACATTTTCCTGAAGCAGGGCCTTGGAAACCTGGACTAAGGTCAAATTCCAGACATGTAGCTGCCTAAACTAACAGACTGGTACAGACTTGATGTTGTACCCTCTCACTCTCAAAGAAACACCTGCTATTCCAGTAATTTTCTTTTCTCTTTCCCTCTGTGTTTCCCCTTTCCTTTTCAGACACAAGTTGAGCCTCACGCATGACATGGAAAAAATAGCTGCTTATTCTCAGGCATGCTGTTGTGAGACATCCCTGCACCCTCCCTTCCTCTTGGTGCCTGGCCTGCTTTGCCCTCGTTCTGGGACATCATGACTCTGCACAGTCACCCTGTAAGTCTCTATACTTTTCAGCAGTCATGCTGGCAGCTGGGGAGGCTGCCATCTCATTTCACTAAGTAGTTTGGCACTCAGGAGCCTTTGCCTCTGCTCTGAAGTCTGGCTTCTAACTCCTGGGCTGAAGGCAGCATTCAGCTTTGTAAGATGAACCCTCACCTCCTACAGAGCCATCCAGATCCTTCCTCCCACACCCACCTGAACCACTGAGGTGTGGTTCCTCCTGGCACCAAATCACCATAGAGTGAACTGGTTTCAACTAGAGCCCATTCATGGGACAGAACCCATGGAAATGTGTCCATAATCTAAAATAAGGACAAGCACAATTTGTGTTCCCAGAGTGGGTTTTAGGATTTAAAGTTGGTGAGGAGACTAACAAATCCTTAGTGAATGGTGATCAAGGTGTGGCCAGTAACCAAATAACCATTGCAATAAGAAGCAAGCGACATCCGGCATTCAGAAGAGGTAAGAGTGCTAGAATGTGGTCTGCCCTAGGAATTTTTCAGCACCTTCAAGTAAGTAGAAACTGTACCCCAGCTAACTCTTATTTCTGCCTCTACCCCATATTCACTGTATATATGTCCTCTTTTCTTTATCTATCCTTCTGCCGAGGGGTACTAATATTGAGCCAAATTCCTATCTTGACTATGTATTTCTGTTTCGTTCTTTTTCATGTTTTCTCTTTGTTATACTTCTTATATTATATTGTATTAGCCTTGATATGATTTACTTGTCTGTGCTCTTTCTAGTTTTTTTAAGCCTGGGTCTACAGGGTGACCCTAAAGCCTGAATCTTTCCAGTAAATCTTGGTCTTGGGTCTATTGGAACAGGTTAAAATTACCAGAGGCTGAAAATGCAGAGTACAAGCTAGGTAAGGTTTGACAGGAGCCTAGTGACTCTCTGGATTCATAAAGGCTGGCCTGGGGCTTGGAACCATTGCATATAACTTGATTCTAACATGACTGTGATGGCTGAACTTTAGTGGCCATCCTGGAACCTGGGTTCACAGGAACAGTACTAGAGTCTGGGTCTCCAAAGGTGTTAGAGTTGATGCTAGAGCAGAGGAACACAGGAACTAAAGAGGAAGATCAGGCTTTGGAGGCTGTCCACATACAGGGTCAACGGCTACAAGATTAGTGTGAAGCTGGAGTCTATCAGTACTGGCCTGATGTTAGGGAGAGCCCTTAAATCTTGGGAGGTAGATCTAGATTAGAGTCAAAAGCCACAGAGGAGACTGTGTGCTGGAACAGGCCTAGGCTTGGTCTACAAGACCTGTTCTGGGGTTCCATGCACCAGGCTGGGAACTTGCATGGCCAAAGCTGCATTGTCAGCTGGAGCCATACCACTGGGGGCTGACTCAGCTCAAGGTGTTAGAGCCTTTTAGCATTGGGCATGTCTAAAGCACGAGGCTATCCAGATGGCCTGTTTGGAGACCTGTAGACTATTTAGACTGTGGGGGCCCCAGGGTGGGCATGAGTAAGGTTAGACTAGTGACTGGGGCAATGAGACATGGGAGTGGTATTGGAACAGGCTTGGAAGGATGGTCTGTGGATAGCAATCTAGAGTCCGGGGCTAAGGGATTCTCTCTGGAACTGAGGTAGTTCAATTCCTGGTGTGTCAGTCACTTGTTTCATTGTTGTGACAAAGTACTTGAAAAAAAGGAACTTAGGGAATGAAGAACAAGTTGACTTTGGCTCATAGTTCCAGGAAGCACGTTCTCTCATAGCAGGAAAGGCATAGCTGCTGAAGCAGGAGGTAGCTACTCACGTGGCATCCAAAGTCAAGAAGCACAGAGCACTGAGCACATGTGTTCACCTTCCTTCTTTTTATTCAATCTGGAACCCAGCCCACAGCATGGTACCACTGGCTTGTAGCATCTGTTTCTTTGTGCCAAAATTAACTTGATCTAGAAAATACTCACACACATGTCTAAAGATAGTTTCCATAGTGATTCTAAATCCTGTTAAACTGGTGATTAAGATTAGCCACCACCTCAGGGATAAGGCAGTGTTAACCTCAATTCACTTAATATACTCTTTCCATCCTCCCAGCAGGCGCCTCCCCAGTGGCTGTGCTGCCTGGGCTTGGGAGGGAAGTGACAAGGCATCTATGTAGCTGAAACTCTTCTTTGAGGCCTTCCTGATTTTTATTTATTTATTTATTAAATTTCTGCATTATACACAAGCACTAGTATCTCTGAGTTTCCTTTCCCTAGCTTGTGCGTAGACAGTTGTTCAAATCGATGAATCTGCTAGAGAGATGAGCAATGGAAAATCCCATTGTTATTATCTTCTCAAACAATATTTTATTAATTCTTTTTTTTTTCCAGACAGGATTTCTCTGTTTTAAGTCTGGTTATCTTGAAACTCAGTCTGCAGACCAGGCTGGCTTCTAACTCACTGAGGTGCACCTGCCTCTGCCTCCCGAGTGCTGGGATAGAAGGCGTGTGCCACCAACACCTGATTTTTTTACTAATTCTTTCAGGATTTCATGCAGTGTGTTTTGAACATATTCACACAGTTCCTCCCAGATCCATCTTCCCTCCATATCCACTGAACTGCATTTCCTCTTTTTTCTTTTCTTTTCTTTAAAACAAACAATCATCATTTCAAATTTTGCTGCCCATATACTCCTGGTTGTGGGGCCACACAATGGAGCTCGGTTGGCTTTCCAGGAGCCACACCATTAAAGAACCCCCCCCCCCACCACCACCACTACCACCAGGCAGCTGTCAGTTGCTAATAACTCCTTAACTAGGGGTAGAACTTTGTGCCCTGTTCTTCCATGCTGGGATTTTTGTCTGTCTTGACCTTGCAGAGGGCTTTGATTGCTGTCACAACCGCTGTGAGTTCATTTGTGCAACTTGCCCTGTTGTTTCCAGAAAATGTTTCTTTGTAGTCATCGGCCCCCTCTGACTCTTACAGTATTTCTGTTCCCCTTTCCTCAATGATTCCTGAGTCTTGGAAGAAAAAAGTGTAATTCAGAATTCCCGTTTAAAGTTGAACATTCTGTAGTGTCTTACTCTCTATACTTTGACCAATTATGTGTCTCTGATTAATCTACCTCAAAAAAAGCTTCTATAATGAGGTTGAGAGGTGGATTAACCTATAAGTATAATGACAAGTCCTTAGGAGTTGGTTTAATACCTTTTATCCTATGTCCAGTATGATGCATTATTGGTTACTCTTGTCTTACAGCCGTTTATAGAGATAATTCTGTTTTCAGAGTGTTCAGAATAAAGAAATTCTCTAATCTCTTTTCTCGTTCATTTGGAAAGAAGACTGGCATCCGGAGGTGAGAAGAAAAACAATATGCAGGTTCTTCTTGAAAGGCTGGGGGTTCACAGACCGGAGTGTGACTCGAGGGCTTCAGAAGGTGGGGGCTCACAGCTGTAGAGGCCATCAGTTCCTAGTTCTAGATTCACAGGGATGATGGTGATCCTCTTTTCCTTGAACTCACACATTGTCTATGAGTGACAGAAGGTAGCCAAGGACATGTGAGCAAGAATAGTAAGTATCACACACAGCCCTCGACACTGGTGTGGGAGCTCCTGTTCTCTCCCACTGTAACATTTTCTAGAGAGGCCACGTATTTCAGACTGTGAAGCCCAAGAGTAGGACCCTGCAAGTCTGATTGCAGTTACCGCAGGGAGGACAGCTACTCTGAGAGTCTCTGAGAGGTTTTAGAGAAGTTTCCTTTGTGCAAAGCTTTGTGCTGTCGGGTGGGAAGTGCAGTCACAGAGCTGAACATAGTTATGCAGCAAGGCAGAGCTCTTGGGGATAAGACCTAAGCTCTTTTAGTAGTGTCTTTTGTTTTGTGCACTTCAAAGCAGCCAAAGTTCTAAGCTTCCTCCTTATGCTCTCTGGTTCCTCCCTCTTCCTTCTTTCACTGCCTTCCTCTCACTTCCTCTTCCTGCTCTTCTTGTCTATTTCAAAGCTAGAATAACAGATATGTGGAGGGTTGCAGCCCTTGGAATTGACAGGCTGTTCCTTTTCTCCTGAGAATGTATTCTCAAGAACTCTCCCTACTCTATACACACAACCCTCACCCCTCCTTATTCCAGTTTTACCCCTGAGTAGATCAGGGAAAAGAGAAGAAACAGCCTCCCCAGGAACACCAGACTCCCCACAGGGCCAGAAAGTCTTGTGAGCTTCAGAAGGTCCAGCCTCCTCTTTGGAAACTAGCAAACCTGATGCATGCCGCCCACACAGGCAGCTGACATATAGCTGCAAACAGAGACTCTGCAGAGCTGTTTCCTGGCAAGGTGTGATGGATGTGGTTTGGTTCCCTCTCTCTCAGAGTATGGAAATAGTATATTTCAAGTGACCAAGAAGGGAAGTGTGCTGCAGAGGCACTTTAAATAATTTCTGGGCCAAAATGTCTTCATTCCATGGTCTCCCCAAGTCTTTTAGAATTTCATATGCACATCATTTTTGTTTTTAATTTAATTGGGTATAATCACAGATTAATGTAATTTTCCATAACATTCATTTACAAACCTATTACCATATTTTAAAAAACTACATAAAGTATAATAGCTAAAATGTACAAATTAATTATAAGATGTTACCACTTATGAAACACAATGACTCTGAAAAATGAAGTTATACTATATAGTAACAACACATCCCTTCTTGAGAACGTTCCCCCGACTTGATACTATTTCCTTTCCTTCAGCTGTAAAGAATCACATGTGATGAAGTTCTTTGGACTATGCCAATATATATATCTCAGCCGTTGCCAGTGAAGTATTGATGTTTGTTAGTAAAATAGAAATTTAACATAGCTTACTGAATTTTATTCAGTTTTGTTTTCTTCTTTAAACCAAAAGATGGTAAAATTTGCCAAGGCTCGTCTTATTTGAATGTATTTCACTTAGCAAATGTTTAAATTTTTGCTCTCTTCTATTGACCAAATGTGCTTCTTAGTTTATGGTGTAAAAGCCGTGTTCCATGTTTCTGACCACCGTGGAGGAGAGCAAACAAGGAACAGTTTGAACTTGAATTCAGTCTAATCGGTTAAGTTTGGGATAAGTGGGAGAGCCCATATTGAACACTGCTAGTGTAGTGGGTCTTCGATTGATTCGATTGGCTTACAGGAGGGGTAAAGGACTATCTCCATGTCCAGTCATGCTTTCTCAACTCTCATCTTTGAAATTCAACCCTGAGTCTTTAGATTCAATTCCAGATGGAAATTATAATACAGATATTAAGTTTAAAAGGAGGTTGGAGCCAAACGCTATCCCCCACTGTCCTCAAACAGTCCTTACGGCGTTCGTTCTGAGATATGCAGATACACATGTGGACATGATTTGGCTTGGTGTGCGTGGATTTGAGTGGCTGTCATACACAGAACTGAAAATTGCTTATGAACTCTCAAACCATTCACTCTAGCCATCATTTATTTTCCTTCCTGGAAAGGGCAGTTGAGACTGAGAAAGCCCAAAGGAATAGTGAGATCTGTGAAATGGAGCACACAACTCATTAAGCAGAATAAAAATCAAAATGCAAGATAAGTATTCTCATACACTGTATACCCTTAGAGTTTGTCAAGATTAGTACGTCTCTGAAGGGTCTAAAGTTTGTTTGTTACTTGGCCTGTGTTAAAAGAAAGAATTGGTCCTGAAACTGAATTCAATTAAAGCTAGACGTTTCTATAAGTTCCTTATAAATGCATTAAGTCTTATATCTCCTCTTAGAATGCCCTGTACAGATTGTGTGAAGTTCTTTTTTCCAGTGATTTCCTTAGTGATTTCCTTTATAGTGTCACAAATGAAATGCCTTTTTGAATAGCTTATTAGCCATATGCTGACAATGGGCTTTTGAATGTTTAAATAACATTACAAAGGAGAAAAAGCAGTATTCCCTCACTCATCAAAAGGCTCATAGATGACGAACTTGTTATAATAGAGCAGCTGTTTTCAACCTGTGTGTTGCAACCCCTTTGCGGTTCAAATGACCCTTTCACAAGGGTCACCTAAGACCATCTGCACATCAGATAGTTACTTTACAATTCATAACAGTAGCAAAATTACTGTTATGAAATAGAAATGAAAATAATTTTATGAGTAGCAGAAGCTTTTGGAAATGAAAGTTTGAAGAAGCAGCAGTCAGTGAATTTTTATGCTTTGGTCTGATGAAGTATGAACAGTTTAAGAAGCATTAATGGGCAAATGGGATCTGGGCTAATAGTAACCACATAGAGCAAGGGGAATTTAGCAAGACCTCTTCATTTGGATTGTTTATGTCTTTGTGTTCTATCATTCAGGAATACATAGGGTTTTACTTTTCATGTAAGGGTCTAATAGCCTGTTTAGAAGGTCTGAGAATTCTCTTTATGGACTGTTTGAAGGAGAAGGCCAGGAGAGTGTCTGCAGGAAGTGTTTACTTGGATGCTGTGGGCTAAGGTGCCATATTTGAGCTTTGTGTATCTTTGCACATCTAAAACTTTATTAAATTTTTCTTTTACTTTCCATCCTTTTTTTATTTTTTGTAAGACAGGGTCTCTCTATGTAGCCATGGCTGTCTTGGAACTTGCTATATAGATCAGGTTGGACTCATTTACAAAGCTCTGCCTGCCTCTGCCTCCTGAGCACTGAAATTAAAGGCATACACCACCATTTCCTGTTCATTGATTTTTTTTTTAAAGGGAAATTACTTTTTTCCTTCTCTTTTTAATTGTTTGAGACAAGATCTCACTGTGTAGCATTGGCTATTCTGTAATTCACTATGTAGATTAGGCTGGTCTTGATCTCACGGAGTTCTCTTGCCTGTGCTTTCTGCGTGCTGACATTAAAGATTAAAAACACATGCCACTATACTTGGAGCTAATGAAAATTCTTAATTAAGCTACTGCATAGAAAATTTCACTCAAAAAAAGAGTCTATTTACCTATTCCATTGAGTGTGATGACGTGCTAGACTAAGGTAGATTAAGTTACCCATTTGGGGCATATGTGTTTTCTCCATGTCTTCTTTCAGGATCCGGGATTGGTTAGACCACATTTCCATGCTGCTGGAGTATCAATCAATCAATCAACTGTATATATGAGGTATGTGAGCATAGAAATAAAGCATATGATGCACTTGTCCTTAAAGTTTTCTCTTGGAAGTGACATACAGCATGTTTCACATCCTGTTGTGAAATGTATTTATATGGGCACAGTTAGCTGTAGAAGGACAAGGAAACATAACTTTGTCAATTTCCCAGAAGGAAAAACCTAAAATACTTAGTGAACAACATTAAACACTACCATATCAAATCCAAATTCATGAGAATCCATCTAAATCCAGTAAATGCTGGAGACTATTTTAATTAGGCATTTATCCTAGAGACATTTAGACTTAATCTGCATGAGTAGTAAATTGGTCCCTTATGGGCATGGATATCAGCTCAGATGTAGCAGTGGAGTTTAAAGGAGTAGGTGATTTGACAATGAGCCAGGATGTTTCACTGTTGAGGGAGGAAGGACAGATATTGGGAGTGAGTCAAGAAATAAGCCCGGGGCTGGGGAGATGACTCAGCGGTTAAGAGGACTGGTTGCTCTTCCAGAGGTCCTGAGTTCAATTCCCAGCAACCCTATGGTAGCTCACAACCATCTATAATGGGATCCCATGCTGTCTTCTGGCATACAAGTGTACATGAAAACAGAACACTCATACATTGACTAACTAACTAACTAAATAAACATAAGAAAAAAGAAATAAGCCAGTGTAAGAAGACACTGTTACACTGCAAAAGAAGATGGAGTGGAGGTCAGAAGACCAGTTTTAATCTATGTCTTGACAATTTACTGACTAATTGTATGCCCATTGTTTATGTGCCAAGAGCCTTTGTCTCCCTTGCTAAAAAATAAAGAGACAAATGGATATTTCATGTGAAGCTATGTGAATCATAAGCACTGTGTAGCTCCCATAGAAAAGAAAATGCTCTGAGTCCTGAGCATAATCTGGCTATGCCCAGATTTAAACGAATCCCTGCTTCATTCTCAGAAATCAGAACCGGTAGTTGGCATTGTACAATCCATATTTTTTTAAAATGTAGGTATGCAACTCTGGTTTTAAAGAAAGAAAATATGAAAATAATAAAAAAAATTAATAAAGTTCGTAACTAGCCAGCTACCATAAGAACAGGCAGGAAGACTTCCTGCTCAGCCCTCCCGTTAGAATACTCCTTCTCCCCAAACCCCAATCCATCTTCCCACCTCCACTCTCTCCCACTCCTCCCAGACTCTGCCATCCTGAGTCCCATATACAAACTTGGGCAGTCATCTCCTGCACCAGAGCACAACAAGTAGCCACCAGAGGAAGAGGTAGGAAACCTGCTCGCACAACCCTCCCAATAGAACAGCTTCTGTGTCCAAAAAACCTAACCCACTGCCATCTTCCCAGCACCAGTATCAGCCCTCTCCACCACTGCCACCCACCTCAGTCCCAGATACCAACTAGGCCAGACACCCCCACACCAGAAAGCCAAGGCATCCAGCCAGAAAAACAGGGAGGAAGCCTACAGCCTCTGTATCTCAGTCCCAAGCCTGGGCAGTGACTCCATGTTTGACAAGGGCCGTAAGAACAGAAGACCAGAGAGAAAAAAGAAACCAAGGAACAAAACACTAACTCAATAAAGAAAAACTTAGGAATTTTGCAGCTGCACGTAGAATCACCCCATGCCCAAATGCTGAAACAGCAGCTTAATAACATAATTACTAACAACCAGGGCAATATGGCACCACCAGAGCCCACCTGTCCTTCTATAAAAAACCCCAACCCAAGGAAGTTAACTACAATCAGGAAAACACAGGAAATAAATAAACTCATACCATCATACTCAGTAGAAGGGACACACACACACACACACACACACACACACACACACACACAAGCAACAACAACTACAAAATAACAGGACCTAACAATTATTGGTCATTACATCCCTCAACATTAATGGTCTCAATTCCCAAATAAAAACAACACAGACTAAAAGAATGGATGTGAAAACAGAATCCATCCTTCTGCTGCAAACAAGAAATATATCTCAACTTCAAAGATAAACATTACCTCAGAGTAAAGGGTTGGGAAAAATTTACAATGCAAATGGACCTAAAAAACAAAACAAGCTGGTGTAGCCATTCTACTATCCAAAAAAATAGACTTCAAATCTAAATTAATCAAAAGTGTAGATGTAGATTCAGAACAAAAGGCAGCTTATTCTTTGGTTAATTAAATTCCCTGTCATAGAGCATTTCAGCCTCTGTACAATCTTAAGTCTAGACCTGGAAGGCTTCAACTTCCACACAATCCAATCTTCAAACCTAGAGTGCTTCAACCTTGGAGACTTAACTGCTGATTGACTCACTCCGATTAGCTCCTTCTGAACTCACAGCAGTGCCGAACTCAACTGAATCTTCTGGTTGGCTAATTCAACTCACTTCTTGTTCTGGCTCAAACTCTGATCCAAGCGGACTGGTTCAAACTGACCTTCTGAGCTGGCTGACTGTTTCTGACTGAGCTATTCTGACCCTGTCTGACTCTGTCTGATGCCCTCAACTTCTCTGACTGAACTGCTCTGCTTAGCTTCAAAATGACTCTCACTGTTAGCTGACTCTTTCTCCCAAACTCACCTCCTTCTGCTGAATTGCCTTGGTGTCTTTGCTGACTCTCTTGAGTTGAGAGCCTGCTTTTACACTGTGAGAGTTGGATGTGTCCTTACTCTGACTCACTCTGGTAACTCTTCTTATTTGTCACTTTGCCTGCTCTTCACTCTGATTCTTTTCAGATATCACTTCCTGTCTGATGCTGACTCCTTCTGAGCTCTATTTCCTGTCTCTGCTTTCTGCTCTACTTCTACTTGCTTCTGTCTTGGGGATTATATGGTGTGTGCTACTACTGCCTTCTGAATACTGGGATTAAAGGTATGTACTAACATTCTTTCTACCCTAGAGCAGTCATGCTGCCAGATTAGAACATCAACAATTGACAAATGGAATCTTATGAAACTAAAAAGCTTCTGAACATCAAAAGAAACTGTCAATTGATTTTAGAGGAACCTGACAGAATGGGAAAAAAAATCTTTGCCAACTAAACATATGAACATATAAATAACTAAAAAAACAAAATGTCAAGAAAAGAACATAACTCAATTAAAAAATGGGCCATGGCCATGATGTCCTGGTGCCTGTAGGATGTCCTGGTGCCTGTAGGATGTTCTGGTGCCTGTGGGAGGTCTAGGTGTCTGCAGGATGTCCAGGTGCCTGTGTGATGTCTGGGAGCCTGCGGATTTGGACAGTGCAACCCAACTTCAGATCAAACTTTGTCATACTTAATCTCAGGCTAATATAGACCAAGTGAATGACCATGATTAGAGCATCCTGCTGACTCTCAAAACCATGGTGATGCCTGTGATCATGCTCCCACCATACAAGCTGGACTCAATTTTCTTTTATTCATTTTTTTGAGGGCACAGAGGTGAGAGGGTAGGCCAGGTGGGAATAGGAAGAAGGTGTTATTAAGATACATTGTATGAAACTCAAGTTATTAATAAAAGTATTATACATATATGTGTATTTATACATGTAGATATATACATACATATATATGTATATATGTGTGTGTATATGTGTGTGTATATATACGTATATATGCATGTATATATGTATACACGTATATATGTATATAATATATTATCTATAGTATACATATAATATATATTATATACATATATACGTGTATACATATATAATGTATATGTATAATATATAATTATATACACATATATAATACTTTTATTAATAACTTGAGTTTCATACAATGTATCTTAATAACACCCTCTTCCTATTTCCCCCTGTATATGTGTGAGTGTGTGTGTGTGTGTGTGTGTGTGTGTGTGTGTATATATATATATATATATATATATATATATATATATATCAGAACAAAATGGACTATTAATCTTAACTGAACATTACCAAAAGAATACTAATAGCTATAGACTATTTTTCTAAATATTTAATAACATTAGATATAAAGAAAATGAAAATCAAATGTCTTTGGATTTCATCTTACACCAGGCAGAATGGCTAAGCCTCAAATAATGACAAATGCTGGCATGAATGTCTGGAGAGGAGAACAGTTATTCACTGTTGATGAGTGTGCACACTTGAGAAGCCTTTGTGTAAATCAGTGTTGAGGTTCCTCAGGAACCTAGAAATAGATCTACACACGCTCCAACTATATCACTCTTACGCATACATCCGAAGGACTCTATATCTCATTACAGACTACTTGCTTGTCCATATATAAACAGATTCAAATAGTATTACCCTATAAAAGGGCAACAGTCCCTCTCTCAGACACTATAGCCTGTCAAACAAAAAGTGTACTGCCAGCTACAAGCTACCTCTTTTGGAGTTGTTGGTTAATGGGTTCTCATAGAGCCCAATATGATATATTACTCAATATACAATATATTGTTCAAGATGCCTCACACTTAAGTCAGCACATGGAGAAATCAAACTGATATCAACCTTGAAGTTTTATACCTACTGGTTAGCTTTTCATAATGCTAGAAGTTACAATATACACTACAGGAAGTTAACTAAATCACTTTCTGATTGGATGTAAAGCCCACTCCACAAGATGAAACTCATGCCTGGTATTATTAAACAGGGCAATAACTCACTATTATGTAGGTCATAGGCATTAGGGGATAGTCTACTTCTATTATTCTGATAAACAGACATAGTATTAAACTGACTCCTAAAGACATATTGTTATACACATATTATTAATGCGCCTCTCAGCTATCATCAAAGAAGCTTTTTTTTTTCTTCTTTTAGCAGTAGGCAGTGATTAACCACCAGAAAAGGGGTGGAGAAGCCGTAAGAACCAGATAGCAAAGGACAGATGTGAAACAGTGTTCTCCAGATGTGGTAAGCCCTGCCAGATTGACTCACCATCTTAGTGACTGTATGCACAAGACCAAGGCAGCCGAAAGCCCAGCATGGATGGGATAGAGGTGCCCAAAGTCTCACCCCTTGATGAGAAGCCACTGGAAATCTATGGTTGCATGGATGGGATAGAGGTGCCCAAAGTCTCACCCCTTGATGAGAAGCCACTGGAAATCTATGGTTGCATGGATGGGATAGAGGTGCCCAAAGTCTCACCCCTTGATGAGAAGCCACTGGAAATCTATGGTTGCCAGGGGAGAGAGAAACACTTTTCTTCAGGAATGCGAACCCCAAGAGACTGCTCATGTGCTAGTGGATGTTCCTACACCATGCACATATGAGCGGCAACAGGGAACTCAGTAAGTTCAAAACAAAACACGTGAAGCTGTGAGGGAGGAGTGGAGGTGAGGACGTGGCAGGGGTTGAAGGGAGGGGAGCGGAGGAAGATTTGATCAAAATACATGAGATGCGTAAATGAAACTCTCAAACAATAATAAACAAACAAAAACAAATCCCAAAGGTGACTGCTCTTGAGGAGTGAAACCCAAGGTGGATCTCTGGTCTCCACATGTATACACATACACATGCCCGTCCCCATCACATGCACACGTGCACACAATCATAAACGCTTTTAAATGTATACTACATCCACAAATGGGAAAATATGATTTATTTTCTATGTTTATTGTGACCCACTTAAGTAATCTACATACTGTTATCTAAAATTATTCTCTCCACATGCAGAGTTTGGTTCAAGTGCATGGTAGAAATTACTTTCATATAGCTTTAAGTTTCCTGATCTTCGAGTAATTTTATAACAATACTGGCCCTTGTTAAAGAACCTGGTCTGCACACCCAGCATCTTAACTTTAAAGCATTTGTTGGACTTATGCTTGACTTTCTTGTAATCATCACAAACATGCAGACACAAGGAATGCCTTTGAGATTTTTCCATTGTGTAGCCCAGTGCTGAAAGCTTTCAAACTGAATAACGCTGTCATGCAATTCATTTTTCTCTTTCCCAGGCCATTTCAGCATTTGCCAAGAACCTGAAATCCAACTTTTAGTAACCAAAGAGCCAAAGGTTCAATGATATTACCTTTGTAGAATGACTTCAATTTCATCTCATTATGATAATAAAGAACTATGGGAGAAAAGGAAGACTTATAACCATATTCTAGAAAGCTTTAGCATGCTGGGAACATTTTAGTCTTCATAGCTTCATACTTTAAAATATAAGTAATATATACTTTTTTCTGTATGTACAACATACTTGCATTTATGCAGACTTCATAGGCTGATATGCTCAAGATAAAGTTTCATTTAATATCAGCTATAGCTACCATACTCTTAATTAACTAGATTACTAAAATTATAATATGAATCCACTATCCATTAGAAATAGATAGAAATCAATAAAACAGCTAACTGCATCCTTTAGATTCTTCATCTCTGGGACACTTGTTGAGGTTCTGTGGAAGAGCCAGCAAAAATCCAAAGTTGCTTATCCAAGTAGCAAGGGAACATGTGAGGGTGATGTTATAAGTTGAATACAGCCTGGAGCCAGAGCACAATGCTATGGGATAATGAGAGGGATTAACTGTGTTTCTCATCTCTATAAGCCCTTTGTTTATGTCACCATTATCCTGTTCATATCAAAAGTTATTACTTAGCAACTGAATTTCTTTTTTAAAAGACTTATTATATTTTTAGGACTTTTTTGGTGTGTGTGTGTGTATGTGTGTGTGTGTGTGTGTGTATGGACATATGCCACAGGTGTGTAGGTGCCCTTGGTGAATAGAGGCATAATGATGCCCTGGAGCTAGAGTTACATGTGGTTGTGAGTTGCCTGATGTAAGTGCTGGGAATTAAAGTTGGGTCCTTTGGATGATCTCTTACCATTGAGCCATATCCCCAGCCCAGAAACTGAACTTTCAAGGGCTTGGATTCTGGCTTACACAATAGATTTGGAAAGACACTTGGTTGCTTGGTTCACACACTGCACCCCACCAATCCAGTTGTGAGAAAACAGATAAAGGTTCTAGTGTGAGGGGAGAAAACTTCTGATGTGAACTGATTTTTCCCTTGAGGGTTTTGCTGGGTCTTGGAAAAAATTTTCTCCTTGACAAATCAGGTTTAGAGCACACCCTGAAGTTAAGCTCTAGGGAAACAAAGAAATCAGCAGAGGTTTTGTTTGAGTGATTGTTTTTGCTGTGGAGGAGTTTGGTGAGGTAAGTTAGAAACCTTAGGGGCTTCTTCAAGTGCGTGGATAATTTGCCCCATGTGACCCTGGCACAGTTCTAGATGTCTCATCTGCAGCACTGCAGTGTGGGAAGGTAGACCAAGAGTGTCCAAAAGGCTAAGTGAAACCTGATACATAGCAGTGCCTTAGGCACTCTATTTGTCTTAAAAATCAAGACATTTGCTAGACTATTAGGATGTCTGGAGTGGAGGCCAAAGGGTTAGATGGAAACTTGTGAATGACAGAGCTGGAAATTCTGAACTCTTTCAGAGCAATGTAGGAAGAGCTCAACGGGGCTTTCGATCCAAAACTTGAGGCAGCTATTTCAAGCAGAAGGCTGATGTAGACTAAGACGTAATCATCCCGGATGCAAGTTGTCTTGTCTTGGTGGGCATGACAGGGCCGCCACTATACTGTGTGAGGAGAAGAGCATGTTCTCTGGTGGAAGATATCATCTTTCCATTCATTATCATCTCTTAAAATATTTTATGTCTGATATACCTTACAAAATAATAGAAACATATTAGTGATCAAAAAATTATGGAAAATAATAAACTTAACAATAGATGAGGTGATCAAAATGCTAATACATCATGCAAATACTTACAGTTGGATGGATTGGGCAAATGAAAACAGATGGAAAGAATAGGTGAAGGTGTGGAGAATCACTTCACAGATTATATTCAATTTAAAATAGAATTGTACAACTTAGAACTGACAGACAAATTTCCCAAATTACACAGTTGGTAGATCGATATGAGAGTAGGAGGTGCGTTGAAGGAAAAGTCAGGGAGAATATATAAGTCAAGAATATAGAAATAATTACAAGACAAGGTGAGTGAAGGAGTGCAGAATGATACAGATGTCTAAAAATATATATGCCCATCAGGAAAAGAGAGAAGGTGACATCACTGAAAGATGCCAGTTGACAGACTGAAGAAATTCTGGGAAGTTCAATGATACACAAAGACTGCTACAACAAAGTATTTCATGAAATCCTGTGGAAATAAAGCACAAGGGTAAATACTAAAATCTTTACGTTGAAAAGAAAAACAAAGGCTAAAACATAACTTTTCAGCAGAATGAAGGAAACTAGAAGAGAGTGAACTAACCTTTTAAAAATTTTAGAAGAAAATAATAACTGAACCATAATTTCACAAAATTATTGTATTTATCAAAATATAAAGATACTTTTAGCCTAAGAACAATATACCATAGCATGTTTATCTTTGTAAAATTAAATGAACTCCCGCCAATTCAATGTGCTATGTTCCATTTAACTCAGTTCAGCATGGTTTATAATTTCTACTTAATTGAATTGTAGTGATGGTCTATGCTCCGTATAGATTCAAAAGAATAAAGGTGGACCCAATCCTTCAAACTTAGAACCTAAGAATCTAGAGAGCAAAAAAACTCTTCAAAACTAAGGGAATTTTAAGAAAAATGTAAAAAGCAAAAAATTAAAAATAGGATGAAAAAGAAAAATCAATAGTGTTATTGTCAACTTCTAATCAAATTCCTGCAGTTCTATCAAGATTGGTGAAAAGGGAGTTCACAAGTTTTTAGAAATGAAAATATAGATATTAGAATGGACTGAACCGGATAACAAGCAAGCATCAACATATATGATAATTTTAGATGAAGTGAATTCATGACTCAAAATATCCAAGAGCTTATTACATATTTCTATAGGCACAAAAATAGTTGAATTCTTAATTAAAATCTTCTCATCATGTTCCTAGACCAGATTTTACTGGGTGAATTCAAGAAAGATTTAGTAGCAATCTTTTGAACATTCTTTAAGAGAACAGAACAAGATGGAACATGCCTAAGTCTTTTAAAGAGATTCCATAAAAGGACACTAAAAAGGACAAAAAGCACAGTAATAAAATGAGTTATGAATTAAGTGTTTTTCATGGGCATTAATGCAAATTTCTAAAGCTTACATTAAGAAATTCAGTCTAGCAATTCATAAAAAAAAAAAACACCAGCCCTGAAAAGAGCTTTTGTTCAGATACACAAGAGTAGTTTAACATTCGAAAGCCAATGTCATTCATTATATCAACTGCCTACCAAAAAGCACAGAACAACAGTAAACAAGCCCCACTATGTGATAACACTGCCTGACTGGATGGATAAACAGAAAGCCAGAGTGCACTGAGGGCTAATAAGGATGAGGAGTAGCCAGTGTTGCTGGCACTATTGTCTGTGAGGCTTTGCTGGTGTGAGACTGAACTGGTGTAGCCACACTGGAAAATGGTTTGCAATATCTGCTAGGCTAAATTATGCCCTGGTATGTTGTGGGAAGTTTGTATACAGTTTTATCAAAAAAACACAACATATATTATACTAGATGATTTTATAGCACTAATCATAATAGTAAAACACTAAAAAAAAACAAAACAAAACACACTGCCTATCAAGAATGGAATGAATTCCTAAATTGCAGCATCATTACCAAGTAGAATACTATGTCTTGCTGAGAAATTTTAATATGATCCTGAGTATTTGAGTAAATAAAATAGTTGTATTAATTAAGTATTTACTGATAATAATCGTATAGAACTTTATGTAAAACTAGTTCTTCAGTAAGCATGTAATTTAACTATTTATTAATAATGAAAACAAATTGAAATAGATGTGGTCATTTATTTTTACACAAGGAACTTAGTCCTGCTGACTATTTCATAATGCAGGACACAGCACCTTTGACAGTTTTCGGAACTGATCAGTATTTTGATTTCGCAATATTCAGTGCTGAGCATGCTGCTTCCTATAAATACATATTACATAATGGCAGAAGTATATTTAAGGCCACTTTAAAACTTGTTAGAAATTTTAATTCTAAGCAAAAGGTGATTTAACAATTTTTTAAATGAAAGCCCAATAATAGCTCAATAATAGTAGCTCAATAGTAGCTCAATAATAATTTTGAAAGTCAAACAGTACCACATAATACAATTCAGAAGAGACACTAATTTAATATTTACATGCTGAGGAATGATGTTTCTAAACTCTTAGAAGATTCATTTCAGAAAAAAGTAAGGATAACTCCCTAGAGTCTGGTGAAGGAGAGAGTTTGGCACAGGAGAAGGACTATTCCATGTGGCTTACCAGTGTTAGAGCAGTTTTGCCTTATTTCTATGTAGACTTGTATAGTGTCTTTTTGGGGTGTTTAGAGAGGGAAAGAAGTGACAGGTCCCTTTAAACACTTTATAGTGTTCATCCAATGAATCAACTTAAAGAATTTTTTGAACTTGTAAGTTGTTACTATTTTTCAGATAGGTAGATGGGGCTGGAAAATGTGCCCCCTCATGTTTGAAGAAGGCATTCTGATGTGATAAATCTTAAGAATCTGTCCTCGAGCTGGACATGATGGCACCCTTGGGTGGCTGGGGCAAGGGGACCATGAATTCATGGTCAATCTGGGCTCCACAGTAGACTCTGTCTCAAAGACAAAATGAACATGTCCCTGAGTCTGAACTTCTGATATGTTTCAGTGCGGCATCTAATGTGCAGTGAGACTAGAGAGGAAGGAGCGGAGGGCAGCTGCTTTCCCTTACAATAATGACTTAGACACAAGACCTTGATAGTTCACATCAGCCCTAGTCAAGGGAAATTCTGCAGTGTCCTTTTAAGAGCCAGGCAATTCTACCACCAAGCACAATATTTTTCTTTTCTCCACATTACTACACTACTGACAAGTCTTCACTTCAGAACTCATCATTCAGAAATGTGTGGTTTCTTCCAGAGTGTGTCTAATACTGTTGGAACACGCATCTCAGAACGAAATGAGAGGCCCGGTCTCAGCAGCTCCACGGAGGGTACTGTGCGCCTCTGGTGAAGGGTTTGGCCTAAGAGAAGCAATGTTCCTGTCCGTTGCCAAGTTGGCTTTCCTTATCCCCATGTGGCTCTGTAGTATCTGAGCAGAGTCTAGTCTCCTGTCAGCTGGAGGCTTGGGTAGTGGTGTCTTTTTAGCCACACAGCTACCAAAACCGGTCTGTCTCTCCACTCTCTTTAATGGAGTTTTGAGACTTAATTAATTTATTTATTAATTTTTTTCAGTTTTCAAGAACATTAATCATATTGACTCTTTTCTATTTTCTAAACATATTTTTCACAGTCACTGGCCTGGAATGGAAATATCACCACTGGGCATCGGCAATCACAAGCTTGGCAATTTTAGTAAGGTTGGGAGAAAACAGTTCTGGAGGCAACCGAGTTGTCCCAGTCATTAAGAGTTGGAGCGAGTCCTGATCCAGTCAGGGTTCAGCTCCTGCTACTTACCACTGTTCCTGGCAGTGGCGATTGTTGTGGCTGTACTGGGGGGCCTCTGGGACTCTGGAATCTGAATCTATGACAGGAGAGGGGAAGTCCAAGTCCTCTCAGGAGGGAGATGCCTCAGAATAACCTCATGTGGCCCACATGTGCCTGGCTTCTCTGTCTATCTTGGACTGCAGTGTACCTTAAACCTCCCGTTCTCTACATAGAGCTCCTTGCTCTCTACTGGGAAGGCTCCCTCAGGGGAGTGGGACTGTTTGTCATGTTTTCAGAGCAGACTCATCTGCTTGTCCTTCCCGTTGCTTAGGAAACTTCCACAGAAGCACTCACATGGTTTCTGGAGAGGAGACAGAAAAAGAGAAACAATTTAATACCCAGGTAGCATGCCCCAAGAAGAGATTCACAAGAGTTCAGAGATTTGAGAGATGGAGCTACCAAAGTTACAAAGTCTCCTTAATCATCTAGTGTACATGCAAAGACACAAAGAACCTCAAACAAGTTGAGTCACTTTTCCAAAGTCACAGAGATAGTAATGTCAAGCTTAAGACTTTTTTCCAAAGGTTGAGATTTCTGTTTTTTTCCAGCTTTCTACTTATCTACACACACACACCCCTTCAGGTTTCAGTTAAGAAAATTATATTATTTTAAAAATCTCAACTATGTACTCATCCTACTGAAATTATATAATACCAAGTGACCTTTTATTCCATGCTTATTTGTTAGGTCCAGGGATTGTTTCCTCCTGGCGTCAGTCAATCCATCATTCTCTAGTTTCTCCACCTTAAAAAACGAAGGAATTCTCTTTGCCTTCCTTCTGTTTGCCTGGCAGCATCCTCAGTCAAAAACAAACAAGCTGTTAATCTGAGTGGGGTAGGGGGAGGAAAAAGAAGGAGGGAGACAAAGCTTCAGAAATTGTGTTTCACCGCATCTGGCCTTAGAAAAACATGGGAACTGGTGATCAAGTGCGTTCAGCAGGATGGCCGCCTTTCAAGGCAAACAATATCTGGATATTTCTGTGTCTAGACCACAGAGGAAAAATGCTTCCTTGGTAATTAACCCATTGAAAACAGAGCAAGTGCATGTGACTCTGAGAAACCAAGGTAGAGGAAAGTTAGAGAGATGCCTTCCCCAAGGATGAAGCCTACAGGTGGCGTTCTTAATGACACTTTTACAAAAGCTGTTTCATCTGCCCCCTTTCCCAGCATTTTAGATACAAAATGCCGAAGAGTAATGAGTGTGATATGTTTCTTGCTTCATTAACTAAGTGATGATTTCATTTTTAATTTTAATGTCCTTCATTCCTTCCATTTTCCTGTCATTGCTAAGGACCTTGTGAAAAAGTGCTTTCTAGGGATGAGAAGTAGAGGCTTCGTAGTTAAGACCTAAAAAGTATTTTTATTGGGAATAAAGACTCTAAAAGTTGAGCTGGGCAGAGGTGGCGCAAGCTTTTGATCCCAGCACTTGGGAGGTGGAGGCAGGCAGATCTCTACAAGTTCCAGGCCAGCCTGGTCTACAGAATGAGTTCCAGGATAGCCAGAGTTACAACAGAGAAACCCTGTCTCAAAAAAAGAAAGGAAAAAAAAGACACTAAAAGTTGGTCAAACAAGTAGCTTGTCTGTATCCTTGAAAGGGTGCTCAAGAGAATTCTGGTTGGATTATGAATCATGGCTTAATTTATCTTAAGTTTATTTTTAGTCCCATGTTAGCATCTAAAAAAGCTTGGAGTTGGCATGTATCATCATGTAGCTAGATAACATGTTAAAATTTTTTTGTAGGCATAGGTGAAGGAATGACATAGATTGCTAAAAACCTGTGACTAGGCACTAGGAGAGAATCTACTATTATTAATCTGCTAAATGGATATAGTATTATACCAACTTCTAATGCTTTATTGTTATGCATATAGATAATGAATCTTTCAACCTTCATCAGAGAAGCTTCTATTTGCAACAGATGATGTTTTAATCCAGAGACCCACAACTGGTCTAGCCTCAGAGAATAAGAGGATGCTTTGTCCTAAAAGGACCATATACTACACCCCCTCCAAAAACTCAAGGATGGCTGTGGAAAGGGGGACAAAACGTGTAAGAGCCTGAGGTGGTGCATGGCTACAAGAAAACATTCCTGGACACAGCAGTGAAGCTGCACACATGAGTTGGTTTTCCCCAGTCCCACACGCGAACCACCGATCTGCCATGGCAGCTGGGTTTCCCCTGCGCATGCCGGCCCAGGCCTTGTTCTTTGGCCAGGAATGCGAGGGCCTGGGTTTGAGCCGCAGGGAAGCGCTTTGGGACCTGGGTGTATGTCCTTGGGAATTTCTCATGGGTTCTGACCACCGCGGCCTGAGAATAGGGGACAAGATGCAAAAGGAAGCCTTGGGAGCTATATCTGGTGGACTATGGTCTCGTTTAATGGCGGGCTTTACCCTGTTTATATCTCTTTCCCCAGAGGAGGCAGGGTCCCGGTACTCTGGGTGGGGAAGTCCCATTAGCGTGGGGCAGGGCAGGCACTTGGCCTCATGGTCTTTGCAGGGACAAAGACAGAAGGAAGTGTCCAATCAGCCACTGACAAACACTTGCCAGGTTATTTTCCTTTTTGCTCCTGTGAACCGCTTGGGTCCCTCTAGGGCTAAAAGAGAAGGAGCTTGCAAACCATCCTGCCAGCCCACCTGGAGGGAGTGAGGTACCTTTCTGCTGCTTCAACTGCTCTTCAGCCCCAGAGGTCCCACACATATGAACTGGCCATGGTTGCAGCATCATGGACAGAACCTGTGAAAGTCCAAGCCAGACCATGTCCCAGCATGGAGAAGGGAGTTGGATTCTCAGCAGAAGATGAATTGTGATGCTCGTGACTGGCAGATCCCGGATGTTAAGCTGCAGCAGGGCTGCAACATTGAGTTCTTATGCTGTGGGGAAGCAGAATTCATTTGTGAGATGATGCACATTATGAGAATTTCTGTAACTGTAAAAGAATATTAAAGAGATGTCAAGCCACCAAAAGGGAGTCATTGATGATCAACGAAAAGGTCTTCAGAATGTATCTCATCATGGAAGATGAGAAAAATCACTGGGCAAAAATCAGTTTTGGAAGAAAATTGAGGCTTTTTTTTTATGAAAGGAGGATGTTCAGCAGGCTTCCAGGAATGGAAAGAATCTCACCACAGTGGAAGAGGTGGTGAGTGACAGAAAGATAGCCTGTGATGAGAATGCATTGGGTTCTAATCATCTCAGGCCCATGGGAGTTGTGAAGGGGTTTATATTGGGTTCTAAATTCAATAGGAAGCTAGCGAGTTGAAAGGATTCAATTCATACTTCACAGAGTTTATGCTGATGTGCACATAAAGAGCAGACTAGGGGAGAGAGGAAAAAGAAAATAGAATAGCAAGAAGCCATTGGGTTTGACTTGGTGGAGAAGGCTGTCACTTACAGACAGAGGTGGTGTCTGTGGCTACATTAATAACCAGGTAGAAGGTGAGCAATGATTTGAAGCTGCAAATAACTGATAGCAATATTAATCTATACCATGCATGACAAATGGATTCATCAGGGAGAGAAGAGGGAGATGTTAGGAAGGACTCCTGGGTTTCTAATTTTAAAACTGATAGAACTTCTTGAAATGGGGAAGGTTGGAGGAAGGGTCAATTTAGAGTAAGATGTCTGGCAAATTATTTAGTTTGGAACATTTTACTCAACACTGAAGTTCATTACCCAAACCTACAGGTATAACTCAGGTGTTAGAAATGTCAGTGGGTCTCATGTTCTGAGTCTCCCTTCCAAAGTCAGGTTTCAGGTAAGAAGAGTTCGATTCTGCTGTGAGAGTAACAGGCTTTGGCTCTCAGTCACTTAAAAGAAGCACTTCATATAGTATGTAGGGGGGTGGACACCTCTAATGGTTGAAAATAGCCTGGCCGCTTTGTTGCAGTTGGGATAATCCTAGATGTGTATCTAGCTCTAGAGCTGCTGCAGTTCAGACAATACTGCTGTTGGTTTTGTTTACTCTTCTCTTCACCCATGCTTGCCACAAGGATGGATCTTAAGAAACAGACTGGGTTTGGGAATATGTGTCCTAGAGAACCAGTTTAGAAAGTTGACAGCTGGATTAGTTCAGAAAACATGTGATAAATGGAGCTTCGCAGCCAGGTCATTTGCCACCACCTGGCAATAAGAACACCATCACTCAGGGTGGTTGGCACAGCCATCTAGTTTTCTGAAATTGAACTAGTGGTCCATTGAGGTAGTAGCAGTCAAGAGAATTTATCCGTTTGTGCCTCTTATCAGGCATTCAGTAATGGAAGAAACTAAAGAGAATTAAGTGAAAGAACTGGGTAGTTATTGCTAAGCTTAGCTGATAATCTGAATACAGATAACAAATGTCTTCAGAGACATTTAGAGAGCTTCCTTGTGGAGACTGGGGGGAAATAAATGGGAAACCTGATTTAGTATTAATTGGGTGAATCACTTAAGAATTATATTCTATTCAAGTCAGGCTTCTCTGATAGTCAGTATTCTAATGAAGAGAGAATGAAATGAATGGGAGGGAACCTGAAGAATGTACAGCATTGGGACCAATACAAGGTTTTCACAAAATGAAAAAGGGAACTAATAAAAGATGGTATGTTGTGAAAAGATAAGTGAATAAAAAATATGCTTAAGTTAAAAAAAAACAAACAATGCAGTCTCAATAGGCTATATAATATTTGATTCCATTGATATGGCATTCTTGCTAAGATACAGGGGTAGGGAACAGATTAGTGTTTGTCAGGGCCTGAGTGTAAGGGTGAATTCATTAAATGACACATGAGATTTTTGAGGTAGTGGTAATATAATTGATTGGTTGTCCAAATGCTTAGTGATTTTGGTGTACTCATATCTCAGTAATTACAGAGCTCCATGATAAAACTGTACATATTATGCATATTTTGTTCTTTTCAGCTGTGTGGTAGTCTGTCATGTGGCCCCCATTCCTGGCTAGTGAATATTTGGGTTGTTTCAGGTTATTAGTGATTATCAATGAAATTATTGAGGTTGCTGTGTTACACATTTAACTTTATAGTAACTACCAAAAACTACTTTTCAAAGTGAGTCCACTATTTCATACCCTAATTAGAGTGTGCTTGCTAGCCTTTAGTTGTTCAAAGTCTGGAAAAAAAAAAAAAGATTGTTAAGTGATATCTCATTGTGGGCTTTATTTTTCAAATAACTGTGGGGTAATTTCATGCACTTCTTTGCCAAAATACACTGTCTTTGAATGTGTCTGTTTTGTTCATTTTTGGAATTAAAAAAATAATCGAGATTGTATACTTTATGTAATATAGACACAATCCTTCGCTCATATATAGTTTGCAAGTATTTTCATACATTCTACCACTACTTTTTTCTTACTCTCACCATGTATCTTAAGATGGACAAGTTTGTTATTTTGCTTGTATTTCCTTAAGTTTAAAAATGAGTTGTTGATGGTTTTTCTATTTTGCATTTTAAGGATATTGCTCAATTACTTACGATTTCCATATGTTTTTCTTTTTAAACGAGAAGTCTATTGTAACTCCAGTTAATGTTCTTCAGTAGTAGAGTGTGTTTTTTCTATGACTTCTTTTTACAGTTTCAGCCATAAATTTATGCTTTCTCAATTTCATCTCAAGCCTCATTCTTGGGTACTATGTGGTTCTTAGAAAAGTAGTTTGGCTGTTATCAGTAGTCTGGAAGACGTTTTCTTTCTTCTTTTTTTTTTTTTTTTTTCATTTTTTCTTTTTTGTTTTGGGTTTTAGTGCTGAGGGTTAACCTAGGCTCTAACACATGGGAGGCATGCAGTCTGCTCCTGAGCTCACACCCTAGCCCATGTGTGTGCTCTCTTTAAATGCCTTGTTTTTAGTCTGTCTCTTTTTCTGGCATTTCAGTTACATCTCTTTAAACTTGATCATGTACCTCGGGATCTAGGGCCTTTAGATCTAATGGAACTCCGTCCATTAACCCCCCTACCTTTATTTGTCATTTAGTTTGGGTAATTTTTTATTAACTGATGGTCAATCAAGATTACTAATTTTTTCCCCTGTGTAACAAATTGATTGAAGAGCCTTTTGGAGCAATTTTTACAGTTTTGATAGAGGCTACATTGGATAGGAAGAGTGTCTTTACTGATATATTAAAAATGAAATCATATAGAACTTACTTTTATTGTTTCATTTGGGCCTTGTTATTAAGATTTTCCTACCTTCATGAAATAAACTAGCAACTTTCCTTCTTACTCAGTAAATCAGTTTAAAAATCCATGAAGTTTTTAGGAATCTGGTAAAATTACTATCTGTGAAGAAGAGTTTTCTTTCATTTTTGAGGTTGAGAAACAAGAGATAACATACAATCAACCATATTAAATTAAGGGAATTTAGTAGCATTTAAGGGACAACTCATGGGTATTTAGTGTATTCAAAATGCTGGGCAAATAGTAGTACCATTTATTCACAAAACATTTTCATTGCTTGATACAACCTCCCTATATTCATTAAGCAATCAATCTCCTTTGTTTTCCTTACCCCGCATCCCATTGAAACTGCAAATCTACTGACTATCATAATGGATTTGTCTATTCTGAAGACTGTATGAAAAGAGTCATATAATATGTGTTCTTTAGTTTATTGTTTCTTTTACTTAACATACTCTTTTAGAGATTGTTGGACAACATTTTTTTTTTCCATATTGAAACCCTTCCACTAGGAGGGAAGAGTGAAACTTCTGGAATTTCAGAAGGAAGCAAACTTTACATGTTTGGGAGCAGCTGAAACTTGTAAGTTTCAAGATTGCCCTCTCCAGAGATACAGAAGCAGTACAACTTCTGGGTGTGGGGGAGACTAGACCGCTGATCTGTAGAGAAAGGATTTCTGGAATCTGGTGAGCTATTTGCAAGATCTGTAAACACTCCAGGGATGAAGTTTTTGTGAACTGTCACCAGTGCTGGCATGGGGTTTTGGGTAGTGCAGCTGCTTTTGAGTTATCTTTTCTCACAGAAGTAACCCTTCATGTACGACCCTGTTAAAACCCCAATGAAAACTCATTGGTTCATCAAGTTGAACTTTGGTGCAATCATTCATTACTTTGGTCTGTCATGGGTTCCCTTTCTGGTGTGTGTGTGTGTGTGTGTGTGTGTGTGTGTGTGTGTGTGTGTGATCTCTACAGGAAAAGTTTTCCATACAGAAGGGGTCTATCCAATGTGTCCATACCTCATTTCTTTGGTAGTTATTTTAATTTTGAGATTATAATATAATTATAAAATTTCTCCCTTTTCTTACCTCTGAATCCTCTTATATACCTCTCCCCACTCTCCCCATTCTCCTTCAAATTTATAGGCTCTTTTTTCAGTTATTGAATATATATATATATATATATATATATATATATATACACACACACACACACACACACACACACACACACACAGACACACACACACACACACAGACACAGACACAGACACAGACACACATATTCCTAAATATAACCTGTTCAGTTTGTATAATGTTACTCATATATATGTTTTCAGGGTACCCATTTGGCACTGGATTATCACTTGGTGTGTTTTTCACTGGAGAAGACTACCTTTCCTTCTCCCAATTTTCCTACTTGCCTGTAGTTCTTTGTGTAGGGTTGAAGCCTCAAGGGCTTCACCTTTCATCAAGAAAATTTCTCTTTGCAACACATGGAAACAAGTATTTAAAAATCCACAGCAAATCAAATTGCAGAGTTAATGGAGCCCCAATCTCAAAAGAATCTCAAACCCACATTCTTGGATTTGCTTTATATTTCTTTAACAATGGATAACATTGTGTACTTTTTCATATGCTTGTTGCTTATTTGCTTATCTTCTTCAGAGAAACATTAGATGAAACTTCTGTCTATTTTAATATTTAGTTGTTTATCTTTTGTTTTTAAGTTGTTCGAGATCTTTATATATTTTGGATATTAAAACATTATGTGAAATATTAATTTCAAATACTTGCTTTTATTCTGTATTTTGTTGTATGGAAGATATTTGATTAATAATCAAACATTAATTTCCTTTAGTTTAAGAGTTAGGTACTTTTCTAATTGATGTGATAAATACCTATCAGAAACAACTTACAGAAGGATAGCTTTATTTTGGCTTACAGTCCAAGGAGATATATACTTTTATATTTTTCCCTATGGTTGAAATGTAAATGTGGTGGTGGCAGAGGGAAGACTGCTCATATTGTAGCATCAGTTGGGAAATAGTAAATTTGTTGCTTATCTTGCTTTCTCTCCTTTCTTCAGTCTGGGACCCAGACCATGGGATTGTACTGCTTATAATTAGGGTGGGTCTTCCTACTCATTTAACCTAACTTGGACACTCTCTCATGAACACATCCAAGGATAGTCTCAAAGGTGATCCTAGACTCTGTCAAATTGACAATCAATAGTCAAACACATAACTTTCAAGCTATAATCTTCAATCTCTCATGTCTATAAGCTAATGAACATTTTATAATATAAAATGTATACAAACTAACTTTAAAAAAAACCCTATACTTAAATAGTTGCACTTATAAAGCTCGGGCAATCTTCACTGTGAGCAACTCTGACACAAAAAGTGTTACGTATGCTCACACTACAATGACATAGAGAAAACCTTCCAGTTCTCAAAGGAAGGAATAGGAACATAGCAAGGAAAGATCAGACAGAACAAGGACAATACAACAATAGAACAAATACAAACTACTGTAACCCCATGTCTAGCATCTGGAGCTCATGATAGAGTCATCTGGCCTCCAAAGGACTTGGATTTATTCCCACTCAGCCCAACATTCCTGTTAACTCATCACAAATAATTTCCTTGTGGGAGGCTCCATTTCAAACTTGAGTTTTCCTTGGCAGATGTCCCAAGGTCCTAGCAACTTCAACATCCTGGTGTCTCCATTGAAACTCAAGCTTCATCATTACAACTTTGCATGGTAGCCTTTCAAAGACTCTTTGTAGGAACTCTGGCCCTGCCTCATCATCCAGACAAAGCAGATCTCTGAATCCTTGGAGCAAGATCTCATGGCCTCTTCAATCTTATGAATTATATGTCTGCAAAAACAGTACCACCTTGATGATGCTCCCAAATTCTACTGCTGGCTTGAGATGGAAACTTCCCTCACTGGACTAAACCTGTTGTGGTATTTGTGTCCCTTGGTTGCTGAATATATGAAAACACTTTCCAAGGTGGGTATCTTTGAGCAGGAAACCCCAACTGGAGGACTCTCAGTTTAGGCTTGTTCCTTTCAAAAATTTTTTCTTAATGTATTTACATTTTTATAACATAAACCTTTAGATATATTGTTTCTTGCCCCCTGGACATCTTTCCTATTTTCCAAGGAAGAGCATAAATTTGCTCTATTATGGTTCTAATCTCTAATATCTGTAGCTGTTATTTCTGCACCAACATTGTCTGTAACTTTAAATTCTCCCCTTTCCCAACCAAAGCATTTTCGTATTTTATTTGTGTTCTTCTTCTTATTCTCTCTGCTATAGACTTGGACAAGAACAGTCAGCAGTCACTATGACACAGCCTAAATGCTCTCCCATCTTTAATATTCCTTTGCCAGACAAAAGTATCCATTACTTTTGAATTCAGCATCATTCAAGTTCTCAGGACATGGACGGAACATGCTCAGATTCTTTGCTGAAATGCAGTATGAATGGTTTCTAGCCCACTTCCCTGAGTTGGGCCTCCACTGTTTGTGTTTCTCTCAACACTTTCTTGGAAATTTGGTGTTCCAAACTCCCACTAGGATGGTCCATTAAGCTCTGCTTATAGCATTTGAGGACATTTCTAGCCACAAATCCCATACTTCCATATCCCTTCTTCATGCCAGTTCGAAAGAGCAAAGAGCTACATGGTTGTTTGTCACAGAAATAACTTCTTTGTACCTACTTTCTGTCATGGTTACTTTTCTCATTGTACAATTAAGTATTTGACTTAACAAGGAGGGTTTTATACTGGTGCTTACAGTTGTAGAGGATACAGTCCACCATGGTAAAGAAGGCTTGGCAACAGGGGTGTGGCTAGTCACTTTGTATCTCCAGACAGGAAATGCAGATGGGTGAATTGCCCTCTCCATGTTTTGCCAGCTCACAGAATTGTGCTGGCTACAGTTAGGGTAGACCTCTCTACCTCAATTGACTTCACTGAAGTCTCCTGAGGTTTTCTCCAAAGTGATTCTAGGTCCTAGCAAGTTGATAAAAGAAAACTCCATTGCCTATAAAATTTTTGAGTTTTCAATGAACTTCTTGAGTCAATTTTGTATTTGTATCATAGTATCAAATTAATTAAAAAATTAATTTTCATAAGATTCGTATCAGTTTCTGCTGATAGATTTCCTGCTTGCTTAATGGTAATTTAACATCCTTAGTATTTTTATGTTTATATTTCTTCTTATTAATACATTCTAGGTTTATAAAGCTCTCATGGAACTTTACTTTCCATTTCATTGTTCTTTATCTTATTTGTGCTTTCTTTCCCTTTTTGATTTGTTGATTTTCTTCCAGAGCATTAATCTGAATACCTAACCCATATTTTCAAACACTCTAATTATATAGCACATTATTAAAGGGCATATTTATATATCATTTCAGCAACATCCAGAAATTTTATGTCATGATCTTATCATTAGTCTCCATATTTGTCACTTAATTGTGATTGTCTCTTTAGCCCATGAATTATTTAAGGTGGCATTTCTTGGTGAACAAACACAATGTTTTAAAACTCTAAAATTTCCTTGTTCTCTGTGAGCCCCTATGAGCCTTGCTTAGTTGATTCTGTGAGTCATGTTGTCCTGATGATCAACTATATTTTCACATTCAAAAATTCCATAATTTTCCTAACTTGTTATGAGGTTAATATATCAATTTCTGATTTTTAAATATATCACTATTATTCTGAATTTGTAGAATTAACTTTTAGTTGAATAGTTTTTATGTACTGAAATGTCAAGATTTTTTACTAATATACAGTACAGAGCTGTGTTTTTTCTTAGATCAGATAATACATATTTTTAAATCGAATGGTGTTGGTTTTCTTATATTTACTACTAATATTTTTGACTAATTTCTTTAGTATTATTTTTTAAATAACACTACTTAAAATTTTTTATTTTTCTCTTGTTATTGTTTTGTTTGTTTTATTACTATATCATTTCCTAGTTTGTCATGAGTGATTTATTTTTAGTTACTTTTTGGTTGCTATAATAAAACACCAAGGGCAAGTTAAAGAGAAGAGAATTTATTTTAGCTTATGATTCCAAAGATGAGTCTATCTTGATGAGGTGGAGGCAGGCAGCACATAGCAGGCATAGGACAGGAGCAGAAAACTGAGAGGTCACATCTCCATTCATGCAGGAAGCAGAGAAAGCAAACTTTCAAAGACTACTCCTAGTGACATACTCTCTGGCAAGATCATGCCTCCTAAACAATAGCAAACAATAGCACCACCAGCAACCTGGGACCAAGTGTTTCTCATTCAACCTCCACAGGTGATATCAAAGACTTGTCTTTCTCCTGTTCTCTTTGCCTTCAAGGAATGTTTCTGTGTTTTTGAGATTAGCTTTACATTTTAAACATTTATATTTAGTCAGTAATATTTTGTCAGTGATGGAGATTGAAATATCAGCCTCACATATACCATTCAGGTGTTCTACCACTGATCTGAACCACAATCCAGGAAGATTTAAAATACATGTAGTTATTTAACATTTATATCCTGACTATGACAAGTTTTGTTCTTTATCTATTACTGACTTCCCCTCCAGATCCTTTAATTTTTTCTTTAGTTTTAACATATTTCCAAACCAAGTATCTTAATTTTAATAATGGTTAGTTTATTACATTTGTCCATATATTTCACCAATGTTTATGTTGTCCAATAGTTGTAACCTTTGCATTCCAATGAATTTATCTTATTGCTTTTCTTTTCATTGTGTAATTGCACTCCAATATAATATCTTAATTCAGTTACGGTTAAGAATAAGATGGAAGTATTTGCTCTTTCATTTTAATTATCTTAGAATTTCATACACAAATACCATACGTTTTTGTCATATCCTCCTCTTACTCCCTATTCCAGACGGTTCTAAGTTTTCCTTCCTATGTTCCTCCCTCAACTTTATTTCCTCTTCTTCTACTGATTTTATGAACAATCTACTGAGTTTAGCTAGTGCTTCCTGTGTGCACATAGGTATAACATAGAGCCTACTAAGGACTACCTCCCTGTAGAAAATTGACTCTCTGTCACTCAGCAGTGGTCCACTGACTGTAGCTATTCAAACAGGAGTGGTGCCTTGTGAGCTCTTCCTGCATCCATGCTGGAATCTTGACTGGCTTGATCTTGTGTGGGTCTTATGAAGCCAGACACAAGTATTGAAAGTTCATGGATGCAACATGCCTGTCATGTTCAGAAGACACCATTTTTTTCTTATCTTGCTGAAGTTGTCTTCATGGTGCCTTTGTATTTGAAGGTTCACTTTGAGCCTATTGTCAACTGATAACCATCTTTTTATAAAACATAGTTAGATATTCATCCGTGTTTTTCAATCTTTTTAAAAAAAATTTAAATAACTATTTCACGTTTCTTAAACTTTTTTATCTTTCTGTTGTGTATCCCGGAAGAATTTCTTGCTGTAGCTTACCACTTTACTAATCTTTTCATGATTGTGTTCCATTCAGCTGATTGAGATTAAGAAAAAATATTTTTTCCTCACTTAAATTTCTTTAAGTTAATATTTGTTTTTGTATTTTGGTTTTTCAAGAAAGGGTTTCTCTGTTGTAACTCTGGCTGTCCTGGAACTCACTCTGTAGACCAGGCTGGCCTTGAACTCACAGACGTCCCCCTGCCTCTGCCTCCCAAGTGCTGGGAGTAAAGGTGTGTGCCACCACCGCCCAGCTTAAGTTAATATTTTTTGTAACTGCTCATTTCAGTGAGATTGATTTATAGCATTATTTCACCATGAGTGAATTTATGTTGTCTTTTTTGTCTTTCTTTAAAATTTACAAATCTTTAAAACCTTTGGTAAATTTGTTTTCCAGGCTCTTTTTAAGTCAGCCTTTCCTTTCTCTTTTTTTTAATAGGGTGCAATTTCCTCTACCTGGCTTCTTAGACATTTTGTTCAGAACTAGGCCTTGTAATGGCATTTTGGCATTTATTTTTTGTGGTTAAGATTGCAATATAATTTGTAATTTTGTTGTTGTGTCTATGACTGTAGTATTCCATAGACGTGCAACTCCACTTAAGCTGTAGCCCTAGGCTGCCTTTGAACAATGTTATTTTCAGCCTCCTTTTACAAATAGAGCAGCCCTTCACTGGCTCTTGGCTTCAAGTAGTAAACCTGGCTCAGGTCGTCTATAATTTTGTGGGGAACACATTTTGTTCTTGTACCTTGCAAGGCCAAGTGCTTCGTTTTCAGTGCTTGCTTCCAATCACAGGATCCAGCTGGCCTTTGGCTTGAACCCTCTCTCTCAGTGCTTTGCAGGTAGGTTCTATTTCTGATCAGCAGACATGTTGGATTTTTAAACCTTTTCTGTACACACACACACACACACACACACACACACACACACATGTACATGTATATATATATACATTTAAAGAATATGCACATATACATTATAGTATATGCATATGTGAATATGAACATATGGTAGATACTCATATTTGAACATATACTTAAATACATATTTCTAAAACTTTTCTTTATTTTCTTTTATTGAAAGGATTTTGCAAAGCAGAAGCTTATGTTATATTATATTGTGTCATTTACTATTCATAATAAAAATTAAAATAACAAAAATTAATTGATCACAATTTAACCCTATATACTATCCTACTTCTGTTACAATGTTTAAAAGTGAGAATTACAGCTTAAGATCTACTTACTTAACAGCATAACCTATGTGTTGATTTACCTTTCCTCTTTTTAAAGACAATTTCTGTCATCGATTTATTGTGTTTACTTCTAGCCATACATATATTTATTCATAATGAAAAATGTTATTGCTGTGTATATGTGTACATATGTGTGTAGGTGAGTGTGCATGTGGAGGTCAGAGTTTTACATCAAGTGACTTTCACAATTGACTTAATTGAACCAGGAGTTCATTGATTATTTGTCTAGACTGGCTGGCCAGCAAGCCCAGAGGTCCTACTGACTCCTATTTTCCAGTGCTGGGATTCTAAGTGCACCCTGTGGTACCTGGCTCTTCATCTTGGTTTAGGGGAACTGAACTCAGTTCCTCGTGTTTACATGAGGCACCTTACTAACTAAACCATCTCTGTACCCCATTTTGTACTAAAATGGCACTATACTCATTGACTTGCTTTTGCAGAATAATTTTATGTCTTTGAGATTCATTTTTACACAATTTCATCAGCACAATCACCTTTAAATTCTTCTTTTAAAATTATTAAAACTATTTAGATGTATCAGTGAATCCTGTTGTTTAGTTTTAACTTATACTGTCTTAAACATTTTAAGTCATTAAAATACGGTTACAATTAATAGTCATAATTGTTTCTTAGTGCAAATACTTGTAGTTTCTCTGGGGTATACATCCAGAGGTAGAATATGTACACTGTTAAGTATTCACACATACTTTTATGATGAGCCATCTTCTATAAAACTGTAAAAGATTTTACCCTTCTATTGGGATGTTATATTCATAACGTTTCTCCAAATATATTTTTAGACTTTTAAATTTCCTCAATGTTCTTATGGAAAAAAAAACTACTGCTTACTTAAATTTTCATTTTCTTAATTAGAATTGAAATTAGCATAGTTCAAATGTTTATTGACTGTAGGAGGAAATGAATGTAGGCATGACCTGGCGGCCAGCCTACCTGACACACTGAGCTTCTAAGAAGCATGACACAGCATGCCCCGGAAGTCAGAACAATGAATTCTGAAGTATTGTGAGTAGCCAGTAGTGGGCTTGTGGAGTCTTCACTCTCCACGGCTCCTTTACTGTCCTTCTGCGTAGAGACTTTGGTAGCATGAGTGCTCACTGTCCAACCCGAGGTAATGTGCTAACCAATCACAGTCTGTAGGCTTCCACTACATAAGTGGTTGCTCATGTACAGTAAAACAGATGCTGTTTCCTGCACCCATGTCCAGAGTGGTCTACCCCGAACCCTTTACGCACGGTCATCGTTGTATTGTTGGAGGATGCTTCAGTAATGATGGTAATTGTCTATTCAGATTTCCTCTTCTATGAAATATACAGCACAACAATATTTTTGTACAAATTCCTGCTCAATTATTTCTTTTTTTTTTGGTCCACATGTATGTTTACATATCTAAGTAGGTACACACATCCATATAGATACAGATATTTAAAAACAGTACCATTATATTACTTGTTAAGTTAATAAAGACTGGTAGATGTTAGTAAGGTGTGGATCCAAGTCAGAAGGAAAAGAAATCACACAAGTAAGAACCCGGAAAGACACTGGTCAATAAGGCTGTAGATGTGAGTGGTGTGGGAAGAAGGGTTAAGTACCAAAACACTGTTGAGAAAGAATGATCAACCCTTGAAAGACATTTTCAAAATTTTGTATTTGACATAGCATCAAACTGCTTTCTTAACATTTATGTGTATTATAGGGAGATCTTGCACTCAGCCTTAATCAGAGAAACCTTCCTTTCCAGTGAATGGTAGTCAATGCAGCCTTGACGCTGCCCAAGGTACTGTAAGAAACCAGTGAGTGCTCAGCTCTAAGCAGGCCTTGGTTCAACTATATACATAGCAAAACAAAACTAATAGTAATGAATCTGGGAAAGGGACTGGAAGGGCGAGGTATGGGAACGAGATAAAAAAGACTTGGGGAGAGAGTAATCAAAATGCATTGCATATAGGTATGAAATTGGCAAATAACAAATTTAATTTAAAATTTGTATTTTGAGAATCTTGCAGAGGTGGCTGGTGATATAAGTAGGGGACTTGTGACACTTTTGTCCCTATGTATAATGGAATATTTACATGAAAATTTCATGCCCAACTGGGATGCAAAACTTAAGGGCATTAAAATAAAACTGGTGGTTGTTAGCTACTGAGCAAAGGAGAGTGAGTTTTATGTAAGAGTTTGGCCTCTGGTAAGTTGAGCACTCTCCCACTTTTCAGTGGAAGACCACACATCTAAGAACACTTGGACAGCACACATTTTCCTGAAGGATAAAAAATAATAGGTACAAAGGAGGTAATTGGGGGTGGGTCTGGGAAGATTTGGGGGAGGGGAAGTAGAGGGGGCTATTATCAATGTATGAAACTCTCAAAGAACTAACAAATTCTTTGAAGATTGTTGCACATGTGCACAGGTTTGGTGAATGACAGAAAAAATGTGATGCCAGTGAGAAAGAAAAAAAGGGACTTGCAGCCTCAGGGGGAGAGATAGACATAGAATCTCATCTAAGACAGTAGGGCATACAAAAGTTACTTTGCTCATTCTGCCTGTTTCTAGGTCTCACTTTTTACTCTCTCATTGTCTCTTAGTTTTTGCTATTCTCTACTTAAAAGGTATAGTGAAAGTATAATTAATTATCTCTTCTTGACCATAAAACAAATCTCCTAGCCTGTTGTACAGTACTGTGCCTAGAGCATAGTGCTTATTTGACAGATGTTGGTTTAACAGAGTTAGAACTTAGTGAAAACCACAGATGAAAGGGAAGCAGGCTGGCGGTGGTAAAGACTGACAGGGATCAGTGGGTATAGGTGCGTGTCAGTAAGACTAACCATCTGAGTTTGATCAACCTACACGATGGAAGAAGATAATCTACTCCAGCAAGTTGTCATATAGACAGACAAATAGACAGACAGACAGACAGATACACACACACACACACACACACACACACACACACACACACACACACACACATATTCCCCACTAAATAAATAAATAGATGTAGAACAAACTAGACTTTAAAAAGTCAAAAAAATTGGTGAAGAGGAAGCCTCCATCAATCTTTCTGGAGATGCTAATACATTACCACTTACTTTCTCTGGTTCCCTCTCCTAGTACTTTCTTCCTCTTTGGCTCCCACTTGCAGTAGCATTTCTTGAATGATACTTTATTTTCAGTGTCTCCAATGTCTGCATTCTCCACTTCCCATTCCCTCACAAACTCATTTTCAAAGTCACCATCACTGTTCCCTCACAATTCTTCAATATCTCTCTCATCAAGGCCACTGATAATCTACTCTTCTAAGTTCAGGCCTCACCCTGTGTGAGCTGTTGTGGTGTTGCTCACGCCTTCCTTCTTGGCATGCTTTGCCTGCCTTTCAGTTCCAAATGGTTTGAGGCTTCTCTGCCCATGCTAGAGTCCACACTAGGTCTCTCTCTTCTCTAATCTCTTAACGTTAGAGTATTTCACTGTATTCTTGGCTCTCCTTTCTTTTGCTTTATTCACTAAGTAATCTCATTCAACCCACAATACAGAAGACCATCTACAATCTACATGACAAAATCTCCAGTACTTCTAGTGATAGACCAGACTTCATTCTAGAGCCTTGGCTCCTATTGGCACCTGCCTTTTGCCAGCTCTAGCTGGATATCTAGTGTGCACCTTAAAGCCAACATGTCCACTGTTGATTGTAGGAGTTTTCCTTCTCGTTTTGTGTCATTTGCAGCTTTCATTGTGGTTGATAGCACCTTTCAAGTTGCTTAGATTAGTACTTTAGCTTTATTCAGAGCCCCTTCTTCTCAAATACCATAGCTATCTTTCATGAAATCCTATTGGGATAACCTTCAAAACACACATAGTATTGAGACTGGTAGGGATTAGATGTGGCAGAACTAAAGGGAGTGCAACTGTGTCTTAGTAGTTGTGTAGCTGTGTCTCCTGATGAGGCACAGAGTTAGAAATGAGGGAGCTAAAGAACTGCTAGCTCTAGCCCTTGGTGTTGAGAATGATTCTTTGTGGTTAAACAAACTGATGCTATAGCTAGCTTATTCCCACTACCCCAGAAGCTGAGGAAGTAGGGCACTTTCCCACACAGACATACCAACAGGTCCTACATTCTCAAGAGACTCCGGCTTCATTATATCATTTTCATTGTGGTTTTGACCCCATTCCCATGCTTCTTAAGAGGATCATGGGAAGAACTCTGAAAGGGAGATCCAGTCTCCTATGGTTTTGGGGAAAAATGGGTCACATTAGCTCCATGAATATGCCACTCACCTCATAAATATTCATAAAAGTTTCTTTAAAATGTACAAAACAGAACCCAATGGGGTTGTTACCCCTTGTCCTTTGGATAATCCTGCTACAGTAATTTTTCTTTGAGCTGTACAGTCACTTTGCGTTCCTTTACTTCTGTTTAAACAGTTTGTCTCTTGGATAAATTCTTTGTCCTTCAAAAAGACAAGAACTGAGAGGAAAACTTCACCTTGTAATAGCAATTTAACTAGATAGGCTCCCACTGTATAGACCAGGCTAACCTCAAACTACAGAGATCCATCAGCCATACCTTCTCCTGTGAGATACCATGTGTAATGACATTTTTTTCTGTTACATTTTTTTTTTCAAGACAGGGTTTCTCTGTGTCCTGTATATCACTCTGTAAACCAGGTTGGCCTTGAACTTGCAGAGCTCTGCCTGCCTCTGCCTCCAGAGTGCTAGGGTTAAAGGCATGAACTACTACCACCCGCCTTTCTATTATATACTTTTATTTTTAATTATTTTTGAGATTATAATGTAATCACATAAATTTCTCCTTCTCTTTCCTCTCTCCATACTGTCTCATGTACACTCTCCTTCCAATCTTTCAAATGCATGACCTCTGTGTATGTGTGTGTGTACATAGATATTCTCAGATACATAAATACAAACTACTTGGTCTATATAATGTTACTTGTTTTCAGAGTTGCATTTAGTATTAGATAAGCAATTGGTGTGCTCTTCCCTGGGGAAGTCATTTTTCCTGCTCTCAGCATTCCTTAGTTACTTGTAGTTCTTTGTGTAGGGTTGAGGCCCATGAGCTTCTCCCATTTGCTTAGCATGTCTATTCTATTGTTCTTGTTAAGTTCATATTTAGGCATAGAAAATCACAACAAATCATATTGTAAAGTTGTGAAGCCCAGTCCCAAATGACACATCTACTTTAGTACTTCTCATCTCCATACTCTCAATACTTATGAAATTAGTTGTCTTATCTTTTCTGAGTAGTACCTATCACCCACTACTATAGTGTATTAATTGCTCATTGTCCTTTAACATGCTATATAATATATTAGTTATGCTTGGCTTCCTTTTTCTCCCTTTAGGAGATAAATGAGTGACTCATATACAATAAGCGTTTATTAAATGCCTGATAGGCTAAATGATGCACTAAATGACATATGTGATGATTTCTAAAGCTTAAATATTTGGAACAAAATAGAATTTAATAAAGATTTCTAGATATGGGACTTTGTCAAAATTATCTAAAATTTATTAGTCATAATGTTATATATCTTTTCATTTATAATACTTAATTTCTTCATCGTGCAAATATGATATATATTGTATCCTCTGAATATGTTAATTGCTAAATTATCTTTAGTCTTATTTAGTAGATTTCTTTTCATTACATATAGAATTTTAAAGGCCCCAAGGATGAAAACATCAACATTTAAGACATTTTTAGTTGAACTCATTCCTGCTATTCTGGCATCTGGAAGGAGAAGGCAGGAGGACCAGGAGCCACAGGCCAGTCTGACCTACATAATTAGTTCCAGTACATGTTGGCCTGAGACGCAGTTTTAAAAAATAAGTAAAAGACTGAAAAATGAAAATCACTTTCATCAAATCTTTGTCCATAAATCATCTATTACCCTTTGAAAGCAAGCAAATAAGTAAATAAATAAATCGACTTTAATATTTCTGATGCTATATAAAATCTTAAAACTGGACAATTTAAAGCTGGAGTTTCATAAATTGGAGAGTTCTTAGTTGTGTACATACATGTACACCTGTGTGTATGATCACAAGCTGTGCCAGTGTGAAGAGTGAATGGCTCATACATTTTTGCATGATTAGCTTAGAAGAAAGATAAAACCCAAATCTGAAAGTGTGGAGGAAGGAGGAGAAGAGGAGGAGAAGGAGGAGGAGGAGGAGGAGGAGGAGGAGGAGGAGGAGGAGGAGGAGGAGGAGGAGGGGGATGTTAAGACCGGAAGATGGATTTGAATGAATGACACAGTACCGAATCATAGAACTGCTACAGGACAAATAAGAGAGAAGCAGATTGTGACTAGTAATCTCAAGTGTACTTCAGAATAAGAGAAGATGCAGAATGAACTGTGAGAACTTCTCCCAGACACAGGTACAGTGATATGTGCACCACCTATGCGATCCCAAAGATAGAAAGGCTTTGGTGAGCACACTCAGCTAATCAGTAAAGGATTAACTACTAGACTCAGTTTCTTTCTTTTTAAAATAAAATTTAGTGTCAACACAGATGCCAATCATAGGGAAGACTACATGACAGAGTCAGTACTCAATATTTTCAAGCTGATGGGCAACCTTCTCATTTTCATCTTCGGTAGATTTATGGCTTTGTTTGAATGAAAACTTGGCTCTGTTTTTTTTTTTTCAGCATAATACTTTTATTGGATTAATTACTTGGATTTCATACAATGTCTCTTGATCGCACCCTCTCCCAGGTCCATTCTCCCACAAACACTTAAGCTGGATTTAGTATGACAGAAAAATCAAACCATAGCCAAACAAGTTACACTGTCCAAAATACATTGGATTATATATCTGTCCTAAAAGAGCAAGCTAAAAACAGGAATTGTAGCCAGTCAGGACAGACTAGTTCTTGCAAAAGTACCTTCCTTTCTTATCACCCCAGAAGCAATTATTTCTAGTGAAAAACTTGCTGTTTCCTCCCTGGGGAGGGTTTCATAAAATTGGTGTATTATCTCACTTCACATTCTCTAGAAAACAAATGAGCTTTTATTTCCTGAACCCAAACAGGCTGTTTCTGTCATTAATCAAACGCCAGAACTGCTAGGACTGAGACAATGGACAGGACACATGCAGATGACCTTGTTCTGGGGATCTCATCTATTTAGATTTGACAGAGCATCTGTGCAAATGTGTGTTTTTTGTTGATTGTTGTTGTAAATGTTGACTTTTATCTTTCAACTATATGGCTTTTAGAAAAAAGATTTAGACAAGGGCTGTATTAGTTACTCCTATGCTGATGTTATAAAACACCGTAAGCTACTTAAGGAAGAAAGAGTCATTTTGGTCAATGGTTCCTTCCAGAGGAAGAGTCCTTAATAGACAGGGAGGCATCAGAGGTGTAGCTGGAGCGGGAAGCTGAGAGATTATATTTCCACCCCTAAGCAGGAGGCAGAAAGTGAACTGGAAATGGGATGAGACTACAAACTCCCAAAACCCATCCCGAGGCTTACAGCAAACCTGCACCTCCTAAACGTCCCTGTACAACTCCACCAACTGGGAAACAAATGTCCAAATACATTAACCAATAGGGGATGGGGATCCTCATTAAAATCACCATAAGAAACCACTTGTCTGTCACCTCTAACAATCTCCAGACCCCTTTCTTTCTTCATCTCCTCTGTTCCCCCTAAAGGAGATTCAGGGAAGTTTAGCCCAATCCAAAGGGCAGGCATGGGTTATTTTAAAAGCAGCTGGTTGCTCCCAGGGTTGCTTCCAACCTCTAGGACTTTACAACTATTGAAAAGTCCTTTCAGATGGCTGGAAGAAAAGAACCTGCCCAAGGGATGATATAGAGCTGGACCAATAAAGAAACTGGGGAGCTTAGGAAAGGGAATATCCAACTGGAGACTTCAGGAGACTCCTAGCTCTTGGACCCCATCCAGCCTGATGGGAGATGTAGTTTTTGTTTGTTTGTTTTGGTTTTTGTTCTAATAAAGGTTCTATCTGTCTGTCTGTCTATCTATCTATCTATCTATCTATCTATCTATCTATCTATCTATCTATCTATATACCTGTCTATCATCTGTCATCTATCGCTTTCCTTCCCCACTTCTGCTCTCCCTCTCTCTTCTACTGGCTGTAGCTTTCACTTTCTTTGTCTGTCACTTTTGATTTTCTAATGGCTGCTCTCCAATACCTTCCCAAACCCTCAATTCTGTCACTTCGGTTTTCTCTACATTGGTCTTTTTCCAGGATGTAGAAGTCTTTGTTCCATGGAAAGAACTCAATTGTACCCTTAGATAATCACCTCTCACTCCAGACCTTCTAACACTCTTTTCCCCTTCCTTCCTTCCTTCCTTCCTTCCTTCCTTCCTTCCTTCCTTCCTTCCTTCCTTCCTTCCTTCCTTCCTTCCTTCCCTTTCCATCCTTCTTCCTCCTTTGTTTTTTTTTTTTTTTTAGACAGGGCATCGTGAAGCCTGGCTTCCCTCTAACTCCCTATGTATCTGAGGATGACTGAACTTCTGATTCTCTTGCCCTTCACCTCACAGTGTTGAGATTACAGGAATACATAGTTCTTTATGTGGTGCTTGGGATCTGAACTTCAGTCTTTTATGTGTCACAAGCAAGCAGTTCACCCACAGAGCCATCTCCTTGGTTCAACAATATCTTATAGTTTTCCTTAAAGTTTTAGTTGTTTGATTTTTATTTTTTTCCTGCTTTTATGACACATTTCTTTGTTTCAAAGTTACATCTTCCTGAGTATCCAAGAGATAAGTGTTGACTCATTTAAATAGTTTTTCCCTGAAGTCTCTGTTCCCTCTGATCCTCCCACTGGCTTGTTTCTTTTGCTTTATCCTGCCTCTTCCATCCTGGAGATTTTCCGTAAATGTGTGGTGTATTTGCTCTTTTGTTGCTCTGAGAAAATAACCATGACCGAAAGTTACTTATGAAAGGCTTTATTTGGACTTATAGCTCCAAGGGGAAGATTCATAAAGTTAGGGGAGGCATGGCAGCAGGAGTAGGAAGCTGAGTGATTACATCTCCATCCATACACAGGTAAAAGAGAGCTGGTACTAAAAGTAGAGTTACAAGGAGCCCACCGAGACACAGTTTATAGCCAACTGAAAGTCTTTATTCCAGCCTGCTGAGGCTGAACTCAGGTATTTGGGACCTAAGTTTAGCCCTGGCACTTAGAACAAGGGACTTTAAAAGGCAAAAAATACATCTTGTTATCTCATTCAGCAGTTACAGGGGGAGGTTTGCATAAGCAAAGAGTTTTACAGAAGCTAAGTTACCTGGGGTGTCTTGGTCCTAGAATAGAGTTGGCCAATTTTCCACCCAATTCTTCACCAAGGAGATCAAATTCTAGTTAAAGCTGAAATGGCTTCAACAAGTGTTAGGTCTTCAAAATGGCTCAAGTAGACACTGAGAGAAACGTATGGGCATACAAAGTTGTTTATTTCCGTGGAGCACATTCTGACATGTCAGGGTCGTTCAACCAATTAAAAAAACATGCAGAGGAACAAATGTGTGTGTATGGGCACTAGATTGGCTCCTTCTACCTTGCAGGGGAAGCAGAATTCTCTGTGGCAGGAAATTGAGATCTCATGGGAAAGCTGAGAGCTGAGGTCAGGTATGCCTACCACTAAGGGGCACTGGTCCCTCATTCCTCCCTTGAAATGTTACCAGGATCAAATCTTTGAGACATCTTTAAGTTTTTATATTGATTTGGCTCACCGACTAGGGAGTTTGTTGGTTTTTGTTGTTGTTTGTTTGTTTGTTTGTTTGTTTTTGTTTTTTGTTTTTGTTTGTTCTGTTTTTGACCAGAACATTCCAACCCATTAGGGAATGGGATGATGTATTCTCTTTTATAGCTACTTCCACCTGAATGAGGGCATTGTCATCAGGGGCCCCAGGAAGATTGGAATATTAATCAAAAGTTAGTAGGGTATTTGGACCATGGGGCATTAGTCAGATGTATTTGGCTTTAGCTGGGACACCACCTGAAGGAACAAGAAGCAGTCACATTGGCTGGACTGGCCTGCAGCAAATCCAGGACTCATAATGTAGTCTGCCGCTGATTCTGGATGGCATCTGCTAGCCAAGTGGAAACCGTTGAGACAGATAAAGACTAGGGAGAAGAGTTAAAGTTTATGAAGCTTACCTTTAGTACTGAAATCTACACTGCACTATGATTCCATTTCCATCCAAGGTAAGAGGTTCCCCAAATTATGTCTAAACAAGCTGTAGTACCTCTATTAGCTGTAGCCTCAGAGGGAGGAGATGGTTGTCAAAACCATCAGAGGCCTAGGAACACTAAATTATAGCAAGTAACTCAATAAGCCTGTGTCTAATAAGATGACAGAGACTTACCCATACCTAGACAGGTGATTCTGGGCTCCCATACTCTCTGTGGCCTCATAGGGGACAGAGGTGTCAAGGCAATGCCAGTCTTTAGTTGCCAGGCCAGACAGTTGGAGAGATCCCCCTAGTGACTGTCTGTTTCTCTTAAGAACCCCTGTACACCCACATTTGGTTGTTACCATGTTTTTTTGATTGATTGACCCTGACATGTCAGAATGTGCTCCACGGAAATAAACTGCTTTGTATGGCCATACATTTCTCTCAGTGTCTACTTGAGCCATTTTGAGGGCCTAACACAGGAATAGGTGGAATTACCTGGTACTGTCTTGTCATGTCACAGTAGGGTAATGATATGAACACTTAAAACTCACTCCCAATGATGTACTTCCTCCAACAAGGCTTCATCATCTCCCCAACAATATCTCCAAATGGGGACCAAATGTTCAAATACCCTATGAGAGAAAATATTCTTATTCAAACTACTGAGCATGATGATCTTTGTCTTCTATGAGAATAAGGAACTGAACATAGGTGCATGGAATTCTGTGTGCATGGATGTGACATGCCAGCTGATGAGCTTCATCAAAAGCAACTGAATTCAAGACTGGAAATTTTTTTGCACAGATACTGCAACTATTGATGTGTGCGATCAATTTTTGTACCTCTTTTAGCTTTTATCATGGAGGCTGTAAGCTTCACTAATAGTTAGAAGGGAAGTCTGAGAAAGCAAAGGACTCTCAGTAGATCCTATGTCTGTTTGGTGCTTCTGTGTCTGACTCATTATCTTAGAAATGAGTTTTCTCTAGCTCTACTGTTATAGATCAGGAAGACCCCCTTCCCCGACCAGTGCTTCAGATTGGGGTGGACACCTGCAACCTAATGACCCTTACTTTTAGCCACTTGCTTGACCTCTACCTATTGTAATTACCCATGCTCCTGATTGTTGGTCTTCCTTGATGTCCAGTGACGATGATTTACTCATTCTCAGTGAACTCCATCTATTCAATCTCACGCTGGTACCTAGATCTGAAACACACCTTCTAATATTTTCATAATTACCTAGTTTTCTTCTTTTATAGACCATAATTTAAACATGTGTGTGTTTCATATTTATTAAATGTGAGGCTAATATTATCATTTCTTTAATGCTTAGATGAAAAATTTCAATAGAAAAGGGGGCTTGAGAAGCCTCTGTTTACCTTCTTGAAACTGGACTATTTTGTGACTAAAATATAAAACAATGTAGTATTTAGGGGGAAAGTATATGAACTTAAGAGTGACCTCAAATTAAGCTTTAACAAAAATATCCTAAACTTAGATGGTTGTGAACAGCACACATTTATTTCTCTCAGGGCTGTCACTTGACATTCCCTTGCCTACCCTCAGAAGATGATGTTACCTTGGCCTTTCTTGTCATCACATCTCCATTTCTCCCAATTTCCTGTCATCAGGCCTCTAATAACCTCCTTATTACAGCAAAAGAGGGTCCATTTCTTCCTGACTCTGGATCTAATTTTCTGCAGTACGCTGTACCCTGATGGTCTTTCTTTTTATTATTCACTCATTCTACTCCTGAACTCTCTGTCATCCATTTTGTATCAGTATTTTGTTTTTGTTGTTTATTTCCAGACAGAGATTCTCTGAGTAGTCTTTGCTGTCCTGGACCTCACTCTGTAGACCTGGCTAGCCCCAAACTCAAAGACAAGGACCACTACTCCCTGGATCTTATCAGTATTTTAAGTTCAAGGTGTTTTTTTTTTTTCTTTAAGAAAAGAACACCACTATTTCCATCTAGTTACAAAGTCAGTTTATCTCCTTACTTCTTTTCTATGCTCATCCTTCCTCAGCTCTCACTGCTCAGTTTCCACACTTAGAACCTACAGAAACCATTCCCATTGATATGGAAAAATTGCCTTCTCCGTAGACAAATGCAATGTAAAATCTTCAATTTTTATGGTAATGAACTACTCTTTTTTAGCATAGTGCAGTGGTTCTCAACCTTCCTAATGTTGTGACCCTTTAATACAGTTCCTCATGTTGTGGTGACCCCAACCATAAAAATTACTTTTGTAGCTACTTCATAACTGTAATTTTGCTACTGTTGTGAATTGTAATGTAAATATCTGATACACAGGTGGTCTGAGGACACCCCTGTGAAAGGATCATTCGACCACCAAAGGGCTTGTGACTCACAGGTTGAGAACCACTGACATAGTAGTGCTTTCCTTTATGTTTCAGAACACCGTGGAATTAGTAACGGAGCATCAACCTTCACTATAAAAGTGTAGTCCAACAAAACCTCTCTATGAATAACATCAAACTTGGGGTTTCAACAACCATTTTTCTCACTCCTGGAACATGGGCTGATAAAACAACTGTTATCTGGAACTTGCTCATATACTAAGGAAAAGGAGAACAGCATGGCAAGTCAGAAGCTAACCACCATAATCTCATAATAAACATATGGCACTTCTATTTATATGCAAGTCACGTGACACCATTTATCCTCCAAGAGCAGTGACATTCAAATTTACCAGGTGCTTAGGACTATTGGAAGTAATTTGGGAAAGTATTAAAGACTACCAAAACCACCTTTTAACCACAAAACCACCTAAAATATTCAATACCATGTGAGCACTATGCACCAAGGCACAAAATATCTGAAAATATCATTCCAAACATGTTACTAGCTGAATGAATCAATAATAGTTGGATGATAGCAACACAGACATACGTGCAAAATAGCTGCTTAGATTGTACTGAATTCTCAATATGCAAATATATTCTGTACTATTCTGCTTATGTTTCTGTAACAAAATACTTAAGACTTAATAATTATACTTAAATTATACTTAACACTTCTAAATTAATATTTAATTTAATTAAGTATTTATAAAATAATTTAATATAATGAGTACTTAATTTATAAGTAACAAGAATTTACTTTCTTGTAGTTCTGGAGCCTGAAAGCCCAAGATAAAGCCCTCTGGACCAATGTATCAATTGATCTGTATCAATAGGAAGCCTATTTTTCCTAAATAGTTCCTTCCATATAGGTTGGAGAAGGAAAGAAAGCAAATCAAGCTCCTCAAGTTCTTTTATAAGATTCCTGATTATATCCATGAGGAATCTGTCCACACGGCTTAATTTGCTTTTTAATATTCTCATAGTGGTCACTATGTTTCAACATATAAAATTTGAAGAATAGCAAAAATCTTAGCAGTTTGATCAGGTTGGAAAAAAGTCACAAACTTAATTGATTATGAACAACATGCATTTATGTCTCAGAGTTGTAGAAGCTGAGAAACATAAAACAAAGGCATTAGCAGATGTTTGTGTCTAGGGAGAACTTGTTCCAGATGGATGGAACCTTCTTGATATCTTCTTCTTTGTAGAAGTGGCTCATAAGCTTCTTTGGGTCTTTTAAAATGAAATTATTCCCATTCAAGGGAACTTTGCCCTTAAGATCTGGTCATTTTCCAAAAGTCTCTGCCTTCCAATACCACGATCTTGATGCTTAGAATTTCAGTGTATTGGTTAAGGAACATTTACATCCAGGTACTAGTCCATTTTCCCTCACAAATATTAAGTACTTACTTAGTTTCCTCTAAATACTTACTGTATGTTATGCACAATGTTAAATGGTGGAGATTACATAAAATAGAATATTAGGAAAATCGTCTAAATCTACCAATTCTAAATTCTGAGCCCCTTGTCATCAGTGAAATCCTTTGTACTTTATGAAAACAAACATGAATACACAGTTATTATTGTCAATAAGAAAAAAAAGATATTTGTGTCCTGAAAGAACTGCTAAGAGAAGGAAGTAGTGAGCTGTTTTAGTCCAGCTGCTTCAGAAGCTAATAACAAGCTCTTCTAAGAGACTGAATAAGGATCTCTTCCAGATACACGTAGATCAGAAATTGGACTTACAGTCAGTATATTCTCAAAGAAAAGAGTTGGTAATTTCCAGAGGGAGTAGACTGAGTTTTTTTTTACTTAAATTTTTCATTCAGAAAGAACACTCTAGTGATGTCGCTAACTTTTATTATTCTTTCAAAAGAAAAATAAAATATCCAGTATCCAATATTCATAAGAGAGGAGGGGATTACTAGGCTTATATACATTTGATTAAACTGAATTCAGAACCAACACCCAAAGACCTAGAGTCTCTTAAGTAATATGTAAGGCTGGAAATGTAGACATAAACTCTAAAACACCAGACGGCTTCTACTCTTTCACACATTTGGTCTTACCCTGACAGCGTGCGTGGACAAACAGGGTAACAGCTGGAAGAGAAAAACTGTGGGCACCATGAGCACAGAGCTCTCTTTTTGTCAGAATTCCTCAACGTTTCTATTTTTGAAAGATCACGAGTTTTCAAAGTGTTTCTTAGGACATGGTTAAGATGGAAAGAAAACTGCGGGAAAGATAGTGACTGAGAGCAGATAATAACTCCGAGGACTAGTTGTAAAATATTTTTAAGGTGGAAAAACCTTGCTAGCACATCCCAAACAGGCCAAATTCATGTTAGCTGATGCAGATGTTTCCAACTGAGTCAGCGCACTATAGAAGGCAAGACATCCAACACTTCTGTAATAGGTCAAGGGAAAGAATGTGTGACTGCAGGGGAGCACAACAGCTCAGTAGAGTGTGGCTGTACTTCTGTAAGCACCACTGTGCATGGGATATATATATATATATATATATATATATATATATATATATATATATGATGGCTGTTCTTTTGTGGTTTTTTTTTGTTCTTTTTTTTTTTTTAATCTCAACTTGAGTAGAAGTTTGTATTCCTCAACATAGATGGTAGTTCATTTAAGAAGGTGTGTATTTGGCTTCTTTCTGAAGGTTCCTAGATGTTTTAGTTGGATATTTAGGATTATAGTTACTGGTCAAATATTAACATTTAAATGAGCAAAAACATGGGCATTTATTAAAGTTGGGATGAATGGGACAAGTTTTGTCTGAGAGTCCTCTGAATGTTTCTATGGGAATGAAGATGTGGGAATGTAGGCAAAAAGTCTAGTTTACTAATACAGTATAAGGAGAGACTGAGGTCTACAATGGAAAATCTATAATTTTACATCTCTTTTATTTAGAAATATTTTGGGGTCTGTTTTTATGCAGACCCCTTTAAACCATCATAGATGACTCAAGGAAACCAGGGTAACAATGGTCAATGTCCCAACTAGACCTACTTCTTTGGTTATCTGATTTGTGGAGGAAAAGTTCAAAGGCATGATTTCTTCTTGAGGCTTGACTCATGCCAAGTAAAGAGAAAATATCCATATTAGGAAAGGGAGAATAGTTGCAAAGTCCAAGTTAAATATGATTCTTTTTAGATTCCTTCAGGTTCCCATGTGTGGCTATGCATGCTTGATTAAAAAGAAGACATCCCTAGTTTCATCTGGCTTAATTTGTTGCATATAAATATCATTTTTCTTCTCTATGTGATTGCACTCTGGCCAGGTGCCAGTGACTTCACAGTGGAAAGTTTCAGCCTTAAACTTTGTGTGTATGAAATAGTTCAGAGATTTTTGAAATGTTTTTGTATATTTTAGGAAAAAATCAACATGAAATAAAACAAAAGAAAAATCTCCTATTAATAACTCAAACTGAAATGCAGTGTAGAGAATATGGTATTTCAGCAAATATAGCCTCTATACCAAAGTCAGTAATCAACTTCTCTTTGTATGTGTAGTGTGGCATACATCTCTATAGAGCAAATAGTTCATGTAGGACATCCATGAAGTTTGTCTGTTAATTGCATGTGCAAATAAACAGTGTCTGGGTTGAGTTTTTGTCAACCTGACACAAGCTAGAGTCAAATGGTAAGAGAAACCTCAGTTGAGAAAATGTCTCCTTCAGATTAGTCTACAGGAAAGGCTGTGAGGGCATTTTCTTGATTGATGTTAGAGTGGGAGGGCTCTGTCCACCCGGAGTGGTGCCACTGGGTAGTATGGTAGTGGTGGGTGGTCCTGGGAAGTACACAAAAGCAAGCTGCTCAAGCCATAGAAAGCAAGTCAGTAGAGCAGCAACTCGCCATGGCTTCTGTGTTATTTCTTGATTCTTGTTTCTAGCCTTGAGTTCCTGCCTGACTTTCCTCAGTGATGGAGTATAGTCTGAGAGTTATAAGATAAAATAAACCCATTCTCACTAAGTTACTTTTAGCCATGGTCTTTATCATAGCCATAGAAATTAGACAGAAGTTGGTCACTAGGGAGTAGAAAATTGCTATGAAGAAATGGCCTTGTTGGCTTTTGGAGGAATGTGGAAGGCTTTGAAACTTTTAACTGAAAAGGGGTTGAATGTTTTAAGCAGAGCTCAATAGCCCATCCTAGTAGGAGCTTGAAAGACATAAGTGCTGAGAGCTATGTGGACTACAGCAGTCCAGTTCAAGAAGTTTCAGACAGGAACACTATCAACAACTGGGCTAGAGATCATTCTTGTGATATTTTGGCAGAGAATGTAGCTGCCTTCTGTTCTTGTCCTAAGAATCTGTCTGAGGCTAAATTTAAAAGTAACAGACTGATTTATTTGGTGGAGTAAATTTCAAGACAGCCTAATATTGATTCTGTCATATGTTAATTAGTAGTCACTTCTAAGCAGAAAAAAGAGCATGTGGCACAGAAAGAAAAAGAAGATGTAGAGCTTGAAGGGAAAAAGAGCATGAGGAAACTTGATGCTGCAGCCAACCTGGTACTGAAACAGATAAGTAGATAAAGAAGAGGCTTGATATACAACAGAAGGGCCACTGAGTGAAATCTATTCCGTTCATGTTGGCATGAATAGTATGATTTTGTGCAGGTCTTATGCAGGCAGTCATATAGTTTATGGTTGTAACATCCCTTCCATGTCCTGGAGACACTATTTCAAAGCAAGTGTCCTGTTTCTCTGGTTCTTAGTCTTTCTATCCACTCTTCCACAGTGCTCCTTGAGTCATAGGAATAGGAGTTTTATTATAGATGTACCAGTTGGGGTTGGTCCTCCCATGGCCATTTATTTGCTGCATTTTGATCAGTTGGGTATCTCTTTGGTAACCTATATCTGCTACAAAAATAAGCTTCTTTGGTAGTGAGAGAGAGCTATATTCATCTTTGGGTATAAGGCTAAGGATTTAGAATACAGCCAGAAGCTGTATTCCTTTATGAAAATAGTAATTACAGGTTCTCTTCTAGGGGCTGTGACTTCTGCAGCCACAGGAAGTTTACTAGGCTTAGAATGCCATGCATGAATTTCCACCTATGCCTTTGAATCAGCCTTAGAATTCAGTTAGATAAATGTGGATTACCTGATAAGACAGTAGGACATAGTTGATTTAAAAGGGGAAAGGACAAAAATGGAGGAAATAATTAGCTGGAAGTGGCAGGGAGGTAATACAGAGGTAAAGAGGGGAAGGTAAATAAATAGGTAAATAACACTAAAGATGTTTAAAAAACTTTGGAGAAACATTTTATAAACTTACTTAAAATATTCTCTCTCTCTCTCTCTCTCTCTCTCTGTATATCTATATCTATCCCCCATCCCATATATATATATATATATATATATATATTACACAGAGTAATAATGCTCTTCACAGAGCCATAAACTAACAAAACTCCAAGGCCATGCAAGGAAAACCTTCCTTCAGCTTCTTCAATTTGTTGGGCAGATATTTCCAAGATACAGCCAAAACAATATAGGCTATTACAGTTGCTCTTAGTGGTTGAAGGACTTAGAGAAATTAAGTTGAAACTGATTGACAAATGTTCTTCTACTGGCTATCTGTCATAATGTTGTGAAATTGTATACAGACCAGTGGGAGACCAAAGACATCAATGGTATGGTCTTACCTAGTGTTAGACCCTGCATGCTACAATACTGACCTACCAAGCAAGATGTACCCATGAGTGCAGTAGTGGTATGGCTGCTATGGAGTAACTAACTGCTTTCTAACTGAATTTGAGGCCAACTTCATAGGAGGGGCCTCATGCTTAAGACTGTAAACTTACTGAAAAGGCCATAGGTCTTAGTGGGGAAAGAATTATTCTAAATGGTTATGTTGAAAAATTGCCTTCTATATAGTTATGTTTATACTCATAAATCTCACGAGAGAAACTCTTTGCTAGAGAAACTCTTCATGGAGTGAATAGTGATTAGTGCTGAGGCTCATAACTGGTCAAAGTACTGATAATAAATGACTATGAGTTCGTGCCCTTAAATAAGATATATATTATCAGCATCTACATCCAAGACTCATAACATGGTAGAAGATGAGGTACAAAGAATATAAGAGCTGGAGGATAGGGAGAAATATTGTGACCTGCTATCTGCTAGACATGACATGGCTGCCACATCCATGAACTCACAGAGGCTGTGGTGGCCTGTACACAACCTGCAAAAGATCAAACTAGAAAGATTCCAGCATGTGATGGGGTCTTAATGGAGGGTTCATGAGGAGTTAATGGCAATTGATGGTTACTGAGGGAAACTAGAATAATTTTTAACTGGTGTGTGCCCATTGACAGGTTTCTTGTGCTTTAGAAGGTAGACAAATAGGGCAGGGCTAAATGGACTCAGCGAGACTTATATGAAAAAGAAGAGAATATGAAGGGGATGTGTAGGAATGGGTGTGTGTGCAGAGTTATGGAAAGGATATAACATTGTATACATATATGAAAATTCTCAAAGAATAAATAAACTATTGCAAAAAGAAAGGCGTATCTTTCAATAAGACCAAATTTGTGTGTGTGTGTGTGTGTGTGTGTGTATGGTAGGGAAGGAGAAGCGGGGAGAAGAGGGAGAAAGCTTAAGCTTGAAGAACTATTTGATACTATCAGAAATACTCCAAGTTTCTCATTAAATAACTTCTTTACAAGCAACAAGGTAGATTTATGATGCTGCCTTCATTCTTCCATGGTGGAGAATGCTTTCCCAGTCAAAAGGAAACCCAGTGCCAGAGCTCTCAGAAGTCTGACCTACTTAGCTCTTAAAAAAAATTATGTAGTTTGTAGATTAATTCTGCTAGGATGGTGTTGTGTTGATGGTTCTGAGATTGACAGACATCACCCAGTGTTAATAGAAAACATGCCAATTGGTACATTTTAGTTCCTGTTGTTTTATGTGCTGCCGTTATTATAATTCTTTAGCATAATGAAGTGTTATGTTTTATGAAAAGTGCTTTTTTGTATCTTTAAAACCACCAGCTGAAGTTGATCTTATGATAGCACCCAGTAAACATTATCTTTCTAAAGATGACTGCATGTAGCTAGCAGATGACAAGTAAATAGCCTTGTACGGTGACCAACACACAGGAAGTGTATGAAGAGAGTGACCAGACACTAAAACCCAAAGTGCTCTACAGTCATAAGAATAGCACACAGGGAGAAAACACCGCCCACCATGTCTTTTAATAAAATTAAACTTGGTCATTAATAACACCAATCAATCTTTGTATAGACACATTATATTTCCTACCCATTAGAAATAATATTTTTTAAAGATACTCTTTCACAATTCAGTGAGTGTGAAATTGCCTTTCTCACAGCTGTTCGGCACAAATGGGATAAATTATTGACAAAATGTTTAATGCTCCTCTTATGCTTATTGCTAATATGAAGAAGATGTTCTTTTTCTATATGTATTTAGAAGTGAATACAATCACAGAAGTCTAATAATAATTCTGCATGCCCTTATATGAACTGTGGATAAAGGGACTCAGAGGTAGACAAACAAATTGATATTCAGAGATGGAATGGGTGTTCATTAGAAAGTGGAAGCCTAAGATAGATCTCAGACTAAAGATCTGAAAGAATTATGAAAGAGACAGAAGTTATTCATCTTCTAGAGGACCACAGATGGCTAACTCATCAGTGTTTCTACACTTTTTGTGTAATAGTAACATAGTTTAAACTGGAATGCCCTTAGTGTAAAATGTTTAAGTAAATTAATGACTGAAGGTGAATGTCAATAATGTGACAGGCATCTGCCTCCGGAGAGGCACAAATGCAGAGTCAGAATTGTAAGGAAAAAGTGACAAGCAATTGGGGTCTTGGCTGTGATTTCCATATTTGGGTTGGGAGCCAGCTTCCTCAGAAATCAGCTTGGTAGTTCACTCTCTCTTCATGTCCTTGACATGCAGAACAGATGCTTTTGTCCAGAGACCATCTGTGAGGAATTTCAGGGAGCTCTTTTCCAGGGGTGCCAGTCCAAGGAATGTTCTCCATGCAGTTTTCTCCCAGAAGCTCAAGATGGGCAAAGCTCACAATATGACCATATTTCTATTTAGACTTTCTAACAAAAGTTCAAGTATTTGGCTTGTTCCTCCTACCTTTGCTACTATTGACTTAGCAGTTGCTTTTAGAATGTATTGCCATGAAGAAAGTTTCCTGTGTCTATTTCTAGTGTGGCATCTTGCCTGGGAATCTTTTGAGTTTGTATATAGATAGGAAAGGGGAGGGCAAAGTGAAAGAACAAATTTCCTTTTCTTTGCATTAATACATAGATGAGAGAAAATTATGGATAAGTGAAAATGTGATGACCTCAGAAGATATTAAGACATGAATTCAACTTGTTATACATTGCTATGTACTTTCAAAGACATCTTGATAGCAACTTAGCAATCTTCAAAGAGGCTTAGCAAATCTTCAAAGACAGTTTCATATATAGTTTGAGATTTTTATTCAGAAATTCAAAATAAAATCTAAACTTGTAAATGGTTTTCTTTTATTATTTTTGTTAGGACAACTGAGAACTAATGAAGCACTGGAGACTTAGGTTAAATTTAATACCTAGGAAGGTAAGATTCCACTGAAGCAACAAAAGAGATAGTCAGATACCAGGTTAGATTAACTCCTGGGTATGAAGGGCCTGAATATATTCAAGTGATATAAAGGGAGGATACTGATGGGCTGAATTATCCTTGGGATTTGACAAAGTAAGTAAATCAGAAAGTCATTAAAATGATGATTAATATAAACTCGGTGAGAAAAAGGCAGTGACAAACTTTCGAAACAACTCCTACAATTACCCCTACTTTGACAGAGAACTCAGCTATGTATGCATGGTTTCACTAGTTATGAAACCTACACTTTTGGAACTCTAATGGATTTTAGTGGAGAGAAACTCATAGCTTAAGAATGTGACAATCAGGATAAGGCACTGAAAGGTCAATTTCCCCAAGGCACTTAGCATGGACTCTATAATGAACTAAATACTGAGAAATTTAATTTGAATTTTCCAAACTATGTGCCCAGATATGTATGATTGAAACGTGAAACATATTTTCACCTAGCTGTAAAGCAACTATATTTCTTTTTGTCAAGAACAAATAGTCTGTTTATACGAAGAAGTCCTTTCCCCCTTTTACATGGGAGGAATTGAGAGGAAAAAGGATGGAGTCGATCATCACGCCACCATTGACGAATTAGAGAGGATGCATTGGTGCTGTGATTAGGGAATAATGAATACAAAAGTTATACTGAGTCATGGCTCTTGGTTTTTCCATTTTAAATCTAAGATTACTGTATTTTTCTTTTCTTTATTTGTTTGAAAAAATTGAATTGCTTTGATATTATCTCTGAAAGAAAATGCTCATTGATTAAGATTGATGGCTTATTTCAAATCATCAAAATATTTCCACGTTGTACAACGTTTTGAAAAATTCTTCAACAGTAAAAGTCTAGGAGAGCAAATTCACTTATATTATACATAGGGGCTGTGATCCATTATTACTAGAAGATCACATGTGTAGAATAAAGAACATAAACTCAGAGATCTGATTGGTTAATTGGAAATGTAAAAGAAAATCGAGGTATCAGCTGGGCTAGTCCAAAAGTGAAGATCGGAGCTGTATGGATATAAAGACTAATTTTGGAAAAAGCAGGAAAGGTTTTTCATTTTTGAATTTGTGTAAGCCTTATGTTCATGGTGTGAACATTCAGGAAGTTAGAGCAAGCTGAATATCACAGCCTTCATGATCCAGGTGATTACTCCATGAAAAAATTCAAAGGAAAGGCACCCTTAAGCATCCTTTCTCCATGGCTTACGCCTGTAGCCAGCCTCATGTCCAGAACCCTTACCACTGTCAGGCATGGTAACAGACCCTCAGATCAGGAGTTTATAGCTCATACTAGTCCAAGACGCAGCCAAGAGTACCTACTCACACTATTTTTCTTTTACAAGATAACTGAGTTGCCTATCATTAGTGAGGCCCTAAGTTCAATTCCAAGAATAAAAATAAAAGGCTAATGGAGATGTCCAGCAGTTAAATGACTTCAGTCTAAAACATAGAACAACATTAAAACTGGGATGTATCTTTGAACTGTCAACTTGAAAGCTCATGTGTTATATCCCAGGGTCTTCAGGCTCAGGAAATAGCTCAGAAACTTGAGTTTGTTTGGTCTCAGGTTCTGTACTCAGCCCAGGACAGCAGCCTCTGCTGGAGCAGAACTAGAAGAAATTCCTGGGACTTCAGTGAAAAGTCCTGTTTTACATCCTTGCTCTCTCCAGATTCTGAGCTGCAAATGTCTGTTCAAAACAAATCTCATATAGGGCTAGTTTCTGAATCTCATCACACTGTTTTCTTCTTTAGTTTCTAGTATACATCAACATGACATGCTGGGAATGGCAGGATTTGAAGGGACAATGGCTCTTCTTTCCCTGCTGGGTTGTATGTCGTCTACTCTTCCTGCTTCTCCCTGTTCTGCTCACCAGTCAGGACATAAACCTTTAGACTCCTGGTTCTTGGAATTTGGAAGGGAAGAAGGTGACTTAACTGTTATATCATATAAGAATACACAGCATTGCTAGGATGGCATTTACTGCTCATTAAGTAAGATTTTTTTATCAAGCTCCTGAAATTCTTCAGGGCATAGATAGTTTAGAAGTGACAGTAATTGAAACGAATTTGCTGTAAAATGTGTTTCAGTGCAGTAGGGCATTTTGCCACAGATAGACAAGGGAGTTAATTCTCTACCCCTCATGCAGCTTGCACTGTCTGTGCACACACTGATTAACCTTTCCCTGGGGCCTTGGAACACTCCACAGCAGAGGTGGTGAGGTAGAAGGATAAAAGCCTTATGCAGGCATTCTTCACACAGGGCTCTGGCACTTGGCAGTACTCAGAGTGACCTTTAATGTTGGCTTTTCTCATAGTTTTAATCACTTTGCCATCACTTGCAGAAGAGGTGACTTTAAAAGTGTCCTACTTAGGGAACACTTCAGAGCCAAGACTGAGCAGATGCACTCACTATTTCACATGTTGTCAGAGCAACCAGTGCAGTGAAATTACAGCATTTACAGAAAATGGGCTTCTGCAGAGTGCTAAATCAAAAGTGGAGGATTTTTTCCTCTTTTGCAGTTTCCTATACTTCATGTTAATTATTTAAGTTGCATTTTCATAGCTCAGCAACAAATATTTTATAGGTGAGTTTATTTTATTCAAAACTTTACTTTTAATTTCTTACCACCATAGTCCAAACTCCTTGTAAATTCTGTGTTTTTCAAGTCTTTTGTCTATCTACTTTGGTTGTTTATGTTGGTTGATTATTTTACTATAGATGGGCTATCATTTGTCAGCACTTAATTTAACATAGTATATTAACTAGTTTTCAATATATCGATTGTTGAAAGGCAAGATTGACTATTATTCTGGGTGATGCCTGACACTTACATGGTTCAGTGACGATTATTGTTACTGATGTTCACTATATTTACTTTTTACTTTGAAAAGATCAAGCCTATAGAAAAGTAAATACAGGTTGTTTAATTAATCTCACCAATTGTTAACCTCCTGCTGTTTAAGAGTTAACTGCAAATGTCAAGACATTCACTGAAAAGTATTTCATTTCTCTCCCAAAATGAAGACACTCTTCCACAAACAACTAAGAAAAAAAATTAGCATCGACAAATATGCACAACACATATTAAAACTTCCAAAACAACCCAGTGAAATCCTTTTTTGTGCCCCTCCTCCCCTCCAGTGCAGATTCTGTACATCATTTACATATAGAGTTGCTTTAGTCTCTTAATCTTAAAAAATTCTTAGTTCTTTTGTTCTCTCAGACAAAAAAAAATTTTAGAATCCAAATCATTGTTTTATACAGTTTCCATTAAATGAACATTTTCTTATAACTAGCTTCAGATAAAGAATTTTGGGGCAGGACCATTAGACATGGTGCTGTTTTCCTGAGTCTCACATCAGGTGAATGGAATTAGTGAACTCTGGTTTGGGGAACCAACTCATAATTTGCTTGGAGCATGCCCATTGCAGTTTTATTGGGAGTGTACTTCTTTTTCTTCTGTGACTAAGAAGCAATCTGTTTGATACATTGAGACTGTGCAGATTTCTTCTCCAATGCCCTTAAGCCCATTGCTGTCTACTAATCATTCCAATAAAATGTCCATACAGCTTGAAGTAATCAGTACTATGGGGTTGGTAGATGCTGGTACTTCACTGTCATTATTTCTTCTGCATTTATTAGCAAGTGCTAGTTACCTTTCTAGCCCTGCAAACAACTAGAGGGAAAAATTTGTCTTGGCTCAGGGTTAAAGTGGTTTTTGTTCATGGGTATCTGTTTCCAGTGTTTGGGAGCCATAGGAAGGTAGCCACATATCATGGCAGAGAGTGCAGAGTGAGACAAATTTTCTTACTTTATGGTGACAAGGAAAGAAAGAAAGAAGGTAGGAAGGAAAGAGAAAGACGGCGAAGGAGAGAGAGAGGGAGAGACACAGGAGAGAGAGAGAGGAGAGAGAGAGGGAGGCCTTTTAAAGTTGTGCACCTTGTCTTACCAATAAACTATTTAACCATGAACTTCTCAATGGATTTATTCATCAATGACACTAATGTCCTCATAACCCAACCACTTTTCATTAGCACCACCAACTGGGAGCCAAGTCATCAACGCATAATCCTTTGGTGACATTTTATATTCAAACTGTAACACACACACACACACACACACACACACACACACACACACACAACTTATCATTCCTCCTTTCTCTAACACTTGGAAGTATTGTTTGTGGATTATCAGAAATTTTCAATGGATCCATCCTAAGTTCTGTTATCCACATCAATTGTCGCATTCACTTAATTTTGTCATTAGGAGTAATAAGCTCCAAATAAGTAATAAAACAATGTAAAGTTATCTTGACTGTTAAAAATCAAGTATTAAAATATAAAATTTACTTAGATGTAATTATCCCTGTTATTATAATATAGATTGTGAGAAAACTAAAAATTCATTCAAGTTCATATATCCAGTAGGGAACTGAATGCAAAGGTCAAACCACTGCCCCTATATTAGACAAATTCGGAGAATAACTGCTATGATCTGCTTCTATGTAGAATAAATCATGAATTTTCAGTAGTTTTTACAAGGTAATTGTGATAAACTGTGGGAGCTGAGTAAAGTTGGTCATGAGAACAATAAAACTCTCAGCAACACAGTGTTAGAGGCTCCACACACTTGAGGTTTACCTGCAGGAAGCCAACTATACTCTCAGGAGAGTCTCATAGTGAGGAGACAAAAACCTCTTTGTGACTTTGACTCAAGAGAATAAGTAATGTAGTCAGAGCACCACAGTGGTGATGACCTCCTCTCCAGGCTCAAAGGTTACCAGAGTCTAAACTCACCTAGGAGACTGACATCTACTCAACTCTAACCTTTCCAAATGTTTTGTGTGATCTAAGTGGGGAGTAAAGGTAAGAAATACACATTGAAGTCACACCCACAGTGAGTTCATCCCATGTTAGGACTGAAAGTTAGTGATGACATTATAAAACTCCACCCTGACCCTTGCCTCAATACCTTACTGAAACATCAACAGGAAAGCAGTGAATAATGACTAAAGATCTAAAAGGCTGGAATTCTTAGGGAAGCCCCAGAGTAACAGAGGAACCAAATACAAGGGTAGCAGAGGCATCTGGAGGCTCTGGTATGTTGCTATAGAAAACATTAAACACAGCCCAACTCCTAGCCAGATTGGCATAAAATCTCACCCTCCGTGCATATTTACCTCAATTCCTATTACCTAATATATCATGTCTAACTTCCAACAACAACAACAAAAAAAAAAACAACAAAACACAAGACACGCTAAATGGTAAGAAAAGAAAACATGGAATGAAAGTCTTCTTTTTATGAAGACTTTTTCTACTCCCAACCGAAATGAGATGAGGTTTCTCATAACTGTTCTCTGTTATGCTTATGCTATGAAATCCCATATATAATCTGACTCCTACCTATAAAAATCAACTCAATGGCGCATATAAAATGACAACAAACTGTGCTATTGATTTAATACCGGAACAAAAATGATACAATTAAAGAAGTACAGTTTCAAAGAGTCATTGATGAAACAAAAAGTTGAGTATTTTCCTTAAAGAACAGAGAAACTGAAGTGAAATACTTGTATTTAGGGACCTGCTGGTTTTATGCTCTTATCTGCTAACCAGTCTGCATCCTTGGCTAACAGTGATCCCCATGACCATTGGGGGAAAAAAAACCAACGAATGTTTTAGAAACATTTCCCCTTCACATAGCCTAGTTTGTTTCAGCTGCCGATTTTCCCAAAACTCAAATTGGCAGTTGCAAAACACTCAAACTCATGCTCTCATTTCCTGAGAAGATCAGCCCAAAGGTTATTCAGTAACACAGGAAGCTTGCTACTCAGACACAAATATGAAGTGCAGGTCAGAAAGGACGTGGGCATGAAGAAGACAGCAACCTCATCAGGTTGAGTGGAGAACTCAATCCTGTTATTCTTTAACAGAATGTTCCTTGGCATCGGGGGAAGCCAGCAACCAGCTAGGTGCTGTAGAGAACATAGAATCAGACAACGCTCTTGCCTGGGGAGTTCCTAATCAAATCAGACAAACCAGACGCTAACACTGTCCAACAGTCTGGAGTGGGAAGAGCTGGCTTTTACATGGGGAACCTAAGGTCACTTTGGACAATACGGATACTCAATTTTAGTTCAACAAGCCGGCTCTCTGTGTTAAATAAGAAGTTTGCGGGAAGAAAATCCTCAACATACTTTCCTATGATTTCTATTTGTACATCACTCAAAAAGCTGGGTTTACAAGGGAATACAGTTTGGTTTTTAATTTTTTCTGCAACATTGTTATGGATAAATTTGTAAATTATCTAAATCCACTGGCCTGGTTTATTGGAGAAGGAAGGTTAACCTCAAAAAAAAAAAAAAAAAAAAAAAAAAAAAAACAGGATCATAGGTAGAGATGTGATTTCCTATTTGTGAACATCTCATAGAGTAGCCTGTGGGGTCCAGTTTCTGATGAGCTTATAATACACGACAGCCAACTATAGTATCCACTCTCCCCACTACTCTGTATAGACCAGTGAAGGTTGGACAAGCGATTTTCATGAATGAATTGGTCTATTTGGCAGCAGGTTGCCTTGATCTGGATTACCATCTCTTTACAGAAGATCTATTGGCATACCAACAACTCAAGCAAAGGAAAATTCTGGATGTATACGATATTCATAAGACAAGGAAGTGGATGTCTTTGCTTACATAGGATTTGGAGTTTAAAACACAGTATCACACATGTGAAAGTCTTCTCATAGCTCACTAATTTCTAATATTCTCCTTCACCGTAGAGCTCCACACTATGTATCAAGTTCATTTCCTATTAGTTTATATCTCTCTTCACACTAGCCATGACATGAATAGCGATGGGTTCCAATAACAAATGGTGATGAATAAAGGCTGTAAGCAGGCATGGCCAACACATGGACTGTAGGTTGCATGTGTCCACATGTAGCAGAGGACAGCTATGAATGCATAAAATCCTAAATTTAAAACATTGTATTTTTTTTGTCCTTTTTTGGAACTTGTTTGTGAGTCTCTCAAGAGTGAACTTTGTATATGACAATATTATGTTGTGATCTCTAAGGTATGATATATGCCATCTTTAACTACACATGTACTTTGCATTCTCAAGTAGAACTCAAGAATGAGGATTTCACAATTTTTCACAATGACTTCCAATGTCTTTAAATGACTTCCAATTTTTTTAAAAGGCAGAGTGTAGATCCCAAACTTATGCTTAAATACCTAAGTTGATTCCATAGTTAATTCATAAGATTATACAAATAGCTATTCCCAAACTCTCACCTATTCCGTAGCATCATCTGTATTCATCTATATTCTATTTTCTCTCTCTCTTTTATTTTTTGAGACAGGGTTTCTATGCTGTAACTCTGGCTGTCCTGGAACTCACTCTGTAGACCAGGCTGGCCTTGAACTCACAGAGCTTTGCCCGCCTCTACCTCTCAAGTGCTGGGATTAAAGGCATGAGCCACCACTACTCAGCTCATCTATATTTAGTATATTTAGTATATAGTCTATACTCATCTATATTTCAAAATATATACAAAATACATATAATTACAAAATTATGTGTGTTCACATATATGGAATTATGTCATTCTATTATTTTAAGGAATATATCAGTACTTCTGTAATTTGAGCCCAGAAGATTGTTTCAAGAAAAATCTTTGCACACTTAGATATCATGTGGTATTTAAATAACAGCTTTGTTTCTTTACATTCCTTTAAAATCTTGTAGATTTTTAGTAGAGGAAATAACTATAAAGAAACACTGTATGAATGTAGTAAAATAGACTAGTTTCCAGCATTAGATTCCAAGCCAGACTGTGTTGGTGTCTATCAGCTGGTGAAAGACGGAAGACCGGAGAAACATGCCCCAAATGTCATGTAAACATGTTAGTCCTAACAACCCTGCCAAATCCAACATTCCTGAAGCTAAAGTGAATTAAAGGCCCCGCCACACACATGTGGGTTATTCCCCTTCCCTGTGAAACTGGGGCATGGGAAAAGTTTGGATTCTGGAAATCTCAGAAACAGCTAGAAAGGAAATATTTCTTTTATAGACTGGAGAAAAATTATAGTTCAATCTTAAGTTAGCTCCATATAACCAATATTTAAGGGATGTGCTGCCTTGAGTTGAGGATTCCTTTAAGAGATGTGTCCACTGGTGAAGCAACATTGATCTTGCCTACATGTACGATCTCCAGTCCACACTTAGTATCAATATTTTTCCAGGTTTGAAATAGGCTTCATGCAAGTTTCACCAGTAAAGAGAAAAGTATATTTCATGGAGATAGTCATTACAGGGAAGCTGTAGAGGAATCATGGAATTGGAAACTGATCTTGGAAACCAATGCTTAGTAATTCTCAAATTAGAAAACAAGGGTTGTGAAAGTTGGTTGGACTCACCCAAGACTCTATGGCTACTGATGGAGATAATAGGCAAGCACCCCTGTCTGGAATCCAATGCCATGGTCATTTCCTTCAAAATATGTATTGTCCTTCTAAACTTTAATTTTAACATAACTATATAACTATTCTTATACAATTCGAAGAAATACTGTACATAGATCTCTTCCTTGTGCTTTTTATCAAGTTTTTTTTTGCATGATATGATTATGCAAAACTGAAGATAATATCACAGCTAGAATCCTGAAAATGGTGTGACCAACGCAGAACATTCATAGCACAGTGGAGACTCCTCACAAATCTCCTAGTGACGTCACATTATCTCTCACCTCGTATGTTCTAGTTCCATTCTGTTGTTGTGACAAACATAACCACAAGCTACTTAGGGAAGGAAATAATTTATTTGGCTTAAACTTCCAGGTCATTGTCTACCATTGAGGGTTGTAAGGGTAGGAATCCAAGAAAGAACTTGAAGGAGAAATCAGGTCAGCCACTGCTTGCTTGACTCACTAGTAGGCATATGTTTTGCTCATATTCTTATACAGCCCAGTACCACCTTCCCAGGTTTGGTACATCTTACAGTGGGCGGGGATTTCCTACATCAATTAACAATCAAGACAATTCTCCATAAGCATGTCTATAGGCCCATCTTATTTGGAAAATTTTGCAACTGAAACTCCATTCTCAGGTGACTCTAGGTTGTCTTAACAGTTAAAGGTGTGCTGGCTAGGTTGTTTTTTTTTTTTGTTTGTTTTTTGTTTTTGTTTTTGCTTTTTGTTTCAGCTTGACAGAATATAGAGTCACCTCAGAACAGGGAACTCAATTGAGAAAATGCTTCCATCAAATTGTTCTGTAGTCAAGTCTGTGCTGTGGGGGCATTTTCTTGATAAATTATTAATGTGGGACATCTAGACCATTATGGGTAGTATGACCCCTGGGCAGGTAGTCCCAGGTTGTATAGAAAGAAAGCTGTGTGAGCCACGGAGAGCGAGCCAGTGAGCAGCACTCCTCCGGTTCTGCTTCAGCTTCTGCCTCTAGGTTCCTGCCCTGGGTTTCTGCTCTGGCTTCTATCAGTAATGGACTATAATGTGGAAATGTAAGTCCAAACTTTCCCCCAAAGTTGCTTTTTGGTCATGGTATTTATTACAGCAACAGAAAACAAACTAAGATACTAGGATACCATCATTTTCCTAATCTCTTACCAGTAATTTGTTTTTCATTTCTACTATTTAGTTATTTCAAAACTATTATGTGAATGGAATCACAGAGTATGTAAACGTTGTTTTTCTCTCCCACATAGTATAGTTCTCTGGGGATTTATCACATTGGTGTTTATCAACAGTGTGTTCTCATTTTTTACTTCTGAGAACGAATGCTATAATTACACTGAAGTTTGTTAAATTCACTTGTTAGAGAACAACTAGACCATTTTCAGTTTTCACTTAATACAAAGAAATTTGCCACAAGTAATTGTGGAAAAACTTTTCCATAAAATTAAATCTATTTCTCTAGGGTAAATGTCCAGAAGTGTTCAAACCTATGGAGAGTGCATTTGTCAAACTTTCATGTTACATTTGTACCAGTCATATCTGAGTGTCCTAAAGTATCCACAGTCTTTGAAAAACTTGGTACTGTCACTATTATTTTGTTCTCACGACTCCAATAAGCATGTAGTGATAACCCACCATAGCTTTAACATGTATTTTACTAATAGCTGATAATTGATTATTTTATCATGATTATTTTCCATCTATACATCTTACGTGAAAGTCTTCATGCTTTTCACCCATGTTCCTCTATGTTCATGAGATAATGGCTCTAGTACACCCTATGGACATGAAAGTTCACAGATACTTAAGTCCCTTATGTTAAATGATATAGTAAGTCTCACTGTATAGTCTGTACATATTCCTATATATTTCACATTACCTCTACATTATGCATGATGACTAATCTGACACAAATGTTATGGTAGTAGTTGTTGTAGTATATAATATAGGCAGTAATAGAAAAATCATCAACACAGATGTACTTTTTTTTCTTCAAATATTTTCCATTAATGACTGGTTGAATTTGTGGTCTGAACTCGTGAAAAATCAACTGCATTTGACCTTTTTTAACAATTGAGTTTTGAGGCTTTCTTATATTGTAGATACTAATAAAATATGTGACTTAGAAATATTCTCTCCCAGCCTGCATGTGGTCTTTTTAAATTCTTCTTAATATTTTACACACAATACAAAATATTAACTTCTTTCCACCATTAAAATGATTTTCACTTTAGCCAAAATTGAATTTGGCATACTTTGTGAGTTCACTTTTGGTTTCTATATTCTGTTCCATTAATTATTTTAATCTACTTTCCACAAATATAGGACAGTTCTAGTCACTGGAGAGAGAGAGAGAGAGAGAGAGAGAGAGAGAGAGAGAGAGAGAGAGAGAGAGAGAGAGAGAGAGAGACGGAGAGAGAGAGAGGGAGAATGTCATGTAATTGGGTAGACTAATTCCTTTTATTTTGTTTGTCATTTTCAACATAATTATTTTAATTCTTTTGACATTCCATAAGAATACAATAGCTTTATATTTATCTCTATAAAGCCTTGGAGGAGTTTTGAGCTTAAATGAGTTAAAACTCTATGTTAGACTGGGAGATATGTTGATTCTTCCAAATCACGAGTATAGTATGTTTCTTTATTCAGATCTTTGATGTATTTTATCCAATGTAAATTCTATTACATTTTATTACTTTTATATTTAAGTTTATCACTTTCACTAGAGCAAAATAAATTTTGTTTAATGTTTAATTAAACTGTTTAATTTCAATTTCTGTTGGTATTATATAAGAACACTTTTAATTTTTTATGCTTACTCCTTTTCTTTGTAACCTTGTTGAAATCACTTATTAACACAATGAATTTGTTTTTGGAGTATTCCTTGAGATTTTCTATGACTAGCCACCTAACTTCAAGAATACAAAACATTCAGGCTTCTCCCAAAGTGGCCCATGCAGTACAGTCTCAGCTCAACCTCTCTAAGCACTTGCTTGGTTACCAAGGTGAAGTTCCAGAGACCTTTCTCTGCCATTACTTATAGCTCTCTGAGTGCCTACTGCTGTTATAAGAGGAGCAAGATGTTTCAAATCTAATTTTGGCTTATTCATACGCTAGGGTAAAAGCCTGTTTAAGTTTCCTAACCTCTCTAAAATCTCTTATTTGTAAACATAGATAATATGGCATCTCTCCCATCAGAATACACAGGATTTAACTGGACCAAGAACTTACAGGAAAGCCTGACGTGAAGTACATAGGTTGCTATGAAGTAAATTAGGTTGTTATTAAAGTGCATTATTGGAGACGTTTATTTCTAGTTATGTTTATAATAATTGTTTTGTGCTCAGTTTGGGGAAGGGCTGCCTAAGTCTTGGCAGTCTGTATTACCTGCAGATGTTGGTTTAAGTAAATCTATGAGTAAAAATGTGTTTTTGGTCATAATTTGCACCTGCTCACTGCCCTCTGGCAGAGTCATTTTAACAGAGCACAGTTGATGTGGAGGAATTCTTGTGATCCTCTCCCCCATAGTCTCCAGCACCAGGAAGAGAACACTTCCCTTAGGCTGCGAGTTCTCTCACTGTAAAGGTGACATAGCTCAGCTGCCAAAAGATTGTGCGATGAGACTAGGCTACAGGTTTCCTTCATTGTGCAATTAGAAATTTGGATGCAGGGGCAGAGTTTTTGTATCAGTAGAACACCTGTGGAACTTCTCCATCAATTAGAACACCTGAGATCAGATGGTTGGGGTTCCACTGTCCAGGATGGCACTTGCCATGACAGGTGGTTCCCTCTGCTGAGGTCTGACAAGGTTTGCATCAATGAGCTGCTGCTACAGTGCATTGTATCCTAATATGCTTTATATTATTAGCTTAGATATGTCATATATTTTCCATTGTTGCCTGACTTTTAGCATTGCCTTGGAATACATTTTAAGATTTTTTTTTTGGTTTGTCCTTCTGCTAAGAGAGAACTCACATAATCTGTGGTGGCAAAAATTCTTCCACTCTGTGTCAATACAGCCTCCAATTGTTGCTTTGGTCGCTCACTCCACAAGGATGTTGGACAGTGAAAACAAATTCAGTTGTTTCCTGAACCACAAGGCCTGTCAGAAAGGAAATCATTTTTATGTAAGAATGAACAATTTATAATAAATCAGGTAATTCTAGATGGACAAGGCAGCCTTTTACACTTCAGATGTTTCCAAAGGAGCTGTCTGTCTCCTCACATTTATACAACTTTTTTCCTTGCCTTGGCAGTAGAGGCTGGATTCTAAACATACCATGAAATAAGCTGTATATTTGGCTCCAAGATTATTCTTTTGGTCCAAAATGGCATCAAAATCATTAACTTAATACACATTGACTTGGAAGCATGGAGAAAAGGAACTTGAGTGAAAAATCAGGTTTAATGCCAAAATTTGAGTTCTATTTCAGTGGTGCTGCAACCACAGTAACACACCCGAGACAGGCAAGAAGCAGGTGTCTTTTATGCTCTAGGTGTTAGTGAAGACACAGTTGTGGTGGTAAACAGTACAGTACCTTTTCTGAGTCCTGGTTTGTTAAAAGATGTAGCTTCTCAATATTGAGTTCATGCTATTTCTTTAAAAATTACCCGTGTTAACTTCTTGGTCCCTCTGTTTTGAATTGTGTGTCTGTCCAAAGAGTCTTCATGAGCACCAGCCTTTCTCCCTGTAGGCTTCTGATAAATTAGCCTTTCTTTTTGTTATTTATGAGGTGACAACTGGTCCCAGAAGACTACAAAGCTTTTCTTCACAAACACATTGAAAGCAAAACAAGGAGAAGTATTCCAAGACAGTCCTGAAAAGCACATTGTTCACTGTATTATTTGGTCAAGCCATCATTCTAAGCACATGGTAATGGATCAAAGTTAATTTAATAGTAATCTGTTGATTTTCCTGTTAAGACAAAGCAAGAGGTGGTTGTAGAGTCGGATAAACAAATGCTGATAGTATTCCAAAGAGATTAAATAAAAACATTTCAGTCTTTAGGTTCTGTATTTTAACAACACCATGATGCTTTTTTTCTTTGGGTTTGTCTCCTTTCTATCCAGTCACACACACACACACACACACACACACACACACACACACACACACACACACCTATGTGCTGCTATCCTTCTATTTGTAAAAACATTAACCTGCACATAGATCCCTGCCAAAGAGCCCACTACAATTTAGATATCTTGTTGTAAATATTGTCTAGTCCACTGCTATTATTCACTAATATTATAATATTAATAAGCTATAAATATTAACTTCTAGATACCTTTAAATAAAATACTTGTCATAATCTATTAAATTAAATATTTTAAGGCTTCTTGTCAACTAAAATAATTGAACATTTGAGAATGTTTAAAAATGTAAAAACATAATGAAAATAAAGGTAAACAATAATCCTATAACCAAATGAAACCCCAAAGCTCAAGTCATATTTTGTTTAACGTGAGACCACTTCAGAGAAAGCAGTATGTTGTATTACTAGTTTAAGATTAGGATCCCATGTAAAACCTAGACTTAGCATTTTTTTCTTTTGTTAAAATAGATTTTTTTCTCATGTAATAATATTCTGATTATGGTTTCCCCTCTCTCTACTTCTCCCAGCCCCCCACCTCACCTCCCCTCCCATCCAGATCCATTCCCTTTCTGTCTCATTAGAAAACAAATAGACTTCTAAGGGATAATAATAAAATATATAAAATAAGATAATAAGATAAAACAAAACTTATACATTAGAATTGGGCAAGACAAACAAATGGAAGGAAAAGAGTCCAAGAGAAGGCGCGCGCGCACGCACACACACACACACACACACACACACACACACACACACACACACAAAACAGACCCCCTCATTCATTCAGAAATCTAAAAGAAAATCAATAAACAGGAAGCCATAATAAATATATACGAAAATTTTAATGCATTTTTCTAAGCATTTTGTTGATAGAAGTGAAATCTATATTTAACAAAAAAATTTATAATGTAAAATTCTTTTATAACTTAATTATAAAGGAATAACCAACCAGGGTCACTTTAATGGCAGTCAATGTATCTATATATATAATCATTTAGTGGTTATAAAATACCATGATTTCTTTAACCAATTTTTATATTCATTGTGTATTGTAGAGTTTTTTTTCTATATTATTCAAAACAATTCCATGCTGAGACGCATATGTCTATCTTTGTGGAAACTATCTGTTATTTCCTTGGGGAAAGTTCCTAGAAATGTAATTGTTGGAGCGAATTTCTAATGTATGTAGCATATACTGAGAATTTGTCAACCAGATACTTTGTATTTAGCTATGTTCCTAAGAAAGACCTGTGAAAGCACTGGTTTACTTTATACACTATCATTCTTCAATGACACCATTTAACTTTTGATTCTTTGTTAAACTAGTTACTGGAAAACAGCTCTTGCACATTGCATTAAAATACAGTTTCTACTTTCATTTGAAACTATATTTATTCATCAACTGTTCAATGCTCTGACACTGACCTATACCATATCAAGCCTATTATTTTATTATTACTCTTAATAGTTATATTCTGTAGCTTAGTCTCAATTTTTGCAGAGGGAGTGGATTACTAGAGTTTCACATATTTTAAATATAGAACAATGTTTTAAACTCATTAATTTCTTTCAAAATCAGAATATCTGATAGACTTTTTTTTTCAAGAAAAGTTTTTTCTGTTGTAACTCTGGCTGTCCTAGAATTCACTCTGCTGACCAGGCTGGCCTTAAACTCAGAGAGATCTGCCTGCCTCTGTCTCTCTAGTGCTGGTATTAAAGGCATGCACCACCACCGTGGCCTGTTAGACTCTTTTCAAGTAAATTTGTGCTTTTTAAAAAAGTCCTTTTCAAGGCTTGTCCTTTGGAGAAGGAAGAGCATAGGCTGTATAATAGAATAGTAATTGTACATTTTGCAAATATTCTACTATTATTTATTGAGTTCTATGGTTTAGGTACTGAATTAATCATTGAAATAACTTGTTTATTTTCTTAAAACAATATTACACAGTGGTAGTAAAATATTCCCACTATAAGAGATGTCATATCTCTAAATGGTAAAAACTCTAATCTGAGTCTGGATTTGCGAGGAATCCAGAGTTTGTACCGCTAATTACTAACACTATATTGCTATCTCTTCAGTGGTCTCACACTAATGATGATAGTCAATTCTCTCTTAATAATGGAATATGTATCATTAACACCATCGCATGATACAACTACTAGTAATGTTTTATCCTCCCGTCAAATCTTTAAACAGTGATAAGAGAATCACTTGTTGCTTTTTTTCTTCACTCAGTTCCCTTTTTTTTTTTTTTTTTTTTTTTTGCAGCCAGAAGTCTGCTTAAACCAGTCTTGCAGTGCATGACGGTTTGTGTGAGAGGGGATACCCTTCTTTTCCCACAGGCACTCATCCATCCCTGTTCTGTTTTTCTTCATCTTAAGGGTGGTGTGTGATATTCCAGGCCCAGTTCATTACTCATGCGGAGCCTGCAAATTCTTCAGAAGTCAGAGTACTGGTCTTTGTGGCTCTGTGGTCCTTGTTCTCTGCCCTTTGGGACCTGAGAGTGAGAGAGTGTATCACACTGGGAAACACAGACTTTGCTGTCTCTCAAGCCACCAGTCCCGCTGCAATCATTCACAAGCTAGCCTTCTCTCTGTTCTATAGAAAGCAGAGCAGCCAGGGTGTGGCTTGTGCTTCTGATTGTTTACAAGCTCGTGGTACCCATGGAATGGGTGCATAACTGTCCACAAATCTCTCCAAGTATTTCTTACAATTTGATCTCCATTTGCTTTTCTTCATGGTAATAAAATTTTCCATTGTGAGGGGGGAACCTTTGGCTATCTCACAAACTTTGCAGAAAATACAAGTTTTTCCTCAAATCTTCCCATCCCTGAGACTAGCACAGTCGGGATTCTTTAGATCTACAATTATACTGATTTATACAAAAGGACTTTGTTTGCTCATTCAATAATTATTTAATAAGAGCTAAATGTATGCCAGATACTACTGAAGCCATTGAGAGATAACCCAGATGAAAGACTCCCTTCATGGATAGAAAGAAAAAAACAGATAAGCTACTGAGTCCAGTGATATCTGCCATGAACAGAAAAAGGGTAGGAACTGCTACTTCAGCAAAAGGAGGGGCTCAGCTGGGATGAATGACTAGAGGTGACCAGCTATACATAGAGACAGAGGACATCGTTCTATCGGTGGAAGCAAAATTCCTAAGATGGGACAGACCTTAGTTTAATCTAAAAGGAGAGATTACAGAATAGGGGAGGAAGCCAATGAAAGAGAAATTAAAGAAAAGCCAAGGACAGATCATATTAACTTTGTGTACTACAAGGATGAAGAATTTATTTGTATTTTTTTTTTAATTCTAAGTATAATAGAAGGCTACTGAAAGGCATGATACAAGTGTCACTAGATTTCTTTGCTAGAGGTCTGATTCTAGTGGTCTTAACAAACCAGGTTTGACCACTTACTTGCCTTTGGATTCCAATTAACAGAGCTGAAGTAGGAAAGGAATTCAGGAAAACAGCTATCTAGAAAACGGCCCTCTGCCTCAGAAAACAGCTCCAGGATTACAGGGAAGGATAAATGCAGAGAGCCAAGTGATATGCATATACGTAGTAGTTCTGGTTAAGCAGTGGTATGGTCTCGCTTCTTGGTTGATCCTCCCACTTGGTTGCTCTTTGTCACTGAGTTTGCTCACTGCCACTGAGGCTCAGGGAAAATTCTACTTTCATTGGAGAGTGCTCCTTGGCCTCTCCCTGATGTATACCTAAATATCTCTCCCCTCTCCTTTCCCACTCTCTATTTGATCTGGTGTTTTCAGGAATATGTTACTGTAACCTGCATAGTCTTAGTTATCTCTCTCTTTTTTTAAAGAAACATTTTCTCTGGAGATTATAATATATGTACATATTTTTACCTTTTCCTTTCCTGCTCCCCATGTTGCATATACTCAAAACTTCATAACCTTCTTTAGGCTAGAAAATGAACATAATTCTTGGATAATTAACAGCTGCTTTCTGAATAAAGTAATCATGTAGGTTGCTTTGGAATAGATCATATACACAGCCTGAGCTGTTTATAGTTAAAATATCTCACTTAAAAAAATCACACAAATAAGCCTTACCTGAAATAAAATGAGACAAAAGACAAGGGCTTTCAGGACAGATTTATTGAACAAAATACTTGGGTTGTACATTACAAATTTTAAAGATTTGGCTGGCCCTTTGCTTGGCTCTTGCAGGATTCTGAAACACTTCCATTTCTCCCCAAATACTGATTTGTTTAAAAACCTGAAGTCAATTGCTCTTACATGAATGCTTTCCCATCTCATGTTTGTATTGCTTTGTTTCCTGTCTTTGAATTAGAACAAAGATGTAAACCAAATGTAAACCAGTGATTGAACACCCTGCCCCAGGCTAAAGTCCATGTCCACAGACCTTTCAGAATCAATGCACACAATTCTTTGATCCAGTTTCTGAAATAACAACAGCAAAAAAAAACCACCCCAGAACAGATTGAAAGTACTGACTCTAAGCACCCTTGAATTGTGATAATTCATGCACCAGCTCAGCTTCTTCATACATTTCAGTTGAAACCTGGGAAAGAAAAACAAATCATATATTGTGTTTCATTATTTACCCACAAATAATGAAACATTTAAGAACATATACATGTGCTGCCTTGAGTTTATGCAGACAATTTAGATAGTGTGAAAGTACAATACACAACATCTGTGTGCAGAATGCACTCTGGTCCTCGGGCATTGTGGAGCCATTTGAGCTTGAAGTGTGGCCCCCTGAGCTGTGTGCTGTGGAAAGTCCCACCACCCCTGTTCCTAGTGCCGTTCATTTCCTCCGTACTGCTGCTGTTTGACTAAGTCGTCTCTTATACATTAGTGGCCTTTCCCACAACTGCCAGAGACATTTCTGGTAGAGCAAAGAATAGCGTTTTGAAAGTCATCCTGATTCACACCAATTGAATCTAGGTTTTCAGCCCTGAGCTGAGCAAGAAAAGATACTTTCAATCAATTGGAACCCTGATTACAAACAAGCCACGTATATTCCCGTCAGTTCCACAGCTTCTGTTAGTGCCTTACATAAAACACTCTCATATATTTGAGCAAGAACACTGTTTCTTCCTTAGGTTCTTCCATACCCACCACGCGCTAGAAGAAGTAGTCCACCAGCTGCCATGCAATTAAAGAGGGGAACTAAGTCCTTCACTCTTGGCTTCTCCAGTCGCAGATATAAACGCCATCTTACAATTAACACCACGAATATTCTGTTCGTAGGCGAAGATCAGCACAGAAACCACATGAATTTGAGTGCTTCCTGCAATTATTCTAGATCTTAAAAGAGTTATGGCACCAAATAGTTGATGAGGAAAAATGCTTTTATGGAAGTATTTCAGTGGAATGTGAATAGTTGTTACACTGCCACTTTGGAACCTCTAGCAAATTAATAGGTAAATGCTGTATCAACTACTAGTTGCTCATGAAAAGAAAGGAGAAATTACCTTATAAAACTGACGATGCCTCTTGCAGAAAAAATTAAGCCTAAATTTGCTCATATCTCTACATATAAATATCAATATACTAAAAATACACTAAAAATGTAAGTGATACCTTGGAGATGTAATTAGTAAAATTCAAATGCCAAAGCTAGTATTAGAAAATAATTAAAATTAAATTAAATAATTTAAATGATAAAATTTACAATTTTATAATTGATTTATAAAATTTTATAATTATAAAATTATAATTATAAATTATAAAAATAAAATTATAACTATAATTTAAATTATAAAATAATTAAAATCAAATTAAAAAATAAGTCAACCTACACTCTTTGACAAATAAACAGAAAAACAGTAGAGGGAGGAAGCTGTGGGTGAAAATGGACTTGTAATCTGACATAAAGACTGTATTTGAAGGAAGCAAGCAAAATAAGCATGCAATGTGAAATGGAGATTTGAACACTGGGTAGTTTGTAGTGACATTACGAAACTATTTTTAGTTTTCACCTTCAAGAGAGGTAAACTGGATATAGAACTAAAAAATAAATTTTCAATTTAAGTTTTGCAAATTTAATACATGTATATGGATTTTAATATTATCCTCCCAGCTCCAAATCCCTTCAGAATTCTCTTTCCACCACATCCTCCTCAAACTTCATGGCTCCCCCAACATTGACTCAAGCTATTGCTGCCGGTATGTGCAAGGGGGTGAGCTCACTCACAGGAGCATGGACAACTCACCAGGGGCCTGAAGAAACTGACACCCCCTCCTGCAGCCAATAGCTCCTCAGCTAGAAGTTGGGGCTTCTCAAGTCCATCCCCAACCTTGCTGCAATTTGGTAACCTTGACCTTGTACCAGTTTCTGAGTTTATGATTACAATCCCTGTTTCACTGCAGTTGTTCACAGCCTCTGCCTCTTATTTTTTTCCTTCCTTTCTTCCTTCCTTCCTTCCTTCCCTCCTTGCTTCTTTTTTGAGACAGGGTTTCTCTGTTGTAACTCTGGCTGTCCTGGAACTCACTCTGTAGACCAGCCTGGCCTCGAACTCACAGAGATCTGCCTGTCTCTGCCTCAGGAGTGCTGGGATTAAAGGCTTGTGCCACCATCTCCTGGCTAACCTCTGGCTCTTATAATTGCCCTGAACTCTCTTCTTCCATGTTCCCTGAGCCTCTGGTGGGAGTGGGTGTGATGCAGTTGTCTCAGTTATGGACAAGTACTCCATAGTCACTTGTTCTTGGCCAGTTGTGAGCCTCCATGTTAGCCACTACCAACTGCATAAAGAAAATTCTCCGATGAGGCTTGAGAGCTGCATTGGCCTATGGCCATAAAAATAAATATTTAGAAGGTAGTCTGACACTATGTCCATTTAGCAAACTAATCCTAGTAATTCTCACTTACAGCCTATGACATCCCCAGTCATAAGTTCTTGGCCCAGTTTACAGTACCAGACATGAGGCGCATCCTGTGTAGTAGGCTTAAATCCAGTTAGAAAGTGGTTTGTTGTCCCTGTAATACCCACGCTGTTATTGCAGTTATAGATATCTTACCGTTATTCACTGTTGTAGGGTATCAGGTTTATAGCTGTTGATAGTTTTAATTTTTCTCCCCCAGAAGCCGATATTGTATCTTCTAAAACTATAAGAGCAATGGATACAGATTTTAAAATATGTGCAGAAAATGAGAGCATCTTTCTTCATTTTTAGCCTCAGGACTTCTTGCATTATTAAAAGTTATCAAGAACTCTAATGGTATTTTTAATGGTTGATACTTATCAATCTGTGTTTTTTAGAAATTTAGAGCTCAGAATTGAAGCAAAATAGTTATTAATTAATTTAAAATATTACCAACCATCTAAGTATATGCTAATGTGATTTTGTGATACTGAGATACTCAGGTTCCTGTGTTTGCTATCACTGAGCTTTAGCCTTGGCTTCAAATGTATATTTTTATCAAAATAACTTTATTTCCTAGAGAAAAAAATAAAGTGATAAATGGGGCATTTTTTTAAAATATGCTTTCAAATCTTAAGAGATCTTGTTTCTTTTTTTTCTTTCTTTTTCTTCATTTCTTTTCTTTTTTTGTCTTGTCTTTTCTTTTTTTCTTTTCTTTTTTCCAGGAAGGTTTCTTGGTGTAACCCTGACTGTCCTGGAACTCTCTCTTTAGACCAAACTAACCTCAAACTCAGAGATCCTCAAAGATAGCTTTCTTTATAGAAGTAGATTCTCAGAACTACATTTGCATTCAATCCTTTGTGATGTCATCTAACACAGTCTCTGAAATTTTTCAGTCTATTTACAGAAAAAAAAGATGGAGAGATAATGGCAATCGTCATTTTAGAGTTACTGAGGCAATGACTCACTGAAAGGCCTTAGGGACCACCAACAACCAACCAGACTGTGCCGTGAGAACCACCGTATCTGACACAGATTCTGATATATTCCTTGGGTTTGGAAAAAAGTGATTGAGTTTGTTTTTAACACAGTCTTTCCCTTAATTTGATAATGATTCAAAACGGAATGAGAAATACAGACGTTCATTATACTAATCTCTTTCTGAGGCTAAATTTTCCATAACCGAAAGTTAAAAAAAATTAAATAAAGTTGAACTAAAGGGGAAAAAATGTTTTGCAAATGGGGCAAATGTTTCATTATAATACAACTATGATTAAAGTATTGAAAATTTGAGGCAAAGGACATAACAATCTTGGTCTGCTAACACTGTCTTTAGGAAAACATGAATGAATATATTATGGACAATATCATATCATTACAGCATTTGCACTTTGCAAAAGCGTGCACTTTTATTCCCTTAACTGAACTTGCTTGATGAGTTTTTGTCTCTTTAGTATCATTATAGAATTGAGTGGAATAGAGTTAAGAGATTGTGTGTCTAGATTTCCTTGGCAGTGTAGAGCTTACAAAAGTTATTAGCAAATAATTTGGTAAAAGAAAGACTTCTCAGTGAAAAAACACAATTTCTAACTGGTTTTTACAGGTGGCTTAATAAGTTTTCAGTGGACTGATCATCTAAACTTATGTAGCATTTTTCAAAACATCAAAAAGTACCAGACAGATTCTCAGTAAATTTTACAAGACTGTTGTAAACTTACCACCCAAGCTAGGCAAAGGCAAAGAAAGAAAAAACAACATTGTCTAATTGCATTCCTGGTCCTAGCACTGGGTAAAACTATTGGTGTCTTTCTTCCCCACAACCCCTAGTAGCCTGCATAGCACCTTCCAGCACTAAGAAAGCCAGACAGCAGAGAGAGAGTTTCCTGGTCAATTCAAGGTTAATTTCTCTATCTGCTACACCTAAAGTGTGTCTTCAACAATCTTACCATCTCATTATAGTGAGGAACCAAGAACAATATCAATAGTCTGTATTGGGCTGGGTGCTTCTGGGGCATCCCTGAATGATAAGTCACTGAGAGGTAACCTGTGTCTGGAACCAGGACTTTCATTTAATAATCTTGGTGTTCTGCAAGCAACATGGCTCAGCTATATAGAGTATGTCTGTTCAATTTGTTTAAAAAAATTACAGTTAGCTTACAAATGAGTGGGCTTCTGTATACCCTCAACTTTGATTAAGCCACTCCTTACCCCTTCTTTCCTTCACTCCCTACTTCCATTCCTACTTGACTGGCAGTGGAGTTGGGAGCTACTATTTGGAGATAAATATCCTAATTCTTTAACCCATTCTCCTATGAATAGCATTTATTTCATTTTTTCCATTATTCACTATTTTAAAAATATTCCTGCCGCTGTCTCCTATATGTATTCAAAGCTTATTTCAAATAATATGCATATTTCAAGAATATGAAATTTTGAGACCTACACATACATTATATACAATTTGCTTTTTTATTGTAATTGGAAGAATCACATCTGACTAGCATGACTGTAATAATTTGTATTCATCCCCCATGCCACAGATTCAAATGACTGCCTCTAAGAAGTGGCAATAAAGTCTGTCTCGGCCTGGCTAGATGGTTTGTCAAGTTAAAAAAAAAATTATTTAAGCCAAGACCTGACCACACACGATAATAATACACTAAAGTAAATAGAACTTTGATTTGTTTTTCAAGTGCACTGTAAACATTTCCTCAACTGTGCTGGCCTCCTGCATGTCTTTCACCTGTTTTCTGTTGGGCTTTGTCCTTTCTGTAAGCATTCTGTATTGTAAGCACTCTCTGTGTTTGAGGGAGAGTAATTCTTTGTGCTTTCTATGTATCTCAACTGTCTACTAGTCAGCACTCCTCACTTCTTTTTTTCTTTTTTAAAGATTGTTTTAAATAAACTTACAATTTAAATATTAATACAATCAAACTAATCTCTTAAGACTTATTTGCATTCTTTTGAATGTGTGCAGTCCCTTGGATGGGCTGTGGAGGCTGTGTGGGCTGAAGTGCAGAGACTGCATTAGAGGATCAGAGGGTTCTAAGCTCACTAAAGAGACTGCTTTGAGGGTTTTGTAAGTTGGTACTGGTAACTCGACTAGGGAAATAACCAGGAAAGTCTTCGTGTTATATTTTAAATAAAAAAATGTCCAAATGTCCTTTAAGTTGTACCCACATAATTTGACATTACTTTATTACCCATTGAAAATCGCTTCTGAAGAATATTTAACAACTTGAGCAAGAATATAGTGATATAAAGTAGTTTGAAAAAGCAAACTTAGAGGAACTACCCTGTGGGACTGTCTTGAGAGCTAAGAGCAAGTCGAAGCTGGCTTTGAAGCCCGCATCATCCCTAGAGATTGAACACGGAAGGCATTTGGCTGCTGCTCGCCTTTAGCCTGACAGAACTCAACTATATTATTAAATTATTCGATATTAATACTGCCTGCTTCATTGAAACAAAGATGCTTTGTCTGTCCTGCAGGCTGGGAACACGGGCTCAAGCTCCATACTCAGAGGAGGCCACTCCCAGCATCCTTGTCTTAACAAATGGGCATTCTTGGGGTCAATGGCTCCTCCCCTGCCTGTATCCCTGTAAGTGTGCCCTCACACTGCATTAAAGTGAGACCACCCCCTGACACGTGTCTTCCAAGTCTGTATATACTTATCCAGCTTACTGAGGTCCACCAAAGATAGGACAAGTATGCCGTAAAACTGTGGCCTCACCATGCCGTGTTCCCATGTGGGTCCTTCCTGTGGACACGGCAAACTGTGGGTGGGCCAGTGTGCTCCAGGCAGAGGACCTGTCTGGGAACACGCACGTGGTGGAAGAATTTCTTAAAATAACAATACCCTAATTGTATGTGGAAAGAAAAACAAAAAGGAAGAATAACAGAGGGAGAAAGAAGAGGAAGGAAAGCTCATAAAAAATATAGAAATATTGCTGATATCTGTTGGGTCAGAGTATACATAAATTCTGTTTTCAATTATTAATTTCACTGTCTCTTTATATAGATTTCATACATTAGGTACATATTAATTTTAGGGACAGCAAAAAAAAAGCTGAGAAAAATAAAACCACAAAAAGTGAGTTAAATAAGCTTGAGAAACATCTGACGGAGATGCATGTGCAATTCATTAGTAGATAGTTAGCTGACAAATCAAATATGCCACTGGAGTAAGACAGAGCTTTGAAAAGAGTGGACAGGGGAAGAAAATTTTCAATACAATCATGATGGGTAATTTCATATGTCAACTTGACTTAGCTAAGAGATTCCCAAATATTGGTAAGATGGTATGGGTGTGTCTGTCAGGGTATTTCTGGAAGAGATTATGATTTGAATTAGACTAAGTCGAGCAGATGGTTCCTGTCAGTGTGGGTGGGCGTCATTGTTTGTTTAGAGCTGTAATAATGCAAAAAGGTGGGGAGAGTGGGGATTGGACCTGGGCATCCACACTCTTCTGTCTGGGAACAGATGCGCTGCTGATTCCTGGGTCCTCAGATGAAGACTGAATTCTTCCACCAGCTTCCTGGTTGCCCAACTTGCAGACAAAGTAGTAAGCAACTTCTAAGTTCTCCAAATCACATGAGCCAATTCCTGTAATAAATTTTTTATAAGTCTCTCTATCACTGGAGAATTCTGACTAATATAACCACCCCAAACAAAATAATCCATCCAATTCCTTTTAATTGTCTGAAACATTTGTTGGTCCATTGAGAGCCGTGATTCCTGTGAAGATCTGAAAATCAAATACAGATGCCCTACTGACGGGGTAACAATGAGGATCAAATAGGGCTAATCAACTTCATCTGTTTGATCATATTTTTTTTTAAATTATATGTCTCAAATATTCATGGTTTTATATTATTGTTAATAAATAATGTGAGTGAAAGTCCTTGACAAGTGATTAAGAACACAACTTCTGAGATCAAGTGGCTCAGGTTTGAATTATGTTTCCATTCTCATTCGCTTTATGACTTGGAGGAAGATGTACAGCATCTCTGTCTAAGATTCTTCGTCTTTGAAATGAGAATAATAGTATCACCTTCATAACATTTTAGCCAGCTTGGCATCTTGCACCATGATGGGGAACACAGTCCTAGCACTTGGAAAGTTCTTAGTGCCCCTTCTGTATAGAAAACAGACAAAGTTGCACCCCCGAGGTGCTCCGCATCCAGAAAAGCAAAAGGCTTCTGTATAGTCTCAAATGCTTCCTAGGAATGCGGGCTCCAGAAGAAAAGTCTGGAGCATTGGCATAAATCAGTACCTTAAGTTCCAGCTGAAATACACTTCATTTTCTCAAATGTACTGCACACACCAAAGGGAGAATGCAATGTGTATAAAACCACTTTTCCTGAGCTGATCATTATTTATAAACGATATGAATTTGCACTTTTAACTTACTTATTTCCTAATGTTTATCTTATATTTAATGGTTCACTTAAATAGAATTTAGACTAAAATCTCAAATTTAGCACAATGAAAAGAATTTAAAGGTTGCTGACAGGTAAAATGTTTACACTGAATCTTGGGACCAGGCCTCATGAGTTTATGACAGACAGCAATGCATGATTGTTTTGTTCTTCCTTCATGGGTCAAGTCACTCTACAGGTATCTTCACAAATAAAGAAGGACAGTATGTGATGGTTCCAGGTATAAAGGGCTTACTGGTTGGCTTTGAAGACTCTAACATTTAGAATCAAGCTAAATGCACTCAGATGTTGAAGTCAGATGAAAGCATTTACTTTCAGAACCTTGCTATGTCTTTAGCTCTAGAAGGTCAATGTGCTAATGACTGCTGACTTAAAAATGTGCATATGAAACATCACAAAATTCACATTGAATACATGAAATATTGATGAAAGGAATTGTATAGTTTACTTTGGAGAGTCATTGATATTATGCCAGATATACAATGTTATAGTTCTTTCCAAATTAACAAAGTAGTTGAACCAATATCTGCATGACTAGTTGATGCTCTCTTTCCAGTTAACACGAATTCCTTTACAAAAATCTATCTGTGCACAGTCTCAAACTCAGAGGACAATGAGAGGGTTATGATAGTGCTGGCCGTTAATCCACAGAACGATCAGTTTAGAAAGAAGTTCAGTTGTATGGTTGGCATCCCTGGGAGTATATCAATTCATTCTATTATTCTAAATATTATAACATTCCTTTCTCACTTGTGAAATTGGAAGAGATTTTATTTGGAAGAAATAATTGAATAATTGTCTTGGATCTTTGGAAACAATCGTGAATTACACTAAAGGCAGCCATGATAATGTAAAACTCTGGACATTTGAGAAGAATAATTTTCTATTCATTTACTCATCAAGTCTATCTGCTTGATCACATATCCAAGAAATCCAGTTCCAAGAATTGTTGCCACTAGCACAAGTCTGAAAGACTTGAGGTTGTTAGATGGACCAGAAAGTAGGTGGAATACTCATGGCGTAGTGAGCACTGTGGTGTGGAATCCAAATCCTATCTGTCCAAGACAATGACACTCACACCCAGATTATAAGTGTGAGTTGTTAATGACATTTGACTTGTAGTAGCTAAAGAAAGCTACTATACCCATAGTTTTAATTCATTTACTGAGACAGTGTATATCCAATCACTGACCAATGATAAAAATGCAAAGGCCCAACATATTATCTCTATCTGGAATTACTTTGAAGGGTTTTTCCAAGCTCCAGGGCTTACCAGAAGATGGCATGTTGGACTGTGCTGTAGTTCAGTCTATCCCTCTGTCAAACACTGCTGCTTTCCTGTCTCCTACAGAAGTTGTTCCTAAGAACAGTCTCTGCCCCCAAATATCATGCATGTAAGTAGACTCCCAGAGTCTGCCTCACCAGAAACTTGTCTTTTGACAGGTAGGATCAAGAATGATTCCAAGAGATAGATTATAAAACGAGAGCACCCGTAGACACCTGATAGGAAGACTCTCACTTTTGTTGGTGGGTAGAGTATTAATTGACATCAACATGTTGTAGTGTATTATTAAAAACTTTCACTTCTAATGGAGTGAAATGGAACACTGATGAAAGAAATAATCTGTGTGAGAGCACCTTAGGCATTTCTGGGGCAATAGTAGTTTTAAAAGAGATAGCTAAGCTACATTGATTTGATATTATATTACATTACCATTGAGGAATATAGCTTAGCTCAGTGTTACTGAGGCAGTTGAAAAAGACATTAAAATTCTGAGATTAAAGGAATTAAAGGTAAGTTCTGAAAGTTAAGTGGCCTCTATGGTAGCAAAAGACTTTTACATCTTGCATCTGGAAGGAAAAAAAAAGTATTTTGTCAGGGTAGTAAGTACACTTCCTGAGAAAGCTAACTTCTCAGCTGTAGCAAATGCAACACACCAAGATCAAAGGCAGCACATTAGGGAGTTAGAGAACCCTGGGATTAATCATAAATCATGAATCGGAGTCTCCAGATCCCTTTGAGCTTGCAAAGTCAGTGCACGTGTCCATCTTAAAGAAGACTTCTTCCCTCTTCTGTTTTTTAAGACAAAATCTATAGACAATTTTTAATATGACCTTTCAGAGAAGTGTCTGCTAAGGAAGGAAAAAGACTACATAACAAAACATCAACAAGACCAGGTTAACCTGTACTTGCACAAGCCAGGAAAGTTGCTATGAGATTTATTCCTGAGGCATTGAATCAGGGTAACAGAACCTAAGTTGGAAAGGCAGGAGTTTATTTGCTGTTCTCCTGGGATACAGGGTATAACTCCTTGGCAAGACTCTAGGAGAAAGTGTTAACATACAATTCCTTGGAAGCTTGGAGAAAACAAAGATTTGCTCTAAATGAAACTAGTAGACCTACTTGGTGACAAATGGCTAGAAGGTGATCAATAGACAAAGAGAAATGAACATACCACAAGCTAGCTATACAGTATGTATGGCTACAAACTACCATAAGACAGTATGGTAGAGAGTTAAGAATGCACTGTTTGCCAATGCAGCAAGGACTGCACTGGTGGCAGAAGTAACAGTATCATTAAGAACTTTAAGTGTTTATCCCATGATAGAAGGAGATACTGTTACAGAAGTAGAAACAAAGGTTATTGAGATTAGATCATAACTAAGCTGTACACAGTTACTATACTTACACGTAAGTCTGAAATGTTGACAAAAGATGTGAGCTTCAGAGAACTTATGAAATGATAAATGGGATTCAATATTCTTAGGTGGAAGGGGGCATTAATTAATTTGTACTACACAAAAAAGAAATGACATACTTGTGAATAGGAGGCTAAAGAGACTTGTTTCAATAAAATGACAATCCTTCATCCAATTTCTAGACCTGAGCCAAATCTTAGACTCAGAACCCAGTGAGTGAAAGTGTGAGTAAGGTTTTAGGACAGTGCTGCCAGTCCATGGTTAATGTGTAGGGTAGTAATACGCCTCCTCAGTTCTTCTCACAAGGGGACTACAGACATTTATTAATGAAACCATATTCTAGTAAAAGAGGAACATTGCACAGTTCAATGACTCTTGGACACAGCATCTAAGGGGACAATTATACACAAGACAGCTCTATAATGCTGTTATAGGCTGACAAATTAGAATAGAGATGGTGGAAGTTGGGAAATAAATGGAGCTCTTGGCAAGTATGAGTCCAGGAAGTCCTCATCTCTATCTCTAGATATGCAAGCAATACAACTTAAGTACTATAAATCAGGTTATCTCGAAATGAGTAAAAGTGCCCACACACCTCAGTAAAACACACAAATAAAGCAAGGTGACACTCAAGCAGTAAGAACAAAGATGAGACAGAGTTGCTTGTATGTATAATTTGACTTGTCACTCTGGCCATATGAAAACATTTGGATCACATATGATGCTAGTATACTCCTATAAAGTCAACAAAATAGTCCAAACTGCAGCTTCTGAACAAGGTCTTGTATCATTGCTGGACAGACTAAGACAGACTTAGGTGTGTGTGGTATGGACTCATGGATCTGGCAAGTCACTTGCTTTTCATCTCAGTTGAAATGGAGAATTAAAGCCAGTTAACATTCACAAGAACAGAATATCTATGACATTGACCCGGGAGACTTTAAATGTCCAGCCCTCTCTCATAATATAGTTCCAAAGGATGGTGACCATCTGAATATTCTGTACTGTACCACATTGTTCTGTTATCTTGAAGTTTCGTATCAGTTGGAACAAATGAGCCACCAGCTGCCAAGAATGCTGGTGACACTGATGAACTCTGTTCAGCTAGTTACCTTATCTTCAAATTCCAGGCTTGCATGACAGTGTAGTATCGGTGCACATCAGATTTATGTCATGCATCTTCAGAGGTGGAGGATATACCCTAAAAGCCTATACTCCATGGGCTTGGACTTCTAATTTTCAGAGGGATGATTCTACTACTAAGTAATATGTTCAGAGTCTCATTAAATTCTAAGGATGATTGATCATCCAGTTACTTCAGATTCTCTGTACAAACAGACTAACAAAATGTCAGTGGAAATCGGTAGCTGATTTATTATGTGACTAGTGAAGTATCACATACATGGCCTGTGGCAACCTTATGGTATAAAACAGTGTCTGTGAGCACATTCCCATCTCTGCACAATTTTGAGGGTCCACTAATCACAGCTTGAAAGTTATACGTTGACTGGAGGCTTTTGACTGAGAGTCTTGGTCATCCCAACAAACAAGCCACTCTGACCAGACTTGCAGATGTGTTCACTAAAGTTGAAAGGAATCTAGAATGAACACAGAGGAGAAGGATGAAGTTGATTTATAATACAGAGGCAGCAATGCAATAGTTTCTGAAATTGGTTTTTAGTATGGTTCCCTATGAAATTCTGGAAAATGTTCCAAGGGTGGATGAATTTGTAAGGAAGCAAGCAGGTTGAGTGGTGTATAAGACATACGGGTGTGTGCAGTTTCTTATTATTCTTACATCTCCAATACCATTTCATATTGTTTTCCTCTTTTAGTGCATTTTAGTTACATTTTCCTCCTTTGTCCACTTGCCACAACTTCAGGCTTGCTGGGCCTTTTATTTGTTCTTCTTGCAATGCTCTTACTCCAGCTTTAATCATAGCGATCTGTTTCCTCTTTAGTTCTCATCCCAGGTATCATTCTCCCTTAGACATTTCACATGATCTCAATCTCTAAAGTGGCCTTCCCAGTTACTGCATAACTTTGTAGCACCAAATACAGCTTGTCAATCATGTTGTATTTACTTGCTGTGTCTTTCTGCACTGAAGTGCAAGTTCTGAAAGGACAAGGGACCGGGGATTTGTCTGTGTTTCCAGCACCATTGATGGACATCTATGAAGGATACAGAAATACTTACTTCATTTAACAGAGGAATTAACTTTAAAGATAGATAGAGAGATAATTTTAAAAATAGATCCTAATGGGAGTTAGAAAGGAACATTTTTAACATTCAGGCAGAACATGATTTTGATAAAAATTTTCCTCATATTACATGTGGAACAAGAGCAACACAGTGGTTAGATAGTTAAAAAAATCAATTTTCACATATTTCTCACAAAGTATTTTATAATAATAATAATCTGTGTTTTTATCAACCAGTGTGTCATATGCTAATTCTATATATCTACTATCTGTGTACTTACTCTCTCATCCGGTGCTTACAGTAATCCTGCTACTGTTTCCATTTTATCTGTGAGGAATCTGAAGCTCATAGCAGTCCATAGTTTATCAGGCTTTGTATATATGTAGATTCAGGACTAGAACTCACACCCAAACTAAAACCAAACCAGTGTTTTATAACATTCCTGCTGTCACATCTGTTGTTTAGAGTTAATTCAGGAATATTCCTTTCTGGTCCTCTTCACATTTTTTTTTTCTCCTTTTCTTTCTCCTTGTCATTAAACAGGAAGAAGTCATTACTTTAGCCAGATGGCAGCCATATCATACCTCTTGAGAACAAACTAACTGCCTTTACTATAAATGGCATATAAATCTTAATGTTTAAATCACCCTTTCAACATAGTACCAGGAAAAAAAATATCGGGGAAATTATTGAATATATCACAAACAGTCATAAATCCCTTAGTGTGGAAAGCTTTGAAGCATTCAAAACTAGAAAGGATATTTCAGGCTATTACACATCTTGCTTCAGAGTGAAAGTTGAAAGAAAATGCCTTCTTAGAAAAAGAGGGTTTGAGGAGTCACAGATGATATTTTCAAGAGCTCATAACATCAAATTGAATTTGGGAATCTTGGCAAAGCAACATCTTCCCGGAACATGCTCTTTTATCCTCCTGTGTGTCATCATGAGTGTGTATCTGCTCCACAAAAACTCATTGGCTGTTTCCTTGTGATGGCTAATCACCTTTCCTCAAAGGGGACTTTGTTGGGAGCCGAGTTGAAACGCCATTACAAGATGGCGCCGGTTTCCTGCTTCCGGGTTCTTCTTGCTCGCATTTGGAGTAAACAAGTTACAGCGCAGGCGCAGGTGAGCAGTCCTTGCCGCCTCCCTCCATGCTAATGAGGGTCTGGACGAGTATCCAATCATTGACGGTCACGTAGCCCTATGCTCTATATAAGCAGGGTGCCTTTTGCAATCAGGGTCTTTCGCTCTCAACACTTAATTGAACTGCTGTCCTCAATAAAGCGTGAACCAGAAGAATCCTGTGTGCGGCGTCTTCCTTGCAGGTGAGGCGGGCGTCCACAGGACTTTGTTCTCAGAGCTGCATCTTCTTTGATTAATTAGACTCCTTTTAGGCCTGAAAAACTGTCCTATTGGAGGACCTATTTTTGTCACCTGGATTTTTGTCAAAGGAGTCAACTAAAAAACATTTGTGGGGTTACTACTTGAATCGGAACTTACACAAAACACAATACTTTGTTTTCTGTTGTTGCTGTTGTAGCAACAACTAGTTGAGGAGACCTGGGAATTTATTTATAATACTGTGGTTATAAATAAAAGTAAAGAGACCAAAGAGACATTCATCTAATGACTAAGAGAACTGTAAATGAAAGAACACTTGTAAAACTGATAAAAACAGATAGGACACTTGATCTTAGCCAAAACGTAGAGAAAATATATGTACTGTGATATATATAGACATATATAGATATGTCTATATATAGATATATAGGTATACCTATAGGTATATATCTATACCTATATAGATAGATAAGGTATACTGTGAGTATGTGTGTATATGGAACAAAAGCAATGTAGTGGTTAGGTAGTCAAAAATTAATTTTCCTGTTTTTCTTATAAAACATTTTATGATAATAATTATATTATATTGATCAGTTTGCCATATGACAATTTTATATATCCATTATCTGTGTGCTCTCTCATTTGATACTTACAGAAACCTTGCTACTGTTCCCATTTTACCAGTGAGGAGCTGGGAGGCTGATAGATATAGATATAGATATAGATATAGATATAGATATAGATATAGATATAGATATAGATACAGATATAGATACAGATATATACAGATATATATATGTGCTATATATACAGATATACACACATAATATTATTCCATATATGATAATATACTATATTACATATATCATATGCTATATATTATATATACTATATACTGTTGATTTCCTGTGATGTTCTAGCCTCTCCCCCTCTGCCCTCGCCCACTTCATGCTGGCCAGGTGAAAAGGGAGGTCTGGAATGGGAGCTGGGGAGGAGAGGATGCAAGGAAGGAGGATGTGGGCTTGGCTGACCCATGGGATCCGAATCTCAGCGCAGAGAACCGAACAAAAGAGATGCAATGAATCAGGCCTGGGAACTCTCTTCTGGTGAAAGCAGAGATAGCTTTAATGCAGGGTGTATGTTATATATATAGGGTCACAAGCAGGGAAAGATCTTTGGTGCCCAGGATTGGGATCCATTGACTCAGACAAGGATATTGGGGTAGCCTTATTTGCATGTGGGGCTCAAGTCTAAGCTTCAAGGTCTTGCAAGGGCACCTTTTGCATAAGGTGTGGTCTCACAGGGAAAAGGAGGAAGGCACCTTATCAGTGAATGGACCCATCCCTAGGTTTCCAGCTACAGCACAGATAAGCACCAACCAAGCCACATTCCTTTTGTTTCTGTGAAGCAGGCAATATTTAATAATTAGCTGGGTTTTGGCCAGGGCCAAAGTGAGAAGCAGCTGAATGTCTACTGTTCTCATCTGCTGGGATGGCATGGGGTTCCAAGCCGCTTTGACCTTCTCTTATCTCTATGACAGTCCCACAATATACATTATATATAATTTATAGTATTATATATATGGGAAGGAATTTAAATGGAGTCACCATAATGGCAGAGAGAATGCACAACGAGACATCTTATATCACAAATTAAACTTCCAGTGCCAGCAATAGGTTACAGCTTGTTAAGTCATTGACCAAAGGACTCTCAACATTACAGTCTGTTGCCAGAGCTATTAGTTAGTCTCCACAACCTGATGCTAAAGCTCTATTGCTGAAGATACCACTTATGTCATCAACATGGAAAAATTGAGCTGGTGCACAACCAGAAGCTTGACTCCTACTGACTAACATTCGTGGTACTGGAAGATACTATTCATGCTACCAGAGGAGAAAGGTAATAAGCAATATCACCCAGCTAAAAACCCTGAAATTTACAACAGTGACCTGCCTGCAAGAAATACTAGTACAATAGTGGCACAAATGCTATGGAAATAACCAATCGCTTTTTAAAATTGAATTTAAGGCCCACTATTTGAGGTGGAATCCATACTTGACACTGCTAAAGTGGCCCAGAACCTAAGACTAGATGGGTCATGGACCTCTCTAGGGAAAACCTACTACTATCATTCTACTAAAGGAAAATAGCAATGAAATTGATTTTATTGACATATTGATATACCCATAGATCACTACCTCACTGAACCCTTGTCAAAGAAGCTTCTTTGAGCAGTAGATAGTAATTAACACAGAGACCGTCAACTGGACAATGTTCAGAGAGTGTGAGGTTTTGGAGCATCCAGTTATAAATGGGAAGTCTTTATCAAAGCCCTTCTTTTAAGGCTCAGGGATCTATGCATAACAGGAAGCTGAAAGATTATAAGAGCCAGAGGTAGTGTTTTCCAAGTTCCAAACTCCCAAGTTCATTCTTCTAGCCAGTGTTGGAAATCCTATTTGAACATCATATGTTTATGATATGGCTCCAAGGAAAAGACACTTGATACTTAGACTCTTAAAGGTCATGGTGCTTCTTCCAACTCACCAGTTTATTTTTTCCAAGAAAGTAAAGGCTCAATGAGATAATTGTCCAGGACTTTTGTGCTTTTGTCGTCTTGGTACTGCGAGTGTACTTTGTCTGATTAAAATTTTGTTTTACTTAACGATTTAAGTATTTATTATTTAGTTGTGTTCAGACTAACTCTTTAACTAGGATTTCTGGGATCCATGCCAGGAGATTCTGGTCCCTTGGAAGCACCTGGGCTTGTTGCTTTCACAAGGGGCACTACTGTTTTTCTAACTTCAATAGTCATAAAAGTCCATCAGTACTTATAAGGAAGGTGAAGGTGAGTTTGATAATTTAGTGTGAATAGAAAAAATAAGCATTTAAATAACCTGACTCTTTTTAAAGTCATTTTCTCTTTAGCTTTGCTTGAAGTTTTCACATATTTATTGACATTCTTGGGACTTAATGGGTTTTTCTCTCATTTTTGCACATTTTGCTCACCACTGTTATCTGTGGTCCCTGCAACTGCACCATTGGGTTGCTCCCTTCATTAGCTTTTGCCTCTTTTTCATAACTGAAGAATGAAAAAAATACAGAGCTCACCATCAACCCCCACCCCCATGGCTCCGTAGCTTTCTGTAATGTAGCAATTTTTCAAGCTAAACTGAAAAATGAATCAAGTGATGGGGTTTCCACCACTTCCCCTCAATGACCTTCCACAGATTGATAGATCTCATTATGTGGTCATTTTCTTCTGCTCCATTTAATCCTGTTCTCTTAGTTATGTTTCTTGGGTATTATTTCCACTGAATCACTACTTGGTTAGATTATCCAATTAGTTCTTTCATTGTTTCCTGCTATCCACGTCTCTGCCTTCTTAAGTTTTTTTTTTTTTTCATATTTGCATTCAGAACTTTTTATTTTTTATGATCTTCTGACTGCTTTGAAATGAAAAGGGCCAGATGGCATCATCAGACTTGTTATCTCTTAGAAACTTCAGGTTGCTTTCCACTCACACTGCCAGACAGAACAGTGCAGGGCCTCAGTCCCCTACAGCTTCGTTTGTAGCCAGCAGGGCTTCTTTCGGTTGCCTCTTCCACAAAATCTCATGCAGCACTGTTAGGGGCAGGACTGACAACTCCGTTTGGGGAAAAGGCATTCTGCCACACATCATCTAGAAACATCCAGAAAGATGCATCTTTGTTCTAAAACAGGGATACGGTTTTTGAGAATACAAAATCTTAATTAAAAATATAATTTTCCCTTTTAATTTTTGCAAACCCAATTTTTCTCCCTATGTACTTTCAAACTCCAGCTCATTCTTCTAGCTAGTGTTGGAAATCCCATCTGAACATGATATTCTAAAACAGAGATCATTTCTTTGGAAATGCTATATATTAGTAATATAAATAAGGATGATGTGAGAAAAATGTAGTGAGTATAATTTCTGAGTTCCTGGACACCACAAATACCCCCTTGATCTCAGGGGTGGTCACTGCATGAGTCAAATTCTACTTTTCATATTGAACTAAGTTTCTTTCTTTTTGTGAATGACTATTACCACAAAATTTAATTTATGTTACTTTCTTTCTCTTTTATCCTTGTTGCGGCTTACTCCCGATCCTTTGCAGGGTCAAACTGAGCTGCCAGAGCAAGTGTTTTTTAATGATATTTTCTTTGTTCAATAAAATTGGAAATTATGAAACTGCAAAAGAAATGCTGGTTCACTTGGAAAGTGTTTAGTATGGACTTTCGGAATCACAGACAGAGGACCGAATAACAAAATAAGAATGCACAGGACTTAGTCAAATGGACCTAGGATATTTATCTCTGCTTCACTGTGCTATCAAAAGCACTTAAGTCTCTATGAACCAGTTCAATCACATTATTCTTCACATATTCTTTTATTTTCTTTCTCTAATTTAGGAGTATTCATCTTTTTTTTTACTAGTGATTGCTTTCTTATCTGTAGTAATTATATAGCTTACCTAGCATGTACAAGATCTGGGTTTGATCCCCAACATAGAAATGGAACTAATGGGAACAGATACTTTCACAGAGTGTATCAAATTAAATAATGTGGAGGACACAGTTCCTAGCCTTACAGTTACTCCTTCCTTTCTCTCTTTCTTTCTTTAGTGTGATGTATTGGAGGATGTGCGTATGCAGATGCATATGCATGTGAAAGTCAGAGGAGGCCATGTGATGTCTTCCTCTATTGCTCTTGACTTTATTGCCTTGAAACAGAATCTTCCACTGAACTGAAAGCTGCTATTTCATCTAGAATTATTGAGGAGGTGGGTCTCAGGACCCATCTATCTCTGTTTCCCAGGGCTGGGGTGAGAGGCACATACCATGGTTGGTGGGAATTCAAACTCAGGTTCTTATGCCTTCAGAGCAAGACTCTTACCAATTCCCTCAGCCCCAGGTTACCATTGATAACTATGCTGGCTTTCCTGGCCCCAGGTCTCTTCTAGAGTTACTCTTGTTATGTGAATGAAATTGCCTATTGAGTAGTAAATATTTTGTTGGGCACTACTGATATTGGCTTATACCTTGAAAGTGTTTCTGATATCCTGGTGAAGGCACTGATATTTGTCACCTTCTGTTCAACTACTAATCCAATTCCTGGGGTCCATGTAGTAAGGGTAGGGCTGGGTCAGAACTTACCTCCTGTGACACTCATGTCCAAATTTGCCAGTGATACTTCTAAAAGAATAAGAGAGAAACCAATACCAAAGACTCTTGCAGATGTGTTGTTTGCAGCATTTGTGTTATTTCTCTTTGCTGTTTCCAAAGGGGTGACTGCCCAAAAGCTGGACATCAGATTGATCCCCCTCCCACACAAACACACATTTTTTTTTTTTTCGTTGAAATATCTACCATCAGCTCAGGTGGGAGTGTTAGCTCAACAGTACTGCAATACCCAATGCTTATGAAGTAAGATGCTTTGTAGAAAAGTAGGCAAGTATTGAATGATTGTAACCCATCATATTATTCTAGAGGACAAGTCTGCAGAATAATTTCTCTCCTCCCTCTTTAATGTGGGTTCTGGGAATCAAACTTATCTCACAGCACAGCAAGCCCTACCCACGGAACTGTCTTACCAGCTCCACTCTCCTCAATTCTTACATTCAGATTTTTTTTTCTTTCTTTGGCTAAAATATCTCTTTCCCTCTGTCCTTCCCTGTCTCTCTCCCCTGTCCTCTCTCCTTCTCCCTCTCTCTTTCTCTCTCCCTCCCTCTCCCTCTCTGTCTTCCTCTCTCTATCCCTCTCAGTCCCCATCCTCTGACTCTGTGTTCTTGCTTCTGTTCTGTATCTCTTTCCCTCCTATGTATCTCATTTATCATTTTTGTTAGCATTCTATTCTTTTTCTGCCATTAATTTTGCTTCCATTGTTTCGATTATTTGGTGCCAATCTCATCTCATACACAACCATGCACACTCTGTTATCAAAAGATTGGCTAGACAATCAGTGACGGCTTCTGGTAGTATCTTTCTCCTGGTGAAAAGTGTTTGCTTTGGGTAATTTGGTAAATTAAAATTTTCCTTCTGGTGCTCCAGTGGCACAACCAGCTAACATGCAGTGCAAACATTTTTTAGACATTTCAAAGGAAGATTATCTTTTTACTTGAATAAATTAAAAATGGCTTGAATTTCTTCCTTGGGAGTAGTTACTAAGAAAATAGCTTACGTTTGTTTGTTTGTTTGCTTTTACAGAGCAGCACACAGCAAGTTATTTTTTGCTCCTGTACTCTAAAAAATTCACACTACAGTTATCCCATATGATTCATGGCTATGATATTAGAATCTGTGTTTTATGTTTCATAGAAACAGTCCCTGGATTATAAGAAACACCTCTAGGTACATGACCTCCACAGAGCCTGAAAGTTTCAAATTTCCCAGTGATGATTATTTTGGTGATGCATCCTCCAACAAGGGAATTTCGGTGGTGGTGGTGGTGGTAGAGTGTCCCATAATGCTTAATCCATCTCTGCTGCTTGGACAGAGGAAAAGAACCAAATCGTTCGTAGGTGGCTCATTTAGCACAAGAATGGGTGGGAAATAACTAGCAGGAAAAGAAAGGGAGGCTATGACAGAGAGGAAATAAAGACTTAGAGTTCCTATGTATGTAAGATTGAGAGCTTTTTGGTTTAGAGTATGGGGAAGATGAGAAACTTGGGAAAAATCTTACAAGCATAAAACACCAAAAGAGGCAGAAATGGGATATAATGCTTTCCTGGAAATCCCAATTGAACCTCCTATTATCCTGGAATTTTCTTGAGGCTCAGTAGTATGTACTTCATCTTTTAAAAATTATGCTTAAATAAGTTGGCTCTATGTCCCTGAGTGTAACACTTGGTCAAGATAAGACCACCCAGTGGGGAAGTCTAATGTGGGTTAGATGGCAGACCATAAATTACAGGGTGAATGTTGTAACCTTTGTATGCAGGCAGTCCTTGTTTAAAAGTCTGGGGGGAGTAAGTGCTTGATGGATAAATATGAACATACTTTAACCTCTCTGAGCTGATTTTCTTATCTGATAAATGAAGATAATACTACCTATCTTATGTGGTTTTAGGATAAATTTTAAAGTCAAGAACATATTTCACAAAAGTTATCGCATTGGAGTCACTGACTATGACCTCCTCCCTTCGCACATGCCAGCTTAAGGAAAGCAGATTTGTTTCGGGTCATCCAATACTCTGTAATCTTTCCTTTGGCCTGTTATCATCCCAAGGGCCATCCCCCTTGCCTGTAAATCATATCTCTCTGTTTCTTCTGCCCCATGTAACTCCTATTCACCCATTGTGTCTCAGCTTAAACATAATTTTCTCTGTTTCCAGACCTGTTAGTCATTTTCTTTTTCTGTTCTTGGTTTCTTTATGACAGTAAAGAAATGGTGGCAGGGCTTTCCTTGTATCATTTAAAGCATTTTAATGAGTATCTGTTTGTTAACCTATTTGAGTTCTTTCTTTCTCCTTGGTCAAGAGCTAAGTCCTTTGTAGAATTAGTATGTAGTAGATTATCTGTTAGATGTTAAGTATTCAATATATAATCATCAAATGTGTGAATGAATGAGCAAATTATGTACTATGTGAAACAGAGTAAATATTCAGTGAGTAGTATCACAGGATTCTCTCAGCTTTATAGTTTACATGATTATATTATCCATAAAGGTGACTAAAAGGAACATGCTGAATTTTCCCTAATTTAATATGACTTATAGATTTTTACTCTACAAAGTAAAAAAAAAATCAGGTTTTTCACCTAACAAACATATGCCAGAGAGAGTGAACTGCCCTTTTGCTGAAATTCACTCCATGTGTTATATCAACAGCAAGTAACCTGCTTTTGCTTATGCTGATGTTTTTTGATTGAGGTTAAAGAAAACCTGGTAATAGATTACACGATGGGAAAGGTACTGCTTATCATGCTCGCAGTCTCCAGAGGTAATCACATTTGTTCTCACCATATAATTTTTCTTTCATAACTCTTTGGGCCTACACAGCCCACACATATAAAAGTAAATATATAAAAAGGCTTTCTCTTTTATAACAGTGCACAAAATAACCATAGAAAATTTTGCTGTTTCCCACAAACCAGAGCTAAGGTAGCTAAGTCACATTTATCAGACTACTGGGTAAGTTGCCAGGAGTCAAAATACTTTCCAACTATTTGCTCAAGGGGAAAGTTCAAAAGCCCACCAAACCCTCTTGAGATGTTGAAAAACTAACAGATGAGAACAATTCCTGTCATAACGTCTTTGGTTCCAGATCATTATTCTTGATGCTGAATTAGGAAGGAGGTTGAACAGCTCCTCAGAAATCTAGTGTAAAGAACACTATTCTCCCAGGACCATTTATCTTTAAATAAGGTCGAAGCCAAAAAGATGGGTTTAAACATGCCAGACAGAGTGAAACTGAGAGAATCTTGCTTAAGTAGAAAGAACGGTTCCTGCTTTATCATGAGCTAGAGGACATCTCACCCAAGTATCGTTCTTGCAGAAGAAGGAGGGGGATAGGCTGAAAAATCTCAATTGGAGATGAGAAACTAAACTGCAGATCTCATGAAACTAGGCTCCAAGATCCATAAGATCAAGAATAATTTCAGCAATGCTACTTAAATTCCACACTTCCACTAAGCATCATAAGGTATTGTTTGCTTTCTACCCTCCTCATTATACTGTAACTCATATTTGCTGCTGTGCCTAGGAGGCTTCCTAAGCTTAGGCGTGATGTGTTCCTAGAGATATTTCCACCCTCATGTTTAGTGCTGTTTTATTCACTATAGCGAAGAATCAGAATCAACCTAGATGTTCATCAACAGATAAATGGATAATATTCATTTCCCTACCTTGGCCTATTCTCTATATATTGAGGAAATAGTTATACTGGCCTCATATTTTGATATCTATCATGTGGGTAGGTTTTAGTGAAACAGAATATCTCTGAAAAGATTAACACAAGAGTTTGGTCCATAGTTGGTGTTCATATAATACAGATGTTCTTTCTTTGTTCCATCCCTGCCCTCTTCTCCCTCCTTTCACTTTGATTTAATTTCCTATTAAATCAAAGTGAGAAGCTGGTCTAATTTTTCAAGACGTAATATTAATTATCAGCTTCATGACACATTCATATTGTGCATACTACGTTTCATAGTATACTATTTAACAAATGAGGTATTACTTTCTGGATGATCTTGAAATTTTGTGGTAATATTATCATCTTCAGAAAAAAGATTGAGCATCAGAAAGATTAACTCACTCAGTTAAATATATACAGGTGTTTATCCTATTGACTGCTGACATTGCTTTTGATTTCCCACCAGAGGCAGGTGATAAAGTCCTATTGCTGAAGACACCATACACTTAACTTATAGGACATAGAGAAATTAAGTTAGAGTTGAGTTGGAAATTCCTCCTCTATTGGCTAGTGTTCACAATGTGTCAATGTGCTATTCAAGTTTCTGGAGTAGAAAACTCATCAGTGGTCTCACCCTGCTTTAGACTATACTTACTGATATACAGCCCAGACCAGCAAGTTATGCACACTGGGGTAATAGTGGCATGGCTATGTTGAAGTAACCAATTGCTTTGTGATTGGATTAGAGGCATACTCCATGGGAAGGAATACAAATCCGGTACTATATAAACTTTGTCAAAAGCTAATGGATGTTTAGATTATGAGCCCTCTCTAAATGGATACGTTGTCTAACTTCCTTCTAAGTATTCATGTGAATGAATACTCATTGATTAGGGCTTCTCTCAGCCCAGGGCAGAGAAGCTTCTGTTTTCTAGAAGGTAACAGCTATCCAGAGAGTCATATCTTGTTAAAATGCTGCACCTCTCATACCTGTCTGAATTAGATGTGGAAAAATGTAAAGACCCAGGAAATAAGCTGCAACTCATTTAATATGACTTTCTTTAGAGTTGAGAAGAATTAACAGTCTTAGGATAATACCTAAGTGTTTGGGATATTGGCCTACATCAGGAGAGAAACAATGTTCCTTGGACATAACTGGAAGTAGTCTTGGGAATCATAGAATTTAAGGAGCAATATTAAGTGATAACAAGGTTAGTCTTTTCCCGGTAAGTAAATCTAAAATTTATTCTACTTGCAGTACAAATTGGATGGAAATGGTAAATCATCATATGGTTTCAAAAGCCATTCTTGTTCTACTAGCCCTTTCCGTGACTCCGGTATACTGAATCCTAAAATGCACATTTCTAGTCTAATAGTAAAGTGAGTATATTAATTTTCTTATACTCTCTGAGCTTTTTAAATAACTCAAATGACTAATTCACCTTCTCTAAACTTGTGTCCTTCACTTCTATCCCACTCAATAAAATTGAAGTCATGATTAGTTTCCCTCCAAGGCATTCTGCAAAATACCTTCATCACAATGATTGCAATGATTCCAGAAATCACATCACACTTCCAGTGGGAATTATGTAGAGTTATCACTTACTGTCTCAGGGTGCACAGCTTCCATTTCCATAGTGAGGTGTAAAGATTCATTTAAATATAATTGCGTTTTACTCCCTTGTGGTTCTCATGATACAATGCACAGTGCCAAACCCTAAGTGAAGTGCTGGATAGTGATTTTAACACAATTAAAAGAAAGAACATAAAGAGAAATTTTAAGAAGTCAATGTAAAATTTTCATGTTATATTTTAAAAATGAAGCCTTTAAGTGAATATTCTAACTTTTCAGTGTACCTCTGCTTAATCATATTGTAAGAACAAGTCACTCTACCCCTACTTAACATTTAGATGGGACATCATTCTCCCTATGGGTGTTATGTTAGTTGCCATTGAACTATCCAAACCTCTGTATTTCAGAGTTTCTTCTTTTGAAAATCATCTCTTTGTCATTCATCCTCATTTGAAATATAGCTTTGATGGATTCTGTTCTTTACCAGAAATTATGACTTTAAATTTTGCCCTGAAAATCTGGAGTTTGAAGAGAATTTCTGGAATATTGAGATGCTTTTTCTTTTTTTCTGACAGCCAAATTTCTTTCTCCATGTTTTCTCAAGTGCTCAGCCAATTATGACCTAAATATCGAAATGAATTCCTAGGGGAAAATGCAGCTTCTCTTTTGACTGATGTCACCATTGGGACCATCTTGTAAATGCGCTTCTTAAACTTTAATTTTCCCTTTAGGAACATTTTTGTTATTGGATTTCTTTAAAAAATGATTTAATTCCAATTTATTTTTAATTATTTCAAAATTGTTTTTAAAACTATATTATGCTTATTACTTTTCACCAGCTTTTCTCTTTGTACATAGAAAGACAGAAAAGAGTAACTTCACTAAGCTGCTGGAAGCTGTGTGATTTAAGGCTTAACCTAGGCTGTGATAGACTCAAGAAAAAAATCAGCCATGATTAGTTGGGGTTTTATGGAGTAACATTAGCCATAAACATTGGTGTGCATATAAATGACCAACGGATCTCTCTTAAAAGATTTTATCAAACCCGTTACTTTGGATGGACATAAGAGAACATTGACTTACTATCAGATAGCAATTTCTCCATTGGGGGGAAAATACAATTTCAATAAACTTTGAACATTGTTCTTAATTTACCTACCTCTTAAGTAAAACTAGTTCTTTGCTGAGCCTTAACTAAATATTTCAAGGAGAACATGCAATGTTCATAGTTTGTGTTCAAATTCAGTTCTTTTATAAATATAAATCCTCATTGTTTTAGGCATGTAAGAGAATAGAGTGGAAAGCCCTTCACAGTAAAGAATGAAATACAAGTGTTACTATGATTTTCTCGTGGACTTTAAGTCTCTGAATATATGTATTAGTATCTGGATCCCTACTTCATAACAAGAACAGTTTTCAATTGCCCAGTTCCTTTCTTCCCACCAACAGTTGAATGTCTACTATGAGAATTCTCCTCTAGGTACAATCCAATTCTAGGAAAGTTAGGGTTGACATGAACCAGTGTTATCTTCATTCATGTTAGGAAGTTAAAAGTCTCATGTATTATTTGCTTATTATTTAATATATTTGTAAATAGGGGTAAAGAATCAGAAAAGGTATTAGTTTCTATTCTATGGTATTCCAAAACAGTGATTCAGTGGCATTAAATATCTGCTGAAAGAATTAGTCCAAAGACTCATAGTTTGGTCTGTCTGCTGCAGATCTAGGGTATGGTCAGGCTGTTTTATTGTTTTAAAGCTCATAAGTGATTCAGATATATTTCCAAAAGCTTAAAATGTTTGCCTAGAATCATTTGTAGATCCAAAAGTGTGTTGTTCTTAGTATGTAAGGTGCCCCCCACATTTGACATAGAGAGAAGACTGTGACTATCATTTACCAGAATGTCTTTTTCATTCCACTGTCTACAAGAATTATATTAAATGCCGAGAGCATCCATCACTTTTGCCATCCAAGAATCTATAGTTTACAGAAATACTACAAGAATAATTTTCAAGTGACAAGAAAGTCTTAGAAAGCAGTTACACTAGGCATTGCTGTGAGACAATCATATCTCTCTGTGATACCAGAAACTTTGTTTTCATTAAATTACTCACAATTTTGGAAATTTCCTCTTGGGTGTAGACTGTTTGATTCAGGATTAGTCAGTTTTGTGAATTTCTCATCTAGTACAAATCATTGACCCCATTTGTGTGGCCTTCAGTGCTGAAGAAGTCCCAAAAGGATGAGGGTGCTCTAGGTTATTCTTTGCTGTGGAGGCTACTTGTTAAAAACTCAAAATAATACCTATCTGGAGTCAAGAGAAACAGGATGAGAAGAGATAACTGTTTTCCATACTAACATTCAACTAAAATCCTGTTTATTTTACATCCTGCACAGCAATTGATACTTTCCATACTTCCCAATTTATATTTAAATTCTGCAATGTATTACTTTTCCATTGCTACTATAACAAATTGCTTCCAATTCAGTGGCTTAAAGCAATACAAATCTTCCAGTTTACATTCTAGGGTCAGCATCTGACATGCCGCTTGGCTAAGACAGATGAACCAACATGGCCTACACTTCCTTTCTGTGGACTCTAGGGGAGAATTTCCTTGCCTCTTCTAGCTTCTAAAAGCCACCCATATTCCTCGGCTCATGATTCATTTCTATCTTCAAAACCACTAATGTTGCATCTCTCTGAAACTATATATCCTACAGACGGGAGAAGCTCTCCCCACTTTTAGGCTCCATACTGGGCCCTACTATAACAGTTCACAGTAATGAACTGTGAACCACCAAAGTCCTTAACCTTAGTTTTTTGTTGCAAATATTTTTTGCACATAAGGTAAATCATTCCCCATTTCTAGGAATCAAGGCACAGACATTTCTGAGTAACCATTAATTTTCAACATGTGTATATGTATTTTTTTTTCAGCTAAATTGTAAATTTCTTGGGACCCTAGAACTGAGGCTGGCATATGGTTATGATCTATGTGGAATCTATCCAAGTATAATGCATACAATAGAGGGTTCAATTGACATTAGCTAAGCTAAAAGTTCAGAGATTCCCTGGAGTAAATGTCATACTCATGGGACTTCAATAATTGCTGAAAGAGTGACCTTTGAGCTATTTCCATATCCACTAGAAAATTCATGAAAATTTGTATAAGTTTACAAGTGTAAGATTACCAAAATTAATTTTTTAAAAATTTTTAGTGCTTGTACGTGCCTTGCTAACATGCTACATTATTCCCGGATGCTCCGATGGTCTTACCTTCCAACTGGATTCGTTTCTGATGCTGATTCGTACTGATGCTGTAGCATTTTTCAGAGACAATAAACTTAAGTCAGCAACTGGAAACCAGGTGCCATTATGCAGGCATAGTGTTGTTATCAGATCTCAGTCACAGAAGAGTCAAGGGGAAATCAGATATTACAGGGATTGCTTGGGTTCTTTCCCTGGGCAATTAACTTGCTAATAATTTACCATATTTTTTCTAATACGATTGAATGTGATGTGTTGCTACTCAAAGGAGTGTTTTTTAAGAAATATGTCTTATATGGTTTGTATCATATAGAGTCCTGAAATTTGTGTAAGGCAGCTACAGGTTATCTATACCTGGAAAGAGAAATAAATATTTCCGTATCATATTTAGCAATTGCTCTGTATTAAGGCAATTTTGTTAAAAAAATTATTAAGGGCTTTATAGCACAAAGACACTGTTAAATTACACAGAAAGGATTAGATTTAGATTCTGTAGTGTTCTAGGGGATATTGGATATTCTAGCACAGATGGTATTGATTAGCTCACAAATATAGCAGAGCCAAGAGGGAAATGTATGTTTTGTGTGGTTACATATGTTGTAAAGAAAATTGCCCTTGGTTCTTTTCTATAAGGGAACTAGATCATATGGAGAAAGGTGAAGCAGACACAAGAGCAGCAAATGTAGCAGATGTCTGGCAGAGAGGAGTCAGACAGACAGGCAGGAAAGCCAAATTCCTCCCCTGGCATGTGAGTGACCGATGAGAGCAGGAATCTCTTTTGCCAAGACTCAGGAGCTCTGGGTGGGTGTCTGTTCTGTGGATAGCTGCCTTGGAATCTAGGTGTAACTCCCTAAGTACGCTGCCTGGTTTGGCATAAAGACTGTCCTCCCAGAATGAATAAGCATATACAGAGTTGTTTCTAATCCACCCCATTCCTTCCTTTCTACAAGGACTCAAGACACTGGAGAAGGTTTGGACAAACTGGGTGATTATAAACCCTTAATAGATTTTAATTCATACATTAACATTGTGAGATTTAGAGTTAGCCCCCATCTCATAAAAGAACAAACCTAGACACAAAGGGGCCTATAATCTTACAGATAGTCGATATTGGGGCCAGGACTTAAAATCAGGCAGCTTTATTCCATAGAGAAAGCTTTTAACTCTTCCTTGCTCTACAAAACTGTGCTCTGCCTGCTTTAAACAAATGAGCCCTGTGAGGGTAGATTTTCATATTTGTATTTTTCATAAAATTTGTCAGAATGCATACCCACAAAACAGTCTTCCATTTCACGGTACAGTAACTATTTAAGTTTCAAATACCATTTGTCAGAAATTTGAAAACCAGTCCCTTGTATCTTAATTAGTGGGGATATATACTCAGATTAAGAGAGACATGGAAGAGTTTCAGTGACTCCTCAGCCAAACTGGCAGAGCACAGGGGATCGAGTCACAACAAGACAGAGTCTTTCATTATCTATGACTGTGGTTCTACACCACTGCTACTCTGCCAAGTTCATAGCTAAATCACCCCTCTGCTGGTGTCTACCTATGTCTTCTTCCAAAACAGCCAGTAACTGATACATATCCCTATTGTCTCTCTCACTTTTGCTCTAACTCCTATTCCCTCTGTATTTCATAATTGATACTTATAATGGATCTGCATACATACAGGTTATGTTGTCTGTGGGCCACTCCTCATGGCTTTTGTTCTACCTTCTTTTATTTATTTTTCATATTATTTTCCCACTACCAAGTCTTACTTTGTAAGCCTGTCAGCCTGGTTTTAAGAGAGAGACCTGATGGGCTCAGTCATTTCATCAGTTTTGTTGAGCAGAATCCTCCAGCTGGATGCCTTTCTGGCTCTGCCCATTCCATGGATGCATTTGGGTTGGGCACACATTCCCTGGCTAGAGAAATTGTAGCCACAGTTAAAGGATGGGGGTGAGGAGTACAGAAAAAGTATAGCAAACTAGGGCTGGAGAGACTCTCTGGAGGGAAGCAGAGGCTTGGCAGGAACACCAAGGCTTCTCAGAAGAGCACCAAATATGTCTCTTCTGGTAGCTACACACATAAGAATGAGTGAAGTGACAATCTCAAGAGTATATGGAAATTCAAGAAATTCAGGTCCCCTGATATAAACAATAAAGCCAAGAGGTTGAACAATATTCCAATAATATTCAGAGCCCCAGACTTAAAACTGCTCTAAATATAGTCAGTAAGTGTTGCAATGAAGCTGAGCTGATTCATCTTTCTTCAGGACTCATATATGACCTCAGCTTATCAAACCTACAAACAGTAAAAGGTGAAAATCGTATTCTAGTTGCCAAGAGAATATATGCCTTTGTCTTTAAAAAGTAGTAATCACAATCTTAATCAGAAACATGGTATTCAATCTTGGTGCATATAAATCAGATTAATTTTTAAAAACAAAAGTTACAAAGACCATCCTTTTTTTGTCACAATCTTAAATTTGAAACAACCTCCACTTGCTTTCCAGAGTGCCATATGGAAAAGAAACAGCATTCTAAATGGGTTTCTGAAGAACTGCAGTTGACATGTACACCAGAAAAAAAACTTCACAAAAAAACCACTAAATATTTGGCTAGTGTTGAGTCTACTGGAGGTTTTAAAAAGTCTGAAGACAAATTGTTATGTTAAGAGACAGCGCCTTCAAACCATAGCTGACCAATAGCTTTCAATTGACCAATAACCTTCCCCTCCAAGCATTTAAATAATCTGGTTGTTAGAGCTAGCAACTAATTAGCAGCCTACTTTGGAATGGGCCAGTGTTCTATGTTGGCTTCCTTGGCACGAGAATGTGCAATATCTCGTCTGGCCAGCCATTCAAACCACTTTCCCATACATCAAAGATCCCACATAATTTCACCAGACACTCTAAAGTGCAATTGCAATTTGCCAACTTCCATCTCACGTATCTTCCTAGAAAATAGAGATCTACACAAGGCCATGATATTTTTGCTTAAATGTGAATCTTGCCAAATAGCTCAGAGACTACTTCCTAGAGTACTAAATAAAGTGTCTTTCATATTAGGCATAAGTATTAATTATGAAGTGAATAATAGTGGTTCATATTTGACATATAGATTGAATCCAGTTGAAAAGCTTCTTGATGTATGGATATTATACAGTCAAACCAGTAGGCAATATAGTATAACTAGGAAAGACAATGAATATTGTTGAGACCCTATACCCTTGTACAACGTTCAGATGAAATGTCTCTGCATCTCAAATTTTAAGTCAGCAGTTTTAGTAAAATTGTGTTCGTCAAAAGAAAATATATATCAATGGTAGGTTCATATTCTGATTTCCTTGGACTTTGCAATGGTGAGAATTATGCTTTTCTCCTCAGAATGCTGGCCAACGTTGAAAAATGCTTGTTATAGAATTTCATAGGGTTAAGAAAGCTGGTCTGGATTATTCATAACATGGCTATGAGAGTTGAAGACATGCCACTTTAGCTGAGTGAAGAAAATAGGGAAACCTTCTGAAAAAAAAATCAATGGAGAAATATCTACATACTTAACTGTTTTTCAGTCTGCGGTAGACCTAGACCTCCCTCTGCTCTTGTGAAAACCTGTTGGCCTTGGGGCACAGCAGGGACAAGCCAGGCCAGCATTTGATGGTTACTTTTCTCTCCTTGTTGCATGTATGCTGTCCATACTTGAACTTCTCTTCTTCTCATGTCTCTGCTGATGAAATCTCAGGCTCAGCAGCTGGTCAGAGGGCAAGGAGACTGGGGATGCTGTTACTATCAGGTTTTGACACTGAATCACTATCCTTACCTTGTCTTGATAGATGCTCTTTTCTTTTCTGAAGTTAATATATACAAGGCTCCATTGGTCTGCTGTGTGGCTGAGATTTTCAGCATCAGCATCTTTGGATAGCTAGCTGTATTCCATCTGGTTGAAGATTTTTATGAGGTGAGAATATTGCCTACAAGCTATTAAAGCTGGTGCCTCACACAAAATAGGGCTCCGTGTATGTTTGTGGATAAGCACCCAGAATTCATGAGGTAAGTATTACTCTTGTGAGCCTAGGGGAGAAAGGAACATGCTCCTTGGAAAAAGATATTCCATATAATTTGGTAGTGTGAAGCCTTGCATAATCATGGTTACCATAAAAACATTTAGTGAATGTGTCAAGAGACTGCTGGGGAGATTGTTAGGTGGTAGTTTGGACATGTTAGGAAGAATGAAAATGGGTGAGAGGTTTCCAGAAACTTCACCACATTTTATGCCTATCTATATTGTTCCTGTTAGCCTCTTTCGTCCAAAGACTAATCTAAGAACCTCAGAGTGTGTTCTCAGAGTGGTAGGGAACAGTGGAGGCTGATCAATGAACCCCTCTTTGCTCTGCATTTCTCCAGACTACAGAAAATTCTGAAGATACATATGTACTGCACTGTATATGCAAATCTCTAGTAGCTGCCAACATAAGGAGCAAAATTAATACTATTCTCTGTTTTCTAGCTGAATCACTTTCTTCAAAACCTCATCTCCACCAATCCACAATTTTTTTTAAATCCTCAGCACTAAACAAGAAAGAAAAACAAACAAATAAATGAAAGTACATCACAAGAATTTCATAGTTCTTCATGTATATATCATGGGACTGCTTTTTTTTAAATTCTTTAAAATTTTCACTTACTTGCACAATGTTTTGTGATTATATCCAGCCCCACTCTCTCCTTCCAACTCTACCCATCAACTCCCAACACATCTCGCTCCTAACATCATGTCCTTTCTTGTTAAAACAACACACCGTATCCAATCAGTGCTGCCCATAAGTAGATGACTCTGGGTCATCCACTGGGGTTATAAGCAACCTAACAATGGTCACCCCTCTACAGAAAAGTAGCCCTTCTTTCCTCAGCAGCCACCTATCATCAATAGTTTTCTATCCAGGAGTGTGTTCTCCAGAGGCCCCCTTCTACGCCGTGATTTTGAAACCTGGATTGGACTTATGCAGATCTTATGCAGGTAACCACAGATCCTGTAAATTCATGAGTGCAATATCCATGTCATGTCTAGAGGCCAGCACTTCTCAGCAGTCCTTCTGATCCCCTGGTTCTTGGGGTGTTCTTTGAGTCTTGAGAACGGGGTGTTTGATGCAGATGCTCCTTTTACGGCTGAACACTTCTAGTCTCTTATTGTCAGCTCTTTGAACAGTTAGAAGTCGCTGCATTAACTACTACCCACAGCCATAAGAAGCTTCTCCAACAAAGGTTAAGAAGAAGCAGAAAGCTATGGGTGTAAACATAAATATTCAGAAGGCAGTTTCACACAGACTATTTAGCAAAACACTATCAATAGCATCCATCTCCCCTTGGGTCAATGACTTCTTGTCATGAGTTTTGAGCATGTTTATAGTATCAGACATGAATTCCTTCCAGTGGATTAGGCTTCAAATATAATCAAGAGACTGGTTGGTTGCCCCCAAGAAACATTTCTTGCCCCTTGGTAACAGTGAGCATATCTTCCTTGGCAAGTCAGTGTTGTAGATGCAGCACTAATGAATCTTTTCCCCAGTATCATGCAGAGTACCTTTCAGTGAAAGCTAGCCATGAGAGGGATTTCTGGTCAACCTGAGGTTAACCTCTCTATGCTATGCAACTAAAGTTTGCAGTTTCTTCAACAATAGGGTCTTACCATCCAGTTATGGTGGGCAATGATGAGCAGTGGTAACAGACTATACTGTTTTGGGTGCTTCTGGGTCCTCCTTGACCAATTACTAAATCAAAAGTAATCAATTTCTGGCACTGAGCTTTTCTTTTAATGGCCCATGTTTTCCTGGAGCAGCATTATTCACTCATACAGGGTACCTCTGCTCAAATTATTTTTTTTTGATATTGTATTTTGAATAACTTATGAACTAGTGGAGTTTCCTAGGGCTTCTTCATACATCCTTGGTTTTGGTTAACCTCCTACTCCTTCTTTTTTCCATCCCTTGGCCCCATCCCTGCTTCAGCCAATTGGAATGGCCATCATCAAGAATGCAAATGGCAGCAAATGTTGCCATAGATGTGGGGAAGGAAAGCCTTTGTACATTGTTGGTTGCAGGTATCAACTACAGAACAGAGAGGATCCTCCAAAGAGCACCTGGTTTGCAGCTCCTCCTGCCATTTTTGAGTTTTTCAGTTCTTAGACTAACCGATGTTAGTATCATGTGCTTCCTGAGTTATATGTTCATGTTTTATGATTTGAATTCCCTCTGTGTAAGGCATTTCTGTGTCATCAGTGCATAGTGAAGGATCACTTTAGTGAAGGATCAATAAATATTTGTGGAGTTAATCCAAAAATGATGGTTCACTTTAGTAAAAAGCCTAAAAAATGATTATGAAGGCAGAAGATAATTTTTAAATGCATTGGACTTTGAGACATTGATCTTATGGTTCCAAATTTTACCCCTGAGGTTAAATCTTTGTGCATGGCAAAGGTCCATCAGTTCTACCTACCATCTGCAAAAGTACCTGATTATTATTCATTCTTTAGGAACACGTGTTTCTCATGGTATAGTGGTTAGCAATCAAAATCCATGTTCCATATGTGCAGTGTATAATATTATTTCCTTTTTCTATTAAAGCAAATATCCAGAGGGAAAATATGAGCACAACTCTGACCAGGATACAAACATTTTCTAGTTCTTGACAATCATGTATAGACAGAAGAACATGAAGAAAAATCAAGACCATATTGTGCTATTGTGACATTTAGGTTGATATAGAGTGAAGCAAAAGACTACTCTGCTTGGCCCTGCTCTGCTCTCAGAGTTTGCCAGTGTCTGAGCTAGGAAGGTTGAAATTTTGAACCAGGTACCTTAGATGATTGTTGCCATGGCAATCATAGTAAAATATAAACACACACACGTACACACACACACACGCACACACACACACATGCACACACACATACACACTCACACCTAAATTCTATGAGGAGAAAAATATTCAAAGAAAGTTCGAATATCAGAATTTATTGATTCTTTATAGTTCTTCAACATCACAATCAAAATAAATATCTCTAATATTTCATATTTTAGGACAAAACTGAAAAATGGATATTTTGTCTTTTGTCCCAACAAATCTAAATTATAAAATTATTTTGCTGTTAAAAGGAAAAAAATATACCTTCATTGAAGAGAGAAAAGGAGACATTCTACTCCTCTGGACTCTACTTCTGTTTATTAGCTCCATTTGGATGTCTGAAATCAGTCAACTGATTACTCCAAACAATGATCTAGCCACACTTTCCTGTTAATAGTTGACAGTCGTTAGACTGTTAGATTAATTTACTGATTAACATGTTGATTGACTGCTTTCTTTTTGTCATTGAGTCTGTTATATCTGAGTTAGACTGATTGAGAAACATCTGTTGACTTTTTTTCTTTGAAACTTCCAGAATGTTCCAAAACTTTTTGCAAAACAGAAAAGGAGAAAGTAAATGAAATCATATTAACAATAAAATATGTAGGTCTCGTTCATAGGAACTGACTCCTGAAGCCATTCCTGTATTTAACTGGCTTAATAAGGAAAAGCAGAAAGAAAAAAATCCTTCCCTTCTCTTCGCATCTAGTTTCTCACCTGTTTCCCACACCCGGAGCCTCATGACTCATATTCTACTTGTGTGCTTTTTCTTATCTCCTCGATTAATATTTTTTCCTGAACTTTCTGACTAATCTGAAAACATTTGAGGGGTGGAAACGAGTACTGAAGTGTGCACAGAGACTCACCAAGGCATTGCTCTCCACAGCACTGAGGTGGAAGATGAGTGAGTCTCTCCATATCGCAACCATTTGGCACTAGATCACCTGTGAATGCTTCTTTCTGTTCCAAGCAGTCTCCAGGCAGCTCTGACACTGAAATACCTCTGGTTAACAAATGCACAGTCGTGGTTTCACGCTGCTGTAGTGGCTCACCAAGAGAGACAAGGAAGCATTCTTCATAGGTTCATGCCCTGCTAGAACTCGGCAAAGGGAACCACCATCGTGGCAATTGCCATACTGGACAGTAGAACCCTGGCATCTGAGCTCATGTGTTTTTATTGATCCAGAACTCCTCGGGTGTTCTACTGATAGTGCATACAAATCATTAGCAATCAAACATCCCCCATATAAATCCAACACTTATAGACAATACAAAATGGCAAGACCTAGACATCCACCACTCAACAGTGCACAAAATAATATTTTAAGCATAACGTAAGTATAAACTTCCACAACACACGGCACCAACTCTTCTGCCCTCCCTATTCAAACCCCTTTTGGTGATGTTGGTGCCCAGTGAGAAGAAACATGTACCTCCTTTTCTCAATCAGCTAGTATTGCTACAAGATATGGATTTTTTTGTACATTCTATTATTTCACCACGAGGGCTACCCTAGATGTTTCAGCACATCTAACATGTAATATATTACACTACACTACACACACACATACACACACACACACACACACACACACACACACACACACACACACATATCCCATGACGTTGTAACTGAGCTCTTCAGGAGCTGGACAGGAGCTTTGAGATAGGGGCCTATTTCATGTTATGTTTTAAATCTATTCCCCACCAGTCCTCTCTCAAAGCTTATTTTTCTGTGGTTTTGAAAGAATTAATAAATATGTGGTAAATTATCAGTCAATGAGAAAACTGCCACTTGCTATTTTTCTGCTTTCATTATGAGAAAGTATTTTCCTTGTCAGGATGGTAGGCAAGGTAGGTGAGGTAGAGATGCTAGATGGATAGAGGCCATCTGGGACTGACCAGCTTCAAGAATCTGAGAAAAATAAAGAAAATTCATGAAATCAGATATTACAAAATTTTGAAGTTTTATGTCCATTAATTGAACCCAGGGGCTGTCCCTCAAGAGAAAGGGCCCAGAAGATATGGGAAGAAGGAAAGGTAAACAATGTATTTCTCCTAGACCCAAATATGATGGGATATAATGCCAATGAATATCAGGTTTCAATCTTCCCTCCAAGTAAATTACACTTTTATCTTTACATTTTTTTAATCAGTAGTTATGAAAAAAATTCATTTCTGGTGATGAAGATTCTAAAGAGAATGAGATTGAAAGTAAGCCAAACTGTGATTAATCCCATTTTGTTTTGGAAGGTATTTGTATAATGCATTTTATTTCTTTAAGTCAAAGTTCTCCCATTATGAAAATGGAGATTATAATTATTATCTTAATCGTATAAAGTTATGGAGACACATGCAAATACTCTATGTCAAAGTGAAATGCCAAAAAAGAACTCTACAAAATGTTACAGAAACCTGATATGCCATGTACTGGGATACTATTATCATTAAAGCTATCTCAAGTTTAACTGGCAATTCTGTTAGCCCAAGATTCTTTTACCTAAAGTGATATCACTACTCACAATGGTAAAGTCAACTTTGCCTGAGGTAAGGTAAACTTTCTCATGTCTTATCTGGAGAGAAGATAGTCCCTTTGCAAGGAAGGAGAAACCCATAGCTGGCTAATTCTATGCAATATGTATATCCTGACCATTTCCTAATGGTTTCTGGTTATTTGAGGGTGTCAGCTAGGCATGGGCAGACATAGCACAAAGAGGAAGTTTTGTATTTTGAAATAACTTATAAGCCACTGTATACAAAGAACCCTTGCTCTCTATTATAATCTCATTTGCTTTCTCGGAAAAAAAAAAAAAAAAAGAGTTTGTACATAAAATGATAAGACCAAGTTTTCAAATTGGTGTATTTTAGTGCCTGGCACATTCAACCTATCTATACCTACTTGGCTTAGTGTGTTTTATTCAGCAATCTCATACCTTGAATTACAGGGTTCTGGGCTGGTGCAATGTTCCCAGGTTTCATTGACTTCCTTTGAAAGGCCAACCATGTGGTAGTAGAAACCAGAAATGATACCAAATTCTTATGTAACATTAGCAAGCACCAGAATAGAGATAAGAATAAATAGTTAATATGGTTCTTACCATCAGACTCTGTGCACAAAATGATAGAAACTTATTTATTATGCATCAAAACCCTAGGAATACTTAAGAATTATCCAGTTTCTAAGTTAGGATGTTATGCAGAGAAATAAAGTAACTTACCCAAGACCACATGTTAAATAAGATTACAACTTGAGTGTAAGCAGCCTGACTTCAGAATTTGTGTTTAACCTTTCTGCTGTTTTGGTTAGTTTTTCACTTAAGTTCTTCTGTGAAGCTTCAGCTTTTGTAGTTTGGATAAGTAATATTTTTCTTAGTAATTGGTCAGGTAATAAAGAGTGAATGGTTACTGATCAGAAAATCAAAGGTGACTGTATTGTGACACAATCTTTCTCTGTTTTCAACATCTGTTATACTTATTATAAGCATGTGGGTCATTCTTTTCCTGTTTTAAGTAGGTAAATTTTGTCGTCACTAGATTATAATGAAGAAGAGTGACCAGGTCTTTAAGCTCCATTGGCCTTATTGATTACACATATACACACTTTTTTTCTTTCTGTAAACACACACACACACACACACACACACACACACACACGTGTGCATATACACACAGTTTATTTCTTTGTGTATATATAAACACAGGGCACAAGGTGGATGTCCATAAGTAACATTTATTAACTTTGTAACATTTTTTTCTTCTCTTTTGATACATCTGTTTTTCTGTTCTTACTCAACATATTTATGGAGCTGTAAAAATTTATAGAGTTGTTTCTACCAGCTTTTGCATTTACCTCTTCAAACAGCATTTTCTTGAGCAAAATGGCATCAGCTGCTCTTAGGAACTGAACTATCCAGAGGAGAAACAGCTAAGTAATACTCAACTTTGTGGCAGTGGAGGTATGGTAGTCTGGACAACCACAGTGATGAATCTTGTATGTAAAGGGATTTCATGTTTGAAAATAAATGTCTCTCTCACAAATAGCACTCCACATGATGGAGGTCAGAACTGGCACTCGTGTGGGGTGTGACAAGTGATGTTGTTTATGAAGTCTGACTACCATGGATGTTAATCTAAGTACAGAAAAGAAATTCACACGGAGTTTAGGGTTAAAATGGCTCTTTAACATCCCTTCCCACATGCTATACTTCCTGGCTGCCGCTAAATTCATTCAGAGTTGGAGATGTATCTATCTGTATTAACAGGCCAGGCTGAAGGTAATTTTAATGAGCTAGGTGAAATGACTGTTGATTTTTTTTTTAACTTTTTATGAAAACAAAGAGAACAGATTTTTTGTGAATGAAATAAGTGATTTTATAGGAGGTTGAAGATTAAAATGGAAAATACGCTCTCCCTTCTGGGCTTTTCTGTTCCTTGTTAGTTGAAGACAAAGAAAGTAATTCTGAATTTCTTTTATTAATAATTTTACCCTCGCTATATGATATCGGTTGAAAAGCCAAGATGTGGAGAAATTTTAGCTTTAAAATGTCAAATTAATCTAGTTGTAACAGATGGTACAATGGAAAGATAAAGTATAAAGTAATATAAAGACCTATTAATATACCATATCAGATAACTAATTCATTGTTTATGAAATAATATATGATATGCATTGTGTTAAACACTGAAAATACAGCTATAAAATTAGAGTGTAAGAAGAAGATTGCATTAATACTTCATATTGCTCATCTATTACATCATTTCTAGTAGTCATTTGATTTTATTAAGGAATGCTTGAGACTTGACAATATTGCCTAGTGTGGAGAAGCACAGGCTATTATATTTTTTTGAGAGCAAAACTACTACCTTAAAACAAATATAACCAGAGGCAACAGAAGTAGCTTGCAATTCATGGAGGCCTTCGTAGGAGAATAGAGTTCATTCCTCATGACTTCAAGTTAAGCCAGAGTCGGAGTGCTATTGGCTGTACCTAATAAACCATGCATAAGTAGAACTGTCCAGTATCACACAGACATGTAGCCTTTGTGAATATTAAATGGAGTACCTAGGGAACTATAATCATATAATCCCTTTGGTAATCGGAACAAGAGTTATTTCCCTGCTGAAGACACATTGGGTCTAAATCAAGAGAGCTTGTCACTGGGTTATTGGGAAGAATGGAATGCTGTGGGAGTATTTAGCTAACATTTTTAAGCTAATAATTAAAAGCACGTGTGATGAGCTTTAATACTGGTATTTGTTCTTGGATTGAGTTTTTATTGCAGGTCTAACTAAGAATTCCAAATAAGTGTAATTATTATATATTAGAACTGAACCCAGTCCCATGAACATAGTGTGTGATTGTGTGATAGACTTTTGTCTCCATTTTATGCAGTCTCAGGAACCAAAAAGGATTAAAACCATATGGATGTCTGATCTTCCCTTGGATATATTACAAAGCAACCATTCACTCCAGAAACATATATTAGAAAGGCTTAATGTTGTTGTCTCTTTGCTGAAATATATGTAACTCTTGGATACTTCTTAAAAATTAGAATTCTTTTGCTCAATATGATCATGAATTAGCTTTGTTTGTCTTTTGTGAATACAAATGAAACTTTGTGTTTTACACCTGAGTAGTCTACATTGTAATTGAAAAAATATAAAAATATAAACAGGAATTGGAGATGGGTCAATGGTTAAGGATGCTTTCTGTTCTCCTAGAAGACCAGAGTTCATCTTAGAACATACTGTGCAGCTCACAACTGCCTATAATAATGCCAGCTCCAGGGCCCTAACACGCTCTTCTAGCCTCTGAAGAAACCTACACACAAGTGGCATACATTCATACAAACACACGTGCATAAATAATATAAAAATAAACATCAAGGAGAAGATAGAATCTTTTGGTGGCTCTTCTAAATGCTTTCATGTAACTCTTTATTTGCTCTTCTAGAATGACTACTGATACTAGAGAGTAAGTAAGGAGGTTTGGTCCTTCATGTCGTAAGTGTAAATATGTTTCTAGACATATAATCTGCTGCAGCTAATAAGCAAAATAATAGGATGAGGTCAGTGAGGTGGCTTTATGGATAAAGGCACTTGCTACCAAGCTGAAAACCTGAGTTTGATCTCTGAAACTCACACAATAAGAGGAGAGAACTGATTCCTGCAAACTGACCTTTGACCTCCACATGCACAACATGACATTAGCCACATGTAAAATGTACCAAGAAAATTCAAAAATAACATAAAAAAACAGAACTTTTCTCTTATTGTTAGTCAGTTGAGTATCTGTTATAGGTAAATATCAAATTTTATCAAATATTTTGTCTCTTTTTAAATGATCTTCTCCTTTCATTAACAAGTTACTTTGATTAATTCCTATATGTAAAAATCAGTCTTTCTTCCTCAATTAACCATATTGTCATATCATCCTTCTTCCTAGTTGCTGGATATAATACGAATGTGTTTAAAGCAATTTTAGATTAACATTATAAAAATACTATCTTGCAGTATTCAATCTTTAAATGACAAAAATTTCATTAGGATGAATCAATTCAGTCTACTTTCTATACTACACATCATGATAACTACATTTAATAACTATTTATTTTCATTAAAATTGTTACGATAGATTTAAGTACAAAAAGTAAAGCAACACATACATTGAAGATTAATTCAGCCATTTCACAATGTATTCTATATATCTCTAGGACTTGGATATATTTATTTTAAACGTGTAAAAACAGTATGTTATACACCTATATATGTGTAATTTTTAATATCAATTAACAAAATTAATTAATTAAGTAAGAAGAGTTAGCAAATAGATCCAGGTCTAGTGACACTTAAATTTTGTCCCTGGCTGGTGTAGCAATCTCTTTTGATTCAATAAAATTACTCAGGCCATTCACCATCAGTTTTGACGATGCAAAATTAAGAACCCTCAACACAGTAATGATGAAGATGCCATGATATTGTTGTCTTGGCTGAAAATTATGGAGGAATTGGGTGAAATAAGTTTCCACTAGCAGAATACCTCTTCTTAATAGGATCAGCGCTTTTTACAAGTGCTAATAAAATTAGAAACATTGCATTAAGTTATTATAAAATGAGAGATTGCAATTCTAATTCAGTAAACTATTTGGTTGTATGACTTTTTCTAGATATACATGAATAAACATTTCTTTACCTCCTATATTGTGGGTTTTTTATGGGTACAGAGTTTTGGAGGAGATAAGTGATGCACAGAGTCAGGAGCCCAAGAAACAGACTATAGGGTTATGCCTTCATGGTGCGAATCCAGTTTATTGTATAGGATCGTGGGTTTTAATGGAGAAAGTAGGGTGGTGCAGAAGGGAAGAGATCCAATGGCTTTGGTCTATGCTTACTAGACACTTCAATCAGCCTATCTAAAACTTGCTAATCAGAGGGTAATGGGTAAAGGCCCAATCATCTAATAGCTTGTATGTAAAGGCTCTTACCCTATCAGAACTGCCAATGTTAGTGAACGTGGTTTTGCCGACTCGACAGGGGTTTTGCCTTTGGGGCTCAACCAAAAGCAGGTTATGTGTGTGTGTGTCAAGAACCACCATTTAAAAGAGCCATGCGATTTTCCACAGGACAGGGTACATGCTTTTGCACAAGCAATGATGTCTGTCTCTCTCTCCTGTTATTGGGATCCCTTCAAGAACCAATATTAGTTCAAAGAAATGATCACACTGAAATCTAACTTGGTGAACCAATGATTTTATTTTGGTTTACGGACATGTGCATGTGTGAGAGTTACTTATAAGATCGTCCAGCACTGGTGACAACTCACAAGCCCACATCCCAGGAGCTCCTTGGACAGTTTGGAAACAGCTCCAATAAGAAACTCAGCTTTCCAGCAACTGATACTGTTTCTATAACTTTGGGCAGGAGCCTTGTGAATTGCAGCTTCCTGAATTTCCCAAGCCCTGAGAGCTCCCTGGAATCCTTTCAGGAGGGAAACTTTCAATTCTACATAGCAACCCATACCTGTACTAGGCAAAGGGGAGATTCTATGACAAAGGAGAGCTTCTGTCTAGGCTACTAAATCCACCTCATTGTGAAGAGCAAAACTGGAATAGAGTTCCGTATGCATTGCAGGATAGCTTGCAAGACTTTTGCTCAACGACTGGGTAATTTTCCATCTCTTTCTTTCATTTCTTCCTGGATATTCTGTTTTCTTTCTTACTCCTCTCTTTGTTTGTCTTCCTGTCCATATCATGGTCTCACCAAACCATCTCACATTTTCTCTGAAGGCTTTCTGAGATTGCCAATAAGAAAAGATCTTATATATTATCAATTATTTCTTTTATTATTTTTTTAGATTATAGTGTCATTACATTATTTTCTCCCTCCAAACCTTCTATATAACCTTGCTGTCTTTCAAGTTCATGACCTCATTTTCCATAAATTATTTTTAGCATACAAATATGTCTATACATGCATATTCCTAAATTCAAAATACAAGCTGCTCAGTCCATATAATGTTACTTGTATGGAATTTCATAAGGAAATTTTGTGTGTTTTCAGAGCTATTTTGTACTGGATAAGCAATTGGTGTGCTCCTCCCTGGGGAAGACAATTTCTCCCACTCCTATCATTCCTTAGTTTTAAAGAATAAATGCAAGCGATTTCATACAATGTTTCTTTACTACTTTTTAATTGAATATTAATTTTTAATTTAGTTTTAAAACAAATTTTAGTATTTTAAATTTATTAAACTGTGTTTGGACGTGGGCGTTCTTTAATTTTTCAATATCATATTTGTAGGTACACAGATTGAGAACGTTTGCTCCCACTACCCTCTCTCAAGCCTCTCTACTCCCACCAGTTGCCAAACTCCTTTCCCTTCCCATCAACCCCCTTCCGAACCTCATGTTCCTTCTTTCCTTTCTTTTTCCAGTCCTGGGCAGGCAGTGACAGCCGCTATTATGTTCTTGACTGCGGCAGCCGTGCTGTATATAGAATGCAATGTTCTGCTCCTCCCTATCTAATGACTACCGGAGTCTTTTCATGCCATCTTTGGACATGTTTCCTGAGCCTGGGGCACAGGGTTGTATTGTAGATATTGAAGTCTAGTCATCTATTGGTCGGCTATTCTTTGCATTTTGAACAGTTGTAGATTTTTTACTGGCCTCCATCTTCTGCAATAAGAAACTTCATTGATGATGGGTGAGAGCTATATTTATCTGAGGGTATAAGAATACGTATTATGAGTACAGATAGAAATTATAGTGGTTTGGGAGAGTGGCAGCAATTATTTCTCCTCTAGGGTCCCTGACTTCACTATCGGTAGGTAGTTGGCCATGTTTACAGTGCAAGGCATTGATTTCTTCTCATTAAGTGGGTCTTAAATCCAATTATGCAGTTATTGGTTGCCTCTAAGAGATAAGTGCCACTAATGCACCCTGGGAGGTTCTCGATGTGCCTCTCTCATTGTTGTGGTTTTCAGGTTGTCGTATTTATTTTTAATCAGATGGCTTCTCCTACCTAAAGGAATCATCTTTGTCTTTGTCTAAATTCACACTCAACTGAAACTCAAAAACCATTTCTATCGCAGTAAAGATAAGAGGTGGTTTCCATCACAAAGGAAAAGAAGACACCCTATGGGGTTTTTTTTTTTTTCTGTGATCTTACGCTTATTTATATATTGCAGGATCCTACAAGTGGTAACAGTTTGCCTAATGTATTCTCCCATTTAACTTACATGGTTTTCATCTAACTATGCTGGACAAACAAAAGTCTACATTTTATTTTTTATTGAAAATTCATGCTTGGTTTAGACATTCATATGATAAAATAATGAACATTTTAGGTAGCATAATATCTCCTATCTAGTATCTGCCACTGAAAATTGCTCAGCAGAGAGTTCATTCAAATACCAAGACATGATTCTTCCCCACCTCAGTGCTATTTCACCCAGTAAGAGAAGCTACAGTACAATCAAACCACAAAAGAACAACAGTCAAAATTCGTGCTTTAGGAGAGCTTATTTATTGGCCAGTGGGGTTGGCTCACTGATTTCAATGTAGATGTGTTCTTTTCACAGATCCTGATAAATTTCCTTATGAAATTCCATTCTTTGTACTTCTCCATACCATGATAATACCACACCCAGATTCTGCCTTATTCATGAAAGATTGACTATATGCAGAGCCAAACTATCCATCAAGTGATGATTTGGTAGTGTCAGTCTACTTGATAAATAAATGGTTCTCCAACTGTAATATACTTTTCTTCAAGACTATAACAGTATTAAATTTTTGAAATATTTATCAAAACCATCTCACAGTCTTTGAAGCATGAATATCGGAATCATTTTTGCTCCTAGCAAAATATCGTGTTTCTGGAGAAACTAAGAGGAATTTCATTTTAATATTGGGCACATTTTCTAAGCTGATGAGGAATTTGGTTGAAAGCATAAATCACCTCAGACAGGAAGGCACGAAGGACACACAGATCAACATGATCAAGTAACTTGACATATTCAAAGAAGACCTTATCTTCTCTGCGTTTCGCTATTGTGCTATTGTTTACTACATAAAGGATAGATTTCTGATGATGACAGTAATGCTACTTTTTAAAGAAGAGATTTATTTTCTAAGAGTTCATGCCTTCAACAGTGTTAAATAAGGCTCTATATCAAAACAATTATTGCGTAACTTACTCACTAGTCTCCTTTCTCAGAGTCTCATTTTATTGACTGGATTTAAAATTTAAAAAAAAAACACATAAATACTTCATAGAATGATATCCTTCACTGACCTAGGATTCAAAACCAGATGCAGAAGATGAAATGTGTATAAAACCAAAGTCTCTTTAGAAGTCTCCTAAGTCTCTTAGGCAGGTACACGGTGGGGACCACAAAAGCATTTTTCTAATAGTTTAACCTAGTCATATATCCTTTAGCATTGAACTTCTTTATAGATATGTGGGTAGAGCATCTGGTAAGACATTTGAGATGCATTCAGATAGTGTACAAATAGCTCTAAAATACTTCACTTTTATAAAATCTAGACTCACCAAGGAGGCATAAAATATCAATAAGGGTATGTGTGTCTTCATCCTTATAGCTACTAAGGAGTAACACACTGTGAGCAATGCTTTGGAACTGAGATCAAGGGGGAAGTAGTCTCTGTTCACAGTCTATAACATGGCACTGAATAGAAAAATGGATGACATTGATGACATATAGTTTTGGTTATTATTTTAGTTTTGTTTTGGCATTTTGTAGGAGCTGTATGGCTAATCTTGTATTAATATAAATCAATGAAATTGACCTTGGCATAGATAAAATTTCCACCAGCAATTTGGGATAATAGAAATATCTCTTGATATTCAGTGTGTGTCTCCAATATCACATAATAATATGCACATCATACATTTGCACAATCAATGATAGTCACTTTTCTACCTGTCTACTTCTACAGCTCACCATGAAGCTTTTCCTCATGCCAGGAAATCCATATACTTTCTGAAGTTGCTAGAAGGACCTTGGCTGTTCTAGTCCTACATGTAGTGCAGTCCCTGTTGCTTCTGTACTATCATTGTACTTGATACATACTTCCATTGCTGCATGTGTACCATATAATGTTGATATATGTCTGTTTAGTTAGACCTTCTTTTCAAAGGCAGTGTTTATAACATCAGTTTTTGCATCATCTCTATTGATAGGGTCTCAGTAACTCTAACGATAGATGCTCAATAAATAAATACTCATGGAAATTTTTTTCTTAGGGCATTAGGAACATGAAAAATTGATAATAAAAGAGGAAGCGTCAGTGTATGGAATCCAAGCTCAAACTTCTTCAGCCAGTGTTGGTTGTTTTGCATTCACATAATACACAGCTAAAATAAAAACTTTAGAGTCCCGTAGGAGATGATGTCCATCAAGGAAGTGAAAGTCCACACACACTAATGCTTCAATAGTACTTCAGAGAGCTTTTGATGTTTTTGCTGCAAGTCACATAATTTTGCAGAGGTCTATGGGAAGGAGGAGGTGAAAACAGGAGAGACATACAGAGACAGAGACAGAGACGAAGAAACAGAGAGGGAGAGAGGGCCAGAGACAGAGAATATGTGCAGGTGTCTAAAGATAAGCACATGGTCAGTGGCCTAGCAGTCCTCTTCTCTGTCAGTTAATCACACAGTTTAATTCATGCTTCAACAACAAGCTAATTTCCCACTTCAACTACAAGTCCAGGACTAGTGGGAATCTGCAATGGGCAGAGAAGATCCAATTCCCCCTCAAACCTTATGAGGGTATGTCATTGATCTGCCTATAAGATGTCTTGCCTATCATTTCCCCAAATCTTCTGATTTTTCTTATAACTTCGAGGACTGTGAAGTTAATAAGCACAAGATGGCTTATTTTATTTGTAGACATTCCTACAAGAAAATGGAATTGCACACATTTTTACTCACCATTTTTAAAGCATAAGTACTGCCAAAACTAGAGCTTCATATGATTATTATCAAAAGATCTCCATTTTAATTGTAGAATCTTTTCTGAGAATATTTTCAGATATCATTTTCTTGAAAACCACTTTTTACATCAAAGAGAAAGTCAGAGGGCCTAATGGGATGTTATTTCTTTATCAGTGTCATCAAGCCTTAAGTTAATTTTGACTTTGACACCAGTCCTTTGTAATTTATAGCAATGTCTGTCTTAGAAGGTGACAAACCCTAGATGAATTAAATTAAAATTTGGTATGTTAGATTATTAAAAAATAATTTGGGACCATAAATTACAAATGACACGTATTTTCTCCAGAAGTTCTGTCTGTAAGCAACAGTGATTAAGTTATAAATTCTACTTTTAAGATGCCAAAGGAAAATTATTATCAAATGCAGAGTGGTGTAAGTTAAGTAAATAAAGCCAGTTAAGATGTCAAAATTTCCAAAGAGCTCAGAGCTGGTTATCATTTCTTTAATTATTTTTATTAACTCATTAGTTCTTGAGTAACACACAGAAAGAAATGGCCAGGATTAAAAATGGTGAAAGTAATACCCTCAAGGAAATATTCTCTGGAAATAACTGTTCTTGTTAATACATGTAATTCTCTGCATATTTTAGCCACTTGACATCTGTCTGTCCCAGGATGTTAAGAACCTACTGTATGTAAATGATTGCCATGTTGGTCCTCGGGGCTTTATTTCACATATAGTCAGATTCCCATTCCAAAACTGCTGACCAAGTCAGATATCAGTGTATGGTTCCCCACATCTCATAAAAATTATCCGGAGAAAATTGTTCCCATGTAAATCAGAAAAAAGAAAATATTAAATGTGTTGACTTTCTTTAGAAGCTTGTGTAGCTTAGGAAATTGTTCATTCACCAGTGGAAAATTATTTTTTGTTAGATCAGTATGCAAAAATACCTGGTAATCAGGAGTTTTTGTTTCTACTTTTGTAACCTTTCCTACCACAAGTTCCTTATGCCACTCCTGAATCTCCCAAAGTCTCCATTACACAGCTCTACCACATGCTAACTTTCTGTGTTTAATCATTTATCAAAACTTCTCCTTTTCAAATCAAAACTTTGCTTTCTTTATTTCATCCATTCACAACTCTGATAATGTACAGAGAATTTTTCATGACTAGTGTATGATTTTTTTTTTATGCTATCCACATTTTCCCACAGTTTCATCGAAATACAGCCATTTAAGTCAAAACCATATAGTAAGTGGCAAGGAATTCTGGCAGGAAACAGGAGATAACGTATATTTGGGCTGACACCATTTTTTTAAACTAGAATTTATAGAGGCATTCCTTCCTGAAGTATGCTGTGATATATGCATCAAGATGGTTCTCCAGAGGAAATAGAACTTATTGTATTTAATATACAGTATAATTTGCCATAATGTAACACATTAACACACATATGTGTACATGTATTCCAACCCAAAAGTTTACCAAGGTCTGAGACAAAAGCAGAGAGGATTTTTCAGTTCTAGTCTAAAAGCATAAAAAGACCAATGTCCAGGCGCAAGCAAATAGATTTGGTGAGGCCCATTTCATTAAGGAGTATACTCATTCTACTAATTCACTTAGGTTTCTTAGAAAGTCTTTTGCATATGTCAGTTCATTCAAAATGTCAAATTCATTAGCATATATCAATCATACACACTAACAGGTTTCAGGATGATATTTTTAATGCATGTATATGTAATGCATGTGTTTGGATCCCAGTTACCCTCTGTGCTGTCTCTTGTCCTCCTACCACTCCTACTGTCATTCTTCTCCTTTCTAAGTAGTGCCCATTCCACTTTTGTGTCTTTTTTGTTGTGATCCCAGAAGTTTAAGTACGATTGCTTACAGAAGCATGTACAAGCTCACTAGTAGCTACTGAAAATAATGCTTCTCTCTCCCCCAGCAACTGTTAACTGCCTAGAAGTTCTTAGGGGTAGATGAGACATTTTCATCCCTTTACACCAGAAATCATTAATCACCTCAGGGAGGCCTTATAGCCTCCTCCTCCTCCCTCCATAATACGATGATAATGTTCTTCCTGTTGTATAGGTCTTGTGCATGTACTTGCAACTGCTAAGAATTCAAGAATAGTGGTCATGCAATGCCTAGAAGTCAGCATACCACAACATGACACCACCTTCATGGACTTTCATGCTCATTCTGCTGCATCTTCTGAAATGTTCTTTGAACTTTGCATATAGTAATATAGATATCCCATTTATGGCTGAACATTTAATACTTTACTTATTCATAGTACACAGATCACTTGTGATCCTCTGAAGTAATTGCCTCCAAGTATATAAAGAAGCTTTTCTGACAAAATCTGAAAACAACACTAATCTCTGAGCAGAAATATAAATATTTAGAATGAAAATTGATAGAGATACTATGCCCATTTAGCTAAACAACGGTTTCCCTCCAGGTTCTATGTCCTTCCCTACCACGGGCTTTTGACCATGTTTACATTATCAGATGTGAATTCTTTCCTGTGGAGTGGGACTCAAATTCAAGAACAAAGAGGTTGGCTACTCCCATGACAGTCATGCCACTCTGGCATTAGTGGGTCCATCTTACCTGGCAATAGTATAGCATACAGGACAACAGCTAATTATTGATGACTTTTCCTCCTGAGCAGGCTTCGTAGCACCTTCAAGTACCACAAAGCTAGTCACAGAGAGGCAGCTCCCAATTCAGTTCTAGCTTGGTTTTGCTTTGTCAAGAATCTGAGAGTAGGGTCTTCTGTAATGAGGCTTTGCCACATAGTTTGATGGCTAACACAGAGTAATGTCAGTAGACCTTTTCCTTTTGGAGGCCTCAGGGGCCTCCCTGGCCAACAACTCATTTATCTCATCTGGAAACACTTCACAGACACACAGATGTTTGACAAAATATCTAGGCACCCTGTGTCCCAGTAGAGCTGCATATAAAATTAACTGTCACGTACATGGAGAAAAGGTCAGCTCTAATCTGTGATACTCTCAAGCACAGAACAGAGAACAATGGGAAAGTGATTTGAGCATACTATAAGAAGATGTTTATAATAGTTGCCAACAAACAAACAAACTGTTCTGCAAGAAAGTAAGTTTCCAGATTTTTTTTAAACTAGTAAAGCTGGAAGACTCTCTGTGATGGATACTTCAGAAAGGTTTTCTGTTGCATACATGCTTTCCCGAGGTGTTTCTGGCTTTTAAAAAGGGCAAAGTGGGAAAATACTCTGTGACGTGTTCCCTGTTTAGGAAGCCATTCTCATCATCCTGGAATCTTAGCAAACATATTCTTAATATCATAGCCAGAAAAACCTTCTCTACATTCTTACTCTAGTATGTTGGCAATTTGTTAGGAAAGGTCCTTCATGGGAAGCTGATGATGGAATATGTATGGAAGGATGATGTATGGAAGCCACATCCCAACCTTAGCTATCTCTAGGATAATGGAAAATAGAAATCATAGCACAGATTGATCCCATAACATCTGAGCTGCCCTGAGGACATTTTCTCCTACATTTCCAGTTCTCATATGTTGTGCAGATAGCTCCAGTCTTTCAGATACAGGTCATTGAAAGAGGATATGTAAATGAATCCTTGTCTCCCAAATCCCAGAGAAGCTAGGGGTATAGACCAGGATAGAAATCATAAAATGACCTCAGAGAATCTAGGTGGAAATAAAACAGTACTCTTCTGTTTGATATTAGATGATATTAGATGATATTAGATATTAGATGATATGAATTCTTCACATATAATAGATGAATCAATCAATGAAATAACTAGCCACTCAAAATCTTACTACAGACAATACATTTTTGTTTTGTTTTGTTTATTTTGTTTTACAGAAAAAAAAATTCCCTGGTGTTTCAGGCAGCTTTTTATTGTGTAGAAGTTGTTTATCTGTTCTCAAAAAACTCCAGGTAATACTCATTAAATATAAGAAACTTCTATGCTGCTTAAGTAATAATTAAAAGAAAAACTTAGGAAGTAGCAAAATGGGCTTCTATTCAGTTCAGTGTTTTTCTGGAGCAGAACAGTTAAGGTAAAATTGACATTGTGCTGACTGCTTAACTGCCAACATTGCCAACTGCTATCTTGAGGTAACAAGCAGCCTTGTTGGCACCCTTCTGCTTAGTAAGAAAAGTAAAGGATGACGAATAGCCAGTCCTGAAAATCAAACAGGGCACACAGCAGCAGCAGGCACAAGATGAAGTCACAAAGGAAATAGAATGGCCAGTTGAAGCTCTCAGACTACTGCTCAAACTTGCTTTGGCCAACAATCAATGTTTTTCTTTTGGCTGCTAGACTCTCATTACCCTTCCTAGTCTAAGAGAAGCCAGGGACCCTTCATCTGTTTTTATAGACCATGTGTAACTACAAACAGAGCTGCATAACGTTGCTCCTTTGGAGCCCAGGCATCTGTATAATCCCCACTTAGAAAACCAAGAATGGATGTGTCCACTTTTTGTGCTGCCCCGTGGGACTTTCCTACAGAATGACCAGTGCATGATTTATCCCATATTTTCAACCTACATATGCAAGAAAGTAACAAAATCCATAGTTCTCATTATTAACAGACATTGAGACCATTCTGAAACCATCCACAGAGAAAGACCTCCCCAAATAAATCAATTTCACTTTACAACTTAAATGCAAATTGATTAGCATACAGAGTGGAAAACCTCACCATTAATAGTTGTTAAATATTATCAGGGCTAATTTGAAAGGGAGAATATACCCCATGGTGACTCCTGTGAGACTCCCCAAATAAGGATATTCAATGGCAGCTACCCTCACCAAGTCCATCCCTTCATCCAGAAGAGTCTTTCTAGATGTTGATCAAGAACACAGAGATAATTTTAAATAATTTAGTTAGAGGTTCAGAATAAATTCACATGGGTAACACTAGTTGGATTTAGTGGGTTATTTGAAAAAAAAAGAGGACATGAAACTGGGGGTGTTGTTAGGGAAGAGTTGGCAGTAGATAGAGGGGAGAGTGGGCGGTAGGTAGGATCATATTGCATCATATACATGTGACATTCTGTAAGAGCAAATTTTATAAAAGAGTAAACTTTGTTTCTCATGAATTTTTAATGAGGACACATGGAAATGTGGGTTCAATGCATAGCAGCATGACTCTAGAGAAATAATGTTACATTCTTCTACAGAAAATTGCATAGCTCTGAAATTGTCTTGTGATAAAACTAAATGCCTTACGCTGAAACTAGAGACAATGTTTCTGTTGCTTGTGAGCTTTAGAAGGCCTCTCTTTGATTCTTTTTTATGTCTTTCTAGGAAGAAATGTTTTGGTGGCCTGAGAAGTTATGCCTGCCTAAAGCCTGTCTCTGAGGTCACACTCAGGCAACAGGAAATGAGACCTTGAAATATCTGGTCAAAATGGGCCTGCTCAAAAGGACTGCATTGCTTTACTATCGTGAGTTGGTTGTGCATTAGGCCATTGTCACGATTTCATTTAAAAACAAACAGCAAACACCTTTCTTAGCTGTTTTTCTAAATGCCTTTTAAATCTCCATGTTTCCCAATCTTTTAATCGACATGAGTTGTGAATCTTAATATATTCAGTATAATCTTCATGTATATTTTCTATCTGTCCTAATTTTGGCTACTTGCCAGTCTTCTACACCAGATGACAAGCTTGTGAACTCTGATCTCTCCCCATGGTTGTACACACAAATGTGTGGTACACATAACAATTACAAAGAAAGATACAGCAAAGAAGATTCATTTTCGCCTCTGAAAAGCAAAGTTTTACACAGATTATCTGAAACTATTTCCTCATTAAACATTCTCATTTCTCATTAAACATTAAACAGTAGTGTACATGAAAACCTTGGAAGGTTTTTATGTCAGAAAAACAATATTGAAATACACAATATAATAGATTTCTAAATTCTATCTAGACTAAGAAAGTAGAAGTCAGCATAAGAATGCTACCTTTAGTATCCCAGTCAAATAGTCATTCAATCTGACTTAAATAGATACATCAAAAAGGAGCTTGTGGGGCTAAAAAGAGCTGGTTGGTTACTTTTGCAGAGGATCCATGTCAGGTCATTTTCACAACTACCTGTATCTCAAGATCCAGGGGCTCTGACACCAATTTCTGTGTCTGTCGGCCCCTAAATCTTCACTAATGCACACACACAGACACATGTATGCATGCACACACGCATGCACGCATCCCTTTTTTTAAAAAGGGATCTTGCCATCTTGACAATTAGACTATGCATTTTCCCCACTGGAGGGATAAATAATCTCAGTGTAGTGTCTTATGTAGTGTCTAGTCTAAGTACTCTTTTATCTAGACAAAACGGCCAGTTCTGTGTTCCTGTTCTGTGATAACATCCAGACAATTTCACTTCCTTCTGATCTCCAGCTGAACATATCACCGGAATCTTAACCTAAGGTTCAATGGCCAACAGTGACGTCAGTAAATTCCTCTAGCCCTTTCTCTCTTGTGGAAACACTGACGTGGAACATCTTTTGCTACATTGTTTCTGTTTGCAGTGAAACACACTGTTGAGTTGCAGCAAGTAAACTTTCTAGACATTGTTCAAAAAAATTTTGCTTAAGCCAGGTGTCTCCTGTCTTCTCCACGCAGGATGATTAAAAAAAAAAAAACCAAAACTGAACATTATTTTGTTTTAGTCCAGTACTTCAAACTGTCATAATATTTTTTCAAAATTGTTTTGGCTATCCATCACATTAACTGTTGCTCCCAGCTTTTGTTGGCTATGACAAGCAGGGCCTATTGACTTCTATTGAGTCACCAGTGAAAGAGTTGAATGCAAGTCAAAACTATGAAACCATGAAGTAGGGGCTGGAGAGAGGCGTGGCAGTTAAGAAGACGTTTTGCTCTTGCAGAGGACCTGAGTTCAGTTTGAAGCACCTAAATCAGGTGGCTCACCACTGTCTGTAACTCTATTTCCAGAGATCCCACATCCTCTTCTGGACACTATAAACACATATCCACACATTTACATATCCATACATAGATACATAATGGAAAATAAAATAAAAATTTAGGAGGAAATCTATGAAGTATTCTGTTTTCCATTATATTTTCTTTAAGATACTAGTCCAATGAAAGCACCATATCTCACGCACCCTTTCTTGGAAAGCCACTACTGCATTTAACACTAAAACCTGATGAGAGTTTTACTTAACTTCATTTATCTCAACATTTTCCAAGCTTGCTTGTTAAGGAAATTACGTTTGGTGTCTGTCTTGTTTTGCTTCTTTGCGTTAACATATTGCAGTGTCCCACATTCATTTATGAATACTTTAGAACTGTACGTAGAACAGGTATGGATGTTTAAGACTGTGTTTCATTCCTTGTGAATTTTACACTGGGGTTACTTTAGTCTGATAGCTTTTATATTATTCAATAGGATTCTTTAAACAATGTATGGTTTTGATACTCCAGTTTTATTGAGCTCATTAATTCATATATCCAGTTCTATGTCACACTTTATTTTCTCTTTTCTAGTTTCTTTTGTTCATTATGAAAATCTCTTGATATGTGAGTTGGCAGCAAAGTGATGGAAGAATTTAAATTTTAAAAAATGCATTGTATTTATTCCTGTCCAGGGTGAAGTCACACGCCACAGCTCATTTGTGGAGGTCATGAGAAGACTTGTGGGGGTTAGTTCTCTCCATCTACCATGTGGATCCCTAGAATCAAATTGGGATCATCAGACTTTGTGGCAAGCACCATTACCTCGTGAGCCATCTTACTGGCTTCAGAGTTTAAGTCTTTTAACTAATAAAACCATTTTATCCAAATTTAGCATTTATGCTCTTTTCATTCTGGATAGAGCTAATTTTAAGTCTTTGAAAAGGCAGTTGCATACAGCCCATTTTTTAACTTGACTCATAGATCTTGCAAATTTATAGCATTCATATTTTCATTTTTTATTATACAGTGTTTATTCTGTCTTTATTTATTGTCTTTGTAAAATATTATCTCATACCAGACAGTGCCTAGGGCTTCATTTATTTTAATATGCAAACAGTGACTGTATTATCAGGATATCATTGTTTTTCTTCCATCTAGTGAAGCGCTCTTCGCTTTTAGACTCTGGCCATGTGATCATTCCTAATTTGTCTTATACCTTTTGAGAATGGCTTTCCTGAAATCCTGGGTAGGTGTCTGGCCAAGAACATTACTCACATTCTCCAAAGCTAGGATCACTTACATTGACTAAGATTTGGTTTTCTTGGTGCAAAAAGATTCAATTAAAAAAGTAATTCCTTTTGATTGTTTCTGGAAGGACTAAGAGCTGAAATTTATTAGCAAAGTAATATAAGAGTTAGTTAGATGAGGCTAGTTTCATCCTTAATAATATAATAAGGATCCACTTATGCCAAGTTAATATTTTGCTGGAAAGAATAAGACAAGGAAAATGGCAAGAAACAGGGTAGAGAGGAGACAGGAGAAACGGTATCAACAAACAAAAATAGTAATAACCTCAACTCCTGATAACATCTACAGGTAAAATATCATGGCATAACAAGTCAGGATAGTAATATTTTAAATTAGATTTTTAAGAAAGGCCTTGCTAAGAAAACAATGCATAAGCTGATTTTTAAATGGCAAGAGGAACCTTGGTAAAAAAGAAATATATATATATGCATATCTATATCTATATATCTGTATCTAGTGAGCAGTGTTTGCACTGAGCAACAGTGAATGAAGTAGAGCAAAAGTGAGAATGTTCTAAGCCTATTATAGAAGAGGGATGAGAACTTTAGAGCAAGGAGTGGTAGGAAATGAGGGGTAGTCATGGCAGGGGATGAAGGAGCAGGTAGAGATCAGCCCATGTCCCATCATAGACACACTCATGATATAGAAAAACCTTCCATCACTTAAGTAAAGGTGGCAGTTTATCCAGTTTACATTTTTTAAAAGATAAATCTTAATCCAGGGCAAAAAAATAGATTTGAGTATGATGAAGAAATATGAGAGTGTCAGGGAAGGCTATGTAGGTATGAATGTGAAGTACGTCTCTCATGGATAACAAGCAAAGTGGTATCCTCTCCAAACAGAGTTCTTTTTTATAATATAGCTCTTGTTATTTTTATTAACACACATTTCTTCATATTTCTTTCATCTGTGTTAGAATTTTTCACATGGTTCATGCATACATAATTTTGAACATGTGATAGCTTTCTTTTTCCTGTTTTTAAGATTAACTGTTTTCTTCGAAGCAGACTAATGGTATGGATGCTCAGCTTGTGTAAAAATGTTACAAATGATTCCCTGAAACTGCTCCATGCAGAAATCCTGAATATTAACTAAACCATATTTTACCATGAGCCATGGATCATGTGCATTGTATATTTTAAATGGGCTCTCCTCAGTTTCCTAAAATTATCAAGATGTCTTTATTTTAGTAGTTGCATTTTGAATAATATAAAGCATATACTTTAAAAGCTATTATTGAGGGGAGTCTTGGCATGAACATATCATGCCTATTCAAATTAACTAACAAAGTTAGCATGGTAAATATGTCAAGCCACTCACCCAACTATTGGAGATTATAATCAGTATGTATTAACAATTGTTTCAGTTCACACACAAGATTGAAATGTTTTCTATAAACACTAAAGCTAAAAATCAAACTGGTTCTCAGACTCATTCTCCATTGCTCAGTTGCTCCACTGCCAATAGACTTATATGAAGTTTCATGAGCATCCCAGTTCTTTTGTGCGTCGACCCCAGGAACCAGTGAAACACAAAGTGACAGTCGTGTTCACTCACATTTCTCTGCCGTGTTTGAGTCCAGGATAACAGCATTACTGAGTCTTGCTGCAACCAATTGTTTTGATTCCTCACAACAGATTATTGTCCTGGCATTATATGAAGGCAGCACAAGACTCCCAACAGCCAGGGACAGTTTTACTGGATGGAATTTCACAGTTATAATAGAGAGAGAGAGGAAAGCATTCTCTGTTATTGCCAAGAATAGCTTTAAAAAGAAAAAGAAGAGACATTCCAGTTCTTTAAAATAAGCAGTCCTTGTACAGTCATCTGAATTGTACACCAATAAAAGAATTAATAGCAATAGATTATCACACATTTTAAGTGTACAAAACAGGGAGACTATGAACTCTTATGGCATAGCTCAAAGGTTTTCTGTGAGTCATGTCAATCTAGTAACATATGGCACAATAAGTGAGAAGATTGGTGTTAATGATCCTTTCTGGGTATCCTTTGCTATTACCTGAATCAGCTGTGTTAAAAATCAGAGCACAGAGATAAGTTTTATTTCAAGTTCTGTCACCATAAAGCTATGATGGCTTGGAAAAATCATAACTCTTTGATCCTCAACTTTCTTGTTGGCAAAGATAATGATTAGAAAATGAATTCAGATGTTCATTCAATTCTTAGGTTTTATTTTCTTTTATTGGGATTTGCCATTAGTAAAAATACGATTTTTTAAAAAAAGCTTTGTGCCCCCCCCAGTATGACAAGGAGAGACATAGACTACAAAACATAGGATGCTGTTAAGTTTATTTATTTAAAGTTAGAATACAGGGCTGGAGAGATAGCTCAGCAGTTAAGAGCACTGACTGCTTTTCCAGAGGTCCTGAGTTAGATTCCCAGCAAACATGAGGTGACTCACAATCATCTATAATGGGATTGGGTGCCCTCTTCTGGCATGGAGATGTACATGCAGATAGAGTGCCCTTATAAGTAAAATAAATAAATAAATAAATAAATAAACAAATAAATAAATAAATGTTTAAAAAAAAGCTTCATCAATTACAGAAAACAAGCATTGGTTAACATGGATTTCTTCAAAGCCTAAGCTTATCTAAAACCAATTTCTTCATATCTAATGATTAAGCCGAGTACAAAGGCTTACTAAAATTCTTGCTGCACTCAGTCGCATTTACCTTAGCCTTATCTGACCACATATATTTAGGGAAATATTCCATTAAATGGATGTTACATGCAGGAAATTGTAATTTTCTACTGTCTTTACCTGAAAAATCATGACTTGTCTAAAAGTTTGAAATGATACTACAATAATCTGCATATGATAGAAATGGATAAGCAACAATTATCTGGGCATGGAATTAGTAGGATTATCCACCAAATATCACTCAAGGCTCTTCAAAGGTTTCAATGAATCTAAACTCCAGAACAACTAAAAGAGAGACTATCTTATAATTTATGTTGGATATTTCTTATGCTACCATGCTGCATTTTCTTTTTCTTTCTTTGTGTGTGTGGGGTGTGTGTGTGTGTATGTGTGTGTGTGTGTGTGTGTGAACACATGTGTCTCTAATTTAGGCACTACATTGAGATGCTGTGATTGGATATATAAAATACTTTCTTATTGTTTGTGATATCAATACTTTATATAGTCTGTGTTAACACAAATTTGCTATTTCCTTGTAGGGGAAATAAGTTTTGCGTTCTGTGAAGCTCTTGTCACAACATTTCCATCAAATGACCAACATATAACCTTATGTAATATGTTTCTACTTAAAGTATACATGCATTTGATATTTAAGTAGAGGGTACGTGAATGTTAGGTTGAAACACATGGAGTCTATTTAGGTGTAGGGAGCATGGAGAGTATAAAAGATTTCCCTTCTTCCATGATAGTTATTTCCTCAGTTAGTCAAACGACACTGACAACCTTTACAATATTTGAATATTCCACTTATGTGACACATAAAAAATCATCTCCAAACTTAATAACTCAATATCAATAATTACTTCTGTTCAAAAATATAGAATTTTGCCAAATTATTTAAAAATAGCTCAACCGTGTTCCACACGGTATCTATCGAAGGTTGAAGATTCACATTCTATGACTGACAAGTCTGGCACTTATTTTCAGCGTAGGGCTGTGGGCCACAGTCTTTGTTCATCTCTCTGTGGACATTTCTATGAGCTGATGTGCTTCCTTAAAGCATGGTTGACCTGATCCAAGAGCAAAAGTACAAGAAATGCAAATTACTAAGTTGTTTCATGGTTTAGAAAACCTAACCACTAACATATTTTACTGTTCAAATAGTAGTAGGGCCTGGAATTTTAAGGTAAAGGAGGTATTTTCTTTTTAAAATTTTCTTTGATTTATTGATACAATAATATATTTATATCATTTTCCCTTCCCTTTTTTTCCCCCTCCAAACTTCTTATACACGTCTCATTGCTCTTTTTATAATTCATGGCTTTTGTTTGCTTTCAATTATTGTTATACACAAATATGTATACTCTTCTCTTAAAATTTGCCATTTGAGAATTTCATACATAAATATAATGCATTTTGATCAAATCAACCCTCAGCTCCCTAAAATCCAACTCCCGCTACTTTCCCTCCCACTGTTGAGTACTTTTTAAAACACATTCAGTCCCCAAAGATGCCACTTGGTGTATGAATGAAGGGCCATCTTCTGCAATATGGACAGTCCATCAGGTGTCTCATCTGACGCATCTGAAGAAACTGATTTCTCCTCTTCTAGCAACCAATGCCAAAATCCCCTCAAGTAAGGGTGGGATTTCATGACCCCACCCCCACTCACGCTGGGATAGTTAGCATGATCTTGTGCAGGTCTTGTGCATGCAATTATAGTAGCTATAAGTTCATGTGTACAATCTTCCTGTCATGTCAGGAAAACACTTTTAAACAGCCATCTTCCATTACCTTTTAGTTCTTATAATTTTTTTCACCCCCTTCTTCCTCAATGATCACTGAGCATTGTGGGGAAGAATATGCTATTGATGTCCTATTTAGCACTGAATATTCCATGGTCTATCGATTTTTGCTCTTTGACCAGTTGTTAGTTTCTGTATGAATCACCATTTACTGCAAAAAGAAGTTTCCCTGATGACCACTGAGAGGTGCACTAATCAATAGGTATTAAAATAAGTATTTAGGGGTCAATTTAATACAATGACCATTTAGCAGAACAATGGTATTAGGTTCTCCCTAGGGCCTGTGACTAACCAGACATGGGTTACCAGATATGAATTCTGTCTGGTGGAAAAGGCCTTTAAATCCAATTGGAAATGGTTGATTACTCCCAAAACATTTGTACAAATCTCTGTGCATGTGTGTTTTATTGATTAATTTTGCTATCCGACAATTACATATAATATATTCTGATTACACTTCAGCTGCCAATCCCTTTTACCTCCATCTAATGCCTATTATCCCTACCATTCATTTTCCCAGGTTCATGACTTTTGGTTTGGTTTTGTGGCTGACTTAGTTAATCCAAGGTCTTCTGTGTGATCATTAGTTTGGAAGTAGCTATTGGAGCCTGGTCAGTTAATCAGTGGATACATAACTGAAGACAATTGTTTCTCTTCTCTCTTAATATATTAATAGAAAGTACTTCATCATTGAAGAGGGAGGGTCCCTTGAGTCCCATCTCCATCCATGCCTGACTGTTGATGAGACTGTTCTTGTATAGACTCAATGGAAGTACCAGCACCTACTGAAAGTTCCAGAATCCCAGATTATATTTCATCTGTCTTTTACCAGTTATTCCACCTCTATGACAATGAGCCAAAGGCCTTGTCTTTCCATGGCTTATTTGGAAACAATGAAGACATTTTCCTTCTTGATGACCCTCCTTTTTGCAGATGTACAGTGTATAGAATCTACTCGGTAGAGTCTCCATGGCCTCCCTGAACAAGAGGACAGGTCTGTTTATAGACTTTTAAAGATATGCCTCACAGTTCCCTGGGTCCTAGGTGTCCTTGGAGAGCAGGAGTCAAAATAGCGTCCCTTTTAGTCATTCCAATAGGCCTCTGAATGTGGTTATAGAACACTCAGAAGGTCTGTTACTCAGTCTGATACTTTTTACTACTGTGTAATATTTAGATAAATATTAGACAAAGCATAAGTGCTTTTAAATAAACCATGAATATAAATATAAATATTATATATATATATATATATATATATATATATATATATATATATATATATATATTTTAAACCAACACTTTAAAAAGTTACCAAGAACAAACCAGTAACATAAGAGAACTTCATTTAAGAAGAGGGTTGACATTAATACATTAATGTACTCTCTCAAACCCAAGTGACCCCTGAAGACAAGCCCCTCAACCTCCTTTGATAGGAAAACAAAGGTAGTTGATTTGGGCCACCTGTATGGTTTTAAACAATCAATAAGAAAGTATAAGCAAAGATTAAAATGACTGATAGGATTTTTTTTAAAGCCCAAGAGATCACAGTCTACAGACATTAGACTTAAAACCACATGAGATGTTATTTTGACACCTATTTTTCACTAGTGATTTTCTTCTTAATAACTTAAATATTACCTAGATATAAGCCACTAAAAATTGGCTCAGTTTAACACTGTAACAGCTACATGCTAGACCTGCAACAGGGAAAAACAAGGTTTTTATTCTTTTAACCTAAAAGTCATTAATAGTTGTGGTGATTTGAATGAGAAATGTCCCCCACATAGGCTTGCATAGTTGAACACTTGGCTCCTAGTTTATGGTATTGTTTGTGGAAGTTTAAGAGGTATGGTCATGTATCACTGGGTACAGGCTTTGAGATTAGGTAGCCTCATACTACTTCCAGCCCCGCCCCTACCTCATACATGCTTACAGTTGAAAATACGAGCTTTCAAATTTCTATGACCACAATGCTTGCTGTTAGATGTCAGGATTCCCTGCCATGATGGATTCTTATCTCTCTGGAATCATAAGCCAAAATAAACTTTTCTATAAGTTGGTTTTGATCATAGGGTTTTATCATAGCAACAGAAAATTAAGTAGTACAATGTTTAAATATATTTTTCTTTCCTTCTCTGGAATCCATCTGGATAGACCTCACACTATGATTCTGGCCCCTCCAACAGCTATCAACATGCCTACAAGCAAATTTTAGGTTCATTACTCTCAAGTCTTTCTTCTTTGGAAAAGAAAAAGAAAGATCCATGAAAAAAAAAGAGCACAAATAAATAAATGTTCTTGTGAGTCCATCAAGAGATTCTAATTGACTTTAATTAAGATATTTGTCCTTTGTTCTGGCTTCTCCTGATTCTCTGCCTAGAGTTTATAATGTTAAATATTCTTGCCCTTATATATCCCTCAATTATCTTTCCAGGAACATCCCAAGGACGTCCTTAATACACCTTGCTGTTTTACAAATACAAATACAATTGATGCAATTTTGAGGCTCCAGAGATAGACCTACAGGATAGACCCCAGCTGCCATACCCAATGACATCACTTAGTAGGATGAAGCTAAATTCAGTCAGTATTCCAATTCCTTAAATGGCAGTTAAGATTGCCTCTTTAGGGAGAAGAAAGGACAAGAGCAGGAGGTAAAAACTGGATAAGCAGTTCAGGGCAAGGAGCCTGGAAGCAGATGTTCCAGAAGTCTCCTTTGTTATCTGGCTAGGAAGGCCAGAAGGTAGCTCTATTTTCTTATCTATTCCTAAATGAGCTCCTCTGGCTGGATGATATGCATGGAAACAACACTCCGACTCAGACATTATCCCCTCTGGTGAATGACTTTAGAACTGGATCTCCAGATACTCGTGGTAAAATAGGTTAAATCTATTCCCCCAACTTTAGCCCATATCCTAAATGATTTTAGGATTACCCCTTCAAGGGGGTGGGGCATACAAATGAGGAACAACTAAAAGTCTAGGGACTCTTCCTTTGAAAAGGAAATCTTCAGTTTCACCTGGCAAGGAAATGGTACACATGAACATAAAGTTAGAGAAATTTATTTGGGATTAATTATAATTAATGAGGTGATTTTTGATTTGAAGACTTTCTCTCATATAATTCCATTTACAAAATTAAAGTCAAACTGAGTGCTAAAAGAGTAAGTTCATAAGTGTACCAGAAAATTGGACATAGGGGATATAATTTATTATGAGACTCTTTGAACTATTATTTTGAGTTTTTAGCATTCCTGGAAAATTATTAGCCTGAGTTATTACAAGACCATGATGGGGGCTGGCAAAGGGTAAATACAACAATAGGAGATGGAAAATAGTCTCAAATTACCCCTAAATTTACAAGTTTGTCTATCATAGTAATTATAGTGAAAGTATTCAATGTTAAATGGAGTGATGTTGGTGGAGAAAATGAATTCTTGGGTATTCAGTGAGAGGAATAATTACGGACAAAGAAACAAAATTTTAAAAGGAAGAGGAATGCTGTCAAGAAGCCTGAGTGGAAAATCTGAGCACTTTGGAGTCATACGTAAGTTCAAGACACATCTATTTTTTTCTCCAGTCATATCTCCACCAGTTAATGAATGGAAGACTTTTAATTTCTTCTCTGAGTATTGAGTTATATACAGCTTTCAGGGTTACTGCAGTAATTCTTGTAAGACAACTGGCATAAATTCAGCCTTGATTAGATTTTACTTTAATTTGAATATTTATCTGGCTTTTGAAAAGAGAGCACCCTGTTTCTGAGGTTTCCCTACAGGATAATAGCTTGAGTGAGAAATATTGATTTTCTTTCCACAATGAAAGCTTTATTTTTTTTAATGTGTTTGTGTGAAGAACACCATTTATAGTTCTCTCCATGTTGGCTAGATGGAATGCCACAGAATTTGAAAACAGATGTATTTCTTTTAATGCAACAGATGTTACATATGCTGAAAATTTAGCACCTCCTCATTCTTCTCTTGTGTCAGGCTGCCATTGTTGTTTACATAAGAAAATGCATCAGCATATTTTAAAGAGGATGTTTTGAAATTAGCGTCTGTTATAGGAATTTCTGAATACATAAACATCTGTGATATCTTGACTTTGTTTCAGAAAAAGTCATTACTGTTTAAAGGCTGTCATTAAGAACACAATTTTAATTTTACAACTTGTTTTCAACAGTAAGCATTATAGACAGATTCTGAGCAAATAAATATAAAGTAGGCAAAAAATCCCCACCCTTCTGATACATCAGAATAATCTCTTGATAGTTAACCTAAAATGAAGCTATGTCTTATATGTTCATGTTTTTTGTTTTTTGATTTTTCACCTTGATACTTTTACCTTTTTTTTTCCTTTTCTGACTCAGAACATTTTATTATTACTTAATTCTAACTAAAATTCATTCTAAAATTCTATTGCTTTTAAATTATGAAACCAATCTTTTTCTCAAAGCAAACATTCTTACATCTAGTCATTCATTGAACAAGTATTTACTGAGGGCTACTTGCTCCCGGCAGCTTGTCAAGGGTCTTGAGTATAAGACCAAATAGAAGAAACAGGTAAAAACATCAATTATTGAAATAATTCCCTGATTCAACTTGGCATTTTGATGAGAAAAGATTTCAGGGTGCTTTTCAGTGGTCAATTATAGATTTGTGGGGAGCACAAATGGCATATGGCCCTCCTATCCTCCATACAGAAGAATGGACTATGTATAGATTCTGGAAGAGGTTCAGGCATTATCTTTAGTTGTGTACCGACTCCTGAGCCCACCTGGCACCAATGGATAGCTCCAAACCTATGGTCACACAGATAGTGCTAAGTAAACTCTATGGACTTCAAACAAAAATGCAAACCATAAATGTTGGAAAGGTATTTGTAGTGGGAAGGTCATCATTGGGTCTTGAGGGAGGTAAGAAAATGATAATGATGAAAATATATATCAAATTAAATCACAGAATCTGAATGTACTTTCTCCAAAGTCGTCAAATTAGAATATAACCATAATTAGAAGTACTAGATTTATTTCCTTAAGCTATTTCTAAAGATATATGTTTTAATAAACTGAATTACTTTAAATTCAATGAGTAACTGATCCATTCAAATAAATTAAAATTGCTATCATAGTGAATAATTATTATAACAGTAATTTCAGAAACTCTAGACTTTCTTAGGATAATATGGCATAGATGGTTGCTGTAAAACAAACAAACAAACAAACAAACAAACAAAACTTGGCCGGGTGCCTGCATGATGCCAATGCATTTGTGGGATTCAATAGAGCCTGGGGATGTCCTGGAGCCTGCAGGATGTCTAGGTACCTGAGGGATGTCCTGGTGCCTGCCGGATGCCCCAGTGGTCTTTGTAGGTCCTGGTGCCTGTAGGATGCCATAGGGTTTGTGAGGTGTCTGGGTATCTATGTGGTATCAGGGTGCCTGTATGATTTCCAGATGTCTGTGGTCTGTCCCAGTGCCTACATGATGACTGGGCATCTGTGGGATGTGCTGGTGCCCATGGAATGTCTGGTGTCTGTTGGATGTCCTAGTGCATGTGGGAGGTCCAGGCACCTGTGGGATGTCCTGGTACCTGTAGAAGGTCCCAGCATTTGTGGGACATCTGAGTGCCTGAGGAAGACCTTGGTGCTTAAGAGCTCTCTGGGTCTTTGATGTATGTCCAGGTACACATGTGGTGTCCATGTGCCTATGTGATGCCCTGGTCCTTGTGTGATGTCCAGGTGTCTGAAGGTTCACCCAGTGCCTGCATGATGCAAGGGCATTTGCAGGATGCACTGAAAATTGCAGAATGCTCTGTTCCTGTGGGATATCCTAGTGCCTGTGGGCTCTGAAGATGCCTGTAGAAGACTTTGATGCCTGCAGGTTGTCTGTATGCTTGCAGGATATGGGAGTATCTGCACAGTGTCCAGGTGCCTGTTGGAGTACTGGGTGCCTGAGGACTTGGGCAGTAAGTCTCAACTTTGGGACCAACTTTGTCATGCTTGATCTCTGGCTAGAATGGGCCAGGAGAGAATATTCATCATCAGAGCAGCCTACTGCCTCCGGGAACCATGGCAACACCCATGATTCATGTTCCTGCCATACTAACTAGACTTAATTTTCTTCATTTGTTTTGTTTTGTTCTGTTTTTAGGGTACAGGGGTAGGAGGAAAGAACATAAATGAATGAGAAAAGGTTGTTATCATGATATATTGTATGAGATTCAAATTATTAATAAAAGTTAAATGTACAAAGCAGAGCAATATTTCCAAAGGTACATCCATTCTCTCTACTTCTTGAGTAGGAGTGTGGTATGACAACTGCTTCAAGCTCCTGTGGCTTTGCAACCCCCACCAAGATAGACTGTTCCCTTGAACTGTAAGCCAAAATAAACATTTTATCCTTTAAATTGCTTTTGTCAGGGTATTTTATCACAGCAACAAAAACACAAACCAAGACCGAAACCCAGTACTAAATCTGTCTATGATAAACCTCATTATGTGGTTTTGAGGTCTTTGGAACTGGTTTCTGGGAGGAATGTAGAAGCATTTAGAACTTTAAATTAGGTAAGTCTTCAAATGTAAGAAGAGCTTAATGGATCATTCTGGTGAGAACCTGGAAGGCATGGATACTGAGAGAAACATAGACAGTAGAAACCCAACTGAGTAGGTTTCAGAGAGGAACAAGGACTCTACCAGGAAGGAGAGGAGCCATTCATATGATATTTAACCAAGAATATGCTTTCATTCTGTCTGTTTCTTTAGAACTTGAGTGAAGTTGAATTCAAAAGTATATACTAATTTGTTCAGCAGACAAATTTGTAGTCATAAAGCATTCAAGTTGGTGGTAAGAAAGCAGCTGTGCTGGTTAAAGACATCATAACTACCAATGACAAAGTTTTTGTACTGCACTAGAAAAATAGGAATGGTACCTTGGAAGCAAAATCCTGCTCACCAGAGACTGCATCACATGAATATCAAAATTTAGTTGAAGTAAAAAAAGGCAAACTGAAGGGGTTCTCTGCTTCTTAAAAGCATGGAAGATGTGATATTTCAGGAGTTATGGAGTCCTACTTCAGAGATCAGTAGAGGCCAGGCAATATGCAGCAGGCTATTGTTTAAAGGCTATGAAGGTGAAGCCTGAGTTGGGATAAGGGTACCAGGATATTGGTGATGCTCAGACTATGGGACATCTACCATTTAAAGGTATGGGCATGTAGTGGACCCTATTTAAAAGACAGGATATGTGTTCTTTGGTTGACAGAGGTTTAAGAGGTGAAGCTATCTAAGGCCTTTGGAATCTAGCCAATTTTATCATATGGTCCAGACACCAGCCATGGAGCTACAGGATTTTCTATTTGCCATGTGGGATTTTGGTCATTTCAGTTTTGAAATGGGAATGTTTATTTTGTTTGTGTTGGAGTATGAAATTTATTTTTTGCTGTTAATTTTAGAGGAGCTTATAGTTAGGAGATTGCTTTCAATCTCAAATGAGACATGGACATTTAACTTCTAAACTGTTGGCTTTATTAAAAAGGATAGAGACTTTTGAAGTATATTGTATTTTGCATTATGAGATAATCGTGATACTTCAAGGGAAGTAGAAGGACACAGGACTTCAAAGCACAAAGAAAAGAAGCTTATGATTTAGGGAATGTGTTTTGCTGTTGAGATGATAAAAAACAGAGCTGTGATGCTTAATCTCCATTGTCATCTTGATTAGATCTAGAGTCCCCTAAGACATAGGTCTCTGGGCATGCCTATTGGGGGATTCTTGATTGGGTTAACTGAGGTGGGAACACCAATCCCCCATCAATGGCATCATTCCCTAGGCTGAGATCCCAGACTGTATAAAAAGGAGAAAATGAGCTAAACAAAAGTGTTCACATGCTCTTCTTCCTAATTGTAGATGTACTGCGACCAACTACTTCAAGCTCCTATTGCTTGTCTTCCCACCATGATGGACTGTAACTTGAACTGTGAGCCAAAATAAACCCTTTCTCTCCAAAATTGGTTTTGTCAGGGCACATTAGCACAATATAAAAAGAAAAGAAAGAAATTTCTTTTATGTTTTTACTTTGCCTTATCGAATAAATCTGTTTGTCAACCTATTTCTACTCCTGTTTAGTGGCATGATTGAAAAACACAACAAATACTTCTGAATTGTCAGAGTCTAATGCAAAATATTGATACTACTATAACCCCAAAACTAAAACCTGGTTGGTAAGAAATTTTTGTTCAAATACATTTCTCATTTTATTGAATTGTTTATTTTCTCATTATTAAGATCTCTGAATCTTTAAAATATTTCTTCTTCATAAGTATTTTTTCGAAAGTATGTTTTTGTGGATGTATATCTTTCCTGCTCATTCCCTTCACAATGTCCTTTTAAAAGCAGACATGTTTACCTTTGACTGTTTTCAATTTATTCCTCTTTTTCTCTAGGGTTCAAGTGTTTTAGTGGGTTCTAAGAAATGAAATTACCTGATATAAGATCACAAAACTTTCCTTATTATAGGCTCCTAGAAATCTGATGTTTAGCTATTCCATTTAGAACTATTATCCATTTTGCATAAATTTTTCTTATGTTAGGAATAATAATTAAGTTTATATATTTTTAATTATTTCTTATATTTTTGAGACTATAATATAATTTCATCATTTCACCCTCCCCTTTCCTCCTTCCAAACCCTCCCATTTACCACTCCTTGCTTGTTTTCAAATTCATGGGATAATATTTCATTAATTATTGTTGTGTATATGTGTGTGTGTGTGTGTTTCTAAATACATAAGTAAAATAGTCTTAGTATGGATAATGTTACCTGTATATAGGTTTTCATGACTGAAGATTTGATATTGTAGTAGTGGCACACATGCCTTGGCAGTAACCAACAGCTCTCTAATTGGACTTAAGACCCTCTCAACAAGAGGGAAATCATGTCCATTACAATAAAGCTAGCCAAATACTCAGTACTGATGAAGACATGGTTCTTGGAGGAGAACCTACAAGTTCTGGTAAACTACCAGTTTACTACAAATGGCATAATCCCTAAACTATACTATAAATATTTTTCCTTATACCCACTGATAAATGTAGTCCTCAACCCCTCCTGTGCAGGAAACTACTCTTTGTGACAGAAAGAGAACACTATAGAAAACCATAACCAATCAAAATGCAGAGTTGTGGAAACCAGTCCCAATGGGTACATGTACAAAATACTTCTACACCTAAGGGTCAGGGAACATTCCAGAAGATGGGACAGAAATTTTGTAGCAGCCCAAGGATCAAGGAGTTTGATATGAAACTGTGTCTCCTAGTACTACCAGAAGCTATACCCACAAACTCTCAATAATACGACTGCCTAAACATGAGCTGAACAAGGATGACAACAGACATTCTAAAGTGGACAAGAAAAGACCATGAGGCCTCAGCCCTACACCAAGAGCTACAGGCAACTAAGAAATGTTGAGAGCAGGAGATATAGTCTTATCCAGAGAGGACCATACCATGACTGGAAATGTATGGTAAATACTGAAATCAAATGATTTGAGTACTTTTCCAAAAATTATTTTGGGTAAGTCTTTGACATTTATACATGGTTTTAAGAATTTTCCTCAATTCCTAAAATGTCTGTGTTTGGAATGAAATTAAACTTATAGATGAATTTGGAAATGAAATGGTATATTAAACAGTTCAGATTATTTGTTTACGTCTTCTTTAATTTCTCTTCAGTAAAATTTTAAAATTTTGGTCTACCATCTTAACATCAATTTGAGTATCATGTCCCTAGAACTGTTTTTCTTCATGTTTATTCTGACTGAAGACCTCGTAGCCTGTTCAATTTGTGGCTCCTTAGGTTTTGTTAGTTTTGAAATATTCTTGATCATTTTAGCTTTGGATATTTCTTCTTTTTTGTCCTCTCCTTCTGGAACTCTAGTTATGAAAGTTGAAAAGCTGATATTGCCCCTTGTGTTGTTTCACTCTACATTGTCACTTTTTTCTTCCCTGCTATTTGTTTTAGTTTCTGTTTGTCTTCAAATGCATTGGCAACTTTTAATACATTCACTGCAACCCTTAGTCCATCAACAGTCACTTGTATCTGTTGTATATGATAGTTCACTTCATTTTTGTCATTTTTAGACCAGACCAACCTTCTGCTGGCTTTGTTGATGTATTTATTTGTATTGCTTACTTTTACAGCTACATTCTGGCATTCTACAGTTACTATCTGGCAGCTACATTCTCTAGAATATTACCATGTGTGCCTGATTCTGCTGATCATCTTTCTTAAGAGCATAACAATTTATTTATTGACCCCATGCTTTTTAACTGAATGCTGAACAATAAAGTAAGAAGAATAGAACAAGAGGTAAACAATATTCTTCCTGGAAATATGAAAGAGTATCTACTAGGCATTTCTTATAGGTTGAGTCTTTTTCTATTGCCTACCAACATTGAAACATTGCCAACATTTATTTATATCATCTCCCAAGATTTGTAATCTGTTTGTAATGGTTAATTTTTATTGTTAACCTTACTTGATTTAGAACCACAGTAGAAACATACTTCTGGGTGTGTCTATGAGGGTAATGTAATTAAGAAAGGAAACTAACACTGAAGAGAGGCAGCCTGGCCTGAATATAAAGAAGAAAGCAGGTTGAATATCAACATTCATCTTTCTTTGCTGCCTGGCTATGAACACAATGTGATCAACAACCTCACATTCTTGATGTCATGTGGTCCCACTATGATGAGCTGTACTTTCAAATTGCGAGCCACAATAAACCTCTTCTCTCTTCAGTGGCTTCTTGTCACACATTTTGTATTTTGTTACAGCAATGAGCATGCAGTATTGGAATCTTTCTACCTTGACTTCACCTCTCTAACAGGTGACAATGGGGATACCTGCTATTCTCTCAGCTTTCTATATCCTTGGCCTTTGAGGAACTCCCCATTTTCCCTTATTTTCAAGGCTACTTTCAAGCAGAAGTCTAAGTTTTAGCCTTTTAAAGATAATAATGTTATCTTCTAACTGATTTCACTTCTGAGAAATCTCCGTGAATACCACTACTACATTCACCATATCATAAATATTTCTCTGAATTTTTGAGAGTTTTTTTCTCTTGAGCGTTTTTTTATCATTTTTATAATTCACTTTATATTGGGATTGCTTAAAATTCTTTCTGTCTTTGATCCGTTGAACTTCTGCCGTGTGTGTGTTAGTTATTTTCATCAGTTTTAGAAAATTCTAAATGATTGGCCTTTCAAGTACTGCTTCTCCCCCACACTTTCCTACAAATCTAGTTGCAGGTTATGTTTCCATTGTGGCCACATGTATTTATTTTGTGTGTTCATTATTATTCACTTCTGTTCTTAATTAGCATATTTGACCATGACGTGTTTTTTTAATTCATAAGTCGTGCATTTTGCTTTATCCAACTAGATGTTAACATGATCTATTGGGTACTAACTTCATATACTATATATCTTTATTTCTTGAATTTCCTCCTTCTTCTCATGTATTTTATTCTTCTCGTAAAATTTTTCATGTCCATATCATCTATTTTCTCTACCTCTTTTAAAATTACATACATATATATGATAAATTATAATTATATATAATTGTTATAATTGTAAAAGTATGCTATAATTATAATTATATATATATTTAAAATGAGGTAGAGTTAGAGAGAATATCCAATATAAACTTCTTGTCTCCATACACATCTGTGCACATGTGCATGCTCACTCAGAAGTATATACACACACACATACACACTCACTATGATATCAAACAAATTCTTTTGAAATATTCCATAAGACCTCTTGATAACAGAAATAACATATTAAAAATATGTAGTTTTCAGTGTAGAAGATATAGTATTCCTGGTACTAAGATGGACCATTTCATAGTCTTGTATTCATATTTTTGAAAGATCAACTAACCACAATATAATATCTTAGAATAGCAGCATTCAACTGAATGTTTCTTTCATGGCATAATTGTTACCTTGCTTCCTTTCTTTTGTATAACTTGTCTTTAAAATTTCAAGTTTGGTTTAGATTGTCTTTTTCCCAGATGTCTTTAAATGAATGACTTAGAATTTATCCAGACACTAATCAAGGTTCTTATTTGTAACAATATGGTTACTACACATATCTAATCTAAACCAGGGATAGTAAATGGGTTTCATTTTGTATGGAAATTCTAACCAGATGGAAGAAATATCTCGAGTTGTTTGAAAAAGTTCTAAAGTCACATTCAAAATTATCCAAGATAATTTATTGAGCTCAATCATGCAGGGGAAGAAGGAATATAAATGCCAGTTATCTTGGATTTGACACTTTAAGCTAGACAGAAGGTTGAAGATGCAAAAATACGGGTTGTTAATTGATTGAGTTTGCTGAAAAAATCATAATCACAACAACTAATGAAGACTTCTCGTTTGAGGATAACTATTTTCCATATGTGTAGTTCACATTTATGTGCCATGCTATATCTTGCCAGTAGATATAATGATAAGATCTCAGTAAGTATTTTTATTGAATTTAATTGCTTTCAACTTATCATATAAATTATTCAAAATTTATGAAATGTTTAATGTTAGTATTTTATAATAATCTTATGTCTTACAAAGAATGTAAGTAAAGAAAATATGGTAAAATAACTTTTGTTGGTGCAATGTGGATATAAACAGAAGTAATTGCGAAATTTCTACTTTAAAATACATTTTGAACATTTATTAGGTCCTTCCCCCATCAGTGGGAAAAATAAATTGTTAAATCAAACTCCTTTGACTATGTTTTTAATCATAAAGAGACAAATGATACTCTTACATGGTATTCTTACTGAGAAACATCTTTGAAAGAGATGCCCACATACTAGCAGCTTTAGAGTATGGGGATTATTATTTTGTTTTGTTTTTCTTAAACTTTATTGCTATCTTTCTTCATAACCACCATTCAAGCATTACAGGTGCTGGGCATGCCAGAGAATTTCACATAAAGACATCATAAATACTAAGATTTTATTTAGCTTATTTTTCTTTAAAAATACATAACTGGATACTGGATAGAATACACATTGAAATACAGGATTCCTGCCCCCAAAATGTCAAAAAACACTTGAAAACAAGCAGGAGGTTCATTTAAGAAAATGTGGAAAAGGTTAGAAAATGTGAAGTTCTGCATAATAGAGAAAATAAAAGGCAGTAAAAACCACAAGAATCATGATGTCATGAGACAGGAATTGACTTAGCAAGAGGAAATAATTAAGTATGCACACCAAATATTAGAATGTCTAAATATATAAAACAAATATTAACAGACTAGAAGGGAGAGATAGGCTCCAATATAAAAAATACTTTAACACCTCAGTTTCATCAATGAGTAAAGGGTCTACATGGAAACCTTCTAAAGAAAGCATGGAGTCAAACTGTACACCAGGCCAACTCTGCTTGACCAACATCTACACAGGACATTCCACTCAGCAGCTGTGGAATACACATTCTTCTCATCTATCCCATATTCTCGACCATGTATAATAGGTCTGAAGACAAAGCAAGTCTTAACGGTTTTGAAAGAACTGAAACCATCTCTAGTGCTTTTTCAAGTCTAATGAGGCAGAATAGAAGTGAATAAAAAGGAAAAGTTTGGAAACGATGATGTTATATGAAAATTAAACAATGTACTCTGTGTACCAGTGTGCAAGCGAGAAGAAATGAAGTAATTTTAAAGGTTTTCCTAGAACATGGAAATGGAGATATAATACATCAAATGCTATGGGATACACCGAAAGCAGTTCTGAGTAAGAAATTCTTGGCAATGATCTCACCAAGAAAGGAGAAAAAACTCAAGTTAACAAAGCTTTTGTTGAATCTCAAATATATATATAAAGAACAAATCAAATCACAAATTGGTAGAAAAATAATTAGAATCAAAGCAGAATTTAATGAAATAGAGTCTAAAAAGTAAAAAGAATAAATAAATAAACTACTTTTATTCATGGGGATGCAAGGAAGAACAGGATACAATCTTCAAGATGCAAGCCTGGAGCTAGAGGACTTTAGCCTCTGAGACAGAACTGAACTGAACTTATTCTGAACTGAACTCTGACTAGTTGCTGTGTCAACTACCTCTTCTCCACACACCTGCTTCTTGAATCTCCTGTTTCTGATTCTCTTGCTTCTCACTCGAACTCTGCCATCTCTCTCTGCTTCTCCTCTCTGCTTCTTGTCTGCTTCCACCTCTGCTTCTACCTTGCTTCCTTTCACTTCCTCTCTTAGCAATTCTACTGACTGCTTCTTTTATATCCTGAGGATTGGGTTTAAAGCCATGTGACACCATGTCCTTCTGAGTTGGGTTTAAAGGTGTATGCTACCATTGCATTCTGAGTTGGTTTAAGAGCCTCTTCTAAGTTGCCTTCAGATACAAGGTCTTATTTTGAATTAATGAAGAGAATCCTGTAATTCACTTTCCAAATGTCAGGCCAGTCAACCTTGCTGTCACTAGGCCAAGGTCAGACTGAGAGACATGGGATGTTCTCAGTATCACCATATTAGTTGCTGGGGAGGAACCACAGAAATCCCTCATTTAGCATGAGCACAAACAGAGGACAGGATTAGCTTGACTACCATTTTGTTCTTCCCTAGAACAGTCATGCTCTGGCATCAGAGACCAAATGTCCATCACACTGGCCCTTGAAGATGATCCTTTCCCAGAGCAGCCATGTTGCTGGATCGAGGATGAAGTGTTCCTCTACAGATATTAGCAAAACAAGATCTGATTCTTTAAAAAGATAAAATTGGCAAAGCTTAACTAAATGAACTAAAGAGAGAAAAAACACAAGTAATCAAGTTATGAGGACAATATGATGTTGCAACTGAGATCATAGAAAGACAGATGATTATCAGACATTATTATAAACTCTCGGCCAACAAATTAAAAAAATCTAAAAGAAAATGGATACATTTTAAAGCATGTATGCTCAAGACTGAATCATAAGAAATAAAAGCCCAAGCAGAACAATAATAAAGAGATTATATCAGTCATAAAAGCACCTGTATCCTGCTAATGAAAAGAGGAGGATGGGAGGGAGGACAAACAATGGTAAAGATGTTTAAAAATCCTGAAGGAATTATTTTATATTTACCTAAAATCACACACACACACACACACACACACACACACACACACCATATAACATATATAATATATAAATATTTCACATATAATATATATTGCATATAATATATATTTGTCATATATACACATATATGTATATATACATATACATGCGTGTGTGTGTGTGTGTATCATATATATACACATCTCATAAAAGCCACAGACTATCTAACAGTACCAGGCAGGAGAAAACTTTTTTCCAGTTGTTTTTCAGAGGACTCCAAGAGACTCCCCAAATAATATAGGTTTCTTTTGTTCTTGATTGCTTCACAGAGATTGAAGGTAATTCCCTATTGGTGAAGATATCACAGATTTTGGACACAGAACTTAGAAGGTTCAAGCTGGATCTGACCTGAAAGCCTCCTACCTGAGGTTTAGATTTTATAGAACCAGCATGTTCAATCCAAACAACAAAGGAAGGGAAACAATCAATAATCCTACCCAGTTGTGATGCTTACAAACCATAACAATGATCACCAGGGCAAGATATTCCTAAAGATGCAATAGTGGCACTCATTTGTTTGTGGTAACAAACAATTTTCTGATTGGACTCGAGACCTACTCAACAGGAAAGAAATCATGCCTGGTATTATAAACTTTTCCAACTCTCCATGGCTAGTGAGGTCATAGTTCCTAGAGAATAACCTGCTAAAATCACTTTACTGAGCTAGTGTAATTCCTAATTGCATTCTAAAACTTTTCTCATACCCACAAATAAGTTTAGATCTCACCCCTCATCTAAGGAGTTTCTTTTTTCAACAGATGGAGACCATTACTGAAAACCACAACTGGTCAAAGTACAGAGAACAACTAATTGTGGCTGTTCTGCCCCAGTAGATACATCTACAATACAGTCCCTACACCTAAGACTCGGGGAATATCATCTGAGAGGAACTGGAAAGATTGTAAGAGCCAGAGGACCATGAAGTCTGCTGTGAGGTTGTGTCTCCTATAACTGACATGGAAGCTACACCCATGATGGTGATTGCCTAAAAAGACTTTGAACAGTGACAACACCAAGAGTCATGCTACTGTGGAAATCTCATGGGGGAGGCAACCCTAGACAAAGGACTGTAGGCAACTGATGATTGCTGAAAACAGGAGAGATAGTCTTCCATAAGGATGAGGCCCCTAATCAGTTACTCAACACCAAGTAGTATTCAGCCCTGAAATTATATACATACAAATGAATTCATCAGATTGCATGTGTGTGTGTGTGTGGTATACTGCATATACATGTATAAATGTGGATAAAGCCTAAAATATTGGAAAGGAGACCAAGAGAGGGCCAAATAAAAAAGACAAGAGGAAGGGGAAGAGAAAAACACACATGCGACATGATTGTGTGACAAGTACCCAGTGAGGGTTACAAAGATGGGGAATGGGGAACAAACGGAAAAGAGCAGGAAAGAGAATCTACTAAAACACACTTCGTTAGAAAATGCCATCAAAATTTTAAAGATGTTTATTCTAATAGAAGAAATACTCTTATATTCTAATGTTTATCAGAATGACTACAGATAGTGACAATGTACTCCATCCAATTCAAAGAACTAAAAGAAAGGATATTTGAATGCAGTTTTACAACAAAGGGGTGTAAAATGACGCTGGGCATAGATATATGCGCTCTGATTTGAACACTGTTTAAACACCACCTGCTACCATATACATGTATACAGTTTTAGGTGTCAACAGAGTCTCTGACGAGAGGGCAGAAGGAACTCAGTGCAGGTCGTAGGCAGGACAGTGTTTGGCGGCTCCTAAAGTAGATCCCTAACCAACATCACATGATGGATTTTTCAACATGTTATCAGAGGCTCTTGAAAATACCTACACTCTTTCTACTTTATATTTAGTTGTTTTTGTTTTTGTTTTTTTAATGTGTGTGAGTGTTTTGCCAGTGTATGCACGTGTACCATATGTGTGCCTGGTGCTCATGGAGGTCAGAATGGGGACCAGATTACCTGGAACTTGTATTGGGGTGGTTATAACCTATATGTGGGTGCTGAGTCCCCAAACCAGGTCCTCTGAAAGAATAACAAATGCTTTTAATGGAAGAGTATTCTCTCCAGCTCCACTGTAACCCACATTCCTAAATGAAACAAATGCCCATTTTCTTGTTTTATGTTTCCTGTGTAAGAACTATTTAGACACATTGGTACTTGATGTAGTGCCACTGAAGGAGTCAAAGTCTGCTATCAGTTTAAGAATTCCTTATTGTGAGGACTGCTGTGGTCTCAAATTCATAGTCTATGACCCAGTGTAAAAGCAGAAAACATTTTCAGTAAAACGAATCCATTACACATTCCATTAGATTGGATGCAGTAGGAATTCCTTATGCCAATGCCATGAACTGATCATTTAAGAAAAATTCATATTTAAGAGCAGCAGAGAGCAATGCCTGTCTGGCTAAAAGAATGTAATAATAAAACAATGAAGAAACAAAAGAAAAGCGAGTGGGAATAGTCTTTGGATTCTGGAAAACATGTTTCCAAAAAGATACTAAATGTCTTCTGTCCTCCTATGACTTTGTGGATCATTCACATCTTTTTCCATTCACTACAAAAAACCAAATTTCATGTTTCCTTCATTAAAAAAAATAGTTTTGTAAGAATAGCACTTGACCAAAACAAGCTGCCAATTAAAAAAAAATACTTGTTAATATCAAACAACAAAGCAAAGACATTGACCTAAACACTAAAATTAGAAACCAAGAAATAAACTTTGACTTATTGCAACTAGCAGATATTATGAGGATTCAAAACAAACATGTGGTGTTTGTGATCTCTTCACAACATAAGTAAAGGCTACCTCGTAGGGGAGGCATATCTTAATGTTCTTCATGGTAAATTGGAGACTCCAAAGGGAATAAAAAACATACCCTTTACATTTGTTGGATTAAAATCTTTCCCACTAAATAAATGAATTACTTTATGTAACATGTTTTGATATAGAATGAACTTTGTTTTGACTTTTTTGAGTAAAGAAAATTCTCTAATGTATTTATTTTGAGACGAATAAGATTCTACTCAGATAATAAAATTCAAGCTGATGAAGCTACACCATCATTATTTAAGTAAAACCTTATAAGTGAGAATGCAAATAATCTAAATAAAAAAGCTTAGAGCAACTTTAGCTTACTGAAAAGAATAAGGGAATCTATCATAAACAAGCTCTAGGCTAAATAATTCCAAATTTCAAAGGGTCCATCTGTAGGCTAAAACAGTGGATCAGAACCTGTGGACCACTAGACATAGCGAGAACCCAAATCTTCCTTCATCAAATTCATAGGAGTGGTATACAAAAACCAGGATACAGCAAGTCCTTTGCTCTCTTTCCCTCCTGACTTTTTGAACATGGACCCGATATGTTGCCACAGCCTCAATGAAACTGTGGCTAGGCCACCAGTCAGAGAGGTTTTCCCAGATTCAGAGAACCACACAGCAGCTACAAAGGAATAATTTGCTATTGGTTCAGCAGTGGCAGATGAACACTAAGACATAAAGTTGCTCCTCAACCTTCCAACATTATATGAGTGAACTAAAGCATAAATGGAGTGTTCGTATACTCCAATGCTTATGTCAAACTCTATTGATGTCCTGATCTCTCCTCCAAAATGCCCCAACATTGGGGCTAGTGAAGTCTACCAAAGGCATAATAAATCAACTCAAAGATACAAACCATGACAACTGAAAACTCTACACAGGAAAGTTGTAATGACTTATTTGATAGGCAAGCAGTAGACTTCACAGAATAGAAACTGTACTAACACTTTGAAGAAATTGCAAGAGAAATAAATTATTCAAATCAAAGCATAAAGTTAGAAGAATGGTATAGAGCATTTGAGATTCGTGAAGCCAAATTCAAATTGTTGAACACTCTCTTTTACTGAATTTAGCCACAATGCAATTAAACAGTGTTCAATTGGTATAATTCTCCTTAAAAGATCTAGTGAATATGTTATAACTTGGCAATTGGTGTGAAAGTGCAGTGAGAGAACAAGACAAGGATTTTAAGAAGATTATAGTTTAGAAATTCACTCTAAATATCAAGATCTACAAAAATACTGCACTATCATATTAACAAAAGTATGAAAAGAAAATCAACTGGAAGATAAAGTACAAAACTACTATCACAGAAATATTAAGACTTAAGTGGATAAAACTAAAAAATGCTGCTTAGATAATTAGCAATAAGAATATATATATGTGTGTGTGTGTATATATATATATATATTTAAGTACTTCTTTAAGTACTTCTGACTCTAAAACTTAGTGTAAAGAGTAACATGGATTTTTTTTTCTGGAAAGATGTTGATATTTATCATGATTATATCAGAAAACATAGAGCTTTTCAAAAGGACACAAAATCTTCTACAAACCCATGAAAGAAAAATCTGTTATATTTGATAACAATAAAATAAGACACTTAGGTGACAATAAATTTTACAAATAAATCTAAAATGCGACTTGAAACCTGATTACACTTATTATGTTTGAATAAAAACTGGTTTATACCTAGGATCCACAAATAAATTCTACAAATTAGATAGAAAAAGACAGTTTTATAGAACATTAGTAAAACTTGTCACTAGAATGTTCACAGAAAAAGAAACTCAAATGATTGATAAACATTCCATCCCAATGAGATGGGGACTTTTTAGAAAGACTGGGAGAACTGTGTAGTGGTGATGGTGCTGGTGGTGCTGCTGGTGCTGGTGCTGGTGGCAAAGATCTACTATCAAGTTGGATATTGGCAGTCCAGGGCAAAGTAGGGGATGTGGGAGATTCCAGTGAAAGCAGGTGGCTTAGGAGCTTAGAGTCCACATGGCTCAAAACCATTCTTCAGTAGCAGACTAAAAAGAGAATATACTTATAGGCACAGAAAGATTTGTGGAAGGGTAGTCAGGAATATGTCATTATTTTTAGGTGTATTTTTATTTTATTTGTGTAGCTTAATGTAATATCAATTAAAAATAAATAATCAGGGATTGAGAAAGAAGTCTTGAAACTTGAAGATTGTAATGGTTCATACCAGGTACTAAAACAGATATTCTAATCTGGGTAGTTTGTCAACAACATGAATCACTGCTCTTAGTTCTAGAGATATAGAAATTAAAGATGAAGGTGCCAACCAGGTTCAAGGTCTGATAAAGGCCTCCTTTTCCTAAATGCTGCTATCAAGCTATGTGCTCATATAGTAGAAGGAGCAACCATGCTTGGTAAGAAGAAGAATTTCATTCATGCCAACTCTTCCCTCCTGATAGACTTACCCTCCGAAGACACCATGTTTTAAAGCCATCACTTTGGGAATTGTGAGTCATTCCGTCAACTTAGAGAGTTGAGAATACATTCATATCATAGTAAATGATAGAGAAGAGGCATAAATAATCTTTGAAGAATGTAAAATGGAAAGTTGATCTGAGAAAAAGATAAGATTTGTGGTTTCCTTATTATAAATTTACCATGGGGCCAAATTTGGCAAAGTATATGACTAATTTGGTGCAAGATTGGAGGTTTCTGACAAAAACGGTAAGATATCTCATCATTTTTCCAAACACATTACTGGATCATTTAATCTTATTTGGAAATATAGAACAGAGATAGTTCAAAGAAGAGGAAAAATAACAAAGTCAATAAGCTGAAGAACCCAGGGGATTGAAAAGTGTTCACGAATAAGTCAACTAGGAAAATTAGGGATCATTAAAGGAGTGAGAAACTCCAATCAGTCCACACACATTTTAGGGTGTGTGTGACAGATATTGCAGAGAATGACCAACTGAAAAGGGTGCTGTTTATAGATTATATGATTATAGATTTATGTGATTATAGAGGAACTTGGAGACCTAGAATGCATAAGTTGTCCACATGAACATGTAATTACTTAGAAATCCATTGAGTCAAAGAATATGGGGAAATGAATAGGAGACTGGTAGAAGAGAGGGACAAGGATGTGGAAAGAGACATTCGACATCTGCAATCCTGTCTCCTTCAACTCAGGATTATGACATACAGAGCCACTTTGTTGGACCTTTAGGAGTGCAAATGTGATTACAAATCACATTATGAAGTATTGTCTCATATACAAAACAATAAAACCAACATAAATTTAAAGAAAAAAATAAAAGTTCCACATAGACATGGCTAAAAGACCATAGTGCTAAGCAATACAAAAAAATTAAGAACAAGCATCTAATATGTCCTCCTTTTAGTTATTAAAGTTACGTGATGGGTCCAATATCCGGCAGGAGTCTTCTACCAAGTTGAAGCAAACAAGACTTCTGAGTGCTTTTTGTTCAGAAGAACTTGGCTTAAGAGAAAATTTGGCTGTTTCAACGTTGACTAACTGGGACATGAAAGTAGGGCTGAGCAATCTAGGGCCAAGGAACCCAGCCTGCTGCCTTAGGCAATGCATGTCCTAGTCAAAGTAGCACTCAAGAATTCATGTCATCAGAAGTAAGTAAGTGGCTCATTCTTATTGAAGAAGACATTTCTCCCAAAGGCATGCCAAGCTATGTCTGAAGAAATGAATCAAGGTACAAAGCCTGGGTGGTCATTGAGTTGATTTTGTATATAGGACAAAAGTAGCATTTGTAAGATGGCACAGGATTGGTGAAGGGCAGACTTTCAGAGTTCTGCAGACTGGGGGCCACTTTGGCATGGGCAAGGAGATTGTTCCACACAGCTTGGATTTGTATGGCTATAACATTTTGCCAGGAAACATTTACACCATGGTCTAACACTGTTCCTAAGTTAGGACAGGCAGTTACTGTAACTCTACGGTATTAAGTAGGCTTCTTTGGGGAGAAAAAGCATTCTGGAAATGTACTGTCACAGATTGCCACTAGGCATGTTCTCCAAGGAGATCAAACAGATGCTCAACATAGTCCTATGAAGCCATCAAAAAGTAAAAGTCCTCAAAATTCAATTGCATTGCAAAACTTGATTACAGGTTGCTTTCTACTATCCCATTTCAAGCTCTAGAGCCAGCTTTCCACTACTCAGGACTGGGTAGAAGTTGTCTTAAGTAAAATATCAGGTAACTGTACAAGTGTACAAGTTCCTTGGATGAGATTTCCAATTTTAGGGAGAATAAATTTTGTCAATTTTAGTGATGAATTTCTCAAAGAATTTTGTTATATTTTAGTAATAAAAATACAATGACAAGAATATAATCCATGTGATTAAGCTATATTATAATTCCAATGGGCTAGCAATGTTTTGATTCAGCAAACCTGCAATGAGATGGAGGAACAGGATCTAATAATGTCAATAACTTGTCCATATTTTCAAACTGAAGCAAAAAACAGAGCCATGATTAGAGTCCAGGTTCTATGAGTTTTCAGTCTACAAAACCTTTTTGCCAATCTCAGCCAATCTAAACTTAATTCCTTACTTTTCTCTTCTTAGATTTGGCTCTTGTCATAGGATTCCTTCAACCAATCTAATGTCCTGACTCCTGAATCTACCAATTCCTACTTTAAAATTCCTGAAGAATACAAAAATCATGAGAATATTTTAACAAGAACCCATTTATCTTAGGGTTTCTATTGGTGTGAAACCCCATAACCAAAAGCAACTTAGGGAGGAAATGGTTTACTTGGCTTACACTTCCATCATTGAGGGAAGTTGGGACAGGAACTCAAGAAGAGCAAGCACCTGGAGGCAGGAACTGAAGCAGAAGCCATGGAGAAACACTACTTACTGGCTTGCTCTGGTGTTTCTCAGCCTGCTTCCTTATACCATTCAGGATCACATGTCCAGGAGGGGCACAATCCCTACCTGGCTTGGTCTTTCCACAATAATCATTAATCAAGAAAATTCCCTACATATTCACATACAGGCAATCTGATGGAGGCAGTTTCTCAACTGACTTCTTCTTCTGAGACAGCAATAGCTTAAATCAAGTTGATTAAAAACAAAAACCAGATACCATGTAACCTCTCTAGATTTAGCAAGCATAACATTATGCCTTAAATGTGTCTCTTTTTCTTGTTATGCCCCATTTTACAAAGATCATAGCAATCTATCAAACATTCCCTTGTTAGTACAAGTAGCTCTATTCTAGATCTATACATCTGCTAATTCATGAACCTGCCTACCAATTTAAATCTACACATTGCTAATTATTTTTATCTTGGTCCACACTGTGCTTAATGCTTAACTCTAAACACCATTGTGTTGTATTGATGCACTAATAGTATCCATTCTTTTATGTATACATACACTTGAAATATGTTTTATAAAGCACACAAATGGTTCCAATATACTTTGGGCTGTTTTTTCAAGCTCATTTGCACATTAGTCCCTGTAGACCTGACAACTAGAATTACTAGTTCAAAGAGATATTGCATATTAATAAGTAGAATAATGAGTCTCCAACACCATTCTTGGGACCAGTGTATATGTTAGATGTATATGTGAGATGAAAACTCAAGGAGATTCACAGCAGAGACTATCTTGGTTTATTCAAGAAGCCCATGAAATTGGAATTAAAGGCAGCATAGATGGTCAGAATGATAGGATCTGAAGAGTTTTTACCAGCTGTTACTAGTCTTGAAGAGAAGAACAGAGACTTCTACAAAGGAATGTGAAGCCTCTAGAAGATGGAAGAGGGCATGGGAAACAAATTTTTCCACAAGACAATGAAGTCCTGTAGACAACCCAATGAGACTATGATGGGCTTGTGACTTCTATAGCTGTGAGCTGACAAATATGTTGTTTTAAGTCATAGTGATTACAGCAACTTGTTAAAGTGTCAACACATAACAAATACTTCAAATTACAATTTACTAACTATGACTGAATTTCATTCAGAATGGCTTTGCCATGTTGACTTGAGTGTTATCAATATGTAAGAATCTTCATAAATACAACCTGCTCAGGCTGTGTAAGGTAGTATTATGTATATACGATATTCATACATGTGTATGTAACAATTAATGAAAAATAGGTCATGAATTTAAGAAATCAAGAAAGGAAGAAATTATATAATTGTATTATAATCTCAAAAAATAAAAGAACTAATAGTATAAGAAGATTTTAATGACTCATTAACATATAAACCTACAGTTTTGCCATGCTTTAAAATAGTTTTGATTTGCTAAGTTTGAAAAGATAGGTCATTTGATTATATAACTTTCAAAGTAACTATTTGTGGGATTGACAATTCTACTTCAATTTTACTATTTTTAAAAAAGTATTTTGCTCTCATAGATTGTCTTTTCTCCATATTGGATTATTTTTCTCATTCATTTACAGTCATTTATATACTCTAAGTACAAGACCTATGATGGTTATACATGCTAAATATTTGAAATTATTTTTTGGCTTTTTTAGATTTATGTTTTATTGAATATAATTTCAAAGAAGACAAATGTTTTCATTCAATGCATTCTTAATTGTCAGGCTTTCTTATTCCTACTTCTTACCCTCTACATTATAAACTTACCCTGCATTTCCTTTCTAACATTTTAAAATTTGTTTCTTATATTTTTGGGTTTGATATATTTGAAATTGTTTTTCACTTTATTACCTAGTTGTTCTGATGTTATTTCTTAACAATTTTATTGTTTCCTAGGGATTTATAAGGATAATTATGTATATGTATATACATTTATATATATGTATACATATGTATATATATTAAAACTTTAATACCTTTACTATCTCACTTTGTTTAAAAAATACTTAATACTCAATACAAAGTGTATTATGGTTTTTTGGTTTTGGTTTTTTTTTTAGTTAATTAACTATCCATTGTAAGAGGCACCAGTGAGCATTCTACGTAGAAACAGATTGTCTATACAACTGATACTTTCATAATGAAATGAGCATCCAGATTAAGTAGCTTGCCCCTGATCACTTAGGTATAATTTAAACACAAACCTGTTTACCTTTGAGCTTTTCTCCTACCCATGTTTTTCTCAACAATTCAAGATTTTGACTTTAGTTTGAAACTATGGTTAGTAATGACAAGAAGCAGAAATGAAAATTCTCACATTCCTTGTTCCTGTTTCTATGTCAACATTTAAACAAGCAGATAAAGAGTTTCCATTTTTGATGTAATAATGGAGTTTAAGGAAACGTTTACTTTCTCCCCTATCCCTTTGAACTGTACTGGATGTGGTCTGAATGGCTGGCGTGAGGTGAAGACAATGCAGGCTTTCAATTTGACATGCTGCTAGGGTTACCGATCTGAGTATTCTCTGGAAAGTCTGAGAATAAAATGTCTAGACCGATTTTCAATCCAGAAGCTTAAACTTCAAGAAAGCCAGGGCAGCCCCAGCAGCCCCAGCAGCCCACAGAGGTGGATTAAGCCCAGCTGGGGCAAACACAGTCAGGCTCTTTCCACCAGATTAAGCACCAGTTCCATCCAGTCTTTCCCCTCTCTGCCAGAATGTGAATCAACTCACTCTGCTTGTGCAACCTCCTTACCAAAATCCCCACCCTCCTCCACCTCTTTTCCAGTTTCCTTCTGTTCCTGTCATAGTTCTAGTTTCAACCAGATTTTTCCGTTTCCTCTTCTGATGAATTTTTGCTTGATTTTAAGAATCTAACTATTCTTTAAAAAATTTTTAAACTCTGAATGAGTAAGAAAAGTTGATTCTTACCTCTGATGGACTCATCCGTTCATTCATGCCATAAACATGAACTAAACATGGGTTGCATGTAGTTACACAAAACATATGGAGATATAGGTAACTTAACCGTACTTCAGGAGACATGGGTCACTCAGTGACCCTGCTAAACAGTAAATAACAAGAAATTCAGACATCTGCTGTCAGTCTCCATGGCTCATATGCTGTAATCGGTTTTCATCCTCCTAATCTCTAAGTACTAAACCAGGGAACCCTGATCTGACAAGGAAGGGTGTGGCGTTTTGTACCTGACAGGATCGTACTCATGATAGTATGGCAGGCTGTGGGTTATGCATAGTCAGCACTCCAGATGGAATTAATTAAAGAGCTTACAAAACAGCCCGTTTTAGAGACCATAAAGCACAAACCATAGGCAAAAGCAGACATATCATGCCATGCTGGATCCAACCATGAGTCCAAAGGACTATTTTGGTAGAGGTCCAGATTTCTTGATCTGAGAGAAATGAAAAGACATTCAAAGACAAGGAAATCTGAGATTATCAGAGTTCTGGGGATATTTCTAAATATCTTTTGAATCTATTTAATTCTTTTTTCCACCAACTCTGCATGAATTCTAAACCATGGTATTTGGACTCTAGAGTAGAATCCTACATGGTATTTATTCTCTCCCTTTAATCTACTCACAGCCAAGCAACCATTAAAAAATCCAGCAATATAGGGATGTGAAGAGAGCTCAGCTAGTAAAGTATATGCTGCAAAATCATGAGGATCTGAGTTCAATCTCCAGCACACAGATAAAAAGCTACACACAATGTTGTATGCTTATAATTTCAGTGCTGAAGTAGTGACAGGTAGATTTCTGGAGCTTTCTAGCTATCTTAGATGGTGTCTTAGTACTATTCTATTGCCACCATAAACATCATGACCAATTTTATAAAATAAAGCATTTAATTTGGGGCTCTCAGTCCCAGATGCTAGAGTCCATAACCTTCATGTCTGGGAGCAAGGCAGCAGGCAGGTAGGCAGCATGGCTGTGGAGCAGTAGGTGAGAGGTTACATCTTGATCCACAGGCATAAGGTAGAAAAAGAGGAAAGAGGGAGAGACAGAGAGACATTGGGAATGCCTTGGACTTTTGCAACTTCAAGGTCTGCCCCCAGTGACACACCTCCAACAAGGCCACACCTCTAATCCTTTCCAAACAGTTCCCCTAACTAGAGGGCTAGGTCTCAAACATATGAGTCTAAGGAAACTGTTCTCAATCAAACCATCACAGTCTGCAAGCCCCAACTCCCAGTAAGAGTGAGAGATCGTGCCTGAAACAGATGAGATAGCATCTGAGAAATGACACCTGATGTTGAATTGTGGCCTTCACACACATAAATCCCTCACATACATATGTGCACTTGCGTACAAATTAACACACACACACACACTCAACATCATACAACTGTAATTATGTAACACACATTCCTCACCTTTCCATAAAGAATTCTCATTTTTGGTGTGCCTTAAAGGTAAAATAAAAATTCTCATGGTGAGACCCGTTCCACGAATTTTTCCATGTTCTCTCCAGTCTAATCACCATGCTGGCTTTTTTTGGACCTTAATACTGAACAAATTCACTATTAATAGAATATATTAATAGTTCTTCTTTCCCCATCCTCGATAAATAGCTCACATTTATCTTCTTTTGGGCAAACTTTTATGAACTCCCTGACTAGGTCAAGTCCCTGAGTAAATGATTCTATGCACTTCTCCTTGATAGCTCTTAACATGACAATTTTATTTGTATTTATGTATGACTATCTGATAAATGGCTATGGGCCTGTTTATCACAGAGCCTGGCACATGTAGATCACTTTATACATAGCTGTTAAATGAGTGACTCTTAAGTGTGGGGTTTACTCACTTTTCAAGTTTTTGATGTAAATTTTTGAGGCTCATACATCCTTTTAGGCAGGTTATCTAGGATCTCTGGGTGAGAAATGAAGTCAAATGAAGCAGGAATTCTGGGATAGAGAACTCTTCTTCCTTGACCCTAATGGCACCAAACTAACCATGGATGGAGTCCACTGGAGTCCACCATAGAGCCAAAATTTGAAGATACTCCTATGGTCTATGAACCTCAGCAATATGTAATTTGTCTTTTTCTTAAATACACAAGTAATAGCTAATTAAAACTGCTAGCCATCTTGAGATTATGGTATGCTGATATTCTTATAAACTCAAACAAATATGTGGAAACATGATTCATATGACTTCAAATTTTATAAGAAATATCTCTTGGGTTTTGGTTTTGTCCTTGAGAACTGTTAGAAACCTAGACTTTTCCAGTTGAGTACTCAGTCCAATAAAGACAGGAAAATAGAATTGAGATTAAAAAAAGACCTTCCCTTCTGATCTATCTTTACTGTATCAATACTGTAGGGTTGTGACCTAGAATCATTGGTAAAGAGGCACCAGTTAGCTAACTCCTTTGAACAGCATGGCAGATCTGCATGCTTCTGACACTGGTGATGACACTGGTTCATGCTGTCAATAAGAGGATATTTTTGAAAACAGCAGATGTGCCACATTTTTTCCTTTTCTGAGTTGTAAAATGGTGTGAGACTCTGATGGCTACACTTAGTAACAATTCCAGGCATACATGGCTACGTTCTAAAAGCCAAAGGAGTATTTAGATAATAGAAAGAACAAAAGGTCAGGCGCAGGCCTGCCAAAGCCTGATGGCAATGGGTGTCTTCAGGAAAAGAAACAGTGATTTCCTTTATTTTACTTTGAGTCAATACTTTGAAGTCTTCACTTACCATAAAATAATAGCATATCATCTGTGTGGAACACGAGGAAATAATTAAAACCCAACCTTAACTTCTATTACAGGAGTTGTATAAAGATAAATAAAACTTTACATATAAAAGTTGCTTGAACTTTTAAGAGGAAGGCTCTAGACAGAAGCTATTCACACTTGAACTTCCTATAAGCAAAAATGATGCCTGAATCATATCAATGCCCTTTCAATGAAATCTCAGGCTGATTCTCTTTAGAAGTTGACTGGAGTCTATGCATGTAGGGAAATGTTGCTATAGATGTCACTAAAATGCTGAACAGATAGGCATAAAGGTTTGGAGCTAACAAGAGTGAAAACTTCAACTGTTTCTGAGAGGTTCACTTAAGGTGAGTCTACAGTTCAACTTCTCTGCTGAGATCCTTCTGAATTTCTAAATAAAAATGATCCTATTCTACTTGTCTTCTGAATAACCTCTACTATCTTTCTCCTGTATCATTTAAATTATACCCATTACTTAATTTCTCTTTAAAACAGCTAACTATAGTTATATATACTATATATATTATACTATATATATGTATATATATATATATATTATGACAAAAGTTAATAATGCAAACCCATAACACAGCATTTACAAACAACTTCTGTGAGGATGCATTTTAAACAACAAGCAGAAATGATAGTTACAATGGGACTATAAGTGCATGGAGCCCAAGGAAAGAAAACTGACCCTTCACTTTTGAGTGAGAGCAACCAAGAATGTTACAGTAAGACTCAGAAGTTACTTCTCCTTTAACTTGTTGGTAAGACAGTAGTGAGGATACCAGCACTTTTCATGATAAGGCTTGACTGCTTATAGCTTCAAATGGTGTGTTCTGAAATAGCCTTTCCTTATTTGGGGCAAGGGTACTGGGGAAAGAAAAGAAGAAGGAGAAGGAGGAGAGAAGAAGAGGAAGAAGAAAAAAAAGACAAAGGAGAAAAAGAAGAGGAAAAATAGGAGGAAGAGGAAGAAGATGGAGGAGAAGGAGAAGGAGAAACTCCTCTTAGTTTAGATAACACTAAATTTGGACTTCCTCTCTGGTATCCAATTCAGGAATTGCTCTGGACAATGGGCTGATGGCAGTAGGATTATGAGAAGCCTGAGGGAGACTGCAGTCGGCTTTCCTCCTACTCTCTCCAATCACACTGCTTCCAATGATGAAGGATGCATGGATGCTAGTGTTCTGAAATGTAAAACAAGGAATCACCAGCCTTGCCTACAGATCATTGAAACTATTTTTGGTTGAGTTTTCTGAATATTGATGAAAGAAAACAAGCAGCTAGTGAACTTTTTAAAAGCCATGTGCCACTTTCCAAACAGTGAGAAGACTTAGTGACTTAAATAATATTTTTCTTGTTGTGGTCCCTATCTGCCAAAAAGCAGGGGTCACTGAGGTTCACGAGCCTTTGAACCTCTTTGTTTATATAGAATCTCTCACTATAAGAGTGAAAATAAAAGAAGATCAACAAACAACAGTTCTGTGCATAGTTGAGCATGTTTGAGGCCTAAGATTCGATTCAAGTTGGTGGTGTTTCTGCCCATGACACTTTTTTCAAGGGAAATAAAAATACATTCAAATACAAATAACACACACACACACACACACACACACACACCCTAAAAGGAAAGGAAAAAAAATAGGGACTGTGTTCTAGAATATGTTTTCCAAGTTGAAGCAGGGGATCTGCCCACATATAACCTTTTAGGGTGTGTACATGAATGGAGTTAATTTCCAGAGGAAAGAGAGGCTTACCTGTTCCCCAGTGGTTTACATGAATGAATAACCCAAAACAAATCAGTAATTAAAAAAAAAAAAAAAAGCAGGCGAAAACCACATTCACATTTGTCTGGGAATTCATGCTGGGAATGGCTTTTTTGGAATTGTAACAATGAAATGGTAACATTTTGATCATTTTAATCATCATTCATAAATCACTGACAGCTCTTCCAAAGTAAATATATTTGCTTTGGGTTAAAATGTACCAATTTTCTACTTTGAAATACTGTTTTCCTTTTTGCAGAAAGCCAGATAATCAACACACAGGAATTTGAACACAACAAAGTGTACCCCGGGCTTCAGCTCCAAAACTATTTTTTATTTAAAATGATGGATTTCATTTGCCTCCCAGAGTTAACAAATGTTAGCATATTGCCCTATTTGTTCCTTTATTAAAAGAAAAAAAACATGTGGCTGTTGCTGATGCCTGTCTCCACATCTTGCTCTCCCTTAGTTACACGTTCCCGAAGAAAATCTTAAGGCAGAGTGCAAAAGAATACAGGCTAGGGACTGAGAACTCCAGTTACGTATTTGGACCTTTTCCTATATGTGCTTACATTTTTATACAGCGTCAACACTGTATCTGATACTTTAAAAAATCCATGTCTACATCGTGTATTATTCTTATTATCTGTTAAAGAAAGCTCTAGGTTATCTGGCCACAGACTGCTTCCTCCCTCTATTCCTTGTTAGTGAAGCTCTATTTTTGCTAATGGTTCCATTCTTTCAGGCAGGGGGACTTATCTCCATGTCAGAGTGTGGAATAGTTTTTAAAATAACTGAGGATCCCCAGTAATGGAGGATAGGGAGCCTGCACAGGCCATTCCTGTAACTAGGCAAGGTGGGACTGAGACACCCATCCAGCCACAAAACCTTCGACCTATAACCTATCTCTTCTGTAGGATCTGATGGAGCAATGGAGGGAGAGAACCACACCGTAAGGGAGGGAGCCCATGCCTGACATTGCAGGGTTGGCCAGGAACTAGGGACTGGATAGTCTGGAGATGGTTCCTAATGATATTCTTCTATGCTCATAGATCAGTGCCTACCACAATTATCATCAGGGAGACTTCCTCTGGCAGCTGTTGGGAGCAGAGGCAGAGGCCCAGGGCCAAACATAGAGTAGAACTCAGTGAACCCTGATTAAAAGCAGGAGGAAGGTTTGCAGGGACCAGAAGGGTCAAGGACTCCAGGAGAACACACCCCCATGGAGTCAATTAACCAGCACTCTTAGGGACTCACAGAGACTGAAGTGGCAGACACAGAGCCTATATGGGTCTGTGCTAAGTCTCCTATATATATTTTATGGTTGTCTGGCTCGGTGTTTTTGTAGTACTCCTAGAAGTTGGAGTGGGGAGTCTCTAACCCTTTCACCAGCCCTTGCAACCCTTTTAATCCTGCTGGGTTGCTTCATTCAGCCTTGCTTGTGCCCAGCCTTGTTCCATACTGCTATGCCCTGTTCAATTGGTAACCCTAGGAGGCTGCTTTTTTCTGATGGGCAGGGGGCATGGATCTGGGGGGGAAGGAAGATGGGGGGTGCCGGGAGGAGAGGAGGGAAGGGAGGCTAGGGTCAGGATGTATTATACCACAGAAGAAAAAAAAATTTTTTTAAATCACAATTTTATTACTTTCTCAGTGAGTGAACTATGTAGGTCCACATGAGATAATTTCTCTCAAAATACAAAGAAACCTGCTGAAATCTGTTGTATCTAAATGGGGCACCTAGAAATGTACACAGGAAGGCCTAAAGGTAATGTCACACAATGGGGATGGCTGAGCAGAAATATTGGCAAAATAGTGAGAGGCTGTAATAGTAACTAACTCATTATCAGGCTAGGTAACCCTGGCCTTTTTTGCTTTGAACAAATGAATTGCTAGTTTTTAAGCCAAAATGGTCATATTTTTGTTACTTTGGGAAATACATATTTTCTTTAAGCTTTTCAATTACTGGATATTTCTATGGAGCATTTATTTCTTCACTTGTGGAGATTTCAAATAAATCAGTTACTACCAATGTTGCATCAGCTCTCCTCATTTCTCCCTTCACATATTTTATATCTAGAGCTGTTGGGTTGAGGACCTATGGTGTGGACATCTTCACCTATGGTAGATATTCCAAAAGCCTCCAAAGAGCTTGAAACTATTTAATGTCCAAAGTATTTATGTAACAGTATTTATGAACTTCTTTCCCAAGGTTATTGCCAATACTGGCTATTTTTCACCCTTTTAAGTTTTGCCAACATGATAAAATGGTATTATCTTATTGTTTTCATGTGAATACATGAAATTTAGCAGTCATGATGGTGAGACTTTATGGATGTAGCTTTGGATATTACTAAGAGATACGATCTCACACCAAACTCCCAGATCTACTGGCTCTTACAGTCTTTCCTCCCTGTGATAGTGTGAATTAGAATGTCCCTCATAGGCTCATACATTTGAATGGTTGGTCATTACGAAGTAGTACTATTTGACAGGGATTAGGAGGCGTGGCCTCATTGGAGTAGGTGTGGCCTTGTTGGAAGAAGTGTGTCTGGGCAGTGCATTTGAGGGTTTCAAAAACCCAAGCCAGGCCTGGTGGCTCTCTCTCTTCTTGCTGCCTTCAGATCTGAATGCAGAACTCTTACCCTCTCTAACATTATGGCCGCCTGTGTGCTGCCGTACTCCCTGCCATAACAATAATGGACTAAACCTCTGAAACTGTAGGCAAGCACCAATTAAATGCTTTTATTCATAAGAATTGCCTTGGTCGTGGTGTCTCTCCACAGCAATAGAACAATGACTAAGACAGAAACCTTTGCTGTGATAGGCCGGACCATGCTTTTATTTGGGGAAATGTAGAACACTTTGGGACTTTGGTCTAGAAGAGCAATTGGACATTTTAAGCAGGCTGAGATTGGGCATTTTAAGATGGCTTAATGGGCCATCCTAGTAGGAGCGTGGAAGACAGTGGTACTAAAGGTGATTTGAACTGTGGGGGTCCAGCTCAAGAAGTTTCAGAGGGGAAAAATAATAATATGTGGCCTAGAGACCATTCTTGAGATATTTTGGAAAAACAAACAAATAAACAACAACAACAGCAAAAAACAACAACAACAACAACAAAAAAAACCCTGTGTTTTGTCTTTATCAAAAAAATCTGCCCAGGGCTAAATCAAAGAGTTTTAGATTAATGGTATTGGCAGCAGAGATTTCAAAACAGCTTAGTATTGACTCTGTTATGTTGTTACTGGTGCCCACTGTTATGAAAAGGAGCAAGCCGATCACAGAAAAATAAAAAATGCACAATTTGAAGAGAAAAGGGGCACCAAGAAGTATAATGGAGCTAACTCCAGTGCTCAAAGAGATAAAACGTCTAAGCCTGATGCTAAGAGGGAAAAAGGGAGTGGTGACCTCAGGGCAGGACCCACCCAGCTAAGCTTCCAACTTGTGGAAAGGAATTAAAGAGAAGCATAAACAGTGAAGGAAACCATCAAAACCAGAAATCTGATGAAAGCGTACTTGAACAAGGAGGTCAAGTTCCAGCCCCAGCAAGCAGCAGAACTTGGCAGCATTGGCCACAGGGTTCTGGCTTTAGAGTCAGGGATACAGGAATAGGGTTGTAGAATCTCCATCAATAGCTAAGGAAAGCCACTAAGGCCAGGTGTGAGGCAGGGTTGTCCCTTCATGGAGGCCCAGAGAGGCCATTACATAAAGCTCTGAAGGTGAAGCCTAAATTGCCTCGGAGAGCCCAAGATGTTGGAGATGCCAGAACTGTGGGATACCTGCCAAGGAAACCTGCGAACCAGAGGTGGAACCAGCCCAAGAAAGAAAAGCATGTTGCAGTCAACAAAGCTGAAAAGAGCTGGACATCTGAAGAGCCCTTTGATATCAGACATGGAGATGCAGAGTTTGGGGTTTGCTCTGCTGTTTTTAGGTCTTGCTTTGGTCCAGTATTTCTTCATCTTGTTCCCTTTGCTCCCTTCTGGAATGGTAATATATATCCTGTGCCATTGTATGTTAGAAATATGTGAGTTTTTGATTTTACAGGAATTCACAGTTAAGAGATTGCCTTGAGTCTCAAAAGAGACTTTGAACTTCCAACTTTCAGTGTTGAGACTATATTGAGACTTGAATTTAGACTGAATGCATTCTTACACTACAATATGGCTACAAGCCTATGGTTCCAGGGATTGAAATGTGGTCCTTTGAATAGGAAAGGTCCCCATGGGCTCACATATTTGAATGCTTGATCATTAGGTAGTAGCACTACTTAACAGGGAGTAGGAGGTGTGGCCTAGTTGGAGTAGGTGTGACCTTGTTGGAGGAAGTGTACCATGGAGATGGGGGGCGGGAGGGGACGTGAGGACTCAGGGACTGGGCTTAGGCCTTGCAGAAGTCCAAGTCAGGCCCTGCGGCTCTTCTCTATTCATGTTGCCTGCAGATCTAAATGTAGACTCTCACCCTCTTCAGCATCATGTCTGCCTGTGAGCCACCATCCTCCCTGCCATGGCAAAAATGGACTAAATCTCTGAAACTGTAAGCCAGCCCCAATCAAATGTTTTCTTTTATAAGTTGCTGTGTCCATGACATCTCTTCTCAGCAATAGAACAGTGACTAAGGGACTCTCTTTCTTCCACAGTGTCCTCAAAGCCTTAGGTGCTGGGGTTCTCTTATAGATGTACCAGTTGGGACTGGGTTCTACACTTCTGCATTTTGATAGGTTATGGTTTTCTTGAGTGGTCTCTGTTGCAAAGAGAAGGTTCTTTTATGAGGAATGAGAACCTAAATATATAGAACTTGTCTTTTATAAGTTTATATTGTAGTATGTTATCCTAATAGACACTTATGTGTATGTGTTTGGTGCTGACCACTTAGAATGGGGCAACCTCTCTGGGGGCTTAACCCTGGAGAAAACTGATTCTCCCCCTCTCTGTAGCCATTGACTGTCTGTAGCTCTTTATTTAGAGGTGGGACCTTGTAAAATTTGCTCCATCCATATTGGCATGTTGATTATGCATGTTCATTATGCAGGCCTTGTTTAGGCAACCACATTATTGAGATTTCATGTGTGCAGCATTCCTGCACACCCAGAAGACATTATCTAGTAGTAGTCATCCTGGTCCTCTGGACCTTATAATCTTTCCACTCCCTTTTTCATGATGTTCCCCAGACCTTAGGTATAGGTGTTGTTCAATTGGGGCGGGCACCACATGTTAACTTGTTCTCTGCATTTTGACCTAATCTGAATCTCTTTCATAACTTCTTCCTGTTGTGCAAAGGAGCTTCTTTGATGAGGTGAGAACTATACTCAGCTGTGTGTATTCTGGAGTATTGGCAAGTTTTATGCCAATTTGATGCAAGCTAGAGGCATCAGAGAGGAAGGAGCCTCAACTGAGAAAATGCCTCCATAAGATTGGGCTATAGGCACACCTGAAGAAAATTTTTGTAAATTAGTGATTGATGTACGAGGGCCCAGCCCATTGTGGGTGGTAGTTCCTGGGCTGTTAGACCTAGGTTCTAAAGTCGGCTGAGAAAGTCACCAGGATCAAGCCAGTAAGCAGCACTCCTCCATGGCCTCTGTATCAGCTCCTGCCTCCAGGTTCCTGCCCTGTTTGAGTTCCTGTCCCAATTTCCTTCTGTGATTGACTATGATGTGGAAGGGTAAGCCAAATAAGACCTTTCTACTCCAACTTGATCTTAGCAATGATGTTTCATCACAGCAATGATAACCCTAACTAAGAGAAAGGATATGAATTTAGAATACAGTTAGAAATTGTATTGGTTTAGGAAAATGGCAATAGTGGTTTATCCTCTAAGGTCTATGCCATATGCAGCCCTTGGGTGCTTGGCTAGGTTTACGGAATCAGTCATGAAATTTCTCCCATTGAGCAGGTCTTAAGTCTAATTGGATAGATGTTGGTTCCCTCCAAGATATAAATGCCACTTTTGAACAGTTTGGGATATCTTACCAGGCCTATAATTATTGTGATTCATAGGCTTTCTAGCTAGGTAAGATTTTTATTGCTCTACCCCTTTAGCAGCTTACATAGCACCTTTATATTCTGTGTGTGCTAGTACTCAGGGAGCAAGATTCCAGATCAGTTTCAGCTCAATTCCTCCAAATCTTGTGTCCAAAGTATGTGTTATCTTTAGCAATAGAGTCTTACCATCAAGTTCTGGGAGGTAGCAAAGATATAGATATAGGAAATGACTTTCATTGCTTCTCAGCCTTCTGCTAAGATCAAGTATAGGAACTGACTTTCTAATTACATATAGTTAGCAACATCTCATTGTCACATCTAAGTTAGTTATATGTGAATTTAACTTCTGGATAAATAAATGTATTTCGTTAGGTTCAAGAGCAAGCCTACTTATATTTTGTGTGTTTATTTGTCTACTTGTTTGAGACTATACTACCTGTACGGATGGCTGGCCTGGAACTCTTTAGGCAGAACAGACTCATCTCGAGTGCTTGCAATCCTCCTGAATCCACATTCCAAGTTCTGGGATTGCAAACTTGTACCAACATGCCTGATGACACACTTACTTTTAATCTAATGAAATTAGTAGTAGGATATCTGATAAAAAAAATTTTTAAATTATTAATATAAGTAGTTAAGCTGCCATAAATCTGAATTATGTAGTATCTCGCATAATTATCTTACGTCCTGAATTCCTAAATATTTGAAAACTTCTTTTTTTGTCTAAAAATTTATAGCATGTACCATGTTTCAAAACTTTTCAATTAAACTCTGTTATATTTCGTCTAGCTTTAAGAATTTCTATTTTATATATTTATGAATATATATTTCACGGTGATTATATGTAAAATTCTAATATACAATTTGAATTCATTAGCCAAGTGTGGATTATAATTCATGCACATTTTTTGGCCAGGTTTCCACCCTCTATTTCCTTCTTTTGTTTCTGTTTTGTGATTTTTGTCATTGCTGGGATTAACTCCAGGACCTTGACTGGGCTAGGCAGGTACTCTCCTGCTAGGCTACCCCATCCTCTATATGTGTATTCTTACATGAACATGGTAGCTTATCTATTTAAGTATCTGGTTCAGAAAACAGTCCCAAAAGTATTTTGAACTGAAAGACATTTGGAGAGCCTCACAGTAAGACACTCTGACCTTTCACCTTTTGTGGGAAGCATGTCTGCTAAAAGAGTTCTCTGACTTATATTGTCTGAATATAGATGAAAAGACCATTCTAGCAAGTTCTACCCCATACCTGGATCCCACACAGGAAGGCCAAAAAATGGGAACAAGAAGGACTCAATAATCCAGTCTTTCCTTGCCCAAATTATTGCCATTAGATCCCACTCTTTCCACACCACTTCTACATGACTTTGTGTCTACTCCCTACTGGACCTAAAAATAACAATACTGTTTCCCAAGGGCCACTCAATCTTCATTTCTGAAGTATCCTCCCCATTTCATATAACATATGGTCAAATAAATTTGGCATGCTTTTCCATTGCTATCCTAGCTTAAGTGTCTAGGCCCTTGAAATGAATGAGTATAGACAGATTTATCAGGTGCAGACATTGGTTCTGTGCAAAGGCTTTTTATTCTTTGATTCAGTCACTGGTTCTGGTTCTGGTGCCCTAGAGCATTCCAACCTCTGTACAATCTATACTTAAGCCTTGAGCTGAAAAGCTTCAGCTTTCATATAATCTAGAATATTTAAACTGCTAGCCTGGACCTTGAAGGCTTTAGCCTCAGCCTCCAAGGCTTACTGCTTGCTGAGCCACTCTGACTAGCTCCTTCTGAAATCTGACTCCTTTAATTCAAGCTCATACTCTTCTCCAGCAGTCTCAGTCAGCCTCTCTCCCTTATCCCCAGTCAGACAGCACCACTGCCCATGTCTTTTCCACAGATTGCCTGCTCATACTGCTTGCCTCATACTGCTTGTATAACTGGCTCCTCTGTAACTGACTGCTGTAACTGATTCTTCTGTAACTCACTCTTCAACCTGCTTCTGTAACTGACTCTGTCCTGAGTTGACAGCCTGCTTTTTTTATTATGAGAGTTGGTCCTGTCCTCACTCTGACTCATTCTGCTAACTCTTGATTAGTCATTTTGCCTGGCATTTACTCTGACTCATCTCAGATGTCACTTCCAATCTGACACTGACTTCTGAGCTCTGCTTCCTGTTTGTTTCTATATTGTTTCTGTCTTAAGGATTAAAGGCATGGACCACTACGCCCTTCTGAATACTGGGATTAAAGGTGTATCTACATTCCATCCAGACCACACAGGCCTCTGACTGTAGATCTCTTGAATATAGATAATTCCTAGCCTTCACACAGGCCTATTCTACAAATGAAGAGAAGACATTATTTTTTCATCCATTTGTGGCCCTTAATATCCTCATTTGTGCAGTAAAAAGGTTAGCAAAGATGATATTAAAGGATCCTTTCATCATGTGTTATTCATATGACATAAAAATTAATCAAATAGGCTTTGTGAAAGGATTTGTTACATTCAAGATACTAATGAGCCAACTTCCAAAACTTAGTGACTGAATATTTCTCCAGAGATTACAATAAGTACATAGATTTTTCTCCTGTTTTACTTGAAAAGGCACCCCAAAGCAAAATGCCATCACTGTGTGTGTTTCTGGAGTCCCAGGAGAATCCACAAGATGTATCCCAGAGTCCTACTAAGTTGTTTCATGGGATCCCTAAGGTTGCCAATTAGAAGAGATGGCAATTAGCCCCTCCCTGTGTTCTGCCAGCTTCACCTGCTTTCATCAGCTCTATCTAAAGACCATCATCTTAGCTTCTCTTTTTTCCAGCAATACAAGATGGTCTCTCAGGCATCAAACTTCATTCCTCTCAAAGGGATCAGTGTTGCCTTCCTTCCTGTCTTTCTACTATGACTAATAATATCCTAAGGGTTCCTTGAAAGAAAAATAATATGGCCATTTGGGCTATGTTTGTTTTGTGTCTGCTCTACCAGCAGCCAATACTGCCCCAATCCCGCAAGGAGGGTTTAGAGCCCAAGACATGAAAAGCAGCCCATAAGAGTTTCTGAGACTCATAAAGTTTGTAAACTAATGATCTAGGTCTCCCATTTTCTTTGGAAAAGTGGCAACCCAGTGTGTATAGAGCCAAAGGGAATTTTTAAGGCACAAGAAATTGCTTTTATTTAGGCTTTCATTCTTTGGCATGCTAGACAACTTGTCACCATCCAGTAAAAAAAAAAAAAAAAAAAAAACCAAAAAAAAAAACAAAACAAAAAACCACACGAAATTCTAAAAGGCATGTGTATATTGGAAGAAACAGCCTCCAGAGAGGCAAAATCCAGACAGTCTGCTCCATCAGAGCAGTAGAAAGGCAGGGCCAAGAGGCAATGGCAGAGAAGTGCTGAGAGAGGCCATGACTGGATGAATATTGGGCCAAGAAGACAAAAGAGAAACAACTTATCAGGGAGCCTTTAAATATCCTTTTCTATGCAATACCGTGGGAGTAGGGAGGAAACCAGAGGAGCCCAGGAGACAGATTTTGATTGAAAACTCTATGAAAGAAATAACGAAGCTCCAAGTAGAGCCAGGCTCTAGACAGCCTGGATGATAAACTCTGGCTTCCTCCCAATATTTCACTATGGGGCTTTGATGTTTAAATTGTCTATCATTATTCACTGGATGATGCTATTATCTATGGAGAGCAAATATTCAGAACTATATTAATTAAAAACCACACAAGCTGGGTGGTGGTGGCACATGCCTTCAATCCCAGCTCTTGGGAAGCAGAAGCAGGCAGATCTCTGTGAGTTTGAGGCCCGCCTGGTCTACAGAGTGAGTTCCAGGACAGCCAAAGTTACAACAGAGAAATCCTACCTCAAAAACCCAAGAAATAAATAAAAATAAATAATTAATTAAAAGTCAAAAAGAAGGTTTTAATAGAAATCTGGACTGATTTTTTAAAAATGAGTCAGTACTTTGAAAATCTCAGAGTCCTAGGAGAGGTATGGAATATACAGGAACATACACATTCTCATAGAACATGTAGTCACATGATCAGATATAACTCATAGCATTGCTGACCTGTCTCTGAAAGCTTATTTTGCTCATTTTTATAGTTAATTCTCTCCTCTTCTTCAGCTCCTTTCACCTGAGTCTATGAAAACAGAAGAAAATATCTCATTTGGCATTGTGCTTTCAATGCCTGGCATAATACTGTACACATAGTGGGCTCTCTAGAAACCTTTACTAGTTAGCTGATGATAAATCTATGAGATAGAACAGAAATAATATGGAAAAGATCTAGGTGTGTGTGTGTGTGTGTGTGTGTGTGTGTGTGTGTAGGTGTGTGTGTGTTCATGTGTGAGAAAGTTAATCATTAGGCACCAAGGTAAGACACTGGGAACTTGAACAAAAGAGGAAAGTTGAGGAACTGGGCCCATGAATACCTGAGGTCAGAATTGCAAGAGGGTTACCAAAATAAACTCCCCATTTTTGCCTAACAGTGGTGTTGGAAAATAGCATGCTCGCTATGTTCTAATCTTTAGGGGAGAAACAAACAACAAAAAGCTATGACTATTATTTCGGGACTCTTGAAAGACCCTTGTTACAAGTGATGAGCAAAGCCACTTCTGTGTTTGGTCTGAGTTTCTACAAATATTCTTTGTAAGAAATGTTACTGAACTGGGTGCTGCAAAATGTCTGTTTTTAATTTAAAGAAATAACAAGTATTTTGTTCAACTCCACGGTGGTCCTTGTTAAGCAAGTGAAAGTGTTAGATGCTCATGAAATGCTGTCTGTGAACTTGGCTCCTGCTGTTTGTGACTGACTTCATTGTTCACTAAGAAGAAACCTAGCGAAAAGAACCTCTGAGAACTTACCATTTTACTAACAACTTCCTCGCTCAGTCCGTCAAGAAATTGGAAAGGAAATTGCTTCCGGGTTAATTCACCATTCATTGTGCCCATCCAATCTACATAGGAACTGAGTCAGATGTCACAGAGAACAAATAGCCCATCTTTTATACCTAAAACTTTTAATTACTTAAATGGATTCTTGTTTTGTTTTTCACTTAAGTTCTCCTTTTTGTTTAGGTGGATTTTGTTTTGCATGCTAGAAAGAAAAAGTTGAGATGAATAATTTTCTGGAATGGATTGGTTATTAAAAACAATTCTCACCAAAAAATGCTTTTGTCTTTTGATGTCAGTGCCATCATACACTGTGTCACAAGATGATCCTGTTGCCGTATCTACTACTGGATTTCATAACCCATCTTGATTCAGATATTTATTGCCCGTGTTCTTCTTGGGCCATCAGAGCCACTATCTTCTGTTCTTCATGATTGCCCCTTGTGGAAACTGGTATTGTCTGCTGGGTCACATAAATAAATCAGGACTCAGTTCTTAAATACTATATGTAGCATATCTTATTTTCTCCTTCCATTTCTTGATTTCAAATACCCCCTGAATTTATACTTATGATTCTGAACTGTCACATAAGTTCTAGACTCAAATATAATTTGATTCTTTCACATAATCTCTGGATGGTTAATACATACCCTAAACTCACCAGATTCGATAGATAGATAGATAGATAGATAGATAGATAGATAGATAGATAGATAGATAGATAAAAACCTAGAGATTTCCTAGAGCCCGTTGTAACATGTAACTTCCTCTCCTTTGGTTAAATACCTCACTATTCTACTTGCTAAAAGTAAAATCTGAGAGGCATCTCAGTTCCCCTGTTTCACATTTCTTGGTTTGACAGCAAATTCAACCAATTGCTACATACACTCTACACTGGTTAAGTTTTATTTCAACCTGCATCCTGCCAGGTGTCCACATTGCTTCCTTTGCCCTACTCTTGCTTTCACACTACATTTGGCGCAGAATGCCTGATGATACTTTTCAAAACTATGTCTGATCTTGCTTGCCTGTGTTCAAAATTATGGTCTCCAGTCTCGTGACATTTGAACCTCTTGTCAGAACTGTCACCACCCCAGGCCCCATAGCTTCTGCTTCTCTGCTATCTCTCCAACCCATGTCTGTTCAAATCTTCCTTCCTACCTCCTCTACTCCTGCCTCTCAAGCTCTTCTCTCTCTTCTCCAAGTGGCCATTCCTCCTGGCTGTTTCTAAAACACATCCAGGTGGATCAAGGTTAACACTTTTGCAACATAAAGTTACCTGGAATGCTTTCCTACCAGATTTCCACATGGCATGTCTTTTTAATTCTTCCTAGTTTTAATTCTTCCTATATTACCTTATAAAAGAGGTAAACTGTTCACCTAATTGAAAAATAGCAGACACTCCTCCTCAACTCAAGTCTCAGGGGATAAACATAGAAAGGGAGAGGAAAGATTCTAAGAGCCAAAGGTCTAAGAGGTCCAGAACAAACCATATGTCTTAGACAGGAGAGAACTACTATTTTCATGCAGTCATGGCAGCTCTGGTTACCTGGAGACTTGCACAAGATAAAACCAGCCAGGATTCCTGGAGGGAAGGGCTCATGGGCACTCACAGCTAGGTGAGGTGCTGTTGACAGCTGGAGACGCTGGGAGAAGAGTTGCTAATTTTATAGGTGTGGCCTCTGGTACATTGACCATTATCCAGTGAATGACCCCACAACCATGAGTGTGTAGGCAGTACAGGGTTTACTCAGTGGATTATTTAATTTTTTTTTTAAAGATACAAAGCACAAAGTTGGGAGGGAATGGGGAGTAGGGAATAGATCTGGGAGGAGTTAAAGAAAGGAGTGAGGACTAAATATAAAAAAAAGTACCTCTTATGAAAGTACAGAATAAATTCTCAGTGAATTAATAAGAACATTCTATTAAAAGAATAGCAGAAGCTGCTTCAGTTTCCCCATTTTCTATCTCCTCCAGTTTTTCCAATTCTTTTCATTGAATGTATTACCACTTGTGTACAGATTATTTTATTTCTTATTTCCTATCTCCCTTCACTAGGAGACAAAATAATGAATACAGAAAACTGTGTATAGATGAGACCAAGAGAAGATAGCTTTTGTTTGTTTGCTACTCTAATCTCAATGTTAAAAATATAACCTGAGACCCGTAACACTGAAAAAAATTAGATGGGGGGCTAGAATGTAGCTCAGGAGTAGGTTCTGGCCTAGTAAGTATAAGCCAATGTTCATTCCTCTGCACTGTAAGAGAGAATTTTTTATTAAGTTGAATTATAAGGGTCATATAAAATATATATTTATTTTAATCTTTTTAATTTATTTAAAAGATGAATTTCAAAATGGGTTTTTAATTATCCAAACCCTACTGGTACTTAATAACTCATGTAGTAAATAATTTGTAACTTTACAAAAATAATTAATATCCACTTTTAGCATAGAAAGAGCAGGGTTCAAATTTTGGTTCTCTCTCTTACTAGTAAGTAATACTTTTGGCGAGTTAGTTACTAATTCCTTGGGGCCTCGCTTTTTCAATGTGTTAAAACATATGAGAATACCAACTTTAGCTGTGGGGATAAATCACATTCATTTAAAGTTGGGACAAAACTGATGGTATTAGCAGCAGCAGCAGAAATAATTTCTCCGCAAGCCACAGAGTATAAGTGCTCCTTCAACATCAGATTTTTCAGCAGGAAGTTTAAACAGGCTTCTCAGGAGCCCTCCTGGACTGAGGCCTAACTAAAGTAAACAGAGATAGTGAGAGCAGCCTGGTACCAAGACCACTGGAGCTACGGAAGTTGTCTAAAATCACGAGCTTTACTAATGGTAGCCTAGAGTCTCACACTGGTCCAGAATTAGCTAAAAACTACTTAAGAGAGCAGCTATTACTTCTAGAAGCAACTGGGCTGGATTTAGAAATCTTTTACCACAGGCTGGATACACCTTTGATAAGGACCGGAATCACTGCCCTCTAGTACTTTCCAGGAGCATGAGCCATCCTTGCTGACTGTCTGAAGTGGTGGAATACCATATCTGCAAATGTGAAATTAATGCTTTGCCTTGTGTACCCAAAGTCGTCATGAAATTCTCCCTTCCAGCATATATGAGATAATAAAAGTCATTTAACTCATCCATCCTCTTTGTTTGCTATCTTGGTTCCTCTTTTTCTTCCCTTTAAATGCTCCTTGTACAAACGTAGAGAAGGCTGGAGCCCAGGATCTGGTAAATGTACATTGTTTACAATGAGGGTTTAGAAAGACTTGTGAGGTGACAGGCCCTAAAGGATTGCAAAAACTTTTACGCTCTTCACTTCTCTTGCTTGACCTTTTCTTTTCCTTGGAGAAAAGTGCCAGCCTTAGTTAGTCAACAGCGTTGATCTGTTTTAAGAGAAAAGCCAGAAGAGCTCTGGTCAGCCGTATAAAACACTGACTGTTCAGGGAAGGAGGGCAAAGACATAGGTGTGTATGATTTGATTTCATTTTAGATGGGGCTTGGGTGTAGGTGGGGAGCCGGTAATTGGGCGCAGCTCAAAGCACCGTTTCATTGAGTATAAATAACTCTGGCATTGGTCACGCAAACAGCCTGGAAGGGTTTTACCACTGCTCCCTGCCACCCTGAAGCCAAATTCCATCTTTTATATGAAAAAAAAAGTGCCAATGTGATTATAGAATTATGACTTAAGCAGGAGGCTTCATCCAGCCATTTTACCTCCCCAAGCCAGTCAGGGCCAAACATGTTCTGACTCCAAGCTGGTGCATCATAGTGTTTTGGGCTCCTCGGGACTGCCCAGGATCACTCTTGTCTGACTGCCAGACCAAACTTTACCTGGCCAGAATCTTACAAGAACTCTTTTTTTTTTTTTTAAATAGAAGGTCACTGGCAGGACCTTGGGAAATGAGATTCCCAAGACATGAAACAGTTGTCCAATAGGAGAGATTTCATACAAGGAAAGAGGTACTTCCTTGTCTGGCTAGTGGTATATGTAAAGGGAACACAGCCCAGGAATGCTGAGCTGTTTTTGAAAGTCCTTTATGTGGTTTAAGTTAGGTGAAAGGCTTTTTTGTCTCTCATCACTTAGGATTGAATAAATTTCTACATAAATTTCATTTTATTTATTTATATTTTTCATCCAAAGAAGTTTTGTATGTTTGCTGGAACTTTATATCAAAAGAAAAATCAAAGAAGTGCATATGGAAAATTCATTCAAAGGCTTTGGTTAAGAAGGTAGCAGAGGCCTCTCTCACTAATAGGCAGCGTAAGTGTTTGTTTGCTTGGTCATGCCACTGCCTGACAGGAGCCCTGTTTTCAATTAGGTACAGAGTTGCTAGCTAGATGGCAAGATCTTTATGAGTTGGGCATTCACCATCTGGTTTTCTGTAGCTGTTACATTTCCTATAACCATGTTGGACATAGTTAGTACTCTAAATTTCTACCATAGAATGGATGTCCTATAGATGAAATCAATATACATAAAATCTGGTTTTCTTAGTACACTAATACACAAAAGGAAGAAAGACATGTCTTCCCCATTCATTTGTTCAACAGTGGTGTTGAGAGTGCCTACTCTGTTCCATGCACTGGGATCAAGCTAAGGCTTAGACAATAGGCAAGGAAGGCATACTTTCTGCTTTGAAGAGTTTGGAGCCTGACACAGGATGCTGGTAAGTAGAGAAGGGAAGGTAGAGAAGAGAGAGCCATCTACAGCTGTGATGTGGCAAAGAAGACTAGCCCAGAGACAGCGAGAACCTGCAAAGGACTTCAGAAAGTTTTGCTTGAGGAAAACAAGAAAATGTTCATAATGAACTGAACTTAAATGGTTTCTGTGAATACTAGAAATATGCATAAGCTCCTCCCTCCCACCAAATTCTGCACCAAAGTTGGAAAGGCAGGACAAGGAAATGCAACATACTGATCACACCCAGAGGACTGTTGTGATTTCCAGACGAAGGAGTCATGGCTGCCACCATGTTTTATAGTTCCAATCCACCTAAACGTGTGAAATGCCAAAATAATTTTCCTAAAAATGAGGAGATATGTTTAAATATTTAGTAAACTAATCTTTCAATATGAAATAGTACGTTATAAATTGCAAAACTCAAAATAAATTGATACAGTTTCTAATTATATAGCGATTGATTACAAGCTCCAGTAATAGGGCCGTGCTGACTGTTCAGTGATGAATGAATGTATTTATCACATCATTTGAAGACTACATACAAGTCTAGAGTTCAGATGACTTCACACTTATGGGGTCAGGATCCATGGAATTCTTAACCTAACATGGCATACTTCCTGGATACACAGAATAGGCTCAATGTGCATTTTGAAGAAAATAGTTAAAGTGGAGACCCAAAGTGTAAATGCAATGTAAATATCTTAATATAGAAAGGAAATTTCCAAAGCTTTGAGCATTCAATGTCATCAATTAATGATTTAGTCTGATACTGTAGCAACGTGAAGAAGCATAGTGGAATAGAACATCAGTAGCATAGCAGTCTCTTCACATACGCGCAGGAAACTTAGGTACACACAACTAATGCGCACAATTTTAGCCACCGGTTTATTGCTTCATATTTGTATACTCAGTTGGTTACAGCAATAATGAAAGAGTAAAAGAAAAAAGGCACAGTGTGGAGTATTCCCTTTGATTCTGAAATACTCCCAGTGATGTGTCTTATCAAAAAGTTCAGTAAGAGAAGAGGTAATGGCTACTCTATAAAAGAAAAGGCCTATATCATTAAGCCTGTTCTTCATTTAGACAGTCCTTAGATATTTGGCTTTTCTGCAGATGAGCCATGTGGTGCCCGAGAAGCACATGTGGCTCCCCACTACCCCCCGACCCTGTGCAAAAAAAACTCTATTTCCAATTTAGTGTTAGTCAATTCATTAGTTTTTAGCAATAAGAAAATGTATTTGTTTTCATTTCTATTAAAAAGTCTCCTAAACCTTAGCATTTGTAGACAATACACATTTGTTATATCACAGCTACTGTGTGCCAGGACTCCAGGCGTTGTTGAACTGGAAGACTGTGGCTCAAGGCAGGAAGCCAGGTTCTCTCAAGGCTACAGTTGAGGTTTTGGCAGTAGCTGCTGTCATTTCATGGTTCCACTAAGGGAGGATCATTCACATGGCTGCTGGAAGTCCCTGGGCCCTCCTCATTGACTGTCAGGTGGAGATATAAGTTACTTGTCTCCTGAGCTTCTCCACAAAACAGCTTGCCACAGTGCAGCTGGTAACTGGTAACTGTGAGAAAGTAAGCCAAGTAGGTACATGACTCCAGCTGAAATCAAAGTCTATACCATGTTCTTCCACAATTTTTTACTATATTATTGCTAGGTTTATTAATAGTATCTAGATTATGCTCAAAAAGAGAAGATTTTGCAGTCACAAATGCTAGGAAGAAGGATCTTTAGGTGAACATCTTAGAATCTAGTTGCCTACCATAAGGAGATTATAGGAAGACTTGAATATTCCCATGGCTTTGTATATGAACACATGAGTAGGTTTTGTAAATTCTTCCAAACACTCTAGCCAGGTAAACTGACTATACCTCCAGCCATATGTGGAACCTTTGACACACGGAGTGAGTTGTAGGAAGAGACAGCTCTACCTTGAACATTAAATGTGGAAGATTGGAACTTTCTAAGCTGATTTTATATCCACACGCTCACCTACAGATCCCAACAACTTACCGTTCTAAATGTGAACATGAAGAAGCAATAAATTTTTTCTAGTCTTGTATTTCATGCTATTTTCTTTTACAAAAAACTGCTGAAGATTGTGCCTCTTTGAGAAAAAGAAACTCCATTTACCAAAAAAAAAAAAAATTTGACCTTTGAGCATTTATATCTGACAACTAAACATGAAGCAATTCCAAACTGTTCCCTCTAGTTTCCTCTTTAATATATATAGGTGGGAGTTAGGTGGAAAGCTCTATTTTCTTAGCTTTCTCATATGTCCTTATTCGTGCCCCTGCCATTAGTCCTCCTCATGCAGTATTCTGTTCACCTCAGTGAAGTTCAAAGAAGTTGAGTTCTTATTGTTCCAACTGAAGCAGTGTTCTGAACGTGGCCTTACCTTCTGAACAAGATTCTTTTCAATGGTAACTGACTTTATTAATAAGTAATAAATTCTTCAGTGATAACTTGACACCTGTGAAATTTCAACTTTTAAACTCTTGCCATAAGCTATGCAGCAAATGTAATTTTAGATCCTTAAACAATAGTAATAGATACTTTCTCACCTGCTTCTAACCCAAACAGACTTTAACACATTTGCATCAATTTTTTCCAAAAGAAATAAAATTTTGGGCATAACCCACATTACACCATTTCTGCCAAAAGTTATAGTTCTGCAACGTTTTGTAAAAATTAAAATGAAATCGAGATGGTCTAATAGTCTGTACCTCAATTTCTTTTCAATTCCAAATTGAAAGGTTTGCTCTAGGCTGGAGAAAGACAGTAGATTTCCCACAGCCACTTCAAACTCAAGATTCTCCAAAGTGATCCCATCTTCCTCAGATTCCACTTACAGTGTGATGCTCAGCATGAGAAACTGTTTAATAACCACAACTCTTTCTCAATTTAAGCCTTAGAGAATTCAGAATTCAGATGTTTTGCACAGTGTATCTTGAGTTCTATAACTCAAGTTCTATAATTCTTTTCTGTTTTCTCATTGTTTTGATCACTATATTATTAATGACACTTTTAAAGTTCTCAGCCATCAAAATCCAGTTTAACTCCTCCAGTTTTTCTGTAGTCAGTCTCCTGGTGAGTCTGTCTGCAGATAGACAGCTGGAAACTGCTGTCATTCTATCTGCCACCACATTGGACTCTTCACGGCTTAGTTACATGGAATTATTAAAATGGCCCCTAACTAACCCAATTACCTTGACCAATGATCTCCACCCATTCCAGGCTAATGGCAGTCAGACTGACATTTACCTTAAACACAGTTTTGTTCATGTCTCAGATGAGTTCTAAAGTCTTGATTTATCTTCTACTGCCTATGAAATAAAAAAAAATGTCCTCTACATCTTGGTATTCAAGGCTCAGATAATCTAACTTAATAAGGAAAGTTCTGCCTTATTTTTTACAATTTAGAAGCATTTTTTCCTCTGGCTAACCTGATATGCTGTACAGATGATAGCATATCTTCTTTTATTTATGTTCATGCTATGTCTTCTATTGGAAATAACCTGATTTCAATGTGGTAAGATGCTGACCACCTTTGAACCCCAATTGGCTGTTAATTTTTTGATCATACCTCTGAGGATCCATCCAACTAACATAAGCAGTAGTTCAAATAAAACCCCTGGCACTGTTTTCCCCTTTTTGAGGCCCTGAGAGCATTCCGTTTACCCTATAGATCTATAGCTACTGATTTGTTTTTTGCTGTTTTGTAAATTTCACAAGGACAATGGTCTTTGATTATTTATCTATGTGTTCCCTATCTTAGCTAATGTGATTCTTATCCCCAGTGGGGCTGGCTATAGTTTCATTTAATTAATAAGCTCACCCTACTTATGCAATAAAATCTAAAACTTACAGGACAAATGACAACCAACTTCTTTTTACCTGAAGCATCTTCAGATATACCAGATACTTCCTACATAGCCCTCTTCAAAGGCCACCTATTAGGTTAACTGATGCTTTTGATGCCTCTATCCTCTTCCTGGTCTCACCTGTAAAAATGTATTGAGGCTAAGATTTCTAGACAGGTAGGCAAGACTGATGACATGCTAGAACTAGCACACTATATACTTGCTAATGTTATGATATAGATCTTACCAAGGTTACACTGAAAAGGAGAAGCAGCAGTCTGCTTGTGTGCCCTAAGCTTTGATTTTGGTTTTACCATCAAGTAGTCAGTGTGTTCCTTCTCCATTTAATAATCAGTCTTCCTTCCAAGAGCTTTTCTGCAGACATTAGTCAGCAGGGAATTCCTTTCTATATCCAAGCCAGTCTTTATCCCTCTACCCTATCTACACATTCAAATTAATGTTAGAACTGTCTCATGCAATCCAATTGCCTCCTTCTATTCCACCTTTGTAAAAGTACAATAGCCAACCATCAATTTTTTTAATCTTATATTTTCAGCCTACAAAGAATCATTTTTATCATTCTTTTTATTCCCAAGTCTCTCATAAAGTCCTGAAGACAAAAACAATAGGAACCATAATGTACATATATCTATATTTTACAGATTAAAAATATGTTAAATATTCTTACTGAAGGCCAAGAATTATAGCTTGTCAATAACATCTTGTGGGAAGATCATCCTGCCAAACCACAGGCAAGTCTTCCCCCCTAGGCTTCACCTCATTGCATTTGGATTTATTCAAAGTAGAATAATTGAGGTTAAACTGCCCAGACTGTTACTTGATCCAGTGGGAAGAAAAGAAAATGCATCTTAAGTTAGGACAATCACCTCAATTCAAACATAGCGATTACATGTATCTTAGTGGTCTATTATATTATTGGTCGCAATGTAAGAGTATTTTGCTAGTCTGAAAATGTGAAGTGTTACTGGAGAATATCCCAAAGGGATTATTTGCTTTAGGAATACATAGCTAACTTCAGTTGAGCTTTCGGGACTGTTGAACAACTCCTTTCATCTTTAAAGTAACACTATATTGAATTACCTGCATAAAATAAGCTGCTCCAAATGGTTTACTCTCAAGTCCTCTATGTGGTTGTCACCTTCTATGCCCATAGCAAATTACCTCACTATTGCATTACTATGAGGCTCAAGGCTATTTTATGTAAATATTCTTAACTATAACTTTAACAAGAAAATCCTCCAATTTTCTTTGATAGATATTTTTATTCTCAAATGTTCACTTCTCTGCTGCTCACCCATGGTTGGAGTTCTCACTTCCAGGAAGAAGACTGAAGAGTTAACAGATAATTTGACACTTCCATTTCCATCAGATTAAACTCTTGACATTGCTCAAAATTGCAGCTGTTCTTTTGAACAGCTTGAGGTGGAAGGAGAAATGGAGCAGAGCCTCTAGCCTACCCACAGCACACATGATCAAGAACAAAAGTTCACCTTTGTGTGCTGATTTGCTGATGTTGTGTGTAGGGTGGGTGCTTCCTTAGCAAAGACTTAACCTATGAGTGGTATCAAGAAAAAATAATAGAGTAGAGATGTCCAAAAGCAGTTAAGAAACTGGTAAGACTTGTCAGAGTCACCCATCAAAATCCTAGAAAGCAATCAAGGGTATAAAGCAAGTGAATCAATAAAAATATTCAAGTTTCAGTGAGAGATAGTTGGGTGGAATTTTATGTTAGTTATTCTGATCTCCTACTCCCTATTTCAGAGACAGCCTTGGAGACAACAGGCAATATTTCTTACTCAGGTTTCTAGTACCAGAGGCTACAGAACAGAATTTATTCTAGTAGAATTGTAGTCCATTGTGTTGATCATCCTACAGCTGAGAGATGAACCTACCCAAAGGATTTGCTTTTCTCTTGCTCATTAAGAACAATCCAGGGCTGAGAAGGCTCCATAGAAGTCATTTGTCAAAACTGTTTTAAGGCAAATCTATTAGGAGCTGCTGCCTCAGATGAAGGCAGGCAGAGAAAATAATAAACTAAAAAACTTGGCAGAAAAGGCTAAGCAATGAGGTAATTTGTGGGAGGGAAAAAATAAACTCAAAATAAATGGAAAGGCATATATGTTCATCAAAAGACTTGATATTGTTAAGGGGCCAATAGCTTCCAAACTGATCTAGAGACCTCATGTGATTTCCATCAAAAGTCCAGTTCTCATTTTATTGAAATAGATAGGGATTGTAAAATCTGTACTGTATCAGAATAAATCTCAAATAGCAAAAACTCGGAGGAGCCACTTCCTGATTTCAAGACTTACTACAGAGGCACAGCAATGAAAACAGCAGGCTACTTGCATAAGCATCAGTACAAGAAGCAGTGAAATCAAACCAAGAGTCCAGAAATAAAGTCATTATAGTTAAGTAACTTTGTCCAAGGCCATTCAACAGGGGAAATAATAATGTTTTTCATTGAATTAGTGTGGTGAATGAAGGAATCACTTTCAAATAAATGATCTTGGATCCTTAGCTTACACAATGCTTACATAATATACTAAAAGTAACTCAAAATGAGTCAAAAACTTAAATGCATAAGAGACAAAATATGCAATATTTAGGAGAATACATTGGAATAAGTCTTCATGACATTGGATTCATTCAATGCATGGTTTGGTTCTCTAAAGCATCAATGACAAAAAGGTAGATAAATTAGACTTGCTCAAAGTTAGAAGCTTAGAGATCTTATTAGATATATGACTTAAAATATTTCTATAATTGTGTAGCTTGTCTTTCCACTCTATTGATAGTGTATCTCGATGTATAAATATTAAAATTCATATGACTCCATGGTGAAAAGACCAACAATCCAATTTAAATTGGGTCAAAGGCTTAAGTGACATTTTTCTGAAGAGGTATTCAAGTGGCTAACAAGCACAGAAAAAGGGTCTTATCAATGTCAGTCATGGGGTAAATGCAAACCAAAACTATAATGAGAGAGACAACTTGGCTTCCACTAAGAAGGTTGTGGTAGTAGAAATAGTAGCAGTAATAACAGCAATGTGGAATATGAGAAGTGTTGGTAAAAACATGGAAAACTAGGATAGTCATACATTGCTTCTGGAAATGTAAAATGATAAAGCCATTGTGCAAAACAATTTTGTAATTCCTTAAAAATAAGACAGAATTATTGCAGGACCTAACAATGCCACGTGGTAAAAGCAATGAGCACTAAAGATAAGTGTTTAAAGAAAACTCTTATACAAATGTTCACAGTATAACTACACATAATAGGCAAAAATGTAAACCATCTAAATGTCCACCAACTAACAAATGGCCTCTGTCCTTGGCCCTGTCCACAGCCCTTGACTGTCAGGGTGAAGAGCACACCATTCCTTAGGTATCTAATTAAATTTTTCTGAAGACTTTTCAAACCCCTAAAACAGAATTAATGTTTTTGTCCTTCAATTGCAGCATGCTATATGGTTTTTTTTTATATTATAGCTATTTATTTAGGTGATGCAATAGACTTGAGATTTTATATACTAGAAGTCAGTTTTTTTTTAATCTCTGTACAGAAAAGTACAGAAGATGTCACCATCTTCTAATTCTATGTCTGTCTGTGTGACCAACCAAGGATAGAAATAATTGGAAAGAATTGTCTCTGTACTGAACATGTATAGTGTTTTTCATCATTATTCTCTAAACAATGTTATAAAACAACTATTTGTATAGCATTGGCATTATTAGAAATCATAAGGAATCTACTGAGATGATTTAAAGTGAATGGGAGGATATGCACAATTTATGTGCAAATGCTATATATTTTGTATGGACCTGAGCATCTGCAGATTTTGATAGCCAGAACGAATCTCTTATGGAAACTGAGAGACAATCATACTACTTAGTTCCTGAAGTGTTAGGTAAATTAAACTTTTATTCTCTTCAGCTCTCATAAATAATCAGCCACACAGCTAAAGCCATATCACAGTTCAAAGCAGAGCCACATTCAGTATATGCAGAGACAAACTGAAATGATTCCTGATCATTCTTCCACACAGTAAGCCCATGGGCTACCTGGAAGTGTAGATTCGGTGTCCGATTGGCCAACTTCGGATTCTTTGACATCATCATTACTTGAGTATATCAGAGGTATAACGAGTCAGAAGTTGTTCACAACTGTCAAATACTTTAAAACTACAGAGTGCAGAAAACACAGAAATATTCTTCTAAGAAACATCACTCCAAGCTCTGAGCACAAACACTATGCAAGTCTTTTAGATAGTCTGCAGGATGCATGACTCATCCAGGCATGAAGGCTATGGAACATCTATGTGTCTTGTATCAACCTAATCCTTAGCTTGGTGGAGCTGACAGTTTAACAGGGACAGGGTTAAAAAAGGAAGAAAAAGAAACATGAGCAAGAAAACATTAGGAAGTGATTATTGCTATGGAAAACACATAGTAGGGTAAGAAGTAGAGAGGGGTGGAATGGAGTAGGGGATACACTACATCATATGAATGAGAAAGTCCTGTGCATGAGACATGTGGTGAAACCACCATGGTGAAGCCTAGGGCCACCAGAAGTCAGTCCTGCAAAGGCTTAGCAGGAGAGAACTGCAGCAGAAGGCACCAAAGCAGAGGGGGAAATTTGACCTGTCTTCTCAAAGGCCAGCCTTCATGGCTGGAGTTCATGGGAGACAGGGAGATGCTACTCTCCATGAGAATTCAGCAAAATCTCAGGAACCTCGTCTTGTAGGACTTTCATTCTCCAAATAAGAAAGGGTCACGAGCAGAATCTGGAGAGTGAGGTATGTATGTCTGGTTTATCTTTTTAAATAGACACAGACTGCCATGTGAAGATGAGAAGAGCAGAACTTGGGGAAACAGCTAAAGGACAAAGCAACAAGAGATAGCAGAGGATTAGACGGGTACAAATGTAAATACGGCCTTTTGGTCATTTAAAAACCTCTGAGCATATTCCTTCAGCCTCTCTCGATGTCTCTCTTCACTTCTTTCTTGTGCTAGATTATTTTGCTAGATTAAGAAAATACAAGCTATTACCCTTACCAAGTAGACTGAACAGTCTCTCCAAACACAAACATGAAGAATTTAAGCAAAAAGAATAACAACAGGCCACACCATGTGTTAAATTTCTTTTAGATCTAGTGATCTGATTCCCTTAGACTCTCAGCACATAGATCAAGGCCTATTTTCATGGCTGGATTATAGTCTCAATAACTAAAGGCTCGCCCAAATGTAGATGTAGATTTACCAGATGTAGACACTGATTCAGGGCAGAGGACAGTACGTTCTTTGGATAACTAAATCACTGGTTCTAGCTCAGAGCCCTGGAGCCTTAGAGCATTTTGTCCTCTTTACAATCTAGACTTATTCCTAGAACTGGAAGGCTTCGGCTTTCTTATAATCTAGAGTATTTAAAATGCTAGCCCAGACCTAGAAAAAGGCTTCGGCCTTAGACTTCTAAGACCTACTGCTGACTGAGCTAGCTCCTTCTAGCTAGCTCTGTCTGAACTAGCTCCTTCTGAACTTTGACCCTTCTGGTTCAACTCGCTCTGTGTCTCCCTCTCTGCACTCTCACTGCTCCATCTTGCCTCTGTAAATGACTCTGTAATTCTCTCCATAACTCCCCTGAGCCCACCCTTTCTATTGAGAGAGTTGGGCATGTCCTTACTCTGACTCACTGGGCTAACACTTTCTCTGACTAGTCACTTTGCCTGTCCTTGACTCTGACTCATCTCAGAAATCACTCCTTGTGTGACACTGACTCTTTCTGAGCTCTGCTTCCTGTGTCTGCTTCCACAGTGTTTCTGTCTTAGGGATTAAAGGCATGGACCACCATAGTCTTCTGAATACTGGGATTAAAGGAGTGTCTACATTCCTTCCAGACCACACATGCCTCTGAATGTAAACCCCTAGAATGTAGATCCTAACTTTCATTCAGGACTATTTCTCTATACTCACCTATACAACCTATACAACCATACAACCTATATAACCATCTTTTCAGAAGTAGCTTCTTAATTGTAATTTACAATAAAAAAGTGTATTTACAATACACTATTATATAACAGTGTTCATTGTGGTCACTGATATAGATGTCTGAAAAACAAATGAGACAGCACCAAATATATAAGTTTTTCAACAGTTCCATTATTTGGCAGATTTCTAAGATGCACATATGCTAATGTTTGTATTAATTGCTTAGTTCCAGAGTACTTGTCAGAAACAGATACTTTTCTCATTAATTACTTAAAACTTACAAGCATGAAAACAAAAGGGATTCAAGGCTTTTTTCCATGATATTGTTCTCATCTTTAATCAACCTACTTTAATAGTAATTCGTTTGGAAAGAAACAATAGTTAATGCCACATGTAACTAACAAATTTATTCATAGGATACATGTTTCTCACTATAGTTTCTTTGGTATTAACTTTGAAGAATGGAGTAACAAAGCTACAGAAATCATAACATTCTAGAACAAGATCACTAAAATCTACCATCACTCTATAAATATCCAACAATAGGACAGTGTTTAAACCATCTGTGAAGTATTTACATTACAGAACACTGTGCTACAGGGTAAGAGGATTAAATGTACTGTTAAAAGAAGAGGGCCGTGATGGAGTGATAACAACTTAGCAGGAAAATATCTAACATAACTTTTTTAAAATAAAATGTCATATGAATTCATGTCTCTTTATTGCCACAGAAAATGTCCATATGTATAGGCACTTAAAATTCTCAGAGTGAGAAGCTAGATCACAAGACATTCACTTGTTGTGCTTACATATGGCTGAATTGCCGTCTTGCTTTCTTGTCATTTGCCATGCAGCAGTTAGCAGTTGAAGAATACACAGTGGGGGGACTGGTTCTTCTAACCAGAGTTGGTGGAAAATTTCAAGTGTATGCTTATATGGTGCTGTTTGATTCTTCCTCAGTATTCTACACACACACACACACAAAAACAAACCCAAAAGCATTCAACCCCCCCCCATTTTGTTCTAGAAAATTGTTTTACTTTCTGAGTACAAATACAGAGATAAAATAGAAAAACAAGCTATAATAAACAAAATCATAGTGTTCATCATTTATTAATTATATAAACATTCTAAACTAAGGTTGATTTCATTTATAATATTTTTCTGCTAGGTAAAACTAGAAACACTGTGATATTTTGCATCCACAGATTACTGGTTCTCAACCTTCCTAACACTGCAACCATTTAATAAAGTCCCTCATGTTGTGATGACTCCCAACCATAAAATTCTTTTCATTGCTACTTCATAACTGTAATTTTGCTACTGTTATGATTCATAATATAAATATCTGATATGCAGATGATCTTACACAACATCTTACACCTTACACCCTTGTGAAAGGGTTGTTTGACCCCCAAAAGGGTCACAGACCACAGGTTGAGGACCTCTGTCATAGATTATTATGGATAAATTTCTCTGCATATCACTAGTTTCTTCTCTCTGCTCATAAATTCTCTGACAAAGTTTAAAAAGTCTTCAGAGGTAAGCTGTTCCACTCCATTCAGGTACTCTACTTTAAAAAAGGAGGAGGGGGAGTTTTGTTTTGTTTTGTTTTGTTAGTTCCAAAATGCCCTTGTGATAAATTATTCAGAGAAAGTGAAATTGCTTACAGAAATAAAAACAGAATGACATTTTTCAGAAACATAAATTTGGACATGGAGTAGCCAGGTGTCAATGTGCTATCGAAAGAGCCCTGTTACTTTGGATCCAGCATGTTTAACTCAGGTGGTATTATTTGAAGTCAAGAAAGTTGTTGGAACTGACCTGCTTATTATTGGTAGATAATTAGTCTGTGATTAAAAAACAGTGACAGCCAATCAAACTTATGAAATCTGAAAGCTTTTTTTACACTAGAATACTGCTTTTAATGATCCATAAAAATATTTTTTATTCTGCTTCTTTGCCTACAGGGCACATTTATTAAAATCTACAGCCCATTGAATTTGGAAAACTTGGCAGGACACTGTCTTACCATAGCTCCTTAAGCAGTGAAGCACCATGTCAACATAGTTCTGAATGTGACATTACTCACACAATTGTGATGAGTTATTCTAGCTTGCTTGATGAGTTATTTGACTGTTAAAGCTCACTTGTGTTTTTAAACACGTGCATCAGCAATGTGTTCAGGTAACTGGAATTATAAATGGAAATGTATAATCTGAGATGACTTGCTCTACCCCTTAGCTGAAGTAAAATTTGTAGAATTTCTCTGAACACCCTCTTCTCATATGTAGACTGGACATAACAGGGCTTGCTCTCCGGAGTGGTAAAAAATAAATAAATAAATAAATTGTGTTTAGTAACACCTGGCACAGGCTAGGCACTCCAAGCCTGGCAGTAATTAGTATTCTGCCTCTTGCCAACTTTGCCTTTCTTTATGCCTTGCCAACATGTACAAAGATGTTGCCAACTTTTCCCATGCAGCTTCTTCATGCTGGAAGCCATCAGACTCATCAGTCTTCCAGGAGAGACATGGATGAAGTGGATCAAGTCAGCACAAGTTTGACGTTTGTTAGGATTGCACAATGGCAACTTCTTGTGACAGCGGTCCTGATGTTTGGAGCATCCTGACCGCTGCCTGAGGAAGACCACTTTCAACATGGTCAAAATGGAAAGTGGCTTTTAAGGGGCCTATCCTCTTCTCCAGCTGTCTAGCCACCAGCCATTCTTACCTGCTAAAGGACTGAAGAGGAGAAGAGGTAAAATCTTTAAGGTCAACAGGGCTCAATTCCAAGGGAAAAGAGAAAAGCATGTTTCTTTCTGTCTTTTTTATAACTCGGAGAGAAAGCTTATGAAGAACGGCTTTGTTTCTGCCTCACTGACTGCAAGCTAATGCACTACCTGGCTCCAACCAATGACGCTGTTTTACTCACAAGAGCCCTGAGGAAAAGCAGGGCTCCTGTCTCTCAGTGGGTGTGCCTTCAAAGCAAAACAAGTAAGAACAGTGAAACCCATATACCACAAAGTAAATTTAGGAAGTTAATCTACTTCTACACTTAAATCCAGTGGCTTATCTGAGGGGTGGGGGAGTTAGTCTGTGAGTGTGTGACTGCAAAGAAATTGTACTCTGGGAAACTTATTTAAATAGATGATATTTATTTCAAAATTCCAGAGAATATCTTTAACAAAAATAAGTAGGACAAAACCCTAACTGTAGAAAAGAATACTTACCAAAAAATGCAAACCTTGACTCACTGAGACTTAAAGCTTACAAATGGACTTTCTAGGAAGAAATCTGAGAAGAACTGGTAGCCAAGCGTTTGCTTTCTGGGTTGATGTGCTTCTGAATCCTGATCTGTGTCACTCAGAAACCTCAGGATTGGACTGGCCTCTTCCCTCTGAGAAGAGTCGTGAATGAGGAAGAAGAGGCAATGAAGGAAGGAAATCATCTATTTACCTCATCAACTCCGGGAAAAAAATAAATTCAATATTCATTCTTTAGAAAAAGTTATTTTCTAAGTCCAGAAGAAAATGCTCATCACTGAAAAGTATGCAAAAAGCTTTCTGTAAACTCCATAATTTAAAAGCTGAAAGAATTTCCTAGAATACTAGGGACTATTCAGATCCCATTGGAATGCTCATTATAACTCTAGTATTGCCGATTTATAGAAAGCCTCAAGGAATCCATGGAATTAATAAGAAAGTCCTTCATAATGCTGGATAGGCCTGAGAGTATTTCAAGTTCATGTGTGCCACATACATGGAGGCAAATAAGCATAGGCTGAAAATAGTCTTAAAAACTCAATCTGTATTGGCCACACGCAGGTTTATTTTTCCCTTGTCCTTACTTCCTAAATAACTGCGAGTAACACCCCATACACTGTGTTAAGGAGTACAAGTAATCCAGAGAAGGGTCAAAGAATGCGAGAGGATACACACAGCTTCTATGAAAATAGTACACCTTTTATGTAGGTGACTCAGGCACAAGTTGATTGCTATCATCAAGGATATGGGAACCAGCTGTACCCAGATAGTGGGGAAATACTTTTACAGAAGTAGAGGATGTTCTTAAACTCTGACAAGTTCCTAATGTATCCATTATTGCTATTCAATCCTGCAAGGAAGCATAGCCCAAGGCTACTGCCACATAGCTCCTTCTCAGTCGCATGCAGCCATAAGACTGAGTGCTACCCCCAGTCCTCCCTTGTCTCCCAGAGAATGGGTGTGGTTCCTTAGGGCTAGCAGGGAAAGAAGCAACTTGATCTGTGTCTTCTGTCTCCTATAATTTTCCTTAAGGACCTTGGTTTCTACAACTTAAAAGCCAATAGCTTGAATTTTAAATTCTGACTGTGTTGAAACATTTCTTTGTCATGATTGATGTTTCATGGATTATTTTACTTGTTAAGAGCTGTGGGGCCATAAATAAAATTATTATTGGGGACAACAGCCACAAAACTCCACATGGTTGCTTTATCAAAACATCCCAACCACAGGTCTGGATGCCAGAACTAAGTGGGGATATTCCAACCTGCCTGCTTCACATGTTACCACCTACTTCTTCCAATATAGTCTTTTATAACATGCCTACATGTCAAATTTACTCTGTAACCTCGCCATCTGCCAAATTGTCACATTGGCCAGAATAAGGAGTCAATAAACTACATATTTCAAACTTTTTTTTCGCTTGCTGGACATAATAATGATCAGCAACAGAATCATCAATGCAAACTTTCAATTTCATAGATTGGGCACCATTTCAAAACATGTAGAGAAGGGTAAATATTCTCCTTTTTTGCTTTTGTGTTGAGGTTTCTAGAGAAACAGAAATTTAGATGGCCACTTATTTCTCTCCTACTTTGAAATGCTAAAGCCCAATACTTCCAAGGCTCTTCAGACCTGTGTCCTCAAGACTTATGCAAGAAATGACTCAGCCATCTGAGGACATGTAGTCAGTTGTAACGAAACACAGAGAATCCAAACTGTAAGGAAGCCAGTCCGTGAATACTCTAAATCCTCTGAAGAATTGCGATTCTTTCTCTTGACAGCAACATTTTAGCATCTTTCCTTCTTTGCCTTGGTCCTCAGGACAGTCAATGTCAATATAAAGCCATTTTGAAATAAAAGGATCCATAAATCTCCTAGTAAATTCTCCAACTTTTTTTTTTTTTGTGTCTTGAAGGGTTGTGTATATGTACACGTTTTAAAATTCTGTGCTTATGGGTTTTTTTTTAATAATTGCTTTTCGAATTTCATAGTTTTAATGTAATATAAATAATGCTTTATAAATATTATATGTAGTATACTCTGTTAGAAAACCACATTGGGACTAAAAATTGTGACACACTAACGATGTTAGTACCTCCTCCTATTTCCACTGCTCAACTGTAATCTAACAGCATTTTCACCAAAATCCACAATTTAAAAAGAAAAGGCATGTGCTCACCCATCTCAAACCTCTCGTCGCAATCAGGTTCCAGTATCCTGGGAACACTGGAAGTTGGAATGTTACTACATTACCCTGGTAGAAATGTAAGGATTACAGGTAAAATATTTTTGCCTGAAACAGCCTTCCTTTGAGACGTGTCCTGTGCTTCCCTGGTAAGTTGGGTAGGCATGAATGAAACCTTAGAATAGCTGAGTTGTGAATGGGGTAGAAGAGCATGAGTCATGTTACAGATGCCTCTTCTAGATATTGAATTAGTGTAAAGATCTTTAAAAAGCAAAACGTGTCTACTGTTTGCAATTTTTTTAGATTTTGGAAGCTAATGTAATCAGAGAATTCTGGCAGAGCAAGTTCTTGGGGAGAGTAAGCACAAACCCTCCTCCTCAGAACTTGAATGCACCCATTCTATTTTGATATTGAGGCTGAGAGCTAGCAATGCCCATGTTTCAAAGAAAACTGGTTTGAAAAATTTGCCTGTGACCTTTGCCCACACTGTTTTTCCACAGCGTGGTGATAGAGGAGGAGTTCTTATGAGAAATGTAGGAATCTTGTCCTTCTCATCTGGATTTTATGTAATTCTACCCCCTTTCCTGGCCTCTTCATTTCCATTCCTTTGGAAAACACTTGAGACATTTATTTCCGCACAATAAATTGATATGCCAACTATGAGGGTGGTGCTCATGCTTGTGACAGCCAGTCTCTCATATGATTCCCGTTAAAGTGAAAGCCCCGTACCACCTAGAGTCGCTGCCGTGTCTGCGTGCTTTTGCAGGCATGCAGAAGTTCAGGCCAAAATGCATAACAGCGCACATCGTGAAGGACACTCCTTCTCTCTTTGGATACTACATGAGAAGGAAAAAGAATGTTCAATACCTTTGAGTTTCAGTCCAGTGCAGGTCACTAGAAACAGGACGCGATGTAAGTGGCCTCTGTTCTCCTGTGCTATACTTTGCTGTCAAGCAGATATGTATACTCATGTATACTCAGTGGGATGAAGACAGAGCTACAAGGGCTTGTAGTGTCATGACTCTGGGCCACCTCACCGCTTCCAGCTAGCTCATGTCCTCTAGCAACACTATCTTGTCCTTAACCTGACATAGTTCAAATTTTTATGAGGAGACTCTGTTGTGACTCCATACTTGTAAATCTTTTTGAAGGGGTAGATACATTCTTATTCCCTACAGCATCACCATTCCATATATTGTTCTGAAAAAGTCTGTCAAATGCAGGACACTTGTTTCTGTAAAATTTTAATTATATTATTAAGTCTATTATAATCCCATCCTAAAGACATGTATAACTTCTTTACCTCTAATACAGAAATAGTTAGGAGTAGCATTTAATATTCGTATTTCTTTGTTCATCTTCATGCAAATTGTTTTATTTGTATTTACCTAAGCTCAGAAGCCTTTTGAAATGAAGTTAGAAGTGACTCCCTTTGGAAGAAATTAAAGTATACTTTTTAAAAGGCTGGTGATATTTTATACCGTCATACTTTTTCATCAAGGATTCTTGTTTGTCATGTCATCGGTGTCTATAGGACTGCATAGACTTAGTTCTTAACTGAGATGCTGCTGTGTGCTATGCATTATGTTGAGTATAGTATAAAATAAATGGTTCTCTCCAACATGAGTAATCAGAATCAATCATGTGTAACATAAAATACATAGAACTAATTAAATACATAGAACTAATGACTATAACATAAAGGAAATGGTTGAGTGCCATCTGTTACACCAGCATTTGAGAGGCTGACGCAAGAAGACTGGTCTGGGTTCTGAGCCAGCCTGGGCTAGGCCTTCCCCATTACAGCATGAGACCCTGATCCCCACCCCTTCAAGAAAGATTAAAGATATTAAAATGTTCTGATGATGACTTAAAATAGCCGACGTGGCCTTGGGGTTATTGTTTTAAATATAGACTCATTTTAATGATGATTAAATTTGATGAGTTTTACAGATGCTCATCGAAATGATTTTTTTTTTCTCTTCTGACTTAAATTCTTATAGTTTCGAGATTACTGGGATCACCTAACGAAATTCAGCGTTCTCTGCCAGCTTTCTTGGAAAGCTGATGAAGTGAAATTTTGAAATTTTGATGAAACATCTTTGAAATTTTGATGTAATGCCAATGACACAGGGAATTTTTCAAGTTGCACCGAAGATGAGTCAAATTAAAAACAAATAAAACATTTTGCCAAGACCCCCATGCCAAACTACCCATTTCCACGTGGAAACAATGAGTAGCACAGTGTATTTCATTTTTTAAAATGGTAATTGAACTTGTGTTGTAGAATGTCTCACTGACTACGTACTTTGATGAAAAACATAGTTGAGGACAAACATAAATATTACAAACACACGTGGAGGAAAACATTAAATAAACACACACAACACGTTTCTTCTATACGTATTCAGTTAAGGGATTTGACTATGCTTTTGAACTGGATGATGCCTAATTTTAGTGAGACATTTTTTATATTTCTGAGTTCGTGACTCAGTTTGCTGGTCAACTTGCACTGTCACTTTATGGTGGGAGTGTGCAGTATTAGAAGGTCTGAGACTGCACCATACGCTTTGATGCAGAATAGAATTGTCTACGGTATGTAGGGAAGGGACTGGAAATATGTACCTTTAGATACAATTTGTTTCAGGCTTATGCTTCTACTGTAAGCAGATATAAAAGTGTATGAAATAGTAGTGCAATTATCTCTGATGCAACCAACAAGCCACTGTAAGAGCGATTCTTGAGATCTCAGAGGAAACAGAACTAGACTAGCCCTAGAAACTTCAGGGATGGTTACTGTAAGCCTTTTCTAAAAATGTAACAGACAGAATGACCAACTGACAGTTCAGCTTGTCAACAAACAGTTTTTCTGCTTGCCAACAAATGGTACAACTGCCTGTCAAAACAAAGTTCCATGGTTTTCAAATAAGACTACAAAGTCTATGCACTTATAGATCCAAAATATGCATGTTGTCTAACATCCCCAAAAAAGGAATTACTGGATATGCCAACAACCAGATAATTGTGACATACAGCCAGAAAGATAAGTTAATCTACAAAAACATTTGATGCAAAGGAGGTGGAGGAGGTAATGAGAACACAGAAGAAATAGTGAAAATTAGGTTAAAAAGCAAAACATGATAGTTAATTACAATCATGTTAATAAATTAATTAAATATAAACATCACAATTCCAATTAAAAGCTATGTCATATCTCCTATGTATGTTGCGTACAACTAAACCTTAAGTGTAGAGAAATAGGAAAATGTACATTTTAAATAAAAAGACTGAAGACATAAATAATAATAAAGAGGTAAATTCATCAAAAAACATGTAGGAGCCCCATAAACTTCAAAATACTTGCAGGAAAATCTGGTTAAATTAAAGGTAAATAGGTAAACTCTCCTCAAGAATTTCAACACTGACAGAAGAACAGTGGAACTAGAATGAACTGAACAATATTTCCAAACAACTTTGCCTTTTTGGTGCAAAGCATTCCTAAAAGCTTACATCCAACTGGAAAGGAGTTTGAACAGTTAACACTATTTCCTTGAAGTGACATATTCAAGAAAGTGCATAATTTAAGTGTATAGATCAAAGTATAGAGACAGCTAGGGAGCGTTGGAGGAAGAGAGGGAGGAAGGGAAGGAGGGAGGGAAGGAGGGAGGGAGAAGGGAGAAAAGAGATAATCTGTTCAACAAATTCTGTTGGAATTCTTAGGAAAATGGAAAATGGTGACCTTTGATCTTTACATGTCTGTAGAAATTAACTCAGAAATGCAATACAGACATAATTGTAGAAGTTAAATCTGAACAATTTCCAAAGTAACCAGAAGAAACCCTGCTTCACATTGAGATTGTCAGAGATTTCTAAACAGGGACATGATGAGCTCAGGCTTTTACAAAAGAAGTAAATGACAAATGGAGTTCCTTAAGTCAAAGCTTCTGATATTTGAGATGGAATGTTAAACCACAGGCTTGGGGACTTGGGGAGTATTGATATATTGCATAATGTATCGAAGTTATACATACACATATAGATGTCACATGAATATTTATGTATATATAGCATGATTATATGCAAACATGTTATGTATGTAATGATTATTTTGGAGAATAATACTTTAATAATTTATTTAAGCAATGAATAATTTGTGACAGAGGGTTTCAGGAAACTGGATTTCTCCCCTTGATGAAAAGTATTTGTAAATGCACAACTAGTTTCACATTTGTATACTTAATAGTGAGAAACTTAGTGCTTTCTCACTAAAGATCAAGAATAAACATATGAGTCCAAAACCTGACAATGAATAGACAAATGATTTTCAATAGATAGAAAAGATATACAGATCAGCAGCAAATGCACAAAAACACATTTAACATAGCTAGTCAACAGAAATTCCAAATTAAAAGCACAATAACAGTCCATAAAACACATGTCAAGGAGCAAACTAAGACTGATGAAAGCAAGTGATATCAAGGATTTGGGGCAGTGAGACCATCTTCGAATCTTTGATAGAAACATAACATGACTCATATGCTTCGCAAAGACAGCTCCTACAAATGATGGACTATTTACTATGTAACTCTGAAATGCCAGTCATAGGTACCAATTTCCAAATTGAAAATTCATGCCCAAACAGGTCATTCAGAAAAAGAATTATAACAGTTTTGTATACTACAAACATGCACTGACTATGACTCAAATGCCTGTCAATAAAATATTAAGGACTGAACTTACAGGTTAAAAGGATAACATGGGTGAATCTCGAAATCATTAAGCTACAAAAGGAAGCATGAAACAAAAAGTCCACACTTCATAATTACTGCAACCTATAGGGAAAACATATCTATTCTATATTGACAGATGGTATATTATTGTTCCTTAGACTACAGACTGGGGAATACTTTCTCAGAGAAAGACAAGTGGATTTGTTAAGAGGACGGGTATACTCTATTTCTTGGGCTTGGAAGATAGCTCAGTAGACAAAGTGTTTGCTGTGCAAGCATGAGCCACTGAATTTGAATCCCCAATCTACAAACAGCTGTAGCCCATGTTTGTTTCTTGGTGCTCCTGCAGAGAGATGGTAGGTGGAAACTGGGGTATCAGGAACATTACCAGCAAGCCTGAGAAACAAGGTAGAAGGCAAGGACCAACACCCAAGGTTGTTCTTCAACATCCACATGTGCACTGTGTCCTATGCAACTACATTCAACAGAGAGAGGTGGGGTAGAGAGGGAGAGGAAGGAAAGGAGGGAGGGAGAGGAGGAGTGAGATTATTCTGTTTCTTCTTTGTGAGTATGGCTATGTATGTGGTGCATATGCTTTTTAAAACTCATCTAAATGTGCATATAAATGGACATGGTTTGTCTTATATAAATTGTAACTTCATTAAAGTTAATTTAAATTAATTTGTCACATATACACGCAAGTACAGAACATTTCCACACTAAAATGTTGGCAGGCTTTACAGATAAATGCAGCTATGTTATAGTTTTCAGTTGGCTCTAATCTGGAACCTCCTTTTATGTTAGTATGCTAGGCTTTTATTGATGAGCTTAGGGTGTCTCAATTGCCTTATCTATGTTTCAAGCTAGTCTTGCCTCTTCTGGTTAGTGGAGCAAAGGAACATCTCAACTACAGAGATTCCATTGACTCATAGCTATTTCAGCTAGTAACAGCCACAAAGAAAAATGTGGGAATATCAGGAGAACATTGTAATGCCTTTTCCTCATTCTGTCAAATACCTTTTTATTATGACCATGGAATAAGAGACTCATAGCTTATATCGCCAAGATTCCATTTTCAGCTTAATTTGAGGAAAAGTGTGATGGTTTCTAAGGAAAATAGACACTGGCAGCCATTATTTCTTGCTGTCTTTTGCCTTAGGTCACATAAAAATCACCTTGTGATTTATATTATTATGATAATAAACATTTCTCCTCGATCCAAATGAATGAATGCCATGAATATATTACCAGGAGTATTTGTGCAGTCTCTGGGTTATGAGACTCACATGGCTGGATCTGAGCTCCTTCAACCATTAAACATTTATAAGAGCCATATATATAGACCCTTCTTTTAAAACTCAATATTTTTGTACTAGAATTGGTAAGTTCTTCATTTGATTTGTTCTGTATTTCTTCTGCTGCTATTTTAAATAATTGTCTTACAGGCAGAATGTACCGGGCCTAGGAACAGCTGTTCAGCTGTCTCCAAATAAGAATATCATTTTTAGAGGCTCATGGTCTGTCAATTCTCAATCGTGCTCTTTCCAAACCAAATAATCCTAGTTCCTTTAATCTTTAATCATGTTTCCAATTGCCTAGGCTTCTTCTTAAGCCCCCAAACTTGATATGACATAGTTCTAACCATGTGTTTAGATCGTAGATTGCAATTCCCTTTGACTTTGATTAGAATCAGCTTCTCCAAGGAATACAAATATATTTCCCATGCCTCGTGACATAAGATAAATGTTTCTGAAAAGAACAGAGAGCTGCTCCATCACGCACCCAGCTGTTCTTTTATCCTAGAGTACAGCCAACAACGAATTAAATTAAACATTGTCTACTATGTTATCTACGAAAGCATCATTTGGTAAGGTGAATTTACCATCCTCAATTCAAGCTCCCTTTTACTAAATTGATGAAGTGTAGCTCTATTTTAGGAATGTACTTTTTGTCCTGGTTAATTTCATTCATATTCATATTCATATTCTTGGAAAGAAATGAGACTTTTTTCAAGATAAATAAGACCACATTGGTAATTTTTAATGTTTACCTAAAACAAATCACTCGACAGTATTAGCGATAGGGTAAACATTTACTTGAAAAAAGTGGTTCATGTTCTATACACTTTGTTCTTCAACAAGGAAGTTCTCCAGGTTCTTTTGACTCAAATAAAAATCACATTGGGCTGAAAATCAACAATCACAAGAAGGAGGCTGATGCTCAGAAGCCTGGATAAACTCAAACAAAATTCCTCTCCCGTCTGTCCAAACAGATTATCCTATTTGGAAATTTGAGTTTTTTTTTTTTTTTGAGTGTATCGTTGTTTGGTTGGTTGGTTGGTTTTGGGTTTATGCGTTTGCTTGTTTAAGTTTACTCACCTATAGATAAGTCTCATTCAATAATTAATCTGACATGTTGATAATAATTGAAAGAAGAAAAAGAATTGTAGTAAAACACACATAGTGAATATAGTGGGTATAGTGAGGGTAAAGTCTTTAGCTGAGCTAATGGCCCCTTTAGCTGTCTTCAGTGTCAGTGGTGACACTGTCTACAGTATTACGTTTTAGTCTATTGTTTTTCTTTCTGTGACTTTGCTTTTTTAAAGAGTATGTTTTGAAATGTCTTTCCCTGGCTTGCTGTACTGGGGTATCCTGTTGTCTATCTTCTATTAATTAAGAACTTATGACTTCTTTATTTGTTCTTGGTGTTTCCCTTAAACTTTTAAAATATGTCTCAAAAAGTAAGAATGTAACTAGCATGCTTACCCTTCTCCTAAGCAATACAAAAAGCAGTAACTCGCTGGGCAGAAGACCAAGGTGTCTCCCAAGAGAAGCAGAGTGCCCACTCCCCTCACAGAGAAGGCTCAGTGAATACAGACTTATTCTCCCACTGGAGCATCTGAGGGAGCGTATTTCAGGGCCCAGCAACCATGACAAAGCCTCTTTGGATCCTGGAGACCCAGAATGGCTACACAGAGCAGGAAATAAAATCTTCTGCCGCTGTTGTGCCAACTCTTCTATTATGAACACCTTGGAATCAAGAAGGATGTCTCCTAAAAGGAAAAATAAGCGAATGGCAACCAAATGGCCTCTATTAAGACTGCAGAGACTTAGAATCTTTGCTCTTGGAGGACCCTGAATCCTTATGGTTCCTGAGTCCAGGCTATGGAGCTGTGTGCTGTGCGCATGGTTGCCTTGTTCCGAACAAGGAGTCCATGTCATATTACTTCTCTCGAGACCCAGACGCCTGCTGTGGGTCATCATCTTGGGACCCAGACACTGCCTATGTGTTCTTTCTAAGAGTCACCACTCACTGTATGCCTCGTCCCTGAGACTTGACCATCACTGTAATTCCTTCTCCTATGTAACAGCAGCATCCTGACCTCCTTTGGTAAGTATGTAAGCAATTAAGATCATTCCATCTTAATAAAAGGTCAACCCTCCTAAGTTTTGTTATGTCCTTCTGTGCCTATAGGAACACTGCATTGTGAAGTTAATTTACCCACAGTAATAGAATCACATCGCTTTCTTACATGCTATGCTTTGGATCTGCAATATTCCCTCAAAAGGCAGATGTGATAGATCTAATCATTGAGAAGCAATAAACCTATCATGAAGCCTTTACATTATTCAATGGATTAAACCACTGATGAATTCACAGTTTGGTGATATTGTGAAGAGTAGAAACCTTCAGCTATGGTTCTTAGAGAGGCAGTAGATCCTGGGGAAATATTCTTGGGAAATATAGCTTGTCCCTGGATACTCTGACTTTCTGTCTCTGCTTCCGGTTCACATGAAGCATCATCTGTCACATGTTCCTGTCACCAAGATATTCTGCCTAATATTGTGAGCAAAACATCAGAGCCAAGTGATCTTGTACTGAGACTCTGAAGCCATGAGTGAAATGAGTCCTTCTTCACCTAATGTGTTTCTTTCAGGTGCTTGTCCCCTGACTTTGCATAACACACTGTATTGTATGGTTTGTCATTTTCCATCTTTTCCTTTCAACTTTATATTTTGTTTGTTTCCTACAATAAACACAGTTTGGATTTGGCTTTTTAAAACAGCTCTGGTCATGTCTGACTTTTGTTATTCCATCTATAGTTAATAAAGTTATTGTAGTTGTTATTGTCCTTGGTTCCTTTTGAACATTCCTTCTGAATGAGCAGATTCACTGGGATTCGGTATAGAGGTCCCTGTATTACTATATTGCTGAATTTGAGACTCTACTGTAAATACATAACCTCTCTATACTTTAAATTATCATTATGCCACTTCATGTAGAATGTGGAAAGGCTTCAAATGCAGAATTCAACATACCCTCTTCAAACTATTTGCTATTTTTCTTGGGTATTTTATCTTATGATTTCAAACATTTTGCTATGTTTTAGGTATCACATGATACAATGCTTTGGGCATCGCAGAATCCAGTGTTTGCTCATTTTGCTTTAGACAAATGCCCCTTTTTAAACATTTTAAATGGAAAAGTCTCTTAAATAAAACATCTGTGACCATTTCTAGGTGTCGACAGTCCTTTCTAGAATGTTTTTATTTCACCATCATTTCTGAAGGATATATTTCTTGCTGACTACAGGATTCTAGACAGGTGTTTTTTCCTTTGTCCCTGAAAAAAAGCTCAGTCTATTGCACTCTGGGTAAAACTGTTTTGCTTGAGAGGAGAGTGTTGGTGTTACCATGGTTACCCTCATATCATGGGAATTTTTTTTTCCTTTGATCACTCTTAGGATCAGCATCATCTAAATATTTTTGTTTTCACACTCACTTACAATACTATTGTGGGAATTTTCCTGGAATAGGCACTCTGACACCAGTGAGAGAGGAAGGAAGAGAGGAGGTGTGACCAGTGGAGCAAAGCCAGGACAGCTGCTGAAGGGCTTCGATGCCGGGTCCAGTTTATATTCTCTTGTATTCTCATTCTCTTTATACTCTAAAACTACAAGGTGGGTCAGGCAAGCAAGCAAAATTTTACAGAAGCGAACGTGGCAGTCAGCAGGTTGTTAAGGGCGAAGACTCTTTGTGTCTTCCGTCCGATTCTGTTCCAGGTAGCCGTGAAGTCACACTTGGCGTATAGGCAGGACAAGCTGTGCTTTAAGTAACTCACGGCAGAAATCAATATATAATAATTAGTCACTTCACCTTATTCTACTTCAGTATACCTACATTTGTCGTCTTTCTTTCTACTCTCGGGAGATTCACTGAGCTTCTCGGATTTGAGACTTCGTATTCATCAACACTGTTTAGTGGCTACTATCTTTTCAGATAATTCTATTCTCCTTTCTCTTCAGTATTTGCCAATACATTTTCTCTTTATTGGGGGGGGGTGAATTATTTTGAGTAATCTCTATTAACCCATCTACGAGTTCACAGAGTCTTTTTGTTATTGATCCTCCTTATGTAATGTTTAGTATATTAATCACTTACAGTTTTAATTTCTTAAGATTTTTCAATTCTAACGTAAGTTAGTTGTGTTTTACAGTTTCATTTCTTTGCTGACATTTCTGCTTGTTCACTTCTTTTTTTCTCTCCTTTGCCTGAAATTTTGTAATGCAGCTGTAGCGACTATTTTGAAGTCCTTGGTTGTGATTTTTGCTACTCCAGCCACCCACAACTCATCCTGCTGTCTTTGTTTCCTCAGTTCTCATCGCCACACTGGTTCTTCTCTCTGTGGGCATTGTGCCCTCCACACAAAAAATCTACCATAGCTTCAAATCATTCTTACATTCCATCTTCTCAAGCTAATAATCTTTCTTTAGCTTTTTCGTGGTTGTTAAATTTTAGGAAAATATTTACGTACTCTTTTAGTCATGATCTTTAGGTGCCTCTTATTTAAAATCTGCCTTTGACTCTTAATAATCCAAATGAGTCTCTTGTCCTTCGGTTTTCGTTTCCGTAAGTGTGCCAACATCGTTTTTGCAATCTACACTCAACTTTAGAATCACCTTCTGAATGCTATCATTCAGAGCTATCAAACTGTATAACGTCTTCTAAAACAGTCTGTCCATCCTCATTTCTCGAACTTTTGTTAAATTTTCCTTAAATTATTTATTTTTCAAATCATTTTTATTTTTGAATAAATTTCGTCCATGAAAGACCATGCAATTTTATTGAAATTCAACCCTGTTCATCACATTCTCACTCTAAAAAGGACATCAATTTCCTAGTATCTATATAATATATAAACTTACTAACCACATTTCTAGTCACTTCCTAATATATATGTAATATATAATCTATATTTATATCTAATATATATAGAGGTATTTTTGAGACAAGGTCTCTCTGTTGTAACTCTGGCTGTCCTGGAACTCACTCTGTAGATCAGGCTGGCTTTGAACTCACAGAGATCTGCCTGCCTCTGCCTCCCAAGTGCTGGGATTAAAGGCATATGCCACCACCACCTGGCTAGAGAAAGATTTTACACACACATACATCCTGATTTCCTAGTTTTTGCCACTATGTTGAAATTCTGTATCAAATAAGCTGAAATTATTCATTTATGATTCTTTTTAAGACTTTAGGCCAATTTGTTGCTTATGCAGAGAATGAATTTATTTTGTCTTAATAAGTAGCTTAAAAATAGTTCCTCCATGTTATTCATTCTCTCTGAGACCTCCTTATTTTGTATCTGCAATAATTTATTCATTTCTATTTACCAATGTGCATGAGAATCATTTTCATGCCCATTTACCTCTCCTATTAGATCCCAGTCCCTAGCAGCACTGAGATTCACTTTGTTTCCACTTTCGTGTGTTTGTAACTTCTCAATAAATATATATTATATCAAACTATGTGATCAGATAAGAAGCCTAGACTTGTCAGGATACAATATACCAGGATACAATGTGTAAGAAAGGAAAGTCAGAAATATTTTTAGAAGTGCTTCATACCAATGGTATCTACAAAGTTAAGATTGTTGAAGCTGAGGGAAAACCTGGCAGTGCAGATTTTTTAGACTTGAATGAAACAAGATTATCATCCCTATGTCTAGTTTGTGCTCTCAACTGAGGAATCTGACTCACTGGTAAACCACTTTATCATACAAACACTTTAAAAGGAAGAAGAAAGTAAAAAATACTCATCTGACAGCGTCATTGTTGCTTTGTCCCTGTGCCCGGAGTCTACAAAGAATATATATCATGAAACTGAAAATACTATGACAACTAAACACAAATTCTGATGTATTCTTAGCAGCTGGAGAGCTTTCTCAAGAAAACTGACTCATGAAAGACTGGAACACTTTAGAGACGATCCAGAAGATGATTAAAGAACTGGAAGCCAAGGCAGGCAGGGAGGGAGGAACTACCCAACTTGAGAAGAAAAAGACCCAAGAGTCATGCCGTACAGTCTTTAAATACTCAAAGAGATTTGATTCTACTGATCCGTCACCAGTAGTTTTCAAACTTTGGGATGCACAGAATAATTGGCTTTGTATTCGTAAGGATATAATTTTGTTTGGAATAATTTCACATGAGCAATAAATACCAAATTAATTTTCTCTCTGCAAAAGATGAATATCTATTCTATGTTTCTGGAGTTCAATGTGATGCTGCTGGGGAGATGGTTTTGTGGTCTGCTCCAAGGGTTCATTTTGCGATTATGTACTCGTAGAACCTTGAGAGATGGGGCTACGCTTTAAAGTAAATTCCATTGCCCTTGGTGGTTTTTTGCTACCCCACCTACAAAGTTCTTAGATATTTTGCATCTCTGGAAGATCTTGTTGTCACAATGGAAAGCTTATTATTAAATGAAGGATATGAATGAGATTTGTCTTTAGATCATCCAGACCATGAAAACAGTTCTCTGCATAATATAATCAGCATAAAATATTATTATGGATATTTTTAATGTAGTATGCTTTCTTATGATAACTTAACTTTGAGGTTTTTTTTTTAGTCTTATACTTTGAACATTGGAATATGATCCAGTTCTGAATAATTTTGAATTACACAAAATGTGGGTATATTAAGCGACTTTTATGTTTGAAAAGACTTTTTCTACGATTCAGGCAACAGATTTGCTGGATAGCTTTTTAAAATATCCACAAATTCTTATTATATCACATGTCTTCTCACAAAACTGACAATGCTCTGACTTGATTTAGTAGCTAAAGTAAATGCTCCATTTAAAACATCATGTGCTTATTTCATGGCATTAAAATTTTTGCAGGAGAATTGATGGAACTGGAAAATATTATATAAAGTGAGGTAACCCAGGCTCAGAAAGACAAACACCACATGTTCCCTCTCACATGCAGATCTTATCTTCTGACTTTTATGTATGTATAATCAAATGGGAGTGAGGGTGGGGATAAGTCATGAAACTAGCAAGGGCCTATGGTAGAGAGAAATGACATTCTAAGGAAGGAAAAGTTGTCAGAATAATACGCCACATATGACATGAAGGTGCAGAGAGCAATGTTGGGACAGAAGGGTACAAATGCAGAGGCTGACTCGGTGTGTGGGGCAGGGCAATGAGGGAAAGCATCGAGTGAAGGGGGAGCAAAGTGGATAGCTACGAATAAACTATGTCTTCCAAATACAAGACAGATGCAACATCTGCGCAACCAGACAAAATTCCAGCATGGAGGAGAGGGTATCTATGCACAAACTCCCACCACCAGCAGAGGAACTATTGAAAATTGATAGATTCTGGGAAGTAGACAGTCATTTTTCTAAAAGGCACGACATCTGGTGGGTCAACCACTCTCCGGGGCAGACCTCACACCCAAGAGTGTTTGGGCAACACAAACTGAATAGATGAGTTTGATAGGGAAGCAAAGTAGACCTGGAAGGAGCTGCAGGATGGTAACTGTGATCAAAATATATTGCACAAAATTCTCAAAGAACTGGTGGGATAGGGGACACGCACATACACACATACACACACACACACACACACACACACACACACACACACACACACAGAGGGGGAGATAGGTAAAAAGAGACTCAAAAATCAATAGATAATAATTTATAATAATACATATCATATCGTCTACAGTACTAGAACCACAGTGGCTGGCTCCAGCTTGTACTGCCAAGGGATCCCCATAAGGTGTCAGAACTGTGTGAAATCTCTTCTTGGGAGGTAACTCCTCCTATAGCTGGCACCAGGGCTTCAGTCTTTTGTATCTGGTGAAATTATAATTCTCTTGGGCCCTCCGTTCCAACAGTCTGAGAGCAAAAGGAAGGAGTACGAGTGTTTCTTTAAATGGCCTTATCTCCTGCCAGACTAAGAAAACTGCCATCTATAAGGAATGGGGTATTTTTAAGATTTTAAAGAATACATCAACATAAAAGCAGCCCAGCAGAAAGTGTACATTCTTATTACATTTATTTGTATATTTGTTTACTTATGTTTGTCTATTTATTTGTTTGTTTATGTGTTTGTTTGTTTGTTTGGGGGCACCTGTGCTAGGGCCCACATGTGTTGGGCAGAGGACAACTTAGAGGAATCTTTTCTTTCCTTCTATCATGTATGTCCCCAGGGATTGAACTCAGGTTTTATAAGGCTTGGCAACAAGTGCCTTTGCCTGCTGAGCCATCTCCCAGGTCCACTTATACATTCTTCATTTTCAAGGTATTATAATGATTCTTTTTATACTAAAAGCATTATTTTACATATAATATGGTAATCACTCACTGTTTCAGTTTCTATTTAGATCACTGGGGCAAAATTATTTCCCCAGTAATCACAAACAAAATCATATAATAAGCTAAAGCAGTGGAAAATATTATTTCTGCACCAACTCTGCCATCAGCAGCAACAAATAACAGTGCTATTTGAATACACTTTAGGAATGGGTTTCCTGCCATCCCTTGTTCCTATCCTATAGAATGAAACATGTCTTCTTGAAATGTAATCAAATTTTTCTATCCTTAGTACAAGTTTATTCGCTAACACGGGGGTTTTAATATTACACAGGATATCAAAATTGTATTTAAAATAGTTCTTCTACTCAATGCAGAACATGTTTTAGGTCCATTTGAGCATCCTTGTCTTTACCTAAGATCATTACCACAGGACTCTGACTGATCACTCTACATCAAATCCTGCCAGAAATTAATAATCAGTAACATTTTCTTTAGGGTTTTCTGCATTTTCTCTAGGATTCATTTTTCTCTAGCATAAAAATAAAATTTAAATTTAAAAAAGCACCCATAGTTTGGTGACCTAGTTCTCACCCTACTAATCATTCTTACTGTTAATTCTTTGTATTCCTCCCAGTCAAATTCTTCAGAAATGTTTTGTTTTTGATTCAGCTGTGGATAGATATTCTTCTGACACCATTCTGATAGACCTCTTGAGTCCTTGGTAAAGTCTGGAATCTTACAGCTGCAAATATATTCCTGTTCTGTTCAACTGTTTTTAAACTGCTCCCTTTGTGATCCGAAGAGCTAGAGGCTGGGAGAGGAACAAGATGCACTGTTTCCCAATAGAGTAGAGATAATAGGGCTGAATTTTGTGGAATTCAGTCTCCTAACACAATGTTGGTTTGGGCACTGGTGTGAAGATTGTATCTAGGAATACAGACATCTGTGCCTAACAGGATAGCAGCATGCATTTGGACCATGCATAAACAATGTTTCTCAACCTGGCTATTGCTGGCTACATCAATAAAGGGCTGTCAGTGATAAGAAAAATCATTCCCTGACACCTATTGGCCAACAATGTCCCCCAAATAGGGCAGATGTAATCACTACAGAAAGCAGTTCCATTCATGGGTTATTGAACAGATGAGATAGAAAAAAAAACAGTTTGTAGCTGGAATTTCTTTTTCAAGACTGCGTGTGTGTGTGTGTGTGTGTGTGTGTGTGTGTGTGTGTGTGTGTGTGTCAGAGAGAGAGAGAGACAGACAGAAACAGAGAGAGAGAGACAGAGAAAGGGAGGGAGAGGGAGAGAGAGAAGGAGAAATAGAATTTTGTGTAAAAAATTAGCTTCTTTCTTGTGCTTCTTGGCTTGCCCCTGGGTCTCACTCACATATGGTAGGGTCCTGAGATGCTCAATCCTAAATGTGACATCTGTATCACATCCCATCCCATCCTCCTGAGGCTTGGGGAGATGAGGGGGGCAGAAAGACTGTGACTGCAAGGTAATAGTGTTTTCCAGATGCAATAAGGCAGTTCTACATATTAATTCACAGAGGTAAAACAGTTTACACACGACTTGTGCATGCTCACACCTGACAAAATAGGAGCTTAGAGAGAGGAGGAGCATATGAAATCCCAGCCCTAATTGAGGCACTATTGACAGTGGCTACTCAGAGTAGAAGACTCAGTTTTTGTAAAGGATGTGACCCCTGGTGTGTGGAGCACTCTCTAGTAGGTAGCCCAAGAGTAGATGGGCAGTACAAATTGTACTTCGTAAAAAAAAAAAAAAAAAAAAAAAAAAGGAAATGGGAAGTTGGATACGGGGAGAGATGGGAGAGGAGAGTAACTATCATCAACATGTATTAAATGACATGCTAAAGAACTAATAAAACAATTTTAAAAAAATAGAAGATCACACAGCCAACTGAAAACCCCTCCCGTTCCACGTGCTCACCACTACAGGAGCCAGGTTTTAAAATGCCAATGTTTCTTTAGGCGAATAATATATTCTGCCCTTAGTAAACATTTCCTTCTTTGTTAACTGTGGTTGTTTTAGGCAGAGCCCAAGGAGCAGGGCTTTGAGAATATGAGGGAAGGAAAGAGCAGACTTAGGTTTGCTGCTGCCTCAGGGCATGTCCTAGGAGCCCAGGCCAGGAATGATGGGGGACGCTATCGGACTCTACCAGCTCATGCATTTGCCAATCCAAGTGCAATTTTATACAAAACATCTCAACGAATCTTGCTTTCTTTTTTTTTTTAAGGTTGGAACAACTTAGTTTTTTTCCAAGCTTGAGAATAAAGTATTTTTTTTCCTCTTTGTACTTAAATTGCGTACTTGAGACAAAAATTAAACTTAGCCTCTGATAAATGTTGTTTTAGAAATATGGACAGATTTAATTGAAAATTAAAGATATACTAAATATACTAAAAATAAAGATATACTAAACGGTCATCCACATTTAAGTCAAGAATGAGTGGAAATGAAAAGAATAAAAGTTACATGGAATTAAAAGCATTTGAAATTCATAATAAAATGTCACATAACCCCTTTTGTTAGCTGTCTTAACCCCACCCTGTCGACTACAGTAAACCAGGTAGTAACTGGACCTGGGTTGTTGCAAAGTCTTTTCCAACATAGGTTGTCTGGGCCCCAAAAAGAGAGAAACTGAGGCTGAAAGAGTTTTTATTGACTTTCCCAAATCATCTGCTCTTTGTCAAAGCTGAATTCTGAATTCTGGGATCTTCCCAACTCAAGCCAATGATTTATTGCCTTCAATTCATAGGACACCTCTGCAATGACAATAGGCAAGCTATACTAACACTCTGGGATGTCTCTCTGCTAAATAAGCAAACTTGTGCAGATAAACTCACCAAAGCTGTTTTTATTCTGTTGCCTAATGATTAGTATGCCAAAACGTGGAAGACATATGCTTCCTGCCTTCAAGAATCCTAGCTGTTAAAAAGAAAAAAATGGTAGAATTGTAAATCAATTTCTTCCCGGCTCGTATTAGTCTGGCTCCTTCAGCATGCAAAGAAGCATATATGTTTAGATTTCACGTGAGGATCAGTTTTATAGTTGAGATGACAGAGCAAGTCTCTAATGGCCTTAAGGAAAACGAGGGCAAGCGGTACTGTGGTTTCCAGGTAACAAGAGTGGGAGATGATGAGCAAAGCTATGGAAGAAGCCATGGAGGATGGTCATCTCCAGTGTCGGGGACTCCAGCCACCTCTTCCCGCTTTCCGGTTGCTTTTTTTATTACAGACAAATCGAGCCCTCTGTATAAGCTTCTTGTCTGTCTCACATCTTTCAATTGCCAAAGCTTCTTGAATGTTTCCATGTATTTTGAAGTGCTGTTTTCTTTTCATTTGCTCTCTTCTGAGAGATCTGTTTGAGCCCGCTAGTGCACAGGGGCAGGTTGCTGCCACTCCTCCCACCTTTCTAAGCCTCTGCCTGTCTTTGATATGTCTCCCAACACAGCCTTTATTCAGTCAGCTTCCCAAGGGTTATGGGGGTCATGTGATAAAAGCATGGTGATATCATCGAAACTGATCCTAAGTGATCAGCGTAGGTCTTGTAACCACGAACATCTGAATTGTTTTAAAAATTTCATTTTAGTTTGAGAAGTTTAATTTATTACTTGGCTCCTATTTCTATAGAAAGATTTTCCAGTAAATATATAACATTTTAATACACTTCAGCAAGTGAAAAAAATGGATAATAAAAAAAGTGAAGTCCAAGTTTCCTTCTCTTATACATTGGTGATAAGTAATTGGTTATTTAACCAAGAATCATTTAATGCAAGGAATATTTTTAAGTGATACATTGTTTAACGATTATTTTTCAACTTAAGTACACATCTTTACCAAAGGTCCTTATGATATCATTACTGCATGATATCTATAATTGGCAATTTTGGCTTCTTCAAAGAGGGAATGTAAGTATATCTTCAAATTAATATTAATACATAAATCTTTATTAGAGTATTTTTGAGGAAATTTTGAGAACAGTTTTAAAATCCTTTATAATTGTATTATTTGACAGTTGATTTAAAAAGAGAAATTAATTTAGAAACATTGTTTCCTAATTAGGGAACTGATTTTAATTCTGATGGGAATAATTATATCATAGCTATATTTTTCATTAAGGTCTATTTCAATCAATGAAACCATTTTAAATGAAGCAAGTAACAATGATATACAGTAACAAAAAACTAACTGTAAGGTTATACCATAACTGATATGAACAGGATATTCAAAGGAGAATAAAATATATTCCTGGTTATAAGTATTAGATATGTATGAACCACGGTCAATGTGATTTATAAAGAGAAAATCACACTGAGGAATGTTAAGAAAGTAATTTCAATTAAGAAGATATAAAATAACAGAGTAAACTTACGGGTACAGGTAGACAAGGAGCAGACACAGATACCTGCTCAGAATATGCACAAAACTAAATTCCAATCGAATGATGTCAAAGCAAACTTCTTTTCTACAACCATATAGGAATCAAAAACATACATGAATCTCACAATAGATTCATTCTTGAAATGAATCAGAAAACCACATCAGGGGACAAAAAACTGAGCAGCAGATAGCAAGCTTCTGAGCTGAGGCTGCATATGAGCCTGGGGATGTGTTGTTCTTCAGTTTAATAATTGAAGCAAGAAAGAACATTTAACCTGGCCCACAGAAAACTCAATTGCTAAAGATGTTAAACATTTGTTGAGGCATCTCTTAGCCATTTTCATTTTTTCTTGTGAGAATTCTCTGTTCAGATCTATAAGCCATTTTTAATCGGGTTCTTGTTTTCCTGTCTGCTTCTTGATCTCTTTGTGTATGCTTGGTATCAATCCTTCATTGGATTTTGAGCTAGAAAAGGCTATTCTGTGGGCTTCCTCTTCACTCAATTAATTGTTTCCTGTGCTATACAGAAGCTCTTAAATTTTATGGGCTTATATTTGTCAATTCTTGACCTTAATTCCTGGGCAAATAGGTTCCTCTTCAGAAAGTAGATCCCTGCATAACCTCTGAATAGGGGTGGGTCTGAGGGGAGTGGGGGAGAACTAGGGACTGAGCATGATCAAAAACATCTTATGAAATTCTCTAAGAATTAATAAAAATATTAAATATACATAAAAGAAAACAGTGAAGCTGGAACTAAGGCTATTGATGTAAAGTTGGAACCTCAAAGGCTATACTAAATAAAAGGGCTAAAAAGAGGAAAGAAAGCTCACCAGATGTGAAAAATGCAAGGAAGTTTATTCTAGCCTAGATTTTAAGTGGCTAAAATCATAATAATAATAATCTCTGTGTTGGGCTCCTACCAAACATTGTCTGATTTGGAAGAGAAATGACCATAAAAATTGTTCTTGTAACTGTTATACCCCTGAGTCATGGAATAAGAAAACAAAAAATTTCTCTGATAGGAATTCTTTCAACCTCAGCTGCACAGGTTTCCCATAAGACTGAAAATATGTTTCCAATGCAATTATAAAATAAGAGGAAACCATGTATCCCGAATGAGACAGAACTCACAACAAAGATTTCTATTCTCAGTTATGACAGAAAAGAGAAAAATGAAAAAGGAATCTAAAGTAAATATTGTTAAGGTGATTAATAAGAAACTTATAGACACAAGGAAAAGTGATACAGATTCATGAAAAATAGAACTTAGTGATATCTGGAGAGAAGGGTAAATTTGTTTACCAAAGATAACAAAGTAGTTATGGGAAAGGTAAAGGGTAGACAGGGAGCATAACATTCCTCCAGTTCTTATGTGTTTGAAAGAGATTTAACAGAATACTGTAATAAATGAACTTAAATTAGAATGGCTAGATATTAAAAGGGAAGCTTGCTATGAGACAGTGTCTCTTGAGAAATGCCAGAGAAGTTACAGCCATGAAACATCACCAACATGGCTTCTTCAATAAGACTTGAACAAGGAAGACACCAATAGACATGCTAACATGGGAGGGGAAAGCTCCTGGGTCCTCAACTCTAGACAAAGGACATAGGCAACTGAGGAATGCTAAGAGCAAGAGAAATAGTTTTTTCCTATAGAGTGCCCTCACCTGGCTATATCATATCAAATGGTCACCCCTGAAATCATATACATACAAGTAACATTATAGAGCTAAACAAGTTGTGTTTCTATATCTAGGAATATGTCTGTGTGTATTTATATATACTAAGAATATACATACATGTGAGTGTGTGTGTGTGTGTGTGTGTGTGTGTGTGTGTGTGTGAACAATTAAAGAAACAGAAGCCACAATTTCAGGGAAAGCAAGGGGAAGTAACATGGGGAGTGTTGGAAGGAGGAAAGGAAAGGGTAAATGCTGTACTTATGTTATAATTTCAAAAATAAAATAATAATAAAAGAACCAACTAGAAGAAAACAACTACAAGCACAACACAAGTAGCTACAGTTTTTGGAAAGAAGTCATGACGTGAGTCCCATATTCACTCGGGTTATTTCCTTGAAAGCAGGAAAAAATAGAAACCATGTAAAACTGCTATAAATAAATTTTTATAATACTTTTATTAATAATTTCAGTTTCATACATTGTATCTCCCTAACACCCTCTTCCCATTCCTCCCAGCTCCACCCTTCTACTCCTGTGGAAAATATAAAAATATGATTTTTATAAAATTATAAAAAAAAGAAAAAAGAAATAAAAGAAAATTAAGTCCAGCTAGTATGACAGGAGCATGGATCATGGGCATCACCACCATTTCTGGAGGTAGAGGGTAGCTCTGATGATGGATGTTCACCTGGCCCATACTAGCCTGAGACCAAGCATGATGAAGTTTGACCAGAAGTTGGACCTCACTGCCCAAGCCTTCAGGTACCTGGTCCTCCATCAGGCACCCAGATATCTATCTTTCAGGCATCTGGATACCAAGCAGGTACCCTGATATCTTGCAGGCACCAGGGCTTCCCACAGACTCCCAGATATACCCTAAGCACCTGGACATCCTGTAGGCACCAGGGCCTCCTGCAGACACCCAGATTGCCCATAGGCACCAAGACATCCTGGAGGCATTAGGACATCCTCCAGACTCCAGGGTATCCTAGAGATGCCTAGCACCAGACAATCTAGCTTACTCTAGCATAACGCTCAGCCAATAAAGACAGAAGTTTAATTTGGAACTGTTGCAGAGATGAATGTCTGGTCCCCAAGCCAGCAGCATCAGCATTTCAAGAAACATTAAAAATACAAATCTGAGGGTACTTTCTCCTCACCTACCAATAAGCCCTCTAAGTGTCTCTGATGGTCTCTTGAGCATCAGAGACTTACTATAAGGAAACAGTTTCTGATACTTGGTAGCTGACCAAGACTTTATTAATAATAAAATTAAAACCTAAGAGATTTGCTTTGAACTCCAAAATCAGTAGTATTATCACTTCTAGGCACTGGAGTATTTGACAGTGATTTTTGTTATCTACGTTAAACAATTCTGATAATGTGACAATAATTAAACTATTAAGATCAATAATAAATGTCTAGATACAATATTAATGTGCAAAAATATATAAAAGTCAAATGGATTTCTAGAAAGAAGAAACAAACATTTAAAAATAATGTTGTCTAACTATTCATCTATTTCTTTTGTTCATGTGAATCTGTGTGAGTATGTGTATGTGTCTGTGTGAGTGCACACATGTGTATTCAGGTATGTGAACCTATGCACAGAGGCCAGATGAGAGCATCAGGTAATTTCCACCACTCGCTGCCTGTTCCAGTAATTAAGGCAGGTTCTCTTCTTGAACTTGAACTAGGATAGAATTCGATAAGCACCAACAATCTTCCTGTCTCTTCCACCTCAATGCTGGGGCTCTACATCTGCCAGGGATGCCTAACCTGTTACATGAGTGCTAGAATCTGTACCCTGGTCCTTGTGATTGTGGACCAAGCGCTCAACCCCTGAGTCAGATCTCAAGCCCTGGAACAAACATTTCTAAGATATTATTTTTTAAAATTACACATTTGCAATAAATTTTAAAAAATTATAAACAATATCAATTAAATATTTTAATTAAAAATATCATATTCTACTGAAAATGATAAAAGACATTAAACAAATTGAGAGTTATTTTATTCAAAAGAATCAATATCGTAAGGATAGAATGTTCTCATAGTTTGTCTGCATACATGTTTCTATATCATATGTATATGTGTGTATATATATATTACATACAACATATTATACATGGATAATGCATGTAGGTGTATCATATGTAATATGTTTTATTTATGTAAATATATATGCATAATTAAAATGTTAGATAATTCTAATCAGATTCCAAGATTTTCTATTCTTTTAGTTGGGTCTGGAAGTGTCCAGGAGACCAATAAATCAGTATTGTCAGTTTTCTATTATTAACTGAATATTTGTTGTTTTGCATTAATAATTCAATATCAACTCAAAAGACAGTACTATAGCATTATTAATCTACTCATTTTGATTTAGAGGCATACCTGGGGTGAATATATACTCTGGCTGCCTTAATATCCGGATAATTCTGACATGGCTCATGTGCTTATTAATTCAGTAACATTCTATTGAACTCATTCAAATGAGAATGGTTCCTGCCTCACAATTTCACAATAGCAGCAAAGAGTGGGAGAGTCAAAAATATTGGTTAATAACGTCTCTTTACATCTTAAATTTCAAACTTTAAAACTTTGGGTGTAGAAAAAAAATTGTTTAAGAGTCTTCCTACACGAAGATGTTGATGAAAGGACTGGGCCTAGAACATCTCAAAAGATCAGGTTTTATCCACAGAAAATGTTCTACCGAGGCCAAGATCACATCTGAGTTCTCACTGGAGGCTGATGTGAGACAGGCTAGGAGCGGAAGGTTAAAGCTGTAACAATCAGCTCTCAGGATTTACTCTACACTCACTGTTGAAGTAAGGTCATTTCAATAAAAATGGTTTTCTACATCAAAAAATAGAGTGAGGTTATTCAGATTTTGCTTTCAGACACAGAACAGAGAGAGAGAGAAAGAGAGAATGATGAGGAATGTGAGTAAAGATAATATGTACTATCAATTTTACAGTTCATAAAGCAAAATGCTCAGCATACACTTGACATGTATGCACCTCTATGGGACAGAAGACACAGAGTAGATCAGATCTGACTATGCATACTAGGCATGCAAGTGCACTCACACACACAGACAGACACATTCATGTATACATACACTTCTGAAGTATGTAGGTCAGCCGAAACCTGAATATTCACGTTCCTAAGTGTCATGGTATCGATGCGCTTTTCTGTAACTGCCATTCTATGTAGAGGAACGCTTGGAATTTTATATTAAGGAAAGCCTTTTGGTTTAACTGACTAGTCACTAGAGGTTCCCGCCCCAGCTGTGGTAGAGTTGTTTACGAGTTGAAATTGGAATGCTTGGTGCAGGTGGCTATCATTTGGTTCGGTGCGGTTGTTCTGGCACCTGTAGCTTGTCTTTGGGATTGTGTGTTGCATGATTTATGGGAACTTTTGGCTTAGGGCATAAAAGGTCTGAAACCCCCAAGAGTCGGGGTGGGTGTTGGTTGGTGGTTTGTTGGTTGGGTTGCTGTCGTTAGTTAATGTGAGAACAAAGGTTGAGAGATTCGAGCTTCGGACAGCCTAAAAAGAAGCTGTGAAGATTTCTGCCTTTCTCTCTTTCTATATTAAGGCCACTTGTAAAAGCAGTGAAGATTTCAATCTTTCCTTTTGCCTTCCCTAAATTGAGGGTAAAAGGTTGTAGCATATTGCTACAACTCTATATACTCTTTGCAGGTAACCAGAAATGAAGATACTTTCCAACATAATGAAAACATGAATGGAAGTACAAAATGTTGAATATCCATTTTTAAAATGTTTTCAACCCAAACCATTAAATTCCATCTCAAAACCATCATTTTTAAGTTTCCAAAGGAGAGAATGAGGTTTTGCAGGTGTTACCTTGGTTGAAGACTTCTTGCTGTCCAAATAGTGAGACAATAAATAAATTTCTCTTGCCAAAGACATCTAGTTTAATAGTACTTGGTTACTGTAGCTGTAGAAAATAGATATAAATAAACCTTTTTGAGCAATATCCTGTCTCATTGCTACTTGCTACAGAAAATTTGTTCTGTGAAGGAATATGCTTTGCTTTGATGTCACCAGAAAAACTCAAAGAGTACTTAAGGATAGATATTTTTGTAGGTGAAAGGTAAACCTAATAAATCTGGGAAGTACATTATGCTCAAGAAATGGACTAAATCAAGTAGTAGCTGGCTTATGAGAAAAGAAGGAAACCAAAAATACTATATAATACATAAAAATAAATATAGGGATCACCTTTTTGTGTATCATAATGAAAATCAATGAATGTGATTGATATACATTAGAGAGAATACATTTAGAGAGAAATTGATTACTTCATTCTATCCTGGGTCCCAAATACACTCTCTTTGGATGACTCATAGAATATCAGATTAGTAAGTGACTGTAGACAGCACCTCATTTATAAGTGAGAGCTTACAGCTAGGGTTAAAGACCTCTGCATTTACAAAACTGTCCCTTTGAATCTTCAGACACCAAGTAGAGATTCAAGTCCTTGGCTTGGGTTTAAGTCTCTGTCCCTAGACCTCCTTGGTATCAAGAGTTTGCTTATTTGGAGTTTCTGAGTCTCATTCGTGCCATTTATTGTGGTCCTGTCCTGACTAAGAATGCTAAGCATGAGCAAGAGAGAGCTGCTAGTGTCCTAAGAGCTGCCCCACAGACACGGCATTTGAAAAGAAGAGTAATCTCATTATTATTTGCATTTCTCCTTCCATTTCCACTTATCAGCTCTGAAAATTAAGAACTATAATATAGAATATATCTCTTTAGGGAGTCAAATTTCTTTAATTATCAAAATGAGGGACTGAGACCTACTTTGTTTATGCCTTTCTGATGATCACACAGTGAGTCTGTAGAACTGAGCTGGGGCAAATTTTCCTGATTCCTAACTCTTCCATTAGAGAACACTAGACTGCGATGACAAGAAGGACTCTATTACATTTTTTCACCATGAATTTTCCTTCTTACTGATAGGTTGAGTAATGAATAACTCATACGGAAGATAAAAAACATACATATCATGCCATGATTCTACAGGTTTCTCCAACTCCTGACTCCTTATGCATTTCAGTATTGTAAACCCAGTGTACAGAGGAAATTGATTTTACTTGAGTTGCTCCAATCCAGGAATATTTTATTTCTGTAGAAAAGCTTAAATACACTGACAAGTTCCATTAAAATAAATAAATGAATATAGCAGATAAACCTGTGCCAAACACATACTTGGCCTTGCTCTATGATTTGGTATGTTTTAAAGTATAGTAAAAGTAAAGTAATTATTTTGAGACTAGCTGAAACATGTTTTAATCTCTGAGTTCTAAGATCTCTCTTATTTACTGACTAACAATGATTAGCAGTCTTGAGTCTATTCTGCTCAAGTGTACATGGACCCCACTCTCAGTATACTGACTGACACAGACCTACCGAACAGTGCTATCAAACATTGCCCTGACATTTGAGAGCAGAAACACAGAAGAAAATCAACATGCAGCATCTATTAGACTCATAAACTACTATGTTTCTTCATATGACTCTAGTTTAAATTACTCAAAATTGGGTCATAAATTTTGTGTCTGAAGGAACATTCCTAGAGCTTTGTTAACCTCTTTTATTCTTTTTTTTTATTCTTATTATTTTTCTTCAACCACGAGTCAGCTTCAGTTAAGTTGTGAGGGATTCACTGATAGCCTTGCAAAATGCAGACGTCCGAAGGAAAAAGGAAAATCAAATCCTGCATGGTTGTTTAGACTAGACCATAATCAAATCATCATTTCTATCATTTATACAATTGGGTGTAGCCATTGATTTGGGGCAAAAAGTTGTTTATTCTTTGCCTAATTCAATCACTAGTCCTTAGTCCTGCAGCCCTGGCATGTTTCAGCCTCCATACAATCTAGTCTTAAGCCTATAACTGGAAGACTTTAGCCTCCGCTTCCATAAAATCTAGAATGCAAGCTAATCAATTGCCAAGACTTACTGCTGACTGAGTCACTCTGACTAGTTACTTAACTCTGACTCTTCTGGTTCAACTCACTTGCTGCTGTTCTGGCTCAAACTCTTCTCCAAGCTGACTGGTTCAAACTGACTTTTTGAGCCAGCTGACTTTTTTTGACTTTTTCTGACTGAACTCTTCTGAACTGCTCTGCTTCAAACTGACTCACTATTTCTGTCTGATACGGACTTCTTCTGCCTTATCCTCTGTCTGCCTCTGTATCTCTCCTCAGTCAGACCATTCCACTTTCTCTGTGTCTTGTCCTCTCTCTGCCTTTCTGAAATTTCTGATATCTCTCTCTCTCTCTCTCTCTCTCTCTCTCTCTCTCTCTCTCTCTCCCTCTCTTTCTCTCTCTCTCCCTCTCTCTCTCAGACTTTCATAATGTGAGAGTTGGGTATGTCCTCACTCTGCTTCTGATTTGTTGCTTTGCCTGTCCTTCATATTGACTCATCTCAGATGAGTCACTTCTTGTCTGACATTGACTCCTTCTGAACTCTGCTTCCTATCTCCCAAGTGCTAGGAGTAAAGGCATGAAGCACCAGTGCCTTATGAATACTGGGATTAAAGGTGTGTACCAATATTCTTTCTACCCTAAAGCAGCCATGCTGCCAGATTAAAGGATTAAATATTCCTCTACAATCAGGTCCTACTATAAAATAAATGACATATTTTGAGTACTAAAATAAAACTCCATCAACATCTTCTTTTCTCCCATCAGCCTAAAAAGGAAAGCATTGATGACTGTTGCTTGCTGCTTTTTTAAAGAAATGGCTTCTTCTGTATCTTCAGTTTCATATTTTTCCATTTGTTTTTGGATGCCTAAAAATTCTTGAAGAAACAAAACTACTGTTTCCAAAAATAAAGACTAAAGATATTAAATGCACCTGAACACAACAGGCAATTTAGTATGCTAAGCAAATGACATCTTAAGGGAAACACTTTTAATCCAAATGACTTGCAACTTATTTGCTAAAACTATTTTATTGAAGTTGAATTAAAATACAATTACCTGAGTATTTGACCAAGGAGTTTGCTTAGAGGATGTGTCTCATAAAAATGTCAGAGAAGCTACACCCATGAAGTCATGCCAACATGGCTGCCTAAATAGGACCTGAACAAGGATGACACCAATACACAAGCTAAGATGGAAGGAGAAGAGGTCAGGAGGCCTCAACCCTGGACAAAGAACTACAGACAACTAAGGAGTTCTGAGACTGAGATAAGAATCTTCCCCAAGGAAGAGCACACCAATTGGTCATACAATGTCATGAAGCCATACAATTATAAAAGAGCGATGGTGGGGATTACATGAGAGGGTTTGGAGGGAGGAAATGGAAGGGTAAATTGATATAGTTGTATTATAATCTCAAAGGGAAATAAAATATCTGAAAGCATACATTGTCCTTATTTGCAGTGCTGCTTTTCAGGGAAAATGATTGGACCTTTACAATTGTTGAATGAAAAGATAAGTATGTAGTAGTAAACTACAATCTTTCACCCTCAGTTTGGGAAAAGAGAAAGGAAGGGTAGAAAGAAATTTTCACTGCTTTTGTAGGTGGCCTTGACAGAGGAAGAGAAAGGTAGAAATTTTCATAGCCTTTTACGCTGTCCTAAATTGACTAGCTGACAGTGAGTCAGACTAGAGTCTCAGTTCACTATCTGCAAAACCAATCTCTCCAACCAATATTCGTCTATGCAAGAATCAACACACTAACGATGGACAAGCCAACCAACAAACCACCAACCAACACCCACCCTTGCTCTAGGGGCTTCACACCTTTCATACCCTAAGCAAATTTCACATAAACCCAAGTGGCGCACAATTCCAAGAACAAGCTACATGTGCCAAAACAACTGCACATAACCAAACTGTAGCCACCACATCAAGCATTCCAAATCAAACTCATAATCATCTACCACACCTGGGATGGGAACATAAACCTAGTCCAAACACCATTTTGCATTTTTAAAGAAACCAAAATAACAAAAACTTCTTCCAAGTGCCCCTGTACACAAGCATGTGGAACACTTCTTCTTCACAGAGAAGTGCCCTGCTGCAGCAGGAGAACCTATGGAAATCTGGTTCTGGTGTCTACCTGAGAACCAATAACAGCATAAAAAAGCCATCATTCCCAAAAAAGGATAACTTTCATTTCTAGTATTACTATTTTTGAGTCAAATTCTCTTCTATCGAATTTAAACAAGTGTTACTCCTGTACTGAATTCATATAGGAGCAAAGTTCAATCTAGAAGAGCATGGTTAAAAGAACATGCCAGCTTCTTTTTCTTATTAAGAACAAAATCATAGACCTTTCTCTCCAAAGCATCGTAAAACACTTCTCAAAGACATCCATGGCATTTCTCTGTGTTTGACTTTACTACACACAACTTTTTACAATGACTATGACTTTCTACAAGCCAGACCTCTCTAGAATGAAGAGTTTCCATCTCAGCAATGTTCTCTCCCCTGAGGAAAGAGGGAAAAAATGCCTTGACATTCTTGTCTCAGATTAGGGGAAAGTAGCCAGGAATGTTCATAGGTAGACTCCTTTAGTCAACTTGCAGAATTTCTGGAATCAAAATGTGCCTTTGCTGGGCTGGGCTGGGCTGGCCTGGGCTGGGCTGTGAAAGTGATGTTTGTTCAGTTCTCACATTTGGGGGCAAATGGATGCCCAGAGTAGGAAATGTGAATGTCTGTCCAAGAGGTGTGGGAGTGTCTGCCTCCGTTTCCTTTCCAGAGCCTTTCTCTCCCCGGGTTGGTACATCTGGAATTCCTCCAGTTCCTTATGAAAATGTTGATGTTTATTCAGACTTTCTGAATCCTGACAATAATAGTTAGATGCCTGTGGCCACCTCAGTCTCTGGATGAGAAGCTGGCAATCCTCAGGACCACTGACTGCCTCTAACACATTCTGCCAGATTTTACAGACTGGTCAAAGTCAGGTCAAGATAGACAGTGCGTAAATGTTTAGTCTGAGGAATTTTTTATCTTAGTCATTTTCTTTGAACAACTTAAACTTACCCTCCCAGGTTTGTTGGGCCAGCTTTGGTCCTGACAAAATGAAGTATAGACTGATTTTCTATCTTGGCATTGCAGAAGGCAGAGCTGCTTTTTTTGATATGAAGATGAGAGGATGTGGTTATTAACCTAGCACAGCTGAACTTGATAGAATGATTGTAACTTGTGAGGAAGCAATTCATTCAAAATGCACTGCGTGAGACATGACTGGGCTAAACTGTGCAATAGGCAGAGCTACTCTATCCACTATCCAGACAGGATTTTCTTTGGGGCTTACTGGTCACCAGTCTAGTCAAATCAGTGAGCTCCAGGTTCAACTCTGTCTTAAAGCAAATTAGGTAGAAGGTGGTTGATGAAGACAACCAACATACATATCTCTCATCTTCATATACATAAATTTCCCTGTGTGTGTGTGTATATGTGTGTGTGTGTGTGTGTGTGTGTGTGTGTGTGTGTGTATAACTGTGTGTTGGATCAGCATGATTCTTCTGGAGCCTCAGAACAGGATAAAGTCTAATCTCATTGAGCTAATTTGATTTGCAGTTCAGCAACATAGAGGAGCAAAAATACAAACGAAGCCACTGTACTTACCCTTTCTGTGTTTCTTAAGCCCGAATCAAATGGAAGATGCCTCGGAGCTAAAAGATGAGTCATGAAAATATGTTGGGTACTAAACAGTTATTTCTAAATTACTAAATATCAGCCCATCAAGGAAACATGTGACAGGAAATCTCTTCCATTTGCTTACTTTGAACAGCAGTCAAAACAAAACGTTGGTGATTGCTAGGTAAACCTTTGTATAAGAGGACTAATGTTCAGATAGAGGGTGTATTTGTACTCAGCATCTGGAAATTTTCTAATAATCTTCAATCAGTGTAATTTTAGCAGTGAACTGACCATAGCTATGGAAACACTTGGACTGTGACTCCGTAAAGGATGTTTCTGTGTAGGGGCCTTGTTGTCAAGGCCTCACTTTAGAACTAGAAATGTTTCTTCTCCAAACTAGTAGGTGTTGGGACTAACATCAGAACCAAGTGGGCAAAGATCAGCAATACATTTAAATAAGAAGCCAACACCACTTCAGTGTTACCACTGGTGTGCCTAGCACCATGTGCAGTCCATGACTGAACAGTCTATGTGTATTTCACTGCTTGGTTAAATAAAGAAAAGGCATGTTACTGCACATTTGCAAGATGTTATTGTTCTCAAAACAATGCCAATATAACTTATTCAAGAAATGTGAGGAAGAAATCTCAATTTATCTATATTAATGTTCCCTGAAGAAACATAGTACTTGCAGTGTATACACATGCCCACACACACTTATGTAAGGAAAGAGATTATGACAAGTCTGAAAAATTCAAGAAAGATAAGCAACATAGAGAAATTTGAAATTCTGGCAGAAGATGAAGGAGCATTCTTGATTCAATGGCAGTCTGGCGGCAGAATACCTTCCCCTTTGGTCAACCTTGGTTTGTTTGTTTGTTTCCTTAAGACTTTCAACGGATTGGCTGGTGCTCCCTCACGTTATGGTGTAATCTAATACTCAAAGTACACCTACTGACTTGATTGTTAATCTCATCTAAAATATAAAATATATGTAGGCTCTTAAACTCCTGTTTAATCAAGCAAGTGGGCACCATGGCCTAGCCACACTGATACATATAATTACGCACAGGGTGCAGATGTCCTTCCCTAAGATATGGCACATGGGAATCATTTTCTGACCTTCCTTTGGCTTTCCTTGTTAGACTTCTCTAACCCACCTCCCATGAAAGTGGGTTACAAGATTACAAAGGAGATGGAGAGATGGCTCGACAGTTAAGAGCACTTGAAGCTCCTGCAGAGGACCTGTGTTTGGTTTCTAGTACTGACATGGTAGCTCACAACTGTCTATAGCTTCAATTCCAGAGGACCCAAGACTCCCTCTAACATTCTCTAGCACCAGCCATTCATGTTGTGCGTATATGTATTTCAGCACATACAATAAATAAATCTAAATAAAACTTGTTTAAATAAACACTTTATGTTTCATGCTTGTCACTTGTCATTTGTTATAGTTCAGCCACAATCTTTGCAATGAATGAGGAAATGATACCATTTTGTCTTACCTGCATTCCTATCTTGTGAATAAATTACTTTTTTTATCAGTTAAAGACGCTCAGATTAGTTTATGGAAAGTCATAAACCTACAAAGACATAGAGTACAAATATAGCCTCGATAGAAATGGTTCCAGCCTTACTGTTCTAGTTGTCATCTGGCCCTTATCTATGTTATCTTGGGGAAACAGGCACCTGGAAGTTATTACCCTGGAGCCTACAGATGGATCAAAATGGACAAAGTTATCTGGAATCTAAATCAACACTAAAACTGAGTTTTAAATAGGATGATGAAGAAATAACAAAAATTCTACTAAAGCTGAAAAGTGTTAGAAATAGAAAAAATTTGTGAGAGTTTATATTGACAGTACAAATTCAATTATAGATTTTTAAGTGAGTCTTAACTCCTCGGACAGTGCTGGCATTTGAGTGAGGCGAAGCATTTGGATACAGTGATATTTCTGCAGTAAAATGTAACATCAGTGCCAAGTCAACCCTGAATATTAATGGTGAAAAAAATATTGCAATGTGATGGAAATTTTTATTTTTACATAAGCCTTTAGTTACAAAAGATCATCTAGACTATTTCTGACCAGACAAAAATGCGTGGCATACAGTTTCTCATACAAGTAGATTCTAAATGGTGGAGTGAACGCAAGCTTTCCATTCTTGGCACAGGTCTCTTCTTAGTTCTGCCCATCCTGCCTCCCTCTTCCAGGTCCTGGCTTGGCCTTGATGGAGGACCATGGAGAAGGTGGGCTTTTTTTTCTCTTTCAAGTTTTACTTCTCTCTTACATGACCATTACAAAACTCTTAAAAATCTATTGAATAATCAGTTTCACCCCAACTGAAGAAAGAGAGAGCTTTTACTTTTCATATGCCCTATACATTTTATCATCTGAGGAGTCTTAAAATGGACATTATGTGAAGGTAAATCTTTTTGTTCATTCAGCTAGTTGTTAATATCACCTTTATTATAATCAAGCTATATTGACACAGAATTTATCAGTGTTTGGAACGGGATGTTTTCCGTCTTTGACATTGTTTCACCGCCTCGGTTATAAAGAAGAGGCGAGATGGCCTCGGCTTTGGCAGTCATGACACCTGTCTGTACTTTCTCTCTGTCTGATTAGAAACGAGACATTAGAAAATCCAAAGACCACACTGCCTTAAGAAAAGAATTAAAGTTGATTCTCCTGGCACTTTCTTTTCAGAAATGTTTTATTTCATACCTGATATTCTTGGTATGCTGGGATCCATCACTGATGACCAAAACTCTTTGTTCTGGAAAAGTAATAAAATAAAAATATTATTGAGTTCTATTCAGTTTCCAGCTTCATAAAGCTCACCTCATTAAGATATAAGTAGAGGCCTCAAGAAAGCACAAAGAAAATAATATTGTTTTTAAGTAGAACTGCCTTCACATTACGATGCACCTGTTAACACTATTTTATTTTTACTTTGCCAAACATTTTTCTTTCATGTTGCTAACTCTATGATGCCTTATTTAATATTGGCTTAACAAATATCTTGCTTCTTTGATGCTTTAGTACTATGGCCTGACTCTTTTTTAATCACACACACTTATCAATAAAATTGAACACATATCCACAGTGCACATCTATTCATTTATAACATAAGAATGACACTTTTATATTACTGCATTATAAATACATATGAGGCATCATTTTTAAGATGTTTTAAAAAGTTTTGATCATGTGTATATGATGCTGTACACATAAATGCATGTGCCTACAGGGACCAGAAGAGGGTGTTGGATACCCTGACGCTGGCAACTGTAATCTAGCCAATGTAGGTTCTGGGCACCTGGACCCCAACTCAGGTCTTCTACAAGAGCAGTATGCACTCTTAACTTCTGGGCCATCTCTCCAACCAGAATCTAATGCTGCATGGTATTCTATGATTACCAAGATACAAGAAGAATTTGCCTTGGTGAATCACTTGTGCTTTGTCAAGTGCATGGTACCTCCAAACCTCTATTATGGGTGCCATTATTTTAGCAAAAATTCCTTTGCTTCTGGATCTTTGCTCTTAGTGGATTTCCCTTATTTTTAATTTATAGAAAAAGAACTCCACCATTTCCCATTTCTGCCCCTTTTATTTCTCCCCTGAATAGTCAGATTACATCAATTTCATTTTCCCAACTCCACATAAATCCCTATAACTACCAGCACTCTGTGTGGTGGTTATTTCTTTCTTCTTTCTTCTTTCTTTATTTCTTATTTCTGCACCAAATGGATATGTTTCAATGCATATCCTTATCCTGCTTCAGCACTCAGTTCCATTAATAGTAACTATAATATTCTCCAAATGCCTCTTTTCCTTGGTTTCAGCCTCAGTAGGGAATTGCTAGTTGCTAAGAATGTATACCTCTCAAGGTAGCTTAATGGGCAGAATCCAGAAGTAGGGTTTCTTTATACTTCTGAGGAACTGGAGTGAAAAGTAAGAAACTGCATACTAAGTTCCTCTACTGTCTTCATTACTGTTCTGTTGCTGTGAATAGATACTAGAAACCCTGACAAAAGCAGGCAGGCAGACATGATGCTGGAGGTGTAGCTGAGAGCTCACATCTGATCCACAAGTAGCAGGGAGAGGAAGAGGGAGAGAGAGAGAAAGAGACAGGGACAGAGACAGTGACAGAGAGAGACAGAGAGATGTAGGTTTTTGAAGCCTTAAAGCCCATTCCCAGTGTCACAGCTACTCTAAAGAGGCCACACTTAATCCTTACCAAATAGTTCCACTAACTGAAGACCAAGTACTAAACCATGTGAACCTTTGTTGACCACTCTCATTCAAACCACCACATCTATCAAGTGGCTTAAGCCCACCAGAGTGCTCATCATTCTTCAGATCTGCTGTATTCTCTATCTAGAGACTAACCTGCCTACTCTTGCACTACATGACTGTTCTGACTGTGGACTTATATATGATGTCTAGTTCAAAAGACCAGCTAAAAGAGCTAGAACTGCACATTATGGCTATGTCCATCAAGGAATAGAAATCTGTTTGACCCAGCTTTTATTCTGTGCCATGCCTTAGTAACCAGTCAGCTTTCTTCAAGAGCAATATGCACTCTTAACTTCTGGGCCATCTCTCCAACCAGAATCTAATGCTGCATGGTATTCTGTGATTACGAAGATACAAGAAGAATTTGCCTTGGTGAATCACTTGTGCTTTGTCAAGTGAATGGTACCTCCAAACCTCCATTATGAGTGCCATTATTTTAGCAAAAATTCCTTTGCTTCTGGATATTTGCTCCTAGTGAATTTCCCTTATTTCCTTGGTTCATAAGACTTTTGGAGAGCAGGCAAAGGTTACGCTTGGAGAGTGGGCATGTTCCTGAACATGGTAGCAGGTGCCACATCTTCTGAACAGCTTCTTCAGCTTTTCCCTGTTATCACTCTGTATTTTACATCCTTCCTTCTTGAATTCTGTCACATCCCTAGCTTCTTCTTATCAATTTTTAATAAGGGTATTTCCACCAAGATTCTGTCTCTCTGGTCCTTTGTCTTTTCTACATACTTATTCCAAACATCTGGCCTCTCTAGTCACTCAAAAGTGATGGTTCCCACTTCTGTGTCTTCTGCTCTGCAGTATATCTAAGTTCATGTTACCTGCTATGCCTAACTGCTAACTCTCTGTATAATGCCCTTTACTTAACACCAACAGGTTAAGGTTTGTCTCACTTTCCTCAGCCCCACTACTAAATTTTCCATTTGTTCCTCGCCCAGACAATAGATACCCATCCCTCAACAGATACCAAACCCTGAGAAGAATTTTAATTAAACTTCTGCTTTAGTCTGTATTATATATTATCTTTATTATCTATCTATCTATATCCATATATCTATATCAGGAGTAGATATTATATATACTACTAATATATAATCGGGTTTATATATTATATACCCTTATATATTATCTCTTGAAATTTCACTGAAAATCTAAGTTTCTATTGCTAATGAAAGACACTAAAACATCATAGTATGAAAAACTGACTAAATAATATATTGACTTAATATTCATTATTAATTTTTATTACAAATGAGGTTAGTTCATATCATTCCAAATAGCAAATAGTTATGTTTTGGGCCCTAAGTTATTGTGAAAAATCGTCAGGAGAATGCTTTGGAGAGCTTCAGAATGTGGTCTCTCATTTAGTATTCACATCAAAAATAGGAAGCACTATTATTAAAACTCTCATTTTACAGTAAAGAAAGATATTGAGGTGCACAGTTTGAGATATCTGTGCCATATTTCAGATCCAGTAAGACTCTGGACCTGAAATTTCACATTCCAGAGTTCAATCAACTGATTATTACAATTCATTTCTTCTTCCTATAATATAGAATTTGGCGTGTGGTTAATGGTGGGATGGTGACAGTAAGAAGTCAAATTGCAGGACTCTCCCTAAGGTTCGCTTTCCTTTGACACCAGCAAAGTGGGAATATTTTCTCAGTATAGTTCCTTAAAGTTACAGGAAATAGACGAAAAATGCAAATGTGCTCATAAATCTGCACCTTCCTCATGTTTTCTTAAGTTTATTTACCAGTTTTGGATTATAGATTAACCCCCCCCCCCGAATACTTTTATAATGACTGAATCCAAGCATCACTTACACAGACACACACACACACACACACACACACACACACACACGAGTTTCATATTCATTTCCAAAGTCAGACCATCTAAAAACATAAAGAATGGGAGATTCCAAAGAAAATGTGATTGCTTTCCAAGAATTTCACTGTGCATTTAAATATTGACTTTTTTTTCTTTTTTCTGGAAATCTCCTGTTGTTTAAATTGTCTGTGCACCAAGCTGTGTTCTCAGCTTAAACATTCAACATCAGGGACATGTTCCTATGCATATTTTTAAAGTTTCTTCACATTTTGTTTGAAAGTTGCAATAAATCAACTTAATTTGAATCATTCCATAATCTCACATGTCCCTATAAACCTTCACTTGAATGTAAACCATAAGGACACTATTTCCCTTTAATCTTTCTCTGTGTGTGCTGTTTCAAAAGCTCGATGCGTGTTTATTTGCACTGCTCTTTTATTCATTCATTTACTCTTTTGGCAAAAGTTTCTTGGATGTCCACTAGGTGACAAACCTTATGCTAGAACGTGTAGAAATACAAAGATAAATACAGCATGATCTTTATGTTCCAAGAGCTCTTAGCCTACGGGGCAGTGAGTATTACTGTGCATTCTAAAGGGCTTTGTAGCTTAAATGCAGCTTGGAATTCATCCTAATGATGTGATTCAGTTTATTAGGAGCTGCAAATCATCTTCCCTTTGTTCAGGAACATCCCTGCCCTCCAACTACCTAACCTGCTGAGTCAGTCAAGGTGGTTTACAGACGGGTGAACTTGTTCATCGCTCATCACGCCCCACTTCCCTCTCCACGATCCTTACAGTGGGTTTCTTTTTTAAATTTTTCATTTTTAATTTTTTTCTCTGATATAATACATCCCAATCTCCCTCCTCCCTTCTTTCCAGTCCTCCTAGTTCCACCCCCATCTCCCCTCTCCACGAGATCTTCCTCCCTGCCTCCCCTGCCCCTCACCCAACCACTTCTCTTCAGAAAAGAGCAGTCATCCCAAGGTTACTGCTCAGATAGGGTACAACATGGAACAAGGCCCAGTACTAATCCTGTATCAAGGTGGACTAGGCAATCTAACAGGAACAAGAGGGTCCCACGGGCAGGTAAAAGGGTCAGAGACAACCCCCTATTCCAACTTGTAGGTGTTTTACAAGAACACCAAGCCAGGCAACAATGACATATATTTAGGGGAGCCATCAGGTTTTGTGACTACCTGTGAGCGAGTGGTGGTCAGTTGACTTCGTGGGGCTTGTTCTTCTGATGTCCTCAAGCCCTCTGATCCCTGTCATCCCTCCTTCACCTCTTCAGTGAGGTCCCCTAAGCTCTTGACAATGTTTGGCCCTGGGCCTTTGCATCTGCTCCCATCAGCTGCCTGAGGAAGCCTCTCTGATTGGACCTAGCACTGATCTATGAGCAGAGCAAGATTTCATTAGAAATAATTTCTGAGTTATCCAGTCTCTAGCTCCTCTCCTCTCCTGCAGTATCAGGCGTGGGCTCCCTCCTTTGGCACGGGCTCTGCCCTTCCATTGTCCCAGCGGATCCTGTACGGAGGATAGGTTATAGGCCGAAGGTTTTGTGGCTGGGTTGGTGTCCCAATCCCACCCCTGGGAGCCTTGCTGGATAAGATGAGCTGTTCAGACTCCCTATCCCGCATTACTAGAGGTCTTCGCCAGGGTCTCCCTGGTAACTGATTCCAGTGAGTTTCCACTGCACTAGTTCTCCTGATCACCCCTAAATGTCCTCCAAAGTCTGGTTGCTTCTTCATACATTTTCTCCCTCCCTCCCTTTAATGCAATGAGAATCATCAGGGAACCACCAGGACATTACCTCGAAATTCTTTAGGGCATTAAGTAGGAATTTTTTTAAGTTCACAGGAAGAGCCGACTGTGTATCAAGGTTGAGAAATATTTCCCAGACATTACTGGTTTGCTGTTCTCCTCAGACCCCAAAATCTAGATTTAAGTTTTTACTCCTTTGTCCCTGTAGTCTTTATGTCTCACTGAGATACTATTTTCTGGTTTTCACTTCCCTCCCCCAAAGTTGTGAATTTTATCATCTTTCGTATCTGAGTTCCTTGTTCCCAATGAGAGCTCAAAATTTGTTAAGTGAACTTCAACTTGATCACAAAACATCATATATATATATATATATATATATATATATATATATATATATATATATATATATATATATATATATCTCCATGGTGACCTACTTTTACCAGCCAGACACTACAATGTGAAGGGATCCAGTTTTCAGAATAGTACAAGTTAGGAACCAAGTGTTAAAAACATGAGCCTATGGAGGCACATTCCAGATTCAAATAACAACTTGGATAAAAGTATTAGAATATTCTATTATTTGGCTGCCAATTTGCTAAAAGTTCCTGGTAGAGAAGGATAAACAGTAAAGATGAAATGTCCTGTTTCGTTTTTACTGGTTCTGGTGACATCTCCCTAGAATCTTAGTGCGCAGATCTAGGCAACCGGATCACAGGTTTGAGGCTAGCCTGAGTTGCAGAGCAAGTCCTTGTGTAGAAAAATAAAAACAAGTGTTCTCATTTTTGAAAGAGATTTACTTTATTTTTATTCATTTAAATGAGCGAGTGTATGTGTGTCTGCATGAGATTTTGTATACTACTTTCATTCCGGAACCCAAAAAACAAAGAATGTCAGATCCCTGGAAAGAGTTACAGCCCAACTGATACGAGTGCTGGGAAGTGAGCCCGGGTCCTCTGCAAGAGTTGTAAGCACTCCTACCTGCTAATCTATCTCTCCAACCCTGGTTTTTAATTTTAGCAATACTTTCCCTGTTCCAGGAGGGGCCTCCACTCACTCCCTTTTTCTGAAACCTCTGTCATTTCCTGTGAGTTTTAAGCTGCATTAAGCTATCAAGAAGTCACATTCATAAATAGATAGAACTGATTTATTTTTCTAAGCTCTAACTCACATCCTTTATCGCTGTATCCTTCCCAATCCATTAGCATTACCCTGAAGCTGTATCTTGTATCCTGTATCCTCCACATGGATGGAGAAAGATCATGGGGTGCTCCATTCACTCCTCCCATCCCTTTTCTCAGTTCCTTCCTCTTAGGGAACAGAGACAGGTTGAAAAGCATAGGTGAACGAGTGTCCCCCTCTGTGAGATAATATCTGCAGGATGCCTCTCTAGAGAACCCAGAAGCCAGTTGCTCAGAGGACTTTTATGATCTTCTAACTACACAGTTTCAGCTCTGAAAGATTTATTCCAGCTTGGCATTTTCAAGCCCCGTACATGTCTTCCCACAACCATAGTTCCCTCAGCCTCTTGTTTCTAGGTCTACAAGAACTTTGGGGCATCTTCACATGAGAAAGTTCAGAGTGGCATGCACCCCTGCTCTGCTCCTGCCCCCTTACTCAGACCTCCTACTTTTCACTTCTTTAGACCTTTCAGTTCAACAATGAGACACCCTCTGCCTGGAAGTATGTTACGTAGAAATGCCAGGGTCTGCATGGGGCTGACTTCTAGGAATGCTGGTTTTGGATCCCTTGACTCTCAGAAAGAAGTATTTCCACAAAGAAGCACCAACTACCTCCTCCACCTCGAAAAGAACCTAAAGTTCTAACTGCTTAGACTCAGTGGCTCTCATATTTGTTTAATTTCCTGCTCTTGTTTACGGATGATCACAGTCCTGCTTAAAGTGAAATGGATATTTTGTTATGCTTTAAAATATGGGGACTAAAAAGATGGCTTAGCAATTAAAAGCACACATTGCTCTTGTAGAGGACTCGGGTTCAGTTCAGGCACCCACACTGGGCAGCTTACTACCGTTTATTACCATACTTCCTGTTACGGGTAGCTACCATGCTTTTTTACCCTCTATTTCAGGAAAGAGAAAGGAAGGACAGAAAGAAAGAAAGAAATCTTCACTGCCCTTGTAGGCAGCCTTGATAGAGAGAAAGGAAGAATATTCGCATCCCTTTTGGGCTGTCCGAAGCTTGGAGAGCAGGAGCTGGTAGTGAGCTGGATTAGTATCGCAGCTCAATATCCCCTCTAACCCAATTTCTCCAACCGATGTTCCTCTAAGCAATGACAAGCTCTCAGGGTCTCAATTCTTATCTACTCTAAGCGAAGTTCCCAGAAGTTCAAGTGGCACACAATTACAAGGACAAGCCACATAAAACAGCAGTAGGTATCCAAATTATAGCCACCGGCAACAAATACAAATCAAACTCATTATCATCCACCACACCTGACATGGAAACAAAAACAGTTCAAATGCCATTTTGCATTTTTAAAGAAACCAAAATAACAAACTTTTCTAAGCATTCTGCTACAACTTCCAGTGGTCCTTGTGCCTTCTTCTGGCCTTGATAGACAACTGCCCGCAAGTGGTGCACATACAGACAAGCAGGCACATACACATGTGCATAAATAATTTGAAATAAATAAATAATGATAGCTGAAGTAGTCTGACCACAGTAGCATCCATTAAGGAGCCTTATAAACGTGGGCATTCTTAGTGTCCCTTTAATTCCAGCTCTTGACTTTTGTGTTCATTTCTGTAATAATAGAAAGTTCTCACCCAATACCTAAAGGAAATTGTTCTTTACCTTGGAATTTCTAGCCTGCAGCTTTGCTTTAATTTATAAAAAAATAAATAAAATTATCTCTCTTTATATAAGGAATCAATCTACTTCTGCCATTCAAAATTTTTCAGCACACCTTGTCCTTACTAGACTATAGTAGTTAAGTTAGCTTTTTGATATTTGGTGACATAAGTGATTAGCACTAAGGAATGCTGTTGATGGGGAGGGGGAATCCCAAACTCAGACCAACTATCTTCACTAACTGTTAAGAATATGAATCTTAAAGGGTGAAATGATTTATCCAACATATTAGAGCTTATTATTGAGCAACATAGTCCTGTCCTCCTAACTTCTGATATAGGAACTTAGCCTAATATGTCATAAGCACAAATCAACACGACCATAAAACAAAACCCACAAGAACTAGGAAAGTCGGGCTACTTAAACTTATTTGATATTCTATCTACTGGGCAATAGACACTTAAAGAGATAATAAAATAGACCCTTTTTTATTTTATACCCATTTGAGAGACAGGGCCAGATGTTCTGCACAACTGGGCAAGCTTATTCATATTTGAATTAACACAATGTGTTTGGAATGTACTAAACAATGACATTGATCAAAAAATGTACACTCAGTAGAGATAGCAAGTTTGGCTTAAGACCACAGAAGCCAGATTTCTGGGCAGTGAGTCTTTTGCAGCTGTTTCCTGTATCTGAAACAACTGAATCACAGCTTAACCACTCTCAGAATGAGGTCAGGAAATAACCTGGGTATTTGCTTCTGTGATGAGTGTTTTGGTGTTCTGGGCAATCTTACTACATGTCTTTACTAAAAGAACTAGAACAAGCCATTGTAGTATGCTTAAGATAAAGGAATAAGAGAAACTGTATCATCAAACCATGTCTTCCACAGACGTCAAGAAATGGAACTGACTTTGCCAAAACATTGAAAGCTTTCCTTAGGAAAGTACATTTTCCTTAGGAAAATTGAGGTGTGCATATCTTTTAGGAATGTCTTTGGAAAGATTTATGGGAGGGTAAGCATGACACTAGGGAATAAGGAGCATGGCCCAAGAAAACTAATCTGGTTTCATAATATGGACATTCCAAAAGCAGAGACATGAAGAAGCAAGGGAACTGTATATATGGACTGGAAGATTTATGGAGTGTTTATATATGTAGTGATATAGCTCCTCAGCCTACTTCCCTACTTGCACTGATTCATATAACTAATCTTTATTGCGCTCATAACTGCTGCCAATAGTAGGAATATGAGAATATTATACAAGACATGGTTTCTAACATTCAGGAATTTATCATCTCTTTGGGAAATAAATGAGTACACCAGTCACTACAATGCAGAATGGCATTAATAGCCCTTCCTTCAGCTTGCCCTGCATCTCACTTAGGCCATGATTTAGAGTTGCTTGAGCATGATATTGCCTCTCCTGTGAGACCTTTGTGATAGCACTGATAGAGATGGTCTTGTCAATGTGTAAAGCTTCATGATTTACAGCTATTTGACAAAGACCATCAACACAGTATGAGATGGGCAGGGTCCGTCCGATTTCCCTATTTCACAATTAATGGAAATGGGCTTTGGGAAGCTTTCATCTATTTCTGGAAGTAAACAAAGCAGAGTCTAGCCCCGACCTCACAATGCCTACTGTTCTTCCTATGATCGAGAGCTACTTCCTTCCTTACGGGTAAGAAATGATCTATACATCTATACATCTATACATCTCTGTGTTAGGAAGATCATGTGACTGTCTCATTAGAAGACTACAAGTGAATGAGATTTACTTCAAGATTTTTCTCTTGTTAACTATATCTCTTTGCTAAGACTTTCTGTTGTTGTTTGTTTTATGTTCTTTTGATTTTATTTTTTGTTTGTTTGCCTGGTTTCTTTGCTAATTTGCTGGGTTTTATTTTCTCTCCTTGGATTACTATTACAATCTACAGTGAAGACAGTTTTAAGCTGAAAACTTCTGAAGAGCTTAATACTGTGTTCTGTGTATGGGGACTATTACTTGAAAGTCTTAGGGTAATAAACATTTGATTTTAAGCTACTGGAAAATTGCCCATCTTAAAGATTTAAGACTTGACATTATGCTAAGTGAAATAAAGCAAACAGAGAAAAGACAAATACCATATGTTCCACTCATCTATGGAAGCTTAAAAAGTTTATTTCATAGAATGAGAGAGTGGAATCATAGTCACCAGGGACTGAGAAGGATGGCCGGTGGTAGAAGTGGAAAACAGAAGGAAACTGGAAAATAATGAATTAGATAAGAGGAAGAAGTTTTAGCGTTTCCTTACTAATATGGAACAATATGGAAATGGTAATATAGAAATGATAACACTTCATTATACATGCTATAAAAGCTTTAGCAGATGTTAGAGGCAACACAAAGAAATAGAAATGTTCCAAGATATGAGTGTGTTACTTTTCTATTATTTGATCATTACACATCATATACACATATAAAATTATCATACTGTATTCCATAAGTATATGCAATTATTGTGCATAAATTTAAAAATAATTAGGGCTCAAAGATGAAGTGTTGAAGCTAGAAACAATTCCAAAACATGGCCTCTCATTTTTTTTTGTCACCCCAGCAGTCCCTTAATGAGCTTTGTTCCACCATGCTTCTCCATAATTTATTTATCTATAAATAGATAATGGATCCTCTCCTTAACCTCTTTTTAATCTGCTTCATCCCAGAAAATGTATATGAAGTTTCTAGTCAGCTACTTAGGAAGAACCGTACTAACATGCTAGTAAGTTAACAATGATAGAAAACGAAGGAACTTGACATTTTAATCATCTTTTTCTGATTATACCATTTCACTGTTGCATCTACTCTATGACAAGAGTTTCTCACACTCACAGTAAAATCCTTGTTTTAAGAAACAGGGAGGTAAAAAATACCTGAGGCAGGAACATGCCTAAGTAAAAGAAGTAAATGAAACCAAGGACCCTTAAGCCTGGTGAGATGGACGTGTTAATACTCAACTTGGATTAGAGAAGCATTTACCTAGCATATTTGCTGTCTGCTTTGTGGTTATCAGAGTGAATGTGCAGCCAGAGAGACCCTGGGAGGTGTTCTTTTATGACTTGAGTTGGATACCCAAATTCTCAGCTCCACTTCTGGTAGTGTACAATCACTTCACAAATATATAAAAGAAACCAAAGAAATGTATGCTTTTAAAATTATGCCATGGAATTCTTTGTTCCTCACATATTTCATTTGATTACTTGAGACAATTCTTGCAGATCTATATGGTATTAATTTTCAGTCATAAGTTCAAGAATCAGTGAGATCCAAAATACTTATGATCTAATGTATTAAATTAGCGGCACCCACAGATGGACCCAGGTTCTCAGGGAGCTAAACCAAGCTAACTGGAGAAAAAGCTACATTGAAGATGGGTGATTTCGGGAAGGCCTAGGGAAAGTCTGGAAAAGAACACCAGGGGTCTTAGAAAGTGGAGCAAAGAGCATCCTGGTGTTGAGCAGAGGGCTGGGGATTGAGGCAAAGAAAAGCACAATTAACCTAAGGCTCAGTGAGACAGAGAAGTGGGACCTGCCTCTCCCTGGACCAGTGGGCAGGTGCTGAACACTGTGAAAATCTGTTAAGAAAATCAAATCGCCATTACTCTTAATGATAAGATGCTTAAGTTCATATTGTAAGAACTCCTTCTTGTGTCATTTTTCTATAAATAAAGACTTAGAAGGAAGGAGCAGCTTGGCTTTGTAATTAGCAGCTGATGAACTCGCCCTGGTTGCCATGGTTGCCTTGAGTGAACACCCAGCCAGCCACACTACATTTATGAGGGCACCAGCCATCTTAAACATGAGATAGACACTTTGCATTAACTTCATGCTGACCACAGCTAACTGTCTCAGAGCCTCAGTGCTCATCCTCAGACAGGGCTGTTTAAAACAGTTTGTACCAGATGTTCATTTTCACATGCTGCAATGAACACCAGATCAGAGCCTTTTCAACCTTTCCATTATGGACCTTTTTTCATCCAAGAAAATCTATATGACCCCAGGTATATAGGTGTATAAGGTAAGTATACAAATCAAATCTTTACTGATAGTGAACTGTAGAGAAATTTATTTTAAAGCAGTTATTTGGAATAATCTTTCCCCTTATTAAAGATGAAAATAAATTTGCATGCTTATGAGCTGGATGTACTTGCTTGACTAACACTAACTATACAACCCAAAGATAAGTGAATTTGTCATTTATATACTGAGGAAGGATAGCAGAAAAATATGAAAAGCCTTTGTTTTCCATAGCTAACCTATGATGCTTCTATAAGAGCAGAAACTTCGTAAATAACCTAAAAACACTAGCACTCACAGCATCCAGTAGTCTTGAACGTGAGCTGAAGTGTTTCAGGCAGTGTCCATTGACTTTGTACAGTACGAAAGCAGGCACAGTGCAGATTGTACGTGTTGTATGTTCAGAACCAAGGCTTCAGTGAAGCTGTGCAGTGCAAGATAGGCAAGAGCTAACAAAAAACAAAACAAAACAAAAAACCCATCTTGAATTCATGACGTGAAAACAACTTTTGGTTGCTGCGCATTCAGAAACCTTTTATTATTGCCAAAGTTGTCACGGTCTCCATACTCAGTTACCTGACCCTACACTGCTGCAATCCACTGTAGCCAAAGGAGGAGCACTGCCTGGTGGCCTGGTAGAGAGACTGTTGTTACAGTGCCAAGCAAGTTAGGCTGCAGTTGGTCTAAATCAGCGGTTCTCCACCTGTGGGTCACAACCCCTTTGTAGGTAGATCAACCCTTTCACAGGTATCGCTTAAGACCACCTGCATATCAGAAATTTCCATTATGATTCATAACGGTAGCAAACTTACGGTTATGAAGTAGCAATGAAAATAATTTTCATATTGAAGGTCACCACAACATGAGGACTGTATTAAAAGGGGAAAGCACTAGAAAGGTTGAGAACCACTGGTCTAAACTAAGCTTTTATGACTGTTAACTGGTGATAAAGAGGTAAGATTGTGATTCACTCAAAATGAACAACCATGATTAGTCCAAATAGCCCTTCTCAGGCTATATAAACTGGCTGATCTGACTTACTTTATGAGTTAGCTGGGATATAATTCCCTTTGCTACATTCCCTGGTATGGGGACATTGGTCCCAATGGGGAAAAACACCTTGAGTGGCCTTTCCCTGGCTGCTGTCAGAGGTGAAGACTGAGCTGGAAGCACAACACAGGGAGGAGGAGAGGTAGTGAGAAGAGAGCTGTGGGACAGCAAGGGCAGGAAGAGCAGGGCGGGCAAGCCAACCAGGGCAGCGAGCCACTCAACAGCTGAAGCAGCGGCACTTAAACAGCTGCAGAGCAGCAAAAGCAGGAAGGAGAAGATGGCAGAGGTGGAGAGACAACCGGAGAGAGCAGAGAGCCAAGAATGAGGAAATTTAAACAAAAGCAAAAGTGTAAGGATCCAGCTAAGACGATCTTTAGGCCCTGGTTGCCAGAAGATTTCCAGAGAGCTATAGAGTCTTTAGGAGCAAGGGTCTTGGAGCCTATAAGGAGCTGCCACACTTGCCATGCTAAGTGTCAGGACCTAACGGTCTAGCCCTACACAATATCAGTAAGACTGTAGGGCTGAGGGTCCTGATACTGGACACCAGCACCAGAACTGTAACACTACAAGGTAGCGCCTGTTACTGCTCTTGCCTGCATACTGCCACCAGTCACTGCTTCCAAACACCTAGGGCAACAAAAGATGCCATGGACCAGCCCTTAAAATGCATCTCCTCACCTATTTATGATTTCCATTTGATTAGAATATACACATTCTGGTCAGATGTATATTCTGGAAATGTTAGCGTTGTGTAGAAGCGCTAACTGGGTAGGCGACCTGAAGTCTGCATGGGGAAAGTTTTTTTTTCCTCTTTTCAGCATTGGGAAACATTTTTGAGTGGGTATTTTCCGTTTCCCCAGCTTTTCAGATCGAAGATGTCTACATCATTCTCCCTCTGGGAACTCACAGAAAGGATTGTACACGGATCCAGCAAGAGCTAGTCTAGACAGCTGTCTAGCTTCAAGAAATAGTCTTTAAATCAGAGATACTAAGAGCTCCATGTGATAGAAATCCTGTAGGAGGCACAGTGGGAGTCTAAGGTCATTTCCACATGGAGCTGTCAATTAGGAAAGTGAGCTATGAAAGCTGTAGAGGGGAAAGGAGTGCTTCCAAGTGATTTCATACAGATGCTAAGCCTCATAAATCCAAGACCCAAAGAATAGAACTTGCAAGTGTGTGCCCATAGTCTGCGCATACTAAAATCTTTGCCACATAAGTGGATCATACGGCCACAGTCATGATCTGTCTTCGGGATATTTTAACTCATAAAAACAGATATCATACACTGTATATGCCGATAACAAGTCATGATATTACTTTATTCTTTATGATACCCTAGGATATGCTTGATATCAGCTAGTAATGCAACTTTATTCAAGGCTCTATCATGACTCTCTATATGCAATATACAAGGTAAGCTTGTTCATCTTCCTGCAAACTGGTTACCTCTTTTTAAAGCCCCGTATGTCCTCATGAGATAATAGCTCAAAACTGGGGCATCACTTTCAGAAACTTTCAACCATTCACCTGCGACATTTGAGAAATACAAATTCATTTCAAGAGGACCAATACTATCAATCATCATTTCACTTCATGAAATTAGCCAATTCCTTTCACACTCTAGAGAGAAGTGATTCAAATAGGAAAAGCAAGATGTGGCCATACAAGCCTATTCCCAAAACCACACTCCCAGGCCACCTCTGTGGGACTTATTTTAAACCTTACATACCAGCAATATCTATCTTGGAACATAGGAGACACTCTCTTTTTGCTCAAGCAAAGTACAAGAGAAAAATCCGGGGTAACTTGAAATAGAGGACTCCTAACAGCCCACTATTCCTGTCTATGATGGGGCCTTCCCTCACTACTTCCCAGATTTTGTGAGGGAAGAAATTAGGTGCCAAAAGAAGCCTTCAAGATTCAATTAAAACTAATAAGATGTTGTAAAATACTTAGCAGAAAGACAATATCCCAAATATATACAGAACGTGAAATTCATGACTATGGTGGGCAGCATACTCTGCTATATACTTCTGATATACTTCTGATTATATTTGGTGTGTCATTAGGACTCATTCCCCTAGGCTCCTAAAATTTACCCTAAAGTACTCAAGTTAGAGGAAACTATGAATAATTTTTCTAAAGAAAGACCTGCTAAAATAACCATGAATATCCAAAACCTATGGCATTAAGATGAAATGTAAGATGACTTTAAAATATTATTTTAGCCTCATTTTTATTTTTTTCATTTTGTGTGTGTGCATGTGAGTGCAAGCACCCACAATCCCAGAGGTTTCACATCCCCTGGAGCTGGTTGGGAGATTTTTATATGGGTGCTGGAAACCAAACTCTGATCCTATGGAAGAGCAAGCAACACATGCTTTTAACTGCTGAGACATCTCTCCAGCTACTTTTGTTTTATAAGATACATTGACTAAAACTGAAATGATTCCTAAAAAGTATTAAAAATAAAAAAGAAGAGACTTGAAATCAGTTGAAGAGGAAACATCTTGAAAATGACAAAGTTAGAGCAAGAACCAACCTCCCAAGTATGCCAACCTTTGGCATTACAAGAAGTAGTTTTCGCCTGCAGCCTTAATGCTTGAGAATCATGCAACTGAGTTACAAAAGAAACAAACAAACCACCTCGTAATGTTTTAAGTAAGTTTATGGTTTCACGTCAATGTATATTCATGGCTATTTTTGGCTGCATGTGGCATATGGGTGATGGGGGAGATACCCTTAGATCCAACCTACTTGTTTTCTCCGTGACGCTGGAGGTATAATGAGATGTAACAATGCCCTCAGATGAAATCACTCTTCAGGAACAGAGGCACTGAAATTATCTTTCTGTCAAATAGAGATCTTGGATAATTAAGATACTTTATCACAGAATCACTTCCTCAGTCTTCAGCCAACTCTGAAGGCATGGTGGCAGAAACTAATCAATGGGCTGTTTCTTGCATTTCTTACACTACTTCAAGGAAAATATATTGATTAAACAGTAGTTCTCAACCTTCCTAATGCTGTGACCCTTTAATACAGTTCCTCATGTTGTGGTGATGCTCCCAACCATAAAATTATTTTGTTGCTATTTCATAACTGTAATTTGGTACTGTTATGAATGATAATATAAATATCTGATATCTTAGGCAACCCCGTGCAAGGGTTGCTAAACTCCCAAAGGGGTCATGACCCATAGGTTGAAAACCGTTGGCTTAAGTAATGCAAAACCTGAACACTGATTTTTCTCAATTCAGTTTTATCGGTACTTTTATAGCAATGTCCGGAATACAATGTCTTGTATTCTGACACAGTGTGATATAGAATGGATGGCCAGGTATCTGTGAACTCTACTGAAGTCAGAAGGACTCTGATCTAAAATGAAAAGCTCTTTCTGTGGTAGCAGCTTCATTTATTTATTAAAAAACAAATATGTCCACCTGTAGATGAGAGTCAAAGCACAGACTTTTGGAATTACGGGTACAGGGCCATCTTACTCTTGGAGGTTTTGAGTGAAGGGAAACCCAATAGCGTGGTTTTATTTTCAGCCCTTAATACTTCTCAGAAATCTTTTGATTCTGAAATTCATTAAAGTCCAAATTCACCTAAAAGTACCTACTTTGGCCACGATATTATCTATGAAGCACAGAATTTAAATTGGGCCTAACCCGGCCTCTCGTTCCAGCCGTGATTAATGAGACTTCCATTCCTTTCCCACTTCCTCTCTGAGGACTGACGTGGAAAGCAAGCCTACGCCGAAGCCTAAGAAAACAGAAACTTTCTTCCTTCGTTCCACTTTTAAACATTGTAGTTTTTATAACATATTGATTAAAAGCATATTTTAATCATACTTAAAGTGATGTCTTTAACTTTTCCCCAAATAAAACAATAACATTCTCCAATTCTTGGTTAAGCTCTTTTCTTCCAAAACCTACTAACCAAGCAGCCAGCCTGGAGTGAACAGCTCTGTGTTTTACATGGAGGCAGAATTAAAACGTACACTGAGTCAGACTTGAATAATCAGGGGGATTTAACGAAATTAGGTTCAGATGTGTGATTACAAACAGCCTGTTCATCAGACCTGGGACACTGCGGTATGTTTCCTTCATCCTCCCTAATTTGAGAGATTTTGCTGAAGTCACTCATTGTTAAATCATATTAGATATAATTCGCCCAACTCTCGCCCTACTGTACTTGTGCCTGTTGGCCTGTGCTTCTTCAATATGCCATAAGAGATAATAATAAATGGTTAACAGGCTGGAGGGCACTAGATTCCTCACATTTCATGCCAGACCACCTTTCACGGAAAGCTTCATTTGGCTTTATTGTATAATGAATAAATTGAGAGTTTTCTTCTTTAAAGAAAAAAGAAATTTTATCACACTTCTAAGTTGCAACATGTGTGCTTCTGTGGAGACTAGGTAAGTCTATACGAGACCCCACTAATCCACAGAAAATATCAATATCAGTCGACTGCCTCTAAGATTCACATCTGGACCAAACTATAGGACCCAGAGGTGATTTATTGGGAAAGTCATCTTTAAAAATGTGTTAACTGTTTTCCCATTTATTCTTCCAATTGAACTTGGCCAAGACATTTTGGGGAATATAGACAATTATCTTACGTACACCATAGACACATTAGCATCCCATGCTTTACTTCTTGACTCTGATTTTTGCACTGTCTGACGCTATTTAAATTTAAATGTAGACTGTTACTAAGAAAAAAATGGAGCCAGGCACAAAAAAAAATCTAAAGTCTGCACATCTCTGTGTACCTTTCTTCATTTTGTATAACTAGCCCACTGGACTGTCATTACAGTGTGAATAGAATGTTCTGAATTCTACATTAATAAACAACATACCATGCTGCCTGAAGATAGAAATATTTATAATTACAAAATCTAATATTAGATGAAAAGTAATAAAGAGATAATTGAATCTTCTGTCACATTAAGAGGAATTAGATATATTTCCCATTCAAAATCTAATATTAAAGAAAAACTAACGAAAATGAATATTTAAAACTATCTGCTTATGAAATTTGGACACTATGGTGGCTCAGAACAAGGATAAGTCCAAGCTGATGTTAACTTCATCCATAGAAGACGTCAGCATGTCTTCTATAACTCAGTCTAACCTTTCTTTAAGTAGAGATTTAAAGGTAATTGAAATCTTTGACTTTTACGGATCTAGTTATGAGAATTCTATTCATAACATACAGCAAATGCATCCAAAATTTTTATTCTTCTCCTAATGCCCAACAATGAACAGATTCAAAATCACAATTTCCACTCTTCCTTCCTCACAGCACAACCACCCAAGCTTTCTGCTTATAACATTTTTCAAATGTACTTCTAGCATAAATGGGATGTACCACGTGGTGCAGGAAGAACCAGTGCTAAGATAAACTTGAAAGAGATCACAAGTGTCCTACAAGCCTTCATGAAGAAGACACCAGTGCCTGAGATGAACTCTTACTTAATCTTTCTTCGTGGGTGCACACAATCCTATGGAAATTCAAAGCAAGCATTTTCAACTCACTATTGGCACTGACCTTCTAGGGCTTGAATTTCAGGGTTTCAAAACAAGACTTTTGTGCCAGCTTGTCCCATGGCGGGAAGAAAAGCAAATGAAACCACAGAGACGTGCCAGTTTTAATTTGATTTCCGGCTTAGCAACCCAACCCTGGTATGAAAATAAAACCTAAAACTCAAAACCCTCCTGTAGTAACCAACGAAAAAAATGCTATCCCCCCCCCAAAAAAAAAGTCATCAAAATTCTTCCAAATGTAACCAGTGAATGCAATAACCTTCTCAGAAGGAGGACTGCAAAGTAATGTGTCTTTAGAAAAGAGACAGCATGGCTGGAACACATAGCCTCAGTGGCAGGATACATGTGTGACTCTAACATAAGAACAAAGGAAGCTGAGCTTTGACTTGGAATCTAAACCTCTAGTCCTGAAGATGAAATTGGTATTTAATCAAATGTAACAATTTTAGTGGGGTCTTTGGTAGAAATGCTTTTACTTCTACCCTGTGAGCTATGGAATGAAATCAGTTCCATAACTGATTCAACATGTATTGTGATGGATGCTCAAAGTCCTTACTCCTAAGTATAGTCTGTTTAACTAAAACAGAAACACCAACACAGAATACATGAACTGCTGTCATATTCAAAACATACAGGACAGAGGAAAAATTAATGAAACACAGTAAACGCAGTATTCTGCCTTTGAGGCAGGATAAAAGATTTGTGCTGATTTCTAAGTAACAGAGTTTTTCATTTTCTGTGAAAATATTTTCTTAATAAAATCTCCGAGAACTAAACTAGCAACATATTATGGTGATTTCTACACGATGTCTGCTTACAAGAGGAAATAACACGTAAATGAAAAAGAATGGATATTGGGGTGAACTCTGATGAATTTTTTTTAATTCATGGTACCTCAATGGTATGAAATTCTCAAAGAATTTTTTTCAAAAAAAAGTAAGAATAGAAATACGAACCAACTAAACTTTCTAAACTTTTGATATAATCAAAATAAATTACAAGTCCTAGAAACCCAGAGAAGTAGGAAATAGCATGTTGATCAATCTCCTTAATCTATCACTAATTCCTCTTTGTTTTCACCTAAGACAACAGCTTTAAGACAATGTTTTCTTTCTGGTTTAAAAATATTTATACAAATATTAATTTATCATGTGATTTCAATATATATAAATTCTTCCCTTATCCTTTTAATGCTTTTATTTTCTTTTTTTTTTATATTTTAGTTTCTTAAATCTTAGTGTATATTCATTGTATAAAATAATAGCTTTCACTATAGCAATCTCACAAATTTATCCTGTACCTGGACCATATTTTATCTTCCACTGCCTTATCTCTATTTAAAATGTATCAAAGACCTAAATGTAGGACTGAAGCTTTGAAAAGGGGATTTAAAAAATTAGTATAAGTTTACATAAAATTTTAAAACTTTTTACAGCAAAGAAATCAAGAATGAAGGGACAGCCCATGGAATGAGAGAAAATATTTGTCAGATATATAGATATAGATATAGAAGATGACATAGATATAGAAAAATATAGATATATACTGTTTTCCTTGCACTGTAGTGGTATCCCAGTTGCCCAATTTAAAGCTTTAATGATAAAAGCAAATTGTAACTTACAGAATGCATTCATACCCTGAGTCAAAGGAAGATATTTTAATCTGAATATATGGGAATATATGTACTATATTGGCATGGGGCAGGAAGAATTAATTAGCAAGAATAATTATAAAGATGTGTGTCTCTGAATATTTAAGCCAAGGTTTCCAGTCAGTGAGGTAAATTAGTGTATTTGGAGAATAAGGACAAGGTATAAAACACATTTGTCTAGCTAGTTGTCTCAAGACAAAGAGTAGTGTTGTCTTCAAGGCTCTATAAACAATATTCATGCCCAGCAACCCTATTTAATATGCTACTATAATTAAGTAAAGGTTAATCAGTCTGTCTTTATTCTTCAGCAGGAGACAGAAGCCAAGACTATCTGTTGGAGTCCCTAGAAAGGAGGCAGTCTTTTCTAACTACCTCAGCTTCTCTCTGCCTAGTCACTCCTGCTATGTTACAAAAAGGCAAAGGGTGTGCATCTCAGCCCATTAAATAGTCTCTTCTCAAAACTCTAGAAACTAAGATGATGTCACACCATGCTATTCCAATCCATTTAAATACTTCTACATTTGGTGTCACTTCCAAAACTACTAACTAGCTAATTTTCTATCTCTACCCATTAGCAATGAGGTAAGTATCCAGGACAAACAGATCTCATTAGATTTTAACCTAATTTTACAACCATGTTTAGTTTTAGAATTTCAAACTTACCTAATAAAAATTAACAAATACCTTTAGTTTTATTCTTATATATTTCACGATGTTCTATAAGGAGGAAAGCACCAAAAGTAAGTCAGTGGTGATACTGCTTATTCCATACCCAGATAGGACATTTTTTTCAGTTTTATCTTTAAATGAAAAGACTGAACCACATGTTCTATGTTGTTTTACTTATTGCTTGACAAGCAACAGTTGTGTGCTTATACAATTGTCATGTCTTTTTTCAAATGTATAATATACATATGTATATATATATCATATATATAATATATATTATAATATAATATATTTTATCAGTTTATATTTGCTGTATAAAATGGTGGATTTTATAAACACACTTTCGCTCATCCACCATTTAATTTGATCATATTATATCTCCATTACTCTTTCTTGCCACCTCGCATATCTCTTGCCCCTTCTCCTCCCCTTCCCAAATAGATAGTTCCTCTGTGTGTATGTGAGAGAGAGAGAGATAACAGACCGACAGACAGACAGACAGAGAAAAAGACAGAGACAGAGACAGAGAAATTTATATTTACGTGTATATGACATAGGTTCCATACATAAGAGAAACCTATATTTATCTCTCTGAGTCAGGGTTATTTTGATCTCCATATATGATCTCCAATATTAATGATAATATTCCAATTCCACCATTTTTTTGCAAGTGACATCATCTTCTATAGGGCCAAGTAAAGCTCTATTGTAGGGGCTGAGTTGGTGGCTCACTCAGTAAACTGCTCCTTATGGATCCCCAGCAGCCATACAAAAACTACTTGTGGTACTGCACAGTTGTAAACCCAATTCTGGAAAGGCAGAGACAAGAAAAGCCCGGACTTACTGGACAGCTAGTGCAGCCAAATTACTGAGCATGGTTATTTTACTGAAAGATCCAGTCTCAGGAAAGAAAAAAAAATAAAAACCAAGAAATAAAGGAAAAAGTAGTTGGGCCAAAAAGATGACTTGGACCTGAGTTCAATCACTAATGCTCACACAAAGGTGGAAAGAAAGAACCAACTCTGCAGCCTTATATGTACACGTGCTATGGCATGGCACACCCACACATACATTCTATACACATGTAAAAACATGATCAACAATAATAAATGGGATAGTGATCAACATAGACACCTGATGTCAACTTATGTGCTTCATACACATATGAGCATGCACATTCATATAGTATACTATATTTTATCTATTCATCCAGTGATTGACACCTCATCTGATTCTATAACTTGACCATTGTGAATAGTCTCATAATAGTCATTAAACAGCAAGCATCTCTATAGAGCACTGACTTTCATATTTTTAGGTATATTGCCATGAGTGTCATAGCTGGATTATATGGAAGTTGTAATAGCATTTGAGAAACTGCCACATAGCTCTCATCTGTGCTTCATCTGTACCAAGCTTCTGTATTTTTATCTATACCTTTCAATCTCCCTGCTATCAACTGGAATTTTTTGTGTTTGGAGAGCTTGATTTCTTCATGTTTGTTGTGGGCAAGATATGTAATATAGTCTTTTTAGCCAAGAAATGTACATGCATGTCTTTCCATTTTCAATTTTCTCTGCCATGGCACTAACATGATCTCTGATGTAAATGACCTAACGCCTTTCTGACAGTTCCTCATCGCCCTATTCTGGTGTCTTTTTAGTTCGCATCTCACATAGAAACAAATATCATTTTAAAATAGAAAAATAGAGTTCAACCCTCACACCCTGTCGTGGTCTTCCTTTTCATTTAAATGAAATGCACAGGAGAACCTATATGAATCAGTTAGCAATGTGACAACCCCAGGAAGCTCCAGTCTCACCTCTTTCTGTTTGTTGCTCTTCCCCTTGTTCATAATGAATGCTCCCATGACACTGGCCAGATTCAGCTCCATGGACTTTACCATCTTGAAAAAGAGATGTTTGTTGGTGGTGGTGTTGTTCTGGCTTTTTTATGTGTGTCTCCACGTCCATCTAATCCAGCCCAGTGTTCACGTGGTTTTCTCCATCTCATCCCTGCTGGTTTATCTGACACACTGCCTCACCTCAAATCCACTTCCATAGACAAACATTTCCTGATAGCTCTTCTTTGCCATGCTCCTCTATCTCGTCTCCTGCCTTGGCATCTCGTTTATTTATTTATTTCATCAATCTTATTTAAATTATCTATTTATTGCATTTCCTCTGCCTCCTTCTGCGTCCTACTCATCCGACATCTTCAAAGCGCAACATATTTTCCCGTAATCCTAGATCATCGATAAGTGCTTGTTGAATTAGTAAATTGAAAAAGAGATGGGACCAATTCTGTTTTTTCTGTATGCAGCATCTGTGTAGAATGCACATCCTTTGCACGAAACCCTTGCTATACAGCCAGGTAGCCTATGATGTCGAAATAGAGGGAGAAGGGTAATGTTTAGCAGCTAAATTGAGTTGTTCTTCATGCAGAGGCAGAACCTTACTTCACATTGGGAACTTGGTGTCTTGATCCGTTTCAACCATTACCTATGCTTCTAGAAGTGTCTCACTCCTTAGTCTTGTGTCAAAAACCATAAAACAAGAAGGCATTTTCAAGGCTTCTCAGGAGTCTCTTTTTATGTGATCTAAGAGGGAGGACTATAGCTGTGAAGTAGATGAGTCTCCTTTTCCAGGTAGTGCTTTGTAAGGGCTGATTACTAGAAGAGAATCACAATTAAGTCAGATATGACATGATGCAAATAATGTCACAAATGCATCCTCTGCATACTTTGAGGCTTTCCTAGAAATAAGAGTGTAGTAGTGCACTCACTATCCTTCCTAAGAACAAACCCCAAGCATTTGGCAATGACCTCCCTGGGAAAGGCTCACCTGCTTTAAGCCTCTAGTCCAAACACTGAATTGAGGAGATGCATTTCCTTCTCCTCATCAGAGTTAATTATATAGTTAAAATGATCGACATGAACAACTATCTCAAGGCTGTAGGTGTTAGAATCGTACCCTTGGATACATTGTACAGAAGTTTAATTGTGAATTTTGAAGTATTACTTTCGTTTGTTAACTGGGAGAGTTGATCATTTCTTCTGGTAAATTTCTGCCAGTTAAAGATGCAAATTTGCATTTTTGTCTGTTCAGATGCCATATCAACAGCAGTCTTTCATTCAACTTGTTGACAAGCAAAGTTTCTAAGCATTCTAGGAGCCTCCGTGGAGTCTCCCATGTCTTTTTGAAGGTATTCCATTGAAGCTGAATTTATCAGGTCTCAACAGCAAACAAGAAATTTTTTTCAGCTAATTAGGATTGTAACTGTAACATACTTCATTTGATGCGTGTCTTGAAGTTTACTGCTGGTCCTATAAGTTTGCGAATGCCACAGACCTAGTTTAACTTAGACATTTCATCTCCAGATCCCTGTAGTTGGCAAAACAACAAGACAGTTACTCACTAAATGTTTGATGAATAAATTAGTAACATGAAATGTGAACTATCATAATGATTGCTAGGTTATTCTCATAAATAAAATAGAGTTGAACTTCCAAATTTGACTTATTAAAAATGCTAAAGTTATAAGGACCAACTATTTCAACTTTGATATTTTTATAGTTTTTTGGAAAACAAAACCCTAAAATGTTAAAGAATTTGACTAAGTGTACAGTCTTACTAACTAGAATTAATATCCTGGTTTCAAAAACCCTTCAATTGTGCTGCTAAACTTCCACTCTTGATACCAATGTATTGTTTATGTTTGGGATACTTATTATCAATGTCAAAGATAGTCCTGATGAAAAGATGGAAAGAGGAATCCCATAAAATAGAACAAATCTAAAGGAATCAAGGACTATTCTAAGCATTAGATCTCATGTCATAAAGCATTCAAAACCCTTAGTGTCATTAACCATCAAAGGTTTTCAGACATTATCCAACAGCTAGAAAATAGTATATACACTAGTGCAAATACAGTAATTGATGTAAAAAATGAATTTCTTTCAATGATAACTTTTTGAAACAAAGCATTTACTTCTTTATCTGTGCCCCTATCCTGGACATAATCAAAAGTATAGTAATTCGTGTCTTGGGGGATCCTATGCATAACACAAACCACTGTAAAATTAGCCATTTAATTTATACTTCCGTGACACTCTGTTATTAAATTTTAGGCTACTAACATGGCCAAAAAAATGTTTTGTTTGCAGTTACTATTGTTATTATCATTATGTAAATAAATGTAATTGTAGTCTGTGGAAGAGTTTGCTATTTTTCACTGATAATCAGTTCCTCTCTCAAAGTACCCATAAGAATTCCTAGGAAGTGAATGTGAAAGGAAGTGATGTGTAGCAATTTCCAAAAGAAGTAACCAATTGACAGGGTTCAGCTTCCAATTTATTTTTCCTTGCCCTGGCAATTATGATTACAAAAGCTTTAAAATGTCCCCTTCATAGAGAACGGCCTTACATGTTTGTCTCTTAAATCTATTCAGAAGCTCTGCAGAGAGAAATCTAAAAGGGAGAAAAATCTGTTCAACAACACATGGATCAGTTAATAACCCCAGTCAATTCCTTGTGTAACGCTTCTCATTCCTTACCCCCTTTGACAATCACTGCCAAGGCCTTAGATAATGGTAATTAACTTAGCTGAGATCAAATGGGGGAAAAAAAATAGGTGGTTGGAGAAAAGGCAAAATTTGAGTTTCAGCCATTGGATGTTTCCAGGGGAAATGGCATGAGTTATCGCTGGTCATACTTAACTTCAGGGAAATGTCTCCAGGTATCCTGATATGGAGGCAAATTAGATATCAGTGTCTGTAAAAATCTATTGTTAACACTTCTTTTTAAAAGAGGAAGATTTTTAAATACCAATTGCCTAAATGATATTGTTTTAAAATGGAAAAGTTATTGAAATTGAAATTTGTCATTAGTCAAAAGACAGAAACTGAACCAGTAACTTTTGTAGAGAAAACAATGTAGTGAATTAATGAATAAAAGATGATTAAGGGGAAATTAAGGAATGTGGGAAGAAGAGACACATATCAACTACTACTTCTGATTGGGAGCATCTAAGCAACAAAACGATAGCCCAGAGGAAGACACCCCCAAGAGGTATATAGCAGGATTTGTTGTATATGTGGGCTGCAGATGTCTGCTGGAGCACCAGCAAGCTGCAGTATTCTTCATGAGTGTATCTACTGGGGGACATAAAATTTTGTGCAAAATAGATGCCATTGGACCTCTGAAACACAGCCACATCATGGAAGGTGTGGCTCACACCGGCATGAGAAAGTCCTCTGCTATGCCTTGAAGTACCTCTCCAGCTCCCCCTTCTAGCTCCTCCCATCTCCTTCCTCCAGTTCCTCTCTTTATATCATCCATCTGTAAATCTTAATATAGTGAAAACCAGAGAAGGAAAATTCTATGGAGCGTAGCTATCAAAGAATAACGAAAGGGAAAAGAAATAGATTTTGAGCTGAGAAACACTGACTATATCAGCACACATAAGGAATGACACTAACGCTGATAGAGAGACCCCAAAGGTATGGTTTTGCCAATCCATCTGTCCATTCTGCCCTCTGCGAAGAAATAAAAGCTATCCTTCAAATAGATCGCATCTATAACTTTTTCAAAAATATCCTAGAGTGATAGATCACAACTTTCTTTATATTTTCAGGGAAATCTATAGCTTTATAAGGGTTAGAACAGCCTGGGTAGAGATTTGGATGAATATCTAGATAAATGGGTAAAAGGCACCTTTTTCTGGATCAATTGCTTCAGACTCTCTAGAGCAGGCCTACAAAAACAATCCTGAACAAGAAAATTTTAAAAGAATCTCTCCAAGGAGAGAGGTTGGCAAAAACAGAGATGTCTCTAGCAAAATTTAGAAGGAATAAAATTATAGAAGTTCAGATTCTGCAGACAAACATTTAGGCCGAGTGCCACCCCACTGCTCTGGACTTGCAGCTGTTTTTGGATATCTGTCCCTGGGTTTTGCATAATTTTTCCAGTGGTACAAAATTAGAAATATATTTATTATTTTCCTTGGAATATTACTTGTTACATATAATAAAACTGAACCCCTTTGAAGACCAGCATGTACTACAGAAAAAACTCAGACCACAGATTCTAGGAAGGGCTTTTTTTTTTTTTTTTAATGAAACTGAAATTCCTCTCAAATAAGGATAATACCTTTTTATTGTGTGATAGACTGTTATTTCAGACAAATCTCTAGAGAGGTCTGGGAAGTACAGAAGTCACCCTCTACTCTGAAGCTGAACATAGGTCACTGTAGTTTACCTAAACAAATGAAGAATATTTTACTCTGTAGAGGGCCACCCCACATGAGATTCCATGGGACAGTTAGGGAAATTTTAGGAAACAACCCGCTTCTGTTCATTATATCATCTTTTACTTTTTATAAAAAATACAAAGACAATTTTAGAGTTGGTTGTATCCATAGGCATGCATATACCTGTACAGGATTAGTTAGGCATATCCATATACAAGACCCTGCTTAATGAGGTTATTTTTCCCTGTTTCTGATAAGCAAGGCATGCCCACTCAGTTGTGTGGAGCTAGGAGGCTGTATTTTAACTTTTGTTTTGTGTAAAGACCCAAGTTTCTGATATAACTCATTCCTGAAAAGAGCTTGAAAGCCACACAACTAAAATTTTACCAGTATAGATATGAAGCATAATGTTAGTTGTATCCGCAGTAGTCACTAACTTCCCCTCCAACACAGTCTGCTAAATGGAGGAGGAACTTCTGTGCCCAGACATGCTGCTTATTGAAGCTATGTGTGAGAGTTAGGACGAGGCGATAGTGCATACGGATTCTCTATGGCCTGGAATTTCCAGATTTTGAAAGATGGGAGTAGATAAAAATCAGGACAACTGAGATTGTTGCAATAGTACTGTGAGAGATCTTGAGAAGCTGAATAATGAAGAGAAGAGCAGAGAGTGTCTAGTTGCAAAAGTCAGGCAAAGAAACGCAAGTGTCTTCATTGGTCACATGTAAAAACCACTATCTTTACTTAACAGTCACACTTTCACAAACACGTGTTATATATATATCATATTAAACACATGTGGGGTAGCTGCTCTATATTTTTCATGGATTCACACTGCTGCACAACAGACCTATCTTGTGGTTAAGAATTAAAGGTATTTTAGCAACTTTTAACCTTAGGAAAACTTGATGTGTTTATATATAAATAAATGCCTTTTGGATGTCAATTAAATGTGCTTGTCAGCCCTGGACTTAGACTTTCAGTAATAACACTCTTTATACCAGCAAGTTGATGCTTCTAAAATGTATTAGCCCATTTTTAAAGGATCATACTGGTAGTTTTGTCAAGGTATCTTTAGTATCTGAGGGAAGCATTATGATCTCATCATGTTGAAAAGCCAACAATTTGTCAACACTGATAAGCCCTGGCAGAATTCCTGCTCTCCTAGAAATAGGATCTTTGGCAGTGTATTTGTATGGCTTTGGCTTGAATTAATCTGGTCAACTTTAGGTTAGTCTGCCACAGTGTTGTATAAAAACTCCCTTTGTGATAAGCATTCTATCTTGAAACTCCCCCTTAATACACAGGATGTTTGAAAAGGAGGTGAAACATTCCATTCTGCAAAGAAGCTCATTGAGCTCAGGAAGCAAACTATTCAAAGTATTGGGAAGTCCTTGAAACCTACCAGATTCACTGAGCCACCCCAAGTGTAAGGACTGCTGACTGACTCTCAGACAAGCTCTGCAGGAGAGGCTCAGATCAATCAAACTACATGGAAAAGAGATTTTCCAAAACTTTGACTTTCCTCAAAGCTGTTCAGTAAGATCCACATATCTAGCTTTCATGAGCCATCATCCATGATCTCACTGAGTTATTTCTGCTCCTGTGAATAATTCATCATCCATGTTCCTGTAAGTAACCCCAATAACACTGGTTCACCAAGCTAGATTTTAGTAGTGTCCTTATTTTGGTGTGCCATGGATTTCCCATCGGAGGTAGATGAAGGTTTGCTCATATCTCCCCAGGAATTGTGTCACACAACACACAGTTTATGGACTGTGATTCCAGAATACAGTGTGCTAGTGTTGCCCTATGATTCTGATGCAGACAGCTCTGGATACACTATGCCCTGATACTGAATGATGTTGTTTACAAAGTAAAATTTCCTTAGAAGTTGTGAATTTACAGACATTCCCAAATGGGTGATAACAGCATATGGGTAAGTGTGAGAATTTTTTAATAGGATTGCCATTTTCAAAGTCCCATTGCACCTGTGTGATATGTATATAGCTTTAGGTCCTCTGTCACTCTGAGGTCTGGGTGTGGGAGGGACCCTAGAGACAGGATTATGTACTGATTAATAATCAGGCAATGAGAAACAAGAGTCTTGGTAATAATGAAATTTAACAGAGTCAAGGAAACCATCTGTCACACTCTAGAATGTTAGTGTTGAAAAGGCCATGTATCATAAACACATGTGAACATGGAGCATGGCTAAGATTGCACACAAATAAAGATGGTTTGATGGAGGCTGGTTCATAGCAATAATGACTGGGCAACATCATGAGCAGAACCAGAATGTTCCCATCAGGAAAGGGACTGACATTTAAAAAAGGAAGAAATGGCCCATACTGAGCCTCAGGGTCCATTGGTTGCCTATGGTCACATATAGCTGACATCCTGGCAAGCACTCTTTGCAAAGCCAGTGATGGTGTCACCAGAGAACTGGAGATGAGGAGCAGGCACCTACCTACAACTTCTGAGGACCTGGCTGGTAGAGGACAAGAGACATGACCAGACATGCCCTTCTGAGTGTCCATTTTAGTATCAGCTCCTTACACATGGAAGGCAACAGTACATGGGGGACACAAGGGAGCAAAGCTTGAACTTCAATCCCAACTTTGCCACAGCTACAACGGTGACCCTGGTATCTGTGTGCTTCAGCTCCCTCATTAAGTTAGAAAGGGTAAGGGCCTAAAACTATCATTTCATAGCATCAGAAGAGCACAATGTACAGCATACACTCTGTGAGACACCTGCCACTGTGTGTGTTAGGAGTGTAGGTTGTGTGGTGTCCTTTCATTGTGATGTCCCTTCCAATGAAGTTATTTTCAACCAAGATACAGATAGTGTGTTGTGTGCACTACACGGTCACTCAGACCTTTGTTTCATTTTTACTTTTGTCATATACAAGAAAATCATTCTATACCAGTGAGTCAAGATACCAAGTTACAAGGTAAAAGTACCTTTTAGTTTACTTAAAAGTAAACCAGGTAAGACTATTCCTCCCTTTAAAACTTTTGCACTTTACTTCATAGCTTGTGTAATCACAATGAAATTTTTCACACATTATTCTTTCTTGAAAGATACACTTGTACAAGTATTGAACAATATTCCATTACCAATATGTACATTTACCAATTCGTAATGATACAATAACATGGGAAATTCTTGATGTGCTCTTTGTCAATTAACTTTTATATACATCTAATTAATTTCCAGATCATATCAGTAAATCCATTATTAAACATTTCAAGCAGATCCAAAGAATGAGATTTAAAAACCAAACAAAACAAAACATGGTTCTTGGAAATTATCTTTTTACATGTGAGAATATCAGAAAACTTTCATTGTAATATGCTTTTATTTTATTTTATTTTATTTTATTATTTTATTTTATTACAATATGCTTTTGTTTAAAAATAAAAAGGCCAATTCTCTGGGGCTTTGTGAAAACCGTGTAGTAGTTGCATTACATTGTGCAAGACTTGGAGCATATGTTTAATTACAGCAACTTGGTAAACCAAAACTTTTGTAATTATACGAAGCAGGGTACACCTGTAGCCCTAGGTTAGATCTGATTGACAAGAATGCCAACACACACAAATGCACAGCAAGTACCAGAAGAGAGGGAGTAAGACCTGAGTTACTCAAATTAAGAACATTTTCCATGCGAGTGGAAACAATGACTAGTTGCACTAAGGTCAAAAGCTATATAAGTTTTCTCTGTGGTTTTCTGCTTTCTCCAGCTGAAATCAGATAGGGACAAAGTGCTAAGAAACTGAAAGACCGAACAAATGCCTTTTATTTGAAAGTATTACATGGTTGTTAGGGGAATTAAAACCTGGATAAAAGACTTCAGGAATTTTGACCTGCACTAGAGCCTTCAAATTTAAAAGAAAAAAAAAAAAGATAATCTGATGTTGGTACATAACCTACTTTAAGTAAGACAAGTTAGCTAATTCTATATAAGCAGGAAAACATCTTAACTATATTAAGCAACATTTATAATAACTCGTGATTAATGACTACAGAATCAAACTGTAGCTTTTTTCTTTGCCACTTAGTTTACTCTTGTTCTGATATTGGGTGCTTTATTTTGAATATATGTGTATATTCAATTGGCAAATTAATTAGAATTAGAAGATATATTAATTTTAAGAATAGAAAAAAAATATGTTAAGCTTTGGATTAACAACACCTGTAGTAATCCCCAGTTTCTTTATTCAAATCTCATGTGGAAACCTTGTCCTTGAAAAGCAGCAACTGTGACTGAAAGAGCATAACCTCTAGCTTGTTGTCTATCCAGGCCCCAAACTTTGAAGAACTGGCACAAATCACAGGCAATAGCAGTTTGTAGTGAATAGATTGAGTTAGCATATATTTACCAGATAAAGAATAAGACCGAGATTCCTAAATTCTGACACAGAAGGAAGAGCAGATATGTCAACATCAATAACAAATCAGGATTTTTTTTTTTATCCTTAGGTAAATGCTTATAACAGGATCTCTTAATTGTAATTGAAACCTGAAATCCTTTGAGAAGCTTTAAAAATGTGTGACATAGTGCCATATGTTCACCATCTAAAGAAAGAAAATTTTTGACCTTAAGCTTTAAATTGGCTTTAAGATCTCTGATAATTTTATGGGTAGAAGAGAGAGAACACTAATTTCATAGTGATGAACTGTATTCCTACTGTAAATGGTGGGCACTTGAAATCACATTTGAAATAAATATTCCTTCAGTTTGAGAGAATTTTCCCAAGTGACCCCATGGAAAGGTAAAGACGCCCTGATGAAATAGAAATATATAAAAAATCATAATTTCTATACTTTAAGAACTTGTGCGTGTGTGTTTGTGAGAGAGAGAAAGAGAGAGAGAGATAGAGAGAGAGCGTTGCATGTGTTGTAAATCTGGGTGCTTAGTAGAGAGTGGGAAGAGGTAAGACTGGGTGAAATGGATGATAGCACAGTTGTCATGGTACTTGCTACCTTCTGGCTCCTTGAACTGCCTACAAAGCTCTCTAGTTACAGAGGTGAAGCCACACAGCCAAGATGTCCATAGAAAGCACTGTAAGTCTGGGCCCTAGGAAGTGGTATCAGGGAGGACCTAACTCTACTTCTCAGTGGAACCTAGCCTGCCACCTCAGAACTGGGAGCTGTGGGAGTCTGTGGAGCTAACTCCATCAGCAACCTCACAAAAGTTCAGGTTGTGACCACTGTTAGCCAAGCCAGTCAGGTAGTAGACAATCAACGTGGGCTTAGAGAGAAGAAGTTAGCATATTAATATGTTAACTGCAGCTAGCATACAGGTTTGGTGAGAAATAACCCATAGGAACTTCTAAAAATAATTGGAGTATTAAAGTTACAAGGCTTTATAGTTTAAATTCACTTCTAGGGCCCTAAAATGAATTGATAGATGTTGTTTTTCTAAAGAGTCACCTAGTTAGCTGCCTTCTAAACATTTATATCCATAGATTTGTGCAGCTTCCAGTCTTGGTCAAAGAAGCTTCTTATTGCAGTGAGTAGTAGCTAATATGGAGACACATTACTATTCAAGGAGCTGAGGATAAGCAACTATGAATGGCTGGCCATACATAGATGACATATATATCAGCCATCATGTCCATGCTCTGAGGCTCTGGGAACATCATAGAACTGGGAAAACAATTTAAGAGCTGAGGGATGAATGACGAGTCTTATGGAGTGCTTTCCTCTGGATATGACATGGCTGTTACATCCATGAACTCATAGCACCTATGGTTTCCTACACAGGACCAACACAAAATCAAGCCAGTTAAAATCCAGTATGAATGGAACCATGGAACCTAAGGCTCTTCCCTCTGGCTGAAAAGCTACTGGTAGATGCTAAAAGACAAAGAGTCACCTTCCTTTAGGAGTGTGGGTATTGGTAGGCTGCCTGTGGCCCTGTGGATGAGCCTATATCCATGTACATATAGGCAGCATTAATTGGACTTGCTAGGATAAAACAAAACAATTTTTAAATTATGTAGTTTTAGCATGATAACAGGGACTACAAGTTAATATGACATTTTTTTTCAGTCATAAAGAAGACCATAACATGCAAGCTGTACATACAATAGACACAAAGGAAGAGAGTGAGAAAACTTACCTCTAGGGACCACCTTGATGAATAATATAATATTGGGATACAGTATTTCAAATGATTGTTTGACCTTAGAGATAAAGTATTTTATCTCATTAACAAAAATTTTTTAATATTTTTTTTTGTTTTTTTCGAGACAGGGTTTCTCTGTTGTAACTCTGGTTATCCTGAAACTCACTGTGTAGATTGCTTTTAACTCAAGAAGATCCACCTGCCTCTGCTTCCCAAGTGCTGGGATTAAAGGTGTGTGTCACCATGGCATGGCATAAACTTTTTTATTAGATTTCAAATTTGTTTATTCTGTGTACGTGCCATGACACATGTGTGGGTATCAGAAGACTGTCACTGCTCCGGAGGAGTTAGGACCTGGGAGAATGGAGCCAATAAATGAGTTGGACTAAAGTCTCACACACTAGCAAACTTTATTCAGAACACCAGAGAATTTATACTCTAAGGGTTAAGAAAAAGGTCATATGGGGCTGGAGAGATGGCTCAGAGGTTTAGAGCATTAACTGTTCTTCCAGAAGTCCTGAGTTCAATTCCCAACAACCACATGGTGGCTAACAACCATCTCTAATGGGATCAGGTGCCCTCTTCTGGCTTACAGGTGTACATGAAGATAGAGCACTCACTTAAATAAAATAAATAAATCTTAAAAAAAAAAAAAGAAGAAAGAAAGAAAGAAAGGAAAGAAGGAAGGATGAAAAGAAAGAAAAAGAAAGGGAAAGCAAAGCAAAGCAAAGAATAGAAAGAAAACAAAAGAAAAGAAAGGAAAAGAAAAAGTTCAGATGAGCAAAGTTCACATGAGTTCAGGGTATGAACATTCTGAATAACAATAGCTAGCAGCAATGGGTAATCTGAAGCAAACCCACTCCTATCCACTACACCTGAGAAGAGCATGAAAACACATCCAAAACAAAGATGTTTTGAAGAAACTGAGATCACAAGACTCTTGTCCTATTTTCTAAGATTGTTCTCACAAGCACTACGAATTCTCCTGAGAGAACTCTATTCCTGGGCCATGTTCTCACAGAAGACATCTTGTAGGAATCAGTTTTCTCCTTCTGCCATTTGGTTATTAGGAATCAAACTCAGGCCCTTAGACTTGGGAGCATGTACCTATACCCGCGGAGCTATCTCACTAGCCCTCGTTGACTAATTAAGTATCTCTATCTTCTGTTACTACTTCATATTTTTAAATTAAAATTAAAAACACGCTTTTCAGGTAGTAAGGAGTACTTTTTCCCAAAAGTATATACTAGTTTCAGTCCCCTATCTAAAATGCTAGAGAAGTTAATTTGGCTTTGGTATAGAAATATAAACACATACAAACATACCTATTGCCTTAAAGGTATTCCTCCCTCAAAGCTTTCAGAATCTAGTTACAAAGAACTTAAGAAGTGAACTATATAGCATGCCGAGCTTCACACGAATTATAAGCATTCACCCAAGTTTCTTATGACTTGATTGTTTAGTGAAAATTTGGGAATGTGAATATTTGTGGTCTAGGAATTATTAATATAATATATAAACAATAGGGTCATATGACCTTGAAGCCAGCCTTGAGGCCAGGTCACTTGTCCAACTCCTCACTGAACTTCACTTATCTCTTGTCTTTCAAAACAATTGAGTGAAAGATGTCACTATTTTGAGTTTGGTCATCACCAAGATGCCCTTGGACAGCTACCCTTCCAGTTTGCCTGTTGTATACATGAGGAGTTGCAGGAAGACTATCAGTCAGTGACATGACTGGCTCCAGGAAGTCATGATCATTTTTCTTCAAAATCTGCAGCACAAAGAAACATCTCCTGAGTAGTTGGTTAAGATCAGATGAGCTATCTTTATGAGATGAACGAAAATGAGAGCACACAGGCATATTTACACCTCAGGTCCACATACCACGTAACATGACTCTACCACTCCTCTGTATTGCTTCTCAGAATGTGACATGTATCTTACCAATGCGTTAAATGCATCATCAGTTTACTGTTGTGTGCCAAGGCTGGTCTTTTGGAATGCAGTAAGAGCACAGAAAGTGTCTGTGACAGAGGACTAGCATAGTTATCCCAGTTTTCAGGAGATCTGTAACTTAATTTCAGAATCAACAAATTCATGCCCATGAATGTTAACAATATTTAAGACACCACCAATGGAAAACAAGCCCAGGGCAGCTTTAATTCAGTGCCTATAGAGAAGATCAGCTAACACAATAGTCTGAGAAACTACCATAGAGAATGGAAGAATACAAAGTAGGCCTTTTAAAGTGTTTAAGATCTGAATAGAAAAATAAATTATTTGGAGTATGGAGGGTCCATGAGAGAATAAGCAATAGAAGAATAAGGCCAGGGTATGAAGAGCCAAGTTCATGTGGTACAGCAGTGAGGTGTGGTGGAGAGGCTATCTGGTCCTACTTTCTTATCAGGCTTCTGTGTGAGAACCAGGGGAAGTTAAAGAATGACATTATAAAGGTGGCCAGGGTGGAGGATGGGGCATATGTGAGGAAGATTTATTCCATATCAACGCTCCAGTTCTTAGTTCTATGTCCAAATGTCTACTGCATCCCACAGCACACACAAGACTCAGAATTAGTCTACTATGTCTCTGTCATTAGTCTAATATGTATCCTTACCCCAAATTCCATCCTTCTTTCCCAGCACTCAACAGTATACTATGGAGTTTCCGGGGAAGAAAATTCCTTTATAATCTATAACAGGTAGTCCCTTTCTTTCCTGGCTCCTATAAGATGCTTGTGGAGATAGATGTCTTAGAGCTAAAAGGGGGGTTGAGGTGTGATTTGAACCCTGGAATTCTCACCCTGAGAGCAGAAGGCATTCGGCTGCTCCTCCTTTCTTACTCTGACAAGCTAAATTCTAAATGCCACCTTGCTTCACAGCGTGCCTTTTCAAAGGAACGTGGCCTGGTTGGTACTTGCCTGATCTCTTTGGCTGGAAGGCCTTGGGCTGGGCCCATTTTCTGATAAGGTGTCTTCCCCTTTCCCCTGTGAGATCACTCCCTATGCAAGAGAGGCTTTTCCAGGACTTTGACCCTTAGAATGACAATGAGCCTTCCACATGCAAATGGGGCTGCTTCAGTGTCCCTGTCTTAACCAATGGTGCCCTGTCCCTAGTTGCCAAGGACCCTTCCCCTCTTTTTTACCTAGAAATGGAACCACCTTTGCTTCAATAAACTGGGCTGTTCCACTGACAGCAATCTCCTGGGAATTCTGTTTCCTGCACTCTACAACCAAACACCTGCCTTGACACATGGACTCGCCACATGCTTTCTTCCCCGAAGCTGAATGTGGCTTAGCAACTTCCCAAGGAGGAGAGCAGACACAAAGGAATCCTATGGATGCTCCCTCTGTATGTGAGAACTCCACCTGTGTATCATGCCTACCTTTCCTACTTAGGGTTTTAAGGTTGGGATGGGTAGCTGGTATTGCACAGAGTCCCAAGAACTATTACTCTTGTATGTTTGACTTTCTAGTTAAATCGAAGATGGATAACACAGAGGGGGGAGTGGGGAAATATTGTTTTTAAGGCTTTTACCATTAGCCAATTAAACATAGCCCCAGTATCTCTGTCACTTCTGTCATTAACTCACCTGCTGTGTCCACCATCATTCACTGAAAACATTGTTTCCATTTTCTTTCATTCTAATTCCTGCCATTACTCAAATTCAATTCAGTATCCTCTAACTTTCCTGCTAAAAAATGTCTTAGTGTTCCCACTGTTCTTTGTTCTAAGCATGACGTACATAGCCCGGTAGGAGAGATATATCTCTCAAGCTTGGAAGTAGGCATTCTCTGAGCATGCTATAAATACTAGTCCACCCTGGCCTACTTTCAATTCCTGGACTACTGCAGTTTCATTCCCAGCTCAATACTTTGCAGGTACTGGACTCTCTTAGAACACTAAGACTCTCATCTTCAAAGAATCCTACCCACTTCTTTTTACATTAATTCTAATTCCTTCTTTAACTCTTAGTCAAAAAGGACTTTTCAAAAAAACAACTTTTCAAATGTTGCCACACTAAAAACACCCCAACTCACCAGAAAGAGTTAACCAGGGATTCTCAAGTGGAAGACAATGTTGTACCTCAAGAAATATTGGATGATATATATAAACAAACTTTGACAACACTGGTAAGAGCTACTAATATGTAATGCATGGGCATAAGCAAGAGATGCTGCTTAATATTCTACAATGGACAAGATAACACCCCCTCCAAAACGAATTATCTTACATTGTACATCAGAGCTGAAGTTCAGAAACGCTACATTGGATTAAAGTAGTCTCCTCTAAATTTTTGTTGTAACATTCATTACGTTTGTATGGTTTAATGTCTGTCATTCATGCCTATCTTGATTGTCATTAAATCATTAGTAAGAACCAATTAAAACATGGTAGTAACACCAATCCTCACTTAAGAGCAGAAAGAAGATAAAAATCAGCCAGAAAAAAATTCTATAATGAGAAAGTTTAAAATATTGTAAGTAGAAATAGTGAGAGTAAGAGAGAACAAATACTTAAAGAATCAAAAGAGTATATGAATAATTAAATACAAATAATGAAAAGGAAGTATCAGAAAGAAAAAAAAAAAACCTTAGAGACTAAAGCAATCTATAATGACACTAATGGAAGCTTTCTTTTATTTTAACTTCATTGTTTATGATTCTTTGATGTGAAAAATTGAGGCAACCTAAGATCAAAGACAAATTCAGACCAAAATATGAAGTGCCCAATAATCAGAGCAATTGAAAGATAATTCATTTTTAACAACAATGTAAGAGGAAAGTTAGTGCTGCAATTTAATATAAACTATAGATCTGAGCTTGCTGAGAGCCAGGGCACAAAGAAAAACATAGTATGATTGGTTTTCATCTTTGATGGACTCTTAACCGCTCACCATGCTGTTTTCTTCAGAGTTATTTTGTTATTAATATTTTTAATTTTGTGCTTTTATTGGAATAGAAAATTTTTCCTGGAACTGAACACTAAAGAGAATATTTCCAAATAATTCTTAGGAAACATTAAGTAATGGTGCAAATATTTTTCAGTAATAATTCTGTGAAGGTCCCTGATCATGTCTTGTGATACATTTTTTTTTATATATATATGTCCATGCTCAGTTAAGAAACCATAACTGCAAAGCTATTTAAAAATATATCAATGATTCTCAGCTAGCTGAGGGTCCACTGGTAAGAAAGCTGTCAAATCATGAGCACACCCTGTGTACCATCCCCTGGGCCTCCTGAACCGTGGACTCACAAAACTAGTGACGCAGCTGCCTTTGGAGTTAGGGTACAATCAGTAGATTATGTTGGTAATTAAAAGGAAAATGGGAGTTGGGGAGGAGAGAGTTGATGCAAAGTAGAGGTAGCAGTGCAGAGGATTCTATTTTCTTCAGTTTATATAATTCTAAACAGCTATCTTCTTAATACATAAAAATTTTCTTAATATCTTCTTAATGTCACTTCTATAATTTGTCTCTAGATCTTAAATGACAATGACTATACTTTAATGGATACTATTGATAAGTATTTGTCTCATTTGTCAACTTTTCTAAGAGCTAGCTTTTGAGGAGATGTGGCCTCAGGGAAGAATCAGATTCTGTAGGTAGAATCATTATTAAAATGAAATTATAGCTCAAACTGTACTGGAACAGAAAACAAGTACCATCAGATACTTCTAAACCCATGACAGTAAGTGGCACAATTAGATCAATATTTGCTAAGGGCCATCAATAATGACTTTTATCATTGATCAGAGCATCTGGACATTACAGCAACCCTTTCAAGCAACTTAATTCACCATTGACTAAGGTGGGTTTATGATAAAGATCTTCCCATTAAGTGAACTAAAATTGAAGTATTCTGGTTTAATAATCTGAGTATTGGCTGGCACGATGCTGACATTTAAGAAGAATGCAACTGCTAAATATCATGTGCAATTTCTCAAATCACCAATTTGAGAGATGGTTTGCATCATGTCCTGGGCTGGACAATTTTGAAAAAAACAAAGCATTCTTTCTTCATAACTAGAGCAGCTAATAAAATTCTAGGCCAGTAGAGATGATTGTCTTTCATTGGTTAAATACAAGACTTTTTTGTTGTTGGAGAATTAAGAAGAAGGGTTGGGAGTGGGTGAATTCAGAACATGTGGAGGAGGTGGGGGTATAGAAAATTCCTTTTCCACCAGTTTGTGTTGTTCTAAGCAGATATTTTCTTATTGAATTCAGATGTTATTCTTCTAATTTGCCTCTGGATTTTTAATGACATTTACTCTAAATATGACATTTAATAGCTCTGTGAAAATAATAAAATTGAACAGAAGGGAAGTATTTAGTAAGAAAAAGTTGGGTTTAAATTCATTTTCCCAGTCCCCTTCTTCTCCTTTCCCTTTTGTGTTTTGCCATTGACAATAATTCCAGTGTCCTAACAGTGAGAGCCTTGAGAATGAGTCAAAATATAAATTATCTATATTTATTTGTGTAACTGCTGGAGGAAAGACAACATAGCATTTGAAGTTGACTATTAATTGAGATTAGATCTAAACCTCTGCAGTTAAAACAGACTCATGAGGGCTGCTCTAGCTTCCAAAATCAGCTTGGCGAATTTATGATACCATTGTTTGAAAGTACAGAAATAATTTATGGAAACATTCTCGTCTATTCCCTGGGTTGGATTTACATAGCCTGTGTCCTGATTCCTCATTAGTGGGCAACAAAAACAATGAGGCTCAAAATTAGGCATTGTGGTTTATGGCCTGTCTTCATAGTACTCAAAGTTCCTGTGTTCAGGACAACGAAGGCATGCTCTCTGGGTCCACTGTGCATCTACCTTACGATAGTTGCCCTCTGCTGGGGTTAACTGTGAGGACCCTAATCCCAAGCCACTTCTCTTTAACGACAAACCACATTATCTGCTTTTCTTTCACTAGTGAAATCCCTGAACATGAATGCACTGACCCATACCTCCATTACGCAATTGTTGCACTACTCTACCATGGCACCAATATCCATGGACCCAAGGCTATGACGTATAGGCTCATAGTCACACTTGTATCTTGTGTCACATACTCCTTAAAATATTAGAAAGTCTCATTATTTGTGAAGGAAACGAAGAGGGGAAAAGAAATGAAAAGAAAAGAAAGGACGAAAAGGAGAAAGGGAAAGATGGAAGAAAAAAGGTAAGATTGTAAGGAAATATAATCCTAGATAATTATTTGTTAAAATGAATTTAGAAGTAATATTAAAGTGAAACAGCATGTATCAAACCTTAAAAACCCATGAAACGTTCATATTTACAAGAATAGTTAAAGCAAAGGATAAATTCTTAAAGGTGAAAATGTTTTCTCATACTGATGGAGCAAAACTTTCCGGCTCAGAAAGGCTTCTCAGTGCTCCTTACCCCATCTTCAGCATCCTACAGGAAATGCTCTAAACACCTGTGACTCTTACATGTTCCTCAGTCATGCCTGTTTACAGTAAGGTTTATAGATATTTGAAGGCAGGGTGAACTTATAGAAATCCAAAACTGAGCTAATTAGGAGATAAGTATGCTTTGGAAAGTTAAATTTCAGATCAATGGAACTACTCCTCAGAAACTCTAAGTGTGAAAATTATATGTTTTCAGACTTTATCATGCTCAGTTCTTCTGGATTTCATATTTATCCTTCCTGCCCAGTCTCACTGAAAGAGCCTCCCTCTTCTACCATAAAGATAAGGTTCCCTCTTTTCCTTTAAATCTCAACTGTTTATCCCCACAAATTCCTTTTCCCTGCATTTAAACTGCAGGAAAGTCCAAGCATTGCTAATCTCTCTCCCTACAAATGTCTTCCCTCTGGTTCATTTACAGGTCTTTCCCATACACGGATGTGGACAGTCCAATGGAGTTAGTTGTTCTTTCTATCAACCCACCTTGATCTCTAAAACAGTCCATTTTTACAAACTATTCCTTATACTGTGTCGGTTTTCTTCTCAAAACTATAAAGTCATCAATAATATCCCTCCAAACAAGTCCAAATAACCTCATCTGCAAACTATCTTACATCTTTGACTATTCTCTTCTTGTAGAGGGATATTTAACATTTTAATCTGTCAGCTCTAGGATAGAAAGAATATTGATACACACCTTTAATCTCAGTATTCAGAAAGCAAAAGTGGTGCATGCCTTTAATCCTAGCATTTGGGAGACAAGAAGCAAAACTCAGAAGGAGTCAGTGTCAGACAGGAAGTTACATCTACTAAAGATAACAGTTCTATTTTCTTCTATTACTTCTATTACCTCTATTCAAGATAAAAGTTTTCTTTAGATTATATTTTTGTTTCTTCCTCATTGACCAGTTAAGCATTATTTCCATGCCCCTCTTCCTCTATTAACTACATGGGTAATTCTCAAATCTATTTCTCTTCCTGCATGACTCCTATGTCCTCTGTACCTCTGGTGTCACCCTCTTGTTCCTCCTTTGATCAATAAATATAGTGCTGAGACACAGAGAATAGAGGGAGGATGGGAATATAGTTGTTAAATGACATATAAATGAAAAGAATAGTTGGTTGTTTACTTTTATTTCAAATGGGTGTAACATTGATAATAATGTCTCTTTTTGTATCAAATACTACATGAGATTATATAATATATAATATATATATATATATATATGGCTATAAAATGTTAAGTAATTTGACTAGGTTCCATTATTTTCACATCTGAGTGTCTTCATTTTGAGTCATTCTGCATTAACCTAAACATGAGGACAAAACAAAACAAAAAATTCTATTGATTTTTCCCTTTCAATAGACATCATTATTCCTCCACTCTTTGCATTTGTACTCTGCACACCTTAGTTGGGACTTTCATCACCTATTGACTTAATGGTGCCAGTGTCTCTTTCTTTGAGGTCCTATTTTCCTATCTATCTCCCAACAACCTTGGATACAATGATCATTTTTCTTAAAGAGAGATGTACCATGTTTGCCTAATCTTAATAATTAAATTATCTATCCCTATTTCTAAGTTACCATTACTCCAAATTGATTTCACTTATAATTTTAAGGGACAAAATCTTAGATAGAAAAGAATGTCTTAAAGCATTTGATAAAATCTTTCAAAAGACGCTTATGGATAAAGGGAATAAATATAAACAAGGCATTGGCAGTGTTGGTGGGATTTGTGCCTGACTGCAAAGATAATACGCTCCAAGGCTTGCATTTGGCCTTGTCTACTCCACATGTGTATCGGTGATTCCAATGAAGACAAAGACATACTTGTAAACTCTTTAGAAGACAGACATTTTGGAGATCTACATCAACAAGACAGGAATTCAAAACATTCTCTCTGAGCTTGAAGATAGGACATGAAGTTTTATGAGAATGAAGTGAACAGTACTTAATATAAAAATAAAATTGTTGTGCAAGTTCAGGAAAGAAAGAACAGCGGCTATTGCAGGAATATAAAGGATTAGTTGACCCTGAGCTTGATGTAAGTTGGTAATATACATAGATGGTTGCATCTGAGGTTAATCCAGTAAAATGTACACAGAAGAAACAAAACTAATTTGACGATCTCTGAACTAAGAAATTATTGCTAGCCTTGTTTTATTACAATGAAAGGGGACAGAGGTTAGTTCCACACCTGCCAACGAGGGAAAAATGCCACTCTCCTGGAACAATCATGATCTCTATCCTAGTTTCAGGTTTTATTAGGGCTCAAGAGATTTTGCTTGCAAAAATAAATGAGTAGGGATGTAACTCAGTTGGTATAGTGTTTGATAACACACAAAAACCTTAATACCCAGCACTGCATAAAAAATAGACATAATGGTACACACCTGTAATCCAATGTCATCATTGAACACCATAAGTTTCAGGCCAGCCTGAAATACACAAGACTCTCAAAAATAAATAGGAAAAAGCAATGTTTCAGAGACTAATAAAAGTATAATAAGAATATTACATATGTATTGTATCACAGAAGAAACAAGTTACTAATATTTAATTATTTAACATACATGTATATGTAACAAATATTTGTGCAAAATAAAGAGATGTTGTATATTTTAAAAGATTAAAAATAAGGTAAGTATAGTTGACTTGTTGAAGGAAAGAATTATCAAGCAGTTGAGGAAATATGAAATAAAATAATAAGCAAGGCATTGGTCTATCTAGTTTGGCCCAAGAGTTCAGTGAAATTGAAACAAACAAAGGGTATTTTTTGCAATGTCCTGCAAAGGCTAGCCTTTGCAAATGCACATACAGCAAAGTAGGTAGCCTGGTAGATCAGCTCCTAAGCTGCATCAGCAAGGTCAAGTGACACCGAATTCCATATCATTCCACCAAAGGTGAACTTTGGAAACAAAGGTTTCCACCAAAGGGTCCAACTTTCCACTAAAAAGAGAATTAGTAGAAGCTCTCATTAAATGAGGACCGGGTTGTGCAGGACAGTGTTTCCTGAGTAACGTTTGTCATCAGTGATGATGTGAAATGCAGAATAAAATTCACAAAAAATTATTATTGAGTCCTTAAAATTCTCAAAATATTTTTCAAATAGTATGGGGAAAATGACATCTAGCCATGTGTCTGCTAAGATATGTGTCAAAAAGTGGCACTAGTTGCAAAAATGATTTGTATCTTGCAGATTGTTGTGAATACTACACAACAGAGCTTTCTTAGAGGGTAATATATGTAATTATGGCATGTATGTCTTAGCTCAAATCATCAGAAGCGACAAGTGCAGCTTTTGAACTCATGCACCAACTCCAACCATTTAGCAATTACTGCAAACATGCCATGACAAGAACTTCTAAAAACCAAATCTAAGTTGATCAAGGAAAGGTACCATAATAAGTCAGCTGTCTCTAGTGTGCATGGTAAAGTAACAATGCATTTACTGTGGCTGTTCTCAACCTGTGGCGTGCTGCCGAGAAATAAAATCAACAAAAGTTCCAGACGTCCAAAAAGAGTTGCCAACTAGTCTCATCCTAGTTCTCAAAATGAAAAATAAAAAATCATAAGGAAATATTTGACCTCTATCTACTTTCCCTTAAAACATTTCTACCACTGTTGTCTATGGACTGGTATTTCTGACTTCTGCCAACCCACTAGAGGTCTTTTGTGGTGGACTTTATGTTCCCAAGGTTTCCCCCAACCTTCATTGAATATGTCTATGGTAGAAGCTCCATTGTTCCTATTATCTAAGGTGACAGCTACACACAGTAAGAGGGACAGCGTCTGAGAAGATGTTATATATTTCTTGTCTTTAAAGGTCACTTTACTTTAAAGTAAGCATAGGTAACCCCAAATGCTTTTGATACATGTGCTTGCTTTATCCACGTATAAAATAAAAACCAAGATAATAAATTCAGTTTTCTTTGCCACAAAATGATGCCAGCGTATTTACTAGGCTCTTGATAAAATTTCCAACAATAGACTGCTCAGGATTTCCTCAAGAGAGAGATGCAGTAGAACAGTAATTTAGCCCCTTGAGATTGCTTCCTGAAAACCACCTCAGTGAAACACAGGTTGCTCTGTTTACTGGATTAACTGATTTTTAAAAACACACTTAAATGTATTATTTTAAAATGTATGTATTCAGAATTTGAGTACAAATTTCTCATAAATATACATATATTTGTAACAATCTACATACTGTATTCACAAAGAATATTCCTTTAAATAAATTTTTATGGATTTAGTTAGTATGGTAACTTTGTGAGAATCTGCTCCTCCCAGTTTTATCAGTTAACTCAAATGAGTCTGTCAAATAGTAGAAATTCAGGGTAAAATGACAAATTGTGTTTTTATGAAATTGGCTTACACTGAATTGATTTGGAACAGATCAACTTACTTCCACATGTGATAGATCAGCATAAAATCAAAATTTATCTAAAATTGGACAGTAGTCTCAACCAAGGAAGATCATATTGCCTGTTGATATTTAGCAATGTCTAGAACTAGTTTTGGTTCTCACAACTGAAGACTGGAAAGTTTTATTAGAATCTAGTTGGTAAAGTCCAGAAGCTGATAAATATTCTACAACACACAGGGCAAGTACAAACACTTCTATACATGTATACAGAGAGAGAGAGACAGACACCAGAGACAGACAGACAGGGGGGAAAGAGAGAAATGTTATTCAACACAGAATAACAATAATGTTTAGGCTAAAAAAAAATCATAAGATACAAAAGACATCTCAATCTATTCTACATCTCTTTACATAAATTCAGTGTAGGCATTCCCACCATACAATGTTAAAATAAAATGTTACTTACCTAAGTGTTTTAACTGTTTTTGTTTTAACATCTAGTAAGCACTAAGCAATGAACAGGGGATGCATCCTGAGAAACTGTTTTGTATATTTGGATTGGCCAACCCAAACAGCTTTCAAACATCTGGCCATAAGCAAAGCATGGCTAAAGGCAAAGGCAAAGCTGTGAAGGCCAAGACGCCCTAGGATACACTCCAGGACCCCTCACTGCATGCGGCTCTTTGGACCCAAATACATGTTTTCATAGTTTTTGGTGGGAACTAGGCATTTCTCGTCACCACATGTCACACATACGTGTTTAATCACGTTCCCACATTTGAAAAGGATCAGGGAAGGAAGGGGAAATGGCTCATTTCCTTTTCTTTCTTCTATCTCCCCTTCCTCTATAAGGTACAAAATTCCTTCCATAAGAAGGAACATTATGCAGTAAAAGAACTTATATGTTATTTGAGATAAAGAATGAATTTTTGGAAACCTCACATAGAAGTATAATTACTGTGAACACAATATTGAACTGTTTAAACAAGCCCAAAATTCCAAGAAATAGTTTTTACTTAGACAACAAGAATGTCCCTGTTTTCAAAGGCACAAATATGCTCTAATCTCTGATCCTATTTAAGAACCCTTGACAGACCCTCCTCAGTAAGGTCCAACTGCAGGACATAGAAAATAACATGTAGCCACTTTTTCCAGAGACCAACATGCCCATTCCTTCCTGTTCCTTACCAGGACCACACCAGTTGAAAGTGACCAGAGAAAAGAAACTTAGCTGGTCTCTCGAAAATAATTCTCTTCATTGTCTAGGAGTCGAAGCAGAAATCCTGGAGTGGAAACAGAAAGATGATTTTATGGTATTGGTGGACGGAACAAACAGCTTAACTGAGTAGGAGGAAGTCCAACACCTCCCTTTACAAGGTCCAGCTACTCCAGGACACCAGCTTGGGTTTCCTGAGATGAGAAATGGCCAGACAAGTGTGAGATAAATCAGTTGAGCAAGAGAGGAGACAGTGACGTTATCCTGACCTGTCTCCAGCCCGTCTCAGTGGAGGAACAGAGGATGAGACAAATGTAGGAGTTGGAAAAAGCTTCAAAAGTTGTCTAAAGCTAAGCTCTTCATTTTGGAGATGAGGAAATAGACATCCAAAGGCTAAGACATCCATGTGTTGTCACATGAGAGTAAAAGCTATAATCAAGCTTGCCTACTCCCAAGCAGGTGTCCTTTTGATCTCTTGACCACTTTTAAGGAAGTACCTGAACCTTTTATGCTCTTTTGGCTAAACCATCTCCACTATCTCTATATGGATGCTCAGTAGGGCTGGCAACATTTCAGATCCAATGCATTGAAATACAAAGATGATACGTAAAGTAAGATCCATTGGTAAATAACAAACGTGGTTTAGTAAGCAACAGTATCTCTAAGGACAAGTCTAAGCTATTGATTTTACAGAAAAGTTATGAGAGTTTAACATACGCACATTTTTGAGTTTTTGAGTCCACCTTCAAGTTAGTGTACTAGTAGCCTTTGGTGCCTTTAAATACTGTTAAAATATTTCTTAAAAAACTAAACATTGTGACATGAGCTCCACAGACATGTCCATATGGAATCTATTGTTTAGTTGGCCAACCGATAGGGGTTGCAACATCTAGAATAGTATGAGAATATAATTATAACAGGACTAAGCCCGGGCATTCAGGAGTAAGCCCAAACCTTCAGTACATAGTCGTACAATCTTCCATTTGCAAGACTCATAAGATTATCCCCAGAGTAACACCATGTGTTCCCAGGGGCATGATAAAGAGTCAATTGCCCTGTCGCTCCAAATTCATTCAGCTGTGAACAATAAAATTAAATTAAACAATAAAATTAAAATATTGACTTCTCAAATTTTCAGCTGTCCTATTAATACTTTCTGATGCCTTTTCTGTCCCCTTTTAAGGCAGCCAAAATGAACATGCTTTATAATGGTGTTATCCAGTGTTCACCAAATGTGTCTAAAACTGTTTTGCAAGTCATACAGAAAGAGATGACAAAAGATCTAAAATTAATATTTTTCAAATTAAGCAATGTAGCTATTTCTTATACCAAAAAATTATATGTAGTGATTAGCACATGGTAATTTTTACATTTATCTGGTTACTTCTAGTCCTTTGAAGGTAGAGCAAAAATGAGCATCTCCATGGAGGAGTATCAGAACAGATCTTTGTGATTCTGTAGCAAAGACATAAGATATTGCCGTTGAGTAGCAAAGACAAAGTCTTAGGAGTTCCACACAAGATCATGGCCTATTCACCTCACAGGGGACCTCTGAGTCCTTGCTTAGGCCAGGCCAAGCCAGCTAGGGACAGGAATAGCCTCAGCCCTGCAGACTCCCAGAGCTCTGGCATTGATGTACCCTCATGAGGCTTGGCCTCCAAGCAGTGGTGAAATCCCCCTCTGTCCATGTTGAAGACCTTGTCCAGGTCCTCAACCTGAACATGAAAAACCTAGGGAAAGTGCCATCCCAGGTCACCTAGGATATGTCACCTTTGGGTGATGGTAGGCATGGCATCAGAGGATGGTCAGCAAATGCTGTTGACAGCCTTTGAGGGTCTTCAGCATCTAGTCTCTAGATGTTGAAGGAGTTGCCAGTGTGTGATAAAGTATTCAGTAAAGCTAGAACATTTTGTGTGCTTTGCGTTAACAGTCATGGGAAATCTTTTCTTCTGTGAATGGTTTTGGGATATAAGTTTGTTCTTCCACTTCAAAACATTACATATGCCTATCCTTGTCTACTGGTTGAAGGCAGAGGACAGGACAAATGGAAATAATGATTCAAAACTCAAATGATCAAATTTAGAAGCTACCTTGGCTTCTAACAATTGCCACATATACGGCTTTATTTGCCTTTGCTGGATATGAAACAGCCAGTATTTCTGATACTTACAAGTATTTGATGCTTTGAAAAGTAGAGATAGTAGGATGATAGTCTGTGAAATTAGCTTTCAAAAACTTAGGAAATATTGTTTAAAAATAAGACTGGGAATCCACTTCTGGGAACAGTGGACTGTGTAATTGTTTGGTGGGCTGAAGAAAATGGGGAGGAGAAATGGAAAATAATTTTGTTGGTATGAGCTAGAAAAGACTAGCCTTTCAATTGTCCATTATGCTGCATGCTTTTCACTTAACTCTGGGTCTGTGTGTGTGTGTGTGTGTGTGTGTGTGTGTGTGTGTACATGACACAAATAATTGATAAGCTTTTAATACTTCGTAATCTCTAGATATTAAAGAGGTTACCAATATATGGCAAAAGGAGAGTTAGTAAGCTAACACATATGTGTATTTTGTGTTTAAATTCATATAAATACTATCTTTTGAAAAGGACTTTTTGGAAGTGAGGTTGATAACATCACATTTGATATGAGAGAGAAGATGCTGGAAGAATGGAGGGTTTTAAACCAGAACTCTGATTAGAAGACATTTTCAGAGGTAATCATTGAGACCTGTGTACAGCTTTTTCAACAGTACTGTGAAAGTCCTTCTTTAAAGCATGTAGTCTTTGTAGATTTTTTTTAGAAGTACACAGAGTATATCAAAAGCAGAGTTACTAAGTAACATGTTTTGTAAATATCCCTTTTTTTAAATTGTAGTGAAATATTGTGCATGTTTAAACAGGAAGTAGGAACCAGGGCTTTAAACACTTTGGTAGTTAATGTCTAAAATTTCCCTTAAAGTATTAGACTTGCAGAAACGTGACGACTATGTTGATGGAATGGACTCGAGGTAAGACTGCGTCTATTTAGGACACAGTTTCCAATTATAGCCTTTGTTAGGTGTGCACAGTGTGTTCAATGCAAGGTATCTGTGGTGGAAAACTTAAGTACTTGTTAGAAGTGTCTGGTCTCTCTAAATGTTTAAAAGTGCATACCGTGCTAAAAATAGAGGCTAATACAACGTGCTTTAAGAATATTTCTACCACTTTATGGGAGTGGTTACATTTGGAAAGTGGCACTATTAAACCTGACATCTTGGATCTGATGTCGTAACCCGCATAAGACCTCTGACCTTTGCTGAGCACATCGGCATGGGACTTTGTACTTCTGCTTTATCATGTCATCAACATCTTCACTTCTATAGTATCCAGATAAAGCAAGAGTTCCCTTTTTAAACTTGGTAAAACCTTGAGTTGCTTTTTCAAATTATATGCAAAGGACTTCTAAAAATGGCCAGTAAGTCTTCCATGGGCATTTCAATCAGCCACACATGGCATGTAATTTCTCTCATATGGAAGAAGTGGACTGATTGTGCCCCCCATCTAGGGCTGTACTCACCACCCAAGACCTTTAAAGACCTTGGTTGGCGGGGGCGATGACAGAGAGGGTCTTGCAGTCTAGTTTGCTTCAGATTGTCTAACAATTGCTCAATATGTACATTTCCATTACTATCATCAGGCATTAAAAAAGGAAGACCGAATTCTCAAAGTTTTAGAAATAGCAAAATAAAGCCAGGCAATGGTGGTATGAGCTTTTAATCCCAGAACTTGGAAGGCAGAGGGAGGCAAATCACTCACTGAGTTTAAGGCCAGCCTGGTCTACAGAGTGAGTTCCAGGATGGCCAGGGCTACATGGAGAAACCCTGTTTCTAAAAAAAAGACAAAAAAAAGAGAAAGAAGGGGGGAAGAAAAGTTTATAAAAAAGAAAGAAGAAAGAAAAAAGAAGTAGCAAAATAATCTGTAAATATACCATTAGTTTTCAGGAAGAACTGTTGACTGGGTGTGACCTTTACTAAGTAAGCACTTCTGGTAGCCAGTGTCGTCATAAACTTAAGTCACTGGACTAGTGCAGAGAGGGAAGAGGAAGACTGAGGGAAGGCCTCTTTGCTGATATCTCTATATCTGGAATACAGTTTTCAATTATAACCACAAGTCTGAGTGTTTTTCGGTAAAGTTCTTGTGTTGATTGTGCACCAAGCTCATTCCACAATACCTAAGGTCTATAGATGGTCACAATGTGTCAAAAAGCATTGCTCCTGGATTAGAATGTTTGTAAATATAATCAATAGAATGCATGCCTATTGAACAGAGAGTTGTGATGCCACCCTGGGCTCTGAGAGTGTTCATTAGGGTAGCAGTCGAAGGCAGAAGGAAGCCTACAGGCACAGATTTGGACAGGTGTGATTAGATTTGTGTTTTGATGAAAGCCATCAGGATCTGTGCATCTTCTGGCTGTACCTTATGAAAACATCTATTCAGTGGAAACACCTACTATTTTAGTCATGTAGACCTGATTATGTGCTCACTTAGAAATACTGGTTAGTGCACTCTACTATGGCTTTATGTTTTACTCTAACCTGATGACTAAGGGGATGTGGGATTTTAACTGTAAACCTTATTTTAATAATATTTAATCTGCAGGCCTATTTCCATTTTTGTCTTCTGTAAAAACTTTGTTCCCCGCCCCCCCCAAAAAAAAATTGTTCCCAAAGGAAGGCAGAATTGTAGTGTTTCAAACAAGATTGAATTGGTATTTTGTATTGTTAGTTATCAAAATACTCCTTTAGTTTGGTGCATTGTAATTAGTTATTTTTCACTCACACTGTATGGAAAACAAGATACATATTATACAGTTTCAGTTACCTAAAATGGACTGTGTTATACACACAGTATCGAGAAGGATGTGTCTAGCTGAATTGTTCATACCAGAGGACGTTGGATTTGGATATTTTGTTCTTTTTTTCTATAATGTATGTTAACTTATGGATGTCTGGGTAAATACAACCAACAAAACTAAAATCAAGATGAAGGAAATAATTTTAATAGACTCCATAATATCCAGTAAGATAGAAGCAGTAATTAAAAATCTCCCAATTAAAAGTCTGAAAAAAATGATCAAGTTTTAATGAGTCTCAGGCAACGGATGGTGTTTTCAAGAAAAGATCAAAAGAGTCCCCAAATTCTCTCAACAAAATTGCATTGCTTGACATCTCAGAGCTGTTCTTGGACTGTAAATGTGCATTCAAAAGGCTAAATGCTTTTTATTGACCTGTACAATACTATCACAACCTTCCACATGTGCTGTTAGACTTAAAAGAGCACTTAGAATTAGGACAATCAAACTTCACACATTAGTTATACTGACTCAATAAGAGATGAAATATAAAAGCTGGTAATGATGCAAAGAAGAAGGGAATGCTTTTCTCCATTCCCACTGTAGAGTGATGTGATCATTAATGTTCAGTCTGAAGTTTCCTCAAAAATGCCTGAAAGGAGAATTACCATATGATCCATCAATCGTTTGTCTGGTTATGTATCCAGAAGGATTGCAATCAACAATTTGAAAGAAACATCTGCACTCCTATGTTCATTAAAGCGTGACTCAAATAGTCAATTTGCAGATGAATGGATAAAGAAAATGGGTTGTACTCAGCCTTCCAAAAGAGAAAATCTTTTCCTTTGTAGCAACCCTGATGGACATAGAGGAGTCCATAAGTGGAATGAGCCAGGCCCAGAAATACCACATGATCTCCTCTATGTGTGGCATCTAAGAATGTTAAATTACGTAAGCAGAAAGTAAGACAGTGGGTAAAAGTAAAAGGTATAATAAAAAGGCTGGAGGCAGTGGAGTGAGATTTTGAGAGATGTTGTTCAAAGGGACAGTGTTTCAGCTAGACAGAGGGAGTAAGTTTTCAAGACTTACACACAGCATACACAGTTAAAATACTTCAAAAATGCTTAACCAATAAAATTTAGCTATTCTTCGCAGTAAAAACACGTTTTCAGCAACAGATATATATTGCAATCTTCCTGATCCATGTGTATGTATCAGAGTATTTTCATTGAACCCTGTAAATATATATGACTAATAATTGGCAAATCAAAATAGAAATCTTAAGCCACAAAAACAATTAAGCTCAACAGATAGTCATCCTTATGTCTAGTAAAAAGCAAAGATCAAGCTGAACAATAAAAACCGCAAGCACTTCCATTTGTGCTCATCGTTTAATGTTAGGCTGTTTATAAGCCCCTGGGGAAGTTCTTAGCCAATGCTGGCCAGTAAATATTTAGGCCCAGTGTCCTATGGTAGGAAATAGTACCTGCTCCAGTGTTCCCCATGAGGTCGGGGTAGAGTTCTTTCACCTGAGACAGTACCCTAGCTATTGTCATTGTCCCTTTCCTGGCCTAAGTGTCCCATTCCCTACCCAATGTCTATAGAAGATTTACTGAATAAACTACTTGAAGCAAGTGTCCAACTCAGGTTCTGCTTCTGAGGAAGCAAGATAGGTGTTTACATTTTTTAAATTGGTAGAATTCACATAATTGAGATTCCTAGTTTTTCTTCACATATAGAAATACCTGAAACACGAAGCCAGGCAAGAATACCTCAGCTCACCGCTGTCTTGGTCCAGCCTGTCTCACTCATTTACGTCACCTGCCTGTCCTCTTGTCATTGTTTACTACTCATGTGTTAGTCTGCATGTTCCATGTAACAGGCTCAGCAATATCCCCGATGACCCCCATCAAAGATGCCCAGAATTTGAAGGCAAAGGGAACCTGTCAAATGTAATTAAAGAACTCTAGCATAATTATGCCAGTGTTTTGTTAGAGAAGCTACAGAAAACCATGGTACGTTCCATGCAGACAGGGGTTCTGCCATATTTATCCCTGAACCCTCCTTATCTACTAGTGTCTGATATATAAAAATCATGAAACAGGCCTTAAGGGATTGTAGAGCTGGTAAAGTGTTTGCTGTGCAAACATAAAGACCTGACTTCAATCTCGGTAACATAAGTTAAAAGTTCCAACTGTGGTGATATGCACTTGTAATCCTGATGCTAGGAAGGCAGAGGCAGGCAAATCCTGACACTTGCTAATCAGCCAACCTAACCTACTTGGTGAGCCCCAGGCAGTGAAAAACTGTCTCTCAATCGCAATGAGATGGTATCTGAGGAACAGCAGCCAAGGTTGTCCTCTGGCTTCTGTGATTACACACCTGCACACATGAACATTCTCACACACAGAGAGAAACACACACACACACACACACAGAAATAGAGAGAGAGAGAGAGAACAACAGAGACAGAGGGAGCATTGATTAACTTTGTTGAACTAATACATGGAAGTATTAATAAATGATACTTCTAAGCTTCAATGAAAAAACTTTCAATGAGCAATTGGCATCTCATTTGCTCTTAGAAATTTCTATGAATATGGAAACTTGCATTCCAAGCCAGTATCTTTTAACACCAAGAAGGAATTAGGACATTTTTCATGAACCTTCTCTAATCAGTATAGACTCATGATTATTTTAGCTTTTTGTCTTTTTTCAAATGCTTTCTTAGGTAAAATAAACAGAATTGACCTCAGTATTCTGTTACTTCTTCTGAAGGCTAAAACATATAGGAACCTTTTTCTACAGACAGAGTGGTGGGATTGTTTCAGGCATGGAGCCTGTGTAATAGCTGTAGATTACAGGCAAGTATCTGACGTAGGCAGAGTTTGCCTTCCCAACATTTTTCAGTCCATCCACTGATCCTTATTTTCTGCAAAGAGAGAGAGAAAAAATGATATGAGTACATATTCTGCCAGGCGATTATGGCACACACCTTTAATCCCAGATCTCAGGCAACAGAGACAGGTGGATCTCTGTGAGTTTGAGGTCAGCCTGGTCTACAGAGCAGTTTCCAGGGTAGCCAGGGTGATTACAATGTAAGTGGAAAAGATAGATTATTCTGATTTGGAACAAAGAGATATATCATAACCTTGCACAGTTCATATTTTTTTAAAAATGTTCCCATGGTTAGTATTATATATTCTAAAACTTGTATATATCTTACATATGGCATATAAATTTCTAAATTTAGTCTTTGCAACTTAGGCTATAATATCAAAAATAAGAGATGAGGGATCACAGTATTTTATAAGAATTTTAAATACTCTGCCTATGTTTTAGTTCAGTAGCAGAGCACTGGCCTAGCATGGATGAGGCTCTGAGTTTGATCCACAACACCACACAAAGAATGTGGGGTGCAATGTTTGACCAAAACAATACTAACTTGAGCAAAACATTTAAAAAAATAATAATTTGAAGCAGTACTATGTGAACAGCAGCATGGTAGGAGACAAGAGGCCAGCACAGGAACATTCAGAAAACACATCGAACCTAACCTGAGATGTCCCTGTGCCAGCACTCAGGAAGATAAACTCCATGCTGTCAAAAGAGTGAGACCACTGTAGTCATGCAGCAGTCACTAAAAGTTAATGTGAAAAGACCTAAGCATTGAAGCACTGATGCTTTCTCTCTCCCTCCCCACCCTCGCCCTCCTCCCCCTCTTCTTTTTGGAGGCAAGGTCTTAAGTGTCCTACCTGCCTCAAAGTGGTTAGTAAGGGGGATGACCTTGAACTTCTGACCCCATTGCCTCCACCTCCTGAGTACTGAGATCAAAGGTCTGTGCTACACCTCCAAATTTTGACACCCTATTTTTGATAGGATGAGATGCAGAAACACACCAAAAATTTTTGAGCGAAAAGGAGAGTGAACAGTGATAGTATGCACTGTAAGACATTTAATATAAATCAATGACTTTAACCAATAACATGTATAAAGGGACCTATAGTAGGTAGAAGTGGGAATGTTGACTTTCTACTGATTAACTTACCCTAAGGGGTCAAATAACCACTACATTCACTCAGCTACAACATGGTATATTTTAAGCTTCAGATTCCCCTCTAATCTTAGGGAACATTAGCCGAGCTGACAATGTAAATGAGCATTCTTTTTAAGTCTGTGCAGTAAGAAAGCACTGAGTATCTCCGATTATATAATAACGTCTTTTCAAGTGCCCCCCCGCCGACCTTTGTTATAAAAACCACTATCCCAGAATCAAATGATCAATGAGTGAAAGCTACAAGCTAGGATGAAAATTTGCATGCGGCAGACAGCCCAGCTGGTGTTTGAAACTTTGAGAAATACAGCCACCTGTTGGACTTTGTCTGGAATCACACTTTGTTCCCCCATTTGTTGCTTAATATTCTTTGAATGGTTTGAAAAGAAAGAACTGTTTTCCTTCATTAGAAAAAATATAAAGAGTAAATATAAGCACAGCTGGCCCTGTTAGGAGGAACAAGGATGACAAAGCGGGTGAGTTCCTTTTGTCTGTTACAAACAATGGATCTCTGTATCAACACACTTTTCTAGTCTAAGCAAGACTCCAGAAACTTTCTTTATAAAGACAATGAGTGAGTGAAGTTTTTCAAGAACTCTTCCTTCAAGGGGTTGAGAAATGGCTAAGTGGGTAGGACTACACAAACACGGGGACAAGAGTGTCAGTCCCCAGCACCCCTGTAAAAAGCTAGCTGTGGCCACCTAGCGAGCACACCTGTAAACCCAGGACTGTGGAGAGTGGGGGAGGACAGTACCATCTGCAGGGCATGCTGGCTGCCACAGCTGTAGGTTCCCTGAGAGAGCCTGCCTCAAGGGAATCAGGTGGGAGGTGGTAGAACAGAGTCCTTGGTGTCCTTCTTAGGCCTCCGCACACACGTGTACACCCCCCCCACACACACACACACACATACACTCATACACAGAATTTCCGCTTTCGAGATAAAAGAAAATTAGAAATTTATTGTCGAATTGTTGTTGGTTTTGGTTTTGTTTATTACTCCACTTTATCACCGATCTCTAGAACAGTAATTATCAAGTGTTCTTGCGACATTTCTCAAATTGTAAATAATTTAGATTTTGAAGGATGTGGATATCATTTTCTTTCTGGGGACAAATGAAGCTTGTTTACTTTGCTTGTTAAAATGATGTTTTCATATTTACATACATAATGAATTGGTTATTATGAAGCTAATTAACATCCATTTTTCACATGTTGACAACTCTTAAGACCTAATGCCTTAGAAAAGTTCAACTATACAATAAAGGATAACTAGTTGTACAGTCTTTATGTTGAACATTATATCTATATCTATAGAAGCTAGTCACTTTATATAACTGAGACTTCATGGCCTCTGCTCAATACTTTGAATTTTCTACCCCCAATGCTTCTACTCTCTGCTTCCTTGAATTTAATTTGTTTTTAGACTCCATAGATAAGTGTAATAATATAGTAGTTTTCTTGGTGTATCTGCCTTATTTCAAATCTTGTCCTCCATACCATCACAAATGTCAGAAATTCCATTTATAATAAGGAAACAAATGAGTGAGTCTGTGTGATAATAAAATTTTGTTGACAAAAGCAGATGGTAGGGGACTGAGCTATAACTCAGTTGTATAATGTTTGCCTAGCAAGAGTGTAGGAGAGAGGGTGAGCACAATATATTGATAGCAGTAACAGCAACTGGTAACTCTGAGCTATGACATAAACGATGAAATAACTAAGTTTAATGAAGAACTGAAAAATATGCATAAATGCAAACTCTCCAGGATAGATGAGCTAGTGGAATAGTGCCAGAGTCCTAAGAGGAGTGGAATGTGGGAAGTAAAGTAGATGCAGAAAAGGAGATGTTCACTTGATGTCTAGATGAACACAGAGGCCATTAAATATAAAATAGCAAGGTCTTTTGCCATTATACATTGTGGATCTTCAAACTCTGTCATCATGGTCTTCGGTGTCACACAAAATAATCAGAGATGGGCAGATTCCATCCAGTCATCTTCCATTTTGACAAGAGGAACTGAAGCCACAGAGAAAAATAACGAAGCTAGGGCTCCACAGAAAGGAAGCATGAACTGCTCACTCGGGTCATTTGGCCTGATACTTCCCACTTGATCCCTTGGCCTTCCAGGCCAACTATAATTGATAACTTCATCTGAATATGAGCCAATTGAAGTCATTTAAGTCCATAAAAATACCGAAGGAATTAGGCCAAGTGACTTATTGAGAACAAAGCTAATAGTTTATCATAAAATTATAGCCATAAATTTGAAGAGTAAAAAATCTGATATTTTATTTGATGAAAGAAGAAATAAAATAGGTCTGGAAAAATATGAAATAAAAGTATTCCAGAGGTAGTTGGTCAATCTTTCTTTCTCCAAGAATGCACAAATTCGAATTAATTTTATTAAACTTCAGGACCAATAAGCCAACCTCTGCTTTCCCATCAAAAGTAACTGAGACATTCATTTTTTTCATTATCATTTTATTTCAAGTGTCAGTGGCACCAATGATTGTCTTTTAAATGGTCTAGTTAGTTACATTTTAAACCAATATTTTCTTGTATTTTAATTTTCACAGTTTTGCCTTTTGGGATGTTTCTAGTAAATGTAATAACATTTTAGAAATAAGCCAATACTTGGTATTTACATGAATATTTTCACCTGAGAAATGCAGCATTTCTTGGGTTTTTTTTTTTTTATTTTATTTTGCTGACCTCTGTTTATTTTGGCTACTGAGAAAGGTTGTCTCATTTACCAAAAGAGAATCAAAAGTCTGGGACCTGTCTAACGAAGCAATGAATTAATGGCAGTTCGTGGAAATTACATCTACATTTGATTTCCAAGATTTACACAGAGTTTTAATGCCAGGGTGTAATCCCTATCCAACATAATAAGTAGTCTCTCTGACCCTCAGTGCCGAAGACACTAGAGAGGAAGACATTCTTATGACATTTTATTGAGGAACTTTCTTTTCTCTTACATGGTCTGAATCCTTTACAATTCCAAATAAAATGGTCTTTAAGGCACTGGGCTAGTGAAGAAACCCATAATGTCTTAGAAGGTTTGACAAAAAAAAAAAAAATTTAACTAGTTACTTAGCAGATGTTCACAGATGATAATTTTCCTCTCATGCAAGACATTAGAAGTAGGAGAGTGGTACCTTAGATAGAAATAGGCTAGCCTAGGAAGAAAGATGAGTGGCATTAACTTAAACAGGTCTCCCTTGACCAACACCTCTTCGTCCCATTTGACTTAAGGGTTTTTTTCCCTCTATCCCCTTCCTGCTCCTGCCTAAAAATAATCCATTCAATGTCAGCTACCAGCTAAACAAGGTAGATATCTGTGTCAGAGAGTGGAGAGCAATGTGTTCCACTTTGAGTGAGCACAAAGGTTACCCATGAATATTATCAGTCCATCAGGAGCCTCCAAAAGTCCAGAAGGTTATGAGAGCTTCCATGTACAATGGGAGGAATAGACATGACCTAAAGTGTCAGGTGCTGAGTAGAAGTGAATGGAGTTGCTTCATGGAGAATATCAGAGCTTTAGAGAAGCAAAAAACACAGAGTACAGGAGAGGAGTGAGCCAGCATGAGATGTCAAAATCCAAGCAGGTTAAAGAGATCACCCTCCCAGCAGAGATTTCCCCAGAACTTCCCAATACAGGTCACCACAGAGCAGTGAGATAGGCTTCCATGCAGGGGTCACCAGTATGGTACATAAAGCCAAGCCCACAAAAGGGCTGCACACAGCTGAGGGGCATCGGAGCTCATCAGGCTAAAGACAACACGTGCATTGTGGATTGAGTCAATACAATGAATGAAAACCTGTGAGTCTCTCATTCTCAGTCCCAGAAAAGGCCAGGTTTCCACTGTGACAAAGAGATGCTACAATGCAAATATGGAGAGAGAAAAGCCTCACTATAATTGGCTTAGACTTTAAGAGAATTCCGAGGAGGAAAGAGATATAGCTTAGATAGACTGAGAGAGTGGATACACAGACAAAACATCCTCTCTGACTCTTCAGTGAGTTCCAAGAAATTTGTGCTCCAAAATTCTTCTAGAATCTCTTGATCACTGAATGCTTAGCTTGTGTGATATAGTGGAAAGGAAATTCTTTCTGGATTCAGATGCAGGTAGAACCTACATTCAATACTCATTTCAATCATTGGGTGATTTTACTTGATTTTGGTGAAGTGAGTGATAGGGAGTTAGCAAGCTACAAATTATCCTTTAAAAAAAAAACCCAGGCCAGGGTAAGTTTGCTACACACACTTGGAGGTATTTGGCAGTGTTTAAAGTCATTTTTGTTTGTCATAATTGGATAGTGCTAATAAAAAATCATGGGTAAAAGTGAGATATTCTCATAAATAACTAACAATAGAAAAAAGGACCTGCAACAACAAGGACTTGTTGTTATGGGCTGAACTGTGCACTTCAAAGTCTGTATGTAGAAGCCCAAAATTCCCAGGTACTCAGAAGATGGCTTTGTTTGGAGTAGGGGGTTTTTAAAGAGGTGAGTTAAGCTGGCTGAAGTCATTGGTCAGTCCTAATCTAATATTACTTTATGTTTACAAAGAAGGAGGCCTGGACATGCAGACAGGCACCAGAGATATGGTCGTGAATAAGAAAGATGTGAAGGTGCAGCAAGAAGGCAGCCATCTTTGAACCAAGGAAAGAACTTTCTACAAGGAACTAAACAGGCAGAAATCTTGATCTTGGATTTTTCATTTCCAAAGCTGTGAGAGAAGTTTACCTTGGTTGTAGACTACATTTGGTCTCTGGTATTTAGTTGTAGCTTACAGAATTGTGGAAAGGTTGAGCAACTCTAGTTTGTGACATACAGAAACAATCCTAATAAAAATACTTGTATGTATGAATGACAGCCTGGCTACTAGTCATTGTTAAATGATAAGAAAAGTAGAGAAACAGGTGTGGCTTCCCAGGAACAAAAAGAAAATCATTCCCTGTGTCTCTGTAGGGTGATGAACCTATGTAGTTAACATCCTCTTCTGAGCTGTTATATATTCACCTGTTAATATTGCTGAAAAGGCAATTAGAATGGAAATAAAGACAATTGGGTGTTAAGTTTGTTTTTATTTTTATCTTTTTCCTTGCTTTTTTTGCATAGACACACACATCCCCATACAAATAAAATTAAGTAAAATTTGAAATATTATATTAATAATTTTATATTAATAATTAATAATTTTATATTAATAAAATTAAAAGGTGAAGCATTTGAGATAGGACTAACATGTATCTGACAAAAGATCAAGAATGTAAAAATAAATACAGTCTCTAAAAAATGTCGAAAATATTTTAATTAAAAAAAGAAATACAAGAGTCATCAATAAATAAATCAAAATGAAATTTAAGACAACAGTGTGATATTACTCCATACCCAGTAGAGTAGTAAAATTACTATGTGTCAGTTAAGAATGAAAACACTAAAAGTCATATGTCGCTTGGAAGGGAAGTCATGAAATAGGGCTGCCATTCTGGAAAATCTAGCACTTTCTTGTAATGTTTATAAGACTTAATATATGACTAGCATGTGCACTTACATGTATTTGCCCCTAAGAAGTACAAACACGTGTATGCATACAAAACACTTGTACATGTATTCCAGGCACCTTAGCTTGCAAGCCATTAACACAACCAAATCTTTATTGACAAAAACAGCACAAATCAATCATAGTTTATTCATACAATGAACTATCACTGAGCAATAGAAATATAGTCCAGCCCTTTAATTAGTTTTAGCCAACAGTTGCTATAATTAACCTTTTAGCCTATTAGCCTTGAACATTTAATTCTTCTGCCTCTGCTTCCTTAAATGTTGGGATTACATGTATTTTCACCCAGTTTTTGTCATTGTAAAATATTTCAGATTTCTTTTTATTTATAATTGTATGTATGTAAGGGAATGGGTATGTGCATGTAAGTGCAGTTGTCCATAGTGACCAGAAGAGGGCATTAGATCCTCTGGAACTGAAGATACAGGTGATTGCCGTGATTAACACGGGTTCTGGGAACCAAAATCAGGGTAGTGCAAGAGTAGTACATGAACTTAACCACTGAGCAATCTCTCCAACCCCTACCACTGTAATTTTTGAAGCAACCTAAATGGTCATTAATAAGAAACATGTTAGGCATAATATATAGACAAGGTTATACATATTGTATCACATGACATGTTGTGACATGAAAAACGTAAAGGCATATCTATTAGAAACATCTCTCAGGTACATCAAGACATAGCAAGTTGGATACAAACTTGTTATATGTGAAGATATACATAAGCTCACACAAGAACAGACTCTTAAAAGATATACAACATTTTCTTTACAGTGGATAGCTCTGAAAAAAAAGGAAAAATAAAAATTCAAAGTGAAAAGCCAAGTTGTTTTCACCGTTGTAATCTCTGAGCTATTGGAATATTTCAACATGTGTATTGTTACTTCATTAGTAAAAGAAGATATCTAGATTTTAAATTCATAAAAATCATGCACAGTCCTGCAGTTTGTAGTGATTATTTGTGATTAGAGAATCTATGGCTCAAAGGAAACAGTGCTTCAAAATCTATGTGCAAATACTTCAGATTTTTATACTACACCTGGCCCATGGTATGCCAAATCATGCTGCTTATATATGTGAAGGCTTAGCTCTCGCAGGTCATTTTCCTATTTTCTCAGCTCTGTGTTCCCTGGGGAAATCACGTTTTGTTTTTGTGTTTTTTAAAGCAGCTCAAGTGGAATACATTGTAAATGACTTGAATTTTTAACAGTTTTGTTCATTCCCAAACGCTCTATTTTTATTCATGTATTCTTTTTTATAAAAAAAAAAAAAAGAAAAGAAAATTGATATTAAACAAAAAAAAAAAAAAGCTATTACAAACTCTCCACTTTGCCATTAAGGAAAATTGCTTCTTTTAAATAATATAGATATTTAGCCGTGTTCCTCTTAGTGGATATTTGAGCTGTTTCCAGATTGGGAATTATCTGATTAAAGTCCTGTGAATATTTGTGTTTAAATCCTTTTATGAATGTAACTATTGATTTCAGCACCGTCTAGATTTAATGTAGTCAAGAACCTCTAAGTTAGCATCTTACCATTTTGGCCCTTAAACTCATTTTTCTGTTCACCAAAAAGAAAGAATCATTTTCTAAAAGGCTCAGTCCATTCAGCTGTTTTTTATTAGTCTCCTTCTTTTATTACCTATCCAAGCAGCTCCTGTAAATCTATTGTTTGCTTCCTATTACAGTTCCTATTACTACATGGCCAACTACATAAAAGACAGTGCTATAAAACAACCACCATTTTGTTTTGCTCACCATCGTGTGGGTCAGGAATCACAAGGAGCTCAGCTAGAAGGTTCTCACATCATCGTAGTATCTTAGCTACTTGAAGGGTGACTGGCCCAGATTTGTGTGTGACTGCTCCCTTACGTGGAGGACGACCTCTACCACAGAACTCACATGTGTCCTCTCTAGCATGGTGGACCTGAGGTAATCAGGTTCCTTGTGGTGGCTGATTTCCTTCAGAGCAAGCACTCCAAAAGGCACTAGGCAGAAGCCACGTGGGCTTTCCAGACCTTGCCTGATCTTAGCCAGATGCTAAACACAGAACACTTCCCATGTAGCTCTTCTGGCTTTTTTTGTTGTACATGTGGGGAAGTGTTTTAAAAATATGAAATATTTCACAAAAGTTTGAAAACGCAAATAATGATTATAGTAAAATTGGATCTTATCATTATGGCAGAATACTTACTGAGATGCAAGCCACTGCTTGGATCTAATTATATTTTTCCTTTCATTTTTCATCAAGAAAATGAAAGGCAGTATTCTTGTTCTTTGATTCAGGGCCATTATGGGACCAAAGAAAAAATTTCTAATAATGCCCTTCTTGTCTTTGATTTTCAGAAAATATACTTAATGAGAAAAATTACACTAGAGGACAGCAAGAGAAAAAGTCAGTGCCTTTTAAGAGGCAAGTAAGGGGGCAGAGGGAAGAGACATGATGATAGGACCCTACTTATTCTCTTCTAATATTTCAAGAATTACTGCCAAGACATCACAGTGTATGTCAGGAGTTGGAATGTCTGCAGGAATGAGGAATTGGGCCAGGTGTTCAGGGGACATCTAGACCTTGCTAAGATCCTCTTTGAGCACTGGATGATGCAGTTGTGATGTCAGAGTTGCTGAAGAGAGCCTTGTAGAAGGCTTCGAAGACCCTGGCTATGGTTTGGTCAGTGAGGAAGTCAGTCAGTTCCTCCTCCTGTTCTTGGATGGTTGGGGAAGAAACATTCTTCTTGAAAAATAGAAGTCTATTTCACTCACTGTTAGCTTGTTTTATAACTTGGGACAGCTGAACCATCTGTTGAGATTTGGTACCAGAGGGTATTTCCTAGATGGTGCAAGCAGCCAGACATTTAATGAGAGGTATCTATATGAGGGGTACCTGCCAGTACCCCTCATATAGAGGGGTACAATGACAAAAATTAACAATTAGAGAAGACTATAAACCCAGTTTCTGATTCCAGAAGATAGACAGTTGGAAAGATCCCTACTGTTGAGCTCAAATCACTTTTAATGTTGAAGCAAGATTAGTAATGACTGACATTACCTGATCTGTGGCCTTCAAGACTTTGAGGACAGTATACACATTGGTGTCATGGTAGACAAAGGTAAGTACGTGGGTGAGAAATATGGAATGGGATTTTTGGAATTCTGGACACAGAAGAAAAATGATAAAGAAACACTTGCTTCATTTCTGATTGTGAGAGTATAATCTACTTAAGTGCATATGTCACAGCTTAAGGAAAAATGGAAATGGTCTCTTTAAATTCAGAAAATAGAGCTTTAAAGCAGCAGCAGTACTATTCCAAGCAGATACTGTGCTAGTTAGTTTTGAGCAACTAGATGCAAATTAGAGTTGCCCAGGAAGAGGGAACCTCAGTTGAGGAATTTTCTCCATCAGATTGACCTATGGAAATGTCTATGAGGCGTTTACTTGATTAATGATTGATGTGGGAGGGCCCAGCCCACTGTGAGTGGTGCTAACCTTAGGAAGGTAACCCTAGGTTTTATAAGAAAGCAGGCTAAGGAAGCCAGAGAAAGCAAGTCAATATGGAACATCCCTCCATTGTTTCTGTTCCAAGCTTCTGATTTGAGTTTCTACTTTGTCTTCCCTAATGATGGGCTATAACCTGAGAGCTAAATAAACATTTCCCTCCAAGCTGCTTCTGTTTAGTATTTTATCACAACAACAGAAAGGCACATTAAACTCTCTTCTGCCAAACAAATATCAATTCATTCAACCCCTTGTAATTAATTCTTGCTCTGCTCAATTCTGGGTTAGGTAGTTTTATTAGCCAATCTATCAGGCTTTCCACTATACTTCTGAAAATCCTTATTCAGTACAGTGGCATGACCATGAAGTTATTTAAGGAATTCCATCATGGAGCATTTCAGACTATGGCTCATTAAAAACACATTTGAGGGGCTGAAGAGATGGCTCAGCACTTCAGAGTACTTATTGCTCTTTCAGGCGACCTGAGTTCTAGTCCCAACACCCACATGTCAGACAGTTCATGCCTATCACTCCATTCATTGGGATCCAACACCTTCTTTTGACTTCTGTGGGCATTCTCATAATCTCTCTCTCTCCCTCTCTCTCTCTCTCTCTCTCTTTCATCCCCCCTGCCCCCCCCCTTACACGTTCGCGCGCGCGTGTGTGCGCGCGCACACACACACACACACACACACACATTTTTTAAAGTTTAAACCCATTTGGAAAAGGATCAAAGTAAAACAAAGCCTACTCAAGAAAGATGAAAGACAAATTGGCTATAGACAAGGATCTGATGAGAGTTCCTTTAACAGGGAAACTCTATTATTTCTGCAGCACACACTATTTTAAAATAATAATCAAATCTATGTCCAGTATCATACCATGACATATCATGGACAGCAAGAATGTTTACAAATGTTCTATGAGCTTTATTCAATATCTGATATTCCTATATGGCTGATCAACATTTAATCTGGGGAAGATTAAGTTTCTCTTCTTTATTTCAGTATTCCCTTTCATGCAATTCAGCATCCTAAAAAAGCCTAATCAGATAAATATTTCTTTTTTACAAGAGAAAAATCCTCTGAGAATTTCCAGGAATCCCAAGAAGAGTTCAGAATCATGAAGCGGTCACAAGAGACAGTTTTCTCAAAAATGTAGTTCTTAATAAGGTAACCACGTTCCAATGGAAGACCACACATCTGATATTTGAGCAGCACAATTGGTCTTGAAGGATTAAAAAAAAAAAAAAACAGACACAAAGTTGGGTGGGTAGGAAAGGGGGCGTGTATCTGGGTAGAGTTGCAAGAGGGGCTAAATTTGATCACAACCTGTATGAAATTTGACATTCTTAAAGAACTGGGTTTTTGGTTTGTTTTTTTTTTTAAGTAAAGAAGACATGGGTGTGAGAGAAACAGAGGAAGAGGTAGAATGAAAATGATGTAAGTACAGTACTTGTATAGGAAACTCAAAAAATTAAAAATGGTTTAATAATTTAAATCATTTAGGATATGTATAAGAGAAGACAAATTTATGAAAGTTGTCCAAAGATGTGGAAAGGTGTGGATACTTTAGTGCGTAAGATCTTATAGGTAGAGAAAATGCTAGCTAAAAGGACCCAGCAAAATTCACGATGAAGGCTAGCTGTGGTACGAAAAATCTGGAGGATAGTGAAGGACAGGACATTCAATTGGCTGTCCAGGATGATCAGACACCAAGAGTGAGAGTTCTAGCTAAAGTGACAGAGCAGGATTCTTGCTGCAGCTAAGCAATCTAACCTACCAAGAGGGGCACTGAAGGTCTCAAGGTCTAGAAGGGTTACAGCATCTTTAGCTCAATGTAGCCAAGTCTTGTCAGTCTAATGAAATTTACTGCATTGTTCAGCTGTTTACAGGAAATATTTGCATTACTGTCAGTGCTCTGTTAACTACAGCATTGCAAAGCAGCCCAATCAAGGACAATCAAAAGCATAGGTGACTTTTATGGATAAAGTCAGAAGTTAATAAATTTTAATGTCTCACACAGCATCTTCTTTCAGGACTAAGGACAACAAAACAGTTCCACGAATGGTTTTCCTGGGACCCCAGAAGGCAGACAAGTACTGAAACTAGCTGTTCTTCAAAACAGGAATCTGGATCTCAGATTCCAATCCTTCATATGTCTTGTTTTCCTGAATTTATGGGAATTGAGTTCATATCAGCTATATTCAAGTTTCTTGTTGACAGACTTTGTCTACTTCTGTTTTTTTAGCCTGACATTAGACAAGTCAGTGAATGAAAGCATTTACTAAATAAATAGGTTACATATCCACCAGAAGGATAAATATAAGCAAAGAACAAAAAAATTAATTGCATCACATGATTAAGTACTTCATTTGAGGAACGTGATCTCTGACTACATACTGTCTCGTGGACATCATGCAAATTATATCTAAACCCACTGGGTCTTGTGAGGTATAGAATCCCAATTGTTGCATTGTTGGACTTGACTCTTCCCAGTTTTTAAGAAAATTGATAGAACGAGTCTCAATGTCTTAGTTAAGGTTTCTATTGCGGTGATGGAACACCATGACCAAAAAGCATGTTGGGGAGGAAAGGGTTTATTTGACTTACACTTCCATTTCACTGTTCATCTTTGCAGGAAGTCAGAACAGGTACTGAAACAGACCGGTAACCTGGAAGCAAGAGCTGATGCAGAGGCCATGGAGGGATGCTGCTGGCTTGTTTCTTATGGCTTGCTCAGCTTCCTTTCTTATAGAACCTAGAACCACCAGCCCAGGGATGGCAGCGCCCACAATAGGCTAGGTCCTCTCCCATTCATCACTAATTAAGAAAATGTCTTACAGTTGGATCTTATGGAGGCATTTTCTTAATTGAGGTTCCTTCCTCTCTAATGACTCTAGCTTGTGTCAAGCTGACACAAAATCAGCTCCTACACTCAACAGAAAAGTACTCCCTTGAAGAAAAATATATGTACTTTCACTGTAAAACTGTGCCTTATGTGACACTCTAAGGGTGGTTTGACTCTATTCTTTGAGTGGTCTTCAGCTATTTTGCAACTCTGTACATTAAATGTATAAATGTAACTGTCAAAAACAATTGTCGTCTATTGATACATAAATTCTGCCCTGTCCAGTAGGGGCTCAATACTCTTCCCCTCCTCTTTTTTGGAAAAGTCAGGTTTGCCTGTATTTGCACACTCATTTTAGGATTCCTGACCTGCGTGTGTCTGTCTTCAGATTCTCTTCTAAACCAGTTACATCTGTGTGGTTCACTCAGGGATATGTTGGAGAATAAATCTACCAGCACTTTCTCTGTTGTATCCCTATGCAAGTCATCATTCTTAACATTCTCCAAAGTAGTATTTAGGAGAAAGCAAGTATTTAATTCAGTATACATGCACATACAAAACAGAAAATAAAGAGGCTACTCAGGCTTTCAAAAATAATTTTCAGAACTGAGTGTGGAAAATCTTATTAATGTTTCTAATGAACAAATTTAAATATTTGCATATAAAATATAAATACTCAGCATATTCTTTCGGAAGTAGCAACAGTATCCACATAATATAGCACAAGTTACCTGTAGTTATTTCAATTTCTTACCATCACCTTTAGTGCATAGAAAAGAGTCTAATACAAAATTCAACTTCCTCTTTTTCCTTCTATTTATATTTCTTTTCTTCTGTCTATTTGTTAGCTATCAATGCAAAAACCACACTAGCACTAAGATACACATGTGCAATGAGACTGAGTTATTCTCTGTGAACCTACTGATCTCTTCTCCGGGCAGGTGAGGCATTTAAAGTGACCCAGTTTCTCTTGAGTTAGCCTTCCTTAGAAGACAGAAATCTGCTAGATGGTGGTGGCACGTGCTTTTAGTCCCAGCACTTGGAAAGCAGAGGCAGGCTGATCTCTGTGTGTTCAAAGCCATCTGGGTCTACAGAGTGAGCTCAGGACAGTGAGTTCAGGGCCGTTACATAGAGAAACACTTTCTGGAAAACAATAGCAAAAGGAAGAAAGACAAAGGAGGGCAGGGGGAAGAAAGGGAGGAAGAAAGAAGGAAGGAAGGAAGGAAGGAAGGAAGGAAGGAAGGAAGGAAGGAAGGAAGGGAGGGAAAACAAACAAAATACCAAAAATCTGTGGAGTCTGTGATATATATCACGAAAAGCTTACAGTGTCAACTAAATTTAATGCAAAGTTTTTATCCGTTTATCCATTCCAACCTCTGTGGAATACAATTGTACCTTTAATTTGCTGGGAACTAAAAGGGACTTCTTTTGGTACAAGTATTTTAAAACTTGCTCATAAATCTTCATTTTAGCTGTTTGGCTTTGGACACACACACACTCAAGCTTGGAGACTATGCTCATGTAGAGAAACGACCACAGCTGCTCCACAGTCACAAGCACATCATTTGGAGAAAAAAAAAAAACATTTCAGGACTCTGTGAAACTGTACAAAGAAGGCAATACTTGACTTCCCTAGAGGTTGTGTCAGTTCTGAAAGCAACCTGCAGTGTGTGATGATAACTACTTCTTCACGGTGCAGTTAAAGCAGTCTGGGAAAGTTACAGGCTTCCACCAGCAGAGGGAAATACCGTCCTGGGAAAAAAATTAAATTGTGCCCAGTTTTTCCTCAGGATTCTCTGTAAGAGATGAAGGTCTCTCCTTGGTTTTCTCATTTGTAACATGCTCACCAGTGGGGAATTTGCTATGCTGTGCCTAGATCATAGTCAATTAGAGGGAGCAGGGTAGGGGTGAGGGAATGACATCAGGGAAGGGTCAAAGAGAGCTGTTGGGGCTGAATTCCAGAACAGGTCCCTCTGCACAAAGGAAAGGAGGGCTTTCCTTACACAGTCTCCATTCATCCCTGCCCCAAACCTCAATTCCAAAGCCTACTCTGGAACCTTCACAGTTGCTAATTGGCTCTCCACATGGGACACTATTAACCATTCTTAATCAATAGAAACCGCAAGGGTACAGACAGCCCTAATTTGTCCTTAAGGAATTGTAACTTGTAAAGTGTCTGGCTGTTTTACTATAAACGTGTAGCTTCCCCCTCAGTGTTCCCAACACTGCCAAAGATTAAGGCACTGGCTTTCTAAAGGGAAACTGAATCTTGCAATGGAGTTACACAGCAAGTGACATAGGGCTGGATAAGTGAGAGAGTTCATGTTCTCGAAAAACACTGGGCCTAAAGAAAGTCCCTGCCAAGGAGACTGCCTTGTAGTCACAGCAAGAAGAGGTCAGTTGTCACAAAACAGAAAGAAGCCTCTTCAGGAGAATGCTAAGAAAGCACACTCCTGTGACAGAGAAGGTGAACTGCCACCATGTATAGGCATCTTCAGGGGGCAGAGATGAGCAAAAAAGTGGGGTGGAGAGGGACAGAGGACAAGAGCAAATCATACAGCCACTTACCAAGTTCTTTAAAAGCTCTGCACGATCAGAGACTAGAGAGATGCTCGGAAGTTAGGACACAACCTTACCAGGTAATTACAGAACTCACGCTCCTTGATATCCTTCAGCGAGTGAATACAAAAAAGCCTGTGGTATATCCTGACAATGACAAAAAAGAAATGACATATGAAGATACAAAAATAAATAGAAGGAAGGGAAGGCCATTGAATTGGAAACTCTTAGTGAAGAGGATGTAGCCTGACACCAGAACCATTTCTACATTTGTTCTTTGATACCCAGAGCAGACTGCTTCCAGAAATTTCCCCAGACACCAAAGTCCATTCGTACTTTAGTACCATGTATAATGTAATCAAACATAACATATCTTCCCATACATTTTAATCACCTCTAGATCATTTATATTTCTATAATGCCAAATACGATGTAAACTTTGTACAGCTATATGTCTTACTCTATTTAAGGCCTAGTGACAAGGAAATCAAGTCCTGGCATGTTCAATAGAGATGACTTCTTAAAACTATTTTCCATCTGAAACTGATTTAATCTCACGTGTTCACATCCTCTCTGTTTTGTTGCATATAAGTATTATGTCGGGAGTTATAAATTACTAATCGTTTAAATAGAAGCTATTTAATATAAAGATTTTAAATACGTCCAAATAATATCTGTAAGATATTTTACCCACTAAATATGCCACTCTAGGGCTCAGAGAAAGGGTGCATTTATATGTAAGACATATAAACCTATGGATTAGTTAGGACTTCACTGGTAAAGACACGGTTACAGCCCAGTGATAGCAGAGACATTAGAAGGTTTGACCAGATCTGCTCTGTAGTCATTGGGCAAGAAGGAGGCAACCACCTGGTCCCAAACTTGACACAACCAAAAGCTAGCATCTTGGCAAACAGGAACGATCCTCCAGACACAAGCAGAGTGCAGATGAGCCTCAGACAATGGCTAAGGGGAATAGGCAGCTCAGTGAAAGCATCTGGATGACCAAGGCAAGCAGGGCATGTCTATCCAGAAGGACGCAAGGAAGGAAGCCCAAGGACCAGCCACAGCTGCAAGTAATGAAAGGCAAGTTAACGTAACTCTGCCTTCACCCCATGCATTGGATGCCCTGCCATCTCTGAAGCAGCAGTGTGGGGTGAGCCCTCACTGAGGAAGCTGAAGAGCATCCTCACTGCCAACGCCGTTGCTTATGGGAATCCCAGCCGTTGTCACAGAACAGAGATCGGAGAGTAAATCTGAAGCCAGGAAGCAATAAATAAATAATTTCCACAAATAAATAAGAAGCAATGTACAGTTAAGTATTGAGAATTTATGTTGAGTATTCTAAAAGATATACATTTCTAAGATTCCAAAATCAAGACCATCTCCTCCAGGTACTCTCAGACCAGATCCACCCTAACAGATCATTAAAATTGAATTCTAGGTTCTAGACTACCAAGACCCAAACTAAAACTAACCTAAGAGTTCCTGAGACTAAAGCACCATTGAGAACATAGCCTTACACACGACTTCTGCCACTTCATTAAGGCTCAGGAAGAAGGGGTGGAAAAATGTACAAGCCAGAACCTAAGAAGGGATGTGAAATGCTTTCTCCAAGCGTGGCCATGGCAATCAGGATTTCACAACACCTGTGCCTACTGGACCCAAGCTCACTTAACTCTGGCCTGCCTGACGAGTCCCTATGAACAGGGACAGAGTCTGGGAGAGAAAGATGCATAGTATCCAGTTGTATATTCACTGATGATCCCCACCAGGTTCTAGTAGACAGAATCCGTGGTCATGCAGATAGCCCTGGTTAAACTCTATGGGACACAAAACAAATGTTAATAAATATGGAAACAAGAACTGTAAGGAGAAAAGGGTGTTGTCAGGGGTGAGAGGGGAATAAAAGAAGTTGGGGCAGCATCAAAAATGTATTTATATGTGTACGAAATTATTAAAAGACAAACATTATTAATAGAAGAGATCAGATTGTAGAAAGGAAAAAGAACTTGGAAAGAGGGAGATCGTGAGAAAAAAGAGAAAGAAATGCATCTATAGAAAATTCACATATGTTGATACGGTGAGGCGTGAGGCACTCCCTATGCAAACCAAGCACAGAATTGTCGAGGGAATCCTTCCACCCCACACTTTCAGTCAAATCAGAAATGCTCTAGTGGCTATGAGAATTCTGTCGGTCTCTCAGGAAATTAATATTAAAAGTGGGCGGCAGTCAACCAAGGGGCTGACACACATGGAATGAGATGCCGTCGAGAATAAAGACCTTCGCCATACAGATTTTTGTTTTTTATGTTGAGAAGGAGCAGTGACGTGTGTGTGTGTGTGTGTGTGTGTGTGTTTGGTAGGTTGCTTGGTTGTTTTTTGTTACTGTTGTTTTGTTTTAATTTAGTGTCTGCTAATGATTTTTAAAAACCTTTAACTTACTGAGGATAAATGAGCGAAAACTATAAGAATCAGTCAACAGGTGCACACCGAAGCCTGGAGAGAAGCCAGGAAGGTACCAGCCTCCACCTCTCCAGGAGGTGGGGTTAAGCGCAAAATTAATGGGCCCCTAGTAGAGGCAGAGTTTCCTGTGGTACTGAAACGTGGCCCTTCATCATACTGTGGTATTGTTTCATGAAACATATTTGTTATTTTTTTAAAGCCCATCTGTTATCAGTGATATTGTATAGGGATTATTTGGAAGATCTTATTGGTTTAGAATTTGCAGTTTACTTAAATTTCTCTCACATAGGAAAAGTATCACCGGCTGTTTCTATCAAATAATCCACCCTTTCTTCAGTCCCAGTGATCATATTGTTTATATTCATGTCTGCTTATTAAAAGAATGGCTCATATTCAAACGCTTGGTATCTATAATCTAGACGTTTTAAGGATAACACACTGAGTATTTCCACTTATTCTAATGATTTGATGCTTCAGCTGCAAACGTCTTAGTATGGTCTCAGTCACAAGAAGATGCTCTCCGGTTTTGATCATCAATTAAATTATAACACAATTGCACATGCTACTTGCAAAAGTAATTGAAGATGGCCATGGTTTTCTTCATAGGCTGTCTCATGTTTCTAGGAAGCAAATGAGTAGAATATGGGTCCCACTTTTCTTCAATCCAACATGCTTGAAATGGTTGCATAGTCCCATTCTACAAGGATAATTCCATCCATTACTTTATTCTTGTCTCTGTAAGGCTATTTCAAAAGAGCATGTCTTCCTGATGAATCTATTTTCTTCATTTTCTGTTTTTTTTTTCAGTTTTCCATTAAAATTCTATATATTTGACTTGTTAAAATATTGCTCACTTATTATATATCTCAGTAAGACTTTGTGATCAGAATATATATTACATAGATCAAAATAATCTGATTTGTTTCTGCATTCAGAGGAATATCAGCCAGAGATCATTTTACTAGATCACTAAAAGATAAAATGTGTCTATATCACTCTTGATAAATATTTCAAAATGCTAACACAAAACTTAGATCCAAGTCCCTATGATTCATGGTTCAAGTATTCTTTGTTCACTAAAATGATAAATTGTAATAAGTGGTACTTACTACTACTTTTGCTCAAACTCTATCCAAATCACTGTGACATAATACTAATGCACAACAAAACAGCCCATCTGAGATTCAATCAGCTACGGGTGGAAAATATCCAGAAAAAAAAAATGACATCTCTATTGAACACGAAGAGACTTGTTTTCCTGAACACTCACAAATAAAGATTATTAGAGCTCTGGGTGATCACTCTGCAGCCTTTATTTTTCAAAAGTGAGTAGTGAAGTTCAGCAACGTATCCAAAAATTTTATGATCACTCAGCTGACAAATGGCACAGGTAGAATTTAGATGAAGGTCCTTCAGGGTCTGGAGCTCATGATAGCTGTGTATTGATCTTAGATGTAAGGGTCTGTGGACACCATATAAAGCTGCCAACCTGTAACCTTTTTTTCCTTTTAATAGATGACTTATTAATAATTTATTAGTAGATGTTTTATTAATAACATAATTTACAAATTGAGAATTTCATGCACTGTATTCTGATCATATTCACCCCAGCTCCTGAAAATCCGCCCCCACCTCCAAACTTCCCCAATTTCATATCAGGTTTGTTTTTTTTTTTTCATTTATTTTTAAGACTGTAATGTAATTACATTTCTCCCTTCCCTTTCAGTCCTCCTAGCGCCCCCTCCTCCATGTACTCACTCCTGCTCTCCTTCAAATTCACAGCAGCCATTTTCATTGTGGTTTCATGCATATATGTGTTTGTATACACATATGTATTCCTCAATATAACCTGTGTAAAGGGCCTATTGACTTTAATCTGTGTTGTTCCTACTTCTAAGAGGCTATTCACTGAAGAGTGGGCACCCTACCAGGAGCCACACCCATAAAGATAAGGGACTCTTCCTCCCCAGAAGCCATCACTGTCCGTAGCGCCTCAGTCAGGGCGGGGACTCATGAACCCCTTCCCACTCTTTGCTAGAATATACGGAATCATTTGGCTGAGTGAAATGGTGACTTCACAGAGCTCAGCGTAATAGAGATGAACAACTACGTGTAAAACGTAAGTGCCATCTCTGCTATTTATCTTTTTCTTTTTTTTCGTTTGAAACAATGATCAAATTAATCCTTGTGTTAAAACACAAAAAAGGTCATGGTGAAATCAGAAGAAAAATTTATGTATTTTAAAACAAGTTTTAAACGTGTCTCATCCTGTCTTTGCAGAGATGACATCACTGCTCCTAAATGGGGAGGACTGGTCACATGGGAGACCCTGTTTTTATTGTGATCAGCTGCAGTCCATCAGCAAGGATGACCTCATCTGCAGCTGAAAAGGTTTGACCTTTGCCCCTTTAGGCTTGTGAAGCAGGGGGAAAAAATCCTTCACAGGCTGAAAAATTTAAAGCAGACGTCCTTCAGCCCAGCTCATCAGGCTAGTTCATCAGGCTTCTGTTGAGTGCAAACGTCCAGACTTGGCGATGTAAAAGTGATTAAAGAAGGAACTGGAAGAAGCCTGGGAGCTGGAATGGGTCCTTTGGCATTTCCCAGTAATACTAGAAAAATATGTTTTGCGTTTTCCAATAACAAAAGATAAGAAACGGGCCTTTTAGAAAAATGATGCTTTTACTGCTTTTCCATAAGGAGACACGAGATATGAAAACATTAACTCACCCGTAATCAGTTCCCTGTGAGAATATTTTAGACCTACTCAGATCAATGAGGTTTACCAAATGGATGCATTAATTGCCTGGTGGTGTTGTTTATTGGAAGACATGCTCCGTGGCTACATTTCTTTTAGCTGATGTTATGGTAATGAGTTCACAGTAGACAGCACACTGAGAACTCACCCATGTCTGGGAAGGGTGGAAGGCCAAGGGGAACACTTTCTAGGTTGTGTTCCTTCCCACCTGCACACTTCTGCAGACCGAAAAACTCCAGGGCTACAGGTCCGCTTTTGTTCAAAACTATAAAAACCGGAAATTCTAGTATTTTAGGGACTGGGGAGTGACATGTACCCTCTGATTTAACACTCATGGTTACCATGCCTCTTAAAGTCAATTTTAAGAAGGGCGACTCACTAAATCAAAAAAGACTGTTATCATCATCTGGCTGGTAATGTTTAATCAATATCTTTCAAATCAAACAGCCTTGGGAAGCAGATTTTCTGTGTTCACTAGCAACTAATTGGAGAGACGGAAGCCTTCCAAAAGGGTGCGAGAAAGCCAAAACCGGAGCTCTGAGAAATATTGCTTTCAGGTAAGAAAGGCAGTTCGCTGTTCTAATTCTGAATTGGGCCATTACCCAATTTACAGAGCCAAGTCCTTGACGCTTCCTGAGTAATTTTTATCTTTCCTACAACTTCTCACTCTCTGAGTAGAATGGGACCTCTTCCCCGCCCCCGCCCCCGCCCTACTCCCACCCTAACCTCATCCCCACCCCCACCACCCACGCTGAGAATCTGAGAGCAACAGCTTTACAAGGTCAGTGAGAAAGCTGGTAGCTTTGGCAGTTAAAGTTTTCATTAGTTCCTACATCTTCATTGCTTAAATCGCCTGGTGGTGGGAGTTTTAATATTTTTCCAGTACATTTCTATTTGGTAAAACCATTCAAAAAGAGATGCCAAATTCTTTAGTATATATTTTAAATATATATATAAATATTATATACATACATACACGCACATATGTTTTGGTAAATAGTATTACCATCTGGACCCCAAAACTCTCTCTCTCCCTTAATTTATGTGTTAAAATCGTTTCAAATACTGGGGAAGCATAAAGACAAATGAAAATGCTTATTTTAAAAGTTCAGAACAATATGGCATCGTATTCTTTTCCAGTTAGTTTTATCATACAGGGTTACAGAAGGCCATTTTCCTGCAAGTATATAATAAACTTTGAACATATGCCATGGTTAATGTCTAGACTCTACTAACCTTCTCTCCCTTTCCCTTTCCTTTGTTAACTAGATAGTTTCCTTTCTACTGTTACACCAAAGCATACCCTATATTATTTATCTATAATGTCTATACCCAAAAATAATTTTTAAAACATATGTTTGTCTGTAATTTATGTAATTCATTTAATATTATTGTCTCCATTTTCCTGCAAGTGACAAAATTTTGTTCTTTATGGCTAGAAAAGCATTTCCTTGTGTATATAAGCCACATATTGTATATACCATTCCTCTTTTTGGATCTGATCAGGTTGGTAGTATGACTTAGCTTTTGGGACCTGTGCTGTAGTAAACACTGCTGTGGAAGTATTTCTGTGTTAACTTGGAGTGTTTTGGGATAAATACCAAGAAGTGGTATAGCTACATTATATGGTAAATCTATTCTTAGTACTTTGATGAATCTCCATACTGATTTTCATAGCGGCTGGACTAGTTTACATTCCCTTCCATGGTATATAAGTGTTCCTTTTGTCAGCATCCTTGCCATTTATTATTATTGATAACTGACATTCTGACTGGGGGGAAGGGTGGAATCTCAGCACAGTGTTTGTTTACACCTGTGTGGTGGACAGTGATACTGAACGTTACTGGCCATTTGTGCTTCTTATCTGCTCATTTTGTTACCTCATTTACTGATTGAGTTGATTTCTTTTTATTTAGATTTTTTAGTCCTTTGCATATTCAAGATATTAATCATCTTTCAGGTGTGTGGACGTCATTCTGCATGTTGTCTCTTCACTTAATTAGTTTAGCCTTTGTTGTGTAGAGCCTCTTAATTTCATGAAGTCCCATTGTCACTTGTTGATGCTATTTCTTAAACCAGGGAATGCTATTCAGAACTTATCTGCTTATACCAATGTCTTCAAGTGTTATCTCTGTGTGATAGGAGTTTCTTTTTAATTATGTTTGAAGTGGTTTTGTGCATTGTTGGGTGAGAGGCTGCCTAGGTCTTTGAGTTTTGTATTGTCTGCAGGTGTTGGGTTTATGTGGCAGATGTTCATTGGTAATGATCTGCATGTGCTATCAGTAGAACACCTGAAGAGTTCTGAATAATAAAAACACTTGAGCTTAGACACATGGAGTTCCACTGTCAAGTGCAGTGCTGGCTATGACAGTGGTTCTCTCTGCTGAGGTTTGGTTGGGTTTGAACCTATAAAACTGCCTCTGTGTCTTCTTGGATGAGTCACTCCAGCAGCAGCTAACATCTTTGGGTTTTGTTTGTTTTTGTTTTTGTTTTGTTTTTTGGGGTTTTTTCTCAGTTTTAGAGTTTGGGGTCTTTAATCAGGTCTTTGATCCATTTGGAATCATTTTCATACAGGGATAGAGATGGGGATCTAATTCCCTGCTATGTGTTTAGGACCGTTTGCTGAATTGAATGCTATATATCATTGTCCTCTACAAGAGGGCAAAAAAAAAAAAAAAACAACAAACAACAAACAAAAACTGAAGGGTTGAAAATAGACTCAACTGCATGAATAAATTTCAAAATAATTCTGGTGAGTGTAAAGAATACTCAAAGAGAAGACATTCTGTATGTTTCCAGTCATGTAAAATTCTGAGGAAAATACAAAGTAGCCGATGGGTATAGAAGACATACCACTGGTTGTCTCAGGCCGGATGGGTACACTAGAGGGGCTACCGAGGGGCAAATGAAACTATTGCAGGTGATGTGTGTCTTCATCTTCTTCAACCCAGGTTTTGTAAAGTATATCCATCAAAACATATCTGATTATTTACTTGTGTGTTCAGTTTATTGTGTGTAAGTTATAGTACTATAAGTTTAATTTTTTATTTTATTTAGCTAAAATATAATTATATCATCCCCCCCTTTGTGTTCCTCCCTCCAAACCCTGACTCCCTCTCAAATTGATGTCTTCTTATTGTTACATATATGCATAAATATATTAATATGATCTGCTGTGTCTGTTTTTGTTGCTTGGATGTATATGATTTCAGGGCTGATCACTGTATTGGATATCCAATTAGGAAGCTTATTCTTGGAAGAGACTAATTCTCCCTCTCTCAGCAGTTAGTAGTTGGTGATAGTTCTTTGTGTATGAGTGAGACCCCATGAGATTTCCTCCTTCCACATTAGCATATCTATTGTAATTTTTAATGAAACTGGGCATAGGAAAATGATTTTATTCACCTTAAGACACAGACTGAGGTCACAGAAACACAAAAGACTTCTAACTTCTGACACTACAGCCATCAGGAGAAAAAAATAGACCACCCTGTCAACGTTTCACCAGTTAGAGTAGCCTCTGACTGAACAGGTTGCCTGGAGAAGGAGTAAGGGTGAAGGACATTTGAGCGAGGTATCTCCTAGGGTACTATTCATAGTTGGGGTGACTTAAGGTGAGGGCCAACCTTACATTTTGCCACAGTGCTATGACAAAATAATTTGATAGAAGCAAATTAAGGAAGGGGATTTACAGTGAGATGGCACAGTCCATGATGGCTGGGAAAGCATGATGGAGTTCATGGAGACGGAAACATGTGGCTCAAAATCCTCACGTCTTGGTGGACCAGGATCAGAGATCAGGGAATGCTGGCTCTCAGCTGGTTTTCTCCTTTTTTCCATTTTTATTTAGTCTAGAAGCAACCCTACAGGGATGGGGCCTCCTATATTCAGAATGGGTCTCCCCCCTCATTTGTTCTTCTGTAAAACAGTCCTCATTGACATACTCAGAGGTCTTGGACACACCTCATCAGTGCCCTAGATCAGTGGCTCTCAACCTTCCTAATGCGTGGTAACCCCAACCATAAAATTATCTTTGTTGCTACTTCGTAACTGTAATCCTGTTACTGTTATGACTCATAATGTAAAGATCTGATACGCAGATTGTCTCAGGTGACCCCTGTGAAGGGTCATTTGACCCCACAGATTGAGAACTGCTGCCCTAGATGATTCTCAGTCCAATCAGGTTGACAATAAAAATTAATCACAGCTACTAAAAATCATTATGATGATCTTGGTTCATCAGAGAAAGATGATCCTATCTGGCTTTCATCAGTGAATTAAAGAAAGTCTTAAAGCATTAGGATATAAATAAATACTTGGAAGATTCTGGGGAAAATCTGTGTTTTCTTATATAGCTTAGGATAAGTACTGGGGAAAAATAAAGCAGAACAGTAAGTCTTTAGACCAGGCATTCTCCATTTCAACGATATTTGACATTGCAGTCAGATAGCTCTCCATTGTAGAAGGCAACTTATTCATTACTGGACTTTCATTGACACTTTCCTAACCTCTAATTGCCAAATGACCACAGGATACTGCTCCAAGATGTGGCAACCAAAGGTTCCTCCAGACATTTGCAAATAGCCCTTGAGATAGAAAATAATCCATGCTCAAAAACCACCGCATCAGACTTTCTGCATGTTTCTGTCCACTCATAAATTGTAGAAATAATCAAGCAACAAACTTAGGATAAACTCTTGCCTAATACCAGGAAGGCTGCTACTAAATGAAGGTGTCTTTATGTTTAGTAAAAATGTACAACTGGAAAGGAACATAAAGCTAACAATAATATTTTAAATCCAAAATTGGCTTGCCTTTATTAAAGCGTTTTGAAGTTTAGATCACTTCTAACCTTGGTGCTCCTTGTTGCTTAGGGTACTGAGCAAAGACTCACATTTTATTGCCTGCTGTATATGACATACCAGCCAGTAGTGTCAGCTGATCATTCTCCAGCCAATAAACATCTGGTTGTACTGAATCTTTCCTTGGCCTTCAAAAATCCAATAACCATTGTCTCAGATGGGGGCTGTAGCTCAGTGGTGGAGCACATGTAAGTACTTGCCCAACACCTTTGGTTCCAGCACCAAGAAATCAACAATAAAAATAGTCCCAATTTACTTGAACCCCATTATGAACTAGCTGCTTGGAATGAACGTGTCTTACCCTTTAGTTTAGAAAAAGTGTATCACTAGAAATGGGATCATTTCCACTAACCAAAGAAGATTCTCATTTCCATTAATAAGAGAGAAAAAAAAAAGTCACATAGCCATGTGAATTGAATTTATGACATGTTTAAGATTTCCCTTTTGTGATTATATTTTTTTATTTCAATCTAAAGCTGCCTATATACATAAAATATGGTAAGTATTGTAAACCAGGTTAAAAAATATTTGGAAGAGACTAGTTAGAAGCTTTAGCAATGAATAAATTATTAATTATTTTTGTTAAAATGACAATAAATATAAGTTTTAATCCTAAGAAAAAGAAGCAATGTAAATGTTTAGAGAAGAGTGAACCCTTCAAACTTGTATTCAGACCTGCTGATAAAATATAAAGTGTATGTAGGATAATTTAAGCCACACTACAATGTGGAGAAATGATTTATTTGCATGCTAATGTATGCCAAGGGTAAGTAATTCCTCCCCTTCTTCCCTGCTGAAGCTCCTCACAAAGCTCAGATTCAATGTCAAACAAATCCCTGAAGGCTGGTACTCAGAATCACCGGTTGGAAAGGGAAAAGCTCTGTGCCTCTAGCTGGGCCCCTGGACAAGCCTAGGGATTCAGCCAGATCCTGAGGTTTCCATTCCCGCTGTGCAGTCAGCTCCCTCTGTGGACAAAGACAAGTGATTAGATTCCCACATTCCTATTTCTTCCATCTATAAAAAATGGCAAGGAAAGTTTGAGGTTGGTGATTGCCATATTCACACTCAAACTATTGAAGAGACTGTTAAAATGAAAACCAGAGTTAGAACAGATGCTATAATGTTGTGACACTTGTCTCCAATGATCTGCTATGTTTTATCTGATACAGATATAGAACTGATATATTCTTTAAGAGGCAAAATAAATTCCCTTAGCGTGCACTACTTGGCATGTTTTATTACCTACATGTAGCTTCTCTAAAACAAAATAATCTTGTGAAAGGTGCAAAAAAAGAAAAGCTAAATACACAGAATGTGGTATTTATTTTATCTTATTTTATTAATTTATTATTTTAATTTTAATAACATTTTAATAATTTAATAAGATGTTAATAACATTATTTTAATCTTAATAGAACTCGTGATTTTACTTTCAGTATTATCCTTCCTCAAGAATGTATGAAAACCAAAGCTTGCTTGGATTACACCCTCAGTTGAATAAGAATGAGAGAAGTTTCATGTCTTGGTCTAATCTTGTGAATAATAACCAAGTATGTGACCTTGAAACATGACTGGCTTTTTAGAATTCTTTTTACTATTGTTAAATTATGTGTATGTGTGTCAGCAGATGTTCATGGTGACCAGAGAGGACAGACTCCTTGGAGCTGGAGTTACAAGTGGTTGTGTGTCACCCCAAGTGGATGATGGGACTCGAACATAGAACTTCTGCAAGAGCAGTACACATTCTTATCCACTGAGTCATTTCTCTAGCTCGGTCATGGCTGATTTACAGGGAAGAATATTATATAAGTATCATGTGTTTCTACTTAGGAGACTTTTGCAATAATGTTGAGAGTAGATGTATCAGTAAGTTCAAAGTGCTTTATATATATGGTTTAATCATTAATGATTTAGAAAAGTATCCCCATAATATGAACTAAACAGATAAAAAGGGTACAGATATGTACTTTTACCATTTTAATTGCCACAAAATTCTCAGACGGATAGAAAATCTACCAAAATGGCAGATGGTTGTCTTATTTGTCATGATCAAAATTTTCACTTACTTTTGTTGTACTTTTTCATAGCTATCTATTGGTTTATAATCAGAAAACTGTTTCTAAAAATTAATAAATTACTCCTAAAAAGAAATTATATGTCGCCCACAGGGAATATTTATGTATTATAAACAAAATTGCTGGGGTTTTTTTCTACAAACAGCAGTGAGAGTTTTATTCCTAAGAATGCTCAGATGATCTTACGTACCACCAGTATGTCAGAATCAAGGATCTCTAAATCACAAGCGCCTTCCAAAGACTGATTCTAGGTACTAATCTCCTCTGCTCATTACTGACGCCAAGCAACCAGGCTTGTGCATTGGTGGTAACGGAATAATTGTTCTTGCCACAGACCAGGAAGCCATCACTCAAGTGGAAGAGACAATAGTGGGATACAATGACGCAGCTGGGAGACACCTTATTGATGGAGCCACAAAATAACTTCCTAAATGACCAGAAGTCATGCCTAGGAAATACATCAGCAAATCTTTGTGGCTTTATTACCCAACCCTCTTCCTGTAGGAAACCACCTCCTCCCACATAGGACTCATGAGCAATCATTGTCAATTTAGTAGTGGCCAGAGCTGCACACAAAACTCCTCAGAGCTCACCAGTGTCTGATATACACTCACAGCACTCTTTCCCAGTGAGTTTAGAAACCATTTCTTCATTTGTCCTATATTTAAAAATATCTCTTGGAGTCATATGTCGTGGTATACAGCTGTACTCCTAGCACTTGAGAGTCCGATGTGTGAAAACAAGTTTGAGGCTAGCCCAGACTGCAGAGTGAAACACTGTCTTAAAAGAATATATATATACATATACATAACTTGAAACCTCACTGAAGGCTGCATTTTAGAGGAAGACAGATCTGAGTCCTCACTCAGAGCACTCAAATTACTTAACATTTCCTAGCTTTGATTAGTTATTTCCATAGTAATATTGATATTTAAAATCTCTGGTACATAATTATGACTCCCAATAAATAAGAATTCCCTTTGTTGTTAGTAACATATATCAGCTAACCAATATAAAGAAGTGCCATCTGAAAAACTCATTGCTATTTAATTACTATAGAAAAATAGATGTGTGTGTGTGTGTGTGTGTGTGTGTGTGTGTGTGTGTGCGTGTGTGTATAAAATCACAGCAGTTTCTGGGGAACTTGGGTAGAGAATAACCTCTAATTCTGTAGTTATTAAACTTAAATCATTCTAAATATTTAAAATTTGTCCATTTATGGAAGAAGCACTAATTATAGCCTCAGCATTGAACTCTTCTCCTACCCCTATTCAAATAAGTTGTTGACTGTAAAGTTAGATATCATACTAAAACCAACTCTGTCATATCAACCCAAATTATAACGAAAGAGAGAAAAAAAACTTACAGGTTATTATCACATACTGTTAAACCTTGGCCGAAGTCAAAGTCACATTTTCCAGAAAAAGATAACCAGGTCTTGAATATCAACAGAACAAATAAAAGGGTCCAACTACGATTGGAGCTCTATGCCTGTCTATCATGGCTTGAAACTGGGGAGCAGGATGCAAGCTCCAGGCCAACTTGGGCTACATAGTTGTCTTACTGTTCTATTGCTGTGAAGAGACATCATGACCAAGGCAACTCTTATAAAAGAAAACATTTAATCAGGGGCTTCCTTACAGTTTTAGAGGGTTAGTCAATGGTCATCATGGTGAGAAGCAGACAGACATGGTGCTTAAGCAGTAGCTGAGAGTTTTACATTCTGATCTGCAGGCAGCAGGCAAAGAGAGAGAGAGACTGGGTCTGCCATGGGCTTTTGAAATCTCAAAGACCACTCCTAGTAAAACATCTCTTCCAACAACACTATGCCTCCTAATCCTTCCCAAACATTTCACCAACTGGGAACCAAGCAGCCAAACATATGAGTCTATGGGGACTATTCTCATTCAAACCATCACAATATCTATCAAAATGATAGATAGATGATTGATATATGATAGAAAGATAGAGATAGATAGATAGATAGATAGATAGATAGATAGATAGATAGATAGATGATAGATAGATGACACATAGACAGATACATAAGAGTCACTTTGCTTTGTACCCCTAGTTAACAGACATAAGACATACAGACATAAGAAATGAGTAAAAATAGAAGCAGATTGTTTTGGGCAGGAGGCCTCCATGCCAAGTGTTATTTCATGTCACTGAAAGTGACAACACAGAGAGAAAGAGGCTGGGAGTGAAAGAAGTGCTTGAAATTCAGAAAGTCTATAGCTTCTAGCCTGAAGTGCCTATATAAATACACACATACACACACACACACACACACACACACACACACTTTTCATTTTACTTAAAACTTTTAACAATCTGCATGACCTCAGCACTCCAGTAATAAGGAAACCAGTAAATATTTTGTTGCTATGATAAAATGTTCTGACCAAAAAGCAGCATAGGAGAGGAAAGGTTTATTTGGCTTACAGTTCCATATTGTAACACACCACTGAGGTGAAGTCAAGGCAAAAACTCAAGCAGCCATCCATATCCCATAAACAGTCAAGAGCAGAAAGAAATGAATGGATCCTTACTACCTAATTGTTATCATCTAGTTTTCTGTTTTCTTATATAGTAAGGACTCCTTGCCTAGGGAATGGTGATACCCATAATGGGCTGGATCTTCCAACATCAGTTCATAATCATGACATCCCCAAAGACATGCCCCAGGCCATTCCTTCTTAAGATTCCATCTTCCAAGGTGACTCTAGGTTGGGTCAAATTGATAATGAAAAAAAATAACAAAAACCATTGAAATATTTGGCTATGGTCACATAGTAAGAAAAGGAAAGGAAAAGGTTGTTATTGATTGTCACCATTTGCTACCAGTGACCAATTACTTACCAATACCTAAAATACTAACAGGTACTAATTATTAAATGACTTCATAGAAAGTAAGTTTTTTTTTAAAAAAATTATATTTCTCTCACTATAGAGATGAGTAAATAAAGAGAAAACATGGATTACCATGTTATTTTTCCAAGTATAGCTTCCCATCAGTCAACAGATATAGGATTGTTTTGATTTCTACAGATTTCTCCCTCATTAAAATCTTTGAAACTCAGACTAACTAAAATAGGTCAAGTTCAATGATTGCTAAAAAGAAGGGGAATTAAATTCTGGTCACAGGACTTCTACTCCTTTCAAGATAGAATCATCATAGAAGCCCTCATATAAGCTGCCAACCTACTGAGATGGAAACTAAAGCCAGGATATACACCTCACTACCACATTGCTGCCAACAGTGTTGTCGTAGCAACAAGCCCTGAATTTCCCTTACCTCCACAATATTTCACTTCTTATAGATATTACTGTTAAATTCCAACCTGAAGCTCAACCCCTTCTCTCCCACACCAAAGAACAGTTTGAAATATGGCAGAAAATACAAATAATGCTGTTTCTGTAGCCCAACTTTCACCAGGCTTGGTCTTGTTCCTGGTTAGCTCTTAGACTCATGCCCTAGTCTCTATGAGCAAGGGCAGGACTGTAACTATATCTCCTCTTCTTTCATATGCCCCAGAACTTGGTGGGAGAATGCCCATCAATAAATTTTACTGTCTAGCCAGGAAGTGGTGGCACGTGCTTTTAATCCCAGTACCCAGGAGGCAGAGGCAGGCAGATCTCTGAGTTCCAGGCCAATCTGCTCTACAGAATGAGTCCAGGAGAGTTACAACAGAGAAACTCTGTCTTGAAAAACCAACAAATAAATAAATTTTGTGTCACTGGTTTGCAGAAATCTCTGACTTCTTGGTGAAACCCAGTGAGCTATGATTGGCTCAATAGTGTAGCTCTGTTAAGACGTGGGGCCATTTCTAACCTGTAGAAATTTCACTTTCCAGGACTCAATTCATTCTCTGGAGCATCCTAGTTGCAAATTTTTGATGATATATATATTTTTTTTTCTCATTTATTGAGTCTCTAAACATCTTTGGCCCCGTGTCATACTGACGTGATGCTCTTTACTCTCGGAAGGATCTCCTAAATGTTGTCCTTGACCACCCTGTCACTGTTATGAGCTTAGTGTGTATTCTTACAAGTCTTCTGCTTTCCAATTATTCAGATAGAGCAGAGATTGCTTAGTCTTTATATAAAAAGAAATCTCCATCTAACAGCAGGCCTCACTCTATTTACTTATAAAATCTGTTAAGTTGTAAAAGAGCTCCCTGAGGTCATCTGTCAAATGCAGAGGAAGAGAGTTATTTCGAGTAAGTTCTGTCATTTTTTAGATAGTTATATAGTTGCCTCCAAACTACTCATTTTCTCTTAAAAAGTAGAAGCTTAAAATTTTGTGTTGGGGTTTTAAGTCTGTTTTCCTTTTGAAACAGCAGATCAGTTGACGTATTGGTTCATTTGGAAAGTTCTCATCTACATTTACTTGAACTTATTTGCTTTAGAGTCAAATAAACTTCAGGCCAGAGTCACAGTTGACGGGTTTCCTTTATTTTAACTAACAATTCACTTCATGGCGGAATCCAGAGACCCAGTGTCTTGCTCATAACTATTAGTTAGAACCTCACCCTCAAGGCAACATCCCACCCTCTAACAAGCTCTGCCATCTCATAGTCTACATCAAAAATCATGAAGATTCAGAAGGGTCCCCACCTTGAAAAATCAGAGGAGTGTGGTATCTCCCCGCAAACTTGAAACTTGAAAACAAACATTATCAACTCTCAGAATGCTTTCTGATCCACTTACTAATGAATTTCTTTAATAGCATTTTCACATGCTGAACAAAAAATGATTCGTCGCTTTAAAGGCAAGGTGGTGGGTGTCAAGGTGGAGCAGCATGGAGATTCCATTTTATCTACCGCAAAGCTTTTAAACCTTAAACTTGTTGCTTCTAAAATCTGCTTAATCTTTCTCAAAGGTCTACATTAGGCAAGGGATCACAAGATCATGTTTGTCCATCTGATACCACATCCTGCGAGAGCCAGAGAAATCCCCAGAGAGGGTGATGTTCATTTCATAGCAATTCTAATTAGGAGTAAGATAAAACAGTAAATGGAAAGGTTTTCCTTGTAGCATTTTTCACTACATAAGAAAACCAGATTAAATGAAAATGTTAGGCAGTTTTTCTCCTCATTAACTGCAAATTGGATCACAAAATATTATAAGTGAGTTGATTTTAATAATAAGGTTGATTTAAAGTCCAAACTCTTTAGCTTATGTGCAATTTATGGTAGAATATGATAATTACATTTACATTGACCTCCCTAGCTGATTTGTTTTTTAAAACATCCTAAGATTAGAAGAAATGAGCATGTCACTTCCAAGTTCATGTGTTGAAACCCCATCACTCAATGTGATGGCGTTTGGAGGCGTGGAGTTTGGAAGGCACTAATTGATTAAATAGAGCTGTGAAGTGGGGAATCCAAGATTTGATTAATATTATTTAAGAAAGTAACAGACCAGAGCTAACTCTGTCTCCATCATTTGGAAGCCTAGGGAGAAGGGAGCCTTCAGCAAGCTTGGGAGTAGGTCTTCCTCAGAACCCAATACTTTGATCTTAGAGCTGAGAAGTAAATGTCTACTGTGTAGGCCGCTGGGGATGTGGCACTTTTGTTCTGATAGCCTGCATAACAGTGATGGGTGTAGTTCATTAGTCATTTGACTGTTTTTAATTACTGCCATGCTTCCTCTAGAGCATGCATACCTTTCTCTCCGTGAGGGGCGGGTGGCAGGGAAGACTTTTGGCTTTTTGTTGAATACAAATATCCCTCATTGAACAAAGTTATGGTGGTATTCTGAAGTACTTAATTATGGCTGTGTGTGCCCATAAAGCACAGAAATTAGCAATCACAATCTACAGTACTTTGCCCCGAACCAATTTTCCTATAGTATTTCACTTTTATATAGTTTAAATTCCTTTTTAGTGGCCATTCAGCATAGGAAAATGTTTCAATTTGTCTAGTGATAAAACTCTCAGCCCCTTTCTTTAAATTGAGTTAACACACACTGGCTTCCTATGCAGGGTGCATCTTAAGGAAAATGTGTGTGCTGTCCTGAGAAAGGCTAACAGATGCCAGAGATATGAGACAATGCATCCATACTAGAATGAGTGATAGTTTTTGGCCATATCCCAATTATGTAGTAGGAACTAGAAAATCCTTGTGTCTGTGTTTTGAAAGATAATTAGTTCCTTCTCTGAAGAAATGATGATGATTTTGTTTCTGTGGAGTTTCCCTTCTTTAGAAAGTTTCCTTTTAAAACACAGACTGTTTTAAAGCACACACACAAATAGATATAAGTAAAGATATATAGCTTTTCACGTCCTAGTTTTATTGACTTTTGAAATCCTCCATCAGCCATATTCCTTCAAGTTCTCTTACCGAGACAAACCAAAGAATCAATGGCACCAAAGAAAACAAAAACGAGCAACTTGAGAGCTTAGGAAAATTGTGTTGGATTTGTTTTTTTGTACATTTAATTTTTTAATGACTCCTGGGAAACAACACCTACGATTGAAATTTCTTCTCAGCTCTTCTGTCCCCAAGGTGAGAGTATCACCCTTTCTATCTTTTCATGCATTGTGCACAATAAAGTCTGTGTTTGCACTTAAATGATCATATTAAATATATCCAGGCAAATTAAAAGTACAATGATTATGTCAAGGAAATTGTAATGCCAAAATTCATATTGGATACATGTTGTTCTTTCGTTATCCCCTAAAATTTCAGGAAAGCATATCCAAACACCAGTGTTAGCTTCATTTCGTAAAGATGTAACGCACCTAACGAGAAGCCCAAGACAGAAGTGGATGTAGAAACTCCCACACTCCATTTCTGTTCATGTTGTCCTGGATCTTCCTATCTTGAAACTTGCTGTGTTCCTTTAAATGCCAAGACTCACATTTTAAATTGTTTATATTTTCTATTTGTTTACTTCATTCTATGGTTGGTTATCTGGAATGACTTTTATGAAGTTACTTTGGATACAATTTGGCATTGGCCTTGGTTAAAAACCAGAAGTCAATTCATAAACAGTGATGAAACTTCCTGGCACAAAACAACTTGACACATTAGGTTTATGTCATGTTAACCTCAGAGAGCATGAGGTGTGCTAAACATTAATCTGCTCATCCTTGCTTGGCTTCCCTCTGAGACTGACCCCAATGTGCACATTCAGTGGACAGTTCTGCCTCTGGCTTCCTCCATAACTTACTCTCAAGTGAGGTGCCAGATTGTTGAACACAGAGATATCTGTACCCTGGTTCTGGTAGGTGCATGCTGTCATTCCACAGTCAGACCATAACAAAGTGACATTTCTATGCTTAAGAAAAAAATCATGTCTATATTCTTCAAAACTCATACAGTCCTATGAGTGATCTAACCATGCCCAACTTCCAAGTCCATAAAGGTCCATCATGCTACTCTGTGTCAACCACAGAGGACTGAACAGCTTGATTCTGTCTCTCTGATGTGTCTGGAACATCTGCCTCATAGGCCTCAGGATGTGTCTCATCTAGTAAATCACCCTCGCTTCTGGGAAGATGAAATGGCCAGTGTAGGAATGATGTTTCATCTGATTCATCAGTGTGCAATTTAGAGAGAGCATATTGTTGGAATAATCATGAATTGTGTGTCGGAGATCCTGTTTTGCTTATCCAGAGTTCTTATTTTTCAGTTGAAGTCCCCAAATCACCAATAAGCAGCACCTCGGCAGAGGTGCAACTTAAAAAAAAAAAATTACATACCCATGTTCTCAAAGGAAGTACTTTATGTGAAATATAGAATGAGATGGGTCATTCTGATATTCTCTGGTGTTCATAATGAAGTATCAGAGGAGACTTTCTTTTTCAGCATCACACAACCTCCTGAGGATTGCTATTAGAATAACTGGGTCGTATTAGTGCACTAATCAATGTCAAGGACAAGCCCGAGGAAAAAGCAACTTTAAAAGTTTAAAAAAAATATTGATGAAAGCTATGATAAGAGAAAGGGAAAGAGCTGGGAGGGCTAGAAAGGGAAGAGAAGGAAAAGAGGGAGAAACCAATTAAGATATTTAGATACAGCCTTCATAAAAGCATCCTTGGCAGGCTAAACAAGCAACTCTTCAAGTGCCTGGTTCATCTGCACAGGAAACACGGACGTCTCAAACCTTAATATAGAAGTGAAGAACCATTGTTACTTTGGGTTGAATCATGAAACTTACTTCTCTGATCCAACAGTAAGCATAATAAATTCTTCCCATTGACCACTTACAATTCATGGCGGGGGGGGGGGAATAGTCATACTATTGACCTTTCTTCTTCAATAATTCAGGAGTCACTAGATAGAGCCTTGGTGAGCTGATAATTGCTAGGGGGGCGGGAGGTGCTGTAAGAGTAAGAACCCATGTGGAATGAAGGGTACTCATAACCAGAGGTGTCAGTGCCTATCACAGGGCCAGCAGTCACCTTCATTGAGAATATAGCTTTCTCACTGTTGTGGAAATGAACAAAATGAAACTGAACTTGATTTGATTTGAAGATATTGGTATAAACTCACAGCTTTGATACATGGATAGATGCATACATACCCACATACACAAATACATAGGTATAGACACAGAGATAGTGTTATAAACATGGACATCATGCTAGTCGGCCTTTAAAATAGTTCCCAATCTTCCATGTCTCTAGATATTTATACGTATGTACACTCTTCTTTTATACTAAATATAGGTGACTATATACACACATACATAACCTATATTAATTTCCTGACCATTCAACTGAGAGGTCTGAGGGCAGCAATACTTTTAAAACAATTGAGTATATCAGTACCCAGATCTTGGTCTTTAAATATAACTCTCCACTAAAAGGAGTCAGTGCTCCTCAGCAATGGCTGACTTAGAGTTACAACACAGGAGACAAAGCACGAGCTTGACTATTTTATTCAATATATCAAGGAAATGGTAAAATTCTTGGGGAAACCATCTTAGATCTCTTTTTGGCAAATCTATAATAATCTGTGCACCAGAATAAATAATCATCAAATAAAACAGGAATTCATAAATGCATATTGATATGAATAAAGAAAGTAAATCGGGAGTAATAAATTTCTAATAATAAAATAATGCTAACTAATAAATACAGAAGACATGATAAAACTAGTAACCATCATAGTAATAATTTGGACAAGAAACAAGAGCAGATGCTAAAATTAGTGAGTGCAACTTCAAGAGATGAAATATTTACCTAGTCAGTTATCAAAAATGGTAAATTGTAAGGAGGAAGGATGACTGCACAGTAGAGAAATCTGTCAAATATCACCTCCCAAAGACTGACATCGGCATGGCCAGCAGTAGGATGAAATGAAAGCAAGCACCACCTAGCTTGATGCCCTGCGAACACAAAATCATTACTGTGTGGCTCAACTCAGATTGAGTCATCATAAGACAACATTTGATAAACCCATTTTTTTGGTATTTAATAAACTAATTTAACAAAATCATAAGCCCATAAAAAATGTTTAAAGAGATGGAAGGACTACTCTTGATTAGAGTGGATAACAGACATATGACAGCCGATTGCAATATGGATGAAGTCTTTTATTAGGGCCATTGTTGGGACCATTGTTAAAAACTAGGATGGCATCTGTGATTTCAGCAGTAGTAATTTATCATTGTTAACTTCCCAACTCCGATGGTATTACTACAGTTATGAAAAAAAAAAACTTATTTGTAGACTATATTCATTAAAGTATTTTGAATTAGGGTTAGTTCTTTTAAAATTAATTAATTGATCAATTGATTAAACAATTTTGTGTGTATTTGTGGGTGTGTGTGCATTCATGTTCCACAGCATGTATGTGAAGGTTAGAGGGCAGGTTGCAGGAATCCATTCTGTCCTTCTACCATGTGGATTTCAAGGACTGAATTCCAGTTGCCAGGCTTAGCAGAAGGCACCTTTACCCACTGAGCCATGCTGCTGGCTCAAGTTACGGTGACTCATAACAACCTCCTCAAATGGTTCGGAATAAAGAACGCCCTTGGGTCTATACTTGCCATTTCTGTGAGTTTTTAATTATTATAAACAGAAAAGAAAAAGGGAAACATACTATATCTCCCCACACGATCCTTACTTGACAAACAGCAGGGTAATTCAAAGACACAATATTAAATAGAAAAAAAAAATCACAGCGCAGGAACAGAAATACATGACAGACATTATATACAGGTGACGACAATAATAACAGTAACAATAAAAGAGAGTATATCCAAGCAAGGCATCCGTTGAGTTACTCACTGTCCCTAGAAGAAACAGATGGTGTCACCCAGATAGAATAATTCCATGAGTTTATTTCCAAAGAGATTATCTGCAAAGATGTGGCTTTGGGGAACCATGCAGCCAAGGACTGGGAAGAGTCTAATAACCAGTCTGTTGGGAGGGGAGAGCACAGTGCAGGAACCCACAGAGCGCATCACTGACCCGAGGAAAGCAATGAATGCGGGAGGAGTTGGGTCAGCTCTGGGAGACCTTGCACCTGGCCCGGAGGGCGCATTCCCTTCCCTTATCGTCTACTGCCAAGACGCCCACTTAACAGGAAACCCAAGAGTGTGCCAACACATGCTGTCCACATGAGTCAGCCTACCTCACAGAAAAAAGAGTAGATGGCCAGGGGACAAGATCTGGCCTATCCTTAAATTCTATAACGTTAAGAACAGCAATTGTCTGCTTTCTAGAAATAACCACTCTGTGTGTAAAGTCTTTGAGAAAATTTCAAGATTGAAAATTATTTGAAATCGAAAGAAAAGGATATTTTGGTGCAGTGAGGGACACAGGATGAATCCGATGATTCAAAGCAACACACTGAAAAGAAAAGAGCCTCAGGAAGCCACTGGAAGGAATTATGAACGGTGGCACTGCAGCTCTCTGCACATGCTCGCCTGCATCTTCTGCCCATTCCCTGGAGAGAATGATTTTTAAAAACACTGAAAAGATTTGTAAATATGGTTTTGCTTGTGGTCTCTAGGCTCAATTGAACAGCGCTTTTATAACTGTGAATATCAGCCCCTTTCATTTAATCTTTTTGTTGCTGAATAAAGTTCGAAATCTCAGCGGCCCCGTCCCTATACAAATCTGAATTGAGTAAACTTCATATTTAAATTGCAGCCAATAGATTTTTCTTCCAATTTTCATTCATTCTCAAAAATGTTGCCTCAACAAGGTTTTGGCCAGGATGACTGCTGTAAGATTAGCCAAGTCAGAGACAGAACAGAGGTTGACATCAGGAAACCTGTCATGGGGGCTTCCTCAGTCTTAAAGGCGTTAAATACAAACTAGTGACAGCTACACATGATGGTTCTCCATGCTTACTGTTCCTTTATTTTTATGGTAATATTAAAGAGCCTTTGTAACCATTTTTTTTTAATATTTTCATGTTCATAACAATACTATAGCAAACCCAGTCCATACTGACCCCATTTTACTGATAAAGAAATTAGTGAATTTTATTTAATTAATTTTAATTAGCTAATTCTCACAGTTAGTAAGGAGCAGAAACATGATTTGAATCTCAGTCCTTGAATCCATATCTACCTATAACTAACTCCGGGTGTGTACGGAAGCCACTGTCCTTTTCTTCTTGTGGAGAGGGGTGAGGGAGGTATGAAAGTGGGATACTGATTTTTGTGTGTTAACTTAAAAGAAATAAAAATACCTGATGAACTGTTATGTGAGCAAACAGTTCAGCTGCAATGAAACGGAGGAAGGACAGTTTTCCAGCAAAGAGGAGAGGAGAGAGAGAGTGGAAGGAAGCCCTGAGTGATTTGGGGTTTAGAGAACATTCCACTGATATTAACTTGCAGAGACAAGTGTTGCTTTGAAAACAGGGCTAGGAAAAGCCATGGGTGGTCTTCCTCCAGCCCTTTTCTGTAGCTCCCTGTTGTCAATGACTACTAGCCCGAATAGTAATCAGGGAGCTGTCAGAAAATTTGATTCTATTGTTTGGCAATATCATTGCTGATAACAGATATGGGGTGTAGCCAAGAAAAATAATAAAAACAAGCAAAGACTTGAAAATTCCTTCTGCATTTTACTGACTCCCTGACTTTAAAAGAGCAAAGTTGAAAAAAGAAAAGATGACATCAATCAGAATGGAGTGACATGTAACATTTCAGTGTCTTAGAATCAGAGTTTCATTGTGCATGCTCGTACACATCGACAGTGAGTTAGCCAGGTCTCTGCTTCCTGTCATCTTCACTTGGATAACCAGGCAAATGAAGCAGCCTCTGTCTGGAGTACTACTGGGATTAAGGCAGGTGGAAAGATACTATACAAATAATGGCATCCTGAACTGGAAGAGTCAACCTGCAAGAAACACATGCCCTTCTGTTCACATTTCATTACACAAAGCAATGAAAGGCAAAACATCAAGCCCTCCACCTCCTGGGAAATGCAGAAGTACAACACGCTGAGAGAGAGAACTGGGAATACTTGTGGAACAGAGCTAATGACTACCAGACATTCTCCTGCAGGACATTGGGATTTGCAGTCTTGCATCTGCATACTGCTACAGCAGCTTCCAGGGGTTGAGTCAGTTAAAACTAACCCGCTATTCCACAAGCTCCCTTATGCTTCCCAGCTTCCTTTCTCCTTTGCAATTAGGTTTGAGCTGAGTGTTTATTTAAAACAAATGGGCGACCAGGAAAATGATATTCGCAAGACCATGTTTAAAGAGTGAAAAGTTGGTGTTCTTCTCCAGTTTTTCATTCCTGTGCAAGATACCCCATCGGCCAACTGTTCTGGAGGAGTAGAGATAATAAGAAATGAATCTCCTTGCTTGGTTTCCCATGTGGAACAGCTCTTCCCTTTCTGAATATATAGTATAAAGAATATTAAACCTTTGTCACTTATGTGTCATTTCGGAATGTCTGCTGTGGCAGCTGGCATCAATCATCCTAATAAGGAAACTAGTATTTGAAAGTCAAGTAGCAGTTTAAAATAACCTAAATTATTTTTTTAAGTAGGCATGAAAACTGATATGAGCAGCTTGAGCAACAGTGTGTTTTACACTGATAAAATCACTGGTAAAGCTCCACTCAGAAGTCAGCTTAAACGGGCTTTCAACTGGGAGTCAGAAAGGGTGGAAAGCAAAGAAAGAGTTAGCAAGTATATTAAGGGACCTTTTGCTGTGTTTAGCAAGGCATTGCCAGAAGGAAATGAACTCAGGAAGAATTGACAGTTTGGAAGCAGATTGAAAAGGACCATAAGGGAATAGGGAAAAACTGGGAATTCAGGGCCTTCCTGGCTAGGGATTGATAGCTCAAAAGTGTGAAAAAGTGAGATTAAAAAGCTCTGGATACAAAAAAGTTACTGGTAATAAAAATAAACTGATAAAAAACCTTCAATTGATTAGAGTTCTTCCTGGCACAGTCAGATTAAGGGTATAATCTTCTTGTTAAAGCTCAAAAGCTTAAACAGAGAAAGCTAGCAGAGGACACCTGCAGGTAGGCCGGGCACTGAGGAGACTGAGGCAGGAGACTTCCTGGGGCCAGTGTGAATGACACAGCAAGATTCATCTCAAAGGAACAAAGAGAAAATGCAAGAAGGGGTTAAAAAACATAGAAATGAAGCAAATCTGAGAACTGTGGTCTGAAAGTGGTTTAGGTGTGTTTGATGCTATGACAATTTATCCAAGGAAAACAGATCAGAAGCCTATTGAGAGGAGAGCAAATTGCCCGAGAAATTGGAACTTTGACCAAAAAAGCAAGAGGCAGAACAGGGGTCTTGAAACTCCAGCTTCCTTCATGAGTACTGGTTTACCAAGCTTTAAAGCCCCCTTAAAAAGCTTATGCCACTAATGCCTGCTTCAGATGAAGAGTGGAGAGAACAACACCCTGAGATATACAGAGAGGTTCCCCCAAAGAACAGAATCACAGCTCCAAGAAACTCTCCCACCTAGGGTCTACCCACAATATTGACTCAACTGTGGTTTAAAACTTCCAGGGTTTGCCAGCTGTCTCCACACTTCCTACTCTCTCCGTGGCAAATCAGACAGTGCTTCTGTTCCCTTTCCATTTCCCCCTTGTCCAGCAGTGGAGAAATAGGGAGAGAGTCACTGTGGTTCTTAAGTGTCCAAGCAAGAAGAGCCACACACTGACATCATAGGCAGATCCTGTTGTTATGGTACACATTCCGTTACCGCTAATGTGTACTACAAAATGAGAGCATTTTTTTCCCCCTGTAATTTGAATGTTTACAACACTTTTCACTAGACTTCAGAAGTTTTGTGCTTTGATGTTTAGTAATGTGGTTGGATGTTGACAGTAAGTTAGACATAATAGAGATCCAGATAAATTATTCCTAACTTTGTACCACTGGTCAATAAATAGTGGGGACTTGTGTAGCAATAGGAGCTGGTATTTCACATCACAGCTGACTCAGACGCATGCTTGCTTGAATTGTTGTAACATTACACAAGGATTAACTCTATTAGTTAAATTCCTTAGGTTATGTTTGACCACACGCCAACAAAAACTAACTTAAGCAATAGATTGACTCATTTGTCCTGGAAGCACATCAAGGCTCCTCACAAACTTGGAGATGAAGCCACAGAGGTCAGAGCTTCAGTCTGGTCAAGACCTTACTGCCATCAAGCTGGTTGTCTCCTACCACTGTTTTAGTTGATATCTGCTTCTCTTTTCATTGACACCTTCTTTATCTGTGAATGGTAAAGGATAGCCACTGGCTATCCAGAACCTCGTTCTCATGGTTCACAGGCTAAGTGGAGAAGAGTGATCCCATTCCATCTCTAACCACACAGTTCTAGGGAAAAATTCTAACCGGACTGTTTTGGTCGATGTGTTCACTCTGTGAATTATAACTCTCCAAGTGCATGTAGTACAATGATCGACTCACCCTGAATCGAGTGTTCAAACACGTGCCTGAGAAGACAGAATTGTTATTACCAATGAGTATGCAAAGAGCATTTAAAGAGGCAAAGGATTCCCCAAAGAAAAGAAAGATGGAACAAATCGGCCAGTAAAAACTAAGACCTACTGATGGTAGGTCCTCAATGGTAGCCTAGATATCAGTGCCAGTGCTTACCATGGAACATACAAGGCAGAGACACTGACAGGGAGAGAGCGGACACTTCTCTGTAAAACAAGCCGTCTTCAGTCATCCCCAGTGGTTGTCCAAACTCCCGAACCTGGTGTCCTCCTTTTCCATGTCTACTCTTAAGTAGAATACACAAATCCTTGGGGACAAGCTGCATGATTATAGGAATACTCTCCTGCCTTCTTTCTTTAGTCTTCCTGGCCTGGGAGAGACTCCAGACTGAGTTCACATGCCCTCCCATTAAACCCTACAGTATTTACATAAGCTTCATATACAAGGCTAAAAGATTCAACGCTGTGTAATTACCAAATACTTTCTAATACTTCCACCAGTTAACATTTTTACACCATCAGTTTGTACCACTTACTGATTAAAAAGAAAGACGTCCTGTTTCAATCAACCCTCCCCCCCCAAAAAAAACCCCACAAACCCCAGGCCTTCAGAACTCTCTGGAATAACCTCCAAGTAATTTCTGCACCCTAACCTTTTACCACCCTGATAGACTATCAGCTGTTACTAAAATACACATTATTTTTCAGCCATCCTCAGTTTACTGTGTCAATATCCATTGGTAGTATTTTTTTCTTATTTGTGTATCAGCACTTTGAAAATCCCAGACATGTTCAGTCCCTCGACTCACGTCTTCCCAGATCCGCCCCTTCCCTACCCCTCCCCTCCCCACTTGTGTCCTCTTTGTTTAAATGCTAAGCAGTAGATGAATAAGCCCTGGCCCTGTCTTTAAGTCACACCCTCTAACTGTGAACAAACATATTATGAACAACTATAATTCTCTGGGACTCATGTGATAGATGAGGTCTGAAGAAATTGCCAGTCAAAATGACTGTAGACAACTGGGGGGAACTTTACTCTTAGATGTGAAGCTTGACTTGAACTAAAAGTATAAGTCTACAAGATGGAAGAGTGGCAAAGAGAATTCCAGGCATAAAGAAGTATGTGTAAGTTTAGCCACAGTAAGACAGACGGCTTATTTGGGAAAATATGATTTAGTAAACATAAAAGGTAAATATAATTTCCCTAACTGATGTCTATTATGCACATACAGCAAGCCTTTGTGAGCAGATGGGCTAATGTACAAGACGTGCAAATTGCATATAGTTCACATGCGACTCTCCTGTTCACCCATTAGTCAAAATTTTCATTTATTAAGAGTAGGTAGTCTCTTTCTACACATCTCTTGACTTGTTTTTATAGTTACAGAATTGAATTAAATGGTGCATGGTCCGGAATTTCTCAGCTTCAGCACTGTTGGCATTTGAGCTTAGTAATTCTGCATTGTGAGAAGTTACCTTGGGCTCTGTAGGATATTTGGTAAATCTTTCACCCCTCCTACTAGATGATAGGAGTACCCATGCCCCTCAAGTTATGAGACATTAAAATGTTGAATGTTCCTCAGGAGGTGCCAAATTTTCACTGGTGGAATAAGGACCACATTATGAAGGGTCTTATACATGGAATTTCTTTTCTTTCCCTTTGTTTTCTTTTCTTTCTTTCTTTCTTCTTTTTTGTTTGTTTGTTTTTTGAGATAGGGTTTCTCTGTTGTAACTAGCTGCCCTAGAACTCACTCTATAGACCAGATCTATAGATCCACAGAGATCCACCTGCCTCTGAGTGCTGGGATTAAAGAACTGAGCCACCACCATCTGGCTAAGCAATTTATTTTCTAAGCACAGAGTCATGAGTGTTTTTAGAGTAACATAAGTGGCAATGCATTTTCCAAGATAAGGTAGAAGAGGAAGGACAGAGAGAGACCTGTTGATAAAGTACAAAGTAACCTAAGTATTAATGAGTAGTGGAACTGAAGGCCAGATGCAAGCCCAAAATGGAGTGGTGGCCAAAACATCTAAGTGTCAATTTACCTTGGACTCACTTTCTCTTTTTCTTCCTCTCTGCACTTAGCAAGTAATCCAATCCAACCTGTAGGTTCAGCTCCCATCGTAGGTCCTCAGGTCAAGCTACCTCAGGAACTATGTCTTCTCTGAACTTTGAAGCTGTTACATGTGACTTCTCCTGGAGAGAGAAGATCAAATGTCTATTCACTCTGCATGGGGTATGAAAGAAATGATTCCACTCAAGTCTAGCTTGGTGAACAAGTGAGGTTATTGGAGTTACTTACCGAAACACAAGTGACAGGTTATTGAGTGGAGGATGAGTGAGCCCTAGAAGGCACATAACTGAAAAAACGCACTCCAACATGAGTACTAACTCAGAAAAACCACATTTGGTGTTCTCTGCACAGCTCGAAGATGGCTCTGCTGAAGAAACTCGGGCAACTGTTTCCTGTGTGTGTAAACTTGAGGAGGAGCCTTGTGAGTCCTGTAAGTATTGCGAGCCTCCCGAGTTTTGTGAGCATTTCTCTTGCTTCCAGGAGGGAATGCTTCCATCCACAGCTCACTATTCAAGCTCCTCTTGTGGCACTGAGTGGCATTATTAATTTAATGCCTATATTAATGCTACACTTAATTCTACATTGTGAAACTTTTAAATACAGGGCTGCATGTTCTTTGTGTTTGCTTTCACTTCGTTCTCAACACTGTGATTTCTAAATGGTGGATGTTGAATATTTCTTACTAAGAAAATTACACCACTGTGGCCTACATTGCTTCAGCAGATTTATAAAGTGTTTCCTGAGTTCTCTTAGCAGAAAGCACTGGGAGTCAAGGAAAGTTTGGGCTTGATTTAACTAGTACTACACTCATTATTGGTCTGTTCCTTAGAGTTCCTCCTATCGTTGGAGGAAGTTCATAATCATTAATCTTACAGCATTTCTTATGAACCGCTCATTGCAGAAACTTGGCAAACAGCATCGCCTAGGCCTGTGTCACTAAAAAAAAAAGAAAAAAAAAAAAAAAAAAAACAGATTGCATCAAGCTGTTGAACAATGATACTGAATTATATTGAGCAAGATATGGACAAATGTTAAGTGAAGTCAATCCACTTCAACTTTTAATGGATAATATTTTTCTTACAAGTATAAAACACTCTCACTATATTTCCTCAACTATGTCTTTATTGAGTTGCTTATAGTTGTTTTGTTAGTTTCTCTGAGCAAGTGCTGGGAAATATTGATTATTAACCAAAGCTTTAATTATATTTTAGTAACTACTAAAGATATATCTTCTGTTATAGACATTGGGATAAGTACACAAAACCAAACTGAACCTCATCCAGATGTACATCACAGTTGTCTTTCCGTGTCCGTTAAAATGCTCACATTTCCAAATGGTTTTTGTTGAGTCTGTACTACGGGTTTTACCCACTGCCGACAAGGTAAGGAGTACAAGAGCAGCGGAGCCCAAGAACTGCGCTAATCCATCAGAGAATACATTAAAGTACATTAAAGAATAGACAAAGGAAGCAAATAAAATGCCTGTGTCCATGTGGGGATGTCCATGCTAGTGGCTTTCATGGCTCCATCAGCCTCAAGCTCAGATTTCGTTTCGACCTATGAGCCACACGGAGGTATTGCATGAGTTATCCATATTTCACACCAGAAAAGTCAAACATCATAGCAATGTGACACTCACAAACCTGGCCTCACTGGCTCACTCCCTCAGTGGGTTGTTCTGCTATAGTGGTGAGTTACAATGACAGTATTGGTGAAGAAAATGGTTACAGCAATAGTACAATAATTGTCAAAGTTGTAAGAGGATTAGGTACACTCATTTCAAAACCTTTTTTTTTTTTTCATTAGTGTTGTTCAGGTTTCAGATATTCACCTTCTCCAAGGTTCCTATGTGAGTTGCAGTTCCTTTATTTCATTCTCATTCCCCTTTTCTCACAAAAGGAAATTTTTTCCCCTCAAAAATAGAGGCAAAGTAGATTTCTTACACTCTTATCATTTCTTTATTCTGCATGCTATGATTGCTTTCCCTGTATTCTGCCTCCTCTCCGGAATTCTCACTCGTGTTCCTGAGGTGTTTTCTTAAACACATGCAGATGGCTTCTGGGGGCAGCTGTTGAGATAATAATTGCTTTTTATTTAGTTGCACTTTAGTACATGGTTCAAAATATCAAGGCGCTGCTTATCAAGTGAGACACGAAGGGGCTGACAGATACATGGTACACTATTTCAGTCTGGAAGGCTGAGATCACCTCAAAATAGTGCATCAAAAAGGCTAAGGGCTGGATTTGTATAATGAGGAAAGTAAAGAAACTAAAGACACTTAACAGAATATGGCATCACCAAACATACCACACACACACACACAACACACAAACACACACACACATACATACATACACACTACCCAGAAACACACACACCACACACATATACCACACACACACACAGACACACACACCAAAGACACCACACACATACACATATACATATCACATACACACAACGCAACATACACACAACACATACAACACACACATACACACAACACACATACACACATACACACACCAAACACACCACACCACATATACACACATACATACCACATACACACAACGCAACATATACACACAACAACACACACATACCACACATACAATACACACACATACACATACAACACACACATACCACACATACAACACACACATACACGCATATACACACATACAACACACAAGCATACACACAACACAACACACATCACACACACAACACACACATATACACACATACAACACACTCACACCATTCATGCACAGAATTAATATGTTAATATGCTGTGACCAATCATTTCACTTACACCACTGCATCATGTTGAACATCATAAATATATGTAACGTTAAAAAGCACTTTTCTGAAAAATAACTAACTTTTAAAAAGAGCATATGGTTTTAAAGAGTGGGTAAAATAAACTTAAAAAGCAAAAACTTTTCATGTGAGCTTGATAAATTAATGTCTGTCAATATTTACTTGGCAGAATTAGTATTAATGACAAAGTACTGAACTAAATAATGGCATTTGCGACTAATAGTTCTGTGCAGTTTCTAGAACTGCAGAGATGAACAATGTATCTGATATCTTCCAGTACAAGGTGTATATTTGCTCCTAACATTTGGCATTTCTGAAATCAGAATTATCTTGAGCTTGCACATGTACATCATTTGCTAAAGAGATGTTATTAAATAGTGTTTAAATTCATAGAAACAAAGTCATTCTTTGTGTTTGAGGAGTTTACATTCAGTTTTAAGATTGCATCACTGAGGGCTATCAGGAAGAAAACAGTAACAAAAGGACGGTTTTAGGTGAATTATCTGACAATGTCAGCTTAAGGGGTAGACCTTAGTAGAAAGTATCTGCAGAGACCGATAGATGGGAAGCAATAAAGCCTGGACCAAGCTTGACATCGCACTGAAAAGCAGGGAACATTTTAAAGATAAGTGGAATAAAACCAAGGACCAAGACTTTGGATATGCACGAACTGCCAGAAAGAGGCTTCTTTGGATGGATATTAGAATGGATGAAGCTATCGTCAGTCTACAACAACTAGTGAATAGTTTATATAGTGAATATCGCAAATGAGAGTCTAGTTTAGTGGGCGAGAGCAAGCCAGACAGGCTCAACAATGTGAGTTCTAATGTGAAGGCCTTCTGAAAGCTTTACCTGCATAGTGTGCTCGTTCCTTCTGTGCCTTTCCGGTAGCGATACCCAACATAGGCATGTTCAGAGGGTTCAGCTCATCCTGTGGCAGCCAGAGTAGAGCAGAGCCAGTCACGTCACAATGGTCAGAAGAAAACAGAGCGACAGCATTCCAAACTTTGCTCCTTTCCTTTTCTCCATACTAAATAACTACTAGAAAGAAAGAAAAAAAAAAAAAAAAAAAACCTATAGGTAGTCGGGTATACATTAGGAAACAAAATCTAATACATAAAAATATAAAGATCGCCGTCGCTTTTAAAGTTCTGTTCCACTTTATCTTACCCTAAACATGTGAATTAGCCATTGATTTCCTTCCTTATTTCCTTTCATATTCAAAACGCTCATGTTTCTGGAATACAGCTCAATTTGAGAAAATGCTCTTTTTTCCCAGGTAAAGAAAAAAAATATAAAACTACCCTCTAATAAGTCTACAGTATAAACCTAAACATAATTCACTGAACGCTTCTGAGTGCCAGGCCCTGGAAGTAGTGTTCTGGGTGGAATGATGGAAGAAGTGTTTGCCAAAAGCACCAATGGGGACTTAGAAATAAGTGGATGTTTTATAGGAGGATTTTATAAGCCCAAACCAATAGGCCAACCATGGGCCATTTATAGCCATAAACTTGGGCAGGTCTGTTGCCTTGGCAACAGCAAGCTGTTTCAGAGAGAGGTTTCTTTACTGGTGTATTAGGATGGATAAAAACTAGCACAGTCCATCATAACCAATATGAATAGTTTGCTTGCACATCATCTCAGTGAGAATGCAGTTTGTTGGATGAGAGGAAGTGACTCAAGTTTAATGACTCAAGTCCCCACATGAAAAGCTTTCTCAAAGAAAACTTATTCCTTAATCATTTGGCTCTGTTTCCTAATGTAATTGCTGGAGTTTGGCCTTAATTTTTTTCTTGTATGTGTTGATATCCAAATTACACTACTCTCTAGTTTTCTATTAGATTAATATAGCTATTGGTTTAATCCTTTTGAAATTACCTGAGTACCAAGTAATCATTTTAGAATCTGTAGCGGCATGATTTTAGTAAGCTGTAACTGAATGCACCCCTTTCTGGGGTTCTCAGATGATGAGGTCTACCTCGCACTATCTTCAGCATCATGTATCTAGGGACCATACTTTAAGCTTATAGAGAGAGAAGGTTTCATGTGCTACGGTTTCTGTCTGGAGGGAGCTTGCCTACCATGATGGAGGCGATCTGAAGAGCAACTATGTGTTTCTGCATTGTACCTCTGATTTGGAAGGGCCTCAGACACCAACCATAGGAGGTTATTAGGTTTCCTGACATTTCAATGACCATGTCTTTTCAAAGTCTAACCCCGAGCTTTACCTCTAAACTTTGGGGTCAAAAAGACATCATAAAGAATAAAAGACTAGGTAATATAATAAACACTTGACAAGAATTAACAAAGAATGAAGGTATTTTGACTACAATTTGTTTTTAAGCATTAGTAAATTGGCCAGTGTTATCTTAGTAATGATTCATTATAAACAAAATAATTGTCTCTCATATTATCATCTTGTTTGCCGTTGATTATGAAGAACTTATGAGCTTTTATTCATTTTAGTTTGCTTCTCAGAATTTGATAGTAGAAGGAAAAAGGATTCTTTTAATTTTTAATTGACTTTTAGATAATTATTACCGCTTTGAGATATTTTTATAATAGAAAGTAAAGACACAAATTCCCGAAGAACCATATGATATGATCATAATGTGTATCTATTGAAAAACTGATTCCAGCCTCCCACACTATTAAAGACCCCTGCAAATTACCCACGCTGGTACTGTGGGTTCTTCCAGAACATTTTCTATGCACTTATGTTAACATGTATATTATATAATACATATAATAATACGATAGTCCATATATGATTTGCCAATCTTTTGTAATTATTTTAATGTTATTTCACTGCTCCCAGTATTCATATAGGTTTACCCAATTAGTCCACTAATATTTGAATGTGAAGATTTTCATCATACACTGGAACCTCAAGAGACATTAAGCTACTTGTTTGATTTTTTTTTAAGCAACTTAGTCTTTATAATCAGTTTCCAGGTTCCAAAAGTTACTGAAGTTGCCACAATGTATTCACTTATGGGTAGTTGGACGCTGAAGACGTGGTACTTTCAAAACTGTCCCAATACTGTGTCTGTGTCTGTGTCTGTTCTTTTATGGTACCCAGGTCAAATTAAGACAGTTTTAGCTTTTGAAACAATAATTTTATTTAATAAGATCAATTGGCCTGGATAAAAATACTTATCTCCTGATTTAGTTCAATTCAACAGCATTCAACAAATATTTATTGGATATTTAATATGTACTTAACTCGAGATTGAGCACTAGTACTATAATGGGACCATGATTAACATTAATTTTTAAAAATGAGATTAGTAGCTGAGGTTAATATGTGTGGATAATTATATGCCTTAGAAAGAATAATAACAGCTGAGATTTTTTTAGCTTTTCTATAAAACATACTATTACCAATTAAAAATGTGTAATATTAAATTCTAGACTGATTCAATGTTCTATGTGTAATATCTGTGAGGAAAAAAAAGACTTTCTAAGCAAGTTAATGTTAGCAAGATTTCAATATGGAGAAGCAGCAGGTCCCTAAGGAAGTTATTTAAGCCAGCACATGGATATATCATTTGCAAAAATCAGCTACTAAAAGATAATAGACTTAGTGGAGTAGCTAAGGGTTTTTGTGGGCTTCTATTTTTAGCCACTTATTTGCTGAATTTACATGAAAGAGCAGGATCATATTTCTCTAAATAATCTGTATCAAAACCTTCAGTTTTTTCTCCTTTCCTTTTCTATCCTCATATCATCTTTCCAAGCCCAAATCGTAAGGTTTCTTTTTACTGCATCTGTTTTACAAGTGCCTTATTCTGTGTGAGGCGTAGTTACTCCACCTGACAAATGCATTTTGAGAATGGTCTTATTCCATAAGAACACAGAACTAACTAGGACAAGAGCGTGAAATGCACAGAAAGATAGTCTTAGCTTTAGGATAAGACACATTTTTCTTATTATCAGAGAAGTTCAAAAATAGAATTGTCAGCATGAGCAGGTGAAGCTTTCCTTTGTGGGATATATTTAAGCAGTGGGTGGGAACTCATAAGGAGAATTCAGGCTTCAGGAAAGCATTGAAAACAATAATACATCATTTATTAGAATTATGATGTGGGTGTAAGAAAGAAAAGAAGAAATGGGGGGACCTAGAAATACTGTCATCATCAATTCCTTATTTATAAGCACACTCTGTATTGAATATGATTCCAATGAATAATAATACTTAGAAGGTATTCAACAACATTGAACTAGAATCAAACTTTGTTAACTTTAAATAAATCTACTGAAAGACTTGTTTGTTCTTTAAAAAAACTAAGTGGGTTTTTTTGCATCAAGTTTCATTGTATAAATGCTTATTTTTCTGGAGCTAGGCAAATACAGATGCAAATCACTGCTGTATAAGCTTAAGAAGTTCAACATTACAGTCTCAGTTTCCTCACCTGTGAATGGGCATAGTAATCATTGCGCATACTCTGTGGTGTCTGCATTATCAGATAAGAAGCATTTAACACAGACCCTGGCACATGGCATGAATACACTTCACAGCCTGTCTAGCACAGCAAACATGTTATAAATGGTGAGTACTACTAAAATATTTGAAGGTTAATACTGAAGACATACACCTGGATTTCCCATGGGAGACCATTTCTTTCTCATAATCTGTTATTTTGGAATTTTAAGAACAAAATGTTGGCTGGTGGCTGCCTGGTGATGCAACCTGACTATCTGAGTTCAAGCCACAGAAGCAGTGTAAGGGTGGAAGAAGAAGTTGTCTTCTGACCCCACATGTGTGCCATGGCACTCATAACACTCCATCATTTACACTCACACACACACTCACACACACACTCACACATACACACTCACACACACACACACACTCATACACTCACACATACACTCATAAACCACATATATATAACACCCACCACACACACACACACATACACACACACACACAGACACATACAGACACACACACCACATACACATACACTCACACACACACACACACACACACACACACACTCACAGACACATACACACAGAGAGACATGCAATACTTACATAGACACATTCACACTCACACACAGACACACACATACACATACACACACACACTCACACACAAATACCACAGACACACACACAAGACATACACACACCACATACAGTCACACACACATACTAACACCACATATACAAACCACACACACACACACACACACACACACACACACACACACACACTAAACAAAGTTTTAAAATGCATTTCTACTATACATTAAATTATTTGTCATCCTCCTATAAACCAATTAAAAGATTCGTAACACTTCTAGTTTTGGCTACTGATCACTGGTCAATCTTCAAAGGGTTTATTTACCTAATATATGTGAAATATATTTTCATTTGAGCCTCCTCCAATTAGCATTAGATCAAAAATGAAATTTCTATAAACTTCAATCTTTTGCATTCTCAGACAGTCAAGAAAGAAAGAGGGGACAAGGCAGTTTCCTAGGTTTCATAGTGTTTACATTTGTCAATAAACAGATTTCAGAAAAAAATAATCACCAGATAACATGAATTCTGGTATTTTCCAGAAGAGTTTCAAATTCCCTTTGTTTTTCCTTTGTGAATATAAAATAAGCTGGTGATGTTGGCGTTTCAGGCACCAGTTTTCCTCATCTCGGTTTCTACAATAAGAAGGATCTGTACAAGTTCCAGGATTCCTTGAGCATCTCTGTGTCTACTGATTCAGTCCACCTTATTATAAAGAAGGGAGACTTCATTTTCAATCATACTCATTTTCCTTGTAGAGAAAGACACATATCGGAAGCAACTAGTAACTCTTCTTACCAACTTTAGCAAATTCACAGAGGCAGGAAGAACAGTTCCCTAACCACTCCATGCACCCCGTGTTCTACCCAACACTCTCCTTTACTTCTCCCTTGATTCACCACTAATTATTAGCCTGAGTAATTTTTCTTATTTCTACAAATCCAACTCTAGTAAGCCACCTCCTATGAAAGCCCATTGGATCATTGCTGCATCTGACTCAGCCCCAGACCCAGCACGGCCTGGATGGACCCACACTCCTCCGTAAATAAGAGTGTCTAATGATGGAAACTTGTATTGGCAACTCTTCATTTTAATCTGGGCTCTGACTCTGAGTCAGCAGGGAACAAATATTTTCACCCCCACCCACACAACACACGCACACATAAAACCAGCCCTTCTCATGCTCTTATTATTTTGGACATGCATGTTACTCATCTTACTTTCTTGAAGCCCTTTTTTAAAAAAAAATCAATCACTTCATTCACACCCAGATAAAGATGTTTTTCTCCAGAAAATTGCTTTCATCGGCTCTGTGCTTTACTATCAAGTTGGTCAGCAATAGAAGCACAATCATGACGTATCCTGGTGCCTTCAGGCAGAGCTGATGAGTTATACATTCCCCTGCATATCTCTATTTAAAAATGTAGTATAGAAACATAATAAGTGAGGGCTTATACTGAAGAGCAGTGTCCTTTTGATGTTACTAAGAAGTATCTGGAAGAGGACACAAAAATGACTTAATGCCATTGATATTATGTCTGGCTAGCTCCAAGTAAATGATAAGAATCACATTTCACACAAGAAATGACTGGATGACATCTACTGCAGTGTGCTCTTGTGCCATTTGGTATGTGGATGGGGTACACTAGCCTGTTTCTTTCTTTTCGCAGTTCATTGGATGACTCAAACTATAATAAAAACAAGATGAGATGGATGTACAGCTCTTTTGTGAGCAGAAAATTTAATCTACAGGAAACAAAAAACAAAGATTTCTTGGGGTTCATTGGTATTGGTTTGGTCTTCTTTTTTAACACAGAGAAAAATACGATTTTATTTCAGAATCTATTTCCGTGATTAACTCTTAGTATTGTTTTAAGGATATTCGTCCTGATTAGTAAGAAAAAAGACAGTGAGACAAATGACCCAGGAGGTGCTGGAGAAGAGCCTGCCACAAATTAACCCAATGCCTTTGGCTCTTCGTTCTGTAACTCTCAATTAAAACGATAATGCAATGATAGGATACATCTGTTAATTTGTAAATAGAAGTACATGTGGCATACATTTAAATGATATTAAGTATATTTCCTCGGTCCTGATATAGATGCAGCTTCCTCTCCAGAGATTCCATGAACAGCTCACATGGCCATAACTAAAGAAAGCCAGTCCTGCAGTTCTCTTTCTTTTATTACCATCTTTTAATGAATGCTCGTGTTTTTGTGATGGAGTCAAAATGTAACAGAGGAGTATCTGAGTTCTTCCCTACACATAATCAACATTCAGATTCAAAATCAAGTTTATCTTCTTGCAACTTTATTTAATTGAAAATATTTTTTTCATACAGTATATTCTGATCAGTTTCCCCTCCCTCATCTCCCACATCCACCCCACCACCCCACCAAGCCAACTCCATGGCTTTCTATCTTTCTCTTTAGAAAGCAAACAGGCCAATAAGAAAACAAACCAGAATAAAAGAAAGCAAGCAGACAAAGAAAAAAATAAGAAAAAGCAGAAGAAACACACACGCATGCACGCACACACACACACACACATGCATGTGTGCACATGCCATAAAAACACAAAATCAGAACCTAAGCAAAGCTTTATGACATAAAACATTTCCAAAAATACCATTGAGTTTGTTTTGTGTTGGTCAGCTACTGCTGGGCATGAGGCCTCGCTTCACTGTGGTCTGTATACCCAGTAAGATTCCACTAGAATTTTTCCTTTGCAAGCAGTTGTCAATTGGAAATAGCTTCTGAGTTAGGGATAGGGGCTCATGTCCAGTTCCCTTCACAACACTGGGACCCTATCTGGCTTGGACCTGTGCAGGCCCTGTACATTATGTCGCAGTCTCTGTGAGTTCATATGTGCACCAGTCTGGTTGTATCTGGAAGACAATGTGTCCTTGGTGACTTCTATCCCCACTGCCTCTTACAGTCTTTCTGCCTCCACTTCCTCATAGCTCCCTGATGCAGACACGCAGACACCTCATTTAGGAAAGAGTGTTCCAAGTTCTCTCACTCCCTGCACGCTGTACAGTTGTGAGTCCCTGTATTAGCTACCATCTACTGCAGGAAGAAGTGTCTCTGATGATGGCTGAGCAGGACACTGATTATAAGTATAGCAGAATGTCACTGGGAGTCATTTTTTTGCTATTTTCCTTCATCAGAACAATAGTATTCGGTGTTCTCCTAGTCCATGGGCTATCTATTCTCAGTTTCTTAGCCACATGAGCATGTCAGGAATTGTATCTCAGAAAGTGGGCTTTAAATCCAGTCAGATAGTGGGTGGTTACTCCCACAACTTCTATTGCACCAGCATGTCTTGCAGGCAGGTTACCATTGTAGAGTGAAGGATTTGTCACTGGGTTGGTGGTTAGCTTCCTCCTCTGGTATCATGCAGAGTACATTATAGTACCATAAATACTAGCAAGTAGAGTGAAGATTCTAGGTAGGCACCAACTTGACTTTTTCATGTTTAATCAGTTGTATAGCTGTTGTCTTCAGCAAAAGTTCCTTACCATTAGTTTGTGGGAACAACCAATGGTCTTGGCAATGGCCTGGTTGTTTGGGGGTTTCATGGGGTCCCTTGGCCAACAACTCAACTTGATGTAACTCACTCCTGGCCCACCATTTGATAGTAAGAAAGATCTAATATTAACACTTAAGCCTTGGTGTCGCCAAACTGTGAGCCTGATTGTAAACTTGCCACTTTGATCACATAAGAATTCCCTCTCTTCCTGCTCGACCTTTGCCTTTAGTTGCATTTCTCTAGCCCCATCTCTGTTTCTCAGCTCCATGAATGCTCCTGTAATTGAATAGATTTGGTTTCTTGACTTTAGAGTTCTAGAACTCTTTTCTCACCAGAGGTATTTTTTTCTGGCTCTACCTTATCCAAACTATCCCAGAAAACAATGCCAATAGCAGTTAGACTGACTGACTCCCTTCAGAAGACAAAATAGTGCACTGTACTTCAACAGGACATAGAGCCCAGCCTTTAAATGTTCTCTTATGTTGTATTTTCCTTATTGCTGTTACCATCCTGAAATATTTTAATGTCTCCGTAAAGCCTGTCAACGTTCCACAGTGCTGGAGTACAAATATACAATATAGTACAAATAGTACTCTAGTACTACATAGTGAACAATATAGTACAAATCACAAAGTGCATAAGTACCTGTGTAACTACTCTCTGCTTATCTTTGCTCCAATCACATCCATATCTTCACTTTCTCCAGAACTTATCAAGCAGGCCTTATGTATCATTTAGCATGCTTGTTACTCTAGTCTCCTACCTTTCCCAGCTTTCAGGTCCGAGTTCAAGCTCATCTTCTGCAAGAAATTTCTCATGGATAGTCAACATTTTTCTACCACTATCTGAATACATACATCTATCACTTGAAGAATGCAAGGGCTTATTGTCTGTGCTATCCATTGAGGTAATTAAACAAAATGTTATTACTCCACATTGCTATATATGATTCTCTGAGTGTGTAATGAGAACAGTAAGTTTTCCTACCAGAATATTCTATGAAGCAAGTACCATAACTTACACCTATTTAAACTATCCTACCACTACCTGTTGAAAAATGATCCCATAATTGAAATGACTTTCAAGAGTGCTATTCTAACCATCACTAGTTTATAAACAAATGTGCTAGATTATCTCAGAAGGTGTTTTCCATGGCTGTATTTCTCAGATACATTAAGGTATTAAAATAGTCATTATAATTACAATTCTCATTTCCAAACACCAGATGGACTAATGTGTCAATGCATCTGGCAAATTTCTCATCTCGTGTGGGTATTTAATTTGCATTAGTGATTTGTTTTGATTCACACTGATTGCATTTAAAAGTATTTATGACCAGAGCTCTGGTCAAGAGGAAGAAGGGAACAATGATTGAAGCTTGGGTTTAATCCCAAACCAGCAGTTAGGAGCGCCTCAATCTTTAGCAAGTAGCTTAACCTTACTCTGTCATTACTTCTCCAATGGTAAAATAGATGTGTTAGTGATATGCAGGAAGCTTAACTGAATGGAAGCAGTACTAGCATACAGCAGACAAAATGTACAACAAATGCTATTGTTGTACAATTATTTCTCAACTGTAGGCAATGTTGGAACCTTGTCAGTTTTTTTCTGGAGCACACATAACTGTTATTGATATTTTCTCACAATTTTCAGATTCACAATTTTGGAGAAGACTAAAGATGCTGAGCTTGACTCTTCTCTAAGCAACAGACAGCAAAAGAATTAAACTGCCCTTGCTCGAGAGTCCAGAGACAAAGTTAAGGAAGCCAAGAGGCAAGATGAAGCCATGCATGGTTTCCTCAAATTCTCTTGGAAGTTCCTTGCAGTGATTTGTTCATAAACTTTAATTTTTCTCTGCATGGCATACACATAAGTTTTAGTTTCCCAGATACCTCGGAGTGAGATTCTTCAGTCATATGGCAAGTCTGTATTTTAAAAATGTATTTAATTTTATAGGAAACTACAAAACTCTCTTCCAAAGTGACTCTACCATTGTCTATAGTTGTTCCGGATCCTTGACAGTACTTGGCATTGTTTCTTTTTCCTTTTTCCTTCTGTTTTTGTATTTTCATTTTAGTTTTTCTAAAAGGCTTATATATAGTGGTATCCTGGTCTATATTTAATTTAACTCTACATGTCACATTGGATCGATAACTAATAGTTTCTGATTTTAACTACATTGTATTTCATCATTATCAGTGCCTCTTTAAGGATACCACTCCCATCTGAGAGGGCTCCACTCTCATCACCTAATCACCATTCAAAGGTCTCACTTCCTAATACAGCCACTTGCAGAGGTGAATAGTTCAATGTATGAATTTGCAAATTTGCAACCAGTCAGACCATATCAGAGACTCTGATCTACTGCTCCAGTGCTTATGTGGAACAGTTTTCATTTAATAGAGCTATAAATGGTATCACTTTTCACTGCTTGTTTCTAGTTATTTATCAAGACATGAAATACAATTGGAATTTGCATGTTATCTTTGTAACTTCTAACCATGATAAACTCACTTTTCCTAGGAACTTTTACTTGGTTACTGTGGTTGTCAGGGAGCTTGTGGCAGAGGAGAGAAGTTCACCTCGTGATGGACAGGAGACAGAGGGAGTATTTGATAGAGTAAAAGGAAGGCTTCAGGGATGAGGGAGATCATTCATAGGCATCCCTCTGTGAACGACTATGAACTAATCAATGGGTTAGTCCATTATAATATTAGTGATTAGTGATATAATGATTGCCTTCATGATGAATCAACCCGCGAAAGTGCTATCGAGCCTTCAATAAATGAGCCATCTCAATTTTTTTTTAAATTCTTTGACAATTTCATACATGTATATGACATATTTCAACACTATTCGCCCTCAAATCCTCTCATTCCTTTCTCAAGGTACCCCTTCTTCCCAACTAGATCACCACATGAGTCTTTTTTGAGGGAAATTTTATATCCAAATTATAAAAATTTCCTTTGTCAAACTCCTTAGAGTTTGACAGGCCCCGTAGAGGGAGAATGGAGGAGAGGCTGCCTCTGTCCCAGGAAAATTCCTTTTGAGCGCCATAGCCAGAGCCTGAAGAAGAAACCACTCCCCACAACTTCCCACCCCACCCTACCCCTACCCCTGATCGCAGCTAGAGATTACTTTCCCTTTCCTGGGTGCCCAGGTAGATGCCTTGGCAGAAGTTACTCTTCCGAATCACAGAGGTCTGGACCTCTTCTTCGTGAAACAAGGTCTCGACATGGCTCTGGGTGAAACTTGTTGCCTCTATGCCAACCAGTCAGAGGTAATTAGAGAAAGTTTAGCCATGGTCAGAAATAACCTTAAGGAAAGAGGAAAGAGATGCCAAGAATCTGATAACTGGTACCAATCCCTGGTTTCCTGGTTCCCCTGGTTAACTACTCTACTTACAGCCATTGCTGGGCCGTTAGTCCTTTTGCTCCTAGCTCCTACTGTAGGACCCTGATTACTCAGCTGCCCACTTAACTATGTAAACTAGAGTAAATTCTGTCAAACTGTTACTACTGAGGGGACAATATAACTCCCAGCCCCACGATCTATCCACGATTTGACTCATATAGAACCAGTGGGAAATGAACAGGACCCCAGATCTTAGCAAAGCTGGTGCCATGTTGAAGGTACCAAAGCACCATTTTGACCTAAAAACCCAGCACATAGACCCCAGCATCTGCCAAAAGGAAAACAAAGACCTAATCCATCATAGTCCATAGTTTTAGGAAAGTCCCTGAATATACTAACCTTGCTTTTTTGGCTTCTGTACCTCCATTTATTGCTTACTCTTCTTGCTAATTGGTGTATGCCAACCAGGATTTGGGTTTGTGCATAAAAAGCCAAGAACAGCAAGGGTCGTGGCCGCATGATTTGGGCAAGTTCCCCTGCAGCCTCCAGCCAGTGAGCAAACACTGTGTATTCGGCTTTAAGAGTGTCTGTGTGTATTCTCTGGCAGGGTTGCCTTGTAACGTTAGTTTCTCATCAAATATTCGTTAACTATGACTATTTTATGCATGTCTATTATAAGAATAAGGATAATACTATCCGGAGTTTGATGAATTTTATAAATCTGAATGTTGAAGTTTTTCAAGTGTTTTCTTGTACTACCTGATTGGATCATACAATTTTCCTTCTCTAAGGTATTGATATACTAGTTTACATTCACTGATTATCAAAAACTGAACCAAGTTTATACTCTTGTAGTTAATCCCACTTTGTTGTTCATGGGCCCTTTCTAAACATTGCTAATTTTAATGGACTAAATATTAATTAAGTATTTTTGAGTAGATGCCATTGAGAGATACTGTGGTTTGTTTTTTTTCTAATATTTTTAACAGCTTTTGTAGTCAAGTTAGCACCGACCACATACAGTGAAATGGACATGGTCTTTTTTCTGGAGAATTTGTAGAAAATTGATGTTTGTTCTTATGTAAATATTTGGAGTAATTCATCATTAAAATCACTTGTGGAAAGGACTGAAATTATAAACTGGATTTCCTAAAGAGTTATAGGGCTACTCAAATTACCTATTTCATATTGAGGGAACTATAACAGTTTGTGCTTTTGGAGAAATTGTTTTATTTCAACTGAGCTATGAAATGCATGTATACAAAGATTTTGGTGACATTTCTTTATTATAATTTTGATGCCTGCTAGTTTACTAGTCATGTCCTGCCATTCCTAATACATGTAATTTGCATATTCTCTTTACTTGTTGTTAGTCTTGCTCAAGGTTAATCAATTTTATTGATCTTTTCAAAGAAACATCCTTTATTTCATAGATTTTGTCTATCATTTCTGCTGTCAGGTTCACTGATCTGTGTTATTATCTTTGATATTTCATGCTTTGCTTGCTTTGAGATTATCTTGCTAATCTTTTTTCTGGTTATTTAATTTGGGAAGAGAGATTATTGATTTAAGAATACTCTTATTTTCTACACTTATCATTTAGTGCTATAAATTTCCATCTAAACTCTTCTTTAATGCATTTCATAAATTTTGATACTTTGTATTTTCTCTTTCATGGAGCACAGTGCATTTTTAATTTTTTCTTTAAGCTACTGCACTGTGGCAGACACTAGCACCTGGGGCTGTAAAATCTACACTTATGGTTTACATGAAAAATAAAATTGTACAAAACATACTGACAGTTATTTCTTGAGGGTAGTTAAATGCCTGCTTAAAAATACCCTATGTTCTTAATTATTTTAAAAATAAATTATGAGAATTAAAATACAAATAAAATTTAAATGATGCTGACTCATATGAAATGGTGTGGTGGTGGTGCACACCTTTAATCCCAGCACTCGGGAGGCAGAGGTGTGTGGATCTCTGAGTTTGAGGCCAGCCTGGTCTACAGAGTGAGTTCCAGGACAGCCAGGGCTACAGAGAGAAAACAAGTCTCAAAAAAAAAAAAAAAGAAGGAAGGTAACAAGAAAAAGTAATGGCAACATTTGTGTTATTTACTATAGGAAAATAGCTTCATGTGGTCCCAAAATTAAGTCTTATAAGATAATACATATGGTTCTTTAAGTTTCAAGGTATATACCGTTTCGGATTTAAGGTAATAAAGAAAAAATGTATAATAGAAATCAGAGTCAGAAATAGGGCCAGGACTCTGATGAGGTTGTGTATGTCCTGTAAGTCTTTCAGGAAGAGAATGGATTCTTAGGAGCAGGTTAAAGGAGGACGGTGTAGCTTTGCCTGACTGAGGCAACATCTTTAGGATGTACAGGTGGTCAGCATGCCAGGATAAGCAAGAACTAAATGCCAAAGATCTGACTTCAGATAAAGGCCACTTAGCTAATTTCCAGCAGCAGATGCTATCTAGTATGCATTAGCCTGAATAATTTACATAATCGGCTGGTTATCAGTGTAGCTGGGCAGGCTTATTTTAATCTTATCTATTAAAGCAAGGCTACTCATGTCATTGTGTAGTGTTGTTGGTCAGATTTAACTAAGTAATGCATAGACTGTGTGTTGGAACAAATTAGAGGCCCTGCATATGTTAACTTAATCATCCTCACTCCCTTCCTCGATGGCATGGTATGTAGCACTGATTCAAAATGGACTTTGAAATTTTTAGACTTTGTTACTCATGCGGCCACTGCCAAATTACGTAACTTCTTCATGCTGCTGTTTTGTTTGAAGAAAATTAACAATTATCCCCACCTCCTAAAATTGTTAAGTCAATTAGACGAGACGGGATGTGTAATGTGCTTAGAAATACAACCGGGCTGGGCATACTGCAAGTACTTTCATGGTGCTGTTGTGGTATTGAAATCCTGGCTGAGATTGAAATTTTCATTTTGAAGGTACACGTAGGAAAGCAGAGAAGGTAGAGGAGGAGGAATAGAAAAGGGGGAGGACGGAAGAGAAACAAAGAAATGGGAGGCAAGGAGGGGAGAAGGGGAGATGAGATTTAAAGCATTCTCTTTCTTTCTAAGAACCTGAAAGGAATCTTCATGTGCTTGACAGGATGTAAACCACATGCAATATCTCTGGTAATGAAATCTTAGAGTGTTTGGGATTTGGGGTTTTTGTTTGTTTTGGAAATAAAAGCAGCCTATCAGGAAAGTCAGAGAAAAAGAAGGCCTTCATAAGCAGTGAGAGGAAGGCAAAGCAGTGCCTGGAGAGAGAGAGAGAAGGTGCTCTATGGCAATATCCCGGGCTCACGGATTCTGCTTCTGAGAAGAGAGATTGTGAGTGACAGATAATCACTTCATTTACCTCTTGGGTCTCTGGAGACAGTCCTCATGCATAGAGTCTCATTGAGGAGCTCCTCCAGGGGGTTTTCCTCCTAATGGATTGATGTCCTCATAGTAAACATGCTGAAAATTGGTTTCACTTTGTTTCCTAAATGTAGAACCTTATGGATTCCTTTTTAATCATTGCTGGCAGTCAGCTCTGCATGACAGAACTGCACACAAATACCATGGATGATGATGAATGGATTGAGGAATGTGGGTTGCATTGTACTGAAAGGGTACGACGCTATGTCTATGTAATTGCTTCATCTCCCTTGGGAGACACGTAGTTCAAAGAAATGTGAGCATAGATGACTCGCAAGAAATTTTGTTGGGGTTATCCAAGAGTCACCTCTCAGATTACATTAAAATTTTCTACTTTCTTCTATTACCATAGGTGCAATCCCACCTTGGATCTCAACCAGGTATTTAGATTGTTAATTTTCACATTGTTGTGGCATCTTCCCAAAGACAGAGAGTGATTGCAAATGTGAAGGGGTCAGAGACATGGCCATTTCAAATTGATTTTTCAACATTTTCCCCAGCTGCACAATAAGAAATTTAGAGATTTCATTTCAGGTCTTAGTTTTGCCCCATCAGTACATGCTGATATGAGTCCTGAGAAGCCCACATTAATTTGACGTTTCTAATTAACAACAATTGTGAGTGACTTTTTTTTATTTTGAGTTAAAAAACTACTTTTGGAAACCTGGATATTTTAAAGTATTTTTGTTGGATATTTTAAAGCGCTTTGCTAACAGAAAAAAAAAAAAAAAGTCAAACATGCAGTGTGGCTCAAATGCTTTGTAAAACTATGTTGCTGGGTGTTCCCTCCCTATTGAAGTAAGTAATTATTGTGTTAGAACACTTTCCATATTTTCATCATTTACATGATTCTACCTGGTCTGCATCTGAGATATCATCTTTCTATTCCAGGACATCCTTGCTACAGTTGACGATTTTTAAAATATGATAAACTGGTACTACACATTCACCAAGCTCTGTCTCAGCTAACACTAAGCAGTCCCTGGACTGCGAATGTCATGTCATTAGCCTGAAAGTGTTGCTCATGCGTTGCATTGTGACATCAGACCTAAATAAAACATTCTGGCATGTTTTTAGGGGTCAGAGTAGCTAGAGCATGATGGGACAGTTACCTTTGCCCTGAACCAAAGCCGTCTCCTAGAATAACCTCCCTTCTCTTCTGTTAACATCCAGATTGTGAACAACTAACAACATTGGTCCTTCTCCGTGTACATTATTTAGTGAGTCATTTGTTTCCTTCCTTTGTCATTTCTGCCAATATTTTTAGCAAACAAAAATATCTGTTCCACCGGCTTAATTATTACATCATGCCAAAGGCATAAAAAAAATGAGGTTAAGTGAATGAGTTTTATAGCCAGATTCCTGGGTCCCAAACCTTACTTCTACCTTTTCCTTGCAGTGTGGACTTCAACAAGACACTTGAGGTCCTGGCTCTATGTTCTAAGCGCTTCATCTACAAACAGAAATTAAATGAGCTAGTTTATGTTAATGAAATACAAAATAAGTTCATAACCTATGATTTTATTTCTAACCATTTCCCCCAGCATTGCCTCATAAAAAAAAACCTATAATATCATAGTATATTTATTCATCAACACGAGCCATTGATAAAATGCAAATAGAGTATTAGTGAGATCTTCAGGCTTCCCCTTAATTTGAGGTTTAAAACTACAGAAGTCTGGACCTTTGCCAGACTAAGCCTTGCGAAGTCAAGAAGTCTACAGAGTCTACCAGATATCTAGTTGTTCATGGATTGTCCTCTTTATCATTCTTCCATAACCTTTATCACCTGTAGAGCATCCTAAAGTGAGTTGGGATCTGAGTAGACTGTGATATTCATATGAGAATGCTCTGGAAAGAATGCAATGTGGTGTGCCTTTTTGTAGTCTTACAGTCTGGAAATGAGATGCATACCAGGATGATCCAGGGTAGATAACTGTCTTAGTTAGGGTTTTATTGCTGTGAAGAGACAGTGAGACCATGGTAAGTTACAAAGGAAAACATTTAATTGGGGTTGGCTTACAGTTCAGAGGCTTAGTCCCTTATCATCATGGTGGCACACAGGCAGCTATGGTGTGAGAGAGGGAGGTGAGAGTCCTACATCTGGATCAACAGACAGCAGAAAGAGAGAGTGAGCCACTGGTCCTCACTTGAGCTTCTGAAACTCAAAACCTTCCCCCAATGACACACTTCCTCCAACAAGGCCTCACCTACTCCAACAAGGCCACATCTCCTAATAGTGCCACTTATGTGGCCCATTTTCATTTTAACCACCACAATAATACAGCAGGAACTCCTAGATCTATACTGATCTGGGACTTGTAGAGTATTGAGACAGGGGCAGAGTGCCAACAGCACACATACAACAAAAAATAGTCAAGGCAGAGAAGCATTATAATCACCCATGACAAAAACAAAATAGAACTTACATCTAGAGTAAAAGACTATCAAAGGGTTCTTGAGTTCAGCTTCTAAAAGCAGCTAGCTCCCTCCTTTGTGATAGGCTGATACTACTGCATTGTAGACTTTCCCGACTATATTCTTGCATTCCTCGTTTTTTTTAATGGTTATGGTTTCATAAAGTATATACACTACATAACAGAAGTCCTGACAATACACATCCTGAATTCCCCATGACTACTTCTTTTTATATAACAGTGTTTTCTAATACCCTTAACACTATAAAGGAATCAAAGGCATAAACTGTTGCAATAACTATTATAGATGAGGTACACAAATGTGTTAGTTAGCTATATTGACATGATTTTAAATGATTAAACCACTTGTGTATGTGTTTTCTATGACATCTTTTCTTTTAATATAATGTAAGGACCTATTGGAATGTGCTTAGATGAACAGAAAACTCTGTTAAGGCTTATTTAAATAATATGCACATTTATGATCTCACAGGATAGGACAAGACATAGGTTGACCAGGCTCATGATGTTGAACAAGAGGATCATTAATGGCAGAAGGGCATCTATTCTCTCTATCTCTTTTCTTTCCCATTTACAGTGTTGGAAGATGCTTCCTCTCATGATCATGGAATGTTTTCCAGGTTGGGCCACATGATTCTTCAGATTTGTGTATTGAGATAAAGAACAGATTTTATCCCTCAAGTGTAAGAGTCGAAAATAAGAATCAGAAGAGACATTGACTGGGTATGTCACTAAGTTGGTAGAGTGCTCATCTACCATACAGGAAGGTCTGAATTTTATCCCCAGTACCACATAAACTGGGCTGGTAGTACACACTATATTCCTAGCATTCTGGAGGTGGAAGTGAGACATCCGATTCAAAGTCATCTTCAGCTACATAGGACTTTCAAGATCAATCTGGGATACATAAGAACCTGACTCAAAAAAAAAAAAAAATAAAACCTACAAACAAATAAAGCTATATGATTGACATAATAGTTTATTTTTCCAGTCTCTCTAATTCTGAATAAATTATTTATTTAAAAAACAACAATGGGCTGATCCATAGCTTTATTATATACTCAGAAATGCTGATGGGGGCAGGTACTGTATCGAAAGTACTTAACACTAAGTGTGGCGTATGCCCTATACACTTTTGCTGAATTTAAAAACAGCAACAGAAGCAGTTCTCTGAAAGCCCAATTAGGCACCAAATTTTTCACAAAATTGGGTGTGGGGGTTCAAAATAGCCTGATCAAAGACTCTTAAAGTTCCCCTCCAAGAATCCATGAGCTTCATGGCTGTAATCCCAGGAAGGATACAGATTGAGCAGCCCATGAGGGGAATCATTCTAACCGTATGCTTTTCTTCTTTTCACTGTACATCTAGAAATATCAGATATATCTTTTTGATCTTCAAAGGTTTCATGTGTATGCCAGGGCTGCCTTTGACCTTGACCTGCCATATGAAGCCAGCAGCTGACCACTGACTTCTGCTCTGGAAATTGCAGCTGCGTTCTTTCCTTTCTCTCCTGTGCACTTTTCTGCCAGTTCTCCACAAATTCCCCAGACCCAGGTCACGCTGACCCTCCCGTCCTCTTTGGCCAGATTCTTTGCTCTTGTTTTCCATTCTTTCACTCTGTATTAAAGTACTCTAGACTCTGAAGTGCAAAGTCATCAAGCACCTGTTATGAAGTAGCAAGCTGGTAGACATGTTGCCTATATCAGCTTGCTAACTGTTGGCAACTACTGTATTATTTGTCTTTGTCGAATCTGAGGAAGTTGTTACACAGAGAAGTTAGTGTCAAGGCAAAACTGGGATTTGAACCCAGACCTGCCTTACTCCAGACTGTATGTTCTTTGTCCAACTCATCATACGCCTAGATTTTCTGTGTTTCTTTTATGTTTTTCAAAACACATTTTGTGCATAACAAAAGAAAAAGAAGGATACAAAAATAAACTAATTCTGATCAAATCTTGTTCAGTCTCTTTTAGGATTTTGGTATTTTAGATTTAACATTTTCACACAGCCTTAAATTTTTCATTTTTTTACTTACTGCCTCTAAGAGGTTTTATTTTGAGTCAAAAACAGAGAATATTTGGCATGTGGCATAAGCAGGACTGAGTATTTTCTACCTTTCTTTCGGCTCTCCTTTGAAACACTCCTCTAGTTTTTCTAATCTCATTCCCACAACCAGTCACCCTCTCCACATTCCAGTCGGAGGAGTGGAATCACAGACATCTTTCCACAATGCTGTGATTGTGGAGAGACAGAGCTCTCCTTTCAAAGCTGTTTGCAAAGTAACAGTAGTCACCCTGCCGTTCTGAGGTACTGATAACAGAATCCAATATTTTCTTTTCTTTGAATCAGGTAGGGAAATGCTAAGCATTTAAGGGTGAGTACAGCATAGGTTCTTTACAGAGCAGGTGGCAGCCTTAGGCCCAGTGAAGGGCTGGAAGCTTCCATCCTGGCCAAGGGCTCTCATTTTAGCTGCCAGGAGGTAATGAAACATAAGAGACCCAGTAAAGTGCTACAACGGTGTGGGTGTACGTGGGGCAAAAGGACTATGGCTATTTACTTGCAAAATAGAAATACTCAAAAATTATATTCTCTTCCATTAAGGATGCAGATTGGCTGAATATCCACTGAGAGAAAGAAGAGAGTCAGGTGACAAGACATCAAGAGGCCCAGTACAGCCACAGACTGGACTTGGTATCCCAGTGCCATTAGTGATAGCTGCTTCTTAGTGAATCATGTCTGCATTTTGTGTCTTTATAATACGGTGACCACATCGTATTTACCTAAAAATGTTCCTGACTAAAAATTGTATTATACACACCAACACAAGGACAAAAATATTATTTTCTTCAAAGCAAACAAAGTCATAGGTAAGGAAAAGCCTTGGACTCTGGAATAACAATAATTAACACAGAAAAAAAAAACTTAATGTAGTAGTTAGCCACTGTGTGGGCTCAGCAAGGAAGAGACAGAGACATTTTCATAGGTAGAAACCCTGCCAGACCTCAGCAGAGGGAAGCACTGTCATGGCAAGCGCCATACTGAACAGTGGAACCCTGAGCGTCTCAGCTCACGTGTTTCTATTGATACAGAACTCCTTGGGTGCAGATCATAAGCAATCAAATATCCTCCACAGAAATCCAACACCTGCAAACAACACAAAATGCCAAGACCTGGGCAGCCCCTCACCTAACAGTGCACAAAACAACTATTTTATACATAACTAGAAATAAACTTCCACAACAACCTAATCTCCAAACAAAGTCTGGATGTATGCACGGAGCTCTCAAGATATTGTAGGGAGTCAAGGGCATAGTCAGCCATACTCAGAGATACTACACATTGCTGAATCCCATGACCAAGGCTCCATAAGAAGTAAGAACTGGAGGAATGTCAGAAGACAGATAATACTGCAAGGAAATCTTTTCAGCCACAATAAACAGAACAAAAGACAACCCCAAGAATGACCTGAGTTGCACAGACATACCCCATCATCCAGCAACAAGGGTGCCATTCCATAGACTACAGTGTGAATGCATTCTTTATGGACTCAAGCAGTACATCCTCAACACAGCACATAGTCTGGACAGCACACACACAGCAGTCTCAAAAGTAACATTGTTCCAGCTTCTATGCTCACTATATTGCCCTAATTTTTGTAGATATACTTTTTACCTATTAAAAATCTTTTCTGAAACTCTTACAGTCTGTTCATTTACTCAGATACACTTATGAGAAGTTTTGTTTAAAAAAAATTCCATGGTATTAACTACTTGGTAACCTCAAAGACGGGTAATCTCTCCATCCCGCCACCCAGTCACAGAGTATGTCATAGACCACACTTTCAAAGCAAAGGGATAAAGTGGTAAACAATGATTCATTAGGGACTCTCCTACACTGTGGAACAATTCACAGTGAAGCTCTTATCAGTTCCAAGGGTCTGTTTCTTCCTTTGTGTGATATCCTTCTGCTTGGCAAGGAATACAATTGAAAGCATTGGTGCGTGATACAGAAAGCAAGGAGAGTCTAGGAGACTGAGATTATTATACTGCTGACATCATCTAAACAGGCAACTTTCAAATCATCATGGAGAATAAGAATGTCACAGCATGTTCCAACTCCTTCACAGACAGTAGGTACAAAGAATTCACATTTGTGTTAACTTTCTCACATTGCAATGTCTTAATGCTACTTATTTTTTAAAGAACTGAATGGGTAAATGAGGAAACACTTCTTTTTCTTTCTTTCTGCTGTCTTTCTTTTCTTTTTTCTTTCTTTCTTTTTTTGTTTTTTGTTTGTTTGTTTGTTTGTTTGTTTGTTGTATGAGATAGTGTTTCTGAGTAGCCCTGGCTGTCCTAGAACTATCTTTGTAGACCAGGCTGGCCTTAAACTCAGAGATCCACCTGCCTCTGCTTCTTGAGTACTGGGATTAGAGGCATGCACACACCATGACCTTCAAGGGAAAACACATTTTTAACAAATCAATGTTTCAAAGATTGTAGAGGAATATTTAATCTTTTAATCCATCAGCATGGCTGCTCTAGGGTAGGAAAAAATGTTAGTATACACTTTTAATTCCAGTATTTAATTCCAGTAGAAGGCAGTGGTAGCCCATACCTTTAATCCCCAAGACAGAAGCAAGTAAAAGCAGAGGAAGCAAAGACAGGAAACAGAGTTCAAAAGGAATTAGTGTCAGACAGGAAGTGACCTCTGAGATGAATCAAGGTGAAGAGCAGGCAAAGTGATGAATCAAAGGAAGAGTTAGCAGAGTGAGTCAGAATGAGGTGAAGACATGCCCAACTCTCATGATATAAAAGCAGGCTCTTAGCTCAGAGAGTCAAGCAGTATGAGGAAGAGAGACAGAGGCAATCTGAGGCAGTCGGAGAGTCAGCCAGAGTCTCCAAAGTCAGAAGAGTTTAGTCAGAAACTGGCAGCCAGCTCAGAAGTCACTTTGAATCAGCAGCTTGGAGAAGAGTTTGAACCAGAACAGTGAGTGAGTTGAATCAGCCAAACAGAAGAGTTAGTTGAGTTCAGTGTAGCTTTGAGTTCAGAAGGAGCTAGTCAGAGTGAGCTAAATCAGTAGTGAGTCTCAGAGGCTTAAACATTCTAGATTTTATGGAGGCAGCATTCTAGATTTTATGGGGGCTGAAACCCTCTAAGGACTAGCCAAAGAATAATTGAATTAGCCAAAGAATAAACTGCCTTTTACCCTGAATCTATGTCTACAAAAGACAGTTTAATTAGAATTGAAATATGAAGTCCAAATGACCTAGAGATTTTTTATAGCAGTGCTTCAGATTGAACCCAAGAACATATGCACCACAGAGTTACATCTCCAGCTAAAAATTATTTAAGATGATAATTTAACATAAACCAAGAGCTGAAAACAACTAGCATATTTTATATGGTAACCCCAGAGTCTTGAGTTCACCTGTTTCATCCTTCATGCTTTGCACATAACACTTGATTCTTTCATGGTTTCATCCTTTGTTCTACTGAAATCCTGACTGTTCTCCTTTGTGAAGCCTTCTGGATTTCTCCAACTACATGCAATGTTACCATCCATTACATCTACCCCCTGAGTCCTGGTGTGCCCTCGAGCCTATTTTGGGATATACATATATGTGTAGTTATTATTATCCCTACTAAGCCTCTTAAATGAGATACCATTACTTATTCATTCTTATTTCTTATAATGCTAGGGAAGGCTGTATGTTATGCATTAACTAAGATCTATTTCGTTCAGTCAGGAAATAGAGAAGAGCAGTTTTATTCTGATTCTGTACTCCACATCTGTAACAGTAGTTCCGACCTATAGCAGTCCTTAAAGTAAGATCTCCTCTTAGTGTTCAGTGTGCACCCACCTGCCCTTGTGTTTTGTTACAATGGTCCAGGTGCAAGTGCTTTTATTTTCAAAGAACAGAAACTGATAAGTAGCCTTAAAGATGGTTTCTTTTTTCTCCTCTAAAATAAATGTATTTATAGGAAGTGACTATAGGGTAGGTTGGGATGCCATCAGGACTTCTATTTCTTTCTGGTTTTCTACTCCATAATCTTTGTCAAGTATCTTCTGTCTTTATGTTCCAAACTACCTCTTGTACCTCCAGGACATCGGGATCATGTTCTAGACAGGAAGAAAGTACAAGTGGCATTGCTGCCCAAGCCTCTCCCCATTTTAGAAGTTTTCTGGAACCTTCCTTGATGGATTCATTTTACTGGTCAGGTCTGGGTCACTTGGACATCTTTATTTGTAAAATACTTTTCATGGATGTGTATATTTGTGTACTTTGCCATCCCAAATGAAATCGGACGTCTCTTAGGAGGTAAATAAAAATGACAATTAGATTGGTAACTAGATATGACTAAAAGATTCCTTATAAATCGATATCAAAATGTAGCAGAAGCTGAAAATTTGGGAAGAGAATGATTCTCTGTTAAATATTCTTTGTGTTCTTTTACTTGTCCATTGCCCATTAAGCTAAATAGTGAGTGATGATTTCTTAGGGCTTAAGAACATGGTTATGACACAAGTGTATTCAATGTATCCCTGATCGATGTACCCTGACAGATACTCTTGATCTTTGGTACATGGAATTACACAGAATTAAATGATTCTAAAAAAACAAAACAAACAAACAAAAGAAAAAAAAACGAACAAACAATGCCTTCAACTAGCATCAGCTGAGAAGGGACTCTCCTCTAGGTACTACACAATACCTTTTTTAAAAAAAAGTCTGTAATTTTTTCTTCTCTTGTACATCCCGACTCCACCCTTCTCAGCTCCTCCCCAGATCCTACCTCCTCACCCTCACCCACCTCCCAACTCTACTTCCCTTCAGAAAAGAGCAGGCCTCCCAGGGTTACCAATCTAACAGGGCTTAACAAGATGGAACAAGGTCAGTCATGAGCCCCTATATTAAGGCTGGAGGAGGCCACCCAGTAGGAGGAAAGGGGGCCCAAGGTCAGGTAAAAGGTTCAGAGTCTCCCCTCCAACTTTTCTGGTGTTCCAGAAGAACACCAAGCCAGACAACCTTAAGATATACCTAGGGGACCTAGTACAGACCCACAGAGGCTGCATGTCTGCCACTTCAGTCTCTGTGAATCCCTATGAGTCCTGGTCCATTTACTCCATGGAGCCATGGAATATGTTCTCATGGTGTCCTCGCCCTCTCTGGTCCCCACAATCCTTCCTCTGCCTCTTCTTACTAGTTCCCGACCTTCCCCCAATGTTTGACCTTGGGCCTCTGCATCTGCTCCCATCAGTTGCCCAAGAAGCCTCTCTGATGATGATTGGGCCATGCACCTATCTCTGAGCATAGCAGAATATAATTAGGAATTGTCTCTGGGCTATCCAGCCTCTGGTTCTTGGCCAGTTATACAGGGGATGGCATGGGCTCCCTCCCTTGACGTGGAGTTCAGCCCTTCCATTGCCTCAGCAGATCCTGTAGGCTAGACAGACTATAGCTCGAAGGTTTTGTGGCTAGGTTGGTGTCCCCATCCCACCATTGGAAGCCTTGTCTGGTTATAAGAGATGGCAAGTTCAGGTTCCCTATCCTCCATTGTTAAGAGTCCTCACTACGGTCCCCCTTATAGATTCCAGGGAGTTCCCACTGCACTAGGTCTCCAGATCATCATCTAAATGTCCCCCAGTTCCAGTTGTCTCTCCCTATATTCTCTCCCTCCATTCCTTTCCCCCAACCTGGTCCCTCCTGTTCCCATTCCCATCCCGCCCCATTATTCATTTAATGATACAAGCAACACCTCAAAATAGCATGGAGGAAGTATGATCAAATGAGGAACACACACACACACACACACACACACACACGTTCACAGTAGACTGCCCCGGATTCTCATCCCAGCTGAATTCCAATGTAGTCACTGACTAGTGTGCCCATACCTGTACATAATTATACCCACCTCACTGAGAGCTATGAGACATCAGTTATACAAGCATAGAATTCTTAATATTGTGTGATACTTGTCCCTTCCTCCATTGATTGGATTTGCTGCCAAGCATGGGAGGTGGTGCCTCCATATTAAGGTTCATGATTCTCCGTTGGTTGCAAGAAAGTATCACACCCTTGTCACAAACAGCTTTCAGAAGAATGCCAGCGAAAGAAAATTGTGTAAAACGAATTCTTTGAATGATAAAGCTGTACCCACTGTCAGGGTGATCTACTTGCTTAAAGCAGAGGGGTGGTTAGGCAAGCAACGTGTCTGACCGCTGCTAAGGTGCAGACACCATCCGAAGCCTAGCTTGCTGCCCATTGTTCCAACAAATCAACATTGTGACAGAGGGATCCAAGGTCAACAACACCATACCAGTGGATAAAAGTGTTTCATTTAGACCGTTACATCGAAGGCAAGTTTACTTGGAAAAAAACCAGCATATAGGATTTTAAAGAATAAAATGCTAGTGATTCTAGTGAACCCACACAGCCTAATTATCACAATAAGCTCTGAGGTGAATTGTTCTCAACAGTTTCTCCCACTTTTCAGGGAATACTTAGTTTTCCATTAGGGGTTCTCAGAAGTTGGAAAGTCCCATCCGGTGCTACTATTGACAATTATTATCTTTGTGGAATAGTTCAACGTATACCATAGCTCATTTGGCACTTACCGTCCTGGTAGAATAGTTCATTGTATGCCATAGTTTGCAAACTTAAGTGTCATTATTTTATGCAGCTGGTTTTCTTTCCAGTCACATTGGAAACCTGAGGAGAAAAAGAATTAGCATTATGAGGCTGTCATGTTCTGAACTTTTGTGCTTCATTTGTCACGGATATTTTACACTCTCTGATGGCCTCCATAACAATTCATGTTGCTTTCTTCTAAATCACAGCTTCTTGTCCTTTGATACCTTTATCAAATACATAGAGGTAACTTTTCTCTGTTCTTTAGCAGTGCAGGTGATTGAATCCCAAAGCATGTGAATCCTAGCCAATCCTCTGAGCTATCCTACCCATAACCCTTGGCTTTTTCGCTTCTCTTATACAGGCTAACTTGAACTTATTTCAAAGCCCTGTCTGTTCTTGAACTCATGATCCTCCCACCTCTACCTCAAGGAGCTATGATTATAGACATGTGCCACCACACCCAGATCCTGTGATAATATTTGAGAAGGATATTTAGAGGGTAGCCACTCTACCTTCCATGAATAGTAGTTACTATTCTCATTGTGTGGTTTGAGGAAATAAAGACAGGGATTGCATCAGCTAACATAATGGAATGAGAATGTCAATTACAGAAATAATTTCAGAATCAGGAAAAAAATTTTACTATGTAAAGAATTTGAATATTTCATACACAGAATATGTAGACATGGAAGTTGAGAAATAACTTACAGAAGAGAGGGCATTATTACAGACAAGATCTGAGTATAATATCTTTACTTGTCATTAGACATGACTTAATTGTTTCATCTTGTTTTCTATGAGAGAAGAATATGTTACAATTCCTATTCTGGGCATGAATAACATTAATTTTTCTAAATGGATGGCTTCTATAACCATCATGGGTGGTCATATGAGTTTGTTCACTTGAAGAGAATTTCAATTTAATTATGCAGAACTGTAGTTGTTATTAAAATCTGAGGCTAATTTAGTATGGCTTGCTGGTGAGGAATATTATTTTGTAGATGATTTAATTAATGATATATATGCACTTAACAGTAATTATAGTGTATATACTCATGGGTGATTTATGTTATTTTTGAAGTATTTCTAAATATTACTTTTGAATAGAAGAGTAATGAAAAATAACAGGAAAGACTAAATTGAATCCTGGATTATCTATGTTTGATAATATATTTTCCATTAAAAGTATTTAAAAGGAGATATACAAAATATCTAAATAAATATTTAGATGGATTCTGTTCATATCTGTGTATTTCATGCATGAATTATAAATATCAAGGAAATGCATGATCTCTTGTCACTACATGACTTTTTTGACTTTTACAAAGGCCATGCTACTCCCTTTTATTTAGTCAAGCCATGTGCATCAAATATTATTATACTCACCCAAAATGAATCTTCAGATCCACAAATGCACACAAAATATTAACTTAGAAAAAGCAGCAGTGAATAATAGTATATAAGTGGTAAGAAAATAATTTTATTTATTCAAATTTCCACACAGACTAGACATGCCCTATCCTTCAGGATGTGGGGAAAAATAGTATAGGGAAACGATGCTCTCTATTGCTATCACAGTCAGCAGTCAATTTTTTAAAAGAAATCATTCATCTCTTTCCTTTTGTGCTGTATGTTAGCTATGAGCCAAATGATAGTGCGTGTCAGTCAAATGCAATCCTTACAATGGTATTAAAATCTGACTATCAATGCAGACGGTCATGGAAAATTAGGCTAATCTGAATAATATATCATTTCCTTTCCATCCACAATCTATCATTTCCCAAAGCACGGTTAATAAAGTGTCAAAAATAAAAAAAGACCCGCTTAAATGAAAATATATATTTTCATCTCATTTACATGTTATTGTGTTAGGCAGGCTAATAGTAGCTTGCCTGTGAATGCGGTGTGAGTAGGATAATACACGTATTTTTTTTAAAAAGACCTCCTTCTAAACACCAAATTTCTAAAGTTTTGATATTTAAATCCTATGTTATTGACTTATTTTAAATTTAAAGAAATTAGATTAAAATTTAATTGAAGGACTGAAAACAGGTAGTTAAATATTTCTGCTGTTGTTCTCCTGGTTCACAGAATATTTAAAATTGACGATATTATTTACTTATTCTAATATAATAAGTATTAGTTGCCTAGATAATTCCAAATTCCATAGCTAGCTATGGCCACCTTTTCAATATACTGACGTAATATGAGTTGGAAATTCAGTTTCATAAGAGGATGGGAAGTGGCATGGAGGTTTAAGTTTCTCAAATTTATGGTTCTGATATTCTCCCAACATCTCTTTACTCTACCTCTTGAGGATACTGCCCTTTTCTACATACAATCAATAAACTGGATACTGCCTTGATTATATTCCCTTCCCTGTGCTGTAATCAAGGCTATGACTAGCAAACTTAATGGAACAATTGGGAAGAGAATAAAGAAAGGATTGCAATATATCATATACAACAAATGCCTTGAAATTCTTTATTAGATCTCTCTAATTTTAATTAGAGCATCTATTTATTTATTTATTGTGTGAGCTAATCAGTCTTACTATGTGGTGTGTGCTAACCTTGAACCTTCTCACCTCCCAAGAGTCTGTGATTGCAGGCATATGCCGTCACTCCCGATGGTATATGTTTCTCCTTTTAAAAGCGTCTTGGCATTCATACAGTTGGATAATTCTCACTGTTTCTGCACTGTTGGCAGCTGTACCTTCCTGCCACATAACTGGCCGACTTTATCTCCTCTTATTCTGTCTTCTGGATAATGTTACCTTCGTTGCTCCAAGGTCCTGTTTGCTTCCTCCACAGAACAGAAGAGTAGCCTATCCATGCAGTCATTGCTGATATGGAATTAGTTCAGGAGTTGTTTTTCAAGCACCCTTAAAGGTAGATTTCTGTTCAGAGTAAACATTTCCCAGAGACCAATTCTATATTAATCAGTTTTTGTTTCCTCACCTTCCCATATTATGTAGCAGTTTAGAAATGGAAGGCTTAGAATTTATCCAAGAGATAAAAGAAAGCAGTGGACTATGGAGATGACTCAGGGTGTGAAGCATTCACCACACACAAATGAGCCCATGAACCCATACAAAGTTGGATGAGGCAGCACACACTTACAATGCCAGTGTTCCTATGGAGATGTGGGAGGTGGGGGCAGGAGAAGCTCCCAGAAGCTATTGGTTAGCTAACCTGTAGTAGGTACGATATGGCAAACAAGAAACTTTGTATCAAACAAGGCTGAAGCCCAACTAAAGCCTAAGGTTAGCCTTGGACTTCTGCTTGTGCCCCATGGCATACATTCCGGCCTTCACACACCCAGACACACAGATACACACACAAAGGTAAGAAAGAGATCGGGGAGGGGGGAAGGGAGGGAGGGGGGCACATAATGAAAATACAGAATTATCTGTCTTTAAATTTATCATAGCATTCAGCCGTTTTCTGTAAACGTACAGAGAAGCTGAAGCTGAGGCCGGAGCCTTGCAGAAGATTTCACAGTACTCCAGGCGTGCACCTCATCAGTGGTTGTTTCTAAGATCTTATGAAACAATTCAGTTTCTCAGAGGAGGCTAACCAGCATCTCAGTGCTCTATTTTCATTCTTAACTGTGTTCCCAGCAAACATCCCTTCAGAAGACACACTGTGAAGCCATAACAGCATGCATCCTCTTCACTTCCATTGTCTCAGACGCTCTGCTTGTATTTAAGTGGCATGTTAGCCATTCATGTATAATTAATCCTCTCATTTCTAGGCAATTTTCACCGAAGTCTTTTGAAGACTCCATCAGAGATAAACAATAGAGTGGAGGCTTCTTGTTTTGAACTACAAGAGAACTGACCAGTTACTTTTATTTACTTATTTACTTTGGTACTAGCAACTGATTCCAGAGTCTTCTGTATATTCGGCAAGTACTTTATCACTGAGCTATACTCTCAAAACTACATTTCTTACATTCCTAGAAAAATGAAAGGAGTAAGAGCATGGTGGAGAATGGAAAGGGAGAGAGAGAGATGGTTGCAGAAAGTGAAAGCAGAAGTAGAAAGAAACCAAGGTAGTCCCCGACATACACTGATGCTAATCTTGCAAGAAAAAATATATATATAACTCATAACCTACTTGTAGAAACTAAACACCTTCTATAATAAATATATAAATAGATATAATGAGCATTCCTGCCTTAAATTTGCTACAACAAATATCTTTTGCAGTAGTTGATAAATGTTAAGAAAATCTTAAGAATAAACCTGAGAACTTTGTCTGCAAAGACGAGCAAAAAGAAACAAACCACATCAAGGGCAGAATGAATCCAAACCACTTCTGTTTGCAGAAGGGATCATTAGCAGAATTCTGACACTCAGCAACAAACATGCCTATAAACATTTGTCCCGACAGTCCACAGACAAAGAAAACACTCCTGTGAGAACAGCAACCAGATCTTAGGCCTCCAGTCTTTGAAGTTTGAAATATTTCCCCAGCACTGCCATAGGCTTCTTTTTGTCTGACCTCTGTTTGGGGAGTGTGGCAGATCACAAAAGCAAATTCTCCTTCATCCCCCCTCCCTTTTGGTCATTCTGCCAAAAGCACAACCACTGATAAAGCTCACCAGTGATTCATTACAAACCATCACCGTAAGGTTTCCAGTATAAATGCCATTTTAAGCGAGTCTCTTATGTTTTATTAATGCTTGAAAGACGTTTAACAGCGATGATGGTGCCAAATGATTCTTACCATATCATGTCATTAAAACCCAGATGTCTGCAGTGACAGAAGCAGAGCCGCCAGCCCCAGGGGCTTCCCCTCCTTTCTCATTTCCTGAGCTCATTTACAAGATGAAATTGTGGGCTGTGGCGCTTCATACTTTTTTTTCTCTGTATGTCAATTCCTGTTTCTTTCTATTGACTAAAAGAAGATGAAGAAAAAGCAAGAAGGCGGAAAAAGGAGGAAGAAAAAGAGATTAGGGAGGAGGAGATCTTGTGAATTAAAATGCACATTGGCTATTTGCTTCTAGTTTTAAATGTCTTCATGTGGAGTAAGTAATGCATTAAAATGACACACATTTTATTCCTAGTATTTCATATCTCCAGCTATCCTGTGTGGTATTTTTCTGAGGTCCTAATCTTCCCCAGAGCCTACATTCAATGCATTATCTCATTTATCAGCCAATAGAGACAATTGTAATGGCTGCAGGTCCTGGCTCATACCCATGAGCTCATGTGTAATGAAGTCTCTACTCAGTTAAGGCTTGCGCTGTTGTTTCCTGCCTAAAGAAATCCCTAAAACTCTCACCTTCTTGAGAATTTTAGGGAGTCTGAGGAGCCAGGCTTGCCTAGAGGACACACTTTAGCTTCCAGCTATGACTTTTTTGATACTGGCCTTCTACAAATCTATTCACTTTGAGTCCTGATTTTCAGAATCACCAATTATGTCTTGGCCCTATGTAAGTAAGCTTCATGGGCAAAATCATCTACTCCCATTGCCTCGGAGATGTTAGCCTACAAAAGAGTCCCAGAGGCAAGGGGAATGATAAGGTTGACTAGAGAAGTATGCAGAGAGTGGGAGAGGCACTATAAACCAGGACTCCCCTCTGGCAGTTACTGTCCTAGACATGAATGCCTGATATATGACTTTGGTGGGAGGTTCCTGAGAAAAATTTCATTATCTCAGAGTAGCCTTCTGAAACAGTACAGCGGTAATCAGAAGTGGAGAGACAAGGTGGGAAGCACATGTCAGCCCCCTCTTATCAGTGCCCCACTTACAATTTCCCATGTTAGGAGGTCGAGGGGTATTCTACAGCTGCTCTCTAGCTAGACTAAAACACAAAGCTCAGGAAGCTGAAGCATAAAAGAAAACAAAAGCAGACAGAGAGCATCATTTTCCAGGCACCGGTCTCTCCTCTCTTTCTTTCCCTGCCCTCCTAGTTGGCACTTGTAACAATGATTTGTTTAAATGTTTGTCTTCTTCACTAGAATGAAAGCTTCTCTAACTGAACTTTGTGTGACCAGTGTCCATATTGTGCCTATCACAGTAAGACTTTCTTTGATAGCCAATAAATGCTTACCAAACACATTGGGCAGGAGACTTACTGTTTGCGAAGTATGCAAGGAACTTGAAAAAGATGGCCTCTAGAATCCTTTCCAACACTCAGATTTTCTTTTGAGGATGTCACTCTTTTACATGTTTATGACTATCACATGTAATCATAAATTTCAGACTCAATTTCCAAGCACTTCTCAAACTGACATTTACATGACCTCTTGTTATATACCTTCACTTATTGGCTGAGGATGCATATTATTATTTTTTCTGAAAAAAGAATAAACATTTATCTATCTATCTATCATCTATTTTGTGTGTGTGTGTGTGTGTGTGTGTGTGTGTGTGTGTGTGTGTGTGTGTGTGTGTAGGGAGGGATATTCCACAATGCACATGTGAAGGACAGTGTACAATTTGCAGAAGACAGTCTTCTCCTTCTACAACCATTTGAGTCCCAGGGATGAAACTGAGGTTATCAGGACTGGCAGGAAGAGCTCTTAACTAAAGAACTATCGCTCTGGCTCTGCATCCCAGCAAAGATGTTTCTGGGCTTGTGATGGAGTCACATTTGGTATACCCACCATAACCTGAAAATACTGTAAGTCAAGAATACATTTAATACACTCAAGGTAGCAGACATACTATGTCAGTATCAGTATGCTGTAGAGCATCAGTTGTTTAGTATTAAGAATGCCTGGCTGCCTGGAAAGTATGAATTCTTCTTTTCTTAAAGATTGCTTCTTTTTTTTTTTTGCCATTCTATCTGCTCTGCTCACAGTCTCCATCAAACTGTCTATTACTCCAATTTATACTTGTTTCATTCCAATTTGAATGATGTATTGACAGCTTTTCCCCATTTTAGAATCTGTACATTTTCTGTAAGGTGGCCGTAATTCCTTGGACTTTGGGCACGGTTTTTCCAGATATGTAGCAGGCACTCAACAACTTTGTAGTTAGCATAACTGGATCAATGTTTAGATATTAAACTTAAATTGTTTCTGCAGCATGGGTCTGATTTTATGCACTCCTCCAAAGACCTCCACAGTAAAGGACACAGACGGTATCTTTTCAAAAACTGAGCATTGCATTGGAAATTGTATCTGGAGATGTTGCTACAACTGGCTGCAATTTTAATTTAGAAAAACACACTCTGCTATTTAAAAACAGTCCCTTAAATACAGCTCCCAGCTGAAATCTTCCAGCATCCAGCCATCCCACCCCTTCCAGTGGCCTGATGTGAGACGTGGGCGGAGCCATGAACAAGCTGGCTCTGCGAAGCCAGAGAGCGCGGGATGGGGAAGTCCCGGAAGTCACTGACCAGAGAGTCTCAGCGGGTTCACTTTGGGCAGTGGTCCCAAAAACTACAGGCTCTCCAGCGGGGCGGAGACGGCTCCGGGCTACGGCTTGGGGGCGGAGCCGGATCGAAGGAGGCGGGTGGGACGCTCCCAGAGGTCCAAGACGATTGGCAGACACGGATGAGGGGCGGGGAAGCTGTAGGCGAGGAGTTAACAGGTCCACCAAACAGAGAGCGTGCTGATTGGGCGGTACGGAAGGAGCTGGACCAGAGCTGGCCTCTCATTGGTCGTGACGGGCCGAGGAGGCGTGGCCGGCGCGCGCGAGAAGGGGGGCCAGGGAGCGGGGCTGGCCTGCCCGCGAGCCGGTCGGGCTACGAGCGCGGTGGTAAGCGCGTCCAACCTCGGCCCCGGTCCTGCCCTCCGGTCCACCGCGCTCCGGCCTGGGGTGTCGGGGCAGAAAGCGCGGCGAAGCGACGCGGGCGGCCGGCAGTCGTTGCGGGGAGCAGGGCGGAGGGATCGAAGCGCCCTGCGCTGCCGCCGCGTCCCCGCCGGGTGCTGCGGGCCCCGGGCGCGCGGGGCTCCGCGGCGTGCGCACTATGCGGGCGGATTGCCTGCCGCCGCGATGGCGAGCCGGGCGCTGCTGAGAGCCGCGCGCAGTCCGCAGCGTCCCCAAGACCGGGCCGCGCCCGCCGCCACCGGCCGGGCCGCGCTGCCCAGCGCCGGCTGCTGTCCCCTCCCTCCTGGCCGCAGCTCCTCCTCCAGGCCTCGTTGCTCCTTCTGCTGCTGCTGCTCCTGCTGCTGCTGCTCCAGGACACTGGAGCCCAGCAAGGTGAGTGGTGGCCAGCCCGGGTCGGCCTCCCGGGGCTCTTGGCTGTTGATGGGACCTGCAGAGGCACCAGGGGTGCAGCGACTCCACACTCGCGAGGCTTGGGGGCTCTGCCACTCGATGTCTCAAGTATGCGCGGCTTTACTTTTCTGCGGGGCCATTCATTCCTCTGAAAAGAGGGACGTGAGACCCTGCCGTGGAGGCCTTTTTGATGCTGTCTCTTTCTGGACTGATGGACGGAGTAGGGGAGAAATTTAAAAACATCTTGAGCATATTAAAGACAGGTAGTGATTACTGCTCTTAGGAAAGCGCCCAGGTTCTAAAGCGAATGGAGCAGATTGCAGCGATCTCTAGAGCCTTGCCTTTGTAATTCGCTCTTTTAGAGCACCTGCCCTTTACTAAGGACGGTGATTGAGGACTGAGATTGGCTTGATCGAACACAGAAGTGACCCAGGATCCCGGTCCACTACCAAAACGGCGAACTTTTCCAGAAAGTGATGAAACCATTTTCCATCTGCAATCCTTGGAAAACCTTTCCCAGAAGGGGGCAAAACTTTTGGTTGATACTCATCCCAATGAAAGAGAATACAAGACTGAACTTTTTAGTGCTGTTTTTTCAGGCAGAATACCACATTTTGTTTGGCATTAGTTGCTGAACACATTTTCCTTTCATTTTCTCACTGTATTGCAATGTATTGCTAGGAAGAGTTTTTAAAAACAAAATTTCATATTTTTGTTAGTAAAGTGTATCTCAAGGTCATAACATTGTATTGAGAAGATGCCCCAACTTTGAGGCCATCTCTAAGGGTCGTCTCTAAGGGAAATACGTGCTTGGTAAACTGTACTCTTCCATAGTTACATTTAAACTGAGTAACTTCAGATTTAAATGTGTAGTAGGCAAATTCTAGTCAGCACTTACTATATTAAAGTGTGTAAGCCTCTGAAGTTTTGGCTGCTATGCATGGGTTTTCTTCCTAATGGTGGGGAAACAGACTTATATGGCTTAGGCTTAAGGAAGCTTAGTGTATGGGAGCACCAGGACTAAGTGGTTCCTGTAAATCAATGCGTTTATTAACCCACAGCTAGATGAGATAGTTAACCCATTTCCAACAAAAGGAAACTGAGGCACAGCAAATAGAGCATATCTTAATATGAAAATGAATATGACTATAAGCAGCACACTCCTGTGTTTTGCAAATCTAGGTGGCTAAGTATTTACATCATATTTAAAACAAATCTTCGAAAAGTAGAGTCAGCTGTATAGGACACCCTTGTCTTTTGGAATATTTTATTCTAAGACTAACATGCAACATTATCTTATTTTTAATGACTTGGAATAATTCTAATCAGCATTTTAATAAATATTTGTCTCCTATCTATCTTATGTAAATGCCAATAGAGATCAACACAAATAGAAATGATACTAGAGATCTTAAGAAGACATGATTTTCATTTTTTCAAAATTGAGTAAACTTTGTTTAGCTAGTTAATCCTTTTGTATCCCTTTTCTGTCTTGTTCATATGAGAACACACATTTCTTTCATAGATTAAGAAAAATGAAATGGTAATAAATGAAATGAAAAATGAAATGCTAAGGCATTTTACAAAGGAAACCATAATGTATTTGTCAGTTATTAATCTTGGGTTACTAAGTTATTAAATTAAGGTCTAGTTCAGTGAGCACCTGAAAATTCAGAGATTATATGAATATGAGGTCCCTAATTTTTGAAAATCTCTTACCCAAGAGGTCCTAAAGCAGCTTGCAGTGAAATTTCTTTGAAACCAGTCTTACTAAGGGAGCACATTGCTTCCGGGTCTGCTGACATTCCCTCACATAAGATGTGAAGCTGTGCTCTGAAGCACCTATAGACTTTTTAATATGAGAAGGCCACATGTTCCAAGGTGGACTTTATACTCTTTATGAAGGCTTGGGAAGAAGATTGGAAGGAAATAATAAGATGTTATCAGCTATCCTTTGGTGGTAGAATTGTGTGGGTCATTTCTTTATTCTTTTCCAAATTGTCTGCTATTCGCATGTAGTTATAATAAAAATAAGCTAAAAAAAATTGATTTTGCTGAACAGGTCTTTTTCCCCTGTCAGCATACCTAGCTAGAAATCTGTTCTGTGTCTATCCAAGTGCATAAGTGCTTATCTTTCTGACATGTTTTGAAATATTAGATTCTATTACCTTTGTTCCAATTAGTGCCAAACATAGCTGTTTCTCAGCAGATTTTCTGCTGAGAATGATTTTTCTTTCTGTTTGGCTTAGAATAAAATTCTTAAAGGTTTTGGAAATTTAATCATTCACAGTGATGTATCATAAATAGTACTCCTTAAATTTATAAATGGATTCAGTTTATTTACACATATTTATAATATATGCATGTTAGGTGTAGCTTATATAAGTGAGTTCTAAAATTATGGGAAGTTCATCTTCAAATCTTTATATTAAGTTCATTTTCGAAATATTTTTTAAAATACATATCTTTTAGACAAAACTGAAAACGGTAGAGTTTAGCCTGATTGCATGTTTGCTGCTGTAATAATTTACTTAATAAGTTGATGCTTTACTGTGATTGAATTTCTATCTCCAGTTTACATTATGAGTAGGAATTTGGGTCGCCTCATCTCTGGAGCCCAGCTTCCTCATTTATATTACAGAAGATTTGTCTATCTTGTGGGCTAGAATGTGACTTGAACGTGATGTAATATCAGGAAATTAATTTTTAAAATCCATTAAAACTGATTTGTTTACAGCCATTCATAAGACATGTTGGCAAGGGTATTGATTTTGGTTTGCAATTTCATAACCTATGAAACGAATCAGGTTGGTTCTTTGAAAAAATAACTTCAGTTAGACAGTAATATTTGCAGTTCAATGCGTGAAAACGTTTGTACTCGGTAGGCAATGCCGTTATTGACTTGTGTGGTGCTAGGGAAGTACAGTATTTGCGAATTTTCCTTCTCTTAGCCAAGAAACATTTATAACTATCAAAACTAGGTTGATTTAGAATTTGCTGCTTTTTCTTGGTTTGATACAATATGAGTACGACACAGGCATGCTTGCCGCGCTAGACACTAGCTGACTCTGGGAAATCAGAACTTCCTGATGAGCTACTACATTGTGAGACCCTGCCTTGCAAACCTGCCAGCCAACCGCCGAACCAAAACGGGACTCTTTCATGCAGCTGTATTCTGAGGCCGTCGTTATGATGCTTTTCCTAGCCGCTCTCATCTTACGCCATTCTTCCACATCCTTCCACATAACCAAGACGTGGAAATAGGAAACAGCTATTCGCGTGTGTGTTCTTTTATGTAGTTGTAGTCTTAAAGATCAATACGAAAATGGGACTTGAAATGGTGAACCCGAGTGAAATACATGCAGACGGACAGTGGTTATTTGGAAGGGTGTGGAAGGCTGGCCTCGGATGAGAATGATGAGGGAAAGCGCCATAAAGATAAGAAGTTGAGGTAAGCTAGCAGCTTTTCTGGTGGGGCTGTTGGTTTGGTTTTGGACAACTTTGCCACGATTTTGTAGTCATGGCAATATGCACATGTTTTAAAAAATATTTGACAGAGGATGATGATAATTGTGTAAAGTGAAAACCTTAGATTATTATCCAAAATTGTCTCTTATTTTATCAGTTTTTTCATTTTCCTTTCTGTTCCATATTCACATAATTTCATAATTTTAGCACAGGTAAACGTTTTTAAAATACAGCAAATTATAGAATGCAAAATTTTATCACAAGGCATTCTTTTTTTTTTTTTAAACCTATTACGTCATTTAGATTTGCTTTTTCAGTATTTTCCTTTACATTTTGTTAAATTTGTCGTTCAGGAGAGACTCTTTAGGAAAGTATTTCACTTCAAAATGTAAGTTTAGTCAAGTATAGTTGAAAGTCTGCTTCCTAAGGAGTACGACCCAGAAGTCTCTGCACGGCTTTTGTGAAGCAGAGTACCTGCTTTGGGTTTAAGTTGCGTTGTTTGGGATGTGAGGGAAATTATCAGTACTCCATTGTATTTTCATCGAGACCTGTCAGAGTAGGGGCGGGGTAGCCATCATGAGCTCTCAGGAAAGGGTTCGCGTGTCCAGCCAACCCTGTGACATTTGGAGGAGAGCAAACGTCACCTTGTCTTCAGAGTCTCTACAGGCAAGTGAGTGATTATGTTCACCTGGAGTAGGGTGCACAGTGGTATAGGATGACGGAGACCTTTTACAGTGCCTGGGGAAGCAGGAGAAGCTTTGCTGATCAGTAGTTTCACATGGCGGAGGTTTGAAGGATTGGCAGGTGCTTGAGAGCAGGTGACCATAGTACTGGGAGTGGAAAGCCTCCTCTTTCACGATGAGTAGCAGCCTTGGCGGCCTCTGATCCTTGCTGCCATTCCTCCCTAAGCCCTATGCCCTTTGTTTCTGCCTAGTCACTTGACAGATACCTGTTGACTGGTTACTGCGAGTCATGATTCCATGTAGTAGGATATTACTGTCTGTAGTGACTTCCCTAGCATCTGTCACCAGCCCCTATCCAAGTCCTCCGTGTGTCACACTTTTTTTTAACCATTGGTCCTTCCCTTCATCCCTGTCCTAACCCCATACCAGCTCCTGTCAACACTTTATAGTTGTCGTAGGAGACTGAGCTGCTTTGTATTCCACTAATAGGCAATTTCACAGCATTTTGTTTTAGTGTCTATATATGCAGTTTCCTGTAGTTGGAATGTCCACCCTTACTTCCCTTCAATTAATAACCCAGAATCAGCCGGGCACCCCTTATTTAATCCCAGTACCCAGGAGGCAGAGCAAGGCAGATCTCTGTGAGTTTGAGGCCAGCTTGATCTACAGAGTGAGTTCCAGGACAGCTAGAGTTACAATGGAGAGACCCTATCTCAAAAAAAACAAAAACAAACAAACAAAAAACATGCTTGAAAATCACTAGGCATCATCCTTAGAAGAGCTCTGCAAGCATCACCACTCAACCATCTCCAGGTTGTACCTTCCATGCTGGCTTTCAGGTATTCTTGTCAACAGAGTTATTTATTTTCCTGCTGCTATTATGTACTGTGGTGTCTGTTGTTCAAAATGCTTGTGTTAACCCATTTTTGCTGTGTACCTGTTGCCCTAGCCCATTACTTGATATCAGTCCTTCATACTGTAGGCTTTTGGCTAATCCCTACACATAGCCAGGAGTCCAGAAGCTTGGACACTCATCTCAACGCCCTGGGAATGGACTCCCTCTCTTGAACTTTACTGCCTGCTTGCCCAGAGCCTCCCAGGGGCACCAGTCCTCTTTGCTATAGTATCTTGGGTCTGGGAGTTCTCGTTCAAGCTAGAACTCTTAAATAGAGACATGGCTAATTTATTAAAAACCTTCTCCTCTTGGATTGGATGCTTTCAAAAATGGTGACATCAAATCATTGCCAGAAAGTTGAACAAACTCCTGAATCACCTCTTTCAGATTCTGACTTAAAAGTTCGGTTCTCATAATTGCCACAGCCTTTTTCCTTCCCAACCCACAAGAATTCCAGTCATGGAGCTGAAGAGATGGCTCAATGGTTAAGAGCATCTTAAGAGGCTGCTCTTCAGAGGACCCAGGTTACTTCCCAGCACCCACACTGCAGCTCACAGCTGTCTGTAAGTCCAGTTCCATAGGACCCGACACCCTCACACAGACACACATGCAAACAAAGCACCAGTGCACATAAAATAAAAATAAATTAAAAAAATGTTTCTCAGTCATATTTTCACTAATTGTGTCAAAGCTTACTGGCTGCAGAGATTTAAACCTTGTCTCTTAGGTCATTCAGTAAGTGCATTGGTATATGAAATTAATTCAGCTTCTCTACTCAGTGGTTAAAATCTCCCAGTTTCAAATGTGTGAGGCCCACTTTTCTATTCCCTACCTCTGACCCCTACCTTATTTACTGTTCACAGAAGTTCTGCCCTGGCTCAATGAAAGGAGTCAAATTATGCAAGTAGAGGACTCTGAAATTGATGTAAAATTAGTTGACTAGGCTGTATGTGGCTACGAAACCATCCAACTCTTGATACCGCACTGCCCTCCTGTGATTCTGTCACTTCTGCTAATCTCAGCTGCTCTGTGCTTCCCCCCTGAGATCATTTTGGGTTGTGGTTTATTATGTCCTTCCTTGCTTCCCTGTGTTCACATTGTATCCTAGGAGCTTGCCGTCTGGGTGTGAGGCATGGCACGGGTGGAGGACATGTTTTGACTCTTGGGGTCATAGAAACTGAAATCCAAATCTGCTGAATGTAGAGGAGAACTCTTTGGAGGATTCTGGGCTAATTTTCAGAGTAGAGCTGCACCCCACTAAGCCAAGGGGAAAACACGCAATTGCACTTCAGAAACCAGGGTTTTGGCTTCACTTTCCTTCTTACTTCACCCCAGGTTTCTCTGTGTGGAAGGGATCATGGCTGCTGAAAGTCCCCAAGACTTGAAGTGCAAAACTGGAGACATTCTAGGGTTTTCCTTCTTGAGCCAAACAGAAATTGGAGGGAAGAGTGAGTAGGCACAGGGTGAGTCAGTACCCACCCATGGACCAGTCAGCTAACCAGGGGGTGTGAGGTCATATAAAACTGTTAGGAATGTCCGGACTATCTCCAGGAGGACAGGGAAGGCCCTGGGTAGACAGGGCAGTCTGCTCAGGGTGGGAAAAGTGTCAGATTTTTAGAGTGTACTGCTTATAAAGTAAGAACTTTGTATGTAAGGTGGTTGTGTTCGTCTGTGGTGAGGCAGGGTCTTGCTATGTAGTCTCGGCTGGCCTGATGCAAGTTATTTAGCTTGGGCCAATTTAAAGCTCTATACAATCCTCTGCCTCAGCCTTCTAAGCATGGTGGCATGTGCTACCACACACAGCTAAGTAAGTTCTTATTGAATCCACCCAATTGCCTTGAGCTGGGTTGTTTAGTTGAGCTTATACAGAGTTGTGGAGGGTTTCAGAAGTTCTTATCTGGACTTTGCTTCTGAGTGACGTTGGGTGTGTGTTAAGGGCTTTGTGTTTTACTCCTGTCTATGGCTAAGCATGTGAGTATAGAATGCATTGCCCTCCAGACTGCAGAGGTCAGCTGACGTAAGTCTGCATAATTAAGCATATTAAAATCCAGGGAAGAGATTTACCAACAGACAAGGAGTTCCTGGTAGAGCTCACCTTCCCTGAAAGAACTTGCTGTATCTGTCCTGCTATAATACGGACAGGACCCACCTTGGCATGCAGAGCTGTCCACTGAAGGCTTGGGAGAATGTGAAATGTTGTGGGATGGCTGAGAAGAGATTGATTATCTTTTAAATAGATAACAGGTTTTGAGGATTGAGAGAGAGATGGTGAGTGAGTTCTGGAACTTTCCAAGTGAATGAACTGCTCAATTGGAATAGAAATGATTAATAAGAACAACTCTCTTGGGAATTTATTATCCTCCTCATAAGACCAGGGATCTAACCTCTAAGGTTGCTATACATTTTCAAAAGTAATGGGCCCATTGTCCTTCCTGCTAATTAGCTATATTGTAGCCAAGTGTAATGGGTCAACATACAAAAGCCAAAAGCCAGTTGGATGTGTTTTCAGTAGTGTTGTTGTACTGCTGTGAGAACAGCCCCTGCAAATGAGTATCAAGAGCATGAGTGTAGGTCCTGCCGCTGCTATAGGTCCTGCCGCTGCTATCGGGTGTTCTCACACAATACCTGATCCTTAGCACATGAAGTTTGGACTCTTATTGTCCCCATTTTACAGACACCAGCACCGGAGTTTAGCTACAGTAGCTAACCTCCTCAAGGTCACAGTGAGTCACTGAGAGTGGGTATCTCAGCTTGCTGTAGAATTCTGAATAGTCTAACAATGGTGTGCTGAGTGAAGTCTGTGTGTGTAGTGAGGATCTGCAGAGTTCGCACTCCTTTTAAATTCAGATCCGTAAATTATCACATGGATTGAATAACCTATCAAAGGTCTTATGGATGGAAAAGACTAACTCTTCCTCTCTTTAATTACCTACAGCTCTTCACCTAGAGTAGGGTCCTGAGATATACCCCGTCTACATTGGCATGGCATGTCAACTAGGGTTGTCGTGGGGGTCTAGTTTAGATGACCTGACTGTATTTGGAGATTTCATGGGTGTGGCTTCGCTAAACGCATATGCAAATGAGCAACACTAAATGGACTCAGGAGGCTCTGTTTGCATGTATCACATGTACACATGTGATACACACACACACAGTATGTAACTGATAACTCAAGAAGAGGTTATGAAGAGGAAATATGGGAGGAGTTGGAAAAGGGCAAGGGAGAGGTAGATGATGTAAATACAATACTCACGAAATTCCCAAAAATAAATAATAATGATCACATGGAGGACTGTTTAGAACAAGAAAGAATGATGGGGATATCTATTTTCCTAAAAATTCTCCCTTTACTCTACATACATATCTGCCTTATATTTAGAACTAAGAAAATAAGTAAGAGAAAAGAGCCCTCAGACAATTAAAAAATGAGGCCCAAACATAATTGCTTAAGTGAAAGACGCTAATCTGAAAAGACTGCACAGGGAGACCTTGTACCTGCTGGCAACACTGTGGCTAATAAAGAACGGTGATTACCAGAGGGAGTGTGTGAAGGTTTGGGAAGGGGGAGTACAGGGTTTTGCCATTGGCATCCAGGCATGTATTCGCCTGAACCCATAGAATGTACAGGAGCAAGAAGGGTTGTAAACTGAGCTCTGGGAGATGGTGTGTCTGTTGAGATTAGATCAGAGCTGGTGCACCAAAGCTGCTCTAGAAAAGAAGTCTGTTTAAACACGTAACTGTGTTATGTGGAAGATAAACCGTGTAAATACCAATCAAAAGAAAACTACAAAAGCAACGATAGTTTCAGACAGCATTGACTTCAGAACACAGGATGTTACCAGGGACAAGGAGCATTAAGTGTAGTTATACAGCTTAGGAAACCTGCTGATTTTAGGGCTGGTCTAGTACTTCTGGTCTGAAAATTCACTGTGTGAATAATACAGTAAAAACTTCACTGTAGCCAAGTGAAACTGGATGAATTGTTAACAGTTGTAACTGCTCTTATGAGCTTTCCTCTACTCACTAAATGCTGCATGTTTTTCTGATTGTCTCACAGATGTGCGGAGGTATGACAAAAGCGACACTTAGAGGAAGCACAGTCAGCCTCAGCATTTCACTGATAAAACCAAAATCCTTGAAAACTCTGGAAAAGTAGAGCTGCTAAAGAAAGTTCCATTGCTCTCCATTTGGGGCATATTTCTACAGGCTTCCTGTATTTGTATTTGCTGTTGCTAAAGGATATCTTTTTGGAAGTCATGGGGCTCCTATTAAAGTTCAGTGCTTGTATTATTTATCAGTAGCCGTATCACTAAAGTGCGAGGGTGGCTGGAGGTCCAACCTCATCATCATCTTGTGGCACACTCTTGAGTATAAACCACACTTGATTTGGAGTCTGACTAGAACGCCCTGATAGAAGTTTACATTCCTAGCTGCATTGCTTCACGGTCACTTGAATATGTTCAATGTTTTCCATGGGGAAACTTGTAAAAAAAAATAAATAAATAAAAGAAAGTCTTTTATTTATTTATTAATAAATTTATTATTATTTATTATTTGAACAGTATCAAAATTTGTTATCTGCCTTAACACATCTGACCTTCCCCTCTTCAGAGGAAGTGAGTGCATGTCCTCTAAGTAATCCATGGGTATGTCTGTAGCCCAATGGTGGAACAGTCAGATCAAATTCCAGTGTTCTTTCTCCCACTGAGATAAAGTTAAAATGAAAAGTACACAATAACGGGCGCCCACCCTTTCTGATCAGCTGTAGCCTAGCAGAGAGCATCCCGGGAAGGAGAAGGAAGTAGGCAGTGATGGTGGTGAAGATGGAGTCTGCAAAGTTCCCGATGATCTAGAGAGTGGACTTCAGTGAGGGAAGGCTCTGCAGGCGTTATTTGGTTCTGTTTTTCTAGTAGTTACTTATGTTTTGTCAATTCTGTCATGTAAACAAATGTGGATTACAGTGGGTGGTGTGTCCTGGGCACAGAGCATTATTTTTTCAGCATACAACACTAGTCACAAAATCTGGGGCCCGTGACTCTGATCCTGCTGTAGCATTGCCTTCTTTCTTTTCTGGGACTGGAAGCTCGGAGCCTTCGGTGAACTTTATTTGAGCTTTGAAGATTAGTTTAAAAAAGACTTTTCCCCCCGATAACTTAAAAATGAAGGATTCACTTATGTCAGACACTGGAAAGTGGGAGAAACGACTCTCCACATTTTAGCTGTGCCCTGAATGACTTGAGCAGTGGTGCCCTTCGGCCAAATGAACCCAGCTGGGAACCAAACCGAGCCTCGACACTGCGATGTTGTAGTCTTGGCGGGAAGTCACCCCCGAACCTCAGCACTCCTCACATTTAGGGCTGTTCATCCTCTGTCCCGTTCATCCTGAGCTATTTTAGTATCATTCCCAGCCTCTTCCTGGGAATGCCAGGAACAGCCTCCTCCTCCATTAGAGACAACTTGCCGTTCAGTCTGAGAGGAAGAGGCCGTAACCACCGCTGTAAAAGTTAGATGACCTCTTGATAGTTCTCTAGGTTTTGGTTTTACTTTATTTTTACATAGTTCAGGTGTTCTCATAGATTGACTTTAGTTTTTAGAGCCCTAAAAATTACCATGAAACGCACTGCTACTTTTGAAGTGAAAACAAGGACACTTTTTTCCTTGACTTGAATTTAACACGGGAACCTTTCAATCATGAGAAGTGTTTTCCACACTATAGGTATGGACCTTTAGGAGGTCAAAGATAGTTTAGCAGTTCAGGAATCTGCAGGCCAGAGTGCCAAGAGTCACAATGTAAAATGTATTTCTTCATTTAAAGGAGCGGTTCTCACCCTTCCTAATGCTGCAACCCTTTAATACAGTTCCTCATGTTGTGGTGACCCCCCAACCATAAAATTATTTTTGTTGCTACTTCATAACTGTAATTCTGCTACTGTATGACTCACAATTTAAATATCTGATATTCAGATGGTCTTAGGTGACCCCTGTGAAAGGATTGTTCGACCCCCAAAGGGGTCTTGACCCATAGGTTAAGAGCCACTGATTTAAAGCAACAGGAAAACATTTCAGCTGCTGGCCTAGTAAATACATTTACTCTGCCTAGCCACCCCTTTGAGCTCGGCTGTTCTAAACACATAGGTGATGGCAAATTGTGTGTAGTTGGGTTAAATTTATCAAGCAGTCTTTGAAATGTAAAGCATTCCAGAATGTTCACTGCAGCAGGCTGGAGGCATCCTTTTAACTTGGGTTTCTGGTGCACATCATCTGCTTAGAGAGGAGGGAGCACCGAACTCCAGCACATATTTTAGAGCATTCTTGGCACACTACTGTGGACTCCTTGGCTATGCCCTCCCTCCCCCAACGCAAGATTCTGAAAAAAGACAGCTCCCTTTAATTGTTTTCATCATCACAGCGCATGCAAAAGGCCTATTTGCATCAATTAGTATTTATTTTGTCAACTTTAAACCATTTTTAATGGTGGAAAGGACAAGAAACAATTTGTATATTTTAGTGAAAATTAAGCAGGAACGTAAAGACTCTAAAAATGACTCTGAACACTCTGCTTGTGCTCTCTTGTAACATTCATGTTAAAATAACATTCTGCCAGGGGCACGTGAAGTGAGATGGTGCTGTGCAGTCGTGAGGTGTCAGATGATGCTTGACTTCCGGAATTCCTTCAACGCTTCCAGTCACTGCTTTCGCTTCTGCGTATCAGAATAACTTTATGTTTTGAAGTATTTAATTCTCGAAGGATTGTTTTTAAATATTGAAACACTTCCAGGAATCACATTTTCATCTTCTTGAAGAGTCAAGAGAACATTCCAGACTAGTTTCAAGCACCAGCAACTGTTTTAGGGTAGTTACTTTCTAGGGAAGATAAGATGATCGTTCTGAGGTTACTTACATTTCAGTCATTTGTTTTTGCAGTGATGGTTCTGTTTTTAATAGCCTTATGATTTTACTTTAGATGATATCCAGGAAAGAGATTCAAGGTATTTTTATGATAGCTTAAGGGGGAATTTGTAGTTTATTTGTTTGTTTGTTTGGGATTGTGTTTGGATGCCTGTTTTATTGTAAGAATTCAATAGATGTATTTCACACTCACGTATATGCCATTCTCTCATTTTTTTAATATTATTAATCCATTATGCCTAATTTTCATACATAAATGAAAGCAAGGGTCAAAAGTTTAGTGTCGACTCAGAGTTTAACTTTATGTGAGAAGTGTTTGTTTAAGAAGCAGAGTTTATAGTATTGAACGCAAAAGTGGACCTATGTGCAATACCAATGTGGATTTGTGAATAAAGCTTCTTCTCCAGCACAAGTGTTTCAAGTACCATTACAGGGCTTCAGGTGGAAGTTGTCCTTTAGTGAAGCTAAACTACTCTTTTGTAAATTAAAGTGTCTCTATTGCATCCAGTTAATACACACTTGTTCGGCATCTGCTACTACATACTACATACCTACTACAAACTACTAGGCTGTTAGAGTCTTTAATCTCTTCTAGTGCATGATATCAGAAGCACATTGTTGGATAATAAATCAACATGATGGGAATTCTGTTACAGCCATCCATGCCCATAATGATTAAGTTAAAACCCAGAAGTATCAATTTTAATGTTTTTTTCTATAAGTTCCAAAAGATGATAATGAATAGCTCTTTTAAAGGAGAAAACTCCATTATTTTAAAAGGATGTATTCATGCTCCTATTAAAAAAAGGTTCACTGAACCCCATTATTACTGGCTGCTGAATATTGCTTTGGAGCAACAGCTAAATCTTCTAAATGCACATTTAGTTAATGACCTACTCCATTACAAATCAAGTGGGAGAAAGTTAAGATGCAAACACTTTTGTATTTCCAAACAATATACTGTTATTAAAATTTAATATTCAGTTGCTGAAGAATTTCTGAAACAAAGTAATACTGTTACTAAGACATTAAAGTCATTTCTTTCCTAGTCTTCAGTAAACCATTAACCTTTGGTTTCTTCCTTTTTATTCTGAGAGAAAAATAACAGAAACAGCCCGGTTTCAATGGAATACAGAATTCAGCCTCACCAGATCTTGCTTTAGTGCCTTGTCCGTACGATGGTCAGTAGTCTGGGACATCTTAGTGTCCGTTAGTGTTTCCTAGAAACCCCCTGCTGCTGCTCACAGAGACCTCAGCAGCTGGTGATGTAAGTCAGTGAAGCTGGCCACATTTTTACATTAAAAGTTACAAAGTAAATTTACATTTGCTTTGAATGGCTACTGTAAATACATGCTGGTATTTTCTTAATGGTAGGATTTACTACGTATATATTTAACTACTGCATAACTATATGTTCATATGGAAAGTCCTTTAAACTTATAAATTGCATTACTTTTAATTTTGTTAAACATTGTTGATTTTGACCTAAGTTGACTTCCCTTGGCTCCTTGGCTCCATCTGGTGAGTAGATGTGCTAAGAACCATGCCCTCTGCTGTGTACTTTGTAAAGGAAGTGCTGGGCTGTGTAAAATACGTGATGTCATACATTGCTGTGAGTCTGTGTGAAAAACCCTGATTACATGTAAGAGTGAGGTGGGAGGATGATTTATTTCTTTAATTTTTTGAAGGTGACGGATGTGGACACACTGTACTAGGCCCTGAGAGTGGGACCCTTGCATCCATCAACTACCCGCATACCTACCCTAATAGCACCGTATGTGAGTGGGAGATCCGAGGAAAGACGGGGGAAAGAATTCGAATCAAATTTGGCGACTTTGACATTGAAGATTCTGATTCCTGTCACCTCAATTACCTGAGAATCTACAACGGCATTGGAGTCAGCCGGACGGAAATAGGTAGGACATTATTACATGTTACGTGTTGTTCCCTTAAGTTTTAAAACTGAATCAGTTTCTGATACTTGATATCGAATAACTAGTGCATAAAATGACATGAGCAATTATAGAAGATGTAGAAGTCTCAAATTGAACTTCTTTTTGGGAAGGGGATATTTTTGTCTGCTTATTAGCACACGGTTACTTTCCTGCAAGATGCACGTGGTTACCTTCCTGCAGGATGCTGTTTCTACAAAAGATAGAAGTTAATTCTCTTATTTTTATGTTTTCTTTGATCATTTTATTTATAGTCAGAGAACATAGATATAATTCGCGCGTGCTCGGGGAGGGGCAGTTTTAGCATGCAGATCATGGGTTTGGAGTCCAAACTGTTTAGGATTAAAGCCTAAGCCTGACATTAGCCTGATGTGATCTGTTGAGAGCACCTGACCTCTGTTTTGTCACTTATGCACGTGTGTGTGTAAAGTGCTTGGGGTGGCATGTGATACACAGTAGATGCAAGTGTTTTATTGCTGACTATTTCTAGTGTAAGAGCAGCAATTGTCAATTAGATCTGTACAACAGATTCACCTGAGACTTAAAAACAGACTGCAGAACTGCTTTCCATCTGAGACCAACAGATTGATTGTGTGAGACACAGACCTCAGAGTTTTAAAAGCTTTCCAGGAAAATCTACTTTGCCTCCAAGATTTAGAACCTTTGGCTTAGAGATCAGTCCCATTGTCTTAAGAAAGATGGAAAACTTTGTAAGGGTTTTAGTGAACTAACACAAAGTAAAGAGTGCTCATGAATTCTCTGAGTTTATTTGGAAACATCTGTTGGAATCAATAGGTAAAATATTTTTCAAATTATAATAGGAGCCTGGTGTCTTATTCTTTGACTGTCCAGCTGTGATCATCCTCTGACCTCTCCATCTCCAGCCAGGTCTTTGATCCTAACACAGTTCCTGGCTATTAACTGATAACCTCTGTTGTTACTTGGGAACTCTTGATTAGCCTGGTAGCCTGAAGAGCTCCTACATATCATCAGCATAATAATATTGGATACGATTGTCTCGACTTAGACCCCTGAGGATGTGGAAACAGTAGACTAGCGGAGGATGTGTGAATGCTGCCTTCCGAGGACTCCGAGGAGTAGGCAGTAGTGTTCTGTGAGCATTATTGAATAGAGTGAAAAGGGAACTAGCCTAACACTTCACAGGAAACAAAAGAGATGGAAAATAAATTATACATGCTCAGTAAGGACTAAGTTAAAAATAGGAGAGGTTCCATAGATACAAATGGCCTCATTTCTTCCACGTATAATAACATTCAAAAAACGAAAAAGAGAGGAAGAGGAAGGAAAAGAAGACTGAAAGTAATGTTTGGATCCTGCTTATTGTGATTGAAGATGACTAATTTTAAAAAGACATTTCTAAATTAAATTGTTCGCTTTTTTTAATATGTTCTTAATTGAAATAGAATTTCATCACTTCTTTCTTCCCTCTAGCCCCTCCCATGTACTCCCACTCTCAGGTTGATAGCCTCGCTTTCTTTATGTATGTGTGTATGCATATATGTATATATGCATGCGCAAATACATAGAAATACAACCTGCTGAACATAGAAATACAACCTGCGGAGTCTGCACTTCCTGTGTGTGTACATAAGGTTTCAGGGCTGACCATTCTGCACTGGCAACCAATAAGGGGTCTCATCTCTGGGAAAAGTTAATTTTCCTTCTTCCAGAAATCAATAGTAGCCTGTAATTCATTGTTTAGGATGGGACCCCCACAAAATTACTTCCCTTCCATGTTAAAATATCTATTGATCTTGTCATTGTTCTAGTCTTGTTGATGCCGCCATTTCTAGGAGAGACTATTTCACCACATTCTCCCTGGTAGTCAGGCTCTTAGAATCTTTCCACCCCCTTCTTCCACAATGTTCCCTGAGCCATAGATTCAGGAGCTGTGATGGTAGATGTACCCATTGGGGCAGGACTCCCCAAGATCTGCTGATCTTGCATTGTGTCCAGTTTTGGTTTTCTGTGATTGTCTCCATTTTCTGTAAAGAGAAACTTCTTTGATGAGGAGTGGTAGGCACACTTCTCTGTGGGTATGAGGATAAGGATGAGACTGTAGTAAGGGATTGTGTTGGTCTAGCAAAGTGGTGGCAGTACATTCTTTCCTAAGGTCCGTGACCTCACCAGCCTGGGGAAGCTGGCTAGGTTTCCATTACCAGGAATGATTTCCCTCCTGTTGAGTGTGCAGTAAGTTCAGTTAGACAGTTGGTTTTCACAGACATCTAAGTACTGCTTATTGTACCTTTATGCATATCTTGCCGTGCTGGTAATTGTCATGGCTCATGGGTGAGGCAGCTGGGTAGGACCATTTAATTGCTAGCTAGCATAGTATTTTCTGAAACCATGGATGCTACAGCACAGAAAAGAGACCTCCAGGTCAAATCCAGCTTGAATCATCTGAGTCCTGGGTCCAAAGTGTGTGGTATCTAAAAAGATATTTTAAAGCTTATTAGAGAAATTGTCGGGGTTATTCACTGATAATAAAGAATGATTGTTTTAGATGTGAAAATAGTTTAAGAGTATTTCTTTGAAAAGGTGGTTGAGGAGGGGTAAGTCAAAGGGGGCACGTGGGAGCTAACATTCTACTACTTATGTGTAGTTTTGAAAGTTTTCACGATAATGTTTTTTAATAAGACAAGCGGATTCTGTACTTGGGAAATGAGTCATTGCCTTGTGACTAGGGAGGACTGGTGGCATGGGAGACACTGGGAGCATGGGTTTAGATTGCACTGTCTAGCCAGTGCTTCTGGAGCTCCTTGTGAGGGTCCTTCCCAGTGGCCATGAACCTGACCAGGTTTCAGTCATCTTCTATACCTTTAAGGCGCGGAATGGAATCATTCTTGGCCCTGCTGGGATGAGATAGGTGTTTAATGGTCTCGGCTATCTTTTATTTCCCATCCTTTTTGCTTTCTCCCCCCTACCTCTACCCTTTGCACAAGGTACAGTGCTGCAGAAAGGTTAAAGGGCAGAGAGTACTGATGGCTCCTGCTGAACCTCAGCTTGAGTGCCCCCTTGCCTCTTAGCACCAACACGTTCTGGTCTTCCATTGCCACACAGTCTGTGGTTAGTGGTAAGGATGATTTGCTGACACATTCACAGAGAAATGATAATCCTTTCAACATAGGCATTTAACATCCTGGTCAGTGTATCTCTGCAGAGGATTATAGAAGAAAGAAATGCACGGAGGCCTCAAGACTCCAGTGATAGGGGTTCTGTGTCCTTTATCCCTCCTAGTCTCGGCTCATTGCCCCTTCAGGAGGGAGGCAGGCCCAAGTACACCACATTTCCCTATAACTAGCGCCCATTTTGGTATGGAAAACTAGGTGTGGGGTCTTCTATGTGTTAATTTTAGGGTTTTATTTTCCCTAAGAAGTAGTATTCTGGAATAATCAGTTAAAGGAAATAAATAGAAAACAGTTTCTAGAGGAATGATGTTTTAAATCATAAACTCATTAGGACGTGTTTAATACTGACAACAAGTATTGGTTTACTTTGCAGCTGGGCAGTTACTGATTTCTTTTATGTCTTCTCAACTTATTTTTTACGACTGATTTCTGAATTGCATTTTAAACTGTGAAGGTGTTTTTGCAATAACTCACTGTAGTAGTACTCACTCTGAATAGAAATATTGATAGACAAGTGGTGTGTTTAATGATAGAGTTTAAAATGGCTTTTTAGATCTGAATTCTGATCCTGCTTAGGCAGACTTATTAGAATAAGAAAAAAAATTAATCTCTGACTTAACACTTTTTGATTTTTTAATCCTTAATGAAAGGCACAGAATATCATAGATTCATCTTGCCCAGATGTTGCAAATTATTATTTCTTCAAGAAACCTTTTGTTCTTTTAATGTAGAATAAAATGAGGAATCAGTATCTTTTATAGGTTTGGAACAGTGGACTGCCATACTCTTTAAACACAGACATCGTAAACTGGTGTGCAGATATGCATAGATCTGCAAGTACGTCCATGAATAAATACTTGTATATGTTACATCTGTTTTTATGTTTCTCTAATGATATTTATTAAAAATGTTGAGTCCATACTGACATTTTAATCTTTATCCAATATTTATTGTGTGGTTCATTTCATCTTTTTCTATGTGTATTGTAACTCCTTTGGTAATAAGATACCTAGCTCTCATATCCTTTTGTTCGGCGCTCAAACCAGAAAGTTCAGGATTGCTAATGATTCTCTGTTGGGAGTGTTTAGCTTTTTGACACTGTCAATGATACCGTCCCCAACAAAGTTCACACTCGAGAGTTGCACAACAGAGCTACAAAAGCAACAATCTCATAATGTTCTAAATAAGATCCTGGGGTGTGGGCCACAGGTTGGCAGTACCTGCTGGAGACTACTAATCATTGTTTGTCTGGAGTTGTCACCTAAGGGAATCTTAGGTGGAGATGGGGAAAAAGTCCCCCTTCCCTCTTCTTTTCCAGACCTTCGGTGTGATTATGTCATTCGTTTGAGGTATGGCTTGATTCATTTGTGAATCTTCTTAGGAATTACTTAAAATGTTTAAGTTTATTTTTCTAGAAAAGCTTTGAGAGCACTTTCTTGGCAAGCTGTGCATGCTACCCTGGTGCTTGGCAACAGATCTGGTTTTACACATGATGACCCTCTGCTTTTTATACTCTAGTGCTTGGCATAGGGACTGCTCACTATCCTTCTAGACACTGTGAGCTTTAGAAGAGCCAGGACCTTCCAGCAGCTTTGCAGGAGAATTTATCAAGAAATTCAAACAAATGTGAAGTTTACATTTAGCGAGAAGTTGGTTGGTTTTTTGAAAAGATAGCCCTTTCTTGTTTGATCTTTTGAGGCAAGGGTCTCATAATGTAGCCCAGGCTGGCCTCAAGCTTGGAATGATTTTCCTGTCTCAGCCTCCTGAGTTCTGGGATTGCAGACATGTGCCACCAAGCTGGCCTCCAGAAAATAACTTTTTAATAACTAAATCACATGTATTTGTGTACACAAGGTGCGTTGTGTGTGCAAGCATGCGCACAGAGATCAGAGGAGGACTTGTAAGAATTGGTTTTCTTTTTCAACCATGTGGCTCTGTGGAACCTAACTCAGGTCATCAGGTCATCAGGCTTGACAACAGGTGCCTTTACCTGCTGAGCCATCTTGCCAGGCTCGGAAAATACCTCTTAAAACTCTCTTAGAGTGGAAGCTTATGAAGATGAGGGTGGAGAGTTGAGGGGGTCTGCTAAGAGGAGTGTGACAAGGCAAATTGGTCTCAGTGAATACTTGGATCCGTATGGATGCTGTAACCCTTCTATCAGGACGCTTTGGTCTGTCGTGTTAGTACACCTGCGTTCCCCCGTGTCAGCTGCAGTAGTGAGAAGGAGTATTTCAGGGGACAATTATACTTATAACCAACGACTTTAAAACCAGCTGCATTCCTTCCCTGTGCTTTGGATAAGTGAGCAACTTAAAAGTTTCAGATGTACTGTCTGATGTTTGATGATGTATGGTTGGTCTGAGGCGGTGCTGTTTTTGTGTTGAAGACACTGCACTGAGCGTGCTTGCCTTGGGTGGTACACTTTAAGAGTCAGCACTAAGGAACTTTAACAGAGTGTTAGAATGATGTTTGTTGCAGTGTTAGCATTATTCACTATGTAGGAAGCCGGGAAATGATGAAGCTATCTGTGGTGTGACCAGGTTTGGGTAGCTACTAGTCATCCACTCTAAACTCCTCACCCATTTCTATACCTAGAAGAAGAGACTGGGGGTCATTAGTTGCTGATGTTTAGCTTCCTAGATATCACCAGAGGCTTCAGTTGCACTGGCGTGTACCTCCCACCACTGAGGAGTGCTCTCTGCTTTGATTGATGCTGCTGTATAGGATGTGTGCTGAGTCTGCATTATAATTTGCTTTATGTTCCTATGATGTCTCATGCTGTGTGCCATTGTGCTTGTTAACCAGTTGATCACTTCCTTTTGTAAAGAGTGTAGATTTTCCTATACTTTTTTATTGGTTAATCCCCCACCTCTTTTTTCCCTGTATCTCACTATGTTGCCAAGGATGACTTTGAACTCATGAGCTCAAATGTTCCTCCTGCTTCGGCTGCTCATGTAGCTAGGGCTACAGACCTGTGTCCCAGTGCCTGGCTCTTCTGGTTTTGTTTGTGTTCTTATTCATTTGTAGGAGTTCTGTAAATATAGTCCAGTTATGAGTTCCCTTTGGACATAAACATTACAAATATCTTCTATCTTTCTATAGGCTATCATTTCTCTCCCTTATTGGTATATTTTGATAAACAACATTAAATTTAATTTCATTTTAATGTCATTCACTTTGGTTATTTTTTTTCTTTTTATGACTGCACTTTTGTATTGTCTTGAATATACAATACATTGGCCCATTTCTTACTCATGAATGGCTTTTCAAGGTTTCCTCTTTAGAGCCAACTGTGAACTTTTTTCCTCACTTTTTCCAGAGTGGATTTCCTTGTATGACCTGTGAGGTGGGAGTTAGATATAAGGGTACATTTTCCCATGTGGCTTTTATTCATTTTCAATCTGCAAATATCAGATCTATTCATTAAGAAACTGTAGTGAACTAACTTGCCTAATGTCAAAATACATAAAAACTTCCTGCTGGAAAAAATGATACTTTAAAAATAGTTATCACTGTCTTTTTAAAGGAAAGGTGATTCATTCTTAGTGATTTTGTTATATCCTTTGGAATATAATCAGAACTGGTGTATCTCATTTTAAATGCTGTATACCTCATAGTCTGTTTCTTTAAAAGAAAAAAAAAAGGAACTATCTATAGCTCTAACATTACCCTCTGAAAATCTTACAGTTAAAGTTGCTAAAACTCTCCTAAATCTCTTCAAAAAAATCAACTTTTCAGGCACAGTTTAAGAGAGATCCTTCTAGAACCTGTTAATCATTCAAAAGGAGCACACCGAGCCATCTAAAGGGAGCTAACTTGTACAAATGCCCCTCACCCTGACCTCTAAGCACAAGCAGTGAATCTGGAAGATGAATTCTTCAAAGCTGTTGTGCTGTTGGGGGCATTTAATGAGAGTGTGTGTTCTGAGAGTGAGCCACGGTGGCCCAGGGCCTGAAAGGTGCTCCACAGAGCACTCTGCTCTGAGTGCTCCCAGCACTAAGCTCTGCAGTGGTTGCGCTGCATCCAGTGCTCATCACGGAGTCGCACCACCTGCCAGTGGCCCCCGATGGCAAGGGCTCAGTGACAAATATTTAAACTATTTCCTATGAGAATTCCAAGTGTTGCTTTCGAGTCTGAGGTGCCCCATTCTAGGATCTGAAAAATTGTCCCTAAACCCATTTGCTTATAAACTAAGAATAATGTTCTTTAAGCAAACACTGCCTCCCTCCAGTGTATGTAGACAGAGCTGTGCTTCCTCTCGAGGCCCTCCTTCTCTGCTCCCACTTCTCCTTCCTAAGTAGCAGGTCCCTAAGGGAATAGATTGCTCCAAGGTGCACCTCAGTACGTTGAGTTTTCATTTAGGTGAGAGCATAATTCAAGAATTGTTGTTGTTGTTACTGTAGTTACTGTCACAGTTTCAAACAGGGATATCGTAGGCTGTCCTGGAACTCACTTTGTAGTTCAAGCTGGTCTTGAAATCATGGCAATCCTCCTGTTTCAGCCTCTTAAATTCTGGGATTCCAAGATATGCACCACCAGGCCTAGGTCATAAACCCAGCTGCTTAAATGCAGTAACCACATTAACTGCAACTTCGATGTCTCTGAATCACACAGAACATTCCTCTTCAAACACAGCGTTTTGTTTTAACTTCCTCAGACATTGTCACTGCTCCTCGGCTACTCACGGTGTAGAAGGTTGGGGACATTGGAAGAGGTGTCAGATCTCTAAAGTCTACACAGCTGGATACACACTCACATGAACCAGGCGTCCTGAGTAATTGAGCAGAAAAGAGTAGGCACCAGAAAAATAACAGCACTGTCATGGTAGTAAATGGTATTGAAGACATTATGCAATGGGTAGCCCTGTGGGAAACGGGAGTGTGACTTAGAGTTTCAAAGAGGTATCACTTAGGTGTAACCATTTTGTTTTTTTGTTTTTTTTAAAAATCTTTTTCTAACAGTTCTATATAATGATCAAAGGGTCCTTTTAAACCAATGACTTCCTGGTACAGTTCCCCACATGTGGAGGTTTAGAATAATGCAGTTAAGGTGAGCAAAGGTAGCATTGTAACACACTTAGGCAGTGTGTACTGAAAATGAGCCAGAATTTTTAGTCAAGGGTGAAACTGTTGATGGGATGGTGATGGGAAAAGCCAGAAGCTCTTACTGTGGGAGGGAGAGAGCACTGGACACTTTGGCCCTCCCAGTCCTGCTGCAGAGCATTGCCAGCTCCCTTCCTGGTGAGGGAGGAAGGGGTGGGAGAGAATGGGAGGGGGCAATGAGAGATAGTGTGTGTGATGTCTTGCTTTATAATGGTATAACATGTGTACCATAGGCTTAAACATCAGACAGTCGTTTCTCAACTTTCTAGAAGCTACAAGTTCGAGGTCCTGTGCTGACAGATTCGGTGTGTGGCAAGGCCTCCTCCTGATTTATCTGTGATTTTTCTCCTGTCCCCTCACATGGTCTTCTTCTAAAGCTATACTTTTGTCATGCGTACTCTACTGCCAAGACCTTTTTCTTACCAAAGACCTATCTTCACATATTGTCACAGAAAGACTAAGGTTTTCAACATAAAAGTTTGGGAAGGATGAAATATTCATTCCATAACAAAGACATAGGTTCTGGACTAACTTTACCATGAACTTGTAGTGTCAGTTTAGGCAGTCAGATCTGCAAGATTTTCCATTTTTCAGCTGTTGAATGAGGGGTTTGTGATAGCCCTCGAATGATCTCTTTTACCTCTAAACAGCATCTAATTCTGTGTTGTTTTTTCTTTGCATAAACATATTTAATTGATTCGTATCTGATAATCCTACTCAATGAAAATTGTCTTTGTGTGTCTTTTATGAACCCTGTAAGGTATGTTTTACATACCACAAAATGAGCCTATTTTTAGAATATATACTTTTGATGAGTTTGAGTACATATGCAGCTGCACAGATGTCACTAAATTCCAGGTCTAGAAATTCCGATTGTTATCAAAAGTCCCCATGTGCCCATTTGAAGTGCATTTCAATTTATCCCCTGCTCGAGGCAGGTACCAATCTGCTTTGCACCTATAATTTTGTCATTTTGTTTGCCTTTTCTAGAAGTGTCGTACAAATGCCTTCTCTTTTTTAGCATAATATCACTGAGATTCATCCCTGTTGCAAATAACTTGTTCTCTTATGTTCACAAATAGTGTTCCTCGGTGTATGTACCACATTAGCTATTAGTTGATCAAATCAAATGGTTTTCATTTGAGACTGAATGAATAGTGAATGCAAACGGCCATTTGTGGTCTTTCTGTAGGCGAGGCGTCTTTCCTCCTGCATAGATAACACTTTCATAAATTGCCAAGTTGCCTCAAAATTGTCTATTTTTTATTTCTGCCATTAATACATGAAGGTTCTGATTTCTTCGCAATCCTCCTTGATACTTTATGTATAGTCTGAACTATTGACTACAGCCAATCATTACGGTATTTAGTGGTATATCTTCATGGTTTTAACATTTCTCTGATGATGAATAATGCCACATGAAGTCCATGTTGCTCTTATTCAAATCATCTTGTTGCCACAGCTTGAAACAATTTTTGGAACTCTGCATTCCAGGTTTGTTAGTTTTATTACCAGTCACATAAGGATTTTTATTACCTATCCATTTCATTACCTATTGGTGGCTATTTGCCTAAGTGCTTTCTTAGAATATTTAGATTTGAACTAAGGATATGGATTGTTTTACATGTGTCTTATACACTGAATGTATTCATCTGAGTTCAAGGCCAAAGCAGAAGTTTAAGTTACTGAGTTGCCAGATCATAGCTGACCCTGTGAGTCCACGTGATCAATGAAACATCCAGAAAGAGCTGATAATCCATAGAAATAAAACTGAGTAGGTCCAGTTTCAGGAAATTTTGAGGAATGTGCTGAGGTGGGGTATCTAGGAGGTCCTGAAGGGACCTTGTAAGGACACTGCTGATTGATCTCTATGTGGTTACCATGCTGTCTGGAATGCCTATTTCTAAAACTGTTTCAAAACTGCTTTGAAGAGCATATATGTTTTTGTAGAAATGGATGCCTCTATAAGTTCAGTGAAAATCTGTTTTGAGTTTTTTTCTTTTGAAACATTTAAATAGTTATTACTTGGGATTTAGTTTTTCCTCCAGAATGCTACAATTTTAATTTTAGTTTTACTAACTTTTTATTAATTCAGTGCCTAGTTTCTTATATTATATTGTTATGTACATTACTATGTTGACTTTATGAGAGTCACACCATGCATGTTTTTCTTTCATTCCTAGGCAAATACTGTGGTCTGGCTTTACAAATGAATCAATCAATTGAGTCCAAAGGCAGTGAAATCACAGTGCAATTCATGAGTGGAATCCATGCTTCTGGACGAGGATTTTTGGCTTCATACTCAGTAATAGATAAACAAGGTAATTTTCATTTTATACTGTAGCTCCCACATTTTGTCATTTCTGACAGCAAGAAGGAAATGATTGAAATACATGTCTGACGTTGGGATAGAACAGAAAGACTCGACGGTTAATAAAGCACAAGATACCAGGGTCTGTTTTCCGAAAATTGACTCTATTAACTTTGATATAGAGTCCATGTACTTTCTTTTTCCTTGGTAAAGGATTTACTTTTGTGAGATCAGAACACAGACTGTCATAATTTTAAAAGAAATCTGTGAAACATTGATGTAAATTGTATCATCTTAAAGGCTTAATATCTATGAGTTACAATTTCACAATTCTATACTGAAGGTCATATTGTTGTTTACAAAGTCTTGGGTCTCATATCCTTGAGAGTCCTCTGAAGTCTGAGAGAGCATAATAAATCTTTCCTTTTAACGTTTAGGATCTAATGGGGGTGTGGGGTTAAAAGCGGGGATATTAAGTAGATAGAACCCGAAGTTTAGTTGAATCTAACAGAAGATGCTGCACCTGTGTGGAATCTGTCACATGCCTTGACTGCTGTGGCTTGTATTTCGTCTCTGCTATTCGAGGGACTGTGAAGGGGACATCTCAGAAGTGGTGTCATTGGAGGGGTTATCCAGACAGTCCTTTGCATTAGAAATAGGTTATTCTTATCTTCAACAGTAATTATTCTAAGTTGGCCATTTAAATTTAAAAACTAGCTTTCACTTCATGTCATTTAAATGAAAACAATATCAGGACCTTCCTAGGTATGAGAATGTTGATCTCTGGGAACTACTGAAGGCAAAGCAAGCTGTCCCTCGAGCTGGGGCAACTCTGAGATTTAGAGTGTTTATTTAGAATCTTCACATGGAGGAGTGAGCTGTGCCTAATTGGGGGAGACTCTACCTTCTCGTAGTTTATGAACCATGACAACCTCAGAGAAAATGAGAAAGGTTTAACTCACATGAGTAAAATAATGTGGGGTGGGAAAAAGAATTCGGAGTGTAAAATGAATAGTTAACACTTTGGCAGAGCTAGGAAAATTAAGACAGAGATATGTCATGGGTAGAGCAGTAGGTATTAAATTAAATTAATTAAATTTATTTTAATTAAAATAAAAATTAAAACTGGTGTCTGGTTGGGTGGGGTAGCATACACTGTAATCCAGAACTCTGGAAGCTGAAACAGGAGGATCACAAATTTTGAGGCCAGCCTGGCCCTCTTTCAAAAATCAAAAAAAAAGCCTACTTCTGGCATGAACTAGCCCAATAATAGTCTCTGTCCTGTCCCTTCACCTCCATGGGTTCTGCCTGTGAGAGTGTCCACGGGCACAGCACGCAGGCACATGCAGCGTCACCCCCACCCAGCGTTATAAACATGCATTTGCATTCCCCACCATCTAACGGGTGATGGAGAGAACACAGAGACAAGAGATTATCAACCTTTAAACATATGTTGTGGGCATCTTGGGTTGATTGGTGAGAAAGTGAGAAGTGAACTGTTGATTTTGCTTCTTTCTTTCCTGAAGCTTCTTCATTTTAAATTCTCATTTTATTCATATTTGCTTAGTTTCCCCTCCTCTATTTATCAAGTGAGGGTTCCTGGAAAATAAATATCTCCTTTTTTGTTATGAAAAGAGGTGTTTTACATTAGGTATTTTACATTAGCTATTCAAAGCATGGGTGGTTGTTTTTTTCCCCATAGCAATTTGATGTCCTTAAAGAATTGATAAGGTTTCAGATAAGTCTCTGCCATTCTCCCTGTGATCTCACACAGAGTCAGCACTTGGTGACTTACAAATCTCTATTCCAAATTAGAGATAAGCTCTGTAGGAACTTCTTGATATTAACACTTCCCAAAGTGATGATCTTGAAACACCTCATTCCCCAACTGACTCTGAAGTCATGAGTCTTTTTGCATATCCTGTCCCATTCACCAAACATTTGTTTAATTTGACTGAAGTTAGTTGGCTAAAACATACTCTAGGAAACACTGGTTGAATTTCTTATTACTGCCAGGGTGGCCACTCAGTCATGATTTTCTTTAGTAACTCATGGATTCTGAGGCTGTTCAGCTTTGGCTAAGACCTGTTTGTTTTCATTCAGGAAATTTATGAATTCCTTAATTATGAATTAAGAATAACTATGAATTCTTTAAATATCCAGAAGAATTGTTGCTACATGTCCCTAGCTTAGGAGTCTAGTTGAAATTCAGAGTAATAGAGAATAAAATGTGTGAATAATCTTGCTCCAGCAGCTACTTAATGTCCTATAAACTCACACACAGACTTCTAATGTTATATTTGTATGTTATATATTGTGTATATTACATGTTATATATTATATGCGTAGAGTCACAGTTTTGTATAAGATAGGATGATTTTGTCATTTTGTATCAGAGTCCATGCAAAGTTATGTTCCTTTCCATTTTCTGCTCTAGACTTGGTAAAGAGTGACCTAAGTTTGTGTTTTGTTTGTGTTAGTTACCCTTCCTTGCTCTCTGAAAAGCAGATGAAAGAAATAAGGTTGTTGTAGAAAGGCCAGTGAAGAGGCTGTGGGAAGAGATCAGACAAGAGATGATGAAATTAAGAAGTCATGTGATATAAACAGTAGTGTCCATTTTTAAAGACATTACAGTCTGACTTACCTTCTACAAGGACACACTTCGAAGATTCACTTTCCCTGTATTCTCAGTTGTAATCAGAGGTTTTGCGCAGGGCGAAATTCTTTTGAATGGCACCCAGAATTATCAATGCCCAGGTCATACTGGGGCCTTTTCCCAGCATCCTCTTCCACTCTTGTTTTTAAAACATCATGGAGTGTTTTCCCCTTCTCTGTTTTTAATTTTCGGTGACTTACTAGCCTTTTTCGCCATTTCTTTTTTCCTTTTTAGAACATTCTATTTTTTTAGAAGAACAACAAAACAAAACAACAACAACAAAAGAATTACATCTGTGAAAAGAACAGGTTCCCATGTTCCCTATTCAGTGGCAGGCAAACAGAAGTGTGTGGAAATGAGGGCACTGTAATACCTGAGAATTAGAGTCATATTCGTTACTTTTCTATTATGTGATAAAATACCATGACCAAAGCAACTTACAGAAGAAAGGGTTTATTGGGTTTACATTTCCAGAAGGGCAAGAGTCCATGGTGGCAGAGCAGAGATAGGGCAGCTGGATCAGGAAACTCTTGGGGGAGAAAGGAGTTTGTTTTAGCTCACAATTCCAGGTTGTTGAAGGTATGAATCAGAGGAACCAAAGTCAAAATGGCCCAAGACCTTAATCTCTCAAAACCTGACTTCAGTGACATACCTCTTCCAACAAGGCCACACCTCCTAAGCCTCCCTGAACACCACCTCCAACTGGGGACCAAGTGTTCAAATGCCCAAAACTATGAGACATCACGTTCAAATCACCACAGCGTCCCTGCTGTGAACTGGCATAATCACATCAAATTCTACCTGGACTTTCTGGAAACTTAAAGACATATGTGAGACCCCGAGGTATCCTGAGCACACAAGCAAGAACTAATAAAGGTATTCTATAAGAAAAACTCCTGAGTTGCTGCTAGTTTTAGTGATAAAGTCAAAGCCAGCCTCTCAGAGTTCATGCATGACTCACTAACTAAGATCTTTCAGTATCTTTCAGTAAAGGTTGATAAGTGCTACTATTTTTATAAATTAATTTCAGTTTAAAAATACAATTTAGGGCTGGAGCTAGGGCTCAGCAGTTAAGAATATTTGTTATTCTTGTGGAGGACCCCCACATTGACTCCCAACCCTCACACAGTGATGATCAAATGTTTGTAACTCCTGTTCCAGGTGATCCAACACTCTCTTCTGACACCCAAAGGTCCCAGGCACACATGGGGTGTACGCACATACATACATGTAGGAAAAATACTCATACACATAATATAATACATGTAAAATTCAACTTAAAACAGCATTTAATTAGACTTTTAAAATAAAATGAATTTTATATATGTGTAATCTCAACCTCTGTTTCTAATCTCTTCAACCCTGGACAGTTTCTAGAAGGATTCTCAGCAGTGGCTTTTAGACTTTCTTGTTATATAGCAGTGAGCTTACATATATATGTATACTTATGTACATTTTATATACATTAAAAGCTTCAAATCCTTCAGGACAGCGTTTATTTTTGTGTTCTGTAACTGGTGTGTGTTGGGTATGTACACACAGGATTAGAAAATGATAATCCAAACACATTTTAAAGAATATTGAATCAGAACTTTGAAGATAATACTTCATTATTTTGGGTCTTACCAACCCAGGGTTTTGGAACGGACAGCATAAATTTGCTTTTATTTTTCTGGAGGAAAGTAGTAAGTAGTTTGAAATTGCTTGTGACACAGAATTATCCATTGTGGGTACACATTTTCTCCTAATGGAAACTCACAAACACAGTGTTCATTTGTTGCCTCCACCCTAGACTTTGCTGACAGTGTACCTAAGGCTTCTGAACAGCTAAGCCTGAAAACACCCCATTTGAGGGTCACTGTTGCAGTTCGCTGAATTATTTTTAGAACCAACACCAATGTTATAAAATTGTTCTGATACTTTCTTTAACTACATATTTTTGTGAATATTTTTCATTTCTTCCGTCTTATGTCAGAGTATATAAGCTTGTGACACATGGGGCAGAATAGATTCCTTTTTTCTAATAGAGTTTGGGTTTCTCTTGCTGGTTAATTTTTTTCTTCTACATAGGATTTTTTTTTTTTTGGTTTTGAAACTAGGGTGTAATTTTTCAAATCATTTGCTGCCTCGACTGTGTAGTGATGATACAGAATCATTTTGTGGCAGGTTCTGTTCTTAGCCAGTTTCTATTTGTAATTTCCATGCTGTGTTTAGTTTTTGTTATTGTTATATTTGTCATACATTGTAAAACTTTGAATCTATTGACTGACGCTTAGTGAAGTTTCAGTTTGTATTCCTGTCTCCAGATGTGCCCTTGTTTCCAGGCAAATGAATAATGAACACACACAGTCATTGTGTATAATATAGTGTACTGAAAAGCTATATTTTAGTGTTAACATAGAGAACAAATATATTGATGAGCAATTTCACCAGCTTTGCAGAGAGAATTTAAAACAGGATTAACCTCTTAAAATGGTTGACCAGAAGAGACATTTCAGACTATATAATGAAGTTTGTGCCAAGCAGACAAATAAACAACCAGAAATGTATCATCCTGTTTCTAGTGTTTTTTGCTTAGTTGGGGATTTTGATGCCTTAGAAATTCTGTGAAGGAACCACTTAAGTATTGTACTGAGATAAGCTAAACAGTCACTAGTTACACTGTTGCTAAATACTAGTTGTTGAGTGTCGTAGATACTGTGTAGACCACAGAAGAAACATGCTAGCTTTTGACATGTTATATGTGTAGGAAGGCAGGTATAGAGGGGTTTCATTTGAAACAATTACCCTGATGTGGCTTACAGCCTATCTAATTGCTTAGGCAACATAGCCATCCTTTACATCATTGATAAGAAACCTTAACTTTTTATCAGAGAAATGTCCTGTCTCCTACTGTGGACTTTGCTTCCATATGTGTCATTGTAGTTTTTCTAAGAGAAGCCAGTATTTAATGTACACCTTTAAATATCAATCAAAGAAATCAGCCACATCCAAGATCCTCTTGTATCTGAACAAAAATGTCTGCATGTCATGAAGTAAGCAGTGCAACAGTGTTGCTATGCCAGGGGGCTCCTCCAGGCTGGGGGAATTGGCTTTTTAAAGGAATTTTAGAGGAAACAAAAAAGTAGAGTTTGTAAGTATAGATTTATTGTCTTTTCTTGTTTTCTCATTTCTGGAAAATAAATAGGTCACTTAGCAGCAATATTTGATGTTTTGTTACATTTAAGTTCCTTTTCTATAGAAGGAAATGACTACAGTTGCATGAGAGATTATATATCACAGCTAATAGAGTGTACATTGTTTTATATAATGGTTACTGATGCTACTGGGATTTTTTTTTTTTGCAATCATTCAAGAACACAATAGTATAGGCAAAATCTAAATAAAAATAATTCATAATTATGCTATCTCAGAAACAGCCAGTGTTGTCAATCAAAGTATTTCTAAAAGAGAAACTAGTGTGCTGCTATGTTGAATGATTTGCTGACATATAAAGTAGTTGTCATATTTTATAGTATTATGTATGGGTCAACCTAAGATTTTGATATATGGACAAATAAATTTTCATAGAGCAGTTACAAAGTTCTCTATAAATTGTACTTAAAATTTATTTTTAAAACTGTATCAAGATAGCAATTTTTTATTTGTCTTAGAAAAATAGGATGCTCAGTTCAAAAATACATGAGACTGACTCTTTAGACTTAGAGGAAGGACAGAAGCTTTATTGTACTTTAGATTATGCTCTCTGTGGGTTAGATTCTACTGCTACATCTCATGTAGAACTGCCGCTGTACATGCTAATTTCTCCTTGAGCTACAGAAGAGCAGGACTGAAGTCTGCTGTTGCAGGACCCTGATAGATGCTCTTGCCCAGAGCACTGAAGAGAAATAGCATACTATGTAATAGCATGTGTGTATATGTTTTTGTATATATAAAGTACTTGACTAAAATTATAGAAAAGTCCTACGTAGAAGCTCTTAGCTAAGAATATAGTTAATTGCATACTGTCTATGCTTTTAATAGAACACTGATATTCTGGCATTACAGAATAATCAAATAGATTCCACATCAGTATTATTGTAATCTTGAATACTTTGTATATGAGTTGGTCTTTTTAAGTTGTTCACTGCATAGATCTTGCCATTATTTCTCAAATCCCTAGTCATCTGCCATTTCTTGGGATATACATGAAATTCCGATTACATGTCAGCAGCTCCACTCTTAACTGCTGTAGTTCAAATTACTATCACCTTTTGTGTCAATTATAATAAACAGATTTATTTCTGACCTTTCTTTCCACTCTTCTGCTTCAATCTATTTTCAATATAGTGGTCAGTGTGATCTTGTTAAGATGAAATTCCCATCTTATTCTGCCAGACGACCTTGCCTCCAGGACCCTAGAGGATTTAACTGCCTATTACTTGTCTGACTTCATTTCACCGTGACTTCATAAGTGCTGAACACACCACCCACACGGGCCTTGTTGATTTTCATACCTTCTTTCAGATCCACAGACCCAGAACTCACTGCTTCACCTATTTAGAGTTTTAATCAAACGTTGCCTTTGAAGTGAGGTCCATACTGGACATAACTCCTAAAAGTTCAGGTTGTATTGCTGGGTGGTGCTGTCATGCACCTTTAATCCCAGCACTTGGGAGGCAGAGGCAGGCAGATCTCTGTGAGTTCAAGGACAGCCTGGTGTACAGAGTGAGTTCCAGAACAGCCAGAGTTACAACACAGAAACCCTGTCTTAAAAAATTTTTTTAAAAATTCAGGTTTGAACTTCTAACTTCTTACCATCTGCTCTACTACATATACATTTTTAATAATAATAAAATATTTTCTCTTACTCTCTTCCACCTGGCAGTATACTTTCTATATGCTGACATTTTTGTCTGATTGGTTTCTTCACTAATGGCTAGAATAGTACTTGGTCGTATTTGTATATCTGATGTTTGCTGAAGGGGTAGCCGAATAAATTACCTACCCGCCATGGCTCTTTACTAGGCTTTATTTTATCCAGCCATGCAGATGTATATATTGAAGTAAATTGTTAATTACTTTTTATGATACCACTTTAATTTTCATTTTTATGGCAAATTTATCAAGAATTTAATTCCTATATGGTGCTCCATGCTCAGAGTATATAATTCATTTGTTCAGAATTTTCAGAATCCTCACCACTGTTGGAGAAATTTTTCATCATCTTAAAACATAGCCCACAATTAGTCATAGTCAGTCTCCATCTGTCACTTTTAACTCCATCCACCCTTGGTCACCACTAATCCACTTCTTGTCTCTAGATACACTCATTCTGGACAGGGCACAAGGATAATATAGTATGGGATGTTCATGACTGGTGGCTTTGACTACTTATTTGCAAAGTTCTTTTATGTCGTAACCAGAACTACTTTGGTTTTGTAACCAAACTACATTCCATTGGCTAGACATGTATTTGCCTTTTTAATGTTACATCTTAATACTTTTTGGTATTGATTCTAGATACTTCTTAACAGAGAATAATTTTTGTGCCATTGTATTAGTTACTTTTCTGTTACTATAAAACACCACAACTGATGCAACTTACAGAGAGAATTTATTTGAGCTTATAATTCCAGAAGGTTAGAATCTATAATGATGAGGAGAGAGAGCTCGGTGGCAGAAGCAGAAAGCTGAGAGCCTACATCGTGAACCTCAGCATGAAGCAGAGTAATAGTAACCTGGAAGTAGGTGAGGCTTTTAAATCTCAAGTCCATCACAGTGACATGCTTCTTCCAGTGAGGCTGCACCACTTACATCTTCCCAGCGGTGTCATCCCTCGGAGATCAAGTGTTCAAATGCCTGAGACTGTGAAGGATGTTCTCATTCAACCACCATCGTCATCTTTCTCCTTGATACTATCCTTTGAAGAATAGAAGTTTCTAATTGTCATGTCAGATTATCTGAGTTTCATTACTGTGCTTTTCATCATATTCAAGAAATCAGTCCTTAATCCAAAGTAAGATTTATTTCTATGTTTTTCAAAAGGTCTGCAGTGTTACTTCCGAAATTTGTGTCACTTTGATTTAATATTTGTGTATGCGAAGTAGGTAACTGGTTCTTTTGTGAATGGGTATACCACTGTATACAGATGTCATGCTGTCCTAGTATTATTATTTAAAAAGTCTATCCCACTAGTGTCCTGCTCCATTGAATTATCCAAACACCATTGTCAAAATTTACTTGACTATTAAGTTGAAGGTCTAACTCTAGACCCTTGTGAATTTAATTCTTCCGTTCATCATGGTAACTTCCTATACGTTGCTGTCAGAAGTCTCTGGGGGCAGATGGATTCTTTTTAACTATATTCACCTTGCCCAGACTGTGTTCTTTTTTAATAAGAGCTTTATAGTAACAGTTTCCTGGAAGGCTGTTTCCTTGGGAACTGCTTTCAAGGAAGGCGCATAACTCCTTAAGTCCTTAATTCGGTGGTTTTATTTGCCTTCATAGCATTGTAAATGTCAGAGCTTGAACTCATGGTTTTCCTTCTCGCGTCTTCAGTCTTCTTGGCTCTTTGAGTTGTCCACTTTGGATTCTTCTTTTCCTCTTTAGGAGCTCTTTGGAGACCCCGGTGGAATTTGAGAGCCAGGTAATTATTTGCACATTAGCATGGCCTGTTGTGCAGCTCAAGCCCTGCATGGACTTACTGCTCAAGCACCATTGTGCGTGTGGTCTCAAGGTAGTCGAGGCAGCTGGCAGTCAACTTGCAGCTAGATATGCCATTTTGGAGCACATAGGTCCTGCTCAAAGCAGGCTGTTAATTTTAGAAGCTGAGCTTCTGATCTTAGAGATTGGAAATTCTTTTTATAGATCAGAGTACAAAATTGATTCTCACTGATGCTGGGCAAGGGCTGATAGGCTTTCCCTTGGTTTGCCCTACCTACTACCTAGGTAGTAATGAACTCCCATGGAGAACTTCTAAAACATAGATTTAGTTGAATCATTTAAAAAGCAGTGCTACATACATACTGATCTCTGTAAGCTGCTTTCAAACCACTGCTTTCCTGTCTGTTTAACACTACACTCTGGGTCTTCAAAACCATATTTCAGTTGGATAGTGAATATAAAATTTCTTTAGAGTAGTAAAATGATGGCTTATTCTGGGCATGCTGCTGAGACTATTGTGTACTGACAGTGTGGTAGAAAGGAATCTTAGGGTTTTTACTGCTGCGATAAAACACCATGACAAAATCAACTTGGGGAGGAAAGGGTTTATTTAATATTACAGCTTGTAGTCCATCTTCCAGGGAAGTCAGGGAAGGAACTCAAGGCAAAAACTGAAGAAAGGGTTACGAAGGAACATCGCCTACTGGCTTGCTAATCATTCATCGCTCATCCTACCTTTTTACAGACCCAGAGACTGCACAGGGACAGTGCTACTCCTAGTGGGCAGGGCTTCTTTTCAGTCATTAGTCCAGACAGTACCCCACAGCCTTGCCTCCATGCCAACCTGATGGAGGTATTTTCTCAATTAAGATTCCCTCTTCAGAGACATGTGTTGGTTTGTATCAAGTTGGCAAAGCCAACCCAACGCAGAATGCTGTAATACTATTTGTTTTTGTTATTGCCTTGCTGTCTGCTTCCAGGTTTTTCACTCATGGGTCTAGTAAGTAAATGGATGTGGCCAAACATGCTAACAAACAGATACTTTGTTTCCTGGGATTCAGTGATAAATGTTCATTAAAAGTTTCCTGTGCGCCCCACACTGTAATTCCTCATTTCTGTAATTCTAGAAAGGGGAACACAGTTCTACTTTCTAAGGACTACACATTAGAAAATAATGTTGCTTGTAACTTTGTGATTCTCTCGGCAAGTTAGTCTTTTCATAATGCATGTTATTCTGGGAACATGTATAGTTATATGTTAGTTAAAACAAGCAAAATGGAAGTGCCTACTGTGTGCTAATGAGATTTCACATGTGAAGGGCTGGGCAGCTCCTTTGAGGAAATGACAGTCAAGTTGCGATATTACCAAGTAGTCAGCTAGACTTTGGGGCCAGTAACAAAGCAAAGAGTGTGCACCCTGGGGTGCAGTGCAGTCTGCACCCAGTGGGAGGGTGGTGGTGAAGAAGAGTGTGCACCCCAGGGTACAGAATAGTCTGCTGTCTGCTCCCAGGGGTGCAGAGGAGAGCCAGGGTGATGAGGAGCCACAGTGTAGGGCAAGGGTTAAGAGTCAACCCTGCAGCATGCTGTGGGCCATAATCTAAGCTTTGTGATCTGCCTAAGACAAGGAAGAGAAAATGCGCATGTGCCAGTGTTAAGTAAAAGCTGCTTTTTGTGTGCCTAGGATTGGGTCTTTCATTAGAGGCATGTTAGCTCATACTCGGATTGTTAAATTTGTTTTCTTTATAGAGTACTGGGCCTTGAGTACTTAGTGATTGCATGGAGCATTGGTTCAACAAAAGGCTCATTATCTTTGGCGTTGCCAGAAGATGTGGCTACAGCTGGTCCCACCTGTGGGCCAGTAGACTAGATTTTGAGCAAAAGTTAGAGCTGTAGAATTAACTTGTCTCTCTCTTTTTTTTTTTTATTGAGTTTTGTTTGTTTATAAACAGCATAGGACCATTTGTAGTCATGATAACCAATAAATATTTTTTTCTTTGTGTTTTGAGGGTTGTATTTTACAGGAACCACTGAATATTATATAAATCCTCCTTCTCTGTGTACTACATATGCTATGACTTAAGGAGGTGACAGAGTACAAAGCAGTGTTGGGGCAACAGCCCCAGAAACGGAGAGATCTCAGATGAAACTTTTAACAAAATGTGAAGTTATAGGTAGTACGATTTTGAAATTTCGATGGATACAATTTGAGATTATTTTACTGTATCTTAGTAAGATTGAAAAGTCTTGTATTAAAAGGTTTTTATATTTTTTTCTAGATTTAATCACTTGTTTGGATACCGTGTCTAGCTTTTTGGAACCTGAGTTCAGGTATGAACTTACGAGTGTGTGTGTGTGTGTGTGTGTGTGTGTGTGTGTGTGTGTGTGTGTTCCAGCACACTTCTTCATTCTCATTCTTTTATACTGCAGATTAATGTATAAAGCATGATGCATAGCTAATCATTTTAAGACCCCAGTCAAACTGCTTATTTGAAGTCACCACTTTACCATGTTTTTCTGCACATCTTCAAAACACAAGTGATAACTTTTATTTTACTTTATTTTAGTGTGAAAGTGTATAAGACAGGGTCTCACTGTGTAGCACAAGCTGGCCTAGAACTCCAGCTCCTCCCGCCAGGGTGTCCCAGGTGCTGGGGTTCTGGGTAAACAGTGGGGTGCTCCGAAGGTAGAATGACACAGTCTCTTAAGTCTGGCAAAGCTGCTTCTAAAAGTCAAAAATCTATTCTTTCCCAATTTTATTATTATGTTTATTCCTTGAAGGTCCCATACATTTATACAATATATATTGGTAATACCCATCCACCACTACCTCCCTTGAACTCCCCCTAGAATCCGCATCCCATTTCTCTCCCAGCTTCCCTGTCCTCCTGTCCTCGTCCTTCAATTGTTATCACTATTGCCTATATGCTCGTGGGTCTGCCGCTCATGTTGAAACAGAATAATCAAGAAGTCATAGACTGCGAGAACATTTTTGCCTGTGCATTCAATAGAAAGTAAACAAGCTTTTTAAGAAATGCAGGAGTGAGTTGTGCTCCTTGCTCCTTGTACTGAAGTGAAACATGTATGAAGTGTATGGGGTTCTCTTTGGGGGATTTCCCTGCAGAAAGTGAGCATTCTGTAATCTTCCGCTTGTTTCCATTCTCAGTAAGTACTGCCCAGCTGGCTGCCTGCTCCCCTTTGCTGAAATATCTGGAACAGTTCCTCATGGATATAGAGATGTAAGTTGAATACAAACCAACTTCACTCTTGTGGATACTGTTATTTTAAATTCAGAAATGCTTAGGATGCCGCCTGGTTGTCCCGAGACGTATGTATATTATGTGTCCCTGTCTTTTCATATGTTTGAAATGATGTCTTTATAGTAAAACCTAACTCTTCTGCTAAAAATGTGTTTGGTTACAATAACCTGTGTTCCTGAGAAAGTGGCCAGATCAGCTAATTTCTTGAGAAAGTACAAGTATCTTGCTAGTGAATAATCAGAAGAAAATTTCATTTTCTTTCTTTTTTTTTTTTTTTTTTTGTTTGTTTCTTGTTTTTCTTAAGTCTTCGCCATTGTGCATGGCTGGAATCCATGCAGGAGTAGTGTCAAACGTGCTGGGTGGCCAAATCAGTGTTGTGATTAGCAAAGGTACCCCGTACTATGAAAGTTCTTTGGCTAACAACGTGACTTCCATGGTGTAAGTACGCATATTCTTTGTAATAAGCATGCTGGGGGGCATGGGGGGTGTGTGACACCATTCCTGGGGAGATATGACAAATGTCCACCAGAGTCCAGTGCGGTGAGCCAGTGATTTTATTGGGATGACTTACAGGAATAGGGTGACAGGTTACTTACAGGAACAAAACTGGCTCAGAGACAGCTCCATCACCAGAGTTTGTCCCAGTGTGGGTGACACGCCATGGGTGACAGAGGCTGGAAACCTGGAGCTCACTACACACACAGCCTACAGTGCAGGCCAGCAGGGTGGCCTTCCGAGTAGTTCAGTTGTTCTGCACTGTTTGCCTTGTTCTGCTTTACAAAGGTTGTCCTTTGTGATTGCTGTGCTTTTCTTGGTTTTGAAATAGTCTGGAATAAGAGGCTAGGAACTTTTCAACAAGTTCATACTTTCTTTGACAGTCAGAAGACAAAGCTGTGGTGCCTCTTGTAGTTTGTGTAAACCAGAGTGGACTGAGGTTAACTGAAATAATTACTAGAAAATAGATTTTGACATAAAGCAGAGGCAGTATTACAAAGTTCCTCATCACAAGACAGAATTGAAAATGGATTCTCTTGGTGTTCTCAGTATTCAGGTATTTTGTAAAACATAGACAAGCCATCCAAATTAGGGCCAGTTGAAACACTAAATAAAAATACAGTATTAATCTACTTCTAAAATCTTGCTTCTCCCATTTGCTTAGTCCTGCAGACATTGTACTAAGCCTGACTGCAGCCTCCTTCCTTTCAGAAGGAAAGAGCATGGCCCATAACCAGGACACGATAGGGTAACAGCAGACTTTGCTATGGAAGTCCATCTAGTAGCCAGGCATGAGGGCACAGGCCTGCATCCCCAGAACTGAGAAGACTGATGCAGGGGGTTACGAGTTTGAGGCTTTTATCTCCACAGCCTTTTTAATTGCATAGAAAACATTCTTAGTATTGGCCATTCAAAAGAGGCTGTGCTGCCTCCTTTTGTTTTCTGTGATCTTATGCACATCCTTTTATTCTTTTCTGTGTTCAAACTTTAGAGAGAGTTTGGGGGCATGTGTAGTGTCTCCTTCATATGTTAAAAAAAAAAAAAAGATCTTAGCCCCTTAAACAATAGGAGAAATCCAAGTTTCACTGTGATGAATGTGAGGAAGCTATGTGTTACTTGAGTATCACATGAGACCTTTTATCTCTTTCAGGGGATACTTATCTGCGAGTCTGTTTACATTTAAGACAAGTGGTAAGCCTTCCATGGACGTGGGCTGTCACCTTTTCTTAATAGTTAATGTACTAAGCACTGTCAGGCACCCCGTAAATGCTAAATTACTTATCGTTTCTTATTTGCTTTTGAAAACACCATGGGTAAAATAGGGACCTAATTATATAAATCATAGACTAAATTGGAAGCTCAGCATTCACAGGGTCATTACACATGAGTGCAATCCCTTCAGAAGCTTGATTTGAACTTGTCTAAAGAAAGAATCCATTTCACTGGTCTGAAGTTTGAAGCTGGACAGGGAAGGCTTTACAGAGAATATTCCACATGAGCAAAACCTATGAGAGGTCAGGAGAAAGTCACCTTCTAGCCTGCTGGGCACCCCAGAGACAGGATAGTGATCTCCCTAGAGTAACAGCTAATGCTTGTAAATGCGTCTAGTTGACTCTCAAATCTATGGCTTTCACACCTACAGATTGGAAAGTTTCAGAGGAAAAACTTGATTCTGTGCTGTGTAGACTTTTTATTTCCATGTTGTTTTTCTCCAAGCAATATAGTGTTACAACTGCGTGCATCATATTTGTATTTTCTTTGGCATTGTAAGTAACCCAGAGATGACGTAAAGTTGACAGCACGTCATGTGCCAGCACTGTCCCATTTTATATAAAAGATTTGAGCTTTTGCAGATTTTAATATCTGCCGAGGAGTATGGGATGTCCTAGAACTGGTCTCTATGGACAACAAAGGACAGCTATGCATGTGTAGGTTTCCAATGGGACACAAAGGAAAGGCCCGAGAAGCAGCTGTTAGTTGTGCAATCAGAACTTTGCAGTACTGTTGATCTCAAATTTACCTCTGGAAACCCAATTGCTCTTCCTCTCCATTTCAGGCTGTTACGGTACTCTGGGGATGGAATCTGGTGTGATTGCCGATCCTCAGATAACAGCATCATCCGTATTGGAGTGGACTGACCACATGGGGCAGGAGAACAGCTGGAAACCGGAGAAGGCCAGGCTGAGGAAACCGGGGCCTCCCTGGGCTGCTTTTGCCACTGATGAGTATCAGTGGCTGCAAATAGACCTGAACAAGGAGAAGAAGATAACAGGTTAAGAGACTCGGCTTTCTGCAGCTCTTCTTGCACTGATTTTATATGGAAAGCCTATGACACCCAAAATTTCCAGGGATTAGGTCACTGACAATTGTATACCTTTGGTTTCTTCACGGATATTAATGTGGCTGGGGGTTCTATTATAAATTTTTTCAAAAGAGGAATTTGCATTTCGTTTTAATAGTTCTGTTTTATTTTAACATGATCCTTTTAAAATAGAGTTTCAGGAAAGCGATCTTTGAGATTTATAAAATAATAATCTCACAGTTATTCAGATGTTTATAGTTAAGAGTGCATTTTAAGTGCTAGAAGTAACTGATATCCCGCATGAGCGGAGTATAAATTTAACTTAGGTGAACTTAGCAGTGATCAGGATAATTGAGACTGGTTTAGATACTTTTGTTAAAAGATTCACTCTGCCTTGTTACTAAAATTACCAATTGCCATGCTTAATGTTCATCCCCAGGAAGTCATTCTTAATAGCTGAAATGTACCTTCTAATGTTATGAATACAAACTGCAAACATACAATTATTCTTTCCTTGCATGTGCCCATAATTCTTATTATCTCTCCAAAAGAGTGAAGCCAGGGGTTTAGTAACTATTATAATGAAAACTTATCCATAGAAATGGAAACGAGGCATAGGTAGAAATGCTTGCATGGTGCATTATAGGTGTCGATAGGTGACTTTGGGAGTCTCAGCCTGTGTACTAATGAAAGCAAGTCTTTATTCCCCAGGTATCATAACCACTGGATCTACCATGGTAGAGCACAATTACTATGTGTCTGCCTACAGAGTTCTGTACAGTGATGATGGGCAGAAATGGACTGTGTACAGAGAACCTGGTGTGGAGCAAGACAAGGTACAGTGGGCCTTTGCTGGAAGTCATGGTAGTGCTCCAGTCCATGCTTAAATGTTAAATATCATGTTATCTTGCACTGCTCTCTTCTGGTTATTTTAGGTACTGTTAGTTATTGTCTTCACCCTATAAGTAGGCTTAGACCATTGTTGGTGATTCTAGGTCTTTGTGATTATATGATAAGTACTGAATTTTGTTTCTGAATTTTAACCTAAGTATTTTGGCTACTGAAATAAGAACTTCTAATCAGTTATATACAATTTCTTCTCTTTAAAATGTCTACCAACTGATGCAGCCTTGCTTGACTTTGTTCTCAGATTTCTACTGTAGGCAAGAGGGAACCAAAAGCTAAAGTACATTAAAGATAAAGTACATTAAAGACGGAAAAGTCATTGTAAGATCACCTCACTAGTTCTTGTGTGTCAGTAAAGATCTGTTTTTCCTACATACAGAATTCCCATAATTTTCAATGACATTTTTGTCTTAGTTAGCAAAAGATTGTGGAGACATTGAATTGGCCAAGCAGGTGATAAAATTGAAGTGTAGATGGAAGCTTCATCTGGGTGTTTGTCCCAGTTCCAGGTTCCTGGCCTGTGATCTTTGAGAAACTCTTTAAATGGAGGAGTCTCCATCCTCAAGGAAGACGGATGCCGTCTGGATCTGGAACTACCAACATATTCTTTCAATGAGATGTGCAGTGTTTTTCTTCAAATACTTTCTCACCCGCTTCTTCGTTCATAATCTCTTGAGGCGATCTCATAGTGCCAATGGTGTTCTGTTCTTTTCCTTCATTAAAATCTTGTTCATGTCTTTCCATTGTTTTATTCTTCTTCAGTGTCTAATCTTTTAACCCCATCTCATGCATTTTTAATTCCTATACTATGTTCTTCCCTTCCTCATTTTCACCTTGGGTTTTAAATTTTTCTTTGATGTCTTTCTTCATAGGTACGTGAAACATGGGGCATATTACTCCTTTAGTGTGCTTATCCAGCAGCTTCTCCACGCATATCACAGTGCCGCCTTTATGCCACTGATGGCTGCAGGATGTTTTTATTATCATTGGTAATCCTTTATGTGTGTTTGAGCTTCACTTTGAGATGCAATTGGGCTGTTGAAAAACACTTTTTCTTTTAAGTCTTGCTTTTAAGTATTGCTAGACAGGATCGAACAGTTTTCGGTTCTGACTTGCTAGCCGTCATTGAGACAGCATCCCATGTATGATGAAATTTCTCCATTGTGTGCACTGGATGTGAAGTGTTGTGAAGCAGATGTCACTGTACGCTTGTTCTACTGGCCCTAGGGTTCTTTTTGTGACTCTAAGCTGCTGCTTTGCTTGTGGCTGAGGACAGTCCTATTAAGGGAAATCCTACTGCAAACCCTAGTAGCCCTTCTCTAGCACATACAGCCCTACTGTCATTCACTCTGTTCCTTCCCAGCTCCTTACTCTACTAAACTCTACCTCAGGAATTCTAGGTGCCCATTGGCCTCAGGGTCTCTGGCTCTGGCTGCTGAACTAACAGAGCAGCAGGTTCTGTATGGGATACTCTAGCCCTGTGACCTGGAAATTCACCAGTCAGTACTGATGAGCAGGGTGTGCCTTGTCCACTTCCCTTCTCTGTGATTCCTGCCCTCTCCTACCTGTTGCCTGTTGCATCATGCACTTTCCCATTTTTTCAGCTGTTTATGGCTGAGGTCCAGTTCCTGTCCCTCAATTACAGACAGAAGAGGAAGTCTTTACAATGAATTGCATGAAACAGCATTTTTGCTCACTTCTCGGGTAATTGATGTATTTGTTTTCACATGCCTTCTAAGTCTGCACATACATACAGAACCTAAATTTGATTTTTTTTCCAGAAAACATGATCAATATATCTCCTACACTTTCATAATCTATTGCTTTCTAATATTACATCTTGGTGTATGTTGGATGGGATGAGAGAATCTGTGTAACGTAATGCCCCGTATGACTATTCCTTGAGTAGAGCTCTTAACTTCTATTTTTATTTTTCCTTAGAACATCTTACAAACCTCCCTATGCACCGGATTCTCAGTAGATGTTGGTAGACCAACTATAGCATTTTGTTTTGAGACAGGGTTTCATGTAGCCTAGTCTGGACTTAAACTGTGTAGCTGAAGATGGCCTTGAATTTCTGATCCTCCTGCTTCATCACCAGAGAGCAGGGATTATAGACATGCTCCGCCATACCTAGTTTTATGCAGTGATAGGGATAGAACTTGGGGCTTTGTTAACATAAGCAGGCACTCAACCAACTGTGCAACGTACCCAGCCCTTGCCAATAGCTTTGTCCTGAAATAATGTTTCAGTTAGTTCCTGTTCACTAATCACAAAACTGCAAGTAGCTGCCTTTATTCTGTTTCAGAGCAGCATCTAAGAAGATCATGGGAGTGGAGGTTATCGGACTTCCCGAGCAAACCTTATAGAAAATAAAAGATCTTAGTGTATCTTCAAAGGTGTATAATCTAGTTACATGTGCATGGGCCAAGAAGTTATCATACTTGGCGGTGACTTGAGAACAGTATGTGCATGTTCTCACCCTAGCTAATAATAGAATGGTCCTCATAGACATGGCACGAGGGGAAAGCGAGGTCCCACTTAACTTAGTGCAGCCCCGCAGTTAAGGCAGAAGACGCAGTCACGTCAGCTCCCTGCCACTGGCTACTCTTGTTCTGTGGGTCACTTTTCTGTGCCCTGCCTCGAAGACCATTTATGGCAAGTCCATGAAAATACTTCGTAAACAGGAGCTGACTCAATATAAAATGCATTTGCTTGAGAGAGTTGAGGAAGTGAGATAACCACTTTAAATCACGTTTTTATTTAAATACTATTTATGTCGTACATTTGTAGCTGTTTAGTTACAGTCATTAAAGACGGAACAGTGTTTCAGAGTTATTGCTACTGCTTCACATAAGCAACAAGTGATGAAGACAGATCGTCGTGTGGGGGATGCCATAACGCAGTTGGCCCAGCAGGTGGAGGTATAGGTCCGCGTGCATTTGGTAGTCTGTGTTCACACATCCAGCCTACGAGCCGTGATGAGAGAACAGCAATAAAGTGTACATGAGCAAAGTGTTTCCACCAGCATCGTATGTGGTCAGTTCTTTTTCATTGTAAAAAATAAAATCAATATTTTAAATAATCATTAATTCCACAGAGTCTGGGGTTAATAGTTTGTTGATACAATAAACTGTGCCACGGAACTTGAAGCTTCTCCCAGATCTCCAGGCTAGCACTCCTGTTCAGTTCTTAAAGCATCCTAACGAAAAGGCATTTTCATATTTAGTGTTTCCCTCATATAAGCTTTGGTGGAAAAATGTGCAGCTGCTTAGCAATTCTTTTTCCAAACTGTAATGAAGTCATATTCTGAGAAGTCTGTTCTGTTGTCATACTTTGCAGATGTTGTTGAACATGCTTAAATGGAGCAGTCCAGTTCTGGTCTCTTTTGATGTAAAATACCAATTTTTGTTATTTTTTAAAGATATTTCAAGGAAACAAAGATTATCACAAGGATGTTCGTAATAACTTTTTGCCACCAATTATTGCACGTTTCATTAGAGTGAACCCTGTCCAGTGGCAACAGAAAATTGCCATGAAAGTGGAACTGCTCGGATGTCAGTTTACTCTTAAAGGTAAAGAGTCGGGTGCGCAACAGTGGTCTGTCCTGTCCTCTCACATTTCCTGCTTAACCGACACACAGTAATCGGGATCCTGGGACATTTTTGTACATGTATGCAGCTATAATGATCAGATCAGGGTAATGGTCTCCCTGTCACTTCAGGTAGATACCATGTCTTTGTATTTGAAACCTTTCAAACGCCTCTCTCTAGCAGGAATTGCTCAGTTGTTTTCCTTTTTAAAAGTTGCGCTTCAGAATGGTTTCAAAATACAAATGAAAAGGCAGTGTCGTTCTTGTGAGACAGTATTTTGTGATTGCTTTCCAATTCTAGTCTTAAAGACTTGTAATCAGGGTTCATGTATTGAAAGATATGCATTGAAGCTTAGAATAGCAACCTTAGCTTAAGAACTTTAATTTTGAATTAACTTAAAACTGGAATAAGTTCACTCGATATTTTATAGCATTTTAATGTTGTTTACTCTTCTATCCCACAAAGTACCACTGTGCCCGCATAGCTGGTTCTCCATACATACTTATTACATGCACTGAATATGGCATATATCTAATTGTACCTTTGGAGTTCAACAGAATTCTGCTTCCCACATTCTTCTAAGATTATTTATTAATGATTTAATTATTTAAAAACTGAAAAAAAAACCTTAGTTTTTCCTCATTTAATGCAAAGTATAGTTATCCGTCTGGATTTTGAGATTTAAAGTTGTTCTCCACAATTGAGCAATTTAGGAACTGTTGAACATTTAACATTACTCTTTTTATACTACGATTTTTTTTAAAGCAAAATGTATAATATAAACATTTCTAAACCATTTTTTAAGGCCGTCTTCCAAAGCTAACTCAGCCTCCACCACCTCGGAACAGCAATGACCTCAAAAACACTACAGCTCATCCCAAACTAGGTAAAGGTATGCCTGCTTTTAATATGAGAGTTTGATATGCCCTGGATTTATGACATAATATCCTATAAATATATTTAAAACATTATAAAAATTGACTTACCTTAATCAAGTTGCTAATGATAAAAAAAATAATAATAATAAAGATTTCTTCAAACTCTTTTCAAGGTCGTGCCCCTAAATTTACTCAAGCACTCCAACCTCGAAGTAGGAATGAACTTCCTGCACAGACAGCACAGACAACTGCCACTCCCGATATAAAAAATACAACTGTAACTCCCAGTGTAACCAAAGGTAGGCAGATCAGGCATGGATACTGTCACCTCGTATTACCTCGTGGGGTTTTTCTTGTTTTCAGCTAAGGGTTTCCAGCTCACTTACTTCATCTGTAGTTTTGAAGCTCATCCAAAAAGAAAAAAATTAACTTCTCTCCTTAGGGAAAAGCCTGCTATACCTAAGTGTGTTCTCTGGTACCACGTCCCTGATCTAACTGTTGCTCTGGGCTGTTTTCTGGGCCTCTTCTTATGCATCCCCCATCAACTAAGCACACAGAGCTCACGCTCAGAAATGCATCATATCTAGAAATCATTAAATCTAGAAAGCCACAGCAGCAAACAAGCTTTTTTATCCACGTTATGTGTTAATTTACTAAAGGGGAGAGTTGGTAGAGGAGAGGGAAAACAAAAGTAGGTTTCTACCCAGAAACATATTTAAAAAAAAAAAAAAAAGTCAATTCTCATTTTAAAAAAAAAAAACAAAAAAAAAACTCTGATTTCTATACATTTGTAATTTTGTTTCTTTTTCCTGATTATTCATTCAAACATTAGAATTACTTATAAACTGTGTTATTATAAGTACAGTTTTAGAGTGTACAAACCATTGCAGTTCTTTTTTACTTGTTGAAAAGAAAAATTTCAGTTAAATTCAGACAATAAAGTGTCGGTATCATCGGAGAATTACAGTCGATGCTAACAGATGAAAAATGCTCCTTTTTCAGCCAAGTGTGGGCAAGAAAGTGTTACTAGGGAAACCCTAGTTCACATCTCATTAATGAAAGAGCGAAGCTTTGAATCGTTTTATTACAGCACGAGAAGCAAACAGCAGAGCAGTGGAGCTGTAAATCTCTACCGCGGGGAAGTCAGGGATAGTGAAGTGAAGGAGAAGGGCCTCACGGAGTGAGAAAGCCCAGGGTGTGCAGGATGTCTGAAAAAGAGAGAAAGAAGGAAAAGGGAAAACATGCCTAGCGCCAGGTTCAGAGGATGCTCGGCTGACTGGGCTCTCACGTCCCTGCACGTAGGGTTGTGCCAGAGTCACATGGTTAGAAATAAAAGTAGATGGTTTACACAGTCCAAGAGTGAAATGGGTTAGTGAGCTGAAGGAAAGCTCAAAAACTGTTGGGTCACAAGGTGCATAGCCCTTTGTCTGCACCACACTCCTCCTGTTTGTATTTCCCTGGCTTTTCTCACAAATTGTACATCCTCCGCTTTCTCATGAAACCAGGTGGGAAACTTGCAGTCTTCCTGTGGTCTGGCTTCTTTCATCCGGATGTTTCTGTCTCCAGTCATTACTCTCCTACCACTGGAGGGCGCTTCATCCACAGTAGCTCCCGCTCTTCCTCTAGAATTTAATAATTAACCTTCGTTTTCTAAAACTTTGTATAAATTCAGATAGTTTTCTCCAGCTTTCCATATATGAACCTCTTTCCTGCCTTCATCTTCCCCGTGGCATAAGAAAAGCTAGAGAGAAACAAGAGTTCTCAAAACAAATAGAGCTCAGCGTGTCTAGAAACCGCCCCCCAGCTTGGGGGTGGTGCACAGACTGAACAATGTTTTTATCAGGCACCATCCAACTTTTCTGTGAGGTATGGTCTCTTTTTGGCCTGGAACTTGCCAACAGTCTGTTTAACTGGCAGTGAGTCTCCCAGATCTGCCTCACTGCCCCTGCTGTGCTGGGATGACAGGCACATGGCCAACACTCTTGGCTTTTTTGTGTTTTCATCATGGATTTTGGAGACTGAATTCAAGACCTTGTGTTTACAAGGCAGCTGCTTTCCTAGCTCCTGAGTTTAGGCAGATGTCTTAATGTCTGGGATTTAGTCAGAGTAGCCATGTACTGTTCCCTCCAGCTGTACAAAATAAAGGAAAAGGCAGTTCTGTTTTTTTGACTTCTGAGTGCTATGTGGCCTGGCCTTGGTCAGGATTTTATGTCCTCCCTTCCCCTTCTTACATTTAATTTCACGGAGAAAATCATGTTGTGTTCAGATGTGTGATGGCAATCTTACAGATGCACCAGTAAGCTCTTCTGCTTGTTCTCCATTAAAGCTATTTTAAATACTCCCCATTTTTCCAAACACTTGACCAAGAGATTTCTCACTCTGTTTCCTCTCCACATTCACAAAGTAGGAACCATAAAAAGGAAAAGCCCTTTTTGGGGGGCCTACAGACATCTCCATCCTCTGTCCAAGGCACTAATAAAGGAAGTGTTGTTTGCTATCCAGGTGAATCCCTTGCACTGTAGCCTGGCACTTACACAGCCACTTCTCAAATATCTGATGTTATTTCCATCCTCGTCCTGTTCCTGTCTTCTGTGGTCTGTCTGCTTCTTCCTCTCTTGGATGCAGTTGCAGTAGAGAGTAAAGGAGATGCTATGGGGTAGACAGCACAGTGTCTGGCTCTGAGCTCTCAGTGACTATCAGCATTTGCTGCTCTTGTCCTGCTCATTGACAGAAAAGGATTGAGGGGTGAGGGAAGAAATTACTATTCTGAGTAATCCTGAGCAGACCATTTTCTGTGGGATGAGATGAGGATCGATTGTGATGTCTATTTCCTTTCCCTGGAACATCGTGTACATTTCTAAGAACTGTTTATGCGCAGATGGCTTGCTGTGCTTGGCCATTGTAGACGCCTGGCCATGTCTGTAGATATTTTGTCATGATGTTGTAACATCCTTTTCAGTTGCTAGATTATCTCATCTGCAGTGAAGATAGCACAGTTCAGGTTTCCCCTCATCACTGGATATCCAGATTATCCCAGTTTTCACTCTTCTGCAGAAATAGGAATGGGCATCTTTAAAGATGTATCTTTGAATATCTTGAGTCTTCCCAAGAATAAAGTCTTCATGTAGAATTGCAGCTTTTAATAGGTTCTCACACATACTGCCTGAAAACACCAATCAGAAACATTATTTATATTCCCATCAACAACCCTGTTTCCTGCTGTCCCCTTCAGCAGATACCCATTCTTCTTTGAAATGGATGCTAATGTCATAAGCAAAAGTAACACCTTGGTTTTTGTTTTAACTGACAATTCTTTGTCTTACAACACACACTCTACTACGCATGCATAAGATGCTTTTTCTAGTTTACCATTTGTCTTTCAACTTCTAGTCATTTAAAATCTAGACTGCTTTCAGACATGTGCAGAGAGGCAGAGGTGGAATGAGGAGCCTGCTAAATGAGCTGTCCCCAGGTCTGTGAACACTTCTGTCACCCATTGGTGGCCAGCCTGTTTCATAAATGATGTGTAAGATGTTGGTTGAGATGGAAAGTGCTGGGCTGTGCCAACCTGGTTCAGCTTCTCTGTCTTTTCCTTCATGGCCTCTGCTTTGCTGTTAATGTGGTCCTTCTGTTTCTCGGCTTCAGATGTCGCTCTGGCTGCCGTTCTAGTTCCTGTGCTGGTCATGGCCCTCACCACACTCATCCTCATTTTAGTGTGTGCTTGGCACTGGAGAAACAGGTCAGTACCGAGCTTGCTTACATGATGAACCAGGTGTGGGTTGGGGGAATGTGCAGTGATGGAAAGCAGACCCTGAATATATAAAATAATGTACAGTACAGTTGACCTGTTAGGATAACCCTAGAATTCAGGTTTCTCCTTCAGCTCCATGGATAGGTAGTAACTAGGGCACTCTAATGATAACTGAGATCTGCATTGTACACTGGGCTCTATACATTAACATGAACACCGACATGTAGGTATTTGGAAATACTGTAAAAATTAAACTGACTGACTTCTCTAGCATGTTTAGCAGGGTTGGCTGACCAAAACAACAAACACTCGTGTTTGGTGAGTGTCATTGAGAGGGCAAAGGAAGTTAACCTGAAACCTCTTCAGGAAGGACAGCTTCATGTTGTGCTTCAAGAAACAGGATCTGCCCAGATAGAAGAGAGTAGATGTCTTAATGTGTTCAGGTTGCAAGAAGAAAATGCCATAAAACAGATAGTTTGTAAATCAAATCTCCTTGTTGTAGTTCTGGAAGCTGAGAATTGGAACATGGAGTGCTGGCAGATGAATGACTAGAGAGAGACCCTTTAGGGTTCCGACAGTAGAGGAGGGGTGACCAAACTCCCTTAGGCCTCTTATAGGAGTACTGATCCCATCAGTGAAATCATGACCTGGCCGGGTGGTGGTGGTGCATGCCTTTAATCCCAGTTTGAGGCCAGCCTGTTCTACAGAGTGAGTTCTAGGACAGCCAGAGTTATAGCAGAGAAACCTTGTCTCGAAAAACCAAAAGAAGGAGGAGGAGGAGGAAGAGAGACAGAGAGAGAGAGAGAGAAACCTGATCCCTCCCTAGAGTGCCACTTCCCAGCACTATGATCTTGTGGGGCTGGCATTCCAACATCTGGATCTTGGAAAGACACAGATATTCAGTCTTATCACCATTAAAAAAAGAAGAAAAGAAAAGGCCCAGACTGAGGGAAGTACTTAAGACAGAGAGGACAGTAGGCAGAATAAATAGTCATCTCCTTTGGGCCTAGCATGGGGTTGTACTGACATAACCGTGGGGGTGCAGTCTGGTCTTGGATCACGAAGGCCTTTCTGGGAAAGAGAAATTTAGGTTTCATTCTATTGGGAAATTATTGAATGTTAAACAGACTGGTTATCTTATCAGATGACTGTAGAAAGTGACAGGATTTGTGAAGTATGGATCAGGTGGATAGAAGAGAGGAGAGAAGAGGCATCCAGATGAATTTGGAAACAATCTGGCCAGGCAGAAGTACAGCACCATGACTCTATGAAGGGACATGTTTCACAGCAGTGTCAGAAGGACGCATGACCAGCTTTATGTGGAGGAAGGGGCAGCAGTTGTCTGGGGTGATGTGAGGTTTGTTGTTTGGCTAGCAGCAACTCCATTAGGTTACAGTGGGAGGGACAGGTTTGGTAGAGAAAGATGATTTCATTTGTTGAACACTTGGCTGCTACCTTATGCCGAGTACTGACCCACGAGGATCTGTACATCCCAGCAGATGTGCAAAGTAGATAGCTTGAGCCCTTTATCCTCATTTGTAAAGCAGAATAATCTCTGCTTTCTTGTAAACACTAACTTTAGTTAGATGGGATTTGCATGCTTCTCTCAGTGGCCTTTCATTTGCTAGGTTTTCTTTGTAAAAGGCTCTGAGTAAATAGCAATTGCTTCTGTTGTTTTTATGTTATATACTTTTATTAATTGAGAATTGCATAATTATATCTTGATCATACTCACTCCCACCACAACTACACCCAGATCCACCGTCCCCTCATTCCATTCCCACCCAACTTTGTGTCTTCACCTTTGCAACTTCATCAGTGTTTATATACTCTTGGGTGCGTATCCTTCCAGTGGAGTCTGGTCCACCTACCAGGGGCCACATCCTTGAAGAAAACTAATTCTCCCTCTTCAGGTAGCTATTTATTACCAACAGCTCTCAGATAGGGGAGGAACTTCATGACCACCTCCACTCTGTTAGCTGGGATTTTATCTGGCTTGATCTTTGTGTGTGTGTGTGTGTGTGTGTGTGTGTGTGTGTACACATACAGACATGTATATATATGCATATACATGTACATATATATGTATGTGATATAGATATAGAGATATATATTACACACATATATATATATAATGTAATATATATATATATCCCCACATACCACATCAAATGTGTGAAGATTAGAGGACAACTGTGGGAGTCTGTTTCTCTCTTTCCACCCTGTGGGTTCCAGGGATCAAACTCAAATTCTCAGGGGTTTGGTGACAAGCCCCTTTACCTGTGGAACCATCTCACCAGCCCACGTTAGATTGGCGGTATCAGAAGATGTCCTTTTGTGGCTGGTTTTCTTTTGTAAAGGCGCCGAGTAAATAGGAATTCTTAACAGGGAGCAGTTTCTCCCGGGGAAGACAAATCAGAATTCTGAGGTGTGTGTGTGTGTGTGTGTGTGTGTGTGCCAGGGGTACGCTGGCAATAATCTTGTTCATTGCACTTGGGACTCTTCGTCCCAGACGCTGTAGGGCCTTTGGGGCCCAGAGGAGCATTCTCCTCTCCCGCCACTTGTCAGTAGTAGTGATGGCATTGTTCCTTGCTGGTATGGTGGAGATGAAGACATCTGTATTAAGAGCGTGAGAGGTGCGAAGCGTCTCTGTGCCAAAGGCCCATGCTCCTAATTGTTAACTGGTATTTACGCTGCCTGTTGGCAGATTTTTACTAGAGGCCTTCACTGTTTTCGAACTTTTGTTTCAGAAAGAAAAAAACTGAAGGAACCTATGACTTACCCCACTGGGATCGGGCAGGTAACTTGTGGACTTAGCTTGTCTTTTCAGTCAGAGAGAAATCTCTTCCTCTGCTCGTTATAGTGGAGGAGGGAAGACGTTCTCAGGTCCTTAGGGACTCCTCAGTTAGAAATCAACGTGCTCTCCCAGGGCTAGAGAGTTGGTCAGCATTTGAGAGCACTGGCTGCTCTTCCAGAGGATCGGGGGTTCAATTCCCAGCACCCACGTGGCAATTCACAAATGTCTGTTACCCCGGCTCCAGGGGATCCAACACTTACACACAAACATACATGCACACAAAACACCAGTGCACATAAAATAAAAATAAGTAAGTCATTATAAAAAAAGACATTAACATGCTCCCACCATCTGGTTCATAAGTAATTACAGGGAGAATGTGCAGTTCTTGCAGCATACATTGTTCTCTCTTCCTCTGGAAGTTGCTCTTTTCCTGTGATTATTCCCCTTAAGGGGCCCAGCCTTCCATGTGGTCTGAGTACGAAACAAGGACCAGGGTCCCGGTATGTGCGTATGACCCTGCCATGGTGATCAGCAGGAGTCCAGTGCTTTAAGAACCTATGAGGTCCTTGGTTATCTGAATTGCTGAGTGTCTCCTTCCTACTAGTGTCCCCTTTCACTACCAGAGGAGATATCCACGCCATGACCAGAGTATAGCAAGCCAGTGGCTCAACAGTGCAGCCAGGGAGGGTCCTAAAAGGTGTTGGAGGTTCTGAGAAAACCTTTTTCAAAACACTGCTGTGACACTGCCTGACGCATGTATTAGTAGTGATTCTGCGTGTGCATTATGTAGAGACTTCTACCCTGTGCTGCTTTGCACTGGGCATTCTATCAGAGCAAAGTCACCTCGAACATGAGGGCTGATTTCTATAGAATTGGTCTGTGTAAGTAATGATTGTCCCTGGCTTACAATCACAATGAAGGTTGGTGGAAAGGAGTGAAGCAGTTTCTCCCTGCCAAATCGGTGGAACACGAGGAGACACCAGTTCGCTACAGCAATAGTGAAGTTAGTCACCTGAGTCCAAGAGAAGTCACCACAGTTTTGCAGGCTGATTCTGCAGGTAAGACTACAAAGCCCTGCGTGCGAGGCAGGAGGAGAAACACATTTGTTCCAAGGACTTTAGGATTCACAGCAGCAGTTCTCAACCTGTGGGTCTCAACCCCTTTCACCAGGGTGGCCTAAGACCATCTGTATATCTGATATTTACATTAGGATTCACAACAGTAGCAAAATTAGTTATGAAGTAGCAACAAAAGTAATTTTATAGTTGGGGGGTTCACCACAACATGAGGAACCTTATTAAAGGGTCGCAGCATTAGGAAGGTTGAGAACCACTAATTTATAGTGTGCTTCATCGTTTTCACATGTTAAAGATCGTCCGTGTGGGGCTGGGGAAATGGCTCAGCACGTAAGAATACTTGTGGCTCATGCAGAGGACCTGAGTTTCGTTCCCAGCTCCCATATGATGGCTCCCAGCTGCCTATAACTAGTTTTCAGTGATCAGTCACACTCTTCTGACCTCTACATGTACCATGCACACACATGGTACACAGATATACATGTAGGCAAACATTCATTCCAATAAAAAACCAATTTTTTAAAGATAAACTGTGTTCTGTAGATTAACTTTCTCAGGGATGACCTTGAGAAAACAAATCATTTCTGCTTAGATGCTCTGTTCGTAAAACTGAAACATTCCTTTCTAAGGACACTGCATTATATCTATTAGCCTAGAGGTTCGATTTAGTTTCTTGTTTGTTCTTGATGAATCTATGCAACAGGGATGAGAGCAGGGGCAGCTGGGGAGAAAGTTTAGTCCACACTTTGCAAATACAAGGACTTGTGTCAGATCGCCAAAACATTTTTTTCTCCCACCCAAAGAAGTCAAGCATGGCAGTGCATGCATATAATCCCAGTACTGGGGAAGCAGAGACAGAAGGATCCCTGGGGCTTGCTGGCTAGCTAGTCTAGCCCAGTAGGTGAGCCTCAGGTCCCAGTGAGAGACACTGTCTCAAAAAACAAGGGAAGCAGCTCTTGAGGACTAACACCCAGTGTCGACCGCTGGTCTCCATGTGTACATGAACACTAGTACACAAAATAATGAAACATCAGGGAAGGCTGAAAGCTGGGCAGTGATGTCCTGCTGCCCTAGAACATGTGCATTCTAACCATTTCCTGTTAGAGCTGAGGTGAAAAAGAGGTGATGTTTCCCAAAGACAATACTTATTCCATTGGTAAAACACTTATCTCCTCAGGTACTGGTGTAAATCTAAAGAACATACACTAGTACTTCTACATGAATAAGGCTTTCTGGAATGTCAGGGTACTACTGTGAGGCAGTAGGTAGCATACTTCTCAGCTGGGACTGTGGGTGGGAATTCTGTAGTTTTACATTGAGAAAGACAACAGTGCCATGGTGAAATGTTTGGCTTGGATGCAACCGGTAGCTGTCATCTTAAAGTATGTAATTTCCGTTTTCATAAGATAAGTGTCCCATTGTATCTTGTGATGTCACAGAGTATGCACAGCCCCTCGTGGGAGGAATTGTTGGCACACTTCATCAGAGATCTACCTTTAAACCTGAAGAAGGAAAAGAAGCAGGCTACGCAGACCTAGATCCTTACAACTCTCCAGTGCAGGAAGTGTATCATGCCTATGCTGAACCGCTGCCCATAACGGGACCGGAGTATGCGACCCCGATCGTCATGGACATGTCAGGGCACCCCACATCCTCAATTGGTCTGCCCTCCACATCCACTTTCAAAACTACAGGGAACCAACCTCCTGCTTTAGTGGGAACTTTCAACACACTTCTCTCCAGGACTGACAGCTGTTCCTCAGGCCAGGCTCAGTACGATACCCCAAAAGGGGGGAAGCCAGCAGCTGCCCCAGAGGAACTGGTATATCAGGTGCCACAGAGCACCCAGGAAGTATCAGGAGCGGGAAGGGATGAGGAGTGTGATCCTTTTAAAGGAATCCTTTGAAGGTGGTGCTGCTTTTTACAAAGCATCCACTGAAAGCACATGGCTTTTTAATTCTTAGTGGTAGTAATAGTAGAATGTATTACGTATCTGTCACTGAGTGTTAGGGGAATGTGGTGACCGAGGTACAAGAAACTACTTATCTTGTCATCTTGCTTTAAAGGTGTTATTGTGTGGCAGTTACTGCTTGCCTGTTACATTTCAAACATTCTGTTTGTTACTACTGTAAAACACTATTTTTAATACCGAAAAATCTCCCTATAATGCACTTCAAAGAAACTGAAAAAAATCACTGAGTATTTATTACAAATGCTGCAGGTACATTAATGAACTTGAGATGGTTCTGTAAGCCTTGCTGGCAATAATGCATGGTACTGTCTTGAAATATCGAATGGCTTGAAATTCTCCCTCTGTGAAAGGTAGGTACTATTCTGCTTTCCTCCTCCTTTAATCCTGTATTACTGTCTGCATTCTTTTTTTTTTTTTTTAAATCAGTGACCAATAGCATTGGTCTAGTTGCAGCCATGTGTACTTCTCCGCATTTCCCTAGAAAGATGTATTGTTGGCGCACTCTGCCCTGCAGTGAGCTGGGTGACTGACTTCTCATTTGATGACACTTTCAACAGCATTAACACCTTGTGGTCTCAGCACTGTTCATCCCACCCAGGACCCTCTGTGGCCTCGCTCCATCCTGTGTTCGTAAATGCTGGTGGCATCTTCATTAGGTGAGGTTGACATCAATCTCATGAAATCAGAGCCTTTGCTATCTAAGTATATTTCTCCACATGGAAATGGGAGAGAACCATTTACAATTTAGGAAGGTTATACAGGTGACCACTCTGCTTCACTCTAAAGTAATATATAAATTACTTTAGGGAAGAGAAACTCAAAAGTTAACTACCTTGGTTTTATTTACACACAAGCCCAAATACACATTTTTTTTTTCATGAGTCCCAAGGTATTTTACAGCTTTAGTCAAATAGTTTTTAATTTCAGTTTTCCTCAGTAAACTATTATAAAAAAAAAAAGAAAGAAAGAAAACCAGCATTAGCCAGGCCTAAAGGCTCAGACCTACAACCCCTAGTACCTGGGAGGCTGAGGGAAGAGAATCCCAAGTTCAATGCTTTATAGTCTACAGAGTGAGCTCAGGATTAGCCTAGGCCACTCATAAAATCCTGTCTCAAATAAGAAAGGGGCGGGGATGTGATGAGTGTTTGCCTACAGCACGTGAGGCCCTAGCTTCAGTCCCCAGGACTACAAAAAGAGAAAAGGGCCAGCATGCATTCTTCAGTTCTGTGTGATTCTGCCTGCCGTCTGTGGGAAGAGGCCTAAGAAGTCCTCTCTGTCAGACCTGGTAAATGGATGCAGTAGCATGGGATTCTTCCCAGCAACTTGTCATTGCTTGAGCATGACCTGCCCCACACTGGTTTCAGGTAGGGTAAATTAGACATTGTCTGTAATAGATTATCCTGTAGTTCAGAAACCATCTTCTCATATCTGTAGGCTGGCAAGGTAACAGAGGATGCACATCAGATGTAAACATAAAACCCCGTATCCTCTCCACAAAGCAGCCTGTATATGGTTTTAAAGTATACGTGGCCGTCAGGGTCTAGTCATTTTTCTCAGCTTGTACCATCCAGGTTATGGCTTTGCCAAACTTCACTAAATTTGGATAGTGGAAAAGGTATTGACCTTGCTTCTTTCCACAAGTACATCAGTATTTTAAAATGTTGCTTCAGGAAGAGAACTCCCTGCAGGTTCCCTGCCTCCTGTGAGTTTGTCATTTTTACTTTAATTCGCCTTTGGTTTTGCAGACTTTGAGGCACAATTCCACTCATTGAAAAAAATCAATGCATATTTTAAGCACAGATGTTGAACTTGTACTAAGACATTTAAGAATGTGTAAAGCACATGCCGCAGTTGTCCCCTTTCAGGTGGGAGCAAAGTAAACCATTTGCTGTTTTGTTTTTATTCATGCTTAGTACGCAGAGAGTATAGTTTTCTTTGAGTCAGATACCTGTTAGAAGCTTTAAGAGAGATTTTGAAGGTGAAGTCATTTTCCCAAAGAAGCTTGCTATTTTGTGTAACTGTGTGTTCCCGATCACCTTTCCCCAGAACTTTTAAAAAATAAAGCAAGGCCATGTTTTCTGGTACGATGCATATAAAACTTGATTCATATTGCCACTGTGCTGTCCTTGAATGCTACCAATGGTTTTCTTAAAATACCTAGTTATTTTTATATATTCTTGACTTTGCAGATGAAGAGCTGAGCCTGATTCAAATTATTTCTTCTGATTTTTGTACTTTTCCTTTTATGTTCTTAATCACTTACATGTCTGATACACAGCTTTGGAAGACAATCAAGTAAAATGTGAAAGTAACCATTTTTTGACCAAACCCCTTGATTTCTTTTTTTCATTCTTTGCTTGAAATAGTCAATACTTAACTCCCTGTAGTTTGTCGTTCTTTTTATCCTGGTAATACTGTTACAGAAATATACAGACAGCAGTGTGGCAAGTGTGGCCTTTGGAGGGCTCAGAAAATTACATTGACTTGGCTGTTACTTGATTCTTAGAACCAGCACAGATAAAGATATTGTGAATTTTGGTTTGCATTTTATTAAATGCTGTTTATCTGAGCAGCAGATCCAAGCGGTCTCTGTTGAATGTGCCAGGTCTAGTCCATTTATTTAATTCATGTTTCACTATTTGCACTTTGCATTGAATAATGGGTTTATTTGCTGTTCACATAGAGAATTTATACAGTCATTACGGTTATGGTGTGTTCTATACGTGTGCTTCTCCTCTCCCTGTCCCAAGGACGGGCGTTAAGTATGGGTGTGGCCACAAAGCTGTGGCCAGGGATTGAGCAGGAGCTTCTTTGCCTTGGCAACACATTGTCACCTGGAGAGCAGCAAACCAAGGCAGACAAGACCTCTAAAAACCCAGAGATTATGGGGGACACTGAGGGCTTCCAGACCCTCTGTAGAAAACTGACGAAGCTCTGTGTAAAGAAGAGTTGTTAATTCTACCTTTTGGTTTTGAACTTGAAGTCCCTAAACTGCAAAATCTAGCGAGTTGGATGGTTATAGAGTGTTTAGGTTAACTGTGGCACCATTTCTCATTTAGTCCAACTTGTGTGTAGTTTCTTTCACTTGTTTTCCATTTTTGGCACTGGGAATGGTGAAAATAAAGCGTACTGAAATACAGAGGAAGTAAAATGGCTGGAGTGTCAGTTATATTCTCTCAGAATGTATTTTTCTTACCTCGGCATGTACTGTAGTCACTTGATATTTGTATATGTTGCTAGAATTTAGGCTGTTGGAAATATTGACATTCTAATGTGTTTTTAATAAATTATATGTGTGTGTCTTGCTCAGATTATTTGGATTAAATAAAACAACCTTGACATCATTTTCTTAAAAAAGCCAAATTTCTCAATGTTAGCAACAGTCTTACTTTATGGCCAATATTATAATACTGCTTTTAGTATCATCTCAAAATGCTCCCGTTAGTTTTTCTTCCTTGCTCCCCTCCTGCCTTCCCTGCTGCCAGCTTCACCCTTTATCAAGCCTGACTTCCTATGGGAGTAAAAGTGGGCAGCCTAGCTTCCTGTGGCTGCGCAGTAAGAGGGAAACACCCTGTGCACATGTGGAGTCCTGTGGTGCCCAGCTTCTACAGCAGAGTTAAAGCTGGGCACTGTGCCAACATGCATTAGCCTCACGTCTGGATCCTGGTCAAATCAGCAAGTAACTCACCCTCCCCTTACAAGCGGTTTTTCAGTACTTTACTTACATATTTTTCTGATATTTGACTCTCTTTAGGGAGGCAAGTTAAGTTGCCAGTAAGAACAACGTTTCCGGTAATGCTTACTGGTCAAAGGACAGAGTTCTTCATTCAACTCAGATTTCTGACAGTGTTCGAATCCATCCTCATCACCTTTGCTGTTCTCTTTTCTCCTCCCCTTCTACCCCCAGAAGCTTTTGGTTGTGTGTATTAACAGCTGAAAAGAGAGACTGCCTCACGGAGCTAGCTTTTGTTTATGGTTCATCGTACTTTTCTCTCCTGTACCTAAAATGGTCTAGTAAATGTTTCACTGAAGGCTAAATTTAGTCATGTGAAATACTGTCATTTTTTCCCCCATACAGATAAACAAAAAACCAATCAAATCTTAAGGCTTTACTTACATTGTTTTTCTTTTCTAATTTGCTTCAAATAAACATTTAAGATTTAATGCATACATTGGGAAAATACTTAAGTTTTCTCAATCTTGACCTTGCTTAGCTTTTTTTTTTTTTTTTTTGAACAGTTGGACTGACATTCACCTTTGATCCCAGCACTCTGGAGGCAGAGGAAGGCCCATCTCTGTGAGTTTGAGGCCAGCCTAGACTGCATTGTGGTTTCTAGGCCACATAGACCTTGTCTAAAAAAATGTTTTTTAATTTAAAAAAAAAAAAATGCTGTAGAGTACAGTGACACATACCTGCAACCCCAGAACTTGGGAGGCTGGGGTAAAATAACTGAGTTCAAGGCCAGCTTAGGCTACATAATAAGAACCTGTCTTTAAAAAAAAAAATCTAAGGATGCCACTCGGGGCGAGAATGCTTGTCTAGCATGTACAAGGCTCTGGTTCACTCCCTAACTCTGAAAATTATTACTGGTTTAATTCATTGTGGGGGGAAGCTTAATTAAACCAGTACAGACACCATGGACTTCCGCAGCCAAGTGGTTCTAGTCTTCTGTAACTGGCCCCCAGGCACATGCTAAGAATTACAAATAAGCATCTCGAAATGACACATGACTGGTGACTTCAACTAAATTGCCAAAGAACTACAAAAGGTGTTTTAAAACACCTCAAAATGCTAGCTTGTTTTTAAGAAACACAATCAAAACTTTACATATCCCCCTGATATCATAATTAAATATATTCACAGAAATTAAGCTGTTGGTTATAAATCACCAAGCAGCAAGAGACTTAATATACATATTTGAGGAGTTCATCCAACATATTTAAAAATAAACTAAAAGTTGCGGTACAAAAATAAAACTAATACTGTTTAGCGTCATTTTTTGGATCTGTATAGTCAATCTTGAGTCAAGTTGATTACCATTTTTTTCTCTATAATATCCTTTAAAAAGAGCTGTTCTGTAGTCACGTTGTGATACACATTCTGAAAAAGAAAATGAAATGGGATTGTCATCAGTCCCACTCTCCAGGCATTACTAAGATACACTCTAATGCTCTGAATATTAAAATTTCTTCATAATAAGCTCACACGTTAATAACAAGTTACATGAACCTTTGTACCTTGTTTGCTTGTTTTGTGTGAGAGCTTCTCCTAAATCTTACCTTCCACCCCAGTTTCATCTGGAGTAAATTGTAGAAAGACCGAAAATTTAAATCAGAATAGCATGGGAACCCATTTTAAAACATTGACCTGGAAATAAGATACCATAAAACCTAGGGGGTTTCAGGGTAAGTTGGCTGGTTTCTAACAGGATATCTTACAGTCCAGGCTAGGCTCACACTTACGTAGTAGAGGATGATCTTAAACTCCTGACCCTTCTGCCACCACCTTTAAAACAATAATTCTGAGCCTGACATAGTTTTGTAATGCCTATAATTCCAGCTGCTTAGCAAGATGAGGCAGGAGGACATGGGTGAAGGCCAGCCTAGATTATAAGGAGAGACCCTAACGCAAGATATTTTTTGAAAGGTCTGAGATAATAGCTCAGTGGTAGAGTGCTTGCTTAGCCTTCATGAGTCCCTGAGTTCAGTTCCTAATACTGCAAAAATAATTCTGGAACTGAGTCTATAGCTTAGTGGTCAAGTGCTTGCCTAGCATTGGACAGCACCCTAGGTCCAATCTCCAGCACAATTTTTTTTTTAATTTATACTATCGGCAGATATCCTCAGGAAATTACTTCAATATTCTGCTCTTGTTTCTATAGTCTACAAATGCTGTAGGAAACTAGGGCTGGGGAAAAGCCCGAATTCCAAGCTCAAATATATCTTATGTTAGTGGAACAAAAGACAGCAGTAAAATTCAGTGTGAATCACTTTCCCGGCCCTGTGGTATTCGGGGATTATTTAATAGGACTGAATTTATTGCTATCACCACATACTCGATAGCAAAACCAGGCAGATTTTAAAATTTTAAGCATGACACTTATGGTGTCTCATTAATATAAGAACTCCAAAAATAGAAAATTCCTTCCCATTCAAGACTTGACTCTCGGGACTGACCAAGAGGATCAGGAACTGGTCAAGAGGTCTGCTTCCTTGTCACCATCAAATCTCTTTCATAGGGTTCTATGCTTCTAGACTACCTTGTCTACTTAAAGTGTGAACATAATTACTGTGAGCATAGAGATGATTTGGTGAGTTCGTGTATCTCAAACATACCAGTTGATTATATTTAAATAGTGTAAAACCAAGACCTAAAATAGCACTCGGTCTATTGGGGTTTGATGAAACAGCAGTATCCAAGGGATCTGAGACCCACAAGTTAGAAACTGATGCTATAGTAAAATGACTTCTGGACCATGTTTTCAGCTTTTTGGAGCTCAAGAATGTGAGAAGAGAAATATGGGTGTTTAGGTACATAACTCAGTTGAGAAAGTACTTACAAGGCCCTAAGTTCTAACTCCAGCACCTGTATGAAAAGCCAGGCGTAGTGGCATACACTTGTGACCTCAGCACTGGATAGCCTAGACTAAGTACATTCTATACCAGTGAGAACTGTTAAACAAGGTGACACTCAAGGTTGATCTCTAGTCTCCAGAGACACCCACACATGATGCACCTACAAATGTGAACACAATACACACAATTTTAAGAGGGTTTGGTTTTTTTGCAGTCAAAAAAGAAAACTTACCTTCTTCATCAAAGACATAGTTGCATTTCCATAGTAGTGTAAAGGACTGTCTGGCTTGTTAAAGTTGTACTTAAAACCAGCGAGGTGAACTTCACTGCATATGTGAAACGCCAGTGTGATGGCGATGATTCCTGTTGTGGGGTGTTTGGGTTTCTAAGAAGAAATTAGAAACTTAAAAATATGAATAAGCTACATTCTTCCTGAACATACCTGGCTGGCCTAGTCTGTTGAAAATGGATTTCTAAACATTAAAAAGAGAAATAGTTAAATTATCATTGAGTTCTAAGACTCAAACCCCAAAGAGTACACATTACTCTGAAAAGGACGTACACTGTCACTGATACCTTGTAAAGTCTCTAAAATAAAATAGAGCTGCATTTTTAGCTCAGGACGACTGTGAAGAGAATCCTGCTGTGGTAGTTTGAACAAAAATGAAACGAGTCTAGCTCCTACAGAAAGCGTTTGGAAAATTAAGAGTGTGAACAAAAGCTAAGGACACTCAGTGCGCTAAGTTATGGCCTCGTGATCAACACTTTTTTCTCCCTCTTTCCAGCCTTTGAGAGACACACCCCCACAATGATGTGCTGCCCCTAGCATGGGGTGAACAATGCTGGGTATGAACTTCCAGAACTGAGCTAAAAGAGTCTCTTCTTCGTAAGTGATACCTCCGGTATTTCATGTAACATGAAGTTGACTAACACAAAGTGCTTGAGACAATTCTTTTTACTCCGAAAAGTTACATCCTTGCGCTGAAGCTATTCTGCACATAAGGCCAGCCCACTAGTCATGTTGGCCTTGCTGTATAACATTGAAGATAAGGCTGTAAGAAATGAATTATTGGACATTTGGAAAAAGAGTCTATCAAGGCCATACAAAGACAAAAGTAGCCCAAAATACACATCTCTCACTCAAGTTTTTTTTTTAACCTTCTAAATAAACATCAGATAATATTCATTTGGTGTCTAATTTCACTTAACACAGCTGTAGTCCTAAGAAAATGGCATATACACCATGGTTCTTAGCAGTTTCGGAAACCTCTAATATCTCTCTGTCCCCTTAGCTAGATCTCTAGTTTGAAACTACGCAGTGATACATACGTACCTGACCTTTGGGAAACACTTTGGGAAATTGGAGCAGTTGATAAGCTGCTGCTCTGATGATATATGGATCTAATATTCTGAGTTGGTATCGTTTATAGATCATCCTTAAGGCTGGTTTCTTCCAGAAACCATTAGTGTTCTGAAATATGGAAAGTGGGATATTGTGAATGTGTTTTATTTTAAGGAGAAAAAAATACTGAAAGAAATCTGAACCTAGATAGTTTTGCCAACTTACTATGTTGCTACCTGTCAGTATTTCCAACAGCCACCTTAAATCATGTGGTTTAAAAACAACAAGAACTGCTGTAGTGTTGGGATCGTTCTGAGTGGGGTCTGAAAAGACAGATTCTGGATAAAAAAGCCTGAAGGTTGTCCTTCTCCCGACTTCTTCTTCATGTCCTAAAACAGGACCATTATTCATTCTGAGGGTAGTAAAACAAAATACACAGGATGAGTGGAGTGTGAGCCATTTTCACCAAGTTATGAGGCTTCAGAATTGGACAGGCATCAGTGATTTTTCCTGCATTCTGAAGCCCCAAGACAATTGATTAATCTTTTACAGTAGTGAGCAGGGAAATAATTTCATGAGACATTCATCCCTATTCAAAAACTAATTATGGCATCAGTTATTCAGTCTGACCTGCACAAGACTAAAGGAAATGAGAATACAAGAACCACAGAATTACTATGGTTAGAAGAGAGCTCGGTGGATAACCACACAAACCTGCCTTGGATTTACAACTAATGGCCCTGAATTCCTGAGAGAGAAGGTTATATGCCTACAGGTTATATGGCCCAAAAATATGCAGATATGTACCTATGTGACTAATGAACATGACAAATCACATTGAAGTTAGTATGAAGACCCATTGAAATTGTGATCTTGGGCTGGAAAGATGGTTGAGTAGTTCAAAGCATTTGTTGTTCTTCTAGAGTACAAATTCAGTTCCCATCACCTACATGTTGGCTCACAGCCATCCCTAACCTCAGTTCTAGGGGATGTAGTGTCCTCTTCTGGACTCCACAGGCACCAGGCATACACACGATGTACTTACATACATGCAGGCAAACACTCATAAAAGTAAATCTTATAAAAATTCTGTATTGCACTGGGTGGTGGTGGTGGTAGTGGCACACGCCTTCAATCCCAACACTCCCAGGCACAGGTAGGCAGATCTCTTGAGTTTGAGGCCAATCTGATCTACAGAGCAAGTTCCAGGACAGCCAAGGCTACACAGAGAAAACCTGTCTCAGAAAAACAACTCTGTATTGCACACAGCACTATTAGTTGAATGCCTTTTGCTTCTGACTAAAAACACTACAAAAGCTCTGCTGTTGGATCAGTGTATGCTCAAGGCCAAGGTTAGACATGCACTGTTTGTGCACAAACTATGAAGGTATTCTATAAAAAAAAAAAGGAATGTTTTGTTTCCAAAACAATGTCCCCTGGAAGGATGCTGTTTTATCCTTTTGCCACAGACTCTGTGTGATATCAGACACTTGCAGTGACTTTCAAAACGTACTCCTGGTGTTTCCCTACAAACACTTGCCATGGTTCTAGAAATTATCACAGTTAAATTTAAACGCCTGTAATTGGAGAAATGGATAGATTCTGTGTAATTGTTTCATGAATTACCACAGCGTCTTCAAAATGGGTAATAAACAGAAAGTAAGATGACCTTGCTATACAGAAATGCATGTAACCCAGGCACCCTCTAAACACTACAAGGCCTTCACACTGTGGCCACAGTGCACTAGTACAATGGCTGCTTAAAACTACTAACACACACAAAGGGGGATGGGTAGGCAGAGGGACAGAGACGGGGTAAGATAGAATATTACCCTGATAACAATCTTAATTGTTATCCCCTCCCATTCAGACAGTAGATACAGAAAAGGTATTTCCTGCACACTATGTATCAGAGGTAATGGTAGCTGTTAACCACAGTCACGATGTCCTTTCCATTACAAGAAATGAATTGTCCTTGAGCTCTGGACCCCATGGCCTCTTTCTATCATACCAGGCGCACTGGGTTCATTTCAACCACCTTAACGAACCATATGCCTTCTTAGATTCTGTAACCACGTCCAAGGGCCAGCTCACTCTTTAGCTCCTCTTCAGAGCATTTCTCAATAGTTGGCTGTACTCGTTTCTTCCTTTCCTTACTTGTCATTCTCAATTCATCCCAGCTGGGCTTCTGGCCATATAGTGCCCAAAGCTTTAGCCAAGAGTGACAGTGACCTTCAGCTTGAGATTCTAGCTGGTCCCTTTTGCCCTTGTGTGGCTTTTCCTCATAATTTGGTTCCAGTTAATACCTCTTCTAAAAGACTCAGTTCTCTTCTTGGCATCTGGGGTCACCTCGTTTTCTTCATGCTTCACTGGTGAAACACTTTTTCCTCATTCAACCTCTAAGTCTTAAGAGCTCCAAACCTCGATGCCAGGCCCTGAGGTGTCTCTCAGTCTCTTCCTGGAGAATCTCACCAAGCCCTTGGGTTAAATGCAGCTCATAGGCCACTCATTATTGAAAGGTTAACCTCCTTATGTGACTATCCACGTATCTACTACATATCTCAAAAACATCTCAAATCTAACATAGTAATACAGAAATTGCTATTTTCCTCTGAACCTGACCCAACCCTGTCTTCCCCAAACTTGCTAAAGGATGCTACCCTGTAGCCACTGACTGAGCTGAAAACAGCCAGAGACTCCCTTGCTAATTTTATTTGCAGTACTTGCCACATCTGATAAAGCAGCAAGTCCGGACGCCCCTTTGTCTGCAACCTCCCTTCAGTCTGTTCCCTTCCCCAAGTCCCTTCCATGACAACTCTGCCCAAGCATCTACTGCCTGCATCCAGGGACTACTCTTGATGCCTCATACTCAGCCTTGTCCCTCATAATTTCATGGTCTGCTGCAGCCAGCATGCTTTCAAGACATAACCATATTTCCTTAAGCTCCTATCTAAAAGGCTTCGAAAGCTCCAAATGTACTTAAAACTAAAATACAATCTCCTAACCTCAAAGGTCCTGCATAGTCCATTCTTTGCCCACCTCCTCAGCTTCTGGTTAGACCACTCTCCTGACCTTGGGTTATCCGCTGCTCCTTACAAATTCGGGATGAATGCCCACATTCATGAATGCCCATGAATGCCCACTGAGAATAGCCACAATACATACCCTCTAGGTCTGGACTACTCTTTCCTTGTCTTCATATAGCTAGTCCCATATAAGCTAAAATTTCCTCAAAATGGTCACCTTTTCCCAAGAGTCACTCTATTATTCTTTATTATCTCTCTCTTTTATTTGTCTATCCTGTACTTTCATCTCCTTATATGTATAATTATTGGGGTTTTTTTCCCCCTTACTTTAGAAAAGTGGACAACTCAAGGTGCAAGAACATTCTTACAGTGCTTCGATCTTCCCTGCGTGTAGATTTGTCCCTGGCATATTAATTGGACTTATTAAATATTTGCTAAATCAGTGATCTGAAACCTAGTTTACTGAAGCCTGCTACCAAGGCACAGAGCTGTATAATCGGGTGCATAAATGGTCATTTTTTAAAACACAGCTGTCCCAGAGTGGAAAGTCACGTTCTTTTCAAACAGCTCTCGGTTAGCAAATAGATATATTTACCTTATTATTACATCATAGGAGTCGATTTTTTCTCCCAATGTCTTATTCTTCAACACTCCTCCATTACCAACCACCACACATCTTTTACATGGCACACTGTTGGACAAACAGACAAGCGAGAGGTTGAGAAATCACGTTTCTAAAAGAAGGTGATTCCTAGAACTCATTTCCTGTTTTCAGGAATGAAGTTAAGTTTCACTTGTCATCCAATCAGAAAAAAGAGCCAACTATGCCTTAGGTCCAGAGAGTCAGAAAGTAATGCTATTGGGAAAAGCATATCACCATGGTTAACATCAACCCTTAGTGGCTCATGCACATGTACATTCTCTCCTGTGAGCCTTCAAATCATCAGTTTAGAGAGAGAAGCCTGATATCACCTGATAGACAATGAGAAATAAATTTGGAGAAAAAAAATACAGCATTCAAAGTCAAAACTGCAAACAGGTGGAACTAGAATTTGGTTGCAGGGTATCCTGTCAGCATGACCTGTGGATACACGCACAGCTCACATTACATCGGTATCTACTTTCTAAACCAGGGCTCCCCATTCCTTATCTACAGCTCAGTTTCTCTTGCATCATATGAGTGTCAAAATGGCCAGTTTGGAATGTGGTAGAGGAAAGGCAGCTTTCTGTACTCTGCCTAGGCTCACTTCAATTTTTCAGATGCTTTCCTTGGTTTTTTGAAAAAAAAAAAAAAAAAAAGAAAGTTCACTCTGTTTCTGTAAAAGCTTTAAGTAGAGCACAAAGGACTTCCTGTTGCAAGCCAGAGTCAACTCCTAGGACAGTACAGAATTGGTCCTCAGCTAAGGCAACCCTGACCTAGGGTTATCAGACCCTGACCACCAGCTACTAGGCCCAGGTAATGACAAACCTTTCCTAGGAGACAAGGCTATAGAAGGGGAGTCTGTGAAGGATTCCCTCCTCGTCCTCATGACAAGGGAAGCCTAAAGGTAAACCTGTTTCTCAAGACAGTAGCAGACCAGTCAAACACAAAATGTTAAGACTAAAATTAATGTGTAGCAAAACTGTACAAATGAAGTATAATATTTAAATCCAGAGAATGTAGGAATGAGGAACCACTTAAAAGAACCAGACTGAGTTAAAAGATGATATATTCCTGGACTTGAGTTTACCCTTTTTATAGAGGCATATATATGAATTATCTTATGTTTTAACACTAATATTGCAAAAACACTTTTAAAAATAAAAGTTCCTTGCCCCTCCCCCCCATGTAGGTGGGCACAAATGTGGTTAGAGGACAACGTATGGGAATTGCTTCTCCTTTTCCATCATGTAGGTGGTAGGGATTGAACATGGGTCACCCAGGGAAGAACTGCTTTCCCCTAAGTCCAGGAAGTAAGCTCAGAGACTCCAGCTTCTACCCTGGAATCTTGACACTAGACTCCCAGGCATGACTGTACCAAACACTCAAAGGCAAGGGCTGCTGGGAATGAAGGCTGACAACATGTTGACTGGGACTTACTCTGGGTTTCAACAAAGGAAATCCAGCTCACAAGCTCTGTCTCTGAAGTAAATCCCCAAAAAAAGGTAACTTGACTCAATCCCAGATTGGGCTAATACCATAACGCTGCAATTCACTGACAGGTTGAATCTTAGTGTTCACAGAGTACATCTCCTTATGAGACTAGATTGCAGGGGTTGCTATGTGGCATTGTATGTGGCATTGTGACCTAAGGATTGGAGAGCATGATGAACAGCCATGTCTCTCATGCCACCCCACTGGCTTCCCCTCAAAGTCCAAGCCCTAGACCTCCCAGAGACCCTACTACTACTTTCAGACAAGAAGGCAAGGGGGACAGAGTTCAGGAAGATCTCTTCTACAGAGACCTCTACTAGCTCCCCACAGAGTTCTGTTCCTTCTCATCACACTTCAGTGTCTAACATTGGTAGGACCTCCATTTTCTTTTTCCTTCTTTGTCAGCTTTACAGGGGACAGGAGAAGAAAAGGTCTTTACTGGAGGAAAAGCTTCCCAAGCCTGTCAGGGGACCCTGTCACTGAGATCCTACTTTTCCTCAAAGGAAAGGATACTACAAAGGCCTACATGTTTTTCTGAACTTGAGGTGTTCCAATAAAATCTTATCCACATCTCCCACACAGTTCTACTAGGCACAGAATGGTACAAACTTTATGAATCACTTGTCTCATTGGTACCCTCTTCCTCCCAAATAGATCCTAATATTCTATCAAGGAACCGATGCTTCCTGCTCTTCATGACACACTTGATTTTGGAGTCTGGCTGCCCTGGCTCCTTAGGTATGAGCAATGATTCCCAGAATCCTCTGGTGATTATGTAACCCCATCATCTTTACTCAACACCATCTCCATACACAAATAGCTGCAGTGAATTGCAAGTGCCTAGAGAGAAGAATGGTGTCATTTCTATTGCCTATCATCCCAACCAAACCCTTTACTCATTCATAGGTGTTTTCAAAATCAGTTTGGGTCTCACATTAAGTGTGCGGAGGTTATTTTCCTAGTGCGTCTGGAGAAGCAGATTTCTGTTACTCTATCCTGGTTTAAAAAAAAAAAAACAAAAGTCCCCCAAGCTTCTTACCTACAAAATCAAGTAACTGTGGAGTGTCTGAACTTCTTAAAGAAAAACCCGAACAGTCACTGAGGAAGTAGGGCTAAGATTCACTTCCCCCAGATGAAAGGTTATATTTTGCCTCATATCAGGTGAAACCAAGTGTCACGACTCTGCTCAAGAAGAGTTACTACCCTACACAATACAGAGAAAGTAAACTTCAGTTGCTATTACAAACCACTTGTGATGTGTCTTCTTTTTGAGTGTATTTAGGTATTCTCTTTTTAGCTTGGGAACGTGCAATGCACACAAACACATCACTCTATTTTTGTTGTAAGAATCTATGGCAGATCCTATTGGTCATGCTCCCAATAACCCAGAAGCCTGCTTTTGTAAGCCTACAATCGTGAGCTCACTATCCCTGACAAGGATTGGCCTATTGGCAGCCACATGACTCATCCCTGATCAATCAGATAGTAGGGGAATCTGTCAGATGCTTTCAGGAAAGGTTCTACCCATCGAAAGAGAATAGTGTAAGTACATTGTTTTTAATCTGCACCTTCCTTTTAGCTTAGACCTTGACGCTGGATGATATATGGTGAGAGCTGCAGCCAACCACCTTGCATCTAAAGAGAAAAGAACCATAGAAAGTCCACCTTGGATCCCTAACACCATGGAACCACTAATTCAATTCCTAAACCAGTGCTACACCATAAAGATGTTAAAATTTTACATAGTCTAAATTCAGGAAGCTTCATTCAAACTACTACGGGTGTAAATTGGCACACCCTAGGGTTGTACATTTTATCAGTGCAGCCATAGGCTAGCATGCACCCTACAGGAGGAACCACAACCTGCAAATCTAAAACCACAAATGAGCAGTAATCCATGTTCAGTCGGCAATCTATATTCCTTGCAGCCAAACCCTAAAATGACGTGCAAGAGATTAGGGATGAAGACCAGGTTCTGTACTCATGCTCCCCTAGCGCCTCCAGGAACTTGGTGGTGATCTGACCTCTCTCATCTCAGTGTTCCCCGTGTGTGAGGTACTGAGCTCAGTGATGTCTTCCATGCTGTTTTGTTGGACAGGGGCCCTTTCCTCCAGTCTTGGGAGCCCCAGCTCTTGTATCTTTTCTCAGCATCTGCCCAGAGGATGTGATAGAAAACAGACAGTGTTTTTCTCACAAATGACCCACCTGTTGAATAGAATCACAACTTCCTCCTGCCTTCACTTCCTTCTACCCTACAGAGGCTATGAGGTAAACAACCCTTCAATCAGCAGGATGTTGGAGTGTGGATGGGATGCAGACTTCATTGTGCTTCTCATGCCTCTAACAAGCTTCTGTCCAGTGCTTTTGAACTCTTCTGTCGCCCTGCCTTGCCTTGCCTCATAACCAATCCAACCCAGTTCTGTTGAGCTGACATGATGGATTCTACACTTCAGTGAGCAGCTAGGCAGCTTTTACAACCCATCCCCCATTCAGTTGCCAACCAACTTACCACAGGTGTTTCCGTTAGTAAGCTATTTATTTATATGTAGTTACTGTATAACTGCCTAGGCTACAGGGCTAAAGCATTCATCATCTGGAGGGTGGGGGTGGGGAATCTAGTTTATGCATTTTAAGTAGGAGCTGCAGTTCTGCATGCCAAGGCTTCTTTTGCTTGTAGCTGAGGAGGGATGAAATTCCACTCGAGAGATTGCAATATCTCTGGGACCAGGAGCAGGCTGGAGCAAGATAGAGACATAGAGAGCAAGGAAGTCATAATCTTAGGGTATGGGCTTGTTTTAAGTCTTCCTTGTAGTTCCCTTGAAATGTCCATCTTTAGTGAAGCTCACTGTGCATGGGCTTGGGTGAACAAAGAAATGTAAATCTATGAGAAAGCAACAGTAGCAGCACAGGGAGGCATAGCTGGGCTAGTTGACCTAGTTGACTTCAGAATCCACCATGGCACAGAAACACTTGGGGAACCAAAGAAATGACAGAGAAAGAAAGCTACTAAAAAGGGTTATCACCATGCTTCCTTTGTCCCTTAAAACAGGACATAACATTTATTATTGCATTTTGTTTACTTTGTGTGATAGAGACCACTCGGTTCTCTCTTTTCGCTATCTGGGTACTAGAGATTTGAACTCAGGGTGTCAGGCTTGGCAGCAAACACCCATATCCGCTGAACCATCATATTAGCCCCAGAACTTGCCGTGTTAAAAGAGGGCTACAGTGACCTAGACAACAGGCAACAGCATATCCTATCACCGTTCTCGCCAGGTATGGCCAGTGCCAACGGGATGTCATCGGTGGTGGCTAGCCATTTTTTAACAATCATTTCTGAGGAAAGGAGATGGAAGGGACAGCCTGAGAAGCTCTGGCTTGTGAGACTTGCCAACTCCCTTGATATAAATACTGGCTCCATGGAAGATGTCAAGCTTCCAGCTGAGACTGCTAAATTTGGATCTGGTAAGAGATACAGCTCTCCCATGTTGGCACCCCAGGCTCTAGCTCATCACTAGGTCCAATGAAGCATTTTGTATGGCTTCCTGAAAGGTCCATAAGGAAGAAGGCAAGTGTCAAGGAGTGGTACATGCCCTTCTCCCCTTCCTCCTCTCTTGTGGCAGGAACGCAGTCCTGATGGATTGAGCTCCAGCTTTCGTGTTGGACACAAAGGAGGAAGTCATGTACTGAAGAACAGCAATGTCCAACATGAAAAGGTTTTGGCTGTGACGATCAAAGAACTGCAGAGACAGCCCTGAAGACTTTAGACATGAGAAACGTGAGAAAGATGAAAGCATCCAACTTATAAAGACAACTGAAACGTCACATTTTCCCTTCATAGAGGAATGCTTTGCAAACCAAAGCATCAGGAATGCCTGATGAAGTTGTCTGACCTAAACTAATAGAGTCTTTAAGAGTTTAGATTTGAAACTGCAGCAAAAATGCTTTTTTTTTTTCTTTTTTCTGGAAATGACAGAGGGCAGAGGGAGGATAGAATGGAGGGGAAGGTTTGAGCGGATGAATTAGACACAGGCTGATGGGAGTGGGGGCATTTGCAGCAAAGAAGAAGAAACGGTGAGGACATCCAGATCAAGTCTGTAAGAAAAAACACAGCCTAGCCAGGGCACACACAAATGGCTGAAGAGTTCTCTTTGCCAGATCTATCCTAGGAAAGCAGCTGAATAAAACAGGCTAGTAATAACATTAAAAGGAGACAAGAATGAAATTTCTCATCATATAATTTCAAATATGACAGTGCATTTACTGAACTGTTTTCAGATCCCTGGTGCAAATCTTTAAGGGATCTGTTCTTGCTCTTTGCTCAGACATCTAGGCACTGGAGCTGCAGCTACCTCTGTTCTTATCCTAGGTCTGCCATTTCCCAGCTAGAGCAAGCTGTCTGTCTGTCCAGCCTATATTGACCTTTTGCAAAATTAGAGAAGACTGACCTAAACCAACCATCTTCACGAATCAAAATGTAAGGGCTTTCTCTTTCCTCTCTCTCTCTCTCTCTCTCTCTCTCTCTCTCTCTCTCTCTCTCTCTCTCTCTCTCTGTGTGTGTGTTTGTGAATAACTCTTCATATTTACTGGCCCCCAGCACTCAGGAGGCAGAGGCAGGTAGATCTCTGAGTTCAAGGCCAGCAAGTTCCAAGACAGCCAGGCTACACTAAGAAACCTTGTCTCAAAGGAAAGGAAAAAAATGCAATAAAGGTTGAAACTATGGATGGCATAGTTTCTAATTACAAATTATAACAAATGGCAATAAACCAACACACCGTACATGTTCCACACTTTAATCTGTATCTTCCATTGAGCTGACAGATCTCAACAAAATATGACACTCATCCAGTTCTATGTTACAAATTCCATCTCCACATTCACTTCTCTGTCCAATACACCTTCTCTTCTCCCCAGGTAGCAGCACAATACTTTTGGACAAAAGCAATTCTACTCTATTCCTTAAGTATAGGCTTGATCTCCATAGACCATTTTCATTATTATACTGTCCCATTGTCCAAATTCTAAATTGTATCTTCAACTTTTTGAAATAAGCCCACTGTTACAGAAGTTTATTTTTAGTTATGTTTAAAATAGTGGTCTTGTGCATTGTTGGCATTTTGTTATTGTCTGCAGGTGCAGATGTTGGTTTTATGTAAATAATTGCTCATGATTGGCATGTGCTATCAATAGAACACCTGAGAAGCTCGGGTATCAATAAATCCCCTGAGATGAGACACTCAGGGTTCTCCTGTCCAGGATGGTGCTTGCCATGACAGGTGGTTCCCTCTGATGTCTGGCAGGGTTTACATCTATGAAAATGCCTCTGTGTGTCTTGACTTCCTTGTGAACCTACATAGTAGGTGACCATCTTTGTAAAAGGAATCCTATCTACAGAGACACCTAACTTTGGCCATGTGATATCTGTGGATTATCTTGACAAGAAAATCTTCTACATGCTACATTACATTTACAGATGGAAAACATATACCTAAGTAAGCTGTCTGCTTTCTTTAAATGTAATTCTCAACAAAAAAGCAATGGAACTACTTCCAAAGTCCAACAGTCAGCATTTTAAACAAGAGAGAAAGGCTATCAGGAATCCTTTGGATATGGAGGGAAGGTGTGGGGAACCACTGTAGATGGATGGTCTGTGCTGGTTAGCAGTGCATGTGAGTGCACTCCTAAGTACCAACAACTTAGAGATGATGAACGTGGGCTAAATATGCCATGGAAGGGAGTTCCTGTTGCTCATCATTAAAGCACTCTGCAGACCTCTGAGCCAGCCAGCCAGTGCTAAAATTTCTTATTAATTTCATAGTGTGTTTATTTCCAGTGGAATAAGGGCTGACATAACTGCTGGACCTTTAGTCACACACACACACACACACACACACACACACACACACACACAGTGGAATCATCCAGAGTAAATGCACTTTGCATTTTCTTGAGGCAAATACTTTTAGTCACTAAAGCTAAAAGTCAGAAAGAAGGAAATAAACTCACTTGTCAAACTCATCAAAGACATCGCAGCTTGGCAGTTTTGAAAGGACAACTTGAAAATATTCCACTGGAAAACAAATGGAATATTATGAATAGAAGGATAAGTGTAACTTCTCAGAGACAGTGAGTCGCCTGGCTCCCCAACTCCCAAACCCTTTCTAAGCATGATAGCCACATGACTGGAGTTAATCAGTGAAAAATTACAGTTTATCTACAATTTTTTCACAGTACTCAAAAACCACATTCAAAATAGTAAATGATCTGAAGTTAACTCGCAAGAGAAATGAGATCAAAAACAGTCCTAAATAGTAATAAAAATTAACAATTATCAGATGATTCTGAAACTGACCATAAAATAGAACTCAGTGAATTTAAACCAATTAATCAAAATTTATGATACGTATGTGTGTATATAATTATAATATATTATATATTATATACATAAATATATAATATTTAATATATAATATTTATATAATTTATATATTTATAAATACATAATATATAATAATATAATATATATAATTATATACACACACACACATATAGAGGGAGGGGCATTTCATGTATTCCAGGTGGCCTTGAACGTTCTATGTAGCTGAGGATGCCTTAAAACTTCTGCTCTCCCTGCCTCCACCTCTCAAGAGCTGGAATTGAAGGTATAGACTTAATACTTGGTTTATGTAATGCTAGGAATTAAACCCAGGATTGTATCCATGCTAGGTAAGCACTGTACCAACTAAGCCACATCTCTAGCCCTCTGAAAAATATATTCATAAAGATGAAAATTTTTAAAGGAGGATCAATCGCAAAAGTTAAATCTCACAAAATTATAACTCTGTCACCATTTGTGTTTTAAAGGTCTCCCAAAGTCTGGACCTTAAAGCTATATAAGCTCAAAAGCTGTTAGTGGGCAGCAGGAAGATCGCTGCATTGATAAGAGGTAGAATAATTCCCTCTAAATTGAAGGAAAATGAAATCCACTGGTCAAATTAACATTTTAGGGATCTAGCGTTTGCTAGTGAAATGAAAAAAAAGAGTAGAGATGGAGCTGGGGAAATGTCTTAGTCAGTTTTGCAAGGATGGGAACCCGAGGTCAATCTCCAAAACCCACATAATACACTGGCTTCTGCTTGCAGTCACAGCACAGGGGAGGCTGTGGCAGGAGGAGACAGGTAGATCCCTGGGGTTCACTAGCCAGACTAGTCTACTTGGTGAATTACAGGCCAGTGAAACCCTGCCTTGAAAGACAAGAGAACAAAAGAAAAGTGCCTGAGAACAACGCCTGAGGTTGTCCTTGAACCTTCACACGTTCACATGTGCATGTGCTCATGAAGAGACGTGCACACGCGCGTGCACACACACACACACACACACACACACACACACACGGGTGAAATGGAGGGATAGGGAAGAAGTTATCCTTTAGGGTTATCCTGCTAAGTCTATTTTTCATTGTGAGCCTAGCCTCTAATGGCCAAGCCACCTTACTCCTGCTAATTCTAAACCAGAATACAGTTAGGCACATGAGCTCAGCTAAGTCCCACTGTGACAGAACAAAAATAACAAAAGGAAATCCATTTTCTTGAGTGTTACCAGCACCACAAAAAAAGAAAAAAAAACTGTCATTTTCATTCTTTGACTGTATATTTCCTCTAAAAAGAGTATTTATGTTTAAAACTTTAATTCTTTTGATCCTGTCCCCAAATCATATCTCTTGGGAGTCATTAGGAAACAAAAACTAGTGACTCTCATCAAACACCACTCAAATTAGCAGGCAGGATAAGAAGACTGTGACTGACCTGATGCCTTTATCCCATAGGGCAGAACATATTTATTGGTACCGTACTTGGAAGCAACCTTTGCCAAATCAGCTGCACACAGAAAAGGGTAAAACTGAGGATACCTGGAAGGAAATAGTAAAGCACGATCTTAACCAATGCCTGTATTCTCAGCCATCGAGGATCACAACAGGAAGTTATGTGGGTATTGGTGCTGAGCCATTCCAAATGCAAAACGTACCGTACGCATAAACTGTGCCGACTGCTAAACACAAAGATATATTGAAAGTTAAACGTAGCTCGAGAATTCAACTCTACCCTCATGTCGCTACATTAAGCTTTACTCAGGAGCAAAAATTGTGGACATCTGTCTTCTTGCTACACGATCTGACTTCAAGATGTGCCCCATGAGTCCCACATCCCTCCTGGAAAAGTCTGATAAAGACAGAAAGAGCCATTGTGGTGTGTGGCAGAGTACAGCTAGGCAACACCTGTGTAGTAAGTGAGTGAATGAATTTCAACTCCAAGTCCATTTTTAAGGAACCATTATAAAGTAGGAAAAGTGTTTATCTGTGTTATTAAAAGAGGGAGAGAGTCTTAAAGTTCACATTAATAAGGTATTTTCTCCAGCCAGAAGGACTGGAAGCCCAAGGGCAGGACCAGCCCCCCTTTACTGCCTGCCAAACACAAGCTCATCATTCGTCCTCCATTGCTTTTCTGCTGTTATTTAAAAGTGCAAATGGAAACCAGAGTTGGGCTGGGACTTCACAAGGCTGCGCGACAAATTGCAAATAGCAGTAGAGCTGGAGTGGCATGCCTTACATTTTAAACTGGTGGTAAGAGTTGCATTACAAACTGACACTGTGTTCAGGCAAAGAAAGCAGGAAAGAGACTAGCATCCCCTGACTGAATGTATGTCCTAGCTTTGGCACTGACAGTGACAGAAGCCTTAGGGGCCAGTCAACCTGCAAAACTAATTTCTAAATCAATGTTGATCCCCAAGTCCAGGACCTATGCTGGGAAGAGAAGTGCCAGGTTGCCAGTTCAAGCTTGGGAGGAGAGTCAAGGTCTTCCCTGTCTTCTTGGAGAAACCAAGCCCTATAGTGCAGCTCTGGCAAAGGAGCTGGTCAGAGTGACGTAACAGTAATGTAAACTAGGAACTAGCATGTGTTCCAAATGTCTATTTGTAGCTTACATTTACTTCCTAAATGATATAGTTATTTGGCACAACATCTCAGACATAGCAAGAGCCTCAGTAAGTATTAATTTTTACTTGTAATAATCATGATGATCACAATGCACCGCATACATTAAAGTGCATCTTATCACAGTGCCCTTCTGCAGTTGTTACTCCTGCAAAAGCCTGCTAAGGTGAGTGTGAGCTCGGAAGCCTCTGCTCGGAGAGGGAGCCACTAGCCCACAGATGACGAAACTGAAACACACACAAAAGCCTGAATCTGACGGAAGCAGTTCCCTACACAACTCAGGTTTCTGAGCAGAGCTTCCTCTATGTCTGAGAAAGTGACATACTCAAGGGACCATCCTCAGAATACTGTGCAAATGACAAACTCATACCTACCTGACCCTTTAACTGCAGTCTTAGATACTCGCTGAGCAGTCTTGAACAAATACTAGAACCTTGGGGGTGGGGGTGGGGGGGTGATCCTCAAAAACTTGTGTTATAAAATTAAACATGCCTGAGTTTGTCACTGCTTCTGTTATCTAGAAGTATATGGCCCAGCCAACTATCAACGTGGCAGTGCATGGGGAAAGAAATGTTTGGAGATGGAACTGTAAACTACAATTTCTGGCAGCCACAATGATAACTCACTGTTCATATTACACATAGATCGATCAATCATTTGCATTCTATGCAGCTCCATAAAAGTGAGGAGAAATTTCTAATAAAAACTCATAAAATACATTATAATGTATAGAGTACAAGAGGAAAGAAGTCACAAAATAGTAAGACTAAGAAATAGAATAGGAGAAAGTGGGGGGAGACAAAAGCTGAAGGGCAGTTTAATTTTTTTTTAGTCTGAGTCAAAAGAATACCAACTTCAGTGGCACTGAGTTCTTCTGCCTAAGTGCACGATAGCAGGCTATTCGAGTGAGTATTACACACTCAGTGTCTACCATGTACCAAGGTTTGCATAAAAAGGGTAAATAGTATGAAAATGACCACAAACACATTCTGCAAATGTTGTAAGGCCACAGTTTTGGGGGTTTTTTTTTGGGGGGGCGGGGGCGGGGAATCTATTTTTACCTCAGGAGGGAGGCGAAAGCTGGCTTTGTTGAACATGTCTTGATATTATTCTTATTCTCCACTTCCACAGATAGTAACCTAGGAGGCAGAAATAGAGACAGTGAGAAGCCCGATCCAGGAGTCCTGCCCAAAGAGGAACATGTACTCCAGGAACCCACTGGGTGTAACTGCTGATCAGCCAGGGAGGCAGAGGACAAAGACAAACACACACACACAGACACACACAGCCTTCTCCAAATCCTACACATGCTCAGAATTCAATCGTGAAAGGCAAGGGATAGTTGAAAAGACCATGGTGACCTAAGCAACTGGGGGAGCAGCGACTCGTGGGAACCTCTGGGTAGGTTACCGCATGGGGGAAGCCAAAAATCCCACTCTAGTTTCAGAAGCCAAAGGCCTCTGGAACCAACTCAGCCCAAATGCACATGGCTTCCGTCCCCCATGTCATATGTGGGAACAACTATCAAACAGTAGAAACACCCAGAGCCACATAAGTCCTTACGTAATGCGGTATTTTGAGAATACGGCAATGGCAAGGACTACGTGGCTTACACATAAGGATGACACATAGATATGCTGGACGAGCAGAGCAAGCCACAAACACTGCATTATATCCAAAGGGCAAGATGAGCTAGATTACTTCAACACAGAGGTTAGAAACCTAGAAAGCAACACAAAGACAGGGAGAGGAAAAAAAGCAGCTCTTTTAGAATATTATAAAGACAAACTTTAGGTGGCTTTGAAAACAGTCATCTGTATGTGTAGGTTTTTATTTTTCTTCTCATGTGTACTTGTGATGTACATTTCACATATATGTGAGTGAGTGCACCCACATGTGTGCATGTATGAGTGGAGGCCCAAGGTTGATATTGGGACTCTCTCTCCCTTGGTCACTCTTATTCTTTCAAGGCAGAGCCACTCACTTAAAACCAGAGCTCACTAATATGGTAGTCTTGTGAGCCAGCTTCTTCTAGGGAATCTGTCTCTCTTTACAAAGCTGGGACTACAGGTGAGCTCCCACACCCACCATGCATTCTGAGGATGCAAACTCTGGTTCTCTTACTTAAATAGCAAGTGCCATAACTGCTGAGTCATCTCCTGTTGCTATGTTTGTGTAGGTCAGAGGGACAACTTTGGGTTCTCTTCCTCCTTGTGTGCCATCTACCTTGTCTCAGAATTTCTCACTGAGACCTGCTGTCTATGGATTAGGCTGGTCCCGCTCGCCAGTGGTACTACCACACCTACCTCCTTACATAGGAGCTAGGGATCAAACCCAGGTCTTTCTGCTAATATGGAAAATACTTAGCAATTGAACCATCTCCCCAGCCCCTTTAACTGTCTCCCCAATATAGGAAACAGGGGAAGCCCTGAATAAATGAAGCCCTAAGTGTGCTTTTGAGGTGGGCATAACCATCTCAAGGACCCCTCAACTTCAGGCTCAGAGAGATGGCTAAGCCTTCCTTGGGGAACTGACTCTGAGCATTGATAGTGTATGCAGAAAATGTCCACTATAGTGTTCGCTCCTAGATGGGTATGGGCTGAAGACTGCTCCCCTATGGAGACTATCAAGATTAGCTTACCCTGTCTCTCTGATCCAGCTCAATTCCATAAACCCTGATTTCTAGTTTTTACATATGTCTAGCCTTGCCTTCTTTTCCAGCTATATGCAATAACTTGACCTCTCATTTCAACTGCACATACTAAACACATTGAGTTTTCAGGGTGCTAAGGCTTCTCCAGCAGAGAGCCCAGACCATCCATCCAACCCCAGCCTCCTATCCATGTGTCCATCTGTCTGTCTTGTCTTTGTTCCCTCGTTGCCCCATCAGGTCGTTCCTTAAAGGCTGTGAAGTACTTGACATCGCAGCCCACCTTAAACAGTTTTGAAGGAAGCAAGACCATGGTGCACACACATATTAGCTGTGATCACCCAGGTACTTTCAATGAGTAATGCTAGCTTAATTTGGACACTCTTCAAATTCCGATGAGAAAAGATGGTGTTGAATTCAAAGTCTTTTAATGTCTTCTTTATCATTTCCTTCATGATAAACAGGATGTTTAGAAAAGTAGAATGGTGGCTAATCTAATCTTTATGGGATTTGGAATTAACTAAGAAGTATTTCTAGTAGTGATTAATTGAGGGGACAAGATCCTACCCCAGAGGGGATGGCACCTTCTGGCAGGTGGCCCAGATAGAAAGAGGTCAGAGGAAAGAGCAATGCAGCTTGACTTCCTTTTCTTGCTTATGAACGTGTTTGTCCTTCACTGACATCAGACTCCAAATTCTTCTGTCTTCAATGTAAACTGAAAATCCAGCAATTTAGAAGGAAATCCTCCATGTCTTCCTCACAAGACTGGAACAACTGAAGCGTCCTGCTTTTAAAGCTGAGTGATGACTATGACTTGAAGCCCCCCCAGATAGGCACTCTTGGAATATGCAGCCCTTATCATGGAAGCCATGCTAGTAAACCCCCTTTTATAATGTACATACATCCTATGAGCTCTATTGGTCTAGAAAACCCTGTTTATTACAACTTGTCATATAACAAGCTTTTAGCTTTTGCTTCCTTTCTTCTATTATTAGAAGGTAACAGAGACGAAAGGGAGAGACTCCTGTGGGAAGATCTTCACTGAATGCATAATCAGACTTCTAAGTTCTCTGGCCCAGCATTTAGGTCCTAAGGCTAAAGCTGTAGGACCAAAGCCATCCACCTTCCAATATGTTTTCTTCCAGTAGCATTGGCTCCAGTTTATTCCATGAAAAATTCCTATAATAATTCTTCAGTGATGAGATTGAAGTACAGAAACGGAAACATAGGATCCTTTTTCCATCTAGCTATAAAAAACCTAAGATCTGCTCCTGAAACACTAACAAAATATTCATCTTCTAAGACAGGAAGTTAAGGTCTGATCTATTTGAAGTTAATCATGTACTGACATCCGTTTAGTACTTAAAGGTCACCAAAACATTCTTTAGTCATAGGACTGAAATGTGAGATGTGAAAAAATATACTTAATAAGTCTTCTCTGCAGTAAAATTGTGCCTCAATGTTTTAGAAGTATTTATGTCAAAGCTGTTAAACAAAGGAAACAGAATGTAGCATGCACTTGTTAGCAGCAGCAATCTAAAATGCAACTGATGCTGAGTACAAGAACCACATCATTAATTCAAGAAAATGAACTATTGTATAAACACAGAATGGTATGTCCTGAAGATAGTCAATACTATTGCTTCATTGGGGAGTCAATAAGAAATAGGTTGAGGCTGGAGAGGTGCTCTTGAAGAGGACCTGGGGTCATTTCCCAGCATACATGATAGGTGGCTCACAACCACCTAAAACTTCAGTTCCAGGGGATCAACACCCTCTTCTGGCCTCTGCAGCTACACACACACACACAAATACACATAATTAAGATAAAAATAAATGTGGTTTTTCTTCTAGAGAAATAGAGCTACCCAACAGGGGTTTTCCTTTAATTAAAAAAATATAAAAATATCTGTGTATGTGTGTTGAGGGTAGGGGGAGGTGTTCATGCATGCCACAGTACATGTGGGGTGGTTACATAGAGGCCAACATGCAGCTTTTGTCCTTCCCTAGCACTCTTTCTCTGATTCCTTTGAGACAGAGTCTCTCACTAAACCTGGAACTGAACCTGATCTTTGCCCAAGAATCTTCCTGTTTCCAATCTGTCCCCTGCTCCCCAGGGTCGGGGTTACAAATGCACAGGGCTATGCCTGGATTTCACATAGGTTCTAGCAGTCTCCACTCAAGTCCTCACACACACGCAGTAAGCATGTGATGCACTGAGCCATCTTTCCAGACGTTCTAACATTTTGGATTGCTAGAGAAACAATCTATAGCATACTGGGATAGTAAAATCCCAGTGTACAGTGAAAAGCTGGACAAGATCCGACATGTTTCACTATTACTCTGGAAGATTCTTTAAATAAATTAGGGAAAGACTTGTTTGAATCTTTGTCTTCGGAGTCATGTTTAAGTAGTAAAATTGAAACTTACCAATTGTCATTGTTTGTTCCCCACAGGATACAGTGTAGCACGTAATACAGGAAGATGGCACACAAGAATATGGCTACGAGGTACCCTCTCATGGCTGGCCTGCCTGAAACAGGATCCAAAGAAAGAAGAGGTGATTATGCAGATGAGTTTCTACTGTGGTTCAAATACATGAATTAATAAATAAATCTATAAAGAGAGAAGAAAACGACATAGGTCTATAACATTGGAAATGCTCACAGAAAGAGCACTTCTGTTTATTCTCTCAGTGATGTATGGACATATGACTCAGGCTTCCAACAACCAAAAGTTCTGAAGTGTTAAAGCTGGAGTTCCCCTGCAACTTTGTCACGTTAGGTAAAGAGTAAAACCTTCCCTCAAAAAGGGATTTACATATCTGTGAGTACTGCTTCAAGGTGTGGATAAACATTTCACTCAACACTGGGGCCTGAAGTGACTTCAAATATTATGCATCACAGCCTCAGTGCCCTCTTCCTAATTTTGAAAAACAGGGGGAAAAAATCTATTTCAACTTTTAGATGTTCATATTTGACTTTCCAGTGTCACAGCACAGGTATATTCAAGTTTTTGTTTCACGTTAGTATGTTATTCATTGTACCTTCTTTTGTAGACAGGAAAAAATAAAGACGGCAATCTTCTCTAGCATGTAAACACACAACACTTTATGGAATATAAAGCATAAACATTTGAAGTCTGTTTGCTTGGTACCCCTGTCCTTTGTTTCCAAATCAGACGCGAAAAACTCCTACTTTACTATTCGATTACATGCAGAAGGCAAACTTAATATATATAGTTCTATTAATACATCTTTTTATTTTACTGCATTTGACTTAAAGCAGGAATACTATTGCTTTGCTTCCCTTATCGGGTCCCAGATGATCTAAACAACTGCACATACCACTTCTTTCTTTCTTACCTACATCTAGTAATTTCAATCCAGGCACCTGAGCATACAAAGTGACCACAGACTAGAATCATTCCCAATTCCTTCTAAGAAGACAATAAATTAAAGTGGAAATCTTTACTTTTTAATTGTGTATGTGTATCCTCAAGTACCATTCCTCTTCCTCAGCGGTTCCCCTCCCCCATCACCTTGAGACAGCCTTAGGGACTGTCCAGCTTTCCTGCACTCAGTCCCTGCCTTCCCTGCACTCAGATTATAAATGCCTGCTACGATGCCCAGCTTCTTGCACAGATTCTGAGGGGGGGATTGAGGTCCTCATGCTTGTATTGCAAGCACTTTACTAACAGAGCTATCCTCTTATCCCCTAGCTGGGGATCTAAGCCACTTTTTGTCTTTGTAAATGGAACATACTAAACAAAACTCAAATCTGTTGTTTGCTTTTTTTTTTTTTTTTTTTTAATAATAGAGGGTCATCGTAAGAATCACAAACATCTTGGGCTTCTCATAGCTGACACTCACTGGTGCTGATAGTAATGTAGATTTGCTAAGCAGTCCTAACCTGGGATGACTACCTGGCTGAGCTTGCTCGTCTCTCCATTCTGAGTGTCAGCTGGTGCTTGGGGCAGCCACCACTCCCAAGTGCCATTATAATAAATTAGTTTCAAATGATAGAAAAGAGCAAGTAAACAAGCAAGTTAAATGCAGTCACGTTCGTCTGCACATACTTATAACTGAGTATGTATTATTCCTGGGAAATGACATGATCCACAGGCCGACTCCTCCTAAAGCCCGGAGGCCTTGGTCAATCAGTTTACTTACAGCTTGAGTGCCCACAAATGTTTGTAAGCCAAAACATACGGTCAGTTTCGTCGGGTGGTCACACTGTACTGGGAAGCAACTGACAACAGTCCAAAGTTATCACCAAATACCTTACTTAAATGCTTAAATTAAGCATTTAAATTTCTACTCGGAGTTGCATACTTCAGGTAGATATCTAATAAAGATATAACTTACTAGTCTCAGCAAATTTTTAAAAATATGGTAACCAATAAAGGCCTAGAAAAAGTTGTCAGTATTTAGCATTCATTCAATTTGATATCCCTTAAAATACACTCTCAGGAGTAATGTTATAAATCATGGCGTTATGGGTAAGTGAACCTCTTATAGTTGTCTTGTTTTACACTCACTAATGTGTGGCTTAACTGAAAACAAAGATGTATGAGAAAATGTTCACTTTTTTCCTCAATAAGTAAAATAAACCTGCTTTTGAAGAGGTGTTATACACAGCACCTGAATAAAGTTGAGGAAGCTTGGGCGCGTTCTAGAATTTCATGACTGACTTAAAGCTTTGATATTCAAGGTGCAAAGTAGGCCAGGGCCAACCAGGATATCCTGGAGATAAACAGGTATGTCCTTCTGTTGCTCACAGGAAGAAGCTTCCACAAATAGATAAATTCTGTGATTGTAATTCCATAAACAGAATGACTATGTTGCTTTAAGCAAAAGTATCCCAAGGAAAACCAGCGAGGATTTTACCGAGCAGTGGTCTCAAGCTTCATAATGCTGCTTCCCTTTAATACAGTTCCTCATGTTGTGGTGACTCCCCAACCACAAAATTATTTTGTAATTTTGCTACTGTTATGAATCAGGATGTAAATATCTGAAATGTGGATGGTCTCAGGCAACCCCTATGATAGAATCTTTTGACGCCCCCCCCTCCCCAAAGTACTACCCACAGGTTAAGAATCACTGTTAAAGAGGATGTTTGGCTTTGAACAGTCAGAAGGATCTAGAATGCAACTTCCACTAACAAGGACATTTTACGGTCTTGACATTAAACATGAAGGGTAGCTGATTTTGGAACACAGATGCCCTTCAAACCAGGATGTCACAAAACGGTTACTACTCTAACATTTGGACTGGGGCTGTTAGGAAGTCAGAACTCACCTATAGGCAGAACTCACAGGCAGGCAAATCTCTGAGTTTTGAAGCTAGCCTGGTCTACAGAGCAAGTTCCAGACAGCTAGTGCTACACAGAGAAACCCTGTCTCAAACAATAAAACAATAATAATAATATTATTATTGTTGTTGTTGTTACTATTATTACTGTTATTATTATTTTATGTGCCAAATTAAGCTTTAAAATGATAACAGTTTGGGCTGGGTAAAAGATTTACTCTGTAGCATGCTTGCTATGCAAGTGTGAGGACCTAAATCCAAACCTCCAAAAAAGCTGGATGTGGGTGGATTTTCTGTAACCCTGGCACTGGGTGGGTTTGGGTGGGGAACAGACAGACCCCTGGAGCTCACTGACCAGCCAGTATAGCCAAACAGATGAATTCCAGGTTCAGCGAAAAACCTGATCTCAAAAAATAAAAAGAAAAATGACTGAGAAGACACCGATGTTGATGTCTGGTCTACATACACACAAGAGTAAGCACACGTGATACAAACACAAGCACACTGGTTTTTACGACAACAGCTTTTCCTTCTCTTCTATAGCAAGCCAAAGTGTATACTGTTTGTATGAAGCTTTTAAGCTCACAGTCTGTAAGCCTAGCCCTCCCTGTAAGGGTCACAATAAACTTGCTAAGTGGGCATGATCCTCTTGATGAGTTCAGAAAATAAAGGTTGTCTCCCATCATGCAATTTAAGAGAGAAGAGTTTAGCCTGTCCCTTAGAGATCTATTCCTGTGCCACCCTGTCATCTCAAGAGGCAAGAGGAAGAACCCAAAAGAGAGATTTGTAATCTAGAACTTCCTTTGCTCTGTTCTAATTGTTTGGGAAGTACAGATAATAGTGCAGGGGCCTATCTCTAGGGCAGTGACCAAGGGCCAGCACCAGCCAGGGTGAGATGGGAGCTGCATTAATAAATTAACCCCTCTGAATGTGAGATTCTTAATGCACATAAAAGTTTGAGGATTGCGTCTCTGGGATTCACTATAGAAACATGAGGTAGAAAACGAAAATTATTAGGTTTGTTGAAATATAGAGGCCATAACAGTTAGTACATTACGTGTCCCCATTATGGCTTCAGGCGACCTGAAACCAGGTGCTGCCTTTCTTACTTTACCCCTAGCATAGGGCCTGCTACTCAGAAGCTGTAAGTAGACGGTGTTGGATGCAGCTACTGATAACAGAACTCAGAGCTCTGTACTAATTTTTCACTGTAGAAGCCTAGCACATGGCACATGCCCAAGGAACAATGATGCCATGAATTCACTGAAAAGGGAGCATTTACCAACGGCGCAGGTATCTCGTCATTTGCCACCCTTATTACAACCACCCTTCAAGGAAGTGGTAAGCTAACAACTCCTGTTTTAGAGATGAAGAAACTGGAGGGCCGAGAGACGTTTCCCGTCGGACATGTAACAGAACCGAGACTCAAACCGTATCTATCATACCAGAGTTCCTGCACACACAGCCTCTCCCAGGGGCACCCCTTCAGCGATGAGCGGTTTCACACTTTTGATACCAGATTAAATGTTACAGAATATTTCTCTAATTGCCAATTCCACCCATTTCTTCAGCAGAATCCACTCAATGTCAATTAATAAAATGGAAAGTTTACAGTCTGTGACCCAAATTCTGCTGAAATAAAACCCTATTATTCTCAGCCCTGTTCCTTCCAACCCGCCCTTCCCTAGTACACTAGTATTGTTTGCAGAAACAAAGCAGACCCCTATAAAATGTCACTAGAAAAATGGCCATACTTTTTCTTGGGGGGGCCTCCTAATGCTTTCTCTAGCCCAAGGGAGCTTACCAATCTAACAGCCAAAAGTAAAAAAAAGCATGTTCAACAACTATAATGAAAACTCACCAAGCACAAAAACCCCCGTGTGTCTCAAAATCAGTATCATTCAACAGCAGGTCAGAAACCTCCCGGTGTTAGCTTTCATTAGCTTTTTTAATGCTGAGCATTCGCAGACCCCTGCTGTCTGGTTTCTATGGCCCTGTTTCCTCTTGGCCTTGCTCCAGGGGCTTTTGAATGTCCATCTGTAGGGTAAGCCACCCCAAGATCTGGTGCTTATCTTGGTTCAAGAAAAGCGAGCCTGCAGAGCCCAGGGCTAGCAGCTCAACAATTTGATCAGGTTCTTGCAGATAGCATTCATTTGCCAAAACTACTTCCCACTAGTAGGCTTCTACATTAGATCACACTTTCCTAATATCAGCATTCATTTATTCATATTCTCCCTCACTTGCCCCTCTCCTAGCAGCTTGGCAGCCAAACATTATCTTTATTTTTATGAACATTGGTGTTTTGCCTGCATGTATATCTGTACGAGACTGACAGATCCCCTAGTACAGGAGTTACAGGCAGTCGGGATCTGCCATGTGGGTGCTGAAAATTGAACCCAGGTCCTCTGGAAGAGCAGCCAGTGCTCTTAACCACTGAGCTATCTCTCTAGCCCGCTTAACTTTCAAATCTTCTAGGCCTGGTCGCATTCCCAGCGAGCTAAGACCCAGTAAATTACATATTTGTGCAAATTAGAGAAGAACACCCCACTAACTCCATGCATCACTGTGGGTACCCAAGGTCTATGACTTCAGCCCAGTTAGATTTAGCTGTGACTTTCCCATTAGCCGCCCTTGTCCACACCTCACCTCTACATACTGACCCAATGGCCCTGCTGACACCCCTGTGTCCATTCAGCTTTCCCCAAAGCCTTCCTCCATCCAGGCTTCTGCTCATCCTCAGTTCACGCTGTCACCATGTTCAACACTGACTGGAATGAGGCCAACAGACCTTATATCCTGCCTTCCTTCCTCTTTGCATTTATTGCTCAATTTGTGACTATTCTCTACAATTACATACCCATGTGAAGAAACCTCCAAGCCCGAGTCTATGTTAATTTCCAACGCTTAGATCCAGCACTATAGTACCTCTAAACCTAAGCCTCCTAGACCCAGCCATCTCTGCTTAGCTCAAGACTTACTGGAAACATTGGACCCCATTTGACAGATGGAAAAGTCTCAATCTTCAACTTACAGTCTCCTTTTGAAGTACAGTCCTTATTACCTTACCAGACAGCCCCTGTGTGGAAGGATGACCCTCTCACATACCAAGGCCTTCTGGCTAAATAAATTATTATGAACACAGTAAACACACAGCATGGTATTAAGCCTTTTTGTACATAATAACTAAGTAGAGAGTTTGAAAATACTCACTGAAGTTGCTTAATACTCAAAGCAGTGGCCAGAATTCAAACTGGCAACTATCACAATTTTAAACTTTATATTAAGTAAAACTATAATAACTGTATTTTTACCTATAACACTATGAATTTAATGATACATTTTAAAAGTAAAACAAAGAAAGACTGGGGTGTATCTCAGTGGCAGAGCATGTGTTTACCATATATGAGGCCCTAGATGCAATTTCCAACACCCAAGCAAAGAGAAAATAATGTTAAGACACTCATTAATAAGAGTTTATTAAAATACACTGACTTAGAAACACTTCAATCTACCTCACAAAGAGATAGTTTAAGGCAATGATGGAATTTTCTGCTAGAAACATCTGAAAGTTTCAATAGACCATAATTAAAGAAATAAAGCACATGCACAATAAATGTGCAATATTATACCAAAAGAAACTATTACTTTAAATCTGAAGTTATTAGCTACTGCTATTTGATTTTAAAACATTAAGATGGGAAAACACCTACAAATAAACCAAGAGAAAGTGATAACTTGATTTTCATCCCATCCAAAAATTAAAACTTTGAATAGTCTCAACAAACTGTCCCCAACTACATAAATTCTGACCAATTTCTACAGCCATAGCTGTTTTCTTCTTCCCTGGCAGAAAGGCAACATCATGTATAATTAAGTTTCTTTGTCTCCCCCCATCAGTTGTCTGGCTAATGCACTAGTCTGCAGCCTCACACACTGTTCTTTTGGTCTATGCAGAAAGCCAGTGCTCTGCCATTTCATCCCGTGTATAAGCAAACAGTTTGTTTCATGCAAATGAATTTTGTAAGCTGTCATTGCCAAAGCAGATGACCAAATCTTGCACTCCCCTACCCCTGCCCACAGGGGACATGTTCTTTGCAAACATGAAAAGAAGAAAAATTACTTTCAGCGGAACTTTTACTTTTAATAGCATAGCTGGACACAAAAATCACTCAGCTGACAGCAACTATATTGGATGCTAAAAATAAATGAACTAAGTTCCTGTCTTTAGAACTATTCACTTGAGACTCTGCCCCATTGCACATATACCAGAAGTTTTCAGGAGACTTCTTCTGTATACTCCTGTTTCTGTTTCTCTCTCTCTCTCTCTCTCTCTCTCTCTCTCTCTCTCTCTCTCTCTCTCTCTCTCTCTCTCTCTCTCTCTCTCTCTCTCCCCCCCACCCCTCCACTCTCTGTATTTTTGAGACAAGGTTTCTCTCTGTAACCCTTGCTATCCCAGAACTTGCTCTGTACACCAGGCTGGCCTCAAACTCAGAGATCTGGTTGTCTCTGCCTCCCAAGTGCCAGGATTAAAGGCATGTGCCACCACTGCCCAGAGATCCACTCTATTCTTTTTCTTTTTGAGACAAGGTTTCACGTAGCACAGGCTACCCTCAAATTCACTATTATAGCAGAAACTATACTTGAAATCCTGATTCTCCTGCCTCTACCTCTCAAGTACCGGGATTTATAAGCACGAGCCATTACATCTGACCTATTTTCCTATTTTAAAGTTCTATTGGGAAGATGTCAGCTATAAAAAGTATTTGATCATATACATGTGTGGTTACTATGCTTAATTTTAAAAATTAGCTTTATTATGATAGAGATGATATACAGTAATTTCATCAGTTCAATTGTACAGTTTGATGATGTTTGGAGAATGCAGACAATCCTATAACAATCACCAGTGTGAGGACACCAAATGTTTTTTCCAAGCTCCAAACTCCTTTGTTTCTCTTTGCATTCAGCTCCTTGGCCCTCTTTCTTGATCCCTGGCAAACTGATGGCATCACTATAGTTTTGCTGCTTGTATAATTACATAGAAATGCAGTCATGCAGGGTGTATCTTATTTATGGTAATATAAGGAGTGCTTTAAAACCACATTCAAGGCTGCTGCTTGTGCCTGGAGTTTGCATTGCTAGGTAGTTTTTGCAGTTTTTGTTTACTGTAAATACTACAACGGACATTCAAATACAGCTCTTTAGGTAGAAATATGTTTTCATGGATGGTATATGTGCTTGTTAGTTTACATCAACTTTACACAAACTAGGGTCATCTGTAAAGAAGGAACCTCAATTGAAGAATGACTCCATCAGGCTGACCTCTGGGCATATCTGTGAGGTATTTTCTTGATTGTTGATTGATGTTGGAGTGCCCAGCTCACTTGGTTCTGGGTTACATAAAAAACCAAGCTGAGCAAGCCATGCGTGCTGGCTAGTTTTATGTCAACTTTGGCATAAGTTAGTGGGAAGCAGGAAACAGAGAAAATGCCCCCACTGGTCTGCCACTGGAACTACATTTTCTTGATTAATGATTGATTATGGGTGGGTCCAGCCCACTGAAGGTTGTAATACTCCTGACCAAATGGGCCTGGGTTGTATAAGAAAGCAGGCTGAGCAAGCCATGGGGAGCAAGCCAGTTAGCAGTGTTCCTCCATGGTCTCTTCAGATCCTGAAACTATGGTTCTTGCCTTGATTTCAATCCTTGGCGTTCTTCAATGATTGACTGACCTTATAAGCCAAATAAACCCTTTCCTTTTCATGTCGGTTTTGTTGAGTATTTTATCACAGCAATCGTCACACTAAGACAATATAGTAAATATTTTTAACTTTATATAAAGACTTTACATTGCATTCTGATGCCTATTTTTAAACAAAACATTTGCTTCAGTTAAGATGCAAAAAATATAACTGTTTAAGTTACTACTGCTATTGAACAACTCAAAAATCACTGAGCAAAAAGCTCTAAATGTATTATTAATGATAATATGTTGATTATGTGCACATAGCTAAACGTAGTACAAATGCACCAGAGGATATAGAAAACAGCTCTCAATGTGGTGCTGAAGCTAAGCTACACAAACTCAAAAATCATTTTGGTTATCTGTTACTCGTAAAAGAAGATTATCTCATTTCCCCAGTGTTCCAGTGTGGTCCACAGAATGGACATCACCAGAAAGGTCATGGAAATGTATACCCTTGCCCTCTCTCTGATCCTCTGAGTCAGACTCTGGACTTTTGAAGATGCCTGGGTGACCTGTGCTTGCAAAACACTGCTGGGGGTCAGAGAAATGGGAACAGACCCTCATGCAAAGGAGGGTTTTGAGGTTTTCTAAATTCTTTCCCCCTAGGCTTCAGCCTTTTGGTGACTTTCAAAATGGCCAATGAACAGAATTTTCTCTGGAGAAACACATCAAATACCCTCTGAGGATAAGAGAGATTGAAGAAAAGATCTTCTCACCATAGCAGACAACGTTTGATTTATTTAAAAACCCACAAGACACATAATTGCTTATTATTCCTTGTTCCTACACAATTGCCAGTGTTGTCCCCTACTTGCTAGCATTGTTCTGTGAAATTGTTCATATATTGGGGAGGAACCTCTCTCAAACCTGAGTTCAATCCTCAGGACCCACGTGGTGAAAGGAGAGAACCAAATTCCACAAACAGGTGGTCTTTTGGCCACTTATCTGTCTGTCTGTCTGTCTGTCTCTCTCTCTCTCGCTATCTCTGTCTCTCTCTCTCACACACACACACATACACACACACACACACACACTTACATCCTCTCATAGGCATGCACAAACATGCACTAATAAATAAAAATAAATATAATTTAATGGTCTTTTTTAAAATACCAAGTGAATTACCATTCAAACACTGACAATAATATTTCCAGTTACTGTTATTTACAACTTGCATCCAGAAACTACAATCTAAGAGACAGAAAGGCATCAAAAGTTCAGGATAATTAGACAGAAATAAGGCCTGACATACTAAACTACAGAAAAGGCAGTCAGTATTGTCAAAAAAGAGACTTAAAAACCTGTCAAAAGTGTTTAACCTTAAGTAACATAGTCCGGGCAATTTTATGCGGATTAAACCCCCACCCTACTTCCTACCCTACTCCCCAACTCCCACCCCCACCCTATTTCCTACCCTACTCCTGCACCCCTACCCAGCCCTTTGCACAGTCTCTGTCTCATGGTGAAGGCATAGTAATCCTTACTTATTCAATGTCTAAACAAATCAATAAGGAATGAAATGATACTGCTGCTCTCATTTGTATTTTTCTTGACCCAGTCTCTCTGACCTCTAAGGTGTTAACATCTGGCCCACTTCCCGCTGGGCGGTTCCACAAGAGCCTGAGTTTCATGTCACTCCTCTGCTTCTAGATCTCCACTTCTACCTCTACCCAGCCACATTCAGGCTCTTGGGCCGCTATCTTTAAATTTCCTTTCCCAAACCCTCGTTTTCATTAAGTCTCACCCAGCTATGCATAATGATCACTCGCATTCCCTTTAATGCAGCCCACATGTTAGAGCGGGCATAAAGCTCTCAAGGTGCAGTCCACTTCTTGCCATAAACCCACAGTGAAACTTTCACTGGCTTTCTGCGAAGTGCATTTAAAAATCGCTAACCATTTACTTCTCACTGTCTTCTTCAATCAATTTACAGTTTGTAGACATCAGCTTAACTGGGTGTTAAGATTGCCTATTTGGCAATTGGACCCCTTAGACTTGAGTTTCTGCAATTCTCTGACTGCTCAAAAGACCCTGGAATTTGCTTAGCTTTTTTTTTTTTTTTAAATGTATGAGTGCTCTGTCTGCATGTATGCCTGCATGCAGAAGACGGAGGCATCAGAGCCCATTGTAGATGGCTGTGAGCCACCACATGGTTTCTGGGAATTGAACTCAGGACCTCTGGAAGAGCAGTCAGTGCTCTTAACTGCTGATCTGTCTCCAGCCCCTTGCTTAGCTACTTTACGTCTCATTTTCCTCTGCAAAATGGAGAATGATACTACATAACAGAAGTATTACAAGTAATAAATGCAATTTAAGCATCTGGGAGATTGTAAGAATTTTTAAAATAATTTTTTTCTTTTAGAACTAGTGAAGGTGGCCAAACACTTAAGCCTTTACCTAAATAGTATCTTGAAAACATAGTAGCTAAAGATCTTGTAGAACTCATGACTTAATGCTAATAATAGCTTCCAAAAAATGAAGTGTCTGTTGCCATGGTGATGATTATGCCTGTACACTAATTTTGACATTTCTAAGTGTCTATTCACAGGAAGTCTTCGTTAATCATGTGCTTCTGAATGTAAAATAAAAGGGATTCCAAACAGTCATGGTAAGCCAAGTTAAAATTAAATCCTACTTCTGCTAGGGAAACTGTGCCTTTTTAAGCTTTTCATAATAAAACACAGATACTGAGAAATAATAAAATCAAACAAACCCAGATTTATAAGCAGCATTTCAATTTTCCTTTTCTTCTTGAAACAGGTGTCCTGTAGCCCAGCTGATGTCAAACTCACTATTTAGCAGAGGCGGACTGATCCTTCAGCCTCTACTTCCCAATGCTGGGATTACTGGTGTTTATCACACCTGGCTTCAATTTTGTCTAAAAACAATAAAGAGAATCAAGGACTTTACAAATAATCTAAGCTGGTAAATAGGTTCATCTTATACTAAGATCTCTGTTCATGTTGAGAAAGGGTCCGCTTTTCTGCTCTAGGTGTGGAAGCAAATACTGTGACTCAGTAAGCTTAACGAGGTAAGAAAGAAGAGTGGAAATCATATAAGCTGCAGCGCAGCAAACCTTTACAGAAGAAGACACGTGTTAGTCTGCCTTCTGTTGCTGTGGCAAAACCCTGGTCACAAGCGACTTGGGTAAGAAAGGGTTTCTTTCACACCACTGTACATCATCAAGGTCAGGGAAGGAACCTGGAGGCAGGCACTGAGGCAGAGGCCGCTGAGGAATGTTGCTTATTGGCTTGCTCCCACAGCTTTCTCATAAACTCAGAACCACCTGCCCAAGGGCAGCACAGCCCACAGTGGGTTGGGCCCTTCCACAAGTAGAGGCATTCTCTCAGTTGAGGTTTTCTTTTCCAAAACAACCCTAGCCTGCCAAGTTGACAAAACTAACCAGCATACTGTGCAAACGACAACAAATAGCTAAAATTTATCTAACACTGGCCAGGCAAAACTGTTCTAAATGTTCTACATGTAGAAATCTTTAGTTATCAAAATCACTCTCTATTAAAAAAAAAAAAAGATATTTTGTCATTCCTTTCATACTAATGGAGTCTTTATACCTACAATGTCTGCAGTAGGCCTGGAACTTAAACCTAGTTCTTGTTTAGAAAGACTCTCAAAATTCCTCCCAATCTTCTTGATGCCAGAAAAATTATAAACTGACAAGAAAGGCCAAAACAAGAAGATTACAGGCCAGATTTTATTTCCATTAAGAGGCTGACAACAGGAAGAAACTGAGGATCTCATCCGATCCTCCAGTCTAGGATCATGATAGTTAAATGTTGTTCAAATCTAGTGACCCAGGGCTATCCTGGGGTTGGGGTGGGGCTATCAAACACTATGAATAATCTCAGGATTAATAAGCAAGAACTCAAGAAATTCTCAAGGATTAAATTCCAAGAGCACAGCGAATATTTAAATTGCCAGTGCTGCTAAAGTGTAATTAGTATTCTAGTCTTGCACAAAAAGATTTTGAAATAGTCCTGTTGGGCCAACAAGCTTAGTAGGTAAAGGTGCTTCCACAAAGGCTGACAACCAGAGTTTGGTCTTCAGGGCCCACATGGAAGAAGGAGAGAACTAACTCCTGCAAGCAACTCACTGGGCTCCACACATGTGTCCTGGCACACAGGCATTCACACTCACAATTGGGAGCACACAGATACACACAGAGAAAAAAACAGTATTTTACAACCTTGTGCTGTAACAAATTTGCTAGTAGAATAATCCTTTCTTGGTGAATCTTAATGGATCCGAAAGACTGCAAGAGCTCATGGGGGTTTGTTTGTTTTTACGTAGTGGATTCCTGATGGATATTTTTGCATTAAAGCTTTCTCAGAATAAATGATGAGTTGGTATATGGAATTTGTGCAAACAGTTGGAAGAATAAATCTAAAAGTTTCATTTGGGTGGTGTCATGAAAATTACAAGTAATTCTTCATTAAAAACAGAAGGGAATAAAATCTACCAAGAAAACAAGGCCCAGGACGAGCAAGCCTTTTGCCCAAGGTTAACCGACACATTTCTCCAATATTTGTCAAGTACATAATGGCCTCCTTTGACCTCAAGAGTTTTCTTATTCCCTCCTTTCCATGTTGGCTTAAAACAACTCCAAAGGAAGCACATTCAGGTTGACTATAAAAATAAGGTCCCAGCCTACATAGTTTGACTTTCAGATATGCTCAAGTTTAAGTCTCAATTGGTTTAAGTCTCCTGGGCCTTATGGCCACCTGCAGAACTCACATGCAGCTGGAGACACACCACCTGCGAGTAACCGTACATTTCCAGCTGAAAGTTCCATCTAAGGAACCGGGGAAGGCCGAGTTACCTTTGCCTACCTGTACTGTTGTGGCGTGTTTCCGGAAGGCCCTCTCTGTCTGAAGAATGTAGTGAGGAGGAATGAAGGAAGATGGAAAGCCTCAGGAGCCTACTGCTGACATGGGTGGGGGCGGTGTCTTGATACTGGAGACAATCCAAGATGAGGTGGCACCCTGCTGCTTCACTTGCGAGTGCTGAAACAAAACACAAAGATACCACATTTAAAGAATGGCTAAGCTACAAGATGTTGAAGCCATTAAGAAATATAATAAGACCACCGTTTTAGTCAGTTCATTTATGATTTCCTAAAAGCTGCTTTTTGAGATAATGAGATTACCAAACACAACGTCCTGTATTTACACAAAACCTAAACAGAATAAACAGCAAAACCCAACAGCCATGCACACCCCCATATCACATTGCTGTCCTTTCAGACTGGTTCTCCAGTGGGTTTAGCGCAATCTCTTTGAAAAATAGTGTATACAGCTCAGTGAATCCAAAGCAAGCTGGAAAGTAAGTGAAGAGCTGCCTTACTTTTCGGGTTCTCAACACACAAAGAGACACAGAGACAGCTTTACTGTTAAATGAAGAAGTGGGAGGAGGAGCTACAAGCTCTCAAAGCCCTAAGGGGTGAAGAAAGGGAGATGGGGAGGGGTTGTGTTGGGGAAGTTTATTTTTAGCTATGATTGAAATTGTTTGGTGCACCGTTGGAAAAAGGGATGCCTAGGTTCTTGGTGTTTTGCAATGTTTGCAGGTGTTGGATTTCTGTGGGGGTTGTTTAATTGCTAATGAACTGCATGTGCTCTAGGTAGAATACCTGAGGCTTTCTGAATCAATAAAACACCTGAGCAAGCACTCTCAGGTTTCCACTGTTGATCAAGTATGGTGCTGGCCTGAACACTGGTTCCCTCTGCTGAGGTCTGGCAGAGTTTGGACTTATGAAAATGCCTCCTTGTCTCCTTGCTGAGCTGCCCCCCCCCCGCAATAGTGATACTACTACAGGGTTGAGAAGATGGAAAACAGAGGAGAATGAGTACGACAGCAGCATGGGCACCACAATACAAGAACAGCCAGCTGCCAGTGTCAGAATGTGCCTTGGGCCACTTCCTAAAGAAATGTTGAGGCTGCTCCTCCAACGGCTTTTCTTTTTTCTTTTCTTTTTGGTTTTTCGAGACAGGATTTCTCTTGTGTAACGCTGGCTGTTCTGGAACTCACTCTGTAGACCAGGCTGGCCTCAAACTCAGAGATCCTCCTGCCTCTGCCTCCCAAGTGCTGGGATTAAAGCTGTGAACCACCATTGTCCTGCTAACTGCTTATCTTATATAAGGTTAACTAGGACAAAAGATTAACCAACCAAAGCCACATGCTTCCTTCTACTAATGACAGTTGTAAAATAAATAAATAAATAAACAAACAAAAATAAAAATCTCTTAAACAGATACATAGAAACGAAAGTAGGTTAATTTTTATTTCTGAAGTCTCTTCTGAAATCATAGCAATTATGCTAACTATAAAATCATGGAGTACCAGGCAAAGATAGAGTCCACTAAAAATAGATTACAAAATTGAGTGCACTAAGGCTATTTCAGTGTATGTCTAAATAAACACATGTGACAAACTGCTGAGAAACACAATTCGGTTGATGTCCAAGCCATGGAGGAGGACTTTTTTTAACTTGTATAAAAAATAAAAGTACTATTTTTATATACTATATACATTTCTCTTTTGAAGTACCAAGAGGTTAGGTCTTTTAGAACTCAGAAGTGGTGCTTTGGGTACCCACCCTTACATATAACAAAATTCTGAGGGGCAGAACCTGGAACCTAAAGAATTATGAATTATGAATCGGGACAAATTTGTGCATCAGAAATTTTCTCCATGAATATATAGGACATCAAATCTCTGGCTTTTTGTCACCTTCTACCAACTACTACTTAAGACTGACTGGAGTAAAAGAATCCTGATTGTAATGTTTGAAAGGTTCTTTAAGCTTATTTAATCTGAATAAATCATAAAGGAAAGGCCAACAATGTCATACCAAAATCACTTAGGAGATGGAGACGTAGGTATACCCAGAGATGCTAAGTCAGGAGAAGAACAAACCCAGTCTCATGTTGGAAGGATCCACACAGAGAAGAACTGCATGGTTTGAAAGCTATTCAGAGTTAGGTCTCAGCTCCTTCCAAGGAAGAATTTCCTAACAGTTAGGCTACCTATAGATAATAACAGGTTTCACCATGGGGCTAGTGAGTCACTTGTTACTAAAGATACTTATCCTACTTCCTGGTCCGCTTGGTGGGATTTGCAGAGCAGTACTTAAAAACCGTTGGCATCAGATGGACATGCCAATTCTGATTTTGCAGGTCTGAGGTTGTCTCAGGCAAAACCTCATCCTCCTCCCTTCCAGTGGGTTCCCAGGTGATTCCAACATCACTAGTCTATGGCCTCATACTTTTTGTGGTAAGAATGGAGTGTGAACAAGAACCAGTGTTTCTCAAATGCAGTTCTGTGCTGTCTTCAAAATATAAATATATTTAGAACACACACATGTATATATATATATATATATATATATATATATATATATATATATACATATATATATGTGTGTATGTGTGTGTATGCGTGTGTGTGTGTGTGATATGGTTTACACACACAAACACACACCAAAAGTCCTTTCCAGCCCGATTTGGGGGCAGGTGATTAATAACAGGTTAAAAAGTTTTATAAGGAAATCATGCTATTTTGAGGACCTAACAGTCATATCTTGAGTAAAAATTGTATGCAAGTGCAAAGATGCAGTTCATTTTCATTTACACACACACACACACACACACACACACACACACCAAAACCAAAACTGGTGCTTTCACCTTGAGCTTAGAATGCAACCATAGTCAATAATTTATTAGTTTACAGTCACACATTATGTGAAAAATGCTCTAATTATTCACAACAATTTCTATAAAGTTGAGTGTCTATAGAAGGAAATACAGTCTCTCAAGGCCTCAATTGCAGTCTTTGTGCAGGTATCCTGTTCTTTTCCCAGCCCTGGCATTTTGCCTAACACACACCTGGATCATCGGTTGGCCATTTTTGTTCTGCTCCTCAACTGGCCTAATAAGTTGAGGCTTTCAATCAGTTCTTAACATTATATGAAACCTTCCTTGGAGAAATACACAATCTGAATGCAGCCCTTTCTCAAACTGTAAGCATTTAGTTTCTCTCCTGGAGAAAATAATACTTCAATCAACAAGGGCCAAGCAAGACCCGCTGCTCCATGTCTGTAGTCCCTACTACTCTGGAGGCTGGGATAGAACAATGGCAAGGCCAGCCAGCCTGGGCAGCTTACTAAGATCCTGTTTCAAGGTAAACAGATAGCAATAGAGCTGGGGAGATGGCTCAGTGGGCAAGTGCTTGACTGACACATGTGAGGCCCAAGGTGTTTCCCAATACTGGGCAAAGAAAGAATAAACAAAACAGTCCCTGTGTTGCTTTCCTGGAGTTACAAGCAATAGCATCTGATTCACAGAAGCCCCCTTTTCAAATTACTTTTTCTGCCAGTTTTTTTTCTAAATGTGCCTGGATCATTCTGTCCCTCCTATCTCTTCTACCATATCCTTGGCCTCTTCAGCTACTTTTAAAATAAAGAAATCAGGCCTAGAGGAAACAGAAATCAAACCTTAATGTTGGAAACTGTTCTGCTTTTCATGGCAAATACATGTGACAACATGTTCACCACTGTCCTGTACATGTTCTCCTAACCTGAGTTACAACTGAGAGGCAAGCCTTAATGTGGGGTACTATATATCTGATTAGAAATAAACCATTATTTATTGTGCTGGATAGTCTTATGTCAACTTGACATAACCTAGAGTTATCTGTAAGGAAGGAGCTTCAATTGAGAAAATGCCTCCATAAGATCCTGTAAGGCATTTTCTTAATTCATGATTGATGAAGGAGGGCTCAGCCCATTACGGATAGGGCCACCCTTGGGCAGGTGGTCCTTGGTTCTATAAGAAAGCAGGCTGAGCAAGCTATGGGAAGCAAACCAGTAAGCACAGTCCTCTATGGCTCCTGTCTTAGCTCCTGCCTCCAGGATCCTGTCCTGCTTGAATTCCTGCCCCTGGCTTCCTTTGATGAGGAACAGTGTTGTGGAAGCGTAAGCTGAATAAACCCTTCCCTCTGCAACTTGCTTTTTGGTCATGGTGTTTCATTGCAGCAACAGAAACCCTAAGATGGTTACATATTGTCATGAAACCATGTATCTTAGATTTACTTCCTAATGTCAGTAGATTAATAATCCTTATTATACCAAAGAGAGTTGACTAAAGGTCAATATTTGGTAAAGTAAACTTTGGGCATGGTTTTCACCTCTAAAGTGATACTAATACTTAATAAATAAGTTCCTAAGGTCTGTGTACTCTACTCAGTGCCAGACATTGATTTAGCCACCAGGGATACAGTGCCTCAGAGACATACATCAGCAAGCCATGAACACATAACAAATCAAGATTGGGAACTACTGAAACTGCAGGAAGGGAGAGGCAGGAAACAGTTTCTGAAAGATGAGAGTGAATCACATGAAACAGGCTAGGAAGGAAGAACATTCCAGACAGAGGGAGCAGTGCCTGCTACCATTCCAACAGCAGCCTGAGTGCAGTCAACCAGAATAAGGCGAAAGGAGAGAACTGAGTACAAGTTGTCTCTGACCTTCACACATGTGAAAGGCATGAATATGTCTGTGCATGCAAACACACATACAAAAACAAAATAAGTAAAAATAATCTTAAGATAGAAAGCTCCTATAGTTTGTATGAACCCATGATGCTGTTGTTAAAATCAAAGCATCCCACACAGGTGTGGTGGTACACACCTTTAATCCCAGCACTCAGGAGTCAGAGGCAGGTGGATATATGAGTTGGAGTCCAGCGTGGTCTACAGAGAAGGGTTCCAGGACAGCCAGAGCTACACAGAGAAACCTTGTCTCAAAGGGAGTCGGGGTTGGGGAAGCAAGCATCTTAAGATTTTCTTTCTCTTTGCAAAAACAGCACTGATTGAGCAGAAAAATCAGCCAGGTGGAAAAACGGATAAACGAGGGTTTTTCTGGAATGCTTTGTCCTATGTCCTTTGTCCAGAAACAACCCAAGACACAAACATAAAAACTGCCATTTTTTCTTAAGAAAATAAAGGATTGTAAAGTGTCTACTGTGCAGCAGAGACAATGTTCAAACAATGGGCAATTAAACAATTCAATGAAATGCCCAATTTTTAATCTTGAAATGGAGGCCTATTAACCGAAAACAGGCTCTATTTACATTCGCTGCCATTATTCAGCTCAAGGACACTAGAACAAAGTATATTGTCATGAATAAACTGAAGCTGGAGCTACAAATATATTAAAACTTACCCATGGGATTACTGCACCTTCAACATTATTTTTATAAACAAACATCTGAAAAAAAAAAAACAAACCCCTCAAACATTAGATACTTCAAAGTATGTATAACTATTTACTAATGTCCACATTCCTCAAAGGATGGCATTTCTCTATGGGCATTTCTCTCTGGGGGATGGGGAAGGGGGGCTTTGAGATGGCTTTCAGTGAAATACACATCATTCCCAAGAGGGAAAATAAAAAAAAAAAAAAATCTGTGTCCTCAAAGCAAAAAGCAATGTCAGCACACAAGAGTCTCCATGGAGTCCAACTGTTTGGTCCTGCTCTCACAAACAACTACACAAATGCTTTAGCACATTCCGTGGGCTAGGCAGGGAGGTAGCGCCTCCTTTTAGTTCCTGGCTGAAGCCCACGAAATCCTCCCAGCCTCCAGGAAGCCACTGAGCTAACTCAACCAAAATTCATCCCATTAGTACTTTAGTGAGAAAGTTGGCCAGGTGAAGGGAGCTGGGCCATATTTGTCTCCCCTCTCGCCCACCTGCATATCGCCCCCCCATCCTAGATTTACTGCCATCTATCAAGCACCACAGAAACCTCAGGATGCAAGGATTGATTGAAAGTGTGTCCACCTGGCAGGCAAATCCCCAGGCACACTTTTACAGCTAACCAGAACATAAACAGAACCTTTTGTTCCGCTCCTGACCTTCCAACCATTGTTCAAGGTACATGGCTTTATAATTTACATCATAATAAATATATGTATTTCATGGAAGATACGAGTAGCCTAAAACTCTCTCCTTTTTCTCCAGGTACAAATGCCAAGAACTAGAAGTCAAAAGGCACTCACCGGACTGAGAAATGACATAAAAACTAGAAAACAAAATGAACATTACTTAAGCAGCTGAAAGTTTTGTGTTTGTGCTTTTAAATGCCCTGAAGGTTTCTCTTAGTTACTAACTTCACAGAAGGGCAGGGAAAGCTGGAGAGTGCATAGCTGCTCTGCAGCTACTCTTAGAGACAGTCTTTTCTCAGAGCATGTAACAGAATTGCTGCCAGCGGAGTGCATGGGCCTGGAAGCCAGGGCACCAGCACAGAGCACAGAGCACAGGAATTGGGCCATGTCTGTGGACTCACCCTGGGGATTTCAATACAGTACCTTCCTTGTGATCACACTAGAAACTCAGCCCCAAATAAGAACTAGATTAAGTAGTCAGGCAGTTTGAAACCAGTCTTTGCTGGAGGAAAAAAAAAAAAAGTACATCCTGTAGACTCATAAGCTCTGCACAGTTCCTTACTAAGGGAAATCTCATTGTCAAGCTGTTTTTTGAGTGAAAGACTTTCTTTTCTCAAGTGAAAACTGGTCTTTAGTATGCTCAACAGCAGCAGAACGCAGCTTCTATTCACAAGACACCACACCATTTGGAAAAGAAGGCCTTCGTTTTAAAACACAGTGTGCCGTTTTTGTTTGTTTCATTTTCCTTTTTCAAAGATTATTCTGGAGAATACGGGAAATACGTATGGCTTCAGCCTGGGTCTGGAGAAAGACATCTTCAGATTGAGCCAGATAAAAGGTGGAAGGGCTGCTGTTCCTAGATCTTAAGCAGGAAATCAAGCAAGCCCTTCAGGGTGCTCTTAAAGAGCTGAGTAGGAAGAAGGCAAAGTCACATGATGGTACTGAACCCTGTACCCGTGGGGCACAAGGAAGGAACGAGGAGCCGGAGAGCAAGCCTGTGCATCAGCTCAGAAGAGAACTTAGATAAAGGCCTGACTACTCAGTGAGCTATCCTGAGACCCAGAGCCAGGTGAATGCCAGTGACGTCCAAAGAGGGGCACAGTATCAGTTCTCTACCCTCTGTACCAGTGTCCAGGGCTGCAGGAAAGGGAGGGAAGAGGGGGCTTAAAGCGATGGATAAATGCTGTCTCACACAGTTCTGAAGTACAGAAGTCTGGAAGGAAGGTGTCCAGCAGGCCCATGTTCCCCCTGGGAGTTGTGAGGACGATCCTTCTCTTGCTGTGTGCTTTGCTGGCAACCTTAAGCATTCAGTGGCTTATAAAGGCATGCCTCAAATCTCTACCTTCCCCTGCTCTTTTCACCAGGCCTCCATCCTTACACCAGTTAATTGTTTTAAAGGCCCATCCTATTCCAGTATGACCTCCTTTTAATTATATCAGATTCAATCCTATTTCCAAATATGACCACATCCCTGATATGGTGCTGTGTGTTAGGGTTGACAAGAGGTGAGCGTGTAACACCTTCCCGGGAGGGAGGCCCTCACACTCAGCCAGAGACCCCGGTGCCATGGAGCCCTCAGAATCCACAGATTCTGTAGCAATGCTAACAGGAGGAAACCAAAACACTACCAACAATGATAAAAGTCAACATTATGGTTACATCTGAGGAAAGCAGGGTGACTGATTAGGAGCAGATGGTAACCCCCTCCCCCTTCCCCTCCACACCAAGTCAGGAACAATCTATTACTTCGTCAAAGGCAGCTGACCTGGATCCGCTTACTGTGAAGAAATTTATTGAGACGTACTCATATGTGTTGAACAGTCCTTCATACACCTAGTGTATCTCCATAAAGCCTTAAAGAAAATGAAACTGTCGGAGGCATAGGGGTCTTGGCAGCCCAGTTAAAATTTCAGAGGAGGCTCATTGACCTGGAGTCACATAACTGGAAATCAGCACCTCCATCCAGCTGGTTTGGACATCTGCCTGAGTAATCAATTCACTTGAGAGGAACAGCTCCCAGGACACAGGTGTGAATCTGGAAAGGTAATGCGATTCACTGAGAAGAAGAATGTAAGTGCCAAGCAGTCTGAATATTTGAACCAGCAAACTGGCAAGTTCTATAAGCAAACCCAAGAGTGATAATTAAGTGTCTGTTTGATAAGCACGTACCCATAATGGTACACTCTGCCCTGCACAGCCGCTGGCTGGCAATGGGCTGAGATGTCTGCTTTGGCTCTGTTTTTCCTATCCTCCTTGCAGACCTCTCCCTCACATTCCATCTCCAGGCTAATTACAGCTTAAGTAAGTGCCAATGTTTTTCCCTTCAGGTCGATTTCTTTCCCAGGAATTCTAAGCTCTTATGGCTAGAATGTGTTGCCTAATTTCGAAGGAAGCAGACCACCAGAATGAAAAGCAACTAGGTGATTAGGCATTAGGCATTAGTCAACATCGGATTTGGGGAGTAGATAAAATTTTCTAGAATTAAATATAATTCAGACATTTGACATCATGTAATACATAACCTATGAATAACAAACAGATTCATCAATTCAAGGAAAAGGAAGGAAGCCAAAATTTAACTGCAATGCTAACAGATACGTAACAAGCATAGACCAAAATTTTCATATAAATTATAAAAATATAATTATACAAAAGGAAGCTGTATACAGGTACATACAAGTTTCAAAGCACACATTTCAGGAAAGCCATTGATGCTTTCCATTGGATTGTACTATTACACTACATTCAGACACCCATACCTCAGAAAATATAAGTAATAAATACCATTTCTATCCTTGAAACTCCCAATGTTGGCTAATATCAACATGTTAATAGTTTTTTTTTTTTTTATAAGAACAACAGTTAAAAGAGAGCTTGTGGATGCCATATATAAAGCTTAGGTCCACGTTTAGGACAACATACAGAATTTGCCCATTATGAACTACCTATATAGAGCTGCCTCCCTAAGTGCATACATAGTCTTAAAGGGAAAATATAAATAAATATTTAGGCCACGGGCCTTAATTCTGATCAAGCTGACTCCCCAAACCCCTACCACCTCATCTCCAGAGGTGCTTGACTTTGAACATTCTGTTCTAATAACAATAAACTTTTGGCAGTTCTCAGACCTACAGGACACTGTGCCAAGCTTAAGAACCTTTGATAATGTTCCTGAAATGCTGTCCCCACCCTCCTACCTCCCACCAAGCCTCCTTCTGGAAATCTGCTCTTCAAAGAGGACTTTCTTATCTAAGGACACCTCATATTTGGGAGAGGATATAGAAGAGACTAAGAAGTTGTTGTGTCAAAATCAGAGATAACTATATGTGTGTATATCTGCATGCATGTGTGTGTATATATATGTGTGTGTGAATATGTGTGTGTATATGTGTGTGAATATATATGTATATGTGTATGTGTGTGTATATATTTTGAGACAAAGTGTCATATGAGCCAGGCTGGCCTCAAACCCACTAAATAGCTCAAGCTGAGGTTAGACTTGAATTCGTGATCCCCTTGTCTCTACCTCCCACATGCTATGATCGCATGTGAATGCTACCATGACTGCTGCATAACTATATATATATTTGGGGAGGGGAGACAGCCATATTTTAAGGCATTAAAAAACTCCCTAAAGATACTAAACCTTTAAATGTATCTAATGAGTAGAGTAATATATTCTTTGACTTGAGTTAACTATGAAAAATACATAGACCTGTTCAACCAACATTTTCCCCCTGAGTCCATGGAAGTCATACATATGTTTACACACACACACACACACACACACACACACACACACACATACACACATACACCATTATCTCTCTACTTTGTGCCATGAGTTCCTAACAAACAGTATAGTGAATAGCACAAAATGTATGTATATATGTGTTACTATTCACTGATAAATAACTAAAGAAGTACAATATCTACATCATATAGTCCAAAGAGAAGTCAGCTCCTAAGAAGAAACAGACAAGAAAAAAAAAAAAAAAGCAGCATTTGTAAGGTCAGCCTGAAAGGCTTTCTGGAAGAAGATCAGTTTTAACTATCTGAGTACTGAGCTTCCATGACAAGTATAAGAATGAAGTTATAAAGCTGGACACGGTGGTGGATGCCTTAATTCCAGCACTTGGGAGACAGAGGCAGGACTCTATGAGTTCGAGGCCAGCCTGGTCCACATGCAAGTTCCAGGACAATGGCTACATAGACATTGTCTCAAAACAAACAAGCAAACAAAAGAATAATACTAATTATAATACTAATAATACTGTTATAATACAAATAACAATAGATAACATTGATAAATGTTAGAATATGTGGTGGAAACTTTGCTGAACTGTTCGCATGTGTTTCTTTTCAGTCACTGTAACAACTACACTGTAGTCATGACCCCTAATCAATAGGTAAGGAAAGTGAGGCTCAGAGAAATTATGTCACTTATTCAGTCACAAAGTAACAGGCCATGAGGTGTCCATACCTCACCCCATCCCCATGCTCCCATCCCTGCCAAACTCTTCCTCCACTCTACGTTCCTCAGCAATTCAAGCAGCCCTGTCAGTTCTAATAAGGAGAGCTTTTTATGCCCCAGGGCATTCAATATGTCTCCCACTAGATAAGTGATACCAAATAGTTATTTAAGAAACACCAGAATAAGCAGTTGAAACTTAATTAGCAATGCTATTGTGACCTAAGAAATTGCTTGGTGGGGAAAAAAAAATGCATGAAACTATAAATACAAAGCTTGTAAACTTTTCTTTTTTTTTTTTTTTTGGCTTCATACGTGTTATGTGATGCAAATTGTGAAACAAGGACTAAGTTGTCCACGTTGGCCTTGAACTTCCAACTTTCCCGTCTCAGCCTCCAGAGCTTTGTTTATAGACCTGAGTCACCAGTCCCAGTTAAAAAGTCAATTAGCTTTGTTATTCATGTCGCTGGCACACTTAAATGCCTCATTAATGCAGCCACAAATGTGAGTAACCCAACACAAATTACCATCAATTGGGAACTATGAGACTGTACTGACAGTTTGCTTACTGCCCATAAAAACAGATATAAGAACACTCACCCACTGGCATCCTCTTCTCCATCTCATCCAGCATAAGTATACAAAATCTGCCTCCCTTCTGTTTCTTGAACTCCATCTCCCACCCCACTCTTTGCACTCTTCTTGGGCTACACATGACCCAGCCTCTCTTCCCACACTGACCTTTCCTTTCCCAAACACTCCCTGAACCTTTGTAGTTGCTGTCTGCTCTGCCTGGAATCCCCCCTTCCTTTTGCTCTCCACTTGACTGGTTCTTCCCTCAATCACATCTCACCCAATAGCATCACTTCGGAGAGACAGACAGCTTTCCTCGGCCCCCCTTCCATCTCATCTACACAGTGCCTCGTCCTTTCAATGGCCACCCATCTGAAATATGCTTGTCATTTACTTGTACCTTTGTTATTGACTCTGAATCTCGCAAAGCTCTATAACAGTGGTTCTCAACCATTCTTGATGTTGTGGTGACCTCCAGCTATAAAAGTTTGTTTTTGTTGTTACTTCTTAAGTGTAATTTTACCACTGTTATGAATCATGATGTAAGTATCTGATATGTGGATGTTCTTGGGTAACCCTTGTGAAAGGACTGTTCAGCCCCACAAAGGGGTTGCAACCCACAGGTTGAGAACCACTTGCTCTGTAAGAACATGGGGCTTTTCTGTTTTGTCTGACACTACACTATACCCTCCATCCTCCAAGAACACCTCTTGTTATATGGTGCATAGTAAGTTATATTTGCTGTCTATGGAAAAAGCCCTACTTTATGAATGACCATGCAACAAAGTCACCCAAGATTCATCAGAAACTGCTTTCGTCTGTTTCCTCATCTCCTAGGGCAGTTCCCCTCCTCCTCCACACCAACTCCAGGCCTACTTCCACAACCTGGGAGGCAAGAATGACTGTACAGCTTTGGGGGAAATATCTAACTTTCTTGCATCTCATCTGGAGGTCTTATTTCTCACCATAAAAAAAAAAATCCTTCCATTCTCAATGAGATAAAAAGCACATAAATGATTAAAGCGTCTTCAAAGTGTTTACACAAGCTACTGCAAAAAAAAAAATTATGTCATCCATGAACTTTATCTTAGGCCACAAATATGAGAAGAGAGAATGGGAGACGATAGAACCTTTCCACTCCTTTTTCAGAATGTATAATAAGGACAACTTCCCAAGAGCTGGTTGCTTTCCTCCTGCTCTTTCCCCACTTTCCATGAAAGGAAATCCCCTTGCATCTGATCAGAAGACATGGCAAAGAGAGATAGCCCAGCAATTCCCACTTTGGTGACCAAGAAAAGAAATTCAGACACAGGGAAAAAACAGATCTTACTGATCCTTATTCGCTCTCACCCTCATAACTTCTCTCCCAGAGTCTCAGCCTTCCTTCGCCTAAGGGGACAGCAGTCAAGCTCTTTCTTGATCTAGCCTAAGGTGATTACAATGGGAGGTGTCACCATCAGGAAAGAGTTCCTGCCACCCCATAACCCTGTTTCTGACAACCTGATACGGAACCATAAAAACTGACACCTATAATACCATGTGCACTATTTGTCTAACATGTCAAGCTTGCTCCATGCCATAATACAACTTTGAGGATCAGTTCTTTCCTTCTACCATGTGGGTCCCAGAAATCGATCGTAGGCCTAACCCACTGAGACATCTCTCTGCCTCCACTGCATTTTCAAATCATAACAAGAGTTAATTCGGAACTGTAAAGTGTGCTATTATCCAAGGTAGTAGGCAGAACTGTGAAGCATGTATTATCCACGGTAGGCATACACAAGAGAAAGGGTCATTTTATTGTGAAGGATGAGAATGTGACTCTGAAAGACTACTGACAGGCAAGACACGGCTGGCCTTTGAAGGGAAGTAGAAGCTTCAGAAAAACTGTAGTTTTAGGAAGCAAATAAGGTTAAAATATAACCCACTGGAGACAGCTGACTCTCTAGACTGGCCAGATGCAGTACACCCAATGGTGCATTAAAATTCTGCAAAAGCTAGAAGCAAAGTGAAAGTTTGGGGGTGTCAACTGGAAAGGTCACCTAAAACTACCTCCTCATGAAGCCTCTCTGGAGTGGTAATGAGGAAGGTACAGCCAGATCAATCAGTAAGTGGAGTGAGTGTGAGTGTGAGTGTGAGTGTGTGTGTGTAGTTGTAGATGTAAACAAAGAATGGAAGAATTTGTGAAGAATGCAAGCCCTGTTCTTTGTAAGACTTCCATAAAGATGTAAAATGGGCAGAGACAGACTTTCACAGGATTCATTACCACTCAACTTAGGGAAGTCTTTTTTGTTGTTGTTGTTTTTAGCTGTGAAAAAGGGCAAAAATTTTGTCTCAGCATTGCTGGAAAAATTAAATGAAATGGCATGTGAGAACACACCAAGGGTCAAAGTGGGTGCTCCATACACATCCCACGCTGCCAAGCCCTCCTCAGTGGACATCATCCAGATACAGGCTAAGGAGACGTCTCCAACCCCTGTAAAGAATCATAATCTCCATGAAAGCCATCTGGAATCTGTGTGGTGAGCTGAGGAAGCTTATCAGGGAAACGTGGGAAGCATGGCATTACTTGTTTGTGCTTCACAAGAAAGGGGCTGTGGAATTCAGTCCTCTGCCACTGAGTTCTGAAATGGGAAACTTGAGAATTGCAATTTCACAAACAACAGACTGATGCATTTTTTATTGCATTCTTCTATTCTTTTTGATTCTCCTGTTCTCTTTGTATTAATTTGGGATGGGGGAAAAATTGCTACTTGCCATAAGTCTCCTGAAATGTTTTCATAATTGCAGTCCCATTTAGCTCTATCACCACTATATCAAGACACTGTGGGATCTGCAAGTGGCATCCGGGGACTATGTAAGAACACTTTCCAGGGAAAGGGCTATTAGGCAATGAATAACCACTCCTGTTTTACATCAGCCTTAGAGGCAGCTTGGAAAAACAGACCAGATTCATACAAATAGTTTCTACAAAAGCTCCCTTGATTCAAAATTGCCATTATCTAAGGCGCCTCTGAAACAGGTAGCCTTATTCAAAGTCAACCTAACTGAGAGTGGTTTTTTTGTTTTGTTTTGTTTTGTTATTTTTTTGAAATACAATCCGTGTTGAGATGAAAAGGAGGCAACAGGAATCAGTTAACAAACATCAAACCAGCATGCCTTCAGATGGAAAATAACCGGGCACCTTGGTCAGACCTTCCCAAATATTTAACATCATCACCTAAATTAAAACAAAAACAAAAATAAAAACAAACACAAAACAAAACAAAACTCCATTGGCAGAAGCTGTAAGGGAGAATTAGATTTGAAGACCCAGAAAGTCAAGAGAGCCTAACAGATGCGGCCATGACCATGGAGATTATGTTATGTGTTATGAGGCCTGAAGGTCATCAGTTGGGGCACCGGAGCCATGCAGGGGATGCTGTTTTCTAAACCATCCACTAATCAGTATACTAAGTTGATCCTCTTAAAAAACAAATATGACTTCCGAATCTGGAATCTGTGTAGTTTCTGATAGGCTAGCACCCACTATGTCCTTCCCATTCCCACCACTACACAATTTGTAAACACTACCATTAAACAAAATTTTTCACTCCAGCTATCTGTCCCCTTCCCAGCTTCCTCTGAAGATCCTAAAAGAAGGGTGCTTCGGGTTTCTTTGGTTTCTAGAAATTGCTTTTTATAGATTTTCTTGTAAGCCTTGAAGCTGAAGCCCGTGGGAGCTCCTGACCGCAACGACCGCAAAATAACAAGTTTTCTCTTAAAAATTCACAGCGGTCCACACACTGCAGTTTTCTCACGGTCCCCCCTTGCCTCTTAAAACTGCTCCGGTATTTTGTTAGGTTTAGTTTGATTGTGGCAAGGAGAATTTCTTGGAAAACTTTGTATGGTAAAAGAGGAGAATCTTCCAGACTCACCCGTCCCTCCTCGCTCACCGACCCTTTCACAAACAATGGTGTAGGAGGAACCCTGTACCCCGGCCGGCCTCCCAGCACACGGACTCAGGGGCGATCAAGGAGAGAAAGGTCCCCGCGCCCTTGGGTGCTGCTCCCCTGGGGTCCCCCATAGCAGCATCCAAGCCGGCCACCACACACCCCAGGTTGGCTGGAGGGTCGGTTCCCAGGGCCCTGCGGCTCCCGCACTGCTCCGGGGGTGAGCAGAGTCCCCTTCCCTACTCTTCAGCAGCTGCTGCAGAGCCTTGGGTCTGGGCAGCACCCCAACCCCGGAGCTAGGTTGAGAACACAGTCTCCCAGCACCCCAGCCAAGCAAAGCCCGCAGCGCGGCCGGCCGCAGAGTTACCCGCCAAGGCCCGGGCGCGGCGACCGCAGAGGCGTGCGCGGGACTCCACGGCAGGGGCTTCCCTCTCTCCGCGGCGCGCTGCCGTCCGTCCCGCATCGGGTCCCCGAGCGGGCGGCGGACGGAAGCCTCAGCCAGGTGGCGAGGACGCGATCCCTTCCCCCTAAGACGCGGCCGGGGAGCGGAGCGGGGCGCTGCGCCGCCGAGAGTCCGGGACCGCCGCCGGCCCGCTCGCTACCCGCCGCGCCCGGCTCCGCGTCCCCGGCGGCTGTGAGTCGTCCGCGGGAAGCTCCTCCTCGTCGCCAGCGCCGGCAGGCACAGTGGCCGCCGCCCCCGAGTTCGCGCCCAAAGTGCTGCGCGGAGGCTGGCGGTGGCTGGCGGTGGCTGGCGGAGGGCTCCGAGACCCCCGGGGGCGGCAGCCGCGCTGCGGGGCGCCTACCTTCAGGGCGGGGCGGTCCACAGCCTTTGCTCTCGCCGGGAGTCCCGGACAGGAAAACCACTGCGGAGGGAGGGCCAGGGAAGGGCGGCGGGTGGATTCAGGACAAGGTAGGAGGATTGATTTCCAGAGCCAAGACGACACTCCCATCCCGAAAGCTACGGGAGCAAAAGCTGGAGACTGCGAGGTGTTCCCCTTCTTGGCGCTCAGAGGAGGCAGAAATCAACACAGACTTTGGTCGCAGCCTGGACTGTCTGTGACATCAGACACAGCGGGCATTTTGGTCCCTAGCAGAAAGGGAGGGGTGTTCACAGAGCTACACAAGCTACACAATTTCCAGGCTCTGGTCTTCAAAGACAAAAGTGTAACTGTTACAGGGAATAGCTGTAGACGTTTAGTACGCGTTGTATCCTTCAAAGGAGCTGTTACCTCACTAAGGATGAAGATGGGGCTTCCTCCCTTTTTCCCTCCCTCCCTTCCTTCCTTCATTCCTCCTTCCTTCCTCTCTTTTTTCTTTCTGTAGCTCTCCCTAGGAAAAAGTCTGTGTTAGCAATGGCCTCATACTTACATGGTTCTGAATGCTTTTAAATTCCGTTGTTTGTCAAATAATTCATTGTTTAGCATTCAACTCACAGCTCCAGCCTTTGGGCTCTGGTCAAACAATCACATGCAAGCAAATGGGACTTGGGAAGAGAGGAGTTGAGTGTAATTCGAATCCAACAATGCATCAGGTACTGTAATAAAACCCTTCATCTGTGATGGACCTTCTGTCTTAATTATGCCAACAGCGCTAGGAAGTATCTGTCACTGGATATTTTTCCAATCTAAGCACCGAAAGTGCCCAGATCATTCAGATTCTTCGTCCTTTCTACAAATTACCTTTGACACAACTCACATAGATTTTGTAATTATAAGTCTGGCTCTTGGGACACCGGGATAATCCAAAAGATTCCTGGAATTTGTCCCTCTGGAGAATTACCATACACTTTTAGTTTCTGCTGAGCTCTTCCATGTTCTCTTGTTTGTGATCTTCAAAATTAAGCCTGAATTTTGCTTTATCCCTCCCTTCTGGTCCCCCTTTATTTGTTTGATTGGTTTTTAACAGCACCTCCCTTTGTAATATAGACTGGCATGGAACTTTAGATCCCTCAGACACCGGCATACTGGGGTTACACAACTGTGTAGTGGTGAGGCAGGGAGGGACATCCCTAGATTCTCCTCCGTTTTATTTTTATCTTGTTGTTGTTGTTATGTAGGGTCTTCTTATCTTGCTGTGTAATGCAGACTGGCCTCTGACTCGTGACAAACCTCCTGCCTCATTCTTCCAAATGTTGATATTACGTGCATGCACTATACTCCCAGATTTGTGTGTGTGTATGTGTGTGTGTCTGCGCATGAGCACGTGTGTGGGACACTGTGGTTTCTGGGAACTGAACTCAGGTTCTCTGGAAGAGCAGACAGTGCTCTTAACCACTGAGCCATTTCTCCAGCCCCATAGGTCTAGGTGGTTTTTTTGATTTTTTTTTCTTTTAAATCCGTGAAGAAATATGCTCAAGGAGGAGGCCACTGGCTGCTCTTAGGTAACGTCCATGACTTTTCATATTCTGCAAAGACTGGGGGTGACAGCTGCTCACCTAATCTGCTGCCTTCCAGCTGCCCTTCTGAGTGACCTTATTCCAGTAGTTTCTTCTCCACACGCCTCCTTTTTGACTCTGCTGAAGTAAAACAATACAAACATTAATTGAGTGCATATTAAGAAGATTAAAACACAAGGGTGGAAGGAATTCCAGGCAGTGAATTCCCTCTCCCATACCACAAAACCCATCAGCTCAGGAAGTAGCATGTAGACCTTTAAAATAACACAGAGAATATGAGCTACCAGTCATAAGCCACCATGAGTCAGCTGCCCTTCACGGTTCCTCAGCTCCTCCCTGAAAGCCAGAATTATCCACGGTAGAAATGAAGAAGTTGGAGCTGGGATTCAAATGTAAGGGCTAGAGATTAGAAATCTATTTTCTTCTTAGAGCTTGTAACTTCTACATGGAAAGTTTGATCTGTATAACACTCATTCTTAAAACTTGAAGACATATTATTGTATGGGTGCATGGTTGCTATTATGAGGATATTTTGAGTTCTCATGAAAGATAATAAAGGATGAAGCCAGGCTTGTAGGATGCTAGCTTTTGATTGGGGGGGGTGAGTTCTTTTTCAAAACATAAATATATTTAATTTAGGCTTTTTGTAAATGTATTCTAATAAGGTAAGAGAGATCAGCCATCAGATTGAAAGAACACTTGGCCTTCCTGAGGTCTCTGAAGTCATAATATTTAGGCATATAGGGCTTGGTCCTGCTAGTCTTTTATTTTATAAATGATGAAATATATTTGAAATAAAATCGCATTGCTTCGTGGCGATAAAACCTCTGCATGCCCAGTGATGGGGAAAGCCAGATTCCCTATACTTCCCCAGAGTGCCCACATGCACAGTATAGTGGAAGGCTCACGAAAGTAGTATTTCTTTTGTGCCTACATGTAGGTTGTGGAAACTTATCCTATCCAAGCCCAGGCTTCAGTAGCGTCACTGATGGGCTGCCTGCACCTTGTGGGAGAGGCCTACTCATGCTAGGATGCTTTCTCCAAGGCAGTTGTATTAGATCACGGTTGACCAACTACAAGACTGGAAATATTTAAAAAATGACAGTCTACTTTTTTATAAAACACTAACTTGGTAATAAGTTTTAAAGGTTTGCTTTGTAAACATTTGTCAAAGCGTGAGTTTTTCAGTTTTATTGGAGGTTTTTGTTAGGTTTGTTTTTTTGTTTGTTAGTTTTTGAGATAGGGTTTCTCTGTATAACCCTGCCTATCCAGAACTCACTTTGTAGACCAGGTTGGCCTTGACTCACAAAGGTCTTTCTGTCTCTGCCTCCTAATTGCTTAAATTAAACCCTAAGTGCTTAGGATTAAAGGGGTGTGCAACCATCTCCAGGCACCACTGTTCAGTTTTAAAGAACATCGCACTCAAGGCTGAGACTGACTGACCAAACTGATCTCATTCCCAGTTAACCCTTCCTCAGCTTAACTGGAGATCCCGCCAGTTTTGTGCTCTAGCTGTCATGCATTGTCTTATCTCCTATAAGCAACTGTCCCAAGAGCAAGCACCTCTCAGAAAGAATAAGCCATAGTATTTATGGTGTCTGTATTGTGACCTACAGCTATGACTACAATGTGGGAAGTCTATTACATTAGCAAGGTACTCAGGTCTTTGTGGGATCACCATACTCACCCAAAGTCTATCAGAAGAGGGTCTCAGTTCTGCACATGTATGTATCTGCTGTAGTGATTTTGCGAGTTAGGCTTACACATTCAATTGAGATTACACACTCAAAAAAGGAATTTGAGTCTATAAGGATGTTGACTTTTTTACTCCATAAACAAAAGTGTCCCTGTATTGTACAACCCAAATCACAATTTTGAGCTTGTAATAACTTAGTCTCAAGAACCAGATTTTCTCTCCTTCCACAAGCTAGAGAATGGACCCAACACATCCCAAGCACATGAACATGTAGAACATCTGATTGGTGGAAACTATAATTAATACAACAAGAAACAGTTGCTACTTAATAACAAATGGGTTAATATCCAGAAAATATAAATATTTCTTGTGGTTCTATAAAAAATAAACCCTGAAGACACAGCCTTTGTAACAAGCAATTCATTTAATAAAATTGCTCCCAAACATCCAAAATTCCCAATGTTTATTTAATTATATTTATTTATTTATTTATTAAATGTGTGCAAGCACTGCATATGGACACCAGACAACAACTTATGGGAGTCAGCTCTGTCCTTTCATAGAAAGGTCCTGGAGGTGTAAATCAGGTAGCCAAGCTTGGCCACAAGGGCCCTTACCTACTAAACCATCTCACCAGGCGTCTCGATATTCAGTGCCCTCATAAATGCATGGCTCCGAATGCTTTTTAAATTTCTATGTTTGTCAAATAATAAATTGCTTAGCACTCAACTCACAGCTCTAGCAAACAACCAAGTGTGTCTTGCTTGTCTGCATGTATGCAAATGCACTTCATGTATATGTGGTGCCGGAGGAGGCCAGAAGAGGGCGTTTAATTCCCCTGAAACTGGAATTAAGGTGGGTTGTAATACACCAGGTGGGTTCTAGGAACTGGGTTCTCTGAAAGAGAAGCAAGTGCTATTAACCACCAAGCCATCTCTCTCTTAATGTTCTTTAATACCAGTGGTCTTCAACCTTCCTAATGCCGTGACCCTTTAGTACACTTCATTGTGTTGTGTTGGCTCCCAACCATGAAATTATTTTTGTTGCTACTTCACAACTTTAATTTTGCCACAGTTATGAATCAGTGTAAATATCTGATATGCAGATGGTCTTAGGTGGCCCCTGTGGAAGGGTTGTTTGATCCTAAGGGGTTGTGACCCACAGGTTGAGAAACACTGTTTTATACCAACAATGTTTAATAAAAAAAACAAAGGATTTGAAATACATTTACAGAAATTAAAGAAATCCTAAAGTCCAGTTTTGTCAAAAAGGTGTCAGAAAAATATTCATGGAACTATAAAGTGGTACTTCCTTTTGAGAGAACAATTTGGTGATTGCTATCAAAGTTGTGAGGTGGCTTGGGCTTTGGATTTCAAGTTCTTACTTAAAGTACCCCTGAGAAGACAGTTTGGCCTCAATCCAACAGACAGGCTAGGACTGAAGAGGAGGACTTGGAAGGGTGTAGTTCTCATAGCAGATACCTAGCTACCCGGGTCAACACAAGAGCGAACTTTCTGGTTGCTGTGTAGCTCTTCCCTACAAAACCTTGGAAATGCTAGGGTGCTTTCTCAGGGTTAGGGCAAGGAACCGGTCTCCACATCAGCAGCTCAATGAAGCCAGTTGCTCAGAGCTTTTATTCAGTTTTAGAAAAGGATCACTTCAGGAGAGCAGACGTGGTGGAGCCTCTCTCTGCTTTCTACTTTTGTCCCATGACCCATGTTCTTTTTAAAGTGTTAAAGATGCCTCCGTGTTGAGCCATTTTACCTAGTTTGTTAATGTTTAACAGTATTAGCCTATACTTTTCTTTGTCTCTTGTCTTAAGTGGCTCCCAAAGCTAGATTTAGAAAAACATTTCTGAGTATTTAAGTTTCACCATAAGTGCCTATTGAGTTTGTAACTGAAAAGAAAAAAAGAGTTGTTTTTAATTTTTGTGTATCCTCCAAAGCATGTTTCACCTTCGGTATCTAAGCATACAAATGCTTACAAGCATACCTAATGAAGCTTTTCCTGGTGTCTGTATATCTTCTTGTGGCTACTTCTGCAACCACCACCAGCAGCCTCCTCTTCTACCTCCTCTTCTTGTTCCTTCCCTTCCCCCTCTTCAAAAGGGTCTCATGAACCTCAGGGTGCCCTCAAACTCTCTCTCTCTCTCTCTGAACATATACATATTTGGAGATGATGACCTTAGATTGAATATTCTATTGCCTCCACCCTCCAAATGCTGGGACTCCAGGTATGTGCCACCATCCCAGGCTTGACTAGAGAGTGAAGAAAAGGGAGTCAGTTGTTAGAGAGGACTAGATATCAGCTGATGTTGTAAAGGGGCATGTGTGTAGATGGAAGTATTAGTAACTCAGACAGGCTCACAATCATGGTATATAAGCCTGAACCATTGCAGAATGTCGAGCCTCTCTCATGGACTGACCTAGAACACATAGCCTCCATGTAATTTATTGATGAAAAGCACTGCTTAATAGAATTTCCACAGTGCACCAACTCCCAACTTCAGCTGGCCAACCTGAGGTTGGGTGAAGTCAAGACTCCGGGCAAGGCATTCCTTGATAGTGTTTAGGCTGGGGAAGGAGACGATGGGAGGCTCCTCCATATTAGCATTAATACAATTGGGTGCTTTCAACATAAAGATCTTAATAGGCAAAGTCAAATCTGCACAGCAATTGTTTCATCATTGTGTAGACATTTTCCAGTGCTCCAAACTAGCATTTTTTTTTTTTTTTTGGTATCCAAGAAGGCTGTAGCCATCCACACCCAGAAAGCTGATTCTAACAGCTAAGGAAGGTGACCTTCTGGCAGCAGCTCTAGCTGCCAGATACAGCAGCTGTTCAAAGTTCATATTGCTGTACAGAAGTACAGTAAGTAGCTTTATAATATTTAAGGATAAGTTTAAATATTGCACTACACATGTGCCACATTTTCATCAGAACTTTGACTATGACAGCATTCTGCGTGTGGCTGTTCAAGGTCTCACCCATCTACAAACTTGAAGTGAATTTTCACAATTCCTTATATTTACCCCAATAGCCTCATATTTATTAAAAGGCCTCCTAATAGGTTGGAAGATGGTTACAAAGTAGAAGGTTGTTGCTGGAGAATCCATCAGAAACCACTGCTCATGCACGTCTGGATCTCTCCAAGATTTCTCCCATTTCACCTTAAGATAAAAAAGGATGGACTAGAAGAAACAGCCAATGGAGTAACAGTAACACTCAAATGTGAGCTAACATTTGCTATGTTCCTGAAGATGCTATGCTATATAATTATCACACATAGAAATTTTGTGGGCTTACTACTACTGTCCCCGTTTTCCAGATGATGAATCAGACATTCAGAGAAGTTAAATTGTTGGACCTCAGAGATCCAAACTGGGACCCTCAGGGCCCAAACCGGAACGCCGCACCCCCACAGAGACTCACAGACGGGATATCGATGCAAATAGCAAGAGGATTTATTCTAGTATAGTGGGGCCGTTCTAACACGCAGGATAGAAGCGACCACGAGGAGCAAATGGTGAAGCTTTTTATACAGTTGAAACGGTTGCTAGGCACAAACCCAGTTGGGACAAGTTGATTGGTCCCCAAATTGTTTTCCCATTTTGATAAGTAGGGGCCAGTTAACCTTTAAGCTGATTGGTGCTGGCATATAGCAAGGTTGCGGGCTCCTAGAAAATGTAAACTTTAGGGTCTTAGTCAATGTAGGTGGGGGGAAGACACTTAGCCCGTGGCCATGGGCTGTCTACGTGGGGAAACTCTTTTAGCCCAAGGCTGTCTTGTTTGTCTTAGAAAGTGTTTTTCTTTAACTCTGGGAACTGTTTTGGATCACAGTGCTCCTGGCTTGGGCCTACACAATTTTGGTGCTCTTAGAAGGCTGACTAAAGTTGGCTGCTTTGGTCTTTTTCTATACTAGGGACCTGAATCTTAAGGTGGGACCCCCACAATGGAATGAAATTGAACTAGTTATTTCTGGTTCCCATTGTTCCAGGCCCAGCTTGCCCAACTCAGAACGTTTTCCCCAGGGATAAATAAAACATAGATTAATGCCAACATTCTTTTCAGAATTCCAGACACTTCTCCTCATAGCAGGCCTAGTGCCCTCTGCCACACCTGATTGCTCTCTAGGGATGGTTCTGGTTCATAAGTTACAGCTCCCACAGTAACTCCAGTGAGAGCAAGTTCATCGAAGAGAAAATGAGTCCAGCAGCTCCCCGGAAAAGAGCAAACCCAGGGCTTGAGTTCTTCATCCCTGCTCCTTCCTCTTCGTTGCAAGAGCAGACATCGCGGGTGTAAGAGAACAGAGGCAGAGACACCCAGAACCATTTGTGAGCCAATGTGCCGTGCCCCAGCCAGGTTCTGAAGTTGAGTCCTGACTGAGTGTGATGGCATTAAGAGGTGAGGGCTTTGGTTTGTAATTGGGTGGTGCGGGTGGAGCTGCTACATGTGAAAGCAACGTTCTTGTGAAGAGGGCCCCAGAGGACTCCCTCACTCCACCAAGAAAGGCCATTAGACAGCTGTCTGCTTCCAGGAAGAAGGCACTCAGTAGGGCCTGTTTGTGCTGGCCCCCTCGACTCAGACGTCTAGCCTCCAGAGTGGTAAGGCTTAAGTGCGGGCTGTTTGTCAGTCACCCAGTTTGTGCTGTGCTGCTTTTCAGGGGCTTTTCAAACTGACTACCCCCACCAGCTGCGAAAATCTGAAGCATAAGTAAAAATAATTCAATCTGACCATTGTTTATTAATGATTTAAAGGAGAAATGTGTTTCTCGGTTTTAGTTTTTGCTGTATTGTTTTGTGAACATTGAACTTTGTGTAGTTATTACACTCTAAGGACAATCTTTCTAAATCCCTGCATATTAATAAAATGACTACCAACTGCGACAAGCTCATTAATTAAGCGAGTGTTGATAGCCTGACATCCAAAAACACTGTCTGCAGTGTGTCAAAACTGGAAAATACTGGTGGCTTTAATTTATATCTTTATTTAAGTATTATCCCATAAAATGGAAGATCTATCTTCTCTACTCCTGTCTACGGAGCTAAAAAGAAGCATATGCACTTGTTTTGCCTGCAGACAGAGATGGGAGTAGGCAGGATTTAATTATATGCCTCTGTGCTTATCACTGATAGATTAATGCCTTTTAACCAGGTCAAATAGCTCCTAGACTTTAGATGTACCAAATTTTGTATAACTAATAAAAGATTTCTTTATACAGACTATAGATGACAAAGGTAAATATTTTCAGTTTTCCTCTACCTTTTAGGGCCAAGAGTCTTGCCATTAAAATATCTATCAGAGAGCCAAAATTTTAGGCTGCAAAATAATGAAATGTCAATACCGGGCATTTAAAAGTTGTCTCTCCTTTTGCTTCTCTGGGAGCTCATCTGTGGCTTACAAAAAGGTGCACGTTAACTCTTCACTCCCACACTTGTCATCTCTCAGAGGACACTCTTCCAGCCTCCATAGAGATGACTTTGTTAATCAAATCTTCTGCATTCAGTTCAGCACGTACTTAGCAATACTGGCACCGACAAGTCTAAAAACCCATCTCTTTAGCCTTCCTGCCCTACCAGCCTCTTAGTGATAATACTCCATCCACCCAGCTCCTCACTTGTGAAATCTGTCTCCTTACCTTCTTTACCCCAAGCCACTGAACATTCATCCTTCAGATCATTAAAGATATGCTTAACATGTGCCTGCTGTTAACATGTGCTTAACATGTGTTAACATCCTAATATGTTTAACATGTGCCAGACACTAGTGTACTCAGTACCAGTTTGGGAATGACATAAATCAGCCACCTCCTCCTGTCATCTTGTTGATCCCTTGTCTGCATTTCAGGTGTGTGTTTTCTCACTTGTGTTTATTTGCTTTCCTGAGACATCCTGGGGTGATTCCATCCCCGAAGCTGCAGGGCACTTGGCACTTTCAGTGGTATAAGAAGATACACAGTTTACCTTTCTACTTAGCTTGGGGCCAACCTCTTATACTCCCTCCCTCCGCTTTCCCATTCCTCTTCCTTTCTTCTCTCCTCCCTTTCTCTTTTCCTCACATTCCCCCCCTCTCCTTTCTCTCTTGGACAACCTGCTACTCCTACTGCACACTAGAGACCCTCTCTCCCAAAACAAAGCCAAATGGTAGACTCCACTTTTCCAGACGCATCCAAGAGGTTTTGTTTATGCATTTTTAGACAAAACTACCATACATTGGTTGACGCCTATATATCTGATAACTTTTCCCCTTTACTCTAACAACAACAACAAATCACTAGACCATCAAAACTCATGCAAATCTTCATGACTTCCTTGAGATGGAGAAATATTTACAGCAGTGGTAGATGGAGCAACATAAACAGATTTGTGACTGATTCTCGGTAAAGAAGCACAAAAAAGAGCCCCAGTCACACCAGAGGAGGCAGGAAAGCCTGGAAATAGAATTGGGCACTAAGGGGGTTGGGGGAGGGGCGGTGCTTTGTAACATGCCTGGCATGTACGGCTGAACTAATACACAACAAAAACAGGAACAAAGCCCTGGTCACACCTGCGTTGAACCACAGACATGACACAAAGCTTCATGTTACAGGTCTGATGTTTCTCACTGACTTGGGCCTGTAGCAAAGAAAACTATTATTAACAGAATTTTTAAATTTCACAAAATGGCGACTCACTGCTTCTTTTCTTTCTAGACTAGCATTTCTTTTTTCCTGTCTTTTTTGTTTTTTGTTCTTGTTTTGTTTATTTGTTTTTCTAGTAGAACTTGAGCTCTATTTTTTTCTTTTTAATTAAAGTTTCTCTGGGAATGGCTTATTGAGGAAAACCATAGTCTGAAGCACTGTGATGTGGACTGTTAGTTCAGAAAGGAGTCAACACTAGATTTTGATATTGAGTAGTCTTTCCCAAACTGTGTCCTGCTGGGAGTTACTAATTTGAGTTCCAAGAATAAAAGATTGCTAGGCAAGAAAAATAGTTCTCACAGTGCCTCCAACCAGTGCATATTGCTAGCAATATGCTAATAAGTCAAAAAAGAAGTAAGAAAGAAAGAAAGAGAGAAAGAAAAACAGAAAGAAAGAAAGGAGGGAAGGAAGGAAGGAAGGAAGGGAGGGGAGGGAGGGGAGGGAGGGAGGGAGGGTCTAGTGTGGGAAGATCTCCAACTCTAGCATTCCAGCAGGCTGAGACCAGTGGGCTGTGGGTTTGAGAGGCTAGTTTAGACTATATAATGGAAATCTATCTCTAAATAAATAGCATAAACTGGAAGTCAGTGCCCTCCCCTTCTCTTCTCCAGCTGTGAGATATCAGTGGTCAAGGATTTAATGCCAGGCTCTAGCATTTTTCTTATTTATTTATTTATTTACTTATTTACTTATGAGCTAGAACCCAGAGTCTATTGCATGCTAGATAAGTGCTGCATCACTGAGCTATATCACCAGCCGCCAACTCTCCCACTCTTGAAAGGCCAGCTCTAGACATATAGCTCGGGGTAGCCTGGAACTCTATATATAGCCTAGGTTGCTCTTTAACTCAAAGTCCTCATGAATCAGCTTCCCAAGTTCTGGAATTACAGGCATATGCCATCATACTAGACTTCTTTTTCTTTTTTTAACTAACACTTTTTAACTATACAAAATAATGGATTTTGGTGTTTTATTTTCACATATGTGTATATACCTTGATCACACTCATTTCTCATTTCCTGTTGTCCTCATTTAGTCCTTTCTTGCTTACTTACATGAACATCTTTTCAAGATTCCTCTTATGAGAGGAAGACTGGTTTATTTTGTTAACACAATGAACTCTAATTTCATCCATTTTCTTTCAAAAGACATACTTTTTCCTTTCTTGTGTGTGGCAGTATAATAACTGTGTATATACTGCCTTTTCTTTGTCCATTGATCACTGATGGGCTTCAGGATGAGTCTATGGCTGGCTATCGTGAATAGTGTCAAGGTGAACACAGTACACAGGTATCTCTATTCTCTGCTGCATTGGTTCCTTTGCCTGGATATCAGGAGAGTCATACACTAGCTCTCTTCTCAGTCTCTGAGAAACCGCCATACTGATTTCCAGAGAGACTGTACTAATTCACCTTCCCATCAACAGTATATTGAGTGTCTCTTCTAATTTTGTTTCCTCATTGATAACCATTCTAACTTTTTGGCTGGAGAGAGATTTTGCTTCAATTTGCATTTGACCAATGGCTAGAATGTTGCAGTGCCATTCATTTTGAAACAGTCCAGGACCATATGAGGACAAACCAACTTCTGAGAGACACTGTTCAAGAAGACAGAGATCTGGATCTTGGTTGACTGAATGGACTGAATATCAGTGTATTAGCAGATAACATATTCAGATATGTTTAATGCTTAAGTCTTATTTTTTTTTTCTATCTGATAACCCCCCCAACCAACTTGCATATACAAGTGCTATCATGGAAACTTGACAATCCAAGTTCTTAGTAGAAAATAAATATGGGTTGTCTATGCTCTGATTAAAATACTGGTTTTAGATTGTTGGCCTGATTCCAGGTAAGAGAATTTAAGAAGTTATCTCTGTGTGTGTGTCTCTGTCTCTGTATCTCTCTCTCTCTCTCAGGAAAAAAGTCATCAATTTTATCATTGGATGGAAGTATTAAATTAGAAGCCTACAATTCATCTTATAAATAACCCCCATATGGTGTTTAGTAATTGCACAAGTTGGCTTTATTTGCTATGTAAATACTATATAGATTTAATTTCTATATAAGCAAACAATTAATTTCCTAACTCATAGAAGATCTACATCTCTGGGGTTCTATGACTCCCATATTTCTAAGCATTGTACTAAACTCTCAATATATGTTGATAAACTAGTTTTTCCTCTCTCTTTTGCTATTATAAAAAATTAATCAAATAGGAAAATGTGACAATAGTAACAGCAAAGCAATGGTAGCTGTAGCTAAAGATTGCAAAGCTCTCTTTCTCCCCTCTGTGGGATAGAGAACTGTGTTCCCCTTTGGAGTATCTTGCTCCAAATATCCTTACATTCAGTGGAAGCCTCCTCCTCATCCACTCTCTTTTGTAGCCCTGAGCTCTCACCATCATCTGGATTGTGAGTTGTAACTTATGAAGGCCTAGTTTAGATTTTAGAGGATGTCAGGTACTGTAATGAGCAAGGACATTCAGGATTCTCTACAAAGAACATGAAGTACGAATGTCAGCATTATCATTGAATGAGAATGAAGACATGACGGCTCCCTGATATGGCTGAGGAGGTTTTATTGAAGATACGTGGGAGAGAACAGCCAGCGGCATCTGGAAACATCCAGATTGAGCATGACCAGCAGAATAGACCTGGCCATAAGAGGAAAGAGTTGGAGGGAGAGCAAGGAAGAAGTGGGGAGGAGCAGTCCAAGAGAGTGCATGGGAACCAAAAGCCAAGGGAGCTCTTGGCTGAGTTATACAGGAATCAGAAGCTGGGGGAAGGGAAGCCCAGCTCCTAGGCTGGAGAGATTTAGGGTAGGGGACAGGGTGAGTAGTGCTGGAAGGAGCCTCTGGACAAAGAATCTTGTCCCAGGTTTCTCTGGAACCCAACAAGCATGTGGGGAGTTTGATTCAGAGCCACATTCTTGCCGATTTTCATTAAGAACTATTGGTTAATAGATATATGAGTAGTTAATAATAGTTATATAAATAGTTAATAAGTGATACATTTGCAGGGTTTTCTCCGCCCTTTAAAAACAGAAGTAAGAAAACTTGATCTGTTCCCAAGTCCAGAGAAAATGTTAAGGCAAAGTTTAATTACAAAGTCAGAGACATAGCCAGACAGTGATGGCATACACTTGGAGGCAGAAGCTGTAGGATCTGTGAGTTCAAGGCCAGCCTGGTCTACAGAGCAATGTTTCAAGACTACACAGAGAAACCATGTCTCAAAACAAACAAACAAATAAACAAAAAACAAAACAAAACAAACAACAAAAAAAACCCTAAAACAACCAAACAACCCTCAAAACAAAAACAAAAACTCAAAATCCAGTGAAGAAGAGGAGCTCTTGTCTCTCTAGACAGAAGATGGTGGCTTCTAGAAGTTTGTGTCTGTGTTTCTATATATATGGAGATGCAGGACTGAATGGTACAATTGTAATTCAGCAATTTTCTACATTTTTGATGGCTTTGACTTCTGAGCTTTCACTGACTTGAGAGGGATTTCTCTCCCAGTGCTATCTAATTCCTGATTATAAAGAGCATGCTTTTCATATGGAAACTAACCAGTCTACCCTATTGAACACTGACATTTCAAACCAAGAATCCTCAGCCTTAATACCCCAGGTCCAAGTATCAGGCAAAGTATAGGAGACTCTCCCTCTACCACAGAGCCTGTGTTAGGGGCAGATGGAAGGAGACCCCCGAGAAATCACCAGGACTTGAGTGCGGGGGTCCTGGTGGTCCAGCTCTGGCCCCCACGAAAATGGGGGTTCTTTCTTCCACGAAGGATGGGTAAACCCCAAGGAATGCGTGACTCGTGCCGCAGCGGCAGCTCACGGCACTCTGGACGGGCGCAGCGCACGAGATGTGGGCAAGAGGCGAGAGGGCAAGAGCGGTCAGGTGTCTGAGGGAACCAGAGTGGGGTAGCTGCCTGCACCTGAGACGCAATGGTGCCTGGGTATTCCGGGGAAGAAAGAATCCCTGCTGATAGGTGGTGGGGAGAAGCTGTTTTTTATGTGACTGCTAATAACTGCTAACTTAGGGGAATTTTCTGGGTTTTATATTTCTTAAATCTTTGCAATATTGTTTTATTGCAATTTACTTTTGGATAGCATGGCTATGTTCCATTCCAGCCCACAGTAGCCAGCTCAGGGATTGATTTTGCTATTACTATTGGCTTATACAGATCTTATTATTGATGAGAGAACATATGCCACCGTACAGTGAAGACAAAAAAAGGGGCAAGGCAGTTAGGGAGTTCCAGTTCTCGGCAGTGAATCGCTTCAGGAACCTTGTCAAGCTAAAGCATTTCATAGCCTGGGTAACCTGGGCCCCAACACTCGAGGTCGATGCAAAAGCAGGAGGTTTATTTCCAACGCGTTTCGGTCTGCTCCCACAGATGCCTCAAGCGAGGCAGGTGGGAGGGACCAATTAGCACATTCTGAATATGATTTATATATGTTTTTTTAAAGACAGAGCATAGCAACAGATTATCAGGCATGAGTCTATAGTGATGTGAGTATTAAGCTTTAAACTGATTGGTGCTGGCATATAGCAAGGTCGAGGGCACTAGAAAATGTAAACTTTAGGGTCTTAGTCAATGTGGGTGGGGGGAGGTCCTTAGCCCAAGGCCATTAGTCAGCGGTCCATATCTTGTTTGCCTTCAAAATTGTTTTTCTTACAGAAATTGTTTCTCTTACTTCAGTTTTGGGAACTGTTCTGAGTCACATTGCCTTGGGTCTACACAATTTTGGTGCTCTTAGAAGCCTGACTAAAGTTTGGCTGCTGCTTTGGTCTTGTCCTTTCACCTGTTAGGGGAATATTCGAATTAGCCGATTTTAACCCAGTCTGTCCTTCCCTTGCCTTATCATTTCCTCAGAAACCACATGGCTCTGGCCATGTCTGTCCCCATTGTCCCTTATTCTGAATGACCGTCACATTTCCCCATGTGACCTTTGGTGGCACATGCCCTCTTTCTGGGGATATGCAAGTATAAAAAGCTTCTTTCTTTCATGATTGTCACTTCATACCTGTTTGACTTACCCTACCTGATTTAAACAAATCCTGAGTACATTTTAAAATGTAAACTCATCTCCTACATCTGCAATCCAGGCACAGGAAGTGGAGAGTTCATGCAAACATCCCCGATGGGTATGTGCTTTGCATTCAGGGAAAAGGCAACAGATCAATTTACCTATAGCCTGCTATCTGAGATAGCATAGTTAAAGGAATTGTTACTTGAGCGGAGGAAGTAGAGGAAGTAAGAACTGGATCATGAGTGCCAGGAGCCTTGAAGATTAGATGTCTGGATTATCCTAAGTATGAATGAGATTAACTAAAGAATTTGAAGCAATGAATGAAATAATCTAACTTTTTTCTAAAGGATTAGTCCATGGTCCAAGTGGGAAGAGAATGACAATGAAGGAAAGTAAGATTTTCTTCACTGTGACAAAATAACTGAGGGAGTCAGCTTATCCGACAGAACAGTTGACTTTGACTCACGGTTTCAGATGTTTCAGTACATGGTCTGTTTTGGTGGCCACACTGTTTTATTCCTGTGATGGTACAATAAGTACAACCTTTCAGAAGTACATGGCAGAGGAAACTGCTCATCTTATTACAGGAAGGAAGTCTTTACATAGAGGAGGGGACATGAGTCCTAAGGTCCTGTAAACAGGCATGCTCAGTTGATCTAACTGCCTTCTACTAGATCACACTCCCTCAGGCCTCCACCATCTCCAAACCCTGAGATGGTCTCCAGGCTTTCGATACATGGGCCATTGGTGGATATTCAAGATCCAAACTATAGCATAAAGGTAGTATAAATCCCAAATCTGGTCAAGAATAAGACCATCACCACTGAGACAAATTTAAAGCAAGCAAGCTTTAATTAAATTAATTAAATACTTGCCAGGAAGATGGACTCTAATTAGGTCCATTTTGAGGTTGCCACAGAGTGATCCTGATACCTCTGAAGTTACCACAAAAATGGCCCCGAGTCAAGTGGCACTGGTGCTTAAAGAGGCAGAAAAGTAACCAAGGTTACATACTTCCCACCAGATCCAGTCAGTGGCAAGTATCTATCCTAATGTACTATCTGGGTTATTCCTTTCTGGGTTATCTCCCACCTACAAGTAACCAAGCACATCCTGTGTAGTACGGTCAACTAAATGGGATCTAGACACTCCCTAACCAAGAATTTATGTCCTTGGGCAAGGGAGATTCAGGATGATCTCACCTGAACAGCACCACCTAGTACTCTAGATAGTTATGGCCTTGTTCTATAAATCTCTTAGGCAGAGTAATTAAAATTTAAAGCATAACTTTTGCTCTTATGGTAGAAGCAGGAAAAAAAAAATCTCCTGGAACTACTACTGTACAAGTTGAAGCAAGAGGTCACAGCACCAGGAACAAAAAGTAACTATAGACACGGAGCCCAGCACCTTCTAAATGAACAGTACAAGAAACAAAATGCCAGATTAGTGTTATAGGAGCTCAGTGAAGACCACTCACACACAGCGTATAGCCAATTGAAAGTCTTTATTCCAGCCTGCCAGGACCACACTCAAGAGTTCGGGGGATCTAGGTGTGTCCAGAGTGTCCAGAACACAGGGTTTTTAAGGGCATACACCTTCTTCATGCATCTTTCTCAGCAACTGCAGCATAACCTTCACAGAGAAGCGCTTTGAAGCCAGCAGTATTAACAGAAGCTAAGGTAGGCACTTAGCCAGCCGCAGGTGGGTTACACACAAATAGGCAGCTAAGATGAATGGTTAGCTAGAGAAGGTTCCACATAGACAACCAGTTTTAGCAAAGCCTGAGATAAATTAGCTAGGACATTCTGACTTTTGGGTTCCTAGAATAAAGTCGTGTAGTTTTCCACGGGATTCTCCATCAAGGAGATTAGATTCTGGTTAAACCTGGAGTGGCCTCAGCAGGAATACAAGATGAAGGACCCTCTGCACTGTCTTGCCCCATCACATTCGTGTGGTACAAATGAAAAACCCATGCAGCAGAGATAGTTTCTGAGAAGTGTAAATTGTCTTATGTTGACAGAATGAGAAGTCACTTTCACCAGGGAAGAAGAGCTTCCTTACAACATCAAGTCATTTGGTTTTCCAGCTCCTCAGGACCATAGTGTCTCTGATCATTCACAGCATTATCTAATGCTAAAGCAGTTAGGTCTTACAGATCGTCTCCTTCAGTTTCCAGGTTTCCTAGGGCACAACAAGGAAGTGGGTTTGCCATGGTGAAGGTTTTGTCCTAATTAAACATTTATTGGTCTGGCGGCCTCATGCATGGAAAAGACATTGTGCTGCCTAGTTTTCAACTTGACACAAGCTAGAGTCATCGGAGAAGAGGGAGCCTCGGTTGAGAAAACACTTCCATAAGCTTGCATTTGGCAAGCCTGTAGGGCGTCTTCTCAATTAGTGATTGCTGTGAGAGGGCCCACATGTGGGCAGAGATCCTCTGGGCTGCTGGTCTTGGGTTCTGTAAGAGAGAAAGCTGAGCAAGCCATGGGAAACAAACCAGTAAGTAGCATCCCTCCAGGGCTGCTGCATCAACTTCTGACTCTAGGTTCCAGCCTTGTTTCAGTTCTTGCCCTCATTGCCTTTGATGATGAACTGTTATATGAAAGTGTGAGTGAAATAAACCTTTTTCCTCCCTAAATTGGTTCTGGTCATGGTGGGTTTTTTTTTCACCACGTAGAAGATGGTGATAGACATCCCAAGTTTTTCTCCTTGTTTGTAAAGTGCCGACAGAGATGCGTGCCACCTTCTCCTGGGTAATTCTGAGGATGAAGGGAGACAGCTGTTGTGAAATGTGATCAGTTGTGTCTACTGTAACAAAATTACAGTTTTGATCAGAACAGAGCAAAACCAAGCTGTCCCAGCCCTCGCAGCCGTAGCTCAGGACTTTAGGAAAAGAGCTGTAAGGGGGATCCCTGTTAAAAATAAGTGAGACTACAACATCACCGTCTTTCAGCTAGGGCAGAAAAATATTTGTCAGCTGAGAAGTTCCAAATCTCATGTTTACAGGAAACAGCAGCCTTTGTCACAGTCCTAGTCTCTGTCCTTGGCGCTTCCCACCCACTCCCTAATTTCCTCTTTAAAATAGACGTTATTTAGTCTTCCCTCTGGAGACCCAGGCCTAGCTCTTACCTAGTCAAAAAAGAAAAAAGAAAACAGAAAAAGAAAGAAAGAGAGAGAGAGAGAGAGAGAGAGATAGAGAGAGAGAGAGGGAGAAAAGCCCTGTTGTTTTGAAAGGGAAACCATGAGGGAAGTTGGGAGTTCATTAGGCAGAGTCCAGCTGAGAAGACATTGATTGGGAAACATGCACTCCAACCCCTTCGGTGCTTCCTAGAGGTGGCTACCAGTAAGTGACAACTCCGTTTGCTTCTAACTGTCCCACAAAAGCCTGGAGAAGGGAGAAGGGCTGGTGATATCCCTTCTATCCAACCTGAACTATAAAATTTGTCATCCTATTGACTGACTACTCCCAAACCAACATTACACAAACACACACACACACACACACACACACACACACACATGTGCACACACATCATCATCATCATCATCATCATCATCCTTTGCTTTGGGATCAGCACCAAAGGAATTGCTTTCAGAAAATGTTCTCTAAGATACTTGTTACTTATGGATAAGCAAGAAACTGCTTATTCTTCTAAATCCTTGATCATCTCTGAATATAAGTAGAAAGTGGAGTTTCTTTCTTTCTTTTTCTTTTGTTTTTTTCAAGACAGAGTTTCTCTGTGTATCCTGGATGTCCTGGAACTCAGGGATCAGTCTAGCCTAGAACTCACAGAGGTCCGCTTGCCTCTGTCTCCCGAGTTTGGAGACTAAAGGCATGTGCCACTACCTGGCTGGAGTTCTTTCGTGAACTCGATTTAAGACAAATGTTTCATCATTCTGATAACAAAACGAACGATGTTCTTTTCATTATGCTAGAATAATGGGCTGCAGGTGGCAGCAGGGATGCCTGGTGAGCAGTTATGTACAGCCTGCAGCCCACTTTCCTGAGATCCTGGAGGACAAGAGTAAAATGAGGCTCATTGGCTGGCAATACCAAGGAGGCCTAGGTTCAAATTCTTACAGGGTTTGAAACCCGCTGGGCCCTAGAGCACAGTGCCATCCCTCCTGGGATAGAGTGCCAGGTACTCTTCCCGAACTCCTGATCTGTCAAAAATGGTCATTCCTTAGGTCTGAGACTCTCTCTATGTTCATTTCACACTTGTCACTCCTATCTCTCCCACTGAGAAAGACCTATAGTGAATGAGATAAGGCTGAGGTGGTATATATAGGCCCATATATTTGAACAGCTGGTCCCCAGTTGGCTGTGCAGTTTAGGGAGGTTTAGGAGGCTTGACCTTGATGGAGGAAGCATGTCGCTGGAGGCAGGAAAGGAGCACTTAGACTCATGCTGTGGGCTGGTGAGATGGCTCAGTAATTAAGAGTACTGGGTGCTCTTTCAGAGGTCCAGAGTTCAGTTCCTAGCAACCACATGATGGCTCACAACCATCTATATTGGGACCTGGTATCCTCTTCTGGCATGCAGGTATACATGCAGACAAAGCACATTAAAAAATGCATACATAAAATTTAAAAACACTCATGCTATTTCCATTTTTCCCTTCTGCTTCTTGCTTACGATAAAGGATGTGAGCTCTCAGCATCCTGCTCCAGCTTTCACGCCTGCCTCCTGCTGCCATATTGTTCTTACCATCATGGACTCTAACCTTCTGGAACAGTGAGCCAAAATAAATTTTTCTTCTATAAGTTGCTTCGGCACGGTGTTTTATCACAGAAACAGGAAAGTAACTAATACAGTTATCAACAGATGAAGTTTTTTTTTTCTTTTTCAATTTTTTTTATTAGATGTATTCATTTTATTCTATGTAAGTGTTTTACCTGCTGGTGTGCGCGTGCACCCCACGAGTACGTGGTGCCTGCAGAGGTCAGAACAGGGAACAGATCTTCTGGAACTTTAGTAAGGGATAGTTGTGAACCACCATCTGAGTGCTGGGATCTGAACCTAGGTTCTCTGCAAGAGCAGCAGATGCTCTTAACCACAGAGCCATTTCTCCAGCCCCAACAAATAAAGATCTTAAAACACATACATCCTCCCACTTAAAGCAAAGAAACTCATCCACCTGTTTGTTTTTGTACAAGTCACATGCAAATGCTGCCATGTGAAGTTAGTGTTTAATAACTGCTTCTTAAACGACAAAACTACCTCTATCCTGCAGTTGTATTCTCTGTTATAGGTACAAAAAGCCTGAGGTGCAAGACTGAAGCCATCTTTGAACAAGAAATCTGTAGACAAAGGAAAAAAATATATAACATTTTAGCCTATGATTGTGATTAAAACAGGACACAGATTTATGGCTATAGTAAACAGTAGGATTACTAACAGTATAATTAACTTTGGCAAGTATTTGTACTAAATATACACAACCTTTTGTCTGGCTATTACCCTCAGGGGTCACAAAAACAAAATAAGCTACAATAGCTATACTGTATCAAACCTAGCACATATCTCTAACTACAACTCTACTTTACGTCACACACAATATAACAACAATTCAGTCTACAATAGTCCACATATGTGATGGCAGGCCCAGAAAGCATGATGGCAGAGTTGAATGTTTTCCTGTTATTTTATAGCACTGCAGGCATTGTAACACCACGGAGATTGTATTTACTCCTGCGTTCATGGTGATGCTGGTATAACCAAACCCACTGCCCTGCCAGACATCCAAAAATATAGCATATCTATCATACCAGGTGCAGTATCCAGTGCTCAGGAGTCTGAGGCAGGAGGACTGCAAGTTGGAAGGCAACCTTACAAACTCAGCAAGTTCTGATCTCATTTTTTTTTTTTTTAATGAGTTGGGGTTTTCCCTAGGATGTGTGATGCCTTGGGTGTAAACCTCAGTAGATAAAGGAGGAAGAAGAGGAAGAGAAAGAAGAAGGAGGAGGAAGGGGAAGAAGAGGAGGGAAAGAAGTAGGGGGTGGTCTTTGGAGAGGCCAAGCACAACCTTCCCCTTGCTTTTTGAGACTGGGTCTGCATTGGCTTTGAGCTTGCCAAGTAAGCTAGGGGTCACCCTTCTTTACTTCCTGGGTCCTTATGGTTGCAAGGCAAACTCCTTAACAACCCTATGCTTGTATTTTAAGCTAAACATTATTTTTATAAGGGAGTCGAAACTGAAATACATTAAAGTATAATAATTCACTAAGATTAATTTATAAAGAGAAATATTTATATAAATTTGTTGTGAATAAAGTTTTCAGCAATCCATAATATTTATTGCTTTAGGTTTCACTTTCATGCATCCTTCTGTCAATGGGCCATTCAGAGCAACTTTCAGACTTCCAGTGTTGGTTGCGGTTTGTGGAGGGATCGGGGTCTAGTGGTAGGGTTGCAGCCTTGATGCAGGAAGTACTTCACTAGAGGTGGGCTTTGAAAGTTTAAAACCTCAAACCACTCCCAGTTTGCTCTCTCTGTTTCGGGCCTGCAGTTAAAGATTCCTGCTCCTGCCATGGTGCCTACTGCTTGTGGCCTTCCCTTCCCACTAAAATGGACTCATCCCTCTGGAACCCTAAGCCACAATAAACCCCTAATAGAAGTTGCCTTGGTCTTTGTAATTTCATCACAGCAATAGAAAACTAACACGCTAGGAAAGTGTTCTACCGCTGAACTGCACCCTCAGCCCAATTCTTTAAAACGCTCATGTTTCACGTGACACAACATAAATCCCAGATTGGATACAAACTTGTTGAAACTGGTGATGCTTTTGTAATACTTTAAAGCATTTGTTGATTTGTTGAAAGACATTACCACCAACAAAAATCGTGCGATTCATTTGGGTTGATAGATTACAGAGAGATAACAGAGCTACCTTTTCTGCTCAGTCATTCTAGATCTTAAACTAGGTAGCTGTCTTGTCTTAAAACTTTTGGCAGCTTTCTGAGGTCAATACCTTTGCCTATATATCAATGATGGTGTTGATTGTTTAAAAATCTTGTCCGTTATCTCTTTGCTAGTGCACAGGAGCCAGAATGAAAAGTCTTTCTACTTTCTTTCAATAAATTAATATCCAAGTCTTTCCACTTTCCTTTAATAAAATTATAACTTTTATAACTGCTATAAATTCATGTCTTATAAGTTTGGGGTTCATTAAATAATTTATTTTAAATCTTCACTTTCTCATCATCTTTTTTTTCTGTCTCAAATATATCTCCCAAATGTAGCATTAGATTATTAGTGAAGTGTTAAATGAGAATATTAGTAGTTTACAATGACATAAAGTAAAACATCTCTTTTTGTTCATAGTCATGAAAATTAAAGCATTTTCCTTCTGCTTCCCAGGTGTTCTGAATGGGGTGTCAAAAAGAACCATCATGAAGCTTCTGCAATATACCACCTTGGCCTGGTAATTCAGACATAGGAACGAACGCATTCTTGTTCAAGAATGTCACATCCCTTGGCACAGGGTCGGGGTGGAGGTGGGGTGGTAGGTAGGGGGTTGGGATGGGGAGGGTGGCAGGTCCTCCATGCATACTGTTCTCTGAGGGACTCTCACATCTCATCTGCAGAGTGTCAACACCGTTCAGCATATATGACAACAGGAGGAAAGCTGCTAGCATCGTGTCCTATTTGCTCTGGTATGGATGGAGTCCTTAGGGAATATCCTCACCTTTCTCCCAGAACCACTCCCCTCACCTCACCCCCCTCTCCGACCCCCACATATACCACAGGCCGGAAGGGTGTCTGGTATGGACGGTGCCTGAGGGCTGGTCATGGAAAAGAGGTGGTGTACTGGATAACTAGAAAAGCTTTTGGCGCTTATCCTAGAATGGGCTGAGAAAGTATGTCTTAGTGGGCCTGAGACTGTTCAGGGATTTTGCAATCAAGTGCCCTAGTTTCTGGGTGCAGGAGTGGGAAGGTGATTGTAGCGATGTAATCATTGACTGCAGTGTCTCAGCCAGTCCTGTTGCCTGGCCAGGAACGCTTGCTCTAAGTGAGTTTCTAGCTTGTTTGGGAACTTATTATTCTCGGTTTTACAGTTTGAGGAATTACTCCTTCTATCTCATTTCTTTCTTTTCCTTTCACTTACCTTTTGACACCTAGAGATGGTTTTTTTATGTTGTCTTTAGAATGAAGGGGCTATGATTATCATTTGTTTGAGGGCCCAGAATAAAACCACCAGAGGTGTAACATTTATTTACCTACATTCATATGTAGTTCACAGAATATCCTTTTGGCAAAAGGAATTTGTTTTGCTATGTGAATGAAATCAAGAGCTTTTTTATAGTTGGGCAATGGGAAGAACTGGACTTAGCTAACCTTCCTGAGAAATGTCGAAAAAGGTGATTAATTTTGTGGGCTAGATACTTAGTTTGGGCAACTACCAGAAGGGCCAATGAAAAATTATGAAGATCCAAGTATGCCTGATCAAGAATTATAGAAAACAGGATGTTAGCCTGACCTTAGCACAGCTACCAGTACAGACTGAGTACCTGCTGACTGTAGCTTTAATTCATTTCAATAGATCTGAACATCTGCCATGGCTCTGTAGCTACATTCTGGCTATAAGCAAGAATTCAAGTATTTTGTCTTTTTGGTTTCTGGGCTTATAAGTTTGCCCCTTCCTTTGATCATCATTTCTTGTTGGCCTCAGAAGTGTTTAATATGTGATTATGTGTATGATGGTTTGGAATCAGATGTTCAAATGACCTGTTCTATAGGTTACCAGCAGAAATCTGGACAGAATGTTACCATTTCCTAGTTGCAGTTTTCATCATTTGTGAAATCTGAATGGTAATGGCTGCCTCGAACATTGCATGAAGGATTAGAAGTGGCATATTCCACACAGCCAGGTGTTCCATAATGAAGAGGCTGCTGTTTCTTGCAAGCTACCTGTGGTTTCGGGCTCGGAACACCTCACTATTTAAAAACTTCCAGAAATGTATTATGAAACACATACTTAGGAGAAAAGATTAAGTATAATGGAGATTGTAAAATCTGATCGTTTTAGGGCCTAAGTATTGTCGTATTTGCATGTATTTTATGGAATGGAGGGACAGCCACCCTGCAAGCAGTCAGGCACCCAACCACTATGCTCAGGAGGCTGCAGGTGGTGGGTGGAGGATAGGGTGTGCTCAGCTGGGAGAATCCTTGCCTAGCTTACCTGAAGATCTGTTCTCTGTCCTTAGCATAAATTCTGGGTGTGGCGGTGCAAGCCTGGAATGCCAGCATTCAGAAACTGGGGACAAAAGGGTCAAGACTTCAAGGCTAGCCTGCACAACATCGAAAGTTTGGGGCCAATCTAGGTTGCATTCTACCCATCTCAAGAACAACAAAGAAGGCTGAAACTGAGAGTTGCTTCAAGAATCCTGTTAACTGTCCTCCATGTGTCTCGGTTGTATTTAAAAGTATTTTATCTCTTACTTGAAGCTGAATGCATACTGACTGATTAGAAAACATAGCTACTTTTAAATTTAATGAATTTCATTCGTAAGTTTTTCTACTTTTCAAATCTGCACATTGGAAAAAGAAGTCTTAAAAGTTAAGCTATTGAACCTTAGCTGATAATCAATTGAAAATAACAGATGTGATTTGACCCTAATTGATAATTTCCAAGAATAAACCAGTAGTTATTTTCTTATTTCCTTCTACTCTTTCTGACTCCACACCAACTACTTACTTGACACTTCCTGTGAAAGGCCTGTACCTGGAAAATGTTTTAACTATGTGTCAGACACAGCCATTACTGCCATGAAAATCAGCAAAATGTAGGCGACTGTCCTTTGATTATCTCAGTTTTGATTGAATTGTCGACTGTGGCACAAAAAATATTACGCCACAATAATAGTAAGTAGCCTTTATTAACTTGACAGTTTTGGATGGGCTTTGTTTTCTTTCACCAAGTATTATAACCTTTCATTGATCTGTCTCCTGTATTTATGAAAGCAATTAAATCAATAACCGTTAATCAATCTGTGAATGGTTTTTATAGTAAAGGCATTAGAAACTGTAACTATCACTGATGCTAAAGTTCTTTATGAATGCTTATCACATAAGTGCTTTCTTCTTTAATTTTGATAACATATACAACCACAAGATCTTTGTAGCATATTGCTCAAATCCTTACTTTATCTACTAGAAAATGAAGATACAAAGACATGATGGGCTATGGGCTAAGATACAGAGAAGCTGTATATGGCAAAGATGCTCCATGATGGGGCGGGAGCTGTAGTACAGCCTACCTGACTACCAGCCTCAGAGTACTGAGGTCACTCAAAACACCATTACAGCTGCTTTCCCTACTTCACATTTTTGCTTTTTAGAAATTTATTTTTTTCTTCCAATTTATGTATTTATCTATTTAGAGGCAGGGTCTCTCTATGGAGCCCTGGATGGCCTGGGACTCATTATGTAGATCAGGTTGACCTTGAACTCATAGACTCCATTTAGAGTTGCATACATATAAATGATTTCAAGGCTGGGCCCTTGGTATTGGATCGCCAATTAGGACTCATCCCTGGACGACTGCCGCACTCTCAGCACACCCTGCTTTTCTTCATGGGTTCTGGAAATGAAACTTGGGTCCTCATGCAAGGCAAGCATGAGCTTTCTCCAACCCCTTTTTCTAAGTAGTTCTCCATCTTAACCTTCATATCCGTTCTGTTTCTCTCTCTTTCCCACTTCTACGTTTTTTAACCTCTTCCATTCTCCCCCTCCCCCGTTCCTTTTCTTTAAAGAATCATTTACTGACATAAAGATTTATATAATTATGGCACACAACATGCTGTTTTCAAATATACATACACTGTGGAAAAGCTAAATGAAGCTATTCATCATGGATTATGTCGCAGACCTTCAACTTCTTGTGGCTAGAATATTTAAATTTATTTTGTTGGTAATGTTTACTACAGATTGTCACTAATGGTAGTAACCATATCAATAGATTTCTTGGCTTTATTCCTCAAACATAACTCAAGTTTTGCATAATTTGATTACCTCCTCACCAGTCTCAGCCCGCCCTCCACCCCAGTAACCACCATTCTACTCTCTGTTTCTTGGGATTGACTTTCCAAAATTTCACTTATAGGTAAGATCCTGTGGTACAAATGCTTCTGTGAGTGGGTTAGTTTGCTTAATGCAGTGTCCTCCACAGTCATCCACACCAAGTTGCTCATCCTCTCCCTGCCCAGGTAGTCTCTTTTTTATTATTTCTTTTAAAAATTTAAAAACTTCTAATTTTATTTTATGTGTATTGTGATTTGCCTGTATATATATACATATATATATATATATATATATATATATATATATATATATATATATATATATATATATACCTCATGTATGCCCAGCACCAACAGAGAACAGAAGAGCACATCAGATCCCCTGGAACTGGAGTTACAGGTATTTGTGAGCTATCGTGTGAGTCCTGTGAATATTGTGAATCAACTCAGGTCCTCTGGAAAACCATGCAGTGCTCTTAACCACTGAGTCATCTCTCCACCCCTCTTCTGCTTTTATGTTTAGAGACAGCCAAAGCTATCACTAACAGCTAAGGAGTGGTTGACCCTGATGCTCTGATATTCTTCTGCCTAACAGTTGTCATAGATTATCATAGATTGTCATAGATTACTCTGTCAAAATGCTGCTTCATTTTCCAAAAGAGGCAGCATTGCTGGGTGTTGTGGCACATACTTTTAACCACAGCAGATTGGAGGCAGAGGTGGGAGGATCTCTGTGAGTTCGAGGTCGGGCAAGTTTACATAGTGAGTCCGGGACTATGCAGAGAAGATCCTGTCTTAAAAAGGCAGAAGGGAGGGAAGAATCTTTAGTAGATCACTTGGTGCTTTTGGTAATCTGTACGTGCTTTAGGTCCATGGCTTTAAATGTAGATGTTTGACATTGGTATTTCATGAAAAAGATGATTTTAATTTTTTTGTCTGGTAATCATAATATCTAGCTAACATCTATTGGAAATAGAGTGTCTTGACTCTCCCCAGTCTAGGTATTTCTTGCTTATTACCTATTTGAACAACTCAAAGAACACCACACTTATATGAATTCTTGATCAAGATCTTTTAAAGTAGTTTTTTGAAAACTCTATGTGGCTATTAGATAAAGTTAGTAAAATATAAATAGTTGTGAAAAAATTATATGGCATCTGATATATAGTCTCATATATATACCTTTTGTAGAGATATGTGTTTATAATTTAGGCCATGTTTAATACAATTTCTTTTACCACATGCACATTTTTAGTGTGTATTTCTGAGTGTGGGCTGTAGATTAGTTTGGAGGAGGAGACTATAGACACACATTCCCTTCATTTACAAAAGTTATTATTACTCCTTTGTCATATATCAACTTGTCATGGCAAAAATGACCAATGGTGCCAGCAAGTGATGAATCGGTAAGAAATGGATGCATGCCATTACTCTGAAATTGCTTTATGTGTACTTATTGTTATTTTTGAGGAAATAAGTGGAGTAGCTGTGGGTTTTCACAACAACATCATTAAAAACCCACTCAGTGTTTCTCAAGAGTGATTCTGTTTTTGTTTTGTTTGGGCTTTGGTTTTGGTTTTTTGAGATAGGGTTTCTCTGTATAGCCCTGGCCTTCCTGGAACTCACTCTGTAGACCAGGCTGAACTCCAACTCAGATATCCGCCCACCTGGTGAAAAGAGGCATCCTATGTGTATGAGAAAGTACCCAGTGGGAGGATCTTTAGGGTTCCTAAAAGAGCTCCTTGTGATGACTCTTATTGCCACACAAAATTTGCTTAACTTATGCAATGGTAAGTTCCTATGAACAGTTCACATTAAGAACTAGTATCTTTGGCACTTCTTGGACAAAGACAAGGACTGTAGAAGTTGAAATAAATGTTTTGCAACATTAGGTGGGAAGATTCTGAAGTTTGGTGATTTTAAGGAGCTGATTCCTAGACTGAAGTTTAGACCAGAGATAGGTTTGTAGCTGGGAAAAGGAAAGAGAGCTAATGATCACCCGAGGCAAACTTTCCCAGCAGTGTGTCTTAAACACATGGTGGACATAAGCTAACTGCAAACTCTTACTGTCAGGGAGATATAAAGGGTAAATATTCTGTCATGTGCCATGGCTCCCCCGTGATTAATGATTTAGTCATGATGAGAATTTCCATAAGATGAGTAATACAGTGAATGGTTAATCTGAAGAAATCCATGGCAAGTAGACACAAAAACCTACCAAACTTATCTGAAGAGGTCATGTAAAAGTCAAGGGTTATCATTCTCACAGGTAAGAACATGGCATCTCGGTGATTTACTAATCTTACTGGGAAGGGCTTAGTGCCAGCTAGTTTCAGCTAGTTGTCAGCAGCACAGGAGCCAACACTTTATATTGATGTAATACTTTTTTTGTTTATTGATTTTTTTTTTTTTGAGACAAATTCTCAGTCTATAGCCAAGGCTGATCTGGAAGCCTTGCCAATTCTTTTATCCAGGCTCTGCAATTCCAGGTGCAGGCCACCAGCAGCATGTTACCCTATCTCTAAAGGATTGCAGAGTTACTTTTTGTTTGCCTGTTTCCTTTAACATGTAGTAGCCTTTTTTTTCTAATTCTAGAAGGACTAGGTGCCCAAAACTAAAATAGCTGCTAAGAAATCAGTCACATTTCTTTATCCATTTGTATTGGCTAGTTTTATGTCAACTTGACACAAGCAAAAGTCATCTTATAGTAGGGAAGCTCAGTTAAGCAAAGGCCTCTATGATATCCAGCTGTAGGACATTTTCTTAATCAGTTATTGATGTGGAAGAACTCAATCCATTGTGGGTGGTTGTGGGTTCTAAAACAAAGCAGGCTGAGAAAACCATGAGGAACAAGCCAGTAAGCAGCAGCACCCCTTGATGGCCTCTGCATCAACTGCCTCCAGGTTCCTTCCCTGTTTTAGTTACTGTTCTGAGAGTGAAAGTGTAAGACAAATACCCTCTTTCCTCTCTAACCTGCTTTTTGATAGTAGTGTTTCATCAATAGAATAGAAAATAGAAACCCTAACTAAAACACCACTCCTCCTGATAGACACCAAGGCTGGTTCCATACTTTAGATATTGTGAACAAGTAGCAATGGACATAGATTTATAAGCATCTCTGTGGTCTGCTGACATACAATCCCACACTCCATGCTATACTTTTAAGATTTTTACTACTACTACTACTGGTTTTTAGAGACAGAGTTTTCCTGTATAGCCCTGGCTGTCCTGCAACTCACTTTGTACACCTGGCTGGCTTTGAACTCACAGAGATCTGTCTGCCTCTTCCTCCTAAGTGCTGGATTCAAAAGCATGAACCACCATTGCCCTGCTTATACTATACTTTCAAGAGGCAGAAGTTTTAAGCTTTGATGAAGACTAATGCATACTTTCAAAATGTATTTTGTATTTTCTATAGGGAAATTTGGCTTGCCAAAGTTTACATTTTGTAATAGTCTATTTGAGATAATGTTTGATGATGAATTGAGATTAGCACTTATAATTTTTTTATATACTTTTCACTATCTTTTGGCATGATTATTTCTGAATTAATGAGTGGTCAAAGAATGTATTCAGTGTAACATTGATGTGTCAGACTTTGTTGAAACTTTGCCTGTAGTCTATCTTGTGATCAATTTCAGTAAATTTTTATATGTTTGTAAAAGAGTATATATGCAGCTGTTTTTATGTTTTGTCAGTTAGATGAACATTACTAATTGTCTTATTCAAATCTTCTGAATACAAATTGATTTTTTTTCAGCTTTTTTCATCAGTTGTTGAGAGATTTGTGTCAAATTTTCCAACCATAGGAATGTAAATTAGTCAAATTGCTATGGATATCAGTATGGAGAGTCCTCAAAAAATTAAAAGAAAAACTACCATCTTTCCACCCCAGTACTGGGACAGGAAGGGTTAAATAGAGTGAGAAGTAGGAGGGCAGGTTGGAGACAAGAATAAGGGAAGGGCTAACAAACACTAAAAACTTTTCAAAAGAGTTAGGTGGAGATCTATTGTAGAAGCTTCCTAAAATGTATTCATATGCATATACTAAAAGAGTTTAAATGGAGTTACACTATAATCAGCTATCAATACCCCTATTCGATACCAGGGCTAACAACAACAACAACAAAAAATAGCCCAGTACCAGGAATGGGTAACTTTTTTGGAGTTGTTGGCTAGTGAGGCTCTATAGACCTTCAAAGATTACAGTCTTATTGCCAATGCTCCTGGTGACCCTCCAGGACTTGTTAGTAAGACCCTATTGCTGAAGCCACAAAACCCTTCTAAACAGGAACATTGCCAAAGATTACAAATGACAATTGTGCAAAAAAAAGTGTTGAGCCTCATTAGTTATCATAAAAATGTAAGTAAAATCACAATGGGATAAAAATTTAGAACAGAATGAATAAACTTTTAAGAGAAAAAGCTGTTGATACCAAATAGAGGTATAAGACAAGAACTCTCACACAGAGTTGATAGAGAAAATCAGGAAACTTTGGAAGACTCTTTGTCAGAATAAACTAAATTTGTTCATATGCATATAGCAGTTAGACATTTCTAGATATTTATGCACGAACAATGTTTACACATGTGCACAGATTGTCGAAGGTCTGTAATGCCATCAATCTGGAAGCACAAATGCTCACCAGTGTAAGAAAGGATAAATACAACATGTCACACTCAAACAATGGAGATTCTTTAGGATGAACATGAATAAACTGCTTCATGAAAGACAGAATAAATTTCACAACATTATAGTAAGCGAAAGGATCCCGGTACAATACGATAGGCACTAGAGGATTCCATATGCGTTCATTTTATATGTCAGGCAAAACAATATTATAGGAGTCAGCAGAGGTTACATTAGGCGAGACTAGGAAGAGGACACCAGGAAGGTCACATCACTGTCATTGATTATATTTCATTTCTTGGTCTCAAGCTTGCTATGAAGGTACGCACACTGGTGGTGATAATTCATTAATCTTGCTTACAGTGTTTTCTTCACTGTATGACAGAGAGATAATGCTGATTTCTGCTTCTAGGAACCATGATGATGCCTGTGATCCATATTCCTGCCACACAGGCTGGATTCAACTTTATTGTTATTGTTTTTGTTTTTGCTTTCTTTGAGGACACAGGGATAGGAGGGTGGGACAGGGAGGAACGGGAAGAAGGTATGATGGAGATACATTGTATGAAACTCAGGTAATTAATAAAAATATTATGAAAAAAAAGTAAGATCAAAAGAAGCAAACTGTAGTTTTATCAGAGAATAAAATGAACATTTCCTGAAGGTCATATGTCTTAAAAGTGTTTTTGTTGGCTGGGCATGGTGGTGCACACCTGTAAACCCAGTACTTGGGAAACTGAGGACAGAGGGTCCACAATTTTGTCTGTGTACTCTAGAGAGACACTGTGTTTTAAAACGTGGCTTTTTATCATCGTGAGATGGGGAAAATAGAATTGCTTTATTTCTTTGCCAAGTGAAAATATCAAGCTTGAGAGAGAATAAACAACATGTCCAAGTTGTCACAGCTGGTTTTCCTGTCTCTAAAGCTTTGGTTTCCTGTCCTGGACTCACATTGTATGGTGTACTGTGCTCAGAGTTCATACATTACCTTGGTCCACAGAAGCTTATTTGATCTAGACTTTGGTTGAAGCTAACACTGTCAACTTCCAAGGAAGGCAATCCATTGTATACAAATGTATTTCCCTTTGCATACAGTCTCTTGGAAGAGCAGCACTTCAATGCAATACAGAAGCTAATGGCTCTGCTAGGTCATGAGCCTGGAGTCCCCAGCTGCCAAGGCAGCGCCAGCAGGACCATTGTCAAGGTGATTTGCTACATGTACTCAAAGTGAAAGAAGTCTAATGTTATTTTAGTTTTCCAAACCAAAGCTTTTTATTTCTTTCCACATACCAAAATTGGAAGACAATCCATGTTTTTAAATTTTATCTCAGAGTTAATGTTACTCACAGTTTGTGAGTGGACCCTGTGATGTTGCCTCTGTTGTTTCTGTCAAAATGTCCATGGTCTGGTACTTTATATTTCCTCCTAAACACCACACTCAGAAAGCTCACTGATGTGTCGCCATGCTTGTGCACCTGTTCAGGCAGCCCCAAGGCTTGCAAATTCTTTCAGCATTCTTCCCTCAGGTGAATTTATACCTAAGAAAAAAAAAACTCACCTCCCATCAGTGTGTGTGTGTGTGTGTGTGTGTGTGTGTGTGTGTGTGTGTGTGTGTATGGCACACAGAGAGAGGTATGTACCTTTTACTTACTTGTTAAATTTATTCTTGAGATTAATGCATACATTTAGGTTTTTTGAGACAGTTTCTTTGTATAGTCCTGGGACTCTCTCTGTAGACTAGTCTTGTCTCAAACTCAGAGATCCACCTCCACTTGCCTCCTGAGTGCTGGGATTAAAGGTGTAATCCACCACTGCCCAGCTTTTGTGGGTTTTTAAATTTTATTTTTATTTTTAATTAAAGTATAATCACATAATTTCTCTCCCCTCCGTTTCTTCTCTCCAACCCCTCCCACACCTCTCCCTTACTTTCTCTCAAATCATATATATATGAGATATATATATATATATATATATATATATATATATATATATATATATATATGCTGTAATCCCAGCACTCTAGAGGTAGAGACAGGAAGATCAGGAGTTCACAGTCAGCCCTAGCTACACATTAAGTCTGAGGCCAGTCTGAGTTTCAGGAGATCTTATCTAACCACCCCTTTCCTGGAAAAAAGAAAAGAAACCACCACCACCCCCTCACACACAAAAATAAATGATAACAAGTATAGACAATTACTGGAACAAAGGGGATTTTGCCACACTCTCAGTAAGAGAACAAGTTAGGATAGCAACTGTGGAAACCATCACTGAGTTTTCTCAAAAAGTCAAAACTAGATCTACCGTGTAATGTAGGAATCCCATGACTGACTTTATGTACGGAGGAAATGAAACCAGTGTTCCGGGGAAAGCCTTGAACTCCCATGTTTGTTGAAGCATTACTCACCAGCAGCTGTGTTCACCAGAGGATGAACTAAGATGTTACACACAGACACACACACACAGATCCATACAGATACACGTACACGCACACACTACAACAGACATGAACTAGAGTAGTTACACTGAGAGAGATACACCAGGCACAGGAGATGGGCTTAGGCTTTTATCCCTAAAATACCATACCACACTTTATAAGCTATATTATACTCCTTACTCTATTAGATGGACATATAATTCTTCTGCTGGAATTTGCCAGGGCTCATGATAAGACTATCCAAGACCTTTTACAGTATGTTAAAGTATAGCAGTCAAACAGAATTGTAAATAGCTACTCATTTCTTTCCTTCTTGTCCATGTACTGGTCTGCTATATGTGTCATATCCACAAAAGGGTTAAGAACTTTTGAGCAACTCCCTTGCACTTTCTAGGTGAGGACTTTGAGCCTAGAAATACAATGTGATTGGTAAAAGCCATTGACAGAGCTGAGTTCTCCTCAGGACTATTGTTCCCCAGATTTGTTTTCTACTTGTTTATGAAGTGTTGCATCTGATGAAAGCAAGGGTGCTGTTAACAAGGTCAAGTTCTCAGAGGAAGGATAGGAATATCTTAAGAAAACAAACAGTAGCTTTTCCCATGAGGACTGAGAGACATTGGTTTGTGGGTATACTTGTTAGGAGTCTGTATAATAACTGTCAACTTAGCAAAATAAACAGTAGTAAGTTCTCCCCTCGGGCCTATTCCTTGTCTAGTCACAGGTTCTTGGCCCAATAACAGTGGTAGGAATGGGTTTCATCTTGTGGAGCAGGATTTTTATCCAATTAGAAAGCAATCGTTTACTCCCCTGAAGTTCTTGCCACTATGACACTATGTATGTCTTGCCAGGCCAGTCATTATTATAGCTCAAAGTATTCACAGCTCCAGATGATTGACAGTTTCTTTTTATCTCTAGTACTGTGCATAGCACCTTCTAGTACTACAAAAGATAGCAGTAGGGATAGGACTTCCAAGTCAGTACCAGCTTGCTTTCTCCATGTTCTAGGACTCAAGTGTATGGTATACAATGGTTGTGACAGCATGTACAAAACCCGTGCAACCCCAAGCCAGGCCAAATCCCAGCATGGACATGGCGTGAAATCCCATGTCTAGCCTTGGAACTATTGGCAACTGTTAGCTGTCTGGGAACGGAGAGACAGGTTGTTTGTTTGTTGTGTTTTTAAGAGTGTAGCCATGGTAAGATGGCCATGCTTCAGGGGAACACCACATATTGAAGAATATTTGGGCAGCATAAATTGATCTAAATGGATTAAAAAAAAGATCTAAAGTTGGGAGAGTAAGCAAGGAGGTATATCTTGGGAGAATTAGTAGAGGGGGCAAGTGTGATCAAGAGATATTGTACGAAACTCTCATGAACTAAATGCACACATTTGCCTGCGTGCACAAAAAAGTAATATTACTGACTCGTGAAGGACCAATAATAAGCTGCAATTTTTAAAAGAACTAATACTAGGTAGGCTTCAAATTTCTATTTATTCTTTCTACCTTTCCCAGGCCACCAGCAAATGTCAGAGGTAAAGACGGGTGAGCTAATGGCCAAGTGTAGAGGGATTCTCTTTTCTTCTGCTCCAGAAAGAGGGGAACACAACCTTTCAGCATTATGATACCTTGTATTTTATTTCCACTGAATTTACAATTCAGCCAGGTACAACTGAGATTTGTTAAATTTGGCTTCTTATTTTGAAAGTATTTTGTAAATTTTAAAAGAACTTTGAGAACTAGACATTGAAAGAACTCACAAATATCATACAGCACTGCAGCCAATCATATGCCTGAGCATTTCCAGCATCAAATTGCTCTGCTCCTATCACATGATGAGATTGATTACATACCAACCAACAAGAATTATCTGGAGACTTTAGAAAACAAAACACACCCTGCTAAAAAATATGCCAGATTAATTTAAACAAAATGTTGCTTCTAAGATCAAGAAAAGGTGCTAGAAAATACTTTTGGAAATATGATTTCAAAGCTATTAATAACAAATTTAAAATTTGTCTGAAACCAGCATATGATACATGTGTTTATCTAGTACAAATGCCTTTGCTTTGGTATTATTTTAAAATCATAGCCATTTTTGTTTTTGTTTTTGTTTTTTCTTATTTATATTTGGAAAAAATAAAAAATCAGGTAATTTTATTGCAATCTAAGGTTAGTGAAGTATACTGATTTATGTGAGGAGGAATAATGTAAAAACACTTTTTTTGAGGTACAATCTCATTTCAGCTCAGGTTGACATAGAATTCACTATGACTACGTAGCTCAGGCTAGCATCAAACTTTGGTAATCTTTCCTGAATGTTGAAATTATATAAATATACCACCACACATGAGCTTTTTAAAAAGCTCATGCTTTCCCATTTCTGGCACAGAAACCGTCATAATTTATTTCAGTTTCATTTCTTCCCATGAGGACAATATTCTTTTCATATGCAAGTACATTGATTGTATCAAATATATTGATTGCATCTTTTTACCCCAGTGGTGTCTTTGTTACTTGTTGGCAGCTGATCCTTCCTTCAAGCCCCTAAGTTTCATCATTTTAACATAGTGCCTGCAGCACGAAGGAACCAGTTCATTAATGCATTGAGAGTTAAACACAATGGAGGAATGGCATCAGACCCCAGAGGCCGATCAATGCCACTTCCAAGTAAATTGCACATAAACTGCTATATAGGTTATTCCACTAGAAAGGAAATAAAATTGACTTGCTAGATTCTCGACCATTTTACTAGGTTATAGATAGATCATCAAGGCATTTTAAATGGAAACAAAAGTTAGCATTAAAAAATCAGCCCAGTACCTGGTATGGTGGTGCACGCCTTAAATCAGAGGCAGAGGCAGGCTGATTTCTGAGTTCCAGTCCAGCTTGGTCTACAGAGTGAGTTCCAGGACAGTCAAGCCTACACAGAGAACCCCGTCTCAACAAAAACAAAAACAATATAACAACAACAACAATAATAACAACAAAACAATCAGTCCAACTCAGCACCAGTTACAAGTTGGATATCTTACTGGGACTAAGGAGAGGAGAGAAAGAGGTGGCAACATGTGGAAGGTATGGTGAGGGACAAGACCAAGACATCGCTTCTTTTGAAGCAAAGGGGACATCTCTGAAATACTCCGGGTGGCAGGGACAGCTAGCCACTGTATCTAGCCATGGCTACTGGTTCAGTTCCTCATATTGTTCATTCTTCCTTCCTTGGGAAATTTGGCTGCTCTCATTTTCCAATAACATATTCCAAGATAATATTCCAAGAATATTATCACCATGAAGCTTTAATCTGCTTTCCATTTTCTGAATTGTCACTCAGATTCTTCTGATCTATTCCATGTGAGAGACCACATGGACTCCATGACAGGAAGTCACAGCTGGGTCTTTGCCCAAGATTTGACCACTGAGCTCAGCACATGGATCAGTGCAGAGGACAGCACTGGCAGACCTCCACACATGGGATAAAACTATTGCCAACAGAGAAACAAAGCCAATTCATAAGAATTGGTGGATATTAATATTTAATGCTGAGAATGGTGCCACCCATAGAGGAGGTATTTCTCAGAAGTGTAATAGATTAGGAGAGATGTGTTGGGGCACGAGGGTCTAAGTTCATTGCAAAGGAAGTTTTGTGGATGTTATACTGGGTTGTATATTGACACTTCCCCAAATTCAAACTTGGAGGTATGCCTGGCATTGAAATGAGCAATGAGACTATCCTTATACAGGATAAAAGAGGAGAAATGAGGAGAAAAGACATACGAAGACAAAGGTAGAGATTGGAGAGAAGCATCCACTAACCAAGGAATGTTGAGTATTAAAAAAGATTCTGAAAGTAAGGTCTCAATCAGAACTCCTGGCCTACCCATCTGCCAAAGAAACCAACCCTGCTGACACTTTGAACCCAGAGATCTGGGTTCTAAAATTTTCTGGAAATTTAAAAAAAAAAATTGCTGTTTGTTTGTTTGTTTGAGACAGGGTTTCTCCAGACAGGTTTTCCCTGTTTAGCCCTGGTCATCTCGAACTTGCTCTATAGACCAGACTTCCCCTTGAACTCAGAGGAGATCCACCTGCCTCTGCCTCCTGAGTGCTGGGATTAATGGTGAGCACCTACACAGCCCAGCATTTTTGCTGTTTTAAACTGATTGGCTTGTAGTCATTTGCTGTGTCAGTTTTAGGGAAAAAATTAGCAACTTCTGTCTTCAGTCTATCCAAAGTCTGCTTTTGTTGGCCTACAGAAAAATATAAATGAGTTTTATACTGGCTGTGGTGGTACACGCCTTTGATCCCAGAACTCGGGAAGCAGAGGCAGGCAGATCTCTGAGTTCGATGTCAGCCTGGTCTACAGAGTGAGTTCCAGGACAGCCAGGGCTATGCTGAGAAACCCTATCTTGAAAAACAAAAATAAACAAACCACAAAACAAAAAGGAGGAAAACTTTAAAAAAATTTTAATTAAAAAAAATATATAACTGAATTTTGTTCTGGAATGATAGGATGGAGTGTATCTGGTTTACTGTGCATGCTCTTGTGTTTCTAATACAAATATATCTATATGAGAAAAGGATCTCAGTACACTGAACCCTCTGTCAGGCTTACGATATAGTAGAGCTTTTCTGACCATCCATACTGGTTCTTTTCTAGGAACTATCTCCTGTGTGATCTCAGCATGTTCTCAGAGCCATAGTGTTGCTCCAGGGGTATACCGCTGACTTCCCAGGCTAACTGAGGCTGTATAGTACTGGAGAAATGAAATCAGAGAGAGTGGGTTAGGTTCGGTTGTGTTGCTTAAACAAAGGACAAAGCTGAGATGACTCCTTTGACCATGCAGCCACAAGGAAGAGACTCTGCAGAGAGAAAAAGATCCACACACAGGTATAGAGACAACATAGAGAACAATGATCAAGAAATAGCCTGCCATGGTTTTTACTCACATCACTGAATCTCTTAGCGGGGCCAGCTGTACTACTCAGCAGGTGATCGTGCTTGATGCAGACCAGTGCATGCAGTCTGAGTTCGATCCCCAGGATCCCATATCCTAGAACAAGAAAACCAACACCTGTGAAAACTGTCCTCTTACCGCCACGTGTGCACCATGCCATGAGTGTGCATCACTCCAATAAACAAATAAAATGTAATAATTAAAAAAAAAGATTTCTCATGCAAATTTGTCACCATTAGAATATGGAGGTGATTTAGAGTGAGGGTTCCTCAGGCAGATCCTTTGAGAGAGTAGCTGTACTTGGAAGTAGTGATAGAACCTTCCTTCAAAAAGTTACCATGGGGAACACATGTCAGAAATACTTAGGGTGATCCAAGGAACTCAAACACACAATGTAAAACACTTAGAAGCAGGTACTGAGGAAAGGATGGCTGTTGCCAATATTAACCCCAGACAGAAAATGGCTTTTAAAGTGAATTACGCTTTGGCCATGACTTCATGCTTGTAGAGGCATAGTACACTAAAGTGCCCTTCCATATCTGTCAGTAATTTCTGCTTGGTAGTGGGGTAGCTAGAAAACTAGGCCAGAGAGACCATTTTTAAATAGTCTAGGAACTCATTCACTGGTGGCAGTCTGCATTGTTTCTTCCTTGAATGGAATAAAGATCCAGACATCCTCGCCCCCAGAAAAGACAGAAACATCACAAAGATGTCTATAGATTAGATCTCTGAAGTCTGATAGTCCTGTAAGGATGGTGGGATGGGCATTACTGTGATGACTGGTATCATGAATTCCATGAAAGAGATGTGGAGGCACAGGCAAGCAATGAATGCTGGAATATCTGACATTCATCTGTGCATAACTATACGTTAAGAAAAGTGTCCATTAGAAGCAATCATCTTAAATATGCAATAGGTATTACTGAAAAGTATGTAGAAAGTGTGATGACGTACGTCCCGCATGCCTGACACCCAGGGTTAACAACGGCTGCTCTTGTCACATCTTACCCCACCTATTTCCCTCTATCATTTCGTTCATAAACATTTAGTCAATAACTTTTAAAAGCCAAAGGTTGTGATCATATGAACTCAGGCAGTCAGGCTTGGTAGTAAGTGCCTTTACCAGCTACAGAAGCATCTGACCTCCCACCCCCTTTCTGTTTTTCTTCCATGGAATTACTTCTGTTCTTGTAAAGTTCCTCACCCTTTGGATTGCACTGTTTTATTTCTGTAATTCCAGAAGCTCGAACAGATACAGTTAGACACTTTGTGGCACTATTGTATTCTTCCATTAGGAAGTACAAAGCGCCCAAACAGATTTTTGCCTTGCTAGAAGCCACTGGTGACTGTTGTCTAGGTTACTATTGCTTTTGTTTTTGTTTTTAAGATGCTAAGGATGGAACACAGGGCCTCACTCACACTAGGCAGATGCTCTACCACTCTATAGTATCCTCAGCCCTAGGGTTTTGTTTTTGTTTTTAAAGAATTTGCTAAATGGATATGTTGTTTCTTCACTATTTATCATACAAAATATTCCCAGAAGTCAATTATCTGAGTATTTCTGTGTGTTAGTGGTGTATGAGTGTGGCATATACGCACATATGTGTATGAGCGTGTGTGCACGTGCCTGTTAGGAGGCTAGGTGAGGACTCTGGGTTGCAGGTATGCTTGGAATTGTAGGAAATGGTGGTGCCTGGAATTTGACCTCAGGTCCTCATGCCTGAGCAGCAAGCATTCTTAGCTGCTGAGCCATCTCCTCAGCCCCACTAGTTAAGGTGGCCTATATAGATGAGGGAAGCCTAAACCCTTGGTCGTTTTCCTTCATTTATTGTTTTCTTAGTAAATTTGATCTCTATGGGTTTTACTTTTCTTTCTTTTCTCTCCTTCTCTTCCCCCTTCCCCCCTTCTTTCCCTTTCTTCTCCTCATTACACCCCTTCCCTCTTTTTTCTCCTCTCCCCTTCCTTCCCTTTCCCCCCTCCTTTTCCTTTTCTTTCTTCATGCTGATGGGAGTCAAACCCAAGATCTTCTTTGTGCCTGCTGGGCAAGTGTCCTACCACTCTACTGTAGTCCTACCTTTTAGATTTGGGAAACAGGGTTGTGCTTTGTAGACCAGGCTGGCCTCAAAACTCATGATCCTTCTGCATCTGACTCCAGAGAACTGTGATTACAGGTGTGCACAGCATACCCAGTGAGTTTGCAGCAATCCCAGACTGAGAGCCATAGCACCAAGAGTCAATAAATGTTTCTACTAGTATAACTTGTTTGACACTGGTGGATTTCCTTTCTGGTAATTTTAAAATTAGTTGACTTTGAAACCTAGACTTCCCAGATCTGGTTAATATTCTCTATATATTACTTTCCTTCTAGACTGGTAGTCCTAATGCCATAAGATTATTACCCAAATCATTTACATTTATATTTATATGAGCACACATTATTCCTATCTATCTATCTATCTATCTATCTATCTATCTATCTATCTATCTATCTATCTATCTATCATCTATCTATTTCTATTTCCAAGTGGTATTCAGAAGCAGATAGCTCAAAAACACCCCTACTTTCTTTTGTATTTTATCTTAAAATTTCCCAAGATAATTCCCGGATGAAGATACTGATTTTTTCGCTGACACCTTCTTTCACAAATGTCCTTCTTTCAATGTATAACTGATGTCTTAATCCTCATTCTTCTAGAGCCCCACTGTGGTACACTGTTCAGGATTGAACTTCTCCAGTGTGGTGAGCACTTCTACAAATGAAAACGTTAATGTTGATGATGAGGGAAATGACTTTGAAGGCTGCATAATTGACTTTCACAAGTTTAATGTTTTTTTTTGTCTTGTTTTTTTCCTTTCCACAAAATTAGATGAGACTAAACTCAGTTGTTAACCAAGGTCTTTAAAAATTCAGTTTGACCACATGATACTATATGACATTTGGCATAGGTCCAGGAAGATAGTAAGTAATTAGTAGCATTGCCATAACAAAATTATTTTCATTTCCATCCATTTAGCTTAGCTGAATCACTGATGAATTGTCTTATTTTAGCAATCAGTAATATAGACGTCGGATCTCAAAGAAACCCAGAACAAGTCTTACTCAGTACCTGTGGCTCCTCTCAGCCCTTCTCACCTTGCCCCCTACTCTAAAACTTCTCCAATCCAGGGGTTAGGCTTTGCTTCCCCTCCCCACCTTCTTATTCTTAAATAACTCAACTATTTTGGCTACTTGTGCGGTTGGTTCTTCTCTTGTCTTGGCCTCTTGGTCCTCTGCTTTTAGCTCCTGGCTCCTGGCTGGCTTCCTCGTTGCTGCCTTCTCTCCTTCTTCTTTTCCTCTCTCACTCCTCTACACCATCTCATGGCCCAGTTCAGTCTGCTGGCCATGTTCAGTCTGGACACTTTCAGATGCCTCTGGTTGAATTCGTTATATCTACAATAAAAACTTCTCAATTATACCTTGATTTTCAATAAATAGGTATATTAAATCACTTTGAAAAACTGGTCTCATTTATCTCAAGAAACTTATTTTCAATAAATTGCTTTGTTTATACATTTTGTCTTTGTACTATATAATCTGATATTTATTCTCTGCCAACTTTATTTCCTGTTGTTTTCTTTTTCTCATGCTTCCCTCCTGGAGCATAACTGAGCTATCGGCTGCCAGCTCAGTCCCCAGGAAGGAAAGCGAAGGGTGTGGGTCAACACATCCTGGCCAGTCCCAGATCGGAGGACTAAGAGTTTACAAGAGTGAATCAGACTCTCGGAAGAGGCTGTCAGAGGAGCATATCTCTCATTTACTAAAGCGAGGGTGGTTATATTTATCGGATACAGCCAGGGGAGAGTCTTTGGTACCCAGGGATGGGATCCATTGGTTGAGATAAGGATACTGGAGTAGCCTCATTTGCATCTGGAGTTCAAGTCTAAGAACCAAGGTCTTGTACCTTCTGCATAAGGCGTGGTTCCACAGTGAAAAAGAGGAAAGCACCTTATCAGCAAATGGACTCATCCCTATGCTTCCAGCTACAGCTCAGATAAGCACCAATCAAGTCACAGTCCTTTGCTAATGACCTTTTTGAAGCAGGCTATAAAAATTCAATATTTATCTGGGTTCTGGCCAGGGATATAAAAGTAAGGAGCACCTGAACTCCTACCACTCTCAAGATGAGAAAATCCAGGGTTCAAAGCCAACTTCAACTCACTCTCAGCTCTAGGACAGCCCCACAATTTCCATATTCTATTTAAAGCTCTTTGTAGAGAGTATACATTCATGTTATGGTTCCTGAAGAAGATATAGTTCTCCTTTTAGGAAGAAGTTGCCAAACAGCTCAGAAAATACCCATACAGATTTCTGAGGGCCTTAGGCTTAGCAATCAGGAAAGGCCTTCTGTCTACCAAGATGGTTGATTCCTCCACAGTGATCTGCTTTTCTTCATGAAGCTTTTCTGAATTCCTGAGGCAGTAGAGCTGAACTGAGACTCCTATGGGTACCACAGAATATGATGCCATTAGATATGCAAAGAATCCTGAGCCAGTTCCTATCATACCACGTCCACCTAGAGTTCTCTCTTTCTGTCAGTAAAATGGCATAGCTCACATTGTTGGAAGGGAAGACCATTAACACAGAACAACGATGAGGTTGTCACGATTACAAGCTAATGGACAATCTGTATCAGTAACCACCACCTTTGTTGCATTTACCATGCTGAATTGTACGTGGCACATGTGCTTTGTCTCACTAAATTATGTACACCTTGAAGATAAGATCTGTTCATTTTTGATTCTCACATCTAGGTCGAGTCCATGATGTAAAGATAAAGCTCAATAAATAGTTGACTAACTGAATTGATTTAGTGTGAAGAATACATTCAATGGTTTTTGTTTTTTTCATGTATAAGAAGATATCTCTCTGATGTTTTAAAGGAACTTATTTTCCACTTATAACATTCATTATTAAAAGTTGACTGGAGGCACAAATAAGTTTTGTCTGTAAGTAAAATAGTTACTTTTGTATATTTTGGGATTAAAAGAAACACAATGATAATCGTATCGTATCTGTAATATCTGTGAGCATCAGCAAGCTTTCATGCTATGACCTAACAGCATTTTGATAATAGGGCAAGTTCAGGGTATAAAGTGGACAGGTTGCAATGTAATGACTTCCCTGTTAATCAGACACAGTTCTGTCCCTACAGAGGACCACAGCGCATTCAATCACACAATTTTGCAACTTTTAAATGTTTCCTTTTCAGTCATAAAGAAATAAAAAATAAAATCTACAAAATACAAAATACATTTTACAACAGAATGTACTATACATGTGAAGGAAAGGCTAACATTAAAATATATATGCATCTGTTTGAATCTGTTGCATGGAAAACATTTCCTTGTAAAACATGGTTTGTAGAACAAACCAGCTGATTTTGTGGCTCCAGAAAGGAAAGAGATCACATAAGGAAAGCCTTAGCAGGTATTATTTTCCTGCTTCCTACAGGAAATTCTTGCAAATAGCTAAGCCACACATTCCTACCTCAGATATGATTATAATAATTATAAACATGGAAAGAGAAAAAGGAAATACAATGTTTGTTTCCCTTATTTATCTAATAATAACTCCTGCACACAGGCCATACCAATTATTTTCCTCTCTTCCTCCTCCTCTACCTTCTCCTCCTCCTCCTTCTCCTCCTCCTCCTTCTCCTCCTCCTCTACTTCCTTCTCTTCCTCCTCTTCCTCCTCCTCCTCTCTCCCTCCTTTTCTTCCCTTTCTCCTTCTATATTTATAGTTGCTATTTGATGTAGGTGTGTATGGCTTAGCTTTTTCAAGAATTTCCTGTAGGAGCCAGGAAAATGAGCCCTGCTAAGACATCTTGGTTTTCCTTATACAGTATTTCTTTTCTGGAACCACGAGCTCATTTGGCTTCTTTCAGCTTCAATGCTTTTCCCCTAAGCCCTGCCTCCTTGCATTTATTGCACAACTCATGCCAGAAGCTTCCCTGGCTGCCACCCCCAGAACTACTTTCTGTAGGAAACACAGGATAGGGTTTTGTTTTTGAGAGAGAGACCCACATTTATGAAGCATACACTCTAATGAGTGTGCTTTATGGAACTTGCTACACTGGGCTGTCTCTCAAATATTTCCTTTCGTTTGTGTATCTTGAGTGATACCTTTCTCTCTCTCTCTCTCTCTCTCTCTCTCTCTGTTTATGTAAGTAAGTAAACTCAGCAGTTTGGGTGCAGAAAGCCACAAAAGAGCTATGAGTATATTTCAGAATGACATGCATGGTCTGGTTTTAGAAAGGGCAAACATCAAAAATTAAGAGTAAATATTCATTCCCATTATTAATATTAAATATTTGCTCCCAGAAGAATGAGACCCATCCCCAGTGAGAATTGCTGTAATTGAAGAAGTGCAACAGGAGAGGAAGGCAGACGATGTAGAAAATTTTGGGTTGACAGGACACCCAGATGAAGGGACACTCACAAGAAAATAGCACCTTTAAAAGAAAGATGTGCTTGAGGATACATTGGGAGCAGGATCTGCTGGTGAAGCTGGCTTCTTCACTGAGAGTTGGAAAGAGCTACAGAGGTACAGAGCTGGTGGTCAGAGCTTTTGTGAACAAGATCTGAAATTGAGGTGGGGCTTAGCACCAGAAGTGGCACAGGCTCTACATTAGAGCTGAGAACCTGGGAAATCAACCAGCCTCTTGAACAGACACTTATACTTACTGAGAAAATTCTTGACTCATTTCAATATAGTTAACAAACCAGTTGTGTAATTAGGGCATCCAAAGAAAGACACCTTAGGGAAGAATAAGGTGAGAAGAATCCTAAGCCAAAACAAATAACGGAGAAAAACTTCCCTGCAGACTAACATTCACTAGAGAAATACTGCTCCAGAGGGTGGGTGTGACATAATAGTCCAACCTGAATAAAAGTTAAATAAGTTAATGATACAATTTAAGCTAGGAAGGAAGACAATGAAAATATAAATAGGACCTCAGGAAACATGGCCAAAGCCCACTAGCATGGCCAATAAAAAGTAGACAATGGTCAGGGAAAACAGGATGTGAAATGGCTGCTTGTAAAAGTTATGGAGAGATGAAGAAAACAACCGTTTCACAAACAAAATCTAAATCACCCTTTAGAAGGCACAAAAGGGAAAATGTGAGGCAACAGAAAGCTCAATGAGACACCAAAATCATGGAGAACAGACACTAGAATGTGCTCTTTCCTTTTTCTTTATTTCTTTCTTTTCAGAGAGGGCTGGGTTTTGAGACAGAGCCTCACTATGTAGTTATAGTTGTCGTGGAACTCACTATGCGGACCAGGCTGGGTTCAAGTTCACAGAGATCCACCTACTTCCACCTCCCAAGTGCTAGATTAAAGGCATGTGCCACTACATCCAGCTTACAATGTGTTCTTGAGATAAGACTATTTTGAGCAATCCATCAAAAATCTGAATGAATTGTCCTAGAATGATCATTAAGACGTGCATCAGGAGCCAGTAACTGTGTCTATTAATACATAAGCTAGATCATCTTGCTTACACTAGTCACAACTGGACAGCTAGGCAGGAACACTGTGTCATTCTGTAGGAAAGGAAAGCCAAGTTGGCAAGGAGTCAGAGTCCACACCAATAGAAATGGACACCATCTATCTGATCCTCAAGGGAGCTTGAGCCAAAGATTTTAAATTCATCCAAACTGTCCTTCAGGCACCAAGGTCTCAGGCTTGTATTTTTTCATGTTCAAGGACTCAGAGGAGTTTTATTCATATCAGAGCTTACTGAAGCATGTCCCAGAGAACCAAAAGATCAGGGAATCATTAGCAAATGGACTGAAGTGAACTCTGAGAATCTTTAATGATAGATCTAGGACTAAAACAGGACTGACATAAAGGTTACAGAGTAAAATGAAGATATGACTATTGCATTTATATAACTCTCATTATGGAGTCTTGTTATTAAAACTGTAGTTGTGACATTTTTATTCAAGTGATTGATTTATAATTAGAATTTTGCATGATACCTGCAAAATACATTTGTTTAGAGAGCAGCAGCCTAAATTCTACTCTGAGCATCAGCAAATTAGCTTGTGGCTTCTCATATCTCCCTCTCTTCCTTCCTCCACATAATTTTTCCCCATAGTACTATTTATTATTTGCCATATTGTGTCCTTCCCAAATCCGGTCGAGAATAAGACCACCACGATTGAGCCAAATTTGAAGCAAGCAAACTTGAATTAAATTAATTAAATGCTGGCCACGAAAATGGACTCTGACCAGGTCCATTCTGAGGTACGCACAGAGTGAACCTGTCACCTCCAGAGTTCCCACACAATGACCCCGAGTAGTGTGGCATAGGTACTTAAAAAGGCAAAACCCATAAGGCTACATACTTTTCGCCAAGTCCAATCAGTGGCAAGCATCTATCCTGAGGTACTTCCTGTCTGGTTATCTCCTGCCTACAAGCAAATAAGCATATTCAGTGCATTTGGAGCACATGCAGAACAGTAGGGTCAACTAAATGGGATCTAGACACTCTCTACCCAACAATCCAAGAGGTTACATCCTTGGGCAAAGGAGTTCCAGGACTATCTTACTGAACAGTACCACCTAGCACTTCAGGAAGTTATGTCCTTGTTCCATAGATCTCTTAGGCAGAGTAATTAAAATTTAAAACATAACTTTTACTCTTAAAATATGTTGGAATTTTAATACCCAGTGCCTCAGAATGGAGTGGCATTTGAGAGAGGGTCTTTAAAGACAGTAACTATACAATCCAATCTTACTGGAGTCCTGATTTAAAAAAAACTGGAAATTTAGATGTAATGAAAGACACCAGAATCTAGTGCACACAGAGAAATAGTACATGAGAAGGGAGACATGTACAAGCCAAAGAGACAGGCCTCAAGAGAAATCCTGCCTACATCTTGATGTTGGACTTTCAGCCCCCAGAACTGTAGGGAAATACCTTTCTGTCATTTAAGCCATTCAGTCTGTGATACTTTGTTATGACTGACTCAGAGATGGATACAAACTATTAGTACTTATCTGAGTGCTCTTGTGTGTAATGTTGGTGCATAGATAGTAAATAGAAGGCATTATGACCAAAGGTGCCTGTACTGGTCTTCCTGCTAAGCATAGGCAGTTACAGGAAGGGATAAGAAAGAACAACTCAGTGGACAAAGTACTAGAATAGACAAAGATCAATTACAATGAATCCACAATGAAGTATAAGAGCCGTGGGTGTACTGCTATCTACAGCCCTGGATTTGGTTCATTTTCTCTACTAGTTAAAAAGTTAAAAGGTAGGGGAGAAAATGTCAGCACAGCAGGTTGCAGCAGGGTAAATCTCAGACATAGCAGGCAGAGTCGACTGGTGAAGAAAAACTTTGATTAAAGATGAAGAAGCCCAAGTACACAGCAAAGCATGCACAGAGAAAAAACAAAACAAAACAACAACAACAACAAAAAAAAAAAAACCCCTGCAAAGCAGAGGGGAACTGGGGAAGCTGAAGTCTGGTTTTAAGTGTCTTTGGTGGGTTGGAATGGGGGGGTCTTCTTCCAGTAATCAAGGGTTGGTCAGTTTAAACAAAGACAAGGAAAGCTGATAGAGCCACAACTTTAATGAGTCCTGCTCTGGCCTTGAATTTGTGGGACAGGTCAGCTGGCAGGAGGACGAAAGCCAAGTCTTTATCTCAGATGAAGAAGAAGTTTGCTGTCTTTATTATCTGCCTATGCCCCCTTGTCATATCTGTCTTCCCGTAGGAAGGCTAACTCCTAGTGCCCAGGTATTTATGTATTTGATAGCAAACATCTATTTATACACGTATCTTATCTACAACGGATAATCTACTCTTCTCTACACCCAGCCCACCCTCACGTCCTTCTCTCTTTCTGCCAATAGCTGCTGCTTTGAGTTTGTCGAGATTCTAGTTTACAGAGGATTTTCTTCTTCTTTTAATTTCATGGAAGATAACTGTTTTGTGGGTGTTTGTTACTTTATGGATTTTTTTTTGTGGGGGGATTGGAAATATTCAGTACTCAACAACTGACACAAAGTTACCAAAGTTTTAGAAACTTTGTTTTTATTTTTATTTTTGTTCAAGATATGGTTTCTTTGTTGTAACTCTGGCTGTCCTGGAATTCACTCTGTAGACCAGGCTGACCTCGAATTCATGGAGATCCGCCTGCCTCTGCCTCCCAAGTGCTGGGACTAAGTAAAGCGTGCACCAATACTACCCAGCTGTTTCATTTTTAATAAGTTGGCCAGCTGTGTCAATAAGGTAGTGACTTGCTTCAGACTTCAGTGAGACAGTTTCTGAAGTTTCACCACACATGGTGTTTGTTCCTTTTTTACAGGGTTTCTCTATGTAGCCAGGGCTGTCCTGGAACCCACTGGCTTGGAACTCAGAAATCTGCCTACTTCTGCCTCCTGAGTGCTGGAATTAAAGGAGTGAACCACCACTGACTAGCCAATATGCCTTCTTTATAAATACCCTTTAGCAGGTTTGAGTTTCCACCTCTCAGAATTTACCAAGACTGTTCCCCAACCCTGACCAGATCTTTTTATCTCCTTGTTTATCCGAGGCTGGCCTGGAATTCCATGTCCTCTGCCTTCATTTCTAAAGAGCTGGGTTTACTGGTTTAGGTGACCATGTCTGTTTTGTTTTTATAACCTAGAACTTTAAAAAACACACCTCATAATGGTGTACATTACAACCTTGTTGAAAATACCATTCTTGATTTTTATTTTGTTTATCAATATGGATTGGTTTTCATCCCCTACAATTTTTTTATGCTTAATTTTTGTATCATAATATTGACTTATAATATTTTCATATTTGTCCTTTGGGAGGTTTTCCCCCCCAATAAAATATAGTAGTTATGTACTTATAAAATAGAGTAGTCTGTTTACTTATAGTTGTTTAGTTTTCAAATTCATGTTAATGTATTTTTATATTACAGCCTTTTAAACTCTTCTTGACTAGTTATTATATGTAATTAATTGTGGGATAACATAGGACAATACTACTAACATACTATAACATAGCTACTAACACAGGACAATAAAACTACTTCTGACTGTATTTTGGTACCCACTATCTGTCCTTTGACTGTTATCACTCCTACATCCCCCTTTCATTTATTTATTTGTTTGTTTGTTTGTTTATTTATTTATTTATGTTTTCGAGACAGGGTTTCTCTGTTGTAACTCTGGCTGTCCTGGAACTCACTCTGTAGACCAGGCTGGCCTTGAATTCACAGAGATCTGCCTGCCTCTGCCTCCCAAGTGCTGGGATTAAAGGTGTGTGCCACCACTGCCTGGCTCCCCCTTTTAAACTTTAGTGACCCCTGCTTCCTCCCTCCCTTCCTTTCTTCTTTCCTCCCTCCCTTCCTTCCTTCCTTCTTGTCTACTTACCCACGTTCCTTTTAGAAGTGCAAACAGTGAAAAGAGGTTTTTATCCAGGTTTACGACTTGTTTTTTTTAAGTCAGTTTTGCTATTTCGTGTATTATTTGTTTATTCTTATTATTATAAGTTACCTTTTTCATTAAAGTTTTGAATTTATGTTAATGATGTGGGTCACAATTTGTCTACATTTAAAAAAAAAAACTTGTGGCTATGTTCGTAGTTATGCCTCCATTTTTCTTCATAAAACCATCTGTACATGATTTTACTTTGTTTTTCTTAGGATCATTCTAAAAATTCATTTGTTCTGCTGTAATAAAACAGAATCAAAATGTGGAAATGTGTCCTGTTTTTGCCCTTGCAGTTTACATTATTAGCAACTGTTGTCCTCCAGCAAAGGCCACGGGAGAAGCACACGATTGAAAGAGCTGTGTTTGTTATTCCTACGGCAAGGAAGAATGTTCTCTGTGGTTCCTGCTGGAATAGTTAGACTGTTAAATCTGTTAACATTTCCTGGGTAGAGTTGGAAAGTTTACGGAAGTGGGTTTTCCCTCAGGTTTGGAAACAGGTGAAAAGTAGAGGGATTCTATCATTTGGCATCCTTTAAAAATAAAAAAGTTACGCATACTTCTAACTGAATTGGATTTTCCTGGATATTGTACACTGAACTGCCTCTTCAGCTTTAATTTTAATCATCATTTAGTACAAACAAGTACAAATAACATTCGTACTTACCCACGGGGTATAACATGGTGCTTTGATACATTTAATATAATATGTAATCATCAAATCAGGGTAACTAGTATTTCCATCTCCTCGAATATTTTCATTTTTTTTTATGCTAGGGCCCTTTAAACTTTCCTTCTCTTGTTATTTAGAAATATGTAATTAATTGTGGGATATAGTTCTGCCACTATCCTAGGACAATAGAACTAATCCTCCCATCTGACTATTATTTTGGTACCCACTGTTTATCTCCTCGCTGCTATCACGCTCACAGGCCCTTCTTAACCTCGAGTGACCCGTTGTCATCTGTATTTCTATGTACGCAACTCTCTTCGCTTCCACAGATGAGTGAGAGCATGTGCCAACTGTCCTTCTTACATGATCTATTTTACCCAGCATAATGACTTCTAGTTTTATCCACGTTGCCATAAATGATAAAAATTTTGTGGACAATATTCCATCGTGCCTATATACCACAGTTATTTATCTGGTAGATTAATAGCACAATCAATACCATATCTTGGCTATTGTAAACAGTACTGAAGTAAATATGGGCATGCATGTATCTTTGTGATGTGCTTGTTTCATTGCTTTTGGATATATACCCTCATGGTGGGATTGCAGGGTTAAATGGTAGTTTTGCTTTTAATTTTTATAGAAATCTTTATACCGTTTTCCTTAATTGTTGTGCTGATTTGCTTTCCTCCTGTCCACAATAATATGCATGACATTGGGATTGACCTGACTGGGGTGATGGGGAATGAAGAAATGACACACATACAGAACAGCTCAGATCAGCTGGGCAGTGAGCTCTGAGGGAGATGCACTGATGGCTGATGGCTCAGGGCTTTTATTATAGATCACTGATTTAGGAGTCAGGTGTCTATTATATACAGCCGAATGAGGAGGTGGCTTAACTAACCTTGGTAGGGGATCTGTGCAGGGGGCAGTCCTGGCCTGCTGTCATGAAATCTGTAGTTGATACTTTCTGCCTATACTGTCAATATCCACACTTGGAGCAGGGGAAGGAAGGCCTTGCCATTACCACGGGTTTGAGGCATCTGGGTCCTTGAAATGGCATGCTCATGTTAACAATACACATTCGCTTGGGACTTTTTCCACTTCCCACAAACAACAGTTTGTAACCTGTCTCTGCATCCTCACCAGCATTTATTGTTGTTGTTTTCCTTACAATAGATTCCGACAGGCATGAGAAGCTGCATCATTGTCCTTTTGATCCACACCATTGCTAGTTAATGACATGAACAACTATTATTTTATTCACAAAGGGAGCAACCTAGAGTGGGGACTAAGTTATATTTGTAGAAGTGGTTCGTATTAGTCAAGAGAGGAGATAGTTGATGTTTTGTGGATTTCTTGAACAAAATTATGAAGTGTGGATTTCTCTCATTTTATTATGATTTTGTCTGAGACAGTATTCCATTGTGTGGGAGCTGTGCACCCCAGGCTACTTCTCACTAAAATGTCCTGGGTGGAAGTATTGACCACTTCCTGGCATCCAGGTTACATCTTACAATTTTTTAAATGTTTAAATTTGTAGTCAGATTAAAACTTTCCAAAAAGTGGATGAATATACTCTGTTAGTAAGGAACTAAAAATCTCTTGTATTGCTCATGGCAGTATAAATTGGTAGAACTATCTTAGGGGTGTGTTTATCAGTGACTAACACTAAACATCTCAGAAATCTCACCCTCTGGGGATGTATTTCAAGAAAATGAGGTCTCTGTCAGAGACAGAGCCACAAAAATGTTCTAGAGTGTCCAGAGCAGCTTTTTCTGTAATGGCTCAAAATTGGAAATAACTCAATTGTTTATAAAAAAGATACGTACAGTGTGATGACTTCATCCAAAGAGATATACTGAATAAAAATGAGAGAAAAAACTATAAATACATGTAAACTTGAACGTAATATTTAGAGAAAGAAGACAGAGACAAGATTCTGCACATTATAGAATTACATTGTAGAATTTCAAAATTAGATGCACCAAAGACGCATGGCATCATAGGTTCAATACCCTGCACAGCAACAAAAGGAAACAAAAGGACAAGACCATGACAGAAGTGAGAATGATGCTGGCACATGCCTATAATCCCAGCACTCAGGGAGGCAGAGGCAGGCGGATCTCTGTGAGTTCGAGGCCAGCCTGGTCTACAGAGTGAGTTTCAGGACAGCCAGAGTTACAACAGGGAAACCCTGTACAGAGGACAAGGATGTGGGAGAAAAATATACATCTTAATTTCACTGGTGTTCATACGGAATTCTCCAAGATAAGATAAGGTCTGGGGCCCTTTTTAAAAAAAGTATCAGCAGTAGAAAGAAGTATGGTCAAGCTGATTACTCATGAAACAGCTGTTTTCTGATTCACCCTTCAAAGGTACTCATTTTGTACCTTTGAAGGTACAAAAACTTCTCAGTTTTTCCTGTAGTTCAAACCAGTGGTATTTGAGCACATCAGTGAGCGTCATTTCTACGCTCAGAAGATCTATGCTGGCCTCTCCAGGTTTAGCAACCTCGTGGCTATAAAAACTCCTCCAGAAAATACACAAAGCACATACTGAATGAGGCATGGACTGTGTTGGCATGAATTCCTGGCCTGGGGAAGGGAACCACAAAGTTGCACGATGAATCATGTTGCTTTTGAATTAGACGCATCATGGACTTTGAGGTGTCCTTGTTATGTTGCCCTGTCTCCCCCAATGAATGCTGGATGGTTGACATGTGAAATGGCCATGAGTAAATTGGTGAGTAAATAAAGGTCATTTAGAGCATTAATATAAACCTACTCAGAGTCAATTCCAAACAGATTGAGAAAGCTATATTAGACAGACCATAAAAATGGGTAGACTAGGTGAGTGGCTGATTAATAAAGCCTTTCCATAACATAAAAATCAGGAGGAAAAACTCTAATAAGTCTAAATATAAAAACTGAAAATTTTTCATGTCACAACTTTGTAAAGAAAATTAAAACACAGATAACTGTGAGAATAATATATGGACCAAAGGTTTTGCCAGCATTTTATCATGATAATATTTATTTATACAACAAAGTGGAAGAATACAAAATATCTGGAGAAAAGAATAGATTTATATTGATGATTTATTATGCCCTTTTGCATATATATGAGAATGTCTTTATCCTTCATTAATCCATTATTTCGTGTATTGCCAGGTAAACTGTTGATGTTAATATGCTTTTCCCGCGTTGTACAGGACTATCTTTTGAGCCAAGATACTTCCATATTCGTGAGTTCAGCTTTGCCCACTTACAAAAGTATATCCCAGCTGGGCTCGTTGACTGTGGATGTTCTTTCTTAGAGGGAAGGGTCAGGGAGGGTCATGGAAGCCTCACAGCCACTCCTACTATCCAGCTGTATCTAATTCCATGTGGCTTTGGGGAGGGGCCAGATGTGTAGATGGGGAAGGATAAGGGGAGGAGACTCTATCCAGGCAGCTATTAGAGGGTCATCATCCATGCTGGGTGAATACTTTACAGTGTGGCTGTTTTAAGGCTGTCCATGCTCTTGTCTGTATCCCCTCGCCCATCACTCTGTAAAGTCTAATAGGCACACTGGCTCCCTGAATTAGCTTTGGTGGAATCATACTAGGATTTGTTGTTGGAAAGTTTAGAAAGAATTGTTAGATGCTGTCTACATCTCCCTGTGGTGGGAATTCAGTAACAATCCCCGAACACTTTAGTTTAATACTGCATAGGCTGTTCTAGTGCTATGAATATTCATATAATGAAATAAACTAAGTATCCTCTTCCCATAAACCTTTTCTTAGGGACAGCTAGGCCGAGATGCCTCATCCAGATGTGGTCAGGCACTGCCGCATTCAACCTGGCGTTGGTTGCAGTTATTGTGAGTAGTTCAACTTAGGCTACCAAAGCTCCACTAAGCTGTGTCAAACTGGAACCCATAGTCCTCTAGATCTGAATGATCCTGGGGTTGAGCCAAGGCTCCCCACACTATTGGTTGCCTACTGCTGTGGGGACCTCATGGTCCAAGGTCATGGCAACTACTATAAATGGTGGTAGCTGGACTAGGGGTTGGATAGATGTGGCTGGCTATCTTCTCTTGATAATGAAGTTCATGCAGAGTCCCTGTTTGCCTTCAGACCTAAAGGTGAAGGACATTAGGACCTTACCATTAAGGTCCAGGCCAAACTTCAGTGATTCTGGGGAGTTGTAATGTTGCAGGCTCAGAGTCAAATTATCTTGGGCCATTTTAGCCCCTCAAATGTGAAGATAAAATCAGGATGAAATCCTGAGTAAATGTGTATTGCTGACATGGACATGACCATGTCAAGGAACTCCAGTGTCTCAGGTCCACGGGAGTGCAAAGCCTTTGCTGGATGAGATTCAAAGTGGGAGCGAATGTTGACAGTGTGTGCAGTCCTACATAGCTCTCTGCCCTTGGATGTTTACAGCCTGAAGACTGCTCCCCTGTAGGATCTGCTCTTTCTGAGATTCGACCTGCATCCTTGTTCAACTGTAGATAATAAACAAGCTGAGCTTCCGGGTACAGAGGCTTCTCATCAGATTAGCCTTTCTGTCTGTGCCTCCATGTGTCTGCCCTTTTTTCATTCCCTGGCTGACCTAGTTAGGCCAAACCCTGGAGCTGTGCAAAGCACAGTGCTTAGATATCATGTATTGCCTACTTCTCTGTATGTGACCCAACATCCTTGTGACAACTAGGCTAATCCTTCTGAAATGTACAGACCACTCATCTCCACTAACTTAAAGGGTTCTATCTAGCACCTGGGACCTATAACAGAGGTTTTCCTGGTTTGCTGTTAACCAGCATGATGCAGCCACTAACACATTTGCAAAGTGTCTTGATAATGGCTTTCTCTGTTCTGTCACCGCAAGTGTCTCATGACTGTTGCTACATCCAAACATGAGACTTGGGATGACCTAGGTTTGTATCCCAGGTCCACGGTCACTCACATTTGTTTCTGGAATAAACTGTCTCTCATTGCCATTCAGGTGGGAGCTGTGGTGTGTTTTGGTTTGATCTTGCACTGACTGTGAACCTTCGCAAGAAATCCTTTGGGCTTTTGCAGCCTGGCCAGGGAAGAGGGGCTCTCTCCATGCTCAGTGGTTTCCTTTATAAACTAATGTCTGGGATGACTGGGTTGTGCTCACTATCTTCTCCTTCCTTTCCACTCAGCTCACCTCTCCCTGGAGCTGCTCATTAAGTGCTTTAAAGCTCTTTAAGACTCTGGAAGTACAGCAGAGCTCCAGAGAGGGGGAGGGGGGCAACTCCATTATCTCTGCAGCCCATGTTGGTCTTCTTTCAAACAAATATTTATTTCACAGTTGAGAATCCAGGTTTTTCTTTTTTCTTTTTTTTTTCCTTCTTGCGACAGGGCTTCTCTGTGTAGCTGTGGCTATCTTGCAACCCACCCTGTAGACCATGCTGGCTTCAAACTCAGAGGTCTGCCTACTCCAGAGTGCTAGGATTAAAGGCATGTGCCGCTACCACCCAGCTAGAATCCAAGCTATTCAAGCAGGGAAATTATGTCTTTTAAGGGGTATTTCATGGTGTCTGGAGAAGTTTTTGTTTGCCACAAGTGCAGGAGATACCCTATGTGAAGCAGAAGCCAGGGGTGCAAAGGACACCCTCCCCACCCCCTACCCCTACCTCCCAACCCCCCCAAAATAAACAGTGAGTCACTCATCAAACTCAAGGCATCCATGGTACCGAGGCCCTGGGGATGGGGGTTCAGATGGTAGAGTGTTTGCTTAGCACCCAAAAGGCGCTGGGTTCCATCCTCAGCACAGTATGGCGTAACAGAGGCAGTAATGGCATCAGCCTGCTACACCAGCACTTACAAAGTAGAAGCAGGAGAATCAGTTCAAGCTCATTCTTAGCTCACAAGTTGGAGGCCAGCCCAGGATGCATGACAGCTTGTATCAAAATGAATAAGTAATAAAAAGTGCTGAGGTTGATTGAGATGTTTTAGAAAAATACTAAGTAGCAACTCCCCCCCCCCCCACCAAATCTTGTCTTTCTCCCGCCTCTTATTTTGAGACAGGGTTTTACTATTTAGCCTAAACTAGTCTAAAATCCTAGATCCTCCTGCCTTATCCTCTCAGCTGGCACCACAGATCTGTGCCGCCACATAACATCTGGCTCTTGCTTTTAATTTTTAAATTAATGCAGATGCGTATAACACTGAAAAGCACGAGATTCAATAGAAGCTAATAATAAGTATAAAGATGAGGCCTTTACGCAAGAGTGATTTGCAAACTAGTAAAAACCACTGTAAGAGTGATAGACCTTCACCATGACAGGGGCAAGGAAGGATTAGAGAAAAACTGTGAATGCATCTTGTGAGAAGATCAGCACAGGGTGCACATCCTTTCTCCTGACAATTATCAGCACCGGAAGCTCTCTGTGATGCTGGCTGCTGTGATGCTGGCAGCTCATGTTGGACCTGCATGCAAAGCCCATGGCTTTAAAGCAGTGGTACGAACTTCCACTGCGGTGGCTCCAGGAAGCATTCCTCATTGTAAACGCACGGCTTTATTCAGACTCATCGTTGACAGGTTTTATTGACTACATTCTAAAAACCTTTTTTTTTTTTTTTCCAATCTAGTTCAATGAGAAAGCTGCTTCCAGTCTTGTCAGTTTTATGGCCACTTTCCTGGGGAAAGTACTTATACTTATGTGTTAATTTATACTTTATGAAACATTAGCTTCCTCAGGTTAAATGGAGCCAATAAAGACATAAAACCTCACTTGTGGGCATGGGGCTAGTAAGGTTTGGAGCTGAGACACAATCCTAAAGAAGTTCCTATTTGTTCTCAGGTGACATTAGCTACATCAGCCCTGAGAGGTCTATCCTGCACTGCCCACATTACCCTGGGATGTCTATCCTGGACTTCCCACATCAGTCTTGAGAGGTCTGTCCTGTGCTAGCCATATCAACGCTGGGATGTTTATCCTGTGTCCTAAGTCTGCATCCTTATTTTGTTTTGCTCCTGAAAATGATTGATTGCAGCAGCTGCTGGTTTGCTCACTATAGAGCAGTGAGTGGCTCTCACTCTCGCTAATGCTGCAACCCTTTAATGTCATGTCATGGTGACCTGTCCCACTCTCCCCCCCGGCCATAAAATTAATATATTTTTTTCTTCTCTCATACAACTCCCACAACACACCGTGATTTCCCCTCATCCCCTCTCTCTACTCCTCAGCTCCCCCATCTCCCCCCACCCCCACATCTACCCCATCATCCGTGCCCACAAACATCTCCCGTTCTCCCCAGAAAAGAACTGACTGCCCAGGGTAAAATTACTTTTGTAGCTACTTCACAACTCTAATTTTAGCACTGTTTTGAGTTGTAATGTAAATATGTGCTATGCATATGGTCTGGGCCATTAAACCCCCAAAGGGGTTCTGGCCCTGCCCCACAAGTTTAGCACTGCTCCCATAGAGGACTAGAGGAAACCACACACCGGACTGTAGGGATTTAATTACCTCTGTGTAATCCCAGCCATATCTACTGCTGCCTTGGGAAAGCACCTGGCAGATTCAGCCATTTGCTTTTGGCCCTTCAGGGAACAGTTACCCTTTCTGCATGAAAAGCTACTTTGAAAACTTCACTTAGTGTGAAGAACACCCATTTTCTGAGCTTAAAATATGCAACAAATGAGGGCAGAGTGTTGATTTAGCTTCACCACTTATTCTACTGCATTCCCTTGTATCTGAATTTATCTGATGTTTTATTCTTGGAGAATTTCAAATAAGACATATTTTCATCACGTCCACCCTCCTCTCTTCTAACGTCTCTGGAATTTACCCAATCTTGACTGTCACTGACTGTTTGGGGACCATAGGAGGGTGAGAGATGGCTTTAAAAATGTATAGTATCCCATACAGCCCCCAGAAGTCCTCTCCAACCCCACGGATCTAACCAGAGGACAGTAACCTCTTTAAACACAATTACAATGCAGAACAGATTTATTTTCATCCGTGAGAACTAGGAAGATGAGAGGAAAGCATTCTTCAGGCAAGTGGGAACGACAAAGATTTTAAATTACTGATTTCAGGACCCGCACCAGAAAGGTTGCTCCTATTGGCTACAACTGAGTTTCCACTTCCTCCTGGGCTTGATGACCTGCCTTCTGTCTTTCCTTCTCCTCCAGCTCATGAATTTCCCTTGTCAAAGAGTCTTCATTTTTTTTCTGTTTATTTAATAACGTCCTCACCATGCGTAATATCTACATAAATAAAATTAAAACAGGACTCTCATTAAAGACTATAATGGCACTGAGAGGCAGTGGACCAGATATTAGCCCAAGAATCAGCAGCGCCCCAGACCATAGCAGAAAAATATTCTCAACTTAATCAGACCCACTAAATCAAAGGGACCAGGTGATTCAGGTGCATCTTGAAGATCCCAGAGAACAGATCAAAGACATTCAAAACCTCTAGGTAGACACATGTGCCCACTTGCAAATGACTGGTGGAGGATGTGAAAGGTGCAAATTACTTTAAGAAACAAGGGTCTATGGTCAAGCTCTTTAATCCTGTTTACTTGTATCACATGAGGACTGACTAGATACCCAGAGCCCGTTTTCAAAGATGTAAGCGCTCAGGCACAAAGCTCAGATATTTACATCTTCTTAGAACCCCTTGGTGGGTGCATTTCCTAACTGGGGTAGAGAACTTCTTCACTTAGACTTCCTGAGGTGCTATGGATTTAATGAGAGAGAAATCCCACTTTGAGCCAGAGTGTTCAGCAGCTGTTAGGAAGGGATCCCACAGGGTTTCACAGCCAAGACTAGCTACTTACGCTGAGATCTCTAATGTTAAAGGCTATGGCATTCACACCTTGCAGGACCGTAGTTAATTCTTTTTCCATATTTAGAACAGCCGTCAGAGAGTCGGCACATCTCTGCTTGCATACTTCAGGCCTCTGTTGGAAAAGAACAGGCAGTCAATTTCCTTCCTCAGGTAATTTCCATGTAAGGTGAGGAATAGGTTTGCCAGCTGTCAAACTTTTCATAGCATAGTGGAGTCAGCTGAGAGCCTTAAGGAATGATGCCCAGCTCACCTGCAGACATCTTTGTGATCATGGGCCTAGGGACTGAGGGCAAACAGTACACGTTAATAATTATTCCATTGGCTTTGAAATTCTATAATGGTGGTTTGATTTTGTTATGCAGCAGATCGGCCCTTTATAAAAATGACCTGAGACAACATTACAGACAAATGGATGCAATTGTTTTTGTGTAAGCCTGGCTGTCTTGGAATTGGCTCTGTAGACCAGGCTGTCCTCCAACTCACAGAGCTCTGCCTGCTTCTGCCTCCCGAGTAGAGGCGGTCACTACCGCCACCCAGTTAGGATACCACAGTCTTAACTGACTGTTTTTTTGGAATGTCAGTGCTCAGTGGGAACAATATAGTTCAAGACATTGATGAGACAACCGTAATGAATACTTGAGGATCTATCAGATTTCCTGTGAACTGAAAATGAATGCTAACAGCTCTGGGGAGAACTCATGAGCACCCTGCCTGTAAGTTCTTCAGAGTGTTATGACCATATGAGGAGTTTGTTAAAACATGGCCTCTTGGCCCCCCTCACAATCAGGTTCCTTGGGTCAGGGTAAAGGTCATGAATTTGCATTTCTCACCACCCTCAGATGAGGCCAGTACTGCTGATGCAGAGATCTGTGTGGTTGGCTCATTGAGAAAAGCTAAACAGGTATTCAGTGTCCAAAATTTAGCCTTGGAGATACTGATTGATGTTCAGTTACTAACTAATAAGTTTAAGCATCAAGCAATTATATTTTAGATCTAGTAAAAAGTCCCAATTGAAATGATCATAGGAAAATTGCAGTCACCTGAATATCTGGAGGGCGGACCTTGCTATTTCTTCTTATGATGTATTTCAGGGTGAGTTTTGCATCAAACCATTTCATCTCAGCCTGGTCTAGAGCATATGCTCCAAAACCAGTCATTGCCACCTCATCGTAATAATAGGAAGCCTAGGATAGGGGTGAGAATTTAGGGGAAGAGATGGGGACAAGAGAAGTTAAATTTTCAAGTAGGAATCTCATGAAAATGGTTTCCTGCTTTAGTGGTCATCTAGAAAAGGTCTTTGACTGTTCTTGGGTTGCCTATTTGCCCTTCAAATTCCAGAAGTTTCTTAGTGTCTTCCAGAATGAAGGTTGCCCTAAACAGCAGCCACTCAGACTCGTTCCTAATCTTTCTCCAATTTGACTTTTCTGTGGATCAGACCTGTTAACATACACACTATCCCTTTCATTCATTAACTCTAAGGCTCTATGATATAAGCCCAGCACATATTTACTAAAATGTCAAGAGCAGGTTTATTATACTAATCCTAACATATTGACAGGGATATGACGCTGCATTTAGGTATGAAATTGTTTATTCTGCCACCATTGGCTAATGCCCAAATAATTCTGGGAAGCCAACTAACTGATTGTGATTATCCTTTTTGTAGTTTGCTGTCACAGCTCTCTATCAGCAAAGCCTCACTATTGAACTGCTGTTTTACCTGTTAGACTGCAAGATAAGAAGTTAGTAAATGTACCATCACCCAGATCAGAGCAAAGCCCTCCCACATCATTGTCCAAGAGCCCTACTAACCAGGATGTAATAAGCATCACTGAGGTTCATCTGGAGACAGGCAACTTGATTAAAAAAAGTTGAACACTCCTCTGAGAGGTCTTCTAGTTTCTTCCTTTCCCTTTTTGCAGCTGCCATTTCAGCAATAGGAAAATGCAACCATAAGATATGCTACCAACTTCACTGGAGAGCCTCTTAAATACTAAGAGGAGTGGATGCAGCCCATTCCTTACCAGAAGATGAAACCATTTCCACCTGAGACTGCAGCTGCTAATCTCCTAACAAGGATATTATGTCTGGGTAAAGAAACCAAGTTGAAAAATGTATTAGAAGGGGATACAGGGATCCATCTTCTAATTTCCCAGATGGTCAGTCAGTCTTCCTCCTCATTTTCTATTATTTGAGAAGGCAGGTATACTTCCTGAAGAGTAACGTGGATTATCTTTAATTTCCTCATTTCTTTGAAATGATGATGGCATAGCATGCTCAATATACATAAAATCTAAGAAGCACATTGAGAACACATGTCAGTTTATAGGAAACCCTACAAACGCTTTCCCTCACTGAACATAATTGAGCTTATGGTGGAGTATGGTAAAGTTCTGAAATATCATAATTCTGTCAGCTAGAGGACTTGTACAGATTTAGTTGATAAACTGGCACTTTCAGTTGGCCTTGTAAGCAGAAGGAAGTTGGAGAAGTGGAAATAGAAGAAACCTGCAGCTTCAATCAGCAAATACAGCTGTTGCTACAGAACGAGGCAGTGGTTTCCTGGATTTCCCAGCTGGCATCTTTTTGGTTCCTCCCATGTTCTTTCTTTCAAAGGTCTCTTTGGGGTTCAGCATGTACCCGTCTTCTTATTGTACCTCTATTCTTATGACTGATAGTGGGGTGCTTGTAGGTATGCGTTGAGTCACAGCTACTTAAATGAAAATATTTTTCACATGCAAAAAAAGCTTAAGATTCTTATACATCTGGTAGATGTCTTGGAGCTAATCCTTCTCTGCTTGAAGTAGATGGGCACGGCAGCTGTTAGGCAGGCGCTGGCCCATAATCCAAGCTATTCTGGAGGGTGATGAGCAAAGATCACCACAGAGGTTGTGAGCAGCCATGTCAATGCTGGGAACTGAACCCGGGTCCTCTGGAAGAGCAGCTCTTAACCATTGAGCCATCTCTCCAGTCCCTTACTTATTATTTTTAAATAACACATAATTATACACACATTTACAGGACACTTGTGATATTTTGGCACAGATAGACAGTGACCAATGATTAGATTGTACACAATCTAACTTTGATATGTCACAAAGAGAATCTTCTTTGAGTTTGACTTGGGTTCTTTGAACTTCTTAACCTTGGATGTCTGTATTTTTCCCAAGGCTGAGAAAAAGGTAAAATATTCCTCGAGTACTCTAGTGGGTTGCTGTGCCTTTTCTTCTCCTACTCTGAATTTCACTGTTTCCAGTAGGTTCTCAAAAGCCTTGTAGACTTTTTTCATTTTTCCTTATTCATTTTCTTTTTCTTTTCCTTTTTCCCTCTCTTCCTTTGTTATTTTCTGACTGAATGACTGCTAAAGACCTATCTTGAGGCTCAGGAATTAATGTTTCTGCATGACTTAGTCTGTTAGTGAAGTTTTCAATTTTTTGTTTTGGGAGTTTCAATTACTGATTCTTCAACTCTGGGATTTCTGTTTTGTGGTCTATAACTCTCTTAAATTTCTCATACAGACCGTACACCTTAATTACATTTTAAATGCTCTTTATGTACTGTGTTTTAAATGAACTCATCTAAAAACCATAGTGACTACAGAAGCAGCTGTTGTTTCTAACTTTTTCTGATGGATGAGGAAAAACCTAGGCTCAGGGAGGTAAAGTAACGGCCTAAGTTGACACCTGGCCAAGCCAAGCTCAGGATGACATTCAGGTTGTGTGAGTCAACTTCGAAATCATGCTTTACATGCAGTGAGCGGAAAAGCAGATTCACTTGCCCCTCCCCAACCTGGGGCTATTTGTGTCTTTTTAAAAAATTCTACAAAATCTGTGATTCTGTACATTAAGATTTGAGAACTAGTAGGTGTATGCCCTCTAGTGGGCACAGATGATCATTACACATGGCTGTTGAAACTCCTGTACTACTGTGGCAGATCTTTGTCAGTTTTTTCTTTTTCTTTTTTTTAAATTTTACTCCTAATACAAGAGCCAAGCTTTCTGATGCAAATATTCAGAGTTATACCAGTCTATAGCATAGGAGATTACAATGTAAATCACCGAGCCAATTACTATTAACAAACAAAAAACCCAAACACTATAGGATGAAGGCCACATGACTGTCACTGGGCTTCGGCTGGAATTTCATTTTCTATGTTGGAAATCCTTGCTCCAAGGTATCTGGTGGACAGGAGAGAAATATGTAGTCTCTCTGTAAATCGATGAGAAATGGGGATCACCACAGCGCTCTCTCTGCAAGAGGCAGGATTTCTTTAACGTGGCCATAGTGGCGTCATTGTGCAGTTCGTCATCTTCAGCAGGCCCTGTTCAGCTTCTGTCCACAGAAATGGGTGATTTAGCCATCGTTTTCCCTCTTGTTATTTTTAATTGAGAGCTGGAAGGGAGAAAGGCCATTATTTATTGTTACATGTATAAGCATTGTGGGAATCTAGTTTTACAAACTGATCCACTTGTAGAAATGAGTGCAGTGTGACAACTCAGCAAAGCCCAGGAAAGACTCCTGCTCCAGGCCAGAAGAAGAAGAAGAAGAAGAAGAAGAAGAAGAAGAAGAAGAAGAAGAAGAAGAAGAAGAAGAAGAAGAAGAAGAAGAAGAAGAAGAAGAAGAAGAAGGGGAAGGGGAAGGGGAAGGGGAAGGGGAAGGGGAAGGGGAAGGGGAAGGGGAAGGGGAAGGGGAAGGGGAAGGGGAAGGGGAAGGGGAAGGGGAAGAGGAAGAGGAAGAGGAAGAGAAGGGGAAGAGGAAGAGAGGCATCTCTCAAGCCATTCTCAAAAGCAAAAAGAAAGCATTCTGGCTAAATAGTATTTTAGCTATTTTCATTGACAATTTGCTGTAACTTAGTTTTTATATATTGACAAACATATTAAAGCCCCCAGAAGGATCCGGTATTTCCTATTGATTATTAAGAATGATCTGGCTTCTGTATGAGGGTCATTTTCATGATCCTGCAGTATGATGCAAAGAGGGGTAATGCAGTTGGAGACACGATCTCATGGCTCAAGTGGTTTGCTGTTTCTGGGGGTGGGGTGGGAGGAAACTGACAGCTTCGCTGTAACCCTGGAGTTTCCAGTAGAGAACATGTGCTTAGTAAATATTTCTGATATTGCATTAGCGGCAACTCTAAGCCAGGCAAAAGGTAGTGCAGTAAGTAGAATAATGTTTCCAAAGCACCTCCATCTGCTGAGCTATCCCCACAGCTGCTGAACTTTGTCTCGTGGTGTGTATGTGTGTGATATAAATGTCCTATTTAGAGCTGAACACTAAATTGTCACTTCTCAGCACTTTGACTATATATGGATGTCTCCATTAACCATTGCCTACTACAAACAGAAGTTTCTTTGACCAAGGCAGAGAGCAGCACTAATCTGTGGGTATAAATATAAATATTTAGAAGGCAGTTTGATACCACGTCCTTTAGCAAACTAATAGTAGTAGTTTCCACCCCCAGCCCAGGGCCTATGACCACCCCAGATCTAGACCTTTGAACAGATTTACAGTTCCAAGAAGGAACCCCATTCTGTGGAGTGAGCCTCAAATCCATTCAGAAAGTTGTTGCTTACCACCACAACGGTCATGTGCTGGAGTTAGCATTGCTAGAAGAGTGTTATTCTAGTTCACAGTTCTCATACCAGTGTTATTGACAGCTGTTCTTCCTTGGTAGCTTGTATAGTAACTCCTGGCACTAAGGGAGCTAGCCAGCAGGGAGGAAGCTTCCAGCTCACTCCCACTTGATTTCTCTATGTTTTACAATCAAGGTATATGGTTTCATCAACAGTTGGGTATCATCGTCTCATTCTGGTGGGCAACCAAGAGGTGGGTGGCAGAAGGCTACCTTGTTTTGAGGTCTCCCTGACCCTACACCTAGCGCTGGGATTTTAATAACCTAGAGCTTCTGGAAACAGTGCTGTGCTATCCACCCATGCAGGGCCCCTCTCTTCAAACTTTTTTATATTTTTTGATTATCTTATCAAATAATAGGTCTCCGAATGTTTTTTTTTTTGATGTTTTGGTTAACCCTCTTCTTCACCCCTTGTTCTCCACTATTCCTATCCCCACCAGTATCTAAACTGTTAGCTTTTATCCTAGACGTATGAAAACTTTTCCTTTTATTTGCATCTACTTTGATGAGAAAGCTGTTTAAATACCATTTTTTTGTGTGTCCTGTGTAACTCATGCTTTAATATGGAGTTGGTGTATTCTCGACACTCTCAAATTTCACAATGGGTACTTTTCTTCCTTGCAACTATTTCTTCAGCTTTTAAACACTAGTTATAGACATCTTGGCAGAGAATTTGAGAGTCCTCCCGGAACACTAGTTTGATTTACATGCTCAGTCTACTTTTATTTTCTGAGATACGTAATGGGTTCTTTATGACCATGCATTCTTGCTTCAGATAAGGTTCTTTTTGTCTAAAGATGTTACATGTTTTAAGAATCTGTATCATTTTCATGTCTTGTTTTCCTGTTGGAGGTTTTTTTCTTACCTACGAGTTTTCTTTGTGTTTAAAAGGTGTTAATATTACATAAATAGAATAGGTAATCTGGACAGGTTGCTGCACACATTTATGTACACATTTATGTAATAGGAATTCATAAGAGTATTAATTTCATTTTATAGGTTAACCTCATTTTATAGGTTATTAAACTCAGTCTACAAAGAAGTAAAAACTAAACTCATGAATGCAGACCTAATAAGGTTTAGAGCCAGAATGCATAAAGTTTCTGATTTCTGCACTAGCCTCGGCTTTAACCATGGGAGTCTCACCCAAGTTTACATTCTAATTGTTTGCCTGCTCCTGAAAGTAATAGCTCCAGTAGCTAGCTACTAGTTAGCTTACTATAAAGGAATAGAGGAAGCCACACCCTGGACTGTTAGTTGTGAGTTAGTTGCCTGTTTAATTCTACCCATATTTATCTCTGCCTGTGAAAAGGGACCAGGTGGCATTAGCCATCTGCAGCATATCTTTTAGTTGAGGGTTGCCCTTTCTACATAAACAACTCATTTTCAAAGTGCATTTAATCTGAAAATAATACAAAAAACAACAGCAAAAAAAAAAAAAAAAAAAAAGCAAAACCCTACAATATTCCCAAGTTTAAAATAGATACACATATGAGAATAGAATATCAAGATTTTAAGTTTTACCACCGGGGCTGGAAAGATGGCTCAGAGATTAAGAACACTAGCTCTTCTTTCAATGGACCTGAGTTTGATTGCCACTGCGTACTTGAGGAGCACAGATATAAATGCGGGCAAAACACCCATACACACAAAATAAAAATAAAGTTTTGCCACTCAATTTCTATGCAGTCATTTGTATTTGAATTGTCAACGAATATTTGAGAACCATAGGTGAAGGTAGGAAAAACAAATTTAATATTTGTTTAATACTCAATGACCCTCAGGATGCTTTTACCAGTCCCACATTTCTGGAACTAACTCTTCTCATACATTAAACTCTTATGTCACATTTATAATGCAAAACATAATTTATTTTTATCGAAACAGTGAGCATTAGGAAAACAGAAGAGAAATAAAGCAGCCTTCAGCAATTGGAAATGACGAGGACTCTTAGATCATCGACTTTATGATCTCCAATTTTCTTCTCTACTCTTGGAGGCTAAGCCTCTTCATCTGATGAGGAAGTCGGGTTTTCAGCCTGGGCTTGTTTCTGCCTTTCTACTCTTTCAAGAGATGTCAGATCATTCGTATTCTTTTCTTGTTCACGTAGGATGGGGTGCGTGAATTTTACAAGCTACAGACATAAACCACAGGGAAGGACATTCGTTAAAGGGATTGCAATGTGAGGCAACTTACCCAAATTGTAGCCTGTCAACCTGCAGTGCAGTGCACAGCAGATACAAATTCTCTCTACAGTTCTGCCACAGAACTGCTAAATCACCCCTGGGGCATTGAGAAGGACCAGGTGATTCGTTGAATTGCCAAGAGAACCAACCAAAGACGTTCAAACCCTCTAGGTCAGTGGTTCTCAACTTTCCTAATGCTGTGGTGTTTCCCATCCAAAAGATTATTTTTGTTGCTACTTCTGAACTGTAATTTTGCTACTGTTATGAATCATAATGTAAATATTTGATATATAGATGGTCTTTGGCAACTCTTGTGAAAGCATCAGTTGACTTCCTAAGGAGTCACCACCCTTAGGTGCTGCTCTAGGTGAATACAGGCACCTACTTACTTGGGTGCCAGAGGATTTCATCCAAGGTTCAGATCACTTTAAGGAACAAGGTTCTACTGCCAAGCTTTTCAGTTCCATTTACTTCAATCACATGGGGACTTTGCCTAGACACCCAGAGCCCATTTTCAAAGACTTAGATATAAGTGTTCAGGCCTAAAGCCCAGGTGTTTGCACCTTCTTAGATCCCCTAGCAGTGTCTAGCTGTAGTGGAGAACTTTTGTGCTAAGGCGTTTTCTTCCTTTTGACTCCCGAGATGCTACAGACTTGTTGAGTGAGTTCGTCTCTGAAGAGGGAGTGCTCATCAACAACCAGGAAGGTTTCCTCAGGACTATAGAATAATAACATTTCAAATGGTGTCTCCCAGCTGGCAGCATCATTCCCTGGAGTTTAATTCAAAAGCAAACCAGAGATCCTGTCAAACAAAACAAACTGTGGTTGGATGCCAGCAGCTTTTGGTACTGAGCTCTCCAAGTGTTGCAAGGGGATCCACGAGCTTAGGCGTTTCTGAATGAGATTTATAAGGTGGCGCCAGACCATTGTTTTATATAATTGTTCAGAGCACACTACCTCAGAGAAGTCTATTGTGTAATGCATTGTCCTTCTTTATTAGGATCTCCAATCTTTCATGCCCCGGTCACTCTTAGCAATAAGTTTCTGCCCTTTCTTGGGGAGAAACACACACATAACGTATATTGTACTTCTAGCTGCTCATTTCATAGGCAAATGGCTAGCCACAAGTGAGAAATGACACAATCAATTAACTACTTACATCAGATTCACGTTCTGCAGCAGCTACAGTCTTTAGGTGTCGCAGGGCCTCTGTTAACATATTTTCCATCTCCTGAGCCAATAATATGGCATTTAGAGGAGTGGTTACTTCATTCATATTAGGCTTCTGTTGGAGAAGAACAGAAATTGTTAAGTTCCTTTCTCAGGATGATGTTACATTCTACTTTACGTATAATAATGAGACTTCCACAATCCAGTAAGTTTCTGAAATCTGGAGCGCCTTAGAATCAGGTGTGTCTGGGGGCTCATTTGCAAACACTGATTTAACTGATAGGATATGTAAAGTGAGCTTCAGGAGCATTGATTTTACCTGCAGAGATAATTTTAATGTGATACAAATCAAGGCTATTGAGGGTAGACAGCCAACGTATATATTCAATTATTCCATTAGCTTTGGAATTCTATGGTGACAGCTCTGTTTTCTTATTAGCAGATATTTCTCTTTCTAAAGCTTCAGTTAGAGACAACAACAACAACACTTCAGATTACCAAGGATGTGATGTCCCTGAGTTTCTAGCCATTTATTTTGAGTCTTCCCTGAGAAATGAGGTGGGATAAGACACTGGGGGAAGACAGATGATGAATACCTAAACCTGTGTATGAATTAGTGATATGAAAGATAATTTTTTTTAAATTGTTAGAGATAAGGTTTCTCTGTTGTAACTCTGGCTGTTCTGGAACTCACTCTGTAGTCCTGGCTGGCCTCGAACTCACAGAGGTCTGCCTGCCTCTGTCTCCCGGGTGCTGAGATTAAAGGCGTGAGCCAACATCACCTGGCTATAAAAGAGGATCTTACTGAGTCTGTGAAGAAGTGGGAGAATACTGCTTCTCAGTCTGTAGAACAGTAGGATCATGTTAGGAACAGTCGAGGAACTTGTGAAGATACAATTCCGAGGTCCCACTCACAGATACCTTGGGCCTGGGGTGGTATCCATGAATTTGGATACCTCAGAATCTTCAGGTGGGGCTGGTACTGCTGACCCAAAGACCACCTTTTGTGTATTTCATTGAGAAAAGTGAAACAAGCATTCAGCGACTAAGCTTTACCCCCAAAGTGTTGACACATGCTTGCCCTTCAGCTCAGCGACAAAGAAGGCCATCTGAGAACACGAGTGAGAGAGCGAGAGAGCAGCCGGCTGTTTCCTGGACCTAGAAAAGGCTCCGGGGAGATGACCACTGCATTATAGTTACCTCAAGAAGTGGAAGGCAGACCCTACCGTCGCGTTTCCTGAGACGTTTTAGGAACTCATTTGCACGCTCCCTCCTTAAATCAGTCCTTTTTTCTAAGAACTGGACAAAAGGCATTTTCTTTTTATCCACGGAACCGTAGGTCTAGGATAGAGGTGAGAATGTGAGAACTTTGGAAGTGAGAGAACCTTAGTCTTGTTATTAGCACTTTTGTTCATTAATTTATACACACACACACACACACACACACACACACACACATCAGAAATGTGAAAGCTTCAAACACATCTACATTAAAATTTAAAAAAAATCACACATTGGTATAAACCGGTTTATTCTGCTTGCCACTGCTGTTTGATGCCCATTTAACTTTGGGGGACCCACTGAAAAGGTTATATTTCTCCTTACCATAGCCCATGACTTCCAATTACAGTTCTAAATCATCAGATAGCAGAATATCAATACCCTACTGCTGAGTTGCCATTTCACCTGGTATCAGATCACAAACATAGCTACAAACATTACTAAAGGATAGCAAATCCGTTGCCAACCAGGTTAGAGCAAAAAAAAAAAAAATCCACCCAAGTAGCTGCTTAAGAGCCCGTACTAACCATCGTTAAATACACATGGGACACATGTAGATGGCAAGCCACAACTTGGTTCAAAGCCTCCTCGCATCTTCTAGAAAAGGGGTTCAGGGAATACATTTTGGCATTAGGGAAACTCAACCATAAAATGAGCTTCCCACTGCTGTAGAGTGCTTCTTGAATGCTGACAGGTCAACCTGCTTTTAAGGACAAGGTGAATTATCTTCCAGCTGAGATTAATAGTAACTAACCTACCAATGACGACGCTCTTTCTGAATGAAAGAATGACTTGGTCAAGCATGTCAAAAAGAGGAGTTATCCTTCCTAATTGCCTCTGTGTTCAGCGTTCTTGCTCAGCTTCTGAAATATGATTAGAGAAGGCCGATATACTCTGGGGTAGGGATGTGTTGCCAAAAGGAGTTCATTGCCTCTTCTCATTCCTCTCCTTAAATACTACGACGGCACAGCACACCTGACTCCACAGGGAGTGCAGCCTTCAACCCAGAGCCTTGTGTGTAAGGCCTCAGCAAGATGCAGTTGAGTGTAAAGTGGGATGTGGTAGGGTTCTGAAAAATCAAAATCATGTCAGCTGAGAAGACTGGGGCAGATTCTCTGAAGGATATACATTATGAATTTGTCTTGATAGTGGCGGGCAGACAGAGAAATGGAGATGCAAGTAAGGCATTCTTCTGGAGAACAGGGACACACAGCTGTCGCTATCCGACAAGGTAAGGATTTCCCAGTTCCTCAGCTGGATCTTTTGGTTCCTCTTATCTCCATCCCTCTGAAGTGTCTACCTGTCCCGTCTTCTACTTCTTCATTATCACCCAAGGGCAGGCCTGTTGTACTTTTTCACTATTCTTATGGCCCTCGATGGGGTGCTTTTAGGATAGGTGTTGGATCAGTACTGATTAACTACATTATATTTTACATGTAAGTAAAGGGTGAAATAGTCTATATGTCTAGTGGATCTCTACTTGGATCTAAGCCATATCTGGATGAATACAAATGGAAACAGCATGTATCCAAAAGTCCCTAGCTGTGAGTCAGCAGCAAGGGGTAAGGGAGTCCTCCTGAGGAGGGAGGAGCCATGTTGAGTGAAGGAGCTAAGCTTTCAAGGTTGGGCAGTTTCACATACAAGGTCATCTTAAGGAAGGGATGATTATAAGAATGTCCTTTCTTTTGCTTCCTGATGCAGCATTGCCCTTGTCCCAGGTGAATTTATGCCTCCATTTTAGAGAGAGGTGATTTAAGACAATGCTTCTCAAACCACAGTTTGCATAGATCATCTGGGGCTTTGGTTCCAAGATAAAATTGTGACTGATGGGGTCTAATGTGCTGCATCTCTAATCTACTACATCTTTAACCTGATGCCAGATGCTGCCTGGCGGGGGACATACCGTGAGAAGAAAGGTTTTAAGACTATTCCTGAAAAAGCTTCTAATAAAGTCTGTAAGGTAGAAATCATACTGCTGGTGATCTTTGAGTAAGGAGGGAAAGGGAGGCATTCTCCAGAGGCCCCTGTGCTGCCTGAGATGTCCAAACTGTCAAGACCTCCATGGTAGAGTTCTTGGGAGTCAGAAGAGCTGAGACATTTAGGGATACTGGACTCTGAAGATCAAAGCAAACCAACAGGAAAGAACACAGTAGCTGAAAAGATTGTCCGCTCACTGGCTGTGCTCACAGCTCAGGTAAAACATCACCCCAGTTCCTCCCCAAATTCATGGAACTTTTCAGATCAGAGTACTATGTGAGCAATACAGGCCAGTGATTAAAAAAGTTTGGTTTCTTACTCTCTATACAATGAGAATGAATCCACAAGCTGTAGATTTTAGCTATAGAAAGATTTTCTGAGAAGTTGGATATTTCTGCATGATCCTAAGATACTACCATACAAATATTTCATAATTCTACCATTCTTTCTGAAAATATGTATGTATGTATCTATCTATCTATATATATATATACACACACATATATATGTGTGTATAATTGCTCTCTCCTGTGTTAGGTATTACTAAGGAACACTTTTAATATTGCTATTTAGCCATTTTGAAGGAACTTTACCCATATGTAGAAAAATGAATAGAAACTACTATCATCGATAGCAATTTTGCTAATTTGGGATATTAATCAGTAATTCTTTTTTCAGCTTTTTACTTTTCATATTTTTATAGCTTTTGTGATCATTTTTGCTTTGAGAGAGGAATAGAACAGAACCCTTCTAAAAAATTATCCCAACATCTTATCAATGCTTTACACGTACATTTATGACATTCTTTTTCTAACTGGAAATACAAAGCATGATGATTACAAAATATTCCATAATTACAGAAATATATAAGGTAGAAATTGAAACCCATAGCAAGGACTTTAGTTACAATATGTATTTTTGAAAATATGATTTCCTCTAAACCATTGTTAATCAAAAGAACCTCAAAGGTATAAAGTCATTGATCACTAAAAAAGAAACAGCTGGAAGAGTCAGACTCCCTTGACTCTCAAAACTCACGTGTTAGGATCTCTTCCTCCACTCTTCTTTTAGTTTCATGACCTGTATCTATGCACACTCATGCACGTGTACAATACACACACACAACCATCAATCTCACACATGAGAGAAAACATGCAGTGTTTGTCTTTCTGAGTTTGGCTTATTTTGCTTAACACAATGATTTCCAGTACCATCCATTTTCCTTCAAATGTGATGATTTCATTTTTCTTTATAGCTGGCTAAATAAATTCTATTGTGTATGTGTACCAAATTTTCTTTATCTATTCAGTTGTTGATGGATGATGAAGGACTTCTTGCGGAGAGGAAGTGGGCTATCAAGAGATTGGCAGGGAGCTCAGTTGGCAAGGGAGACAAATAAGAGCAAAGTATATTGACATAGATGTATAAAAATGTCATATTAAAACCCATTACTGTGTATGCTGACTTTAAAAAGCTACAGAAAAGGAAAAGAATTAAAAAGACTATCAGAAAATATAAACTGTTACATTTATGAGGTGCTATTTAAACATTATTACTGTTCATAATTACTAATTTTAATTTTTAAGTGAGAAACAGTAACTTTGTACATTTACAGAGGATGATAACGCTTGACATGCACATGATGTGTAATGACCCAGCTAGTGTAATCAACAGTCCTCTCTTCGTAAACATGCACTATTTCTTTTGTTGGGAATCTACGAACATCTGTCTTCTAGTTCTTTATAAAATACATAGTAAATTATTTAAAACTGTGATTTGTAGAACACTATGTCTCACTCCATATCCCCCTCTTCCTAGCTTCTCGTGGCCAGGAGTCCAGCTCTGCTGTGTGGAATCAACCTTTTCAGTTTCTAAACAAGAGTGAGAATGCACACAGTATCTGTTTCGTGATGGCAGCCTGATTCCACTGGACAGTGTCCTCTAGTGTCATCTTATTTCGGCAAATGGCAAGACTTAAACTTTAAGATAATGTCCACTCCAAATACTTACCATCCTTTCTATTTCTGGTCATCTTTAGATGAATGGTAGCTGATGTCCTATCTTCATCAATTTGAATAGTCTGCAGTTGATATGATATGACGTGAGAGCAGTATTAAAGGCAATAGTAAGGAAGCTGAATAATACAGTGGTTCTATTTTCAGTTTCTTTTTATTACTAAATAAACTTATGTATTCTGTATATGGATGATGTGCGTGTATGTGTGTGTGGGTGCATATGCCATGGCATGCTTATGGAGGTCAGAGGACAACTTTTTGGAGTTGATTTTCCCCTTCTACCCTTTCATGAGCTCCTGGAATGGAATGCAAGCCACCAGGCTTCTGTGGCCAGTGTCTTTACTTCCTGAGACACCTCACTGGCTTATAGTTTACTGTTTTGAAGTATCTCTGCTCTGATTTCCAACTGCGTGCATTTATTATTTATATTCGGCCCAACAGAATGTTAGTTTCCCTCTCCCTGATTCTTTGCCGGCACTTTTACAAATATTATAACTGAAGTCAGAAAGGATCTTTTTGTGACAGATGTACATTCTTTAATGATTAATGATGTCGACCATTTCCCCCACATATTTCCTACTTGTAAATATCCTTTAAAGAGATGTATATTTATATCATCTACGTATTTTGAAATCTGATTTTTCAACTTTTTGCTTTTGAAATTTTTCTTTCTTTTTTTTTTTATATATTCTGAACATCAATCCCTTTCTGTATGAATAGTTTGCAAACTTTTACTGACTTCGGCTGTCTCTGCACTGTACTGGTCATTTCTCTTGCTGTGGAGAAGAAGCCTTTGGGTTCCATGTGATCCCACTTATCTAATTTTGATTTTGTGGCAGTGTTTTGAAATCTTATCTAAAATAGTGTCACCATATCAACGCGTTACAGTGTTTGCTCTAAGTTGTCCTTTAGTGGCTTCACATTTTATATTTAGGTCTCTGATCTATATCTCACAGATCTGGGTTGTAAGGGAAAAGGGGTCATTAGGCTTGAGTGTGAAATGCGTCTCACAGGTTAATGTGTTTGAACACTTGGTCCTGGGTATTGACCTGGTTTGTGAGATTGTACAGTGTTTTTGTTTTTGTTTTGTTTTGTTTTGTTTCAAGGCAGGGTCTTGCTGTGTAGCCCTGGCTGTCCTGAAAGTCGCTCTGTAGACCAGGCTGGCCTCAAGCTCACAAGAGATCCTCCTACTTCTGTCTCCTGAGTGTTGGGATTAAAGGCATGCACCACCACCACCCAGCTGTAGGGAGTTTTTGATCTGAGCCTGGCAGATGTAGGGTCATGAAGGTGGTACGTGGAGGTGGTAGGCCATTTCTGCTTGTGACCTAAGCTTTCTGTTCAGATGTGACAAACTGAGTAGTAAATGCCCTGTGCTGTGGGCACAGTCACCGCAGCAGCCATAGCTCCCCTGACATGATGGACTGTATCTGATCAAGCACAATTACTTCTGGGGGTATAGCTCAGGTATGGATAGCAGGTAGGGCACTTACATGAGACCCTTATTTTTGTCTCCCAAGACAATAAAACAAATAAAAATGGAGTTAGTATTTGTGAACTCGTTTCTACTTCAAAAGAACAAAGAAAAAGAGCAAAATGTAAAATTTGATAAATAACAAATGATCCTATTTAGAAAATTACATATTTAATATGTAATTTATAATTATTTATATTTATATATATTCATAATTATTTAATGCATAATTAAATAATACATAAATCCTTTAGACTTTCAGATATGTTTATGTTTTTTTTCCTAAACCAATTACATAAAATAATAGTAAAAGTATGTGAAATTACAGTTTTTAAAATGAACAATCTTAGCCAGGCAGTGGTCGTGCTTGCCTTTAATACCAGCACTTGGGAGGCAGAGGCAAATGGATCTCTGTGAGTTCGAAGCCAGCCTGGTCTACAGAGTCAATTCTAGGAAAGCCAGAGTTACAACAGAGAAACCCTGTCTTGAAACTGTCCCACCCCTGAAAAAAAATAAAATGAACAGTCTTGTGATTGAATAAAAGATCACTGACTATATAAACTTTATGTATTCTTACGAAAGTACAAATCACCCCTATTATAGGGTCAGTGAAATATGAGGCGTTGTTGCTTCACATTATAGCGGCTATGCATGTGAACCCTTAAATATTTCATAGAGAATATAACCTGGGAAGAGAGTGCATTAGTATTTAAAGCTTTAAAGTTTTTTTCTGGAGACACAATCATACCATCAACAACTTGTCTCTAAAGTAACTGTAATAACCACATTTGCACTTTTTCATTTGGCAAATGCTTTGTGGTCCAACTAAGTGCACATCTTAGCGAAAATTGTGAGTAATGTCACCCATCCAAAAGCAGCCTAATCATATCCCAGGAGAAGGGAAACTGATCTCACTAATGAGACTGTAGTGCTTGTATTATCAGCACATATACTGGTAAATGTTTAGTACAATGAGATTAGATGTAATTGCATGAAATTTTCATTGTGTACTTTACACACATACACACACACACACACACACACACACACACACTGCCACCACAACCACTACCATCATTACCACCAAAAATAATAATTGTAGCAACAGAAAATAAAACAAAAACACCAAACCCACCCTTTTATGCTGATCTGTGGTGTGGGCAATCCTTTTCGAGATCAGTTTACCTGGACTGCTACAGTTCCTTCTTCACTGAGGAGCTAATGTGTAGTATTTGAGGAGAAAAAACATGCAGACTCTATTATAGTGAGTATATGTTTGGTTCGATTTCAGCTTAATTTGAGCCAAACACTGGGGGCAAACACCAAACACCATAGGTTCAAAGCCATCAGCGACGTCTTGATTGAAAGAAGGTTGTGCAGGATTGGTTCAGGTGGTAGGAGAAGGGAGACAAAGGGGTGGGGGTAGCTGATTTCTGTGAATTTCACAGGCAAGGGCTGTGTGCTGGCTGGATGCAACCTGAATGTGATATTAAAGAAACCTAGTGGGGAAGAGAAATATTTTAGAACATTCTTTAGGTGTTTGCCTTTCTCTGTTCTCCTTTCTTCTAGTGAATCTAGATAAATGGATGACATTTTATAGTAACTGAGTTTTTTCATATTTTTCCTATGTTCATACCAACTGCCTCAGGGCCCCACTTCCTTGACATCCCTCCTATGATGGACAGTAGTCCATTCTCTTCTTAAGCCACTAGTCAGAAGACTCCTCTTTAAGTTGCTTTTGTCAGGCAATTTGTCATTATAATATGAAAAGAAACTAATACAGAAAGCTGGTACTAGGTGTGACAAGGTTGCTGCGATAGAACTAACCTTGTAGTTCATTCCGAAGCCTTTAGAACTGGTTTGCAATAGGAATCTGGAAGGATTTGAAGAATGTGGGGTTCTGGAATGCCAAGAGAGATACAGGCAGTAGAGACGTTGCTTGTTATATTTAAGACAAGGATTCCATCAAGAACTGGACTGGCGATTGTTTGCTTGATGGCCAGATAAAGAATCTGGCTGCATTCTGCCCATTCACTGCTTGAGTGGGCTGAGTTTAGAAGCGATGGGCTAATTTGGGAGGAATGTCAAGACAGGATAGAATTCGGGCTGCGTCATGATGACTGCTCACTGTTCTTATCCAGGTCCACAGTGAGAAAGAACAATAAATAGAGCAGAAAGAATGAAGGGCATGCTGTTTGGTACAGAAAGTAGGCTGAGCTTAAAGATTGTAAGGCAAGGTTGTACAGAAAGAACTGTAATCTGTCATGTTAATGCTGTTAGTATTATTAAAGAGAAACTATTCCTCTGCTCTGGGACAACAGTAAGATACCCTGACTTCACCCATCAAAGCCCCCAGATTGTAAAAATGAAAGTTCATTCAAAATGAGACAGACTGAATCGAAGAATTCAAGGAAATATTTTCTCAGGCATACAAATGGTCACTGAAACTCTGTTCCAAAGGGGCCAGGATACACCTTGAGCTGGTAGTAGAAATTGGCAGTGTTGCCTAGTGCTACTGGCTTTGCAGGCATGAAAGATGCAGGAATGAAGGAGTTATGTTAGCTGTGTCAAGGTTCTTCCAGAAGGCTGGCATAAACAGGCAGTGTGTGCCAGGGCTAGAGTCTCTGCAGGGAAGTCTCAAAAGGCCATTGCATGAAACAATAAAGGGAAAGCCTAATGTGCAATGGAGACCACTGGATGTTGGAGATGAAAAACAAACAAGCAACTGATTTCTACCAAGATAAATCCAGGTACAAAATGAAGCCAGCCCAAGAGTGAGGCTATGTGTGCTGCAGACAATAGAGCTGGAAGGGTGGCGGTCCCAAGGCTCCTTGATGTTTTCTCTATGGAAGTGTGCTCTTGTTTTCATTCAACTTTTCTTTAATTTGCTCCCATTCCTCCATTTAGGGAGAGGAATATCCATTTAGTGCTATAGTAGAATATTTAAACTTATTCTTAAATATTATACAGCTATATGCACTTCTGCTGTATCTGGCAGCCAGAGTCACTGCTAGAAGGTCACCTTCCTTAGCTGTTGGAACCAGCTTCCTGGATGTGGATTCTGGAATGCAGAGAGCATGTTAGTTTGGAGCACCAGCGTTTGTTTACTCAATGGCCCATGGATGAAGCATTATTGATATGCTCTGGGTCAGTCTATGAGAGAGACTTGTCCTGCTGCAGTGGCTAGGGCTTATGCACTGTGATTGTCTTCTGTTCCCTGAATGAGCTCGCATGAGATGTTAATATTTCCATCCACACAATGCCATTGTATATTGGAAGAATGTAACCTTTTAAATGTTTTATTTCACGGAGACTCACAAATAAGAGATTAGCTTGAGTCTCAGAAGAGACTTTGGACTTTTAAAGAGTATTATGAATCTTAAAGACTTGGAACATTTGAAATTGGAATGAATTCATTTTCCATTATGATCATGAGCATGCGGAGTCTGAGGGGGGCATGTTTGGTTTTAAAATGTTATGTTTGGGTATTAAGTTAACAAGGAGCAGATTAATCTTGTTTGTCAACCTGACAAAATTTAAATTAACCTGGAAGCAAATCTTGGGGCATGCTATAAGGTGTTTTGGCCCTCAGTTGGTGGCACTATTTGGAAGGTTCAGCAGATATGGCCTTGCTGGAGGAAATGTGTCACTGGGGTGGGCTTTGAAAGTATATAGCCTCAGAAGCTGGAGAGATGGCTCAGCAGTTAAGAGCACTGGCTGTTCTTCCAGAGGACCAGGTTCAAATCCCAGCACCCACAGGGCAGCTCACAAATGTCTGTAACTCCAATTCCAGGGTATCTGGCACCCCCTCATGCTAATGCACATAAAATAAAAATTAAATACATTATTAAAAGAAAGTAAGCAGAAAAAATTGTCAAAAAAAAGAAAGGAAGAAAGAAAGAAAGAAAGAAAGAAAGAAAGAAAGGAAGAAAGAAGAAAAGTATATAGCCTCGCCCTACTTTTAGTCTGCCTTTCTGCTTTGGTTAAAATGTGTTCTCTTAACGTCCGGCTCCTGCCACCGAGTCTTCTGCTTGTTACCATGCCTCCTCACTATGATAGACTCTTATCTCTCTGGAACAAGAAGCCCAAGTGAATTTTTATTTCTGTAAGTTACCCTTGGTCATCTCCATTTATCACAGCAACGGAAAAGTAGCTGACACAGGAAGTCAGTGCCGGTCCTTACCACATACGGCCTCTCTGGAGAGTGGGAAGATTCCATGGGATGCAGCTGTCCGTACTGGGGGATGGGCAAAGGCAGCCTCCACACAATTCGTCACCCGCTCTGGTGTCCTAAGACCCAGCTTCATTCACGGTAGATATAGCTTCTGTTCCCCCTGGCATCTTGCAGCCTGGCTTTTCTAAGCCACCTGTCTTAAGAAGAGACGTTTGTGACTCCATGTCTCACACATCAGCCTGCCACTACAAAGAATTCTCTTCACCCCCACGCCCAAAGACTTTTGTTCAGGACCAAACTGGTTCTTGAGGCGGATACATGCTGACTCACTGTGGAAATGTGGATTCTCAGAGATAAGAAAATGTTCAGTCCTTGTGACTTTCGGACTGGCAAGCTTAGACAAGATATTCTAAGTGGCTCCCAGCTGAAACAACACAAGCTTCTCTTAGAAAATCGAGTGCAGAGAGCTTCTCCATGGGAAGTGTGCTTGCTGATGATCCCTGGACCAGCATTCAGAAAGCACTTCTCCACAGTGCCGAATTCTGTATGAGGGTGCTGCTCATGTGTAGTCACCCTTCTGTCCCATCTCTGTTCCATTAGCCTCGGTATCTGATTTCCTTCAGGTAAAGTTCATTACTGGATTTCAGCTTTCTCCCAGAGTCATTTGCAGAACATCCGGTGACTGCTAGTACCTCTATCATCCAGGCATGTGGGAGAGGTTCTCTACGTGGCCTCAGGCCAGGAGGCAGAACACAGGCCTGACTATTGCTTTCAAGGGCTTTGCCTAGCAGTGTGTTCCTTTCAGGGAGGCCCCATCTCTCAAAAGCTTCCACAGGCTCCGTACATACCACCATTAGCTGAGGAACAAGCAGCAAGCCTTGGAGACCTGGGTTTGTGAAGGACATTGCAGATTCAAACCACGATAGGGCTTCCCTAGATCTAGCAACCCTTACTGCGGCCCTGCACATTCTGGCTCAGGATGATAAAGGGAACTGAAATGTGTGTCGGTATCTCTTGAGTCAGACGCTTTAAAACTCCCACGGTTCCTGGAAACCCATCGCATTAGCTCCAACTCTGCTAGGCTGTTTGAAGAATGCTTGTCCTTCTTGGCTCAGCGTTCTGTAAAAAACAGCCCAGCTTTCCTTGTGGGTGCAACGTTCACAGTCTCCTCTTTGTATGACTGAATGCTCCAAACTTAGGAAGGAGCCTGCAGCGTTACTTTATTTTTATTAAATTTATTTTTTTCTTTCTCCTATAATATATCCTGACACCATCCCTCCCTCCTTCCACTCCTCCCAGCTCTCCCCTATCTCCTCTCTCCTCCATACCCTGAATTCCCCTCAGAAAAGAGCGAGCCTCTCAGGGTTACCTCCTAGGGCATATGAAGATGAGACAAGGCTGGGCTTGAGCCCCTACATCAAGATTGGTCAAGGGAGCCCAGCAGGAGGAAAAGGATCCCAAGGGCAGGTAAAAGGGTCAGAAACACTCCCCTCCCACTCCAACTTTTAGATGCTCTACAAGAACAGCAGGGTCACTTTATAATATGTACTGTGTGTAAACCAGAGAAGGTACATGCAGTTTTAGACTAGGCTCTAATATACTCCCAAGACCATTTTCAGTCTTGCCAGGAGAAAATATGTTTAAGGGTCAAGTTGTTATCATTAGAGTCATAGATATGAAGATTTCTGAGGAGTCTTCCTTAGATTAGAAAAGGGACAATCTTATGTCTACTTGCGCTCCCCATCTATTTACTTGACTCCAGACCCACCCTTTACTTTTACCACCTCCTCTCCCTCTACAGTGAACACCAGGTATAAACCTGTTCTTGCTATCAGACCTCTGCCTTAATGACTTTTGTTTTGCAACCCACTTTTGAGTAAAGTATGAAGTCTGAAACAGAAAGCAAACAGCAGCTCACCTTACCTCATTCACCACCCTGCAACTTTGGTTACCATCATTCCATGACCATTGCAGCCGAGGACCAAAACTTAGGTTTTGATAGACAGGCTCTGCTACTAGATGATCATCTCTTTTTTTTTTTTTATTTTAAAAATAATCTTATGACAGAGAAAATCAGTGAACACTTTCATTAAAGTAGCACTCCTGATAATATATTAATAGTTGTTCTGCAGTTGTGCTTTAAGTTAACTTTTAATTTTAAGGAGTTGCTGATAACTGCTCTAAGAGGTAGGTTCTATTTCTAAACTTTCTGATGGACTCAAATAAATAGTGCCCAAGTTCACAAATGGCAAAACCATGTTTTAAACCCTGCCATTTAGGCTCCACGAGCCATCCTCTTCACCATGCTTTCATGTAGCCCTTCGCTAAAGTGCTGATTCACGGGCCCATCCGCGAGCAGAGGAAATGTTTAGTAGTGTTATTAAACATTTGAGAATTACTAGTAGGTGAGTGCCCTCTAGTGGGCACACTTAGCTATTACACATTCTCAGTGAATGCATTAGGTTTAAAAATATTTTTTTGAGATTACAGTATCTACAGTATTTCTTTCTCTTTCCTCCTTTCAAATCCTCCCACATATGAGCCAAACTTTGTGATGCGTATATTCCACATGTGTAATATGAATGAATTATTTTCGTTACTGACCCTTCAATTACCTTAGATTCAACTCTGTCACTAGTATTACCATATGACTATCATTAGCCCTCATCTCCTGGAAATTAAATTTCACTAAAAATTTAAATGTTTGACTATCTATCTATCTATCTATCTATCTACCTACCTACCTATCATCTCTCTCTCTATCTCTTTATTTATCTGTTTATGCACTTGTTTGTGTGTGTATCAGAGCACTCATCGAGGTCAGAAGCCAACTTTTGCTAGTTAGTTCTCTCCTTCTACCTTGTGGATCCCTAGGATCAAAACTAGGTCATTCATTAGGTTTGTGGGCAAGCAACTTCACCCACTGAACCATCTCTGCAGCCCAAAATTCAAATTTAATATTGGAAATCCACATTCCAACTTACAAGTGGGAAACATTTACGGTCACCGTGCTGGGAGCAGCTTTCTCTCATCAGTTCACTGCCGCCAGTCATCCTCATAGGACCCAGGACCCACTCAGTTTATTTCACACCAGGAGTAATTTTAGATTTGTACCCCTCATCTTTTCCTCTTGTCCTCTTTCTGTGAGAGTTGGAAGGATGAGACTTTATCAACTGGGCAGTGTGTTTCGTGTTCAGATCTCCCTGTTTCAACATTAAAGTGTTATTTATCCCCAAACAGTAAGTGATGTGTAATACCTGTCATGCTGGAGCCAAGTGCCCATAGTACAAAGTCCCCAAGGACAGAGGATCAAACAGTGATGGGGTTTGTTCTCTCTGATGCAATTGTCTGTAGGCAGTGGTCTGGGGGTGGAGAATGCTGCTCTATCTCTGCTTAGATCACACATTCAAAGGAGGAATAGTTTCAAAGTAGATGACCTAATTCCCATCCTTACATCTGTATCCATACCATAGCAACAAGGACAGGAGGAGCACCCACACCCTTCCTTTAAAGGCCAAACCCAGAAGTGGCACACACAAGTGTCTTCACATCCCATGGCTATAGTTTGCTCAGAAGCTTCAGGAGAGATTGGGGATGGGAATTTCTTGTGAGGAAGCTGTGTGTCTATGAAAACCTGGAGTGCTGTTGTTAGAGGAAGAACAAAGGGATAGATTTGGGGTAGAAAACTAGCTCTTTTGCTCACAGAATACTTTATTTGTTTGGGCAACTTCATATATTTTTTCAAGTGCTGACTATTTACAGAAATTATTGTAAAAATGCCCAGTGTTTCAGTAACTCTAGTTAATGAAATGTTATGATTCTTATAGAGGTGCTACTGGTTGTGTTGAAAACCATGTTTTCTTCATGGTCCTTCTTGGTGGGGACATCAGTAATTAGGAACGGAGACAACTAGTTGAAAAGCAGTTGCTGGTGGTCCTTGCATTGCTGGCTCCAGTACGCACAGATTATAGTTAGCTACCCTGTTTTAGTAACATATCTCTAGTGGTTGGGGAACCACACAATTCAAATGTCAGTTGTGCAACTTGGGCTTTGTCATGTAAAGTACAAACTTTGTTACCTCTTGGGCCCACAAACCACTAGGTAAATAACAGTGCTCTTAGTGGTCACTGACCAGTTGTTACTTTCTCAGCCTGCTTGATATATGCTCTGGGTGCAATGCATGTACAGCTAATGCTGTTCTCTTGCCCCACCCCCAGGGGAAGACCCATGTGGTATTATATAAAAATAAATGATTAAAAGAGGGAATTATTTAACAAGGTTGAAAGTGAAAGAAAGAAGGAAAGGAAGAAAGGAAGGGAGGGAGGAAGGGAGGAAGGGAGAGAAAGTGAATGATAACACAAGAAGGTGAGATTCTGGCCAAACTTAAGTGGAGAAATCACTGACCTCAAAAATGACACTGTACAGGGCACCTGTACGAGATGGAGGAAAATTGTTAGGCAAAGTTTGTCAGGACCAGTGGTGTGTATGAAGAAAGAGGAAGGTAGTTTGGAAGGAGAGAGATGAGGGGTGGGGTGGGGTATTCTTTTAAGGCCTTTGGAGCCTGGCAAATCTCAAGTCAAGAGTGGACAGTCAGAAGATGTTGTCTGAGCATAGGGTTTGCTGTCTCATTGTGCTCAGGGAGCTCATCCATTATTCTATTTGAGCCTTCAACCGGCTGGCTTATGTTCACACATATCTTGTAAGACAGAAAGCCCACCGATACAAATTTCAGTTTCATGAGAAACTTCCCTTATATGGACACACAGAAAAATATCTAGGGAATGTGGTCTAAAATATTAGATACATAAAGTTAACATCCTTGAGAAATTATGGAAGGGGTCAGTGAGATGGCTCACTCAGCAGATAAAGGTATTTTCCACCAAGCCTGATGACCTGAATCCAGTCCCCCACGAGAGAAGGATAGCAGTGATCCCTGAAAGTTGTCATCTGACCTCCAAAGAGTGCTGTGGTGCGTGTGCACACACACATACACGCATGCACGTGCACACAATAATGCTCACAGTCATGCACACACGCACCAAAATACAATGAAATAAAAATTATTTAAAAAAGAACTCACAGAACTCAAACTTACTAACATATACAAATAACGTGTTTGTGTTGGATGAAGATGGCCCAGGGAAAGTGAAATGGCTTTGGAAGGAAAAGCAAAACAAAACCCTAAGGGCACCGCTAGAATATTTCAAAAGACTGAAAGCTCCAAATATGTAATGTCTTAAGCTGATCCAGAATAGAGACAAGAGTGATAATTCATCAAAGCCCCAGAAACTGCTCCAGGCCGTAGAATACACAATGAGAACGAGAAAGTAGGCATGGTTCAAGCTTCTCTCAAAATGTACAAAAACATAAAAAATGTACTTCTTAATGTTACTAGTGTTTTAAATTGCTAAGTAGTTAATACTTTGGCTATTTTTATTCATAATTTACTATCACTTAGATTTTATGTGTTGGCAAAAATATTAATGGGCCCAGAAGGATCCAACATTTTCCATTTATTATTAAGAATGGCATACTGGCTTCTGGGTCATTTTTATGGTCCTGCAGCACCATGCAAAGCGAGGCCTGCAGGTGGAATAATTCATTCGAAGCCCTGATCCCATGGCTCTAATGGAGTTTGTGCTTCTGTGTTGGAAAAGCCAGTAGATTTTCTGTTTCCTCAAAGGCAGCTAGAGACTTCCTAGATTCCAGAACGTTCCTCTACTTGGCACTTGCATTCTCTGTTCATCAGACAGTAACGTTAAAAAAAGAATTTCACTGATTTACTCTTTTATGCTATGCTCCTCACTGCTTTAGTGACACTGCACCACGGTTCCTAAGGTTTCTGGTTTCCTCTGTCCCTCGATATGCTTCATAGCTCGTTTCTGACTTTGAATCCCTTGCTCTAGGGATTGCAGGCTTCTCGGTGAGTCTTCTTCAGCACTGTCAGTGGCGCACCTGTGAGGTCCCCATCTCCATTACAGAGCAACCCACCTTCAGCAAAAGCACTTCAAGTGTGGGGTTCCTTTTCTGCTTTTATTCAAGGTTCTCTACTTCTAATGAAAAAAGATGACTCTAGGTAGATGTAGAAAACAAAGAGAACTGATCTTTGACTTCCAGATCTAAAATGATGCCAGTGAGGTTTAAGATCAATGTTTTCAGTTGTGTATCTTTCAAGAATGATCATCCCACCAGATGACATGAGTCCTTGGGGACACGGGCGGGAGCATATTTGCTTTCTTGAGCTAAGTACTTTGTTTTGAATGTCATGAAGACACAGAGACAGTGAAGGGAGGTGCAAATAGCCAATGAGGTTTTCTTTCTCATTGCTGTATATATATATATATATATATATATATATGTTATATATATGACAAGGGCTCCTCAACATGTATCTGAGACTCGCTATTCCTTGACAGCTTTAAACAAAGCACGCAGGCAGGAACACATGCCACTACTTAGTTCCCAAGCTCTTCCTGAATAACCCAGCCTACCCATTGTCCTCCGACATAAGAAGGGTTGGGAAGAGCATTTGATATTGAAGGGGTCAGGTGGCCGTAAAGCCCTGAACCCCCACAGATATAACACCTTCAGCACTTTGGAAAACTGAGAATAAATAGCTGAAGGTATCAAATGCTGCTGCCTCCTATCCTCTACTGTCCATGAACTACTGCTCTGTGCTTGCTAGTTCTGAATCAGCCATTTTATTATTTTATTATTTTATTTTTCACTTCCCTTCAAGACATAGTGAAGTTCTTCTGAATCAACTTCAATAATTTCTGTTTTAAAAATTGTGTGTCAGAAGACAACTTTCAGGAGTTGATTCTATTTTTTTGCCATATGGCTCCAGGGATCAAACTCCGGTTGGCAGAGTCATCCAGCTTGAGTTTTAACCCACCCTTTTAAGTGAGCATCTGTTCTATTGTCTTCTCAACTCTTATTTTTTTCTTTCTAGAGATGACACGGTACAGTTTCACCATCCCCTTCCCCAAGTCCCAAACACTAATTTGGGAACGTAACTAAAACACCAACTAAACGCATAACTGAAACATAACTAAAACACTAAACATGGGAAGTTGTCATGTCCTTACATTTTCCCTTTCAGACCTCTGCACATTACATGTTGGTCCCAAGGTGGGCATCTGAATGGGCAGCATCTAAACCTGTAAGACTTAAAGAACAAATTCATCCCTTAAATCATTTGCTCTCATATCACAAGATGTCTAAAAGCAAGCAGCCTGACCTAGTGTATGTGCTCAAAGATGCCTGCGGAATGCCGAGCTGCCTGCTCAAGGTGTTTTGTAGAACTCTCACAATCTCAGTCATAGAAACATTGTGATCACATTGCATCCAGGTTACTGTAGAAAGAAAATTAGAGCAGCTCAAGGCTAAAGATAGAAGGGGAGGGTAGGCACTGTGAGTCTGTCTCTTGCACAGACTTCTCTTGAAATATTGGAGTGGGTTCTCTGCATATTTCTGTGAACATCCAATTAAAACGACTTTAATTAAAGAATGTATCAGGTCAGTTGCCTCCTGTACTCCACTGTTCATAAACTACATATTTAATGCATATTTTTTTTAATTTAATGTTTTTAAGACAGGGCTTCATTCTAGCCAGACTGGCCTATAATTCACGGTATAGCCCAGACTAGTCTCAAACTTACAGTAATCCTGCTTCAGCCTCTCTTGTCTCGGGACAACAGGTATGTGCCAGTGTGGACCTATATATTGATTTAAGGTGACTCTTTACTGATCTCTTTAAGATAAAAAATATCTGTAAGAAGATGAAAAATTCAAAATGCAAATCCTAGGACAAAATATTAAAACCTACGTGTTGGATTCCTTTGTGTCAGCTCTCCTTCTCTAGCTCTGAGGAGAGCTCAGGGTGGTGGTTCATGGGTCCATGCTGGTCTTCAGTTGATCGGAGGAGGAAAGCAGGGGAAATAGAATTCCTGGGAGCCAGTTGTCAGTGGAACAGCTCAGTTTATTGAAGCAAGGGTAAAAAGGTTTACATTTATAGGGTAAAAGGGGGAAGGATCCTTGGCACCCAGGAATGGGGACTATAGGTTAAGATAGTGATACTGGGGCAGCCCCATTTGCATATGGGACTCATAACCTAGGTAGTCTTATTGTCATTCTAAGGGTCAAAGTCCTGGAAAAGCCTCTTCTTCATAGGGAGTGGTCTCACAGGGACAAGAGGAAGACACCTTATCAGAAATGGGCCAAGCCCAAGGTCTTCCAGCTACAGCGGTCAAAAAAGCACCAACCAGGTCACATTCCTTTGAAATGGCATACTGTGAAGCAAGGAGGCCTTGGAATTTCGCTGGGTTTTATCAGAGTAAGAAAGGGGAGCAGCTGGATGCCTTCTGCTATCAGGGTGAGAATTCTGGGGTTCAAAACATGTTTCAACCCCCTCTAGCTCTAGGACAGCCCCACACTCACAAACTCTATTTCCTTTTTAATTTAATTCCTTTAATAAACCTGCTATAGTTCCAAAGCATGCTAAGGCCATGTTTAGCAATACCTTGATACTAATTAACCTGGGTTTCTGTATTTTTCTGAAAGCAATGGTACAGAGTCACTTTGATAAGACACGTCTCATGTTTGACTTTCACAGAGAATTGGTAAAACATATAATTTAGGGAAGGCACTTGGAAATTGTGTGTGTATGTGTGTGTGTGTGTGTGTGTGTGTGTGTGTGTGTGTTTCTAGAAGGCAGGAAAGCCACCAGTGGAGTGAAATAGTTTTCTTAAATACTTTCTAAAAACTGAAAATGAATACACTAATATCAGGGCATAAACTTAGTTATTTTTTAACAAAGGAAGGATCAAATGCATAAGGATTCTGAGATGTTTGTGGAGTTGACAGTTGTATGTCTGTATCCAGTGAGTTTGCATAGGCTAGTCAGAATATCCTGGCTAGTGGAGTCCTTTAGACAATAAAGCCAGGTTGCATTGCAAAGTGTCAAATTCAGATGAAGAAGCTCACCCCTACTGCAGAGCTTGTGTTTACAACTTATTGTGAACTTTTTATTTGTCTCCACCAGCTTTGTGATGCACAAAATTGCTTAGAGAGGGGATAAGATAGGACTTAAAAGCAAGTATATCCTGGCTTGGGGATATTTGAGCTCCAGGAAGATGATTTTTGCCTCATACAAATCAGGTTATTTAAAGATTCCATTAAGCACTGCACATTAAAATCGAAGGTGGGTACTATGCTGGAAGCCAGAGGAGGGGAGGCAGGAGACATTCAAACATAAGGACTAAAGATGGGGAAGGCTGGGTGCCAGTACACAATTTGTTCAGAACCAACTTATTTGGCTTGGCAAGTCTCCAAAATTTCCCGTTTCGTTTTTCTTTTACTATAAGTTTCCAATGAGCAGAGTGGGAACATACATAGAGTAGTTTCTTACAGAGAAACTACAGAGGTTCCTTTTCATTAATGAGGTTCATTTATTATCAGCAGGCCCAGTCAGACCCATTGCAGGCCTTCACAGGAGGCAAAGGAACTTCTAAGAGATAATTCTTATCTTTTCTTCTCTTCCCAGTTGGTCTTCAGGCAGGGCACAGCACAGCTAAAAGTTAAGGGTTTTTCTCCTATGAAAGTTTCTTCACTTTTTTGCCTGTCACTCTCTTAGCCGACAGGCCTCAGCAAGCATGCAGTTCCAGGCAGTCTTAGTCTTCTTGTTCAAGAGAAGCAGTGGAGTGAACAGACTGGCCTGAATCACACCAGCTGAGCTTCTATTACTGCTTCCCCACTGGGGAAAGCTTGTGGAAAAATAACCAGTGACCTAGGTTATTGTTTGCTAGTAGAAATTAATATCACCCTGGATAGTGAAAGGGCAAATGCACCTTTCCTGCAATTATAAAATATGTTGACAATGACATCTGTGTCCAGGCACCATATGGCTTGGAACAAACTACTGCCTAGAAAATCTGCGAGCTTCTGCCCTCATATTTACAAAGGGAGGATAGAGATCTGTGAGAGTAAACTGGAGTGTGGATGTTTTCCTAGGATTTACTCAGGAGTCCCCTACTTACTCTTGAGTCTTTCCAGGGGCATCTCCCCAGACCCACAGCCAGGACTAATCTGCAATCCCTGTTTGCTATTTTTAGGCAGGGATGCCTCTGTGTTGTATTTCTGCCCGTTTATCTTCAATCTTCCAGCCCCCACTTTTGCTCACTGTGGGTGAGTAAGCACGGCTTATTGAAGGAGTTCGTGACTAAACCTCTTCACTTATCAGCCCTGGCACCTCCACAGTCTTGTGCACCAGAGGCTCGCGTGCTTCAGGCAGGACCCATCTCTGTGGGCGGGGAGCAGCTTTATCTCCCAGTCCTGGAGCCGTGTGGCGGGTGCAGGTGGCGATAGGAGCGGACTACAGTTCCCAGCATCCTCTGCTCCCGCCTGCCCCCTGCGGCCCACAAAGGCAGCGCCTCTTCCAGGCTCCTGGTTCTAGTTCCTGCAAGTCTTGATCTCAGGACCCCGGCTGCTCTTGCGGGTCTGCAGTCCCAGCGGGAGATGGCCTTGCGGCTAGGCCGGCTGGGCGCGGGCCCGTGCTGGCGCGCGGCGCGGGGCGGCTGTGGACAGCTGCCCGGCTGGTCCCCGCGCGGCGCGTCCGTCCGTGTCTGCCGGCTGCCTGGCACGGCTGGCACCCAGCCTCACCGCGGGCTGGGCCAGAGCCCCTCGGCGGGAGGCGGGTCTCGGCTGGGGACCGGGCTGGCTGCAGCTCTGGCGGGGTTGGCAGGGCTGGCAACCGCCGCCTTCGGGCACGTGCAGCGGGCGGACATGGTGCCCAAGAGCTCGGGGGCGCGAAGCCCCTCGCCAGGACGGCGGGAGGAAGACGGTGACGAGCTGGCCCGCCGCTGCAGCACCTTCATGACCTCGCCCGTGACGGACCTGCGTGAGCTGCGGAGGAGGCCCGAGGACATGAAGACCAAGATGGAGCTGATGATCATGGAGATCCAGGCTCAGGTGTGTCGGGCGCTGGCACAGGTGGACGGAGTCGCCGACTTCTCTGTGGACCGATGGGAGAGGAAGGAAGGTGAGTAGCCCCCTCCTGCCTTCTACTGTACTGTGGGGTGGAGGTTGAGCACACTTGCAATTTAGTATTGTGGATAGGTTAAAGTAAGGCAGTGCCCACAGGGGGTTGATCTATTAGAAGGGGCACTCTTAAAAAAGACTGACACTGAGAGAGCTGTGCTCTTTCTTTGCAGTTGTGGACCCAGATGTGCCAACAACTTAGGACATTTCAAAATATTGGCAGTCTATAACTTCATTTTCTTTTCCTCCCTCCCTCCCTTTCTTTCTTTCTTCCTCCCTCCCTCCCGCTCTCCTCTCTTATTTATTTTTCTGTCTGTCTGTCTGTCTATCTATCATCTTTCTAATCTTTCGAGAGAGGGTTTCTCTCTGTTTCTCTCGCTGTCCTGGAACTCACTCTGTAGACCAGGATCTCACAGAGATCCTCCTGCCTCTGCCTCTGGAGTGCTGGGATTAAAGGCATGCGCCACCACCCCCTGGCTGTAGTTGTATTTTCTATAGGTTTATTAAGGAACATTTGTGGACAGCGACTGGAGCTTGCACGTTCCAAGTGTGTTACTGAACAGATTTTTTTCCCCTCTACATTTCATCTGCTGGTCAGGGTGCATTTGTCCCTTGTCCTTGAGAAGCAGAAGGAAGACTGATGCTTCATCCTGAGTGTCTGCTAGACTCCTTGTTTAAGAATCTCCCTACTTCTTTTTTTTGGGGGGGGGGTTTCATAAGAAGTATTTAATTGGTGTTTTAGTAGCTCTTACTGAATTGCATCGATCAGATTTATTGGAGAAAAGTATTTCCTTAGACTCCCCAAATTCTTGTCAAGTCATGTATTGGTGGCCATGTTGTCCTCTACACAGCAGTCCTTCCCTGCTCCTTTCTTCCATCTTGATCTTAAACTTGAGAATTTCTGGCTTTTTCCCAGGTGGAAATATAACAGCCTATCATCAACGCATTTTGAGCTGCGATACTGCCACATCCATGTATTACATGACATTCAGTCTGATTTTCATAGTTTTCCATCTTGTAATGTTTTCAAGTAAACACCTGGGCACCTTGCCCAGGACACAATCTCCAATACTAGATAGCTAGCTTTGTAACCTTTGGAAGTTACTGTTTTCTGCCCCTATTTCGTAATTCAGGAATGTATGCAGAGTGCTCAGAATGTCAGAAACATGGTCAGCACTTGGACAAAACCACTTACTCTTCCCAGCTATGACATCTTGGGTATGGTATTCTGCTCCTCTTGACTTTTTCTCATTTGGAATGGTCAAGGGTTGTACTGGATCATCCTGTAACACATACACTCTTCCCGGCTTTAGACATAAAGCACCCTACACATTAATCTTCAAGAAGCAATGACTTTTTGGTGACCCCATTGTCTTAAAGAAAAAGATTAAACAAACTCATGTACCTAAATAGTGTTTTACCCAGTTTAAGGTTCTAAGTCCTTTAAGAGTTTGAATAGCTACTTTTTTTTTTTAATTGCATGAAAAAATTAAAGGTAAATAGCAGATTGAGGAGAAAAATGTGAAGCCATATGGAGTTCTTGTATTCAGTAAAAGTAGAACACCATTCAAACGTACCCACTCTTGCCTGTAACATTAGCTTTCTATTTTGTGAATAACACATGTATTCTTCTTAGTGGTATTTGAAGAAAGAGTTCTTTGGTGATTTAGTAGGCAATGGCACGAGAACACAGAACAGCCATTTTAGTGGTTTTACCTGGGTTCAATGTTTGCCTGGTATGAGCAGCTTCTGACACAAAGATAAACTAATCACCCAATTTATTGCACATAAAAATATATACTATTATAGATGGTTTTTGAACTCCTCATGCTACCACATTCATGGGAGAGTTGTTTCCCATTTGACGGTGTCCTATTCTCTGGTTTTCTGTCTCTATGAACAGGAGGTGGTGGCATATCTTGTGTGCTTCAGGATGGGCGTGTGTTTGAAAAGGCTGGGGTGAGCATTTCTGTCGTTCATGGGAATCTTTCTGAGGAAGCAGCAAAACAAATGAGAGGCAGAGGAAAAGCTCTGAAGAGGAAAGATGGTAAATCAGATAACTCTTCCTACCAAGTGTTTTCCCACCAGTTTTACTTAAAAAGTATTTCTTTCGTCTGGAACAGCCATTGGATGCATATGGTCAATAATCATGTCCACATGCTTTAATTGTGAAAATTATATCTTAAGAGACAAGTTCCAAAGCAGCGTATGATAATGGATTCAGAAGTCACATGGGAGTAGTTTATGTCAAACCAGGCGATTGAATGCATCTCACTGTTATTTTACTTTCCAGGTAAATTGCCCTTTACTGCTATGGGTGTAAGCTCTGTGATTCACCCCAAGAATCCTCATGCTCCCACTATGCATTTCAACTATAGATACTTTGAAGTAGAAGAAGCCGATGGTAAGCCTCTCAAGAGTTGTGCAAAGTCTGTATTTTAAAACAACCCAAAAGGTATCCTATCAAAAAGTGAGAAAGTACAAACTTACTAGATTTTTTCAGTAGTATAGAGGCTTAGTCCTGTGCAGGATGTACAGGACCTGAAGCATTAGAATGATACTGATTCTCTCTTCTAATCTTCCCTTTACACAGAATGATTTTGTGAACCCACACTTCAATCTGTACACAAAGTTTTTGCAAATGTAAATTTGCTATTTCTGAAAAAAAAAAACTCTTGTGCATGAGATTAAACTGAAATCAAGAGGTTGCCATTGGGCACACACAAATATATATACTGTCTATACAGTGCATAAGGATCTGAGTTGGGATTACCCCCACCCCCATTTAAAAAGCCAGGAGCTGGGGAGCGAAGATAATGTAGACAAGTTGATATCTGGAGCCAGGCAGTATAGCTAATTAGTAAGCTCCAGGTTCAGTGAGAGACCCTGTCTCAAAACAAATAAGATGAAGTAACTGAGGAAGACATCCGATATCAGCTTCTTGCCGATACACAAGTGTACACACGTAAATGTGCACCCATACACAGCTGCACACACACAGACATTATATACTCACATGCACACAGATAAATATTGGTAACTGCTCTTGACAACTTACAGATAGGAGTGAGTCCATGAAACAGTTGTTCTTACATTGTAGGTTGCTCCCTTAGCAGGTGCTTTCTCCCTTTATGGGATAAATGGAAAGTTGCTTTGGAGTGACTTCTACTAGTGGGGACCATCAGAATCTCCTGTGTAGTATTTATTAACTTTACATGTTGGAGGTAGACATTGCTTTTTTCAAATTGTCATCTGGCTGAGACATTTGAGCTATGTGATCCTCCTGGTAAGCCAACACCGAGACTCACAGCTGAGACCATCTGTACGGGTATGGACTCTTATTACACGCTTCTTCCATCTCTCTCTCACTAATTCCCCGTCTCCTCTTCTTTCTCTTTTTCCATCTTTCCAGCCTCAGCCTTACCAGCTGTCAGAGCTAAATTCAGTTCAGTGTTCTTTGGCTGCCACCTGTTTCGTATTAATGACTTAATTAAGCTAGCTAGTATAAGCAGTGATGTGCGTGAGTTTCGAGGCAACATTGACCCAGCCGCCTTGCTTTGGTAGGTGACACACACTGGTGGTTTGGGGGTGGATGCGACCTCACACCGACATACCTGAACCAAGAGGATGCTGTCCATTTTCACCGCACTCTGAAGGAGGCTTGTGACCAGCATGGGCCAGATATCTACCCTAAATTTAAAAAATGGTAAGCTATTGAGAGACTGTGCTTTAGGTAACCTTTGGTTTGAATAGACTTATCTCTTGGAGCCTTATGTATATCATGATCATCAAAAGAACTTTTTCCGAGTTCGGGGCTGCTCTTCATGTTTAGCGTTAGTGAGTGTTGTCTTAGGAGACTTGTTTTATTAGACTGAGGACAAAAGCATCCAGAGTAGCTTAATGGCTTGTTGTGCTGGCTCAGAAGGGTAGCCTTTAACATACGTGAAGACACTCTGTGGACATTTCCTTCTGCCAGCCTTTCTTCCAGCTGTTTCAATACTGAAAGAGACCCAGAGTTGTTTACAGCGTCTTGCTTTTGGTGAATGAAGACCCAACACATAAGAGTTCAGGCTTGCACCAGGCTGGTCATTGTTCAAAGACCTGTATCCTCTGCCTCCTGTAAAAGCAGCAGTGCCCCAGAAGGAGGGGTCACTTAGGAAGTACAATATCCACGCTGTACTCTTAGTTCATTAGCTGAAGTTCTTAGTGTTCCTTATCCTTTAGATAGGCTTGTTTTGAAATACCTGGTTGCTCCGCAGATAAGAGTGTATGCCTGCCGTGCCTGGGTAATAGCTGCAGAAAATCTGGCCAGAGTCCTAGTTTCATAGTGGCATAGAAAACAAAGGTACCGCTGGCATGGGTCAAGGAGAGTGCTTTGATCTTTAGAGCCTGTGTCAGTCTCCATGTCTCTTGTCTTCATTTTCGGTCCATGGTTTTACTCTGCTGGGTGTTCTAGGTGTGACGACTACTTCTATATAGTGCATCGTGGAGAGAGGAGGGGCATTGGCGGCATCTTTTTCGATGATCTCAACACCCCATCCAAGGAGGAAGCATTCCACTTAGTTAAAACTTGTGCTGAAGCTGTGGTTCCTTCTTATGTTCCTATTGTGAAAAAGCACTGTGATGATTCATTCACTCCCCAGGAGAAGCTGTGGCAGCAGCTGAGGAGAGGACGGTGAGTGACAGAAGAGTGAAAGGTCTTTTGCACAACGGACTGTGTGTGTGTGTGTGTGTGTGTGTGTGTGTGTTGGGGGAGTGGGGAGGGTGGCACTCTAATAATAGTGGTTATTGTATTTTGGCCAAATACATTGCAATTAGTCATATTAATCCACACTCTTGATTTTTTTCTTAAGTAGATGAACATTGAAAGTGAATTTAATAGCATTGTATAAATAATCAACGTCACAGGTCACTTAATTCACCTCTACATTCACTCACGGCGGTAGGCATTTATATGGTAAATACATGGAATTTAATTCTCTTCATTTCCCAGTGAGAGCTTCTATGCATCTGCCAACATGAGGGCATCATTTAAGGTTTCTTCTGCTTCCAAATTTGGAGTCACACTTTAAAAAATTTCATCTTAAATATTTTATGAAAGCTATTTTAATACAAATGATTCATACTTAATGATAAGCTGTACTTATTTTGGGCCTCTTACTATGCATAGCCCCAATATGAGGCAATTTGTGTCTGGTTTTCCCAGGGAACCTGTGGTATACATAACAATCATCATTGTACTGATCATAAGGTGTCCTTACCAACTTAATTCCTCTGCCGAGGTTACATTGTAGGACAGATAATATCCCAGATGTGACACAGAAACGTCCTGAATGTGCTTTTCACCCATCGTTCCCCCAAGCCCTGCCTCTGTAGGGAACTTGATGAGTTCATAGGTGGTGAGATAGGTTGTATTCAATCACAATGTTCTCATGAACCAGCTCCACACGTCTACTTTGCCAGCCCCCACCAGTTTCTCTAGCCGTCTTAATTACATGTGTACTAAAAGTCATGGCCATAATATGAATTCTTCTTATTCATGTTAATTCTCTCAGGCACCTAAAACTTCAAGCCCTAAGGAGGTAAAGCTATGTCTTGAGGCTTGAAGAAATCAACTTAAATATTTCAAGTTTAAAGATAAATGTTTGCATTTACATTTCTGGGTCTATTTGTTTGTTTGACTTAATTGTGTGCCTTGTCCGGTCCTCATGTAACAACCTAATGAAATGAAAATTGAGTCAATTTTCTTTTAGAAAATTTTAAGCACTGCCTGTTTGGCACACACAACCACCCACATCCAATTTGTCAAACACACCCTTCCCATTTTGTGCTTCTTTAGATTTATCTTGGACCACCTGTGGTTAGGCACAACCCTGACTGCAGAGTAGGCATTATCATAGACATGCTGAAAAATGGATCATAGTTCCGTAGGGAAGGTATTGCTAACTACAATGGTTTCAGCATTGGACGTATTTTGTATGCAAAGCTCGAAAATTTTAGTTTTATGAATGAAAAGGTGAAACTTACCACAAGACATAGCAAAAGTTTTTTTCCTGCTTTTTCATCATTTGAATGGCAAGTCATTCTGTGAGTTCTGCTCTGTGTATTTTGAGTTAGGAGATGTGTGGAGAGTTAGATTAATTCCTCAAGGCTTAGTATGTCACTAATCTTCAATGAGAAGCTCTCTGTCACTCTTATCTCTGGGTTGGAAGATAGCAGTAGACTCTGGGGCTTGAGATAACCCCAGAATTGCAGTGGTCAGCTCTGGCTTCGATTTCACACACTGTATTCATAACTCATCTGTAACCTCTGCACCTCTCCCCTTCCCCACCCCTAAAAAGACTGTCCCTTTCAGTACTCATTTATATTCCCTTCTGACTTTATTTACATTCTCTTATTTGTGCATCTTACCTAGTTGGTTGTCTTGGTTACTACTGTTCTCTTCTAGGAACCTGAACTTTTTCACAGGAAAATAGGAACTACACTTTGAACTAATTTTTCTTTTCTTATTTTGGGAAAGGGCAGGAGGATAGAATAGAGGCATTTATGAAATTGAAGAGATTCTTTGCAGTCTGTGGATTAAAGGAACATCAGGGGTTAGATGCAATAGAAAGGTCAGCTCCAACTAAAAGCTGCAAGAGTCAAGGCAGTTTTTGAGAAAGGAGGCATCATGACTCAAAAAGGAACAGAGGCGTGCTACAGAGTGCATCTTGAGAGCTCTTTTAACCGTCCTTGAGGCAGGCCTTCTAATTGCAGCCATCTCTCAGAGAACATGTAGAAATGACATGCCAAGGGAAGATGGTCATGGGGGTTGGGGGGCACTTTTCTTATGGATTTAGGAATGAGTTCTTAAAAAATTGCTTAAACTATCTTTTGAGACAGGCAGGCAGTCATTGGTGCATGAAGGCCAGTCAGTGATACATAAGACAGAGACAGAAAGGAATCTGTTGGTACAGCTTCTTAAGTCATTAGAGGTTCTTTGACAAACTTCCACACAAAACTTGCCCATTTAAAAGTGACATACTATAGAATTCTAGAGAATTCCTCATTTTTTTCTCTTGATGGGCCTAAAGACAGCAACCTGTGCACTAAATACAGATTTCTGAGAGTAGTTTGATCGAAAGAATAGATCCTGAATGAGTCAGGAAATGACTGAAATGGGGGGAAGAGTCTGTAGAAACTCATTTTTATGAATTATTCTGAATTCTTTAAGACAGCAGAAATTAGATAGGATATTTGAATCCTACGGTGTTAGAGACAGAAAGAGATGTTGAGGCTAGATGGAGCTCCCATCTGTCTTCTAACAGGTAGTAGAAAATCTGGACAATATACTGAACCTAACTTTAGCTGACACCAAAGATATTTTTATAAAGAAAATAAAAAATTAAGCACTGAACTGCAAAGTAGTAGTTTTCATAGAGACAGCTGTAGGTAGAGGAGGAGTGAGTGGTCCATCGATGTCGACGCTGTGAACTGCTGTAGGAAGATCTGGGCTCTCCTCGCTTAGAGGTGCCTGGTACTTACCTATAGCAGCTCAGCACTCCTGTTTAATACTGTGAGTTACAGTGAGACGAAGCTCTCATTCTGAAATGCCTTGGTCTCCAGTGCAGACCTAAGGCGCTGTGTATCCAGGAAACAGTGCTGATTCTTTCTTAATTGTGTGGTTGCCTGGTCCAACTTTTGTCTGTATTGTTTATTCATGGGAAAAGCATATCCTTCTTGATATGTTGTAATTGCTCTGTGTTGGGCGCAATCTGTATTCCATTGTTCAGTGGGTAGAATACCCTTTTATTTATGCTTTCCAGAGGAGAAAGCTCACTTGGCTGTTAAGTGCTTCTGTGTGCTGGCTCCAGTTGATGGGGATATGAGGAGAAGCTCCTCTTTCAGTATTCATTAGGGATCTCTGAAGGTTTCACGCAACACATCCTTACCATTATTTGATATCTATACGACAGGTATGTAGAATTTAATCTCGTGTATGATCGGGGTACCAAGTTTGGCCTCTTTACTCCTGGATCCAGGATCGAAAGCATCTTAATGTCTTTGCCTCTGACAGCCCGGTAAGGAGACCTTTCATCATAGTAACTCATCCCCTCCAATCCCTGGGCCCTACAGAACCTGCACATTATCCCCCACAGTGTCTTACTCGAAACTTCATTTGTTTTCATTTTGCTGATTTTATAAGAAAACCATGGGTGAATAAGGCACATCAAATTGGATTTTGAAAGAAGGGACAGGATGAAAGTCACAGCTGTTTTTACGAGGACGTGGGGAGAGTACAGAGAGTGAGAAGTGGTGTTTGAAGGTATGAGGTTGATGATACTCATAACCTTGTTTCTTGAAAGATCCATATGTAAAAATTAAGCTAATATCTGTCTATATATCACCCAAGGTTTTATACTTTATGAAACCCTAGTTTATCATCAAGTGCATTTTGACTTGAGGATCTTACTAAACCATATATACCCAGATTAATCCAGAATTATTAAAAAATTTAACCTCTAGCTCGGTGGTGATGCTGCATGCCTTAATCCCAGCACTTGGGAGGCAGAGGCTGGCAGATCTCTATGAGTTCGAGGCCAGCCTGGTCTACAGAGTGAGTTCCAGGCCAGCCAGAGTTACAACAGAGAAACCCTGTCTCGAAAAACAAAACAAACAAAAAACAAAACAAAACAGAATAAACCTCTAAAGTAGCAGATTGATTTGATTTTTTTTTTAAATGAGCATCTTGGGTGCAGGAGAGGATAGGCACCGGGAAGTGGAGGCACAATGCACTCTTTTTACTCTTAGGATTTTATTTTTCAGTAGTTATACATGTTATTTATTGTTATTTTGTTTGGATTTTCTTGCTTTTGTCTCGGACTTGTGTAGATGGGAGTACATGCACTCGCCCCCAGAGAATTCTAAAGAGGCCGAAATCCTGGAGGTGCTGCGCCATCCGAAAGACTGGGTGCATTGATGCCGGCAGAGCGTTGTTCTGGGGCCTGGTGGACACACGTGTGTGTCTTCCCGCACTGTTGCCACTGTGTGGCAGTCAGTCCTCTGTGCCTTCGTGTTCTGCCGCCGCTACTCTGGGTACCACCTCTGTGGCAGGTGGTTTTGGATCTTTTCAGTGCTGTGGGGCGCAGGGGCAATGATGGATGGGGCTGTAAAAATGTCAGATTCGTCAGATGTAAAGCCCGTTTTGTACTTTTAGAATCATTTTCTACGATCAGTTAACTTGACATTGAGTCTCCAGGTCGTAAGATAAGGGAATGTAAGTATTATAATATGTACCAGGAAACTCTTCATTTTATTTGTTGCTTGAATCTTTAGTTTTTGCCACAGAAATTTATCAGGGACTAGATACATTTTATCTTCATTAGTGCAGTCAGACTGGCCTTCTTGGTGACTTCAGAATGCAATTTGAAGGGACAGTTTTCTTTGCTATTTTGAAGTTTTTTTATTTATTTTTATTTTTTGATGTGATTTTCATGTATCTTTCGCTATAGACCAGAATATTATAAAACACTCATTTTTTTTTTTTAATAATAAAGATAGGTATTTAGAAACTCTTGAAACGAGTCAGTTCCTGCATTATAATTCAATGAGGACCTACAGTTTACAACTGTAAATGGCATTATTATTATATAAATAAGGGACATCTAAGCAGTGAGTTTTTTGTGAGTTCATAATTTGCTGACTTTGGGATTATTATGTAGTTTTGAAAGTGAGAGCTTATATCCCTGGATTTCAATACTTAAAGTTTTGTATTTCAGACCTCTATATATGGAAGTTTAGACCAAGAACAAATGAGAAACATTTTCTTTTTTAACTAAAACAAAGGATCTAGTCTAACATGTGGACATTTTATACTTTTTAAAAAATGGACCAATTGAAATTGTCCTACTTTTCAAATTAGAGAGTCTTTAATGTTTATCTTTTCTCTTAAAAATCACAGGAGACTTCTTAATGCATGGTTTATCTGTCTAAATAGTAGTATGACTGTGAATCTTATTTGATTTATAATATATTGAATTTGTAAGGAGCAGTGTCTCATACATATTTAAACATTATCCTGGAATATGTCGCATGTTTCTGATTGTGTTTGACTCTTTTAGATGAGAAAATCTACAGATTCTTCCACATGTCTTATACAGTTCTAGCTAATAAAGTTTATTCTGAAATAAGATAAGTATTTGTATTATTCATTTAATTGGGACAACTTAGGAATACAAATATTTCTCAGTACCAAAACAATAGTTTCTTATTACTAGGTGTTTTACACAAGAGAAATATACATTTTGCATTTTATTTTCTCAGCAATTTTAGTAAGAGTAGACAAAGTTAAAACCATCTCAAATGGCACAGTAGCAAGTAAATGGATAAACAGTTTGTGATTTAGGCAGACATTAAAGCACACTTGGCAGCAAGAAGTATTGACTGAGAAGTGCAACAGTGATGTCTGCAAGACATCAGAAGCACCATGGCAACAGAAAGAAGCCAGACACAAAAGTTCCTGCTGTCAGATGTCACCTGTGAAAACTAGGCAAGGAAGACTTTGTGCGGGAAAGCATGTCGTGGCTGCCACAGGCTGCAGGTGAGGAGCTGATGCTGTCTTATCTGCTGTGACTGAGGTGACAGTGGCTATTAGATGCTATACATTCACCAAAATTCACTGAACTCAACATTGTAACATCATAGAATTTCCTTATATCAGTGCGAAATATTTCAGTAAAGATGGTTTGGAAGAAAAACATAAGAACAGATATTCAAATAAACCTTCTGGTTACCTTTTAAGAACTAAAATGTCAGGCCGAGCATATGGTTCAGTGGTTGAGCCTGTCTAGCGTGCATGGATCCTTGTGTTTTTGTTCCCAGAACTTGGAGTAAAAATCATATAGATCTCTGGCTGATTTAGTTGTATTTAAGGCTTGTAAGTGATGGACACAAGACAAAGATGAAATTTAAAAATCCTACGCATCTGTTTTGGATTCTTTAGTAACTACTGTGGAGCCAGCTATGTCTGGAAGAACAATAACAATTGCAAACATGAAGAATATTCTCTTCTTCAAAGTGAATTGCTCTTTCAGAATCCTATTGACATCTTTTCTGGTTTACCAGATAAAGGTACACCCCCCCAACCCCCACGTAGTATAAACACCTAACTCCTGTTGTCTCACACAGGCATATTGTTGCTCGTCGGGAGAGATGTAAATAGCAAGTATCCAACTACCATCCCACCACTGTGCCTTGCTTATTTAGATTAGTCTGATTTCTGTTACTATGATAAAATACCAAAGGCTTGGTATTTCATAAAGAGGATTAGATTTCTGTTTTGGATGCTAAAAATCAAGGATCAGGCAGCACCATCAGTTTGACCTCTGGTAAGGGTCTTTTTGGCTGGGTCACAACATGGCAGAGAAGAAAGAAGGGAAGTGGCTGTCTACAGTAGAGGCCAAGTATGTGCAGTAGATATCTTTTATAATAACTCATTCTCATGAGAACTAACTTCTAAGGAATCCTCATTAGTCCCTTCCTAGGGCAGTGTGTCCAGTGATCTAACTACCTGACATTAGGCTACCTCTTTTCAAGTTTCCACCACCTTGAAAAACCCGCAGAGAGGACCAAGTCACATTGTGTGAACCTTCAGGAGCCAAACAACAATGGTCCACTGAGTACAATACTTTGGCATGCCCAGATCTGAGAGCCAGATAATGTGTTTGTATAGGACACATCTTTTCTTGTGTCTTTCGTTATAATTCACCAAGACACAACTCACCTGAAAGTTCGAAACTCGATGTGTGAGCTCAGCCAGGACAACTCTAATGTCCCTCTAAGTTAGACAGTAGGTCACAGTGCCTGCTGGTGGCTAAGAAGATATACTCCATGGGAGAAGATGGAAGCAGCATGTTTGTTTCCTGATGTAACATCTGAGGCTACGTCTTGTAATTTTTCCACATTCTGCGGGTGCAAATGAGTCCACACTCAAGGGGAAGGGAGTTAGTTCCCAATAGCCTGCTTACCTCTGTCACTCTGGGTCCTTCGGAGTTGTTTATTTAGATACAGTTGCCACTTCCACACTGAATGGTCAGAGCGAATTCTAAAGAAAATTCTAAGCTAGCCTGACATAGAAAGCAAGCCATTTGCTCCTGTTGCTCTTGAGCATCTTTCCGTGTTTCTCCTATGCACTTTGCCCTCAGACCATTTCCTGAGCATCCTCTCAGTTATGCTACCAGAAGGTAGCTTCTGGAAATTGCCATCTTCACTTAGAATCTCTCATGCTCTTGTCCATCATTCCATGCCTAATTCAGATCTAAGAATCCTGCCCTGGAAATAGTCTCGTCTACTTGTTTAACACATTTCATTTTTACTGTCACTCTCATCACAGTAGCCATTCCATGTAAACCTCATTAAAAGCAAAGTATATAAGATGGGGGTTATTTACGGTACTTATGAGTCCCCTGTTAATCCTTTGTTTTTAACTGCTTTCGTGGAATATTAGGACATCAAACTTAACATTGTGTGATGAATCCTAATCTGAAAGTGGAGTGCCAAGGGTCCATCTAGAATAACTCATTTGGAAATTTTGTTCCTGACACAAATATTAGCTATGTATTTAGTTCTTCCCTAAGAAGTATACGTGTTAAGTTCTAGTTTCATAATGAATCTTAATCAGAATGCTTAAGTTAGTGAGGATTATGTGTTTGCAAATGGTCTGACTAATGTTCTATGTTCCCTGAATCCCTGTCACAAGAGAACCTCACAGACCAGTTCCTACCTGTGGTTTTAAGCCCAAGCCCACACCGAGTGCCAGCAGAGCAAGCAGTTAAACTGCATTCCACCTTCTCAGCAGTGTTACTGGTTCAAGTCTAGAAGTTAAACTCATTCAACTGGTATTTCAAAGTTTCTTTCGCCTGCAGTCTCTTGCCTCTTTCACATTTCAGAAACATGTTTTAGCATAAAATTGGACATGATTGAACCCGCCATATTCTCAAGAAGTTACCACAAAGCTAGTCACAGGATGACAGTTGCTACAGCGTCCTATCATGAGTAATTTGCTTCTGAATGGTTGGCGAGGCCTCCAACTAAAGTTCATTTTAGTGCTAAGTGAAAAATACATTCATAAATTAGTCTTCATGACAATTTTTCCATGTTTAGGTTTGCCTAAGGTCGCTTCCATCTTTCAATTGGGCACAGCAGAAAGCTCTTTTCATGATATGGTCTATTTGGGACATATATCCTCTGAACCACAAGTAGAATATGTGAATGTAACACAACTTATCAAATTCTTGAAGTTATATTGTAGCTTAACTTTTAAAAATAGTTGGTTTAATAAGTATCCTTTAAAATATCTTTATCTTAATAAGTATGTACAACAATTCAACTTAGCAGCTCATGATCAAGGTAGTTTTTATACTGTAAAGTGCAGTTTTTTTTTTAAAATTTACTCGACATGAAATATTGTATTTCGGAGCTGGAGAGGTGGTTCTGCAGATATGAGCACTGGCTGCTCTTCCAGAGGACCTGGGCTCATTCAATTCCCAGCACACATATGGCAGTTAACCATGATCTGTAACTCTAGTTCCAGGGGATCTGGCACCCTCACACAGACATATATGTAGGCAAAACACCAAAGCACATAAAATAAATAAATAAATCGTTAAAAATATATTTATAGGAAGCAAAGAATAAGGACCTACTTTTCTCATTTTAGTAATAAACGGGACATATGATCCCTAAGTTGTTAACAGGCAAAGCCAGTCTTCTCAGCTGACACCCAGCTCGTGAGCAGAGACAAGTTTTCCAAGATCCCAGCATCATTGATTCTCAGAATCTTTGTGCATGATAAAGTGATTGCTGTCAAATGTCATTAAATGTGGGGTTTGTTAAGCAGCAATAGATAGCTGGAACATGTTTAGGTGCCATTAACAAAACCGAGGGGAGATTTTGATGAGCTTAAAATGCCTGCAAGCTACCCATGCTAGAATTTAGAGATGGGAATCTACAGCTCACGAGGAAGCTCAATCTGGAAGCATAAAGATACCTATTATTTATAGAGAGGTGATACTTGAAAAAGTGGAAGAAGATGAACTGCCCAAGGAAGCGAGAAAGGAAGGCACAGACTGAACCAGGACAGAGAAATGATCAGGTGAGGAGGGCTCAGGGGAGGAGCCAAGGAACACTTCATGTAAAAGGAACAGGGAAGAGAGAAACTGAGAGGCCATGTGAGATGTGACTGCAATAGGGTGAAAACATTACAGTGACTGTGAATGAAAGAGGCGGTGATAACGTGGTATGTGTTCTGTGTCAACATCTTTGGTCAGTTTAGAATTAAATTAATATTTAACAAACACTCATAGTCCATTAAACAACAAGGTTTTCTTGGCACCAAAAGCTAGGTAGCAATTATTTTTGTTGATGTGCACAGTGTCTTTAGGATCTCACTGTTCATAAACATGATTCTTGAAAGAACCAACAGGTGGAGTAGCTTTGCTCAAGAAATGTAATTCTTGGTTTTGGGGGAGGGAGGTAGAAGGGAGGAAAAAATGAAGAAGAAAACCAAGGGAGAAAAAGGGAGAGAGAAAAGAGGAAGAGGGAGAGGAGGGGGACAGAGAGATGAATAATATTTAGGAGAAGAAGGAAGCAGAATAGAAGAAGATACGAGAGCCTCTGAAACCCATGCTCTTTTAAACTGTGCTTCTCTGGAGAGACATCCCATAGGAGCTGTTGGCAGCTCAGCATGGTTAGTTTGACTGCTGCTCACATCATGTCACGTGTTCAGTTTTCCCCACAATTGCCAGGACTGTCTGCATTTGCCATGGTCTACAGTTGTGGGAATGTTTCATGATTGAACCGGGGTTCTTGCCAGAATTCCCTTAGGTCCTAACCTGGAGGGGGATGACTCCATGAGAAAACGTGTGCCTTTTTCTGAGAACGAACAAGGATAGTTTAACTTTCAAATAGTGAATGATCTGGAAGAAATGTGGAAAGACATTCATTCAAATAGGGGTGTCCAGTGTTAGTTTCTGCCCACCATAGGATGTGTTCGAAACTTCAGCAGGAAAGTAAGAAAATATTTTTATCATTTCAAAGTCTCTATTTTTGTGTGCAATTAAATTGTTTCCACAGTAAATCATCGCAACACTGAATGTATTTACTTCACAGATAAGAATATTTAGGAGCACAAAAATCAGCAGCATCTAACAAAAATTTTCAAAAGTTTTTTTGTCCTTTGAGCTGGTAAATGGCTCAGTGGATAAAGGCTCTTGTGTTGACAATCTGAGTTCAATCCTCAGACATCACATGGTGGAAGGAGAGAACTGATTCCCGCAAATTGTCCTCTGATACTGTCCATACTTACCCATACACACATGAACACACACACACACACACACACACACACACACACATACAGAGACTAAATAAACAATTTAAAATTATTTCTTAGCCTGGCGGTGGTGGCACACAGACTTTAAGCCCAGCACTCAGGAGGCAGAGGCAGGTGGATCTTTGTGAGTTTGAAACCAGCCTGGTCTACAGAGTGAGTTCCAGGACAGCCAGAGTTACAACAGAAAAATCCTGTCTCAAAAAACTAAAAATAGAAAAAAATTAGTCTTCAGATTTTTACATTTTTATCTTTTAAAAAAAGATGTATTTATTTGAGTATATGAGTGCTCTATCTGCATGTATAACTGCATGCCAGAAGAGGGCATCTCCCTTATAGATGATTGTGAGCCACCATGTGGTTGCTGGGAACTGAACTCAGGAACTCTGGAGAGCAGCCAGTCTCTTAACCACTAAGCCATCTTTCCAGCTTCAGATTTTTTACATTTTTAGGGGGGAAAAAAGTGGAAAATCAGAATGCAGAATATCTTGACAAATCAAATAAAGAGAACACGGGGCTGAAGAGATGGCTCAGCCATTAGGAGTACTTGCTTCTCTTGCAGGACCCAGGTTCCATTCCTAGCCATCCACATGGTGGCTCACAACCAACTGTAACTCCTGTTACAGGGGATCTGATGCCCTCTTCTGGCCCACACAGGTGCACATACATACATGCAGACAAACACTCATTCCCATAAAATAAAATAAAAAACCAAAAACCTTTAAAAAGATATAGAACGTCTAATGCCACTTGGCTTCTTTTAGTTGGAATTACAGAAGAGTCAAATGGAAGTATGCTAATTACTCATAGTTCAGAGGGAACTCATAGGTACTATCTAAAGGCTCAGAGAACCTTTAGTAAATAAAAGTATAATGTAGACGTGTAAACCAAACTAAACTGGGAAGTTTAAAGCATAATTTACAACATGTACAATCCAATAATAGAGAAATAGTATAGCAAACATATCTGTTATAGCATGTCAACAAAGTATTGCATCATCTGTTAAAATAATTCAAATGGAACTGTAAAATAAAACGAAGTGGTAATATGCAGAGAGACCCACTTAAGACAAAGTGCTTTAGAAAGTAACACATCTACTAGGCAAGTATAAAAGTTTTAAAAAGAAGGTAAGATAAAATAGCCATATCCAAAGAATATAAAGTAAGAAAATGAAGAGTACTTAAATGTGACTGTATAGAACTATAAAAGCTAAAGAACCACAGGATATAACATTATCCACACAGGAAAAAGTGAACCAATGACAAAATAGACAAAAGGAGAAACTAGACTGAAACACACTTGTAGTAAGTAAAGTATTTTTCTCCCGTGACAGAGTTAACACCAGAGAGTGACTTGCACGACTGTGCTGTAGGATTCACAAGAGCCACACTATCTGATCAGCCCAGGTATCTGTGAACACATGAGTGGGTTAAGAAGATATGTACAGAATAGAGTTTACAGCCACAAGGAGAATGCAGTTAGGTTTACATAGGAGGAAAATGGCTGCAACTGGAGAACACGTTTGTGAAATAAGCCAGGCTCAGAAACAGTGTTTCATGCTTGCTCTCATTTGTGGATCTTTGGTTTCATATCATTACACAAAATCATTTATATATGACATGTAAAGAGAGAAGACTGGGGGAATGAAAGGGAAGCAAACGGGAGAAAGCAGAGAGTGGGGACGGAATGTAGCAGCAGTACGTGGTTGTATAAGTGTCTTGTGAAGCCCATTACTACGTACAGTGAACACAGGACAATAACATTTCCCTGAACAACAACAACAACAACACAAATCCTTCAGCAGCAGAGATCAGAAAACCGGGGATTTTCTGAAAGTTATCAGGAACTGTTGACTCTAAACCCATTCCTGTTCCCTCCCCTCAGGGGAAACTGAGCTCCCACTGGGCAGGAGACTCATGAGTTCTTTTCTGCAGAAAAATAAACAGCTCTGAAGAAAACTGCTTTGCTCTGGAGACTTTGGTGTCCTCACCAAAAAGTGGCTAGCTCTTTTTTTGCCTCCTAGCTTCCTCCAAGAGTGTCCTATCAGGACCTTAGTGCCTCTGTATGCAAAAAGACAGCCAGAGGTCACATTGGGTAGAGTCTACAAATATGAGAAAGAAAAACAAGGAAAGAAACACAAACAAAAAATTGTAATTTTTAATCTTCAGACAGATGTGAATTTAAGCTTAATATAAAGTGTGGAGATGGGGCAAGAGAGATGTCTGATGGTTAACAGTTCTTACTGCTCTTCTAGGACATCCCGGATCTGTTCCCAGCAGCCACAGTTCGCAACTGCCTGTATCTTCAGGTACAGGAGATCCCACACCCTCTTGGCCTCCACTGCCATCAAGCATGCCTGTGGTGCACATATGTACATGCAGGAAGCATAATCATCCACGTAAAATAGAAATAATCCTTTTTTGAAAAAAGGTGAAGTTAAATAAAAGGCTGAAAAGATTTCTGATAAAAAAAAAAGCAAAAGGCGAAATGAGGAAAGGAATTGATGTTTTTCCTTACAAGCCTTTCCTACCATTTAACATTTTAAAACTGTTACGCTTTATTAGATTAATAGGCATATTAAAGACCGTGGATATTTTTTAGCCCTCAAAACATCATTTTTATCACATGTAGATTTCTATCAGCTCATGTTTCTTATTGGAAAGAGCTTGCTTTCCTGTTACAGTAATATTTCTATCATGAGCTGCCAGCAGTTTATCAGTGTTCTAAAAGCCCTCTTCCTGTTGTTTACATTACTGCTAAGATTAATTAGCATTAGTTACCTTCCAAGTGGTTTTAAAAATTCAGATGTGTTCAGTGGAAAGAATTGCTCCACATGTTCTAATAGTTCTTCAGGACCCACTGAAGTTCCAAATTTTCTATCTTTGTTATTGAATATAACTTTTGTTCATAAAATTTGACCTGTTAAATCACAGCTTCTGTGAACCGCAAAGGTTATGAAAGGTATTTCTGAGTGTGGGTACAGAATGATAAGAGATGTGTGACCTTTTGAAATGTTTCACCTCTGAGTTGAGGGTTACACTGAAAGCAACAGCCATGGGACACTCTTTCTGGGGTTATGTTTCCTCGGCATCGAAGCTCTCTGGCTCAACCATGGGAAATGTCTCATATTTTCTGCAGGACTCCAAGCATAGTTGCATTTCCATAACAGGAGATTGGAAAAAGTGTATTCTGGTTTTTACTAGTCCAGCTCATGCTTCTTTCAAAGTGTATTTTTGTGACGAATTGAAAGAGATGTTATCTAAATAGTTCCAAAAAAACTTCAACATCGTTTTCTTGGTCATCAGCAGAATAGAGAAATGAGAGTAAAGTAATTACGGAACGAGCTCCTCACACCCTTCCTTCCCTACTCCTCCTCCATGCCTACCAGATAAGAGGAAGTTCAATGGAAGGAATGAGCCAGTCTGGTGCACAGACAAAACATGTTCCATTTGCTGAAAAGTTGCAATCTGCATGCTGCCCCTCACTCTGCTCCATTACTTCATGCTCTTACGGGGAGAGATGCAGCTGAGATGAGCACACAAGATTGAAGGACACTTTGTGTTTAGGGCAAATAGGTCACAAGATAACTGTTTCCTCCTGAAATCGTTGGGCCTGCTCTTCATGTTGTTTCATGGTTTGGCTTTTTGCTTTGGCCGGGGTCTTATGTGGGCAGGCAGGGTGGAGTCCTTTGAATTCTAACGTTAGCTTTGTGGTGACTTTCTGGGTTCACCAGTATTTGTTCCTCAATTCTTTTGTGTGCTTTTCTGAAATCCTTGATACAACTGGAAATGCCCTTTGTGTGTCTTATCAACAAATATAAAACAGTATCTGAATTTTTGTTAGCACAGAAAAGTACTTTAGGGAGTGTATACAGAGACAACATAGCATCTTTTTTTTTTTTTTTTGCTTATGACATCTTCACACTCCTTTAATTCTTTAATCACAACACTTTAATTTCCTCCCATCAGAAAATATTGTAGTTACATAGTACTTACAAACTTCAAGTAGGGGTGCCAAGACAGAATTCATTGTCTCTTTACTGCAATTCAACATTTTAATTTCAAATTTTTATTTCTACTATTTACATATTTATGTACTTATGTATTTATGTATATATGTATTTATTTATTTGAGATAGAGTCCTTCTCTACAGCCCACACTAACTTAGAACTCACAGGCTTCCCTTGCACTTACTACACTCTTCCTGCCTCATCTTCCCAAATGCTGGGATAACACACATGCCCGATGCTTTTTATAACGAAGAATTTTCTTGGTTCTAAATTATACACTTGTGGTTTGATGTTTAATCCTCTAAGTTAATCTCGAGACTCTCCGTTTTATTACAAAAATGTTTTCCTGTGCACGCACATCACTGGGACTTTATCTCATCATCTTTTTTTCTTTTTTAAGAGTTTATAATCTCCATGCCCCTTCCTTGAAAATCAAATTATACTTTACGTAATTTTTTTTTATTTGATAAGAATCCGCGTGTTTAGAGTCTTAGTTTGTCCCCTTAAAAATTGTGTCGAAGGTGGAACATAAAATACAATGAAATAAATTCAGTTAGTCGTGAGAGCCAGCGAAGGGATCTGGGAAGTGGGTGTTGATGAAGCGAAGAGTGAGGTCAGCATCCAGATGCCCAGGGCCACAAGTTTGATGGGTGCCAGGTCCTTGTTTTTCTGTTGAGCATCTTCAAGTCCTTCCCTTTGTTCACCAATGGTTACAATCTACTGTTAGGTCTCTCTAGAGAAGCAGAATCCCCAGGATGTGCAGAGCATGCCAAGAATGAGATTACTTTGAAGGAAATGGCTCATGTGAATACTGAGGCCTGCAAGTTCAAGCTCCATACTTCTGTGTGCTGGCAGATTTGTTCTTGTGTGAGGGAAGGTCAGTCTTGTTTAACTTAGAGCTTCCAGCAATTTGATGAGTTCTGAAGACAAATTACCTTGCTCAAAGTCCACAGATTTAGATGCAAATCTCTTTTACAACCACCCTTGCAGGCCTGGGAAGATGGCTCAGTAAGGGGAATTTTGCAGCCTGAGCACTAGGACCTGGGTTTGAATCTTCAGTACCCGAATTTTAAAAGCCTATGAGAGGCAGAGACAGAAGAGTGAGTGGACCTATCCCCGGGTTCAGTGAAAGGTCCTGTCTCAAAGAAATAAGGCAGAGAGTAATAGAACACTCACCCAACATCCTCCTCTAGCCACTGCACATGTATCTTCACACACATATGCCTATCCCTGTGAAAGGTTTTTCTTTTAAAATGTGTATGTAGCTGTTTTCTGCCGTTTGGGTCTGAGCTCTCAAACCTTCTTTGGGGGTTAAAAGGTAAATGTTTCCTTGAAAGCTGTTTCTAAACGCTGTATCTAAGCTTTGAAGCCTTTTGTAACTGTTAATTTTTCACTCGTAACAGGACTCCTAATGGAACTCCATGCCTTTGGTTCAGCTTCTCTTAGTAGTTACTAAGAAAGATCCTAACATGTAACTTTTAAAATATCCCAGTTAGTTCTACTTCACTGAGCCTTATTTCTGCCTGATTTCCTACCATCAGTTCTGTAGCTCACTTTTTCCTGTTACCACACAACCAACTCTGGTGTTTACTCTTCCCTGACACCACCCCAACCTGGTGCTCAATCTTCCCCTGTCACCACCTCAACTGTTCCTTCCAATAGACATACTCTCTCTTAAAGACCTCCCCCCAGCTGTTCCCAGAAGTCCAAGCGGCATGTAACTATAAGGAAGGCTGCACGGCACAAAAAGCTTCTTGGCAAAGCATTGCCTTATACGGCACCCCAATACTTTAAAAACACACACAAAAGAGTCTTGCAGATGCTATGAATGCAGCTTTTGGCAGAGTATTCACTCAGCACTATGAAGCCCTGGGCTTGGTTCCCAGAACAGGTTTAGTATCACACACCTTCAATTTCAGCACTCAGAAGATAGAGGCAGATGTTCAATGGTCAAGTTCAAAGCCAGCCTACACGAGATCCAGTCTCACAGAACAAAAGAGCAAAACAAACAAATAAAAAGAATCAAAACAAAATAACACACTCTTGCCTTCTTCATTTAGAATGACCAGCATTTGGTGACAAATCTAGGTAGTTTGCCCCGCTCATAAAATTCTATTACATTCCCGGAGTTTGCCGCTTGCCTCTGCCTTCCATCTTGCCTTTCCTTTCCTTGATGTATGTCCTTTCCCTTTTCTCCAATCCAGGCAGTGTAATTTATTTTTCACTTTACTCTTTTTCTGTCATACTAATATGACAGTGACCCAGAACTCCTGAAGAACACCAAGCCATGACTCATACTTCCCAGGCCAAGTGGAGCTTCAGCCTTTTGGTGTGCAATGGATGTCTCTGAATAGACTTGTACCATGTTGTTAGTACAAGTGGCTCTCCTCCAGAGGTCTTGGCTCCCTGACTCTCCCAAGCCCAGCTCTTTGAAATTCCTTACGATCACAGCCTCTAATGAATTGTTTCTGCTGACGGGTTTTACCGCGGGAATTGACTTTGCTGCCTCCAATCAAGCCTGTACGAGGGTTGTGGCTCTAAAGATCTCTATACAGAGTAGAGGAATATGGATCCTCCCTGAGGTTTCTCAGAACTGAATGGCCTAGTGTGTCTGCAATAAGAGGAAGAGCACGATTGATCTATTATTTCATGTTTGCTTTCTCACAGAGGAAAACTTCTTGGGGTTATTTTTCAAAAGGAAATCCAAAATGAAATAAAATGAGAAAGTGGCAAAATGAGAAGCTTCATAGGCAGAGATCCTAATATATCTCTATGTTGTCCCTTTTCCTATTTAAACTGACCCCTTAAATACAGAATGATAATTTCTGACCACTTTCATTGTATCCTCCTGAGACTAGGTCTCAGGACACTCACATCTGTGATCTAAGGGAGACTCTATTCTCAAGCGAACTTGTGTAAAAATGTGTACTTCCAAAAATTCCTGTGAGAAGTTAATGAAATAGCATGTGTGGAAAAGTGTGCAAACTGGAAAGTTTGAATTCTTAGCACCCGTGTTAAAAATTGAAAAAAAAAAGGGCTGGTAGTGGCCATATACACTGTGGGCAACAGCTGTACGGATGCTAGGTGTTTAGTAAATCAGTCAGAGGCACACTGAAGACATTAAAACCTGAAAACATTATAACCAGACATTTCACCTGGAGGAGACCATGTGATGGCCTGGAACTTTAAAGACAGGAAGATGACACAGAAGTGAGATTAAGCAGAGAGGAGAGCTTAGTTCTTTCCATCCCAGTGCCCCCAGCAGGTGAAATACACACGAGTAGACATACATCTTTTCCAAAGAAGCAGGAGGGTGCTTTTTACTTTCTCTGACCATCAAGCATCAAAATCATAAAGACTTTTAAGTTAAAAATTTGAGTAATCTGAGGAACTTTGAATATTCGAATCATCTGAAAAGTACAGAACAACTTAGCGATGGGTATTCATACACAGTCAAAATATTAGATACGTATGTATAGATATATACATTTTATTTCAGAGGAAAATAACGTTATCTTCTACACAGGGGGGCTACTTATTTCACTTTGTGTTGGCTTCACTTGTACTGTTTGACTTTTCACTCTCTTTGTTCTCTCTTTGTGGTCAGGTGCAAACCGAAGTCCATCTAGGTGGAGCTGAGAACTTTATACCATGGGTGGCAAGTGAGCCTGGCCCACATCAAAGGTGGGCAAAACAGGCTTCTTTCTGTCTCTACTCAAGGTTTCTTACCCCCAAACTACCCCAGTGGCCCAAGTCCCTCACATCTAGAACAACTCACCCCACTTCAAACCTAGGCATACTTAAAATTTCTATCTTTCATCTGACTCTCCCATGACATTTGGTAGCATGATTTATCTCTTTGTAAATTTAAATGATCTGCTTTGCCTTTTATTGGCCAATCCTGAAGCTAACACGCATTTGAGGGATGACTGTGTCCTGGGTGTTATTATAAAATCACATGTCAACATCTTCAAGATCCAAAGTAACCCTAGGAGGGAATTATCTCCACTGAAGCAAAAAGTGGGGCCACTCACAGCCAAATGCTGGCCAAAGGCTGTGTCTGAGATGCACTCTGAGTCACTGAGGAAGGACAGACCAGTAGGAATTAAGACCACCCTCACATCTCAAGACATCTCCACACCCCAATCATAGTTTGCATTCTGTAAAGGATTTCTAAGTGTCTTGTGGTTAGTGTTCTGGGAAACATCTCTTATAGCTATGGAAACAAGAGAAAAGGGCTAGAGGAGTCATTTTCTAGGAGTCCTCCACCATTTTCCCCATTCTTTTTCACACTAAATAAAAAATAGGCTCATGTGATTTGCTGGGCTTTGAATTAAGGAATGTTAATAACATCAAGGTCTTGCTGACATTGATTTTTTTTTCTTTTCTTTCTTTTTTTTTTTTTTTTAGTAAGTATCAACGTGTGACTTGATACCGCTATCGAACAGTGCATAGAAACTCATTGTTATGCAGCAAACCACTTCCTGCATGTGTTTACTCGTTTACCTGCAATGTTAGAGCCAAACCCTTTACCACTGGCAGGGGCTTGTGCTTGTGACTAAGTCACTACATGGGTCATAAAAATCATTAAAATCACAGAGATCTGGGACGGGTGGACTCGGAGGTCAGACTTTGAGGTTAGAACTCCATTTAAATGGCAGGAACTTAATAGAATGGAGGAAAGCATCATTAGGTTAGTATTTTGGCTTGACACAGGCCAGGTCCATAATAAGTGTTCACTGTTATTCAAACTCCACAGTTTCAGATAATAGTTTTGGTTTGGTCTTTTGTAATCAGCAACTTTGACTCAGCTAGACCTGAAGGTTGAATTTATCCTTGTCTCATTTGATTGGAGCTGTGAGATTTTAGCTTTGAAAGGGTTAATTATCTTGGCCCATTTTTTCGTTGCTAAAAATAGAACACCTGCACTGGAAACTTTATGAAGAAAAAAGATGTATTCTTCACAGTTCTGGAAGCCTGACAAGTCAAAGTCAAGCAGAGTCCAGCCAAGGGACATGCTGCTGGAGCTGATGCTCTGCAGTCCTGTGCTAGTGCAGGGCATCCCAGGTCAAGACAGTGCAAGTGGGCTACTTAGCCCACGTTACAACAAAGATACTAGTCCCCCTTAAACCCATTCATCCATTCAGGAGAGGGTCTTCTTTACACACTAACCTCCCAAGTCCATGTGTTAAATGCCATCAGCTTTAGGAAGTGAGTTAGTAACATGGTATTTAGGATCCACACATTCCAAAGCGAATTTGAATTGAAACATTAAAAAAAATGTTGCCAGTAGAAATATAGAGCATAAAATACGATGTTGACATCCCCCGCCCCCCAGTCACTACTTCCCCTGGTTTCACCTCACACTGATAAGTGTCCATAAAGGTGTTCCAGAAATTTCTTACTCTTTTGCATACAACTATTCCAAATATCCATTTTAATAAAAAAGCTAAAGGAATCTTACAAATATGCATTTCATGTACTTTATATTTTGGGTATTTCCCATTATAACATATATAGACTGTTTTCTGTTAAAAGTCTCTATAAAATTTCACAAAATGTAAACAGTTGTTTAACTGATACCCTAATAAAGGGCATTGGGGCACTCTTTTTCTTTCTTTCACTCTCCTCTCTCTTTTCTTCCTCCTCCTCTTTTCAAACAGTGATAGGCAAGTACAAAGATGGCATCTCCTAGTACCTACTTTCTTTTCTATTCCATTCCTTGGTGGTGTCGGCTGACCTATATGGAAATCTGTTGTGGAAATGTTAACATTTAGCTCCAGGACTGTGTCATGGAAGTCTGGTGGCTTCTACCTTACTCTCTCTGGGATCATTCACTCTGGTAGATGACAGTTAGGGTGCTATGGGGATTCTCCAATAGTCATACTGAAAGGTCTGAGGGGTGAGACTTAACATCTGCAACCTGGCAGTCTGTAAGTGAGTCAGACTGGAATTGGACATTTTTGCACCAGTCTCTGCCACATGCCAGCTATAGTCTGCTGCTCAGGCCGAGACAGGGAAATTCTCTAAGACAGTAGTGTCATTATGACCTTCTGCTTTGCTTCATATCTAACTAGCAAATAAGCAATACTACAATACTATTGCTTATTTCTATGAAAATATGGAAGTCTCTAAAACAAATTCCTAGAAGAACTGAAAATAATGAAAAACACTGATTTAAGATTTTTCAGTGTTGTCCTGTTTAATTGCATAATGTCTCATAGTGGATGAGTAGCTTTATGCTAATCTCAAACACTGTAGCTCACATTAAAATTTTGTCATTTTGGTAGAGAGGAGAATAGCAAGATACAAGTGACCTGAATGAAAAAAAAATTGGGAAAAATGGGGGGAAAAAGCCTAGTTAGAGAGTAAGAGAGAGTCAAATAGAGAATGACCAGCAAAACTCAATAACCTTAAGGGTGCAATAGTAGTACACATACCTTGGCAGTAACCAATGTTCAGCTCAATAAGAGGGAAATCATGCCTGGTACTGCAAACCTACCTAAATACCCAGGGTTAGTGAAGTTATGGATCTTTGAGGAGAACCTATAACCACAACTTTACTAAACTAAGCAAAATCCCTAATGCATTCTAAATAGTTGTCCTTATCCTGACAGTTTATAGTTCTCACCCCTCATCAAGGAAACGTCTCTTTGCAACAGATAGAGACCATTATAGAAAACAACCATCAATCAAAATGCAGAATCATACAGCTCAATCCCAGCTGATACATATACAATATAACTCCTTCACTTAGGCTAAGGGATCATTGTGGAAGAGTGAGTGAAAGGATTTTAAGAGCCAGAAAATTGGGGGAGTTTGCTGTGAGATTGTGTCTCCTAGAAATGTCAGAGAAGTTACTCCCTTGAAATCTCACCAACATGGCTGCCTAAAAAAGATCAGAACAAGGACCACACCAATAGACATGCTAACATGGAACGGGCATGCTCAGGAGAGTTCAACCCTAGAAAAAGAACTACAGGCAATAAGAAATACTGAGTGCCAAGAAATAGTCTTCCTTAGGGAAGAACAGACCAATTTTTATCCAATACCAAATGGTCAGCCCAGAAAATACACACATACAAGTAACATTATAGTGATTAAGCAGGTTGTATGTGTATATTTAGGAATACACACACCACCACCACCACCACCACTAACAACAATTAAAGAAAAGGGGGCCATGAAATTGAGAGATAGAAAGGTGGGGTACATGGGAGTGACTGGAGGGAGGAAAGGGGAAGGGGAAATGTCAAAATTATAATCTCAAAAAATAAAAAAAAATACGACTAAAGAGATTTCATTATTTTTTAGCTTTAAATTATTTTGTAAAATCTGCACTTCATAGTTATTCATGAGATAATTTAAAAAATATATTTTGGATATTAATGTTTATACTACGTTCCCTGGCAATTGATGCTTTTATACCTATATTAGGTTGCTCATCCTTTTAAAATTTTTTTCCACCTTTTTAATTAGTTCTTTGAAAATTCCGTGCAATGCATTTTCATCAAATATTCACACCCCCGCATTCCTCTCAAATCCAGCATCCCATCCTCTCTGCTTTCAATATTCAATTTTCTATCCCTTTTTCTTGCCTATAAAGACCTATTGGTTTCAGATGTATGGCCTTCCACTGGAGCACAGGAGCATGGAAGAGTAACTGGGGTAAACTATGTGCCATACCCTAAAATTGACGCTTCCTTTCCCAGGACCTATCAACTGCCAATTGTTCCTTAGCAATGGTGGGACAGACGCTGTATCCACCTCCTGCTTCCATGCTTGGCTTTTGTCTGGCTTGAGCTTACATAGGTCTCATACACATCGTCACCACTCTTTGTACAGTGAGAAATTGGTCTCTTTTTTAGGTTCCCTATTGTGAACTTCATTACATATGTGTTCATAATTTTCAGAATATAAAGTTTTTTTTTTTTTAACTTTTTAAAATATCAGCACTTGGAAGGCAGATGCAGGCCAATCTCTGTGAGTTTGAAGCCAGCCTGGCCTATATACTGAGTCTAAGCCCAGCTAGGACTGTATAGTGGGACTCTGTCTCAAAAACAAATAAACATTAAACAGGCTGCATATAGTGTCACATGCCTTTAATCCAATCACTTGAGAGGCAGAGGCAGGCGAATCTTTGTTAGTTCAAGGCCAGCCTTGTCTACAGAGTGAGTTCTAGACCATTCAGAGCTACATAATATGATCCTGTCTCAAAAAATAATTAAAAAGTTGGAATTAAGTATCTTTTATATCTTTTAAAAAGTGATTCTGAAAGCCAGGTACAGCGGAGCAGGCCTCTAACCCCAGCACTTGGGAAGTGAAGGCAGGAGTGTGAGGCATTCTGGGTAGTTATCAGTCACCTAGCAAGTTCTAGGCTAGCAATGGCTACATGAGACCATCTCTTAAAAGAAAACCAAGCAATCTCTAACAATTACTAAAAGAAAAAAGTATCATATTGTCTTCTAGTGTGTAGCCTGTATGTTTTCCCTATTAGCAATGGCAATTGAGAAACCATCTCAACAAAAGCAAACAAAAGCCCTGATTTATGATATCTGCCTGTTTCCAGTGTCTAAGTGCTTCGCGCATGTCCAGTTCCAAGCCAACAATGTGATGTCACAGAACACAGGAGTAGTTAGAAAAGTTTAAAAATACAAAGAACTCTGCACACGGACCTGGGCCTGCTGGCCTCTTCCAGCTCTCACTGAACAAGACATGCATTTTAACACAAGGAAAAGGGAAACCTAGTTTCTTCTTTCCTTCTAACATTTCTTTTTTTTTGTTGTTGTTTTTGAGACAGGATTTCTCTGCTGTAACTCTGGCTGTCGTGGAGCTCACTCTGTAGACCAGGCTGACCTCAAGCTCACAGAGATCTGACTGCCTCTGCCTCCTGAGTGCTGGGATTAAAGGCGTTGCCACCATCACCCGGCTTTTCCTTCCAATTCTAATGAGCTCAGAAAATCATTGCAATAACTACATCTTCAGGCCAACATAAATTTACTTCAGCTATTTTTATACTTTAATATACTGCGTGTTAATGTGAGCCTTTGTTCCAACATAGGTTGTTACTCTTAGAACACAGAAGTCACCATGTTATGCTTTCAGTCAGATGCAGGGATGAATAGGACAGAGGGAGGTGTGACTTTAACTCACTTACAAAACTGATGGAGTTTCTTTAGTCTTCTGTTTCACTGTCTAGATCACTCTTCATACTTAATTAAGTACTAAATATCCTTCTCTCCTCTTACTCTCTCCATCTTGTATTTTTACATAAATTAATTAAGTAGTTAAATTATTGTGAGATGGAATCTGCTATGTTGCCAAAGCTGGCCTCCAGGAAGGCCTCAAGTGGTCCTCATGACTCTACCGAGTAGCAGTCACACTACTCTGGGCATCTAGCTTGCTCGTCTAGTTTTTGTTCCACACAAACTATTAGTAGCCCCTTTCAACAGTGAAAAAAGATCAACGGCTGATGGGTGAGGGAGTCGAAGAAGAGGAATACAAAGGATTTTAGTGCAGCGAAACTATTCTGTGGCTGTAACGTGATGCCCAAATATATACAGCATATAATATCAAATGTGAACCCCAAGATGCTCTATGCAGCTGAAGGTTCCAGATATGACAATCAAAATAAGTTCACCAGTTGTGATGAATTTTCCAGTCTGTCTGGGGTGTTGGTAACAGCGAGGCTATGCGGGTACCTTCCTAGCCTCTGCTAGATTCTAGGGAGCCAAAATTTCCTGTAAAAACTGAAGTCTTCTTTAAAACCACCTTCTAAACCAGTCTTCTAAAATACCACCTCAGGTCCTGCGTTATATGGAAGTGCAAATGACTGATGAAAGACCGAAGTGCTAAAGTGCTCAAAGACAAAGTTTTTTTTTTTTCTTTTAGAGAGAGCGTGTGAGAGTTGATGGGATCTGCAGTTTTCTCACAGATCATAAGGAGAGGAGGGGAGCAGTGCCCAGAGTCAAGACGGAAAACTGAACATGTGCAGGATCTGAAGGCACTGACTTTGGGTTCTGGTCATGGCTGGATTACATCCTGCATGAGTGATTTTGAGAACTCCCTGAGACTCACTTTTCTTACCTGAGTAATAAACTGAAGAGTAACAGCTTCCCAGCACAGTCAATGAGGGCTAGCCAAGACAGTATATGCCCTGCTTTATGCACCGAAGAGATGCCAAGATTTTGATTATTACTCACAAAGAGAACGGTACCTCAGAAGCATGCAAGCAGCAGATGTGCACTGGGGTCTGCCAGCCTGGATGCTGCCATTTTGTTTCTGATTGTCTCTGAACTTGACATGTTTATCCTCTTATCTCAAAAATTGAACTAAGAAGCAATTTGCCTTATTGTTTTAAGAACAAATTATATATGCTTGGAACCTATTTAGTGAAGTACCTTTGTCCATCTTACCCCTGTAAAGGTCCACAAAAGCCATGCTCCTTCTTTACCAAGTGCACAAGGCACAGCAGAGGTGCCTATCTCTGAAGTTCAGCTCAGCCTAATTCATGCCTCATTGCCCCCCTCCCCCAGGGGGGGGTGTGGGAACCTGACTTCTCCATTGTTTCCTTAGTGTGTGACCACTTCCTACTTCTTGTAGCTCACTGTTGTCTGGTGAAGAGGGAAACCTTCTACCCACCCTATCAACGTTTTAACAAATGAATCTAAATAAACTGACAATAGACAGACTGATCTAAGAAAAACCATTTGAATCCCACATGTGCACAGAAGTCCCGCAGAACATGATACATGAAGAACAACAACTCACGATTACAGTTAAACACCCTTAGGAACAGGAGCTTGAAACTTCTTTGAGAAGGTTGAGACAAAGTATGTGCTGTGCCAGGAAGTGCCAGTAGAAACAAGACTGTGACACAGACAAGTTGTGTTTGAGCGTCCCTCAGAAGACAGGTGACAGTCTGTGACAGAACCTGCGTGGGTGTGGTGTTATCTTCCATCGTTTCTGCGATACAATTTGTCTTCTTACACATTGAGGAAATCCCTGCAGAGGGGACTCAGGACAATGGCAGTGCCTTGTGGAGCTTTTAGCAGATGAGAACGTGTCGGAAAAGCTGCTCTCTGTGCCCTGGACAGTGTGCGTGCGTGTGTGTGTGTGTGTGTGTGTGTGTGTGTGTGTGTAGGACAAGAGAACAGGAGGTCACAGACCTTGATTCTGAGATCTTCCCCTTCTCTGTAGCTCAAAGTTTTCAGCAGGCTGTAGTGACACACTCAGGGTGCTATTTCCTGAACCCCAGCAAGGTCAGGGATGGACATGGGACATTTTTGTCCTTCACTCTACCACAAGTTTACCTATTTGAGATGAAGTAACCACAGGGGAATCTTTGGATAGTTAAAAGTGGAGTGATACATTTAGAAAAGGAGAGAACTTTAAAAATACAAAAGAACGATCAATTCTGCTTCAAGGGGGAAAAATCCTGATTATTCATTACTAGTGTCACATTTTTATAAAAAGATGTTTATTTTCTTCTTGGCTGTGTTTTCAATTGACACCTGCTTTCTTGGGTGGAAATGACTTCACTAAGAAGCCGCCGGGCTTGTGGAGGAGTGGGGAGTTTCTGATCCTTGCGTGTGATTGCTTTTCTCTGTTCAGTAACGAGATCAGTCATCAAGTCACACTTTGCTCTCCAGTGATGGCCACCACTTCTCGATTTCATGAGAAATGATAAAGCGAATGAGTCACCCACAGGGACCCTTCAAGAACGGCACGCGATGCTCAGGCTGGCTCCACCTTTTCTAGCTGAAGAGATTCCAGAAACAGCCTCTGAGATGTTTCTCCAGAAACTCAGGTGTGCTTCTGGCATCCTTCCTTTTTTCTCTTCCTGCCTCTCATTTGGCTTTCGGGATTCCAATGAACTTTTTGAAATGTCAAAGTACGAATTTTATTTGAAATGTGAAAAGCAGTAATCTGTGATTTTTGATCTTTAAGGTAAGTATCTGCATGATCACCCATACAGACAAGGCATTTCAAATAGAGGAGGGCAGATATGTTTACTCTCCTAATTATCAGTCACCCTGGGGGGAACAGGTCCAGTTTTAGAAAACTCTTCATGCTTAGGCTGCACTCAATTTCCTCTTCCTCCAGAGATAAGCTTTGCTTAGGCAAGTGTTTTCTTAACCTCTGCCATGTGTTTTAGACACTGTTGCTTTCTTATTTATTTATTTTTCAATTGTGAAACTGCCAACTACAACCGTTCCTTGTTTAAATGCTTGGAATGTTTTATCATTAAACAGCTCTCTTAAGTCCCAGGAGGAAAAAGAAAGTATAGTGCTGAATAAGTCTAAACAGGGCTCAAATCTAAACCAGTTTATTAGATCAACTCTGTAAATAATCTCCTGCTTATAAAGGAGATGATAATTCACATAACAAGGGAGGAGAGAAAGACTTCTGGCCTGGGACCTTTGTTATTGTTCAGGTACACAGATCATCTGGAAAGAGAGCGAACCGAAAGCATCTGGGTTTCCTTAGCCGTAAGCTGGATCTCAGAGCATTCTTCCTCACCTGCTGATTTCACTGGATAAGCCCAGATAGAATGAGGCTCCAAACACAGGAGCCCTGGAAATAAGAAAGGTGATTGAAAGTGGTAGAAATGGAATCTTGGAAACGGGAGAAGCTTCCATAGCCGAGTACACAGGACAGAGAGAAACAACTATTTAGTCAAAGCCGTTTTGATAGCCTTAAAATTACTGGGATCAAAGTATTTGGATTGGGTAACACCATGCTTATACACTTGAGTAAACTGAGGTACACAATAAGAATGTTGCAAGATTTTAAGATTTTCGGGGGTTAAGATGGACCAGATTTATATTCCACCCCTTCTAATTTACCAGTTTCAGACCCGGGGTTAACACACATGGTGACCTGTTAGCTTCCCTCTGAATAATTTCTGAAGTTTAGGAACAACTTACACGAAATACCTATACACAGTGTCTTGTTAATATTTGGTCCAGTAATCGTTTATATTTGCGAACAGGAAAACATGAAATGTTTGTCATTTGCATTCTTCTCCAAACTAATTCCCTGTTATACGTTGTATATGACAAAATTTTTATTTTAAATATCTTAGACAGTTTTAAAATTTACTGCTTCTATGTAAGAAATTTTATTTGATTAAAGTATTAAAAGCAATAGCACCCTCATATTTCATGTACTCCCTGTGCCAGTTGACCCCAACCTCACTAGGAAGCCAACAAACACTAGCTTAGTTTGTAAGCTCTAAGCCTATAAGACACGTTGTTTTGCAGAGTGTTTATAATAAGCAGCATGGCCTTCTTGAAGGATGGATGTTAATTAGTTATGACTACTTCTTAATTCAGAGATGTCACAAGATGAACCGGTACAGATAGAGAAGTCTGGTCTATTAGCAATGATGGGGGAAGGCTATTGCTGGGGATAAGTTATTACTGTGTGGAAACGATTTAATTGAAAGAGACCCTGACAAAGCCTTTGTAGTCTGTATTACTAAGGGCTTTGAAGGCCTGTGTTAAATGAGGAAGGAAGCAGAAGCTGATTTCCTTTGGCCCATAGAGAATCTGTTCACAGAGAAACTTGCTAGGAAATTTTATAGCTTGCAGGAACCGGCACCATCAGTCACATCTATAGAGCAGAGGAGTGGAGAGTGGAAACGCTTTGTTGTATAATTTCTCGATCCAGCTTAGAACGTGAAGAAAATCCAGCTTATTCTTAAAGTCAGAGGAAAGGAGCCCACTGAAATGAGGGAACATACCAGCCAGGGATGACTTTCATTAAGGGTTTCAGACTCAAATAGCTCTATGGCAAGCCCTTGGCTGGTTGACTCCTGTGGCCTTCTACAACAATGCAGGGCATTTTAGTGAGGGCTTCAGGGATGATTTCCTGCTTGTTTTAAATCTAGGGGCTTAGTCATGGTGTTTAAACACATACACACTTAATGCATCCAAAGAAAAACCAGTATCTCATGTAGTTCATAACAAGAATAATGGGTGGCAAACTCTTAGAACTGTTTTTTTCTAGTATCTTCATCTCTGTCAAGGATCCTATTTAAGGAATCAAGTTAGACCAGTGTTGCATGCATAGCTTCTCCCACACCAGAAAACCTCCGTCATTTGGACTGTGGATTGGTTTCAGAATAATTTAGTTCTGGTTTCTCCTCACTAAGGATACACTTTCAATAGACAGAAGATGGTAGAGAACTGCTTCATGAGCTATTTTAGCCAGCAAGGGCTGGCTGAGGTGGTTTTACATCTTGAGCTGACATCCAGGATACTTATTCTCCCAATGCCATCCTGTAGGACTGCTTCCCATAGTCCTCTCTAGAGACTACATTCTCCAACCTCACGGAGCAAAGACTCTCAGACATGGACCAGCTGAATGAGAACCACACACTTCTCTGTTTACCTAGGGGATCTACTGACTGTGTATGGCTTGTATTATAGTTGAAAGTCCTACTCTGTTATTCCCAAGTAGGATCATTTGATTTTATAATATTTACCTTATTAAATCTACCATACAAGTCTCTTTGTCTTCTTTTTGTCACTGTCCTCTAATCAAAAGTTATTTTATTCTCGAAATTAACCCTGGAAATAAAGTCACCGCAGCATCTCTACGCACTTCCTTAGGAACTGACCAATTATGTTTAACTTCTTCCAACCACACATTAAGAACACTGAGGACTCTTGTGTGTTCGTCACCAAAGCCCATGAGCTAGAGAAGCAAAGTTGTGGATAAGATAAGTTAGCAGGGAGAATAGAATGCGAAAAGAGGTTTTAATGCATACAAGAATTTTTAAATTATTTGTTTATTTATAATTTTTTTTTAGAACTGTGGTTCACCAAGAATCCCCTACAACCCAGCCCCATAAAATTCCTCGCAGTTTTACATCCGGATGATATTTTTTTAATAAATATTCAAGTATTGAGCCCATGCCCAAGACAATCCTCCCAGGAAAGTGGTTCATTTCCTCCTCCAGGTTTTACTTTAGTCATGCTATATTAAAAGTTGTGAGAATTTTCCCAGAAAAGAAACCTATAGAGCAGAATGTGAAACTGAATTTTCAAGTAGACATCCAGATAAAATAAATGCAAGATATCCAAGTGGGTTTCAAAATCACAGTATGCAGATGAGCAAGTTTAACTTTTGAGAACATATTCCATATCACTCGGAGCCCCAGAGAGGACACAGAAAGGCATCCTGAGAGTTCCTTGGGAATGAATGTAGCCAAGCAATGATGGCCTCATTTTTTCCATTTGAGAAAGTCACTAATTACTTTCTGCATTAAGCTCAGTTAGCAGGTGCTTCAGTGTGATGATTTGGGAAGTTCAGTGTGCTACCGATGAGCCACAGATACTGGGCTCAGATGACTCCTCTTAAGAAATTTCAGAGAGAAAACTATCTCACTAGCACTTTAAAGTCCAGTGGTTCTCAACCTCTCCAGTGTTGTGACCCTTTAATACAGTTCCTCACATTGTGGTGACCCCCAACCATAAAATTATTTTTGTTGCCACTTCATAACTATAATTCTGCTACTGTTATGAGTCATAATGTAAATATCTGATGTGCAGATGGACTTAGGTGACCCCTGTGAAAGGGTCATTTGACCCCCAAAGGGGTCATGACCCACAGGTTGAGAACAGCTTTTAGTCCAAGGCTGGACTTTGCTGCTATGTGGTGGTGAAGGCCTGTTTTATTCCTAGGGGCAAAGGGTGGGCAAATGGATGAGTGGGATAGAGCTTCTCAGCTGGAAAGCATGCAGCTAAAGCAGGGTGAACATCCTAGGATGATAGGGAGTACTACTCAAGGCTTGAGAGTTGACACTGGAGAGGTCTCTTCGATGCAAGGTTCAAAAGCCTACAGTTGTCCCATGAATCCGCCTTTGCCATTTGCTATGTCCAAAGAGCATGAAGTTACTCAGCACAGTAAGGACTATCTACTCTCTTCTCTTCCTTTCCTGTTCTCATACAGGATTTCCAGATAAAATAAAGCACTCAGTGAAATTTGAATCTCAGATGAACAATGGACTCATTTTGTTAAGTATTTCCCAAGCAATTTTTGGAACATACTCATACTAAAAAGTCATTTATTATTCATTTTAAACTCACATATGTATCTTCTTCTTCTATTTACTAACTCTGGCAACTGGGATCATATTCCATCCTTCCCTGAGAGCTGGTGAGCAGGTGAGCAGTGAGGGGTGGGAAAGATCATGAGGTGCTTTATAATTTCTGAACTGACGCTGTGCCTTCTGGTTCAAAGCTCTTCCCAGATAACAGGCAAAAGTCAATGGATCTGCATAGGAACATTGCCCTGCTGATTACATCCTTAAAGGACTGGGTAGGAATAAAAAATGAAAAGTATGTTTAGAGTAAACCATCAATCCTCTGTTAGATGACCCCAATCTCTCTGACTTTGATTACTGCATACTTCTTCCCCAGGGATTGACTGTTACTTTTCCTTGTATTTGTGCTGTTGGGCACATATTTAGAAAACATATACTCTGAGGTGCAACTGACTACAGACAGTACTGTCAGACAGTACTATTAGGTCCCTTGGGGTTTCAAGTAAAAGAAAGTTAAAATAAATATGCTTCAGCAAGTGTTTTCAAGTCCAGACACTTGGAATGTATAGATATAGGAAGGACTTGCAGATGAATTCACCTGTAGTCTCAGCCACGCCAGCAAGAGACCAGAGTTTCTAGCTTGTTTTGAGTTTGCTTAATGTTTTCTTTACAGTGAACAGTGTAAAATTTAAGACTGGCTTCCTTGTGGTCAGCAAAGTGGCTACAAGTTTCGGTGTGGTACAGTGGGAGGGAGCAATAGAGCACTGGCCTCTCAAACAGCTTGCTGGCCCCTCACATGTTTACCCTGTGGTAACTGTGGCTATAGTGTAGAGGCATAGAGGACCAGGAATCTACTAAAGCTTTATCATGTGACTGAGAATTAACTTAAGTTTTACCAAAGCTCATGGAGCAACAGTGGAAAGCACAAGCAGTTAACTGCTTGAGGATTTTAGGTGAACCCTAACATCCTTAACTGTTGCTATAAAAGAGAAAGTGTGAGGATGGATGATGGGTCGATCAACAATGTCCTTTAGAGATAGAGATTTGAACTTCCATCACTGATGGTAACAGGGTTAATATTCCCAGAGTAAGAGTTTTCACCGAGTGTAGACAGTAAGATCCAAAGGGTACATTTCTCAATACAGGAGCCTGGATCTCAAAGGTCTCTTTCACGTCAGATGGTAACTCCTTTAGCCACTTGATGGTGAACGATGCAAATGCAACTAAGGAAGGTGCACGGCTATGGTTGGGTAGGGCACTCTAAGCATTCAGATCTGTAGCTATTATCAGCTAGACTAATTATATGTCAGTATTATGACAACCTTTGTTATCATATCCATGGGTCTAGCTTAAAAAAAATCATGGAATTTGGCTCTTTGAGTAGATCTTTTTCATTTCTCTTAGTTTTCTCATTTGAAAAATGAGTGAGTTGAGTTAGATGGCCTTAACACTTCATTCTTCTGAGAACAGGGTTTGTGCTGTAATCTGTAACATTTTATATAAATTCACTTTAATTCTATCTATAATGCACGTGGTGATGTGCCTGTTTTAGAATCAATAGTTGTTACAGAATTTAAAATGCAGAGAACCAAATTTCCATTTGAAATCTGGCACATGAAATATAATTGAATTTAACTGGATCTCGACACAGATTTTAAACTCTGTTGTTCCTAAGAACATGAGTGGTTTCTTGTTTCTCATTTTCTGTGTTTTGCATACAGAATAAGGGAGAGAAAAATATCCATTTGACATCTTAAAAAAACCACTGAAGTTGTTTTGACCTGAACAGAGAGAAGACAAGCACAAAAACAGAAATAGTCACAGAAAAAAATTAGAGTTAAATAGAGGGATTTCATTGTCTGAAGATGGACAAGTGGCTGAACTGACCCACTCATACTGGCTGCACTTGATGGGGTCATCCAGATTGGAGAGACAGGCAGGGAGGCTATCGACATTCTGACCCTTCCCTGCCAGGTCAAAAAGCCCTCTATGGGACATGGATATTTTTCCTTCTAGGAGTTCTCCTGCTTACACTAACACTTATTAATACCTCTTCCCAGCCTTTTAGGTTTTGCTTCACTAAAAAAGAATAAAGAACTAGAAATATGAACTTTTCATAAAATTAAAATTTATGGAATTTTTTTATTTTGGTGCATGATGTATCTAGCATACAGAACACATGGACTAGAGATTGAAATAGAAGGTCTGCAACAGTGACGGTACTGATCCTGCCTCCTAGATATTTCTGGGTTCTCCCCTACCTACCCAATTCCAACTAGAGTCCATTTTTCCAGAGGACAGAGTTGGTAGGCACCACAATTAGAGGCGAGAGGGAAGAAGAATATTATATTTTTCTACTCATCGACATAAAATATTTGTAGTATTGAGAATGTTTTTTATATATTTCTTGGAACATTTCATGTATTTGTAGGTTTATGTTTGTAGATTATCCTGCACGTTGTCACCAAATCCAAGAAAAGCTATTGACCTTTGAAGAAAGAAACTCCTGCTTCTACCTAAATCCTCTTGTCTTTGGAGCACAGGCATGGCTCAGGAGATTCTTAGGCATTTCATCTGTATGTATGATCATGACTCAACTATGTGCATATACACATCTGATCTGTGATAACCAACCAGCTAAAACCTTATAGCAACTTCTGAGGGAAGACAGATTCACAGAGCAAAGTACTTTGCCTTTCCAATGCAGGTTGGACTAAGTCACTAGACAGTTAAATGGTGAATGTGTTCACTGCTTTCAGTAAAAGTAGTTTTAAAACATGATTAATAGAATTTGCTCTGCTCTTTTTTAGGAACAGTAAGAAAGGGGTTATTTTCTAGCATAGTGTTTTTATAGCCATTATGGAGCTTGTTTCATTTTTCTCTATAATATACCCCTCCTTAAAAGTTCATGGTCAACTAAGTTACGTAACATCGATGTGGAATCCAGGCCTAGAGCTTGTGGAAAGATGCACAACCCCCTGGTCACAGTTGGAAGCACCCCTCTACCACATGATGACTGGATATCATTATTTTTGCTTACAGCCATAGTGAACTTACATCCAGAAAAGTCTTCCATTAAATAATGAATTTGCTATACAGAGAAAGAGTTGAATGAGAGTCAAGGGAAGGTAACTGTATCATCTATTTCTTTAATCATATGACAGCTAGAATGACCAAGAAGCTTTAGATTGGTCAGATAATGTCTAAATGACATATAATGAAGTGTATCTCACCTTTCATACACACAATGTCTCAGAAGCAGCAGGAATTGATAAAGTAAAAATATGAACTTTTAATATTTGAAACAGTTGTAAGAATTTTTCACTTCACTTCACACTTCACTTCATTTTAGCAAATGACATTCTGACTTAGTTATAGTCTCCTGTGGGACAAAGAAACAGATGGGATTTTCAAATATGAAGATGGTTCTCCAGACCCCACTCATACCCCAGGATTAGAAGAGAACTCCCTTCCTTTCTTGGAGACAGACAAAAAAATATAAGATTTGATATTAAATGCGCTAAAGTAAAATGAAGGGGTGCCTGCACTTTGGGTTAGCCATTATCTTAAAATTTTTAAATGTATAGAAGTTCCCAGGGAACTGAGTATTGCTTGGTGCGATACAGGGCTTTTGCATATGACAAAGGTCCAGAATATTTTCTAATGACTGCAGAGTATTTGATGGTACGGGTGTACGTGAATCTTACTTAGTCAATTCTGGACATTTAAGTTTTTTTCCCACTTCTATAAAGAATGCTGCAGTAAAAAATATGGAGAAGCTTCCTTGTGCATGTCTATCCATGGAGGTGCCCACATTTATTTGCCTGTGTGAAATTGCATAAGTGGAATTGCTCTTGATATAGAGTTCTAAATTGCATTTAGAAAGCTGAATCAGACTATGTTTAGTAATCCTCTTTTGCTCTAATCCTGGCCTAACAGCATTTAATGTATAAGAATTGTCAGTTTTATAGGTAAAACTATGTTTTGCTATTTCCCTCTGGTTATATTTGATTATTTACATAAATATTTTTCACAAGACCATTGCCAGTGTGTTTTAATTACAGATACGAAACATATAATATGATGAATTTAACTACAGAGATGGCTTTGATTTTAAATCTTTAGAGCATCATTCATTATACAGCTCTGTGCTGACTCTTAATTCTTGACTAGTTTTTCCGCTTTTAAACTAGTTTTACTAATGTGGGAGTTAGGTCTGCATTTCATGAATGTTTTCCATTACAAACAGAGTAGCCCTTTCCATCTGCCTTCAAGCACTGTGAACTTGTATTTTTGCTACAAAAGTGAAACCACAGGCGGAGTTCCGTTTCTCATTTACCACTTCTCTACCTGAGCTGTTAGTTTTGCTTTTGCTGGAGACTGAGGGCAAGTGAGAGGGCATCTTACCCGATCATGGAATCTGGAAAGTTCCTCAGAGATGTCTGCTCTGCTTTGCACACCTCTTGAAAATAAATTGGAACCTAATGCTGGTCAGAATTTCTTGTGCTTGTCATAATCTATAGAGTCTAAAGCATCTTTTAAGAACTTTGAAGAGGCAGCATTTTCACTGGGTATGCCATTGTCAACACTTACTTTTTTTTTTTTTTTTTAAGAGATTGTCGACAACTCAGGAGGTGACGACAGCCGACCCTCTGTCATCTGTGGCATTTGAAGCCTCTCTATTTTCAATAAGGAATTGCTGCTATACAGAATAAGTAACTGTGTCTGTTTTCCACCAGCATTGATAAAGATTAGACAAGTGGTGGTACACGCTTTCAATCTCAGTACTTGGGAGGCAGAGGCAGAGGCAGGTGGATCTCTGTGAGTTCGAGGCCAGCCTGGTCTACAGAATGAGTTCCAGGACAGCCAGAGTTACAACAGAGAAAACATGTCTTGAAAAACCAACTCTCCCCCCACCCACCAAAAAAAAAAAAAAACCTAAAGAAATGATTTGACTTGTAATCTTAAATACAACAGAATCTTCTGGAGAGTCAGTACTTCATTCTCTGACTACAAAACATAACTTTGTGGTAAACTTCATAAAGAGATAAGTTCTACTTTGCCATCTTTACGTACTACAGTCTAATAAAGTCCCAAATAGATGACAGAGAGAATTGACATGGATGATAGATAAAACTGTTTGAGGAGCAGGCTATTTGTTTAAACTGCTACCAGGGCATTTTAGTCCATTTGCGTTTGTCCCACAAGTGTTGATATATGTACACATGCTATTTTATTTTGTGTTTTGCATTTGCCACGTTCTTCATTTTCCAGTCACCTTGTATTCCATATTTTATCAAGTAAACAGAAAACTTTATCTAGAATATTAGTAAAGGTGACAGAGTTATATATTCTGAGAAACCACAGCAAGATACTTAACCATAGTGACAAAGTTTAATAACCAGATGTGCTACTCAGCTGTGATTGCACGATAGGTTTGTCTATGTGAAAAAGTTGTTTTGTCAATAGAGCAATTGCAGTGTGTCTGCTTTAGAGAATATACATAGAATAAAGAGATTTAACAAACTGTCACAACAATTGTCTACGATTAAGACTGTGAGTTCAGTTTAGTGTGTATAATTTGATTGTTCTCAAACCCACAGTTCTATAGCATGAAAATCATAAATTCAAAGCACGAACATATTCATTGTAATGAGAAATGAGTCCTTTAAATACGGACATAATAAGGACATATCCTTAGGACTGACACACCATTTAGGCTCAATTTCTGTAATTCAGGCAGTTGTTCTAAATTTTACACTTTACTAAATTTATATGGACTTGATTATGTTATTCTCGAATTGATAAATTCAAGGATATTGAAAATTTCACCATCAATAGTCAATCATTGGAGAGGGTCTATACTTTATAAGGGCAGAGCAAAGTTGAGTGTTTTGAGGACTAGCAGAGAAATTTTTTAAAAGTAGTCTTTAGTGCTAAATCATTTTTATGCATAAAATTTTATTTGATATACTAATATCTTAAGAACAGATTAGATCTCATGCTTTATACATAACCAGAACAAATGAAAGAATGCATTCATGGAACATAGATCACAAATATGCTAGGAAAGAGAATATTTTATATTTTCCTTCAAATGAGCAAAGAGATAAATGTAAACCTTTTTAAAAAAAAGAATTTGTAAGCACTAACAATAGTATTAAATCTTCTGTCAGTGTTGACAAGTATGAAGGATTATTGATGAAAACTAATTCTTAGAAGACAGTGAAAGGAGACTAGCTAATTATTAAACCTTCTTAATTAGAGAGCAACAAAAATAACCAAGGGATGTTAGACTGGTAACATCAGTTAAAGACATGCAGCAAATCATAAAAGTGAGGTCAACATTGTATCGCATGTCTTCTGAATAGATACTTGTCTAACTGGGCTGTATTTCAACTTAACCACAAACAGCCAAATAGAAACCTTCCACAATAATTTTAAAGTACCTTTAGACCTTAGAAATTTTGTGCATATTAACTTAATATGTATACTAATTAGACTCTGTCAGAACTGATCATTCACTGTGTCCTAAGAACCAATTATTAGTTTGGTGCACTAGACATTTAAAGAAGACTATTTGGGTTGTCGCAGTCATATTTTAGGACAAAATTCTCATTTATCAATTCAGTAATGAAATACAGTTCTATTATGGAAATGACTAAGATAACCAGAAACAATGGGGGTAACTCATTATAAGGTAGATTTTTTTTTCTTACATCTGCAAAATAAAATCAGAATTTTAGAAGATTCTTTATCCTGGACAACTCTATATAAATTCTAGACACAATTGCTTTCTCTCCGATAAAAAAAATAAAAGATGTTGACTCAAAGCCAGCAAACCATCATAGGTATTTGCAGAGGGAAGTTCAGTTCACATTTATGGAGGACAAAGGAACCTGCAACAGCCAGCAAATGCAAATAATTCAGTGATTTGAACGAGCCTCTGGTTCTTCCACTCTGAAGAGGCTGCAGCCATCGTCAGGCTAGCAGGCTACACCAGGGGCATGACATTTTAAAGTAAATCTACAGTTATTTTAGTATTGTTTGACTTTTGTGAATGAGCTTTGTAGAAAAACCAAGGCGCACTTCTCTTCTGAGGCAGGCCCAGCAGACAAGTCATTTCTCACTTCTGAGATTGCCAGCGAGAAAGGAGAGTGATTTGAGGGACTGAGATGAATCACAGTGCAAGATTTCTTCCACCCACCACCACATACAGTGCTTTCTGCATTAAAAAAAAAAACAATTTAACTTGTGACCCCAGGATGGATCTCTCTCTGTCACGCACATTGCACCATCCTTCAGGCCATGATTATGGTCTGCACAGAAGTGACTTTATTTGTCAGTGTGGACAGATTACAGGGACCTCAAGAAGGACCAGGTGAGTTTGGAGCTTCAGATACGTGTCCGTGGCTATGCATATCTTCATTACATTTATTTGAAAACTAATCATAGACTATCAGGCAACACTTTACCAAGGGTTTAATGGGGGTCTTCTTTGGTGATAAATTCCTGAAAACTACTTTAGAAATGCTTTAGACGTTGGTATACTTTTGGTTTTGTTGTTAAAGACATAAAATAGCTTAACTAAATGAAAACAAACAACCTGACTACATTTTACTTTAGATTATTACTTTTATTCTGTTTTACTAACCTTGGATGTAACTAACGAGATACAATGTATTAGAATTTCAGTTTTATTTTAAAAAATGTTTGGCAATGTGTGTTGCTTTATTCAGTTCTGGTATCGGTTCTCAGAGCAGTTAAGACAATGCTTTAAGTAATAACCCGGGCTTTCTTGGTTCAAATGAGTATCTCGTCTGGTTAATTTTTAGAAGAATTTTTCAAAAGCAGTAACTTCCATGCTTATTAAGGTGCTTCATTGTCCTGTATGATAAAAGTTTATCTTCAGCATTCTGAATTCTGCTTTTGCTTAAGCTTTGAAGAAATGGTCAGCTCTTTTGAATTCAGTTTTGAAGTTTCTCAGAAAACTTTATTGCTATGGTTTACATAGTCTTTTTACTATAAATGCAACAGTCTATTAAAAAGCTGTTAGTATATTTGGTACAGGTATTAATGCTATTATAATTAATATTTTAATATGAAAGAATACTTACATAAGGACATAATACTTTATTTAATAACACTGTAGAGAAATACACAAACGGAATACTTTGTTAAATGAAAGTCTGTATGTACTTACAGCTTCAATAAGTTCAAATAAGAACATGCCAGATATGCCAGAGATTTTTCTTACTGAAAAAGATACTTGGGAGGAAATTAAATGAGGTAATCTCTGGAAATAATCTGTATTTTCTTATTTCTAAGTCCAACAGCTAGCAATAAAAAGGTAATTTATTTGGGCCAATAGTGGGAATAAAACCCAATTTTTTCTGGAATCAAAGCCAGAGCCCAATTGCTGCTGTGATATTTTGTTATTGCTATTAATTTATTTATTTTTTTGCTTTAAATATAGGTAAAACTGATGTAGTAAATATTGTATTAAGTAAGGAGAGTCAGCAAGGCTTCTGGAATTAAAAGCATATGAAATACGGTAGGACCACTTCTGTTATAGATCTTTCCCTTTGGCTGGATATACAGCATCCCACGTTATCTTGAAATTATATACACCAAGCAAAAGAATTGTTAAAGGAACATTTTAATTAGAACCTTAAGTGATAATCTGCATGGGGGTGGACCCAAGCCTCCAATTACATTAGTAGTAACATTCTCATTTGATAACAGATGACAGTTAACTAAAAACATGTAATTACAACAAAGTCAAATCCTAATTTATAAAGGCAATGAAAACAAACAGCATATTAAAATCTTTTAAAGAAAGCAGTTACCATAGCATTATAATAAGCTGCATTGTTGTCAGTGTTTCTTACAAGGCAAAGGTCAAACCTTGCACAATGCTTATTTGTTAACATATTTTAGATCAGGTGATGAGGTGAGTCCCAATTCGTAAAAGCAATGCAAAATGGCTTTATCCTCCTGAGCTTTTTCTGCCAGTCCAAAGCTGTCAAGAATGGCCTGGAATGAAAGCCAATGCTAGATGGAGATGAAGACTTACTGGATAGACTTACTGGATAGACTGGATAGTGGGGCCAGAATCCATTTCAGTAACTCAGGGACAGTGAGCTACAGAGTGCAGATATACTTTCTTGTTATGTTGTATCCTACTACATTTCTTATCAGATGAATTTGTCTCTTTGAAACTTAGCCCAGTACAAATAGTGGGGTGGATGGTCTTGACAGGTCTGAAGGTGTGTTGACATACGTGAAGAAATCAGCCTATGAGTTCAAGGACGGTGGAGTTTTGTATTTGCCTTGATTACCAAGGAAGGCCATTTAGCTGAAAATGCAACATATGGTCTAATTATACCCACAACATGGGAGCTTTTCAGGCAGGCTTTAAATAAATCAGCACTTCCTTAGGTCTATGAAGCAATATGAATTTCAACTTTAATTCTTTTCTTCTCTGTTCTGACAAAAACCCAACTTCCCAAGAGTGCCACAGAGCTTGGAATGTTACAGCTCCTTTTAGAGTGACACAGACCTCTTCCTCCGCCTGACAAAATCCTCTGCATGAATGAAGGTGGAAAGAGCCTTAGTGAGATGACTGTCTGACGTCTCTGTGCTGCTCCCAAAGTCATAGTTCTTCAGACAGGGGCACAGACAGCGTACAATGGCCCGGCGGATATAGCTGTCAAAGACATAGTAAATGAGAGGGTTGACACAGCTGTTGGCAAATGCCAAGGGCCCACTCACCTCCATGGCCAGCTGAAAAGACACTGAGGACAGCTGGAGGTCTGGTTGCAAAGCTGAAATGATGGCCAGGAGCTTGAAAGTATTAAAGGGCAGCCAGGAGACGATGAAGGCTGCCACAACTATAATGATGATCTTTATGGACTTCCGCAGCTTTTTGTTATGCTTTCCTGACTGCTGGTAATGAGCACACAGCCTCCTTGTGATGCAACAGTAGCAGGTTACAATGCTCAGTAGGGGGACAAAAAAGGTGACAATCAAGGCTACCAGAGCCCACATCAGTTTTAGTGAAGTGGCGTTCTTCTCCGCACAGTAAGGCTTGCCTTCCATGTGAGTGAGCTCCCTGGACAGAAGAGTGGGCAGTCCCAGGAGGCATGAGATGAGCCAGACGCTGGCACAGACTGCATACGCACAGTTTCTCCTTCTCAGTCTCCTGGATAAGACTGGGCACATGATGGCCAAGTAGCGGTCCACGCTCATGCAAGTGAGCAAGAAGACACTGCAGTGCATGTTCACTGAGATCACGTAGGAGCTGCCTTTGCACAGGAAAGAGCCAGTCCTCCACAGTCCTAGAGAGGCTTCCTTATCCACCCAAAGAGGCAGGGTGACAAGGAAAATGAAGTCCGAGGCAGCAAGGTTGATGATAAAGATATCGATCAATCTTCGGTTGCCATGTTTGAAATGCAGTGCAACCATGAGGATGAAGTTCCCCAGTAGTCCAGTCAGGAACACGGCTGTGTAAAAGATAGGGAGGAAGACAGATGTGTAGAGAATGTGGGAAGGAGAGTCCATGATAGGAGGATCAGGGCTGGTAGCATCATAGTAATCCAAATCAAGTTGAATTGCTGTCGGGTCCATCATTGACCATTAGATGCTGAATCTGGTGGTTAAGTATCCTTACCCACTATGTGTCTTTTGAGAAACCAAAGGAGCTTCTTGGTCCTCTCTCTCTCCTTCTCTCCACTCTCGCTGCTGTCTCTGTCTCTACCTCTCTTTCAAGATCTTGGATGAACATGAAAACAGGTTAAAAGGTGTAGTTTCTGCTAGCCTTCTGAAGGCCCACAAGGAGTTCCCCTGTGATTGGTGTTGGCTGTGGTTGTGGTTTTCTTTATTCATACTCGCCTGTGAAACTTAGGTTTTTTTTTTTTTTTTTACTTCTTTATTCAAGATATTTGATTTGTTTTCTTAAATCTAGAAATTAAGAAACGAATGGACATTTTTATTTTAACTTCTTTCAAAGAATGTGGCTTTTTTGACACTAAATTATTTGACTCTAGCCATCTACATTACCTTTAAAATACTGTTCTCCTTATAGACTAGTAAGCTGCTGCTGAAGCTGCTGTTTCCTTACACAGTGTTGATATATCAAGAATATTAAGTTTTCACATACGGAAAGAATTGCAATCTTCCCAAGTCATGAAGTTCATATGATCAGCAAACTCTGTGATTGCAATTAGGGCTGGGATTTTCCCATTTATCTGGCTCTTTTATTTCATGATCAGCCCTATCTCAATAAATTCATTTTTTAAATGGTTTGGATTGCATCTTATGCTTTTATTTACTATTTCAAATTGATTTTCTCTGTCATTCTGTTCATTTTTCTCTCTTTTTCTTCCTTTCTTTCCTTTTCCTTCTTCTCTCTTATCGGTTTTTTCTCCCCTGCTCCCCTTTCTCCCTTTCTTCCTCTCCCCTCCCTCCCCTTTCTCTTTTTTTCTTCTTTCTGGGGAATCAATGTCAAGTCTAACTATAGGTGCTATTGTAATTTATGGAGATTAAAAACTTGTTTTAAAAACACGGATTGTTAATTTTACCTTCTCACTTGCTATTGTAACTCAGTCACAAAGTTCTCTTTTTCAGTTTACATCTTCGTTATGAGACTTTTTTATTTTACAAACCATAACTGCCTTCACCAGACTGCAGATTTTCTCTACCTGTTCTTCTCTGTGTTGCACTCCATCTTTGTAGCAGTTTGTTTGACATAGGGTCCCACTGTGTACCCAGGGAAGCCTTGAATTTAAGAACTTTTTGCTTCATCTTCCTCAGTACTGAGAATAAAAGGTGTTTGCTATTGCAGTCAGCAAGTGTTGTTTAGCTTTTGACCCGTCACTTCTCATTAAATGTCTCCACACTGATCGTGACCTGGCAGCATATGTAAATATAGCATAAACTGCCTTTCGAAGGAGAGCTGCTAGCTTCAGAATTAAACAAAAACACAAGGCATTTCACTGCCATTTTTATGTGAATTTCTTTTTATCATATATAAAGACCATAGTAAAATAGAACAACTTCTGAAATCGACTCCATTGATTTCAATTCTTTACTGCCTTAGTGTGTCTCAAGAGTTCTCTTGCATGCTCCTTCTCCTCTCCTCTCCTCTCCTCTCCTCTCCTCTCCTCTCCTCTCCTCTCCTCTCCTCTCCTCTCTTCTGTTTCTATTTATTTCATTTAATGTTCAAAATTTCAGTTTCACAGTAGATACTGTTGTCCAGAAGAATGGATGCCTATAGATGAAAATATGAATGTTACATATTTAAATGTAGCATTTAGAAATTTTAGAAACTTAATTTCTTCAATAACTGGTATGCTGAAAAGAGGAATCTTCTCTCCCTCCTGATGTGGTCTAAGGTCACCTCTGTATCAGGTAAAATCAGGAAGGATAAAGACTCCTCTTATGTTGAAAAAGTTTCTCCCCGAATATTCTCTGCTGTTCATTCACATCATGGGGGAGGGGGTATATTCTTCACTAAATATAGACTGTAGTTCAGAGAAACTAATTAACAGTTTGACATTTCTGGGGCAGAAATCCTTCCTGCTGGGTAAACTTTAATTATTTAAGAAAGTAATTCATTTTTTTTTCAAGTAGTTTGAAGTAGGACAATATTTATACGGAAAAGAATAGCTGTTTAAAATAGAATATTTAAACACTGCCTCTATGTGTGCATGTATTGAAGGACAAATCACAGAAATGTTCAAGTTGTGCCTTAGTTGTAACACTAAATTTGTTCAATCAGAAGTTATTTTGCATTTGATAGCATAAGGCTGATTTGGGCTAAGAGTTTTTAATCCTTAGATATGTGTCAAGAACGTATCTTGGCACCTGTGAGATGGCTTAGCTGTTTGCAGGCATCTGCTGACAAGCCTGGTAGTCTGAGTTTGATCTCTGGAACCTATCTGGTAGGAGAGAACTGACACCTACAAGTGTTCTCCAACCTCCATAAACGTGTGTGTGCATGTGCGAACACACACACACACACACACACACAAATGTAATACAAATTAAAAAAAATAAAATCAAAAATATAAAAATGAAAAAGAGTTTATGTTCATATTTTGGAGGAAAATATTAGTTTAATAGAATGCGTAGCTGTAGATGAAAATGCAATTTCTAAATGGGCCTGATAGCACACATCTTTAATCCCAGCACTCGGGAGACAGGGCAGGCAGATCTCTTGGGTTCAAGGCCAGTCTGGTCTACAGAGTGAGTTCCCAGGACAACCAGGGCTACATAGAGAGACCCAGTCTCAAATAAGCAAAAAAAAAAAAAAAAAAAAAACACAAGAAAAGAAAGAAAAGAAAATTACTAAACATTTCCATAATCTTCGTAGGCCTCAAACTTTCTTTCAAGCTTCTGAAGTTGCTGAGCTGATGGTGTAAACCATATCTCATGGATCTAACATTTACAGCAAACTCTTGAAAGCAGTAATAGATAAGGTGATTCACTTTAACATATGTAGCAGCTCTGAAGTATGACATCTGGTGAGAGTATGAGAATGAACATTCTTCATCATGAGACTACCCACTGTGGATTGACAGTATCTTCAGACCTACATTAGAAAACAAATGGGATGTTTTCAGCATAGTTAATGGCTTTTATTAACTCAGAATACAATGTTGGCATAAAAGAAAACCCACAGTAGAGGCTAGCTACAAAATAGGGAAGTTCCAAGAAACCTGAGTGCAAGGGTCATTTTTAGTACCTTGAACATCCTTTGAACTACACATGCAGATATTAATAAGATAACCAATTAAGCCAGGCGGTGGTGGTGCATGACATTGTTCCCAGACCTCAGGCAGAGGCAGAGGCAGAGGCAGAGGCAGAGGCAGAGGCAGAGGCAGAGGCAGAGGCAGAGGCAGAGGCAGGCAAATATCTGTGAGTTCAAAGCCAGCCTGGTCTACAGAGTGAGTTTTGGGACTGCTAGAGTTACAACGGCAAAACCCTGCCTCGAAAAACCAAAAAAGAAAAATAAATACCAGTTAAACATAGTTCAAAACTCAAAAACATCAGCAAGTCCATAAGCATGTAAAAGGCAATGTAGACAAGTTTCCTTCAAAAAAAAAAAGGAGATTAGGTATTAATAATTGAATTAAAGAATGCATGTGCCTCGTAAGAACGGATTTTCCTAGAAAAACAAGAAGAATTCAAGTTTTCTTCCCAATCCCTGCCAGAAATGATTCTGTTTTTTTTTTTTTTTGTTATTTGTTTGTTTGTTGTTCTTTTTGAGAGAGGGTCTTACTAGGTACTCCAAGCTGGCCTCAAAGTCACAGAGACTTACATGCCTCTGCCTCCTTTAGTGCTGGGATTAAAAATGTGTGCCATCATGCCTTGCTCCTATGGATTTTAAAAATATCATACATTATGATGCCATTTCACGTGGCTGTTTACCTTGGCATCCGACCCACTGAACTAATCATGAAGACCTTAATGGCAGAGGCTATTCATCTTCTCTCTACTGGTCTAAAACAGACAGCAGCTACCTAGTCCTTTGCGTCTCTAAAGCTATAATGTTGAACTTGTGGATGCCAGGGCCCCTTACCCACATTCGTATCACCTATTCCATCTACGAAGTACAGATTCTTAAACCCTGTCTAGGTTTATAGACTCAGTCACTGGGGCTGCAGCCTAGAATGCTGTATTTACCACACAAAAGTTTAGAAGCACTATACTTATTTGTGTAAAATAACCATCAAGATATGCTGTGCTCTTTGTGAAGGTTTAAAGATATGTCAGAAGCTGAAACCTGTAGTAGGCTGGTAGCCTGGACTTCACAATATTTTAGGAATTTTTTTTTTTGAATTTCTATTCTCTGCTTACTTTGTTCAATCCTAAGGTATGTTCAGAACTGTGTAAGATGTTGAATGAGAAGAGAGGTTTAGTGCATTGAGCCATTTGCTCAGGTGAGTCTACTAACCCCTATTATACGGCTGTAAATGCAGTTTATAGCCTCCAAACAAGAGTTGGGTAAGCATTTTGTAAGAACAGAGCCAACCCAATTAGTTTGTAACCTCGGCCATCAGGATTAAGTTACTTTGGCTTCTTTCTGCTCATCAAATCTGACCCCCAAAGCTGGTTGATATGTTATTGGATTATACACAAGCAGTGAAGCACAAAGCCATCTTGGGTATAAAGCCTTCTGCTCACGTGTCCTGTTGACAGGTCCCAGGATAAATGTCAAAGAGCGTAAAACAAACTATTTCTCTTTATTCTTACCAGACGTGTGATTAGTTATGTCAAAAAAAAAACCTCTCTCGTTCACTTCTTATATGAATATAATAAAATATGCAATCATTTAAACAATTAACTTTAAGGAAACAGTTCATACTCTAAGAGTTTATTTTGTTTCCCCTACAGTTACCTGGAGGACTTAGTAAATAGCATGCCAAACTAGGAGGAATGTATTTGTTATCAGCAAAAACCCAGCTAGTTTATTGCTTTGCTTGTTATCTCTTTTGCATGCTTCTGCTAAGCCTGATGACCTGATTTGATCCTTTGGACCCACATCTTGGAATGACGCATGCCACTCTCACATATTGTCTCCCGACTTCCATATGTGTGTGTCTACCAGTTGTTCAGACTCTCTCTCTTGCTCCCTCAGTCCTGACAGAGGACTCTATGACAGGCCTCGTCCCCCTCCCACCTGAAGCAACCCCATCACCCAGATGCAGGGTCCACTCCATGAGTGGTGAGCAAGAACACGGGAGCTGTATGGGTCTGGAGCTGTGTCTGGGAATCCCGTCGGGGCTCTTAGAGCCAGACAAGATAAAGTTATCCTGGGACTCCAACTCAGAGGTGGTCAAAGAGTCCTCTATTGCATGGGCTCAGGTGAATTTATTGGGAGTACAGGGACAGGGGACCAGGTAGTCAATCTTCCAATCGCCACTGGCCCATTCAGAGCAGGCTGGGGCGCGAACCTGTCGGAGGCCCATGGTCTTCTTCCACAGAAGAGCAGAAGCTGCTAGCACCCTCAACTGGCCGTGAGAGGTTTTGACCCATTTCCATGGTCTCACAGCTCAGGCTTTGTTTTTATTTTAACGGCCACTAATACTGAAGGCTATGTTGGCAGCATTGTTTACCTGTGTTGTTGTAACAGCTGGGTTTGAGCTGTTGGGGTGTTTGAACATTAATGCATACAGGCATTGGGGGTGGGACTGGTTTGTAGACCCAGTTGAATGTTTTCTTGGTGTTAGGTATGTGTCCCAATTTTCCAGCCCAGAGTCATAGTTAATATAAGAACCCTCCCACAAGTGCGCAAGTCCAGCATAGTCCCAGTAAAGAGGGTTTTGTGTGTTCATGGAGAGATGTGAAGCTGTGAAAGCTGGCAGCAGCGGAGATCGAGACTCAGTCTGATCTGTCCTGGAGGTCATTGTCCCTGGGCAGGCGTGTCTGGACAGGCAGACTTCAGCAGGAATCAGTGGATGGGGCCGGCCCTTCCTCTCGGGTGCTGAGCTTGGAACCTGTGAATTAATCTAAGACCTTGGGCGAAGGACTGGGAACAGCTGCAAGCAATGGACTGGAAGGCAAGGTATATTTCTGAAAGAGAGATATTAGTGGGTAGTGGGATTTGGGATTTGTGTGGGGCCCGGGGAGAAAAAGGTCTTTGAGTAGAAGATCATCTCCTTGTGGCTTCCTGTGAAGAAAGGCTTAGATTTGTTAGTAATAAAAGGAAGTCTTCACCATGTGTCAGATCAGGAATTGCCTTTGTTCTTGACTGCTCTGTGAGAGAATGAAGCCTCAGGTTTAGAAAACTTCCACTCATTCCTGTCCTCTGGTGTTAGCTGAGTTAGAATCAACAATGACAAATGTGGGACTGTCCGAGGACCATAGTGTGTTGAAGCTGACTTGAACCCCGGGTCACCCCTAGAGGGTGAGGACGGCAGGTGTTAGTTACTCCACACCTTAGTCCTGGCATAAACCCAACTAAATTATTAAATATTAATACTGCCTACTTCATTGAAGCAAAGATGCTTTGTCTGCCCCTGTGGGCTGGGGACACAGGCTCAAATGTGTTCATCTGAGGCGGTTCCAAAACCCCTGCCTCAACCAATTAGTTCCACTCTTGTGGCCAGACCATGCCCCTGATCGTGCCACATAAAAGGCACCCTCAAAGCCCCGATAAATGAGAAGCCCACCAAAGCGTGTCCCGGGTGGTCATTTGTCCACTAGCCAACTCAAGAAGGCCCGCCAAGGTCACAGCAAGATGAGGTAAAATTCACGGCCCTGAGACCCCACTAGCCACGTGGTGGCCATGCCCCACCGATCCTCTTGGCCTGGAGTGGGACACTGGCAGCCCAGAACTCCAGGAGAGAGGCCGGGGGCAGGCCACGTGGTGGGAGAAGCTTCCATCACATGGGACTACAGACAAAGACAGCTGTGAGAATAGAGGATGGTGGTGCCTGTGGAGGGTATATGTCCTTGGTGGTGGCCACTAACTCCTGGATGTCACTGGACCTTCCCATGACTGTTCCGTGGGTAGCATCTCCTGTATTTCTTCAGTCAATGTGTCAGGGAGAGTTGGGTCAGCCTCTTGGTCAGTGGGACAATGTCAGACCTTCCTGGCTGGAATCCGAACGGGCTTTGGCTGGTCCTGTGGGAAAACAAAGGCAAAACCCCTTCCTATCATTATGAGGGGATCAGGTCCCTTCCACATACTGTCTAAAGGATCACGCCATCTGACCAGGATCGAAGGAAGCATTCCTGGAGCATGCTGCTGTAGGATCTCTGTGAGTTCAAGACCAGCCTCATCTACAGAGTGAGTTCCAGGACAGCTGGAGTTACCACAGAGAAACCCTGTCTTGAAAAACCAAAACTAACCCTACCACTTTCATCATGTCATAAACTAACTCAGAGTGACGTTTCTGGTTAGTATTTTACACACACACACAGTGCTTTATACAAATGTTTTAACTTAGTATATCTTGTTAAGTCAGAAACAATTCACAAGCCAATAAATTTGAGTATACCTCTACTATGAATACCTCCATCCTGCTGCTGCTGACAAAACTATGATATCTGTAGTTTGAAGTTACATTCCTCTCAGTTGAATTATGAGTCACAAAATTTAGGCCTTCAGTAGTGGCTTAGTAACTATTTAACTAATGATGTCACCGGGACCCAGTAGGACCCATAGTCTTTTAATATAAAGAACTTTAACTAAACTTTATCATCTCCAAATTGTTATTTACTATTGTCTTTCACAAGCAATGGGAATCAAATAATTATAATTTATTACACTTTGAGGGACTTAATAGGATTTGCTAAATGAAAAGGATGAAGTTGAATATTTTAGATGCACTTTTTATTTGCTTTTTTTTTTTTTCTGAATCAAGTTCTGTCATTTTCTATAGTAAACAGATACAATTTTTTTCTTTTTCTTTTTTTTTCAAGACAGGGTTTCTCTGGCTGATCTGGAACTCACTCTGTAGACTGGGCTGGCCTCAAACTCACAGTGATCTGCCTGTCTCTGCCTCCTAAGTGCTGGGATTAAAGGTGTGTGCCACCATCACCTGGCTACACAAAGCAATTTTGATCACAATTTTTGGCTTTGGATAGAACTCAGAGACTGACTATTTCTATTTTTATTTCTGAGCTCCAACGTTTATAAGAAAAAACTGGACAAATATTTGATATTAATGTGAGGTAGCTATATTTTGATTAACATACAGTTTGACTCCTAACACTGAACAAATAAAAAAAATCAAAATTGTATTTAAAATATTAGAGAACTGTGATGGAAGGGAATTATTGTACATAGAGTATTATCTAAATGCATAGATATTCTGTTACTGGGCTTATTTACAGTGCACCATAACTATAACACCTTCTTCGTGAAAACTAAAAACATCAAATTCAGCAAATTGAGTCAGAAGCCTAGTTCTACTCTGTTTGAAGCCTGTATTCCATAATATGTGATGGTTGCTAAGCTATATGTGGTTTGTTACAATGCATATGAGACCAACTACCATTTCTGAATAACACAGCAAGAAATAGGAGCAAAAAATTAGCTCTAATACTTAATTATGGATCTGTTTCTGCCTACCAGATAACTTAGTATAAATAAAGATTGGAAAACACCCAAGATGCAGAGATAACACAGAAACATGAGTGTGTGGTTGATGGGACTGTGAGGAGGAAGTTCAGGTCTTCTATTCTGGTGGTCAAACCTCAAGCACACACTCCCGGGTTTGTGACTGAAAGATGTCCTGTGTATTCTCTAGGCATTCTGCAGAGTTGGACAATGAAAGGCTCCTTCTCCTTCACAGAGCATCCAGAATATTCACCTTCTGTGTCATGGTGACTAGTGTACTCTGAGCCTAGAACTTAGAACTTCCTGAGCAGAGGATTATAACCAAGCACATCGGAAATGCCTTCCTGGCAAGTCTTACCTAGTCGCTTGGTAATTAGCAGGCAGGTCCAGAAGACAGCTGAGGTGAGCAAAGGCAACCACCTCTATTCATGACAGGATTCTCCTCTTCAGGGAATCAGGAGTTTTAAAACAGCTGTTTTTAATAATCTTGGCCAAATACTATAGACATTCAGTTGTAAATAATACCTTAATGATTCTTTAATAAGCCTCAGGTTCTCTGCCAGACATTTAATACAATTTTTTTCATGTAAATTCTCACAATGATCACATTTTTCAAAATTCCACATCTTGTAAAAAAAAAAAAACCCATACAATCTTATCTTAAAGATTATTAAGAATACTGTCAAAAGCCAAAAATTAGTTTATTTACTTCAATGTTTACATTTGCCAAGTTAGTCCCCTTGGGCCTCAGTTTCTCCATCTGTAAGCTTAGGTGGTTTCTTCTTTTCTTCTTTCAAATCTGTTTTGCCTGTATTGATTGTCCATTACTTCAGGAAGTAGACTTTTACTAAAGGCCAGTGGGTAAAGAAATCCAGCCCATAAATGCATTTGCAAGTCTTCCTGTGTGTTCCACATTTGCCTGAGCACAACCATCAAGCTTCGAAGCTGATGTCTGTGGCAAAATTGCCTTTGGGTTTGATGTTATACATGAAAACCATTCGGATATTATGGTGTATTGAGCTAACATCATGCTTATTGTAGGTAGGCACTGGATACAAGTATTAGTTTACCTACTCTATAAACAGAAAAGTAGATACCATATCTTACCTTCTTGTTGCTGTTTGATGCCATGTTTCCACCTAAAGAATTGCCAGCCAGAGGTTAACTTCCAGACATAGTGCTTTGATGGTGAACCAGAACCATGCATGAGCCAAAGACAATGATTTTCTTTAAATAAAATGTCCCTGCTATCTGTTCATAAATTCCTGTGAAATATTTGAGGGCTTAGAATCATTCTATTACTTCCAAACCACATAGTCATGTCTCTGCCCAGGGCCTTTTCTGTTGGAAGTGATGTTCTCTAAAATCCATTTTATATTACATTTGCTCTTTTAAGGTCACATTTTTGACATCTAGGTTTAAAAAAAATCAACTGAAACTTACTTTAAAAGGGAACTTTATTACAGTAGAGAAAAAACAAAGGATTTTCCTAATGAGAATAATGTAATTATATCCTATCAGGTTATATTGTTAGTTTAGTTTAGCTATATTCTGGATTAGAGCTTTAGTTATATTTAAATAAAATAGACGAATTCTTTGCTCAAGTGGAAGGGAGGATTAGGAAATGTGGGGGGTGTCTATTTGAAATGTAGAGTCCCATAAACATTTATTTACGCAGAAGTACTAGTTTTTAGAGATTGAGTGTTATGATAGGGAAAACACAAGATTGGAAATTAGACCTGAGTTACACAAATCACATCCTTTCACTATAGCTGACTAAAGACCCTCCCCATCACTTTCTGGAGCTTGGTCCCTCCTTTTCTGAGGTGTAATAATCCCATAACCAAGACATCTGCTTTGTGAGCCCCTCCGCCTTCCGAGAGAACTACATTTCCCACAACGCACCGCGCGGTACCAGGCATGCCCTCCGTTACTTCCAGCAGCTTTTCCTCCGTTCTTCCTACAACTCCCACAAGGCCCTTCGGCTCAGGGCCGCCTAGGCCGGGCCCGGGGTGGAGGCGGAGGCGGAGGCGCGGGAGTTATGGAGGGGGCGGGCTCTGCAGCGAAGTGCGTCAGAGGAGGCGCGGGGAGAGTAGGGTGCTGTGGTCGGAGCTGGAGGGCGAAGCTGGTGGAGTGAGAGGATGGGCGGTGAGTGAGCGGGGCCGCGGGTCGGCACGGGTCGCAGCGTGGGGAGGGGGCTCCCGACTGGAGCGGTGAGGCTGGGAGGATGGGGCGGCGGTCGGGGCGGGGCTCCGGGCCAAGGGGGTTGGGGCTGGCCGGGCTCGGTATCCCGGACCCCGCCCAGCCCAGTTGGTCCCCCCCACCACCCCCATTGCCCGTTCCAGGCCCTGCTGTGCGGCCCAGGGTCACCGCACTTGGCGCAGCTCACCGAACCCGGCCTTTAAGGTCATCCGAGAGCACCAGGATGAACGAGATTTTTGAAAATGAAAACACAAACCTCACCGAGTTATTGTTGATTTTTGCAATGGCCCCTGTCTTTCCGGAGTCACTCCCCGTTTTCCAAACTCTGCTCCCCAGTTTGTGAGCCTGTTTGCGAGAGCTTTTGCGAAGGGCTTGGTGCGGTCACCGTGTACATACACTCGGCAGGGTTTGACTCAGCGTGATCCGCCTTGAATCATTTTACCGCGGCCATTTACTACTGCCGTGCTGCCCAGTCCACGCCTAGGGAGTGTTCAGGTTTTGCCTAACTCACTTTTCTGTTTGCGAGTGAGGATCGTTCATTTTGTATATATATATATATATATATATATGCCGTACTTTAGGGAGCAGGATTGCAGTTCTGTAGGTGGAGAAGTGTAAGGCATGGCGAGAATAAGGCGTGAAGAATCTGACTGTCTAGAAGCTTGGCTTAGCTTTAATTGGATTTGGGGGGATTGATACCTAACATGATTATTGGTCTCTTTGCTGTGGCATACACTTAAAACAAACTTTTCCTTTGGATTAACACCTTCAACTCTGATTTCCAAATAACTCCTCACTCTTGCCCTTATTTTGGAAGCCTTTCTCACCGAAGAGCAGATGACTCCCAGTTTCCTTTTCTTACGTCTTTTTCTCACCCAAACCCTAAACACTTATATTTTATAGGTTGTATAAAAATTTAACCCACAGTTAGTGTGTGCATGCTACATTGCTGACCTCGGGCATGTCTGTTGTTTGTATCTGTAACGTGTATGTCCATTTCAGTGTTGTCTGTTTTAGTATGCAGGTGATAGAATAGAGAACAAGACTTCTGTCTCCGTAGCATCCTGGGTATGTGAGCATTCAATAAGTACTTTCATGAGAATGAGTTTTGTTTTAAACTTAATGTTTGCCTTTTTGTTTGTAAATTCTTAAAATGATAAATGCATTGCATTACAAAAAGAAGGGATGGGAAATAGGATAAAGGGTGGTTTTGAAAATTTTTTTAAGTGTATTTTTATATGTTCTCGAGGTCTAACTTTTCTTCTCTCTTCAACTTAAACAGAGCAGTCTGAATGCCAGAATGGATAACCGTTTCGCTACAGCATTTGTGATTGCTTGTGTGCTTAGCCTCATTTCCACCATCTATATGGCCGCCTCAATAGGCACGGACTTCTGGTATGAATATCGAAGTCCTGCTCAAGAAAATTCAAGTGATTCATATAAAATTGCCTGGGACGACTTCCTTGGTGATGAGGCAGATGAAAAGACTTACAATGATGCACTGTTCCGATACAATGGCACGTTGGGGTTGTGGAGACGGTGTATTACCATACCCCAAAGCACACATTGGTATGCTCCACCAGAAAGGACAGGTATTCTTTATTTCCTTCCACTTCTTTTTCCTTTATCTCCTCACTACTGACTGCCCCACGGTGCATAAGGAGGTTTATACACTCCTTCCTTCCACTAAGAAATCTGTTTTCTTCCTATAATTTTCCTCAGCATCTATGCTTTTTCTCTTGTCCTCATGGACATCAATTGGATCAATAATTTCCTAATCTCAGGGAAGCCATTTGAGTCCTTATAATTATTTACTCCTTAAAATTCTTTTTATTCTTCACATGTGTCATGAGGGACCAGTTTGAAGATTTTAAATATTTTATAGTTTTGTGAAGAAATGGTACCCAAAATCAAGTCAACAAAAAGAGTTGATTGTCCTCTTACAATTAGCCACTGGCATGGTGGTGCATGCCTTTAATCCCAGAGGCAGGCAGATCTCTGAGTTTCAGGCCAGCCTGGTCTATAGAGTGAGTTCCAGGACAGTCAGGGCTATATAGAGAAACCAAAAATCAAACAAGCAAAAAAAAAAAAAACAAAAAACAAAACAAAACAATGAACTGTGTTATGGTAGGTTTCTGTCATTTGCCTTGTATTTTAGAGGATATAATTTGATGAATTCTGTCTTTAAATTTGAACATAATTTGAGACTTATACAATTATAAAGAGTTACTAAGCTAAAAGTACTATGGGAAAAAAAAATCTTAAGTAGTTTTTCAGAGATAGTCTTCAAAAATTCTTATTAACACAGATTTTAATATCCAGGTATTAAATTGGAAATTTTATTGTTCTTCATAAAAAACAGCTTTACACTTTATTTTGTTTATATTTACTTCTTTTGGCCTCTTACTGGGGAAACATTATATTCAAATTATAGCAGATCACACTTGGGTTACTGTATATGAAAGGGTGGTAGTATACCATATATGAAAAAATATTAAGTAACATTCAAAGAAAAGGAACACAGCTACAGTTTATTGTAAAACATCCAGTTCTACTTGGAGAGCACAGAAGTATATACTGGGCAGGTAGGAGTGGGACAAATCATGCAGGGCACTAGGTTTTCTGAACGCCTTGCAGGTTGTAGAGAGCCAGTGAGAAAGGACATTGAGCAGAGGAGAGACCTGACCTGGTCACCCTGGTTGTTGTTCATATACATGGGCAGAAGATGAGCATGTCAGCTTGCTATTGGTTAGCAGGCTGTCACAATTCAGGTGAGAGATCACTGAATCAGACCAGGATGGTAGCACTCACTGGGCAGTAGCTGGATTGTGCATATATTTTGAAGGAAGAGCCATTAGGATTTTCTGTTGGAATGTATTTGGGCAAGAATGACTGAAGTTTCTCTTCGGAGAACCTAGAAAGATCAACATGTGTCACCTCTTGAGGACTGTGGCTGGTGTATTAATTGTGGGTGAGAAGATCAGATTTCTTCAGATGTTGCGGCCCTGTCCATATTTCCAAGTCTTCTGATACGTCTGTTCTGTTGCTCACGTTACTGTTCTCTTTTCTTCTTCCTTATGTTTAAATCTTGAGGCTGTCACTGAGACTCAGTGGTGGCAACAGTGACACAATCTGCGTGTCCCTGGGGGCAAAGATTATATATGCCTCTGGGAATGTCTTTTCTGCGTCATTTTAAAAATAGAGTTACTGGAAGAGATTATGGTGGCATTTTTTTTTTTTTTTTTTGTAAAAGCAGTCATTGTTCTTATTTCAGAATCATTTGATGTGGTTACAAAATGCATGAGTTTCACACTAAATGAACAGTTCATGGAGAAATATGTTGACCCTGGAAACCACAATAGTGGGATTGATCTGCTTCGGACCTGTGAGTACTTGGCTTTTGGCAGCACAATTGGGAGAAGAATGTGTGTGTGGTTGAACTCCGTTTTTGGAATGAGGTATTGTTTGTCTGTTTTCCTGTGTAACACGCGAGATCTAACATGGGCCAAGCAACTACTCTCACATGCTCTGGCTCCTGTGTATTGGTACACAGTGTCAACATGAAGTAACTTCCCTAGCAGCATTCCAGTGAGTTCTGTCCCGTGGCTAATTAGAAGACAGAAAGGTATTTTAGAAACCTCAAATGATTGGCAGTTGAGGGAACTAATACAGTGGAGAGTGAAACTCAGATCTCCAAAAGACGTCATTAGTAGGCCCAAATAAGGGCAAATTCAGTAGGTTTGCAGAAAAAAACTTTGGTATTTGAGATGCCCACTCCCATTGCCTGAGCCCATATGAGCATGCCTGAAGAAGTTGCTGCAAGCTCTCAGTGGCTCTATGGGTATTAAGCCTATCAAAAAAAATTTCCAGTCCTAGGTAGTAGTAACCAATGAGTAGATGTCAAAACAAAACAGTAGCATGAGTATTCTATTCTTCCATGGTTAGATTGCCAATGAATTGCCATCTTTGGATTTGAACTACAAATTTCAGGGCTATATTTGAGTTTATGAATAATGTCAGTATTATCAGAGAAATCACTGAAGTAGCTGCAGTTATTCAACTTTGCAATGAAAATGAGAGAGAAGAAGCACATTGGAAGCAGAATTTGAAGGGAAGGTATAATATTTAAAGCTATCCCTTTAAATATTTATTTAAATATTTATCCCTTTTAAATAAAAGACTATTTAAAGCTATCCCTAAAAGCCAGATACATTCCTAGTCCACCAGGCCCTCATTTGTAATTGTCATTTACTTGCTTTCTGTCACCTGCTTGTCATGCAAAGAGACTCATTCTGTATGTCAATATAAGGAAACTATGTTTTGCTTCAAATCTTGGTTCTTCACTTTCTTAATTTGTACAAGTTATTAATGCCTCTTGTCTTCAGTTTCTTCAGTTATAAAAAAACAAGTAGTAGTAGCACCCAGTAGTGTAAGTTATTGGAAGTATTAATTCAAACACACGTATAGCAAACCTTGCATAGCACATACTAACCCTTTGGTCACTTAACTGTTAGTGGCCCTTTATTTGTTTTAGGATAAGGTTAGAATTCTTTTGACTAACAAGGCCTTAATATTAAAATACTTGTTTCTGACTTTCAGAGAAAAGCTCTAGTCAATCTTTTAGAATATGAAAGAAATTGCCATTGTAGAAAAATGGTCTGGTATCATATTTTACTTTTTTTCCCCTCCTTTTTAAAACCAGATCTTTGGCGTTGCCAGTTCCTTTTACCTTTCGTTAGCTTGGGTTTGATGTGCATTGGAGCTTTGATTGGACTTTGTGCCTGTATCTGCCGTAGCCTGTATCCCACCATCGCCACGGGCATTCTCCATCTCCTTGCAGGTGGGTTAGTCTTAGTTTTTTTGGTTCTTCTGTCTGCTCATGGATTTTAACTTAATGAACATTCACATACCATTGAACTGTCTGTACTGTCACATTGCTAGAGAATCTTTGTACTATGCTCTTGTGCAGTCACATTTTGATTTCTAAATTTCTTCCTAAGGTCTGTGTACACTGGGCTCTGTAAGTTGTTATGTTGCTGGCATTGAACTACTACATCAGAAACTAGGGCTGCCGGAGAACGTATCTGGAGAATTTGGATGGTCCTTTTGCCTGGCCTGCGTCTCGGCTCCCTTACAGTTCATGGCGTCTGCTCTCTTCATCTGGGCTGCCCACACCAACCGGAAAGAGTACACCTTAATGAAGGCCTATCGAGTGGCATGAATGGGAAGCTGTATGCTTGACGATGCTGGGTTTTTTGTTTTTTGTTTTGTTTTTTTTTTTTTTTTTTTTTTTTTTTTTTTTTTTTTACTATTAAGGTTTTCCCTTGTCTTCCTCTCAATTGTCTTTAATTTTTATTTTTGTGGACATGCCATTTTATCCTAAAAGTCCCTTTAATTTATATACAGTAATACTAGATACATTCTAAATACCACTTAAAAATGTATTTGGTTTACTTTGAGTGGTTCACTCCTTTTTACCAAATTGAGCTAGGTTCAGAATCCAGATAGAAAAGAACCGTAGAGATGTGACCCAAATTTGTGAAAGAACATGGGCGGTGTTCTGACCCAGAGCATGGTCCTAAATTGAGTACTGTAGTAACTGTGTTGAACTAGAAACTAATTTGTGTATGAGATCTGTTATCACTGACAAAACTCCATGTTTCCTTTCCTGTTGTAGATACCGGTCAGCTAGCAGAACCAGTGTTCCTAAAGGTGTGTGCACAAAACACTGGGAAATTATTTAGCATCCTTGTCCCTAAACTTTGGTACATTGCTTCATCTGAGGTGAAATATGGCAGCTGTTTATACTGTGATTGTCTACAAGAAAAAAAAAAGTGAAAAATGATGTTTACTTGAAATTGTAGCTTTTAACTTCAAAATTTCAATTCAACGAGAAAAGCTGATTAATCTTATGACATTATACTATTTTTTTAAACTGAAACTCATTAGGATTTTCAGTGCCACAAAACCATTGTGAAATTTTGCTCCTTCGCCCTCCACACACCAGGCTTATTGAACGAACACTTTGTTTTTAACAGAGCATTAAAAGAATCACAGTCAATTCCCCACCTGCTTTGTTCCAGCTGAGTATTATATGGGAGATCCTACCAATAATAACCCCAGATCTGGGGGTACCATCACCACAAGATCTAAAGCTGTGGCTGCCCACGAGCCTCCAACTGTGGTCTTTATTTCTTGTGGTGAAATGATGTGCCTTTCCTTGCCCAAATCCCTTCCTGGTGTGTACCAATATTATTTAATGTCTTCTAATTCAGTCATTTTTTATAATACGTCTGTAAACATTGAGCTTTTAAAAAAATCTTATTTATTTACTCCATTATTGTAGCACTTCACAGATTTAAAAAATGTAACTCAGTAATTTCTTACCAAATCCTAAATCTGTCTTTTTAAAAAAAAAATAATAAAAAAAAAAAAGAGAACCATGTAGATTGTCTCAATTATTTTAGGTCTCAGCATACATGCTTTGCTATAATACTGGGAATCTTTGTGGATCCCTGTGGGAGACGAGTTATTCCTCTGTTTGGGCCCTTATATTACTTATTTTCTGTTGTGATAAAGCGCCTTGACCAAAGCATCTTAGGGAAGAAAGTTTATTTTGGCTTATAGTTTAGAGGCACAGTCCATAATGGCAGAAGACTTCTGGAGCAGGAAGCTGAGGAATCACATCATCACCAGCAAACAGGAAACAGAGGGAGAATGACCTGAAATGAGGCAAGGCTGTGAACTCAAGCCCACCCCAGTGATGGACCTTTTCCAGCAGGCACCACCTCCCAAACAGCGCTGCGGACCAAGTGGTCAGGTATGTGAGCCTAAAGGGGACGTTAACCGTTCTAACCACGGCAGTCTGCTGTAGAAACTGGAAAGCTCTTTCCTCGTTAGAAAACAACGTCTTCAGTGGTTCTGAACTAGGTCTCTGATCTCTTCATATTAGACTTTCTGTGGTTGGTTTGTCCTAAGAAGTCATGTAATGACTGGATATTTGTGTTCTGGGAGGAGAGAATTTGGGCACTGAACCATCAAGGTTCCCCTAATATTTGTGTTCTGCATTAATAAAATATCACCTTCTATTTTATAACAAAGCTAGCATTTATTACTTTGGTCAATTGCTTGTGATATAGCTAGTTACTGGGATTTCTACCCAATTTACTTTTTTATTTTTTAATTTCTGGTACTGGGCATTAAACTCAAGGTGAGCTAGCATTGAGCTACATCCACAGCTATATATACAAAATTTTTTTTTTTTTTAAGATAAGAGTCTTACATAGGCCAACCCGGCCTTGAATCTACTATTTAGCCAAGCCTGACACACATGTCAAAATTAAATCTCAAAACTTACACATCCCTAAATGATAGTATGAGAGCGTGTCAGTGCCTAATTTACAATTCAAAGGCAAACTTCATTAAAATTTCGGGTTGTAAAACTTCCCTTCAGAGCTTTATAGCTAATTATCTCTGAATGTACAAACTGGTATTTTACAGGCAGGATACAGCTCTGTCCTGACAAGTGGGTGGAGTCTCGTCCTTTCAGCACTCAACATGAGAATAAAGACTCAGAAAAGGATTGAAGATAGTAATGTGTAGAAATTCTTTCTCCTTTATTCACATGTTCTAATGAGATGATTTTCTCTTGGGTCAAATTACAGTTAAATACCTGTGTCCTGCACATTCATTATGTAAAAATCTTACACTGCAAAAAGAGTAACAGTAGCTATTTGCTTTAGAGGAGAAGCTACTATAGTAATTAAGCTTAATACCAGGTTTTTGCTGTCAAGTGAGTTGATAGATTTTCTGACATACAAACATTTACATTCTTTCAGCAAACTTCTATAAAGGAAGATCCAGCTTATATTACTTTATCTTTGAAGAGGCTTAGAAATATAAAATAGACTATTTGTTTTGTGTTCAATTCTCAAGTTCACATTGCTGAATAATTTGTCACCTTTTATCTCCTGCCTGACTCAGTGCTGGTTGCTCAGCGTGTGAACTCCACCCCACCTGTCTTGCAGCTCTTTGACTCTTCCCAGCTGACCAGCCTGCCTTCTCATTTTTTTTTTTATTTCTGCTTGACATATGTTATAAACACCTGTGATTCCCCTGATGACTACATTTAAAATCCATTGTTTGTTTCATAGATTCTGTCTTTTCTCATTTAGTCTCAAAATACCCAAGATGCCCATTCAAAACTTAAAGCTTATCTATCCTAAGAAGTTAGTCTGGCTTAACTGCTTGACAAATGTAGCCATTTCAGAATATTGATTTATTACTCCATAATGCTTATTTCCCAAAAATTTTAAAGGTTTTTAGAAACATATTCTTCTCTGCTTCCGTAGAAAGAATTCATGTGATCCTAAAGGAATGCTGGGATGAACTCTGAGTATATATGTCCCCATTTGCTTTCCCCTATGGATAAAAGAATGTATTTTAAAGGAACAGTTGCTGGATACTTCTTCCTGTGGTGAAGTATCCAGCTCAGAATTGTAATTTGTAGTCCTTGGTCTGGCTCAGTCTGTCCAAGCCCTATTTTTCACACCTGTGATAGTCTGTGATTCACATGCCTGCTTCAGCGTTGAAATGACCATTATGTAAATTGACCAGCATAAAGTAGTCACTCAAAAATGCTGATTACGACTGGTTGCATTATAAGGTAAGTGAGCTTATAAAGTTGTTCTCTGCCTAGATTGCACATTTTAATTTCATAGACAATTTTGGGGGGCTGGAGAGATGGTTTGGCAGGTGAGTGTGTACTGCTCTTCCAGAGACACTGAGCTCAGTTCTTAGCACGTCAGGAGGCTCACAGTTGTTTCAACTCCCGCTCCAGGGGATCCAACACTCACACCTGGCCTCCACAGGCACAGATGTTCACATGCGTACACCCACACACAGACACATATGCGTACACAAAGTTTTACAAAAATTCGCTTTTGTTCCAGATAATCTGATTGAGTTGATCTGGAAGTGAATCCTTAGTGATTTTTACAGTTTCAAAAGTGAATCCAGTAGAAAACTAAGTTAGAAAACTATTTAAAAGAAAAATAGAGGGCTGGAGAGATGGCTCCATGGTTAAGAGCATGTACTACTCTCTCAGAACACCCGGGTTGAGAGGCACACAACTACCTGTAACATCTGTTTTTGGGGATCAGACACCCTCTTCTGGGCTTGGCAGGCACTGTGTGCAAGCTTTCAAATGTAATTAAAAGTACAAAAATTAAGAATAAAATAGTATTTAAATGAAATTTTTTTTTTGTTTGTTTGGTGTTTTGTTTTTGGCAAGGTGTTAGAGACAGTGAAGTAAACAATTGTGCATACCGCCTGCTTTCCTGGAAGCTACACTGTTTCCAGCACTGTCTTAAGCTGCTGACTTGACACTTTGAAGTCAGCTTCAATCCACCACACCCATGCAGTGAGGATAAACACTAGGATTAAAAGGATGTCAGGCTTAAAACCGTGAGGTCTGGTCAGAAACGCTAGGGATGAGAACATAAAAACTCTTGCATTTGGGTGTGTGATAACCAAGCCGAGCAGACTAGAGCAAGGAAAGGGCTCTGGGGAAAACAGTTCTGGCTGCCTTTACTCTGTCTGCTCCTGAGGAACATAGTCAGAGCTCTATTGTCTTTTCACATATTCTTGCTTCTAGTGCAGCCAATTGTAACAGACTTAAGTGTAAATAAGGAGAGTTTCTGAAAAGTCTCCACTTACTCCAGCATCCCGGACTATCCCATGAAGGAGCTAAATTAGAGGTAATTAAAGAAAACCGCAGCTACATCTTGGTAGCTGTGACAGGAATTCATGCCGAGCAGCAGTGAAACTACAAGCCGGCTGCATGGATCTGAGAACAAAGAACATAATTTGATTAACTGCTGGCGAGACACATGCAATGCTGGCAGTAAGGCAAGCCAGAGCTGATGGTTAGCAGGCCATCGTGGTCATCACATGATAAAGCACAAGTCAGAGAGGGACAGAAGGGAGGCCTGCAGTCACTAGCAGCTGGGTGAGCAGTGTGCTAAGAGCACACTTCCTTGCTGTATCAGAAGAAGTATACAGTGTGTGGCCTAAGAGCCCAGAGAATTCACGACTTTATTGAAATGGCTTCAGTCATGATCTCATTTCTTGCATAAGCCTTATAAAAAGCCCTTGGATTAACAGCCCAGTTACAATTTGTTCAGTCCTTTCCTCCACGAGCACTGCTGTTACCTCATTTGGGGACCCATCTCAACTCTGTGGAGTTTCTTTCCCTTCCTTATTTCTCCTCGATAAAGCTTGCTCTTGCTTTGCTTACTCCTGTGTCTCTGTATCCTTAATCATTGATGTGATACAGTGGACTCAAGAGCCATTGGCTCAGGTTGGCTTTCATTGACCAGTCAGTGTTGAGTACCTCTGGGCTGAGAAATGCCCTGATACTTTCAGAGAGCTGTGTCAACTGCTGCCTGGAGACACGGGTAGAGAGTGCCTGTTAATCAGTACTCTCTAGTTGAGTGTGTTGATTGAGTTTTAGCAGGAGGTAGAAGGAAGACCTGCTTGCTTTAGCTTCAGTTCCAAATTAAAACTTCCCTGGTGTTCCATGACCACTCCAGTTGATTCCTGAAATATAAGCACCAAGTGCTACGTATACCATATTATGGCCTTACACATACCTGTGATAAAGTTTGACTTAAAAATTAGACAAAATAAGATATTAAATTTTATCTATTTATAAGAAATTATAGTGTTTGTTTTTTGTTTTTGTTTTTTTCCATTACTGGTTGAAAAGACCCTGCGCGAAACCCACGAGACTTAGGATCGATGCAACCGCATGAGGCTTTTAATATCCAGCGCGTTGGGGTCCACCTTCCTTGAGTCTCCATGCAGGGAGTGTGGGAAGCGAACCCCAATTCCTTTGTCTTTTGGCATTTTATGGCGTGCAGGAAGGGAGCTGGGGATAGGGCGTGCACAACTTTGATTGGCTTAGATTCCCTCTCTCGGAAATCTGCCTTTGTTATCTTTTGGCTCTGCTTGTCTGCTGTGGGTGGCGTAGGGTGGGGGGGGGGGGGCTGTCCCTTAGGAGTCTGTGACAGCTAGCACCTGGGCAATGAAGCCTGAAGAAACTCAGGAATCTGATCCTGGCTCGTTTTCACCCCAGGTTCTCGGGCCCTTTCATCGTAACTAACAGGAAAGAAACCATTGAAAACGAGAGACACTAATTTTTCTAGTACTTTCAGAGGAGATATGGTTGGGGTGATTAGGTCTCTGTCAAGAAGATGAGTGTTTTGATTAATCTCTATTTGTTTCATCAAATTCATACTGTTTGCTAGAACTAGAAAGTGCACTAGTGATTGACATTAGTTTCTATACAAGCCGGAAATTGAGGATGGATTGGCTGTCACAAAAATAAAATAGTGAACTTCTGTCTCATTGTTGTGTTCAATAAGTTACAACTTGCAGATGGCTTAGAGCAGATCCTTAAATATAAGAGCCTGATCATGGCTAAAAGTTAGTTGGAGGAAGGAAGCCATCTTTGCCTGGCTTGCCAGTCAGACCATAGTGCTCGCAGTATTCTGGGTGGCTGTGCAGCCTATGGCTGCACTCCAGCACAGAGGTTGACAAGAGTCTTCGGTTCCTAATAAAGGTTCTAAGACAGGCCTCCAGTACTCAGGGATTTCAGCCATTCACGTTGTAGAAGAATTTTGTTTTCTAGCTCCACTTTTATCCTGCTCAAACACGACTGTGCTAGGGTGAGATTTTTGGCCTTTCTGTTGTGGGATGTTTTAGTTGTGGATAATATTTTAGTTAAGATCCACTTTTTACTTATTTACACCTCTGTGCCATCCCCAGCTTCCACCCCGCACCCCCACCCTGTTGCTAAATATTAAAATATTAAATATATATTAAGTAATATAAAATATTAAAACTATTAATAGTTTTATCACTAACAACAATGGACGTTTATTAACACCTTTCAAACCTTGTGTTTTAACCACCAGTTTGTAATTAAAGTTTAGCAACTTCAAAAACCTGTGCAGTTTTGGAGACCAGGAGTTTAAGACTGAAAAGCCAGCAAGTTTAGTGTCTGGTAGGGGCATGTTCTCTGCTCACAAGGTGGCACCATAAGTGGGAGGGCCCCTAGAGCCCAGCTTCTGAAGCTGAGTGCAGCCCTATACGACGTTGCATAATTAATTCAGTGTGAGTGTTGTGAATGGTTTGGCAACAGTGAAAAGTTTCTAATGCTCCACAATAAAACAATATTTTGAAACCAATCGTTAAATGAACCCCGAGCATTTTTGTCACCACTCACCCATGCTTCATCTTTCACGTTGCTGTGGCTTTGGTTCTCAGCCCCTATGTGTGTTCCCCAAGACCAGCAAAGACAATGCAAGGAATGCTGCCTCAAACACCTGTTATAAATTGCAGTGTGTTTTACTGTACAAGCAGAAGTTTCTGCTCTGATAGAAATACAAAGTTTATAGCTCCAGGCCTATCTCACCAAATTTTTTATCTTTGAGCTCCTCAAGATTGAATTGTGTGTTCTTTCACAGGCTCCTCCTGCTCCAATAGACATGTACCATATATCTGAGTAATCTCTCTCTTAATGGGGCTCAGTAGAGTGAAGAGACAATACTGCCCTCCTTGCCACAGTGGATGGGACGGTGTAGCCGATAGCTACTGTGTAGGTCCTCAAGAAAGACAAGGAGACATTGTTATTGATGCAAACCTTCCAGACTCAGCAGAGGCAACCATTTGTCATGGCAACTGCCATCCTGAACAATGGAACCTCAGTCAGGTGTTTTTAATTGATACAGAGGCTCCTCAGGTGTTACAAGAACTCCACCCTCACATCCAAAGGCCTATTTGCATAATGAAGGAACCCTGTAGTGTAGTCTTCTCCCACAATCCTTTAGCAGCTGAGTTATGCCACCTTTATGGTTGCCCGAGACTGTGGGAGAGGGACTACAAGAATTCCTCCACAGTTTGCTCTTCACAGGGAGATCTCAGTGAACCAGAATGGGCTGTTAGATAGCAGTGAGCAGGTGCAGGTCATGAGAAAGCAAAGATCTTAATCACAGATTTACATAAAGCCAACACCTGCAGATAATACAAGCTGCAAAGGCTTAGGTAGCCCTTCCCCCAACATACAAAACAATTATTATAAACATAACTAGGAATAAACTTCACCTACAGGACTGCAAGTCCTCAGACAGCTTCAGAGAATGTCTGTATCCCAATTCTCCAAGCTGATTAGTGTCCAACACACAGATCTTCCAGGACAGTGTAATGTGCTAATGGTCATGGCTTTAACTTCTGGACCAGTTTCTTCAAATCTGGCATGGGTTCTAACACCTCAGTTAGAATGTAGAGCTTCTGATTCAACTAAATTATAACAAGAGAAAGTGTGCCTAAACACTGTCATCTGTTTACTGATTTGTAGTGATTTTTGCCTAACACTTTTGTCCCTTCCAGAACTTGTATAACTCTAACACTAAGAAATTAGACATTTTAACTGATTTTATTCGTATGCTTGAATGCTAGGTCCCTGATTGGTGAAACTGGTAAGGATTAGAGGCTGTGGCTTTTTGGAGGTAGTGTGTCATCAGGGTTGCGCTGTGAGATTTCAAAAGCTCATGCCATTTCAGTTCTCCCCCAACCCCCCATGTGCCTGCTGCTTGTGGATCAGATAGGAGGTCTCAGCTGCTTCTCCAATGTCATACATACCTGCCTTCTGGCTGCCATGCTCCTTGACATTATGGTCATGGACTCATCCTCTGAAACTGTAAGCAAGCCTCCAATTAAACGCTTTCTTTTATAAGCTGCCCTGGTCATGGTGTTATGTCATGGCAATCGAAAAATAGCAAAGCCATGTAGTGCTTGTCTCAGTGTCTGGTATATCTTCTAAATGCCTAGAAAGTATTTAGTAATGGATGCAGGAATTGAGATAAATATATCTATATCGTATAACTTTGACTTTTTCCTGCATTTAAGTCTGGTGCGATGGTTAATCTTAAATGCCAACTTGACTGGATTTAGAGTGCTCTAAGAAACTGAGGCACACCTAGAGGTGTTAGAGCATCTATGAGAGGGTTCCCAGAGGGTTAAATGAAAGCAGATGTCATATTCCGAGTAAGGGTGAGTTGGGGACCTCCTAGACAGAATAAAAGGGGCAAAAAGAGAAAACCAGAGAATACTGACATTCTCTCTGCTTTCTGGCTGGCCTTGATGTAAGCTTTCTTGTGATGAAATGCATCCTCTGAAACTGTGAGTTAAACTAAAATTTTTCTTCTTTTATGTTATCTGTGTCAGGTAATTTGGTAGAATGGTGACGAAAGGCTAGCTAATGTTTATTTTTTCAGAAGTTATTTATGTACTGTTATCTATGTATATCTATGTAGATACATAAATATAGATATAGATATATCTATTTATATAGGTATATGCATAATCATTGAATTGAGTTTTGCTGTTTCATGAGTCTTCAAATGAATAAATGTCTATTTCCTTGTGTGTATATACCTTTCTATAGGGTTAACATATGTAAATATGGAGTCAGAAGCAAGGGTTTATTTTATCTTCCAGGTTATATAGTCTATCACTGAGAGAAATCAAAGCAAGGACTCCAGACATAGACTTGATGTGGAAACACAGAGGAATGCAACTTACTGCTTGCTCCTTCTTGCTCTGCTCAAGCAGCTTTCTTCTGTAATTCAGACCCACCAGCCTAGGGGTAGTATCTCCTACCATAGGATGGACTCTCCTACACTATTTAGGAATCAGTAAAATGCCATACTGATATGCACACAAGTGAATTGATGGACACACTTCTTCAGCGGGATGGCCTCTTCCTTTACCTTCAATTGAGGTATGTGAAGTTGAAGACCAAGATTAGCCATCACAGTCATATAGAAAAAAAATCAGAGGGGAATTATTCTCCAGAATAAAGTTTAGCTTACTCTTTCATTTATCAGTTATATTAAATGAACTAGAAAAATCCTCTCATACTTTCTTTCCACTTTTATCATGTTATGATTTTAATCCAGAGTGTTTCCCAGCAGAGCATACATTAAGCCCTGGGACCTCAGTTGATGGTGCTATTTTGAAAGCTTTTGGAAATTTTAGGTAGGCTGTAGCTGGAAGGGAGTCACTGAGGCCAAGTACTTTGAGGTCTCATCCATGAGACTTTCCTGTTTCTCATTATGCTTATTTATAATAAGGTAAAAAAAAGCTTCTCTACTCTATGTTCCTACTGATTTAATGTCCTGCCAAACGTGTGGAGCCAAGTAGCCATGTACTCCCCCAAAACTGTGAGCCAAATTAAATAATTTTCCCTGTACATTTTTGTCAGATACTTGGTCAGAGAAATACAAAAACTATAATGCTGTGAATACTGTGCTTGCTACATCTTAGTGATGATTGTCAGTCAGAAGGCAAGAGGCTGTTTTTATTTTCTTCATGTTAATACTGTGAATTTATAAAGAACTAGTGTCACATAGACCCACATCTCTATATTAATGTACTTTAAATGCATTAATTTAATTTACTTTAAAGAGTAACTTAATTATAATTGGTAATTACAATTAATTATAAAAGTAATTAGTTATATTAATATGAAATCACATTTTTACAATGCTCGGTAGTTTTTTCCCTAATAGAATGGTATGGATTTTTATTTCAGTCATCTTTTCTTTATTTCACACACAGTGTGTTTTCTCCCCATTTAGTAGAGTGTCAAACAATACGCCTGTAAGTGATAACAGTATTTGACTCATTGCTCCCAACACATCATGCAAATTTGAAAATACATGCTTTCCTACACTTGTGTTTCCTTTCATGAAGCTACCTTTCTTGGTATTCCTTAAACAGGACCAACCAGTTTTTGTTTTCTGAAATCAATTCATCAGGAAGAGCACAACATAAAGTCATAACACAAAGATAAAGGTAATTTAACCTAAGTAAAAATTAAGTTTATGGCTAGTAAAATTGAAATGAATTGTTGACTATTTCTATCATGCCTATAACTTCTTTTTAGAAATAGAATACAGCTCAATCATTATCTGTGAATGTATAATATTTTATCTTTAAATTAATATATTCAACTTACTTATTGATATTTAATTTTATTATAACTATGCATATATCCATGCCATAAATTAATGAAACTATTCATTCTCAGCCTTTTTGGTCATTTTTATTGTAAAAGGTGAAGTGACAGTGAAAATTTGTTCAAATCGGTATATTTTGTAATTTATAATAGCAGCTTAGTGTCTTTACTGAGAATACGTACTGCAAAATGAAATGTGACAGGAAGTTGTTTGCAATGCAGAATTGTATAGGTAGTTGTCAGCTGCCTGGCTTGGGTACTGGGAAACGGAAATCCAGTCTTCCGGCAAAGCAGCAAGCGCTGCTAGCCAGTGGGTCATCTCTCCAGCCCACGTGCTATTCTCACAGTGTGCTGTGGACCCTTTATCCCATAAGGCCCCCACTGTCCCTCCCCTCGAATGTAGGTAAAATAGTGTCTCTACCTTAACACATGAAGTGAGACAGTGATATTATGAAGCTTCCAAAACTAGGTCTTCAAAATACCGTGTCATACTGTGTACCTCATTTTGATCTCTTAGTACATTTTCCCCCTTGGAACCAAGCAGGCATGATATAAGGAAATCCAGGTGTATTCAATTCCCAGGACCACCATATGATATGATATCATAAGGACCACTTATGATAAACGAATACTATTTTATAGTTCTGGAGGCTAAAGCCTGAACTAAGGTATGGGTAGAGTTATGCTTCCTTTCATACTTGCTGAGGCAAATCTCCTGTTCCTTCCTAGTGTCTAATCCTTGTCCATCCCTCTGGTTCTCCATCTCACGGTCTCCCTATATCCTGGTGTCATTTCCTGTTTTTGGGCATCTGTCTCCATTAAGCTTCCTGTCTCTGTTTTTAAATAAAGAATATCAACTACACTGGATTAAGAACCTCATTAGTGAAGTAATTTTAATTTTATTTCTTCAGTAAAGAACGTTTTTCCAAATTAGGTGACACTCTAAGCTACTACTGGGGATTAGGGCATAAGTATATCTTATTTGGGGTGAGGAGGCAACTCCTCAGTCCCAGGCAGTCCACAGTCCCAGGCTGCCAGGAGAGAGTGCGCCTCTACCGAGTCAGATTACATCTGACAGCCAGCGTCCACTTCCGCTTATGGAAAAGAAGAAACCTTTGGGAAGACTGTCACCCCAGTCTTCATCTGACTGCAGCTACCGTGGGGTGCAGTGCCAGGGCTTAGAGCATAGCCAGCAGCCGGAGGCACAGGCAATAATTAACAAGGTAATCGGTGTCGATTAGTTACTAAGTTTTCAGGTACAGTAATAAATAGTGGAAGCACGTCACGTTGGAATATTCAGGAAATTTCTTCCCACGGGGGCCCAGTACACCCTGTTGTCTGATCCTGTAACACTCCTGCAGCCTATCCAACATTTTCTTTGTTCCTGTGTTTGTTGTTTGCCTTTGCCGATACCTGAGGTTGAACCTAGGACTTCAAGCATGCTAATCAAGTGCTGTGCCTCCGCCGCTGAGCTCCATCCATCTTCCTGTGTTCCAAGAGTTCTCAGGCTGAACACGAGGTCCTTGCTGAACCATGCTGAACGCTTCCTTTCCCAACTTTCATCAGTGTCTCTCATTGCTTACATGCACCACCATGCATTAACAGCATTATCAAAATGCCTTTCCTCTGATTAGTATTTATTTTCTTTAAGCCTGCCATAGACAGACAGACAGACACACACACACACACACACACACACACACACACACACGACTTTTTTTCTCCTGCTACTTAAAATAGTACATTTTTCTCAAGGAGTTTCAGAGTTTCAGTTATCTTTGAAAAGAAGCTTGGGATTTCAAACATTTGAAACTTGTATCTCCTTCCTAAGACATGTGACTTACTTTTCTCCAGTAACATTGGAAATGTAAATGCACAAAATGTAGAAGTTTAATAGATTATATATATAAAAGATTATATGTATAATAGGTTATAATATTAGCAATGTTTTCAAATGTGTTTTATTTTGGCAAATGTAAATATAAATAAATATACACAGTTTTAGAACTTACATGATTTTACATGGATTAAATGAAAAATAACAAACTGTACTCTAAGTGAAGTTTCTGTCTTTCCAACCCCTCATTCACTCTTAATTGTTTTTAAAGATGCATTTATTCAGAATCATGATCAGGTAATTATAGTTACTATTAGCCATCAACAGCATGGTTTAAAAAAATGTCTACATTAAAAGCCTCTTGTTGGGGGTTGGAGAGATGGCTCAGCTGTTAAAGAGTGTTTGCAACTTTTCTAGAGGACAGTTTCCAGCACCCATGTCAGGCGATTCAGAACTGCCCAACTCCAGCATCAGGGGATCCAGTGCCTTCTGGTCTCTGCAGGTACGAGCACATACGTGACATGCACGGACACCTATGCCTTCACATAAAACAATAAAAATTTAAAAAAACTTTAAAAGTTTATATTGAAAAAAAATTTCATCCAATATATTTTGATCGTGTTTGCCCCTCCACAACTCCTCCCAGATCCTCCTCAACTTCCTACCCACCCAACTTTATGTTCTTATCTGTCTTTCACTTTCAAACGTGAACAAGGAACAAAAGCAAAATTAAGAAACACAGGAGAACTCCACCAAAACACAAAAACAAAAATCAAAACAAACAAGCAAAAGACTTATATTGTCCTCAAGTGGATTCTTTGCCCACACACATGAGCATTACCTAACCGAGCCTTCTCTGTGGGGCTGGGCCCTGCCACCACGTGCTTGGCTGAACCCTGTCACTTCTCTGGCTTCCCCTCCTGCCAAGTTTTATTTGCTAGCAGTAATTTGAACCTTTGCCATGGCCACAGCTGCCATTGCTGCTCGAACCACCATAACCATCCTAGTTCCTGATGTAGCACAATGTTTGCTTCCATTTGTGACATCACATCTGCACCATTGTGTTCTAGGCACGTTACACAACTTAAGGTTTCATAATGATGGGAAGGAAAAGAAAATCAGATTACTTTAGATAAGCCTCATCTGCAGTTCAAAAACCACTAGTTTCATCATGCCTTTAAAAAAACATCCTCTGTCTCACCTCTTTAGGAAGCTGCACAGACAAGTTTAGCTTAACTTACTGCCAAGGAACCTTCTGAAGTTTTACACAGACATTGTTTGCTTAGAATTCCAAATTTCAGGAAAATAGGAAAAGTGCCTGGGAAAGATATTGGCAGACCTCTTCTTTTCCATTTTCATGACGATATTGCTGCCTTTATTATCTCATCATTTCAGAACTCCAGGATACCTCCAGGAACTATATTAAGAGTGAACAAACCTGTTCTCTACAAGCAAATCTGTAATTTGAATTGTTTCAGCGACTTCCTCCTGCCATCGAGTCACATTTCATAATAACATTCATCAGTCTTCCTACGTGATAAATTCCGAGTTTCATACTGATACTTTCTTTCATTTTTGATTCTCTTTTGATAAGAGAAATCTTCCTAACATGGTCTTAGAAGTCTATAAAACCATCTTGAAATTATATTCCTTGCTAATCTAATTTATTTAAATTATAGGGAATGTTTAGCACACAATTTTCAATCCTATATCATTGTAGAGATTAGTAAATTGTTTTATTTAGTTTGTAATGGGTCAAATCACATAATTAAAAAAAATTCCAAAGCCTTACTAATGTATTCCGTTATTACTACAAGTTTGCTCATCTAGTCTCTGGTACATTTAGCTGCTTCATATTCAGGGTGATGCAGGGGGCTACTTACTAGCCTCATGCTTACACACTACTCTGCAGTTTAAAGTGAAGACTTCAAAGATCATACATACCCATCTCCAAATTAGAATAGTAAGAGCAAAACTTACAAAGAATGTAAAGAATACATGCACTAAAAGTTAATATTAATTAACTTAATAAAAAATTAATATTGTAACAAAAAAGAGTTAACTTTTTTCTCACCTATATTTTTCTGAGTTTTGAAGAGACCAGACTGAAGGGTGTAGGCTTTAAATGAGACCCAGAAACAAAAGTTGTCCCACTTGATCATTTAAAAGAATCTTTCTAAAATGAGATCAATGGCAATATCCAAGTCATTGGTAGGAAATGGTTTAAATGTTTAAACTATTCTAAGGGGATTTACTTAGTGCTGATATTAGATTGCAGTCTGGGAAACCCAATGTTCTGAACAGTGTTGACATAATGGATTGAAATAACGTATCCTTTTAGACCAAAAGATGAAAGCAAATGCCCAATACTTAAAAATCCGAGTTACTGTGTATTAGTGTCCATTCATTTGGCTTTTATCTCATTTACACTTATCACTAATCTACACCTAAGGTATAAAGTGAGGAGAAACAATTGTACAGTTCGTATTATCAATGCTTTATTTTGGATGTGGATTATCATATTGGATATGGATAATCATTATTTGTATTATCATGATTTTATTTATTTGTCTTTTAATTGACAAAATTAAATATATTTATCCTTACATTATGCTGTTTTCAAATATGTGTATTTTGAAATGGCTTAATCTAGTTCATCATTATATCTATTATATTTATTTCCTCATGCATTTCCAATGATTTTTTTATGATAAAGACATTCAAAATCAAATCTCTTAGTAACTTCCAAATATATTCTACATTGTTGTGTGTTCACCATGATGTACAAGAAAATGTGCAACATTGGTTCGTGGACCTGAGAGTTTGTATCACTTGGCTAATAGCTCCTCTGCTTCTCTATTTCAGCTCCTGGTAACTACTAGTCTTTCTATCCAGTGAGTTGGATTCTTTTTAGTTCTACATATAAATCACATAATAGTTGCCTTTCTTGATTTTACTCACTGTCTATAACATAATGTCCTTTAACTTTATAAATAATGTGGCAAATGACTGCATTCTTTTGAAGACTGAATAATGTGCCTTGTTTTCACATACTACACTTTCTGTGTCAGTTTTTACATTTGTGGGTACTTAGTTTGATTCCTTATCTTGGCAGCTGCACATAGTTTAATAGATATGAAGGTTTCTTTTAAGTTGCTGATCTCATTCATGCACACAAGTGTATATTCCACTTTCATAGTGGAACTGCAGAATCATCAGTCTTTTCTATTTTTCTTTTTTTTAATTTATTTTTTCCTTTTTTTGAAAATAGATTCTTTAAACAATATATCAAGATTATGGTTTTCCATCCTGCTACTCCACCCAGTTCCTCTTCACTTCATCTCCTATCTGGGTCTACTCCCTTCCTGTCGCTCATTAGAAAACAAATAGGGGCTGCCTTGTGGCACAAGCCTTTGATTCCAGCAGAATCAGATGGATCTCTGTGAGTCCAATGCCAGCCTGGTTTCCATAATGAGTTCCAAGACAGACAGAGCTATGTAGAGACCCTGTCTCAAAATAAGAACAACAACAAAGACAACAACAAAAAGCAGGCATAGAAGGGATAATAATAAAATAAATAGATAAAACAAAGACATACACATCTGAATAGGACAAAACAATCAGAAGAGGTAGCAGCTTGACTTCTCCGTGTTCAGTGAGTTGTGTAGGTGTTGTCTTCAGCAATGGAGCCTTGCCATCAGTTTGTGGAGAGCAACCTATTGCCTTGGCAACAGCCCGGGTTGTTAGGGGTTTCTCTGGGATCTCTTCAGTCAAAGACTCAATTATATCTAACCAAAAACTGGTACTTGAAGCTTCATTTGGTTACAAAAGACAGTCAGCTGGAGCTATGTCTTCCCTATTTTCTGGAAATTTCCTTTGGATCACCTTCATATCTGTGTATATTTTAGGGAACTCCTATTTTATGTTTCAAATACTAGCCCTCAAATGGCCCTTAATTTTAGCTGTCTTTCCCCATATTCCCCCTCATCTCCCTCTCCTGTCTCCCTCCCAACTTGATCCTACCATTCCATCCCCCATTCACCCATAACTATAAATACTATTTCCCTTTCCTAGGGAGACCTATCTGTCCCCCTAGTCCCTTACTCTATCTCTGACCTAACCTATGTAGTTCTGACCTAACCTATGTAGTTCTATTGATTGTAGATTAGTAATCATTGACTTAACAGTTAATATCCACATACAAGTGGATACATCCCGTATTTGTCTTTCTGGGTCTATGTTACCTCATTCAGGATGAGTTTTTTCTAGTTCTACCCATTTGCCTGTAAATTTCATTTTTTTAAATGAGTAAGTGTGTAAATGTACTGTATATACTCTATCCATTCTTCTGTCGAGAGACATCTAGGTTGTTTCCAATTTCTGGCTATTATAAATATAGCATCCATAAGGATGGTTGATCAAGTGTCCTTGTCAGTGAATTATCCTTTGAGTATATGTTCGAGTGGTATAGCTGGACCTTGAAGTAATTCCCATCTTCCTGAGGAACAGCCTCACTGATCTACACCATGGATGTAAATGTTTGAACTCCCACCAGAAATGAGTGAGTGTTGCCATGTTCCAGATTCTTGCCAGCATGAGCTGTTTTACTGATATTAGCCATTCTGATGAGTGTAAGATAAAATCTCAAAGTAGTTTTGGTTTGCATTTCCCCAAGACTAAGGATGTTGAACATTTCTCTCTAAGTGTTTCTCTGCCATTTATCTCTCTTATTTGAGAATTCTCTGTGTAGATCTGTACCTCATTTTTTTATTAGGGTACAGATATGTTTCTTTGATATCTATTTTTCTGAATTCTTTCTATATTTTGGATATCATCCCTCCATCAGATGTGTAGTTGGCAAAAATCTTTTCCCATTATGTAGGTTGTTGCTTTGTTGGAATGACATTGTCCTTTGCCAGTCAGAAACTTTTCAGTTGCATGAGGTCCCATTTATTAGTTGTTGATATTAGTGCCTATGCTAACAGTATTCTGTTCAGAAAGTCTTGTCCTATGCCAGTGAGATCAAGGTTATTTCCATTTTCTCTTCTCTCTTGTTCAGTGCATCTGGTTTATGGTTTGATCTACTTAGAGTTGAGTTTTGTGCAGGGTGATAAGTATTGTTCTATTTGGATTGTTCTTCATGCAGCCATCAGTTTGACCACCACTATTTGTTGAAGAGTCTTTGTTTTTTCCCCAGTGTATATTTCCAGCTTCTTTAGAAAGAGTCAGGTGTCCACAGATGTGTGAATTTATGTCTGGGTCTTCAATTTGATTCCACTGATCAACATGTCTATTTTTGTGCCAATGCCATGCTATTATTTTTATTACTATAACTCTGTAGTACAACCTGAAATTGGGGCTGGTGATACCTCCAGCAGGTATTTATTATTCAGGATTGTTTTAACTATCCTGAGTGTCTTGTGTTTCCATCTGAAGCTGAAAATTTTTCATTCAAGATCTGTGAAAAATGGTGTTGGAATTTTGATGGGGATTGCATGGAGTCTGTAGATTGCTTCTGGTAGGATGGCCATTTTTACCATTTAATCCTACTGGTCTATGATCAAGGGAGATCTTTCCATCTTCTGACATCTTCATTTCTTTTTTCATCAATGTTCTAAAGTTGGTTTGTTTTTTTTTTGTATTATTGCACAAGGCTTTAACTTGCTTGGCTAGAGATATTCTTTATAATATTTGATGCTATCATGAAAGGTATGTTTCACTGATACTTTCTCAGTCTATTTGTACATTGGAGGGCTACTGATTTTATGAGTTAATTTTTTTATAGCTACTTTGCCGGAAGTGTTTATCAGCTTCACCAGTGAAAATTTTAGGTTCACTTATGTATACTCTCATATCATCTGCAAATAAAGATATGTTGACTTCTTCCTTTACAATTTGTTATACTCTTGATCCTTGTTGCCTAATTGCTCCAGCTAAGATTTCAAGTACTATGTATAATTGGACAACTTTGTCTTGTTCTAATTTTAGTGGAATTACCTTGAGTTTCTTTTAATTTAAGTAGATGTTGGCTATAGGCTTGCTCTAAACTCCCATTATTATGTTGAGATATGCCCGGTGTATCCCCAGTCTTTCTGTGTCTTTTATTATGAAGGGATGTTGTTTGTTTTTTCTTTTCTGGATCTAATAAGATGATCATGTGGTTCTTTTTTTCAGTTTGTTTATATGGTGAATTATATTTATCAATTTACATATGTTGAACCATCCCTTCATTTCTGGTGTGAAGCCTACTTGATCATGGTAGATAATCTTTTTGATGTGTTCTTGGATTCTGTTTGCAATATTTTATTGAGAATTTTTGCATCTGTGTTCATAATGGAAATTGGACTGTAATTCTCTTTCTTTGCTTCATTTTCATGTGGTTTGGGTATCAGAGTGACTACGGCCTCAAAAATGAAATGGGTAATGTTATTTTTGTTTTTATTTTGTGAAATAATTTGAGAAATATTGGTGTTAATTCTTTGAATATCTGGTGTTATTCTGTGCTGAAGCCATCTGGCCCTGGGATTTTCTTTTCTTCTAAGGAGACTTTTAATTACAGCTTCTATATCAGTAGAGACTATAGGTCTGTTTAAATTGCTTATCTGAACTTGATATAATTTTGGTAAGTGGTATGGATTGAGAAAATTATTCATTTCTTTTAGATTTTTCCAACTTGGTGGACTATAGGTTTTGAAAATAGTCCTTATTGCTGGGTGCTGGTGGTGCACACCTTTAATTCCAGTACTCAAGAGGCAGAGGCAGGTGGATCTCTGTGAGTTTGAAGCTAGTCTGTTCTACAGAGTGAGTTCCAGGACAGCCAGAGTTACAACAGAGAAACTCTATCTCAAAAAACCAAAAATGAAAAAAAAAATGTCCTTATAATTCTCTGCATGTCCTTGGTATCTGTCTCCACGTCCCCCTTTTAATCTCTAACTTTCTTAATCTGGATATTTTATTCTGCCTTTTAGTTAATTTGGATCTGGGTTCAGTCTCATTGATTTTCTCAAAGACTCTTTGATTCATTGTTTCTTTGTCTTGTTTTTCTTTCTTTTTGTTGTTGTTGTTTCTGTTTTTGATTTCAGCCCTGAGTCTGATTATTTCATTTCTTGCTGTGTACTCCTTTTGTGTGATTTCTTCTTTTTGTTCAAGAGCTTCCAGGTGTGCTGTTAAGTTGCTAGTATGAGATCTCTCCATCTTTTTTATGTAGGCAGTAAGTGGTATGAACTTGCCGCTTAGAACCATCTTCGGTTTGTTCCGTTGGCTATGTGGTGTATTCATTTTCATTTAATTCTTGAAAGTCTTTCATTTCTTTCTTAATTTTTGTCTTGATCCATTTTTCGTCCAATAGTGAGTTGTTAGTTTTTGATGTTTTTGTAAGCTCTCTGTTGTTTCTGTTGCTGTTGATATGTAGCTTTAGTCATAGTGGTTAATAGAAGCAGGATGTTATTTCAATTTTCTTTTATTTGTTGAGGTTTACTTTGTGTCCAAGTATGTGGTCAGATTTGGAGAAAGTTCCATGAGATGCTGAGAAGAAGGTGTATTCTTTCGTGTTTGAGTGACATGTTCTATAAATATTTGTTAGGTTCATTTGCTTTATAACACCAGTTAGATCCAGTATTTCTCTGTTTATTTTTGTCTGGATGACCTGTGTATTGCTGATAATGGGTATTGAAGTGTCCCCTTATCAGCATGTGAGGATCAATATGTGATTTAAGGCGTAGTGGTGTTTCTTTTATGAACTTCAGTGCCCAAAGGTGCTTAGATGTTAAAAACTTCAATGTCCTCTTGGTGGATTTTTCCTTTGATGAGTGTGTATGTCCTCTGTCTCTTTTGAGTCTATTTGTCAGTTATTAAAACAGCTACATCAGCTTGCTTCTGAATGTCTTTTTCCATCCTTTCACCATGAGGTGATGTATGACCTTGTTGTTAAAGTGTGTTACTTGGATAAGCAGAAGGATGGATCCTGTTTTTTGCATCCATTTGTTGGTTTGTGTCTTTTTATTGTAGAATTGAGATAATTGAGAGTGAGAGATGTCAGTGAACAGTGCTTGTTGTTTCCCGTATTCTGTTGCCGTCATGTGTATATATGTTACCATCTTTTGATTTTCTGCTCTGAGATTATTTACTCCATGTGTTTTCTTGGGTGTGGATAACCTTTTTAGGTTGGAGTTTTCCTTCTAGAGCCTTCTGTAGGGCTGGATTTTTATACAGATATTGCTTAAATTTGGTTTAGCCATGGAATGTCTATTTTCTCCATCTACTGTGATTAAAAGTTTGGCTGGGTATATAATAGTCTATTCTGTGAGTGGGCATCTATGGTTAGTTAGTGCCTGCAGAACATCTGTCCAGGCCCTTCTTGCTTTTAGAGTCTTCGTGGAGAACTCAGGTATTATTTGAATAGGTCTTCCTTTATATGTTACTTAGTTCCCCCCCTTTCAGCTCTTAATATTCTTTCTTTGTTCTGTATGTTTAGTGTTTTGATTATTATGTGCTGAGGGGATTTTCTTTTCTGGTCCAATCTATTCGGTGTTCTGTTTGCTTCTTGTACATTGAAGGCACCTCGTTAGGTTTGGGAATTTTCTTCTATGACTTTGTTTAAAATATTTTCGGTGCCTTTGACCTGGGTTTCTTTTTTTCCCTCTATTTCTATCATTCTTAGGTTTGGTCTTTTCATAGTGTTCCAGATTTCAGGAATATTTCGTGCCACGAGATTTTTTTTTTTTTGTTTGGCTTTTTTTTTTTAGATTTAACATTTTCTTTGACTGAGGTATCCATTTCTTCTATCATGTCTTCAATGTCTGAGTTATTCTCTTCCTTCTCTTGTATTCTGTTGACAATGCTCTTTTCCCTATGATCTTGCCAGTTTGCTTTCTCTTTTCTTTTGATGATAGCCATTCTTACAGGTGTTGCATCTTAAGTCCTTTCTGTCTTCTTTTGTTTCCCTGACAGGAAACTCACAGGCTTCCCCCTTTGAGCTATATTTGTCCAGATTCATTGCCATGTTTGTCACTAGGAATTTATTTCTCACTATTAAATCACTTGTGTTCCTCTTCACTTTGTTAACTAGAATTTTATTTTCATAAGTCTTTTCGTTTAATGCAATTCTACTAATTTTTGTCAATTCCTTTAGCATCTATATTTTCGGTGTTATGTGAAAATCATTGCCTGAAGTAATGCCATAGTGCTTTCTCTCTGTTTTTGCTAGGTTTTAGGTCTTACATCTAATTAGCTAACACATTTGCATTTGTTTTTTGTATGTGATACAAGATGATGATCCAATGTAAATTGAATTCACGTGGATATTCAGGAGTTCCTGTACTATTTGCTGAAAGACTAATATATCCTTATTGTATGTTCTTGGCTCCTTTATCCAAAATAAATCTCTCACTGGTGCGTGGGTTTATTTATGGACACTGTTCTATGCGATTGGTATGTCTGTTTTTATGCCAGCATCATTTATTCTATTTTGGTTGCCATAGCTTTGCTATAGATTATAAAAATAAATAGTACACATTGCTCGGTGAAGTTAGGCAAATCCTAAATTACTGCGTTTAATTGGAAATGACCAAGGAAATCCTAAAATATCTGAGTATAATTGTAATGAGCTACATTATTAGTTTTTCTAGAGTTTACAAAGAAATCAAAATGGTATTTTTCATTCTTAAGTTTAGGGTATTATAAATGTTTTATCTGTTTTCCCACTACTTTTTCTCAATAGACTCAACATGTTGATTTTCTGTTGTGAAGCCAGCCTCTGGTGGCTGACTATTCTGAGGCGCTGACTGTTGTACCTAACAATTGCTTTGAGGAAATTAGCTGTGACCTCAGATTATCAAGAAAGTAGGTGGGAGAAATAATTTTTGTGTTTTCTGATATGTGTCATCTTCGATGTGTTAGTAACAAAACTAGTGACAATTGTTCGTTAACAAGATCAACTGATGTGTTTCATCACTTATGCATTCTACATGGCAAGATCTCAACAAATGTGTGCTGTCAGTAATTTGGAAAGTGATTATTTTGTGGTGACGTATTAAGATCATGAGAGTCCACATCCATTCTACAGTTTGTTTTTAAAATTTTTAACAAAAAGAATCTTAAAAAGACAATCTTTATTCCCGTTTCATCACCCCAATACTTTCTTCATGTGTTTATATAATACGTGCAAAGCACTATTCCTATTGCTAGAACCCTTCTTTACCTCTCAGGAAGAGATATAGAAAAGTTTAGCTTAATTTCTTGACAACGAAACTTCTCAAGTTCTGCATGAGGTTTAACTGTCTAGAATTTTGTTTTATTGAGACAATTTATATATACACAAGAGTAAAGAGAACATTTTAAAGCTAGCCTCTGTTTAAAATGAACATTCTGAGTTAGTCACTTATCCTGATAACAACACGGGTATACACATATAATATTCAGTTCTCTGGAACACATGCAATTCCTTGATGATTCCATTTTCAACACAGTAGTATTCCTCAAATGCTGTCAGAACAGATCCTTGATGTTTATCTGGAACTATTTTGTGTGCTCCTGGTTTAAAAGGCCTCAGTTGTATTAATGTTTCATAGGTCCTAGTGCCCATTAGCTCACCCAGAGTGCTCATGCTCTAACCAATCGGAGCGAGTTGATTATAAATGCTTATGTGACAGTAGTTTATATTTTAGTTACAAGTCCTCTTGTCTTTTGGATGGAGACCACCCCCCAACACTGACAAAAGCAATGAGCCCGGCAGCAAATTGTTTGAATTTCAAATTTTACTTTTCACACCCCCCCCCCCTTTACCCCCCACTATTCTCTGTTAAGATCCATCCCAATTTACTCCTTTAACTATATTTCCACCTGGCACACTGCAGCTTAGTTTGAAAGCATTATGACACAATTTACACAGTTTATAAGCACTTTCCCTATGTAATTTCATGCGAAGTTTCTGCTCAATCAAGTCTTTAAGCTACAGCAGATGCTTGTTTAAACTTTCTTGAGATGATTTTTTTCATCAGAATTTTTTGCAAGACATTCTTTACTTCTTTATTTCTCAAGCTATAGATAAAAGGGTTTAGTAAGGGAACCACTATTGTAAACAGAATAGCAGCAGGTATATCCTTATCACCTTCCTCTAGCAAATTTGGCCTTATGTACATGAAGAAAAGAGATCCGTAGAATAATGAAACAGACAGAAAGTGAGACGCACAGGTGGAGAAGGCTTTGGCCCTTCCCTCTTTGGATTTCATTTGGAAGATTGTGTAAACAATGTAAAGGTAGGATATGAGGACACTACCTATTGTGAAGACTTGGATTGACCCTGAAAAGACAAACAGCACAAGCTCATTGACATAGGGGTCAATGCAGGAGAGCCTGTACAAAGGAAGAATGTCACAATAGAAGTGGTTGATGCGATTAGACCCACAGAAGGCTAGTCTGAACAGTAGCCCCACATGAATCATAGAATGCAGATTTCCAGCTACGAAGGCTCCCACAGTCATCTGAAGGCAGAGCTTCTTGGACATCATGGTGTGGTACTGCAGTGGGTTGCATATGGCCACATAGCGGTCATAGGCCATCCCTGCCAGAAGAAAGCAGTCTGCAGTTTCAACAGTGCAAAGGAAATAGAATTGTGCCATGCATTCATAGAGAGAAATCTTTCTGTCCTCAGAAAAGAAGTTCCCCAACATTTTAGGAGTAATAGCACAGGCACAGCAGGAATCCACAAGAGCCAGATTGCCAAGAAAGATGTACATTGGGGTGTGAAGAGAGCGTTCTTTGGAAATCAGAATCATCAGGCCCATATTCCCTACCATGGTGACCAGATAGATGACAAAGAATACCACAAACAGAAGGGTCTTCATTTCTGGATGGTCTGCAAATCCTGTGAGGATAAATTCACATACCATTGTGTGATTTTCTCCAACCATCCCCGATTCTCTGAAGAAAAAGAAATAGAAAGAGAGTAGGGAAATAAAATGCTAGTTTATTGTACACCCAAAACATCATTAAACTCTTTTGGTTCAAAGGAGGAGATAAATCTTGGATAAAAATCTTTGCAAGTCAGCTGCACTTGAGTCTCATGCCCAATTTTTAGCATAATTCTTTGTTTTCAGTGCTGGAGATTGAACCCAGTATGTTGTACATGCTAGGCAAGTGGCTTCTCCACCGAGCTACATCACTGCCTAAGTTATTCCTTTCATGCCTATTTACTCAACACTAGTCCATCACATCTTCAAGAAAAATTTCATATTGCATTCACATAGGCTGTATTTAGTTATTTACAAATAGGACACTTCTCGGGAACATTGCTTTATAATTTATAATATAATTAATATTGTTCCCAAACAAATTCGACAATTTTATGTGTAGTAGCTAAGGGTATTGTTTGGAAGACTATCATTGCTGCAATATTGATAGCATGACTATGTACAGGCTCCAAAAGGTGGCAAGAATCCAGATGTGCAGGACAGATGAATGGATAGAATATGTGTATACATAAAATGGAATGTCAGCCATTTTTTTTATAAAGGAATAGAATATTGACATATTACAACATAGGTAAATTTTATTGCTAAATGAAGGAAGGCAGACAAAATGAATACATTCTGTAATTTTAATTATTTGAAGCACCTACAAAAGACAAATTCAGAGAGAGAGAGAGACTGACTATAAACTGGTGATTGTTGAGGGAATTGGGAACAGGGGGATCCAGTTTAATGAACACTCATTTTCTGTTTAGGAAGATGAGAGAATTCTGCAGATGAGCACTGGTGACAGCTGCACAAAGCAAATTCACCTCATGCTGTTACATGGGCCAAAATGGTAAATTACATGTTATGTGTGATCTGCCACAAAACTATGTTTACTAACATGTTATTAGTAATTTTCTTTATTTCATAACTTTTTTTCTATTTCTAAAGTTATTAGAGTATACATTTAAAAATAAAATGTTTCTGGGACCTGGGGGTATTTACAAAGCATTCTCTTCTGAGGATTGAGGTGCACAGTCATATGGGTGACACAGGGAGGAGAGCAAGGAAGAAAGAGGGAAACTGAGAGTGAGCAGTGTGACGCAAAGAGTAGAGGTAGTATGAGATTATGAGTTGTGTGTGTGTGTGCGAGAGAGAGAGAGAGAGAGAGAGAGAGAGAGAGAGAGAGAAAGCAAGAGGAGGAGAGAAGAATAAGGACCGTTCTAAGACTTCCAGTTTACTTGTAATAACACTTAAGCTTGCAATGTGAAAATATCCAAGTTTTATGTGTGTGAATAAGTGCAAATGCTATCAGAAGAAATTTGAGAAATCCTAAGGGTTACAATCGATAAATTCTCATGTAGATGTGAAAACTCATGAATAAAATCAAATGTCTAATTAAATGTTCTTGTAGTTCCTTTCTATGTAAAACATACAAATTATCAGGCTTGTTGGAAATAGATAAATGGCATCAACACTAATAACTTTTTAATGAATCAGAAGCGTGAGTTCCTTACCAGAGAAATACATCACTTGAAAGAGTAATCTGGTTTATTAATTTTGCTTATTGAAACAGCAAGATTAAAAAATAATAGTTTATGTTCTATGCAATATGGAATGGAAACTTAGTTGCATTTCTGAAAATTGGTGGAATCCCTGGACAATTATTTAGTAGTAGAAGGGTGAAATTCTTAAATAAAGGTGTATACCCTTTGACTTAGTGATGAATCTATCTGAAAGAAATAATAAACACAAGTAAAGAATTACGTGTAAAGACTTCCATTGTGATTTTATTGGTAGTGGGGAAGGCATTTCACCTAAGTGATGTGCATGATGAGGAAATGTGAGTCACCCATAGGACTCACATATGGAGTATTTTACAATCGCTATCAAGAATATTTATTTCAGTGATAAAACAGACAAAATAGGGGAACAAAACAATATTTTATATGTAGTATAATCATAATCTCCAAATAAATACACATAACTAAGAAAGCACAGAAAATATCAAAATGTTAATACTAATCTTCTTACGGAATGAGAATTAGAATTCATGATTTTCTTCTTTGCATTTATCCCCCTTTCTAAGTTCTCTACAGTGATCATTAGTCTAAATATCAGGAAACAAAAATGTTGTTAACAAATAAGTGTCATACTCTGAGTTCTGCAGTGTTCTGCAACTTTGATAAGTCTACAGCAATCCTTGAGGAAGAGCTAATGTTTCCTTCCCATCACGGTTTTATGGTGGATGAGCTTACAGCAGAGCCACTGAGCAGGTGCCTGCTGTAGACACCTTGGTGTGCTTCCTAGGCCTTGAGGAATAAACTCACATAGACTCGTCACGCAGTGTCCAGACACTTTCCTTCGTGGGAAAAGCATCTCTTTGAGGTCTGCTTTCGAATTCCCTATGATTAGTGTTACCATGGTATTTCTTGATTGCATGGTTCTTACACTTATTCAAAATTCACAGCACTTTATACCTTCCTTTTTTACGTTACACTGGTTTGAGATTTATTGGTCATTTGCTCTGTGCTACATATTTTCTTTAGGTGTGTGGTTGGCCCTCTGAGGCATTTCCATATGGACACTATTTGGTTAGTTACTGACCATAGGTCCACTCTAAATTCAGGAACAGAGGAAAAGTGTTTTGGAACAACAGAGGAAGGTCTCTTAGTTTAGAAATGACATAAGTGAATGGTGATCACTTCTCTAGTATTTGGACAAAAGATGTCTGGGAAAGGGAATTTCAACATCTTAAAAATTGAGAAATTTGCAGGGCGGTGGTGGCACACACCTTTTACCCCAGCACTCAGGAGGCAGAAGCAGGCAGATCTCTGTGAGTTCAAGGCCAGTCTGGTCTACAGAGTGAGTTCCAGGCCAGCCAGAGTTACAACAGAGAAACTCTGTCTTGAAAAAAAAAAAAAGAGAGAAATTCAAATTGCAAGAAACAACTCTAACTTAGAGAATGACACGCTTCAAGGTGCTAATATTTCTAGAAAAGTACATTTAAAATTCTTTCTTACCTGGGATTCTCTGATGAGAATTGTATAGATGCCTGCTGTTTGCCTGATGTATCTTTAAACAGTGTCCAGCAGTAAACCTCTGTTCACTTGGCCGTTTAGGAGACTATGTCTGCTTGTCATTGGTAGAGAGTTTATTCAAATATTCAAAATAATTCTAAAGAGATTTACTTGGCATTGACATCAGAAGCATGGCCTGAGAGACCCAATCTTCTGAACTCTGTATGTATCCAAACTAAATTGGAATAATTATATATGTCCTTTGAGACCTAGCAAATAAGACACATACCATTTCTAAAAGAATTTAAGATTCAAAAAGAAAATTAAGTTTATGCTATTTACCAATTTGAATTAAAAATATCAAATGAGAAGAAAAAATTCCTACTTGATTGACCAGTAACAATTTCAAAGTTGTAACTGATTTAGGATTGTTACCTCAGAGGGGAGAAAGTCCAGTGTGAGCAGAGGTTGGACGTTTCTTGTCTCTTGAATGGCAAAATGCAATTTCTGAATCTTCTCTGAAGTTAAAATATCTTTAATACTTTTACTGAGTAACTAAAGTAACTGTTGATTTTGCTGCAGATCAGAAGCAATATCTTCAAAATCTTTTCCTCCAATCCTCTCCAACATTTAATGTTGATTCCTTAGCATGCTCTGATCTCAATTTGCACCTTGTTGGTTAATTACTGTGGTAGTGAGCTTATCATTATTATTAGAAATAGTCACCAGCAATTAATATATATATATATATATATATATATATATATATATATATATATATATACACACACACACATGTGGTGATCAGAAATAACCACTGTATGAAGTATAGAAGTTTATTTTTGCTCATAGTTTGGAGGTTTCAGTTCATGACTAGTTGATACTTTTGATTCAGCTCTGTGGGGAGGCAGCATATTGCGGTGTAGTAGATGTGTGTAGTAGAACAAATAGCTCATATCGTGGCCAGAGAGAAATGAGAGAAATGGTCCACTGAAGTTTTTGTGCCACTACTATGCTATTTATTGCTATCGTCCTATAATATAGCTTGAAATCTAGTATGACAATACCTCAAAAACTAATTTGTTTGATTAAGATTGTTTGGTTATCTGGGCTCTTTTGTGTTACCATCTGAAATTTAGATTTTTTTTTTACTTCTGTGAAAAATGGCATGAGAATTTTTATTGGAATTATATTAAGTATGTGGATTACCTTTGGTAGAATGGCCATCTTCACAATATTAACTCTACCAATCCACGAACATGGGAGGTCTTTCCATCTTCTAGTGTCTTCTTCAATATCTTCGTATATTTAAGGTTTTAATTGTAGTCTTTAGAAGTCTTTCTCTTCCTCGGTTAGGTTTATTCCTAGGTGTTTTATTTATTTTTGAAACTATTGAAAATAAGAATTGTTCCATTATCTCTTCTTTTATGTGTTTGTTATTGGCATATAGGAAGGCTACTGGTTTCTGTAAGTTGATTTTTGTATCCTGCTTCTTTGGTTAAAATAGTGATCATTTCTAGAAGCTTTCTGGTGGAACTTTTGGGTCTCTGATGTATAATTCAATATCATCTGCAAATGGGGATAATTTGACTTCTTCTCTTCGTATTTGGGTACCTTTAATTTATCTCTTTTGACTTACTATTGTGGCTAGTACTTTAAGCACCACATTGAAAAAAGTGAGGATAATGGAGAGCCCTGCCTAGATTCTGATATTAGTAGAATTGCTTTGTTTTGTTTTTCATTATGATGATGTTATATGTGGTTTCATCTAACTCTAACCATAAATGACAGCTAGTCACGATTTATTGAGATGAAGGCTCCTTTATAGGGTGGACCACGGAAGAAAACTGTTGTTTGTTCCCTATTCTCCTCTTACGTATAAAAAAGTGAGTCAGAAAGATGCCAAAAAAAGGCATCTCAGAAAACAGTATGTTTCTAATTCTCCTACAAAACTGGGAATTTGTTTTTGCCAACTTCAAGAACTCGAATAGTCTTCATATCCAGAAATGCAAATCAATTTCCACACATCTTACTGTCTATTCATGCAATTACACAATATCTTTATGATGCTTATTATGTATTATCATGATTATATATTCTATTGCCATGGAATTAACCTTATGTTAGGGGAGATAGGAAGTATACAGAAATAAGTATAAAAATGAGGAAAAAAGAATAAAATCAATAAGTGCTTTGCTGAAGGACATGGGATAAGACTAACTAGGACTTATTTTTAGAAGAGATGAATGGAAAAAGTCTATGAGAAAAGTTGAGTAGCCAAGCTAAGGTATGACTTGCAAGAAACCAGTCATGGCAGACTAGGGAAGACAATGTTAGGTACAGGAGAAACATTATGAAAATTCCTTAATGTAGAATAAGTTACAAATGTTTGTAAAACCCAGCAAGGCTGGGGAAAGTTGCTGGAGTTAAAGACTTAATGTCAGAGGGTTTGCAACATAAAATATAAACATTTGATTTTTAACCAAGGAGAAGTCTTTGGAGGATGTATTAGTTTCCTAATACATTCCTAATATGTTGCTGTTAAAAAAAATTGCCACAAACTTTGAGGCTTGAAATGTACAGAAATCTATGATATCACACTCTTGGAATTTAGATGTCTAAAACAGGTCCAAGTAGGCAAAAATAAAGGAATTGACAGGATCATTCCTGGTGGAGGCTGTAGGGGAGAATTCATTTCCTAGACTTTTTCAGATTCAGAATCTGAAACCAAAGGTTTATGGTTCCCTTATGTCTTCAGATTGTCATCTAACATCATTCTGACATTGTATTGTTCTGCTCTAACTAATATTGTATCCTGTTTTTAATAAACAACACAGCATATTTAGCCTGTGTGAATAGTTTTCCCATCTTAAGATCAGTTGGTAAACCACTCTAAAAAATCTACAACTTTCATTGGCTCGTGTCACATGATGCAACCTATTCATACCCTTCATGGGTTAGGTTTTAGAAAACCTCTCAATATTTTCACTATCAGATGTACATATAACAATGGAACATTCTACTTTTTTTCTCCCACAGAAACCAGATAAGTGGAAATGGGGAGCCCAGCTACTAAGACCTTAGAAAAGCTCAGAATTATGGTGATATTAGTGTACATGGAGAATCGTGAGTGGACACGCTCCTTGAGGGATGCTTTCTACCCCATTCCTCCAACACTATCTCTATCCCAAATCAGTCATCACGTACTAATGCTCCTGTTATCTGTTCTTCGGAGCCGTATCCAGAAACCTTATCTACTGCATAATGATGCACTTTGTGCTTTGTTTGCACAGAAAGGAAAATAATTTGCTGTTACAGAACTTACCCAACTCCCATTCTCCAGGGACCACACTTCTAATAAAGTCTCCAGTGAGGACATCCAGTTATATTGAAATTTCATTGGGTATTATTATGTTAGGCAGATTTCCTGAGCTAACCAGCTAAAGTTAGAATTAATCAAGCCATACACAGATATGTTCGCTTACCATAAGTATAATTTCCTTTGCAAGAACAGTATACAAGGAAGTTTTCAATATTTTCCACTATTACATTTTATTTACTTTTGGGAATTTCAGTGGGATTTTATTGAGATAAATTAACAAAAAGAAATAATCAAAATTTTACCAACCATCTTTTCTGAACCATGTATAAACTCAGTAAAGACATGTATGTACACTATAACACATCCCAACAAGAACAACAAATTTCCAACAGAATACTTGCCAATTAAACAGAAAGCCATTCTTTATTTTCCTTATAATATTTTAAAACTTTTAAATTCCCATTGTTTAAAATGGATCTAGTATGATTTTTTTTTAAAAAGGAAAAGCTGAATCATTGTATTATTTAGTGTTTTTGTGTTCTATAATAGTGTTCTTGTGTTCTATAAAATATTATTTTGATTATATTTATTTTTATTTTGATATATATAAGTGTACATATCTGTATAATGTACCAAAACACTAATGCTATATATATATATATGGAATTATTTAAATTTATAATCTGCATGATGAAGCTAGCAGGGAATTCTTTGATGAAAGATAAAAACAATTGCCATTTGATACTTTGATTTTTGGGAGCAGCATAATTTATTTCATCTGTTTTGTTTTAACTTTCTTTCTCCAATCACTGTCTATGAATTCTCTTGAAAATTACCAGGTCTCTTTTATCCCTCAACCTAAAGCTTGATTCAATCACTTCTTAAAAAGTAAGATGTACTTCATATGGAAATCAGTATGGCAGCCTCTTGTGGTTTTGAAAGATGTCATCTTTTTATCAGCATCTGTTATCACTGTCTTATTCACTTTGTATCTCCTCCTCTTTTTCAGCTACCTGCTTCTACTCTCTGTGTCTATCTGTGTGTTTGCTCATTGCTTTTCGTCTCACGTCTTCATTTACTTGAAATGACACCTCCTAGTTTTTCCCCCATTTATTTCTTTCTAACTTCCGCATGTGCAAGTGTATCCACAGGTTCTTGGACTCACTTACTCAGCATTTATGCACAATGATGAAGTCTGAATGGACCAGGATAAAAATCAACTAGGGAGGTTGATGGAATGGCTATAATTGGCTATGTGAAGCCTGCCATGTTTAGGGGAGTCACATAGTCATTCTGGGACAAGAATAAATGGGCAGCACACTGACTCCAATACAGTAATTGAACCTGGCTTTTCAAGCTCAAGGATCAGGTATTGCCTGAAGTCACCCTAGTTTGGTGAAGGTATATCAATCTGAAAGGAGCATGAAAACAATAAATTAAGGTAATTATATGGGCAGAAAAAACAGCAATATCAGCCACTTCTTTACTTATTTTCATTTTGGAGAAAGAAATGTTTTTATTCTAAAATTATTACTTTTACAATCACAGAAAAATGAAATAAAAGACACACAAACCAGAAAATATAAAGGGAAAAGTTAAAATATATACAAAATAAACAACTTGATGGCTACATAAAACTACTATTAGCATTTTAATCTATATGTATAAGACAGTTGACAAAGAGATCCTCAACCAGTTATCACACTGAGAATAAGGGACTGCCGAGTTCTCAGCCCTAATGGGACGAACATATCATACGTATCACCTAAAGACACAAGGACTTCTCGGAAGAGGGAATGGAAAAGATTGTAGGAGACAGGTGGAGGACGACTTTAAGGAAACATTGTTTTCCAGACATAACTGAACAGTTGCACATATGAACTGACAGTGATTCTGATGGCATGCACAAGATTTGCCCAAGTTCGGTGACAAAATCTCAGCGCAGAGATGGGAATTCGGCACAAAACCCCAGCCCTAACTTAGGAGCTATTTGGCTTCATAGCTGCTGGACAAGGGAGACTCAGCTTTCTTTAACACACTGTTCTCCAGGTTAGGCCCCACTTGCAAAAAGAGTTAGACAACAACAAACTGAACTCAACGGAGGAAGAAAAAGAAACTTAATGCTGGGTAGGAAGATGGGTGAGGGCAGAGATGGTGGATACAGGAGTTCAGAGAGTGAATATGATCAAAATTCATAGTATAAAATTCTCAAGAGTAAAAATATTAGAACATAATTATGATTTAGATCACTAAGTCAGCCTTTTTTTTTAAAAAGTAGTTGAAATTAGTGTAACAAAATAATAAGACAAGAAATGACGCAAATAGGTATTGGTATTTGTTGCTAATGAAAACCTAGTTGTCCTAAGACCACAATTTCTCTATGTGAAGTAGGATACTTGTGGTATTCAGATTTTTTTCAGCCTTTTTGTTTTACCCCTGAATTTTGTATTATTTTCATATATCTCTGTGTGTATTTTTTCAGTGCACCAAATTAATTTGTTTTCATTTAATCTGCAAGATGTTGTCAAAATTATCAAAATCATTAATTATTCTAGATAATTATTAAAAACAATTTTGTAAGGAAAATATATGTAGAACTATTCTACAAAAATCTGTTTGTAGAAACAAATATATGAGAATTTAAAAAAATTGTAAATGCTTCCAGTGTACATATTTGGCTGGTAACAAGCTCAAATCCAACTTCCTATTTGCATAATTTAAGTCAACCGTACAAAATCACAAACAATCAAAATGCAGAGTTGTGGAGCCCAATCACAGCAGATACATTTTAAAAACTCTCTGGTACCTACGGCTCAGGAAACTTAGCTGAAGAGGAAGAGGGAAGTCTGTAAGAGTTAAGGATCATGGAGTTTGCTGTGAGATTGTGTCTCCTAGTAGTCTCAGAAACTACACCCAAAACTTTTACCAACATGATTGTCCCAGTGTGAGTTGAATAAGAATGACACCAATGAAATGACAACCTGGATGGAGAAAAGCCCATGAGGCCTCAACCTTACACAAAGAACCCTAGATACTGAGCAAAGCTGGCAATGGCAGAGGACGCTTTACCCAGGGATAGCACACCAATTAGTTGTCCACTGCCAAAGTTCAGCCCTGAAAACAGAAATAGAGGTGGCAGTATATGGACTGAAGAGGTTATATTCGTATTCATATTCATATGTGTGTGTAATAACAGTGAGAAAGGGGGGTTTGAAGGGAGGGGTTGGAGAAAATGTAATTAGAGTATACTCTAAAAAATAACTCTATGTAGTTTTTAAAAGACATGAAAATGGAAGGAGAATATGTGGATGGATCTAGAGGAGATGGAGTAGAAAAGTGTGGGGTGGTTATGGTCAAAATTAATTGAATACATGTATGAAATTATCAAAGAATGATAAAATATATTAAAAACGATCATTGCACAGAGGGCTAAATTGAATTGGGCATTCTTGTATAATAAGCACTGTTAAAAACAATGGCACAATCAATCAGTTTTATTGGAGCTTAAAGGATAGATGTGACCAAAGAAAGAGAGAAGGACTTGGGTTCACTGCACAGTCCTTGCAAGTGACTGTGTGCTTGTTGCATACAGTGGAACTGTCTGAAAAGCAACATCAGAGAGTCCTCACGGTGCAGAGCTCACAGAAGTAGTGCAGCTAGTTACCAGACAAAAAATAAGCAACAGCACCAATTTCCAGAGGCAAGCAAGTGAGCACAGAGATTGCTGAATGGAGGTCATCTTTAAATCCAAGTTCAAAAACTACCCCATTACAAAAACAATTGTAAGAGGCAAAGTGATGACCCAGAGGACACCAGAAGAAGCAGATAATTCACAGTGCTTGTGAGAGAAGCCTTATGCTGAATATAAAAGGAAAAAATGATACAGATGTGACAAATACATCCAAACCATCAGTGGGACCAGGATTGAATAAAGGAATGACGTTCAGGAATTTTCCATGAAATACAGGTTATCAATAAAGCAAAGGGATAAAACATCAAGTATTTTAATTAAAAAGTACAAGTCAAATAGAAGTTCACTACTGTATCTTGACAGCCTTTTAACCAACAAAAGGGAGAGTTAGTGAACTTGGAAATGCATCAACAGAGAGCAAGCAATTAATAGAACGCAAGGATAAAGAGTGAGGAAAACAATAAACGACAAACGACACCACCAAACACCTCACAATCAGAGCTGAACAGGGAGGATGCTGTGGCTTTTGTTCTAATAATGGCTGAAAGCAGCAGACCTTATACCTGCCAACCTAGGAGGTCAAACTAGTGAAAAGTAAAGATAAATCCACAGCCATCCACAAAGAGATGCATGTAGTAAAATGCTGAAATTCAAAGCAGTAAGAAAATCTTGAAAATCACAAGGTAGAAAACGTACTTCCACTTGAATACAATGTTTGACAAGTGACCACGTTGCATAAAAAATCTGCGTCTAATGGAGCAGGTAATTTAATCAAAGGGTAAATTCAGCTTAGGTGACTGTATCTTTCAATACTGCTAATGAGAAGACATTTTCAGGTATGTGTTTGTTTTCTGTTGCTAAAAACCAATGGCCATAGATTAGGCAAATTACAAAGAAAACAGTGAAATTTCATCTAATGGTTCTGGTACAAGTTTGAAGGGTGCTCTTGGGAGTCGTATTAGGAGAATCCAGAGACAAGATGAGACCATGAAACAGCAGGAATAAATATGTGTATACTCCTTACAATCTTTTCTCTGTGCTTTTATGTAGCAATATGTAGCTATGGGGCATCCATATTGGTAACATTTTCTAAACCTGATCACCACCTAAGAGCCCCACCTCTAAACAACATTCACACCAAGTTTGTATGCTTTAAGTAATCACAGGGACATTACACCCCCACCAGAGTTTCAGAGTGCACAGGTATATGCAGACCATAGCACCAGATAAATAGAAAAAGAGTACTTGTTTCTAGTAACTTGATCCTATAATAATGATTGAAAGAGGGAGCCACAGATGGTAAGTCATATCCACAGAATAAGGCAAAAATGTCTATGGAAGTATTTATGAAATTATTCAGTGCAATTGAAAAACATTTTCTTTGTTTTCTCACAGACATTTAAAAATCAATATAAGGTAGCATATGTATGGTGTCATCTTGGCTCCGTAATGCAGAAATGCCACTCATGTATAATAAAGCTACCCATAATAGCACAAAGGAGGTGTGTGGAATCCAACTTGGGATGAAGAATCATCAGCACATTGCAGAAGTAAAAACTGTGATAATTCATATACATTTCTAATATGTGTGTACGTAATATCTATCACAATAAAATACCACAAAAGGAGGAAAAGTAAGTAGAACACAACAGGAGGAAAACTGCCATCACAGCAATTAAGTTAGTATAAATCTGAAGCTGATTTTATTAGTAAGTGCATGATAAACTCTAATCATAAAAATCTGAAGAGAATTATTAAGGCAAAATTAGAAAACATAAAATACCTGACACAAATGGTAACAGTAGAGGAAGAAATGAGGAATACGAATACTTGTAACAGGAAAAGGTCAAAGGCAGACATAAATCTATGTATATATTAATTATAATAAATGTGAACATATTGAATGTGTTTCACAAAATGTTAAAGGCTGTTGAATTGGGCAAAAATTATTCAGATATATTACAGGTATAGTAAACACTCTTATAGTCAAAGATACAAGGAGATTAAAGGAAAATCACTGGGAAAAAATAAGCAAACAGCATCCATAATTGAAGTGGAGTACTGGTAGACAACCTAGACTCTGAAACAAAAAAAAAATATTGGAGATCAAATGGAATATTTCACAATGATATAAGCTCAGTCCATCAGGAACATGTTAGCATTTAAGCACATAATCATTCAATCACACAGAAGCAAAGTATATGACAAGCTGACAGAAAGAAAAACTGGTAAACAGAACTGGAAATGTCAACACTCTTCATTCCTTTACCGAAAAACTAGATTAGCAAGAAAATATGTCTTGTAAAATATCAAAACCAAACTTTACAAACCAAACATCTATGGAAGGCTCCTTCTAACTACAACAGAACAAATGTTCTGACATTTTTTTGGAACATTCTCTACTGCAGGCCATACGCTTGGCACTGATAACAAATCGCAGTAAGGTTAAAAGCATAAAAATATTATTTACATTTTATGCTATACTGAAATCAGAAATAAAATAGGAGAAAATTGGAGAACTCACAAACACATAGAATTCAAAGAATGTGCTCCTTGAAGAGTCAGTGACTCAAATTAGAAATCAGAAAAGGTGAAAATACTTTTACATACGTGGAGATGAAGATACAACATAGTCAAATATCCAAGATGCAGGTAAAGCTGTGCTCGGTGGAGAAATGTGTTACTGCAAACATTTGAACCCTGCAGAAGGAAAACGAAGTGAAAGAAGTGATCTAATTTTTCACCTTGAGAAAAGAAAGAGCAAACTAAACTTAAAACAGGAAGTAAAAAGAAATAATAAATATTAAAACAGAAAATACTGAGACAACAGAAAAACAACAGGGAAAAGTGACGAATCCAGAAACCATCTCCGGGAAAAGAACAAGAAAATTGACAGGAGCTTAATTATTCTATTAAGAAAAAATTGAGAGAACTAACATTAAATTCAGCGATGGTCAAGAAAGATGTTACCATGTTAATTGAGAAATGAAATGAACAATGAAAATGCTGTGGACAATTTTATGATGACAAATTAGAAATGTTCTAAAATGGATGAATTCCCAGAAAGGACGTAGATTACTGAAACAGATTCAAGAAGAGAAAGAAAATCTGTACACATTCATCATAAGTAAATAGATCAAATTTGTAATTTTAAAAGCTCCCAAAAGAAAATGTCTAGGCCAAAAAGACATTACTAGTAAATTGTGCCAGAGCTTTTGTTGCAATTATCAATTATTTATAAACAAATTAAAAATGTGTAGAGGGACTAATGCTCTTAACTCATTCAAAGAGACTAATATTTCTCTGTTGTCAAAATTAAGCAAAGTTAGTACAGGAAAAGAAAAACTATAGGCTTCTGTGCTACAAACAGATGCAAAATCTTCAAAAACCACTAGAAAACCAGTGCAGCATAGGAAACTGAATATATCTCATGATCAAAGAAAATGACTTTAAGAATGCAATGTGAGGTTATGACCTTCTCAAGAGGCAGAAAATGATTAGACAAAATTCATCACCCCTTCATGAAAAATCAAGCTAGTAATATGATAAAATGGTGTTGCATAAATTCTTTAGGTCAGTGACAACAGAGTAAATGGTTTTCTGAAAAGGTATGTGTGACTACTTTTCTACCCTTGGACTATAATTTATTGTTATTGTCGTTGTTGTTGTTATTATTATTATTATTATCATTGATTATTGTGTGTATGTGTGTGCTCTAGCACACATGCTGAGGGTGTACATGGAGGTCAGAGGATGGCTTTTGGTAGACAGTTCTCACCTTCCACCTTGTTGAGTTAGAGTCTCGTTTGCTGTTAGTGACTGTATGTGATGTACAAGTTAGCTGGCTGGCAAGATTTCAGAGGATTCTGCAATCTCCTCCTCCCACTTCAGAATGCTGGTATCACGGATGCATGGACTGCATCTGGGTTTTTTATGCCGGTTCTGGAATCCAGCTTAGGTTATTAATCTCACACAGCAAGTGCTTTTATCCACTAAGCCATCTCCTTAGCCCAGGTATGTCTACTTCTGCAACTTCCCATTAACATTGTACTGAAGACATTTTCAGGGCAATAATATGGAGTGAAGGACATCAAGAAAAATTATTTAAAAAATAGAGACTTTTATGTGAAAAATACTAAAGTGGCAATTAAAGTACCAGTAGAATAATAAATAAGTTTGGTGAGGTTCTGGAATATTATACCACTATACAAAAATTAAATCATGCTTTAGATTCTTATGATGAGCAATATGAAAATAAAATTAAGAAAAATTTTTAAATTTTATATAGTATCAAAAATACCATATACAAAATACAAATACCATAAAAATAAAAAATAAATAAAATAAGATATAAATACAAATACAAAGTACTCATGAAAAAATTTACCTAAAGATATATAAATTGGGGTACTTGGGAGGTGGGTAAGTCAGTAAAATGGGTGCTGGATAAACATGAGCAAATGACATCAAATCCTGTTAAAGGATTTAATAAATGAGGAAGTCTTTTTCACCATGGTAGTGGGAACTGGTGTGGCCACTATGAAAACTAATGTGAAGAGTTTTGCCAATACTGATAAAAGAACAATGATATGACCCAGCTGTAGCCCTCCTGGGCATTCACCCGATGACTATATATGCTACCACAGGGATACTTGCACACCCAGGTTATTTTTAATCTGCCATAAAGAAAAACAAAATTAAGAAAATTTCAGAAAATTGATGACTCAGGAAAATATCTTAAGCTGTAACTTAGGCTCAGAAAAACAAAGAGCATATGTTCTGTCCCCACCCCCACCCCGTGTGTGTGTGTGTGTATGTGTGTGTGTGTGTGTGTGTTGGCATGTATGGATTTATGTGTATATGTTCAGTGTGTTCTGTCACAGAAGCTGTAGGAGACCATCAGGTGTCCTGCTCATCACTTTTCACCGTATTCCCTTGAGACAAGGTCTCTCACTGCCACTGGAACTAGGCTGGAAACCAAGAAGCTCCAGAAATCACTTGTTGCTGCCACTGGTCTCACAAGTTGCTTGTTATTGGTGCCCGTACTCATGCTCAGCTCTTTATGTGAGTGTGGAGATTCTGACTCAGGTCCTTATGTTCGTGTAGATACCAAGCATTCTTACTCACAGAGCCATCTCCCCAGTCCATCCTCTCTCTCCTGTGTGGATCCTAGCTTCTAATTTTACATATGTACATTTTTGTGGAAGTCAATGTGAGTATGGGTTATGAAACTAGTAATATGTTCACGAGAGGGAAAAACAAGTTTTAAGTAAGGAAGGTGTGTGGAAAGGAAAAGGAATGCGTGTGTTATGGAAGCGGAAAGAGAAACACTGGAAGGGAAGGACACAGGGGAGGATGAGGACCAGGACACAGGCAACAAAGTGCATGTGTGTGATCGGGGTCCACCAAAATAAAGTATGCTGTGAGATGCTATGTTACACCTTATGATGTCTAAGCAAGGACATGATTTTCACAACCACAGCTGTGCCTATGTTCTTAGTAAATATTGACGACAAGGTGGGAATAAGCTGTGGTAGATTCTTATACTCCATGACATGCAGGGAAACTAAGGATCCTTCTTCAAAAATTAAAGAAAATTCTTGTTACGTCTGTGTCTATGTGTGTGCAGATACACACAGAAGAGGCTATCAGGTCCCTTGAAGCTGGAGTTATAGGCATCAGAGCCACTCAATGTAGGTGCTGGAATCTGAACCGTCAGAGCAATCAGTGCTCTTCACCATGGAGCCATCTCTCCAGCCCTCAAGATTCACTTTCTGTGGACCTCTTTTAAATGAAATAAGCCTATTTCAGGGAAACTTCTGAAGTCACCTCATGAATCAGTGGCCCTAAGCAAGTGGCATACTCGGGAGGAGAGGGCTGTTAGGAGAGGAGAAAGGGAACTTGCTCCCTCATTAGAAAATTTCCGAGAAACTTGTTCCTCAAATCTCCAAACAGAAAACCTCCCACCTCTGACACAGAGGGTCCTCTGAGCCTCTGCTCAGGACCAAACAGATCAGTCTTCACTTGCATGGCAGGGACAGCAGATACAGAAATTGCATGCACAACCGATCATGTCATCTTCCCACGACTGAACTCTGACCAGTTTGAACTGACTTTATTTACATGGAGTGAGTTGCATGAGGTGAACATCATGTAAAGTGGCCCACCCTAACCGTACAAATGCTTCTTCCATTGGAGACACCATCTTCTTCCAGGCCATACCTGTATGCTGTTAGGATTCCTCTGCTAACTTTCAGCCGGCCACCTCCATGGTATACTGAATAAATATTCTTACTGTCCCATGGTAAGGGGGCTGAATTCTTTCATGAGCTGCCACTCCCTTTCCTCATCACAATTTTTCTTTACCAACACATATATGTGATTTGCATTGCAACAGTTTAGGGCTGTGTGATACAGAAATGCATAATAAACATTCTAGAAATATTAAGAAATAGAAGGACATCCAGTGGATATAATTCTGATTAAGAAGAGAACACCAATGTTATTCAATGCCAGTTGTCAGCCCTGAAAACACACTATGATTAACACTATACAGATCGAGCAGGTTATACTCAGGAACGCATACATATGTGCATACAAACATGGATGCATATAAAACAGTTAATGAAAAAAGATGTCATGAATTCAAAAGAGTGCAAGGAGGGATCTATGGGAGGGTTTGGAGGGAGAGAGAGATAATCGTTTACCCTGTTTCTAGGAAGACTCCATATCTGATGCTTCGAATCGAGTTTAGATCCAGAGGGTAGACTTTTAAGGTTCTCAGTAACTTGATCCACGTCCACCCTGTGTCCCAGCCTTCTCTCCAATCGTTTGGCGTTTTGCTAGCTTTATCCCACTGCTCACCCAAATCCTCCTCCCACTACCACATTCATCTCCGTGAACACAGACTCCAGTCTAACTTCTGTTCCAGCGCAAATGCCATCTGTTTTTATCTTTAAGGTACAGTTTAATTCTGGTGTTATATAATAACTAAATATTAGAGGTAACGTAACCTCCATGTGCTGAAGCACAAACACGTGGAGAAAGGGCAGTATTGATTCAGATCCCAGATGTTTCCGGCTTGCTACGTTGAGCTCAGACAAGCTATTAAATATTTCCAAGTGCGCAATTTTTATTCAAGAAAAAAGCACTAAAGTAACTAAATTTTGCAAAGTAAAGTAACTAATATTTGCAAAATTATTTAATGACCAAGTCCCATTGTTTAAATTCACTAATTTCCTACCTCAAGAATTACTTAAACATGGTATCACCATCTTGTACTTATGTTATGAATATACCAATATACCAATATACCAGGTTTTTGTTTTCCTAATTATGCAAACATAAAAAAATCAGTGATTCATAGTAGAAAATTTTTGTTAATGAATATATTTAACAAGTGGAATGTGATATTGATGAACAAATAAAGAATTACATGAAAAATATAGTCCTTAGTGATTTTATAAGGAGTATCATTTTATACTACATGTTAAAAAGACCCCCAAATACTTCATAGAATGAGACTAAAATTGTACACATAAAATATGAAATGCTTTTAATGAGGGACCATGTACTCTGCATGAATGAGCATTCATGCATAATATCTTAAGAGCTAAAGTCACATAAAAAATATCATGTACAAAGTTTAATGCCCAACAATGGTGTTACTGAAAAAGGACTTGTACTTGGGAACTTGAAATCTTTCTGAGATTTGTGCCAATTATGCTTTGGGATCAAGAAATTTAACAACAGTGAAGTGAAGAATACCTTATATATACTAAATTTGATCCTTTAAATTCATTAGCTATGTAAAAAACTGTCACATTTAGGAATAATCCTAACAGTTCGTGCAAATTGGCCCCATTTTCTTAGATATTAGAAGTATATTTTACCAGAATATCTCTTTTCAAAAGAATTTGATTCAAACAGCCCAATGCAGTAACAGTTTTTTCTGTAGGGCATTTTCTACTTTGTACCCGTAGTTTTGGTGAATTGTAGTATCTAGTGGGAATCAATTGCCCAGAGGAGAAGAAACTTGTTTTCAATGTTACAAAATCATCTCTTCTTCATGGTTCTTTTAATCACGTTTATTACTTCCTTATTTCTCAGACTGTAAATAAAAGGGTTTAATAAAGGGATTACTAGAGTATAAAAAATAGCAACTGGTATGTCTTTATCCCCTTCATTGACTGAACTTGGTCGAATATACATGTAGAGAAGAGACCCATAGAATATTGACACAGACAGAAAGTGAGAGGCACAAGTTGATAAGGCTTTGCCTCTACCCTCTTTAGATTTCATTGAGAATATAGTGAAAAGGATATAGAAATAAGATATCAAGACAACAGTAATGGTAAAGCATTGAACTGAACCAGAAAAAATGAGTATCATCAATTCATTGATATAAGGGTCAGCACAGGAGAGTCTATATAATGGAAGGACATCACAGAAAAAGTGCTTGATGACATGAGACCTACAGAAAGTTAACCTGAACAAGAACCCTATGTGAATCATGGAATGCAGGTTCCCTGCTATGTAGGCTCCCACGATTATCTGAAGGCAGAGCTTCTTGGACATCATGGTGTGGTACTGCAGTGGGTTGCATATGGCCACATAGCGGTCATAGGCCATCCCTGCCAGAAGAAAGCAGTCTGCAGTTTCAGCAAGACAGAGAAAATAGAACTGAGCCATGCATTCATAGAGAGAAATCCTTCTGTCCGCAGTAAAGAAGTTCTCTAGCATCTTGGGAGTAATGGCACAGGAACAGCAGGAGTCCATCAGAGCCAGGTTGCCCAGGAAGATGTACATGGGTGTGTGAAGACGGTGCTCCATGCAGATCAAGGCCACCAGCCCGAGATTCCCCACCATGGTGACCAGATATATGACAAGGAACACCAGGAACAGAGGGGTCTTCAAGTCTGGGTGATCTGAGAATCCCACCAGGATGAACTCTGTTGTCAAGGAGTAGTTGTCCTCAGTCATCATTAGTTTCTCTGTTGAGAAGCGAGAAAGATAAGGTTGCCACTGTGAACCAATCATTTTCCACATTTGTTTGTTTTGTATGGCACAATATTTTTTTTTCTACGAACATCACCTACTGTCCCTGGAAAGTAGCTCTTGTACTTTTCGGGTTTCTTCTACTTTTAAAGAATCAACGTCTTTGAAATTCACAGAAACATGTTGATAATCCTGGAGAGTACGTAAGTGGAAAAGGATTATCTTTCTGCATGTGTATAAAGATAACAGGCAAATTCAGTGTACCCAGACTTGGTTCTTTGTCCTCAAATAATTTAAGTGTCAATATTTTTTTTGTGTTCCTTAAAATACGTTTAAATCATCCTGCAATATGAGAAATCTGTTATTATACGTTGTTTTAGAGGAGTTTTTTTTTTTTTTTTCTTAAGAATCGTAGAAGCATGGGTAAAGCTCGGTTGGTCGAATGAGTGCTTACAGTGCATAGAGCTGTGAGTTCCACCCTCAATGCTGCACAAACAAGGCATGATAGAATATGCATGTCATTCTAGAACTCATGAGACAGAGGCAGGGGTACCAGAAGTTGAAGATCACCCTCAGCCATGAAGTGAGTGAAGACTACTGGTAATGCATGAGACTTTATCTCAGGATAAGTAAGTAAATAGTTAAATATACAGACGTTAGTGATAAATTAGTGCTTAATTAATATATATTCGAGATGGCAGACACATAAGGCTAAGGCTGCATGGCTGTTCATCTTCAAAAGGGAAAACCACATTAGAATGAAGAAATAAATGTTCCTAGGCTATCATTCTTGTCTCCTATAAACATTCACTCTGCCCATGGCATTATTCTCATTGAGGATTTTTTTCAGATATCTAAACCTTTGTTTAGGGCATAAGAGACAATTTTACAAGCAATACTGCTCAGTGGAAGTTTAATTCAGTCTTCCAGAGCAAACTGATCTCCTTTTCTGTATTTTGTCACAAAGTACCCCTGTACAACAGAATCCCCAAACCTGGCACGTAATTTTCACTGCTTTATTTTTGTAAATATATCTGAAAACTTTTCTGACTAAATTACAAACATTCTGGTGTCATATGTTACTTGCCTCTGTGAAAGGAAATATAATAGACAGTGGGAGAAAGCAGAGCTAATTCTAATCGTAGATCCATTGTGATAGCCTGGGTGAGCTTGTTTTCTGTATCCTAGTTATGATGATGTTGAGTGAACTCTAATTTGCACATATGATCATTGCCTTAAGAGGATCTCTAAGGAAAGTTGCAAAATAGACATCTTAGGAAATAAATATCTTCCCTTGTATTTCTTCTTTGTTTCTCAAAATGTTATATGCTTTTTCTAGTAAATAAGCTAATAAAACAAACACACTATCAAACTTCATTGTTTAATACTTAGAAACACATACATTCTAAGAGAATTTAGGGAAGTAAATTTTGTTTTGCCTTAAGAGTCTCTTTCATGTGACTAATATTGTAGGAAAACATATTGGCTAATCATATTAACCTGATGGTTAAAAATGGATTTGTTTTTCCATAATCAAAACACTCAGGGGTAGTCAGTAGGAAATTCCTTGTTGTAGTAACTAAATGCAATTCATACAGTTAAGTGAAGCAGAGAAAACTTTCAATGAACATGCCTGTGTTATTCAAAATATTGTGTGCTCTTTCCTGTATGGGCTGAAGTTATCCTATCAGAAAGTCATATTAACTACTATTCTATACCTCCTTCTGCTTCAGGTGCCTTTCAGTTATGAGAAGAGCTCTAAATATTATAGAGGAGTTCAAACCTAGGAACATAAAAAATGATAAAATTTCAGAGAAGCAAATCTATTTTTATTATAAAAATCTTCAGTAAAATGTTAGAATATCTCTTTTACCTTGAGTTTACCAATGTGTTTTTCTTAGCGAAGAGTTTGCATTGTAGTGGAGGTCTCAGAATTTATGAATATATTTCTTGTTGGAATTCAGAGAGTGAAAGTCAGAGACGATCTGAGATCGGTAATAGTTGTGTCCAGCACACAACACAGTTAAAGTGTTCCAATAAATCCTACAGGAATTCCCTTGTATTGCAGCCCATTCCTTTGAGATATTAACTGCTTAGCCATACAAACCACTTGAGCGTTTTAAACAGTATCCTGTGAGACAATGGTGTTAAGGCAAATGACCTTCAGTCAAATTTATTTGAAGGTAATCTTGCAGATTTTTAACTAACTGACTTAATTTTTATAATTCACTTCACAGTTGTATGGATAAAATGGCAAACAGTATGTGTAATGTAAAAATGTATTCCAATGGAGCAAACAGATTTTTTTCCTCCCAGCAGGTATCGATTGCAAATAGCTTCTGGGTTAGGAGTAGGACTTTGCCTTTACTTCCCCTTCTCAGGCTATGGATATTTTCTGGTTTGACTCTATGCAGGGCTTGTGTATGCAGCCATACTCTCTGTGAGTTCACATGTGTGGCAGTCCTGTTGTGCCTGGAAAACACTGTTTCCTTGGAGTCATGCACCACCTCTGGGACTTACACCTGTCTGTATTTCTTAAACAGAATAGAATAAAGGGAAACAATAATAATTGATTATAAACAAATATATCGACTTTCTGTTCATTTACAAATCCTCCCATCTCCCGTCACTCAGTACACATTTCTCATCTCCCAGTAAGTCTTACCTCCATTTGTGTAGGTGTACCTAGAATTTCCTGTTTCATTATATATCTCATTATTCAACCATAAGCAACTGCGCACAGTTCTTGCTGCCAAGGGCCTGGGATCAAAGCACATCTAGATAAGTGGAATGGCTCCAATTGGTCAGGCTCAACCCACATTTTGGAAAATGATGCAGTCCAGCCCTTACCAACTGCATAACACACTGCCTCACACACTGGACCCTCATAAGCTTTCATACAGGGTTGGAAGGAATGGGTGATGTGGCATACCAGTCTTGATGTAGACACATGAATCTGGTACTTGAATCTGATATGGTCGTGAAACAGTAAGTGGACGTAAACTTATGGACAGAAGGAACAATGCCAATATCTATTGTTTATTGTGCCTATTAATTTTTCAAATGGAGAATTTTTACTATAAAATCATCACTCTAGAATATTGATAGTAAAGCAAAACAAGAGAAGGCACACAAAGCATACATATACGACCAGAACAAATTAAATATGATTTAAAGAAGATACATGAAGTAAGAAAAATGCATATATTTTATGGTTACCTAAAATACCATTAGCATTTTGATATATCTTTTCATATTTTTTACTTGTACTCTTCTAGAAAAGTGAAATCACTGTTTAACTCACCAATATAGTGCAGGACCCATATCACTGAGTTGACGTAAGACTATCACTTCATGTAATCAGCTATGTATCGCTATTTTAGCTTATCCTCTTTAGGTGGACATATAATTTCATTTCATTTTTCTTTATTATAATAAAACTGCTGGTTTGAATCCACTAATCTACTTTCACTTTCTCATCCAATGTGTCTGAAATATTTGAATCTAGTTATGGGAATACTTTAAATGTCTTTTTTTCCTACAATGCTTCTTGAAGCATTTTTTTGTGACTCTGGAGATGATGCGTTTTGATCACATCCGTTCCCAATTACCCTCCCACTCTGGCTGGCCCATGTCCTTTACCTAACTAGTCACTCTTTGAGTCACTTCTATGCTTCCCCCTCTTTTGAAAGACCTGACGAGTTTCATTAGGATTGGTTACAGGAACATTTGTCAGAGTTTTTTTTTACATAGACATGCTCACCGTATTGGTCACACCACAGAAGAAAATGTCATTCTCTCCCCTAGCAAGCATTAACTGCTTACAAATTCTCAAGACAGTGTTGGGTTTCATGAACCCCTCTTCCTTTCCAGTCTTTTGCAGATCTCGTATGGGTAATGATGGATGTTATGAGTTCCAGAGTGAAATGGCCCTGTCGTGCCACAACACAGACCCACTTACTCCAACACTTACATTCTTTTCATGCCAGCTCGTGAGGTTTCAGGGATGGGTAGAGGACTCTATTAGGAACCGTGCTTGATACCGTTCATGCTACATTTTAGAAAGAATTTGTGTGAACTCTGCTCATGCCCTGAGAACTCAAGAGACACGATTTAAAACTCAATATGCTGCGGGTCCAATCCCAGCAGGTGTTTAGCGGCTGGTGATGGCGGGCTAGAGTGGAGGAAACAATAAGAATAAAACCACACCTCTTATGGATGGAACCATCTTCTTTAGTCCAACTGTTCCTGCCTCCTTCTACTTCTATTCTTCCTCTTCTGTTCCCTTTCTTCTGTTCCTCTACTGTTCCGTTTCCTACTCTTACTACTCTTACTGTCTTTCTGTTTTCCCATGTATCTTATATATATTTTAGACAGAGCTCCTCATGGGAAAGATCACAGTGCAATCACATCTTAATCATGTCTTAAAGCTTTACATAATGATTACAGGTTTTACATTTCAGTTCCATATCTTTTAAAAACAAGTTGTCTTAAAACCCACACCTCAACACCTAGTTTTTCATACATATTTCTTCCCCAATACATTGATATCCTAGGAGCATTAGTTTTTGTATTACAAATTAACAGAGTTTAAGCAGGCCAACTAATTTCATAGCCAGCTTATTTATGGCTGAAAGGTTGCTAGGGAACAAGTACACATCATAGTATCCTAACGTACACAATTCTTATTAGTTAACATAGTAAAACAAGTTTATTATAACTAAGAAGCTTTAAGTCAAGGGTCTTTTTGGTTTTCTTAGATAAAAAGAAACTCTGCTGCACAGTTCTATGTCCCCAAGGCATACTCCAAAACCATTAGTAAATTTTTTGATTATAGAGACCAGGAAAGAGTCAATTTTATTTGTGGTGGAGGAAGTTCAAGCCTAACAATGGGCTCTGAAACTCAGTTGTTACTACTTGATCATGGGTCTGTTTTTCACAGGTGAAACTCATTGGCTCAAGCAATTAAGCTTTCATTGTTTTGGCTTTCCTAACCCTGACCAAACAAGTCCCTAGCAAAAATATATTTTCTTCTTAAGTTAGTGATTCTAAGCCAACTGGTAAGACAATCTAATTTTAACCCTGTAACTATATGTGCAAAATAAAAAAAAAAAACCCTACTGTTTTTAGCTATACATGTTTGTTAGTTATTCTTTCTGGAGTTTTGATAGAGACACCAATTCAAATGAGTGGCACTGCCTTGCCCAGGTGGCATTGATCGAGGGAAATCATCACCATTGTGATGTGTGCCAGTAACACTGCCAGTGAGGGATTAGAAACTCCCATAGAACTTTCATACCAAAAGAGAGATAGGGAGTCCATAGTAGCAACAAGCACAAATAAGGCCCAGCAGTAGCAAAGGGCATTCAGGAGACAATCCTCTGGGAGGCCAAGGTAAAAACCTACTGTCACCCTGTTGAACAGTAGGCTATCTTCCTGATGCTCCAATGCTGGCTGCTGTTTCCCTGCACTGCTCCCAGCATCAATAGAATGATTTCTTTACTGGAAATTTCCAGGCAGCCTAATATGCAAGCTGGAGAATGACTACTACTCACTGCTCTTACTCAGTCCTGTAGTGAGAGAGCAGCAATAGAGGAAAGAAGTGAAGATTGAAGTGTGACTGGGAAAGGCATGTGAGAAAGTTGTAGGCAGCAACAAAAGCTTCACCTTCAAGGTGAAGCCTTATTCACTGACATATCCAAATTTCAGAATGCATATGCACACACACACACACACACACACACACACACACATACATATGCATACATATGTTTATATATACATACACATATTTTGGAGAACTGTAACTACCACTGAAAGGTTCCCTTGCTCCAATGCAATTGTCTTAGGGATGTGTTTCCTGAAAGCCAGCACAGGTTGCTTATTCATCATCTTTGGTCCAAGGGGACCAGACCTACCCTGAGTTGGTATCCCAACTAGACAGAGTCATCCACATGGTGGTGATTAACAGGTATTAAACATTCAAATTCTAAGGAGCGTAGAGTCTTCAGAGTTTCATAGAGCTGTTTGAGCCAGACAATGTGTTGCAGGGTCAGAGTCCCTGTAAGTAAACTTGAGGGGTCATTTTCTGAAGCTGTGAAGATGAACATTGGACAGCATACCAGAGGATGTAGGAAGTTCCAGGATGTCCATGAGACATCCACTGGGGAAAGCAACTTACACGGACAAGGACCTGACTAAGTGAGAAGCATGTGTCCTGCAGGCAGTGGAGCTGGAGCAACAGGATTACCCAAGCCCATTGGAGACTGTGTGATTCTATCATGAGCTTTAGATGCCTGTCACTGAGCTGAAACATTTCACGTTCACCAAGCTGGTTTTCAGTCTTACTTTGGCTTGATCTTTTCTACTTTGTTCCCACTCCTCCCTTTTGGAATAGAAGTGCTATTCTTTGTCACGGTTTGCCGAAATCATGTAGTTTAAAAATTTTTTTTATATTAGTCACATTATATCCTTGAGTCACAGAAGAAATTTTAGATGCTAGATTTATAAAAAGTGTTGGGAATAAAGACAATGGGAGAGTTTTACCATTGGAATGAATACATTTTTCATCAAGAGCAGACCATGAAGCCTAAGTAGGCAGGATGGAATGTCATGATTTACATTTGAAATACCCTCATAGGCTCATGTGTTTGAACACTTGGACACCACCTTGGGGCTTGAGAAGGTTGTATACATTTTAAGTGGAGGAAGTGGGTCACTAGGGGCAGACCTTGATTTTTATAGCCAGGACCCACTTCCTGTTCACCATCTGCTTCCGGACTACAGACAAAATATAACCAGCAGTCATCTATTCTTACTGCCATGGCTTCTCTACCACGGGGTGTTATATCCTCTCAAATTGCCAGCCAAGGCAAACATAGTCCTCACCAAGTTACTTTTTGTTGGGCATTTTTTTTTCCATAGCAATGAGGGGAAAAGTTAACACGGTTGGGTTTAATTTTTATTCTATTCTATTAATTTTTCTTTATTTTATTCTGAATTTCTTTAGTGCTCCATTTTTCTTTTGATTTAAGAATATGTTGTTTAATCTCCACAGATTGTGGATTTTCCCTGGTTTCTCTTAGTGCTAGTTAATTTCAATTATAATCTTGGTGATAGCAAGAATCACCTGGAAAGACAATCCTCCAGCAAAGTGTATGGAAGATTATCTTGATTACTTCAATTGAGGTGGGAAGACCTGTCCACTGTGGGTGGCATCATTCCTGGGGTTTTCACTTTGTAAAAAAAAGTATTTTGAGATTTAATGCTTTATGTACAAATTATATGAAGTCCACTTACAAAACAGTACTTTCTAGCTGTTCAAATAAAATAATTACATTTGGGTTGGAAAAACAAAAAGTCTATCAAAGCAACTCAGAGACCATAGGTTGTATTAAAGTCCTACAAAGAAGCATAATATAAAGAGAACTCAGGCTTCTACTATGGGTAGAGCAATCATGCAGGAGGTGTACTAAGAGAATGCAGGTAATGACTAGAGCAAAGAGGAAGCTAATGTAGCTCATTTCCACCTACTTAACAGTTTTTTTTATCTCTGCCATTTTCCAAAATTATTTCTTCTACTACCTGCATATGATTTTGTCTTCCATTCATTATTTAAATAACCATAATGATTGTGATGCTATTCACAATAATCAAGCTATAGAATCAGCTGGGTGCTTGTAAACAGATGGATAAAGGAGACATTAAGGTATAAATAGTATATACATATTCAATGAAGTATATTCAGCCATCAAAATGATGAAATGATGTCATTCATAGGGAAATAAATGTTAGAAATGGAAACTGAAGAGCATTATATCAAGTGAGACATCCAGACTCAGAAAATATAGGTATGGAATTTAGAGAAGGAGATGTGAAAGCAGAAGGAAGAAAGAATACCACTGGAAGAAGTGCAGAATATGATGGGAGGTCAATATGATCAAAATGCATTGTATACATATGTGATGACATAATGAAATTCCTTATAAAATAAATGAATATGTGGATAAATAGAGTTGATGATATTTTGAAAAAAAAAGCATCTGACAAAATTGAATATGCCGTCAGTTAAAAACTTACTTATCAAAGAAGGAAAAGAAAAAATTGTCCCCAAAATTATAAAATAGAGATATATAAATAACTTACGATTTTAGCAGCAGTGACGATAAGTTTCCCTCCTAAGTTCAGGGACAAAATAACTATGTTTTCCTTCATCTTCCCTCAGACTTTTACTGAAGACTCTAGGCAGGACCGGAATGTAAGAAAATAGAGTAAGAGACAGCCAGATTGTGAGAAATGAGAAAGAACTTCATTTTTCTTACAGAGAACACGACCTTAACATCATTTGAATAATGTCTATTTTAACAATATTACAGGGTACAAGAGAAATATATGCCAATAAAGTAAACCAATATATTCCAACCAAGTATATTTCACATCTTTATGATGAACATCCAGAAAATGAAGGAACCTATTTCCATTTTCTCCTCAGTCAAACAAACGAAGATACACGGGACTAAAATTAACGGAAGCACATCTTTTACTGGAGACAAAAGTTCATTATTGGAAGAGGTTGAAGGCAATTTAAATAGAAAGATGCTATATGCACATGGTCAGATAATATAATCTTGTTAACATAAGAGCAAGTCCCAATCCAATACAGGACTCAAGAAGTAAGGGAAAATATTTGCTGAAAATTTAGCCCATTTATTAGGCAACACTATCTAGGATTCTCTGGTTTATGCATTTTTTCCCATCTATTGGTTGAGACTGGAGTTGGTTTCAATTGGTAATGTTAAATAGGTGACGACTTCTTAGTACCTTCAAAGGACTCCAGATATCCTGAATTCCCAAATAAAATCTAGGAGAAAAATTACTAGTAGTTATCCTCCCAGTGTATTCTATTAAAATTCACTGACTGAGTCTCCAATACTATAAACAATGAAGGGAGGAAACTGGCTACCACCAGTCATCAGCAAAAGCAAGGAAAAACACATAGGGCTGGAAGGGACTTTGCAGAGTGGCTCTGGCCAGTGGCTGTGTGTGACCCTAGAGCTATGGATGTAACAACTGAAAAATAATAGTAATGATTAAATAATGGTAATTGCTTTATTTGCTTTCAAAAATCTTATATTTTTAGAAACATATTTTAATAACTTAAATATAAGATAAAACAAAAAATATCACATCCAAGTAGGATAAGGCAAAAACAACAGAAGGAAAAGAGCCCCACTTGTTCATACATGCATGAGTCCCTTAAAAATGCTGAACTGAAAGCTATAATGTATATATAATTAATGGTAACTGTTAAATGTTGCAAAATGTTGAGTCTTTTGTAATTAGCATTCCTCCCCCCCCAAATTTGTAAGCTATACAAAGGAAATTTGTGGTGTTACGATTGAAAGCAGTTAGAATATTTGCACAACTTAACTACAGGACAGCTCCAAAATCAGACTCCCATCGGTGTAGATAGGTTCATATAGAGAAACTCAACGGGCACATGATTGTCTGCACCTTAAGAAGGAAACAAAACGATGTAACAATGCAGAAACGGTCATCTCCTCATCACAGAAGCACCACCAATGCCAGTCCAGGGAAGCAATGTCCTTGACACGATTAAACATTCAAAAGCTGAAACTGAAAAACCAGGAAATCAAAAAAAATACATAGAAGAAAACAAGCCCTCCAGAACAGAAAGGAGGAATCCTCAGGAACAGGAGAGAAGAGTTTCCTTTTAAAAGGAGGCCCTGCAACCAGAGAGGAGGAAATGCCTCCCAGAAAAGAAGCCCTCCTCACAGCAGCCCCAGCTCTAATCCTGAGAGCTGTTCATCACTCCAGGGCGATACTCTTCACATCTTAAATCTAGGCAATGTGATGTCAACATCTGAAAACCACGTAGAGATGATCTCCAGAACAGGAACTTTTGAGAAGAAAATTTTAAAAAATTATATTTTTTCCAGTGAGTGTACTCCTTAAGACTTAAGTATTCAATGGGGTAGAGAAAAAGCCATGTAGAGGTGTTTAGGTGGAAAATTCAATGGCTTTGTGACATTTCCTGAGAACTGGTGAACTAGTGCAAATGTCTGCAGTTACATGGTAAAACGAATTTTGAAATCCTGCCACTTGGATTCTGGAACTCAAGACAACATGCCATTTTTTTCATGAGTAGAAAATGAAAAGGAGGAAAAAGTGAACTGTAATCTAGAAAAAGGGAGCATTACTGTAGCCAGGTGATTTCTGTCACTATTAAGACTTATAAACCACGCTTCTAGTATTGACATTTGCTGTATAGTGAATAAGATGGCAATTTACTCCATGGTGCTCCAAGCCCAACTCTGTAATGCTATTATAATTAGAAAAATATATTTGATAAACATATGTCCTGTTCTTATAAAAATTTGCCAGACCATAAAAATATTTTTATGGTGTGAATGTTTAATGTCCCTCAAGCACCACATGTTGGAGACTTGGTCTTTAATTGCTGGTGATGTAATGAGAGTGCACAACATTCAGAAGACTCAGGAACGGGAACTGAGGTCACTGGATATAGTCTTGAAAGGAATATTGAGATTTTTTTGCTCCATCTCTCCTCTCTCTGTTTCCTGGTTACTATATGTTAGGAAGCTTCTGTGGAGAGCCCCTGATCTTGAGCTTAAGTTCTTCTGTGTGTCTTTAAGTCGATTCACATTTGGGACAGCTGCTAAGCAAGGCTAAGTTGGAAAAGACTAGCCCAGAGGCAGTTCGTTTTGAGGAAGTCAAAGACCTTCATCTCATAAAATAGGAGGTTGGCTTTATGGCCAGCTAAAGAACAATAATGTTTTGTATATATTTTGATTTACCTTGCTGATTGTAACCTAGTGATTACACATACGCCATTTCCCTTGTGATCTGTAACCTTGTGATCAAACCTATGCCTTCTATCTCGTGATTTTAACCCCGTGCTTGCAAGTCCACCTGGTATTGCCCCTTGTGACCACTGCCCTGGCAACCTCAGGTATGTCTCTGGTGGGAGAGGGTATAAGAATTGGACAATAAACTACTTGGCCAGTTCGGCTCCTGTGAACTCAAGATACAGTGTGTGCGTGTTCCCGTTTATTCAGACTACTCGCGATTCAGAACCGTCTGATCTGGTAAGCTGGCCTTATCAAGCTTCCATATGCTACATAATTTATTCATGATGCATTGCATTGCATCATGGATACACTAAAGCAAAGTGAGCTAGCTGCTTACAGATTGAAAACAGAATAACTTTGTTCTTCTTAAATGTGTTTTTTTTACAATTTATATTTAATTATGTGCATGCATGAACCCTGGAACTAGAAGTATGAATGTTTGTCTGCTTCCTGACATGGGTGTTGGGAGCTGAACTCAGGTCCTCTGAAAGAACTATGGTGTTCTCAACCACTGAACCATCTTTAAAGTCCCATTTGGTGAATTTTGTTTTGTTTTGGTACTATTCTGAGTGATAGGAACATGACTATCTTGGTAAGGGATTTCTGAGAATTTGTCATTTTCAAGAGTAGCCAAAAAAACCCAAAAAAAACCAAAAAAGACGTTTTGATTGAAAATAAAGTGGTTTCAACAATGAGATTCTGGAGGAAAAACTGAAGCACAAACTATGGAAGTCCAATAAAACTCAGACTTCATAATGGAACAGTATCTCTTTGTACCATATATTAGTGTGATTAGTAAGATGTTAATAACAGGGAGAAATGAGTAGAATATGTAAGTCTTCTCAGCAGAAATTTCATTTTGGAAACATTTTAAAACAAAAGGCTTGAGGGTAATTTAGAGGACAATAACCAGTTTTTTTTTTCTACTTCCAAATTTGATATTTACTTTAAACAAGGTTTCTAAATGGATATTATCACCATAGATGAGAGGCTTTGAGAACTGGATAATTCACAGTTTAAAGACATCACCTTGTTGGCTGGATTTTGGATATTCAGAAAACACGTCATTTTCGAATGTGAATATCCAATGAACAGTGCTTTAAGGAAAATCAAAGACAGCATTGCTACTAACAAGATGAACAGAGCTTTAGAGTCTCTAGTGATACAAATGGAAAACAGCATTTCTATCATTACTGAAAACCAACTTGAATCAGATGAGGAAACCTCAGAATATTCAGACTATGGACTATTTTACAAGATATCTGAAATATACGTATATATGTAGTATGTATTATATTATTACATATATTATATTACAATAATATTATTTATAGATACAGATTGTATGCATACATATGTACTTATTTTAAAGATCTGAACAAATTAAGCAAACTGGATATCAATGATCTTAAGTAGACAAAAAAGGCCTTAATTGTTGTTAATTCAGTGTTTCTTACCCAAGTACATCTCAGAATCAAAAGAAATTCCAGAAAACTTCTGAGTTGAGCTGCTAAGTATTAAAGAATTCATGGGCAGAAAATAGTCATACACAGAAGCGGATTAATTTATTGCAACTCAGTGTTTTACCCAATTTAATCAGCTCAATGCCTGTGAGTCAATGAATCTTAGTATTTATATTGACTAGAATAGCTATTTGCCGAGGAAGTGTACTTAATAAGAGTTAGTCCCAGAGGCCCCACCAAGCTACACAGGTTGTGGCTGTGGCCCTCGCTTGCTCCCCAGAATTGCATAGGTGGAGACACCTGGTTGCAGAATACAGGTAAACAGCACTGGAAGTGTTCACCTGTTGTCTAGCTTTCATAGTACTAGAACTCGCTCTATAGGCAGCTGGTGGCTAAAAATCAGCCAAAGCAGCCTTTCTGAGCTTTGGACCTTGCGTGCTATAATACCAATTTGCCAAGCAAGATGTATTTATTGGTGCAACAGTGGAAGCACTATTATTAGGGTAGTTAACTGCTTTCTGATTAGGTCTGAGGCTTGCTCTGTTGGAAGAAGTTCGTTCCCAGTACTGTGGACCTATTCAAAGGCCCCTGGGTGGTCATGGACACTATGGGTAAACCCATTACTTTTGCTTTGTTAAATGGTTATGTGTCCATAAATATTTACATTTTTATACCCATGTAACCTATGTCCTCAGCATTGATCAAAGAAGTTTCTCTTTGCAATAAATGATGCAGGATGCAGACTCATTGTCACAACCGGTCCTGAGGTTAAGTCTCCTCAGATTAAAGGAAATGCCAGAAACATGAGTGAGTGAGGGGACATCAGGCATTTGACCTCAAGAGTAGTCCAAACAAAGCACTTCTCATTTTCGTTACCAAAGCAAGCAAATCACAAGGTGACACAGTTAGATTACGGAAAAAAAAGTACATTAAGAGGATGAATGCACCTGGTGGCATATCTTATCATCTTTGGTCATGTGAAAAGAGCCAAGAATATTTCTCTCAGGCCTTTGCCTTCTCCACAGAGACAATGCAGACATTCCATTCATGTCCTTGCTTTTATGTACATTCACTCATCATAGTTAGACAATTTTTTTTTTCTGAAAGGTCAGCTTGTGGGGTGAACATTCAGCACTCTGCCCTATTCGTAGTTCACAGCGATGTCATAGCTTTCTTACACAGATTCCCATAACTCCTGTCTGGTCAAGGTGCTGTGAACAAATGAGCATTAAGTCATTATCCTTAAATCGGTCCTTATATCACAACCTATGTTAGCCCCTGGGAAACTCAGGAAACATCACAGAAGGAGTGGAAGGATGTAATTGACAGATGATATAAGGAGGGCCGTGAAACACTGTCTAATGGACATGACATAGACATGCTACTTAAGAATTCACAGAAGCTTGGTTGTCTAATAGAGTCTGCACAAGACTGAGCTTGTAAACATTCGTAAGTGAGGGAGAGGCTCATGTCACCCTGCCCTGGAGAGTTAGTTGTAGTTGGGGGCCACTGGGGAGAGAAAGTTACTGTCTTTGGTTGTAGCCACTGGTGAGTTACTCATGCTCTAGTGGATAGCTCCACACCCTTGCTCACAAGGGAGGCCTTGGTTAAACCCAGTGAGCCACAAAGCAAAACCAAAAACCGAAACAAAACAGTATTAAGGTGGGATGAAAACTTGATGAGTGGGATGAATGTGGAAGGAGATGAGAGAGAGGAGAAGATCGAGGGTGGCCAGAATGTATTTTAGACATTGATGAAATTGTCAAACAATAAATTAATTTTAAAATACAGACTATTAAAAGAAGCAATTCCCAACTCACCTGCAGATAGAGCCCACAATTTTAAAATCAAATAAATATAACATTGTCAGTTCCAAAAAAAAACATTGTAAGGGAAATAGTTACTGAATGTACCATTAGATCAAGAACTGTTTGAATATAGTTAATGTAAAGTTAGAGTAGAATGCTTCACACAGGAAGAAAGGAGGCCTTCCTTCTACTATCCAACACTAACAATCTTGTCTTTATTTAATATGTTGCTTTCATGTGAGTATTCATCTCCTTTCTTTTGACTATTTTTAAGTTCCTTTCTCAAAATCTAATATGTGAGTTCTTTTTTTTAAATTTAATTTTTGAGATTATAATTATAGCATTTTTCCCTTTTCTTCCCTTTAACTCCTCCCATAAACCCCACTCTGCTCTCCTTCAAATTCATGGCCTCTTTTTTCACTAATTGCTATTAAATGCACACATGTATATATATATTCCTAAATATAACTTGTTCTTGAAGTTTGTGTCACACCAGTCTCTTAACAATCAAATCAAATGTTTTTATCAGTTTTCCAAGAGATACAATCCTAGTGCTCTGTTCTGGGAATACTCGAATGTCTGATGCTTCTGTACAAATTCATATCCCTAAGGTAACACTAAAAGTTCTCACTAACTTGATTCATTTCCACCTGCATCCCATACTCTCTCTCTCCAACAAATTGACACCATGTTGGTTTATTCATTCCCACTCTTCATTCTACTTTCCATACTCCTTAACACACTCATTACATAAATATGGACTCTGGTAATGCTCTTTGCTCTTTTTTGTTTTTTGTTTTTTATTTTGTTTTTTGTTTGTTTGGTTAGTTTCAGTTTTTTGAGACAGGGTTTCTTTGTGTAACAGCTCTTGTTGTCTTGGAACTTGCTTTATAGACAAGGCTGGCCTTGAACTCACAGAGATCTGCTTGCCCTTGCCTTACAAGTGCTGGTAATGAATCAAATCATTTATTTCTTCATCCTCCTCCTCCTCTTCCTCCTCTTCCTCCTCTTCCTCCTCTTCCTCCTCCTCCTCTTCCTCTTCTTCCTCCTCTTTCTCCTTTTCCTTTTCCTCTGCTCCTTCTGCTCTTCTTCCTCTTTCTCCTTTCCTCTTTACTGTGTAGACAAAGCTGACCTTGAATTCAGAGGTTTTCCTGTCTTTCTTTTCTCTTTTCCCTCTCCTTTTCCTTCCTTCCATCCTTCTTTCCTTCCTTCCTTCCTTCCTTCCTTCCCTCCTTCCCTCCTTCCTTCCTTCCTTCCCTCCTTCCTTCCTTCCTTCCTTTCTTCCTTCCCTCCCTCCCCCTTCTTTCCTCCCTTCTTTCTTTCTCATCTGTTTATTTTCTTTCAAGAGGGAGAGAACACAAAGATGTGAGGGTGGATTAGGTAGGTTGGAAAGGAAAATGAATATGATTAAAATATATTAATTTCTCAAAGAATCAATAAGCATTAAAATAAGCTTACAACAATTTTTACATCTCCCTTAGGAAGCAAGACAGATCATTAATTTCTAGGAAGTTATTTTATATTTGCAAATGTACTTTATGAAAATATATTTTAGTTTAGATGGCTGGGATTTTCACAAGATTTCTGCCTCTTTTATACTTGAATGTAGCCTCCATTTCTATTAACTCTTTGGATATACCAATAGTTTTCTCTGGAGTCACTGAAGATTTTTAGTATTCCTAATGACCAACAAACAGGAGAAAAACTTGATGAAATGAATAACTTTAATAAATACATCGTTATATGTGATGGACAAATTTGCAAATGAAAAGGTTAAAATCGTTTGGGATTTCCTCATGCAGAACATCATTTATAAACACAAGTTGACAAACCACCAAAATAAAAATTCTGTACTGAAGAGAATTTGATTCTAAAATGACTAATACTGAATAAAAACTATTTCTGATTACAGAGCAGATAGACGTTCTTTGTGAATATTTAGCCAAGAGCAACATCATGAATGAGCTAAGTTAAGTTAAAAATTACACACAAACACACAGTTTACTTTTTGCCAATTGTTAATGAATAAAAATTAATATTTGATACACTCAAACCTACCTGAATTGAGTTTTCTTTGGTACCAAGAAATTTGACATTGATAATGAAGGTTATCTTTATATGTACAAACTTTTACTCTTAGAATTGAATGGATATATCCAAAATTATGGCTAATTAGATTGTCATGCTAGTGAATGTTCCTATAGGTTGTTTAAATTGGTCCCAGTAGCTTAACTGTAGATGTACATTTTAGTATATGTCCTTTATGAACTATTTTTGACTCATAACACTACTTTTTTTTGACTATAAATGAGTTAGCAAATGAAAAGGCTAAAGTCCTTTGGAATTTCATCATTAAGAGCATCATTTATAACCACAAATAGAAAAACTATCAAAATACAGATTTTTTAGTGAAGTGAATTTGACTCTAAAATGGCAAATGAAATGACTTAAGATATTAAAAAAATTAAGTATAAGTGAGTATTTTGTTTAGATAGTTCAGATTTCCGGCATTTTCACCTCATTTATACATGAATACTATCTCCATCTTTTATTAATACTATGAAAATATTAATACTTCTCTAATAACCAACAAAACAAAAATCATATTACAGTTTAAATTTTAATTTGGTAGGCATTTTCAATGACTGTCATATGCAATGGACAAATTAGAAAATGCTAGGAAAAAGGTAAAACATTAGAAATTACTTCATGAAGAACATCATTTCCAGTTCAGAAAAAGAAGTCAAGGTAGAACCATCTGCAAGCATACAATTTGCTTCCAAACAATGGGATTTTCTAGAAAAGATTAATCAGAAAGGAGTTTGCAGTGTCTTTGAGATTTACTTTATGATTTGGGATCAAAGCTTTACCAATGATTAATGAAAGCTACCTTCACACATGCTAGCTCATATTCATAGCATTTGTAGGGATGGCCAAGAACTGAGTAATCAGTCTTAACGATTTCTAATGCATCTAGTCTCTTAAGATTTTGAAGTAAATTTTAGTAATCCTGTTCCTTGTGAACTAATTTGATTAAATTATACTGTATCCCTATTACTTAATGTTTTAATTATCAAATTGCACTTTTTGTTTTTGTTTTGTGTTTTGTATCCATACATTTGCAGAAAATTCCAGTCCATTTTCATAGGAGCTGTTATCTCTTCATTGCTTTTTTCATCACATTTATTACTTCCTTATTTCTCAGGCTATAAATAAAGGGATTTAAGAAAGGGATTACTACAGTATAAAAAACAGCAACTGGTATGTCTTCATCCCCTTCATTGACTGAATTTGGTCGAATATACATGTAGAGAAGAGACCCATAGAATATTGACACAGACAGAAAGTGAGAGGCACAAGTTGATAAGGCTTTGCCTCTACCCTCTTTAGATTTCATTGAGAATATAGTGAAAAGGATGTAGAAATAAGATATCAGGACTACAGAAATAGTAAAGGTTTGAATTGAACCAGAAAGGATGAGTATCATCAGTTCATTGATATATGGATCAGTACAGGAGAGTCTATATAATGGAAGGACATCACAGAAAAAGTGCTTGATGACATGAGACCTACAGAAAGTTAACCTGAACAAGAACCCTGTGTGAATCATGGATTGCAGGTTCCCTCCTATGTAGGCTCCAACAGTCATCTGAAGGCAGAGCTTCTTGGACATCATGGTGTGGTACTGCAGTGGGTTGCATATGGCCACATAGCGGTCATAGGCCATCCCTGCCAGAAGAAAGCAGTCTGCAGTTTCAGCAAGACAGAGAAAATAGAACTGAGCCATGCATTCATAGAGAGAAATCCTTCTGTCTACAGAAAAGAAGTTCTCTAGCATCTTGGGAGTAATGGCACAGGAACAGCAGGAGTCCATCAGAGCCAGGTTGCCCAGGAAGATGTACATGGGTGTGTGAAGACGGTGCTCCATGCAGATCAAGGCCACCAGCCCGAGATTCCCCACCATGGTGACTAGATAGATGGAAAAGAAAACGAGGAACAGAAGGATTTGGAGATATGGGTGATCTGAGAATCCCACCAGGATGAACTCTTGTCAAGGAGTAGTTGTCCTCAGTCATCATTAGTTTCTCTGTTGAGAAGCGAGAAAGATAAGGTTGCCACTGTGAACCAATCATTTTCCACATTTGTTTGTTTTGTATGGCACAATATTTTTTTTTCTACAAACAACACCTACTGTCCCTGGAAAGTAGCTCTTGTACTTTTCGGATTTCTTCTACTTTTAAAGAATCAATGTCTTTGAAATTCACAGAAACACGTTGATAATGCTGGAGAGTAGGTAAGTGGAAAAGGATCATCTTTCTGCATGTGTATAAAGATACCAGGCAAATTAAGTGTACCCAGATTTGATCTTTGTCCTCAAATGATTTCAGTGTCAATTTTTTTTTGTGTTCCTTAAAATATGTTTAAATAAATCATCCTGCAATATAAGAAATCTGTTATTATACATTGTTTTAGAGGAGTTTTTTTTTTCTTAAGAATCGTAGAAGCATGGGTAAAGCTCGGTTGGTCGAATGAGTGCTTACCATGCATAGAGCTGTGATTTCCACCCTCAATGCTGCACAAACAAGGCGTGATGGAATATGCATGCCATTCTAGAACTCATGAGGCAGAGGCAGGGCTATCAGAAGTTCAAGATCACCCTCAGCCATGAAGTGAGTGAAGACTACTGGTAATGCATGAGACTTTATCTCAGGATAAGTAAGTAAATAGTTAAATATACAGACGTTAGTGATAAATTAGTGCTAAATTAATATATATTCGAGATGGCAGACACATAAGGCTAAGGCTGCGTGGCTGTTCATCTTCAAAAGGAAAAACCACATTAGAATGAAGAAATAAATGTTCCTAGGCTATCATTCTTGTCTCCTATAAACATTCACTCTGCCCATGGCATTATTCTCATTGAGGATTTTTTCATATCTAAACCTTTTGTTTAGGGGACATAAGGGACAATTTGACAAGCAATACTGCTCAGTGGAAGTTTAATTCAGTCTTCCAGAGCAAACTGATCTCCTTTTCTGTATTATGTCACAAAGTACCCTGTACAACAGAATCCCCAAACCTGGCACATAATTTTCACTGCTTTATTTTTGTAAATATATCTGAAAACTTTTCTGACTAAATTACAAACATTCTGGTGTCATATGTTACTTGCCTCTGTGAAAGGAAATATAATAGACAGTGGGAGAAAGCAGAGCTAATTCTAATCGTAGATCCATTGTGATAGCCTGGGTGAGCTTGTTTTCTGTATCCTAGTTATGATGATGTTGAGTGAACTCTAATTTGCACATATGATCATTGCCTTAAGAGGATCTCTAAGGAAAGTTGCAAAATAGACATCTTAAGAAATAAATATCTTCCTTGTATTTCTTCTTTGTTTCTCAAAATATTATATGCTTTTTCTAGTAAATAAGCTAATAAAACAAACACACTATCAAACTTCATTGTTTAATACGTAGAAACACATACATTCTAAGAGAATTTAGGGAAGTAAATTTTGTTTTGCCTTAAGAGTCTGTTTCATGTGACTAATATTGTAGGAGAACATATTGGCTAATCATATTAACTGGATGGTTAAAAATGGATTTGTTTTTCCATAATCAAAACACTCAGGGGGAGTCAGTAGGAAATTCCTTTTTGTAGTAACTAAATGCAATTCATATAATTAAGTGAAGCAGAGAAAACTTTCAATGAACACGCCTGTGTTATTCAAAATATTTTGTGCTCTTTCTTGTATGGGCTGAAGTTATCCTATCAGAAAGTCATATTAACTACTATTCTATGCCTCCCTCTGCTTCAGGTGCCTTTCAGTTATGAGAAGAGCTCTAAATATTATAGAGGAGTTCAAACCTAGGAACATAAAAAATGATAATATTTCAGAGAAGCAAATCTATTTTTCTTATAAAAATCTTCAGTAAAAATGTTAGAATATCTCTTTTACCTTGAGTTTACCAATGTGTTTTTCTTAGCAAAGAGTTTGCATCGTAGTGGAGGTCTCAGAATTTATGAATATATTTCTTGTTGGAGTTCAGAGTGAAAATCAGAGACGATCTGAGATCGGTAATAGTTGTGTCCAGCACACAACACAGTTAAAGTGTTCCAATAAATCCTACAGGAATTCCCTTGTATTGCAGCCCATTCCTTTGAGATATTAACTGCTTAGCCATACAAACCACTTGAGCGTTTTAAACAGTATCCTGTGAGACAATGGTGTTAAGGCAAATGACCTTCAGTCAAATTTATTTGAAGGTAATCTTGCAGATTTTTAACTAACTGACTTAATTTTTATAATTCACTTCACAGTTGTATGGATAAAATGGCAAACAGTATGTGTAATGTAAAAATGTATTCCAATGGAGCAAACAGATTTTTTTCCTCCCAGCAGGTATCGATTGCAAATAGCTTCTGGGTTAGGAGTAGGACTTTGCCTTTACTTCCCCTTCTCAGGCTATGGATATTTTCTGGTTTGACTCTATGCAGGGCTTGTGTATGCAGCCATACTCTCTGTGAGTTCACATGTGTGGCAGTCCTGTTGTGCCTGGAAAACACTGTTTCCTTGGAGTCATGCACCACCTCTGGGACTTACACCTGTCTGTATTTCTTAAACAGAATAGAATAAAGGGAAACAATAATAATTGATTATAAACAAATATATCCACTTTCTGTTCATTTACAAATCCTCCCATCTCCCGTCACTCAGTACACATTTCTCATCTCCCAGTAAGTCTTACCTCCATTTGTGTAGGTGTACCTAGAATTTCCTGTTTCATTATATATCTCATTATTCAACCATAAGCAACTGCGCACAGTTCTTGCTGCCAAGGGCCTGGGATCAAAGCACATCTAGATAAGTGGAATGGCTCCAATTGGTCAGGCTCAACCCACATTTTGGAAAATGATGCAGTCCAGCCCTTACCAACTGCATAACACACTGCCTCACACACTGGACCCACCTAGGCTTTCATACAGGGTTGGAAGGAATGGGTGATGTGGCATACCAGTCTTGATGTAGACACATGAATCTGGTACTTGAATCTGATATGGTCGTGAAACAGTAAGTGGACGTAAACTTATGGACAGAAGGAACAATGCCAATATCTATTGTTTATTGTGCCTGTTAATTTTTCAAAGGGAGAATTTTGACTATAAAATCATCACTCTAGAATATTGATAGTAAAGCAAAACAAGAGAAGGCACACAAAGCATACGTATACGACCAGAACAAATTAAATATGATTTAAAGAAGATACATGAAGTAAGAAAAATGCATATATTTTATGGTTACCTAAAATACCATTAGCATTTTGATATATCTTTTCATATTTTTTACTTGTACTCTTCTAGAAAAGTGAAATCACTGTTTAACTCACCAATATAGTGCAGGACCCATATCACTGAGTTGACGTAAGACTATCACTTCATGTAATCAGCTATGTATCGCTATTTTAGCTTATCCTCTTTAGGTGGACATATAATTTCATTTCATTTTTCTTTATTATAATAAAACTGCTGGTTTGAATCCACTAATCTACTTTCACTTTCTCATCCAATGTGTCTGAAATATTTGAATCTAGTTATGGGAATACTTTAAATGTCTTTTTTTCCTACAATGCTTCTTGAAGCATTTTTTTGTGACTCTGGAGATGATGCGTTTTGATCACATCCGTTCCCAATTACCCTCCCACTCTGGCTGGCCCATGTCCTTTACCTAACTAGTCACTCTTTGAGTCACTTCTATGCTTCCCCCTCTTTTGAAAGACCTGACGAGTTTCATTAGGATTGGTTACAGGAACATTTGTCAGAGTTTTTTTTTACATAGACATGCTCACCGTATTGGTCACACCACAGAAGAAAATGTCATTCTCTCCCCTAGCAAGCATTAACTGCTTACAAATTCTCAAGACAGTGTTGGGTTTCATGAACCCCTCTTCCTTTCCAGTCTTTTGCAGATCTCGTATGGGTAATGATGGATGTTATGAGTTCCAGAGTGAAATGGCCCTGTCGTGCCACAACACAGACCCACTTACTCCAACACTTACATTCTTTTCATGCCAGCTTGTGAGGTTTCAGGGATGGGTAGAGGACTCTATTAGGAACCGTGCTTGATACCGTTCATGCTACATTTTAGAAAGAATTTGTGTGAACTCTGCTCATGCCCTGAGAACTCAAGAGACACGATTTAAAACTCAATATGCTGCGGGTCCAATCCCAGCAGGTGTTCAGCGGCTGTGATGGCGGGCTAGAGTGGAGGAAACAATAAGAATAAAACCACACCTCTTATGGATGGAACCATCTTCTTTAGTCCAACTGTTCCTGCCTCCTTCTACTTCTATTCTTCCTCTTCTGTTCCCTTTCTTCTGTTCCTCTACTGTTCCTTTTCCTACTCTTACTACTCTTACTGTCTTTCTGTTTTCCCATGTATCTTATATATATTTTAGACTGAGCTCCTCATGGGGAAAGATCACAGTGCAATCACATCTTAATCATGTCTTCAAACTTTAATGATTACAGGTTTTACATTTCAGTTCCATATCTTTTAAAAACAAGTTGTCTTAAAACCCACACCTCACACCTAGTTTTTCATACATATTTCTTCCCCAATACATTGATATCCTAGTAGCATTAGTTTTTCTATTGCAAAATAACAGAGTTTAAGCAGGCCAACTAATTGCATAGCCAGCTTATTTATAGCTGAAAGGTTGCTAGGGAACAAGTACACATCATAGTATCCTAACGTACACAATTCTTATTTTGTTAATATAGTAAAACACGTTTATTATAACTAAAAAGCTTTAAGTCAAGGGTCTTTTTGGTTTTCTTAGATAAAAAGAAACTCTGCTGCACAGTTCTATGTCCCCAAGGCATACTCCAAAACCATTAGTAAATTTTTTGATTATAGAGACCAGGAAAGAGTCAATTTTATTTGTGGTGGAGGAAGTTCAAGCCTAACAATGGGCTCTGAAACTCAGTTGTTACTACTTGATCATGGGTCTGTTTTTCACAGGTGAAACTTATTGGCTCAAGCAATTAAGCTTTCATTGTTTTGGCTTTCCTAACCCTGACCAAACAAGTCCCTAGCAAAAATATATTTTCTTCTTAAGTTACTGGTTCTAAGCCAACTGCTAAGACATTTTAATTTTAACCCTGTAACTATATGTGCAACAAAAAAAAAAAAAACCTACTGTTTTTAGCTATACATGTTTGTTAGTTATTCTTTCTGGAGTTTTGATAGAGACACCAATTCAAATGAGTGGCACTGCCTTGCCCAGGTGGCATTGATCGAGGGACATCATCACCATTGTGATGTGTGCCAGTAACACTGCCAGTGAGGGATTAGAAACCCCCATAGAACTTTCATACCAAAAGAGAGACAGGGAGTCCATAGTAGCAACAAGCACAAATAAGGCCCAGCAGTAGCAAAGGGCATTCAGGAGACAATCCTCTGGGAGGCCAAGGTAAAAACCTACTGTCACCCTGTTGAACAGTAGGCTATCTTCCTGATGCTCCAATGCTGGCTGCTGTTTCCCTGCACTGCTCCCAGCATCAATAGAATGATTTCTTTACTGGAAATTTCCAGGCAGCCTAATATGCAAGCTGGAGAATGACTACTACTCACTGCTCTTACTCAGTCCTGTAGTGAGAGAGCAGCAATAGAGGAAAGAAGTGAAGATTGAAGTGTGACTGGGAAAGGCATGTGAGAAAGTTGTAGGCAGCAACAAAAGCTTCACCTTCAAGGTGAAGCCTTATTTACTGACATATCCAACTTTCAGAATGCATATGCACACACACACACACACAAACGCACACACACACACATACATATGCATACATATTTTTATGTATACATACACATATATTGGAGAACTGTAGTTACCACTGTAGGGTTCCCTTGCTCCAAAGCAATTGTCTAGGCATGTGTTTCCTGAAAGCCAGCACAGGTTGCTTATTCATCATCTTTGGTCCAAGGGGACCAGACCTACCCTGAGTTGGTATCTCAACTAGACAGAGTCATCCACACTGTGGTGATTAACAGGTATTAAACATTCAAATTCTATGGAGCGTAGACTCTTCACAGTTTCATAGAGCTGTTTGAGCCAGACAATGTGTTGCAGGTGGTCAGAGTCCCTGTAAGTAAACTTGAGGGGTCATTTTCTGAAGCTGTGAAGATGAACATTAGACAGCATACCAGAGGATGTAGGAAGTTCCAGGATGTCCATGAGACATCCACTGGGGAAAGCAACTTACACGGACAAGGACCTGACTAAGTGAGAAGCATGTGTCCTGCAGGCAGTGGAGCTGGAGCAACAGGATTACCCAAGCCCATTGGAGACTGTGTGATTCTATCATGAGCTTCAGATGCCTGCCACTGAGCTGAAACATTTCACGTTTGCCAAGCGGGCTTTCAGTCTTACTTTGGCTTGATCTATTCTACTTTGCTCCACTCCTCCCTTTTGGAATAGAAGTGCTATTCTTTGTCACGGTATGCCGAAATCATGTAGTTTTAAAAAAATTTTTATATTAGTCACATTATATCCTTGAGTCTCAGAAGAAATTTTAGATGTTAGATTTATAAAAAGTGTTGGGATTAAAGACAATGGGAGACTTTTACCATTGGGAATGAATACATTTTTCATCAAGAGCAGACCATGAAGCCTAAGTAGGCAGGATGGAATGTCATGATTTACATGTGAAATACCCTCATAGGCTCATGTGTCTGAACACTTGGACACCACCTTGGGGCTTGAGAAGGTTGTATACATTTTAAGTGGAGGAAGTGGGTCACTAGGGGCAGACCTTGATTTTTATAGCCAGGACCCACTTCCTGTTCACCATCTGCTTCCTGACTACAGACAAAATATAACCAGGCAGTCATCTATTCTTACTGCCATGGCTTCTCTCTCTACCACGGGGTGTTATATCCTCTCAAATTGCCAGCCAAGGCAAACACAGTCCTCACCAAGTTACTTTTTGTTAGGCATTTTTTTTCCATAGCAATGAGGGGAAAAGTTAACACGGTTGGGTTTAATTTTTATTCTATTCTATTAATTTTTCTTTATTTTCTTCTGAATTTCTTTAGTGCTCCATTTTTCTTTTGATTTAAGAATATGTTGTTTAATCTCCACAGATTGTGGATTTTCCTGGTTTCTCTTAGTGCTAGTTAATTTCAGTTATAATCTTGGTGATAGCAAGAATCACCTGGAAAGACAATCCTCTAGCAAAGTGTATGGAAGATTATCTTGATTACTTCAATTGAGGTGGGAAGACCTGTCCACTGTGGGTGGCATCATTCCTGGGGTTTTCACTTTGTAAAAAAAAGTATTTTGAGGTTTAATGCTTTATGTACAAATTATATGAAGTCCACTTACAAAACAGTACTTTCTAGCTGTTCAAATAAAATAATTACATTTGGGTTGGAAAAACAAAAAGTCTATCAAAGCAACTCAGAGACCATAGGTTGTATTAAAGTCCTACAAAGAAGCATAATATAAAGAGAACTCAGGCTTCTACTATGGGTAGAGCAATCATGCAGGAGGTGTACTAAGAGAATGCAGGTAATGACTAGAGCAAAGAGGAAGCTAATGTAGCTCATTTCCACCTACTTAACAGTTTTTTTTATCTCTGCCATTTTCCAAAATTATTTCTTCTACTACCTGCATATGATTTTGTCTTCCATTCATTATTTAAATAACCATAATGATTGTAATGCTATTCACAATAATCAAGCTATAGAATCAGCTGGGTGCTTGTAAACAGATGGATAAAGGAGACATTAAGGTATAAATAGTATATACATATTCAATGAAGTATATTCAGCCATCAAAATGATGAAATGATGTCATTCATAGGGAAATAAATGTTAGAAATGGAAACTGAAGAGCATTATATCAAGTGAGACATCCAGACTCAGAAAATATAGGTATGGAATTTAGAGAAGGAGATGTGAAAGCAGAAGGAAGAAAGAATACCACTGGAAGAAGTGCAGAATATGATGGGAGGTCAATATGATCAAAATGCATTGTATACATATGTGATGACATAATGAAATTCCTTATAAAATAAATGAATATGTGGATAAATAGAGTTGATGATATTTTGAAAAAAAAGCATCTGACAAAATTGAATATGCCGTCAGTTAAAAACTTACTTATCAAAGAAGGAAAAGAAAAAATTGTCCCCAAAATTATAAAATAGAGATATATAAATAACTTACGATTTTAGCAGCAGTGACGATAAGTTTCCCTCCTAAGTTCAGGGACAAAATAACTATGTTTTCCTTCATCTTCCCTCAGACTTTTACTGAAGACTCTAGGCAGGAGGAATGTAAGAAAATAGAGTAAGAGACAGCCAGATTGTGAGAAATGAGAAAGAACTTCATTTTTCTTACAGAGAACACGATCTTAACATCATTTGAATAATGTCTATTTTAACAATATTACAGGGTACAAGAGAAATATATGCCAATAAAGTAAACCAATATATTCCAACCAAGTATATTTCACATCTTTGTGATGAACATCCAGAAAATGAAGGAACCTATTTCCATTTTCTCCACAGTCAAACAAACGAAGATACACGGGACTAAAATTAACGGAAGCACATCTTTTACTGGAGACAAAAGTTCATTATTGGAAGAGGTTGAAGGCAATTTAAATAGAAAGATGCTATATGCACATGGTCAGATAATGTAATCTTGTTAACATAAGAGCAAGTCCCAATCCAATACAGGACTCAAGAAGTAAGGGAAAATATTTGCTGAAAATTTAGCCCATTTATTAGGCTACACTATCTAGGATTCTCTGGTTTATGCATTTTTTCCCATCTATTGGTTGAGACTGGAGTTGGTTTCAATACAATTGGTAATGTTAAATAGGTGACGACTTCTTAGTACCTTCAAAGGACTCCAGATATCCTTAATTCCCAAATAAAAAACTAGGGTACCTAAGAGAAAAATTACTAGTAGTTATCCTCCCAGTGTATTCTATTAAAATTCACTGACTGAGTCTCCAATACTATAAACAGTGAAGGGAAGAACCTGGCTACCACCAGTCATCAGCAAAAGCAAGGAAAAACACATAGGGCTGGAAGGGACTTTGCAGAGTGGCTCTGGCCAGTGGCTGTGTGTGACCCTAGAGCTATGGATGTAACAACTGAAAAATAATAGTAATGATTAAATAATGGTAATTGCTTTATTTTCTTTCAAAAATCTTATATTTTTAGAAACATATTTTAATAACTTAAATATAAGATAAAACAAAAAATATCACATCCAAGTAGGATAAGGCAAAAACAACAGAAGGAAAAGAGCCCCACTTGTTCATACATGCATGAGTCCCTTAAAAATGCTGAACTGAAAGCTATAATGTATATATAATTAATGGTAACTGTTAAATGTTGCAAAATGTTGAGTCTTTTGTAATTAGCATTCCTCCCCCCCCAAATTTGTAAGCTATACAAAGGAAATTTGTGGTGTTACGATTGAAAGCAGTTAGAATATTTGCACAACTTAACTACAGGACAGCTCCAAAATCAGACTCCCATCGGTGTAGATAGGTTCATATAGAGAAACTCAACGGGCACATGATTGTCTGCACCTTAAGAAGGAAACAAAACGATGTAACAATGCAGAAACGGTCATCTCCTCATCACAGAAGCACCACCAACGCCAGTCCAGGGAAGCAATGTCCTTGACACGATTAAACATTCAAAAGCTGAAACTGAAAAACCAGGAAATCAAAAAAAAATACATAGAAGAAAACAAGCCCTCCAGAACAGAAGGGAGGAATCCTCAGGAACAGGAGAGAAGAGTTTCCTTTTAAAAGGAGGCCCTGCAACCAGAGAGGAGGAAATGCCTCCCAGAAAAGAAGCCCTCCTCACAGCAGCCCCAGCTCTAATCCTGAGAGCTGTTCATCACTCCAGGGCGAGACTCTTCACATATCAGGTCTAGGCAATGTGATGTCAACATCTGAAAACCACGTAGAGATGATCTCCAGAACAGGAACTTTTGAGAAGAAAATTTTAAAAAATTATATTTTTGCCAGTGAGTGTACTCCTTAAGACTTAAGTCTTCAATGGGGAGAGAAAAGCCATGTAGAGGTGTTTAGGTGGAAAATTCAATGGCTTTGTGACATTTCCTGAGAACTGGTGAACTAGTGCAAATGTCTGCAGTTACATGGTAAAACGAATTTTGAAATCCTGCCACTTGGATTCTGGAACTCAGACAACATGCCATTTTTTTCATGAGTAGAAAATGAAAAGGAGGAAAAAGTGAAGTGTAATCTAGAAAAATGGGAGCATTACTGTAGCCAGGTGATTTCTGTCACTATTAAGACTTATAAACCACGTTTCTAGTATTGACATTTGCTGTATAGTGAATAAGATGGCAATTTACTCCATGGTGCTCCAAGCCCAACTCCGTAGTGCTATTATAATTAGAAAAATATATTTGATAAACATATGTCCTGTTCTTATAAAAATTTGCCAGACCATAAAAATATTTTTATATTGTGAATGTTTAATGTCCCTCAAGAGCCACATGTTGGAGACTTGGTCTTTAATTGCTGGTGATGTAATGAGAGTGCACAACATTCAGAAGACTCAGGAAGAGGAAACTGAGGTCACTGGATATAGTCTTGAAAGGAATATTGAGATTTCTTTTTGCCCCATCTCTCCTCACTCTGTTTCCTGGTTACCTTATGATATGAAGCTTCCATATGCTACATAATTTATTCATGATGCATTGCATTGCATCATGGATACACTAAAGCAAAGTGAGCTAGCTGCTTACAGATTGAAAACAGAATAACTTTGTTCTTAAATGTGTTTTTTTTGCAATTTATATTTAATTATGTGCATGCATGAACCCTGGAACTAGAAGTATGGATGTTTGTCTGCTTCCTGACATGGGTGTTGGGAGCTGAACTCAGGTCCTCTGAAAGAACCCTGGTGTTCCCAAACACTGAACCATCTCTAAAGCCCCATTTGGTGACTTTTTTGTTTTGTTTTGGTATTATTCTGAGTGATAGGAACATGACTATCTTGGTAAGGCCTTTCTGAGAACTTGTCATTTTCAGGAGTACCCAAAAAAACCCCAAAAAAAGACGTTTTGATTGAAAATAAAGTGGTTTCAACAATGAGATTCTGGAGGAAAAACGGAAGCACAAACTATGGAAGTCCAATAAAACTCAGACTTCATAATGGAACAGTATTTCTTTGTACCATATATTAGTGTGATTAGTAAGATGTTAACAACATGGAGAAATGAGTAGAATATGTAAGTCTTCTCAGCAGAAATTTAATTTTGGAAACATTTTAAAACAAAAGGCTTGAGGTAAAGGTCTTTTTTATAACAAAACCAGGTAATTTAGAGGACAATAACCAGTTTTTTTTTTCTACTTCCAAATTTGATATTTACTTTAAACAAGGTTTCTAAATGGATATTATCACCATAGATGAGGAGCTTTGAGAACTGGATAATTCACAGTTTAAAGACATCACCTTGTTGGCTGGATTCAGAAAACACGTCATTTTCGAATGTGAATATCCAATGAACAGTGCTTTAAGGAAAATCAAAGACAGCATTGCTACTAACAAGATGAACAAAGCTTTAGAGTCTCTAGTGATACAAATGGAAAACAGCATTTCTATCATTACTGAAAACCAACTTGAATCAGATGAGGAAACCTCAGAATATTCAGACTATGAACTATTTTACAAGATATCTGAAATATACGTATATATGTAGTATGTATTATATTATTATATATATTATATTACAATAATATTATTTATAGATACAGATTGTATGCATACATATGTACTTATTTTAAATCTGAACAAATTAAGCAAACTGGATATCAATGATCTTAAGTAGACAAAAAAGGCCTTAATTGTTGTTAATTCAGTGTTTCTTACCCAAGTACATCTCAGAATCAAAAGAAATTCCAGAAAACCTCTGAGCTGAGCTGCTAAGTATTAAAGAATTCATGGGCAGAAAAACAGTCATACACAGAAGCGGATTAATTTATTGCAACTCAGTGTTTTACCCAATTTAATCAGCTCAATGCCTGTGAGTCAATGAATCTTAGTATTTATATTGACTAGAATAGCTATTTGCCGAGGAAGTGTACTTAATAAGAGTTAGTCCCAGAGGCTCCACCAAGCTACACAGGTTGTGGCTGTGGCCCTCGCTTGCTCCCCAGAATTGCATAGGTGGAGACACCTGGTTGCAGAATACAGGTAAACAGCACTGGAAGTGTTCACTTGTTGTCTAGCTTTCATAGTACTAGAACTTGCTCTATAGGCAGCTGGTGGCTAAAAATCAGCAATGCAGCCTTTCTGAGCTTTGGACCTTGCGTGCTATAATACCAATTTGCGAAGCAAGATGTATTTATTGGTGCAACAGTGGAAGCACTATTATTAGGGTAGTTAACTGCTTTCTGATTAGGTCTGAGGCTTGCTGTGTTGGAGGAAGTTCGTTCCCAGTATTGTGGACCTATTCAAAGGCCCCTGGATGGTCATGGACACTATGGGTAAACCCATTACTTTTGCTTTGTTAAATGGTTATGTGTCCATATATATTTACATTTTTATACCCATGTAACCTATGTCCTCAGCATTGATCAAAGAAGTTTCTCTTTGCAATAAATGATGCAGGATGCAGACTCATTGTCTTTGACCGGTCCTGAGGTTAAGTCTCCTCAGATTAAAGGAAATGCCAGAAACATGAGTGAGTGAGGGGACATCAGGTATTTGACCTCAAAAGTAGTCCAAACAAAGCACTTCTCATTTTTGTTACCAAAGCAAGCAAATCACAAGGTGACACAGTTAGATTACGTACATTAAGAGAATACAAGTACATTAAGAGGATGAATGCACCTGATGGCATATCTTATCATCGTTGGTCATGTGAAAAGAGCCAAGAATATTTCTCTCAGGCCTTTGCCTTCTCCACAGAGACAATGCAGACATTCCATTCATATCCTTGCTTTTAAGTACATTCACTCATCATAGTTAGACAATTTTTTTTTCTGAAAGGCCAGCTTGTGGGGTGAACATTCAGCACTCTGCCCTATTCGTAGTTCACAGCGATGTCATAGCTTTCTTACACAGATTCCCATAACTCCTATCTGGTCAAGGTGCTGTGAACAAATGAGCATTAAGTAATTATCCTTAAATCGGTCCTTATATCACAACCTATGTTAGCCCCTGGGAAACTCAGGAAACATCACAGAAGGAGTGGAAGAGTGTAATTGACAGATGATATAAGGAGGGCCTTGAAAAACTATCTAATGGACATGACATAGACATGCTTCGTATGAATTCACAGAAGTTTGGTTGTCTGATAGAGTCTGCACAAGACTGAGCTTGTAAACATTCACTCATAAGTGAGGGAGAGGCTCATGTCACCCTGCCCTGGAGAGTTAGTTGTAGTTGGGGGCCACTGGGGAGAGAAAGTTACTGTCTTTGGTTGTAGCCACTGGTGAGTTACTTATGCTCTAGTGGATAGCTCCACACCCTTGCTCACAAGGGAGGCCTTGGTTAAACCCAGTGAGCCACAAAGCAAAACCAAAAACCGAAACAAAACAGTATTAAGGTGGGATGAAAACTTGATGAGTGGGATGAATGTGGAAGGAGATGAAAGAGAGGAGAAGAATGAGGGTGGCCAGAATGTATTTTAGACATTTATGAAATTGTCAAACAATAAATTAATTTTAAAATACAGACTATTAAAAGAAGCAATTCCCAACTTACCTGCAGATAGAGCCCACAATTTTAAAATCAAATAAATATAACATTGTCAGTACCAAAAGAAAACATTGTAAAGGGAATATTTACTGAATGTACCATTAGATCAAGAACTGTTTGAATATAGTTAATGTAAAGTTAGAGTAGAATGCTTCATACAGGAAGAAAGGAGGCCTTCCTTCTATATCCAACACTAACAATCTTGTCTTTATTTAATATGTTGCTTTCATGTGAGTATTCATCTCTTTTCATTTCTTTTGACTATTTTTAAGTTCTTTTCTCAAAATCTAATATGTGAGTTCTTTCTTTTAAATTTAATTTTTGAGATTATAATTATAGCATTTTTCCCTTTTCTTCCCTCTAACTCCTCCCATAAACCCCACTCTGCTCTCCTTCAAATTCTTTTTTCACTAATTGCTATTAAATGCACACATGTATATATATATTCCTAAATATAACTTGTTCTTGAATTTGTGTCACACCAGTCTCTTAACAATCAAATCAATTGTTTTTATCAGTTTTCCAAGAGATACAATCCTAGTGCTCTGTTCTGGGAATACTTGAATGTCTGATGCTTCTGTAAAAATTCATATCCCTAAGGTAACATTAAAAGTTCTCACTAACTTGATTCATTTCCACCTGCATCCCATACTCTCTCTCTCCAACAATTTGACACCATGTTGGTTTATTCATTCCCACTCTTCATTCCACTTTCCACACTCCTTAACACACTCATTACATAAATATGGACTCTGGTAATGCTCTTTGCTGTTTTTTTGTTTTTATTTTGTTTTTTGTTTGTTTATTTGGTTGGTTTTGGTTTTTTGAGACAGGGTTTCTTTGTGTAACAGCTCTTGTCTTGGAACTTGCTTTATAGACAAGGCTGGCCTTGAACTCACAGAGATCTGCTTACCCTTGCCTCCCAAGTGCTGGTAATAAATCAAATCATTTATTTCTTCTTCTTCCTCCTCCTCCTCCTCTTCCTCTTCTTCCTCCTCTTTCTCCTTTTCCTTTTCCTCTGCTCCTTCTGCTCTTCTTACTCTTTCTCCTTTCCTCTTTACTGTGTAGACAAAGCTGACCTTGAATTCAGAGGTTTTCCTGTCTTTCTTTTCTCTTTTCCCTTTCCTTTTACTTCCTTACCTCATTCCTTCCTTCCTTCCTTTCTTTCTTCCTTCCCTCCCTCGCCCCTTCTTTCCTCCCTTCTTTCTTTCTCATCTGTTTATTTTCTTTCAAGATGGAGAGAACACGAAGTTGTGAGGGTGGATTAGGTAGGTTGGAAAGGAAAATGAATATGATTAAAATATATTAATTTCTCAAAGAATCAATAACCATTAAAATAAGCTTACAATAATTTTTACATCTCCCTTAGTAAGCAAGACAGATCATTAATTTATAGGAATTTATTTTATATTTGCAAATGTACTTTATGAAAATATATTTTAGTTTAGATGGCTGGGATTTTCACAAGATTACTGCCTCTTTTATACTTGAATGTAGCCTCCATTTCTATTAACTCTTTGGATATACCAATAGTTTTCTCTGGAGTCAATGAAGATTTTTAGTATTCCTAATGACCCACAAACAGGAGAAAAACTTGATGAAATGAATAACTTTAATAAATACATCGTTATATGTGATGGACAAATTAGCAAATGAAAAGGTTAAAATCGTTTGGGATTTCCTCATGCAGAACATCATTTATAAACACAAGTTGACAAACCACCAAAATAAAAATTCTGTACTGAAGACAATTTGATTCTAAAATGACTAATACTGAATAAAAACTATTTCTGATTACAGAGTAGATAGATGTTCTTTGTGAATACATAGCCAAGAGCAACATCATGAATGAGCTAAGTTAAGTTAAAAATTACACACAGACACCCAGTTTACTTTTCACCAATTGTTAATGAATAAAAATTAATATTTGATACACTCAAACCTACCTGAACTTAAGAGTTTGCTTTGGTACTAAGAAATTTGACATTGATAATGAAGGTTATCTTTATATGTACAAACTTTTACTCTTAGAATTGAATAGATACATCCAAAATTACGGCTAATTAGACTGTCATGCTAGTGAATGTTCCTATAGGTTGTTTAAATTGGTCCCAGTAGCTTAACTGTAGAAGTACATTTTAGTATATGTCCTTTATGAACTATTTTTGACTCATAACCCTACTTTTTTTGACCATAAATGAGTTAGCAAATGAAAAGGCTAAAGTCCTTTGGAATTTCATCATTAAGAGCATCATTTATAACCACAAATAGACAAACTACCAAAATACAGATTCTTTAGTGAAGCGAATTTGATTCGAAAATGGCAAATGAAATGACTAAAGAAATTTAAAAATTTAAGTATAAGTGAGTATTTTGTTTAGATAGTTCAGATTTCCAGCATTTTTACCTTATTTATACATGAATACTATCTCCATCTTTTATTAATACTATGAAAATATTAATAGTTCTCTAATAACCAACAAAACAAAAATCATATTACAGTTTAAATTTTAATTTGGTAGACATTTTCAATGACTGTCATATGCAATGGACAAATTAGAAAATGCTAGGAAAAAGGTAAAACATTAGAAATGACTTCATGAAGAACATCATTTCCAGTTCAGAAAAAGAAGTCAAGGTAGAACCATCTGCAGGCATACAATTTGCTTCCAAACAATGGGATTTTCTAGAACAGATTAATCAGAAAAGAGTTTGCAGTGTCTTTGAGATTTACTTTATGATTTGGGATCAAAGCTTTACCAATGATTAATGAAAGCTACCTTCACACATGCTAGCTCATATTCATAGCATTTGTAGGGATGGCCATAACTGAGTAATCAGTCTTAACGATTTCTAATGCATCTAGTCTCTTAAGATTTTGAAATGAATTTTAGTAATCCTGTTCCTTCTGAACTAATTTGATTAAATTATACTGTATCTCTATTACTTAATGTTTTAATTATCAAATTGCACTTTTTGTTTTTGTTTTGTGTTTTGTAACCATACATTTGCAGAAAATTCCAGTCCATTTTCATAGGAGCTGTTATCTCTTCATTGCTTTTTTCATCACGTTTATTACTTCCTTATTTCTCAGGCTATAAATAAAGGGATTTAAGAAAGGAATTATTACAGTATAAAAAACAGCAACAGGTATGTCTTTATACTCTTCATTGACTGAACTTGGTCGAATATACATGTAGAGAAGAGACCCATAGAATATTGACACAGACAGAAAGTGGGAGGCACAAGTTGATAAGGCTTTTCTTCTTCCCTCTTTAGATTTCATTGAGAATATAGTGAAAAGGATGTAGAAATAAGATATCAGGACTACAGAAATAGTAAAGGTTTGAATTGAACCAGAAAAGATGAGTATCATCAGTTCATTGATATATGGATCAGTACAGGAGAGTCTATATAATGGAAGGACATCACAGAAAAAGTGCTTGATGACATGAGACCTACAGAAAGTTAACCTGAACAAGAACCCTATGTGAATCATGGAATGCAGGTTCCCTCCTATGTAGGCTCCAACAGTCATCTGAAGGCAGAGCTTCTTGGACATCATGGTGTGGTACTGCAGTGGGTTGCATATGGCCACATAGCGGTCATAGGCCATCCCTGCCAGAAGAAAGCAGTCTGCAGTTTCAGCAAGACAGAGAAAATAGAACTGAGCCATGCATTCATAGAGAGAAATCCTTCTGTCTACAGAAAAGAAGTTCTCTAGCATCTTGGGAGTAATGGCACAGGAACAGCAGGAGTCCATCAGAGCCAGGTTGCCCAGGAAGATGTACATGGGTGTGTGAAGACGGTGCTCCATGCAGATCAAGGCCACCAGCCCGAGATTCCCCACCATGGTGACCAGATATATGACAAGGAACACCAGGAACAGAAGGGTCTGTAGATCTGGGTGATCTGAGAATCCCACCAGGATGAACTCGCTTGTCAAGGAGTAGGTGTAGTTGTCTTCAGTCATCATCAGCTTTTCTGTTGATACGTGAGAAAGATGTAAGATTGCAACTGTGACCTTACCATTTCCCACTTTGCTTTGTATAACGGACAGGGGGATTTCTTCTTCAAACATCACCCGCTGTCTTCAGAGTGAAACTCCTGTGTTTTGCAGGAGAAACAATCTCTTAAAGCGTCGGCATCTTGGACTGAAAGTTGTGACTTTCAAAGTTCGTAAGAGTATTTGATACTTCCAGCGTGGATTCCTAAATTGGAAAAGGTTTGCCTTTCTGCAAACATGTAAAGACATAAAAAAATTAGGTTACCTGGATGTGGTTCAGTGTCCTCAAATAATTTGTTTTATTTTTTTGAAGTTTCCCTCACTCCATACCAAAATTAAAAAATTTAAAAACATTTAGAAAAAAGTATGAGAAATATGTTAAATTTACATATTAGACATTGCAGAAAGATCACTTATGACAAATTTGGTGGGATTCATGTTTAAATTACCTTGGGATGCCAAAGAAATCAATTTTCATAGATTATTCTCTCTTGTTTCTCTTTTCCTTGTGTTACAAAGACTTGCCTGAATATTGACTTTCCCTGTGGCATTAATCCCCACTGACTTTTTTTCAAAGTATCTAAATCCTTCCTCTTTTTTAAAGAGACGTCTTACATGCAAAACTATTTAACAAAAATGTAATTCAATTTCCTGGACCACACCCATGTCATACCTGAATAGTAGAATGTATCATCCTTAAGGAACAAAATGCACAATTTCTTATACATAATGCATGTTGCTTTATTTTTCTCACCTGTGTCTCAATAATTTTTTTAACTATACTAAAAAGCATTTTGAGGCTCATTATTACAGACTTCGTGAAAGAAGACATAATAAGCGATGATGTAAAAGAGTTACTTCCAACTGCAGCTCCATTCAGTGACCTTAACCAGATGATCCAAACTCTTTTCTTTGCTCATAGAATTATTACCTTTAAGGGGAGTCCTGATGATGCTGTTGTCTTGGAGTCATCTATAACATCTAGCTCTTATAATCAAGCAAATGGGAAGTGCTGGGGGAAGGGAATGAATTTGACCAAAATATATTAAACAAAATTTTTTTAAAGAAATAAATAAATTAATTTAATAAAAAAGGAGTCTAAAAGAAGCAATGTTAAAAATTTTCCCTTATGAAATAAGAATCTTCCTCTATCTATTCTAATGCTTCTTTACAATATTATAATTCTCTACATTATATTATAGTAGATAGAATGTAATAAATACTTTTGTTTCTTAAACTTGCTTTTAATGCTTGGATAGAAAATCTTTCAAATTTTAAAAGAATTTTGGGATTCTAGTTTGTTTCTATCATCAGTGGTACATTAAAGTATACTACAAAATCTAATCATTTTAACTTGATGGTCTTAATGGATTTGCATTTCTATAATCAGAACATTCAAAGAGGATGATGGAAATTTCTTTGTTCTAATAACTAAGTGAAATGTATAAATTAGGTAAATAACCTTCAATGAAGATGTTTGCATTATGCAGCAGAATATTTTGTGATCTTAAGTGTATACTCTGAAATCCCATCCTTTCTGAAAGTCATATTTGTTACTGTGTTACACCTCATTCCATTTTCCCATACCATTCAGTTATTCAGGAAACCAGAAAGGAGTTGAAATTTAGGATGAATATGAATTGTAAGTAATGTATTCTATGGCAAAAGTTAAAGTAAAAATAAATTAGAATACCTGTCTTACCTGGTCTTACATAGAGGAATTTTTCTCAGTGCATTCTTTGCTTTATGATACAAGCACCAGAACTTATGACTATGTATATACCAAGCTCTAAAGTATTTGCATTTAAGAGAATGAAAATCCCAAAGGTGACCTACAAGTCAGTGTTAATAATTATGCCCATTACATTGCAGAGTTAAGTGTTGCATCAAGTCCCAAAGGAGTTTCCTTGCACTGACACCAGAGTGCCTTGAGTTACTAACCCCTATACTGTGCAAACCACTTACATGTAACTGCCAATGTCCTGTGAAACAATGAGGTTCAGATAAATGGCCTTCAGAAAGTCGGCTTAGAAATCATTTTACTGATTTGTACTTATTCAACTTTTTATAGGTCTCTTTGTCACTCTGTTTATATTGAACTAGTATGTATGATGTGAAATGTATCCGTGGATCTGCTCATTTATGTCTTCTCTCCAACCTCTTCGACTTAGAACGTTCCCCGCTGCTTTTTCCTTTTTTCAATTCCAATCATGTGGGAGTTTCTAGAAGTTTCTGTGCCTATTGTATCTAATTTCTCAGTGTATATGGGGTTTTATTAAAGAAAGCATAAGAAAGAATGCCTAATTAATTCCCCTTAGTCGCTTTTTAAAACAAAATTTATCAGTTTATGTGTATGGGTGTTTTGCCTGCATGTATGTATGAGTACCGTGTGAATAGTCTGGTATACACAGAGGCCAGAAGAGGACCTGAGACTCCCCTAGAACTGGAGTTATAGACTATTGTGAACCACCCTGTGCATGCTGGGAATCTAACACACATCCCCTGGAAGAACAAGTGCTCTTAATTACCGAGCCATTTCTCCAGCCTCAATTATAAAAATAATTCTTTAAAAAATACTTTTACTAAATAATTTGAGTTTCATACAATGTATCTTGATAACACCCTCTTCCCATCCCTCCCTGTTCTACCCTCCCACCCCTGTACCCTCAAAAAAATTAAAAGAAGAAAAGAAAATTAAGTCAAAAATTAAGTTGAAATTGGTCCTGTAGCCAAGGACCAAGCATGACAAAATTCTACCCAAAGCTGGGCCTCACTGCTCAAGTCCACAGGTATCTCAACCTCCAGCAGGCATCTGGACATCACCCAGGCACCTGGACACTGAGCAGCATCCCCTTCTGTATCCTGTGTCAGGTCTCCTGCATGTACCAGGACATCCAACAGGGACCAAAGACTCAGGCAACAGGACCTTCCATAAACACCAGGACCTCCCCAAAGCACCAAAGCTTCCTGTCAGTGACAAGACATCCTGTAAGCACTAGCACCACCTGCAGGCTTCAGGGCTGCCCACAGATGCCTTGGCATCAAACAGACCCTGGGCCAGCAGGAAGTCACCTAGACATCACACAATCACCGGGCATCAAACAGGCATTCAGATACCACAAATGTATCTAGACATCCTTCAGCCACCTGGATATCTCTCAGGTACCAGGCCTCCTGTAGGAATCCACACATCCTGCAGGTGCCAGGACCAGGTCACCCCACAGGCACCTGGACCTACCATAGGTTCCAGGGCCTCCTGCAGGTTCCCAGTCAACTTGCAAGTGCCAGGACCTCTTGCAGGCATCAGAGCATCTGGCAGATGCCCAGGCACTAGCAGACACTGGGCCAACTTGTAGACACCCAGACATCATGCAGGCACCCTAACACCACACAGACATGTGGACATCCCACAAGCACCTCAGCATCCTGCCAGTGCCTGACACATTCCTCAGGCATAAGGATATTCCACAGGCACTAGGCTCCTCCAGCAGGCACCTGGGCATTCCAAAGACACTTGGACAATCCACAAGCACCAGGACCAAGCACCCAAACATCCTGCAGGCACCCAAATATCTAAAAGGCATTAGGGCCTCCTGCATGCACCAGTTCCTCCCACAGGCAGCAGGGCATCCTGCAGATGCCTAGTTATCACACAGACACTTGGCCGACCTGCAGACACTTGGACATTATGCAGGCACCCAGTCTTTTCACAGGCACCCAGACATCCTGCTGGTACCAGGACACCCTACAGGCTCTAGGGCATCCTGCAGATGCCCAGACATTGCTCAGGCACTGGGCCAACCAACCTGCAGAAACCCAGACATCCTACAGGCACCCAGACATACTGCAGGCACCAGGGCCTCCCACAGGCACCCAGAAATCTCACAGGGACCAGGAGCTCCAATAGGCACCAAACTTCCCACACGTAGTTGGGCATCCTGCAGATACCTGGACGTCCCACAGGTTCTAGGACTTCCCACAGGCACCAGGCCATCCCACAGATTCCCAGGCATCATGCAGGCACTTGGCCAAGCTGCAGACATCTGGACATCACAGAGGCATCCAGTCTTCCTACAGATACCCAGACATTGTGCAGGCACTTGGCCATCCCCAGACTCCCAGAGAGCCTGAAAGCACCAGGGCCTCCTGAAGGCACCTGAACATCTCATTGGCACCAGGGCCTCTCACAGGTACCAAGACATTCCACAGGCACACAGGCACAGGATCTACCACATGTGCCCAGACATCCTGCAGGGATTGAGATATTATGCAGGTACCCAGAAACAGAGAAGTCACCAGGGTCTCACACAGGCACCAGGATATTACACAAGCAACCAGATCTCCCACATACATCAGGCCATCTTGCTGGGACCCAGCTATCCTACAGGGATCTGGTCCTCCCACAGGCACCTTGCATCCCACTGACACCTGAATGTCATGTAGGCACCCAGACTTCATACAGGCCCTAGAATTTCAGGCAAGCATCTGAACATTATTCAGACACTGAACAGTCTGCTGGAATGAATGCCTCATTGAGCTAGGCTCAATCCCAGTTAATTCTGTCAGTGTCAACAATGCATAAACATCTTTAATTGTCCTGGTCCACATGAGAATTTTGAGATTTCTAAGACTCTTTTCAGAAGGAGGAGACTCAACTCCTAGTATGGAATATTCTTCAGCTGTTGCATCTTGCTGTTGCTCAGGAACAGGGTGATCCTAAGGTTTGGCAGAATATTCAGGTTCAGGACACACTTGGACTTCTGGATGTGGCACCCACCCCCCTTATCACCCTTATCACCTTCTGTCTTGACTTTTGTACTTGCAGTCCTTATGTAGCATAACAGTCCATGATCTCCCTTACCCTGTCAAGGAGAGCAATATGAGTAGTGGCCACGTCCATGGGGGTGGCAGAATTGGCCTTTTGGGTGGTGAAGAGGCCAGGAGGGTCTGTTGGTAACCAGAGGATAGATCTCTTGTGTAGATACTCAGTTCAGAAGATGAGTCATTCTTCAGCTTGGTTATCCTGTCATTGCTCAGGTGCAGGCTGATCCTGTGGTTTGGCAGCTAGTTTGGGGGGCAGGACCTGGTCCAGCTCCAGACTTCTGCACACCACCTTCCACTCATCCCTTGGCTTTTTGACTGCAGCCTGTGGTGGCACTGCAGGGCATGCTCTCACCAACCCATCAGGTAGGGTAATATGAGTGAGGGACACAGAAGTGGCAGAACTGGCTTGGCAGGAGGATCTGGTAGCTGTCTGAGGACCTATCTGTTTTCTGTCCTGGTGAGCATCCATGCCTGTCCCTGCCTCCAGTCATGTGTCTACTAGTGGAGTTGCTGCTGTTCCCCTCTTCACATTTGTGTGTGCTCCCATCTCAGAGTGGCAGCTCCAGCCTGGTAGATTGCAATAGGGTAGCCAGGTTGTGGCCTTAGGATCTGGTAGCTGTCTGAGGATCTATCTGTTTTCTGTCCTGGTGAGCATCCATGCCTGTCTCTGCCTCCAGTCATGTGTCTACTAGTGGAGTTCCTGCTGTTTCTTTTTTCTGGATCCCCAGTCTTCCTCTCTTCACATTTGTGTGTGTTCCCTTCTCAGAGTGGCAGGTCCAGCCTGGTAGGTTGCAATAGGGTAGCCAGGTTGTAGCCTTAGCCTTGTGGCATTCCAAGCATCCTTCCCTCCTAGGGACACCTAGCTCCCTTGCTTTCTATCCTGTTCATGACTATGTCTCCAGTTCAGTATCCTCCGTGCTGTTTGAGTCAGTGGTCTCACTCCATCATCCTTCATCTCCACTCACAGCCAACTGTCCTTCCGAGTATATCACTGACCATGTGTCCTTCCAACCACTTTTAATTAACAAAGTTCCTCCTTCCTGACTAGACACCAGTGTTCTTCTCCCAGTCTACAAATTTATGAGGAGCTAGGAACGACCTGAATAGAGCTATAGGCATCAGGCAGAGGCCTGTAGGAGTTTGCTTACTGCCCCACCACCATCTTGAGTTGTGTCCATGACTCTGATCTTCTATCCCTGATTCTCCCACACAGTCTGTCTCTTCCATGTCTCAGGTAGCACCTGGAGGCTAAGTGGCCTGCTGTCAGTAGCTATCGTGCCTGTCAGGTCTGCTCTAGAGTTTCTCTGTTATGGTTTCCTCCCTATTTCTTCATTCTCGACTCTCCTCCTGGCTCCTCTTCTATGCTGTGGGCAGGCAGTGATGGAGCAACATGGGTCTTCCCAGCAGAAGTGCTGCTTTGCCAGACTCTGCTCTTGCTCACCTTTTCCACACCATGGGTCAAAAAGAGTCATCCCATTCTGCTATGTTTCCTAGCTCTTCTCATGGGTCAAGGTTCCTCCAGATCTGTTACCACTGTGGTGTCTTTCCAATCACTCCGGATTCTCATAGTTCTCACTGGAACCAGTACTAGCGTAGCATTCCAAGAATGCATGAGGGGCTGTGGGCACCTTGAGTTGGGGGGCAGGCAGCTGATAGAGCCCTGACAGACTCTACTCATGCCTGACAGCCATGTTGAATCTCCATCTGTTTGTTTTCCAATGAAAGACAGAAAGGAGCATAAGAACAATTCTTATTTGGAGAGGAAATTAGAAGTTCTAGTAGGCTCAACTGTTTTTATTAAGTTTTCTATGGGAGTTGGTTGTATCTTCTTGTCCTATAACACAATGAGAATTTGATATCATCATATACTCTTTTAAAAGTATTTCATTTTTAATCGTGTGTATGTGTGTGGGTATGTGCACATGAGTGCCACTGCCTGCAGAAGCCAGAGGTGTTATATTCCCTGGAGCTGGGATTACAGGCAGTTGTGAGCAACCCAGTGTGGATGTTGGGATGGAAAGCTGGGTTGTCTGTAGGAACAGTACATGCTCTTAAAAACCGAACCATCTCTCTAGCCCTATCGCATGTATCTTATAAAAATTATTGACAATCTTTTCATTTCTTCTCATCATGGATGCCCTTGCCCTTTGCCACTGTTGTTTTCTCTTCCCCATTCCACTAATCACTTACCATGATTTGTGTTTGTTAGTGCAACTGGGTTTGGTCACTTTCCCATTCTTCACCTTCACTCTTCCCATCTTCATCAGTGATATGCTTGCTAGAGAAAAGGCATTTCTTTGCTATTTCCAGTACTGTATTTATAACACTGTGAAAAGTGTCTGGCAATCTTAAATATTCAATATTTGCTGAAAGGAAAAAAATCACATTTTCTTGATAAGGAATTTGTAATATTTACTTTCCAGACCAGGTCCATTTTACTTATTTTACAATTCCAGATAGTCCACAGTCTCTGTTTATCTTGTCACCTTAGGAAACATGACCATGTATGTAATATGATAAATTAGGATTCCCATGATCTGTTGATTTCTTCATTTTTTTCCCAGTTGTGGTTTTGTGTAATAATCTCCATTTGTTGTAAAAAAGTTTCTTTGATTAGGGGTGGTAGCTACATTATCTATGATTGTAAGGATAAGATTTAGAATGTATTGAGGAATTATGTTAATCTAGCAAAGTGACAATAGTAGATTTGTTTTGTATGATCCATGAGCTCCCTGACTCTGGAAAGTTGGCCAGGTTTCTAGTACTAGGTAAAACGTCCATCCTGTTTAATGGGATCTATCTATCTATCTGTCTATCTATCTATCTATATCTATATATCTATCTATCTATATATATATAGACACACACACATATCCCATTATTTGTTTATTTATAATATATTATTATGAATTATATTCTCAATATAGTATATAATACATAATATACAATATATTATATTATAATATAATACATAATATAAATTATATATTAATATTATATTGATATTGTTATGTTATGGATATACATATCCATATAGTGTATAATTTTTGATATGCAAAATAATATTCCTCGGTGGTTTATCAAACAATGTTTGTGTTTTCTGTGTTGGCCTTCCTCCTTCTCCCATGTCAGAGCCTTCTCCCTAGTTTACTGTTTCCTACTTCATATCACCTGTACCTTTATGTTCCCTGTCAAGTGGCCCTTGCTTCTGTTTCCTTTATACTTTATGCTTTCTGAATTTCTCCTACTTTCTGAAACTACTTTGGAGCTAGGTACTGCAGATGAGAAGGAATATGAAACCTCTGTCTTTCTGGGACTAGGTTACCTCACTAAAATTTTTCAAGGTCCGTCCATTTGCCCGCACATTTCATGATTTCATTTTTATTTATAGTTGAATAGTATCTTATTGAATGTGTGTACAACATTTTGATTATCCATTCATCTGTTGAAGGACATTTAGGTCAATTCCATTTCATGAGACAGTGAATAGAGCAGTAATGAACACGACAGAGCAAGTATCTGTGCTGTAAGGTGGCCCATGTCCTTTGTGCACATGTCAAAGAGTGTTTTCTCTGGGTCATATTGTAGATCTATTTTTACTTTTTTGAGGATTCTCTGTATTTATTTCCAAAGTGGCTACACAAATTAGCATTCCCTTCAACAGTGAATGGGATTTCCCTTTCTCCCACCCCCTCTCCAGAATTAGTTGACAATTGTTCTGTTGGTCTTAGAAATTCTGATTGGGGTGAGATGAAATCTCAAAGTTGTTTTAATTTTCATTTTCCTAGTTGCTAAAGATGATGATAACTTTTTGCAGTATTTCTCAGCCATTTTTTTTAAGAATGAAAAAAATTTAAAATTTCATCTTATATTTAATCTCCTCTTTCAAAAGAAATCATTGAACCGAGATGAAAATGATGTAGTTAAGATACTTGAGGGGAGAAAACCTCCTTATACAAATTTATGTCTGTACTATTTCATTCAAAGCTGACATAGAGGCATCCACATCTGATGTAATGAAAATATGATATAATTTAACTTAGATAATTGTTGCAAAATTTTGTACCAAAAAGGCCATGAAAATTATGCAATTTAAAGGCTGATTGTGACATGAATTATACTTCAATAAAGATGTTAAAAAATTAACAGATTTAAAGATTAAATGTATGAAGTACTGCAAATAGTTTCTTCTAGAACAGCAGTTCTCAACCCCTTTGGTGGGCCAAACAACCCTTTCACAAGGATCACCTAAGATCATCTTCATATCAGATATTTATATTATGATTCATAACAGTAGCATAATTATAGTTCTGAAGCACCAAATGAAAATAATTTTGTAGCTGGAGGTGACCACAGTATACATTAAAGGGTCATAGGATTAGGAAGATTGAGAACAACTGTTATAACATTTTTAGTGTTTCAGATTTCAAATTGAGGTCTTTGATTCACTTATCTATTATTTTGTGCAGTGTGATGGATATGGATCTAATTTTGTTCTTCTGTATGTGAATGTTCAGTTTCCTCAGCAACCTTTGGAGATGTTGTCTCTTCTACAGTATATGTTTTTTGCGTCTGTCAAATATCATCACTGTGGCTATGAACACTCATTTGATTCTTGTATTTTGTTCTATTGGTGTATGTCTGCTTTTGTGTCAGTACCATACTGTTCTTATCATCATAGTTCTACAATATATCTTAATATATCTTATAAATATAAACATACCTTAATATATCTTAAAGTATTGATAAGCAATCCCTACAGTACTTTTTTACTCAGGACTGATTTGGTTATCCAGGGTCTTTCCTGGCTCCATATGAACTTCAGGAAGATTTTTTTTTAATTTTTGTAAACAATGTATATTCTCAAAATAAATATTTTGAATTACACCGAATCTATAAACTGCTTTTGGAAGGATGACCATTTTTACTATATTATTTCTATCCATCCATGAACGTGGGACATCTTTTCATTTTCTACCATCTTTCTCTACGTCTTTTTGCAGAGATTTGAAGTTTTTAGTCTGAGAGGTATTGTAATTGATATTGTTATGGGTACTGTAGAAGAAAGGGGATCACACCAGGATGCAAAGACTCAAATGGGCAGAGGAGACAGCATTTTGCAGATGACTCCGATGAGCTTTCCCCAAGTAGTTTTATTCAACTTTTACACAGAGATCACATAGGGCTGGGCAAAGTTCCATCTACCAAAGTTATATCACACTTGGTGCTTGAAGGAGCAAACAATCCCCACAATTATCAGTCCCTTCTGACCATAGCTCACCATATCAAAAGCAAGACATTTAGGTATGCCAGTAGTATCTTAGGACCCAGGTGTGTGGAGCTGCAGCCTTCTCAAAATACCATTTGGATACATTTCAGTGAATAAATCTTTGATCAGCAATTCTTCATGATCCGAACAAGTCTAAAACCTATTTCTTAACCTCTATTGATTAAGCCACACACTGCAAAGGTTTTGCTAAAACATTTCACTACTAGCTTAGTGAAGGGCTTTACTATAATGTTTCACTATAAAGCCAGATACAAAAGCTTTATTATAATATTTCACTACAGAGAGGTCTTTCACTTCTTTGATTAGATTTATTCTAAGATATTTCATTGTCTTTCATGCTATTGTAAATGGAAAAGTGTCCATAATTTACTTCTTACTGTTTTTGTTTTTGGTGTATAGAATGGCTGTTGATTTTCATAACTGTATTTTGTATATTCCAACTGTACTGGAATTGTTGTGTCTAGAGGTGTATAGAACAGCTGTTGATTTTCATAAGTACATTTTGCATATTCCAACTGTACTGGAATTGTGTCTAGAGGTTTTCTGATGGAATTTTGGCATATCTTATGTATATCATCTTCAAATAAGGTTAATTGGCTTTTTTTTTCTAATTGCATACCTTTATTTCTCTCTCTTGCCTTATTGCTTTGGTTAGTGTTTCCAGCACTATATTGAAAAAGGAATGGAGATGGTATGCATCCCTGTCTTTTTCCTGGTTTTAATAGGACTTTCTTGAGTATTTACCCATTTAGGAAGATGTAGCCTTTATTATGTTGAGGTATGTTCTCTCCAGTCATGCTCTTTTTAGTATTCTAATCTTGGAAGGAAAGTAACTGTCCCTACCCCAAAGGCATCATTTGTAGAGGAATAGCCCTGTGAAAAGCTAGGGTCCACATTCCAAAACCTGGGTGGTCTGGATAGAATGTAGACACAACTTTAATCCAGTATTCAGAATGCAGGGGTGATCCATGCCTTTAATTCTTAGAATATACAGTGGAAGCAGGCACAGGAAACAGAACTCAGAAGGAGTCAGTATCACACAGAAAGTGATAGCTGGTATGAGACTGAATGGCAAACAAAGTGACTAATCAGAAGAAGAGTTAACAGAGTAAGGACATACCCAACTCTCATGAGGAAAGGTGGGCTCTCAGCTCAGTTAAAATAAAGTTGCACAGTTGTCCATTGAGGCAGTCATTAGAGAAGCAGGTACAGAAGAGTGAGTTACAGAGGAGTTACAGAATGTGAGGCTAGAGTAAGTTACAGAGCAGTTAGTTGAAGCTGTCAGTTACAGAGACAGGATGGAGCAGTGAGAGTTCAGGGAGATACAGACACACAGTAGAGCTTAGGAGAAGAAGCCCAGAACAGAGAGTAAGTTGAACCAGAAGAGTCAGAGTTCAGAAGGAGGTAGTCAGAGTGGCTCAGTCAGCAGTAGGTCTTGGAAGGCTAAGGCTGAAGCCTTCTAGGTCCAGGCTAGCAGGTTAAATGTTCTAGATTGTATGAAGGCTGAAGCCTTCCAGTTCAAGGATTAAGATTAGATTGTAAAGAGACCAAAACACTCAAGTGTTCCAGGGTTCAAGGCTAAGAAACAGTGATTTAATTAGAGAAAAGAATAAGCTGTTCTCTGTCCTGAAACAACAACTACACATAATTCAAAGATTTGGTCTCTTGATGCATGCTTTTTTCCTGTGATTTCATATAAATATATATATATATATATATATAATTTTTTTCATTTAGCTTTTCTATTTTATCTCTGATAAAATAGAGTCCTGATATTCTATCTTTTTCTTGATTCATTCTACTTCTAAGGCTTTCTCCCAATTTCCCCCAATTTTTCTGATTGGGATTTTGAGTTTTTCGATTCCATCTTCATTTCAGCTTGAATGTTGAACATTTCTCTCTTTTTATTGAAGTCAGTCTTCAAATCCTGACTTATCTTCTTCATTTCATACAGGCATGTATTTTCCTTTTCTTGGACATCATTCTTGTCATTCTCTTGGAGTTCAGTGAAATGCTTATTTGTATCTTATCTAAATCCCTTGAATTCTTTGATGACATTTATAATTATCCTTTTAAATTTTATGCCTTGGAGTTCATCTAGGTAGTTCTCATTAGGGAACACTTCTATAGAACTTAATAGCTTCAACAGGAGGAATGCTGTTTTTGCCATTCATGCTGTTTTTGATTTTGCATTTTGACATAGGGATATGGGCATCCTTTTTTTGGTTGTGTGTCTGATGTGATAACCTGGCCTTCCTTAGGGCCAGTACATGAGATGCATGATCCCTGAACTAGGCTAGGTGAAGCTGGTGAATAAGCTGTTTAGTTGGACCATGAAAAAGTGTCTCCCAAACCATGGGTAATGAGCTAGATGGGTACAGAGATGGCAGTGGGCAGAGAGAGGGATGGTGGAATAAGGGAGTGCTTGTCAGCCAAAGAATTCTCTGGAAGAAAACAGGTTTGAAGGCCACCTATCTGATGCTGAGCCTGTGATTGAAGGAGGTGGTAGAGATACATAGGAAAGGGAAGAAGCTACTTATACAGTAAAAGGTATCTCAGGAACAGAGAAGATTCTTAGGATAGTGGATTTGCAGATGGTGAGGGGCAGAGGGATGGCAAAGGGAAGTGACTTACCAGGCAAAGGTAGGTCACACATGAAGTGTTCTAGATCTAGAACACAGGTCTAGAACTAGTCTTGTGGGTTTACAGATGGTAGTGGTTTCAAGGAAAGACAAGGAAAGGGAAGGCATTACTATGTTCTTTTATTCCTCTATAAACATCATAGCATTAATCAGACTAAAACGAATGCAAATGAAATAAAATGAAATAGAACAGAGTAGAGAGTTAGAGGAGAATGAGCTACTGTTGCATAAGTATTCTTCCTAGTAAAAGAATGTCACTTAGTACAAGCAAATATATCATTGTAAATGGAGGTAAGAGGAACTCAGCAGATAGTCATGCAAAAAGGTCAAAGCAAAACAGAGTACACAGCACCCAAAATACCAGAACTTTTATAAAGAGCAGGAAAAAGACTATAATCAGCAAAATAATAGTAATTATAACTTTATATTTGGTAAATTTTATATAAAATAATGTTTGAGGTCAGACCAAAGGTGCCAGTCTCAAATTAATATGTGTTAACTTACCCATCACAAGATTTTCAGTTTTGTCTGAAAAGTAAAACCTGGCTATCATTGATGCAAAATATGTAGCTGTGATGATAATTCTAACTTGTGATAATAAAAGAATCTGTAGAGATGTTAAAGTGCATGGGCAAGTGCTTTGGTACCCATGCCACAGGAAGCAATGGAAGTCAAATATTTTACATTCAAATATGGAAAGAGTTCAAGGTTATGCTGTAAATTTAAACAGAATTGGAATGTGGCCATTGGGATAACATAGAAAGGAAAAAGGAATGTGAGCTTTAAATGTTTTTATCATGCACGTACTTATCTGTGTTGTGTGCATGTGAGTGCATGTGCATGCCATGGTTGGTCTATGTCTATAGAACAGAAGACCTGTGGTAGTCTGTTCTCTCTGTTAGGGGCAGATGGAAGGAGACCCCTGAGAAATCACCAGGACTTGAGATCGATGCAAAAACAAGGTTTATTTCCAATGCGTTGGGGTCCACCCTCACAGGGCGACCCTCTGCATTGGGGTCTACCCTCACAGGGCGACCCTTAGCACTCTCTAAGTTTTGCTTATATAGGAATTTCAAAGGCAGAGCTTAGCAACAGATTATCAGGCATGCTTCTATTGGTTACATAGTGATGTGAGTATTAACCTTTCAGCCGATTGGTGCTGGCATATAGCAAGGTCGCAGGCTCCTAGAAAATGTAAACTTAGGTTCTTAGTCAACGTGGGTGGGGGAAGATCCTTAGACCAAGGCCATTAGTCAGTGGTCCATATCTTTTTTGTCTTAGAAATTGTTTTTCTTACAGAAATTGTTTCTCTTACTTCAGTTTTGGGAACTGTTCTGAGTCACCTGGCCCCTGACTTGGGCCTACACAGTTTTGGTGCCTCTAGAAGCCTGACTAAAGTTTGGCTGCTTTGTTCTTGTCCTTTCATCTCATTCCACCATGTGGGCCTCTTTGATCACACTTAAGTCATTTGGCTTGCAGGCAGTCACCTTTATCAGATGAGCCATTTCACCTACCCAAACGTGAGTATTTTTATGCAGTTTTTTTTCCAAATGAGCACATAACCTGTAGACTGGAAACTAGAAAAATTTTCACTTAAATTCTTTGGGAAATGTCAAGTTCTTGCTTTGGGCAGGAATTATAAAGCCTATGGACTAGGTTCTCATGACCGAGAAATAGAAGTGTGTCAGAAACTTCTGACATAATGAGATAACAGCAGAGTGACTCAGTAATAGCTTTGAAGTTCTCCAGTTGAATTTCTACTAACTGAAGAATAATAATTATATATCACTTACACTGAGAAAATATTTTAAACTCAAGGATTTTTATAGTGATCATTTTCAAAATGTTAACGATGCTCAGATATATTCATAAAACAGTTGATTCCAAAAATTGTAAATAAACTTGATAGCATCTGGTTTTCTAGGTGAGTTTTATGTATTTTATACCTGCAAGGGTTTCCTCATTAAGTAGAGCTTTAAATATTTAAAGAGAAAGGAAGAAAGGGAAGGAGGAAAGGGACAGAAGAGAGTGAAAAAGTCAAAAGGGGAATGGGGAAGCAGAGGGAAGGCAGGAGAGGAAAAGAGGGGAGAAAGGGAGAGAGAAGAGGAACAGAAGGTTAGGAAAGGGATACCAGCAGAGGGAAGGGAATGGAGGAGAGAGGAAGGAGGGAAATGTAGAGAAATATTCTATCTTTTAATCCAGCAACATGGCTTCTCTGGGAAAGGGTCACATTCAAGGCCTGTGTGTTCCAGCTGGAATGCAGCATACACCTTTAAGTAATCCAGCTCTGGAGGCAATGGTGGCATACACCTTTAATCCCAAATCTAGGCGTCTAAAATGAAGAAATCAATTCAGAAGTACGTCACAGTTCTTAGTTCACAGTTCTGTTTATGGTTACAGCCTTTAATCCCAAGTCTGAGAGCAAATCAGAATGAACAGAACAGGTAAAGTGAAGAAGAGGAAGAGTTGGCAGAGTGAGTCAGAGTGAGGACATGGCCAACTCTCACCATATAAAAATGGGCTGTCAGCTCAGAGAAGTCAGTCAGTTAGAGAATCAGTCAGATAAAGACACAGAAGCAGTTCAGCAGAAGAAGAATGAGTTTGGGAGAAAGAGTCAGCTAACAGAGTCAATTTGAAGCCTCCCAGAGCAGTTCAGTCAGAGAAGTCGCAGGATTCAGCCAGAGGAATCAGAAGAGTTCAGTCAGAAACATTCAGCCAGCCAGAGATTGTATGGAGGCTGAAGCCTTCCAGATCTAGGTTTAAGATTAGATTGTACAGCAGCTGAAGATCTTGTATAACTGGGGCTTGAATTAGCCAAAGAATAAACTGCCCTTTGCTCTGATTCTATGTTTACAGGAGAAGAAGAGGCAGGGAAGGAGAAGAAGGAAAAAGAAGAGGGAGTGGGACTGTGGAGAGGAAGAAGGGGAGAGGAGCTAGGGAATGGAGGGTAGAAGAAGAGACAAAAGGAGAGGGAAGGGTGGGGAGGGAAGACAGGAAAGGGAAGAGAAAAGTACTAAGTGGGGTATAATGAGGAAGAAAGAATTTATCACAATTTAGAAAAGCCAGTGACAAAATATCAAAAAAAAATTCTTACTCTGTGCCTCAATAAGGTACAGCATAAAGGAAAATCCTGAACATTTTCACAGGGACAAAGGAATGTGAAGCAAAATGAAAAGTAGTTGCTAAAAGGAAATATGGCATATGACTTTACAAGGAAGAATCTCTCCTAGCCAGAGCCCCTGCGCCTGCTCTGTCCTACTACTCACCTGAAGGTCCCATTTCCACTGACACACTCACTTCCTCAGACTGACTGGATCATGCATTTTATGTCAGATGTTGCTTAATAACCAATCCCTTTAAAAATGTTTTGAGATTATTATATAATTACACTATTTTTCTCTTTCCTCCCCCCCAAACTGTCCCATGTACCCCACATTGCTCTTTCAATTTCAGGTCTTTTTTCATTAATTATTATCACATTATCTATCATCTATATGCCTATATTTCTATCTTTCCATCTATTATCTATCTATCTATCTATCTATCTATCTATCTATCTATCTAATCTATCTTTGTAAGCATGTGTTGAAAACTGACTCTGTCTCTGTATCTCTGTCTGTCTCTCTCTCTCTCTATATATATTATATAACCTGCTTAGCCTATTTATTAATATTTGTATATGTATATTTTCAGCACTGACCATTTGGTACTGAATAACCAATTGGTGACTTCTTTGGTAGGAAAGGTTATTTCTCCATTTCTCAGTATTCCTCAGTTGCCTGTAGATCTTTGTATAGGATTGATCATTTAAAGATAATCTCTATTTTGATTCCACCTCTGCCAGAGTCAGAGTGAGCATGAGAAAACTACTGATTATTTCACTGTATAAAAATTTTTTATTCAAGGAAAATATAAAAGAATGCCTAATTAATCAATAAGAGATGAGTTTTAAAAGCTTAGCACAGTTGAAGAGCTGGTGAATAGCTATTTTTGTCTAGATATTTAGAATTTTCACCTGTTTTCGGCTTCATCAGGCTTGAATGACATCTCATTGCTTTCAAAAGTTACAAACATATCAATGATTTTCATTTGAGTCAGTGAAGGTGCTGTTATTCCTAAAAACCAACAAACAATGTTAATACCATGGAGGAGAAAAAATTGATTTCAGCAGTGAACATGGTGGATAAATAATCAAATAAAAGAAAAATGAAAACACATAGAGATTTAATTGTAATAATATAGTTTTAAAGCCCAGATTGATAGGCCTTCCACACCACACACACTATAGTTTAGAATGTGAGTGTGAAAATTACTAAGTATAAAAATATTCATGTTAGAGAATAAATATTTTGGATGAGTACATGTTAATATATAATTTCTTGAAAGAACAAATGTCAAATTGAAATAAAATTGAATCTTAAAGATTATCTTCCATTGATGGCACTGCTTATGATAAAATCAATAAATAAAAGCTTGCAATTTGGTTGAAATTTTAAGACCTAGAATTGAGAATCTTGCTAATGATACTAAATAAAATCATTAGAGACACTTTTATTAAAAAAATTCATTAGCTACTTTGAAAACTGTGACTAGATACATTACAATACTTTAATAGTTCTTTCATTTATCCCTGAGAATTTCAGCTTATTTTAACAGAATTTCCTTATAATGAACTAAGTTTATTGAAATGTTTTTATGCTTTAATAATTTGATCAAATAGTTTTTTCATATGACCACTTTCTCATTTCAACTTTAAATCTATTGTCTGTAGGAGCTGGTCTTTATTTTAGAATGTTGCAGATACGTCTCTTCTTCATGGTTCTTTTCATCACATTTATGACCTCCTTATTTCTAAGACTGTAAATGAAAGGGTTTAACAAAGGAATTACTAGGGTATAAAAAATAGCTACTGGTATGTCTTTATCTCCTTCATTGACTGAATTTGGTTGTGCATACATAAAGAGAAGAGACCCATAGAATATTGACACAGATAGAAAGTGGGAAGCACAAGTTGATAAGGCTTTGCCTCTACCCTCTTTAGATTTCATTGTGAATATAGTGAAAAGGATACAGAAATAGGACACCAGAACTATGGTAATGGTAAAGATTTGAATTGAGCCTGCCAAGATAAATAATATCAGTTCATTGATTTGTGGATCAGTACAGGAGATTCTATATAATGGAAGAACATCACAAAAAAAGTGCTTGATTACGTGAGACTTACAGAAAGTTAACCTCAACAAAAACCCTACTTCAATCGTAGGATGCAGATTCCCTGCTATGTAGGCTCCCACGGTCATCTGAAGGCAGAGCTTCTTGGACATCATGGTGTGGTACTGCAGTGGGTTGCATATGGCCACGTAGCGGTCATAGGCCATTGCTGCCAGAAGAAAGCAATCTGTAGTTTCAGCAAGACAGAGAAAATAGAACTGTCCCATGCATTCATAGAGAGAAATCCTTCTGTCTACAGAAAAGAAGTTCTCTAACATCTTAGGAGTGATAGCGGAGGAGCAGCAGGAGTCCATCAGAGCCAGGTTGCCCAGGAAGATGTACATGGGTGTGTGAAGACGGCGTTCCATGTAGATCAAGGCCACCAGCCCGAGATTCCCCACCATGGTGATCAGATAGATGACAGAGAACACCAGGAATAGGAGGGTCTTCAGGTTTGGGTGATCTGTGAATCCCACCAGGATGAATTCATTTGCTACAGAGTGGTTGTTCTCAGCCATCTCACCTTGTATGTTGCTACTGGAATTTCAAAAATATAAAATTGTAATATAGATAATATAATTTTCTACTTACTTTTCTTTGTATAACAAGGACGTTTCTTTTTTTTTGTGTGTCATTATTGTCTTTGGAATGTAGGTAACTATGTTTTTTTTTTTGAGAATATTTATTCCCATACAGTGTTGGCATCTATAATCTCCAACTTCAACTCAAAATTTACAGAAATACTTATATAATTACAGGGAACTTTTTTAAAGTGGAAAAGTTTGTCTTTATTCATGTTTGTAATTATACCCACAAAATTGCTGGGCACACATATTTGACTTACTGTTCAAAATAATTTTGATGCCAGGTTTGTTAAAGATCATTGAAATAAATTTAGGATAAAATTACCTATAAATGTGTTTTTAATTCACTGAAGCTTTTTAATGTATTCGGCAAGAAGAGGAAATGTTCTTGAAAATACGTTGCTAATAGATGACATTTATTTTTATGAACTGCACAAAGATAACTAAGGACTAACATGAATGTATAGTTCTATGTAAATAAAATTACTCAAAAGATAAAGAAGTAACGATTTTCATTCCTTTTCACGGACAATTTTCTAAACACTGAGTCTGTGTATGCAATTATTCCCTTTGAAGTTTTAAAATATAATAAAACTCTTCCTCTGCTTTGTAAGGTCAGTTTATATATGATGATAATTATAGTGTGCCTGACTGTCTTGACTACTGCTGAGCTGTTCTCCCAGTGCTTTATTTTTTTTAAATGAACTATGAATTTTCAGACAATCTCATTTTTACCCATTCTTTCCTTGAAGACTTTCTGAAGCCCAGATAAATTCTCAATTTTCAATCCTCATGTCTTAATCTTCTAAATAGTGAGGATTACAGACCTACCCTGAATGGCTCACCTAAAATGCATAATTTCTCATGTAAAATCTACATTACTTTATTTCCCTATATCTATTTCAACACTTTTATTATATTATAAGCATTTTGAGCTTAGGTGCATTCTACTTCTGGAAACATGTCATCAAATGTTTGAAGAGCCATAGGATTATTTATACTTCTGACTTCATCCTAATGACCTGGGATGAGTGATTTTGTTTTCAGTATCCTAATGGACCTTTTTTCAATTCTTTGTTTCTACATAGTCTTTCATAGTCTTGATGTCACTACCTTATGAAAAAGTTGCCTTTAAAATTTTACCTTGACTTTTCTAATTTTCTATTTCCTTAGAAAATTAGCTATATGGGTGTTGGGAAGTGAACCTGGGTCCTCTGGAAGAGCAGCCAGTGCTTTAAGCCATCTCTCCATCCCAAGATTCTTAAACCTTAAAAATAAAAATATTAAATTCTAGAATTTTGAATCCAAATTTCAGTTTACTTTAGAATGTTACTAGCTGTCAACACTCAGTTATTTGTTGGGACACATTGACTGACAAAATTAATTATATAAATTCTATGATGAAAATGGTGTTGTCTTTGGTAATCAAAACATTGAGAGAAGGCAAAGGAAATTCACTTGTTCAAGAATGTTAATTATATGATGTGTATGAGTCAACACTGGAAATTACTTTTAACATATGCCTGAATTATTTCGGTGATTCACTTATGACCTTACCTATATATTTGGGGATTCTATCTTACAATCATAAAGCAAGATGGGTTACAGCATTGTACTTCAACTCGGGTCCATATATGTCAATTTTGAGATGAGCTGCACATTCAAGAAAGGAATTAAAATTTAGGAGAAATGAACATTTACTTAAAAGTTAGAAAAACAAAAATTTGTCATGCCTATATTTAAGGTAAAAAGTTAAAATAGTTCCCTTACCTGGATTTCACTGAGGAGTGCTTTCTGAAAGTGCATATTTGCTTTATAGTGAAAGTCTCAGAGTCTAAGAAGATCTATGCAGTTTGATCTCATTTTGAGACAGAAGAATGAAGATCACAGGCTACCCACAGGTAATAATAGTTACATGCCTTGTACTACAAACTTAAAGCCTTCTATGAAATCCTAAGAGGATTTCCCAGCACTGACGTCAGTATTTTTCTGTAGAGATTTTAAGTCCTGACAAATTGGAACTATTTGAAATTAATTACAACTGCCTAATGAGAACATGGTTTTCATTAATGTCAGCTTGAAGATTATCTTGCTAGTTTGGGTGCAACTGACCTATCTCTTTAAGTTCTTCTCACCATTTGTGTATACAATCTAAAACAAATAGAAAATAGTCTCAAGCTAGTATAATACCTTAATGGAGGATATAAAATTAATATGCGTTATGAAGAAAAATTAGCACTGGGCAGAAGAGATGGCTCAGGAAGAAAAACTATGTGCTGACCAGGCATAAGTATCTGAGTTCAAATCACCAGAACCCATACTAAAAGGTTTGTGTGGCTTCATGCAACTGAGTCCTAGTATTTTTGGGGAGTAGTGGAGATAAGAGTAGTACTAGAGTTTGCTGACTATCAACATAACTTCAGGTTAAGTGAAAGATTTTGTCTCAAACACATTAGATGGAGAGTGATAGACCAGGACAGCCAATTTCCTTCTCTGTCCTCAATGTGCGTGTATGTATCCACAAACTCACATACACATATGTATATATAAACCAAACACATCTCTTTCTCCCTTTATATATAGAAACATATATATTGCAAACACATCTCTCTGTCCCCTTTCCCTCTCTTTGACACACACACACACAAACATACACACACACACACACACACACACACACACACACACACACAAAAGCACACAGTCCTGCTACTCTTTGATCTTAAGATGCAATCTACCATGAAAACTTGCCTGAGTATATGCACTGCTTTTTCCCTTTTTTGTGTGAAATGGTATTTAGTTGCCTCTAAAACACAATTCTATTTAGTAAGGTGTGGCTTTTATGTCTCTCAGCATTGTAATTCTGTATTAAATAGCTGTAATTCAGGGATGGTTGCTAGTTTCTTGGGGTTCTTTGCAGGAAAGTAAGCTAAACTTTTAAAGTATGTGCATCACCCCAATATCTAAACTAGATACAGGATACTGGAAAGGATGTTGAGTAGAAGGGGCACTGGGAACAAATCTGTTGGAAATAAGAACTTCTTAGATAGCAGAAATGGCTTGGATGAGGAGCTCACAATGCAGTCATGGAGAAAGATATATAAAGTGTTGTCTCCAGTACAATTTTGGATGAGATGTACAAGGGAATAAGCATCTTTATATAGAGACAGATGCAGGGATAGAGACAGACATACAGAGAAATATGGATAAGAGGAGTAGAGACAGGGATAGGGATAGAGCTGAAGCTGGAGAGAGAGAGAGATGGAGACAGCAAATGGATATGGAGGAGATAGGTCAGCTAGTCTAGCCTACTTGTTGAGCTGCAGGACAATGACCTTTCCCGTGTCCAAAATAGAGAGGAGGGTACCAGAGGAATGACACTTGAAGTTGTCTACTATCCTCTGTATAAGTACACACAGGAGTGCACACACATTCACACAGGCATACATATATACACATACACATAGATGATACTATTAGGAAAAAAGGAAAAAAGAGAAATGAAACAAGGCAAGGAGAGAAAAGAATATGAGAGACCAGCAGTAACGATACCAGGAAAAACAATGTAAACACAAATACAAATAAATAAAAATATTTCTTCAAAAAGTGAACTTAGCTAACTACTGCTATCTGAGGAGGTCATAGATCTTAGAGGTGAACCTACGACTGCCACTTGCGTAAACACTTATAATTTCTAACTGCATTCTAAATACTGGCCCTTAAAGCCACAGATAAGTGTAACTCTCACTGGTAATCAAAGAAGCCCCTTTTTGCAACAGATAGAAACCATTACAGAAAGCCTTAACTGAACAAAATGCAGAGATCAAAACTGACCATGGGATGCTCATTTCTAGTTAATACATTTGCAATACAACCTCTATACATAAGGCTCAGGAATGCTAGAGAAGATGGGATAGAATAATTGTAAGAGCCAAAGGCCAGGACTCTGCTATGAGATGCTCTCTTCTTTAAAAAATGGGGAGGAGGAGGACATAAAGTGGGAAGGAACAGGGAAAGGGAGTAGGTATGGTCAGAATGAGGGGCAGAGTTGTGGTGAATATGATCAACATAAGTGGAATAGAATTATCACAGAAGTAATAAAAATTTTGTTGAGGTGGACAATCATTGTTGAGATGATTCAAGTACAAAAATTCTTGCCATAAAAGTGTGAAGATGTGGGTTCAGATGAACAACATCCCTATGAAAAGCTCTGTGGGTCAGAGCATGCCTGTAATTAATACCAATGTTGGAGAGACAACAGCTACAAGGGATCCCAGAGCTTGCTGTCTAGCTAGTCCAGCCAATCTGTGAGCTCCAGGTTCAGTGAAAGGTCCTGACACAAAAATATAGCGAAGAAGTGATTGAAGAAGACATCTGATTTCCACACGTATATGTGCGCAACTGTATGCTCCTTCCACCCTTCAAACACATAGATATGAACACAAACACACAAATATGTCCTTTTTGGTAAGGGAATGAAAGATAAAGATGTCTTGCTTTTTTTTTTCTTCTCCTAAGTGTCTAACTTTGAAATCCACTAGAATAGGGATGTGAGACAGTGACTCCCTTTTCTTTCTTAGAATCATAGGTTTGCACCAATAAGGCTATATATGAACAGAGCCTATCTTGCCTTGCTTGTTGACAAATGACTGACACATGATGCATCACTGTTGTGATGGACTTCTGCCAGTGATCTCCACTGCCCTATGGTCCAAATATTTAATGTTCCCTCCAACAAGAGGCACTATGACAGTGTATGAATGGGTGTGTGGGTCATCCAAGGGAAATCTATCTTTCTAATGCCTCTGGCACTCTGTGAATTGGGTTATCCATCCAAAGCAATCTTCATCATGAGTGTGAGACATGGGTACAGGGTAGTCCTGTTTGTTCTGGTCATGTTGATCTCTGCCAGAGCCCCCACTCATAACCACACACAGTTGGTTCCCTCATCTTCTCAGATCACTGGCCACTAAATCTCAAATAGGCATACCTCCCATTTCCTTCTGCAACATAGGCAGACTTCCAGCCACATGGATCTGTGTCCTTGAACTTGGACACAAGTTTCAAGCAGTTTTTTGACTCTACATTTTCTCTTCCTTAGTCAGTAGTGAGGAGGACAGGCCCACCAAGTCTTTACCATATGTAAACATAGCAGTATTTAGACATTTCCTCCCCAAGACATAGAGTTCATTAAGAATATGACAAGTCCCAAACCTTATATTCTGGAAGAAAGTAGCAGAGTTGACAATGAAAATTTACACCTTGATTTGGATTATGGATTAAATATGAAATCAATAAAAAAAGAAGCTGAATTCTAAAGTAAAGCTTATCTAGTAAAGCTAGATCCTCTTCTCCAGTGTATACTTACTGCATAGAAAAATGACAGGCTCCCAAACCACATTTTTGTAGAATGCTGTTTCTGTCTCTTTGGCCTTCTGCTCCTTTGCTCAATTACCCACTAAAGGGACCCTCTCTTTCCTGATCTGCTTCCTGGTTTGTTTGTTTTTTTGTTTCTGTCACAAATCTAATGTTGAATATTCTTGGATTTCATTGATAACTCTCTGATGGTGCACATATTTGCCTCTTCAATATTACCCAATTTGGCCCTGCAAGTTTCACATTTACTGTTTCAATCCATGGAGATAAAGAAGTATTCTGAGTGTCTTTAATGTGGAATCTTCATTCTTTAAAGTATCTTTCTTAATTACTGATGTGCTACTTAAATACTTCCACAAAATTTTGGATACCTCTGCCTTTATAAGATAGAGCATAAATCCTCTCCCATCAAATATGATCTGGACTTTACTATTTTACTAATGAATAGTATATAGTTAGGGAAAATATTTAATTTTATACTAGTGAAACTAAACAGACATCACCTTCTTCAAAGGATTCAGGTTATTATAATCACCAGTAAGTCATACTGATGCAAGTATCCCCAGATGTGATAGAGTAAGAAGGGTACTTAAGTACTGTGGTATTGTCCCCAAGTTTCCTAAGACAAATTTTATCATGATCAAATATCAACAATCATCATGATTAAAATCCAAAAGCCAAAAGCTAGAATTAGAAGACATTATAAGATATCTGGACAGAATTATTCAAATATCAAGTTTCTCATATGAGAAGTAGAGTGCAAAACCTTGTACTTTTGTAGAAATAGAGTTGACAAACAAATGAAAACTGGAATCCTTATTTGGATTATGGACCAAATATAAAATTAATGCAAAAGTTGTTGAATTCCCAAACAAAACTTATAGTTAGTATTATGCATTGATGATAGCTTAACATTTTAATTTCACTAAGCATGCCCTAATCATGTAACATAGTCACATTATGGGACCCTGGATTAAATGTACACTGAACTCTGGAGTGTCTGTATATCTTCTACAGAAACCCAGTGCCATAATAATAATAATAATAATAATAATAATAACAATAATAAAATAATTAAGAAAAAGGTAGAGCAAATCAAGTAGAACCAAAGGGAATAAGATGAAGCAAAATAAGTTCCTTGATTTTCATGTAACTACTAGTGACAGGCAACATCATATAAACTAGACAAGCCAAAAGTAGCACCACTGATGTAGGGTTGAGGGGAGAAAAGTACATAAGAATAATGAATGTGTAATATAGAAATTAACATAAATAAATTAGGCAACAGTACAAATCATCTAAACTATCAGAATATAAGTAAGTTTATTTAAATAATTTTAAGTAAGTAAAAGTATGATATGATCTGTAAATATAATAATAAAACCAATGACTTTGAAATAATATGATAGAATTCAGACAAGTCAGTCACATAAATTATTAATGTGTATATGTCATGTGTTGTAAGGCTGTCTGATTTGATCTAAAAGGAAAGCTAGTTGTTGACCAAGATGTGGAGCTAAAACAGTAATCCAAACTATTTACAAGTAAAAAAATTCATGGACACATATCAGATAAAGTACTGGGAAGAATACACATCCATGCATAAGAATTCAGTTGAATCAACACATACCAGAACACTACATAACTATGTACAAAATATGAAACAACAGCATTACTACATGATGATATAGAAAAACTTAAGCTGTTTTTCATTTTTAAATGTTAGTTCTTTAATCAAACATGACTGGCCAAAAAAAAAAAATTAATGAAATCATTCCAAATGATGCTCTTTTATTCTGCTATACTCATAGATCAGTGCTTTGCCCAGTAATAATCAGAGAGGCTTCCTCTGGCTGCAGATGGGAGTGGGCACAAAGACCCACAGCCAGACACTATGTGGACAGAGTCTAAATTGGTGGTCTTGATCTGGTTCTTACCCTTGGATCTTCGTAAACCCTGCAGAAAAGGAAGAGGAAGAATGTGAAAGTCAGAGGGGATCAGGAGAATATGAAAGTCAGGGGATGGACACCAGGAGAATATAATCCACTGAATCAACTAAGCAGAACTTATATGGGCTCATAGAGAATGAAGCAACAAGCACAGTCTGCATAGTCTACACCAGGTCCTGTGCATGTATATTATGATTGATGTTTTGTGGGACTTCTAACAGTGGGAGTGGGTGCATCTTTGACTCTTTCACCTGCTCTCTGGGCTCTTTTCCTTCTCTTGGGTTGTCCTGTCTAGCCTCAATATGAAGGCTTTTGCTTGTTTTATTGTATCATGTTTCGTTGGTTGTGTTTGGTTGTCTCTTGGAAGCTTGCTCTTCTGTGGAGGGAAATGGAGGTGGAATGCATCTGGGGGAGAGAGGATATAGGGGAGAGCTCAGAGGAGCTTAGGGAGGAAAACCGTTCCAGACATATTGTATGAGAGAAGAATCTATTTAAAAAATATTTCTTTAGATGCAGAGACCCACAGCCAGACATTATGCAGAGAGAGTCTAAATTAAAGTTCTCCATCAAATCCCTCCCCTGAAAGTGTGCCTGGAGAACATTGTTTCTTTCACCATATCTTGTTCTTACAGTCTTTCTACCCCCTCCTTTACAACAATCCCTGAATCTTTGGAGGAAAGGGTTCGCTATACATGTTTTGTTTAGGGTTGAACATTCTACAGTCTCTTATTCTCTGTAGTTTGTCTGGTTGTAGGTCACTGCGTTAGTCACCATGTATTGCAAATAAAAGCCTCGTTGATGAGGATTGAGAGATATGAATCTACGAACAGAGCAAGTGATTAGGCGTCAGTTTAATACTATGTCCATTTAGCAGAATAATAGTAGTAGGTTCTGCATTAGGCCCTCTGATCTTGTCTACCCACAGGTTCTTGATCCAACAGGTCAGGTGTCAGGTATAAGGTTTTCTTTTGGAGCAGGATTTAAAATCCAATCAGAAAGTGGTTGGTTACTCCTGTGTTTAAAAACAAACAAACAAACAAACAAAAAAACAGAACAACAACAAAAACAAGGCAAAAAGTCTGTAGTCACATGATCACTCAACTAAAAAAGGAGACAACAATGCACAGACTATTCTGCATGCTTTGTTTTATTTTTCAGTATAAATAGAGAAAATTTAGACCAGAAGCTTATAAGACATCTTTGAGAAAATGTCTAATTCTACTTTGAGGATTTATACATTAGCCAAGATTCCCTATATCCAGGGCAAGAAATATATCAGAAACTGTTGAGATTATATCAGATGGTCTCAGGAACACACAGTTTCCAGATTGAATTTATCCTACTCATACAATAATTACTAAAACTTGCTTAATCTGAAAACGCTACAATCTATGACACTATGGTATTGATTTTCCAAATATTAATAATTTTACATTATATTTATAAAACAATATATTCTAAAGATTTGTAATTACATTTATATGGTATTGTTTTTCCATAGTAATGTATTTTATGTAGCTTCATAATGCTCCTTGTTGAGAAGGTAAAGCTTTAAAATGTTCAAAGAGAAAGAAAGAAAAGATGGAAGGGAAAGAGGAAGAAAAGGAACAATTTCTGAATCATAGTTACCTAGATTTTGCTGGAAATTTTAAAAGTTTTGAACACTTGAAAAGTCACATAAAATTGTTCAACTAACTAGACAATCTTAATCAAAGGACAAGCCCAAATATTTAAAATCTAATTGTGATGTGATATTAATTGACTGAAGCTATATTACCGGAAAATTCCATGAGGTAATGAGAGTAGATTTGACACTTTTTGAACTTACATAGACTTATGTGGATTATATAAATCAGATGGATTATTGACAAATTATTCTAGAATTAAATTAGTATACTGTTTAATAAATACAGTTTAATGATTTAAAGACTAATACTTCATATAAAACATTTTCATATTCTATATTTCATATTCATAAAATCATTTCAATGAACTGCAATTAATGAGCCATAGAAGGTGAAGATTTTTTAGAAATGCTGTACCTGTCCATAACTCTCTTAACAGCATTTACTACCTCCTTATTTCTCAGGCTATAAATAAAAGGGTTTAGCAAAGGAATTATTATTGTATAAAATAATGCCACTGGGATATCTTTATTGCCTTCTTCAAATGGTCGAATATACATGAGAAGGCAGATGTAGAATATTGACACAGAAAGAAAGTGAGATGCACAAGTAGAAAATGCTTTCCCTCTCCCACTCTTGGATTTTATCTTGAAAATTGAGGAAAGAATGCAGAAGTAAGAGACCAAGACAGTGGTAATGGTAAAGACTTGAATTGGCATTGAAAAAATATATATCATTAACTCATTGATAAAAGGGTCTGTACAGGAGAGCCTATATAAGGGAAGAATATCACAGAAGAAGTGATCAATTCTGTTAGATTTACAGAAAGTTAACCTTAAAAGACACCCTACATGAATCATAGAGTGCAGGTTACTAGCTATGAAGGTGCCTATACTCATCTGAATGGAGAGCTTCTTGGACATCATGGTGTGGTACTGCAGTGGGTTGCATATGGCCACGTAGCGGTCATAGGCCATCGCTGCCAGAAGAAAGCAGTCTGCAGTTTCAGCAAGACAGAGAAAATAGAACTGAGCCATGCATTCACAGAGAGAAATCCTTCTGTCCTCAGAAAAGAAGTTCTCTAGCATCTTGGGAGTGATGGCACAGGAGCAGCAGGAGTCCATCAGAGCCAGGTTACCGAGAAAAATGTACATGGGTGTGTGAAGACGGCGTTCCATGCAGATCAAGGCCACCAGCCCGAGATTCCCCACCATAGTGATCAGGTAGATGGCAGAGAACACCAGGAACAGAGGGGTCTTCAAGTCAGCGAGGTCTGTGAATCCCACCAGGATGAAGTCTGTTGTCAAGGAATGATTTGTCTTCTCCATTCTCATTTCCCTGCTCAGACAGAAATTTGTTTAAAAAATTGATTCTAATTCTCCTCTAGTTCCAGTGCACAGGTGAGGATTTCTTCTGTTTACCTTAGCTGTCCCCTGAAACGTGCCATTATATCATATGAGAAGAAATCACACATAGATTGTGCTCAAGGGCATTCGATGTCTTCAGATGTTTGTTGAGCTAACTCCTAGATGCCTTGCATGAATTATATGGCTCTGTGTAAATTCATGGTCAACGTAAGTAGTTTTCTATTTCTCACCATATGTAATTTTCTATTTTTCCATATTGAAAGAATCTCTGTTGTGGCATCTTACTTTCCAAAAGTATTGTCTTGTCGGGTCAATGTTTAAAAAAAATTGTTCAAAAACCAATTGCCCTGTAAATATTTTACCAACTAATTAGAATTAGAATTAGAGGGAGTTTTAAAACTATTTGTCTGTTTTAGTTACTGTTGCCGGCTGAGATTCCTGTGGAGTATTTTACGAAGACTCATTTAACTTTTAAAATCTGGTAAGATTATATAATATGTTAATTTTCTCTTAAATTATTTTTTTATTGATTTAGAAATATTCTGGATCTTACTGTATCTTGTTTGATAAATTTCCTAAGAATCATTTCTTCGCTTAATTCTCCCTGTATCCTGATATTTTCTATCTATTTTCTGTTTCTTAATATTATGAGTCTTAGTGACAAAGTGTCTGCTCAGAGAGTTCACCCTAGTCTGTATATGTAAAATGCCTACTGTGCACTCTGCAACACTGTCTGGATGAAGCAGCATTTCCTTTCATCGAGTCCAATAATTGATTCATATTTGTATGATTAATTCAGCTTTAAATACTTTTCCTGCTTATCTATATGTTAGATAGAATTCAACAACCACCCTAGTTTATTAGATTCTAGTTTGGCAAGTATGACACTGAAATGTCTAAATCCAGAAAAAGCATGTATTTATACTCCTATACTCATTCCTTGTTCGTCTTAGAATTGATATAACTCTCTGGTCCTAATAGAGTTTAAATGGATTTCTTAAAAATTCTTATTTCATATAATACAGTTCAACACCCATCCTACCTCCCCTCTACTCCTCCCAGCTTCCTCTTCTTCCCTCTTCTATTATATACCCTCCTACCACACCCACTCATCTTAAGAACAGCCTACAATAGCTATTTAAGTAGCATTAATTTAAAATACACTTTAATTACTGTTACCTTGATTTTTTAATTGTTGTTTAGAATGAATTAACACACAGTTTAATGATTTACTCCCATAATACAGAAAGATTTTTCTGGTATTGGATCACTAATGGCTTATAATTAAATGAATAAAATTGTTGTCTATAATTAAAAATATAACACCATTTTATCTATCATGTTATTTTGATAACATTATGTTATTTTGAAAAAACTTTGTAACACCAAAAATATTGCTCTTATGAATATATACTGGCAAATCAAATAGGCACATTCATATTTAATTCTATACAATGCTACTTGTTTTTTAAAACATTGTATCAGAATATACAATGTGAAAACCCATTTTTCCTCTCTAGTGACAAACCTAATTATTCAACTGAATCTGAAATGATTTCACTATCCATCCTAGAATTATTATTCGGAGTCGTTGATAGCTTACCTGTGTATTTGCTGACAAACCTCTGGTGCTTTTGAACTCAGAATGGACAGACTAAGCCATTTACTGCTTCATTCTCTCCTTTCAGTACATCTTCAGTTCAGACACAAACTGAACATAAGTGGATACCATGTAAATATAAATACTGAAGTATTTTAGATTTGCTTCTTCATAGCTAGAAATCAATTTGAAATTCATCCACCTATTGTGAACTTACCAACCATCATTTTATATGGCTGAATAGTCATCTGATGTTTACTGAGGTCTTAAAACACTGGGGAAAACTTGTGAAAATCTTGAGCTCTCTCTTTGCCGTAGGTGAGTGACAATAATTATATTATCTTATGGTAAGAGTAAAAAAAAAAAAAAAAAAAAAGAAAAAAAAAAAAAACAAACAAACAGGGGTTCTAAAGGGATTTCCTGGCATTGATACTAGGTATTTCTGCAGAGACTTTAATCTGGGAGGCTGGGTTCCCATAACACCATTAAACCAAACGTCTTAATTAAAGATAAGAGAGATGAGACTCTAAAGTAAAATCAAATGGGTATCAATAAAGTTGGCTTCAATGTCATATTTATTGTTCACGTTTGATTACCTGTGCTTCATTGATCTTGCTTACATGGAAATGATAACCGATAGAGAAACAGTATAGACCTCTTGATAACAAACAAATTTGAAACGATATTTGGATTTCTGGAGAAGACAAAACCTGGTACAATAAACCAGAATCACATTCTTTTCTTTCAGTATGTACAGTGAACCTGACTACATTCTGTAGATTCTGTTTTGGAAACAACCCCGACATTATGTTCTTTTGTGCCATTTATGTGTTAAGAAACAAGCAGAAAGTATCTTGTTGAAGTTGGCATTTACAAAGCTGTGCTCCTGTATTCACCTCCATGAGATGGGAGATAAATGTACATCTATGAAAGTATCTCCATAATTAATGTAATTAATGCCATAATTTTTAGATAATATTTTGGTGCACCTTCCTCTTTAATCCTATTTATAATATAGATACAATTTGTACACAAGAAATGGTTTTGGCTCCCTGTTATTCTCCATGCTGCATTTTTGTGTCTCCATACTCATTATCTTGGTTTTCAGAGAGTTTCAGGGACATGAGAGTTTCTTGGCCTATAAATTAAAAATCATTCTTTGTTTTTATCATCCAGTCTTAAGTAGCCCTTTCCAGGGATAAACCCACCATTTTTTTGTTCTTGTATTAGATTCCAAATCAGAACATTCAATGTTCTTAATGCCCTAAGTATTATTTCTACACCTAAATACTTTTAATATGCACTTGAAGTCTGATTCTCACCTTGAACATATTATCAACTTTCTAATTTCAATTCATCGAAATCTTTATTATATAAAGAATCTTAATCAACCTTTATTTGTATAATCATCCAGTTAGTCTTCTTGGAAAAGTCCTTTTTCATCTTAGTTTTCCTTTTTTGCTTTATACATGGCAAGGGTCTCATAACTTCACATTGTTTAGGTACTTTATGACTCTTATTTAAATTTACTAAAGAATTTTTTTAAAAAATTCAAAATTTATAATCTGGTTATACAGAAATGGCACTTAGTCCAACGTTGGTAGAGGAGCCCTCGGTAACTATAGGATTAATAAGAATCTTTATAAATGAGAAATACTCACTTTCACATCACATATAAAACTCTAAAATATGACCTGACTACGTATTAACAATCAAGCATCTATTATAGTGAGTGAAGACAGACAGACACAGAGATATGAGTTCTGCATGATCTCAGTTTTGGAATCTGATGAAGGTGATGCCACAGAAGCTGAGCATAGAACGGTTGTTGCCAGCAGCTGGGAGAATGGAAGTGAGGTGGTGGAATAATTCGTGAGCTACTCTTAGCAGCAAGGAGTTCAGTAGGTGAATATAGGTAAGTCACATTTCCAAGAGTTCTGAAATCTGGAAGGATTTTGAAGGTCTTTACAACATAGAATTGATAGTTTAGGAAGTGACTGTGTTTAACCTGACAAACTTCATGTAATGCATGCATGTATTGAAACATAAAATTGACAGCCAATTAATACGTCCTATTTGGAGACGAGATGTGGTGTGTCTGTATGTGTGAATGCATGCACATGTAGAAGTTATGAGAACACCTGCCTTAGTCCTTTCAAACAAGGTCTCTGCTTAAATCAGTCCAGTAATCCCTAGTGATCGTAATGTCTCCACCTCCTTATATCCACAGTGACAGGGTTACAAGTGGCACGGCCACGCCCAGTTTCTTACTTTTGGGTACCAGAGATGCAAACTCAGATTCTTGATTCAGCCTTCCAATGGCACTTCCCATAGAATTTTTATTTCACCAAGATATTTATTTTAAAGATTTCCAATTTTCCATGTGTCTGCCTCCTTAGCAGATTTTCCTTGTCCATTTCGATGCCGCCTTACCTTTCTCATATTTCTGGTGCCTGGCACATTGGAAGTACATCACTACCAATTTTGCATGATGTCCTTTTTCACAGGGAGACTTCTCTCTCCAGAGATCCTCTCCACCACTCAGAAATGAAAAAGCAGAGAAACGTAAAAATACACAACAAAGTCAGGTGTTCAATGTACCCAAGAAAGAGTTAAAAATAGGAACTGTACACCTAGCAAGAATGAAAAGGAGAAGGACAAGTAATAGAGGCGAAAAAATGAAGATAAAATAATATGACACAAAAATCAAAAGGGTGTATGAAGCTAGGTAACGAGAGTAAAGCTTGTGGGGTGAAGATATCGAACTACAGTGAGGGAAAACTGTAAACAAGTACACAAGAAAATAAAGATTGTAAGGACAGTGACTAACACTTACTTCTCTATAAGGATCTACAGTGGTTCTCAACCTTCCTAATGCTGAGACCCTTTAACACCGTTCCTCATATTGTAGTGACCTCCAGCCATAAAATTATTTTTGTTGGTACTTCATAAGTGTAATTTTGCTAGTGTTGTGATTGTAATGTAAGTTTCTGATATGCAGATGGTTTTAGGTGACCCCTGTGAAAGGATCATTTGACCCCTAAGTGTGTCATGACCCACTTGTTGAGAACTGCTGATATAGTGTATGACAAGCTTTGATTACGCCCTCCACCCGTCTAGTTTTGAAGTTCACTAGGAACAGGAATGGGGATGGTGTAATCACTGGCTTCTTGATTCCAGACAGGTTATCATAGAGCAGGTTACACAGAGGCTGAGCCTCCCCCTGCCTTGCCTACCTTGCCTTCCTTGCCTGTCTTGCCTGCCTTGTCCATGTCCCAAGACAACTACCACTATAATTACGAACTTATATTTCTAAATATGACGCTGAAAATGCAGTGCATCTAGAAGCAACCTGAAATCCACTCCCGCCATCCAAGACAGAAGAAAACATCTTTGATGTCCCTCAAACCAGAGGTATTTGCTGAAAACATGGAAATGAGGGGTGCTTGAAGACACATGCTTTGTCACCCAATGTCTCGGGGTGCTCTGTGCTGTGTGATGCAACCAAAGATATATAACTAAAGGTGCAGGTCACAGAGCTGAGCTATCTATGCTGGATGGTCTAGTCATGCTGGTCCCTGCCACAGGCCCCTCTCATTTCCCCACACAGCTGAGCTATAATCTCAAAAATATTAAAGAATGATTAAAATAAAATTAATAAACTGGAAAATACAAACAAAAGAGGTTAGAAGAGGAAGAAATGAAAACAAACAAGCCCTTCAGTTTCCCTTAGTACTAATGATAGGGCAGATGGCTCAGTGGTTAAAAGCATACAGTGCTGCTCTTTCAGAAGACCTGATTCAGTTCCCTGCACTTCTGCCAGATGCCTCACAACTGCTTTTCAGTCCAGCTCCAGGGGATCCTCTGACCTCTTCGTGGACACATGTAATCACAAGTGAGAACTCCCAAACATGGGACACACATGTACCCATAGTTAAAAATGAAATAAGCATTTGAGAAAATGAACAAGTAAAAGCCATGATATTATTGTACATGGCTACATAACCATTGAGGAATAAGTGACAATTACTACTACCGAGTGATGAGGAAATATTTCCGTGTTTTACTGCAAATTTCAAAAAACAAAACATAAGGTCAGCACACAGAGGACCACTTAAGTCAAAAACAGGACTGGGAGGTGCATGGTTTTATTCAGAGTTTCTTGTTCTTCATTTCTAACAGCTAAGTAAAGAAAATATAGTGCAGATATGTAGAGAACTTCCTTAGAAAGCTGCCCGGTGTTATTCTGAGTAAAGGAAGGGTACATAGCCAAGATTCCCCATACATGAGAGCATGAGCTGTGTGACATCTACTGGAGTCCAAAGACTCCGGACTAAATTTAAACTTTCCAGCTTGAATCTACTTAAGAAAATGGATTAAAAAACTATGAATTTATGTGATGACTTGTAAAACATTAATTTTCCTATTTACGAAACACATTTTGAAGCGGGCAATTAGCCTTAGTAATTTTTCCCCCTTATTGTATCTGCTTTATAAAAGGAAGGAAAAAAGAATTTCTGAAAAAAAGTCGTTTGCTGTATGGAAAATTTAGATTAGGAACATTCTGGAAAACTAACACAAAACTTCTTCTGTTAACTAAATAATATTAATCATAGAAGAGTCTTACACATTAAACCACTTAATTATGAGGCATTATTAATTTATTGGATTTATTAAATTTGAAAGTCCAGGCCTAAAAAATCTCATGAGAGTGATGGAAATAGAGATGACAGTTATTAAGTTTAATTTTTATGAAGATCAATAATTGAAAAATTATTTTGGATTGTATTTGTAAATTGTTTAATAAACACAGTTTAATGATTTAAAGACTAATACTTTAATTTAGAACATTACCATTTTTCTATATTTCATGTATACAAAATCATTTTAGTGGTTGAAATTAATCTGCTGTAGAAGCTAAGGATTTTTTGAAAATACCGTAAGTGTTCATAACTCTCTTAACAGCATTTACTACTTCCTTATTTCTCAGACTATAAATAAAAGGGTTTAGCAAAGGAATTATTATTGTATAAAACACAGCTACTGGTATATCTTTATTCCCTTCTTCAGATGGTCCAATATATGTGAGAAGACAGGTATAGAATATTGATACAGAAAGAAAGTGAGATGCACAAGTAGAAAACGCTTTCCCCCTCCCACTCTTGGATTTCATCTTGAAAATAGTGAAAAGAATGCAGAAGTATGAAACCAAGATGGTATTAATGGTAAAGACTTGAATTGGCATTGAAAAAATATACAGCATTAACTCATTGATATAAGGGTCTATACAAGAGAGCCTATACAATGGAAGAATGTCACAGAAGAAGTGATCAATGCGATTTGATTTACAAAAATTTAATCTTAATAGGCAGCCTGTATGAATCATGGAGTGCAGGTTACTGGCTATGAAAGTGCCTAGACTCATCTGAATGGAGAGCTTCTTGGACATCATGGTGTGGTACTGCAGTGGGTTGCATATGGCCACGTAGCGGTCATAGGCCATCGCTGCCAGAAGAAAGCAGTCTGCAGTTTCAGCAAGACAGAGAAAATAGAACTGAGCCATGCATTCACAGAGAGAAATCCTTCTGTCTACAGAAAAGAAGTTCTCTAGCATCTTGGGAGTAATGGCACAGGAGCAGCAGGAGTCCATCAGAGCCAGGTTACCGAGAAAAATGTACATGGGTGTGTGAAGACGGCGTTCCATGCAGATCAAGGCCACCAGCCCGAGATTCCCCACCATAGTGATCAGGTAGATGGCAGAGAACACCAGGAACAGAGGGGTCTTCAAGTCAGCGAGGTCTGTGAATCCCACCAGGATGAAGTCTGTTGTCAAGGAATGATTTGTCTTCTCCATTCTCATTTCCCTGCTCAGACAGAAATTTGTTTAAAAAATTGATTCTAATTCTCCTCTAGTTCCAGTGCACAGGTGAGGATTTCTTCTGTTTACCTTAGCTGTCCCCTGAAACGTGCCATTATATCATATGAGAAGAAATCACACATAGATTGTGCTCAAGGGCATTCGATGTCTTCAGATGTTTGTTGAGCTAACTCCTAGATGCCTTGCATGAATTATATGGCTCTGTGTAAATTCATGGTCAACGTAAGTAGTTTTCTATTTCTCACCATATGTAATTTTCTATTTTTCCATATTGAAAGAATCTCTGTTGTGCCATCTTACTTTCCAAAAAAGTACTGTCTTCTGGGGTCAATGTTTAAAAACAAATTGTTCAAAAACCAATTGCCCTGTAAATATTTTAGCAACTAATTAGAATTAGAATTAGAATTAGAGTGAGTTTTAAAAATATTTGTCTGTTTTAGTTACTGTTGCCGGCTGAGATTTCTGTGTAGTATTTTACCTGAAGATTCATTTAACTTTTAAAATCTGGTAAGATTATATAATGTCAATTTTCTCTTAAATTATTTTTCTATTGATTTTGACATATTCTGGATCTTACTCTATCTTGTTTGATAAATTTCCTAAAAATCATTTCTTCGCTTAATTCTCCCTGTATCCTAATATTTTCAGTCTATTTTCTGTTTCTTAGTATTATGAGTCTTAGTGACAAAGTGTCTGCTCAGAGAGTTCACCCTAGTCTGTATATGTAAAATGCCTACTGTGCACTCTGCAAAACTGTCTGGATGATGCAGCGTTTTCCTTTCATCGAGTCCAATAATTGATTCATATTTGTATGATTAATTCAGCTTTAAATACTTTTCCTGCTTATCTATATGTTAGATAGAATTCAACAACCACCCTAGTTTATTAGATTCTAGTTTGGCAAGTATGACACTGAAATGTCTAAATCCAGAAAAAGCATGTATTTATACTCCTATACTCATTCCTTGTTCGTCTTAGAATTGCTATAACTCTCTGGTCCTAATAGAGTTTAAATGGATTTTTTAAAAATTCTTATTTCATATAATACAGTTCAACACCCATCCTACCTCCCCTCTATTCCTCCGAGCTTCCTCTTCTTCCCTCTTCTATTATATACCCTCCTACCACACCCACTCATCTTAAGAACAGCCTACAATAGCTATTTAAGTAGCATTAATTTAAAATACACTTTAATTACTGTTACCTTGATTTTTTAATTGTTGTTTAGAATGAATTAACACACAGTTTAATGATTTACTCCCATAATACAGAAAGATTTTTCTGGTATTGGATCACTAATGGCTTATAATTAAATGAATAAAATTGTTGTCTATAATTAAAAATATAACACCATTTTATCTATCATGTTATTTTGATAACATTATGTTATTTTGAAAAAACTTTGTAACACCAAAAATATTGCTCTTATGAATATATACTGGCAAATCAAATAGGCACACTCATATTTAATTCTACACAACGCTACTTGTTTTTTAAAACATTGTAACAGAATATACAATGTGAAAACCCATTTTTCCTCTCTAGTGACAAACCTAATTATTCAGCTGAATCTGAAATGATTTCACTATCCATCCTAGAATTATTATTCGAAGTCATTGATAGCTTACCTGTGTATTTGCTGACAAACCTCTGGTGCTTTTGAACTCAGAATGGACAGACTAAACCATTTACTGCTTCATTCTCTCCTTTCAGTACATCTTCAGTTCAGACACAAACTGAACATAAGTGGATACCATGTAAATATAAATACTGAAGTATTTTAGATTTGCTTCTTCATAGCTAGAAATCAATTTGAAATTCATCCACCTATTGTGAACTTACCAACCATCATTTTATATGGCTGAATAGTCATCTGATGTTTACTGAGGTCTTAAAACACTGGGGAAAACTTGTGAAAATCTTGAGCTCTCTCTTTGCCGTAGGTGAGTGACAATAATTATATTATCTTATGGTAAGAGTAAAAAAAAAAAAAAAAAAGAAAAAAACAAACAAACAGGGGTTCTAAAGGGATTTCCTGGCATTGATACTAGGTATTTCTGCAGAGACTTTAATCTGGGAGGCTGGGTTCCCATAACACCATTAAACCAAACGTCTTAATTAAAGATAAGAGAGATGAGACTCTAAAGTAAAATCAAATGGGTATCAATAAAGTTGGCTTCAATGTCATATTTATTGTTCACGTTTGATTACCTGTGCTTCATTGATCTTGCTTACATGGAAATGATAACCGATAGAGAAACAGTATAGACCTCTTGATAACAAACAAATTTGAAACGATATTTGGATTTCTGGAGAAGACAAAACCTGGTACAATAAACCAGAATCACATTCTTTTCTTTCAGTATGTACAGTGAACCTGACTACATTCTGTAGATTCTGTTTTGGAACCAACCCCGACATTATGTTCTTTTGTGCCATTTATGTGTTAAGAAACAAGCAGAAAGTATCTTGTTGAAGTTGGCATTTACAAAGCTGTGCTCCTGTATTCACCTCCATGAGATGGGAGATAAATGTACATCTATGAAAGTATCTCCATAATTAATGTAATTAATGCCATAATTTTTAGATAATATTTTGGTGCACCTTCCTCTTTAATCCTATTTATAATATAGATACAATTTGTACACAAGAAATGGTTTTGGCTCCCTGTTATTCTCCATGCTGCATTTTTGTGTCTCCATACTCATTATCTTGGTTTTCAGAGAGTTTCAGGGACATGAGAGTTTCTTGGCCTATAAATTAAAAATCATTCTTTGTTTTTATCATCCAGTCTTAAGTAGCCCTTTCCAGGGATAAACCCACCATTTTTTTGTTCTTGTATTAGATTCCAAATCAGAACATTCAATGTTCTTAATGCCCTAAGTATTATTTCTACACCTAAATACTTTTAATATGCACTTGAAGTCTGATTCTCACCTTGAACATATTATCAACTTTCTAATTTCAATTCATCGAAATCTTTATTATATAAAGAATCTTAATCAACCTTTATTTGTATAATCATCCAGTTAGTCTTCTTGGAAAAGTCCTTTTTCATCTTAGTTTTCCTTTTTTGCTTTATACATGGCAAGGGTCTCATAACTTCACATTGTTTAGGTACTTTATGACTCTTATTTAAATTTACTAAAGAATTTTTTTAAAAAATTCAAAATTTATAATCTGGTTATACAGAAATGGCACTTAGTCCAACGTTGGTAGAGGAGCCCTCGGTAACTATAGGATTAATAAGAATCTTTATAAATGAGAAATACTCACTTTCACATCACATATAAAACTCTAAAATATGACCTGACTACGTATTAACAATCAAGCATCTATTATAGTGAGTGAAGACAGACAGACACAGAGATATGAGTTCTGCATGATCTCAGTTTTGGAATCTGATGAAGGTGATGCCACAGAAGCTGAGCATAGAACGGTTGTTGCCAGCAGCTGGGAGAATGGAAGTGAGGTGGTGGAATAATTCGTGAGCTACTCTTAGCAGCAAGGAGTTCAGTAGGTGAATATAGGTAAGTCACATTTCCAAGAGTTCTGAAATCTGGAAGGATTTTGAAGGTCTTTACAACATAGAATTGATAGTTTAGGAAGTGACTGTGTTTAACCTGACAAACTTCATGTAATGCATGCATGTATTGAAACATAAAATTGACAGCCAATTAATACGTCCTATTTGGAGACGAGATGTGGTGTGTCTGTATGTGTGAATGCATGCACATGTAGAAGTTATGAGAACACCTGCCTTAGTCCTTTCAAACAAGGTCTCTGCTTAAATCAGTCCAGTAATCCCTAGTGATCGTAATGTCTCCACCTCCTTATATCCACAGTGACAGGGTTACAAGTGGCACGGCCACGCCCAGTTTCTTACTTTTGGGTACCAGAGATGCAAACTCAGATTCTTGATTCAGCCTTCCAATGGCACTTCCCATAGAATTTTTATTTCACCAAGATATTTATTTTAAAGATTTCCAATTTTCCATGTGTCTGCCTCCTTAGCAGATTTTCCTTGTCCATTTCGATGCCGCCTTACCTTTCTCATATTTCTGGTGCCTGGCACATTGGAAGTACATCACTACCAATTTTGCATGATGTCCTTTTTCACAGGGAGACTTCTCTCTCCAGAGATCCTCTCCACCACTCAGAAATGAAAAAGCAGAGAAACGTAAAAATACACAACAAAGTCAGGTGTTCAATGTACCCAAGAAAGAGTTAAAAATAGGAACTGTACACCTAGCAAGAATGAAAAGGAGAAGGACAAGTAATAGAGGCGAAAAAATGAAGATAAAATAATATGACACAAAAATCAAAAGGGTGTATGAAGCTAGGTAACGAGAGTAAAGCTTGTGGGGTGAAGATATCGAACTACAGTGAGGGAAAACTGTAAACAAGTACACAAGAAAATAAAGATTGTAAGGACAGTGACTAACACTTACTTCTCTATAAGGATCTACAGTGGTTCTCAACCTTCCTAATGCTGAGACCCTTTAACACCGTTCCTCATATTGTAGTGACCTCCAGCCATAAAATTATTTTTGTTGGTACTTCATAAGTGTAATTTTGCTAGTGTTGTGATTGTAATGTAAGTTTCTGATATGCAGATGGTTTTAGGTGACCCCTGTGAAAGGATCATTTGACCCCTAAGTGTGTCATGACCCACTTGTTGAGAACTGCTGATATAGTGTATGACAAGCTTTGATTACGCCCTCCACCCGTCTAGTTTTGAAGTTCACTAGGAACAGGAATGGGGATGGTGTAATCACTGGCTTCTTGATTCCAGACAGGTTATCATAGAGCAGGTTACACAGAGGCTGAGCCTCCCCCTGCCTTGCCTACCTTGCCTTCCTTGCCTGTCTTGCCTGCCTTGTCCATGTCCCAAGACAACTACCACTATAATTACGAACTTATATTTCTAAATATGACGCTGAAAATGCAGTGCATCTAGAAGCAACCTGAAATCCACTCCCGCCATCCAAGACAGAAGAAAACATCTTTGATGTCCCTCAAACCAGAGGTATTTGCTGAAAACATGGAAATGAGGGGTGCTTGAAGACACATGCTTTGTCACCCAATGTCTCGGGGTGCTCTGTGCTGTGTGATGCAACCAAAGATATATAACTAAAGGTGCAGGTCACAGAGCTGAGCTATCTATGCTGGATGGTCTAGTCATGCTGGTCCCTGCCACAGGCCCCTCTCATTTCCCCACACAGCTGAGCTATAATCTCAAAAATATTAAAGAATGATTAAAATAAAATTAATAAACTGGAAAATACAAACAAAAGAGGTTAGAAGAGGAAGAAATGAAAACAAACAAGCCCTTCAGTTTCCCTTAGTACTAATGATAGGGCAGATGGCTCAGTGGTTAAAAGCATACAGTGCTGCTCTTTCAGAAGACCTGATTCAGTTCCCTGCACTTCTGCCAGATGCCTCACAACTGCTTTTCAGTCCAGCTCCAGGGGATCCTCTGACCTCTTCGTGGACACATGTAATCACAAGTGAGAACTCCCAAACATGGGACACACATGTACCCATAGTTAAAAATGAAATAAGCATTTGAGAAAATGAACAAGTAAAAGCCATGATATTATTGTACATGGCTACATAACCATTGAGGAATAAGTGACAATTACTACTACCGAGTGATGAGGAAATATTTCCGTGTTTTACTGCAAATTTCAAAAAACAAAACATAAGGTCAGCACACAGAGGACCACTTAAGTCAAAAACAGGACTGGGAGGTGCATGGTTTTATTCAGAGTTTCTTGTTCTTCATTTCTAACAGCTAAGTAAAGAAAATATAGTGCAGATATGTAGAGAACTTCCTTAGAAAGCTGCCCGGTGTTATTCTGAGTAAAGGAAGGGTACATAGCCAAGATTCCCCATACATGAGAGCATGAGCTGTGTGACATCTACTGGAGTCCAAAGACTCCGGACTAAATTTAAACTTTCCAGCTTGAATCTACTTAAGAAAATGGATTAAAAAACTATGAATTTTATGTGATGACTTGTAAAACATTAATTTTCCTATTTACGAAACACATTTTGAAGCGGGCAATTAGCCTTAGTAATTTTTCCCCCTTATTGTATCTGCTTTATAAAAGGAAGGAAAAAAGAATTTCTGAAAAAAAGTCGTTTGCTGTATGGAAAATTTAGATTAGGAACATTCTGGAAAACTAACACAAAACTTCTTCTGTTAACTAAATAATATTAATCATAGAAGAGTCTTACACATTAAACCACTTAATTATGAGGCATTATTAATTTATTGGATTTATTAAATTTGAAAGTCCAGGCCTAAAAAATCTCATGAGAGTGATGGAAATAGAGATGACAGTTATTAAGTTTAATTTTTATGAAGATCAATAATTGAAAAATTATTTTGGATTGTATTTGTAAATTGTTTAATAAACACAGTTTAATGATTTAAAGACTAATACTTTAATTTAGAACATTACCATTTTTCTATATTTCATGTATACAAAATCATTTTAGTGGTTGAAATTAATCTGCTGTAGAAGCTAAGGATTTTTTGAAAATACCGTAAGTGTTCATAACTCTCTTAACAGCATTTACTACTTCCTTATTTCTCAGACTATAAATAAAAGGGTTTAGCAAAGGAATTATTATTGTATAAAACACAGCTACTGGTATATCTTTATTCCCTTCTTCAGATGGTCCAATATATGTGAGAAGACAGGTATAGAATATTGATACAGAAAGAAAGTGAGATGCACAAGTAGAAAACGCTTTCCCCCTCCCACTCTTGGATTTCATCTTGAAAATAGTGAAAAGAATGCAGAAGTATGAAACCAAGATGGTATTAATGGTAAAGACTTGAATTGGCATTGAAAAAATATACAGCATTAACTCATTGATATAAGGGTCTATACAAGAGAGCCTATACAATGGAAGAATGTCACAGAAGAAGTGATCAATGCGATTTGATTTACAAAAATTTAATCTTAATAGGCAGCCTGTATGAATCATGGAGTGCAGGTTACTGGCTATGAAAGTGCCTAGACTCATCTGAATGGAGAGCTTCTTGGACATCATGGTGTGGTACTGCAGTGGGTTGCATATGGCCACGTAGCGGTCATAGGCCATCGCTGCCAGAAGAAAGCAGTCTGCAGTTTCAGCAAGACAGAGAAAATAGAACTGAGCCATGCATTCACAGAGAGAAATCCTTCTGTCTACAGAAAAGAAGTTCTCTAGCATCTTGGGAGTAATGGCACAGGAGCAGCAGGAGTCCATCAGAGCCAGGTTACCGAGAAAAATGTACATGGGTGTGTGAAGACGGCGTTCCATGCAGATCAAGGCCACCAGCCCGAGATTCCCCACCATAGTGATCAGGTAGATGGCAGAGAACACCAGGAACAGAGGGGTCTTCAAGTCAGCGAGGTCTGTGAATCCCACCAGGATGAAGTCTGTTGTCAAGGAATGATTTGTCTTCTCCATTCTCATTTCCCTGCTCAGACAGAAATTTGTTTAAAAAATTGATTCTAATTCTCCTCTAGTTCCAGTGCACAGGTGAGGATTTCTTCTGTTTACCTTAGCTGTCCCCTGAAACGTGCCATTATATCATATGAGAAGAAATCACACATAGATTGTGCTCAAGGGCATTCGATGTCTTCAGATGTTTGTTGAGCTAACTCCTAGATGCCTTGCATGAATTATATGGCTCTGTGTAAATTCATGGTCAACGTAAGTAGTTTTCTATTTCTCACCATATGTAATTTTCTATTTTTCCATATTGAAAGAATCTCTGTTGTGCCATCTTACTTTCCAAAAAAGTACTGTCTTCTGGGGTCAATGTTTAAAAACAAATTGTTCAAAAACCAATTGCCCTGTAAATATTTTAGCAACTAATTAGAATTAGAATTAGAATTAGAGTGAGTTTTAAAAATATTTGTCTGTTTTAGTTACTGTTGCCGGCTGAGATTTCTGTGTAGTATTTTACCTGAAGATTCATTTAACTTTTAAAATCTGGTAAGATTATATAATGTCAATTTTCTCTTAAATTATTTTTCTATTGATTTTGACATATTCTGGATCTTACTCTATCTTGTTTGATAAATTTCCTAAAAATCATTTCTTCGCTTAATTCTCCCTGTATCCTAATATTTTCAGTCTATTTTCTGTTTCTTAGTATTATGAGTCTTAGTGACAAAGTGTCTGCTCAGAGAGTTCACCCTAGTCTGTATATGTAAAATGCCTACTGTGCACTCTGCAAAACTGTCTGGATGATGCAGCGTTTTCCTTTCATCGAGTCCAATAATTGATTCATATTTGTATGATTAATTCAGCTTTAAATACTTTTCCTGCTTATCTATATGTTAGATAGAATTCAACAACCACCCTAGTTTATTAGATTCTAGTTTGGCAAGTATGACACTGAAATGTCTAAATCCAGAAAAAGCATGTATTTATACTCCTATACTCATTCCTTGTTCGTCTTAGAATTGCTATAACTCTCTGGTCCTAATAGAGTTTAAATGGATTTTTTAAAAATTCTTATTTCATATAATACAGTTCAACACCCATCCTACCTCCCCTCTATTCCTCCGAGCTTCCTCTTCTTCCCTCTTCTATTATATACCCTCCTACCACACCCACTCATCTTAAGAACAGCCTACAATAGCTATTTAAGTAGCATTAATTTAAAATACACTTTAATTACTGTTACCTTGATTTTTTAATTGTTGTTTAGAATGAATTAACACACAGTTTAATGATTTACTCCCATAATACAGAAAGATTTTTCTGGTATTGGATCACTAATGGCTTATAATTAAATGAATAAAATTGTTGTCTATAATTAAAAATATAACACCATTTTATCTATCATGTTATTTTGATAACATTATGTTATTTTGAAAAAACTTTGTAACACCAAAAATATTGCTCTTATGAATATATACTGGCAAATCAAATAGGCACACTCATATTTAATTCTACACAACGCTACTTGTTTTTTAAAACATTGTAACAGAATATACAATGTGAAAACCCATTTTTCCTCTCTAGTGACAAACCTAATTATTCAGCTGAATCTGAAATGATTTCACTATCCATCCTAGAATTATTATTCGAAGTCATTGATAGCTTACCTGTGTATTTGCTGACAAACCTCTGGTGCTTTTGAACTCAGAATGGACAGACTAAACCATTTACTGCTTCATTCTCTCCTTTCAGTACATCTTCAGTTCAGACACAAACTGAACATAAGTGGATACCATGTAAATATAAATACTGAAGTATTTTAGATTTGCTTCTTCATAGCTAGAAATCAATTTGAAATTCATCCACCTATTGTGAACTTACCAACCATCATTTTATATGGCTGAATAGTCATCTGATGTTTACTGAGGTCTTAAAACACTGGGGAAAACTTGTGAAAATCTTGAGCTCTCTCTTTGCCGTAGGTGAGTGACAATAATTATATTATCTTATGGTAAGAGTAAAAAAAAAAAAAAAAAAGAAAAAAACAAACAAACAGGGGTTCTAAAGGGATTTCCTGGCATTGATACTAGGTATTTCTGCAGAGACTTTAATCTGGGAGGCTGGGTTCCCATAACACCATTAAACCAAACGTCTTAATTAAAGATAAGAGAGATGAGACTCTAAAGTAAAATCAAATGGGTATCAATAAAGTTGGCTTCAATGTCATATTTATTGTTCACGTTTGATTACCTGTGCTTCATTGATCTTGCTTACATGGAAATGATAACCGATAGAGAAACAGTATAGACCTCTTGATAACAAACAAATTTGAAACGATATTTGGATTTCTGGAGAAGACAAAACCTGGTACAATAAACCAGAATCACATTCTTTTCTTTCAGTATGTACAGTGAACCTGACTACATTCTGTAGATTCTGTTTTGGAACCAACCCCGACATTATGTTCTTTTGTGCCATTTATGTGTTAAGAAACAAGCAGAAAGTATCTTGTTGAAGTTGGCATTTACAAAGCTGTGCTCCTGTATTCACCTCCATGAGATGGGAGATAAATGTACATCTATGAAAGTATCTCCATAATTAATGTAATTAATGCCATAATTTTTAGATAATATTTTGGTGCACCTTCCTCTTTAATCCTATTTATAATATAGATACAATTTGTACACAAGAAATGGTTTTGGCTCCCTGTTATTCTCCATGCTGCATTTTTGTGTCTCCATACTCATTATCTTGGTTTTCAGAGAGTTTCAGGGACATGAGAGTTTCTTGGCCTATAAATTAAAAATCATTCTTTGTTTTTATCATCCAGTCTTAAGTAGCCCTTTCCAGGGATAAACCCACCATTTTTTTGTTCTTGTATTAGATTCCAAATCAGAACATTCAATGTTCTTAATGCCCTAAGTATTATTTCTACACCTAAATACTTTTAATATGCACTTGAAGTCTGATTCTCACCTTGAACATATTATCAACTTTCTAATTTCAATTCATCGAAATCTTTATTATATAAAGAATCTTAATCAACCTTTATTTGTATAATCATCCAGTTAGTCTTCTTGGAAAAGTCCTTTTTCATCTTAGTTTTCCTTTTTTGCTTTATACATGGCAAGGGTCTCATAACTTCACATTGTTTAGGTACTTTATGACTCTTATTTAAATTTACTAAAGAATTTTTTTAAAAAATTCAAAATTTATAATCTGGTTATACAGAAATGGCACTTAGTCCAACGTTGGTAGAGGAGCCCTCGGTAACTATAGGATTAATAAGAATCTTTATAAATGAGAAATACTCACTTTCACATCACATATAAAACTCTAAAATATGACCTGACTACGTATTAACAATCAAGCATCTATTATAGTGAGTGAAGACAGACAGACACAGAGATATGAGTTCTGCATGATCTCAGTTTTGGAATCTGATGAAGGTGATGCCACAGAAGCTGAGCATAGAACGGTTGTTGCCAGCAGCTGGGAGAATGGAAGTGAGGTGGTGGAATAATTCGTGAGCTACTCTTAGCAGCAAGGAGTTCAGTAGGTGAATATAGGTAAGTCACATTTCCAAGAGTTCTGAAATCTGGAAGGATTTTGAAGGTCTTTACAACATAGAATTGATAGTTTAGGAAGTGACTGTGTTTAACCTGACAAACTTCATGTAATGCATGCATGTATTGAAACATAAAATTGACAGCCAATTAATACGTCCTATTTGGAGACGAGATGTGGTGTGTCTGTATGTGTGAATGCATGCACATGTAGAAGTTATGAGAACACCTGCCTTAGTCCTTTCAAACAAGGTCTCTGCTTAAATCAGTCCAGTAATCCCTAGTGATCGTAATGTCTCCACCTCCTTATATCCACAGTGACAGGGTTACAAGTGGCACGGCCACGCCCAGTTTCTTACTTTTGGGTACCAGAGATGCAAACTCAGATTCTTGATTCAGCCTTCCAATGGCACTTCCCATAGAATTTTTATTTCACCAAGATATTTATTTTAAAGATTTCCAATTTTCCATGTGTCTGCCTCCTTAGCAGATTTTCCTTGTCCATTTCGATGCCGCCTTACCTTTCTCATATTTCTGGTGCCTGGCACATTGGAAGTACATCACTACCAATTTTGCATGATGTCCTTTTTCACAGGGAGACTTCTCTCTCCAGAGATCCTCTCCACCACTCAGAAATGAAAAAGCAGAGAAACGTAAAAATACACAACAAAGTCAGGTGTTCAATGTACCCAAGAAAGAGTTAAAAATAGGAACTGTACACCTAGCAAGAATGAAAAGGAGAAGGACAAGTAATAGAGGCGAAAAAATGAAGATAAAATAATATGACACAAAAATCAAAAGGGTGTATGAAGCTAGGTAACGAGAGTAAAGCTTGTGGGGTGAAGATATCGAACTACAGTGAGGGAAAACTGTAAACAAGTACACAAGAAAATAAAGATTGTAAGGACAGTGACTAACACTTACTTCTCTATAAGGATCTACAGTGGTTCTCAACCTTCCTAATGCTGAGACCCTTTAACACCGTTCCTCATATTGTAGTGACCTCCAGCCATAAAATTATTTTTGTTGGTACTTCATAAGTGTAATTTTGCTAGTGTTGTGATTGTAATGTAAGTTTCTGATATGCAGATGGTTTTAGGTGACCCCTGTGAAAGGATCATTTGACCCCTAAGTGTGTCATGACCCACTTGTTGAGAACTGCTGATATAGTGTATGACAAGCTTTGATTACGCCCTCCACCCGTCTAGTTTTGAAGTTCACTAGGAACAGGAATGGGGATGGTGTAATCACTGGCTTCTTGATTCCAGACAGGTTATCATAGAGCAGGTTACACAGAGGCTGAGCCTCCCCCTGCCTTGCCTACCTTGCCTTCCTTGCCTGTCTTGCCTGCCTTGTCCATGTCCCAAGACAACTACCACTATAATTACGAACTTATATTTCTAAATATGACGCTGAAAATGCAGTGCATCTAGAAGCAACCTGAAATCCACTCCCGCCATCCAAGACAGAAGAAAACATCTTTGATGTCCCTCAAACCAGAGGTATTTGCTGAAAACATGGAAATGAGGGGTGCTTGAAGACACATGCTTTGTCACCCAATGTCTCGGGGTGCTCTGTGCTGTGTGATGCAACCAAAGATATATAACTAAAGGTGCAGGTCACAGAGCTGAGCTATCTATGCTGGATGGTCTAGTCATGCTGGTCCCTGCCACAGGCCCCTCTCATTTCCCCACACAGCTGAGCTATAATCTCAAAAATATTAAAGAATGATTAAAATAAAATTAATAAACTGGAAAATACAAACAAAAGAGGTTAGAAGAGGAAGAAATGAAAACAAACAAGCCCTTCAGTTTCCCTTAGTACTAATGATAGGGCAGATGGCTCAGTGGTTAAAAGCATACAGTGCTGCTCTTTCAGAAGACCTGATTCAGTTCCCTGCACTTCTGCCAGATGCCTCACAACTGCTTTTCAGTCCAGCTCCAGGGGATCCTCTGACCTCTTCGTGGACACATGTAATCACAAGTGAGAACTCCCAAACATGGGACACACATGTACCCATAGTTAAAAATGAAATAAGCATTTGAGAAAATGAACAAGTAAAAGCCATGATATTATTGTACATGGCTACATAACCATTGAGGAATAAGTGACAATTACTACTACCGAGTGATGAGGAAATATTTCCGTGTTTTACTGCAAATTTCAAAAAACAAAACATAAGGTCAGCACACAGAGGACCACTTAAGTCAAAAACAGGACTGGGAGGTGCATGGTTTTATTCAGAGTTTCTTGTTCTTCATTTCTAACAGCTAAGTAAAGAAAATATAGTGCAGATATGTAGAGAACTTCCTTAGAAAGCTGCCCGGTGTTATTCTGAGTAAAGGAAGGGTACATAGCCAAGATTCCCCATACATGAGAGCATGAGCTGTGTGACATCTACTGGAGTCCAAAGACTCCGGACTAAATTTAAACTTTCCAGCTTGAATCTACTTAAGAAAATGGATTAAAAAACTATGAATTTATGTGATGACTTGTAAAACATTAATTTTCCTATTTACGAAACACATTTTGAAGCGGGCAATTAGCCTTAGTAATTTTTCCCCCTTATTGTATCTGCTTTATAAAAGGAAGGAAAAAAGAATTTCTGAAAAAAAGTCGTTTGCTGTATGGAAAATTTAGATTAGGAACATTCTGGAAAACTAACACAAAACTTCTTCTGTTAACTAAATAATATTAATCATAGAAGAGTCTTACACATTAAACCACTTAATTATGAGGCATTATTAATTTATTGGATTTATTAAATTTGAAAGTCCAGGCCTAAAAAATCTCATGAGAGTGATGGAAATAGAGATGACAGTTATTAAGTTTAATTTTTATGAAGATCAATAATTGAAAAATTATTTTGGATTGTATTTGTAAATTGTTTAATAAACACAGTTTAATGATTTAAAGACTAATACTTTAATTTAGAACATTACCATTTTTCTATATTTCATGTATACAAAATCATTTTAGTGGTTGAAATTAATCTGCTGTAGAAGCTAAGGATTTTTTGAAAATACCGTAAGTGTTCATAACTCTCTTAACAGCATTTACTACTTCCTTATTTCTCAGACTATAAATAAAAGGGTTTAGCAAAGGAATTATTATTGTATAAAACACAGCTACTGGTATATCTTTATTCCCTTCTTCAGATGGTCCAATATATGTGAGAAGACAGGTATAGAATATTGATACAGAAAGAAAGTGAGATGCACAAGTAGAAAACGCTTTCCCCCTCCCACTCTTGGATTTCATCTTGAAAATAGTGAAAAGAATGCAGAAGTATGAAACCAAGATGGTATTAATGGTAAAGACTTGAATTGGCATTGAAAAAATATACAGCATTAACTCATTGATATAAGGGTCTATACAAGAGAGCCTATACAATGGAAGAATGTCACAGAAGAAGTGATCAATGCGATTTGATTTACAAAAATTTAATCTTAATAGGCAGCCTGTATGAATCATGGAGTGCAGGTTACTGGCTATGAAAGTGCCTAGACTCATCTGAATGGAGAGCTTCTTGGACATCATGGTGTGGTACTGCAGTGGGTTGCATATGGCCACGTAGCGGTCATAGGCCATCGCTGCCAGAAGAAAGCAGTCTGCAGTTTCAGCAAGACAGAGAAAATAGAACTGAGCCATGCATTCACAGAGAGAAATCCTTCTGTCTACAGAAAAGAAGTTCTCTAGCATCTTGGGAGTAATGGCACAGGAGCAGCAGGAGTCCATCAGAGCCAGGTTACCGAGAAAAATGTACATGGGTGTGTGAAGACGGCGTTCCATGCAGATCAAGGCCACCAGCCCGAGATTCCCCACCATAGTGATCAGGTAGATGGCAGAGAACACCAGGAACAGAGGGGTCTTCAAGTCAGCGAGGTCTGTGAATCCCACCAGGATGAAGTCTGTTGTCAAGGAATGATTTGTCTTCTCCATTCTCATTTCCCTGCTCAGACAGAAATTTGTTTAAAAAATTGATTCTAATTCTCCTCTAGTTCCAGTGCACAGGTGAGGATTTCTTCTGTTTACCTTAGCTGTCCCCTGAAACGTGCCATTATATCATATGAGAAGAAATCACACATAGATTGTGCTCAAGGGCATTCGATGTCTTCAGATGTTTGTTGAGCTAACTCCTAGATGCCTTGCATGAATTATATGGCTCTGTGTAAATTCATGGTCAACGTAAGTAGTTTTCTATTTCTCACCATATGTAATTTTCTATTTTTCCATATTGAAAGAATCTCTGTTGTGCCATCTTACTTTCCAAAAAAGTACTGTCTTCTGGGGTCAATGTTTAAAAACAAATTGTTCAAAAACCAATTGCCCTGTAAATATTTTAGCAACTAATTAGAATTAGAATTAGAATTAGAGTGAGTTTTAAAAATATTTGTCTGTTTTAGTTACTGTTGCCGGCTGAGATTTCTGTGTAGTATTTTACCTGAAGATTCATTTAACTTTTAAAATCTGGTAAGATTATATAATGTCAATTTTCTCTTAAATTATTTTTCTATTGATTTTGACATATTCTGGATCTTACTCTATCTTGTTTGATAAATTTCCTAAAAATCATTTCTTCGCTTAATTCTCCCTGTATCCTAATATTTTCAGTCTATTTTCTGTTTCTTAGTATTATGAGTCTTAGTGACAAAGTGTCTGCTCAGAGAGTTCACCCTAGTCTGTATATGTAAAATGCCTACTGTGCACTCTGCAAAACTGTCTGGATGATGCAGCGTTTTCCTTTCATCGAGTCCAATAATTGATTCATATTTGTATGATTAATTCAGCTTTAAATACTTTTCCTGCTTATCTATATGTTAGATAGAATTCAACAACCACCCTAGTTTATTAGATTCTAGTTTGGCAAGTATGACACTGAAATGTCTAAATCCAGAAAAAGCATGTATTTATACTCCTATACTCATTCCTTGTTCGTCTTAGAATTGCTATAACTCTCTGGTCCTAATAGAGTTTAAATGGATTTTTTAAAAATTCTTATTTCATATAATACAGTTCAACACCCATCCTACCTCCCCTCTATTCCTCCGAGCTTCCTCTTCTTCCCTCTTCTATTATATACCCTCCTACCACACCCACTCATCTTAAGAACAGCCTACAATAGCTATTTAAGTAGCATTAATTTAAAATACACTTTAATTACTGTTACCTTGATTTTTTAATTGTTGTTTAGAATGAATTAACACACAGTTTAATGATTTACTCCCATAATACAGAAAGATTTTTCTGGTATTGGATCACTAATGGCTTATAATTAAATGAATAAAATTGTTGTCTATAATTAAAAATATAACACCATTTTATCTATCATGTTATTTTGATAACATTATGTTATTTTGAAAAAACTTTGTAACACCAAAAATATTGCTCTTATGAATATATACTGGCAAATCAAATAGGCACACTCATATTTAATTCTACACAACGCTACTTGTTTTTTAAAACATTGTAACAGAATATACAATGTGAAAACCCATTTTTCCTCTCTAGTGACAAACCTAATTATTCAGCTGAATCTGAAATGATTTCACTATCCATCCTAGAATTATTATTCGAAGTCATTGATAGCTTACCTGTGTATTTGCTGACAAACCTCTGGTGCTTTTGAACTCAGAATGGACAGACTAAACCATTTACTGCTTCATTCTCTCCTTTCAGTACATCTTCAGTTCAGACACAAACTGAACATAAGTGGATACCATGTAAATATAAATACTGAAGTATTTTAGATTTGCTTCTTCATAGCTAGAAATCAATTTGAAATTCATCCACCTATTGTGAACTTACCAACCATCATTTTATATGGCTGAATAGTCATCTGATGTTTACTGAGGTCTTAAAACACTGGGGAAAACTTGTGAAAATCTTGAGCTCTCTCTTTGCCGTAGGTGAGTGACAATAATTATATTATCTTATGGTAAGAGTAAAAAAAAAAAAAAAAAGAAAAAAACAAACAAACAGGGGTTCTAAAGGGATTTCCTGGCATTGATACTAGGTATTTCTGCAGAGACTTTAATCTGGGAGGCTGGGTTCCCATAACACCATTAAACCAAACGTCTTAATTAAAGATAAGAGAGATGAGACTCTAAAGTAAAATCAAATGGGTATCAATAAAGTTGGCTTCAATGTCATATTTATTGTTCACGTTTGATTACCTGTGCTTCATTGATCTTGCTTACATGGAAATGATAACCGATAGAGAAACAGTATAGACCTCTTGATAACAAACAAATTTGAAACGATATTTGGATTTCTGGAGAAGACAAAACCTGGTACAATAAACCAGAATCACATTCTTTTCTTTCAGTATGTACAGTGAACCTGACTACATTCTGTAGATTCTGTTTTGGAACCAACCCCGACATTATGTTCTTTTGTGCCATTTATGTGTTAAGAAACAAGCAGAAAGTATCTTGTTGAAGTTGGCATTTACAAAGCTGTGCTCCTGTATTCACCTCCATGAGATGGGAGATAAATGTACATCTATGAAAGTATCTCCATAATTAATGTAATTAATGCCATAATTTTTAGATAATATTTTGGTGCACCTTCCTCTTTAATCCTATTTATAATATAGATACAATTTGTACACAAGAAATGGTTTTGGCTCCCTGTTATTCTCCATGCTGCATTTTTGTGTCTCCATACTCATTATCTTGGTTTTCAGAGAGTTTCAGGGACATGAGAGTTTCTTGGCCTATAAATTAAAAATCATTCTTTGTTTTTATCATCCAGTCTTAAGTAGCCCTTTCCAGGGATAAACCCACCATTTTTTTGTTCTTGTATTAGATTCCAAATCAGAACATTCAATGTTCTTAATGCCCTAAGTATTATTTCTACACCTAAATACTTTTAATATGCACTTGAAGTCTGATTCTCACCTTGAACATATTATCAACTTTCTAATTTCAATTCATCGAAATCTTTATTATATAAAGAATCTTAATCAACCTTTATTTGTATAATCATCCAGTTAGTCTTCTTGGAAAAGTCCTTTTTCATCTTAGTTTTCCTTTTTTGCTTTATACATGGCAAGGGTCTCATAACTTCACATTGTTTAGGTACTTTATGACTCTTATTTAAATTTACTAAAGAATTTTTTTAAAAAATTCAAAATTTATAATCTGGTTATACAGAAATGGCACTTAGTCCAACGTTGGTAGAGGAGCCCTCGGTAACTATAGGATTAATAAGAATCTTTATAAATGAGAAATACTCACTTTCACATCACATATAAAACTCTAAAATATGACCTGACTACGTATTAACAATCAAGCATCTATTATAGTGAGTGAAGACAGACAGACACAGAGATATGAGTTCTGCATGATCTCAGTTTTGGAATCTGATGAAGGTGATGCCACAGAAGCTGAGCATAGAACGGTTGTTGCCAGCAGCTGGGAGAATGGAAGTGAGGTGGTGGAATAATTCGTGAGCTACTCTTAGCAGCAAGGAGTTCAGTAGGTGAATATAGGTAAGTCACATTTCCAAGAGTTCTGAAATCTGGAAGGATTTTGAAGGTCTTTACAACATAGAATTGATAGTTTAGGAAGTGACTGTGTTTAACCTGACAAACTTCATGTAATGCATGCATGTATTGAAACATAAAATTGACAGCCAATTAATACGTCCTATTTGGAGACGAGATGTGGTGTGTCTGTATGTGTGAATGCATGCACATGTAGAAGTTATGAGAACACCTGCCTTAGTCCTTTCAAACAAGGTCTCTGCTTAAATCAGTCCAGTAATCCCTAGTGATCGTAATGTCTCCACCTCCTTATATCCACAGTGACAGGGTTACAAGTGGCACGGCCACGCCCAGTTTCTTACTTTTGGGTACCAGAGATGCAAACTCAGATTCTTGATTCAGCCTTCCAATGGCACTTCCCATAGAATTTTTATTTCACCAAGATATTTATTTTAAAGATTTCCAATTTTCCATGTGTCTGCCTCCTTAGCAGATTTTCCTTGTCCATTTCGATGCCGCCTTACCTTTCTCATATTTCTGGTGCCTGGCACATTGGAAGTACATCACTACCAATTTTGCATGATGTCCTTTTTCACAGGGAGACTTCTCTCTCCAGAGATCCTCTCCACCACTCAGAAATGAAAAAGCAGAGAAACGTAAAAATACACAACAAAGTCAGGTGTTCAATGTACCCAAGAAAGAGTTAAAAATAGGAACTGTACACCTAGCAAGAATGAAAAGGAGAAGGACAAGTAATAGAGGCGAAAAAATGAAGATAAAATAATATGACACAAAAATCAAAAGGGTGTATGAAGCTAGGTAACGAGAGTAAAGCTTGTGGGGTGAAGATATCGAACTACAGTGAGGGAAAACTGTAAACAAGTACACAAGAAAATAAAGATTGTAAGGACAGTGACTAACACTTACTTCTCTATAAGGATCTACAGTGGTTCTCAACCTTCCTAATGCTGAGACCCTTTAACACCGTTCCTCATATTGTAGTGACCTCCAGCCATAAAATTATTTTTGTTGGTACTTCATAAGTGTAATTTTGCTAGTGTTGTGATTGTAATGTAAGTTTCTGATATGCAGATGGTTTTAGGTGACCCCTGTGAAAGGATCATTTGACCCCTAAGTGTGTCATGACCCACTTGTTGAGAACTGCTGATATAGTGTATGACAAGCTTTGATTACGCCCTCCACCCGTCTAGTTTTGAAGTTCACTAGGAACAGGAATGGGGATGGTGTAATCACTGGCTTCTTGATTCCAGACAGGTTATCATAGAGCAGGTTACACAGAGGCTGAGCCTCCCCCTGCCTTGCCTACCTTGCCTTCCTTGCCTGTCTTGCCTGCCTTGTCCATGTCCCAAGACAACTACCACTATAATTACGAACTTATATTTCTAAATATGACGCTGAAAATGCAGTGCATCTAGAAGCAACCTGAAATCCACTCCCGCCATCCAAGACAGAAGAAAACATCTTTGATGTCCCTCAAACCAGAGGTATTTGCTGAAAACATGGAAATGAGGGGTGCTTGAAGACACATGCTTTGTCACCCAATGTCTCGGGGTGCTCTGTGCTGTGTGATGCAACCAAAGATATATAACTAAAGGTGCAGGTCACAGAGCTGAGCTATCTATGCTGGATGGTCTAGTCATGCTGGTCCCTGCCACAGGCCCCTCTCATTTCCCCACACAGCTGAGCTATAATCTCAAAAATATTAAAGAATGATTAAAATAAAATTAATAAACTGGAAAATACAAACAAAAGAGGTTAGAAGAGGAAGAAATGAAAACAAACAAGCCCTTCAGTTTCCCTTAGTACTAATGATAGGGCAGATGGCTCAGTGGTTAAAAGCATACAGTGCTGCTCTTTCAGAAGACCTGATTCAGTTCCCTGCACTTCTGCCAGATGCCTCACAACTGCTTTTCAGTCCAGCTCCAGGGGATCCTCTGACCTCTTCGTGGACACATGTAATCACAAGTGAGAACTCCCAAACATGGGACACACATGTACCCATAGTTAAAAATGAAATAAGCATTTGAGAAAATGAACAAGTAAAAGCCATGATATTATTGTACATGGCTACATAACCATTGAGGAATAAGTGACAATTACTACTACCGAGTGATGAGGAAATATTTCCGTGTTTTACTGCAAATTTCAAAAAACAAAACATAAGGTCAGCACACAGAGGACCACTTAAGTCAAAAACAGGACTGGGAGGTGCATGGTTTTATTCAGAGTTTCTTGTTCTTCATTTCTAACAGCTAAGTAAAGAAAATATAGTGCAGATATGTAGAGAACTTCCTTAGAAAGCTGCCCGGTGTTATTCTGAGTAAAGGAAGGGTACATAGCCAAGATTCCCCATACATGAGAGCATGAGCTGTGTGACATCTACTGGAGTCCAAAGACTCCGGACTAAATTTAAACTTTCCAGCTTGAATCTACTTAAGAAAATGGATTAAAAAACTATGAATTTATGTGATGACTTGTAAAACATTAATTTTCCTATTTACGAAACACATTTTGAAGCGGGCAATTAGCCTTAGTAATTTTTCCCCCTTATTGTATCTGCTTTATAAAAGGAAGGAAAAAAGAATTTCTGAAAAAAAGTCGTTTGCTGTATGGAAAATTTAGATTAGGAACATTCTGGAAAACTAACACAAAACTTCTTCTGTTAACTAAATAATATTAATCATAGAAGAGTCTTACACATTAAACCACTTAATTATGAGGCATTATTAATTTATTGGATTTATTAAATTTGAAAGTCCAGGCCTAAAAAATCTCATGAGAGTGATGGAAATAGAGATGACAGTTATTAAGTTTAATTTTTATGAAGATCAATAATTGAAAAATTATTTTGGATTGTATTTGTAAATTGTTTAATAAACACAGTTTAATGATTTAAAGACTAATACTTTAATTTAGAACATTACCATTTTTCTATATTTCATGTATACAAAATCATTTTAGTGGTTGAAATTAATCTGCTGTAGAAGCTAAGGATTTTTTGAAAATACCGTAAGTGTTCATAACTCTCTTAACAGCATTTACTACTTCCTTATTTCTCAGACTATAAATAAAAGGGTTTAGCAAAGGAATTATTATTGTATAAAACACAGCTACTGGTATATCTTTATTCCCTTCTTCAGATGGTCCAATATATGTGAGAAGACAGGTATAGAATATTGATACAGAAAGAAAGTGAGATGCACAAGTAGAAAACGCTTTCCCCCTCCCACTCTTGGATTTCATCTTGAAAATAGTGAAAAGAATGCAGAAGTATGAAACCAAGATGGTATTAATGGTAAAGACTTGAATTGGCATTGAAAAAATATACAGCATTAACTCATTGATATAAGGGTCTATACAAGAGAGCCTATACAATGGAAGAATGTCACAGAAGAAGTGATCAATGCGATTTGATTTACAAAAATTTAATCTTAATAGGCAGCCTGTATGAATCATGGAGTGCAGGTTACTGGCTATGAAAGTGCCTAGACTCATCTGAATGGAGAGCTTCTTGGACATCATGGTGTGGTACTGCAGTGGGTTGCATATGGCCACGTAGCGGTCATAGGCCATCGCTGCCAGAAGAAAGCAGTCTGCAGTTTCAGCAAGACAGAGAAAATAGAACTGAGCCATGCATTCACAGAGAGAAATCCTTCTGTCTACAGAAAAGAAGTTCTCTAGCATCTTGGGAGTAATGGCACAGGAGCAGCAGGAGTCCATCAGAGCCAGGTTACCGAGAAAAATGTACATGGGTGTGTGAAGACGGCGTTCCATGCAGATCAAGGCCACCAGCCCGAGATTCCCCACCATAGTGATCAGGTAGATGGCAGAGAACACCAGGAACAGAGGGGTCTTCAAGTCAGCGAGGTCTGTGAATCCCACCAGGATGAAGTCTGTTGTCAAGGAATGATTTGTCTTCTCCATTCTCATTTCCCTGCTCAGACAGAAATTTGTTTAAAAAATTGATTCTAATTCTCCTCTAGTTCCAGTGCACAGGTGAGGATTTCTTCTGTTTACCTTAGCTGTCCCCTGAAACGTGCCATTATATCATATGAGAAGAAATCACACATAGATTGTGCTCAAGGGCATTCGATGTCTTCAGATGTTTGTTGAGCTAACTCCTAGATGCCTTGCATGAATTATATGGCTCTGTGTAAATTCATGGTCAACGTAAGTAGTTTTCTATTTCTCACCATATGTAATTTTCTATTTTTCCATATTGAAAGAATCTCTGTTGTGCCATCTTACTTTCCAAAAAAGTACTGTCTTCTGGGGTCAATGTTTAAAAACAAATTGTTCAAAAACCAATTGCCCTGTAAATATTTTAGCAACTAATTAGAATTAGAATTAGAATTAGAGTGAGTTTTAAAAATATTTGTCTGTTTTAGTTACTGTTGCCGGCTGAGATTTCTGTGTAGTATTTTACCTGAAGATTCATTTAACTTTTAAAATCTGGTAAGATTATATAATGTCAATTTTCTCTTAAATTATTTTTCTATTGATTTTGACATATTCTGGATCTTACTCTATCTTGTTTGATAAATTTCCTAAAAATCATTTCTTCGCTTAATTCTCCCTGTATCCTAATATTTTCAGTCTATTTTCTGTTTCTTAGTATTATGAGTCTTAGTGACAAAGTGTCTGCTCAGAGAGTTCACCCTAGTCTGTATATGTAAAATGCCTACTGTGCACTCTGCAAAACTGTCTGGATGATGCAGCGTTTTCCTTTCATCGAGTCCAATAATTGATTCATATTTGTATGATTAATTCAGCTTTAAATACTTTTCCTGCTTATCTATATGTTAGATAGAATTCAACAACCACCCTAGTTTATTAGATTCTAGTTTGGCAAGTATGACACTGAAATGTCTAAATCCAGAAAAAGCATGTATTTATACTCCTATACTCATTCCTTGTTCGTCTTAGAATTGCTATAACTCTCTGGTCCTAATAGAGTTTAAATGGATTTTTTAAAAATTCTTATTTCATATAATACAGTTCAACACCCATCCTACCTCCCCTCTATTCCTCCGAGCTTCCTCTTCTTCCCTCTTCTATTATATACCCTCCTACCACACCCACTCATCTTAAGAACAGCCTACAATAGCTATTTAAGTAGCATTAATTTAAAATACACTTTAATTACTGTTACCTTGATTTTTTAATTGTTGTTTAGAATGAATTAACACACAGTTTAATGATTTACTCCCATAATACAGAAAGATTTTTCTGGTATTGGATCACTAATGGCTTATAATTAAATGAATAAAATTGTTGTCTATAATTAAAAATATAACACCATTTTATCTATCATGTTATTTTGATAACATTATGTTATTTTGAAAAAACTTTGTAACACCAAAAATATTGCTCTTATGAATATATACTGGCAAATCAAATAGGCACACTCATATTTAATTCTACACAACGCTACTTGTTTTTTAAAACATTGTAACAGAATATACAATGTGAAAACCCATTTTTCCTCTCTAGTGACAAACCTAATTATTCAGCTGAATCTGAAATGATTTCACTATCCATCCTAGAATTATTATTCGAAGTCATTGATAGCTTACCTGTGTATTTGCTGACAAACCTCTGGTGCTTTTGAACTCAGAATGGACAGACTAAACCATTTACTGCTTCATTCTCTCCTTTCAGTACATCTTCAGTTCAGACACAAACTGAACATAAGTGGATACCATGTAAATATAAATACTGAAGTATTTTAGATTTGCTTCTTCATAGCTAGAAATCAATTTGAAATTCATCCACCTATTGTGAACTTACCAACCATCATTTTATATGGCTGAATAGTCATCTGATGTTTACTGAGGTCTTAAAACACTGGGGAAAACTTGTGAAAATCTTGAGCTCTCTCTTTGCCGTAGGTGAGTGACAATAATTATATTATCTTATGGTAAGAGTAAAAAAAAAAAAAAAAAAGAAAAAAACAAACAAACAGGGGTTCTAAAGGGATTTCCTGGCATTGATACTAGGTATTTCTGCAGAGACTTTAATCTGGGAGGCTGGGTTCCCATAACACCATTAAACCAAACGTCTTAATTAAAGATAAGAGAGATGAGACTCTAAAGTAAAATCAAATGGGTATCAATAAAGTTGGCTTCAATGTCATATTTATTGTTCACGTTTGATTACCTGTGCTTCATTGATCTTGCTTACATGGAAATGATAACCGATAGAGAAACAGTATAGACCTCTTGATAACAAACAAATTTGAAACGATATTTGGATTTCTGGAGAAGACAAAACCTGGTACAATAAACCAGAATCACATTCTTTTCTTTCAGTATGTACAGTGAACCTGACTACATTCTGTAGATTCTGTTTTGGAACCAACCCCGACATTATGTTCTTTTGTGCCATTTATGTGTTAAGAAACAAGCAGAAAGTATCTTGTTGAAGTTGGCATTTACAAAGCTGTGCTCCTGTATTCACCTCCATGAGATGGGAGATAAATGTACATCTATGAAAGTATCTCCATAATTAATGTAATTAATGCCATAATTTTTAGATAATATTTTGGTGCACCTTCCTCTTTAATCCTATTTATAATATAGATACAATTTGTACACAAGAAATGGTTTTGGCTCCCTGTTATTCTCCATGCTGCATTTTTGTGTCTCCATACTCATTATCTTGGTTTTCAGAGAGTTTCAGGGACATGAGAGTTTCTTGGCCTATAAATTAAAAATCATTCTTTGTTTTTATCATCCAGTCTTAAGTAGCCCTTCCAGGGATAAACCCACCATTTTTTTGTTCTTGTATTAGATTCCAAATCAGAACATTCAATGTTCTTAATGCCCTAAGTATTATTTCTACACCTAAATACTTTTAATATGCACTTGAAGTCTGATTCTCACCTTGAACATATTATCAACTTTCTAATTTCAATTCATCGAAATCTTTATTATATAAAGAATCTTAATCAACCTTTATTTGTATAATCATCCAGTTAGTCTTCTTGGAAAAGTCCTTTTTCATCTTAGTTTTCCTTTTTTGCTTTATACATGGCAAGGGTCTCATAACTTCACATTGTTTAGGTACTTTATGACTCTTATTTAAATTTACTAAAGAATTTTTTTAAAAAATTCAAAATTTATAATCTGGTTATACAGAAATGGCACTTAGTCCAACGTTGGTAGAGGAGCCCTCGGTAACTATAGGATTAATAAGAATCTTTATAAATGAGAAATACTCACTTTCACATCACATATAAAACTCTAAAATATGACCTGACTACGTATTAACAATCAAGCATCTATTATAGTGAGTGAAGACAGACAGACACAGAGATATGAGTTCTGCATGATCTCAGTTTTGGAATCTGATGAAGGTGATGCCACAGAAGCTGAGCATAGAACGGTTGTTGCCAGCAGCTGGGAGAATGGAAGTGAGGTGGTGGAATAATTCGTGAGCTACTCTTAGCAGCAAGGAGTTCAGTAGGTGAATATAGGTAAGTCACATTTCCAAGAGTTCTGAAATCTGGAAGGATTTTGAAGGTCTTTACAACATAGAATTGATAGTTTAGGAAGTGACTGTGTTTAACCTGACAAACTTCATGTAATGCATGCATGTATTGAAACATAAAATTGACAGCCAATTAATACGTCCTATTTGGAGACGAGATGTGGTGTGTCTGTATGTGTGAATGCATGCACATGTAGAAGTTATGAGAACACCTGCCTTAGTCCTTTCAAACAAGGTCTCTGCTTAAATCAGTCCAGTAATCCCTAGTGATCGTAATGTCTCCACCTCCTTATATCCACAGTGACAGGGTTACAAGTGGCACGGCCACGCCCAGTTTCTTACTTTTGGGTACCAGAGATGCAAACTCAGATTCTTGATTCAGCCTTCCAATGGCACTTCCCATAGAATTTTTATTTCACCAAGATATTTATTTTAAAGATTTCCAATTTTCCATGTGTCTGCCTCCTTAGCAGATTTTCCTTGTCCATTTCGATGCCGCCTTACCTTTCTCATATTTCTGGTGCCTGGCACATTGGAAGTACATCACTACCAATTTTGCATGATGTCCTTTTTCACAGGGAGACTTCTCTCTCCAGAGATCCTCTCCACCACTCAGAAATGAAAAAGCAGAGAAACGTAAAAATACACAACAAAGTCAGGTGTTCAATGTACCCAAGAAAGAGTTAAAAATAGGAACTGTACACCTAGCAAGAATGAAAAGGAGAAGGACAAGTAATAGAGGCGAAAAAATGAAGATAAAATAATATGACACAAAAATCAAAAGGGTGTATGAAGCTAGGTAACGAGAGTAAAGCTTGTGGGTGAAGATATCGAACTACAGTGAGGGAAAACTGTAAACAAGTACACAAGAAAATAAAGATTGTAAGGACAGTGACTAACACTTACTTCTCTATAAGGATCTACAGTGGTTCTCAACCTTCCTAATGCTGAGACCCTTTAACACCGTTCCTCATATTGTAGTGACCTCCAGCCATAAAATTATTTTTGTTGGTACTTCATAAGTGTAATTTTGCTAGTGTTGTGATTGTAATGTAAGTTTCTGATATGCAGATGGTTTTAGGTGACCCCTGTGAAAGGATCATTTGACCCCTAAGTGTGTCATGACCCACTTGTTGAGAACTGCTGATATAGTGTATGACAAGCTTTGATTACGCCCTCCACCCGTCTAGTTTTGAAGTTCACTAGGAACAGGAATGGGGATGGTGTAATCACTGGCTTCTTGATTCCAGACAGGTTATCATAGAGCAGGTTACACAGAGGCTGAGCCTCCCCCTGCCTTGCCTACCTTGCCTTCCTTGCCTGTCTTGCCTGCCTTGTCCATGTCCCAAGACAACTACCACTATAATTACGAACTTATATTTCTAAATATGACGCTGAAAATGCAGTGCATCTAGAAGCAACCTGAAATCCACTCCCGCCATCCAAGACAGAAGAAAACATCTTTGATGTCCCTCAAACCAGAGGTATTTGCTGAAAACATGGAAATGAGGGGTGCTTGAAGACACATGCTTTGTCACCCAATGTCTCGGGGTGCTCTGTGCTGTGTGATGCAACCAAAGATATATAACTAAAGGTGCAGGTCACAGAGCTGAGCTATCTATGCTGGATGGTCTAGTCATGCTGGTCCCTGCCACAGGCCCCTCTCATTTCCCCACACAGCTGAGCTATAATCTCAAAAATATTAAAGAATGATTAAAATAAAATTAATAAACTGGAAAATACAAACAAAAGAGGTTAGAAGAGGAAGAAATGAAAACAAACAAGCCCTTCAGTTTCCCTTAGTACTAATGATAGGGCAGATGGCTCAGTGGTTAAAAGCATACAGTGCTGCTCTTTCAGAAGACCTGATTCAGTTCCCTGCACTTCTGCCAGATGCCTCACAACTGCTTTTCAGTCCAGCTCCAGGGGATCCTCTGACCTCTTCGTGGACACATGTAATCACAAGTGAGAACTCCCAAACATGGGACACACATGTACCCATAGTTAAAAATGAAATAAGCATTTGAGAAAATGAACAAGTAAAAGCCATGATATTATTGTACATGGCTACATAACCATTGAGGAATAAGTGACAATTACTACTACCGAGTGATGAGGAAATATTTCCGTGTTTTACTGCAAATTTCAAAAAACAAAACATAAGGTCAGCACACAGAGGACCACTTAAGTCAAAAACAGGACTGGGAGGTGCATGGTTTTATTCAGAGTTTCTTGTTCTTCATTTCTAACAGCTAAGTAAAGAAAATATAGTGCAGATATGTAGAGAACTTCCTTAGAAAGCTGCCCGGTGTTATTCTGAGTAAAGGAAGGGTACATAGCCAAGATTCCCCATACATGAGAGCATGAGCTGTGTGACATCTACTGGAGTCCAAAGACTCCGGACTAAATTTAAACTTTCCAGCTTGAATCTACTTAAGAAAATGGATTAAAAAACTATGAATTTATGTGATGACTTGTAAAACATTAATTTTCCTATTTACGAAACACATTTTGAAGCGGGCAATTAGCCTTAGTAATTTTTCCCCCTTATTGTATCTGCTTTATAAAAGGAAGGAAAAAAGAATTTCTGAAAAAAAGTCGTTTGCTGTATGGAAAATTTAGATTAGGAACATTCTGGAAAACTAACACAAAACTTCTTCTGTTAACTAAATAATATTAATCATAGAAGAGTCTTACACATTAAACCACTTAATTATGAGGCATTATTAATTTATTGGATTTATTAAATTTGAAAGTCCAGGCCTAAAAAATCTCATGAGAGTGATGGAAATAGAGATGACAGTTATTAAGTTTAATTTTTATGAAGATCAATAATTGAAAAATTATTTTGGATTGTATTTGTAAATTGTTTAATAAACACAGTTTAATGATTTAAAGACTAATACTTTAATTTAGAACATTACCATTTTTCTATATTTCATGTATACAAAATCATTTTAGTGGTTGAAATTAATCTGCTGTAGAAGCTAAGGATTTTTTGAAAATACCGTAAGTGTTCATAACTCTCTTAACAGCATTTACTACTTCCTTATTTCTCAGACTATAAATAAAAGGGTTTAGCAAAGGAATTATTATTGTATAAAACACAGCTACTGGTATATCTTTATTCCCTTCTTCAGATGGTCCAATATATGTGAGAAGACAGGTATAGAATATTGATACAGAAAGAAAGTGAGATGCACAAGTAGAAAACGCTTTCCCCCTCCCACTCTTGGATTTCATCTTGAAAATAGTGAAAAGAATGCAGAAGTATGAAACCAAGATGGTATTAATGGTAAAGACTTGAATTGGCATTGAAAAAATATACAGCATTAACTCATTGATATAAGGGTCTATACAAGAGAGCCTATACAATGGAAGAATGTCACAGAAGAAGTGATCAATGCGATTTGATTTACAAAAATTTAATCTTAATAGGCAGCCTGTATGAATCATGGAGTGCAGGTTACTGGCTATGAAAGTGCCTAGACTCATCTGAATGGAGAGCTTCTTGGACATCATGGTGTGGTACTGCAGTGGGTTGCATATGGCCACGTAGCGGTCATAGGCCATCGCTGCCAGAAGAAAGCAGTCTGCAGTTTCAGCAAGACAGAGAAAATAGAACTGAGCCATGCATTCACAGAGAGAAATCCTTCTGTCTACAGAAAAGAATTCTCTAGTTCCCAGTTTGTCCTGTAGTTTCACGCAAGGATTTCCTCTTTTGACATGGGGTTCTACCTTTCCATTGTCAAGAAGGATCTTGCAGGGAGGATAGGTCATTGGTCAAAGGCTTTGTGGCTGGGATGGTGTCCCAGTCTCATCTCTGGAAGCCTTTACTGACCACAGGAGATGGTTTGTTCAGGCTCCCTATCCCTGATTACTAGAGATCCTTGCTAGGGTCTTCCTCATAGATTCTTATGAGTTTCCACTACACTAGGTCTCCTGATTGCTCCCTAATTGTGCCTCAATTTTTGTCATCTCTCCAAATATTTTCTCACTTCATCCTTCTCCTCCTCCTTGTCCCTTCTGCTCCCATTTCCGTCTTCCATCAACCTATACCCTCTATTCTATTTCCACTCTACCAAGGAGATCCCTGTGTTCAGACTGGGGCCCATCTTGTTGCATGTTTTTTCTGTCTGTGGATACTAGTACCTTTCTCCTTTGCTTAGTAGTTAGTATCCTCTATAAGTGAGTACATACCTAGTTTGTCTTTTTGGGACTCACTTGGGATGATATTTTTCTAGTTCTATCCATTGTCTACAAAGTTCATGATGTGTAAAGGGATAGTCCTTTGTGAAAGCTAGAGTCTACATTCCAGGGTCTACATTCTAGAGGCTACATTCAGAGGCCTAAATGGTCTGGATGGAATGTAGACACACCTTTATTCTAGTATTCAGAAAGCAGAGGTAGCAAACACCTTTAATCCAGTATTCAGAAGACAATGGTGGTCTATGCCTTTAATCCCTAGAAAAACTAATGGAAACAGACACAAGAAGCATAACTCAGAAGGACTCAGTGCTATACAGGAAGTGATGTCTGTGATGAGTCAGAGTGAATGGCAAACAGAGTGACAAAATGAAAGGAAGAGTTAGCAGAGTAAGGACATGCCCAACTCTCAGGAGAAAATACAGACTCTAAGCTCAGTAAAAGAGAGTTACATAGTAGTTAGATTCATTCATTTAACAGAGTCGAGTAAGAACAGCCAGTTGAACAGTCAGTTGAGAAGAATCAGTAACAGAGTGAGTTGAAAAGCAGGCTGAAGAGTCAGTTAATAGAAGAATAAATGAGTCAGTTGAGTCAGTTGAGCAGCAGAAAGTCGGTTGAAGGGTCAGTACAAAGAGTTGAAATGCTCTAGGGACTCAAAGACTCCAGACACGAACTAGTGATTTAATTAGGAAAAGAATAATCTATCCTCTGCCCTGAATCAAAGTCTATATCTGGGTGAATCTACATATACATACACATCTACAACTACAATGACATCATTTTTTTAAGTAGCTAAGTTAAACACCATTGTGCGAATGTACCACAATTTATCCATTCGTCAATTGAGGGGGATCTTGGTTGTTTCCAATTTATGGCTATTATTAATAAAGCTGCTATGAACATAGTTGAGCAAGTGTCCTTCTGGTAGGATGCAGCATCCTTTGACTTTGAGTTTATGCCCAGGAGTGGTATAGCTGGGTCTTGAGGTAGGTTGATTTCTAATTTCCAAAGAAATTGCCATATTGATTTCCATAGTGGCTGTATAAATTTGCATTCTCTCCAGCAATGAAGGAGTGTTCCTCTTAGTTTACATCCTCACCAGCATGAGCTGTCTTTTGCGTTATTGATCTTAGTCCTCTGACAAGGATAAGATGGAATCTCAAAGTGGTTTTGATTGACATTTCCCTAATGGTTAAGGATGTCAAACATTTCTTTAGTTTTTCCCAGCCATTTGAGATTCCTCTTTGAGAATTCCTTGTTTATATCTATAACCCATTTTTAATTGGAATTTTTTTGTTTTGTTTATGTTTGGTTTCTTGAGTTCTTTATATATTTTGGACATTAGCCCTCTATCAGAAGTGGAGTTGGTGAAGATTTATTCATATTCTGTAGGCTGCCATTTTGTTTTATTGACAATGTCCTTTGCCTTACAGAAACTTTTTAATCCCATAAGGTCCTGTTTATTAATAGTTGATCTTAGTGTCTAAGCCAAGTTGTTCTGTTCAGAGAGTTGTCTCCAGTGCCAATGTGTTCAAGGCTATTATTTCCCACTTTCTCTTCTACCATGTACAGTGTATTTGGTTTTATGTTGAGGTCCTTGATCCACTTGGACTTGAGTTTGGTGCATGGTGATAAATATGGATCAATTTGCATTTTTCTACATGTAGACATCCAATTAGACCAGCACTATTTGTTAAAGACACTTTCTTTGTTCCATTGTATATTTCTGGTTTCTTTATTGAAGATCAGGTGTCCATAAGTGTGTGGGTTTATGTCTGGATTTTTGATTCAGTTCCATTTAGCAATATGTCTGTTTTTATGCCAATATCATGCAATTTTTATTACTATAGGTCTGTAGTACGGCTTGAGATCAGGGATAGTGACACCCCCAGAAGTTTTTATTTTTCAGGATTATTTTGGCTATCCTGGATTTTTTGTTTCTCCACATGAAGTTAAATATTGTTCTTTCAAGGTCTATAAAGAATTGTGTTGGGATTTTGATAGGGATTGCATTGAATCTGTAAATTGCTTTTGGGAAAATGAACATTTTTACTCTGTTAATCCTACCAACCCAGGAGTATGGGCTATCTTTCCATCATTTGAGATTTTCAATTTCTCTCTTCAAAGACTTGAAGTTTTTGTCATACAAGTCTCTCACTTGCTTGGTTAGAGCCACTCCAAGATAGCTTATATTATTTGTGGTTATCGTGAAGGGAGTTGTTTCCCTGATTTATTTCTCAGTCCATTTGTCACTTGTATACAGGAGGGCTACTGATTTTTTTTTTCCGGTTGACCTTGTAGCCAGCCACATCACTGAAGTTGTTTATAAGCTGTAGTAGTTTCCTGATAGAAGTTTTGGGATTGCTTATATTTACTATCATATCATCTGCAAATAAGGATACTTTGATTTCTTCCTTTCTAATTCATATCCCCTTGATTTCCTTCTGTTGTCTTATTGCTTTAGCTAGAACTTCAAGTATTATACTGAATAGGTATGGAGAGAGAGGGCAACCTTATCTTGTTTTTGATTTTAGTGGAATTGTTTTGAGTTTCTTTCCACTTAAGTAGATATAAGCTATAGCTTACTGTAAATTGCATTTATTATGTTTAGGTATGTCCCTTGTATCCCTATCTCTCTAAGACTTATCATGAAGGGGCTAGATTTTGTCAAAGACTTTTTTGGCATCTAGTGAGATTTTTTTTTTTTACTTTCAGTTTGTATATGTGGTGGATTACATTGACTGATTTTCATATCCATCCCTGACTCTCTGGGATAAAGCCTATTTGATCATGGTGGATGATCTTGATGTGTTCTTGAATTCAGTTTGCTAGTATTTTATTGAATATTTTTTGCATCAGTGTTCATGAGGCCTGTAAATCTTTATTTGTTGAATCTTTGTGTGGCTTCGGTATCAGAGTGATTGTGACCTCATAGAATGAGTTTGTCAGAGTTTCTTCTGTTTCTAGTTTTGAAGAGTATTGGTGTTAATTCTTCTTTGAATGTCTTATAGAATACTGCACTATCTGGGCTTTCTTTGGTGGGGAGACTTTTAATGACTGCTTCTACTTCCTTGTGGTTTATAGGTCTGTTTAAGTTGTTTATCTCATCTTGATTTAATGTTGGTAGGTGGTATCTATCAAGAAAACTGTCTATTTTAGATTTTGCAATTTTGAAGAGTACAGGTTTTTAAAGTATGACCTAAAAGATTCTTTAGAATCCTCAGCATCTGTCTTTATATACCCCTTTCATTTCTGATTTTGTTGATTTGGATATTCTCTTTCAATCTTTTAATGAGGTTGGATAGGTTTTTATCTTGTTGATTTTCTCAGAGAACCAACTCTTTGCTTCATTGATGCTTTGTATTGTTCTCTTTGTTTCTATTTTATTGATTTCAGTCTTTGGTTTGAGTATTTCTTTCCACCTACTCCTCTTGGAAGTAATTACTTCTTTTTGGTTTAGAGCTTTCACATGTGCTCTTAATTTGCTAATATGTGATTTCTCCACTCTTTTTTTGTAGGTGCTATATGCTATGAAATTTCCTCTTAGCACCACTTTCATTGTGTCCCATAGGTTTGAGTATGTTGTAGATTCATTTTCATGGAATTCTAGAAAGCCTTTAATTTCTTTTCTTATTTCTGTCTTGACCCTGCCATCATTCTGTAGAGAGCTATTCAGTTTCCATGAATTTGTAGGCTTTCTGTTGTTTCTGTTCTTGTTGAAATCCAGCCTTAATCCATGGTGATCTGATAGGATACAAGGAGTTATTTCAACTTTCTTTTATTTATTGAGATTTGTTTTCTGGCCTAGGATATGGTCAATTTTAGAGATGGTTCCACCATGTGGTAAGAAAAAGGTATATTCTTTTGTGTGTGGGTGAAATGTTTTAGACATATCTGTTAGGTCCATTTGGTTTATAACATGTTAGCTCCAGTGTTTCTCTGTTTGTTTTGTCTAGATGATCTGTCCATTGATAAAAGTGGGATATTGAAGTCTACTGTCAGAACATGTGGATCATTGTGTATTTTAAGTGTTAGCAATGTTTCTTTCACAAAAGTGGAAGCCCTTGTGTTGGAGACATAGATGTTTAGAATTGAAATGTCATCTTGGTGTATTTGTCCTTTGATATGGATATGAAGTGTCCTTCTCCATCTCTTTTAATGTTGATTTGAAGTATATTTTGTTAGATATGAGAATGGCAACACTGACTTGCTTCTTGGGTCCATTTGCTTGGAGAATCTTTTCCTAACTCTTTATTTTGAGGCAATGTTTAACTTTGATGTTAAGGTGTGTTTCTTGTATGCAAAAGAAGGATGGATCCTGTTTTCACAGTCAATCTGTTAGTCTGTGTCTTTTTATTGGGGAACTGAATCCATTGATATTGAGAGATTTCAATGAACAATGATTGTTAGGTACTGTTATTTTGTAGTTGTTGTTGGTTGTGTTCATGTGTGTCTGTGTGACTATGTGAGTGAGTCTCCCTTCTTTTGATTCTGATGGTGTGAGGTTATTTATTTCCTGTGTTTTCACGGGTGTAGGTAACATCCTTGGGTTGAAGTTTTCCTTCTAGTACATTTGTAGAGCTGGATTTGAGATAGATATAGTTTGAATTTGGATTTGTCCTTGAATATTTTGTTTTCTCCATACTATGGATATAGTAGTCTTGGCTGGCATCTGTGATCTCTTAGAGTCTGTAGTATATCTATTCAGTCTCTTCTGGCTTTTAGAGTCTCCATTGAGAAGTCTGGTATGATTCTAAAAGGTTTGCCTTTTATATGTTACTTACTCTTTATCTCTTGCAGCAGCTTTTAGATTTTTGTTTTTGTGGTTTTTTTTTTTGGTTATGTATATTTAGTGTTTTGACTATTATGTGGCAAAGGGGATTTTCTTTTCTGATGCAGACAATTTGGTGTTCTGTATGCTTCTTGTAACTTAATATGGATCTCCTTATTTAGATTTGAACCATTTTCTTCCATTATTTTGTTGAAAATCTTTTTGGGCCTTCCTCTATTTCTATTATTCTTAGGTTTGGTCTTTTCATAATGTGCCAGATTTCCTGGATGTTTTATGTGAGGGACTTTTGGGATTTAACATTTTCCTTTACTGATGTCTTTATTTCTTCTATAGTATCTTCAACTCCTGAGAGTCTCTCTTCCATTTGTATTGTATTCCATATCTATTGTATTCTGTGCTGTAACTTGTCTCAGTAGTTCCTGATCACTTTTTAAGGTTTTTCATTTCCAAAATTCCCTCTGTGTTTTTTTTTTTTTTTTTTTTTATGACTTCTAGTTCCATTTTCAGGTCTTGAACAGTTTTGTTTGTTTCCTTTGCTTGTTTTTTCTTGGCTTTCTTTAAGTGATTTATTCATTTCTTCTAATTTTTTGTTTGTGTTTTCCTGGCTTTCTTGAATGAATTTATTCAATTCCTCCAATTGTGTTTGTCCTTTCATCTATTTTTTTGAGGGATTTCTTTATTTCCTCTTTAAGAGCCTTCATTGTTTACATAAAGTTGATTTTTTTTTTTAGGGGAGTTGTTGTTTGTTTGTTTTTGTTTTTTGGGGGGGAGACAGAATTTCTCTATTGTAACTCTAGCTGTCATGGAACTCACTCTGTAGACTAGGCTGGCCTTGAACTCACAGAGATCCACCTGCCTCTGCCTCCCAAGGGCTGGGACTAAAGGCATGCACAACCAAGGCCTGGCACAAAGTTGGAGACTTTTTTCTTGTGCTTCATCTCTTTCAGGGTGTTCAGGGCTTGTTGTAGTAGGGTAATTGGGCTTTGGTGGTGATATATGACTGGTCATTGTTGATTGTGTGCCGGTGCCAGCCAGCTAAGTCAAACAGTACCTGAGAAAGGGAGTGAGGATTAAGAAAAAGACAGAGGAGACAAGAGATAGATTCGGGAGGGCATACACTGAATACTGCAGCTCCCATTTGGCATAGCGTATCTGTACCCTTCAGAGGTGTGAAATGCAAAACACACAAGTTATGTAAACAATAGCTGATATTTACCCAGGAAGTCTGCTGTTATTTTATTATCCTTCTTTACAAGGTCAGAGACCACTCAGATCAGAATACTAGGGCTCTGAGCACACCTCCTCCTGCATTCTGCGAAAGAACCTGCCCGACCAACAGTATGCTCAAGGTCAAGGAATATTCGGCTCCTTGTCAAAATGACTCCTGACAAGTGTGATCTTATATCAGCATTTAGGCATCTGAGTTTGAGGTGACTGAAGGTTTAGGTGCCGAATTTTTGTGAATGGATGAGTGTTTCATTCGTTGGTATTTTTTTTTCTTTCTTAGTTTCTTCTTTAGTTTTGTATTCTTTGTGGCCTCTTGTCAAGCTGGGGGATCTCCACCTCAGTTGAGGGCTGGAGCTTTGATGGCTTACTTGGCCTCTGGTCCAGCAGTAGCTCTCTGCTTGGTTTGGGGGCTAGGATTTGGCTACATTTCTTTTGGCTATCTATCCTGGCCTGTGTTTTTCCTCTGGTGATTGGTCTGCGTAGGGGCTCTGCATCATGTGGAGAGTCCACAGCCCAGAGCTCCCAGGTCTGTGCCCAGAGCTCCCTCATCTGTACAGGGCTCCACCCTAGACACACTGCTCTATACTTACTGAGCAGGGTCTGGCCCTCCATGCTCCTCAGCAGTCCACAGCTGGGGCTATGCAGATCCCTCTATGTGGAAGGAGCTCTGCCTCAGCCCTTCCCTCTTGTTAGGCCCGACCCTCCTGGTCCTGCCTTCTCCAGGTGCCAAGTAATCAAGCTGCCTCAGTTGGCCATGGGCTACTTCATGGTGAGTTGGCCATGGGCTACTTCATGGTTGGCCCTCAGGTGGCATGGCAACAGGCAAACCAAGTGAAGTGAAGGCTGGACTGCCCCTGGCCCAAAATGGTACCTCACAACCATTTGTGTTTCTACTGGGAGCAAATCTGATTTTTCCCTAGCAGCCCAACCCCTCATGCTGCCAGCTTCCACTGGGAGCTGCTGCTTGCTGCCCTTGTCACCCTGCTGGGAACTCTGGGGCCTGGATCATCATCCTTTATGCCCACCATGGGCCTCAAATGGTGCTGAGGACCACTGGGAAGCCAGCATATTTCCTCTTTGAGGGAATCTGGTACTGCAAGGCTAGGGAACTCTGGGTGGGACTTGAGATGCCCCCCTGTAAGAAAGCTTCCTCCTCTCCCAGGACTGTTAGGGACCCCACTCCCAACTGGCTTCAGCCCCCCCACCACAACCTGGCAGAGCAATACAGAAGTGGCCCCAACTAACACACATGGGCCCCTCAACACTCTCCACATGAGCCAAATAAGGACAAAAAGACCTACCAATCACAGGCCACCATGAGAGGATATGCCCCCTCCAGGACACTATATAAAGAGCAGCCTTCTAGACTCTGCTCAGAGTAGGGGACACAATTTTGGCTGTTGCCTTCCTTCCAAGTGGAGGCATCCACCAAGAGAAGTACATAGAACATCTCAGCTCAGCCAGAACACCTCAACTCAGCAGGGAATATTTCCCTTCAGAGCTGCAACACTAGAGAAGCTTCTTCCCTCAGAGCAGAGCAGAATCAAGCTGGAGCTGAGCTGAGCCCAGAGGAATTGTTACATTGTGATATTCCAGCTCAGCTGGGGAAGCCTTACCTGCTCAGAGCTGTGAGAGCTGTGTGGTTCCTGGGCTCCTGAATTCCAGGCCACTTTTCCATCTCTGTTCAAGCTAAATAAAATACTAATACAACCTACACTATGTATTTAAAATGGAACTATATCTTCTGTTGAATGAAGAAAGATAGGCACCAAATGAGAAGTGCTGTTTTATCTCACCTGTGGAATCCAAAAAAGGTGACATCATAGATGTGAGAGCAGAATGTTGGTTACTAGAGGCTGGTAGGAGTTTGGTATAATGGGGACAAGTTAAATCAATGGATTATAAGTTACAGTTAGCTGGGATCAAAGAACTCTATGTGCTAATACAGAATGGAGTGGTTATAGATTGTGTGCTTTAAGCTTCAGAACGTGAAAGGAATTATTTTGAGGTTTTCACATATAGAAATCATAAATACTTACAGGAGGTATCTTTAACTTAATTAACATTATGCATACATATCCTATTGAAATTTAAGATGATACTCCATTAATGTATACCATTTATGGCTTATATAAAATAAATTAACGTGCCTTATTGCCATATTGCTTTTCTGCATTGTTTCTGGTGATTTGTAAACCCTTGCAAATTTTTTGAGAGAAATTCTCATTCTATATCCCAGTCTAACCTGCTCTGCCATCACCCTCCTAAGCTCTGACAATGCAGGTGTATGCCACCAGGCCTAGTCCATTTTGTTGCGGATAGACACATACATTTAAATCCAATCTCTTTCCCCATAATTCCTTTCCTATCCACGCCAACCACCACTTTTTCTCCAAATTCATGTGGTCTCTCTCTTTTAACTCATGGGGTCCACTTAATACTGCCTGTATGTACATGGGTGTAGGTATATGTCCTGAAGCGTGAGTAGCTTTTATTGGGTTGAATCCTTGAAGAAAACTCACTGTTACTCCTCCAGAGCTTCGGGGAGCCAATCTCCCCAAGCCCTTTCAGCCTCTATCAAAGCCATGATGTTAAACTACATAAGCAGTAAATAATTTTCCACGGGCCACAAGAATTGTTTTTCTCTTAAAACCTGTTTTTCTTAGACCTGTTTTTGTCCCAGAGTTGTTTTTCTCCTTGACTTGTTTTTTCCTGAATAAGATGTTTTTTCCTTTTAGGGTTTACATCCTCCAGGTATGGGGCATCCTGTTTTCATCCCCTTATCCTGTTTTTGTGCCCTTATCCTGGTTTTGCCCAAAGTATCCTGTTTTTGTCCAAAGTGCAAAAACATCCTAATTTTGTTTTTTGGCCTTAGACATCCTGTTATTCCCCTAGTTAGTTCTTCCCTCCCTACCCTTTAAATACCATGTAAAAATCCTGAATAAACAGACTTGCTTTCATTTGACATCTTTGCCTCGTCCCAGTCCTTTCATGCTTTCGTCCCAGAAATCCTCACTCCCTCTCCCAGGTTTTTCAGTTGATTGACCTGCGGGCCGGGTCACAGAGCCATCAATTGCCAGTTGCTTCTCAGCTAGGGTTAGGACATAATAATCTGTCTGCAATCCATGCTGGGCTTCTGGCTGGCTTTATCTTGTGCAGATCTTGTTACATTCAGTCATAGCCATTGTGAGGTCATATGTACAATGGCCCTGTCACGCCCATCAAATACTTTTCTGCATAACTTCTGACTCTTAACAGTCTTCCCATTCCCTCCCAATGGAACTCCTAATAGAACCCTAATGGAACCCCACCCACTCTAGTTTCTCTTCTCATGGTTGTTACTGAGAAAGATCCTAACTTGTAATGTAAAAGAAAATCTAGTTAGCTCCATTTTTAGCTTTGTTGGACTTCAGGGATCCAAACTGGGACCCCCAGGGTCCAAACCGGAACGCCACATCCCCACAGAGACTCACAGACGGGATATCGATGCAAATAGCAAGAGGATTTATTCCAGTGCACTGGGACCGTTCTAACACGCAGGATAGAAGCCGGCCCCAAGGAGCAAATGGTGAAGCTTTTTATACAGTTGTTGGGCATAAACCGAATTGGTACAAGTTGATTGGTCCCCAAATTGTTTTCTCATTTTGATAGATAGGGGCCAGTTAACCTTTAAGTTGATGATAGCAAGGTCACGGGCACCAGGAAATGTACACTTAGGATAAAGTCCCTTGCCTAAGGCTATTAGGCGGTGCCTGTAGCCGCCGCTCATTTTAGGAATGTGGGCTGGGTCACAGTGCTCTTGAATTAAGCCTGACAATAATTGTTTTGTGGTTTCTGGGGTGGGCTAGTTCCTGGAACAGGGAGTTCTGGAATGTCCTGTTAAGAGTTTAGGATTAATGACCAGGGCCTGGGGTCTCCGGCCTCACATAAACCCTTTCAGCTTCTGGATCTCACTTTTCCCCTGATACCAACTCTGTGTTCACTCTTCCCCTGACACCACCCGACTCTGATGCTCACTCTACCCATATCATCATCCAACTGTCTTTTCCAATGGACACACTCTCTCTTTAATATCTCCCCATAAGCTGTTCCCAGAAGTCTGAGCAGCATGTAACCATAAGGAAGGCTGCACAGTACAAAAATACTTTCAAAGCATCTCACTACATGTTCCTCCTTTTGACTATGATACAAATGGTATGATATTGATTATTTTTTCCATGAGGCCTTCTGATAGGCTCTCTCATCTCCCTTTTGGTCTTTAGGGGTTTATCTTTTGCATTCATACATGGTATATTACTAACAGACAGTGGAAATTCAGGGATCATGAGGTTTCTGTAATCAATCCCTCTTTTATCTGAAGCCTTTACTTTCAGGCAGATGGCAAATGTCTGTAAGATTCTGTCTTGGGACTTTTTTGCAGTAATCCATTTTCTATAGAAATGCTAGAGGGATCTTCGTGTTTCAAGGAATTCTGATTTTCACTGATATCATTAAAGGCAATAGTCTATTTTAACATTCTGTCCACTGACTTTTGCATAGAGACAGCCTATTTCCTTGAATGTCTGGAACTTTGTCTTTAAGGTTTGATGTGTTTTCTTCCTCTGGAGGTTGTGTTAAATTTGCAATGTGGGGCCATTACTTACCCTCATATTTTCTTGGAACCTTCTGATGACTCCTAGCCAACTGTTCCAAATCAGCCAAAGTGAGATTCACACAGGGACAGTTTTTTCGGTTTTTTCATCAAGGCTTCATATTTTTCATCTTCCTCATACTCTTTATTGTTACTAGATTTGGAGTCAGGTGGAAATTTAGGTTTCAGAAACTTTACTCCATAACCCAGGGCATATTGTTGTTTTTAGTTTTTGTACTTTACCACAATCTTTAGAAGGCTCTATCTTTTTGAAAGAACATTTCTTTTCCATAGTTAGATTTTCTAGGTTAGTGGTCAGGGTTTTCAGCAGAGTTTTCTGGTTCAAATATAATCCTTATTAGTTTTGATGGTACCCACAACTTCCCATTTTCACTGGAAATAAAAAATATACTCCTCCTCCAGTGTATGACTTGTCCTGGTTTCCATTCAGTTGTTAATACATCTTTATAATAGATGGATTGATTCAACTCAGCAGATTTTTCTATAGTTCAATGCCTTTCAGCAGCTATTGTTCCTGTCTCATTAACATTCCAAAATTTAAAGTTAGTAGTGTACTGTGTAGTCTGTCTCTCGAGGTCTTTATTATTCTCTTTTGTCTTGCAAGCATTTCCTTTAATGTCCTATTAAATCTTTTTATAAGTGCTTGTCCTATAGGATTGTGGGGTATACCAGTAAAATGTTTTATGCCAAGGTATGCATTTTTTCATTTTACTGGAGACATATACAGGGGTATTATCAGTCTTAATTTGTAAAGGTATTCCCATAATAACCATTACTTCCAGTAAACATGTAATAACAGAATCAGCCTTTTCAGAACTCAAAGCAGAAGCCCATTGAATAAGCCCTGGATAAGTATCAGTAGTATGGTGGAAACTTTAGTTTCCCTAATTCTGCAACATGAAACACATCCACTAGCCAGATTCCTCCTCTTTTAGTCTTCTTAGGGTTACTTCCAGAAGGCAATGAAAACACATTGGACAATTCTTTAGAATTTCCTTGGCTTGTCACCAAGTAATGGAGAAGTTTCTTTTCAAACTTTTGCTGTTTACATGGTGCTTTAAATGAAAATTTGAGGCTTCTAACACATTTCCTATTACCAACTGATCAATCTTATTGTTCCCTTTTCCAATGAGCCTGGTAACCTTGTATGAGACCTAATATGAGTAATAATGGATACTTTCTGTCTCAAATTGCTTGTTGCAGTTGAATAAATAATGATATTAATTATGAATTATCAGGAATAAATTTAGCAGATTCTATATGTAAAACAACCCTTTCTACATACTGAGAACCAGTGATGATACTGAGAGATTCAGGAAAGTCTAACAGTACAATAAGAATGGCATACAACTCTGATTTTTTAACTCAGGCATATGGACTCTGATTGATTTTACTTATTTTTTTCTGACATGTAGCATGCCATTCCTGAGTTGTTTGCATTGGTATAAAATCTAGGCACTCCAGAAATAGTTTTTATTTCATTATATGTGGGAGTATCCAATTAATCCTTTTGATGAACTAAATTTGCTTTTAGAATTTTTTTAAATTAATTTCTCCCAAATAATTGCTACAAAGCTCTTTGCCAATCTTTATTGATTACTCATAATGATATAATCTCAGTATTAGTGTAAGGTACCACTATTTCTGCTGGATCTGTCCTGACAGCTAATGAAGTCTTATCTTTCCTTTATAATTAAATCATTAACTTTTTCTGTATAGGTCTTTAATTTTTTTTTACTCTACTTATATGCCATAAATATCCATTCTAAGATATCCTCTCTCTGCATAAGAATTCCAGTAGGGAAATGTTTTAAATGAATGATAACCAAAATAAAATTTAGATGAGGACCTATGCAATCCACATATGCATCCTGTAAATCACCAGATTTAACTCTTGTTCTGCTGCAGCACTTAAGTGTCTTGGGCTGTCTAGGTTGGAATTTCCTTGTAACTCTTAAAACAAATTGGTTAGCTTTTGTGTAGTTAATCCAGTTGTGAGTCTTATCTAATTGATATCTCCCAATAGTTTTTGGAGTTTGCAATGATTCCCTCTGAACTGTACCTTTTATGGTTGATTTTTTTTTCTGACTTATCTTATAACCTAGATAGTTAATAGATTCTCTTTATTGTATGTTTTTCAGGAGCAATTTGGAAACCCCAACAGGGTAAGATTCTTTCTGTCTCATCAGAATCAACTAACAAAATATTATCCATATGATGGTAAATAATAGATTTGAGAAACTGTTTTCAAATTAATTTTCTAATGGTTATTGCACAAAATAGTCACATAAAGTTGAACTATTTAACATTCCCTGGGGAAGGACTTTCCATATATCTTTTGACTCGTGGAGCATTGTTATTGGTAGGTACCGTGAAAGTAAACTTTTCCTTGCCTTGCTCTTGCAAGGGGATAGTGTTGGACTTCAGGGATCCAAACTGGGACCCCAAGGGTCCAAACCGGAACGCCACATCCCCACAGAGACTCACAGACGGGATATCGATGCAAATAGCAAGAGGATTTATTCCAGTGCACTGGGACCGTTCTAACACGCAGGATAGAAGTGGCCCCAAGGAGCAAATGGTGAAGCTTTTTGAGGCATTACCGGCGCGTGTCCGGGTCCCGCCTATCCCACGCAGGAGATGAGCATGGCGGGCCCCGATCCCTTCCCTCCCAGCCCTTTTATCGGGTTAGGGCAAAGGGGTCTGGGGATGGGGGCTCTCGTGCAGCTGATTGGCTTCGAGCTCTCTATGTTAGACTAATTGGTCGGGAGTTTCGCGCGCGCGGGATCTGGGGGGGGCGTGGTCAACCTGTGCCCTTGGACTAGCCCCTTGGGACAGGGTGGCTCCTGGTATGCTGGGGAAGGAAGAATCCTGCTGATAAGCTTAATGGTCATTTCCCTGTGGGTGGGGAGGAGACTGAAGAGTACTGTTAATGGCCGTACTTGGGAAGGCATTTCCCCCTATATGTGATTGCATTTCTATGTTTCATATTTCTTAAACCCTTTCAATAGTAAACAAACAAACAAACAAACAAGCCTTTAAATCAACCACTATTAGATGCCATGCTTTAAATAATAATGAAGGTAAAGGGATTCCAGGGTGAAACGGATCCACATGCTGAATCACCTTGTTTACACCTTCAAGTGAGTTAACACTCCATTTTCCAGATTTTTTTTCTTTATAACAAATACAGGTGAGTTCCATGGGCTGGTGGATTGTTCTATATGCTGAGACTTTAGGTGTTCCCATATAGTTGTTCAAGTGCCTGTAACTTTTCTTTTGCTAAAGGCCAATGCTCTATCCAAACAGGCTTGTTAGTGAACTATTTTAAGGGTAGGGTAGTTGGAATATTTTCAGCAGTGGCCCTCTTTATAAATTTGGAAATTCAATACCTGTTATGCTTAGCTTTTGAACAGCCTGTACAGCCTGTGCATCCCTTATTAAGAACATCATCCCTTAGTGACTTTTTAATGTACCTTTTCTTGGATAGAAAATATATTAACCTGTGTTCTCCACTGTTGCAATAATCTTTTATCCATAAATTTACAGTTACGTCAGCTACATAAGTCCTTAACTTTCCTTTTTATCTTTCTGGTACCAAACATTTAACCAAATTCACACTTTGCTTTACATGGGATAATTTCCCAATCCCTATAAACTGTATGGATACTTCTTGAAGGGACCAATTTGAATTCCATGACTCTTGGGAGATTATTGTTACATCCACACCTGTGTCCACCAACCCTTCTATTTCAGTGCCATTTATTTGCATTTTTAATTTCGGCTTTTTATTATTAATGATGGCCTGCCAGAACACGTTTCCCAGTGGTTTCACACCTGCCTGCTTTCTCTGCAGGAGTGGCCTTTCTTTTGATACAGGGAAATTGTAACAGTGGCACAATCCTATTTCCTACATTATATAGCAGGTCTCGTGGTACATAGGCCATGATTTAATTTCTCTTTTAAAATCTCCATCTGTAATTCCAGGATGCACAATAAATCTTCTTAATGTCAAACTTCTCCTACCTAGCATCATTCCTATTGTCCCTGGGAGAAGAGGACCATAAACTCCAGTAGTAATTTTATAGCATTGAACAATTGAGGATAGGGTAAGCTGTCTGTCTATCTAGTGCAGCACTTCCTTCAGTAGCATGTATCAGATCTCCAAAATGGTTTTTGGATTTTCAGTTTGCATACTATCCCACTGCTGACAGGACTCAAGAAGCTCATTTTTTTTCTCCAGGAGTCCAAGCTCTGCCTCCTGTGGTGTTTCCTGACTGCAAGAAATTCCCCTGCATATCTCTCTTGGATCTTCACTCATTTGTCCAGTGTTGACCCTTTCCACACTGTCTGCACACCTCTGGAAATCTGTTCCTTTTTTTCTGACTGATATTTACAGAAACCATTACCTTTAGGAGCAGCTTGGTCACAATATTTTTGCAGATGCCTGAGTCTTCCACAGTTAAAGCATCTGACATTCTGGTATTTCAGCCCTCTAACTATAACTTGTCTTATTACAGCAGCTGTGTAAGTACTGGAACCAATATCTGCAGTAGCATGGATTCATTGATCTAACTGTGCAGAATATGCTTTTAACGGCCTTAAAACTTTCTTATACTCTGTTATTGCATTTTCAAATGCCATTGTCTCATTTTAGGGTGTGAGATGGTTCTGTTAACTGCTGCAGTTAGCCTTTGTAAAAAAAAATAGTGAAAGCATCATTTGAGTCTTGTATAATTTTTGTGAAGGAGGTAGACATTTTTCCTTGTTTCTCTCCCTTTTCCTGAGCTCATAAAGCTGCTAAATGACATAGTTCTATGACCAAGTCATCAAACAAAATCTGTTCTTGCAATTCAATGTACCGACCCTTACCAAGGAGCTGGTTTACATTTGGTTTATATTTAATTCCTTTAAACCTGTTCTGCTGTCCCATATTTGTTGCTTCTTTCCTCAACCAGGTTAAGCATTGTAGCTGAGCACCTGCCTTTAGTATAGCTGATATTAACCCTTCTCAATCTAATGGGACTATCCTGTACTGCTGTGTCCAGTTATTCAGGACCTGCTTTACATACATAGGGCAAGTGCATGCCATACAACATCACAGTTTCTTTCAATTTCCTTACATCACTCATTTCTATTGGATGCCATTTTGTTTCATCATAACCTTCGGGATTATACTTATCAGCAGGAATATGCTGGACCACCATTGGAAGTGCTGAAGGTGATTTTGTGACCCTAGGCTGCCTTTTCTGATCATTTCCTGTACAGACTCTTCCCTTATGTATGGTTGGCTTTTTCTTTTTTCTTTTTTTCCTATCTTTCTTTTCTTTTCTTTTTTTTTATTGTATGTTTGTTTTTTGATGTTTAGATCTGGGCTTCTAAACCTTCTTCATTGGAGGTTAAAAGGTAAATGTTTTCTTAAAGGCTGCAGCTGTTTCTAAATGCTGTATCTAAGCTTTGAAGTCTTTGTAACAGCTTTGTAACTGTTATGTTTTCACTCGTAAGTGGACTCCTAATAGAACTCCACCCTCTCTGGTTCCTCTTCTCTGGAATGTTGCTGAGAAAGATTCCGACTTGAACAAAAGGAAAAAAAAAAAAAGTCCAGTTAGCTCCACTTTAACATCAGCTTTTGGATCTCACTTTCCCCCTGACACCAACTCTTTGTTCACTCTTCCCCTGACACCACCCAACTGATGCTTACTCTATCCATATCACCATCCAACTGTCCTCTCCAGTGGATCGCTCTTAAATATCTTCCCCCAAAGCTGTTCCCAGAAGTCCAAGCAGCACGTAAGCATAAGGAAGGCTGCACGGTACAAAAAAGCTTTTTGGCAAAGCGCCTCACTACAGGAGTGTTGCAATGTAACAACTCTGTTCCAATCAGCCCAGCTCTGCTCTGAGGGGAGAAGCTTTCCCAAGGGAAATATCCCAACTGAGGTGAGGTGTTCTTCTGTGCTTCTTCTCTTCTCTTAGCTGCTTCTTTTCTTTGGCTTCTTCTCTTTGTGGCTGCCTCCACTTGGGAGGAAGGCAGCAGCCAAAGATGTGCTTCCTACTGAGCAGAGTACAGAAAGCTGCTCTTTATATAGTGTCTCTGGGCAGGAGGGGGGGAGGTGCCCAGAGCCTCTCAGGGTAGCCTGTGATTGGTGGGGAATGGGATCATAAAAGCCACAAGGGTCTAGAGGAGCTGTGGGATTATGGGCAGCTCAAAAGGAGAGGTGAGAAAAGAGGGCAGGAAGGGCATAATATCCCAGTTGTGCTTAAGGAAACTGCAGGACTGCAGCTCCAAGGATGGGAGAATGAGGTCAGGTGAAGAGGGCCAGCTGTAGCTTTCAAGACCATGGCTGAGGATACCTCTGCCTCCAAGAATACCAGAGAGGTGCTGGACACTCAACGGTCTCTTCCTCAGACTCAGGGAAGCATTTATATTGACCAAAAGGGAAGCTTACCCAATTGCAGCTGGTAGAGGTGGTATCTGTCGATAGGTAAACCAGAAGGTAAGTCTGCTGCAGGTGGACTGGAGATGAGGGATAGGTTCCTAGTAAGGCTCAGAACCCCCATGGTGGGGAAATCACAGGAACCACTAGAGCCTATCTGAATCACAACACCAAATATTATTAGTGTTTGTATTCAACCTGGACAGAGATGGAAAGGTGGCTTGGCATTTGAGAGCCCAGGGACCACACATCTCTGACAGGAAGGTGTCCTGGAACCAAGGGTGTTTTGGTATGTTTAGTTGTGGATAATATTTTAGTTAAGATTAGTCTCTTACTTGATTACACCTCTGTGCTATCCCCAGCTTCCACCCCCCACAGGAGGTTCCTGTTATTTGTTGATTGAGGGTCTGTGTGAAAACAGGAAGAAAAACACCTGGGGATTGAGGGGTGGAGCAAGGAGGGAGGAGGAGTAGGAGGTGGAGGAGGAGTAGGAGCTGAACAGGGAAGAACCAAGAGGGGAGATGGGGTGAAGAAGCCTTGGAGTGAGCTCTCGGCCTGGCTGCCAGGGTATAGAATTCCCTGAGATTTGACAATGCTTGTGATTAATAAAGATCATTGTTAAATTAACGCTGGACTCTCCGTTAAGCGCCATAACTTTATTTTAACACAAGGGACCATAAATCTCTGAGGTGCAGATGGTACCCTCAACGGGAAGGTATGTTAACATTTGGGAAGCCAGGAACCGCAAAGCTCTTATAGCTCTAAGGCAGGGAAGGCTCCCTCAGCTGACCTGGAATGTTATAATGTAACAACTCTGCTCTGCTCAGCTCAGCTCTGCTCTGTTCTGAGGTGAGAAGCTTCCCCAGTGTTGCAGCTCTGAAGGAAAATACCCCTGATTGAAATGAGATGTTCTGGCTGAGCTGAGTTGTTCTTTTGTGCTTCGTCTCTTCTATTTGCTTCTTCTTTTCTTTGTTTCTTCTCTTCATGGCTGCCTCCACTTGGGAGGAAGGCAGCAGCAGAAGCTGAGCCCCCTACTGATCAGAGTGCAGATGTTCACTCTTTATATAGTGTCCCTGGGGGGTGGTGATTGTTGGGATTTTTTGCTCTTATTTGATTAGTTTGGAGAGGGTCAAGGGGCCCAGCTTAAGGCCATGTGTGTTAGTTGGGGGGTCTCTTCTGTGTCTCTCTGTTAGGTTGGAAACCTCATATCTAACTAGGAGTGAAGTCCCTGGTAGTTGGGGTGGGGTGGCTTTCCTATGGGGAGGTCTCAAGTTCCAGAGCTCCCCAGCTTTGCAGCTCCAGACACCTTCAAAGGTGCCAGCTTCCCAGTGGTCCTTGGCACCATTTTGGGGCTCATGGTGGGCACAGCAGGTGGTGACCTTCCCTGAGGTAGAGTAGAGTAGCCAGGTAACCAAGCATCAGTCCTGAAAGGCAGCTGGCAGCAGGAGGGATGCAGGCTGCTGAGAAAAGTCAGGTTTGCTCCAGGGCAGAAATAGAGATGGCAGTGCAATGGCAGTTGGAGTGGGGGAGGGACACCAGGCAGTGAGGCAAAGACCCCTGGAGCACACCCACTGAGGGAGGAGAGAACAGATGGGGGCCTACAGAAATCCCATCTCTATTCCTCCTTACTAGTTTCTTGCCTTCTATGGACATTCGAATTTAAATAAACATATCCAAAGATCCAAATCTAGCATCCACATGTGAGAGGAACATGAGATACATATGTATATGTGCATCTGTGTTATCTCACTCAGAATAATTATATTCAGTCCCATCCATTTATCAACAATTTCATTTTTATTATAATTGAACAATATTCTATTTGCATTTATGTGCCATATATTTGCTATCTATTCTTAAGTAGATGGATATATTGAATCAGATAGGCTGATTCAATTTTTCTGGGTTTTGTGTATAGAGCTTCAATGAACATGGATGAGCATGTATCTATATAGTAGAAAAACTAAACACACACACACACACACACACACACACACACACACACACTAACTCCATTAACAATTCGGGCATGGAACTAAACAGAAAGTTCACAAAAGAAGAAATACAAATGATTGAGAATTTTTTTTTTTAATGTTGAACATACTCAGTAACCAGGGGAGTGAAAATTAAAACTACTTAGAGTTTCATCTTACCCCAGTCAAACGGCAATGTTAAAAACAAAACAAAGAAAAACAACAAATTACAACTAATGTTAGCATGGGTGTGGGGGAAGAAAAAAAATTCGGTATTTTGGGGAGTGCAAACAGGTACAGCTACTATGAAAATCCGTGTCTACGTGCCTCAGAATGCCAGAAATAAATCTTCTGTATGATCCAGCTATATCAGCTCTGTCATATTCCCACAGGACTCTATATCTGACTAGTAATGTACAATTTTAATTTTAATTTTTGATCAAATAACATCAATTTTGGCTTTTTAAATTTTGTCATCTAGGCAAACACAAAGATAATGAGATGAATATTGCATGATAAAGTCGGGTTTTAATGGGCTGCTTCTTTGCTCTTGGCCTACTTCAAGAACTTGATTATAATAATATATTGAAATTTTTTGTACGATAATGTGGGTTATATTTCATTTTTATAGGTGGGGAAGCTAAAGTATGTGTTAACGAAGAATCTCAAATTCCATAGAGTATTAACGTCAGCATTTCAAACCAGGCTCTGTTATTCCAGTTAGTATATAATTTTATATGAAATAAATCTTATACAACTTGTAGTATTTTGCTTAAGAAATCCACTTATTATCTATGACAAACAGTCAAGGAATTAAATCTGCTTTAACTTAGACATATAAAAATCGCATTGTTCTCATTAATAGTAGCTGCGTAAACTATACAATGATTTCTCTAAGGACCACCTCAAAGTCACTAAAGGCTTGACTAATAGCTACAAGCTTACTGAGTTTTGTTCTTCTTTCCGAGTTATGATCAACTGGGGAGTGACAAATATGCACACATAACCAATCATATAGGATATTCATTTTCTGGTTAGTTTATAATTTTACAAGGCTTAATAGTTTCCAACCAGAGCACGTCTAATCCTGCCCTTGTCTCACTATAAATCTTTACTCTCCTCTGTCTATCTTTGATTTCTGTCAAATGTGTCTGCTTGTCACTGATTTCCTTACTGTAGTACCATAGGAAACAGAATGTTCCAGTCAGTAGGCTCAGTGGGAAAAGGTACTGGTTGCCAAGGCCCACAACCTGAGTTTGATCCCAAGAATCCACAAGGCCGTATACTCTGATCTTCTCTACTGTTTTACTTTAAATAAACTTTCCTTTCTACTTGGAAATATGTGTGACCTTTTATTTCACTTATGTGAATAGTAGGCCAAGATACTGGAAATAACTGGCCTAGAATTGAACCACCAATAACACCTTTATACCTTGGAGGTTTTGGTGGCTATAGTCTGGTCAGTTTTTGAGATTCGCTTTTCTTTTCTATTAATTTAGCAAGTACAATTATGTTTGAGTTTTAATGGTCCTAATCTCTTCAGTAGTCAAAATTCCTTTCATCACAACTTCACATATGTGGCTAACTGAAGTTCTTTAGACTTCCTGTCTTGACTTGTGCTCCCAATTCTCACTATAAGTCTAGTGTAAAGAAACCAGTCATAGCCATGCCACAGCCTGAATACTATGCTTCCTTCTAATTTCTTCAGATGTAATAATTAGTGTGTCACCTTTAAAGCAAGCAAAATTCTCAATATTTGGACAAAATGTGGATGTACTTGTATGAGTCACATTTCTGGGGCTGTGATAAAATGCCTGAAAAGAGCAACTTAAGGAGGAAAATGTTTTGGCTTACAGTTTGAAGATATGGTCTGTTGTGGGCTAAACTCATAGCTCAGTGCCTTCCTCATTCACCATCAGACTATTCAATGCCTACATTAATTGCAGGAGTCATTGTCATCAATCTCTGTTTTTTTATAGGTAAGTTCATGTTATATGTAATTTCAGTAAGGCATCAGTTTTCCAGAAACTATTTGTATGCTCCAACTCAGTATTGCTAAGCTCTTTTTATATGCCAAGATTTGTGTGAAATATAATGTTTGAACCATATAAATTCTGGAAATCCTTGCAACAAATTTCTAATATAATTTTATTTCTCTCACACTGCATTCCTCTTTATTAATGAGGGAATATAGGGACAGATCCTTTGACATAGCCAGGGTTATATGACTAATTAGTAGCAGAGCCAGACTTCAAATCACAGCTTCTCACCAAGACGCTATGCACTCTGCTCTGTTTTCTTCCCATTTATAATGAAGGCTATTGCTGTTCTGAGTCAGTTCAGTAATTCTTAAATGTAGTTAGTTTACGGAGATATGGAGCAGGTAATTGAAGTTGCTAATTAGCCTGCGAGCAAGCCTTTATCAATATAAGCTGTAGTTTTAGATTTAGACTAGAAAGATAAAATCCCTTCTTTGATCTACTTAGGATTCACAACTGTCAAATTGGGGAGAACCCTAGGAAGGCGTGAGATAGAGTATGAATAGGAGGGAGTGGAAGTGAAAAGATTTAAGAAACATCAGACCATAGCTATCACTGCCAACACACTGCTCTAATGAATCCTCCTCAGGATCATAGAAGATGAAGTTGAAGGGTATACTCACAGCTTGGATTAGTGCCAGAAAAGGCAAGAACTCTTCCTTTCATGCCAAAGCTGACTCTTGGGTCTCATCACTATCAGTAAACACTGCTTTCAGTTGGTGAAAATGATGTGACCTTTCCAATGAAGTCCCTGTACATTTCCTAATAAGGTCCACTGAGCATTGCAAGTAAATTGCAGGCACGGACTTACACTTACAATTACAAACTTTCCCAATTCCCAGTACATAAGCATCAAACTTCTAATGAAGTCTCTGGTGGAGACTTGGATTCACAGTTATATTTTCAAAGGAGATTGTTAACTTTCTGTGCATGTTAGCAGGTGAATGAGACTGTTCACAAGGATTCTGTCTTCAGAGATTCCCGGTAGATCAATCCTTAAAAAACTCATGATACTCTTAAAAAGGAAAATATTTTGGTCATGACTATTCTAGGAAATAAATGAAGAGACCCTGCCCTTCATTTCATAATGAAAGAAAGGTCTTTCATTCTTCCCAATTAGACCTATTGAAGTTACTTCAGATTTATAATATTTGAGAAATCAGTTCTAAAATGAGAATAATTCAGCATTAAACAAAAGAACAAATAGGTTTGAATGAACTGGAAATCTTAATTTCCTTACTGAAATTGTTACTTTTACCCACTCTAATGTAGAAGAGAATTTATAGCAATAAAAAGACAATTGAATGACTTTTATAACACACCCTGTCCTGTACCATCTCTCTCTCTCTCTCTCTCTCTCTCTCTCTTTCTCTCACACACACACACACACACACACACATGGCTAGTACTTTAGCACCAGCACCAGTACATGAAAATTTCTTTTCTTTTCTTTTTTTTCTTTTTCAAGACAGGGTTTCTCTGTTGTAACTCTGGCTGTCCTGGAACTCACTCTGTAGACCAGGCAGACCTCAGATCACAGAGATCTGCCTGCCTCTGCCTCCTGAGTGCTGAGATTAAAGGCGTATGCCACTACCACTCAGCATGTATTCTTTCTTACATTCATTTCTCAATCCATTCTTCTACCACTTGCAAATCAATATTTTCTTCCTATTCCTATATTCTCTCCCTAATTCTCTCCCTACCTCACCTTCTCAAATGACTGTTATTTTTGTTTGTTTGTTTGTTTTATTCTGCTATTTTGCCTACAGTTTTGAAATAGGAGGCTCTACTTTCAATCGTTGGTTTTACTGCAATCTCTTCCCTTCAGTCTTCATACTGAGACCCATGCTGGTTGTTTTCTTCAGATGCTATTTCTAGTTTTTGGCCATTGTGAATAGTGAGCAATGAACTTAGGAGCAAATATATCTTCTTAACTCATTCATTCAATTTCCTTTGAATGTATACTCAGTAGTGGAACTTGGGGTCTGTCTATTTTTAAAGCAAGGCCACGCTATTCTTTTTTAATTAAAATATTTATTTTGTGTGTATGGATATTTTCGCCAGCTGTATGTTTGTGTAACACTTGCATAACTAGGGTCCACAGACATGGAAAGAGGATGTCAGGTGACCTGAACTGGAGTTATGGATGGTATGTGGGGTGCCAGAGAATTGGACCTCAACCCTTTGGAAGATCAGCCAGAGCTCTTAACCACTGACCTATCTCCCTATTCCAAAGTCTAGTTCTATTTTACTTAATTTTATTTCAGATGTTCACTACTGTATTTTGTAATAAATATAGTCATTAATTACATCCTTGCCAGTAATGTGTAGGTGTTCATCTCCCGTCAACATCATCAGTGTATGTCATCTTTATCCTTCTTGATATCAATAGTTCTTACTGAGGTGAGCCATTATGTAATAACGGTTTTGAGTTATTTTAAGCATTATTTTAAGTAACATATGCCTTATAAAAGTGTCTATTTGGGTTCATTCATCGTGTTTTTATCTAGTTGTTTTTCTGTTGGTTTCTGGCATTCCTTATACATTCTAGATATCACACTGTAAATGTGTTCTCACTTTCTATAGGCTGTCTTTGTCCAGAATGAAATATTTCCTTTGCTGTGTGAAAGCAATTTTTGTTTTAGGTAATTGCCTTTGTCTCCTTCGTTCTTTCCTGTCCTTCTGGGATCTTGCCCACAAATTCTGTGCCCATCCTCAAGTATCTTGGAGCATATTTACTATGCTTTAATCTAGACATTTCATAGTTTCCGGTCTTAGGCTTGTGTCTGTAATCTACTTCAGTAGATTTTTATAACTCAAAAGCTAGGGATCTAGTTTCTATATCCTGATGGTACACATCCAATTTTCCCAATAGTGTTTATGAAAAAGAATCTCTCCTCCAATGCAGATTCTTCGCACTCTTTTAAAAAATCATTTAGTTACTGATTGTGGTCTTCCTTTCAGGATCTGTTTTCTGTTACTTTGTTCTCAGTGTCTGCTTTTTATGTCAATGCTACGTTGTTTTGATTAATACAGTCTTGAAGGAATTTTTAGATTTAAATCACATTACATCTGTTTTCATTTAAAAATTAAAGTTTTTGGAGTCCTGTGTGTTTGTCTGCGTTGTTTGTGTGTCATATATACTTTAGAGATTTTTTTATAGTTCTCAGAAGAATATCTTTGTTATTTTCATGATGGCTATGTTGAATCTGTAGATCACTTTGGATTATTAATATTATTATAAAATATTTTAATAATATTGTTTCAACATACAAACATAGGATGTTTTGCCATTTTTGTCTTCTTCAAATCTTTTACCAGTATTTTATGATTTCCTCAATAAGATCATTCTTCTTGATGAATACAATTTCATTTTTACTTTAGGTAATTCACTATTAGCATTTACCACGACACTAGTTTTTGTATATTAGTTTTGTGCCCTGAAGCTTGGCTACATTAATTTTTTTAGTTCTAGAGGATGTTTGTTGAAGTTTTCATAGTTTTCCTTATATATCATGTTGTCTGAGATACTGACTATTGGACAACTTTTCCAAATTGACTGCCCTTATTTATTTTGGAGACCTTTTCAGGTTAATCCCCCAGCATTATGTAGAATAAAAGTGAAAGGAGGCATTTTTGATCTGCTTAAGAAAAAGAGTTCATATTATCTCCATTTGAAATAGTATTAATTGTTCATTTATATTCAGCTTAACTTCCACAATTCAAATATAGCACATCACTGTTACTGTGCTGTTATACCACTATTAAATATTTCCTTTTAAAATTACCTGATAATTTTTATTTTTTCTGGTTCAATGCAAGTGCTCAGCATTATGACTGTTCTTATCTCTTACACATACGCTCTCTTTGCCACTAAACAAACTCTGAAAAAGGCATAAGGAAAGATTTCTCCACCTGTGAAGCCTATCTCATATCTACATTTATACTATGGGCCTCTTCTCTTCATGTATGTGCATCCCAGATATCCATTAGTAAGGCATTTTGACTCTATTTGCATGCTCATAGTTCCTGCAGTAAGTCCAACTATCTACAGTCTGAAAAATAAGCAAACCATAGGTTCTCTGAAAAGAATGTAAAAAATGTTAAAAAGAAAAGCTTAGATCTTATATTAATATTGCTCTTCTTTTATTAAAGGAGTCAGAAAACTGTGACAGTGTATGTAGATGTTTCTTAGTATTTAGAAAACATTGAAATTTTAATCATTCTCACAGGTTTTTCAATAAAACTTTTAGTTTTAGTACTAATTAACTCTAATATATTTGTAAGCATTTTATTAGTTATGAACATATATAAGATTTTAAAATAAATTATTCTTATACATTACTGATTATAGCTGAGAGCAACTGAAACATGTTGCAGACTCATAAATTATGAATGTAACAGGTATCATAGTCATGTTACCCTTCTTAACATCACCTGCATATGATGCTTTAAACAGCTAGATTATTCAGCACAATCTGGTAGTGATCACATTTACCATACATCAGTGGCAGGCTTGTGTTTGAGTGGGTAGGGGTGGAAGCAAACCCCAGGAATATTGAAAACCATCTAAAGGTCTTCATTACACTTTGAGAGAAAATTGAGAGCTTCACTTGTTGGAAGAATTGAATCCACAATTTCACAGAGAAATAAATAAATACCGGCACATAATCAGAACTTGGATAGGAGTCAAAGAAGTGAAGGCAGAGCCATCAGTATGAAGAATGTTTAGCTTATTGCGATTTGAGTAAAGGCAAGATGTGATTTCCCCTTTTGAGAACACTCGAAAAATGTAGTGATTCAGAGTACTTATGGATTAAACAACTAAATAAGGTAAATCTAGAGAACAAAAAAAAAAAGTGGCATAATATGAAGAAATGTTTTCAATCTTTTAAAAAGAGACACAAAAAGCCAAGATGTAACATCAGAAAACACAGATATAAAATCAGTAGCATTTTCATGTTTCTTTAAAAAAACAAAAACAAAAATAACAACAACAACCCCCCCCAAAAAAAAAACTAATAGTATTTTAACATGATTCTTTGAAAAAATTTTAGGGTTGTATTGTATTTTGCTCTAATTCACTCACTAGTATTTCTCTCCAATGGCTTATCTATGCCCTTAGATGTATTCCTTCCAACTTCAATTTTTTTAAGTTAATAACTCATTGAGTGATTAGTACCATGTACATTTACATGGGTGTAGGGTCGTCCCTGAAACAGGGATGACTTCCCTGTAGCCACACCTCCCAAGAAATGTTACTTTCCTCTTTCAACCATCAGCTGCCAAAAACTCTTCAAAAAGGACTGCAGCCTCCAGAACCCTGGCTTATCCCTGATAAAATTTTTACTGACTTGGTTTTGTGTAGGTCTCATGCATGTAACATTGTTGTGAGTTCGTGTGTGCAAAGGCCATGCCATATCCTTAGGACAGCAATCTTTCCTATCTACTAGCTCTTACATTTTTTCTTCCTCTCTCTTCTGCAATGTTCCCTGAGCCTTGAGTAATAGAAGGTCGATACAAACTCTTTTATAGCTGACGACTCATGGTCACTTATTTCAGCATTTTGAGTACTATTTTTAAAATTTGCCTTAAAAATTTTCTTAAAAAATATAACCCCTCTCTCCCAGGTCTAACCCCTATCACAACTCATAAACATCCTCCCCTTCTCCCTAGAAAAGAAGAGTCCCCCCAGGGTTGCCGCTCAAACAGGGCATGGCATAGCAAGATGGAACTCACACAAACAGTACATCATATCCACTCCTCATTCTCCCCTTTCTAAACCCCTCATGTCTTCCCACTCCCTCCCAAATTCATGATCTCTTTGAAATTATTTTTCACACACACACATCCTATAACTAATGCTGCAAGGGTGTAGGAAAAGAGGAACCCTCATTCTCTGTTGGAGGTATTGCAAACTGGTGAAGCTGCTATCGAAATCTGTGTGGAGAACTCTCAAAAAATTAAAAATAGATTTCCCACATGACTCATCTATACTACACTCCTTGATGTGGGACCCGGGGGCTGGAGAGCAGTGGAAGTTAAGGTCAGTGCCCCTGCTCCCTGGAAAAGGTGACGCGGGATGAGACGCTAGGCAAACTCCTGCTCTCCTAGCCCCAGAAGGTCCCTAGCCAGAATATTAGTTATAACTTGCTTGCTTCACAAGAAGCTAGAGGAACACGTTTATCTGCATTGGGGCGGATCCTTGCTTAGGAACGCCCCGCCCCTTCCCTGCCATGCTCCCGCTCCAGGGAGAAGCCACGCCCTTATGGGGAAAGAGGTTATTTATTGGAGATGGTCCCTTGAATAAATGAGCTTGGAGTTTCATGTCCATGATTCCGGACTCCCGGGCCTTCTTCCCGGCTCGTCACACATTTCTCAGGCCTGCGGGTGGACAGCTCCGCGAAAGGTCACTGAACCACGGATCCTGGGGCCCCCAAGCCACCTGCCGCTTAGGTCTGGGTTCCCCGCCCGGCCAGCGGGACGGATCCCAGACCGCCGCAGGGGAGACATCAGCCGCCGGGTGGGACTCGGGAACGAACATACCAGAGCGCCCGAAAAACGACACCTTGACATGTAGCTTTAGGAGTCAATATCTGTTATGCTACGCAGAGATAATTGCTTAGCCATGCATTAGTGCATTGCTTCTCTGTGCACAATAGCTAGAAACTGGAAAAAATCCAAATGTCCTCCAACTGGTGAATGGATGGTGAACACATGGGAAATAGTCTCAGGCACCAACTTCCGAAGGCACTCCCTGGGAACCCATCAGCCATACTACCAGCCAGGAGTCAGGTAGGCAATACTACTTTCCCTTCTCTCCTCCAATTCCAATCCCCAATTCTTATGTACAGTTTTTGTTTCGTTTTTTTTTTTTTTTTTTTTTTTTTTTTTAAAGCAGACTATTTGCTGTGGCCTCTCCTTCCTTGTTGATCACATTCCTGGGAGTTTACAGGGATCCTGGTGGCATACCACACTTTCCTCCCTCCCGTGGAGCAGGAAAGTAGCCCATCCCCTCAAGATCATTCCCGTTCATTGGTGTCAACTCCTGATACCTAGAAATATTCTACCCTGGACCTCCAATGGCCAAACCTGGCAAGATCCCAGAAGCATTTCCTATCAGGCAACCCATAGCTATCAAACTCTCCTAAGAACCACAGATGGCAAGAGAAACAAAGAAATGGGGCACCCACCCAGCAAACACAGGACCAGATATCAGCACCTAGAATTACAACAGTCTCAAAGCTAGATGCCTAGAAACCAACATAAAACATAATCAATAACAAGCAGGACAATATATCTCAACAACAAGAACCCAACAACCCTACTATAGTAGGCTCTGAGAAATTCAGTATAGCTGAAGCACAAGACAAGGTTCCTAACCCTAACCCTAACCTTATAGAAGATGTGAATGAATCCATTAATGTAATCTACAAAACACAAACAAGTAGAAGGAAATGAATAAAATCATTTAAAACATAAAAATGGAAATATAATCAATAAATAAAACTCAAAGAGAGGAAATACTGAAAATGAAAAACATAGCAATTTGAACAGGAACCTCAGAGGTAAGCCCCATCAACAGAATATAAGACAGAGGGAGAATCTTGGGTACTGAAGACAAGGTAGAAAGAAATGAATATCTTAGTCAAAGAAAATGTCAAATCTTAAATAAAATCCAGGCACAAACATCCAGGAAATCTGGGACACTAGGACAAGACAAAAATTTAAGAATAATAGGAATAGAAGAAGAATGAAAAACCCTGGTCAAAGGCACAGGAAATATTTTAAAGAAAATCGTAGAGTTAGGTTTCCTTAACCTAAAGAAGAAGCTACGTATCAAGGTACAAGAAGCATACAGAACACCATAAAGACAGGATCAGAAAAGAAATTCACATAACATAATAGTCAAAATACTAAATGTACAGAACAAAGAGAGAATATTAAAAGTTGCAAGGGCAAAAGACCAAGCAGCATATAAAGGCAGACCTAGAATAACACCTGATATCTCACTGGAGATTCTAAAAGTCAGAAAAGCCTGAACAGATGTTCTACAAGGTCTTAAGAGACCACAGATGGCACCAAGACTACTATATACAGCAAAACTTTCAATCACAATAATGAAGAAAGAAAAGTATTAATAAATTAATAAATCTGTCTACAAAACCAGCTCTAGAATCTGAGCAGGGTAACTACACCTAAGAAATCTCAAGGAATTAATAATTTCAGATCAGCAAATCAAAAGAAGTATGAAAAAATACTACAGCAACAAAATAACGGGAATCAGCAAATATTGTTCATTGATAACTCTTAACACAATAATCTCAGTTCCTCAGTAAAAAGATACAGACGAAAAGACTGGATTCAGAAACAGGTTTCATTCTTCTGCTGCATGCAAGACACGCAACATCAAGAAGATACATCACCTGCAGGTAAAAGAATGAAAAATGATACTCCAGAAAAATGGACCCATGGAGCAAGCTGTAACCATTTTAATATCAGATAAAATAGACATCAAACAAAAACTATCAAAAGAAATAGGGAAGGTCACTACATACTTATCAAAGAAAAATCTACCAAGAGGATATTTCAATTCTAAACATCCATGCACAGACAACAGGGCACCCAAATTCTGAAGTACGAAAGTATTGAAGCACCGAGTACTAAAGCTTAAATGAAAACTCTGCTCCCTCTCCAGTGTTAGTGGGTGACTTCAATACATTCAGACGAAAATTAAACAGAAAAATGTTAGAGCTAACTGAGATCATAAACCAAATTGGCCTAACAGATGTTCACAGAACTCTTCACCCAAGCACAAAAGAATATACCTTCTTCTCAGCACCTCATGAAACTTTCTATAAAATTCACCACATACTGAAACACAAAGCAAGTTTCAACAGATATAAGAAAATCAAAATAAGACCCCCCTCTACTATCTGATCGCCATGGATTAAAGGTGAATACCAACGAAAACAGAACAACAGAAAGCTTACGAACTCATGGAAACTGAATAACATTCTACAGAATGAAAAATGGATCAAGACAGAAATTTAAAAAGAAATGAAAAGCATCTTAAGAAATGAATATATGCATATATACCCAAACTTATGGGACACAACGAACGATGTTCTAAGACACAAGTTAGCTGCATTAAGTGAATACATAAGAAATTGGAGCGATCTCATATTAGCAACATAATCGCACATCTGAAAGTTCTAGAATGAAAAGGAGTAACACCCAAGAGAAGTAGAAGCAAGAAATAACCAAATTCAGCGCTGAAATAAATAAAATAGAAACAACAACAACAACGACTACAAAAAGTCAATATAACAAACATTTGGTTCATTGAGAAAGGTCAATAAGATTGACAACTCCTTATTTAAAAAAAAATAAAAACCAAAAAAAACCCCAAACAAAGAAGAAAGGAAACTTAAATGCAGAAAGAGCAGATCCAAATTAGAGATGAAACAGAGGATATAACAACAGACACCAAGGAAATTCAGAGAATCATAAGCACATATTTTAAAAACCAGTTCTTTAGCAAAATAAAATCTAAAATGAATATATACTTTTCTTGATATATACCATTTACAAAAGTTAAATCAAGAACATATAAACAATTTATCTGATATGTAACCCCTAGTGAAATAAAAGCAGTAGTTAAAAGTCTTATAATAACAACAAAATGCCAAGGGTCAGATGATTTTAGCACTGAATTCTAACAGATGTTCAAAGAACAATTAACACTAATACTCCTCAAATTATTCCACAAAACCACAGTTACCATGAAGCCACATAAAGACCCAAGAAAGAAAGAATAACAGACCAATTTCCCTTATGAACATAGGTTCAACAGTTCTTTATAAAATACTTGCAAACTAAATCCAAGAACACATAGAAAATCATCCTCTATTATTGCTCATTGATAACTTATAACACCAATGGTTTATACATCAATGGTTGATTCTTTTTATTTCATTTTGGTGGTGTAGCCCCCCCCCCCCCCTTTTGATTTCCTGGTCTGAAATTGTTTGCTGTTTTTTCTTGGGTGTGTTTAACATATATCTCGAAGATGCAGGATAAGTTTTTTTTTTATGTATTTTTCTTCTTTCATATAATGTCAGCACCCCTCCTACCCTCCCTCCATTCCTCCCAGATCTCCCCAACTTTGCTCTCCTGCTATTATATATCATCCTCATTCCCACTCATCATTCCCCCACACCATTTCTCCCTATAGAAGACAGCAATCCTCCCAGAGTTACTGCTTAAACAAGGCACAACAAATGGGACAAGGCCAGGCACTAGTCCCTACATTGAGGTTGGATTAGGCAACCTAGCTAGAGGAAATGGGTCCCAAGGGCCCAAAAGAATCAGAGAACCCCCACATACTCTCTAGCCTGTAGTTTCTCTGCAAGAACCCTAAGCCAGATAACCACATAACATATCTAGGAGACCCTGCAGGTTCCCTTCAGGCTCTGAGAGACCTACCTCAAGAGTGTTTGTTCATTGACCTGTGGGGCTTGTTCTCCTGATGTCCTGACCCTTCTGATACCCAAAAATGCTCCTCCCCCTCTTCTGCTAGTTTTCTAGAGCTCTGCATGACGTTTGCCTCTGGGTCTCTTCATCTGTTCCCTTAAACTGCTGGCAGAAACCTCACTGATGGAGACTGGAGTAGATACCAATCTATGAGTAGAACAAGAAATCATTAGAAATTGTCTCCTGGCTATCCAGTCTCTAGTTCCTGTCCTACTCTTCAGAATCAGGCATAGGTTCTCGCCTTTGGCATGGGGTTCTGCCCTTCCATTGTCCTAGTAGGTCCTGTAGGGATGATGGGTTATAGGTCGAAAGTTTTGTGGCTGTGGTGGTGTCCCAGTCCCTTCACTGGGAGCCTTGTGGCTACATGAGATGGCCGTAAACAGAGAATTCTCAAAGAAGAAACACAATGGCCGAGAAATGCTTAAAGAAAGTTTCAATATCTTTAGCTATCAGGGAAATGCAAATAATAGTAACTTTGAGATTTCATCTTTTGCCAATCAGAATAGGTAAGATCAATAAAAAACATGACAGCTCATACTGGTGAGGATTTAAAATAAGGAAACACACATACATTGCTGGCAAGACAGCAACTTGTGTACCCACTATGGAAATAAATGTGGGAATTCTCAGGAAGCTGGGAATAGATTTACCCCAAGATAAAACTATACCACTCGTGGGCATACACCCAAATCATACTTTATATTACCACAGAGACACAATAGACAGAATTTGGAAACAACGTTTATTACCCTCAACAGAAGAATAGATAAAGAAAATGCAGGACATTTACATAATGGAATATTACAAAGCCTTTAAAAATTAAAATCATGAAATTCACAGACAAATGGATGGATCTAGGAAAAAATCATCCTGTGTGAGATAACACAGATCCAGAAAGACAAACACGGTATGTATATGTTTATATGTGGACATAAGCTGTTAACTATTGATAAGAAAGCTAAATCACTATAACCACAGATATTGGTTATAGAGCAAGGGAATGGGGAAGGGATGACTCTCCATAAGAAGGGGAAATAGAATAGGTAGTCATGGATGGACAATGGTGGGGCACATGGATAGGATGATCAAACAGGTAGGGGAGAGAAGGGGCATGGGAGGGAATATTGGGAGGAATAGGTAAAAGTAAGAGACATTTGAGGGGTCATATGGAAAACTAACAGAGTAGAAGCTTCCTATAATATATGCATATATGAAGGTAATCTAAATGAAACTACCAAATAACACGTGAGACGGAGCCCCAACTGGACAACTCCTGTGAACAAATAAAGTTTCCACTGCAGGGAATGAGTTGCATATCGTTGAGTTGTTGGCCAAAGGTGCCTCATGGGAACTCCAAACAATCCAGGCTATTGCCAAGAATACTAGTGGCTCTCCACAAACTGACAGGAAAGGCCTATTGTTGAAGAAAATTCTCTATAATTCATTTAACATATAGAATTGACCTAGTGCCTACCTAGACCCTTCACTCTTATGAACAATCTTTATGGTACTTGGAGCTGCTTAGCATACTAATAAAGGAGAAAGGAAACACCAAGACAGCTACATTTGATTTACAACGATGCCCTCCCTGCATGCAAGATACACTATTGTAACAGTGGATTAAAGTTTGTGGAAGTAACCAACCACCATCTGAGTGGATTTAAGGCTGACCCCATGATATGGAATCCATTCTCAGCAGTGCTCTGGCAGCTAAGAACCCAAGACTGGAAAGGGCAGGAACCTAGAGGAAAACCAAATGCTTGTTCTGCTAAAGGAATATAGCCATAAAATGTCTCCTAGAAACATTGTGCTGTGCTCACACATCAGTTTTTGCTCAGCCGTCATCAAAGAATCTTCCTATAGCAGAAGATGAGAACAAATACAGAATGCACAGCTGGACTGTGTGTAGAGGATGTGAGACCTTGGGACACTCAGTCCTACATGATGATTCTATCAAATCCTTCCCCTCAGGGCTCAGGAAACCCCATAGAAGTCGAAGTACAAAGGTTGTAAGAGCTAGATGAGATGGAGGATACTAGGGGAAAAAGGCCCTCTAAACACAGCAGGACCCATAGCCAAATGAACACACAGAGACTATGGCTGCATGCATAGGGCCTTCATGGATCTTCTCTAGATGGGATCCCAGGCGGAGCGGACATAAACCCCTAACGCTAAACAAGAAGCTATGCCCAACTGATAAACATTTGCAAGTGAAAAATCAGTTCTTTCCAAACAAATTTCACTGGTGATATAATCTTAAGATCAGGTCCCATGACCAACAGTGGATGGCCAACTCACGATGAACTCAACGGTGTCTTTGGAGTTTCTTTGTCTTTAATGTGGCATTTTATTTTCATTTATTAATTAATTCATTTGTTTGTTTATCTGTTTATCTTACAGGTTCTTTGCATGTATATCATGGCTTCCAGTTTTCTATATATTTTTTTTTTTTTTTTCCTTTTCAAGATAGGGTTTCTCTGTTGTAACTCTGGCTATCCTGGAACTCACTCTGTAGACCAGGCTGGCCACAAACTCACAAAGTTCTGTAGCCTCTGTCTCCAGAGTGTTGAGACTAAAGACATGCGCCACCAACAACCTGGCTCAGTTTTCTGTTTTTAAAGAGATTCCTGTTTATATGAATGTGCGTGTTTCTGTGTCAGAATGTGTATCCTGTGTTTATTCTTTGGCTTTGCCATTTTTTGGTTTGTATATCCTATTAGGGTTTGTTTGTATTTGTTTTATCTTATCTTATTATTGTTCTTTAGATGCCTGTTTGTTTTCTAAGGAAAGAAAGGAAGAGTATGGATTCTGATGGGAGGGAGGCACGGGGAGGGGGGCAGAAATCTAAGAGGAGTTGGAGGAAATCATCATCAGAATATACTGTATGAAAAAAAAATCTATTTTCATTAAAAGAACAAATAAAAGACATAGAGGAGCATGTTGTTTTATAAGCTTAGTTTAAAATACGTATATTGACTTTGTGATTTTGTGTGTGTGTGTGTGTATGCGTGTGTTTAGTGTGTGTGTGCATGCATACATCTGTGAGTATATCACTATTTTGTGAGGAAGAGATGGGGGATACAGAAGGAGTTGGGGGGAAAGGCAGGATGAAGCAGATATAGTGCTCATGTGTGAAGTTCCCAAAACAAATTAAATCATGAAATAAAACCATAGAAAATGAAAAAAATCAGGGGCTGGTGAGAAGACTTAGTAGATAAAGTGCTTACCATGTGTGAGGACCCAAGTTTATAAAAGCAAGGCATGATGGTATACACCTGTGATCCTTGCATTGAGTATACTATATACACAGAGGCAGAGCCCTGGAGCTTGATGACCAGCCAGTCTAACCGAAACTGTGGACTTCAGTTTTGATGAGATACCATGCTTCAATAATCAAGGTTCAAAAGTGATTGGTGAAGATGTCCTGACATCAACTTTTGGCCTCTACATGGACACATATCAATGCACATGTGCACACATGCACTTATAAAGCTGGTAAGTTGGAGAAAAATATCAGAAGAAAACTCTCAGAGCTGTTTAGTAGAGTATGTTCATGTGTACATATGGTAATGTGTGAATGTATACTTGGGCACTGTTTAATCCCGAAAGCTATAAACTATCATCATCTAGGCTTGCGGACAGATTGTTAACTTCTTTCGCTAACTTTGATTTCAGAGTAACCCCCTCACAGTAACCCCCTCACTTTGTGTTTCTTTGAAGCAGATGCTTGCCCTAGACTTGTGTTCATATAAAATGTCTTTAGAAAAATGATGAGGATTTTATACAGCTTTAAAACACTGCTTTCTTTAAATCATTCAAAAATTAGTTTGTTTTTATTTATATGTACGTATATGCACCTTTGTGGGTATACCTGCAGAAGCAGAGGAGGGCACAGGATCACCTGAAGCTGGAGCAGCCATGGCTGCTGGAAACTTAGCTCAGGTCCTCTGGAGTAGCAGAAAGGAAGCACTCTTAACTGCTGAGCCATCTCTTCATTTCAAGTTATCTTATTTTTATCTATTTGTTTCATTTGCTTATTTATAACTTTACATAATATTACTGCATTATAATAGATTTTGAACATCAAATAAAGATATCTTATGGATATGTATGCTGTTTATTTTTATTTTTTGACAACTTGTTGCAAGCTTCTGTCATTTTGGAAACAGAAATCTTAATTTAGAAGATGGCTCTGTCAGATTGGGCTGCGGGCAAGTCTGCAGGGAATTTTCTTGATTAATAATCAAGATTTTTTTCCAATAATATTCAATATGGGAGAATCCAGCTCACTGTGTACAGCACCAACACTGGACAGGTGGGTCCTGGGAGGTATAAGAAAAGTAGCTGCAGGCGAACCTGGGGATCAAGCCAGTAAACATCATTCCTCCATTGTCTCTTCTGTAGTTCCTACCCTGACTTACCTCAATGATGTTCTAGGATCAGGAATTGCAAGATAAAACTAACCATTTCCTCTCCAAGTTGCTTTTTGGTCATGGTCTTTATCACAGTCATAGAAACCAAACTAAGACAAAGGATACGGCTCACCTGGTAATATCCCTGATTCTCAAGCACAAAGAGCTCTGAATTTGATCCCTAGAACCCACATAGAAAGCAGGGCTTGGTGACTCAAGTCTGTAACCACAGAACTAGGTAGAGGTGGTAGTGACTGGAGACTGGAGGATCCCTGAATCCCATTGGCTTGGAAGCCTAACTGAAGTGACAAGCCTCAGCTTCAGTGAAAGCCTCTGTCTCAGAAAATAAAGTTGCAGACTCTAAGAAACTTACTGTACTCAGTAAAATTTCCAATGATCTTAGATGGAGAAAACAAGATATTCCATGATAAAGCCAAATTTAAACAATATATAGCTAAAAATCTCACCTTATAGAAGATACTAGAAGAAAAACTCCACAACAAGGAGGTGAACTACACTCATGAAAGCACAGGAAATAATCTCACACTAACAAAACCAAAAGGGAAACACACACATATACCACCGCTACCATCACTATCAACAACAACAAAATAACAGGAAGCAACAATCACTGGTGATTGATATCTCTGAATATCAATGATCTCAACTCCTCAATAAAAAGACACAGGCTAATAGAATGGATTAAAAAAAAAACAAAACAGGATGCATCCTTCTGTCACATACAAGAAGCACACCTTAATCTCAAAGATAGACATTACATTTGAGTAAAGAGTTGAAAAAGATTTTCCAACCAAATGGAGCTAAGAAGCAAGCTGGTGTAGCTATTTTAATATCTAACAAAATACACTTAAATTAATCAAAGAGAAAGAGAAGGATACATCATACTCATCAAAGGAAAAATCAACAAAGATGATATTTCAATTCTAAACAACTATGTCCCAAACACAAGGCACCCTCCTTTGTAAAAGAAATATTATTAAAGCTTAAAACACACATTGACCCTCACACGCAATAGTAGGAGAGTTCAATACCCCACTCTTACCAATGGACAGGTCATTCAAACAAAAACTCAACAGAGAAACCCCTGCACTTACAGACATTATAAAACAAATTGACCTAACAGATATCAACCAAACACAAAAGAATATGCCTTCTTCTTAACACCTCATCAATCTTTCTACAAAATTGATCATATACTCAGTCACAAAGCAAGTCTCAATAAATACAAGGAAATTGAAATAACCCCTGCATCCTATCAGATCACCATGGAACAAAGCTGAATATCAACAACAACAGAAACAACAGAAAGCCACAAACTTTTTGAGACTGAACAACTCTCCATTGAATGAAAAATGAGTCTAGACAAAAATAAAAAATTAAAGACCTTCTAGAATTCAATGAAAATGAATAAAGTACCCAAAGTTATGAAACACAATGAAAGCTGTGATAATAGGAAAATTCGTAGCACTAAGTGCTCTAAAAAGGAGTGGAGAGATCACATACTAGCAAATTAATAGCACATCTGAAATTCCTAGAACAAAAAGAAGTAAGCACACCCAAGAGGAGTAGATTGGATAAAATACTGTGAGGGCTGAAATAAAAAAAGAAACCAAAGAGAAAAATATAAAGAATCAAGGAAAAAGAGTTCATTCTTTGAGAAAATGAACAAGATAGACTAACTTTTACCCAGCTAACTGAAAGAGGAGAAAGAATATCCAAATTAACAAAACCAGAAACAAAAAGAGGGATATGACAACAAACACAGAGGAAATCCAAAGAATCATCAGGTCATACTTGAAAAACGTGTACTCCACAAAATTAGAAAATCTAAAAGAAATGGGTAGTTTTCTCAATAAGTACCATTTACTAAAGTTAAGTCAAGATCAGATAAACAAATTATATCTACCTGTAACCCCCAGGCAAATAAAAGCAGCAATTAGAAGTCTCCCAACCAAACCAAACCAAAACAAAACACAAGAGAAACCTCATGGCCTGAAAGTTTCAGTGCATATTCATCCAGACTTTCAAAGAAGAGTGATGCCAATATATCTCAAATTATTCCACGATTAAAAACAGAAAGAACATTGCCCAATTAGATTTATGAGATCATAAGTACCTTGATACCCAAAGATCCAACAAAGACATAGAATTACAGACCATTTTCCTTGTGAACATAGATGGAAAAATACTCAATGAGATACTTGAAAATGGCATCCAAGAACAAATCAAAAAGATCATCTACCAATATCAAGGAGACTTCATCCAAGAGAAGCAGGGATGGTTCAACATAGGAAAATCAGTAAATGTAATCCACCATATAAACATACTAAAAGGACAAAAAAACCCACATGATTATCTTGGCTTAGTTTTGGGATATTTATAGCAGCATGCTAAAATATGCCTAAAATTTTACAAAAGGAGATTGATTGAAAATTGTAAGGAAAGCTCAAATATCCGTGAATATGATAGAATTTTCAAAGTAAAGATGACACGGATAAGGTTTCAGGTGGAAATAAGGACCCTATTGGAAATTAGATTGAGACCAAGTGCATTCCACTTGAAAGTAATCTGGGTGCAGATTGCCAATTCCCTGAGACATTGTTAGAGATGAAATTTAAAGTGATGAACTATTTTAACTGAGGGGTAAATTTCATAGTAATAAATCTTTCCAGTCCCTGCATGAGAACCTCTGGCTATTTTCAGACGTATTTACATTGGTAACTAGGGAGCAGAGAAGAAACAAATGAAAGAACTTATGGTTCATCTGAAAAGAAGCACAGAGAATGTAACTACCAAAATGTGTTAAGTTACAATTGCTGTAGGATTAAGAAGAAGTCGAGATCCTTTCTGTTGACAACAGGAATGAAACTCCAGAGGGATCTCAGGGACTAGTGAAGTGATAGCCCCTTTAAGGTTAGAGATATACAAAACCAAATTCAGTTTGTGGATATTTTATGGCATCTCTTCAGAGGAACTCTGGGTACCCTTTGCACAAAGGCACATTTCAGGTGGTGACAAATACTGAGGCAGATGCACCATTGTTCAAGTAGGTCCTGAGAAGGCTCATGCTGTTGCCTCGTCTTAGCATGTGATACTGGTTTTGCGGACATGTACAATGTAAGATCTATAGTGTCATGAGACTTCCCATAGGGAAGGCTGAGAGGTAAGGCAGTTTTTGAGAGAGTTGGATTTCCAGAAAATGACTCATGACAGTGTGATTCATGAACTTGTGTGGTAAAGCCACAGCTTCAAATGGAGTTCCCAGCAAGTTAAAGATGCAAGAAACATCTCTGGAGGCACAGAGAAAGGAATACATTCCACCTGCTGGAGAAGGAGAGAGTGGGTACACTCCCAGGTGTCCCACAGGGCACGTCTTCCTAATTTCCTGGAAGCACACTTTTTACCACAGAATGCCCTATCCTCTTGACATGGAGACTTTGGATTCAAGGTTTACCCTGGTACAAGTTGGTATTGTTTTGCTCTGATATCTTACTATTTATCTACTTCTGCTTTTTGTAATAGTAATATTTACCCTGTGATGCTGCAGCCTTCCTTTGGGAAGATTTACCCTGTTCTGCTAGTTTGAATGAGAATGACCCCTATTGGCTCACATACTTGATAGATTCCCAGCTAAATGGTTCCCTTATTGTTGGAACTGTTTGGAAAGGTTTGGGAGATGTGGCCTTGTTGGAGATATGTGTCATTGGAAATGAGTTTTGAGATTTTAAAAGTCCGTGTCATTTCAGTTGGCCCTCTCTCTCTGCCTCCTCTGCCTCTTGGTTGTTGTCACAACATCTACACTATAAGCTGGTGCTCCAGAGCCATACCTTTCTGTCTCTTACCATTCTTTCAGCCATGGTGGTCATGGGCCAACCCTCTGAAACTATAAATAAACCCCTAGTAAACTTTCTTCTATAAGTTGCCTTGGTCATAGTGTTTCTTCATGGCAATTGAAAAGTAACTATTACACCTGTGATAATATATCTTGGAAATACAGGACTTATTCTTTTGTTATTATTCCTATGAAATTATAGACTTAAGTCTTAGAAAGAATTGGACTTATACTTTTGGAACAGTTAAGACATTGGGAAATCTTGTAGGTAGACTAATGCATTTGAACTCTAAATGTGGCCTTAAAGCCTATGTGTTAAAGGCCAAATTTCTAGCCCATGGTATTACTGAAAAGTTGAGAAAGCTATAAGAGTTGGGGCCTAGTGGGAAACATTATGCCTCTAATAATGTACCCTTAAAAGGGATCATGATGTTAACATCTTTCCTTTCTCTCTCTTACACATAAGCCATCTTCTCAGATTTTCTAGGTGAAATTCAATTTTCCCCATAAGGACATATGTTTGAATACTTGGTTCCCAGCAGGTGGCACTGTTTTTTAGGTTGTGGATCCCTTTGGATATGAGCTCTTTTTGGAAGATATGGACTCATTGGAGCAAGGGTAGAAGGTAACAGAAAATTACCCAATTGACCAAGCTTTGTGTTTCTGTTTCATGGTCAGTGCCATGGGAGAAGTGGTGCTTCATCCTCTGTCTACCAGGGACCAGTTTCTCACTGCTATGATATCTTCACCATATGAATCTACTTCTAAACTGTAAGCCAAAATAAACCTCTATTCCCATATGTTGCATCTGTTAGGTAAATAGCTAATGTAAATTCCCCTTCCACACTGTTCAATGTCACCATTGATGAAATAATGGCTAATTGAGCATGTGGTGACAACTCCAAATTGCTAAGTATTTGTATGAATATATGATGTATGTGTGTGCATTGTACAAGTGTGTTGCATGTGTGTGTGTGTATGTGTGTGTAGAAGTACATGTATGGTATGATGAAAATGTCAGTGACAACTGTGGTAGTTAGGTAGCCACTGTGTGGGCTCAGCAAGAGAAACACTGAAGCATTTTCCTATCTCAATAAAGAGAACCACCATCATGGCCAATGCCATACTTCCAGTGGAACACTGTGTGTCTGAGTTCAGGTGTTTTTATTCATTCAGAACTCCTCAGGTGTTCTACTGATACCACATGCAGATCATAAGCAATTAAACAACCCCCACAGAAATCCAACATCTGCAGACAGTACAAAAGTCCAACACCTATGCATCCCCTTTTCCAACAGTGCACAAAAGCAATTATTTTAAACACAACTGAAAATAAAGTTCCACAATAGACAATCTCATGTTGCTCCTCACTTTCCATCATGTTTGAGATAGGGTCTCTTTGCTGTTTGCTGTGCATATACTAACCTAGCTGGCTTGTGGAATTCTGGGGATTTTATCTTTCTGCTTTTAACTTTCCATAAGAGCACTAAGATTGCAGACACATGCTGCCAACCTTGGTTTTCTGTGGATTCTAGAGAACTCAAACTAAGATTCTCTTACTTATCTAGTGAGTACTTTACCGGCAAAGCCACTCTACCCAGTCTGCTCAGAAGTTTGAACTGAAATATAACCACCATCTTTTGAAGTTGAAATTAAATGATCTCAGATGAAATTTGATTGACAAAATCCTACACATATTTTCTTATTAAAGAAAGAAGCCAGTCATCTTATTCAAAATTTCCCATATGATATTGGAGTCTACCTAGAGGTAGTCTCAATTCCTCCTGGGCACCTAGACTTTGCCCACAGGTATTTTCTTAAAGCAAGACAACATGACACTCTGTTCACTGCAGAGTTTGGCTGTAGTAGGCCTAATATTCTGGTGCAATGCAAAGTTCTATGTTTCTTCTCTTTTCACCCCCCAAGAGAGTATTATCTCCCTCCATGATATGCCATCTGGATCAGAGGAAGGTACACAAGTGATATAAAATCTATTCTCTGCTTCACTTTATGCTATAACCAGCAACTATGATCCTTGAGTTGGTTTCTTTGGCCCTTGTGAAGAAGTTTCTGTAGAAGGGTGATTGCTCAGTCCAGTCTACCATCTTGCTTTATCCGCTGCAAGGTCCCCAGCATCCTTTAGAGTCCTTTTCTGAATCCTTCATATCTTCTTTGGTGAAGTACCTGATTTTTTTCCTGTTGTTTGATACTACTTAAATTCATTTGCTAGTTTTCTTATTATGGATTTTGGATCTTTTAATAACATTAAAAATAAGAAATGTGGGCTGGGCATGGAGAGACATACTTTAATTCTCACACTTGGGAGGCAGAGTCAGGCAGATCTCTGTGAGTTTGAGGCCAGCCTGGTCTACATAGTGAGCTCCAGGACATTCAAAGTCAAAAGTCAAAAAACATTACCTCCAACAACAAAACAAAACATAAAAAAATGTAACATTACTCATTTAATAATATAAACATAACTTGGACTATAAAATATTATCAACAAATGAAAATAAAATCACAATAGGAAAAATCAACAAAATTACTCAAATTACAAAGATTAAAAAGACTTCCAATATTGGTATAATCAGTGTAGACTTTTGCCATCAAAGATAGGTAAAAATAAGACAAACTTTATATAAATCTAACCCAGGTTTTGGCCATAGTGATGTGGGTGACAGAAGGCTCTGTCACCATGACTAGAAGCCAGGAAGCAGAGTCATGGAAGCTAATGACAGCATAGTTTCAAAGACTTATTTCTTTCCTCCTATCCACTGTAACCATAAGCAAGGACAGTCATGCAGCTCTGGACCAAATTGACAACCCTTCTTGGTTCCTCACTTTCACCTCATTGCATACATACAAGCCTCTCTAAACCCATTAAAATATGTAGACATTGCCCTCTCCATGGCAGCCCACTTTCAGGCCATTCTCTGTTGCCAAGAGCTTTACTTTTCTCTTAATAAATTCTCCCCTTGCTTCACTTACCTTTGTTATCTCTGTACCTCATCCTTCTTGGTCATGAGAACCCTGTGGAAAGAATGTCTTTAACATTGTCAGACCCTGCCACAAAACATGAGTCTTCTCTCATATGCATTATTTTTCCGCATATTTTTTCTTGTAGGAGAGTTAGTTGCAAACCAATTGATTGAGTATTGAGTTTCAGAAATAGAGGCCTTTGATTTGCTTTCTACTTTTCCAGGGCAAGGGTTAAGCTTTTTATTTATAAAACCCTTTTACTCTGGAGACATTTATAATAAGTTTTAAGCATCAAAACCTTAATGTTCTTTATTAATACATTTGGATTTTTAACCAAAATATTTGTCTTCAAATTTGTTTATGTTTGAAAAGGAATCTGAATATGCTTATAGTCTTAGGAAGAATGTATCAGGGCTGGAAATATGGCTCAGAGATTAAAGGCACATGCTGCTCTTTCAGAGCAAATTCAGTCCTCAACATCAACATCTGGTGGCTTACTAGTTTCTGTATGTCTAGTTTGAGAAGACCTAACATTCTCTTAAGGGCTCTATAGGCATTACAGCTGTACACAAACTCAAAATAACCACACATACACACATAATTTTTAAAATGATATTAAATACTACAAGAAGAGAAAGTTCCTGAAAACTTCTCAGATCCCATGCAATCCCTCAAACGCTGACTCTTAGGACACTGGCATGTGAAACAACCTATACTCATATATGGCCAAATTCTCAGTCTGTGATAGAACAGCTTCATGTTGTCCGGCAGGGAGCACTGGGTCCTCAAGGGAATTTCACACTTCCACTCCCTCAGTCTTTGGAAAAGGAGAGAGTGACACAGCTGTTGCTTCTTGACTTCAAACTTATATAAGCCATACTTTCCCGAGTCTTGCATGGCAATGCAGCTTCAGAAATCAAAAAAAAAAAAAAAAAAAAAAAAAAGATTGCCACTTCTATTAATGCCGGTTCTTAGAATTTACATTTTTTTTTTGTTTTACTAGGACTAATACTTTTGAAAAGCATTTTTAGATTAAAAGGTAATTATCTTGTTTTATCCTTTCTTTTCTGTCCTCCAAACTTTCCTGTGTGACACACTTTTTCTCTTTTCAAATTCCTGAAGGCTTAATGCCTTTAAAGCTTCTCTACAATCTCTCTTGATACATTGGTAAGATAAAAATGATTAGCATACTTTAAATTCTTACGTGAAAGTAAAATATTGCATATAAGTATCAATTAGAGTAACTTGATATCAAAACAATTAGGTAAAAAGTGAGAAAATAGTTACAATGTCCTGTTTTCCTGCTTTAGTAAGTTCTGGATACATATTTATGCTGTGAGAGCGATCGGTTTGCTGAAGTCACATGTCTATTATGTTACTGATCTAATCACAATGACTTTATTTGATGAGGTTTAAGTGTAAAACAGCATTTAAAAATAGGTTTAAATAATCAAACCTTAACTCTTAAATGAGAAATATCCCTCCGTGCTTTAATAAATGACACATTGTTTTTAGGTAATAACGTATTCTGATTATATTTTTGGTCTTAATGGAAGGTTAAGCTTATATTTTACTGTACCTGACAATATTTTGATATATGTATATAAATAAGAGAGATTCTTATTTATAGATAAGATAAGATAAGGACATATAATATTTATACATATATCTATCCATGTGTTAGGAAAAACTAGGAAAATGTCTGACTTCTTTTGAGAACCAGTGACTTCAAAAGAACCCACCTGTGAAACAAATTGATCAATGTCAATGTTCAGTGCTTGGCATTGTGTAGAGGTGAAGGCCACTCCGAGTGAACAGTGACACTGGAGTCATTGGTGATGGACATGCGTATTACCTTTACAGGGTTTCTGTGTAGGAAACTACTTTCAATGTAAGCACTCTTTTAAGTTAAATCTATGCCAATCATTGCTACAAAACAAAATTAAAGGTAAATTTTGTTTCATAAATGTGAAATTTACCTCATGACCTGTGACATATATTATAATTGTGAGCAGTGATATCTTAACACAGTTATGAAACTTCTCATCCCATCATCTCCTATTTGTCACGTCTCATCAGCAGTGGCACAAGCAGTGTGTGAAGTATATGCTTTTCGCAAACCCATCAGTATGATTATTAAAATTATTGTTCATGCTGCCTTCATGTCTGAGGACAAACAACTGGAAGTATGGAAAGGACAGCCAGCCCATGCTTGTATTTCATAAGAATACAACTTGCAAAGCCAAGTTTTAAATTAGGGCTTTCTCTTATACTCAGAATTTATGTGGAAAACCATAACGAGTCGGGAAGAGATTACCTAAACTGACAATTTTGATGAACACTAGGGTTAAGGGAATCAGTGCATCCCACATTGAGAGCCTTTCCCTTTCCTTACAGTCAGTCTATCCTGGACACTTCTCTTTGTTCCTTTGACTTTTCTGCACTTACTCATGTACCTCTGTTCTTCTCTGCCTATTTTATTACTTCCTCTTATTTTTCTTTAACGTGCTGTAAGCTGCCTTTCAAGCTTTCCTGACTGCTTCATCATTTCCCTCATCTCTTCTTTCTAGCTTCTATTAAAATTGCCTGCAGTAAAGTGAGTTATAGTGAGTCCTAGAAGCATGTAAATCTTAGGGCTCCCAACTCTACAGTATATTCTCCCAGTCCCCATACTATCATGCTATATTTCTTTGATATACTTTGAATTTAATCACAGGAAAGTCCTTCCCAGTAAAGACACTAATATTCCCTGCTCTCAAATAGTTTCATCAGTTCCTGTCCTTCTAACTCATTCATTTTGGTTTTTAGCACCAGTCTTCGATCTTTTTTCTACTCTTTTCTTTCCTCTTGACCCATCTTCTCTTCATATACGCAAATTTTAGATTTAGAATTCCAAGGGCGCTAATATATTTCTATGCGCATTACTTTCTTTTTTAGAATATCTTTTGTTTCTTTTGTTTAATCCAGGGCCCAAGATTAGTTTAGTGTACAATTTAATTAAATAGGAACAATGTTGAGAATTCAGACTGAAAAGTGGATAGAAACAGAGGAGAGAAACGCATCCATGTAGCAGCCATAACCTTGTTCCAAAACTCTTTAGATGAGAGCTGTTCCCACTACTGCTGACCTGAGATGCAGTATTGCAGTCAGACAATGACGCTTCTGTGAGCTCCACGTGCATTTGGTGGAGTCTTCCACCAGATGGTTCTCTTGTTTGCTTTCAGGACCTCAATTTCTTCCTCTTTGTCCCTTTTCTCACTATTTTTCACTTTTTTCACTACCTATTCCAAAGCATGTATATGTGGGCTCGAGTAAGAAAACATCATTCAAGTTTCCCATGCTCCTTCTAGGAAGCAGATGTATAAGAAACTGGGCTTGTAGCATTTTGGGCTTCATGAGTGGATGGAAGCCCCTGACTATCAAATATTCCTGAATTGGAGTGATTCGTATGTGCCTTTCTAGTGAATACAATATATCCACACTACAGACTCTTTAATATTACCTCCTTGATATTCTGTCTCTTTCTCCATATTTCTTTCTTTATATCCTCTGAGGAGCAGGTTACCCATAACTCTGCTTCCAGCTGCTCTAATTTCACCAAGTATTTGCTTTAGAGTTCAGTGGACATGTAGAACTAACTATATTCTACTCAGGTGTTGAGAAGATGTTCCTTCTTGGAATCTGACAAAGAAGTTCTCGTTTTCTTTTGATGATCTGATTCAGCCACCAAATGACCTATCCCTTTTCCTCTACCACTCTTTGATTCTAACTATGTAACTGAATCATAGTTACCAAATATTCTGAGTAGTTTGGAACCTGTTTAGTCATTACCCTAATATGAAAGCTGCCTTTTAATGTATGGGCTAGAAATATGTTCATGTTAATTTCAGCAGAGGAATATTTTTAAAGCATGCATTCCTCTTGCAGTCTTGTTTATTGACTCTACTGCGACAATCCTGCTTTTTTGTCTATATTTTATATGACACAATTTTGGACCACAATAAGGTAATTTTGTTTGGAAATTTTAGGACAGTAACTATGTCTTGGATAGGGCTTCTCGCTCCAATATTTTTTTTCACTAAAGCGTTTTTTTGTATCCTGTAAATATTTATTTAAAAGTGTTTCTGTGAAAACCATTCCACATCTTAGGAATCCCATTAGAAGTCCATTCCCTAAATAAGAAAGTATAAATTCCTTCAAAATGCCCTTAATTTGTTGTATAACCCTGTATGTTCCACAGATTTTTCTGATGCATCATGTAAAAGACACAAAATTTCCAGTGTCAGTGTTTTTCCCAGTTAATGTATCATAGGAGTCCAAGGTCTCCTACTCATGCTTAATATGTTACTTTCCACTCATTATTGCACAGAATCTGTTTAAAATTCTTTTCATTCTTAATTAAGAGAATATTCCTTCAGTAGAGGTATTATACAGACATGTTAAAAGTGTAATATCTAGAAGCTCATCACTAGAAGCTTCTTCAATATTCACATCATGAACCCCTCCCAGTGACTACTGTCTTACATATATTATCTAATTGCAGGAGACATTCAGTGACAACATGGTGAAGGAGAATTCAACATTATGGACAGAGTTTGTTCTCATGGGTCTCACATGCCAACCACAGTGGAAAATTCTTCTGTTCCTAATGTTCTTGGTAATATACCTCATGACCATTGTAGGGAACCTTGGTCTCATCACTCTCATCTGGAATGACCCTCATCTTCACATCCCCATGTACCTATTAATTGGTAATTTAGCCTTTGCAGATACTTGGTTATCATCCACAGTGACACCAAAGATGCTATTCAATCTTCTAAACAAGGGCAAGGTGATTTCTGTCTCTGAATGCATGGCACAGTTTTTTTCCTTTGCAATCAGTGTGACCACAGAATGTTTTTTGTTGGCAGCAATGGCTTATGATCGCTATGCAGCTATATGCAATCCTTTGCTTTATCCAGTAATTATGACCAATAGACTATGCACTCAGCTGATAGTTTTATCATTTGTAGGTGGCTTTCTTCATGCTGTAATTCATGAAAGCTTTTTATTCAGATTAACCTTCTGTAATTCCAACATACTATATCACATTTACTGTGATGTTTTACCACTATTAAAGATTTCCTGTACTGATCCTTCTTTAAATTATCTCATAATTTTCATCTTCTCTGGTTCAATACAAGTATTCAGCATCATGACTATTCTTATCTCTTACACATTTGTTCTCTTTACAATTTTAAAGAAGAAGTCTGACAAGAGCATGAGGAAAGCCCTCTCCACCTGTGGAGCCCATCTCTTCTCTGTGTCTATATACTATGGGCCTCTCCTCTTCATGTATGTGCACCCTGCGTCTTCAGAAGTAGATGATCAAGACATGATCCTCTCTCTGTTTTACACAGTTATAATTCCTGTATTGAATCCTTTTATCTACAGCCTCAGAAACAAGCAAGTCATGGATTCTGTGAAAAAAAAGTTAAAAATAAAGGTTTAGATCTCATTAAAGCGGTTAATTTTGCTAAAATTCCCAATATTGTAGAGGTAAATGTGAACATTTTGCATTTAAGCAAGTTTGCATTTGTAAATGTGGAAGAGATTATTGAATTTAATTGAAATATGTAATCATCTCCTTAATATATTGGTAAGCATCTGTATCCGTTGTTCAAACACATATATGAAAATTTTTAATAAATTTTTTCTCATATCATAATAAAGCAGAAATTAGTAAAACAATTTATAGTTTCATGTTTTTATGGTATGTATGTACCAAATAATATCGTCATTTTATTTCTTTCAAATTGCTCAAGTGTGATTTTTATAGATAAAATCATAGTATACAGCTGAAAAGACATGTCCCGTTTATCCTTTTGTTGGCAGGTTTGTGTGTGAGTGCATAGAAGTAAACCTCAGAAATACTGTTAGTTCCCAAAAGTTTTTCATCTTATCTTTGAATTGAAATGTTTATTGAATAATTCAGAGCATATTTAATAATTCATTCATATTTGAAAAAATTCAGTACATAATTATCACACACAAGTAGTTGAATATTTGAGCATAGTCAAAGTAAATAATGAAAAGGCAGTCAAAGCCATGAAGGTAAAGCCAACCAGCATGAAGACAGTCTTGGCTCATTGCTCTTCTTGAGTTAAGACAAGAAGTGATTTACTTTTCTGAGAACAACCCACAGGTTGATGCATTAATATGGTCAGCAGAATGAAGAACTAATTAAAATAGACCTGGGAAAAAAGTAAGGAAAGTAGCATAAGAGGAAATAAATGTTTTCTTTCTTCACTCAATATACAATCCATGAGCCCACAAAGCACACAACAATTTTCAGTAACAACAAACTGTTTTGATATAACTTAAACACAGACATAGCTTTAAATAAAAACTACTTAAATTCAAATAATGGTTAGAGAATTTCATGCCATAGCACATGTTTGGTGGCTGGGAATTGTGAGAGGATGAGCACAATGGAAGAAATGAGTGATGAATTACAGACACACAGGTAAATGGGATTTGGGTATGAGCATAAATATGGCAAAAAGTATTTCTAACGTCTTCTTCTCTTCATTCATATACAAACCTTCCCACTTCTTTCTTGAAGTCTTTGATATTAGGATTACTTTATCCACACTCTTTAAAGATAAGAAATGATCCATCCACTGATGTTGTAGGAGTTTATTTTTAGTTATGAATAAAATTATTGTTTTATGCACAGTTGGATGAGGGACCTGTTTGGTTTTACATTGTTTGTAGATGTTTTATTTATGTGGAAGATGGCTGATTGTGCATGATCTGCGCATGCTATCAGTAGACTATCTAGGGGGTTCTGAATCAGTAAAAACACCTGAACTCACAGGGTCATGTTTCCACTGTCGATTGAGTATGGCGCTTGTCATTAGGGTGGTTCTGTCTGCTAAGTTCAAATATAAGTGCTGGAAAAACTAGGGATACAAGGGACATATCTCAAAGTAATAGAGGCAATTTTCAGAAAGCCCACAACCAATATTAATTTAAATGGAGACAAACTCATTTTCACTAAATTAAAGAAGAAGACAATGTTGTCTTTCTGTACCTATTCAACATTGTCAGAGTAGTCTGAACTAGAACCGTAAGACAGCTGAAGATAGAGGGACTACAAATAAGGACAGAGGAACACAAAACTATCTTTATTTGCAGATGATATAGGTTTATATACATGTAACCCCAAAAATTCCACCCGGCACACTGGAATGAAGACAGCATCTTCAACAAATGATGCTAGTCATACATTTGGGTGCATATAGAAGAATCCAAATAGAAATATACAACCTGTTACAAAATTAACTCCAAATGGATTAAAAAATTTCAACATAAAACCAGTTGCATTGTATCAGACAGAAAAGAAAGTGAGGAACAGCCCTGAACTCATTGGCACAGGAGAACACTTTCCGAACAAAATACAGTTAGCACAGACATTTAATAAATTATCATTTAATAAAATATAAACAATTATGAAACTGTAAAGCTTCTTTATTACAAAAGACACTGTCATTTGGACAAAGCAGCAACTTACCGAATGGGAAAAGATTTTGAATACTAAGTACTTTCAATAAAGGGATAATATCCAAAATATACAAAGAACTCAAAAAAACCACTGGTCATAAAGAAATCAAGTAATTCAATTCAAAAAGGGTACAGACCTAAACATAGAATGTTTAAGAGAGAAAATATAAATAGTTGAGAAAGGCTTAAAGAAAAGTTTAATTTCTTTATCCATCAAGGTAATGTACATCAAGGAACTTTGAAATTTCATCTTCTACCAATCAGAATGGGTAAGATCAAAAACACATGACAGCTCATACTGGCAAGGATTTGTAGGGGGTCACTCATACATAGTTGGTGAGACTACACATTTGCAAAAGCGTGAAAATCAATGTGTGGAATTCTCAGGTAGCTGGGAATAGACTTATCTCAATATTCAGCTTTGCCACTCTTGGGCATATACCCAAAAACACTTTCAATATAGCTGCTCTATTCATAAGAGCCAAAAATTAGAAAAAAAGCCAAAAACTTAAGAATGGGAAAGAAAATGTGGTACATTTACATAATGGAATGTTACTCAGCCTTTAAAAATGCAGTCATAAAATTCACAGGTAAATGGATGGATCCAGAAAAAAAAATCATCCTAACGGAGGTAACAGAGATCCAGAAACATTAACATGGTATGTATATGATTGTATGTGGACATAAGCTGTTAACTCTTGATAAGAAAACTTAATCTCTATAACCACAGAGGTTGTTTGTAGAGCAAGGGAATAGGGGAAGGGTCGGCTTTCTGTAAGAAGGGAAAATAGAATAGATAGTCATGGTTGGACAGTTGTGGGGGCACATGAATGGGATGATCAAACAGGGTAGAGGAGAGAAGAGGAGGGTGAGGGGAGAATATTGGGAAGAATAGGTAAAACTAAGAGTCATCTAAGGGGTCATATGGAAAACTAACACAGTAGAAACTCCCTATAATATATGCATATGTGAAGGTAGTCTAAATGAAATTACTAAATAACACATGAGATGGAGCCCCAACTGGACAGCTCCTGGGAACAAACGAAGCTTCCATTGCCAGGAATGAGTTGTACCTCATTGAGTTGTTGGCCAAAGAGGTCCCAAGGGAGCCCCAATCAATCCAGGCTATTGCCAAGAATAATGGTGGCTCTTCACAAAATGACAGTAAGGCCACATTGTTGAAGAAAACACCTCCATAATTCATTTAACATATAGAATTGACCTAGTGCCTACATAGACCCTTCACTCTTATGAACTAAAGTTTATGGTACTTGAAGCTGCTTGGCTTCCTAGTAAAGAAGAAAGGTAAACACCAGGCAGCTGCAAAGTCTTTGATTTACAATGATGGCCTGCCTGGAAGATACACTACTGTAATAGTGTATCAAAGTTTGTGGAAGTAACTAACCACCATCTGAGTGGATTTAAGGCTGAACCATGAGATGGAATCCATTCCCAATAGTGCTGTGGCAGCCAAGAATCTGAGATTGGAAATGCAGATAGCTAGGGGAAAACCAAATACTTGTTCTGCTAAAGGAATATAGCCAAAAAAATGGATCCTAGCACATATTACTGTACACACACATCAGTTTTTGCTAAGCCATTATCAAAGCAGCTTCCTCGAGCAAAAGATGAGAACAAATACAGAGGTGCACAGCTGGACTGTGCACAGAGAATGTAAGGCCTTGTGTCATTCAGTCTTAAATGGTATGCAAATATTTTGGAAACTATTCCACAATTAGAAACAGAAGGAAAGCTACCCAATTCACTTTGTGAGACCATAGTTACCCTGATACCCAAAGCATACAAAAATCCAAAAAAGAAAGAGAATTACAGAACAATTTTCCTTATGAGAATAGAATAGTCATGTAAGAACAAATCAACAAATTCATCCAACATAATCAAGTAGACTTCATCCCAGAGATGCAGACATGGTTCAACATAGGAAAATCAGTAAATTTAATCCACCATATAAACATACTGAACAAAAAAAAGAGAACAAAAACAGAAGAGTATCTTGGATGTAGTTTTGGGAAATTTATAGTAGCATGCTAAAATGTTCCTAAGGTTTTATAAAAGGAACTTGATTGGAAACATAACAATGGCTCAATTGTTTGTGAACCTCATAGAATTTTCAAAGTATAGATGACACCAATAAGGCTTCAGGTGGAAATATGCATCCTATTGGATAGTAGGTTGATTCCAAGTGCATTCCACTTGAAAATAATCTGGGTGCAGTTTGTCAATTTCCTGAGGCATTGTTAGAGATGAAGTTTAAAGGTGATGAACTAATTTATCTGTGGAGTAAATTTCATAGCAGTAAGATATTCCAGTCCTGCATAAGTATCCTTGGATAATTTCAGACATATTTACGTTGAGAAGTGTGGAGCAGAGAAGTACAGAAGAAACAAATGAAAGAACTTGTAGCTCATCTAAAAAGAAGCACATAGAAAGTAGCTACCAAAATGCCTTAAGTTACAGCTGTTATGGGATCAAGAAGCCAAGAACCTTTGAGTTGGCAACAGGGATGAAACTCCAGTGGGATCTGAGAACTGGTGAAGTGATAGCCACTATAAGATCAGAGATATACAAAACCAAATTCATTTTGTGTATATTTCATGGGAGTCTATTCAGGCGTCCCATTGAAACCCTTTGCACCAAGGCACATTTCAGATAGTGATATACCAAGGCAGATACACCATCGTTCAAGAAGGCCCTGAGAAGTCTCGTGTTGATGTCACATCTTAGAAAACCAATATTGGTATAATCAATTAGGTTTTTACCATCACAGAAAGACAAAAAGGGACAAAAATTTATGTAATTTTAACCCAAATTTTGGCCATAGAAATTGTTATCTGGATGACAGAAGTCTCTGTCACCATGAGCAGTAGCTGAGAAGCAGAGCATGGACTCCACTGATAACAATGTTCCAGACTTATTCCTCTCCTCCTAGCCACTATAACAGTAAGCAAGGAAAGGCATGCAGCTATGGACCTAATTGACCACTCTTCTCGGTTGGGGAGGTCTCCTCTGACTGGTCCCCACTTTCACCTAGTTTTAATACACACAAAACTCTCTAAACTCTGTAGACTTTACCCTCTCCTTGGTATCCCACTTTCAGATCCATTCTCTGTTGCCAAGAGCTTTAACTTTCTTTTAATAAATCTTCCTTGCTTCGCTTATCTTCGTTGTCAGTGTACCTCATCCTTCTTGGTCATGATACAAGAACCATATGGAAAAAATGTTTTAACATTGTCAAATCATGCCACACTAACATATTTCACCCTGAGTCTTCTCTCATATGCATGAATTTTTATGTACTTTTTTTTTTCCCACTAGAAAACTTAATTGCAAGCCAATTGACTGATTACTGTGTCTTCCAAAAAATAGGCCTTTGGTTGGCTTCTACTTTTCTAATTGTGGATTGAGCAGGAGTTAATCTTTTTAATTATACAATCCTTTTACTCTGAATACATTTAAATAACCTTTAAGTGTCAAATTCTTAATGTTCTTTATTAATATGTTTGGAATTTTTGACCAGATATTTGTCTTCAGGATTATTTGTTTATGTTTGAAAAGAAACATGAATATGCTCATACTCTTAGGAAGAAAGTCTCAGGGCTGGAAATATGGCTCAGAGGTTAAAAGCATATGCTACTGTTTTAGAGGGACCAAGTTCATTCCTCCACACCGACATCTGGTGACTTACATGTTTCTGTAACTCTATCTCCAGAGGACCCAACATTCTCTTAAGGTCTCAATGGGCATTACATTTTTACTAAACTCAAAAATATCCACAGATATTTAGACATAAAATTTTAAAGATATTAAATATTACAAAGAAGAACAAAGTTCCTGACAAGTTCCAGACCCCATGCAATCCCTCAAATGCTGACCTCTTAGGTCACTGGTATGTGGAAGAAGTTATACTCACAGACAGACAAATTCTCAATCTCTTAAAAAACAGCTTCACGTTGTCCGGCAGGGAGCCCTGGGTCCTCAAGGGAATTTCACACTTCTACTCCCTCAGTTTTGGGAAAAGGAGAGTGTGACTCAGCTGTTGCTTCTTGACTTCAAGCTTATATAAGCCATGCTTTCCTAAGTCTTTCATGGTAATGGGGCTTCAGAAATGAAAAAAGAAAAAGATTGCTACTTCTATTAATGCCAGTTCTTAGAATTTACACTTTTTTGTTTTTCTAGGACTAATCCTTTTGAAAAGCGTTTTTAAATTAAAAGGTAATTATCTTGTTTTATCTGTTCTTTTCCATCAGCTAAACCTTCCTGTGTGTCCCACTTATTCTCTTTCAAATTCCTGAAGGCCTAATACCTTTAAAGGATCTCAGCAATCTCTTTTGGTACATTGGTAAGATAAAAATGATTACTATACATTAAATTCTTACATGAAAGTAAAATATTGCATATATGTAGAAATTAGAATAAATGGATATCAAAACAACTAGGTAAGAAATGAGAAAATGGTTACAGTGTCCTGTTTTCTTGCCTTATTAAATCCTGGATAAATATCTACATTGTGAGACTGATTGTTTTGCTGAAGTGACATGTCTATTATGCTATTGATCTAATCACAATGACTTTATTTGATTAGGTATAATTGTAAGAAACAAAAAATTTTAAAAACAGGTCTAAATAATCAAGCCTTGATGCTTATATGAGAAATACCCCTAATTTTTTAAACAAATGATCCATTGTGTTTAGTTATTCATGTATCCTGATTATATTTTTTGTTCTTAATTGAAGGTTAGGCTCATATTTTTATTGCACCTAACAATATTTTGATATATGTATGTAAATAAGATATATTACATTTATATGTACATAAGGTTATATACACATGCAGGTACATGTGTTAGGAAAATATGAAAATGTTTGACTTCTTCTGACATCTAATGACTTTACAAGAACCTACCCATGAAACAAATTGATCAATGTCAATGTTCAGTGATAGGCATTGTGTAGAGGTGAATGCCACTCCGAGTGAAACAGTGACACTGGAGTTATTGATGCTGAACATGCACATTGGAGCTGAACATTTATAGGGTGTTTGTGAAGGAGAGTACTATCAATGTAAACACACTGTTAGGTTAAATCTATACCAATCATTGTCACAAAACCAATATTAAATGTAAATTTTTGTTGCATAAATGTGAAATTTACCTAATGGCCTGCGACATATAACAGTAACATCTTAGCCCTGTTACAAAGGTTTGCATGACATTATCTCCTATTTGTCCCTTCTCATCAGAGGTGGCACAAGCAGTGAGTGAAATATATGCTTTTCATAAACACAACTTTATGTATTATGGAAATTAATGTTATGTTGCCCTCACGTCTAGGGACAAACAAACTTAAGTACGGAAAGGACAGCCAGCCCACGCTTATATTTCATAAGAACACAATTTGTAAAGCAAAGTTTTAAATCAGGGCTTTCTCTTATACTCAAGAATTTATGTGGAAAACCATAATGAGTCGAGGAAGAGATTACCTAAACTGACAATTTTGACGAACTCTAGGGTTAAGGGAATCAGTGCATCCACACTGAGAGCCTTTCCCTTTCCTTACAGCCAGTCTATCCTGGACACTTCTCTTTGTTCCTTTGACTTTTCTGCACTTACTCATGTACCCTGTTCTTCTCTGCCTATTTTATTACTTCCTCTTGTTTTTCTTTAACCTGATATGAATTGCCTTTCAAGCTTTCCTGACTGCTTCATCATTTCCCTCATCTCTTCTTCCTATGTTCTTTTAAAATTGTCTGCAATAAAGTGAGTTATAGTGAGTCTTGGACACATGTAAATACTAGAGCTCCAACTCTACAGTACATTCTCCCAGTCCCCATACTATCATTCTATTTTTCTTTGATACACTTTGAATTTAATCACCAGTAAGTCCTTCCTGTTAAACACAAATATTCCCTGCTCTCAAATCATTCCATCAGTTCCTGTTCTTCTGGAGCATTTATTTTGGTTGTTAGCACCAGTCTTCGATCTTCTTTTCTACTCTTTTCTTTCTTTTTGACTCAATTTCTTTTCATATACACAAATTTGCAATTTAGAACTCCCAGGGTGTTAATAGACATCTAAGCTCACTATCTCTTTATCTATATCTTTGGATTCTTTTCTTTAATCCACGGCCCAAGATTAGGATAGCAAACAATTTAATTAAATACGAACAATGTTGAGAATTCAGATTGAAAAACGGGTAGAAACAGAAGAGAGAAATGCACCCCAATAGCAATTCTAACCTTTGTTCCAAAACTTTTTACATAAGAGCTGTGCCCACTACTGCTGACTTGAGATGCAACAGGCCACTCAGACAATCACTGGAGTGAACATCATGTACATTTGGATATGTCTTGGTATGGTTGTCTTGTTAGCTTTCAGGATCTTAATTTCTTTGTCTCTGTCATCTATGTCCCTATATATACACCAAAGCATGTGTATGTGGGCCTGAGTGGGAAAACATCATCAATTCTCCTCCTGCTGCTGCTAGGGAGGAGGAGGATGAGAAAGTGTGTGTGTGTGGTCATTTTTGCTTCTTGAATGGATGGAAGCTAATGCCTATCAAATATTCCTGAATTAGAAAGTGATTCACATGTGTGTGTCTAATGAGTGAAATATAACCACACTGCAGTCTCTTTATCTGTATCTTTCTCCAGATTTCTTTCTTTACATCCTCTTGAGATGTAGGTTATCAGTAACTCTGCTTCCAACTGGTATAATTGCAGCAAGTCATTGCTTATTTATTCATTGCTTATTTAGAGTTCTGTAGAAGTAGACTCATATACCTAACTATAAACACTACTCAGATGTTGAGAAGCTGTTTGTTTCTGGAATTTGACTAGGTCATTCTCATTTTATTTTGATCACCAGTAATCCATCCATCAAGTCATTTCTTTCTCTCCCTCTACCACTCTTTGACACCTACTATGTAACTGAGTCTTAGTTACCATAAATACTGTAAGTTTTGGAATATGTTAATCATAATCATCACCATCAGAATAATTGATTTATGATATGTAACCCAGCCCACAGGTCAATCAACTGGAAAACATGGGAGAGGGAATGGGATTTCTGGGACGAAAGCACGGAAGGACTAGGACAAGGCAGAGATATCAAATGAAAGCAAGTTCATTTATTCAAGATTTTTACATGGTATTTAAAGGGTAGGTAGGGAGGAGCTAACTAGGGGAATAACAGGATGTCTAAGGCCAAAAAACAAAAATAGGATGTTTTTGCACTTTGGACAAAAACAGGATACTTTGGACAAAAACAGGATAAGGGCACAAAAACAGGATAAGGGGATGAAAACAGGATGCCCCATACCTGGAGGATGTAAACCCTAAAAGGAAAAAACATCTTATTTAGGAAAAAACAAGTCAAGGAGAAAAACAACTCTGGGACAAAAACAGTTCTAAGAAAAAAAGGTTTTAAGAGAAAAACTATTCTTGTGGCTAGTGAAAAATTATTTACTGCTTAAGCAGTTTAACATCATGGCTTTGATAGAGGCTGAAAGGGCTTGGGGAGATAGGCTCTGCACAGATATGTGCAATAGAAAAACATTTATGTTGACCTCAGAGGAGAAATATTTTAACACATATATTTCTAAACCATTCTTGTGTACTGACTCTACTACTACAATAATCGGTTATCATCTATTTTTATATAAAACATCCTTCTGGACCACTAATAAGATAATTTATTTTGGAAATCTTAGGACAGTAGTGTGCTTAGGGTCTCTCTAAAATTTTTTTCCACTAAATTTTTTTTTTATCTTGCAAACATTTATGTAAAAGTGTTTCGGGCAAAATCATTTGACATCTTGGAAATCCCATTAAAACCCATTTCTTAAGGGACAAATTATAAATTCCTTTACAAGGCACTAAATACAGTGTATAACCTTGTATGTTCCAATAGCTTTCCTTATGTCTCCGCATCACATAAAAACACACAATATCCAGAATCAGTAGGTTTCTCAATTAATATGTCACAGTATTCAAAGGTCTCCTATTCAACCATAATCTTGTACTTCTACTAATTACTGTACAGGAACAATTTAAAAATTTTTATTCATTATTTCCCGAATATACCTTCTGTAGTATTATTATACATACTATGAGACTAGTGTAAGATATCATTCATCCCACTAGAAGCCGTTTTATATTCATATCATAAACCCCTCCAGGGGCTATTGTCTTACGTTTATTACATCTAATTTCAGGAGTCATTCAGTGACAATATGGTGAAGGAGAATTCAACATTATGGACAGACTTTGTTCTCACGGGTCTCACATGCCAACCACAGTGGAAAATTCCTCTATTCCTAGTGTTCTTGGTAATATACCTCATGACCGTTGTGGGGAACCTTGGTCTCATCACTCTCATCTGGAATGACCCTCATCTTCACATCCCCATGTACCTATTAATTGGTAATTTAGCCTTTGTGGATACTTGGTTATCATCCACAGTGACACCAAAGACGATATTCAATCTTCTAAACAAGGGCAAGGTGATTTCTTACTCTGAATGCATGGCACAGTTTTTTTCCTTTGCAATCAGTGTGACCACAGAATGTTTTCTCTTGGCAGCAATGGCATATGATCGCTATGTAGCCATATGCAATCCTTTGCTTTATCCAGTAATTATGACCAATAGACTTTGCACTCAGCTGATAGTTTTATCATTTGTAGGTGGATTTCTTCATGCTGTAATTCATGAAAGCTTTTTATTCAGATTAACCTTCTGTAATTCCAACATACTTTATCACTTTTACTGTGATATTATACCACTGATAAAGATTTCCTGTACTGATCCTTCTTTAAATTACCTGATGCTTTTCATCTTCTCTGGTTCAATACAAGTATTCAGCATCATGACTATTCTTATCTCTTACATGTTTGTTCTCTTTACAATTTTAAAGAAGAAGTCTGACAAGAGCATGAGGAAAGCCCTCTCCACCTGTGGAGCCCATCTCTTCTCTGTGTCTATATACTATGGGCCTCTTCTCTTCATGTATGTGCACCCTGCGTCTTCAGAAGTAGATGATCAGGACATGATCCTCTCTCTGTTTTATACAGTTATAATTCCTGTATTGAATCCTTTTATCTACAGCCTCAGAAACAAGCAAGTCATGGATTCTGTGAAAAAAAAGTTAAAAAAATAAAAGTTTAGATCTCATTATTAGCTGTTAATTTTGCTAAAATTCCCAATATTGTAGAGGTAAATGTGAACATTTTGCTTTTAAGCAAGTTTGCAATTGTAAATATGGAAAGAGATTATTGAATTTAATTGAAATATGTAATTATGTCCTTAATATATTGGTAAGCATCTGTATTCATTGTTTATACACATATATGGAAAACTTTAATAAATTTTTTCTCATATCATAATAAATCAGAAATCAGTAAAACAGTTTATAGTTTCATGTTATTATGGTATGTATGTACCAAATAATACTGTCATTTTATTTCTTTCAAATTGCTCGTGTGATGTTTTAGAAATAAAACAGCACAAAAGACATGCCACATTTATTCTCTTGTTTGTAGGTTTGTGTGTGAGCACATAATAGAAAACCTGAGAAATACATATAGTCCTCAAAAGATTTTCATGTTAACATTGAATTGAAATGTTTGTTGAATAATTTATTTATCACATGGAAGTAGGTAAATACTTGAGGATAGTCATAGCAACTAATGAAAAGGCACTCAAAGTCGTGAAGGTAAAGCCAACCAGGTTTAAGAAGGTAGACTTAGACCAGACTAAAAGACAGCTCATTGGTCTTTTGCCAATCCATTAGTAATGTGAGTAGATTGAAGAACTAAATAAGATAGACCCAGAAAAAAAGAGAGGAAAGTAGTGTAAGAGGAAGGAAATGATTTCTGTGTTCACTCAATATCCAGTCCATGAGCCGACAAAGCACACAACAATTTTCAGTAACATCAAAAATCTGTTGATATGCCTTAAACACAGACATAGCTTAAATAAAAACTACTCAAATTCAAGTAATGGTAAGAGAATATCATGACAGTCTCTTCAGGGGAACACTGGAACCCCTTTGCACCAAGGTACATTTCAGGTGGTGATACACCCAGGCAGATGCACCATTGTTCAAGTATACGCCCTGACAATTCTCGTGCTGAGGTAAGGTCTTAGACTACCAATATTGGTATAATCGATTGCCATCACAGACAAAAAAGGACAAAATTTATGTAATTTTAACCCAATTTTTGGCCATAGAAAATGTTATCTGGATGACAGAAGTCTCTGTCACCGTGAGCAGTAGCTGGGAAGCAGAGCATGGAAGCCGCTGTTAACATTGTTCCAGACTTATTCCTCTCCTCCTAGCCACTATAACAGTAAGCAAGGAAAGTCATGCAGCTATGGACCTAATTGACCACTCTTCTGGATTGAGGAGGTCTCCTCTGACTGGGCCCCACTTTCACCAAGTTTTAATACACAAAACTCTCTAAACTCTGTAGACTTTACCCTCTCCTTGGCAGCTCAGTTTCAGATCCATTCTCTGTTGCCAAGAGCTTTAACTTTCTTTTAGTAAATCTTCCTTGCTTCGCTTATCTTCGTTGTCAGTGTACCTCATCCTTCTTGGTCATGTGTGGTAAGTGGTCCCCCTGCATGCTGGCTTGGAACACAAGGAACCCCACTTTTTAAAAGAATCCATTTCTCTCTGGCTTTAATGGACAGAGTACAGACAAGGTCAGATAGCCTAAAGCTGTCCAGTTCTGGGAAATTGCCACAACTAACACAACCCTATTGTTTCCTCATTCCACGTTTTCACAGGAAGCCCTAGAGAAAATCTCACAGCTCTATGCACTTCCTTATGGCTAGCTCTGGGACATCCTAAAACTACCAGTTAGAGTAGTCAGCATGCCAGATAAGGTTACCATAGCAACCTGCTCACACATCCCCTGCTCTGCTCCCCACTTCGAAAATTATATAAATACTGGTACTATGTGTTTAATAAATTGAAGGTTTGACCAACAGATTGTCTGCCTTTCACTTCTCGAGCCCCTGCCCATGCCCCATTCCCACGCTTTCTCCTAGGGTCTAGGTTGAAGATCCAGCAGGCAGGACAGTCATGATACAAGAACCATCTGGAAAAAATATCTTTAACAATGTCAGATCATGCCATATTGACATATTTCACCCTGAGTCTTCTCACATATGCATTATTTTTTTCTGTACATTTTTCCCCTTTGGAAACTTACTTGCAAGCCAATTGACCGATTACTGTGTCTTCTAAAAATATAACACTTTGGTTTGCTTCTACTTTTCTAGTTGTGGATTGGGCAGGGGTTAACCTTTTTATTTATACAATCCTTTTACTCTGGAGACATTTAGATACGTTGTAAGTGTCAAATTCTTAATGTTCTTTATTAATATGTTTGGAATTTTTGACCAGATATTTGTCTTCAGGATTATTTGTTTATGTTTGAAAAGAAGTATGAATATGCTTATAGACTTTGGAAGAAAGTCTCAGGGCTGGAAATATGGCTCAGAGGTTAAAAGCATATGCTACTATGTTAGAGGGACCAAGTTCATTCCTCCACACCGACATCTGGTGACTTCCATGTTTCTGTAACTCTATCTCCAAAGGACCCAACATTCTCTTACGATCTCAATGGGCATTACATTTGTACTCAATCTCAAAAATATCCACACATATTTAGACATATTTTTTTAAAGATGTTAAATATTACAAAGAAGAAGAAACTTCCTGACAAGTTCCAGACCCCATGCAATCCCTCAAATGCTGACCTCTTAGGTCACTGGTATGTGGAACAAGTTATACTCACAGACAGACAAATTCTCAATTTCTGATAGAACAGCTTCATGTTGTTGGGCAGGGAGACCTGGGTCCTCAAGGGAATTTCACACTTCCACTCCCTCAGTTTTGGGAATAGGAGAGTGTGACTCAGCTGTTGCTTCTTGATTTCAAGCTTATATAATCCATGCTTTCCTAAGTCTTTCATGAAATGAAAGTCTTTTCAGAAATGAAAAAAAAAAGAAAAAGGTTGCTATTTCTATTAATGCCAGTTCTTAGATTTTACATTTTTTTGTTTTTCTAGGACTAATATTTTTGAAAAGCGTTTTTAAATTAAAAGGTAATTATCTTGTTTTATCTTTTCTTTTCCATTCCCCTAACCTTCCTGCTTGTCCCACTTACTCTCTTTCAAATTCCTGAAGGCCTAATACCTTTAAAGGATCTCAGCAATCTCTTTCGGTACATTGGTGAGATAAAATGATTACTATGCGTTAAATTCTTACATGAAAGTAAAATATTGCATATATGGAGAAATTAGAGTAAATGGATATCAAAACAGCCAGGTAAAAATGAGAAAATGGTTACAGCGTCCTGTTTTCTTACCTTATTAAATTCTGGATAAATAGCTACATTGTGAGACTGATTGTTTTGCTGAAGTGACATGTCTATTATGCTATTAATCTAATCACAATGACTTTATTTGATGAGGCATAACTGTTAAGAAAAACTTTTAAAAACAGATCTAAATAATCAAGCCTTGACACTTACATGAGAGATATCCCTCATTTTTTATACAAATGATCCATTTGTTTAGTTATTCATGTATCCTGATTATATTTTTTTGTTCTTAATTGAAGGTTAGGCTCATATTTTTATTGCACCTAACAATATTTTGATATATGTATGTAAATAAGATATATTACATTTATATGTACATAAGGATATATACACATGCAGGTACATGTGTTAGGAAAATATGAAAATGTTTGACTTCTTCTGACATCTAATGACTTTACAAGAACCCACCCATGAAACAAATTGATCAATGTCAATGTTCAGTGCTTGGCATTGTGTAGAGGTGAATGCCACTCTGAGTGAAACAGTGACACTGGAGTTATTGGTGCTGAACATTTATAGGGTGTTTGTGAAGGAGAGTACTATCAATGTAAACACACTGTTAGGTTAAATCTATACCAATCATTATTACAAAACCAAAATTAATGTAAATTATTGTTGCATAAATCTGAAATTTACTTCATGGCCTGCGACATATAACAGTGATATCTTAGCCCTGTTACAAAAGTTTGCATGACATGATCTCCTATTTGTCACTTCTCATCAGAGGTGGCACAAGCAGTGTGTGAAATATATGCTTTTCATAAACACAACTTTATGTATTATGGAAATTAATGTTATGTTGCCCTCATGTCTGGGGACAATTAAACTTAAGTATGGAAAGGACAGCCAGCCCACGCTTATATTTCATAAGAACACAATTTGTAAAGCAAAGTTTTAAATCAGGGCTTTCTCTTATACTCAGAATTTATGTGGAAAACCATAACGAGTCAATGAAGAGATTACCTAAACTGACAATTTTGACGAACTCTAGGGTTAAGGGAATCAGTGCATCCCACACTGAGAGCCTTTCCCTTTCCTTACAGTCAGTCTATCCTGGACACTTCTCTTTGTTCCTTTGACTTTTCTGCACTTACCCATGTACCCCTGCTCTTCTCTGCCTATTTTATTACTTCCTCTTGTTTTTCTTTAACCTGATATGAATTGCCTTTCAAGCTTTCCTGACTGCTTCATCATTTCCCTCATCTCTTCTTCCTATGTTCTTTTAAAATTGTCAGCAGTAAAGTGAGTTATAGTGAGTCTTGGACACATGTAACTACTAGAGCTCCAACTCTACAGTACATTCTCCCAGTCCCCATACTATCATTCTATTTTTCTTTGATACACTTTGAATTTAATCACCAGTAAGTCCTTCCTGTTAAACACAAATATTCCCTGCTCTCAAATCATTCCATCAGTTCCTGTTCTTCTGGAGCATTTATTTTGGTTTTTAGCACCAGTCTTCGATCTTCTTTTCTACTCTTTACTTTCTTTTTGACTCAATTTCTTTTCATATACACAAATTTGCAATTTAGAACTCCCAGGGTGTTAATAGACATCTAAGCTCACTATTTGTTTTTCTAGAATATCTTTGGATTCTTTTCTTTAATCCACGGCCCAAGATTAGGATAGCAAACAATTTAATTAAATACGAACAATGTTGAGAATTCAGATTGAAAAACGGGTAGAAACAGAAGAGAGAAATGCACCCCAATAGCAATTCTAACCTTTGTTCCAAAACTTTTTACATAAGAGCTGTGCCCACTACTGCTGACTTGAGATGCAACAGGCCACTCAGACAATCACTGGCATGAGCACAATGTGCATTTAGATGAGTCTTACTATGGTTGTCTTGTTAGCTTTCAGGATCTTAATTTCTTTGTCTCTGTCATCTATGTCCCTATATATACACCAAAGCTTGTATTTGTGGGCCTGAGTGGGAAAACATTATCAATTCTCCTCCTCCTGCTGCTAGGGAGGAGGATGAGAAAGTGTGTGTGTGTGGTCATTTTTGCTTCTTGAATGGATGGAAGCTAATGCCTATCAAATATTCCTGAATTAGAAAGTGATTCACATGTGTGTGTCTAATGAGTGAAATATAACCACACTGCAGTCTCTTTATCTGTATCTTTCTCCAGATTTCTTTCTTTACATCCTCTTGAGATGTAGGTTATCAGTAACTCTGCTTCCAACTGCTATAATTGCAGCAAGTCATTGCTTATTTATTCATTGCTTATTTAGAGTTCTGTAGAAGTAGACTCATATACCTAACTATAAACACTACTCAGATGTTGAGAAGCTGTTTGTTTCTGGAATTTGACTAGGTCATTCTCATTTTATTTTGATCACCAGTAATCCATCCATGAAGTCATTTCTTTCTCTCCCTCTACCACTCTTTGACACCTACTATGTAACTGAGTCTTAGTTACCATAAATACTGTAAGTTTTGGAATATGTTAATCATAATCATCACCATCAGAATAATTGATTTATGATATGTAACCCAGCCCACAGGTCAATCAACTGGAAAACATGGGAGAAAGAGTGAGGATTTCTGGGACGAAAGCACGGAAGGACTAGGACAAGGCAGAGATGTCAAATGAAAGCAAGTTCATTTATTCAGGAACTTTACATGGTATTTAAAGGGTAGGTAGGGAGGAGCTAACTAGGGGAATAACAGGATGTCTAAGGCCAAAAAACAAAAATAGGATGTTTTTGCACTTTGGACAAAAACAGGATAAGGGCACAAAAACAGGATAAGGGGATGAAAACAGGATGCCCCATACCTGGAGGATGTAAACCCTAAAAGGAAAAAAAACATCTTATTCAGGAAAAAAACAAGTCAAGGAGAAAAACAACTCTGGGACAAAAACAGGTCTAAGAAAAACAGGTTTTAAGAGAAAAACAATTCTTGTGGCCAGTGAAAAATTATTTACTGCTTAAGCAGTTTAACATCATGGCTTTGATAGAGGCTGAAAGAGCTTGGGGAGATCAGCTCCCCACAGATATGTGCAATAGAAAAACATTTATGTTGATCTCAGAGGAGAAATATTTTAACGCATATATTCCTAAAGCATTCTTGTGTACTGACTCTACTGCTACAATAATCTGTTATCATCTACTTTTATATAAAACATCCTTCTGGACTACTAATAAGATAATTTATTTTGGAAATCTTAGGACAGTAGTGTGTCTTGCTTAGGGTCTCTCTAAAATTTTTTTCCAACAAATTTTTTTTTTTATTTTGCAAACATTTATGTAAAAATGTTTCTGGAAAAATCATTTGACATCTTGGAAATCCCATTAAAACCCATTTCTTAAGGGATAAATTATAAATTCCTTTACAAGGCACTTAATGCAGTGTATAACCTTGTATGTTCCAATAGCTTTCTTTATGTCACTGCATCACGAAAACACACAATATCCAGAATCAGTTGGTTTCTCAATTAATATGTCATAGTATTCAAAGGTCTCCTATTCAACCATAATTTGGCACTTCTACTAATTACTGCACAGAAACAGTTTAAAATTTTTCATTCATAATTTCCAGAATATCCCTTCTCTAGTGTTATTATACACACTTTGAGAATAGTGTAAGGTATCCTTCATCACTAGAAGCCTTTTTTATATTCATATCAGAAACCCCTCCCAGTGACTACTGTCTTATATTTAATACTGTATAACCTCTAATTTCAGGAGACATTCAGTGAAGACATGGTGAAGGAGAATTCAACATTATGGACAGAGTTTGTTCTCACGGGTCTCACATGCCAACCACAGTGGAAAATTCCTCTATTCCTAGTGTTCTTGGTAATATACCTCATGACCATTGTGGGGAATCTTGGTCTCATCACTCTCATCTGGAATGACCCTCATCTTCATATCCCCATGTACCTATTCCTTGGTAATTTAGCCTTTGTGGATACTTGGTTATCATCCACAGTGACACCAAAGATGCTATTCAATCTTCTAAAAAAGGGCAAGGTGATTTCTGTCTCTGAATGCATAGTACAGTTATTTTCCTTTGTAATCAGTGTAACCACAGAATGTTTTCTCTTGGCAGCAATGGCTTATGATCGCTATGCAGCCATATGCAATCCTTTGTTTTACCCAGTAATTATGACCAATAGACTTTGCACACAGCTGATAATTTTATCATTTGTAGGTGGTTTTCTTCATGCTGTAATTCATGAAAGCTTTTTATTCAGATTAACCTTCTGTAATTCTAACCTACTATATCACTTTTACTGTGATATTATACCACTGTTAAAGATTTCCTGTACTGATCCTTCTTTAAATTATCTGATAATTTTCATCTTCTCTGGTTCAATACAAGTATTCAGCATCATGACTATTCTTATCTCTTACTCACTTGTTCTCTTTACAATTTTAAAGAAGAAGTCTGACAAGAGCATGAGGAAAGCCCTCTCCACCTGTGGAGCCCATCTCTTCTCTGTGTCTATATACTATGGGCCTCTCCTCTTCATGTATGTGCACCCTGCATCTTCAGAAGTAGATGATCAGGACATGATCCTCTCTCTGTTTTACACAATTATAATTCCTGTATTGAATCCTTTTATCTACAGCCTCAGAAACAAGCAAGTCATGGATTCTGTGAAAAAAAAGTTAAAAATAAAGGTTTAGATCTCATTAAAGCGGTTAATTTTGCTAAAATTCCCAATATTGTAGAGGTAAATGTGAACATTTTGCATTTAGGCAAGTTTGCAATTGTAAATATGGAAAGGGATTATTGAATTTAATTGAAATATGTAATCATCTCCTTAATATATTGGTAGGCATCAGTATTCTTTGTTCAAACACATATATGAAAACTTTTAATAAATTTTTTCTCATATCATAATAAAGCATAAATCAGTAAAACAGTTTATACTTTCGTGTTATTATGGTATGTATGTACCAAATATTATTGTCATTTTATTTCTTTCAAATTCCTCAAGTGTGATGTTTTAGAGATAAAAGAGTCCAAAAAACATGCCATGTTTATTGTCTTGTTGGTAGGTTTGTGTGTGAGTACATAAAAGAAAACCTGAGAAGTACATATAGTTCTCAAAAGTTTTTCATGTTATCATTGAATTGAAATGTTTGTTGAATAATTTATTTATCACATGGAAATAGGTAAATACTTGAGGATAGTCACAGCAACTAATGAAAAGGCACTCAAAGTCGTGAAGGTAAAGCCAACCAGGTTTAAGAAGGTAGACTTAGACCAGACTAAAAGACAGCTCATTGGTCTTCTGGGGTTAAGACAAGAAGTGACTTACTTCTTGAGACCAACCCACAGGCTGACTCATTAGTAATGTGAGTAGATTGAAGAACTAAATAAGATAGACCCAGAAAAAAAGAGAGGAAAGTAGAGTAAGAGGAAGGAAATGATTTCTGTCTTCACTCAATATCCAGTCCATGAGCCGAGAAAGCACACAACAATTTTCAGTAACATCAAAATGTATTGATATGCCTTAAACACAGACATAGCTTAAATAAAAACTACTCAAATTCAAGTAATGGTAAGAGAATATCATGACAGTCTCTTCAGGGGAACACTGGGACTCCTTTGCACCAAGGTACATTTCAGATGGTGATACACCGAGGCAGATGCACCATCGTTCAAATACGCCTTGACAATTCTTGTGCTGAGGTAAGGTCTTAGACGACCAATATTGGTATAATCGATTGCCATCACAGACAAAAAAGGACAAAATTTATGTAATTTTAACCCAAATTTTGGCCATAGAAATTGTTATCTGGATGACAGAAGTCTCTGTCACCGTGAGCAGTAGCTGGGAAGCAGAGCATGGAAGCCGCTGTTAACATTGTTCCAAAGACTTTTTCCTCTCCTATAAGCAAGGAAAGGCCTGCAGATATGGATCTAATTGACCACTCTTCTGGATTGAGGAGGTCTCCTCTGACTGGGCCCCAGTTTCACCTAGTTTTAACACACACAATCTCTTTAAACTCTGTAGACTTTACCCTCTCCTTGGCAGCCCACTTTCAGATCCATTCTCTGTTGCCAAGAGCTTTAACTTTCTTTTAGTAAATCTTCCTTGCTTCGCTTATCTTCATTGTCAGTGTACCTCATCCTTCTTGGTTATGTGTGGTAATGGGTCCCCTGGACGCTGACTTGGAACACAAGGTACCCCACTTTTTAAAAGAATCTGTTTCTCTCTGGCCTTAATGGACAGAGTACGGGCAAGGTCAGAGCCTAAAGCTGTCCAGTTCTGGGAAACTGCCACAACTAACCCAACCCTATTGCTTCCTCATTCCACGTTTTCACTGGAAGCCCTAGAGAAAATCTCACAGCTCTATGCACTTCCTTATGGCTAGTTCTGGGACATCCTAAAACTACCAGTTAGACTAGTCAGCATGCCAGATAAGGTTACCATAGCAACCTGCTCACACATCCCCTGCTCTGCTCCCCACTTCGAAAATTATATAAATACTGGTACTATGTGTTTAATAAATTGAAGACTTGGCCATACAGATTGTCTGCCTTTCACTTCTCGCGCCCCTGCCCATATCCCATTCCCACGCTTTCTCCTAGGGTCTTGGTTGTAGATCCTGCGGGTGGGACAGTCATGATACAAGAACCATCCGGAAAAAATATCTTTAACAATGTCAGATCATGCCATATTGACATATTTCACCTTGAGTCTTCTCACATATGCATTATTTTTTTCTGTACATTTTTCCCCTTTGGAAACTTACTTGCGAACCAATTGACCGATTACTGTGTCTTCTAAAAATATAACACTTTGGTTTGCTTCTACTTTTCTAGTTGTGGATTGGGCAGGGGTTAACCTTTTTATTTATACAATCCTTTCACTCTGGAGACATTTAGATACGTTGTAAGTGTCAAATTCTTAATGTTCTTTATTAATATGTTTGGAATTTTTGACCAGATATTTGTCTTCAGGATTATTTGTTTATGTTTGAATAGAAATATGAATATGCTCATAGACTTTGGAAGAAAATCTCAGGGCTGGAAATATGGCTCAGAGGTTAAAAACATATGCTACTATTTTAGAGGGACCAAGTTCTTTCCTCCACACCGACATCTGGTGACTTACATGTTTCTGTAACTCTATCTCCAGAGGACCCAACATTCTCTTAAGGTCTCAATGGGCATTACATTTGTACTCAATCTCAAAAATATCCACACATATTTAGACATATTTTTTTAAAGATGTTAAATATTACAAAGAAGAAGAAACTTCCTGACAAGTTCCAGACCCCATGCAATCCCTCAAATGCTGACCTCTTAGGTCACTGGCATGTGGAACAAGTTATACTCACAGACAGACAAATTCTCAATTTCTGATAGAACAGCTTCACATTGTTGGGCAGGGAGCCCTGGGTCCTCAAGGGAATTTCACACTTCCCCCCCTCAGTTTTGGGAAAAGGAGAGCGTGACTCAGCTGTTGCTTCTTGACTTCAAGCCTATATAAGCCATGCTTTCCTAAGTCTTTCATGGTAATGGGGCTTCAAAAATGAAAAAAAAAAGGTTGCTATTTCTATTAATGCCAGTTCTTAGACTTTACATTTTTTTGTTTTTCTAGGACTAATATTTTTGAAAAGCGTTTTTAAATTAAAAGGTAATTATCTTGTTTTATCTTTTCTTTTCCATTCCCCTAACCTTCCTGCTTGTCCCACTTACTCTCTTTCAAATTCCTGAAGGCCTAATACCTTTAAAGGATCTCAGCAATCTCTTTTGGTACATTGGTGAGATAAAATGATTACTATGCATTAAATTCTTACGTGAAAGTAAAATATTGCATATATGTAGAAATTAGAGTAAATGAATATCAAAACAGCCAGGTAAGAAATGAGAAAATGGTTACGGCATCCTGTTTTCTTACCTTATTAAATTCTGGATAATACCTACATTGTGAGACTGATTGTTTTGCTGAAGTGACATGTCTATTATGCTATTAATCTAATCACAATGACTTTATTTGATGAGGCATAACTGTTAAGAAAAACTTTTAAAAACAGATCTAAATAATCAAGAACTGACAGTTATATGAGAAATATCCCTTTATTTTTTAAAATAAATGATCCATTGTGTTTAGTTAATCATGTATTCTGATAATATTTTTGGTCTGAATTGAAGGTTAGGCTTATATTTTTATTGCACTTAACAATATTTTGATATATTCTTATTTGATATATTGTTATATCAATATATATATATATATATTGATATATATATACTCATATGTACATAAGGATATTATATATGTGTGTATATATGTGAAAATATGTGTATATATATATATATGTTTGTGTGTGTGTGTGTGTGTGTGTGTGTGTGTGTGTGTGTGTACATGTGTTAGGAATCTTATGAAAATTTTTGGCTTCTTTTGAGATCTAATGTCTTCACAAGAACCCAGTCATGAAACAAATTGATCAATGTCACATATTTAGTGTTTGGCATTGTGTAGAGGTGAATGCCACTCCAAATGAAGCAGTGACACTGGAGAACATGCTGAACATGCACATTGGTGCTGAACATTTATAGGGTGTCTGTGAAGGAGAGTACTATCAATGTAAGCACACTGTTATGTTATATCTACGCCAATCATTGTCACAAAACCGAAATTAAATGCAAATTTTTGTTGCATAAACGTGAAATTTACCTCATGACTTTGACATATAATATAACAGTGACATCATTGCCCTGTTACAAAGGTTTGCATGACATGATCTCCTATTTGTCACTTCTCATCAGAGGTGGCACAAGCAGTGTGTGAAATACATGGTTTTCATAAACCCAACTTTATGTATTATTAAAATTAGTGTTATGCTACCCTCGTGTCTGGGGACAAACAACTGTAAGTATGGAAAGGACAGGCAGCCCATGCTTATATTTCATAAGAACAAAATTTGTAAAGCAAAGTTTAAAATCAGGACTTCCTCTTATATTCAGAATTTATGTGGAAAACTATGATGAGTTGAGGAGATTACCTAAACTGACAATTTTGATGAACTCTAGGGTTAAGGGAATCAGTGCATCCACACTGAGAGCCTTTCCCTTTCCTTACAGTCAGTCTATCCTGGACACTTCTCTTTGTTCCTTTGACTTTTCTGCACTTACCCATGTACCCCTGTTCTTCTCTGCCTATTTTATTACTTCCTCTTGTTTTTCTTTAACCTGCTGTAAGTTGCCTTTCAAGCTTTCCTGACTGCTTCATCATTTCCCACATATCTTCTTTCTCTGTTCTATTAAAATTGTCTGCAACAAAATGAGTTATAGTGAATCTTGGAAGCATGTAAATCTTAGGGGTCCCAACTTTAGAGTATATTCTCCCAGTCCCCATACTATCATGCTTTTTTGTTTTATAGTTTGAATTCAATAACAGGTAAGACCTTACTGTTAAAGACAATAGTATTCCCTGCTCTCAAATAGTTTCATCAGTTCCTTTCTTTCTTGAGTATTCATTTTGGTTTTTAGCACCAGTCTTCGATTTTTTTCTATACTTTGCTTTCTTTTTGACCCATCTTCCCTTCAGATACACAAATTTTGGATTTAGAACTCCCAGGTTGCTAATAGATTTCTATGCTCATTAATTTTTTTCTAGAATATCTTTGGTTTCTTTTGTTTAATCCAAGGCCCAGAATTAGTAGAGTAAATAATTTAATTAAATACGAATAATGTTGAGACTTCAGATTGAAAAATGGGTAGAAACAGAGGAGAGAAAAACATCCAAGTAGCAGCTTTAACCTTGTTCCAAAACCCTTCAGATAAGAGCTGTTCCTACTACTGTTGAGTTCAGATGCAACAGGCCACTCAGACAATCACTGGCATGAGCACAATGTGCATTTAGATGAGTCTTACTATGGTTGTCTTGTTAGCTTTCAGGATCCTAATTTCTTTGTCTCTGTCATCTATGTCCCTATATATACACCAAAGCAGGTATATGTGGGCTTGAGTGGGAAACATCATCAATTTTCCCCCTTCTCCTGATAGGGAGGAGAAGCATGAGAAAATGAGTGTGTAGTCATTTGGGCTTCTTGAATGGATGGAAGCCCCTGCCTATCAAATATTAGTGATTAGAAAGTGATTGACATGTGTCTGTCTAATGAGTAAATATAACCACACTACAATCTCTTTAATATTACCTCCTCAGCATTCTGTATCTTTCTCCATATTTCTTTCTTTACATTCTCTGAGAAGTAGGTTACCCTTAACTCTGCTTCCAACTGCTATAATTGCACCAAGTCATTGCTGACTTACTAATTGCTTATTTAGAGTTCTGTAGAAGTAGACTCATATACCTAACTATAAACACTACTCAGATGTTGAGAAGCTGTTTGTTTCTGGAATTTGACAAGGTCGTTCTCATTTTATTTTGATCACCACTAATCCAGCCATCAAGTGACTTCTCTTTCTCCCTCTACCACTCTTTGACACCTACTATGTAACTGAGTCTTAGTTATCATAAATATTGTAACTTTTGGAATATGTTAATCATCACCACATCAGAAAAATTGCTTTCTAACACTGCAGTAGAAAACATTTATGTTGACTTCAGAGGAGAAATATTTTTAATGCATATATTCCTAAAGCATTCTTGCGTACTGACTCTACTGCTATAGTACTGCATTATCATCTATTTTTATATAGAACATCCTTCTGAACCACTAATAAGGTAATTTACTTTGGATACCTTAAGACAGTAGTGTGTCTTGCTTAGGGTCTCTCATTCCAACATTTATTTCCCTAAAACGTTTTCTTTTTTTATGTTGCAAACATTTATGTAAAAATGCTTCTGGAAAAATCATTCCACATCTTGAAAATCCCATTAAAGTCCATTTCCTAAGGGATAAATAAATTCCTTTACAAGGCACTTAATGCAGTGTATAACCTTGTATGTTTCAATAGTTTTCCTTATGACTCTGCATCACATAAAAGACACGAAAAATCCAGAATAGGTTAGTTTTTCAATTAATATGTCACAGTATTTAAAGGTCTCCCATTCAACCTTAATCTGGTACTTCTACTCTTTATTGAACAGAAACAGTTAAATTTTTTTCATTCATAATTTGAAGAATATTCCTTCAGTAGTATTATTAAGTATACTATGAGAATAGTGTAATATATAATCTCATCAGTGGAAGTTTCTTTAATATTCATATCATAAACCCCTCCCAGTGACTACTGTCTTACATTTAATACTGTCTTACATCTAATTTCAGGAGACATTCAGTGACAATATGGTGAAGGAGAATTCAACATTATGGACAGACTTTGTTCTCACGGGTCTCACATGCCAAACACAGTGGAAAATTCTTCTGTTCCTAGTGTTCTTGGTAATATACCTCATGACCGTTGTGGGGAACCTTGGTCTCATCACTCTCATCTGGAATGACCCTCATCTTCACATCCCCATGTACCTATTAATTGGTAATTTAGCCTTTGTGGATACTTGGTTATCATCCACAGTGACACCAAAGATGCTATTCAATCTTCTAAACAAGGGCAAGGTGATTTCTTTCTCTGAATGCATGGTACAGTTTTTTTCCTTTGTAATCAGTGCAACCACAGAAAGCTTTCTCTTGGCAACAATGGCTTATGATCGCTATGCAGCCATATGCAGTCCTTTGCTTTATCCAGTAATTATGACCAATAGACTGTGCACTCAGCTGATAGTTTTATCATTTGTAGGTGGCTTTCTTCATGCTATAATTCATGAAAGCTTTTTATTCAGATTAACCTTCTGTAATTCTAACATACTTTATCACTTTTACTGTGATATTATACCACTGTTAAAGATTTCCTGTACTGATCCTTCTTTAAATTACCTGATGCTTTTCATCTTCTCTGGTTCAATACAGGTATTCAGCATTATGACTATTCTTATCTCTTACATGTTTGTTCTCTTTACAATTTTAAAGAAGAAGTCTGACAAGAGCATGAGGAAAGCCCTCTCCACCTGTGGAGCCCATCTCTTCTCTGTGTCTTTATACTATGGGCCTCTTCTCTTCATGTATGTGCACCCTGGGTCTACAAAAGTAGATGATCAGGACATGATCTTCTCTCTGTTTTACACAGTTATAATTCCTGTATTGAATCCTATTATCTACAGCCTCAGAAATAAGCAAGTCATGCATTCTCTGAAAAAAAAGTTAAAAATAAAGGTTTAGATTTCATTAATAGCTGTTAATTTTGCCAACATTCACAATATTGTTGTGGTAAATGTTCACATTTTGCATTTAAACACCTGTGTAATTGTAAATGTTGGAAGAGATTATTGAATTTAATTGCACATTAATTATCTACTTAGTATATTCGCAGGCATTTGTATTCATTGTTCATACACATATATGAAAACTTTTAATCAAGTGTTTTTACATTACAATAAAGCAGAAATCATTCAGTTTATAGTTTCACATTATTATATTATGCGTATACCAAATAGAATAGTCATTCTATTTTTTTCCAAAGCACTCAAGTGTACTACTTTAGAGATAAAATCATGCTATACAGCCAAAACGTCATGTTACATTTACTTCCTCTTGTTGGCATCTTTGTGTGTGAGTGCACAGAGGAAAGCCTCAGTAATACTTACAGACATCAAATGTCTTTCATGACATCTCTGAGATGACGTGCTGAATGTTACTTGTTGAATAAATTCAGCACATATTTATCACACACAAATAAATAAATATTTGAACATAGGCAAAGGAACTAATATAAAGACAGTCCAAGCCATGACGGGAAGGCCAACCAGCTTGAAGACAGTCTTGGCTCATTGCTCTTCTGGAGTTAAGACAAGAAATGATTTACTTCTCTGAGAAGAACCCACAGGTTGACTCATTAATAATGTGAGTAGATTGAAGAACTAAATAAGATAGACCTGGAAACAAAGAGAGGAATGTAGCATAAGAGGGAAGAAATGTTTTCTTCCTTCAGTGACCAATCCATGAGTCCACAAAGCACTCAACAGTTTTCAGAAACATCAAAATGTATTGATATGCCTCAAATAGACATAGATTTAAATAAAAACTACTTAATTTCAAGTAGTGGTATCTGAGTTTGGTGCCATATCACCTTTTTGGAGGCTGGGAGTGGTTAGAGGATGAGCACATTGGGTGAAACGGGCAATGAGTCTTTTACAGACACACAGGTAAGGGGGACTTGGCTATGAGCCATAATGATGTCGAAAAGTATTTCTAAGGTTTTCTTCTATGCACTCATACACAAACCTTCCCACTTCTTTACTGAAGTCCTTGATGTGAGGGATACATTATCCACACTCTTTAAATATAAGAAACAATCCATCCTCAGATGTTCTAGGAATTTATTTTTTGTTATGTAAAAAAATCACTGTTTTATGCACTGCTGGGTGAGGGGTCAGTTACGTTTTAGCTATGTAAGTTTTGTATTGTCTGTAGATGTTTGATTTATGTGGGGATGTTTGGTTGCAAATGGTCTGCACATGTTATCAGTAGAAGACCTAAGGAGCTCTGAATCAGTTAAAACACCTGATCTCTGAGGCTCCTGGTTCCACTGTGGATTATGGCACTGGCCATGAAGGTGGTTCCCTCAGGTCAGGTCTGGCAGGACTTTGGTGTGCCCACACCGTAGGTGTACAACTACACACAGATCCGTCCTTACTATCGATTTCTATAAAATGACACCACACATATTTTTCTCCAGGAACTACTGACACTCTTGTCCAAAGCCCACTTAGCTGTTTGTCTACCATTATAGTAACCCTCATTTTACTCCTAAATCTAACTACCAAGACATTCTTCAAAGACCCCTCAGTGAAATCATGCCCTGACCTGCGGGGCCAGTAATTAGTGGGTCTCGAGGAGGACCACCCAAACCTGAAAGAGGCGGATGGGGGGAGAGAGACAGAGGCCAAGCAATACGGTTTGTCAAGGCTTCGTTTATTGAGAGTTCTACAGCTAGTTTTATAGGGTGGGGGTGAGGGCACAGGCCGGAACATCTTATGGCTTTTCTCGGAAAGTCCCCAAAGGTCTGCATCTTCCCAGTTCCCGTTACTGTTGTCTTAAGTTATCTTAAGGCTAAGAGGTTGTTAGTTTCTCAAGCAGCGAAGCACAGGGAGATTGTGAGATAAGAGGGCCATTGTTTCAGGGCTGAGGCCTGAGAATTCTCCAGGCTTCTGGTCGCCGTCAAAATCATATCCATTTTCAGTAACTTTCAATGCATTGTCATTGCTACTAGATTACATATTAGTATCATATTGGTTACCCTCACCTTTATAAACAATTTTGTCAGGAGTATGGTGTATTATATTATGTTGGGCCTTATGACCAGGCGAGGGGCCTGTGGTCCAAACTCAAACCAAGCTTGAGTTTAGAGACCTGTCTTGGTGCCTCCAGTTTCGCATAGCAGTGACTCAGCATAGCCGGCTCTACCTAGCAACTGCCACATAACAGAACTCCACTGGCCCACCACTCTCACAACACTTTACTCCTCCCTCCTACATAAGCTCACCTCATCCCGAGTACCACCCCCTCCCCCTCAGCCTATTTAAGGGGCGGACTTGTTCAGTAAAAGGAGTTCCTGCTTCGACAGTTCTCCTGCTTTGTATGTGTCTTTTCTCCTGGTGGGGGAGTGGTCGGGCCATGGATACTCACCATTCAGCTCAGCCCCAAGGGGGACAGGCTGGTCCCGCTTCCCCACAACGACTCCTTCTGTCAGAACGCCGGACAATATTATGTATATCTAGATATGCTTATATAAATGTAGATATGAATTTATGTATAATCATTTCCTTAGTTTGTTCGTGTAGCATTATTTGGATTGCTTACCAAGAAACCTTTGATTTTATGTTGAAGTTTCTTCCTCCACAATTTTCTTCCTGAATCCCATTTAATAGACATTGTGAGTTACTTATTGTTTCTTGGCCCAATTTCACTGTGTCTGGTAAATCCTTCTGCTTCTACTACTTGTCTGTGATTTTAGAGTCCCACTTTCTCCACCTGCCCCTATCTTCATTTACAAGGTTAATGGTCTCCTTTTTTGAAGTTCATCTCCAGTGTTATAACTTCCATGTTATATTTTCAGATTTTCCAAAAGAGGATGGAATTGTTCAGTAATTCAAAATATCTATCCCTTCCCTCCAGTCTTTCCCAGATCCTCCCCACACCCCTACTTGCCCAACTTAAAGTTCTTTCTCTCTTTTCCTCTTTATTATTAAAACAAAACAAAACCCGTAAAGGGACAAGAAGCAAGCTAAAACAAAACAACAAAAATATTAAATATATTACCCTCAAATCAACAAAAAAAATTCAAAACAAAGAAGCCAAAGACAAGAAAAATGCCTTTACAAAGCAAAATGAAACAAAATGCCCACAATAATACCATTGAGTTCTCTTTGTGTTGAACAAGTACACCTGATCACAAGTCCTAGGTTGAAATGTGGTTAATATACCCAGTGAGACTCCATTATAGAAGCTGCTGAAGGATCATGGAAATTGATTGGTATCTATATTGATATATGCATCAATGCCTTGCTTAACTCATATAGAATAAGTTTTTCTGCGGAAGATTGGTATTAATATTAGACAATATGTAAAGAATGAGAGAATTTGGTGCACTAAGTGCTTAATGGGATGTCTTCCTCAAACCCTGCATTTTGAGGCTCTGGAATCTATGCAGAAATGGAGGCAGAAGGGTTGTAAGAGCCAGAGGTGATGGATGACTCCAGGAAACAGTGTCTTCTACATACAATAGAAATCATTCACGTATGAACTCACAGAGACTGTGGCAGCATGTACAATAGCTGCCCATGTTCAGGCCAATGGTCACAGTGAGAGGAGAAAGTAGACATGGGGTTCCATCCTTTACCAAGAAGCTATCTCAACTGATACACATTGGCAAAGAAAAAAGAAAAAAAACAACGAAATTTATCCCATGGAGTTTCACTGGGTATGTAAACCACATTCTAGGATAATCCCCATGCCCAGGAGTAGTTGACCAGCACAAAAGGCACTCAATGATATTTTTCTGGACTCTTTGTTTTACTTTCCTGTGTTTAGATTTTTTGTCTTATTTATTTTTTGCTTGTTTTATTTAATAGCAGTAGGTTTCCCCCTACAGTCACTTACGACATTGGCATTGTCAGATATGGGTTCTATCTCTTGGAGTGAGCCACACATCCATTCAAAAAGTGGTTGGTTATTCAGATAAAATGTATGCTGTTGTTGCACTAGTATATTTTGTAAGTAGGTTGCTGTTGTAGGTCACAGAATTTGTGGTTTAATATATTGATAATCACTTTTCTCAATCAGTAGCATGCAGCGTACATTCTAGTACCATGAATGCTAGTCAGTAGGTGTGATGCCTCTATTTAGTCACCAACTCAACTTCTCTGTATTCAATGACATAAATACTGTTCTCAGGAATAGGGTCCATCACCAGGTTGTGGGGAATAACCAAAGTTTTGGCGATAGGATGTGATATTTAAGGGATATGGGGTGTTTATATGTATATATGACATATATACTATGTATATATATGGGTATATATCATGGGAAGCTTCTACAGTAATAGAAAAAAAAACCAAGCTCAGTGCTCAAATCAATAAAATAGAAACAACAACAAAAAAAAATAATAAAAAGAAAATCAATTAAACAAACAGTTGATATCTTGAGAAAATAATAAGATTTGCAAACCCTTATTCAATATACTACTACTACTACTATTACTACTAATACTAATAATAATAATAATAATAATAATAAGAAGAAGAAGAAGAAGAAGAAGAAGAAGAAGAAGAAGAAGAAAAAGAAGAAGGCAAACTAAAAAGCGTAGGAAGATACAAATTAACAAAATTAGAGATGAAAAGGAGGATACAGAGATGAAAAACAGGACACCAAGGAAATTCAAGAATCATAGCACATAATTTAGAAACCAGTACTTTAGCAAATTGAATATATAAAAGAAATGGATAATTTTCTTCATAAATACCACTTATACTGCTAAATCAAGAACAGATAATTAATTTAATATATCTATAACCCCTAGTGAAACATAAGCAGTAATTAAAAGTCTCATAATAATAGCAAAATGCCCAGGATCAGAGGATTTTACCACTGAATTCTACCAGAAGTTCAAAGAAGAATTAACACCAACACTCCTGAAATTATTCCACAAAAAGTATGCAGAAGAAACATTATGCAATTCTTTTTACCAAGCCACAGTTACCATGATATTTAAGCCACACAAAGACTCAACAAAGAAAGAAAAGAACAGAACGATTTCCCTTATGACAATAGGTTCAACAAGGCTCTATAAAATAGCTGCAAACTGAATTGAGAACACATAAAAAATTCCACCATGATTACTCATTGATAACTCTCAATGCCAATATTGGGTTGAAACATCAATGGTTGATTGTTTTTCTTCTGTTTTGGCATCATGAGTCACCCATTTTTGATTTGCTGTTCTGAAATTATTTATTCCTTTTGTTTTCTTGGGTGTACTTAGCATTTATCTGACAGATACAGTAATAGTTCAACATATGTAAATCAATAAATGTAACCCACTGAATAAAAAACTGAAAGGAAAACACACAGGGTCATCTCAATAGATGCAGAAAAGACTTTTGACAAAATCCAATGTTTCTTCAAAGTAAATGTCCCAGAGAAACAAGGGATACAAGTGATACATCTCAAAATAATAGAAGCAATTTTCAAAAATGCCATAATAGATATCAACCTAAATGGAGACACACATTTTCATGAAACTAAAGAACAAGGCAAGATTGTCCACTCCTTCCATGCCTATTTGACACAGTCTGAGAAGTCTGAGCTAGAGCAGTAAGACAGCTGAATATGAAGGGATTACAAATAAGGACAGAGGAACCCAAAACTATCTTTATTTGCCAATGATATAAGATTATATACATGTAACCCAAAAAATTCCACCAGGCAGTTCCTGTAGCTGAATGACACTGTCAGAAAAGTAACAGGATACAAAATTAATACACAAAAATCAGGATTTTTTTTCTATATACGAATGACAAATGCAATGAAATATAAATCAGGGAAATAATTCCATTCACAATAGTATCAAAATATATCTTGGGGTTACGCTAACTAAAAAAAAAAAAAAAAAAAAGACTTGTGTGATAAAAACTTTTTGATATTGAAGAAAGAAAACAAGTGAACAATTTATCAGAAGATTCAAAGACCTCCCATGTTCATGGATCAGTAAGATTAATATAGTAAAAATGGCCAAAGGTGATCTACAGATTCAATACAGTGACCATCAAAATTCCAACACAACTCTTCACAGAACTTGCAAGGAAACTCTTAAGCTTTATATGGAAACACAAAAAACCAGGATAGCTAAAATAATAATAAAAAGAACTACTAAGGTATCACACACCTGATTTCATGTTTACTACAGAGCTATAGTAACAAAAAGAGCATTTTATTGGCTCCAAAAAGACACATTGGTCAATGTTATTGAATGGAAGATCCCCACACAAAACCATTAGCCTCTGATTGCCTGGTTTTTGATAAAGAAGCCAGAAATACACACTGGAAAGAAGATAGCATCTTCAACAAATGGTGCTGGTCATACTTTTGTGCGCATATAGAAGAATTCAAATAGAACTATACTTATCACCTGTTACACAATTCAACTCCAAATGGATCAAAAATCACAACATAAAACCAGCTGCACTGTATCAGACAGAAAAGAAAGCATGGATTAGCTCTGAACTCACTTGCATAGGTGAATACTTTCTGAAAAAAAAAAAACAAGGTTAGCACAGACATTTAATAATTATCATTTAATAAAACATCAATAATTAATAAATGGGATCTTATGAAACAGAAAAGCTTCTTTATTGCAAAGAACACTATCATTTGGACAAAGCAGCAGCCTACAGAATGGGAAAAGGTTTTGTATAATAAGTACATATTCAATAAAGGAATAATATCCTAAATACACAAAGAACTCAAATAACACTGGTTATAAAAAGATCAAGTAATTCAATTCAAAAAGGGTACAGATCTAAACAGAGAACATTTAACAGAGAAAATGCAAACGACCAAGAATGGCTTAAAGAAATGTTTAATATCTTTAGCCATCAGGTAAATGTACATCAAGCAACTTTGAAATATCATCTTTTACCATTCAGAATGAGTATGATCAAAAACACATGACAGCTCATACTGGCAAGGATTTGTAGGGGAACACTCATACATTGCTGGTGAGACTACACATTTGTGCAACCATTATGGAAATCAATGCATGGAATTCTCAGGAAGCTGGGAATAGACTTACCTCAATATTCAGCTATACCACTCTTGGGCATATAACCAAGGACACATTATTTATACTAAAATAGAGGCACCTGCTTAACCATGATTATAGCTGCTCTATTCATAAAAGCCATAATTTTGAGGAAAAGGGCAGTAAGTGAAGAACGGATGAAGAAAATGTGGTACATTTACATAAAGGAATATTATTCACTCATTAAAAATGAAACTATAAAATTCTTAGGTGAATGTGTGAATCCAGAAAAAAGAATCATCCTAAGCAAGGTAACAGAGATTCAGAAAGAAAAAATGTGGTATGCATATGCTTATATATGGATATAAGCTGTTAACTCTTGATAAGAAAGCTAAATTCCTATATCCACAGATGTTGGCTACAGCGCAAGGTATAGGGGGAAGGGATGACCTTCCTAGGAATGGCAGATAGAATAGATAGTCAGGGATGGACAATGGTGGGGCACATGGATGGGATGATCAAACCGGGTAGGGGAGAGAAGAGGAGGGTGAGGGAGCAAATATTGGGAGGAATAGATAAAAGTAAGAGACCTTTGCGTGGTCATATGGAAAACTAACACAGTAGAAACTTCCTACAATATATGCATATGTGAAGCTGATCTAAATGAAATTACCAAATAACACCTGAGATGGAAACCCAACTGGACAGCTCATGTAAACTAATGAAGCTTCCATGGCCGTGAATGAGTTGCATCTCAGTGAGATTTTAGGCAAAGGAGATTTTAGGTTCATGGGACCCCCAAACAATCTAGGCTACTGCCAAAAATACTAGTGGCTCTCTACAAACTGACAATAAATCCCTATTGCTGAAGAAAACACCCTCGCAATTTACTTGACATATAGAATTGATCTAGTGCCTACCTAGACCCTTCACTCTTATGAATCAATCTTTATGGTACTTGAAGCTGCTTAGCATGCTAATAAAGGAGAAAGGTAAACACCAAGGCAGCTACAAAGTCTGATTTACAATGATGGCCTGCCTGCAAAACACACTACTGTAACATGGATCAAAGTTTGTGGAAGTAACAAACCACTGTTTGAGTAGATTTAAGGCCTAACCCATGAGGTGGAATCCATTCCCAACAGTGCTCTGGTCCCCAAGAACCCACGATTGAAAAGGCCACATAGCTAGGGCAAACCAAATGCTTGTTCTGCTAAAGGAATGTAGCCATAAAATGTCTCCTAGCAACATTGTGCTGTACTCACACAAAAGTTTGTGCTTAGCCTTCATCAAAGCAGCTTTTAACAGAAGAGGAGAACAAATGCAGAGATGCACAGCTGGACTGTGTGCAGAGAATGTGAGACCTTGAAACACTTACTTCTAAATGGGATGCAAATATTTTTCAAATTATGCAACCATTAGAAACTGAAGGAAAATTACCAAAATCATTGTGTGAGGCCACAGTTACCGTGATATCCAAACCATACAAAGATCCAAAAAAAAAAAAAGGGATAATTACAGAACAATTTTCCTCATGTTCATAGATAGAAAAGTCCTCAGTGAGAAACTTGCAAATGGCATCTAAGAACAAATAAAAAAAAAATCATCAACCATGATCAAGTAGACTTCATACCAGAGATGCAGGGATGGATCAACATAAAAATCAGTAAATGTGATCGACCATATAAACATACTGAATGAAAAAAAAAAAAAGAACAAAATTATCTTGGTTGTAGTTTTCAGAAATTTATAGTAGCATGCCAAAATATGCCTAAAATTTGACAAAGGTGCTTGATTGTAAATTGTAAGGAAGGTCAAATGTCTGTGTACTTCATAGAATTTTGAATGTAAAAATGGCACATGTAAGGTTTCAGATGGAAATATGGATCCTCTTGGAAATTAGATTCACATCAAGCACATTCCTCTTGAAAATAATCTGGGTGCAGTTTGCCAATTCCCTGAGACATTGTTTAAAGTTTAAAGGTGATGGACTATTTTATCTGTGGAGTAAATTTCATAGCAATAAACCTTTACAGTCCCTGCATGAGAAATCTTGGTTATGTTCAGACATATTTACATTGAGAATTGGGGAGCACAGAAGCAGAGAAGAAACAAATGAAAGAACTTACAGTTTATCTGAAAAGTAGTACAAAGAAAGTAACTACCAAAATGCATTAAGGTACAATTGCTATAGGATTAAGAAGAAGCCAAGAACTATTCAGTTGACAACAGGAATGAAACTCTGGAGGTCTCTCAGAGACTGGTGAAATGATTACCACTATAAGGTCAGAGATACACAAAACCAAATTCAGTTTGTGTATATTTTGTGGAAGTGAATTCAGGGGACCACTCGGACCATTTGCACAGACACATTTCAGGTGTTGAGACACAAAAAGGCAGATGCACCATTATTCAAGTAGGTCTTGACAAGGCTCCTGCTGAGGTCTGGTCTTAGACTACCAATATTGATATAATCAATGTAGACTCTTGCCAACACAAACAGGCCAAAAAGCACAAAATGTATGTAAATTTAACCCAGGGTTAGGCATTAGTAATTGTTCTCTGGGTGACAAACTCTCTGACGGTCACCATGACCAGTAGCTGGGAAGCAGAGCATGGAAGCCACTTGTAACATTGTTCCAAAGACTTATTTCTCTCCTATTATCCACTGTAAAAGTAAGCAAGGAAAGGCATGCAACTATGGACCTATTGGACAACTCTTCTGTGTTGGGGAGGTCTCCTTTGACTGGTCCTCACACTCAACTACTTTGTATACACACAGGCCTCTCTAAACTCTGTAGGCAGCCCGGCTTCAGATCCATTTTCTATTGTCTAGAACTTCACCTACTCTTACTAAGTCATCCTGACTTCAATTATCTTCCTTCTTGGTCATGAGACAAGAACCACATGGAAAGATTGTCTTTCACATTGCCAGATCAGGCCACACTGACATTGCACCCTGAGTTTTCTCTCTTTGCTTTATTTGTTCTGCATATTTTCTTCTACCAGGAAAGTTATTTGGAAGCCAATTGATTGATTACTGAGTCTTCCAAAAATATACGCATTTTGTTTGCTTCCTACTTTTCCAGTTGTCGGTTGGAAAAGGGTTAACCTTTTTATTTATAAAATCCTTTTACTATAGAAACATTTACAATAAGTTTGAAGTGTCCAAATCTTTGTGTTCTTTAATAATATGTTTGGAATATTTTGCCAAATATTTGTCATCAAGTTTCTTTATTTGTGTTTGAAAAGGAATCTGAGTATGCTTAGAGTCTTAAGAAGGAAGTCTCAAGGCTGGAAATAAGACTCAGAGGTTAAAATCACATACTACTATTTCAGAGTGACCAAGTTAAGTCCTCAACACCCACAAGTGGTGACTTACTAGGTCCTGTAACTTCCAGCTCCAGAGGACCGAGCATTCTTTTAAGGTCTCTATGGGTATTACAGTTGTATACAAACTATAAAATATTCACTCATGTATGCATATGACTTTTAAAGGTATTAAATATTCCTGAGAAGAAGAAAGTTCCTGACAACTTCCCAGACACCATGTGATCCCTCAAATGCTGACCTCTTAGGTCACTGGCATGTGGAACTACCTGTACTCATACATGGCCAAATTCTCAATGTCTGATAGAACAGCTTCATGTTGTCTGGCAGGGAGCCCTGGGTCCTCAAGGGAATTTCACATTTCCACTCCCTCAGTCTTTGATAAAGGAGAAAGTTACACAGCTGTTGCTTCTTGTACTTCAAGCTTATATAAACCACACTTTCCTGAGTCTTGCTTGGAAATGGAGCCTCTGAATTGAAAGAAAAACTATTGCTATTTTATTAATATCAGCTGTCAGCATTTACATTTTTCTGTTTTACAAGAATTAATACTTTTGACAACTATTTTTTAAATTAAAAAATAATCATCTTGTTTTATCCTTTCTTTTCCATTCCAGAAACCCTCCTGCGTGTCCCGCTTACTCTCTTTCAAATTCCTGAAGGCCTAATTCCTTTAAAGGATCTCGGCAATCTCTCTCGATACATTGGTAAGATAAAAATGATTAGTATACTTTAAATTCTTACGTGAAAGTAAAAATTGCATGTATGTAGCAATTAGAGTAAATGGGTATCAAAACAACCAGGTAAGAAAACAGTTACAGTTTCCTCTTTTCCTGCTTTATTAAATTCCGCCTAAATGTCTATGTTGTGAGAATGATTGGTTGTTGAAGTCTCATGTCTATTATGTTACTGATCTAATCACAATGACTTTATTTGATGTGGTAGAATTGTAAAAAAAAAAAAAACCCTTTAAAATCAAGTTTAAGTAATCAATCCTTGACACTTTTATGAGAAATATCCCTCATTTTTTGATAAATGATCCATTGTGCTTAGTTATTCATGTATCCTGATTATATTTTAGATCGTAATTGAAAGTTAGCCTTATATTTTTACTGCATCTGACAATATTTTGATCTATGCATATAAACAAGATACTTCTTATGTATATGTACTTGAGGACATATAATATATATACACATGTATTTACATGTATTAGAAAAATATATAAAATGTTTGACTTCTTTTGAGAATGAATGATTCACAAGAACCCACCCATGAAACAAATTGATCAATGTCACATGTTTAGAATTTGGCATTGTGTAGAGGTGAATGCCACTCTGAATGAAACAGTGACACTGGAGTTATTGGTGGTGGACTCATATATTACTTGTCTGTGAAGGAAAGTACTTTCAATGAAAACAGACTTTTAGGTTAAATCTACGCTCATCATTGTCAAAAAAATGAAATTAAATTAAAATTTTTGTTGCATAAACATGAAATTTACCTCGTGAACTGTGACATATGTATAAGTGTGAACAGCGACATCTTAGAAATGTTACGAAACTTCACATCCCTTCATCTCCTATTTGTCACTCCTCATCAGAGGTGGCACAAGCAGTGTGTGAAATATATGCTTTTCGCAACCCAACATTATGTACTATGAAGATTAATGTTCATGCTGCCCTCATGTCTGGGACAAATAAAATTAAATATGGAAAGGACAGCTAGCCCACACTTATATTTCATAACAACATAATTTGTAAAGGAAAGTTTTAAACCTGGGCTTTCTTTTATACTCAGAATTTATGTGGAAAACCATAACAAGTTGAGGAGAAGATTAAGTAACCTGATAATTTTGATGAACTCTAGGGTTAAGGGAATCAGTGCATCCCACATTGAGAGCCTTTCCTTTCCTTACAGTCAGTCTATCCACACTTCTCTTTGTTCCTTTGACTTTTCTGCACTTACCCACATACCCTGTTCTTCTCTGCCTATTTTATTACTTCCTCTTGTTTTTCTTTAACCTGATATAAATTGCCCTTCAAGATTTCCTGACTGCTTTAACATTTCCCTCATCTCTTCTTTCTAACTTATATTAAAATTATCTGCAGTATAGGGCTCCCAACTTCAGAGTACATTCACAGACTCCCCATACTATCATGCTGTTTTTCTTTGATATGCCTTGGGTTTAATCACAGGAATGTTCTTCACATTAAAGACACTAGTATTCCCTGCTTTCAAATAATTTCATCAGTTCCTGTCCTTCTTGAGTATTTATTTTGGTTTTTAGCACCAGTATTCGATATTTTTTCTAATCTTTCATTTCTTTCTTCTTGTTCCATCTTCTCTTCATATCCACACATTTTAGAATTTGACTTCTCAGGGTGCTTATATGATTTCTGTGCTTAATACTTATTTTTGTAGAATACCCTTGTTTTTTTTTTTTTTTGTTTAATTTAGAGATAATGACCAATTTCATTAAGTAGAAACAGTGTTGAGAAATGTGATTGAAAAATGGGTAGAAACAGAAGAGAGAAAGACTTCCAAATAGCAGCCCCAACCTTGTACCAAAACTCTTCAGATAAGTGCTGTTTCCACTCCTGCTGACTTGAGATGCAACACACCAGTCAGACAATCACTGGTGTGAGTACCAGGTGCATTTGGATGAGTCTTAGTATGGTTGTCTTGTTGGTTTCAGGATCTCAATTTCTTTGTCTCTGCCATCTATGTGACTATATATACCAAAGCATGTATATGTGGGCTTGAGTGGAAAACATCATCAATTCTCCCCCTTCTCCTGCTAGGAAGGAGAAGCGTGAGAAAGTGTATTTGTAGCCATTTGGGCTTCTTGAATAGATAGAAGCCCCAGACTAGCAAACATGCCTGAATTAGAAAGTGATTCATATGTGTCTGTCTAATGAGTTAAATATAACCACCCTACAGTCTCATTAATATTACCTCCTCAGCATTCTGTATCTTCTGTATTTGCAATCTTTCTTCAGATTTCTTTCTTTACATCCTGTGAGAAGTAGGTTACCTGTAACTCTGCTTCCAACTGCTATAATTGCTCCAAGTCATTGCTTATTTAGAGTTCTGTAGAAGTAGACTCATATACCTAACTATAAACTACTCAGATGTTGAGAAGCTGTTTCTTTCTGGAATTTGACAAGGAAGTTCTCATTTTTTTTGATCACCACTAATCCAGCCATCAAGTGACCTCTCTCTCCGGAGCTCTACCACTCTTTGATACCTACTATGTAATTAAGTCTTAGGTACCATAAATACTGTAAGTTTAAATATGTTAGTCATCACCACATCAGAAAAATTCTTTCTAATATGTGCCATAGAAAACATTTATGTTGACCTCAGAGGAGAAATATTTTTAATGCATATATTTCTAACGCATTTTTTTGTGTATTGACTCTATTGCTACAATACTTTGTTACATCTATAAACATCCTTCTGGACCACCAATAAGGTAATTTAATTTGGAAATCTTAGGGAAGTAGTGTATTATGCTTTGGGTCCTCACTACAAATTTTTTTTTCCCTAAAACTTTTTTTTAAATCTTTCAAATATTTAATTAAATGTGCTTCTGGAAAAACCATTTCACATCTTGGAAATCCCATTAAAAGCCCATTTACTAAGGGATAAATTATAAATTCCTTTACAAGGAATTTAATGCAGTGTATAACCTTGTTTGTTCCAATAGCTTTCCTTATGTCTCTGCATCCTATAAGAAACACAAAATATCAAGTATCAAAAGGTTTCTCAATCAACATGTCACAGTATTCAAAGGTCTCCCATTCAACCTTTATCAGGTACTTCTACTAAATACTGCCCAGAATCAGTTTAAAATTTTTACATTCTTAATTTCCAGAATATCCCTTCAGTAGTAATATTGTACAGACTATGAGAAAAGTGTAATATATCATCTCATCATTAGAAGCCTCTCTAATATTCATATCATAAAACTCTTCTGGTGACTTACTGTCTTACATTTATTACACCTAATTTCAGGAGACATTCAGTGATGATATGGAGAAGGAGAATGCAACATTATGGACAGAGTTTGTTCTCACAAGTCTCCCGTGCCAACAACAGTGGAAAATTCTTCTGTTCCTAATGTTCTCGGTAATATACCTCACGACCATTATGGGGAACCTTGGTCTCATCACTCTCATCTGGAATGACCCTCATCTTCACATCCCCATGTACCTATTAATTGGTAATTTAGCCTTTGTGGATACTTGGTTATCATCCACAGTGACACCAAAGATGCTATTCAATCTTCTAAACAAGGGCAAGGTGATTTCTTTCTCTGAATGCATGGCACAATTTTTTTCCTTTGTAATCAGTGTGACCACAGAATGTTTTCTCTTGGCTGCAATGGCTTATGATCGCTATGTAGCCATATGCAATCCTTTGCTTTATCCAGTAATTATGACCAATAGGCTGTGCACTCAGCTGATAGTTTTATCATTTGTAGGTGGCTTTCTTCATGCTGTAATTCATGAAAGCTTTTTATTCAGATTAACCTTCTGTAATTCTAACATACTATATCACTTTTACTGTGATATTATACCACTGTTAAAGATTTCCTGTATTGATCCTTCTTTAAATTACCTGATGCTTTTCATCTTCTCTGGTTCAATACAAGTATTCAGTATTATGACTATTCTTATCTCTTACACATTTGTTCTCTTTACAATTTTAAAGAAGAAGTCTGACAAGAGCATGAGGAAAGCCCTCTCCACCTGTGGAGCCCATCTCTTCTCTGTGTTTCTATACTATGGGCCTCTCCTCTTCATGTATGTGCACCGTGCGTCTTCAGAAGTAGACAACCAAGACATGATCTTCTCTCTGTTTTACACAGTTATCATTCCTGTATTGAATCCTTTTATCTACAGCCTCAGAAATAAGCAAGTCTTGGATTCTCTGAAAAAGAAGTTAAAATAAAGATTTAGATCTCTTTAATAGCTGTCAATTTTGCTAAAATTCACAATATTGTGGAGGTAAACGTTCACATTTTGCATTGAAACAATTTAGCAATTGTAAATGTTGAAAGAGATTATTGAATTTAATTGCAACATTAATTATCTCCTCAATACGTTAGTATGCATCTGTATTCATTGTTCATATACAGATATGGAAAGTTTTAATGAAGTGTTCTTACATCACAATAAAGCAGAAATCATTCAAATAGTTTGTAGTTTCATGTTATTATATTATGCATGTACCAATAGCATAGTCATTTTATTTTTTTAATAGCGCTCAAGTATGCTACTTTAGAGATAAAATCATGCCAAAATACAGCCAAAATTTATATTATGTGTACTTGCTCTTGTTGGCATCTTTGTGTGTGAGTGCACAGAGGAAAGCCTCAGAAATATTAACAGACTTCAAATGTCTTTCATGACATCTCTGAGGTGAAGTGGTGAATGTCATTTGTTGAATAAATTCAGCACATATTTATCCCACACAAATAAATAAATATTTGATCATAGGCAAAGGAACTTATAAAAAGACAGTCCAAGCCATGAAGGGAACACCAATCAGCTTGAAGACAGTCTTGGCTCATTGATCTTCTGGAGTTAAGAAGTGATTTCTTCTCTGAGAAGAACCCACAGGTTGACTCACTAATAATGTGAGTAGATTGAAGAACTAAATAAGATAGACCTGGAAAAAAAGAGAGGAATGTAGCATAAGAGGGAGGAAATGTTTTCATTTTCCCTCAATAACCAATCCACGAGTCCACAAAGCACTCAACAGTTTTCAGAAACATCAAAATGTATTGATATGCCTCAAACAGACATAGCTTTAAATAAAAACTACTTAATTTCAAGTAATGGTAAGACGGTTTGATGCCATATCACCTGTTTGGGGCCTGGGAGTTGTTAGTGGATGAGCACGTTGGAAGAAATGAGTGATGAAAGTTTTACACACACACAGGTAAGGGGGCCTTGGCTGTGAGCCATAATGATGTCGAAAGTGTTTCTAAGGTTTTCTTCTGTGCACTCATACACAAACCTTCCCACTTCTTTACTGAGGTCCTTGATGTTAGGGATACATTATCCACACTTTGTAATATAAGAAACAGTCCATCCTCAAATGTTCTTGGAATTTATATTTTGTTATGTAAAAAGAAATCACTGTTTTATGGACTGCTGGGTGAGGGGTCATTTACATTTTGGCTGGTAAGTTTTGTATTGTCTGCAGATGTTTGATTTATGTGGGGGATGTTTGGTTGCACGTGATCTGCACGTGTTATCAGTAGAAGACCTAAGGAGCTCTGAATCAGTTAAAACACCTGATCTCTGAGGCTCCTGGTTCCACTGTGGATTATGGCACTGGCCATGAAGGTGGTTCCCTCTGCTCAGGATGGCAGAGCTTGCACATATGAGAATGCTAGCATGTCTTCTTTGGTGTGACTACATCATAGGCATACAACTACACACAGATCCATTGTTACCATACACTTCTGAAAAATGGCACCACACATATTTTCTTCCAGGAACTACTGACACTCTCATCCAAAGCCCACTTACCTGTTAGCCTATATAAGTTTACCTGCTCATTTGTACCATTATGGTCACCCTCATTTTATTCCTAAATATAACTAAGAAGACATTCTTCGAAGAGCTCTTAGTGAAATCACATCCATTTTCAGTAACATTCTATGCACTATCATTGCTACTCGATTATACACTAATATAATATTTGTTATCCTGACCTTTATAAACAATTTGTTCTGGAATATGATGTATTATATTATGTATATCTAGATATGCATATATAAATGTAGATATGAATTTACATATAATAATTTCCTTAGTTTGTTCGTGTAGCATTTGGATTCCTTGCCAAGAAACCTTTGATTTAATGTTGAAGTTTCTCCCTCCACAATTTTCTTCCTAAAACCCATTTTATAGACATGTGAGTTACTAAATGCTTTTTGGGCACAACATCACTGTGTCTTGTAATGCTTGGCTTCTACTACTTTTTTGACGAAATACAATCCCACCTTCTCCAACTGCCCCTGTCTTCATTTACAAGGTTAATGTTCTCCTTTATTGAGGTTTATCTCCAGTGTTATAGATTACTTGTAATATTTTCAGATTTTCCAAAAGAGTATATGATTGTTCAGTAATTCAAAATATCTAGCAATTTATATGTTCTTTTAAATTTTAACAAAATCATTTGGTTTCAAAGGACATTCTATATTATAATTGAGAAATGCCACCTTGCTCTCTTCCTATATTCTAACACCAAGGCGTATATGCATCAGAACTTAAAGAAACATTTGTGAACTACGTTACACTCAAATGAATTTGCTGGCATTGGCGCATTGTATAAAGGAAGTTTACACATTCCTTTTCAGATTTGATATCACACTACACAAACTACTGGGACTGTAATGTCTGCTTATCATATCTCACTATATTTCTTGAATAAAGAAAGCATCATACAGCCTGTTCTGGTCTGTACCATGTCCTCTGGGTATGTAGTATGGCTTACAGTTTAGAGATTTTATATGATTCCTGAATGTGCAAACAAGTGGGTCTTGATGTTTGAGCCTTCACTTAGGAAATTTTCCTTCATCTTGTTTGTCTTTTCCAACACCAATGTGACAGTTTTTGTTTTATCTTATTCTATTTTATTTTGTTATGTTTTATTATTATACTTTAGAAGCCTGTTCTTTAGTAATGAGAGACAGAAATGGAAATGAACCCAGTTAGGAAGAGAGGGGAGAGGAGAAACTGAGAGAAGTAGAGGGTGAAGAACCCTAATCATGATATATTATGTGAGAAAAGTATCTGTTTTCAATAAAAGAAAAATGCTTTAAAAGTGTAAGAATCATACATCTAAAATGAAATACATGTGTTCATATCTATCTGTAATAGACTATGAAAAATATTAAAAGAATGGTTATGTGTTTGATTAAAGTAGAAAACTGGTACATATTTAAACAATTCACATGATTGCTCTATCTATGTTCCTGAAAGTCTGCCTAGTTCACAAGACTCAAGTACAACATCTGACCACTCTCTGTTCTTTTCAGAGATTCCCCCAAATCTTCGTGACAAAACAAGAATTAGTCTTTTTACCAGAGAGCCTATTTTATCACATTTGTGCAGTTTGTTGAATCCAACTGGTGTATACTGTTCACATTGAGCATGTGTTTCCCTTTCTCCAGTCCTTCCCAGATCCTCTCCACCCCCCTACTTGCCCAACTTTAAGTTCGTTCTCTCTTTTCCTCTTATCATTCAAACAAAACAAAACCCATAAAGGGACAAGAAACAAACTAAAACAAAACAACAAAAATAAAAAAAATGTATTACTCTCCAATCAACAAAAAAATTCTAAACTAACAAGCCAAGGACAAAAAAAAAATCCTGTGTTAAGCAAAATGAAACAAAATGCCCACAACAACACCATCGAGTCCACCTTGTGTTGACCAACACCTGGTCATGGGTCCTTTTCTGAAATGTGGTTAATACACCCAGTGAGACTCCATGGGAGACACTGCTGAAGGATCATTTCAATTGATGGTATCTAAAGACATACTGCTATACCCATTTATCATTGCCTTGTTCAACTTATATAGAATAAGTTGTTGTTGTTTTTTTGCAGTAGATGGGTATTAATATTAGACACTGTCCAAAGAGTGAAAGACATTTGTGCACTCAGTGCTAAATAGGATGTCTTTTTCAAACCCTTGGTCTTGATGCTCTGGAATCTATACAGAAGTGGAGGCAGAAGGTTTGAAAGAGCCAGAGGTGATGGATGACTCCAGGAAACAGTGTCTTTTACATACAAGAGGAATGATTCACATATGAACTCTCAGGGACCGTGGCAGCATGAACAAGAGCTGTCTGTTTTCAGGCCAGTGGCCAGCAGTGAGAGGAGAAAGTAGACACAGGGTTCCAGCCCTTACCAAAAAGCTATCTGCAGTTGATAACCATTGGCAAAGAAAAATATGCATTTTCTCCCATGGAGTTTCATTGGGTTTGTAAACGACATTCTAGGATAAGCCCCATGCCCAGAGTAGTCCAGCTAGTTGTCCAATAGTTGTCCACAAAAGGAACTCAATGGCATTTTTCTGGACTTTTTGTTTCATTTTCCTTTGTTTAGGGATTTTTTGTCTTATCTATCTTTTACTTGTTTAGTTTAAGAGTAGTAGGTTTCCCAATAAGGCCAGTTACCACTTTGGCATTGTCAGATATGAGTTCTGTCTCTTGGTGTGAGCATTTTACCTATTCAAGAAGTGGTTGGTTATTGCTATAAAATGTATGCTGCTGTTGCATTTGTAAGAAGGTTGCTGTTGTAGGCCACAGAATTTGTGGTTTGATGATATTGGTAATCACTTTTCTCAATCAGTAGCATGCAAAGTAGTCTAGCACCATGAATGCTAGTCAGTAGGTATGAAGTCTCTATTTAGTCACCAATCAACTTCTCTGTGTTCAATGACAAGTATTGTGCTCAGCAATAGGGTCTACCACCAGGAGTGGGGAATAACCGAAAGCTTTGGCAATAGGACGTGATGTTTAAGGGTTTCTGTGGGGCTTCCTTGACCAAAAATTCAATAAGATGTAACCAATTCCTGGAACTGGAGATGTATGTATATGCACATACACACATGGATGTCTTGAGAAAATAGTAAGATTGACAAACCCTTATTCAATTCAAATAAAAAGGAAGACAGACTAAAAGGCATAGAAAGATAAAAATTAACAATATTATAGATGAAAACAGGATATAACAAATGATAACATGGATATTCATAGAATCATAACCACATACTTTAGAAACCAGTACTTTAGTAAATTAAAAATCTAAAAGAAATGGATAATTTCCTTGATATATACCACTTATAATGCTAAATCAAGAACAGATAAACAAATTAACAGATTCATAAACCCTAGTGAAATGCAAGCAGTAATTAAAAGTCTCATAAAAACAAATAAAGCCCAAGGTCTGATGATTTTACCATTGAATCCTGTCAGATGTCCAAGGAGGAACTAACACCAACACTCCTCAAATTGTTCCACACACATAATCAGAAGAAACATCATGGAATTCTTTTTACCAAGTGACAGCTACCATAATATTTAAGCCATAAAGACTCAACAAAGAAAGAGAAGACCAGAACAATTTCCCTTATGATCATAGGTTCAATAATTCTTTATAAAATAGCTGCCAAATGAATGTGAGACCCCATAAAAAATTCTATCATTATTCCTCATTGATAATTCTCAATACCAATATTGGGTTGAAACATCAATGTTGATTCTTTTTATTTTGTTTAGGTATCATGAGTCACCCATTTTTGATTTGTTGTTCTGAAATTATTTATTCTTATTTTTCCTTGGGTGTATTCAGCATTTATCTGAGAGATACAGGAATAGTTCAATGTATGTAAATCAATAAATGTAATTCACTGTATAAAAAACTGAAAGGCAAAACCACAGGATCATCTCAGTAGATGCAGAAAAGACTTTTGACAAAAATCCAACATTCCTTCAAGGTAAAAGTCCTGGAGAAACAAATGATAAAAGAGATATATCTCAAAACAGCACAGGCAATTTTCAGAAATGCCATAACAGATACCAACCTAAATGAAGACAAGCATTTTCATGAAAATGAAGAAAAAAGCAAAATTGTCCACTCCTTCCATGCTTATTTGACAGAGTCTGAGAAGTTGAGCTAGAGCAGTAAGACAACTGAAGATCAAGGGATTACAAAAAGGGACAGAATAACTCAAAACTACCTTATTTGCCGGTGCTATGCGATTATACACATATACCCCAAAAATTCCACCTGGCATCTCCTATAGCTGAAAGACACTGTCAGAAAAGTAGCAGGATACAAAATTAATATACAAAAATCAGAATTTCTTTTCTATATTCAAATGACAAATGCTATGAGATATAAATCAGGGAAACAATTCCATTCACAATAGTCTCAAAATATATCTTGTGGTTATGCTAAGTAAGCAGAAAAAAAGACTTGTGTGATAAAAACTTTGTGATACTGAGGAAAGAAATCAGGTAAACAATTTTTCAGAAGATTCAAAGACCTCCCATGTTCATGAATCCAAAGGCAATTTACAGATTCAATACAATGACCATCAAAATTCCAACACAACTCTTCACAGAACTTGAAAGGACAATCTTAAGCTTTATATGGAAACACAAAAAACACAGGATAGCTAAAATAATAATAATAAAAAGAGCTACTATGTTGTCACCACACCTGATTTCAAGTTTACTACAGAGTTATAGTAACAAAAACAGCATTTTATTGGCACCAAAAGACATATTGGTCAATGTTATTGAATGGAAGATCCCCACATAAAACCCTATACCTCTGATTGCCTGGTTTTTGATAAAGAAGTCAGAAATACACACTGGAAAGAAGATAGCATCTTCAACAAATGGTGCTGGTCATACTTTTGTGTGCATATAGAAGAATCCAATAGAAACATATTTACCATCTGTTACAAAATTCACCTCCAAGTAGATCAAAAATCTCAACATAAAACCAGCTGCACTGTATCAGATAGAAAAGAAAGTGTGGAATAGCCCTGAACTCATTGGCACAGAAGAAGACTTTCTGAACAAAACACAGTTAGCACAGACATTAGTAAATTATCACTTAATAAAATATCAACAATTAATAAATGGAACCTTATGAAACAGAAAAGCTTCTTTATTGCAAAGGACACTATCATTTGGTCAAAGAAGTAGCCCACAGATGGAAAAAGATTTTGTATACTAAGTACATATTCAATAAAGGGATAATATCCAAAATATACAAAGAACTCAAAAAATACTGATTATAAAGAAATCAAGTAATTCAATTAAAAAAGGGTACAGATCTCAACAGAGAATTCATAAGAGAGAAAACAAAAATGGCCAAGAAATGCTTAAAAAAACATTTAACATCTTTAGCCACCAGGTGAATGCACATCAAGCAACTTTGAAATTTCATCTTTTACCAGTCAGAATGGGTAAAATCAAAAACACATGACAGCTCATACTGGCAAGGATTTGTAGGGGAACACTCACACATTGCTGGTGAGACTACTCATTTGTGCAACCATTTTGGAAATCAATGCGTGGAATTCTCAGGAAGCTAGGAATAGACTTACCTCAAGATTCAGCTATACCACTCTTGGGCATATACCCAAGGACACGTTCTTTATACTACCACAGAGACGCCTGCTTAACCATGATTATAGCTGCTCTATTAATAAGAGCCAAAAATGGAGGAATAGATCAGTAACTGGAGAATGGATAAAGAAAATGTGGTACATTTACACAATGGAATATTATTCAGCCTTTAAAAATGAAATTATAAAATTCACAGGTAAATGGATGGATCCAGAAAAAGAAAGTTACCTAAGCGAGGTAACACAGATCCAGAATGAAAACCATGGTATGTATATGCTTATATTTGGACATAAGCTGTTAACATTTTACAAGAAAGCTAAATCACTATAACCACAGATGCTGGATACAGAGCAAGGAGTGGGGGAAGGGATGACCCTCTTGGATGGGGAGATAAAATAGATAGTCCTGGATGGACAATGGTGGGGACACATGGATGGAATGATCAAACAGGATAGGGGATAGAATAGGAGAGTGAGGGTGGGAATATTGAGAGAAATAGATAAAAGAAAGAGACACCTGAGGGATCCTATGGAAAACTAGCATAGAAATATTCTAAAATATATGCATATATGAAGGTGTTCTAAAAGAAATTACCAAATAACACATGAGATGGAACACCAACTGGACAGCTCCTTTAAACTAATGAAGTTTCCATTGCCAGGAATGAGCTGTATCTCATTGAGATTTTGGGCAACGTGGCCTCATGGGAACCTCAAACAACCCAGGCTATTGCCAAGAATACTAGTGGCTCTCCACAAACTGACAGTAAGGCCATATTCCTGAAGAAAACACCCTCATTATTCACTTAAAATATGAATGGGATGATCAAACAGAGTAGGGAATAGAAGAGTAGGGTGTGGGAGGGAATATTGGGAAGAATAGGTAAAAGTAAGAGACCTTTGAGGGGTCCCATGGAAATATAACACAGTAGAACTTCCTACAATATATGCATATATGAAGGTGATCTAAATGAATTTACTAAGTAATATGTGAGATAGAGCTGCACGGGACAGCTCCTATAAACAAATGAAGATTCTACTACAGGGAATGAGTTGCACCTCATTGAGTTCTTGGCCAAGCGGGCCCCATGGGAACTCCATATTACCCAGTCCATTGTCAAGAATAATGGTGGCTCTCCACAAAGTAACAGTAAAGCCCAATAGCTGCAGAAAAAATCAGCACAATTCATTTCACATATAGAGTTGATCTAGTGCCTACATAGACCCTACACTCTTATGAACTAATCTTTATGGTACTTGAAGCTGCTTAGCACACTAATAAAGGAGAAAGTAAACATCAAGACAGCTACAAAGTCTTTGATTTACAATGAAGACTTGTCTCCAAGACACTACTGCAACAGTGGATCAAAGTTTGTTGAACTAACCAATCACCATCTGAGTGGATTTAAGGCCAATCCATGAGATGGAATCCAGTCACAACAGTGCTCTGACAGCCAAGAATCCAAGACTGGAAAGTCCAGGGATCTATGGGAAAACAAAATGCTTGTTCTGCTAAAGGAATGTAGCCATAAAATGTCTCCTAGCCACATTGTTCTGTGCTCACATAAAAGTTTGTGCTGAGCCATTATCAAAGAAGCTTCCTTTAGCAGAAGACAAAAACACAGAGATGCACAGCTGTACTATGTGCAGAGAATGTGAGACCTTGGAACACTTAGTTCTAAATGGGATACAAATATCTTTCAAATTATTCAACAATTAGAAACTGAAGGAAAATTGCCCAAATCAATCTGTGAAGCCACAGTTATAATCATATACAAAGTATACAAAGATCCAAAATGAAAGAGAATTATAGACCAATTTTCCTTATGAACATAGTTAGAAAATTACTCAGTGAGAAACTAAGAGCATCTAAGAGCAAATAAAAAATATCATCAACCATGATCAGGTAGACTTCATACCGGAGATGCAGGGATGGATCAACATAGGAAAATCAGTAAAGGTAATCGACCATATAAACATACTGAATGAAAAAAAAAAAAAAAAAAAACCAAAATTATCTTGGGAGTAGTTTTCAGAATTTATAGTAGCATGCTAAAGTACGCCTAAAATTTCACAAAGGGAGCTTGATCGTATTGTAAGGAAGGCTCAAATGTCTGTGTACCTCACAGAATTTTCAAAGTAAAGATGAGACGCGTAAGGTTTCAAGTGGAAATATGGATCCTATTGGAAATTAGGTTGATACCAATCACATTCCATTTAAAAATAATCTGGGTACAGTTTGCCAGTTCCCTGAGACATTGTTAGAGATGAAGTTTAAAGGTGATAGATTATTTTATCTGTGGAGTAAATTTCATAGCAATACATCTTTCCAGTCCCTGCATGAAAACCCTTGGCTATTTTCAGACATATTTACATTGAGAATTGGGGAGCAGAGAAGCAGAGAAGAAACAAATGAAAGAACTTACAGTTTATCTGAAAAGAAACACTTAGAAAGTAACTACTAAAATGTGTTACGTTATAATTGCTACGGGATTAAGAAGAAGCCAAGAACTGTTCAGTTAACAACAGGAATGAAACTCTAGGCAGAGCGCAACGGGAAGTGAAGTGATAGGTACTTTAAAGCCAGAGATATACAAAACCAAATTCAGTTTGTGTATATTTCATGGCAGTCAATTCAGGGGACCCCAGGGACCCATTGCACAGCATTTCAGGTGTTGAGATATGCCATTATTCAAGTAGGTCCTGACAAGGCTCCTGCAGAAGTCTGGTCTTAGACTACCAATATTGATATAATCAATGTAGACTCTTGCCAACACAAACAGGCCAAAAAGCACAAAATGTATGTAAATTTAACCCAGGGTTAGGCATTAGTAATTGTTCTCTGGCTGACAGACTCTCTGATGGTCACCATGACCAGTAGCTAGGAAGCAGAGCATGGAAGCCAATGTAAAATTGTTCCAAAGACTTATTTCTCTCCTATTATCCACTGTAAAAGTAAGCAAGGAAAGACATGCGACTATGGACCTATGTAACAACTCTTCTATGTTGGGGAGATCTCCTTTGACTGGTCCTCACGCTCAACTACTTTGTATACACACAGGCCTCTCTAAACTCTGTAGGCAGCCCGGCTTCAGATCCATTTTCTATTGTCTAGAACTTTACCTACTCTTACTAAATCATCCTAACTTCAATTTTCTTCCTTCTTGGTCATGAGACAAGAACCACATGGAAAGATTGTCTTTCACATTGCCAGATCAGGCCACAGTGACATTGCACCCTGAGTCTTCACTCATCTGCATTATTTTTTCTGCATATTTTCTTCTACCAGGAAAGTTATTTGGAAGCCAATTGATTGATTACTGAGTCTTCCAAAAATATAGGCATTTTGTTTGCTTCTTACTTTTCCAGTTGTCGGTTGGAAAAGGGTTAACCTTTTTATTTATAAAATCCTTTTACTCTAGAAACATTTACAATAAGTTTGAAGTGTCCACATCTTTGTGTTCTTTATTAATATGCTTGGAATATTTTGCCAAATATTTGTCATCAAGTTGTTTTATTTGTGTTTGAAAAGGAATTTGATATGCTTATAGACTTAAGAAGGAAGTCTCAGGGCTGGAAATAAGACTCAGAGGTTAAAATCACATACTACTATTTCAGAGTGACCAAGTTCAGTCCTCAACACCCACAAGTGGTGACTTACTAGGTCCTGTAACTCCAGCTCCAGAGGACCAAGCATTCTTTTAAGGTCTCTATGGGTATTACAGTTGTACACAAACTATAAAGTACTCACTCATGTATGTATATAACTTTTCAAGGTATTAAATATTCCTGAGAAGAAGAAAGTTCCTGACAAATTCCCAGACACCATGTAATCCCTCAAATGCTGACCTCTTAGGTCACTATCATGTGGAACAACCTATACTCATACATGGCCAAATTCTCAATCTCTTACAGAACAGCTTCATGTTGTCCTACAGGGAGCCCTGGGTCCTCAAGGGAATTTCCCATTTCCACTCCCTCAGTCTTTGGAAAAGGAGAAAGTGACACAGCTGTTGCTTCTTGTACTTCAAGCTTATATAAACCACACTTTCCTGAGTCTTGCTTGGAAATGGAGCCTCTGAATTGAAAGAAAAAATATTGCTATTTTATTAATGTCAGCTGTCAGATTGTACATTTTTTCTGTTTTACAAGAATTAATACTTTTGACAGCCATTTTTTAAATTAAATAATAATTATCTTGTTTTATCCTTTCTTTTCCATCCAGAAACCCTCCTGCGTCTCCCACTTACTCTCTTTCAAATTCCTGAAGGCCTAATACCTTTAAAGGATCTCGGCAATCTCTCTCGATACATTGGTAAGATACAAATGATTACTATGCTTTAAATTCTTACGTGAAAGTAAAATGTTGCATTTATGTAGCAATTAGAGCAAACGAATACCAAAACAACCAGGTTAAAAAACAAACAAACAAACAAAAAAACAGTTACAGTGTCCTCTTTTCCTGCTTTATTAAATTCCGCCTAAATGTCTATGTTGTGAGAATGATTGGATTGCTGAAGTCTCATGTCTATTATGTTACTGATCTAATCACAATGACTTTATTTGACGTGGTAGAATTGTAAAAAAAAAAAAAAAACCCTTTAAAATCAAGTTTAAGTAATCAATCCTTGACACTTTTATGAGAAATATCCCTCATTGTTTTGGTAAATGATCCATTGTGCTTAGTTATTCATGTATCCTGATTATAATTTTGTTCTTAATTGAAAGTTAGCCTTATATTTTTATTGCATCTGACAAAATTTTGATATATGCATATAAATAAGATACTTCTCATGTATATGTACTTGAGGACATACAATATATATACACGTACCTGTACATGTGTTATGAAAACTGTGAAAATATTTGACTTCTTTTGAGAAGGAATGATTCGCAAGAACCCACCCATGAAACAAATTGTTCAGTGTCTCATGTTCAGAATTTGGCATTGTGTAGAGGTGAATGCCACTCCGAATGAAAGAGTGACACTGGAGTTATTGGTGCTGGATATGTATATTACCTTTCTAGTGTGTCTGTGAAGAAAAGTACTTTCAATGAAAACACACTTTTAGGTTAAATCTATGCCCATCATTGTCACAAAACCAAAATGAAATTAAAATTTTTGTTGTATAAACATGAAATTTACCTCATGAACTGAGACATATGTATAAGTGTGAACAGCGACATCTTAGAAACGTTACAAAACTTCACATTCCATCATCTCCTATTTGTCACTCCTCATCAGAGGTGGCACAAGCAGTGGTGAAATATATGCTTTTCGCAAACCCAACATTATGTATTATGAAAATTAGTGTTTATACCTTATGACTGTGTATAAATAAACTTAAATACGGAAAAGACAGCCATCCTATGCTTATATTTCATAGCAACACAATTTGTAATGCAAGTTTAAAATCAGAGCTTTCACTTATACTCAGAATTTATGTGGAAAACCATAATGAGTCGAGGAGGAGATTACCTAAACTGAGAATTTTGAACTCCTGGGTTAAAGGAATCAGAACATCTGACATTGAGAGCCTTTCCCTTTCTTTATAGTCTGTCTGTCCTGGACATTTCTTTTTGATCCTTTGACTTTTCTACACGTACCCACAAGCCCTGTTCTTTTCTGCCTATTTTATTACTTCCTCTCATTTTTCATTAACCTGATATAAACTGCTTTTGAATCTCTTCTGACTGCTTCATCATTTCCCTCATCTCTTCTTTCTAATATATATTAAAATTGTCTGCAGTAAAATGAGTTATAGTGAGTCCTGGAAGTATGTAAATTCTTAGGGCTCCCAACTTTAGAATACATTCTCCCATTCCCCATACTATCATGCTGTTTTTTTAAAATATGCTTTGGTTTTAACCACAGGAAATTTCTTCCCATTAAAGATATTAATACTGCGTGCTCTCAAATTATTCCATCAGTTCTTGTCCTTCCAGAGTGTTTAACTTAGTTTTTAGCACCAGTCTTGGATCTTTTTTCTACTCTTTTCTTTTTCTCTTCTTGATACATCTTCTCTTCATATAAACAAATTTTAGATTTAGAACTCCCAGGGTGCTAATACATTTCTATTCTGACTACTTTTTTTCTGAAATATCTTTGGCTTCTTTTGTTTAATCCAGGGCCCAAGATTAGTATAGTGAACAATTTAATTAAAGAGGAACAATGTTGAGAATTCAGATTGAAAAATGGGTAGAAACGGAAGAGAGAAATGCATCCATGTAGCAGCCATAACCTTTTCCAGAACTCTTTAGATGAGAGCTGTTCCCACTACTGCTGACCTGAGATGCAACAGGCCACTCAGACAATCGCTGGCGTGAGCACCATGTGCATTTGGATGAGTCTTAGTATGCTTGTCTTGTTCACATTCAGGATCTTAATTTCTTTGTCTCTGTCACCTGTGTCACTATATATACACCAAAGCATGTATATGTGGGCTTTAGTGGAAAACATCATCAATTCTCCCCTTTCTCCTGCTAGGGAGGAGAAACATGAGACAGTGTGTTTGCAGCCATTTGGGCTTCTTGAATGGATAGAAGTTCCTGAGTAGCAAATATTCCTGAATTAGAGAGTGGTTCATATGTGTTTGTTTAAGGAGTGAAATATAACCACACTACAGTCTCTTTAATATTACTTCCTCAGCATTCTGTATCTTTCTCCCTATTTCTTTCTATACATCCTGTGAGAAGTAGGTTACTCTTAACTCTGCTTCCAACTGCTATAATTACACCAAGTAATTGCTTGCTTATTTATTGCTTATTTAGAGTTGGGTAGGAGTAGACTCGTATACCTAACTATAAACTACTCAGATGTTGAGAAGCTGTTTTTTTCTGGAATTTGACAAGGTCGTTCTCATTTTATTTTGATCTCCACTAATCCAGCCATCAAGTGACCTCTCTCTCCCTCGACCACTCTTTGATACCTACTATGTAACTGAGTCTTAGTTACCGTAAAATGTAAGTTTTGGAATATGTTAATCATCACCACATCAGAAAAAATGCTTTGTAATATGTGGAGTAGAAAAACATTCATGTTGACCTCGACAGTGGAATATTTTGAAAGCATATATTTCTAATACATTCTTGTGTATTGACTCTTCGGCTCCAATATTGCATTATCATCTATTTTTATATGAAATGTCCTTCTGGACCACCAATAAAGTAATTTACTTTGGAAATCTTAGGAAAAAATGTATCTTGTTTAGAATCTCTAACTCCAACATTTTTTTCCCCTAAAGCTTTTTTGTATCCTGCAAATATTTATTTAAAAGTGCTTTTGGAAAAATCATTACACTATGTGAACCCTGTTAGAAGCCCATTTCCTAAGGGATAAAAAATAAATTCCATTATCAGAAACTTAATTCAGTGTATAACCTGCTTTGTTCAAATAGTTTTCCTTATGTTTCTGCATCACATACAAGGCACAAAATTACCAGAGTCATTTTATTTCCTAGTTAATGCATCACAAGATTCAAAGGTCTCTCATTGACCCATTATCTGGTATTTCTACTTATATCTGAACATAAACAGTTTAAATTTTTTTCATTCATAATTTTTAGAATATTCCTTCAATAGTACTATTGTACAGATTATGAGAAAAGTGTAATATATCATTTCATCACTAGAAGCCTCTTTAATATTCATATCATAAAACCCTACTGGTGACTTACTGTCTTGCATTTATAACACCTAATTTCAGGAGACATTCAATGATGATATGGAGAAGGAGAATGCAACATTATGGACAGAGTTTGTTCTCACGGGTCTCACACGCCAACCACAGTGGAAAATTCTTCTGTTCCTAGTGTTCTTTGTAATATACCTCATGACCATTGTGGGGAACCTTGGTCTCATCACTCTCATCTGGAATGACCCTCATCTTCACATTCCCATGTACCTATTCCTTGGTAATTTAGCCTTTGTGGATACTTGGTTATCATCCACAGTGACACCAAAGATGATATTCAATCTACTAAACAAGGGCAAGATTATTTCTTTCTCTGAATGCATGGTACAGTTTTATTCTCTTGCACTTAGTGTGACCACAGAATGTTTTCTCTTGGCTGCAATGGCTTATGATCGCTATGTAGCCATATGCAATCCTTTGCTTTATCCAGTAATTATGACCAATAGACTGTGCACTCAGCTGATAGTTTTATCATTTGTAGGTGGCTTTCTTCATGCTGTAATTCATGAAAGCTTTTTATTCAGATTAACCTTCTGTAATTCCAACATACTTTATCACTTTTACTGTGATATTATACCACTGTTAAAGATTTCCTGTACTGATCCTTCTTTAAATTATCTGATGCTTTTCATTTTCTCTGGTTCAATACAGGTATTCAGCATTATGACTATTCTTATCTCTTACATATTTGTTCTCTTTACAATTTTAAAGAAGAAGTCTGACAAGAGCATGAGGAAAGCCCTCTCCACCTGTGGAGCTCATCTTTTCTCTGTGTCTCTATACTATGGGCCTCTCCTCTTCATGTATGTGCACCCTGCGTCTTCAGAAGTAGACGATCAGGACATGATCCTCTCTCTGTTTTACACAGTTATAATTCCTGTATTGAATCCTTTTATCTACAGCCTCAGAAATAAGCAAGTCATGGATTCTGTGAAAAAAAAGTTAAAAATAAAGGTTTAGATGTCTTTAATACCTGTTAATTTTGCTAAAATTCACAATATTGTAGAGGTAAATCTGAATATTTTGCATTTAAACAACTTAACAATTGTAAATGTTGGACGAGATTATTTAATTTCATTGTGATATTAATTATCTCCTCAATACGTTAGTATGCATCTGTATTCATTGTTCATATACAGATATGGAAAGGTATAATAAAGTGTTCTTACATCACAATAAAGCAGAAAGCATTCAAACTGTTTATAGTTTCATGTAATTATGCTATGCATGTACCATTAGCATAGTCATTCTGTATTTTTCAAAGGTGCCCAAGTATGATACTTTAGTGATAAAATCATACTATACACTCCAAAAATTCATGTTAGGTTTTTTTCTCTTTTTGATAGGTTTGTGTGAGGACATAGAAGGAAATGTCAGAAATACAGACAGATGTCCTTCATGACACCTCTGAGGTGAAGTGGTGGACATTTGTTGAGTAAATTCAGCACATATTTATTACACACAAATACATAAATACTTGAGCATAGTCAAAGTAAATAATGAAAAGGCAGTCAAAGCCATGAAGGGAAAGCCAACCAGCATGAAGACAGTCTTGGCTCATTGCTCTTCTTGAGTTAAGACAAGAAGTGATTTACTTCTCTGACAACAGCCTACATGTTGACTCATTAATAATGCAAGTGGTTTGAAGAACTAAAGATAGACCTGGAAAAAAGAGAGGAAAATATCATAAGGTGAAGGAAATGTTTTCATTCTTCCCTCAACATCCAATCCATGAGCCCACAAAGCACACAACAATTTTCAGTAACATCAAAATCTATTGATATGCCTTAAACACACACATTGCTTTTTAAAAAAAACTCTACTTAAATTCAAGTGATGGTAAGAGAATTTGGTGCCATAGCACATGATGTGTGGCTGGTAATGGTGAGAGGATGATCAGAATGGAAGAAATAAGTGACGACAGTTTTACACACACAGGTAAGTGGGCCTTGGCTGTGAGCCACAATGATGGTGATAAGTCTTTCTGAGGTTTTCTTCTATGAACTCATGCACAAAGCTTCCCAGTTCTTTATTGAAGACCTTGATATTAGTGATACATTATTTGCATGCTTTATAATAAACAAACCATCCTCAGATGCTGTAGTAGTTAATTTTTTGGTATGTATAAAATAAGAGACCTGTTTTGTTTTATGCACTGTTGGGAGAGGGGCCAGCTATGTTTTGGCTAGCTAGGTTTTATATTGTCTGTAGCTGTTGGATTTTGTGTGTGTGTGTGTGGGGGGGTGTTTGATGGCACATGATCTGCATATGTTATCAAGAGAAGACCTAAGGAATTCCAAATCAGAAAAATCACCTGAGCTCAGTGGCTCGGGGATCCACTATGGAGTATGGAGCTAGCCATGACAGTGGTTCCCTCTGCTGAGATCTGGCAGGACTTGCTCATATGAATATGCCTCTGTGTCCTCTTTGGTGAGCTCACACCATAGGCCTACTAGTACAAATGGTATGCCAACATGGGGAATGACATCATACCAGCTAATCCAATATGGAGTCAGGGAAGTAGAAAGAAATTCAAAACCTCACAGAGACCAGTTTGTTTTGTTTTCTTAAAACCTGTCCAGAAATTGGTAAGGTGAGGTTGTCCTCACAAGACACATCTGCTATAGTGATAAGAAATTCCCCCCATGAGGAAACACTACCTGAAGATAAGATTCACCTGCAATGATGCTAAGAAACACACTTGCTAAAAGATTCAGGACTAATGTTTGTTGTATTATGCAGGAGTTTTTGGAATGTTCTCCCAAACTTTGAACTCAAACATGAACTGACAAGTTATTTTCCCTGCAAAACAGACTCTATCTTAAAATCTGGAAAGTGTTTCCTCAGAGTCGGCACACAGAAACTGTCTTCCAGAACTGGCCAAGGTTTTAGCTCATGCTGGCTGCCGAACTTGGTATAATAAGAATCAATCAGGCGGTGTTGAAAGCATGAAGGCTTCATAGAGATCAGCTGAGATTTGGCACTACGAGAGGTCAGGAGAGGCCACTGGTAAAAGTACAGCCTCAGTGGCAGTTGAAGGCCTAGATTGAAGGGGTCATGAAGATATGTTGAGGCTTGGCATTATGAAGAGAAGCCCAGGAGAGGCAATTGGTGAAGGTTCAATCTCAGTAGCAGTTGGAGGCCCATATTGATGGGGTCATGTAAAGAAGTTGAGGCTTAGCACCATAAAGAGAGCCCAGTAGAGGCTATTAGTGAAAGTGAAGCCCAGTTGCAGCAAGGGAGCCCCGCATTCTGAAGATGCCAGTACCATGGGTTGACCACCAAGAACAGCAACAATAGTGTAGTGGAGCCAGTCAGGGTCTGGATGTAACAAATGGCACCAGGGAAATTTGGGAGAATCATAAGCATATATTTTAGAAACCAGTATTCTAGCAAATTAAAAATCTAAACAAAATTGATAATTTTCTTGATATATAGCACTTTCAACGCTATATCAAGAACAGATAAGCAATTTAACAGACCTTTAACCCCTAATGAAATGTAAGCAGTAATTAAAAGTCTCATAATAACAACAAAATGCCCAGGATCAGAGAATTTTATCACTGAATTCTACCAGATGTTCAAAGAAGAATTAACACCAACATTCCTTAAAAGCATTTTCACTTAATGCTTTTAAGGAACAAGATAAGATTCTCCATTCTTTCCATCCTAATCCAGCATAGTCTAAGTAGTCTGAGCTAGAGTGGTAAAACAGATGAAGATTAAGGGATTACAAATAAGAAGGGAAGAACTCAAAACTATCCATATTTACAGATGATACATGATTTTATTACACATAACCCAAAAAATTCCACCAGGCAGCTCCTACAGCTGATACACACTTTCAAACAAATAGTTGGACACATAATTAAAACATGAAAATCAGATTTTTTTTCTATGTACAAATGACGAATGTTCTGAGAAATAAATCAGGGAAAGAATTTCATACACAATAGTCTCAAAATATGTCTTGGAGTTATGCTAACTAAGCAAGTAAAAGACTTGTGTGAAAAAAACTTTGTGATATTGAAGAAAGAAATCAGATGGAGAATGTATCAGAAATTTAAAGACCTCCCCTGCTCATGGATCAGTAGAATTAATATAGTAAAAATGGGCATGGTACCAAAAGCAATCTACAGATTAAATACAATGACCACCAAAATTCCAACACAATTCCTCACAGAACTTGAAAGGAAAATGTTAAGCTTCATATGGAAACACAAAAAACACAAGATAGCTAAAATAGTCAATAATAATAAAAGAACTACTAGAGGTATCACCACACCTGATTTCAAGATTAGTACAGAGCTATAGCGAGAACACCAGCATTTTATTGGCACCAAAAATACACATTGGTCAATGTTATTGAATGGAAGATAGTCACAGAAAACCATAAGCCTCTGCATGCCTGAGTTTTGATAAAGAAGCCTGAAATAAACACTGTAAAGAAGAAAGCATCTTCAACAAATGGTACTGGTCATCCCTTTGTGTGCAAATAGAAGAATCCAAATAGATCCATACTTATCACCTGTTACAAAATTCAACTCCAAATGGATCAGAAACCTCAACATAAAAACAGCTGCACTGTATCAGACAGAAAAGAAAGTGGGAAATAGCCCTGAACTCATTGGCACAGGAGAAGATTTTCTGAACAAAACACATTTAGCACAGACACTTAATAAATTATCATTTAATAAAATATCAACAATTAATAAATGGGACCTTATGAAACTGTAAAGCTTCTTTATTGCAAAGGACACTATCATTTGGACAAAGCAGCAGAATGCAAAAAGATTTTGTATACTAACTGCACATTCAGTAAAGGGATAATATCGAAAATATACAAAGAACTCAAAAAACACTGATCATAAAGAAATCAAGTAATTCAATTCAAAAAGGGTACAGATCTAAAAAAAATTCTTAAAATAGAAAACACAAATGGCTGAGAAAGGCTTAAAGAGATATAAAATGTCTTTAACCATCAGGAAATGTATATCATAAAAGCAACTTTGAAATTTCATCTTTTACTAATCAGAATGAGTAAGATCAGTAAAACACAGGACAGTTCATACTGGCAAGGATTTGTAGGGTAACACTCTTACATTGTTGGTGAGACTACAAATTTGTGCAGCCATTATGGAAATCAATGTGTGGAATTCTCAGGAAAGTGGGAATAGACTTACCTCAATATTCAGCTATACCACTCTTGCGCATATACCCTAGGATACTTTCCTTATCCTAGAACATAGACACCTAACCATGATTATAGCTGCTATATTAACAAGAGCCAAAAATTAGAAAAAAAAAGCAAAAACCGAAGAATGGATAAAGAAAATGTGGTACATTTACATAATGGAATATTACTCAGTCTTTAAAAAGTGAAATCATAAAATTCACAGATAAATGGATGGGTCTCAAAAAATTCATCGTAAGATAGGTAACACAGACCCAGAAACACTAATATGGTGTGTATATGCTTACTGTAGACTCTTGATAAGAAAGCAAAACACCTATAACCACAGATGTCAGTTATAGAGCAAAGGAATGGGGGAGGGGATGACTCTCCCTAAGATGGGGAAACAGAATAGACAGCCATGGATAGACAATGGTGGGGGCACACGGATGGTATGATCAAACAGGGTAGGGGAGAGAAGAGGAGGGCGTGGGAGGGAATATTGGGAGGAATAGGTAAAATTAAAAGTCATCTAAGGGGTCATATGGAAAACTAACACAGTAGAGACTTCCTACAATATATGCGTATGTGGAGGTGATCTAAATGAAATTACCAAAGAACATGTGAGATGGAACCCCAACTGGACAGTTCCTGTGAACAAATGAAGCTTCCACTGCCATGAATAAGTTGCACCTTTTTATTTATAAAATCCTTTAACTCTAGAGACATCTATAATAAGTTTCAAATGTCAAAATCTTAATGTTCTTTATTAATATGTGTAGAATTTTTGATGAAATATTTGTCTTCAAGTTTGCTTGTTTATGCTTGAAAAGGAATCTGAATATGCTTATAGTTTTAGAAAGAAAGTCTCAGGACTAGAAATATGGCTTAGAGGTTGAAAGCATATACTGCTCTTTCAGAGGGACCAGGTTCAGTCCTTACCACCCATATCTGGTGGCTTACTAGTTCCCCTTACTCTAGCTCCAGAGAACCCATCATTCTCTTAAGGTTTCTATGGTTATTACAGCTGTTCACAAGCACAAAAAAATTCCAAACAAATCTATATCTATATATATATGCATTATTTAAAATATATTAAAATTTACAAAGAAGAAGAAAGCTCCTGACAATTTCCCAGACCCCTTGCAATTCCTCAAATGCTGACCTCTTAGGTCACTGGCATGTGGAACAACCTATACTCATACATGGCCAAATTCTCAGTCTTTGATAGAACAGCTTCATTTTGTTGGGCAGGGAATCCTGGGTCCTCAAGGGAATTTCACATTTCCACTCCCTCAGGCTTTGGGAAAAGGAGAGAGTGACACAGCTGTTGCTTCTTCCACTTCAAGCATCTATAAGTCACACTTTCCTGAGTCTTGCTTGGAAATGGAGCCTTTAAAACGAAAGAAAACTGATTAGTATTTTATTACTGTCAGCTGTCAGAATTTACATTTTTTGCTTTACAAGAATTAATACTTTTGACAAGCATTTTTTAGATTAAAAATAATTATCTCGTTTTATCCTTTCTTTTCTGTCCCACAAACCCTCCTGCGTGTCCCACTCACTCGCTTTCAAATTCCTGAAGGCCTAAAACCTTTAAAGGATCTCGGCAATCTCTTTTGGTACGTTGGTAAGGTAAAAATATTACTATACTTTAAATTCTTACATGGAAGTAAAGTATTGCTTGTATGTAGCAAATAGAATAAATAGATATCAAAACAACCAGGTAAAAAATGAGAAAATAGTTATAGTATCCTGTTTTCCTGCTTTATTAAATTCTGGATAAATATCTATGTTGTGAGAGTGACTGGTTTGCTGAAGTTAACATGTCTATTATGTTATTGACCTAATCACAATGACCTTTTTTTTTGATGAGATAGAACTGTAAAAAGAAAAAGAGCTTTAAAACTGATTTAAATAATCTCTCCTTGACACTTATATGAGAAATACTCCTCGTTGCTTGGTAAATGGCACACTGTGTTCAGTTAATCATGTACTCTGATTAATTTTTGTCTTAATTGAAGGTTAGGCTTGTATGTGTATATAAATAGGGTACATTATCATGTAGAGGAACATAAGGACCTATAATACCTATTACATTCACAAACACACACACACACACACACACACACACACACACACACACACACCTGCCCATGTGTTAGGAAAAATTAGAAAAATGTTTGACTTCTTTTGAGATCTAGTGACTTCACAAGAATCCATCCATGAAACAGATTGATCAATGTAAATGTTCAGGGCTTATTTAGAGGTGAATGCCACTCCAAATGAAACAGTGACACTGGAGTTAATGGTGATGGAAATGTATATTGCCTTTATAGGGTGTCTGGGAAGGAAAGTACTTTCAGTGTAAGCACTCTTTTAAGTTAAATCTATGACGATCATTGTCAGAAATCCAAAGTTAAACATAAAATTTTGTTGTATACATATGAAATTTATCTCATGACCTGTGACATATAGTATAATTGTGAATAGGGACATCTTAACCCAGTTACGAAACTTCGCATGCCGTGCTCTCCTATTTGTCACTTCTCATCAGGGGTGGCACAAGTAGTGTATTAAATATATGCTTTTCGCAAACCCAACTTTGTGTATTATTAAAATTAGTGTTCATGCTGCCTTCATGTCTGAAGACTAACTTCCTTCAGTGTGGAAAGGACAGCCAACCACGCTTATATTTAAGAGCAACACAATTTGTAAAGCAAAGATTTAAATCAGGGCTTTTACTTATACTCTGAATTTATATGGGAAACCATACCTAGTAGAGGAGAAGACTAATTAAACTAATGGTTTTGATATTCTCTAGGGTTAAGAGAACCAGTGCATTCCACCTTGATAGCCTTTCCCTTTCCTTATAGTCAGTCTATCCTGGACACTTCTCTTTGTTCCTTTGACTTTTCTACAGTTACACATGTACCCCTGTTCTTCTCTGCCTATTTTATTACTTCCCCTCATTTTTCTTTAACCTGATATAAATTGCCTTTCAAGATTTCCTGACTGCTTTATCCTTTCCCTCATTTCTTCTTTCTAGCTTCTATTAAAATTGTCTGCACTAAAGTGAGTTATAGTGAGTCCTGGAAGCATGTAAATCTTAGGGCTCCCAACTCTATAGTACATTCTCCCAGTCCCCATACTATCATTCAGTTTTTCTTTGATATAATTGAATTTAATCACAGGAAAGTTCTTCCCATTAAATTCACTAATATTCCATGCTCTCAAATAATGTCATCAGTTCCTGTTATACTAGAGCATTATTTTGGTTTTCAGCACCAGTCTTCGATCTTTTTTCTAATCTTTCATTTCTTTTTCTTCTTGACCCATTTTTCTCTTCATGTCCACACATTTTAGAATTTGAAATTCCAGGATGCTTATAAGATTTTTATGATCAAACTTTTTTATAGATTATCCTTGTTTTCTTTTGCTTAATCCAGGACCCAAGGTAGGATACTGAATGAATTAATTAAATAGAAACAATGTTGGGAAATGAGATTGAAAAATGGATAGAAACAGGAGAGAAAAGCATTCAACTAGCAGCCCTAACCTTGTTCCAAAACCCTTTATATAAGAGCTGTTCCCACTACTGCTGACTTGGCATGCAACAGGCCAGTCAATGACTCTGGTGTGAGTACCATGTGAATTTGAATGAGTCTTAATGTGCTTGTCTTGTTTGTTTTCAAGACTTCAATTTCATTGTATCTGTTATCTATGTCACTATATATAACAAAACATGTATATGTGGGCTTGAGTGGGAAAATATCATCAATTCTCTTCCTCCTCCTGCTTGGGAGGAGAAGCATGAGAAAATGAGTTTGTAGCTATTTGGACTTCTTGAGTGAATGAAAGCCACTGACTAGCAAATATTCCTGAATTAGAAAGTGATTCATATATGTCTATCTAATGAGTGAAACATAACCACACTACAGTCTCTTTAATATTATTTCCTCAGCATTCTGTACTTTTCCCCATATTTCTTTCTTTATATTCTGAGATTTACATTACTCATAAATTTGCTTCTAACTGCTCTAATTGCTCCAAGTTTTTGCTTATTTTAGAATTTTGTAGATGTAGACATATAGATCTAATTATATTCCACTCAGATATTGAGAAGTTGTTCCTTTCTGGACTTTGATAAAGAAATTCTCATTTCATTTTGATCACCACTAATCCAGCTTCAAGTGACTTATCTCTCTCCCTATATTATTCCTTGATTCTTACTATGTAAGTGAATCTTATTTACCATATACACTGAATGTTTTGGAGTGTGTTAATTATTATCCCATCATGAAAACTTCCTTCTACTGTGTGGAATAGAAATACATTTATGTTGATTTTAGCTGATAAACATTTTTAAAGAATATATTCCTATGTATTCTTGTGTATCTACTCTCCTGCTACAGTCCTGCTTTATCATCTATTTTTATGTAAACCATCCTTCTGGACCAACATAAGTTGATTTACTGTGGCTATCTTAGGACAGTAGTTCTGTTTCGTAGGATCTCTCACTTCAGCATTTTTCCCTAAGGTTTTTTGTACCTTGCAAATATTTATTTAAGAGTTTTTCAGTAAAAATAATTCCACATCTTGGGAATTCCATAAGAATCCCATTTCCTAAGGGATAAATTATAATTTCCCTTTCAAGGCACTTAATGCAGTGTACAACATGGTATGTCCAAATAGCTTTTCTTATATCTCTGCATGACATACAAGACATAAAATTTCCAGTCTCAGTAGGTTTCCCAATCAACACATCACAGGCATCAATGGATTCCCATTCACACATAATCTGATACTTCTTCTAATTTCTGCATAGTCTCAGTTTAAAATATTTTTCATTCTTAATTTCCAGAATATTCTGTCAATAATAGTATTATACAGACTATTGGAAAAGTGAAAAATATTATCTCATCACTAGAGGCTACTTTAATAATTCCAACATAAACTTCTCCAGTGACCACTGTCTTACATTTATTATCTAATTTCAGGAGACTTTCAGTGATGACATGGAGAAGGAAAATGCAACATTATGGACAGAGTTTATTCTCACGGGTCTCACATGCCAACCACAGTGGAAAATTCTTCTGTTCTTAGTGTTCTTGGTAATATACCTCACGACCATTGTGGGAAACCTTGGTCTCATCACTCTCATCTGGAATGACCCTCATCTTCACATTCCAATGTACATATTCCTTGGTAATTTAGCCTTTGTGGATACTTGGTTATCATCCACAGTGACACCAAAGATGCTATTCAATCTTCTAAACAAGGGCAAGGTGATTTCTTTCTCTGAATGCATGGTACAGTTTTTTTCTGTTGCCGTCAGTGCGACCACAGAATGTTTTCTCTTGACTGCAATGGCTTATGATCGCTATGCAGCCATATGCAATCCTTTGCTTTATCCAGTAATTATGACCAATAGACTGTGCACTCAGCTGATAGTTTTATCATTTGTAGGTGGCTTTCTTCATGCTGTAATTCATGAAAGCTTTTTATTCAGATTAACCTTCTGTAATTCTAACCTACTATATCACTTTTACTGTGATATTATACCACTGTTAAAGATTTCCTGTACTGATCCTTCTTTAAATTATCTGATAATTTTCATTTTCTCTGGCTCAATACAAGTACTTAGCATTATGACTATTCTTGTTTCTTATACATTTGTTCTCTTTACAATTTTAAAGAAGAAGTCTGACAAGAGCATGAGGAAAGCCCTCTCCACCTGTGGAGCCCACCTCTTCTCTGTGTCTCTATACTATGGGCCTCTCTTCTTCATGTATGTGCACCCTACGTCTTCAGAAGTAGATGACCAAGACATGATCTTCTCTCTGTTTTACACAGTTATAATTCCTGTATTGAATCCTATTATCTACAGCCTCAGAAACAAGCAAGTCATGGATTCTCTGAAAAAAAAGTTGAAAATAAGGGTTTAGATTCTATTAATGGCAGTTTATTTTGCTAAAATTCAAATGTTGTATAGGTAAATGTTCACATTTTGCATTTAAACAACTTGACAATTGTAAATGTTGGAAGAGATTACTGAATTTAATTGTAATATGCAAATGTCTCCTTAATACATTGTTAAGCATCTGTGTGAATTGTTCATACACATATATGAAAACTCTTAATAAAGTAACCTTGCATCACAATAAAGCAGAAGTCAGTGAAACAGTTTATAGTTACATGTCATGGTATGCTTGTATGAAATAGTATCATAGTGACAGTATGAATCAGCAAAATTAGGGAAGAAAAAGAGATTATAATCACAGATACCAAGGCAATTCATAAAATCAGATGCAAATACTTTAGAAACAAATAGTCTAGGACATTAAAAAGCAAAAAGAATGGATTATGTTCTTGATATATACCAATTAGAATGTTAAATCAAGAACAAATTTGTAATTTAACAGATCTATCACCCCTAGTGAAACATAAGCAGTAATTAAACATCTCATAACAACACCAAAAAGTCAAGGGCCAAATAATCTTATCACGAATTCTACCAAATGTTCAAAGAAGAATTAACAATAACACTCCTCAAATTATTCAACAAAGCATAAGAAGAAACATTACATGATTTTTTTCCAAGGCACAGTTACCGTAATATTTAAGCCACATAAAGACTCAACAAAAAAAAGGAAGAACTGGACAATTTCCCTTATGATTATAAATTCAGTTATTCTCTATAAAATAGTTGAAAATTGAATCTAGGAACACATAAAAAAAAACTACCATGATCACTCATCGATAACACTCAATGTCAATGCTTTAAACATCAATGGCTGAAACTTTTTATTTTGTTTCGGTGGCATGAGTTCCCCATTTTTTATTTGTTGATGTGAAATTTTTTATTCCTTGTGGTGTGTTTAACATTTATCTGAGAGATGTAGGAATAGTTCAACATACACCTGGTAAAATCTTCTGGTAAAATCCAACTTTCCTTCAAAAAATAAAAGTCCTGGTGAAACAAGGGATACAAGGGACAAATCTCAAAATAATAGAGGCAATTTTCAGAAATGCCATAACCAATATCAGCTGAAATGGAGAGAAGCTCAAAGCATTTTCACTTAAACCAGGAACAAGACAAGTTTGTCCACTCTTTCTGTTCCTTTTTAACATAGTCTGCGTATTCTGAGCTAGTGTGATAAAACATCTGGAGATCAAGGGATTACAAAAAGGAAAGGAAGAACTCAAAACTATCCTTATTTGCAGATGACATATCATTATATAAATGTAACCCAAAAAATTCCACAGGGCAGTTCCTACAGCTGACGGACACTTTCAGCTATGTAGCTGATTACAGAATTAATACATGAAAATCAGATTTTTTTTTCTATATATAAATGGGAAGCATTCTGAGAAATAAATCAGGGAAACAATTCCATTCACAATAGATTCAAAGTATATCTTGGAGTTATGCTAACTAAGCAAGTGAAAGACTTGTTTGGTAAAAACTTTATGATATTGAAGAAAGAAATCTGATAAAGAAGATATCAGAAGATGCAAAGACCTCCTATTCTCATGGTTCGGTAGGTTAATATAGTAAAAATGGCCATATTACCAAAATCAATGGACAGTCAATGCAGTCTCCATCAAAATTCCCAAACAATTCTTCACAAAACTTGAAAGGACAATTTTAGGGTTCATATGGATACAACAACAACAAAAAGTGGAATAGCTAAAATAATCAACAGTAATAAAGAACTACTAGAGGAATCATCACACCTGATTTCAAGTATACTACAGAGCTATAGTAACAAAAACAGCTTGGTATTGACACCAAAAAGACACATTCATCAATGTTATTGAATTGAAGATCCCCACATACAACCAAATACATCTGAATGCCTGGTTTTTAATAAAGAAGCCAGAAACACACACTAGAAGGAAGATAGCATCTTCAACAAATAGTGCTGATATTACTTCTGTGTGCATATAGAAGAATCTAAATAGATCCATACTTACCACGCATTACAAAATTCAACTCCAAATGAATCAAAAATCTCAACATAAAAACAGTTGCACTGTATCACACAGAAAAAAATTGGGGAACAGCCCTGAACTCATTGGCACAGTTGAAGAGCTTCAAAACAAACACAGTTAGCACAGATTTTTAATAAGTTATCATTTAATAAAATATCACCAGTTTATAAATGGGACCTTATGAAACTGTAAGGCTTCTTTATTGCAAAGGACACTATCATTAGGACTAAGGGAGCCTACAGAATAGGAAAAAGATTTTGTATACTAAGTATACATTCAATAAAGGAATAATATCCAAAATATAAAAAGAATGCAAAAAACCCTGGTCATAAAGAAATCAAGTAATTCAATTAATAAAGAATACAGATATAAACAGAGAATTCTTAAAATAGAAGGTGCAAATGGCTGAGAAAGGCTAAAAGAAATGTATGTTGTCTTTAACCATCAGGGAAATGTACATCAAAGTATCTTTGAAATTTCATCTTTTACCAATCAGAATGGGTAAGATCAAAACACATGACAGCTCGAACTGGCAAGGGTTTGAAGGGGAAAATTCACACATTGCTGGTGAGACTACAAATTTGTGCTGCCATTATAGAAATCAATGTGTGGAATTCTCAGGCAGCTGGGAAGAGATTTACCTCAGGATTTAGCTATAGCAGTCGGGCATATACCCAAGGATATATATATATATATATATATATATATATATATATATATATATATATATATCCAAGGATTCTTTACACTACTACAGAGACACTTACTTAACTATGATTATAGCAGCTATATTCACAAGAGCCAAAAATTAGAAAAAAAATTTAAAAATGAAGAATTAATAATGAAAAAGTGGTACATTTACATAATGGAAGATTATTCAGTCTTTAAAAATGAAATCACAAAATACACTGGTAAATGGATGGCTCCAGAAAAAAACTATCCTGAGTGAAGTAACACAGATCCAGAAAGACAAACATATGTATGTGTTTATATGTGGACATAAGCTGTTAACTCTTGATAAGAATGCTGAATCCATATAACCATAGAAGTTGGTTATAGAGCAAAGAAATGGTGGGAGGGATGGCTCTCCTTAGGAAGGGGAAATACACAAGAAAGTCACAGATGGGCAGTTGTGGTGCACATGGATGTAATGATCAAACAGGGTAGGGGAGAGAAGAGGAGTGCAAGGGAGGGAATATTGGGAGGAATAGGTAAAAGCAAGAGACATTGGTAGGCTCATATGGAGAACTAACACAGTATAAACTTCCTACAATATATGCATATGTGAAGGTGACCTAAACGAAATTACCGAATAATTTGTGAGATGGAGCCCCAACCAGACAGCTTCTATGAACAAATGAGCCTTCCACTGTCAGGAATGAGATACATTCATTGAGTTGTTGGCCAAAGGGGCCCCATGCATACCCCAAACTACCTAGGTTATTGCCAGGAATACTGGTGACTCTTCACAAATTGACAGTATGGCCCTATTGCCGAAGAAAACACCCTCATAATTCACTTAACATACAGAATTGATCTAGTGCCTACCTATACCCTATACTCTTATGAATCAATCTTTATGGTACTTGAAGCTGCTTGGCATGCTAATAAAGGAGAAAGGAAACACCAAGGCAGCTACAAAGACTGATTCACAATGATGGCCTGCCTGCAAGATACACTACTGTAATAGTGGATCAAAGTTTGTGGAATAACCCGTGAACATTTGAGTGGATTTAAGGCTGACCCATGAGATGGAAGCCATTGCCACCAGTGCTCTAGCAGCCAAGAACCCATGAGTGGAAAGGCCAGGGACCTCGGGGCAAACCAAATGCTTGTTCTGCTAAAGGAATGAAACCATAAAATGGCTCTTAGCAACATTTTCTGTGCTCACAAATCTGTTTTTTGCTCAGCCATCATGAAGAAACTTCCTATGCAAAAGATGAGAACAAATACAGAGATGAACAGTTCGACTACGCGCAAGAATGTGAGACCTTGAGACATTCGGTCCTAAATGGGATGCAAATATCTTTCATATGATTCCGCAATTAGAAACAGAAGGAAAATTGCCCAAATCATTCTGTGAAGCCATAGTTACCCTGATACACAAACCATACAAAGACCCAAAAAAGAAAGAGAATTACAGACCAATTTTTCTTATGAACATAGATACAAATATATTCAAAAAGATACTTGAAAATGTCATCCACCATGATCAAGGAGACTTCATCCCAGAGATTCAGGGATGGTTCAACATAGGAAATTCAGTAAATTAATCCACCACATAAACACACTGAGTAAAAAAAGAAAAAACAACAAGAATATGTCATTGTAGTTTCAGGAAAGATATAGTCGCATGCTAAAATGTGCCTAACATTTTACAAAGGGAACTTGATTAGAAAACATAAGGAAGGCTCAAATGTTTGTGAACGTGATAGAATATTCAAAGTAAAGATGACACAGTAAGGATTCAGGTGGAAATATGGATCCTATTGAAAATTAGGTTGACATTGTACTTGAAAATAATCTGAGTGCAGTTTGCCAATTCCTTGAGACACTGTTAGATATGAAGTTTAAAGGTGATGGGCTGATTTATGCTGTGGAGTAGTTTTCATAGCAATAAATTATTCCAGGCCCTGCATGAGAATCCTTGGCTATTTTCAGACATATTTTCATTGAGAATTGGGGAGCACAGAAGCAGAGAAGAACCAAATGAAAAAGCTTACAGTTTATCTGAAAAGTAGTGTGAAGAACGTAAGTACCAAAATGCATTAAGTTTTAATTGTTGGAGGATTAAGATGAAGTCAAGAACTGTTCAGTTGACAACAGGAATGAAACCCTAGAGGGATCTCAGACACTGGTGAAGTGATAGCCACTATAAGGCCAGAGATACACAAAATCAAATTCAGTTTGTATATGTTTTATGGCAATCTATTCAGGGGACCCCTGGGACCCATTTGTACAAAGGCACATTTCAGGTGGTGACACACAGAGGCAAATGCGCCATTGTTCAAGTAGGCCCTGACAAGGCTCCCGCTGAGGTCTGGTCTTAGACTACCAATATGGATATAATCAGTGTAGACTCTTGCCATCACAAACAGGCAAAAAAACTAAATGTATGCAATTTTAACTCAGGTTTAGACCATAGTAATTGTCATCTGGGTGGCAAAAATTTCTAAATGTCACCATGACCAGTAAGTAGCTGGGAATCAGAGTGTGGAAACCATTGGTAACATTGCTTCAGAGACTTATTTCTGTTATCCTATCCACTGCGACAGTAGGCAAGGACAGGAATGTAGCTATGGACTTAATTGACAAACCACTGGGTCAAGGAGGTCTCCTCTGACTGGTCCTCACTTTCACCTAGTTTGCATATCCACAAGCCTGTCTAAATTCTGTAGACTTTACCCTCTCCTTGGAAGCCCACTTTCAGATCCATTCTCTGTTGCCAAGAGCTTTAACTTTTTCTTACTAAACCTTCCTTGCTTCACCTATCTTCCTTGTCAGTATACTTCATCTTTCTTGATCATGTGACAAGAATCCCATGGAAAGAATATGTTTAACACTGTCAGATCATGACACACTGATATTGCACCCTAAGTCTTCTTTCATCTACATAATTTTTTCTGCATATTTTCTTCTACCTGGAAAGTTAACTGCGAGTTGATTGACTGATTACTGTGTCTTCCAAAAATATAGGCCTTTGTTTTGCTTCCTATTTTTCCAGTTGTGGGTTGGGCAGTGTTTATCCTTTTTATTTATAAAATCCTTTTACTCTGAAGACATTTATAATAAGTTTTAAGTGTCCAAGTTTTAATTTTGTTTACTAATATGTTTAGAAATTTTGACCAAATATTTGTCATCAAGTTGTTTTTTTTTTTATGGTTGAAAAGGAATTTGAATATGCTCATAGTCTTTGGAAGGAAGTCTCAGGGCTGGAAATATGGCTCAGAGGATAAAGGCACATACTGCTCTTTCAAAGGGACCAAGTTCAGTCCTCAACATCCACATCTGGCAGCTTTCTAGTACCTATATATCTAGCTCCTGAGGACCCAGCATTCTCTTAAGGTCTCTATGTGTATTATAATGGTACACAAGCCAAAAATATGCACTCATATACATATGCGAATTTTTAAAATAGTAAATATTCCTAAGAAGAGGAAAATTCCTGACAACTTCCCAGATCCCATGCAATTCCTCAAATGCTGACCTCTTAGTTCACTGGCATGTGGAACAACCTATACACTTACATGACAATATTCTCAATCTCTGATAGAACAGCTTCATGTTATCAGGCAGGGAGCCCCGGGTCCTCAAGGGAATTTTACATTTCCACTCCCTCAGGCTTTGGGAAAAGGAGAGAGTGACACAGCTGTTGCTTCTTCTACCTCAAGCTTATATAAGTCACACTTTCCTGAATCTTACTTGGAAATGGAGCCTCTGAAATAAAGAAAACCGATTACTATTTTTATTACTGTCAGTTCTCAGAATTTACATTTTTATGTTTTTCAAAGACTAATATTTTGAAAAATATTTTTTAATTAAAAGATAGTTACTTTGTTTTATCCTTTCTTTTCTGTCCTCCAAGCCCTCCTGCTTGTCCTACCAACTCTCTTTCAAGTTCCTGAAGACCTAATACCTTTAAGGATCTTGGCAATCTCACTGGATACATTGGTAAGATAAAAATGATTACTGTACTTTAAATTCTTACATGGATGTATTATATTGCATATATGTAGCAATCAGTGTAAATTGACAACAAAACAGGTAGAAAATGAGAAAATAATTATAGTATCCTCTTTTCCTGCTTTAATAAATTCTGTTGTGAGAGTGATCGGTTTCCTGAAGTGACATGTCTATTATGTTACTGATCTAGTCACAATGACTTTTATTTGATGAGGTAGAATTGTAAAAAAAAAAAAAAAAAAAAAATCCTCTTTAAAACCATGTTTAAATAATCTCTCTTTGACACTTATATGAGAAACATTCTTCATTGTTTGAATAAAATACTCATTGTGTTTAGTTAACATGCATTCTGATTACATTTTTTGTCTTAATTGAAAGTTAAGCTTATATTTCTAGTGCACCTGGCAATATTTTGATATATGTATATAAACAAGACACTTCTAATACATATGGATAAGGACATATAATATATGCACACATATATGTACCTGTGTTAGGAAAATTATGAAAATATTTGACTTCTTTTGAGAACTAATGACTTCACAAGAACCCACCCATGAAACAAAATTGATCAATGTCAATGTTCAATGCTTGGCACTGTGTAGAGGTGAAGGCCACTCCTAATGAAACAGTGACACTGGAGTTATTGCTGACGGTCATGTATATTACTTTATGGGGTGTCTGTGAAGGAAAGTACTTTCAATATAAGTATTCTTTTAGCTTAAATCAAGGCCAACCTTGTCAGACCAAATTTAACATGAATTATTGTTGCATAAACATGAAATTTACCTGATAATATGTGACATGTGTATGTGTGAACAGTCACGTCTTAGAACAGTTACGAAGCTTCTCTCATCTCCTCATCAGAAGTGACACAAGCAGTTTGTGAAATATATGCTTTTCGCAAACCAAACTTTATATATTATGAAAATTAGTGTGCATGCTGCCTTCATGTCTGAGAACAAACAACCGTAAGTATGGAAAGGACAGCCAGGCCACACTTATATTTCACAAGTACACAACTTGGGAAAGCAAAATTTTAAATCAGGGCTTTCTCTTATATTCAGAGTTTACTATGGAAATCCATGATGAGTCAAGGAGAAGATTAAGTAACCTGACAATTTTGATGAACTCTAGGGTTAAAGGAATCAGTGTGTCGCACGTTGAGAGCCTTTCCCTTTACTTTTAGTCAGTCTATCCAAGATAATTTGTTCCTTTGGCTTTTCTACAGTTACCCATGTACCCCTGTTCTTCTCTGACTATTTTATTACTTCCTCTCGTTTTTCTTTAATCTGATATGAATCACCTTTCAAGCTTTCCTGACTGCTTTATCATTTCCCTCATCTCTTCTGTCTAACTTTTGTTAAAATTATCTGCAGTAAAGTAAGTTAAAGTGACTCCTGGAAGCATATAAATTCTCAGGGCTCCCAACATTGATAAACTTTAATCCCAGGAAAGTCTTTCCCATTAAAGACACTAATATTCCCTGCTCTCAAAGAATTTCATCACTTCCAGTCCTTCTAGAGCATTCATTTTGGTTTTAAGCACCAGCCTATGATATTTTTTTAGTCTTTTCTTTCTTTCTTTTTGGCCCATCTTCTCTTCAATATCCACAATTATAAATTTTAAACTCCCAGGGTGCTTGTAATATTTCTATGCTCAATATTTTTCATAGAATATCTTTGGTTTCTTTTGCTTAGTCCAGAGTCCACGGTTAGGATACTGAACAATTTAATTAAATAGAAACACTAGTGTGAAATAAGATTGAAAAACGGATAGAAACAGAGGAGAGAAAGGCATCCAGATAGCAGCCCTAATCATGTTCCAAAACTCTTTACATAAGGACTGTTCCCATTACTGCTGACTTGAGATGCAACAAGGCACTCAGACATTGACCCTGGTGTGAGTACCATGTGCATTTGGTGGAGTCCTAACATGGTTGTCTTGTTTGCTTTCAAGATCTCAATTCCTTTGTTTCTGTTAACTTTGTCACTACATATTCAAAAGCATGTATACATGAGCTTCTGTGAGAAAATATCAATAAATTATCCTCATTCTCCTGCTACGGAAGACCATGAGAAAGTGAGTTTGTAGACTTCTGGGTTTCTTTAGTGGATAGAAGCTCCTGACCACAATTATTCCTGAATTAGAAAGTGATTCATATCTGTCTGTCTAATGAGTGAAATATAACCACACTATAGTCTCTTTAATATTACATCCTCAGTATTCTGTATCTTTCTCCAGATTTTTTTTTCTTTACCTCCTCTGAGATGTAGGTTACCCATAACTCTGCTTCCAACTGCTCTAATTTCACCAAGTCATTGCTTATTTTAAAGTTCAGTAGACACATAGATCTAAGTATATTCTCCTCAAATACTAGGATGATGTTCCTTCCTGGAATTTGACAAGGAAATTCTCATTTTCTTTTGATGATCTGATCCAGCCACCAAGTGACGTATCCCTCTTCCTCTACCATTCTTTGGTTCTAACTATGTAGCTGAATCATAGTTACCGAATATTCTGAATGGTTTGTAACCTATTTGGTCATTACCCTAACATGAAAGCTGCTTTTTAATGTATGAACTAGAAATATGCCTATGTTAATTTTAGCAAAGGAATATTTTTAAAGCATATAGTCCTATTGCATTCTTGTGTATTGACTTTACTGTTACAGTACTGTTTTTATCATCTATCACTTATGATAGATGATATAATTTATCATAAAATATATGAAACATCATTTTGGGCCACCTTAAGGTAATTTTGTTTGGAAATCTTAGGACACTGGCTGTTTCTTCGTTAGCGCCTCTTGTTTCAATATTTTTTCCCTTAAGTTTTTTTTTCCTGCAAATATATTTGTGTAAAAACCATTCCAGCTCTTGGAATCATATTAGAAGTCCATTCCTTTAAGTGATAAAATATGAATTCCTTTACAAGGCACTTAATGCATTCTATAATCTTGGATGTTCCAATAGCTTTCCTTATGTTTATGCATCATATACAAGACAGAAAATTTCCAGTGTCAGTGTTTTTCCCAGTTAATGTATCACAGGAGTCAAAGTTCTCCTATTCACTCTTAATTTGTTCCTTTCTACTTATTATTGCACAGAATGTCAAAAAAATTCTTTTCATTCTTAATTAACAGGATATTCCTTCAGTACAGGTATTATACAGATATGTTAAAAGTGTAATATACCATCTCATCACTAGAAACTCCTTCAATATTCATATCATAAACCCTTTCCAGTGACTACTGTCTAATATTTATTACATCTAATTTCAGAAGACATTCAGTGACGATATGGAGGAGAACGCAACATTATGGACAGCGTTTGTTCTCACGGGTCTTACATGCCAACCACAGTGGAAAATTCCTCTATTCCTAGTGTTCTTGGTAATATACCTCATGACCATTGTGGGGAACTTTGGTCTCATCACTCTTATCTGGAATGACCCTCATCTTCACATTCCCATGTACTTATTCCTTGGTAATTTAGCCTTTGTGGATACTTGGTTATCATCCACAGTGACACCAAAAATGCTATTCAATCTTCTAAACAAGGGCAAGATGATTTCTTTCTCTGAATGCATGGTACAGTTTTTTTCCTTTGTAATTAGTGCAACCACGGAATGTTTTCTCTTGGCAGCAATGGCTTATGGTCGCTATGTAGCCATATGCAATCCTTTGCTTTATCCAGTAATTATGACCAATAGACTTTGCACTCAGCTGATAGTTTTATCATTTGTAGGTGGCTTTCTTCATGCTGTAATTCATGAAAGCTTTTTATTCAGGTTAACCTTCTGTAATTCCAATATACTATATCACATTTACTGTGATATCATACCACTGTTAAAGATTTCCTGTACTGATCCTTCTTTAAATTACTTGATAGCTTTCATTTTCTCTGGCTCAGTGCAGGTATTCAGTATTGTGACTATACTTATCACTTACACATTTGTTCTCTTTACAATTTTAAAGAAGAAGTCTGACAAGAGCATGAGGAAAGCCCTCTCCACCTGTGGAGCTCATCTCTTCTCTGTGTTTCTATACTATGGGCCTCTCCTCTTCATGTATGTGCACCCTGCGTCTTCAGAAGTAGATGATGAAGGCATGATCCTCTCTCTATTTTACACAGTTATAATTCCTATATTGAATCCTTTTATCTACAGCCTGAGAAACAAGCAAGTCATGGATTCTCTGAAAAAAAAATTGAAAATAAAGGTTTAGATCTCATTAATTGCTGTTAATTTTGCTAAAATTCACAGTATTGTAGAAGTAAATGTTCACATTTTGCATTTAAACAACTTAGCAATTATAAATATTGAAAGATATTATTGATTTTAACTGTAATATGCAAATATCTCCTTAATACATTGTTAAGCATCTGTATGAATTGTTCATACACATATATGAAATAAATAAATAAAATATTCTTGTTGGCAGCTTTATGTGTGAGTGCATAGAAGAAAACCTCAGAAACACAGATATCAGAATTCATGACATCTTTGAGTGAAATGGTGAATCCCATTTGTTATATAAATTCAGCACATATTTATTAGACACAAGTAGGTAAATATTTGAACATAGACAAAGGACTAATGAGAAGACAGTTAAAGCCATGAAGGTAAAACCAATCAGCTTGAAGACAGTCTTGGCTCATTGCTCTTCTTGGGTTAAGACAAGAAGTGATTTAATTCTCTGTTAACAACCCATTTGTTGACTCATTAATAATATGAATAGGTTGAAGAACTAAGATAGATAGACCTGAAAAAAAAAGAAAGTATAAGGTGAAGGAAATGTTTTCATTCTTCCCCCCAACATCCAATCCATGAGCCCACAAAGCACAGAATTTTCACTAACCTCAAAATTTATTGCTATACCTTATAAACATAGATATCTTTAAAATCGAATTACTTAAATTCGAGTAATGGAAAGAATTTCATGCCGTACCACCTTTGAATGAATGTGAACAAAGAAGTCCTTGGTATTATGGATAATTTATCCACACTCTTTAAATAAACAAGTAACTCATCCACAGATCCATCTTTACTATCCATTTTTCAAAAATGGTACCACACATATTTTCCTCCTGAAAGTACTGAAACTCTCATCCAAAGCCCACTTACCTTTGTGCCTGTCAAAGTTTGACCACTCATTTCTTTCATTATGCTCACCCTATCTTCATTTCAAATATAACTACCAGGACATTATTCAAACAGATCTCAGGTGAAATCATATCCATTTTCAGGAACTTTTAGTGTATCATCATTGCTATTAGATTATACGCTTAAACCATATAGGCTACCCTGACTTTTATAAGCAACTTGTTCAGGAGAATATCCATATCATATTATGCATATCTAGATATGCATATATAAATGTAGATGTGAATTTATGTATAATAACTTTCTTTAGTTTGCTCAGGTAGCATTATTTGGATTCATTATCAAGAAACATTTGATTTAATATTGAAATTTCTTCCCTCTCAATATTCCTTCTGAACCTCATTTTATAGACACTGTGAGTTACTAAATGGGTTTTGGCACAACTTCACTGTGCTTCTACTACTTGTCTACCAATATCTAATCCCACCTTCTCCACCTGCCCCTATTTTTATTTACAAGGTTAATAGTCTGCTTTCTTTGAGTTTTATCTCCAGTGTTATGGTTTCCATGTCATATTTTCAGATTTTCCAAAAGAGCATAACATTGTTCAGCAAGTGAAAATATTTAGTAATTTTTATATTTTTCTTAAGCCAAACTCAACTTTGGATAACATCATGTGGTTACAAAAGGCATTTCATTTTACAATTGAGAAATGCTATGTTGCTCTTTTCATACGTTCTATATTTAGCTCCATGGTTTATATGCATCAGACTTTACATAAATATTCATGAGCTATGTTATCAAAATGAACTTGCTGGCACCAGTTCACCATATACTGGAAATAGCCACATTCCTTTTATTGTTTGATTTGATACAAGACCAATTTCTGAGCCTGGAATTGCTTCTTGGCATCATATCTCATTAGTTTTATAAAATAGCATTGTACAGCCCCTGCTGGTCTGCACCGGGTCCTCTGTGTATGTAGTATGGCTTATGGTTTGGTGTTTTTATGAGATTCCTGAGTGTACAAACAAATAGATCTTGATGTTGAGCCTTCTCTTGGGCTCTTTTCCTTCTGTTTGTCTTGTCCAACTCGAATATGGTAGTTTTTGTTTATCATATTATAATTTATCATGTTATGGTGTATTATTATACTTTAGAAGCCCGGTATTTTCTATTGAAAGACAAGGGACTGGATCCAGGTGAGGAGAAACTGTGAGGAATAGGAGAAGAAACCCTAATAGCGATATTTTTGTGAGAAAAGCAGTTTTTAATAAAAGACAAAATCCTTCAAAACAGAAAACATACATCTAATTGAAACAATATGTTCATATTACAAGGATTGAGCTCTGGTACAGGTTTGACAAAATACTAGAATGCTTATATGTCTGAATAAAGCACAAAACATGTACATGTTTAAACCAATTCTCATCATTCTATATTTCTGAAAGCTTGCCAGGCTCTCAAGACTGGAGTAAAATATCTGACCACGCTCTGCTCCTTTCAGAGATTTCCCCATATCTTTGTGGCAGATTGAAAGTTATTCTTTCTTCTCAGAGTTTCTATTTTATCACTTGTGTGTAGTTTGTTGATTTCAACTGCTGTATAATGTTCACATTGTATTGATGGCTTTCTGCCAATTACTGCATTTTTTGGATTTATCTATTCATTGTTATCACTCTAAAATATTTATAATATAACCATTTAGAGTCTATTTCTTTTGCTATTCAATTTATTTGTGTGATTTTGCTTTGCTTGAGTGGTAACATAAAATTATGAATTATCTGTTAACACTTACTTTATTTTGGATATATAGAGAAGTATCGGTTGGAGCCATTTATGAACTAATATGTCCTCTGTATCCTTGTCTTGTATGTCAGTTTTACAGATTTCAATACTCTGATTTGATGTCAGTTCCATACTACTATGTTATGCCTATCACTCACCCAAATCACTCCTCCTCACATATGAGCCCTTCCTTGCTTCTCTTATATTATTTAATGTACATAGACATTGTTATTTCAATGGAGAGATAACAATGATGCTTAAATGTGATTTTACCAAACCTTTATTTTGATATGATATGCATAAATCTTTTATAAGGTTGCATTAGGTTGTTGACATTTTCTATTAATCTTCATGTCAGGGTAGTAGTATGAAACATGCCAAGGGATGGATATCATGCACAAAAAGTAATCTTATACACATTTGGTGGGAAATAATAGTCATATTACCTTTGAAATGAGGATTGAACAATCCAGCCAACAAGTTCCTCCTTTCCATAAGAAAAATGTAAGTTGAATCATTGCATTGCCAAAAGGAAGCATTCCTTCCTCCGAAATTAAGACTTCTAGGAAAATTTATCAAAAGTTTTTATGAGAAGGAAATAAATTTTGTCAGTCCATTTTGCTTCTATTTCTTAATTTGGAGGCATGAATCCTTGTTACTGATTAAATAGCTATGTATGTAACTGTTACTACATCACACACACAAATACTGCCACAGGCTAGATCACTACAGAAAATTCTTAATTGGTGTGGTTGAGGCTTACCACAGAGTGTCCTCGATCCACCATAAGACATGATACTCAAGAAAAGGCAAGGCTACTGCAGGAATGTCCTTATTGGATAAACATCCAGCATGGTTATGGGATGAAGTCGCAACTGGCACCTACAAATGTGAGCTACAAATGTTAGATGGAAAGGCTGTGCACTTGCAGTTTGGTGGGGTAATCACAATCCAGAAATCCAGAGATACGTGGTTAGACTCTGCAACAGTGCATCAGGATGCAAGACATGATGTACAAAATGAATAGTTCTTAGGTCTCCTTTATTGAAAAAAAATTCATACAATGTATTTTGATCATGTTTATGCTTCCTCCAGTTCTTCCCAGATCCCTACTACCTCCCTACTCAGAACTTTAAGTTCTTTCTTTTTCCTATTCTCTATTTTTCAAACTAAGCAAAGCATAACAAGAAACAGGAAACAATATTAAAACAACAAAAACAAAATATAGGAAATATATTACCCCCAAATCAACAAAAAAATCAAAACAATTAAGCAAAAGATAAAAATAAATGCCTCAACAAAGCAAAATGAAACAAAACATTGACAGTGATACCACTGAATCCTTTTTTTGTTGGTCAGCTATACATACATAACATGGCCCTGTCTTGGAAGTGGTTGATATACCTAGGGAGACTCTATTTGAGAAAACTACTGAGGGAACATAGCAAATAAATGATACCTAATGCCAGGTTGTGATAACCATAGATTAATGCCTTGCTCAATCCACCTCAGAGCACATATTTTTGCAATAGATAGGAATTAGTATTAAACATTTTGCAAAGACCAAAAGACTTTAGAGCACTCAGTCCTGAATGGGATGTCTTCCTCAAACCCTTCATCCTGAATCTCAAGCATTTATGCAGAAGATGAGCCAGAAGGGTTCTAAGAGCCAGAGGTGATGGATGACTCCAAGAAAACAGTGTCTTCTACATACTAGAAGAAAAACTCACATATGAACTCACAAACTGTGCCAGCATACACAAGACCTGCCCAGGTCCAGGCCAGTGGGATCCCAGCTGGGGAAAGTAGACACAGGGTTACACACCTTACCAACCAAGAAGCTATCTGCAATTGATAACAACTGGCAAAGAAAAAAAACCATTTTATCCCATGGGAGTCTCACTTGGTATGTTAACCATATTCTACAATGAACCCTATTCCCAGGAGTAGTGGACCAACACAAAGGGAACTTAATGGCATTTTGTGGAATTTTTGTTTCATTTTGCTTTGTTTAGGATATTTTGTCTTATATTTTTGCTTGTTTTGTTTAATAGCAGTAGGTTTCCCCATATGGTCAATAACCACTTTGGCATTGTCAGATAAGGGGTCTATCTCTTGGTGTGAGCCATTTATCCATTCAAAAAGTGGTTGGTTTTTCCTATAAAATTTATGCTGTGATTACACCAGTATATTTTATAAGCAAGTTGCTGTTATAGGTCACAGAATATGTGGCTGGTTGATATTGATAATCACTTTTCTCAACCAGTAGCATACAAAGTACAGTCTAGCACACTATAGGTATGAAACTTATAATTAGTCACTAACTCAACTTCTCTGTGTTCAATGACATAAATATTGGTTCCTTGAGAAAATCAATAAGATTGAAAATCCCTTATTCAAACAAACAAAAATAGAAAAAAAAACCTAAAATGCATAGAGAAGATACAAATTAACAAAATTAGAGATGAAAAAGAGGATACAAGAACAAACACCAAGGAAATTCAGAGAATCATATGCACATACTTTAGAAACTAATACTCTAGGAAACTAAAAATCTAAAAGAAATGGATCACTCTTGATATATACCACTTACAATGCTAAATCAAGAACAGATAAGCAATTTAACAGATCTATAACCTCTAGTGAAACATAAGTAGTAATTATAAATCTCATAATAACAACCAAATGCCCAGGGTCATATGATTTTACCACTGAATTCTACCAGATGTTCAAAAAAGAATTAACACCAACACTCCTCGAACTATTCCACAAAACATATACAGAAGAAACATTACGCAATTTTTACCAAGCCACAATTACCGTGATATTTAAGCCACATAAAGGCCCAACAAAGAAAGAGAAAAACAGAACACAATTTACCTTATGATCATAGGTTTAATAATTCTCTATAAAATGGTTGCAAGCTGAATTCAAGGACACATAAAAAAAAATCCACCATGATTGCTCATTGATAACTCTCAAGGCCAACTGTTTAAACACCAAATGTTGATGTGTTTTGGTGGTGTGAGTCCCCACTTTTTTGATTTCTTGGTCTGAAATTACTATTTTGTTTTCTTGGGTAAGTTTAACATCGATCAGAGAGATGCAGGAATTGTTCAACATATGCAAATCAATAAATTTAATCCGCTGTATAAAAAACTGAAAGGTAAAACCCACAGGATCATCTCACTAGATTCAGACAAAACTTTTGATAAAATTGAACATTCCTTCAAAGTAGAAGTCCTAGAAAAATTAGGGATAAAAGGGACATTTATCAAAATAATAGAGGCAGTTTTCAGAAAGCCCACAGCCAATATCAACCTAAATGGAGGCAAGCTCAAAGCATTTTTACTATAATCAGGAACAAGACAAGGTTGTCCACACTTTTCATTCCTACTCAATATAGTCTAAGTAGTCTGAGCTAAAGTGGTAAGACAGCTGAAGATCAAGGGATTGTGAATAAGAAGGGAATAACTCAAAACTCTCCTTATTTGCTGATGATATATGATTATTTACATATAACACAAAAAATTCCACCAGGCAGCTCCTACTAGTTGATAAACACTTTCTGCAAAGTAGCTGGATACAAAATTAATACATGAAAATCAGTAGTTTTCTATACACAAAGGACAAATGTTCTGAGAAATAAATCAGGGTAACAAGTCCATTCACAATAGTCTCAAAATATATCTTAGAGTAAAGCTAACTAGGCAAGTGAAACATTTTTGTGATAAAAAATTTATGATATTAAAGAAAGAAATCAGAAAAATAAGGTATCAGAAGATGCAAAGACCTCCCACACTCTTGGATCAGTATGATTAATATAGTAAAAATAGCCATCCTACCAAAGGTAATCTACATGTTCAATACAGTGACCATCAAACTTTCAACACAATTCTTTACAGAACTTGAAAAAACAATCTTAAGCTTCATATGGAAACACAAAAACACAGGATAGCTAAAATAATAATAATAATAGACAAAAGATGATAATAAATAATTAAAATAATAAAAGAACTATTAGAGGTATCTCCAGATCTGATTTCAAGTTTACTACAGAGCTATAGTAACAAAAAACATCAATTTATTGGCTCCAAAAAGACACAGTAATCAATGTTATTGAATGAAAGATCCCCACATAAAACCATACATCTCTGATTGACTGGTTTTTGATAAAGAAGCCAGAAATACACACTGGAAAGAAGAGAGCATCTTCAACAAATGGTATTGGTCATACGTTATGGGTGTATATAGAAGAATTCAAGTAGAACCATACTTATCACCTATTATAAAATTCAACTTCAAATGGATCAAAAACTTCAACATAAAACCAACTGCACTGTATCAGGCAGAAAAGAAAGTGTGGAATAGCTCTGAACTCATTGCCATAGAAGAAAACTTTCTAAACAAAGCACAGTTAGCACAGATTTTTTTAAAAAAATTATCATTTAATAAAATATCAACAAATAATAAATGGGACCTTATGAAACAGACAAGCTTCTTTATTGCAAAAGACACTATCATTTGGACAAAGCAGCAGCCTACAGGATAGGAAAAGATTTTGTATATTAACTATACATTCACCAAAGGGATAGAATCCAAAATATATAAAGAACTCACAGAAACTGGTCATAAAGAAATCAAATAATTCAATTGAAAAAGGTACCAACCTAAACAGAAAATTCTTAAATAAGAAAACACAAATGGCCGAGAAAGGCTTGAAGAAATCTTCGTTGTCTTTATCCATCAGGAAAATGTACATCAAAGCAACTTTGTAATTTTATCTTTTACTAATTGGAATGGGTAAGATCAAGAAAACACATGACAGCTCATATTAGGCAAAGATTTGAAGGGGAATACTCTTACATTGCTGGTGAAACTACAAATTTGTGCAACCATTATGGAAATCAATGTATGGAATTCTCAGGAAGCTGGGAATAGACTTAGCCCAAGCTATATCACTCTTGGAATGTACCCAAGGAAACTTTCTGTATACTACCAAAGAGATAACAGCATAACCAAAATTAGGGTTGCTCTATTCATAAGAACCCAAAATTGTAGAAAAAGCCAAAACCTGAATAATGGATAAAGAAAATGCACTACATTTACATAATGGAATATTACTCAGTCTTTAAAAAATGAAATCATAAAATTCACAGGTAAATGGTTCTGTCCAGAAAAAAATCATCCTAAGAGAGGTAACACAGACCTAGAAATATTAACATGATTAGTATTTGATTATATGTGAATATAAGCTGTTAGCGCTTGATAAGAAAGCTAAATCCTATAACACAGAGCTTGTTTGTAGAGCAAGGGAATGGGGGAAGGGGCGGCTCTCCATAAGAAGGGGAAATAGAATAGATAGCCATGAATGGACAATGGTGCGGGCACATGAATGGGATGATCAAACAGAATGGGGAATAGAAGAGTATGGTATGGGAGGGAATATTTGGAGGAATAGGCAAAAGAGACCTTTGAGGGGCCCATGGAAAAATGACACAACAGAACTTCCTACAATATATGCATATATGAAGGTGATCTAAATGAATTTACTAAGTAATATGTGAGATAGAGCTGCATGGGACAGCTCCTATAAACAAATGAAGATTCTACTACAGGGAATGAGTGGCACCTCATTGAGTTCTTGGCCAAGGGGGCCCCAATAGGAACTCCATACTACCCAGTCTATTGCCAAGAATAATAGTGGCTCTGCACAAAGTGACAGTAAATCCCAACAGCTGCAGAAAACATCAGCATAATTCATTTCACATATAGAGTTGATCTAGTGACTACATAGACCCTATACTCTTATGAGCTAAACTTCATGGTACTTGAGGCTACTTAGCATGCTAGTAAAGGAGAAAGGAAACACCAAAACAGCTACAAAGTCTTTGATTTACAATGATGGCCTGCCTGCAAGATTTACTACTGTAACAGTGGGTCAAAGTTTGTGGAAGCAACCAACCAGTATCTGATTGTATTTAAGATCGACCCATGAGATAGAATCCATTCCCAACAGTATTCTGGCAGCTAAGAACCCATGACTGAAAAGACTGGGGTTCAAGGGAAAAACCAAATGATAATGTTCTATTAAAGAAATGTAGCCATAAAATGACTCTCAGCATCATTCTGCTGTGTTCACACAATAGTTCATGCTCAGCTATCATGAAAGAAGCTTCCTGTGGCAGAAGATGAGAACAAATACAGAGATGCACAGTTCGACCATGTGCAGAGAATGTGAGGCCTTGGGACACTCAGTCCTAAATGGAATGCGAATATTTTTCAAATTATTCCACAATTAGAAACAGAAGGAAAATATTCATTTTGTGAAGCCAGAGTTACCTTGACACACAAAGCAAGAAAAGGTACAAAAAAATAAAAAATAAATAAAGAGAATTGCAAACCAATTTTCTTTATCAGCATAGATATAAAAATACTCAATGAGATACTTGAAAATGTCATGCAAGAACAAATCAAAAAGATCATCCACCATGACCAATTAGACTTCATCCCAGAGATGCAGGGAGGCTTCAACATAGGAAAATCAGTAAATATATCCACCATATAAATATACTGAATGAAAAAAGAAAAAGAAAGAAATTATCTTGGGTGTAGTTTTGGGAAATTTATAGTAGCATGCTAAAATATGCCTAAAGTTTTATAAAGGAAACTTGATTGGAAACTGTAAGGAAGGCTCAAATGTTGTGAACATGATAGAATTTGAAAAGTAAAGTTGATACAGATAAGGTTTCAGGTGAAACCAAGTGGATTCCAATTTAAAATAATCTGGGTGCAGTTTGCCAATTCCCTGGGACATTGTTAGAGATGAAGTTCAAAGGTGATGGACTATTTTATGTATTGGGTAAATTTCATAGCAATACATCTTTACAGTCCCCTCATGAGAATCCTTGGCTATTTTCAGACATTCTTACATTGAGAATGGCAGAGCAGAGGAGCAGGGAAGAAAAAATGGAAGAACTTACAGTTTATCTGAACAGAAGCATATAGAAAGTAACTACTAAAATGTATTAAGCAACAATTGCTATGGGATTGAAAAGAATCCAAAAACAGTTGACAACAGGAATGAAACTACAGAGGGATCTCAGGGACTGGTGAAGGTCAGAGATATACAAAACCAAATTCAGTTTTTGGATATTTTATGGCAGTTGCTTCAGGGGGCCCCTGGGACCTTTTTGCACAAAGGGATATTTCAGGTGATGACACACTGAGGCAGATGCACCATTGTTCAAGTAGGCCCTGACAGGGCTCGTGCTAATTCCTTTTCTTAGACTGCCAATATTGGTATAATCAATGTAGACTCTTGCCATCACAGACAGACAAAAAAGTATAAAATTTATGTAATTTTAAACCAGTATTCTGCCAAAGTAATTGTTATCTGGGTGACAGAAATCTCTAACTGCAAGTGAGACCAATAACTGGGAAACAGAGCATGGAAGCCTCTTATCCACTTCAACAGTAAGCAAGGAAAGGCATGCAGCTATGGATCTAATTGACAACCCACTGAGTTGAGGAGGTCTCCTCTGACTGGTCCTCACTTTCACCTAGTTTTAATATACACAAGCCTCTCTAAACTCTGTAGGCTTTACCTTCTCCTGGGCAGTCCACTTTCAGATCCATTCTCTGGTGCCAAGAGTTTACCTTACTCTTACTAAATCTTCCTTGCTTCACCTGTCTTCGTTGTCAGTGTACCTCTTCCTTCTTGATCACGAGACCAGAACCCAGTAGAAATAATGTCTTTAACATTGTCAGATCATGCCACACTGACATATTGCACTCTGAGTCTTCTCTCATCTGCATTATTTTTTCTACATAATTTTTCTACTAGGAAAGTTAACTGCAAGTCAATTGATTGATTGCTGAGTCGTGCAAAGTATAGGCCTTTGCTTTGCTTCCTATTTTTCCAGTTGTGGGTTGGGCAGTGGTTATCCTTTTTATTAAATTCCTCTTACTCTAGAGGCATTTATAATAAGTTTAAGTGTCTAAAGCTTAAGTGTCCAAATCTTAATGTTCTTTATTAATATGTTTGGAACATTTGGCCAAATATTTGTCTTCAGATTTGTTTGTTTATGCCTGTAACGGAATCTGAATATGCTTATAGACTTGAAATAAAGGCTCAGGGATGGAAATATGACTCAGAGGTTAAAGGCACATGCTGCTCTTTCAGAGGGACCAAGTTCAGTCCTCAACATGCACATCTAGCAGCTTCCTAGTTCCTGTAACTCTAGCTCTTGAGGACCTAACATTCTCTTAAGGTCTCTATGTGTATTACAGTTGTACACAAGCTCAAAAATATTCATATATATTTAAATATATTAAATATTACAAAGAACAAAGCTCATGAGAACTTCCCAGATCCCATGCAATCCCTTAGATTCTGACCTCTTAGGTCATTGGCATGTGGAACAACCTATACTCATACATGGCCAAATTCTCAATCTCTAGTAGAACAGCTTCAATGTTGTCAGGCAGGGAGCCCTGGGTCCTCAGGGAATTTCATACTTCCACTCCCTCAGTCTTTGGAAAAGGAGAGAGTGACACAGCTGTTGCTTCCTCTACTTCAAGCTTATATAAGCCACACTTTCCTGAGTCTTGCTTGGAAATGGTGCTTCTGAAGTGAAAGAAAACCAATACGATTTTATTATTGTCAGTTCTTAGAATTTACAGTTTTTTCTGTTTTACAAGGAGTAATAATTTTGAAAAGCATTCTTTTAGTTAAAAAATAATTATCTTGTTTTATCCTTTCTTTTCCATGCCCTAAAACTTCATATGTTTCTCACTTACTCTCTTCCAATTTTCTGAAGATCTAATACCTGTAAAGGATCTTGGCAATCTCTTTTGGTACATTGGTAAGATCAAAGTAATTACTATACTTTAAATTCTTACATGAAAGTAATATATTGCATATATGTAGAAATTAGAGTAAATTGATATCAAAACAGGTAAAAATGATAAATTAGTTTCAGTGTCCTGTTTTCATGCTTTAATAAATTCTGGATACATACCTATGTTGTTGTGAGTGGTTGGTTTCCTGAAGTGACATGTCTATTACTTTACCAATCTAATCACAATGACTTTATTTGATAATACAGAACTGTAATAAAAGCCTTAAAAACATGTTTAAATAATCAAGTCTTGACATTTATATGAGAAATATTCTTCCCTGTTTCGATAAATGACTCATTATATTTAGATAATCTTGTTTTCTGATTATATTTTTATCTTAATTTAAGGTTAGGTTTATATTTTTAATGCACCTGACAATATTTTAATATATGTATATAAACAATATACTTCCCCATATATATGTACACAAGGACATATGATTATAGACACAAGCACATACACACACACATGTATACACACACACACACACACACACACACACACACACACACACACACACATGTTAGGAAAACTACAAAAATATTTGACTTCTTTTGAGAACTAAATCACTTCACAAGAACCCATGCATAAAACACAGTTAATCAATGTCACATGTTCAGTGCTTGGCACTGTGTAGAGGTGAATTCCACTCCAAATGAAACAGTGATACTGGAATTATTGTTGCTGGACATGTATATTGCCTTTATAGAGTGTCTGTGAAGGAAAGTACTTTCAATGTAAGCATACATTTAGATAAAAATTTATGCTAATCCTTAACACAAAACAAAATTAAATGTAAATTTTAGTTGCATAAATATGAAATATACCTCAAGACCTGTGACATATAAGTGTGAAGTGTGACATCTTAGCCTTTTTACAAAGGTTCACATGTCATGATCTATTGTCACTTCTCATCAGAGGTGGCACAAGCAGTGTGTAAAATATACACTTTTTGGAAACCCAACTTTATGTATTATTAAAATTAATGTTCGTGTTGCCTTCATGTATGAGGACAGACAACTGTAAGTATAGAAAGGACAGCTAGCTCATGCTTATATTTAAGAACATCACAATTTCCAAAGTCAAGTTTTAAAGCAGAGCTTTCTCTTATACACAAAATGTTTGAGAATAACCATAACTAGTAGAATAGAAGATTACCTAAACTGACAATTTTGATGAGCTCTAGGGTTAAAGGAATTAGCACACCTGACATTGAATGCCTTTCCACTTCCTTATAGTCAGTCTGTCCTGGACACTTCTCTTTGTTCCTTTGACTTTTCTGCACTTACTCATGTACCCTTGTTGTTCTCTGGCTATTTAATTACTTCCTCTCGTTTTTCTTTAACCTGATATAAATTGCCTTTCAAGCTTTCCTGACTGCTTCATCATTTCCTCATCTCTTCCTCCTATGTTCTATTAAAATTGTCTACCATTAAGTGAGTTATAGTGAGTCCTAGAAGCATGTAAATCTTAGGACTCCAACTCTATAGTACATTCTCCCAGTCTCCATACTATAATGCTAGTTTTCTTTGATATACTTTGAATTTAATCACAGGAGAGCCCTTCCCATTAAAGACACTAACATTCCCTGCTCTCAAATCATTCCATCAGTTCCTGTCCTTCTTGAGCATTTATTTTGGACTTTAGCATCAGCCTTTGATCCTTTTTCTACTCTTTTCTTTCTTTTTGACCCATCTTCTCTTCATATCCACAAATTTTAGAATTTGAACTCCTAGGATGCTTATAAGATTTCTATGATCAATACTTTTTTTATATAATAACCTCAGTTTCTTTTGCTTAGTCCAGGACCCAAGGTTAGGATACTGAACAGTTTAATTAAATAGAAGCAGTGTTGAGAAATGAGATTGAAAAATGAATAGAAACAGAGGAGAGCAAGGCATCCACACAGCAGCCCTAACCACGTTCCAAAGGTATTTATATAAGAGCTGTTCCCACTACTGCTCACCTGAGATGCAACAGGCCACTCAGACAATGACACTGGTGTGAACGCCATGTGCATTTGGGTGAGTCTTAATGTGCTTGTTTGTTTTCAGGACTTCAATTTTGTTGTATCTGTAACCTATGTCACTATATATATCAAAGCATGTGTATGTGGGCTTGAGTGGGAAAATCATCAATTCTCCTCCTTCTCCTGCTAGGGAGGAGAAGCATGAGAAAGTGAGTTTGTAGCCATTTGGGACTCTTAAGTGGATGGAAGCCCCTCTCTATCAAATATTCCTGAATTTGAAAGTGATTCTTATGTGTCTATCTAATGAGTGAAATATAATGACACTACAGTCTCTTTAATATAACTTTCTCAGTGTTCTGTCTCTTTTCACATTTCATTCCTTATACTCTCTGAGGACCTGGTTACCCATACCTCTGTTTCCAACTTCTCTATTACACCAAGTATTTGTTTATTTTAGAGACCAGTAGACACATAGACTCAACTATATTCTACTCAGATGTTGAGAACATGTTCCTTCCTGGAATTTGACAAGGAAGTCTTCATTCTATTTTGATCACTACTAATCCAGCCATAAATTGAGTTATGTCTTTTCCTCTAGGACTCTTTGATTCCTCTGTAACTGCATCTTAGTTAACATACATATTTAATGGGTTGGAGCCTGTCTAGTCATCACCTCAACAGAAAAACTGTCATCTAATGTGTGGAATAGAAATATATTTCTGTCGAGCTCAGCAGAGGTAAAATATTAGAGCATATATTTCTAATTCATTCTTATATATTAACACTGTTGTTACAGTATTGGTTTATCATCTATATTGTATATAAACTATCTTTCTGGACCACCAATGTGGTAATTTTGCTTGGAAATCTTAAGACAGTAATCGTGTATTGGTTAGGGTCTCTCACTTCAACAATTTTCCTTAAAAATTTTTCTATCCTGAAAATGCTTGTTTAAAAGTATTTCTCAAAAAATCATTCCACACCTTGAGCATCCTATTAGAAGCCCTTTCCTAAAGAATAAATTACAAGACTTTCAATGCAGTGTATACTCTGGCATGTTCAAATAGTTTTCCTTCTATTTAGGCATCACGTGCAAGACACAAAACTCCCAGTGTCAGTGTCTTTCCAAATTAACATACCACAGGCTTCAAAGGTCTCTCATTTACTCTTACTGTGTCACTTCCTACACATTGCACCAATCAGTTTAATTTTTTCACTCGTAATTTCCAGAATATTCCTTCAATAGTAATATTACACAGAGAATGAGAAAAGTGTAATGTATCATCTCAACACTAGATGTTCCTTCAATTTTCACATAATAAGCTCCTCCCAGTGACTATTGTCTTACAGTTATGACATCTAATTTCAGGAGACATTCAGTGATGATATGGAGGAAAACGCAACACTATGGAGAGAATTTGTTCTCACGGGTCTCACATGCCAACCACAGTGGAAAATTCCTTTATTCCTAGTGTTCTTGGTAATATACCTCACAACCATTGTGGGGAACCTTGGTCTCATCACTCTCATCTGGAATGACCCTCATCTTCACATCCCCATGTATCTACTCCTTGGTAATTTAGCCTTTGTGGATACTTGGTTATCATCCACAGTGACACCAAAGATGCTATTCAGTCTTCTAAACAAGGGCAAGGTGATTTCTTTTTCTGAATGTATGGTTCAGTTTTTTTCTTTTGCAATCAGTGTGAGTGCAGAATGTTTTCTCTTGGCAGCAATGGCTTATGATCGCTATGCAGCCATATGCAATCCTTTGCTTTATCCAGTAATTATGACCAATAGACTGTGCACTCAGCTGATAGTTTTATCATTTGTAGGTGGCTTTCTTCATGCTGTAATTCATGAAAGCTTTTTATTCAGATTAACCTTCTGTAATTCCAACATACTATATCACATTTACTGTGATGTTTTACCACTACTAAAGATTACCTGTACTGATCCTTCTTTAAATTATCTGATACTTTTCATTTTCTCTGGCTCAGTACAGGTATTCAGCATTGTGACTATTCTTATCTCTTACACATTTGTTCTCTTTACAATTTTAAAGAAGAAGTCTGACAAGAGCATGAGGAAAGCCCTCTCCACCTGTGGAGCCCATCTCTTCTCTGTGTCTATATACTATGGGCCTCTCCTCTTCATGTATGTGCACCCTGCGTCTTCAGAAGTAGATGAGCAAGATATGATCCTCTCTTTGTTTTACACAGTTATAATTCCTGTATTGAATCCTTTTATCTACAGCCTCAGAAACAAGCAAGTCATAGATTCTGTGAAAAAAAAATTGAAAATAAAGGTTTAGATTTCATTAATAAGTGTTACTTTTGCTAAAATTCACAATATTGTAGAGGTAAATGTGAACATTTTGTGTTGAAACAACTTAGCAATTGTAACTGTTGGAAGAGATTATTTAAATTAATTGACATATGCAATTATCTACTTAATTCATTGGTAAGCCTCTGTAATCATTGTTCAAACACATATATGAAAACTTTTAATAAAGTGTCCTCATATCACAAGAAAGCAGAAATCAGTGAAACAGTTTACTTTTTTATGTTATTATGGTATGCATGTACCAAATAGTATCATCATTTTATTTCTTCCAAAAGTGCTCCAATGTGATATTTTAGAGATAAAGTCATGCTGTACAGATGAAAAGACATGTAACATTTACTTTCTTGTTGGCAGTTTGTGTGCGCTTGCATTGAAAAAACTCTCAGAAATAACTATAGTTTTCAAATGTCTTTCATTATAATTTTAGGAGGAAATGGTAAATGTGTTGAATAAATTCAGGGCATATTTATCTCATGCAAATAGATAAATATTTGAGCATAATCAAAAGAAATAATGAGAAGACATTGAAGTCATGAAGGTAAAGCAAACTGTCATGAAGACAGTCTTAGCCCATTGCTTTTGTTGAGTAGAGACGAGAAGTGATTTACTTCTCTGAAAATATCCCACAGGTTGACTCATTAATAATGTGAATGGATTGAAGAACTAAATAAGATAGAGCTTGGAAAAAATTAAGGAAAGTAGCCTAAGAGGAAGGAAATGTTTTCTTTCTTTTACTCATAACCAATCCATGAGTCCAGAAAGCACATGGCAATTTTCCGTAACATCAAAAGTTATTGATATGCCTCGTACAGACAGCTATCTTTAAATAAAATGACTTACATTCAAGAAATGGTATGTGAATTTGATGCCATATCACCTGTTGCATGGCTTGGTATGGAGGGAGGGTGAGCATGATGGGAGAAATGATGATTAAACTTTTACAGACACACAGTAAAGTGTGCTTTGCTATAAATCATAATGATGGCGATTAAGTATTTCTAACGTTTTCTTCTATGCACTCATTCACACACCTTCCCACTTCTTTATTGAAATCCTTGAATATTAGTGATAATTTTTCTCCACTCTTTAAATTAACAAACAATCTATCCATAGATCATACCTTACGATCCATTTGTCAAAAACGGCACCACACACCTTTTCCTCCTGAAACTACAGACACTCTCATCCAAAATCCACTTACGTGTGTGTCTGTCAAAGTTTACCTGCTCATTTCTCCCATATGCGTACCCTATATTCATTCCTAAATATAATTACCAGGACATTCTTTGAACAGCTCTCAGATGAAATCAGATCCATTTTCAGTAACTTTCAATGTATTGCCATTTCTATTAGATTATATACTCTTATCATATTGATTACCCTGACATTTGTAAACAACTTATTCAGGAATATGGCATATTATATTCTGTATATCTAGATATGATTATATAAATGTATATGTGAATTTATATATAATAATTTCCACCGTTTTTTCATGTAGCATTATTTGGTTTTCTTACCAAGAAATCTTTGATTTAATGTAGAAAATTATTTCCTGACAATTTTCCTTCTGAAAAGAGAGTTACTAAATGCTTCTTGGAACAATTTCACTGTGTCTGGTAAATCCTTCTGCTTCTACTACTTGTCTGTGATTATAGAGTCCCAACTTCTCCACCTGCCCCTGTCTTTATTTACAAAGTTAATGGTCTCCTTTCTTTGAGGTTCATCTTCAGTCTTATACCTTCCATGTAATATTTTCAGATTTTCCAAAAGAGGATAGAATTGTTCACTAATTCAAAATATCTAGAAATTTATATGTTCTTCTATGATGAAACTCAATCTCAGAAAAAGTCATTTGGTTTCAAAGAACATTCTATATTATAATTGAGAAATGCCACCTTGCTCTCTTCCTCTATTCTAACACCAAGGCTTATGGGCAACAGAACTTAAAGAAACATTTGTGAACTTTGTTACACTCAAATGAATTGCTGCCACCAGTGCATTGTATAAAGTAAGTTTCCACATTTCTTTTCTGATTTGATATCACACTAGACAAACTTCAGGGGCTGTAATGGCTGCTTAGCATCATATCTCATTACATTTTGTGACTAAAGAAAACATCATACAGCCCACTCTGGTCTTCACCAGAGTGTATGTATGTAGTATGGCTTACAGTTTAGTGTTTTTATGTGATTACCACAAGGGTGTCTTGATTTTTCATCCTTTTCTTGTGCTCTTTTCCTTCAGTTTTCTTGTCTTATTCAAAACCAATATGGCAGTTTATGTTTTATCTTATTATATTTGATTTTGTTATGTTGTATTATTATGCTTTAGAAGCCCATTCTTTCCTAACATGAGGCAGAAAGGGAAATGGACCCAACTGTTAGGTGGAGAAAATTGAGAGAATTAGAGTGAGAAGAAAGCCTAATCATAATATATTATGTGAGGAAATCTGTCTTCAATAAAAGAAAAAAATGCTTTAAAAACTGTAAGCATAAAACTTCTAAAGTGAAATAAATATGTTCATATCACAAGTTTAATTCTGTAATAGACTCTGACAAAATACTAAAAGAATGGCTATATGTTTGATTAAAGCACAAAACAGGTACATATTTAAAAGAATTCACCCCATTCTATATTTCTGCAAGTGTGCCTTTCTCACAAGACTGCAGTACAACATCTGCCCACTCTCTATTCTTTTCAGAGAATTCCCCAAATCAAAAAAGTTAGTATTCCTTCCCTGAGAACCTATTTTATCACATGTGTGCAGTTTGTTGATTTCAACTGCTGTATATATGTTCACACTGAGGATGTTTTTCCCTTCCTCCAGTCCTTCCTAGATCCTCTCCACCCCTGTACTCACCACCAACTTTAAGTTCTTTCTATCTCCTCCTCTTTATCTTTCAAACAAAACAAACACAAGAAGAAACAAGAAAAAAGTAAAACAAAAAAACAAAAAACAAGAAATATATTACTCCCAAATCAACAAAAATAAAATTCAAAACAAATATTCAAAAGACAAAATATGTGTAAGCAAAGTAAAATGAAACAAAATTTTCACAACAATACCATTGAGTCTTCTTTGTGAAGACCAACTACTCGTGGGTATAGGTCCTATCTTGAAATGTGGTTGATATACCAAGTGAGATTCCACTGGAGAAAACCCCTGAAGGATCATAGAAATTGAAAGGTATCTAAGGACATACCGCTATACCCATATGTCAATGCCTGGCTCAACCTACATTAGAATAAATTTTCTTGCAGTAGATGGGAATTAATAGTCACACTATCCAAAGAGTGAGAAGTTTTAGAAAACTCAGTCCTAAATGGGATATCTTCCTCAAACCCTGCATCTCTAGGTCTGAAATATATGCAGAATATGATGCAGAAGGGTTCTAAGAGCCAGAGATCATGGATGACTCCCCCAAAAACAGTGTCTTCTACATACAAGAGGAATGCTTCAGTAATGAACTCATAGAGACTGTGGCAGCATACACAAGACCTGCCCAGATCCAGGTCAAGTGGGATCCCAGCACTGAAAGTGGAAAGTAGACATGGAGTCCCCCACTAACCAAGAAGCTATCTGCAATTGATAACCATTGGCAAAGAAAAGACCCATTTTCTCCCATGGAGTCTCACTGAGTATATCAACCACATTCCAAGATAAGTCCCATGCCCAGGAGTAGTTGGCCAGCACAAAAGCAACTCAATGGTATTTTTCTGGACTTTTTGTTTCATTTTCTTTTTTTAGGTATTTTTTTATCTCATTTATCTTTTGCTTGTTTTATTTAAGAGTAGTAGTTTTCCCCTTACAGTCAGTTACCACTTTGGCATTGTCATAAATGGGATCTATCTTTTGGAGGAATGCTTATATCCATTCAAAAAGTGGTAGGTTATTCCTATAAAATATATGCTGCTATGGAACCAGTATATTTTAAAAGCAGGTTGCTATTGTAGGTCACACAATTTGTGGCTGAATGATATTGATAATCACTGTTCTCAACCAATAGCATGCCAAGTACAGTCCAGCACCATGAATTCTAGTCATTTGGTATGAAGCTTTTAATTAGGTACCAGCTCAACTTCCCTGTCTTACATGCCATAAGTGTTATGTTCAGCAATAGGGTCTACCACCAGGTTTTGAAGATTGGCCAATAGCATTGGGGATAGGTTATGATGAGTAAGGCTCTCTGTGGGGCTACTTTGACCAAAAATTCAACAAGATGTAACCCATTCCTGGAACTGGAGGTTTTCCTAAGATATATTTACACACCATGGGAATCTCCTACAAGTGGCAGGTTTCCATGTGTGTTTTCTAAATGTCCTTTAAGTGATAGCTGCCTCTTCCCATATTCCCTCTGTTACCCCTCTCTTCATCCTATTTAATCATCCTACTCTAGTTTCTCTTTTTGCTCCCCATAACCTACACTGTACTTTCCCTTACTTGGCAGGTCCCTTTCTTTCTCCTGATCTCCTACTAGGTACCTAAGCTATGTGATTATTCTGAATATAGCATGTGTATCAATTTTGAAAAGCTAACACTCACGTATAATAGAAAAATTCTAATATTGTAAAAAGAGTATTTTTAAATGTGATTTATTGTTGGTTTTTTCAATTTGTTTCTCTCTCCCTCTCTCTCTCCCCAATCATAAGTTTCTCTGTGTGTGTGTGTGTGTGTGTGTGTGTGTGTGTGTGATATTTCTTGTGAATATGTGTTCAAGATTGATGGAATTTCTATCATCAGCAGCATGCATACTGATGTTCTAACACAGCGGATATTAGCCAGCAGAAATGAAGTTTCCACAGTATTTCTACCACGATTTCTCCATGCTCTGTCTACAACATTTGTGATGTTTTCAGCAATAGATTATTGCCTTTTTGTTCTGGTGAGTTGTCAAGAGGAATGGCAATAGTCCCTAATGTTGTTGCAGCCTCTGTGAACTCTTTGGCCATGACATCCTAGTGGAAACCAGAAGACAACTTTTGGGCATTGGCTTTCTCTCACCATGTATCCCAGGGACTGAACTCAAGTTGTGTTTGGTGGAAAGCACCCCTATCCACTGAAAATCTTTCCAGCTCTGATAATACCATTTTAGGTAGGTAGGGAAGGAACTAGTTAGATGTAGATAGAAAAATTGAAGGATGCATGATAGAATTAAGGATGAGTGAATTGGCTGAGGCATATTTATATGCATATATTTACTGTATAATATAGTATATTCTGTTCTCTGAAAATTCTTTAAAATTGTAATTTCTCATTGACAATTTGGTTGACTTTTTCATTTTCTCAAAACTATAGGGAAATATGCTGTACCTACTATCTGTTGCTTTTAAATACAGATCATATCCAAGGTATCTTCTCAGAGGAAGTAAATATCATTACTACAGCAAACAAACATATTCTGAATGGAATTTATTTGAAAATCATATTCCACTAGCTAAAATATACATCTTCACAAATTTCTTCAGTGTTTTTTTTATTAGGCTTAATGATAACAAGAGATAAAGTTGCTATTGTCTATCCCCATAATCAATATCATTTCACAAGTGAAGTAAATCCACCAAATTACTCTATCCTTTGAAACAGATATTCTATTCAATCCTTCACTCACCACTTGTCTCAACAATCAAGCAGAAAGGAGAGCATAAACCCTTAGATTATTTGAATATTTTACTTAAGTGCTGAATATTTGATATTTTACTTCATTTCAGTTGTGTCTAAATACACTGAATTATAAAAAAAATCTGCTTTACTGATGATTTTAACACAATGATCTTCTGTATGTAATCTCAAATGAGCAGATTAATATCTCTGAATCAGTAACTACTAGGGGAGCTAATTAATTTGATTCTACAAACTCTACATGATTATTATGCTCAATCAATTGCAAAATTTAACAGGTATTAACTGTCTTTCTACTTGATGTATCAAATACCTGACAATATTGACTTATAGAAGGGATTGTAGTATGGCTAATAATTTGAAGGTATAGTCAGTCATTGCAGGGAAGACCTGGAAGCAAGTATTTGAGGTAGTTGATCTCACTGCATCCAAAGTCAGAAAGCATAATGTGATGAATGTTGGAGCTCAGCTACATTTGCCTTTAGAAAAAATAGTTCTTTGAAAATTTTATGCCACATTTTGATAACATTTATCTACTTTCCACAATTCTTCCAAGATCTACTCCCTTCCATTATCCATCCAACTGAATATCCTTACAAGAACAAAAACCACCAAGCCCCATTTATGATGCCCAAATATTGCTGGATGTCCTTCTATTGGGACTCCAGCCCACAACATTGTGTTACTAGCCTTTAAAGTGGTCCTTCCCACTTCAACTAACCTAGACTTAAAAATTACTCACAGGCACACAGATATGTTTCCATGGTGATTCTAAAGCCTGCCAAGCTAACAATATTAACCATCAACCATTTTAAATGTACCCCCTAAATATCTATAATAAAAAGTTTGGGATATACTGAATACAATTCCACTATCAAGAGCTTGAGAAATACTGCTTTAGGGTCAACAGATAATTCTTTTAAAAATCTAAATCTTAATCATATTGATTTTTCAACCCAAAGTGATTCTTCTTCTAAATAGAAGACATTATAGAATGCTGAGAAGAAAACATGTTTATGTAAAGGGAATATAAGTATGAATTGTTTTAAATTTCCATTCTAATACTGGCAGGTGTATATGGTCTGTCAGGGGAGAAAAGATATCAACAGTGTTACCCAGGTTTGAACTCAATTGGCAGATGATGATTGGTACAACAGTGTCACGATTGGTTTGGAAATGATCAACCACCATCTGATTAAGTTTGAGGCCAGATCCATGTGCAAAAATACATACCTAGTAATGTAAATGCAGTGAAAAAAAAAAAAAACAAAAATAACTCATGTCTGGGGATGGATTAGGCCCTGGAGGTCATTTATACAGTTGTTTAGCTAAATGGACGTGGGATCAAGCTGGATTCTAAATATTTATGTTTATATTCATAGGCAAATACTACTCTCAACTTCAGTAAAGCAAAGTAAAGAAGCTTTACTTTGCAATGAATGATAGTGTTTAACAGTATTTTTATTTGTGGGCATTCAAGGAAGAACTATCTTTTTTTTCCAGTTATCAGACTCACACAGAATGTCTTATTTTCACAGATTATTGACTTATTTTTTTCTTTTTCAATTAATTAATCAATTAATTTTTCTTCTCTTGTATAATACATATCAACACCCCTCCAACCTGCCTCCATCCCTCCTAGCTCCCATCTTCCCTCGCTTCCTATTAAGTACTCTCCCCACAACCACCCACTTATTCCCACACCCACTTCTCCCCATAGAAGAGAATAGTCCTCCCAGGGTTACTGCTCAAACAGGGCACAACAAGATGAGACGATGCAAGCCTGGACCTTCAGAGGGCTTCAGCCTCTGAGACTGAACTGAACTCTGATTATCTGCCTTCTCCACGCCTCTTCTCCACATGGCAGTTTTGTCATCTCCTCTTCTGACTCTCCTGCTTCTCACTTAGTGTCTACCTTCATTTCTATCTTGTTTTTTCCTTCTGCTTCCCTTCTCTCAGCCTCTACTTCTACTTCTACTGACTGTTTCCTTTTTTCATCCGGAGACTTGGGATTAAAAGCCTGTGCCACCATTGCCTTCTGAGTTGGCTTACTTAAAAGTGTGTGCTATCTTGCTTTTAGATACAAAATTAAAAGTCATAAGACATTATGAGTGTGTAAACTAGTGTGTATGTATATATATATACACATATATATATATGTATATATATATCCCTTAATGACAAACTAGAGCATAGGAATCAGTAAGCAAGGCATATAGAGCAATAGGTTGCTAAGAAGTCTAAGACTAGGTGTCTCCAAAGACCTTCCCCATGCTCATTCAAACAAAAATGAAACTTGGCAGATTATATATTTTAGTCACATATTTATATCTTAAAGTCCAATTTTGCATTCAGGAAAAGAGTCAACTAGGGAAGCAAAAATGAGGAAGAACAATCCAATTTTATTTATTTTTTTAATTAGTGTAGTATTTGGATTACAACACTTTATTTTCATGAATACATGACTTTTTGTCAAAAAGATAATAAATGGTCATTATCAATCTACAACTTTCCTTTTAATGCTTTTATGACTGAATCTTTGACTTGCTTATTTCTCAGACTGTAAATAACTGGATTTAACACAGGGATGATAACTGTGTAAAATAGAGAGTCTATAATATCTCGATCATCCGGTTGTGCAGATACAGGGCGCACATACATGAAAATAAGAGGGCCATAGTACAATGACACAGACAGGAGATGAGCTCCACAGGTGGAGAAGGCTTTCTTTATCCCCTTGACAGATTTGCTCTTTAAGATTGTAAAGATAATGCATGTATAAGAGACTACAACCATCACCATGGTGACTACTTGAACAGAACCAGCCAAAATAAACACCAGTTGGAAATTAATGGAAGGATCAGAACAGGAAATCTTCAACAATGGCATAATATCACAATAAAAGTGATGTATTACATTGGAATTACAGAAAGTTAACCTCAATAAAAAAATCTCATGAATTAAGGCATGAAGAAAGCCACCTACAAATGTCAAAATGACTAGCCAGAAACACAGTCCATTGGTCATGATCACTGGATAAAGTAGAGGTCTGCAGATAGCTACATAACGATCATAGGCCATTGCAGTCAAGAGAAAACATTCTGTGGTTGCACTGGCTGCAAAGGAAAAGAATTGTGTCAGGCATTCTGTGAGAGAGATTGTGTTGTGGTGTCGCAAAGTGAGCAGTATTTTGGGCGATACGGTGGATGATACCCAAGTATCCACAAAAGCTAAACTACTGAGGAATAAGTACATAGGGATGTGAAGGTGAGGGTCTCTCCAGATGAGAATGATCAGACCAAAGTTTCCCAAGATAGTAGTGAGATACATCACCAAGAAAACTAAGAAGAGGGGATTTTCCACTGAGCTTGGTGTCTAAATCCTGCCAGGATAAACTCTGTCAGCAATGTTGTGTTCTCCCTTTCCATGTCCTCACTGGACGTCCCCTGAAATGAAAGGCAGTGAATGCAATGAAATTATGGAAAAGGAAAGTGTCAGAGTCTTGATATAAAGGCCTTCCATAAACGCGTAGTTTATTTAGAGATGCAAGAGTTAGTTGTGAGCTAAACTTCAATTTCACCTTCCTATACAACTTGTGTAATGAATCAAAACTGGATTTTAAGTTTTAATTAAATACTTTACTGTTCATAAATATAGTATCACTAGCCAATTGTTCTTTGCATATTTTGACGTTTCTGTATTTTAGTTGTTACAGAAATGAAAATCAATGTACTAAAAACACTCTGTTGCACTTGGACATACTAAGACCAATTGGATAGTCAGTCAAGTGGCCCAAGAGAGGAAATAGTCTTTGAAGTTTTCAGATTGGTTGATAAGATGAGTTGCCTCACATGCACTACTTGGAAACAAAATCACAAATGGAATAATTTCCCAGTGCCTCCTGAGGTTTAAGAGATTTCAGACTATTCAGTTTATTCTTGACCTGGACTTTTATAGGGATGTAAAGATAACTCATTATGCCGGTTCCAGAGCCACCTGAGTCAGTGAATCCTCCTTATGTTAAAAACCAAACAAACAAACAATAGAACAGTTCAGCTAAACATGCCTCTGCTTGTGTATTCCTTTCTTTGCTTTTATTATGTATGTATTTGCTTGTTTGTTTATTTATTTATTGTGACACAGCTTCTCACCATGCAGTCCTGATTGGTCTTAAACTCACAAAGATCATCTGCCTTTGTCTCCCTTCTAAGTGCGGGAATAAAAGCACATACTTTATGCTACCACAGTGCAAGCTCTCTTATTCGGAATTTAAATTGATTCTGTGTCTTCTAATTTACAAATCTATTGTACCCAATCAAACTGCCTTTACATATTTAAACATACTCTTGATTTTCTTAGTTTACAAAGTTACTTGAGAATATTTTCATCTCCAATGCTTTTCTTTTGGAACAATAAGGTCAAATCAAATGCAAATGCTGAAACAGGCTGTACAAACAACCGACAAACTGAATTTGAGTTTGGATGGGTTTTGTTCTATGAAAGCTCACATTACAAAGTAATTTATGATTCTATAACACTTTTGTGTATGGATAGTTTTTCAAGTTACAGATGGTGAAAAGAGTAGCTGTGGTAGATTTTCTGTATCATTTCTTATGTGTGTGTGTATTACATGCTGTAATTATTACAAGAAATGGGTGAAAAAAAGCAGGAGTTTATGTTTTACTGACATAATTAACTAGAATATACATTTAATTAAAGAGAATTACACTTGTGTCATGAGCAATCAAGAGATATCTTATATGAGAATCACCAGAAAGTATATATTTAAATGACTTGCAGAATAATATTCTGGTTTTCCACAATTCATCTCACAAGGTTGTTGTAATTAGACTCATAGGTAATAAATGCCACTTAATGAAGAAATCAATCTCCTAGATACCTTTTTGCTTTCCTAGACTTTAGTTATAAAAAACAAAGTATATGAACAATTTTCTAGTAGGTTTCCAGATTTACTTTCTTATTTGAATAATTTATAAACAAACTCTTAAATCACAATGCCTTAGAACTTTCTAACTTTTTAAATAAATGATACAGCTATTATAAAAATTGTTTCTTTCTTACCCATATCTTGAAAGAAATCAAGGAGAAGTTTAAAAGTTCTGGGTGTTATAAAGCTGGAAAGTCCAGTTTAGCACAGAATTGAGAAATTAAAAGGCAGCGATCTCCCATACTGATTCACTTAGTTGCTGTGTTTCTCAAGCTGGGGAGATGTTTGGTGTATAAATATATCTTTAAAACATGACCTCACCTATTGGACAACTATGTGCTCTTACCAAAAGACAGAGCATGAAGAAATCAATTCCCTGAGAGATTATATGCAGAAGTCCCTTTTGGGGCATTGTAGAGTTGGACCATCCACAGAGAAGATCTCCCACTGGGTTTTGCAGATTTGAAATCATAAACATGATGTGACTGCACACCATTGTATAAAATATATATTATATTAAATTTTCTACCACAGGATATAATTTAGTATATTTTACAAAGTTTTACATTTTCTACCTCTGTTTAGACCAATTTTCATTTATATATAAAATGTATTCTTCTTTCTGCTTTGAATTGTGTAGCTCAGTCTGAATTAATCTAAGTGTTATTTTAGTAAGGCTAAAGATGTAGATCTTCTTCTGGGGCCACCCCAGAGTTGGCAGAGAACACTAGCTCAATATTAAATTGAATACTCCAATATTAAAACTGAAATCTAAGGAGAAATTGAACTAGTGAATGTTAAGGGGAAGCGGGGTTAGGAGGGAGGACAAAGGTGTCTAGAATGCAGAAATGCCCACCAAGCTTCTAAGACAGCCTGTTAAGAAATAAATGCAGATTCTGCTTCAAGAGTTAGGGTAGGACTCAGGAACCTTGCTCTGCTACATGATGATCCTGTGCACACTTGCCAAGCACAGTCATAACTAGAAAGCCTTGAACATTGATTAAACCAGCTGCAATGTGCATTTCCCAGGAAGAGATGGGATGGGGTTTTGCGTTTGGGTAAGCAACTGTGTGGTTTGCTCCAGTATAGGGAAAGGTTCGGTAAATTTTTTCCATGATAATAAAAAGTGACGAATTTCTCTTTAGTCTTAACAGAATTTGCCATGAACATTCAAAGAAAACAAACAGCTAGATCGACTGACTGTAACAATTACTTAGATTTTAAACTTGCATAGATCTCTGTTAACTCCCAACATAGTAAAGTATTTTTGTTTGTTTAATGTAACTGTCATTGTTAAGAAAGTTAAAAAAAAGATATTTAAGACTGATTATTTGAATTGCCAAATCAAGACCATTTTTGTATTGTGTCACTTTTGTTTCTTTAAATCCATACAAACTTAACACTACCATTTTATCCTTTAGCTTTGTGATTACTGAAGCTTTCTGCACTTCCTAATAATATACAATGAAAATAGTAAAAGACAAAATCAAGAAAATGTGTGATATAATTGAAAGAATTATCTGTATGAAACCCAGAATTATATATGATAACTATGGAGAAAATAGAAGGTAGATATAACCATATGGCATTGTACTTCTGTATGAAATTCTCAAGGATAAATACTTAAAATGTGTAAATACATAAAACTGTGTAAAATCATTAAAAATATAGTAATATGGACAACAAATACTAAAACAAAACAAAATAGGGTAATTTTCCCTCCAAAATTGGCCTTACAAGATATCATAAACAAAGAAAAGAAAGGCATCTTGCCCCGCTGATAAAAACAGGAGAAGTGAAGAGAATGCTCAGCAGATTTGGCCATGCCTTTGCTGTCTTCATGACTGCATTCCATTTGCTGTTGATTAATTTTCATGGTATGTGATGTGAATTTCTGTAAGCGCAAAAAGTTCAAGAAATAACTTTGGAAAAAAAGTTTGAAGAGCTAACAGATTTCCAGGGAATTTCTTCCACGTGCTTAAATAAACAGGAAGCTAAATGTACAATGGGTAAGTTCCCTTAAACTTTCCAACCTATATGGCCCTGTCTGCTGTGTCATGTAACCTTCTAAGTCATTTGGAAAGAACCAGAATTGCTTTTAATTAGTACTGAATTAGGAAAGCCATATAGAAGAACTCACACATCAGAGGAATGTTTTCTATTTTATTTACTATGATATGAAAAGTTAATGAAATTCTTTAACATTCTCAGATTAGGAATACCAACAATTTACATATCATTGTTAAAATATTTGAAGGATTGGTTTAATCAGAGTCAAAAAGAAATGTGATAATTATAATTGCAAAAAATTTTTAACATCTTTCAAAAACAAAAATGTATCAAACTGGAAAATTCTGTGGCTGTTTTTTACTGAGTGGACAGAAGAAGACTTCCAAGAACTAAATATTCCTTTCTAATCGTTTTTTTTCAGTGAATCCTTGACTTGCTTGTTTCTCAGGCTGTAGATAATTGGGTTTAGCACAGGAATTATGACTGTGTAAAACAGAGAGTCCATCATATCTTGATTATCTGTTTGTTGAGAGGCAGGAAGCACATACATGAAAAGAAGAGGCCCATAGTATAAAGACACAGATAAGAGATGGGCTCCACAAGTGGAGAAGGCTTTCTTTATGCCTTCGACAGACTTCCTTTTTACAATTGTAAACAGAACTAGTGTATAGGAAACTAGGACAGTCATTATTGTGAATACCTGTATTGAACCAGACAAAATAAATACTAAGAGAAGATTAAGAGTGGGGTCAGTGCAGGAAATATTATATAATGGTATAATATCACAATAAAAATGATGGATTACATTAGAATCACAGAATGTTAATCTGAATAAAAATACTACATGAAACAAGGAATGTAGAAAGCCACCTACAAATACAGAAACTAGGAATCGGATGCATAGACTAGTAGTCATAACAACTGGATAAAGTAATGGTTTGCATATGGCTACATAGCGATCATAGGCCATTGCACCTAAAAGAAAGCATTCTGTGGTTCCACCAAATGCAAAGGCAAAAAATTGTAACATGCATTCAGAAAGTGATATCATCTTGTTCTTGGATAACAAGTCGACCAACATGTTAGGAGTCACTGTAGATGATATCCACGCATCTATGAAAGCCAAACTCCCAAGGAAAAAGTACATAGGTTATGCAGGTTGGGATCACTCCAGATAAGAGCAATCAGACCCAGGTTCCCCACAATAGTGATGAGATATATCACCAAGAACAGCAGGAACAGAGGCACCTGCAGTCCTGGACGATCTGTGAGTCCAGTGGGAACAAATTCTGTTAGCAAAGTTACATTCTCCTTTTCTACATGTTGTTCACCGGACATTCCCTGAAATGAAGTAAAACAATTATAAAGGATCCATTAATATTTTAAAAGTCAATATGTTGGCAGGATTTGTTATGAAATCACATCTTTACCAGAACAGTCTTTTAATTTTTCAGATCCTCTGGAACTGTGGTTACTGGTGATTGTGAGCCACATTGTGGGCATTGCAAATCAAGCCTGGGACGTCTCAGCAAGTGCCCTTAACCACTGAGCTATTGCACTTGACCCAGATCCTCATTTCGATTTTTGGCAACACTTCCATTCAACAAATTCATCTACTATGTTAAACTATAACTCTACATGTCCAAAAGAGAGACCAGAGAAAGGCATGGAAAACATATCGAGCAGAGGGATCAACAAAAGTAGCAGGATTGAACTGAAGGCAGAGTTCTGTAGACACTAGGAAAAGAAAGATAATGAGAATAGCACAGAAATGCACTGCCAAGTGCAAAACCAAATGCTCTGGGGAGAGAAAGAGTGAAGAGAACTTGCTGAGGGTGGAAATACAGAGATTGTAAGTGGCTTCAACAAGAGCAGTGTCCTTCACTGTGTGGAATTAAAGTCACAGGATAGCAAGATGTTAACATGAAAGCAATGACATTGGATTAAGGAAAATAAAAGACACAGCACACTCAATCAAGTATAGAGCACAGTAGACATTTGTCTATGTTTCATAGATCCATCTACCTCTTTTCTTTTGTGGAATATTTTAAGCAAGCTCTCAAAAGCAAGACTAGGCAATTAAGAAAAAAATCAAGATAATTAGAGAAAAAAGGGAGAAGAGGCGTGAAAAAGCTAAGCTAAGTAGAAGAAAAGAAAATAACAGGTCATAAAAGTAGACAAAATTAACAGTCATTGGTTGATAAGTCTGGTAAATGCAAACCAAGCATACAGGAGAGAGCAGGAGATGCCCAACACAAAATAATAGGCAAAGCTCAGAGGTGTGGGGAAAACATTTGTGTCAACCATCGCAGTCATTAGTAGCTGTATTACCATAATCACTTCATTTTATTTAAGAATTCATGTCTTTTTTTTCTTATGTAATCTATATATGATTTAGAGGCTTCAACTTTAAATCTTGTCTTTTTTATAAGTATAATGACACTGTCTGAAGGTTCATTCCACATGAAAGTGATGCTTTATCTCATATTAACCAAAGAACATGAGCTAAATATTGACTAGATACAGACCATATGAAGATCCAATGCTAAAAAGTGTACATATAAAGTAAAATTTTATATTGAATGAGTTTGCTTACATGCTATCGCAAATCAAAAAAATCAGTGAAAGTCCTCAAATAAAGTGTGTATCGGTATCTTTCAAATAACAACTTCTGATATATATCATATATACACATGATATATATGTACACACATATATATCACAAATACACATACACATATATATAATCTTCTATGAATATATATAGTTAATATTATTATAAATAATGTATTTAATTACATTAATATGCATTTATACAGAAGTGTTTCAGTCTCCATCTTTTATCTGTACATATATATAGAATTAAAATGATTAATATTCATTTATACATATTTTATATTTATATTATATATAGATAAAATATTCGGTGAAGCTGTTGTCACATGAGGAAGCATGGAATAAATACTGTTTAACTAGCATATCTTCAATTTTAATCTGATATGTAATTGCATTGAATGGGTTTTTCTATCATAATTGTCTACCTCTTAATACAAGAATAATATTGTCAATCTGAAAACTACATTTGGAAGCACTCATATTTTATCTCAACACAACTGATAACGTCATTATAAATATGTGGAAAGATACTAAATCTAGTTAAAGGTAATTGTTAAATTTACATCTGTATATCTTGTGCAGATTTTAGTCATGAAAATAAAACATGGAGAGTTTTCAATCTTTACTTTTCAAAAATAACCCCTAGATATTTTTTGCATTTTGTTCATAAATTCTAAAATTACTATGAACTAGTGGATTTTAAATCTTGTATGTTTTTAATCTTCTTTACAAAAATTAATATTAGGAAATATTTTCAATGTTACCAATGCTATCTTCTATGGAATTGTGGAGCTCCTTTAGAAGTATTACAATACCACACGACAGCACCAATGTGAAGACACATGTAGTTCTCCAACTCACTTTACAAAGCTAAGAAGAATGATGTTCATTTAATTGTTCTTTGAACACAGTGTCAACCAATTACAAACTTGTTCAATTTTTTTCATAGGTAAGACAATGAGAAATCTGAAATTCCACTCAGAATGCCTTAGAATTCCCTGTGGGATAAAGTGAAGATTATCAACTGGGCATTGCTGATAGAAGTATGTGTAAAATTCAGGTCTTCCCTGAGGATTGATAAATATGAAATCACTATGAGCTAGCTTAGTTTAAGTAATTGAAATTACACCTAATGTCATCATTATATTTCATCATAAGTGACACACCTGATGGCTTTATGTCAACTTTGGCTTAGACATGAACTTGAATGCAGTGAATGCTTTGATTTCATGATGTCTGCATTAATAAAAACATAATTTTAATAAAGCATATGTCTACATTTCCTACAAGAGAAAATCCCAAAATAACGTTGTACTGTTAATTCAGTTTCTTACATTTGAACCTTAACTTCTTTAATTTAATCATGAATCTACTTAAAAATTAAGTAAGTAGGTATAAGCCATGGGGAAAGAGCAGAGCAAAACCAATAACAGATGTTATAGTACAAAGGCCAGTAGACTAGCTATCCAAATAGCAGTGTCCATGAATTTGAATATTTGAAGATCAGCCAATCACTTTGCGGTGCTTGCATCCACCATCCTAGGAAAATTTGTCTCAATGAATTAGCCTTTTACTAGGCAGCTTGTATTCAAAACATAATAATATGTGAGTGTGTGAGCTTGTGTGTAAATGTGATACATACATATTATTTATAAATATACAAATGTTTTAGAAGAATATCTCATAACAATAATAAATGTTATTTCTTGAACTCATCACATGGCCCAAATCTGTATTTATAACTCTTTACTATACATTATTTATTTCTTTTTCCTTTAGCATCTACACCATCTGGTCTAGTAATTCAATCCTTGATAGTTCTGAGTGATTAGTATTCCTACTTAGATTGGCCTGATAGACTTTTTTATTGAATTTAATGACATGAATTTGCTTGTATTTTTATTGTCTTATTTTCTAAACCTTATACTATTTATAAAGTATACTTGGTAAATTTAAAAAGTTACTGTAAGTAATCTAGAAATTACTTAGATTTAAAAGTATGGCGATGTATACCCATAGTAACAGCTAATCAGGAACTGAGAATTCAAGGTCACCTGAACAGTTAGGTTGGGGATAGCCCGGGGAGCAGAGTGAAATACATGCCTTCTAGAAAGCTAAAATGAATTTAGTACATGGGTAATTATGTAGGTTATATATAAATACAAAGACATATTCTATAATGGTCTTGACTACAAAATTTGGTATTCAGGAGAGGAGCTTAAAACAATACTCATCAAAAAGAAGTGAAGATACCACGATTATTAAAACTTTGAAAGTAAGTTGCTAGACACTGGTTCTGTTTCCTAATACATTTGAATGTATTTTACAAAGAGGGCTTTTGTTCTTTTTTTTTTTTTTTGAGATAACCTTCACATTTTCACAACAAGTAAACATCTAATGTACAGCAGATAACGGAATCAAGTATAATGGAATCAGGAATGGATTTCATCTTGTGGGATGGGACTTAAATCCAATCACATAGTAGTTGGTTACTCCCATGACATTCATGCCATTATTGCTCTGGTGGGTATGTTTGCCAAGCCAGCATTATTGTAATTTTCAGATTTCAGAACTGGATAAAAATGATGATTACTTTTCTTCTACAGTAGCATGTATAGAACCTTTAAGTATCAGAGAAACTAGCCACTAGGGATGAAATGTCTATGTCAATACAAGCTTAATTTGAACATGTTCTACAAAACGATTATGCAGTATCTTCAACTATAGAGACTTACCATCAAGCTCTAGAGAGTAACCAATAGTGTTTACAATATCCTGAATGTGAGGGCAATCACCAGCCAACATCTCCAAATAAAAACGTCCATTTCTGAAACTGAGACATTTCTTTGTTAGCATGTGGTATCTACTTGGAGAATTGCTACCCTATTACAGGTCAATTCTATTTTACATATTAGGAAGCTTCTATAGTTGTGGACAGGTTTCCATATGAATTTTTTATAAAGTCGTTTATTTTATTTATCCTTCTTTATGTTCTCTCCTCTTCCATATCTTCCGTTTCTCCATTCCTTCTTGTTCCAAAAGATGAAAAAGCCTTGTAATTTATTATAGCTATATAATTCATATTGTGAAAATGGCTATCCTATCAAAACAATTTACAGATTCAATGCAATTTCCATCAAAATTCCAATGCAATTCTTCATAGAAATTGAAAAAATATTCTCAAAATTCACATGGAAGTACAAACTACCCAAGCTATCCAAAACAATCCTAAGCAATTAAAAAATACTGTTGGATATATCACAATCCAAGATTTCAAGTTGTACACAGTAATAATAAGACAGCATGATACTTGCATATAAAAAAAATCCCATTGATCAATAGATTTAAAATTTAGGACTCACATACAAACTCACACCCCAAAAGTCATAAGAATTTTTAAAAAGCAGCCAAAAATACTCATTGGTGAAAAGACAGAATCAACCAGCATTGCTGGTCAACTTGACAGCTACATGTAGAAAAATAAAATTAGATTCTTGTCTCTCACTCTGCACAGAACTCACCTCTAAGCAGATCAAAGGCTTCAACAGATCTGACATCTTGAATCTGATAGTAGAAAAAGTAGGGAATACACTTAAACTTATTGATATAGAAGGGCTTTCTCAAGAGGACTCTGATAGAGCAGGCATTAATCATAACAATTTAGTAAATGGGACCTTGGAAAATTAAAAAAAACTTCTGTATAGCCAAGGACATCATCATTTTGGTTAAGGAGTAGCCTACAAAATGGGGAAATTTTTGGTAGCTAATCTAGAATAGACCAAGAACTAGCAAACGTCATCATTAGAAAAAATAAACATGACAATTAAATATGCGAATTGGGATTAAACATAGAGTTCTCAAAATATGGAAGGCAAATAACTCAGGAAAACTTTGAAATGTTCAACATCTTCAGCCAACAAGGAAATACAAATTAAAACAACTTTGGGATTTTATTTTATCACAGTAAGAATGGCAAAGGTCAAAACCCCAAATGCTGACAAATGTGGGTATGAATGTGGGGAAAGGGGAACACTTGTAGACTACTGGTGCTTGTGCAGACTGCTATAGCCACAGGGAAATCAGTGTGCAGGCTCTCTGAAAAGGTAGAAATTGATCTCCTACATTATCCAGATAACTCTTCTTGAGCATATACCCAAAGGACTTGACATCTTCCTATGAGGATACCCAATCACCCATAATAACTGTGGTACTGATCCTACATCAATAACTGTATTATTACTGAGTCATAAAATTCAGTGAAAGGACTTAATTATATTTTCATAACTTTCTTGGCTCTTCTGGTGCCCATTACACTTCTGGAACTTCAGTCTGAAAGAGTCAGAAGTAAGAAGGATATCTTAGTAGCTCTTGAGACACATGCACACATATATAAATTTTTTCTCTAATCCAGATGTCAGAATGAAACCAGACTGGAAAATACTTTTCTGGTCAAAACCTTACATATCAATACTAGTCTAAGATAATTTATCAAAAATCTCTTTAAAATATTTTATAAAATACTAAAAATGTATGTGTATATATTACTTACATGTTTTATACATATATTATGTATATGGAGGTGAATGAGAGCTGTCGATGCTTTTAAATCACCAAGTAAGGTAATAATTTATCCATATAATACAGCATAATTCAACTATTAATGTATTCATGTGGCAGTTTTAAAACATACACTTTTTTTTTGATAGAAGTGGATGAGCAGTCTGATATGATTCCATCATTTACATGGTAATTTGTCCTTTACTACATCATTCATATCCTCATTAATATTCATTATATAATGTGTAATTGGGAATAAAATGACTTTATTGAAGAAAGAGAAGAAGAAGGAGGAGGAGGAGGAGGAGGAAGAGGAGGAGGAGGAGGGAGAGTAGGAAGAGAAAAGAGAAGGAGAAGGAGGAGAGTGAAGGAAGAGAAGGGGATGGGGAAGAAGGGGACAGGACGAGGAAGAAGGGGAAGGAGTTGGGGAAGAGGGGAAGTGGAGGAAGGGGAAGCAGAAGGAAGAGGAGGAGAAGGAGAAGAAGAGGGAGGATAAATCAAATTCCTTATCTTGTAAATCAAGTCTTCAAATAAGGACAGGATAAACCAATAGATAATGTAGAGGGCCATGCTTTTGGGTGCTCAGACTTGAGACAGCACCCCATTTCTGCTTAAAAAGGCTCCACTTTTCTCCAGTCCTAACAGACAGAGTTCAGACAAAGGTCAGTTAGACTGAAGTCACCCAGTCAAAGGAACCACCATTTCACTAACAACTCTATCTCTCCCTCATTCTGTGGAAGGTTTCTACCTCTATAAATTAGATAAAAACAGCACCTTCGACACCAGATGGTCTTGGGAGAAGACCTGCAGCTGCATTTTCTGACTCCCTCGGCTCCTTGACCCAGTGACCTCAGATAGGCAACTAGCCCACCCCTCAGATAAGAGTTACCATAGCAATCAGCTTACCTGCCCTTATAGAGTTACCATAGTAACCTGCTCACAACTCCTATGCCCCCTCTCTACCTCAAAACTTCTGTAAAAGTCTGTGCTGTGATTCAATACACGAGATTTTCTCAGAATACTGTCTTGCCTCATCTCTCTCGCTTCCTTGTGTCCCAATCCTCATTCCCTCTCCTAGGTCTATCATTGCAGAACCCCATGGGCCAGGGCAAGATAATTTAAAATAAATCGATATAAAAGAACATAACAACAACAAAATGCATGAAATAGGTATATAGGAAGAAAGGGTTACAGCAGCTAGACTGACATCTTTTCAGTGTTTCTTGGGTTTCTGGTATGTCATCTCAAAGGAACTACTGGGAAATTAATGACCCACAGGCATTTTGGGATGTGCATCTCTAGAATTAGACAGTAGTGATATCTTTTATAAACACATGTTATGATCAGATCCTTTAACTCTTACAATTGCTTCTCTGTAATATTTTATCATAGTCTATCAAAAGTTCAAGTTTAATGAAAAAATCAGGTTAGTTGTTTGATACTTATATCTACAAAGAAAAATAACAATGGCAACAACAATAATTTGAATTGGTATGCAGCAAACATTCTAAGCAGAGTAATGTACTTGGGCTCAATCTTTCACATTTGTTTGTTTGTTTATGTAGTGGTGTGTGTGTGTGTGTGTGTGTACCACTGAGTATCTGTGGAGGACAGAAGACAACTCATGGGAGTCAAACCTCTCTTTCTAAAATGTCAGTTCTGGTGGAATTGAATTCAACTCTCAAGTCTTATGACTTGGCAACAAGCCTTTATCAGCCGAGCCATGTTACCAACCATGGTCTCCGTTTTTCATTAAAGAGTAGCATTTACACGTATTGCATTTTGTGTATTTTGTGAAGACCAATTCACTTCAATTTCACAAACATTTATGTAAGGCCTCACGTGTGTCAGTTACTATGATATAAACGACAAAAGACACAGGGCAGTAAGACTTTAGATGGAAATCTACAAGCCAAAGCCAAGTGTCACACAAGGTCTTTTGACCCAAGAAGTCTAAGTGATTAAACTCTTCTGATGAAGGGTATTTACTGTCCTAGTTGAGATTATGTGAGAGCCTTATAGGAAAGCAGTCATATGGTCAATTTAGTCAGAGCTTGAAGAAAATATAATGTTTCAATTGTAAATTATGATGGGGCAATAATGACAGCGGTCAGGGAAGATATGGATGGGATTCTTTGTGGCAAGAACTTTGGAGTGAAAGCAAATATATGCAACAGTAAGATCTAGAAGTTTCTCAGTGATGTACTTTGGATATAACAAAATTTGGTTTTGGAGAATTGTGAAAGAAGAAACTTAAGAGTTAGAGGGGTTTCTCTGGAAAAGACCTCACATCACAGCAGTGTGACAAATACAAGATAAAGAAAAAAACGTAAACATGCCCACATCAGCATATGGAATAGGTCTATACAAGATATATGTGAAAACAAATACAAATTAGGTATTAATAAGGCATGCGCATATACTCTTATAGATATGAGAATACTTTAAAAACATTAAAAGGGGATTGATTTCATAAGTATTGGTTATGAATAATTGCCTAGAAGCAATATTTGTGAAAGAAGAGAGTATATGCAAGCTGGAAGATATAAAATCTACAGTTTTACATGAACAGAGATGAGTAGATTTTAAAATTAGTGCGTCTGCCTCACTAACAGAAATATGTACAGCATTTCATTGAAGGTAGAAGAAAGGCAAGGGGGAACATGGATAGGTCATGAGGCATGGAGACTTGTACAATGTATGAATGCCAACAGGAAAATTGTTATTCTCTCTCTCTCTCTCTTTCACACACACACACACACACACACTTGTACATATGCTTGTCTGTGTGTATTCTTTTTTTCACAGTTTCACTCTAAGATTCACTTTGTTCTATGGTATCATAACATTTTTCTGTTGTTTCATTTTTGGTAATATATCTGTGAAGCTTCCCTTTTTCAAATAGACAGTGCAATAATTATGTGCTACTAGAGTCTTTAGCTCAATAGCTTTATTTTATTTAAATTAAAAAATTGACACTGTTTCCTTCCCAGCCTACTCTTTTCTCTACATTTGTCTCAACTTGTCTAATCTACCATTGGCTTTTTGAAGTGCATAAGCACTTGAGACTGTTTGATAAAATAAAGCAGCACTGGAAAAGACCTTAGAAGGTAACCTGGACTAATAGAAATAGTGGCCTAGGTATGTGGTGGTGCCACAAACTTTAATCTTAGCACTTAGGAGACAGAGGTATGTGGATCTCTGAGTTCAAGGCCAGCCTGGGTTATAAAAGTGAATTCCAGGACAGTCAAGGTTACACAGAGAAATGCTGTCTCAAAAATCAAACCAAACCAAAGAGAAAAAGGAAGTGTTGGCTTCTGTTCATAAAGGAAGCACTCAGACCTCATACCCTAACCCTAACCCTAACCCTAACCCTTACAACCATATTTGCTGTCATAATCATCTCGCTGCACTCTCTTTTTCCAATCATTTCTCTTGTAATTTTTAGGTTGAGTTGCTTTAGGAAGTGAAGGTAACCGTATCCTAAAGAACTGAAATGAAAGACATGTTCATGGCTAGCCCTATTTGACAGGTCTATTTATTTTCATTGAAATAAAAACCTACTTCCTCCACACAGGTACCTGTGGTATTTCTCCAAACCTCACAGCAGTATTGGTATCAACGAAATAGTGTTCAAACATACGTTGCAAGAATGATATTATTTTTAACCGTTGCATTATTTTAAACTTGCATCACTTCTCTAAAAAAGCTTGAATATTGTTTTCATATGTAATTATTCTCAGATGCAATACCATTTGTTAGAAAGTACTTAAAGGTCTTGTAATATATATATACATACATATATATATGGAGAGGGAGAGAGAGGGAGGGAGAGAGAGAGACAGAGAGACAAAAAGAGACAGAGAGACAGACAGAGAGAGAGAAAGATTTTAAAGATATTTTAGGGAATTATATCTTTGTTAGTTAAACTTTTAGTGACTCTCATCTTCACATCCCCATGTTCCTATTCCTTGGCAATTTAGCGTTTGTGGATACTTGGTTATGACCCACAGTGACACCAAAGATGCTATTCAGTGTTCTAAACAAGGGCAAGGTGATTTCTTTCTCTGAATGTATGGTTCAGTTTCAGATTCCTTTGCAATCAGTGTAACTGCAGAATGTTTTCTCTTGGCAGCAATGGCAATGATCGCTATGCAGCCATATGCAATCCTTTGCTTTATCCAGTAATTATGACCAATAGACTGTGCACTCAGCTGATAGTTTTATCATTTGTAGGTGGCGTTCTTCATGCTGTAACTCATGAAAATTTTTTATTCGGATTAATCTTCTGTAATTCCAACATTCTATATCACATTTACTGTGATGTTTTACCACTATTAAAGATTACCTGTACTGATCATTCTTTAAATTATCTGATACTTTTCATTTTCTCTGGCTCAGTACAGGTATTCAGCATTGTGACTATTCTTATCTCTTACACATTTGTTCTCTTTACAATTTTAAAGAAGAAGTCTGACAAGAGCATGAGGAAAGCCCTCTCCACCTGTGGAGCCCATCTCTTCTCAGTGTCTCTATACTATGGGCCTCTCCTCTTCATGTATGTGCACCCTGCGTCTTCAGAAGTAGATGAGCAAGACATGATCCTCTCTTTGTTTTACACAGTTATAATTACTGTATTGATTCCAATTATCTATAGCTTCAGAATAAGGAAGTCATAGATTCTGTGAAGAAAAAGTTGAAAATAAAGATTTGCATCTCATTAATAGTTTTGCTAAAATTCATAATACTGTGTAGGTAAATGTGAACATTTTGTGGTGAAAAAACTTAGCAATTGTTACTGTTGGAAGAGATTATTGAAATTAATTGACATATGCAATTATCTACTTAATTCATTGGTAAGCCTCTGTAATCATTGTTCAAACACATATTTGAAAACTTTTAATAAAGTGTCCTCATATCACAATAAAGCAGAAATCAGAGAAACAGTTTACATTTTTATGTTATTATGGTATGCATGTACCAAATAGTATCATCGTTTTATTTCTTCCAAAAGTGCTCCAATGTGGTATTTTAGAGATAAAGTCAGGCTATACAGAACAAAAGACATGACGTTTACTCTCTTGTTGGCAGGTTTGTGTGTGAGTGCACTGAAGAAACTCAGAATTAACTATAGTTTTCAAAAGTCTTTCATTATAATTTTGAGGGGACATGGTAAACGTCATGTTGAATAAATTCAGGGCATATTTATCTCATGCAAATAGATAAATATTTGAGCATAATCAAAAGAAATAATGAAAAGAGAGTTGAAGTCATGAAGGTAAAGCAAACTGTCATGAAGACAGTCTTAGCCCATTGCTTTTGTTGAGTAGAGACGAGAAGTGATTTACTTCTCTGAAAATATCCCACAGGTTGACTCATTAATAATGTGAATGGATTGAAGAACTAAATAAGATAGAGCTTGGAAAAAATTAAGAAAAGTAGCCTAAGAGGAAAGAAATGTTTTCTTTCTTTTACTCATAACCAATCCATGAGTCCAGAAAGCACATGGCAATTTTCCGTAACATCAAAAGTTAATGATATGCCTCGTACAGACAGCTATCTTTAAATAAAATGACTTACATTCAAGAAATGGTATGTGAATTTGATGCCATATCACCTGTTGCATGGCTTGATATGGAGGGAGGATGAGCATGATGGGAGAAATGATGATTAAACTTTTACAGACACACAGTAAAGTGTGCTTTAGCTATAAGTCATAATGATGGCGATAAGTATTTCTAACGTTTTCTTCTATGCACTCATTCACACACCTTCCCACTTCTTTATTGAAATCCTTGAAATTAGTGATAATTTTTCTCCACTCTTTAAATATAAGAAGCAATCTATCCACAGATCATACCTTACCATCCATTTGTCAAAAACGGCACCACACACCTTTTCCTCCTGAAACTACAGACACTCTCATCCAAAATCCACTTACGTGTGTGTCTGTCAAAGTTTACCTGCTCATTTCTCCCATTATGCGTACCCAATCTTCATTCCTAAAAATAATTACCAGGACATTCTTTGAACAGCTCTCAGGTGAAAGCCGATTCATTTTCAGTAACTTTCAAAGTATTGCCATTTCTATTAGATTATATACTCTTATCATATTGGTTACCCTGACATTTATAAACAACTTGTTCAGAAATATGACGTATAATATTCTGTAAATCTAGATATGATTATATAAATGTATATGTGAATTTATATATAATAATTTCCTCCATTTTTTCATGTAGGATTATTTGGTTTTCCAAGAGAACTTTGATTTAATGTAGAAATTTTTTCCTGACAGGTTTCCTTCTGAAAAGAATGTTACTAAATGTCTCTTGGAACAATTTCAATGTGTCTGGTAAATCCTTCTGCTTCTACTTCTTGTATGTGATTATAGAGTTCCACCTTCTCCAACTGCGCCTAACTTCATTTACAAAGTTAATGGTCTCCTTTCTTTGAGTTTCATCTCCAGTGTTATAACTTCCATTTTATATTTTCAGATTTTCCCAAAGAGGATAGGATTGTTCACTAATTCAAAATATCTAGCAATTAATATATTCTTCTACGATGAAACTCGATCTCTTTATGTTGAGCAACTACTCGTGGGTAGTTTCCTATCTTGAAATGTGGTTGATATACCAAGTGAGATCCCACTGGAGAAAACAGAGGAAGGATCCTAGAATTTGAAAGGTATCTAAGGATATACCGCTATACCCATATGTCAATGCCTGGCTCAACCTACATTAGAGTAATTTTTCTTGATGGAGATGGGAATTAATAATCACACTGTCCAAAGAGTGAGAGGCTTTAAAGAACTCTGTCCTAAATGAGATGTCTTCCTTAAACCCTGCATCTTGAGGTCTGAAATCTATGCAGAATACGAGGTAGAAGGGTTCTAAGAATCAGAGATGATGGATGACCCCCCAAAAACAAGTGTCTTCTACATACATGAGGAATGATTCAGTAATGAACTCATAGAGACTGTGGCAGCATGCACAAGACCTGCCCAGATCCAGGTCAAATGGGATCCCAGCACTGATAGTGGAAAGTAGACATGGATCCCCCACTAACCAAGAAGCTATCTGCAATTGATAACCATTGGCAAAGAAAAGACCCATTTTCTCCCATGGAGTCTCACTGAGTATATCAACCACATTCCAAGATAAGCCCCATGCCCAGGAGTAGTTGGCCAGCACAAAAGCAACTCAATGGTATTTTTCTGGACTTTTTGTTTCATTTTCTATTTTTATGTATTTTTATCCTATTTATTTTTTGCTTGTCTTATTTAAGAATAGTGGTTTTCTCCTAACAGTCAGTTACCACTTTGGCATTGTCATAAATGGGATCTATCTTTTGGAGGAATGCTTATATCCATTCAAACAGTGGTAGGTTATTCCCAAAGCATATATGCTATTGAACCAGTATATTTTAAAAGCAGGTTGCTATTGTAGGTCACACAATTTGTGGCTGAATAATATTGATAATCACTGTTCTCAACCAATAGCATGCCAAGTACAGTCCTGCACCATGAATTCTAGTCATTTGGTATGAAGCTTTTAATTAGGTACCAGCTCAACTTCCATGTCTTACATGCCATAAGTGTTGTGTTCAGCAATACTGTCTACCACCAGGTTGTGAGGATTAGCCAATAGCTTTGGGGATAGGTTATGATGAGTAAGGGTCTCCGTGGTGCTTCTTTGACCAAAATTCAACAAGATGTAACCCATTCCCGGAACTGGAGGTTTTCCTTTGATGTATTTATGTATCATGGGAATCTCCTACAAGTGGCAGGTTTCCATGTGTGTTTTCTAAATGGCCCTTAAGTGATAGCTGCCTCTTCCCATATTCCCTCTGTTACCCCTCTCTTCATCCTGCTATCTAATCATCCTACTTCAGTTTCTCTCTTTTGCTCCCCATAACCTATGCTGTACTTTCCCTTTCTTGGCAGGTCCTCTTCTTTCCCCTGATTCCTTACAAGGTACCTAATCTCTGTGATTATTCTGATTATATCATGTGTCTATAGATTTGAAAAGCTATCACCCACATATAAATGAAAAATATTAATATTGTAAAAAGACTATGTTTTTAAACATGGGATTTATTGTTGCTGTTTTCCAATTTTCTCTCTCTCCCTCTCTCTCTCTCTCTCCCACATCTCATGTGTGTCTTTCTCTTTCTCAGTGTGAGTGAGTGTGTGTGTGTGTGTGTGTGTGTGTGTGTGTGTGTGTGATATTTCCTACAAAGGTATCTACAGCTGCATTTGTTCATGATTGATGGAATTTTCATCATCAGCAGCATGCATACCTATGTTCTAACACAGCGGATATTAGCCAGCAGAAATGAAGTTTCCACATTATTTCTACCACGATTTCTTCATGCTCTGTCTACAACATTTGTGATGTTTTCAGCAATAGATTATTGCCTTTTTGTTCTGGTGAGTTGTCAAGAGGAACGGCAATAGTCCCTAATGTTGTTGCAGCCTCTGTGAACTCTTTGGCCATGACATCCTAGTGAAGCCAGAAGACAACTTTTGGGCCTTGGCTTTCTCCCACCATGTATCCCAGGGACTGAACTCAAGTCGTGTTTGGTGGAAAGCACTCCTATCCACTGGTAAGCTTTCCAGCTCTGAATCTTATCTTTTTAAAGTTAAATTGGACAATAATAAAAAGTGAAGGAATGTTAAATGTAAACTTTGAATAATTATTGAACATCCTTTATTTGTTTTAGCACTCATGGGCCTCAGGCTTTGAAATTCGATGAATTTATATTGCTGATTCTGCATCAGACACTGAAGTATACTACACGTTTTATCAGATCAGCAGGTTATAGACTACATATCATAGAATTCTTGGGTTTCAAAATCACGTTAGTTAACATGTTATAATAGTATTTTAGGTAGGCAGGGTGGGAACTAGTTAGATGTAGATAGATCCATTGATGGATGCATGATAGAATTAAGGATGAGTGAATTGGCTTAGGCATATTTATATGCATATATTTACTTTATAATGTATATTCTGTTCTCTGAAAATTCTTTAAAATTGTAATTTCTCATTGACAATTTGGTTGACTTTTTCATTTTCTCAAAACTATAGGGAAATATGCTGTCGCTATTATCTGTTGCTTTTAAATACAGATCATATCCAAGGTATCTTCTCAGAGGAAATAAATATCATTACTGCAGCAAACAAACATATTTTGAATGGAATTTATTTGAAAATCATATTCCACCAACTAAAATATACATCTTCACAAATTTCTTCAGTGTTTTTTTATTAGGCTTAATGATAACAAGAGATAAAGTTGCTATTGTCTTTCCCCATAATCAACAACATTTCACAAGTGAAGTAAATCCACCAAAATATTTTGTCTTTTAAAACAGATATTCTATTTAATCCTTCACTCACCACTTGTCTCAACTCTCAAGCAGAAAGGAGAGCATAGACCTTTAGAATATTTGAATATTTTACTTAAATGATGAATTTTGGTATTTTACTTCATTTCAATTGTGTCTAAATACACTGAATTATGAAAAAAATTGCTTTACTGATGATTTTAACACAATGATCTTCTATATGTAATCTCAAATGAGCAGATTAATATCTCTGAATCAGTAACTACTAGGGGAGCTAATTAATTTGATTCTGCAAACTCTACATGATTATTATGCTCAATCAATTGCAAAATTTAACAGGTATTAGCTGTCTTTCTACTTGATGTATCAAATACCTGACAATATTGACTTATGGAAGGGATTGTAGTATGGCTAATAATTTGAAGGTATAGTCAGTCATTGCAGGGAAGACCTGGAAGCAAGTTTTGAGGTAGTTGATCTCATTGCATCCTCAGTTAGAAAGCATAATGTGATGAATGTTGGTGCTCAGCTACTTTTCCTTTTAGAAAAATTAATTCTTTGAGAATTTCATGCCACATTTTGATCACATTTATCCCCTTCCCACAATTATTCCAAGATCTACTCCCGTCCATTATCCATCCAAATTAATATTCTTACAAAAGCAAAAATCACCAAGCCCCATTTATGATGCCCAAATATTGCTGGATGTCCTTCTATTGGGATCCAGCCCACAACATTGTGTTACTAGCCCTTAAAGTGGTCCTTCCCACTTCAACTAACCAAGTCTTAAAAATTACTCACAGACACACAGATATGTTTCCATGGTGATTCTAAAGCCTGCCAAGCTAACAGTATTAACAGTCACCCGTTTTAAATGTACCCCCTAAATATCTATAATAAAAAGTTTGGGATATACTGAATACAATTCCACTACCAAGAGCTTGGGAAATATTGCTTTAGGTTCGGCACTTATTTCTTTTAAAAATCTAAACCTTAATCATATTGATTTTTCAATCCAAGATGATTCTTCTAAATAGAAGAAGATATTATATAATGTTGAGAACAAACATGTTTATGTAGAGGGACTATAAGCATAAATTGTTTTAAATTTCCATTTTAATACTGGAAGGTGTATACAGTCTGTTAGGTGAGAATAGATGTCAACAGTGTTACCCAGGGGTGTTATAGCGTCATGATTGGTTTGGGAATAATCAACCAACCTCTGATTAAATTTGAGGCCATATCCATGTGCAAAAATACATACCTAGTAATTTAAACCTAGTTAAAAAAAAAAAAACAAAACTCATGTTTGCTAATGGATAAGGCCCTGGGGGCCATTTATGCTGTTGTTTAGCTAAATGGATATCAGACCAATTTGGGTTCTAAATATTTATGTTTATATTCATAGGCGAATACTACTCTCAACTTCAGTGTGAGAAGCTTTTCTTTGCAATGAATGATAGTGTTTAACAGGATTTTTATTTGCGGGAGTTCAAGGAAGCGCAATCTTTTTTTTTTCCATTTATCAGACTCACACAGAATGTCTTATTTTCACAGATTATTGACTTATTTTTTCTTTTTCAATTAATTAATCAATTAATTTTTCTTCTCTTGTATAATACATATCAACACCCCTCCTACCCTGCCTCCATCCCTCCCAGCTCCCATCTTCCCTCGCTTCCTATTAAGTACTCTCCCCACAACCACCCATTTATTCCCACACCCACTTCTCCCCATAGAAGAGAACAGTCCTCCCAGGGCTACTGCTCAAACAGGGCACAGCAAGATGAGACGATGCAAGCCTGGACCTTCAAAGGGCTTCAGCCTCTGAGACTGAACTGAACTCTGATTAGCTGCCTTCTCTACAGCCTCTTCTCCACTTGCCGGTTTTGTCATCTCCCCTTCTGACTCTCCTGCTTCTTAATTAGGGTCTACCTCCATTTCTATCTTGTTTCTCCTTCTGCTTCCCTTCTCTCAGCCTCTACTTCTACTTCTACTGACTGTTTCCTTTTTTCATCCAGAGACTTGGGATTAAAAGCCTGTGCCACCATTGCCTTCTGAGTTGGCTTACTTAAAGGTGTGTGCTATGTTGCTTTTAGATACAAAGTCTAAAAGTTATAACACATTATGAATATATATATAATATATATATATATATATATATATACACACACACACACACATATCCCTTAATGACAAACTAGAGACTAGGAATCAGAAAGCGAAGCATACAGGGAAATACGTTGCTAAGATATCTAAGACTAGGTTTCCCCAAAGACCTTCCCCATGCTCATTCAAACAAAAATGAAAGTTGGCAGATTATATATTTTAGTCACATAGTTATATCTTAAAGTCAAATTTTGCATTCAGGAAAAGAGTCAACCAAGGAAGCAAAAATGACAGAAGTACAAACCAATTTTATTTTATTTTTTTAATTAATGTAGTATTTGGATTATAGCACTTTATTTTCATGAATACGTGACTTTTTGTCAAAAAGACAATAAATGGTCATTATCAAATCTAAACATTTCTTTTTAATGCTTTTATCACTGAATCTTTGACTTGCTTATTTCTCAGACTGTAGATAAGTGGATTTAACACAGGAATGATAACTGTATAAAATAGGGAGTCTATAATGTCTTGATCATCTGCTTGTGGAGATGCAGGGCGCACATACATGAAAATAAGAGGGCCATAGTACAATGACACAGACAGGAGATGAGCTCCACAGGTGGAGAAGGCTTTCTTTATCCCCTTGACAGATTTGCTCTTTAAGATTGTAAAGATAATGCATGTATAAGAGACTACCACAATCACCATGGTGACTACTTGAATGGAACCAGCCAAAATAAACACCAGTTGGAAATTAATGGAAGGATCAGAACAGGAAATCTTCAACAATGGCATAATATCACAATAAAAGTGATGTATTACATTGGAATTACAGAAAGTTAACCTCAATAAAAAAATCTCATGAATTAAGGCATGAAGAAAGCCACCTACAAATGACAAAATGACTAGCCAGAAACACAATCTATTGGTCATGATCACTGGATAAAGTAGAGGTCTGCAGATAGCTAAATAACGATCATAGGCCATTGAAGTCAAGAGAAAACATTCTGTGGTTCCACTGAATGCAAAGGAAAAGAATTGTGTCAGGCATTCTGTGAGAGAGATCGTGTTGTGGTGTCGCAAAGTGAGCAGTATTTTGGGCGATACGGTGGATGATACCCAAGTATCCACAAAAGCTAAACTACTGAGGAATAAGTACATAGGGATGTGAAGGTGAGGGTCTCTCCAGATGAGAATGATCAGACCAAAGTTTCCCAAGATAGTAGTGAGATACATCACCAAGAAAACTAAGAAGAGAGGGATTTTCCACTGAGCTTGGTGTCTAAATCCTGCCAGGATAAACTCTGTCAGCAATGTTGTGTTCTCCCTTTCCATGTCCTCACTGGACGTCCCCTGAAATGAAAGGCAGTGAATGCAATGAAATTATGGAAAAGGAAAGTGTCAGAGTCTTGATATAAAGGCCTTCCATAAACACGTAGTTTATTTAGAGATGCGAAGAGTTAGCTGTGAGCTAAACTACAATTTTAGCTTCCTATACAACTTGTGTAATGAATCAAAACTGGATTTTAAGTTTTAATTAAATACTTTACTGTTCATAAATATAGTATCACTAGCCAATTGTTCTTTGCATATTTTGACGTTTCCGTATTTTAGTTGTTACAGAAATGAAAATCAATGTACTAAAAACACTCTGTTGCACTTGGACATACTAAGACCAATTGGATAGTCAGTCAAGTGGCCCAAGAGAGGAAATAGTCTTTGAAGTTTTCAGATTGGTTGATAAGATGAGTTGCCTCACATGCACTACTTGGAAACAAAATCACAAATGGAATAATTTCCCAGTGCCTCCTGAGGCTTAAGAGATTTCAGACTATTCAGTTTATTCTTGACCTGGACTTTTATAGGGATGTAAAGATAACTCATTATGCCAGTTCCAAAGCCACCTGAGTCAGTGAATCCTCCTTATGTTAAAACCCAAACAAACAAACAATAGAACAGTTCAGCTAAACATGCCTCTGCTTGTGTATTCCTTTCTTTGCTTTTATTATGTATGTATTTGTTTGTTTGTTTATTTATTTATTTTGACACAGCTTCTCACAACATAGTCCTGACTGGACTTACAGTCACAGAGATCGTCTGCCTTTGTCTCCCCTCTGCGTGCAGTGATAAAAGCATATACTGTATGTTACCACACTGCACTGACTCTTATTTGGAATTTAAATTGATTCTGTGTCTTCTAATTTACAAATCTATTGTACCCAATCAAATTGCCTTTACATATTTAAACATACTCTTGATTTTCTTAGTTTACAAAGTTACTTGAGAATATTTTCATCTCCAATGCTTTTCTTTTGGAACAATAAGGTCAAATCAAATGCAAATGCTGAAACAGGCTGTACAAACAACCGACAAACTGAATTTGAGTTTGGATGGGTTTTGTTCTATGAAAGCTCACATTACAAAGTAATTTACGAGTCTTTAACACTTTTGTCTATGTATACTTTTTCAAGATATGGATGGTGAAAAGAGTAGCAGTGGTAGATTTTCTGTACCATTTCTTATGTGTGTTTGTGTATTATATGTTGTAATTATTACAAGAAATGGGTGAAAAAAAGCAGGAGCTTATGTTTTACTGACATGTTAACTAGAATATACATTTAATTAAAGAGAATGACACTTGTGTCATGAGCAATCAAGAGATATCTTATATGAGAATCACCAGAAAGTATATATTTAAATGACTTGCAGAATAATATTCTGGTTTTCCACAATTCATCTCACAAGGTTGTTGTAATTAGACTCATAGGTAATAAATGCCACTTAATGAAGAAATCAATCTCCTAGATACCTATTTTGCTTTCCTAGACTTTAGTTATAAAAAACAAAGTATATGAACAATTTTCTAGTAGGTTTCCAGATTTACTTTCTTATTTGAATAATTTATAAACAAACTCTTAAATCACAATGCCTTAGAACTTTCTAACTTTTTAAATAAATGATACAGCTATTATAAAAATTGTTTCTTTCTTACCCATATCTTGAAAGAAATCAAGGAGAAGTTTAAAAGTCCTAGGTGTTATAAAGTAGGAAAGTCCAGTTTAGCACAGAATTGAGAAATTAAAAGGCAGCGATCTCCCATACTGATTCACTTAGTTGCTGTTCTTCTCAAGGTGGGGAGAGTTTGGTGTATAAATATATCTTTAAAACATGACCTCACCTATTGGACAACTATGTGCTCTTACCAAAACAAAGGCATGAAGAAATCAATTCCCTGAGAGATTCTATGCAGAAGTCCCTTTAGGACAGTGACTGCTCTCCTGGGCATTGTAGAGTTGGATCATCCACAGAAAAGATCTACCAGTTCCACTGGGATTTGCAGATTTGAATCATAAACATGAAGACACTGCACACCACTGTGTTTTAAAATGTATATTATATTAAGATTTTCTACCGCAGGATAAAATTTAGAATACCTGACAAAGTTGTACATTTTCTACCTCTGTTTAGATAAATCTTCATTTATATATGAAATATATTCTTTCTGCTTTGACTTGTGTGACTTTGTCTGAATTAATCTAAGTGTTATTATAGTAAGGCAAAAGAGGTAGATCCCCTTCTGGGGACACCCAAGAGTTGGCAGAGAACACTAGCTCAAATTCCAGATGGACAGCTTACTCCAATATTAAAACTGAAATCTAAAGAGAAATTGAACTAGTGAATGTTAAGGGGAAGCAGGGGTAGGGGGGAAGGACAAAGGTGTCTAGAATGCAGAAATGCCCACCAAGCTTCTAAGACAGCCTGTTAAGAAATAAATGCAGATTCTGCTTCAAGAGTTAGGGTAGGACTCAGGAACCTTGCTCTGCTACATGATGATCCTGTGCACACTTGCCAAGCACAGTCATAACTAGAAAGCCTTTAACACTGATTAAACCAGCTGCAATGTGCGTTTCCCAGGACAAGAGCTGAGATGGAGTTGTGAGTATGGGTAAGCAACTGTGTCGTTTACTCCAGTATACGGAAAGATTTGACAAATTTTTCCATGATAATAAACAGTGAAGAATTTCTCTTTAGTCTTAACAGAATTTGCCATGACCATTCAAAGAAAACAAACAGCTAGATCGACTGACAATTATTTAGATTTTAAACTTGCATAGATCTCTGTTAACTCCCAACATAGTAAAGTATTTTTGTTTGTTTAATGTAACTGTCATTGTTAAGAAAGTTAAAAAAAAGATATTTAAGACTGATTATTTGAATTGCCAAATCAAGACCATTTTTGTATTGTGTCACTTTTGTTTCTTTAAATCCATACAAACTTAACACTACCATTTTATCCTTTAGCTTTGTGATTACTGAAGCTTTCTGCACTTCCTAATAATATACAAAGAAAATAGTAAAAGACAAAATCAAGAAAATGTGTGATATAATTGAAAGAATTATCTGTATGAAACCCAGAATTATATATGATAACTATGGAGAAAATAGAAGGTAGATATAACCATATGGCATTGTACTTCTGTATGAAATTCTCAAGGATAAATACTTAAAATGTGTAAATAAATAAAACTGTGTAAAATCATTAAAAATATAGTAATATGGACAACAAATACTAAAACAAAACAAAATAGGGTAATTTTCCCTCCAAAATTGGCCTTACAAGATATCGTAAACAAAGAAAAGAAAGGCATCTCGCCCCGCTGATAAAAGCAGGAGAAGTGAAGAGAATGCTCAGCAGATTTGGCCATGCCTTTGCTGTCTTCATGACTGCATTCCATTTGCTGTTGATTAATTTTCATGGTATGTGATGTGAATTTCTGTATGCGCTGAAAGTCAAGGAAATAACTTTGGAAAAAAAGGTTGAAGAGCTAACAGATTTCCTGGGAATTTCTTCCACGTGCTTAAATAAACAGGAAGCTAAATATACAATGGGTAAGTGCACCTAAACTTCCAACCTATATGGCCCTGTCTGCTGTGTCATGTAACCTTCTAAGTCATTTGGAAAGAACCAGAATTGCTTTTAATTACTACTGAAATAGCAAAGCCCTATAGAAGAACTCACACATCAGAGGAATGTTTTCTATTTTATTTACTATGATATGAAAAGTTAATGAAATTCTTTAACATTCTCAGATTAGGAATACCAACATTTTAATATCATTGTTAAAATACTTTGAAGGATTTGTTTAATCAGAGTCAAAAAGAAATGTGATAATTATAATTGCAAAAAATTTTTAACGTCTTTCAAAAACAAAAATGTATCAAACTGGAAAATTCTGTGGCTGTTTTATACCGAGTGGACAGAAGACGTCCAAGACTAAATATTCCTTTCTAATCTTTTTTTCAGTGAATCCTTGACTTGCTTGTTTCTCAGGCTGTAGATAATTGGGTTTAGCACAGGAATTATGACTGTGTAAAACAGAGAGTCCATCATATCTTGATTATCTGTTTGTTGAGAGGCAGGAAGCACATACATGAAAAGAAGAGGCCCATAGTATAAAGACACAGATAAGAGATGGGCTCCACAAGTGGAGAAGGCTTTCTTTACGCCTTCGACAGACTTCCTTTTTAAAATTGTAAACAGAACTAGTGTATAGGAAACTAGGACAGTCATTATTGTGAATACCTGTATTGAACCAGACAAAATAAATACTAAGAGAAGATTAAGAGTAGGGTCAGTGCAGGAAATATTATATAATGGTATAATATCACAATAAAAATGATGGATTACATTAGAATCACAGAATGTTAATCTGAATAAAAATACTACATGAAACAAGGAATGTAGAAAGCCACCTACAAATACTGAAGCTAGAAATCGGATGCATAGACTATTAGTCATAACGACTGGATAAAGTAATGGTTTGCATATGGCTACATAGCGATCATAGGCCATTGCACCTAAAAGAAAGCATTCTGTGGTTCCACCAAATGCAAAGGAAAAAAATTGTATCATGCATTCAGAAAGTGATATCATCTTGTTCTTGGATAACAAGTCGACCAACATGTTAGGAGTCACTGTAGATGATATCCACGCATCTATGAAAACCAAACTCCCAAGGAAAAAGTACATAGGTATATGCAGGTTGGGGTCACTCCAGATAAGAGCAATCAGACCCAGGTTCCCCACAATAGTGATGAGATATATCACCAAGAACAACAGGAACAGAGGCACCTGCAGTCCTGGATGATCTGTGAGTCCAGTGAGAACAAATTCTGTTAGCAAAGTTACATTCTCCTTTTCTATGTGTTGTTCACCGGACATTCCCTGAAATGAAGTAAAACAAATATAAAGGATCCATTAATATTTTAAGAGTCAATATGTTGGCAAGATTTATTATGAAATCACATCTTTACCAGAACAGTCTTTTAATTTTTCAGATCCTCTGGAACTGTGGTTACCGGTGATTGTGAGCCAACATGTGGGCATTGCGAATCAAGCCTGGGACGTCTCAGCAAGTGCCCTTAACCACTGAGCTATTGCACTTGACCCAGATCCTCATTTCGATTTTGGCAACACTTCCATTCAATAAACTCATCTACTATGTTAAACTATAACTCTACATGTCCAAAAGAGAGACCAGAGAAAGGCATGGAAAACATATCGAGCAGAGGGATCAACAAAAGTAGCAGGATTGAACTGAAGGCAGAGTTCTGTAGACACTAGGAAAAGAAAGATAATGAGAATAGCACAGAAATGCACTGCCAAGTGCAAAACCAAATGCTCTGGGGAGAGAAAGAGTGAAGAGAACTTGCTGAGGGTGGAAATACAGAGATTGTTAGTGGCTTCAACAAGAGCAGTGTCCTTCACTGTGTGGAATTAAAGTCACAGGATAGCAAGATGTTAATGTGAAAGCAATGACATGGGATTAAGGAAAATAAAAGACACAGCACACTCAATCAAGTATAGAGCGCAGTAGACATTTGTCTATGTTTCATAGATCCATCTACCTCTTTTCTTTTGTGAAATATTTTAAGCAAGCTCTCAAAAGCAAGACTAGACAATTAAGAAAAAAGTCAAGATAATCAGGGAAAAAAGAGAGAAGAGGTCGTGAAAAAGCTAAGCTCATGTAGAAGAAAAGAAAATAACAGGTCATAAAAGTAGACAAAATTAACAGTCATTGGTTGATAAGTCTGGTAAATGCAAACCAAACATACAGGAGAGAGCAGGAGATTCCCAAAACAAAATAATGGGCAAAGCTCAGAGGTGTGGGGAAAACATTTGTGTCAACCATCGCTGTCATTAGTAGCTGTATTACCATAATCACTTCACTTTATTTAAGAATTCATGTCTTTTTTTTCTTATGTAATCTATATGATTTAGAGGCTTCAACTTTAAATCTTGTCTTTTTTATAAGTATAATGACACTGTCTGAAGGTTCATTCCACATGAAAGTGATGCTTTATCTCATATTAACCAAAGAACATGAGCTAAATATTGACTAGATACAGACCATAAGAAGATCTAATGCTAAAAAGTGTACATATAAAGTAAAATTTTATATTGAATGAGTTTGCTTACATGCTATCGCAAATCAAAAAAATCAATGAAAATCCTCAAATAAAGTGTGTATAGGTATCTTTCAAATAACAAATTGATATATAAATATATATATATATATATGTATGTATGTATATATCTCCTATAAAAACATTATATATATGTATATGTACATACACATATATATATCACAAATACACACACACACATATACCTTCTATGTATATATAGTTAATATTATTATAGATAATGTATTTGATTACATTTATATGCATTTATACAGAAGTGTTTCAGTCTCCATCATTTATCTGTACATATATATAGAATTAAAATGATTAATATTAATTTATACATATTTTATATTTATATTATATATAGATAAAATATTCAATGAAGCTGTTGTCACATGAGGAAGCATGGAATAAATACTGTTTAATTAGGATATCTTCAATTTTAATCTGAAATGTAATTGCATTGAGTAATGGGTTTTTCTATCATTATTGTCTTCCTCTTAGTACAAGAATAATATTGTCAATCTGAAAACTACATTTTGAAGCACTCATATTTTATCTCAACACAACTGATAACGTCATTATAAATATGTGGAAAGATACTAAATCTAGTTAAAGGTAATTGTTAAATTTACATCTGTATTTCTTGTGCAAATTTTAGTCATGAAAAAAATGGAGAGTTTTCAATCTTTACTTTTCAAAAGTAACCCCTAAATATTTTTTGCATTTTGTTCATAAATTCTGAAATTACTATGAACTAGTAGATTTTAAATCTTGTATGTTTTTAATCTTCTTTACAAAAAATTAATATCAGGAAATATTTTTAATGTTACCAATGCTATCTTCTATGGAATTGTGGAGCTCCTTTAAAAGTATGACAACCCAACACAACAGCACCAATGTGAAGACACATGTAGTTCTCCAACTCACTTGGAAGGCTTCACTTTACAAAGCTAAGAAAAATGATGTTTATATAATTGTTCTTTGAACACAGTGTCAACCAATTACACCATTGTTCATTTTTTTACATAGGAAAGACAATGAGAAATCTGAAATTCCACTCAGAATGCCTTAGAATTCCTTGTGGGATAAAGTGAAGATTATCAACTGGGCATTGCTGATGGAAGTATTTGTAGAATTCAGGTCTTCCCTGAGGACTGATAAATATTAAATCACTATGAGCAAGCTTAGCTTAAGTAATTAAAATTACACCTAATGTCATCATTATGTTTCATCACCTGATGGCTTTATGTCAACTTTGGTTTAGACATGAATTTGAATGCAGTGAATGCTTTGATTTCATGATGTCTGCATTAATCAAAACATAATTTTAATAAAGCATATGTCTACATTTCCTACAAGAGAAAATCCCAAAATAACATTGTACTGTTAATTCAGTTTCTTACATTTGAACCTTAACTTCTTTAATTTAATCATAAATCTACTTAAAAATTAAGTAAGTAGGTATAAGCCATGGGGAAAGAGCAGAGCAAAACCAATAACAGATGTTATAGTACAAAGGCCAGTAGACTAGCTATCCAAATAGCAGTGTCCATGAATTTGAATATTTGAAGATCAGCCAATCACTTTGCGGTGCTTGCATCCACCATCCTAGGAAAATTTGTCTCAATGAATTAGCCTTTTACTAGGCAACTTGTATTCAAAACATAATAATATGTGAGTGTGTGAGCTTGTGTGTAAATGTGATACATACATATTTATAAATATACAAACGTTTTAGAAGAATATCTCATAACAATAATAAATGTTATTTCTTGAACTCATCACATGGCCCAAATCTGTATTTATAACTCTTTACTATACATTATTTATTTCTTTTTCCTTTAGCAACTACACAATCTGGTCTAGTAATTCAATCCTTGATAGTTCTGAGTGATTAGTATTCCTACTTAGATTGGCCTGATAGACATTTTTATTGAATTTAATGACATGAATTTGCTTGTATTTTTATTGTCTTACTTTCTAAACCTTATAGTGTCTACAATATCCTGAATGTGAGGGCAATCACCAACCAACATCTCCAAATGAAAACATCCATTTCTGAAACTGAGACATTTCTTTGTTAGCATGTGGTATCTAGTTGGAGAATTTCTGCCCTATTGCAGGTCAATTCTATTTTACATATTAGGAAGCTTCTATAGTGATGGACAGGTTTCCATATGACTTTTTAGAAAGTCATTTGTTTTGTTTATCCTTCTTTATGTTCTCTCCTCTTCCACATCTTCCTTTTCTCCATTCCTTCTTGTTCCAAAAGATGAAATAGCCTTGTAATTTATTATAGCTATATAATTCATATTGTGAAAATGGCTATCCTATCAAAACAATATACAGATTCAATACAATTTCCATCAAAATTCCAATGCAATTCTTCACAGAAATATAAAAAAATATTCTTAAATCTCACAAACTACCCAGGCTATCCAAAACAATCCTAAGCAATTAAAAAATACTGCTGGAGGTATCACCATCAAAAATTTCAAGTTATACTCAGTTATAATAAAACAGCATGATACTTGCATATAAAAAAATCCCATTGATCAATAGATTTAAAATTTAGGACTCACATACAAACTCACACCCCAAAAGCCATATGAATTTTTAAAAAGCAGCCCAAAATACTCATTGGTGAAAAGACAGAGTCAACAAGCATTGCTGGTCAACTTGGCAGCTACATGTAGAAAAATAAAATTAGATTCTTGTCTCTCACTCTGCACAAGACTCACCTCCAGACAGATCACAGGTTTCAACAGATCTGATGCCTTGAATATGATAGTAGAAAACTAAAACTTTAACTCATTGGTATAGGACTTTCTCAAGAGGACCCTGATAGAGCAGGCATTAATCCTAACAATTTAGTAAATGGGACCTTGGGAAATTAGAAAAAAAAACTTCTGTATAGCCAAGGACATCATAATTTTAGTTAAGGAGTAGCCTACAAAATGGGGAAAATTTTTACTAGTAATCTAGAATACACCAAGAACTAACAAACCTCATCATTAGGAAAATGAACATGACAATTAAATATGTGATATGGGACTAAACAGAGAGTTCTCAAAATATGGAAGACAAATAACTGAGGAACATTTGAAATGTTCAACACCTTCAGCCAACAAGGAAATACAAATTAAAACAACTTCGGGATTTTATCTTATCACAGTAAGAATGGCTAAGGTCAAAACCCCAAATGCTGACAAATGTGGGTATGAATGTGGGGAAAGGGGAACACTTGTAGACTACTGGTGCTTGTGCAGACTGCTATAGCCACAGGGACATCAGTGTGCAGGCTCTCTGAAAAGGTAGAAATTGATCTCCTACATTATCCAGATAACTCTTCTTGAGCATATACCCAAAGGACTTGACATCTTCCTATAAAGATACCCAATAATCGCTGTGGTACTGTTCCTACATCAGTAACTGTAATATTACTGAGTCGTAAAATTCAGTGAAAGGACTTAATTATATTTTCATAACTTTCTTGGCTGCTTCTGGTGCCCATTACACTTCTGGAACTTCAGTCTGAAAGAGTCAGAAGTAAGAAGGATATCTTAGTAGCTCTTGAGACACATGCACACATATATAAATTTTTTCTCTAATCCAGATGTCAGAATGAAACCAGACTGGAAAATACTTTTCTGGTCAAAACCTTACATATCAATACTAGTCTAAGATAATTTATCAAAAATCTCTTTAAAATATTTTATAAAATACTAAAAATGTATGTGTATATATTACTTACATGTTTTATACATATATTATGTATATGGAGGTGAATGAGAGCTGTCGATGCTTTTAAATCACCAAGTAAGGTAATAATTTATCCATATAATACAGCATAATTCAACTATTAATGTATTCATGTGGCAGTTTTAAAACATACACTTTTTTTTTGATAGAAGTGGATGAGCAGTCTGATATGATTCCATCATTTACATGGTAATTTGTCCTTTACTACATCATTCATATCCTCATTAATAGTCATTATATAATGTGTAATTGGAAATAAAATGGCTTTATTGAAGAAGAAGAAGAAGAAGAAGAGAAGAAGAAGAGAAGAAGAAGAAGAAGAGGAGGAGGAGGAGGAGGAGGAGGAGGAGGAGGAGGAGGAGGAGGAGGAGGAGGAGGAGAGAAGGAGAGGAGGAGAGTGAGGAGGAGAGAGAAAAGAGAAGGAGAAGGAGGAGAGTGAAGGAAAAGAAGGGGAAGGGGAAGAAGAGGACAGGATGAGGAAGAAGGGGAAGGAGTTGGGGAAGAGGGGGAAGTGGAGGAAGGGGAAGCAGAAGGAAGAGGAGGAGAAGGAGAAGAAGAGGGAGAAGGAGAAGGAGAAGAAGAAGAAGAGGAGGAGAAGAAGAAGAAGAAGAAGAACAACAACAACAAGAGGATTAATCAAATTCCTTATCTTGTAAATCAAGTCTTCAAATAAGGACAGGATAAACCAATAGATAATGTAGAGGGCCATGCTTTTGGGTGCTCAGACTTGAGACAGCACCCCATTTCTGCTTAAAAAGGCTCCACTTTTCTCCAGTCCTAACAGACAGAGTTCAGACAAAGGTCAGTTAGACTGAAGTCACCCAGTCAAAGGAACCACCATTTCACTAACAACTCTATCTCTCCCTCATTCTGTGGAAGGTTTCTACCTCTATAAATTAGATAAAAACAGCACCTTCGACACCAGATGGTCTTGGGAGAAGACCTGCAGCTGCATTTTCTGACTCCCTCGGCTCCTTGACCCAGTGACCTCAGATAGGCAACTAGCCCACCCCTCAGATAAGAGTTACCATAGCAATCAGCTTACCTGCCCCTATAGAGTTACCATAGTAACCTGCTCACAACTCCTATGCCCCCTCTCTACCTCAAAACTTCTGTAAAAGTCTGTGCTGTGATTCAATACACGAGATTTTCTCAGAATACTGTCTTGCCTCATCTCTCTCGCTTCCTTGTGTCCCAATCCTCATTCCCTCTCCTAGGTCTATCATTGCAGAACCCCATGGGCCAGGGCAAGATAATTTAAAATAAATCGATATAAAAGAACATAACAACAACAAAATGCATGAAATAGGTATATAGGAAGAAAGGGTTACAGCAGCTAGACTGACATCTTTTCAGTGTTTCTTGGGTTTCTGGTATGTCATCTCAAAGGAACTACTGGGAAATTAATGACCCACAGGCATTTTGGGATGTGCATCTCTAGAATTAGACAGTAGTGATATCTTTTATAAACACATGTTATGATCAGATCCTTTAACTCTTACAATTGCTTCTCTGTAATATTTTATCATAGTCTATCAAAAGTTCAAGTTTAATGAAACAATCAGTTTAGTTGTTTGATACTTATATCTACAAAGAAAAATAACAATGGCAACAACAATAATTTGAATTGGTATGCAGCAAACATTCTAAGCAGAGTAATGTACTTGGGCTCAATCTTTCACATTTGTTTGTTTATGTAGTGTGTGTGTGTGTGTGTGTGTGTGTGTGTGTGTGTGTGTGTGTGTGTGTACCACTGAGTATCTGTGGAGGACAGAAGACAACTCATGGGAGTCAAACCTCTCTTTCTAAAATGTCAGTTCTGGTGGAATTGAATTCAACTCTCAAGTCTTATGACTTGGCAACAAGCCTTTATCAGCCGAGCCATGTTACCAACCATGGTCTCCGTTTTTCATTAAAGAGTAGCATTTACACGTATTGCATTTTGTGTATTTGTGAAGACCAATTCACTTCAATTTCACAAACATTTATGTAAGGCCTCACGTGTGTCAGTTACTATGATATAAACGACAAAAGACACAGGGCAGTAAGACTTTAGATGGAAATCTACAAGCCAAAGCCAAGTGTCACACAAGGTCTTTTGACCCAAGAAGTCTAAGTGATTAAACTCTTCTGATGAAGGGTATTTACTGTCCTAGTTGAGATTATGTGAGAGCCTTATAGGAAAGCAGTCATATGGTCAATTTAGTCAGAGCTTGAAGAAAATATACTGTTTCAATTGTAAATTATGATGGGGCAATAATGACAGCGGTCAGGGAAGATATGGATGGGATTCTTTGTGGCAAGAACTTTGGAGTGAAAGCAAATATATGCAACAGTAAGATCTAGAAGTTTCTCAGTGATGTACTTTGGATATAACAAAATTTGGTTTTGGAGAATTGTGAAAGAAGAAACTTAAGAGTTAGAGGGGTTTCTCTGGAAAAGATCTCAAGTCACAGCAGTGTGACAAATAGAAGATAAAGAAAAAATGTAAACATGCCCACATCAGCATATGGAATAGGTCTATACAAGATATATGTGAAAACAAATACAAATTAGGTATTAATAAGGCATGCGCATATACTCTTATAGATATGAGAATACTTTAAAAACATTAAAAGGGGATTGATTTCATAAGTATTGGTTATGAATAATTGCCTAGAAGCAATATTTGTGAAAGAAGAGAGTATATGCAAGCTGGAAGATATAAAATCTACAGTTTTACATGAACAGAGATGAGTAGATTTTAAAATTAGTGCGTCTGCCTCACTAACAGAAATATGTACAGCATTTCATTGAAGGTAGAAGAAAGGCAAGGGGGAACATGGATAGGTCATGAGGCATGGAGACTTGTACAATGTATGAACGCCAACAGGAAAATTGTTATTCTCTCTCTCTCTCTCCCTCTGTCTCTCTTTGTCTCTGTCTCTGTCTCTCTCTTTTCACACACACACACACACACACACACACACACACACTTGTACATATGCTTGTCTGTGTGTATTCTTGTTTTCACAGTTTCACTCTAAGATTCACTTTGTTCTATGGTATCATAACATTTTTCTGTTGTTTCATTTTTGGTAATATATCTGTGAAGCTTCCCTTTTTCAAATAGACATTCCTATAAGCTCAATAGCTTTATTTTACTTAAATTAAAAAATTGACACTGTTTCCTTCCCAGCCTACTCTTTTCTCCACATTTCTCTCAACTTATCTAATCTACCATTGGCTTTTTGAAATACATAAGCACTTGAGACTCTTAGATAAAATAAAGCAGCACTGGAAAAGATCTCAGAAAGTACCCTGGACTAATAGCAATAGTGGCCTAGGTATGTGGTGGTGCCACAACCTTTAATCTAAACACTTGGGAGACAGAGGTATGTGGACCTCTGAGTTCAAGGCCAGCCTGGGCTATAAAGAGTGAATTCCAGGACAGTCAAGGTTACACAGAGAAATGCTGTCTCAAAAATCAAACCAAACCAAAGAGAAAAAGGAAGTGTTGGCTTCTGTTCATAAAGGAAGCACTCAGACCTCATAGCATTGCCTTACAACCATCTTTGCTGTCATAATCATCTCGCTGCACTCTCTTTTCCAATCATTTCTCTTGTAATTTTTAGGTTGAGTTGCTTTAGGAAGTGAAGGTAACCATATCCTAAAGAACTGAAATGAAAGACATGTTCATGGCTAGCCATATTCTACAGATCTATTTCTTTTCACTGAAATAAAAATCTACTTCCACCACAGGTACCTGTGGTATTTCTCCAAACCTCACAGCAGTATTGGTATCAACGAAATAGTGTTCAAACATACGTTGCAAGAATGATATTATTTTTAACCGTTGCATTATTTTAAACTTGCATCACTTCTCTAAAAAAGCTTGAATATTGTTTCCATATGTAATTATTCTCAGATGCAATACCATTTGTTAGAAAGTACTTAAAGGTCTTGTAATATATACATACATACATATATATGGAGAGGGAGAGAGAGAGAGAGAGACAGAAAGAGACAGACAAAGAGAGAGAGAAAGAGAGACAGAAAGACAGAAAGAGAGATTTTAAAGAAATTTTAGGCAATTGTATCTATGTTAGTTAACCTATTTTAGTGACCCTCATCTTCACATCCCCATGTTCCTATTCCTTGGCAATTTAGCGTTTGTGGATACTTGGTTATGACCCACAGTGACACCAAAGATGCTATTCAGTGTTCTAAACAAGGGCAAGGTGATTTCTTTCTCTGAATGTATGGTTCAGTTTCAGATTCCTTTGCAATCAGTGTAACTGCAGAATGTTTTCTCTTGGCAGCAATGGCAATGATCGCTATGCAGCCATATGCAATCCTTTGCTTTATCCAGTAATTATGACCAATAGACTGTGCACTCAGCTGATAGTTTTATCATTTGTAGGTGGCGTTCTTCATGCTGTAACTCATGAAAATTTTTTATTCGGATTAATCTTCTGTAATTCCAACATTCTATATCACATTTACTGTGATGTTTTACCACTATTAAAGATTACCTGTACTGATCATTCTTTAAATTATCTGATACTTTTCATTTTCTCTGGCTCAGTACAGGTATTCAGCATTGTGACTATTCTTATCTCTTACACATTTGTTCTCTTTACAATTTTAAAGAAGAAGTCTGACAAGAGCATGAGGAAAGCCCTCTCCACCTGTGGAGCCCATCTCTTCTCAGTGTCTCTATACTATGGGCCTCTCCTCTTCATGTATGTGCACCCTGCGTCTTCAGAAGTAGATGAGCAAGACATGATCCTCTCTTTGTTTTACACAGTTATAATTACTGTATTGATTCCAATTATCTATAGCTTCAGAATAAGGAAGTCATAGATTCTGTGAAGAAAAAGTTGAAAATAAAGATTTGCATCTCATTAATAGTTTTGCTAAAATTCATAATACTGTGTAGGTAAATGTGAACATTTTGTGGTGAAAAAACTTAGCAATTGTTACTGTTGGAAGAGATTATTGAAATTAATTGACATATGCAATTATCTACTTAATTCATTGGTAAGCCTCTGTAATCATTGTTCAAACACATATTTGAAAACTTTTAATAAAGTGTCCTCATATCACAATAAAGCAGAAATCAGAGAAACAGTTTACATTTTTATGTTATTATGGTATGCATGTACCAAATAGTATCATCGTTTTATTTCTTCCAAAAGTGCTCCAATGTGGTATTTTAGAGATAAAGTCAGGCTATACAGAACAAAAGACATGACGTTTACTCTCTTGTTGGCAGGTTTGTGTGTGAGTGCACTGAAGAAACTCAGAATTAACTATAGTTTTCAAAAGTCTTTCATTATAATTTTGAGGGGACATGGTAAACGTCATGTTGAATAAATTCAGGGCATATTTATCTCATGCAAATAGATAAATATTTGAGCATAATCAAAAGAAATAATGAAAAGAGAGTTGAAGTCATGAAGGTAAAGCAAACTGTCATGAAGACAGTCTTAGCCCATTGCTTTTGTTGAGTAGAGACGAGAAGTGATTTACTTCTCTGAAAATATCCCACAGGTTGACTCATTAATAATGTGAATGGATTGAAGAACTAAATAAGATAGAGCTTGGAAAAAATTAAGAAAAGTAGCCTAAGAGGAAAGAAATGTTTTCTTTCTTTTACTCATAACCAATCCATGAGTCCAGAAAGCACATGGCAATTTTCCGTAACATCAAAAGTTAATGATATGCCTCGTACAGACAGCTATCTTTAAATAAAATGACTTACATTCAAGAAATGGTATGTGAATTTGATGCCATATCACCTGTTGCATGGCTTGATATGGAGGGAGGATGAGCATGATGGGAGAAATGATGATTAAACTTTTACAGACACACAGTAAAGTGTGCTTTAGCTATAAGTCATAATGATGGCGATAAGTATTTCTAACGTTTTCTTCTATGCACTCATTCACACACCTTCCCACTTCTTTATTGAAATCCTTGAAATTAGTGATAATTTTTCTCCACTCTTTAAATATAAGAAGCAATCTATCCACAGATCATACCTTACCATCCATTTGTCAAAAACGGCACCACACACCTTTTCCTCCTGAAACTACAGACACTCTCATCCAAAATCCACTTACGTGTGTGTCTGTCAAAGTTTACCTGCTCATTTCTCCCATTATGCGTACCCAATCTTCATTCCTAAAAATAATTACCAGGACATTCTTTGAACAGCTCTCAGGTGAAAGCCGATTCATTTTCAGTAACTTTCAAAGTATTGCCATTTCTATTAGATTATATACTCTTATCATATTGGTTACCCTGACATTTATAAACAACTTGTTCAGAAATATGACGTATAATATTCTGTAAATCTAGATATGATTATATAAATGTATATGTGAATTTATATATAATAATTTCCTCCATTTTTTCATGTAGGATTATTTGGTTTTCCAAGAGAACTTTGATTTAATGTAGAAATTTTTTCCTGACAGGTTTCCTTCTGAAAAGAATGTTACTAAATGTCTCTTGGAACAATTTCAATGTGTCTGGTAAATCCTTCTGCTTCTACTTCTTGTATGTGATTATAGAGTTCCACCTTCTCCAACTGCGCCTAACTTCATTTACAAAGTTAATGGTCTCCTTTCTTTGAGTTTCATCTCCAGTGTTATAACTTCCATTTTATATTTTCAGATTTTCCCAAAGAGGATAGGATTGTTCACTAATTCAAAATATCTAGCAATTAATATATTCTTCTACGATGAAACTCGATCTCTTTATGTTGAGCAACTACTCGTGGGTAGTTTCCTATCTTGAAATGTGGTTGATATACCAAGTGAGATCCCACTGGAGAAAACAGAGGAAGGATCCTAGAATTTGAAAGGTATCTAAGGATATACCGCTATACCCATATGTCAATGCCTGGCTCAACCTACATTAGAGTAATTTTTCTTGATGGAGATGGGAATTAATAATCACACTGTCCAAAGAGTGAGAGGCTTTAAAGAACTCTGTCCTAAATGAGATGTCTTCCTTAAACCCTGCATCTTGAGGTCTGAAATCTATGCAGAATACGAGGTAGAAGGGTTCTAAGAATCAGAGATGATGGATGACCCCCCAAAAACAAGTGTCTTCTACATACATGAGGAATGATTCAGTAATGAACTCATAGAGACTGTGGCAGCATGCACAAGACCTGCCCAGATCCAGGTCAAATGGGATCCCAGCACTGATAGTGGAAAGTAGACATGGATCCCCCACTAACCAAGAAGCTATCTGCAATTGATAACCATTGGCAAAGAAAAGACCCATTTTCTCCCATGGAGTCTCACTGAGTATATCAACCACATTCCAAGATAAGCCCCATGCCCAGGAGTAGTTGGCCAGCACAAAAGCAACTCAATGGTATTTTTCTGGACTTTTTGTTTCATTTTCTATTTTTATGTATTTTTTATCCTATTTATTTTTTGCTTGTCTTATTTAAGAATAGTGGTTTTCTCCTAACAGTCAGTTACCACTTTGGCATTGTCATAAATGGGATCTATCTTTTGGAGGAATGCTTATATCCATTCAAACAGTGGTAGGTTATTCCCAAAGCATATATGCTATTGAACCAGTATATTTTAAAAGCAGGTTGCTATTGTAGGTCACACAATTTGTGGCTGAATGATATTGATAATCACTGTTCTCAACCAATAGCATGCCAAGTACAGTCCAGCACCATGAATTCTAGTCATTTGGTATGAAGCTTTTAATTAGGTACCAGCTCAACTTCCCTGTGTTACATGCCATAAGTGTTATGTTCAGCAATAGGGTCTACCACCAGGTTGTGAGGATTAGCCAATAGCTTTGGGGATAGGTTATGATGAGTAAGGGTCTCCGTGGTGCTTCTTTGACCAAATATTCAACAAGATGTAACCCATTCCCGGAACTGGAGGTTTTCCTTTGATGTATTTATGTATCATGGGAATCTCCTACAAGTGGCAGGTTTCCATGTGTGTTTTCTAAATGGCCCTTAAGTGATAGCTGCCTCTTCCCATATTCCCTCTGTTACCCCTCTCTTCATCCTGCTATCTAATCATCCTACTCCAGTTTCTCTCTTTGCTCCCCATAACCTATGCTGTACTTTCTCTTCTTTGCAGGTCCTCTTCTTTCTCCTGATCTCTTACAAGGTACCTAATCTCTGTGATTATTCTGATTATATCATGTGTATATAGATTTGAAAAGCTATCACCCACATATAAACAAAAAATACAAATATTGTAAAAAGACTATGTTTTTAAACATGGGATTTATTGTTGCTTTTTTCCAATTTTTCTCTCTCTCTCTCTCTCTCTCTCCCGCGTCTCATGTGTGTCTTTCTCTTTCTCAGTGTGTGAGTATGTGTGTGAGTGTGTGTATGTGTGTGTGTGTGTGTGTGTGTGTGTGATATTTATTGTGAATATGTGTTCAGGATTGATGGAATTTTCATCACCAGCAGCATGCATACTTATGTTCCAACACAGCGGATATTAGCCAGCAGAAATGAAGCTTCCATATTATTTCTACCATGATTTCTCCATGCTCTGTCTACAACATTTGTGATGTTTTCAGCAATAGATTATTGCCTTTTTGTTTTGGTGAGTTGTCAAGAGGAACTGCAATAGTCCCTAATGTTGTTGCAGCCTCTGTGAACTCTTTGGCCATGACATCCTAGTGGAAACCAGAAGACAACTTTTGGGCATTGGCTTTCTCCCACCATGTATCCCAGGGACTGAACTCAAGTCGTGTTTGGTGTAAAGCACTCCTATCCACTGGTAATCTTTCCAGCTCTGAATCTTTTTAAAGTTAAATTGGAAAATAATAAAAAGTGAAGGAATGTTAAATGTAAACTTTGAATAATTATTGAACGTCTTTTATGTATTTTAGCACTCATGGGCCTCAGGCTTTGAAATTCGATGAATTTATATTGCTGGTTCTGCATCAGACACTGAAGTATACTGTAGGTTTTCACAGATCAGCAGGTTATGGACTACATATCGTAGAATTCTTGGGTTTCAAAATCACGTTAGTTAACATGTTATAATAGTATTTTAGGTAGGTAGGGTGGGAACTAGTTAGATGTAGATAGATCCATTGATGGATGCATGATAGAATTAAGGATGAGTGAAATGGCTTAGGCATATTTATATGCATATATTTACTTTATAATGTATATTCTGTTCTCTGAAAATTCTTTAAAATTGTAATTTCTCATTGACAATTTGGTTGACTTTTTCATTTTCTCAAAATATAGGGAAATAGGCTGTCGCTATTATCTGTTGCTTTTAAATACAGATCATATCCAAGGTATCTTCTCAGAGGAAGTAAATATCATTACTGCAGCAAATAAACATATTTTGAATGGAATTTATTTGAAAATCATATTCCACCAGCTAAAATATACATCTTCACAAATTTCTTCAGTTTTTTAAAATTAGCCTTAATGATAACAAGAGATAAAGTTGCTATTGTCTATCCCCATAATCAACAACATTTCACAAGTGAAGTAAATCCACCAAAATATTCTGTTCTTTGAAACAGATATTCTATTTAATCCTTCACTCACCACTTGTCTCAACTCTCAAGCAGAAAGGAGAGCATAGACCTTTAGAATATTTGAATATTTTACTTAAATGATGAATTTTTGATATTTTACTTCATTTCAATTGTGTCTAAATACACTGAATTATGAAAAATCTGCTTTACTGATGATTTTAACACAATGATCTTCTGTATGTAATCTCAAATGAGCAGATTAATATCTCTGAATCAGTAACTACTAGGGGAGCTAATTAATTTGATTCTACAAACTCTACATGATTATTATGCTCAATCAATTGCAAAATTTAACAGGTATTAGCTGTCTTTCTACTTGATGTATCAAATACCTGACAATATTGACTTATGGAAGGGATTGTAGTATGGCTAATAATTTGAAGGTATAGTCAGTCATTGCAGGGAAGACCCGGAAGCAAGTATTTGAGGTAGTTGATCTCATTGCATCCTCAGTTAGAAAGCATAATGTGATGAATGTTGGTGCTCAGCTACTTTTCCTTTTAGAAAAATTAATTCTTTGAGAATTTCATTCCACATTTTGATCACATTTATCCCCTTCCCACAATTATTCCAAGATCTACTCCCGTCCATTATCCATCCAAATTAATATTCTTACAAAAGCAAAAACCACCAAGCCCCATTTATGATGCCCAAATATTGCTGGATGTCCTTCTATTGGGATTCCAGCCCACAACATTGTGTTACTAGCCCTTAAAGTGGTCCTTCCCACTTCAACTAACCAAGTCTTGAAAATTACTCACAGACACACAGATATGTTTCCATGGTGATTCTAAAGCCTGCCAAGCTAACAGTATTAACAGTCACCCGTTTTAAATGTACCCCCTAAATATCTATAATAAAAAGTTTGGGATATACTGAATACAATTCCACTACCAAGAGCTTGGGAAATATTGCTTTAGGTTCGGCACTTATTTCTTTTAAAAATCTAAACCTTAATCATATTGATTTTTCAATCCAAGGATGATTCTTCTAAATAGAAGAAGACATTATATAATGTTGAGAACAAAACATGTTTATGTAGAGGGACTATAAGCATAAATTGTTTTAAATTTCCATTTTAATACTGGCAGGTGTATACAGTTTGTCAGGTGAGAATAGATGTCAACAGTGTTACCCAGGTTTGAACTCAACTGGCAAGATGATCGATTGGTGTTATAGCGTCATGATTGGTTTGGGAATAATCAACCACCCTCTGATTATGTTTGAGGTGAGATCCATGTGCAAAAATACACATCTAGTAATTTAAACTCAGTAAAAAAAAAAAAAAACAAAAAAACAAAACTCATGTTTGGGAATGAATAAGGCCCTGCGGGCCATTTATGCTGTTGTTTAGCTAAATGGATATCAGACCAATTTGGGTTCTAAATATTTATGTTTATATTCATAGGCAAATACTACTCTCATCTTCAGTTTGAGAAGTTTTCTTTGCAATGAATGATAGTGTTTAACAGTATTTTTATTTGTGGGAGTTCAAGGAAGCACAATCTTTTATTTTTCCATTTATCAGACTCACACAGAATGTCTTATTTTCACAGATTATTGACTTATTTTTTCTTTTTTAATTAATTAATCAATTAATTTTTCTTCTCTTGTATAATACATATCAACATCCCTCCTACCCTGCCTCCATCACTCCCAGCTCCCATCTTCCCTAGCTTCCTATTAAGTACTCTCCCCACGACCACCCACTTATTCCCACACCCACTTCTCCCCATAGAAAAGAACAGTCCTCCCAGGGCTACTGCTCAAACAGGGCACAACAAGATGAGACGATGCAAGCCTGGACCTTCAGAGGGCTTCAACCTCTGAGACTGAACTGAACTCTAATTAGCTGCCTTCTCCACAGCCTCTTCTCCACTTGCCGGCTTTGTCATCTCCTCTTCTGACTCTCCTGCTTCTCACTTAGTATCTACCTCCACTTCTATCTTGTTTTTCCTTCTGCACCCCTTCTTTCAGCCTCTACTTCTACTTCTACTGACTGTTTCCTTTTTTCATCCTGAGACTTGGGATTAAAAGCCTGTGCCACCATTGCCTTCTGAGTTGGCTTACTTAAAGGTGTGTGCTATGTTGCTTTTAGATACAAAGTCTAAAAGTTATAACACATTATGATATATATATATATATGTATATATATATATATATATACACACACACACACACATATCCCTTAATGACAAACTAGAGACTAGGAATCAGAAAGCGAAGCATACAGGGAAATACGTTGCTAAGATATCTAAGACTAGGTTTCCCCAAAGACCTTCCCCATGCTCATTCAAACAAAAATGAAAGTTGGCAGATTATATATTTTAGTCACATAGTTATATCTTAAAGTCAAATTTAGCATTCAGGAAAAGAGTCAACCAAGGAAGCAAAAATGACAGAAGTACAAACCAATTTTATTTATTTTTTTAATTAGTGTAGTGTTTGGATTATAAAAATTTATTTTCATGAATACGTGACTTTTTGTCAAAAAGACAATAAATGGCCATTATCAAATCTAAACATTTCCTTTTAATGCTTTTATCACTGAATCTTTGACTTGCTTATTTCTCAGACTGTAGATAAGTGGATTTAACACAGGAATGATAACTGTATAAAATAGGGAGTCTATAATGTCTTGATCATCTGTTTCTGGAGATGCAGGGCGCACATACATGAAAATAAGAGGGCCATAGTACAACGACACAGACAGGAGATGAGCTCCACAGGTGGAGAAGGCTTTCTTTATCCCCTTGACAGATTTGCTCTTTAAGATTGTAAAGATAATGCATGTATAAGAGACTACAACCATCACCATGGTGACTACTTGAATGGAACCAGCCAAAATAAACACCAGTTGGAAATTAATGGAAGGATCAGAACAGGAAATCTTCAACAATGGCATAATATCACAATAAAAGTGATGTATTACATTGGAATTACAGAAAGTTAACCTCAATAAAAAAATCTCATGAATTAAGGCATGAAGAAAGCCACCTACAAATGACAAAATGACTAGCCAGAAACACAATCTATTGGTCATGATCACTGGATAAAGTAGAGGTCTGCAGATAGCTACATAACGATCATAGGCCATTGCAGTCAAGAGAAAACATTCTGTGGTTGCACTGACTGCAAAGGAAAAGAATTGTGTCAGGCATTCTGGGAGAGAGATCGTGTTGTGGAATCGCAAAGTGAGCAGTATTTTGGGCGATACGGTGGATGATACCCAAGTATCCACAAAAGCTAAACTACTGAGGAATAAGTACATAGGGATGTGAAGGTGTGGGTCTCTCCAGATGAGAATGATCAGACCAAAGTTTCCCAAGATAGTAATGAGATACATCACCAAGAAAACTAAGAAGAGAGGGATTTTCCACTGAGCTTGGTGTTTAAATCCTGCCAGTACAAACTCTGTCAGCAGTGTTGTGTTCTCCCTTTCCATGTCCTCACTGGACGTCCCCTGAAATGAAAGGCAGTGAATGTAATGAAATTATGTTTAAAGGAAAGTGTCAGAGTCTTGATAAGAAGGTCTTCCATAAAAACGTAGATCATTTAGAGATGCCAAGAGTTAGCTGTGAGCTAAACTCCAATTTTAGCTTCCTATATAACTTGTGTACTGAATCAAAACTGGATTTTAAGTTTTAATTAAATACTTTACTTTTCATAAATATAGTATCACTAGCCAAATGTTCTTTGCATATTTTGAAGTTTCCATGTTTTAGTTGTTACAGAAATGAAAATCAATGTACTAAAAACACTCTGTTGCACTTGGACATACTAAGACCAATTGGATAGTCAGTCAAGTGGCCCAAGAGAGGAAATAGTCTTTGAAGTTTTCAGATTGGTTGATAAGATGAGTTGCCTCACATGCACTACTTGGAAACAAAATCACAAATGGAATAATTTTCTAGTGCCAGCTGAGGCTTAAGAGATTTCAGACTATTCAGTTTGTTCTTGACCTGGACTTTTATAGGGATGTAAAGATAACTCATTATGCCAGTTCCAAAGCCACCTGAGTCAGTGAATCCTCCTTGTCTTGAAAAACAAACAAACAATAAACACTTCATCTAAACATGCCTCTGCTTGTGTATTCCTTTCTTTGCTTTTATTATGTATGTATTTGCTTGTTTGTTTATTTATTTATTGTGACACAGCTTCTCACCATGCAGTCCTTACTGGTCTTAAACTCACAAAGATCATCTGCCTTTGTCTCCCTTCTGCGCAAGGGGATAAAAGCACATACTTTATGCTACCACAGTGCAAGCTCTCTTATTCGGAATTTAAATTGATTCTGTGTCTTCTAATTTACAAATCTATTGTACCCAATCAAATTGCCTTTACATATTTAAACATACTCTTTATTTTCTTAGTTTACAAAGTTACTTGAGAATATTTTCATCTCCAATGCTTTTCTTTTGGAACAATAATGTCAAATCAAATGCAAATGCTGAAACATGCTGTATAAACAACCGACAAACTGAATTTGAGTTTGGATGGGTTTTGTTCTATGAAAGCTCACATTACAAAGTAATTTACGATTCTATAACACTTTTGTGTATGTATACTTTTTCAAGTTATAGATGGTGAAAAGAGTAGCTGTGGTAGATTTTCTGTATCATTTTTTATGTGTGTGTGTATTACATGCTGTAATTATTACAAGAAATGGGTGAAAAAAAGCAGGAGCTTATGTTTTACTGACATAATTATCTAGAATATACATATAATTCATGATAATGACACTTGTGTCATGAGCAATTAAGAGATATTTTATATGAGAATCATCAGAAAGTATATTTTTTAAATGACTTGGTTTTCCACAATTCATCTCACAAGGTTGTTGTAATTAGACTCATAGGTAATAAATGCCACTTAATAAAGAAATCAATCTCCTAGATACCTATTTTGCTTTCCTAGAATTTAGTTAAAAAAACAAAGTATATGAACAATTTTCTAATAGGTTTCCAGATTTACTTTCTTATTTGAATAATTTATAAACAAACTCTTAAATCACAATGCCTTAGAACTTTCTAACTTTTTAAATAAATGATACAGCTATTATAAAAATTGTTTCTTTCTTACCCATATCTTGAAAGAAATCAATGAGAAATTTAAAAGTTCTGGGTGTTATAAAGCAGGAAAGTCCAGTTTAGCACAGAATTGAGAAATTAAAAGGCAGTGATCTCTCATACTGATTCACTTTATTCCTGTGTTTCTCAAGCTGGGGAGAGTTTGGTGTATAAATATATCTTTAAAACATGACCTCACCTATTGGACAATTATGCTCTTACCAAAAGACAGAGCATGAAGAAATCAATTCCCTGAGAGATTATATGCAGAAGTCCCTTTCCATTGGTGACTGTTCTCCTGGGCATTGTAGAGTTGGACCATCCACAGAGAAGATCTCCCACTGGGTTTTGCAGATTTGAAATCATACACATGATGTGACTGCACACCATTGTATAAAATGTATATTATATTAGAATTTTCTAACACAGGATATAATTTAGAATACTTTACAAAGTTTTACATTTTCTACTTCTGTTTAGACCAATTTTCATTTATATATAAAATGTATTCTTTCTGCTTTGAATTGTGTAGCTCAGTCTGAATTAATCTAAGTGTTATTTTAGTAAGGCCAAAGATGTAGATCCCCTTCTGGGGCCACCCCAGAGTTGGCAGAGAACACTAGCTCAATATTAAATTGAATACTCCAATAATAAAACTGAAATCTAAGAAGAAATTGAACTAGTGAATGTCAAGGGGAAGCGGGGGGGGGGGGAGGCACACGGGGGGGGGGTCGAGGACAAAGGTGTCTAGAATGCAGAAATGCCCACCAAGCTTCTAAGACAGCCTGTTAAGAAATAAATGCAGATTCTGCTTCAAGAGTTAGGGTAGGACTCAGGAACCTTGCTCTGCTACATGATGATCCTGTGCACACTTGCCAAGCACAGTCATAACTAGAAAGCCTTGAACATTGATTAAACCAGCTGCAATGTGCATTTCCCGGGACGAGAGATGGGATGGGGTTTTTAGCGTGGGTAAGCAACTGTGTGGTTTGCTCCAGTATAGGGAAAGGTTTGATAATTTTTTTCCATGATAATAAACAGTGCAGAATTTCTCTTGAGTCTTAACAGAATTTGCCATGAACATTCAAAGAAAACAAACAGCTTAATCGACTGACTATAACAATTATTTAGATTTTAAACTTGCATAGATGTCTGTTAACTCCCAACAGAGTAAAGTATTTTTGTTTGTTTAATGTAACTGTCATTGTTAAGGAAAAAAACCCAAAGATATTTGTTTAAGACTGATTATTTGAATTGCCAAATCAAGACCATTTTTGTATTGTGTCACTTTTGTTTCTTTAAATCCATACAAACTTAACATTTCCATTTTATCCTTTAGCTTTGTGATTATTGAATCTTTATGCACTTTCTCATAATGTAGAAAGAAAATAGTAAAATACCAATCAAGAAAATGTATGATATAATTGAAATAATTGTCTGTATGAAACCCAGAATTATATATGATAAATATAGAGAAAATAGAAGGTAGAGATGACCATATGGCATTGTACTTCTGTATGAAATTTTCAAGAATAATTACTTAAAATGTGTAAATAAATAAAACTGTGTAAAATCATTAAATGTATAGAAATATGGACAACAAATACTAAAACAAAACAAAATAGGGTAATTTTTCCTCCAAAATTGGCCTTACAAGATATCATAAACAAAGAAAAGAAAGGCATCTCACCCCGCTGATAAAAACAGGAGACGTGAAGATAATGCTCAGCAGGTTTGGCCATGCCTTTGCTGTCTTCATGACTGCATTCCATTTGCTGTTGATTAATTTTCATGGTATGTGATGTGAATTTCTGTAAGCGCTAAAAGTTAAAGAAATAACTTTGGAAAAAAGTTTGAAGAGCTAACAGATTTCCTGGGAATTTCTTCCACGTGCTTAAATAAACAGGAAGCTAAATGTACAATGGGTAAGTTCCCTTAAACTTTCCAACCTATATGGCCCTGTCTGCTGTGTCATGTAACCTTCTAAGTCATTTGGAATGAACCAGAATTGCTTTTAATTAGTACTGAATTAGGAAAGCCATATAGAAGAACTCACACATCAGAGGAATGTTTTCTATTTTATTTACTATGATATGAAAAGTTAATGAAATTCTTTAACATTTTCAGATTTGGAATACCAACAATTTACATATTATTGTTAAAATATTTGAAGGATTGGTTTAATCAGAGTAAAAAAGAAATGTGATAATTATAATTGCAAAAAATTTTTAACATCTTTCAAAAACAAAAATGTATCAAACTGGAAAATTCTGTGGCTGTTTTATACCAAGTGGACAGAAGAAGACTTCCAAGAACTAAATATTCCTTTCTAATCTTTTTTTCAGTGAATCCTTGACTTGCTTGTTTCTCAGGCTGTAGATAATTGGGTTTAGCACAGGAATTATGACTGTGTAAAACAGAGAGTCCATCATACTTTGATTATCTGTTTGTTGAGAGGCAGGAAGCACATACATGAAAAGAAGAGGCCCATAGTATAAAGACACAGATAAGAGATGGGCTCCACAGGTGGAGAAGGCTTTCTTTATGCCTTCGACAGACTTCCTTTTTAAAATTGTAAACAGAACTAGTGTATAGGAAACTAGGACAGTCATTATTGTGAATACCTGTATTGAACCAGACAAAATAAATACTAAGAGAAGATTAAGAGTGGGGTCAGTGCAGGAAATATTATATAATGGTATAATATCACAATAAAAATGATGGATTACATTAGAATCACAGAATGTTAATCTGAATAAAAATACTACATGAAACAAGGAATGTAGAAAGCCACCTACAAATACAGAAACTAGGAATCGGATGCATAGACTAGTAGTCATAACAACTGGATAAAGTAATGGTTTGCATATGGCTACATAGCGATCATAGGCCATTGCACCTAAAAGAAAGCATTCTGTGGTTCCACCAAATGCAAAGGAAAAAAATTGTATCATGCATTCAGAAAGTGATATCATCTTGTTCTTGGATAACAAGTCGACCAACATGTTAGGAGTCACTGTAGATGATATCCACGCATCTATGAAAGCCAAACTCCCAAGGAAAAAGTACATAGGTATATGCAGGTTGGGATCACTCCAGATAAGAGCAATCAGACCCAGGTTCCCCACAATAGTGATGAGATATATCACCAAGAACAGCAGGAACAGAGGCACTTGAAGTCCTGGATGATCTGTGAGTCCAGTGAGAACAAATTCTGTTAGCAAAGTTACATTCTCCTTTTCTATGTGTTGTTCACCGGACATTCCCTGAAATGAAGTAAAACAAATATAAAGGATCCATTAATATTTTAAAAGTCAATATTTTGGCATGATTTGTTATGAAATCACATCTTTACCAGAACAGTCTTTTAATTTTTCAGATCCTCTGGAACTGTGGTTACCGGTGATTGTGAGCCACATGTGGGCATTGGGAATCAAGCCTGGGACGTCTCAGCAAGTGCCCTTAACCACTGAGCTATTGCACTTGACCCAGATCCTCATTTCGATTTTGGCAACACTTCCATTCAATAAACTCATTTACTATGTTAAACCATAACTCTACATGTCCAAAAGAGAGACCAGAGAAAAGCATGGAAAACATACCGAGCAGAGTGATCAACAAAAGTAGCAGGATTGAACTGAAGGCAGAGTTCTGTAGACACTAGGAAAAGAAAGATAATGAGAATAGCACAGAGATGCACTGCCAAGTGCAAAAACAAATGCTCTGGGGAGAGAAAGAGTGAAGAGAACTTGCTGAGGGTGGAAATACAGAGATTGTTAGTGGCTTCAACAGGAGCAGTGTCCTTCACTGTGTGGAATTAAAGTCACAGGATAGCAGATGTTCATGTGAAAGCAATGACATGGGATAAGGAAAATAAAAGACACAGCACACTCAATCAAGTATAGAGCACAGTAGACATTTGTCTATGTTTCATAGATCCATCTAACTCTTTTTTTTCTGAAATATTTTAAGCAAGCTCTCAAAAGCAAGACTAGGCAATTAAGAAAATAATCAAGATAATCAGAGAAAAAAGAGAGAAGAGGCGTGAAAAAGCTAAGCTCATATAGAAGAAAAGAAAATAACAGGTCATAAAAATAGGCAAAATTAACAGTCATTGGTTGATAAGTCTGGCAAATGCAAACCAAGCATACAGGAGAGAGCAGGAGATGCCCAACGCAAAATAATGGGCAAAGATCAGAGGTGTGGGGAAAGCATTTGTGCCAACCATGGTAGTCATTAGTAGCTGTATTATCATAATCACTTCACTTTATTTAAGAATTCATGTCTTTTTTTTCTTATGGAAATCTACTTTAAATGTTGTCTTTTGTATAAGTATAGTGACAATGTCTGAAGGTTCATTCCACATGAAAATGATGCTTTATCTCATATTTACTAAAAAAATGAGCAAAATATTGACTAGATACAGACCATATGAAGACCCAATGCTAAAAATTGTACATATAAAGTAAAATTCTTTTATTGAATGAGTTTGCTTACATGCTATCCCAAATCAAAAAAATCAATGAAAATCCTCAAATAAAGTGTGTATAGGTATCTTTCAAATAACAAATCTGATATATATATCATATATACACATGATATATATGTACACACATACATATATATCACAAATACATACACATATATTTATATATATATATATAATCTTCTATAAGTATATAGTTAATATTATTATATATAATATATTGATTACATTTATATGCATTTATACAGAAATGTTTCAGTCTCCATCATTTATCTGTACATATATATAGAATTAAAATGAATAATATTCATTTATTCATATTTTATATTTATATTATATATAGATAAAATATTCAGTGAAGCTGTTGTCACATGAGTAAGCATGAAAATATATTGTTTAATTGGTATACCTTCAGTTTTAATCAGAAATGTAATTGCTTTGAATGGGTCTTTCTATCATAATGGTCTACTTCTTATACAAGGATAATATTGTCAATCTGTAAACTGCATTTTAAGGCACTCATATTTTATCTCAACACAACTGATAAAGTCATTATAAGTATGGTGGAATGACACTAAATCTTTTTACATGTAATTGATAAATTTACAGCTGTATTCCTTGTGCAGATTTTAGTCATAAAAATAAAACATGGAGAGTTTTCAATCTTTACTTTTTAAAAATAACCCCTGAATACTTTTCTCATTTTGTTCATAAATTCTAAAGTTACTATGTACTAGTGGATTTTAAATCTTGCACATTTTTAATCTTCTTTACAAATATTAATATTAGGAAATATTTTCAATGTTACCAATGCTATCTTCTGTGGAATTATGGGGCTCCTTTAAAAGTATTACAGTACCACACGACAGCACCAATGTGAAGACACATGTAGTTCTCCAACTCACTTTACAAAGCTAAGAAACATGCTGTTTATATAATTGTTCTTTGAACACAGTGTCAACCAATTACATACTTGTTCATTTTTTTTTCATAGAAAGAAGATGATAAAACTGAAATTCCCCTCAGAATGCTTTAGAATTCCTTGTGGGATAAAGTGAAGATCATTAACTGGGCATTGCTGATGGAAGTATATGTAGAATTCAAGTTTTCCCTGAGGACTGATAAATATTAAATCACTACGAGCAAGCTTAGCTTAAGTAATTAAAATTACACCTAATGTCATCATTATATTTCATCATAAGTGACACACCTGATGGCTTTATGTCAACTTTGGTTTAGACATGAACTTGAATGCAGTGAATACTTTGATTTCATGATGTCTGCATTAATCAAAACATAATTTTAATAAAGCATATGTCTACATTTCCTACAAGAGAAAATCCCAAAATAACATTGTACTGCTAATTCAGTTTCTTACATTTGAACCTTAACTTCTTTAATTTAATCATAAATCTGCTTAAAAATTAAGTAAGTAGGTATAAGCCATGGGGAAAGAGCAGAGCAAAACCAATAACAGATATTGTAGTACAACAGCCAGTGGACATGCTATGCTAATAGCAGTGTCCATGAATTTGAATATTTGAAGATCAGCCAATCACTTTGCGGTGATTGCATCCACCATCCTAGGAAAATTTGTCTCAATGAATTAGCCTTTTACTAGGCAACTTATATTCAAAACATAATAATATGTGAGTGTGTGAGCTTGTGTGTAAATGTGATACATACATATTATTTATATATATATATACACAAGTGTTTTAGAAGAATATATCCTAACAATAATAAATGTTATTTCTTGAACTGATCACATGGCCCAAATCTGTATTTATAACTCTTTACTATACATAATTTATTTCTTTTTCCTTTAGCAACTACATCATCTGGTCTAGTAATTCAATCCTTGATAGTTCTGAGTGATTAGTATTCCTACTTAGATTGGCCTGATAGACATTTTTATTGAATTTAATCATATGAATTTGCTTGTATTTTTATTGTCTTATTTTCTAAACCTTATACTATTTATAAAGTATACTTGGTAAATTTATAAAGTTACTGTAAGTAATCTAGAAATTACTTAGAGTTCAAAGTATGGTGATGTGTACCCATAGTAACAGCTAATCAGGAACTGAGAATTCAAGGTCACCTGAACAGTTAGGTTGGGGATAGCCCGGGGAGCAGAGTGAAATACATGCCTTCTAGAAAGCTAAAATGAATTTAGTACATGGGTAATTGAATAGGTTATATATAAATACAAAGACATATTCTATAATGGTCTTGACTACAAAATTTGGTATTCAGGAGAGGAGCTTAAAACAATACTCATCAAAAAGAAGTGAAGATACCACGATTATTAAAACTTTGAAAGTAAGTTGCTAGACACTGGTTCTGTTTCCTAATACATTTGAATATATTTTACAAAGAAGGATTTTTGTTTTTGTTTTTGTTTTTGAGATATCCTTCATATTTTCACAACAAGTAAACATCTAATGTACAGCAGATAACGGAATCAAGTGTAATGGAATCAGGAATGGGTTTCATCTTGTGGGACGGGATTTAAATCCAATCACATAGTAATTGGTTACTCCTATGATATTCATGCCATTATTGCTCTGGTGGGTATGTTTGCCAAGCCAGCATTATTGTAATTTTCAGATTTCAGAACTGGATAAAAATGATGATTACTTTTCTTCTACAGTAGCATGTATAGCACCTTTAAGTATCAGAGAAACTAGCCACTAGGGATGAAATGTCTATGTCAATACAAAATTGATTTGAACATGTCCTATAAAATGATTATGCAGTATCTTCAACTATAGAGTCTTACCATCAAGCTCTAGAGAGTAACCAATAGTGTCTACAATATCCTGAATGTGAGGGCAATCACCAGCTAACATCTCCAAATGAAAACATCCATTTCTGAAACTGAGACATTTCTTTGTTAGCATGTGGTATCTACTTGGAGAATTGCTGCCCTATTAGAGGTCAATTTTATTTTACATATTAGGAAGCTTCTATAGTGATGGACAGGTTTCCATATGACTTTTTTAGAAAGTCATTTATTTTGTTTATCCTTCTTTATGTTCTTTCCTCTACCATATCTTCTATTTCTCCATTCCTTCTTGTTCCAAAAGATGAAAAAGCCTTGTAATTTATTATAGCTATATAATTCATATTGTGAAAATGGCTATCCTATCAAAACAATATACAGATTCAATACAATTTCCATCAAAATTCCAATGCTATTCTTCACAGAAATTGAAAAAATCTTCTTAAATTTCACATGGAAGTACAAACTACCCAGGCTATCCAAAACAATCCTAAGCAATTAAAAAATACTGCTGGAGGTATCACCATCAAAAATATCAAGTTATACTCAGTTATAATAAAACAGCATGATACTTGCATATAAAAAAATCCCATTGATCAATTGATTTAAAATTTAGGACTCACATACAAACTCACACCCCAAAAGCCATATGAATTTTTAAAAAGCAGCCCAAAATACTCATTGGTGAAAAGACAGAGTCAACAAGCATTGCTGGTCAACTTGGCAGCTACATGTAGAAAAATAAAATTAGGTTCTTGTCTCTCACTCTGCACAACACTCACCTCCAGACAGATCACAGGTTTCAACAGATCTGACGCCTTGAGTCTGATAGTAGAAAACTAAAACTTTAACTCATTGGTATAGGACTTTCTCAAGAGGACTCTGATAGAGCAGGCATTAATCCTAACAATTTAGTAAATGGGACCTTGGGAAATTAAAAAAAAACTTCTATATAGCCAAGGACATCATCATTTTAGTTAAGGAGTAGCCTACAAAATGGGGAAAATTTTTACTAGCTAATCTAGAATACACCAAGAACTAATAAACCTCATCATTAGGAAAATGAACATGACAATTAAATATGCGATATGGGACTAAACAGAGAGTTCTCAAAATATGGAAGGCAAATAACTGAGGAACATTTGAAATGTTCAACACCTTCAGCCAACAAGGAAATACAAATTAAAACAACTTTGGGATTTTATCTTGTCACAGTAAGAATGACTAAGGTCAAAACCCCAAATGCTGACAGATGTGGGTATGAATGTGGGGAAAGGGGAATGCTTGTTCACTACTGGTGCTTGTGCAGACTGCTATAGCCACGTGGAAATCAGTGTGCAGGCTCTCTGAAAAGGTAGAAATTGATCTCCTACATTATCCAGATAACTCTTCTTGAGCATATACCCAAAGGACTCGACATCCTCCTATAAGGATACCCGAGCACCCATAATCGCTGTGGTACTGTTCCTACATCAGTAACTGTAATATTACTGAGTCATAAAATTCAGTGAAAGGACTTAATTATATTTTCATAACTTTCTTGGCGCTTCTGGTGCCCACTAAACTTCCAGAACTACAGTCTGAAAGAGTCAGAAGAAAGAAGGATATCTTAATAGCTCTTGAGACACATGCACATATGTTTTTGTTTTTTTTTCTTCTCTCATCCAGATGTCAGAATGAAACCAGACTGGAAAATACTTTTCTGGTCAAAACCTTACATTTCATATAAGTACTAGACTAAGATAATTTATCAAAAATCTCTTTAAAATATTCTATAAAATACTAAAAATATATGTTTATATATTACTTACATATTTTATACATATACTATATATATGGAGGTGAATGATGGCTTTGGATTCTTTTAATTCACCAAGTAAGGAAATAATTTATCCATATACTACAGTGTATTCTATTAATGTATTCATGTGGCAGTTTTAAAATATCCTTTTTTTTTTAATAGAAGTGGGTGAGCAGTCTGATATGATTCCATCCTTTTCATGGTAATTTATCCTTTACTATATCATTCATACTCTCATTAATATTCATTTTATAATATGTAATGGAGAATTAAATGGCTTTATGGAAGAAGAAGAAGAAGAGAAGAAGAAGAAGAAGAAGAAGAAGAAGAAGAAGGAGAAGGAGAAGGAAGGAGAAGGAGAAGGAGAAGGAGAAGGAGAAGGAGAAGGAGAAGGAGAAGAAGAAGAAGAAGGATAGTCAAATTCCTCATCTTATAAATCTAGTCTTTAAATAAGACAGGATAAAGCAGTAGATAATTTAAAATAAATCAATATAAAAGAACATAACAACAACAAAATGCGTGAAATAACATGGGGTGTATAAGAAGAAAGTGTTACAGCATCTAGACTGACATATTTTCAGTGTGTCTGGAGTTTCTGGTGTGTCATCTCAGGGGAACTACTGGGAACTTAATGACCTACAGGAATTTTGGAACATGCATCTCTAGAATTATACAGTAGTGATATCTTTTATAAATACATGTTGTGATCAGATCCTTTCATCTTTGCAATTGCTTCTCTGTTGTAGTTTATCACAGTCTATCAAAAGTTCAAGTTTAATGAAACTATCAGTTTAGGTGTTTGATACTTATGTCTACCAATAAAAATAGCTATAGCAACAATAATTTGAATTGGTATGCAGCAACCATTATAAGCAAAGTAATGTATTTGGACCCAATCTTTTTCATTTGTTTGTTTGTCTATGTAGTGGTGTGTGTGTGTGTGTGTGTGTGTGTGTGTGTGTGTGTGTGTGTGTGTGTGTGTACCACAAAGCATCTGTGGAGGACAGAAGACAACTCATGGGAGTCAATTCTCTTTCTACAATGTCAGTTCTGGTGGAATTGAATTCAACTCTCAAGTCTTATGACTTGGCAACAAGCCTTTATCAGCCGAGCCATGTTACCAACCATGGTCTCAGTTTTCATTAAAGAGTTGCATTAACACTCATTGCATTTTGTGTATTTGTGAAGACCAATTCACTTCAATTTCACAAACATTTATGTAAGGCCTCACATTTGTCAGTTACTATGATATAAACGACAAAAGACACAGGGCAGTAAGACTTTAGATAGAAATCTACAAGCCAAAGCTAAGTGTCACACAAGGTCATTTGGCCCAAGAAGTCTAAGTGATTAAATTCTTCTGATGAAGGGTATTTACTGTCCTAGTTGAGATTATGTGAGAGCCTTATAGGAAAGCAGTCATATGGTCAATTTAGTCAGAGCTTGAAGAAAATATACTGTTTCAATTGTAAATTATGAAAGGGCAATAATGACAGCGGTCAGGGAAGATATGGATGGGATTCTTTGTGGCAAGAACTTTGGAGTGAAAGCAAGTATATGCAGCAGTAAGATCTAGAAGTCTCTCAGTGATGTACTTTGGATATAACAAAATTTGTTCTTGGAGAATTGTGAAAGAAGAAACTTAAGAGTTACAGGGGTTTCCCTGGAAAAGATCTCAAGTCACAGCAGTGTGACAAATAGAAGATAAAGAAAAAATGTAAACATGCCCACATCAGCATATGGAATAGGTTATATAAGATATATGTGAAAACAAATACAAATTAGGTACTAATAAGGCATGCGCATATACTCTTATAGTTATGAGAATACTTTAAAAATATTAAAAGGGGGTTGGTTTCATAGTATTGATTATGAATAATTGCCTAGAAGTAATATTTGTGAAAGAAGAGAATATATGCAAGCTGGAAGATATAAAATCTATAGTTTTACATGAACAGAGATGAGTAGATTTTAAAATTAGCGCCTCTGCTGCACCAATAGAAATATGTACAGCATTTCAGTGATGGTAGAAGAAAGGCAAGGGGGAACTGTAGATGGATAGGTCATGAGACATGGAGACTTGTACAGTGTATGAACTTCAGCAGGAAAATTGCTATTCTCTCTCTCTCTCTTTCACACACACACACACACACACACACACACACACACACACACACACTTGTACATATGCTTGTCTGTGTGTATTCTTGTTTTCATAGTTTCACTCCTAAGATCCACTTTGTTCTATGGTATCATAACGTTTTTCTGTTGTTTCATTTTTGGTAATATATCTTTGAAGCTTCCCTTTTTCAAATAGACATTCCTATAAGCTCAATATTTTTATTTTATTTAATTAAAAAATTGACACTGTTTCCTTTCCATCCTACTCTTTTCTCCACATTTCTCTCAACTTGTCTAATCTACTATTGGCTTTTTGAAGTACATAAGCACTTGAGACTGTTAGACAAAATAAAGCAGCACAGGAAAAGACTTTAGAAGGTAGCCTAGACTAATAGAAATAGTGGCCATGCTTGATGGTGGAGCCACAAGTTTTATTCTCAGCACTCAGGAGGCAGAGTCATGTGGATCTCTGAGTTCAAGGCCAGCCTGGTCTATACAGAATGAATTCCAGGACAGAGAAATGCTGTCTCAAAAATCAATTCAAATCCATGAAAAAAGGAAGTATTGGCCTTTGTTCATAAAGGCAAGCACTCAGACCTCAGAGCGTTGCCTTACAACCATCTCTTGCTGTCATAATTATCTTGTTGTACTCTCTTTTCCAATTATTTCTCTTGTAATTTTTAGGTTGAGTTGCTTTAGGAAGTGAAATGAAAGACATGTTCATGGCTAGCCATATTCTACAGATCTATTTCTTTTCACTGAAATAAAAACCTACTTCCTCCACACAGGTAGATGTGGCATTTCTCCAAACCTCACAGCAGTATTGGTATCAAGGAAATAGTGTTCAAATATACCTTGTAAGAATGATATTATTTTTAACAGCTGCATTATTTTACACTTGCATAGCTACACTAAAAAAAACTAAAAATTTTATGTTTTAGAATATAAAAATATTCTAACAAAGCTTGAAAATTGTTTCCATATGTAATTATTCACATATGTAATTACATTTGTTAGAAAGTTCTCCAAGGTCTTGTAAAAAAAAATATATATATATATATATATATATATAGAGAGAGAGAGAGAGAGAGAGAGAGAGAGAGAGCAAGAGAAGGATAGAGAGAGAGAGAGGTATTTTAAAGAAATTTTAGGCAATTACACTTTTGTTAGTTAAACTTTTAGTGAATTACAGTAGTACAAATCTTTGGACAGTGAATGAACAGTCATATTGAACCTTGACTTTTTTGTGATTATTTACCCAAAAAGAACATATATTTGTAATAAAACTAAACATTTCTCTTTAATAATTTTTCCAATGAATCTATGACTTGCTTATTTCTCAAACTGTAAATAATTGGATTTAACACAGGAATTATGACAGTGTAAAATAGAGAGTCTATCATGTCTTGATCATCTACTTGTGGAGACGCAGGGTGCACATACATGAAGAGAAGAGGGCCGTAGTATAAAGACACAGAGAAGAGGTGGGCTCCACAGGTAGAGAAAGCTTTCTTTATGCCTTTGGCAGATTTCTTTTTTAAGATTGTAGACAGAATAACAGTATAAGAGACAAGGATAGTTGAAATAGTGAAAACTTGAATTGAGCCAGAGAAAATAAAAACAATCAGGTAATTAAGAGACGTGTCAGTACAGGAAATCTTTAACAGTGATAGAATGTCGCAATAAAAGTGATGTATCATGTTGGAATTACAGAAGGTTAATCTCAATAAAAATCCTTCATGGATTAAAGCATGAATAATTCCACCTACAAAGGACAAGACTATCAGCCGTACACACAGACCATTGGTCATGACCACTGGGTAGAGTAAAGGTTTGCATATGGCTGCATAGCGATCATAGGCCATTGCTGCCAAGAGAAAACATTCTGTGGTTGCACTGACATTAAATGAAAAAAACTGTAACATACATTCAGATAGAGAGATCAGCTTGCTCTTAGCAAAGAAGTTAAGCAGCATCTTTGGAACCACTATGGAAGATATAGATGTATCTACAAAAGCTAAACTTCCAAGGAACAGGTACATGGGGATGTGAAGATGAGGGTCAGTCCAGATGAGAGTGATCAAACCAACGTTTCCTACAATGGTGACGAGATAGATCACCAAGAAGACCAGGAACAGAGGGATTTTCCACAGTGGCTGATGAATGAGTCCCATGAGAATGAACTCTGTCAGCAGTGTTGTGTTCTCCTTTTCGGTATCTTCACGGGATGGCCCTGAAACGAAAAACGGTGAATGTAGAATACTGATCGGAATTCATAAACTGAAAACTGGAGGTGTGGACTTGAAATGAATGCAAACATTTACCCAAAGCCCCTTTAAATTTTATTTACCATTATAATAAGCAAGTTACTTAATGCAACAAAATTATATTTTTTTAAAGCATGAGTTGAATATATGACAATTTTTTTTAAGATTTAAAAAATATTTTTATTTATGTGTATGTATGTGTGGGTGGGTGGGTGGGTAGGTGTGCACGGCTATAGGTACTCTTGGGGGTCAGAGGGGGTGAACTGTCCTCTTAGAGCTGAAGTTACAGGCATTCATGAGACTTGAAGCTGCACAAGATGAGTTGAATTCCAGTCTTCTGCAATATCAGCACTGCTCTTTAACCCTGAGCCATCTCTCCAGCACTGGATGTCAAGGATGTTAAACAATTGAAACACATTGACCATTTTCAAGACACTCAAAGTTACCACAGGGAATAAAATTAGAAGAATTTTTAAAATATTTTTAAAATTATATATGTTGTGGTGGAGAATGTGTTCATGGGAGGGGAAAGTAGTGAGAAATATCAGTTAGAAAATCAATGTTGTTGTTTGGAAGCTTCCAAACAACATCATATATCTGAATTATTAGGGGACATTGTACAAAATTTGGGACATATTTCCATAGAAACTGATGCAGTAATTTTAAAATGATGTTTTAAAGTCTGCATCCTAAAATATCTAGGTGATACAAGTGTGTGTGTGGTGATATGACCTTGAGAATGATGAGGCAATTTTTTTAAAAAATTAGTGAATTAGAGTGTGCTGTGACATGTGACACCTGTATGAGATGTTCAGTCAAGGATAGGGTTAACATGTGGTAACTGAGCACAGTCATTTAAAACTCAGATGGATGACTAGATACAGTAGCAAAGTTGTGAAAAGTACATCCTCTGAGCATGCAAGTGCCAAGTGAACAATGGTAATGAAGATGGAAATAGCTAATGGTGAGATTGTATGTGACTTGTCATCACAGAGTACACAAAGAGAAGGAAATGGAGGTATGGAAACAAGTACAAGAAGCTCCTATTAGAGAAGTTGCAACAGAGGTGGTTTCTGCTGTCTGATAAGCACCTGAGGTCTTTTCTACCCATAGTCAGGCAAAGGCTCTCCACCACTGTGGAAACCAAAGCATTTGCAAATGACTTTTGCTTTCTAACAGAATGTACAACAGAACTGGGTCTAGATGTAAATCCACCAACCTAGATTTGTTTTAGTGTAGGAGGATGGAGAGAGATCCAGACACAAGAGTAGTTTTAGTAGTAAAGGCAGCTCCACCAGGACTACAGCAAGGCAGTGTACCCTGCTATCTGACACACAGTGCTCCAAGGTCCAGCAGCACTTAGAGCCTCAGCGAGCTGTGTTCTGGCTTCTGATTTTAGCTTTTTACTGCTTACCCAGATACCTGCTGTTATTGATCATTTTTCTTGCTGAATATTCTAATTCCCCTACATTTCCATTAGTGCCAAATTGCTACTTAATAGTACATTTTTTTCTATGTCAGCAAATGCACAGAGAGCTTCAGTGAGAATCAAAACAGACAAGAAGGGTGACGTGCTAGAAATGGTGGCTCATTCTTGTAATCCCTAATACTTAAGAGTCTGAGGCAGGAGATTCATTCTTTATCCACAGAGAAAGAACCTGCCTCAAATAAAATAAACAACACAACAACAAAAAATAAATTGCAACTAGACAGCTGACAGCTGTGGCCCTTAAAACGGGACAGATACTAATAATGACAAAGTGAAGCAATATGTCAATGGCCAAAATTAAAAACACTGGTAGGACAAGTTGAGATCTATGATCTAAATTAAACTTCCAGGAGACTTGGTGAGAACAGTTTCTTGTACATGACGGAGGGGCGTTATAGAATAAAAGGAACAAAAAGGCAGCAGAATCCCTAAGGTGAAGGAAGATGCTGTGGGGAGCAGAATAAACTTAACAGTCACTATTTTTCCAGTGTTCCTCACCTACCAGAAACTTTACCTATAGACTGTTTATACATATGTTAAATAAAAGGATAAGTATGTCAAGGAGAGAAGAGAAAAGTATCAAGAGAACAAAAGGACAGAAAAGGTAAAAAGAGAACATGGAGGAGAAAAAGAAATAGCACAGGAGGGACAGGTAACAAAATAGGGAGAGAGATGCCAGAGGGAAGTGGAAAAGACAAAGGAGGCAAGAGTCTGGGGCTGGGCAGAGCCTGGATTCCCCCTGCTGTCCAGCCCTCACTGCCCAACCTGAGTATTTTTATTTTCCTTTTCTGTAAGTCAAAATACAATTTCCTACAGAATCTGTGTTTCCAGAAAGCATTGATTTTTAGGAGTTTCTTGTTGTTGATGTCAACTCCACCTACCATTTCTTTACAGATCTACACATTTAATTTTTGTCATGTCATCGATTCAAATGACACTGCCCTAGAAATTTTATTTGAGAACATTTACATTTTCATGAGTTTTTCCTGCCCTAGCAAGGTAAATTTGAATGTTTTATTCTGTGCAATCCCAAATAAAAGAATTAGAAATTCTCAAATAAATTTGCAATTAAACTGTAAGTATGAGAAAGGGTAATAGTGTAATGGGATGATATTCTCTGCATATTCCCATGTTTATATGTGAGGTGTGTGTTAGTATAAAACAAACACAAGAAAGATATATCAGTGTATAAAGTTGCACGAAGCATGTGGTTTATATATATTCTATTGTTTCTTCTATCTATCTATCTATCTATCTATCTATCTATCTATATATGTAAATTATTAGATGAAGATCAGAATATAAAGGAGTTAGGGAATGTTCTCAAATAAGTAAAATAGTCAGTTTTGCTAGATTGCTATAATAGATTGCTATGTAAGAGCAACTTAATATTTAAGCTCTTCAGAACTAAATGTTATAGTTAATTAAGTAGATAATAAAACATCTCTAGCCATAAGAATTCAGGTTAAATATTTTGCTTATTTATATTTAATCACAAAATAAAATATACAGACAATTCTTTATTATTCTTCGTTTCTTTATACTGATCTAGAATCCTAAGAGATAAGTATAATATTTATTATATATTTAACCGCATTTTTAACTTCATAGAATAAATATAGACTATGACAGAAATATTTTCTCTCTTACCCATAGCCTGGAAGAAACTGCAGAGATTGTTATGAAGTGTTGGCCTTTCTAAAACAGAGGACACAGAACTATAGGAAAGCAATACTATAGGGAGTAACTCTTAGCACAGTGACTCATGGAGAAGTTTTCACTCTATAAACACAGGAAATGTCTATATAATTTTGCTTTCAACACAAGCGTCGACCATGTGTAACCCTGTGTGCTTTTGCCAAAAGGAGGAGGAACAGAGAGTTGAAATTCCCATCAGGAGCTCAAGCATTCCCAGAGGAGAAAGTGCAGCTGCTGTGCTGGGCACTGTGGACTGGACACACATGAGGAGTCCAGATGATCCTCTGGGGTATTGCAGACATTTCCACCGTGAATATCTACTCACAGGTACAAATATAGCTTTAGAAATAGAAATTATGCCATACGCCACCATTTCTGATCACAACTGACACTTCTGACAATTGGCAAGCTTAAATTACTTTTTAAGGTTTGCCTACAGCATCTCATCACCATTGCATCCCATATGCATATGTTATTATACTCTGTTCTCCTTTATTACCTCTCCCACTGCCCTCACCATTCCCCTTCCCTCCTCCAGCTGGTTCCTTGTATAGTTCTATTTATTTATAATAGAAAATAATGTAATAATATTATTATGTAATAATAATAAACAAACAATAAAATACTACGATATTTATAACTCAGTTCCTTGTATTTATCTGTTTCCCATGTTGCTAGAAATCTCCTCCTTTTTAATAATCTATCTTTATTTTCATGACCTACAAACACACATATATAAACACACACACACACATACATATATACATGCTTATTTATATTATATATTTATATAATATATTTATGTAACATGTATTATATATCTAGATGTATGTATAGATAATTTTACATTTAAGCTCCATAAATCAGAAAGAATGCAGTATTTGTCTTCCTTTTGTGGCTATGATGATATCTAGTGTACATTTTCATTCAAACATCACTATTCTTATTTATGACTAAAAAGTGTTCTATTGCACGTAAGTGTCACATAGTCATTCGTTGATGGGCACCTAAGTGAACTAATTTTCTGGCTATTGTAAAAAGCTTAGCTAAGATGTGCAATAATAAATAATAGAAATAATAAACTAAGATGCACAAGTATCTCTGTGACATGGAGATTTAGAGTCCCTGCTGTATATTCTCAGGCATTGTCCAGCTGGACCGCATGGTATTTCTAGTTTTAGTTCCTTGAGAAACTCCCATGTTTATTTCCACAGTGACTTCACATGTTTGCACTCTCACTAAGCTGTCATCTTTCTGTGTGTCTTCATGAGCTTTGATAATTATTTGGTTTCTTGATGATAACCATAACAACTAGAGTGAGACTGCATCTCAAAATAGTGCTAATTTGCATTTCTCTGATAGCAAAGAATGATGAGTATTTATTGGCTATTTCTATTTCTTCTTTGGAGAACTGCTCAGATAATTTGTTGGCTAGATCATTTGGTTTTATGACGCTTAATTTTGGGGAAACTTTATGGGTACAATATGTTGCTCTGAAAACTTTTGCTCTATGGCTTTGTTTGAGGTACCCAAAACATGACTTGAGGAGAGTCAACATCACTAGAATTAATTCAGGTTCAAGCTAAAGCATAACTTTTCTCCTCGTGCAAACTACAGATTAAACTACAGATATGTCAAGCTCCCTTAAATGAAGATGAAATCTGCCCAGCAATCCTGAGAGTTAAGAAGAAGGAGAAAGGAAAACACACACAAGGCTGTGATAAAAGCTGAACCATAGCCATGGTTTCCTAACATGAGCGCCTCACTCCTGCCTTCAGCAGTTATAGGTAGGCTCAAGAGTGTTCTTTACAGCAAAGTAGCTCTCTGGGAAAGTTATCCATAAGCCTTTTATCACTGAAAGACCGTTATGAAAAACCCATAATCATTGAGGAATCAAAAATTTTAAATGTGCGTTGTCTGTTGAGAAGAAAAATGGGAAGAGCAATATGTGGCCAAGGAGATAGCATATGCATATGTGAGATTACACACTGGGATGCATGGTCAGAGACGATAGAATCTCCCAACTTAGAGGAAAGCTCTAAAGGATTTTTTAATGTGACAGAAGCATGTTCAGATTTTTCTTTTGGTCGTTAACATGATACCATGACTATTAGCACTCATTCTTGGAGTCGAGAGATGGTTTATTGGTTAAGAGCACTTGCTACTGTCTTAGAGGACTTGAGTTCAGTTCAGTTCCTTACATCCACGTGGTAGCTCATTGCCTGTATCCAGCTCCAGAATCCATCTTTACCTCCGAGGGCCTCAGTCATGCATGTACTGGCGCGCAGACATGCATGCAGGCAAAACACCAATACACATAAAATAAAAATAAATAAATACCTATTCAGAACAAGTACTTATATTTTCTTTTTTGTGGCATTTATGTTTGATACTTGGATAATGAAATGCATCCACACACACAGACACAGCTTTGGATTTCTTTTGTTGTTGTTGTTTTGTTTCTGTTTTCTTGCTGCTGTTGTTATACCCTTCCTCCACTGGCAGGAAAGGGGAAAGGGCATTATTTTTTGATAACTCATTAGGTTATCTTGTATTTTTAGAATTTTCCTGGTGTTGAAGAAATACTGAAATAAAAAACCAGAATACATGAAGAATAGAGTCACTATGAAGACTTTGCAGAACTGATGTAGGTGGGTACTTATTATCCAGACCAAAATGTTACTGTGCCTTAAATTTTGTGTAATTTTCTCCCAATTCCCTTGATTAGTGAATTTTGGCTACAAAAGTTATAGCTCATTACTTCTGGTAAGAATAATCTTTCCAAATATATTCATTTTAGAAAATGAGCTCTGGTATGTCATTGAATTTTAATTTATATTTATCTACTGACGATGACTGATGATATCCACCGTGTTACATGTATTTGTGCTGTTATTTGACACACTTATTATATTTAGTAAATTTGCTCTTTAAATGTCAATTTTGTGCTCGAACTACTAAGGATTTTTCTTTTCTTATGATACATTGACAGTGTAGCACCTACCCCTCATCACACACACACACACACACACACACACCACATACACACACACAGACACCACATACACACACACACACACACACACACACACACACACACACAATCCTTTCATTTTAAATATACTGGGGAGTGCTATAGTAGTGGAGGATGCCCTGTGAAGAGAATTGAATGAGAGAAAAGAGATGTGATTTAGTGACAAAGGCTGTTAGTGATATACATTTTCTTTTACACAAGTTACATTAGGATTACAGATGAAGGGAGTCCTGAAATAATTCAGTTATTTTAAGTTTCTCACATAATTCATGTTGAATGAGGGGTGAAATAAGGGGTGAAGAATATGTAGTCGATAAAGTGCAATCTGCATAAATACATAAATTCAAATATTCAAATTTATAGCTATATTCAGCTCTTGATATAACACACACACACACACACACACACACACACACACATATACTCTGATAGCAATGGCAATTTTCAAATGTTTTAAAATAGGATGAGATTTAAAGCGTAGTTCCTGACATGAAATACCATGTCAATATTACATAAAGAAAAGACTGTATAGCTCGGTAGAGAAGATTCAGAATTAGAGTTTGCAAGGCACAGAGTGAAAAACGTTTATACTGAGCTCCTCCTGGACACTAGAAGGAATATATGTGAACCACATAAGCATCTAATATGACAAAGAAGACTCACTCTTAAGGGGTATGGAGATGAGGAAATCTCACAAGGATTCCTACATAAAACAGCAAACGTGCATTTTTCGTATCTTTTTCAAGCAAGTCACTGGACATTAAAACATTATATCTCCCTAGCAACATTTTATTTTAATAATAACTCATTGGCATTAAAACCTACTTATTTATGATAGAATATTCTAATGAATATCAACATATTAATGATTTCCTTTCCTACTTGGCTTTATTTGCTTAATTTCAAGGTGACTGAGACCATTTATTTCCTATACTGTAATTTATTTCTTACATCATGAAAACATTACCAAATATTATACACTGCATTTCTCTTGGGCCAGTTACACTCTATGCAGCTCTCTCCTTAATAAATTTCTCATGGCTCCTGCATCTCCCACATCCTGGGTCTACATTGCAATTCAGTCTTCACTTTCATAGCTTCATGAAATGCCACTCTGGGCTTCCTGACATCTCAGAGCCTTTTTGAAACAATTCTAGTCCTACCACATGTTGCCTGGCCTCAAGATATCTCTGATGCCCAGTGGGAAGAATCCATGTTCCTCTTGGCATTTTTATGGCACCATAGACAGTACCATGTAGATGACAGTGCCAAGCTTGTCTGCCAGCTTGAGATGGACTCTCACCTCTTTGAATCACAATAGCAGTAGCTTTTGTATGCGGTATCTTTCTAGGAGCAGAAAACCTGGTGTAGGCACTGTTTCAAAATTTGGAAGTTTAGCCGGATAGGATGTAGCCTTTAGTGTACCTTTTTTATTGTTCTAATGCAGAACAGGATGGCTCTCCTTATTCTCACCCACATTTTAACAATTACAACCTTACTTTTAGTATATGCCTTGGCTGTAATATTAAGCTTTCAAGTGTTCTACTGCTCTCCAAACTGTACAATTTATATTTCTTCTCATATTTTTTTTATTTTATTCCTATGTAAGAGTTATCAAAAAAAAACCTCTCCACAGACTCAACATTACACTGTCTTGAAATTTTCTCCACTAAATCAACTAGTTCGTTACTTCTTAACTCAGCCTCATGTAAATTTTCAGGACACAGGCAGAAAAGATATATTTTACTAGAATATCAAATGATGGTCTCTAGTCCAAATGCTTAGGCCGTGTTGACATCCCTCTGGAACTTCATAAGCCAGGCCCACACTCCACACTACCCTCAGCACTACTGTCTTCTAGGCTGTGGCAATGCGTTACAGTAAAAATGTCTTACATTCTAAGAGGCTGGAATTTTTTTTTTTTTGGCCCTTACAACTAAAGTTAGTAATAGACTTTGTAATCACTCAGGATTTAAGATTGCTATCCTATAGTGTAGCTAGCCTGTTTGCTTAACCTCTTTTTAAGAGTTACAATCGATAATAGCTTTATCTAAGTCACATAGTTTTCCATGCTTCCGACCCAGAAAAAATGCATGTGCACCATTTGTTGAAAGCAGCAAATACAGAGGTAGAAAGCAGCCTTCTAATATCTACCATAAAGGTTGAACTCAACATTAATGGAAATTTGATGATTAAACAATAGTGTTTGTAGTAATGTTTATTATCTGGGTAAGTTGGGTTCAATTGGAGCCAGTGACTTAAGTACTTACAAAATTCTGTTAAAGATTTCTATAAAGTATTTCATTCCTTCCTTGTGTTATACTTTCCTCACTGTTCAATAAGGGAGAAAGTGGATCCCTTTGTTAGGAACAGACAGACAGGAACACACATAGACACAGACAATCACAGTCACACACTAGGACAGCCATAAACACAGTGACAGAGTCATAAGACAATCTTTTTTAGTCAGATGAAGACACAAATTCACATAACAGACAGACAGGGGACGGAAGATACAAGCTACATGAAGTAGAGAAATCAAATCCGGACTTGCTCTTGGTTAAATCACTACAAGGGAAAGTGCTCGTATTTCTTTCCATAGTGTGACACTGATGCATTATTGGTGACTCAGAGTGAATTGCTAATGTGTTAAATCCATGCACCAAGCTCTTACCTTAATAACCTGCTAATCTCTGCTTATTTCTATTCAAGAGTTTTAAAGTTTCTATAACTTTCCAAAAATACAGAGGGTCAGGTTCTTTACATCAATATTCCACTTCTGAAATCAACTTCTTTCATTAGTTACTTTTCTGTTGATAAAACACTGTAACTATAAGCAACTTATGGAAAAAAAAGGTTTATCTTGGATTACCACCCCAGAGGGTCAGGGTCCATAATTACTTGGATGACATGGTAACAGGCAGATGAAACAGGAAGCTGATTGATTAAATTATGTTAGTTATCAAGAAACAGAAAGAACAAACTGGAGGTACGGTAGGACAATAAATTCTCAAAGCCCATCCCCAGTGATGTACTTCCTCCAGCAAAGGTGATATCCTGTAATCCCATACTTTCTCCAAACAGCATCGTCAGCTGGGTACCAAATGCTTAAATACATGAGCTGTTGGGGGACATTTTTTTTTCAAACCACCACAGACACCATTATGTTAGGAATTTTATTGGACAAATTACCTTAAGCCATAAAAATGGTTGAAAATCTTATTTAGACAGAGTCAAAGAAAGACAAGAAAACTTAGATCTGAAATTCTTTGACCATTTCTTAAAACACAGAAATAACTTACAGAGAGGAAAAAATGTAACTTTGTAAATATAGTAAATATAAAGCAAACGGTTATGTGAGGTCTAAGCCTTTTTCTTTAACAATTTTTTAAGGGAGTCCATGACTTGCTTGTTTCTCAGGCTATAGATAATTGGATTTAACATAGGAATTATGACTGTGTAAAGCACAGAGTCTATGATATCTTGATCATCTGCTTCTTGAGAAGGAGGGAGGACATACATGAAGAGAAGAGGCCCATAGTATAAAAGCACAGATAAAAGGTGGGCTCCACAGGTGGAGAAGGCTTTCTTTATGCCTTTGGCAGATTTCCTTTTTAAGATTGTAAATAGCACTATTGTATATGATACAAGAACAATGACAATAGTGAAGGCTTGAATTAAACCAGCCAGAACAAATAGCAGTTGAAAATTAAGAGTAGAGTCACTACAGGAAATCTTTAGCAATGGAATAATGTCACAGTAAAAGTGATGCACTATATTGGAATTGCAGAAAGGTAATAGAAATAAAAATCCCTCATGTATTGATGCATGGAGAATTCCACCTACAAAAGATAAGACTAATAGACATATGCACAGTCTATTGGTCATAATCATTGGATAAAGTAAAGGTTTGCATATGGCTATGTAGCGATCATAAGCCATAGCTGCCAATAAGAAACATTCTGTAGTAACAAAGACTGCAAAGGAAAAAAATTGTACCATGCATTCAGAGAAGGAAATCATCTTACTCATCTGCAAGAAGTTGAGCAGCATCTTTGGTGTCACTGTGGATGACAGACAAGCATCCACAAAGGCCAGATGACCCAGAAAGAAGTACATGGGGATGTGTAAGTGAGGATCGTTCCAGATAAGAGTGATCAGACCAAGGTTCCCTACAATAGTGATAAGATAGATCACCAAGAATAACAAAAAAAGGGGCACCTGTAGCCCTGAAGACCCTGTGAGTCCTCTAAGAACAAACTCTGTCAGCCATGTTGAATTTTTCATTTCTGAGTCCTCACTGAATATCACCTGAAATGAAATATGTGAAAAAGAATGTTCACTAGTATTTTCAAATCAAATATCAGTATTCTACATATAATATAGAGTAATAACAATATCAACATATCATTTTAATTTTATTTCTTATTACTCCAACTAATAGAATGTGTTAGGAGAAATGGGAAGCTGAAACATGTGACTATTTCAATTATAGATGAAAGAATATGTTTTTAAAATGTTGCTCATATATTAAAATGCAGGTAAAATGGACAGTCCACAAGTGAAATGACACAGTGAGAAATGATTAGACTAAAAGATAAGATTCCAAATTTTAAATTAACTACCAACTTAGTCGCCTTTTCACATATTCAGCATGAGCATAAGAGTCAGCAAAGAAAAGAAGCATGGTTTCCTTCCTAGGTTGCTGCTAATAAATTTAAATTGAACATGTAGACAGACACATTTACAACTTCGTAGTATAGCAACCTCTGAACAAGCAGGTAATATTTCCATCATATATGACTATATCAGTATTGCTATGGGTAGTTGAGGACATTGTTTCAATCATGCAGCTGATTACACAAAAAGCATTCCAAGTGGTTGTATGCAAAAGTTAAAAACAGGGTAAATGGCATCTATAATATATCCAGTTTCTGATCCGCTTTTTACTTCATGGCTCCTAGCAGCAGACAGTATTTGTCATACAGATTTGTTCAGTCAAACCCAGACAGCTTTGATTTCACTATGGAGAGGTCGAAATGAAAATACATTGACAAGAATTCCTCCAAGCAAAAATGTGAATAATCCAGCATACTGCACCTTCCAGAGTAACATTTATCATGAGTAACAACTGTCTTCATCTATGCAAAGTTGGGGTGTGCTATTTTCCCTTGAATGACTTCTTTGATTCTTTTTGTTCTTTTCTTGTCACCTGACTGCAGCTGACAACGTTTGTAAGAGGCTCAAGTTAGAATCTGAGGAAATATTTAAAAGGAAACTCCTGGCCAAAGTCATACATACCTTTAATCTCCTCATTCAAAGGATGATAGCATGAAAATCATGCCTGGGAGATATGCCATAACACTGTCAAGAAAAAAAAAAACTAATCAGAAAAGGATGCTAAGCAAAGTTCAGCTAGAGTCGAGGATTGTGACCTTAAAGACAAGACAGATGTAAAGAATGACAAAGTAAAATATACTGTCAGAGGATAAAATCACTGCTCTAGGAGGACAAGCAATAGAGATCCCTGATTTTCTGAAATTAAAAAATTGATAGACTTTGCTGAGAATAGTTTCCTAAGTGCGATGAAGGTGATGCCAATGGGTAACAGGAACTTAGTGGCAACAGGAATTCCACAATGAAGAAAGATGCTCTGGAGGAGCCAAAGGTAGTGAGAGTGTAGGAGTTTGTTTGCTCATAACCTGTTACCTTGGAACATGCTTGCTAAATATTTCAGAGGGGATAAGAAGAAATTATCAAGGAGAAAGCACAGGCAAAGGAAATTTAGAGGCATGAAAGACAGTTAAAAAGGAGGAAGAGAAATACAGTTTCAGAAACGATAGAATGAGCAGAGTAAGTGTGAAGTCACAAACAGGGAGCGGAGCTTCCAGAGAAAGAACGAAAATGAAATGAGTGGCAGGTCCCCAGGCCCAGGTTAAATGTCTGTCTTCTCCCTGCTGTCTGATGATAGCTACTGATTCTGAGTAATTTCCATTTCCTTTTGGAAAAAAAATGGAATAAATTTTCCTGTAAACTGTGCTTGCAAAAGGCATTGGCTTTAAATTTTATGTCATACATGACGTACTGTGGTAATATGGATACACGTTTTATTTATAATTCTTTGTATATGCAAATCTTCACGTTTGTCATGACTGAAGTTAGAACTAAGTTTCTCTCGATCTTTCTGATTTCATTTGAGAACATTTTCATCTTGATTAGTTTAATTTTTTTTCTAGCAGAGTAAAATTGCATCAAACATGAAATCCTTATACAAATGATACAAATAAAGTCAATATTTTCAGTGATTAAATGAATTATTATATAGAATGTGATCCTTTACATGCAAACCCATGTGTTCATATTTATATACTAATATGCATGACTCCATGAGACATACCTTCTCTATTCTCTGGCTCTCCCTCACATGTGTGCATCTTTCTGTGTCTCTGTGTGTGTGTGTCTGTGTGTGTGTATTCAAATAAATAATTCTCATAAGAAAATGATGATACAGAGGAGTTAATATTTGATCAGCTTTAAAATTTTTAATTAGAAAATGTGATTAAATAGATAGAGCAATCATTTTTCCTGTAATTACCAGAAGATATTAATATATAAGAACAACTTTTACTTGGGTCTTTAAATTTAAAATCAATATTTTACTTCAAAAAGCTAAATTCATTGTTGGATGCATAACAATATCACTAACCAAACCTATTTTTGTTAAATAGTTTGTTTCTTCATATTTGGCAACAAAAATTAAAATATATATAGATAATCTTTTGTTGTTCTTATTTTCTTTTATACCAAGCTGGAGTCTGGCAAACTAAATAAAAAACAACTTGCAAATTAAACATTTAATTTTTTAAAGAAAGCATGCATATTATTACAGAAATCATTTCTCTTACCCATCTCGTAAGAGGTATTGCAGAGGTCTTTAAAAAGTGTTGGGATTTCAAAAGCAGTAAAGAACTCAGCAGAGCAGAGATGCAAGAAGGCTGGTCACAATTCTGATGGCAGTAGTTTGTTTTGGAAATTTTAGTCCATAAACAAAGAAAAAATTTTCTCTATATTTTCTTTTGATTCAAGCTCAACCAATCATAGCCCTGAGAGGAGAATTAAAATTCTCCCAAGAGATCACAAGTGTTCTCTGAGGACAGTGTGCAGCTGCTGGTCGCTGTGCTGGGCAGTGTGGGTTGGACATATGTGAGAGTCCAGATGGCTCCATGGGACACCACAGTGTGGTGTGAATATCCACTCACAGTGTGAATATCCAGTGTGAATATCCACTCACAGTGCCCAAGTATAGTATGAAATATTGGAACTCATTCTTGTAATACCAATTCTGAATCACAAATAACACTTGCAAAAGGTTTAGGCAATATTTTTGAAATTAACATTTTAGGTTAGTATATAAATGATATGGGAAGACTGGGGTGCCCACTAGGAATCTGTCCCAGCTTTCAGTGAGCCTAACTTGGAAGTCAAGTTATAAAACTTGATGGCAAGCAAAGCTGCCTTAAGCTTTGAGATTTTGTCTGGTAAATTGAAAGAATGAAATTCAGAGATCAAAGCTACAATGAGAAGTTTATTATTATATATTTGTAGGTGAGAGTTCAAGATGGAGGGGGGAAAGAAGAGAGAAAAGAGTGAAGTGGAAAAGAGAGGAGGGAGAGGAAGAGTTAGAAAGAGACAGAGAAGGAGAAGGTGAGGAACAGAGTAAGGGGGAGGGGGAAAAAGGGAGGAAAGGAAGGGGTAATGAAGGGGAAGGAGAGGAAAAGGAAGAAAAGAAGAGAGGGAGGGGAGAGTGTAGTAGTACACCACTGTGGGGCTCACCAAAGAAGAGATGGAGGCAATTTCATAGAACCAAACCCTGCCAGACCTCACCAGATGGAACCACCATCATGGCAAGCATCATACTCGACAGTGAAACCCTGAGCATCTCAGCTCAGGTGTTTTTATTGATTCAGAACTCCTCAGGTGCAGATCATAAGCAATTAAACAGAATGCATTGAAATGCAACACCTGCAGACAATACAAAATGCCAAAGCCTATGCATCTCTTTTTCTAACAGTGCACAAAAACAACTATTTTAAACACAACTAAAAATAAACTTCCACAACATTTCCACTTTCTGTATATAAAAAAATTACTTAACTTTTACAACACAATTTAACACTACACCAGCAAAAGAGGGTTGCTAATAAATAGGACCAAATAAAACCAAACATGTATCAAGTTTTTCATAATGTCTTTGGACAGAAAATAAACCTTATCAATGTCTAATTCATTTACAATCTTCTGAGTTCCTCCAAAGGGCTTGGATCTGGTTCTGTCTTCTGCTGCACACACAGCTTGTCCTCCAGGCATATATATGTATGGGAGAGAAAGAGAGAGAAACTGACTTTCAGTGGAGTTACTCTATAATGAGATGACAAGAATTCTTAGACACCACAGGAGATATATATATATCTGTGTGTGTGCCAGGAATAGGATACCACTTTTGGAATTGTTGACCTGTGAGATTCCACAGATCCACAAAGATTACAAGCTGCTGTCATTGCTCTTGGCTAACCACAGAACATGAGTGTAAGATACTACTGTTGAAAAAAAACACATATTTTAAATGCAGAACATGGAGAAATCAAGCTGGCACTCATCTGGAATCTTCATCCCAATTGACTAGCTTTCATAGTGCTGGAAGTTGCTGTGCACACTACTGTAGGAGAAATATAATCATCAGTCTGGATCAGTGAACCTTTGGAGCTACAATTATAACCAACCTGGTAAAACAAAACATACACACCTGTGCAACAGTGACATGAATCACTTTTTTAATTGTACTTAAAGCACACTCAATATGTTGAAATTCATACCTGGCAACATTATCATGGTCAAGTACCTGTGGCTAGATTGATCATAGGCCCTAGGGGAACAGTCTACTATTATTAATCTCCCAAATAGGCATAGTATTAAATCAGGTCCTAGTGACTCGTTGTACCCATAGAGTAATGCATCTCTTAATCCCCACCAGAAATGTCTATTTGCAGTAGATGGCAATTATCGCAGAGACCCACAACTGGTCAAGATGAAGAGAATAAGAGATTTCAGAATTTGCAACTCTAAATGGGGAGTCTATATCATATAGTGTCTTTCAAATTTTCAGGGGTCATTGCAGAGAACGGGTGTAAAGATTGTAAAAGCCAGAGATGGCAACTGACTTCAAGGTGATAGTGTTTTCCACATACAACAGGAAAGTTGTACATATGAACATAAAACAGTTTGGACATTCATTTTCTAGGACTTTGAGGCTTCTGTTAGGGATTATAAAATGGGCTCAAATCTTGTGAACCCAAATGCCAAATTAAAGACAATAATGAAATTTGTTAAATATGGTTTTTCCTACTCAATGCTCAAGGTTGAATAGTTTCCTTCTGTATTTTGAAAAAATTTATATACAAAGAGCCACCATATAAGAGAATCACCGTTTTGTCAGTATATGCTGCTTTTCTCTGCCATGGAGACTAACAGTGAGTTGACTGGATGCATCTACTCAATGCCGACAGTCTTCCTCTGTTCACTCTGTGATTAGGAGGAGCAGTGCACCCTTATTGCGTTCTGTATACTTTTGCGTGAAGACTCATTTCAATTCCACGAACCCTCTTTTAAAGATTCATGCCTGTAATTCACCCTGCTGAGCACTGCAAAAAACAAAAAGTGAAGTAAGACTTTAAATTGTAATATAAGCAAAATTGTAGTCAGAATTGAATATTATGCAAAGTCAAGAGCAATAACTGAGCTTCTAAAGGTATTAGTTTGAGAATATTCTCTTTGGGAGTTTACTAAATGCTACATAAAATTCATCAAGTTGGTTATTTCTTTTTATTTTATTATTTTATTTTTTATTAAAATTTATTTTTTTATCTTGTATAATAATACATCCTAACACCATCCACCCTACGCCTGTCTCCAGTTTCCCCCAGGTACACTCCCTCTTCCCCTCAGAGCAGGCCTCTCAGGGTTACCCAGTCAGAAAAGACGTATCAAGATGAAACAAAGCTGACTCAGGATGAGGCAGACCAGCAGGAGAAAAAGTTCCCTAGGGCAAGTAAAAGGTTAAGAGATGCTCAATCATCAACAGAGAGGGTTTTCGGGCAGCTGAAGGGAGCAGATGCAGAGACCTAGATTCAAACATCATTGGGCAGAGCCCGATGAAGAGAGGGAGGAGGAATTGTTGATAGTAGAGGAGTCGAGGACATCAGGAGAACAAGCTTCAAGGAGTCAACTGACAGGACTCTTAAGGGCTTACAGAGACCGAAGCAGCAGACACAGAGCCAGCAGGGTCCACTACATATATCTTATGGCTGTCTGGCTTGGTGTTGTAGAACTCCTAAAAGTAGGAGTGGGTTATTATTTTTAAAATGTGTACAATTTCAGTTTTAAAATAGATTCAACTTTCCACAAGTGTTAACAAAAGCTAATATAAATGCACTCATAAAGAGAAAGGTTTGACTCACAGTTTAGAGGTGTTAGTGTGTTATTAGTTGGCCCATTTGTTTGAAGCTTGGCATCATAGCACAATTACATTGTGGAACCAAACTGTTCACTTCAGGTCTAGAGATGAAAACATGGCAAGAAGAAGAGACCCTGGTCTTAACAATCTTCTTCAAAGAGATGCCTCCAACGACACACCCCATAACCCATATATTAAAGTGGCCACAACCTGCCAAAACTCCAAGTGGCAGAATAAGACTTCATGTTTTATACAAGTACTTCGAAACAATGGCAGGTGAACAAACATTGAATGTGGGAAGACAATATGTTTTAATATGTCTCTAAATACAATCATGAACACAGATAAGCTCACATCACATATGAATTCACATATGAATGTATTTATGTATCTTTACATATCTACATATAAGATACTAGAAACAGCATTCCATTAGCATTAATTCAAGAAAGATAAGATTAAATTCAAAAATCATGTGGTAGAAATGTTTGGGAAGGAAGAGAGCATCAAGCAGTGTATAGAGATGAATGGGGTAGTGTATGGAGGGTGATATTCTATAGCTAATTTCAGTGCATGGAGAATAAAAGAAGAGGCGGAGCTGAGGATGGTTCACTCATTCTGCACTCACCCTGTGCATGAAGCCTGCACTCAAGGTCACCCAAAGCTAAAGCACACACAATTTGCTCTTTTTCACATATGTCCCAGAAAAGTGTCAAGGACTATGACATCACAACATCTTACCGCTATTTGAGCTTGGGATATATGCATTTAAATTACAGTTATATACAATTAAATATTGTAAATATATATATATGTGCATATATGTGTGTGTGTGTGTATATATATATATATATATATATCACAGATATATGCAATTAAATCTCTTCAAATACACACTCTAATAACTCTTAAAGAACCTGTTCTAACTTTAATCAACTCACTATCATAAAATCTAGGCTATTGAGACACTCTTCCTTGATCTTCTCTACTACATTCCCTCAATAAAATCTCCCAATTATTTATTTCGTAAAATCTGTTAATGTCTTAATTGACTGAAACTTTTTGGACAGTGAAAAAACACAGAGCAGAACTAAGAGCCAGTCTGTATGATGAGCTAAGGGGCCTTTCCTCGCCTTCACAAGCACACTGAGCACAGAGAATCCTTTTACATTCTGCCTGCTGTCTTAATCATACACTGCATTCCGAGGTCTTTTTTATTTGCAAGGTATGTGTCTATTACAGAAACATATCACTGCCTCATCAGAACAGGAAAATGTGCTATCAGTCTCTATGCTGTCGATGACACCATCTTCCTGTTCTCTTCAAAGGAACTACATCACTTCAATAGCTTGCGTATTTACAATGTCATAATAAATAACACACAAACCTCTTAGAGAGTTTTATTTTTATTTCTGCTTATTCATTTTATTATACTGGAATAGTTTATTAAAAGTTTTTGTATGATTTAAATATTTTCCAAATATTTTAAGGGAATAGGTACATATACAAGGGTTCATTTAAATGCTGGCTCTGGGGAACAGGGATATGTTCAGCAGGTAAGAGTGTTTGCTGCACAAGATGAGTAATTGGGTCTCCTGCAGCATGGCAAACAAATATCAGTAGGAAAGGGCTTCTGATTGCAGTGTTTAGAAGATTATGATCCCACACATGCCTGTACCAAGAGTGATATTGGGGGTTTGCAAAGAGATTGTTGGGGTTATCAGGTTACAATTCTAGTTCAAGGTTCAGTGAAGGACCCACTTTCAAGAAAGTAAGGCGAAGAGTGAAAAGGTGGGGCAGGTGAGGACCTCCTCCAGCCTCTGCACAAGTTTGCAGGGCACACTGTAGCTATTCACATGTAAGTGTGCAAGCATAGCATTCATACACATACAAACAACAGCAACAACACTCAATTTAGGTTCATGTTCATAATATTTTGGACAGTGTACAAAATTTAGCTGCATAAAGCCTGTATGATTTCATGATGATTTATTAAAAGAAGACAGCCAGAGAGTGGTGGCACATGCCTTTAATCCCAGCATTCAGGAAGCAAAGGCAAGTGGATCACTGTGAGTTCAAGGCCAATCTGGAGTACAGAGTGAGATCCAGGAGAGCCAGAGGAATAACAAAGAAACCCTGTCACAAAAAAAGAAAAAGAGAGAGAGAGAAAGACAGAGAGAGAACAGAAGAACAACAGACAATAATAGGAGACTTAAACAATTCTCTTTAAGAATTTTGCCAGTGAATTTTTTACTTGCTTATTTCTCAAACTGTAGATAATGGGATTTAGCACGGGAATTAAAACAGTATAAAATACAGAGTCCATCATATCTTGATCATCAACCTTTGGAGATGAGGGACGAACATACATGAAAAGAAGAGGGCCATAGTATAAAGACACAGATAAGAGATGGGCTCCACAGGTGGAGAAGGCTTTCTTTACACCTTTGATAGATTTCTGCTTCAAGATCGAACACAGAACAAGTGTATAAGAGACAAGAATTGTCATAATAGTGAATAGCTGAATTGAGCCAGAGAAAATAAAAAGCATCAGGTAATTAAGAGAAGGGTCAGTACAGGAAATCTTTAACAATGGCATTACATCACAGTAAAAGTGATGTATTATGTTAGAATTGCAGAAAGTTAGTCTGAATAAAAAGCCTTCATGAAGTAGAGCATGAATTAATCCACCAACAAAAGACAATATTAGCAGACATACACAGAGTCTATTTGTCATGATCACTGGGTAGAGCAAAGGTTTGCATATAGCTGCATAGCGATCATAGGCCATTGCTGCCAAGAGAAAGCATTCCGTGGTTGCACTCACTACAAATGAAAAAAACTGTATCATGCATTCAGACAGAGAGATCAGATTACTCTTGTCTAGGAAGTTGAGAAGCATCTTTGGAGTTACTGTGGATGATAGCCAAGTATCCACAAAGGCTAAACTTCCTAGAAACAAGTACATGGGGATATGAAGGTGGGGGTCATGCCAGATGAGAGTGATCAGACCAAGGTTCCCCACTAGGGTGATGAGATAGATCATCGAGAAGAGCAGGAACAGGGGGATTTTCCATTGTGACAGATGAGTGAGTCCAGTGAGAACAAATTCTGTCAGAAGTGTTACATTCTCTCTTCCCATGTCCTCACCAGTTGTCCCTGAAATGAAAGATTGATGTCACACAGCATTCATCAAAATATTAAAGTGAAATTTTGGATAGTAGAATTTAAAACACAACAATACACTCATCAGAATGACCATTAAAGTACATTCAATTCAACATCACTATATAAAATGTAAACTTTCCTTCAGAGGGAAGAAATTATTTCAATTCAATATTCCATCAAAAGTTGTGACTATTCTGACATATATATTTTCTGTGAAAATTATGGAATTACAAATTAGTTTGGTGTGGAAATTCTTCATCTGTGTTAATAGATTCATAGTGAAGGAAAAATGTTTTAAGCACCTTGATTATACCATGAATTAGACTGAATGGTCTTAATCAATTCAAATACTCTAATTTGATAAAATAAAATCCTATAATACATAGTGGTCTTGGAAAAAATTTTTAAAATGTATTATACAGAAGTGGAGAAAATCAATTTCTGGTTACGGAAGCTAAGGTCAGTAATATAGAAAACTCATAATATACAGGGACTCCTGTGAACAGCAGAACTGTCTGGGAATATTTATTCAAAATGTAGATCATAAGATTCAGTTATAAGTTCATTTAGAAGTTTATAAACAAGAATCTTATGATCAACTTTTAAAAATATCCAGATGATATTAAGCACAAATAGAAGGTATTGAAACATGTGTGAATGGACATCAAGAATGACTAGGAAGACAAGAAGATGAATTTGAAAGGATTTGTCACATCAAAGCATTGTTATACAGTGACACACCACACGGGAACTTACTGTTCAAAGGAAGGAGAATATTATCTGGTACCTATGGATATGATCTTCTAAAAGCTAGAAAATTAAGATGCACTAGTCTATTGACTATTATCATTGAACATGGAAGTGCATACCACTGCTTAGCTCTCTTCCCTTTATGACCATGGTTTTCCAGTTAATTATTCTAATCTCCACACAATTTCTACATTATAACATCATTTCTAGCACCCAAGTTACTTCAAAGAAAATCAAAGGAAAGACACAGTAATGATACACTCCAGAACTGAACCAGATACTTGAGAAATGTGGTCATATTCGGAGGAAAGTTCATAGGTGTGAAAAAGACACATAAACATCAGAATGACAAAACAAAGGCTCTTTTCAGGGGAGAATGACAAGAGCTTCCTGGGTGTTAAAATTCTGCATTTATTAATATGTTGGTGAAATAGTTTCCTGCAGGTCATCAGAACCAGCAGGAAATGATGGGAGGAAAGTGCCCTCACAGTGATGTTGTGTGTTCTTCTGAGAACTGTGTGGAGTATTCAGCATTTGCTTGTGGTCCTGCACTGCTGTGGTCTTTTTCTTGTAGAATATCTAAGGGAAAACTTTTTGAACACAGTATTTTAAAAAGGTTAGAGGAGAGGAGAGCACTGAGTCATAGTGACTAAGAGGAGAAAAGCACAACCAACATGGGATGGGAAACTTGGGTGTATAAAAGAAAGAAAGGGAAAGAAGAGAGCAGGCAATGCTTACAAAAGACAGGTGGATGTACATAGGAAAAGATAGAAAGAATAGAGAAGAAGCAGCAGAGGACTTCTACAAATCTAGAATGCCTCTTTCTTTCCAATAGATGTTCATATTTTCCTAAATACATGGGACCATTTGGAGAGTGGAAAGGAAGGACAAATTTCATAAATATACTATAATTCCCTCAAATTAAAAATAAATAGATAAGTAATTAAAACCTTATTTAAATATACACCTGAAGTATATATATATATATATATATATATATATATATATATATATAATATATACATATATATATATATTTATACACACACACACACACACACACACACACACACAAGTTTTTGATGCTTAATTTTCAGTGTTTGTCTTAGCTTTGCTGTTTATTAACTATTATAAAGATTGAAAAAATATTTTCCTTTAAAAATCAAAATATATTTTTTACAGAGTATAGATTTTAAAAAGAGACATGTTAAATAGGATTGCATTAACTTTTTGTGCTTGATGTATATGAATGCACATAGTTAGTGCCTGAGATTTTCTCCGTACACATAGGATGCACTTTTGGTTACAAAACAAATACAAATACAAAACAAAACAAAGCAGAGAAAATATTTTTCTGCAAATATTTCAAGTTTGATTTGAAATATTCATATATGTCTCCAAAAGGTGTTTGGCTTTTATATCATTTTGTTTATTTTAGTAGAATTAAATTACTCCAGGTCACTTTTGCATACAGGTGATTTACACTATGCCAGTATTTAGGTTTCTACCAGTAAATTTTATGAAGATAGTCTCCCATTCATAGAAGTTCAAACACACAAATAATGGCAAGTTCTCAAATTGCTCAAGATATTCAGATGTAACAAACCATAAATACAGGAAAGAGTAGTGGGAAATTTTTGGCAAATTTATATATATATATATATATATATATACACACACACACACATACATACAACTATATATCAAGGTAATATATATACATCAAGGTATAGTATTCCATGATTCCATACATATACTCTTGTGTATGCAATTATAAATAATGTTCATTATGTAAGTATAATATTTAAGTAAAATATAAGTATTGTTATAAATTGATGATGTAACTTATGACTTTTACTTATGAGGAAGTGATTTTGAATGACTTATGAAGGAACATGATAAAGAATTCTCTGATTTCTGAAATCATCAAAATAATTGCTTATATGATAATCCATATGATTTCACACTGAATTGTGAATTAGTACTCTAGTTCAAGAGAATTCAAAAGTCATCTTTTAGTCAAGACTGGAGACATAGCTCAGCTGTTAAATGCTAGGCTCACAATTAAAAGTCACTATAGTTACATAAAAAGATTTTTAAAACATCACAGAGAACTATTCAAGCTATTTTGCCCATTTATATTAAGCCATGAATTAAAGAACACAGGTGATTCTTTATGTTTGCTTTCTTCATCTATACCCAGCTATATAAAATTATATGAAATAAAAAGGACTCTTAAAATCCTATGGAAAGCAAGGTGGATATTTATGTGTTCCTTACCCATATCAAGAAATCAATTGCAGAGATCCTTAGAAAGTGTTAGGTGTTCTAAGGCAGAAAGGAGAACAGTCGTACAAGACTGCAGGACCATGGGTAGTGATTCGTCATGATTCATTTGGAAGTTTTATGACTAAGGACAGCAAACTTTGTTTATATTACTTTTTCTTCAACACAAGAACTATTTATACCTTGACTTGTATTCCACAGAAAGAAGGGCTCAAGAACTGGAATTCCCACAAGAGCCTCAAGGTCCACTGGAGGTAAAAAAGAGTTTTCTCTCCTGGAAACTATAGGTTTAGACAGGTATGAGAAGTCCAAATTGGTTCCATGGGGCTTTGTAGACTTTAAAACCATAAATATTCATCTACCGTAAGAAGCTCTAATTTTATCAATAGAAACTATATTTTTGTACTCTTTTCCATGATAGGATTAGCCAGACTAATATAAAATGTTACACTTTGAGGGTTTTGAACGATATGCTTTTTCTGAGCTCTTCAAACATGACTTTATTAATGTCAATAATCAAATCTCACTTTCTTAAAGTATGAGTTTTGATTCCAATGTGGGGTTGTGAAATATTTGGCAGTCCTAATGGTTTCTAAATTGCAGCACCCCTAAAATTCATTCAGAATAAACTCTGTGATGAAGCTGGGGTGTCTGCAGTACGGAGCCTGCTGCGTTGGGATGTCACTGCAGCCTTGGTTCACACGCCGTGCACGACAAATGTCATCTTAGGCAACAGAAAACTCTGTGTCAAACACCTGATTCATGATCTAGGTTAATATGCAATATGAATTATAGTTTTTATTTTGCAAATAATGTTTTTTTTGTTTTTACATAATCACGCTCGTTCAATCACAGAAGACTTAAGACAAAAAATTTTCCCATCATCTTTTCTCAGTAATATCATGTTTCCTTTCAAGAGTATTCTGATAGAATAAAAACATTTGGTTTTAAAAATTGAGTCACAGACTTGACACTCATAAAAATTCTTAAATAAACTCTTCCTTGGAATTGTGATAGGATTTCTATGAACTTCTGAAATGGTCCTACAAATACTTATCTCAATTTTGAATTATCAGTGGTTCTCAACCTTCCTAAAGCTGCCACTCTTTATAACAATTCATCATGTTTGACCCTAAACACAAAAATATTTTTTTTGCTATTTCTTAACTGTAATTTTGATACTGTTATAAATCCTAATTTAAATATCTGATATTCAGGATACATTAGTTGCCCACTGGGAAAGGACCTTTGAACCTCCAAAGAGGACATGACACACAGACCAAGAACTGCTGTATTGCATGGTTTTGCAATATGCCATTTTTAGTATTGAAGATGATAAAATCAAAAAACAGCAATCGACTCTGAAAAGTATTGATGGTGATCTATATCTTGCAGTAGGAAATATTCATCAAAGACTTAATTCTATACAGAAAAACAAGCAAATGCCAAAATCCCATCATTTGTTAAAACTGCTTTCTTCTTTAATAATTGACAAATTATATGCATATTAGAGATGTGTTTAAAATTCAATCCATGAGTTGTTAATTAGTAATTGAATGAGAAACTTGGGAGACAAAAGAAAAATGAAAAATATAAGCACTATCTATGGTTCCCAAGCAGCAAACCTGGCATCTCACAGCCCTGCAGACCCTGAAATGCACATTCTGCTCACATGGCTATGTGTGGGCAGTGTTACTGCAAGATGATGCTGTGGACACTGCTACCCACAGGCCATCACTGAGAGGGCCAAATTATCAGATAAAGCAAAAATTGAAAATGTGAATTTCCTACAGTGAAAGAAACAGAGAGGAGGAAGATGTGGTCAATGAGGCAGTGTATTTGGAATCATGCAGGACTCTGAGGGAGGGTCACAGACTGTGAAGATTCCAGATTGTATGAATACTCTGGAGGAGGATTAACAGGACAGTAATACATTTAGACTTTCTTTTTTCTTCTTTAAATATATTTTATTAGTTCTTTGGGAATTTCATGAAATTATTTATATATTATCAACCTTTAAATGTATATAATTACAGGTTTCAGTTAAATGAAGAGAATTGGTAAGGAGTGTGCCAATTTTCCTTTACTGTAGCCACAAACAGTTGAGATAATCAACTTACAAAGAGCAAAAGCATTGTTTGTCTTACAGTTTGGAGGTTTTAATGTCTGATCCCTTGATCTCATTGTTTTAGGGCTTGTGATTCTGACAGAACTGCAAAGAAAGGAAAAACTCTTTACCTCATATCTAGAGTACAAAAATGGAAAGAGGAAGGCACCAGAGTCCCAGAATCCCCTTCAAATAGAAGACTCCAATGACACAACCTCCCATTCAGATCCAACTGAAAGTTTCCAGCACCTGTTAATAATTCCAGGCTACAAAATGCACTTTTCATTTTCTGTGAAGGGCCTCAGATCATGATAGGGCTTGCAAAGACTTACTGAGGAGAAAGAATAAGTCTACACTCAGGCACAGAGATACACTTACATGACAATAAACTAGGAATTTGCATAAGTCTTTACACATACTTTTTATATGTGTGCAAGTAAAACAGTAGTAATGACAACCCATGAAAATTACTGAGTGGGAATATTATTTAATCCAAGTCATACTAGAGAATCATAGGGTAGAAATTGTGGGAAGAAATATACTATCTGCAAGCAGGTGGAAACACGTTTTGCAAAATGTGAATAGACTTGCTTTTAGGATGGACAGAATCACATGTTAGTGTTGGGAAGAGAAAAGCAGAGGTGGGGCTGAAGATGGGTCACTCATTCTATACTCACTATGAGTGTGAAGCCTGGGATCAAGGTCATCCTGAGCATAAAGCTCACATTATTTGTTTTTAGATTGTAATTTAATTACAAAGTTTCTCCCCTCCCTTTCTTCCACCCATACCCTCCCCTATACCCTGCTTGCTCTTCAAATTCATGATCCCTTTTTGCATCATTTGTTGTTGCGTGCATACACACATGTGTTTGTATGTACATATATTGTCTAGTATAACTTGGTGAGTCTGGGTAACCTTATTTGTATATACATTTTCAGGGATGAATATTTAGCACTAGACAAACAATTGGTGTGCTCTTCCTTGCAGAGAACAACTTCTGCTTCCAGCTTTACTCAGTTGCCTGTAGATTTTTGGAAGAGTTGAGGGCTCGTGGGCTTTTCCAATCAACTTTTGCATGTTCATTGGTGTCCTCCTTGTTCAGCTCACATTTGAACAGTCGTATTGTGAGCCTTTGCAAGTATAGCTTCTGTTACTAGGAGGCAAAACCTCACAGCAAATTCCCTTATCCTCTGATTCTTATACTCCTTCTACCGCTCATCTACATTGCTTCCTGAGCCTTACATATGGGAGTATTTTGTAGATGTATCCCTTGGAACTGGGCTCCAGAACTCTGCATTTTGTTTGGTTGTGGTACCTGTAGTGATCTTTGTCTGTTAAGAAAAGTATCCTTGATGAGGGGTGCATACTATACTTAACTGTGTGTATTAGGATAATTTTTTATAGATTATTGTTAGGGATTATGCAGATTTAGTATATTAGCAGCTGTAGAGTCTCCTCTATTAACCATGATTTCACTATCATTGATTAGTTAGCTACGTTTCCAGAACCATGCATGGCTACCCTCTTTTTGATGTCTTAAGTCCAATTAGAGATCTGTTGGTTCTCACAAAGATATGTGTGCCACTACTGCACCCTTAAAGTTTTCAGGCAATTTTGGTTGTTGATATGGTTCACAGGCATCACAGCTGGGTAGGACTTTGATTGCTCCCCTTTTTTGGAAACTTATATGGCATCATATTGTTGGACCCCCAAAGGCCCAAACCGGGACACTGCACCCCCACAGAGACTCACATACGGGATATTGATGCAAATAGCAAGAGGATTTATTCCAGTGCACTGGGACCGTTCTAACACGCAGGATAGAAGCGGCCCCGAGGAGCAAATGGTGAAGCTTTTTAAACAGTTGTTGGGCACAAAACGAATTGGTACAAGTTGATTGGTTCCCAAATTGTTTTCCCATTTTGATAGGTAGGGGCCAGTTAACCTTTAAATTGATTGGTGTTGGCATATAGCAAGGTCGCGGGCACCAGGAAATTTAAAGTCCCTTGCCCAAGGCTATTAGGCGGCGGCTGTAGCTGCTGCTCATTTTAGGAATTTGGGCTGGGTCACAGTGCCCTTGAATTAAGCCTGACAATAATTGTTTTATGGTTTCTGCGGTAGGCTAGTTCTTGGAACAGGGAGTTCTGGAACAATAATTATTGTATTGAGTAGAGAAAGCCAGGGCCGGGGGTCTCTGGCCTCACAATATTAGGTTATAAAAGGTATTTCTCCGAGAGGTAGCTTTCAGGTCAGTTTCATTTCAGGGTCTCTTGGACAGGTTTCTGAAGTGTGTGGTATCTACAGCAAGAAAGACTTAACTTGTATCTCAGGGTAAGGGTAAGCAAGGGTAACGTTAATAGACTCTATGTTTTGAGAGTCTCTTATCCCTAGCCAAAACCCTCAAAGATGGCTTCTTGTGTCTAGTATTGGGGTTTTTGTTAGGTGCTCTTTGGGCTCTTATAGGGAGCTCCATCAGCCCAGAAGAGAAAAATTCATATGTATATATATATATATATATATATATATATATATATATATATATATAGTTTTTTAGAGAAATAGTTGGTAGAATAATTCCTTATCATTTTTTCAAATATCCATGTTGTTATTTCACCTACTTCCCACCTTCTTCTGGACTTGAGTCCCTCCACTTCCCTGTGGGGTCCTCTTCTTCTATTTTCTCTGTCAGGTTATTTTATACTGTCATTCCACTTTACCCTCCTTCCTCCTTCTTCTGTGTTTTCCTCCCTGTCCCTCCTGAAGGAGTTCCTCCTATTTCTGTTCCCTGATCAGATGGTAAAGCAGTCTCTTTATTCCTTTTCACATCTGATCCAAAAGCCACCAAGCACAATGAACATCACAATATTTCACAACTATTTGGCTTTAAAGCATGTTTGCCTCTAGCATAAACACTCATAATTCTTAGACAGCCTTTTCCTTAACACAAATCACTTCACAGTTATAAAATGCAGGCTGCTGAGGACTTCCCTTGATCTTATCTCTACATTTTCTCAGTAAAATATCCCAACCTAATTCTTTCATGAAATCGGTTAACCTCCTTGTTTAGTGAAGCATTTTAGATGGTCAAATACAGAGAAGAACTAGACAGAGTTCAGAGGCAGCCTACACGTGGTCTAAAATGTTCATCACACTGGACAGAGAACATGATTCGGCATTCTGCCCACTGATATACCACTGTTTCTGCAATCCTAATTCCTTTTTCTCTGTGTGTGAACCACACATTAAATTTCTATAAGAAGAGGAAGCCATAATTTCCCAATAGAATTAATAAAGATACCTTTCAAATTTCTAGCAGCATGCCCTAAATTTGTGTGTTTACAAAAATAATGCTGCCTCATCAAAACAGGTAAATATGCTAGATCTTCCTGATTATAACATCATATTCATGTCATTACCATAGGAAATACACCATTACAACAGTTAATGTATTTCTGATTTCACAATGAATAACACACAAATCTGTTGATGTATTTTGATTTCTGTTGTATTTCTTTAAAGCAAATCGTTGTATTAAAAGTCTGAATGATTTCATATTTATTTAATATATTTTAAGGAAATGGGTACATAGATAGTTCATTTAAATGCTAACCCCGGAGAACAGGGATATGTTAGGTGGGTAAGAGCACTTGCAACACAAGATAAATAACTGTGTTTATATACTCAGCAACGTGACAAACAAATGTTAGTAGGAAAGGACTTCCAATTTCAGCACTGCAAAGATTGTAGCACCACAAATACTTGTAACATCAGTGATGTGGTTGATGTAGAAAAGAGGATAGCTAGGTAAGCAGGCTGCAACCGTAGCTTTGTTTCAGGGAAAGGTAGATGTCTTTAAAAAAAAAAAAAAAAAAAAAAAGGTGATAAATCAGGTTACCTGTTAAACAGGTTTGGTGTTCCAATATGTTTGCATGGTCAAGTGCAATTATGCACGTAAGTGTACATTTACCAACAAATGTAACACACACTATATCAATACCTTCATAAACACACAAATCAGGAATCAAAAATCTTCTAAGGTAGACATATTGCAAAACTTTTTAGAGAGCCAACAAATTTTATCCACAAAACATGTATAATTTTGAATGTTTTAATAAAAATATGCCGAAATTAATGGGAGACCTAAGCATATCTCTTTAAGAATTTTGCCAATGAAGTTTTTACTTGCTTATTTCTCAAACTGTAGATAATTGGATTTAGCATGGGAATTACAACAGTATAAAATACAGAGTCCATCATATCATCGTCATCTACTTCTGGATGTACAGGACGCAGATACATAAAAAGAAGAGAGCCATAGTATAAAGACACAGATAAGAGATGGGCTCCACAGGTGGAGAAGGCTTTCTTTACACCTTTGATAGATTTCTGCTTCAAGATCGAAAACAGAACAAGTGTATAAGAGACAAGAATAGTCGTAATAGTGAATAGCTGAATTGAGCCACCTACAACAAAAAGCATCAGGTAATTAAGAGAAGGGTCAGTACAGGAAATCTTTAACAATGGCATAACATCACAGTAAAAGTGATGTATTGTCTTAGAATTGCAGAAAGTTAGTCTGAATAAAAAACAATCATGAAGCAAAGCATTAACAAATCCACCAACAAAGGACAATAGTACCAGACGTACACAGAGTCTATTTGTCATGATCACTGAGTAGAGCAAAGGTTTGCATATGGCTACATAGCGATCATAGGCCATTGCTCCCAAGAGGAAACATTCTGTGGTTGCACTGATTCCAAAGGAAAGAAACTGTATCATGCATTCAGACAGAGAGATCAGATTCCTTGTAGCTAAGAAGTTGAAAAGCATCTTTGGTGTCACTGTGGATGATAACCAAGTATCCACAAAGGCTAAACTCCCTAGAAACAAGTACATGGGAATATGAAGGTGGGGATCATGCCAGATAAGAGTGATCAGACCCAGGTTCCCCACAATGGTGATGAGATAGATCATCGAGAAGAGCAGGAACAGGGGGATTTTCCATTGTGACAGATGAGTGAGTCCAGTGAGAACAAATTCTGTCAGCAGTGTCGCATTCTCTCTTCCCATGTCCTCACCAAATGTCCCTGAAATGGAAGACACAGTCTTCACCAAGAGTTTAAAGTGATTTTCTAGGTAATGGCGTTTACATGCAGCCATATACTTAGCAGAATGTTCTTTTATTGAAGCTAAAGTTATTGTGATAAATTGAAACTATCTTTGAGGTTGAAGGACCATATAAGTTCAGGATCCCGAATTTAAATATGATTGTACCAAAATATTTAAAGAAAACAAGATGTCTTTCAATATTTGTAAAAACTATATAAATCCCATTTGTTGGGTAGAAATTTTTATATGTGAGGTGTAAACCATGAGTCAAGAGAAAAGATGTATATACACCATCACCATAACATAGACTGATCTGAATGGTCTCAATCAAATGAAATATAGTGACTAAATTGCAGGAGAAATTTCAAAATAAGTAGTAACTGGCAATATGTTTCAAAATTAATTTTAAAGTAAAGACATAGTAGTAAAAAGAAATGGGTTTCTGACAGAGAAAGCTGAAGGCAACAGTGTTAGAAAGCCCTTACTGTATTCAGACCCCAAAGCAGATTTATACTTCAGAATTTTCTGGGAACATTTGTGTAAAACTGATACATTAGTAAAAACTAAAGTCTAATAGTCTACCTTTTAAAAACATCTCAGAATGCCTTTAAATTAAGTAAAATCAAAAATGTATGTTGTAGAACACTGGAAGTAATTAGAGAGCAGAATGGTAAACTACAAAGAAATCAAAATATAGACCGACTACTAAGCAGTGGCATACCTCATGCTAATTAGATATTCAATGAAAAAGAAGAAAACTTATTTGTGAACTTTATATGGAACCTTTTAAACTTTAGCTTGAGAAATTAGACACATTAGTCTGTTGTTTTTATTATAAAGAGGAGAGTTAGTCTATGAGGACTTAATAATGTGTAGTGTATTCCCTTCCTGTTTATACAGTGAATTAGTCCAGTTGTAATTATTAAGAAATGAAATGTAATGGCAATAAAAAGATGAAGTACAAAAAAACTGAATAAAGATCCCTGTTGAAAATTAAGAAAAATTAATGCCTGTTGTGAAACATTTTCTTGCACATGGTAGAGCCTATTTTGGAAAACAGAAGAAAAAAGGAGAAACAAATGTCTACAAGGCATAAGGATTCTGAAGGTAGACTAAAACATGTAGAGGACAATTGGAATTTGTCCAGCACACTTAGGCTGCTGCAAACTGTTATCTAAGGATAAATGATTGAAAAGTATAAGGAAGGGGTAGACATTGTGGTGAGAAAAAGCACAAGAAAGAAAAGTACAAAATACATATACATATAAAAGGGGGTTTTAAAGTAGTTTCCCTGCAGTAGATATAGGGGGAAAAAACCCCAAAAAGGAACACCTCACAGTAGCAAATAATACATACAGTGCCAGGATAGGGTTACTACTTCTTGAGTTGTTTCCCAATAAGGTCAGCTAAATGCCCAAGTACACACACAGTGTGTGCCCAATATTCTTGGCTACCCTCCAGAACATGTCAGTAAGCCACTATTGCTGCATAAGTCACAAAATGTGGAGAAATTCATGAAAATACTTGCTTCACGAGATCTTAAAAGTCATTATGTTAAGCACAAAATCTTGAAAGAGCATAATTAAAGCTACTTTTCTTATTTATATTCAGTAATGATATCTACAAGTATATCTAAATAAAATATACAGGTAGCTTTTTCTTGTTGTCATTATTCATATTCAATGCTAAATATAAAATTATAGTGAAATAAAATGTTCTTGTATAACTATGGAAAGTATGTTGGATATTAAGGAATTCATTTCTCACTTACACATATCTTGAAAGAAATCCCTGTGGTCCTGAAAACGTACCGGGCTTTCTAAATCATAAAGAACACGACCATACAGGAAGGCAGTAATATGGGTAGCAATTCTTTTAACAGTAACTCATTTTGGAAATGTCATTGCCCATTCAAAAAATATATTGTTTATATGAACTGTCCCTTTCAATGCCAGGATGAGATTGTAGCTCTGCATGCTTTTTCTAGAAGAAGGTGGATTAGAGAACTGAAATTCCCATTTAGGCTAAAGTTCTCTGGAGAACAAGACAAGGGTGCTCTATGGGGCACCATATATGTGGACCTCTATGAAATGCCCAAATTGGTCCCACAGAATATCTCACACTTTAACATCATAAATTTACAATATGCAAGATGAATAGTAACTATTGGGAAACATTTCAATTACATCCCGCTTCCATCTCGAGGTCCAGTTGTATAAGAGAGTCTTCCTAACCTCCTGCTCCACATGTCTTCTCGGACCACAAAATCTAGCCTGGTCCCACATCTGGTTTCCAGCCTCCTCTAGCCACAAGAAGTCTGTACCTTATAGAATATGGCCTGGACCTACCCCATCAGTATGTACCCTGCCAATACATACTGGTCCCTTCTACTCTCTACCCAACCGCTCCATCCAGCCATGCATCCCATGCCCTGCCTCACTGTGAAGTATCTACCACTATTCCTGTCATCACCAACCACAAGTCCCTTGTATTACTAATATGAGATCTTTCCTTTTAAAAATACAGGCTTTTAGTGCCAAGAACTTGCCATTTAGAACCACTTTCATAGTGTTCCATAGGTTTAGGTTTATTGTGTTTTCATTTTCATAAAGAGATTTTAATATCCTTTCTATTTTTATCTTGAACCATTTTTCGCCCAGTGGTAAGTTGTTCAGTTTCCAAGAGTTTGCGGACTTTCTGTTGTTGTTGATATCCACTTTAATCCATGTTGGTTAGATAGGATGCTGGGTGTAATTACAATTTCTTATATCTGTTGAGACTTTCTTTTTGTCTAAATTCATGGTCATTTTGGATAAAGTTTCATGAAGTGCTAAGTAGAAAGCATATTCTTTCATGATTAGATGAAATGGTCTTTCGCTATCTCCAGGTCCATTTGATTTATGACATTACTTAACTCTTACATTTTTCAGTTTAGTTTTTGATAACAACTCTATTTCTCAGAGTGCGGTACTAATATCTCCCACTATAACTGTGTGAGGGTCAGTGTGTGATTTTTGTTGTAATAGTACTTCATTTAAGAACTTGGGTACTCTGATATTTGATGAATAAATGTTTAGGAATTAAGTATGCTCTAGGTGAATTTTTTCTTTAGCTAGTATGTAGTGTCTTTGATTTCTTCTGAATACTTTTGGTTTAAAATCAATTCAGTCCGATATTAAGATGGATACAAACATACATGATGAAATATTTTTTTCATCATTTTACCCTGAGTTGACATGTCTATCCTTGATGAATAGACAGTTACTCCTGTGGACAGCAGAATTGTCTGGGAACATTTATTCAAAATGTAGATCATAAGATTCAGTTATAAGTTCATTTTAGAAGTTTATAAATAAGAATCTGATGACCACCCTTCTAAAAAACTCATTATGATATTAAACACTAGTAGCAAATATTCAAACATGTGTGAAAGGACATAGGCATGACTAGGAAGAGAAAAAGATAAATTTGAAAGGATCTATAACATCAAGGCACTGTTAAGCAGTGACACACCACACCTTAACTTGGTATTCCAAAGAAGGAAAATAATATCTGTTAACTATAGATATGATCTTGTAAGGGTTTGAAAATTAAGATGCACTAATCTGTTGATTATTATCATTGAGCATGGAAGTACATACCACTGCTTAGCTCTCTTCCCAGTAAATTACTGTAATCTCTTCAGAATTCCTACCTCATAACAACACTTCCAGAGCCCATGTTACTTCAAAGAAAATCAAAGGAAAACCACAGTAATGATACACCCCAGAACAGAACCAGATATTTGAGAAATATAGTCATAATGGAAGGAAAGTTCATGGCATATAACATCAGAATGGCAAAAGAAAGGCTCTTTTGGGGGTGAATGACAAGAGCACCCTGAGTTAAAATTATGTATTTATTAATATGTTGGTGAAATAGTTTCCTGCAGGTCATCTGAACCAGCAGGAAATGATGGGAAGATAGTGCCCTCACAGTGATGCTGTGTGTTCTTCTGAGAAGTGTGTGGAGTATTCAGCATTTGCTTGTGGTCCTGCACTGCTGTGGTCTTTTTCCCATAGAACATCTAAGGGAAAACTTTTTGAACACAGTATTTTAAAAAGGTGAGAGGAGAGCAGAGGAGAGGAGAGAAGAGGAGAGGAGAGGAGAGCAGAGGAGAGGAGAGAAGAGGAGAGGAGGGAAGGGGAGCACTAAGTCTCAGTGACGAAGAGGAGAAAAGCACAACCAACATGGGATGGGAGTCTTGGGCCTATGAAAGAAAGAAAGCGGAGGAAGATAACAGGCAGCGCTTATGAAAGAAAGGTGGATGTATAAAGGAAAAGAAAGAAAGAATAGAGATGATGCAGCAGAGGACTTCTGAAAATCAGGAATGCCTTATTCTTTCCAATAGTTGTTCACATTTTCCTAAATACATGGGACCATTCGGAGAGTGGAAAGGGAGGTCAAATTTCATAAATATATTATAATTCCCTCAAATTAAAAATAAATAGATAAGTAATTAAAACCTTATTTAAATGTACACTTCAAGTATATAGATATATATGTGTGTATATATATATATATATATATATATATATATATATATACACACACACACACACAAGTTTTTGATGCTTCATTTTCAGTGTTTGTCTTAGCTTTGCTGTTTACTAACTATTATAAGGATTGAAAAAATATTTTCCTTTAAAATCAAAATATATTTTTACAGACTACAGATTTAGAAAAAGACATATTAAATTAGATTTCATTAACTTTTTGTGTTTGATGTTTATGAATGCAAATAGTTAGTGCCTGAGATTTTTCCTGTACACATATGATGCACTTTTGATATCAAAACAAATAAAACTGCAAAACAAAACAAAGCAGACAAAATGTTTCTCTGCAAATATTACCAGTTTGATTTGAGACATTCATACAGATCTCCAAAAGTTGTTTGGCTTCTATTTCATTTTGTTTTGTTTTAGTAGAATTAAATTTCTCCAGGTCACTTTTGCATATAGGTGATTTACACCATGCCAGTATTTAGGTTTCTCCAGGTAAATTTTATGGAGATTGTCTTCCTTTCACAGAAATTCAAACACACAAATCAATACAAGTTCTCAAATTGCTCAAGCTATTTGGATGTAACAAAACATAAATACAGGAAAGAGTAGCGGGAAATTTTTTGGCAAATTTCACATATATATATATATATAAAGCTATGCATCAAGATATTTTATATACATACACACACACACACACACACACACACACACACACACACACACACACACAGGTATAATTCCGTGATTCTATATATACACTCTTGTGTATGCATTTATAAATAATGTTCATTATGTAAGTATAATATTGAAGTAAAATATAAGTATTGTTATAAATTGATGATGTAACTTACAACATTTACTTGTGAGGAATTGACTTTGAATGACTTATGAAGGAACATGACAAAGAATGCTCTGTTTACTGAAATCATCAGAATAATTGATTATATGATAATCCACATGATTTTACACTGAATTTTGCATTAACACTCTAGTTCAAAGAACTTGAACGTCATCTTTTAGTCAAGAATTGAGATATGGCTCAGCTGTTAAATGCTAGGCTCACAACTAAAAGTCACTATAGGTACATAAAAAGATTTTTAAAACATTACAGAGAACTATTCAAGCTATTTTGCCCATTTATATTAAGCCATGAATTAAAGAATAGAGGTGATTCTTTATGTTTTCTATCTTCATCTATACCCAGCTATATAAAATTATACGAAATAAAAAGGACTCTTAAAATCCTATGGAAAGCATGGTGGATATTTATTTGTTCCTTACCCATATCAAGAAATCAATTGCAGAGATGCTTAGAAAGTGTTAGGTGTTCTAAGGCAGAAAGGAGAACAGTCGTACAAGACTGCAGGACCATATGTAGTGATTCGTCACGATTCATTTGGAAGTTTTATGACTAAGGACAGCAAACTTTGTATTATTTTTCATTCAACACAAGAACTATTTATACCTTGACTGCTATTCCACAGAAAGAAAGGTTCAAGAACTGGAATTCCCACAGGGGCCTCAAGGTCCACTGGAGGCAAAGAAGAGATTTCTCTCCTGGAAACTATAGGTTTAGACAGGTATGAGAAGTCCAAATTGGGTCCATGGGGCTTTGTAGACTTTAAAACCATAAATATTCATCCACTGTAAGAAGCTCTAACTTTATCAATAGAAACTATATTTTTGTACTATTTTCCATGATAGGATTAGCCAAACTAATATAAAATTTTACACTTTGAGGGTTTTGAACGATATGCTTTTTCTGAGCTCATCAAACATGACTTTATTAAAGTCAATGATCAAATCTCAGTTTCTTAAAGTATGAGTTTTGATTCCAATGTAGGGTTGTGAAATATTTGGGAGTCGTAATGGTTTTCTAAATTGCAGCACCCCTAAAATTCATTCAGAATAAACTATGTAATGAAGCTGGGGTGTCTGCAGTACGGAGCCTGCTGCGTTGGGATGTCACCGCAGCCTTGGTTCACACGCAGTGCATGACAAATGTCATCTTAGGCAACAGAAAACTCTCTTTCAAACACCTGATTCCTAATCTAGGTTAATATGCAATATGAATTATAGTTTTTATTTTGCAAACAATGTTTTTTTTGTTTTTACATAATCACACTGTTTTAATCACAGAAGACTAAAGACAATAAAAATTTTCCCCTCATCTTTTCTCAGTAATATCAAGTTTGCCTTCAAGAGTATTCTGATGAATAAAAACATTTGGTTTTAAAAATTGAGTCACAGACTTGACACTCATAAAAATTCTTAAATAAACTATTGCTTGGTATTGTGATAGGATTTCTAGCAATTTCTGAAATGGTTCTACGAATACGTTTGCCATTTTGAATTATCAGTGGTTCTCAACCTTCCTAATGCTGTCACTCATTATTACAATTCCTCATGTTTGACCCCTAAACACAAAAATATTTTTGTTGCTATTTCTTAACAGTAATTTTCCTACTGTTATAAATTCTATTGTAAATATATGATAGTCAGGATACATTAGGTGGCCCCTGGAAAAGGAATTTGACCCTCCAAGGAGGTCAAGACCCACAGGCTAAGAACTGCTGTATTACATGATTTTCTAATATGGCATTATTAGCATTGAAGATGATAAAATCAAAAAACAATAATTGACTCTGAAAAGTATTGAAGGTGATCTACATTTTGCAGTAGGAAATACTCATCAAATACTTAATTCTATACACAAAAACAAGCAAATACCACAATCCCATCATTTGTTAAAATTGCTTTCTTCTATAATAATAGGCAAATTATATGCATATTAGAGATGTGTTTAATATTGAATCCATGAGTTGTTAATTAGTAATTAGATGAGAAACCTGGGAGACAAAGGAAAAATGAAAAATATTAGCATTATCTATGGTTCCCAAGCAGCAAAGCCTGGCATCTCACAGCCCTGCAGACCCTGAAATACACATTCTGCTCACATGGCTATGTGTGGGCAGTGTTACTGCAAGGTGATGCTTGTGGACACTGCTACCCACAGGCCATCACTGAGAGGGCCAAATTATCAGATAAACCTAAAATTGAAAATGTGAATTTACTACAGTGAAAGAAACAGAGAGGAGGAAGATTTGGTCAATGAGGCAGTGTATTTGGGATCACGCAGGACTCTGAGGGAGGGTCACAGACTGTGAAGATTCCAGATTTAGATGAATACTCTGGAGGAGGATTAACAGGACAGTAATACATTTAGACTTTCTTTTTCTTATTTAAATGTATTTTATTAGTTCTTTGGGAATTTTATGCAACACGTGAACTCCAACTCCTTCCAGATCTATGTGTCTGTATGTGTGTTTTTCCATATGAAGCTGAAGATTATTTTTTACTCTCTGTGAAGAAATGTATAACATATTTTTAAATCTTTGGCCATAGTAGGCTTTTAGATCCACAAATATTAATGATTATTGATATTGTTATGTTGACTCTCCCAAACCTTACTCAAAACCCTATTGCCAAAACACCACTTTCTTTTGGTATGGAATATGCAGAAATCAAGCTGCTGCCCACCTATATGGTTGACTCCTACTATCTAACATTTATAGTGCTGAAAGGTAGTATTTGTGCTACTGAATGACTAAATGATTACCAATGTCATTCAGCCATGAATACTGCAACCTACAGAGTCCTCAGTACAGGAGTTAGATACACTGGTGAAATACTGACACAAATGACATGGGAGTAACAAGCACTTTCTGATTGGAGTTAAGGTAGAATACATGAAATGGATTAATTAGGTCAAGAACCTGAGACTAGGTAGGCCAATGGCCCTAGAGGAAATCCTAATTCTATTATTACTTATATTACTATTATATTATTATCATGCTAAATAAACAGAGAAAAAATGACTCCTAATGACACATTGTATATCGGTAGATCAATATGTCACTCAACACTCATCAGAAAATCTTCTTTTAGCAGTAACTGCAGTAACTCAGATGGTAACTGACACAGATAGCAGCAAGTGGAGAACATGTAGATGGTAAGAAACCTTAGAGCCCTCAACTCTAAATGGAAAGTCTTTATCAAACCCCTGCCTTCAGGGCTCAGGAATCTATGTGGAAGAGAGAGTAGAGAGACTGTAAGGGCCAGAGATGGTGGATGACTACAAGGAAACAATGTCTTTCATACACAAAAGGACTGACGTGCATTTGTGCTCACAGAGGTAGGGAAGGATGCACAGAAACTTTACCAGTTCAAGCAAATCAAATCCCTGAAAGCAGAAGGAAAAGTGACTAAACTGTGTCCTTTGTAACTAGGAAGCTATTAGCAATTTGTAGCTACTAGGGAAAGGAAAATCACTTTCCTCCAAAGGAATGACTCTTTGTATATAAACCACCCTCCAGAGCAGGACACAGGTTCAAGTATAGTTATCCAATTCAAAACAGACCCGTGTTTTAGTGGGTTCTGTTTGTAAGTTTAATTTAGTTAACTTTTTATCATTTTTTTCTTTGAGAAACTGAATGAAATGAAGTTAGTTGAGCATAGAGATGGGTAGCTGCTGAAGGTATCAGGAGGCAAAGACTATAATCAAAATATGCTGTATCTACTTTTTAATATCTAAAAATGTAATTAAATATTTTTAAATATTATTAAAGTTTTTAAAATATTATTAAATTAAATTATGTGTGTATATGTATGCCACAATGTGCATGTAGAGAACAACTTACTAAGGACAAGTATTTATTTAAAGCATGAAGCATCTGAGGGCCAAATCTGGGTCCTTAGGCTTGGTGGCAAGCACCTTTATCTGCTGATCCATTTTGTTAACCCTCTCAAGAGTTTCTACACACAAATACACACATACTGAAAAAACCTTCTATCACAGCTAGAGCAAAGCAAAAAAATTTTTTTAAATAGTTTTGTTGCTTTGTTGATTAATTTTCCTAAATCATGTTCATATTTTGGTCCTCTAATAGGTATAGGATAATTTGTCATCAACCTAAAAGTAGAATATTGAAAAATATGCTCATATCCTCATCCAAAACTAAGCATTATTTTACAGTATTTTTATTTTTTTATTTTCTCATTCAATACATCCTGACCTGATTCCTCTTACTCCATTCCACCCAGGTCTCCTCTCCATGTCTATTGTCCTCTATTCCCAATTCCTGACACCCATTCCCCTTGCTTCCCTTAATAAACAAGCTAGTCTTCCAGAAATATCAGCTCAACAGGGGACAACAAGACAAAATGAGACTAGGCACAAATCCTCATAGCCAGACTGGACAAGGAAACCGGGAGCAGGAAAAAGGTTCAGAGACACTTCCACTCTTACTCTTCGGAATCCTACAAATACACCAAGCTAACAACCATAGCTTAAATGCAGGAGATCTAGTATAGACTCATGCAGGCTCTCTGAATGCCAACTCAATCTCTGTCAGCACCCATGAGCCCTGCTTAGTTGATTCTGTGGGGCATGTTCTCCTTATGACCTATGTTCTGATTCTAATAATCCTTTCTCCCCTCCCCTTCTGTGGGATCCCTAAGCTCCAAAGGAGTAATCGAGTAGAGATCCCTAATTTGGACTTTCTTTCCACCTTGTTTGGCTGTGGCACTATACTTCTGCTCCCATTAGCTGACCATGGTAGCTTCTCTGATAATGATTTGGCTAGGCACAAATCTCTGAGTATAGCAGAATATCATGTAAGGGATAATTCAATGATTTTTTATGATGTTTTTAATACTCTTGCATGGTGGATTAATTCAACACATGAAATTACTCACAATTGGGTGAAACTTTCTATAGCATATCAACCTTTGTATCATAAATGTTCCTTCATGAATAGACTTTGCCCCATTACTAATTAATATGTAATAAACAATAAATCTTTGTTGTGGCAGAAAAGTATGTTGCATATCTTACCATTGTTATAGGATCAATGATTAGAACTGCAACACTGAATGAATAAACAAAATGTCTAGACAATTGGCAACAAATTACTTCCTCAACGGGCGTAGTATGTTATCAGTGAAATTAAACAGACTACAAACATGTTCAATAACATGAGCGTTCTTGGTAGAAATAGTAATAACTAATGACCTGCGATTTATTCATTCCTTTCCTGTTGTTCTGAGGCTATCTATTAGGAATTGTAAGACCAGCTCTAATTTTAAGAACATGGCTTCCAAATTCATACAATGATGGTATGTGTTTAAATATATGTACATTATACTTTGATAGTCAAAAAGGAGTAGCTTGCCTGAAGTTTATTACCGTTAGTCAATATAAAAGGTATTGGTTTATTTAACAGAATATGAGTTTGAGTATATGATGCTTTTGATTGCTTTGAAAAAATATTCAAAGTGAGAAGCAGCATCCATTCCTACTAACATAGTTTTACTGGATTCAAAGAATAGTTAAGAGGAGCAGAAAACTTATAGTATCCTTTATACGTTTGCTTGAAGATTCACTTGAATTTTATGAATATTTGTATAAGAAATCATGTTTATAAATCAGTGTGCTGTACATTGCAAAGGACAGAAATCACACTTTATAACCTAAGTGAACTGTAGGCCAAAATAAGAATATGCAAGTTCAGGTTTGATTAAGGACAAAAAACAAAAGTTTTTATGTTTGCTGGTATGAAATATGCTCAGTTCTTTGAAGTTATCAAAAACATTTCATGAAATTATTTATATATTATCAACCTTTAAATGTATATAATTACAGATTTTAGTTAAATGAGGACAATTGGTAAGGAGTGTGCCAACTTTCCTTTACTGTAGCCACAAACAGATGAGATAATCAACTTACAAAGAGCAAAAGCATTGTTTGTCTTACAGTTTGGAGGTTTTAATGTCTGATCCATTGATCTCATTGTTTTAGGGCTTGTGATTCTGACAGAACTGCAAAGAAAGGAAAAACTCTTTACCTCATATCTAGAGTACAAAAATGGAAAGTGGAAGATACCAGAGTCCCAGATACCCCTTCAAATAGAAGACTACAATGTCAGAACCTCCCATTCATCTCCAACTGAAAGTTTCCAGCACGTGTTAATAATTCCAGGCTACAAAATAAACTTTTCATTTTCTGTGAAGGACCTCAGATCATGATAGTGCTTGCAAAGGCATATTGAGGACAAATAATAAGTCTACACTCAGGCACAGAGATATACTTGCATCACAATAAATGAGGAATTTGCATAAGTATTTACACATACTTTTTATATGTATGCATGCAATATAGTACTAATGACAACCCATGAAAATTACTGAAAAGGGGTATTACTCAATCAAAGCTATACTAGAGAATCCAAGGGTAGAAAGTGTGGGAAGATATATACTATCCTCAAACAGGTGGAAACATGTTTTGCAAAATGTGAATAGACTTCTTTTTAGGATGGATACCATCACACGTTAGTGTTGGGAAGAGAAAAGCAGAGGTGGGACTGAAGATGGGTCACTCATACTGTACTCACCATGTGAGTGAAGCCTGGGATCAAGGTCATCCTGAGCATAAAGCTCACATTATTTGTTTTCAGATTGTAATTTAATTACTAAAGTTCTCCACTCCCTTTCGTCCCTCCAAGCCCTCCCCTAACCCAGCTTGCTCTTCAAATTCATGACCCCTTTTTGCATCATTTGTTGTTGCGTGCATACACACATGTTTGTATGTACATATATTGTCTAATATAACTTGGTGAGTCTGTGTAGTATTATTTGTACATATGTGTTCAGGGATGAATATTTAGCACTAGGTAACCAATTGGTGTGCTCTTCCTCGCAGAGGACGACTTATACCTCCAGCTTTACCTGGTTGCTTTGTAGATTTTTGGAAGGGTTGAGGGCTCATGGGCATTTCCAGTCAAGTTTAGCATGTTCACTGGTGTCCTCCTTGTTCAGCTCACATTTGAACAGTCATATTGTGAGTCTTTGCAAGTATAACTTCTGTTACTAGTAGTCAAAACCTCACAGCAAATTCCCTTATCCTCTGATTCTTATCATCCTTCAACCGCTCATCTACATTGCTTCCTGAGCCTTACATATGGGAATACTTTGTAGATATATTCCTTGGAACTGGGCTCGAGATCTCTACATTTTGTTTGGTTGTGGTTATCTTTAGTGCTCTTTGTCTGTTAAGAAGACAAGTTTTCTTAATGAGAGGTGCATACTACACTTAACTGTGTGTATTAGGATAAATGTTTATAGATTAATATTAGGTATTATGCAGATTTCATATATTAGCATCTATAGATTCTCCTCTAATAACCATGATTTCACCATCAATGATTAGTTAGCTACACTACCACTCATGGCTTCCCTCATGGTGCACAAGACTTAAGTCCAATTAGAGATCTGTGGTTCTCACCATTATATATGTGCCACTACTGCACCCTTTGGGTTATCATGCCATTTTGGTTGTTTATATGGTTCACAGGCATAACAGCAAGGTAGGATTTTTGATTGCCTCCACTTTGGAAACTTATATGGAATCATATGATGTCATAAAAGGTATTCCTCCGAGAGGCAGCTTCCAGGTCAGTTTCATTTCAAGGGTCTCTGGGCCTGGTTTCTGAAGTGTGTGGTATCTACACAAGAGAGAGTTAACATCTATCTCAGGGTAAGCAGTAAGCAAGGTTAACAGCAGCAGGCTCTATGCTTTGAGAGTCTCTTAGCCCTAGTCAAATCCCTCAAAGAGGGCTTCTTATCTCTAATATTGGGGTTTTTGGTAGGTGCTCTTTGGGCTCTTACAAGGAGCTCCATCAGCCTAGAAGAGAAAAATTTACATATATATATACGAATATATGAATATATATTTCATATAGTTTTATTAGAGAATTATTTGGTAGTATAATTCTTTATGAGTTTTTTAAAATATCTATGTTGTTATTTAACCTACTTCCCAACTTCTTCTGTGCCTGAGTCCCTCCACTTCCCTGTGTGGGCCTCTTTTTCTATTTTCTCTGTCAGGTCATTTTATACTGTCATTCCACTTTACCCTCCTTCCTCTTTCTTCTGTGTTTTCTTCCCTGTCCTTCCTGAAGGAGTTCCTCCTATTTCTGTTCCCTGAGCAGATGGTAAAGCACTCTCTTTGTTCCTTTTCACATCTGGTCCAAAAGCTACTAAGCACTATGAACATCACAGTATCTTGCAACTATTAGACTTTAAAGCATGTTTGCCTCAATCATAAACGCTCATATTTTTTAGACAGCCTTTTCCTTAATACAAATCACTTCATAGGCCACTGAGAACTTCCTTTAATCTTATCACTACATTTTCTCAGTAAAATATCCCAACCTAATTATTTCATGCAAACAGTTAACTTCCTTGTTTAGTGAAGCATTTTAGATGGTCAAATACAGAGAACAACTAGACAGAGTTCAGAAGCAGCCTACACATGGTCTAAAATATACAGCACACTGGACAGAGAGCATTATTTGGCATTCTGCCCACTGATATACCATTGTTTTGTGATCCTAATTCTTTATTCCCTGTGTGTGAATCACAAGTAGAATTTCTATAAGAAGAGGAAAGCATAATTTCCCAATAGAATTAATGAGGGTACTTTTCAAATTACTAGCAACATTCCCATAATTTGTGTGTTTAGAAAAACAGTACTTCCTCATGAGAACAGGTAAATGTGCAGGATCTTCATGCTGTCAGTGACATCAAATGCATGTCATTTCCATTGGAGATACACCATTACAACTGTTAATGTATTTCTGATTTCACAATGACTAACACACAAATCTATTGATGTATTTTAATTTGATTTCTGTTGTATTTCTTTAAAGTTAAGCATTTTATTCAAAGTCTTTGTATGATTTCATATGTATTTCGTATATTTTAAGGAAATGGGTACAAAGGGGAGTTCATTTAAGGGCTAGCTCTGAAGAACAGGGATATGTTAGGTGGGTAAGATCTCTTGCCGCACAAGACGAATAACTGTGTTTTCATATTCAGCAACGTGGCAAACAAATGATAGCAAGAAAGAGGTTCCAATTTCAGCATTGTGAAGATTGCAGCACCACACATACTTGTAGCATCAGTGATATGGGTGATGTAGAAAGGAGGACGGTTAGGTAAACATGCTGCAAAACTTGCTCCTGCTTCAGGAAAAAGTAGATCTCATAAAAAAAAAAAAATAAGGTGATAAATCATGATTCCTGTTGAACAGGTTCATTTTTCCCATATGTTTGCATGGTCAAGCGTAACTATGCATGTAAGTGTGCATATACCATACAAATATAACACACACTCTATTGATACATTCATATACACTCAAAACAGGAATCAAAACTCTCCTAAGGTAGACATATTGTAAAACATTTACAGAATCTACAGTTTTATCAACAAAGTGTGTATAATTTTGTATGTTTTAATAAAAATGTGCCTGAATTTAATGGGAGACCTAAGCATTTCTCTTTAAGAATTTTGCCAATGAAGTTTTTACTTGCTCATTTCTCAAACTGTAGATAACTGGATTTAGCATGGGAATTACAACAGTATAAAATACAGAGTCCATCATATCATCATCATCTACTTCTGGATGTACAGGAAACACATACATAAAAAGAAGAGAGCCATAGTATAAAGACACAGATAAGAGATGGGCTCCACAGGTGGAGAAGGCTTTCTTTACACCTTTGATAGATTTCTGCTTCAAGATCGAAAACAGAACAAGTGTATAAGAGACAAGAATAGTCGTAATAGTGAATAGCTGAATTGAGCCACCTACAAGAAAAAGCAAAAGGTAATTAAGAGAAGGATCAGTACAGGATATCTTTAACAATGGCATAACATCACAGTAAAAGTGATGTATTGTCTTAGAATTGCAGAAAGTTAGTCTGAATAAAAAACAATCATGAAGCAAAGCATTAACAAATCCACCAACAAAGGACAATAGTACCAGACGTACACAGAGTCTATTTGTCATGATCACTGAGTAGAGCAAAGGTTTGCATATGGCTACATAGCGATCATAGGCCATTGCTCCCAAGAGGAAACATTCTGTGGTTGCACTGATTCCAAAGGAAAGAAACTGTATCATGCATTCAGACAGAGAGATCAGATTCCTTGTAGCTAAGAAGTTGAAAAGCATCTTTGGTGTCACTGTGGATGATAACCAAGTATCCACAAAGGCTAAACTCCCTAGAAACAAGTACATGGGAATATGAAGGTGGGGGTCATGCCAGATAAGAGTGATCAGACCCAGGTTCCCCACAATGGTGATGAGATAGATCATCGAGAAGAGCAGGAACAGGGGGATTTTCCATTGTGTCAGGTGAGTGAGTCCTGTGAGAACAAATTCTGTCAGCAGTGTCGCATTCTCTCTTCCCATGTCCTCACCAAATGTCCCTGAAATGGAAGACGCAGTCTTCACCAAGAGTTTTAAAGTGACTTTCTAGGTAATGGGATTTACATACAGCCATAAACTTAGCAGAATGTTCTTTTATTGAAGAAAAGTTATTGTGATAAATTGAAACTATCTTTGAGGTTAAAGGAAGATATAAGTTCTTGATCCCGAATTTAAATATGATTGTACCATAATATTTAAAGAAACAACACATCTTTCAACATTTGTAAAAACTATATAAATCCTATTTGTTGGGTAGAAATTTTTATATGTGAGCTGTAAACCATGAGTCAAGAGAAAAGATGTATATGCACCATCACCATAACATAGACTGATCTGAATGGTCTCAATCAAATGAAATATAGTGACTAAATTGCAGGAGAAATTTCAAAATAAGTAGTAACTGGCAATATGTTTCAAAATTAATTTTAAAGTAAAGACATAGTAGTAAAAAGAAATGGGTTTCTGACAGAGAAAGCTGAAGGCAACAGTGTTAGAAAGCCCTTACTGTATTCAGACCCCAAAGCAGATTTATACTTCAGAATTTTCTGGGAACATTTGTGTAAAACTGATACATTAGTAAAAACTAAAGTCTAATAGTCTACCTTTTAAAAACATCTCAGAATGCCTTTAAATTAAGTAGAATCAAAAATGTATGTGGTAGAACAGTGGAAGTAATTAGAGAGCAGAATGGTAAACTACAAAGAAATCAAACTGTAGACCGACTACTAAGCAGTGACATACCTCATGCTAATTAGATATTCAATGAAAAAGAAGAAAACTTATTTGTGAACTTTATATGGAACCTTTTAAACTTTAGCTTGAGAAATTAGACACATTAGTCTGTTGTTTTTATTATAAAGAGGAGAGTTAGTCTATGAGGACTTAATAATGTGTAGTGTACTCCCTTCCTGTTTGTACAGTGAATTAGTCCAGTTGTGATTATTAAGAAATGAAATGTAATGGCAATAAAAAGATGAAGTACAAAAAAACTGAATAAAGATCCCTGCACATTGAAAATTGAGAAAATTTAATGCCTGTTGTGAAACAGATTCTTGCACATGATAGAACCTATTTTAAAAACAGATGAAAAAAGGAGAAACAAGTGGCTACAAAAGGCATAAGGATTCTGTAGGTAGTCTAAAACATGTAGAGGACAATTGGCATTTGTCCAGCACACTTAGGCTGCTGTAAACTATTATCTAAGGATAAATGATTGAAAAGTATAAGGAAGGGGTAGACATTGTGGTGAGAAAAAGCACAAGAAAGAAAAGTACAAAATACATATACATATAAAAGGGGGTTTTAAAGTAGTTTCCCTGCAGTAGATATAGGGGGAAAAACCCCAAGAAGGCACATGTCACACTTGCAAATAATACATATAGTGCCAGTATAGGGTTACCACTTCTTGAATTTTTCCCAGTAAGGTCAGCTAGATGCCCAAGTACACACATAGTCTGTGCCCAATATTCTTGGCTATCCTTCATTCATTATATTTAACGCTAAATATAAAATTATACTGAAATAAAACATTCTTGAATATCTATGGAACTCATGTTGGAGATTAAAGAATTCAATTCTCACACATATCTTGAAAGAAATCCCTGAGGTCCTGAAAAAGTGTCGGTCTTTCTAAATCATAAAGAACACAGCAGCACAGAAAGGCAGTAATATGGGTAAGCAATTCTTTTCACAGTGACTCATTTTGGAAATTTCATTACCTATTCAAAAAATATATTGTTTATATGAACTGTCCCTTTCAAAGCCAGGCTGAGATTGTAGCTCTGTATGCTTTTTCTAGAAGAAGGTGGATTAGAGAACTGAAATTCCCATTTTGGGCTAAAGTTCTCCAGAGAACAAGACAAGGCTGCTCTATGGGGCACCATAGATTTGGACCTCTATGAAATGCCCAAATTGGTCCCAGAGAGTATCTCACACTTTAACATCATAAATTTACAATATTTAAGATGAATAGTAACTGTGGAGAAACATTTCAATGTCTCCCTCTTCCATCTCATGGTCCATTTGTGTAAGGATGAGTCTTCCTAACTTCCTTCTCCACATGTCTCCTCAGACCACAAAAACTAACCTGGTCCCACATCCAGTTCCCAGCCTCCTCTAGTCACAAGAACCCGGTGCCTTAGAGATCTAGGCTGGACTTGCACTGTCTACCAGTACATACTGGTACCTTCTTCTCTCTGCCCAACTGCTCTATCCAGCCATGCATCCCATGCCCTGCTTCACTGTGGAGTATCTACCACTATTCCTGTCATCACCATCCATAAGTTCCTTATATTACTAATAGGAGATCTTTCCTTTTTACAGCACAGGCTTTTGGTACTATGAACTTACCATTTAGAAACACCTTCATAGTGTTCCATAGGTTTAGGTATATTGTGTTTTCATTTTCATAAAGAAATTTTAATATCCTTTCTATTTTTATCTTGACCCATTTTTCACCCAGTGGTAAGTTGTTCAGTTTCCAAGAGTTTGTGGACTTTCTGTTGTTGATATCCACTTTAATCCATGTTGATCAGATAAGATGCAGGCTGTAATTACAATTTTCTTATATCTGTTGGGACTTTCTTTTTGTCTAAATTCATGGTCATTTAGGATAAAGTTTCATGAAGTGCTAAGTAGAAAGCATATTCTTTCATGATTAGATGAAATGGTCTTTCGCTATCTCCAGGTCCATTTGATTTATGACATTACTTAACTCTTACATTTTTCAGTTTAGTTTTTGATAACAACTCTATTTCTCAGAGTGCGGTACTAATATCTCCCACTATAACTGTGTGAGGGTCAGTGTGTGATTTTTGTTGTAGTAGTACTTCGTTTAAGAACTTGAGTACACTGGTATTTGATGAATAAATGTTTATGAATTAAGTAAGTTCTAGATGAATTTTTTCTTTAGCTAGTATGTAGTGTCTTTGATTTCTTCTGAACACTTTGGTTTAAAATCAATTTAGTCCGATATTAAAATGGATACAAACATACATGATGGAATATATTTTTCATCATTTTACTCTGAGTTGACATGTCTATCCTTGATGAATAGACAGTTACTCCTGAGGACAGTAGAATTGTCTGGAAACATGTATTCAAAATGTAGATCATAAGATTCAGTTATAAGTTTATTTTAGAAGTTTATAAACAAGAATCTGATGACCAACCTTCAAAAAAACTCATTATGATGTTAAACACAAGTAGCAGGTATTGAAATGTTTATAAATGGACATAAGTATGGCTAGGAAGATAAAAAGATAAATTTGAAAGGATCTATAAGATCAAGGCATTGTTATGCAGTGACACACCACACCTTAACTTGGTATTCAAAAGAAGGAAAACAATATCTGTTAACTATAGATATGATCCTCTAAGGGTTTGAAAATTAAGATGCACTCATCTGTTTATTATAATCATTGAGCATGGAAGTACATACCACTGCTTAGCTCTCTTCCCAGTAAATTACTGTAATCTCCTCAGAACTCCTACCTCATAACAACACCTCCAGAGCCCATGTTACTTCAAAGAAAATCAAAGGAAAGACACAGTAATGATACACCCCAGAACTGGACCAGATATTTAACAAATACAGTCATAATGGAAGGAAAGTTCATGGGTATGAAAAAGACACATATAACGTCAGAATGGCAAAATAAAGGCTCTTTTGGGGGTGAATTACAAGATTTTCCTGAGTTAAAATTATGGATTTATTAATAGCTTGGTGAAATAGTTTCCTGCAGGTCATCAGAAGCAGCAGGAAATGATGGGAAGATAGTGCCCTCACAGTGATGCTGTGTGTTCTTCTGAGAACGTGTGGGGTATTCAGCATTTGGTTGTGGTCCTGCACTGCTGTGGTCTTTTTCCTGTAGAACATCTAAGGGAAAACTTTTAGAACAAAGTATTTCAAAAAGTTGAGAGGAGGGGAGAAGAGTGGAGGAAAGAAGAAGAGAGAAGAGGAGAGGAGAGGAGAGGAGAGGTGAAGAGAGGAGAGGAGAGGAGAGGAGAGGAGAGGAGAGGGAGGAGAGGAGAGGAGAGGAGAGGAGAGGAGAGGAGAGGAGAGGAGAGGAGAGGAGAGGAGAGGAGTGACTAAGAGGAGAAAAGCACAACCAACATAGGATGGGAAACTTGGGTGTATAAAAGAAAGAAACGGAAGGAAGAGAACAGGAAGGGTTTATCCAAGACAGGTGGATGTACAAAGGCAAAGAAAGACAGCATAGAGAGAAAGCAGCAGAGGACTTCTACAAATCTATAATGCCTCTTTCTTTCCAACAGTTGTTCACATTTTCCAAATTCATGGGACCATTTGGAGAGTGGTAAGGGTGGTCAAATTTCATAAATATATTATAATTCCCTCAAATTAATTATAAATAGATAAGTAATTAAAACCTTATTTAAATGTACACTTCAAGGATATATATATATATATATACACATACATATTTATATCTATCTATGTGTGTACAAGTTTTTGATGCTTCATTTTCAGTGTTTGTCTTAGGTTTGGTGTTTATTAACTATTATAAAGATTGAAAAAATATTTTCCTTTAAAATCAAAATATATTTTTTACAGAGTATAGATTTTAAAAGCAGACATATTGTTAGATTTCATTAACTTTTTGTGTTTGATGTATATGAATGCACATAGTAAGTGCCTGAGATTTTTCCTGTACACATATGATGCACTTTTGACATCAAAACAAATACAACTGCAAAACAAAACAGAGCAGCCAAAATATTTCTCTGCAAAAATTGCAAGTTTGATTTGAGATATTCATATAGCTTTCCAAAATTTGTTTGGCTTCTATTTCATTTTGTTTTGTTTTAGTAGAATTAAATTTCTCCAGGTCACTTTTGCATACAGGTGATTTACGCCATGCCATTATTTAGGTTTCTCCAGGTAAATTTTATGGGGATAGTCTACTTTTCACAGAGTTCAAACACAAAAAAAAATGCAAGTGCTCAAATTGCTCAAGATATTTGGATGTAACAAACCATAAATACAGGAAAGAGTAGTGGGAAATTTTTGGCAAATTCCATATATATATATATATATATATATATATATATATATATAATATATATATATATATATATATATAAAGAAATTTATATATATATATATATAAAGAAATATATATATATATATATATATATAGTTATAATGTTCCAAATTCCATATATACACTCTTGTGTATGCATTTATAAATAATGTTCATTATGTAAGTATAATATTTAAGTAAAATATAACTATTATTATGAATTGATGATGTAATTTATGACTTTTCCTTATGAGGAATTGATTTTGAATGACTTATGAAGGAACATGATAAAGAATGCTCTGTTTTCAGAAATCATCAGAATAATTGATTATATGATAATCCATATGATTTCACACTGAATTTTTCATTAACACTCTAGTTCAAAGAACCTAAACATCATCTTTTAGTCAAGACTGGAGATATGGCTCAGTTGTTAAATGCTAGGCTCACAACTAAAAGTCACTATAGTTACATAGAAAGATTTTTAAAACAATACAGAGAAATATTCAAGATATTTTCCCATTTATATTAAGCCATGAATTAAAGAATACAGGTAATTCTTTATGTTTGCTATCTTCATCTATACCCAGCTATATAAAATTATATGAAATAAAAAGGACTCTTAAAATCCTATGGAAAGCAAGGTGGATATTTATTTGTTCCTTACCCATATCAAGAAATCAATTGCAGAGATCCTTAGAAAGTGTTAGGTGTTCTAAGGCAGAAAGGAGAACAGTCGTACAAGACTGCAGGACCATGGGTAGTGATTCATCACACTTCATTTGGAAGTTTTATGACTAAGGACAGCAAACTCTGTTTATATTACTTTTCCTTCAACACAAGAACTATTTATACCTTGACTGCTATTCCACAGAAAGAAGGGCTCAAAAACTGGAATTCCCACAAGAGCCTCAAGGTCCACTGGAGGCAGAGAAGAGGTTTCTATCCTGGAAACTATAGGTTTAGACAGGTATGAGAAGTCCAAATTGGTTCCATGGGGCTTTGTAGACTTTGAAACCACAAATATTCATCTACTGTAAGAAGCTCTAACTTTATCAATAGAAACTATATTTTTGTACTATTTTCCATGATAGGAATAGCCAAACTAATATAAAATTTTACACTTTGAGGGTTTTGAACGATATGCTTTTTCTGAGCTCATCAAACACAACTTTATTAATGTTAATGATCAAATCTCACTTTCGTAAAGTATGAGTTTTGATTCCAATGTGGGGTTGTGAAATATTTGGCAGTCCTAATGGTTTTCTAAATTGCAGCACCCCTAAAATTGATTCAGAATAAACTATGTGATGAAGCTGGGGTGTCTCTGCAGTACGGAAGCCTGCTGCGTTGGGATGTCACTGTAGCCTTGGTTCACATGCAGGTGCACTACAAATGTCATCTTAAGCAACAGAAAACTCTGTTTCAAACACCTGATTCATAATCTAGGTTAATATGGAATATGAATTATAGTTTTTATTTTGCAAACAATGTTTTTTTGTTTTTACATGATCACACACTTTTAATCACAGAAGACTTAAGACAATAAAAATTTTCTCATCATCTTTTCTCAGTAATATCAAGTTTGGCTTTCAAGAGTATTCTGATAGAATAAAAACATTTGGTGTTAAAAATTGAGTCACAGACTTGATGCTCATAACAATTCTTAAATAAACTGTTGCTTGGAATCGTGATATGATTTCTAGCAATTTCTGAAATGGTCCTAAGAATACTTTTGCCATTTTGAATTATCAGGGGTACTCAACCTTCCTAATTCTGCCACTCTTTATTATAATTCCTCATTTCATGATCCCCACCACAAAAACATTTTTGTTGCTATTTCTTTACTGTAATTTTGCTACTGTTAAAAATTCTAATGTAAATATCTGATATTCAGGATACACTAGGTGGCTCTTTTGAAAGGACCTTTGACCCTCCAAAGAGGACAAGGCCCACAGGCTAAAACAACTGTATTACATGATTTTGCAATCATGAAGAAATGTATAACATCTTCTTAAATCTTGTCCATAGAAGTCTTTTTTACCATAAATATTAAAGATTAATGATATTGTTATTGTTGATCCTCCAAAACCTTACTCAAGACCCTATTGCCTAAACACCACTTGCTTTTGGTATGGAATATGCAGAAATCAAGCTGCTGCCCACCTATATGTTTGACTCCTACTATCTAACATCTATAATGCTGAAAGGTACTATTTGTGCTACTGAATGAATGAATGACCACAAATGTCAGTCAGCCATGAATACTGCAACCTACAGAGTCCTCAGTACAGGAGTTAGATACACTGGTAAAATAGTGACACAAATGATATGGGAGTAACCAAGCACTGCCTGATTGGAGGAAAGGCAGAATACATGAAATGGATTAATTAGGTCAAGAGCCTGAAACTAGGTAGGCCATTGGCTCTAGGAGAAATCCTAAAACTATTATTACTTATATTAGTATTATATTAATATTATGGTGAATAAACATAGAAAATAGGACTCCTAATGACACATTGTATATCCGTAGATCAATGTGTCACTCAACTCTCATCAGACAATCTTCTTGCAGAACTGCAGTAACTCAGATGGTAACTGACACAGAGAACAGCAAGTGGAGAACACAGAGACGGTAAGAAACCTTAGAGCCCTCGACTCTAAATGGAAAGTCTTGATCAAACCCCTCCCTTCTGGGCTCAGGAATCTATGTGGAAGAGGAGGTAGAGAGACTGTAAGGCCCAGAGATGGTGGATGACTACAAGGAAACAATGTCTTTCGTACACAGGAGGACTGATGTGCATTTGTGCTTACAGAGGTTAGGAAAGCATGAACAGAAACTTTACCAGTTCAAGCAAATCAAATTCCTGAAAGCAGAAGCAAAATTGACTAAACTGTGTCCATTGTAACTAGGAAGCTATTTGCAATTTGTAGCTACTAGGAAAAGGAAAATCACTTTCCTCCAAAGGAATGACTCTTTGTATATAAACCACTCTCCAGAGCAGGACTTAGGTTAAGGTGTAGTTATCCAAATCAAAACAGACTCGTGTTTTAGTGGGCTCTGTTTGTAAGTTTAATTCAGTTTAGTTTTTATCATTTATTTCTTTGAAAAGTGAATGAAATGAAGTTAGTTAAGCATAGAGATGGGTAGCTACTGAAGGTATCAGGAGGCAAAGACTATAAACAAAATATGCTGTATCTACTTTTTAATAATTTGAAAATGTAATTAAAATATTTTTAAATATTATTAAAGTTTTTAAAATATTATTAAATTAAATATGTGTGTATATGTATGCCACAATGTGCATGTAGAGAACAACTTACTAAGGTCAAGTATTTATTTAAAGCATGAAGCGTCTGAGGGCCAAATCAGGGTCCTTAGGCTTCGTGGCAAGCACCTTTATCTGCTGATCCATTTTGCTAACCCTCTCAAGAGTTTCTACAAACAAATACACACATACTGGAAAAAACTTTCTACCACAGCTAAAGCAAAATAAAAATTTTTTGAAAATATTTTTGTTGCTTTGCTATTTATTTTCCTAAATCATGTTCATGTATTAGTCCTCTAATATGTATAGGATAGATAATTTGTTATCAATCCTAAAAGTAGAACATTGAAATAATAGCTAATGACCTGTGATTTGCTTGTCCCTTTCATGTGGTTCTGAGGCTATCTATTAGGAATTGTATAACAAGCTCGAATTTTATGAACATGGCTTCCAAATTCATACAATGATGATATTTATTTAAATATATGTACATTATTCTTTGATAGTCAAAAAAAGGAGTAGCTTGACTGAAGTTTATTACAGTCAGTCAATATACAAAGAAATTGGTTTATTTAACAGAATATCAGTTTCAGTGTATGATGCATTTGATTGCTTTGAAAAAATATTCAAAGTGAGAAGCACCATCCATTCCTACGCACATAGTTTCTCTGGGTTCAAAGAATAACTCAGAGGAGCAGAAAACTAATAGTATCCTTTATACTTTTGCTTGAAGATTCACTTGAATTTTATGAATATTTGTTTAAGACAACATATATAAAAATCAGTGTGCTATACATTCCAAAGGACAGAAAACACACCAGGACTTTATAACATAAGTGAACTGTGGGCCAAAATAAGAATATGCAAGATCAGGTGTGATCTAAGGACAATAAACAAAAGTTCTTAATGTTTTGTGGTATGAGGTATACTAAGCTCTTTGAAGTTACCAAAAAACATTTCATGAAATTATTTATATATTATCAATCTTTAAAAGGTATATAATTATGGGTTTCATTTAAATGAGGAGAATTGGTAAGGAGTGTGCCAACTTTCCTTTACTGTAGCCACAAACAGTTGAGATAATCAACTTACAAAGAGCAAAAGCATTGTTTGTCTTACAGTTTGGAGGTTTTAATGTCTGATCCATTGATCTCATTGTTTTAGGGCTTGTGATTCTGACAGAACTGCAAAGAAAGGAAAAACTCTTTACCTCATATCTAGAGTACAAAAATGGACAGAGGAAGATACCAGAGTCCCAGAATCCCCTTCAAATAGAAGACTCCAATGTCAGAACCTCCCATTCAGATCCAACTGAAAGTTTCCAGCATCTGTTAATAATTCCAGGCTACAAAATAAACTTTTCATTTTCTGTGAAGGACCTCAGATCATGATAGGGCTTGACAAGGCATATTGAGGACAAAAAATAAGTCTACACTCAGGCACAGAGATACACTTACATGACAATAAACTAGGAATTTGCATAAGTATTTACACATACTTTTTATATGTATGCATGCAATATAGTAGTCATGAAAACCCATGAAAATTACTGAAAAGGGGTATTATTCAATCAAAGCTATAGTAGAGAATCCGAGGGTAGAAAGTGTGGAAAGAAATATATTATCCGCAAACAGGTGGAAACACATTTTGCAAAATGTGAATAGACTTGCTTTTAAGATGGACAGCATCACACGTTAGTGTTGGGAAGAGAAAAGCAGAGGTGGGGCTGAAGATGGTTCACTCATACTGTACTCACCATGTGCGTGAAGCCTCGGATCAAGGTCATCCTGAGCATAAAGCTCATGTTATTTGTTTTCAGATTGTAATTTAATTACTAAAGTTCTCCACTCCCTTTCGTCCCTCCAAGCCCTCCCCTAACCCAGCTTGCTCTTCAAATTCATGACCATTTTTGCATCATTTGTTGTTGCGTGCATACACACATGTGTTTGTATGTACATATATTGTCTAATATAACTTGGTGAGTCTGTGTAGTATTATTTGTACATATGTGTTCAGGGATGAACATTTAGCACTAGGTAACCAATTGGTGTGCTCTTCCTTGCAGAGGGCAACTTTTGCCCTCAGTTTTACCCAGTTGCCTGTAGATTTTTCGAAGATTTGAGGGCTCATGGGCTTTTCCAATCAAGTTTGGAATGTTCACTGGTGTCCTCCTTGTTCAGCTCACATTTGAACAGTCATATTGTAAGTCTTTGCAAGTATAGCTTCTGTTACTAGGAGTCAAGACCTCACAGCAAATTCCCTTATCCTCTGATTCTTATAATCCTTCAACCGCTCATCTACATTGCTTCCTGAGCCTTACATATGGGAATATTTTGTAGATATATTCCTTGGAACTGGGCTCGAGATCTCTACATTTTGTTTGGTTGTGGTTATATTTAGTGATCTTTGTCTGTTAAGAAGACAAGTTTTCCTGATGAGAAGTGCATACTACACTTAACTGCATGTATTAGGATAAATGTTTATAGATTATTATTAGATATTATGCAGATTTCATATATTAGCATTTATAGATTCTCCTCTAAACTATGATTTCACCATCACTAATTAGTTAGCTACAGTACCACACATGGCTTCCCTCATGTTGAGCAAGTCCTAAGTTCAATTAGAGATCTGTGGTTCTCATCATGATATATGTGCCACTACTGCATCCTTTGAGTTATCATGCCATTTTGGTTGTTTATATGGTTCACAGGCATAACAGCAAGGTAGGATTTTTGATTGCCTCCTCTTTCGAAAATTACATGGCATCATATGATGTCATAAAAGGTATTCCTCCGAGAGGCAGCTTCCAGGTCAGTTTAATTTCGAGGGTCTCTGGGCTACGTTTCTGAAGTGTGTGGTATCTACAGCAAGAGAGAGTTAACATCTATCTCAGGGTAAGCGGTAAGCATGGTTAACAGCAGTAGGCTCTATGCTTTGAGAGTCTCTTAGACCTAGTCAAAACCCTCAAAGAGGGCTTTCTTATCTCTAATATTGGGGCATTTGTTAGGTGCTCTTTGGGCTCTTACAGGGAGCTATATCAGCCCAGAAGAGAAAAATTTACATAAATATATTCATATATATATGAATATATATACGAATATATGAATATATATTTCATATAGTTTTTTTTAGATAATTATTTGGTAGTATAATTCCTTATGAGTTTTTCAAATATCTATGTTGTTATTTCATGTACTTCCCACCTTCTTCTGTGCCTGAGTCCCTCCTCTTCTCTGTGGAGGCATATTCTTCTATTTTCTCTGTCAGGTCATTTTATACTGTCATTCCACTTTACCTTCCTTCCTCCTTCTTCTGTGTTTTCTTCCTTGTCCCTCCTGAAGGAGTTCCTCCTATTTCTGTGCCCTGATCAGATGGTAAAGTACTCTCTTTGTTCCTTTTCACATCTGGTGCAATAGCCACTAAGCACTACGAACATCACAATATCTTGAAACTATTAGACTTTAAAGCATGTTTGCCTCAATCATAAACACTCATATTTTTTAGACAGCCTTTTCCTTAACACAAATCACTTCACAGGTCACTGAGAACTTCCTTTAATCTTATCACTACATTTTCTCAGTAAGATATCCCAACCTAATTCTTTCATGCAAACAGTTAACTTCCTTGTTTAGTGAAGCATTTTAGATGGTCAAATACAGAGAACAACTAGACAGAGTTCAGAAGCAGCCTACACATGGTCTAAAATATACAGCACACTGGACAGAGAGCATTATAATTTTGAATATTTTAACAAAAATATGCCCGAAATTAATGGGAGACTTAAGCATTTCTCTGTAAGAATTTTGCCAATGAAGTTTTTACTTGCTTATTTCTCAAACTGTAGATAATTGGATTTAGCATGGGAATTACAACAGTATAAAATACAGAATCCATCATATCATCGTCATCTACTTCTGGATGTACAGGACGCAGATACATAAAAAGAAGAGAGCCATAGTATAAAGACACAGATAAGAGATGGGCTCCACAGGTGGAGAAGGCTTTCTTTACACCTTTGATAGATTTCTGCTTCAAGATCGAACACAGAACAAGTGTATAAGAGACAAGAATAGTCGTAATAGTGAATAGCTGAATTGAGCCACCTACAAGAAAAAGCATCAGGTAATTAAGAGAAGGATCAGTACAGGAAATCTTTAACAATGGCATAACATCACAGTAAAAGTGATGTATTATGTTAGAATTGCAGAAAGTTAGTCTGAATAAAAAACCTTCATGAAGCAAAGCATTAACAAATCCACCAACAAAGGACAATAGTACCAGACGCAAACAGAGTCTATTTTTCATAATTACTGGGTAGAGCAAAGGTTTGCATATGGCTACATAGCGATCATAGGCCATTGTTCCCAAGAGGAAACATTCCGTTGTTGCACTGATTCCCAAGGAAAGAAACTGTATCATGCATTCAGACAAAGAGATCAGATTACTCGTAGCTAAGAAGTTGAAAAGCATCTTTGGTGTCACTGTGGATGATAACCAAGTATCCACAAAGGCTAAACTCCCTAGAAACAAGTACATGGGAATATGAAGGTGGGGGTCATGCCAGATAAGAGTGATCAGACCAAGGTTCCCCACAATGGTGATGAGATAGATCATCGAGAAGAGCAGGAACAGGGGGATTTTCCATTGTGACAGATGAGTGAGTCCAGTGAGAACAAATTCTGTCAGCAGTGTCGCATTCTCTCTTCCCATGTCCTCACCAAATGTCCCTGAAATGGAAGACACAGTCTTCACCAAGAGTTTAAAGTGATTTTCTAGGTAATGGCGTTTACATGCAGCCATATACTTAGCAGAATGTTCTTTTATTGAAGCTAAAGTTATTGAGATAAATTGAAACTATCTTTAAGGGTGAAGAAAGATATAAATTCAGGGTCCAGAATTTAAATATAATTGTACCAAAACATTTAAAGAAAACAAGGCATCTACCAACATTTGTAAAAACTATATAAATCCCATTTGTTGGGTAGAAATTTTTATATGTGAGCTGTAAACAATGAGTCAAGAGAAAAGATTTTTATGCACCATCACCATAACATAGACTGATCTGAATGTTCTCAATCAAATGAAATATAGTGACTAAATTGCAGGAGAAATTTCAAAATAAGTATTAACTGGCAATATGTTTCAAAATTAATTTTAAAGTAAAAACACAGTAGTAAAAAGAAATGGGTTTCTTACAGAGAACGCTGAAGGCAACAGTGTTAGAAAGCCCTTACTGTATTCAGACCCCAAAGGAGATTTATACTTCAGAATTTTCTGGGAACATTTGTGTAAAACTGATACATTAGTAAAAACTAAAGTCTAATAGTCTACCTTTTAAAAACATCTCAGAATGCCTTTCAAAAAAGTAAAATCAAAATGTATGTAGTAGAACACTGGAAGTAATTAGAGAGCATAATGGTAAACTACAAAGAAATCAAACTGTAGACCGACTACTAAGCAGTGACATACCTCATGCTAATTAGATATTCAGTGAAAAAGAAGAAAACTTATTTGTGAACTTTATATGGAATGTTTTAAACTTCAGCTTGAGAAATTAGACACATTAGTCTGTTGTTTTTATTATAAAGAGGAGAGTTAGTCTATGAGGACTTAATAATGTGTAGTGTATTCCCTTCCTGTTTGTACAGTGAATTAGTTCACTCCACATGAAAATTTCTCTATCTTAGAGTTAGTCTCTTTTTCAAGGAAACATTTCTCATTAAAACCAAGAGTCCTTGGCAATTCACAAAATAAATATACACTGGGCAATACATAACTACTTACTTTATGGTTGTGATTATTAAGAAATGAAATGTAATGGCAATAAAAAGATAAAGTACAAAATAATTGAATAAAGATCCCTGCACGTTGTAAATTAAGAAAATTTAACGCCTGTGGTGAAACAGTTTCTTGCACATGATAGATCCTATTTTTAAAACAGAAGAAAAAAGGAGAAACAAATGGCTACAAAAGGCATTAGGATTCTGTAGGTAGTCTAAAACATGTAGAGGACAATTGGTATGTGTCCAACACACTTAGGCTGCTGTTATCAATTATCTAAGGATAAATGATTGAAAAGTATAAGGAAGGGGCAGACATTATGGTGAGAAAAAGCACAAGAAAGAAAAGTACAAAATACATATACATATAAAAGGGGGTTTTAAAGTAGTTTCCCTGCAGTAGATATAGGGGGAAAAACCCCAAGAAGGCACACCTCACAGTAGCAAATAATACATATAGTGCTAGGATAGGGTTACTACTTTTTGAGTTGTTTCCCAATAATGTCAGCTAGATGCCCAAGTACACACACAGTCTGTGCCCAATATTCTTGGATACCCTCCAGAACTTGACAGTAAGCCACTATTGCTGCATAAGTCACAAAACGCGGAGAAATTCATGAAAATACTTGCTTCATGACATCTTAAAAATCATTATGTTAAACCTAAAATCTTGAAAGAGCATCAAAAGCTACTTTGCTTATTTATATTCAGTAATGATATATACAAGAATACCTAAATAAAATATACAGGAAGCTTTTTCTTGTTGTCTTCATTCATTATATTTAATGCTAAATATAAAAGTATAGTGAAATAAAACATTCTTGAATATCTATGGAAAGCATGTTGGAGATTAAAGAATTCATTTCTCACTTACACATATCTTGAAAGAAATCCCTGAGGTCCTGAAAAAGTACCGGGCTTTCTAAATCATAAAGAACACAACAGCACAGGAAGGCAGTAATATGGACAAGCAATTCTTTTCACAGTGACTCATTTTGGAAATTTCATTACCCATTCAAAAAATATATTCTTTATATGAACTATTCCTTTCAATGCCTGGCTGAGATTGTAGCTCTGTTTGCTTTTCTAGAAGAAGGTGGATTAAAGAGCTAAAATTCCCATTTGGGGCTAAAGTTCTCCAGAGAACAAGGCAAGGGTGCTCTATGGGGCACCATAGATTTGGACCTCTATGAAATGCCCAAATTGGTCCCACAGAGTATCTCACACTTTAACATCATAAATTTACAATATGTAAGATGAATAGTAACTTGTGGAGAAACATTTCAATGACATCCTGCTTCCATCTCGAGGTCCAGTTGTGTAAGGATGAGTCTTCCTATCTTCCTGCTCCACATGTCTTCTCAGAGCACAAAATCTAACCTGGTCCCACATCCAGTTCCCAGCCTCCTCTAGCCACAAGAATACTGTGCCTCAGAGATCTAGTCTGGACTTCCACTGTCTGCCAGTACATACTGGTACCTTATCTCTACCCAGCTGCTCTATCCAGCCATGCATTCCATACCCTGCTTCACTGTGGAGAATCTACCACTATTCCTGTCATCACCGTCCACAAGTCCCTTGTATTACTAATAGGAGATCTTTCCTTTCTAAAATACAGGCTTTTAATGCTATGAACTTGCCATTTAGAAGCACTTTCATAGTGTTCCATAGGTTTAGGTATATTGTGTTTTCATTTTCATAAAGAGATTTTAATATCCTTTCTAATTTTATCATGACCTATTTTTCACCAAGTGGTAAGTTTTTCAGTTTCCAAGAGTTTGCAGACTTTCTGTTGTTGTTGATAGCCACTTTAATCCATATTGGTCAGATAAGATGCAGGGTGTAATTACAATTTTCTTATATCTGTTGAGACTTTCTTGTTGTCTAAATTCATGGTCATTGTGGATAAAGTTTCGTGAAGTGCTAAGTAGAAAGTATATTCTTTCATGATTAGATGAAATGCTCTTTCGCTATCTCCAGGTCCATTTGATTTATGATAATTCTTAACTCTTACATTTTTCAGTTTAGTTTTTGATAACAACTCTATTTCTCAGAGTGCGGTACTAATATCTCCCACTATAACTGTGTGATGGTCAGTGTGTGATTACTGCTGTAGTAGTACTTCGTTTAAGAACTTGAGTGCACTGGTATTTGATGAATAAATGTTTATGAATTAAGTAAGTTCTAGATGAATTTTTTCTTTAGCTAGTATGTAGTGTCTTTGATTTCTTCTGAACACTTTGGTTTAAAATCAAATTAGTCCGATATTAAAATGGATACAAACATACATGATGGAATATATTTTTCATCATTTTACTCTGAGTTGACATGTCTATCCTTGATGAATAGACAGTTACTCCTGAGGACAGTAGAATTGTCTGGAAACATGTATTCAAAATGTAGATCATAAGATTCAGTTATAAGTTCATTTTAGAAGTTTATAAACACTAATCTGATGACCAACCTTCTAAAAAACTCATTATGATGTTAAACACAAGTAGCAGGTATTGAAATATTTATAAATGGACATAAGTATGGCTAGGAAGATAAAAAGATAAATTGAAAGGATCTATAAGATCAAGGCATTGTTATGCAGTGACACACCACACCTTAACTTGGTATTCAAAAGAAGGAAAACAATATCTGTTAACTATAGATATGATCCTCTAAGGGATGAAAATTAAGATGCGCTCATCTGTTTATTATAATCATTGAGCATGGAAGTACATACCACTGCTTAGCTCTCTTCCCAGTAATTACTGTAATCTCCTCAGAATTCCTACCTCATAACAACACCTCTAGAGCCCATGTTACTTCAAAGAAAATCAAAGGAAAGACACAGTAATGATACACCCCAGAACTGGACCAGATATTTGAGAAATATACTCATAATGGAAGGAAAGTTCATGAGTATAAAAAAGACAAATATAACGTGCAGAATGGCAAAATAAAAGCTCTTTTGGGGGTGAATTACAAGAGTTTCCTGAGTTAAAATTATGGATTTATTAATAGCTTGGTGAAATATTTTCATGCAGGTCATCAGAAACAGCAGGAAATGATGGGAGGAAAGTGCCCTCACAGTGATGCTGTGTGTTCTTCTGAGAACTGTGTAGAGTATTCAGCATTTGGTTGTGGTCCTGCACTGCTGTGGTCTTTTTCCTGTAGAACATCTAAGGGAAAACTTTTAGAACAAAGTATTTCAAAAAGGCAAGAGGAGAGGAGAGGAGAGGAGAGGAGAGGAGAGGAGAGAGGAGGAGAGAGAGGAGAGGAGAGGAGAGGAGAGAGAGAGGAGAGAGAGAGGAGAGGAGAGGAGAGGAGAGGAGAGGAGAGGAGAGGAGAGGAGAGGAGAGGAGAGGAGAGGAGAGGAGAGGAGAGGAGGAGAGGAGAGGAGAGGAGAGGAGAGGAGAGGAGAGGAGAGGAGAGGAGAGGAGAGGAGAGGAGAGGAGAGGAGAGGAGAGGAGAGGAGAGGAGAGGAGAGGAGAGGAGAGGAGAGGAGAGGAGAGGAGAAGACTGAGACTTAGGGATTTAGAGGAGAAAAGCACAACCAACATGGGATGGGAAACTTGGGTGTATAAAAGAAAGAAAGGGGAGGAAGAGAACAGGAAGGGTTTATCAAAGACAAGTGGATGTACAAAAGAAAAGAAAGAAAGCATAGAAAGGAAGCAGCAGAGTACTTCTACAAATCTAGAATGCCTCTTTCTTTCCAATAGTTGTTCATATTTTCCTAAATACATGGTACCATTTGGAGAGTGGAAAGAAAGGTAAAATTTCATAAATATATTATAAGTCCCTCAAATTAATTATAAATAGATAAGTAATTAAAAACCTTATTTAAATGTACACATCAAGTATATATATATTTATATCTATATATGTGTGCACAAGTTTTTGATGCTTCATTTTCAGTGTTTGTCTTAGCTTTAGTGTTTATTAACTATTAAAAAGATTGAAAAAATATTTTCCTTTAAAATCAAAATATATTTTTTACAGAGTATAGATTTTAAAAACAGACATATTAAATTAGATTTCATTAACTTTTTGTGTTTGATGTATATGAATGCACATAGTTAGTGCCTGAGATTTTTCCTGTACACACATGATGTACTTTTGGTATCACAACAAATACAAATACAAAACAAAACAAAACAAAGAGAAATATTTTCTCAGCAAATATTACAAGTTTGATTTAAGATATTCATATAGTTCTCCAAAATTTGTTTGGCTTCTATTTCATTTTGCTTTGTTTTAGTAGAATTAAATTTCTCCAGGTCACTTTTGCATACAGGTGATTTACGCCATGCCATTATTTAGGTTTCTCCAGGTAAATTTAATGGGGATATATATATAACTACACATCAAGATATTATATATATACATACATATATAAATATATATAAAGTTATAATGTTCCAAATTCCATATATACATTCTTGTGTATGCATTATAAATAATGTTCATTATGAAAGTATAATATTTAAGTAAAATATAAGTATTATTATAAATTGATTATGTAACTTATGACTTTTACTTGTGAGGAATTGATTTTAATGACTTATGAAGGAACATGATAAAGAATGCTATGATTTCTGAAATCATCAGAATAATTGATTATATGATAATTCACATGATTTTACACTGATTTTTGCTTTAATACTGTAGTTCAAAAAACTTAAACATCATACTTTAGTCAAGACTGGAGATATGGCTCAGCTGTTAAATGCTAGGTTCACAATTGAAAGTCACTATAGTTACATAGAAAGATTTTTAAAACAATACAGAGAACTATTCAAGCTATTTTGCCAATTTATATTAAGCCATGAATTAAAGAATACAGGTAATTCTTTATGTTTGCTATCTTCATCTATACCCAGCTATATAAAATTATATGAAATAAAAAGGACTCTTAAAATCCTATGGAAAGCAAGGTGGATATTTATTTGTTCCTTACCCATATCAAGGAATCAATTGCAGAGATCCTTAGAAAGTGTTAGGTGTTCTAAGGCAGAAAGGAGAACAGTCGTACAAGACTGCAGGACCATGGGTAGTGATTCATCACACTTCATTTGGAAGTTTTATGACTAAGGACAGCAAACTCTGTTTGTATTACTTTTCCTTCAACACAAGAACTATTTATTGGACTGCTATTCCACAGAAAGAAGGGCTCAACAACTGGAATTCCCACAAGAGCCTCAAGGTCCACTGGAGGCAAAGAAGAGGTTTCTATCCTGGAAACTATAGGTTTAGACAGGTATGAGAAGTCCAAATTTGTTCCATGGGGCTTTGTAGACTTTAAAACCACAAATATTCATCTACTGTAAGAAGCTCTAACTTTATCAATAGAAACTATATTTTTGTACTCTTTTCCATGATAGGATTAGCCAAACTAATATAAAATTTTACACTTTGAGGGTTTTGAACGATATGCTTTTTCTGAGCTCATCAAACACAACTTTATTAATGTCAATGAACAAATCTCACTTTCTTAAGGTATGAGTTTTGATTTCAATGTGGGGTTGTGAAATATTTGGCAGTCCTAATAGTTTTCTAAATTGCAGCACTCCTAAAATTCATTCAGAATAAACTATGTGATAAAGCTGGGGTGACTCTGCAGTACGGAGCCTGCTGCGTTGGGACGTCACTGCAGCCTTGGTTCACACGCAGTGCACGACAAGTGTCATCTTAGGCAACAGAAAACTCTGTGTCAAACACCTGATTCATGATCTAGGTTAATATGCAATATGAATTATAGTTTTTATTTTGCAAACAGTGTTTTTTGGTTTTTACACAGTCACACTCGTTTAATCACAGAAGACTTAAGACAATAAAAATTTTCCCATCATCTTTTCTCAGTAATATCAAGTTTGCCTTTCAAGAATATTCTGATAGAATAAAAACATTTGGTTTTAAAAATTGAGTCACAGACTTGACACTCATAAAAATTCTTAAATAAACTGTTGCTTGGAATCGTGATAGCATTTCTAGCAATTTCTGAAATGGTCCTAAGAATATTTTTGCCATTTTGAATTATCAGTGGTTCTCAACCTTCCTAATGCTGCCACTGTTTATTAGAATTCCTCATGTCGTGATCCCCAAAACAAAAAATATTTTTGTTGCTATTTCTTTACTGTAATTTTGCTACTGTTATAAATTCTAATGTAAATATCTGATATTCAGTATACATTAGGTGACCCCTGGGAAAGGAACTTTGACCCTCCAAAGAGGACAAGGCCCACAGGCTAAGAACAACTGTATTACATGATTTTGCAATATGGCATTTTTAGCATTGAAGATGATAAAATCAAAACCCAGTAATCTACTCTGAAAAGTACTGAAGGTGATCTACATCTGGCAATAGGAAATATTCATCAAAGACTTAATTCTATACCAAAAAACAAGAAAATACCATAACTAGTTAAATTTGCTTTCTTCTTTAATAATTGACAAATTATATGCATATTAGAGATGTGTTTAAAATTCAATCCATGAGTTGTTAATTAATAATTGGATGAGAAACTTGGGAGACACAGGAAAAATGAAAAATATAAGCACTATCTATGGTTCCCAAGCACCAAAGCCTGGCATCTCACTGCCCTGTAGACCCTGAAATGCACATTCTGCTCACATGGCTATGTGTTGGCAGTGTTACAGCAAGGTGATGCTGTGGACACTGCTACCCACAGGCCATCACTGAGAGGGCCAAATTATCAGACAAACCAAAAATTGAAAATGTGAATTTCCTACAGTGAAAGAAACAGAGAGGAGGAAGATGTGGTCAATGAGGCAGTGTATTTGGGATCACGCAGGACTCTGAGGGAGGGTCACAGACTGTGAAGATTCCAGATTGTATGAATACTCTGGAGGACAATTAACCGGACAGTAATACATTTAGACTTTCTTTTTTCTTCTTTAAATGTATTTTATTAGTTCTTTGGGAATTTTATGTAACACGTGAACAATCAACTCCTTCCAGATCTATGTGTGTGCATGTCTGTTTTTCCATATGAAGCTGAAGATTTTTTTTTCACTCTCTTTGAAGAAATGTATAACATCATCTTAAATCTTGTCCATAGGACTCTTTTAAACCATAAATATTAAAGATTAATGATATTGTTATTGTTGACCCTCCCAAACTTTCTCAAGATCTTATTGCCAAAACACCACTTGCTTTCGGTATGAAATATGCAGAAATCAAGCTGCTGCCCACCTATATGTTTGTCTCCTACTATCTAACATTTATAGTGCTGAAAGGCACTATTTGTGCTACTGAATGAATAAATGATCACAAATGTAAGTCAGCAATGAGTACTGCAACCTACAGCATCCTCAGTACAGGAGTTAGATATACTGGTGAAATACTGACATAAATGATATGGGAGTAACAAGCACTTTCTGATTCAGTTAAGGCAGAATACATGAAATGAATTAATTAGGTCAAGAACCTGACACTAGGTAGGCCATTGGCCCTAGGGGAAATCCTAAAACTATTATTATTTATATTACTATTATATTATTATTATGCTGAATAAACAGAGAAAAAATGACTCCTAATGACACATTGTATATCCGTAGATCAATGTGTCACTCAACACTCATCAGACAATCTTCTTGCAGAACTGCAGTAACTCAGATGGTAACTGACACAGAGAACAGCAAGTGGAGAACATAGAGACAATAAGAAACCTTAGAGCCCTCGACTCTAAATGGAAAGTCTTGATCAAACCCCTCCCTTCTGGACTCAGGAATCTATGTGGAAGAGGAGGGAGAGAGACTAAAGGCCAGAGATGGTGGATGCCTACAAGGAAACAACACAGGAGGACTGATGTGCATTTGTGCTCATAGAGATTAGGAAAGCATGAACAGAAACTTTACCAGTTCAAGCAAATCAAATTCCTGAAAGCAGAAGGAAAAGTGACTAAACTGTGTCCTTTGTAACTAGGAAGCTATTTGCAATTTCCAGCCACTAAGAAAAGGAAAATCTCCAAAGGAATGACTCTTTGTATATAAACCACACTCCAGAGCAGGACTTAGGTTAAGGTGTACTAATCCAAATCAAAACAGACTCGTGTTTTATTGGACTTTGTTTGTAAGTTTAATTCAGTTTAGTTTCTATCATTTTTTTCTTTGAGAATGTGAATGAAATGAAGTTAGTTAAGCAGATTGATGGGTAGCTACTGAAGGTATCAGGAGGCAAAGACTATAATCAAAATGTGCTGTATATACTTTTTAAAATTTTAAAATGTAATTAAATATTTTTAAATATTATTAAAGTTTTTAAAATATTATTAAATTATATTATGTGTGTATATGTATGCCACAATGTGCATGTAGAGAACAACTTACTAAGGACAAGTATTTATTTAAAGCATGAAGCATCTGAGGGCCAAATCTGGGTCCCTAGGCTTGGTGGCAAGCACCTTTATCTGCTGATCCATTTTGCTAAGCCTCTCAAGATTTTCTACAAACAAATACACACATACTGAAGAAAACCTTCTATCACAGCTAAAGCAAAATAAAAGTTTTTTAAATAGTTTTGTTGATTTGTTGTTTATTTTCCTAAACCATGTTCATGTTTTGGTCCTCTAATACGTATAGGATAATTTGTCATAAATCCTAAAAGTAGAATATTGAAAAATGTGCTCATATGCTCATCTAAAACTAAACATTATTTTACTGCATTTTTATTTTTTTATTTTCTCATGCAATACATCCTGACCTGATTCCTCTTCCTCCATTCTACCCAGGTATCCTCTCCACTTCCACTGTCCCCTATTCTCAATTACTGAGATACGTTCCCCTTGCTTTCCTTTAAAAAACAAGCAGGTGTTCCAGAAATCACAGCTTAACAAGGGACAACAAGACAAAATGAGACTAGGCACAAACCCTCATAGAAAGGCTGGACAACAAAACCCAGTAGGAAGAAAAGGGTCCCTGGAACAGGAAAAAGATTCAGAAACAGTCCCTTACTTTTAGGAATCCTATAAAAACACCAAGCTAACAACCATAGCTTAACGCAGGAGATCTAGCACAGACCCATGCAGGCTCTGTGATTGCCACCTCAGTCTCTGTCAGCACCCATGAGCCCTGCTTAGTTGATTCTGTGGGGCATGTTCTCCTGATGACCTATGTTCTGATTCTAATAATCCTTTCTCCCTTCCCCTTCTGTGGGGATCCCTGAGCTCCAAAGGAGTAATCGAGTAGAGATCCCTAATTTGGACATCCTCTCCACCTTGTTTGGCTGTTGGACTGTACTTCGGCTACCATTAGCTGCCCGAGTAGCCTCTCTGATAATGATTTGGCTAGGCAATAATCTCTGAGTATAGCAGAATATCATGTAAGGGATAATTCAATGATTTTTTATTATGTTTTTAATACTCTTGCATGGTGCTTTAATTCAACACATGAAATTACTCACAATTGAGTGAAACTTTCTATAGCATATCAACCTTTGTATCCTAAACGTTCCTTCATGGATAGACGTTGCCCCTTTACTAATTAATATACAATAAACAATAAATCTTTGTTGTGGCAGAAAAGTATGTTGCATATCTTACCATTGTTATAGGATCAATGATTAGAATTGTGACATTGAATGAATAAACAAAATGTCTAGGCAATTGGCAAGAAATTACTTCCTCAATGGGCATAGTATGTTATCAGTGAAATTCAGCAGACTACAAACATGTGCAATAACATGAGCATTCTTGGCAGAAAAAATAATACCTAATGACCTGTGATTTCCTCGTCCCTTTCATGTGGTTCTGAGGCTACCTATTAGGAATTGTACGACCAGCTCTAATTTTATGAACATGGCTTCCAAATTCATACAATGATGGTATGTGTTCAAATATATGTACATTATACTTTCATAGTCAAAAAGGAGCAACTTGCCTGAAGTTCATTACAGTCAGTCAATATACAAAGAAACTGGTTTATTTAACTGAATATCAGTTTCAGTATATGATGCTTTTGATTGCTTTGAAAAAATATTCAAAATGAGAAGCAGCATCCATTCCTACGTTCATAGTTTCTCTGGTTCAAAGAATAACCGAGAGGAGCAGAACACTAATAGTATCCTTTATACTTTTGCTTGAAGATTCACTTGAATTTTTTGAATATTTGTTTAAGACAACATGTTTATAAATCAGTGTGCTGTACATTACAAAGGACAGAAAACACACTTTACAACATAAGTGAACTGTGGGCCAAAATAAGAATATGCAAGTTCAGGTGTGATCTAAGGACAATAAACAAAAGTTTTTAAAGTTTGGTGGTATGAGGTATGCTAAGCTCTTTGAAGTTATCAAAAACATTTCATGAAATTATTTATATATTATCAATCTTTAAAAGGTATACAATTACAGGTTTCAGTTAAATGAAGAGAATTGGTAAGGAGTGTGCCAACTTTCCTTTACTGTAGCCACAAACAGTTGAGATAATCAACTTACAAAGAGCAAAAGCATTGTTTGTCTTACAGTTTGGAGGTTTTAATGTCTGATCCATTGATCTCATTGTTTTAGGGCTTGTGATTCTGACAGAACTGCAAAGAAAGGAAAAACTCTTTACCTCATATCTAGAGTACAAAAATGGAAAGAGGAAGATACCAGAGTCCCAGAATCCCCTTCGAATAGAAGATTCCAATGACACAACCTCCCATTCAGATCCAACTGAAAGTTTCCAGTAACTGCTAATAATTCCAGGCTACAAGATAAACTTTTCATTTTCTGTGAGGGACCTCAGATCATGATAGTGCTTGACAAGGCATATTGAGGACAAAAAATAAGTCTACACTCAGGCACAGAGATACACTTGCATCACAATAAATGAGGAATTTGCATAAGTATTTACACATACTTTTTATATGTATGCATGCAATATAGTACTAATGACAACCCATGAAAACTACTGAAAAGGGGTATTATTCAATCAAAACTATACTAGAGAATCCGAGGGTAGAAAGTGTGGAAAGAAATATATTATCTGCAAACAGGTGAAAACACGTTTTGCAAAATGTGAATAGACTTGCTTTTAGGATGGACAGCATCACACGTTAGTGTTGGGAAGAGAAAAGCAGAGGTGGGGCTGAAGATGGGTCACTCATACTGTACTCACCATGTGCGTGAAGCCTCGGATCAAGGTCATCCTGAGCATAAAGCTCACATTATTTGTTTTCAGATTGTAATTTAATTACTAAATTTCTCCACTCCCTTTCTTCCCTCCAGGCCCTCCACTATACACTGCTTGCTCTTCAAATTCATGATCCCTTTTTGCCTCATTTGTTGTTGTGTGCATACACACATGTGTTTGTATGTACATATATTGTCTAATATAACTTGGTTAGTCTGAGTAACGTTATTTTTATATATGTGTTCAGGGATGAATATTTAGCACTAGATAATCAATTGGTGTGCTGGTCCTCACAGAGGACGACTTTTGCCCCCAGCTTTACCTGGTTGCCTGTAGATTTTTGGAAGAGTTGAGGGCTCGTGGGCATTTCCAATCAAGTTTGGAATGTTCATTGGTGTCCTGCTTGTTCTGCTCACATTTGAACAGTCATATTGATGAGCCTTTGTTGGTATAGCTTCTGTTACTAGGAGACAAAAAATCACAGCAAATTCCCTTATCCTCTGATTCTTATAATCCTTCAACTGCTCATCTACATTGCTCCTGAGCCTTAGACTTGGGAGTATTTTGTAGATGTATCCCTTGGAACCGGGCTCCAGAACTCTGCCTTTTGATTCATTGTAGTTATCTGTAGTGATCATTCTCTGTTAAGAAGAAAAGTTTCCTTGATGTGGGGTGCAAACTACACTTAACTGTATGTATTAGGATAAATGTTTATAGATTATTGTTAGAGTTCATGCAGATTTCATATATTAGCATCTGTACATTCTCCTCTAATAACCATAATTCACTATCACTGATTAGTTAGCTACAGTACCACACATGGCTTCCCTCATCTTGAGCAAGTCTTAAGTCCAATTACAGATCTGTTACTTATCACCAAGGTATGCATCACAGCTAGGTAGGATTTTTGTTTGCCTCCCTCTTAGAAAAGTTATATAGCATCACATGATGTCATAAAAGGTATTCCTCCAAAGGTAGCTTCCAGGTCAGTTTCATTTCAAGGGTCTCTGGGCTAGGTTTCTGAAGTGTGTGGCATCTACAGCAAGAGAGAGTTGATTAACATCTATCTCAGGGTAAGCGGTAAGCAAGGTTAACAGCAATAGGCTCTATGCTTTGAGAGTCTCTTAGCCCTTTTCAAAGCATTCAAAGAGGGCTTCTTGTGTCTAGTATTGGGGCTTTTGTTAGATGCTCTTTGGGCTCTTACAGGGAGCTCCATCAGCCCAGAAGAAAAAAATTATATATATATATATATATATATATATATATGATAATATATATGAATATATATGAATATATGAATATATATTATATATAGTTTTTTATAGAATTAGTTGGTACTATAATTCCTTAGGAGTTTTTTCAAATATCTATGTTGTTATTTCAACTACTTCCCATATTCTTCTGTGCCTGAGTCCCTCTACTTCCCTGTGGAGGCCTCTTCTATTTTCTCTGTCAGTTCATTTTCATACTGTCATTTCACTTTTCCCTCCATCCTCCTTCTTCTGTGTTTCCTCCCTGTCCCTCCTGAAGGAGTTCCTCCTATTTCTGTTCCCTGATCAGATGGTAAAGCACTCTCTTTGTTCCTTTTCACATCTGGTCCAAAAGCCACCAAGCACTATAGACATCACAATATCTTGCAACTATCTGACTTTAAAGAATGTTTGCCTCTAGCATAAACACTCATAATTCTTAGACAGCCTTTTCCTTAACACAAATGACTTCACAGTTATAAAATACAGGCTACTGAGAACTTCCCTTGATCTTATCACTAATTTTCTCAGTAAAATATCCCAACCTAATTCTTCCAAGAAATCGGTTAACTTCCTTGTTTAGTGAAGCATTTTAGTAGAATTTCTATAAGAAGAGGAAGCCACAATTTCCCAGTAGAATTAATGATGGTACTTTTCAAATTACTAGCAACATTCCCATAATTTGTGAGTTTACGAAAACAAAACTGCCTCATGAGAAGAGGTAAATGTGCGGGGTCTTCATTCTGTCAGTGACATCAAATTCATGTCATTTCCATTGGAAATACACTATTACAACTCTTAATGCATATCTGAATTCACAATGAGTAACACACAAATCTATTAATGTATTTTAATTTGATTTCTGTTGTATTTCTTTAAAGTGAAGCATTTTATTCAAAGTCTTTGTGTGATTTCATATGTATTTTGTATATTTTAAGGAAATGGGTACAAAAAGGAGTTCATTTAAGGGCTAGCTCTGAAGAACAGGGATATGTAAGGTGGGTAAGAGCTCTTGCTGCACAAGATGAATAACTGTGTTTACATTTTCAGCAACGTGGCAAACAAATGATAGCAGGAAAGGGGTTCCAATTTCAGCATTGTGAAGATTGCAGTACCACACATACTTGTAGCATCAGTGATGTGGGTGATGTAGAAAGGAGGACGGTTAGGTAAGCATGCTGCAAAATTTGCTCCTGCTTCAGGAAAAAGTAGACCTTATAAAAAAAAATAAGGTGATAAATGATGATTCCTGTTGAACAGGTTTGTTGTTCCCATATGTTTTCATGGTCAAGTGTAACTATGCACATAAGTGTGCATATACCATACAAATATAACACACACTATATTGATACATTCACATACACACAAAGCAGGAATCAAAAATCTCCTAATATAGACATATTGCAAAACATTTACAGAATATACAATTTTATCAATAAAGTATGTATAATTCTGAATGTTTTAATAAAAATGTGCCTGAATTTAATGGGAGACCTAAGCATTTCTCTTTAAGAATTTTGCCAATGAAGCTTTTACTTGCTTATTTCTCAAACTGTAGATAATTGGATTTAGCATGGGAATTACAACAGTATAAAATACAGAGTCCATCATATCATCGTCATCTACTTCTGGATGTACAGGACGCAGATACATAAAAAGAAGAGAGCCATAGTATAAAGACACAGATAAGAGATGGGCTCCACAGGTGGAGAAGGCTTTCTTTACACCTTTGATAGATTTCTGCTTCAAGATCGAAAACAGAACAAGTATATAAGAGACAAGAATAGTCATAATACTGAATAGCTGAATTGAATCACCTAAAACGAAAAGCAAAAGGTAATTAAGATAAGGATCAGTACAGGAAATCCTTAACAATGGCATTACATCACAGTAAAAGTGATGTATTATGTTAGAATTACAGAAAGTTAGTCTGAATAAAAAGCATACATGAAGTAAAGAGTGAGTAAATCCACCAGCAAAGCACAATATTATCAGACATACACAGAGCTTATTTGTCATGATTACTGGGTAGAGCAAAGGTTTGCATATGGCTACATAGCGATCATAGGCCATTGCTCCCAAGAGAAAACATTCTGTAGTTGTACTGATTCCAAAGAAAAAAAACTGTATCATGCATTCAGACAGAGAGATCACTGTACACTTATTTAAAAAATTGAGAAGCATCTTTGGTGTCACTGTGGATGATAACCAAGTGTCAGCAAGTGCTAAACTCCCAAGAAACAAATACATGGGAATGTGAAGGTGGTGGTCATTCAAAATGAGAGTGATCAGACCAAGGTTCCCCACCATGGTGATGAAATAGATCATCATGAACATCAGGAACAGGGGGATTTTCCATTGTGGCAGGTGAGGGAGTCCTGTGAGAACAAATTCTGTCAGCAGTGTTGCATTCTCTCCTCCCATATCCTCACCAGTTGTCCCTGAAATGAAAGACAATGGAAGGCACACAGTTTTCACGGAGAGTTTTAAAGTGAATTTCTGGGTAGTGACATTTACATGCAGCCATACACTTACACAAACGCCCTTTTATTGTAGCTACTAGTATTGTGATAAATAGAAACTGTCTTTAAGGTTGAAGAAAGACATAAGATCAGGATCCCAATTTTAAATATGAATATACCAACATATTAAAAGAATTCAAGATGTCTTCCAATATTTGTAAAAAGTGTATAAATCTCATTTGTCTGGGTAGAAAATTTTGTATCTGAGTTGTAGACCAGGAGTCAAGAAAAAGATGTTTATGCACCGTCACTACAACTTAGAATGAACTGAACGGTCTCAGTCAAATGGAATATAGTGACTAACATGCAGGAGAAATTTCACAAGAAGTAGTAACTGGCAATATGCTTCAAAATTAATTTTAATGGAAAAATATAGTAGTAAAAAGAAATTTGTTTCTGTCGGAGGAAGCTGAGGACAACATTGTTAGAAAGCCCTTTTGATATTCAGACCCCAAAGGAGATTATAATTCAGAATTTTCTAGGATCGTTTGGGTAAAACCGATACATTAGTATCTCTTAAATTCTAATAGTCTACCTTTTTAAAAACATCTCAGAATGCCTTTCAACTAAGTAAAATCAAAAATGTATGTGGTAGGACACTGGAAGTGATTATAGAGCAGAACGGTACCCACAAAGGATTCACAATACAGACCAACTAAGCAGTGACATATTGCATACTTATTAGATATTCAATGAAAAAGAAGAAAAATTATTTGTGAACTTTATATGGAATCTTTTAAACTTTCACTTGAGAAATTAGACCCATTAGTCTGTTGTTTTTATCATAAAAAGGAGATTTAGTCTATGAGGACTTAAAATATGTGGCGTATTCCCTTCCAGTTTGTACAGTGAATTAGTTCACTCCACATGAAAATTTCTCTTAGAGTTAGTCTCTTTTCCAAAGAAACATTTCTCATTGAAACCAAGAGCTTGTGGCAGTTCACCAAATAAATATACACTGGGCAATACATAACTACCTAAATTAATGTAGTGATTATTAAGAAATGAAATATAATGGCAATAAAAAGATAAAGTACAAAAAAACTGAATAAAGATCCCTGTTGAAAATTAAGAAAAATTAATGCCTGTTGTGAAACAGTTTCTTGCACATGGTAGAGCCCATTTTAAAAACAGAAGAAAAAAGGAGAAACAAATGTCTACAAGGCATAAGGATTCTGTAGGTAGACCAAAACATGTAGAGGACAATTGGCATTTGTCCAGCACACTTAGGCTGCTGCAAACTGTTATCTAAGGACAAATGATTGAAAAGTATAAGGATGGGGTAGACATTGTGGTGAGAAAAAGAACAAGAGAAAAGGAAAAAATACATAAGTATCTGAAAGGGGGCTTAACAGTAGATATAAGGAAAAAAACTCCAACAAGACGCACCTCACACTAGCAAATAATATGTATAGTGCCAGGATAGCATTACCACATCTTGAGTTGTTTCCCAACAAAGTCACTTAGACCCCCAAGCACACAGTCTGTGCCCAATACTCTTGGCAACCCTCCAGAATTTGACAGTAAGGCACTGTTGCTGCATAAGTCACAGAACGTGGAGAGATTCATGAAAATACTAGCTTCACGAGATTAAAAGTCAGTATGGTAAGCATAAAATCTTGAAAGAGCATCATTAAAACTACTGTGCTTATTTATATTCAGTAATGACATATACAAATATACCTAAATAAAATATACAGGTAGCTTTTTCTCGTTGTCTTCATTCATACCCAGGTGTATAGGAATTCAATGCTAAATATAAAATTATAGTAAAATAAAATATTCTTGACTATCTATGGAAAGCACGTTAGATATTAAAGAATTCATTTCTCACTTACACGAACCTTGAAAGAAATCACTAAGTTCCTTAACCCTGCCAGGCTTTCTAAATCATAAAGAACACGACCACACAGGAAGGCAGTAATATGGGTATCAATTCTTTTCACAGTGACTCACTTTGGAAATTTCACTGCCCATTCATAAAATATATTGTTTATATGAACTGTCCCTTTCAATGCCAGGATGAGACTGTAGCTCTGCATGGTTTTTCTAGAGGAGGATGGATTATAGAACTGAAATACCCATGTGGGCTCAAGTTCTCCAGAGAACAAGGCAAGACTGCTCTACTGGGCACCATAGATTTGGACCTCTATGAAATGCCCAAATTGGTCCCACAGAGTATCTCACACTTTAACATCATAAATTTACAATGTGTAAGATGAATAGTTTAACTGTTCAGAAACATTTCAATGGCATTCCACTGAAATCTCCAAGGTCCAATTTGGTAAGGATGAGTCTTCCTGACCTCCTGCTCCACATGTCTTCTCAGCCCACAAAGTCTAGCCTGGTCCCACATCCAGTTCCTACTCTAGCCACAATAAGTTTGTACCTCATAGAGTCTTGTGTAGACCTGCACTGTCTGCCAGTACACGCTGGTCCCTTATTATCTATACCCAATCTATGCATCCAGCTGTGCATCTCATGCCCTTTTTCAGTGTTTGGTACCTACCATTATTCCTCACATCACCATCCCCAAGTCCCTTTTATTACTAATATGAGATCTTTCCTTTTTAAAATGCAGGCACTTCATTTTCATAAAAAAATTTTAATATCCTTTCCATTTTTGTCATGACCCATTTTTTACCTAGTGGTAAATTGTTCAGTTTCCAAAAGTTTGCATCCTTTCTGTTGTTGATATCCACTTTAATCCATGGTGATCAGGTAAGATGCAGGGTGTAATTATAATTTTCTTATATCTGATGAGACTTTCTATTTGTCTAAATTCAAGGTCATCTTGGATAAAGTTTCATGAAGTGCTAAGAAGAAAGTATATTCTTTCATGTTTAGATGAAATGTCCTTTAGCTCTCTCCCAGTCCATTTGATTTATGATATTACTTAACTCTTATATATTTCTGTTTTGTTTTTTTCTTGATAACAACTCTATTGCTCAGTGTGGGGTACTAATATCTCCCACTATCACTGTGTGAGGGTCAGTGTGTGATTTTCGTTGTAGTAGAAGTTCATTTAAGAACTTGGTTACTCTTGTATTTGATCAATAAATGTTTAGGACTTAAGTATCCTCTCAGTCATTTTTTTCTTTAATGAGTATGTAGTGTCCTTCCTTTCTTCTGATTGCTTTTGGTTTAAAATCCTTTTAGTCCAATATTAAAATGGAGACATTCATACATGATGGAATACATTTCCCATCATTTTACCATGAGGTAGAGATATCTATCCTTGAAAGAGGATGAAGTGTGTTTCTCGGAAGCAGTAGAAATATGAACCCCATATTTTCGTAATTTTTTTATTTCTTTTTATTTATTTATTTATTCTTCTTTTATACAATACTATCTGACCTCTTTCCCCTCCCTTCAGTTGTACCATTCTCCCTGCTAACTCAGTTTCCCAGTCCTAACCCCCTTTGATTTCTCTTAGAAAGGAGCAGGCCTCCCAGATATATCAGCCATATGTGGAGTAACAGGATGCAATCAGTCTAGACATCATGCTTCATATCAAGGCAGGGTTCAGCATCCTAGTAGGAAGAAAAGAGGCCCAAGAGCAGAAAAATGGGTCACAGGGACACCACTCTTACTTTTAGAAGCCCAATTAAAAAGACAAATCTATCAATCACAACATATATGCAAAGGACCTAGGGCCATGCAGGTTCTGTGATTGACAACCCAGTCTCTGTGAGCCTCTAGAAACCCTGCTTAGTTGGTTCTGTGGGTCACATTCTTCTGTTGACCTTGACTCTCTGTTTCTTATATTCCTTACCACTCCTCATCTATGGAGTCCTCCAACCTCCAAGGGGAGGGGTACAGTGGAGATCTCCAATCTGGATTCTCTCAACACCTAACTTTTGGCTGTGGGACTCTGCCTCTGCTCCCATTATCTGCCTTAGAGAGCCTGTCTAGTGACAATTGGGCTAGGCAAAATCTATGAGTATAGCAGAATATCCTTAGGAATCCTTTCAATATTTTTTTCTAGTCATGCTTGGTTCTACCCTAGATCTCAGGGTTATCCAGCATCTGATTTCTGTCCATCCAGGCGGTGTCAGGCTTGGGATATCTCTCATGGAATTGTTCTCAGGCATGGTTTTGGTTGGCCACTCCATCTAGTTCTGTGTCACCATCACATCTTGGAGGATGGACAGAGTATATGTTAAAGTTTGGTGGCTGGGCTGGTGACCCAGTCCTACCACTATTAGCCTTGCCTGGTTACAGAGATATAAAATCTCATTGTCTGTGTCTTTTCATTGGGAAATTGAGATCTTTAATGTTAATAGTTGGCAATGAGGAGGCTTTCTTGAACCTTATTATTTTGTTGTTATGGTATGCCCTCTATCCCAGTTGTGATTCTTATCTTTTAGGATTATCTGTTTGTTGTGTCTTCCAACATCTGGTCACCATTTAAATAAAGTTTTCCTTCTAGTGCATTCTGTAGAACTGGACTGATAGCTTGAAATTGCTTAAATTTGGTTTTATCACAGAATGTTGTTCTTTCTCTGTTGATCAGGATTGATAATTTTGCTGAGGATTCTAGTCTGGGTTGGGATCCATGATCTATCAGAGTTTGTAAAGCATTCAGACTAGCTTTTCTGCCTTGTAGAGTCTCCTTTGAGAAGTCAGATATTATTTTAAAGGACTTCAATTGTACTTACCTGGACTTTTCTCTTGAAGCTCTTATTATCCTTTATTCTGTATGTTTAATGATTTGATTTTTATGTGTCATTGCAAATTCCTTTTCGGTCCTATCTATTTGGTGTTAGGCACCTCCTTTTACAAAGTACGGGAATTTTCTTCCATAATTTCTTTAAAGTGTATCCTGTGCCTTTCCATTGGGTTTCTTCTCCTTTATCTATCTATTCCTGTTCTTTTTTGTGCATATGGACTTTGATTGTGCCTCAGATTTCCTGGAATTTTTATGCCTGGAATTTTCTATTTTGGGGTTTGAGTCTTTCTTTGACTAAACTATCCATTTCTCCTACCTTCTCTTCAAAAACTGAGATTGTCTACTATCGGTCTTGTAATCTGTTGGTGAGACTTACCTCTGAAGTTTTCATTTCACTTCCTAAATTTTTTATTTCTGGATTTATTTCATTTTGAGTTTTCTTTAGTGATTCTATTTCTACTTTGATACCTTGAATACTTTTATTTCATCCAACTGTTTCTTTGTGAAATCAGGGTCTTAATTAAGGAATTGATTCATATCTTCATTCAGTTCATTGAACACATATATATTTACTCCCTTGAAATTCTTATCTTGTTCTTCAGCTATTATTGCATTTCTCAGTGCTTACTGTAATAGGGTTCTGGGTTCTACTGGAAGCATATTGCTTTGGCTTTTCACATTTGTGGTTTTGTCTGATCTAAGTATCTGATATGATGTTTGAGACACTTCTCGGTATTGATCTCTGATCCTGTCTTTGTTGGGTGGGTGGTTCTGTTCTTTGGTTCCTGTCACCTTCCTTGTGCCCTAGACAAGTGTGGTGGCTATGTTGCTCTTGATAGAGAGTGCTTCTGCAGGTCAATGGGAGGTATAAATGAATGGAGATGGGCTAGAAATAAAGGCTGGGAGGGCCTATGGCAAAGAGCTGGGGAACTGCGTCTGCATCTGGCCGGGTCCCCAGGGAGTAAAAGTATGGTAGGAAGAACCATAATTTGAAGAACCATATTGGAAGAATCAATTTTCTGTGACCACTTGACTAGAAACTAGGGTAGCTAGTACATCTTCATCTCTACATGTATCCACTGGGAGGTGTTCTATTTTGAGATTGATGCCTAACTGAGTTGGTGGAATAAATAACTTATATGGTCTTTTTCAACTACATGAGGGCATCACTATGCTAACTGAAGGTTTCAATAAAATGAAACGTAGAGAACGGTTGAGTTCATCTTTCAAATGTTTCAGTTATTCAGTTATTCAGTTATTATTCTTTACTCAGTGGTACACAACAATACCATGCTGTAAAACTCAGAATGGATAACGCCATTGATTATGGATCACACTATCTGGGCTCAGAACTGTGCATTGACTTCCATTTTTATGTAGAAAATATATAGTATATATGGAACTTCTATGTCTTCATAACCATAATCAATACAACACTCATTTCATATTTGGTGAAATATGATAGCTTCGTACTTCAAAGGAATACTCTAGAGGAGGCTTAACTGGACAGTAATACATTCAGATTTTCTTTTTCTTCTTTAAATGTATTTTATTTGTTTCTTGAGAATTCCATGCAACATATTTTCATCATAGTCAACCCTCTCTCCCAACTTCTTCCAGATCCTTGCCCCATTTCTAATCACACAACTTTGTGTCCTCTGTGTTATGTTCACACTCCTCAAGTCCAATTGTGATGTACATATATTCTTGGATCATCAAATATTCTCAATGACAAATGAAGGCTTTGTTGACATTAGGAATGTACAGGTATCACACTGCTCAGAACAGAATATGGGTGAGAGTTCCATGAGCAATGAAGACATTAGCTTTAATGAAGACACAGCTTATTTATGGACTATGCTCCTCCTGGCCATGTGAAAGGCTTTTATAAATAAGTATTTTCCTTTCCCTTCATGCTCACCAACATGTGCAACCATTTGTCACAATGATCTTGGCCATTACCACTGGGTAAATATAAAATCTCAAAGTAGTTTTTGGCTGCTTGTTTGTTTAAGAAGAAAGAATAGTTTTGCGTGATGTTTACAATAGTCCAGCAACACAAGATATAGGCATAGCAGCAAGTGGTAGACATGGTGGGAGGAGGAGGAAGCTGAGAGATCACATCTTTTAACTGCAAACACCAAGCAGAGAAGGACATTGGAAGTTGCAAAAAGAGAACAGTATACTCTCAGAGCCTATCCCTAGTTTTATATTCTCTGCAGCAAAACTATACTTTCTAAACCTCCCTCACACTTAAAATCCACCTACCTTAGCCTCCCATGGAATCAGCTTTACAGACATGAACCACAGTCTCAACTCACTATGTATTTCTGAGGCAACAATTGTTTCCTGTAGTTTATACTTGGACTTTAATATTCTTTTTGTTGACAAAAGTTCCAATGTAAGAATTTATAATATAACACAGCCAATTTTATTTTATGCTTTTCTTTTATGACTTCTTTCTGCCTCTAATTTAAATTCTTAAGGAAGATACTCACATGTATTTCACCTACATTTTCTTCATCAGAAGTTCTTATTCCTAGATATCTAAATTGTGTGTGCTGAGGATGATTTAATTTATTTCCCCTTTCTGGTCCGTCTCATTTTATGGGCAGTTCTACAACTCATCTGTAGCATGCCTACTGTGTCAAAACTAATTTATATATGCAAAGCTTACATAGTCCTGGGAGTTTTGCTTGATTGGATGGTTTGTGCATTTGGCACTGAACCACTGATATTCAGCCTCATACGAAAGTAGAGGACAATGTCCATCCTTTCTTTTTTTCCATTGGTGCCTTGACATTTTTTAATTTTTTACTATGCTATGTATATTTATAACCAATCGTCAAATCCAGGAGAAATGCCACATACCTATTATTTTGTAAGAACTTTTATTTTTCTTTCTGATAAAAATCATTGAATCTCGCCATCTTTAAATTTTATGATCTTGAATAGGAACTAAATTACTAAAACAACTAATGCATTTCTGATGTCCTTACAAATAGCATACAAACCTCATATGGTGTTTTAATTTGACTTTTGCTGTATTTATTTTATTGCACAGGAATACTTTATGAAAATTCATTTCAAATATTTTAAAGAAATACATAAAAAGAGAAGAGTTCATTTAAATACTAGTTCTGAGGATCAGAGATATGTTCAATGAATAAAAGCATTTGCTGCACAAGATGAATTCCCTTGTTGGCATCCCGCGACACAGCATACAAATGCCAGTAGGAAAGGGATTCTGATTTAAGCATTGAGAAGATCATAGCTCCATGTTGCAGTAGTAGATCTACTGTGACAGCTCACCAACCAGGACAAGGAGGTATATTCATTGTGCAATCTCTGCCAAACCTCTGCAGAGAAAAACATCATCCCAACAAGTAGCTTAATCAATGGACAGAGAACCCCAAGCATCTCAGCTCAGGTGGTTTTCTTCTTTCAGAACACTTCAGGTATTTTACTGATGGCACATTCAGATCATTAGCAATTAAACAATCCTCACAGATATCAAATACCTGCAAGCAACACAGAAAACCCTAGACTTAGGATAACAACTCACCCAACAGTGTACAAAACAATTTCAAACATAACTAAAAATAAACTTCACCAATACCACATATGCCTATAAGACCAGTGATGCAGGAGATATTGGAGATATAGAAAGGGGAGTTGCTGGAGTGAGCAGGTACCAAACCTAGCTCTTGCTTTAGGGAGAGTTAAATCTCTTTCAAGAAAATAAGGAGATAAACAGGATACCTGGTAAAGTCCTTGGATCTTCTCATATGTATGCATGGTCAAATGTAACTATGCACACAAGTATGCATATACAATCCACATATGCCCTTCATACTCATATACACATACTAGCAACAAAAAACCTTCTAGTGTAGATGCTTTGTAAAACATTTTAGGCAGTGAACACAATTTAATCACATGAATTCTATGCAATTTTGAATGTTTTAATAAAAACAAAACTGATAATAATATGAGACCTATGCATTTTTCTTTAAAAATTTTGCCAGTGAATTTTTTACTTGCTTATTTCTCAAACTGTAGATAATGGGATTTAGCACAGGAATTACAACAGTAAAAAACAAAGAGTCTATCATATCTTGATCATCTACCTTTGGAGATGCAGGAAGCACATACATGAAAAGAAGAGAGCCATAGTATAAAGACACAGATAAGAGTTGGGCTCCACAGGTGGAGAAGGCTTTCTTTATGCCTTTGATAGATTTCTGTTTTAAGATTGAAAACAGAACAAGCATTTTAGAGACAAGAATAGTAGTAATAGTGAATTGAGACAGAGAAAATAAAAAGCATCAGGTAATTAAGAGAAGAGTCAGTACAGGAAATCTTTAACAATGGCATTACATCACAATAAGTGTGATGTATTATGTTAGAATTGCAAAAAGTTAGTCTGAATAAAAAGCCTTCATGAAGTAAAGCATGAATAAATCCACCAAAAAAGGACAAAATTAGCAGACATACACAGAGCTTATTTGTCATGATCACTGGGTAAAGCAAAGGTTTGCATATGGCTACATAGCGATCATATGCCATTGCTGCCAAGAGAAAGCATTCCGTGGTTGCACTTACTGCAAAAGAAAAAAATTGTATCATGCATTCAGACAGAGAGATCAGATTGCTCTTGTTAGGTTGAGACACATCTTTGGTGTTACTGTGGATGATAGCCAAGTATCCACAAAGGCTAAACTCCCTAGAAACAAGTACGTGGGGATATGAAGGTGGGGATCATGCCAGATAAGAGTGATCAGACCAAGGTTCCCCACAATGGTGATGAGATAGATCATCGAGAAGAGTAGGAACAGGGGGATTTTCCATTGTGACAGATGAGTGAGTCCTGTGAGAACAAATTCTGTCAGCAGTGTTGCATAAAATCTTCCCATGTCCTCACCAGATGTCCCTGAAATGAAATATGGATGTCACAAAGCATTCACTAAAGTGAAATTTTGGGTAGTAGAATTTAAAACACAACAATGTACTCATCAGAATGATCATTAACATTCATTCAATTCAATATCACTATATAAAATGCAAACATTCCTTCGGAGGGAAGAAATTATTTCAATTCATTTTTTCAACCAAAGTAGTGATTACATTGACATATATAATTTCTGTGAAAATCATTAATTACTAATTATTTGGTGTGGATATTCTTCATCTGTGTTGATAGATTCATAGTGAAGAAAAATGTTTTCAGCAAATGGATTATACCATGAATTCCATTGAATGGTCTTAGTCAATTCAAATACACTATTTTAAAAAGTAAAATCTTAAAAACCACTGTGGTCTTGGAAACTTTTTCAAAAATTGTTATACAGAAGTGGAGAAAATCAAATTCTGGTTAGGGAAGCCAGAGTCAATAATATGCAAAGCTCGTAATAAACAATGACTCCTGTGATCAGCAGAATTGTCTGGAAACGTTTATTTAAAATGTAGATCATAAGATTCAGTTATAAGTTCATTTAGAAGTTTATAAACAATAATCTTATGACCAACCTTTAAAAAAACTCAAGATGATATTAATCACACATAGAAGGAATTGAAATATGTGTGAATGGACAGCAGAAAGACTAGGAAGACAAAAAGACAAATTTGAAAGGATCTATAATATCAAGGCAATGTTATACAGTGACATATCACACCTGAACTTGGTGATCAATGGAAGAAAAATATAATCTGTTAACTATGGATATGATCCTGTCAAGGTTTGAAAATTAAGATGCACATAGTCTGTTGATTATTATCATTGAACATGGAAGTACATACCATTGCTTAGCTATCTTCCCTTTATGACCATGGTTTTCCAGTTAATTATTCTAATTCCCACAGAATTTCCACATTATAACATCATTTCCAGAGCTCATGTTACTTCAAAGAAAATCAAAGGAAAGACACAGTAATGATACACTCCAGAACTGAACCAGATATTTGAGAAATGTGGTCCTAATGGGAGGAAAGTTCATGGGTATGAAAAAGACACATATAACGTCAGAATGGCAAAATAAAGGCTCTTTTGGGGGTGAATGACAAGAGCTTCCTGAGTTAAAATTATGTATTTATTAATGGCTTGGTGAAATAGTTTCCTGCACGTAATCAGAAAACAGTAGGAAATGATGTGAGGAAAGTTCCCTCACAGTGATGCTCTGTGTTCTTCTGGGAACTATGTGGAGTATTCAGCATTTGCTTGTGGTCCTCCACTACCGTGGTCTCTTTCCTGTAGAACATCTAAGGGAAAAATTTTTGAACACAGTATTTTAAAAGGTGAGAGGAGAGGAGAGCATTGAGTCTTAGTGACTAAGAAGAGAAAAGCACAACCAATATGGGATGGGAAACTTGGGTGTATAAAAGAAAAAAAGGGAAGGAAGCGAACAGGAAGGCTTTACGAAAGACAGGTGGATGTACATAGGAAAAAAAAGAAAGAATAGAGGCGAAGCAGCAGAGGACTTCTGAAAAATCTAGAATGCCTCTTTCTTTCCAATAGTTGTTCATATTTTCCTAAATACATGGAACCATTTGGAGAGTGAAAAGGAAGGGGGCATTTCATAAATATATTGTAATTCCCTCAAAATAAAAATAAATAGATAAGTAATTAAAAAAATTACTTAAATGTACACTTGAAGTACATAAGTGTGTGTATATATATATATATACATACAAGTTTTTGATGCTTTGTGTTAGCTTTGGTGTTTATAAACTATTATAAAGATTGAAAAAATATTTTCCTTTAAAATCAAAATATATTTTTAAAGAGTATACATTTTAAAAACAGACATATTAAATTAGATTTCATTAACTTTCTGTGTTTAATGTATATGAATGAATATAATTAGTGCCTAAGATTTTTCCTGTACACACATGATGCACTTTTGATATCAAAACAAATACAAATACAAAACAAAACAAAGCACAGAAAATATTTCTTTGCAAATATTACAAGTTTGATTCGAGATATCCATATAGATCTCCTAAATTGTTTGGCTTCTATTTCATTTTGTTTTTAGTAGAATTAAAATTCTCCAGGTCACTTTTGCATACAGGAGATTTACGCCATGCCAGTATTTAGGTTTCTCCAGGTAAATTTTATGGGGATAGTCTCCCTTTCACAGAACTTCAAACACACATGTAATGCAAGTTCTCAAATTGCTTAAGATATTCGGATGTAACAAACCATAATACAAGAAAGAGTAGTGGGAAATTTTTTGGCAAATTTCATTTGTATATATATATATATATATATATATCAAGTTATTTAATATATATAACTATATATCAAAGTACTATAGATATAATTGTATATATATATATATGTGTGTGTGTGTGTGTGTGTGTGTGTGTGTATATATATATATATATATATATATATATATATATATATATATATATGTATGTATCTCAAGGTATAATAATCCATGATTCCATATATACACTCTTGTGAATGCATTTATATATAATGTTCATTATGTAAGCATAATATTTAAGTAAAATATAAGTATTGTTACAAATAGATGATGTAACTTATGACTTTTACTTATGAGGAATTGATTTTGAATGACTTATGAAGGAACATGATAAAGAATGCTCTGATTTCTGAAATCATCAGAATAATTGCTTATATGAAAATCCATATGATTTCACACTGAATTTTGCACTATCACTCTAGTTCAAGAGAACTTAAAAGACATCTTTTATTCAAGACTGGAGATATGGCTCAGCTGTTAAATGCTAGGCTCACAACTAAAATTCACTATAGTTACATAAAAAGATTTTTAAAACAATACAGAGAAATATTCAAGCTATTTTGCCAATTTATATTAAGCCATGAATTAAAGAACACAGGTGATTCTTTATGTTTGCTATCTTCATCTATACCCAGCTATATAAAATTATATGAAATAAAAAGGACTCTTCAAATCCTATGGAAAGCAAGGTGGATATTTATGTGTTCCTTACCCACATCAAGGAATCAATTGCAGAGATCCTTAGAAAGTGTTAGGTGTTCTAAGGCAGAAAGGAGAACAGTCGCACAAGACTGCAGGACCATGGGTAGCGATTCGTCACGATTCATTTGGAAGTTTTATGACATAGGACAGCAAACTGTGTTTATATTACTTTTCCTTCAACACAAGAACTATTTATACCTTGACTGCTATTCCACAGAAAGAAGGGCTCAAGAACTGGAATTCCCACAAGAGCCTCAAGGTCACTGGAGGCAAAGAAGAGGTTTCTCTCCTGGAAACTATAGGTTTAGACAGGTATGAGAAGTCCAAATTGGGTCCATGGGGCTTTGTAGACTTTAAAACCATAAATATTCATCTACCGTAATAAGCTCTAATTTTATCAGTAGAAACTATATTTTTGTACTCTTTTCCATGATAGGATTAGCCAAACTAATATAAAATTTTACACTTTGAGGGTTTTGAACGATATGCTTTTTCTGAGCTCATCAAACACAACTTTATTAATGTCAATAATCAAATCTCACTTTCTTAAAGTATGAGTTTTGATTCCAATGTGGGGTTGTGAAATATTTGGCAGTCCTAATGGTTTTCTAAATTGCAGCACCCCTAAAATTGATTCAGAATAAACTCTGTGATGAAGCTGGGGTGTCTGCAGTACGGAGCCTGCTGTGTTGGGATGTCACCGCAGCCTTGGTTCACACGCAGTGCGCGACAAATGTCATCTTAGGCAACAGAAAACTCTGTGTCAGACACCTGATTCATGATCTAGGTTAATATGCAATATGAATTACAGTTTTTATTTTGCAAACAGTGTTTTTTGGTTTTTACATGATCACACTCGTTTAATCACAGAAGACTTAAGACAATAAAAATTTTCCCCTCATCTTTTCTCAGTAATATCAAGTTTGCCTTTCAAGAATATTCTGATAGAATAAAAACATTTGGTTTTAAAAACTGAGTCACAGATTCAGTGCTCATAAAAACTATTAAATAAACTGTTGCTTGGAATTGTGATAGCATTTCTAGCAACTTCTGAAATGGTCCTAAGAATACTTTTGCCCTTTTGTATTATTAGTGGTTCTCAACCTTCCTAACGCTGTGACTCCATATTACAATTCCTTATGTTGTAACTCCCAACCTTGAAAATATTTTTGTTGCTATTTCTTAATTGTAATTTTGCTACTGTTGTAAATTCTAATTTAAATATCTGATATTCAGGATATATTAGGTGCCCACTGGGAAAGGACCTTTGACCCTCCAAAGAGGACAAGACTCACAGGCTAAGAACTGCTGTATTACATGATTTTGCAATATTGCATTTTTAGCATCGAAGATGATAAAATCAAAAAACAGTAATCAACTCTGAAAAGTATTGAAGGTGATCTACATATTGCAGTAGGAAATATTCATCAAAGACTTAATTCTATACAGAAAAACAAGTAAATACCATAACTAGTTAAATTTGCTTTCTTCTTTAATAATTGACAAATTATATGCATTTAGAGATGTGTTTAATATTAAATTCATGAGTTGTTAATTAGTAATTGGATGAGAAACTTGAGAGACACAGGAAAAATGAAAAATATAAGCACTATCTATGGTTCCCAAGCACCAAAGCCTGGCATCTCACTGCCCGGTAGACCCTCAAATGCACATTCTGCTCACAGGGCTATGTGTGGGCAGTGTTACAGCAAGGTGAGGCCTGTGGACACTGCTACCTACAGGCCATCACTGAGAGGGCCAAATTATCAGACAAAGCAAAAATTGAAAATCTGAATTTCCTACAGTGAAAGAAACAGAGAGGAGGAAGATGTGGTCAATGAGGCAGTGTATTTGGGATCACGCAGGACTCTGACGGAGGGTCACAGACTGTGAAGATTCCAGATTGTATGAATACTCTGGAGGAGGATTAACAGGACAATGATACATTTAGATTTTCTGTTTTCTTCTTAAATTTTCTTCTTCTTTGAGAATTTAATGCAACACATGAACCCCCACCTCCTTCCAGATCTTTGCCCCATTCTTATTCATAAATCTTTGAGTCCTTTCTCTGTTTGATTTGTACCCATTAAGTCCAATTTGTACTATCTATGTAACTTTGGATATGTGGCTCTCTGATCATCAGATGCCCTCCATGATGAAGGAAGGCTTTGTAGGTGGCAAGGGTGTGATGTAATATGGGTGAGAGTATGATGAACAAATGAAAAGAGTCTCTCCATAAGACAGAGCATATATATGGTTTCTGCTCCTACTGGTAATGGGGATAGCTAGAAATATGTTCTCCCACTAGCAATAAAAGCATTTTCTTTCCCTGCATTCTTGCCTGCATGCATTGTCATTTGTCCTACCAGTCGTGGCCATTCTGACTTGGGTAAGATAAAATCCCAAAGCAGTTTGAATTTGCATCTCCCTAGTGGTTAAGGATGTTGGACACATAAGTGTTCCTCGGCAGTTCATGTTTCATCTTTTGAGAACTCTGCTTAGTTCTGCAATCTAGCTTTAAATTGCATTGGTTTTTCGTTGGTGTTCAGAAGTTTTTTGTTTTTGTTTTAAAGTTCTTTATACATTCTCGATGCTAACCCTCTGCCAGAAGTATAATTCAGAAAGACCTTTTCTGGTTATGTAGGCTGACACTTTGCTCAAGTGATAGTATCCATTGTCATACATGAGGTTTGCGGCTTCGTGGGGTCCATTAATTATTATACTTATTCCTGTTCTATCCGTCTTTTTTTTTTTTCAGAAAGTACGATCTTGTGTCGATGATTTCAGGCCTATTCTTTACATTTTCTTCTATCAAATTCTGAGTCTCTATTCTTGAGGTCTTGCATCTCGTTGGAGTTTAGGTTTCTGCAAGTTGGTAGTAATGACTCTATTTTAATTCCACATGCAACTATTCAGTTTGACCAATGCTATTTGCTGAAGATGTTGTCTTTTTTCCAGTATGTAGATTTGGTTAGTTATCAAAATCAGATATCTGTGTGTATGTGGAATAATGTCTGCATCTTCAATTTGTTCTAATTAACCAACACATCTGTTTTTTGCAAATATTAAGTTGTTTTTATTACTATTTTTGTGTAATTCAGCTTGAAATCTGGAATCTGATAACTCTAGTAGTACTTCTATTATTCTGGATTGTTTTAACTATCTACGTGTGTGTATGTTAACTATCTACGTGTGTGTATCTGTGTTTGTCCATATGAAGTTGAAGATTATTTTTTTCACTCTCTGTGAAGAAATGTATAACATCTTGCTAAAACTTTGGCCACAGGGGTCTTTTAGATCCCAAAACATTAAAAGCGATTGCTAATGTTATTGTTGACCCTCCCAAACCTTACTCAAGAGCCTATTGCCAAAACACCACTTGCTTTTGGTATAGAATATGGAGAAAACAAGCTGCTGCCAACCTATATGTTTTATTCCTACTATCTAACATTTATAGTGCTTAAAGCTACTATTTGTACTACTGAATGAATAAATGAACACCAATGTCAGCCTGCTATGAATACTGCAACCTACAGTGTCCTCAATACAGGAGTTAGATACACTGGTGAAATCATTGCACAGACACTATGGGAGTAACCAAGCACTTTCTAATTGGAGTTAAGTGGAATACATGATATGGATTAATTATGTCAAAAACCTGAGACTAGGTAGGCCATTGGACCTAGGGTAAAACCTACTACTATTATTACTTATATTACTATTATTATTATGATGAATAAACATTGAAAAAAGACTCCTAATGACGCATTATATATCCATAGATCAATGTGTCACTCAAACTCACCAGAAAATCTTCTTTTTTCAGTAACTGCAGTAACTCAGATATTTATTGACACAGAGAACAGCAAGTGGAGAACATATAGATGGTAAGAAACCTCAGAGCCCTTGACTCTAGAGGGAAAGTCCTGATCAAACCCCCACCTTCAAGGCTCAGGAATCTATGTGGAAGAGGAGGTAGAGAGACTGTAAGGGCCAGAGATGGTGGATGACTACAAGGAAACAATGTCTTTCATACACAGGAGGACTGATGTGCATTTGTGCTCACAGAGATTAGGAAAGCATGAACAGAAACTTTACCAGTTCAAGCAAATCAAATCCCTGAAAGGAGAAGGAAAAGTGACTAAACTGTATCCTTTGTAACTAGGAAGCTATTAGCAATTTGTAGCTAGTAGGGAAAGGAAAATCACTTTCCTCCAAAGGAATGACTCTTTGTATATAAACCACACTCCAGAGCAGGACTCAGGTTAAGGTGTAGTTATCCAAATAAAAACAGACTCGTGTTTTAGTGGGCTCTGTTTGTAAGTTTAATTCAGTTTAGTTTTTATCCTTTATTTAATTGAAAGAGTGAATGAAATGAAGTTAGTTGAGCATAGAGATGGGTAGCTGCTGAAGGTATCAGGAGGCAAAGACTATAAACCAAATATGCTGTATCTACTTTTTAATAATTGTAAAATGTAATTAAAACATTTTTAAATATTATTAAAGTTTTTAAAATATTATTAAATTAAATTATGTGTGTGTATGTATGCTACAATGTGCATGTAGAGAACAACTTACTAAGGTCAAGTATTTATTTAAAGCATGAAGCATCTGAGGGCCAAATCTGGGTCCTTAGGCTTGGTGGCAAGCACCTTTATCTGCTGGTCCATTTTGCTAACCCTCTCAAGAGTTTCTACACACAAATACACACATACTGAGAAAACCTTCTATCACAGCTAGAGCAAAATAAAAATTTTTGAAAATATTTTTGTTGCTTTGTTGTTAATTTTCCTAAACCATGTTCATGTTTTGGTCCTCTAATAGGTATAGGATAATTTCCATCAACGTAAAAGTAGAATATAGAAAAATATGCTCATATACTCATCCAAAACTAAACATTATTTTACTGTATTTTTATTTTTTTTATTTTATCACACAATACATCCAGACCAGTTTCCCCTTCCTCCATTCTACCCAGGTATCCTCTCCACTTCCACTGTCCCCTATTTCCAATTCCTGACACACCACCCCCAACTTCCCTTTAATAAAAGAGCAGGTCTTCCAGAAATACCAGCTCAATAGGGGACAACAAGACTAAATGAGATTAGGCACAAACCCTCATAGAAAGGCTGGACAAGGAAACCCAGTAAGAAGAAATGGATTCCGGGAGCACAGAAAAGGTTCAGAGACACTCCCACTCTTACTCTTAGGAATCCTACAAAAGACCAGGCTAACAGCCATAGCTTAAATGCTGGAGATCTAGCACAGACCCATGCAGGCTCTGTGATAACCAACTCAATCTCTGTCAGCCCCTATGTGCCCTGCTTAGTTGATTATGTAGGCCATGTTCTCCTCATGATCTATGCTCTGGTTCTAATAATCTTTTCTCCCCTCCCCTTCTTCTGTGAGGATCCATGAACTCCAAAGGAGGAATCTAGTAGAGATCCCTAATTTGGACTCTCTCTCCACCTAAGGTTTGGCTGTAGCACTATACTTCTGCTCCCATTAGCTGCCCGAGGTAGCTTCTCTGATAATGATTTGACAAGGAACAAATCACTAAGTATAGCAGAATATCATGTAAGGGATAATTCAATGATTTTTTTATTATGTTTTTAATACGCTTGCATGGAGGTTTAATTCAACACATGAAATTACTCACAAAATTGAGTGAACCTCTGTATACCAGATCAATCTTTGTATCATAAAGGTTCCTTGATGAATAGCCTTTGTCTCATTACTAATTAATATATAATAGACAAATCTTTCTTGTGGCAGAGAAGTATGTTGCGTATCTTACCATTGTTATAGGAGCAATGATTAGAATTGTAAAATTGAATGAATAAACAAAATGTCTAGACAATTGGCAAGAAATTACTTCCTCAAGAGAAACAGTACGTTACCAGTGAAATTCAGCAAACTACAGACATGTACAGTAACATGAGCTTTCTTCGTAGAAATAATGATAGCTAAATGCCTGTGATTTACTCATTCCTTTCCTGTTGTTCTGAGGCTATCTATTAGGAATTGTAAGACCAGCTCTAATTTTATGAACATGGCTTCCAAATTCATACAAGGATGGTATGTGTTTAAATATATGTACATTATACTTTGATAGTCAAAAAGGAGCAACTTGCCTGAAGTTTATTACAGTCAGTCAATATACAAAGAAACTCATTTATTTAACAGAATATCAGTTTCAGTATATGATGCTTTTGATCGCTTTGAAAAAATATTCAAAGTGAGAAGCAGCATTCATTCCTACGTACATAGATTCTCTGGGTTCAAAGAATAACTGAGAGGAGCAGAACACTAATAGTATCCTTTATAATTTTGCTTGAAGATTCAATTGAATTTTATGAATATTTGTATAAGAAATAATGTTTATAAATCAGTGTGCTGTACATTGCAAAGGGCAGAAAACACACTTTATAACCTAAGTGAACTGTAGGCCAAAATAAGAATATGCAAGTTCAGGTTTGATTAAGGATAAAATACAAAAGTTTTTAATGTTTGGTGGTATGAGATATACTAAGCTCTTTGAAGTTATCAAAAACATTTCATGAAATTATTTATATATTATCAACCTTTAAATGTATATAATTACAGATTTTAGTTAAATGAGGAGAATTGGTAAGGAGTGTGCCAACTTTCCTTTACTGTAGCCACAAACAGTTGAGATAATCAACTTACAAAGAGCAAAAGCATTGTTTGTCTTACGGTTTGGAGGTTTTAATGTCTGATCCATTGATCTCATTGTTTTAGGGCTTGTGATTCTGACAGAACTGCAAAGAAAGGAAAAACTCTTTACCTCATATCTAGAGTACAAAAATGGAAAGTGGAAGGCACCAGAGTCCCAGAATCCCCTTCAAATAGAAGACTACAATGTCAGAACCTCCCATTCATCTCCAACTGAAAGTTTCTTGCACCTGTTAATAATTCCAGGCTACAAAATAAACTTTTCATTTTCTGTGAAGGACCTCAGATCATGATAGTGCTTGCAAAGGCATATTGAGGACAAATAATAAGTCTACACTCTGGCACAGAGATACACTTACATGACAATAAACTAGGAATTTGCATAAGTATTTACACATTTTTTTATATGTATGCATGAAATATAGTACTAATGACAACCCATGAAAACTACTGAAAAGGGGTATTACTCAATCAAAGCTATAGTAGAGAATCCGAGGGTAGAAAGTGTGGAAAGAAATATATTATCCACACACAGGTGGAAACATGTTTTGCAAAATGTGAATAGAGTTGGTTTTAGGATGGACAGCATCACACGTTAGTGTTGGGAAGAGAAAAGCAGAGGTGGGGCTGAAGATGGGTCACTCATACTGTACTCACCATGTGTGTGAAACCTCGGATCAAGGTCATCCTGAGCATAAAGCTCACATTATTTGTTTTCAGATTGTAATTTAATTACTAAATTTCTCCACTGCATTTCTTCCCTCCAAGCCCTCCACTAAACCCCTCCTTGCTCTTCAAATTCATGACCATTTTTGCATCATTTGTTGTTGTGTGCATACACACATGTGTTTGTATGTACATATATTGTCTAGTATAACTTGGTGAGTCTGAGTAACGTTATTTGTTATTTGTTATTTGTTATTCAGGGATGAATATTTAGCACTAGGTAACCAATTGGTGTGCTCATCCTCGCAGAGGACGACTTTTGCCTCCAGCTTTACCTGGTTGCCTTGTAGATTTTTGGAAGGGTTGAGGGCTCGTGGACATTTCCAATCAAGTTTGGAATGTTCATTGGTGTCCTCCTTGTTCTGCTCAAATTTGAACAGTCATATTGTGAGCCTTTGCAGGCATAGCTTCTGTTAATAGGATACAAAACCTCACAGCAAATTCCCTTATCCTCTGATTCTTATAATCCTTCACCCCCTCATCTACATTGCTTCCTGAGCCTTACATATGGGAGTATTTTGTAGATATATCCCTTGGAACTGGGCTCCAGAACTCTACATTTTGTTTGGTTGTGGTTATCTTTAGGGATCTTTGTCTGTTAAGAAGACAAGTTTTCCTGATGAGAGGTGCATACTACACTTTACTATATGTGTATGAGGATAAATGCTTATAGATTATTATTAGATGTTATGCAGATTTTGTATATTAGCATCTATAGATTCTCCTCTAATCACCATGATTTCACCATCAATGATTAGTTAGCTACAATACCACACATGGCTTCCTTCGTGTTGAGCAAGTCTTAAGTCCAATTAGAGATCTGTGGTTCTCACCATGATATATGTGCCACTACTGCACCCTTTGGGTTATCATGCCATTTTGGTTGTTTATATGGTTCACAGTCATCACAGCAAGGTAGGATTTTTGATTGCCTCATCTTTGGAAACTTATATGGCATTATATGATGTCATAAAAGGTATTCCTCTGAGAGGTAACTTCCATGTCAGTTTCATTTCAAGGGTCTTTGGGCCAGGTTTCTGAAGTGTGTGGTATCTACAGAAAGAGAGAGTTAACATCTATCTCAGGGTAAGTGTTAAGCAAGGTTAACAGCAGTAGGCTCTATGCTTTGAGAGTCACTTAGACCTAGTCAAAACCCTGAAAGAGGGCTTCTTATCGCTAATATTGGGGTTTTTGTTAGGAGCTCTTTGGGCTCTTACAGGGAGCTCCATCAGTCCAGAAGAGAAAAATTTACATATATATATATTCATACATATATATATATATGAATATATATACGAATATATGAATATATATTTCATATAGTTTTTTTTTAGAGAATTATTTGGTAGTATAATTCCTTATAGGTTTTTTCAAATATCTATGTTGTTATTTCATGTACTTCCCACCTTCTTCTTTGCCTGAGTCTCTCCACTTCCCTGTGGGGGCCTCTTCTTCTATTTTCTCTGTCGGGTCATTTTATACTGTCATTCCACTTTACCCTCCTTCCTCCTTCTTCTGTGTTTTCTTCCCTGTCCCTCCTGAAGGAGTTCCTCCTATTTCTGTGCCCTGATCAGATGGTAAAGCACTCTCTTTGTTCCTTTTCATATCTGGTCCAAAAGCCACTAAGCACTACAGACATCACAATATCTTGCAACTATCTGACTTTAAAGTATGTTTGCCTCAAGCATACACACTCATAATTTTTAGACAGCCTTTTCCTTAACACAAATCACTTCACAGGCTACTGAGAACTTCCTTTAATCTTTTCACTACATTTTCTCAGTAAAATTTCCCAACCTAATTCTTTCATGAAAACAGTTAACTTCCTTGTTTCGTGAAGCATTTTAGATGTCAAATACAGAGAACAACTACACAGAGTTTAGATACAGCCTACACATGATCTAAAATATACAGCACACTGGACAGAGAGCATTATTTGGCATTCTGCCATCTGATATACCATTGTTTTTGCGATCCTAATTCTTTATTCTCTGTGTGTGAATCACAAGTAGAATTTCTATAAGAAGAGGAAACTATAATTTCCCAATAGAATTAATGAAGATACTTTTCAAATTACTAGCAACATTCACATAATTTGTGTGTTTACAAAAACAGCACTTCCTCATGAGAACAGGTAAATGTGCGGGATCTTCATGCTGTCAGTGACATCAAATGCATGTCATTTCCATTGCAAATACACCATTACAACTGTATGTATTTCTGATTTCACATTGAGTAAAACACAAATCTATTAATGTATTTTAATTTGATTTCTGTTGTATTTCTTTAAAGTGAAGCATTTTATTCAAAGTCTTTGTATGATTTCATATGCATTTTGCATATTTTAAGCAAATGGTACAAATAGGAGTTCATTTAAATGCTAGCTCTGAAGAACAGAGATATGTAAGGAGGGTAAGAGCTCTTGCTTCACAAGACAAATAACTGTGTTTACATATTCAGCAACGTGGCAAACAAATGATAGCAGGAAAGAGGTTCCAATTTCAGCATTGTGAAGATTGCAGCACCACACATACTTGTAGCATCAGTGATGTGGGTGATGTAGAAAGGAAGACGGTCAGGTAAACATGCTGCAAAACTTGCTCCTGCTTCAGGAAAAAGTAGATCCTATAAAAAAAAAAATCAGGATTCCTGTTGAACAGGTTTGTTGTTTCCATATGTTTGCATGGTAAAGAGTAACTATGCACGTAGGTGTGCATATACCATAAAAATATAACACACACTATAACTGCATTCATATACACACAAAGCAGGAATCAAAACTCTCCTAAGTTAGACATATTGCAAAACTTTTTACAGAATCTACAATTTTATGACCAAAGTGTGTATAATTTTGAATGTTTTAAGAAAAATGTGCCTGAATTTAATGTGAGACCTAAGCATTTCTCTTTAAGAATTTTGCCAATGAAGCTTTTACTTGCTTATTTCTCAAACTGTAGATAATTGGATTTAGCATGGGAATTACAACAGTATAAAATACAGAGTCCATCATATCATCGTCATCTACTTCTGGATGTACAGGACGCAGATACATAAAAAGAAGAGAGCCATAGTATAAAGACACAGATAAAAGATGGGTTCCACAGGTGGAGAAGGCTTTCTTTACACCTTTGATGGATTTCTGCTTCAAGATCGAAAACAGAACAAGTGTATAAGAGACAAGAATAGTCGTAATAGTGAATAGCTGAATTGAGCCACCTACAACAAAAAGCATCAGGTAATTAAGAGAAGGATCAGTACAGGAAATCTTTAACAATGGCATAACATCACAGTAAAAGTGATGTATTATGTTAGAATTGCAGAAAGTTAGTCTGAATAAAAAACCTTCATGAAGTAAAGCATTAATAAATCCACCTACAAAGGACAATAGTACCAGACGTACACAGAGTCTATTTGTCATGATCACTGAGTAGAGCAAAGGTTTGCATATGGCTACATAGCGATCATAGGCCATTGCTCCCAAGAGGAAACATTCTGTGGTTCCACTGATCGCAAAGGAAAGAAACTGTATCATGCATTCAGACAGAGAGATCAGATTCCTTGTAGCTAAGAAGTTGAAAAGCATCTTTGGTGTCACTGTGGATGATAACCAAGTATCCACAAAGGCTAAACTCCCTAGAAACAAGTACATGGGAATATGAAGGTGGGGGTCATGCCAGATAATAGTGATCAGACCCAGGTTTCCCATAATGGTGATGAGGTAGATCATCGAGAAGAGCAGGAACAGGGGGATTTTCCATTGTGACAGGTGAGTGAGTCCTGTGAGAACAAATTCTGTCAGCAGTGTTGCATTCTCTCTTCCCATATCCTCACCAAATGTCCCTGAAATGGAACACAGTATTCACCAAGCGTTTTAAAGTCATTTTCTAGGTAATGGCGTTTACATGCATCCATAAACTTAGCAGAATGTTGTTTTATTGAAGCTAAAGTTATTGAGATAAATTGAAACTATCTTTGCGGTTGAAGGAAGATATAAGTTCAGGATCCCGAATTTAGTATGATTGTAAAAAAAATATTTAAAGAAAACAAGACGACTTTCAATATTTGTAAAAACTATATAAATCCCATTTGTTGGATAGAAATTTTTATATGTGAGCTGTAAACCATGAGTCAAGAGAAAAGATTTTTATGCGACAGCACTATAACATAGACTGACCTGAATTGTCTCGAACAAATGAATTATAGTGACTAACTTGCAGGAGAAATTTCAAAATAAGTAGTAACTGGTAATATGTTTCAAAATTAATTTTAAAGTAAAGACATAGTAGTAAAAAGAAATGGGCTTCTGACAGAGAATGCTGAAGGCAACAGTGTTAGAAAGCCCTTACTGTATTCAGACCCCAAAGGAGCTTTATATTTCAGAATTTTCTGGGAACATTTGTGTAAAACTGTTACATTAGTAAGAACTAAAGTCTAATAGTCTACCTTTTAAAAACATCTAAGAATGCCTTAAAATTAAGTAAAATTAAAATGTATGTAGTAGAACACTGGAAGTAATTAGAGAGCAGAATGGTAAACTACAAAGAAATCAAAATACAGACCGACTACTAAGCAGTGACACACTTCATGCTAATTAGATATTCAGTGGAAAAGAAGAAAAGTTATTTGTGAACTTTATGTGGAATGTTTTAAACTTTACCTTAAGAAATTAGACACATTAGTCTGTTGTTTTTATTATAAAGGGGTAGAGTTAGTCTATGAGGACTTAATACTGTGTAGTGTATTGTCTTCCTGTTTGTACAGTGAATTATTTCACTCCACATGAAAATTTCCCTATGTTACAGTCAGTCTCTTTTCCAAAGAATCATTTCTCATTAAAACTAAGAGTCTGTGGCAATTCACAAACTAAATATACACTGGGCAATACATAACTACTTACTTTATGGTTGTGATTTTTAAGAAATGAACTCTAATGGCAATAAAAAGATGAAGTACAAAAAAACTGAATAAAGATCCCTGCACGTTGAAAATTAAGAAAATTTAATGCCTGTTGTGAAACAGTTTCTTGCACATGATAGGTCCTATTTTGGAAAACAGAAGAAAAAAGGCGAAACAAATGGCTACAAGGCATAAGGATTCTGTAGGTAGACTAAAACATGTAGAGGACAATTGGTATGTGTCCAGCACACTTAGGCTGCTGTAAACTACTATCTAAGGATAAATGATTGAAAAGTATAAGGAAGGGGTAGACATTATGGTGAGAAAAAGCAAAAGAAAGAAAGTATAAAATACATATACACATAAAAGGGGATTTTAAAGTAGTTTCCCTGCAGTAGATATAGGGGGGAAAACCCCAAGAAGGCACACCTCACAGTAGCAAATAATACATACAGTGCCAGGATAGGGTTACTACTTCTTGAGTTGTTTCCCAATAATGTCAGCTAGATGCCCAAGTACACACACAGTCTGTGCCCAATATTGTTGGCTACCCTCCAGAACTTGACAGTAAGGCACTATTGCTGCATAAGTCACAAAACTTGGAAAAATTCATGAAAATACTTGCTTCATGAGATCTTAAAATCATTGTGTTAAACCTAAAATCTTGAAAGAGTTTCATTAAAGCTACTTTGCTTATTTATATTCAGTAATGATATATACAAGAATATCTAAATAAAATATACAGGAAGCTTTTTCTTGTTGTCTTCATTCATTATATTTAACGCTAAATATAAAATTATACTGAAATAAAACATTCTTGAATATCTATGGAAAGCATGTTGGAGATTAAAGAATTCACTTCTCACTTACACATATCTTGAAAGAAATCCCTGAGGTCCTGAAAAAGTACCAGGCTTTCTAAATCATAAAGAACACAACAGCACAGGAAGGCAGTAATATGGACAAGCAATTCTTTTCAAAGTGACTCATTTTGGAAATTTCATTACCCATTCAAAGCATATATTCTTTATATGAACTATCCCTTTCAATGCCAGGCTGAGATTGTAGCTCTGCAAGCCTTTTCTAGAAGAAGGTGGATTAGAGAACTGAAATTCCCATTTTGGGCTAAAGTTCTCCAGAGAACAAGGCAAGGGTGCTCTATGGGGCACCATATATTTGGAACTCTATGAAATGCCCAAATTGGTCCCAGAGAGTATCTCACACTTTAACATCATAAATTTACAATATGTAAGATGAATAGTAACTGTGGAGAAACATTTCAATGACTGCTTCCATCTCGAGGTCCAGTTGTGTAAGGATGAGTCTTCCTAACTTCCTGCTCCACATGTCTTCTCAGAGCACAAAATCTAACCTGGTGCCACATCCAGTTCCCAGCCTCCTCTAGCCACAAGAACACTGTGCCTCAGAGATCTGGTCTGGACTTGCACTGTCTGCCAGTACATACAGGTACCTTCTCTCTACCCAACCGCTCTATCCAGCCATGCATCCCATGCCCTGCTTCACTGTGGAGTATCTACCACTATTCCTGTCATCACCGTCCACAAGTCCCTTGTATTACTAATATGAGATCTTTCCTTTTAAAAATACAGGCTTTTAGTGCTATGAACTTGCCATTTAGAACCACTTTCATAGTGTTCCATAGGTTTAGGTATATTGTGTTTTCATTTTCATAAAGAGATTTTAATATCCTTTCTATTTTTATCTTGACCCATTTTTCACCCAGTGGTAAGTTGTTCAGTTTCCAAGAGTTTGTGGACTTTCTGTTGTTGATATCCACTTTAATCCATGTTGGTCAGATAAGATGCAGGCTATAATTACAATTTTCTTATATCTGTTGGGACTTTCTTTTTGTCTAAATTCATGGTCATTTTGGATAAAGTTTCATGAAGTGCTAAGTAGAAAGCATATTCTTTCATGATTAGATGAAATGGTCTTTCGCTATCTCCAGGTCCATTTGATTTATGACATTACTTAACTCTTACATTTTTCAGTTTCGTTTTTGATAACAACTCTATTTCTCAGAGTGCGGTACTAATATCTCCCACTATAACTATGTGACGGTCAGTGTGTGATTACTGCTGTAGTAGTACTTCGTTTAAGAAATTGGGTACTCTGATATTTGATGAATAAATGTTTACAAATTAAGTATGCTCTAGGTGAATGTTTTTAGTTAGTATGTAGAGTTCTTGATTTCTTCTGAAAACTTTGTTTTAAAATCAATTTAGTCCGATATTAAAATGGATACAAACATACATGATGGAATATATTTTTCATCATTTTACTCTGAGTTGACATGTCTATCCTTGATGAATAGACAGTTACTCCTGTGGACACCAGAATTGTCTAGGAACATTTATTCAAAATGTAGATCATAAGATTCAGTTATAAGTTCATTTGGAAGTTTATAAACAAGAATCTGATGACCAACCTTCAGAGAAACTCAATATGATATTATACACAAGTAGCAGGTATTGAAATGTTTATAAATGGACATCACTATGACTAGTAAGATAAAAAGATAAATTTGAAATGATCTATAACATCAAGGCATTGTTATGCAGTGACACACCACACCTAAACTTGGTATTCAAAGGAAGGAAAATAATATTTGTTAACTATAGATATGATCTTCTAAGGGTTTGAAAATTAAGATGCATTCATCTGTTGATTATAATCATTGAGCATGGAAGTACATACCACTGCTTAGCTCTCTTCCCAGTAAATTACTGTAATCTCCTCAGAATTCCCACCTCTTAACAACACCTCCAGAGCCCATGTTACTTCAAAGAAAATCAAAGGAAAGACACAGTAATGATACACCCCAGAACTAGACCAGATATTTGAGAAATATACTCATAATGGAAGGAAAGTTCACGGGTATGAAAAAGTCAAATACAACGTGCAAATGGCAAAATAAAAGCTCTTTTGGGGGTTAATTTCAAGAGTTTCCTGAGTTAAAATTATGGAATTATTAATAGCTTGGTGAAATATTTTCATGCAGGTCATCAGAAACAGCAGGAAATGATGGGAGGAAAGTGCCCTCACAGTGATGCTGTGTGTTCTTCTGAGAACTGTGTGGGGTATTCAGCATTTGCTTGTGGTCCTGCACTGCTGTGGTCTTTTTCCTGTAGAATGTCTAAGGGAAAAATTTTAGAACAAAGTATTTCAAAAAGGCAAGAGTAGAGCAGAGGAGAGGAGAGAGGGGAGGGGAGGGGAGGGGAGGGGAGGGGAGGGGAGGGGAAAGGAGAGGAGAGGAGAAGACTGAGTCTTAGTGACTAAGGGGAGAAAAGCACAACCAACATGGAATGGGAAACTTGGGTGTATAAAAGAAAGAAAGGGGAGGCAGAGAACAGGAAGGGTTTATCAAAGACGAGTGGATGTACAAAGGAAAAGAAAGAAAGCATAGAAAGGAAGCAGCAGAGGACTTTTACAAATCTAGAATGCTTCTTTCTTTCCAATAGATGTTCATATTTTCCTAAATACATGGGACTGTTTCGAGAGTGGAAAGGGAGGTCAAATTTCATAAATATATTATAATTTCCTCAAATTAAAAATATATAGATAAGTAATTAAAAACTTATTTAAATGTACACATCAAGTATATATATATATATATATATATATATTTATATGTGTGTACAAGTTTTTGATGCTTCATTTTCAGTGTTTGTCTTAGCTTTAGTGTTTATTAACTATTAAAAAGATTGAAAAAATATTTTCCTTTACAATCAGAAAATATTTTTTACAGAGTATAGATTTTAAAAACAGATTTTAAATTAGATTTCATTAACTTTTTGTGTTTGATGTATATGAATGCACATAGTTAGTGCCTGAAATTTTTCCTGTACACATATGATGCACTTTTGACATCAACACAAATACAAATACAAAACAAAAAAAAGAGAAATATTTTCTCAGCAAATATTACAAGTTTGATTTGAGATAGTCATATAGCTCTCCAAAAGTTGTTTGGCTTCTATTTCATTTACTTTTGTTTTAGTAGAATTAAATTTCTCCAGGTCACATTTGCATGTAGGTGATTTACACCATGACATTATTTAGGTTTCTCCAGGTAAATTTTATGGGGATGGTCTCCTTTTCACAGAATTCAAACACAAAAAAAATGCAAGTACTCAAATTGCTCAAAATATTCGGATGTATCAAACCATAAATACAGGAAAGAGTAGTGGGAAACTTTTTGGCAAATTCCATGTATATATATATTTATAATGTTCCTAATTCCATATATACACTCTTGTGAATGCATTTATAAATAATGTTCATTATGTAAGCATAATATTGAAGTAAAATATAAGTATTGTTACAAATAGATGATGTAACTTATGACTTTTACTAATGAGGAAATGATTTTGAATGACTTATGAAGGAACATGATAAATAATGCTCTGTTTTCAGAAATCATCAGAATAATTGATTATATGATAATCCACATGATTTTACACTGATTTTTGCATTAACACTCTAGTTCAAAGAACTTAAACGTCATCTTTTAGTCAAGACTGGAGATATGGCTCAGCTGTTGAATACTAGGCTCACAACTAAAAGTCACTATAGGTACATAAAAAGATTTTTAAAACATTACAGAGAACTATTCAAGCTATTTTGCCCATTTATATTAAGCCATGAATTAAAGAATACAGGTGATTCTTTATGTTTGCTATCTTCATCTATACCCAGCTATATAAAATTATATGAAATAAAAAGGACTCTTAAAATCCTATGGAAAGCAAGGTGGATATTTATTTGTTCCTTACCCATATCAAGAAATCAATTGCAGAGATCCTTAGAAAGTGTTAGGTGTTCTAAGGCAGAAAGGAGAACAGTCGTACAAGACTGCAGGACCATGGGTAGTGATTCGTCATGATTCATTTGGAAGTTTTATGACTAAGGACAGCAAACTGTGTTTATATTACTTTTCCTTCAACACAAGAACTATTTATACCTTGACTGCTATTCCACAGAAAGAAGGGCTCAAGAACTGGAATTCCCACAAGTGCCTCAAGGTTCACTAGAGGCAAAGAAGAGTTTTCTCTCCTGGAAACTATAGGTTTAGACAGGTATGAGAAGTCCAAATTGGTTCCATGGGGCTTTGTAGACTTTAAAACCACAAATATTCATCTACTGTAAGAAGCTCTAATTTTATCAGTAGAAACTATATTTTTTTACTCTTTTCCATGATAGGATTAGCCAAACTAATATAAAATTTTACACTTTGAGGGTTTTGAATGATATGCTTTTTCTGAGCTCATCAAACATGACTTTATTAAAGTCAATGATCAAATCTCACTTTCTTAAAGTATGAGTATTGATTCGAATGTGGAGTTGTGAAATATTTGGCAGTCCTAATGGTTTTCTAAATTACAGCATGCCTAAAATTCATTCAGAATAAACTATGTAATGAAGCTGGGGTGTCTGCAGTACGGAAGCCTGCTGCTTTGGGATGTCACTGCAGCCTTGATTAACATGTAGGTGCACCAAAATGTCATCTTAAGCAACAGAAAACTCTGTTTCAGACACCTGATTCATAATCTAGGTTAATATGCAATATGAATTATAGTTTTTATTTTGCAAACAATGTTTTTGGTTTTTACACAGTCACACTCGTTTAATCACAGAAGACTAAAGTCAATAAAATTTTCCCCTCATCTTTTCTCAGTAATATTAAGTTGGCCTTTCAAGAGTATTCTGATAGAATAAAAACATTTCATTTTAAAAATTGAGTCACAAACTTGATGGTCATAAAAATTCTAAAATAAACTGTTGCTTGGTATTGTGAGAGGATTTCTAGCAATTTCTGAAATGGTCCTACGAATACGTTTGCCATTTTGAATTATCAGTGGTTCTCAACCTTCCTAATGCTGTCACTCGTCATTACAATTCCTCATGTTTGATACCTGAACACAAAAATATTTTTGTTGCTATTTCTTAACAGTAATTTTCCTGCTGTTATAAATTCTAATGTAAATATCTGATATTCAGGATCCATTAGGTGACCCCTGGAAAAGGAATTTGACCCTCCAAGGAGGTCAAGACCCAGAGGCTAAGAACTGCTGTATTACATGATTTTCTAATATGGCATTTTTAGCAATGAAGATGATAAAATCAAAAACAGGAATCGACTCTGAAAAGTATTGAAGGTGATCTACATTTTGCAGTAGGAAATACTCATCAAAGACTTAATTCTATACCGAAAAACAAGCAAATACCACAATCCCATCATTTGTTAAAATTGCTTTCTTCTATAATAATAGGCAAATTATATGCATATTAGAGATGTGTTTAATATTGAATCCATGAGTTGTTAATTAGTAATTAGATGAGAAACCTGGGAGACAAAGGAAAAATGAAAAATATTAGCACTATCCATGGTACCCAAGCAGCAAAGCCTGGCATCTCACAGCCCTGCAGACCCTGAAATGCACATTCTGCTCATATGTCTATGTGTGGGCAGTGTTACAGCAAGGTGATGCCTGTGGACACTGCTACCCACAGGCCATCACTCAGAGGGCCAAATTATCAGATAAACCTAAAATTGAAAATGTGAATTTACTACAGTGAAAGAAACAGAGAGAAGGAAGATGTGGTCAATGAGGCAGTGTATTTGGGATCACGCAGGACTCTGAGGGAGGGTCACAGACTGTGAAGATTCCAGATTGTATGAATACTCTGGAGGAGGATTAACAGGACAGTAATACATTTACATTTACTTTTTTCTTCTTTAAATATATTTTATTAGTTCTTTGGGAATTTCATGCAACATATGAACCCCCATCTCCTTGCAGATCTATGTGTGTGTATGTGTGTTTTTCCATATAAAGCTGAAGATTATTTTTTCACTCTCTTTGAAGAAATGTATAACATCTTCTTAAATCTTGGCCATAGGACTCTTTTAAACCATAAATATTAAAGATTAATGATGTTGTTATTGTTGACCCTCCCAAACCTTTCTCAAGACCCTATTGCCAAAACACCACTTGCTTTTGCTATGGAATATGGAGAAATCAAGCTGCTGCCCACCTATAAGTTTGACTCCTACTATCTAACATTTATAGTGCTGAAAGGCACTATTTGTGCTAATGAATGAATAAATGATCACAAATGTCAGTCAGCAATGAATACTGCAACCTACAGAGTCCTCAGTACAGGAGTTAGATACACTGGTGAAATAGTGACACAAATGATATGGGAGTAACAAGCACTTTCTGATTGGAGTTAAGGCAGAATACATGAAATGGGGTAATTAGGTCAAGAACTTGAAACTAGGTAGGCCATTGGCTCTAGGAGAAATCCTAAAACTATTATTACTAATATTAGTATTATATTATTATTATGCTGAATAAACATAGAAAATAGGACTCCTAATGACACATTGTATATCTGTAGATCAATATGTCTCTCAACTCTCATCAGACAATCTTCTTGCAGAACTGCAGTAACTCAGATGGTAACTGACACAGAGAACAGTGAGTGGAGAAAATACAGATGGTAAGAAACCTTAGAGTCCTCGACTCTAAATGGAAAGTCTTGATCAAACCCCTACCTCAGGGCTCAGGAATCTATGTGGAAGAGGACGTAGAGAGAGTGTAAAGGCCAGAGATGGTGGATGACTACAATGAAACAAAGTCTTTCGTACACAGGAGGACCGATGTGCATTTGTGCTCATAGAGACTAGGAAAGCATGAACAGAAACTTTACCAGTTCAAGCAAATCAAATCCCTGAAAGGAGGAGAAAAGTGACTAAACTGTGTCCTTTGTAACTAGGAAGCTATTAGCAATTTGTAGCTAGTAGGAAAGGAAAATCACTTTTCTTCTCAAGGAATGACTCTTTGTATATAAACCACCCTCCAGAGCAGGACTCAGGTTCAGGTGTAGTTATCCAAATCAAAACAGACCCATGTTTTAGTGGGCTTTGTTTGTAAGTTTAATTTATTTTACTTTTTATCATTTTATTTCTTTGAGAAAGTGAATGAAATGAAGTTAGTTAAGCAGATTGATGGGTAGCTCTGAAAGTATCAGGCGGCAAAGAGTATAATGAAAATATGCTGTATCTACTTTTTAATAATTTTAAAATGTAATTAAAATATTTTTAAATATTATTAAAGTTTTTAAAATATTATTAAATTAAATATGTGTGTATATGTATGCCACAAGGTGCATGTAGAGAACAACTTACTAAGGTCAAGCATTGTTTTAAAGCATGAAGCATCTGAGGGCCAAATCTGGGTCCTTAGGCTTGGTGGCAAGCACCTTTATCTGCTGGTCCATTTTGCTAACCCTCTCAAGAGTTTCTACACACAAATACACACATACTGAGAAAACCTTCTATCACAGCTAGAGCAAAATAAAAATTTTTGAAAATATTTTTGTTGCTTTGTTGTTAATTTTCCTAAACCATGTTCATGTTTTCGTCCTCTAATAGGTATAGCATCATTTGTCAGCAACCTAAAAGTAGAATATTGAAAAATGTGCTCATATGCTCACCCAAAACTAAACATTATTTTACTGAATATTTATTTATTTTCTCATGCAATTCATCCTGACCTGTTTCCTCTTCCTCCATTCTACCCAGGTCTCCTCTACACTTCCATTGTCTTCTATTCCCAATTCCTGACACCCGTTCCCCTTGCTTCCCTTTAAAAAACAAGCAGGAATATCAGCTGAACAGCAGACAACAAGACAAAATGAAACTAGGCACAAACTCTCATAGCAAGGCTAAACAAGGAAATCCAGTAGTAAGTAAAGGGTTCCAGGAGCAAGGGTTCAGAGACACTCCCACACTTACTCTTAGGAATCCTACAAAAACACCAAGCTAACACCCACAGCTTAAATGCAGGAGATCTAGCACAGACCCATGCAGGCTCTCTGAATGCCCACTCAATGTCTGTCAACCCCCTGCTTAGTTGATTCTGTGGCCCATGTTCTCCTGATGACCAGTGCTCTGGTTCTAATAATCCTTTCTCCGCTCCCCTTCTTCTGTGGGAATCCCTGAGCTCCAAAAGGAGGAATTTGGTAGAAATCCCTAATTTGGACTTTCTCTCTGTCTAAGGTTTGGGTGTGGCACTATACTTCTGCTCCTATTAGCTGCCTGAGGTAGCTTCTCTGATAATGATTTGGCTAGGCACAAATCTCTGAGTATAGCAGAATATCATGTAAGGGATAATTCAATGATTTTTTTATTATGTTTTTAATACGCTTGCATGGAGGTTTAATTCAACACATGAAATTACTCACAAAATTGAGTGAACCTCTGTATACCAGATAAATCTTTGTATCATAAAGGTTCCTTGATGAATAGCCTTTGTCTCATTACTAATTAATATATAATAGATCTTTTATTATGTTTTTAATGTTCTTTCATGCTGTTTTAATTCGATACATGAAATTACTCACACAATTGGGTGAAACATTCTATAGCATATCAACCTTTGTATCATAAACGTTCCTTCATGAATAGACTTTGTCTCATTACTAATTAATATACAATAAACAATAAATCTTTGTTGTGGCAGAAAAATATGTTGCTTATCTTACCATTGTTATAGGAGCAATGATTAGAATTGTAACATTGAATGAATTAACAAAATGTCTAGACAATTAGTAAGAAATTACTTCCTCAATGGGAGTAGTATGTTATCAGTGAAATTCAGCAAACTACAGACATGTGCAGTAACATCAGCTTTCTTCGTAGAAATAATGATAGCTAATGACCTGTGATTTACTCGTCCCTTTCATGTTGTTCTGAGGCTATCTATTAGGAATTGTATGACCAGCTCAAATTTTATGAACATGGCTTCCAAATTCATACAATGATGATTTGTGTTTAAATATATGTACATTATTCTTTGATAGCCAAAAAAGGAGTAGCTTGCCTGAAGTTTATTACTGTCAGTCAATATACAAAGAAATTGGTTTATTTAACAGAATATCAGTTTAAGTATATGATGGTTTTGATTGCTTTGAAAAAATATTCAAAGTGAGAAGCAGCATCCATTCCTACTAACATAGTTTCTCTGGGTTCAAAGAATAATTGAAAGGAGCAGAACACTAATAGTATCCTTTATACATTTTACTTGAAGATTCACTTAAATTTTATGAATATTTGTTTAAGACAACATGTTTATAAATCAGTGTGCTGTACATTGCAAAGGGCAGAAAACACACTTTACAACATAAGTGAACTGTGGGCCAAAATAAGAATATGCAAGTTCAGGTGTGATCTAAGGACAATAAACAAAAGTTTTTAATGTTTCGTGGTGTGAGGTATTCTATGTTCTTCGAAGTTATCAAAAATATTTTGTGAAATTATTTATATATTATCAACCTTTAAAAGGTATACAATTATGGGTTTCCTTTAAATGAAGAGAATTGGTAAGAAGTATGTCAACTTTCCTTTACTGTAGCCACAAACAGCTGAGATAAATCAACTTACAAAGAGTAAAAGCATTATTTGTCTTGCAGTTTGGAGGTTTTAATGTCTGATCCATTGTTTTAGGGCTTGTGATTCTGACAGAACTGCAAAGAAAGGAAAAACTCTTTACCTCATATCTAGAGTACAAAAATGGACAGAGGAAGGTACCAGAGTCCCAGAATCCCCTTCAAATAGAAGACTCCAGTGACACAACCTCCCATTCATATCCAACTGAAAGTTTCCAGCATCTGTTAATAATTCCAGGCTACAAAATAAACTTTTCATTTTCTGTGAAGGACCTCAGATCATGATAGTGCTTGCAAAGGCATATTGAGGACAAATAATAAGTCTACACTCTGGCACAGAGATACACTTACATGACAATAAACTAGGAATTTGCATAAGTATTTACACATACTTTTTATATGTGTTTTACTGCAAGTAAAACAGTAGTAATGACAACCCATGAAAATTACTGAATGGGAATATTATTTAATCCAAGTCATACTAGAGAATCATAGGGTAGAAATTGTGGGAAGAAATATACTATCCGCAAACAGGTGGAAACACGTTTTGCAAAATGTGAATAGACTTGCTTTTAGGATGGACAGCATCACATGTTAGTGTTGGGAAGAGAAAAGCAGAGGTGGGGCTGAAGATGGGTCACTCATACTGTACTCACCATGTGTGTGAAACCTCGGATCAAGGTCATCCTGAGCATAAAGCTCACATTATTTGTTTTCAGATTGGAATTTAATTACTAAATTTCTCCCCTGTATTTCTTCCCTCTAAACCCTCCCCTAAACCCCTCCTTGCTCTTTAAATTCGTGACCGCTTTTTGCATCATTTGTTGTTGCATGATTACACACATGTGTTTGTATATACATATATAGTCTAATATAACTTGGTGAGTCTGTGTAATATTATTTGTATATATGTGTTCAGGGATGAATATTTAGCACTAGGTAACCAATTGGTGTGCTCTTCCTCGCAGAGGGCAACTTATGCCTCCAGCTTTACTCGGTTGCCTATAAATTTTTGGAAGGGTTGAGGGCTCGTGGGCTTTTCCAATCAAGGCTGGAATGTTCAGTGGTGTCCTCCTTGTACAGCTCACATTTAAACCATCATATTGGTGAGCCTTTGCATGTATAGCTTCTGTTACTAGGAGACAGAACCTCACAGCAAATTCCCTTTTCCTCTGATTCTTATAATCCTTCAACTGCTCATCTACATTGCTTCCTGAGCCTTACGTATGGGAGTATTTTGTAGATGTATCCCTTGGAACTGGGCTCCAGAGCTCTACATTTTGTTTGGTTCTGATTACCTTTAGTGATCTTTGTCTGTTACGAAGACAAATTTTCTTGATAAAGGGTGCATACTACATTTAACTATATGTGTATGAGGATAAATGTTTATAGATTATTATTAGATATTATGCAGATTTCGTATATTAGCATCTATAGATTCTCCTCTAATAACCATGATTTCACCAACCATGATTAGTTAGCTACAGTACCACACATGGCTTCCCTCATGGTGTGCAAATCTTAAGTCCAATTAGAGATCTGTTGTTCTCACCATGATATATGTGCCACTACTGCACACTTTTGTTATCATGCCATTTTGGTGGTTTATCTGGTTCCCAAGCATCACAGCTAAGTAGGATTTTTGATTGCCTCCTCTTTGGAAACTTATATGGCATCATATGATGTCATAAAAGGTATTCCTCCGTGAGGTAACTTCCAGGTCAGTTTCATTTCAAGGGTCTCTGGGCCGGGTTTCTGAAGTGTATGGTATCTACAGCAAAAGAGAGTTAACATCATCTCAGGGTAAGCGGTAAGCAAGGTTAACAGCAGTAGGTTCTATGCTTTGAGGGTCTCTTAGCCCTAGTCAAAACCCTCAAAGAGGGTTTCTTATCTCCAGTATTGGGGCATTTGTTAGGTGCTCTTTGGGCTTTACAGGGAGCTCCATCATCCCAGAAGAGAAAAATTAATATATATATATACATATACATATATATCTATATGAATATATATATGAATATATGAATATTTATTATATATAGTTTTTAAGAGAATTAGTTAGTAGTATAATTCCTTATGAGTTTTTTCAAATATCTATGTTGTTATTTCACCTACTTCCCACCTTCTTCTGTGCCTGAGTCCCTCCACTTTCCTGTGGAGGCATCTTCTTCTATTTTCTCTGTCAGGTCATTTTATACTGTCATTCCACTTTACCTTCCTTCCTCCTTCTTCTGTGTTTTCTTCCCTGTCCTTCCTGAAGGAGTTCCTCCTATTTCTGCTCCCTGATCAGATGGTAAAGCACTCTCTTTTTTTCCTTTTCACATCTGGTCCAAAAGCCACTAAGCACTACGAACATCACAATATCTTGCAACTATTTGACTTTAAAGCATGTTTGCCTCAAGCATACACACTCATAATTTTTAGACAGCCTTTTCCTTAACACAAATCACTTCACAGGCTACTGAGAACTTCCTTAGTCTTATCACTACATTTTCTCAGTAAAATATCCCAACCTAATTCTTTCATGAAAACAGTTAACTTCCTTGTTTAGTGAAGCATTTTAGATGGTCAAATACAGAGAACAACTAGACAGAGTTCAGAAGCAGCCTACACATGGTCTAAAATATACAGCACACTGGACAGAGAGCATTATTTGGCATTCTGCCATCTGATATACCATTGTTTCTGCGATCCTAATTCTTTATTCTCTGTGTGTGAATCACAAGTAGAATTTCTATAAGAAGAGGAAACTATAATTTCCCAATAGAATTAATGAAGATACTTTTCAAATTACTAGCAACATTCCCATAATTATTGTTTACAAAAACAGCACTTCCTCATGAGAACAGGTAAATGTGCAGGATCTTCATTCTGTCAGTGACATCAAATGCTTTTCATTTCCATTGGAAATACACCATTACAACTGTTAATGTATTTCTGATTTCACAATGAGTAACACACAAATCTATTAATGTATTTTAATTTGATTTCTGTTGTATTTCTTTAAACTGAAGCATTTTATTCAAAGTCTTTGCATGATTTCATATGTATTTCGTATATTTTAAGAAAATTTTTACAAATAGGAGTTCATTTAAGGACTAGCTCTGAAGAACAGGGATATGTTAGGTGGGTAAGAGCTCTTGCTGCACAAGATGAATAACTGTGTTTACATATTCAGCAACGTGGCAAACAAATGATAGCAGGCAAGGGGTTCCAATTTCAGCATTGTGAAGATTGCAGCACCACACATACTTGTAGCATCAGTGATGTGGGTGATGTAGAAAGGAAGACGGTCAGGTAAACATGCTGCAAAACTTGCTCCTGCTTCAGAAAAAAGTAGATCTTATAAAAAAAATAGGGTGATAAATCATGATTCCTGTTGAACAGGTTTGTTGTTTCCATATGTTTGCATGGTCAAGTGTAACTATGCACGTAACTGTGCATATACCATACAAATACAACACACACTATATCGATAATTCATATACACACAAAGCAGGAATCAAAACTCTCCTAAGGTAGACATATTGCAAAACTTTTTACAGAATCTACAATTTTATCACCAAAGTGTGTATAATTTTGAATGTTTTAAGAAAAATGTGCCTAAATTTAATGTGAGACCTAAGCATTTCTCTTTAAGAATTTTGCCAATGAAGCTTTTACTTGCTTATTTCTCAAACTGTAAATAATTGGATTTAGCACGGGAATTACAACAGTATAAAATACAGAGTCCATCATATCATCGTCATCTACTTCTGAATGTACAGGACGCATGTACATAAAAATAAGAGAGCCATAGTATAAAGACACAGATAAGAGATGGGCTCCACAGGTGGAGAAGGCTTTCTTTACACCTTTGATAGATTTCTGCTTCAAGATCGAAAACAGAACAAGTGTATAAGAGACAAGAATAGTCGTAATAGTGAATAGCTGAATTGAGCCACCTAAAACAAAAAGCATCAGGTAATTAAGAGAAGGATCAGTACAGGAAATCTTTAACAATGGCATAACATCACAGTAAAAGTGATGTATTATGTTAGAATTGCAGAAAGTTAGTCTGAATAAAAAGCCTTCATGGAGTAAAGCATGAATAAATCCACCAACAAAGGACAGTATTAATAGACGTACACATAGTCTATTTGTCATAATTACTGGGTAGAGCAAAGGTTTGCATATGGCTACATAGCGATCATAAGCCATTGCTCCCAAGAGTAGGCATTCGGTGGTTGCACTTACTGCAAAAGAGAAAAACTGTGTCATGCATTCAGACAGAGAGATCATATTACTCATAGCTAAGAGGTTGAGAAGCATCTTTGGTGTCACTGTGGATGATAACCAAGTATCCACAAAGGCTAAACTCCCTAGAAACAAGTACATGGGGATATGAAGGTGGGCGTCATGCCAGATGAGAGTGATCAGACCAAGGTTTCCCACAATGGTGATGAGATAGATCATCGAGAACAGCAGGAACAGGGGAATTTTCCATTGTGACAGATGAGTGAGTCCTGTGAGAACAAAATCTGTCAGAAGTGTTACATTATCTCTTCCCATGTCCTCACCAGATGTACCTTAAATGAAAGACAAAAGAAAGCACACAGCATTCTCTAAGAGTTTTAAAGTGAATTTCTGGGTAGTCGCATTTACATACAGTCATATACTTACCAGAATGACCTTTTATTGTAGCTAATGTTATTGTGATAAATCTAAACTATCTTTGCATTTGAAAAAAGAAATAATTTTCAGGATCCCAATTTTAGTTATGAATGCACCAACATATTTAAAGAAAACAAAGGTCTCTCAACAATTATAAAAGTGTATAAATCTAATTTGTCTGGATTGAAAAATTTTGCATCTGCGTTGTAGACCAGGAGTCAAGAGAAAAGATGTTTATGCTCCATCACTATAACATAGACTGAACTGAATGGTCTCGATCAAACAAAATATAGTGACCATCTTGCAGGGGAAACTTCACAAGAAGTATTAACTGGCAATATGTTTCAAAATTAATTTTAAAATAAAAATGCATTAGTAAAAAGAAATAGATTTCTGACAGAGGAAGCTGAAGGCAACGTTAGAAAGCCCTTATGATATTCAGACCCCAAAGAAGATTAGACTTCAGAATTTTCTGGGAATATTTGTGTAAAACTGATACATTAGTATCAACTAAATTCTAATAGTCTACATTTTTAAAAACATCTCAGAATGCCTTTAAACTAAGCAAAATCAAAGATGTATATGGTAGATGAGTGGAAGTGATTAGAGAGCAGAATGGTAAACCACAAAGAATTCACAATACAGACCAACTACTAAGCAGTGACATTTTGCATGATAATTAGATATTCAGTGAAAAAGAAGAAAAATAAATTGTAAACTTTATGTGGAATCTTTTAAACTTTAGCTTGAGAAATTAGACCCACTAGTTTGTTGTTTTTATTTTAAAAAGGAGATTTAGTCGATGAGGATTTAAAATGTGTGGCATATTCCCTTCCAGTTTGTACAGTGAATTAGTCCTTTCCACATGAAAATTTCTCTATCTTAGAGTTAGTCTCTTTTCCAAAGAAACATTTCTCATTGAAATTAAGAGCTTGTGGTAGTTCACAAAACAAATATACAATGGGCAATTCATAACTACCTAATTTATGGTTGTGATTATTAAGAAATGAAATATAATGGCAATAAAAAAGATGAAGTGCAAAAAAACTGAATAAAGATCCCTGCACGTTGAAAATTAAGAAAATTTAATGTCTTTTGTGAAACAGTTTCTTGCACATGATAGAGCCCATTTTGGAAAACAGAAGAAAAAATGAGAAACAAATGACTCCAAGGTATAAGGATTCTGTAGGTAGTCTAAAACATGTAGAGGATAATTGGCATTTGTCCAGCACACTGAGGCTGCTCTAAACTATTATCTAAGGATAAATGATTGAAAAGTATAAGGATGGGGTAGACATTATGGTGAGAAAAAGTACAAGAAAGAAAAGTACAAAATTATACACATATAAAGGGGAGTTTTAAAGTAGTTTCCCTACAGCAGATTTAGGGGAAAAAACTCCAAGAAGGCACACCTCATACTAGCAAATAATGCATATAGCACCAGGTTAGGGTTACTACTTCTTGAGTTGTTTCCCAATAAGGTCAGTTGGTGCCCAAGTACACACACAGTCTGTGCCCAATATTCTTGGCTACCCTCTAGAAATTGACAATAAGGCACTGCTGCTACATAAGTCACAGAACATAGAGTACTCCATGAAAATGCTAGCTTCATGAGCTCTTAAAATCATTATAGTATGCATAAAATCTTTAAAGATCATCATTAAAACTACTTTTCTTATTTATATTCAAGAATGAAATATACAGGTACACCTAAATAAAATATACGGGTAGCTTTTTCTTGTTCTCTGCACTCATACCCAGCTGTATAGGGATTCAATGCAAAATATAAAATTATAGTAAAATAAAATATTCTTGAATATCTATGGAAAGCATGTTGGAGATTAAAGAATTCATTTCTCACTTACACATACCTTGAAAGAAATTCCTGAGGTTGTGAAAAAGTGCTGTGCTATCTAAGTCATAAAGAACACAACCGCACAGGAAGGCAGTAATATGGATATCAATTCTTTTCACAGTGACTCATTTTGGAATTTCACTACCGTTTCATAAATTATATTGTTTATATGAACTGTCTCTTTCAACACCAGGATGAAATTATAGCTCTGTATGCTTTTTCTAGTGGAGGATGGATTATAGAACTGAAATTCCCAAGTGAGCTTAAGTTCTCCGGAGAACAATGCAAGGCTGCTCTATTGGGCATCATTGATTTGGACCACTATGAAATGCCCAAATTGGTCCCACAGAGTATCTCACACTTTAACATCATAAATTTACAATGTGTAAGATGAATAGTTTAACTGTTGAGAAACATTTCAGTGGCATTCCACTTCCATCTCCAAGGTCCAGTTTGGTAAGGATGAGTCTTCCTAGCATCCTGCTCCACATTTCTCTCAGCCCACAAAATCTAGCCTGGTCCCACATCCAGTTCCCAGCCTACTCTAGTCACAAGAAGCCTGAACCTCACATAGTCTTGTGTGGACTTACCCTGTCTACCAGTACACACTGGTCCCTTCTTCTGTATACCCAACCAATGCATCCAGCCATGCATACCATGCCCGTTTTCAGTGTTTAGTATCTACCATGATTCCTTGCATCACTGTCCACCAGTCCCTTGTATTACTAATAGGAGAGCTTTCCTTTTTAAAATGCAGGCACTCCATTTTCATAAAAACACTTTAATATCCTTTCTATTTTTATCGTGACCCATTTTTCACCTAGTGGTAAGTTGTTCAGTTTCCAAGAGTTTGCATACTTTCTGTTGTTGTTGATATCCAGCTTTAATCCATGGTGGTCAGATAAGATGCAGGGTGTAATTACAATTTTCTTATATCTTTTGAGACTTTCTGTTTGTCTAAAATCATGGTCATTTTGGATAAAGTTTCGTTAAGTGCTAAGAAGAAAGTATATTCTTTCATGTTTAGATGAAATGTCCTTTAGCTCTCTCCCAGTCCATTTGATTTATGACATTTCTTAACTCTTATATATTTCTGTTTAGTTTTTTCTTGATACCAACTCTATTGCTCAGAGTAGGGTACTAATATCTCCCACTATCACTGTGAGGGTCAGTGTGTGATTTTCGTTGTCGTAAAACTTCGTTTAAGAACTTGGGTACTCTGGTATTTGATCAATAAATGTTTAGGACTTAAGTATCTTCTTAGTCATTTTCTTCTTTAATGAGTATGTAGTGTCCTTCCTTTCTTCTGATTGCTTTTGGTTTAAAATCTTTTTAGTCCAATATTAAAATGGAGACATTCATACATGATGGAATACATTTCCCATCATTTTACCATGAGGTGAGATATCTATCCTTGAAAGAGGATGAAATGTGTTTCTTGGAAGCAGTAGAAATATGAACCCCATATTTTCGTAATTTCTTTATTTCTTTCTTTCTTATTTATTTATTTATTTATTCTTCTTTTATACAATACAACTTGATCTCTTTCCCCTCCCTTCAATCGTACCATTCTCCCTGCTAACTCAGCTTCCCAGTTCTAACCCCCTTTGATTTCTCTTAGAAAGGAGCAGGCCTCCCAGATATATCAGCCATATGTGGAGTAACAGGATGCAACCAGTCTAGACACCATGCTTCATATCAAGGCAGGGTTCAACATCCTAGTAGGAAGAATAGAGGCCCAAGAGCAGAAAAATGGATCACAGGGACACCACTCTTACTGTTAGAAGTGCAATTAAAAATCACGAATCTATCAATCAAAGCATATATGCAAAGGACCTAGGGCCATGCAGGTTCTGTGATTGACAACCCAGTCTCTGTGAGCCCCTAGTAATTCTGCTTAGTTGCTTCTGTGGGTCACGTTCTTCTGTTGACCTTGACACTCTGGTTCTTATATTCCTTACCACTCCTCATCTATGGAGTCCCCCAACCTCCAAGGGGAGGGGTACAGTGGAGATCTCCAATTTGGATTCTCTCAACACCTAACTTTTGGCTGTGGGACTCTGCCTCTGCTCCCATTATCTGCCTTAGAGAGCCTGTCTGGTGACAATTCGGCTAGGCAAAATCTATGAGTTGGCAGACTATCCTTAGGAATCCTTTAAATATTATTTTCTAGTCATGTTTGGTTCTATCCTAGAGCTTAGGGCTATCCAGCATCTGATTTCTGTCCAACCAGGCAGTGTCAGGCTTGGAATATCTCTCATGGAATTGTTCTCAGGCATGTTTTTGGTTGGCCACTCCATCTAGTTCTGTGCCACCATTGTCCCAGCACATCTTGGAGGATGGAGAGAGTATATGTTAAAGTTTTGTGGCTGGGCTAGTGACCGAGTCCTACCACTACTAGCCTTGCCAGGTTACAGAGATATAAAATCTCATTGTCTGTGTCTTTTCATTGGGAAGTTGAGATCTTTAATATTTATAGTTGGCAATGAGGAGAGTTTCTTGAATCTTATTATTTTGTTGTTATGGTATGCCCCCGATCCCAGTTGTGATTCCTATCTTCTAGGATTATCTGTTTGTTGTGTCTTCCAACATCTGGTCACCATTTAAATAAAGTGCATTCTGTAGAACTGGACTGATAGCTTGAAATTGCTTAAATTTGGATTTATCATAGAATGTTGTTCTTTCTCTGTTGATCAGGATTGATAATTTTGCGAGGATTCTAGTCTGGGTTGGGATCCATGATCTATCAGAGTTTGTAAAGCATTCAGACTAGCTTTTCTGCCTTGTAGAGTCTCCTTTGAGAAGTCAGATATTATTTTAAAGGACTTCAATTGTACCTACCTGGACTTTTCTCTTGAAGTTCTTATTATCCTTTATTCTGTATGTTTAATGATTTGATTTTTATGTGTCATTGCAAATTCCTTTTCGGTCCTATCTATTTGGTGTTAGGCACCTCCTTTTACAAAGTACGGGAATTTTCTTCCATAATTTCTTTAAAGTGTATCCTGTGCCTTTCCATTGGGTTTCTTCTCCTTTATCTATTCCTGTTCTTTTTTGTGCATATGGACTTTGATTGTGCCTCAGATTACCTGGAATTTTTATGCCTGGAATTTTCTATTTTGGGGTTTGAGTCTTTCTTTGACTGAACTATCCATTTCTCCTACCTTCTCTTCAAAACTGAGATTGTCTACTATCAGTCTTATAATCTGTTGGTGAGACTTACCTCTGAAGTTTTCATTTCACTTCCTAAATTTTTTATTTCTGGATTTATTTCATTTTGAGTTTTCTTTAGTGATTCTATTTCTACTTTGATACCTTGAATACTTTTATTTCATCCAACTGTTTCTTTGTGAAATCAGGGTCTTAATTAAGGAATTGATTCATATCTTCATTCAGTTCATTGAACACATATATATTTACTCCCTTGAACTTCTTATCTTGTTCTTCAGCTATTATTGCATTTCTCAGTGCTTACTGTAATAGGGTTCTGGGTTCTACTGGAAGCATATTGCTTTGGCTTTTCACATTTGTGGTTTTGTCTGATCTAAGTATCTGATATGATGTTTAAGACACTTCTTGGTATTGATCTCTGATCCTGTCTTTGTTGGGTGGATGGTTCTGTTCTTTGGTTCCTGTCACCTTCCTTGTGTCCTAGACAAGTGTGGTGGCTATGTTGCTCTTGATAGAGAGTGCTTCTGCAGGTCAATGGGAGGTATAAATGAATGGAGATGGGCTAGAAATAAAGGCTGGGAGGGCCTATGGCAAAGAGCTGGGGAACTGTGTGTGCATCTGGCCGGGTCCCCAGGGAGTATAAGTATGATAGGAAGAACCATAATTTGAGGAACCATATTGGAAGAATCAATTTTCTGTGACCACTTGACTAGAAACTAGGGTAGCTAGTAAGTCTTCATCTCTACATGTATCCGCTGGGAGGTGTTCTATGTTGAGATTGATGCCTAACTGAATTGGTGGAATAAATAACTTATATGGTCTTTTTTCAAGTATGTGGAGGCATCATTATGCTAACTGAAGGTTTCAATGAAATGAAACGTAGAGAATGGTTGAGTTCATCTTTCAAATGTTTCAGTTATTCAGTTATTCAGTTATTATTCTTTACTCAGTGATACACATCAATACCAGGCCATAAAACTCAGAATGGATAACGCCATTGATTATGGATCACACCATCTGGGCTCAGAACTGTGCATTGACTTCCATTTTTATGTAGAAAATATATAGTATATATGGAACTTCTATGTCTTCATAACCATAATCAGTAAAACATTCTTTTCATATTTGGTGAAATATGATAGCTTCCAACTTTAAAGGAATAGTCTAGAGGAGGCTTAACTGGACAGTAATACATTCAGATTTTCTGTTTCTTCTTTAAATATATTTTATTTGTTTCTTGAGAATTCCATGCAACATATTTTCAACATAGTCCACCCTGTCTCCCAACTCCTTCCAGATCCTTGCCCCATTTCTAATCACACAACTTTGTGTTCTTTGTGCTATGTTTACACTCCTCAAGTCCAATTGTGATGTACATATATTCTTGGATCATCAAATATCCTCAATGACAAAGGAAAGCGTCATTGACATTTGGGATGTACAGGTATCACACTGCTCAGAACAGAATATGGGTGAGAGTTCCATGAGCAATGAAGACACTGTCTTTAATGAAGACACATAGCATATTTATGGACTATGCTCCTCTTGGTCATGGGAAAGGCTTTTATGAATAAGTATTTTCCTTTCCCTTCATGCTCACCAACATGTGCAACCATTTGTCACAATGATCTTGGCCATTACCACTGGGTAAATATAAAATCTCAAAGTAGCTTTTTGGCTGCTTGTTTGTTTAAGAAGAAAGAATAGTTTTGGCTGATGTTTACAAGAGTCCAGCAACACAAGATATAGGCATGGCAGCAAGTGGTAGACATGGTGGTAGGAGGAGGAAGCTGAGAGATCACATCGTTTAACTGCAAACACCAAGCAGAGAAAGACACTGGAAGTTGCAAAAAGAGGACAGTATACTCTCAGAGCCTATCCCTAGTTTTATATTCTCTGCAGCAAAACTATACTTTCTAAACCTCCCTCACACTTAAAATCCACCTACCTCAGCCTCACATGGAATCAGCTTTACAGACATAAACCACAGTCTCAACTCACTATGTGTTTCTGAGGCAACAATTGTTTCCTGTAGTTTATACTTGGACTTTAATATTCTTTTTGTTGACAAAAGTTCCAATGTAAGAATTTATACTATAACACAGCCAATTTTATTTTATGCTTTTCTTTTATGACTTCTTTCTGCCTATAATTTAAATTCTTAAGGAAGATACTCACATGTATTAAGGTATATTTCACCGATATTTTCTTCATCAGAAGTTCTTATTCCTAGATATCTAAATTGTGTGTGCTGAGGATGATTTAATTTATTTCCCCTTTCTGGTCTGTCTCATTTTATGGGCAGTTCTACAACTCATCTGTAGCATGTCTACTGTGTCAAAACTAATTTATATATGCAAAGCTTACATAGTCCTGGGAGTTTTGCTTGATTCGATGGTTTGTGCATTTGGCACTGAACCACTGATATTCAGCCTCATACGAAAGTAGAGGACAATGTCCATCCTTTCTTTTTTTCCATTGGTGCCTTGACATTTTTTAATTCTTTACTATGCTACGTATATTTATAACCAAATCGTCAAATCCAGGAGAAATGCCACATACCTCTCATTTTGTAAGAACTCTTATTTTTTTTCTGATAAAAATCATTGAATCTCGCCATCTTTAAGTTTTATGATATAGTTTTGAATAGGAACTAAATTACTAAAACAACTAATGCATTTCTGATGTTCTTACAAATAGCATACAAACCTCATATGGTGTTTTAATTTGACTTTTGCTGTATTTATTTTATTGCACAGGAATACTTTATGAAAATTCATTTCAAATATTTTAAAGAAATACATAGAAAGAGAAGAGTTCATTTAAATACTAGTTCTGAGGATCAGAGATATGTTCAATGAATAAAAGCATTTGCTGCACAAGATGAATTCCCTTGTTGGCATCCCCGCGACACAGCATACAAATGCCAGTAGGAAAGGGATTCTGATTTAAGCATTGAGAAGATCATAGCTCCACGTTGCAGTAGTAGATCTACTGTGACAGCTCACCAACCAGGACAAGGAGGCATATTCATTGTGCAATCTCTGCCAAACCTCTGCAGAGAGAACCACCATCACAACAAGTAGCTTAATCAATGGACAGAGAGCTCCAAGCATCTCAACTCAGGTGGTTTTATTCTTTCAGAACACCTCAGGTATTTTACTGATGGCACATTCAGATCATTAGCAATTAAACAATCCTCACAGATATCAAATACCTGCAAGCAACACAGAAAACCCTAGACTTAGGATAACCCCTCACCCAAAAGTGTACAAAACAATTTCAGAAATAACTAAAAATAAACTTCACCAACACCACATATGCCTCTAAGATCAATGATGTGGGAGATATAGAAAGGAGAGTTGCTGGGGTGAGCAGGTACAAAACCTAGCTCTTGCTTTAGGGAGAGTTAAATCTCTTTCAAGAAAATAAGGAGATAAACAGGATACCTGGTAAAGTCCTTAGATCTTCCCATATGTATGCATGGTCAAATGTAACTATGCAAACAACTATGCATATACAATCCACATATGCCCCACATACTCATTGGAGAAAATCAACTTCTGTTTAGGGAAGCCAGAGTTAATAATATAGAAAGCTCATAATAAACATTGACTCCTGTGACCAGCAGAATTGTCTGGAAATATTTATTTAAAATGTAGATCATAAGATTCAGTTATAAGTTCATTTAGTTTTTATAAGTTCATAAGTTTATTCTTGTTTATAAACAAGAATCCTATGACCAAACTATAAAAATACTCAAGATGATATTAAACACAAGTAGAAGATATCGAAACATGTCTGAATGGACATCAGAATGACTAGGAAGACAAAAAGATAAATTTGAAAGGATCTATAATATCAAGGCACTGTTATACAGTGACATATCACACCTGAACTTGGTGTTCAATGGAAGAAAAATATTATCTGTTAACTATGGATATGATCCTGTCAAGGTTTGAAAATTAAGATGCACTATCTATTGATTATTGTCATTGAACATGGAAGTACATACTACTACTTAGCTCTCTTCCCTTTATGACCATGGTTTTCCAGTTAATTACTCTAATCCCCACAGAAATTCCACATTATAACATCATTTCCAGAGCTCATGTTACTTCAAAGAAAATCAAAGGAAAGACACAGTAATGATAAACTCCAGAACTAAACCAGATATTTGAGCAATGTGGTCCAAATGGGAGGAAAGTTCATGGGTGTGAAAAAACAAATAAAGCATCAGAATGGCGAAATAAAGGCTCTTTTGGGGTGAATGACAAGAGCTTCCTGAGTTAAAATTATGTATTTATTAATGGCTTGGTGAAATAGTTTCCTAACATTCATCTACACACAAAGCAGGAATCAAAAATCTCCTAAGATAGACATATTGCAAAACTTTTAAGAAAATCTACTATTTTATCAACAAAGTATGTATAATTTTGAATGTCCCTGAATTTAATGTGAGACCTAAGCATTTCTCTTTAAGAATTTTGCCAATGAAGTTTTTACTTTCTTATTTCTCAAACTGTAGATAACTGGATTTAGCATGGGAATTACTACAGTATAAAATACAGAGTCCATCATATCATCGTCATCTACTTCTGGATGTACAGGACGCAGATACATAAAAAGAAGAGAGCCATAGTATAAAGACACAGATAAGAGATGGGCTCCACAGGTGGAGAAGGCTTTCTTTACACCTTTGATAGATTTCTGCTTCAAGATCGAAAACAGAACAAGTGTATAAGAGACAAGAATAGTCGTAATAGTGAATAGCTGAACTGATCCGGCTATAACAAAAAGCAAAAGGTAATTAAGAGAAGGATCAGTACAGGAAATCTTTAACAATGGCATTACATCACAGTAAAAGTGATGTATTATGTTAGAATTACAGAAAGTTAGTCTGAATAAAAAGCATTCATGAAGTAAAGAATGAATAAATCCACCAGCAAAGCATAATATTATCAGACGTACACAGAGCTTATTTGTCATGACTACTGGGTAGAGCAAAGGTTTGCATATGGCTACATAGCGATCATAGGCCATTGCTCCCAAGAGAAAACATTCTGTAGTTGCACTGATTCCAAAGGAAAAAAATTGTATCATGCATTCAGACAGAGAGATCACTGCACACTTATTTAAAAAATTGAGAAGCATCTTTGGTGTCACTGTGGATGATAACCAAGTGTCAGCAAGTGCTAAACTCCCAAGAAATAAATACATGGGAATGTGAAGATGGTGGTCATTCCAGATGAGAGTGATCAGACCAAGGTTTCCCACCATGGTGATGAGATAGATCATCAAGAACAGCAGGAACAGGGGGATTTTCCATTGTGACAGCTGAGTGAGTCCTGTGAGAACAAATTCTGTCAGCAGTGTTGCATTCTCTCCTCCCATATCCTCACCAGTTGTCCCTGAAATGAAAGACAAAGGAAGGCACACAGTTTTCACTGAGAGTTTTAAAGTGACTTTCTGGGTAGTGACATTTACATGCAGCCATACACTTACACAAATACGTTTTATTGTAGCTACTATTATTGTGATAAATGGAAACTGTCTTTAAGATTGAAGAAAGACATAAGATCAGATCCCAATTTTAAATATGAATATACCAACATATTAAAAGAATTCAAGATGTCTTCCAACATTTGTAAAAAAAATGTATAAATCTCATTTGTCTGGGTAGAAAATTTTGTATCTGAGTTGTAGACCAGGAGTCAAGAAAAAGATGTTTATGCACCGTCACTACAACTTAGAATGAACTGAACGGTCTCAGTCAAGTGGAATATAGTGACTAACATGCAGGAGAAATTTCACAAGAAGTAGTAACTGACAATATGCTTCAAAATTAATTTTAAAGGAAAAGTATAATAGAAAAAATGAAATGAGTTTCTGCCAGAGGAAGTTGAAGACAACATTATTAGAAAGCCCTTTTGATATTCAGACCCTAAAGGAGATTATAATTCAGAATTTTCTGAGAACGTTTGGTTAAAACCGATACATTAGTATCAACTAAATTCTAATAGTCTACCTTGTTCAAAACATCTCAGAATGCCTTTCAACTAAGTAAAATAAAAAATGTATGTGGTAGAACACTGGAAGTGATTATAGAGCAGCACGGTACCCACAAAGGATTCACAATACACACCAACTAAGCAGTGACATATTGCATGCTTATTAGATATTCAATGAAAAAGAAGAAAAAATATTTGTGAACTTTATATGGAACCTTTAAACTTTCACTTGAGAAATTAGACCCATTAGTCTGTTGTTTTTATCATAAAAAGGAGATTTAGTGTATGAGGACTTAAAATATGTGGCGTATTCCCTTCCAGTTTGTACAGTGAATTAGTTCACTCCACATGAAAATTTCTCTATCTTAGAGTTAGTCTCTTTTTTCAAAGAAACATTTCTCATTGAAACCAAGAGCTTGTGGCAGTTCACCAAATAAATATACACTGGGCAATACATAACTACCTAAATTATTGTTGTGATTATTAAGAAATGAAATATAATGGCAATAAAAAGATGAAGTACAAAAAACTGAATAAAGATCCCTGTTGAAAATTAAGAAAATTTAATGCCTGTTGTGAAACAGTTTCTTGCACATGATAGAGCCCATTTTAAAAACAGAAGAAAAAAGGAGAAACAAATGTCTACAAGGCATAAGGATTCTGAAGGTAGACTAAAACATGTAGAGGACAATTGGCATTTGTCCAGCACACTTAAGCTGCTGCAAACTATTATCTAAGGATAAATGATTGAAAGTATAAGGAAGGGGTAGACATTGTGGTGAGAAAAAGAACAAGAAAGAAAAGTACAAAATACACAAGTATCTGAAAAGGGCTTCACCGTAGATATAAGGAAAAAAAACTCCAACAAGACGCACCTCACACTAGGAAATAGTATGTATAGTGCCAGGATAGGGTTACCACTTCTTGAGTTGTTTCCCAACAAAGTCACCTAGACCCCCAAGCACACAGTCTGTGCCCAATACTCTTGGCAACCCTCCAGAATTTCACAGTAAGGCACTGTTGCTGCATAAGTCACAGAACGTGGAGAGATTCATGAAAATACTAGCTTCACGAGATTAAAAGTCAGTATGGTAAGCATAAAATCTTGAAAGAGCATCATTAAAACTACTGTGCTTATGTATATTCAGTAATGACATCTACAAGTATACCTAAATAAAATATACAGGTAGCTTTTTCTCGTTGTCTTCATTCATACCCAGCTGTATAGGAATTCAATGCTAAATATAAAATTATAGTAAAATAAAATATTCTCGAATATCTATGGAAAGCACATTAGATATTAAAGAACTCATTTCTCACATGTACCTTGAAAGAAATCACTAAGTTCCTTAAACCCTGCCGGGCTTTCTAAATCGTAAAGAACACTACTGCACAGGAAGGCAGTAATATGGGTATCAATTCTTTTCACAGTGACTCACTTTGGAAATTTCACTGCCCATTCATAAAATATATTGTTTATATGAACTGTCCCTTTCAACGCCAGGACGAGGCTGTAGCTCTGCATGGTTTTTCTAGAGGAGGATGGATTAGAGAACTGAAATACCCATGTGGGCTAAAGTTCTCTAGAGAACAAGGCAAGACTGCTCTACTGGGCACCATAGATTTGGACCTCTATGAAATGCCCAAATTGGTCCCACAGAGTATCTCACACTTTAACATCATAAATTTACAATGTGTAAGATGAATAGTTTAACTGTTGAGAAACATTTCAATGGCATTCCACTTCCATCTCCAAGGTCCAGTTTGGTAAGGATGAGTCTTCCTAACCTCCTGCTCCACATGTCTTCTCAGCCCAGAAAATCTAGCCTGGTCCCACATCTAGTTCCCAGCCTACTCTAGCCACAAGAAGTCTGTACCTTATGGAATGTGGCCTGGACCTACCCCATCAGTATGTACCCTGCCAGTGCACACTGGTCCCTTCTTCTCTCTACCCAAGCTCTCCATCCAGCCATACATCCCATGCCCTGATTCAATGTAGAGTATCTACCACTATTCCTGTCATCACCAACCACAAGTCCCTTGTATTACTAATATGAGATCTTTCCTTTTCTTGAATGCAGCCATTTAGTGCTATGAAGTTGTCATTTAGAACCACCTTCTCTGTGTCCCAGAGGTTTAGGTATGTTGTGATTTCATTTTCATAAAAATATTTTAATATCCTTTCTATTTTTATCTTGACCCATTTTTCTTCCAGTAGTAAGTTGTTCAGTTTTCATGAGTTTGCATACTTTCTGTTGTTGCTGATACCAGCTTTAATCCATGGTGGTCAAATAGGATGCAGGGTGTAATTACAATTTTCTTATATCTGTTGAGACTTACTTTTTGTCTAAATTCATGGTCATTTTGGATAAATTTTCATGAAGTGCTAGGAAGAAAGAATATACTTTCATGTTTAGATGAAATGTTCTTTAGCTATCTTCCAGGTCCATTTGATTTATGACATTATTTAACTCTCACATATTTCAGTTTAGGTTTTGTCTAGAAATCAACTCTATTGCTCAGAGTGGGGTACTAATATCTCCCACTATCACGGTGTGAGGCTCAGTGTGTGATTTTTGTTGTAGTAGTGCTTCCTTTAAGAACTTGAGTTCCCTGATACTTGATAAATAAATATTTAGACTTAAGTATCCTCTCAGTGACTTTTTCTTTAATGAGTATGTAATATCCTTCATTTCTTCTGATTGCTTTTGGTTTAAAATCTATTTAGTCTAATACTAAAATGGATACATACATGCATGATGGAATATATTTTCCATCATTTTACACTGAGGTGAGATGTCTATCCTTGAAAGATAATGAGGTGTGTTTCTTGGAAGCAGTAGAAATATGAATCCCATGCTTTCCTAATTTCTTTATTTCTTTCTTGTTCATTTATTTATTTATTTATTTGTTTGTTTGTTTGTTTGTTTATTCTTCTTTTATCCAATACATCCTGACCCCTTTCCTCTCCCTTCATTCTTCCCAGTCTCCCTGCTTCCCCAGTTTTCCAATTCTACCCATACTCTGATGTCTCTTAGAAAATAGCAGGCCTCCCAGATATATCAGCCATATGTGGAGCAACATGATGCAACCAGGCTAGGCACCACCGTTCATGTCAAGGGAGAGTTCAGCATGCCAGTAAGAATGAAAGGGTCCGAAGTGCAGGAAAATGGGTCACAGGCACACCCATTCCTACTGTTAGAAGCTCCATTAAAAACACGAATCTATCAATTATAACATATGTGCAAAGGACTTAGGGTAGGGCCATGCAGGTTCTATGATTGCCATCCCAGTCTCTGTGACCCTCTAGGAACCCGGCTTAATTGATTCTGTGGGTCATGTTCTCTTGTTGACCTTGACACTGTGGTTCTTATAATCCTTACCACTCCTCATTTATGGAATCCCCCGACCTCCAATGGGAGAGATCCAATGGAGATCTCCAATTTCGATTCTCTCTCCATCTAACTTTTGGCTCTGGGACTCTGCCTCTACTCCCATTAGCTGCCAGAGAGAGCCTCTCTGGTGAAAATTGGGCTAGGCAAAATATATGAGTACAGCAGAATACCGTTAGGAATCCTTTCAATATTTTTTATGGTGATGTTTTTTTCTACCTTAGATCTCAGAGTTGGCCATCCAGGCAGTGTCAGGCTTGGGCTATCTCTCATGGCATGGCTCTCAGATCTGTCATCGGTTGGCTACTCCCCCTAGTTCTGTACCCTGTTGCCCAGAACATCCTGGAGAAGAACAGAATATACATCAAAGGTTTGCGACTGGGCTGGTGACCCAGTCCTACCACTGATAGTCTTGCCAGGTTACCTAGATATCAAATCTCTTTGTCTGTGTCAATTTATTGGGAAGCTGAGATCCTTAAAATTTATAGTTGGAAATGAACAGAGTTTCTTGATTCTTGTTATTTTGTTGTGTCCCCTCCCCCAAGTTGTGATTCTTTTCTTCTAGGATCATCTGTTTGTTGTATCATCCAACATGTGGGCAACCTTTTTAATAAAGTTTTCCTTCTAGTGCATTCTGTAGAACTGGACTGAGAGCTTGAAATTGCTTAAATTTTGTTTTACCATAGAATGTTGTTCTTTCTCTGTTGATCACGATTTGTAGTTTTGCTAAGTATGGTAGTCTGGGTGGGCATCCATGATCTATCAGAGTTTATAAAACTTCCATACTGGCCTCCCTGTCTTTTAGAGTCTCCTTTGAGAAGTCAGGTATTATTTTAAAGGACTTCAATTGTATTTACTTGGACTTTTTTCTCCTGAAGCTTTTAATATCCTTGATTCTGTATGTTTAGTGATTTGATTTTTATGTGTCATGGCAAATTCCTTTTTGGACCAATCTATTTGGTGTTAGACACCTCTTTTTACAAATTAGGGGAATTTTCTTCTATAATTTGTTAAAGCTATTTCCTGTGCCTTTCCCTCGGGTTTCTTCTCCTTTCTCTATTCCTATACTTATTTGCACATTTGGACTCTTCATGGTGTCCCAGATTTCCTTGAAGTTTTATGCCTGTAATTTTCTATTTATTGATTTAACCCTTTCTTTGACTGAACTATCCATTTCTCCTACCTTCTCTTCAATACCTGAGATTGTCTACCCTGAGTCTTGTAATCTGTTGGTGAGACTTACCTCTGAAGTTTTCATTTGACTTCCTACCTTTTTTATTTCTGGTTTTATTTCATTTTGGGTTTTCTTTAGTGATTCTATTTCTACTTTGATACCTTAAATATTTTTATTTCATTGTGAAATAAAATTGAAATAAGGATCTTAATTAAGGGACTGATTCAAATCTTCATTCAGTTCCTTGAACATGTTTATATTCACTACTATGAACTCCTTTTCTTCTCTTCAGGTATTATTGCATTTCTCAGGGCTTATTGTTATAGGGTTACTGGGTTCTGGAGAAAGCGTATTGCTTTAGCTGTTCACATTAGTGGTTTTGTCCAGTCTAAGTATCTAATATGATGCTTAAGTCATTTCTTAATATAGATCTCTGATCTTGTCTTTGTTTAGTGGATGGTTCTGTTCTTCTGTTTCTGTTCCCTCCATGTATCCTAGAGGAGTGTGGTGGCTATGTTGCCCCTGGTAGAGAATGCTTCTAATGTCAATGGGTTGTATAAAAGAGTTTGAGATGGACTAGAATGAAAGGCGGAGAGGGGCTGTGGCAAACAGCAGGGGGAACTGTGTCTGGATCAGGCAGGGTCCCCAGGGAAGACAAGTGTAGTAGGAAGAACAGGTAATTTTCTGTGTCTACTTGACTAGAAACTTGGATAGCTGGTAAATCATCATCTCTGTATGTATCCATTGGGAGATGTTCTCTGTTGAGAATATTGCCTAACTGAATTGGCCGACTCAAAATATATGGGGTCATCAGTATGCTCACTGAAGTTTTCAGTAAAATGACATCGAGAATGGTTGAGTTCATTTTTCAACTGTTTCAGTTATTGACATTCTTTACCCACTGATTCACATCAATATCAGGCCATCAGATTCAGGATGGATTACACTATTGATTATCACACTATTGGGGCTCAGAACTGTGCATTGACTTCCATTTTTATGTAGGAAATAGATAGTAAATATGGGACATGTGTATGTTTCATAACCATAGTCAATACAACACTCATTTTGTATTTGGTGAAATATGATAGCTTCCTAATTCTAAGAAATACTCTAGATAAGGCTTAACAGGACAATATTACATTCTGATTTTCTTTTTTCTTCTTTAAATATATTTTATTTGTTTCTTGAGAATTCCATGCAACATATTTTTACCATATTCAACCCTCTCTCCCAACTTCTTCCAGATCCTTGCCCTATTTCTACTTACCCAAATTTGTGTCCTTTGTGTTTTGTTTGTACCCATCAAGTCCAATCTGCTATGCACATTTATTTTTGAGTCATCAAATGTCCTCAATGACAAAGGAAGGCTTTGTTGACATTAGAGATGTATAGGTATTGCACTGCTTGTGAGAATATAGGTCAGAGTGACATGAGCAATGAAGACATTGTCTTTAATGAAGACTCAGAGCATATTTATGGATTCTGCTCCTCCTGGTCATGGGAAAGGCTATATACTTTTATGAATAAGTGTTTTCCTTTCTCTTCATGCTCACCAACATGTGCGGCAATTTGTCACAATGATCCTGGTCATTCATACTGGTTAAATATAAAAATCTCAAAGTAGGGTTTTTTGGTCTGCTTGTTTGTTTAAGAAGAAAGAATTGTTTTGGCTTATGTTTACAAGAATCCATTACAGCAACGTAGAGGCATGGCAGCAAGTGGTAGACATGGTGGTAGGAGGAGGAAGCTTAGAGATCACATCTTTTATCTGCAAACACAAAGCAGAGTTCATTGGAAGTTACAGGAGGAGGACAGTATACTCTCAGAGCCTGTCGCTAGTGTCATATTCCCTGCAACAAAACTATACTTTTGAAACTACCCTCAGACTTAAAATCCACCTACCTCAGCCTCCCATGGAATCAGCTTTACAGACATGAACCACAGTCTCAACTCACTATGCATTCGTGATGCTAACAAATATTTCCTGTAGTTTATAGTTGGATTACAATATTCTTTTTGTTGACAAAAGTTCTAAAGTAAGAATTTATAGTATAACACAGCCAAATTCATTTTATACTTATCTTTTTTATGACTTCTTTCCGCCTTTAATTTAAATTCTTAAAGAAGACATTCACATATATTAAAGTATATTTCACCTACATTTTCTTCATCAGAAGTTCTAAGTTCTAAATACTTAAATTGTCTATGTGTTGAGGAAGATTTAATTTATTTCCCCTTTTTTGTTAGTCTCATTTTCTGCTACTCATCTGTAGCATGTCCACTGGATCAGTAGGAAATTTATATATGTAAGTCTTTTGTAGACCTGTGTGTTTTGCTTGACTGGATGGTTTGTACATTTGACAATGACACATTGATATTCAGCCTCATAAAAAAGTAGGGACAATGTCCCTGCTTTTTTTTTCCATTAGTGCCTTGACATTTTTTAATCGTTTACTATGCTACATATATTTATAACCAAATATTTATTACCCTGGAAAATTTTATTAAAATTCATTTAAAATATTTTAAAGAAATACATACAAAGACAAGAGTTTATTTAAATGTGAGCTTTAAGTATCAGAGATACACATCACACAAAAATCAGTAGGAAAGGGATTCTGATTTAAGCATTGAGAAGATCATAGCTCCACACTGTAGTAGTACACCTACTCTGATAGCACACAAAACAGGACAAGGAGGCATTCATTGATTTATCTCTGCTAAACCTCTGCAGAAAGAACCACCATCATGGCAAGTGGCTTAGTCAATAGACCAAGGAACTCCAAGAATCTCAGATAAGGAGTTTTATTCTTTCAGGACACCTCAGGTATTTTACTGATAGCACATGCAGATCATTGGCAATTAAACAACCCAGACAGATATCCAATACCTGCAAACAATACAGAACGTCCTAGATATAGGATAACCCCTCACTCCACAGTGCATAAAACAATTTCAAGTATAACTAAAAATAAACTTCAACAACACCATATATGCCTGTAAGATCTGTGATGTGGGAGATAGGGAAAAGAGAGTTACAGGGGTGAGCAGGTTGCTAACCTAGTTCTTGCTTCAGGGAAAGTAAGATCTCATTCAAGAAAATAAGGAGATAAATCAGGATACCTGGTAAAGTCCTTGGTTCTTCCCATACATGTGCATGGTCAAAAGTAACTATGCACACAAGTATGTATATACAATATACATATACCCCACATATTCATACTCACATGCTAGCAACAATAAGCCTTCTAGTGTAGATGTGCTGTAAAATATTTTAGGCAGTGAACACAATTTAGTCACATGGGTCCTATGCAATTTTGAATGTTTTTCTAAAAATACACCGCATAATAATATGAGACCTAGGCATTTCCCTTTAAGAATTTTGCCAGTGAATTTTTTACTTGCTTATTTCTCAAACTGTAGATAATGGGATTTAGCACGGGAATTACTACAGTATAAAATACAGAGTCCATCATATCATCGTCATCTACTTGTGGATATACAGGGCGCATGTACATAAAAATAAGAGATCCATAATACAAAGACACAGATAAAAGATGGGCTCCACAGGTGGAGAAGGCTTTTTTTACACCTTTGATAGATTTTTGCTTCAAGATCGAAAACAGAACAAGTGTATAAGAGACAAGAATGGTCGTAATAGTGAATAGCTGAATTGAGCCAGCTAAAATAAAAAGCATCAGATAATTAAGAGAAGGGTCAGTACAGGAAATCTTTAACAATGGCATAACATCACAGTAAAAGTGATGTATTTTGTTAGAATCACAGAATGTTAGTCTGAATAAAAAGCCTTCATGAAGTAAAGCATGAATAAATCCACCGACAAAGGACAGTATTAACAGATGTACACAGAGCTTATTTGTCATGATCACTGGGTAGAGCAAAGGTTTGCATATGGCGACATAGCGATCATAGGCCATTGCTGCCAAGAGTAGGCATTCTGTGGTTGCACTCATTGCAAATGAAAGAAACTGTATCATGCATTCAGTCAGAGAGATCAGATTACTCTTGTCTAAGAGGTTGAGAAGCATCTTTGGTGTCACTGTGGATGATAGCCAAGTATCCACAAAGGCTAAACTCCCTAGAAACAAGTACATGGGAATATGAAGATGGGGGTCATTCCAGATGAGAGTGATCAGACCAAGGTTCCCCACAATGGTGATGAGATAGATCATCAAGAACAGCAGGAACAGGGGGATTTTCCATTGTGACAGGTGAGTGAGTCCTGTGAGAACAAATTCTGTCAGCAGTGTTGCATTCTCTCTTCCCATGTCCTCACTGGATGTCCCTGAAATGAAAAACAATGAAAATCACACAGCATTCACTAAGAATTTTTTTTGTGAATTTCTGGGTAGTAGCATTTACATGCAACCATACAGTACCTGAATGCTCATTTAATGTAGCTAATATTATCATAATAAATGGAAATTATCTTTGAGGTTGAAGAACATCGTAAGGTCAGGATCCCAATTTTAAATATGAATATACAAATATATTAAAACAATTCAAGATGTCTTCCAACATTTGTAAAAAGTGTATAAATCTCATTTGCCTGGATAAAAATTTTTGTATCTGAGTTTAGACCAGGAGTCAAGAAAAAAAGATGTTAATGCACCGTCACTACAACTTAGAATGAACTGAACGGTCTCAGTCAAGTGGAATATAGTGACTAACATGCAGGAGAAATTTCACAAGAAGTAGTAACTGGCAGTATGCTTCAAAATTAATTTTAAAGTAAAAATATAGTAGTTAAAGGAAATACGTTTCTGCCAGAGGAAGCTGAAGGTAAGTGTTAGAAAGCCCTTATCATATTCAGACCCTAGAGGAGATTATACTTCAAAATTTTCTGGGAACGTTTGGGTAAAACTGATACATTAGTATCAACTAAATTCTAATAGTCTACCTTTTTAAAAACATCTCAGAATGCCTTTCAATTAAGTAAAATCAAAGATGTATGTGGTAGGACACTGGAAGTGATTACAGAACAGAACAGGAAACCACAAAGGATTCACAATACAGACCAACTAAGCAGTGACATATTGCATGCTTATTAGATATTCAGTGAAAAAGAAGAAAAATTATTTGTGAACTTTATATGGAATCTTCTAAACTTTCGCTTGAGAAATTAGACCCATTAGTCTGTTGTTTTTATTATAAAAAGGAGAGTTACTCTATGAGGACTTAAAATATGTGGCGTATGCCCTTCCAGTTTGTACAGTGAATTAGTTCACTCCACACGAAAATTTCTCTATCTTAGAGTCAGTCTCTTTTCCAAAGAAACATTTCTCATTGAAACCAAGAGCTTGTGGCAATTCACAAAATAAATATACACTGGGCAATATATAACCACGTACTTTATGGTTGTGATTATTAAGAAATGAAACGTAATGGCAATAAAAAGATGAAGTATAAAAAAACTGAACAATGATCCCTGCATGTTGAAAATTAAGAAAATTTAATGCCTGTTGTGAAACAGTTTCTTGCACATGATAGAGCCCATTTTAAAAACAGAAGAAAAAAGGAGAAACAAATGTCTACAAGGCATAAGGATTCTGTAGGTAGACTAAAACATGTAGAGGACAATTGGCATTTGTCCAGCACACTTAGGCTGCTGCAAACTATTATCTAAGAATAAATGATTGAAAAGTATAAGGAAGGAGTAGACATTGTGGTGAAGAAAAGTACAAAATACACACATATATGAAAGGGGGTTAAAAGTAGTTTTTCTACAGTAGATATAGGGGGGAAAAACTCCAAGAAGGCACACCTCACACTAGCAAATAATGCATATAGTGCTAGGATAGGGTTACCATTTCTTGAGTTGTTTCCCAATAAGGTCAGCTAGACCCCCAAGCACACAGTCTGTGCCCAATATTCTTGGCTACTCTCCAGAACATGACAATAAGGCACTGTTCCTGCATAAGTCACAGAACATGGATAAATTCATGAAAATACTTGATTCATGAGATCATAAAAGTCATTATGGTAAGCATAAAATCTTGAAAGAGCATCATTAAAGCTACTTTGCTTATTTATATTCAGTAATGACATATACAGGTATACTTAAGTAAAATATACACGTAGCTTTTTCTTGTTGTCTTCATTCATATTTAATGCTAAATATAAAATTATAGTGAAATAAAATATTCTTTAATCTCTATGGAAAGCATGTTGGAGATTAAAGAATTCATTTCTCACTTACACATATCTTGAAAGAAATCCCTGAGATCCTTAGAACGATCCTGGCTTTCTAAATCATAGAGAACACAACCACACAGGAAGGCAATAACATGGGTAGCAATTCTTTTCACAGTGACTCATTCTGGAAATTTCATTGCTCATTCACAAAATATATTCTTTATATGAACTGTCCCTTTCAATACCAGGATGAGATTGTAGCTCTGCATGCTTTTTCTAGAAGAGGGTAGATTAGAGAAAATGAAATTCCCATGAGGGCTAATGTACTCTGGAGAACTAGGCAAGGCTGCTCTTTTGGGCACCATAGATTTAGACCTCTATGAAATGCCCAAATTGGTCCCACAGAGTATCTCACACTTTAACATCATAAATTTACAATGTGTAAGGTGAATAATAACTGTTGAGAAACATTTCAATGGCATTCCACTTCCATCTCCAAGGTCCAGTTTGGTAAGGATGAGTCTTCCTAACCTCCGGTTCCACATGTCTTCTCAGCCCACAAAATCTAGCCTGGTCCCACATCCAGATCCCAGCCTATTCTAGTCACAAGAATTCTGTACCTTATAGAATCTTGCCTGGACCTACCCTGTCTGCCGGTACACACTGGTCCCTTCTTCTCTCTATCCAACCTATCCATCTAGCCATGCATCCCATGCCCTGATTCAATGTAGAGTATCTACCACTATTCCTGTCATCACCAACCACAAGTCCCTTGTATTACTAATATGAGATCTTTCCTTTTCTTGAATGCAGCCATTTAGTGCTATGAAGTTGTCATTTAGAACCACCTTCTCTGTGTCCCAGAGGTTTAGGTATGTTGTGATTTCATTTTCATAAAAATATTTTAATATCCTTTCTATTTTTATCTTGACCCATTTTTCTTCCAGTAGTAAGTTGTTCAGTTTTCATGAGTTTGCATACTTTCTGTTGTTGCTGATACCAGCTTTAATCCATGGTGGTCAAATAGGATGCAGGGTGTAATTACAATTTTCTTATATCTGTTGAGACTTACTTTTTGTCTAAATTCATGGTCATTTTGGATAAATTTTCATGAAGTGCTAGGAAGAAAGAATATACTTTCATGTTTAGATGAAATGTTCTTTAGCTATCTTCCAGGTCCATTTGATTTATGACATTATTTAACTCTCACATATTTCAGTTTAGGTTTTGTCTAGAAATCAACTCTATTGCTCAGAGTGGGGTACTAATATCTCCCACTATCACGGTGTGAGGCTCAGTGTGTGATTTTTGTTGTAGTAGTGCTTCCTTTAAGAACTTGAGTTCCCTGATACTTGATAAATAAATATTTAGACTTAAGTATCCTCTCAGTGACTTTTTCTTTAATGAGTATGTAATATCCTTCATTTCTTCTGATTGCTTTTGGTTTAAAATCTATTTAGTCTAATACTAAAATGGATACATACATGCATGATGGAATATATTTTCCATCATTTTACACTGAGGTGAGATGTCTATCCTTGAAAGATAATGAGGTGTGTTTCTTGGAAGCAGTAGAAATATGAATCCCATGCTTTCCTAATTTCTTTATTTCTTTCTTGTTCATTTATTTATTTATTTGTTTGTTTGTTTGTTTATTCTTCTTTTATCCAATACATCCTGACCCCTTTCCTCTCCCTTCATTCTTCCCAGTCTCCCTGCTTCCCCAGTTTTCCAATTCTACCCATACTCTGATGTCTCTTAGAAAATAGCAGGCCTCCCAGATATATCAGCCATATGTGGAGCAACATGATGCAACCAGGCTAGGCACCACCGTTCATGTCAAGGGAGAGTTCAGCATGCCAGTAAGAATGAAAGGGTCCGAAGTGCAGGAAAATGGGTCACAGGCACACCCATTCCTACTGTTAGAAGCTCCATTAAAAACACGAATCTATCAATTATAACATATGTGCAAAGGACTTAGGGTAGGGCCATGCAGGTTCTATGATTGCCATCCTAGTCTCTGTGACCCTCTAGGAACCCGGCTTAATTGATTCTGTGGGTCATGTTCTCTTGTTGACCTTGACTCTGTGGTTCTTATAATCCTTACCACTCCTCATTTATGGAATCCCCCGACCTCCAATGGGAGAGATCCAATGGAGATCTCCAATTTCGATTCTCTCTCCATCTAACTTTTGGCTCTGGGACTCTGCCTCTACTCCCATTAGCTGCCAGAGAGAGCCTCTCTGGTGAAAATTGGGCTAGGCAAAATATATGAGTACAGCAGAATACCGTTAGGAATCCTTTCAATATTTTTTATGGTGATGTTTTTTTCTACCTTAGATCTCAGAGTTGGCCATCCAGGCAGTGTCAGGCTTGGGCTATCTCTCATGGCATGGCTCTCAGATCTGTCATCGGTTGGCTACTCCCCCTAGTTCTGTACCCTGTTGCCCAGAACATCCTGGAGAAGAACAGAATATACATCAAAGGTTTGCGACTGGGCTGGTGACCCAGTCCTACCACTGATAGTCTTGCCAGGTTACCTAGATATCAAATCTCTTTGTCTGTGTCAATTTATTGGGAAGCTGAGATCCTTAAAATTTATAGTTGGAAATGAACAGAGTTTCTTGATTCTTGTTATTTTGTTGTTATTGTGTGCCCCCCTCCCCCAAGTTGTGATTCTTTTCTTCTAGGATCATCTGTTTGTTGTATCGTCCAACATGTGGGCAACCTTTTTAATAAAGTTTTCCTTCTAGTGCATTCTGTAGAACTGGACTGAGAGCTTGAAATTGCTTAAATTTTGTTTTACCATAGAATGTTGTTCTTTCTCTGTTGATCACGATTGGTAGTTTTGCTGAGTATGGTAGTCTGGGTGGGCATCCATGATCTATCAGAGTTTATAAAACTTCCATACTGGCCTCCCTGTCTTTTAGAGTCTCCTTTGAGAAGTCAGGTATTATTTTAAAGGACTTCAATTGTATTTACTTGGACTTTTTTCTCCTGAAGCTTTTAATATCCTTGATTCTGTATGTTTAGTGATTTGATTTTTATGTGTCATGGCAAATTCCTTTTTGGACCAATCTATTTGGTGTTAGACACCTCTTTTTACAAATTAGGGGAATTTTCTTCTATAATTTGTTAAAGCTATTTCCTGTGCCTTTCCCTCGGGTTTCTTCTCCTTTCTCTATTCCTATACTTATTTGCACATTTGGACTCTTCATGGTGTCCCAGATTTCCTTGAAGTTTTATGCCATAATTTTCTATTTATCGATTTAACCCTTTCTTTGACTGAACTATCCATTTCTCCTACCTTCTCTTCAATACCTGAGATTGTCTACCCTGAGTCTTGTAATCTGTTGGTGAGACTTACCTCTGAAGTTTTCATTTGACTTCCTACCTTTTTTTATTTCTGGTTTTATTTCATTTTGGGTTTTCTTTAGTGATTGTATTTCTACTTTGATACCTTGAATATTTTTATTTCATCCAACTGTTTCTTTATTAAATCAGGATCTTAATTAAGGGACTGATTCAAATCTTCATTCAGTTCCTTGAACATGTTTATATTCACTACTTTGAATTCCTTTTCTTCAGGTATTATTGCATTTCTCAGGGCTTAGTGTAATAGGGTTACTGGGTTCTGGTAAAAGCACATTGCTTTAGCTGTTCACATTAGTGGTTTTGTCTAATTTAAGCATCTGGCATTATGCTTAAGACACTTCTTGATATTGATCTCTGATCTTGTCTTTGTTATGTGGGTGGTTCTGTTCTTCAATTCTGTCACATTCTATGTGTCCTAGACAACTATAGTTGCTATGTTGCTCCTGGTACAGTGTGCTTCTGCAGGTCAATGGTATGTATAAAAGAATAAAGATGGGATAGAAAGAAAGGCTGAGAGGTGCTATTTCAAAGAGCTGTGGGAATTGAGTCTGTATCTGGCAGAGTCCCCAGGAAGTACAAATACAGTAGGAGTAACCATATTTAAGAACAATATTGTAAGAACCAATTTTCTGTGTCCACTTGACTAGAAACTACGGTATCTAGTAAACCATCATCTCTATCTGTATCCACTTGGAGGTGTTCTATGTTGAGAATGATGCCTAACTTAATTGGTGGAATAAATAACTTATTTGGCCTTTTTCCAAGTATGTGGGGGCATCACTATGCTAACTGAAGATTTCAATATGAAAAATTCATTTCAAATATTTTAAAGAAATACATGCAAAGACAAGAGTTTATTTAAATGCTAGCTCTGAGGATCAGAGATATGTTTGATGAATAAGAGTATTTGCTGCACAAGATGAATTACTGGTGTTTTTTGCATCCCTAGCAACACAGCATACAAATGTCAGTAGGAAAAGGATTCTGACTTGAGCATTGAGAAGATCATAGCTCCACATTTTAGTTGTACACCTACTGTGGCAGCTCACCAAACAGGACAAGGAGGCATATTCATTGTGTAATCTCTGCCAAGCCTCTGCAGATGGAACCACCATCATGGCAAGTGGCTTACTCGATAGACAGTGGAACTCCAAGCATCTCAGCTAGATGCTTTTATTCTTTCAGAACACCTCAGGTATTTTACTGATAGCACGTGAGGATCATTGACAATTAAACAACCCAGATATCCAATACCTGCAAATAATACAGAACACCCTAGACATAGGAAAACCCCTCATTCACAGTGCATAAAACAATTTCAAATATAATTAAAAATAAAGTTCCCCAACACCACATATGCCTGTAAGATCAGTGATGTGGGAGATATAGAAAGAAGAGTTGCTGAGGTGAGCAGGCTGCAAACTTAGCTCTTGCTTCCGGGAGAGTTAGATGTCTTTCAAGAAAACAAGAGATAAATCAGGATACCTGGCAAAGTCTTTGGATGTTCCCATAAGCATGCATGGTCAAAAGTAACTATTCACACAAGTATGCATATACAATCCACATATACCCAACATATTCATATACATATGCTAGCAACAATAAATCTTCTAATGTAGGTGTGTTTTAAAATATTCTAGGCAGTGAACACTATTTAGTCACATGAATCCTATGCAATTTTGGATGTTTTAATAAATCTATAACTGATAATAATATGAGACCTATGCATTTCCCTTTAAGAATTTTACCAGTGAGTTTTTTACTTGCTTATTTCTCAAACTGTAGATAAAGGGATTTAGCACAGGAATTACAACAGTATAAAATACAGAGTCCATCATATCTTGATCATCTACCTTTGGAGATGCAGGACGCACATACATGAAAAGAAGAGAGCCATAGTATAAAGACACAGATAAGAGATGGGCTCCACAGGTGGAGAAGGCTTTCTTTACACCTTTGATAGATTTCTGCTTCAAGATTGAAAACAGAACAAGTGTATAAGAGACAAGAATTGTCATAATAGTGAATAGCTGAATTGAGCCAGAGAAAATAAAAAGCATCAGGTAATTAAGAGAAGGGTCAGTACAGGAAATCTTTAACAATGGCATTACATCACAGTAAAAATGATGTATTATGTTAGAATTGCAGAAAGTTAGTCTGAATAAAAAGCCTTCATGAAGTAAAGCATGAATAAATCCACCGACAAAGGACAGTATTAACAGACGTACACAGAGTCTATTTGTCATGATCACTGGGTAGAGCAAAGGTTTGCATATGGCTACATAGCGATCGTAGGCCATTGCTGCCAAGAGAAAACATTCTGTAGTTGCACTGATTCCAAAGGAAAAAAATTGTATCATGCACTCAGACAGAGAGATCATATTACTCTTGTCTAAGAGGTTGAGAAGCATCTTTGGTGTCACTGTGGATGATAACCAAGTGTCAGCAAGTGCTAAACTCCCAAGAAACAAGTACATGGGGATATGAAGGTGGTGGTCATTCCAGATGAGAGTGATCATACCAAGGTTCCCCACCATGGTGATGAGATAGATCATCATGAACAGCAGGAACAGAGGGATTTTCCATTGTGGCAGGTGAGTGAGTCCAGTGAGAACAAATTCTGTCAGCAGCGTTACATTCTCTCTTCCCATGTCCTCACCGGATGTCCCTGAAATGAAAGACAATGGAAGTCACAGAACATTCACTAAGAGTTTTAAAGTTGATTTCTGGGTCATGGCATTTACATGCAGCCATATACTTACCAGGGTGTACTTTTATTGTAGCTAATGTTTTCTTGATAAATGGAAACTATCCTCAAGGTTGAAGAAAGACATAAGATCAGGATGTCAATTTTAAATATGAATATACCAACATAGTTAATGAACACAAGATGTCTTCCAACATTTGTAAAAAGTGTTTAAATCTCATTTGCCTAGATAGAAATTTTTGTATCTGAGTTGTAGACCATGAGTCAAGAGAAAAGATGTTTATGCACCGTAACTTAGAATGAACTGAATGGTCTCACTCAAATGAAGTATAGTGATTAACTTGCAGGAGAAATTTCACAATAAATAGTAACTGGCAATATGTTTCAAAATTAATTTTAAAGCAAAAATACAGTAGTAAAAGAAATATGTTTCTGACAGGGAAAGCTGAAAGCAACAGTGTTCAAAAGCCTTTACTGTATTCAGACCCCTAAAGGAGATTTTATTTCAGAATTTACTGGGACGTTTGTGTGTAATTGGTACATTAGTATAAACAAAAGTCTAATAGTATATCTTTTAAATTGATACATTAGTTTAAACAAAAGTCTAATAGTCTATCTTTTAAAAACATTCAAAATTGGCTTCAAAATAAGTGAAATCAAATATATGTCTGGTAGGATATGGGGTAGAGAGCAGAATGATAAATCACAAAGAATTCACAATTCAGACCTACTTCTAAGCAGGTTAATGGTGTCTCCGTACATTAGAGGTTGGGAGACAAAACCTCAACCAGACACTTCAAGCTAGCAATTAATAGTGTAAGAGGAAAGGTTTACCTTTTTTGAGTTGTTTGCCAGAAAGGTCACACAGACACCCCCAAGCATACAGCCTTTGCCCAATAATCTTCCCTCAAGAACTTGATAGTACCCTCAAGAACTTGATAGTAAGATGCTGTTGCTGCATAAATCACATACTTAAGTCACAGAACATGGAGAAATCCATGAAAATAGTTGCTCTGTGAGGTCGTAAAAGTCACTATAGTAAGAATAAAATGTTTTGAAATACATTACTAAAAAGAACAATCCATGCTTCTTTACTTATTTATTTTCAGCATTAATGTTAATACATGCAGGTTAATTTTATGTTGTTGTCTTCATTTATATCCAGCTGTGTAGGAATTCAAGGCTAAATATAAAATTATAGGAAATAAAAAATATTCTTGAATATCGATGGAAAGCATGTTGGGTATTAAAGAATTCATTTCTCACTTACACATCTTAAGAGAAACCTCTGAGTTCCTTAAAACGTGTCAAGCTTTCTAAGTCAGAAAACAACATGACACCACAGGAAGGCAGAAACGACTCTTTTCACAGTGATTCATTTTGGAAATTTCACCTACAATCACAAAATATATTGTTAATATGAACTCTACCTTTCAATATCAGAATGAGATTCTAGTTCTGCATGCTTTGTATAGAAGAGGATGGATTAGAGAACTGAAATTCCCATGTGGGCTAAAGTTCTCCGGAGAACAAGGCAAGGCTGTTCTATTGGGCACCATAGATTTGGGATCTATGAAATGCCCAAATTGGTCCCACAGAGTATCTCACACTTTAACTTCATGAATTTCCAATGTGTAAGAGATTTCAGTATTAACTGTTGAAAAGAATTTCAGTGACATCCCACTTCCATCTCAAGGTCCCAGGCCGGTAAATGTGAGTCTCCATAACTTCCCTACATGATTCTCCTCAGCTTACCAAATCTAGCGTGGGTCCCATTTCTAGTGCCCCAGCTTAGTCTGTCCCATGGGGTCTAGTCTGGACTGCCCTGTCTGCCACTACCCACTGGTCTCCTCTTTTTTCTATCCTGCCTTTCCATCTAACCACACATCTCACACCCTTTTCCAATGCCTAACCTGGACCCAGTATACCTGCTACCACATACATGTCCCTTATGTTAACTAATATGAGATCTCTCCAATTTTTTTAAATACAGGCACTATGTGCTATGAATTTATCTCTTAAAACTGCCTTCATTAAGTTCCATATGACTGAGTATGTTGTATCTTCCTTTTCATTCAAGTCTAAAATATTTTTAAGATCCTTGATATCTGTCTTTACAAACTTTTCATTCCATAATCAGTTGTTCAGTTTCTATGAGTCTATAAGCTTTCCATTCTTTGTCCTGTTGTTAATATTCAATTTTAATCCATGGTAGTTAGATAGAATATAGAGTTTTATTCAATTATCATGTGTCTACTGAAACTTGCTTTGTGTCTGAGAATGTGGTCAATTTTTGAGAAAGTTTCATGCTGCGGGGAAGAAAGTAAATTCTTTTGTGTTTGGGTGAAATGATTTTAGCTATCTTCCAGATCCAACTGATTTGTGGAATTGTTTAACTCCAACATCTTCTGTTTAGTTTTCGTCTGGATGACCTATGCCTTGGCCAGAAGTGGAGTACTGAAGTCGCCACTGCTACCGTGTGAGGGTCAATATGTGGTTTAGGCTGCAGTGATGTTTCTTAAAAAACAAAAAACCTTGAGTACCCTGGTGTTTGTTGCATAAATGTTTAGGATTGCAGTATTTTCCTCGTGGATTTTTCCTTTGGTGAGTATATAGTGTCCTTCCCTATATATTCTGATTGGTTTTGGATTAAAGTCTATTTTGTCAAATATTAAAGTGGCTACAGCTGCTTGCTTCTTGGGCCTTTTTCTTGGAATACTTTTCCCCCATTTTTTTACTCTGAGGTGATATTTATCTTTGATCATGAGTGATTTTTCTTAGAAACAGTAGAAATATGGATCCTGTTGTCTAATCCAATCTGTTTGCCTGTCTTTTTATTGGCCAGCTGACACCATTAACATTGAGAGTTATCAATAAGCTGTGTTTATTAATTTCTATTACTTTGTTGTTATGGTGTGGATTTCCCTCAACTTTTGATTCATGTCTAGGATTATTTATTCCTTCTGTCTTCTTGGGTGTGGTTTCTGAAGGTTTTCTAAGGACTAAAGTTTTTCTTCTAGTGCATTCTGCAGAACTGGATTGGTAGCTAAGACGTGGTCAAATTTGATTATATCATGGAATATTTTTCTTTCTCTGTTATTGTAATTGATAGTTTTGCTGGTCATAGTAGTCTGGACAGCATCTATGATCTCTCAGAGTTTATAAAACATTCATACAGGTACTTCTAGCTTTTTGAGTCTCCATTGAGAAGTCAGGTGTTATTTGTACTTGGTCTGCCTTTTTTTGTGACTTTGTCTTTTTCTATTGCAGCTTTTAATACCCTTTCTTTATTCTGTATGTTTAGTGATTTTATTTTTATGTGTCATAAGAAATTATTTTCTGGTCTTGTCTATTTGGTGTTCTATATGCTTCTCGTACTTGGATAGGCACCTCCTTCTTTAGGTTGGGGCAATTTTCTACTACGGTTTTGTTAAAAACATTTTCTGTGCCTTTAACTTGGGTTTCTTCTCTTTCTTCCATCCTTATTTTTATTTGTAGATTTGGTCTTATATTTCCTGGAGGTTTTGTGTCTGGGTTTTTTGCTTTGGTTTTATATTTTTGTTTTTGTTTTTTTTTTAGATTTAACAATTTCTTTGTCTGAACTATCCATTTCTTCTACCTTGTCTTCAACACCTGAAAGCTTCTTTTTCTTGTCTTGTAATCTGTTGGCAGGATTACCTCGGAAATTTTTGTTTGACTTCTTAAATTTTTCATTTCCAGTTTTATTTCAATTTGGGTTTTCTTTAGTGATTTTCATTTCTACTTTGATATCTTGAATTGTATTCATTATTTCATCTAACCGTTTCTTTGTATATTCAGAGTCCTCATTAAGGGAATGAATGATTCATATTTTCATTCAGTTCCTTGAACACTTTCATTGTTGCTATTTTGAACTCCTTATCTTGTTCTTCAGCTATATTGCATTTCTCGGGGCTTAATAGGGTTAGTAATAGGGTCATTGGGTTCTGGTGGAGGCATACTGTCTTGGCTATTCACACTTGTGGTTTTGTCTGATCTAAGCATCTGATATGATGTTTGAGACATTTCTTGGTATTGATATTCGATCTCGTCTTTGTTGGGTGGGTAGTCTGTTCCTGGGTTTCTGTTGCCCTCCATGTGTCCTAGGCAAGTGTGGTGGCTATGTTGTCCCTGGTATAGAGTGCTTCTGCAGGTCAGTAAGATGCATAAAAGAATGAAGATAGGCTAGAAAGAAAGGCTGAGATGGTCTGTAGCAAAAAGCTGGGGGGATTGGGTCTGCAGCAAAGATGTAGTTTTCAGGGAATGGAAGTATGGTGAGAAGAAAACATAATTTTCTGTGTCTGTTTATCTGGGACCTATGGCATCTAGCAAATCATCATTTCTAGATGTATCTGTCAGGTGATTTCTTTGATTAGGGTGTTACCTACTTGAATTGGTGGGAAAAAAGTGTTATTTGACCTCCAAATATGACATAATTATGTCAACTAAGGTCTTGAATAAAATGAAATGTAGAAAAAGGTTGAGTTCATTTTTCAGCCTTTTCAATTGTTGACATTCTCTTCCCACTAGTACATATCAATTCCAGGCCTTTAGATGCATAATGGTTACACTATTGGTCATCATACTATCTGGACTTTGAACGAAGCATGGAATTCCTTTTTATCTAGGAAGTAGATAGCAAATATAGGACTTTTAAGTCTTTATAACCATGATTAACATAACACTCATTTTATATTTGGAAGAGTTCTTTTTCTCTTGATAATAATATAACTATCATTACATAATTGCAAGTTGTTGCCTTCAAGTAAATCTCACACAAAATGAACATTGTCAAAGAAGTAAAAAACAACATTTCAAGCAAATGGATGTCATATGCACAAACTTTAAAATTATAGTCAAAACTGATTTGCTAAATACTATTTTTTAATTAATACAGGCTCCTCACACTAACTATACTTAAATGATTCCACAGAATTGGACTAACTCCTGTCACTGTCAAACATCCACTGAACTTCAACCTTTGAGAGAGATGCTGTATTGAATACTGTATCTATCTCATCGAGCATGGCAAAAATTAAAAGCAGGTGGTATAAATTTTAGTATTCCCTTACTTGAGTTTAAATAATTAGTGTAAAATGTGTAGAAACTTCATTTTGGCTAATATATAGATATTTCATAGATAATTTTAACAACACTGATTATTTTAGAGCAGTAATTTTCCAAGTATGATCCCAAATCAACTTTACTAACATTACTGAATTAGAAGCTATGAAGGTAAAACACGTTAGTGTTTACACAAGCTGTCCTGTTGATTTCTGAATCAGAAATCCCCACTAAACATTTGAAACCTGTTTTCAAAGAGTCAACCAACAAATGAAATAAATCAACAATATCCTTTAAAGAGTTCTTGACATATTCCTGAAAACATCCTCAGCAACATTTTGCCTTAGCTAGGACACAACCAAAGCTGAAAATTGTTGACCCTCTGTGCCTTAGTTGGGTTTCTGTTGTGGTGATAAAATCCATGATCAAAAGAATTTGAGGAAGAAGGGTTTATTTCAACTTGCTGGTTACAATCTATTGTTAAATGAAGCAGAGGTGGGGGCTGAAGCAAAGACCATTAACACATACTATTTACTAGACTGCTTTTCACTGTGGCTCATCTTACTTTCTTATACAATCCTGGACCATTTACCTGGGGGGTAGCACTAATCATATGAGCTGGACATCAATAATATATCAATTATCAGTCAAGAAAGTGTCCCCACATGCATGCCAACAGGCCAATCAAATGGAAGAAATTCTTCAATTGAGCATCCTTCTTTCCAGGTGACTCTAATTTTTGTAAAGTTAACAAAAGATAACTAGCACACTGTAATTGTTGATTTGTACAAAAGTCACAATGTTTTTCTTTATTTTATAAAGAATAAGATAATTTTGTTAATAAATTCCTAAAAAGTAAAATGCTAAAAAATGTATGCACAAGTGTACACAAAGAAAGATGAATAATGAATTCTTTTAAATATCCAAGTTAATAAATTAGTAACATACTAATAATGAATATGATTTCTTCTATGTTGTTAATATTTTATTAACATATGCTGGCCATATGCGATATCCTCTCTCTGTCATTAAACACAAAACTGTACTTCAACACAGGTAAATGTTATATGAGCCTCCAAGCTGGAAAAAAAAAGATCAGATTGAAGTCTTTTTTAGAAGGCCCACTCTCTTACAGCAGCTAAAGTCGAAATGAAGAACATGCAAACCAGTTTAATATGCTTGTACATTTATTTTGTCATACTATAACATTTGATTGTATCTATGATCAAAAATACACATTGAAATATTTGGAAGAAATAGGCATTTACACATTAATTCATTAAAATGTTAGAGCAGATGCCACTGGAAAACACTTTAGACCATGATCAAAATACAGTCACATTATGCTAGCACAAATTTGTAATGTTTTGCCAGAAAGACAACTTGAGACCTAAATACTTTTTAAGAATTTTTCCAGCGAATCTTTGACTTGCTTGTTTCTCAGACTGTAGATAATTGGATTCAGCACGGGGATTATGACAGTGTAAAATACAGAGTCCATCATGTCCTCATCGTGCACTTTTTGAGATGCAGGAAGCAAGTACATGAAAAGCAGAGAGCCATAGTATAAAGACACAGACATAAGATGGGCTCCACAGGTGGAGAAGGCTTTCTTTATGCCTCTTGTAGATTTCTGGTTTAAGATTGTAAACAGAACAAGTGTGTAGGAGACTAGAATAGTTGAAATGGTGAATACTTGAATTGAACCAGAAAAAATAAAAATAATTAGGTAATTAAGAGAAGGGTCAGTACAAGAAATCTTTAATAGAGGCATAACATCACAATAAAAGTGATGTATTATGTTGGAATTACAGAAGGTCAATCTGAATAACATGGCTTCATGAATTGAAGCATGAAGAATTCCAGTTATAAAAGTCAAGACTAGCAGACGTACACACAGTCTATTTGTCATGATCACTGGGTAGAGCAAAGGTTTGCATATGGCTGCATAGCGATCATAGGCCATTGCTGCCAAGAGAAAACATTCCATGGTTGCACTCATTACACATGAAAAAAATTGTATCATGCATTCAGACAGAGAGATCAATTTACTCTTAGCTAAGAAGCTGAGAAGCATCTTTGGTGTCACTGTGGATGATAGCCAAGTATCAACAAGTGCTAAACACCCAAGAAATAAGTACATGGGGATGTGAAGGTGGGGGTCATTCCAGATGAGAGTGATCAGACCAAGGTTCCCCACAATGGTGATGAGATAGATCCCCAAGAACAATAGGAACAGGGGGATGTTCCATGATGGTTGATGAGTGAGTCCTGTGAGAAGAAACTCTGTAAGCAGTGTTGCGTTTCCTATTCCCATGTCCTCACTGGATGTCCTGAAGTGAAAAATAGCAAATTTCAGACAGCATTCACTAAGAGTTTGTAAAGTGAGATCTTGATAGTTTATCTGAAACACAACTTTAAAACTTATATAATGACCTTTGTATTTTGTTCAACTTGACTATAATAAATGGAAACTATTCTTGAAACTTAAGAAATTACTTAAGAAATTTGAACATGTGAATATTTTAGTAGATTCAAATAAATTGTGATACTTTCTAAACATTCATGAAATGTGTGGAAAACCCATTGATGTGGTAGTAAAATTCAGTATCTGTATATACATGTGGCATTAAGGGAAAGATGGTTAAAACACCTGAGTTATATAGTGAATTGAGTTGAATGGTTTTAGCCAGTTAGAATATACCACCTTGATGCAATAAAAACACAATAGGTGAATGCAGGAGGAAGTATCTTTGAATTAATTTTAATTATATAATAACAAAAATGGGATTCTGGAAGGAGAAAATAGATTCAACAATATTAGAAAGCTCTTATATAAAATATTGTCTTTAAACATTTGTGCAATATGTAGATTATGAGATACAATTATAGAAGTTGGATCAGCAGTTTATAAACAGTTATATACCTTTTAAACTATTTCCAGATGATTTTAAATGCAATATGTATAAAGAGACATCAGAAGCTATTGGGAGAACAAAGAGATGAATTGCAAATGAGTCATAATATAGAATCACTCCTTTAGATTCACATAAAACATAAACTGGATTCTTAATAAAATAGGAATCACAGACTTTGAGAACTGTGAAAAAGGTCTTTTAGAATTTAGCTTGATAGTTTAAGTGTACTAGTCTATTGTTTTTTTTATCACAGAACAAGTAGGAAACATGAACTTAGTTTCATGGGTCTAGTAAGGCCTAATCATAATTATATGTGACTGTCTGGCTCCTTTTCTGTGCAATGCCAGAGGCTAAAATAAAGGATCAGGTTGAATGAGTGATGAGAGATACTTGAGTGTTCAAATTTTAAAACTTTATAATAGCTTTGTTGAAAACAGCTTTCTACATATCATAGAGATGATGTAATAGAACATAAAAATAATGAGAAGAGCCACCAGACAAGAAATGATATTAAAGAGAAGGAATGATGAAACTAGGGCAAACAGTTGGCATTTGACCAGTGCTTCCTGAGTACATCATAAAAGCCTTTAAACAGATGATAAGCAAGTTACTGAAGAGAAGAGGAAGACAGTAAGATAATAAAATGCACATTTGAGTGAGTGAAAAGATAATGGAAGAGAAATAGGATGGATCTAACAAAGGCATAGAGATTTAATTGTGAGAAGGGAAGACAAAAAAATAGAAATTATCAGAAGAATGAAAATTAGAAAAGAATGGCAAGTTTTGGAGTCTTGAGGATAGTGTTTTTCTTACCCTAATGTTTATTGACTACAGCTAGTACTGAAAATTTTAACAGAGGGCACCATCACATGAATGAAAAAGACAGCCTACGGAATAGGGAAAAATCTGACAGAGAGTTAGTATCTAGAATATACAAAGAACTTTAAAAACTAAACACCAAGAAAACTAATAACTCAATCTTTAAAAATGTGGCATGGCACTAAAGAGAGTTCTCAAAAGACGAAACACAAATAGCTGAGAAACATTTAAAACTTTTCAAAGTCCTTAGCTGTGAGGGAAATGCGAATCAAAACTCATTTGAGAGTTCATCTTACCCCAGCCATGATGGCCAAGATCAATAAAAACAAGTGACAGAAAGTGCTGGCAAGGATGCAGCAAAGGAGAATACGGAGCAGCTTGTTGATTGCAACTGGGGGGGTGCAAACTAGTACAGCCACGAGAGGAATTAGTTTGGGGCTTCCTCAAAAAGCTGAAAATAGATGTGCCACAATATCCAGCAAAACCACTCTTAAACTCTTCCTAAAGGACTCTACATCCTACAGAGATACTTGCTTTCATTTTGTACAAGTGAAAACATTCTTTCCCTGAGAACATACATTTGTAAAACATAAATATTAATTCTCCTTCATTACATTTATGTGGGTCACGTATAAGTACATATATAGTCACTGCCTAAATTTTTTCCTGTGTTTACATGCTACTTTTCCACTGTGAAATAAAAGAATTAGAAAACATTGTTGTAGACATTTTAGAAAATGTCAATTTGAGCTTTTGTTTGAAATGCATACTCATGTCACCATTTATTTTTTGTTGCATTGTTTTGCTGTAGCAGAATAAAACTGAGCCAGACTGACTCCTATGTACAGACGATAAACACAGTACCAAAATTTATAATTTTTAGGTAAATTTGTGTGTGTACTTCTCCTTCTATGCAACCTCCATATCGAAAATACAAATTCTCAAATGGCTTGGCATGTGGGACATAATGAAATCACAAATGTAGAAAAATGTAATGAACATTATTTACTTGTTTGTTTCCTGTATGGAGTTCTTTGTATGTACATGAAAGAATATAGGAAACAGTGCACAAGAAACATATTCCACAAATATTCTGTATATATTCACAAATAAATTTTTATATATTATCTAAAAATTAGTGAAAGTTAAGGATCTCATAGGGAAGTGAATATTTACATTACTCACCTTAAAAGGTTAAGTCAGAGAATGTAATTAGACACGAATCCATCTTTTCACTGGAATCATCAGAATTATTGCTTACATGGCAATCATTATAACATGGATCTTAAAACTGAATTTTGGGTTAATCCACTAGTTCATAAGAATTTAAAAATTAAAACACCATTTAAGAGAACAATTCAAGCTTCTTTGCTTATTCACGTTTAGCCCATAAAGTTAAAATATACAGATAATTTTTGTTGCTGCTGCCTTCACTTCGAACACTCTGTATAGGGATCCAAAGCTAGATATAAAAGTATTATGAAAGCAACAGCATTCTTAATTCTCTGGGTAAGGGTAGTGATTGTTATAGAACTCTTTCTTTTTTATCCATGTCTCAAAAGATGTTGCTATGATCTTCAGAAGCATCGGTCTTTCTAAAACAGAAGAGAACACAGTAGAACAGGGAGACAGTACCCAAAATAGCAATTATTTTCCCGCTGACACATTTAGGAGTTTTATTGTCCAAGCACAGGAGACTTCATTTACGTGAATTTCTCCTCAACAAAATAACCCACCAATTGCATCCTTGCCTAATGTTTCCAGAAGAAGAAGAAGGGCTAGAGAACTGAAATTCCCTATAGCCCGGGGTTCTCTGGAGGACAGGGTGAGGCTGCTCTGCTGGCCACTGTGACTTTGGATGCCTAGGAGGAGTCCAAATCGGTCCCTTAGGGCATCATACACTACACTAATAAATATCCAATATGGTGAGATATAATTTTAAGAAAAAAACTTCTACTTTATACTATTGTCTCCTCTTAGAGATGGCAATTTTGAAAGGTTTAGAAAACAGTAATGTATGAAATTTCACACTCTGAAGTTGTCGGATTAATTTTTTAAATGACTTATGGCTAGAAATCTAAATCTAAGATGCTTGAACTATGGGTTTTGACCCCAAATGGCATCAGTTCTCTGCCTGTGGGGCTCTAACTCTTTGGGGGACAGGCAACATTTTCACTGGGTCTGCTAAGATCATAAATATATTAGATATTTATATTATAATTCATAACAGTAACAATTACAGTCATGGAGTAGCACTAGAAGTAATTTTATGATTGGGGGTCACCACAGCATAAGAAACTGTATTAAGAGGTTGCAGCATTAGGAAGGAACCACTACTCTACGGGATCATAACATATTGGACTGAAAAAGAGTTCTGGATTCAGAACAGCCAAAAATGTTTTATTCACACTCAAACAAGTGGTGAACCTGAGGTATTTTTTGCAGTGCCTGCTGAGTTGCTGTAGTACTTCTCTTAAGTATTGAGACTGAACTCAAAAGTAGGACTACAGAAAACTAGGGAATGTTGAGAATGGGAAACATAGTCTTCCCCAGGGACACATACAACTACTGGCTATCCAGCACCGGTGGTCATCCCTAAAATCATACACACAAGTAACATTATTCAGACAGAGCAGGCTGTACTTATGGACTTAGGAATATATATACACAAACAGCTAATGGGGAAAAAAAGGTCATGAGTTTGAAAGACAGCAAGGCAGAGTACATGGGAGGATTTAGAGGGAGGAAATAAAAGGGATAAACGATGCAATTATATTATAATCTCAAAAAGTAAAAGAAATTAATTGTTTTAAAAGTACACATTCATTGTAACAAGCAAAACAAATACTCATTGTGAAACACCATCATTCAGATTTCAGATTACTGCATGTTATCAATGGTGATTATTTTTTACTGTGCATGCAGACTTTTCTGCAGTTAGAGAAACATAATGGTTTAATTATAAAAATGAAAAGATTTTAATTTTCTTCTACTATCAGTCCTCATTACATAAGAGCCAAAATAAAAACAAGTTTAGAAGTCCTAATACTTCCATCAGAAATCAATTTGAGGTAGGGCTACTCTCTTGCTGTGAGATGAAGCTAACAAAGAAGAGCATAGAACCAAGGGCCCCCCTCCTAAGCTAAAATCTGATGACAAATATTGGGAGGCGATTAAAGAAAAGAAAACACAAGCCCAGGACTGCAGTAGAAGGAGAAATACATCTGTGGTTCCCAAACTTCAAGGCCTAGCCCCTAAATCCGATCTCGTTACAGTGCAGTCTGCTTCTGTAGTTGATGGTCAGGCTCAGAACTTTCCATTAGAGCAAAATGGTATCTATGGACGTCACCACTTCAGATTCCTCACGGTTGAAGTTCCAAGACAATCAGACAGCTATCATTACCAGAAAAATCAAAAATTGTAAGAATGAACTGACTGTAGAAAAAGAAGCCTGGTACAAAAAGGGAGGAATTCTTGGCTAAGGAGATAAGGCATGTGATATTACAAAGAATTTTGAAGACATAGTCAGAGATATGCATATCCTAATTAGAAGAAGCTCTGGAGTAGTCTTGACAGCACAGAAGCTTGTATTAACACTAGAATAAATATGCATTCAGGAAACTGCTTGATTTACTTATATGTGGAATTTATATGCGATATCCAAATAACAGAATAACACATTATAAGTCTGGTTTATTTGTTTTGTACTTCCACAGGTACAAAATGGGAAGAGCAAAGTTATATGTTTTTCTGGAATACAAGTTAATCAATTATCCATATGTTTGCAATTTTGAAAGTGACAAAGGAATATTTAAAAATAACATAAGAAAATAGAGTTTGGGCCAGGTGGGGTAATGCACCTTAAGCTCAGCACTTGGGAGGCAGAGGCTAGTAGATCTTTGTGAGTTCAAAGTTACCCTAGTAATAGACTGACAGCAACATGTAGGAAAGAGATGTGTCTGAAGGGTGATAGAAGATCTGTAACTGGAGTGCCTTGAGTAATTTCTATTTTAAGATCTTTATTGATATTAATACGGAGTTGTATTACATTTCAGTGAGAGGAAAGTTTAAATAGAAATAAACACATCTTGCTCATTTCTTTAAAGGAGTATAAAGTATAAAGAAAGTTAACAATTATGCAACGTATATAAATCATCTATACATGCTTGTTTTCATGTTTCCTGAGTACATACTGGACAATATGATATTGTCTTTTTAACAATATTTTACTATTAGTTATACATACTCCAATCTCCCTGTATTCAGTAGTAACTTGTTAATAGCTATTGAGATAGTACTCTTATTTTAATTCTTTAATTACTAGACAATTGATATTCTATTGTATTCTATTTTCTTCTTCTTCCTCTTCTATCTCGTCTTCTCCTTCTTCTCATTCATAATTAACATAATACCATACAAATATACCTGCAAAAAGTTCTTTCAAAACAAAATAAACAAATAATAGCAAGTTCTTCTCATAACTTCTCATAGAAATATAATTAGCTAGAGAATTACTTATCTATCTATCTATCTATTATCTATCTCTCATTCCCATTTCTGTTTATTTCACTATATGACATTTGAAATCTATTTTCTACCAGAGATACAATTTGCCACATCCCAATTAACAGGATAAGTTCAAGTTTAAAAGTCTAGTAGAGACAGGCCACCTTGGCCAGGACAGGTAGAAATCCCCTTCACAGAACTTTCCCACTCTTTCAGTTCCCCCTAAACCCAATCCTCAGCCATCTTTCCCACCCTTGTTGCTGTGCTACAGCCCTCAACTTGGACAGACACCCTCCTAACCACAGGCCATTCCTGCCAATAGAACAAGTGGGGTAAACCATGGGCACACCATCCAAACAGACCAGTTAAAACATGCAACAACAGTCATAATACTCTCTGAAAATCCAGAGAGGAAACAGAAACAGAAACCAAGAAACAAACCACCCACACTCAACAAAAGCAAACCAAGAAATCAACACAGGCAATTTTACTAACAAGCTCAATAATTACCATAGCCATCCATGTTTTTATTTGGGATTAGCTCCCTTGCCTCCATGCAATACCAAAACAATGATTAATTAAAAGTTTTTTTAATTTAATTTCTATTCAAGTACTTATCAAATTGTAGATGCTGAATTTTATAAAGTTATAAATGGTTCACTGAACAGATTCTATGTGCATAGCTTATAGTAATATAATTAAGTGTTGAGGTTATATCTCAGTGATAAAGCACGGGCACTTGCCTCCTCTATGTAACATTCTACTTTCAACACCCAGTGTGGCATGAAATGAAAAATAAAGTAAATGTGCTGTATATTTATAAAATTTCAAGGAAATTATTGTAAGGAATACATTAAAGGCATTGGTTAAATTCAGGTAGAGGCAAGTTACTTCTTTTCTGACTTCAGTCTTCTTCCTTCTCCTCCTCTTCCTCTTCCTGCCTCTCTTTTCCTCCCTTCCTTCCTTTTTCCCTCTTCCCTTCCATGCTGAATGTGATAGTAAAAGCACTTGTGTGCAGCTACTTGCATTGCCAAATAAGAAATCAAAGATAATGAAGCAAGGTTCCTCCAGACACTTCCGAGGACTCGCCTTCAATGACTTAATTAAGGAATTCTCACTAGAACATGGCTCTTAAAGATCCCACAGCATTTTATAGTATCACCACCCTGGATACCAAGGATCCCATCCTAATAGGCCCCAGGGGAACACTGAAGATCACTCAGTCCATCCACCATGTGTTACGTCTCAGGTTTTGAAATCCTGGAAACTCTTCCCAACCTCAGTGCCATTGAGGTTAATCAGTCTTACATGTCTCAGTTCCCTGTGGAAATGCTACAATAAGTCATAAAGCTTTATATTACCTTTATAGCCATACTTAAGTTTTTTTAAATTTTTTTCCATAATATATAAGAATGGGCTTCATTATGACATGTTTATATGTACATATAATGTGTTTTTATCATTCACCATACCATCACTCTCTCCTATTCTCTTTCTTCTTTCCAGCAAGTCTTCTTTGTGTTTTAATTTTTCTTTAATTGAAAGTAAACTTTTTTCACACAATATATGATCATCATTTTCCCTACCTATAAGGGAACTTTGACAAGAAGATTTTTGTACTGCTCAGCCTTCCTTATGGTTTCATGCCACTTCTGGGAACAGCTCGGTATTCCTATTTATGATTGTCAGTTGAAATGGTCAGTTAGTGGAAGGGGACATTAACGGGATGGCAGGCAGGAACTAGGCTCAGACTGAGGGCAGTTGCTGGGAAGGGAGGCAACCACCAGGCTCGGACAGTTAATGGGATAGAAGATTTTAAAAGTTAGTCCAGTTCTCCAGGTTTAGAATCTGTCAGACAGATTGGACAGACAGATGGACAGCCAGAAGGGACTGTAAAGATTTCTTCCACTCTTTCTTCTCCTTTAAAACCTTTTAGGGCCAGGGGATTTAAAAAGCTCCAAATTAAGAATCTGTCTCAGTAGCAGCTAGGCAAAAGAACCAGGAGGCAGAGTTTAGTTATTAGTGAAAAAGCAACAGTTACAATTGGCTCCCAAACAAACAGGGCTTCAGAGCTCAGCTACAGTTTAAGAAATCAGTTACATTTGGTGTCCACATGAGGAGCAGGAAAATTAGGATTCAAAGGATGGGAAATATGATTTCAAATGTACTAGAGGAAATGGTAGAGGAAGAAGGGATGGACATTTTTGTTCAAGAGGCCAGTGAAGTATTAATAGCAGCTGCTACCACCAGAATATACACTATTTTGCTTTCAGTAGTGATTTTTTTTTTCTTTTTCCTCTTTTTCTATTACTTTGTTTCAGAAAAGATTAAGGAAATGGCTAGGCACTAGAAGAGTTGCAGATGTGGGGCATTGGAAAGGGCCACAAAAGGAAAAACAGAGCAAAAGGGAGAATGAAATAGCTCAATTGTTTCTTTCTCTTCAAAGAAGGAAATAATGAAAAAAATGGCACTGTTACTAAAAGAAATAAAGGAGGAATTAGAGAAAATGAATTGGTGGTGCTATTAAACGAAATATGGGGGGGAATTTGAAAGAGTGGAAAAGGGAAAGGTTGGGGAACTGGGAGCACAAACTTTGGGAGAATTAGAAAGACTGGAAAAAAGGAAAACTACGGAAATGGGAGTACAAACTGAGAACTGGAAACACTGAAGTCCTTCCCAGTGACAGAAAGAAAGATTTTCCCCTGGGTAGATAAAAGGGAGGAGATTGTACAGGATGATGGTCCTGTTAGGAAAGTAAGGGAAGAGTCTGTATATGAAAATGATCAGAAAAGGCAGCCTAAGGTCACAAAATCACCTTCAGCATTTCCAGGAGTAGTCCAGCATCCAGCTGATAAGGATAATCCCCAAGAACATAATGAAACAAAATAGCATCCAATAGAAGTGAATGATTTAAGGAGATTGAAGGAAGTGGTGGTGTTTTATGGCACGCACTTGCCTTATATAAAGCAGATCCTGAAAGGTTGGGCACTACAGTAACAGATAGTTCCATTTGATTGGAAAAGATTAAAAGTTGTGAGTACCATCAAAACTGATAAAGATTAAATTTGAGCCAGGAAGATCTCCTGAATGCCCTGACCACTGACCTGAAAAGCATGAAAGAAAGCTTGGAAAGAAAAGTTCTTTTAAAAAGATAGAGCCTTCTAAAGATTGTATTAAAGTACAAAAACTAAAAGCAACAAAGAATCAGCTCTGAGTCCTGGAGTAAGGTTTCTGAATCCTAAATATCCACCTGACTCCATTACTAGTGACAGTAAAGAGTATGAGGAAGATGCAAAATATGAAGCCTTGATGAAAAACTGTTCCCATGTGAATCTCCCTTTGACTAATTTGGAACAATTGGCTGGTAGTCACCAGAAGTTTCCATGAAAGTATAGTGACAGTAATGGCATACTAAATGCCAATCACTGTAAATTTGACACAACCTCTATGAGTCCCAAGACTTCCCATAACTTGTACAGTGGCTGACAGTGCTTTAGCCCTGAGCAGATTATGATGTCCCTTATAGAAGAAGAGAACACTTATAGCACACAGAAACTAGAGGAAAACTCCGTAAAGCCAAAGTTTGAGACACTAAAGGGAATGGGCTGTCTCTATGTAACACTCAGTGGAAAAAAACGCTGAAGCAAACTGTTCCCTTTAACAATATTAGTGAACATCAGAGTTCCTTAAAACATAAAGATCCTTATAGCATTTTTATAAAAAAAGGATTAATGGAAAGGGTCACAAGACAGAATCTGACAGAAACATTTGTTATCTGCCTGAAAGTAAAGACTTCAGATAAAGAGGTGACTGATTCAAGCAACCTCATAGCACCTGAATTTTCCTTCTCTGTTAGTAATTCATCATGTATGAATGCAAAAGATAAACTCCTGAAGACCAGAAAGGAGAAGAGATAGGCTATCAGAAGGCCTCAGAGAAAAAGTAATCAATATCATACAACTTATATCTTAGTAATAGGGGGAAATGTAGGAGAACTTTGTCAAGAAGATTTTTGTGCTGTGCAGCCTTCCTTATGGTTACATGCCACTTGGACTTCTGGGAACAGCTTAGGACCCCTATTTAAGAGAGTGCTGTTAGTTGGAATGGGCAGTTAGTGGACAAGGACACTGATGGGATGGCAGGCAGGATCTAGGCTCAGACAGAGGACAGTTGCTGGAAAAGGAGGCAACCTTTCCCAGGCTGGGAAAGGTTAACGGGATAGAAGACTTTTAAAAGCTAGTCCAGTACTCCAGGTCTAGATAGATAAAGATAGATAAAGATAGATAAAGACATGCAAAAATTTCTTCCTTCCTTTCTTTTCATTACTAACCTTTAAGAGCTAGGAGTTTTAAAAAAGCTCCAAGTTAAGAATCTGTCTCAGTAGCAGCCCTGCAGAAGCCGGAGGCAGAGTTCAGTTATAAGTGAAAAAGTAACAGTTACAATTGGCTCCCAAACAAAGAGGGCTTCAGAGCTCAGCTACAGTGTAAGAAATCAGTTCCACCTCCCCAACCCCGCCCCCAGATCCTCCCCAGCTACCCAGTCACCCACTTCCATGCCTTCATTCTTGCTCTCTGTAGAAAGCAAACAAAACAAGCAGGCAAACAGAAACAACAAAAGAATAAAAATTAAAAAAATTAAAATGAAAGACCAAAAGGTATAAGAAGCATACACGCAAACATACATAAATGAAAATAATCAAAATAGAGTGCACTATTTCTTAAATAATAATCTTTTCCATGCCCTATACATAAGTTTTATTTTTCTCATACCTGTCATCATGTCTTAAAGAGAGTTTAAATGGAAAATATTTGTAGGGTCTCTACAGTATGAAAACCTGAAATGGCATTTTTCTACCCTTTAACAAGTGAAGATTTAATTCCATTTTTTATATAATATTTTCATGATTTTAATTTTCATACTACTTTCATCAGCTATTAAAATGATTGTCTATGCCTAGATCATGTAAATATTCTTTTTCTTATCAATAACCTAGACCTTTAGTTTGACAGTAAAACCAGTAATGTTAGCTTGTTCACAGCTTACCTATATTGTATTCTGTTCTCCTATGAGAAAGAATGTGTGGCCATCAAGCAGGATGAGCTGTCCTCATCATAGGAGGTTTATAGTCTATGTTAGAAGCATTTTCCATTGGAATAATTTCCTTATCTATCTATAGTCAGTCTAAGGTGCCTGTGTTTAGAACTTTGTAATATCTTTGCAAGGGTGGTTCACCAACCACCAAGTAAATCCAACCAGAAGGTGCTCTTTCTGATATAAACATCCTAGATGTCTATTATTACTCATCATTATTTCATATGAAAATGTGTACTGCATTTCACAATGCTCAAGCCATATAATTCTTGCTTTTTGGATCAAATGGTTCCTGCAATATTAAAATATTGCTTTCTTGGAATCTTAGTCTGTTGTCTGAGGATAGAGTCTAGAAAAGCCCACCAAACTTGCGGTGATTTCCTGTTGGCAGGTGTCTCAATTATTTAATGGAACTCAGGCTCCACTGTATTCTGGCTTTATTCTTTCACTTCTTGGCAGTGAGTGCAGTTGGATTTGGTTGACTGGTTTATATACTATCTGCCAGGTAGTCAGAAAGCATCTGCAGTGTTCACATATTTTAGGCTGTGAAGTAAGCTTATTTATATTTTTGTGTTATAGCTGCCATTCCACTTATGCCATGATAAGAATTTATAAAACCTATCCATCCCCCCCCCGATTATCCTTGTTTATCAATTTCGTATCATGAGAGTTTAACTTATAAGATTTATTACCCATAATTTCATTCATATAAGCCTCAAACTCAATTCATTCCAGCATCATTATCCAAAGGTCTGTTCCATTCTGTCTTATGCCAACCATTTAAGATTTGGTCATAAATTTCAAGTATAATATGATAATAAGTTTAACAATATGCAAAAGAATTGCACAGTACTTGTTTAGCAAAGTATTTGACCCAGTCTTGTTATACTTTAAGCAGAAATGCCAAATGAGCAAACCAGAAGCTCTGTCAAAACCTTGGGTTTACAAATAGACCTTTACTGGTCTTGGTCACTGAATTCCATTTGACAGATCAGATTCTTCCTTTAGGTAGCTAAGTTATCACCGTGTATCTGCAGGAATGTTTAGCTTGCTTTCATTTGACAACAAATCAGTATTTCATAAAATATAGGCTATAAAGTGACAAAACCTTGACTACTAAGTGGAACAATAGATGATGAACTTTCCATTCCATAATTATTTTAAACAAATAACAACTTAATGACTGTCTTGTGTTGAGGTTGTAAATATCTAAATATCAGTTCCTTCAATCTAAAGGAACTGTTAGTGTTTTCCATCCAAGACAGTATAATGTAATACATGGGACTAGGTAATAAGCTAGGTAAAATTATGTACTACATGTGTGACTATAGAGACAAAAAAGAGTATTTAAATGCTTATCATATACTTGCAGAAATAAATGTGTTCATGAATTTAAAAGTAATTCAAAGTACTTAGAGAAAAACTTTTATAAGACCAAAGGTAAAATATAGAAAAATTGTTAACAATAAAATTTAACATGTTACAGAAATTTTTACTTTAATATTTGTAAAATGCCATAGGCCTTCTAATATTATGAAAGTTTCCTGTAAGTACAGATTGAATGTAAAAGACGATATATTCAATAACATTATTTTTAGAATGAATTGTATGCTTTTTTTGTTATTAGAAACCAATTGGTAAGAATCTGGAGGCTCAGCAAGAGGTCCTGCTGCCCCGCAGGAGACCCTTGTCCTTAAGGGATGTCCAGGTGTCTGCAGGATATTGAAGAGCCTGTGGGATGGCCAGTGTTTACAGGATTTCAGGGTTCCTGCTCAAGCTTGCTGCTGGAGGTTCAGGTGCCTGTGGATTTGGATAATGAGGCCCAACTTTGTGTCTAACTTTGTCATGCTTTGTCTTGGACTAACAATAGGCCAGGTGAATGTCCATGATCAGAGAGGCCTGCTGCCTCGAAAGACCATGGTGATGCCCATGATCCATGCTCCTGCCACACAAGCTGGTCTTAATTTCCTTTTACTTATTCTTTTTTTTTTTTTTTTGAGGGCACTGGGGTGAAGGAGGAATGGGAAGTGGGTGTTAACAAGATACATTGTATGAAGCTCAAATTATTAATAATAATATTATAAAAATGAATAAAGTTGCAATAAAAAAGTAATCTGAAGGCTATAATACACAAGTTACACTTTTCTAAAAATGTATTTTTTCAATAAACTTGTGAGAGAAGATATTTGTTTTATACCTAAATATTTAGTTAAAATGTATGACAATTTTTATTGCAATTGTTGAGTGAACAATCACTAAATTGGTTTTTAATAATTATTCACAAAAGTGCTTCCTTTCATCCTTCAATTAAGTTACTTCATTTCTCCTTTTCTCTGATTATTTTCTTTAGTAAATGTACCCGAAAGAGCCAAATTGAATTAGAAATATGATTTTCATAATTGATTCATCTAATACTATATAACAAGCATAAAGTATTAAATAATGAGAATAAATTATCAACCATCATTGAGAGAGAATTCACTGCCACAAACTTTCGTTCTTATCTGAATAGTAAGATACACTTTCATTACCTTCTGCTCAAAAGTTGCAAGAGTAGAAACACAACCTCAAGGCTAATTTCTGACATTTCTTTCACTATATCAAAATATTCTAAAAATTTACAAATTCTTTAATGCCTCATTACTTAGAATATTAATAAAATATATGTTGAGTTATATGCATGCGCAATGATTCATTTTAATGCTCTGCTCTTTTAAACTCTCTACAATTTTTATTTACCTTCCTATGTTCCTCCAATATTGTTTGAAACTTCATTACTTACAAATGTTTGTTCTGAAATTCTACAGTGCTTAGGAATATAATCTACCAAGATGTTGAGATTCATTTTTATCATTCTACATGTGTCAAAAGTCTAAAAGGCCACACTAACATGCTGGTCTGTGAGAGTGTGGTGGGATCGTTCAAGAAAGTAACTGCATATTCCTGCCTCAGTTGGGACTATCTTCTATTAATTATTTATTAATTAATTTATTTATTTATCTATCACATTGAGCACTTATTAATCACTATTTCTAAGTGGTATTTTCAGTTACTCCTTATAAATTTGGAAATCCCTAAGAGATACTTCTCTGCAGAAGCTAAATGCTCAGATGCAAAGGAGCATAGCGTTTCTGAATGAACTAACTATGGGTTACATTACCAGCCTTCACTGGGAAGCGTAATCAGCTCTCTGCCCTCTGGTGTGAGCACCTGGGCCCCGGCAGAAGAGAGTCTAATACATTACTATAAACATTGCTCCCCCACACACACACACACACACACACACACTTTAGAAGTGAGAAATATTCTGAAACTTATTTGGCAACTATTTATTTCTTCATTTTTCTTCTCAAGGCAGCTATTACCTCTTTGTTCCTCAGACTGTATATAAAAGGATTTAGAAAGGGAATTATTATTGTGTAAAATAAAGAATACATTTTGTCCTTATTTTCCTCTGACCCAGACCCAGGCTGCACATACATGAAGAAGAGAGTTCCGTAGAACAAAGACACCGAGAGCAGGTGGGAACTGCAGGTGGAGAAGGCTTTGCTTCTGCCCTCCTCAGACTTCGTTTTCAGGATGGCGAAAAGGACATAGAAGTATGAGATGATAATACTCATAAAGGTAAATCCTTGTATAAAGGCTGAAAATATTAAAACCAGAAGGATATTAAGTGTAGGATCAGTGCAGGAAATTTTGAATAATTGTATAATTTCACAGTAGAAATAACGTATGATGTTAGATTTGCAGAAACTTAATCTCACTAACAAGCTCACATGAATTGCTGAATGCAGAAAACCAACAATATATGAAACATGTATAAACTGCCTACAGACGCTATTGGACATCATCACTGGATAAAGCAAGGGGTTACATATGGCCACATAGCGGTCATAGGCCATCGCTGACAGTAGGAAGCATTCTGTGGTTGCACTGGAACCAAAGAAATAAAACTGGGTGAAGCACTCAACAAAGAACATTTTATGATCCTTAGATAAAAAATTGACAAGCATCTTAGGGGTCACAGAAGACGAAGTGCATGCATCAGCAAAAGCTAAGCTTCCCAGGAATAAGTACATGGGAGTATGAAAATGGGGTTCCTTCCAGATGAGAGCAATCAGTCCGAGGTTGCCCACCATGGTGATGAGGTAGATGATGAGGAATACAAGGAAGAGTGGCACCTGCAGCCAGGGATGAACAGTGAGTCCCGTGAGGACAAATTCAGTCACCACAGTCTGATTTTCTTCTGTCATGTCTGACTTGGTTAATCACTAAAATGAAATAATAAATATGGAACAGTCACAAAGAAATGGAATAATTGTCATGACTTGTGCTACTGATGTGTTCCTTAGGGGAGCTTCTCATTTCTTGGTGTTTTCACATTTTGCTTGTATTTGTTTATTTTTTAAGTTCATAATTTGTTTTTTCATTAAAATTTAATCACACCGTTTTCACTTTTCTTCCCTCCCTTTAGCCCCTTCTATGTATCTCTCCTTGATCTCTCTCATATCCATGGCTATTTTTACCTTGTATGTATGTATATATATATATATATATATATATATATACACACATATTTATTTATTTATTCATATATATATTTTCTATACACTTAAGTTCAATCTGTTCAGTCCATACAATGTCTACTTTAATATATGTAGTATATCCTCAAAATAAATGACTTAATATGGATAGTTCAATGCAAGGTATTTTCAGCTGAACAGTTTATAAAAATCTCTTACTGTATATATTTAGAATTCAAATGCAGTAACAGATCTTACAATTTTTTCTGTAATTTCAATAATGTAACATTCCACTTATTCCTGTATTTTTTTAATCTATTATGAATGTAAAATTAACTATTTCCATGAAATAGTTTATTCATGACTAATCAATACTCTCTGAAAGTACTCAAAGATTTCCTAGGTCTTTTTTTTCTTTCTTGTTATAAAGTCTTACCATGTAGTCTTTGATTCCCTGTCACCTGATGGCTGGAAGTACAAGTGTGTGCTACTGTGTTTTACTTACTATTTTTGAAAAGAAAAAAAAATCACAGAAGTATATATTCGCACTACTCTGTTATTTCCACATATGCTAATTTTCTTAATATCGAATCATATTTCCAATGCTTAAGAAACATAAAAATAATATGCCATGAGAAAATATTATGAGCATAGGGTTTATACAGTTTTAAATACAAGTAAATGCTACTGTTCTAAAAGTTAAAAATAATTATAAGTAACTAAACATGAGATATCAGTTTATTTTCAATGAAAATCCATGAAGAATAAGTGAGTTTCAAATTTCTTTCCTGTAAATGATACTAAAAGAACCCTTAGATGAACCGACGCAAAAATGTTTTATTTCTTCTTTTATTTTTTGAGACAATAATATAATTGAATAATTTCCTCCTTCCCTACCCTCCCTCTAAACCCTCTGATATATCTCTCCTTGCTTTTTGTCAATTCATGGCCTCTTTGTTCAGTAATAGTTAAGATGTTTTTAAGTTGAGAATTATAAGATTTTTTTGTCTTGAACTAACTAATGCAATTTTCTTTAGGAACTCCAACTACTGAAATACCTTATTGACAGAATGTAATCATGCAAAAAATATTGTTTTGTAGAGTTTATGTTTCTTCATAAATTTAAGAATCTGTGATACATAAAGGGATATAGGATCCTATTGTCATTAGATTCACTAACTACCCATGGGCTCATTAGTCTATGAAATTAAAGAATTTTTATTACACACACATACAGCCTAAAGCCAGATTTTTCTCATTCTAAAATTAAAATACATAATATTTGAGCATCAGATTATACTTCAATTAGAAAATCTTACACAAAAATTTGAATATGATGAAGCTCTCTAGTCACTCATTTATTTTCTATTACTGGAAGTTCACATTCAAACATCCTGACAGTTTGTCACCTTCATGAACAATAAAATATCTACTGCTCATGACCTTCTGGATAATTTCTTGAGTTAACAAATATTTGGGTGCTGATTTTTTAAACATTATTTAGTATTTTAATATCTTGCTTATATGCTTTGTTATCTGTAGGCACATTGCAAAGCTATAACAGAATCAAGTAAAGATCTTCACTCTCACCTAAGTCTTTTAAAACAGTAGAAAACTGGAGCACCTCTAATTTTCAGGAAGAAACACAAAACGTACAGATGAAGCAATATTGTTTGTGTGGAAAACCCAGACTAGAAAATCCAGAATACAACATTTATTATTTCTATTTCAAAATGATCTTTTAAAACTCTTCAAAATTCCCTTAGCAGTTCCCAGAGATTCCCGGGAGGACATCAAGGTTGTTCTGGGCCTTGGGAACTAATCACCAAGTTATCTACACAACTAATTTCATAGTGTGTCCTGTACAAGCTTATTTATAAAATGTCAAGGGGTTGAGCTTAGAGTAATCTTGATTTCATTCCCTTTCCCCTCCTAGTTTTTGTGATCTTTTAATTTTATTTTATTGTTTTATCAAAAGTATATTTTTTCACACAATACAATCTGATTATGTTCCCCCCCAGTCCTCCCAGTTGTTCCCCACCTTCCTCTCATTCAGATCCATAACCCTTCTGTATCTCCTTAGAAAACAACCAGGCATCTAAGGAATAATTTAAAAATAAAATACAGTAAGATAAAACAAAAATAAACAATTCTGAATAGGATAAAACAAACAAAGAAACAAAAAAACAGAAGAAATAGAGTCAAAGAAAAACACAAGGAGCATACAGGCTCAGAGACACACATGTTTGTGCACAGAGGAATCCCTTAAATCACAAAAATGGAAGCCACCATATATATGCAAAGAACCTATAAGGTTAAAAAAATAAATAAAAAAGATGAACACAGAATGTACTCACTTATGGTAGATATTAAGTGCTAAGCAAAGGAGAAAGGTACTAGTATCCACAGACAGGAAAACTACCCAATGAGAAGGGCACCAGTCTGAAGACAGGGATTTCCTTGGTAGAGTGGAAATTGGGCAGAGGGTGTAGGTGGGGTAGGGGAGGATGTGAATGGGAGTGGAGGGGACCAGGAGGAGGATGGAGGGAGAAAATATATGGAGAGATGGTAAGAACTGGGGACAATTAGAGGGCAATCAGGAGACCTAGTGTAGTGGAAACTCAAAGGAATTTAGGAAGAAGCTAGCAAAGATCCCTAGTAACCAGGGATAGGGAGCCTCAACAGGACATCTCCTGTGACCAGGAAAGGCTTCCAGTGATGAGACTGGGACACCATCCCAGATCTAAAACCTCCAACCTATGGCTTATCTGTCCTGCAATATCCTCGTTGACAACAGAAAGGCAGAACTCCATGCCAAAGGAGGGAACCCCTGCCTGAACCTGCAGGACAAGACAGGAACTATGTAGAGGAACACTTGGAAGAAGGTTTTGTTATTTCGGTTCTGTAAAAATGCAAAATGGTATTTGAATTAGGTTTGCGTTCCCACCCCAGCTGTGGTATAGTTGTTACCGAGTTGGGTTTGGAATGTGTGATGCAGGTGGCTACAATTTGGTGGTAGTCATTCTGGCACCTGTAGCTTGTTTGGGGGGTCGGGTGCCACATGAGTTTACGGGAACTTTTGGCTAAGGGTATAAAAGTCTAAAGCCCAGAGAGTCAGGGTGGGCTTTGATTGGTGGTTCATTGGCTGGGTTGCTGTCCTTCATGTGATAATTCCTAAAAGAAAAAAACGGAGAGATTGAGTTTACAGACAGTGAGCTGAGACGCTGCTCTGACTCACTGTCAGCTAGTCATCGTCAAGCTTAGAACAGTTTAAAATGAGGCTGTGAAGATTTCTACCTTTCTCTCATTCTATATCAAGGCTGCTTGCAAAGTAGTGAAGATTTCTTTTTATCTTTCCTTTCCCCTTTCCTAAATAGAGGGTAAAGGATTGTAGCGTACTGCTACAGAACTAGAGACTGGATAACCCGAAGAGGATTTCTAATGATGTCGTGCTCTGCTAATAGACTGGAACCTAGGCCAGTTCTCAACAGAGAGGAACCCCTCAGCAGCTGAGAGGAGCATATGCAGAGGCCTAGGGCCAAACGTTATTCAGAGATTGGGAAACTACACAGAAGAGGGAGAAGAGGGATGGCGGAGACCAGAGGGGTAGAGGATACCAGGATAACAAGCCCCACGATGTCAACTAACTAGTACTCTTATGGGTCCATAGAGACTGAAGCCACAGACACAGAACCTGCAGGATTCCCTAAATACATCACATGGCTGTCTGGTTTGGGGTTCTTGCAAACTCCTACAGGCTGGAGTAGGGGTGTCTGTGACCCTTTTACCTGCCCTTAAGACCCTTTTGCTCCTGCCTGGTTGCCTGGCCTTGTTCCATCTTGCTATGCCATACCCTGATGGCTCAATAACCCTGAGGAGACAATTCTTTTTTGGGGAGAAGCAAGGGGATATATTTGTGGGTGGTGTTGTAGGACAAATCTAGGGGGAGAGGGGAGACAGGGAGCTAGAGGGGTGGACAGAGGGGAGGAAGAGGTCAGGATGTATTATATAAGAAAAGAAAAATTAAATTAAATTAATAAAATTAAATTAAATTTAAAATGCCTTAACTCAACATTATGAGATAAAGAACTTCTAAAGCTGCCAGTGAGTTCCTTGTGTGTTGGCCATCTACTGCTGGGCATGAGACCTACTCTTAAGAGTTGTTTCCCCAGCTTTGTGGTGGTGGTGCTCATCTTTAATACTAGTACTTGGAAGGCAGAGGCAGGAGGCTGTCTGTGAACCTGAGGCCAGCCTGGTCTTCAAAGTGAGTTCCCTGACAGCCAGAGTTACAAGAGAGAAACCCAGTCTCAAAAAACACAAGAAAATAAAAAATAAATAAATAAAAAGGAGTTGTTTCCCCAGTGAAACTCTGTTGGAGAAAATTTCCAAATTCTTTTTTACAAGGGTACAGTTACCCTGATACCCACAGCACACAAAGATCCAACAAAGAAAAAAATTATAGAACAATTTCTCTTATGAACAAAGATGCAAAAATATTAATAAAATACTTGAAAACCAAATCTAAGAACACACCAAAAAGATCAACCACCATGATCAAGTAGGCTATGATTCAATATATGAAATCAATCAATGTAATCCACCATATAAACAGATTGAAAGACAAGAACCACATGATCGTCTCATTAGATGCAGGAAAGTCCTTTAACAAAATCTAACTCTGCTTCATGACCAAGTCCTGGAGAGATTAGGGATACAAGGGACATATATCAACATGATACGGCAGTTTAAAGCAAGCTCATAGCCAACAAAAAATTAAATTGAGAGAAACTCAAATCCCATTAAAATCACAAAGGATACAAGGTTGTCCATTCGCGCCATATCTACTCACTGTAGTCCTTGAAGTCTTGTCTGGAGCAGGAAGACCACTGAAGGAGATCAAGTGTATACAACTTAGAGAGGGAGATGTTAAGGTATCGTTATTTACAGATGATAGGATGATATGTGAGTGTGTCCCTAAAATTCCACCAGGGAACTCCTACAGCTGATAAACACTTTCTGGAAAGTAGATGGATACAAAATTGACACTCAAATATGCAATATAAAAATGACAAATGGGCTGAGAAAGAAATCTGGGAAACACCACCTTCCAGATTGGCCTCTAAGACATAAAATATCTTGGGGGGACTCTAATCAAGCAAGTGAAAGATGTGCGTGATCTTGTTCCTCTTAAGTTTTCATAACTTAACTCACAAATTGGTTTCCACTTAGAAATCCCAAAATGTGCCTTACACTTCACATGTTCAATTCTGAGACTAACATATTTGTTGGTTGCAGCCCCCAAACTGACATTCTCTTGGGGTTTCCTATCTCAGGGAACAAAAATCACTAAAATATATTATAGAAACCATCCAAGAAAATATCCTGACTCTCTCATCTCAATGTCTTTATTTCCACCATTGCCTAATACTCAATTTTTAAATATGTAATAAATATAAATATTTTGTATGCATAATTGACCTAATATTCCTGGCAGCTACTCCTTGAGAGTAGAAATACCAGAAGAGAAAAGGACGGTGGCAGTTGACGTACAACAGTGGTCTGCTGGAGTCTCCAGAGAATGAATTGGGCACAGTTGAATAACAAATATCAGAAGAGGGTTACTTCCAATAATAAAGTAAAATATGAACTTGGTGTAACAGAACAGGAAATTTGAGTCTTTCCAGAAGTTAGCCTTGAATCTTGGAAGACTCCATAAATGTACCCTCTCTTTGAAAAGGAGCAACAACAGCAAACAGAAGCTTTGTCCCAAGGCAGAGAGGCTTAAAATAGGAACTGTACTTGAGTAAAATATTTTGCAAAGAATGGAATAAGAAGAAAGAAGCTGACAAAAATGGTCTACAGGTTTCAAAACAATCCCAACCAAGATTTCAATGTTGTTCTTCACAGAAAGAGAAGACCTTAAGAAATAGAAATGACCTTAAAAGCTGATAGCTTCTTTTTCTGTGATTAGTGTTATTGTTACATAAATATGCATATGTATGCATGCGTGTGTGTGTGTGTGTGTGTGTGTGTGTGTGTGTGTATCCATTTTTGTTTGTGTGTGTCTAAATGGTTTCAGGAATGACAACACTGTGCTGAACAATCAATAACGCAGGTCATCCATGGGAGAGGCTAATTCTCCTCCTAGCGGTCATTAGCTGCATGTAGTTCTTTGTCTAGAAGTGGAGGCCTGTGAGATTTCTCCCCTCCCATGCTAAAATGTCCATTGATATTGCCATTGTTCCTGTCTTGCTTATGCAGCCATCCCTAGGAGAGACTGTTTTGCAGAAGACTTCCTGGTATTCTGGCTCTTACAATCTTTCCGTCCTTTCTTTTCAATGTGGCCTGAGCCATAGATGCAGGAGCACAGATGCAGCTATTGGAGCTGGTTTCCCCATGATAGCTTGGTCGCTGCCTGTATTCAACTGTGGTTTTCTGTGATGGTCTCCGTCTGCTATAAAGAGAAACTTCTTTGATGAGGAGTGGTAGCTTCACCTCTGTGGGGGTAAAGATAAGACCCAGCCAGCTTGCCAGTACCAGTGAGGTCATGAGTCTTAGAAAATAATCTACTGCTGCCATTTTGCTACTCCAGCATAATCCCTTACTGAAGTCTAAATCTTATTTTTATAACCACGGGTAATTCTTTTCTGTTTAGCAAATCTTGTTGCGGTTTCTCTTTGTATGGGAACAAATAACTTTTGAAATATTATAATTTTGTCTTTTGTTTTAAATCCACACAACCAGTACATAAATTTGATCAGACTTATCTGTCCTCCTATTGGGCATATATCTTTTACACAAATGTGTAGCATACTTTTTAAGAACAGTAACCGGACATTGTCATTATAACAAATGTGGCTACTTCTGTGAAAATCCAGACAATAATGTTTCCATCCACTTCTGAGAAATGAGGTATAGCCAAGATGAGTAGAATACATTGCCATCCTTGCAAGATGAAGGTAAAATGCTTTTTATTATTTTTCATGATATATGTTAAAAATAACATACTTCCCACACACAGTACCACATATGTGTTTCATGTAAAGCATTGTAGAAAAGTTTCTCATTAGGGCAGAACAACTGGTATAAGCAGTAGCAAGAGGCAAAATGCAGTATCCTGTGCTCGTGTCTGTCACCTTGACATGTGTGGCCATTGTGATTGTTCAGATATTGAACAGAAATAACAATGGGAACACAGTGGGATGTACCCTGCCAACAGCTGTTGTGTCTGTGAGATCTATTAGCCCTGACTTTGAATGAAAATGGCACACACATATTTCTGAGATACAAACCTTTCAAGAGTCTTCAGCTGGCACCCATGGTTCTAAAGGGGAAGCCTTAATGGAAATTTTAGATCACAAAGAAGAAGAAGAAAAGGATACTCACAGGGGTAGCTTTCAGTACTTGCAATTTCCTTTCATAGCATATGAAATTACATTGTTGCACTACCTATATCTGAAGTATTTTTATCTGATAAATCTTCAAATTTTTGAATAAACATTGTTAAGCAACAGAATCTGGAAAAATGTACACTTACACGAATGCTTTCTTAACCTGAATATACTGTCTCAAATATTCAGAAATTGTACATGATCTTCCCTTTTAGATAATCATGTTTAGCTTTCTGTGGACATGTATGGTTTGCCCATGCTTTCTTTTAAAGGTAAATGCCATATCCAGTTAGAAGGAAGAATGTGTTTACTGTCATACAAAAGAACAAAGACAAATTTGGCCCAGGGAAATACAAACTGAAACTCACAAAAAAAGTCGGACACTATCAGTTTGGGATTCCTCTACATCCTCAAGCAGTTTTATTGAAATCCTTTAAAATTATAGTTTTGAGTTTACAGGATTACTTTTAATCTGGGTTTAACAAACTAATTAAAGCAAATGAAGCACACTTATCTCAGGGATGTAGCGTGCAAAATTAACATCTTGAGTTTGGGAATACTCATTTCTATGTGATTTATGAACAGTTCCAAATTATTCTGATTCTGAGAATTGATAATTCCTGTGCATTTAAATTAGTCTTTAAATGTTTGTCACAATGTTGTGCATGTCCAGCACCAATGCTATGATGAAGTTCTGTAGCATGACAATCTGGAATACTCCAGACATCCCCTTGGAGTAATTCTCAAGAAAACTCTGCAGCCTTAATATCTTCAGCTGCTGCTTTAAGCAGTGTTGCTATGTCCTGCTGCATTGCTATAAGGTGTAGACTTGACATTTCTTCTGTGTTTTAGAATGAATTGATTGCCTGATCACCCAGCTCATAAACAGCACATATAACACATAAACAGCACATATATAGATAGATGGAAAACCCTAAGATGGGAAGGCTTTGTAAAGTCTGTTGAGTTTAGTGAAAACCTTTCATTCATTGTGTCTACGGGAGAATTCTGTTGGTGCTAAGACTGGTTGGTCCAAAGTGGAAAGGCCCAAAGGAAACTGAGCACCTTCAACTAGAGATGGAACCAACCTAGATGTCTTCTGACTGATGAGAGGATAATAAAAATATGGTACATATCAACAGTGGAATTTTAGTCAGCTATAAAGAACATTGAGATCATGAAATTGCAGGTAAAGTAATGATTGGAAAATGTTATAGTGATCGAGGCAACACGGACTCAGAAATATAGATTCCACATGCGTTCTCTTTGTGGATCCTAGCACACAGGTTTTAGAATTGAGTATATAAACTGGTAACAGCAGAAACCAGGGAAGTAGAAACGGACTGTGGAAGAAGAGGAGGAAAAAAGAAGAATCCTAGAGAGGGAATAATAGGACACAAGTGCTATGAAGCAGAAAATAGGAAAAACTAGGAGGGGAATTGTAAGTAGGGAGGGAAGAGAGAGGTTACTTCAGAGGCAGAGGGAGAAAAGAGAGATGAGTAACCCTTACATTATTTGAAGAAGCCATGGGGAAAGTTTAATTTGAATTATACTACATGGGGACATAATGGTCCCTTCAAAAGTCATAGACTATGAAACAAAGACCCAGTGCCAGGCATGAGTTGTTAGGGGGAGAAGTGTCCAAGAGATTCACCTAATGATATACACTATTGCCATTGCCCTTGGTTGCCCCCCCCAGAAGTTTAAGGTAAGACCCCATTGCTAAAATCAACACACACTTCAGACACAAGGAATCTGGCTGACACAGAAATGGAAGCCTCCTCCCTAAGGGCCAATGAACACAGCATCTGAAGATACTATGCAAGTTGTCAAGGGAGAAAAACAATCAATAAACCTATCCAACTTTAGAGACTATAAACCACAATGGCCAGCCTGGAAAGATACCCACAATGGCAAAAGAGTAGTAGTATTATTTTGAGAATGAGCAACAGTTCTCTAAATGGGCATAGGGCCTGCTCAGGAAGGAAGTTATGCCTGATACTAAAAACCTACATAACCTATGGCATACGTGGCATAGATGCCAGAGGAAGAACCTACTACTGCAACTTTTTTGAATCAGTATAATTTCTAACTGTATTCTGAATACTTACTTGTATACCTTCAAATATACTCCTCACCAAATAAACATCTTTCTTCAGAAGATTGAGGCTACAATTGATTGATCCACAATCATTCTTTTGCAAGGCCAAGCTCCCTCATAGATTACCCAATTCCAAGCTGTCAGCTCCAAGTGCATGTATATAAGAGCAGGAATAAATGGGTTCAGTAGAGTGTGTGTGTGTGTGTGTGTGTGTGTGTGTGTGTGTGTGTGTGTGTGTGTGTGTGTATGCGTGTGTGTGTGTAGCAATTATAATCATATAAAAGGGCGTAAGCGTCACAGGATTTGGAGGGACACAAGTAGGGTTGGAGGGGAGGGAGTTAAGGGTGAAAATGATGTAAATATATCACTAATGTATAAAATTCTCAAAATATAAATTTAAACTTAAAAGATAGCCAATGAGCTTTCTAGCATTCACTGTGGTAAGACTACACAGGACATAAATATTGAATTCTTTTTCTAAAATGCTTTTTTCTGGGTTTTCAGAGTACCATCCTGGAGTACATGTTTTATGTTATATAGCTCTTCAACTTGTTTATACAACACTGCAGTATAATTAAATTACTGAATTACCTTTTCAATCTTGTGTCTGTGCTGTTTATACACATATATCAGGATTTCAATCCATAATCGAACTTTCATTGATAACCTCAACAATTTGCCACAATAAACAGCCCCCAAACAAAAGTCAAGCCAAGATTACAGGTGATATATTCTCTTTGATATAATACATCTGAATGTTCTTGTTAAAAGAATTCTGTCATAATTATATAATATTTGTAAATTTTTAAAGAATGATCTTTTGTATGTGGATGAGTATTTGCCTGCATGTATGTATGAGTACCATGTGTATATTTGGTAGTGATGGGAGTCAGAAGAGGTCATGTGGTCTCCCAGAAACAGGAGTTACAGGGTGTTATGAGCTGTAAAGTAGATGGTGAGAACTGAACACAAGTCCTCTGCAAGAGCAGCAAGTGCTCTTAACAACTGAGCCTTTATTTACATATTTTAAGAACAGAAAAAGACACTTTAGTAACATAGTTTTTAAATAAGTACTTTAATTAAAATATGTTGTAACATGTACAGGAAGAAACAAACTCATTTATTTTCACACAGATTATAAAAAGTACATTGGACACTACTGTAAGACATCAATAGTACATTTTATTTTGTATTCATTGATGTTTTGTGTGCATGTATGTCTGTCTGAGGATGTCAGAAGCCCTGGAAATAGAGTTACAGACAGGTGTGAGCTGCAATGTAGGTGCTGGGAATCGAACTCTGGTCCTCTGGAAGAGCAGCCAGGGCTCTTAACATCTGAGCCATCTCTCCAGTTCCAATATTATGTTTTAAAGACAGGATTTTTACAAAAACAAAAATGTTAAGGAAATGTGGTAATATTGCAAAAGAATTTCAGCATGGTTTAAATTCTCTGTAAATATAAATAATTTCTTTTTTTTGGTTTTTTGAAAAATGTGTGTGTGTGTATGTGGAACTCACTCTGTAGACCAGACTGGACTTGAAGGCAAAGATCCACCTGCCTCTGTTTCCCAGGAGCTGGGATTAAAGGCATGTGCCACAATGTCCAGCTACAAATAATTTTTAAAAGACAATAAACTTAGTTATGTGGGATATTTTTTAAAGAACTTTTGTCACAGATAAAATATGGGTATTTATTTTAGGAAGGATGCACAAATTTACTTTTTCCAATACTGTGCATACTTGAGGGGGTTAAGCGATAAAAGACATCATGTACCCACGTCTTTAAGAGATATCATACAGTCATGTCTCTATAGGAAGCATTCAGTGTTGTTGTTGGAACCACAGATACAACAAAAGGGAAACTGTGTCCTAATAGTAGAACAAGACATATCTGACATCTCGCCGACAATTTAAAGTTAATTCTTTCAATATGAATATATGCTGGAAGAATATGTCTACAAAACAACACTCACATAAACTAAAATAATACACAATTATGGCAGTGTATTATCATCAGTTAATTTACATCTAATCTGGTGTCTGTTGTTTTTATCTAGCTATAGTTTAAAATTATGGCACAATTTTTAGTTTGACAATTTTATGTGCCAAGTCTCTACCACTTCTTTAATTCCACTGGCCATCTCTTACTAAAATTGGTAGCAACAATAATGTCATTGTCATGCAGCTCTATGGAAATGCTTTTAACTGAATGAAATTTTATTGAATATATATTTAGTATCCTTGATAAAAAAAAGTATTCTGGATTAAATGCAAGATACGAAAATTTGAGGCTAAACATATTAACTTATGGTTAACCCAATTTTTCTTCATATATACATCAATACCATTTTTATAATCCAATTTTCTTTTTCTTTTTTTCCTGTATTCAATAGCACATTTCTTCTCAGGAATACATTCCGTCATGAGACAAAGTTTTGTTTTGAACAATCTCTCAGTGTTGTTTAGTGTAGTAAAGGGTCGAAATCCTTATTAACTTCCAGGCCCCGAGGGGTAAACTATTCGTTCCTGCAAAATGCTAATTATATTTGCTAGCTGGTGATTACCGTTATGTTTCAGCAATGTGTCTCATGATGGCTTAGTTAAACTGCAAGTTCACATCTTTAAATTTGGAAAATCCAAAGAAAATAGTTAATTTTAAAAACTAAATACTCAAATAAAATAGAGGATATTTCTAGACAACATGTTCCTGGAAAAAAAAAAAAAAAGATCACTTTGAAGTCTTTTTTAGAAGGCCTACTCTCTTGCAGCAGCTACAGTCGAAATGAAGAACATGCAAACCAGTTTAATATGCTTGTACATTTATTTTGTCATACTATAACATTTGATTGTATCTATGATTAAAAATGCACATTGAATATTTGGAAGAAATAGGCATTTACACATTAATTCATTAAAATGTTAGAGCAGCTGCCATTGGAAAACACTTTAGACCATGATCAAAATACAGTTACATTAAGCTAGCACAAATTTGTAATGTTTTGCCAGAAAGACAACTTGAGACCTAAATACTTTTTAAGAATTTTTCCAGCGAATCTTTGACTTGCTTGTTTCTCAGACTGTAGATAATTGGATTCAGCACGGGGATTATGACAGTGTAAAATACAGAGTCCATCATGTCCTCATCGTGCACTTTTTGAGATGCAGGAAGCAAGTACATGAAAAGCAGAGAGCCATAGTATAAAGACACAGACATAAGATGGGCTCCACAGGTGGAGAAGGCTTTCTTTATGCCTCTTGTAGATTTCTGGTTTAAGATTGTAAACAGAACAAGTGTGTAGGAGACTAGAATAGTTGAAATGGTGAATACTTGAATTGAACCAGAAAAAATAAAAATAATTAGGTAATTAAGAGAAGGGTCAGTACAAGAAATCTTTAATAGAGGCATAACATCACAATAAAAGTGATGTATTATGTTGGAATTACAGAAGGTCAATCTGAATAACATGGCTTCATGAATTGAAGCATGAAGAATTCCAGTTATAAAAGTCAAGACTAGCAGACGTACACACAGTCTATTTGTCATGATCACTGGGTAGAGCAAAGGTTTGCATATGGCTGCATAGCGATCATAGGCCATTGCTGCCAAGAGAAAACATTCCATGGTTGCACTCATTACACATGAAAAAAATTGTATCATGCATTCAGACAGAGAGATCAATTTACTCTTAGCTAAGAAGCTGAGAAGCATCTTTGGTGTCACTGTGGATGATAGCCAAGTATCAACAAGTGCTAAACACCCAAGAAATAAGTACATGGGGATGTGAAGGTGGGGGTCATTCCAGATGAGAGTGATCAGACCAAGGTTCCCCACAATGGTGATGAGATAGATCCCCAAGAACAATAGGAACAGGGGGATGTTCCATGATGGTTGATGAGTGAGACCTGTGAGAAGAAACTCTGTAAGCAGTGTTGCGTTTCCTATTCCCATGTCCTCACTGGATGTCCTGAAGTGAAAAATAGCAAATTTCAGACAGCATTCACTAAGAGTTTGTAAAGTGAGATCTTGATAGTTTATCTGAAACACAACTTTAAAACTTATATAATGACCTTTGTATTTTGTTCAACTTGACTATAATAAATGGAAACTATTCTTGAAACTTAAGAAATTACTTAAGAAATTTGAACATGTGAATATTTTAGTAGATTCAAATAAATTGTGATACTTTCTAAACATTCATGAAATGTGTGGAAAACCCATTGATGTGGTAGTAAAATTCAGTATCTGTATATACATGTGGCATTAAGGGAAAGATGGTTAAAACACCTGAGTTATATAGTGAATTGAGTTGAATGGTTTTAGCCAGTTAGAATATACCACCTTGATGCAATAAAAACACAATAGGTGAATGCAGGAGGAAGTATCTTTGAATTAATTTTAATTATATAATAACAAAAATGGGATTCTGGAAGGAGAAAATAGATTCAACAATATTAGAAAGCTCTTATATAAAATATTGTCTTTAAACATTTGTGCAATATGTAGATTATGAGATACAATTATAGAAGTTGGATCAGCAGTTTATAAACAGTTATATACCTTTTAAACTATTTCCAGATGATTTTAAATGCAATATGTATAAAGAGACATCAGAAGCTATTGGGAGAACAAAGAGATGAATTGCAAATGAGTCATAATATAGAATCACTCCTTTAGATTCACATAAAACATAAACTGGATTCTTAATAAAATAGGAATCACAGACTTTGAGAACTGTGAAAAAGGTCTTTTAGAATTTAGCTTGATAGTTTAAGTGTACTAGTCTATTGTTTTTTTTATCACAGAACAAGTAGGAAACATGAACTTAGTTTCATGGGTCTAGTAAGGCCTAATCATAATTATATGTGACTGTCTGGCTCCTTTTCTGTGCAATGCCAGAGGCTAAAATAAAGGATCAGGTTGAATGAGTGATGAGAGATACTTGAGTGTTCAAATTTTAAAACTTTATAATAGCTTTGTTGAAAACAGCTTTCTACATATCATAGAGATGATGTAATAGAACATAAAAATAATGAGAAGAGCCACCAGACAAGAAATGATATTAAAGAGAAGAAGGAATGATGAAACTAGGGCAAACAGTTGGCATTTGACCAGTGCTTCCTGAGTACATCATAAAAGCCTTTAAACAGATGATAAGCAAGTTACTGAAGAGAAGAGGAAGACAGTAAGATAATAAAATGCACATTTGAGTGAGTGAAAAGATAATGGAAGAGAAATAGGATGGATCTAACAAAGGCATAGAGATTTAATTGTGAGAAGGGAAGACAAAAAAATAGAAATTATCAGAAGAATGAAAATTAGAAAAGAATGGCAAGTTTTGGAGTCTTGAGGATAGTGTTTTTCTTACCCTAATGTTTATTGACTACAGCTAGTACTGAAAATTTTAACAGAGGGCACCATCACATGAATGAAAAAGACAGCCTACGGAATAGGGAAAAATCTGACAGAGAGTTAGTATCTAGAATATACAAAGAACTTTAAAAACTAAACACCAAGAAAACTAATAACTCAATCTTTAAAAATGTGGCATGGCACTAAAGAGAGTTCTCAAAAGACGAAACACAAATAGCTGAGAAACATTTAAAACTTTTCAAAGTCCTTAGCTGTGAGGGAAATGCGAATCAAAACTCATTTGAGAGTTCATCTTACCCCAGCCATGATGGCCAAGATCAATAAAAACAAGTGACAGAAAGTGCTGGCAAGGATGCAGCAAAGGAGAATACGGAGCAGCTTGTTGATTGCAACTGGGGGGGTGCAAACTAGTACAGCCACGAGAGGAATTAGTTTGGGGCTTCCTCAAAAAGCTGAAAATAGATGTGCCACAATATCCAGCAAAACCACTCTTAAACTCTTCCTAAAGGACTCTACATCCTACAGAGATACTTGCTTTCATTTTGTACAAGTGAAAACATACTTTCCCTGAGAACATACATTTGTAAAACATAAATATTAATTCTCCTTCATTACATTTATGTGGGTCACGTGTAAGTACATATATAGTCACTGCCTAAATTTTTTCCTGTGTTTACATGCTACTTTTCCACTGTGAATTAAAAGAATTAGAAAACATTGTTGTAGACATTTTAGAAAATGTCAATTTGAGCTTTTGTTTGAAATGCATACTCATGTCACCATTTATTTTTTGTTGCATTGTTTTGCTGTAGCAGAATAAAACTGAGCCAGACTGACTCCTATGTACAGACGATAAACACAGTACCAAAATTTATAATTTTTAGGTAAATTTGTGTGTGTACTTCTCCTTCTATGCAACCTCCATATCGAAAATACAAATTCTCAAATGGCTTGGCATGTGGGACATAATGAAATCACAAATGTAGAAAAATGTAATGAACATTATTTACTTGTTTGTTTCCTGTATGGAGTTCTTTGTATGTACATGAAAGAATATAGGAAACAGTGCACAAGAAACATATTCCACAAATATTCTGTATATATTCACATATAAATTTTTATATATTATCTAAAAATTAGTGAAAGTTAAGGATCTCATAGGGAAGTGAATATTTACATTACTCACCTTAAAAGGTTAAGTCAGAGAATGTAATTAGACACAACAAAGTCCATCTTTTCACTGGAATCATCAGAATTATTGCTTACATGGCAATCATTATAACATGGATCTTAAAACTGAATTTTGGGTTAATCCACTAGTTCATAAGAATTTAAAAATTAAAAGCACCATTTAAGAGAACAATTCAAGCTTCTTTGCTTATTCACGTTTAGCCCATAAAGTTAAAATATACAGATAATTTTTGTTGCTGCTGCCTTCACTTCAAACACTCTGTATAGGGATCCAAAGCTAGATATAAAAGTATTATGAAAGAAACAGCATTCTTAATTCTCTGGGTAAGGGTAGTGATTGTTATAGAACTCTTTCTTTTTTATCCATGTCTCAAACGATGTTGCTATGATCTTCAGAAGCATCGGTCTTTCTAAAACAGAAGAGAACACAGTAGAACAGGGAGGCAGTACCCAAAATAGCAATTATTTTCCCGCTGACACATTTAGGAGTTTTATTGTCCAAGCACAGGAGACTTCATTTACGTGAATTTCTCCTCAACAAAATAACCCACCAATTGCATCCTTGCATAATGTTTCCAGAAGACGAAGAAGGGCTAGAGAACTGAAATTCCCTATAGCCCGGGGTTCTCTGGAGGACAGGGTGAGGCTGCTCTGCTGGCCACTGTGACTTTGGATGCCTAGGAGGAGTCCAAATCGGTCCCTTAGGGCATCATACACTACACTAATAAATATCCAATATGGTGAGATATAATTTTAATAACAAAACTTCTACTTTATACTATTGTTTCCTCTTAGAGATGGCAATTTTGACAGGTTTAGAAAACAGTAATGTATGAAATTTCACACACTGAAGTTGTCGGATTAATTTTTTAAATGACTTATGGCTAGAAATCTAAATCTAAATCTAAATCCAAGATGCTTGAACTATGGGTTTTGACCCCATATGGCATCAGTTCTCTGCCTGTGGGCCTCAAACTCTTTGGGGGACAGGCAACATTTTCACTGGTTCTGCTAAGATCATAAATATATTAGATATTTATATTATAATTCATAACAGTAACAATTACAGTCATGGAGTAGCACTAGAAGTAATTTTATGATTGGGGGTCACCACAGCATAAGAAACTGTATTAAGAGGTTGCAGCATTAGGAAGGAACCACTACTCTACGGGATCATAACATATTGGACTGAAAAAGGTTCTGGATTCAGAACAGCCAAAAATGTTTTATTCACACTCAAACAAGTGGTGAACCTGAGGTATTTTTTGCAGTGCCTGCTGAGTTGCTGTAGTACTTCTCTTAAGTCTTGAGACTGAACTCAAAAGTAGGACTACAGAAAACTAGGGAATGTTGAGAATGGGAAACATAGTCTTCCCCAGGGACACATACAACTACTGGCTATCCAGCACCGGTGGTCATCCCTAAAATCATACACACAAGTAACATTATTCAGACAGAGCAGGCTGTACTTATGGACTCAGGAATATATATACACAAACAGCTAATGGGGAAAAAAAGGTCATGAGTTTGAAAGACAGCAAGGCAGAGTACATGGGAGGATTTAGAGGGAGGAAATAAAAGGGATAAACGATGCAATTATATTATAATCTCAAAAAGTAAAAGAAATTAATTGTTTTAAAAGTACACATTCATTGTAACAAGCAAAACAAATACTCATTGTGAAACACCATCATTCAGATTTCAGATTACTGCATGTTATCAATGGTGATTATTTTTTACTGTGCATGCAGACTTTTCTGCAGTTAGAGAAACATAATGGTTTAATTATAAAAATGAAAAGATTTTAATTTCCTTCTACTATCAGTCTTCATTACATAAGAGCCAAAATAAAAACAAGTTTAGAAGTCCTAATACTTCCATCAGAAATCAATTTGAGGTAGGGCTACTCTCTTGCTGTGAGATGAAGCTAACAAAGAAGAGCATAGAAACAAGGGCCCCCCTCCTAAGCTAAAATCTGATGACAAATATTGGGAGGCGATTAAAGAAAAGAAAACACAAGCCCAGGACTGCAGTAGAAGGAGAAATACATCTGTGGTTCCCAAACTTCAAGGCCTAGCCCCTAAATCCGATCTCGTTACAGTGCAGTCTGCTTCTGTAGTTGATGGTCAGGCTCAGAACTTTCCATTAGAGCAAAATGGTATCTATGGACGTCACCACTTCAGATTCCTCACGGTTGAAGTTCCAAGACAATCAGACAGCTATCATTACCAGAAAAATCAAAAATTGTAAGAATGAACTGACTGTAGAAAAAGAAGCCTGGTACAAAAAGGGAGGAATTCTTGGCTAAGGAGATAAGGCATGTGATATAAAAAGAATTTTGAAGACATAGTCAGAGATATGCATATCCTAATTAGAAGAAGCTCTGGAGTAGTCTTGACAGCACAGAAGCTTGTATTAACACTAGAATAAAAATGCATTCAGGAAACTGCTTGATTTACTTATATGTGGAATTTATATGCGATATCCAAATAACAGAATAACACATTATAAGTCTGGTTTATTTGTTTTGTACTTCCACAGGTACAAAATGGGAAGAGCAAAGTTATATGTTTTTCTGGAATACAAGTTAATCAATTATCCATATGTTTGCAATTTTGAAAGTGACAAAGGAATATTTAAAAATAACATAAGAAAATAGAGTTTGGGCCAGGTGGGGTAATGCACCTAAAGCTCAGCACTTGGGAGGCAGAGGCTAGTAGATCTTTGTGAGTTCAAAGTTACCCTAGTAATAGACTGACAGCAACATGTAGGAAAGAGATGTGTCTGAAGGGTGATAGAAGATCTGTAACTGAAGTGCCTTGAGTAATTTCTATTTTAAGATCTTTATTGATATTAATACAGAGTTGTATTACATTTCAGTGAGAGGAAAGTTTAAATAGAAATAAACACATCTTGCTCATTTCTTTAAAGGAGTATAAAGTATAAAGAAAGTTAACAATTATGCAACGTATATAAATCATCTATACATGCTTGTTTTCATGTTTCCTGAGTACATACTGGACAATATGATATTGTCTTTTTAACAATATTTTACTATTAGTTATACATACTCCAATCTCCCTGTATTCAGTAGTAACTTGTTAATAGCTATTGAGATAGTACTCTTATTTTAATTCTTTAATTACTAGACAATTGATATTCTATTGTATTCTATTTTCTTCTTCTTCCTCTTCTATCTCTTCTCCTTCTTCTCATTCATAATTAACATAATATATATATATTAAATATACCTGCAAAAAGTTCTTTCAAAACAAAATAAACAAATAATAGCAAGTTCTTCTCATAACTTCTCATAGAAATATAATTAGCTAGAGAATTACTTATCTATCTATCTATCTATTATCTATCTCTCATTCCCATTTCTGTTTATTTCACTATATGACACTTGAAATCATTTTCTACCAGAGATACAATTTGCCACATCCCAATTAACAGGATAAGTTCAAGTTTAAAAGTCTAGTAGAGACAGGCCACCTTGGCCAGGACAGGTAGAAATCCCCTTCACAGAACTTTCCCACTCTTTCAGTTCCCCCTAAACCCAATCCTCAGCCATCTTTCCCACCCTTGTTGCTGTGCTACAGCCCTCAACTTGGACAGACACCCTCCTAACCACAGGCCATTCCTGCCAATAGAACAAGTGGGGTAAACCATGGGCACACCATCCAAACAGACCAGTTAAAACATGCAACAACAGTCATAATACTCTCTGAAAATCCAGAGAGGAAACAGAAACAGAAACCAAGAAACAAACCACCCACACTCAACAAAAGCAAACCAAGAAATCAACACAGGCAATTTTACTAACAAGCTCAATAATTACCATAGCCATCCATGTTTTTATTTGGGATTAGCTCCCTTGCCTCCATGCAATACCAAAACAATGATTAATTAAAAGTTTTTTTAATTTAATTTCTATTCAAGTACTTATCAAATTGTAGATGCTGAATTTTATAAAGTTATAAATGGTTCACTGAACAGATTCTATGTGCATAGCTTATAGTAATATAATTAAGTGTTGAGGTTATATCTCAGTGATAAAGCACGGGCACTTGCCTCCTCTATGTAACATTCTACTTTCAACACCCAGTGTGGCATGAAATGAAAAATAAAGTAAATGTGCTGTATATTTATAAAATTTCAAGGAAATTATTGTAAGGAATACATTAAAGGCATTGGTTAAATTCAGGTAGAGGCAAGTTACTTCTTTTCTGACTTCAGTCTTCTTCCTTCTCCTCCTCTTCCTCTTCCTGCCTCTCTTTTCCTCCTTCCTTCCTTTTTCCCTCTTCCCTTCCATGCTGAATGTGATAGTAAAAGCACTTGTGTGCAGCTACTTGCATTGCCAAATAAGAAATCAAAGATAATGAAGCAAGGTTCCTCCAGACACTTCCGAGGACTCGCCTTCAATGACTTAATTAAGGAATTCTCACTAGAACATGGCTCTTAAAGATCCCACAGCATTTTATAGTATCACCACCCTGGATACCAAGGATCCCATCCTAATAGGCCCCAGGGGAACACTGAAGATCACTCAGTCCATCCACCATGTGTTACGTCTCAGGTTTTGAAATCCTGGAAACTCTTCCCAACCTCAGTGCCATTGAGGTTAATCAGTCTTACATGTCTCAGTTCCCTGTGGAAATGCTACAATAAGTCATAAAGCTTTATATTACCTTTATAGCCATACTTAAGATTTTTTAAATTTTTTTCCATAATATATAAGAATGGGCTTCATTATGACATGTTTATATGTACATATAATGTGTTTTTATCATTCACCATACCATCACTCTCTCCTATTCTCTTTCTTCTTTCCAGCAAGTCTTCTTTGTGTTTTAATTTTTCTTTAATTGAAAGTAAACTTTTTTCACACAATATATGCTGATCATCATTTTCCCTACCTATAAGGGAACTTTGACAAGAAGATTTTTGTACTGCTCAGCCTTCCTTATGGTTTCATGCCACTTCTGGGAACAGCTCGGTATTCCTATTTATGATTGTCAGTTGAAATGGTCAGTTAGTGGAAGGGGACATTAACGGGATGGCAGGCAGGAACTAGGCTCAGACTGAGGGCAGTTGCTGGGAAGGGAGGCAACCACCAGGCTCGGACAGTTAATGGGATAGAAGATTTTAAAAGTTAGTCCAGTTCTCCAGGTTTAGAATCTGTCAGACAGATTGGACAGACAGATGGACAGCCAGAAGGGACTGTAAAGATTTCTTCCACTCTTTCTTCTCCTTTAAAACCTTTTAGGGCCAGGGGATTTAAAAAGCTCCAAATTAAGAATCTGTCTCAGTAGCAGCTAGGCAAAAGAACCAGGAGGCAGAGTTTAGTTATTAGTGAAAAAGCAACAGTTACAATTGGCTCCCAAACAAACAGGGCTTCAGAGCTCAGCTACAGTTTAAGAAATCAGTTACATTTGGTGTCCACATGAGGAGCAGGAAAATTAGGATTCAAAGGATGGGAAATATGATTTCAAATGTACTAGAGGAAATGGTAGAGGAAGAAGGGATGGACATTTTTGTTCAAGAGGCCAGTGAAGTATTAATAGCAGCTGCTACCACCAGAATATACACTATTTTGCTTTCAGTAGTGATTTTTTTTCTTTTTCCTCTTTTTCTATTACTTTGTTTCAGAAAAGATTAAGGAAATGGCTAGGCACTAGAAGAGTTGCAGATGTGGGGCATTGGAAAGGGCCACAAAAGGAAAAACAGAGCAAAAGGGAGAATGAAATAGCTCAATTGTTTCTTTCTCTTCAAAGAAGGAAATAATGAAAAAAATGGCACTGTTACTAAAGAAATAAAGGAGGAATTAGAGAAAATGAATTGGTGGTGCTATTAAACGAAATATGGGGGGGAATTTGAAAGAGTGGAAAAGGGAAAGGTTGGGGAACTGGGAGCACAAACTTTGGGAGAATTAGAAAGACTGCAAAAAAGGAAAACTACGGAAATGGGAGTACAAACTGAGACAGAAAGAAAGATTTTCCCCTGGGTAGATAAAAGGGAGGAGATTGTACAGGATGATGGTCCTGTTAGGAAAGTAAGGGAAGAGTCTGTATATGAAAATGATCAGAAAAGGCAGCCTAAGGTCACAAAATCACCTTCAGCATTTCCAGGAGTAGTCCAGCATCCAGCTGATAAGGATAATCCCCAAGAACATAATGAAACAAAATAGCATCCAATAGAAGTGAATGATTTAAGGAGATTGAAGGAAGTGGTGGTGTTTTATGGCACGCACTTGCCTTATATAAAGCAGATCCTGAAAGGTTGGGCACTACAGTAACAGATAGTTCCATTTGATTGGAAAAGATTAAAAGTTGTGAGTACCATCAAAACTGATAAAGATTAAATTTGAGCCAGGAAGATCTCCTGAATGCCCTGACCACTGACCTGAAAAGCATGAAAGAAAGCTTGGAAAGAAAAGTTCTTTTAAAAAGATAGAGCCTTCTAAAGATTGTATTAAAGTACAAAAACTAAAAGCAACAAAGAATCAGCTCTGAGTCCTGGAGTAAGGTTTCTGAATCCTAAATATCCACCTGACTCCATAACTAGTGACAGTAAAGAGTATGAGGAAGATGCAAAATATGAAGCCTTGATGAAAAACTGTTCCCATGTGAATCTCCCTTTGACTAATTTGGAACAATTGGCTGGTAGTCACCAGAAGTTTCCATGAAAGTATAGTGACAGTAATGGCATACTAAATGCCAATCACTGTAAATTTGACACAACCTCTATGAGTCCCAAGACTTCCCATAACTTGTACAGTGGCTGACAGTGCTTTAGCCCTGAGCAGATTATGATGTCCCTTATAGAAGAAGAGAACACTTATAGCACACAGAAACTAGATAAAAACTCCGTAAAGCCAAAGTTTGAGACACTAAAGGGAATGGGCTGTCTCTATGTAACACTCAGTGGAAAAAAACGCTGAAGCAAACTGTTCCCTTTAACAATATTAGTGAACATCAGAGTTCCTTAAAACATAAAGATCCTTATAGCATTTTTATAAAAAAAGGATTAATGGAAAGGGTCACAAGACAGAATCTGACAGAAACATTTGTTATCTGCCTGAAAGTAAAGACTTCAGATAAAGAGGTGACTGATTCAAGCAACCTCATAGCACCTGAATTTTCCTTCTCTGTTAGTAATTCATCATGTATGAATGCAAAAGATAAACTCCTGAAGACCAGAAAGGAGAAGAGATAGGCTATCAGAAGGCCTCAGAGAAAAAGTAATCAATATCATACAACTTATATCTTAGTAATAGGGGGAAATGTAGGAGAACTTTGTCAAGAAGATTTTTGTGCTGTGCAGCCTTCCTTATGGTTACATGCCACTTGGACTTCTGGGAACAGCTTAGGACCCCTATTTAAGAGAGTGCTGTTAGTTGGAATGGGCAGTTAGTGGACAAGGACACTGATGGGATGGCAGGCAGGATCTAGGCTCAGACAGAGGACAGTTGCTGGAAAAGGAGGCAACCTTTCCCAGGCTGGGAAAGGTTAACCGGATAGAAGACTTTTAAAAGCTAGTCCAGTACTCCAGGTCTAGATAGATAAAGATAGATAGATAAAGACATGCAAAAATTTCTTCCTTCCTTTCTTTTCATTACTAACCTTTAAGAGCTAGGAGTTTTAAAAAAGCTCCAAGTTAAGAATCTGTCTCAGTAGCAGCCCTGCAGAAGCCGGAGGCAGAGTTCAGTTATAAGTGAAAAAGTAACAGTTACAATTGGCTCCCAAACAAAGAGGGCTTCAGAGCTCAGCTACAGTGTAAGAAATCAGTTCCACCTCCCCAACCCCGCCCCCAGATCCTCCCCAGCTACCCAGTCACCCACTTCCATGCCTTCATTCTTGCTCTCTGTAGAAAGCAAACAAAACAAGCAGGCAAACAGAAACAACAAAAGAATAAAAATTTAAAAAATTAAAATGAAAGACCAAAAGGTTTAAGAAGCATACACACAAACATACATAAATGAAAATAATCAAAATAGAGTGCACTATTTCTTAAATAATAATCTTTTCCATGCCCTATACATAAGTTTTATCTTTCTCATACCTGTCATCATGTCTTAAAGAGAGGTTAAATGGAAAATATTTGTAGGGTCTCTACAGTATGTAAACCTGAAATGGCATTTTTCTACCCTTTAACAAGTGAAGATTTAATTCCATTTTTTATATAATATTTTCATGATTTTAATTTTCATACTACTTTCATCAGCTATTAAAATGATTGTCTATGCCTAGATCATGTAAATATTCTTTTTCTTATCAATAACCTAGACCTTTAGTTTGACAGTAAAACCAGTAATGTTAGCTTGTTCACAGCTTACCTATATTGTATTCTGTTCTCCTATGAGAAAGAATGTGTGGCCATCAAGCAGGATGAGCTGTCCTCATCATAGGAGGTTTATAGTCTATGTTAGAAGCATTTTCCATTGGAATAATTTCCTTATCTGTCTATAGTCAGTCTAAGGTGCCTGTGTTTAGAACTTTGTAATATCTTTGCAAGGGTGGTTCACCAACCACCAAGTAAATCCAACCAGAAGGTGCTCTTTCTGATATAAACATCCTAGATGTCTATTATTACTCATCATTATTTCATATGAAAATGTGTACTGCATTTCACAATGCTCAAGCCATATAATTCTTGCTTTTTGGATCAAATGGTTCCTGCAATATTAAAATATTGCTTTCTTGGAATCTTAGTCTGTTGTCTGAGGATAGAGTCTAGAAAAGCCCACCAAACTTGTGGTGATTTCCTGTTGGCAGGTGTCTCAATTATTTAATGGAACTCAGGCTCCATTATATTCTGGCTTTCTTCTTTCACTTCTTGACAGTGAGTGCAGTTGGATTAGGTTGACTGGTTTATATACTATCTGCCAGGTAGTCAGAAAGCATCTGCAGTGTTCACATATTTTAGGCTGTGAAGTAAGCTTATTTATATTTTTGTGTTATAGCTGCCATTCCACTTATGCCATGATAAGAATTTATAAAACCTATCCACCCCCCCCAGATTATCCTTGTTTATCAATTTCGTATCATGAGAGTTTAACTTATAAGATTTATTACCCATAATTTCACTCATATAAGCCTCAACCTAATTCATTCCAGCATCATTATCCGAAGGTCTGTTCCATTCTGTCTTATGCCAACCATTTAAGATCTGGTCATAAATTTCAAGTATAATATGATAATAAGTTTAACAAGATGCAAAAGAATTGCACAGTCCTTGTTTAGCAAAGTATTTGACCCAGTCTTGTTATACTTTAAGCAGAAATGCCAAATGAGCAAACCAGAAGCTCTGTCAAAACCTTGGGTTTACAAATAGACCTTTACTGGTCTTGGTCACTGAATACCATTTGACAGATCAGATTCTTCCTTTAGGTAGCTAAGTTATCACCGTGTATCTGCAGGAATGTTTAGCTTGCTTTCATTTGACAACAAATCAGTATTTCATAAAATATAGGCTATAAAGTGACAAAACCTTGACTACTAAGTGGAACAATAGATGATGAACTTTCCATTCCATAATTATTTTAAACAAATAACAACTTAATGACTGTCTTGTGTTGAGGTTGTAAATATCTAAATGTCAGTTCCTTCAATCTAAAGGAACTGTTAGTGTTTTCCATCCAAGACAGTATAATGTAATACATGGGACTAGGTAATAAGCTAGGTAAAATTATGTACTACATGTGTGACTATAGAGACAAAAAAGAGTATTTAAATGCTTATCATATACTTGCAGAAATAAATGTGTTCATGAATTTATAAGTAATTCAAAGTACTTAGAGAAAAACTTTTATAAGACCAAAGGTAAAATATAGAAAAATTGTTAACAATAAAATTTAACATGTTACAGAAATTTTTACTTTAATATTTGTAAAATGCCATAGGCCTTATAATATTATGAAAGTTTCCTGTAAGTACAGATTGAATGTAAAAGACGATATATTCAATCACAAGACATTATGTTTAGAATGAATTGTGTTCTTTTTTTTTTGTTATTAGAAACCAATTGGTAAGAATCTGGAGGCTCAGAAAGAGGTCCTGGTGCCCCGCAGGAGGCCCTTGTCCTTAAGGGATGTCCAGGTGTCTGCAGGATATTGAAGAGCCTGTGGGATGGCCAGTGTTTACAGGATATCAGGGTTCCTGCTCAAGCTTCCTGCTGGAGGTTCAGGTGCCTGTGGATTTGGATAATAAGGCCCATTTGGATAGTGAGGCATTCATTAATGCCTCACTACTTAGAATATTAATAAAATATATGTTGAGTTATATGCATGCGCAATGATTCATTTTAATGCTCTGCTCTTTTAAACTCTCTACAATTTTTATTTACCTTCCTATGTTCCTCCAATATTGTTTGAAACTTCATTACTTACAAATGTTTGTGCTGAAATTCTACAGTGCTTAGGAATATAATCTACCAAGATGTTGAGATTCATTTTTATCATTCTACATGTGTCAAAAGTCTAAAAGGCCACACTAACATGCTGGTCTGTGAGAGTGTGGTGGGATCGTTCAAGAAAGTAACTGCATATTCCTGCCTCAGTTGGGACTATCTTCTATTAATTATTTATTAATTAATTAATTTATTTATCTATCACATTGAGCACTTATTAATCACTATTTCTAAGTGGTATTTTCAGTTACTCCTTATTAATTTGGAAATCCCTAAGAGATACTTCTCTGCAGAAGCTAAATGCTCAGATGCAAAGGAGCATAGCGTTTCTGAATGAACTAACTATGGGTTACATTACCAGTCTTCACTGGGAAGCGTAATCAGCTCTCTGCCCTCTGGTGTGAGCACCTGGGCCCTGGCAGAAGAGAGTCTAATACATTACTATATACATTGCCCCCCCACACACACACACACACACACACACACACACACACACACACACACACACACTTTAGAAGTGAGAAATATTCTGAAACTTATTTGGCAACTATTTATTTCTTCATTTTTCTTCTCAAGGCAGCTATTACCTCTTTGTTCCTCAGACTGTATATAAAAGGATTTAGAAAGGGAATTATTATTGTGTAAAATAAAGAATACATTTTGTTATTTTCCTCTGACCCAGACCCAGGGCACACATACATGAAGAAGAGAGTTCCGTAGAACAAAGACACCGAGAGCAGGTGGGAACTGCAGGTGGAGAAGGCTTTGCTTCTGCCCTTCTCAGACTTCGTTTTCAGGATGGCGAAAAGGACATAGAAGTATGAGATGATAATACTCATAAAGGTAAATCCTTGTATAAAGGCTGAAAATATTAAAACCAGAAGGATATTAAGTGTAGGATCAGTGCAGGAAATTTTGAATAATTGTATAATTTCACAGTAGAAATAACGTATGATGTTAGATTTGCAGAAACTTAATCTCACTAACAAGCTCACATGAATTGCTGAATGCAGAAAACCAACAATATATGAAACATGTATAAACTGCCTACAGACGCTATTGGACATCATCACTGGATAAAGCAAGGGGTTACATATGGCCACATAGCGGTCATAGGCCATCGCTGACAGTAGGAAGCATTCTGTGGTTGCACTGGAACCAAAGAAATAAAACTGGGTGAAGCACTCAACAAAGAACGTTTTATGATCCTTAGATAAAAAATTGACAAGCATCTTAGGGGTCACAGAAGACGAAGTGCATGCATCAGCAAAAGCTAAGCTTCCCAGGAATAAGTACATGGGAGTATGAAAATGGGGTTCCTTCCAGATGAGAGCAATCAGTCCGAGGTTGCCCACCATGGTGATGAGGTAGATGATGAGGAATACAAGGAAGAGTGGCACCTGCAGCCAGGGATGAACAGTGAGTCCCGTGAGGACAAATTCAGTCACCACAGTCTGATTTTCTTCTGTCATGTCTGACTTGGTTAATCACTAAAATGAAATAATAAATATGGAACAGTCACAAAGAAATGGAATAATTGTCATGACTTGTGCTACTGATGTGTTCCTTAGGGGAGCTTCTCATTTCTTGGTGTTTTCACATTTTGCTTGTATTTGTTTATTTTTTAAGTTCATAATTTGTTTTTTCATTAAAATTTAATCACACCGTTTTCACTTTTCTTCCCTCCCTTTAGCCACTTCTATGTATCCCTCCTTGATCTCTCTCATATCCATGGCTATTTTTACCTTGTATGTATGTATGTATATATATATATATATATATATATATATTATATATACACATATTTATTTATTTATTCATATATATATTTTCTATACACTTAAGTTCAATCTGTTCAGTCCATACAATGTCTACTTTAATATATGTAGTATATCCTCAAAATAAATGACTTTATATGGCTAGTTCAATGCAAGTTATTTTCAGCTGAACAGGGTTATAAAAATCTCTTACTGTATATATTTAGAATTCAAATGCAGTAACAGATCTTACAATTTTTTCTGTAATTTCAATAATGTAACATTCCACTTATTCCTGTATTTTTGTAAACTATTATGAATGTAAAATTAACTATTTCCATGAAACAGTTTATTCATGACTAATCAATACTCTCTGAAAGTACTCAAAGATTTCCTAGGTCTTTTTTTTCTTTCTTGTTATAAAGTCTTACCATGTAGTCTTTGATTCCCTGTCACCTGATGGCTGGAAGTACAAGTGTGTGCTACTGTGTTTTACTTACTATTTTTGAAAAGAAAAAAAAAATCACAGAGGTATATATTCACACTACTCTGTTATTTCCACATATGCTAATTTTCTTAATATCAAATCATATTTCCAATGCTTAAGAAACATAAAAATAATATGCCATGAGAAAATATTATGAGCATAGGATTTATACAGTTTTAAATACAAGTAAATGCTACTGTTCTAAAAGTTAAAAATAATTATAAGTAACTAAACATGAGATATCAGCTTATTTTCCATGAAAATCCATGAAGAATAAGTGAGTTTCAAATTTCTTGCCTGTAAATTATACTAAAAGAACCCTTAGATGAACCGACGCAAAAATGTTTTATTTCTTCTTTTATTTTTTGAGACAATAATATAATTGAATAATTTCCTCCTTCCCTACCCTCCCTCTAAACCCTCTGATATATCTCTCCTTGCTTTTTGTCAATTCATGGCCTCTTTGTTCAGTAATAGTTAAGATGTTTTTAAGTTGAGAATTATAAGATTTTTTTGTCTTGAACTAACTAATGCAATTTTCTTTAGGAACTCCAACTACTGAAATACCTTATTGACAGAATGTAATCATGCAAAAAATATTGTTTTGTAGAGTTTATGTTTCTTCATAAATTTAAGAATCTGTGATACATAAGGGATATAGGATCCTATTGTCATTAGATTCACTAACTACCCATGGGCTCATTAGTCTATGAAATTAAAGAATTTTTATTACACACACATACAGCCTAAAGCCAGATTTTTCTCATTCTAAAATTAAAATACATAATATTTGAGCATCAGATTATACTTCAATTAGAAAATCTTACAGAAAAATTTGAATATGATGAAGCTCTCTAGTCACTCATTTATTTTCTATTACTGGAAGTTCACATTCAAACATCCTGACAGTTTGTCACCTTCATGAACAATAAAATATCTACTGCTCATGACCTTCTGGATAATTTCTTGAGTTAACAAATATTTGGGTGCTGATTTTTTAAACATTATTTAGTATTTTAATATCTTGCTTATATGCTTTGTTATCTGTAGGCACATTGCAAAGCTATAACAGAATCAAGTAAAGATCTTCACTCTCACCTAAGTCTTTTAAAACAGTAGAAAACTGGAGCACCTCTAATTTTCAGGAAGAAACACAAAACGTACAGATGAAGCAATATTGTTTGTGTGGAAAACCCAGACTAGAAAATCCAGAATACAACATTTATTATTTCTATTTCAAAATGATCTTTTAAAACTCTTCAAAATTCCCTTAGCAGTTCCCAGAGATTCCCGGGAGGACATCAAGGTTGTTCTGGGCCTTGGGAACTAATCACCAAGTTATCTACACAACTAATTTCATAGTGTGTCCTATACAAGCTTATTTATAAAATGTCAAGGGGTTGAGCTTAGAGTAATCTTGATTTCATTCCCTTTCCCCCCTAGTTTTTGTGATCTTTTAATTTTATTTTATTGTTTTATCAAAAGTATATTTTTTCACACAATACAATCTGATTATGTTCCCCCCCAGTCCTCCCAGTTGTTCCCCACCTTCCTCTCATTCAGATCCATAACCCTTCTGTATCTCCTTAGAAAACAACCAGGCATCTAAGGAATAATTTAAAAATAAAATACAGTAAGATAAAACAAAAATAAACAATTCTGAATAGGATAAAACAAACAAACAAAAAAACAGAAGAAATAGAGTCAAAGAAAAACACAAGGAGCATACAGGCTCAGAGACACACATGTTTGTGCACAGAGGAATCCCTTAAATCACAAAAATGGAAGCCACCATATATATGCAAAGAACCTATAAGGTTAAAAAAATAAATAAAAAAGATGAACACAGAATGTACTCACTTATGGTAGATATTAAGTGCTAAGCAAAGGAGAAAGGTACTAGTATCCACAGACAGGAAAACTACCCAATGAGAAGGGCACCAGTCTGAAGACAGGGATTTCCTTGGTAGAGTGGAAATTGGGCAGAGGGTGTAGGTGGGGTAGGGGAGGATGTGAATGGGAGTGGAGGGGACCAGGAGGAGGATGGAGGGAGAAAATATATGGAGAGATGGTAAGAACTGGGGACAATTAGAGGGCAATCAGGAGACCTAGTGTAGTGGAAACTCAAAGTAATTTAGGAAGAAGCTAGCAAAGATCCCTAGTAACCAGGGATAGGGAGCCTCAACAGGACATCTCCTGTGACCAGGAAAGGCTTCCAGTGATGAGACTGGGACACCATCCCAGATCTAAAACCTCCAACCTATGGCTTATCTGTCCTGCAATATCCTCGTTGACAACAGAAAGGCAGAACTCCATGCCAAAGGAGGGAACCCCTGCCTGAACCTGCAGGACAAGACAGGAACTATGTAGAGGAACACTTGGAAGAAGGTTTTGTTATTTCGGTTCTGTAAAAATGCAAAATGGTATTTGAATTAGGTTTGCGTTCCCACCCCAGCTGTGGTATAGTTGTTACCGAGTTGGGTTTGGAATGTTTGATGCAGGTGGCTACAATTTGGTGGTAGTCATTCTGGCACCTGTAGCTTGTTTGGGGGGTCGGGTGCCACATGAGTTTACGGGAACTTTTGGCTAAGGGTATAAAAGTCTAAAGCCCAGAGAGTCAGGGTGGGCTTTGATTGGTGGTTCATTGGCTGGGTTGCTGTCCTTCATGTGATAATTCCTAAAAGAAAAAAACGGAGAGATTGAGTTTACAGACAGTGAGCTGAGACGCTGCTCTGACTCACTGTCAGCTAGTCATCGTCAAGCTTAGAACAGTTTAAAATGAGGCTGTGAAGATTTCTACCTTTCTCTCATTCTATATCAAGGCTGCTTGCAAAGTAGTGAAGATTTCTTTTTATCTTTCCTTTCCCCTTTCCTAAATAGAGGGTAAAGGATTGTAGCGTACTGCTACAGAACTAGAGACTGGATAACCCGAAGAGGATTTCTAATGATGTCGTGCTCTGCTAATAGACTGGAACCTAGGCCAGTTCTCAACAGAGAGGAACCCCTCAGCAGCTGAGAGGAGCATATGCAGAGGCCTAGGGCCAAACGTTATTCAGAGATTGGGAAACTACACAGAAGAGGGAGAAGAGGGATGGCGGAGACCAGAGGGGTAGAGGATACCAGGATAACAAGCCCCACGATGTCAACTAACTAGTACTCTTATGGGTCCATAGAGACTGAAGCCACAGACACAGAACCTGCAGGATTCCCTAAATACATCACATGGCTGTCTGGTTTGGGGTTCTTGCAAACTCCTACAGGCTGGAGTAGGGGTGTCTGTGACCCTTTTACCTGCCCTTAAGACCCTTTTGCTCCTGCCTGGTTGCCTGGCCTTGTTCCATCTTGCTATGCCATACCCTGATGGCTCAATAACCCTGAGGAGACAATTCTTTTTTGGGGAGAAGCAAGGGGATATATTTGTGGGTGGTGTTGTAGGACAAATCTAGGGGGAGAGGGGAGACAGGGAGCTAGAGGGGTGGACAGAGGGGAGGAAGAGGTCAGGATGTATTATATAAGAAAAGAAAAATTAAATTAAATTAATAAAATTAAATTAAATTTAAAATGCCTTAACTCAACATTATGAGATAAAGAACTTCTAAAGCTGCCAGTGAGTTCCTTGTGTGTTGGACATCTACTGCTGGGCATGAGACCTACTCTTAAGAGTTGTTTCCCCAGCTTTGTGGTGGTGGTGCTCATCTTTAATACTAGTACTTGGAAGGCAGAGGCAGGAGGCTGTCTGTGAACCTGAGGCCAGCCTGGTCTTCAAAGTGAGTTCCCTGACAGCCAGAGTTACAAGAGAGAAACCCAGTCTCAAAAAACACAAGAAAATAAAAAATAAATAAATAAAAAGGAGTTGTTTCCCCAGTGAAACTCTGTTGGAGAAAATTTCCAAATTCTTTTTTACAAGGGTACAGTTACCCTGATACCCACAGCACACAAAGATCCAACAAAGAAAAAAATTATAGAACAATTTCTCTTATGAACAAAGATGCAAAAATATTAATAAAATACTTGAAAACCAAATCTAAGAACACACCAAAAAGATCAACCACCATGATCAAGTAGGCTATGATTCAATATATGAAATCAATCAATGTAATTCACCATATAAACAGATTGAAAGACAAGAACCACATGATCGTCTCATTAGATGCAGGAAAGTCCTTTAACAAAATCTAACTCTGCTTCATGACCAAGTCCTGGAGAGATTAGGGATACAAGGGACATATATCAACATGATACGGCAGTTTAAAGCAAGCTCATAGCCAACAAAAAATTAAATTGAGAGAAACTCAAATCCCATTAAAATCACAAAGGATACAAGGTTGTCCATTCGCGCCATATCTACTCACTGTAGTCCTTGAAGTCTTGTCTGGAGCAGGAAGACCACTGAAGGAGATCAAGTGTATACAACTTAGAGAGGGAGATGTTAAGGTATCGTTATTTACAGATGATAGGATGATATGTGAGTGTGTCCCTAAAATTCCACCAGGGAACTCCTACAGCTGATAAACACTTTCTGGAAAGTAGATGGATACAAAATTGACACTCAAATATGCAATATAAAAATGACAAATGGGCTGAGAAAGAAATCTGGGAAACACCACCTTCCAGATTGGCCTCTAAAGACATAAAATATCTTGGGGGGACTCTAATCAAGCAAGTGAAAGATGTGCGTGATCTTGTTCCTCTTAAGTTTTCATAACTTAACTCACAAATTGGTTTCCACTTAGAAATCCCAAAATGTGCCTTACACTTCACATGTTCAATTCCGAGACTAACATATTTGTTGGTTGCAGCCCCCAAACTGACATTCTCTTGGGGTTTCCTATCTCAGGGAACAAAAATCACTAAAAATATTATAGAAACCATCCAAGAAAATATCCTGACTCTCTCATCTCAATGTCTTTATTTCCACCATTGCCTAATACTCAATTTTTAAATATGTAATAAATATAAATATTTTGTATGCATAATTGACCTAATATTCCTGGCAGCTACTCCTTGAGAGTAGAAATACCAGAAGAGAAAAGGACGGTGGCAGTTGACATACAACAGTGGTCTGCTGGAGTCTCCAGAGAATGAATTGGGCAGAGTTGAATAACAAATATCAGAAGAGGGTTACTTCCAATAATAAAGTAAAATATGGAACTTGGTGTAACAGAACAGGAAATTTGAGTCTTTCCAGAAGTTAGCCTTGAATCTTGGAAGACTCCATAAATGTACCCTCTCTTTGAAAAGGAGCAACAACAGCAAACAGAAGCTTTGTCCCAAGGCAGAGAGGCTTAAAATAGGAACTGTACTTGAGTAAAATATTTTGCAAAGAATGGAATAAGAAGAAAGAAGCTGACAAAAATGGTCTACAGGTTTCAAAACAATCCCAACCAAGATTTCAATGTTGTTCTTCACAGAAAGAGAAGACCTTAAGAAATAGAAATGACCTTAAAAGCTGATAGCTTCTTTTTCTGTGATTAGTGTTATTGTTACATAAATATGCATATGTATGCATGCACGTGTGTGTGTGTGTGTGTGTGTGTGTGTGTGTGTGTGTGTATCCATTTTTTGTTTGTGTGTGTCTAAATGGTTTCAGGAATGACAACACTGTGCTGAACAATCAATAACGCAGGTCATCTTGGGAGAGGCTAATTCTCCTCCTAGCGGTCATTAGCTGCATGTAGTTCTTTGTCTAGAAGTGGAGGCCTGTGAGATTTTCCCCTCCCATGCTAAAATGTCCATTGATATTGCCATTGTTCCTGTCTTGCTTATGCAGCCATCCCTAGGAGAGACTGTTTTGCAGAAGACTTCCTGGTATTCTGGCTCTTACAATCTTTCCGTCCTTTCTTTTCAATGTGTCCTGAGCCATAGATGCAGGAGCACAGATGCAGCTATTGGAGCTGGTTTCCCCATGATAGCTTGGTTGCTGCCTGTATTCAACTGTGGTTTTCTGTGATGGTCTCCGTCTGCTATAAAGAGAAACTTCTTTGATGAGGAGTGGTAGCTTCACCTCTGTGGGGGTAAAGATAAGACCCAGCCAGCTTGCCAGTACCAGTGAGGTCATGAGTCTTAGAAAATAATCTACTGCTGCCATTTTGCTACTCCAGCATAATCCCTTACTGAAGTCTAAATCTTATTTTTACAACCACGGGTAATTCTTTTCTGTTTAGCAAATCTTGTTGCGGTTTCTCTTTGTATGGGAACAAATAACTTTTGAAATATTATAATTTTGTCTTTTGTTTTAAGTCCACACAACCAGTACATAAATTTGATCAGACTTATCTGTCCTCCTATTGGGCATATATCTTTTACACAAATGTGTAGCATACTTTTTAAGAACAGTAACCGGACATTGTCATTATAACAAATGTGGCTACTTCTGTGAAAATCCAGACAATAATGTTTCCATCCAATTCTGAGAAATGAGGTATAGCCAAGATGAGTAGAATACATTGCCATCCTTGCAAGATGAAGGTGAAATGCTTTTTATTATTTTTCATAATATATGTTAAAAATAACATACTTCCCACACACAGTACCACATATGTGTTTCATGTAAAGCATTGTAGAAAAGTTTCTCATTAGGGCAGAACAACTGGTATAAGCAGTAGCAAGAGGCAAAATGCAGTATCCTGTGCTCGTGTCTGTCACCTTGACATGTGTGGCCATTGTGATTGTTCAGATATTGAACAGAAATAACAATGGGAACACAGGGGGATGTACCCTGCCAACAACTGTTGTGTCTGTGAGATCTATTAGCCCTGACTTTGAATGAAAATGGCACACACATATTTCTGAGATACAAACCTTTCAAGAGTCTTCAGCTGGCACCCATGGTTCTAAAGGGGAAGCCTTAATGGAAATTTTAGATCACAAAGAAGAAGAAGAAAAGGATACTCACAGGGGTAGCTTTCAGTACTTGCAATTTCCTTTCATAGCATATGAAATTACATTGTTGCACTACCTATATCTGAAGTATTTTTATCTGATAAATCTTCAAATTTTTGATTAAACATTGTTAAGCAACAGAATCTGTAAAAATGTACACTTACACGAATGCTTTCTTAACCTGAATATACTGTCTCAAATATTCAGAAATTGTACATGAACTTCCCTTTTAGATAATCATGTTTAGCTTTCTGTGGACATGTATGGTTTGCCCATGCTTTCTTTTAAAGGTAAATGCCATATCCAGTTAGAAGGAAAAATGTGTTTACTGTCATACAAAAGAACAAAGACAAATTTGGCCCAGGGAAATACAAACTGAAACTCACAAAAAAAGTCGGACACTATCAGTTTGGGATTCCTCTACATCCTCAAGCAGTTTTATTGAAATCCTTTAAAATTATAGTTTTGAGTTTACAGGATTACTTTTAATCTGGGTTTAACAAACTAATTAAAGCAAATGAAGCACACTTATCTCAGGGATGTAGCGTGCAAAATTAACATCTTGAGTTTGGGAATACTCATTTCTATGTGATTTATGAACAGTTCCAAATTATTCTGATTCTGAGAATTGATAATTCCTGTGCATTTAAATTAGTCTTTAAATGTTTGTCACAATGTTGTGCATGTCTAGCACCAATGCTATGATGAAGTTCTGTAGCATGACAATCTGGAATACTCCAGACATCCCCTTGGAGTAATTCTCAAGAAAACTCTGCAGCCTTAATATCTTCAGCTGCTGCTTTAAGCAGTGTTGCTATGTCCTGCTGCATTGCTATAAGGTGTAGATTTGACATTTCTTCTGTGTTTTAGAATGAATTGATTGCCTGATCACCCAGCTCATAAACAGCACATATAACAGATAAACAGCACATATATAGATAGATGGAAAACCCTAAGATGGGAAGGCTTTGTAAAGTCTGTTGAGTTTAGTGAAAACCTTTCATTCATTGTGTCTACGGGAGAATTCTGTTGGTGCTAAGACTGGTTGGTCCAAAGTGGAAAGGCCCAAAGGAAACTGAGCACCTTTAACTAGAATTGGAACCAACCTAGATGTCTTCTGACTGATGAAAGGATAATAAAAATATGGTACATATCAACAGTGGAATTTTAGTCAGCTATAAAGAACATTGAGATCATGAAATTGCAGGTAAAGTAATGATTGGAAAATGTTATAGTGAACGAGGCAACACGGACTCAGAAATATAGATTCCACATGCGTTCTCTTTGTGGATCCTAGCACACAGGTTTTAGAATTGAGTATATAAACTGGTAACAGCAGAAACCAGGGAAGTAGAAACGGACTGTGGAAGAAGAGGAGGAAAAAAGAAGAATCCTAGAGAGGGAATAATAGGACACAAGTGCTATGAAGCAGAAAATAGGAAAAACTAGGAGGGGAATTCTAAGTAGGGAGGGAAGAGAGAGGTTACTTCAGAGGCAGAGGGAGAAAAGAGAGATGAGTAACCCTTACATTATTTGAAGAAGCCATGGGGAAAGTTTAATTTGAATTATACTACATGGGGACATAATGGTCCCTTCAAAAGTCATAGACTATGAAACAAAGACCCAGTGCCAGGCATGAGTTGTTAGGGGGAGAAGTGTCCAAGAGATTCACCTAATGATATACACTATTGCCATTGCCCTTGGTTGCCCCCCCCAGAAGTTGAAGGTAAGACCCCATTGCTAAAATCAACACACACTTCAGACACAAGGAATCTGGCTGACACAGAAATGGAAGCCTCCTCCCTAAGGGCCAATGAACACAGCATCTGAAGATACTATGCAAGTTTCAAGGGAGAAAAACAATCAATAAACCTATCCAACTTTAGAGACTATAAACCACAATGGCCAGCCTGGAAAGATACCCACAATGGCAAAAGAGTAGTAGTATTATTTTGAGAATGAGCAACAGTTCTCTAAATGGGCATAGGGCCTGCTCAGGAAGGAAGTTATGCCTGATACTATAAACCTACATAGCCTATGGCATACGTGGCATAGATGCCAGAGGAAGAACCTACTACTGCAACTTTTTTGAACCAGTATAATTTCTAACTGTATTCTGAATACTTACTTGTATACCTACAAATATACCCCTCACCAAATAAACATCTTTCTTCAGAAGATTGAGGCTACAATTGATTGATCCACAATCATTCTTTTGCAAGGCCAAGCTCCCTCATAGATTACCCAATTCTAAGCTGTCAGCTCCAAGTGCATGTATATAAGAGCAGGAATAAATGGGTTCAGTAGAGTGTGTGTGTGTGTGTGTGTGTGTGTGTGTGTGTGTGTGTGTGTGTGTGTAGCAATTATAATCATATAAAAGGGCGTAAGCGTCACAGGATTTGGAGGGACACAAGTAGGGTTGGAGGGGAGGGAGTTAAGGGTGAAAATGATGTAAATATATCACTAATGTATAAAATTCTCAAAATATAAAATTAAACTTAAAAAGATAGCCAATGAGCTTTCTCGCATTCACTGTAGTAAGACTACACAGGACATAAATATTGAATTCTTTTTCTAAAATGCTTTTTTCTGGGTTTTCAGAGTACCATCCTGGAGTACATGTTTTATGTTATATAGCTCTTCAACTTGTTTATACAACACTGCAGTATAATTAAATTACTGAATTACCTTTTCAATCTTGTGTCTGTGCTGTTTATACACATATATCAGGATTTCAACAAAAACAAAAATGTTAAGGAAATATGGTAATATTGCAAAAGAATTTCTACATTGTTTAAATTCTCTGTAAATATAAATAATTTCTTTTTTTTGGTTTTATGAAAAATGTTGTGTGTGTGTATGGAACTTACTCTGTATGTCCTGACTGGACTTGAAGGCAAAGATCTACCTGCCTCTGTTTCCCAGGAGCTGGGATTAAAGGCATGTGCCACAATGTCCAGCTACAAATAATTTTTAAAAGACAATAAACTTAGTTATGTGGGATATTTTTTAAAGAACTTTTGTCACAGATAAAATATGGGTATTTATTTTAGGAAAGATGCACAAATTTACTTTTTTCCAATACTGTGCATACTTGAGGGGTTAAGCGATAAAAGACATCATGTACCCACGTCTTTAAGAGATATCATACAGTCATGTCTCTATAGGAAGCATTCAGCGTTGTTGTTGGAACCACAGATACAACAAAAGGGAAACTGTGTCCTAATAGTAGAACAAGACATAGCTGACGTCTCTCCGACAATTTAAAGTTAATTCTTTCAATATGAATATATGCTGGAAGAATATGTCTACAAAACAACACTCACATAAACTAAAATAATACACAATTATGGCAGTGTATTATCATCAGTTAATTTACATCTAATCTGGTGTCTGTTGTTTTTTACTATCTATAGTTGAAAATTATTGGCACAATTTACAGTTTGACAATTTTATGTTGTTTTTATCTAGCTATAGTTTAAAATTATGGCACAATTTTTAGTTTGACAATTTTATGTGCCAAGTCTCTACCACTTCTTTAATTCCACTGGCCATCACTTACTAAAACTGGTAGCAACAATAATGTCATTGTCATGCAGCTCTATGGAAATGCTTTTAACTGAATGAAATTTTATTGAATATATATTTAGTATCCTTGATAAAAAAAAAGTATTCTGGATTAAATGCAAGATACGAAAATTTGAAGCTAAACATATTAACTTATGGTTAACCCAATTTTTCTTTGTATATACATCAATACCATTTTTATAATCCAATTTTCCTTTTCTTTTTTCCTGTTATTCAATAGCACGTTTCTTCTCAGGAATACATTCCATCATGAGACAAAGTTTTGTTTTGATCAATCTCTCAGTGTTGTTTAGTGTAGTAAAGGTTGAAATCCTTATTAACTTCCGGGCCCCGAGGGGTAAACTATTCATTCCTGCAAAATGCTAATTATATTTGCTAGCTAGTGATTACCATTATGTTTCAGCAATGTGTCTCATGATGGCTTAGTTAAACTGCAAGTTCACATCTTTAAATTTGGAAAATCCAAAGAAAATAGTTAATTTTAAAAACTAAATACTCAAATAAAATAGAGGCTATTTCTAGACAACATGTTCCTGAATCATATTACAACTTCACCAAACCCATCTAAAAGAAACCAATGGGGCATCAGACACAAATTCCAACCTGGATGTCCTCAGCAAAAGGTACCAACCCTCCAGTGAAATGACAGAGATCTGTTCAATACCTAGGACCTATTTTCTTTTCTGTTGATGTTGTCATCTTATTTTTCATCTAATTCAAGGGAGAAACATCTGATATTTTATATAATGATTAGTTATTTCTTCATTGCTCTTCTAAAGGCACCTATAACCTCTTTGTTCCTCAGGCTGTAAACAAATGGATTGAGCAGGGGAATTATTACTGTATAAAATAGAGAAAGCATCTTCTCTTTGTTTCCAACTGGTCCAGACCCAGGGCAAACATAAATGAGAAAAAGAGTTCCATAGAACAAAGAGACAGAGAGCAGGTGTGCGCTGCAGGTGGAGAAGGCTTTGCTTCTGCCTTTCTCAGACTTCTTTCTCAGGATGGCAAAGAGGACACGGACGTATGAGACCATGATGGTTAAAAAGGTGAAGGCTTGTATAGAAGTTGAAAAGGTTAAAAGCACAAAGATGTTAATTGTAGGGTCAGTGCAAGAAATGCTGAAAAGTTGTAAAATTTCACAGTAGTAATATTTTATGATGTTGGATCTGCAGAAAGTCAGTCTAAGTAACAAGCCCACATGGATTGCCAAGTGCAGAACACCAATTAAGTATGTCACAGCTATAAACTGAGTACAGAGTCTATTGGACATCAACACTGGATAAAGCAAGGGGTTGCCTATGGCCACGTATCGGTCATAGGCCATCACAGACAGGAGAAAGCATTCTGTGGTTGCACTGGAACCCATAAAATAAAATTGACCGAAGCACTCAACCAGTGATATCACATGATTTTTAGATAAAAAGTTGATAAGCATTTTGGGAGTCACAGAAGATGAAGTGCATGAGTCAGCAAAGGCTAAACCGCTGAGTAATAAGTACATGGGGGTGTGGAGGTGAGGGTCCTTCCAGATGAGAGCAATCAATCCAAGATTGCCCACCATGGTGATGAGGTAGATGACAAGGAACAGTAGAAACAGGGCGGCCTTAATTGTAGGATGCTCTGTGAGTCCAGTGAGGACAAATTCAGTCACCAGAGTCTGATTTTCTTCTGTCATGTCGGACCAGAGAAATCACTAAAAGAATCAGCAAAGATTGATTCTTTTAGTGATCAGTAAGAGCTTCACTTAAAGCCAAGTACTTCTAGCAGCAAATATGGAATATGTGTTTTCCTGTGATTATGACAGATAAATTTACATTTCCCATATCCCATATTCAACCATTAAATAAAAATGCATTCAAAGTAGTAAAACATTTTTGAGAGCATAAATGTATTTTAAATGAAGGAATTATACGAACATGATATTTCTTTAGGAAATATAAATTTAAACTACTATTAAAATGTATACATTTCTAAACACTAGTTTGCTTTGGTCACTAAAAGATTTAATTTGTTAGGGTAATTTTAATCTATCTGCATAAATTTAAAATAAAAAATAGTTGTGATCTGCCTTTACAGTACTCATTAATGATTTACAAGAATATAATATTTCTGTGACAATCACACAGACTAAATATTACAGTTTATTATTTAGCAATATAATAGCTTACTATCTGTGACAATGCAAGATCAGAAATTTTGATGAATTTAAAAAATAAGCACGAGACATTTTTCTGAAAAAAATCTAAGGCTTTATGAGTTTTCTCAGAGCACCTAAAACTTCCTTGTTTCTTAAGCTGTAAATAAAGGGGTTTAATAGAGGAATCACAATGGTGTAGAACAGAGAATACATTTTATCCTTATATTTACTTGGTCCAGAACCAGGGCTCACATACATGAAGAAGAGAGTGCCATAGAACAAAGACACCGAGAGCAGGTGGGCACTGCAAGTGGAGAAGGCTTTGCTTCTGCCCCTCTCAGACTTTGCTTTCAGAATGGAAAAGAGGACATGGGCATAGGAGACTATGATACTCATGAAAGTAACAGCTTGTATGACCGCAGAAAAAATGAAGACCACCAGTGAATTAATAGATGGGTCAGTGCAAGAAATTGTATAGAGTGGCAATATCTCACAGTAGAAATGATCTATTATATTGGACCCACAGAACGTTAATCTAAATAATAAACCTACATGAACAAGTGGATGTAAAAAGCCAATTATATATGAAACACTTATCAGGCAAGTGCACACTCTGTTGGACATCACCACAAGATAGAGCAGAGGGTTGCATATGGCTACATAGCGGTCATAGGCCATCACTACCAAGAGGAAGCATTCTGTGGTTGCACTGGATCCAAAAAAATAATATTGGGCCATGCATTCCAATAGAGAAATCATTTTACCATTGTCTAAGATGTTGACAAGCATCCTGGGAGTCACTGAGGATGAAGTACAGGCATCAGCAAAGGCTAAACTTCCAAGGAAAAAGTACATGGGAGTGTGAAGATGAGGGTCCCTCCAGATGAGAAAGATTAAGCCAAGGTTGCCCACCATGGTGGTGACATAGATGAGGAAGAACACGAGGAACAGGGGCACTTGCAGCTCTGGACGATCTGCGATTCCTCTGAGAACAAACTCCGTCAACTGGGTCCTGTTCACCTCCATCACACCCCTTCAGGCTGCTCACTGTGGAGAGATTTAGATGGAGAAAATATGACCAAAATTCAAACTGGGTGGAATTGATGTCAGTGTCATATCTTCTCTCTCAAATGCATTTAATCAACACATATGAGTACAGAATAGTTCTGTTTTTATAAATACACATGACATATGAATATTTTCAGAATGCATTTGAGGTATAGGGAGTTTTAATATTAAGGAATAGCCTAAAGACACCAATACGCTCTTACAGTATATTCAGAGTCACTCTACATTGCATATATAGGTACAATATTTTATACACATTAAGGATGGAAAATATTTAATGCACTACAGCTACTTAACACAATACTGATAAAACTCCAAAAATGCATATCCCTTTCTCAACTACTTCTTATGCCCTTTATAACTGAACAAAAAAAAACAGAAGAAACTTTTTATTTTAATAGAATATATCATTAATCCTTCCTAAGACAAAAAAAAAGGAATAAATCAAACTCTTATTTCTGATAAACAATTTTTAATTTAAGTAAAATGATATTGAGCAACATCATTAGTTCATTTAGGAAACTAATTATTTGGTATCTTCAATGTTATGACACTGTCATTCTTAGCTCATGATATAGAATCAATAACTGAGGTGACATAGCCATGGTGTTAAAATGACTGTTATAAGAGGAAACACACATGCTCACACATACACTAGTAATTTGTTTGTATCTTAAAAATTAACATAAGAGCTCTCCTTACACTCGTCAGTTCCAGAAGCTATGCAGCTGACAATGACTTTTAACAGTTTGATTCCACATCCTTCTAGAGTTGGTAGCAATTCTTCAGTTGCCCCTCCAATAGATTGTTAAAGTGGGATTATCAAAGTTAGAATATAGCATTACAAAAGAAATCATAGCCTGTAGCAAATAACTTCAGGCAAGGAAGGAATGTGAAGAGCAGAAAAACAAAAGAGTCTTCCCTAGGAAAGAGCACACCAATTGGTTATCTACTACTAAATTGTCACCCCTGAAAACATAAACATACTAGTAACACTATGTGGACATACATGTGCATAACAGAAATTAGAGAAAAAGAAGTCATGAAATTGATAGAGAACAGGGGTGAGGATAAATGGGAAGGTTTGAGAATATGAAAAAAAGAAAATTTGCTTTGAGTATTATTGGGCATGATAGCATATAAACAGAGCATATTAACAGCCTGATGATGAGTGTAATAATTATTCGGGATTCTACCCCAAATCTCCAAAGGCATCTTATTATTCTTATTTAATATCTGCCAAGAATTCAGCAGTGAAACTGACTCTTTAGAACCTGACTTCATCATTTCCACATATTTCTAGGAACACTATCTAAACCAAGAACTCAGTGAGGACAGAACGGACTGTCCCAAGATGTCACACACTTCTATGATTCTCAGCAATTGGAAAAATCTTATTGTTTTATGAATATTTGCAAAGTTAGTGTCAGAATATATTTTACTTAAATACTCAGCATATTGGTTCTATAGCATTATCTTACTGGAGTTTTTTTTTTTAATTTCAATATCTTTGAGTCTCAATTACACCTCTAAATTACTGAGTTATCTGCCCTAATCATATTCATAACCTTGCTTTAAATTTTCCTCTACAAAGTTTTGGATTCACCAAGAGGCATACCCTTCATGATCTGTAAGTCTATGGTTCTTCATTGATGTCAATAAGCAAAGAGGCTAATCATAGAGTTTATTTCACACTCACATGACTGAATTCAGATCTCTGATCTACAAATACTCAAGTCTGTAGCCATAAGGATGAAGAGGAGCAGACAAGATGCTTCAGGGTTTTTTCCAATCAGTACTGCTTCCTATTCCAATTTCTAGATAAAACAACAGATATTTTCCTTGTATGCTAGCACTTTATGAAAAGAAACTCTTGGTATTAAAAGATTCTATTTTAATAATAACTATGTCCAAATAAAATACTGTATCCTCACCTAATTCCTAAGGAGATGTATGGATCTGGATGCCGTGAGTTTAAATCATCATAAAGAACTCTTAAGGTGAAGAAGAACAAAGATAGCATAGACAATTGTTCTCCTCATGTTATTTTTCCTTAAGAAGAATTTAGATTGATGATGTTTTTTTCCTCACATCTTAAATGACACATATGAGATTAACACTGTAATTCCCTCAATGCTACTAAAAGAATCCCAGTATAATAGCCAGTCTCCAAGTAGTATACAAAAAATAAATAAATAAGTCACTTTAAGTGAACCTATTATAACAATTGTTTCTATGTTTTCTTTAAAAAAAAAAAAAGCAAAAGCATTACAACTTAATTAGAATAAAACATGTATTCCATTGGGATTTTTATGGTGTTTTAGATATAACTGACTTTCCAACTAAATTTGGCTTAGGAAAAACAACCTACAACAGGTGCTGGAGGGAATGTGGGGCAAAGGGAATTCTCATTCACTCTTGATGGGACTGCAAACTGGTCCAGACTGTGTATAAATACATACATAAAGTTTAAAGGACATTTTTCTATCTGGGCTTATAATGCTCACTCCAAGAGCCAAAGATCATCTCCAACACCAGGCATGGAAACCCTTTGTTTGAGCTGTTGATCACAGTAATCCCAAAAGACTTCCAAAACACTGTATATGCTATTACTGTTGTCCTTGGTTGCACCCCAGAGGTAAGCCCTATTACTGAAGACACAATACCTGAGCTAAACTGACCTGAAAGCCTCCTCTCTGAGAACAAGCTTTAATAGTATAAGAAGACGCCATCTAACCTTTAAAGGAGGGAAGCACCATCAATCCTACCCAGCTGTGATGCCTATGAACCACAACTAGACCGATATGGCACAATAACTCTAAGGATGCAATAGTGTCATGCATACCTCAGAAATACCCAACAACTCTCTTAAGGCATGCTCACATTAGGAAAGCCATACCTGATATTAGCTAAATCCCCAGGGTTAGTGACGTCATGCATCTTGGAGGAGAACCAACAATCACCACTCTACCAATACCAGAATAATACCTAACTAAACTCTAAACATTTGTCTGTGAACCCACACAGATAAGTGTAGTACTCATCCTCATCAAGGAAACTTCTCTTTGCAACAGAAAGAGACCACTACAGAAAACTACAACCAATCGATGTGCAGCTGTGGCTTCCAGTGGATACATCTACAAAACACTCCAGCATCTAAGGCTCAGAAAGCTTTGCAGAAGAGAGGGACAAAATATTATGAGCCAGAAAATAAGGGAGCGTGCTGCAAATGTGCTGTGTCTCCTAGTAACATCAGAAGCTACGTCCCTAAAGTCTCACCAACATGACTGCCTAAACATGAGCCAAAACAGAGCAAAAACAGCAGTCATGTGAAAATGGATGGGAGAAAGACCGTGAGGCCTCTGCCCTACATAAAGAATTACTGACAAATAAGGAATGAAGAGAGTGGATGAAATATTCTTCACAATTAACAGCAATTAATGACAAAAGATGCCATGAATTTTAATGAGTGAAAGGAAGGGTATATAAGAGGGTTCAGAGGAAGAAAGTGAAGGGAGAAATGATAGAATTATATTATAATTTCAAGAGTAAAAAAAAATGAAAAAGAAATGAGATTACATAGGGCAAAAATACAAGCTCCAAACATGTAGTATGAGTGCTTTCAAGAGTTTAATAAAATTTAATAACACTATATTCATATTTTTCTTGACTAGTTTTTATCTTTCCTATTAGAAAATGAACAACTAAGAGAGATAATAGATAATCATTTAAATAATTATTATTATTTTAGAAATTATTTGCATTATCTCATATTATAGATAATTAATACAACAGTTTGAATATATGAAGCATATCTTATGTTCATAATCATCGATAATGTGCCATTGACTAACTGTGGTGATACTGACTCAGATTTATTTCCCCAACCTGGGTTTGGGATTAGTCTAGATCTTAATTACTGTATCTCTTTTGGATTTTAACGGTGTGTAGGACTTAAGTATCTTGAAATATTATGGAAACAAGGCTAGAAAGATCAGTTTTAAAGGCATGGAGGAAAGTGGCCATGTCACTAAAGTTATTTTTAGAAATTATATTTATAATATTTCTAGCAGCTGAGAGGAATCAATATCCCCTTAGGTTCCTATTTCCCATCCTTCCTTTCATGGTATTATAATCAATCCTGAGGTGACTGCAGTCTATAAAACTAGTTAATGACGGTATTCAGTAGTCTACAGAATGTGTATTGAAAAGTCTATCATATTCTAAATAAAAAATAAGAAACTAACATTATCTTTATTTTTTTACTTACTTGTGAGATTTATTTGTAGGTTGGATCATAGATACTCCCCAAAAGCTAGTTTGTTGACACCTTGGAACTCAGATAATAGTGTTTTGGGGAAGTGGCAGGCACTTTAAGAGGTGGAACAAGAAGAAAATATTTTACTGAAGTAGGTGTTTGAAGTGGTTCTGGGCACTGGAAACATTTTTCCTTTTGTTTCTTGACTGGAAGAAACAATCATTTCCCTTCTACTACTTGCTTCTGCCATATTCTCCATTACCGAAACTTAAAGAAGCCATGACAGGCAACAATCAAATGATATATATGTCTTGATGTCTTTACTAATTCTTAGAGGATTTTATACATTGTACTTGAACATTTTCATCTCTTTACATACTTGTAAAAAACCCACCCTCCCTCATCTGTCAGCTTTCAATTACGAACCATCCCTGGCTGGAAGTGGGACTTAATGTCCACCCATTCCCCTCCATACTGGGATTTTCTCTGCCATGAATGTGCACAGGCCTTGTGCATGTTGTCACAACATCTGTGAATTAATATGTGTAGCTGTTGTATCATGTTGTATCTCGAGTACACTGTTTACCTGCAGTCATCTACCGTCTCTGGCTTTTACACTCTTTCATGTCCATCTTCAACAGTGATACCCATCATTGGGAGGAAGGATGTGATATTGGTGTCCCATTTAAAACTGGTCACTCCTCAGTCTCTTATTCTCTGTATTTTTGCTACTTGTGTGTCTCTTTGTTAGTATTTTGGGCATGGGCCAAGGAGTGGCATATCTGGACCATATGGTAAATTCACTGATTTCCAGTTCTTAAATGTGCCATCTATGTCTGTGTTACTGCTGCATTTAATATTCACATTCTCTGTTACATATAATTTTTTGCTTCAAGAAAACCTTCTCTTTTATGAAATAAAGAATTGCCTTGAGTGGTGACTCCAGCAAAGACAGCCAAGGGATGCAGAACAGGATTGTCATGTTGACAGGTCCTGTGTCAAAAAGAAAACAATAGACCACACATATCTGTAAGTGCAGGTTTTATCTGTAAAAGTTATGAGCATGCCATTTACTGGAGAGTTAGAAGATATCAGTAAGACTTAAAGATATTCTGTCTGCTTCAAAAAGACCAAACGTCACTTTTGCACCATATTTTTATATACTATCTATTATCCACTTTTGATTATCTATTATCAGATTCCTGAGGTTGAGAACTTAAAATGATGAAAACCTTATATCTTCAGCCTTTAAGAGATATCTCTCAGACCTTCCTCAGTAGTCAGCAACTAATAAATATAAATATTTTATATCCATAATTGACCTAATATTCCTGGAAGCTATTCCTTGAGAGTAGAAATACCAGAAGAGAAGAGGAAGGTGGCAGATGACATACTACAGTGGTCTGCTGGAATCTCCAAAGAGTGAATTGGGGACAGTTGAATAACAAATATCAGAAGAGGGTTATGATGACGGAAATCTTTATTTCCAATAATAAAGTAAAATATGAAACTTGGTGTAACAGAACAGGAAATTTGAGTCTTTCCAGAAGTTAACCTTGAGTCTTGGAGGACTCCATAAATGTACCCTGTCTTTGAAAAGGAGCAACAACAGCAAACAGAAGCTTTGGCCCAAGGCAGAGAGGCTTAAAATAGGAACTGTACTTGAGTAAAATATTTTGCAAAGAATGAAATAAGAAGAAAGAAGCTGACAAAAATTGTCTACAGATTTCAAAACAATCCCAACCAAAATTCCAATGTTGTTCTTCACGGAAAAAGAAGACTTTAGGAAATAGAAATGACCTTAAAAGCTGATAGCTCTTTTTCTCTGATTATTGTTATTGTTACATAAATATGCATATGTATGCATGCACATGTGTGTGTGTGTGTGTGTATATATATATATTACCCATTTTTTGTTTGTGTGTGTCTAAATGGTTTCAGGAATGACAACACTGTGCTGAACAGCCAACAATGCAGGTCAACCATGGGAGAGGCTAATTCTCCTCCTAGCGGTCATTAGCTGCATGTAGTTCTTTGTCTAGAAGTGGAGGCCTGTGAGATTTTCCCCCTCCCATGCTAAAATGTCCATTGATATTGCCATTGTTCCTGTCTTGCTTATGCAGCCATCCCTAGGAGAGACTGTTTTGCAGAAGACTTCCTGGTATTCTGGCTCTTACAATCTTTCCGTCCTTTCTTTTCAATGTGTCCTGAGCCATAGATGCAGGAGCACAGATGCAGCTATTGGAGCTGGTTTCCCCATGATAGCTTGGTCGCTGCCTGTATTCAACTGTGGTTTTCTGTGATGGTCTCCGTCTGCTATAAAGAGAAACTTCTTTGATGAGGAGTGGTAGCTTCACCTCTGTGGGGGTAAAGATAAGACCCAGCCAGCTTGCCAGTACCAGTGAGGTCATGAGTCTTAGAAAATAATCTACTGCTGCCATTTTGCTACTCCAGCATAATCCCTTACTGAAGTCTAAATCTTATTTTTATACCCACGGGTAATTCTTTTCTGTTTAGCAAATCTTGTTGCGGTTTCTCTTTGTATGGGAACAAATAACTTTTGAAAAATTATAATTTTGTCTTATGTTTTAAATCCACACAACCAGTACATAAATTTGATCAGACTTATCTGTCCTCCTATTGGGCATATATCTTTTACACAAATGTGTAGCGTACTTTTTAAGAACAATAACAGGAGATTGTCATTATAACAAATGTGGCTACTTCTGTGAAAATCCAGACAATAAAGTTTCCATCCACTTCTGAGAAATAAAGTATAGCCAAGATCAGTAGAATACATTGTCATCCTTGCAAGATGAAGGTGAAATGCTTTTTATTATTTTCATGATGTACATTAAAAAAAAACATATTTCCCACACTCAGTACCACATATGTATTTCATGTAAAGCATTGTAGAAAAGTGTCTCATTAGCCAGAACAACTGGAATAGTAGGATCAAGAGGCAAAATGCAGTATCCTGTGCTCGTGTCTGTCCACCTTGACATGTGTGGCCTTTGTGATTTTGCAGAGATTGAACAGAAATAACAATGGGAACACAGTGGGATGTACCCTTATAACAGCTGTTGTGTCTGTGAGATCTATTAGCACTGACTTTGTATGAAAATGGCACACACATATTTCTGAGACAAAAACCTTTCAAGAGTCTTCAGCTGGCATCCATGGTTCTAATGGGGAAGCCTTTAATGGAAATTTTAGATCACAAAGAAGAAGAAGAAAAGGATACTCACAGGGGTAGCTTTCAGTACTTGCAATTTCCTTTCATAGCATATGAAATTACATTGTTGCACTACCTATATCTGAAGTATTTTTATCTGATAAATCTTCATATTTTTGATTAAATATTGTTAAGCAACAGAATCTGGAAAAATGTGCATTTACACGAATGCTTTCTTAACTTGAATATACTGTCTAAAATATTTGGAAATTGTACATGATCTTCCCTGTTAGATAATCATGTTTAGCTTTCTTTGGACATGTATGATGTACTCATGCTTTCTGTTAAATGTAAATGCCAGATCCAGTTAGAAGGAAAAATGTGTTTACTGCCATGCAAAAGAGCAAAGACAAATCTGGCCCAGGGAAATGCAAACTGAAAGTCATGAAAAATGTCGGACACTTTCGGTTTGGGATTCCTCTACATCCTCAAGCAGTTTTACTGAAATCCTTTAAAATTATACTTTTGGGTTTACAGGATTACTTTTAATCTGGATTTGACAAACTAATTAAAACAAATGAAACACACTCATCTCAGGTATGTAGCTTGCAAAATTAACATCTTGAGTTTGGGGAGTACTCACTTCTAAGTGATTTATGAACAGCTCCTAATTATTCTGAGAATTGATGTTTACTGTGCATTAAAATTTAGTCTTTAAATGTTTGTCACCACATTGTGCATGTGCAGCACCAATACTGTGATGAAGTTCTGTAGTGTGACAGTCTGGAATACTCCAGACATCCCCTTGGAGTAATTCTTAAGAAAACTCTGCAGCCTTAATATCTTCAGCTGCTGCTTTAAGCAGTGTTGCTATGTCCTGCTGCATTGCTATAAGGTGTAGATTTGACATTTCTTCTGTGTTTTAGAATGAATTGATTGCCTGATCACCCAGCTCATAAACAGCACATATAACAGATAAACAGCACATATATAGATAGATGGAAAACCCTAAGATGGGAAGGCTTTGTAAAGTCTGTTGAGTTTAGTGAAAACCTTTCATTCATTGTGTCTACGGGAGAATTCTGTTGGTGCTAAGACTGGTTGGTCCAAAGTGGAAAGGCCCAAAGGAAACTGAGCACCTTCAACTAGAATTGGAACCAACCTAGATGTCTTCTGACTGATGAGAGGATAATAAAAATATGGTACATATCAACAGTGGAATTTTAGTCAGCTATAAAGAACATTGAGATCATGAAATTGCAGGTAAAGTAATGATTGGAAAATGTTATAGTGAACGAGGCAACACGGACTCAGAAATATAGATTCCACATGCGTTCTCTTTGTGGATCCTAGCACACAGGTTTTAGAATTGAGTATATAAACTGGTAACAGCAGAAACCAGGGAAGTAGAAACGGACTGTGGAAGAAGAGGAGGAAAAAAGAAGAATCCTAGAGAGGGAATAATAGGACACAAGTGCTATGAAGCAGAAAATAGGAAAAACTAGGAGGGGAATTCTAAGTATGGAGGGAAGAGAGAGGTTACTTCAGAGGCAGAGGGAGAAAAGAGAGATGAGTAACCCTTACAGTATTTGAAGAAGCCATGGGGAAAGTTTAACTGGAATTATAATACATGGGGACACAATGGTCCCTTCAAAAGTCATAGACTATGAAACAAAGACCCAGTGCCAGGCATGAGTTGTTAGGGGGAGAAGTGTCCAAGAGATTCACCTAATGATATACACTATTGCCATTGCCCTTGGTTGCCCCCCCCCAGAAGTTTAAGGTAAGACCCCATTGCTAAAATCAACACACACTTCAGACACAAGGAATCTGGCTGACACAGAAATGGAAGCCTCCTCCCTAAGGGCCAATGAACACAGCATCTGAAGATACTATGCAAGTTGTCAAGGGAGAAAAACAATCAATAAACCTATCCAACTTTAGAGACTATAAACCACAATGGCCAGCCTGGAAAGATACCCACAATGGCAAAAGAGTAGTAGTATTATTTTGAGAATGAGCAACAGTTATCAAAATGGGCATAGAGCCTGCTCAGGAAGGAAGTTATGCCTGATACTATAAACCTACATAACCTGTGGCATAGGTGGCATAGATGCCAGAGGAAGAACCTACTACTGCAATTTTTCTGAATCAGTATAATTTCTAACTTTATTCTGAATACTTACTTGTATACCTACAAATATACCCCTCACCAAATAAACATCTTTCTTCAGAAGATTGAGGCTACAATTGATTGATCCACAATCATTCTTTTGCAAGGCCAAGCTCCCTCATGGATTACCCAATCAAAGCTATCAGCTCCAAGTGCACGTATATAAGAGCAGGAATAAATGGGTTCAGTAGAGAGTGTGTGTGTGTGTGTGTGTGTGTGTGTGTGTGTGTGTAGCAATTATAATCATATAAAAGGGTGTAAGCTTCAGAGGATTTGGAGGGACACAAATATGGTTGGAGGGGAGGGAGTTAAGGGTGAAAATGATGTAAATATATCACTAATGTATAAAATTCTCTAAATATAAATTTAAACTTAAAAAGATAGCCAATGGGCTTTCTCCCATTCACTGTGGTAAGACTACACAGGACATAAATATTGAATTCTTTGTCTCGAATGCTTTTTTCTGGGTTTTCAGGGCACCATCCAGGAGAACATGTTTTATGTTATATAGCTCTTCAACTTGTTTATACAACACTGCAGTATAATTAAATTACTGAATTACCTTTTAAATCTTGTGTCTGTACTGTTTATACACATATATCAGGATTTATACAAAAACAAAAATGTTAAGGAAATATGGTAATATTGCAAAAGAATTTCTACATTGTTTAAATTCTCTGTAAATATAAATAATTTCTTTTTTTTGGTTTTATGAAAAATGTTGTGTGTGTGTATGGAACTTACTCTGTAGTCCTGACTGGACTTGAAGGCAAAGATCTACCTGCCTCTGTTTCCCAGGAGCTGGGATTAAAGGCATGTGCCACAATGTCCAGCTACAAATAATTTTTAAAAGACAATAAACTTAGTTATGTGGGATATTTTTTAAAGAACTTTTGTCACAGATAAAATATGGGTATTTATTTTAGGAAAGATGCACAAATTTACTTTTTCCAATACTGTGCATACTTGAGGGGGTTAAGCGATAAAAGACATCATGTATCCACGTCTTTAAGAGATATCATACAGTCATGTCTCTATAGGAAGCATTCAGCGTTGTTGTTGGAACCACAGATACAACAAAAGGGAAACTGTGTCCTAATAGTAGAACAAGACATATCTGACATCTCTCCGACAATTTAAAGTTAATTCTTTCAATATGAATATATGCTGGAAGAATATGTCTACAAAACAACACTCACATAAACTAAAATAATACACAATTATGGCAGTGTATTATCATCAGTTAATTTACATCTAATCTGGTGTCTGTTGTTTTTACTATCTATAGTTGAAAATTATTGGCACAATTTACAGTTTGACAATTTTATGTTGTTTTTATCTAGCTATAGTTTAAAATTATGGCACAATTTTTAGTTTGACAATTTTATGTGCCAAGTCTCTACCACTTCTTTAATTCCACTGGCCATCACTTACTAAAACTGGTAGCAACAATAATGTCATTGTCATGCAGCTCTATGGAAATGCTTTTAACTGAATGAAATTTTATTGAATATATATTTAGTATCCTTGATAAAAAAAAAGTATTCTGGATTAAATGCAAGATACGAAAATTTGAAGCTAAACATATTAACTTATGGTTAACCCAATTTTTCTTTGTATATACATCAATACCATTTTTATAATCCAATTTTCCTTTTCTTTTTTCCTGTTATTCAATAGCACGTTTCTTCTCAGGAATACATTCCATCATGAGACAAAGTTTTGTTTTGATCAATCTCTCAGTGTTGTTTAGTGTAGTAAAGGGTCGAAATCCTTATTAACTTCCGGGCCCCAAGGGGTAAACTATTCATTCCTGCAAAATGCTAATTATATTTGCTAGCTAGTGATTACCGTTATGTTTCAGCAATGTGTCTCATGATGGCTTAGTTAAACTGCAAGTTCACATCTTTAAATTTGGAAAATCCAAAGAAAATAGTTAATTTTAAAAACTAAATACTCAAATAAAATAGAGGATATTTCTAGACAACATGTTCCTGAATCATATTACAACTTCACCAAACCCATCTAAAAGAAACCAATGGGGCATCAGACACAAATTCCAACCTGGATGTCCTCAGCAGAAGGTACCAACCCTCCAGTGAAATGACAGAGATCTGTTCAATACCTAGGACCTATTTTCTTTTCTGTTGATGTTGTCATCTTATTTTTCATCTAATTCAAGGGGAGAAACATCTGATATTTTATATAATGATTAGTTATTTCTTCATTGCTCTTCTAAAGGCACCTATAACCTCTTTGTTCCTCAGGCTGTAAACAAATGGATTGAGCAGGGGAATTATTACTGTATAAAATAGAGAAAGCATCTTCTCTCTGTTTCCAACTGGTCCAGACCCAGGGCAAACATAAATGAGAAAAAGAGTTCCATAGAACAAAGAGACAGAGAGCAGGTGTGCGCTGCAGGTGGAGAAGGCTTTGCTTCTGCCTTTCTCAGACTTCTTTCTCAGGATGGCAAAGAGGACACGGACATATGAGACCATGATGGTTAAAAAGGTGAAGGCTTGTATAGAAGTTGAAAAGATTAAAAGCACAAAGATGTTAATTGTAGGGTCAGTGCAAGAAATGCTGAAAAGTTGTAAAATTTCACAGTAGTAATATTTTATGATGTTGGATCTGCAGAAAGTCAGTCTAAGTAACAAGCCCACATGGATTGCCAAGTGCAGAACACCAATTAAGTATGTCACAGCTATAAACTGAGTACAGAGTCTATTGGACATCAACACTGGATAAAGCAAGGGGTTGCCTATGGCCACGTATCGGTCATAGGCCATCACAGACAGGAGAAAGCATTCTGTGGTTGCACTGGAACCCATAAAATAAAATTGACCGAAGCACTCAACCAGTGATATCACATGATTTTTAGATAAAAAGTTGATAAGCATTTTGGGAGTCACAGAAGATGAAGTGCATGAGTCAGCAAAGGCTAAACCGCTGAGTAATAAGTACATGGGGTGTGGAGGTGAGGGTCCTTCCAGATGAGAGCAATCAATCCAAGATTGCCCACCATGGTGATGAGATAGATGACAAGGAACAGTAGAAATAGGGCGGCCTTAATTGTAGGATGCTCTGTGAGTACCGTGAGGACAAACTCAGTCACCAGAGTCTGATTTCCTGCTGTCATGTCTGACCATAAAAATCGCTAAACTAAAAGAATTATCAAAGACAGAGTTACACAAAATTATAAAATTGATGATATTCTTGTCACTAATATATTCAAAATGGATATCTCTTATGCCAGGACTTGAAAAAAAATGGTCTTTGCCTATTGTATATATTGGAAATTCTGCATAATAAGAAATTTTAAACAGTAATACACCTAAAGTAATATGTACAGTTAGAGGAAATCCTTTAAAATCTTACACAGGTAGTATGGGTGTGCAATATTTAGAACTGTACAACACTTTGAAACTCAAGTGAATAAAACATATTGCCATACCAAGATTATAAACAATAACTTAAGAGTATCTTACCTGATATTGAACAATAGTTTAAAAATGTAATAAGCTATTAAGACTTTGCATAATAGAGATGTAGATAAGGCCTTAGAACAGATCTTAGAATCTAACATAAAGGAATATAACATAAGGAAAATACATGTTTCATACAATAGGAAGGAGTAACTGATGTGTAGATTATGCTACCACTGTCAGCTACACATCCTGAAATATAGAGAATGAAATTCCTACTGTATACTATCTTTATACCCACAGTATTGACTAAGGTGAGGAAATTGATGCTTTTATATATTATTTGTGGAATACTAATCACAACAGCCTTTGGGAAAGCAACTTTATAAAATACTATTTATTTTAATAAAGTATATTTACTAGCCAATCTACCACTTCTTCATTTTTTCTCTAGAAATAAAAAAAATCACTGAGTAAAACAGTGGATAAAAACAGATATATAAAAATACTCGATTCATTTCTGGCCAAGGTGCAAAAAACAGACACAGATTTATATGTCACGGTGCGTTAAAAAAAAATCAGTCACAAAAAGAGTTATTACCAGTATTTAGAATTAGCATGATAAATATTATCTCAGAAGAACAAAGTAACAGTTGTAAAAATAACTATGATCACACTGTAGCCAAATAAGGTATGATTTCTAAAATATCCCCTAACATCAAAAATATGGATAAAATACAATAAATTTATAATACTTATTTTTATGGTATGGGAGTAGAAGCTTGGATGACGAAGGGAGAGGATAGATAGAAAGAGAAAGAGAAATCAGAGTTTCATAAAAACAGACTCATTGTACATGATATTTGCACATAAAATTGTATCTACATGTGCATGTTTGCATCAATATGCATATATTAAGGGCTGTGTGAAATAATTATCTATAACATATTAGTAGTTTATAAGTTTGATAAGAACAATGAAGTCCTGCTCCTGACATTTTTAAGGAGATATTTCATAATATAAAATTAAGAAGTAAAAATTTAAATTTTTATATATAAAAATCAATTAAATACAGAAATAACCTTCAGGGATATTATCCTATTCCTTTAGATATTATAGGGTAATGAAATTTTCAGCCTTGAGAGTAGATAGAGTCTTGAAACACTCCAAACTTATCTATAATTATATATGTATGGATTCAAGGAGAAATATTTTAGATAACTTTCAATTTTAATAACGTTCTTATTAAGATTCTCCATGTGAACCCTGTGTGCACCTGTTTATAATATAAAACTTATACTTTAAAAAATGCATGAATAAAAGGATATTTTGATGTTTTGAGGTAGCTGGGAGAACTTCAAAAGGCCTTTATGAAAACTTTAAATCAAATGAAAAAAATAAAGCAGAAAGAGTGTCATTCTATTTTCAAATATAAAAACATTTATGAGTGCTAAAATGTCCAGAAATTTAATTTTCATGTAACTTTAAAATAAATAGAAGTTTTGTTCTAAGAATCGAATATCAGCATAAGGAATTGTTTTGAGCTGCTCTTTCATTTAACAGAAAATAAGTAACAAAACGTTAGAGAATTTTTACTTTTAAATACATATATACAGAGTTATAAATATACAACAGGACAAAATACAAAATACAGATTCCAATCCCTAAGATATTTGACTTGGTATAGCTATTCCAAGTGTCTTCATGTCTTGCAATGTATAGCTTAGCGTAGAACTAATAATTTATTAAAAATTAAAAAATAATAATACAGTGATAACTGTGTAACTTAGCAGTTACATAGTACTCTAGGAGATAAACAGTCTGGCAGTTGCTTTCTTTAGCTTTAGCTCAAATTTCATGAGTCTATGAATTGAAAAAAAGAATTTATTTCACTCTACCACAAACAGATTAAAGCAGAATTTCAAATTCAGGAAAATTGCAAATAAGTGTGATTTGTTGCACAACCATGTCTCAAGAAAGTTTTCACATCATAAAAAATTCTCTGGATATGTTGAAATTTTCTTATCATTTTTCAATGTTTTATTTTTGTTTTCTGAATCAATGGGAACCATCTCAACAATGGTGTTACTGATGAATTAAATACCAATTAAAAAATATTTTTTTAAACTGCCATTTGAGTTTCTGTACTCGTTTTAGTTACTGATTTCTGTAAAATATTTACTTATTTATAAAATATTCTATGAAATTTTAATTTCCTATGAAAATATTTGTACATTTACAAATTACAGAGGTGCAGTAAATGATAATCGGAAAGTCTGTTTCCTCACCCAATTCCTGTAAATCACTGGGAAGCTGAAAATTTTGCTCATTTTCTGGAATTTATATAAAATATATAGGGAAAAGTGGTATTATCTGTGACCTAGGTTCCCCCTAGAAACTCCAAAATGAAGAGATTTAGCATATTTTCTTCCATTGCAAAAGATTCTTTAAATCATCTTCAAATTATCTTAAGTTCACCAGATGTACACAGCAGGATGAAGTCAAAGTTGTCCCATTGGGCCTTGAGAACAAATCATCGCACCATGCACATACAACATTAAAAATGCATTGTGTCTTCAGAGTTCACAGGGGAGATGATTTTTTTAAGTCACTAAGCAAAACTTAGAACAAGTTTATTTTCATTCCTCTTAGTCATAACTACCTAATTAACTTGTGATTCATTTGGAAGCCCCAAGGATACCTTAGAGAAAGCAAGTCCAAATATTTCCCTATTTTCCCTCCAACCCCAATGTTCTTCCCGTGCTCAGAGCTGTGGAAAGCCAATCTCTCCAAGCCTTTCCAGCCTCTTTCAATGCCATGATGTTAAAACTGCTTAGGCAGTAAGTAGTTTTCTACCACTGGCCACAAGAATTGTTTTTCTCTTAAAATCTGTTTTTCTTAGACCTGTTTTTGTCCGAGTTGTTTTTCTCCTTAACTTGTCTTTTCCTGAATAAGATTTTTTTTTTCCTTTTAGTGCTTACTTCCTCCAGGTATGGGGCATACTGTTTTTGTACCCTTATCCTGTTTTTGTAGCCTTATCCTGTTTTTGTCCAAAGTATCCTGTTTTTGTCCAAAGTGCAAAAACATCCTATTTTTGTTTTTTAACCTTAGACATCCTATTATTCCCCTAGTTAGTTCCTCCCTCCCTACCCTTTAAATACCATGTAAAAACCTGAATAAACGGACTTGCATTTATATGTCATCTTTGCCTCCTCCCAGTCCTTTTGAGATTTTCGTCCCAGAAATTCTCGCTCTCTCTCCAGGTTTTCCAGTTGATTGACTTGTAGGCCTGGTCACAGAGCACAAAATTCAGGCCTCCAAACATCACACACAACAGGAGTAGAATTCAAGAAATAATCAAACTGAGGACTGAAATCAATAAAATGAAAACAAAGAGAACAATACAAAGAATCAATGAAACAAAGAGTTGGTTCTTTGAGAAATGGTTTTAGTGCTAAATTCTACCAGACTTTCAAAGAAGAGGTAATGCCAATACTCCTCAAATTATTCCATAGAATAGAAACAGAAGGAACATTGTCCAATTTATTTTTTGAAGCCACAGTTATCCTGATATTCAACTACACAAAGACTCAGCAAAGAAAGAATTACAGCTCAATTTGCTTTATGAACATAGATGCAAAAATACCCAATAAAATACTTGCAAACCAAATCCAAGAACACATCAAACAGATATCATATCAGCGATGTAAGGATGATTAAATACACAAATATCAGTAAATGTGATCCACTATATAAACAAACTAAAAGATAAAAAAAGCATGATCTCATTTCACACAGAAACGGCCTTTGAGAAAATTGAACACCCCTTCATAATAAAAGCCTGTAGATTTTAGGCATACAAGGGCCATAACTCTACAAAATAAAGGCAATTTACATCAAACCTACACCACAAGTCAACTTAAATTGAGAGAAACTCAAAGCAATTCCACTAAATTCAGGAACAAGGCAAGGTGGTTCATTCTCTGAATTTCTATTCATTGTAGGGGTTGAAGTTTTAGCTAGAGTAGTAAAAAAAAAGAAAAGCTGAAGGAGATCAAGGAGTATCATTATTTACAGATGATTTTATAGTATACATAAGTGACCCTAAATATTCCACTAGGGAACTCCTACAACTGATAAACTGTTTCAGCAAAGGTGCTGAATACAAGATTAACTCAAAAAGAAAAAGAAAAAGAAGAAAAACATAAGCCCTCCTATTTACAAATGATAAACATATTGAGAAAGATATCAGAGAAACAATACTCTTCACAATAGACACAAATAACATAAAGTACTATGGGATGACTCTAACCAAGCAAGTGAAACATGTGTATAATAAAAACTTCAAGTCTCTGAAGAAAGAAATTTAAGAAAATATCAGAAGATGGAAAGATCTCCCATGTTCATATTTCAGTACAATTAATATAGTAAAAATGACCATTCTTCCAAAATCAAAATATGAATTCAATACAATCCCCATCAGAATTCCAACACAATTCCTCACAGACTTTGCAAGGACAATTCTAAAGTTCATGTGGATAAAAAAAAAAAAAAAGAAAGCTAAACCAAAGCTAAAGAATAAAGTAACTGCTGGAGATATATCCTTCCCCAATTTCAAATTGTACTACAGAGCTATAGCAATAAAAATCTCATGGTATTATAATAAAAACAGACATGTTGCTCAATGGAATTAAATTGAAGATTCAGGCATAAATCTAAACACCAAAGGACACCTGGGTTTGTATAAAGAAGCCAGACATATACACTGGGGAAAAGAATGCATATTCAACTAATGGTGCTGGGATAACTGGATGTTTGATTTTAAAAGAATTAAGATAGACCCATTTTTATCACCCTGCACAAAACTCAGTCCAAGTGGATCAAAGAACTCAACCATAAAACCAGATACACTAAACTTATAGAAGAGAAATTAGTGGCAAATTCTAATGATGACTTGTATTGATGTGGATAAACATTCACAACTGGCCATCTCTTATAGACAGGCAAGGCTTCCATTGGTGGGTGTGAGTTGCATTCAATTGAATTCTTGGTCAGGGAAGTCCCATGGAAGTCCCAAACTATCCAACCTGGTGCTAAGACAAAAGATTGCTCTACACAAATTAACAGTAGAGCCTCATTGCCAAAGACAACAACCACACAACTCACTGAACATGAAGAAGTCAAATTGGTGGCTTAATGGAGCTTTTATCCCTGTGCTTCAGACTCTTTGCATGGGAAGGTACTCTGCAGGTTATCTAAGAGAAATATGGACACCTACCCAATCACAAAACTTTTGACCTACAATCTGTCCTGTCAGCAAAATATGCTACAGCAATGGTGGTACAGAACTTGGGGGAGTAGCTAACCAACCTCTGATTTGACTTAAGGCCCACTCCACAAGAAGAAAAGCCATATTTGACACTGCCTAGGTAACATGAATCACAGGTTTGACAGCCCAGAGACCTACAGTAAAGAGAAACACAACTGGTCAAAAAATAAAAACAGTAAATGATTCTGCTGTACTCATAGATCAGTGCCTCAGCCAGTCATCATTAGAGAGGCTTCTTCTGGCAGCAGATGGGAAGAGATGCTGAGACTCATAGCTAAACATTATGTGTAGAGAGTCTAAATGGGATGTGTGCATAAAATTCCTCCTCTCAGAGCTTAGGGAACCCCGGGAAAGAGGAGGTGGAAAGATTGTAAGAATAAGAGGTATGGAGAACATCAGGAGAACACTGTCCTTTGGGTCAAATGAGAAAGATGTATATGAGCTCACAGAGACTAAAACAGCAAGAGCAGGGCCTACATCGGCCTGCACCAGGTCTTGTGCATATATATTATAGCTATTAGCTTTGTATTTTTTACTTTTGGCTCTGAGAATGAGTGGGTCTCTGATTCTTGTGTCTCCTCTTGGGAATCTTTTCTTCCTGCTGGGTTGCCATGTCCAACTTCCATATGATATGTTTTCCTTCATCTTATTATATTTTATTTTGTCACATTTGGTTGTTATCTTTTAGAAGACTGTTCTTTTCTAATGAGATACAGAAAGGGATTGGATCTAGAGTGGATGCGAGGTAGGGAGGAACTGGGAGGAGTGAAGGGAAGAGAAACTATAATTATGATATATTGTATGAGAAAAAAATCCATTTTGAATTTTAAAATAACAGAATTGGAACATAAATGTAAAAAGAAATATAAAAAGGTTAGTTGGGAAACATATTTTGGATAAGAATAACAGGAAAAGGAAACACTTTGAGGAAAAAAAGAAAGGGTTTTGGATTGTAAAATAGTTTGGCTCTGACAGTAAAGGGTTATCCAAACTGTAGATGCATAAGGGTGAAATTAGAAGGGTGTAAACTATGTTGTATAATGCAGAAAAGATAAAATGTAAAGATAGTGTGTATGTAATTGAGTTCACTAAATTGAAGGCTAATAAAAATTCCTTAGGTCAAAATTAAATATACCAACATAAAAATTAATCCTAACACTGTACTTACAAAATTAAGGTTTTATATTTATCTTAAAGAGAAAAATCTAGTGTGAAGAACAAAGATTTTTATTCGCTTTCCATCTATGGAATGGTTTATTTGAAACCTGATGAGTAGAATTTATCTAAGTGCTACCAGAACATGTTTAAAAATAAGTCTTAAGGATAAAGTCATGCATTTCCTATAGTCTTTCCTAGTCAGAATGTCTTGCGTCACTGTTAAGAAGTATTTACCTGGAATATCATTCCTGCTTGAAGAATTCTTGATAAATTGTGTATTTTTGGGTGGTTTTTGTTGCTTTTTTTCTGTTGCTTTATTGTGAGAAGAAAACATGAAGCTGGGTAGGTAGGAGCCAAGGGTTAAATGGGAAGAGTTGCGGGAGGGAAAGGATATGAGCAAAATAAGTTGTATGAAATCTTTTTAAATACAAATTTTTAAAACTAAGTTTTGGAATGACTTAGAATTCTGTAATATTAAAAATCATTAAACTATTCTTGTTATTTAAATGTTAAAATTTGGTAACCACAGTAAATGTTACAGAAATATCAACCTCTTCAAAGGTCTTATTAAACCTCACATAAATAGACATTGTAGGGCATGGCAGATGGATCAGAAGGTTTGTTGTGCAAGCAAGAAGACCTGAGCCTGAATCCCCAGTATCCATGCAAAGCTGCCATGTAGATTAAGAGCTTCACTTAAAACCAAGTACTTTTAGCAGCATATATGGAATATGTGCTTGCTGTGATTATGACAGATAAACTTACATTTGCCACTTTCAACTATTAAATAAAAATGCATTAAAAGTAGTAAAACATTTTGGAGAGCAGAAACATATTTCAAATGAAGGAATTATACAAACATGAGATTTCTTTAGGAAATGTAAATTTGAACAAGTATTAAAATGTATATATCTGTAAATACTACTATGGGGTATTAGGTGGGGTAATTTTAATCTATCTGTGTAAATTAAGAATAAAAAATAATTGTTATCTGCCTTTATAGTGCTCATTAATGATTTAGAAATCCATAATATTTCTGTGACACTCACACAGACTAAATATTATAGTTTATTATTTAGCAATATATTAGCTTACTATATGTAACAATGCAAGATCAGAAATTTTTATGAATTTAGAAAATAAACATTTTTTTTCTGAAAAAATATTTATGGCTTTGTCAGTTTTCTCAGAGCACCTAAAACTTCCTTGTTTCTTAAGCTGTAAATAAAGGGGTTTAATAGAGGAATCACAATGGTGTAGAACAGAGAATACATTTTATCCTTATATTTACTTGGTCTAGACCCAGGGCTCACATACATGAAGAAGAGAGTACCATAGAACAAAGACACCGAGAGCAGGTGGGCACTGCAAGTGGAGAAGGCTTTGCTTCTGCCCCTCTCAGACTTTGCTTTCAGAATGGAAAAGAGGACATGGGCATAGGAGACTATGATACTCATGAAAGTAACAGCTTGTATGACAGAGGCAAAAATGAATGCCACCAACGAATTAATAGATGGGTCAGTGCAAGAAATTGTATAGAGTGGCAATATCTCACAGTAGAAATGATCTATTATATTGGACCCACAGAACGTTAATCTAAATAATAAACCTACATGAACAAGTGGATGTAAAAAGCCAATTATATATGAAACACTTATCAGGCAAGTGCACACTCTGTTGGGACATCACCACAAGATAGAGCAGAGGGTTGCATATGGCTACATAGCGGTCATAGGCCATCACTACCAAGAGGAAGCATTCTGTGGTTGCACTGGATCCAAAAAAATAATATTGGGCCATGCATTCCAATAGAGAAATCATTTTACCATTGTCTAAGATGTTGACAAGCATCCTGGGAGTCACTGAGGATGAAGTACAGGCATCAGCAAAGGCTAAACTTCCAAGGAAAAGGTACATGGGAGTGTGAAGATGAGGGTCCCTCCAGATGAGAAAGATTAAGCCAAGGTTGCCCACCATGGTGGTGACATAGATGAGGAAGAACACCAGGAACAGGGGACTTGCAGCTCTGGACTACCTGTGATTCCTCTGAGAACAAACTCCATCAGCTGGGTCCCATTCACCTCCATTACATCCAATCTGGCTGCTCACTGTGACGAGATTTAGATGGAGAAAATACAACAAAAATTCAAACCGGGTGGAATTAACATCAGTGTCACATCTTTTCCCTCACATGCGACTTAATCAACACATATGAATATGGAATAGTTCTGTTTTTATAAATACACATGACATGAATATTTTCAGAATGCTTTTGAGGTATAGGGAGTTTTATGCTTTTATGAGACATATTAAGGAATAGCCTAAAGGCATCAATAACCTCTTACAGTATATTCAGAGTCACTCTACATTGCATAGATAGGTGTAATATTTTATGCACATTAAGGATGGAAAATATTTAATGCACTACAACTACTTAACACAATGCTGATAAAACTCCAAAAATGCATATCCATTTCTCAACTACTTCTTATGCCCTTTATAACTGAACAAAAAAAAAACAGAAGAAACTTTTTATTTTAATAGAATATATCATTAATCCTTCCTAAGATGAAAAAATAATAAATCAAACTGTTATTTCTGATAAACATTTTTTAATTTCTTAAGTAAAATGATACTGAGCAACATCATTAGTTCATTTAGGACACTAATTATTTGGTATCTTCAATGTTATGACACTGTCATTCTTAGCTCATGATATAGAATCAATAACTGAGGTGACATAGCCATGGTGTTAAAATGACTGTTATAAGAAGAAACACACATGCTCACACATACACTAGTAATTTGTTTGTATCTTAAAAATTAACATAAGAGCTCTCCTTACACTTGTCAGTTCCAGAAGCTATGCAGCTGACAATGACCTTTAATAGTTTGATTACACATGCTTCTAGAGTTGGTAGCAATTGGTTGCCCCTCCAATAGATTGTAAAAGTGGGATTATCAAAGTTCGAATATAGCATTACAAAAGAAGCCATAGCCTGCAGCATATAACTTCAGGCAAGGAAGGAATGCTAAAACCAGAAAAAGCAAAAGAATCTTCTCTAGGAAAGAGCACACAAATTGGTTATCTACTGCTAAATGGTCAGCCCTGAAAACACAAACATACAAGTAACATTGTATGGACATATATGTGCATAATGGCAATAGAGAAAAAGAAGCCATGAATTTGATAGAGAGAAGGGGTGAGGATAAATGGGAAGAATTGAGAATATGAAAAAGAAAATTTGTTTGGAGTATTATTGGACATGATAGCATATAAAAAGAGCATATTAACAGTTTGATAATGAGTCTAATAATTATTTGGAATTCTACTCCAAATCTCCAAAGACATCAGATTATTCTTATCTAATGTCTGAAAAGAGTTCAACAGTGAAACTAAATCTTTAGATAACTGACTTCATTCTTTCCACATATTTCTAAGAACACTATGTAAACCATGAACTCAGTGAGGACAGAACTGACTGTCCAAAGATATCACACATTTCTATGGTTATCAGTAATTGGAAAAATCTTCTTGGTTCAGAAATATTTGCAAAGTCAGTGTCAGAATACATTTTATTTAAATTCCCAGCATATTGGTTCTATGCATTATCTTACTGGAGTTTTTTTTTTTTCTATTTCAGTATTTTTGAGTTTCAACTGAGTTTCAATTACCTCCAAATTACTGGGTAATCTGCCCTAATCTTAATCATAACCTTGTTTTAAATTTTTCTCTGCAAAGGGTTGGATTCACCAAGAGGCATAGTGATCTATAAGTCTATGGTTCTTCACTGACGTCAACAAGCAGCATAGCAAAGAGGCTAATCATAGAGTTTGTTGCACACTTACATGATTGGGTTCAAATTTCTGGTCTAAAAATACTTAAGTACGTATCCATAAGGATGAAGAGGAGCAGACAAGATGCTTCAGGGTTTTTTTTCCTATCTGTACTGCTTCCTATTCCATTTTGTAGATAAATGCTCTCAATAACAAATACTTTCCTCGTATACTGGCACTTTATATAAAGAAACTCTTGGTATTAAAAGATTCTATTTTAAAAATAATTAAAATACTGTATCAAATAAAATACTGTATCCTCACCTAATTCCTAAGGAGATGTATGGATCTGGATGCTGTGAGTTTAAATCATCATGAAGAGCTCTTAAGGTGAAGAAGAACAAAGATAACATAGACTATTGTTCTCCTCATGTTATTTTTCCTTAAGAAGAATTTAGATTGAGTGATTTTTTTTTTCATATCTTAAATCTTACTTGTGAGAGTAACACTGTAATTCCCTCAATGCTACTAAAAGAATCCCAGTATAATAGCCAGTCCCCAGGTAGTATGCAAAAGTTACTTCTAGTAAACCTATTACAACAATTGTTTCCATGTTTTCTTTTTCTTGAAAACAACAACATTACAAATTAATTAGAATAAAACACACATTCCATTTAGATTTTTATGATGCTTTAGATGTAACTGACTTTCCAACTAAATTTGACTTAGGAAAAATAACCTACAACAAGTGCTGGGAGAGTGTGGGGAAAGGGGAATTTTCATTTGTATAAATACATACATAGAGTTTAAAGGGGTTCAAAAGAAAGAAAATGAAGGGAGAAATGATAGAATTATATTATAATTTCAAGAATAAAAGAAAAACTGAAAAAGAAATAGAGTTAGTCAGAGCAAAAGTACAAGTTCCAAACATGTAGTATGAGTATTTTCAAAGATTTAATTAAATTTAATAATTTTATATTCATATTTTTCTTGACTAGTATTTACCTTTCCTGTAAGAAAATAAAAAACTAAGAGAGATAATAGATAATTGTATAAATAATTATTATCATTTTAGAAATTATTAACATTATCTATTATATATCTATATATCTGTAATATATAATATATATATTATATATCTAAAATATGATAATTGATACAAGAGTTTGAATATAAGAAATCTTGTGTTCATAATCATGCATAATGAGCTACTGACTAAATGATGAACTATGGTGATGCTGACTTAGATTTACTTCCCTGACCTGGGTTTGGGGTTAGTCTAGATCTTAACTATTGTATCCCTAATGTGTCTCTCTGTTGGATTTTTAACAGTGTATAGGACTTAAGTATCTTGAAATATTATGGAAGCAAGGCTAAAAAGATCAGTTTTAAAGGCTTGGAGGAAAGCAGCCACGTCACTAAAGTTATTTTTAGAAATTATATTTATAATATTTCTAACAGCTGTGAGAAATCAATATCTAACGCATGAATTGCATTCCAGAGTTTCAAATGTGATAGTTAATGCTCCAGTGGTTTATAAGAATATTTTGTGAAATAAACAAATCAAGATTGGGGGTTTCACTTGAACTGATGGAGAGCTTCTGGTCATGACCCAACAGGACAAAGCAGTCTTTAAAGGTCCTTCCTGTGCCATGATTCTGCAGATAAAGTTCTGCTCCTTATTGATAAAAAATAAGCTTGTATGTTTTTATATAGGTAGTTTCCAATCACGTTTCTGGGTTTCCTGGAGAACTAATGAAAGGCTTTACAATCACTGGATTTGAATGGAAGGGAAGATTTTCTTTAGAAATTGAGATTGGAGAACTTCTGGCCCAAGATATTTTATTGGTCATAGAAATATTAATGATTAAAATTATAATAGGATCTTCTATAACTCTGATGAGCAACTTAAACATTTTCACCACTTAATTATAGGATATGCCACGGAGAAAATAAAACAGACATTGCTAATGTTAAAGAGCAATCCTTTGTAGATGAGAATCGATGAAAATTATAATTAAGTCTGTCCTGTGCCCATATGCTTTGAGGGTAAATTAATAACCATTTTCTTAGCAGAGCAAAAGTAGAACTGTAACAGTCTCCTCATTAATGTTAGTACATTGGGAGCATTTCACTTATACACTTACTTATTGAAATAAGGAATGCTGCATTCAATTTCAACACAATTTAATGCAATTAATAATGGCAACACACAAATAGACTGTTTGGGATGTTGTGATATCACTAGAATTTCTGCATGTCAAAGATCTATCCACCAATAAAATGCATAATGCTGATTACACATGTGTAGACACCACTTGTGCAAAATGGTAATTAAATGAAATCAATCTGCAGATTAACAGATTGTTCTACTGGAAGCAGTTGTCCAGGAGCTCCTTTGATGATCTTTCTGACATTAGAGTTTGGACAAATCACATGCTGACTATAGAAAAAACAATCATGCCACCAATATATTTCATTATCTGGATCAATTTATCTATACAATGAGGAGTTGATGAATGCAAGGTTTTCACAAAGGATGTTTTTTTAAGCCTTTGAAAATATTTGCTTTGAACTTATTGTGATTTATCCTGTTTCTTCCTCTTGGAATAAAAATTGTTTGTAACTTATTTTTTATTTTACATGAGCCCACAGTTGTGAGACTGACATTTTAGAGAGATTATGGATATTTTAGAGTCTTTGGATATGTTCATTTTGTGGGGGTAGTTTCGAGACAAGTTTTCTCTGTTGTAACTCTGACTGTCCTGGAACTCACTCTGTAGACCAGGCTGGCCTCGAACTCACAGAGATCCACCTGCCTCTGCCTCCTGAGTGTAGGGATTAAAGGAGTGTGCCACCATTGCCTAGCTGAATATGGTCTTTAAAATATTTATTTTCTTTTTATTGAAAGATAGATTCTTTTCTCACATAATGTACCCTGATCATAGTTTTACCTCTTCTGCTCTCCCAGTTCCTCCCCACATCCTCTGTCATTCAAATTCATTTCCTTTAGGTCTCTCATTAGAAAACAGCAGGCTTCTAATAGATAATAATAAGACACAACAGAATAAAATATATTACGATAAAATGAAAAGTATCACGTTGAAGTTGAGCAAGCCGAACCAACAAAAGGTAAAGAGTCTGAGCGAAAGGCACAAGAATCAGAGACCCATTCACTTGCACATTCAAGTCATGAATCCCAAAAATGCACTAAGCTGGAATCCATAATAGGACCTGCTACAGACTGAAGAAGGTCTGTGCATGCATGCTGATTCGGTCGGTGAGTTCATAGGAGCTTTGCTCATGTTGATTTATATGGCCCTGTTTCTTGGTGTCCTCCATTCCTTCTGGCTCTTATACTTTCTGCTTACTCTTCCTCGTACTTTCCTGAACTCTGAGGGAAGGGATTTGATGGAGATATCTAATTTAGGACTGAGTGTTCCAAGGTCTCTCACTTTCTGTGTAATGTCTGACTGTGGGTCTCTGGATTTGTTCCCACCTACTGCAGGAGGAAGCTTCTCTGACTGAACAAGACATTCATCTATGAGTAGAGTGGAATATCATTAGGAGTCATTTTATCACCACATGTTGCTTTTGTTTCTGTTTTTGCTTTAGACCAATAGTATTTTGGCTTACCCTGGGTGTGTGAGCTATCTAGTCTCTGGTTCTTGATTATCCAAGCAGTGTTAGATGTGGGTTCCATTTCATAGAGTGGCCTTAAGTCAAATCAGATATTGCTTGGTTACTCCCATAAGCCTTGTGCCACCATTACCCTAGCATATCTTGCAGGCAAGACATCATGTTAGATCAAAGCATGTGTAACTTGGTTGGTATTTATGCTTCTCTTTTGGTATTGTGTAGAGTATCTTCCTATACCAAAGATGCTAGAACATAGGGGTGAAGGTTCTATGTAGGCACCAACTCAATTTCTCCATGTTCAATGAGTTGTGTATGCATTGCCTTCAGCAATGTGGCCTTGTTGTCAGTTTTGTGGAGAAATATAGTCTTGGCAACAGTCTGAGTTATTTGGGGATTCCCTTGGGACCCTTTTGGCCAATGACTTAAGTAGATATATCTCAATCCCAGTACTGTACGGTTCTTTTAGTGACAGGAAAGCACCAGTTGGGACTGTGTTTTCCCCATTACTGGGCATTGCTATTTACATTGCCTTTATATATGTATATATTTTGGGAAGTTTCTACTACATTAGGTTTCCATACTACTCCTAAAATACTCCTTAATTTTAGCTATGTCTCCCTCTGTAGTCTCCCTCAACCCCCTTTCCTCTTCCCTTCCCTACTTGACCTTCCCATTCCCCCATCAATCCATAAATATCTATTCTATTTCCCTTTCTGACGAGATCTATCTGTATGTCAAGTCCCTTACTCTCTATCGACCATCTGTGGCTCTATAGACTGTAGAGTGGTAAATATCTTAGAGCGCTTGGATGTTTGAAAGGGAGATTTGGGATGTTTAAAAGATACTGAACTTTTAAGGGGTTTGAACTTTTGAGAACTGTAGGATTGTGATAATATTATTAATATGAAATATTGTTGATGAACAAGAAAGCTAAGTTTATGGTTTAGCAATAAAGTGTTTGTTTATTATGTTGACAAGTGATCAATTATGCTGGATAGTTTTTATGTGAACTTAACATAATCTAGAAAAGCTATAATAATTTTGAAAGAAGAAACTCAAATGATAAAATGCCCCCACCAGATTGGCCTACTATCAAGTCTATGATGCATTTTTTTTTCATTGAAGATTGATGTAGAAGACCCAGCTCACTGTGGGTTGTGACACCCCTTGGCTACTAGTCCTGGGTGCTATAAGAAAGCTGACTAAGCAATCCATAAGGAGCATATCAGTGAAAAGCACCTCTCCATGGCTCCTGCATCAGTTTCTACCTCCAGGATCCTGTCCTTGTTTAAATTCCTGCCCTAATATCTCTCAGAAATGGAGTGTGACCTAAAAGCTGTTAGCTGAAATGAACCCTTTTCTCCCTCAAGTTATTTATGGACATGGGATTGTTTCCAAGCAGTATAAACCTTAATAGTGACAACTCCAATTCTTTTTTAGGGGTTCAATCACTACTAAATAAAACTCTATTCTATTTTCTGTGTAGATCTGTATAGATCTTTGTAACTTGGTAAAGCAAAATGAGATGTCAGGTGAAGAGTTTTCCTACTACTGAGATCTACCTCCATAAATAGTACAACCCAAGTCCCAGAAGTCTCATCTACCAAGCTATCAAGCTTCCACAGTAGAGTAATTAAACAAAGTGAGTTTGAATTGGAGGTTTAGAAGTCATCTTTGTAAATGTGTCATGACTGCATATCTCCCTCCTAATGTCAAAGTTTCCCCATATTTTCCTCTCCTACACACACATTCACACATTTAATTATTACTTCCATCCATGCCTTAGTTGTCTGGATTAAATAGAAACAGGTCCTGGATGTACTGCATCCTTTTGGATTAAGAAGATTTCACTCCAGGCTGGAGAGATGGCTCAGCATTCAAAAGCACTGGTTGCTCTTCCAGAGAGAACTTGGTTCAATTTCCAGCAGCCACATGGCAGCTCACAGCTGTCTGTAACTGTTTCAGGGGGTCTGACACCTCATAGAGATACACATGAAGGCAAAACACCAGTGTAAACAAAAATAAATAATTTTTTAAAGATTTTACTCTGTTATGCCCTATTGGAGTGGTAACACTGGGAGGACTGCTCTTTTCTGTTGGGAAGCAGGACAAAGGGTGGGAAGATCTGGGAGATAGAGGAGATGGGAGAGCAGGGAGGAGTGGAGGTATGAGAGGAGTGGGTCAGAATGTATTTTATGAGAGACAGTAAATAAATAAATAAATAAATAAATAAATAAATAAATAAATAAATAAATAAATAAATAAATTCGTAGATATATAAATACATAAACAAAAAAAAAAAGAAGGCTTTACTCTGATCTCCCAGGGTCTTTAACAATGTCAAGCTTCTTATATGATTAATTCCAGGATTTGTTGTTATCTTAGACAGAAAATTAGAAAATGTCTTAACAAATCTGTCTCTGTAACATGACCTATCTGAGCTATCTCTTTTGAACATGGATGTCCTCATTAAAAAATGACTTTGGAAAACCTCCTAAGCTCAAAATAAGAAGTTAGTGCATTTCCTCTTAGGTTTCTATCTTCCATCCTTTCTTTCATGGTATTATAACTAGTCCTGAGGTGACTGCAGTGTGTAATACTAGTCAAGAACTGTATTCAGCAGTCTATAGAATGTGTATTGCAAAATCTATCATATTCTAAATAAAAAATAAGAAACTAATATTATCTTTATTTTTCTATTTACTTGTGAGATTTATTTTTAGGTTGGATCATAGATACTCCCCAAAAGCTAGTTTGTTGACCTCTTAGAACTCGGATAATGGTGTTTTGGGAAAGTGGTGGGCACTTTAAGAGGTGGAACAAGAAGAAAATATTTTACTGAAGTAAATCTTTGAAGTGGTTCTAGGCACTGGAAACATTTTTCCTTTTGTTTCTTGACAAGAAGAAACAGTCATTTCCCCTCTACTACTTGCTTCTGCCATGATGTTCTTTGTTACCCAAGCTTAAAGAAGCCATTCCAGGCAACCATCAAATGATATATATGTCTTGATGTTTATATTAATTCTTAGAGAATTTTATATATTGTACTTGAACATTTTCATCTATTTCCCCCATGTCCACTATTATAGCACACAACTCAAGTTGGTGTTCTCACAGTTTCAAAGAGCCCACTGTGTCTAGTTAGTCTTGCTAATATACTCTTAGCTGTGGGACCATCCTATAGAATGTGTTAGGTTTACATTATCTACAGACTCATAAAAAACCCACCCTCCCTCTTATGTCAACTTTCAATTACCAACCATTCCTGGCCAGAAGTGGGACTTAATGTCCACCCATTCCCCTCCGTACTGGGATTTTCTCTGCCCTGAATGTGCACAGGCCTTGTGCATGTTGTCGCAGCATCTGTGATTAATATGTGTAGCTGCTGTATCATATTGTATATCAAAGACACTGTTTACCTGCAGTCATATACCATCTTTGGCTTTGACAGTCTTTCATGCCCATCTTCAACAGTGAGGAAGGATGTGATATTGCTGTCCCATTTAAAACTGGTCACTCCCTTTTATTCTCTATATTTGTGCTACTTGTGTGCCTCTTTGTTAGTTGCTGACTACTGAAGGAAAGGGCTTCTCCAACAAAGGTCTGAGATATATCTCTTAAAGGCTGAACAAATAAGTTTTCATCATTTCAAGTTCTCAACCTCGGGAAACTGATAATAGATAATCAAAAGTGGATAACAGATCCTACATAAAAATATGGCGCAAAAGGGATGTTTGGTCTTTTGGAAGCAGACAGAATATCTTTAAGTCTTACTGATATCTTCTAACTCTTCAGTAAATGGCATACTCATAACTTTTACAGATAAAACCTGCACCTATAGAAATGTGTGGTCTATTGTTTCCTTTTTGACACAGGACCTGACAACATGACAATCCTGTCCTGCATCCCTTAGCTGTCCTTGCTGGGGTCACTACCCAAGGCAATTCTGTATTTCATAAAAGAGAAAGTTTTCTTGAAGCAAAAAATATATGTTACAGAGAATGTGTATATTAAGTGTAGCAGTAACACAGACACAAATGGCACATTTAAGAACTGGAAATCAGTGAATTTACCATATGGTCCAAATATTCCATGGACTATGCCCAAACTACTCAACATCCTGTGCCACAGATACTTGATCAGCTGTACTCATTGCCACTCTGTTTACAATAGCTATGAAATGTAAACAACAGCAGATGCCCTACATCTATGAAATGCCTTACAACAGATGGATGGATGGATAATGAAAATGTGGTGCCCAATAAGAAAAATGAAATCATGAAATCTGCCGGTAAGTGGATGGACTTAGGAAATATTACACTGAGTGGGTTAACCCCGGCCAAGAAAAATGAATGCCATATGCTCTGTACTAGACAGAAATCTAGTGTCAGACATAAAAACAGCACAAAAATAAACTCAGAATGTCTGCTCTTCAAGCCTAACTCACACAGAAAAGCAGGTATTGGCTTTTACCTGTCTTGGATGATCATGGAAAGAAAGAAATTAACAGAGGATAATAAGTTTTCATTGTAACATGTTTTCAAAATGTTTTTCCACCTGACACATGAATTGTCTGCGGTCATTTTACCCTCTCTCCTGCTCTATATCAATATGGCTGAGAAAACATGTAGTGTAGTTTCCCATGGGGTACATCACAATGTAATTTAGTACAAGTTTTTATGAAACAGCAAATGTAGACAGGTGACAAAATATATGTTAATATTTAGCAAATGCATAAGGGCATAAGCCCATATGAGTTGAAAAATTTATGAAAAAAAATGAAATACTTTTGCACTGTGTTTAATTGGTAAAATTGAGTTATAACTTTTTCTATCCTCATTCACAAAAAGCAACCTGATTGGACTGCAGCCCACACACCGGAATGAACAGGGCAGATGACGAGAAAAAAAAAACCAATGTACATGAAGCCAGTCTGTCCACTATGAGCTGTGGGTTACAGGACTCAATAAACTCCTCAAATTTAAACTAAAAGGCGGGACACAACATGCCATGGATATGTGGACATTTTCCCTCTATTGTCCATATTCAGAAGTCTATATCCAATATAGTCAGTCAGAAGGACATAAAGGTCACACACTTCCACAATTGCCTTATAGAAGCATACTTACTTTAGAGAAGGAAAAAATAATATAATAGTAAGTTTGAGGGTTCGATTATAAAAACTTTTATAATCAGTTATAATCTATGAGTCAGTAGTAAGTAATGCAAATATATTAGCACAATAAATGGTAGAAATTTTATATCAATTTACAAATTTTCTTTTTATGCTAATTAATTTTTTTTATATTTTTACATGTTTTTTATTGACGTGGGGCACAAACCATGGTGTGCAAGTGGAAGTCAAAGAAAAACCTTCTAGAGTTAATTCTCTCCTTCTACCATGTAGGTCAAGAGGATCAAATCCAGGTTAGCAGACTTGGCAGCAAGCACTTTTACTACAGTCATTTTGCAAATTCTCCATTAGATTTTTTAATGTATTTTGTTTTCAAGTTGGCAAATTTGTATATTTCAATGACAGTGACATAAATATTTACCTCATTAAGACTACTCACAGATTTCAAGAAATACTTAGTTTAAATGCTTCATTTTTCACCATTTAACATAATTACACATATTTTATAAAGAGAAGATGTGGAGTAAAACTTCTTCAAGCATGAAAAGGGAAATATAGGTTTGTAAGCAGAGGATTTGTGCATACTTTCCATGAAATAAAATCAATAAAGTTTTAAAATATCTAAAAATATCTGGGGAGAAAGTTTATCATTCTACTAAAGAAAGCAATTTAGTGAGCATGGATTAATATTGGGGTGGAGTGGAGAGATGACTCAGCTGTCAAAACAATTACTACTTTTCCAGAAAATTCAAGTTCTATTCCAAAAACCTCAATCAGCAATACTCAGCTGCCTGTAACTCCAGCTCTGGCTCCTTAGATACTCCAAGACACCTCTCTCTCTCTCTCTCTCTCTCTCTCTCTCTCTCTCTCTCTCTCTCTCTCCTCTCTCTCTCTCTCTCTCTCTCTGCCTGTAACTCCAGCTCTGGCTCCTTAGACACTCCAAGACACTCTCTCTCTCTTCCCTCTCTCTCTCTCTCTCTCTCTCTCTCTCTCTCTCTCTCTCCCCCCCATGTGTGTGTCTTTCTTTCAAGAGTTTTAGAATGTATGTACTTATAAAGCAAATGATTCCTAATGTACAAATACTTGAATTAAAAAACATTTAGAGTCCAGAAAGAAAATAACCAGCCCAGGAATTACTCTTAAAATCCTAATTTAATATTTTAATAACAGTCGTATTATTCTAAAGGTATGTGTAGTCTAACAATAGGTAAGATTTCTGTTATGTTCAAAACAGAATCAAATATTATGATGCATTGCAAAAGAGAGGGAAAGATAGTATGGAAAATATGAAATTTCAAGAATAAACTTATTATTTTATGACTTTTTTCAGAGCACCTATAACTTCCTTGTTTCTTAAGCTGTAAATAAAGGGATTCAGCAGAGGAATCACAACAGTGTAGAACAGGGAATACATCTTATCCTGGTTTTTACCAGACCCAGACCCATGACTCACATACATGAAGAGGAGAGTGCCATAGAACAAAGAGACAGAGAGCAGGTGGGCACTACAGGTGAAGAAGGCTTTCCTTCTGCCCTTCTCAGACTTCATGTTCAGGACAGCAAACAGGACACGGGCATAAGAGACTACAATAGTCACAGAGGTACTAATTTGTATGGAAGAAGCAAAAATAAAAGCCACTAATGCATTAAGAGCAGGATCTGTGCAGGAAATTGTATAGAGTGGCAAGATTTCACAGTAGAAATGATCAATAATATTAGACTTGCAGAACGATAATCTGAATAATAATCCTACATGAACTATGGGATTTAGAATGCCAATTATATATGACATGCTGATTAACACCGTGCAGAGTCTTTTGGACATCACCACTAGATAGAGCAGAGGGTTGCATATGGCTACATAGCGGTCATAGGCCATAGCTACCAGCAGGAAAATTTCTGTGGTTGCACTGAAACAAAAAAAATAAAATTGGGCGAAACACTCACCCATGGATATCATGTCATTCTTATTTAAGAATTTCACAAGCATCTTTGGGGTCACAGAGGAGGAAGTACAAGCATCAGCAATGGCTAAATTTCCAAGGAAAAGGTACATGGGAGTGTGAAGATGAGGGTCCCTCCAGGTGAGAAAGATTAAGCCAAGGTTGCCCACCATGGTGGTGACATAGATGAGGAAGAACACCAGGAACAGGGGGACTTGCAGCTCTGGACGATCTGTGATTCCTCTGAGAACAAACTCCGTCAGCTGGGTCCCATTCACCTCCATCACACCCCTTCAGGCTGCTCACTGTGAAGAGAGACAAGAGACAAGAAAATATGAACAAGACTCAGTGAGAATGAATCAGATTATTGCTCACATTCTTACAAGTCAAATGCTCCTAAATAAACAATATAAAATGAATTGTTTCACTTTCTGAGGCTTTCCTGAAATAGGAAAAGTTTTCTGATCAGTTTTGATGTGTGCATTCTGTAACTTGCAATTCTCTGAAAAGTAACTGAGGAGGCCACAGACATTGGTTTACCTGACCTTAGTATGCATGTTGGCCTAAATAACTATAAAGTATGTATAATTTAACATAACCTTAGATTTTGTATAATTTAAATACACTTATAATATATATTTTACACAATATTTAGAATGACTAAATGCAAAATAAATTGCATACTAAAATATTTTGAAGACAAGCCCAAGTTGAAAAGTCTCTTTGTAGGAAGTATTGCTTTAAATACATTTGCATTCCAGTACACAATGGGCTTTGAATGTGCTTTCACTCTCCTGCTTTCTCCGGGTCCCCTGATGTTCCCCTTTGCTTTCTCAAGTGGCATCATCATACTCATCCTACTTTCTTTTTACGTATGTATTTTAATATTCTTTTATGGGACAAAAATGGACTTATTTTTTTGTGTTAGTTATATTTGGGTATCTATTATTTTAAAATATAAACAGGTCAGGTAAACAAATGGTGATTTAAAATATTTTTGTTCTTCCTATCCTTCTCAAATATGTTCTTTTTTTATATACATTTATAAAAACAATCACAACGTTTAAATATAATATTTTATGATTTTTTTCAACAAATACATCTAAGGAAGCACTAATTCATTTCCGTAATGGATTGAAGACACCTAAGTTAAAATATTATGACTTTTAGTTTGTAACAAACAACATATTACTCATAAGTTAATCCATGATTTATAATCACTACTTATTTTAAGATAAAACTCACACACACATATCTGCATAACTTGCTTACATTCTACTGATAGATCAAAGAAATATAATTTAAGTATTCAGGTGTCTGTGGAAAATTGTCCATTGAATCAAGAATGTATTTTAATATTTTAGTTGTTCGTAGTTTTAAAGAACAGATTGTACCAATGGCACTATGACACCACAGCCTTTAATTTATTTGAGTGACATTGTGAAATTAAAGGTGCTATTTAACATTAGAAAACATTTTACCGTAAAATGAGTGGCCAGTGTCCCCAATATCTGCATTCAGCATGAGTCATGAAAACTTTTGCATATATATAGAATAACTTAGGAAAAAACATAAACCTAGTTAATTTATGAGTACAGACGTAATATACAAGACAGAAAACTTCACCAAGACACATGAACCCATGAATGTACCCACAGGAGTGTTGCCAGATCTGTACAATACAGAAAGGGCATTCAAGTCAGGGACATTTTAGTATACTTTAGTGATGACTAAATATGTATAATTCTGGGTATAAGGTGGTTAGTGTGTTCGTGTCACTGTATTGTTGATCTGAAATTAAAACTTATTACTTAGATATATCAGGTTTTGGTGTCTAGTCATCCAATGTATAGAGATGGCCATGGAATCTACAGATAAGGCCAGACCAACAGGTTTCTTATGAACATGTGTGCTCACGTTTTTAAAATCTTAGTTGGCAGTTCATTTTAGAATCAATTAGCAACTCCATGCCTCTTTTCTGATATCCTCTGCTTTATTTTTTTTTAATGGGAAAATAAAGCTCTTTTAAAGAGAATAGGCAAGAATAATCTTGAGTCAGTGAAAATATGAAGAACTGAAATATTGTACAGAAAGAAACACAGGGGCTTTTTGCTTGTTTGTTTCAAATAAATAGAAAAATTAATCTGTTAAATTGGTTCACTTCTATCCCTACTAAGAATAGTAAAAAATAAATTTGCTTGAAGTTTAATTAGAAGCTGAAATACAATTGCAGAGAAGCAGCTAATGTTGGTAAGAATATATTAAATGTTCCACTGTCATATATCAAAAAGTATAAGATGACCTTTGCTTACATTTGCCTAGTATTAAACACGAGACTGATGCTGGCATTCTTTTGGGAGTGCTTTCTTTCCTCTTATTCCCAGGCTTCCCAAGGAATCCAATAACCAGCTGAGGAAGCAGCCATAGATGCCATAAGAAGCCTCGGGGACCAGAAATTCATCCTGATTTTACAACTTTCCAAAAAATAAAAATAAAAATATCAGAAAGGATAATTTTACTTAAAAAGAATCACAGCACAGAGGTAGACCACATGAACTCTTACAAATCCACATGAATGATTTCAAATCTTTGTTGAACTAATAGCTGTGAGTTGACAGGGTTTAGAGAAAGTGGACAATATATTCCATTTGTCTTTTAATAACTACTTTGTGTCCCATTTCTGAAATAATTTCCCTAGAAAGACATTTCCACATCCATATTTCTATGTAGGTATTAACAAATTATGAAAAACTTCGAGTACCTGAGTAGTTGAACTATTTATTATAAATGAAAATGAAAATTTTCTCACTGAATTCCTATGAAAATCTTTGCAGGCATGGAGCCACAACTTAAATCTCCATGAAAATGTTCAAGCTTCAGGAACAGGAGTGTCTGTGACAACTGTCCTTCTCCTGTCAATTTTCCTTAAAAAATGCAGTTTGTGGGGAATATTTATTTCTTACATCTCAATTCTAAAACTCCCTCAGTGCTAACAAAATCTCCCTATAGGATAAAGCGAATCTGCTGGGCATTATTTTTTATTCGGTTAATTATTACTAACAAATCTATTGTAACTGCCCTTACATGTGACTGCTTGCTTTCTAAAACCAAAATAGTAAAGGTCAGTTATACATAAAAGTATTTGTTCCATGAACATCCTTCAGATATTTAGGTGTGATTGACTTACCATCTTTATTGAACTTTGTTCAATAATCATATTAAAATGTATAGGAAAATATTTATTAATACACATATATTAGTATAAATATTGTTCACCCTTATGACAATTATCAAATGTTCCCATACGATTTTCATTTTAAAACAGTATTTAATAAATCCAATTCAATAAATGGTATACTAGATTGTTTCATAATTTCTCCCATTGAGCCCTGTGAGTGCCAGTATGATTGCATTTCTTATTCCTAAAGTAAGCAAATTTAATGTGGTTTGCTGAAACCAAATATAAGCAATGAGAGTATATACAAACAGAGAGAGAAAAATTGCTTCAGTCTCACTGATTACTGGTGAATACTAATAGCATTTTCACATATGATTCTCCCACCTTCTACCCATTCGTGTCTTTCCATTTCTGTATATAGTATTAATATATACTGTCTTAACACAAAGAGTGACAGATTTTCTAATCTCTTAGCTTCAAAAATCATGAACTCACTTTTCCTTGTTATAAAAGTTTAGTGAAAACATTCCCACACCTAAGGCTAAGGGAACATTGCAGAGGTGGAGGCAGATACACCTAAGAGCCAAAAGATCATCGAGTTTGCTGTGAGGTTGTTTCTACTACTAATATCAGAAGCAACACCCATAAAATCTCACCAACACGACCAGACAAATGTGTGCTGAGTAAGAATGACACCAATGCACATACCAAACTGGATGCAGAAAAGCCCATGAGACCTCAGCCCTACACAAGGAACTATAGGCAACTAAGGAAAGCTAGGAGCAGGAGAAGTGGTCTAAGTGGTCTTCCTCAGGAAAAAACAAAACAAAAAACAAACAAACAAACAAAAAAAACACACAAATAGGAACTTCAGTGTCAAATGATCAGGCCTGAAGACATACATACAAGAAACTTTAAATGAACAGGTATACATATACTAGTTTTCAATTAAAATATAAAATTATTATTGTATGCACATATTTGTGCAATAATAATAAATGGATATATACATATGTGCATGCAGTAGTAAATTGTAAAAAAAAAAGGTCATAAATTTGAAAGACAGTGGGAAGGAGTGCATGGGAGTGTTTGGAGGGAGAAAAGGAAAGATAAAAACGTTGTAATTAAAATAGTCTAAAAATATTCAATGAATATCTCTAAACTTAAAGTTCAAAAATTGAAAACTTTGCGTCCATATATATTTACATTGTTAAGAATTTGGTATTATAATTTTGCCATGACTCTATGGGTATGTTGTGATCATTTACATTATATATCCAGAAGCAACACATGTTGTTTTTTTAGACTAAGCAAAAATCACACACATTCCATATTTGTATATGTACACATGATAATGTATCTATATCTATGTAAACATAGCACAAAATATTCCTGAAACACGTGTATTTGGAAAAGCTAGAACAGTTTATAATAATTTATGTTTCCTTAAATTTATTGAAAATTGTAAAGTTATGACTGTATCTCTTTATGAGTACAAAATGAAGTTTTGGTATTTCCATGCAGTACTTCATCATTAACCATTGTCACTGTGTTGTGAAGATCTCCTAAAGTATCACCTTTTCCTATGAAACCTTCTTCCCCTAACAACCATCTCTTTGGACCGTCAACTCTCAGGGCTCTGATAACTACATATCTACTCTTCTGTGTGTCTTGTTTTAGATTCTGCATTTAAGGAGACTAAAGAGTGCTGTTTTTTCCGGCCTTGATGATTCCATGTGGCATATCTTACAGATTCATCCTTTTTTTTTTCCAAATGACAGAATTTCCATCTTTTGAATGGTATTTTTTTATGTGTTCTCCTCATTTAATTTGTCAATCCCATCATCAGCAGGCATGTATGGTACTTCAATACATAGGGTGCTGTGAAGTTACTCAGTGGACATGGAAATGTAGACATCTCTTCAGAGTACCAAAAAATAGGAATACTTGTTATTTTTGGAGCCAGTTCCATCTTCTTTGGACAATACAGGCTCAGAGATTTTGACTTTAAGATGTTGATGTCTTCTGATTCCTGATTTCCTCCCTTGCAAAGTAAAGTTGGTAATGTGTACCTACAAGGGCTTCCAAAGAGTCAGATGGAAAAATGAATGTGAAGCTTTTGTCATATTGACAGGTAATAAAGACATGTAATGGTGAGCTGAATTATGTTGGTGGTTGTTTTACTTGTTCATAAATAAAGCTGTCCATCTCTTTCACAAGAGAAAATGGATTGGGAGGAGAAAAAAATGAGATGGGTGCTGTTCACTGGAAATTAAGTTAAGTCTGTACATAAACTCTGTGCACCAAGGTAAATGCTTCTTCAAGTTGACACGGAGAACAGAACATCACTTAGATGGAGCAAGTAAAGGGAAAGAGCTGTAGTATTTCTCAAAACAAAAATTTGTTAATCTAACTGAGAAATTAATTTAATGAATTAACTTACAGAGGAAATTTGAATTGAAAAATAACAAATAAGTAGAATTTGCTATTAAACTCCGTATTAACTGTTTTAAAATAAGATTACTAAGGCAGACAGTCATAGTTAATGCTTTTATACATTTATTTAACAATATGTAAAATGTCAGCTGTGTGAAAGACACAGGATCATATGCACTGTGAAAGAAAGGAAAGTGCAGTAGAAACAATTTCAAATTCTTCAGGAAGTAATTATCATTTTATCACTTTTTTCATAGCACCTATAACTTCCTTGTTTCTTAAGCTGTAAATAAAGGGATTCAGCAGAGGAATCACAATGGTATAGAACAGGGAATACATCTTATCCTGGTTTTTACCAGGTCCAGACCCATGACTCACATACATGAAGAGGAGAGTGCCATAGAACAAAGAGACAGAGAGCAGGTGGGCACTACAGGTGAAGAAGGCTTTCCTTCTGCCCTTCTCAGACTTCATGTTCAGGACAGCAAACAGGACACGGGCATAAGAGACTACAATGGTCACAGAGGTACTAATTTGTATGGAAGAAGCAAAAATGAAAATCACTAGTGAATTAAGAGAAGGATCTGTGCAAGAAATTGTATAGAGTGGCAAGATTTCACAGTAGAAATGATCAATAATATTAGACTTGCAGAATGATAATCTGAATAATAATCCTACATGAACTATGGGATTTAGAATGCCAATTATATATGACATGCTGATTAACACCGTGCAGAGTCTTTTGGACATCACCACTAGATAGAGCAGAGGGTTGCATATGGCTACATAGCGGTCATAGGCCATTGCTACCAGCAGGAAAATTTCTGTGGTTGCACTGAAACAAAAAAAATAATATTGGGCAAAACATTCACCCATGGATATCATGTCATTCTTATTTAAGAATTTCACAAGCATCTTTGGGGTCACAGAGGAGGAAGTACAAGCATCAGCAATGGCTAAATTTCCAAGGAAAAGGTACATGGGAGTGTGAAGATGAGGGTCCCTCCAGATGAGAAAGATTAAGCCAAGGTTGCCCACCATGGTGCTAACATAGATGAGGAAGAACGCCAGGAACAGGGGGACTTGCAGCTCTGGACGATCTGTGATTCCTCTGAGAACAAACTCCGTCAGCTGGGTCCTGTTCACCTCCATCACACCCCCTCAGACTGTTCACTGTGGAGACAAGAGACAAGAAAATATGAACAAGAGTCAGTGAGAATGAATCAGATTATTGCTCACATTTTTATAAGTCAAACGCTCCTAAATAAACAATATAAAATGAATTGTTTCACTTTCTGAGGCTTTCCTGAAATAGGAAAAGTTTTCTGATCAGTTTTGATGTGTGCATTCTGTAACTTGCAATTCTCTGAAAAGTAACTGAGGAGGCCACAGACATTGGTTTACCTGACCTTAGTATGCATGTTGGCCTAAATAACTATAAAGTATGTATAATTTAACATAACCTTAGATTTTGTATAATTTAAATACACTTATAATATATATTTTATACAAAATTTAGAGTGACAAAAATGCAGAATAAATTGCGTACTAAAATATTTTGTGGACAAGCTCAAGTTGAAAAGTCTCTTTGTAGGAAGTATTGCTTTAAATAAAGACATTATCATTCCAGTTTACAATGGGCTTTGAACAAGCTTTCACTCTCCTGTTTTCACTCGCTCCCCTGATGTTTCCCTTGGCATCATCCTACTTTCTTTTTACATATTTTTTTAATATTCTTATATGGCACAAAAATGGACTGTATTTTTGCTACTAGTTATATTTCAGTATCTAGCATTCTAAAACAAAAACAGGTCAGGTAAACAGATAGTGATTTAAAATATTTTTGCTCTTCCTATCCTTCTCAAATATGTTCTCTGATTATTCATTTATAAAAACAATCAAAAATTTTGAATATAATTTTTTATGTTGTTTTTCAACAAACACATGTATGGAAGCATTAATTCATTTCTTTATTGGGCTGAAGACACCTAAATTAAAATATTATGATTTTTAATTTTCAACAAACAACATATTACTCATAAGTTAATCCATGATTTTATAATCACTACTTATTTTAAGATAAAACACACACACACACACACACACGCCTACATAACTTGCTTAGATAGTAATGATAGATTAAAGAAATGTAGTTTTAACATGCCTGTGTCTGTGGAAAATTGTCCATTGAATCAAGAATATCTTCTAATATTTCAGTTGTCCATGATACATTGTAACAATGATGCAGTGACATCTCAGCCTTTCATTTATTTGAGGGACATTGTGAAATTAAAGTGCTATTTAACATTAGAAAACATATTACCTTATAATGAATGGCCAGTATCTCCAATATCTGCATTCAATATAATTCACAAAAACTATCTTTATATATAGAATCACTTAGGAAAAATACAAACCTAGTTAATTTATAATGAGTACAGACATAATATGCAAGGCAGAAAACTTCACCATGCCACATGTAACCATGAATGTACCCACAGGAGTGTTGCCAGATCTGTACAATACAGAGAGAGCGTTCAAGTCAGGAACATTTTAGTATATTTTTGGGTTGACTAAATATGCATAAGGTGGTTGGTATATTTGTGTCACTGTATTGTTAATCTGAAATTAAAACTTATTACTTAGACATATCAGGTTTTGGTGTCTAATCATCCAATGTATAGAAATAGCCATGGCGTCTGAAGACAAGGCCAGACCAATGGGTTTCTTATAAACATATGTATTTACTTTTTAAAAATCTTAGTAGCCAGTTCCTTGTAGAATCAACTAGCATCTCCATGCCCTGCGATTGTAAGAAACAACTTTTCTGAAATTCAATGCTTTATTTTTAAATAATGGGAAAATAAAGATCTTGTAAAGAGAATATGCAAGGAAAATCTTGAGTGAAATTATGAAGAAGAACTGGAATATTGTGCAGAAAGAAACACAGGGGGGTCTTTGCTTTTTTGTTTCAATTGAATAGAAAAATTAATCTGTCAAAGTGGTTCATTTCCATCTCTACTGGGAATAGGAAAAAATAAATTTGCTTGGAGTTTAATTATATGCTGAAACACGAGAACATAGGAATGAATAATACTTATAAAAATGATTAAATGTACCTCTTTCATATCTCAAAAACTGTAAGATGACCTTTGCTTACATTTGCCAAGTATTAAACACGAAACTGATGTTGTTGTTTCTGGGAGTGCTTTCTTTCCTCTTATTCTCAGGCTTCCCAGGGAATCCAATAACCAGCTGAGGAAACTGCCATAGATGCCATAAGAAGCCACACAGCCCTGTGAGCCCCTGAAACCAGAAATTCATCCTGATTTTACAACTTTCCAAAAAATATCAGAAAGGATAATTTTACTTAAAACGAATCACAGCACAGAGGTAGACCACATGGACTCTTACAAATCCACATGAATGATTTCAAATCTTTGTTGAACTAATAGCTGTGAGTTGACAGGGTTTAGAGAAAGTGGACAATATATTCTATTTGTCTTTAGAGAATTGCTTTGTTTCCCATTTGTTTAATAATTCCATTTGAAAGACATTTCTACATCCATATTTCTATGCAGGTATTAACAGATTGTGAAAACTCTGGGTACCTAAGTGGTTGAACTACTATAAATAACAATGAATGTTTTCTCACCGAATTCCTATGAAAATCTCTGCAGGCATGGAGCCACAATACTTAAATCTCCATGAAAATGTTCAAGCTTCAGGAACAGGAGTGTCTGTGACAACTGTCCTTCTCCTGTCAATTTTCCTTAAAAAATGCAGTTTGCGGGGAATATTTATTTCTTACATCTCAATTCTAAAACTCCCTCAGTGCTAACAAAATCTCCCTATAGGATAAAGCGAATCTGCTGGGCATTATTTTTTATTCGGTTAATTATTACTAACAAATCTATTGTAACTGCCCTTACATGTGACTGCTTGCTTTCTAAAACCAAAATAGTAAAGGTCAGTTATACATAAAAGTATTTGTTCCATGAACATCCTTCAGATATTTAGGTGTGATTGACTTACCATCTTTATTGAACTTTGTTCAATAATCATATTACAATGTATAGGAAAATATTTATTAATACACATATATTAGTATAAATATTGTTCACCCTTATGACAATTATCAAATGTTCCCATACGATTTTCATTTTAAAACAGTATTTAATAAATCCAATTCAATAAATGGTATACTAGATCGTTTCATAATTTCTCCCATTGAGCCCTGTGAGTGCCAGTATGATTGCATTTCTTATTCCTAAAGTAAGCAAATTTAATGTGGTTTGCTGAAACCAAATATAAGCAATGAGAGTATATACAAACAGAGAGAGAAAAATTGCTTCAGTCTCACTGATTACTGGTGAATACTAATAGCATTTTCACATATGATTCTCCCACCTTCTACCCATTCGTGTCTTTCCATTTCTGTATATAGTATTAATATATACTGTCTTAACACAAAGAGTGACAGATTTTCTAATCTCTTAGCTTCAAACATCATGAACTCACTTTTCCTTGTTATAAAAGTTTAGTGAAAACATTCCCACACCTAAGGCTAAGGGAACATTGCAGAGGTGGAGGCAGATACACCTAAGAGCCAAAAGGTCATCGAGTTTGCTGTGAGGTTGTTTCTACTACTAATATCAGAAGCAACACCCATAAAATCTCACCAACACGACCAGACAAATGTGTGCTGAGTAAGAATGACACCAATGCACATACCAAACTGGATGGAGAAAAGCCCATGAGACCTCAGCCCTACACAAGGAACTATAGGCAACTAAGGAAAGCTAGGAGCAGGAGAAGTGGTCTAAGTGGTCTTCCTCAGGAAAAAACAAAACAAAAAACAAACAAACAAACAAAAAAAACACACAAATAGGAACTTCAGTGTCAAATGATCAGGCCTGAAGACATACATACAAGAAACTTTAAATGAACAGGTATACATATACTAGTTTTCAATTAAAATATAAAATTATTATTGTATGCACATATTTGTGCAATAATAATAAATGGATATATACATATGTGCATGCAGTAGTAAATTGTAAAAAAAAAAGGTCATAAATTTGAAAGACAGTGGGAAGGAGTGCATGGGAGTGTTTGGAGGGAGAAAAGGAAAGATAAAAACGTTGTAATTAAAATAGTCTAAAAATATTCAATGAATATCTCTAAACTTAAAGTTCAAAAATTGAAAACTTTGCGTCCATATATATTTACATTGTTAAGAATTTGGTATTATAATTTTGCCATGACTCTGTGGGTATGTTGTGATCATTTACATTATATATCCAGAAGCAACACATGTTGTTTTTTTAGACTAAGCAAAAATCACACACATTCCATATTTGTATATGTACACATGATAATGTATCTATATCTATGTAAACATAGCACAAAATATTCCTGAAACACGTGTATTTGGAAAAGCTAGAACAGTTTATAATAATTTATGTTTCCTTAAATTTATTGAAAATTGTAAAGTTATGACTGTATCTCTTTATGAGTACAAAATGAAGTTTTGGTATTTCCATGCAGTACTTCATCATTAACCATTGTCACTGTGTTGTGAAGATCTCCTAAAGTATCACCTTTTCCTATGAAACCTTCTTCCCCTAACAACCATCTCTTTGGACCGTCAACTCTCAGGGCTCTGATAACTACATATCTACTCTTCTGTGTGTCTTGTTTTAGATTCTGCATTTAAGGAGACTAAAGAGTGCTGTTTTTTCCGGCCTTGATGATTCCATGTGGCATATCTTACAGATTCATCCTTTTTTTTTTCCAAATGACAGAATTTCCATCTTTTGAATGGTATTTTTTTATGTGTTCTCCTCATTTAATTTGTCAATCCCATCATCAGCAGGCATGTATGGTACTTCAATACATAGGGTGCTGTGAAGTTACTCAGTGGACATGGAAATGTAGACATCTCTTCAGAGTACCAAAAAATAGGAATACTTGTTATTTTTGGAGCCAGTTCCATCTTCTTTGGACAATACAGGCTCAGAGATTTTGACTTTAAGATGTTGATGTCTTCTGATTCCTGATTTCCTCCCTTGCAAAGTAAAGTTGGTAATGTGTACCTACAAGGGCTTCCAAAGAGTCAGATGGAAAAATGAATGTGAAGCTTTTGTCATATTGACAGGTAATAAAGACATGTAATGGTGAGCTGAATTATGTTGGTGGTTGTTTTACTTGTTCATAAATAAAGCTGTCCATCTCTTTCACAAGAGAAAATGGATTGGGAGGAGAAAAAAATGAGATGGGTGCTGTTCACTGGAAATTAAGTTAAGTCTGTACATAAACTCTGTGCACCAAGGTAAATGCTTCTTCAAGTTGACACGGAGAACAGAACATCACTTAGATGGAGCAAGTAAAGGGAAAGAGCTGTAGTATTTCTCAAAACAAAAATTTGTTAATCTAACTGAGAAATTAATTTAATGAATTAACTTACAGAGGAAATTTGAATTGAAAAATAACAAATAAGTAGAATTTGCTATTAAACTCCGTATTAACTGTTTTAAAATAAGATTACTAAGGCAGACAGTCATAGTTAATGCTTTTATACATTTATTTAACAATATGTAAAATGTCAGCTGTGTGAAAGACACAGGATCATATGCACTGTGAAAGAAAGGAAAGTGCAGTAGAAACAATTTCAAATTCTTCAGGAAGTAATTATCATTTTATCACTTTTTTCATAGCACCTATAACTTCCTTGTTTCTTAAGCTGTAAATAAAGGGATTCAGCAGAGGAATCACAATGGTATAGAACAGGGAATACATCTTATCCTGGTTTTTACCAGGTCCAGACCCATGACTCACATACATGAAGAGGAGAGTGCCATAGAACAAAGAGACAGAGAGCAGGTGGGCACTACAGGTGAAGAAGGCTTTCCTTCTGCCCTTCTCAGACTTCATGTTCAGGACAGCAAACAGGACACGGGCATAAGAGACTACAATGGTCACAGAGGTACTAATTTGTATGGAAGAAGCAAAAATGAAAATCACTAGTGAATTAAGAGAAGAATCTGTGCAGGAAATTGTATAGAGTGGCAAGATTTCACAGTAGAAATGATCAATAATATTAGACTTGCAGAATGATAATCTGAATAATAATCCTACATGAACTATGGGATTTAGAATGCCAATTATATATGACATGCTGATTAACACCGTGCAGAGTCTTTTGGACATCACCACTAGATAGAGCAGAGGGTTGCATATGGCTACATAGCGGTCATAGGCCATAGCTACCAGCAGGAAAATTTCTGTGGTTGCACTGAAACAAAAAAAATAATATTGGGCAAAACATTCACCCATGGATATCATGTCATTCTTATTTAAGAATTTCACAAGCATCTTTGGGGTCACAGAGGAGGAAGTACAAGCATCAGCAATGGCTAAATTTCCAAGGAAAAGGTACATGGGAGTGTGAAGATGAGGGTCCCTCCAGATGAGAAAGATTAAGCCAAGGTTGCCCACCATGGTGCTAACATAGATGAGGAAGAACGCCAGGAACAGGGGGACTTGCAGCTCTGGACGATCTGTGATTCCTCTGAGAACAAACTCCGTCAGCTGGGTCCTGTTCACCTCCATCACACCCCTTCAGGCTGCTCACTGTGGAGACAAGAGACAAGAAAATATGAACAAGAGTCAGTGAGAATGAATCAGATTATTGCTCACATTTTTATAAGTCAAACGCTCCTAAATAAACAATATAAAATGAATTGTTTCACTTTCTGAGGCTTTCCTGAAATAGGAAAAGTTTTCTGATCAGTTTTGATGTGTGCATTCTGTAACTTGCAATTCTCTGAAAAGTAACTGAGGAGGCCACAGACATTGGTTTACCTGACCTTAGTATGCATGTTGGCCTAAATAACTATAAAGTATGTATAATTTAACATAACCTTAGATTTTGTATAATTTAAATACACTTATAATATATATTTTATACAAAATTTAGAGTGACAAAAATGCAGAATAAATTGCGTACTAAAATATTTTGTAGACAAGCTCAAGTTGAAAAGTCTCTTTCCAGGAAGTATTGCTTTAAATAAAGACATTATCATTCCAGTTTACAATGGGCTTTGAACAAGCTTTCACTCTCCTGTTTTCACTCGCTCCCCTGATGTTTCCCTTGGCATCATCCTACTTTCTTTTTACATATTTTTTTAATATTCTTATATGGCACAAAAATGGACTGTATTTTTGCTACTAGTTATATTTCAGTATCTAGCATTCTAAAACAAAAACAGGTCAGGTAAACAGATAGTGATTTAAAATATTTTTGCTCTTCCTATCCTTCTCAAATATGTTCTCTGATTATTCATTTATAAAAACAATCAAAAATTTTGAATATAATTTTTTATGTTGTTTTTCAACAAACACATGTATGGAAGCATTAATTCATTTCTTTATTGGGCTGAAGACACCTAAATTAAAATATTATGATTTTTAATTTTCAACAAACAACATATTACTCATAAGTTAATCCATGATTTTATAATCACTACTTATTTTAAGATAAAACACACACACACACACACACACACACACACACGCCTACATAACTTGCTTAGATAGTAATGATAGATTAAAGAAATGTAGTTTTAACATGCCTGTGTCTGTGGAAAATTGTCCATTGAATCAAGAATATCTTCTAATATTTCAGTTGTCCATGATACATTGTAACAATGATACAATGACATCTCAGCCTTTCATTTATTTGAGGGACATTGTGAAATTAAAGTGCTATTTAACATTAGAAAACATATTACCTTATAATGAATGGCCAGTATCTCCAATATCTGCATTCAATATAATTCACAAAAACTATCTTTATATATAGAATCACTTAGGAAAAATACAAACCTAGTTAATTTATAATGAGTACAGACATAATATGCAAGGCAGAAAACTTCACCATGCCACATGTAACCATGAATGTACCCACAGGAGTGTTGCCAGATCTGTACAATACAGAGAGAGCGTTCAAGTCAGGAACATTTTAGTATATTTTTGGGTTGACTGAATATGCATAAGGTGGTTGGTATATTTGTGTCACTGTATTGTTAATCTGAAATTAAAACTTATTACTTAGACATATCAGGTTTTGGTGTCTAATCATCCAATGTATAGAAATAGCCATGGCGTCTGAAGACAAGGCCAGACCAACGGGTTTCTTATAAACATATGTATTTACTTTTTAAAAATCTTAGTAGCCAGTTCCTTGTAGAATCAACTAGCATCTCCATGCCCTGCGATTGTAAGAAACAACTTTTCTCAAATTCAATGCTTTATTTTTAAATAATGGGAAAATAAAGATCTTGTAAAGAGAATATGCAAGGAAAATCTTGAGTGAAATTATGAAGAAGAACTGGAATATTGTGCAGAAAGAAACACAGGGGGGTCTTTGCTTTTTTGTTTCAATTGAATAGAAAAATTAATCTGTCAAAGTGGTTCATTTCCATCTCTACTGGGAATAGGAAAAAATAAATTTGCTTGGAGTTTAATTATATGCTGAAACACGAGAACATAGGAATGAATAATACTTATAAAAATGATTAAATGTACCTCTTTCATATCTCAAAAACTGTAAGATGACCTTTGCTTACATTTGCCAAGTATTAAACACGAAACTGATGTTGTTGTTTCTGGGAGTGCTTTCTTTCCTCTTATTCTCAGGCTTCCCAGGGAATCCAATAACCAGCTGAGGAAACTGCCATAGATGCCATAAGAAGCCACACAGCCCTGTGAGCCCGTGAAACCAGAAATTCATCCTGATTTTACAACTTTCCAAAAAATGTCAGAAAGGGTAATTTTACTTAAAACGAATCACAGCACAGAGGTAGACCACATGGACTCTTACAAATCCACATGAATGATTTCAAATCTTTGTTGAACTAATAGCTGTGAGTTGACAGGGTTTAGAGAAAGTGGACAATATATTCTATTTGTCTTTAGAGAATTGCTTTGTTTCCCATTTGTTTAATAATTCCATTTGAAAGACATTTCTACATCCATATTTCTATGCAGGTATTAACAGATTGTGAAAACTCTGGGTACCTAAGTGGTTGAACTACTATAAATAACAATGAATGTTTTCTCACCGAATTCCTATGTAAATCTCTGCAGGCATGGAGCCACAATACTTAAATCTCCATGAAAATGTTCAAGCTTCAGGAACAGGAGTGTCTGTGACAACTGTCCTTCTCCTGTCAATTTTCCTTAAAAAATGCAGTTTGCGGGGAATATTTATTTCTTACATCTCAATTCTAAAACTCCCTCAGTGCTAACAAAATCTCCCTATAGGATAAAGCGAATCTGCTGGGCATTGTTTTTTATTCGGTTAATTATTACTAACAAATCTATTGTAACTGCCCTTACATGTGACTGCTTGCTTTCTAAAACCAAAATAGTAAAGGTCAGTTATACATAAAAGTATTTGTTCCATGAACATCCTTCAGATATTTAGATGTGATTGACTTACCATCTTTATTGAACTTTGTTCAATAATCATATTACAATGTATAGGAAAATATTTATTAATACACATATATTAGTATAAATATTGTTCACCCTTATGACAATTATCAAATGTTCCCATACGATTTTCATTTTAAAACAGTATTTAATAAATCCAATTCAATAAATGGTATACTAGATCGTTTCATAATTTCTCCCATTGAGCCCTGTGAGTGCCAGTATGATTGCATTTCTTATTCCTAAAGTAAGCAAATTTAATGTGGTTTGCTGAAACCAAATATAAGCAATGAGAGTATATACAAACAGAGAGAGAAAAATTGCTTCAGTCTCACTGATTACTGGTGAATACTAATAGCATTTTCACATATGATTCTCCCACCTTCTACCCATTCGTGTCTTTCCATTTCTGTATATAGTATTAATATATACTGTCTTAACACAAAGAGTGACAGATTTTCTAATCTCTTAGCTTCAAAAATCATGAACTCACTTTTCCTTGTTATAAAAGTTTAGTGAAAACATTCCCACACCTAAGGCTAAGGGAACATTGCAGAGGTGGAGGCAGATACACCTAAGAGCCAAAAGGTCATCGAGTTTGCTGTGAGGTTGTTTCTACTACTAATATCAGAAGCAACACCCATAAAATCTCATCAACATGACCAGACAAATGTGTGCTGAGTAAGAATGACACCAATGCACATACCAAACTGGATGGAGAAAAGCCCATGAGACCTCAGCCCTACACAAGGAACTATAGGCAACTAAGGAATGCTAGGAGCAGGAGAAGTGGTCTAAGTGGTCTTCCTCAGAGTAGAAAGAAACCATTTAGTCATCTGGTGCCAAAAAGTCAGTCCTAAAAGCATACGTACATGAAACATTTTATTAACTGAACAGGTATACATATACCAGTTTTTCATTAAAATATAAAATTATTATTGTATGCACATAATTTGCAATAATAATTAAATGGATATATACATATGTGCATGCAATAGTAAATTGTAAAAAAAAAAGGCCATCAATTTGAAAGTGAGTAGGGAGGGGTACGTGGGAGTGGTTGGAGGAAGAAAAGGAAAATAAAAATGTTGTAATTAGAATAGTCTAAAAATATTCAATTAATATCTCTAAATTTAAAGTTCAAAAATTGAAAAACATTGCATGCAAATATATTTACATTGTTAAGGATTTGGTATTTCTAATGATAATTATAGTGCTTTTCATAGCTGAGTTCATCAGATGGCAACATTAAGGCGCAGACACTTTCTTCCTAACTAGAATATTACTTTGAGATCTGACCCAGTTAACACTGTCATTTTCTCCAGTATTCACAAATTATCTTTTACAAGATTGCATTTGATAGATCCAGCCGTGGTCTGACTAGGTGGGGTCACTACCTGCAGTACACTTAGTTCTGTCCCTCCAACACACTCCTTGAAGCCCTTCCCCAATCTCCTCCAGGCATGCCTCCCCTTCCTGAGAACCCAAGCAAGGATCCCAGCGCCATTGTGGAACCATTCAGGAGACTGACCAGAGTGGTACTGTTGGTCAAGAGGCCAAGTAAGCCACAAGAGATCTAGACTTCAACCCAGGTGGAGACCCCCCAGCTTGACAAGAGGCCACAAAGAACAGAAGACAAAAGAAGAAACCAAGGAAGAAAAAAAAAAAACCACCAAGAAACAAAACACTCATCTAATAAACACAAACACAGGAATTAGAAACCTTGCCCTACAATCATCCCAATCCCAGATGCCTAAACACCAATGTAAGAGCACAGTCAATAACAACCAGGGCAATATGTCACCACCAAAACTCAACTATCCTACTGCAACAATCTCTGAACAACCTGACCCACCTGAAGAAAAAAAAAAAATCTCAAAACCAACTTTATGAAGATAATAGAGACCCTTAAAGAGGAAACGAAGAAATCCCTCAAAGAAATAGATAAAAAGACAATGGGAAGAATTGAATAAATTCATAAAAGAAAACCAGGAAAACACAAACAAAGAATTAGAAGAAATGGATAAATCTCTTTTTAAAAAAGCCAAGAAAAAGCAAGCAAACAATTAAAGGAAATGAACAAAACTGTTCAAGACCAAAAATGGAAATATAAGCTATAAAGAAACACAAACTCAGGGAAATTTAGAAATGAAAAGTTTAGAAAAACAATTGGGAACTACTGAGACAATCTATAACAATAGAATAAAAGATATGGAAGACAGTAAGAATAATAGGAATAGAGGAATGAGTAGAGTCTCACTTCAAAGGACCAGCAAATATTTTCAACAAAATCATAGAAGAAAATTTTCCAAACCTAAAGAAAGAGGTCCTTATTAAGGTACAAGAGACAGACAGAACACCAAATAGACTGGATCAGAAAAGAAAGTCTCCTTGCCACATGAAAATCGAAACATTAAACAAATGGAACAAGAAAAGAATCTAAAAGCTGCAAGAGAAAAAGAGCAAGTAACATATAAAGATAAACCTATTGAATCACACCTGACTTCTCAATGGAGACTCTAAAAATCAGAAGGGCCTGGACAGATGTCCTACAAACTCTAAGAGATCACAGATGCCAGACCAGACTACTATATACAGCAAAGCTTTCAATTACCATTGATAGAGAAAACAAAATACTCAACAAAAAATCCAAATTCAAACAATATCTATCTACAAATCCAACCTTAGAGAAGATAATAGATGGAAAACTCCAACCTAAGAAGGGTAAACCCTTGAAAACACAGGAAATAAATAACCTCACCCCACCAGAACCAAAAGAAGAGAGACACAAACACTCACACAGGCGCACACTCACACAGACACACACTCACATAGACACACACACAAGACACATGCACACACCCAACAACTACAAAGTAGAACTTAACAATCATTGTTCATTAACATCTCTCAATATCAATGGACTCAATTCTCCCATAAAATGACACACACTGACAGAATGTATTCAAAAACAGGATCAATCATTCTATTGCATACAAGAAACACAATCTTAACATCAAAGATAAACTACCTCTGAGTAAAGGGTTGGGAAAAGATTTTCAAAACTAATAGACTCAAGAAGCAAGCAAGAACAACCATTTTAACATCTAACAAAATAGACTTCAAATCAAAATTAATCTTATAAGACAGGGAAGGACACTTCATACTCATCAAAGGAAAAATCTAATACAAAATTTCAATTCTAAACATCTATGCACCCAACACAAGGGCCCCCATGTTTATAAAAGAAACATTGCTAAAGTTTAAAACACAAATTGACCCACACACACTGATAATTGGAGATTTAAATACACTATTCTCAACAATGGACAGGTCAACCAGACAAAAACTAAACAGACAAACACTGGAACTAACATGTTATATACTAAATGGACCCAACAGATATATACAGAACATTTCACTCACACACTTTTTCTTTCCATCTCATAGAAACTTCTCTAAAATAGACCACATACTAGGCCACAAAGCAAGTCTCAATAGATACAGAACAGTTGAAATAAGCCCCCATATTATATCAAACCGCCACGAATTATAGTTGGATTTCAACAACAATAACAGAAACAACAGAAGTCCTACAAACTCATGAAAACTGAACAACTCTCTACTGGATGACAACTGGATCAAGACAGAAATAAAGATAGAAATTGAATCTAGAATTCAATGATAATGAATCCACAACAGACCCAAAAAAGCCTATGGGACACAATGAAAGCAGTGCTAAGATGAAAAGTCATAGCCCAAATTGCCTACTAAAAAAGTGTGGAGAGATCACATACTAGCAAATTAACAGCACATCTGAAAGTGCTAGAATAAAAAGAATCGATAATACCCAAGAGGAGTAGGTAACAATAAATATTCAAACTGAAGACTGAAATTTACAAAAAAAAAAGAAACAAAGAGAACAATAAAAAAGAATCAATGAAACAAAGAGTTGGTTCTTTGAGAAAATCAACAAAATAAACATCTATCCAATCTCATTAAAAGATGGAGAGAGAATATCCAAATCCAAAAATCAGAAACAAAAAGGATTCTGAGGATTCTAAAGAATCATTAGGTCATACTTTGAAAACCTGTACTTCACAAAATTGGAAAAATCTAAAAGAAATGGACAATTTTCTAGATACATGACACCTATCAACTTTAAGTCAAGATCAGGTAGAAAAGTAAACAGACCTATAACCTCAAAGGAATAGAAGCAGTCATTACAATGCTCCTCAAAAAAAAAAAAAAAAGCCCAGGGCAGATGCCTTTACTGCAGAATTCTATGAGACATTCAACAAAGAATTAACACCAACACTCTTCAAAGTATTTCACAAGATAGAAACAGAAAGAATGCTGCCAAACTCATTTTACAAGGCCACAGTCACTCTTATACCCAAAACACACAAAGATTCAACAAAGAAAGAGAATTACAGACCAATTTCTCTCATGGACATTGGTTAAAAAAATACTCAATAAAAAACTCAAAAACCAAATCCAAGAACACATCAAGAAGATCATCCACCATGATCAAGTAGACTTCATCCCAGAGATGCAGTGATGGTTCAACATACGAAAATTGGTCAATGTAATCCACCATATCAACAAACTGAGGGAAAACAACACATGGTTATCTCACTAGATGCCAAAAAAGCCTTTGACAAAATCCAGCACTCCTTCATGTTAAAAGTCTTGGAGAGATTGGGGATACATGGGACATACCTAAACATAATAAAGGCAAATTATAGCAATGCCACAGTCAACATCAAATTAAGTGGAGAGAAGCTCAAATCAATTCCACTAAAATCGGGAACAAGATAAGGTTGTCCTCTCTCCCCATATCTATTCAATATAGTACTTGAAGTCCTAGTTAACACAATGAGACAACTAAAGGAAGACAAGAAGGAGTCAAAGTATCCTTATTCATGGCTGATATGATAGTTCATTAAAACAACCCCAAAAATTCTACCAGGGAACTTCTATAGCTGATAAACAACTTCAGCAAAGTGGCAGGCTACAATATCAACTCAAAAAAAATCAGTAGCCCTCCTATACGTAAATGACAAATGGACTGAGAAAGAAATCATGGAAACAACTCCCTTCACAATAGTCACAAATAACATAAAATATCTTGGGGTGGCTCTAACTCTAGCAAGTAAAAGACTTGTCTGGCAAAAATTTCAAGTCTTTGACGAGAGAAATTGAAGATCTCAGAAGATGGAAAGATCTCTCATGGTCCTGGATTGGTAGGATCAACATAGTAAAAATGGCCATCTCAACAAAAGCAATCTACAAATTCAGCATCATCCCTATCAAAATCCCACACAATTCTTTCCAGTCCGTGAAAGTATAATACTCAACTTCATATGGAAAACAAAAAGACAGGAATAGCAAAAATATTCCTGAAAAATAAAAGAACTTTTGGGTGTATCACTATTTCTGTTCTCAAGCTGTACTACAGAACTATAATAATAAAAACTTCAATGTATTGGCATAAAAACAGACATGTTGATCAATGGAAATGAATCAAAAAATCCAGACATAAACCCACACACTTACGGACACCGATCTTCAATAAATAAGCCAGGAACATACAATGGAACAAAGAAAGCATCTTTAACAAATAGTTCTGATCTAATTGGATGTCTACATCTAGAAAAATGCTAATTGATCATTGTTTATCACCATGCACAAAACTCAAGTCCAAGTGCATCAAGGATCTCTACATAAAACCAGATACACTGAAAATGGTAGAAGAGAAAGTGGGAAATAATAGCCTTGAACGCATTGGCACTGGAGACAACTTTCTGAACAGAACACCTTAGCTCAGGCACTAAGATCAATGATTAATAAATAGGATATCATGGAATTGAAACGTTTCTGTAAGGCAAAGGATACTGTCAATAACACAAAACAGCAGCCTACAGAATGAGAATGAATCTTCATCAACTCCATTTCTGATAGAGGGCTAATATCCAAAATATATAAAGAACTCAAGAAACTAGACATAAACAAAACAAATAATCCAATTTAAAATGGAGTATAGATCTAAACAAAGAATTATCAAAAGAGGGATCTCAAATGGCTGAGAAACACCTAAAGAAATGTCCGACATCCTTATTTGTTAGGGAAATGCAAATGAAAACTACTTTGAAATTCCATCTTACACCTGTCAGAATGGCTAAGATCAATAAGAATAAGTACAGCTCATGCTGGTAAAGATGTGAAGCAAGAGGAACACTCCTTCATTGCTGATGGGAATGCTAACTTATACAGCCACTATAGAAATCAATATGACAACTCATTAGGAAATTGGAAATCAACCTACCTCAAGACCCAGCTATACCACTCCTTGGCATATACCCAAAAGGTGCTCTATCTTACCAGAAGAACACCTGCTCAGCTATGTTCATAGCAGATTTATTCATAAAGCTTTCCAGAAGTTGTTTCCAGAAGTTGTAAATAATCTAGATGCCCCTCAACGGAAGAATAGATAAAGAAATTATGATACATTTTAAAAATGACTACATGAACTTTGCAGTCAAATGATGATTTTTCAAATCATCATGAGTAAGTTACCTCAGTCACAGAAATGAAAACATGGCCTATACTCATACCTGGATACTAACTGCTAAGCAAAGGAAAAAGGTACTAGTATCCACAGACATAGAAAAACTACTCAACAAGGACCCCTGGTGGGATCTCCCTGGTAGAATGGAAATTGAACAGAGGGTTCAGGTAGGGTTCAGGAGGATGGGAATAGGAGCAAAAGGGACCAGGAGGAGGAGAGGAACTGAGGGAGAAAATACATGGAGAGACAACAAGAACTTAGAAACAATTTAGGGGTGATGAGAAGACCTAATATAGTGGAAACTCACAGGAATCTAAGGGAGACCCTAGGAAGGATCCCTAGAAATCGTAATCGGGGATAGAGGGCCGTAACAGGCCATCTCCTGTGGTGAGGCAAGGCTTCCAATGGTGAGACTGGAACACCATCCCAACCACAAAACCTCCAATTATGGCCTATTCACCTTACAAAATCTTCATTGACAACAGAAATGCAGAACTCCATGCCAAAGGACAGAACCCTTGTCTGAAATTGCAGGACAGAACAGGAACTAGAAACTGGATAACCTGGAGATAAAATCTAATTTCTAATGATGTCATGCTCTGCTCATAGATTAGTACCTAGCCCAGTCCTCACCAGAGAGACCCCCTCCAGAAGCTGAGAGGAACATATGGAAAGATCAGGGAACCACATGGAAGAGGGAGAGAAAGAATGTGAGAAACCAGAGGGGCTAAGGACATCAGGAGAACAAGCCCCATAGAGTCAACTGACTAGCACTCTTAGGGGTCCACAGATACTAAAGCCATAGACACAGAGCCTGTAGGATCCCCTAAACACATCTCTTAACTGTAGATTGGCATCCTTGAAAAACTCCTACAGGCTAGAGTGGGGGTGTCTCTGGTCATTTTTCCTTCACTTGAGACCGTTTTTTTCTCCTGCCTGGCTGCCTGGTCCACACTTGATGAAGAGATTGATGCCTGGCCTCATTCCATCCTGCAGTGCCATTGTGCTGTAAAGAACCTGGGGGCGTGTTCTTTTCTTGGAAGAATGGGGGAATGTTTGTGGGTGGTGATGGGTGGTAGATCTTGGGGAGATGGGGGAAGCTTGGTGGATGTGGGAGGGGAGGAGGGGGACCAAAATTTATTCTTTATGTTGCATGAAAGAGAAAATGTTTTTTTTTTAATTTTTAAAGAAAGATTGCATTTGAGTCTTTTCTGCTTCAAGAGTCTCTTTTTTTTCCTGAAAGTATCTTAATTTCATGTTGCTGTTACAAAATACCCATAAACCTCAACTTAAGAGAGAAAGGATTGTTTGGAGTTTATAGTCCCATAATGATACAGTTCTTCATGTATCAAAGTATTGGAGTTTGAGGCAGCAGAGCACATTGCATCCACAGAAAGGAAATAGAGCATTAACAGAAAGTAGGGCTAGGCTTACAGCCTCAGAAGCCTAATCCCAGTGACTGACTTCTTCCAGGAAAGCCTGCATGCCCAAAGAGTTCCACAACATCTCCAAATGGCAACAAGAGCTGGAACCAACTATTCTAATCCATGAACCCGTGGTGAACATTTTCCATTCAAGCCAAAGCACTCTACCCGTGGTCCCCATACACTAATGGTCTGCTCTTAATGCAGAGACCATTCGGTATAAGTTGAGTGACCTCTCTCCATTGTCTTAATCAGTCTGAGCACTGCTCAAAAATCCAAAGTCTCAAGACAGATTCTTAACTAATGGTGCAAGGTAACCTCTTAATTGTGACTTCCCCCCAGTAAAATCAGAAGAACAAATTATCTACTTCTATCATGCAGTGAACAGAGTAATCATTCCCACTTCAAAAGAGAAGAATGGGAGCATAGCAAGCTAATATTGGACCAAAGAAGACCAATCTAGCAGGGCAAACACCAAATCCTGTAATTCTGTGTCCAGCACATGAGACTTAAAGGAATCATCTCAGATGCAAAGAGCATACAAGGCTTCGCCTCTGCAACTCTGCTGTCTGTGGCACACACAGTCTCTCTGCTGTCAACTTCATTCCATCTGTGTGGCTTTCCTCAGCTGATGTCCCATGCTTCTGGTACCTCTAAATTTACATTGCTATATATGTAGCTTCATACAGCATTCCTTCAGAACTGCCTTGCATGGATTCTGGACCTACCACACACTGACGGCCACAGATACTTGTCATGACTCCCCCCTCAATCTTACATCTTCCATGCCTTCGAAAGTAGTACCACATGGCCTATGTTGGCAAATACTGCTGCCTGATAAAGATGCATTCATGCCCTTACACCACAGTTGTATTCTCCTCAGTGTTTCTAAGAAAACACTCTACTGGGAAGTTACGTTCCAGGATCAAAAAATTATTTCTTCATTCTGAGCTTAGACTCTCTGATTTCAAGTATATTTGTATCTTCACAAGTTAAACTGGTCGATGGGTGTTTTTTCCATCCTCCCCTCAGACCACTTTCTTACTCTCCCAATGCAAAGGACCAAGTTTCACTTTAATGAAATTAATTCCTTTATCATTTACAGATGCTTTGTGCTGTATCCCTCCTTGTTCAAAACTTCCATCTTATTCACACACTTCCCTTGCCATAGTCACATTTTATATCTCTTTTTTCTCGCATTGAACTCTCTCTCTCTGTCTCACACACATACACACACACACACACACACACACTGTAGATCTAATAAGAACAATGAGAAATAACCACAACAAAACCTGAATATTGTCTTAACTTAAATTTTCTATTATGGAACCTATTAGGCCCTTATTTACCAATGCAGTCTCGCTCGAGTTTCTTAGAGATGCCACCAGATTGTTACATTTTAGCCTAAAAGTCCCTAACCTAGTTCCCAAGGGAATATTTATTTCCCTCTGTAACATCATGAGGCAGGCTTAAAAGTTCAGTATTTTTTTTCTCTATGTCCTGACATTCCAAACCCTCATTAGAATGGCCCATTAAGCTCTGCTTATATTAGTCAAGGGCTTCCCTTGCCCAAAGTTTCAAACTATTCCATAGTCCTGCTACAAAAGAATTCCACGGGTCTAAGAACTTCAAGGTGAGGATCATTAAGCAACAATTCTGCATAGTGTCATTCTTAAAAGAGGAAGTATAGATTTAGGCTTACAGTTCCTAGAGAATACAGTCTCTATGGCAGGGAGGCTGTGTGGCAACAGCTTAAAGCAGAGGGGCACATTGTGTACAACTCAGGAAGTAGATCAAAAATAGGCAGAGTGGAGCTATAGGAGCTCAAGGCCTGCTGTAATGACTGACCTCCTCCAGTAGGACTGTACCTCTTTAATCTTTCACAACCTTTCCAAACAGTGTCGCCAGCTAGGGACTAAGTGTTCATCGATGTGAGAGCCTATGGGGCCATTTCACATTCACCACAACAGCTTTCTTCCTTTTTCCTTTAAGGGTTGTATAAATAGAATAGTCATGATTCCAAATAGTCTGCATTGTGGTTTTTGCAGCTAATACTGGTCAACTTGTTTCCCTCTTTCTCATACTGTTTCAACACCCATAGTCATTATAAACCGGCACAGCAAGAAAACTCCTTAAGGATGCTGTAGGCTTCCTGTGGCTCAAGACATGAAGCACAGAGTATCTGTTCACCTTGCTCCTTTTGGATTCTTTTGGAGTCCTTGGCTAGTAATTGCACCCAGATCTCTGGTTCAGAATCAAAGAAGTATGTGAAAATAAGAGATAAGCAGGGGCAAAAAGATAGATGTTTGGTAAGAATTAATTTTATAAACTTATGCTCCATGGAAAAAATGCTTATTTTGACTTTTAATACTTAAACATGGAAAACTTTGAGTGAATGTAATATAAATATTTATCTCTTCCAAAATACTCTCAAATCTCAAGAAATACCCCTGTAAGTCCTTAGGGGATATTCCTTGTCACATCTTGTGTAAGTACTATTTACATATTGACTGGTAATATAACAGAATTTTTAATGAACTTTGCTCAAGAATTGTTTAGAAGGGGAAAATAGGTTTTAAAGAAATCACTTATACAGCTTAAGTTTGCTTTTTGATAAAAAATGAATTTAAAGAGTTGAAATATAGATCTTAAATCCAAAAGTTTGTTAATCTAATGAAAAAACTAATAATTTATGAATTGGCTTTAATAGTGAGTTTGAATTTTAAAGAAACAAATAACTGGAATTAGCTCTTCAAGTTAACTATTTTATAATAATATTACTAAACAGATATTCACAGTCTAGGTTTTTATTCCTTTATTTAACAAATATGTAAAATTTCAATTATGTGAAAAACACAGGATCAAATATTATGATGTACTGCAAAAGAAAGGAAAACATAGGAGAAAGAATTTTGACATTTTTAAAAAATAATTATCATTCTATGACTTTTTTAAGAGCACCCCAAACATCCTTGTTTCTTAAGCTGTAAATAAAGGGATTCAGCAGAGGAATCACAACAGTGTAGAACAGTGAATACACCTTATCCTGGTGTTCACCTGGTCCAGACCCAGGACTCACATACATGAAGAGGAGAGTGCCATAGAACAAAGACACAGAGAACAGGTGTGCACTACAGGTGAAGAAGGCTTTCCTTCTGCTCTTCTCAGACTTCATGTTCAGGACAGCAAACAGGACACGGGCATAAGAGACTACAATGGTCACAGAGGTACTAATTTGTATGGAAGAAGCACAAATAAAAACAACCAATGCATTAAGAGATGGATCTGTGCAAGAAATTGTATAAAGTGGCAAGATTTCACAGTAGAAATGGTCAATTACATTGGCCTTACAGAAAGTTAATCTAAATAATAATCCTATATTAATTGCAGAGTTTACAAAACCAATTACATATGAAATACTGATTAACACTGTGCAGAGTCTTTTGGACATCACCACCAGATAGAGCAGAGGGTTGCATATGGCTACATAGCGGTCATAGGCCATTGCTACCAGCAGGAAAATTTCTGTGGTTGCACTGAAACAAAAAAAATAATATTGGGCAAAACACTCACCCAATGATATCATGTCAGGATTATTTGAAAATGTCATAAGCATCTTTGGGGTAACTGTGGATGAAATACAGGCATCAGCGAAGGCTAAATTTCCAAGGAAAAGGTACATGGGAGTGTGAAGATGAGGGTCCCTCCAGATGAGAAAGATTAAGCCAAGGTTACCCACCATGGTGGTGACATAGATGAGGAAGAACACCAGGAACAGTGGGACTTGCAGCTCTGGATGATCTGTGATTCCTCTGAGAACAAACTCTGTCAGCTGGGTCCTATTCATCTCCATCACACTCCCTCAGGTTGCACACTGCTAAACAAGAAGAGACAAAAGAAGCTGAAAAATACAGTGTCAAATTCTGGTTTCGTAGATCTGTGCTTCAGTTGTTCCATAACCAAGTTGTAATGTTTCTGCATTTAAGGCATGCTGGAAACACAAAGTATTTTCTAAGCTTCAATATATAAAATTGTAATATGCAATTATCTGGACTTTAATGAGTAGGCCATTGAAACTAATTTTTCGACTTTATGCATGATAGTCTCAATTACTGCAAATGATGCACATACACTTGACAGATAGGCTGCATACAGAATTTATCATGCCAAAATGTATAGTACATTTTACACTAAAATATCTTTTAAAAGACTAGTTGAATGTGAAAAGTCTATTTTTCAACTCCTCATGAATTTTTTCTCATCTTTTATTGAGACTGAATTCACTTTACAAAATAATGAATTACCTAATGACATCTAAATTCAAGTATAAAATATTCCTTGAACATACTTCCCAACAGGCTCTTGCATTTTTCTACTAGTTTCTTCTAGTTCCAAAAAATATACAATTTCTACTTTAACATATAGCTTTCAAATATTTTATGTAACACTGAAAGTTACTCTGCCTTTGTTTATATTGGCATTATTCTTTCATCCAAATACATTGTTGAGTAACAAGATGGGGATACAAGTCTCAATTATGCTGTTTTTTCACTTACTATTGTGTTATCTGATATATCTTAATAAAAACAATTAGACTTAATACAACTCTTGTGCTTTTTCTCAATGAAATATATCAGTGAAATTTACAAAGCACAAATAATAGAGAACTTACAAAAAAATTTAGTGAAGGGTTAGTGCTTTCAATATCTGAATTCAACTTAAACTCTGTTATAATTTTTGTGTAAAACTCAAGGAGGGAAAATGAAACAAACTGATTGTTAATGGATATAGATATAATTGGGAAAGCAAAAAAAAAATTCTTGAGCTGGTACCCATAAATGTAATAAACGAGGGCAGTTAGGATGGATACCAATGGATGAGGGAATTCAAATCAACACCAATACAGTACATTTGTGTAACATCAAAATATGCACAATTCTGGATATGACGTGGTCTATGCCTTGACATCCCTGTATTGATGTTTTAAAATAGAACTTGGGAAATAGAAAGACCACATATAAGTAACAAAGGATTTTATTATAGAGTTAGCCTGATTTTTTGACAGACCTTGATCAATCAAGTGACTTTTCTATCAACTTAAATTTTTAGATTTACCATAGTCACTGATTCTTTATATAATCAGCCAATAATATCATGATTAAATATGTGATTCCAAACAACTAATTTTATCAAAACATTATTTTATAAATTGCAATAATGTCAAATTAAATGTAGAGCTTATGGAGGAAAGTATGTATGCCTTGGGACAATAGAAACATGGAGAAGTGAAATAGTTCATAGAAGGGATTATAAGGTCTTTGTTCATCTTAAATAATGAAAATACTGTGAAATTTGGCTTGCTCCATAATTGTTTGGAGCTTTATTAGGCATGTAAAAACATTAACAGAAAACTCATGTCTCTGTAATAATTGTTAATTATTCCTTAGGTCTCAAAAAAAATACAAAATTATCACTATACACATGTTCCAGAAACTGCTGGTTTGTCTTATTATAATTATGTTTGTATTGATTTTTGTGTTTTCTGTTCCTGCAAGGTGATTTTGAATGGGAAGAGAGATAAAATAATGTTTGCATCTCTGATATTCTTGAAATGTCTCAGTCTTACAGAAACTCTGTATGGTCTATTACTATGAAATAGCCTGTGGGATTGAATTCTGTTTATCTTTACTCATCATTTCAGAAATAGTCTTTTTTATTCATTAAATCCTCTAAAAGTGGAGTCCGCAGAGCTCAGTTCCTAGCATTTTCTTCCTCCCCAGGGCTCATCCAAAGGTATGGGAACTACTTGCACCATTAAAATTGTGTGGACACTTTCACAGAAAAAATTATATTTGTTTTGGATTCCTGTGCCTGCTACATCAAAAGGCAATTTGAAACAACCCAAGTGTATCATTTGACTACTCTGGAGGTCAGGAGTCAAAAGTCAGCATCCCAGGCTGGCATTCAAGACTGTGAGCCACCTGCACTCCCTTTAGAGACCCAAAGAATATCCCTCTATTACCATCCTAGCCTCTAGTGGCTGTTGGTGTTCTTTGTTCTGTACTCCAACCATTGCTTCAGCTTTCCTGGAATCTTGTCCTCTACGTGTTTCTTTTTATGACTTTTACTAATATTTTTATATTATAATTTAATCACAACATTTCTCCCTTCCTTTTCCTTTCTCCAATCCTTCCCATTTACCACTCTATACTCTCTTTCAAATTCATGGCCTCTTTTTCAATACTTGTTATTTCATGGGTATGTATATATGTATATACATATATATTCCTGAATGTAACCAGTCTGGATATTTCTTGAATGTAGCTTTCAGGACTGACCATTTGGCAACAAACAACCACTTGTTGTGCTCTTCTGTAGAGAGGAACCACTTCTCCACTACCAGCTTTCCTCAGTTGCCTTCTGTTCTTTATGTAGGGTTGAACTCTTCTAGACTTTTCCCTGTGCCTATTTTTAAAGAGTGAGAAAAAAAGATCATAAACTTGGGTTGGGAAGGAGATGGAGAAGATCTGGGACAAGTTAGGGAAACAGGAAAAAAAAAGAATCAAAACATACTATATAAAAAAAAAAAACTAGCTAAAAATGAAAACAAATCAGGTAAAAACCAATGCAACTTGATGTGACAAACTTTTTCTTACTTCATGTTCTGGAATACTACAAAAACTTACCTAGAACCAGCTGAAGAACCAGCTACAGCCAGCCTAAGAAGTCACATGCCCCTATGATACTCAGGTTGTACAAAGTGTTCCTGATTCTGAAAGACCTCCAATATAAAACTCAGAAAGGACACTTTACTTAATAAAATACTCCACAGGTTGATTTCATAACACTATCTTAATAAAGGACCTGTATCCCAAATTTTCAGAATCTCTGAGCATCATTTCCATCAAAATGACAATTATGCACAAACAACCTCATGAAGCCCATTCTGAGGCCCCAGAAATTGTGTTGGGATCTCTAAGATGCATTCTCCCGATTGCCTATAAGCTTGTGACTCTTCATTATTATTAATGAGGGTCATAGCACAAAGGTTGACCACAAGGACGTTTATAATATATGTGACTGATCTCAAATCTTTAGTCCAACAATACATAGTTGTGAGCCATAAAAATTTAGAAAGTACACAAAATATTTCACTTAGATTTTCAGGATTGATTTATGCCCTGTTTGTTAGATAGGTTTCCTAAAAAGATATTTCTGCATAATTTGACACATTATGAGAAACTCTTGGTACTGAAATTACTAAATTTTTTTTGAATGATATAAAATAAAATAGAATTTGCTCACCCAATATCTATGAAAGGGTTTAAAAGCATGGAAGCAAGAAAACTTCTGTCTTCATGAGGGCACTTACACTGCAGGAACAAGGGTGTCAGGGACAACTGTCCTTCTCACATCAGTTTTCTCTAAGAAAAGCAGTTTTGAGGGAGTAATATTTATTTCTGTCCATCTTCTAATCTGTTCCGATATAAAAACTCTCTCAATGCTACCAAAATCTCCCCAAAGGATAAAGCCGATCTGCTGGGCATTATCACTAATCAGTAGAGCAAAATTAACAGATGATTGTAACGAGTCATTCAAGAGCTTTCTTTCTTTAGAAGGACAAAATTATAGTCCAATTAAAGAAAAATGAAAAGTTCACTCAACTGAGATCCTTCAGATGATGTAACAGGGTTCCTATTAAAACTTACAACAAGCATACACATCCTGGAAAAACGTTCAGGTGACTGACTACATATATATTGCAGATGAATACATGTATTTATTTTTTTCTGACCATTATCAAGTGTTTCTTTAGTATTGACAACTTTGAACCAATGTTCTGATTATTCATCATCTAAATATGAGTTAGTAGATCATTCACACCTTTTGTCTTTCAGAATAATTTTTATTCAACTATATGATATAATCATTTCTCATATATGAAACCAACAAATTCAAACAAAATTAGATATCTAAAAAATATTAAAGGCAATAAAAATGTGTAAAACCACACATAATAAAACCAATTTGCTTCAATTTCCCTGATAAGAATACAGGCAATATTTTCATACAGCAACTCCCAACTTAACCAATTCATGTGTTTCCATTTGTATACATATTTAATAATAATAATTATAATTATTATTATTACTATTGTATACTTGTAAAAACAGAACAAAATAAAACACAAAAAAATTATGAACTTCAAAAGGGGAAAACAGGAGAGTTTTGTTTCCCAGCACTCACAAAGTGGCTCAAAAGCAACTGTAGCTAAAATTCTAGGGAATCTGACACCCTCTTCTGGTCTCCAGGGACTCATTCATTCATGAAATGCACAAATGAACACTCGGGCAAACTCACATATATGTAATTTTTTTTAAATAAGGAAGAATTGAATAGGCTAATAGAAACATACTGATTGGTACACTATTTTTTAAAATATTATTTGTGAAAAGGAGTTTGAATGAGATTAGCCTTCGTGGGAGGACAATGTTGCTCCCAGAAGACAAGAGTTGTTAACAAATATCTCTGTATTGGCCATGAGTGACTTCCTTATTAATTATTGGTCAGAGACCTGCAAAGACTAATTTCCCATGAGAATTATTATTAATAAGATGTCATTGCTGAAGACAGCACACACTTTGATCACAGAAGATAGACAAATCATTCTTGGATTGACAGGGAAACTTCAGCAAGACTATCTTTCTTCATGCTGGATGGTGCTATGAAGGATTCAGAGGGAGAGAGACCATTAATTATCTTACCTGGCTGAGAACCATTTAGTCTATAATACCAACCTTCTAGGCAAAATCTGCACAAGGCACAATACTGTGTGTTTGTGTGTACTGGGGGTGGAGCGGGGGTAACCAACTGCTTTCTCACTGGCTTTTATATGTATTGCATAAAGAAACTCTGGAGGTCATTGGCATTCTGGGGAAACCAAAAATGGTTGTTTGTGATAAACACACATGGTGGCAAATTGTCCTGAATATTGTCCTGTTTATACTTACATGTCTAAGTGCTGCTCTCAGCCTGGATCAGTAAAGCTTCACTTTGTAGTCGGCAACACTTAATACAGAAATGAAAAATAGTCAGTGCACTGAGAAAAAATTACTGTTAAGTTCTCAGCCTAAATACAATACCTAAATCATCTCTTCTAGGCTCAGGGAGCATTGCAGAAGGAGGGGCAAGAGGGATAGCAGTGCTGAGAAATGGAAGAAGTAATATAAATTGCCATCTTCTAGACATGACATGGCTATTGAATGCACGAATACACAATAGCAGTGGCTAGCACAGATGACCTACATGGCACGGTGTCCATCAATAACTCCTTCATCAGTGAAGGAGTAGACCTTGTGATCTCACTCTCACAGGAAGTACAGGAATTTAAAGTTTGCAGAGGGAAGTACAGTCATATTCTCCAGCCATTCAGGTAAGAAAGTGTAAGGGCCCGCATTTACGTTCCAGGCCAAGGTTACCTGATCTGGCCTGCGAGGATTGAAAAGAGGGCACACGTTGATGTGACAACAGCAGGATTGAGGCTGTGACATGTTCATTGAAAACAATCAGACTTTGTATACTCTTATCAGAAACAGAATATAGTGGCAATTCTCAAGAACCATTCAGTTGTAGTTGCCAGGATACAATGACGTTTCCAAGTATACAGGACACACAAGATTAATGTCAAACACCAATTGTCCTGTCAAGTTTTCATACTTTGTTGACTTCTAAGAGAACAGAGAGGAACACAGAGCACCCTGAATGCTTCACTGCATGAGAGAGTACCTCAGTTTCTCAGGATATGAAAGGCAAAAACACCATTCCTCAGGAGCCACAGACTCTAACCTGAAAAATCTACCTGCATGCCTCTCAGGCAGCTAGACTTGGCCAACACTATGATTCCCTGTAAGAGAGATAATGAGAGGAGTTTTGAACAAAGAACATTGTATAATAAATTTGTGAAATTATAATTGAAAGCTTAAATATTTTTAAAAAGGAAATAAATGTTGATGTGGATGTGGAGGAAGACCACCATCATGATTATTTGGAGAGAGAATAAACTCGTGTAGCCACCTTGGAAGCCAGTACACAGCTTTCTCAAATAGCTACAAAAGAAATAGCATGTGACCCAGCTACACCATTCCTGGGTATTTACTCAAATAACTCTACATTCTCTGATTCAGATACTGGAACACCCATGATCATTGCTGCTCCATACATAAAGCAGAGAAATATAAGCAACCTACATAGCTAGCTAATTATGGATAGAAAATCAGCATGTGGTATATATACATAATTCAATTCAGTTCAATTCAACTGTAAACAAAATGAATTATGGAAATTTTGGGAAAGTTGATAGAAATAAAGATATTACGATACATGAGATATACTCAGACACATACTAATTCTCTATGTTACTCCTCTGTGATAATCTTAGTTTTGAATATTTTTATTGGTGTGAGTAATTCAAATATGGTGCCCTCATGGAATGGTCACATATCAATGAGTCCAGAGGGTACAGGTGAGCCTGCTCCCATCCCAAAGAACTGGTGGAATTTGGCCCCTCCCCTCTATGCTGACAGTGCACAAGCCATAGCAAACCTCCACTGGCTCCAAGAGCAGGCTACAACTGGCAGAACTGCTTCCCTGTTTTAACCAGTGCATTACCCCTGAATACCAAAAAACGCTCCCTTGTCCCCAACCCACTAAAATGTATGAACCCCCACAATAAACTAGAGAAAATGCTAATCTGATGCCACATCCTGTGTTCCTGATCTCAGTGGATCTGGGCTCAGATCAAAGTAATGTAGGAGCCAAAGGATTCAAAGTGGTTGCAGGAAGCAGTCTTCTGCATCCAGCATCCTTATTGCAATGGTGAACATTAAGTCATGAAAGAGGGATGGAGACTGCTTGTAGGTAAGAGGAGGATCAGCTCACACTTAGGAAAAGGATGTGCGGGGAAAGTGGTTGTCACTTATGATCATAGGCAGTGCGTGCATATATAAAAAAATAATAATCAATACAGGGAAAATACAAATAGAATCTATCCACATAGAGCTATTTGTTTCAATAATGTAAAAATGTGTGTGTCAGAAGAGAATTTACTAATCTTAGGAAGACAATGATTAGTGAGTAACTCATGTTCTTTGAGTGTGAATTTGAAAACAATTTATTCTTTATCTTTTCTTAAGGACTTCACAATTTTTAAAGGAATAAGAAGAAAAATAAGACAGGCACTTTCAGTCTACACTTTAGTGCTTTTTTAGCAATATGTAAAAAAAAAAATCACCCTCATGTGCAAAGTAAAGAGCCAAATATTGTGACGCACTTGAAAAGAGACTCTGGTAACAGACAAAACCTTGAAGTTTTTGGAAAATAATCAACACTTTATGAGTTTTCTCAATGCACCTAAAACTTCTTTGTTTCTTAGGCTGTAAATAAAGGGGTTTAGGAAAGAAATGATTATGGTGTAGAACAATGAATACATTTTACCATGATACTTGTCTGAGTTAGATCCAGAGAGCACATATATGAAGAAGAGAGTGCCATAGAGCAGAGAGACTGACAACAGATGGGAACTGCAAGTAGAGAAGGCTTTGCTCCTGCCCTTCTTAGACTTTGTTTTCAGGACGGCTAAGAAGACACAGGCATAAGAAACTGTAATACTCATGAGAGTAGTACCTTGTATAAAAATACCCAAAATGAAAGTAACCAATGCATTAATAGATGGATCTGTGCAAGAAATTGTAAAGAGTGGTAATATATCACAGTAGAAGTCTTCTATTATATTGGAACTGCAAAATGTTAACCTAAATAATAATCCTACATGAACTAAGGCATGTAGAAGCCCAATTAGATATGACAAACTTATGAACTGAACACAGAGGCTGTTGGACATCACCACTAGATACAGCAGAGGGTTGCATATGGCTACATAGCGGTCATAGGCCATTGCTACCAGCAGGAAAATTTCTGCAGTTCCACCGAAACAAAAGAAATAAAATTGGGCGAAACACTCACCCAAGGATATCACGTCATTCTTATTTAAATTTTTCATAAGCATCTTTGGGGTCACGGAGGAGGAAGTACAGGCATCAGCAAAGGCTAAATTTCCAAGGAGGAGGTACATGGGAGTGTGAAGGTGAGGGTCCCTCCAGATGAGAAAGATTAAGCCAAGGTTGCCCACCATGGTGGTGACATAGATGAGGAAGAACACCAGGAACAGGGGGACTTGCAGCTCTGGATGATCTGTGATTCCTCTGAGAACGAACTCTGTCAGCTGAGTCCTGTTCAGTTCCATCTCATCCTTTCAGACTTCTCACTGTGAAGAGAGAAGAGATCAAAGAAGAAAGAAGAAAGGATGAAACGAAGGAAGGAAGGAAGGAAGGAAGGAAGGAAGGAAGGAAGGAAGGAAGGAAGGAAGAAAAGAAAGGAGGACAGAAAGGGGAACAAAACTAGTGTCAGAATCTATTTTTGTGGACCTGTGCTTCAGTTAAAAATGAAAGTGTAATGCTTCATATTGGGAACCCAAAGTATTTTCTATATTTTGATATACAAAAATGTAACATGCAATTATCTGGACTTTAATGAATAAGCTATTAAAACTAACCTATATGGCTTTATGCATGATAGTCTCAAGTACTGCAAACGATGCACATACGTATGACAGATAGGCTGCATATAGAATACACAATTCCAAAATATATAGTACATTTTGCACTCGATTATCTTTTAAAAGACTATTTGAATGTGAAAAGTCTATTTTTCAATTCTTCATGAACTTTTACTCATCTTTTATTGGGACTATATTCACTTTACACAATAATGAATTACCTAAAGATATTTTCAATCAAGTGTAAACTGTTCCTTGTACATACTTCCCAACAGCCTCTTGCATTTTTCTACTCCTTTCTTCTAGTCCCATCTACCTGCAAAAATGTACAATTTCTACTTTAACATGAAGCATTCAAATATTTTATGTAACACTGAAAGGTACTCTGTCTTTGTTTATATGGGCATTGTTCTTTCATTCAAAGACATTGTTGAGTACCAAGATGGAGATAAAAGTCTTAAATATGCTGTTTGCTTTCACATAATATTATGTTATCTGATATACATTCATATATTCATTAAAAAATCAGATTTAATATGAAATTACCAAAGCACAAGTGAGATAGAACTTACAAAAAATGAGAGAATGGTTAATGTTTTCAACATCTGAATTCAACGTAATTGTTATAATTTTTGTATTAAAAAATCAAGGAGGGATAATGAAACAAACTGATTGTTAATGGCTATAGATATAGTTGGGAAGGCAGAAAAAAATTTAGGCTGTGCTGGTAGCTACAAATGTAATAAACAAAGAGAGTTAGGATGGATAACCATGGATGAGGGAATGCAAATCAACATCAACTGAGTACATTTTTGTAACATCAAAATATGCACAATTCTGGCTATACATGATTTATGCCTTGACATCACTGTATTGATGTTTTAAAATAGGAGATGTGAAAATGAAGGTCTTGTGTAACTAACAAAGGATTTTATTAAGAAGTTTAGCCTGATTTTTGACAAACTTGATTCATCAAATGGCTTTTCTACCAACTTAAACTTCAAGATTTACCACAGTCATCAATTCTTTATACAATCATCTAATAAATTCACACTAAAATATTCTGAATAACTAATTTTCTCAAAACACTACTTCATTTAATAGACTGGAATAATACCAAATTAAATGCAGAGCTTATGGAGGAAAGTATGTATGCAAAATATCATTTAGGGTAGTAAAAACATGAAGAAGTGAAATGGTACATAGAAAGGATTATAAGGTTTTATTCCATTTAAATAGTGAAAGTACTGTGAAATGTGGCCTGCTCAATAACGGTTTGGAGTTTTATTAGACATGTAAAAACATTAACAGAAAAACTGATGTCTCTGTAATAATTGTTAATTATTCCTTAGTCAGTACTCAAAAACATAAAATTATCACTATGCATGTCTGCCAGAAATTGCTGATTCATCTTAATGTAATTTTGATTGTATTGAGTTTTGTGTTTTCTGTTTCTGTAGGGCTGTTTTGAAGGGGAAGAGAGATAAAATAATGCTTACATCTCTGATATTCTTGAAATGTCTCAATCTTACAGAAATTCTGTATGCTCTATTACTATGAAATAGCCTGTGGGGTTGAATTCTGTTTATCTTCACCCATTAGTTCAGAAATAGTCTTTTTTACTCATTAAATCCTCTAAAAGTGGAGATCTCCAAGCTCAGCTCCTGGCATTTTCTTCCTCCCCAGGGCTCGTACAAAAGCATGGGAACTACTTGCACCATTAGAATTGTGTGGAGATTTTCACTGAAAAAAATTATATTTGTTTTGGATTCCTGTGCCTGCTACAAAAAAGGCAATTTGAAACAACTCTAGTATATTATTTGACCTCTCTGGAGGTCTGGAGTTAAAAGTCAGCATCACTGGCTGGATTCAAGATTGAGCCAAATGCTCTCCCTTTAGAGAACCAGAGAATTCCCTCTGTACCATTCTAGCCTCTAGTGGCTGTTGATGGTGTTTGTTCTATATTCCAACCATCACTTCAGCTTTCCTGGATCCTCTCCTCTACATGTTGCTTTTCATGACTTTTAGTAATATTGTTATATTATAATTTGAGCACAGCATTTCTCCCTTCCTTTTCCTTCCTCTGAACTCTCTCATATACTCCTCTACACTCTCTTTCAAATTCATGGCCTCTTTTTTCAATAATTGTTATTTCATGCGTATGTGTATATGTATATATACATATATATTCCTGAATGTAACCTGTTCAGTCTGGATATTACTTGTATGTAGTTTTCAGCACTGACCATTTGGCATCAGAAAACCACCTTTTGTGCTCTTCCCTGGGGATGGCCACTTCTCCCAATACCAGCTTTCCTCAGTTGCCTTCTGTTCTTTATGTAGGTTTGAGTCCTTCTGGACTTTTTCCTGTGCCTTTTTTAAAGAGATAGAATGAAAAATTACAAATTTGTGTTGGTAAGGAGAGGGAGAAGATCTGGGACAGGTTGGGGAAAGAGAAAAATATAATGAAAATATGCTATATGAAAAAAATAGATAAAAATGAAAACAAATCAGGTAAAAACAAAAGCAACTTGAAGTGGCAAACTTTTCCTTACTTCATATTCCGGAATACTACATGAACCTACTTTGATCCAGCCAAAGAAGAAGGTACAGGCAGCCTAAGAAGTCACATGCCCCTATGATACTCAGGTTGTGGAAAGTGTTCCTGATTCTGAAAGACGTCCAATGTAAAACTCAGAAAGGACACTTTACTTAATAAAATACTCCACAGATTGATTTCATAACACTACCTTAATAGAGGACCTGTATCCCAAATTTTCAGAATCTCTGAGCCTCATTTCCATCAAAATGACAATTACGCACAAGCAACCTCATGAAGCCTATTCCGAGGCCCAATGTATTGGCTGGGCTCTCTAAGATGCATTCTCCCGATCTCCTATAAGCTTGTGACTCTTCATTATTATTAACGAAAATCGTAGCATAAAGATTGACAACATGGACGCTTAAAGATTTATGTGATTTATCTCAAATGTTTAATCTATCAGTACATGGTTGTGAGCCACAGAAATTTAGAGAAAGTGCACAAAATATTTCACTTAGATTTTCAGGGATGACTTTTGTCCCATCTGTTAGATAGGTTCCCTAAAAAGATATTTCCACCTAAATTGACACCTTACAAGAAACTCTTGGTAGGAAAATTATTAAACATTTTTAATGACAGTATAATAAAATATCATTTGCTCACCTAATATCTGTGAAAAGGTTCATAGGCATGGATGCAACAAAGCTTCTGTCTTCATGAGGGCACTTACACTGCAGGAACAAGGGTGTCAGGGACAACTGTCCTTCTCACATCAGTTTTCTCTAAGAAAAGCAGTTTGAAGGGAATGATATTTATTTCTGCCCATATTCTAATCCATTCCATATAAAAGCTCTCTCAATGCTGCCAAAAACTCCACAAAGGATAAACCCGATCTGCTGGGCATTCTTCACTAATCAGTAGAGCAGAACCAGCAGATGATTGTAACGGTTCTTACATGAGCTTTTTTTCTTTCGAAGGACAAAGTTATAGTCCAATTAAAGAAAAATGAAATGTTTACTCCATTGAGATTCTTCAGATGATGTAACAGTCTTCCTACCAAAACTCGAATCTAAACAACAAACATTACATCCTGGCAAAGTGTTCAGTTGACTACATATATATTGCATGTGAATACGTGTATTAATTTTTTTCTGACAATTATCAAATGTTCATTAGTATTTACTACTTTTAACCAATTTTCTGGTTATTCAGTATCTAAAAATGAGTTAGTAGATCATTTCACACCATCTGCCTTTGAGAATAATTTTTATTCAACTATATGATATACAATAACATCCATGAAACAAACAAATCCAAACAAAATCAGTTATTTAAAAATATTAAAGGCAATAAAAGTGTGCAAAATCACATAAAAAAAAACAAATTGCCTCCATTTCCCTGGTAAGAATACAGATAATATTTACATGCATGCACCTCCCAACTTCCACCCATTCATGTGCATCCATTTATATATAATTAATGTTTATTAAGTTATTATTTACATTATTTTATGCTCATTAATTGTTAATATCAATATAAAATTATTATTGTTGTTTTTGCTGTTGTTATTATTATATACTCATAAGAACAAAATGAAATACAACACAAAAAATTATGAACTTCAAAGGGAGAAAAGGGGAGAGCTGGAGAGTTTTGGTTCTCAGCACTCACAAAGTGGCTCACAAGCACTTGTAGCTCCAATTCTAGGGAATCTGACACCCTCTTCTGATCTCCAGGTACTCATACATTCGTGCAAGGCACAAATGTACACTCAGGCAAACTCACATATTTGTAAACTTTTTAATCAAAGGATGAATGTAATAGGCTAATGGAAGCATACTGACTGCTATACTATTTTTAAAATATTATTTCTGTAAAGGAGTTTGAATGAGATAAGTATTCATGGGAGGACAATGTTGCTCTCAGAAGACAGGAGTTTTTAAACAAATATCTCTGTATCGGCCGTGGGTTACTTCTTAATTAACTATTGGTCAGAGAGAGACCTGCACAGTCTCTGTTCTTCATTTCCCATGAGACTTATAACTAAATGAGATGTCATTGCTGAAGACAGCATACACTTGGATCAAGGAACATAGATAAATCGTTCTTGGACTGACAGGGAAATTTCAGCATGACTACCTTCCTTCATGTTGGATGGTGCTATGAAGGATTCTGAGAGAGAGAGATCATTAATTATCTTACCTGGCCATGAACCATTTAATCTATAAAACCAAGCCTCTAGGTTAAATCTGCCCACACGGACTATACTGGCATGGTGTGGGGGTTAATCAACTGCTTTCTCTTGGCTTTTATATCTACTCCATAAAGAAACTCTGGAGGTCATAGGCCCTCTAGGGAAACCTGCTAATGGCTGTTTGTGCTAAACAGACATGGTGTCAAATTGTCCAAAAAAATTATCCTGTTTATACTTACATACCTAAGTGCTGCTCTCAGCTTTTGTCAGTATAGTGTCAGTTTGCAGTGGGCAGCACTTAATACACAAATATAAAACTAGTCCGTGCTATAGGAATAAATTACTGTTAAGATCTCAGCCTTCAATACAATACCTAAATCATCTCTTCTAGGCTCAGGGAGCATTGCAGAAGGAGGGGCAAGAGGGATAGCAGTGCTGAGGAATGGAAGAAGTGGTATAAATTGCCATCTTCTGGACATGACATGGCTATTGAATGCAGGAATACACAATAGCAGTGGCTACCACAGATGACCTACATGGCACAGTGTCCATCAATAACTCCTTCATCAGTGAAGGAGTAGACCTTGTGATCTCACTCTCACAGGAAGTACAGGAATTTAAAGTTTGCAGAGGGAAGTACAGTCATATGCTCCAGTAGTGTAGCCATTCAGGTAAGAAAGTGTAAGTGCCCACACTTACTTTCCAGGCCAAGGTTACCTGATCTGGCCAGCGAGGATTGAAAAGGAGGCACAGGTTGAAGTGACAACAGCAAGACTGAGGCTGTGACAAGTTCATTGAAAGCAATCAGACTTTGTATACTCTTATCAGAAACAGAATATAGTGTCAATTCTCAGGAACCATTCAGTTGTAGTTGCCAGGATACAATGGCAATTTCCAAGTATACAGGACACACAAGATTAATGTCAAACACCAATTGTCCTGTCAAGCTTCCATGCTTTGTTGACTTCTAAGGGAACAGAGAGAAACACAGAGCAGCCCGAATGCTTCACTGCATGAGAGAGTGCCTCGGTTTCTCAGGAACTAAAGGCAGAAACGCCATTCCTCAGGAGCCACAGACTCTAACCTGAAAAATCTACCTGCATGCCTCTCAGGCAGCTAGACTTGGCAAACACTATGGTTCCCTGCAGGAGAGATAACGAGAGGAGTTTTGAACAAAGAACATTGTATAATAAATTTGTGAAATTATAATTTGGAAGCTTAAATAGTTTTAAAAAGGAAATAAATGTTGATGTGGATGTGGAGGAAGACCACCGTCATGATTATTTGGAGAGAGCATAAACTCGTGTAGACACCTTGGAAGCCAGTACACAGCTTTCTCAAATAGCTACAAAAGAAATAGCATGTGACCCAGCTACACCATTCCTGGGTATTTACTCAAATCACTCTACATTCTCTGATTCAGATACTGGAAAACCATGGTCATTGCTGCTCCATACATAAAGCAGAGAAATATAAGCAACCTACATAGCTAGCTAATTATGGATAGAAAATCAGCATGTGGTATATATACATAATTCAATTCAGTTCAATTCAACTGTAAACAAAATGAATTATGGAAATTTTGGGAAAGTTGATAGAAATAAAGATATTACGATACATGAGATATACTCAGACACATACTAATTCTCTATGTTATTTCTCTGTGATAATCTTAGTTTTGAATATTTTTATTGGTGTGAGTAATTCAAATATGGTGCCCTCATGGAATGGTCACATATCAATGAGTCCAGAGGGTACAGGTGAGCCTGCTCCCATCCCAAAGAACTGGTGGAATTTGGCCCCTCCCCTCTATGCTGACAGGGCACAAGCCACAGCAAACCTCCACTGGCTCCAAGAGCAGGCTACAACTGGCAGAACTGCTTCCCTTTTTTAACCAGTGCATTACCCCTGAATACCAAAAGACGCTCCCTTGTCCCCAACCCACTAAAATGTATGAACCCCCACAATAAACTAGAGAAAATGCTAATCTGATGCCACATCCTGTGTTCCTGATCTCAGTGGATCTGGGCTCAGATCAAAGTAATGTAGGAGCCAAAGGATTCAAAGTGGTTGCAGGAAGCAGTCTTCTGCATCCAGCATCCTTATTGCAATGGTGAACATTAAGTCATGAAAGAGGGATGGAGACTGCTTGTAGGTAAGAGGAGGATCAGCTCACACTTAGGAAAAGGATGTGCGGGGAAAGTGGTTGTGACACTTATGATCATAGGCAGTGCGTGCATATATAAAAAAAATAATAATCAATACAGGGAAAATACAAATAGAATCTATCCACATAGAGCTATTTGTTTCAATAATGTAAAAATGTGTGTGTCAGGAGAGAATTTACTAATCTTAGGAAGACAATGATTAGTGAGTAACTCATGTTCTTTGAGTGTGAATTTGAAAACAATTTATTCTTTATCTTTTCTTAAGGACTTCACAATTTTTAAAGGAATAAGAAGAAAAATAAGACAGGCACTTTCAGTCTACACTTTAGTGCTTTTTTAGCAATATGTAAAAAAAAAATCACCCTCATGTGCAAAGTACAGAGCCAAATATTGTGACGCACTTGAAAAGAGACTCTGGTAACAGACAAAACCTTGAAGTTTTTGGAAAATAATCAACACTTTATGAGTTTTCTCAATGCACCTAAAACTTCTTTGTTTCTTAAGCTGTAAATAAAGGGGTTTAGGAAAGGAATGATTATGGTGTAGAACAATGAATACATTTTACCCTGATACTTGTCTGAGTCAGATCCAGAGAGCACATATATGAAGAAGAGAGTGCCGTAGAGCAGAGAGATTGACAACAGATGGGAACTGCAGGTAGAGAAGGCTTTGCTCCTGCCCTTCTTAGACTTTGTTTTCAGGACGGCTAAGAAGACACAGGCATAAGAAACTGTAATACTCATGAGAGTAGTACCTTGTATAAAAATACCCAAAATGAAAGTAACCAATGCATTGATAGATGGATCTGTGCAAGAAATTGTAAAGAGTGGTAATATATCACAGTAGAAGTCTTCTATTATATTGGAACTGCAAAATGTTAACCTAAATAATAATCCTACATGAACTAAGGCATGTAGAAGCCCAATTAGATATGACAAACTTATGAATTGAACACAGAGGCTGTTGGACATCACCACTAGATAAAGCAGAGGGTTGCATATGGCTACATAGCGGTCATAGGCCATCGCTACCAGCAGGAAAATTTCTGCAGTTCCACCGAAACAAAAAAAATAAAATTGGGTGAAACACTCACCCAAGGATATCACGTCATTCTTATTTAAATTTTTCATAAGCATCTTTGGGGTCACGGAGGAGGAAGTACAGGCATCAGCAAAGGCTAAATTTCCAAGGAGGAGGTACATGGGAGTGTGAAGGTGAGGGTCCCTCCAGATGAGAAAGATTAAGCCAAGGTTGCCCACCATGGTGGTAACATAGATGAGGAAGAACACCAGGAACAGGGGACCTTGCAGCTCTGGACGATCTGTGATTCCTCTGAGAACAAACTCTGTCAGCTGAGTCCTGTTCAGTTCCATCTCATCCTTTCAGACTTCTCACTGTGAAGACAGAAGAGATCAAAGAAGAAAGAAGAAAGAAGAAAGAATGAAAGAAAGAAAGAAAGAAAGAAAGAAAGAAAGAAAGAAAGAAAGAAAGAAAAAGAAAGAAAGAAAGAAAGAAAGGAAGGAAGGAAGGAAGGAAGGAAGGAAGGAAGGAAGGAAGGGAGGAAGGAAGAAAAGAAAGGAGGACAGAAAGGGGAACAAAACTAGTGTCAGAATCTATTTTTGTGGACCTGTGCTTCAGTTAAACATGATAGTGTAATGCTTCATACTGGGAACCCAAAGTATTTTCTGTATTTTGATATACAAAAATGTAACATGCAATTATCTGGACTTTAATGAATAAGCTATTAAAACTAACCTATTTGGCTTTATGCATGATACTCTCAAGTACTGCAAACGATGCACATACGTATGACAGATAGGCTGCATATAGAATACACAATTCCAAAATATATAGTACATTTTGCACTCGAATATCTTTTAAAAGACTATTTGAATGTGAAAAGTCTATTTTTCAATTCTTCATGAACTTTTACTCATTTTTTTTTGGGACTATATTCTCTTTACACAATAATGAATTATCTAAAGACATTTTCAATCAAGTGTAAACTGTTCCTTGTACATACTTCCCAACAGCCTCTTGCATTTTTCTACTCCTTTCTTCTAGTCCCATCTACCTGCAAAGATATACAATTTCTACTTTAACATGAAGCATTCAAACATTTTATGTAACACTGAATGGTACTCTGTCTTTGTTTATATGGGCATTGTTCTTTCATTCAAAGACATTGTTGAGTACCAAGATGGAGATAAAAATCTTAAATATGCTCTTTGCTTTCACATAATATTATGTTATCTGATATACATTCATATATTTATTAAAAAATCAGATTTAATATGAAATTACCAAAGCACAAGTGAGATAGAACTTACAAAAAATGAGAGAATGGTTAATGTTTTCAACATCTGAATTCAACGTAATTGTTATAATTTTTGTATTAAAAAATCAAGGAGGGATAATGAAACAAACTGATTGTTAATGGCTATAGATATAGTTGGGAAGGCAGAAAAAAATTTAAGCTGTGCTGGTAGCTACAAATGTAATAAACAAAGAGAGTTAGGATGGATAACCATGGATGAGGGAATGCAAATCAACATCAACTGAGTACATTTTTGTAACATCAAAATATGCACAATTCTGGCTATACATGATTTATGCCTTGACATCACTGTATTGATGTTTTAAAATAGGAGATGTGAAAAGCGAAGGTCTTGTGTAACTAACAAAGGATTTTATTAAGAAGTTTAGCCTGATTTTTGACAAACTTGATTCATCAAATGGCTTTTCTACCAACTTAAACTTCAAGATTTACCACAGTCATCGATTCTTTATACAATCATCTAATAAATTCACACTAAAATATTCTGAATAACTAATTTTCTCAAAACACTACTTCATTTAATAGACTGGAATAATACCAAATTAAATGCAGAGCTTATGGAGGAAAGTATGTATGCAAAATATCATTTAGGGCAGTAAAAACATGAAGAAGTGAAATGGTACATAGAAAGGATTATAAGGTTTTATTCCATTTAAATAGTGAAAGTACTGTGAAATGTGGCCTGCTCAATAACGGTTTGGAGTTTTATTAGACATGTAAAAACATTAACAGAAAAACTGATGTCTCTGTAATAATTGTTAATTATTCCTTAGTCAGTACTCAAAAACATAAAATTATCACTATGCATGTCTGCCAGAAATTGCTGATTCATCTTAATGTAATTTTGATTGTATTGAGTTTTGTGTTTTCTGTTTCTGTAGGGCTGTTTTGAAGGGGAAGAGAGATAAAATAATGCTTACATCTCTGATATTCTTGAAATGTCTCAATCTTACAGAAATTCTGTATGGTCTATTACTATGAAATAGCCTGTGGGGTTGAATTCTGTTTATCTTCACCCATTAGTTCAGAAATAGTCTTTTTTACTCATTAAATCCTCTAAAAGTGGAGATCTCCAAGCTCAGCTCCTGGCATTTTCTTCCTCCCAGGGCTCGTACAAAAGCATGGGAACTACTTGCACCATTAGAATTGTGTGGAGATTTTCACTGAAAAAAATTATATTTGTTTTGGATTCCTGTGCCTGCTACAAAAAAGGCAATTTGAAACAACTCTAGTATATTATTTGACCTCTCTGGAGGTCTGGAGTTAAAAGTCAGCATCACTGGCTGGATTCAAGATTGAGCCAAATGCTCTCCCTTTAGAGAACCAGAGAATTCCCTCTGTACCATTCTAGCCTCTAGTGGCTGTTGATGGTGTTTGTTCTATATTCCAACCATCACTTCAGCTTTCCTGGATCCTCTCCTCTACATGTTGCTTTTCATGACTTTTAGTAATATTGTTATATTATAATTTGAGCACAGCATTTCTCCCTTCCTTTTCCTTCCTCTGAACTCTCTCATATACTCCTCTACACTCTCTTTCAAATTCATGGCCTCTTTTTTCAATAATTGTTATTTCATGCGTATGTGTATATGTATATATACATATATATTCCTGAATGTAACCTGTTCAGTCTGGATATTACTTGTATGTAGTTTTCAGCACTGACCATTTGGCATCAGAAAACCACCTTTTGTGCTCTTCCCTGGGGATGGCCACTTCTCCCAATACCAGCTTTCCTCAGTTGCCTTCTGTTCTTTATGTAGGTTTGAGTCCTTCTGGACTTTTTCCTGTGCCTTTTTTAAAGAGATAGAATGAAAAATTACAAATTTGTGTTGGTAAGGAGAGGGAGAAGATCTGGGACAGGTTGGGGAAAGAGAAAAATATAATGAAAATATGCTATATGAACAAAATAGATAAAAATGAAAACAAATCAGGTAAAAACAAAAGCAACTTGATGTGGCAAACCTTTCCTTACTTCATATTCCGGAATACTACATGAACCTACTTTGATCCAGCCAAAGAAGAAGGTACAGGCAGCCTAAGAAGTCACATGCCCCTATGATACTCAAGTTGTGGAAAGTGTTCCTGGTTCTGAAAAACCTCCAATGTAAAACTCAGAAAGGACACTTTACTTAATAAAATACTCCACAGATTGATTTTATAACACTACCTTAATAGAGGACCTGTATCCCAAATTTTCAGAATCTCTGAGCCTCATTTCCATCAAAATGACAATTACGCACAAGCAACCTCATGAAGCCTATTCCGAGGCCCAATAAATTGGCTGGGCTCTCTAAGATGCATTCTCCCGATCTCCTATAAGCTTGTGACTCTTCATTATTATTAACGAAAGTTGTAGCATAAAGATTGACAACATGGACGCTTAAAGATTTATGTGATTTATCTCAAATGTTTAATCTATCAGTACATGGTTGTGAGCCACAGAAATTTAGAGAAAGTGCACAAAATATTTCACTTAGATTTTCAGGGATGACTTATGTCCCATCTGTTAGATAAGTTCCCTAAAAAGATATTTCCACCTAAATTGACACATTACAAGAAACTCTTGGTAGGGAAATTATTAAACTTTTTTAATGACAGTATAATAAAATATCATTTGCTCACCTAATATCTATGAAAATGTTCATAGGCATGGATGCAACAAAGCTTCTGTCTTCATGAGGGCACTTACACTGCAGGAACAAGGGTGTCAGGGACAACTGTCCTTCTCACATCAGTTTTCTCTAAGAAAAGCAGTTTGAAGGGAATGATATTTATTTCTGCCCATATTCTAATCCATTCCATATAAAAGCTCTCTCAATGCTGCCAAAAACTCCACAAAGGATAAACCCGATCTGCTGGGCATTCTTCACTAATCAGTAGAACAGAACCAGCAGATGATTGTAACGGTTCTTACATGAGTTTTTTTTCTTTCGAAGGACAAAGTTATAGTCCAATTAAAGAAAAATGAAATGTTTACTCCATTGAGATTCTTCAGATGATGTAACAGTCTTCCTACCAAAACTCGAATCTAAACAACAAACATTACATCCTGGCAAAGTGTTCAGTTGACTACATATATATTGCATGTGAATACGTGTATTAATTCTTTCTGACAATTATCAAATGTTCATTAGTATTTACTACTTTTAACCAATTTTCTGGTTATTCAGTATCTAAAAATGAGTTAGTAGATCATTTCACACCATCTGCCTTTGAGAATAATTTTTATTCAACTATATGATATACAATAACATCAATTTCTCATATATGAAACAAACAAATCCAAACAAAATCAGTTACTTAAAAATATTAAAGGCAATAAAAATGTGCAAAATCACATGAAAAAAAACAAATTGTTTCCATTTTCCTGATAAGAATACATATAATATTTACATGCATGCACCTCCCTACTTCCACCCATCCATGTGAATCCATTTATATATAATTAATGTTTATTAAGTTATTATTTACATTATTTTATGCTCATTAATTGTTAATATCAATATAAAATGATTACTGTTGCTGCTGTTGTTATTATTATATACTCATAAGAACAAAACGAAATACAACACAAAAAATTATGAACTTCAAAGGGAGAAAAGGGGAGAGCTGGAGAGTTTTGGTTCTCAGCACTCACAAAGTGGCTCACAAGCACTTGTAGCTCCAATTCTAGGGAATCTGAAACCGTCTTCTGATCTCCAGGGACTCATGCATTCATGCAAGGCACAAATGTACACTCAGGCAAACTCACATATTTGTAAACTTTTTAATCAAAGGATGAATGAAATAGGCTAATGGAAACATACTGACTGGTATACTATTTTTAAAATATTATTTCTGTAAAGGAGTTTGAATGAGATTAGTATTCATGGGAGGATAATGTTGCTCTCAGAAGACAGGAGTTATTAAACATCTCTGTATCGGCCATGGGTTACTTCTTAATTAACTATTGGTCAGAGAGAGACATGCACAGTCTCTGTTCTTCATTTCCCATGAGACTTATAACTAAATGAGATGTCATTGCTGAAGACAGCATAAACTTGGATCAAGGAACATAGATAAATCATTCTTGGACTGACAGGAAAATTTCAGCATGACTACCTTCCTTCACGTGGATGGTGCTATGAAGGATTCTGAGAGAGAGAGATCATTAATTATCTTACCTGGCCATGAACCATTTAATCTATAAAACCAATCCTCTAGGTCAAAATCTGCCCACACGGACTATACTGGCATGGTGTGGAGGTTAACCAACTGCTTTCTCATTGGCTTTTATATCTACTCCATAAAGAAACTCCAGAGGTCATAGGCCCTCTAGGGAAACCTGCTAATGGCTGTTTGTGCTAAACAGACATGGAGTCAAATTGTCCAAAAAAATTATCCTGTTTATACTTACATACCTAAGTGCTGCTCTCAGCTTTTGTCAGTATAGTGTCAGTTTGCAGTGGGCAGCACTTAATACACAAATATAAAACTAGTCAGTGCTATAAGAATAAATTACTGTTAAGATCTCAGCCTTCAATACAATACCTAAATCATCTCTTCTAGGCTCAGGGAGCATTGCAGAAGGAGGGGCAAGAGGGATAGCAGTGCTGAGAAACGGAAGAAGTGGTATAAATTGCCATCTTCTGGACATGACATGGCTATTGAATGCAGGAATACACAATAGTAGTGGCTACCACAGATGACCTACATGGCACGGTGTCCATCAATAACTCCTTCATCAGTGAAGGAGTAGACCTTGTGATCTCACTCTCACAGGAAGTACAGGAATTTAAAGTTTGCAGAGGGAAGTACAGTCATATGCTGTGCCGCGCCGACCTCGACCAGCAAGGAAAGAAACACGACAGGACTGGTTCCTTCTCAAGGCAGTTTTATCAGGAGTTTGAAAACAGGAGAGAATGGCCCCGAATCTCGTCCCCTCCACACCTATATACCCTCATGAGAGCCTATCCGCTGCCCCCACGCATCGCCCCTCCATAGGCTGCAAAGGAATGCATCACTTCAAACCATGAATCACTCAGCCCTCATCTCCGAATAAGGAGTTGTTTATCACTTTGCACACAAGCAGCCAGCGCCATCTTGGGAAGCCACAGGGTGTGGCACATACAGGGAGCTACACAGTTCCCCCTTTTAGTTTTAGAGAGAAAACACTTTCCATTGGCTTCTCTCCCGATCAAGGGCGCAATCTCTTGGGAGGACCGCACCCGATCTAGGGAAAGAAAACCCATAGGAAGCGTACATGGACAGCGGGGAAGACCTTGGCCTGACCCCTAGAGAAAAAAGGAGATAATGTAATGGGACAGCATCCCCTGTTGTTGAGCAGTAGGAAAACTCCCATGCCCATCTCGATGCCTTTTGTTAGGGGGAGGCAATTTGGCATCTAACCTCCATGCAATCAGGTATGCCTCCAAGAATCTCCACATTGTGGTAGAACTTCCCAGTCAGTCTTTGCTGACTCCCTATCTGCCATGTATGAGGGGGTGTGATCACGCCTTCAAGGCGGCAAGCCAAGCTCGTGTGGAACCTCCCTCCTCCAGAGCTTGAAAGGCAAGAAATATCATGGTCAAATCTCTCCTACGATTACGAACCATACGGCAGAGGCAATACAGGCACTGCAGACAGGCTTCCATCAAGGCAAAATTAAAGTCCCCACGCCCGCCCACTCCTTCAGGTGAGAAACAGCACGTTGAATCCAGGAGGTAATCCCCTTGGCCATGGAGACGTTGACCCTGGTGGAGTTCACGCTGACTATGCTCAGTCGAGGCTTATGTAAAGTCCCTTCAAAATTCCGAGACCAATTTCCTAAAAGAAACTTGGACAGTTCTTTGGACAGATTAGCTGCAGTAGACATATTATCATACGACGCAGAAGTAACACATAGACCCCTCCATCTCCACTCACATCTCAACTGAGCCATTTGTCAAAGGGTATCAACCTGTTCCTGTACCAAGTCAACCCTTTGATTTAATATAACTGATTATTAACAGATACTTGCAAGTCCAAGGCCTCTGCCACTGCAGAGGACAAATTATCTAAAGCAGTTGCTGTCTGAACATTGGTGGACAGAGAAATGGCCGAAACAGTGGCACCCACAGCAGCCAAAGAAATCGCTGTAACAATGGCTGCAGTGATACTAAAGTCTCTCCTCTGTCTAAATAAGGCCATAGGCGGTGGAGCCTTCACTGGTATTGGGATGCGGGCAATCACGGCCAAAGAAAACTGAGTAGCATTCCAACATAGGGTATAAGCACAATTCTCTAAAGAACAATTTAAAGTACCATGTATTGTATTACTATCATTATAAACTATCCATATAAAGGGTGGCCAAACACAAACAGGGATAGGTGCAAAAGTAATATTTTTAAACCCTTAACAATTTTACGGATGTTTTAAATATACCAGTATTATTCCAGGTAAAATTGGCCCTACCTATCTTCCCTCCCCCAATCATAACAGAAGGGGCTAAATCAGTACAACTACCATTAATGCCACAAAGCAGCCGAATATCAAAGGGATCTTGTGGAGCTACTTGATTCGGATTTTGATACGTAAATTTTTTTCTGAATAGGTACTATTATGACTCATAATAATATAAGGGGAAAAGTTAAAATAACGATTCTTAACCCATCCTGTTTTTCTGCCTTGGCATCCCGTCCATGGGATCCCGACATCAAGGGAATTCCTTCCTCTACAATAAGGGGCCCATCTAGGTTGGGTTGGTGCGGTAGCATTACATGTATCATCCCTAGAAGGCCACCATCCCTGCTTCCATGTCGCATTAGAAACACCACCGTGGGTATGAAACCATGCTCCAGTTTGATTATATAAATGAATACAATCACTATTATCACTAATATTTTTAACTACTTAAAAACATAAAGAACCCTCCAAAGTAATGGTATAGTTCCCATTACTTTCTACAGTACTATCTAAGGGTAAATATGGTAAATCTAAGGATGTATTAGTTGTAAAAATCTGGGAAACACCTGGGCGTCATGACGAACCGGTATCAGCTTCGGGAAGGCCGATAAGATTCCCCACCTCTGTACCGTTCTCACCGGATTCACCATTAACGGTAGCAGCAGGAGAATCAGCCACCATTGTTTTCCGAACCAGTCTCTCTGGAACCCAGATTGGGTCATTTCTGTCCTGGGGAAAAACACAAACAGAACCTCTTGCCCAAGCCAGGGCTGGATCTGGTCTGCTCCATTGACCAGTCAAGACATCTTTCCATGTAACGTAACCCTTCTTATTATTATGCCAATTAGTATGACGCTCTGCAGAAGAGCAACCATTTACATCAAGTTGTAAAAAATTTAAAGTAAAGAGGGCAAGGGAGATACGTTCTCTCGGGGTACGGCCATGACCAATTCCCCCTTTTTGTTTTAGTAGGCATTCTTTAAGAGTACGATGTGCCTTTTCCACTATCCCCTGACCTTGTGGATTATAAGGCAATCCGTGTTTTATGAACACCTGCATTTGGTTACAAAATGATTTAAAGGAGGCAGCTGTATAGCCAGGACCATTATCAGTTTTTAATTCTTGGGGTTTGCCCCACGCTGCCCATGCCTCCAGGCAGTGGCGAATGACATCTCTGGCCTTTTCGCCTGACAAGGGGGAAGCAAAAATAAGACCTGAGCAGGTATCGACAGACACATGAACATATTTTAATTTTCCAAATTCAGAAAAATGGGTCACATCCATCTGCCATAATCGTAAAGGCAACAAGCCTTTCAGATTTACTCCTACCCCGGGGAGGTGAGTATGGATGCTACAATCCGGGCAATGGACCACTATTTGTCTAGCTAGTTCTCTGGGAAGTTTAAATTTTATTTGTAAAGTTTTTGCATTAACATGAAAATTTTTATGAAATTGGGTAGCTAACGCTACTGGAGAATCCAAAATATTGGTAAAAATAAACTCTCTGCGTGTGGCCATATCAACTTCATTATTAGCAGAACTAATGGGTCCAGGCAATCCTGTATGGGCTCGCACATGTTGCACAAAGAAAGGAAATCTACGTTCCCATACTAAATTTTGTAATAACCGTAACAAACTATAAATAGGGCTACCTAACTTTATCTTACCAGTAGCTTTTAAAACCTTCAAAATATTTACCACATATAACGAGTCTGATACTAAATTAAAAGGTTCTTTAAATTTATCAAAAACCTCTATAACAATTTTTAACTCTATAATTTGAGGAGAGGCGGGAGCAAACTGAATCACTATAGGGTCATCATCTTACATTTATATGATCCACATCCATTTTTGGAACCATCAGTATATATAACAGCAGCACCAATTAAAGAGCTACTTTTAGTTATTTTTGGAAAGACAATAGGATGGGATTCAAAAAATTGTATCAAAGGGTGTTGAGGATAATGATTATCAAATTCTGTACTACACCCACATTTTAGCACTGTCCAATCATCTACGGTAGCACACAAAATCTGTAACTGATTACTATTAAAGGGTATAATAATTTTGGATGGCTCCACACCAAAAAATTGTAAACACTGTTGTACACCTTCTAAGGCTAATACAGCTACAGTAGTGGGATAATATTCAAGAGTTCGGGCTACTGAAATTTTTGGATGAATCCATTTTAATGGTCCATGTTGCCATAACACCGCGGTGGGTTGAACCTTTGTCTTAAAAATCAGCAATAAAATATCCTCTGCGGGCTGATATTGTCGTAAGGACGTTTTTGTTAGCTCTGTTTTTACTAAATCTAAGGCTTTTTGCCCCTCAGTGGTCAATTTCCTAGGTGAATCTAAAGCGGGATCTCCACATAAAATATCATATAAGGGTTGAAGTTGATAATTAGGAATTTTTAAATATGGCCTAATCCAATTAATATCTCCTAACAACTTTTGAAAATCATTTAAGGTATTTAAGCAATCCAGACGAATCTCAACCTTTTGAGGTTTAACCTCGAGAGGCTCAATCTTAGCTCCCAAATAGGACACTATAGAATCTTGTTGAACTTTTTCAGGGGCTATAAACAATCCTTGTTTTTGTAAGATTTTTACTAATAAAGCATAGGCTTCCTGTAAAATATTTTCATCTTTTGTTGATAATAAAATATCATCCATATAATGTAAACATCTCAACATAGGAAATTTTAATCTTATAGGTTCAATGGCTGTAGCAACAAACAACTGACACATAGTCAGACTAGTAGCCATCCCTTGAGGAAGCACAACCCATTCATAGCGATTGTCTGGCTGTTCATGATTTATAGAAGGTAATGTAAAAGCAAATCGTTCACAATCTTTGTTACATAGGGGAATGGAGAAAAAACAATCTTTTATATCAATTACTATAATGGGCCACGCCCAGGGTAACGTAGTCAATAGTGGAAGTCCACGTTGAATAGGCCCCATAATCTGCATTTGGGCATTAATGGCGCACAAATCATGTAACAATCTCCATTTCCCTGATTTCCTTTTAATAACAAATATGGGAGTATTCCACGGTGAAACCGAAGGTCTAATATGTCCCATCTCTAATTGTACTTTCACTAATGTTTGAGCAGCTGCTAATTTTTCTGAGGACAAAGGCCACTGAGGAACCCAAACTGGATCCTCCACTTTCCAAGTAATAGGTATACCCTCCTCAGTGGCCCCTAGGAAAAACCCAGACCTTGTTGGTGTGGTCTGGGGGAGACTTGAACTGGGCTTGTACGGCCTTGTAAAAATTTGTCAAGGCCATGAGAAGGGTGCCATCCCATGTTTTTCATTATTGTCTTAGAGTTTGAAGAATAACTTCCCTCACTGGTCAATTTTAAATTCATTTCCTTTAAAAGATCTCTTCCCCATAGACTGACAGGCAGGTCCAACACAAATGGCTTAATAGCCCCCTTGTGCCCCTCTAAATCTATCCAAGGAAGTTCTCGGGCACTCATGTCAGGCGATTTGGCATATCCAAGGCCTTGTAATGTTTGTGAGGAAGTTTGAATAGGCCAATCAGGAGGCCAATCCTTACTAGAGATTATGTTACGATCAGCCCCTGTGTCCAACAGTCCCAAAATAGATTTTCCATTAACTGTCAACTTTATTAATGGGCGCTGGTCTAAATCAAGGGAAAGAAACATAGCATCATGCTTTGAGGAGTCAAAGCTTTTGTTTCCTCTTTTCTCTTGTTTTGCTGCAAATGCAGAATGTAAACTGGGAAGTAACACCAACTGGGCAATTTTATCCCCGGGGGAGATTGCAGTAATGCCTCGGGGGGGGGATGAAATCATAATTTTAACTCTTCCTTCAAAATCTGAATCAATTACACCGGGATGAATCACCAATCCCCCAAGCGTAGCAGATGCACGGCCAATTACTAACCCCACGGAATTTGGGGGCAAAGGTCCCTTAAGGTCAGTGTCCATGGGCTGTACTCCCATTTGGGGGGTTAATACGAGTCTGGTGGTGCAACAGAGGTCCAGTCCGGCAGAACCGGGTGTGGCCCTTTTCAGACTCTCCGATTCGGTATATTGGGGGTTTGTCCCTCCCGTCTCTCTACGGCCCCAAATATTTGTGGTGGGCCCTGGGGTCGGGGGCCCCACTGGCCGTTTTTTGGACGAGCTCCACCAAATCCTGAAGTTAGTGGTTGCCCATCAATATCTTTAACGGATCTACACTCATTAGCCCAGTGGTTTCATTTTTTACATTTTGGACATAGCCCGGGTTTAGGTTTTTCTTTAGATAGTTCCTTTTCAGGGCAATTCCGTTTAAGATGCCCTTGACGACCACATTTAAAACATGCCCCTGGAGTGTTTCCCTTCCCCCTGCTAAGCTGTAAAACTGCGGCAGCTAAACCAGCATTGGATAACGGACCTCCTATTTCTCTACAAGCCTTCATCCATGCTGTCAATCCTTTAAGTTTCCATGGGGTAATAGCTGTTCTACATTCTTTTGTACATTGTTCAAAAGCTAATTGTTCAACTAAAGGCATGGCAGAATCAGGATCTCCAAAAACTCTCCCTGCAGCCTCCATCATCCTGGCTACAAAATCTGAGAAAGGCTCTGTTGGTCCCTGGATTATTCTGGTGAGATTGCCTGACACCTCCCCTTTATTAGGCAAGGCCTTCCAAGCTTTTATGGCTGCTTCATTAATTTGTTGATACACTTGTGGAGGGAAAACAGTTTGATTATTTGCCTATTGTCCTTGCCCCATAAGCATGTCAAAATTCCAGGCTGGCTGATTAGTAGGGGGCGCAGCGTTAATTCGGGCTTGTGCTTGTACTAAATCAGCATAAATTGATTTCCAATCCAAATATTGTCCCATTGTCAAGCAAGCTTTTACGGTACTCATCCAATCACTAGGAGTCATGGCTGCCGTCGCCAGACGCTCTAACTGTGCTTGTGTAAAGGAGGCATTTACACCATAAGTTCTTGATGACTCCGCTAAATTTTTTAATAGTTTGAAATCCAAAGGCTCGTGATAGCTCTGATTATTAGCATCTATAAACACAGGGAAAGCGGAGGAGGCCTCTTTCCACGTCTGAGGACAAAAGGAATATGCCGAAGTTTTAGGCACCGTCTCCACATAAGGAGGAGGCACCGCGGGCGGTGCAGCAGGGCAGGGTGAAGGAGGCTCCTCCCACTTGGCCGAAGCTCCCCTGTCTCCTTCCTGTTTCTTCTTTGGTCCCTTTCCTTTTCCTCTACCCTTTTTCTTTGTCTTTGAAAGAGCCTCCATCTTGTTTAATAATCTTTTAACCCTTCTTTTTATTTTCTCTATATCTTGTTTTGAATCACTAGAGTGGCTCCTTTCTGAATCACTAGAGCGGCTCTCTTCCGAATCACTATTGTTGCTCCTTTCTGAATCACTAGAGCGGCTCTCTTCCAAATCACTATTGTCACTACTCTCAGCCTCTTGTAACTCCTCCCTTAAGTCTGGATAAAGCTTTCCTCTCTTCTGCCTTTTTTGCCCACCCACAGATGACCCTTCAGAGCGTGCCTCCTTCACTGCTTCCAATGCCTCAGCAGAGGCTTGTACAGCCTCCCGGCAGTCTTCAGCTTCTAGACAGCTACGTATCATTTTCCAGACTCCTTTCACCCCACCTCTTAAGGTTCCTTGTTTCTGGGCAAAGTCCAAATCCCTTCCTAATTTATCCCAGCTTGAGATGGTTACATGACCTGTAGCTGCAAACCATGGAGCTATGGTATCCACCTCCTGCAAGAAATGAACTATGATCCTATCCTTTATCTTAATTCCGCGAGTGCGGAGAAGTTCTTGTAGAACCAATTTCATTGGACAGGAAGGTGAGGCACCCATGGTTTCACTTTCTAGTTCTGTATATCCGCGACAGACACACAGCTTCACTATCGCCGCTTTACCGCGGTCCTTTAGTTTAGTCTCCTTCCGAGAGCTTGAATATTGGCCTACTTACCTAGGCACTTACCGATCGATCGCCCTGTCCGCCAAGAGTTCTGGAACCCTGGGACTTTAACGTCCCCGTACGGGCCACCAAATGTGCCGCGCCGACCTCGACCAGCAAGGAAAGAAACACGACACGACTGGTTCCTTCTCAAGGCAGTTTTATCAGGAGGTTGAAAACAGGAGAGAATGGCCCCGAATCTCGTCCCCTCCACACCTATATACCCTCATGAGAGCCTATCCGCTGCCCCCACGCATCGCCCCTCCATAGGCTGCAAAGGAATGCATCACTTCAAACCATGAATCACTCAGCCCTCATCTCCGAATAAGGAGTTGTTTATCACTTTGCACACAAGCAGCCAGCGCCATCTTGGGAAGCCACAGGGTGTGGCACATACAGGGCGCTACACAATATGCTCCAGTAGTGTAGCCATTCAGGTAAGAAAGTATAAGTGCCCACACTTACTTTCCAGGCCAAGGTTACCTGATCTGGCCAGCGAGGATTGAAAAGGAGGCACAGATTGAAGTGACAACAGCAGGATTGAGGCTGTGACAAGTTTATTGAAAGCAATCAGACTTTGTATACTCTTATCAGAAACAGAATATAGTGTCAATTCTCAAGAACCATTCAGTTGTAGTTGCCAGGATACAATGACATTTCCAAGTATACAGGACACACAAGATTAATGTCAAACACCAATTGTCCTGTCAAGCTTCCATGCTTTGTTGACTTCTAAGGGAACAGAGAGAAACACAAAGCTGCCCGAATGCTTCACTGCATGAGAGAGTGCCTCGGTTTCTCGGGAACTAAAGGCAGAAACGCCATTCCTCAGGAGCCACAGACTCTAACCTGAAAATCTACCTGCATGCCTCTCAAGGCAGCTAGACCAGGCCAACACCATGATTCCATGAAGGAGAGGATAAGGAGAGGGGTTTTGAACAAAGAACATTGTATATTAAATTCATGAAATTAAATTTGTAAGACACCCATGATCATTGCTGCTCCGTACATAAAGCTGGGAAATATAATCAACATAGATAGCCAGCTAATTATGGATGGAAAATTAACATGTGGTATATATACATAATTCAATTCAGTTCAATTCAGCTGTAAACAAAATGAATTATGGAAATTTTGGGAAAGTTGATAGAAATAAAGATATTACTATCCATGAGATATACTCAGACACAGACTAATTCTCTATGTTACTCCTCTCTGATGATCTTAGTTTTGAATATTTTTATTTGTGTGAGTAATTCAAATATGGTGCCCTCGTGGAATGGTCACATATCAATGAGTTCAGAGGGTACAGGTGAGCCTGCTCCCATCCCAAAGAACTGGTGGAATTTGGCCCCTCCCCTCTATGCTGACAGTGCACAAGCCACAGCAAACCTCCACTGGCTCCAAGAGCAGGCTACAACTGGCAGAACTGCTTCCCTGTTTTAACCAGTGCATTACCCCTGAATACCAAAAGACGCTCCCTTGTCCCCAACCCACTAAAATGTATGAACCCCCACAATAAACTAGAGAAAATGCTAATCTGATGCCACATCCTTAGTTCCTGATCTCAGTGGATCTGGGCTCAGATCAAAGGAATGTAAGAATCAAAAGATTCAAAGTGGTTGAAGGAAGCAGTCTGCTGCATCCAGCACACTTATTGCAATTATGAACATAGAGCACTGGAGGGAACCTGAATAAATTAAGTCATGAAAGAGGGATGCAGACCCTTTGGAGGTAAGAAGAGGATTACCAGATGTGTGGGAAAAGGAAGAGTGGGGAAAGTGGGTGACACTTATGATCATAGGCAGTGCATGCATATATAAAACAAAAAAATAATGATCAATACAGGGAAAATACAAATAAAAGCTATCCACAAAGAGCTCTTTGTTTCAATAATGTAAAAATGCATGTATCAGGAAAGAAGAATTTACTAATCTTAGGAAGACAATGATTAGTGAGTAACTCATGTTCTCCTTTGAGTGTGAATTTGAAAACAATTTATTCTTTATCTTTTCTTAAGGACTTCACAATTTTTAAAGGAATAAGAAGAAAAATAAGACAGGCACTTTTAGTCTATATTTTATTGCTTTATTTAGCAATATGTAATAAAAAAAATCACTCTTACGTGCAAAGTACAGAGCCAAATATTGTGATGCACTTGAAAAGAGACTCTGTTAGCAGACAAACTTTGAAGCTTTTGGAAAATAATCAACACTTTATGAGTTTTCTCAATGCACCTAAAACTTCTTTGTTTCTTAGGCTGTAAATAAAGGGGTTTAGGAAAGGAATGATTATGGTATAGAACAATGAATACATTTTACCCTGATACTTGTCTGAGTCAGATCCAGAGAGCACATATATGAAGAAGAGAGTGCCATAGAGCAGAGAGACTGACAACAGATGGGCACTGCATGTAGACAAGGCTTTGTTCCTGCCCTTCTTAGACTTTGTTTTCAGGACAGCTACGAAGACACAAGCATAAGAACCTACAATACTCATAAAAGTAGTGCCTTGTATAAAAATACCCAAAATGAAAGCAACCAATGCATTAATAGATGGGTCAGTGCAAGAAATTGTATAGAGTGGCAATAAATCACAGTAGAAATCCTCTATTATATTGGAACTACAAAAGGTTAACGTAAATAATAATCCTACATGAGGTAAGGCATGTAGAAACCCAATTAGATATGACGCACTTATTAACTGAACACAGAGGCTGTTGGACATCACCACTAGATAAAGCAGAGGGTTGCATATGGCTACATAGCGGTCATAGGCCATCACTACCAGCAGGAAACATTCTGCAGTTGCACTTGAACAAAAAAAGTAAAATTGGGCAAAACACTCACCCAAGGATATTAAGTCATTCTTATTCAAATTTTTCATAAGCATCTTGGGGGCCACAGAGGAGGAAGTACAGGCATCAGCAAAGGCTAAATTTCTGAGGAGGAGGTACATGGGAGTGTGAAGGTGAGGGTCCCTCCAGATGAGAAAGATTAAGCCAAGGTTGCCCACCATGGTGGTGACATAGATGAGGAAGAACACCAGGAACAGAGGACCTTGCAGCTCTGGACGATCTGTTATTCCTCTCAGAACAAACTCTGTTAACTGGGTTCTATTCCCCTCCATCACATCCTTTCAGACTACTCACTGTGGAGAGAGAAGAGATGAAAGAAAGAAAGAAAGAAAGAAAGAAAGAAAGAAAGAAAGAAAGAAAGAAAGAAAGAAAGAAAGAAAGAAAGGGAGAGGAACAAAACTAGTGTCAGAATCTTTTTTCATGGATCTGTGCTTCAGTTGTTCCATAATTAAAATACATGGAAGTGTAATGTTTCTGCATTTAAAGACATACTGGAAACCCAAAGTATTTTCTATGTTTTGATGTATAGAAACGTAACATGCAATTATCTGGACATTTAAAGAGTAGGCCATTGAAACTTATTATTTGACTTTACGCATGATAGTCTCAATTACTACAAATGATCCATATATATATATATATATATATATATATATATATATATATATATATATATATATATATATCTATATATATATATATATGACAGATGTGCTGCATACAGAATTTACACTGGCAAAATGTATAGTATGTTTTACACTAGAATATCTTTTAAAAGACTAGTTGTATGTGAAAAGTCTATTTTTCAATTCCTCATGAACTATTTCTCATCTTTTATTGAGACTTTTTTACTATACAAAATAATGCATTACCTAACAACATTTTCATAAAAGTGTAAAATGTTCCTTAAACATACTTCCCAACAGGCTCTTGCATTTTTCTAAACCTTTCTAGTTTCTAGTCCCTTCTATTCGAAAAATGTACAATTTCTACTTTAACATATAGTGTTCAAATATTTTATGTAACACTGAAAGTTACTCTGTCTTTGTTAATGTATCCATTATTCTTTCATCCAAAGATAGCATTGAGTAACAAGATGGAGATAAAAGTCTTAATTATGCTGTTTTTTTTCACTTACTATAGTGTTATCTGACATAATTCATAAAATGAATCAAATTTAATATGACTCTTGTGCTTTTTTCTCAATGAAATATATAAGTGAAATTTCCAAAGCACAAATGATATAGAACTTACAAAAAATTTGAGAATTGTTAGAGTTTTCAATATCTGAATTTTACGTAAACTCTGTTATAATTTTTGTATAAAAAAAAACCAAGGAGGGAAAATGAAACAAACTGATTGTTAGTAACTATAGATATAGTTGGGAAGGCAGAAAAAAATTAAGCTGAACTGGTACCCACTAATGTACTAAACTAGGGAAGTTAGTATGGATGATGTAGATAACCACGGATGAGGGAATGCAAATCAACAGCAATAGAGAACATTTTTGTAACATCAAAATATGTGCAATTCTGGGTATACGTGGTTTGTAACTTGACATCCCTGAATTGATGTTTTAAAATGAGAGATGTGAAAAGGAAGGTCTTGTGTAAGTAACAGAGGATTTTATTAAGGGGGATAGCCTGATTCTTGACAGAACTTGATTCATCAAATGGCTTTTTTACCAACTCAAATCTCTAGATTTACCATGGTCATCAACTGTTTATATAACTAATGAATTATGTAATACTGAAATATGTGATACCGAACAACTAATTTTCTCAAAACATTACTTTGTTTTATAGATTGGAATAATGTCAAATTAAATGTAGACTTTATAGAGCAAAGAATGCATGCAAAATAATATTTGAGGGAATAGAAACACAGAGAAGTGAAATAGTTCATAAATAGGATGATAAGGTTTTTGTTCCACTTAAATAGTGAAAGTACTGTGAAATGTGGCCCTGCTCCATAATTGTTCGGAGTTTATTAGGCGTGTAAAAACATTAACAAAAAAATGTCTCTGCAATAATTGTTAATTATTCCTTAGTCAGATTTCAAAAACACGTAAAATTATCACTATACATGTCTGCCAGAAATTGCTGATTCATCTTAATGTAATTTTGATTGTATTGAGTTTTGTGTTTTCTGTTTCTGTAGGGTTGTTTTGAAGAGGAAGAGAGATAAAATAATGCTTACATCTCTGATATTCTTGAAATGTCTCAGTCTTACAGAAACTCCATATGGTCTATTACTATGAAATAGCCTGTGGGGTTGAATTCTGTTTATCTTCAACAGTCATTTCAGAAAGTCTGTCAGCTGGGTCCTGTTCAACTCCATCACATCCTTTCAGACTATTCACTGTGGAGAGAGGCGAGATCAAAATGGAAAGAAAGAAAGAAAAAGAAAGAAAAAAAGAAAGAAAGAAAGAAAGAAAGAAAGAAAGAAAGAAAGAAAGAAAGAAAGAAAGAAAGAAAGGGAGGGAGGGAGGGAGGGGAGGGAGGGAGGGAGGGAGGAAGGAAGGAAGGAAGGAAGGAAGGAAGGCAGGCAGGAAGGAAGAAAGAAAGAAAGAAAGAAAGAAAGAAAGAAAGAAAGAAAGAAAGAAAGAAAGAAAGAAAGAAAGAAAGAAAGAAAGAAAGAAAGAAAGAAAGAAAGAAAGAAAGAAAGAAAGAAAGAAAGAAAGAAAGAAAGAAAGAAAGAAAGAAAGAAAGAAAGAAAGAAAGAAAAGAAAGAAGAAAGAAAGAAAAAGAAAGAAAGAGAGGAAAGAAAGGGGAACAAAACTAGTGTCAGAATCTATTTTTGTGGACCTGTGCTTCAGTTGTTCCTTAATCAATAAACATGAAAGTGCAATGTTTCTGCATTCAAAGGCATACTGGGAACCCAATGTATTTTCTATGTTTTGATATATAAAAATGTAACATGCAATTATCTGGACTTTAATGAATAAGCTATTGAAACTAACCTATTTGGCTTTATGCATGATAGTCTCAAGTACTACAAACAATGTACATACATATGACAGATAGGCTGCATATAGAATACACAATTCCAAAATATATAGTACATTTTACACTCGAATATCTTTTAAAAGACTATTTGAATGTGAAAAGTCTATTTTTCAATTCCTCATAAAATTTTTCTCATCTTTTATTGGGACTATATTCACTTTACACAATAATGAATTACCTAAAGATATTTTCAATCAAGTGTAAACTGTTCCTTGTACATACTTCCCAACAGCTTCTTGCATTTTTCTACTCCTTTCTTCTAGTCCCATCTACCTGCAAAAATGTACAATTTCTACATTAACATGAAGCATTCAAATATTTTATGTAACACTGAAAGTTACTCTGTCTTTGCTTTTATAGGCATTATGCTTTCATCCAAAGACATTGTTGAGTAACAAGATGGAGAAAAAGTCTTAATTATGCTGTTTTCTTTCACATAATATTATGTTATCTGATATACATTCATATATTCATTAAAAAAATCAGATTTAATATGACTCTTGTGCTTTTTCTCAATGAAATATATAAGTGAAATTACCAAAGAACAAGTCAGACAGAACTTAAAAAAATGAGAAAATGGTTAATGTTTTCAACATCTGAATTCAACTTAAACTCTGTTATAATTTTTGTATAAAAAAATCAAGGAAGGAAAATGAAACAAATTGATTGTTAATGACTATAGATATAGTTTGGAAGGCAGAAAAAAATTAAAGCTGAGCTGGTACCCACTAATGCAATATACTAGGGAAGTTAAGATGGATGATGTGGAAAACCAAGAATGAGGGAATGCAAATCAACATCAACTGAGTACATTTTTGTAACATCAAAATATGCACAATTCTGCGTATGACATGATTTATGCCTTGACATCACTGTATTGAGGCTTTAAAATAGGAGATGTGAAAGCGAAGGTCTTTTGTAAGTAACAAAGGATTTTATTAAGGTTAGCCAGATTTTTGACAAACTTGATTCATCAAATGGCTTTTCTACCAACTTAAAATTCCAGATTTACCACAGTCATCGATTCTTTATACAATTATCTAATAAATTCACACTCAAATAATGATTTCGAACAACTAATTTTCTCAAAACACTACTTCATTTAATAGATTGGAATAATACCAAATTAAATGTAGAGTTTACAGAGGAAAGTATGTATGCAAAATATAATTTAGGGCAGTAAAAAACATGAAGAAGTGAAATGGTACATAGAAAGGATTATAAGGTTTTATTCCATTTAAATAGAGAAAGCGCTGTGAAATGTGGCCTGCTTAATAACTGTTTGGAGTTTTATAAGGCATGTAAAAACATTAACAGAAAAAAACTGATGTCTCTGTAATAATTCTTAATTATTCCTTAGGTCTAAAAAACATATAAAATTATCACTATAAATGTCTGCCAGAAATTCCTGACTCATCTTAATGTAATTTTGACAGAATTAAAAGATTAGAGAATTAAAAGAATTAAAATCAATTTTTGTGTTTTCTGTTTCTGTAGGGTTGTTTTGAAGAGGAAGAGAGATAAAATAATGCTTATATCTCTGAAATTCTTGAAATGTCTCAGTCTTACAGAAACTCCATATGGTCTATTACTATGAAATAGCCTGTGGGGTTGAATTCTGTCTATTTTCACCCATTATTTCAGAAATAGTCTTTTTTATTCATTAAATCCTCTAAAAGTGGAGTCCTCAGAGCTCAGCTCCTGGCATTTTCTTCCTCCCCAGGGCTCATCCAAAGGTATGGGAACTACTTGTACCATTAGAATTGATTGTGTGGAGATTTTCACTGAAAAAAAAAAATGTACTTGTTTTGGATTCCTGTGCCTGCTACATCAAAAGGCAATTTGAAACAACCCAAGTGTATTATTTGACCACTCTGGAGGTCAGGAGTCAAAAGTCAGCATCCCAGGCTGGCATTCAAGACTGTGAGCCAACTGCACTCCCTTTAGAGAACCAGAGAATTCCCTCTATTACCATTCTAGCCTCTAGTGGCTGTTGATGGTCTTTGTTCTGTACTCCAACCATTGCTTCAGCTTTCCTGGAATCTTCTCCTCTGTGTTTCTTTTTATGATTTTTAGTAATATTTTTATATTATAATTTAATCGTAACATGTCTCCCTTACTTTTCCTTCCTCTAAACTCCCATATACCCCTCTACACTCTCTTTCAAATTCATGGCCTCTTATCTCAATACTTGTTATTTCATGCGTATGTGTATATATGTGTATACATACATACTCATGAATGTAACCTGTTCAGTCTGGATATTATTTGTATATAGTTTTCAGGACTGACCATTTGGCAACAAACAACCACTTGTTGTGCTCTTCCCTGGGGAGGACCACCTCTCCCACTACCAGCTTTCCTCAGTTGCTTCTGTTCTTTATGTAAGGTTGAGCCCATCTGGACTTTTCCCTGTGCCTATTTTAAAGAGATAGAATGAAAGATCACAAACTTGGGTTGGTAAGGAGATGGAGAATATCAGGACAGATTGGGGAAAGAGAAAAAAAATAATGAAAATATACTATATGAAAAAAATTAGATAAAAATGAAAACAAATTAGGTAAAAACCAATGCAACTTGATTTGGCAAACTTCTCCTTACTTCTTATTCTGGAATACTACGTAAACCTACCTAGAACCAGCTGAAGAACCAGCTACAGCTAGCCTAAGAAGTCACATGTCACTATGATACTCAGGTTGTGGAAAGTGTTCCTGATTCTGAAAGAACTCCAATATAAAACTCAGAAACGACACTTTACTTAGTAAAATACTCCACAGGTTGATTTTATTACACTATCTTAATAAAGGACCTGTATCCCAAATTTTCAGAATCTCTGAGCCTTGTTTCCATCAAAATGACAATTACACACAAAGAACTTCATGAAGATTGTTCTGAGACCCATGAATTGGTTGGGCTCTCTAAGATGCATTCTCCCAATTGCCTATTAGCCTGTGACTCTTTATTATTATTAATGAGGGTCATAGCATAACACTGACAATATGGACATTAACAGACTTCTGTGATTGATCTCAAATCTTTAGTCCAACAATATGTAGTTGTCAGCCCTAGACATTTAGAGAAATGATTTATTTAGAATTTATTTAGACATTTAGGAATGATTTATGTCCCATTTGTTAGATAGGTTTCCTAAAAAGATATTTCCACATAAAGTGACATATTATGAGAAACTCTTGGTACTGAAATTATCAAACTTTTTTAAATGACAGTAAAATAAAATAGTATTTGCTCACCCAATATCTATGAAAATGTTTAAAGGCATGGATGCCACAAAACTTCTGTCTTCATAAGGACACTTACACTGCAGGAACAAGGGTGTCAGGGACAAGTGTCCTTCTCATATCAGTTTTCTCTAAGAAAAGCAGTTTGTATGGAATGATATTTATTTCTGCCCATCTTCAAATCTGTTCCGACATAAAACTCTCTCAATGCTGCCAAAAGCTCTCCAAGGGATAAAGCCAATCTTCTGGGTATTGTTCACTAATCAGTAGAGCAGAACCAACAGGTGATTGTAACAGTCTTGTATGAGCCTTTTTTCTTTCAAAGGACAAATTTATAGTCCAATTAGAGAAAAACGAAATGATTACTCCACTAGATTCTTCAGATGATGTAACAGGCTTCCTATCAAAACTTGAATCTAAACAATAAACATTATATACATCCTGGGAAAATGTTCAGATGACTACATATACGTTACATGTAAATACGTGTATTTTTTTCTGACAATTAACAAATGTTCCTTTAGTATTTACTACTTTGAACCAATATTCTGATTATTCAGCATCTAGAAATGGGTTAGTAGATTATTCCACACCTTCTGCCTTTGAGAATAATTTTTATTAAACTATATGATATACATAAGCAATCATTTTTCATATATGAAACTAACAAATCCAGACAAAATAGTATATCTGAAAAACTTTAAATGCAATAAAAATGTGTAAAATCGCAAAAAAAAAAAATGCTTCAATTCACTGATAGGAAAACAGGTAATATTTTAATGCATGCAACTTTCAACTTCTACCCATTCATATGTTTCCATTTATATATACTTAATGTTTAATATTTTAATATTATTAAATTGATATTTATATTATTTTATGCTTATTAATTGTTATTACCAATATATAATTATTATTGTTGTTGCTGTTGTTGTTATTATTATATACTCATAAAAACAAAAAGAAATACAAAATTATAACTTCAAAAGGAGAAAAGGGGAGAGCTGGAGAGTTTTGGTTCTCAGCACTCACAAAGTGGCTCACAAGCACTTGTAGCTCCAATTCTAGGGAATCTGACACCCTCTTCTGATCTCCAGGGACTCATGCATTCATGCAAGGCACAAACATACACCCAGCAAACTCACATATATGTAAACTTTTTAATTCTAAGGATAAATAAAATAGGCTAATGGAAACAGACTGGTTGGTATACTAATTTTTTAAATAATTTGTGTAAAGGAGTGTGAATGTGATTAACCTTCATGGGAGGACAATGTTGCTCTTAGAAGACAGGAGTTGTTAAACAAATATCTCTGTATTGGCCATGGGCTACTTCTTTATTAACTATTGGTCAGAGACCTGCACAGACTCTGTTCTTCATTTCCAATGAGAATTATAACTAAATGAGATGTCATTGCTGAATGCAGCACACACTTGGATCACAGAAAATAGATAAATCATTCTTGGATTGACAGGGAAACGTCAGCACGATTAGCTTTCTTCATGCTGGATGGTGCTGTTAACCATTCTGAGGAAGAGAGACCATTAATTATCTTACCTGGCTGTGAACCATTTAATCTATAATACCAACCGCTAGACAAAATCTGGGCACCGGCACAATACTGACATGACTATGTGTTTGTATATGTTGGGGGTGGGGGAATAACCAACTGATTTCTCATTGGTTTTTATATCTATTGCATAAAAAAACTCTGGATGTCATAGGTCCTGGGGAAATCTACAAATGGCTGTTTGTGCTAAACAGACATGGTGTCAAATTGTCCTAAATATTGTCCTGTTTATACTTACATACCTAAGTGCTGCTCTCAGCCTGGATCAGTAAAGCTTCAGTTTGTAGTCGGCAACACTTAATACAGAAATGTAAAACTAGTCAGTGCATTGAGAAAAAAATTACTGTTAAGTTCTCAGCCTAAATACGATACCTAAATCATCTCTTCTAGGCTCAGGGAGCATTGCAGAAGGAGGGGCAAGAGGGATAGCAGTGCTGACGAATGGAAGAAGTGATATAAATTGCCATCTTCTGGACATGACATGGCTATTGAATGCACGAATACACAATGGCAGTGGCTACCACAGATGACCTACATGGCACGGTGTCCATCAATAACTCCATCATCAGTGAAGGGGTAGACCTTGTGATCTCACTCTAACAGGAAGTACAGGAATTTAAAGTTTGCAGAGGGAAGTACAGTCATATTCTCCAGCCATTCAGGTAAGAAAGTGTAAGTGCCCGCACTTACGTTCCAGGCCAAGGTTACCTGATCTGGCCTGCGAGGATTGAAAAGGAGGCACACGTTGAAGTGACAACAACAGGATTGAGGCTGTGACAAGTTCATTGAAAACAATTAGACTTGTATACTCTTATCAGAAACAGAATATAGTGGCAATTCTCAAGAACCATTCAGTTGTAGTTGCCAGGATACAATGGCAATTTCCAAGTATACAGGACACACAAGATTAATGTCAAACACCAATTGTCCTGTCAAGCTCCATGCTTTGTTGACTTCTAAGAGAACAGAGAGGAACACAGAGCAGCCCGAATGCTTCACTGCATGAGTGAGTGCCTTGGTTTCTCGGGAACTAAAGGCAGAGACGCCATTCCTCAGGAGCCACAAACTCTAACTTGAAAAATCTACCTGCATGCCTCTCAAGGCAGCTAGACCAGGCCAACACCAAGGTTCCCTGCAGGAGAGGATAAGGAGAGGGGTTTTGAACAAAGAACATTGTATATTAAATTTGTGAAATTATGAAAGAAAGCATAATTTTTTTTCAAAAAGTAATATGTTGATGTGGATGTAGAGGAGAAGGAACTGTCATGATCATTTGAGAGAACATAAACTTATGTAGCCACCATGGAAGCCAGTATACAGGTTTCTCAAATAGCTAAAAAAAAAAGAAATAGCTGTGACCCAGCTATGCCATTCCTGGGTATTTACTCAAATAATTCTACATTCTCTGATTCAGGTACCTGAACACCCACGATCATTGCTGCTCTGTAAACAATAGGAGGGAAATATTATCAACCTAGATAGTCAGCAATTTATGGATGGAAAATTAACATTTAGAATTCAGCTATAAACAAAATCAATTATGGAAATTCTGGGAAAATGGATAGAAATAAAAATATTATAAGTGATATACACTCAGGCACACAGACTAACACTCTATATTATTCCTCTCTGATGATCTAAGTCTGAAGTATTTTATTTGTGTGATTAAGATCTAGAGTTTATCTATATAGGCCGGAAAGCAAGAGAGGAGTCGTGGGACGTGGGGTTTGGGGGTGAAGTCTTGATCAGGATAGTAAAACATGAAAAATATAAAATAGTAGCAACCAGAAGTGGGTAAGTACAAATGTGCATGAGAAAGTACAGATGGGGGAAGTGAAAGTGGAGGGAGGGTAAACCAAAAACATGGATGCACGAAAAAGCTATATAGAAACCTCCTGCTTTACAGGAACTAGGTAAGAAGAAAGTCACCAGAAGACAGGAATGAGGATAGCAGGGTGATAGGATGAAAGTAATACATACACACACACACACACACACACACACACACACGCGCGCACACGCACGCGTGTGTATAACCCTTCTATGGTTTGGCCCAGTGACTGCACAATGCCTGGGCATCTTCAGGATGCTCTGGAGCTGGGGAAATATCCTCATGCCTGTGGGCTGTCCAGATGCTTGCAGGGTCCCTGGTGCTTCCAGGAGTCTGTGGGATGCCATAGTGCTTGCAGGATATCAGGGTGCCTGCTCAGGGTCCAGATGCCTACTCAAGGCCTGGTGCCTACAGGCTTGGGCAGTGAGGCCCACCTTGGGATTTATTGTGCTTGGTCTGAGGATGGTATGCACCAAGGGAATATCCATCATGGAGCGGCCTGCTGCCTCCAGGAACTCTGGTGATGCCCGTGATCCATGTTTCTGACACGCTAACTGGATTTAATATTTTCTTTCTTTCTATTGTTTTTATTTTTTAGAGAGCATGGTTAATCATCAAGGAATAGTCAGAAGGTTTTATTGAGATACATTGTATGAAACTCAATTTATTAATGAACATTTTATATAAAGAAAGGAATAAGTATATGCAAAACTTTCAAAACTACAATTATAAAATTATAGAATATTGTAGTGTAAGGCAGTGTTTACCAAAAGCCAAGATCAACCACTGTCAAATGAAGAAAAGAATAAGACTTTCTTATGCTGAATATTTAGACAGGAATGCTCACTGTTACTGCTAGTATTGTTTTTAGGCTCTATCAAATACAGTGTGAAGTGTATAATATATAGTTATGATAAAAATGAATATGGCACTACTGTATACATGTAACTATTGTATACATTTTAGAAAACCTTAGAGTAGCAATTAAGATGATGTGAAATAACAGGTGTTAGTTAGTTGAGTTTATAAAGAAGGCTACTACTTTGCAATGTAACCAATATTAGTAATATAGATAATTATAATAAAAGAAGTTTGAACAGAAGTACTCTGTCTTGCTGGTCAATAACAAGACAATATCATTTCTGATAGCAGAAATGATAGGTGTTTAAAGGAAACTCTCATTGTCTGGTGTAGGATAACACTCATGAGTTAACTAGAAGACCCCAGAGGATCCCAAACCAGTAGTATTATGATGCACTTGAAAGGAGACTCTGGTAATAGACAACACCTTGAAATTTTTGGAAAATAGTCAACACATTATGAGTTTTCTCAATGCACCTAAAACTTCTTTGTTTCTTAGGCTGTAAATAAGGGGGTTTAGCAAAGGAATGATAATGGTGTAAAACAACGAATACATTTTACCCTGATATTTGTGTGAGTCAGATCCAGAGAGCACATATATGAAGAAAAGAGTGCCATAGAACAGAGAGACTGACAACAGATGGGAACTGCATTTAGACAAGGCTTTGCTCATGCCCTTCTTAGACTTTGTTTTCAGGATGGCTAAGAGGACACAGGCATAAGAAACTATAATACTCATAAAAGTAGTACCTTGTATAAAGATAGAAAAAATGAAAGCAACCAATGCATTAATAGATGGATCAGTGCAAGAAATTGTATAGAGTGGTGATATATCACAGTAGAAGTCATCTATTATATTGGAACTACAAAAGGTTAACCTAAATAATAATCCTACATGAAGTAAGCTATTTAGAAATCCAATTATATATGACGTGCTTATGAACTGAACACAGAGGCTGTTGGACTTCACCACTAGATAGAGCAGAGGGTTGCATATGGCTACATAGTGGTCATAGGCCATCGCTACCAGCAGGAAACATTCCGCAGTTGCACTTGAACAAAAGAAATAAAATTGGGCAACACACTCACCCAAGGATATCACATCATTCTTATTTAAGAATTTCACAAGCATCTTTGGTGTCACAGAGGATGAAGTACAGGCATCAGCAAAGGCTAAATTTCCAAGGAGAAGGTACATGGGAGTGTGAAAATGAGGGTCCCTCCAGATGAGAAAGATTAAGCCAAGGTTGCCCACCATGGTGGTGACATAGATGAGGAAGAACACCAGGAACAGGGGGACTTGCAGCTCTGGACGATCTGTGATTCCTCTCAGAACAAACTCTGTCAGCTTGGTCCTGTTCACCTCCATTACACCTCCTAGGCTACTCACCACAAGGAGAGAAGAGACTTTTAAAAATGTAGGCAAAACTCAATGAGAATGGCATCAAATTATGTCTAATTTCCTATGTGCCTGGTGCACCACAATCAACAGATAGGGAAGTGTGATGCTTCTGCTTTTTAAATATCCTAGAAACAGAAAATATTTTCTGAACAGTTTTGATGTAAAAACTTTCAACATCCAATTATCTGAAAGATAAACAATGAGTTCATAGACACCAATTTACCTGGCCTTGTGTATGTCTGAATCTATTGTAAAGTGCGTGTGTGTGTGTGTGTGTGTGTGTGTGTGTGTGTGAGAGAGAGAGAGAGAGAGAGAGTGGGAGAGGGAGAGAGAGAAGGAGAGGGAGAGGTTGTATAGAGAATTTAGAATGACAAAATACATAATACATTTTATACTAAATTGTCTTTGTTGGTAACTTTGTTTTTGTTTTTTGAGACAGGGTTTATCTATGTATCCCTGTCTGTCTGGGTACTAATCTGTAGACTAGGCTGTCCTCAAACTCAGATCCACCTGCCTCTGCCTCCTTAGTAATGGGGATAAAGGCTTGTGCCACCATGCCAGGCTTATACAAAAATGTCTTAAAGAGAGACTAACTGAATTTTAAAGTCTTTTTTAATTTTTCCTGAAATTTTTCATTTATTTTATTAATTATTAAATAATCATTATACAAAGTGATAGTTTATATAATGTTATTTTCATTCTTTTGTATGATATACTTTGAAAAAACACCCCACGATTATTTTCCATTTTCCTTCCTTTATTCTAATCCTCTTCTTCTTCCAGATAATATCCATTTTACTTTCTTTTATATGTACACATGTATCTTCCAAAAGCTATGTATGGTAGAGGTACTCAATATATCTTTTGTATTACTTCTATGCATATTTCTTTAGTCTTGAAATATTAATAGTCAACTAATAAGATGGTAATTGAAAATCTTATTTCTGCTGTTTTCTGCTCTGTTCATTATCATAGCTTTCTAATAGGCCTCTGCATCTCTTCTCAATAAAATATATAAAAAGAAACAGGAAGACTCTTTCAATTTCATGAGTGAGATTTTCATGGTGAAGGCAGGATAAAACATTATGAAAGGAACAACAGTAGAAGGAAAGGCCAGTGTTTTCAATATCTGGGACTCAATGTAAGTGCTGAAATTTGCAATGTTTACAAAGAAAAACAGAGTAATGGAAAGAAATACAGGGGAAGGGAAAATGTCTTGTTAGTTCAGAGCTCTGGGTGCTCTTCCAAAGAACCCTGGTTCAGTTCCCAACACCTTCATGGTTACTCAGAATCATATGTAAGTCCAGTTCCAGGTGATCCAAACACTCTTCTGAGGCCTCCGTGGGAAGGAGGAACATACGGGGCACAAAGACATACATATAGGCAGAACACCCAAACATATAAAAAACAATAAATTGATATATTCTTAAAATGAAAATCTAGAGATAAATTCTGTAACAAATTGATTGATAATGGCTATATACATAATAGACATGGAAGAACAACAAAAAAAAAACAAAAACAAAAACAAAAAAACAACTCAACTTGTTTCTGTGAGTGTAATAAGCCAGGGAGCAAAGGTAGATCCAATAGAAACCTGGGAAGAGGGACTTGAAGATAACACCACTACATTGCATTTCTGAAATGCCAAAATCTAAAAAATTCTGGCCAAAATGTGGTTTGTGTATTTGCAACACTGCATTACTAAACTAAAGTGGTCAAGGATAAACAGCAGGCCTGAGTGACTAGTAATAAACAGGATTAGTCACAGGGTGTTTTAAGACCAGACAAATGGGTTTCTATCAATCCAAGAGTTCCATGATTTTTTTAACTTTTTAATTTTTATGAAAACAATTAAGGTCTTATTCTCAAATCTGTGATTTCATGAAAGCAATTTTCCCAAGAATCATCATTCCAAAACAAAAGAAAAAATGGAAAAAAAGTTAGAATATGGAAATTTTTTTTAAAAAAATGGAAAACATGTAAGCAAAGGATAATCCTTCTGAAGGATTGTTTTTCAGATTTTTTTTATGTCTACATGTGCTCTATCTGTATGTACACCTCTATGCCAGAAGAGACCATCAGACCACATGATAAATGCTTGTAAGCTATGATGTGATTGCTAGGAATTGAACTCACAGCCTCTGGAGGAGCAGTCAGTGCTCTTAACCACTAAGCCATCTCTCCAGACCCCTAGGAATAACCATAAGGGAATAAAAATACGAAGGACTTGGATGTTAGAAAATTGTTTAGGGATTTTGTTTCATTTAAACAGAGAAAATGTCCTGTGAAGTGTTTTCTTCTCAATCTTTACAGAGAATAGAAAAAAAAAACTTAGTTTATAGTTTGATTAGGAATAACACATTATTGGAAGCTGGTATGTTTGGAGTAATTGTTAATTATTCAAGCATCAGGTCTCCAAAAATGGTGAGATTATAATTTTTTATCTCCCCAAAATTTACTGATGCAACTGATGATCCTAGTGTTGTGGACTCTTCCTCCTATTTCCAGGAATGCTATGTAAATGAAGGACCAGGTGAAGAAGCAGGCAGAGACTGCCTAGATGTCACACACCTCTGCATAACTTAAAAGTCACTTTGATTCTAGGACATTTTCAAAGTAAAAGTCATTTAAAAATTAACGGAATATTTAACAGATTGGTTTTATTACATTATCTTAAGGACATGTAACCCAAATTTCCAGAACCTGTGGGTCTCAGTTCCACCTCTGAATTGCTATTATTCATAAGCAAGTTCATGAAGTTTGTTTTAAGGTTTTATCATAGTGCACTAAGCTTTCTGTGATGTGGTCCCCCTCAGTAGTCAGTAAGACTAAACTCTCCATTGTTGTTAGTAAGAAGCATAGCATAGTGGGTACCTGCAAGGACTAACAACATCTCACTGTGGAGATCAAATCCTTGGTTCACAAACAGGTAACTGAAAGTCCATGGGGATTTAGATCTTTCATTCAGAATTGCTTTGTGTTCTATTAATTAGACTATTCCCCTAAAAAGGTATTTCCACCTATATTGTCAAATATATTTGGAAAATCCTTCCTATTTGATATGGACATTATTTAACTTTTTTAAAGTAAAATGAATTACTGTTTTCTCACCCATGGATGAAAGAGAATATCTTCATGAAGAACACTTTAAGTGAAGGAACAAGGGTATCGATGATAATTGCTCTTTCTGTGTCGATTCTGTTTTCCTTAAGAAGCACAGTTTGGAGAGAATGATGCTTATTTCTTCCCATCTTCAATCCTGTTTGTGAAATTAACACAGAAACTCCCTAAATTCTAGGAGACACTCCCTGTAGGATAAAGCCAGTCTTCTGGGCACCATTCACTAATGAGAAGATAAAAACTAATAAGGCTATTATTATAGTAACGCTCCTTACATATGCTTTATTTCTTTCTCAAACTAAAATTATTAGTCAACTCTAAGTCAAATGAAATGGTTATTCCATTGTTGTTCTTTAGATGATGCAACAGATTTGTTATCTAAATTTGTCTCTAAGTAATAAATATGCTATCCTGGATTGGAAAAATATTTCTATGAGTATGTATAGATAATGTAGGATATGTATTTTCCTCACTTTTCTGACAAATTATCAAATTATCAATAACATTTGCTATTTTTACCCACTGTTGTGAGAATTCAGCTTCTAGCAATGAACTAGTAGACTGTTTCACACCCTTCTTTCACTGAGAAAAGATCTTATTGAATGATGACATTGGCAGTGCACAATAATTTCTCACACATGATATCAACAAATTTAATGAGCTTCACTCTAATTAGATGTCTGAAAGCTATTTAGGGAAATGAAATGATGTAAAAATGCAAAGAAAATAAATTGCTTCAATCTCACTGATCACTGGTGAATACAGAAAAATTTTTTATGAATGCATTTCTTGCCTCCTAAACATTCATATATTTACACTTGCACATACAGTATTAGTATATGCTATTTAAAAACATAAATTACTGTACATATAGATTTGCATTCATTTTAAACAATAATGTCAAATACTCATATGCTCATAGGCCAATAGTTTGAAAGCATGGAAGTTTCTTTTTGTTACTTTATTTATTTATTCATTTGTGTGTTTGTTTGTTTGTTTGTTTATAATAATAAATAATTCTGGCTGTCTTGGAACTCATTCTGTAGATCAGGCTAGCCTCAAACTCACAAAGATTCACCTGCCTCTGCCTCCCAAGTGCTGGGATTATAAGGCATACACCAACACAGCCCAGCTTCTCTTCATTATTAGTACATTATTTTCATTACAAAAATATATCATTTTAACCTCCTAGTATCAAAAAAATAATTTTTCAAGATATGTTTATATTGTTTAGGTTTTGTTTATAAATATGCAGTGTGCAGATTTATAATGCATACTTGGAAATATTACTCCCAAAGTTTAGACTAGTTGGAAGATTGAGTCTCTTTGTGTGTATGTGGGTGTCTGTGGGTATCTGTGTGTGTGTGTGTGTGTGTGTGTGTGTGTGTGTGTGTGTGTGATTTGCTGGACATTTTTACACATTCACTTTAAAAATATCCATTTCATTTAGTTTCTCATTTTAATGATAGTTTTCCTTCTGCTCCTTATATCTTTCATATCTAACCCTTATCAATTGCATAGCTTGAACATGTTTTGTTCCATCATATAAGTTATACCTTCATTCTCTTTTGGTACAAAAGCTTTCTGTTCTAATTTATCTATTCTATTTGTGATTTTCAGGTAATGTTCAATAAATGATTGTCCAGGATAACATAACAGGAAGGGTTGCTTCTTGGTAGTAGCAGAGTCTATGATCTTACATCTATTTAAGCCATTAGCTTATTGGAGTTGGTTTTATATATAATAGAAATATCAGTTCCCTTTAATTCTTCTGAATGTGAATGTGCAATTTTGAATACCTTGTTTTGAAGAATGTCAGTTTCCTGGGTTTTCTAATTGATCCATTTCTGTGCTCTGCAATCAGGTCCATCTCTCATTATGCCTAGTTTTATACCACTATCCTGAAGTTCATAAATACTCAATTATGAATGCTCAATCTGTTAGGGGACTTTAATTTATCAAACTAATAATATAATTTTGATCCGACTTAAGACAAAAATCATGAAGAAATATTTCGATTATAAAATTCTATATTAACCAGAGAGGTAATCTTAAAAAAATAATTTACTGCAGCCCCCTACTCCAGAGGACAGCCCCCAGCACTATCACAGCCCACACTAGACAATAACCAGTAGGCACTCCACCTGCAGAACACTTGGTTCCCACACCCCATCCCTCTGTAGTCCCTCCTCCCTACCCTCCAGTCCTACCATCCAACCTCTGAGGACAGCTCCCAGTACCATCACCGTCCATGCCATCTAGAAGAGTCAAGACACTCCAGCCAGTCAGAAATACAGTTGCTAAGTTCCAAGCTCAGACGCCTAACCACAAGCATAAGAAAACTATCAGCAACAGCCAGGATAGTATGTCACCACTAGAACTCAACCTTCTTACTACCACAAGACCTGAACAATCCCATACAGAAGAAAAAGATCTTAAAACCAACTCTATGAAGATAATAGAGGTCCTTAAAGAAGAAATAAATAAATCCCTCAAAGAAATCTATGCTAAAACAAACAATGGGAGAAACTAAGTAAATTCATCAAAGAAACACAGGAAAACACAAACAATTAAAAGAAATGAATAAATACCTTAACAAAAGCCAAAAAAGGCAAGGAATTGAAGAAAATGAACAAAATGTTCAAGACCTGAAAATGGAAATAGAAGCCATAAACAAAACAAAAACCAAGGGAATCTTGGAGATGAAAAAAAAAAAAAAACCTGGAAAAGCTATCAGGAACTGCAGAGCAAGCTGTAGCAATAGAACACAAAAGATAAAAAAGAGAATCTCGGGAGTTGGAAGATACTATAGAAAAAATAGATACTTCTGCAAATGAAAATGCTAAGTCCCCCCACAAAAAAACTCATGACACAAAACATCCAGAAAATCTGGAATACCATAAAAAGACCAAATCTAAGGGTAATAGGAATAGAGGAAAGAGAAGATTCCCAGTTCAAAGACCCAGAAAATATTTTCAACAAAAATCATAGAAGAAATAGTTTCAAACCTAAATAAGGAGATCCCTATTACAGTACAAAAAGTATGCAGAACACCAAATAAGACTAGACCGGAAAAGAAAGTCCCTTCAGCACATAATAATCAAAACACTAGACATACAGAACAAAGAAATAATATTTAAAGCCAGAAGAGAAAAAGAGCACATAGTATATAAAGGTAAACCTATTATAATCATACCTAACTTCTCAATGGAGACTCTAAAAGCCAGACAGGCCTGGAAAGATATACTACAGGCTCTAAGGGACCAAAGATGCCATCAGAGACTACTATACCCAACAAAACTTTTAATTAACATAGGTGGATAAAACAAAATATTCCATGATAAATCCACAATCAAACAATATGGAGCTACAAATTCCTACAGAAGGTACTAGAAGAAAAACTTCAACCCAAGAAGATTAACTATGTCCATGAAAACAGAGGAAATAAATAACCTCACCCCATCAAGAGCAATAGAAGGAACACACAAACACACATACCACAACCAACAACTACAAAATAACAGGACCTAACAAGCATTGATATTTCTCAACATCAATGGACTCAATTCCCCAATAAAAAGACACAGACTAACAGAATGGATATGAAAAAAGGATACATCCTTCTGCTGCATACAAAAACATACCTCATCCTCAAAGATAAACATTATCTCATAATATAGAGTTGGTAAAATATTTTCCAAATAGACATGAGTAAGCAAATATAGTCATTCTAATATCTAACAAAATAGACTTCAAACCTAAACTAATAAAAAGAGATGGAGAAGGGAAGTTCTTACTCATCAAATGAAAAATCCACCAAATAATATTTCAATCCTTAACATCTTTGGGAGCCAACATAAGGACTCCCACGTTTGTAAAAGAAACATTACTAAAGCTTTGAACACACATTGAACTTCATACACTGATAGTGGGAGATCTCAATACACCATTCTCAACAGCTGACAGGTCATCCAGAAAAAAATTAAACAGAGAAATATTGGAGTTAAGGGTCAACCAAGAAAAAAAAAGTGGAAAGATCACATACTAGCAAATTAACAGCATATCTGAAATCTCTAGAACAAAGTAAGCACACCCACAAAGAGTAGAAAGCAAGAAATATTCAAACTGAAGGGTGGAATAAATGAAATAGAAACAAAGAGAACGGTATGAAAAATCAATAAAACAAAGAATTGTTTCTTTGAGAAAATCAACAAGATAGACAAACCCTTATCCAAGCTAGTTAAAAGATGGAGAGAGAATGTCTAAGTCAACTAAATAAGAAACAAAAAGGGGGATACAACCACAGACACCAAGGAATCTAAAGAATCATTAGGTCTTACTTTAAAAACCTATACTCCATAAAACTGGAAAATCTAAAAGAAATGACCTACCAATGATAAACCAAGATAGGATAAACAATTTGAAAAATCCTATAAACACCAAGGAAGTAGAAGTGGTCACTAAAAGTCCTCCAACCAAAGAAAGCCCAGGGCCAGATGGTTTTAGCACAGAATTCTATCTAACATTCAAAGAAGAGTTAATGCCAGTACTCCTCAAATTAGTCCCCAAAATACAATCAGAATGAACACTGCAGTTATCCTGGAACCCAAACCACATACAAATTCAACAAAGAAAAAGAATTACAGATCAATTTCACTCATGAACGTAGATGAAAAAATACTCAATAAAATACTGAGAAACAGAATCCAAGAACACATCAAAAAGATGATCCACCATGATCAAGTAGACTTTATCCTAGAAATTCGGGGATAGTTCAACATATAAAAATCAGTCAATGCAATCCACCATAAAAAAAAAAACTGAAAGAAAAAAAAGCACATGATCATCTCACTAGATGCTGAGAAAGCCTTTGATAAAATCTAACTCTCCTTCATAATGAAAGTCTTGGAGAGACTAGGGATACAAGGGACATACCTAAACATAATAAATGAAATTTACAGCCCACAGTCAGCATCAAAACAAGACAAGGTTGTCCACTCTCTCCATACATGTTCAATATAGTACTTGAAGTTCTAGTAGAGCGATAAAACAACAGAAAGAGATCGAGGGGGTACAAACTGCAAAGGAAGAAGTCAAAGAATCCTTATTTGTAGATCATACAATAATATACATAAGTGAACCAAAAAAAATCTAACAGAACTCCTACAACTAATAAATGACTTCAGTGAAATGGCTGGCTACAAGATCAACTCAAAAAATTAGTAACTCTCCTATATACAAATGACAAATGGACTCAGAAAGAAATCAGGAAAACACCATCCTTCACCAATAACATAAGGTATCTTGGGGTGATGTTAACCGAGCAAGTGGAAGACTTGTTTGACAAAAACTTTAAGTCTTTGAAGAAAGAAATTGAAGATCTCAAAAGATGGAAAGATCTCCCATGCTCCTGGATTGGAAGGATTAAAACAGTAAAAATGACCATCTTCCAAAAGCAATTTTCAGATTCAGTACAATCCCTATCAAAATCCCAATAAAGTATTTCTCAGACCTTGAAAGGACAATACTCAACTTCATATGAAAAAGCAAAAAAATCATGATAGCTAAAGGATAGCTAAAATAATCCTGAAAAATAAACAAGCTTCCAGAGGTATCACCATCCCTATCCTCAAGCTGTACTAGAAAACTATAGTAATAAAAACCACATGGTATTGGCATGAAAACAGGCACATTGATCAATAGACCTTAATAGAAGATCCAGACATAAATTCACATACTTATGGACACCTGATTTTTGATAAGGAAGACAGTAATACACAGTGGAAAAAAGAAAGCATCAGTAATAAATAGTGCTGATCTAATTAGATGTCCACATGTAGAAGAATGTATAGAGATTCATATTTATCACCCTGCACAAAACTCAAGTGGATCAAAGACCTCAAAATAAACCAGATACACTAAACCTGATAGAAGAGAAGGTGGGGAATATCCTTGAATGCATTGGCACTGGGCACAATTTCCTGAAAGGAACACTGATATCTCAGGAACTAAGATCAACAGGACCTCATAAAAATGAAAATCATCTGTAAAGCAAAGGACACTGTCAATAAGACACAATGGCAGCCTATAGAATGGGAAAAGATTTTCATCATCTCCACTTCCGATAGAGGGCTAATATCCAAAATATTTAAAGAACTCAAGAAACTAGACATCAACAAAACAAATAATCCAATTAAAAATGGGATGCAGGTTTTTTAAAGAATTCTTAAAAGAGAAATCTCAAATTGCTGAAAAACAAAACGTTCACCATCCTTAGCCATCTAGGAAATGCAAATCAAAATGACTCTGAGATTCCATCTTGTACCTGTCAGAATGACTACAACAATAACCCAAATGACACCTAATGCTGGTGATGCTGTAGAGCAAGAGGAACACTCCTAAATTGGTGATAAGAGTGCAAACTTGTACAGCCACTATAACAGCCAGTGTGTTATTTCCATGGGAAATTGGGAATCATGTACCTCAACACCCAGTTATACTACTCCTAGGCACATACCCCAAGGACATTTCATTATCCCACATGCTCAACCATGTTCACAGCAGATTTAGTCATAATAGCCAAAAATTAGAAACAACATAGATGCCCCTCAAATGAAGAATGGGTAAAGAAAATGTGGCACATTTACACAATGGAATACTACTCAGCTATTTAAAAAAAAAAATGACTACATGAATTTTGCAGGCAAATGGAAGGAACTAGTGAAAAAATCATCCTGAGTGAGGTAACTCACTCAGTCCCAGAAAGACAAATATGGTATGGACTCCCTTATATGTGGATATTAACTGTTAAACAAAGGACAAATGTGCTGCAATCCACAGACCCAGAGAGTCTAAGCAACAAGGAGGGCTCCAGTGGGGACACAGAGATCTCTCTCATAAAAGGGAAATAGAACAGACAGTGCGGGTGTGATAGAGGGAGAACAGGAAAAGGAACAGAAGGGACCAGCTAGGGGGAAGAGAGATGGAGGGAGAGAATATATGGAAAGACAACCAGAATTGGAGGACATTCAGATGGGGATCAGGAGACCTAGTGTAGAGGAAACTCCCTGGAACCTACAAGGAAGACCCTAGCAAGGACCTCTAGCAATGGGTGATAGGGAGCCTGAACAAGCCATATCCTGTAACCAGTGGTGGGACTGGGACACCATCTGAACCACAAAACTTTCGACCTCCCTACAGGGTCTGCTGTGACAATGGAAGGACAAAACCCCATGCCAAAGGAGGTAATACCTCCCTGACACTGCAGAGCAGGCCAGAAACTAGAGATTTCTAATGATATTCTGCTCTGCTCATGGATGGTACCTAGTCTAATATTCATCAGAGGGGCTTCCTCACGCAACTTATGGGAGAAGACACAGAGGTCCAGAGCAGAGCTAGGGGAACCCCAAGAAAGAAGGGAAGGAGGGATTGCAGAGACCAGAGGGTTAAGGAAATCAGAACAAGTGCCAGGGACCGGCACTCTTAGGAGCTCACAGAGACTGAAGCAAAAGGCATGAAACCACAGGGCCTAGTAAATATGCCTTATAGCTGTCTGGCTTGGTGTTCTTGCAAAACTCCTACAAACTGAAGTGTGAGGGTGGTCCTCTGACCCTTTTACCTGCCCTTGGTACACTTTTCCTCCTTCTGGGTGGCCTAGGGATTAGCGGTAGACCTTGTTCCACTTTGTTATGCCCTGCCGGATTTCAGTGGTAACCCTGCAAGGACTGCTCTTTTCTGAAGAGAAGGGGGAGCCAGGACAGGGGACTCTGGGGTAGATATGAGGATGAGGGGAAATGGGGGGAACTGGGTGGATTAGAAGGAGGGAAGGGTGGAGTCAGGATGTACTATATGAAATTGGAAAATTAAATTTAAAAAACAATTTACACAAATTTCAAAAAGAATAAAGGAGAAATGTTACAGCATATAAAAAATTAGCAATAATAATTGAACCTATGCTTCATACTACAAACCATTATAGATACAAATACTAGGCTTCTTCTTTAAGTCATAAAAGATGTAGAGTTACAGAGTTAAGAGCATAGACTTTAAAACAAACCAGCTTAAGGACTTTGCCTCTAAAACACATAAAATAAATTATGTAAACCTTGGTAGCCTCACTTTTAAAGTTGATAATAGGCATTTAACGAGATTGTTGCAGGAGTAAAATGAAAGAATAAATATCAAGAAGCTCTTATTGTTCTTAACAGAGAGTAAGGACTATAAAATGGTAAGTTAATTCATTTTTTATCATTTGATTTATATAGCATTAAAGTTGTTCATCTCTTGTGCAAAAGGTAAAAGTTCAGGGAAGTAAAGCTATGTACTATTCTATTTTGGCAATTTGTGACAATAACAATGTAACCATGTACATAAAAAAAAAAAAATTTTACATCTATTTCATGCTACCTGTAAGTTATGGAGGACAGAAAGTGATTTAGATGGAATAAATGAGACATATTCAAAGAGGAAAAATTACTATAGGTGTAATTACATTTTAATAAAACTAGCATTTAAGTTTTACAGATTGTAGGGAATTTACAGATTGTAGACAGGCCTGTGTGCAAACTAGGAAGGGTCTATATGAAGGAATTAACATTTAGAGGCCTGTGTGGTCCAGATGGAATGTAGAAAAAAATGTTAGGAATGTTGGTACATACCTTTAATCCCAGTATTCAGAAGGCAGTAGTAGCCCATGCCTTTAATCCATAAGACAGAAACAGAGTGTAGAAGCAGACACAGGAAGCAGACCTCAGTAAGCAGTCAGTGTCAGACAGAAAATAATGTCTGAGATAAGTCAGAGTGAAGGGCAGGCAAAGTAACAAATGAGAGGAAGAATTAGCAGAACAGAGTCAGAGTGAGGACATGTCCAACTCTCATGATATAAAAACAAGTTCTCAGCTCAGAGCAGAGTCAGTTACAGCAGTAAGACACAGGCAGTTAGAAAGGCAGGAAGGAAGACAAGACACAGAGACAATGAAGCGATCTGAATAAGGCAGAGAAGCAGAGAGGCTGACCAAGGCAATATGAAGCAGTGAGAGCTCAGGAAGAGACACAGAGACACAGAGGCAGATTAGCAAAAGAAGTCAATATCAAATGGGAAGAGTGAGTTAGTTTGAAGCCAAGCAGAGCAGTTCAGTCTGAGGCAGTCAGAGAGTTAGCCAGAATCTTCCAGAGTCAAAACAGTTAGAAACAGCAAGCCAGCTCAGAAGGTCAGTTTGAACCAGTTAGCTTGGATAAGAGAGTACCTGAACCAGAAGAGTCGGAGTTCAGAAGCAGCTAGTCAGAGTGATTCAGTCAGCAATAAGTCTTAGAGATTTATTAGATTATATGGAGGCTTACATGTTCTAGATTGTATAGAAGCTGAAGCCTTCCAGTTCCAGAATTGAGTAGATTCTATGGAGACTGAAACACTCCAGGGCTCCAGAACTCCAGGACTAGGACCTGGATTTAATTAGGCAAAAGAATAAAAATCCTTTGCCCTGAATCAATGGCTACATCTGGCATCTAAGGTTACAATAGACAAATGCTTCAGTCTGCATCTACCATAGACATTTTCCTTCCTCATTGCATTGCCATTATGATATCTTACAGACTTAGCATAAATGAAGAACACCAAGTCCGAGGGTACTTGCATCTCTGAGTCCTGTTCACCTCCATAACATCCCCTTGGGCTGCTTATTGCAGAGAGAGAAGATAAAAAAAAAATAATGTTATCAAGACTCAATGAGGATGGAATCAAAAAGAGTTTACTTTCCTATAGGTCATATGCTCAAGATAGGACAATGTAGTCCTTTTGCTTTTTAAGCATAACAGAAATAGAACCTTTCTCTGAATAATTGTGATGCATGCTTTTTGACATGTAATTTTCTGAAAGGTAATTGAAGAGGCCATAGAAACCAAATCATAGAAACCAAATTGACCTTATGCATGTTAGTCTGAATCACTTTGAAGTATATGCAAACATAATGAATGTCTTTTATAAACAACTTACAATGATAAAAAGCATATTATATTCTATACTAAAACATTTTAAAGTCTCGTTCAATTTGAAAAGCCTTTTCAGATTTTTCATGAACTTTTTCATATATTTTCATGAGAATATGTTTTAATAATATTTTTAGATTAATATTATTGTCTTACTGCCACTTTCCTTCCCTTCAAATTCTTCCCTATGCCCCCTTGCTCTCTTTCTTTTTACAAACAGTGAAATCGATCTAAAAATCGTATAGAACCACAAAAGACCTCACGCAGTAAATCAATCATGAGAAAAAAAAAAAAAGAACAACATTGAAGTAATAATACTCCCTGATTTCGAAATGGACATAAAGATATTGCTACTAAAACATTTTACTGGCATAAAAACAAACTTACACGCTAACAGATAAGGATAGAAGGCCCATAAATAAACCCAAGTATGTTCAGTCACTGTTTTTCAGCAATAGTACGAAGAACACAAAGTGGGGAAAGGATAGTCTCCTCAATAACAGGTGTTGAGGAAGATGCTGATCTACAGGCAGAAGAATGAAACTGACCACTCAATATATCACACCACATATGAAAATAAACTCAAAATGGGTTAAAGGAAGCCTAGATGCAGCACTTAAATCTATAAATACATTATACAGGAAAAAAATAGAGACTGCTTTTGGGCATGATTCTTAAGAAAGATTTTTATTGGCATGACTTCACTGGCATCTCAGGAATAGTCAAGTGAGACTATATAAAATTTAAAAACTCAACACTACAAAGCAAACAATCAGCATGGTACAAACACAACTCTGATCTTTCGCAGCCTGACTGGGTTATAATAAAATAACAAGGGAATTTTAATTTGCATTTTTCGTGTAGCTAAAGATATAAAGATATAAATTATTTTTAAAATATTTCTCAGGGATTTGTATCTTTTCTTAGTTCTATATCCAAATCTTTAATTAGCTTTGGATTTGTTGTTTACTTTTTTAAATTATTTGTGTAGTTAGAGGATAATCCTCTGTTGGCTATATAGCTAATAAAGATATTTTTTCCCATTCTGTGGGCTGACTTTTCACTTGCATGATGGTGTCCTTTGCTATGCAGAAGCTTATTAGTTTATGAGGTCTTGTTTATCAATTGCTAATCTAATACTTGCACTACCATTATCCTGTCTAGAAAATCCTTACCTATGCCTGTAAATTGAAATTATTCCTTATTTTCTTCTCTATCAGACTCAGAGCATCATGTCTTATGTTGAAGTCCTTGATCTCCTTGGAGTTAAGTTTTGTGCATGGTGAGAGATGAGAATCTAGTTTCATTCTACACATAGCTATCCAGCTTAACCATCAATGTTTGTTGAAGATACTGACATATCTCCAATGTGTACTGTTGGCCTCTGTCAAAAAGCAGAAGGCTATAGGAAGGAGTGCGGGCTTTTATCTGGGTCTTCAATTCTATCTCACTGATCGACGTGTCTGTCTTTATGCTAATACCATGCTATTTTTATTACTACAGCTCTGTAGTATAGTTTGAATTCAAGGATAGTGATACCTCTGACAGAATTTTTGTTTACCAGGGTTTGCCTTGGCTATCCTGGATTCTTCGTGTTTCTATATGGATCTTTAAGATTGGCCTTTCAATTTCTGTAGATAATGGCACTAAGAAAATGTATATAAATTGTATTGAATATGTAAATTGATTTTGGTTGGATGGCTATTTTCACATTAATCCTACCAATCCATGAGGGTGTTGGGGGGAGTGTCTTTCCATGTGGTATCTTCTTTGGCGCCATAAAGTTTTCACTGTACAAGTCTCTCACTTCCTTAATTAGATTCATTTCCAGGGATGTTTTTTTTGTTTGAAGCTTTTGTGAAGGGTGTTTCCCTGATTTCTTTCTCTGTGTATTGTTATTGGTATATAAGAAGGTTTTGTGTGTCAGTTTTGTATCTGCTACTTTGCTGAATGTGTTTATCAACTGTAGGAGTTTTTTGGTTGAATCTTAAGGATCTTTTATACATAGCATAATATCATCTACAAATAAGAATGAAGTTCTTCATTGCTTATTTGTATCTCTTTATGTCCTTTTCTTATCTTACTGATATCTTACTAAGACTTCTGGCACCTTATTGAACAGGAGTATAGAAAGTAGACATCCTTTCCTTGAACCTGATTTTAGTGGAAATGCCTTGAGTTTTTATCTGTTTGGCATGAAGTTAGCCATGGGCTTGTTGCATATTGTCTTTGTTAAGTTGAGATATGTCCCTTATATTCCTAGATTGTTCAGGACCTTTCTTATGAGGGGATGTTGATGTTCATCAAAGGCCTTTTCTACATCTGATGAAATGATCATATGATTCCTGTCCTTGGGACTATGTATGTGGTACATTATCTTTATTGATTTGTATGCTTGCATGTGAGATGAAGCAAGTTTGATTGTGGATGATGAGCCTTTTTTCATTATTAGTTCTTTGAGAATTTTATACAATGTGTTTTGATCATATTCACCCCTTCCAGATAAATCCCTCTTCCCTACTCTCTCATTTTTGTGTCCTCTTTTGTTTCATCATTAAGCCAAATGCATGCTGCCCATATAGCTTCGGGTGTAGGGGCTTCCACTGGAGCATAAGTGACTTAGAATTAAAGATAACTGACTCTCCCTTTGCCAGCAGTTATCAAATGCCCCATGGCTATGGGTGGGATTTCATGTATACTCTTCCCACACTGGGATTTGGACTGTCTTGATCTTGTCTGTGGCTTTCGAATGCTGTCACTATTGCTGTGAGTTTATTTGTGCATTGTTGTGTCTAGACGACACTGTTTCCTTGTATTCACCCAGTGATTCTGGCCGTTAGAACTTTCCACTCTTCTTCCCACAATGTTTCCTAAGTCTTAGGAAGATGGTATGTGATATAGATATTTCATTTAGGGCTGAGAAATTCCAGTCTCTATAGTCTTATTCTCTGTCTTTCACCAGATGTGGGTCTCTATATTAATCACTATCAACTGTAAATAGAAGCTTCTCTGTTGAGGACTCAGCAGTATGTTAACCTACGGGTATAATGATAAGTCACTAGAAGTCAGTTTAATACCATCTCTGTTTAGCTTTAATACTAATGGCTTCTTCCATATGACCTATAATTTTTCTAGCCACAAGTTCTTGGGCAAAACAATAAGGCAAGGTATGGGTTTTCATCTTGGGGAGTAGGACCTAAATCTATTCAGAAAGTCTTAGGTTACTCTCATAATATTTGTGCCACAATTACACCAATGTGTATACCTTGTAAGACTAGTTATTTTTGTAGCTTGCAGGGCTCACAGGTGATAGCATGCACACAGCACCTTCTAGCACTATGGAACCTAGAAAGGGAGAATGAAGCCTCCAGGTCAATACTAGTTTGATATCTCAGTGTTCTGTGATTTGAGTGTATAATGTCTTCTGTAATAATATCTTACTGCCAAATTCTGGAAGGTAGTCAATAGCATTGACATAGTCTGTAGTTTTTTGGTGATCTATGGGACTCCATTGTGTAATTCCAATATTCACAAATAGTCATAAAGTGGAATCAGCCTAGGCATCTAACAACTTATGAATAGCAATGAAAAAAAGATAACCCATTTCTGGAACTGGACATTTTATTTGTTTGCCTGGGGTGTCTAATAGAGGCATTGTCTTCCCATTATAGGACAATTCCATTTTGACTATTTTTCTGCAATATATGCATCCACATGACTTTTTTGAAATACCTTTAGTTTTATTCATTCCTCACCATATTCTCTCCTCTTCTTTGCTCTCCCATTTCTCAACCCCAGTTTCCTCATCCCCACTTTTCCATTAATCAACCTTAAGCCTTTATACCACTGATTTATGTTTCCCCTCCAATAAAAGTTACCCCTTCACAGTCTCTTATTAACTTCCTGACTTCTATGTATTCCAAATGAAATATATGTATCTGAAGATTTGAAGCTAACATCCACACATGAAAGAAAACATAAAACGTTTATCTTTCTGGGTCTGAGTTTTGGTGTGTTCTTGAATTTTGTTTGCAAGTAGTTTATTGAGAATTTTTCATCTCTGTCTATGAAGGAAAGTTACAAATAATCTATTTTTGTTGTTAGAGATTTGTCTGGTGTGGGTACCAGGGTGGTACTAGCTTCATAAAAATAATTTGGAAGTTCTCCTTTCTTGTCTGTGTTATAATATAATTTGGGAAGTATTGGTTAGTTATTCTCCGAAGCTATCTAAAGAGTTTTTAAGTGATAAAAGGGTGATATGGATGTTAGGAAAGGGTAATACTTAATCACTGTTGATGGAATGAAAATTGACACAACCACCTTGGAAATCAATGTAGAAGCTCTTCAAAAAGCTGGAACTGGATCTACATGCTCCAGCTGTACCATTCCTGATCCTACTTCATAAGGACTCTATGGTCTACTATACAGGTATCTGCTTACTTTTATTCATTGCTGCTCTACTCATAATAGTCAGAAAATGGAATAAGCCTAGATGTCTGTCAACTGATGAATGGATAGTGAATACGTAGTACATATCAACAATGGACTGTTGTTATTCAGCTGTAAAGAAAAAATATTTAAGAAACTCAAATAAACTACAATAAAATAAGTATAAATAAATAAATAAATAACCTGATTAGATGGAAGAATGGAACAGACATTTCCTGAAGTATTTTTATAGTTAACTTATTCAAATCTAAGACTAAGAACTCCACACTTCCATCCTTAAACCTAGAATTCTTTCTAAATTCCTAATTTCAAGAAACATTGTCACCAAACAAACCATTATGCAAACTACTAAGCTCATTCTCAACTACATTGTTTCAATCACCAACTTCTCTAGATTTCCTATCTTACAGATTGATTGCTCAATGGTTAAGAGTACTAGTTGCCCTTCTAGAGGACCTGGGTTCTATTCCAAGAACCTTCATGTGGCTGGAAACCATATTTCTTCTGACCTCTTCAGGCACCAGACACATACATGATGCACAAACATACATGCAGGCAAAACACCCACACACATAAAATGAATAAAATTTAAAAAAAGAACTATCGTAAATGAGTGTGTGGTGACACCGTGCCCCAGTGTGTTCGTAGGAAGACTACCCCGAGAAACAGTGATAGAGTGGAAAAGAGTCATATGCAGATAAGCTCTTGGGGTTAAGCAGCAGAGAGCTTGAACTGTGGAAGGCCCATTGCTCAGTGGCCTGCCATCTGAGATGAGTTGGGAGCAGCACTGTTGCCTATGGATTACTGCAGAAGCTCAAAGTTCTGAGCCTGTAGCAAATGAGTTCCTCAGCCTCCAGAGTTGTCTTATGTTCTACTCCCTGATGAGACTACCAGCTCTGGGCCCACATCCAGCAGACTGTTTAATTTCTATAGCGTTCTCCTTCCCACGGGAGTGTCTACTGCTAGGCACTGAAAGTGCTGAGACCCACAGGCAAAACGCCAGCTTCTCTCCTGTCTCTATTTCTAATGCAAAGTGTCAGTGCTGTGTGGTCTCTACCCACGGATTGAGGCACTTGAGGCACCCTGCTTGGCTTGGAGGCTTGCCATTCCTGTGGTGTAAGCTTTGAAGCCAGTTAAACATGTCTAATGCAGAGACAAGAATTCATCAAAGCCACCAACCACTGCCACAATGCAAAGAATGTAAGCTTCTGAACTAAATGCACCTGTGATTCTGAGAACACTCCCTTGACCAAAATAACCCTCAGCCAGCATAGAGCACCAACTTGTGTGATGGGAACACAGAGAAAACTAATGTGGACTCCAGACACAGCCCTCTACCCCTACAAACACCTGGTAGATCCTAATATTACAGAATCTGAAATAATTCATCACTGATTTGATCATGTTTTCTTTTATTCTATTGCAACATTTTTTAGAATTTCAAGTTTTTTTTCTGTTTTTTTTTTCCTGTTCCTACCTTTACCAAATGTTGTTTGCATATCTCTTTCATTTTTTAATTTAAAATGTTTGTTTTCTTGGCAATTCCATAAATGAATTTACTGTATTTTCATCATTTCCACCCCTAAATCTCCCCCATCTTCCAAATCCAACATGATGCCTTAACTCCCACTCAGTTTCATAACTTCTATAATTACATATATACCACTGACTCAGTCCGTGTACTGTTGCTCAAATATATATGTGGTTAGACATGAATCTGGGATTGGACAATGTATCGAGGGCTCATCCCTGGAGAAAACTAAAAGTTCCTCCCTCAGCAACCATCAATTGCCTGTAGCTCTTCTTCATCTAAGTGTGGGGGCCTGTGAAATTGTTGAAATTTCTCCCTTGTGTTTGCATATCAAGTTGTATGGTCAGTATGCAGGTCTTAATTAGTCAACCATATTGTAGGGATTTCATCAGTGCAGCATCCCCATCATGTCTATAAGATGATAGATATCTAACAGCAGCTGTCCTAGTCCTCTAGCTCTCAACAATCTTTCTGCCCCCTCTTCCAAGATGTACCCTGAGCCTTAGGTATAGGGTTGCATTGTAGATGTGCCAACTGGGGCTGGGCTTCCCACAATCAGCTCTCTGAATTTTGACTAGTTGTGTATCTCTACAGAAGTCTCTGTATACTGAAGAAAAGGAGTCTTCCTTGACAAGGTGGAGAGCTACACTTATCTGTGGGTAGAAAAATAAGTAGAATACAGTTAGAAGCAATATGTAGCAGTAAGTTCTTTTCTGGGGTCTATGACTTCTCCAGCATTGGGTAGTTGGCTAGGTTTACAACACCAGGCATGATTTCTCACATTTCTTATTTTATATTCAAATTTTTATCTCTTGTTCTGTCTTTTCCTCTCTTTGACTTTTTATTTTATTTGGCCATGCATATTCTTCCTTTTTATGCTTTCCCCTCTCTTTTATTATTTTATTCATATTACTTTTGTGTTTATCAATTTTTCACTTCATAGTACAAAATGTATTTCAAAGTATGTTTCATTGATTTTTTTCATTTCTATGGTTATTGCTGCACTGTTGTTTTTAATAAATTTTTATTGTCTATTTGGCTTTTAGGGGAGGTTATTGTTACAGAAGATGTTTTCTCCTCTCTGAACATTACTGGGGATTGAACTATGATGAGGAGACTGCTCACTGACATAATTCTCAGGCAAATTGGAAGATATATTCATTCCAAGAGAGGTACAATTGAAATGGAGCAAGACACAGAGGAAAGGAATGCAACATGGCCCCTCCCAAAGTTCATAGCTCTTCAATAACTGAGTCCAAACACAGTGAAGTGGGTGAAGTTCCAGAAAAACAATTCAAAAGTTTGAATGTGTATGTGTGTGTGTGTGTGTGTGTGTGTGTGTGTGTGTGTGTTTACACATGTGTGTATTCGTCTGTGCATGCATGTCCCTGTGTATGTAAGTATATAGAAGTGCATATATAAGTGTGTATGTATGCATGTAGAAACCAGAGGTCAACTTTCATTGTTGACCTAAAGTTGCTTTCCCTTGTGTTTTGAGACAGAGTTTCTCACCATCTAAAGTAGCCAGGTAGGTTAAACTGGCCAGCCAGGGAGACTCAAATACAGTTGTCCCTTCCCTTTCCATCTGACTTTTCATGTGACTTCTGGAGATTAACTGGGGTCTTCAAGCTTTTACTGCAAGAATTTTACCTACTGACTAGCTCCATGGACACAAAAATCTAGTTTTAAAAATGATAAAGACTTTAATGGCAATTCAAATAAAATGATGAATGGAGTAAAAACATCAATTCAGGACTTGGAAGGGATGTTCAAAAGGTGAACGAGAGGCTGAGGTGACAGCTCCACTGGTAAAGGGCTTGCCTTGCAAATAAAAGGACCAGAGTTTGATCCCCAGAACCAGTGTTTTTATAAAAAGTACATGCTGGTATGTGGTGTGTGCTTGTAATCCAGCACTATATAGACAGACACAGGAGAATCTGTGAGGTTCATTGTCCAGCCAGCTACTCACTTGCAGAGTTACCATTAAGAGACTATATCTCGAAAAACAAAACAAGTGAAATATGCCTGAAGAATGGTTGCCTTCTGGCCTCCACATGCTCACACAAATATGTACAGGTACATTGGCACACACATGCACCCTCACACACAAACATGTACCTGCACACATGCACATACAAGCATGCACCAACACACATCATGTACACAGGCACACACAAGTATACATGTACACATACATCCACAAAAAATAAATGAAAATAGGTGAGAAATTCAGCAGAAAGACAGATATCCTGGAAATAAATGGAAAACTTAGAAATGCAAATATCAACAAATCAAAATTTAAAACTCAATGAAAAAAACACCAATAGACTAGACCATGTGGGAGAATGAATATCAGTGGGTGACAAAATGCTTCAGGAATTACTGAATTCATGATGGTAATAAACTGATCAATAAATAAGAGACCATATTTGTGACTCTGTGGAGTTGAAGATGAAAGTGAAATACAAACTAATGACAGAAAAAAAAATATTCAACAAAAGTCAAGAAAAGTGGTTCCAAGTATAAGAAATGGGCATCCAACTGCATGTGGATTTAGAATTCCAAATCAGCAGGACCACAGAATTACCCCCCATGTCATGTTATAGTTCAAATCAAATAGAAATGACACTGAATGGTCCAAGAAAAAGCATAATGTTGTTTACATAACAAAACCTATGAGCATAACTCAAGGTATCTCAGCATAAACCCTACAGACGAGGAAAATCTGTAGTTCAAGATGTAGCTCAAGTGCTAAAATGAACAACCGCCAACCAAGATTACTGTCTTAGGCAACACTATCCTTTAAAGGCAAAAGCAAAACAAAGACCTCCATAAGTGTAAACTGAAGTCTCCAATGACCGAGTCAGTATTACAGAAGACACCTAAGGAATACGACATGACATACAGGAAGAGATGTGTTCCCAATCACAGTTCAGCAAAGAATGAATTCTCGATAGAAGACTGAACAAACTGAACATTAAGTCAATAAACTAGTGAACCTTAACAAAAGAGAAGTTAGTAATACAAATTTATGAGAGGCGTGGAGTCACATGAGCTTAATCCCAGCACTTAGAAGCCAGAAGTAGACTGATCTCTATTAGTTCAAGGCCACCCTGGTCTATATAGTGAATTACACGACAACCAAAGCAACATAGTGAGATCCTGTCTCAAAAAGCAAAAACCAAGGTAGTACAAATCTCACAATAATAATCCTACATGTAAACAGTCTTAACTCTCCAACTGAAAAACACAGAGACCGAATGGAATACAGGAAATTCATTCCTAGAATATACCTAAGAGGAAGCGAAAGACCTCTACAATGAAGGCTTTAAAATGCTGAAGAGATTAAAGCTTACACTAGAAGATGGAAAGACCTTCCAAATTCAGAATTAACATGGTGAAATGTCTATATCACAAATTCAAGGTGATATGATATAACTGACACATAGAAAAACATTAAGTTGTTGATATGTAACTAGTAAGTGGAAATATTTGTTTCCAGAAAATCTGTCACCAATGATCACACTCTTGACCACTATGTTCTATTACCTCTTAGTGATGTCCCAAAGTTATCGATTTTTATTATTAATGAATTATAAATTATTATTAATTAATTAGAAGAGAGAGTGAAAATCTTAGTTAAAGAACTTGAGAATAATCTTGAACCTTCCTCATCCAGCTCCAGAGCCCTGCCCCCCAGTACCCACTGATCACCACATCAAACAGAATTCTTGTCAGCAATTCGTTTTTACAGGAAGCTGGTGTTTCCACTGTATTCATCTCTATTTCTTGGTGCTTGGTGCTTTTTCAGGGGGCGAGGGGATACAGGGTAATAGAAGAAGGTAAAATCTTAAAACTATGTTTACTGTTCAATATGAGGAGTAAATACTATTAATCATTATTCAAAGAGGAAAAAGATCATCTACCTTAGTAAGAGGATTTAGTCTTTATTGTTGATATTTTTCATTAATCTTCTCTTTCCCGCTCGACTGTGCTGACGAATAAAATTATTTCTTTTTCAGTTTGTGGGATTTAAGCAAAAAACTAGGGTACAGGTGGGAATGTCTGTGCTATGCTTCCATCTCGTGGCAATACTATGCTATTACACCTTAACGAACGAAGTTCACACTAGTGGCATTATTCTGTACTGCAGACAGGATTATGTATGCTCAATCTTGCCACAGTGGATCTAGATCACAGCAAGGGTGTGAGAGGGTGTGAGGCCGGAGACCACCCTCCCCCGGCCCTGGGCATTAATCCTAAACTCTTAATAGGAACTTAGGCTTTCTCTATTCAATACAATAATTATTGAGTACTTTCCAGAACTCCCTGTTCCAAGAACTAGCCTACCCCAGAAACCATAAAACAATTATTGTCAGGCTTAATTCAAGGGCACTGTGACCCAGCCCAAATTCCTAAAATGAGCGGCAGCTACAGCCGCCGCCTAATAGCCTTGGGCAAGGGACTTTACCCTAAGTGTACATTTCCTGGTGCCCGCGACCTTGCTATATGCCAACACCAATCAATTTAAAGGTTAACTGGCCCCTACCTATCAAAATGGGAAAACAATTTGGGAACCAATCAACTTGTACCAATTTGGTTTGTGCCCAACAACTGTATAAAAAGCTTCACCATTTGCTCCTCGGGGCCGATTCTATCCTGCGTGTCCCAGTGCACTGGAATAAATCCTCTTGCTATTTTCATCGATATCCCGTCTGTCAGTCTCTGTGGGAGTGCAGCGTCCCAGTTTGGGCCTTTGGGGGTCCAACAAGGGGAGTGAAAGAACTATATTCCATTAGAACTGCATAGTACTAGGAAAGAGAACTGTTGGTTGAAAGCAAAGTTTTAAAAAAGAAAAATACCATGTCACAGCCAATTATAATTCAGATATGTCATTATATTTTCAATTATATTTAATTCCCAATATATATTTAAAGCAAATGAATAAATGAACTTGTTGGACCCCAAGGGGCCCAAACCGGAACGCCGCACCCCCACAGAGACTCACAGACGGGATATCGATGTAAATAGCAAAAGGATTTTATTCCAGTATACTGGGGCCGTTCCAACACGCAGGATAGAACCGACCCCGACCGGCAGAAAGCAAGCCTTTTTATTATTTACAGTTGAAACAGTTGTTAGGGGGCTGCATAGTTGCTAAGCACAGACCATGTTGGTGCAAGTTGATTGGTCCCTAAATTGTTTTCCCATTTTGATAGGTAGGGGCCAGTTAACCTTTAAACTGGTTGGTGCTAGCATATAGCAAGGTCGTGGGCAACTGGGAGGAGGGAACTCCTCAGCCCAAGGCTGTGGAACCAAGATTATGGACCATCTGCAGGAAGGGGGGCACATTCTCTAGCCCAAGGCTGTCTAGCTGCCTTGTTTGTCTTAGAAAATGTTTTTCTTACAGAAATTGTTTTTGCTTTAACCCTGGGAAACTCTGGAACTGTTCTGGGTCACGCTGCCCCTGGCTTGGGCCTACACAATTTTGGTGTTCTTAGAAGCCTGACTAAAGTTTCTTAGGCCTGAGTGATGGACCTGACCTCCACAAACTGAACACTTATTCTGTACTCCTAGAGTCACTGCACAGCTGATTCTCCCTAACCCGATGTTAAATATCTAGATTCAACAACCACAGTTCCAAATTATCTTTTTATAAATGTTTTATTTATTTTATGTGCATTGCATTTTTGCTTGCATGTATGGCTGTGTGAGGGTGACAGATCCCCTGAAACAGGAGTTACAGACAGTTGTGAGCCGCCATGTGGGTGCTGGGAATTGAACCTGGGTTATCTGGAAGAGCAGCCAGTGTTCTTAACAGCAGAGCCATCTCTCCAGATTCCTCAGTTCCAAATTTATCACCAAATATTATGCCTGTGTGGAACATACACACCCTGTTTCCATTATCTTCAAAATACTGCAATGTGGTGACTATTTTACACAGAATCCACATGGTGCTAAACTATTAGTAATCTATACAGGTTTTAAGTTTATACTGGGAGCCAGTGAGATGGCTCGGTGGATAAGAGCACTTGTTGCCAAACTTGATGACCTGAGTTTGATTACCAGGACACACATGACAGAGGAAAACAACTGACTTGCAAAAGTTGTCTTCTGTCCTCCACAACAGAGAGGGGGGCGGGAGTGCATGTGTGTGTGTTCACATGTACAAGACAAATGAATAAATCTAATAACTGTTTCAAATGATGTTAAAGTACATGTGAGGTGTGAACAGATTACACACAGGTACTACATCATCTCATATATGAGACTTGAGAATCCTTGGATTTCGGCTTTCTTGAGCTCCTGGAACCAGTCCTAAAGTAATACCACTTTATGGTATGGCTGCATAAAAAGAGAGGAGGGAAGGAGCTGATGTGGACCAAATGACTTCCAAAAATATTTCTGGATAACATTCTATGACTACAGTTTCCAGATATTTTGCCTATGTGGCATCCTACAAGCACACTTGGAAATTTCTGGAACATTGGATTTATTATCATTGTTGCTGTTGTTATCTGCATTTGATCCAACTTTAAAAGGAGCTTGGCTTTCCTTTTCTTTCCTTTTGTGGGCTAATTAATGATAGCTACATATCCAAGAAGAATTTGAGGGCACATCTATGCTCTCAGAGTTCACACTTGGTTCCTTGCCAGTGACAAGACAAATATCATCAGAATGGAGGAAGAGCAAACAGGAGGCAACTTGCGCAGGGGACAGTTGAAACTGCTAAAAGTTTCTTCAGTGACTGTGATTCATCTTGTTTCCTGGTGGCCACCACTTTCTCGTTCTGACTGATGTGGTTTTCTGCTATTTGTTTAAAGATGCTTACTGGGCTTGCAAAGGAAAACACTAAAGGGATAAGGTTAACAAGCCGCCTCAGCACCAAGAGACAGATGCTTCACTGTAACTGATTAAAAACTCTAAGACTCCTTAAGAACCAACTGTTTCCATGTTAAGCTTCTTTTTATTTTTATGTAGACCATTTCTGGCTTAGTATTCACCAACAAGAATTATAAACTGTCTTATATTGTCATTATACTATTATATAAGTGGTTGGTATAGGGGAAAAAAAAAAACAAAAGATGAATAAAGAGTCCAGATGAGGTCTCATCATTGATTTGTCCTTACTATGAAATGTACACCCCAGACATCTGAGAATAATGTCTCTGAACTGACAGGTACTTCTGAGGAGCAAGTGTCCTGAGGAGGCCTCCTGAGTTCTATGGGGTAGACAGCTTCTAATTTAAAGGTTCATTCCTTGGGATAAAATTTGCTTCAAGAGCCCCTTCTACATGTCTTGCTGATTTTAATGGGACAGACATTTCACTATGAACTTAAAAATGTAATATTCATACAGATAATATTAGCACAATAAGTAACAGAATTTTGGTAAAGCATGAATCTACTTGTAAGTAAGAGTTTCCCAAACTGGATATTCTAGAGAAGCGCTTTTGTTTTGTTTTGTTTTGTTTTGTTTGTTTTAAGAAAGATTGGAGACCCAGTAGCTCATCTTTCACTACATTTTCATTTATTTACTCTGTGTGTATCTAATGTGTTTTTAATAGTTATAAAAAAATTAAGGTAAAGAGATGGTAAGAAAGAAAGAGACTAAGTAAAAAAAATGGAATGGGAAAAAAGGGTTTTAATATAAATACTAAACTTTCCATTTGTTTACTATTAATGCAGAATAGACAGAAAATAGAGAATAAAGATTTCATAAACTGAAAAGGAGGAGAAGAAAAATAGGGATGGGGTGAAGAGGGGAGGAAAAAGAAGAGAAAGAAGAAAGCCAACAACATACTCAAAACACAAGGTTTTAGGCATGAGCTAAAGGAAAACACAATCTAAGTTAAAATATATTAATGTGACAAGTTAATAACAACAAATACAAGAGCTTAAGTTCACAAGTCTATCTGAAGCAATTTGCAGAGCTTCTCAGGGTGTATTTGTCCCTGTGCTTATCCATCTTGTAATATTCCAGTTGGAGAATGCCATTCAGTGTTGTTTTACATCCATACAATGTGCTGGCTAGTTGTCTATCACCTTCACACAAGCTGGGGTCATCTAGTAGAAGGGAACAACAATTGAGAAATACCTCCATATGATTGGCCTGTAGGCATGCCTCTGAAGCATTTTCTTCATTAATAATTGATATAGAAGGGCCCAGCCCATTGTGGGCGGTACTACCCTGGGCAAGTGGTACTGGTACTAGTGTATATAGTAAAACAAACTAAGCAAGCCCCAAGAAGCAAGCCAGTAAGCAGTATTCCTCCATGGCTTCTGTTTTAGCCTTTGCCTCCAGGTTCTTGCTTGAGTTCCTGGCCTGACTTAATGATGGGCGATGACCTGAGAGTTGTAAGATAAAGTAAATCCTTTCCTCCCCAAGTTGCTTTTGGCCACAATACAACAATGGAAGCCCTACCTAAGACATACAGGGAATATCAGCAGTCAGAATTTCTACTTGCTGTATGTAGGCATTATGCCTTAGGAGTATGTAGGGCCCTAATTCAACAGTGACAGGTTAATGCTTATTGCATTATCCAGGACAGTAATGCTTACTATATTTAACCTTAAATGAAGTGACTTTTGTTAGGAGAATAAAACATCTTAAAGTGCAATTGTTTGCTTGAAAAATATAGTAATATAGTTTTCTATTTGTTCAGGAAGGTCTGTGTGCTTGATGAGAGGAAAAGATTTCTTCCTGGATTAAATAAAACCACGAGATAAAAGAAAAGGTCTGGCAATGTATAATTAAGATTAAATTAATCATCTTTCTCTCATTAAGCATATTATTTCACAGAGTCATTACATATATTCAAATTATATTGCATTGGATTAAGAGGATTAGAGCCTAGCCTAGCTTCTTTGTCTGCTAAGGACAGCAGCTGAGAGTGTATTGAGTGGGGAATCCAGCATCCTAAGATCCTTCCCTGGAAAGAGGGAAAAGGGAAGCCGGTATCTTCTTTTCCTTACATCGCTGATGAGGTAGACAGACACACACCTGGAAGTGATGCCAATCTACCTAATCTACAGAAACAAAGGGCAGTTCTGAAGGTGCTGTCCACTTTTGTCTCCTTAGTTCATTTTAATGACGTGATATTTGATTTTTGAAAGACACATGGACAAGCAATCTCCATAGCTGTATTGGTGGCATTCACCTGCATTCCTTTCTTCTCGAAGACATGGTCCTGGCTGTTTGGTTGTTCTCCTTCACTTACACCTGGATCACATTGATGCCAGATGCTTCTGCCATCAGGAGGCCCCACCAGCAATACCTTTCTTCACTGAAACAAACCCGGTAAGATACAGAAACACGGTCATCAATTATTTCCAACTTTTTCTCAACAGTTACCTCAGACCCACTGATAATCTAGAAATGTATATTTAAGGGAAGCTCATTTTTGTTGCAGTGCCTGTGTCTGCAATAGCACTCACCCATCAGAAGAAATCTCCTCTGAATAACTTCCAAAAGCATGGGGTCTTCCATCTTTGGCATTGTTTGTTTAGTTATATTCTTCTGGGAAGCAAATAATTAAATGTTTTACATATGGATCATCTTTCATGGAACATATTTCTTCAATGAGGAATGCATTTATCATTAATAATGATACTTGCTTATAATTGCTTCAAATTTTGAATTAGAAGTAGTTTAAGAAACAGCTTCCTTGCAAGTCAATTTTGTGGAGGGCAATATAGTTTTACATATTGAAGAGACAGTGTAAAATGGCATTAAAACCATTTGCTATCTGTTGAAAATAGTGTTCATATATTTAAAATATCTTTCTGAAGATCAACTCATTGCTATTTTCCCATCAATAGCATGAGATAATTGGATATGGGCAGGAGAAATCAATGCCCTGCAATAACTAGAACATCATAACTTGCCTAGGGCTTTCCAGGTTTCACTGAGAGTTCCCCAATTCCCCAGCCTTGCAAACTGAACAAATCAGTCACTTTCATACCCAAAGAATGTCCTTGAAAAAGACTTCCTCTGTTATAAGATTTCTCAAAAGACCTACTCTGTGAGGTGACAGATTGCCCTTAAAATTGTGCATATTCATGAAAGAACATAAGCATTTAACCAATACCTACAGAATCTTCAGGTTTAAAGAAGACAGGAACTACAGTCCTGATTTCTGGCCTGCTTTGTGCTTTTAAAGTATATTTTTAGTTGAAACAGAATTAAATCATTTTCTCCCTTCCCTTTCCTCCCTCCAGCCCCCTAATGCCCCCACACACTCTCAAGTTGATAGCCTCTTTTTCTTTGACCATTATTGTTTTACATACACCTACACACACATACACACACGCACACACACATATGTATATCCATATATATGGGAGTATATGTATGTATATGCACAAATACACAAGCACAATCATTCTGAGTCCTTTTTCTATCCATGTATATATGGTTTCAGGGATGACCACTCTGCATTGGACAACCATTCTCCTCCTCCCAGAAATCATTACTCCCTTTTAGCTCTTTGTCTAGAAGTGGGACCTCATGAAATCTTCTGCCTTCCACATCAGCACATCCTTTGATGTTGCCATTGTGCCAGTCTTGTTTTTGCAGCCATTTCTAGGAGAGTCTGTTTTATGGCAGACTTCCTGGTATTTGGCTCTTACAATCTTTCTACTATGAACCATGACAATGGCCAGTATGGCAGGATACAGGTAAAGGTGCAGTGTCACTCACATGTTGGTGCCAACCAATAGCTGTCTGGCTGGACTTAAAGGCACACTCAACAAGAGCGGAATCACTGGAAACCTAGCCAGCTTCCTACTGCTAGTCAAGTAGTGGATCGTAGGAGAACACCACTACTCTGGCTTTGATCCTGCTTTCTGAAGTGTACCTCCTGCATTTTCCTTCCATTTTCTTCTCAGACCACAGACCTGAGACATACCAAACCTGTTGAGTTTAACTCCATTCGGGGTCCTCTCTAAAGAAATGAAGCATGGGAATGTTTGGTGAATGTAAGTTTACGCCACACTATATGTGATTTCTTGTTTATTTCAGATTATTCAGCTTGTTTTTGCTTACAACACTCATGTAGTTTATTTTATACTAAATTCACAGTGTTGTAAATATCATCTATCATTTAAAGCGACAGATTTTTCTAGCTATTTCATAGATGCTTAGAGAAGGAAGAGGTAAATTATAATAAGAGCTATTCCATTGTACTAGCCCACTTCCTTGGTACAGTATCTATGGAAATAGCCTGCACTAGATATGCACAAGACCAGTCCTATCATTAATCAATCAAGAAAGGTGATGACTCAGAGGTTTTGCCTTTTACCTCTGAACTATTGGCTGTCAATAGATTCTGGGAGAGAAGGAATCACAGTCTTTAGTTCAGTATCATCTTCTCAGCCCACTAGGCTCCAATAGATAGCTCCAAACACAGTCACAGAAACAGCCTGGTTAATCTCAGTGGGTTGCAAAACAAAGCAAATAAACATGTGCATGAGAAAGAAATTTGTTAGTATGGTGGGGAGAGGGCACTGGTGGTGGGGGGAGGGGGAGGTAGCAGGTAAACGTGGTCAGTGTGCATGGTGTGCATGTATGGAATTGTCAATAGTAGTAATCATTTTTAAAAGCTACACTTACCATTTATTACATTCTTTGTAAGTCAACAGGGAAAACAAAGTCTTTCTGGTAAGCAGGGAACTTTTCCCTTAGGTTAAATGCATCTTTTGATTTCCTTTGAAAAGAAAAACTCTAAAGGCCGTGCAGATCAGGTTTTCTCCAGAGGAAACACTGGATTTGTTTCTGCTATCTGAGGCCTGAACCCTTGTTTCCCACTTCTCTGTGTACTGACTGAAGAGCCCTTCAGGCCAGGAGCCAGAATATGAGTCATTAAAATTTATATCTGCTGCTTTTGTTCTTCACTGAACAATCCTCTAGGGCACCGGGGGGTTGAGTAAACCACCACCCTGGTTCAAAGCAGCCACTTAGGATAAAACAGAGGCATGTTCCCTGAGTGAACACAGCAATCCAAAAGCCAATTTCTACACTGCCCCTGGCACTCCCTCACGCAAATTTTAAAGCATTTGACAAAAATACAGAAATGCCTCTATAGGCTTCTTCCAGAGAACTGGGGTGGGGCTTCTCCATACTTTTGTTGTGAATAAATATCATGAGGTTCTTTGCTCAGTGCCCAACCTGATTGTCCACAACAAGTAAAGACATAGCTGGTTAATAATTTGCCCCTTATGCTGTCAGAAAATTAAAAGGATAGAGATGAAGGGAAGACATGGTCTTTGTTTGAAAAATCACACGTTTTACACTACTTTGCGTTTGTATCAATTATTCTGAGCCCAGCTTTCATGTAGTCAGGACTGTATATATTGCATTTATCAAGCTATTTATTTTCATTCAGATTATAAATGTGCTTTCCAACCAAAGAGCTCCTTTTCTTATGCTAAATATTTTCAAAGTATTTTATTCTAATATACCCCTTATTTCTTAGAAAGACAGCGGGAGAAATATGGATGAAGAAGCTTTGGCAAGCGAAAACACGTTTCTTTGCGCAGGGAAGGCATCTGGCTCTGCTGTAATCGCGCTGTCCTCAGGCTGCTTAAGCCAATTTTATCTCTATGGCAGAAGTTAACAATTACTATGCAATCCTACGACAGGCCTGTATACAGTTTATCATAGTCTTTTTGTTCATCTATTTACGTATGCATACTTTAGTTGTTACTTATTTAACTGTATGTTTTTATGAGCTAATCTTAATACAATTTTATTTTATAGCAAGCTTATAAATGACCTGGAAAAGGAACAATTAGCTCTTATGAACTGTTCAGAGCAGACTCTAGCACAAATCTATAATCTACAGATGATTCTTAGGCTATAGTCAGAGTGTTCCTTCAGTGTCCTGATCCAAGCCCAGCACCACTCTGAACAGTACCCAATAAGGCTGTGGAAACAGTTAACACAGTTACCAGATTTCTGATCTTTTTCAAACAAGACAAAAATTCCAAGTTTCACATAAAATTTTGTAATTTACTGTACAATGTGAGCTCTAAATAAAAGCTACAGACCAAGTGTAAAATCGATTCATTTTCCTAATTGCATGAAGGGGTCTGAACCCTCGGCACTGAGCTCCTGACCTGGTAGAGACCCAGGTATGGTAGCTGTCATGTCTTTAGCGGAGCATGCTCTCTGGCTGTCTCGCCCACAGCAGTGTTCTCCTGCACAGGTGTTTCCTTTACAGACAAAAGGTATTCACTGCCGTCAGCAGATGGAGTTCAGGAGTCTAGGAACTGTTCAGGCAAGGCCACAGAGCTCCTCTTTCTAATGCTACCCATCCTCCCTACGGCTTCTAAAAGCATCAGTGACCTGGAAATAAGCATTGGATCACCAATTAAGAAGGCTTTCTTAGTGATCAAAAATGGATGCAAATTACTTTCCTGCTATTTTAATGTATTATAAATTTGTATCTATATAACCTGAAAACTTTTGGGGAAGATTTTACATTTTTAAAGAAAAAAAAATGTAATGTATTGTTCTGTGTGAGTCTCAGTCTGCATTCTGAGTGTACTTCCAATAGAGCTTGAATAAGAAAATTTTCATCCTGAGTGAGTTCACCACATCATTCAACCCTTAGGAGAGAAGTTTCTTCTTGCAGTAGATGGTAATAAGACTCATGACTGGACAATGTGAGGAGTGAGAGAGTTCGGAGTACTCAGTCCTAAATGGGTTGTCCTTATCAAATCCTCTTATCCCTCCTCTCAATGGTCAGGGCTTTATGAGAAAGATGGGGCAGAAAATCTTGTAGAGTCAGAGGTGGTGGTTGACTCCAAGGAAACAGGACTGATGTACGTACGAACTCATAGAGACTGTAGCAGCACACACAAGACCTGCACAAATTCAAGCCAGGTGATCCAATATAGAGAAGGGGAAGTTGGCATAAAGTGCCGGCCCTAATCAAGTAGCTATTCTCAATTAATACCTGCTGCAAAAGAAATCCGTTTTCTCCAGTGGAGTGTCACCAGTTACACCACCCACACTCCAGCTCAGGCCTCATGCTGGGGAGGAGTTAGCCAAAGCAAAATGGACTCCATGCTTATTGGGGTGCTTTTGTCATTGTTACTGCTATGTTTTGTTGATCTGAGGTCTTTTGGGGTTGGATTTGGAGGGTATTTCATTTTCTTCATCTTTTGTTTTAGGGAATTTTTTTTTGAAAGAACATGAAGCTGGGTAGGGAGAAGGGTGAAGAGGATCTCAAAGGATTTGGGAGATAACAAAATATAGTCAAAATATATCATATAAATATATAAATCATAATAAAGAAAAATCACCCTGACAACAGGACATGCTTCTAGATGACAAGAACAGGTGACAGGATGCGTGACTTTAGAAGATGGATGGAATGTTAGCATTTCCAAGTTCTTCTCCTCAGAGAGAATGACAGGCAGTTTATTCTGTAGCTAAATATGAGTGACCATAGTCTGGGAACATAGATTTAGGTTACCCCAAATACCATATTCCAATGTGATTTATGAAGTTTTTTTAATAGATTTTTTCATATAAAATATCCTGATTATGTTTTCTCTCCCTCTACTCCTCCCAGGTGCTCCCCACCTTCCCTCCCATCCAGATCTACCCCCCTTTCTGTATTCTTAGAAAACAAACAGGCATCTAAAAAATAATACTAAGATAAAATAAAATATAAAACAAAACAAACAAATCTGAATAGGACAAAACAAACAGAAAAAAAAAGAGCCCAAGAAAAGGCACAAGAAACAGATATAGACTCAGAGACTTGTTCACACACTCAGGAATCCCTCCCTCCAAAGAAACTTGCAAAACCCTAAGTCATAATATTTGCACAAAGGACCTGTAGGATAAAAATAAGATAAAATAAAAAGGCACTTTTAATCTTTATAAAGGAGTACCTACTCTGTGTTTTCATGTATAAGACTAGAGCAGAGAAATAGTTTTGTATTTGTCTGAGTAATTTCAATGTTGGTTCATAGAAATCACAAAGAGAGTTTTGTTCCCATCCCGTTATAAAATTTCAAGGTGCCAGAAAAGATGTTGACCTTTGTTCAGCCAATCCTAATCTGTTTCAATTCTTAGCACTGATACAACCTCAAAGATCACAGAGGCTGTGGAAACCACCCCAAACCCAAACTTCCCTGCCTCAAGACTCCTGCTTTCCAAGTCGCAAACTGAGAGCTCTAATTCTGAGAAGAAGCACAGAAACATGGTTTCTTTGTTGATCCAGGAGAGAAATGTCCTAAATCAAAAGGAAAAATCTATTACCAAGATTTACACCAATTTTTCAATGTCTGTAGTACTCTGTATTCAAAGGAAAAAAAGTGAAGAATGCTGGCATTGTGTTACATACAATATAAAACACGGTTTATAATAACTATTACATACATTGTAAATAATATATAATTGCAGATAATTTAACATATATATATGTGTGTGTAAATATATATACTGTCAGAGGTTTTCAAAGCAAATGCCTGTATCCATGTATTTTTAAGGGCACATGAGAGCTGAGGGGCATGTCGTCATACACAATCTCTAAACCATTTCTGGATTCCATTCTTATGAATTCTCTATTAGAGCAGATCAACCTGAAAACTCACCCACAATCTCATTTATCACTTTAACGATGTCTCTGTTTCGTGTGACAAAATACAGACATTGTCCTCTCTCTTAATCTTGCTGTGTGCTTCCTTGGTTGACAAGAGCTTCCTGCCTACAAAGAGACAATTTAAATATTGAGGTTGAGATAGTGAACGACTCCACTCTAAGTAATGCAGCCTTTTTACACTGACTGCATTCCTATCTTCTTCTTTCAACAAAACTAAAGGAAGAACCTAGTTAGTTTTTATGCATCACTAAAAGTGATTATGGGTAATTGGTCACGCGTGTGGCTTATAAAAAATAAATCAGATAGAATTTAAATAATTCAGTTACATTTTTCAAACAATGCAATACTTTCTAATTCAATGTACTTACACATATATGAACAACGTTTTAATATTTTCATCTATAAAAGCAAAAAAGGGAGCCGGGTGGTGATGGTGCATACCTTTAATCCTAGCACTTGGGAGGGAGAGGCAGGCGGATCTCTGTGAGTTCAAGGTCAGCTTGGTCTACAAAGTGAGTTCCAAAACAGCCAGAATTGCAGCAGAGAAACCCTATCTCAAAAAAAAAAAAAAAAAAAAAAAAAGTAAAAATGGGAATTTATGCAAAACCTAGTTTCATTCTACAAATGACTTCATTTTTAAACAAATAAAATAACTGGAGAAAAATATACCACCATCTAATTAACAAATTCATTTCACTAAAGTTTTGTTCTTAAATTTAATAGGAATCATCATTTATATAAACCATTTTGTTTGATTTGTAATGGTAATAAAAAATTTTAAAGTTAATGTCAATGTATATACATATTTTCTTCCACAAAAAAAAAAAAAAACCTTGTGTGATGAGTAATAAAATTCTATGAAGCAAGAAATGGAAACACAATTTCTAAGAAAATAAGTAACTGATGAATTCCTGAAATTTTAGAGAAAAATATATTCACATATTTTTAAATAGTTAATGTAGGTATTTAAGTTCACTGGATACATTCAAAGGAAGAAGTTCTTGTAAATCATCAGTATCTAAATATTTTTAAATATCTGATAAAAGAATCATAGAGGTTATTTATATTTGTTTGGGGGTTATTTTATACTTTTTAATTATGTGTGTGTGTGTGTGTGTGTGTATGTGTGTGTGTGTGTGTGTGTGTGTGTGTGTGTGTGTGTGTGTGTGTGTGTGTGTGTGTGTATGTGTGCCTATGTATGGGTATGTGTTTGTAAGTACAGGTACCTATGGGACTAGAGGTGTCAAATTCCCTGGAGCTGAGGTTACAGGCACCCCATGTGGGGACTGGGAACCAAACTCCTGTCCTTTGCAAGGCAGTATACACTGAGTCATCCTTCCAGTCACTTTAAGTATTTACTTAAATATGTATGGTACAGTGCATAGATTTCTACCATTTGTCTTGAGGGTACAATCAACGTATTTGCAAAGCAGATAAAATACAAGGAAATCAAGATGAGATAAACATGGACAACTCACTGCAGGTCAGGTAAGAGCAGTGACATGTGTGCCCACTGCTGCCAAGAGAGCCTTTCACAGCAGGCCTGTGCTCAGAATTCTTAGAGTTCTTACTTAAAATGTGTCTATATTTCAATGCATCTGAAAAGACTCATTAGTCACATGTCATTTAATTGCATCAAAAATGTTTTTACCAAAGGAGCAATTTTTATGAATTCCCATTACATCTACACTTTTTGTTTGATAAAAACAAGTAGCCAGCTTTTATTAACTATGTGCTATTTTCTACAGAAATAAGTTATCCTGAAAATCTGCTATAAATGCAAATTTTATATCCCAAACCTACTGAATCAGAAACCCTGGGCAGAGACCCAGGAAACCAAAAGAGCTGGATGCATGCCGATGAGAATCACATTTACCAAACATCTGGGCTGATTTCTTGGACATAGTGGGCATTACTTGAAAGCTACTTCTTGGTGTGTGTGTGTGTGTGTGTGTTTATGTGGATTCATGTGTATATGCATATATAGAGAGGCCAGAGGTCAAACTCAGGCGTAGTTTCTCAGGAGCTGTTCACTCTGTGTCTTGATACAGGATCTCTTATTGACCTGGGCTTGACAATTATGTTATCAGCTGATGAGTGAACCCCAGGGGTCCTCTTGTGAGTGTCCTTGGGATTACAAATACATAAGCCACCATAACTCACTTGGGGAGGGTTATCAAATCAAATATAGGTTCTCGTGCTTGCACAGCACGTACTTTATGGCTGAGTATCTCGTCAGCCTTCTATTGTTTCCAATTTTTTTTAAATAAATAGTCTATCCTAGCTCCTTAGAGGGCTTCTAGTTTATTCTAGCTTCTTGGGAGAAACAGTTTTGTGTTCAATTATTCATAGGCCATATGACAACATATTTAAAATCAAATTCATTGCCTTCTATTCACAAGAGTTTCCTTTTCCCAACTTATCCATTCATATTATTAGAAAAAAAAATGCACCTCTAAATCCTCTGAGGATTCATCTAGAATGCACCCTATTGAGAGATCACACTGGACCAACTCACAAACCCTAATATATCTCTTCCATCAACTGCTTCAGGATCTGAAGTTCTTCTAGTCAGAGTCATTTTCTGGAGTTAAGAAATTGCCTCCAGTGCCAGTGAAATGGCTCAGTGGATACCCAGGGTGAGGACCTTGGTTCAATCCATGGGACCCACAGTATGGAAAGAGACAATGCAAGTTGTCTTCTGATCTACACAAGAGTGTCATAGGAAGCACATGTATATGCACACACACACACACACGCATATGCATATGCACACACACACACACACACACACATTAAATAAATGTAATAAGAAAAAAAATTAAGTAAATTGCCTCCACAGCTGTTTTGTTAAAATTTGCATCAGTGTTCCTAGAAAATGGTTCCTCAGGCAGAAAAACAGTCCCAGTGGCCCAGCAACTTGTCCACATTCACAGATGCCCAGAGAGACAGGACTTTTCTCCCACATCAGGACACCATGGCGAGGAGTTTGTTACACTCTCTTTGACCTGGAGGAAGGGTAGAAACAGGCTTTGCCTATTTCACAGCTGGGTTTGCACAGGCCCAACAACCCTACAACCTCCGAAAGGCATCCCTGCCTGCGATGGCAGTCTGTCCCCACATTCTCTGCTTCTTCTGGCTTTGAAAGCCCTGCTTTCATCAGTTTGCAGTTTTGAGATGTTTTCACTTTTTCACTGCTTTAATGCAGAGATGGTTCAATATCAATTACTTGGGTGTCCTGTTCAAATGCTCATGCCCAGGCTCTGCTGCCTCAGGGCCGACTCAGCCACTGATAGGTGGCTTTTGAATCTGAACTCTGGTCACCTTCACCCACCTAATAGTTCTCTTCTAACAAGCACATTCTGAGAAACCTTACCTGTTTATGTATCAAATCCTTTTTGTTTGCTACTCCAAGTACTCTAAAATTTGTTTTACCTTACTTGTTTCACTCTTACATAATAAGTAACAAATGTTGGTAGATCTTTGGCTTAATCTGAACTAACGAAATGAGATTGTGTGCATTTATTTCAGACCACAGTATGTTGAACAAAATGGCTAATAGAATTATATGTATCTTAAAGGCATATGTATCTTTTTCCTGGGGTGGGGAATACAGCATACGGGAAACCAGAATAAGGAAAGACGACAGCACTAAAGTCCGGCCCCTGAAACGTGAGCAACTGCTGCACATCGAGGACCATGATTTCTCCATGAGGCCTGGATTTGGAGGTGAGTGCTATCTTCAAAGACCCATGTTAAGTCTATTGCACTCAGGATGGGACTGAACATTGGAAACAGTTAGTATCAAAGTACTAGTAAAAGCCATCTGCTAAAGTAAGTAAATGAATAAGTAGGTAACTTGGAAATACCTGTAAGATTATCTTCTCTTGACCAGAAGCAACTGACAACACATCCATTTAATATTGACCCTCAGATTCCTTTTTTCTATTATTCGCACTCTTGCAAATAGAATGTGTCCAATATTTAGAAGTGAAATAAATTTGCAACATAGCAACTTGCTGTTTCTCCTATAAGGTGAATTGGGTGACATTATGCTAATGTATATAATCTCACTGATTATTCCTACAAGCTAGAATGCCTGGGTTTAATGGAAGAACAATAGTAACTAATAGCCAATGACATGACTCCTTCTGCCAAGTTTATTTTCCTCCTTTTAATGCCTTTATCAATTAAAAGTGATTTTTAAGATCAGACACTCCACTGGGTTAAGCCCTTTAACGCACTGTACCAGTTGTCATCACAGCCATTGCAAATGGGCGCCATGGTCTAATATAGAAACCAATGGTGAGCGCAGTCAGAACGCTGCCTGAGACCCAATAGTAAATGATGGAAGAGATGCAATGGCAGGTGGGGGTGGTGGATGGGGCTCCAGGAGAGGAGCATTATGGAGTATAATGATCCTCCTTGAGGTCCTTCTAGATGGTTTCATCATCGAGAGGCCGTGTTTTCTAGGGATGTACAGGGACCATGACATCTTCCAGCTACAATGAGTTATTTGAATCTACGTAGTTGGCGTTTGTCTGTTTTTTATGGAGTCAAAGCCTCACTCCCACAATTCTCAAACTGACAAGTTTTCAAAATCCCGAAATATGCAATTAAAGGAAGGGTGGATGAGGAAGAAACAAGACCCTCTGACAATAAAGCAGCAGAGTTTGGACAAATAGCTAATGTTGAGTGAGAGTTGGGAGAAACATAATAGTTATCCCCTATTGTGCTCACAGCCAGGGGAAGCACGGCAGACATGTAGATCCATGGAGAATTCATGCTCCAACAGAGAAAAATTAATTTTATCAAGCAACTGCTATGTGGAAGGCTGTTTTTGTTTGATGTTTTTGGCATGTGTCAGTATGCTCTGTACATGCATGTGTGTATTATATTCACATATATGTTGTGGAAATTTATTTTTAGTTGTGTTTAAAATAATTGGTTTTTGCACTATTAGAAAAAGGGCCTTGGCATTTTGAATTATCTGCAGGTGTTGGATTTCTGTGGGGAATGTTTGAGTGCTTATGATTTGCACCTGAGGAGTTCGGCATGAATAAAAACACTTAAGCTCAGACGCTCAGGGTTCCACTGTCTAGTATAGCAGTGGCCATGATGGTGGTTCCCTCTGTAGAGGTCTGACTATGAAAGCCCCTCCCTGTCTCTCTTGATGAGCCCCCACAGCAGTGAACTACTACATGTATATGTGGACACATGTGCACACATGCATGTGGAAGCCCCTGCTGACTTCAGGAATCTTTCTTGATCACACTACACATAACTCATTGAGAAAAGACCTCTCAGTTGAATGAGCAGAGGTCGTTGGTGGGTTAGGTTGGCTAGCCCACTCCCTCGGGGATCCTGTGTCTGTACCTTCCCAGTGGAGAAGTTGCAGGCAGGCTGCCAAACCCATCCAGCCCTTTCAAGGGTGCTGGGGATACAAACTCTGGTCATTACTGGTTTGGCAGTACTCAAACCCTGGTTTTCATTTGCAATTTTCTGGGAACCATTGGGTTGCAATTCTAGGGACTTGGCCTTAATTCCATGTCATTAGTGACTCAGACTGTCCTGAGCATCAGAATGATGGGAAAGACTTGGCTCATAACAGTCAGGGCACTGGGCCCAGCCTTCAGCACTCCTGGTCCACTAGTTCTAGGTGAGACTGAGAGTTCGCATGTCTACACAGTTGGCAGATGCTGCTGACACTGCATGGTCAGTGATGCTGATGCGAATCACTGGGTTAACTTTCCATGGTCAGATGTTCATCTTGGTGAGTGTGTTGTTTTTGTTTGTTTTCCGGGATATTTATCACATTGTTGAGTTCTAACTCAAGATCGTAGAAATTAATCAGGTTGAAAGATATGTTGATTTAGGGCTGAGCACTCACCAGTCACTTCTTCCCAGTCTCTGAACTGACTGCTACCCACAGCTAAAAGAAGCTTCTATGACCAAGCCTGGGAGCGGCACTAATCTATAGGTAGAAACGTAAATGTTTAGAAGGTAGTTTGACAACGTATCTATTTAGCAAGACAAAAGTAGTAGGTTGCCCTTCTACAGTCTAATGACATCCCGGGTGACTTTTGTCAGGTTTACAGCACTAGGAATGAGTTTCTTCCTGTGGAGCAGGCTTCAGATCCAATCAGAGAACACACCTGCAGAAGCTCAGCACCTGATCAAGCCATCAAGCCAGCCAGGCATTCCAGCGCTGGAGAGAGAATCTCGCTTCTTGCCTAGCTGAGGCACTATTGGCAACTGATGTCTCCCTCAAGCATCATTTTTCCTTGATGGTGTGGCTACTGAAAGGTTTCCTGTACTCATGTTAACACCTCTAATTGGGCTTGATTCTTTATTTTAATGAGGAAGAGGACAAGGAAGGGTGGGCAGAGTTCGTGTTGGTATTCCATGATGGAATGGGGATTGGTGTGGATATGATTAGGGGTGTGTGTGTGTGTGTGTGAGAGAGAGAGAGAGAGAGATTATAAAAAATAAGTAAAATAAATTAATATACTAATTATCTATTCATTAATTCATTTATTATTTATATATTAATATTAATATATTAATAAATTAATAACAAAATTTCCTTTTTGTTTCCTTTGGAAACACCACTTTTTTCTTTCTCTACCTCACTATTTCTCTAACCTGTGGTCCTAAAGACAATTCTCCAAAAGAAGCCGAAACCCTTAAATAGCATTCTCAATAAAGATGTTCACCCCAGAAAGTCTTTCAAATTTGGAGAATACAGTCTACAAATACAGGTGCAGGTGTTGTGGTTTCGATGATTCTTAACACGTAGATTCGGTCGATCCGGTAGCCGCTTGAAGTTGGGTATTTGTAGACACTAGGGGGCGCCAGTAGCACGCAAATTCTTAGACACTGGCCTCATCAACAGTTGGACGGAAGGGCCTAGTGAAGCTTTTTTTTTTTTTTCAATAAAAATTCAAGATTCCTTCTTTCCTTCCTTCCTTCCTTCCTTTTTTCCCTCTCTGTCCCAACCCCCTCGTGTCTCTCTTTGTCCCTCCCCCCTCTCTGTCTGTCTCTATCTGTCTCTCTCTCTCTCTCTGTCTCTCTGTCTCTGTCTCTGTCTGTCTCTCTGTCTCTCTGCCTCTGTCGTCTCTGTCTCTGTCTCTCTCTGTCTCTCTCTCTCTCATTTATTTTGAGGCTATTGTGAAAGCTTTAGTTTTTCTGATTTATTTCTCAGTATATTTGTCACCTGTATGCCGGTGGTCTGCTGGGTGTTTAGATTAATTTTGTATCCTGACACTTTGCTGAAAGTGTGTACCAGCTGCAGACCTTTTCTGCTATAGTCTTTAGAAAGGGTATGTTGAGGTCTGTTTTTCCTATTTGTATCCCCTTCACCTTCTTCGGGTGTCCTACTGCTCTAGCTAAGATTTCCAGCCTTTATTCCTGGAAGCTCAGTTCCTCAATTAAGTTGTTCTCTGTTGTTGAGGAAGAGGTTGTTTTGGTTTGTTTTGTTGTTGTTGTTGTTGTTGTTGTTTTAATAGGGTCTATTTTAGGGACATGAGCAAGAAAGACAGACAAATGACTATACTTGTTAGTGGACCTTAAAGCAAACAGTCCACAGACACCTTATTACTCAGTGTCCTAAAGATCAGCAGAAGAACCAGAGTGTTGGTCTATGTTATGAAGCTCAGACACCACGCAGGCTTCTGAGTAGAGTACACATTGCAACAGGGTGCCTATGTGAGTGACTATAGATGCTGCAGAATGCAAAGCCTGCACCTTCCTTTCAAGGGGAAACATCTGTGCCTTCATCCTCCAGCCCTGCATCATCATCATCTCCAGACAAGCACAGCACTGGCCCAAAATCCCTGATCTGTTAGGAATACAAGTTAAGAATATTTTAAAGTGATAATGCCTTCTTACATTATTTTCCCCAAGGCTACTTTGTGAGATTATTTAACGTGATAGAAACATGCTGTGACTCTTACTTAGCGACAGGTGGCGTGCCATCTCACAATTAAGAAATTCTTCTGACAATCGTAGGCTGGGCTAAATGGTGTTCAGATGGCTTGTTCAGTCACTCAGGAGGGAAAAAAGAATCCACAAATCCAGCCAGAAGTGTCAGTGTACCAGCTCTGAGAAATGGCCTTTAATCTTCATTTGCGTAGCTAGGGCAGAACAGTGCTTTATACGGTGACCCATTTCTCAGCTCTCAAATTTCCTAGGGAAATCAGGCTGCAAGACACTAAAGACAAGCTTTAATTTATCTCCCCTCTTTTCTACTTGTCCACAATGCAAGCTCATGAACATATTTCCTCTCCTCTAGAGCTAAATGTAACTTCAGCACTTCTCTTGACTTAATGTGTTTTCCTAATTAGGTTTAACATTAAAACCAGCTGCTACTGGTTTTGGATTTTTTTTTTCCTTTTATAAAGCATTAGAAGATTAATTGACTCATTATGTGGAAACAGGAGGATGTAAATTTAGGGAACTTTTTGTTTAACTTGGGTTATAAATTGCAGCTCATTTTCTTTATGTTTTCCCACCCACTATGTCTCCTAGAACTAAGGGCTTTTTGTTTCAGTCTTCCAGATGATGATTTCTTTGTTTATCGATAGTCAATTCAGCTCCTAGATTCTAGATGCTGAGTTGAGACAAGAGCTAACATTTTCAAAGCTGCTTACAGTCTCCATGTGTCACACAACAGGCCTGAGAGTTAGAAGGACCTCTTCCCATCCCTACCACTACCTGGCTTGGGATTTTTTCAAACAAACATTCCTGGTAATCCACATACGTTCATATAGAGGTCAGTTAGATCTAAAAACAATTTGTACCTAACTAAGGGAGTATCTATAAGGACAAACATAACACATTGTGTAATGAATGGATTGGAAAGACACTGTAAAGAATACAGAGACATAATTTCTACGTAAGCCTAATTAGTCTATCTGCATAAAATTCATTATATATACAAAAAGGGTTTATAAATGTGTGTTACTACCTTGGAAGTTAATATCAATCAATTGTTAAGATTTAGCTTTTACTTGGTTTTACACATAACCTTGGGGAAAGTTCTTATAAAGGTATTATTATTTATGGTGTTAGATCTATTGTTGACCCCTCAGAGAGTTAATGTTAGCTAGCATAACAAGAGAATGGGATCCATACCCCACATGCACCCCTTCAGGTATTCTCACAATAGCCCTACAAGGTGGGCACATATTTGTTCTATTTATAGATTAGCAAACTCAAGTATGAAGATTGAGCAGACACACAGAGCTCTAGCCCTACATCTGTTTTAGGGCTACAATGTTGACATTTTACCACCTGTGCTTTATTGTCACTTTCTCTCTATGACTAGGCTTCTTATCTCAAAAAACTAATGCTGGAGATTTGATGAGTAGCCATATTCTATACCTCTACATCTTGGCTTTATATTCCCCTCACCTTCTACTCAGTTCATAAGTGTCAGAGCACAGGTTCTCAAACCAGGAGGTGGGTGCCCTTGACATGGAGTTCAAAGCAGACAGACATGAGGCCAGATAGCACCCACAGGCACACGCTGACTGTGGAAACTGAAGAGCTCATCTCCATATAACAATATAAGTCTGAACAGAAGAGAGAAGAAATAGACAATAACAGGAACTCATTCCAAATGAACCAAGCCATGCCTTACCTCCACCAGAGAAACAGCCTTGAGAACAGTGTGTGACCAGCAGTTGTGTGAATGTATTGCTGAATGGTAGCTTTATGAGAGAGTCTCAAGGCTTGCAGTCATAGCAGCAATAACTTCGCTATACACTCATCTCTCCATATCTTAAGGGACTGTTTTCAGACCTGCCACCATTACCAACCTGTGTAGATGCTCAAGTCCTTCATACGAAATGGCAAAAACACCTGCAAATGCCCCATATTAACTCTTCCATATTCTTTAAATTGTCTCTAGCTTCCTTACAATATCTAGCACAATGTAATTGCTATGTAAATAGTTAAGAAGGCTTGTTTTAGGAAATAATGATGAGAAAGAGTATTACATGTTCGGTACATAGGCAGTTTTGAATATCTTAACTGAAGTTGATTGAATACCCAAATATAAAGCCCACAGACACAGTGGCCAGCTGTCCTTAAAAGATCCTGAATTCTTTTATTGTTTTCTGGTTTCATCAGAAAATGAGTGAGGGAGAAATCACTGTAGGTGTGTGTGTGTGTGTGTGTGTGTGTGTGTGTGTGTGTGTGTGTGTGTGTGTAACCTATATGTTTGAGTGTAGAATTAAGAATGGTGCCCTGTAGGCACCAGAAGGCAGGTTTGCATTTGTGCTTAACTGAGCAAGTAACATAATTTAATAATTTATTAAGGCCCAATTAGGTCTATAAACTGTATTGTTTATGGCCTGCCAGTGGGACTCTTTGAGTATCTCTGTGCAGATTTTATGGTGGAAAAAAACTAAGCTTTGGAGATATTTCTTGCCCCATGATATATAATAGTGAGGAAGCTGTGCTCAGACTCTCATCTGTGTGACTCTGTTCAAGCTTTATCCAGGACCTTTCAAAATCTCATTCCCTTGCAGTATTAGAATTAATGGGAAGGTTTATTCACCATGAAGTGCCAAGCAGAGCGATGGATGAAATGCTTTCATAGATTTTTATTTTAATTATTAATTCAGGAATAAAAGGGCAAATGCAAGCTCACCAAAGCTGAGCCCCATGAAGGAATACCACTAAGCTTTTCCCAAGTTCATGTGCAGTCAGAATTGGCAGTAAACAATGCTATTTATAGAATTAGTGTCATACAACTTAATTGATCCAATATGCTAGGAAGATGATAGTTAGGACACACATAAGGCATTAATAAAGAATGAGACAGGAAGATATTTGAGTGACAGGCCAAGCAACTGCCTGACTAAAACTCTTGTAAGTAGCAAATGATAATAAACAAAAATGGAATCTGATACAGATAAAGGTAGATCAAGAATTCATGAGATCACAAAATAGTGTCAAAGGAGTTGGCTTATTTTATATTATATTACACATCAAGAAGGCTGCTGAATCATATGCATATGTGTGTCACTTACAACAGATTCAGTCATTCTTAAGCCAAGTATGGAAGCTCTTCAGAATGGACTCATCTAAATTCCAGTATCCTGATTAAACAACCAGCTGGGACTCAGCTGTGCAGGATTAATCTATTCGTTAATAGTTGAAAGTTCTTTTGAACTCAACGAGGCAGTATGATGTATATGAGAATGGCTTATTACAGTAAGAAACTATATGCAGAGATTATGTTGAAACATATGGATTGTGTCAGCATAGATTCAGATCAAATTTCATACCCAAAACTAAATGATGACGTTATTGACACTAGTACCCCCTACACACACACACACAGAAAGAGAGAAGAGAGAGAGAGAGAGAGAGAGAGAGAGGAAGTGTTGTGTTGAAATCCTTTCTTAGTAGAACTAGAAAATAGCACAATGGGTGTCTGGTCTGGGCACTCTTAGCTGCCATTTACACTCTCTGGCCTAGAAAACCTGTTCCAGGAGCCCCAGCTTCTCAGCTGCCAGTGAGTTTGCAGTCCATTGTCTGAAATTGCTCCAATTTTCATTTGAGTGTGTTTCATCAAACAAGTTTCTAGATTGTTTGCTTCTTCCCCAGCCTTCTGTTGTTGCTGATCTACAAAGAGGTGTATCTGAGTTTACAGCATTGGTACAGTGTTCAAAAATCTATCTCTGGACCACTACGACTGCATGAATGAAAAAGACTGCCATTGGGTGCAGGGTAGAGATGAGTTTGACATTTCCAAAGTCAAGGACTCTATAACACTCACTGACTGCCACTGTAATATGAAATGTACAATCTGATATGCAATTACATATGTTTCAAAACATTGTTCCTCTTTAAATCCCTACTAACCAAATAAAAATAGAAATAAAAAAGAAAGAAAGAAAAAAAGAAAGAAAGAAAGAGGAAAACTAAGAGACGCCACTTTTCTAATATATTGTACAAGAAAATCTTTGAGATGTTCAAAGCAAGGGATCAATGATGACTGGAGTAGCATTTATTCATACATGTGTCTTTGTTATCATATTTGAGGGTATGATAAGCGTTTCAATAGGAAATAAGGGATATGATGCATTAAAAATATTGGGAAAAAGTAGATCACCTTCCATTGTTGAACAACGGTTTTCTTGGTTCTGAAAGATGTTCAAAATTATGATAACTCATTTCTTCATTTTCCTTTCTGAAGGTTCCCCAGTGCCAGTGGGTATAGATGTCCAGGTTGAGAGCATCGACAGCATTTCTGAGGTCAACATGGTAAGTTTCCCTGCACATATTGATCTTTTCCTGCAAAGAATAAAATAATAGTGTGGAAATCACTGGTGTTTGAGTAAGCCATGTCAGGTATGTGTATTATTAATTTTTCCCACTTTTCTTCATAGGAGAGCTGTGGTTGCTCTTCTCTCTTCCGCTCATTTCTCTCTCCCTCTGATTACAGCTTGCACTCTTTCCACCCCTGTTTCTTTCTCATGATTTTTCACCTTATGTCACCCACAGAACAACATGGTAAATATGCTGTCTGTCACAGGTTGGAAACAAGTGTGTAAGAAAAACAACCATAAATTTCAAGCACTGTGAAATCTCAGCCACGAGGCCTTGTCCGTAAGATGACAGACTGTTGAGCCAGGTGTTGTAGACTATTTCCAGGTGTTTCAGTTGATATTAAGTCTGCTGGTCTGTAAATAACCAATAATGATCATCATCAGAATAGTAATAATAACATATAATAACAATATATGAATAACAACATAGAACAATAACAGTAATCAGAAGAAAGGAAATTTTAAAATGCGTGGTCATCATAGTTAACTCAGAAAATTTTGTTTATTCCATAGTATGCTTTAGAAATCTAGAAGAGATGGATGTTGCTTTATTTTCCGTTGTAATGTCTATTTTCAATGAATACCCTTATTTTGAAATTACTATTTTATTTATAGCCATGGGTGAAAAATAGATATACAACAATTTTTCTATACATACTCACATTGGAAAGAAAAATAAAAGAAAAATTAAGTAGTTGGATACAAATAAATCCAAAACTTATTTCTACAGAAATAACCATACATGTTACAATTCATATATCAAAACTTTTTACTTGAAAACAAAAAAAATACCTAAAAGGAGCCTTTGAAAGATTTCATGACAATACACACGTGAAAGCTTCTAAACAAGAGAAAATGAAGTATCAAGGTCAATGTACATAGAATGTCTATTAAATAATAAATCTTTTCAAATAGGAGTCAAATTTTAAAAGAAAATACTTGAAAATGAGCTTTTCTCATCAGCGTTCCTTCTAGCGTTTGCCGCTCCTGGCACCCCGCTTCCCGGGCTTTTTGCACCTTTTCCCCTCCTTTAATCTGATTTTATTGTTTTTAGCCATTTTCATGTTTTAATGGCCTCAGCCATACTTTTTCCATTTCATTTTCTTTACTTTTAATGTATAAGAACTCTCTGTGTCTACTTCATTGTCAGAATAGTTTTCATTTAAATAATTTTCAGTATTGGGGCGATTATACTGTAACAGGAGTAAGTGCGGCGTCCACCCTCTGTGAACAAGCACTTGCATATTTGTTATCAGATTGATTTCTTTTACCTCTTCGTTTTATGTTAATTTACTTATAGAGTCTGAGATTTGGTGAGCCCATTTCCCTTAATTTACATGACAAACACAGTATCTTTAAAAGACACATTTTCAGCGTTCCTTTCATTGCCTTTACCTAATGGCTGCCAGCATCTGTAGGGAGCAGAGGAAGCCCAGAGTGAGGGAAGTCCCAAGTGTACGCTGTGGAAATGAACCCAAAAGCCTCAGACCCCACCTCCTTGTTCATCTAATGTAATAATGGACTTCCTTGCTCAGCTGTATGCAGCAATCCTGTTGCTCTGTTCAAGACTATATAATAAACAGGCTGAGGATTCCAAGTGCATAGGGGTGTGTGTGTATGTGTGTGTGTGTGTGTCTGTCTCTCTGTCTGTCTGTCTGTGTGTCTTTTCTTCATTCTTCTGAAGCACCCCTCAGATTTGTCCCTGGAGCCAGGTCAGATGAGTCGTCGCCCACCCCCACCCCACCCCATTTCATTGTCTCCTCTGCCCTCTTTATATGGATTTCCTACAATGTTTCCATTACATGCACATATAAATAACAAATACTCTTAACAGGTAAAGTGTGGATCCTGAGTATAGTTTGTGTCTTAGCGCCCCCTGTATTAATGTAACTCTCAGTGCCTTTACATGGATCCTGTGCCCTCCTGTTGGCCCTCACCCCTAGGATCTGCCTTTCTCTAGATTTAGTCTCCCTTTTCATTGAAGTTACCCAACTGGTACTTTGAATTATTGAGGTTGCAGCTCTTAGCCTGATAGTAATAATCCTTTATTTTCCACATTAAACATCACAGCCTGGACTTTTGTGTTGGGATGTTCAAACATGGAAGATGATAGGAATTTCTTTTTTACCAAATGAAATATTAACTGTAACATCTAAATGCTGGATAAAATTCAAATTCTTTAATGATTTTTCCCCAACCTTATATTCTTACAGCTAGCATACACGGTACCAGTTCAGCCCCTTGAGCCATGCAGAACTCGATGGTAACATGAGTTTTTATCATCATATTCTTACAACTAATGTGGCATAATGCTACTTCAGATCCCTGAGCCACACTGAGTTGGGAGCTTGCTTCCTGGAAGTGTGCATTCAAAAGGGATTCCTTCATTCCGACCGACATTCAGAATCACCATTTCACAGTGTCATTTCCATCTTTCAAGCAGAAATTTACCATCTCCAGTCTTGAACCTCTGGTTACTTTGTTTCCAGTAATAAATACTGTGTTCACATTCTTGTGGAGCTATAATGTATTCAATTTGGGAACTCTGTTTTGTTTTGTTTTTAAATAATGCACACTGATAAACACAAAAACAGATTTAAAGGTGAATACTTATTTAGATGAAATAAAAATGGTGGCACATGCCTGGGCCAAGGCAAGAAGATATTGAGTTGCAATCTAAACTATGGTTCACAGTAGGACAATGTTTAAAAAGAAGAAGGAAGAAGAGGAGAAGGAAGGAAGGTAGGAAGGTAGGAAGGCAGGAAGGCAGGAAGGCAGGAAAGAAGGAAGGAAGGAAGGAAGGAAGGAAGGAAGGAAGGAAGGAAGGAAGGAAGGAAGGAAGGAAGGAAGGAAGGAAGGAAGGAATAGACTGGAAGAAAGGAGAGATAGGAGTGGAGGATACAAATTGTATTATATTTGCAATACAAATGATAATCTACTATAGCTATTGATTTATGAGGCAGTATGGAGCAATGAGAGCTCAGGGAGATATAGAGACACAAAGGCATCTTAGCGGAAATCAATATCCAACAGGAAAAGTGAGTCACTTACAGAGGCAGTATTAGGTGAGCAGTCACTTACTGAAGCAGGCAGATGGGGAGACAATGATGTTGTCTGACTGAGGCAGAGCAGTCCAATCTGAGGCAGTCAGAAAGTCAGCCAGAATCTGATCAGTCAGAAGAATTCAGTCAGAAACAGTAAGCTGGCTCAGAAGGTCAGTTTGAATCAGGTAGCATGGAGAAGTTTGAGCTAGAACAGTGAGTAAGTTGAACCAGAACAGGCAGTACAGCTCTGAATTCAGAGGGAGGTGGTCCGGGTGGCTCAGTCAGCAGTGGGGTCTTAAATGTTCTAGATTGTATGTAGGCTGAGACTAAGGCTGAAGCCTTCCAGTTCTAGGTTTAAGAGTAGATTGTATGGAGGCCAAAATGCTCTAGGGCTCCAGGCTAGAACTGGTGATTTAATTAGGCAAAGAATAAACTACCCTTCACCCTAAATCAAAGGTTACACCTACAAGCCATGAATACCCATGGTCATTAGTGAACTTGTAATAGTGAAGTGCTGATCTGAGCCCTGTCCCTCCTGGCTCTCATTGATCTTTTCTCTGTGCCCAGGACTTTACAATGACTTTTTATCTCAGGCACTACTGGAAGGATGAAAGGCTCTCCTTTCCTAGCACTACAAATAAAAGCATGACCTTCGATCACAGATTGATTCGAAAGATTTGGGTGCCTGATATCTTCTTTGTCCATTCTAAAAGATCCTTCATCCATGACACAACTGTGGAGAACATCATGCTACGAGTATACCCTGACGGGAATGTTCTCTTCAGTCTCAGGTAGGAGGGCTCCTTACAGCCTTCGGCTTCCTCGGACCACAGCCATCTAACTAAACTTGCTGAGTCTCACCTTAAACTCAACTAGCAGCCTTGCTATCAGGTTCATGATGCTGGAGATTGGGACATAAGCAGATTGTGTATTTTTCTACATTTCTGTTACCTAGACTTTAAATAATTGCTTTCTATTCTGTTTATTCCTACTCGGGGCATATTTTGTTTGGACAAATAGAGTGGAGCTGAATTCTAGAAATCCTTAAAAGTCTGACACACAGTTGTTTAGGTATATGCACCTATTTCTCCTAACCCAACTCCTTCCTAGCCCTGTACTCCTTTGGAATCTTGTACTAGCTAAATAATTTCTTCAACGAGCTTCTTCATTTGCCATATGAAGGCATAATCATGATACAAGTTAGCATAAATTTTTTGCTTCCTTTTTTTGTTTGTTTTAGTTAAAACACGTATTCTGGCGTTATGCTATAATGGCTTTTCATCTTTAATGATCCATATTTTATTTTAGCCAAATGAGTTCTGTGCATATGGAGTGGCTTATAATAGAAATTCTAAAAAAAGTTCTGTATATCCAAGCAATTCAGTTTTTTTAATGCCCTAGAAATCTGAGAAAGGGTATATAGTAGATTACAAAAATAATGACTTTATCCTTGCAAACTGTGGGAAGTTCTGTGTATAGAAAAATAAAAGGGATTCATGCAAGTGTGGTTAATGATCTTTTGTTTGTTTGTTTCCAAGACAGGGTTTCTCTGTGTAGCCTTGGCTGTCCTGAAACTCTCTCTGTAGACCAGGCTAGACTCCAGTTCAGATATCCACCTGCCTCTTCTGGGATTAAAGGCATGTACCACCATGCCCAGCCATAAATTAATCATCTTAACAAAAGAAAATGGTCCTAGATTATCTGTCTTTATAATAGAAAATGGGAGGAAAATCTGATATACACCAAAGAAGAACTGGCAATGAAATCCCAAGCCCAAAACTGGCAGTACCAACTAGTAGAAGATAAATGGATTTTTACCTGAGAAGTCTTAATAGAGTAATTCTAGACCAGTGATACTAATTAGACCTCTGGCCTGCAGAACTGTGAAAGAAACATTTATGCTGTTATAAGCTGTTAAGCTTGTGGTCATTTGTTATAGCAGCAATAAGAAATTATTTTTGCTCATGCTAGAAGTAACATTAGCAGGGTAGCTATCATCAGTCATTTATAAAAAGCTATAAATTCGATCAGTGAACAGTACTGTTTTTACAAGACTCATAAATGCTAATGTCAAAGGTCATTAAGAATTGACAGCAGTATCTTACCAGAGAATCAGCTGTTTTAAAATTGCTTTGGTGAGAAAATGAACAGTAATAGCTTAACTCTGGATTTTGTTTACCTTGTACATTCTAATGTCTGTTGGCCCTTGTCAGACAGATTGTGGTGAAGTCAGCTTTAATCCCTTGGACTGTCTTGCCTGCTAAGAGCATTTCTGTTTATCTGGAGTCCGTGAGGCATACCAGAGTGTCTATGCTCAGAGTGGTTATGATGGGTCCCTTGTGCTACTGTACCACTCTCATCTCTGGAGAGGACCAACACTAAGATCAGTCATCTGGCTGGTCATGTCTCAGTTAATATTTTCCTCACCAAGGCCTGCGTGAGCTTTCCAGAACCCCAGCATTCTATGCATGACGTCATGTATCACTATTGTCAGAACATCACACTTTCCAGGAAGGACAACTGGAAACATGCTGCAGTCTCTCCTGGACTCAGCCTTCTTCTCCCTCTCTGGTTAATTATTTAATCCTCACTGTAGTAAAGTGCAGTGCACCTCATTCAGGTAGAACCCAGAGCACAATGGCTCTGTTGAATCCTGTGAGTCTTTCTGTGGAAGCTTAACCCTGGAGGTGGACTTTGAGATGCTCAAACTCAGGAGGACTCAAAATTGTTGTGAGCATGGCTCTTCAATCCAACAAAAGAACCAGTCCAGGCACTGTCAGGTCACCTGGTACCAGGCTGGATTCTGAGGCCCCCCCAGCCCAAACCCTCTTCGGGTGTTCATTTATTCATGGATGTTGTGAGGCAAGTGGTAGAAAAAACCCAGAGGACACTTTCTTTAGCGTACTAGGATTATACCAAACAAAGTATGTGTTTTGCACATAAGGCTATCCACACATTCCCTCTCTTGATGCTTTGACTATCGACAATAAAATTCAGGTCACAGAAGATAAAATGGGCAGGAGCATCTTTTGCCTTTGTTTTTGCAGATTTGCTTGGGGCCTTTCATGAATCTGATCTGATTTTTGTGGCCTCTGATCCACTATTGTAGCTACCACAGCTCTCACTTTGAGGCCAGATCACAGCACAGCAGTCTCTGCCCGGAGCCAGGAAAATCCAGGCGAATATAAAATATTAAGAAAAAAAAAAACCTCATCAGTATGCAAGTCTTTACCTTGATAGTTCCTGAATTATGCATTATGCACATAGATCTATCACTAAATGCACTCTGGGCTTTTGCCTCAGTACAAAAGGGAAAATTTCCAAGTGCTTTGTATGCGTGTATGGGAGGAGGGCCTTTACCTATAGCTTTGTATGTCACCACTTCACCTCTTTGTTACGGGAGACTATTAAATTTTGCATCTTCTAAAAAGCAGAACATATTTAAATACACTTAAAGGCTTTGAAGTATTTTCGTGAAAAAAAACAAAAAATCATCATCAGAGCCAGAAAATACAGAAGGAGCTAATCAGGGAAAAAGTGAGATCAGAAGCAAGTGTAAGAGCTGGGATTCACTCATCGACCTCTGTCTTGAGCAATCCTCTTCCCTTTTGGGTTTGCTTTCTTGTTGTTTGAACAGAAGATAGTCAGGGTGTTTCTCATTATCCTTGAAAGGCACACAAAGCAAGCAAACAATGAGAAGCTCAGTTGCTGCATGCTAATTGGGCCGTATGGGTAAGTGATGGCAGTTTTCTTTCTTATTCCATTTACAGGATAACTGTTTCAGCCATGTGCTTCATGGATTTCAGCAGGTTTCCTCTGGACACACAGAACTGTTCTCTTGAGCTGGAAAGCTGTAAGTCTTACTGCCTGCATCGTCACTGAAATACATCTTCACACAATCATGGGGGAATAAGCATGCATTTAGCAGTCATTTAAACATTGTGACATATTTTCCAAAACAATTAGAGGGTTTTACTATTTAGATTTATAATACCTATCTTTTTTTCTAATGATACTGACAGATTGTCTTTCAAGTGAGAAGATTTGGGAGGAAATGCTTTGGTAATCAAATATTCTGTGATTTTCACAATAGCAATAAAAGGAGAGCTCCTTTACAGGATGGATTTTCCTAACATTAGCACCAATTTTCCACATTTGGAAAGTCTGGGAATCCTATAGCTGGACCAGTCCCAATTCTCTCATAAGTGTGTACTGTCTCTCCAGAGAAACCCAACCCAGGGTACAGATTCTTTTTTCAAAGTCCCATTAAGGGGCCTCTGATCCAGCTCCCTGTCAATTACTGTTACCCAACATTTACTTTTGATAAGACATCTTAAAACTTGATTGCAGTTTTTCATCATGTAACCAAAACTCTGAACCTCAATGAACGGCTCCTACATATCTGTTTCTTTCTGAATCTATTACAAACTTTTTATAACACAAGAAAAAAATTCTTTACAAACTAAGATTCATTTTGGTATCTCATCCAAGAAAGGTACAGCATTAAAGAAACTTAAAGGAATGGACTCAGCTCATGTAGGCTGTGCTATGGCCTTGTCCTGAGGTCTGGCTTAATTTTATATGAGAATGCACTCAAATAGTGTTTATCCTACCAGTCGAGAATAAGACCACCACAATTCTGAGCCAAATTTGAAGCAAGCTTTAACTAAATTAATTAAATACTGGCCAGTGTGATGGACTCTGGCCAGGTCCATTCAGAGGTTCCCACAAAGTGGCCCTTCCATACTTGGAGTTCCCATAAAATGCTCCAAGTCACATGCAACAGATGCATATAAAGGCAGAACCCATTAGGCTATGTACTTCCCACCAGGTCCAAACAGAGCAAGTATCTATCCTAATGTACCTCCTATCTGAGCATCACCAGCCTACAAGTGAGGAAGCACACCTCGTACAGTTGGATTATCCAGACTTGCTTAGGGAGAGGAAAACATGTGACCTGTTATCTCACTTGAACAGCCTCCATCCCACCCAGCATTTCAGGAAGCTATCTGTCCTTGTGCAAGTAGGGATTTCCAGATTATCTTTTTGCATCTCACAAGAACAGTCCCACCCAGCATTCCAGGAAGTTAACTGTCCTTGTTTTATAGATCTCTTACATATAAGAGCTATACTTTAGCTCTTACATAGGAGCTTTACACTGGAGAACTTTAAACATCACAGAGGAAGAAATGCCTCCATCTCACCAAGTCTTCGGGCTCCAGATTTTGGAGGTGGAGTGGGAGGGAGTGCTGGTGTTTTGCTTTGTTTCGTTTTTGAAATGCAGGTTTGTTCAGTTCCTTGGAAATTAATTTCTTTCTCTCTCTCTCTCTCTCTCTCTCTCTCTCTCTCTTTTCAAGAAGGGCTTCTCTGTTGTAACTCTGACTGTCCTGGAATTTACTCTGTAGACCAGGCTGGTCTCCAACTCATAGATATCTGTCTGCCTCTGCCTCCTGACTGCTGGGATTAAAGGTGTGAGCCACACTGCCCAGCTGCAGGAAATATCTTTCAATACATTAAGCCATTGAACCAGAACTGGGGATTCAGAACAGTAAAAAACATGGCTAGACTTCATCTAATTTCTAAGACAGGACCCGTCTGTGTTATTTTAGATGAAGAGGACCTAATGCTGTACTGGAAATATGGCAACAAGTCCTTACACACTGAAGAGCACATTTCCCTTTCTCAGTTCTTCATTGAGGAGTTCAGTGCATCCAGTGGCTTGGCTTTTTATAGCAGTACAGGTACAGCACTGTGCACACACAATTCTTTGGAAACTATCGAGCACTTACTGTTTGTGAAATAAACGTCTTTCTCTCCCTGTTGTGTAAACCCTTCTAATAAGATGCTTTGATTCTACTCTTGGACCTTCCATTCTGTGCTTAATAGAACACACAGAGTGATTTTTTTTGCAATATGGAAATTACTGCTTAAAACCTTCTGCAGCTCAAAACCCTTCAGTACTTTTCTGTCACACTTAGAACCAAGGTCAAGTTTCTCAACGAATGTCAAATTTCTCAGTGATCTACATCCTATGTGCTGCTCTCACCTCCCAACCTCTGCCCCTCTGTTCTCCTCTACTTTCCCCTTGCTTGTTCTCAGACATTTGCATCTCATTTCTATGTGGCTTTGCTCTGCCCGTGTTCTACCATGTCATGACCAACTGCCTGATTTAGTCAAAACTTTGTAAAATATCTCCCCAAATGGCGATATCCTAAATTATCCCTTCCTTTTGTCTCCTTTTGTCCTTACAACCCACACAACTAGCTGAAATAGATGACTGTCTAGTGTCTAAACCTCTCCTTGAAAAGAGATCAGAAACTCTATCTGCCTTGTTAATCATTTCTTCCCAGATCCTAGAATATGCCTGGCATATGGTAGATGCTCAGTAAAAGTCAACTGACACAACTGATTTAGGGTAAGGTGTACTGTTGCCCTAAAGAGAAAATCTGTTTAGAATCAGAAATATAGTATATACTCTTCACTATGATTGATAGATTTCTGATTTGGTAGCATTTATCCCAGGCGTTTTTAAAACGGTTCTGGCTAAACTAAAGTTAGGAGCAGCCTCTTTCTGACTTCCTCACAACACCTCACCCGCACAGCCATTTTCCATCATCTTGTTAGTTACTAGTACTTTGTGCCATTTTAGGAAGATAAAGTGTCATTTGTGGTTCAGAGGAGTTGTGTTCAGGCTACAAAATGTGTCTGCAGCTGACCCTAGGGGTCAGAGCTGCCCTGGCTAGACTTCTTCCCACCTGCTCTTGGGGCTTAAGGAGCAGGTACCAAGTTATCTATCAAAACCCCTGTGTCTTAAGCATCTAGCCAACATTTAAATCTCAAGGAAGCTAACTGCATCCCTGGAACCAATGGGTCTCTAGCTATTTAGATCTGGATGAAACGTCTGTTTTGCCCTGTTTGCTTGCATTCTTTGACATTCAACAAATGATGCTATTAATTTTAATCATGTTCATTGCATTTTCTGATATGAAAATAACACACATTTGTGTTTCTTGATCACCGATATATTCCTGGCACATAAAAGATTCTCAGAATCAAATTGTTGAATAAATGAATAGATGGTGGATAATTCAAAAAGAATGCCAAACGTTTAAAGAGCCCTTGTAATACTAAAAACACTTCATGCAGACAAGCTGTTGTGATTTAGTTTTTCACTTTTTTTGCTCTTTTTTTCATATATGATGTCTAGATTTTAATATTTTTAGTCCTCAGTTCAATTAAATCAGTATTTAAATAAATAAATGTATAAAATGAATGATGACATATATGAATTTTAATTTTTCCTTATTTTTGTGATAAAAATAACATGATACATGATAATGATAATCTATCTACTTTATCATAATGTGATACATAGGAAACAGAAATCTAAGGATGGTATTCCTGTTTGGATATATACAATATATCCACAATAATAGCAATGGCATTTTGTAGGCTTTGAAGCATAAGTATCCATGAATATATTCAGTATAAATTCAACTGTTCCTCTAAAAGTAGAGGATAAGTCTTGCACTTTTTAACTGTACCACTCAATCATTCCGTCTACTCTACCCTTTGTGCTTGTCACCCAGGCAGGATCAACACCAGGTCATTTTTTACCCTCTTCTCTTCATGTTTTAGAGTCTATCAAAAACCAGACAAAACATCACTGAAAATCTGTTCATGAAGATGCTTTTATGTACTTTTTAAAAAATGGGCTATGAACCCTTAATATTCCAGTATAATTATACTTTCAAGAAATATAATGTTAGTTCCTACAAAAAAAATGGACTAAATAAAATTAGTTTCAAATGTACAGCCTTAAATAGCATGATATGAGTCTGTTTTAATTTTAAAAGTCACTAAGAATCTACAACAAAAGTTCATATTTGTTAGAGAGGAAATGATTTATACATATGTTAATTTGTTCATATGTGCCTGTGTGTTTTAAAATTCTAAGAAGTAGGTAGAGCTTGGGAAGAGTTTCAATTGTATTTCAGTACTTTGTAGTTCTAAATTTGTTAAAACATGCGTTTTTTTAGTGAGAAGGAATAAAATGGGTTCAAAGAGTAGAAAATTGCAAGAGCACTGCGTTTCGAATGCTGTGTTCATAAGTCAAATTAACAGTCGTACCCAGATTTAACTAGTTCCTAAGTTTCAGAAAGATAACTTTAGAAACTGATTTCAGTTCGTGAGCAGGTAACAGCTCCGCTTCACGCTACCCATCAGTTTCTGTGTGGGGCCCTCCTGCATAAACACATTAGCTTTATCAAAGTGATTGTAAATTTTCTTCTCTATTCCAGTCACTACAACTGCCAACTACAGCCACCATTCTCAAATGGCTATATAAGCTAAATAAATAAACAAAGAAACAAATAAGGCATCTGGCTTCCATTAAAAAGAGCTAGAATTGGGAGGTGTCAAAACTCTGTTTCCATTTGTCACTGAACCACAGAGGCTTCCCGCCTACCATCGCTTCTCCACAAACCCATGGCTGCCCTGCCCAGTACCATCAGCAAATAGGAGAGAGTTTCTCTGTCCCTCATCCATTCCAGTACTTCTCTAAATCACATACTGTGAGTTCACAGAGGAAAGACGCCTACCCCTGAAAAGTTCATCAGAAATGTATTTGTTATCAAAGCTAACATACAGGACCAAGTGCCTGAGTTCAACCTCTAGTTAATCACTTACCACCAGTGCAACCTTGGAAGAGCTGCTTAATCCAACCCTCAATTTCCTCACCATTAAGAGAGTTTCACAATGGTCTCTATCTCATGGGATTTTGTAGATGAGTTGATACATTTAGATAACCACATGGAAAATGATGCTTGAGTAATATTAATTAGGAATTGTCAACATCACCACTTTTATCAGTGTCTTCATTGTTATCCATTTAGTACAATCCAGGGCCTTAGTGTCAGAAAGTGATTAAAGGTGACAATTTATAGATATAAAAGAAGCATTTAGTTCTGTCTTGAGAAGGCACCCCAATTATTGTCAGCCCTTTTCTCAGTTTGCTTCCTTCTACTGATGGAGGCAATGGGAGACCCACCCCCAATACACATGCCAAATATTGAGTTTATATTGCGAAAAGGATAATGCCATACATGTAAAGGTATGAAGAGTTTATGACTCACATGAGCGTCCTAGAAAGAGCAACCCAGGCTGCCAAGCAGGTCCGAAAAGAGCTGAGAGCACAGAAAGGAAGAACTGGCTTAGAGTTCTAGGGTTGCTTGGGGGTAGAGCTAAAGTAGAGGCCATTTTCTTTGGTGGAGTAGACATTGATGGCTTGAACTTTTCACAGGTGCCAAAAGAGGTTTTGTTTCATTTTTTTTCATAGTTTATTTATTATTGTTATTATTGTTATTGTTGTTGTTATAATTATGGGGCAGAAAGGACATAGAAATTCGGCCTGGAAACTTTCAGTATTTTAGTATCAAAGATCTGTGATGATTTAACCTTCTTACGAGGCCGAATGGCATGTTGCAATACGTACTTGCTAGACTGCTGTCCATCAACAGTACCATCCTGGTCTTCCCTTCCTGGTCCACAAGGTATAGCAGCAATCCTCCTTCCTGGTTAATCCCTTGAGACCCACTAATAACCATTTTCCAGAAAAGTGTTACCGGAGGAGAAGTTTGTTTAGAGGTTCAAACTTATCTAGTATTTATGAGGCTATGGGTTTAATTTTTAGCATTACAAAATAATAATGCATAATAATAATGACCATTTAAAAAAAAAGTTACCTAAATTTATTTCAAGAATGAAATAATGAACAGAAAACCACATGCCATCAGCCCATTGTAATCATTGCTTTCAAATCCATGGACTCAGCCAATTGTGAGTTGAAAATATTTATAAACATATTTGTACTGAGGATGACTATTACCATGTGTTGTCACACTCCCTAAACAATTGAATTTAACAACTATTTACATTGCATTTACATTCTTTAGGCATTATAAATAAAGGTGATTACTTAAAATATATTGGCAGATATAAATGAATTATATGCAAATAATTCTACATTATTTTATATGAGCACCTATACTTCTATAGATGTCAATATCCAATGGTTTCTGGAACCAGTCTCTTTACACATCTGTAAGAGTAACTATACTATAGTACTATCTTGCTTTAAGAATGATTTTTTTAATTATTCTTTATTTTAGCCTACCAACAATTATATGAAGCTGTAGAGGTTGGTATGTTATTATTCTACCCTACAGGCATACAAAACTTTCAATTGCACCCACAATAAAGTGAGTGATAAATACAAGTGAAGTTTTCATTGATATTTCATTAAATGATATCGCCAAGATGAGCTTATATAATTTCAACAATATGCAAAGAAATGTCACCATTTGGTTACCTGTTTGCAGACTTATGATGTATGTGAAATTTGAAAGTTATGAAAAACTGTTAAAGAGGCCCGTCTCCTCTTTGAATCCTTACTGCTTTGGATCCCAAGCAAAAGTCCAGTAATCTATGCCAAATCTTTTCTTACAGACAAAATGTTCCTCTTCCTTTGCAACAGCTGATAAATGATTAATAACTATGATATACCGCCATGTCACCTGTTAGCACATAAGCCTTTCCTTCTTTCAGAAACACTGCAAATGATATAATGTGCAAAAAGATCTTTAAGGCCACACACAAAATGTAATTACCATTCACCCCCAAGTTCAGCTGTAGAAAGTAAGCATAGTTTTAAATGAATAATTAAGCAAAATGTAGTTCAGGCCATCTGACCAATAGTGTTAGAAAGCCAGGCCAGGTGAGTCCAGCTGGTACTGAGTGAACAGAGTTGACTATGTCACATTCTATGATCCCTGAGAGCGTACAGTCTAAAGAGCAAGTTGTGGCTGAGCATGGGTCTCCCAGAAGCCTGTTTAATGACAACTGTTTCTTTCTCCTAGGATGGTACTATAGGCTTTTCATCAACTTTGTGCTACGAAGGCATATTTTCTTCTTTGTGCTGCAGACCTATTTCCCAGCCATGTTGATGGTGATGCTTTCATGGGTTTCCTTCTGGATTGACCGGAGAGCTGTTCCTGCAAGAGTGTCCCTAGGTAAATAAAATTTTCTATTTGTTGTAAAATTATAATACAGAACATTGGTATTCAACCTAAGACCATCTGCGTATCAGATACTTACATTAGAATTCATAACAGTAGCAAAATTACAGTTATGAAGTAGCAATGAAAAGACTTTTATGGTTGTGTGTCACCACAACATGAGGAACCATATTAAAGGGTTACAGCATTAGGAAGGTCGAGAACCACTGTAGAGGAAGGAAGGCCGAGAAGGGAAATAAAAACGGATGCTGCGTGGAGGAGTAAAGAGAGTGTAGGTTAGTTGAGGGTAGAGCTGTGTGTTCAGGTGAAAGTGTTTATCTTTAGCTGACTCCAAGGACAAGTTGTAATCAGGTTGTTTCTTTGGCAGCTGAGAGTTTGAGGAGGAAGCAGCTGATGGTCAGCAGCTGGGTGATAAATAGTAAGGAAAGATGATGGGGTTATGAAGCAAAAATGAACTCACTTTAAAAAAAATACTCTTCATCTTGCCACATAAGAAGCCCCTTGTCCCTTGCCCAAGTTGATCTTGCTTTGCAAGACCTTTTACAGCACAGAAGGAAGAACCCTTAAAGTAATTCACACTGCACTGTTGCTGTCTTAATAAATTCCAGAGCAGGGCAAGTTTAATTTGGGAACATGGGTGCTGATGAGAAATTAGAACTTAACTCAAAGGTCAGAATGAGATTCAATGACACCAGGACTTCAGGGGAAACTCGGTGCCTGCCTCATTAAGTCACCACACAGGGATGATTACCTAATCCATCTAGCATGTTGGATGCCACTGTCACACACGCGCTGATTTATTGGAACCATTTCAGAACCACTTGGTGGCTATTGAGTCCTTGCAAAGTGGAATGTGCCAAGCTAAGCACTTGGTAGACATATCCTTAATGAGGACCTAGGAGTTAATTCCACTTGCATTCTTGTCTGCTTTAGGACAATTTCTGGCTAGCCCTAATTTTTTTTTTAACCTGTAAAGCTCTATCTTGAGAGAAGATTTTAAAAAGTGCTTCACAATCATTGCAACTATAATAAAATTCATACCAGAAAGGATGGTTTTTGAAGTTAATGCTCACAAATTTTATGCATACTTCAAAAGATCATTTGAAGACATAAATTATTAATATAAATAATTTGTTCACCTCTTTCCCCTATAAAATCTGTGGTCTGCAAGCATTTCAGACTTGAATATCTTCAAGGAAAAATATCATCTTAATGAGTAATTAAATTATTTTGATTGTACCTTCATATCAGAGCATGTGTCCTGACTCCAGAACTGCCAAGGACAAGCATAGACCCAAACAAGAGTCTAAAGGCACATGCCAACCCTCAGGAGAGACTGAGAAAGGCAATCAGTCTAATGGTATATTAGCGTGAGTTCTCCTCATATCTCTCAAGTTGATTGCTCTGCATTTGCATTGTGAGAATGGCGGCTATAAGAGCTAATAGGCTGAAGGGAGGGATACATGCAGACATACTTGCTCAAGCCTCTCTGAAATTCTGTCCTCTTCTATCTGTATTTATCCCTGAGAGATAGGAAAATTTTGTGCATTTAAATTAACATCTAATCAAAGCAAATCCTGCTTTTACTGGAACCAACAGCAGCATTCCCATAACACTGCTATAATCCCAGGCTTTTACTTCCTACTACCCTCAAGTCCTGCCTTCCTTTTCCTGCCTTTCTAAATGCTGTGCTGCTCAGATCCTGGAAGGCACAGAGTAGTATTTCAAAACATGTTTATAATGTGTATCAATCATATCAGATAATATAATGTGTATCATATCACTTTATCACTTTAACATTTCCACTTCCTTATGGTGCCTTTGAACTCCTAGTTATTCATAAAATATATTGTAGGCTATTATAAACTACAGTCCCCACTGTGTCCAAGAACATCAGAAACCACTCTGCTTGTGACTGGGTACCCACTACTAGCATCTGTCTATCAGCACATCTCCTTACCCGTTCCAGCCTCTTGCTATTACTTATTATTAATTACTATTATTCATTCTGCTAACTCTTGTCTCTCTCTTCTGACTTACTTCATTTAACATAGTGTCCTGCAGTTCCATCCACTTGCTACAAATGATAGGCTATCACTTTTGAGACTTAATAGTATTTCATTCTGTATAGGGAAAATTTATATCCACCTAATTTTTTTCATTTTTATTAACATTTATTAATTGTACAAAGTAATGGGCTTCGTTTTGACATTTTATTATGTATTTACTATATTTTGATCATCTTTGATCTCCTATTATTGTATCCTCTCCTTCCCACTGTTTCCTTTCCTCTGCCTCCAAACCCTCCTTTTACATTCATATATTATCTCTATTGTTTTCATTTTTGCTTTTATTATTATTGTTTCATGTATACACAAACATAGATACATAAATGCAACCTATTGAGTCCATTTAGTGTTGCTTATATGTATATGTTTTTAGGGCTGGTACTTGGTACTGGATAATCACTTAGAGGACTCATCCCTGTGAAAGCCTGATTCTCTCTCTCTGAGCAGTCACTGCCTGTATTTTTTCATCTAAGGGTGGTGCCTTATGAGATTTTCCCCATCTACGTTGGCAAGTCAAGAGTATTGTTTTTGTTCTTGTTTAGGCAGCCATATTGTTTAGATTTCAAGGGTTTAGATTTCAAGGATTCCTTGTTTTATACAGAAAACACAAATCTGCAGCAGATACCCTGTTCCTTTGGCTCTTGGAATGTTTTATGTACCTTTTCCAAGGAGGTAAAAGTTGCATTTCAGATGGTGCCTGAACAGCCATGGTCAGTTGTTCACTGCATTTTGATTAGTTGTGGCTTACTGTAATGGCTTCCATTTGCTGCACAAATAAAATAAAATAAAAAGCTTCAACCAGTATAATTTCTTGCTAAATTATAAACACTTATCCTTGTACCTACAGATAAATTTAGGTCTCATCCATGTATCTATTGATAAGTACTTAGGCTGAGCAAAGCATATCTTAGTTATTCTGAATAATGCAGCAATTAACATAGGCAAGCAATTATCTCATTGATTTGCTGATATTGTTTCTTTCTGACATATACCAGAAGTGCTGTAGCTGGGTCATATGGTAAATCTATTTTTAGTAAATCTACTTTTAGGAATTTCCATATTCTTCTTCATAGACTTGTTGGTATTTCGTTGTTGTCCATTTTAACTAGAGTAAGATTGTAGTTGGACTCATTGTAGTTGGACTTAAATTTTCAGTGTCCACAAAGAATTTAAGCATTTTATTTTTTTCACAACTTGCTAGAAAAAATGAATTTCTTTTTTGAGAAGCATATTCTCATATTTCTTGTTCATTAGTAATTGGATTACTTATTTTGTTGTTAAGTTTTTAATGTACACTATATACTTTGGATATAATTCCTTTGTCAAACTAATGAGGTAGTTAGCAAACATATTTTACCTTTATGTAGATAGTCTGGTCATTGTTTCTTTTTCTGTTTAGAACTTCTTAATTTGATGTAGCTACTTTTGTCTCCTTTTGCTTTTATTCCCTGTGCCTTGGAAGTATCATCCAAAAATTCATCACAGAAACAAATGTCTTGAAGTATTTTCCTATATTTTCTTCTAGTCATTCAGAGTTTCAGGTGTTATATTCAGAGAAGTGATCCCATTGATTTCTTCAGACTGAAAACAGTCAGAAGTCTGATCTTATTAAATAGCTCAAGGAAATGGTGCTTTCTTAATGGTGAGTTACAGTGTGGGACCTGAAACTGCCCGTTAGATGAAAACTCATGGGTCTGTTTTGTACTGTGAACAGATCTTTCACCCACAGGCTTAGTTATCTGAAAATCATTGATGTAACTGAGGAACCTCCAGATCTCCCAAAGATTTCTGCAACTTATTACATAACATCAGAAAAAAACAATTGATATTATCACCGATTTCTCATAAAAATTGAGAAGTAGGAGATTCAGAATGACATGTGTAAGTTTGGCCACATTCTTAGGGTGGGCTTGAAAGTGTGGGTCAATGGTTAACAATCAACAGCATTGTTCTTTCACTTGAAGTGATAGAGTGAGCAGCCCAGGTTTAAGAAAATCAGTGCCAAACACTCAAATTGGCATGATTGGTTTGCCTTGTTTTTTGTTTTTCCTCTTAATAAAAATTATGTTTCACTGAAAAAGAAGGGGGCTAGGAAGCGGTAGAGAGCTTACTATAACAAAAAAATAAGACAAACATGATCAGTGTCTACCCCAGTCTTCCAAAGAGGACAAGAGAGGCCCCCTCCAACAGCTGATAGGAGTATATGGAGAGGCCCAGGACCAAACATCATGCAGAGATCAGGGAACCCCTTGGAAGAAGGAGAGGAGGGATGACAGAGACCAGTGGGGTCAAGGACACCAGGAGAACAAGTCCCACAGTGTCAACGAACTAGCACTCTTAGGAGCCCTCAGAGACTGAAGGTACAGACACAGAACCTTCAGGATCCCCTAAATACATCTTATGGCTGTCCAGATTGGTGTTCTTCCAAAACTTCTACAGGCTGGAGTGGAGGTGTCTCTGACCCTTTCACCTGTTCTTAAGACCCTTTGCTCCTGCTATGTTGCCTGATCTACCTTTGATGGAAGGGATTGGTGCCTGGACTTGTTCCATCCCACAATGCCATGTTCTGATTGTGCTGTAACCCTGGGGGACTGTTCTTTTCTGGAGAGAAAGGGGGATGTTTGTGGGTGGTGATGGGGGGGTAGGTCTGTGGGAGAGAGGAGATGGGAGAGCTGGAGTATGGAGGGAGTGGAGGAGGGGGGCTCGGGATGTATTGTATATATAAGTTGTATGAGAGAAGACAAATATAAATAAATAGAAAGAAAGAAAGAAAAAGAATTTTTAAAAAAGAAAGAAAATCAGTTTTTATACTCCAAACAGAACTCTAACCCCCATTGTTTTTTCTCGTCACTGTTGGCTGTTATTGATAAAGAGTCCCAATTTGTAACTTTTTAAACCCACTTTAGCTCTAAAAGATCAGAAAGGAAAAGAAAGGAAGGAAGAGTTCTTTACAACCCTTTCTGGCTGTCTTAATCTGTCTAATTCTGGAGAACTGGAATAAATTCTAAAAATCTTTTATCCCCTTAACTGCTTTCCCAGTTATCTAAGTAACTTCCCTCTGTCTGAGGCTTCCCAGCAATTGTCTGCCTTCTTTCTTATTCTCTGGAGCTGCCGTTATCTGAGCCTTGTTTTTGCCCGGCTTCCCTGTAATCATCTTCTGATGCTCACTGTCTTCCCGGACACCAACCAACTGACTTTTCCAGCCGTACACACTCTCTTAAATAGCTCCCCACAGGTGTTCCCAGAAGTCCAAATGGCATGTAACAATAAGAAAGGCTGTACAGTACAAAAACTTCTTGGCAAAGCATCTCACTATATGTTTCACTGAAAAGAAAGGGACTAGACAGGGGCAGAGAGCTTAGTATAAAATGTGCAAAGCCCTGTGTTTGACAAGCACTACCACAAATAATAAATGAATGAATGAATGATCAAGAAATGTCTAGTTCTGCTCTTGACTCCCATCACTGAGGGATTTCCTCAAAATAGACTTTGTTCTTTGGTTTTAAAAATACTGTATAAACTTCATATTCTATCACACAAAATATCTTAAATGAGTACACACACGTAAAAGAAATATGTGTAACTATCACAGAGATTACCAGAGCCTCCAATGTCAATTGTTAGATTCCACCACACCCATGAGTGGAAACTGCTATTTCCGGTTAGTGGTGCTGTAATATCCAGTCCATATGCTTCTGTGGGGGTCGGGACCCTCGCCCCTGGCCTAAGATTCAGGTCCCTAGTATAGAAAAAAAAAAAGACCAAAACAGCCAAACTTTAGTCAGGCTTCTAAGAGCACCAAAATTGTATAGGCCCAAGCCAGGTGCACCGTGACCCTGGAGAGTTCCCAGAGTTAAAGAAAAAAACCTTTTCTTGGACAAACGAGATGGCCTTGGGCTGGAGAGCTCCCCCTTCCCCTGTAGACCGCCCATGGCCTTGGGCAAAAGAGTTTCCTCCACCCAGTTGCCCGGAACCTTGAGCATGTATTCTTTTTAGGAGCCCGCGACCTTGCTATATGCTAGCGCCAATCAGTTTAGAGGTTAACTGGCCCCTACCTATCAAAATGGGAAAGCAATTTGGGTACCAATCAACTTGTACCAACTTGGTCTGTGCCTAGCAACTGTACAGCCCCCTAGCAACCACTTGGACAGTAAATAAAAAGGCTTGCTTTCTGCCCCTGGGTACCGCTTCTATCCTGCATATTAGAGAGGTCCCAGTATGCGGGAATAAAAATCCTCCTGCTATTTGCATCGATATCCCGTCTGTGAGTCTCTGTGGGGGTGTGGCGTCCCAGTTTGGGCCCGTGGGGTCCAACACTTCCATATGCTTTATATTGTTTTTCTACCCATACCTAAAGGAAAAAAAAATTCTTACTCACATGGAGACAAATGAAGGTGATCCCCTCCCTCAGGAAAACTATTTATAGCTCATCTACGGAAGGAGAGAACAAAGTCAGAAGACCAACAAGTGTGTCTGTGCACCTGCTGCTGCTGCCATCGTGGTTAATGAACTGCTGCTCCACCATACCTGGCCAAAGATGGCCAATGAAACACAGACATGAGGAGTTCTCCCTAGACTGCCCTTAATTCACCCATGCATGTACTTAAAAGTTAATACAGTGAAACTGCAGGAGACTCAGGAGAGCTGAGTCAAATGGCCTGACTAAATATTTTCTCATAACACTTTTCTAATTATGCATACTGATACTAGTAGATAGGAATATAATTTTCTAATGCAATGTATGACCTTTCCTTGACTAAATGGTCAGTTCATGTGATTCAAAACCCCTTTATTGGGATGTTAACTATAATGGATCTGCAAGGAATACCATTTGTCAAGATTAATGTATTTCCACGGGATGGCTCAAGACATAATAAGTATGTTTAATATGGCTCTAATCGTCCCAACTTCCACTGCTATTACTCTAAGAATTTATGTCAGTTATCTTATCATTTCCTCCCATTATTCAGCAATGCCTCCTCCCCACTCCTTCATTAATTTTGTCATTATTATTAATGCTGATTTTATGCAATGGAAATCTATACTGCTGGTTATTAAAATAAATAAATAGTGGTAAATTGGTTGGGCTAAGCATCCTTTTAAAGAAAATGATTAATAGTTAATTTTTTCCCTGGCAAATATAGATACTGTGTTTCATTTTTATTAATGCAAACAGTCAATGATTTCAGTGTACACTCATAATTCATGTACACTTGTAACTTTTTTTAACTCATTGTTTTATCTGCTTAGTCCAAAATGCTTTCTACTGAAAACCATTGGAATTCTAAGCTTCTTGTATTATAAAATCAAAGCATTTTTTTTTAACTATATAGGAATGTGAGCTCAGGATCCCCTCAGTTCCCAGAAGAAAGTCTTTCTCTCTCTCTCTCTCTCTCTCTCTCTCTCTCTCTCTCTCTCTCTCTCTCTCTCTCTCTGTCACCTGGCTCTACTGGAAGAGCAGCCAGTGCTCTTAACCACTGAGCCATCTCTCCAGCCTCCTCCTCCAAGAAAGAAGTCTTAAAGACATTAAGATTTCTGGCCCATTGAAAGTACAAAGTACCTTCCTCAAGCCTTTTGACATATCCTCACAGGACTTTTGTTGTCTTGTCTAAGAGATCTGCCATATATGGAAATTAATTTACAATCTTATGAACAAAAAGGGAATTCCCTTCCAGGTCTAAAATGAGAAACAGTAGGTATACAATAAAAAGCAAAGGTTTAATACTGACAGGGAGAGATCTGAATCCTATACCTGGCAAAATGTAGGCCAATCGCTTAGCTATTCTCAGCATATATTTCATTTTGTAATCTCTGGCTGACATCTACCAAAGTGCATGGTATGTAAATATCTAATTGAAGCAAACAACTTCTAAGCTATAATCTTGGTTTCAGCTCTATGCATAGCATTAATAAAAAAAATCAAGTCTCTGTGTTTATTCACCAAGTATGTTTTAGAATCAAAGCATGGAAACATCATAGAGCTGCAGCACACTGTGTGTTCTTGTTGTTTTTTATGTATTTATTATTATTTATTTACTGTTGCTGTTGTTGCTTGGAAACCTGAGTTTGAATGTGACTATCCCTTTGCTTAATGCTAAGAGCTACAATAGAGTTTAGAAATTCAAATGAATGTCAAGGTAAGGTTATGGATTTTCCCATGGTAACTGTCAAACTATCATGCTGTGATGTGCTTTGTTATACAAACTAAGTGGTTTGAAATTAAGTGGTTTTGTAGAGTTGCCATTGTGTTTGACCTGGGGCTACCTTGGAGGAGCACCTCAAACAATCCTATAGAAAAAATAGAAACCTCTTGGTGGAAGTAGATACTTCCAAATAAATAAAATCACCCTAGCCAGTGTGTATTTCAGATATTTACAACATTGTACCTTTTCTCCAGACAGTACTCTAGCAATTTTCTTCTGAGAAATTAAAATTGAATAGTTCCCATAGCTAGTGTTTTACAAAAAACTGAGTTGCTTCTTCTCCATTGTCTTCCAGAACTCAGATCTCTTCACCTGAATGCTCATGCATTAAAAAAAGAAGGGAAGAAAGAAAGAAAGAAAGAAAGAAAGAAAGAAAGAAAGAAAGAAAGAAAGAAAGAAAGAAAGAAAGAAAGAAAGACAGAAAGACAGAAAGAAAGAGAAAGAGGAGGCTTCTAATTCTAGAAAAGGGGAAGGAAGAGAAGGAAACAGCAGATAGAGGGAGGGAAGAAAGGAAGGAGGAGTAAGGACTGGCATTTACCAGTTGCTTAGAAACAGCCTCCACCAGCAGCACACATGCACTCTTGAGTGTCATTGAAGTGTAGTTTCATTTTAGAGGATTCAAAAGGATAGTGATGGCTTTTTAGCATTCTCTATGAAAGATTAATGTGGAGAATATTTATCTTCAATAGTACCTACTATCAACCAAGAAAAAAATGAACTCCCTTTGCAGCATGAAAGAGTAAAGGTAGATATAAAGACAACTTCTTAAAAACAACAATTATTCAATAATTTAGAGAAAGTTACTGAAAATGACCTTGTCATTTCTTTTCAACAAGAATTTCTTAAATTAGGCACATTTTTTACCTCTCTGGATTGATCAGAAGTTGCTCGTTGAAAGATGGGTTCCAAACACATTGGGTTTTATATGTTTAGATGGGAGAAAGGAAACTCTATGAGCAATTTCAAACACAGAGATGAAAAGAAAACTCCAATGTGAACCTTTCGATGCCCAAAGCTTTCCTGCAGAGCTTCACTCCAGCTCTGGGACACCAGGTTGATTTTGTTCTCAAGAGACACAGGATGATGATCCAGGAAAGTGTGTGCGCAGAGTCAGTCACTCACTCTTCTTGAACTGCAGGAATCACCACGGTGCTCACCATGTCCACGATCGTCACTGGTGTGAGCGCCTCCATGCCCCAGGTGTCCTACGTCAAGGCAGTGGATGTGTACATGTGGGTCAGCTCCCTCTTTGTGTTTCTGTCGGTCATTGAGTATGCCGCCGTGAATTACCTCACCACAGTGGAAGAGTGGAAGCAACTCAACAGGAGAGGAAAGGTACAGCTTTGTCTCGAGTGCCAACTCCTTGCAGAATGTGGTTGCCTTGGTTTCTTTACCCCTTGTATAGTTTGAGTGAACAACTCCCATGTCTATCACTGGGGATTTGTTTATTTAACCCACTGGATTTAGGAAGAGAATTATGTGGCTCTGCATGGTAACTCTCTTCATCTCTCTTTTCTACTTTTCATTTGAGTTACAAATATTAGGCTTCCGGGTTGCTTTTTCACACACCCTTCATTTGGTTAATTTTCCCTGCCCCACCCACCCTCACCATGCCAATCTTACTACCTGCCTCTCAGCTTAAACTTCTTTTCATCCCCAGTATTACTCCTCTGTACACTCCTTTTACCCGTGTTCTACTATACCTCCTCACTTAGGGCAATACATCCTACCAATATTCTCTTCCTACTTTCAGGGATTCCCAGGATACCCCAAGTTAAAATAACAGATCTGAAGAGTAAAAGCTAAGATCTGCATATGAGAGAGAAAATGGAGCATTTGTACTTTTTGGGACTGGTTTATGTCACTTGGTAATCTTTTACCAGTTTCATTAATTTAGCCAAAAAGCTCATAATTTCAGTTTTCTTTATATCTGGAAAACAGTATTATATATATGTACCATATTTATATTATATGTTTATTAGTTGGTAGCTATCTGGCTGCTCCCATTTCCTGGCTATTGTAAATAAAGCAGTATTGAGTTTAGATGTGCAGGTATCTCTGTAGTATAGCATCTTTTGGCATTATACCTGGAAGTGGTATTGTTGGCTCATATAGTAATTGTAATTCTAGTTTTTACTGTTTTTTTTTAAAATTTTTCAGGAAACCTCCAGATGGGTTTCCAAAGTAGCTTCAAACATTTAATCTTCTACCAACAGTGCACACTAATGAATTCCCTTTTCGCCACAGCATTTGTATTCATGATGATAGCCATTATAACTGAGGTGAGATCTACATGTAATTTATATTAGTTTAGTAGTTTAAATCTGCATTTTTCTGGTGGCAAAGAATGCTAGACAGTTTTTGAAGTGACTCCTCACTGTTTGCATTTCTTCTTTTGAGAACTCCTCTAGTCATTTTTAATTACGTTGTTTGATTAATTAGTGTTTAGTGTTTTCTGTGGGGATTGCTTTATTTATTCATGTGTGTGTGTGTGTGTGTTTGTGTGTGTGTGTGTCTATTCTAAACATAAATCCTCTGTTAGCTATATATATGGCAAAGATTTTCTCCCATTTTGCGATCTGATTCTTTACTCCACTGACAGTTTCCTTTGCTGTTAAGAAGTCTTAAGTCTCATGAGATTATCTCTGCAGATTATTGGTCCCACTTCCTGCACTACCAGAATGCTATTTAGAAACCCACTACCTGTGACTATATGTTAAAATGCACTCCCTACTTTCTCCTTTAGCAGTTTCAGAATATTAGTCCTTGTGCTTTGGTCCTTGATCCATTTAGCATTAAGTTTTGTGTAGTGTGAGAGAAATGGATCTAGTTTCATTCTTTTGCATGCTGGTCCTAGGTTTCCCAGCATTGTTTGTTTAGGATGCTGTCTTTTCTCCAATGTATATTTTTGACAATTCTGTCAGAGACCATGTAATTATAGGTAGGGAGTTACATCTGGGTCCTCTATTCTATTCCATTGTTCCATGACTCTATTTTGTTCTAGTAACATGGTGTTTTTATTACTGTGGTCTGTAGTATAACTTGGAATGAAATATGGTGTTACCTCCTACAATAGTCATTTTGTTTGGGATTGTTTTGGCGGTTTAGTCTTTTGTGTTTTCATATAAGTTTTAAGTTTTTTTTTTCCTCCTATGTCTATCAAAAATGGTCCTGAGACTTAGATTGACATTGCATTGGATCTTAGTTTGCTTTTAGTAGGGGGCCATTATCATAATATCCATGCTGCATGAACATGGGAAGTCATTCCATCTAGTGTTTCCTTCTATTTCTTTCTTCTTCTAGATCTTTTATTAACTTAGTGGAAGATAGATTTTTAATGTATATCTTTATGGTTTTCTGAATTTCATGTTGTGATGTCTTCCTTTCATCTTTAATTTTGTTCATTTGTGTCTTCGCTCTCTTTTGCTTAACTTGGCAAAGGGTTTGTAAATCTTGTTTATCTTTTCAGGAAATCAATTCTTCATTGCATTGATTCTTTGTGTTAGTATACTTTATTAAATTCTTCTCTATTGTTGATTATTTCTCTATATCTACTTTTTTTGGTTTTTTTTTTTGATTTTCAAGGCTTTAAGGTACATTATTTAGTTATTTCTTTGAGATCTTTCTAATTTATTTATGTTAGCACTTAAGGATATAAATGTTACTTTTTGGACTAGCTTAATTCTATCCATAGATTTGGATATGTTGTGTTCATTTTTATTTGATTCTAAAATATTTTAAATTCCCTTATTAATTTCTTCTTATGACCCACTCATAAGCAGTGTGTTGTGTAATCTCCCTGAGTTTGTGTATTTTCTTTTGACATTGATAATTAACTTTGTTGCAATGTGGTGAGCTAGAAAGCAAGATATTTCAAATTTTCTATATTGGTTGAGACTTGTGGTGATGGCTATTCTTGGTTGTCGACTTGACTACAAGTCAAGTTTGGAATTAACCAACATCAAAGCAGCTGCATACACTCATGAGGGATGATTTTATAGCTGCTCAGTAAAGACTAGGAACTGAGAAAACAGCACAGATACTTAAAAAAAAAAAAACTGTCATTAGTGTTGAACTTAGCCCAGAAAGGAAAAGCAAAGCTACTTTGTATTATCTGTCATCAGAGGCTTCTCCTAATTTCAAGACACAGAATTTAGCATGTAACAGATCTGTACATAGATCAAATATGCCTTAGTTCAATGTTTATCTGTTGTCTAGAGAGAGAAAAAAATAAAGGCCATTTCTAACACACAGCTCACTTACAAACCTGTGAAAATAGTAGTTTATTGGCAAATTCTGAACTATAAGCTTTGATCAATTACATGGGTAATTCTTGATTGTCAATATGGAAAAAGAAAATAATACTCTTATTCCTTAAAGATTAGTTTTCTTAAACATGCTGATACTTTTATTCAGATAAAAGTGAACAGCAGGTGAGATGGCTCAATGGTATTCTGGATAGGTAGCGAAACCACTGATGATACTATAACTTTTCTATACTTACAAATTTTTGGTTGAATATTATTGGCTATCTGAGGCTACTCAATCTTAACTTCATTGTGTCTTCATTTTGTCCATATTCAATTCATTACAGAATTTTGCTGTTATTAAAACAAAAAAGGGCAATGTAATTCAAAAGTCTGGATCCCCATACTTAACTGAGTGCACAGATTGTCTCTGTATCTTTCTGATTTAGAAAACTATTATAGTTTTAAATTATTATGAACCAATATGAATTTGCATTTTGAAAGATTTTACTCTGTAGCCTCCAATTTGAATTGTGAATAATTTCATCTAGCATAGCCTCTCCATATTTGTTCATTTTTCAACTTCCCCAAAGATCAGGAAGAATTTTATTTTCTCCAAAAGCAATTACTAACAGCTGCTTCCCAGATACTGCTTCATGCTATCAAGAGTCACTATCTCTCAAAGTAAAACTCAAAAGAAAAAGATCAGTATACACTCAATCAGGTAGCCCCTGTTGCTAGAAATCATTAATAATTTACTTCTTCAGAAAAATAAGACAATTTTACTTTACTTTGTTAGTATCATTTAGAAGTGGTTTGTTTTTAGGCAAAAATCGGAAGGCCTGGCTAGTTTAATTTTAAAAGAGCAAATAAAACCTTTCTACTAACTCATCCCTAACTTAAGAGTAAGTAGACTGATTCTGAGTTATTATTGTTTTGGTTTGAGATCAAAACCTAAAACAAAAGGCATGGATCTGCTTATTATTATGTTCTATCTAAAAACAAAAAATAAATTGGAAAGCAAATCCAAGGAGCCTACACTGATGACATGAAAAATCATACTCACCCTCAACTCGTAAAGCCGTGTTACTCAGAACAGAGAGGAATACAAGCATCAGGGACAACTGAGTATCAGTTCAGGACTGGATTATAAATTATTGACATTTAATCATGTGATGCCTAAATATCTCATGGAATTAAATATAAACCACCTTGCTAAATCATGATCTGCAGGACAATGCTTTCCACTTACTATTAAAATGATTTTTTAGTCAGATGCCAGAAGCAAAGCCAGAATTCTATTCTTTATAAGAACCAAGGCAAGCTTAACATTTATGGAAACTGTGTAATATCTGTCTTACATTTTTCTGTAAATCTCATTCATAAAAACATATTTGTGACTCACTGAAGAAAAGTATTTTTGACAGATTTCTGGAATGTACAGTATTGATGCAGTTCAAGCCATGGCCTTTGATGGCTGCTACCATGACAACGAGACTGACGTGGACCAGACTTCATTCTCTCTACACTCAGAAGAAGACTCCATGAGAGCAAGGTTCACAGGAAGCCCCTGCACAGATTCATCTCAGATAAAGAGAAAATTCCTGGGAGGAAATGTTGGTAGAGTCATCCTGGAAAACAACCATGCCATTGACACTTATTCTAGAATTGTATTTCCCACCGTTTATATAATATTTAATTTATTTTACTGGGGTATATATGTATGAAGAGGACTTTTTTGTTTGCTAACTTTTTTTCTCTTTGCAGTATCCAGAACCTTGCATGTGCTAGATAAGTGCTCTACCATCCCCAGCCTAAGGGGGGATTTTTAATGTAAACTTCCAATGGAGTCAGATGGTGTTGCTTACCTCCTGGATATGGGTTGTACAGCTAAACTGATAGAGAGACGGTCATGCTTCTTGGCCTAACGAAGATATAAAATCTCACTGATTTACATTTAATGCAGCGTTAAGAGTCTTGGAAAAATTTGACTCTATACATAAGCATGAGAATTATGGGGGAAATTTTTCTAACAGGAATAAATACCTTGTAACCATTTCATCACAACCCTTTTTTTTCTCATGAAAATGATCCTTGTTTAACTAGGGAATAAAGCTGGGCTATGGTATTCATTCACGGGTAACTGATTTCTTAGTGTCTTCCAAGTGACAATGAGATTGTCCTATGGGAGAACTTCCACTGTCAAGTAGTCTCATCCACACACGTCTGAGAGTCCTGTGAACAGCCCCCCTCTTTCATCTCCAGCCACATTTTCTATATATTACATTTCATGTATTATTGAGTCCTAAATGGAAAAAGTATTTAAACTTCACTCAATCTTTATTCATCATATTAAATGTACCTTCAGTCATCAATAACAATATTTAGTATTTTGTAGCTGTGGAATAGGTTTTATAACTTCATTTGTGTTTGTACTAGTTGATTTTCTGTAGCTTTGAGGTAGCATAATGACCAAAGTAACTTTTAGGAAAAAAAAGGAGTTTATTTGGCTATACAGAGGAATAGGAGCTCATGGTGGCGGAGAAGCATGACAGCGAGCAGTAGGCGTGATGGCAGGAGCCTATTCAAACCACAAGCAGAATGAACTGGAAATGGTTCAGATCTTTAAACTCTCAAAGCCTGTCTCCAGTGATGTAATTCCCCCACAATGCCACATTTCCTAAACTTCCCCCTAACAGTGCTACCAACTTGGGACCAAATGTCCAAATACATGATCCAAGGAGAGACATTTTCACTCAGACCACCACAGTGTTTGTGTATTTTTATTCGTAAAACGTTTGTTGGCCACCTACACATATTACTTTATTAACTGTTATGTACTAAGAAGCAAAAAAAAAAAAAAAAAAGAAAGAAACGACCCCTTTCTCCCTCCTCTGATTGTACAGCCGTGAAAGAATAGGAAATTAGTTTTTAAAAAAATCAATTTAATGGCTGTGAACACGAAGTTTCACACACTGTCCTGAAAGTGGGGTTTCAAAAGAGGAAAAGAACATCTGTGACAAGACTCTCAACTTAGAAACAACTGAGGCTTGTTTGGGTATCTCACCAAGTAAGGAAATTAAATGAAATGTATGTACCCCACAATAATTTTCATTGTAACAAGCAAATCAGGTCAAGTGGGCATTACATAAATGTTGTTCAGTAGAAAATCTTGATCTGCGTTCATTTTTCAGATTGGCACTGTGTATGATTCAGTGTTGGGTACTTTATTTAAAAAGCACAATTTAGAGCAAAAAATCAGAGAATTTCCCATTCTTATTCTGATTATTAAAAGTGAATTAAGAGAATAAATTAAATGATGTATTCAGTTCGATATATTGCCTTTTATTTTACTGCACAGCCAAATAAAACGGTTTGAATTATTCAATTCAGTTGAAGAAACACAACTTCTTGCACGACTAACCACAGCATTGGTTTTGCGTCTTATGAGCCATATAGGTTTCTAGAAAATTCTCTCTCCCTCCTGAGTTCAAGGGCTAAAAGGAAAATTCTTTCTATATTGTGGCTTTCCTTATGGACATACTAATTCTAAGATACTTACATTTATTTTCTTAATACAATTTTTCTAATTCCTCCAAAACTTCTCAGAGATTGTATTTTTCTAGGATACTTTCCAAAATTAGCCAATGTTTATCCAAAACTTTAACCATTTGGTTGTAAATAGACTGTACTTTAAATTTTTAATTATGTATTTAATGACTGTTAAGCTTGATTTAATGAGGATATTTTGTAGGGTTATATTTTGAAAATATGGTACAGATTAATATCCTAAGTAGTTGAAGATATATAGCTATTAATTAGTCTAATGATAGTTGTATTATATTTATGATTTTGACAAAGTCTATATGTGATTAAAAAAGAAGTAATTTAGAAACAAAAACAGTCCCATTGTTCCCTTTAGCCCATTCTCTGGCTCTCCAGCGGTTGCTGATTTTCACATATTTTGAACTGCAGCACTCACAACACCGAATGCTTCCCTTGGGCGTACTCATGTCGCTGTTTTAAATCAGATGTGTCACTAGACACACTTGGCAATCTAGGCTAGGAGAATGGGCCTCTATCACACTCCAAACATTCTCCATATTTCTCCTGAGGGCCATTAATGCACAACTCTTGGCCAACCAAATGTAACTTTTGTTAATATCTAGAAACACGAGCAGTATATCTTGCAGTCGTAAACGTCTAATACTTAGAAATAAAATCCGTTTACTGCACGAGGGAGTTATCAGACTATTCAGAATGAGCTGCGAGGATGTTAGCTGGCATTCTTCTCATCAAATCTGCGTCTGTGAAACAAAACTGTTCCCGTTAGCTTCATTCTACGAGGAAGAGACAAGATTTCTAGGTAGGTTCTTATTTCAAGAAGAATGAAAGCACAGTTATCTGGAAAATATTTAAGTGACAGGGAGCATGTAATAGTTACCTCATTTCAATTTTCACTTCATTTACTGATCACAATCCCAAACAGACTGTGCATGGATGTTCACTGAAGGATAAGCCTGGATAAAATGGGAGGATTTCAGAACATAAGCTGCTTTGTAAGATTTTTTTCTTTAAGCCAACCAGCTTGTAAATTGCCTAAATATAGAAACTGGCAGGTTTGTAAAGACAACTCAAGGAGACCAATGAAAGAGCATATTTGAATGTAGCTTTATGGTTTCTGTTATAATTAGAAAAGTATAGCTTCACTACTTAAAAAAACTGGATGCCAATTGGTAAAAACAAATACATCTATCAAGAATTAGACATTTAATATCTTAATCAGATTATTAGAGGTTTTCTTTTTTTCCTGTTTTTGTTGTTGTTTGTTTGTTTGTTTTTTCAAGACAGGTTTCTTTGTGTAGTCCTGGCTGTCCTGGAACTTGTTTTGTAGACCACGCTGGCCTCAAATCACAGAAATCCACCTGCCTCTACTTCTCAAGTGCTGGGATTAAAGGCATGTGCCACCACCACCTGACTAGATGTTTTCTTTTAACAGCATATTTTCTTTCAAATGGAAATTTCGTATATACTTTTATTTACTATTTAAGCACTTACACTGCTGTTTGTCTTTTGCCTTCTCCTTTGTCTCTAGTGATAACAGACATGGGCCCCGAACTTCTGAAAATACATCCAATTGAGAAATGTGTCTACATTCTGCCGTCTGTAACCATATTTTCTTTTATTTATAAACAGTTCTATGTGCCTCTTTTCCTGCAAGCAAAATGAAACTGCTGTGGTATAAAGTGTTTCACCGAGTGGATGGATGCACTGCAATTCATCATTTTTTACCTGCAAGGCATCAGAATTAGTTCCCATTGTATATTTTCATAACATTAAAATATTTAGGGATGGAATAAGCTTTGATAACAAATACATTTCTAGTTGTATTCAAAATTTGGCATTCTTTCCCTTAATAAGAATGCTTTTAAAAAAATTTCCATTAGAACCTGCCACACTAGGCCACACTGGTCTTCCCTACCTGTCTGCCCAGAAGCTCTGGGTACAGATTAGTTTTAAGTTTTAGTAAACTTTTATCCTAAGCAGAACTGACACTCCCTTTTACCTTAAGTTGGAATGATAAAAAGTTATTGTTTTTAAATCAGCCCTACTTATTGACAACCTGCCCCATTCTGGGATTCCTGTTGCTGCTTATTGTTGTATTAGTAAATAGGAGAAAAAGTTAGATTGAAAAATTTTGCATATGAGTTATCACAAAACTGTAATTTGTGTCTGCATTGTCTTGACTCTTGCAACTGGGCTAGCCTTCCTGACGAACGAGGAACGCCTCTCATTTCTAATTGTGCCATACACGAGCCTTCGTGTTGACATGGAGATGAGCGAGAAAAGCAGCTATTCCTAATCTGTAATTATTATAACATAAAATTCAAGTGAGCTCAGATAATTCCCTCAAGAATCCAAGACAAAGGCTTCATTTCAAATAGAATTCTGTAAAGGAGGCAGCTGTAATTTCCTGAAAATCAATGTTACTCTCCTATGACCTCACTTACAGGATGAAGCCACCTCTTCTTACCGCATAAACACGTCCCTAAAACATTCTATCAATGTATAAGGTTCTGCTTAATTTCAAAAGCCTATCACTTTTGCAACTGCAATTTGACTCCCTTGGATTTAACAACAAAAAAAAAAACTTCAACGCTTTTCACCTGCCAGTGAAAGTCAAAATGATGGGCTTTCATGCAGGTAGCTTTATTTGTGCTGTTACAATAGAAAGGACATCAATTAATGAAGAATCTCTCACAGTGAAGGAAGGGCTCCAGGAGTGTCAAGAAGGAAGAAAACTTTGAACCTTGGTCTCTTAAGAGAGAGGCCTGTCTTATCATATAATACACACAATCATCAGGGTCTATTTCTGAAGCCAAAATGATGGGGGCATTTATTGACATGCAACACTATAGCCACCATGGCTAGTACAACCTGCTCCTGTACTATAATGTCACTTATCAGTGATGGAGCCCAGTGTAGAAGAGACACTTCACAAGTAAGAAAAACTACAGAAGTTTTCGTGGCAATACACTGATCGTTGTAGCAAATATTGAACTCAGTGTAATTATCAGTGAGTTTATCTGAAATGCTAACATTTTACATATCAGGATTAGTGCAACTTGTTATGGAAAAATATTTTCTACAAAAATATCCTTTATACAAATGTGTTGCTAGTTTAATACTCCTTGCTTTGAGTAATTAAAAAGTGGGTGAATTTTTAATAGCATTAACACCTCATTTCTACTGAGAAGCAGGAAGACTTTCTAAAGATTGATACACAAGGCTGTGTCCTTTGAAAGTAACATATTCCAAAACTAGCTATTCAACAAGACATCTAAAGAGAAGGAAGAGTGAGTACCCCATTTATTGCTTCTCTTACTTCATTAATGCAGGCGTTTCTGAGCATTTTACACTTCAAAGAGGTGCTGTAACCACAAACTCACACATCAAATAAAATTTTAAGGCATTCACACTATCCCAAAATAACTTAAGATATGTTTTGTTAATGAGATTGTGCCTCCGTGTGAGGTCATATTTATACTAAATCTTGGATCAATGAGAAAGGAATCTCAGGACCTGTTTTTGGTTTTTAAATAAATATGGAACTCAGGTGATCTGAAAAAAAGGGGAGAATGTTTTGTGAGAATTAGTTGAAATCATTGAATGTGATTTAGAAATATAATGTAAATTAGAAGTAGGAGCAAATGCAAGGCAAAGGAATGGCAGGTAGAAACTGAAATATGGATGGTCCACAAAATGACCTTTTTAAAATCTAATGTGGTACATATCTTAGGGAGGATTTGAATTTGAAGATAGAGTTCTTTCTTTCTTTCTTTCTTTGTTTCTTTCTTCCTTCCTTCCTTCCTTCCTTCCTTTCTTTCTTTCTTTCTTTCTTTCTTTCTTTCTTTCTTTTCTTTCTTTCTTTCTTTCTTCCTATCTATCTTTTTATCTATCTATATTATTCTAGCTAACATACCTATCAAGATTGAAGTAATCTAATGATTCTTGTTTATTTATGTGAAGGATGGTGGACAGTGTCAACAACCGAAGCAATTAATTTTGTGTGGGCCATCAAGTAATCAAAACAGTTTGTCAACTTAAAAAAATCAGCCCACTTTACTGAAATTTTTCATTACTTGACTCTTTCACAATATTACCATTAACTCCTTTGATTTGGTGAGTTGTGCTGATGAAATTCTCCATGAGTTTAACTTGGTTAATGTGGGCTATATATGTATTATACTGATGTGCCGTATTTTACATGGAATAATTTGACCTCATTGTGGGTAGAGATCAAAGATGTATTTTTTTTATTAATTACTGTCACATGTGGTCTACTGGGCTGTTCTTCGTTGGCCTTACTGACACCCGTAGCAGTTCCCAATGCTTTGGGGACACTCAGTTACTAATCAGTCACTTTATAAATAACCACCTGCATAAAAATATGCATATAAGCAAAACACTTTGGTAATACAGATTTATTTTCAGGCTTGTGGTGATTTGAATAAGAATGCCCTCCTCAAGTATTTGAATGATTAGTCATCAGGGAGTGGCACTACTTGAGAAGGATTGGGAGGTATGGCCTTGTTGGAATAGATGTGTCCTTACTGGGGGAAGTGTGTCACTGGGGGTGGACTTTGAGGTTTTAAAAGCCAAAGCCAAGCCTAATGCCGCTCTCTTCCTGCTGCCTATGGATTTGGATTAGAATTCTCAGCCACTTCTCCAGCACTATTCTGTCTGCCTGCATGCCATCATGCTTCCTGTCATTATGATAATGAACTAAAGCTCTGAAATTGAAAGCAAAACCCAATTAAATGCTTTCTTTTATAAGATTTGCCATGGTCACAGTGTCTCTTCATCACAATAGAACAGGGACTAAGATAGGTATAAAGCATACTCTTATTCATATCTCTTTTGATTCCCCCAACTCAGACCTCAAATGTGGTCTGAAGATCATGAAAATAAGGTACAATCTGAACTTTAAACATACTCTTCCCTCCACTCTCCCATTTTATTCGGTTCAGGCTAGGGAATGGATAGGCAGAATACAGAAAGAACTGGCAATTTTCTTTTTTAATGTAAGTACATGTTTTTGTATTCTGTTTTCTCATGAACAGTGAGTTGAAGGCAGGGGTTTCTTCATAGCCTAGTCTATGACAAAGGGATTTACCTTGGGAATCTAACATCTGAGGTTATCATCTTGAAATTGAATTTGTTTTATAAATGAATGAAAGAACAACAGAGCATTGAGTATAGACTTGCAGCCAATTGCCATGGTTATTCTGTCTCTGTCTGGCATGGCCCATGACACAGATCCTGAAAAGGTTAGGGTGGTTCATGCATTCTATTGCATTTGTGAATGGTAACAGCAGATACCAATGATACACTAAAACTACTGGACCACAGTGTTAAGAGGTTAACTGTACAGGCTGGAGCAAGCCTTTTGCACATCTCATTTCAGAGTAATTAGTTGACCTGGCTGAGAGGTTAACACTTCCTGAAGTTGACTCACTTCCTTTGGGTTGGGGTGCTCCTAGTTTCTGGAAAATTGATTTTTGTGTACTCCTGGCCTGTGCACAGTGGACAGTGGGGTGGGAAACTTCATAGCCCATGGACCTGTAGCTTGTTGGCACTCAAGGCTTCTCCTGTATAGGGGGCACAGAATTATTTGTTTTCACAGAGATACACCTAGGGAAACAAGGAGTGTTAAACATGCAGGGTTGTCTCTTCAAAGAAAAAGATGTAAAACCTGTTTTCTGCCCAGAAAGCTGGAAATGGACGGATGTGCCTAATAGCCTGGTAACCTCTATACTATCTGTATGGCCAGGCCGTACCTGGCTCCTTTTAGACTCTTATGCTTATTTCACTCATTTTCCCTAGACTCTTGTCTTGAACTCTGTTTTTCTGTCAATAGAACTCATCTTTATAGGAGATATTACATGTACTTTATAAATTGGAGTGGAAGGGTTTTATAGCTGGTGACCTTTGCACTATCTCTGTAGCCAAGACCACACTAGATCTTCCCCAAGACCCTTTAGAAGTCACATGTAGCTGATCTATAGAACCCATATTTGTGAAAGAGGTACATGTACTTTAAAAAACGTTTCAAGGTACTCATGCCTTAAACTTCATTGTGCACACAGGATTGAGTTCATTGTCACCAGGAAAAATTTTCCCAAATTGCATTGTACTTAAATATGCCTAAAACAAACTTCTCTGTATCAAACTCTAGAAGTTTGAACCAACACTGGCTACTGAGTCGTGTTGAACCAGACTTCCTTATGGCCTCATGTAGATGACACTCTGCTACCTTTGATGGTCACAGAGAACCTCCATACATCTGGAAACTAGAGTGGCACTGAAGGGCCACAAGGACCAGCGAACTCATGCACTCACCTTAAAGCTAGCAATGCAATACAATGTTTAACAGTAAAATCAAACAACAATGGCCATGGTAGTAAAGGGAGATATTGCAACAGAAAGGAATACTTTTATATCTTAATATCTTTAATGGCAGTTTTTCAAACTACTTGCACTTTTAGTTAGTTTGAGATCCCATGAATTATATACCTGGCCCTGATAATCTGTGTTCTAATATTAATGTAGGTGAAGATTCTTTGGGAGGTGTACACACTAGGATTCATTGAATTTAACTTTAGGTCTTGGCTTGATCTCTTGTGACTTCCATGTCTCCTTTCCTATTTGTGTCAGCACATCTACCACCTCCTAATGCCTGGCTTTCTTTACCTGTTGTGCCACCATCTAGATGGTCTGAGCTCAGTTCATTTCCACAAACAGCCAAGAGCATACCCAAACATTTTGCAATGGCTGTCAGAGCAGGCTTCCCACTCAGCTTTATGCCTCTGACTGCTGTCTGGGACAAGACCAGCCTTCATCTTTAGGATTTTTCGAGAAAAGAAGCAGCTATTAATATTTATTGCAACTCATATTCTACACCCAAAGCTTTAGAGTCATGCCTCAGAAATTACAGATCCTTCTAATAGTGCTGGGATCTTCTCCAAGAACTGTTCCAGTGAGAGTAGAGGAGTAGATCTCACAGTTCTGTGCATAGACAGCAACCCTCCTAAAGATACACCTACTCTATCTGTAGAGTTGTAGAGTTGTTACTTGGCTTATGTAAGGAGGAGACATGCTATTTAATTTCCCTATTAGGCTCATAATCTGCAACTCCATCAAATTTTCTACATCTCAAATTTCCCTTAAATTTCCAATCTTTTAGTAGCTTGAATATAGATAAGTATCATAAAACCTCTTTGGGCTCTTTTATTTAACCTTCCAGGCAGTATCTGGGACTTCTGGAGAACATGGTGGAACTTCAGTATAATGCAACACTCAAATTCATGGTGGTGTACCCTCCAAAAATTCTTTAATGTCTAGGACACGTTAGACTTGTCATAGCTGGGTTCCAGCACTTTGACATCTAGTGCATAGATGCCACAGATTCTCCTGAAACCATACAAAGCACAACAGAATCTACCACACAAAAAAACTTACTAAACCAACAATGTGTGTGCCCAGAGGACCAAGGTCAAGAGACTTTGCTAAAGGGCTGGGGTACATCTCAGTGGCAGAATACTTTCCTGGCATGCCAGGGCAGTGTCTGGTTACCAACTCACTGGATGTGGAGGAATAGTATTAAAAAATTGGGCTACTTAGGTTAAATCCTTCATTCTACCTATGCGTCAGTGGTGGACTTTTACTGATAGTCTAGTCTCTTGCTGTCTGTACCCTTGCTTGCAGAGAAGCGGATACAGTTCTCCCTCAGAGGTTTTTATGTTTATTAGTAATCTTCAGGAAAAGCCTTAAAAATGAGGCCTGGAAAATGCTAAAGCCAGTCTGTGGCTTAAACTAAAATTTCAAGTGAAAAATCTCATTTGGTATACTCTTCAGTTATCTTGCTAGAATTTATGCAACTTTTAAAGAATAAATAGCATTGCATAATTTTCTCTCTTAGAGTCGTTTTTCTATATTCAGAAGCAGTTTTTATTCAGAAGATTTGTCCTCATCTTGTTGGAAGTTTGAGCAATGTCATTTACAGACTGTCAGTTCCTGAGTACTACCACTTTGAACAGTTGGTCACTTTTAGTTTTTGATGATTTTTAAAAGACTCATTATTTGTACATGTGTGTACCTGGGTGTGTGTGTGCATACCACCTGCCTGCAGGAGCCCTTGGAGGCCAGAAGAACCCATTGGATACTCTGTACAGAAATAATGTGAGCCATTTATCATGGGTGCTGGAAATTGATCCTGAGTTTTCTGTGAGAACAGTAAGTGTTGTTACCCACTGAGGCATGTCTCCAGTCTGACTCCATGATAATTTTTAAAAGAAAAACATAAAAATGAACCTACCACCCTGATGCTGGACTCTCTTGTCTATCTATACAATGCTAGAAAACATCTTCTATACAATCTTATTTATCTCTTTACAAGTACCTCACAGATGAACATAAAGCACTCATGAAAGAGTACATCTCATTTTTATGAGAATCAAAAACAAGTCTATCTCAAGGCTTATGGACAACATGCTAAGTAATAAAACATCTCAGTAAAGAAAACAGTCATATTTTCACCTACTGTTTTGAGCATTTGGAGAAGGGAAATCTGCACTATCACTTAATAAAAAATGTTATGCAGTCTAAATGACATTGCTATAGGCACAGACTGCAAAAGAAGTTATACTATAAGCAGTAAAGAAAATAGGAAGGCTAACTCAGTTCTATAAACACGAGTAACAAATACTTGGTAATCTCAGAATGAACTAAGCACATCTCCTGTCCCTGGTATATTTATACAATTACATGAATATGTAAAATGATTCCAATCAGTGGGGGTATATATTTATCAAAGCAAATATTTTGTGTTCTAGGAGACTTATCATATGTATAATCATTGAAGACCTTGGACTGGGCCATCCTTAAACAAATTTGCCTTTTCTGTAATTACTAAAATCCCCAAGTTATTGCAAGGTGATGTGACTACATTAGTTTGTCTTCCTTGATGAGTTTCATAATAGACCCAATTGCATTTAATTCTTGCTCTGGAGATATATTTAAGATGCTATGTGGGATCTGTCAAATTCCTCTCAGGTGAATAACACCTTTGAGACTCTTTTGCTTACTCCATGTCACTAGAGGCTCACAGCAGCTTTCTTAGATAAGTGAAAATTAAGCATTTCCACAGATACAGAAACTGAAGTCAAAAGAGAATAAGTATAGGCAGCTTGAGTTCGATGGTCTGAATTTCTATGTCTAGATGTAGATGATGAAATGAAGTCACCAATGCCAATAGCAGGGCCTTTGGGAGGAGATTAGATCTTGAGGGTGGAGCTCTCATGAATGGGATTAATTCATGCTTTTATATTAGACACAAAACCAAAAAACTAAAGAGCTGCCTTGCCATTTCAGCCTGTGAGGATGCCTACCAAAGGCCTCCTACCAAACTTGGGTTGGGGGACCCATACCAGACACCTTGAAATGCAGAATTCACCATTCAAAACAAGTAAATTTCTGCTGCTTTTAAGAAATCCAGTCAATGACACTTTGTTATAGTCCCTCACTTTCCCCAAAAGACAATCAAATGGGCTTCTGATTCATGTCCCAATTCTGTTAAACAACAGTTATATTTTTTTAAAGCTAATAACTGGAAGTCACTCTCCCTCAGTTTCCTTATATTAAAAAGTTAGCTTAGTTAAAAAAGAAAAGAAAAGAAGAAACAACATCAAAACCACCTCAGCCCTGAATGATGTCCATTAATTATCATCCCACCCCCAGGCTCAAGGATCTATGAAAAAGAGGAGGAAGAAGACTGTAAGAGTCAGAGGTGGATGATGCCAAGGAAACAGCATCTTCCAGATATTACAGGGTTGAACTCATGGAGACTGACATCTGCATGGGCTTTTCTTTCAAAAGGAGGCATGGGTGTGGCTGTTTTCTGCCCTTTGGGTCTGGGCTCTCAAAGGCTGCTATTATTTTTCACTGGTAACCTGACTGCTCCCCTCTGTTCCAGGCTGAAAGATTTCTAACTTGTAACCTTTTAAACCTCAGTTAGCTAAAAAGGTTAGGAAGAAAAGTAAAGAAAACAAAACTGTCTAAGCCTGGGGAACTGAAGTAACTCTGAGTTCCTTTTTTCCAATAATGTTTTTCCTCCAGTTATCTCAGTAGTTTCTGCCTTCTTTCTTATTCTCTAGAACTATCTATCTTTATCTGTGCCTTGTTTCTGCCTGCTTTTTCTATCATTAGCTTTTGGAGTTCACTTTTCCTGACACCACCCAGCTAACTCTGGTGCTCAGTCTTCCCCTGTCTCTTTCCCAACTGCCTTTCCAACTGTTACTCTCTCTTATATACCTTCCTGCAAGCTGTTCCCAGAATTCCAAGTGGCATGAAACCATAAAGCGGAAGGGCTTTACAGCTCAGAAAGCTTCTTTGGCAAAGTGTTCCTTTACAGACAACTTATAGAAGACCTGCACAGTGCAGAGACCCACTCCTAACCAAGAAACTTGTTTTGCAATTTATATGTACTCAGAAAGGAAAAATTAGTTTTCTCCAAAGCATTTATCACTCACACCCTAGGGCAGGCCCCGTGCTCAGGAGTAGGTGCCTAACACATAAATGGACTCAATGCTTTTCTGTTTTGTTTTGGTGTTTTTGACATATTTTTTTTAACCAAAAAGAAAAAGAACATGAAATTGGATGGGTTGGGAAGCAGGGAACATCTGGAAGGAGTTGGAAGAGGGGGAAAGAATACAATCAAAATATATTGTATAGCCAGGTGGTGGTGGTGCACACCTTTGATCCCAGCGCTCAAGAGGCAGAGAGAGGCAGATCTCTGTGAGTTCAAGGTCAGCCTGGTCTACAGAGTGAGTTCCAGGACAGCCCAGAGTTACAAAAGAGAAACCCTGTCTTGAACCCATTTATATATATATATAAAGAAAGCAAACAAAATTTAAGAAAAACTGAAATGAAACCATATACAGTCTAATAAAATGGTTGGTACTAAAAATGTTAGCTAATAATAACTACATAACTTTTAAAGCCCTATTTAAAGAAAAACAATTTGGATCTTTTTGGAACTCTCTCAGATGCCTCTGCCCCTAGCTGATCTCTCTCATATCTGACTGTGTCTTCCTCATATGTACAATACACTTTCTCCTCCACCATACCTAGGAGCAATTATATCTTTTCATTTCTTTTTTTCATTCATCTGTTGCCAAAACCTGAGACCAATCATATCTTTTCCTTCTGTTTCTTTTTTCATTCACAGTTTAATTTTTTTCTCTCCCAATAACCGACAGTATTTGGAGAACATTTAAGGAATTTTGAGAACCAACAGCGACAAGACTATGCAGCTTGCAGCAATTTCCCTCTGCAAAAGAAGAAAATGAATGCCAGTAAAGAGAACTGTCCAAATGTATAGATTCTCCCCTAACTTCAGATTCGGAGATATCAACCATAAAAAGTACATTCACATTTTCTGATTTCTAGGTTCATAGATGGCCACATTCCCTGCCTTCTGTAGGTGCTGGTCTCCGGGAAAAGCCTGTAGGCGTTGACGGGGGCGGGGCTGGAGGGCCAATGGGGCGGGGCTGGAGGCCCAGGGGGCGTGGTCGAGTGCGGGAGCACGCCCTGGACGTGCCCACGCCATCCCTCCCTTCCACGCTGTGGCCCAGTCAACTAGCAGCCACGCGCAACAGGCCGTGCTGGGTGAGTGTGGTGATCCCGGCGGGGCCGTGCGGTGCAGTGTGTGGGCCTTAGGTCGGGTGAGAGGACAGATAACAGCCCCAGAAGGGCCCAGGCCCGGCTGGCTGGCCCCGTAGTTGCGGACTGAGACCAGGACATGTGCGCGCTAGTTCAGCCTAGAGCCGGGCTGCGCGCGCAGACGGGGAGGCGGGGTGAGGCGCTGGCCACGTGCAGGCCTGACGGCCGGGTGCGGAGCTACTGGTGGCGGGCGGGGCGCGGGCCTGTCGCTCACTTCTGACTTGGGGCGGCCTGGCGTGCCACTTGTAGCCCACGTGCGGAAGACTGGCTGCCAGATTCCAGGTTGTCCAACAGGTGAATTATGATAAGCACAGATTTCAGGAAGTCTAGGCTCCTGTTCCACCGTTGGTTACCTGAACTTCCGGCGCTGGGAATTGGGTTTCTCTAGCTCACCGGATGAGTCTTAACTTTTGGATGAGTCCAACTTTTGGGCTGCATCTTTTGTGACCCCCCTGCCCCCTCCAGTGCATTAACAAGACATTAATTCGTGTTCTGTTTGTATAAAACCCCCAAACATAACTGACAGTCAGTGAGACGTATCTGAGTTAATGAATATTTCTGTGTGCTGAAAACAATTGCTTCAGGTTAGCCAGGTGATCTTGTCACAAGCAGTAAATTCTCTCAGCATTTATTTTGTGTATGGATGCACGCATGCTATTGTGTGGAGGTGGAGGTTGTGGATACTTTGAGGGAGTCCTTTCCTTCCATGAGGTGGATCTTGTGGATTAAACTCAAGTGTTAAGAGTGGTCAGCAGGTGCCTTTACCCACGGAGCCATCTCTCAGGCCCACGGTGTGTATGTATGTGTGTGTGTGTATGTGTATGTGTGTATGTATACATATATATGTATACATGTATACGCGCACATACCGTATAACTATTGTCAGGTGTATTTAATTGAGCCGAGTTCAATCTGGCATTCTCTACGAATAGATTGATTAATTAACAACGTATGTGAATGTAGATTTCTGCCTCAGCATGAGAAGTGGTCATCCAAGAGGCTTGATGTGCGTCTAGAAATTTGCGGGTTAAATTTGGAGGGAGAGACCTCCCTCCCTGAGCTGCTAATAAGTAACTGATGTCACAGAATAGTCCTTATTTGTGCAAACCTCCTGTCTCCCAACTATTGTTTTGTGTATGTATGTGTGTGTATGAGGGGGTGTTTATTTGTTTTTGTTGTTTTGGTAAGGCTTTTGAGAATTTGCTATACTCTTGTATTCAAGTAAAAATGAAAACGTGAAAAAAATTCCAACTTGACTGGTGCCAAACTTACTAAGTTCTGGCAAGGGAGAGGTAGCTGTCCCTTAAGAAGCTCTTGGGACTTCTTGTCATTAAATTTTACCATGGGAAAGATTAGGACACCCTAAAATGTACAGTCTCTTAATTTGTCGACTACAGTACAGGTGCCAACATTTATATCCCTGTTGAGCTTGTTAGTGGTACAGCACTTACCAGTTTATAAGCTAGGACTCTTGGAAATCTTTTTACCTTTAAGGGCTTTAAATCAACTCATTGAAAACAATTGCTTGCCCCACTCCCACCCACAACTTTATAGAAAGAAATATTTTTATTTCTTTCTGGGTGGTCCATGGGGCTTACAGGCAGGCACTGCACCATTCTAGACAGAGCATTGTTTAATTATTGTGTTTCTTGGAATCCAAGACATATCTTTTGTTCCCCCTTGTGCCTCTTACTGTGTCTGAAATTGGGATATTTGGAGATAGGCTTCATGGGTTAGCTGTGCATTTACTCTGCTCTACCATCCCAAAACGTTTTTTTGTTTTTTTTTCTCCTCAAAAAGAGTGTTGTAAGTAAAATAGAGTATATTTACCTAGTAACATCTAAGTTTCCAGTGAACATAGTGAAAAATAATAGATGCTATACCAGGCAAGATAAGTTCTATAGTTTGGGGGTTGACTTTTGTTGGTTGTAGGTGGGAAAAATCTTGAGTGGGTTTGTTTTTGTTTAAATAGTTTAGCCATACCTTCAGGTGACTGTGCTATTTCATTCACAGATTATTTTTTTTTTGTTTGTTTTTGTTGTTTGTTTTTTTGAGACAGGGTTTCTCTGTTGTAACTTTGGCTGTCCTGGAACTCACTCTGTAGACCAGGCTGGCCTCGAACTCACAAAGATCCACCTGCCTCTGCTTCCGAATGCTGGTATTAAAGGTGAGTGCTGCCACCGCCTGGCTCATAGATTATTCTTAAAGAAAATGGGCCTTTCACTTGAATCTTCCAATATCAAATCAAGCAATTGTGAGGGTCAAAGATATGTACCTTCAATATAAGATTTCTTTGGAAGGTACTTGTGCTGGCTAGTCTTGATACAAGCTAGAGTTCTCTGAAAGGAGGGAAATTCAATTGAGAAATGCTTCCATAAAATCCATTTGTAAGGTATTTTCTTAATTAGTGATTGATGGGAGAGGCCCAGCCAATTGTGGGTGGGGCCATCCCTGGGCTGGTGGTCCTGGGTTCCTTTAAGAAAGCATGCTGAGCAAGCCATGGGAACCAAGCCAGTAAGCAGCACACCTCCACATCTTCTGTATCAGCTCCCGCCCCCAGGTTCCTGTCCCTGTGGATTCCTGTCCTGCCTGACTTCCTTTGATGATAAACAGCGAAATGGAAGTGTTGAGCCAAATAAACCCTTTGCTCCCCCAGTTGGCAGTGGTAACTCTTAAGTAAGAAAATACCTTTAGTGATATAACATAGCTCTCTTAACAGTTTTAAAAATGTGAGAGGTTCAGCAGTTTCCTAGGTGAAATACTAACCAAAATTAGCCTAGGAAAAAGGTGCATGGGGGTCACTTAGTTGTTCCAGCACCTGGTTGTATCAGCAAGTGGAAACTTGTTGGCCACTAAGGAGGCTATTGGAGACTCTATGATTAGGGTTTTAGAGGAGAGGGCTGGTGACTGATTATCTAGGTAACCTCTGCTTGGCATATACCAAAAAGTTCCAGACCCTCAAAAAAGGCGTGTTTACAGTGTAAGTGATGTTAATTGAATGTTTGGTCTATTTTATTTAATGGTAGTAAAAGCCCTCCAGATATCTCAGTTCCCAATATCAGCCACAAGCTGGATTTTCAAAGAACAGGAGTTACAGCCTCCTTCCCTAGCTGTCTATATAAGTGTTCCTTACTGAATTTGTCTTATTTTGTATTTCTATTTCTCTTTATAGAATTGCAGCTATGACAGTTCTTTATCTCACCAAAGCTTTGATAACTTGGGTTAAGAATTCAAGTTGTTCTGTTTGAATCAAAAAGAATATCCAAGGTATTTTCAGAAAATTTATCTCATTGAGCACATATTCTAACACTACAGTTTATCTTTTTCAGGTTGTCTGTAGCTCCTACTCTGCATTGTTAGTATCAGTTTGTTTGAGTTTGTCACTGTAGTTGTCCTCTGTGCTTTTTGCAAGAACTGAGCTCCTCGGTGTTACACAATTTAGATGTTAAAATGAGACTGTTAGAGAATTTTATATTTGTCCAGTTTCCACTTCCTTATTTGTTCAGTTTACATCTGGGTTGCATTTTAAAAGGTCTTTTAAAAATTAGTTGCTGCAGATCATTCTAGGCCTTCCTAAACTAGAATACTCATTTTATTCAGTTCACGGTGTTGCCAAAATGTACTCCATGTATGATGCGAGGAATAGACAACTTTCTTGGCAATCCTGGTAACACAATAGGAAGTTACAGCATTTTAATTTACTAGCCATGAGGAAAATTTGATATTTTATAAGCACTGTAATTCTCAACCTTCTTTGGAACATGGAGTTTGTTAGGGATTGGAGGAACAGAACCTCTTCTCAGGATCAGAAAGAAAAAAAGAGAACTTACACAGACTGAACATTCCTAGTCCAAACATCTGAAATCTGACATGTCCCCAACTTCAGAGCACCAACATGTTGCCTTATGTGGAAAAAATTGACTTTGTGTTATAGTTTGCTGGTAGTTAAGAGGCATGTGAAAAGCAGGCATAGAACCTGCTATGTATATAATCTCTATGTATGCTTCATGCATAAATGAGTTTTGTTTTGGTTTTTGATTTTAAATACACACCCACCCACCCATCCTGCCCTTGTACTAACAGCTTGGTTGCTCAGTCTCCAGCACTTCTGGGTGGACTCTTCAGGGCCTGGTGGTTAGGTCCTGGAAGGTACCCTTGAAGGGGATGTTGGTACCCCAGCTTCTTTTTCCTTTTGCCTCCCTGTGACCATGAGATAATTGCACTATCACATCCTGTCAGCTGTGATGTCACTCAGCCTTCCACAAGCTCCAGACAACAGAGCCAACCAGTCATCTAAAGTCACTGAAACTGAGTCAAAATAAATCTTTCTGCCTTTAGATGATTATCTCAGATATACAGTTTCAGGTGTAGACTACTTGTCTCTATATATTTGCAGGCATTCCAAAATCACACACTTCCTGTCCCAGATACTTTTGTAAGTTTTATATTCTGTGAATATTTGTGTATTTTGAATTGCAGTTATGAGCCTTAGGTGTGAAGGGGGACTTATATAAGTGATGAGAGTTGTAGTCTGGGATATTTGGGAGTTGGTCCTCTTGCTACTTAGATGTGTTCCACAGATCAGTATTGTCACCATGGGTATCTGGTCCACTTGATGCACCTGTGTGCTTTGTGCTTGTTAAATTAGAGAAGTGCTGTGGTAGAGGCTAACAATGTTGGTGATTGGTGTCTTGTTTCAGTTAAAACGTTAAATATTTTTGAAGACTGATCATATACCTATTTTTAACCTTTATTTTTAAAGCCCTTAATTATTATTTTTTAATGGCTTGAGTGGGGAGCTCCTGACAGAGTGACAGTTCTCAAGAAAAATCTTACTTGAAAGTAGAGCTTAGTTTTAGTGTTTAGAGTCTCGTTCCAGCCACCAGGTGACGCCACTGGCCCAGGGCACATTGGCTTCTTCCACCTGGGAACATTTAATACGGCGGCACTGTGTTGAGCAGCATGTGGCGGCAGACAGCTGTTCCTGCTTCTCTGTCAAATGTTTGTAACACACAGAGTGCATCTGGTTAAATTCATGTCATGGTGCTGATTGCAGCCACATTTGGGATTTTGGCTTTGCTGTTTCAGTGGCCATAGGCTAACCCTTTGAGTAAGAGCTGCTCAGAGAGTTGAATGGTTTAATTTGGGATAATCAAGGCTCGTAATTAATACTGATTTCCAGGACTTAGTCCTTGCACACATAAGAAAATTGTACACACAATCTGAGTGGTATTTAAGGCTGACTCATCTTGGAAGAAATGACACTGGCTTAAGGCCGTCATCCTGGAGGAGGTAGTACTGACTAATGAGTTGTCAAAGAGGGGAAATGGTCACAGTTTGTGTGTGTGTGTGTGTGTGTGTGTGTGTATGTATGTATGTATGTATGTATCTATGTATGTATGTGTACGCACTCACGAATGCTTCTGCAAACCTAACCACATCTTTTATTCTTTTGGTAGGTTTGCATCTCACGAACGATGCCAAAGAAAGCAAAGCCTGCAGGGAGTGGGAAGGAAGAAGGGTCTGTTCCCTGCAAGCAAGTGAAGGTAGAGATAGATGGCGACCTTTCTGTATTAAATTTCCACAGCCCCAGTGGTCTTTTTGAAAGCTTAATCTCGCCCATCAAGGTAGAGACTTTTTTCAAGGAATTCTGGGAACAAAAGCCCCTTCTCATTCAGAGGAATGATCCTTCACTGGCCACATACTACCAGTCTCTGTTCAGACTCGCAGATCTGAAGAGTCTCTGCAGCCAAGGAGTGTACTATGGAAGAGATGTGAATGTCTGCCGGTGCATCAATGGGAAGAAGAAGGTTTTAAATAAGGATGGCAAAGCACATTTCCTTCAGCTGAGAAAAGATTTTGATCAGAAAAGGGCAACAATTCAGTTTCACCAGCCACAGAGGTTTAAGGTAATGGATCTCCCCACAGCAAAATTCTCATACATATGAAAGTGCATTTGGCCACGTAGCAGCTTAAGATTGAATGTATAGTTTGATGGTGGAGATCATTTGGAGAAAGCATAGCATGTATTTGATCTTTAAATACATTTGAACTTGGGACAATCTGTTATCTTTTGGATAAATTTGTGCATGTCAGGAGTGGAGTTCGATGCAGGCATGTGTGGTGGACAGAAAAAGATGTGTTGCTTTCCTACTAAATTAGGGTTTCCCACTAAACCTGGAGCTAACCATTTGTTCAGATTGGGTAGTCAATGTGTTCTAGGGATTCATCTGTCTCTGCCCCTATCTCTAAGTACTAACAGTACAAATATACTTTGCCACATCAGCTTTCACATGGGTACTAAAGAGCTGAACTCAGTCATGCTTGTACAGTGGGTGTTCTTACCCACTGAGCCATCTCCCCAGCCCTTGGCTAGATGTTTTGAGATGTTTTAGGTATCATAGAGCTGCAAACTCTCCAAGTTTTTAACCTTATTAAAGTAACAATTCACCTGTAAGATGTGTTTAATGGGCTGGTTTATTTTTGCATATAGTAAGAATCTCTTGTGTTTTTCCGGTTGCTGTATTTCAAGGCACATGGTAGCATCAAGGTGATACTTGAGGTTATTTCCCCTTACTGCTTTCATCATTCCAAGTAGAGCAGCAGTTCTCTACCTATGGTAGAGACCCTTTTAGGGATCAAATGACCCTTCACAAGGGTCTCCTAAGAGCATCTGCATGTCAGATATTTGCATTATGATTCATAACAGTAGCAAAATTACAGTTATGAAGTAACAATGAAAATAATTTTATGGCTGGGGGCCACCACAATATGAGGAACTGTATTAAAGGGTCGAAGCATTAGGAGGGTTGAGAACCACTGAAGTAGTCTTCAGAGCTGTGTCCAGGTGATTTACCAGATGGATATCCAAAAAGAGACATGTTGCCGTATTAATAGCAGAACTTGTGACATTGAGGGGTAAAGTTCTGTAATAGTTCCTGGGTGACTGTCACAAGTGAAGATAGCATTGGTTTACAAATAAAGAAAGCACAGTCTCTGGACTTGTAACTGCAACCTGGACCAATGTGACTTGACTACGTCTTTTGTTAATAGGTCTTACTTTGAAGATACAAAAACCAGAGGGCCAGGATAAATGGGAAAACTGCAGAACTGGTAGCAGTTTGGGTAACCCTCAAGAAGAAAAGAGAGATTTTCATCAATATGTACCAGTAACTTTCCCTCCTCTTAGTGGTAACTGATGTTTGCATTGAGAGCCATAAAGTTACCTCTACATTCCTAAAAGATCTCTTGGGACACTAGAGAGCAAGAGCCAAGGCCTGGTTTCCTAGTGGTGCCAGATACCAACTAATTAGAGAGCCAGGTCCTGTAGCCTCTCTCCAGAATAAATGAGGCTCTTTGGGAGCTCTGTTTTCAGAGCTATTCTGAGGCCATTAAATTATTTCTTGTGTGTTAAGTAGATCTGTACCTCTGAGATGTATAAATAAGGAAGCCCAGTGGTCTTCATAAAGCTGTCTCTCAAAACTTTTTCCATGCTGACCCAATTCTTCCTCGCTTGTTATTATTCTTAGTAGATTCTTTTCAGTCCAGTGGTAGAACTGACTCTCAAGCTGTGTTCATTAGTGTACCCAGCAAACCAAATACACTGTAACATCTAGTGTTAGTCACTGCATTCATGTCTATTAAAGCCTTGGTCTGTTTAGTATCTGTTTAGAGTAGGTGACTTGCCTTTTACAAATTGTCTTGAAGGCATGGATTCTGGATGGGATTCTGCCCAAGTTGGAGTGTTGGCTCCAGTTAATGGTTGTGTGCTTTTGTGCTTCAGTTTCCTTATTTGTCAACTGGTACTAATGATCCTTCCCACCCTGTGAGACAGGATTGTTATGAAGGGTATTAAATTAACAGGGTTAAGCACTTAGAATATAGAATATGCTATTATCTACAAGGCCCACTTGCTGACTTACTCTTACCTGTCTTCAGTAACTCACATCTCTGTCAACTAAGGCATATAGGGCACCTCAGTCTGCCTTACAGCTGATGAGCGATTTGAGAGGGAGTCTTACTCAGCTTGTTCTCACTCCCCTGTCTGTACTACTTCCCACGTTGTCATTTCTGTTTCCCTTGCTTTAAATATTTATTTTTCAAGAGTTCCTAAAATGTAGCTTTCTGCCCTTACTTCCTATTAGAGCCTCAGACAGACTTCAAAACATCACTCTAGGAAACCGTAGCTTCCCAAAGTCAACATCGAACTTAGAACATTTTTTATCTTCCTGAACACTGTGTGCAGGGATGCAGGCGTAGCCTGTTGTATGTGTGTGTGTGTTGGGGGATGTGTGTGTGCAGATGGGACATGTTTTTGTGTGTGTGCGCGTGTGTATAGGGGGTACCAGAGCAGGATGTGTGTGTGCAGATGGGACATGTTTATGTGTGTGCATGTGAGTGTATGTGTGTGTGTGCGTGTGTATAGGGGGGTACCAGAGCAGGATGTGTGTGTGCAGATGGGACATGTTTATGTGTGTGCGTGTGTATAGGGGGTACCAGAGCAGGATGTGTGTGTGCAGATGGGACATGTTTATGTGTGTGCATGTGAGTGTATGTGTGTGCGCACATGTGTATGGGGGTACCAGAGCAGGATGTGTGTGTGCAGATGGGACATGTTTTTGTGTGTGCATGTGAAGGCCAGAGGTTATTTTTCTCCATCATTTCCCATCTTCATCAATTGGTCTGTCTGTCTGTCTGTCTGTCTAGCTACCTACCATCTATTATTTGAGGCAGAACCTGTCCCTGAATCTGGAGCTCCCCATTCAGGCTAGACTGTCACTGGGGTGAAAGCTGGGGTCAAAGGAATATACTGTGCCCAACTATTTGAGTGAGTCCTGGGGATCTAAGCTCAGCTCTCCATGTCTGTGTGGAAGGTACTTTAATGGCTGAGCTACCTCCCAGCCCCTGAAAACTGTTTTCTGTTTTTTTCAATAGTCATTTCCTGTCTCAGTAATTGTAATCAACAGCTCATCATCAATCAAGTCAAGAAGCAACTTGTTTTCTATATTCCTCCTTTCATCTTCAGAGCCCTTCTCCACTTCCACAGTGTCTCCACCTTTTCATTTCCCTCTGCCACTCTAACCACTCTGCTCATTCCTTTCTTTTGCTGCTAATCAGTAGCTTCCAGATAAGTCTCTTGAATCTCTGGTGTCCATTCTGTACTTCAAAGCCAAACCAAGCTTTGAGAAGCATAAATTGTTTCCTTTTCACCAGTTTCTCACTTACCTGCTCACATGCTTTGCTTGGAGTGTGCACAGATGTGAAGATCTTGCACTGTGTATTATCTGGCCTATAATAATTGTACAACAGAGACATCCTAACTTAATAGAACATTTGCTTTCTTATTTTCCATTCACACCCCTTTTCTCTTTCCTTTGTCAAAGGATGAGCTTTGGAGGATCCAGGAAAAGCTGGAATGTTACTTTGGCTCCTTAGTTGGCTCCAATGTCTACATAACTCCTGCAGGATCTCAGGGTCTCCCTCCCCACTATGATGATGTTGAGGTAAGAGAGGAAACATATTTCCCTGGCTGGAAAGAATGAATTGATGAGAGCCGGGCCTGTTCACTTGTCAGGGTTGACTTCCTTACTCTCAAGGGCTCTGTGACTAGGTCTGTGACTTGGAGATCCTGACTTCTCCATGTTGGAATGTTAGGCCAAAGCATATGCAAATTAAGGTTTCCAGCTCCTTCTCAAAGCAGGATGGGGGGGTTGCTGCTAGCCTTGCTGACATAAAAGACTAACAGTCTTTAGAAACAGGATATTTTGTAACTTATCTATAAAAAAAATTTACAAAGTAAAGTAAGGTGAGAACATACATAATCCTTACATTTGCTTCTACTTTGTCCATTTTCAGTGGTTGCCAATAATATGTGCATTTTTTTCCACTTGTGAAAATCTTTGTGCAGCTTGGATGAAGGTCCTGGTTCCACTTAAGCCCTGGCACCTTGACAAGTGTTGATTTCTTTCTTATGTGGCTTCCAAAAAAGTTAACTCATTGGCTTGGGTATTTGTAGTTTTGTTTTTGTACTTATTCAAGGTGTGAACACAGATATTAACAAAAGATCCCTTTTTATTCCTCTGAGAGTTATTTGATATAAACACATTGTCCGAAAGTGTTTTTTTAAATATTCTTAGTAAAATATTAAGATAGTTTTAGTCAAATGAAGAATAAAAGAATGTAATGTTTTCCTGTCTGCCAAGGCTCCTTATAATCTTTGGGGCATTCACTTATATCAGGTTTTTCTATCAGAGATTATGGCTTTCAGCTGCCTAGTTGGTAAAAGATTCAAAAGCTAATGGAATACAAAGAGCTCAGCCATGTCTGACAAAGTAAAAAGAATGAATGTCCAACACCAGTATTCCTGATTCCTGTATAAAAAGTTACTAGTATTTCAGTATATGTCTGTGTAAGGGACATGAATTTCTGATGTTTGAACATTCTAGAAACTCCTTGCCAAAGGAGTTTGTCAGTTAGCTTTCTGATGCTCTTGGGTCTGTGACTTTCTGTAGGTTTTTATCCTGCAGCTGGAGGGAGAGAAACACTGGCGCCTCTACGCCCCCACAGTGCCCCTGGCACACGAGTACAGTGTGGAGCCTGAGGCCCGGATTGGCACACCAACACATGACTTCCTATTGAAGGTACGGAAAGGGTCTGTGACACATTTCTGGAGCCGGTTATCTCTGTTGCTTTGACACATTCAGGCAGTTTCTAGGTAGTGTCAAGATCCCTGTGGGAATATATCCTGAAGATTTCAAAGCTGGGAGCTCTCACTGTAGCCCGCCCGATCAGGTGGCTTCTGTAAGGGTCTTAGAAAAGTGAGCTAAAGTAGTCTTGTCCATAAAGGATCAAGAGAAATAAGTTGAATTCAATGAATCACCAGATTTTCATTTTGATATTTCCTTTATAATAAAATTTCTTGGATGAGATGTCTGTAAATATGTGTTAGCATAGTTATTATTATAATAACACAGATTTAATTTATAATAGCCCTAGAGGCTATTCATTAAAACTACTAATTTTTAGTTACATCCAGGTTTTAAGTTTAGATAGGAAAAACTACTAATTTTTAGTTACATCCAGGTTTTAAGTTTAGATAGGAATTGGATAGTTTATCATTTTATCCATATGTACATACAAACATACACATATATGTGTTCTACATTACATGCTTTGCTGGAGTAGCCTCTGAGCAGTACAGGGTAGGCAGGATATAGACCCTGTTAGGAAGATCTAAAGAAAATTCTCACTGGCAGTGACGGTAATAAAACTACACCCCTATTGCTGCACCAGAGCTCAGAAACAGCATTTCTTTAATCCTCTGAGAATGCTGTAGGCTCTGGGGCTATTGTCCCATTTTAGTGATAGAAACACTAAGGCTAGGTGCAGGTAAGCAAGTTGCACTGGTCCTATGACTAAAAGCCCTAGCTTAACCGAGAGGGAGGGAGTAGCTGCCCCAGAAACAGGATGTCACCTTTTTAGATTTCAATCCTGTGAGGGTAGTTTCAGGAATATCTGGTATCACCTTGAAAAATAAAGACAGTGATAAGCTCACAGACAGCACATGAGCCCAGCACACAGACTTCTAGAACTAGTGGTTTCTAGAATGGAGAACTTAAAACATGCTTATCTTCTTAAAGCTAAAAAGATGTGATGTGTACTATGTAACACCTCTCTTCCTCCTTTAGCCCGGTGATTTGTTGTACTTCCCCAGAGGGACCATTCATCAGGCAGAAACTCCTTCAGGCCTGGCCCACTCTACTCACGTGACCATTAGCACCTACCAGAACAAGTAAGGCCTTTGTTCTAGCTTAGACAGCTCTGAGTTATGGCCTAAAGCATCCATATTTGGGACAGACCTGAGAGAGTTGTCTGCTACCTCTTAATTCTGTGCTGCCTCCCTTATTGACATATTTCTATGATGTGTCCCCATGTGTGATTGGCCTGTGTGAATATCCTGCTGTGAACATCATAGATCTCACTCTATATAGGAGATATGGGAAGGTGCCCAAGTAGAGGATAGAGGATCCATAGAGAGGCAAAGAAAAGAAAAACAAGGAGAGACTTTGTAGCTATGGGTATAGCTCAGGTTTGTAAAGAGACGTTTGGAGCGTAGAAGCTTAAGCTCAGTTCTGCTTGGGCATTAGGGATGGACTCAGAGAAGATTTAATGTACAGCTGAGTGAGTCTTAATGGATGATTAAGTAGGGGTGGGTCAGAAGGTCATGGCAGGTAGGAGAACACATTCCAGGCCAAGGGACATCAAGTCCCTCCTACTGAAAAGCAGTAACTTGTCAAACGAGTTAGTAAAGTTAGTAAGTCTATCTCTGTTTCCTCATGACTGCTCTGTGAAACTCACCCAGTGTTCAGAGATTTACTGGGCCAGGAAGCAGCTGCATTCTGACTGGCCTGAGGTTAGTGCCGTTTGCACACAGTTGGAAGGCCTAAATTTGTATTAAGTTACATTTTTGAAAATACCTTGTCAGTTCCTCATATTGTGGTGACCCCTGACCTTAAAATTATTTTTGTTGCTAATTCAAAGCTGTAATTCTGCTACTGTTTTAAATTGTAATATAAATAGCTGATGTGCAGATTGTCTTAGATGACCTCTGTGAAAGGGTCGTACAACTCCCAAAGGGTTGGAGACCTACAGGTTGAGAACCACTGCCTTAATTAACCCTATTGATTTTTGTTTCTGCTGTTAAGTACCTACCTTGCTCTCTTGTCTGCCTTCCATTCCTGAATGAAGATCTAGCGGGCTGCCTCTGGGGCTCACCCAGTCTTCAATCAGCTGGGGAGAGGGAGGAGTTACAGGTTGTTAGTCTGGACTTTTGGGATAGGAAATGCAGGAGCTAGCACAGAACCTGAGAGCCAGAGCTCTCCAGAGGTGTTCTGTGCTCTGAACCTGGGCTCCTCTTGTGGTAAGGTAATGTACAGCCTCTTCTTAATGCTCCTCAAAGAGGCATTGGAGTAGCTAGGGCCTGCTATGTGGGCTCCTGCAGATTGAATTAGGTAAACCAAAGCAAGTCCCTCAAGAGGAGTATGTTAATCCTGGTTTTTGAAAACTCTCAAGATCAGTATTCTTACTCTCAGGAGAAACTTTAACTGCCATCAAATTCCTTTATGAGCTGTTAGCATTTAACTTGCACCTAAAACCCTGCAAAGAGAACATGTATTTTCCTTGTCTGGAGACCTGCTTCTATCCTCCATGTTATGTTCAACAAGAGTGAAGGAGGCTGTGGCATTAAGTCACACATGGTATTACTGCCAAGTAGTGAATGCTTTGGGGCAGGAGGCTCTTGTGTCCTCCTTTGCCACTCTTCTAGGACAGGAAGCAGGAGAACGTCAGTTTTTCTGACTGAGAAGCAGAACCCATACTGTGAATTTCCATTTTGTATGTAGCCTTCAGTTTGAAATCTGCTGGAGACACGGGAGAAATTTAAACCAGCTAAGAAGTGTTTAAAGAAAACCCCACAGAGTGTTATTCTTACTAAAACTGGTACATGGTTAGGAATGAGGCAATTCTAACTGCCACAGATGAGGAAATGAGACAATTCTTACTACCCCAGAGGAGGTAAAGTTAATTGAACACCGATATTTATCTCTAGATGTTATTTTTGGCCCCTGGCTTGCTCTCTATCACAATAAAACCATCATTAGAAATCAGTTTTGTTTTAAACCATTGATGTTGATGTATATTTTACTGAGGATCAGCTTCCCACTTATTAAGTAAAATGTTGCATATCACTATTTAAGTAATTATATAGTAGATTTGTCTGTTACCCTAAATGTGTTTCTGTCAGACTTCATACATGTAAGATTTTTTTTTTGAGGACTCTTATTGAATGTTGAAATTTCCCATAAAGCTGTCCCTATGAGGCTTGTGTTTAGATTGATCCCTTGAAGTTCCTTCTTTGTGGTATTATCTACTTAATGTTCTGAGTGCTTGGAAACAGGCAAGTGGGAACCCAGTTTGGCAGTGTTTGATAGTAGTAGGTATTTACATATATTGTATATCCATTAACAACTTGGGTTATTTTCATTTTCTTGTCTCATGTTCTAGCTCATGGGGGATTTCCTTTTGGATTCCATTTCGGGACTTGTATTTGACACTGCAAAGGAAGACTTGGCCTTAAGGACTGGAATACCCCTGCGGATGCTAATGGTGAGAATAGAAGGTAGAAATAGAGGTGGTGGCCAGGGACCAGGCCAGGGAAGCCCTGTCTACTGGGGTCCCAGGACTTTCTTTCCAGATGAAATGAGCTGGCCCACTGTGCTGTCCTGCTGAGCTGCAGGATTTGCACAGCAGATGGAGTGGGGGTTCATCTGGGGCCATCTGTGACTGTTGTTCAAAGGTGTTTTGTGTGTTTTCACAGCAGTAGTAAGGCTGGAAATATTGGCTGAATAAGTAGCTGAACAAATAAACATGGCCTCAAGGGTATACTGAGCACAAATCAGGTTTCTAGTTAGAGAAGAGGCATGTGCAGACTGGGGCTTTGGTACGTTCCTTCACTTTCCTGACCTTTTCTGCAATTGGAACTGGAGTGCTACTTGGCTAACTTTGAGACAGCTTTTGAGATTGGAGTTGAGTAGAACAGACATTGCTTTCATTACCTAAATGATCAGTCACCTTAGGATAATGTCTTGCTTTCTCCAAAGACAGAGCCTGGATTGTACTATATTTCCAAGGATCCTTTTTTCTGAACACAGTTCTAAATTTTTTTATTTGTTTTTATTTATATTTTTACAAAGGATAGACAGTGTGAGATGAACATTGCCTACAAGGAACTAATAGGCTTTTTAAGGTCCAAGCTTTTCCTCCCTACCATGGAATGGCGTGATTTATGTCAGTGGGTGTTAGGCTGTAGTGTTGGGATTGATACTCAGCAAATTATAGTAAACACTGGCCTAGGCATCTGCTTCTACCAGCATCTAGTCAGGGATCACTTCTTTGCTTCCAGCAGGTGGAAACCCCAACTATTGCAGCAAGAAAGTTGAGCGGCTTTCTGAGGACTCTTGCAGACAGGCTAGAGGACAGAGAAGAACTGCTGGCATCAGACATGAAGAAGGATTTCGTCACTCACAGACTTCCCCCCTACTGTGTGGGAAATGTAACAGAGATGTTAGAACCAGGTGGAGCTTTCTGTTTCCTTCTGAGTGCCTGAGGGTAGTGGGGATGCTTGATGCTTTACTGGCTGGTCCCCACTGTGAGCAGTTGGAACATAAACATTTTGGGCTTCATGTGGACAGCAGTCGCCTTGGTGTATGTGGTTTGACAGACATGGTCTCCTCATTAATTCCCCAGTCATTTGCAAGAACTGTCTTGAGTATGATGAGAAATATGAACTGATTTTGGTTGAGAAATGTATTAATGAGTAGTCTCTTATTCATCATCTTCAGAAATGTCGCAAACTCGACTATTGCCATAATCTTGTTAGAATTAAGGCAAGCATGTTAAAATGCTGTTGCTGCCAGGTAAAATAAAAGAATGGTCAAAGATAGCATGGATCTCCCAAGTTGTAGGTGACTAATGTGTGATAGGTCTAGTCTTCAACTGGTATGATGTACTTCCAGATAGGTGCTGTGTCTTTTAAGCTACCAAGAATACTCTCCCAAATTCAAAGTTGTATATTTTAACTTGTAACAAGAAAGCTGCACATGTTGAGAACTGTGGAGTATCTCCGTGAAAGGGCATTAGAAAGGATTTATAGGGTGTGGGCTTAAGCTAGGACATTTCAGTTTCCAGAGGACCAATGGAAACAAATCATTGGTGTGGATTGGTGCTATCCAAAAGTAGGCGAGTCTCTTCTAGGAAGAATGTGTGAGGCTCAAGTTAACCTCAGATGAGCAACACCTTCACTCAGGAACCAGGGTAGAGAGTGCTGGTCACTGATAGTTTGAGCAGTGTTTTTGTTATTGCCTCAGTTCAAACCAAGTATGAGTGGTGATTCTTAGATTTTGATCATTCTGTCATACAGTGATTTTGGCTGACAGTGATACTCTGTTAAACAGTATTCAAGAGACTGCTGAGACCTAGTGCTGACTGAGGCCAGCCCTTTGTCTCAGTGGCAGCAAGAATCCATTCCTTACCAGGTGACGACCACTGAAGTGTACATAAAGTCCCTACTCACGATGATTCCATATACATTTTTATTATACAGTCTTTAAAGGGTTTAGAATTTAATTTTGATTTCATCTATTCAAAATGGCATATTCTACCAGTAATGTATTAATCTTTAGAACAGAATTTGCTAAATAAATCCCACATATGTTCCAGAATGTTTATCTAATGCTTTCCCTTGTTTGGCTACTATGATAAGTAGTTATGATTCCTTAATACTTTCCCAGCCAGATGACTCTATAGGCCAGCTTGTTTTTCATGGAGGTTGTCTTTTTATTAAGTCCATTTTAGAAAGAGTAGACTCTTTTTGTGGTGGGTCTTAAAGGACACTGCTTTTTTACATGACTAAGTCATGTGCCATTGTCATACAGCTCATTCCTTCCAGAGCCCATGTGTGGAGGTGAGTGTTCTGTGCAGAAAGTAATACCGTTCCTTCCATCTACTGTACTCTGGTGGGATTATTTATACCTATGTACTGTATTTCTTGTGTGTGGTGTTGGGAATTGAATACAGAGCCTTGTACATGCTAGGGAAGCACTCTCACACTGAACCCCATACCTAGCCCTCTAATTTACTATTAACTCTATTATTTACCTAATGATATGTGTATGTCACTATAAGAATGAGATTAAACTTGTTTCCTTTTTGATGGCTGGCTTTCTGTTCTAGGTGAAAAGTTCCCAAGGTTGGACAGCATAGTAAGACTTCGGTTTAAAGACCACATTGTACTCACAGTAGGGCCAGATCAGGACCAATCTGTAAGTACCAGAGGGGAGAGATTTCCTCTATTCATACTACTTCTATGAATCTTGGGTTGTTCCAGTTAGGTAATGCCCTTCTCACAGTTATTGTTCCAAACTGTCCTGCCTGTTGGATGTTTAAGGGCTTAACCCCCATCCCTAGAGTCCTCTTCCTTCTCATGTGAGTATGTGTCTGGTCTTCTTAGTCTGCTGCAAGCCACACTGCTCTTGCATGAAAAGATGAAGACCATGTTTTTAGTTTTCCTGTCTCAGTCCTTATCTTTTTCTCAGATTCTCAGACTGTAGAGACCTGGCTTAACATTCTATAGTGTAGATCATAGAGAACAAAATCTATACCCTGTAATTTGGCCTTTTTATCCAGTGGTTCTCCAAACTGGGTGATAGGGGAAAGCTTTCTAAAATTGTAAATTTTTTTTGCTAGAGAGCTAAGTAGTTAAGAGCAATTGCTATTTTTCCAGAGGACCCAGGTTTGATTCTCAGCACCCACATGGCAGCTCACAACTGTCTGTAACTCCAGTTTCAGGGTATTTCGATGTCCTCTTCTGGCCTCTGTAAGTTCCAGGGTATCCATTGTCTTCTTCTGGTCTCTATAGGTTCCAGGCTTGTAGGTGATGTGCAAACATACATGAAGGCAAAATACCCATACCATTAAAAAAAAAAAAAAAAAAATCTGAGTTTCTATCTAGTTAGAAATGGATCCTATGATTTTTTTTTTTTTTTAAAGCCCCTAACACAATACCAAGTCTATGAGAACTATTCCATCCCTTGTGGCTTTACCTGGTAATTCCTAAACATTGAGGGGGGATGCAAAAAGCCAGGTTGTAGCCATTAGGGCTAAGCCTGAAGGAGGAGGACATAACTAAAACCACTAAGGTACACACTCAAACCTTGTTCTAAAAACAGCCTAATGATTCTGATAAACAATTAAAAAGGAATGATAGAGGTTGTGGAAGAAGTAAGTCACCCCATGTAGAGTGAGGACTGATGGGAGTACAGATCATTTGTGACACACTACTGAAATTTAAATGGGGTTTTTAGTAAATGACATAGCTGGTGTTTCTCAACAATTCATCACCTCATAACTTGTCTGTTCCTGGGAATGGCAAATTTTGATAGAAACAAAGTGCCGGTGATTCAAGGAAGAAACTCTCACTGATAGCATTGAGATCAATTCTTGAACATGCTTGCTTTTATTAAAACAGTGATTTCAAGTATCAACAGTTATATTTGTAACTTTGTGCCCAGAGATCTCACTTGAGGATTAAGGCTTTTAGTTTTCCTTAGGGCCAGGTATGTAACTGTATGCTTTAATCCCAGGCAGTTCTTTGAATTCAAGGCCAGCCAGAGCTACACACAGTGAGGATCCTTTCTCCCCCACACTCCCCCAAAAAGATTTTCCTTGGTGTTGAATTCTTTTTAAACCCTCCTAATACTGAAGCCTCCAATATTTCTTCGTTAATTTACCATTTTCTTTAAAGGATGAAGCTCAACAAAAGATGGTTTACGTCTATCATTCTCTAAAGAATCTGAGAGAGACACACATGATGGGAAAAGAGGTGGAAACAGAGGTGTGTTCCAATTGAAAACAAGAGTCTTTCCTGTAGTTTGTTATGGCTGGGTTAATCACTTGTGATTGACACAGGCCATGTGCATTTACAGGTGCAGAGTAGACCTGCCTTGACTGATAGGGCCCATGCACAGGGACAATTAAGTCAGTCAATTTTGTGAGGAATTTATTGATAGCAGCTTTAAAACACAGTAGCTGTGACTTCATATGAAAAGTGTGATAAATGCCAAGTGTTCTGCAACAGCTTAACTACTCAAAGTTGATTGTTGATGGAGTCTAAGCTTCCACATGGGAATTGATGACATTTGTGAGTTTTCTAATTTCAGTTGAAATAAGTTTCATACTTGAAAAGAATATAAAAAATACTTAGAATTTTGTAAGCTTATACAAAAAAAAAAAATGACATGACTTTTTTTTTTTTTTTTTTTGGTACTTAAACAATGTATCCCTTTTCAGACTCATGGACTTCGCTTTCCTTTATCACATATGGATGCTCTGAAGCAAATCTGGAGCGGTTCAGCAGTTCCTGTCAAGGACCTGAAACTTGACACAGATCAAGAAAAGGAGAGCCTAGCACTCTCTCTCTGGTCGGAGTGTTTAATCCAAGTAGTCTAATGCCTGCATACAGAAAACTGTTACTTTCTATGCACATATTTTCAAAGAAAGGAAGATTAATTCCTAGGTGACTCCTGGTGCTCTGATTAACACTCTGGGTAGAGCCATGGTTACACAGAAGAGCAGGGAGAAGCTGGCATACTTCCTTGTATGTACTCAGGGTCACGAGAGGGCAAACAGGAAGTCACTAGGTATCTCAGACTGTGATAAAACCATACTTCTGACAAGTTTATTTAATCCAGTGTTGTAGAAAAGGCACAACTCCAGTACATATGTCATAGAGAATTATGTCATTAACCTGGCTTTGTCTTGGTTCTTTGGAAGAAAAAAACTCCTTTAACGAGCCTCCTTGGCTCCAAAAATACATTTTAACAATTAGAACTTAGGAAGAAAGTTTTTTTTTCTTTTTACAATGAAAATATACATATCTTTGACTATATATGCCCCTTCCCCCATTAAAATAAACACACGTTTCATTAAACAATACTGCCACACCCATGAGAGGCACTCAACGTCTGTGGCTGTGAGGCGCTTCCACATGCTTAGAAGACAGAAGAGCCAGACCAGTATATACATGGAAAGACCCAAGTGTATCCAAAAAAAAAAAAAAAAATACTCAAAGTAGGTAGATCTTTTAAAGTATTCACTGTTATTTAACATTCTAAAGTGCATAGAGGTTGATTTTTAAAATATTGCGGGGTAAAAATAGAGTATTTTTTTTTCTTTCTGGTAAAAGTTGGGGTTTAAGCAGTAGCTGTCTCAGTTAAGTTTAGTCCATCTTAGGAGGGGCAGGCTGTTGACCTGTTCCTGAGCAGGTGATGGTAGTGACTTCATACCTTGCTTAGCTGTAATCTGTTTAAAATGGGAATGAAAGTGAATTGTCTGTCACTGAGTGGAGAAAGTCAGGAAGCAAAGTGGAAGCCCTGCTTTGCTCTGTCTGAACCTTTGGGTAGTCCTTTACTCCAAGAAGACGTCCAACTCTTATGTAAGTAACCCAGTCTTGATAACTACTTTTCTCCTTAAGGACAAGTCAGGCAAAATGTAAGGTCTCCACTATCGAGAGTATTGTTACCTCAGGATATCTTGGCACTCCAAGGTTACTTGTACATTTGTAGTTAGAAGAACTGGTAAAGATTGGCCACACACCAGAAAATACTTCAGTACTAGTGCTATTTGCCTTAAGAAGCTGAGGTCCCTTCCTGGGGTCAGTTAAACAGTATAAATACTTAGGGTATTTCAGTTATAAAAGCTATATAGAAACTGTAAGATTTATTTAATACAGCAGCAGCTTAATAAGAAAGCTTATTAAATATGTCTTCAGTTGGTGCTAAAAATTACTCATCTTCCTGCAGGAGTATGACAACCTGTAGGAGTTTAATTCCCTGTGCCTCACCTACTTAAGCATGGAGCAGAATGCTAATAGCTAATTCAGGTAAAAGCATTGTCCAGTAATGCACCATCAAGAATAAGATTCATGTTTGGTGGTTAGGAGAGAAAGTACAGATTTCAGGAAATTCACTACAACTGGATCCATCAGAAAGGAATGACTATATTTTCTTCACAAGGACACTGTACAACCGGTGAGGATATTTTTAGCTTTTCCATGGAGCAGTAGTTTCACTGCATGGGAGAATGTTCTTTCTGTGAGCGGTGCGGTAGTGTGGACACAGCAACTTCCTTCCCATGCACATAGGGCAATGAGTGGGTGGAGGAGCCTGTGATTCTCACAAGATCTCAATGTCCCATTTCTGTGTTTCTTCTCCCTCCAGGGGGTGATTTACAATGACATGAGTCTTGTCATAATAGTTTCCTCCTAATATAGAAATCACGAAAGGATTAGGTGATTAGCAATTTCACAACCTTTTGTTCAGCACACTGTTAAGCACATCAATATGTTATGTACAAAGCAAGTAGTTTGAAATGGGAAACTTGAGTTTGAACAATGTAGCCATTAAATTGGACCCTATTGTCAAACTGAAAAGCTAGAAAATATATGATTGTAGATGCACTATGCCGAACAGTGCCACACAGAACAAAATCCCTGGAATGAACTCTAGTTGGGTTAGGTATAACTACTGTTGCTGTAAAAACAAAAACAGTACGTAACACTCAACTAAAGGAACAGCTATAAATAATATTGGCCCTGACCTTGCAGAATTAAAGAACAAGGTTAGTTGCCATAAGTTTTAACTGAGGGCTTTTAAGGATCACAGCAATTTAGTACAAAAGATGTTTCTGGGAAAGAAACAGATGGCATCCTTTATTTTGTAGATTATGGTGCTTCGAATTTAGACTTCTAACAGTTCATGAAAATTAAGGTTGGAATGGAAATGCTACTCTTCTAATGAAGGGAAAGCTCAGTTTATTTTCTTCTTAAAACAGTGGTTCTCAACCTTCCTAGTGCTGTGACCCTTTAATACAGTTCCTCATATTGTGACCCCCCCTTACTAGAAAATTAATTTCATTGCTACTTCATAACTGTAATTTTGCTACTGTAATGTTGTAAATATCTGATATGCAGATGGTCTTAGGCGACCCCTGTCAAAGGGTCGTTTGACCCTAAAAGAGGCAAGACCTACAAGTTAAGAACTACTGTCTTAAATACAACTTTTTCTTCAAATGTGACAATGACTTTATTCTCTTGAAAATGTTTTTCACCTGGAAGGAAGAGGTGTGTAACTTCCAATGACATTCAGAGGCATAAAACACTGGGTATAATCAAAGGCCCACCTTTAACATCCAGGACAAGTTCATCGCTGAGATAAGAGCTGATGGTTCCATTTCTGTTCAGCTTCCACTTCTGCCTGAATTGCCCATGTTCAGTCCACAAGGCTACCTTGGCTCCAGGTGTGTCCCGGCCACCAATCACATCAAGACAGGTATCACTGGCCTATACAACAGTTAACAAATAGAATGACTTTACTGCATTTGCCAGCACAGACATTCAGTGGCTTTGTCTTAAAAGTATAATTCCAACATATCTTTATATATGGCTGATGGGAAGGAAAGGCACCAAAAATGAAATATAAACACTTGTTTTAAAAGGCTCTGCCTCTGACAACATGTATTCAGTGAAGGTCTGTTGGACTGCAGTGTTAAGTCCCCTGTTAGCTTAAATGTATTATATGACTTCTAGTTTAAGGAAAAAAAAACACTGTACCATAGATAATTTAGATACAGTAAGCAGGTAATAATTACTTTTAAATGCCAAATCATTGGTGAAAAATAAAAAGTGTTTTCTCAATTAGTGCTCTGTTCCCCAGAACATCAAGCATAATGAGAAGGAAAACTTGAATTTCATTTTTAAAGCATTTTCATAACAGTTTTTTCTATGACTCCACTATAATGTTTGGACTCAAAAAGAGACAACTGCTTTAACTGGATCGTCAAAAGAACCCTTTTCATAAAAGCATTTTGCTTCAGTGGGAGGAATCATTTAGGTACATGTCAACCTTGGTTCTTACTTAAAAATTAGAACTGGGCTTTCTAGATTGTGTATCAGCATTTTTTATGATTATACAATGAGCTGTTTCTTGGAAACCAACATTGTTTTCAGCGTGCCAGCTGATCTGTCATTGTTGTAGTTAACAAAATATTAACATTGGGATGATTTTTTTTTTTTTTTTTTTTGGTACCTTGGATTTAAAGAGTCCTCGACGGTAGTGCCAGATCTGAGTGTCCTTCCCACTGTAGGGAGAGATGCACACAGACATTGTCCGTGTATCAGCTAGGTTCCCAGTGACTGTCAAATACTCATCCTGGGCTCGGTTCCTTATTCTGATGTACACTGCAGGCTACAAAAAGACAAAAACCATTTAAGCGGGGGGGGGGGGGGGGGGGGGGGGGCACCTCAAACTTCCAGATTGGAAAAGTAATCTTTCTAAAGCAGGAAAGTGAGAAGGTACAATCTAATAAGTATGGCTTCACTCATTTCTTTAGCTAGTATGTAGATAGTACTTCCTATTGCAAAATCCTTGAGCACGAAGCTTAAATGATACATTGTTTATTAAACATTCTGAAAGATGCCCATCTTAGGAGAGTAAAAGGTAATAGTTGCATTCACCAGAAGTCAGTGTGGCAAGGCTGGGGCAGTGAGGAATTAAGGACTTGGTGAGTTTTATCATGTCTCTGATATTCTGGGAGGAAGGGGGTTCATTTTGGATCACCAATCATGTTAATCAGGCACACTGCCTGGAGTAGTGATTAAATGGTTAACAGCTGATAGGGAAGGTCCTGAAAACCCAGACAGCAAACCCTTTATCTTTCATCTAAAGAAGAAATATCAAAGATCATATTTCACTCCTTTGTCTAGAAAATACATGACACATAATTTTCACAAGAAAAGATGAAATCCAAGACCACTAAGAATAGCGGCTAATATTTGCTGGGTCTTTAGATACATCAAGCCATGTACTAAATGTTTTCAGTGCTGTTAATTTTGTCAGAATAACTAAAACCTTTCAGAGAAAACATCTGTGGCTTCAGTTTTACAAATAAAGTTCACAAAGATAGGGAGCCATGCAGGAATGCAGTGGTTGTTCTTATAAGTAAAACAGTAGGAGGACACTAGAAGCATCTCAAGTATCCAAGGCCTCGGGTCCTAAAGACCCTAAAGTACAAAACACTATTCCTTCTGGGTGAGAGCTGGCATCCTAACTAGAAAATTTTTGCTGGGTAATAAATGAGCTGCTACTTAGAGTACTTCACTGGGAATCTTAACTGCTGGCCAGATAAGTGAAGCAGGGTATATGGCAAGACCAACTTATGACATATCAGCATGATGAAGCTGTTGCATTTGGTAAACGGCTATTGTTTTTAGCATTTGTATGGCACCTACATATTTAAATTACTAAGAAAGGCAAGTGATTTGGCTATTGAAACAGGTGAACAAGACGTCTACCTCTTAGTGTCTTAAAAAGTAAACTACTTCCACATTTATTTTTGTAAGACATCTTAGAGACCTATGTGGTCCTTCCTCCCTTTCAGGTTCTTGGCCTCCTGAAAGAATTGGTATTTCCCCAGGAATTCCATGCTGTCAGAAAAAGTTTAAGTTCTCTTGCCAGCCAGAGGAGGAACTGCCTCCCACCAAAAGATTGTACAGTTCTGACAACTTACCAGACCACCCTGCAGGACAGCCTTGATCCAGACTATGAGTCAACCACTGGCAGGGCTAGAGACCAAACCTTGACAAGGACTGCTTAATTATATATCCCTCTAGCTTTCTTTTTAAACCTAAACCTCCCATCAGTTGTCTCCAAAACAGTCTGGGTGGGTGGGATCCCTTATTCTTGAATGTGGTACATTGGATGGATTTCTGTCTCTGCTCTTGCTATTCTTTCTTTCATTGGTGTATTGAAGACATGAGATCAAGACTAGCTTATTATACTGTCAGTACCTAGACTTTTACTCCAAGAATTCTAAGAACTCTGGCATCAGTAATTATAACTGTAACAACGTATTTAAGTATCCACAACTCAGTGTTGTCTCTCACAGTAATGATTATTCTTGAAGCTTCAGTGAACTTTTATAGTTTCATTACCTTGCACATGTAAAGAAATAGGTATGATCTTCACGGATGACAGAGCTTCAATTACTTTAGGACTAAACATCACAGTTTTAATCAATTAGACCAAGCAAGGTACTAATTACCCTTGTAGTCTGACTTCTCTGTAATTACACTTAAAATCACTGACTTATGGATTCCCAACCTCAAGGAGGATCACGTTTTAGTTATTCCCTGGTTCCTCAACAAGGATGAACTATATTAACACTAATAACTGTACCAAAGTTATAGATAGTAACAAACTACTGTTTTCAAAGCTGAAAATTCTTTTGTTGGGTTTCAAAGATGTGGCCTACTTAGACAATAGGGAAAATGATCTGAAGCATTTTTTAAAAAATTAAATCAGAATATTTAGTATAGAAGTACAAGCCAAGATGAATTTGAAAGGTTGAAGGTAAGCCCCGTTTATGAAGACACCATATGCTTTGGACACAGGACTCAGAAGATTTGAACTGGATCTGACTGCCTTTCAGAGTACCAGAAGATGCTATGCAAGCTGCCAAGGGAGAGAAGTAATCAGTAGCCCTACCCAGTTATGACTGTGTTAATGTTAATCACATTAACCAGGATGACCAGATATCCCTAAAGATGCCATAGTGGCACTAATATCTTGTTAATAACCAACAGCTTTCTAATTTGACTTAAAGCACGTGCCTAGCTGTTCTAGGGAAGCTGGCTAGGAGACTCTATCATGCCTGGATAAAAATGTGGGTGGTGCGGGTCAAATATGTCATCTTTGAGTTCACCAGGTCTAATTCTAAATTCTAAACTGCAGGTCAACTAAATGTCTGTCCTAGTATGTAACCTTGTCTTCGAGGACATTAAACATCTATTCACTTATACAGTCAGTATTTGAGGACATTAAACATCTATTCACTTATACAATCAGTAAAATAGGCATTTCCACTTCTCTGAAGTGGTTTCCAAGAGAGTAAGAATAAGCACAATTCGTCTAGATTGATGTGGTTATAATCTACATACAGTATCACAGAAAAAGAATCAAGTCTTTTAGGATTTTAATTTAGACTGGGAAGACACATCTAGGAGGACCTGGCTATTAGAAGAATAGTTAAAAGCTAGCTTGGCAAAGAACAAGGAAACATTCTTCACAGAGGGCATAGCCTTGTTATCAGGTAGAATGGAAAAGCCTTCTGAACTTTAGTGCATGTGACAACAGACACCAGTGAGGAGTTGAGGCTGGAGAAACAAGGGGGAAGAAAGTCAGACCCCACAGGCTGTGATGAGGAATACAGATTGTGTCCCGAGTGCAGTGGGAAGCTTTGGAATGTGAGACTGACAAGTAGTAGGTGTGTGATAAATACTATTTTAATTAAATTGCCAGGATTCAATCTGAAGATTATGTAAGGGAAGATTCAAATGTAGAGAAAGTAAAACTTGTAATATTGAGGATTCTGATCCCCCCACTGTTTACCACAGAATTAACACTTTTAATATTTATGAAAAGAATATGGCTGATGGAACTTCAGATTCAACACTAAAATCCAATGTTAATCTTGGATAAAATTTTATCAACTGGCTAAAATGAGTTAAGATTCCTGCATAAGAACATAACCTTCCCCCCTCCCTGGTTACTGAAAAGACAAGAGTATTTGATATTTCAGATACTGTGGTTTATGACATTTCTGTCAGAAAATCAAGATACCTGAATCTGTTTATTCTCAACTTCTTACCTGCTTTATAGGTCGGAGAGAACCAAGTGTTTTCCACCCACTAAATGCTGTCCAGTTTGGGATCTCATTAGGCACAAGGAGGATTTGCCTTCCCAAGAAATTGGATCCTTCATAAGCTATCCATCTGCAAGAAATTAGGAAAGAAAAATATAGGCAAACAAAAAAAGCAACGTCTTACTAATAACCATTATACCATGTGGTTTTAGATTTGTAGACTTTTAAAAGTATATAATTACACAGTTTTCCTTGGTAGAGGTCTAGATGATAGTCACTGTGTCGGGCTCCTGCACATCCAAAATGAATGAGGTTCCCTCCAACTATGAAATCCTGTATTCCTTTGATACAGCAAATCTCAAAACATTTTAATACTGAAATACATATCTTGGCCTCTTACCATTACCTAGGAGGAAAATATTCTCTCAGTTGTCAGATGTGCTTCAGAGCTTCTCTAGACAGCTGAAATCTCTCACTTCTACCCACAACATCCCAAGGCCGCCAAGGGCTACCCACAGAAATACCTTTCACTTTTTTTAAAGATGGCTGGGGCCTTTGCAAAATTTCCCTAACACCACTGTGTTCAATCCTGGTTGTGTTATAAATGTTTATGTCCATTTCTTCCCAGCCTGGCTATGGCTGCTTTTGTACCACTATTACAGTTTCCTAGATGTCAGACAGATGTGGCCCACAAACTGAAAACACTATCTGGTCCTTGACAGAACAGTTTGCCAACCTGGGTGACACTAGGGTTGCCAGAAGAACCTAAAATTTTGAGGGAGACTCAAGATCTCTGTAGACACTTTGAAGTGTGGAGGATGAGGCTTGCCTCAGACGCAGTACTCTGAAAGTGCAGTATGTGTTGCCTAACATTCAATAAGTCTATAATTCAGGAGATACAGAGCAATAATAACAGGAAAGTATGCCCGTCAGAGGGGAGAGTTCCCAGAAACAGGTTCTCCTAAGGCTTGTTGTATGGACCAGTGTCCCCGAAGGACCTGATCTGCAGTATAGCTCCACTGAGATGTGGTTGAACCTTTAGGATGTGGCACCTGGTGGGAGGTCCTTGAAGGGATAGTGTTATCCTGGTCCCTTCCTCTTGCTTCTTGGTTCATTATACTGATTTTTGTCCAAATAACATTAATATCCTGGTTTGCTACTCAGATGCCTAAAGCAGTCAGGCTCCTGATCTCAGACTGGAACCTCCAGAACCGTAAGACGGAACAAATCTTTTTGCAGTTTAAATGTCTCAGGTATTTCGTTGTAGTAACAGAAAGCCATTGCTGCTATAGCAGTGGCTTCTGTCCTTTAGTTTCCTAGAAGAAAACTTCTTTATCTTACAGAGAACAGTAATTACTGTAGGAAAAGACACCAATTCCTGCATTAAGTTTTGGCCAGGAGGGAGGAACTGAGGAAAGTCTGATTTATTAAATTCATAAAAGCTTGAGTAGAGCCCTGACTCAAACTGACTACTGTGAGGAAAAGTCCACCCTGTTTCCCACAACTGAGACCAGGCTTGGCCAAATTATGGGTATATTGAGGCAGTGGGGTGGACAACATTCCTTTAACCTATTAGAACTTTCTGCACAAATCTCATCAACTACGTGCAAAGGCAGGTCAGTATGACCAGAGATGCTTAGCCACCTCCAGGTTTTATCTAATGAATCCCATTCCATGTTGATTTCAATTAATTCCACACATAGAAAAGTGACATGGGATCTCATTGCCATCACAGATCCAAGAAACAACACTGCAGAGAGATTTTTTTAAAATTCAGCTTGGCAAGGAGTAGGTGGCTCAGCATAAAATGGTATCCTGGAAGCCCATTGTAGCCCAGGAAGGGCTTTAAACAGACCCACTATCCTTGAATTTGTCCAACAATTCTGTTGTGGAGAATTGAGAATAGTAGATAGATAAAAAGCTACCAAGAATAAAGAGTGTCAAGGTGAAATTGCACACATTTTCTAGAAAGGAGTAAAAATAGGAAGGTGAGAACTCTTCAGCAGTGTGTCAAATATCAGTTTAACTTAGATATGTAAAAAAAAAATGTGAAAATCCTGTATAGGGTTTTGAAATGCATGCAACTCAAATGGTCTTAATTAACTGGGAAGTAATATTCCGGAATCCTATGCTAAGACAGAATAAACCAATTAATTTTAATAAAGACTAAACCATGTGAAATACTTTTCAGAGGAAAATTTAAATTGTTATATGTGAAATATCTAGAGCCATTTGTTACAATAGTTGACTTAATTTTCAATTCATTTTCTTTACTTTCTTGTTGATTACCCCATATATTTAAACAATACCACATAATTTAAAAGCCATAGGCAATAAAAAGTCATCTTTATATTAACCACCAACAACTATGCATGTTTTCATAGTTGAGTTTTGGTTGAAAATACCAGCAGTCTTAAGAGCAGGACTCTTCTGTGCCAGACTCAGCTATGGACCTCAGATATTGACAGAAAGGCAGATTTCTCTGGAAACAAAGCTTCATCTAGAGGCCTCTCAACAATCTCTGTTAAACACAAATGCTCAAGTACATACCTAATTTGTACATTCATAACAGTTTCTTAAAGACAGTTTCTCAAAATGTAAGGATTCAGAACATGTGCAACCTGGTTCCACTCTGACTAGTAACAGAAGTGAACAGACACATTGGTAGGCAGGATGCTTCAGCCAGTGTTGTCCATATGAAAATGAGTAGTCTGGTACAGACTATGTTCAGACAAGCTGTCAGGTGAAGAGTAAAAATCAAACCATCGTGGTTTTTTATACAGGCACTTCCTTAATAGGCAATTCACAGTCAGAATTGATGCTATAATGAAATTTCCCCTGAAAGGGAAGTAAGTTCAAGTAAAGAAAGTTACCTGGTGGAGCTGCTTTATGATCTGTGCTCTGATGGGGTACCAGCCCTCCTCCCCAAAAGGTCTTTGTCCCAGATCACTGCATACTGTCATATACTGGGCATGGTTCCTATTTAGACTGAAACTACTACTGCATCAAGAGGAACAGGATCAGGAGCACCAGCAGGCTAAAACAGCAGTGGTGGGGAGGCAGAGCAACTGAGCCGACTCTCTCGTCCCTCTCCCATACTCACAGTCCACTCTTTATCCACATGGACTGGGTGTAGAAGTGCAGGTCCTTGTTCAAAACAGAATTCACAGCATCTTCAAGGTGCAACTCCCTTCCCTCACAATGTTCCAGGGCAAAGAGGCTGATGGAGGGTTCCTCAAAAACCTAAACACAAAAGAGAAAAAAACATCACCATAGGGGTAGGCACACCTGAAAGACAACCTAGTCTCAAATACAACCTTAGGAGAAAGAGAAAAGGCACTCAATTTAAAACATAGCTAGAATACGCAGACACAGGCAATTTTCTCACTGAAATTAATTCATGTCAGACAATAGAAGCAATGGTGTTCCTTTTCACTCGTTAGTCTATGCACCTGGGAAATGAGGCATTACTAACCAGCGGGAAAGCTGGAAGAATTATAGTAATAGTATAATGTAACATGATATAAAAATAGACAAGCATGCCGTGTGCGAGTACTCAGGAAAAGCAAGGTGAGTTTTCAGCAGGAGGAATCAGTGAAGATGCGTGAATGTGATGGCACATGACTGAAAGAATGCAACAGATTTGTACGCAAGAGAAGATTGAGGAAAGCCACTTTATGCAACACAAGCATGTGGAGGGCGTTACATGGGGGATGCAGACATGCATGGGCCTTGTTAGAGGAGTAGCCAGTAGAACCAATCAGTAAGAAAACAAGTCCCACAGGAAAGGTGTTGGATGTGCTCACTGACTGTCATCATGTATGGAGTTGCCACATTTCCTGCTACACTGACAGGGCAGGAACAGATTGACTGCCAAGGGAGAGTCAAGGACTAAGACTGTGATGAAGCAACTTGATATAAAGGAAGTACTCCAAGCAGCGGGAACTGAAGCCACAGTTCAAACACGAGTAAATAAAGGCTCTTAGCTTCTCATTTTTATATGTGTTTATCTATTCAGAGATGCATGTGTGTTGAAGCCAGGGGTCTGTGAGAAGAGGGGAAAAAAAGGCTTTAAAGAAGAGGGTAGGGATGGTAACAGGGCACACAGGCTATGAAAGTAAACGGGGAAATCCTGACCATGGAAGAGCTTGGGGGAGGGCAGAGATATGAGCCAGAGGAGGGGATCAGAAGGGTCAACCAAAACTAAGTATCAGCAAAAAATGTCACAAGGACACCTGCTATTTTGTAATCAGCTGAAACATTTTTTAAAATAAAACATCAAAAACCAATGGGCTCTCTTACAAGTGACCTGCAGATATAATTGCAATGGAGCAAAATGACTTGTGAAAGAGTCATCCCTTGCAGAGGTGTTTGGAATTGCAAAGGCAGGGGAATCATTTATATGTCCATCCTAAGAGGGGACTGGCTCAATAAGTAAGGCAGTTCATTACTCAGGGATCCTAGAGAGCTGCACAAAGACCGAGAAGCTCTTTCTGGAAAGATCACAAGACAGTCTGGAGAGTCAGGGAGATGGTATAAAATAGCATACTTTGTGGTTAACAGTTTGTAGAAAAAGGAAAACCTATACATATAAATATATGCTTGTATGTGGATTAAACTTGGTTTAGAAACAAAAAAAAAAGCCTGCCTCTTCTGAGACAGCATCTACAAAAGCAAAAGACACGAGAGAAAAAAAAACTTTTTCACTGCATGCCTTTTGCTGATTTTTGAGTTTGCTGGTAATATATAATTTATTTAGAAATTTATATTGATAATTATTGTTAATATATTTATATTTATGTATTTTTGTGAGTTTTTCTTAATATGGCCACTGGGAAATTTATCTGGCAACAACATGAATAAAGAATAGAGAGATGGCAAATAACAGTGCCAGTATACTGGTGGAATATTTGAGGTCAGATATAGAAAGAAAAACAGGCATGATTTGGGGTAGGGGATAATTTAGAAACAAGGCAAGGCTAGGGAAACCATAACAGTGATGAAGTAGGTACGTTAAGGCAAACAAATGGATACCCGAGGAAAGAGAAATGAAAAGATAGAGCTGGAGTGTGTGGGGGGGGTGATTACATTGGTGAAGTATCTGTTGTGCAATCATAAGAATGTGGATTAGTATCTCCAGTACCCACAAGAAAGCTGAGCCTGGGAGCATGCGCTTGTAACCCTAGTGCTGGGAGAGTAGGAACAGAGACAAATGGAGTTGCTGTGCCTGAGGAGTCTAGCCAACCGGTGAGCTGTGAGTTCAGTGAGAGAACGTGTCTCAGAAAACAAGGTGGAAAGTGATAAAGGAAGGCACCTCAAGCCAACCTCTGGGTGCTACCTCTCACATACTCATACACGCATTTTAAAGGAAAAGTAAAAAGTTAGGACAAGAAGCATGGGGATATATATCATTATTTACAAGGTAATCTGGAGGAAAAGCTCTGCCCCAAAACTTAGGACTTAATCATTAGAATTGGAAGTCTTCATCCTAGAATAGGAGAAAGATAAGCTACAGAGAGACGTGAGACATATACTGGATTCTTTGATATGGACTTCCAGGAGACCCTGGTGTACAGAAGGTGCCTTTGGAAACACCCAGAAGCTGGAGAAGCCTAAGGTGAAGCTGGATGGTAACTGAAGCCTAGGTTGAAAGAATAGAAGAGGAGAAGGAAATCACTGTACTGTACTGACTGACACATGGGGGGTGGTGGTGTTGACACTACAAGACAGTGCCTGGTGAGCTGGAGATGGTGATGAAGCTGTGTGGGTTCTCCAGGGAGGCCACTAATGGTGATCTGAGTGAGAACTTTTTTCCTGGTGTGTCAGATATATGAGGAGAGAATCTGGGTTGTGAAGGCTGAGGACTAAGTATCAACAAAGTGAGGACAGGGTGGGTGTACACACTCCTCTTTGGAAATAATCATGTGGAGAAAAGGGAAATGGCATGGCGGGTGTCTATGAACTTGCTTGTGGGCACCACAGAAAGTCATAGAAAGAAACTGAATGATGGAAGACGAGTAAGATATTTAAGGTTCATATTACTTCAGAACCTCTTGCTGGATTGGTCCATGAGGAGATGGGTCTCATTGAAAGGGATTTACTCTACGTCCTCTGAAATACAACATCCTCACTCTGTATAATGTCACTTGTACGAATACGGTTTCAAGGCTGACAGCTTGGTATGAGATAACCAACTTGGGACCTCTACCCTACGGAAGACTGTTTCCCCTGTACTCAGCATTCTTTGGTTGCTTGTAGTCTCATCAGCATGGCTGCCTGAACAAGTCAAGAACGATACCAATAGACATGCTAACGTGGAAGGGGTAAATCTCATAGTCCCTCAACTCTAGACAGAGAGGAGGCGTATTTTTACATTATGTGCTCAAGGGCCTAGAAATCAAGCCTTGCACTCCTTCGACAACTTTCTGTGGCTACAGAAATGGTGTATTCTGCCCTGTAAAATTTGGCTCTACTAGACATATGTTGTCAATGAACATTTAGAACATATTCATCTGACCCATGAACTAAAGCCATTTAGTTGCATTTAAATTTAACCATATGTAGCTGGTATATGGGATTAGACTGTGCAGACCTAGATATCAGAGGACAGCAGAAAAGAAGTGAACAAACTCCTGCTATGCAGAGATTGAAAACTACAAGTGATTTACCACTCAAACGTTTGTCCTCCCTCCGTGAACACCACTCACTGGGCAAGGAGGAGCAATTCAGTATTAACCACTGAGTTCTCAATTTTCTAGTTACTTTCCCTAGTATTACAAACTAAAAATTAAAAGTATTCTAATAGTTGACAGGATAAAAGTGATTAAAAATGAGGTAATCAAAGTCCATAAGAAACTTCTGGATTTATTGTTGACACTTTTTCAATATCCTTATTCTCAAGGTTTTGAAAAAAGCATTTCAGCTGACTGCTATCCACGCATCTATTTGGTGAGCTATGGCTTAGGGAAAAAGGACAGACAGGCAAGGAGCCTTGGAAAGGGGTCAGAACCAACCATCAGCAACAGGAAAGAGTCTTCTGCAAAAAGTGACAGACAGACAGGAAAGGTTTAATAGTCACAGTGAAACTTGTAACCCAGAAGGGGAAAAAATTAAAAGCCTATGTAATTTGTAAAGCAGGGGTAGCGTGTATGTCCCCCCTCTCCTTGAAGAGATGCCCGCTAAGGCATTTTTGAAAAGCTGCCTTTGAAAACAAACTCCATCAAATTTGTTCCCTTCATCTAGCAAGTCAACATCTTAGAAATTTATCTAAGACGGAAAGTTTGAGGGAATAAAAATGATTCATTCCTCTATTTCAAATGATGTGGGGGAATTTAGGAAAATGTATCAAGCAACTGAGATAATGCTTTAAAGAGTTTTTAAGAGTTTATATGAACCAATAAAGGATACTTTCAGAAAGGAAGTAAGTTAACCCAGCAAAGAGTACAGTCTAGCAGCATTAGCCAAGTAAGAGACATGACTAACAAAGCACGGTGGAGAAATAGCCCACTTCCCTACTGACAGTGAAAGGGCATCATCTAGTCCAGCCCGGAAAGCATTTCACTTGGGAACACCCATTGTTTCTAAACTCAAAGACTCCCTTTTAGAAGTCTGGTATATCAGATATGTCTATGTGTGATGTATTTGAATTTTATACTTTTTCCATGTAAATGTTTTATGTATATATATGTAATATACATATTATTTATTTATATATTTATATAAATTTATCTTATATATATGTAATATACATATATATATATATAAAATTTACAAATATAATTCAAAACTAGATTCCAAAGGGCAACACAGTGCTAATCTGGACAGGATTATGGATATGACCGATAAACTGATCATTCAGAAAGAGTGTCCAAGAACTATTTTTAAAAATCATCTATGTTCTGATGCATTTCCCAAATTTGAGGACAGCAAGATCCGAAAAGTATTAGTAAGTTTAAAACTGAAGGTGACAGAGTAATCTATACTTTATAAGAACAATGGAAACCACAAGATTTTAATTACAAATTGAGCTCTGTAAATGTCATGGCTCTGGTCCATGTTAAATTAGAGGAGAGCCAACCACTCGGGGCTAAAGTTTCCTCTTGAGAGTCAGCAGTAACAGGATATTCCTGCCAGGTCAAGAGTGAGCCTTGCAACGTGGATATAGTTTCAAAGAGGAGTGTGTGCGCAGGTCATGAAAGAAAAAGAATGTGTGGATAATTTACATAAGTGAAAATTTAAATCAGAAAAAAATAACTGTTCCTCCTTGTCCCATCAATTAATATATGTTAAGATAATAATAGTGATAATTACCATTGCTTAATAAGTGCTTGTTTGTCATTACTGCTCTAAGTGACTCACATTGCATATGTGTGTGTGTGTGCGTGTGTGTATTATATAAACGAGCAAATATATTCTTATTTCTCTGATTATAGAGGTCTAAAACCAATTTTCTCCCTAATTTATTTGGCAACAAATTTAACCTGAATAAACACAGGTATATTTATAATATTTATGTGGGGTGTATCAATGCATAAATTTCATTCTAGAAACAGGAATGTGTTTAACAACACAATGCTTTTTGGAACCATCAGAGTGTTTCCTTAAACACCATATACAATTCAGATGCTTTTTAAAATGTGAAAAAAAAATCTAAATCCTAAACTACATTCCCATTAGGGATTCTGGAATTCAATTTAATTTAATCCCTAAGGTTTACCTTTGATGGAGGTACTAGTCTTACCTGTTCTCTGCAGTTGAGGGGCCAAGGCCCAGATCAGAGTAAGGGAAAGGACTGGCTTTTGAGCCTATGGCCAATAGCCCCAGATGTTCTAGGTACCAGTTATTTTAAGATGCAGAATACGAGCGGTCGTCAAGTGTGAGGCGACCTGAAGCACTGAGCTTCTCCATGCTCAGCTGGTGAACACCTAAGATCCCAACTTTCTCTATACCTCTGCTACCTATGGCTGGAGGTCTGAGACCTCAGTATACGTACTCTGCTAGAAAAACTACAACCACATCGTCACACGTTCAGTATAATTGTATAAGAAGCTTAAATCTAAGTGCTAATTTTAACTTCGTATGAAGTTAACAAGTCTATGACATACTTTGACACTGCATAGATCTTTAGGTTTCAAATCACTGTTTTTAAGGAAAATGTCCTGAGAGTAACCAAAGACTTATTAACTGCTTAGATAGTAAAAATAATATCTTACTTAGAAAGTATTAGACACTGAGAACAGTTCTACCTGTACAGCCCAACAACTTCAGCTCCCTGAAATATCTGCCGAATGAACCAGTGAAAAAGGGAAGTGGAAATGAACTAACTTAGTGACATGAACCATAATGTGTGGCCTAAATACATTCGCTTCCAAAGAAATGCCAAACTACTGGGAAAAGCTAAATGAAATGACAATAATCTAATAGAACACTCATAAATCTTTAAAAAGACGAATATGATATCCTCTGGGCTACAAAATCCTATTAACACCTTCAGCCTATCAAGTCATAGTTTTGCATAAACATGAATTAACTGTGTTTTGTTTTTGTGGGCTGCTGCCCTATCACTCAGCACTGCACTAAAGGGCTTCACAGCACTGGCTCATTTAATCCTCACGCTTGAGTAAATCAGAAAGTGAAGACCTAGAGAAAAAACACGCACTGGAGAACACTCAGGTAGGTATCAGTGGTGGAGTCAGAGCTGAGCCAAGAGCTATCAGACACCGAGACAGACTTCAACAGCTACCCTCCCTACAGAGCCCTCTTCACTCATTTTAGAAAAATCAGCTTCACTATTTCATGTTGGCATCCCCTACATTATAATTCATTTCAGAAAGAGCAAATAACATATGACCATCCACCCAGCAACTACAAGTATTACGTCTTGATTTTCCATTTGTACTTTTTTTTTACTCAGTTGGCAAATAATGTGTATGTATTTATTAGGCACACTGTATGTACAATGTAAGATGATCAAATCCGGTACTAGTGTTTAAACTTCCTCAAATATGAAACTATCAAACTCTTCCAGGTTTTTTAATGAACATGTAGTGAAGTATTTACAATATACAAAATTCGTATCAAAAATTTAAGTAAGTGAAATGTATTGAGTACACCTGAATTTAAACTTAGGAGTTTCTAGAGGGAGCCTGGTTTTCTTGCTTCTGGTGTTTGAAGCTCCGCTGTTCATGCGTGCAGCTGCCCACTGCTAACTCTATACTATATTCTTCCTCTTATTTAAATGTGCTACTGTTTTCTCTCTCAGTGCTATGACAAACACCCTCATGTTGCCCCCACTGTAACTGCAATTTTTTCACTAGCTGCATATGAATGATCACATTAATCTGCAGGCCTCTAAGGTTGTAAGACAATAAATTCCTGTCAACCAATGAGATTTTTCAATAATTCTACAATTAAACCAAATTTTGGTACTGTCATATTTTTGAATGCTTATATCTAAAGTAAGATAACAGTGTTTCATTTTTGTTTCAATTTGTATTCCAGTAACCATCCTTGAGGTCTAATGTCTCTTGCACATTCTAAGTCATTTTCTCCTCATTTATAAATGGTGGATTTATATCCTCTGCTGACTTTCTCACTTCATTTGAAGAGCTCTCCCAGTATTCTATATACAAAATACAAGAAACCTTTGCAAGTTAATATGGCCTGCAAGCATATTCCTTCAATTTGTGGCTTCCTGTGGCAGGCTGAGTAATTAATGCATATATATATATATATGCATTAATTACATTAATATATATATATATATAAAATTAAATTCTGAGAATCAGTGAATACATTTTTATTTAACACAGAAAAGGGACTTTAAGGACATGACTAGCAGTTAAGGATCTTAATCTGGATTACTGAGGCAAGCCGAGAATAACCACAAGGCCTTCTAAGAGCAAGGCAGGTTAGAGATAAACCACAAGGAACAAAGACACTTGACAGACCAGCATGGCCCTGAACGAAGAAAAGCTAGTAGCCTCTAGAAGAGGTGAGGAAATGGATTACCACCTAGAGATTTACAGAAGAAAATCAGTCCTGTCTGCACTTTAATTTTGCTCCAGTGAGACCTATTTCAGACTTCTGGCCTCTGGGATTGTAAGACAGTGAATTCCTGCTAAGTGACCATATTCCCAGTCATTCATTGTGGCAGTGCTAAATTTCAGTATTCCAACCAACACTCATGTTGAAATGTACTTTCCATCATGAAATCTGAAGAGTGTATAAACTCATCAGGGTACGGGTGCTTGGAAGAGGGACCTTCAAAAAGTAATTAAGGTTAAATGAGGCCATAAGAGTGGGGACTTCTGCGGAGCTCAGTTCCTCACCCAATGCTACCGTCCCTGCTGCCTGAGGACTCTGCAGCCCCTATGAGCAAGAGGGACATCACCAGAGGCAGCTGTATCTTGCATGTCCCACACTCCCAAACCATAAGCTAAACAAGATTTTTCTTTGTAAATTGCTAAGTATTCACTTATGGCAACGAGACACAGAATACGTCAGGCAACAAGGCAACATAGACTCATGTTTGCCTCTTACCTTTTTCCTACTGACCCCTGCTTTCTGTGTCTAAGGATGTCCATCATGCTGTGCTGTCTTCAGTCGGAGAATTTCCTGTATTCTAATTCATAAATTTGGCTTTTCATGTTTAGGTTGTGTTTGGAGTAAAGGAACATGGTTATTGTTTTTTTTTTTTTTTTTCCTTCATGTGAGATGAAGGAAATGTTATTAACATTTTAGTGATAGTACATACAATGTGTGTTAAAGAGAATAAACTGTCTTAATTCTGATTCTATTTTTTAAGATTGCATGTTTCATTGGCATCATAACTTTACTCCAAGTTCTCCAACAGGCTCTTGTTACCATGACTCCTTGGCTTTGCCTGCTTATAGTTGCCAGGATAAGAATTATTACTTCAGAAAGCCAAATTTCTATGCCAAGCCACCAGGAAGACACTGGAGAAGCAAGGAGCAGCATTCTGCTCCCATGGTAATGTATTAACAGGTTACCCAACAAGACAGTGGGCCAGCATTTACTTGTCTCAACTTGGCAGCTGGAAACTCACACTCACCTCCTATAAAAGCCAGCGATTGCTCAGGTATCCTCATGTCTGTGCCCATTATTCTTAAAATAGTCTGTTCAGCTTATTAAAGCACTTCATCAGCAGATGACAGTGGTAAATTATTGCCCCCATCATCCCTCAACTTCCAAAGCTACAAAGAGCATTTTAAGAGGATAAGACACAACAAGTGCACGACAAACCCAAAGTACAGACCCTGTATGGAATAAACTCGGGAACAAGAATGAACTATATCCAAGTACTGCCTGTTTATACTTGGTAGGACTGGGTCATTTGCCTAATTATTAAATAATGGAGTCCTGATTTTTATGGCAATGGGCTAAGCAGAGGGGACTATAGGTCACGACTTAAAACAAACATAATTATCTTTTCCTTGTCCACAGTGACTACAGTAATTGTGACTAAGGGCAGGGAGATTTTTAAAATGCAGCTGGAAGGAAGTATAGTGAATGACCATTTAGTGCAGACAAATTACCTTGTGATAGTTTTTGTTGTTGCTGTTGTTTATCAACTTGACACAGAACCATCCGGCAAGAGGGAACCTCAACTGAAAAGATGCCTTTATAGAACTGGCCTGTGGGAGAGCCTATAGGGAATTTTCTTGATTAAAGATTGATGTGGGAGGGCCTAGGCCACTGTGTGGTGCCACCCCTTGAGGATGTGGTCCTAAATGTAGGAAGGCTGAGCAGAGCCATGAGGAACAAGCCAGCAAGTGGCATTCCTCCATGGTCTCTGCTACCGTCCCTGCCTCCAGGATCCTGCCTTCCTGGTTTCCTCAGTGGTAATGTGTGACGTGAGAGTCATAAGTTGAGATAAACCCTTTCCTCCTCCAAGTAGCTTTTTTTTTATGGCAGTAATAAAAACAAACTAAGACGCTTTAAGCATCAGTCACTTGTGGTTATTTAATTTAAGTCTAAAAAGACATAGACAGAGGAAACAAAACATGCATTTGTTTCCATAAAGCAGTGCAAAATAGGAAAAGATGGTAAGTGGTACTGGCAGGGAGCAAAGGGAGAGCTTCCTGAAGGATACCTGACAATGGAACTGAGACTGGACTGTACCAGAGGGTCACACAAAAGATGCCAATGAATGAATAAACAGCTCAGAGGCACCTTCACAGTGGTTTGGGGAAGATGAGAGAGAAACTCTGAATTTGGTTAAGGAAGGGAAATGAGGAGAGGGGGAGAGAAAAAAAAATAGTAATATCCTGTACTCAGCTACTGATTAGATGTTTGAAATCACAGAGTAGGGCGAATCAACAATACATTGTTATATAAACAGAGGGGGATGGTAATGATAATGGATTTCAGCAGAACTAGCGGATGAAAGAACAACAAATCCAAGAGGGGAAATGGGATGCTAGAATACTTCTGCTGAGGATGTACTTGGAACCTCAGAGAAGTGTTAGGGGGAATGCTGCTTACGCCCAAGACCTGGAATCGGCTATATTGGCAGGGGTGAGAAGTGGAGTTATGACAACAGAAACTTCCAGGTAAGAGAGACAGTGGCCAAGGACAGATCCCTTGGAAACACTCTCAGAGGGTGCAGGGGGAAGAGGGCATCTGCATTTCATGATATGAGTTCACTGTATTATTCTCTGTTGTCTTTTACTTAGTACTTAGTAAAAAAATTGGCACATGATAGGTGCTCGGTAATTAAGTTGAATAAAAAATATAAAATGAATACTCAGTAATACAATTACTGTGCAGTATTCTTAATGTTTCTACAGAGAATTCAGTCATTTTAAACAATCCCCAATCAAAACAGAATGGCAAACCTTTCTTCTCCCAAATTACTAATCTTCATGGAGCCTGAGCGCACATTGCAACCACCACACCACCACGCTTGGCCTTCCTGTCATCAAGCTGCTCTTCTGCACTCGATACAATCATTTCTAAATACAGGAGGCTTTGTGTTCAGCGAAATGCTTAAGCTTCTTTTTACTTAACAGTTGATCTCCTTCATCTCAGAAAAACATCTGGTAACCATCACCAAGCACATCAACCAAGCTTAGTAGAACCCTTACAGAGAAACCATCCAATAGAAATCGTCTCCCTGGTGAAACTTATACTAAGGAACATTGCCAAACACACCGGTTTCCATAAACACAGTTACATCTCGAGAAGATCTGGATGAAACCTCTGGGCTTCAGTTCACTTCCCCAGCATCACCTGCTCTGGCATGACTTTTCTCAGCTAGTGACACAGTAAGTCCTATAAGAAATCTGAGAGGGAATTAGGCCCATACTCTATTGGGTACCATGTGCTTCATTTGACAGGTCGCCAGACCTCCTCGAGGCTCTCTGACTAAAACTTCATACCAAAAATCCTTTTCTTATTTTTTAAAAGGAAACTGGCTCTGTGACAAAGGCAGAACAGAGAATACATAGAGAATTTTCAAATTTCCCCATCTCACTGCCAAAACTCTGAAAACAGAGACAACCTCTCTGAGCTCCTACGTGTACTTGACTGCCCAATTACCATCTTGTCAATTTTACCTATGCCCAGGGAGGAAGGAGAAAAGCCAATTCTCCAGGCCCACTGATGAGTCTTTCAGCAATAGGACAGAAATGGACATAATTTGCCCCACCTGTGCAGAAGCATCTTATGTGACTCTCTGCTTGGTTTTTATTTTTTCCTGTCTTCCACTGCCATGAAAACAGTCATGTCTCTGATCAAAGATGATCCAGTCACCCTCGTCCACCAATAAGACACATAACAAATGTGAATCTACAATCAATGCACATTCTGAAATGGAAGGCACTCAACTGCACTGTGATTGCTGAGACAAGGCATGGCAATAAATCTGTAAACATCTATGTTTAAAAAGTGCTAAGATTCTGGGGACTTCTGTGAAAATTCATATACAAGATTCCTCCTAATCATGTGAACACTAGGGCTGGAGAGACTTCTTTTACATGCTCATTATATCTACTATTGGCATATTTATCTGTACTAGAACTAAAAGTTGTTAAAAGTTTGAAAATAGCTGTTGTAACTGGTTTCTTTGCTGAGGTGTTACCTGAGACCCAGATAAACTAAGAGACAGTCCCAGATCATATTAGTGGGAACCAAATTATAAACGAGGCTGGAAAGCTCCTTTCACTGTGAAATTATCACAACACTACAGATTACAAACCCACGGACCTCTAGACTGTAACATCCACCTTTACAGACAGAAGTTAATCTGGATAAAGCTGTCATTTGTAGAACACACTGATTCCCGTATGAAGATGAAGTCTTAATACTCTTCAGTGTGGTACCATTATGGTGCCAGACATTAAGTCTTAAGATGTCCACAGAACTGCGGGCAACACCCTCAGAGGCAGCAGTGCTCACCATCAAAGCACAACCAATAGATTAGCTTATACATAAACTTAATGCAGCCAGACAGAAACCTTTCCCTATTATGAATCTAGAATCCCACTGGGTCGTGGCATTGGCACACACAAAAAGCCCTATCAATCCTAAGACCACAGTGAAAGGACAAAGAGAGCAGACAGGATGGGGAGAGAGAAGATCGGGGTCTAGGACTATCCAGGGCAAGGAGACATGGACACTGTGTGTGACTGGGACCTGGAGAGATGGCTCCTTTTACGGGGGATGGCAGCCTAGGTATACCGAGTTTGACATACATACCTTACTGTAACCAAATATCGCACTCAAAAACTAGCCTTCTGCTGATTATCAGTTTCACCTGCTCTTCCAGGGGGACAGAAAATTCCCTGCATACACTTTTCAAGCATTCCAGTCACCAGGATCTGCTTTTATACGATTACCCCAAATTTTAGTAGATCTTGTTCACCAAATTAAAATATCTTACAAAAAGAAACTTTTAATAAGGTACTTTCATATTTAGGACATTTTTTGTTTTTAGAGTTAATTAAAAACAAGCACTGTCTCTGTTGATGTGGCCACTAAAATTTCCTTCAAAAATGAAATCCCTTTCCTTGTAAACTTGGATGACTTCCAGTGCCTTTTTCAATACCATCAAAACCTGTACTGACCATACCACATTTTCTGTCTCAGTGCCTCTTACCATTTTAGTGGTCTTCCCCTGACAGACAGGAAGCAGTAGGAGCCACTTACTCTTTCCAAGTCAGTGTCCATGGGGCAAGGGAGAGAGGCCAAGAAGTCTATTCCTATTCTCGTTTCTTAGCCAAGATGCTATTCTTAGCCTGATACCAAGAATTCTCTCCAGGAATGCCTTGTGAAACAAGATGACACTGCTAAGGTTCAGATCAAAGGAGCTGAGCATGGACATTATCCCTGGAATCAGCTTTGGTTGGAAGGTCTGAGTCACCACTGCTATTCTCTAGGGCTTTTCATCAGTACCATGTACATATTAAGCTTTGACCGGATATGTCCTTGGAGAATCATCTTAGTAAGAACCTTGAAGTATCCTGGACTCTCATTACTTCTGCTGCACCTGAAGACCCTGAAGGACAGAAGCCCCAGAACTGAAAGCTCAACAGTGCCAATTCTGGTTTTCTCACACTTAGGTTTCTGAATACATCTGTAGCAAAGAAGTTATTTACTCTACAAATATGGCCCTCCATGGGGACTTAGATCATTCTGCATAGACTAGACAGTAAAGTTCTAGTTTCCCAAAATCCAAGTTTGAAGTCCACACTATGTTGACTTCAACATGGTCAATGATGCTCCATGTGTTAATGTACCCTGGAAACCTGAGCAGCAAATTGTCCTGTGACTCAATTACAATGTAAAGGTACCAATTACAATGTAAAGGTAATCATGCCACCCTTTTTTATAATTAATCAGCTATAACAACTTTTAAGCATCTCACTTAATACTTCAGTGGCTTTATAGAGTTGATGTGTTGTTGCTGCTCTTACAGATGAGAAATGGCCAGGGTCAATCACATTGTAAGCACAAGTCAACATTACTCCATGCTTGGAGATTGAATCCCTAAAAATCACATTTGGCTGGATTTTATGAGTGAACCTCAATTTCATAGTCACCAAGAATTCTATTATCCCTGTTTTGATAATTTGGTATTTCCTAATGTGATATTCCTTTTAACTTCACATTATATACTATTCTTCAAAGAGCTATGCCTTTCATGTACATTATTGTACATGCTTAGGACCGGTTAAGAATTCCATGAGGTAGATATGATCACTGCTGCCTCCTTTGCTGACTATCAAGCTCACATTCAGAAAGACAGCACAATGTGCCTGGAGTTAGAGAGCTGGTATACGGTGCAACTGGCCTCAAATCCCTGCCTCTTGAGCATTCCAGGTACTTACACAGCTAGGTCTCATAAGCACACACTCAGCAGATTACTCACATAGTCGATGGGCTTCAGTGCTCTGACTCTAGCTGATGGGCAGCCACAGGAAGTAAGGTCAACGTAGAGGCCTTCTTCCAATACACATTGATGATAGAGAACATCTTCTTGGTAATACAGGAGCCAGCTATAAAACAAGCAGTAAACTATCAAAATTACTCTCAGGCCTCAAGGTTGTCCTGTCACAGTGTTATAGAAAGCAGGGTGCAGAAGTCATGGTGCTGGGCAGTACTGATCAATAGACAGTGATTACTCGTCTACTTCCTGCTTTTTCTACCCCGGGCTGAGTCACACACATTACTTCACGGTGTCCTCGACAACTGTTTGAGTTGAAAATACAAGTTAATTTTTTACAGTCAACACACTTTACTAAAGATTTAAGGTAAGGTGATTTTCCTAAGAGTCATCAATTAAATGACAGAGCTGTATTTCTATAGACATCTGCTTTATACTAAAGACATTTGTAAATTTAGTATCTTCAAGTAAAAAACCCTCGGATCAAATTATGGTGATGATTAATCAAAGGAATTAATTTAGTTGTTTTGGGGAAAAGTTTTATTTTAAAGTGTATATGTCACGTTTATATCAGACAGCTAAGAGAAAAAAAATTAAGTGAATCCTTCATGTTGAGTTACGTTCAATATACCACACACCAAAAACCTGATTAAGGACGCTCTTTAGAAAGGAGGATCCCAAGGGAAAAAATTAATTGGCTATTAGTAATTTAGCTTGGGTGTATTTAAGTTTTAGCCCTACAATTTAAGAAAGTAGTGGCTGTGGCTTACCTAGACCAAGTTAATTCTGGATTACCATAGGAATGCCAGGTGGCCCTGTAATTTACTATCATTTTTTTCCTATGTAATGAACATTTTCTTCCAGGGTTTAAATGTATTAGGCAAGAAGCTAAGACCTTCGTTTGTATTATTTTATTTAGTGCTTAAGAGTCCTTTGAGGTGTGGCTCAGATGTAGAGCACTTGCCTAGCTTGAGTGAGACCCAATTCCCAGCAGCAGGAAGAGAAAATGATCCTTTGAGGTGGGCACTATCATTATTCTTCCTTTGTAGAGGAGGGGTCTGAGTATCAGGGATGACCCAATTTGCCTAGGGTTACACAGCTGGGAAGGAGTGGGACCAGGCTCGTATCCAGGTCTCTCACAAAAATTAGGTGCTGAGGCAATCTCCATGGTTCTGAAACGCTTTTCACTAAACTAGAGTTTTATACCTATATTTTCAGCATATAAAGACACATGTGGCTAATTAGTCCTAGACTTCAGCATCAGCAGAAAAAAACAAAAACAAAAACAAAACAAAGATTTTCCTGTAGGAAAACTTCAGTGCTTCTTTTTGCTTGATAAATGAACTTTTATGTGCCGGGACACTTTCTTTTTCGTCACAGTGGAGAAAAAAACTCAAAAGCCAAATAATGGTAGCAAAACTATTTCCGGTACTTGCTACAGATTTCTCTTACAACAAGAGTGGTAGATAAGCTTTTTAAACTTACAAGACTGTACATTTTGGTGCTATAAAATTCTCATACCCTTTGGAAGCAAATATAAAAATGGTAACAAATGTAGGAAAGGTCAAATCGGAAAAGTGACAAGGAAAGACAAAAGGAAAACACTCCTGAATGGGGGGAGTTGGGGTCAAGAAGGTGATGTTTGGTCTGGACCCTCCAGGGTGCATCTGAATGAGCAGTAAACAAGTCTTAAAATTGTGCTATATAATGGAGGACAGGTAGGAAGTGAAGGTACATGAGTAGTGTACTGGGTGGAAAACAACTGGGAAGGCCATGGCTTTGGGACAGTGGGGAGCAAACATGCCATCCATTCAATGCCAGCAATAATTTCCAATGGTGAAGGCTTTCTCAAAGCCCTCTAAGGGGACACTGGGAAGTAGGTGCCGCTGAAATGATATATACTAGACATAAGCATCAGTAGACAGTTTTTAACACATCCTATAGAATGAGCAAATATCATCTGTTGGCTCCATTTACCAAAGATCCACACACTGTGGAAGGGTCGGCAAACCACAGACTGTGTACCAGAGTCCCATCATTTATTCTCATATAGCCCACACGGTGAAATCAGTTTATTTTTATTTTTTACACTTTAAATGCTTTTTTAAATTAAAAACTCTATTTCATGACACGCGATACATGCAAATCTCCACATACACAAACAAAATTTCACCACAACTCATCTGTATCCATTCATTGAGTTATACCAATACAAATCGCCTTTGTGCCACCGTTGACAGGGAAAAGATAAAGCACCAGAGGCAGAACTTGCCCAGGCCATGGAGTTGAGGGGATTTGCCAGCTGGGCCTGGCACAGAGGGCAATGGACGAGACAAATGGATGAGTGAAAGCTGGAGGAGGGGGAGGAACAAGAAAAGCATGGAGAATAGGTAAGGAAAATGAGAACGGCTAATGGTACACAGCTAGAAGGGGAGGAGGTGAACTTGATCTGCTTGACAATGACTGGGAATAGAGGCAAATGAGGAAAAATATTAAACTGAAAGATGGGGCAGATAATTGGGCTCTGGCTAGTTTGGGTAACTGATCTACACTGGATCAAAGAAGAAGAAAGGGAAACTGATGAGCATGAGGGATTCTTATTAAAGAAGTTTATTTTTAATTATGTTTAAAATGGTTGTTTTGTGCATTGTTGGGTGAAGGTTTGCCTAGACCTTGGCATTTGTATTATCTGCAGGTGTTGGCTTTATGTAAAAGATGTTTGGTTCCTCATGATCTGCACATGGTATTCCCCTGAGGCGCTTAGGTATCAATAAAAACCCATGAGATGAGATGCTCCTGGTTCCACTGTCCAGTTTGGTGATTGCCATGATAGTGATTCCCTCTGCTGAGATCTGGCAGGGATTGCACCTATGAAAATGCCTCTGTGTCTTCTTTGGTGAGCCTCCACAGTAGTGGAATTACTACAGATTCTGAAGGAGGAAGTCAATGTTCCTAAAGTACTATCAGATATACATTGGAAAAATGGGGAATGCTGTAGAGGAATAGGCCTGTGTGAAAGCTAGGACAGGTCTATATTCCAGGGGTCTAGATGAAGGAATCACATTTAAAGGTCTGTGTGGTCCAGAAGAAATGTAGAAAGAATGTTAAGAATACTGGTACATACCTTTAATCACAGTATTTAGAAAGCATTAGTAGCAAATATCTTTAATCCAAGTATTCAGAAGGCAGTGGTAGTCCACGCCTTTAATGCCTAAGACAGAAACAGAGTGTAGAAGCAGACTCAGGAAGCAGAGCTCAGAAAGAGTGAGTGTCACACAAGAAGTAATGTCTGAGATGAGTCAGTGAAGGATAGGCAAAGTGAATAATCACAGGAAGAGTTAGCAGAATGAGTAAGAGTGAGAACATGCCCAACTCCCATGACAGAAAGGTGGGCTCTCAGCTCAGAGCAAGGTCAGTTACAGCAGGCAGTATGAGGTGAGCAATCTGAAGCAGGCAGTCTAACAAAGGACAAGATACAGAGATAATGAAGCAGTCTAATACAGGATAAGGCAGAGAATCAGAGAGGAGAGACACAGAGACACAAAGGCAGCTCAGCAGAAGAAGTCAGTATTAGACAGGAAGAGTGAGTCAGTTTGAAGCAAAACAGAGCAGTTCAGTCTAAAGCAGTCAGAGAATCAGCAGGAGCAAGCTGGAGTCAGAAGAGTTCTGTTAGAAACAGTAAGTTGGCTCAGGTCAGTTTGAACCAGTCAGCCTGGAGAAGAGGTTGAACCAGAACAAGTGAATTGAATGAGAAGAGTCAGAGTTCAGAATGAACTAGTCAGAGTGGCTCAGGCAGCAGTAAGTCTCAGAGCTTAAGACTAGATGGTACAGAGATTTAAATGTTCTAGATTGTATGAAGGCTGAAACTTTCCAGATCTAGGTTAGGATTAAATTGTACAGAGACCAAATTGCTCAAGGGCTCCAGGCTAGAACCAGTGATTTAATTAGCTAAAGAATAAACTGTCCTCTGCCCTGAATCATGTCTACATCTGAATCTACATCTACAGAATGCAACCAAACTATTGACTTAAAAATGGCTAAAATAGTGAGTATTATGTCATGTATATTGTATTACAGAAACGACAGACTATACTTTAGCCCAAGGAATCACATACTTTTTCACGTATTGACTACGTTGTAGAGTTGGAAGAATAAAGGATTTAAAGTTTTTAAAAAATGACTAAATGACAAAAAATCTGATGTGTGGTGTGATGTGGTGACTCCAGAACCCTAACCCAAATCTAGCTTTCTTACCTGTGAAACAGAGACAAAAATATTGTAAACAAATAAATAAACAAAAATAACATATCTTGGCTAGGCATAAACAGTGGTTATTTTGTAGCATTTTATTGCGCTGTAAAATACAGTAGACATACAACACAAATATTTTTAAAAAATCTTAGAAACATCGTCTAAGAAAATACTGAGAAATAAAGCCATTAAAATGCTTTCAGAGTTGGATAATCAGTACTTTAAAAATTTTTTGTATAAATAAAAATTCAACAAGATTAACATAGGCTAGTAACAACTGATCGATGGTAAAATTAAAAAAAAATTACTGAGTATGCAAAACAAACAAACAACAACAAAGCAAAAATAAGCTTGACCTCTGAAAACTTGAAAGCTATTAAGTGAAAACAGAAGACTCAAGAACTGTACTCACCAGCCACGAAGAACCTTAAAAGAGGAGGGTGTGAACGACGTCAGGTCAGCACATTCTTTTATGAAATCTATACACTCGCCTTGGAAGCCTGCTTTACTGAACGCTTTGAGCTGTGAGGGCACAGTAGTAATTGACTGTAAAATGGCTGCTTAATGTCATCACAAGCAAATAAACTTCAATGCACCCATAAAAGTTCACCAGGACATTAGATTCAGGTTTTATTTATTATCAGTGAAGTGAGGAGAAGAATGGTGACATTCTCCTTAAAGTGCCTTTATTTCTCCTTACATGTTTATGAGAATGAAATTTCAATGCTTAGCTTTTTCATCATAGTATGTATCAATAGTATGTATCATCATAGTATGTATGTGAGGGATTAGTACAAGATTTACGATGAAGAAAAAGAGACACCTATGCCATACATTCCAGACTCTGGCTTCAGTTTTCTGGTAAGAATATCTTAAATGTATAGTTTATAGCCGAATATCACACTACATTTTCACATTTGATTTTTCTTGTCAAGGTCACACAAACAAACAATGAAATCCCAACTAAAATTCCCCTTTGAGCAGAAAAACAATAATCTACAGCTCTAGCGGCCTTGAATCAAAAGTGAGAAAGAATAAATTAATGAGTCCTATAAATAAGTATTTCATAATCCTCTGGAGACTGTAACTGGCCTGGCTCACAGGGTACACTGCACTGACAGACTAGCACTGCAGCAATGAACATATTGTAATAAGTGACCGACACACAGTCCTCCTGCCGATGCAGCCATCAGAAACAGGACTCCTTTGAGTAGTGGATGGTGGGCGCCTTCATCTTCCCAAGCGTCCTCTAATAGGATCTGTTTCTTGGCAATCCCATTCTGCTCTGACTTTTGCTTGGTCTGATACTGAAGATCAGCCAAAAGCTGGGAAGTGAGCATACCAATGCTCCCCTGACTAATGGTGGCTTTCACAATGTGACTTCCTGTTGTGAAACCCACTGTACTTGGAGCATCAAACACGAAGGAACTCCCAGCCTTAAGGACAAATCCACATTTCTTTTCAGTCAGGCTTCTTCTCCGGTAGAAAGGACAGCAAGATAAAAGGAAGTCCCAAAAAATACTTGTTTCCCAATGTAAAGATTCGGAAAACACGAGGCACAAAAGCAATTTTTAACTTCTGAAAATGCAGAGAAACTTTGGGCAGCTTGCAAACACTATCAAAATTCACAGCAAAACTGGTAAGCGTCTGTGAAAATGGAGCCCACCGCTGTCTTATTCACTACATGTGTTCATAGTTTGCAGAGTGTATTTTTCATATATCGATGGGTTTTGTTTTGTTTTTATTCAGGCTAGAGATGTTACTATTGATAAGGAACTTGCTCAATATGCATGAGTCCAATCTCAGCTCCTCCCACCAAAGAAATAAGTTCAACATTTCACCACAAAGCCAGGAAATGTTAAATCTCAGACACCAAGAACACAGATACAGTACAGTTCAGCCAATGCATTTTGAAGCCACTCCAGTCATCAGCCTATTTTCATACACAGAGAAATTTACATTCACACACACAGAGACTCTGTCATAAAATATTGTTTTAATAAATAATTTTTGCCCAAATATTTAAATACTGGGTTCTGTGTATATTTGAATTTATTTTTCTTTTACCCTTAAGATGAGAATGTATATGGTTAAGTCAACATCAGAGCAAGCCTACAAAATAATAACTTTATTTTGGCCATTCTATCACTGCAGCAGAACAGCTCTCACAATAAAGCTCTGAGAATGGGTTGGCTTATCCACGACATCAGAAGGCGACTCTATGCCCAGCAGCTGTAACAATTAAGTTGTAGTTTCCACTCCTGATAAAATTAAGTGATGGTGGTTTTGAACAATTAAGGTTGGAGAAAACTTAAGCTAGCCAAATCACTAGAGTATTTTTCTTTAGACTTTAATGGACAATAGATGTATAAGCTCAGTGGGTTGCTTAGAAACTAAGCAAATAGAAGAACAAGCTGCAAGCTATCTTCAAACTACATCCATCGCCATGGATCATGTGGAAATGTGTCTATTCCTACCAGTGTCCTCCATGGAAGTTACACAGAAGCAAGAAAATGCAAAGCGGGAAGACGGGAGAGAGAGGAGAAAAGATGGAGAGAAGGGAGAAGAGAGGAAAGAACAAAAATATTGCCATATTTCTCCCTTAGAACTAACCCCCTTGAGATAGAAATTATCAACACTTTATGAGTAAGATTTTGTAGAAATATATTTTACTGTATAATTTTCATTTATGATAGACATGAAGAAAATGGTGTAGTAGGGTCCAACTTAGCAAACTAAAATTCCAGTAACGTAATTACTTATGAAACACAGATTCCATAGGATCGGCAGGGAATTTCAAAGTGATTTTATCTACTCTAACACTAAAATGATTTCTAAGAGAAGCACTCCTCTCCAATACTTCCCCTAACCATGTGAACAGCCTCATATTTACACAAAGACTACTGAACAAACACCTTTTTGTTTTCACACTTCAATTACACCCTACCTAAATCAGCGTTATACATTTCTCACAATTAAATGGACTATAAAAAAATCTTACCTTCCTGATCACCCAGGCATGATTTTGCTTAAATAGTTCTTCCTGGGTGTTTCCGAGCTTTGATAATATAAAAACCCCCTATATGGTAACAGCAAGCATGGCCAGTATAAATCCTTCTGTCACTCAAAGCTCAATGCAGCTAAGTTATGCCACAGAAGAAATTACCTTGTTTCTTTTTCCTCAGTTACAACTACACTTGGAGTGGGATAATAGTTCAATATTTCAAGAATTATAAACAATTGTATTTGTAAATAGACTTGGGAAAGGTCCTAGGAATCCAAGGTAAGTCAAAGGGCAGAATGGATTAGAATTTATACACAAAACTGGCTCACTGTAAACTCCCCTGAAAAGAAATTAGCTTTTGTCATAGTTAATCTAGCAGTATTTTTGACATTCAACACCTGCTATGTCAGAGAAACAATGAAAATAACCCACACTCTGATTAGTGTTTGTTTGGGGGGGAAAAAAAATTAGATGCCACCTGCAATGATGGAGAGCTCAACTATGCCATGAGCATATTGAGGTGGTGGTAAGACTTAGTGATTGGTTGCCGTCTTGGGATGAAAGCACTCTCCTCCATAAACGCTGAGGCTCTTCTAGTATACAAATTAGATATACATTTTCATGCTCACAAAACCACCCAGCAATTGTATTCTTATAGCATCTCATGATGTATATTACTCTCTACACACTTTCTAGGTTTTTTTTTCCCCCACTGAGTGTCTTGAAGCTTCCCTTGAGATAATTAACATAGAACAACAACAAAAACTCCTTCTCTGACTTGAACCCTAGGACATAACTGCCTCCTTACTCAGGCAGGAAACGCACCCTATGTGAACAGAACCAAGATTTTCGTGTTCTCATTTAGGTAAATATAAACAAGAAAATGCCCCAACACAGAGGCTCTGGGCCTGCCTAGACAAAGAGGCTTTGTAGATGCATTACCAAACATCATCTATCTCACACCTGTCAGAAAAGTTTATTTCACAATAACTGAGCCATAGCTAGAAAAAATGAAGCACAGCTGATCTCACGGGGCATTTTCCGCTGCTTCCCTTCTCAAGTTGATCTGGAAACACTATAAAGAAAATCCAGCAATTTGCCCCCAAACAATGAAGTTCCTTTAAAAAAACAAAAAACAAAGAGCATGGAGTTGGGAGGGGAAAAGCAGCTCAAAAGAATGGGATGCTTTATCTGTGCTTGGAACTCAGGGGTGGGGTTGGGGGCTGTTTGAAATTATTCCTGTCTGACTTCTTTATCCACACATGCTCCTCTGATTCATGTGAAAACAAGTGCTTTAAAAATCCTCAGCTGGAGGTTTCCAAAAATCCAAAATAAGGTTTCTGGCAGGAAGTGTCTCCAAATACAACTGCTTAGCTATGTTCAAAAAGGAACTGTTTCCAAAAGGCCTCTGCTAACTAGAAAATAATAAAAACCTCAAAGCATTTCCAGTGAGTGGGAACCTGATTAAGCTGAGCTGAACGGAAATGCAGAGACATTGGCAGGAACGTGGAAACTGCACACACTCAGAGATGACTGACACTATGCTAGAGTAGGGAATCCCACTGGTAATCAATCACTACATCTTGCTTTTGGACAGGGATTTTTCTAACTAGGTTATTTTAAAAGAAATAGAGAAAGCAGAGTTTGTGCTTCTTCCTCTTTCTCTGCCATGGTGTTTTGTCTCTATTTAGGTCCTTCTTTCATGTAAGACCTTAAAAACAGAAACTGCAGGATGTCTACTTTTCCTTTTTCTTGCTGTGTGATTACAATAGTACTGACTTAAATTCAGAATTTCAATTTTATTTTTGTATATGAGGTTAACGCAGAGTTATTTCAACTACTAACCAGACACAATTATTACACCTTAAAAATCCACAGCTGGAGGTTTCCAAAAATCTAAACTAAGATTTCTGATAGGAAGTGTCTCCAAATACAACTACTCAGTTACGTTCAAGAAGGCACTGTTTCCAAAAGGCTTCTGCTAACTAGGGAAGACAATAAACCAACACCAGGCTTTGGTGTCTTACCCAATCCCTTTTGAACCATCAACACACACATACACACACTCACACACAAAGTAGAGGGGTGGGAGAAGGGAAGAAGAAGAAGGAGGGAGGGAGGGAAGAGGGAAGGAGGGAGAGAGAGAGAGAGAGAGAGAGAGAGAGAGAGAGAGAGAGAGAGAGAGAGAGAGAGACAGGAGGGCTTAAGGTTACTAGAGCTTTAAAAGAAATGATATAAGTATCAGAAGTCCCTGAGAAGGCTCAGTGGGTAAAGGTGTTTGTCACCAAGCCTGATGGCCAGAGTTTAAGCACCAGAATCTACATGGTAGAAGAGAACCTTTTCCCACAAGTTGTCCTCAGACCTCCACACACCATGGCATGCACCATGGCAGGAGAGCACACTTCTCCCCCAGAAAATAATGTAGTATAGTTGTTTTCTAATAAATCCAGTAAGACAGCAGTTGCTGCAAGCTCTCTGCTCCTCCAGGAACAGTGTGATACACTGTGCTGAGGACGAGGCAACAGGGACAGAACGGGCAAGAGGAAAGAGAGAGGGGCGCAGGTTCCAAGGACCCCGCCGTGGTCAGAGTAGTAGCTCTGTCAGGAGAAATGAAGGATGCCATGACAAATCCAAGCCAATCCAACTAATAAAAAGGACACTCCTCTGCTCACAGTCACCAAGTATTACAGAAACTGGCTTTGTCACAAAGACACAGAAAAGTCATCCCAGGGGAAAGAGAAAGAGTTGAGAAAGTACAAATGCTTTTGGTAAACATTCCAACAAGGATAAGAGTATTTTGAAACATACCAAATGTGGAGGCTCATTTATCCCAAGTGGTTCCTGAAAGACATATTAAAATATTTGTATGATTACATCTTATCATCTTAGCTGGCTTCAGAGTGTTTTGAAAATATTCTTAGAAAAAGCTTTCATGGTCTCACCAATTTACTAAATTCCTTCACCTGGCTATGGCCTCTTTCACCCCAAATAACATATGGAATTTTCTTGGAGCAATTTTAGTATTCAGGAATAGTTTGAGTACTACTGTAGCTAGGAGAAAAACCCAGTGCATTTTAAAAAGAGCCTCAATTTCTGACACAGGCACCCAGTCTACTCTGCAGCCCTGCAGTTCATCTCATTTACCACATGGCCACAGTCTTTGACATTTCATGACTCAGCACACATAAGGACATAACTCCCTCTAGATGGGCTGTTCTTTGGGCCTGGAGAACTGGCTTCTACCCTTTAAGGTATCACAGATTCCTTTTCTTTGGCAAGGTCTTAACCCCCAGAGACACAACGTCCTTCCCCCATCTCTTCCAGTATGACCTACAAGCTCTATCTTCCTACTAACCACACTATAATTAACTGCCTACAAATCTCTCTCCCTTAAGAGATCAAGAGCCATCAGAGCAGTAAGGCTCATCTTGTATCTCCAGTGAGTCAGCACAGTGACTGACAAGTAAGAAGCACTAAACAATTTTGCTGACTGAATGAACTGATCCTATTATAGAGATGTCTCAAGTATGTGTTTGTATCTACTAGCTCCCTCTGCAATCAGCAGAAATACATATGATATTTTATTTATTGTATACAGAGACATGAAGGGAATTTAACAATCCCACTTTAAAACAATGATCTACACAGCCAATTGTATCCTGTTATGTTTCTGGCATAGTCTGCCCCACTTTCACTTACCAGCTTGATTGGTCGGATTGACAAAAGTGTATTACTTGATCCTCCCCAATCTAAAAAGCATTTGTATTTTCCTTTCTCTAAAATGTACTGATCTCCGCAGAAGAATTTCTGGTGGTAGGCAACCCATCTAGTAGGGAGAGAAGAGGAAACAGGTAGAACTGAGAGGCTAACAGCTCTAAGCCCCACGAACTCCCCGGGGCTCTTCAGGCAGGGCTACGTACACGCCACTCTTCACATGAATGGATCTTGTTTCACTGCCAAAGCCGATTTCTTCTAAGTCAGAAATTTCCTGATTTGTAATGTCAATGAACTTCCCACTTTCTAGGTCAGATTCAAACAGTGTGATAGAAGATTCTATAAAATTCTAAAAAGACAGAGGAGAACTGTTTACGAAAACACATGCAACAATTCTACATACTGTCAGAATAATGTTCCCACAAATAATTATAAAAGAATTTTAATGGCATGAATGCAATGTTGTAATCTCTATTCATATATAGTTTAGAGAAACTGCAGTCTCTATTTCTATATAGTCTAGAGAAAAACATTAAGGCTGGATTTGCCCTAATCTGAAAACAATACATGTTAATAAATGGAAATTAGTCAACAGCTTTAGGTAACTGCTAGGATTAGATGTATCACATGTAGCATTAATTGCAGGAAATACTCAAACTCTCACTTGAGCAAAATCTCCATGAGCCAAAGTGAAAATATAATGTACTGTGAGCCACAGGAGGCACAGTTCTATGAGCCTTAAATACAACTGAGCTTAAAAAAGCTACCTGTTCAAAAATCAAAATGAGGTCAGGAAAAATCCCTTTTAAAGTTGGTATATTTATGATCTTATGAAAACTGTAAACATAAACATATAACCAGCTAAAGACAGAGGCCACTTACACAAGTAACATTAAAACCAAATACATAAATGCCTAATTTCACTAGTAAATTAAGAAGTTTCAAATGACTAGATGCAATTTTTCACCATCTAAGCCTAAGTTACAAAAAACATCTAAAAATCCAATTTTGTCAGAAAACATTATTGGTAGATACCCAAGTTGAACAACTGATTTCAGAAATAATTTAGAAGGTTGAGAGACTTAAAACGGTCCACTCTGTGACTCTCAAATATCTTCTTAGGAAATTTTCCCCTGAAGAAACTGCATGATGAGGGATGTATGTGCAAATATGTATTATTCGAAACAAAGCAAATGGCCGAAAGATGGGCTCATAAAGCTTCACTACGTCCATTGCTTCCTGGAATAGTAAACACCACAGAGCAGAGGTTCTCAACCTTCCTGATGCTGAGAACCTTTAGTACATACAGTTCCTCATGCTGTGGTGACCATCAACCACAACATTATTTTCATTGCTACTTCATGATTGTAATTTTGCTACTGTTATGAATCGTAATGTAAATATCTGATATGCTGAAGGATCATTTGACCCCGCTCCCCAAAGGGGTCATGACAACCACTGCCAGGGTTGAGAACCACTGCTATAGAGTTTTTGACAACCTCAAAGCTATGTATTCCCTAGTAAACTCCAGACAGGCCCTTCATGCCTGCTATTCCAAAGGGACTACTGAATGATAAAGTGCCACTGCTGCTCCACATCTCACCTGGGGAGGTGGAATGGAGGTCACATGGCTAGTGATGGGCTTCGCTGACAATGAATTTGAGTCCATATCTGTCTACTCATCTACTCTAAGCTGTCAATCACTGACAGAAATGAAAGGACAAGCATTCAATCAACAAACACTGGTGACACTGCACATATACAAAACGATATGTTCATAAAAATGATATATACCTTTTAAAATTAGGAGCTTATCATTGGATGGAGAGAAATGAAAATTTCTGTTCTGTGTTCTTTTCAATTTGGATAGCATTAATATTCTATTATGTGTTATTTAAATCTCTTCCTGAAGGGTTATGAAGACACCTCAGTTGGTAAAGTGCTTGCTATGCAAGCACAAAGACCAGAGTTTGGATCCACAGCACTCAGAGAAAGATAGGCACATGGCATACATGGGTAGAGGATTTCCAGGGCTCAGGCCTGACTGAGGAGCTTCTCACAGTTAATAGCTGCTGGGGGGGGGAGGGAGCACCATTTTTTTGGGGTGTGGCCGCTGCTCGTTTTCCCATGCTCCAGTAGATAACCCTACACCCATGAACATAAGGGGAGCGCTAACTGGATTTACTGGGTTAGCAAAATTTTTTATTTTAAAAAGGCAGAAACATGAAGCTGGGGACACAGAGCTGGAGGGAGGAGTTGAGTCATATTCCATTGTATAGATGTATGAAATTCTCAAACATAAAGAAGGAAAACAAAAAAACAAAAAACTGGGCACAGTGGAGAACACTGGAATACCCAGGCTGTCCCCTGGAGTTCCCTGGCCAGTCATCGTGGACAAATCAGTGATGTTCAGGCTCAGTAAAGGACTCTGGCTTGAGTGATTAGGTGAGAAGCTTTAGAGGAAGACGTGATGTCAACCTCTGGCCTATACATACAGGAACACACACACACACACGCTCATGCACACACCTTCCTATTAGTTCATTGTTCAAAAATACAGAAAATGCTGTCAATTTTTCTAAACCCTACAATATTACCTTGAATTACATTTTAAATTTATTAAAAGTAAGACCTATAGATACAAGACTACTAGGTGAACATTCATTTCTTATGGACAAGTAAAATAGAATTGAAAACGAGAGAAAACAGCATCTCTAGTGAGCAGAAAAAATATTTAAAAACTGTCTGGCACCGAACAACTTGTCAACTCTCTTTTTCTGTTTTGTTTTTGTTTTTATTTCTGGGGACAGGGTTTCTCTGTGTAGCCCTGGCTGGCCTAGAACTCAGGAGATCCACCTGCCCCTGCCTTCCCCAGTACTGGGATTAAAGGCTTTAATTAAACAATTAAAATTGACTAGCCAATTTTCAAGGATTTAAAATTTGCTGAAAAAGCACGGTCAAATGATTTATCAAACTCCGAGGTAAAAGAAAACAGCTTTTTGCCTAAAATTTTTATCAAAAAAAATTTTTTTAACCCACAATTGATTCTATCTCTAAAGGAGACCTTTGTGACCCAAGAGAACTACCACCTTCATTTTGTTCACATGCTACATTAAAAAAAACCAAACAAACATAAACTGAAAAGATTCACGCTGGATCAGCCATCATCCCAGTTCTTACTGAAATAAAGCTTCATTTCTAAAACACATTTCTTAGTCCTTCTAATCTCTGACTTCACACGCACAGACACACACATGCACACAAGCACTGAGTCATATGAGGAATGAGGCTTTAATGACCTGTGATCACCTTTCATGTCTCCAGCCAAGCTTCCCAACAAGGCTGTGATGTTTACACCCGGAGTGACACAACATAGCTGGTTCTGCTTACGACGTGAACCTCCCCACCGGAGGATCGCCAACACACCTCTGTCCCTTCATGCTGTATGCTGAAAGTGCACTGACCAGCTTACAGCACCTGTGAGAATCCAGCAACAGCGGAATGGGGCTCAGCCTGGTGCTTGTCAGGAATCACTATCGACCTACAAAGCCAGATCTAGGAGAGGCTCAGGGGCAGTGCTCAATCACAGTGACCTCTCCTCCCAGTACCTGTTATTTACTTCCTGTTGGGATCTTAGGGTTGGAAAGCACAGTGAGCTGAGATGTGACTTGGATCAGTGTGTTTCCTTGGAGAAGGACATAGAAAAACACTGACATTTGCATGTGTATTGTGTAGCTGCCCCTTCATTCAGAAATACTTGTGTTGGCATGAATGTACCTGACTTGAGCAGTGACTTCTGCACATCACATTGTGTGAGCAGTAGGGAAGCTATTGCAGCAAGGATTGTAAGCTGCAAAATGGCCTGGAGCTAAGGAGAGGAAGGGCCTCTTATCACAGGATTCATTACAGAATGCACACAGGCTCACAGAAACACATCCACACACCCTGAGTTTCCCACATTGTCTCCCATCCCCGAAGCCTCAGCAGTTGCCTGCAGGGATGGCCTGAACGGTGTGGTATGGCTCCCCTCTTGGTGCTTTCTGCTTTTATTTGTGGCTTTTCTTGCCTTATAGTTTTTGAATTCCATCTTTTCTCAGGAACTTCTCTCCCTCTGAACCATTACCCTGGGTTTGTCCCATTCTGCATTTTCCTTTCTAACCTGCCAAACACATAATATCAGATCCAGCTGATTGGCAGGCACCCCTTGGGGTAGCATTCCTGACAGCCAGAGCTGGAGCTCTAAGCCAATCCCTGTGCTCTGTCATGTGTGAGTGCTGGGGCCAGTCTCCTGAGGATGAACCTACAGCTGTCACATGCACAAAATCTGGAATTCCATATGGAAAAGCCTAGGGTAGGGATGTAGCTCACAAGTAGAGTGACTGCATAGCACAAATGAGGCCTTGGGTTTGCCTCCCCAGCATTGAAAAAACAAAAACACAAAAATGAAACACCATGAAACAACATCTAAGTGCCGTACTCAGAGGCAAGTGAGCAGACACTTGCAGTCACATCTAGGGTCTGCCTATGAATTCTAGGTTTTCTGATTTTCTCTGCACATTTAAGCCATTGAATATTCCACAGGAATGGACAGGTCTTCAGCTCAACAAGGATGAACAATGGTGGAATGACTTTAATCTCTATTTTTATTTCTAAATTACTTGACTCTTTCAGTGCAGTCTCAAGCATAGCATTGCCTGTGAGAGAAAACTGGGAGCTGCTTTAAGCCCAAAGACGAAACACAAGGCTCAGCAATTTGATGACTTTTAAATTCCATAAATCCTCCAGGCTGACCCAGCCAGTGAGCCCTTCGCAGCACCCTGGGTGGGCATTGTGATCCAGGTGCCAGTGGAGACCTGGTGAATCCATTAACTGAAAGAAAATAGTGGTCTCTCACACCACTTGGGATCAGAGGTCTGATGACAGACTCTGGATCTGGCAAGGAGCAAAATTAAACAGCAGAAGTAAGTCTGGACGGTAAGCTAGTACAAAACTGAAGGAGAACATGCGCACTGAGCAAATTTTATTGGGGAAGAGAAGGAATAAAATATCCGTGACACTGAAGCCTGAACTCCACTGCATTCCTTTCTGTGCTCCACTTTCTTGAAAAGCAATCAGCTCCATGTCAATATCTGAGTGACTCATTTGGAACTGGGAATGTATTTCTCCTTGTCCTCTTCAAATCACTAACTGGAGCAGTTCCCTTTATCCCCGATGAACCGATCCGCTGTTTGACCTTAGTAAGTCTAAAGGGTTCCATGTGTGGCAGCCAGGATATCTATCTGAACTGACACCACATGACACAGCTTTCCTGTCTGTTCTCACGGCGATTTCGCATGACTTTAACTGAGACTGTGAATGCCATGCTTCCCCCTTTCCCAGGTTACAGACATCCCAGACTGTGTGGAAAGAGTATGTCATGCCAGCTCTCGCTGCTAACTCACCAAGGGTGTCAGGGCCACAAGCACTCCTTCCCATTTATATGCCTAGCTGAGAAATACACAATTTTCAAAATACAAATTGAATTCTGTGTCTTTTAAGAGTTTTGAAAATATACACTTACGACTTATGTCTAAAAATGTGTAGTTTTTTTTTTTTTTAGTATAATTCATCTGAATACATGTTAGTGATAAACTTCTAGAACACTTATGTGAAAGTGTGTAGACATGTGTTATATGTGTGTGCTGGGCTGCCATGTGACCGTACATGGATAGCTACCAGTGAAGTAATAAGCCGAGTAAGCCTTTAATGGAATAAAATCCAGTTTGCTGCTGCGAAGGTGCTCTTTAAGGCATGCATTTAGAACACTGGAGACGGGTAATATGACATGTGCTCTAGAGAAGATGTACTTGCTCTTCAACCCTCCAAACATGTTCAGTTCCGCATAGTCAAGGTAGATTCACAGGAGTTGTACCTCACAGTCTTTGTCAAGATTAGCACAGGTCTACGGTAAAGCCATAAGCTAATACTTGACAAATACTAAGATTACTATAAGGATTACAATGTCATCTTAAAATCCAACTTAAAGACCCAGCACAGCAGAGGTTTTATTTGAAGAGCACATTTATTTATCTACTTATTACAAAAACTATCTCATAATTTTCTTACATGCCCCAAACTTTTGTGCACAGCAGAAATTAATGTGTTTGTTTATGCCAATTTTTCTACCGTATTATTACTATAAAGTTCTGGTCTACACCAAACCTCTATTTAGCTACATTTGTTAACAGTATTTCTTCTTGCATTTCTAACTTTTGGCAGGTTCTAGCCAGTGACTTAGGTTTTGTTTTTTTGTCTGGTTGTTGTAGCCATGGTCATTCTTAAGAGGTGCCAGTGCATTCCTTTCTAGATGGTTCCAGCATCAGTAATGCTCCCGCCTGATTCTCTTTTTTTGAAGTAGGCTAGGAAATGATTTTTAAGTATTTAATACTGAATAGCAGTGAATAGAATCATGGCTTCAAATTCCTCTGTGCATGTAGCTATAGTGCCCTAAAAAGGAATGCAGGTTTTTTTGCATTTAGTTTTGTCTTTTTTTCTTTTAGTGGTTGTGTGAGGCGCGTGGCTCTTGCATATGAGAATTAACATTTTCAAAGATAAAAGCTATCCAAAATCAACTCCTGTATTCTACCTCCCATAAACTGTTTTCTTACTTTTTAACCAAAGATTACTCATGAGAAAAGAAACTCCTCTCTTGTTGCCTGTGCACCTTTCTCTTCCGGCTTCTCCTGCCTAAGAGGGTTGGGGTTGTAGACTTCTGGCCTACATGGGCAGAAACCTAAAGGATCAGGGCACACAATCCCTGTGGTCATCCAAAGTCTATGTGAGCCCATGACTACTCTTCATTTCAGTCTCAATTACCTCAGGGAGCGCTTGAGAAACATTCTAGAAACAAAATAGAGATCATTTTTGGAAGAGAATACAATAATACCTGGATGGTAAGAAAACATGCTCCTCTGGACACTTTAAAAGTTCACAGGGCTGGTCAGGGTAATAAGTCACATTTGATAAGCCCTCATATTCCAGGAACACCGCAGCATCCACTTCTACCTGGAATCCTATTAATATTCTCTGGACCTCTTAGAGCCAGCCACTGACCTTCTAATGTCCACTAGGCCTAAAAGTCCACCAGTGACAAACCATCAACTCAAAAAAGATAAGTCTGAATTCTTCCATGGCACTAGGCCCTTCATTCACTGGCTCTGGACTCATCTTTCCTATGTTCTCTCTCTGGCATCCTGACTTAACTACAATTCTCTCAACACACCAGGGCTGTAATTGCATGAAAGTTACTCAGACTCAGCACTGTGAACATCTGCAGCCCTGTTATACTTTATTATTATTAATGCTATCGTCGTTAATATGTGTGCGCGCATGTGTATGTGTTTATGTGCCACACACGTGCGCACACAGCATATTAAATATGCAGAGGTCAGAGGACAACTTAAAGGAATCGATTTCCTCCTTACACCATGTGCATCCTGGGGATTGAACTTGGGTCATGAGGACTGGCAGCAAGTGCCTTTACCCAATGAGCCTTCCTTTGGTGGCCCATCCTGTTATTCTTTATTTTGGGGGAAGACCTTCACAATACAGAGCTATAGCAGGACTTCCTGGTTTCTACCCACGAGATGTCAGCAGACCCACATCCCCTAGAATGATATCCAAAACATCTCCAGATAGTGCCACATGGATAAAATCACCCCTCTCAGAGAACCTATGACTTACACTCTAGACTTTACCCATTAATTCAGGCCAATCCCTCGCTATAAAATAGCACCTTTATTTTCCTTTCATACCATCGGTCCTGGAAACTTTCCATTTGGGTAACCCTGAGCAGGACCCTCAGCTTAGCTGCCATCTTTCCTATGCCAAGGTGGAAGAACTGACCAACTGACCATTTTCTGGATACCTGAGTACTTAATCAAGTCACAGCCAACAGCGCCAAGCATTTATCTGTGTGCTGACTTCCCTACCAGATTTCTAGCTCTGGGTGCTGGGGTGTGGGGGTGGGGTACGGGGGTCTCTGTATACTACTTACCATGATCCTCACAATACTCTCAAAAGGAGTGCTCAAAAAGTAATTATGGAATCAATGGATGAAAAGTAAAAAGCAATCCAGGTACAGTGGTGCACACCTTCAATCCCAGAGAGGCAGGCAGAGCTCTAGGAGTTCTAGGCCAGCCTGGTCTACCAAGTGAGTTCCAGATCAGCCATGGCTACATAGTGAAACCCTGTCTTAAAAAAAAAAAAAAAAAAAAAAAAAAGTTTAAAAAGGTGAAAAGTACTCAATAATAATCATCACAGGCAATAAAAACAGGCAAGTCCTGTTTAGGTTGGTGCTCTCAGGTGATGTGACCTCAGACTCTATCAGAAATCGTATTCAATTTTCATGAAAAGATAAAACAGGTACAAATTAATGTTAAGAAACAAACTCTAGCCAGGCGGTGGTGACGCACGCCTTTGATTCCAGTACTCAGGAGGCAGAGGCAGGCAGATCTCTCTGAGTTCAAGGCCAGCCTGGTCTACAGAGTGAGTACCAGGACAGCCAGAGAGTTACAACAGAGAAACTCTCAGAGAAACCTTGTGTCAACAAACAAACAAATAAATAAGAAAGCAAACTCACAGCTTGTATGTACCGGAAAGACATGATGGGGCCACTTAATGCCCCACAAACACTGCTATCTTCAAAGTCTCCTTCTTCAAGTAGGAATTGCTGGCCTTTGAAATGTTCCTCTTCATAGGCAACCCACCTAGAAGTACAGGATACTCAATTGAGCCACTGAAAAACTAGTTAAGAAAGCGAAAGAGAAAGCAGAAGTGACAAAGCTATTCTAGTGTTCTGAAAGCGGCTTTGTTTGTTTTCATGGACAAAGACAGGCAAATGGTATGCATCTCATGGATCAATAATTTTTATAGTTTGGAAGCTTTTCGCAACAAAAGGTTAATTGTAGAACTGCAACAGAGCAAGCTCATTAAGTCTTTGTGGCATGACTCGTACCATATCTCACCATGGTCCGAGAATAATTTGCCAAGTAGAAATAATGGAAAGTACACACGGCCAATGAGAAAAGTTTCAAACCCACACTGAGTTCCAAGGAAATAGTTTTCCTTACACCGATTAAGCCCTTCTAGGACCAAGGAATGACTATTTTGTTAATCATTTACTCAGGGTTTAGGCCAAAGGAACCCTTCACCTAGCTGCAGATTAAACAAACCAACCAACCAAACAAAAACAATACAAGGAGGTTTCTCGAGGAGGACCTGGGAAAGGCTGCTGGGCCAGAATCGTGTATGTGGACTACAACATCAGTAAATACTTGTGGGTGGGAAACCTTCATCCCAGCATCTTATCAGTGCTAATCGTGGAAACAGGAAGCATTTCTGCAGAGAACTTTCCAGGGACACAAGTTTCCTGAGTCTAAAAGCATCAGGAGACACTGATAAGCACTACTGGCTCTTAAGCTCCATCGTGAATCTTACTTTTTTTTTTTTTTTTTTTTAAATAAAGACTACTCCACAGTGCCTAATTCAGTGTGGGCATAGATGACTCACACAATGTGCTACCTATAAAAAGTAGCCTTCACCTGTACTATGTAAGTGTGGGAACCTTCCAAATGGATACTCTTATCCACAGTTAGGGACCTTCTGATTCAGAAACTTGAAAAAATGAAGCCTGGGAAGGCTGCCTGTTATTATTATTATTCCCTTCTCCACTCCTTTGATGTGATGAATATGTTAAAAACAGAAACACAAAACAAAGTTGCACACTTCTAGCAATCACTTATCTCTCTTTGCTTTCTGTCTCTAGGTGTATCCGACGCTAAGGAGTGGGAGGGGCTTTAACAGTAGGTGGAATGGGCCTATAAGTACGCTGGTAAGTTTTAGTGGGTCTGCAATATGCAGAGGAATAACATGACTATATTCTTAAACTGTAATGTGAAAATAAACTTCACAGAAAACGTTACACAGTCTAAGCTTTCTTTCATATTAAGGAAGTCACTCAGAGCCTGCTTTGAACTATATTTGACCAAAAGACTGAACAGTACAAAGACATTAATGTTAAAAGATGGATTCAGGTTACTATATCTATTTTATAATGACAGTAAAGACATTATTTGTATCCCCAGTTTTTCTTAGACTAAATTTTGATTAAGATTAAAATTAATAATGTGTCTGGGATATTTAAATGTACATATTATCCAAAAGAAGCTGAGAACATCAGTCTCACTCGCCTCAGACGAAGAAGGGCTATGCTATCCATATATAAAGCTAAACAGCTAAAAAGCCAAGAAATTAAAGAAGTAGTGAAAAAAAAAAAAAAAACAAGTTAGCTTGTCACTTTTACTGAGAACACCATGTTTTTCTCCTTGATTCTCAAATAAACTTTAAGTGTGTATTCTTTACCACAGGCCATTCTTTGAATTAAAAAAAAAAAAAAAAAAAGCAATTGTAGAAAATAACAGTATTAGTCACACTAATTTTTAGCAGGTAATTTTTTTCTAAGGCAGAAAGTAGTTTTAAATCCATTTAATTAACAAGGAAGAACATTTAGGTCTCAGGGGGAGAAAAAAGATAAAAGCCTTCTATAGCAGAGTTTTAACAATACACTACTACATGACCACAAACCAGGGAACATTACAAACACAACAGAATCAAAACATGTTTGCCCAAACTGTATTTGTCTTTTTAACAACAAGTATGCTTTTAATTCAGGGATCTGTAATTAAATAATTACCAGCATATTAGACCAGGTAGATATGTAGATCAGTATGATCTTACAACAGTCTCATTTGGCTGGGATGGCAGTTTGTTTAGCTAGTTTGTATCACACACTGCAAATGCAGAACTGTAGGTAACTGTAGACAGGCTCATCCCTATGAATACTTTATAAGCATCAGTTTGCTAGAGGGGCCTAAACAAGTTCTATGATGTTACATCAATGCTTGACATTAAAATGAACCACATCCAAACTAATCAGTGTGTGAAGGGAGACATGGCAGTGTTTCTGGGCGGCCCCTCCCAGTGGTGGCCTCTCACCACCAGCCAGTTTGAGCAAGCTTTTTTCTTGGTGGTTTTTAAGTTCACAGAACACAAATGCAAAGGTAAAGACTAGTTACAAATTTTCTAGGGTTTTCACTCAGTAATGAGATAATTCACTACCAAGGCCTGTAGAGCAAAAGTTAGCAAACAATAACAAATCAACAGAATAGAAGACTTAAAAAACTTCTACTAAGAAGCCATGGCCTTTACCCATGTTCATAATCTGTAAAAAAAAAATATGTATATATATATATATATATATGTATATATATATATATATATATATATATATATATATATTTTACCTTTGCAATTCTTCTACAGTGTTCTAGAAAAGCTAGGTAGTAAATATTTTAAAATCTTTTAAAAACAGTAAGTGGATCCAGTCACGACTAAGTTATATATTTTATTTCCTATATTATGGAATGGAGATAGACTGTAAGGTTACAGTTGGCTGATTTTGTCTTGTTTAGCAGTTGTTGAGCTAATCTTTAAAAGCAGACTAATAAATCATGTATTGAAAATATGACACTCACACTCCACCAATGACACGAATTGATCCAATGCCATGGAAGTCTTTATCATTTTTAAAAAACTTAGGGACAGAATCTATATGTTCACTAAACTCTTTGGTATATCCACGGAAATGAGGCTTTTCATAAATGATAACCTGAAAAACATGAAACTGTTATTTAATGTGCTCATATTACAACATGGATATATTTTGATTTACTTCTGTAACATTACAGACAAAAACATGATCAGGGAGCAACATCTGCTTTTTAAATAAATTTTGTAACAGAAAACAGCATTTGATATTCGCAAAGAATGCCCGAGCCGTTATCATTCTTAGTCAAGTATTTATTCTCATGCTTATCTCACATTAATGTAACTGGCTATGATGACATTTTTCTGGTTACCCAAATACGAGGACCAGTATATAAGCTAAATAGTCTTATAGATGACTCTTGAATTTTTTTTTACTCTTATTTACTCTTGTGTTGTGAATTCACTACAGATGTGCCTCACACTCCGTAAGCTGGAAAACACATTTGGAGCTTCCAGTGTGCAAAACTAAATTAACAGCAGATTTCAAAAACCAAATACTGCTTCTTATAACACTGGCTGCTTTTTATAGTTGTTGATATTTGCTGAATAGGAAGAGGCGTGGATTTTTAAATGTAAATGCAATACCTCCTGAAACTAAGAAATGACTGGAAACTCACATGCTTTGCTAATTAGACATTTTGTTCAATCTGGAGGTGGTGTGATGACTGTTGCAGGAAGCAGAGGGCAGCAGTAGAGAATTGTCAACACACAGAGTTCTATTTACTACTTTGCTGGTTTTACTTCTCACATAGCCCCTGCCTTAAATGCATGGCTGTGAAAACAGCATTATCTGTCCATACTTCATCCTTAGCCCTGCCTGTTGCTAATGGAACAATTTGTATATAACTAAAACCCAAGATCTTGGTAAATAAGTGTCTAGGTTTAAATACATAAAACTAAACAAAAATTATAACTTACTTGCAATAAACTGGTAACAATTATAGGCTGAAAAACTTATATAATACTGATTTTGATGCTTCTACATACTATATTTTCATAGGAGGCTATCATAATTATAATATATATAACAAAGTTAAAATATTATTATTATTATTATTATTATTATTATTATTATTATATATGCGTACATATATGAAGTAATATTCAGGCTTAGTATTTGCTGCATGTGATATATTCAAGACATGTAAAAAGCAATATTTTTTCATGAGGAAGCTCTCATGACATCATCCATGTTGATGAATTTCTAATTGGTAAGTTGTGATTACTTATGAAAATCAATCCGCCCATATACTCCTACAACCTGTAAAACTGCGAATGTCCCAGGATAGCTCAGAATCTCACACATGAAGCTGTGATTCAACACATTCGGAAGCTGCAGCAGAATCACATGGAGCATGTCACAGGTAATTCTACATTTATTAGTTAGATCAGCAGTTTGCAATATTTGCTGCATTTTTTTAATCACCTGGGAAACAAACTATATGACCTCACTCAAAATCAAAACAGTATCCCTGAAAACAGAAACTAGGCTGAAGCGATTTTGAAATTCAGACGATTCCAGCATGCAGCCAAGGTGTAAAAGAAGCATTTAGATATGAGAGTTCTAAATGACTCCATCCATGCAGTTGAGAAAATTACAGTCACTTCTATAAATTGTGATGTAGAGAAAAGAGGCGGACTGGAGGCATTGGCTTTTACTTTGTGAAAAGGGAAGATGGATGTCGCCTTCCACACCCTCCTCTGGCTGGAGTGGCTTCTTTGCCCCACTGAAGGCTGTGTGCATCTCTGACCACTAACTGATTTTCTGAGACCGGAAGATCGCTCCTTACATACATTTTGGAGCTCTATTCCCTCCACTCATAATGTGCTTGATCCTGTCTGATCCAGTTTTCATTGCTTGTACCGTCCCTTTCAGGAACTCCTACTTACAAACTGGTATCCAACAGGAGCTAGCTGTAACTCATCAGCATTGACCTCTTTCCAAGCATCGTTCTCCAATCCTGCTGAATTTACAGGACTCACTTGAGTACCTAGCTTCAATCTCAATACCTCCATCACCAAATGAAAACCAAACCTGTCACCTTCCTACACGGTGGGCAGGCTTTGGATGGGTCTGTGGGAGGTGACAGCACAGACTCCAACTCTGTACGCTATCTTCACCCCCCATTCACAGCCACAGCATGGGACCTCAGAAAACCTTCTACATGGTCACTTCCAACTACTGCAGTCTCTACTCATTAGGTAGCATCTAGTCAGGCAACTGTCCTATGTCAAAAAAGGTAGCCTTCTGAGCCAGCCTACTGTTCAAGACTTACCTTTAAGTTCATAGGCATTTCCACCTTCAGTCCACCCTAAAGATGACAAGATATTTAGAGACAATGTAAATACATAAAAAGTGGGAGAGAAAGATAAGTGTAGGTTACAAAAACCTCATTAGTTAAGACAATGCAGCAGTCAGACTTAAGGTAAATTCAGAACCCTACAGTAGTCAAAACTAAATCAGATGGATCTACATCAGTGTAGACATGGCAAAAAATTTAAAAAAGCTTCCAGATCACAACTCAAAGGATCTTTAAACACATACACGAGCAATTAAAGATTTTGGCAGCTGTATCCCAACATAAGAGCAGCACTGCTAATAGCTTCAGAAGTTACACTTGGCAGAGCAGATTTCTAAGCCCAAATGCATCCCCGAGAACCACTTAGGTTTTCTAAATTAGGGCACTGCACCATCTCCACACCTCCTCCTCTCAGTTCTACCAACACAGCTGATTATATTAATGTCCTTTAACATCAAGACTGTACAATACCAATGGTAACACTGTTCTCACAAAAGTCCCAATTCCACAATGTGAAGTGTTAAAAATGCTATTCCACACTGTGATGTTTCTTAAGATTTCTGTATTTGTCCTTGTTTCTATTTTCCAAGGCACAGAACCAAGCACGTTTTATCATGTAGCCCACACTTAATTAACAGTTTGCTCCACAAAAAGAAAAGAAAAGAAAAGAGAATAAGTTTGCCAGAGATGCTACAGGCACTTATTTAATCTTTAAAAATGCAAACACTGAAAGAGCAACCAATTTATTATTAATGCTGAGTTTACTATTATTATTAAACTGGAAGAGACAATCTACTACAACTAATTTTCTAATGATAATCAACAGGACAGATTTAGAACTTTATTTTAAATATTTAAAATTTCATAGAATAACATTTATTAAAAAAAACTGTATGTGGTGGGATAAGCTAGCCACAGTTCAAAGTAAATGCAAACATTCAGTGTAATAGGAACAGAAACACAATACACAGTTTGTCAATTCAATGGTGCATGCATTCACGTCTTGAGACTGAGGGCTCTGGGCAATGATCACAGCTGTTTGATCTGCATTTGTGGGTGCTGGGGAAGAGGAAAGCCTCTGTCGAATCTGCTTACCATTTGAAGAGGATGCAGTGATTTCATTTCTGTTGCAGAAATCTCAAAGAGGCCCTGGTCTTCCTCCAAAATTGTAGCTTGCCCCTTAAAATTAATATCTGGGTAGGCAAGCCAACTAAACAAGGAATAAATGGTTGGTTAAAGTATAATAACATTAACTTCAGTTTGGTTCTATAAGGAGAAAAAAAGGGCTGTCAAAAAATTCCATGATAGAACTATACTAATAAAATGTACCAAAGTAATTAGACAGCATATGATGAGGGACACTAATATGTTTGTAAGTACTTACATTCATATACTCTCTGCCTTCTAACTTGTTTCTGAGTAACTTACATTAATTTCCTCTCTTGGATTTTCAAAGACTTAAAACACATGGGACCTTCAATGCAAGACAACTATAACTTAAAGATTGACACTTAACAGCAGATCTTGGCTTGCTAGCTTGTACCCCAGGATTGATCACTCATCTATGAGGTTAAGCGCACACTCCACCTTTGCCTTTCAGGAACAGAGAAGTAAAACACAGAGCACTGACATGTGCCTGGTGCTGAGAAGGGATCAGCAGTGAACATAAGCTAGAAATTGCTTAGGATCCACATTTTTAGGTCAGAGATGTGTTTTTATTTCTCAATTCAAAATGTGTTAGACGAAAAGACAATGCATCTATCAAGAAGGCTGGGGACTCTGCACCTCTCCTAGAAGTCATACATCACAGCCTTAATTGGATCCAAAGAAAGACAGAATCTGTTTTAAACCATGAAGTAGTCTTTCCTGTGTATCCAGAAACATAAACAACACTAACTAACTTCAGCATTCATATGTCACCTATCGAAACATGAAGCAAAACGTTAACTTTGGTGGCCATTCATCACCATAATAGAGAAAAGCTGACACATACACTCCTGATTTCACAGTGAAGGACGCAGACTTGGGGATGTTCAGCTCTTCCAGATTGGGGACAGCTCGGTGTATGTAGATAGGGTAGCACCCAGGGTCAGACTGTGGGCACAGCTTTATCTCCGGAATGCTGCAATCCTAGAAAAGAAAAATTGCCTTTGAGATCATCTGGGGACACACGGGCGAGTGTTCTAAACACCCTGAACACACAGTTACAATGATTTCATTGTGCAAGGGATTTCTTCATGAAAACAAGACAAGGGAGGAACTGGTGATCCTTAAGTACATTTTTAAACAAAGTTTTTTCTCAGCAGTCATACGAATAATGCAACAATCCTATAAATGCTGTTGCTGGAAAAATTACTGCCTCATTGGTTTTTTTTTTTTTTTTTTCCCTTCATTTTTAAAATACTTGTCCCATTGAGAATGGCTCAGTCACTAAAGGATTTGAGTGCCAAAGGTCTGCAAGCCTTCCTTCTCAGAAACATAACAAAGCCTAATGGGAGGAAGGGACTTAAATAAAAGCTAATCTCCTGGGGGACATAAAAAATAAATAATGGAGAGGTACCGCCCTGCCAGTGTGTTTATCTAATTTATATCAACAAAAGAGGAGGAATGAGAGGTGAGGAGAAAGGAAATGTGCGTTCCTACTTATGGATTCTTATTTCTTCAGTGTAAGTTGGTCTGATGATAAAATATATTATGAAATTGGACTCTATACTCTAACCTAGCCTTAAAAACAGACACCCAAGGTCAGCGTGCCCTGTCAGATCCTCCTTCAAAATTACACTTGCCTACCTCTTTTTAATCTATTTCTGCTGCCGGTGCAAACTGCAATAATAATCCTAACTCACAAGGTGCTCAGGCAGGAGCACCTTTAAACACCAGAACTTCTAAGAACACTCTCCCCATCCCCCAAGCACCCGTTGGATCAATATATACCAGATTCCTTTTTTCTTTTTCTTTTCTACAGTATCAAGATCCACACTCACTCTCCAGAGCTTTGCAGTCACACCCGGGACTCTCTGCTATCTCCACCCCAACACTGGCCTCTGGAAGCTTATACATGGTTGGTGTTCATGACACTTCTAAAGAGATAACCCTCTTTAATAAGGGAAATCTCTTATAATATCTAATAGTCTCTTAAATGATGGTTAAAAATATTGTCCGTTCTTAAGGGATTAGATTCATAATGATTGTTATTTTTTTTTTTAGATTACAAATGCCATTCTGTCCAAAAACACAACCCAAGGTACTCAAGAGTGCTTAATCATATAAATAAAATTTCAGTAACATAATTCTTACCTCTAATATGTGAAATTCAAATAAAGGCACTTTAATGAAATGGGTAAATATAATAATCATCAGAGACGCTGACCACTATAGACTGGACAACTTCATTTTTTATTAGAGGTTTTGCTATTTTAAATTCTTTAAACTTTCCACAAACTGAGTTCTCAATCATTCTCACTAATAAATGAAGTAATTTAAGCTGTTAGCAAAAATACGCTACTCTAAATTCCCAGCAGATTATATAAGTAAAAGTGTGTTTTCACAATTGTCTTTCCAAAAATGATAAATTTGTGTAAAGAAAAGGATGCTCACTAAAAGCAAAGTACTCACAAAGCGCGTTTCTTATGTATAACTATGACATATAAACTGCAATGCTTTCCTTAAAATATACTTCTAAAGCCAGTAAATTTGTACATCTCCTTGGCAGAAATTAGTTCTAAACTACAGTAAACTAAAGCAACACAACTTAAATGGTCTTAAAAAAAAAAAAAAAGAAGTCTACTTCCTTCTGAAGTTTCACTTCACGATTAGCCAGAAATGCCCTCAACAGTCACCTGTCAATCTTCCATGGTCTTTTGTGCACTGCTGACTACAGAGTGCTGCTAATGCTACTTCAGATACAACTGTTTTAATGTTCCCCAGGGGAGGCGAGGTACTGTACTGGAATACATAACTAAATGCCTCACACAAACAAGTTTCCTTTGCATTGTGTTATGCGAACAATGTCTGGGTGGTGGACTTTAAAGGGGAACTAGCTAAGAGGCATTCGTGTCTAGAGCAACACAGAAGGAAATGGCAAAGCATAGTGATAGCCCATGAAGGAGGAGATGCAGACAAAGCGAGAAGCGGCTCGTCCTCGGATACTACAAGCCCAATTCTCATTCAAGTGGACAGAAAAAGATTTCACTAAGCTGTCTCTGGGATGAGTGTTCACAAAAATAGCATCTTTTCAAGACTTGTCTAATTACTGACAGGCAAAGGCAGCCAAACTCTAACAACCAGAGGCTCCTTTATGGTAACCTAGCAACAATAAACAGCTGACTCTCAATACATTCAAATGTATCTTGGTGAAAAACTCAAGGTTATAGGGGAGAAACAGTAAGAATGAATTGCAGTTAACAAAAAGAGTAAAAGGGAATAATCCAATTTTCTCCATCTTATACAAGATGCCTTCAGTCTACTCTAACAACAATCTCTCTTCACGGTCCACTAATGACAGCATTGACCTAAGTAATTTCTGATCATCGTGAAAATATCATATCTAAAAACAACAACAACAAAACAAACAAAAAGAATGTAAACAAGGAAATTTATAGTACTGGCTCTGGTTTCAGAAAAGACTGCACTGCAGTAGCTGTGCTGCCATCCCCACCCCTAATCATTTTCATTGGCTGCAAATATGAGCATTAAATAGAATCTACAGAAGCTGAACACTGAAGGTCCCTGGGCACCTGTTCACAATAAGTGAAGACATCATTAAATCAGGGCCTGCAACTGAAACCAAGGTGATGAAACAAGACAAGGCTGGACTAGGCAAGTCTAGGCAGGGCAAGGGCCACCATGAGAAAGAAGCTATCCCTAGGCAGAATTCTGACACAGCTGGAGAAGAAGGAAGTTTGATGCCTGATTCTCATTTTCTAAAAGATTTATGCATTTTCTGTTTGAGGCTTAATAGTTTGATTTTCCTCCCATACTAAAAGTTGTTGTCTTGTTGAAAACATGTGATCAATCACACCAGAACTGAAAAGAATGACTTGATGAATAAACACTGGAAGAAAAACACTGTGAGCACGATTCAGTTTTTTTCTAATAATATATTATAAGCAACAGGCAAATGTACAAATATGCATTTAATCTTCCATGCTTAGCAGACTAAATTGTTTGACTGTGCTCTTGTTTGACTTAGTGGAGTTGTAAGAACGGCTGGTTGCCAAATCTTACTCACTTTTTCCTCTACTAGGCTTGGCATGGTGCCCGACAGTCACAAGGAAGGCACAAAACCACAAACCATGCAAATCACAAAAGATTCCACCTACAAATTAATTATTCATCTGAAGAAATTTTTACTGAGTTAGGTAATTAAGTGACCACTTAAATGGGCTTTGCAGTCATGGTCACAGTTAGTTCCAAAATGAAAAAAAGACACTGTCGCCTCTGCAGATCTGTTAATCTTTTTGCAGTGCCATGGACCCACTAACGTTCACCCCTTTGTTGGACTACAGAAACTCTGCCAAGACTCACTCATCTACCATGCTGTCTAATTCTTGTTTGTCCTTTCAGGATTCTGATTCAGTTACCCCCTGATTCAGGCGAGGCGTCTATTCTCTGCATGTGCCAGGGGTCCCCAGAGGGTACTTCCCAAGTCAAATGATCAGGCGACTCAGGTATTTATCCCCAGACTGCAAGCAACTTGAAATAAGACCCAAAGCCTGTGACATTTCTATTCCTATTGCCCACTACAGTTATCAGGCCCATACACAGTCACAAATACTTGTTAAATATGAATTTGTTCATAGTTCTGATTCATAAACAACATATGTAGACACATCTTTACCATAACTTGAATATTTCTGTGTACTATCTTTAATTTTTCTCTACAACTATCAAAAGTTTAATAGTATGGATCAAGTCATGAATGATGTCCCCACAACATATCTTTTTAATGTTAACTATTTTGGGAACTTTACACTGGAGCTCTGCATACACATCACTCCTGTCCCTTCCCCCCACTCCCACTCCTCCTGTGTTCCCCAACCCCCCAAATTCATGACCTCAATTTTCTTAACTATTATTGTTAATACACACACACACACACACACACTCCCTCCATATTTCTGGTCACCATATTAGTAATTGGACTGTATCATGACTGACATTTTTTCTGAAGGAAATTTTGAGGCCATAGAGAGGAGATTCTGTTCTTATCTGAGGTCGGCTCTTACCAGTAATTCACTCTTCCTCTAAGCCACCATAGCTCATAAAATGTCTGCATTGGAAGACCTCTCTCATCTTCAATAATACTTTCTAACAGAAAATTAAACAGCAACAACTTTCACTTTCCCAATTCCTCCTTTTCTAATATCACCCAGCACATTTACAAATATACAAACCCGCGTCTCTACATGCAAACACACAGGCAACGCAGTCATACTAAGTAGCAACATTGAAGTTAGAAAAAGATGTATGCAGAAATACTTCCTTATTTTCTTAGATTCTTACAGGGATTATACCTAGCATTGTGTCTATGTGAGATATATCCATGTATGTGAGACAAAATATGTACTATTTTATTAGCCAAACTCAAAATTCAAAGCTGAAATTTTAAGTTGTCATATGCTTAAACATCAACATGTATAAACTTAAATATGCAGATTAGCACATTAGCACAAATATCAGCAACTACTCAGCTCTGTTAGGTCACAGCACAACTTTACTCCTTGACAAAAACAAGACCAAAACAGTGGAAAATGAGCCACTGTATTACCTTTAAGACGCGTTTGATAGAGCCCAGCACAAAGTTTCTTTCCGGGTGCTTCCTGTTCTGAAGAAGCCAGTCCCGATTTAGCACTTTCTCCCCTTCTTCCAACACGCATTTCTGACCTTGGAAATGCGGCTTCTCATATAAAATCCAGCTATGCAAACAGAAACACAGGATCTGGTAAGTCTGCTTCTCTAAGGAAGGGTACTGAGGAGGTCACAGATCACTTAGCTATACATTGTTTAAAGCTAGGTTAACTCCAGCTATTAGCATATAATGTTATTTTCAAAATACTACAAACTTAAGTTTAAAAATATCTGTACAAAGTATAAATAAAAATCCTGAAAATGGGGGAACTGGAGGCATGTTTCAGCAGTCAAGAGCACTTGTTGCTCTTGCAGAGCATCCAGTCTCAGTTCCCAGCACCCACATAATGGGTCACAATCTAGTCTAGTTTCAAGAAATCCAATGGCCTCCTCTGACCCATGCTTCACCAGGCATGCGCGTGGTGAACCAACACACATGTAGGCAAAACATTCATACACACCAAATGAAAAATATTAAGTAAATTTTAAAATACTAAACATTGTATCACAATAGAGGCCTGAATAGGTATTTATGCATATATATACTTAATAATATGTCACATACACAAACTCTATATTTATATAAAATTAATTTAAGGGCTCTTAGTTATGTTTCTGTCTTACTTTTTCTGCCACTGGATACTACAGACATACTCCATTTTTCTTCCTGAAGACAACACTACCCCTCACGTTCACAGCACACATCGTATCACTGGCCAGAGCTAACCTAACACTGGACACAGAAACTCTGTGGCCAGAGTCCACAATAACAAAGGAGCGCTTTCCTCATTTTTAGACCACACTAGGAATTCCTCAGCTATACAAATGACTTCATGTGGCCTTCACATTCCATGGCTTCCCACAACTCAGAACTCATTGTTCAAAGCCATGTTCCATTCATCTATCTTGATAATACTGCAATTGTAAAATGACAGTGATGGGATACATTAGGTCTTGTAGTCCTCTGGTATGTCACAGTAAATAAAAAAAAGTTATAAAAAAAATAAAAACTAATGTTTCAAATATCCTGGTAAAATAAGGAAAGAGAATATAATGTTAATCAAAATTACAAAGAGCATAAATGTAAAAAAAGTCACAGTTAATTTTAAATAATAGGCTGTACATTTCAAGAAGGTTCTTACCAGCCCCTTACAACTTTGATCAGTGCCCCATTTGGAAAAGACCATGCCGTAGCATCAGGAATGTTACAGTAGACCTCTTGTTTATATTTACTTCCATGGAGATCATAGATAATCATCTGTAACATATGGTAAGTACAGAGGCGTAATTACTAATTTTAAGAATGCATTGGAAAGTTCAAAATGTCATAGAACACAGGCAGTAAAATTCCCCACATGATATAAAGCAAATGTCTTAAGCAATTACTGCAGATGTTAAATCCTTGAGTTTAAAAATAAAAATAACAAATCCTCACTGTCTAAGTCAGTTAAAAGTATTTATTTTCAATTCCACAAGCCTAAAAGCAACCAACATTTTCAGCATCTACATTAGCTCACATGAGAACATTATGCTTACCTTCCCAGGCCTTGGATTACACCTCAGAATTTGTTTGTCAACATTCTGAAATAATAAAAGTGAAAGAACTAAGATATAACTGGGTTAAAATATACACACACACACACACACACACACACACACACACACACACACACACACAGAGTTCATATTCCTTACACTCATAAACCCAATCTGTCACACATTAGATAACCATGTCATGTATACATGCTTCTATAAGATTAGAAAACAAAACTATAAATATCGAAGAAAGGAACACAGCGTCCCTGCCTCTAAGAAGTGCGCAGCTCAGAAGGAGCGAATACATGACCAGTACTAGTTTGAAACGTGGACATGGCACAGCAGAGTGGGGAGGCTCTGGGATAGAGCTGGGAAAGAACTTCTTAAATGAGCAGCATCAAGAGAACTTAAAAGAACAGGATTTTAAAGAGTGAAAAACCGCAGCAGGTTGGGGTAAGAGTAATGGTGGGGGAAATAGTCCAGGAAGAGAGGAGCGAATTGAGTAATAGTACCTTGGGCTAGAATCAAGGAAAAGAGTCAGGAGTTGGGAGACAAAGTGAAGAATACAGAACCCGTATTTTGTGTTGGTGAGGAGACGCTGCCAGATTTGATAAGCAGTGGGAACCAGAAAAAAAAAAAAACAATATTTTACTCAACACCATTATTTATTTTAAAATCATCTTGGCTTTTAGAGCAACTGCTTGGTATTCAACTATTACTATGTGTTACAAATCATGGTCAAGACACAGGCCTAGAGGATTCTCTAGACGGTTCCATGATATTGGCAAGGTCAGAAAAGAAAGCTCTATGGTCAAGGAATATTCCATGTTAGACATCTGCTTGTTTCTAAGTGAAGGAAAAATGTAACTGAAGTTGAAACCATCTTTTTCAGCTACAATGTGGCTTCATTTCTTTGAAGGGGGGCTGCTCAGCACCCTGCTTTGTGAGAAGTACCTCCCAAAAGAGGGTATAGCTAAACTATGAGGTAAAAATGTTACCAGACAGAAATTTTCATAAGATAAATTAATAAATAGGAAGTAGCAACTTTATCTTGCATGGTAACTTGAGAGATTCAGTAAATTACCACTTAATTTACTTTGAAAATATTAGCCAAAGATGGTGAAATCACTGATACCTATTAGAGAGCTTTTATATTCTAACTAAGGAATTATGTTTTCTTACTAACACGTAAGTAACTAAGCATATACTACAATATATTTCAAAGAATAATACTTAAGTTTTTAAAAACAAAGTTGACTCAGTCTCACAAAGCACTGTGCGTGTGTCTGTCTGTCTGTCTGTGAACCCTGGACCTTGCATGTGAGATGACCACTCTATCACTGATCTACACACAAAGCTCTTTTTATTTATTTTATTTTGACACAGTGTTTCATTAAATTGCCAGGCTAGTCTAGAACTTAGGTTTCTCCTGTCTTAGTCCCTTAAGTAACTGAAATTCCAAGCCTCCACCACTGTACCCATCCTGAGACTCGGGTTTTCTTAATAAGCCTTCAGATAATCTCACTATCTAGAGCTCTGCTACACTAGTTAATAATCACAGTAACTTACCTCTATATATGGACCCAATTTGCCTGCGTGTTCTTGAACGCGAAAATACTTGGACACTGGTTCATGAAAGACACCACCAAGTCTGGTTCCTGTTTCTGAGGAATGAGTCCTGGAAGTCTGCAAGTACTGATGATAGACAGTCTTCAAAGAGGAATGCAACTTAGAAGTCATATCCGATTTTTGTAGAAATGTTGTCTTTTCTGGCCACAGACCAAGTGGTAGATTGGAGGTAGTTGGTTCACTTGGCTCTAGATATGACTTGGAGATTCCAGCACTTTCCGGGTCATCATCGGGGTAAAAGGTGATGGAAGGATCAGGCAAGTGGAAGGTCACACGCTCCCTCCTTTCAGCCCTGAAACCTTTACCTGAAGCTGCTGCCGCTTCCTCCTCTTCTTCCTCAGCCACCTGTCTGTCATCTCCATCAAAATTTTTCTGTAAGCGCTCAGATACCGACTGCAGGAGGGAAAGGACCGATGAGGGCTGGTTTGCGCTGTCCCTTGATTTTGTGGAACCATGGTGACCAGGCGAGACCTCGTTGGATAGAACATCCTCCTGTGAGCTGTCATCTTCGTAAATGGGACTCAAAGATAAGGGGTAAATTTTGTACCTCTTGGCTTCCACTGATAAGAACATTTCTGAATTGTCTCCATCGAATGCCTCACCCAGTTTCCCTTCTTTTTCAAAATGATGGACCAGGTCAGTTCTGCTCTCAGAACTTTCGCAAGCCAGGTTTGGCATGCTGTTAGAGGAGGTGTTGGGGAACAAGACAGATCGTGTTCCTCTTAATTCTGTGGGAGTGTACTTGTCCTCCTCTTGAAGGGGCTCCTCGTATAATATAGTAAAAGAAGAATTCTCTTGCTCATCCTGAGAAACAAAGGCTAAATTTGACTCTTCCTTCTCCTCTCTGTAATCCAGATCCCTCCTTTTGTCATATACTGCAGCGGCAGATATTATTTTGTTGAGCCTTACTACTTTGTCCTCGTCTTGAAAATCTGGCATTGCTAAGAACCGGGTAGCCCTCATAATCCTTACTCAGTGTAGGTGATTCATATCCCCTGAAATGCGAAGCAAGCCTGTCATCATGCATTATCGATCCTTCCTTTACTTCACTGAGCTGTTCCAGTTCTCCGACACTCTTCTCCGTGTACTCTTGAGGATCTTTTTCACTTTCAAAGACAGGATGCATGGTCTCCACTTGTGTAAGGGTCACCTCTGGTCTTCTTCCATTTGTTTGTTCAATGGCTACCTCTGTAGGCAACACTTTGGGGTTCTCAACACTGTCACTAGAATCTTCCGGAGCTGTTACTTCCACTTCTATCTTAGAAGGCACGGAGCCAGTTGTTCCATTTGACTTTTCAGTATTTCTCTGGACTCTTTTTTCCAAAATGTCCAAGGAAGCATGTACTGTCTTCTGGTGCATCTCTTTCACATTCAACACAAATGGAACCGTTTCAGCATTTCTAAGGACGTCTTCAGCACTCTTTCGGTAAGTACATTCCATTTCTGACACAGGTCTCTCCATATTTCCAGTAGCCCTGACACTGACTTTTTGATGAATATTTACTGCATCAAACCTGACAGGCATCCCTTCAGTTCTGTCAGCATCTCCTTCAGAGCTGTTTGGGTAAATACCTTCCATTTCTAACTCAACGGGCTCCTCATATATCATGTTCATCTTTGCAACACCACTGTCCTCATCCTCTGGGTATGGGTCTTCTATTCCTAGTGTTGCATCTGTCATGTCAGTGTTTGAAGTAATCCCCTCACCATCTTTTTGGTAAATATTTTCCACTTCTGACATAACAGACGAGACCCCTGTCTTTCCAACATCCCCTTCAGCATGCATTTGGTAAATATTTTCCATCTCAATTGAAACAGGTACCACCTCAGTCTTCGCAATATCTCCCTCAGCATCTTTTAGATGGATATTTTTCACTTCTGGCATGACAGGTATTACCTCAGGTTTGCTAATGTCCCCTTCACTATCCATCTTATAAGCCTTTTCCACTCCCAAGGTGACAGGTAGTTCCTCAGGTTTTTCAACATATATCTGAGTATCCATTTGGTATATGCCTCCCTTTGTAAAAATGTCAGCCTCTGGCTCAGCTTTTGTAATGTTCAATTCAGCATCCTTTTTACATGCTTTTTCTTTATATGACAGAGGGGCTGCTTTGTGTTTCATAATATTCAATTCAGCATCCCTTTTGCTTGCTTTTCCCATTTCTAACATGGAAGGTATAAGCACTATTTTCCCTACATTTACTTCATTATCCTTTTTGTATGCTTTTCCTAAATCTGACATTGCAAAGGGTGAACTTTTACTATGTCCTGGCAAACTTTTTTCAGATATGCATACAAAGGTATCAGACAAACTGCTTTTGGAGGTACCAGGTACATGGATGTCATCATTTGCAAATGGAGGCAAGTTTAAATTTAATACAAGAGTTCTAGTATCTTCTTCTGTTGCCATTTTGTGATTATCCACACACTCTATTTCTGCTGCCTTTTTATAGTCCTCATTGACAAATAAATGTGGCTTTACTCTATCATCTAACTGTGTATGGAACATGTCTTCTGCTTGTAAAACAGTATCTGATTTCTGCAAATTTATACTCTCAGAATGTCCAGGTCCACTTCCCAAACCTGGAGACTGTTGATAGGGAACAGTTTCTCCTCCTTTCATTGACTCAGTGCCACTAACTAAGTTACTTATGGAGGAGAATTTACTTAATACTTTATTTTCACTAATTCCACATGTGCTTTGATTTACTGCTTGTTCTGATACACAGAACTCCCTAACTATATCATGCGGTTTGACACTACCACTGCTAAACCAGAATTTTGAAGTGTTAGGCTGGGGTTCAGAAGCCCAGGTATTTTCAGCATCATCAAAAGCATCATCTATCAAATTCTGTTGGGCTGTATAAAGAACCTCACTGACCAATTCCTTGGTCTGTTCTTCTAACAACCAAGATTCATTCACACTATCAAAATCAAAAAGGTGACTTGTCTCACCAACTGCAGGTGAAACAGAGGCCTTCTCTTCCTCTTGGACTTCTGACATATTTTCCACACCTTTCTCTTCCAAACACTCTCTCAGTTGGATCCCTGTTAACGCCACTTCTGATGGGGTTTCTTCTTTCACAGCACCTGGATTCATTGCATCATCTTTTACCAGATGCTCCTGGCAGGTACCAACCGTGTGCTTGGATTTCAGTTCTTCCCTTACAGAACTTAAAATCTCCTCAGTCAACGTATCAGCTTTTGAAAGTAAACCACTTTTGAGTAAAAGTTGGTCATGTGCTCTTGTCCTTGCTTCTGTTTGGTCAGCAGATGCTTCAGAACACTGCTGGCATGAGCTGTTAACTGACACTGGTGCCCCAGCAACTGTTCCTGTCTCTGCCTTCATGGGACTGTCAAAGTGGGCAGTGGTTTGGAAATCAGAAGATGCCTTCCTAATATGAGTCCCCAAATATCCCTGAAGTCGGGTCATTTCTGTCTCTTTTGGGCTAGGTGTGTCTAATTCCAAATATGAGCTATTACTGTCTAATGGGTCAGTAACAGAAGCACCTTCACATGTGAGAGTTACAGTAACTTTTAAAGAATCAAAATGACCTGGGAGACCATGTGAATTTAAAGCCCTGCTATCTCCCTTAGAGTGACAAGAGGAGGAAGATGCAGTACCAGTATCAGAACTCAGGAAATAAGAGTTTTCTCTGTGAGCTGAGGCTTCCCCTTCTGATCCCAGCAGAGAAGGCATATTCAGTAAGCTGGAGTCATCAGATGCAAACACATTTTTCTCTAAACAGGCATCAGAACCCAGAAAAGACAAATATACTCGTATGTTGTCAGTTTCTTGGAACTTTGGGAAAATATTATCTAAACTCAGTTCTTCCACTTCTGAGATGCTAGAACTCTTTTTATTCATACAAACAGCCAAAGGTGGATTGACTACACAAGTGCTAGCTTTACAATTCTGTGCCAAGGATTTCTCCTCTGGACCAGGAGCTACAATCCCAGGCAGACTGCCTTTGAGAAGAGAAGCAGGGTTATCTAGAGTGTCTATCCCTCTTTCTTGTACACTGTAATGTCTGGCGGCAGGAGAGGGCCCACTCTGGTGGTTCTCTGTAAAGCCACCATCTAAACACATCTCTTCTTTAATCTCTTTGTGATGAACTGATTGAAGATTTTTGTCCTTTTGAAACTCTAAAGATTTTAATTCTGCTAAAACAGTCTCAGCTAGCTCCTCTGTACTCGTTAGGTGAGAAAAAGAAATGTCATCCTGAGAAATGTCTCTGGGTTCTGCTTGAGACACAGAAAGCTTGGACAAGGCTTTTCCTCTTCCAGAATGTGACTCAGCAGGGAAGCTGCTCTGCTCATCAACCTCTGCTTTTAATAATATTCCAGCAATGTTATCAGTTTGGGTATCCAAGGAAAGAGAAACAGATTTCTCTATGGTGCTCTTAGTTGTTTCAGTGCTTGAGGATATTAACTCTGGTTTCTTAGGATCAGATGAAACAGAATTGTGATCCTCAGAGATACTCCCATGCTCAAAATTCAACAGATCCACCCCAGCTAAATGAGTGCCAATGGTTTCAGGACCTAAAGGATACTGGCATTTTTCACTATCAGGAAGAATCTCCTTGGATTCAAGGATTACAGGTGCACGTTCAAGGTGAAGGGCAGGAGGACACTCCCTGTTTGCAGCCTCAGAATGATTCCGCAGATCTTCTGGAAACTCATCAGCATGAAGGGAAATGCCGTCCTGTCCAGTTTCATTGGACAGAGATTTCTCGCTCTTTAAAACAGGAAAACCCAACTTGCCAAGCGTGCTGATTTCAGGAACAAAGATAGGAAGTGAGGCACCGCAGTCGGAAGTTTTACAGTCAAGGTTCAGAGGTATCTTAGCATCAGGTAAAACTTTGGCTTGTCGAAGATTCTCCAAGTGAAAAGGAGATTCAGAAACAGCATTTTTGTCAAGTTCAAAATTCAGTTCGGGTGCTATTTCGTTTTCTGCACATGCTACAACTGACTCTTTGTCGTATGTTAGAGAACTAGGGTCCGCCCGATTTTTGCCCATACTGTGAAGGGTTTTGACACGTGGATCCAAGCCAAGTTTTTTGGTTTCTGTTTCACACGGTTGCTCAGCATCATTGGGTAAGGACTCAATTCTGTCTTCTGGAGCTCTTATATGACTTAAAGTTATGGGTTCACTCCCTGAGGCGCCTTCTGTTTCCTGCACGATTTCTGAAACCGCATTTTTCTGTGAGTCTCTGGCAGGTAAGTTCTTTCCTTCATTTACAAGTTCTGAGTCTGCCACAGCATGTCCCTGGAGAGCAGTAATGCTGGTGTGATTGACATTCTGCTTTGATGGGTTATCTGCAGCTGGCTTGTCACAACACTTACTCTCTGGCAAACGAACATCTTCATGCCTAATTGATTTATTTGGACTTGACAAATTTGTACTTTCCACTTTGGTAGTGTCACTCCCATCAGATTTACTACAAGAGAAATCAGAAACAGCAGGTCTCTGAGGCTCAACATGTTCCTCTCTTGGCACTGATGTCCCATCATTCAGCACGGAGCTGTTTCCTCTCAACCTATTTTCTATTGCAGTTTTCCTCTGAAATTCTGGACAAGGGACTTGGCTACTTTGACTTCCTATAAACAAGGATGAAGGCACCAAACTTCTCTCAGTCTGTGAGTCAGATTCCCCAACAACACAGCTGGGGCTAGACACAGAAGGAGGGGAGGTCCGAATTCTCCCAGGTCCTCCTTGGATATTTTTATTTAAAATAGCCTTAGATGAAGCAACATTGTGCAACTCTGGGTTGTTTTTCAGATGGCTTTCTATGTTGAGATTTATTTGGCTATAGCCCAAGACTTCTAATGGACGTCCAAGCAAATATCCTTTTCTGGACGCATCTTCGCCGGCTGATGATGATGGGGCTACCACAGTGTCCATTACACTTCCAGGGCCAAGGTGTGCATGCATGCTTGAATCAGAGTTTTCATTCTCTCTGTCTAAGTGATTCACAGTTTCCAACACAGTCTGTTGCTTCAAATACTTCCTTATTTGTGTGGGGCCTCGATATGTTGCATATGTTACTGAAGGCTTTTCTGGTTTACCAACAGTGTCTTTTCTGCGAAAAGAGAGATTACGGGTATCAGGCAATGTAATTAGTAACAGTTTACGAACTATATCCTGCAAATACCATCTCTCGTGTAATAATTTTTGGAGAAAATTCTAGTTTGGGAGAAATTTTAGTTAAGATTTACTTGTTTTTATTTTTTAAAAAATTGATTTGACAAACAGCCTGCAATTATCAAGTCTGCATTAATATCTGAGCTCCATAGAACTGTTCCTTTTTATCTCATTGCGGACATAGTTCTTTCTAATTGTGGATAGCGGAGAGAATGTGGAATGACAAACTAAGGCCTGAGTTCGTCTTCTAATCCCCAGTTACCCTACTCTAAGGAAAGACACTGACTCTTCCCTTCATGTTGCTACCACTAAGCTTACACATTACTGATTTCTCCAACAAATCAGAATAACAGAGCAATCATCTTCTCCTTTAATTTTACATGTGAATTTGAAATGGCAACTTTTTGTGTGTAAGTTGGAGAAATTTTAGAGAAAAGCATTGGCAAGATATATAGCTCACAGCACTGAATATACATTAACTCAATCAATGGCAGAGTTCTTAGCAATTTTCTCTCATATTAAGTTTTTCAAATATTCAACTCATAATAAGTTCTAAATTGCTTGAGTAAAGCCAGACACCATAATGGAATTCTAGAAGGACTAGAGAACCGAGTGCAGCAGAAAGTTCCTGATGCTCTCACCATCCAACCTGCTGTGAAGAATCTACCTCTAAAACAGTGGTTCACCTTCCTAATGTTGTGACCTTTAATACAGTCCCTTATGTTGTGCTGACCTCCACCATAAACTTATTTTTGTTGCTACTTTATAACTGTAATTTTGCTATTGCTATAAATCATAATGTAAATACCCGACATGGTCTTAGGTGGCCCCCGACCCCCATTGAGAACCGCTGCTCTAAAAGCTCAAAAATAAGCAAGGCTGCTCTGTAGTTGTGTATAAACACCATTCCTAGTCTCTTAATTTTATCATCAAAGGGAAAGTGGCCTTAATCCTAAACTCTGAGAGTTAAGATCATAAGTTACCTCCATCACAAACTGATCCCTTCTAATAAAGTGGACATTTAGTCTCTGCTCTTGGAATGCACAGACCACAATATTTACCACATTATGTTATAAAGAGCTAAGGAGTTTTGTTTTTTCCCCACTATCCTATTAACTACCTGAGGAGACACAGTGTGCCATCATCATCTTTGCATATTTAATACTTTTATTAAATACTTTAATATTTTACAAAAGATCTAGAAAACAGCATCTACGTGATGCCTTCTGTGCATTAATGCATGGGCTTGTAATTATTCTAGAGGTTGAGCAATCTGCTTCAGGCTTACTGTGTTTTTACCAATTACTTTTTATTTTATGTGCCTGTATATGTGTCTGAATGTATGTATATGTGCCACGTGAATGCACATGGACATCAGATAATGGCATCAGATCATCTGGAACTAGAATGACAGGTGGCTGTGAGCCACCTGACCAGGCGTTGGGAACTGAACCTAGGTCCTCTGCAGGAGCAGCAAATGCTCTCAAGCACTGAGTCATTTCTCAAGTCCTCAATGACTTAATTCTTAAGGGTGATATTAAAGTGTTTAAGTTCTGAACTCATATTAAAATATAGGACCCTCAATGTAAAGGTAAAAGGTAGAAATACTGGTTATATGTTCTATGTGACTTTTTGAAAGTCACATCTATCATAATCTAAAATATTACTATAGACTCCATACGAAAAGCAGAAAAATCTAGTTAGTATTCCAAAGCCTTTAAAAATACAGTTCATCTTTACTTTTAAAGCATTGTTAAGAAAGCTGGATTTATCTCAGTGATAAAGCCAAGTACCTCTCCTTCAGCGTATAAAAACTTCAGCATACATCTTAAATTTTATCTCTCTTATATACCTCTTAAATTTTAGCTGAACTAATTTATTCTACCTCGTATAAATGCTGGCTCCTAAAACTTTACCAAGCCATAATTGTAGACAAGAAAAAAGTCTGTCCCATTCATTTATTTTACTGTTTATTATAAACTAACCAAACTAGATGTGCAGAGAAAAGCTTTCCCTTACAATAGAGGCTTTAGCTACAGAATGAGTTCAGACTGGATCAAAGATTATTAACAAAATCTGGCTTTAGATAAGGCAACCTTTGTGAGAATATTTAAGAAGACATAAACAGGGGCTGGAGATATGGCTCAATGATTAAGAGCACTTGTTGCTCTTGCAGGGGACCATGGTTCAATTCCCAGTGCCTACATAGCAGCTCACAGCCATTCTTACTCCACTTCCTAGGTATCCAACACCCTCTTCTGAACTCTGCAGGCACCAGGCAGGCACGCAGTACACAGATATACATGCAGACAAAATATTCATACACAAAGGAGAAGGAACAAAAACAGATGAGGGTAACATTACTGGCAAATCCATATGTAAGTTTTCCAGAAAATACAAGAACCTTTCAGAACAATATACTAAAATCCAGATGTAAGGATAAATAACATTTTCTGTTATTTTTTTCTTTCAAAGTTATAATGTTATATGATGAAGACCTGTTATCGATAAACTACAAATTTGTTTTCCAAAAAATGACCCAAATTCTGAAGAAATGGGTAACTAAAGAAATGTACACGATGCCAATGAAATAGGAAATAATAGATTAAAAATCAGAATTTTATCTTCCATGTTTAATAAATATAGATACCTTAGTAGCAGCTCTGTCTGAACTAGAGCTCAAAGCATTTTATCCTGCATAATAATTATAGACTTACTATAACAATGTCTTGTATAGTTCTGGAGTTTTGAGAAAGGAATCCGTGTTATGCCTTTACATTTTTAGGAATTTCTGCATAATTTCAGCTACGATGATTTTAATGCCTTGGTTTAAAATTCTAACCAGAAAATCTTCTGCAACACCCTAGATGGAAATACTACTCATTTGAAACTCAAGTGTGCCTTCGTTATATTAAGCAATTGCCATGTTTAAAGCATTGAACATCAAAGTCGAAAGCCTGGCTTTATGCATTATAATTAGTTGCTTCAGTTCCGAGCAGCTACCCTGCCAGGATTGAAAAGGTCAGTCAGCCAACACTGTCTACTTTCTACATTGTTGTTTCAAGGTTACAGATGAATAATGATAAAAAACCTAAAAAGATCCATTTTCTTTTCATTATTTTTAAATAAAATAGAACTGTTAAGAAACATGTGGCTTTATCCAGGCATGATGGCACTTGGAAATCAGAGGAATGCCTCTGAGTTTGAGGCCAGCATGGTCTACATAATGAAGTCCAGGATAGCCAAGGCTACAAAATACAGATCCTGTCTCAAAACAATCTATCAATCAAACAAACAAACAAACAAACAAACAAAACCCAAAAGCTAAAAGGTTTATCTTTCACAAGCTGAACAGAGAAAAGAAAACTGATCATCAGCTTATTCTATGTCCAAAACATGATTCCCAAAATTATAGGAATAAAGAAAAATACTAAGAGATTACAAGCATTTACAAAAACAGGCGCAGCTGCTCCATGTCCAAGACACTGCTGTATCACGTGACTGTTTACTCAGCCTCTACCTATGGTGACAAGTGCTATGCTATTGTCTGGATAAAAAATTGATACACCTGCTATTTCAGTCAAAGAGGTATCATTTATCAAAGAAAATTCTACTACAGAGGCCTGCAAGCAACAATTAGTCTTTTAGAAAATATATCTAATAACTTGCTTTGGAAAAACATGATGACCAAACTACTTTTCCAGCAATATTTGTTTCTTTTCAAAGCACACAGTTAAGCACATTTTCTTTCATGATAGGGAAGGCTTTTAACTTATGTAAAAGAAAGCAACATGACAGAGCTATGTTTTGAAAGGGAATACTCGGGAGAATAGCTTTTCATGATGATTGTGAACTTGTGAGAAACACAAACATTATACCAGAAATCAACTAACATGAAACGTATAGGAACTGTCTCCGTTCCTCAGTGAGGTCTTTTTGGTTAATGGGATCATTGCTTAAAGCATTTCTCCATCTAACAAAGGAGATTCTTAATCAAGGAGGAAAGGAAAAGTCTAATGTGCTCAACAATTTTGGGGATGAAAAATACTCTGTCTAGTATATTTGAGTATAAGAAAAAAAACAAACAAGTTTATACCTGTCCTTTAATCAACCGAAGGACAGGGAGTATTGAATTGCTCCTTGAATTCAAACAATTAGAGTTGTATAAGAGGTTCATAAACCCAGTTTCATGAATACAGCCAGTTTATTGATTTTTTTTAACCGTGTAAATTGTGTTCCACAGAAAAAAGAAGGAAAAAAGACAAAAAAGAAGAAAAGACACTGGAGTAATGGGAATACAAATCATGACCATTTCTTACTCAGATGCATACGCTATGTGGGGCCCACTGCTTGTCCTAACACAGGAGCATTCATGGCTGAAAACATTCATGCCAGGGAATCTTGAACTTAAAATAATCCCTCAACTAAGACAAAGTTAGCACCAAGGAGCTAATTAACATTACCAACTAAAGGGGCACAGAGGCCCAGGGACATGTAGAGAGGGTACACTACCACATCATCTCAGACTTGGGACGGGACAGTATTGTAATACCTTTTCCAAGTCCTTCAGTTGATGAGGATTACCCACCAGGTTCACAAAGCTAGGTCCAAAAACTTAGTCTACCCCTCCAGTAACTTTCAAACTTACTTCAGCTTATTGGTGGTTTCCTGTTCGCTGTCTTGTGTTGTATCCAAAGAGAAGGCATCTGAGAGTTCTGAGGAGCTGGACTCCTGTTCGTCCACAGGAAATGACTGAGTCCCCACGCGGCAGCTTGCACTCTCCTCCCCTCTGATGCCCTGCTCAGGAGGGCCACTGGGTGTCTGTGAGTCTTTCTCAGATTTATCCTGGTCATCTTTGAAAGGAGACTGTTTAGTTTCCCCAAGCGATGACTTTGCTGAGATATTGAATAAATTCCCAAGAAACTGGAAAAAGCTCTCTTTTGGCTGTCGGTCACTTTCTCCTGTTTTGGCATCTGATCTGGAATTAGAAATGTCGTTTGGCTTTGGGGGAAAGTCCAGCATTGGAAGAATGGCTGGCTGCTCAGCATGGTTCCTTGTGTCCTCACCGCGAGGAATCTGAAAACAAAATAAACTATCATCATCATTTACAAAAAAACATAGACTAACAGCTAGTGTATGGTGGAAGAGGCCAGGGACACATACGTGACCCAAGCCCTTGGCTTCTATTTCTTTGAGCTGTTTATAACCTACTTAGATCACAGCTGGTGCAGCTTAAACAAAGCTGTATATTAACATCACAAAGGGGGACATATGGCACCCAATGCCCCAAATAGGAGTAACCAGTCCACATTGAAGAGGCTGTAACTAGGTGATGTTCTGCGGAGGAAGTAAGCCCTCTGAAGGGAACCCAAAAGTTGGCTATGTAATCTCTCTCTCTCTCTCTGTGTAGTAGTAGTAGTAGTAGTAGTAGTAGTAGTAGTAGTAGTGAAGCATTAGCTTTTTCTTTTAAGGGGTTTACTATAACTGGAAATTAATTAGAAGGCAGAAGTGAAAAGAGTAAGAACTGAGATAAGGGACAGATCATGGCAAACCTTACATTATTTAAATATGCCCTTTACCATTATAAAACCAGTGGGTGTTACTTCAAACACTTAGTACATTAGACAAACTCACACTGACTTTATCACTTCAGCATTGTATTAACCTATGATGCTGTGATCATGTAAAATTGTTCCCTGAGATGGTCAGAGAAAAGATCCATTGTGACCCTCCATGGTAAAACATTAAGTCTGGATAGGGAATTACAGCAAAAGGAGTACACTGGGCACTCTTTGAAGACAATGAACATTTTCAGAGGTACATTTTACCTGCTCAAAATTCAACTCTCAGTAAAGCACACTCACATTCATATGAACTGCTCACACTAAGATTAAACTAGAAGAGCAAAGGGCATGTTGGCATTCCACATCACACTCTGCCAGGATTCCAAAGAGCTTTAAGCAAAATGTGCCAACTCGCCCTGTCTTCCAAACATGCTTGCTCACATAGCTGCACGCTCGGAAATGGAATGCACACCCAACAATATCTGTCACTCACCATGCTCAAGAGTCCTCATAAAGCAAAACTCAACCGTGAGTCAGAAAAAGATCAGAACATCAAGGTAAAACCACCTTAGGGCACTGTAAGCTCACATGACAAAATTTCATAAGAAGCTGATCTTGAAGACAACAAAGTTATAACTATTCATAATGTCATGATTATTTACCTTATGTTTTAAGTCCATGTTTTAATCCAGGTCCGAAACAGCTTAAAAGGGCATTCCACTAATCACTTATCATATGTAGTGTGGGGCGTTGAAAATAATGTTTAGTCAGTAATTTTAAGTAATGGCCACCTTAGAAGGAAGATTTTTTTTTTTTGTAACAGCATTTTTCTATTACCATATCAAGTTAGGACTTGATATAACCTATAAGCCTCTACTGTTGGATTCCATCAGCCTTTTAGAATCTCTGTAAGGCACCATCTATGGGTTTCATCTGCAATCTGATCCCACTTATTTCCACCTCCCCTACCCAACCTGTTCATGACTACAACCCTCGCTCTTATGTCAGTAGAACGTCTCCTCACTTAACTGCCCTATAATTTTGCAGAAGACATGCTAGTTCACTCACAAATATCAGAGTCGTTGTTTTTTGTCCTTTAACTACTTCTTTAATTTGTTCTAACTTCTGATCATGCTATTTCTCCCTAGCTCAAAATGACCCAGCACTGTAATCTGAGTAAGTAAGATCTGCTCTTTGCTGAAACTAGTGTGAGGGATGGCTCCACACACGTGGCCACTTGAAGAAGGTGAACTATGGGCCACTACTGATTATCATTAAAATGCTTGTTTCTCCGTTTCAGTTTTCAGCTTCTAGGATTTCTGCAATGCAAGTTTAACAAAGGATATTTTTTAGTTACTTTAAATGTCTCAGTTGCTTAACTTTTCCCCTCAGAATCTTCTGATAATTTTTGCTCAATAATTAGAAGACTCTCAACAAGAAGAAAGATTCTAATTTTAGAAACAAATGTGAACAAGCAAGAACATTCAACTGAAACACCTACAATAAAATCTGCATTTCTATTGTTAAAATTTTCAATTCCGATTTAAAGCAGCTGTTCTTTGCCCTGGGCCTGGAAAACAACTAAGTGAGGCCAACCACAGGCTCTCATTAGGTGGGGCTCACTTCCTTCTGCCAATAGGCCTGTTTACCATTGTTCTAAGGAGTCAGTAGAATAAAAGCACTCAAATTCAAGCTAACACTATAACAAACAACAATTCCAGTAGTTTTCAAAGATACTGAATATAAAATATAAATGCAACAAGGAAGGCATGTATTTTGGGAATATTTTTTACTTTTTTTTTTTAACATAGTAGGATGATGTTATATGATCTTTAAATTAATCCATCCTCATACACTCTTTGCTACAAGGAAATAGAAGAAAACATTATTCGTATTGGTTAAGACTCACTTAGCTATGGTCTTCAGGGGGTTGACAGTTGAGCAAGATACTGATCACTGTGGTGGTTGGGAGCATCTAGAAGAAGGAGGTGCACAACGGAGGGCCTAATTAGCTTGAGGAGGGATAGAGATTCGTTGTATAAAGGAAATAACATTTTAGCTTGCCAGATCCAAGGTGTAATGTGAAATGTGAATGATGTGTACTGCAATGTGGGTGTGGCAGAAGACTACAGGAAAGAAGGAAAAAGGGACCAGTGACAGAGCATCAAAGTTGGGCTCATGAAAGGAGAAGAAATCAGAGAAATATGTGGAGGACACCAAAGCCATACCAAGTTGTTTCCTCCAGGATACTGGCAGAAGACAAAGGACAAAGTAACTCCAAAAGCAGAAGGGACTAAGGAATGCCAAGACACTGACAGACCATAACAAGATGAGGGCTATCCCCTCACACATCTACAGATCTCCTGCGAATTTTGAATTTTCTTTTCTTTCTGCCTAGACTATCTTCCCTCAGCTATGTATAACTAACCCCTTAACCCCTTCAGAACTCTCTACATGTCTTGCCATCACCATCTAAATTAATTACTGGAGTCCTGTATTCCAAATCAACCTAATTCTTTTCTCTATCTTGATCCTGTTATTCATTAGTAAACACCGCACATGTGCGTGTGTGCCCGTGCCCATGCCGCGCGCGTGCGCGTGTGCACACACACACACACACACACAGAGGCACACACTTCCTTCGTTTAGAAAATAAAACCCACAAATGTAGAAAGCTTCATTTCACTCATGGTAGCATTTGTAAGTACACTGAAGCACAATACACTGACAATAAGAGGTGCTCAGATTTCTGCTGGGATCCAGAGGGTGAGTGGACTATGGAAATCACTCAGTAAGCAAGAGAAACAGCTGCAACAGCTCAGAAGGCCGTGAGCCCGTTCCAAAACGCAAGGTGTTATGCAGTGAGCAAGCTGCAAAGCAACAGGAAAAGTCACAGTGTGGAAGGGAATCTTTGAGAGACTTGAAACCAGGAAGAATGACAAATGGTATTTGACATTTCAAGACAGGACTGGCCTTTTGTTTCTAGTTTTATGAGGCAGCTTTGCACTTGTGAGAAAGGCAAGGACAGAAAGTTCTGGAAGAAAAGTAGAAAGTTGTGGGACAAAGTGACCAATTCCTAATGTTTCCAATAAAGGGTAAGTATTCGCCTTAGAGAGAGTATTCCTCTTAGAAGTAAAGGACAGTGCTAAAGCCTGAACAATTCTCCATGTGGAGAATTTTGTATGCACAAGTGGCTCTCATGTCAAGAACAGTATAGGGGAGATAAGGAATTAGAAGAGAGGCTTGGGTGACATCCTCTCTACCCAGCTGTCAGGTATAACCAGTACCCTCAAAACCTTTCTTGAACCTTGGTTACTTTCCTCTGATCTTCCACTGACCAAGAGAAATGCAGTTTAATTTTTCCACAATGGTGAAGGAATCTTGGTTTAAAGTCAGGCAGGACTTCACCAGGAAATCTTCAGAACCTTTGTCACAGTCCTTAGACCAAGCATCCAATAGCCCTTCACACTCAGTAGTATCCACCTTCTATTTAAATGTCATTCCCTCATAGTCTGGGCTTAGCCTGTCCTCCACCTGCTTGGTGGCATCAGCCTCTGGCCTACTTCTTTCTGTGGCCCTGCATGCAAGCACAAAAGACTACACCTCCCCACAAAAATTCCTCCTCTGGGCACCAGCTCATCATCCTTGGCACCTCTTTGGGGATCCCAGTTACTCACTTACCCTTCAGTAAGCCTCTACCATGCAGAAGTCTGTGTCCAGACACATCCGGGTTCTCTTCTTTCTTCAGTACCAACACCCTTAAGAAGGCATTACTAATCCCAACATCCTCTCTCCCTTTTCCTACATAATCACTGCCGAGAAGCTGCTTTGTCCTCCTGGCATGCTGTGACCGTGCTTCCCCAGAGACACTGTCTCACTTGTCAACTCGATGGGTTCTTTCTCCCTGTGTGCTGAAATTATATACACCTGAAGAATGAGACAGAAACTCTGACTTTGGTTTCTGTAATTATGCAGTTACCCTTCCTCTTTGACTCTCCATTACCCATCTGAGCATGCCCTGTAGCCACCTTGTGCACAGCATTTTCCTCCAATTCCAGCCTGGGTGCACAGTACTTCCATGCACTCCCTATGAGATCACATTTTTCCAGGAATTGAATCCATCAGATGATCCCCAAATTTGTTTTCTCGGCTCAAACTCCTGAGAGATGAGCCTGTATATCAGACTGTCCACCAGGCACTTCCCTCCATCTCTTGCGTGCTTCATTGGAACCTTCGAGGCATCCCTGTTGGAAGTGAACTTGACCATTCTGTACCTTCACTGTTCCATTGTCTCTGAACAATGAAGTCTTCCTTTGGTGTTAAAGTTAGATAAGACCTGCATGTCTCCTCCCCTAGAACCGTGTCAGCTGTAGTCTAGTCTATTTCCTCTACTGTTCCTCAATTCAGACAAAAGCCACAGAAACCTTGTAGAAGTTAAACCTCAACATTCTTTAAGGAAAAAAAAAAAAAGATAACGAATATAAAAAGAGAAGGAAGCAGTATGGGCATGGCAACTAAAATTTAATCCCAGTACTCAGAAGGCAGAGGCAGTGAGTCTCTATTACTTCAAGTCTAGCCAGGAATATTGAGTGAATCCTTATCTCAATAAACAAACAAACAAATAAAGATAATAATAAAAATTTTAAAAAAGGAAGCTAGGGCAAAAGAAAGGAAATTCAACTTTGAATAAACCATTTCTTCTTGGGGGTGGGTAATGCGTGTACATTGTTTATGTGCATGTGTGCATATGTTGTATGAGCATGCTACAGACAGAGGAGGATGTCAGGAACCCTGCTCTATCACGCTCCACCTCATCACCACTTCAGACGGGATTCCTCACTGTACCTGAAGATAGGCTAGCAGCTCAGTGACGCTCCTGTCCCTGCTTCCCAGAGCGCTAAGGTTACTGGCACACATTTGACCATGATCAGTTTTTTACTTGAGTGCTGGGGATTCAAACTTAGGTCCTCAAGCTTGCACAAGTACTCTCATCCTCTGAGTCATCTCCCTAGTCTCTGAACATTGCTGCGTATACCTAGTACCATGTGGGAGGAAAAGAACACCAGAGCATTGTGTGTGTAACCCCAAGCTCAGGAATACACATTAGGCTACATGCTCAATGGTGTTTTTTGCCACAGACAATAAAGCAAGAGAAAGGAAGAAGAATGCAATGTGGGGAAAGCCATTTCTTATTAAGGTATAGAGATTTCTCCTTTTCGAGGAGAGTCTTATGTTCTAGAATTAATTTTCAATGGCTGTGGGGCAAAGGTACTCACGTGTATCTGGAGTGTCTACACACTTCAGAGTCAGTTTTCATTTTAATACAATTCTTCATGACAATGTAGCAACCACCTAGATCTACCACAGGTTGATCCTGTTGCAAGTCAAACCAGATACCTTACAACATTCACAGCATCCAGGAACTCAGGGATCCCAAGATCGCAGAGCGACACGGCCAAGCTGATAGGCTTAGGCCCCTACAATGCCTTTGTTCAACACGAGAACATGGTGACCAACATGCATTCTTCATCCCAGGCATCTCAGCACTGTCTTCACAGAAACAGGGAGGCAGCGAGGACTCTGACTTCGAGTTAAATTCACTACTGCACACCTTCATGTACACATTCATTCTAAAGTCAAGCAGAATCAATGCTTCTAACGGCCAATTTCTATACTATTCACCTAAAATATATCACCGGCCTTCTCAGGGATATATTTTTAGGTTTAAGCTGCATTTTTTTTTTTTTTATGGCAGGAAAGGAAGAATTTTTCCAAGTATCTCTTGTGACCAGCATGGCACAGTGCTTTAGACACCATCTCAGCTGGCTCTAAAACACTTAGTCTACAGAATAAGGAATGAGCACCCTACAACAGATTAATAAGCCAAGGTTCAGAGTGGCTGAGAGCATTTGCCAAGGTTACAAAACTACTCGATGGGAGATGTGGGCCTTGAGCCCAGATGTCTAGATCCAGGGCTGATGTTCTTTCCATCCTCACACATGTAATTTTAAAACTGCTACAAGGAGGTGTTACATTTGGAGAAGAACGAAAGTGGACTGTGAGGCTCCTGGGGACTTATCCCCACCATCAACAGGGAATTCTGCCTTAATTTGTTTACAGAAGGAGTCGCAGGGAGGACTACAGTTGGGGCCAAACGCGTTTCCATGCTTGAAACAGAGATGTTTTGCAATTTTTATACTAAATTAAGATGATATTGCTGGTATTATCTTAATGGCCAGGAAAATAAAAGACAACAAATTTTTATTAAGGCAGCAACATTTTACAAAATTTGTTTAGCAACTGAGTCTCTCTCTACTAAGAAAACATGCAATACACTTAAATTTGACTACCATTTCACCGATAAAGGAAAGAAGAGTCGAATATACAAAAGACATGAACACATGCTATATAGGCTTACCAAGATGACCCAGCAGGTAAAAATATTTGCCACAAAATCTGATGACCTGAGTTCCATCTCTAGAGCCCACATGGTAGAAAGAACCAATTCCCAGAAGTTTTTCTCTAATTTCTACACTTGTACCACTGCACATACAAACATGCCTACACAGACACATACACACACCCCTACAATGTGCCACTTACATGCTGCATAGATCCTCCTGTATTTCTAGCATTGGTAGCTCCTTTTAATGCTTGCATCCAAGGCCTCATTAGAGAATTCTCTCCACCTCCCAGCCCATACTCCAAATGAAACTACTAAAAAAGTATAGAACATGCCTTAAGCTACTAAGATTTTCAGGCAGTTGGAATCTGAGACTTCAAAGGGGTGTGCACAGAAAAAGGCCAGGAATGTTAATAATCCAGTCTGGAGCTCCCAGAGTAATAGAAGTCAGGCAAAGACCTGAGAGTTAAAAGGTGAAGCCAAGGATGGTAAGACATTATGATGACTGATGACCGAGGAAGGTGGGGCCCCTTCAACATCTACATGAAAAGTTATTTAGTCCAGAGAAAATTGGAGATCAAAACAGAGAAGGAAATAGCCAGAGGCAGAAGGTAAAGCCCAGTGTTAAAAAGCTGTCGGAAAGAGAAAACAAGACTGAGAGATGAAGTGTTTCAGTTGGCTAAGTAGATTGAGAACAAGAGAGAACGGAGGCTACTGAGTGTGGGCAGCAATGGATCACTAATGACCTTAAATGTACTGTTTTTTATGGAATGGCCCTCATTCATTACAGAGCCATGGAAGCATCCCTGACATGTGACAAACACAGCACTAGGCTTCCTGAGTCTAGTGTCTGAGGGTACTAAAGGGAACACGAGAGTTAGACTAGAAAACATTAAGAACCGGATGTGCTTAAGGTGGACTTCTAATGTAGGAGTTGAGTGAAGTGACAGACTGGGGACAAATAATCAGATTCACAGAGACTTGTCTGTCACTTACATATACACAGGGAGAGCCGAGGTACATGGGGAAAAGCCAGCAGAGACAAGGGCTAGAAGCAGACATGATAGGATACAGAGAATGCAGGAAATGGGGCCACCAATACCACTGGCACAGGGCAAAGCGTGCATACCCTCATGAGTTAACCTTTGAAAGGGACAAAGGGCATTCTCTGAAATCAGTAAGGGGCATAACATGTCTTCTGCCTCTTTTAATAAAAGTGGACAGGTACAATGACATTATCTTAATTAGGTTCCAATTGCTTTGACGAAACAGACATGACAAAAATCAAGTAGGAGAAGGGTTTTTATTCCACATTGTAGTATGTGGAATACTTCCACATCATAGTCTAAGAAGGGAACTCAAACAGGGCTGAAACCTGGAAGCAGTAGCTGATGAAGAGGCCACAGAAAGGTGCTGCTTACTGGCTTGCTTCCCACGGCTTCTCAGCCTGCTCTCTTATAGAAGAGCCCAGGGCCACCAGCCCAGGGATGAAATCACCCCAAATGGGCTGGGCACTCCCCCCACCAATACTAACTAAGAAAATGCCTTAAAGCTGGATCTTATGGAGGCATTTTCTCAATTAAGGTTCCCTCCTTTGAGATAACTCCAGTTTGTGTGTCAAGTTGACATAAGACTAGCCAGCACGGACATGTGCTGGCTACAAGACAAAGGTATGATGTGGACTAAATATCTGGTAAAATTTTCAAGTTAAAATAAAAAATCCAATTAACATAACAAATATATATTCACACAAATACATGCAAATGTTAGAAATAGCTAGCAATGTTAGAAAAACAGGAACATCTATACAATACATAAGTGATATTTTAAGAATTAAGGATTTAATAATGTCCAAATACGCTATAAAATTATAGCTGTATCTGTTTAAAAGTAAAATACATTTTTGAATATGAAATATCTTAGGCAACATCACCGATATCTTGATATCTTGACTTGACATCTCAATGTCAAATGCAAAATAAGATATGTATGACTATGTTGGCTAATCAAGAATCTGTTATGTTCTAGACTCCAGAAGGGAAACTCCTGCACATTTTTTTCCTTATTACATAAGGCATAAAATTCAGGTCAACAATATAGAAATGTGGCGAGAAATGTCACACTGCAGTACTGAGATTATTTCTGAAAACTAGTCATTAGAAACAAAGCAAACAGCATGTTTCAGGACACTCTAAATGGAAAATCTACAATTGAAACTGCTCAAAATAGCAATATAATAAATTCTATTGACAACCTTTCCCACTGTTTGTATTCTCGATTCATGGGACTGATGGTGGCATTACCAATACAGGTGGGAGCGGAGGAAGCCTTGAGTGCACGGAGGCCTGAGTGGATTTGTGTTGTTGACATGGGCACAGCTATATCAAGAACCCCAGAGCCTCAGACACATGCGAATAGCAAAGCTTTCCTTCTGGGCTAAGGCTCAGAAGGATGTCAAAGACTCAGATTTCTTCTGGGGTCTGAGTAGGAATGTTGATAGGTGTGTGGAAAATGTCCACCATAGCTTTCTCTCTCCTGTCTAGATATTCATGGCCTGAAGACTGCTCCCCTACAGAGACCACTCCTACTGAAATTAGCTAAATCTGCCTCTATGATCCAGCTGTATACTATAAACCCTGACTCCAAGTTCATCTGTGTGTAATAAACCCATCTCCTTGATCAGCTGGATATAATCATCCTCTGTTCAGCTGTACATAATAAACACACTGATCTCTGAGGTGCTGCAGTCTCTTACCAGAGAGCCCAGTCTACTTATTCCCAGCTTTTCTGTGTGTCCCTCTCTCTGTCCATCTTTTCTACAGTCAGATATATCCCAGGAACTAGGCTAGAACTCAGTAAAATCACATATTTATTTTAATCTCGTTAGCAGACATCCCAAAAAAATAGGTTCCAAGAAAGAGACAGAAAGACAGGCAGAAAGAAAGACAAAAAGAGAGAAAAAATAAAGAGAAGGAAAGAAAAAGGAAAAGAAAAAGTTATACAGACCAAAATGCACCGACAAAGAGAGTGCCCTATGTCATTTTTACTATGGGCAAATTGGGTGTCCCTTTAAGCAAACAACCCACAGCAGTCTTGTGAATATGAGTCGTACTGATGCAGCTGCTCCAACCCCAGAATGAAATCCTGGGCACTTAAACTCAAACATCAGAATTGGAAAGAAGACTGTGAGAAGCATGGACCCAGATATGAAGACTGCAAAGACTGATGGCGTGGGAGGCCCTACCACCGTATTTACTGTCTATATATATATATATATATATATATATATATATACACACACACACACATACACACACACACACACACACACACACACACACACACTCTGAAAGCAAATCTCTGGAGATAGAGGATTGGATTCCTGGAAATTAAAGGCTGACTTTATACAAGTCTGCAGACTGATAAAGGATAGGCAATAGGCAGATGCGGGCTGAGTAGGGAAGGAAGCAGAGACCAAGAGAACAGGGAACCAAGAAAGCAGAAAAGTGTTGATGAAGGTCTACAGTGCAGAAGCAACGTGGAGCTGAGAGATGGACAGACAGGAATCGGTAGCCAAAGAGATCTCAGAGTTTGAGAGCTCAGAAGTAACTATGAAACACAGCATTAGGTATAAGAATCTCGTGTAGACTAACTCTCGGTGACCAAAGAAGGAAGAATAAGCTGCAGAGCCCAGGCCACCATAATTCAGCAGGCTGGGCAAGTGTTGTCTGCTCAAAAGAAGTAGGTGAGAAGCCTGAGTAGGGACAACAGTAGGTGTAAGCCTAGTCTGGGTTACCCAGTGAGACCCTGTCTGGGAAGAAAATTCAATAAAATAAAATAAACCAGTCAGCAAGATTTAGTGGCCAAAGTCAGTGCTGGTGGCTATAATTTGGTTATGTGCAGCTGTTCTGCCATGTGTAGCTTGATCTTGCGGTTGTGTGCTGCTTGAGTTTAAGGGAACTTTTGCTTAGAGTATAAAAGGTTTGAAGTCCTGAGAGTTGGAGTGGGCTGTTAGTTGGTGGTTTGTCCGTTGTTAGTGAGTTGATTCCTGCATAGAAGAACATCTGCTGTGGAGAGACTGATTTTGCAGGTAGTGAGCTGAGACACTAGTCTGACTTACTGTCAGCTAGCCTCTCCAAGCTTAGAACAGCCTAAAAAGGTTGTGAAATTTTCTACCTTTCTCTCTTTATCAAGGTGGTCTGCAAAAGCAGTAACAATTTCTTTCTATCCTCCCTTTCTCTTTTCCTAGATTGAGGGCAAAAGATTGTAGTTTACTATTACAGGTACTCACAACAGTAATAAAAAACTCAGATAACTTCCTATTCTATTCGTCTACTGACCAGGTTAATTTAGTCTAAAATACCCAGATGGAACCAACTGAGTCACAAATCAAGTATAAATAAAGCAACTAATACAACTCTGGCGATATAACTGAGCAGGAAACACAAAAATCCAGTTTCCCAGAAAACCACTCAGGAAAACTGAAAAGGTCAACGATTTCCAAGGATTTCAACTACTCACCAACAACCGCGCAGGTAGGATTATGGCATGTACCTTGTTGGTGCTTGTCCTGTAGTGCACCGTAGGCTTATCCACAAGCTAACCAAACAGCTCTCTCACACAGCAGTGACGTAGTATTAATTTGTACCTCCTCAGAGCACTATTAGGTGTCTGTACCATTTCATGAAATGCAACTTAATCTTTAAAAATCTCTGTTGGAAAACAGACTATGAAACTCATACGCTCTGATTTAGAGGTTTAAAAACTAAGGCACAAACATCTAAACACCTCAACTGAAGTTCATACTGTACCCAGTGCAACCTCCTCATGGTTCTCCCACAGCTCACCTCATGGAGCAAGCACAGGGCTAGACTGGATATCCTAACAAAGCAAAGTAAATGTGCTCTTCTGTACACAAAATACAAAAATCTAAAAGGAAGAATGTGCAGAAGTTTAAACTCTCTTTTAGGGTGTTACAGCATATAATTTGAAAATAATATTAATTGGAACTGTACCTTTACTGCTTCTGATGAAAGTGTGTTTTCCTTTTTCTGACTTGTGCTCATGGGCTCATGTTCAACACTGAAAAATAAAAACCACAGTGTCTTCTGAAATTTAAAGGGAAATTATTCAACACACACAGTTCCTCTATTTAAGATAAGAATTGAAAAGTCATTGATCTGCAATGATCGGACAGTCATAGGAATAGGCTGACTGGAATCTAAACTTGAGAAGCACATTCACTCCTGCTTGTCCAGGCTTTGGAAACTTCTGTGAATTCATTATGCTTCCCATAGTACTGTATTGACGACAACACCACAGCAATAGCAGAGCCAAGCAAAGAAGCGCTGGTATACCACTAACATTGCAAAGTGCTAGCTAGCATTCTAAGCTCTTATTTATATCAAGGTTCTCCACAGTCTGATGTTATTTTAATGCCTATGCAGAATGATATTTCTATTCAGCAAATCATGATATACATATACATTTCACCCACTGAATTCTTTGAATGCTGAGAAATAGATGCAGGTTTATCTGGCTCCAAATATCTAGTCTGAGATAGCACCTAAGTAATTCAAATTTCAGAGCAGTCGTTTTTAATTGTCTCGTATGGAACTTCACAGATACTCCAAGAAATGGACACCTGAAACTAAACTGCATAGCCTACTGCTACCAGGAAGATATACATCTTAAATCTAAGTGCATCTGTGTCTATACATTATTATGTTTTCCCATTTTTCTAATCCTTGACAAATTGGATACCTCCGATGGCGATCATTATGACTGTCTACCATGTTCCAAGGATTGTGCTTGGCTTTTAGCAAAACAAGGCAAGTGAGTAAGGGTCTTCACAGAACTCAGTCTATTTGGGGAGACTGGTGTACAGTCTTTAACAATGCAATCTGTTAAATATTACAGCTGTTGAATGAACAACATGTTTTGGAGCACAAAACAAACGATAGCTTCTGCACGCTCCATAAAGTGCCACCTGAGTAGGTGTGAAGGCGGGGCATCCAAGAATACAGCACTTTGGGGGACCCATGTTTTGTTTGACTTTAGTTTAACACTAGAGCCCACAACATAGAACAGTCAGAAGTAATCCTGTAGCAGATGAGTGAGAACAGAGGTTAATGGATGATACTCTATGAAGAACTGGCTCAACCTGTTTCAGGATGCAATCTTTCTCCTGACTAGTGTGAAGACATTAGAGTCCTAAGATAGGGAACAAGCATATCCACGATGACTGTGGACATACGATCAGTACTGGTGCAGCAGCTGGAAAAGGAAGCACCAGTAACTCAGATCAGATAAAGACCAATCCCAGAGCAGGTGAGATGGGAAGAAATAACTTACGCTCCACAGACTTTTCTATGCATAAAACCCAGCGATACTCTGGACAATATCCAAGGCAGTAACAGCAACAGTCAAAAGACAGGAGTATGACGAAGTGCATCATCACCTGGAGATTACACTGGATTAACAGTTTCCTAATCCAAGATGCTATGCAGGCATACATGGACACAGAGACACAGCTACGCCCCTGAACATTTCAAATGTCAAAAGAGAAAGTAAGTATATAATAATAATAATAATAATAATAATAATAACAATAACAATAATAATAATAATGATAAAAAAAGAAATATGTCAGTTGTGGGTTCAATACATGGAAAATTCTATAAGAAGAAAAACATAAAAAAGTAATATTGACACCTCTCACCCTTACTTATGTAAGCAACTCTGATTAAACTTGATATTCCCCCAAGGAGACATGACAGTAGTAGTTAGGAAGAGAAGAGGATTAGTGGAAGTAGGAGAGGGGAAAGAGAAGGTAAAGGGGGGTCAACATAATCAAAGTACATTAGCTACATGCATGAAGTTGTAAAAATGGGAAAGAGTATTGAATACCGAACTGCAATATACATACACACATGCTTCACAGAAAAAGAATACATCAGTGATTGTAGGTTTAAAGGAAAGTGGCTTTGCTTTTTTAGTTTTCTACTAACTTTACCTGCTGCTACAAGGCTGTTTATCTCAAGGTTTTCTTTTTCTTTTTTTAAAAAAATACATATTATATATATACAGTATACATAACTGATACTAGTCTACTTAAGCCTAAGCCAAAGAAAGCAAGCTAGCAAAATCCATGTTTAAAAAAAAAAAAAAAAAAGGCACACTCTAAGGATCAGCTAACCATAATACTGACTGTGCTGGCTGAACAAATGAACTCTATCTTCAATGACCTACCTAGACACTAAGTAAGCATACAGCAACTGCTTAATCTAATACTCTACTTCTTAAAATTCCTAAACTTCATTTTGAGCAGGCAGATCTAACCTGCCTGGGCTGCATGTGGCCAGGGTTAGCTATGAATGCAGTCTGGCACAAAATTAAAAAACTTACTTAAAATGTTATGAGAATTTCTTTTTTTTAACATTTAAAATTTGTTATTCAAATGTGCAGTTCTTAAACATGAACTCTGTAATGACAAAGTTGAGTTACAATAGTAAAAGGCTAGACACACCTGAGTTTTGAGAGTCCTTCCTGTAAAATATATCTCCTTGGTAAGACTGTAAATAAAACTAGTAAAACTAGTTCTTCTCATACAAAAGCTCTGCTGAAAATGCAGATTCAGCCTCATGCTACTGAAGTAGAAAGATCTGCGAGGGGTTGTAGTTACCTGCAAGTACACAAGCAGGCACACACATGCACACACACATACTGGAAAACCCAACAGTATTCAGCAGAAAATATGGTACTGACAACTAAATGAAACTCAAATCACCACTCGATGCTTCTTCAAGTCTTTAAAACTCATTTCCTATGTTTAATTCTTATGATTTTTACCACTAAGGCCAAACTTTAAATGTGTTATGAGTTTGCTTCAGCTGAGTGCCACAAATATCACATTTTAGAATCCTGTTTAGGCTGAAAAGGATGGGACCAGGCTGGGCCCAAACTGCTCACTACACTGCAGAGGCAAGAGGACTAGATGCTAGAGGCCAGTGGGGCTATCTAACCAGTCTCGGTTTTTAAAAATAAGTTAACATTGTGATTTAGTAATAATTGTCATTGTTTAAGTTCTCAACATTTCTTTTCCAAATAACTATAGTCATGTCTTAAGTGATTTCTTGTATCTACTGGATTCCTCTGCTTCCATTAATTCTTCAAAAGAAGGTCAAAGTGACTGTTAATGTCATCATGACATTTTTTTCTGTTAAAAAGCTCAACAGATCCTTATCCATTAGTGAAAAAGATGAAGGCCTCCCACACCACACACACACACACACACACACACACACACACACACACAGAGAGAGAGAGGTGGGGGTGGGGGATTATTCTTTACCTGGTTCAGATACACCTGCCACATAGAATCATTAGTCACTGCTAGAATGTGCCAAGTTCTCAGGCCAACAAACAATTTTTTTTCTGTTTGAAATACTTCTGCCCGAACCAACATTTAATCTTTTACAGTTCAGCTTTGCTTGTGTTTTCTTTCCTCTCACTGCACCCAGAAATACCTGCTTGTAATAGCTGTCTGCCCATTTGCCCACTCAAATACAGACATATATATATATATAATTGTTGTTTGTTTGTTTTTGAGACAGGGCTTCTCTGTTGTAACTCTTCACCGGCCTGGAACTCACTCTGTAGAGCAGGCTGGTTAAATTCGCAGAGATGCACCTGCCTCTTCCGCTCGAGTGCTGAGATTAAAGGTGTGCGCCATCACTGCCTAGCTTTCAAATATGAACTTTTAAATTCGGTAAATGTAATTTACTGAATAGATTACTGAGAGACAGTAATTTCTGTCTATCACACAGCCTGGTGTGGTATATAGTGCTGTGACAGCACTCAAATATGTGACCGATGTCAAGACCTTGTTAATAGGTTATCAATGTGTGTCTGCATATCCCATTAGGAACCAGGTTCCACTGAAAAAAATACAGTAATAAACATAAGACTTTTCTTAGGGAAGTAATATACAAAACAGCACAGCAGTCATGCCTGACCTATGTCAACTTGCTGGGAGGAAATAAAGAGGGAGGCAGGTTAGCAAAAAGATAACTCAGCAGGAACAAATCTTTCTCAGTGGTTCTTTTCTCCCCCTCCTCCCCGATAATTAACCATGGATGTTGTTACACAATTCTGTGAAATGAAATCTCAAGAAGCAAAAAAAAAAATAAAAGAATTTAATTGAATATTTTTTCATACTGTGCTTTGAGCAGTATTTAAATATGTTTCCCAAATTGTACACCGAATTGTTATAGGTCAAGGGCAGCACAAACATTGATTACACTTCACATAATCTCTTAATAGATCATGGAGAATTTGAGGCAAAAAATATTATTTGCAAAAAGTCGTTTTAAGTTGGCCTTCAATTTTCATTTTAAGTATGAGTTGTGTTGCTTATCCTGACAGTCTGCATTTGACATGCATAGGAAGGTTCTTATTTATCTGGAATACATGCATCATACAAGGATAACTAGGTCTAGAAACCCATAGACTTACCAAGTAACACAACCTAAACTTGTAGCAGGGGGCTTGGAAGAAGTTTGCTGTTTTGGTTTCTTTAAAAATGCAAAATGGTGTTTGGACTAGGTTTTGTTCCCCTCCCATGTGTGGTGGCTGATTATGACTTTGATTTGGAATGCTCATTGCTGGTGGCTATAATTTGGTTATGTGCAGCTGTTTTGCCATGTGCAGCTTGTTCTTACAATTGTATGCTGCTTGGGTTTCTGGAACTTTTGCATAGAGTATATAAAGGCTGAAGGCACCAGAGTTGGGGTGGGTTGTTGGTTGGTTTATCACTGGTTCACTGAATATTAGAACATTGGTTGGGTAGACTGGGTTCACTGATAGTGAGCTGAGATGCTAGTCTGGCTCACTGTCAGCTATTGCTGTTCTCCAAGCTTAGATAACCTAAAAAGGATGTGAAGATCTCTTCCTTCCTCTCCTTCTCTCTCTATGAAGGCTGCTTGAAAGATTTCTTTCTTTCTATCCTTCCTTTCTCTTTTTTCTCTTTCCTTAAATTGAGGTTGTAAAAGGCTGTGGCGAACTCCTACATAAACTGGTTGAAACCTTGTGGCGTGGTGCCACAGGCCTTTAATCCCAGCACTCAGGAGGCAGAAGCACAGAATTTATCTCTGTAAGTTTGAGGCCAGCCTTATTTACATCATGAATTCCTGGATAGCCAGGGTTACATAGTGAGACCCTGTCTCAAAAAATTAAAAAAATAAATAAATAAAAAGGAAGAGGAAGAGGAATGAGGGAGGGAGGGAGTAAAGGAAAAAGGGAGGGAAGGGGAGAGACCCAGTTACAGGCACATTCTAGAAGAAACAGCAACAAAGAGTCTTTCAGCTTTAACTGCAGGAACAACATGGACAACATCCTTCCTTCCCCCGAGAAGGAAGATCAACCTCTTTCCCTAAAACCTCACTCCTCTTGAATACCTATCTTGCAACAAAGGCAAGATTAAAGCTATCTACACCCACCATTCTTTTAGAAATAAGCCATGCTGTTTGAAGGTTCGAATAAAGTTTTAATATTTGCTACTACTAAATATTTGCTACTTTTTTTTTCTTTTTAAAGAAACTTTGCCCAGTAAAAGGGTACTTTGTCATCTTTACTACAAAGAAAGGCAAACTCAAGCTTGAGAGTCAGAATCTTTCAAGATACAACACTGGAGATTTCTGCAGCTGTCCAATCACAATGGCCGCACAGCTGCTGATTTAGCACAAAAGGTGGTTTATTCTTTGCCTAATTCAATCACCTGTCCTTAGTCCTGGAGCCTTGGAGCATTTTGGCCTCTGCACATTCTGCGACGTTTAAGTCATAGAACTAGAAGGCTTCAGTCTCAGCCTCCATACAATCTAGAATCTTTCTGCTGACTGACTCTGTGACTATCTCCTTCTGAACTCAGAGCTGTACCGAACTCAACTGACTCTTCTGGTTCAACTCAACTCACTTGCTGTTCTGGCTCCAAGCTGACTGGTTCAAACTGACCTTCTGAGCCAGCTGACTGTTTCTGAGCGAACTCTTCTGACTCTGGCAGATTCTAGCTGACTCCCACAACTTCTCTTACTGAACTGCTCTGCTTAGCTTCAAATTGACTCATTCTTCCTGTTGGATACTGACTTCTGCTCAACTGCCTCTTTGTCTCTGTGAGCCTCACTGTCCCATCTGCCTCAGTCAGATTCTCTGCTTCTCTGACTGACACTGACTGCTTCTGAGCTCTGCTTCCTCTCTCCCAAGTTAGGATTAAAGGTGTGTACCACATCCTCTCCACTTTTCAAATCAGTTAACTTTTAAAACACACACACACACACACACAGAGAGAGAGAGAGAGAGAGAGAGAGAGAGAGAATATGAGAGAACAACATAGTGGTGAAGACATTCAAAATAGTGGATATTGGCATGCTACATAGCAAAATGTATGATGAGAATGAAAGGAATGGCACAGAAATATAAGAGAAAGAGAAACATGTTCCAATCCAGATAATGCCAACCTTCACAAAGACAACAGGCCATTCCTATGATTTGCTCACAATTCAAAGTCCTTTGGGACTCAAGAATATTTCAATAGTAATATTTTTAGAAAGCATTCAGTTAGCTCATGGTAGGGAGAAGAAGGCTAGAATCCCAATTACAAATAATACTTGGCATTTATCTCCAGCCTCATCTTACTTAACCAAAAGAGCACAGATATGAAGCTCAATGTAACACAGAAGTTCCTCATTTCTAATCAGCCTTAAATAGACCATATCTGAAAGCTGGGAATCCATCATTTGCTGGCTTTGTACTAGACATAAAACCAACTTCTGGGCAACAAAAAACAAAAGGCAGATAAGCATTCCAAAATTCAAATCATTTCCATGAAGCTCTGGTCCATCATCTAAATAACTTATCTGCTTGTTTTTAACTAAGTTCTAGCAAGATAATGAATCCCTTAGAAGATAAAAAAACTGAAGCAGGGCCCAATAACTGACCAACAGAACAGATGCAGAGTAGCTACCTGCATGTTCCAGGCACTCTCCCTGCAGCTAGGAGTTGAGCAGTAAAGGAAACAAACAGACAAATACAAAAAAAAGAAAAACTGTCTTCTGTAGGGCTCCGGGCCACAGAGTTAAGTTGAAGCATGAGCTGTCCTCGCCCCCTGGGGCTAGCAGGACACTCGGAGACTCCTTTACTCTTGAAGCCCTGGAAGCTGCTAACTCAGTAAACAGATTGGCAAAATGTCTGCCTGCCCCGTGGTGACTCATACACCTTTGTCTCTGCAAAAAGCCATGAATATTGTATGGAGGTTGGCCAGGTGGGTCCCTCCCCCTGCCATGCTAATTAAGGCTTCAGCCACGCCCTTATGGGGAAAGGTTATTTATTGGGAAGAGCCCATTGAATAAACGAGTTTGGGTCCACCAGACACCGTCTCCGTCTCTTGTTCGTTCTCAGCAAGCGGGGTCAGGCAGCGCCACATGGTCCAAGGAACCCACGTCCCTCGAGGCTCCCCGGTGCTTCCCCCACGGCTTTCGGCTTGAGCCTCTTGCCCCTGGCCAGGGCGGGGACCAAGCAGTATTCCAGCCAGCTCCTGGCTGGGATAGGGCTGTGGCGGAACGTGCCGGGGAAGACCGAAAAAATAAAAACAACAGTCTTCCTCAAGCCTTCTGAACATACATCAGAATCGCCCAGGATACTGGGTTTATGAAACAGATATCTGATGGGCAAGTAAGTCAACTAAAGTAGGCTGAGGAATCTACATTACAATCGCCTCCATCCCCAGGTGTTCAGCTGAGGTCACCCTCTGACACCACAAACTGAAACGATGAACTGTGCGTCTCTCTAGATTCAGCTGAAACCAGGGCCGGTGGTTACATATGGAAGAGAGAAATCTGATCAGGAAGATCACTATTTAATACTATCAGAGGAGGTCAGTGTTGACACATAAAAGATGAAGGGTAAATTAGAAAACTCACAGAGAAAATGAATTCCAAACACTGCTGCTCAACCTCAGCAAATAGCTGTTTCTATAATGAGCATGCAGAGTACCTCAAGTACAGACTGGGAGCCACGAGTGAGAAGTCCCCTCACCGAAGTCCACACCCCAGATCGTGGCAGGAGGGCACTGCCAGGCACTCGTGTAGTCAAAGAGCTCCTTGAGCTACTTCCTGGATGCAGGGAGGGTAGGCTTGACAAAGGAGCCTTTAATGAACAAAGTTTCGTGGGGGAAAAAATAAAAAGCAAATATTTAGGCTTAAACTTTCCAAACAGCTTGGCTTCTTTCTAAAACAATCCTGCCAGTGTGGTGTGGTCAGTGGGGACAGGAAGACAACCCTGAAAGCACAGCTCTCTGCTCCTTCCCTGTTTTAAACAGTCATCCTCCCACGACATTTTTTTTCTTGCACATCATGATTCTGGCTTTGTCAGAATAATCTAGAACAGTAGTTCTCAGCTTGTGGTTCTGAACTATCAGAAAACACGTTTTTCTGATGGTCTCAGGAACTGATATACCACTCAGTAGCAAAATTATGTTATGAAGTAGCAACAACATTAATTTTATGGCTGATGGTCACTACAACATGAGGGACTATATTATGGAGCTGCGACATTAGGAAGGTTGAGAACTGTTGACCTAGAAATATTAAAGACCTGAGTATGCTTTCCGTGAGTGTCTCAGGCTTAGCCACTTCTCTGCAGATGCTGGAGTGGATGATGTTTTGGGATTTCTAGAGAAGAGGCAACCTTTGATGGGATGACATCACTGGCAGCCATTCTGAGCACTGCTAAACACAAGGTCACGTACCCTGCTTTGGGAAAGTCCTTTACTTTTAAGCATCACCTGCCAACTGGCTGGGAAAGTTGGTGACATCTAGCCTTTTCTGATAAGGGTTGATATTCTCCTTCTATTCCTCTCAGCCCCATAATGCCTGAAATCGTGTCCTCTATCTCTATGTTCATTCCCACTGCAGAAGGGAAATCGTCTTGCGGGGCTGCAGCAAAAGTAACGTAGCAAGGTTCCACTGTTACCTCAGTAGGCCTGTCCTGCCTGCTGTGTCTCACCATAGAGACTACCTGACCTAACTCTGGTGATGAAACTAGACGTAGCCAGAATCTGGCCTTCATTATGCTGTGATGACCAAGTCATGCTCCAGTCCTCCCTGGGCCAAAGAAGATATGTAACAAGGGCTCTTTCACAAACCCATTGTCTAGCTGTGGTCATCAGTAGTAAAATGTTCTGTAAAACATGAAAAATGTCCCTTGGGACCTTTAGACAGTGGATGGGCTGTTGCGGGAGGCAGGGTCACTGACTTCAGTGGTATAGACACTGGTGATGTGCTCATGCTTTCTTGGATAGCTTCACACCCCTGCCCATCCAGGTGGCTCTTGTGTTAAGCTTAGTGGGTCACAAAACGAAAGGACGTAGCAGTGGACAGGGGACTTGTTGGGAGAAGGGGCTTGGTTGCAATGGAAGGGAGTTGAGAAAGAATGGGCGACCAAAATCTGATAATAAATTAAAATTTTAAATAAAACCAAAAGAACCTTTAAAACTCAAAATAAACATAAGCCTATTTCAGTGGCAGCACGTTAGGAACAAAAAAGGCTTTTCAGCAAAATCACCTTTCAGGATACGATTTTACAAATATGTACATTGCAGGACAGATCAGCTATTATGAGATGGCTCCCAGACCTGGACTCTTGGGATGCTCTGAGTTTGCAACTACAGGGTCAGTGATAAAAGAAAACAGACTAATCTAGAGTCTTCTGTGGGAAAGGAAGAAAAAGACTATTTCAGGAAGCCAGCCACAAATCAAAAGTAATGCCAGAGCACTGTAACAAAGGGAAGTGTCTACTGCCTCTTATCTCAGAGTTCCTTGGGGCTACCTGGAGGCCTGTCCTCTATTCCCTAAGATTCCACCTTCTCAGCCCTCACTGTGGTCCTCACATATTACCCTCACACCCTCCTGAAGAGGGGCCTCTGTCATGAAGGTCATGTTCATGAGCCTGACGATTTTTTTTTCTTGAAGAAATATAGCTTCCCATTGCAAACTCCAAAGTCCTGTTTGCTCAACATTCTACTGAAGTCTACTATGAATTAAACTGACTTTTATGCACTAGCCTGCAGTCCTGTCTAGCAAGCCTTATTCTGCCTCTATGCATGAGGGAAAAACAAAAAGATTTCCACATCAATGATTCACAGACAACCACCTGGAAAACTGTCCGTTCGCAAATGATGACTGCCAGCAGTAGAGTGGTACTTGTGCCTTTTTAATGACCATTAACAGGACATAAAACAGGTGGTTATGGCACTATTTCTGGGTTCCAAATTAAAAGGTAACTAGAGGCTACAATTTTAAGGCAGTCAAACAGCATGTATTTCAGCTCAAACATCTGGCGTTCGGATGATTTCAGAGATCTTTGGAGAAAAATCAAGGGAAGAAGGGAATGTAATGGATATGCTGAGATTTGGTTGCCTTGCAACCTCAGAGGATCTGGCTCTGCTCTACTCTCCACGCTGGTCTGCTCCTGTGATTCACATGTCTACGGTGCTATATTTTCTGTCCCCATCCCTGTCCTCCGACACGAGACCATAATTACAGTTCAGTCATAGTCTGTGGCGTAAGACTCTCACGGCTTGACTTGCACCTGAGCTGTCTACCGCTCACTGATCTTGCATGACCGCTGTTCCCTCCCAGAGTCCTTTGTCCACCCCGTGCCCTTCAGATGCCCTCACACTCTGCACCTCGTGAGAAGTGAAACATCGGGAACCTTCTGCTTCGATGTGAACTCGAACTGGTGTCCTAGCTGCTTTCTAAAATGAGGCGTTTGGAGGTGGAGCACAGCTCAGTGGTAGGGGACTTGTCTCCGTGGAAAGCTGTAGCTTGGATCAACCAGTGTCACAAAAAGGGCAAAGTCAACACTAACATGGGGAGTTCATCCATGTACCATTCAAAGAACAGTCCTGAAAGTCCCAAAGGCAGACTTTCAAAGACTGAAAGATAAGCCAAACTGTGACTTCCCAGAACTCAGCAGAGCCTGATGTTGTCCCTCCAACTCAAATCCTTCCTTCTCTGTAAATTCTAAGATAAATATAAACATGCAACGTAATGTACAAACACAGGGCTGGGAAAAAAAATCTTCAAAGCTAAACTGTATTTCAACTTTTTAAATTTTTTCAAATTTATTATTCTTTATTTTATGTACACTGGTGCTTTGCCTGCATGCATGTCTGTGTGAGGGTATCAGATCCCCCAGAACTGGAGATGCAGACAGCTGTGAGCTACCATGTAGGTGCTGGGAATAGAACCCAAGGCCTCTGGAACAGCAGCCAGTGCTCTCAACTGCTGAGCCATCTCTCCAGTCCCATATTTCATCTTCTTGCTAGGGCTTCCCCACTCCTAATTCATCTGGATGCTGCCCCCTCCCCACGTCATAGACACTCTTCCTTCAATTCTGTTGGGTCTGCCCATACTGACACACAATACTGTGCATGCATTCTCGGTACCTTCAAAGATCTTGTTTGGATGTGTTCATGCATCATTTCCAGATATGGTGCAGACCTCTGCTCAAATGCTAGCCAGCAGAAGAAGCCTTTGATAATCACATTTCAATCCCTTTGGGGGTCGAAGGAATTTTTCCCAGGTGCTACCCAAGACCTTCTGCATGTCAGATATTTTACATTATGATTCATAACAATATCAAAATTACAGATATGAAGTAGCAACAGAAATAGTTTTATGGTTTGGGGTCAGCACAACATGAGGAACTGTACTAAGTGGTCTCAGCACTAGGAAGGTTGAGAACCAGTGCCCTAGACCTCGCTCTAGACTCACCGCTTCAGCCCTGCCTTGGTCCCTCGCCCTGCTTTATTTTCTCTTTAAAGCGCATTGTGAATCAACTTATATCACTTATTTTCTTCCTTCATCCAGCAGAATACAAGCCTTACCTAAGTAAAGACATTTAGATATGTAAACCAGATTCTGATAAATGCTGGCACAACTAAGATTTTTATAAGGACTAAATTTTAAGTTTTTATAGATTATTTAAACATATGTACTACTGTAGAAATATTAAAACACCATTGTTGAGGGGATATATTTAAATTTCAATCCCAAAGAGAACATTTTACTGTAAAAATATCTGCATGTGCAGATATACACATGGGGAATGACCTAAAAGAATGGACTATCCCTTGGACAGGACAGAGTTCTGAATGTGCCTTTATTTTATATTTTCACAGGATTTAATGCCTTCTTTACAAAAGCATGAATTACTACATTTTAAATAACTTAGTACTGTAGTTGAGTTTAAAAAAAATCGGTGGAAATGCAATTAAAGAATTAAGAATAGACGAATAACTAGGTACTCAAACTACAAACATTGCACAATAGTAAATTCTTTGTTTCATAATATATGCTACACTGTCAAAGAAGATCTTTATCTAACTGCTTTGAACAATAAAACACAAATTACTACAGGTCACAGCTTCAGCTTTGACTAACCAACAAGAGGCTGCCCTCCAGCTGGAGCATGCCCCCTGGTGCTTCATGAGAAAGCAAAAGGAAGAGAGTTTTACTCCTTACCTAACCAGTTCCCAGTATTGAGATGAAACATGCAAAATATCCCACTGTCAAAGGAAGGCTGACAATTACTAGAGAGAAAACTCTGACGGGCCACTGAGGCAGTATCTACTTTTTGGATAAAACCAATACAAAAACGGAAGAAATTTCTCACATATAGCCTCTAGAAATTACATGACATTAGTATGTGTAAGCACAGTAAAAGACCATTTCAGGTCATTTCTGGAACTGTCATTTGAACTGCATGCCATTAAAGACAGATAAATACAAGTGAAGTTCCTAAAAAACATGCTACACCAAGGAAACCACAATATCTTGGGAGCTGTTTGGTAGTTCTGGCCATCACAATGGGTGTTCTCTTTGTTCCAACAGTTCCAGAGAAACTGGCACCGAATACCTAATGTCTGTTTTCAGAAGCAGAGAACGTGACTGCGCAGCCTTTCAGCAGTCCTGTCCAGTGGCCAGCATAGACAGGGGAGGTTATGGAGTTTAGTGTGTACTCAGTAAAAAGCTAGGCAGCAGTGATATTCACCAAGAGTTTTCTGGAAAGTTGAGAAAACACATTTCTATCTTTTTGAAAAACTCAAAAATAACAATGATGAAGTAAAAGGAAATAAGTTGCTGGGTAAAACGAGCAAGAGTACAAGAGTACCATATTCAAGAATTTTGAAGAAGAACCAGACAGAAATTACTTAGCGCGGATAAACCTACGGTGTAAATGGCTGCAAATGTAGTTACCGTTTTGGCTGAGCCTAAAATTTCTAGAAAAATTCCAGTGACTCAGAGGGCAAAAGTAGGGGAAGGAACACAAGGCTGAAAAGGTTAAATCACATCCCAACTAACATCCAGAAATTACAGACATTTGGTTATGAAATTAGGAAAAAAAAAATTAATGACTTCAAGGCCTGGAATCCAAGCACCACATGAGGTACCGTAGGAAAAGGAGTTTTAGAAAAACCCTTCGACCTAGATGGGGAAGACAAAACTCTCTAAAGTGAAAGAACACAACAAATGCCCACCCAAATGAAAAGGAGCCTATGTAACAGCTATTATTTTACCTTTGTACTGGATTAAAAGGATATTCGATTCTCTCGAAATTGACAAAGGGAAAAAAAAATTAGCCACATTGAAAAGGCTGCCAAATCAGATTAACAGAAGAATTAACTGCAGCAGGACTAAAGTAAACGGAGAAATCACTTCAGGATCCATAGGGAAAAGATATTCAGAGATGGAAAAACTTAAAAAAAAATAGTATCTCGCATCTACTATTCCTTGCTGCATATAACCCAGCATAACTAGGGCCTTAGGAAAATGTGACATCCCAAAAGGGAGGGAACTGGTGTACATTTAAATAAAGGAGACGAAGGAGATATTGGGAGGCACCGAGGTGAACTGAGCAATGTCATTTTGTAATACGGATAGAAATCAGTAAGTATTATGTAATTGTGCTTGGGCATCCTAGAAATTAACAGTGAGAAAATGAAAGCGAAGTAGTTTGGTTCTTGGAAAATCAAAAGGTCACAAGAAAGCACAAGTAATCATAATACAGGGTTTGGCTCCACAAAATAAAATTTGCATAGTAATAAAAGTCTGAAGGCTCAATTTTGCTTTAATCCCTCAAATTATAGTAATGGTTTTAGATGCGCAATTGTTTCAGATGAATGGACTGGAAAGGGTGTAAAATAAGTACGCATCTATCATAATCAGAAGTCAACAGACACTGCCCAAAATGTGTAAATAATAATAAAAGCATTATTTGGAAATAATAGTACAACATTAGTACTGATATAGAAAAACTGGAAGAAACACATTGTGTGTAACTAAAGCAATTTCTTCTTAGAAAAGTCTCGCCAAGTGATGGTGGAGCACACCTTTAATCCCAGCACGTGAGAGGCAGAGGCAGGCGGATCTCTGTGAGTTGAGGCCAGCCTGGTCTACAGAGTGAGTTCCAGGACATCCAGGGCTTCAACAGAGAAACCCTGTCTTTGGAAAAAAAAAAAAATCTGGCGAGTGGGTTCACACTCCTTTGTTGTTCCTCTAGCCCTTTGCCTTCCACTTTGGTATTTATTTCTAAGAGAAGACAGAACTGTGTCAACATGGTGGCGCATGCCTGTAATACCAGTATGGGGAAGGCTAAGGCAGAAAGGTCGTAAATTCAAGGCCAATCGGAGGTACACAGTGAGTCTGAGGCTATCGTGAGTTAAAGGGTGACAATCAGTCTCAGAAAGAAAGAAAAAGGGAGCAAAGTGGTAAATTAAGGCAGAGTAAAATCTACGTCACATCTTGCTCAAGGCTGGAGTCCCAGAACCTACCTGGCACAAATGACACTCAATTCTTATAAACAGGAGGAGCTTTCATGTGATCTAAATGTGAGGCTGACGTGGAGGAATTAACTAATATATTTTTAATGCATGTCTTCTCCAATAAAATATTCGTCTTCCTAATCTATAAAGCACATTTATTTACACACCTATTACACACCTAGCCTGGAGAGACTCGGCTGGCATGCTCAAGCTGGTGCCTGAGAGTTAAGAGCCAACTCAGGGCCTGGTCAAGGTAAGTGGCAGACGACCTCAAATGAGTAAAGAGTTTTGTGGTTTCATCTGTTCATTCAGTTTTACATTTTAGATTAACAATACATATGTCTCAATCATACCTTCAGAGAACGTAAAAAGAAAGAAAGAAAGAAAAAGAATGGTCTTGCAGTGTACATACTACACCTATTTATATTCTTAATCAGAATTTTTCTTACTTGAAAAAAAAATTAATGTAGACTGTTCTTCTTTTATAGGCAAATGTCTCTTTTCTTTCTATAATAGGTGGTTCATACAAGTTTTAAGTGCCAGAGGTATAAAGTGAAAATCTCCCTGTCCCAGTCCTTACCTCAGTCTCCACCCACCCGGAATGGGCAACACAGCCCTAGTAACAGTCACTTCATTCCCTTCTCTCGTTTTGTTTGTTCCTTGTTTTGCTTTCTTTTTTTAATGTACCTTAGATATTTCCTTAAGGCACAAAGCAAATTTTGTCATTCTTTCCAACAGGTACATATTAATATAACAACAGTAGATAGATACACAATTTAGTTAACAGGAAATCTACTTTTCATCTTTTGCTATTAAAATAAGGCTGCACTAACTAAAGTCTCAGAAGCAATTTTATCCTATTACAAACTTCATATTGCGTGATGGATTTCCTACAGGGTAGCTGCTGAGTGTGTGGGTCTCTGACACCATTAGCAACTCCTGTTTCTCTCCAAAGTGGTGTATCAATTTCCTCTGGCCTTAGCTACTTTTAAACAGCGGTGACAAATCACCAGGACCAAGGCAACTTACAAAAGAAGACATTTAATTGGGTTTACAGTTTCAGAGTTAAAGACCACAACGGCAGAACAAAGGCGCTTTGGCAAAAGAGCTGAGAGCTCACATCTTGATAGGCAAGCAAGAGGTAGAGAAAGCTAGCAGGAACGTGTGGACTTTTGAAACGCACAGTGACATACCTCCTACAAGGCCACGCCTCCTAACCCTTCTACTCTATTCCACCAACTGGGGACCTAGTATTCAAACATATGAGCCTATGGGGCCATTCTCATTCAGTCCACCACAATGTTCCCATGAGGAGTACATGAGTAGATCCTGTTTATCCATTTCAAACTGGAGGTTTGCTTATCAAATAAGAAAATATACTCACCCTCTTTTCATAGTTTTAACTTCTATCTCTTATTTGAAGGGGACAGACTTATGTATGTATTTAAATATAGATTCATGTGATTTATACATTTACTGTCCTCTCCCAGCTCACAAGACTATAAATTCCTTATTGTACAAACACTGGCCTAGTCCACCTGGGCAGATGTCCAGTTGCATACCACTGTCTTTTATTTCCATTCAGAACCATTTCCCAAGGCCAGCCTTCTCTTATGAGCCTTCCCAAGTTAAGCAGAGAAAACACTCACATACTATAGGCTTTGGATTTAGAAAAAAATTATCTGACTTCTGATTCTACCACTGGTACTATGAGACTTTTGATTAGCCAAGAACCTTATCAAATCTTTCAATCTTACATATGTGCAACATGGAACAAAGAAACCGCTCCCAACTTTGAAGAGGATTCCAAGAAGGAAAAGAAAAAAAGTATCTATTCAAAACTGCAAGCACAGGACTCTCACAAAAGGTTAGTTTCATTTTGCCATCACTAATCTACCAGGCACAAAAAAGGGACACACCTAGGTGGCTAAGCAGACAGCTGTTTCTGTGCTTTGGGACACATCCATGAAATACTTCCAGAAGTTAGACACTGTGGGAGAGTGCGGATGGAGTTGTTCCACTACTTAGCCAGTAACACCTGCCTCGTAAACACTGGAGACGGATTATTTCTAGTTGCAAACCTTCAACAGGTTCTCTACCAGCGCCAAGCTATTCAGTGCACAGGTCACTACCCACTTGGAACTCTGATTCCTCAAGGAATGCACTTTTCTGGCTCCACCTATGCATAAATTCTTGGCAAGCCTGCAGAGTCCAGGAGGAGCAAGAGGAACAGAAGAGAAGCACTACTACCCACCTCAGGCTACAACTACGCTCAGACCTTCCACACTACTCTGACTTGACGAACAATAGTAACCAAAATTGAGGCCCAGTTAAAATTTGTATCCAATATATCACATTAATGAAGAAATTCCGGCCTGTGAGATGGCTCAGCGGATAAAGGCGCTTGCTGCCAAGCCTGACAACCTGACAACATTCCTAGGGACGGAGACAAGGACAGACTCCTGCAAGATGCCCTTGGACTTTCACACATGTGCATCCATGTATACATTCATCTACACATTCATCTATGCATCCACACACAAATAAGCCAAGTAAATGTAATATATTTTTTCTAAACTGAAAAATAACCTGAGCCAAACAAGTCGCCCACGCCAAAAACATACCTAGTTTATACTGAGTTCATTTTAAGAACAGAGATTTACATATGGATTCCTAATTTCTGAACCTCTTACACGGCCATCTTTATAGGCCCGCTACGCAGCATCAGATTGGGAATACAAGCACAAAGCAACCACGTTGACATGTCGAGTTAACAGGCGGGAATTAACTACAATTTCTTCAGCTTTTATCTCATGTTCTCCCTCTCTTTTCATTGGCGTCCCTGCATTGAATTTATTTCAACCTACACTTCCCAGCCACCGCCGTTTTATTTAGCATTTCTAATATGATTGAGCTCCCACGCATTTCATTATAACTTAGGGAAGGAAATGGAATACTTTGTTGAGGGATTATTTTCTGCTTTACAAACTGTCATTATTCTTTTTATGTATTTTCCACTGATGAAAAAAAAAATGCTCAAAACCTCTTTGGCTCAATAAAGTCAGGAGCTCTGATTGCAATTCCAGCATAGTTAGACTGTACAACTGAATCCTTTTCCAAGGACACCCACAGCAAAAATTGACAAAGGAGCAATGCCACAGGCCTCCTACGAAAACCCAGGAAACAAAAATCTCACTTAGTAAAGGTAGTGTCTTGAAACCCTAAAACAGCTTATCATCTCTTCTCTGATGAAAAGAGTGAGTTCCGGGCTCAGAGTAGAGCTGGCAGCCCAATAAGATACACACTTCTGAGGGCTTCTAGAATTTGCTGGGAATTTTTACTACTCCAAGTATGAATTGCTGGCACAGCACAGGCGTGTCCTTATTCATTTCAGCTGAACCAAAAGGCCAACAGCTCTCAGGCTGGTCCTCAAACTCACTGATATATGTGTATGTCTGTGTGTGTGTGTGTATATATATATATCTCCACACACAGACATACATACATATATACTTGTGTGTGTGTGTGTGTGTGTGTGTATTTTCCAATCCTATCTCCTGCTCTACATACAGCCCATTAGCTTCCTGACCTATATCATTTAACACCCTAGGCTGTGAAGACGAGCAAAAACACCCTCCAATCTACATTCAAAAAGCCCACTTGGCAGAGTAGAGAAAGTACTACCCTTGGCTGAAAATCACCAGTGAATCAGCATGCACAGATTTGCTCTCTCTCAGTGTCTGGGAACGAGATACCAAGATAAGACACAACTCCTGACCCTGAGTTGAGGGATCCTGTCTTACCCTTTTCTATCACTGACACTTTTAACAGTTCACTGAGAGTCAAAGACACAGTGCCCACTCTGAAACAAAAGACCTCTTTATTCAAACATGGGTTTTGTTTTTGATACAGAATCTCTCATACTGTGGCCTAGAATGATCTAGAGCTCATTACAACTCAGACTTGAATTCAAAGTAATCCTCCTGCCTCGGTCTCTGGAATGGCAGGATTATAGGCATGCCCCAACATGCCCCACTTTTAACATATGCTGAAAAAGTATCATTTTGAAAGATTAGGGAGAATATGACATTTACTGAACCAGAGCCCTGGAGTCACAGGCCTAAAATCAATCCCCTGGAGTCTTATCCCCTCATGATCACAGACAAATCGTTCTCCACTGGGAGCGTTGCCACTCTCCCTCCCACCCACTTGCCCAAGATGTTTTGAATTATTCTAAAGACCAGAGAGATACTACTGGCAATTAGTAGGTGGGATCAAGGACATCAAATGCCCTGCAATGGACGGAGAGTCCAGGGTAAAGAATTGTTAAACCCCAAATACAAATAGAACCTGCCATTAAGCACTGTCTCACTCTCAGTGTCCTCGAAACTGTAAGAGGCTTATAAGTGTCACATCCCTTCAGCTTGTGGTTACAGTTTAAACGAGATACTCGAGCAAAAGTTCTCTGCCCAGGGTACACAGTACACAACCTGTCCTTGAGAAATACTCTTCTCACCTTTTAGCTCCCTTTGATTTACACAGGCTCATCATGTGTGATACAGTGAGAAAACAAGCTTGTGTAATCATTTTCACAAAGCAGATAACATAAGAAGGCAGGTGTTCAACCTACAAAGTTCCACATTTCAACAACATCCATTTAACAGAGCCATTTTTGAAAACATTCCAAAATTCCCAGTGAAGAGCCAAACATTCTCTCCAGACACCCAAGGACTCAACTCCAACCTCATTTTCTGGATCCCTCTCTCCCTGGTTCCTATCAACTCACATCTCCTAACAGACCTTAATTTCCTACAGGCCCTGTCTGCCATATCTGTTGCTATTTCTCCCATCCTTCTAAGTTCTACACCTACAGAAACATTCACAACTTGTAGAAGGCCATTTTAAAGTCACCTATGCCATAAGGCCTCCACTAGACCCCTCTACCTGTTCTAAGGAGTCCAGAGTCCAGTTGTATGTGCCAATCAAGAGGGCTGAACAGTACAATGATGATTGTCAAAATGAGACACACTTAAATATGTGAGTTCTTAAGAGCTGCTTGTGAAAACTTTTAATTGCAGTTTTCATTTCTCCATATTCTAGGCTGGCATAAGCACTTCCAGGATCTGGTCAACTAATATATTAAATAGTCAACCAGTGTGATCCTTAACCTTCTTTGACTGACAAACAGAGTAGCAGCAAACTTAATAAACTTGGTGTTCAGACCAAGTAACGCCTAAGCAACATATAACATACAGAAAAAGGGTATCTCATGCTTTAGACAGGGAAATATTAAAGAATTACACTAATGTGGGGCATTAGAATAGAGCCCTGGCAACCTCTAAAGAGCCTGTGTTTACCCCAATTGATCCCATTGCCATTGGCCTTTGTCTTCATTGGTAGTAAGCAAAGATCTGCGGATAATTTGACTTTCATTATTCCTGTTTAATACTTATGTTTCATTTTAATTCTGTTTTAAGAAGCTGCTAAGGAATTCTATTCTAAAGAAGTGTGTATCCTGTTTTGAATTTGGGCATGAGTACGCTGAGTATTAAAATGCCCATAAGCCAACACAATGAGTTCAGGTAGGAAAGGAGCCTATGTAATGCAAGCCTGAGAAAATCCATTTTATCCCAAGATACCCACACAAAAGCAGATGTTAATAGGTTAATGGATGTTAGTGTACAGCCTCTCAGGCACAAGTAGAAAAGTAGCTACGTAACTTTAAGCGGCTCTCTTTAAAACTGTTGTTTTTTTTTTTAACAGCAAAATAGTAATTGTGATCATTCAAGTTTGTCCAAAGTTGTGCCAAATATCACTTGCCAAACTTTAAATAGCTAAACATATTACGGGTTGTCATGACAGTTTTTATGTGGGAGCCCTTTTCTTGGACATCTTTACACACGTACTACTATAACAAGCAACAACACATCTAACTCCTCTATCCTAAAAACACTACAAAAGGTGAACCCTGCTCTAATTAACACTAAAAGGTTTTACTACCACAGGGAGAAACAACCAAAATGTCCTTTCATTTTGAAATAAGACCAGTGACAAAACACAATTCTGTTTCCAATCTTGTTAACACCAGGGTTATTCTATTACTGGGACAATGAGCACTACTAAGCAGTTCCATTTGTTTCATTAACTTTCAATAAAGGCTTTGTGTTTGTTTACACCTGTGAAAAGAAAGATTTAAGCCCATATAAAACAGCTAAACACACACACCGGGGATTATCTGCAATCCCCTTAACATCTGGCCAGATCTAAAAAAGATGAGAACAAAAATCAGTGCTCACATAAGCACAATTAAAATTGCAACGTGAAAAGCCACAGCCAGTAACCTATCAAGCGGTGAGGAAAAAGTCAGAGAAGCAATAGGTGTAAAGAATTTCGCTGCTAGGTTAGTCAGCCCCGGGCAAAAAGAGTTCAGAATGGAGGAGTGTGCCTTAAAAGGGCAAATAGGCCAGGAGAGCAGTTAGGATTTCAGGACAATGCTGATAGGCCTGCTTACTCCTTTCCTCTGCTCTCAAGTTTCCAACCCGTGCTGAGTCTACAGCTTTCATATCGCTGAAGATTGTTAGTAATGTTACAGCTGTGACAGGCACCACATGCCAGGTGAGATCTGTCAGATTTCAAAACTATCATTAAGGACTGGGAAACTTCGAATCTTATACTATCAACAACCAGGACAACAGAATCTGAAACCCCCAAGTAGAATAACCAGTCAGTTATAATTGGCCATTTCTTGGAAAGATGTACTTTTGCTATCAGGTGATTATAATGGAAATGTTTCGCAATTAAGAAAACCGAGGGACACAAAGGACTAACTGCAAATCACAAACCCTAAATCGTAATGGAACCTGTCAGTAGTTTCCGATCCTCTTTTCTTTGAAGTCCATCACCAAGTCTTTACAGTCTGAGGTAAATATAGCTCTCTAGAGGGCAACCTTCCAAGGACATGGGTTACAGGCTTTTCTGGTGCGACCGAAGTTGGCTTCACTTCTCAAGTTGAAGCGAGTCACCTCCTTTAGGGAGGTTGAGGAGATTCAGAAACCGGCACTTTTAATGAGACGAGTCTTTAAAATGTCAATCTTTAAAGTAGCGGAGGTAGAAGGGGGGAAAAAAGACTACGGAAAGAGAGCATGTACTAGTGATTAAACTAACCCAGCTGGAGCCCTGGCTCCTCAGACAGATGTCCCGAGCCAGAGATGGGAAGAAGGAAGGGCGGCATCATTTAAACTGTAAACAAATCCGGCCAAGACTTCAGACTCGGGATGGAGTCTTGGGAAGCGCCTATCGCAACTCATTTAAGAATCGCTTTGAGAAAAACTTCAGATGGCAAGTCACCAGCGGAGGAGGGGTGCAGAGGACACGAGTGGAGGGGACAGCCCCGGGAGCTCCGATGGCGGCGGGAAAAGAAGCGCGCGCCGGGAGCCGGCAGGGAGCGAGAGCGTCCCCAGATCTAAGCCACCCCGGGGCGGGATCGGAGGAAACCGGAGCGCAGGACGAAGGCGCGAACGACTCCCCCGCGGCTCCCACCTGGTGACGCCCGGGCCGGCCGGCTGGCCCGTCCCCGGCTTCTCCTCCTCTTCCTCTTCCTTGTCCCGGGAAGGGTTCCGTGGAGCGAAGAACCGAGAGAAGCTGTGCCAGGGGGCGCTGCCCCGCCTGCGGCCGCCGGACATCTCCCCCCCAGCTCTGCCGCGCAGTCCGCGGGCCCCGATGAGGCAGTAGCCGGAGCGCGGGTGGCCGCAGCCCTGGCCTGCAGAGCGCAGCAGGAGTCGGCGCGGGCCGCCAGCGCGGCTGCTCCAGCCGGGCCGGCACGAGCGCTCCCCGTGCGGCTCCTCCTCCCGCCTGCGCCCGCCCGGAGCCGCCCGCCCTGGGAGGAGCCAGCGGCCGCGACCGCCCCGCAGCGCGCCTCCAGCAGGTCCGGGAGGAGCGGCCCGGGGATGCTAGTCTCGGGCTTCCCGCCCAAAGCACCCCTGCTCGCAGCCCACTTGGCCTTGTGGACAGTTACTGTAAATGCTTTGCTTCCTCTCCCACGTTCATGCAGTTTGAAAAGAGGCTGGGTAATCAATTAAGGTCCGTGGAAACACGTGGCAAGATGGAGCACCAGGGAGCCCCTGCCGCCCTGGAGCCAATGCACAGACATTCTAAAGACAACTTTAGATAGCATGGCAGAAGACACCAGGGTCCCATCTCTCCACCTGTCAGCAACTTGTTTTCGTTCGGCTGGCTTAGATGTAGAGTAACTTCCTAGCCCAGGTGTGCTTTAGTTCTCACTTTTCACCTATGGACTACTCCCACAATTTCGTAACGTTTTTCATAAACGACACTGATCAATAACAAATCTGATTCAACTATGACTCAAACTAGAAACTGTTGCACAGATGTTACTATAGTCTGCAACCCAAAAGATCCATTAAGACTAGTTAAAATGAATTCTGATTGTAATAACATGACTTTATATGGTGTAGCAGCTAGAACAGAAAGCACACCGGCACGTTTACCCCAGGTGTATTTCATCTAAAGCCAAACTCCCCAGGTATAAAATTCATGAAAGTGGTTGGGCATTTAGTAACGAAAAATGTTCTATAGGCAAATAACACAAAATCTCCCCGTCTGGCTGGAGAAGTGAGCAGGTTGCACATCTGTCAGCTCCAAGTTGTAGCACTAATTAAGGAGCCTTCCAGCTGACCGACAGCTGACCCTTTGAAGCTGTTTGTTTGTTTGTTTTTGGAGACAGGGTTTTTCTGTGTATCCTTGACTGTCCAGGTTGGCCTCAAACATAGAGTTCTGCCTGCCTCTGCCTCCCAAGTAGTGGGGTCTAAAGGCATGAGCCACCACTGCCCAAGCTCCTTTGAAGCATTTTAATCCTTCAGCTGGATTTGAAATTAGGAGTATGAGAATAAGAAAAGATTAGGATTAGATAAAATTAGACTGTATAAGAAAAGTTTCCAAGCTAACATTATCTTGGAAGGGAATCCATATTAAATATATACTATTCAGAAAGCTCCAAGAGGATTCAAAGCAAAACGCTGAAGCAAACTCTTTCCTGTAGTTACAAGGCCTGGAGAATAATGTTTCCCTAAAGCAATGTTAAATGAATACCTGTTGCCTCTTTCACCCAGAGAGGGCAGACAAGGAGTCTGAGAATAAAAGTAGCTTGGAGCCAATAAGATTATGGATTAATTCTGATTTTAAATAGTACAATTTCTCTCAGAATTAGCTGTGGTAGGAAAATGCTACAGTAGTCCACATATTAATATATTTTCATAACCGGTCTTTGGGTACATGCAGAAACATCAGAATCACAATACGTGAAGTTCTTCATATCAAATGTTCATTTATTTGCTTTTTGCAATATTTACCAGATTTTTAGATGTCGGATATAGCTTTACAGTCCAAACTTATAATAGCAAACTCTTGAATCCTAAATTCTAGGATTTCATTATGAAATCTGTGAATGAAAAAAGTTTCCAATTTTAGAGTTGTATCTTAGAGACACTAACTTTGTCCAGTCATTTCCACTCATACTGTTTTCCTCTGGACATTTAGAAAGTGGCCGAGGCAGGAGCATTCTTACTGTGAAGCTGATAAAGTTCAAATTCGAAGGCACCTCACTGGTACAACCTTCATCCACGTGAGCAATGTGGTCGGATGGTCGTGTGTTCTTAGATGACTGTGAAAATAACTTTTTTTAAACTGAAGTTTATTGAGACCACAGGACGTTTCCTCCACTCTATTTCTAGAATCAGTAGTTACTATAATTCTTGCACTCATACTGAGCTCTGAAGAATAGAGAATACATTGGCTTTGAACTTGTTGGGAAATATTTATGTGGTTTTAATCTGCTCCTCTCCAAAGAATAACTCAGTTATTACTTAAATCCCACTTTGTTCATTGTGCAAGCCATCAAGATTTACACCCAAGATGCAAGACCACAGGTTCTGTCGAGACATGAAACATCTGTGGTTTCCAACACTGCGAGTATGTGCATAGTGAAGGTGAAACAAGATTTGAAATGTGCAGCTGGAGTATGACATATAATAGGCATTCCAGATATCAGCAGACAACATTGCAAGAGACAGAATTGTTTCTAATAGACATAATTTCTGTCATAATAGTAATATGTTCCATAATATATATTTTGTAGTAGTACAGTTTTGTAATTACAATAACTCCAAACATTCTTTTTGTTCAATATAAGCCATTTCAAATAGAATTTTTAGACTTCTTATGTGTAAGGCCTTAAATCTATACCAGTAGTTTAAGCTCTGTATGAGCATGTCAGTGGTATAGTCTTGCTTGTTTTCATGACTTGTCTCTAAATAGCAAGACAAAGCAAACCAGAGGAAAAACTGAGCTATTTCCTTGTTTTGTACTTACAGTGACATTAAAAATATTTCCATGTGAAAGCTTTTCAAAAAATATATTATGTTTTTACTTTATTATAGAGTTTGCTAAGTTTGTAGGATAGTCAATCTTTTAAAATTACTAATTTGCATTTTATTGTGTTCCAAATCATTTTATATAAATTTCATTTTTATTTTAAATGATTTTGATTAAAGAGAATTCCCTAGAAGGGAGTAGTGGTGATGGTGACTGGACTTGATCAAAACACATTATCTGTGTGCATGAAATTCTTTATCAATATGAACAGATTCCTGAAAGGCTTTAAACACTGCAGGTGCCACAAAACTTAATATGTCTTTTAAGTGCACAGGATGTATCAGACCCATGCTCATGTTTCAAGACTAAGACAAAATGCTTTCCTCCAGGGAACAAGTCTGATGGGGAAACAGATGTACAGAGGGTAAGAAAAGGGAAATTGTTCCATAGGAATATGTGGGGGGGGAGGGCAGTAGAGAGAGTCCTGGAAAGCTCACAGGAGGAAATAACTGGCCAAATGCTCTATTCTCTGCCTCCTGTGACTACATCACTTCCACAAAAAGACTAACAGAGTAGCCTATATGATATATGAGAAAGTCTCAAGTTCCTCACATGTGAGTGAATTGCCATTCCCACAGCACAAGTACTATACTGCTCAAATGTATGAGAATCGACAGGAAGTGCTGACTGATCCTTGAAGCATTGAAATGAGGATGCATGAGGAGGTTAGAACTGCTGAGCTTTTCCGTTGTTGTGGAAACTCTACCAGAGGGAAAAACTACTGAATCTATCTTCGAGCACAGTATTTACTGTGTGGCAGGTGGCCCAGGAATATGAAGACAGCTGTCAACATCAAGGAAAGCACCAGCCCATGAAAAAGCAAACAGATGGATTGGGGCACTTCACTGGCTGCCTCTTAGAATAATAGCTGTGCGTGGCCAAATGAGGCAAAGTCAAGCTGCCCAGGGCTGCAAAAAGCTATTACTGGATAGAAGCACTCAATTAGGAGAGAGGCGGAGGTATAGCCTCCCCATTCCTTTGTCTGTATACTCAAATTTTCATTAAAAACCACCACAGCAAATAAGAAAGGAGAGATGATGTTTCTCATTCTGCTACATTCTGATTATTATGGTTGGTGGCATGGGGAAATGCCTTGTCTTACTGCTTCAATGAGAGCAGATGGTGAAATTGTAAAGTAATTGGTTATTCGGACTTGTGTGGAATACATGATGTTTTATTGTATTGTTCCTAGTTTTTATTTGCAGAGCATGTGGAGAGTGAAATCATTCAAACACATGATTTAATGGTTACATAGATGTTAGTTTGACCTAAGTTGCACTTATTCTTTTATTCCTCTCAGATGATATAATATACAGAAGAAATCCCTAAAAAATTGTGACCATTAAGAATTGAATATGTACTTTTCAAACAGTATGAAATTTTTTGATATTAAAATATTATGTTCTTTCAAGTATATAAATAGGAGAATATCTTTGAAGAGTAGATTATAAAGCATATTCCAAAGTAATGGTCACATCAATTCAGTTTGATGTTCTGTTGTCTGTCTCAAATGCTAGAAAAATGAAGTAAAACTAGAATATCAATTTTAATATTCTATTTATTATTAATCAGCTCCATACAATGGCAGGTATAATTCCTTATAGCAACTTATTATTATATTATTATATATTATTACAACAACTTATTATTATAATGCTTTATAACAGCTTATTAGATAAGAAACTCAGACCCCATAACCTGTTTCTCCAAAACACTTCATCTGAATACATGGCCTATGCACTACTGTGTATTTCTGAAATACAATTTCAATGCATCTATCTTGCAAAAAAACACTGTTTATACATTTCTGAACTGTACTATCTAAGTATTGATTGTGCATATTGCTTATTCAGGTATCATAGCAAAGCTTCCAGAGTTTAGAAACTGGCTTATGAAATTATTTTTATTTGTTAAACTTTATAGCATATATCTGGAAGCCTGCTCTTTCATACTAAGACACTGTTACCAGATTAATTTGTTGTAAATGGCTTTAAAACAAAATACATAGGCAGCTGCTGTTGTGAGCACATGTTTTGATTAGGGGAGAGAAAACAGCTGGAAACGCTACATGTTGTCATATAAAATGAACCACAGTTTTCCTGTGGGGATTTTACCTAATTTAAAATTGAGGTTAAAATTTCCTGTACACAAATTTACATTGCATAGAATAGATCAGAAATTGGTTTACTTTGATCTAGAGTGATGGAGTAATGAATTTAGAACTAAATATAAACCTGACAACTTATTTTATGGAAATACTACCCCATTCTAAACTACTGCCACTAATAAACTTCCCAAAATTTAATTTAAAATATTACTAAATGTAGGCTGGAAGTACAGCTCAGCAGTAGAGTGCTTGCCCCATACATGTTAGGCCTTTGGATCATGGCGACATACACCTGCAATCTTAACACCTGGGAAACTAAAACAAAATATTGTAAGATTGAGGTCAGTCTAGGATACATAGCAAATTTGAGGCCAGCTTGAGCTACCTAGTAAGACTTTGATAAATCAAAAAGCCAAAATCAAGTGCCCTTTTTTGTTGTTAAATTTAATAGCAGTAAATCCACATTCAAATTGGTCATGTACTTCATAGAAGAAGTAGCATCAGTCTCTATAAAAGCATCAGCTACCTACCGGCTGGGAGGGGATGAAATAAACTTACTTACACCGCCATTTCCATTCTTTCATTCTTATTCTTCCCATCACTTCATGGAGGGGACTCAGTAAGTACATTTTGTTTTTGAGGTTTTGTTTTGAGGTTTAAATACAGCATAACCAGTTTTAGAACACAATGTATCTTTGGATAAAATTTGACAAGTTGCAACTGGCAAACTTCCTTAGTAGCTCAGTAAGGTAGTCAGACAACTGAAAAAATTAAAACAAATTTTTAAAAACCCTAGTAATTACATATTTACTTAGAAATCCACCACACATCCTGTATTTCAGAAAACGAAACTAAATCGAAAGTACTGAAATAAGGATCTACATTAAAAATTTCAAATGACTTCACGTTCACTCTTCCAGTGCTAGCTACTTCAAACTTAACTAGAAGAGTTGGTGAGAGTAATATTTACAAAACAAAACAAAATGATCCCCAAATATTTTGTCTGTAAAGATGCCATCGTCAGTTGGGGTTTAACAAACATTTGCTCAATATTTTCAGGCCAGGTGCTTAGTGATTGGATCAAACAGGTGATCCACTCCCAAGAGAAATCTGAGAGGGAAACACAGCTAAGAGTGGTAAACTATAAAACTATGTGATAAATGTGACCCATGGGGAGAGACAGTGACACTGGGTAGCTTAAGCAAGCAGTGCTGGATATCACAGAGGAAATCTCTAAAAGCATAGATCAGAAAATTCTACAACCAGCACATATTTTAAAAGTTCCTGGCACAGATCTACAATAGGAATATCACACTCGTCAAAAAAGCAACATAATACGTAATGCATAATACTATGCCAATGACAAACATATAATTAATATCTGCTTTGGCTTCTACCTGATTTGGCCAGGAAATAAGACAATAGATGCCTCTAAAATGAATCATCAGACATCATGTGTAATAGACGGCATCCATGGGTTTGGTATGTTAAAATGAAACTACCTTCATGTGAACTCTTTACTGCATTCTCTTGACCTTCTTTTCAAAATTGCATAATTGAAAAGTAAATGAAAATGATAGGTATGAGAAATATGCAGGTGGAGAAGCTGCTGCCCTGATCCCAATGCAACTATATAATTTGAGTTTACAACTGTCAATTACTGCCTTGGACAGGTTAGACTAGAATATCTCACTGAAGTCGGAAGTCTTATTAATGACCAAGTATCTAACTCAGGAGTAAAATCAGGTGTGTAAAGAACTATTTTGACATCTGTTTGCTATTCTTCTGTGAAGTTCCTTTCTTGAAGCTGCTACCTGAGATTCATGCTACACAGGAGTGTTGCGAGCTTGCTAGTGCTGCTGTTAAGAAATGCAGAGGTGGCTCAGCATTTAAATGCACATACTGCTCTTGCAGAGCCATTTAAGGCAGAGGAAAGCACAAACACAATGGCTTTAAAGTGAAAGAAGGCTTGACCCATTTGAAGAGTTGTTTATTGTTGACATGTTCTATGTCTGTGTGCCTGCTTGGTGGTATTTTCAGTTCTGTTACATACATGAAAGGTGTCACATTGAAGGGCTTAAAGACTCCTGTGCCTTGGTTTCAGAGAGCCAATGAGGCCAGGCAACATGTGGCAGGGTTAAAGTCCCTGCAAGAAGGACCTGAGGTACTATATTACATAAAGGTCAAATCTGAGTTGTAATTGAATCCCTGAAATTTGGAGATGGAGCATTTTACCAAAAAAGCTTCAGGACGGTGTGAAGCTGACTCAAGAAAGAGGACATGTGTACTACAGATGGCAGAGCTGGAGGGTAGGGCTGTCCAAACCCTTTGGAGTCTAAAGGATTCCATTGGTAAAACATGCCAAGTATGGAGCTTCAGGATCTGGTTTTTGCTTTGTTGGATTTCAACCTTGCATTGCTATGCCCTTATTCAACCCTTCGAAGAGGAATGTTTAATCTGTACTGTTCTATATAGGAAATGTTATTTTTGATTCTTTATAGGTGCTAAGTTAAGAAATTGCCTTGAGTCTCTAATGAGACTTGGGCTTTGGACTTATAGTGTTATTATTAAAGACTGTGGGCACTTTTGAAGTTGGACTGAAACCATTCTGGATTATGAGATGGTCATAAGCTTATGAGAACAGGGATAGAAGCCTAAAATAAGGTATTTGGGTATCATATCGACAAGAATAGGCATTATGATGGTTACTCTTCACTGACAACTTGATGGAATTTGGAATCATCATGAAAACAAATCATTGGGCATGTCTGAAGGATTATCTAAATTAATGGATATAAGAAGACCCATCTTAAATACAGGTGGTATCATTCCACAGGCTGGGGGCCTAGACGTAATAAAAAGAATACAATCTTAGTACAAGCTTTCATCAATCTCTGCTTCCTGACTGTGGATACAATATGCCCAGCTGCTTAATGCTGCTGGCACCGTATTTTCTCTGCCACAATACACTGTATGCCAGAACTGTCAGTCAAAATAAACTCTCCCTTCTTTAAGTTGTATTTGATCACAGCAATAAGTAAGTAGTATATTTTTAAACTAAGAAGTAAGAGAGAAGACGCTATATATATAGTTAGGTAAATCGGCATATTTTATTTAACATACTAGAATGATAAGCAAGTTGAATTTGCCCTAAGTAGAGCAACAGATTGAATTCTTATGTTTACACAAAATGTACAGATTGAAATCCTAAATGCCAGTATGACACTAGAAGGAATGGTTTTTAGGAAGTAATGGAGTTCCATTAGGATATAATGGTCTTTATAAGATACCAAGAGTATTCTCTCCCTCTTTACTATTGGGATACGATGAGAAGATGCAACTCTATGGCTGAGAAAAGGGCTCAACAGAACCTTAAAGCACTGGCTGCCTGATGGCAGATCTCCATCCTCTACAAGTTCCCTTGTATGTAAGCTTCCAAAGCCTTGGTTATTCTGTTATATATACCAACCCAAATTAAGCAAGTATTTTTACAAGTAAATGAATATAATTATGGAAATCATGACATGTGCCAAAATTCTGAAAGAAAAAGAAATTCAAGTAATTAGGGTATAATTTATAATTTGTATCAGAACCTATAAAAGAAAAATAAACTCAGTTTTTCTGTGGTTTATAACATCTTGAATAGGCCAACATAGAAATTTAAATGTAAAACAACGCTAAAAGATCTGAACATTTTATAAATGCTGTGTTAAAAATATATGGTTTAAACTTTTCAATGTTGATGTATAAACATGGGGAAACAGTTGTTTCAACTTAGAGAAATATTATAATTATGTAATATGGTAGACACAAGTGCAATAATTTCAGCTTATATACATATTTTGTCCTATTATCCAGTTTGTAGATCTATAGAATTATCTATATTATTATCTAAATATCTATAGAATTATCCAATTCTATTGAAGCACTATAGAATCTTTCCTAGAAAATGAAGAGTGATGACAAATGATGTTTATAAACCACTAATAGTTCTTGAAAGATCTTTTAAACAGGGAGAAAGTAATTTTTCTTTCTTCTAAATATATTCTAAATAAATATTCTTCTAAAAAATAAAATTATATTTTATATAAGTGAGTTACCAGTTAATTTAGTCTTAAGTAGTTTAAGAGTTGCTTTTATCTAACTTGTTAAAGTCTAATGTATTTCATCTAGGTCTAGAGAGTAAAATTTTAGTGTTGATAGGCTTAAAAATTAAAAGCAAAAAACAAGCAACATCCAACAAAAGAACACCTCTAGTAGTTTCTAGTTTATGATTTTCCAATCAATTTTGCTTTTAGTAATATTACTAAAAACACCTATATTTCTCTTAATCCATCTTGAATCATCTAAACAGAATGCTTGATTTTGAAGCCCAGCACCAGCAATTCCCAGTTTTGTGGTCTTCATCAAATCACAGATCCTTTTTATGTCCTGTAGTGAATCAATTTTCTCTGAAATGAAACATTGCATCCTTGAGAGAAGTTCTTTTAGGACCAGAAACTTCTAAAGGGCAACTCACTTAGACTCAGGAAGTAAACAACTACCAAGTTTCAGGAAGTCCCTGAAACTTACCTGAATCACGACACTCAGCAGTCAGCACTGCTAGGAGAAGAAATTCTGGCTAGTTGAATTGTTGGCCTATGTTGGAGGTATAGACCTCCATAGATGCAGCTTTTCTGTGTCATCAGTCATGCTGGGAGGAGTGGAACTCTGGTGATGCGGCTGCCTTTGAGGTATCTACGATCCTGTAAGTAACCCTTCACTCATCCTCCAGAGTAAGTACCCCTAATAAACTCACTGGTTCACCAATTTGAACATTAGTAGATTCATTTCTTTGGTGTATTGTTGGTACCTTATCTGGGCTGAGTACATATTTCTTCATTATTTACCCAGGAAAAGTCTCACAAAATAGGTCGAAACTTCTTAATCCACAAGACAGAGCTAATAGGACATAGCTGAATGATGTAAAGACTGAATGATGAAAAATTCTGAATGTGCAATAATACATGGTAGATGAAGATCTGAATTCTTTCTCTGCCTTCTTAATATTGTTACAATGTATCTGTTTTTGTTGTAGCTTTCTTAAATGGTATCATGGGCTGTGATGATGGCATTGTTAGGTAAAGGTACTTGTTACTAAACCTAATGACCTGAGTTCAATCCCAGGAACCCACATGGTAGAAGGAGAGAATCAACTCCTGAAAGTTTTGCTCTTACCTCCACATAACATTTCCTTCACAAAAATATAAATACATGTAAAAAAAAAAAATCACATCACAGCTTTTCAACCTATATTTGCAACAACTCTAGATTGATGACATTCTGGGTACATCTTCATGAAAGCAACTTATGACAAACTATTAAACAGCTAAGCTACTAAACCACTACAACACTTTGAAAATTTTTAACTTTTTCAAATGCCCATTCATTGGTATTTTTGGATTTTGAAAAACTGGATTATATAGCTTTGACTTCTATTTTTAGAAATCTGTAAAAACATCTACTATCACTGGTATATGTGTAACAATATATCTGTATTACATACCGTTTGCATTCTGTTACTTTCATAGCTAGGAATGTTTAAGATGTTATATAATCCATAGCTTTTCTTTCAATGCAATGTTTTTCAGGATTGACATTACTGTTGTGTGAATAGTCTCAGTATCCAATTTAAAATGGGAGCTTAAATTTAGAGTTTACAATTATAAATGGTCTTTAGGTTGTGAGAAGTTACATTATGTTGTATACTTGAGATATGTCTAAAAGTCTAAAGAACATTCACAGAGCAGCTTGTGAACAGTTTGCTGAGTTAGTGAAGTCTGCTACATGAAGGGGTTTTGTTACCCCAGCCCTTTATTTTCTTTCTTTGCTTCCTAGCTGTGGAAAGTAAAGAGCTTCCTCTGCCATTACTATAGCCATGCAAGTGCCTCAGGACTGAATACAAGGAGCTGAGGATAAACTAAAGCCTTCAAAATGAATAAGAATCTTTCTTTCTTTGTTGCTTTTCCTCCCCCCCTCCTTTCTTCCTTTCTCTCTCTCTTTTTACAAATTATCTCATATATTCTGCTCTAACAAAAAGCTGACTTACAGAGGCACATTAAGAGAATAAGCAAGTCAATTATAAAAATATTAATGTTAAATACTAAATTTTACATTTATTAATCTGAAGGTGGAATATTGTCATTCAGCTAATGAAATAAAATTTATCAATCATATATCAAATGTTCTCAGATTCTCCCTCATTAAATTGATTTCAGAGAAGGCAAGGGATATTTTACATACATGAGTAACCAAAAAGAATGGACTGACCATGTACTAAACCTTTACAACTGTGAAGTGCATACACAGATGCAGATAAACAAGGCAATGCCTGATCAGAAAGTGCAGAACTCATCAATAAGCACTGAGTAAATAATTCCAGTTCAGTTGGTCTCGGATAAGGCTTGGCAGTAAAACACCAAATAGCACACCTACGCATTATTCTTTTCAGCATAAACAAAGTACTCTAGTTGGTATACTTCATTTTTTTATTGATAGTGACAATAAAAATTACACATATGCTAATTATGTGTAGTCCCTTATAAATATTTAAAGCTGTTTTACAGACACAATTTGTGCTTCGAAGTCATAAATTTTTAGAAGACAATTAAAAATAAAAATATATTAAAGATATCATAAATCATGATAGAATATTGAGATGGCTTATAACTGGTATTTACACATTCTAATTACAACAATGTGTAGACTTTTACAAGAAGTTGGTAACTAAGGAGTTCTGAGGGAATGTTAGGTTTCATATAGTTAATGGCCAAATTAACAATATCTCAAGTTCCAAGTTCTTACAAAGTCTTTCAGAGTCTATAAAAGCAAGCAGAATATTATAAAATATTCTTTGACTGCATAAATCTTTTAAAATAAATTTGAGATTATTCAGTATGCCTTACATAGACTCCTTTAATTGGAAATTGCTGAGGTTTCCAGAGACTATCTTTTCACGTCTTCACAGCTTGGATCTGATCTGATAACGAACAGACAAAAACACTATCAGTCTCACGTGGAAGATAGCAGCAACCCTAGTCTCTAAATTCATTCAAGGCAAGTCTATATAACAAAGAGTCTGTGCATATATCTGTTTTTTTAAGGTATGATTAATAACTATTGTGTTAATTTTTCTATAAGCTGTAAGTAGGTCAAGAACTAACTAGTTCTACAGGCTTAGTAGAAAGACAGGCAGCAGTCCCTTTGGTCATTGCTCCTTTTAGGAAGCAACTGTTCACAATTAATTCCCTTCTAGGTAATTACTTACAACTCACTAAACACAGTAATTCCTGAAATATCACAGCCTTATCTGCCTTCAGCTCTCACTCTCCCCATTCAGCTCCTCCTTTATGCTAATACTTGCAACTCAGTTAATGCCACCATTAGTCTTTTATTTACTATTACTTGTTTTGAAAGATAGGTGTTTACCTCTTTTCATGTTCAAACAGATAACCGAGGACAATAAAATCTATACTTTTTACTATTCTACAGAAAATACAGATGAATGATCATCTAGTGAAAAACAAACTGACATACTTTTTATTTTTATTAAAAACGATGTAGTTTCTATCTCTTTTAAATAGTGTGCCTAGGTAAGAGAGTAAATTTGACATGTATTGCTTTCCAATGCTTGGTACTTTAATACACATGTGTAATTATTTTATGAAATTTAAGTTTTTAGTATCCCAAATGTGAAAATTACTTCATAATATAATAAAAGACATCTGTTAGTGGGAAGAGAGGTTAATAATAAGTAGAGTAAATGTACTGCCTCAAAGGCCCAGATCTTTTTGCTACTATTGTTGCATACAGCAAACGAGGATACTACTACTTACCTTAAGAGACTGTTGCAACAAAAGGACACAAAACCACTTCTAACAATATGCTGTTCTTACAAAAACTTGGGAGGTAAGATAACAGATCAGCACAGTAAGAAAAACAATTGGTACCAAGAAGAGTTGAATATTGGTACTGTAAATTTGGATCATTACTGACACCTAGTGGCAATTGCTACAGACGAAAAATAAGAATATAAATGGAGTTGAGAGGAAAGGAGATAGAAAGCAAAACCTTGATGCTGTATCATTTTCTGTTCAGTATTGTGCTCAGAACTGCTACACTAAGTGTGATGGAAGGGTTTTCACTGCATGCTGCATTCTCCCTGAGAGTAATGCTCAGTATTGGTAAAGGAAGAAATTAAGGATGAAACCATGCTTCTCTATCTTCTCTGGAGTTTTACTCTGTAACCTATCAGTTTCTTTTGGAAATTTATCCCACAACTCCAACCACTTCTTACAGTAATTTTAAAAGTGAAGTTGGTGGGTTCAAAGAAAATGCACCTTTACTAATTTTGTGAACCATTAGAGCTGTTTCACTTGCTTATAAAATATGACTAGATAGTTCTTTGCAATTTAATAATAAATGTTTCGACTGAATAAATACAAGCTAGAAATGAAAGTCTATGGAGTTCCAATAGAAGACCAGAGTTTACATATATCTACAAAATGTGCTTTTAGCATTTTTAGGCAGATTACTCTTCCATTCAATACAACAGGCTATAATTCTGTCATGGTTTCCAAAACAGAAGAGGAAAAGTGAAAAACTCTTCCACACATATCTATTATTAAAAAGCTAATATAGAAAAAAATAGTATTTATAACCAGAAATTGTAATTAGAATTTGTATCTTATGTTACCCTTATTTAGAGTAGGAAGACTCCCAGTAGTAATGAAATTAAATTAAAAACTTCTGACTTGGGCATAAAGACTCTACAGAAAGGACATACAGAACACACACCTACCTATCGATTGCTCTGCATGCTTCAAGCTGTTCTTGTACACAGCAGACAATATAACTCTAGGGTTATTTTTTATTCTTAATTTATTTCCTAATATTGTAGTGCTGAACCAATCTATTATAGCTATTTTGACTTAAAAATACCAAGTTGAATTGAAAATAAATAAGATGTTAATAGAATAAACAGCATTTACAATACTAAGTGTGAGTGTTAAATCTGTGCTTATATGTTACATACAAATGTTGTATATGAAGTGCTATACAGCATGATTCATAAAAAAATAGTTATCATTTGGTTCTCGTTATCAACAGTAAGGCCTAACATTTGTCCCAAGCTTCAAATGTGTTTCAGCTACCAGATTTAATGAGTATCTGGGTCCATAAATTAAAACTATTTTTTAGATTTGCTATATAAATTGAGTGTAAACACAGATACACTTTAAGTAAATCTCCTAGAAAAATGTAATAAAGTAAATGGAGCAAGGTATCAGATACTTACTGTACTGTTTTTTCTGACAGCAGAAATAAAAAGAAGGGGGGTATTGATGTAATAAAATTAAGATATGAAAATGAAACAAAAGGAACCAAAGGGCATCAGGCAACAGATGCGCGGTCGCTTGTGATGTACCTTGAAGCCAGTCCACGCCTTCTTGCAATCCTTCTCCTTTGATGGCATCACTAGCGCTGAAATAAAACCCACACAAAGAATCATTTTACGGCATCATTCGACTCTAGGAATAAAATAACAAAAATTTTGCAGTATTGCAAAGAGAGTTATACTAATAGCATACATTTGTGCAAAACTTATTAAGTACTGAAACAGAATATAAATAGGAAATTAGAGTCAGAGGACTCAGGAACAAAATACCTGAAACTAATTTTGAGAATCTTTAGTGATGTTAAGAACACATAAGCACTAGGTGGAGATGGCGCACACCCTTAATCCCAGCACTTGGCAGGCAGAGGCAGGTGGCTCTCTGTGAATTTGAGGCCAGCTTGGTCTACAGAGGTCCAGGACAGCCAGAATTACAACAGAGAAACCCTGTCTCAAAAAACAAAAACAAAAACAAAACAAAACAAACAAAAAAGAACATTATAAGCATCAGGTTATTTTTTTCCACTGTAGAAAAATTTCCTAGAGTTCACTGTCTTACCTCACTCTGGTGCTCTACCACATTTACTTGTTAGAAATGTTGGACTTAGGTCACAATATAGTCACAGAGTCAACTGACTTTGTTTGATATGTAATTTTTTATAGAGAGAGTAAAAATCCATAAATAAAACTTGGATTTTTGCTTCTGTTATTTTATATTTGAGGCAAGGTCTTATACAATTCAAGTTGGCCTCAAACTTGCTATGTATTGATGGCACTGAACCTTAGCCTCCACACAGCAAATACAGGAATTACAGGTGTGAGCCACCATTCTTAGCTCCAATATTTTACCTTTTATAAGGTATTAGAAGAAAACAAAATTCCAGTCGATTTCAATTGTACTTTTGTATTTACTCCTGTGGGAACCTGGCTAGGAGTTAATGCTTTTGTTTTCAGTTGTTGGCATCTGCAACTGAGGGAATACTACCACTGACCTAACATGATTATTTTAAGAATTAAATATTTAAAGCATTCATATAAAAGAAAAAGTGCTTCCATTGTCTTTCATCCTTAAACTAAACTTAAATCCTTAATGTGATATTTCATTTATAACTATACATAACGGTATATAAAACTAAATAGTAAAAGTTCAAATAATCTTTTTGAGAGATCCAGACCAATATTATGTGTTTCAGATCTAATAACTTAATACCAATAACCACTGTTTACTAGTATGTCCATATAAAACCATTATCTCTACTTCTTCATTTTAATAAGTATTTATAATATATGTACCATGTACCAGTCATAGAAGTGGGAAAAGAAAGATAAGATAGCAACCAAAACCTGGCAAAAATCCCAACTCAAGGAACTAACACTAGTCTTAGGAAGACAAGCTACCATCAAAATAAAAAATAAAAAAGAGGCCACATGGTAATGGTGAAGTACAATAGCAATCCAAGAAAATGAATTTGGAAAGTGATTCAGACAAGGTAATACTGAGTGCAAATATCCCAAGACGGGATTGGGCTTGGCTGATTTCAGATGAAATAGAAAGCCACTGTGGTTGAAAATGGGAGAGTAAGTTTATGTTTTTCACTTTAACTTTTATTTTTTTTTATGTTTTTTACTATATGAGGGTTTTTAAAAATATATTTTCTAGTGCCAGAGTATTTGAAAAATTAACAGCAATATATTCATGAGTACCTCCAACAATACAATTCTGTGAAACAAATACTTGGCTTGCATTCTACCATGTTTGGCCATTTATAAAATGATGCCCAAGCAAAACAAAACAAGACAAAAAATGTCAACAAAACCCAACATTTCACAGACTTTTCAGAAAGACAAAATGAGAGGTGAATACAAATTTTTTACCAAATATGCCATGGCTTATCTTTGATGCTCTCTAAACACAGCAACTGAGACACTTTCACAGATGTCACTGCATCTCTAAGATCCATTTTATTTGCAAAGAACAAGATTGGAATTCGGCGGTGCTTAATATCTAAAAAAGGAAAAAACATCGGCGTTATAAACTTCTCATGTTTTGGATCAACTTTGTCCCAAACCCCTAAACTGAAATAAGACAAATTGTTTCAGTTGCTTCTTCTAGTTATATTACATATACATAAACACTTAAAAGATACACAATTAAACATTCATCTAAACAGGAAAATATAAAACTACTGGGTATGACCTTGTACTCCCTGGCCAGGGGCTTTAAAGCAAATAAGGTCAGAGCAGGGGAATCTAGTGGTTACACAGAAGCATCTATGCAGAGAGGCAATATTTCTCTTTTTTCAGTGTCAACACAGGGAAACAGACCTCAAGTAGGAAAAGGATGATATTCTGCTTTAATTTTAAGTCACAGACAGCACCATAAACAAGTGAGATATTTTTAACAAGGTATTTTTCCCATTACGTTTTGGAAACATTTTCCAAAAGTTTTGTGATTTTTTTAAAACATTCATTTATTTAACTGCATGTGCATGTACATGTGTGTGTCTATGTGTCTCTGTGTGTGCCCTGGTGTGCATGTGGAGACCACAGGACAAGTCATGGGAGGGGTCAACTCTCTCCCTCTCCATCTGTCCACCATGTAGGTCTGTGGGATCAAACTCAGGATAGATGCCAGGTTTGGGAACAAGTGCCCTTAGCTGCTGAGTGAAGCCAAGTCCAAATGTTTTAAAGAGCTTAGGATTCAGGAGCCATAAATGGCAGATGGTAAAAGAACCTCATTCCTACCTGTCTTGTACTATCCAATTGCCCTCCAGAGAAAAGGCAATGCACAGCAGCACTTTTATGTCTTGTCACACACCACATAATTCCAGTCATAATTATATCTAATTCCACATAAAAATAGGCTTACCAACATCATTATGCTATGTATTTATCTTTTCACTTCATCCCTGTCTTATTCTTGCTACCTCAGCAACACTTAACAACAGTTAACACTTGACCAGGACTGCACAACTGTCTGTATCATCTCCAGTTCCAAGGATCTGGTGCGCTCTTCCGACCTTTGTGGGCTCCTGCATACCCATGGTACACATAAATACACTCAGGCACACGCATGTACATTTAAAATAATAAATAAAAAAAAATTAAACCACAATCTAGTTCCTCTTCCTTCTGCTTAAAGTTTTGCTCCTTGCTGTTAACACTGAAAGCAAAACACGCAAAGCATGACCTCCTTGTGCAGCTGCTCCTGTTATCGTGTACAGTGAGAATAAGGCAACCAAAGTAACTACCTGACGTCCTACTGCACAGAGTGCCACTTTCTTCCACGTCTTTGCTGTCTGAATGTTTTTCTCTTATTACTATATATTATTTATATTTAGGAAAAAGGAGACTTTTTAGTGTTAAGGAGATAAATGCCAGTAGACAAAAAAAAAAAAAAAAAAAAGAAAGGAAAACAAAAAGGAAAAGAGAAAGAAAGAAAAATGAAGAAAAAAAAACCACACTGTAACAAGCTTTGAAATTAAAAAAATTTAGGCAGAGTTATAAATTTTGGTAACCAATAAGCTTTAAATCTTACTAATTTAAATAGAAAATAATTACATCTCATGAACAATATTTTTCCTTGTAGTAAAGAACAAACCAACACATATAGATGGAATCCAAAGCACAGATGTCATAGATGGAAGAAATTAGATACCTGGGTGATTTAGAAGGGTATCAAGCTCTTCTTTGGCCACAACCATTCTTAATTTATCACTACTATCAATGACAAAAATAATGGCTTGTCCATCTCTGTATAACATAAAAATAGAATAATGAAGTCATTTTAATACCACATGCAATCTTAAGCAGGTGTAAGACATCTGGATCTAGTAACTTGGCAGCTGTTATATCTGAAGTACTTATTGAATACTTTGTCTGCATACTCTCTAATATATCTTGTTAGGAAATACTCATAAAACAAAAAAATCAGCTTTTAGGCAATCTTGTTATTTTAACTATAATAGTTCTGATCTATAAGATAAGCATCATACTGGTCCTTTTAAAAATAATTTGAATAAGAAATAATTTCTTCACTAGAGGCAGCTGTGGTACCTGATTACACAAATGTGAGTGGATAAAGCATTGTGCAAGCACTGGAGACAGAACTGGGGAAGCAGCATAACATCAGCCGAGGTGACTTTTGGAGTTCTTTCTTTCCTCCCTCCCTTCCTTCCATCTTTTTTTTGGAGATATGGTTCCACTATGTAACCCAACCAGGCTTTGGCATATAGCCCAGACTGGCTTTAAATTTGTGATCGTTCTTCCTTTGCATTGTAAGTACTAGGATCACAGTGCCTCTACATCTAGCCTGAGAGCTGGTTCCTAAAGTATGGCTATATTAACTAAGTGGACATCAGAAACAGAGAAGAGAACAGAGGCACAATGTCATGAAGGACCAGAAGCATCTTGGAAACAATGTGAAGTATGATTATATATTTTTTAAAATTAAGAAATTTAAGTATATTATATGCAAAGTTACATATTATAGTTGAAATCATATAATCACTTGGGCTTCTAATCATTATTTGTCATTAAAATGCAGCCATGTATTTAAACAACACTCACAAATATACTTACTTATAATAGTGTTCCCAGAGATTCCTGTACCGTCCTTGTCCTGACATGTCAAACACTGTAAAAGACAAACTATAAACGAACAAAATATTACTATACTGTAAATAATTAACTTAAAGGATAACTTTTCCTTAACATTTTAAGTTGCTTTCATTCAAATAAATCATCATGGATACAGGATAATAAATGTGAGCAGTATTCAAGAAAGGAATTAAAAAATAAATTTATTAGCCTAAATATGATTTTGCAACGAATAACATAAAAATGTTTCCTTTGCTAATGAGGTTTTTCAGGAGCTGATCTAAACTTTTAAGTGCTGAGAATAAAGTAAAGGTAGTGGTACAAAGAGGCCAAAAGCCATGGGATTTGAAGTGACAAATGATGCAGGTAAGTCTGCTCTATTTTCCACTCACAGCTTCACAGTCACAGACAGAAGGTAGGTTACCTGGAGGATTTGAATTTCTCTATGCTGAATCCTATGGTTGGAACTATGTCTTGGGATTGAGCCTATAAGAGAAAAGAGAAAATCTAGACATTTGTAATTACAGGGATGGATTTTCCCTCAAGTCTCCAGATTTTTCCATTTCTAAAATATGCTACCAAGGAGATAACAAGATTAAATATGATAATTTTTGTAATAGGGTCACAGTGTATAAATTATTTATAAAAATCTAAGGTTTACTTGCCAGTTACGAATTGGTATAACGCATATGTTTGAATTCACATTTCGCTTTATTTAACAATGTAAGCAAGTTTCCCAAGTGGGTTGAAAGTCACTCTGAGTTCCTATGTTGAATTTCATAGTCACACAACACTGAATTTATACTGAATTTATATATGCTTGAGACTGTCTTCATGTATTCCTGGTCCCTACTCTCAAGGAGATTGCCACATAAAAAATGTAAGCAGCAACCAACATATGACAGCATGGACAAAGAGTGGTCAGAGGTGGCATCTGACCCAGGAGTGTTTGGTAGAGAGGAAAAACTCTACGGTAAGTTCTTAGTAAAAACTAGTCAGTGCAATTTTCCTAGGAAAGGGAGGGACTTGCCACTCAGGAAAAATAGAAGGTGCATATGCATGTCTGAAGTGCATTGCTAGATAAAAGAATAAAACATGCTGAAGTAAGGTCGAATCCTGGTGACTATAGTTGGGGAGCTCTACAGGAAGAAGACTAAAAAGGGCCAAGAGAACAGGATACACTTTGACAGGTCTCACAGGCATTTAAAAATATACTGACAACTGAACTCATTAAATGCCTCCTACAATTTCCATCATCAAAACCATTCATTCATTTAAACAGAAATGTATCCTCCTGATGATCCAGATGTTTAGAAGTTATTCTTGACTCCTCCCTTTGTTACATGCCATGTATGAAATCATTCATTCTCTAAGTTTTACTGGCTCTGTGCCACTACACTAGAATAGACCTTTCCATTTGTTGCTTTGAATTACAATAGCCTCCTAATTACTCCTAATTTGCTGGGCCACCTGGCACAATTATTTAAGCCCCTATTTGCTTAAATGTCAACTATATCATCGTGCTCATAAAATTATTATGAGAATTAAATGAGCTAATGGGTACAAGATACTCAACATGGTGTCTATAAACATTCCACAAATGTTTGCTATTATAATTATACTCTCATTTTGCTTAGTTTTATTCTTATGTTTTCCATATTGCCTTAAGAATAACTAAATTAAAAAAAAAAAAGACAGTAAGAGTAAAAGAAGGGAAAATTTGCCTCACGTTACCATGTTCACTTGGGTACCCTACTTTTGTAAATATTAATTCAAATGGAAGAGAGAATGAGTAGGAACTGGAGCTTGGGAACCCGGATAGTAACATGCTGCTGTTAGGTAGGAGAGCCTAGAGTGGCTGTTTGCCCTCCGGGGTCTGTTTACTCAGCTTTTCCTTCTACCAGCCTTTGAGTTGCATTCATATTTTCCCAAAGTATCTTTCTTGTTTGCTATAAAAATAAATTATTTTGCGTAGGGTCTTGCCTCATTACTCTGAAGTTCCTTGAACAACAAGCTTCGGAATAAAGTGTCTCTTGATTTTGTTTTTGTTTCCCTCAAGCCTACCATTTTACTTAAAAAAAGTTTGTTTTTTTTAATCAATCACATGATAAAGGTTAAAAGTTTAAAGAAATTACACACACACACAAAAAAAAAAAACAAAAAACACACTAAATAGTAACAGTGTCTTCACAGAATTCTAATTAGAATACTTAATTTGCCTCTACATAGTTACCTAAGTTCTCCACAAACTCCCTTTAAAATTTAGCTTGAAGGGATAAAATCCCTCAATTCTCTCTTCTCCAAAGTTTTAATGGAAATAATAAACAAAAGAAGCTCCACAAGTTAAAAAGGTAGAACAGATTCATATGGAACTCATTTTCCTGTAAAGTAATTCAGAGTAAAGGCTGGGCATAGCACATGCTCAGGAGACGAATATATTGGATGTCCTGGGACCTATGGGCCAGATACCCTTGTAGAGGAATAGTAATGTGTGAAAGCTAGGGTCTATGTTCCAGAGGGGGCTACATTCAGAGGTCTGTGTGGTCTGGATGGAATGTAGACACTTTTATTCCAGTATTCAGAAGACAGTGGTACTACACACCTTTAATCCCTAAGAAAAACAGAGTGTGGAAGCAAACACAGGAAGCAGAGCTTCAAGTCAGTGTCACACAGGAAGTGATGTCTCAGATGAGTCACAGTGAATGGAAGAAAAAGTGACAAATCAGAGGAAGAGTTAACAGAGTAAATCAGTGTGAGGACATGCCTAACTCTCAGAGTAATAAGGTGGGCTCTCAGCTTAGAGCAGGGTCAGTTACAGCAGACAGTATGAGGTGAGCAGTATGAAACAGGCAGATGGGGGACAAGATACACAGACAATGAAGACCAAGGAGCAGAGAGGCTGACTGCAGCAATATGGAGCAGTGAGAGCTCAGTGAGAAACACAGAGACACAGATGCAGCTCAGCAGAATCCGTATCAGATGGGAAGAGTGAGTCAGTTTGAAACTCAGCAGAGCAGTTCAGTCTGAGGCAGCCAGAGAAGCAGCTAGAGCCTGCCAGATTCTGAAGAGTTCAGTCAGAAACAGTCAGCTGGTTCAGAAGGTCAATTTGAGTTAGTGGCTTGGAGGAGAGTTTGGGCCAGAACAAGTGAGTTGAGCTGAACCAGAAGAGTTAGAGTTCAGAATGTGCTAGTCAGAGTGACTCAGTCAGCAATAAGTCTCAGAGATAGGTTAGACGGTACAGAGGTAAGTCACAGAGACTTAATATTGTAAAGAGGCCAAAATTCTCCAGGGCTCAGGGCTCAAGAATTAGAGCCAGTGATTGAATTAGACAAAAGAATAAACCATCTTTGAACCCAAAATCTATGGCTACATCTGGCCCCCATAAACACCTATACAACGATAGCAGACTCTGAGCTTAAGATAGGGTGGAGAGAAACTGAGGCAGAAACCTGAAGTCAGCCTCCGACCTTCATGAGCAAATGCAAATACACATGTATTGCCCCCACATAATAGGCACACTCTCTATTCCCATCTCCCAATATAAAGTCATCTTTAATATTAATTTCCCTCTGTTTATCCAGGAAGAAATGCATCCAGTCACTGGCCTGGAATGGCAACAAGAAAGGAAGGAGTGTAAGCTGGACAATCTGTGATCAGACCAGTATCAACGGGACCAGAACGGAATTTCTAAGAGATTCCTCTTAGAAAATCTTAGTTTCATCAAGTCTGCTAAAAACTATAACCTTCATGTAATCAACAAAATCTCCTGGCCAAAGATGATGATGATAATATAGCAATCAATCTATTCATCTAAAATATATTTAAGTGTAACCACTATTCTAGGTATTTGTTATTTATTCAATACTTTTTAAGGGAAATTTAATAAGCAAAATATCAACTAAATATGTAGCACACTATCAATAAAAAAGTAGATTGCTTTGGAATCTTTCAAGATGAAGCTAAGAAAGAAAAAATTCTTTTTTCTTTCTCCCCCCACCTCCACCCCCTGGGTCTCACCACACAGTCCTAGCTGACCTGGAACACTCTATGTAGATCAGACTACCCTCAAACTCATATAGAGATTGTCCTGCCTCAGCCTCCTGTATACTAGGATTAAAAGCACGCACCACCATGCCTGGCCCAAAACTAGATTCTTTCTTACAAAGAGTGATTGGATTAATTCCTCTCAATTGAGGAAATTCATCATTTCAAAGACAACACTAGGACACTTTATTCTTAAAAACAAGGTTGAGTCCAAGATATAGTTATCCAAAAGTCAATTTTATTCACATACACAAGAGATAACTTTCCTATAAAATGAAACATGAAATAGTCTCATAAGGCTTTTCCTAACAGAACACTGTAGATTAATACAGTATAGATTAATATTATATAATTAATACACTTAATTAACTAATAAAAGTACTCAAATGTAGATGAATATTCACAAGTGATGATGAATTCAAAATAAGAAGGAAGAAAATGTAAAGCCTACACCTGGGTAACAAAAGTACGGAGTCTCTAAACCTTCCAATTCAGGTAACACCTCCTGGCTATAATTACTAAAGTAAAAAAAGGTAGGGGGAAGCAAAACAAATTCCTTAGGCTCTTCAGGTAAATTTTTCTGAAACAGTACAGGTGCTGAATGTTTAAGTTTCAAGAAATCATACCAGGAATTATATATAACAAAGCTTACCTATGACCTATGAATCATATGTTACATATGCTAGCTTTATATATTTTCAGTAATAAAATAATATTTCATACATATGTTACTCAAAATCAACACCTGTCACTGGTATACATACCACTATCTAATTATCCGTAGAACTTAAAAAAACAACTTATTTTTACTTTTGTTTGTTCCTCCCATGAAGAGGAAATTTAAACAAAGTCAGTTCAACCTGTAAGTAAACTTAGTGAATCTGTGAAATCTTTAGGGGAATACAAAGGAAGAAAAAAAGAATATTCCAGCTTAATAATCAAGATTTACCTACATACTTCATAAACTTGCAGCATATCCAGCAAGCAACAGCTCACCGATAATACCTCTTTACCAGCTGTTAGACTGGCAGGACTTTAAGATTATAGATTACATGATTAAAGACAGTTACAATTTCAAAGTAATGTTGCATATAACTTTCTCTAGTATCAGAAAATGGCAAACAATACAGATACTTACATTTGAAGGTTTAAGTTTGTTAATAATCGTTGTTTTGCCACTATTATCCAGCCCAAGGCATAAAACATGAACCTCCTTCTTCCTCAGGCCAAGTAAACCTGAAAGTCTGTCCAGCAATCCCATAATATAATTTAAATATTTATAAAGCAACTGCAAGGGAAAGAAGAATTATTATTTCAAAGGTTCCTCATATATGGGATATATTGGTATGTGCATAAAAAATGTAATGATAACGGCAGCACACAAAACATCGGTGTGGCTTCGTCCTGGTAAACAGTATAAGCCGATTATCAGAAAGGAGCCTTAACTGAAATGCAGACCGGCAGCTTATAAACCTCAGCAACAAGGAATAACATCCCTGAAACAAGCACTCTTATAATATTCGAGAAGAAACTCCTGTTAGCTTCAGTATCTTGTGGAGTTTGCCAATTGTAGTTGTCACAGTTACTTATGAATGAGTCTGGTAAATTCGGAACACAATAGAGGCAACCAGTCTCAGCTACAGTCTGATGCTAAAGCTTAAAAAGTAGAAGACAAGAAAATGAATACAAAAACTCAGGGTCTACTTGTATCATTTTAACCACTAGGTAATATCTGAAATAAGGCCACAATTTATTTTGAAATAATATATAATCATAGAAAATGCACTGATTTTGTTTTCTGCAGGGTTGCTTTCAGTTTGGGTAGGGTTTTCTATTAATAGAGACAAAGAATATGTATCCTGATTTCACCTATTTCATATATATCTCTGTAATTCACATTAATTCGTTGGGAATAATGAATACACTCCCTCACAATTTTAGTCACTCTTACTAAATTCAATGTTTTCTTACGCAACTTATTTACAATAACCTACTATTATGTAAAGAGCTTTAACGGTAATATCATTATAGAATAGAAAAGTAAACGAAAGACTTTAAATACACATGTATGCATGCACGCACAGACACACACAAAGGTACGCATATATATATTTGTTATACACACACACACACACACACACACACATATTTTGGTAACTTGTCCCTTAGGTGTTCAACTGAATCATTTTTTAGGGGGAAAAATCTGTCTTACTCAGCTTTCTCAGCTTTCTGTTTCTACAATAAATGCTGAAATAAACCAGCTACAGTCCATGACAAAGTCCCCAGTGTTAGAGACTAAGCTCTTAAGACACAGGCCTTTGAGGAATATTTATTATTAGTGTCAGGTGTGGGATATCTCCCTTCCAGTTGTTGGCTGAAGTGGGGGGGGGGGTCGTGGAGACCACCCCAAACAATATATAAGCTATTGACATTGCTCTTGGCTGTCCATGGGAACTTGATGTTAAAAGACACTAGTGCTGAAGAAACCACATATTTGGGTCACAAGATATGAAGAAATCCAGCTGGTACTGACCCAGATGCTTCTTCCCTGATAGCTAGCTTTCATAGTACAGAAAAGTGCTACAGTGGGGGCAAAAAGTCATTGAAAATCTGCCTCATCTGTGAACCCTGAGAGCTATTATAACCAACCAGACAGTCTATGCCCATGGGTACAAGAACAACATGAAGAAGGTTATGGGGGTAACCAACTTTGCTTTCTGATTGGATTTAAGGCCTGCTTTTCAGGCAGGAACTCATGCATGCTACAGCAAACCTGACCAAGAATCCATGAATGAGGAGATCATACGGAAGAACCTACTACTACTACTGTACCACATGGACACAGTTATAAAATGCTCCTTTCACTTTTTGTCATTATACCCACAGATTAAGGCAGTTCTCAAAGCTCATCAGAGAAGCTTCTTTTTGCAGTGGATAGCTGTTGATATAGAGATTCACAATCTGTCCAAGTACAGAGAAGAAATGACTGTAAGTGCTCAGATCTATATGTGACATCTATCTATACCACACACCTCCTCCCAAGGCTTAGGGACCATTCTGGAAGAGGAGGCAGAAAGGAGGCAAAAAAATTATAAAAGCCATAAATTGGGGAGTGGGATGCGACTAGGCAGAGCCTTATGGACATGACAGGGCCAAGTACTCATGAACTCTGAGCAGCTGTGGTTGTCCACACAAGAACTGTCCAAGCCAGCCAACATTCAGCATAGAGTGGGGATGAGCTCACAAGGCCATGCTACTATCTGAGAAGTTATTGGTAGTGGATGACTGCTAAGTAGAGCCAGTTTCCTTCAGGGATGTGGCCATTGGCTGGTTGCCTATGTACATGACTCTATACTAATTGGACCCATTGGGTTATTTTAAAAGAATAGAAAGAAGAGAATATGATATGAAGTTTGAAGGGGGGAGATATGAGGTGTCCAGGAAGAGTTGGAGTTGGGAAACAAGGGGTAGATCTTGTCAAAAAGCATCGTATACAGGTATGTAATTCTTGAAGAATAAATATTACATTTTTAAAAATTCAAACTATATAACTTTCTAAAACAAACTTTAAAAAACACTGCCCCCAAAATGAATCCCCCTAAACAAATTCCAGTAACAATAAAAGACAGAAGTACTCTGAAGTTAAATAAAACTGCTGCTTGCTTTGTGCAGCTTTATGTTGGATCCTATCCCCCAATGGCACTATTAGATTTGCATTCCACATCTCCAAATGAAGCTTTTTAAAGGGCTTTCCTTTGGTTTCCTCAAACCCTAAATATTATTATATGATGGAGAAGAAAAATATTTTTTTTGTCCACCACCCAATATTACTGGTACTGCCACAATACATCTGTGTACTATTTCCCCTTCCACTCTGAACACTAACTTCCAAAGTTCTTTAAACATTAATTCACTTCACTGATTCTCATGTTTATTTAAGATCACATAAATCGGTCATGTTACAGCTCCTTTCGTACTTTCTATTCTATTCTATTCTATTCTATTCTATTCTATTCTATTCTATTCTATTCTATTCTATTCTATTTATCCCAAGTAAGGAATGTTGAAAAAGGTAAGGCTATAGCAAGGTAATCAATAGGAAGCTTCTAAGAGGAATGTGTGAGAAAAGTGGCTGCATAGTGGGTATTTGCTTAGTGCCTTTGGGAAACCTCTATCAGTATAAAGTACAAAACCGAATTTCAATGATGTGCCTACAAGGTGCAGTGCCTCCCTAATGGGTGGGCCCCAAAAGAAAGCTGTCTTTCTTATCAAAAGGATAGTTTTGACCTTAGGTACTTCCCTTTGTGCTAGCTCAAAAAATTTTCACATTGGAGATTCAAACCCTATTTCAAAACATTTCTTTGAATCTTAGCTTAAGAGCTGGCATTTGATGAATCTATTTTAAATTTACCTTGTGATACAAAACAATTCATATTTGCTTTAATTCAAATTTATTAAATTCCATACTTTGCTAAGCATAGTAATATAAATGCTTATATATTTTTCATTTTCCATATAATTTTTAACATATTTTCAAAACTATAACCTCCTTTCACATGTCTCCTCTCTGGGCAAGTATTACAAAGCATTAAGTTCTAGCATGATTATTCATTTTCCAAGTTTTTATTGTGTAATATTTGATCACTTTTCAAGTAAATACTTGAAGTTTACTGTTGAAATATTTTGGAATATAAAATTTTAAAGAGAAGTCAGCTTTTCAATTTTTTTTCCTCTGCAAATCAAAAAATCCTCTCAACATTGTTTAGATATACACTTATTCTATCACTAGTAAAACTATATTGCAGAACCTGCTTTCTATTGTTGTTTCTTTTGTGAGCTGCCTACCATATTCTGGTGGTTATTCCTTTGATTATTGCATGTAGGAGCCCTTTTCTTGTATATGAACTGTAAACCATTTTAGTCAATTAAAATTCTACTGCTGTGATTTTGTAACAGAATTTTAATCTGATAATATTGATAGTTTCTGTTTGTTTGTTTCTTCAGTTTTAGGTCTAGAAAGAGTTCCTTTTCTTTAGTATTTTAAACCTATTGGCTAATATTTTGTTTTCTGTTGTTGAAGTTTGTTTTCCAGACTTTAAATTCTAATTTACCCGCAATATACCTGGCTATGAGAACTGATTCAGAGAACTAGCTGCCCTTTTCCCATCCTTCCCTCCTGCTTTCTGTTTTATAATGTAGCTAGTAACTTTTGTTTAGTGTTTCTTCCTATTACCCCTAATTAGCTAATTTTTCTCTCCTTTTTTTTTTTGTATTTTATATTCTTATGCATGTTCAGGTCTATTAGTAGAATCTCAATTCTATACATCCTCATCAGTATTCTCTGGAAGATAATAGGGATTATTTTAAAAAGAATCTCAAGGTCACTTAAGTTTGAGAAATTTTAGATTCTATAAATTTAAATAAGTTTCTATAGAGCATCACTCTTCACTATGCAGACACTAGCTGCATAAATGATATAAATAGTACTTTTGCTGAGTACTTGTCCACGGGAACATTTTGGGAAAATATTTCAATTTCACATAAGCTGGAAAACCTGATCTCCTCTATTGGTCTGTTTATGCCATAATATCTTAATTCATATACCACTATATTTTTTACGTGAAACAGCAAGTTTCCTTTCATTAATGCTTCTTTTTCAGAGTATTAGAGATTGAACAGGTTCTTCAGTTCTGAGGGGAAATTATGCTTTGAAAAATTTTATGCTTTGTTCTGCTGATTTTATTTTCTTCTTCCATTTCCTTACTTTTGTTCAAGTTTGGAGAAAGCAAGATCTTAGACAACAAGATTCTCCAAAGGCTAAACACAAATAATCTGATTTAAGCCCATAAAAAACAGGAAAGCCCTTAGATTAAGGAAGACTAGCTAATCAATAATAGAAAGGAATGGGACAACTTGAAAATCAGAATCTGCAGCACTGAGAGTGAACTATAAAGATTTGAAGTTGAGTAACAGTTAAGAACATTTAATCACAAAGCATTCTCAGCCATTTTTGATTCACTAATTTGTTCTTAATTTCTTCAAAATAGTAGTTTTAAAGTTTTTAAAAATAAAATTACCTCGTGGTAATGAACTCACCAAAAGAAAACATCATACAACTAGATTAAGGGAGCCACTCAAGCAAAACCTTGCCGGGTCCCAAACACTATATATCTCAGCGAAATTCTACAATCAGAAGGATTTTTCTAAAGCAGTTGAGCTTTACTTAGGATTTCACACTTTCACTATCAATTACATTTTTATGCCATTAACCCCCACGGGGGGGCAGAGGAGACTATGATAGGGTTGAAACTATGGAAACAACTTTATACTCTCTTTCACAACTCATGTCTATTTAATTTTTTTAAAGAAAAATATAATCACGAGTATTGATTATGTAGCCAAATGGTAAAGTGCTCGCCTACAATGTGCAAAAGTCCTAGGTTTGATCTCAAACGCTGCAAAAAGAGAAAGAAAAAATAATTAAAATTATACAAGTACTGAAGAGATAGAAAGCTGTAGGTGTAGGGCTCCTGGAGCCCTAGATGTTGTCCTCTTTACAATCCACTCCTTGAACTGGAAGGCTTCAGCCTCAGTCTCCCTACAACCTAATAAACCTCTGAGACCCACTGCTGACTGAGCCACCCAGATTAGGTCCCTTTGAACTCACACTCTTCAGACCCTATGAGCTCTCACTGCCCCATTCTGCCTGCTGTAACTGACTCTGCTGTAATTGATTCAGTCTTTAACTCTTCTTCTGCAACTCTGAGCTGAGAACCCGCCTTTCTCTCCTGAGAGTTGGGCACATCCTAACTCTGACACGCTCTGCTAACTCTTTAGTCACCTTGCCTGTCGTTCATTCTGACTTATCTCAGACATCACTTCCTGTGTGACACTGACTTCTGAGTTCTGCTTCCTGTGTCTGCTTCTACACTGTTTTTCTTAGGGATTAAAGGCATGGACTACTGCCTTCTGAATATTTCAATTAAAGGTATGTCTACACTCCATCCAGACCACAAAGGCCTCTGAATGTAGACCCCTGTAATATAGACCCTAGCTTTCATACAGGGTTATTCCTCTACACTCAACCATTAAGAGAGCTTGTTTCTCTTACAGAGGACCAGAGTTTGATTCCCAACACATACAGACTGAAACTCTCAAGCCGTTGTAACTAAATTCCAGGGGTAGTCACACCTTCTGGCCTCAGCAGGCACTACAGTGACATGAACAAATACACACACACATACACACACACAAAGACACACACACACAGGAGGGAGGGGGTGGAGAACACTAAAATGAAAAATAAAATCTCTAAAAAGTCATCTTCTTAGTTTAAGAACAAGGAAGAACGCTGATGTTGAGTTGTGACTCGATTATCTTAATGGATAGCAAGAAAGTGTATTAGTTAGCTTAGGAACAAAATATACCTCCAGTTTAAAAATTCTTACTGGATAATATTGGCAGAATTGATGAAAGTAACTAGCTAAAATGAAACAACTGCTATTGAATCAAGAACACTTAGGTTAGAATATTGGCCCTGCACTACTCCCATGAGACCTTTTGAATTGCTGAGCCTCTCTGACCTATAAAGTTTGAGGCAGTTGTTCACATTCTGGCTGATATTTTTCAGTTTCCTTTTATATATGCATCAGCCAAATTCTTCTAGCAGCTCTCTGAGAATTAGCTTCCCAAAGGATTATTGGTTACCAGAAAAACAATGAAGAATTAGCATGTCATCTACATGTGATGGCTTGGAGGTAAACTGCAGAGAGAGATGATATTAGGCAAAGAAAATTCCAGAAATGCTATTCTATAAACTCTAAACATGTTAGTGGAATGGATTGTTGCACATTCAACAATCTCAGTTTTAAATTTTTGATAATGAAATTTCAAATAAATAATCCATACATCGTACAAAAAGGCCCATCTTGGGCAGCGTTAAAGTCAACCAAACAAGCAATCAAACAAACACTCGTCCAAACCTGTTTAATTCATTTTCGAGGCCCCTTAGTATTCACCACATAAACTTAATTCTCCTTTCCCATCTCTCACAGATTAGAGACAGTAACTCGTTTGGATTGAAAAACCTGAGCAATAGCTTAGAATAATTCTAAATTGGATAGGGAGGGGGTGGCCTCTGGCTACCGAGGTGGAAATGGCTGCGAACAGGTAGCGGGAACTTTCTGAAGTAGTGGATCCTGATGACGGTTCCATAGCGACACAACAGCAGTAGCATGGCAGTGTACACTACAGGAGTGAAACTGATGGCGTGTAAAAGTAGACCCAACCGAGCTGAGAGATAGCACGGAGATGGAGATGGAGACACACAAAAAGCGGGGTGGGGGTGGAGGGCGGAGGGTAGATCAGAGATACCTGATCTTTGAGGCCAATCCAAAGGCCAAGCGGCTGACAAGGACAGGAATGGACGCACTCTTGTATCCGTTTCCGCAGTGGGATCTTCCCCAGGAGCCTCAGCCTTCCTCTCTGTGCCTCCGTAGGGAGGATCCTCTGTCCCGACCACAGCCTCCTCTACAACTTGGGAGAACCGGCGGCTTAGGCCAGGACGGGAGCATCAGTCGCTGAGCAGGCGCTGAGGCACGCGGCGTTCCCTTGGCAACAAGAGGCTTCTTCCGGTCCGAAAGCCACGCCTCCGCTGGCTTTCTCTTCTGCGGCGGAAAAGCTCTGGGTAAAAACGGCCTGATTCCTGCAGAGGAGTTCTATTAAAGAGAAAATGAGCAGTGGAGACGAGGGGAGCCCACACTATGCTGGGAATCCAGATAGTTAGCGTCTTCGCTGTTGGGGCTTGATGGGAGTTGTAGGCCCCCGCACAGCCTGTCGGGTAGGGTGCTGGGCGCCTTAGGCTGCGTGCGCATGCGCATCCCTCTGTGCTGGTGTACTGGCTCCAGGGCTCTGGGTAGTATCAATCTCCCAGCGGAGATCTGGGGTGGTCGCCACTCATCTACAGAGGGCGGGAGGTTGGGGAGGATCTTCATAGATGTGGTCCCTCCTCTCTACGCAGACCCTTCCCTGGGCTCAGCTAATCCTGAGAGATGGAGAAGTGCAGCTGTTAGCATAGGCAGGAGAGCAGGGAAACTGGTGTGAAAACCATAGTCAATTTAAGAAAGATCAGAGACATTATTTGACAGAGGAAGGCTGCTCCTGCCCCTGGCTCTTTGTTGTTGTCCCGGAAAGATTAACACCAGGCATGAATTTATGATTAGATATCAGACCTCAGGATCAGGGAGCCTAGTGGCCAGGAAAGGCTTTTGATAGTCAACTTGGAAGGACAAGACCAAAGCAGCCAAACTTTAGTCAGGCTTCTAAGAGTACCAAAATTGTGTAGGCCCAAGTCAGGGGCAGTGTGACCCAGAACAGTTCCCAAAACTGAAGTAAGAGAAACAATTTCTGTAAGAAAAACAATTTCTAAGACAAACAAGATATGGACTGCTGACTAATGGCCTTGGGCTAAGGATCTCCCCCCTCATATTGACTAAGACCCTAAAGTTTACATTTTCTAGTGCCCGCCACCTTACTGTACATGTCTGCACCAATCAATTTAAAGGTTAATTGGCCCTAACCTATCAAAATGGGAAAACAATTTGGGAATCAATTAACTTGTACCAACTCGGTTTGTGCCTAGCAACCATTTGAACTGTAAATAAAAAGGCTTGCTTTTTGCTCCTCGGGGCCACTTTTATCCTGGGTGTTAGAACGGTCCCAGTATACTGGAATAAATCCTCTTGCTGTTTGCATCGATATCCCGTCTGTGAGTCTCTGTGGGGGTGTGGAGTCCCGGTTTGGGCCCTGGGGGTCCCGGTTCGGATCTCTGAGGTCCAACAAACTCTTCAAGTTACCTGCTTAAATTCACTTGGAATGTATGGCAATAGAAATAAATAAGTTTTTAGATAGCCATGTTCCCTTACGTATGTAGTGTTCTCCAATGGACTTGCTACAGATGCAATAATTTTAAAGATCTTCAAAATTTTTTTGTCAGTCTTTCAAGCTGGCTATTTCCACCAACCTACACCTCAAAGGGTGACTTTCATGACAAACTCAGTTTTGTGTGAATTTGTTTTTTTAAGTTTCATCCCTTCATTTCACTTGTTAATATAAGTGTGGGATTTTATTTACCTTTCTTACTAGCTATCAGTATGTTTAACTACCTTATTTTTTTTTTCTGACCCATTAATGAATTTGGTTTATTAACTGGACTACAGAAGTGGGGGGGGGGGAGAAAAAAGAAACTGAAATGAATTCTATACAAGAAGTGGTGATAAAGACATTTGTACTTGTATTACTATGGAGTGCTTTTTCTGTTGCCTTTACAAATTCCCAGGTGTTTGTAACATGGACTGAGATGTAGTTCTTGCTTCCTGACCCTTGGAAGGCAAAAACCAAACTGAATGAACAAAACTCCTATAACAGTAAGTCCAAAAATATTGACATAAATGCCCTTGTGAAAATAGAGAATGGAAATAGGCTACACTTTACTCTGTGATCTAGGAAAAATAACCATTCTGTATATTTCATCTTAATCTTCAAAAAGTTATTTTATCTTGTTTTGAGGACTAAAGAAAGAGTATAGATGTCTGACCAATAGCAAATGTTCAAAACTTTCCTTTGTCCTGAATTTTTTAATTATGCAAGGAAAATTGTATTAATCCCTGATGTGGTTGTCCTTTAACTTCTGACCCCATGTGTATTTATAAGGAGCTATTAGCCACTTCTCTTTGATCCTGAATGTTGTGGGTTCCTTTGATGAAACATGAATGCTTATTTGCTTATATATTATTTTCCCCTTAGACAAAGAATAGAACTTATTCCCAGAAAGCTTTTTTTTTTTTGCCCCTTTTAGGCTGAGTTCATCAGTTTTTCTTGATTTGGGGAAAACTAAAAATATAAGAGACAGATGAGCAAACAGCTTTACAGCAAACTTAGATGATCTGACTTGTAAAATGTTTTATTGGATGTATTCATTTTATTTTATGTGTGTTTTGTCTGCTTATATGTATGTGCACTATATGACTACTTGCTGCCTGATGAGGCCAGATGAGAGTATCATATTTACTGGGACTGGAATTAGGGATGGTTGTGAGCCTCCCTGTGGATGCTGTGAATCAAACCCTACTCCTCTGCAAGAGCAGCAAGTGCTCTAAACCACTGAGCCATCTCTTCAGTCCCCAACTTAGATGAAAGATGAACACTTATTTTAGATAAGTGTAGTTGATGTGCTATTTTATTGTTCTCATAGATTAAAGAGATCACATGAAACCTAAATTCTTTTCAGTAATCTAGAAAACGTTGAAAAGATGAGCCCTAAAACAATGTAAATATTTTAATGTTTGGCAGCTATAAGCTGTCTTAAGTATACTCAGAAGCATGACATAAAATTATTCCATTTGGCTTACAAAGTTAGTTTGACTCTCTTGATTTTATTGTGAGTACAACAAAATTTTAAAACAGTATGTGATTTTCTCAAGTCTACTTAAGATACATGTATTAGAGAGTTTTAGGTTCCTTCTTAACACTTCATTTCATAGTGGTTTGTTGGAACTATAGTCCGACAATTATAAAAGAGATACATTGAATATGTTACTTCTAATCAACTCAGGATAGTGCAGATGTATTTTCTTATCATCAACTTATAAGTAATCTGGAAAAATCCCTGATTTATAGTTTCTTGGAAATTTTGCAATGGACACTGATGGTTTAAAGATTCTTCAGAACAGCTGATGTGTGTGCTGTATGTGTATGAACTACCTCTGTAATACATAATTTCATTCACCTGAATCTCACAAAATATTTGCCAGTATAAAATCACTACAAAAATATGTATCCATTAACTATAGTGATTTCTGTGAATTTATGCCTGGACCTCAAAGTCTCTATTAATTTTTGAAAAATTACAACTATGTTTTGCATACAGAATTGTTAAAGTTCTAAACAATACCTCGATGTATATACTAAAAAGTTAATTAAGTATACTAAAAAGTATACAATTATATACTTGCATACAATAGTACAAAACATCACAAATTCAACCACCAAAACTGTAACTTTTATTTGGTAATAGATATTTTAATAAACAGGCTTTCTCCATCTGTAAGACCCTGATAATGCCTTTTAGGAAATCATAGAAAAATAAAATACAATAAGTAGCAGTTTGTACTTTGTACAAAAATCTTACTATGCTGCTCAGCATGTTGTTTTGCTAAACACCATATCCTTTCAGCAAATAGATGTCATAATGCAATTCACCATAATCAATCCCTTATTTTGAGAGCTGGATATTCTATAAGACTATTAACTTGTATGCATGCCAGCACACGAAAATATACACCAAATGTTATAGTAAATTTTTATAAGATGAAATAGTACCATTTTCCAATAAATCTGGACTACTTCACTGCTGTGGTCACCTAGGAAGGAGGTGGGATTGCAGTTCCAGTAACACCATTTTGCCACCTTTGTGTCTCTACCATATTGTAATTACAACTAAAAGGAAAACATAGACTGTATAAGAAACCTGGGAGGAAACATATATTACCTAAACTATGATATGATTTCAGACTGAGAAAACATAAAGCGGTGCTATCCTTCCTTATTGTCACAAAAAGAATATTCTTGCAAGAATAGATGGCTATCATGTTAAACATTCGATGATAAATAACCTCAAGCCAGTTTACAAAGAAAGAATTTACAAGACTTTAACTTATGGTAGGAAAATATTTTGGCTGCAGTTTTCAATTAGTCAAATATAGTCTCTGTGAGGGATTAAATAACTCATTCCCGACAGATATTATCTAGCTATTTTATAGAAAGACACTATTTAGTATTTATTTATTTTTAGAATTTGTTCCACAAAGACTTTTGTACTTAATATGTTGGGTACATTGAAAGTGTCTACCATTTAAAATTTGAGGTGGCCATTTAAATATCTAAAGTGTTGAAGCAAATATGTATTTGCATGTCTACTTACATATTTATATTTTTGGCTATGCTAGAACAGCTAAAATCTGAAGAACAATCATATCCCATTAGTCACAATCTAATTTCACATGAAGTCAAAAAAGGAAATGTGTGTCTTTAAATTCCCACACATCAGATACAGCTTATTCAGAAATGAAGCACCAAGTATGTTAACCAAACAAAAAAAAAAAAAAAGAAGGAAAGGAACATTAAGAGTGGATAATGAACAAAACAACCTTATATTGCCCATGTACTTCTAAGTGGCAAAATATTTTGAAATTTTCTATGTGGAAACAAAACAAAATAATTTCTCCTAAAAGGTTAATATTTGTACATCTATATTTGTTTTCTTTTTAAAATTTAGATGGAAGCATAAATCCCTCCAAAGTAGGATTTGGGAATATTGATAGGCTAAATAAACACTATACCTCTTTCAGGTTTAAACTAGTTTTAATTTTCATAGCTTTTGGAATTGGATTTGTACCAATTGTTTCTGCCATTTACTCTATAATAGGCAAACATAAGTTAGAAAACAGGAGAAATACTCATACCCTTGAGAAGTCCTCAGTTGCTACTATCTGGACAGAGAAGACTCACGGGAGTCCTTGAAAAACAAAGTGTCTGGCCTTCTAATAAGGCATTTTAAACTATTTGATGAAGATGCCTTTGAAATATAAGTTTCCTCACTGTTTATTACACATGAAGTCCAATCAAATCTGTGTACGCAAATATATAGACACTTTTCTACTTTAACAACTTACATATCTTTCAACCTATACTTCTTCCTTCCCAACCCCAACACTGACTTCTCTAGGCCAAATCAAACTACACACATAACATCTTTGCCTTTCTACTTACTACAGATCTACTATTTTAGATGCATATTGCACAATCCCTTCCCTTGCACTGGAGTTCCATGTAACTATTCCTTTAAAAAGTAACCTTTCTACTTTGCTTGAATACCAACAAACCTTCTACCTCTTCAGCCTTTTCTGTAATTATCTTCTCTCCTGCATAATTGGTTTCTGTCTGCCAAATCACGCTCATTAGTATGTAAATATGCTTTAACATCCTTCATCTAAACAAAACAAAAAACAAAACCAAGAACTCTCCTGACCCCACAGCTCCTTTGCTACTGTCCTATCTCTCTTGACTTCTGTCACAGCAAATACTTTGGAAGACTTGTTTACAGATTCTAAATTCCACTTTGTATCTCTCTTCTCAATCCATTCCAGGCAGGCTTTGACTTCATTGTTTCATAGAGACTGCCTTCAGTAAGGACTTCAGAGAGAACATTCTAGACCAAATTGCCATATCCAATGACAGTTACTTTGTTGGGATCTTGAATTTTTTCCCCAGATATATTTTTATATTTTTTACCTTGTATGTATGTGTTTGTGTGTATGTGCACATGTGTGGGGATGCCCGCAGAGGCCAGGAATGGGCATCATCCTAGCTGCAGTTATAAGCAGCTGTGGTGAGCACTTTCACGTGGGTGCTAGAACCAAGCTCAGGTCCTGTGCAAGAGCAGTATACACTGTTAAGCTACCTCTCTAGCCTGGGTCTTGACTTACCAACTGCATTTCTCTTTTCTATACCTTACCCTTTACTTCTCAGTTGACTTTACTAGCTTCTTGTTCTCTGCCTAGCCCCTAAACACAGGAATCTTCTTTAGCTCATTCCTAGGCCTATTTTTCTATCTACTGTACAGGATTATTCTTGGTTTTAAAAATGTAAGTACTGAAATATTGTCAAATGAATTTCAATTTCTGATCTCCAGCTTAATAGCCCTTTTGAACTTTCAGATGCAACTGTTTACAACTCTTGTCTGTGCACATACATGTGTGTGCCTGTGCATGTAGAGGCCAGAAAACAAATATGAGTGTCCTTCTTCCATTGCCATCCACTATCTTGTCTTGAGACAAATCTTCCACTGACCTGTAACCTGCCAAGCGCGCTAAACTTGCTGATCAGCAAGCCTCAGGGATCCCCTTGTCTACACCTGCCAGCTGTGGGATTACAAGAGTGCCACAAGGCTAGGCTTTTTTAAATGGGGGTTCTTGAGCTTAAACTCATGTCATCAAACTTGCAAGTAAAGTGATTTACCGCTGAGCTATATCCACAGACTACAACTGCCTACATGAATATGTACTAGTTATTTCCAGCATTATGTAGCCAAAACCAAATGTGATTTTCTCCTCCAAAGCTCGTACTTCACTGCCATTAAATCAATTGCTGAGTCCCCAAATGCAAATTAGCTGTGGTTTTTCTGTCTTCTTTATTCCCTCATTTCCAATCCATCGGTAAACCTGGTTTTTAATCACTTCCACTTCTATCTTAAGCATGTCTACTCTAACAAAAGCTACCACTTCTATTGAACCATTACAGCCTTATTCATGTTCTTTGGTTTTATATTTTTCCTTATTATTATGTGTCACTCTCTTTATATTCTCACATGCTCCAAATTCTGAACTATGAATGGCTCCCTCTACTTGAAACTTTATTCTTGATCCTCTCATGGGGATTTCCTTCAGTTTTCCAGATTCCAGTTTAACATAAATCTATATAGATTTATTTTACCACTTACTGTGGAGTCATAGTCACTTGTAACTGTAACATGACTATTGTGTGTCTTTACTACTAAAATGCCAATTTCATGGGATGGGACTTGCTTGTCTTGGTCATCACTAGCCTTTTGTGTTTTCTTGGATGTCAGTATTTATAATAAACACACTTAAAATAAACCAGTATGTAAGTGTTTATACTATTTTACAACTGAGAAATCTTACAGTTTTGGGCCAGTAAGCTTAATTTTCTTGTTGTTTTAAATATTAGTATAAATAGGATAAAAAAATTGGCAAATCATAGTATTCTGATTGTTTTCATTAAATTATAGATACTTCTATGTTTAATGCAGAGTGGTTAAGGCTGTGAAATAAGAAAATGGAATATTTCAATTTTTTTCAGAAGATTTTGGAAACTTGGAAAAAAAATAAACAGATTATATAAAAATGGAATAGCTATTGGCTCTTGTTTGCACACCCTATTTGGTGAAAATTTAAATATCAAATAAACATAAATAAAATAACTAGAAAAATTATACATTACTATCCTAAATCCACCAGGTGAATTGTGGATTTCCTTTTTGTGTTTCTCTTATTTGAGAAGGTAAAACAACTTGCTTTTTCTGGCTGACCTTATAGGATATCTGGCTAGCATGAGATAAAAGAAGAATCATTTGGGAAAAAAAAAGAAAAAAGAAGTTCTAGCTACTGTTATGACGTTTGACTTCAACTTTTTGAGAATTGGAAAGCTACTACCATTATGTGATGGAATTGGAATATAAAACATGAAGCCACAATCCAGGTACATGATTCTGTACTCTCAGCACGCAGGGGCAGAGGAAAGAGGATGTTGACGCCATCCTGGGCTACTTAGAGAGACTCTATTTCAAAATCTGAACAAAACAAACACCACCTTCATATACAAACTCCAAACAGTGGCTCTTAAATCAGTTGGGGAAAGAAAGCACATACACATCTAAAGTTCAAAAGTGTCACATAAAATTTACATGATGATATTGTATTTTAAGACATTTAATATAGTGTAAAATACATATCACTGCTTAAAAGTATGTTGATTGTAAACCCTTTCTTGTCAGTTCTTCAGTATCTTTTAGATACTGTTTTAACTTAAAGACAGAAGTAAAAAATCCATGAATTGGGTAATTCATTAACATGTAAAAAGTGTTTTGACAGTCACATCTTATGAATTATTATTATTATTAAAATCTTTCGATTACACTCCTTAGAAATCAAAAGCATAAAATATGAATGCTCAGGTATGACCACAGCCTACTACTGTGTTTTTAAAAAATAGTTCTTTAATTTGGGTGTTTTCATAAGATTTCTTTTCATATTCAATATCAATATATAGTTTCACAAAAATGAGTAGAGTTACTACATTATATATTCACATCCTCAAATGTATTTCCATCTCAAAATTACCAGTAAGAACAATATGACATAACGTAAACGGATTCTTTTCTAATAGTGCTTTTTTAAAATGAAGTAACCACTTTAAGGTAGTTATTCTTTTTCTCACTTTTTGGACTGTAACATTAATGCTACTTTTGTGATTTTTCAAATATGAGATTAGTAGAACAAGTCCAACTAACATTTTAGCCAGCACTGCTAGTTTAAAACTATCCTTTCAAAACAAAATTTAAATGTGTTTTCCTTGCACACAAAATAAAAAATAAGTTCATGGGTGAAAAAAAAGTCCCAAAGCATTTATATTCTAGATACAGGTTTTCAATGTCACAAACTAATGGGGAATTTGATTAACAATATGATTAGTATAATATCAAAATGAAAACATTCAGTGATCTTTAAAATCAATTATTCCTCATATTCTATTTCTGTTACCACTGCTCTAATGTTGTTCCCCTTTCCCTCAAAATGCTCCCATTTCAAGTTTTATTTTGATTTATTTTTTTACTCTTGAAGGACTAATTAAAAACCACAAAATTGAATGGAAGCTCTATGTGTTTATAAAAGGAAAATGGTAGTTTTGCATAGTATCAATATATTAATGTAATTTTCTCTGAAGAAGTATATATATAGCACAGGAAGCAAGAACACATTAAATTAAAAACCCCAATGAAAAACATTTATGTACATTAAACATTGCTTTCCATATAGTGCAGAAAAATCTAAAAGCCTCATTATTCATTTATTGTCTGTAATATTCAGCATTGTCTTGATGATACTTTCATTGTAAATGGCAATGATATTTTTATATAATATATTAATGCACGTGTGAACAAGTTGGATTTAACAATGATCAGATCAACCACTTTGATGGGAGAATAGCTCATTCAGTTACAAGTTCCTTAGCAAGTGAAGGGCTATTGCTTTTTATTTTCTTCGAGTTTCTAAAGACCTAATTTAAGTAAATTTAGTAAAGAAAAACAAATATATGACAACAAATAAAGCATGCCCAGTTAAAATTTCATAATGACTTTGATAATAACAACCACAGTTCAAGATCATAAAGAGCAAATATTATTACCCCTGTCAAATTGAGGCAATAGAACTAACAGTGTTTCAGCTTTTCAGATTGAATAAAGATATGCTTAAATGAAGGTAAAAAAAACATTAAAGCAAGTTCTGTCTAAAACACAAACAGCTAATTCTACAAATACCTCAATGTAGAAAATATTTATGATATCATTATGATTTATGAAGCAGCAGGGAATTTCATATAAAACCTTGGAAATTTGTGGTTTGCTTTTAGAAATTGGTTTTTTTTTCCTTCCACATCATATGTTATGAGTTCAAAGACTTAAAATGATATTGGCTCTTTCTAGAAGAAAGAAAACAGGAATGTCTTATGTAGGAACTACAAATATGGACAAACTTGTACTGAGATGCTCATATCAGCTGGGGGAGTAACTCCGTGGTAGAGTGTTTGCCTTCTGTGACAAGGCCTTGGGCAGTACAAAATACAAACAGTAACAGTTCATATCAACATTGCTCGGTACATAAAGCTCATGTTTAACTCATGAAAAGTTATGACTAAATGTAAAATCTAAACTGGATATATGAAAAACAATGGTCCTTATTTCCCCAGATTTTTCTTCACAATGATGTACTATGAGGAGACAAAGATCTTTTAATGAGGACTAAGGAAATGGAGATCTTGATGCCAACTGAGTAGCAATCCTGAACATTGTCACCCACATTTCAGTTGCTCTGGTTTACTGTTTGATTTGATAACACACCAACTAAAAAATGCTGTGACAAATTAAAGACTACTAGACGTTAAAAATGATGTAGAAACAGGAATAAGGACAGATATGTTATTTCATTAACAACAACAAAAAAGAGTTTTTAAATTTACAACTTGTGGGATAAATGTATGATTAACCTGTACTTGTTTTGCTAACACAAAACCAGAAAATGTGACCTGGGGATGTGGCTCAACTGTATAACACCTTCCTGGTATTTACAACTCTCCATATTACGTTTAAGTGTTATCCTTTATCCTGTTTTGAGGGGTAATATATCTTTAGTGCCTTTGCTATCCTTAAAATAAAATTGGCTGTACTTAAGGGTAGGATAATTATTCTTTGAAAATTTTTCTTAATATGAAACAAATCAAAGATTCCCTTTTTGAAGAAAAGAGATGGCAGAATGACTAACGGGTATAGAAATTTAAACAAGGATATTCCTTTGTTTAGAAAAAAATTGCTTTTATTGGAAAAGTGCAAATGAGTATAGAAATTTATATAAGGACATTCCTTTGTTTAGAAAAAAATGATTTCATTGGGAAAGTGCAAAATATAATAAAGTAGAAGTGATTTTGACATCACTGAGATGAACAAATGTTTTTTTTTTTTTTGAAAGTTTTTTTTGGAAAAACTGATATTTATTTAGGAGTCCTTTACTTCCCTTCAAAATTGAAGTTCTCTTAACTTGCTTCATTTTAAAATGCGGTAACTTGAATTGCTAAACTTTTACATACATTCTATGGTTTCAAAGGAGAAATCTGCCAACTAAATAAAAACCACTTGATTAAGATCAAAGAACTCAAGTCTTGTGATATATAAAACTCTAGTCAAGTTTTAAGGATGCTCAAAATTATTTGACCTAATGATAATTTGAATCTAACCACTAGTCAGGAAAATTTCTGAGATTACTTAAATTCCATCTGGAAGCCCTGTGTAATCTAGATCTTTTCATCTTTATTCCCAGAAAACATCTGTATCATATCGTATCTCCTTATAACAAAACCCTACTGTTTTTCTAATAAACCTTTGAAACATTGGCCTAATTCTTGACTTCTTAAGAGAACAGTAAGAGGAAGATGGGATGTTTATTTTTATGCAATCTAAGGTTTTTCTTCCCCTTAGCTGTGTTTGATCTAGTCATGAGCAATCACTTCCTTCCCTGGTTAATGGATCTTGTTTGAAAGGATTTTATACAAGCTTTGAAGTACATACTATTACATTTGCTAGAAAAATTAGCATAGGTAAGATATTAAATTCAGGTTTGGTTTGGGAGAAAATGATGGTTCAAAAGGATATCTGAAGTTTATATATGGACTCACTTCTGATGAGAGAACTCACAAGACTGAACCTTCTGCCAAACAGAGTAATGGATGTTAGAGAAGAATTTTAAGAGATTCTGAGATTCAAAATATCTCTTTCTGAAGAGGACTGGAAATTCAATTCACACATGACTAGTTCCTGTTTATTTACTCCTATTCTACAGCAAGATTACTCCCCTGTGACAGAGTAACAATAGCAAACCACAAGGAGGCTCTGATCTCTAAAATTTAAATGTGAGGATTAATAGAAGCCAAGGACAGTGTACTTAAATTCATTTTTGTGAAAAAATAATTATGTGTATGGGAGGCATATTGTTTTGTTCAACTATAGCAAATAATATTCATACCTTTCTGAACATTATAAAAAAGGGGAAAGGAGATTGGAAAAATTATGTGACTTGAGTTCCTGAAGGGCAAAAGAATGTCCCCAGTTGTACCAAGTCTACTCCTCCACTGCTTGTAGTCTTCCAAAAAGAAAACATCAAAATATGTTTTGATTAATAATGAATGTGAGTTTATTTGACTGCATGAAATTCAAATTGTGAAAGTTAAGGTGATAATAATATAAGAAATCATGCATGTGCTTTAAATCTCTTTTTTTGCATTAGTTAAAGATTGCAAAGTTAAGATTTGATTCTTAAAATACTAATTTCTTTTTGTTTAATATTAAACTTCCTTAGCTAACTGAATCTTCAAAAAGAATTATCTTCTATTTTGAAATTTCTTTCCTTTGTACTTAATTTTCTGTTAATTAAAATCAGAACTCACACCTGACTTAAAGGGCACCCATTTGCGTGCTAAGACCCAACACATTAAAAGTATACTCTTTTTGCGACCTGTCCTGCCATCCGCTCCCTAACGTGGGAATTTACAAGCCCTTTAGACCTTGCAGTGCTTCACTATGCTCGTATGATGAGTATAGAGATAGAACCTGCGATGGAAAATGACAGGATGGGGGATTTAAATGGGAAAATAGAGAGGACTGAAAATGCAATGAAGGAATAGAAAGCAGACAATGCTGGTAAAAATCTTGAGATGAGAGTTTAACTGACTTTCTAGGACACAGGCTGGATGATATGCTATTTCTGCCTTACTATCACTACTATAGAGAACTTCATAAAAACTTTTCCTTTCTCAGATTAAAAAAAAAAAATTTATAGGTAAAGAGAGACTTTAGAGTTTTTGCTGGAAGTTTGCCTTGTTCATTTGTAGCTGAGTAAATCTTAAGGAGTGATACATATGGTAATAAATCTGTGATTATAGCATGCACAACTCATTTATCAGCAATGATAGAGCAACTCTGCAAATTTTCTGTAACTCTTCCTTCCTGTTACACTGTCATCATTTCAGATATATTTTAGTTGAATGATTTAAATACATCATCTTTCCTCTTGATTGTACATTTGTTTTATCTTTTTGACTATAGACCAGAAGTTGACTAATGAGAAAATAAAAAATTTATATTGTCTGATTTTCAAAATTCCAAGAACTCAATCATTAATATCAATTAAGAGTTCTTAAAAGTAAGTATATAATGTTTATGCACATTTTAGCTATATTATTCCTGACTGCATTTATGAAAATCATTAGCTTATTAACTTATATTTGTATGTATCAAATAAGTTTAGTTACTAAACATGGGCATCAGTAAATCTCAGAATGTTTCATGTTATATTTCCAAATGAATTTGGTATTTTAACCAAATATTTAATATTCCTCGATCTTGTAATTCATCTTGGAGCATAGGGTTCATGACCATTAAACAGCAAAGAAATAGATATTCTTATATTTTAATATTTATGTTTAATTTTTGCACACATTTCTGCCTTATTCTATCCATGATGAAGTTCACAGTTGTACTTAACATTATCATGCTTGTGGCTTGGTAAATTATAAATGTAATTTTGGAAAACCTGAAATAAGACGTGGGTACAGAGAGTAGAAAGAGAGTGTTCTAATAAAACAGGTAAGGCATAAGATAAAATACAAATTAACTAAAAGTAGAATTGCATCATCAGACTTTTAAAAGAAAAATATTAACAGATTTCTAATCTTGCCATCACTGAATATAAATGCCACAGAACTTTAAATACTATTAGAGAATTTATTTCATCAAGGCATACAGATGCTGCTGACAGACAAAGTCCTATGCTGGACTGTATTATTCTATTTCTTATTTTTCTAAATACCTTTTTTGTTGTATTATAAAAATAAATATATGTGATTAATAAATTTAATCATCTGTTTACATCTGTTATCATTTAATAGATATTTAAATATTTAAAGACAGATAAATATGGACATTTTATATTTCCCCTAAATGTATCCATATTTGTGTAAATGTATCAAGCAAACTGCAGAGTCTATGAGTGTTGCGTGGCCATGCATGTAGGTGGCTAGAAAATGTTGCTAGCTATTTCTGACACACTTACTTAAAAAGTGATGGAATTCTACTTTTTCCTGTTTCAGTATAGTTAAAGACATCCTTTTATCTCTATACATGCTTTTTTTCTTCGAAATGAGAAAAACTAAGCTGCAATAGGAAAAAGCAAAACAAAACAACAACAAAAAGGAAAAAACAAGGAGATGAAACAGCTAAAGAAAACATGTGGAAGGATCTAGTATAAAGGGGACAATAAAAAAAATTACAAACAAGAATAAAAGAAACAGTGAGGATCCTCAAATAGAAATAGCTTTACCCTCTCTTGGTATAGTTTAGGTAAGAATTTGGGGATGTGGAGAGGATCCCCTTGTCTCTGACATCAAATGAAAATTAGTTCATTAAATCAGCATCTTTGGACAACCTCTCTGCATTTTTCTTTCTTCAATACACAGCTTATTCTTCACTCATCACAATGTTAATTTTTGTAGTTCTGTGGGGGAACAGATGATTTTATAGTTGAGTTTGTTTAAAAATGAGCACTATTTTCATAAGCTGACAAAGTCACTGGAAAAATATATTTCCTTTTTTGTTGCAAGATTGAGAAGATTATGACACTTCTCAAATGTGTTCTTATCCTTATATACTATGATAGACCAAAGTTTACACATTATTTATATACATATATATATATATATGCATATATGCTTAAATGTGAGATCTATTTATATCATGTTTATGGTATCCATACTAATTTTTTAGAAGATTTGGAAAACAGATCAGGAGTGTTTATGTAATTTATTTTTGTGAACAAGATATTGGAACTGTTGAAGTTGGAAAATTCACCAGTTATCAGACAACTAGATGATTTTATCATTGTGGGCCACTGTATACTATCTTAAAATAAGTAAATCATTTCCCATTAAACTGGTTTCTACTATGCTAGAACTTTTATTCGAAGAAGTCTTACTGTGAGCAATTAACTTTCTTGATGTTTTGATAATTGTTTTTCAAACTCATGAAGATGAGTCCAAGGGAACAGCCATAGGTTTATTCCATGTGTCAGTCTATGAAAACTATTAGAGCAATGAACTCATTCAGTCTTTCCAAGGGTGACTCTTGTAACATACTTGAGAAATACAGTATCATTAGTAAAAAATTAGAGGGGGAAAAGCCTCTAATCAACCACCTACTATGAAATGTGTAGAACCCTATAAAGTTAATTTAAAAATATAGACAAACCCAACCTTAGAAGGTTTAAAAGCACAGTAATTTTGTCCATCTCCCTCCCCAACAATGCCCTTCATTCCATAGTCACACCTGACACAAATGCACTACATGGGATCATTGATCATTTCTGCAAATCATTGTAACATCAGGCACTAACAGTTAAGTTACTAAAATAAATCAACAGTACAACCTGTAGAGTTGAACGAAACTACTGAAAAAGGATGTCAATTGGAGGCTACCTGATCACAAAACATGGAAGAATGGTCAACTATTTCTTTCTTATCTACCATCAAACTCTACACACATCTTTGAAGATGCCACACCTGGACAAATTCCTTTAAGTCCATGAACACTTTCCAAACATTTCTATACAAAGTTACACATTCATGCTGAGTTATTTATCATTATGTAGTGATAATCTGCAGTGGGCCAGAGTTTCATTTGCAGGCTTTTCAGAGAGGATCTGTGTAGCATGATATTGAAATCCAGCATGGAAGCATAAACGGAAGGTGTGCAGCCATAGTCTGAACAGGAGACTGTGGGTTGTGAAGGGATGTCTGGAGAATCAGAAGAATGGATCGTAGAGGGTACATCTTTCTTTGTAGAAATGCTGAGGCACAAAATACAGGTGTTTATAGTACTTTCATACATGAAATCCTTTCTCCTGTATGTGCATCATATGTAAACGTAAAGTCTGTATGCTGCTGACTATTCGTCTCTGATGTCCAATGAGTATGACTCCAATTCGTCTAATATCACTGAGAGAGCGTGAATAGGGAGAGGAGGAAGAAAAAGAGGAGAGGGAAGGATGGAGGGAGAGAAAGAGAGAGAGAGATTTTGAGCATCTAGATTTAATAAATACAAGAGAAAATGAATTCTGAGTTATGTTAAATATGTACCTTGTCACATTTGACAAAAACATATTGCTTAAGCAGTCATATAAATGAATAGAAAGAATTTTATATTTTCTTCTCCCTGGTTCCATAAAATATACTGTAATCTCAAACTTAATGATATAAAGACAAATTTCATGTTCAGATAGAATGTTTACATTTCTATATGCATAAGGCCATTTATAATTCAAGCAGTTATACAAATTTGAACAGTCATAGAAAATGTAGAACATGTATATATAATATGTACATGACCTGAATTCTCAGTCTTTCTGAAATCTGAAAAAAAAAAATGACATTAAGCAAAATACAGCGATTTTTCTGGAAATAAATCAAAATGCAAATGTGCATTTTCTACAATCATACAGCAACTTAGTGTATATGCACTTTAGTGTATAAGGGGCACACTAAAAAATGAGTGCAAAAACAGTCCAATGCAAATTTACTTGTACTAATAAAAATTTAAAAAATAGTGAGACATTTAAGAAACATCCCACATAGTAGCCCAAACTAAAGAACTGGATTTTTAAACAACACAACTGAGTCGCAAAGAATGGGTGGAAAAACAAGCAAGAACAGTACATAACCTCCTGCATGAATTTTAAGATTTATATGACATGTAAAAATGAGATATACACAGACTAATAGACATTCAGTACAGAATAGTGATGACTGTGGGACGCAGGCAGGAGATGAGATAGAAGTGGGGTACACACAGAGCTTCAGCTGTTTTGTGAATGAATTACCTCATAAACTTGGTGGTGGGTACACTGGAATTTGTTATGTTGTTCTCTGTACTCATTTGTGCATATATAAGAAAAAATTCATAAGAACCAATGAAATCTAGTATTTGACTTAAAAACTGTCATTATTTTGAAGAACATGAAATTACGTTGCTATCTTAAAACAATGGTTTCATATGCCTCCATATGAATATGGATATGAATAATTCTTTGTTTTGTTTCTCAGTTTTTTTTTTTTGAAACAGGGATTCTGTATAGCCTTGGTGTCCTAGAACTCACTCAGTAAACCAGGCTGGCCTCAAAGTTAGAGATCTACCTGCCTCTGCCTCCCAAGTGTTGGGATTAAAGGAATGTGCCGCCACCACCCAGCTGCAACAGTATTTTTAATTCATATTTTGAACATTTCTATTGGATGTAGGCAAAGGGTAGTCTTTGAGACAATGGAAGATGTCTGATCCTGATACTATATAGAGGTATGTCTAAAGTGGTGAAAGTGGATTGATTTGATGAAGGTAATAGGAATTGATGATGCATTTTTAGTATATATGAATAAAAAATTACAAAGGCAACAAACACTATGTTGATGCAATGCCTATGATGTGAGCAAGATCAATATGCATTTTGGAAACATTTACAACAATGTCAAAAAGCTATCTGAATTAAATATATTCTTCAAAAATATAATGGTTGAAAATGTAACTTTCAGCTTCCACTGGAATGGCAAAATCACAAACTGGCCTTAGGAAAGTTGTTCTTGATAGGATGTGTGAATTTGAAATTCTATAAGCAGACTAATTACAGCAATAAGCCTAGAACTACTTACTCAATGCTCATTCTTGAAATCAGATCAAACGTTGTAAAACCCGCCGCCAGGAAGTTACTCTTGTATTGTCCCATCTTTATAGAATCCAACCAGTCACCAACTGTGACGAATAATGGATATTCAGGAACTTCACCCGGGGACTCTGGCATTCTACAGGAAATAAAACACAGCATTTAAAAGCCAAATAAGCCAGATTTAGTTATGTTTAGTTTTTTTCTTTACAATATTTTTGTAACTAATATGTTTATTGTCCATTTGAATGAACTCTAATTTTCTGTCTTATTCAGCAAGTAATTTTTCTTTTTGCCACTATGGTATTACACTTGATGGATCTTTAGAGAATCCATATTTTTCTGCATTCTTTTTTATTTTTTTTTCTCTCATGAAATTGTTTTGAAACTTGAAGCCTAGTCTACCCACTCTGTCTCTTCCTGGAGTGTAAGGGCTGTTCATGCTTACAGTTTCTGACCCCTTAGAAATCTTTCTTCTACCTGCCTCACACTTGCAGTGATGGCTTTCCTTTAAATGGTGAATTAAGTGATCAAGCTTCAATTTATATTTCTTAAACATTCAACAATAATATTTTTATTTTAAAATAGCTTTTGTTACCATAGAACTTAGTTGCAGTACACAATTTACATATTTCCAAGAGTAGTGTATGGATATTGTAGCTCAAATGATAGACATGAAGACTAAAATAAAGCAAGAGTCAATGAACTTTGGACTAACAGATCAAAGGGTATAGTACTGACAGGTATTAAAATAGAAATATTGCAATCATTTTAGTTTCTGAAATCTATGTAAAAGCAATATAATTGAGATTTATCATTATTATTATTACTATTACTATTATTACTATTAGTTTTGTTTTTCGAGACAGGGTTTCTCTGTTGTAACTCTGGTCTGGCTTTCCTGGAACTCACTCTGTAGATCAGGCTGGCCTCAAACTCCCAGAAATCTGCCTGCCTCTGCCTCCCAAGTGCTGGGATTAAAGGCGTGCGCCACTACCGCCCACCATAACTCAGTATTTTGCTCTTAAATCATTTTAAGTAAAAAAATTGCAGTAGTATTCTTACAGGAACATGGAAATATTTTTATGATTTAAAAATAATTGGTATGAAAAGTATGTACGATAATAGATGCACTATAATAAATGTATCATTTAAACATTCTTAGATACAGAACTTATGTTATCTAGTAAAACAATAGTGATCTTTAAACATATGCTTATGAGTTGATTCAAATTAATATTTACCAAATAATGAAAAATGTTCTCGCTGTAAGTAAATGACTAAACTGTTTTATTAGGCACTGAAAATAACTTCCAATTATTTTATTCTTAATATTTTAAAACATGAATGAAAATATCTGTAAGACATGTAATTTGAACATCAATATTTCAAATATCTTATCAAGCTTTTGCCATCAATATTTAAATTGTGGCAATTGGAACTAGAATCTGCCAATATGTGAAAACACTTGGATAAACACTATGAAGAAAGACTTTCTGGGTTTATACATTCTGTCTAACTCTCATATCATTCTAATAAAATATATATGGGAGTGAGCATTGAGTTCTAAGGTGAAAATTGAAGCCTACATACAATTGAAATAAATCTTCAAATTTTTACATTTCCTTTAAAGTCTTACAAGAGCATTAATTGTACATAGTTCGGCATCTATAGAACAGAAGGTGTTTCCACACAATTCAGTACCAATTCCTGCTAAATACTTAGGATTCCTTTCTTTTGTTACTTTCTTTGCTACATTGATTTCTCTCTCTCTGTCTCTCTGTCTGTCTGTCTGTCTGTCTCTCTCTCTTAGCTGAGCTGTAGTTTAAAGTAGAACGAGGAAACCCAGAGGTTTTGTATTTTATATGTAATAAAAGTTTGTGTACACTGTACACTATATAAAGTGTGGTTTCCCTTAACAATGATTTTACTTTTAAAAAACTTCATTTCTATTATATTTCTATAGTTCCTATTCCAAAAGCTAAATCATAATGATAAGGCTATTTAACTGAGGGTTGTTTCATTCTAGTTAATATCAGAGTGACTCACAATTTTACACAAAGCAAATATGAGTCCCATGCCCAAAATTTGAAGAGCTATTATAGTATCTAATAACAGATACTGGATTGTTTCAATGATTTTTTCCAAGTTTTTAGCTGTATATATGCTAATAAATATCAAATAAAAATTCATGTATGAAAAACTAAATAAGAACCACTATGGCAAACAGATTTAACCAGATTTTTAAATGACAGCATTCCTTAGAACCTTCAATTGTCAAACATTAACTTTGAATATGTAACAGAATTCAAAATAGCTTTTGCATAATTTTGTTAAATTATTTAGTTAATGTCTATAGCATATCTTTCAGGAAACACTGTTGTACTTCACAGACTAACTCTCAAAAGATTAGGACACCCTCATTGACTATTAGCATATGTAACATAGGTTAGAAAGGTGAAAGCCTTATATAGAACAACATGGCTCTAATGACTGCAATTACTTGTTAGAGGATTTTGTTAAAATCAATCAAAATTTGAAAAATATGTTGAAATGACATTTTATACTTTTTTTGTTTTGTTTGGTTTTGTTTATTTGTTTAAAATAGGATTTCACTATGTGGCTCAGCCTGGCCTCAAACTCATGATCCTCTTTCTTCAGCTTCTAGAGTTCTGGCATTACAGACATCTACATAGGTACCTGGTTCATAGTCTCTTTGATGCTCAGGCAAAGTCAGATGAGTTCCTTTCTCTACATGTGATGACTCTGGGGTAGCTCTTGAGATTTCAAAATTTCATGCAGCTGGTGAGTAGACATGTGGTTTTGCTAATTTTATTTCATTAATATAGAAAGATGATGGAAGAACAAACACCCTTTAAAACTAATGACTGAAGCCGAGGGGTGGTGCATGCCTTTAATCCTAGCACTCGGGAGGCAGAGACAGGCAGATCTTTGTGAGTTCCAGGCCAGCCTGGTCTACAGAGTGAGTTCCAGGCCAGCCAGAGTTACAACAGAAAAATCCTGTCTAAAAAAAGAACAAACCAAAAAAACCAAAAACAAAAGCCAAAAACCAAAAACCAAAAATCCAACTAATGGCTGAAATGACTCATGACCTATATACACATTGAAAAGCATTCACGTTTGCTCCCCCAAATTTGCAATATCGTATTTTCCTTTCTCCCACACACGTTAGTAACCTAGTTAACTCTCCAGCCTTTTCTACAGCTGGCCTGGCACTGGATTTAGTAAGGTCAGGAGGGGCCCCATATTGTTCGCAGCTGCTATGCAGTAACTTTTATTGCACTTTATCTTATACTGGAATTGAAAAATGCTACTATATTCTGATTTTGAAAGTTGGGCACTATCGTTCTCACATGAATTCTCTAGAGCATTGCCTAATAAACAATAAATGCCCTTTCTTATCAAACGTATACTGTGATAAATTCTGTTATTATTTGCTGAGATTGTGGAAATTTCTGGCCTTTTGTGATTAGTGGAGACGCTTACCTGAGAAATATCTTTATAGCATAGCCAGAAACTTACATGTTAAAAGTCTATATTGTAGGCTGGATGTAGTGACTCACACCTCTACTCTCAGCGCTCTGGCATATTATCATTTAACATGAAGTTCTCATGACTTAGTGGCTATTCTTCTTGTATTTGGTTAATTCATACATCAACATTCAAATACGTATACTACATATCCAGTCATTGAAGGAATTTTACTCTGCATTTTTCAAATTTTCAAGATTTTGTATTGCATTCTTTTCAACAGAGCTTATTATTTAACTTGACCACAAATTAAAGAAGTAATTTCGAGACTACAAACTAAAGTATGATGTGACTCAAATTATCCTAAAGTATCAAAGGCTTAGAAACATGTAATGTATCTTGCCTCTACTTCATGCTTATGGGTAATGAATGAATAGTATTTGAAGTGTGAATCTTAACTGTGCTAAGTTATAAACATTAATTTTTGTCAGATTTTATTAAGTAATCCTTCTATTTTTAATTGTTTAGATTGTTTAATATGCATAGTAAAATTGATAACTGGTAAATACACACAGAAATGATAATTAAAATCATAGATAGCAACACTTGTAGAGATACTTACTTGGCCGAAATAATACCTTTAAAATAATTTCGTAGGAACTAGAGAGATGGCTCAGTGGTTAAAAGCACTGGCTACTCTTCCAGAAGACCTTGGTTCAATTCCTAACAACCACATAGCAGCTCACAGCTATTTGTAACTCCAGTTCCAAGAAAATCTGACACTGTCACACAGCATACATGCAGGCAAAACACCAATCCACACTAACTAACTAACTAACTAACTAAATAACTAAATAACTAACTAACTAAATAAATAAATAAATAAATAAATAAATAAAAATAGTCTCTCAGAATTCTTAGTAGAGTTCTCAGCACATGTTCTCTAGGGAGAGGATAATAGGTCACTGAATGTAGCAATATACTTACTGTAGTGGCTAACCAAGAGAGACAAGGAGGCATATTCATAGATGAAAACCCTGCCAGACCTCAGCAGAGGGAACCACCATCATAGCCAGTGCCATACTCACAGTGGAACTCTGAGCTTCTGAACTCAGGTGTTTTTATTGATTCAGAACTCCTTAGGTGCAGATCATAAGCAATCAAACATCCCCCACAGAAATCCAACACCTGCAGACTATACATAAAGCCAAGACCCTCCCAGTCCCTCACCCAACAGTACATAAAACAATCATTTTGCATATAACTAAAAGGAAACTTTCACAAAAATTGAACCTCAAAAGAAGATTCCTTTAGTGAGGAAATAATCCAGAGTAAAAGTAAACATCATTTCACAAGCAGTTGCACTGCACTGACAGTGGCTGTCATTATATCATCATGGGATCACTCCCCAGCACCACACAAATGATGACAGAGGCATAGTATCTGAGCTAAGTGGGAGAGTGTCATGATGAGCAGTAATATCTGCCATTGCAAGGAGAAAGAAGCAACACACGTGTGTGCAGCGCCAGAAAATTCAATCTACAGAAATGCCCAAGGATGTAATTCTGGAACTATGTTCTTACCACACATCCTTCATCTCTCTACATTGTAGTAGTTATATCTGTTCTCAACTAGTGTTCTTCAAGTGGCTGTGCATTGCAGGGGGATGCTTAGGGAATATATGACTATGTATCTGCAGTTTATCTCTATGGGGGAGGGCATATGTTCTACATGTTTGTATCTACTCAGCAAAAAACATAAAGCCACAGGCTGTGCTAAGGGGTTTTTTAAATAAACTTCATCTATGAAACTTATTTAGCACAAAGAAAATCTAACTGGAAAAATTAAAATGTACCTTCTTTTCTTATACTCATATGTTCAGAAGAGTGCAAGGCTGAGAAATAGCTGGAGATTTTCCGTTACTCTATATGCATCTTCTAAGTGAATGTGGACTTTGGGGTTGATGAGTTTTGTTCTAATCTAATGATTCCTTCTCATATTTGTTTGACAAACAGCCTCCTTGAGTCTCCCTTTCCTCTTCTGAGGCAGAGAAACAGCTATAGTGACAATTTTTAAAGAAGAAATGACTGTATCCAATGGGTACGATGATTAGCACTCAGTACAGTCTCAACAAGTGGCACTTGTTATTGTTTATAACATAGAATCCGTATTAGCACAGGTATAGACAGTATTATAATTATCTTGTGCCAGTAGCTCACTCTGTTTAGATTTTCTAATGGGAAGGTAGGAATGTCACACTAAGAATCAAAATGTTTCATATTGTGTCTTCCTTCCACAAAGCTGAGTATTATTGTGTAATTTCTGCACAGGTTTGACCTGGCAGTTATTTCTTCGTGGTAAAATATCAATAACGTACCAGCAACAAAAAACAAAACAAAACACCTTGCCTATGACTTCTATGTGGACATAAGCAATTTTGTAGATGTTGATTATATATCGCTTAGAAAGTATTGTGAAAAATCTTTTGAAAATAGGTGGAAAATTGTATATTAAATTGTCGAAAATTATTAACTGAATGCAAGATGATAGTACTATTTGGTTTTTGGTTTCTTATCATTTCCTGAAGCAGAAGCATTACACCGTTGGTGTGACTGCTATTCTATCTTCCTCATTCACTGGAAACCAAGTGCTTAAAAATTCAATCATACACTTGCACGTACTCAGGAAAATAGTAGTTAATGTTCCTTAGAACTATAAGTTTACAAGATCCCTAACCATGACCAGTGTACAGTGAGAACATTTACAATGGCTTGGGCAGAACGTGACTAATGAGCTCATCTCTACTATGGACTAGCACTGTCCATCTGAGCAACTGCTGCTTATCCTCAGAGATATCTTTGAACTGATGTTTAAAAAGCACAAAATTGTGGAAAATTGTTTGCCAATGACTTGCAGAAGGCCTGGAACAGAATTGGAAATCTTATTTTCTCTTATCCCTATCTACTATTCCCTTCCTTTTTTTTCTTTTTGCAATATTAGACATTGGAGCTACAGATTTGCTTATGGTAAGCAAGGGCTCTACCACTGATTACATATTTATATAGTATATATATCATATATATATAAGTATATAAGTATATACACACACACGCACACACACACATACACTAAGCTCTGGGAATATTCTTTCCCTCTTGCATTGCAGGTCTGCCTAAAAAATGCAGTTTAGCTGATTGCAACCTAGTATGCTTAGCAGACATCAGACTGGAGAGTTGGAAGGATGGGGAGTGATTGTGCAGGACAATGCGGTAGGCGGGGGAAGGTTAGGTAGGACTTAGGGAGAGGATGCCATCTGGTTATTGGGCCACTTTGTACTATTAAACTTTACATAGTCAGATGTATCCCTGGACTCTGTAGGGGTTACAGCTAGTTGAAACTGGGAAATAAAAATAAAATTGATCCCCAGAATCATAGAAGAGAGGACAAACAGAGAGATGGATCAGAGTACAGTTAGGCATTGCTTCAAATGCTCTTCTACACATAACTTTGATCTCAAGTTGGTTCCATTCTACCAAGGGTTGTGTACCATGTGAAAACTATGAATAACTCTTTGGGAGGAAATTATTTTAAAGTGATTAATGATGAGAGTACATTGATATTGCATTTATGGAAGGTTGCCCGCCTCCATCAAGATGGTAATTTTGAAAATCTATTTAGAAGTTAGGTGGAATTAAGGACATTCTTACATAAATCACCATGATCTCATATATGCCCGTATACTTTTTTAAATAGTGAATTTGGAGCTCTACAGAAATGTGAATCTGCCTGTGGGGAAGCATTAGGCAGAGAAATGTCAGCAAAGGATGAGAGTGAGAACTGCTCCTCCCAGTTCTGAAAGCCTGGGATCAACATCTTTCCTATAGATGCTAAGGTGTGTGCAAGGACAGGCAACTGGTGTGATTTATGAAATTTCTAACTTGCTAGTATAAAAATATTAAACAATGGGTTTCATTGCTTTTCTTAATCTCTTTAGTCATCTCGAGTTTCCCTCTACTTATTACTCTTGTCCAGAGAAAAAGTTCCTCTTGAAGGTGAATTCTTGAAGAAAAAGCAGTTAGAGTGAAATAAAAACCACGGGAATGTAGTTGGTAAAAGAGCAATGTCTGTGTCGGTGTAAAAATGAGAGAAACCTGAAGTTTGGAGACCCTGGAGAAAAGGGGAGTCTAATGATGAGTGGCTGTGCATTGTACCCCTAAGGCTCCTGTGCACGCACGCGCGCGTGTGTGTGTATCTGTGTGTGTGTTGCATGCATATAAGTGTGGCTATGCAGAAGCTGGAGCAGGACACCAAATCTATTATTTTATTTTCTGCCCTACTGCCTTGAGATAGGGTTTCTCATCACATTGGAAGCTTGCCTTTTCAGTTTGGCTGGATTGCTGGCCAACAAGCTCTTGAGCTTCTACTATCTCCATCTTTAATGCTGGCACTATAGGCACACACACAGAGCCATGCTAAGCTTTCCTTCCTTCCTTCCTTCCTTCCTTCCTTCCTTCCTTCCTTCCTTCCTTCCTTCCTTCCTTCCTTTTTTTTCTTTCTTTCTTTCTTTTTTAATGAGGGTGCTGGGGATTCAAACTCATATAGATGCCCATGTTTGCAGAGCAAGCACTCTCATGCACCAAGCCATCTCCCCAGCTGTTTGAAAGGCATTTGTAGCAACGATTTATGGTCATGAGTCCCACCGATTTGGAACAGGCATGTGTTCTTGGAACTTGGGAGATGGAGGGGCTTCTCATGTGGAGGTGCTCATCATCATTGTATAAACACAAAGTCAATCAAGCCATCTCTTTTCCATTAAGTGTCTCAGTTCTCTGGGATTAGAAACAGAGTGTGTGGAGGGTATTCGGAGTATGGAGCCAGTGGGAAGACACGGAAAATCCATCCTGGACCTTGTGATAATAAGAATAATGACATATTTCAGGCATGGTTCCCTGGGAACTCTTGTTCATTTTGTTTCTCAAACAAAAATATATTAAAACAAAAAGTTCATGTGTCTCTGTCATGAACAAGAGGAGAAAAATAACTCACAAACATTTCCATTTGTTCCAGAGAGATTAAATTTTGGAATTGAACCACACTGACAACTTTATATGGAGGAGGCAATTCCTGGCCTGTGTGTGGCAAGATTCTTCAGACATGGCAGTCACTACATCACAGACTTCTGGTTCTCAATCAGGACCCTGCGTCCACCTTGACCTCTGGGTCCTTTTTCCTTTTCCTTTTTTTTTTTTTTTTTTTGTCATTTACTCATTTGAGATTCTTCCTGAGTATTTTACAAATATGATTATTCACAGACTCAAAATGCATTCATGAAATTTCTGTATCTGTCTATTAAAAAGGATGGTTCTGGCTACTTTACAGTTAGACAGCTTTGCTATGGCCACCATTAAGTCTGTTAACTCCATGTCACAACAAGAAGCCTAGAAGCCCAGAAGAAATGATTTGGGTTTAGAGGTATCATGTGATGTCCTCTTCCACAAAAGTAGATTTACTCTGTGGCTCATTTCCATTACGATGTTTCTGTCAATAGTAAAGCAAACACATTTTATGTCCAAGAAAATATGAAAAGAAAAATCAAAAAGCGTCTCTACTCATCTTGCCTTTGGAGACGGGTTTCTGGAAATAAAAGTTATTACTCTGTATTGATCTTTATTTTTATTTTGTATTTTGTCTTTATTGTTTCATAAATTTTATAAAAACTGTCCTTGTTGAGGCTCTCATGAACATGTGAAGCTCAGTGCTAAGTCCAGCAGACACACTCCACTTTGTGTTTCTGGAAGCTTCGTGAAGGCTTGGGCATCACATTCCTTGAGTCAGCCTTCTCTTTCGGATTTTATAATGTGGCTCCATCCCTGTTTCCTGCATTAGCAGTCTGGCTCTTCTTTTTTAATCTTTTCTGGCTATTTATCTATTTTGAGAGCATGTCTTAAATCTTGGTGTTCTGTAGCCAGTAGAATCAACTAAGCAGGGCTCATAGGGGCTCACAGAGATCAAAGTGGCAATCATGGAGTCTGCATTTCCCCCTATGTATTATGTTATGGTTGTTTAGCTAAGTGTTTGTGTGGGACTCCTAACAGTGGAACAGAGACAGAGAGGCAGAGAAACACACATAGAAAGAGAGAGAGAGAGAGAGAGAGAGAGAGACAGAGAGAGAGAGGGTGGAGGGGATTTGTTCTTTTCAGCTCCAGTACAACAGCTTGGAAATAAAGCCCTTTCTCTCTCATATATCTGCAAAAACTAAAATTATGTTAACCTTACAATGATATTTTTCAATTAATAAAGAATAGAAACAGAAGTTTCCTAAGTAAATAGCAATGTGTATGTGTATGTGTGCATATTATATATTATATATGGTATATGGTATATATATATATATATATATATATATATATATATATATATTTAAGAGAGGTGAGCATAGTCATGGATCAGAGAATAGCATCTATTTATATTATTATTTCTCATATAGCAGAGCCACAAAACTCCATCTGTTATATATGACAAGGCTGATACCTCCACTTGGAGCCCAGAGAACCCTAAGGAAGAAGGGGAGAGGGAACTGTAGGAGCCAGAGGGGTCAAGGACACCAAGAGAACACGGCCCACAGAATCAACTAAGCAGGGCTCATAGGGGCTCACAGAGACTAAACCGGCAATCACAGGGCCTGCATGGATCTGTTCCAGGTCCTCTGCACATATATTTTGATTGTTAGCTTGGTGTCTTTGTGGGACTCATAACAGTGGAACTTGGAGTTTCTCTGACTCTTTTGCCTGCTCTTGGAATCCTTTTCTTCCTACTGGTTGCCTTGTCCAGCCTTGATATGAGGGTTTGTGGCTAGTCTTATTGTATCTTGTTATGCTGTGTTTGGTTGATGTCCCTGGAAGCCTGTTCATTCTGACGGATAATGGAGGAGGAGTGGATCTGGAGGAGACAGGAAGTGGGGGTAACTGGGAGGAATGGAGGGAGGGAAACTGAGGTTGGGGTATATTTGTATTAGAGAAGAATAAAAAAATGTATCTTAAAAAATAAAATATTCACCGGGTGGTGGTGGTGAATGCTTTTAATCTCAGCACTCAGGAGGCAGATGCAGGTGGATCTCTGTGAGTTTGAGGCCAGCCTGGTCTACAGAGTGAGTTCCAGAACAGCCAGAGTTACAACAGAGAAACCCTGTCTTAAAAAAACAAAAACAAAAACAACAGCAACAACAACAAAACCCCTCAAAAAACAAAAACAAAAAACCAAACCAACCAAACCAACTAAAATAAAATAAATCTTGATGTTCTAGGTGGTTACAGTCTTTTCTGGTGTTTATTTGCATTATTTATATTCTTCATAGAAGGTTATCTTAACAATGGTAATGTCTTCAGGTATAATCTATAATCTATATGCTGGTTAGTTTCAAATATACACCTCCAGCCTAGATCTTTAAAACCTGTATGTTCAAGTGCCTACATGTAGGTATGTGCATATGAGTGTAGGAACTTATGGAGGCCACTAGGGGTTGTAGATCCTGGAGCTCAAGTTTCAGGCATTTGTGAGCTGCCCTGTGTAAGTACTGGAAACTGACTCAAGAACAGTATGTACTCTTAATTGCTGATCCATCTCTCTAGCCCCATAGCCCAGGTCTTTTACCCCAAATTCAACCCATAAGTATGTACCTATGGAATTTCATCTTGACAATCCCTCAGGCATCTCTGCCTCAGGATGCTCAGAGTCATCTCATTTATGATTTAAAACTTGTTCCTGTTTTCCTCTTAACAAGTATACCAACCACTGTTTGTCTTCAAAAAAATAGAAACCTGACAAATATCCACTTCTTTCTTCTTCTTTCCATATTTATTCAGTGTTCAAGATACATCAATATATTGTGTGTGTTGCCTAGCAATAAATGTATTCTCTTTTCTCCTGATCTCAACCTTATTCTCATTTTATCATGTAAGTCTTGAGCTTTTATAGCTTGAGTTTCTGAAAAGACACACATGGCTCTGTTTCCTTCCTTGTTCCTTGCATCCATAGTCTAAATCCACACTCAAGTGGTCTTCCAGAAGTGTGACTGTAATTACATCATTCTCTTGCTTAAACATCCTTCAGTGGCTGTCCATTGCCTTAATGATAAAATCTGAAGTGCTTTTCTTTTCTGTGTTTCTTCCTTACAGCTTCCTATGCTGGACTCTTTGGCGGCAGGCTGCAGCAATAGTTGAATCACTAGCTATTTCATGCTTGGCTTCATTTTGCTGAGGCTGCCAATTAGTGATTTAGAAGTGAACTCTTATGTGCTCTGCTGTGAAAAGAGGTCTGTTTCAAATAATCCTTAAAGAGCCTAGTCTTGTTGTTACTAAAACCCCATACTGACTCGAACCTGTGACCCACTGTTGAATGTCTGCATAATATCCTGTGGCCATCATATGATTCAGGAATGTGTGCTTTGGTTAGTTATAATCTAGTCTAAAGGAAGACATTGATGACATTTAAGTGTAGCACTTCAGACAGAGATGAGCATTATTTTTGCTTCCACTTTTCTCCTTATCATTGATCTTGAGAGAGAAGTGAGTAGATTTTCTTAGTTCTACTGAAGGTTACAAATGGTATATGAGTGCCTTCATTTTCTTGTCAGCTGTCCTATTCTGATTTGGGGAGAGGAAAGTAAGGACAGCGAGGTGTGATCAGACCAGCAGGGAACATCCTCACTTCTGGTGATTCACAAATTACCCTGTCTTGCTTGCTATTTCAAATAAAGGGATGGAATATAGAATAGAAAGAAAATTAGAGGGGACACACACATGCACACAATTTCTACTTATAAAGATGAAGAATCAGTAAAGAAAGACGGATAAATATCACAGATCTACATAAGAGAAATGTAAATAAAGTAACGCAGAAACATTAGGTATAGAGAGAAAAGAAGGGGGATTTTTTTCTTGTGAAAAATCCATATTTTTCTTTGATGTTAGTAATTTATCTGTTCAGCTGATAAACAAAATAGGGTTTATATAGGGTTGACAGTTGGACAGTTATCAAGTCAAACTTGTTCCTCTACCTGTTGTTCTTTCCTGTAGCCTGAAAGAAATTATGATTGTCAGGGGAAAAAAAATACCAACATTATGCATCTTACACAAGGATGTCCTCCACCAGTGTGTGAAGGGCACTGGGATTGCGGATCAGTTTGTCAAGGAAGCTGACGATGTCAGTAAATTTTGGCCTGTGGTTTCTTTCCTTCTGCCAGCAGTGGAGCATGAGCTGGTGCAGAGATGGTGGGCAGCCCATGGGAGCTGGAAGTCTGTAACCTTCTTCAATGGACAAAATAACCTAAATGCAAACACACACAGATCACACTCTTACTTTTGGTGATAAGATATATGTTAAGCAATAGCATCTTTATATACAAACAGTAGAAACCCAAATACTGGTAAGTGTGAAAACTACTTAAGATGAACACACAGGGCCCAAGCAATGGTAAATATTGAAGTTCTGAACAGGAATTGCTGGCACCTCAATAGAACTGGCTGCCCCTTCTGGGAAGAAAATATGCTTTAAGCATGCACTGCTGGTGTACATGTAGTTAAATTTTCATCACAGTCTCAAGAAACAGCTTCTGTTTAACTCTGCTCGACTATCTGAAACCCCAATGTCAACAGCAGAAAGAGAACATGATATGGATACATTTAGTGCAAACTGTATGAAGCAAACAGATTTGTTTCTTGAATCATTTTCCATCCTCCCTTACAATAATGTCAGTGTATTTAAGGAACCCATTATTCTCCCTTTGTTCTCCCATTATTCTCCTCTCTCCTCATTCTCCCTTAGTATGACGCTGACCTGGCAATGAAGTTATTTTCCTAGAAGCCCTAAGGTTCAAAATATGAAATGCTAACAATGGGGGAATATAAAGGCCTAAAAACATAGGAGCATTCAGTCTGAGTACTCAATAGGTCGTTCTCTGGTGACGGAGAGGCTCACGTACAACACGGTGGTGACTAGCTGTGTGTGGCTACTGTGTGTAACTATCAGACTGAGGGATTGAAGTTTTGATTTGGGTTAATTTTAATTAACTTAATGTAAATGTAAATTTCCACTTCGTACAGCTTTAGAGGAAGGAATCTACATAAGAGTTAAGACTAACAAGGAGATGACAGTCTGGTGTTTAGAAGCTACTTAGAGGTCAGGCTGGCCATTTTACATCTTTAATGTTTCATCTACCAGCCCCTCCGATGACAAATTCCCTAAAAAATGGAATAAAATTGATTCTGAATTCATATAGATTGCCTTTGAAGGAAAAAAAATCAAAGGCAGTTGTTTGAACCTGTGTTCTTACATCATCTATGGAACGGGGAGGGGTTCTACCAATTTAAAAGCAGAGAAACCGAAGATCAAACTTATATTTAAAGACAGACATTATTCCAACTCACCACCCCTACCAATGAATCAAAATATAAAACTGCTAATGTTACCATTGCTGTCTTAAGAATTCTGTTACAGGACCACCTAATATTTTCTGTGTGCGTGTTTTTTTTTTTTTTTTAAACACTGACATCTCATTTTAATTTCTTCTTAAATTATCACTTGATATGACTCTAAGATATTCTGAATTTATTTCGGAGGCAGTTTGCAATAAAGAAGCATTAATATATCTTGAGGAGCTTCTTAGTTGCTAAGTTTTAACTTTCTCAGTATTAGAGAATTCCTTATGATCATATTAATACTTTTCTGACCTTCGTCGGAACACCTTTCTAATCCTTTGTGCGTATGTGTGCGTGTGTTTGTGTAATCTCCTGTGTATGGGCACGAGGAAGCCAGAGGTATCTTCATCAATCATTGTCTACCTTATGATTTTGAGGCAGGGCCTCTTCCTGAACCTTGTTGTTTTGCCAGACTAGTTGTCCACTGAGTAACCAGGATCCATGCGTTTCTCTTCCATACCAGTGCTGAGGGCGTGCGCTGTAACACCTAGCTTCACACATGAGTGTTAGATTTCCAAATTAATGTTGGAATGCTTGAGCAGCAGACAGTTCATTCACTGATCTTTCTCCCAGTCCCAGCATAATTTAATCCTCATGGATATTAATGTTTTACTATCCATTTTATGTTATATTACTAAATATAATATTTTCTCATCTTTATTTTTTGGTACCAAGTAGGCTTGGGTTTCAGTAATTTTGTTATATGTTTTAGTAAAACACAAACGGATAAAAATGCTGGAAATCAATCAAACCACTGCGAATAGCTTATGGAAGTAATTATAAAAAATAGGACAGAATGACTTGAGAGAACAATTTTGAGGTTGTGCTCTGGGAGCATGAGAGTCAATTTGCCACAGTTATGTGATTATAAGTGCATAAAATAAAATAGTGACAAGTGGAGCCATGTTAGGAGGAAAAGGTTGCCTTTATTTAACATTTTCTATGTGCTTGGTTCTTATATTTTTTTGTTTACTGCTTAAAATTACTCACTACGGTGTTACTGTTACTGCTACTTTTTACATCATAAAAATTTCAGAGAAGTAAGGAGACTTGCCTAGATCGACATAGTTACTATGTGGCAGAAGTAGGCCCTGCATCTAGTTTCTTGTGACTTTCAGGTGTCTTCTCTGCCATTCCTCAGATACGGCTTTCAATTTTCATGATACAACATCTCAAGTTTTATGCACTTTTCCAATTTTATTCCATGAAGCAAACGTAAGTACTGCTTACCACGTTAACCATTGTCATCATACATGTAATTTGACTTCTGTGTTTTTGTTTGGGCCCTAAACTTAGTATTGTTAGTAAATTAAATACAACAACAACAGCAACAACACATTCCTTTGTAGTTTGTGAAATGCGATGTAACTGAGTCATCATTTCCGAATATTTCTGAGTTATACACACACCTCTATCACTGCATTCATTACTCTCATTGCATTTCCTTTCTATCGCTCTGTTTCAGGCTATGCATACACAGGTGTGCATAGAAGGCAAGCATTACATGTCTGGATTTTTCATTCTTGTCATTTAGTATAGTGTCTGACTTATTAGCAAATGCCTAATGATCTAAACAGAAATTATCAAAACAATTTTTTGATTTGTCTTGATAGAGGATATATTTTTGTAAAATTTGGTACACTAAGCTACTTCAGATAGAGTCAAAGGTCAGCGTGATAGCATTCGAAGTCCTGGAGAACACAATAGTAATTAAAAAAATGTCATAAGGTGACACAGTACAAAATCTTATTGTTTTTTAGACCATTCACATGACTGGGGACTTCCTTTTCTGTAAGAAAGAACTTGATTGCACTCAACACTTGGCTGACATCTTCCTCTTACTCCAGAGGGATTTCTGTTTTCCATGGGATTTTCTAGACAACTCATGGAAATGGTTAACACCAAAAATAAAGATCACTTGGCATCTATCAGGCAGTTAACTCTTTCAGTGTTGACTCTTTGCCTCTTCGAGGAGACAGGGTGACAAGAGCCTGGTCTCACTGTGTAGAACTTTTCCTTAGTTGGTCCCTGCAGGGCCTCCTACTGTGGGGTGGTAGGAGGATCAGAAGACTCATGATTTTCCTCCCTGCTGATCTCTCTGTCTTTTAAGTTTCCTTAGTTCTTTAACATACCATCTTATGAAATTTAATTTAAACCTGTTTCAAGACAGGTGTCAAGCCCAGAAGGAATCCATCTTCTCGAGCAATCGCAGTAACAGTACAACAGTAGTGATGATTGAAAAACACTGAGCTAATTTTTGAGAGCTCTTGAGTCCTGTTTCTAAAATTCTAGTTACCGATGATGTACGTTACTTATTTTTATCTTTAAAACAAACCTATGGAGTAGCTACAGTTCTTATAATCATTTTGTATCTGAGATACCTAGTCATAGGGAGAACAGACTTGGCTAAAGTTGCTAAACACTCTAACCTCAAAAGTAGCCTGAAACTGGATGCATACAAATATATTCCTAATGGGCATTCCATAATTTTCACCCAAATAGATACATATTAATCACTTAAAATGCACTATCGGTCATTCTAATATAAAAGATAACACAGCATGACTATATCTATGATGAGGAAATGTATAAAGTAGTGAAAAAGACAAAGGTCTATGAATCTGGCAAGTCTCATCTAAAACAGGGGTCTGTGGGAGCGCACACTAGAGCCTAGCCCAGCCTCGGGACGCTGCTCAGGGGAGGTGAGTATACAATGAACGGCATGTGGAAGTTTGCAAGGGCAAGTGAGGACTCAAAGGAGATGGTACTTGAAATAGATTTGTGTGGACGGAAAAGTCTTCAAAGAAAAAAATATCTGAAGCTGGGTAAGAGGTAAAACATTTATCTCTTAACATCACTAAGGATTTTATATATTATAAACTTAAACTTTCATTTTCAATTAATTGTGATATTTTAAATTGACATATATTCATTGTACATGGTCCTGAGTTTTATGAGGTCAACTGCATATAAATGTATTTAACACACTTTGAGTATATCACTCCCATTCTTCCAACTCCTTCCCAGCACCACACACTCTTATTAGTACCTTTTGTTCTCCTTAGACAGCTTTACTTCTGCTTTCAAATCATATATGCATACTTTAATTGATAAACCTAGAGAAAATCAGGGATCCAGAAATAAGCAGCAACAGGCAATATTTGTCTTTCTGAGACTGACTTAATTTGATTAAAATAATTATCTCCAGTCATATCCATTTTCCTGAAATGGAATAATTTTGCCTTTATGGTTGAAAAAAAAAACCATATTTTCTTTATCTATTTCATTTGTTGATAGATACCTAGGTTGGCTCCAAAACTTAGCTATTGTGAACAGTACTTCAGTGAGCACGAATGTATGCAAATATAGACTTCAACATAGAAAAAAACAGCCTTAGCAAATGAATGATATTAGATTTTGCTTTTAGAAAGCTTCACTGTGGAAAGTCTAAAGGAGATTGGTGGTGGAGGCAAAAGAAAAAAATAACTCATAAGGTTTTTGGCTTGGTAAAGAACATAAGAAAAAAGTAATTTCTTGGGGACTTGAGTGACAATGAATCTGGTGTGTGTGTGTGTGTGTGTGTGTGTTTTCATATATATATGTATATATATAAAATTTGAGAGTTTATTGTGTGCCAAACTATGAGCTGTGAACACAGCTTACCTCATTTAATGATACTTATGGTTGTACATATACATGCTGTAGGTGAGAAAACCGCAGATAATTGAATTGGTAGATTAGTCAGTATCACATCCAAAACAGACTAATGTCATCACCGACTCATTTGTCCAAGTTTAGCTCTGGAGTCTCGTCTGTGCTCTTCTTGTATAGTCCTACTGTCGCCCTCACTCATCCTCCGATTGCTTCCACGTCTGGAGCCTTAGTGCAACTTTCTTCCTAGATATCAATATTTATTATATGTGTTTACACATCACTTCATCTTAGACCTCAGTCTTCGCCTCTGCTTCTCACTTGTGCAGCCTCGCTGTTTGCTCTGGTCATTAAGATACAGCTGCAGTCTCTCAGCTGGATGAGCTGGACTCAGGATCTGCTAATCTCCTCTGGGCACCATGAGTGTGGAGCCTTGTCAAGTCAAGCTATGGAGCTCCAAAGTTTAGCTCTGTGGCTTCTGAAATTTGTGTTTTGAGGGTAGCTTGAGGAAAAGCTGTGTTAACTGTACCTTCATAAACACTTCTGTGGAAAGTTTTACTTTAAAGGCACTTTCTGATCCTTTGATTAAGGAGTTATGGGAAGCAGCTTGTGGGCACTTTGACTACAAGACAAATTGAGATTTGTTGCTTAAGGAGATGAAACAAAAACTTCCCTAAAATATATAGTTATGATAATTCTTAAGCCTGCCTTCCTTCCTCCTTCCCTCCTTCTCTCTTTCCCTCACTCCCTCCCTTCCTTCCTCCTTCTATTTCTCTTTTTCTGTCTTACTGTCTGCCCTTTTTAAAACTTTATATATGAGGGTGCCAAATCTCCTGAAATTGGAGTTACAGACAGTCATGAGATGCCATAGGGGTCCAAAAATCAAACTCCGGTCTTCTGCAAGAGCAGCCTTCAAAAGCCATATCTACAGCCCATGCTATCTTGGCCTGCCTACCTGTCTGTTTCTTTGGAAGCCACAGCAGAATGTCAAGAGAATGTATAAAATGGAGTATGTTTGTCCCAGAGCAGGTTGCTAAATGAGTAGAAGAATAAGTAGTGAAAATGATTTCTTTTTCTTTTCTTTTCTTTTTTTTCTTTTTTTTTTTTTTTGAGACAGGGTTTCTTTGTTGTAACTCTGGATGTCTTGGAACTCACTCCATAGACTAGGCTGGTCTGAAACTCACAGAGATCTACCTGTCTCTGCCTCCCAAGAGCTATGATTAAAGGCATGTGCCACCACCACCGATTTTTTATTTTTATTTTTATTTTAAAAGAGTGGAACTTAATCTCTATTTACAGGGCACTGCAAGATAAGAAATAAGAAACTCAGAGGACAGCTTCATAGAGTATGTACAGTTTACAACTGTTCAAGTGTAGATTCTTTATAAAAAGTACTATAATAACAAACCACATGTAAAAAGAGTGCTTAGTAAAGAAAGAGTAAGACAAATGTATGAGGAACACAGCCTAAAGCTACCAACTCCGTGCTTCAGCTGGACCCAGGTCCTAGGTGCCCCATCCTGAACTCGAAGGCGAAGCCTTCAGACATAGTTTCTGTCACAATGTTTTGATCTTCCTCTTCCTCCACTGAGAAGTACTTCGCAATCAAGCTTGATGAGGCCTTGTATACAGACTCTTTTTCATGATTTTCATAGGTTAAAGAGTTGTTGATGACAATGTTGGACAATAGTTATCTCTAACAATTGAAACTTACACCCAGAAGCCTCCTCCCTGAGGCCTAACTTTCATCGTCCCAGAAGGTGCTATACAAGCTGCCAATGGAAGGAAGCAATCACTAGTCTTATCCATCTGCGATGCCTTTGAACCATGACAACAACTAGCATGGCAAGATACTCCTACAGGTTCAATAGTGACAGTTATATTGTGGAAGTAATTAACAGTTGTCTAGTTGTACTTAAGGCCCTCTGAGCACAAGGGGAATCATGTCTGGTACTGAAAACCTAGCCAACTACCCAGTGGCTTGTGGGGCATGTATCTTAGAGAAGGATGTTTTACCCCCACTTTACTAAGTTAGCCTAATTCCTAACTGCATTCTAAATACTATACCCACAATTAAGAGTGGCTTTGAAGCAGATGGAGACCATCACAGAAATAACAACCAACCATGGGGGCTTCAGCCCCAGGGGATACATCTCTACCACAGTTCTTGCACCTAAGGCTCAGGGAAAATTCTAGAAGATGTGGTGGGAAGACTACATGAGTCAATGGACCAGGGAATCTGCTGTGAGGTGTGTCTCCTAGAAATGACAGAAAAACTACATCTGTGATGCCTCAACAATATGGCTGACTTAATAAAACCTGTGCAATGACACCACCAATAAACATGCTCATGTGGAAGGGAGAAATCTCATCGGGCTCTATCCCTTGATTAAGAGCTACAGGCATCAAGGAATGCTGAGAGCTAGGGAAGTAGTCTTCCCCAGAAAGGGGCCTCTACTTGGTTATCCAATGTCAAGTGGTCAGCCTTGAATTCATGTACATGCAATCAACAATGAATGAACTCAGCAGGTTGTATTGATATATGTATATAGCATATAGCAATTAAAGATGAGAAAACCAGGAATTTGAGAGGGAGTGTAGTCTGCGCATGTGTGGAAGACATAGGAAGAGCTGAAGGAAGGAAAGGGAATAGAAGGAAATGATATAATTACATTTTGATAAGGAAAAAGAAAGTCACTTCTGGAAACAGATAACTACTTTGTGTCTTGCATCAGCTTGTAACCGTATCGATAAAGGAACATTGAAGACGTAGGCATCACTTGCAAACAAGGCTCTGTTACTGATAAAGAAATAAGAACTTGGTTCTGCCTGCAACTGAGCCTTTTACACCAGAAGCTACATCTGTAGAGGTCTTGATGATGGAGGAGGTTTGCTTACTACTCTAAGTCTCGGGTTCCTTGACATTTAGTTGAGGATTTGTTTTTAATACAGAACTGTTTCCTACAGAGCTCTCCCTGTCTCCACAAGGAAACAAAAGTTCAGACAGAGATGGAGGAGACGCAAAGAGCAGGATGATTTGGGCAACAACACAAAGTTTTTATTTGCCAGATTCCTTACTATGACTTATACTTTTTAGAAATATACAGACTAATTGCCAAACTAACTTATTTAAAACACTTCCTGTTAAAGAGGGCAATATTATCAAATCTCAAGACCATTCTCCTTGTGGGGAAAAGGAAACTTTTCTTCTTTGGAACCTGATTTTCAATTCAGAAACATGTTGGATAACTTTTGTTATCATAGTTACTTGGTCTACTAAAACTATTTAAAATCCATTAAAAAAAAGTAGCTGAGTGCAGATAAAAAGGAAAATTTAAAATATTCTCTATGTAAGTGACCCACAGAGAACAAAAATAAAACCCGCAAGAGCGATGAATGGCAAACATATTCCTTTGAAATTCTTTGAAATTGAAGGTGTAGTTGATTTTTTTTAAACATTGTGGATGCTGTATATTATCTAATTTTGTGATCATGTAGTTAGGGAAAAAAAATCCACTCTTTTTAAAAGTTCCTTGATAACAGTAACATATATGAGTTACTGATTTCTTCTACCTACTTTACTAACTGAATTATTTACAGTGGTGATTCACTGCATTTTTTTCATATTCCCTATTACTCTTGTTTCTGAAGCAAGCCTCTGATATACAGGTACAATTAGTGTTCATTTAATTAAATTGTGCCTGTCAAACAAATGCCTGTGTACCAAGAGTAATGAATTACTAAAGTGCTGAGAAGATGAAGGCCATTTTGAAAATTGCTTCAGTAGAATACATATTCAAATCAAGGCAAAAATTCCCTCTGTAAAATGGAGGGTTGAAATAATAGGAATGGGTTTTTAGCAATTTACTGTATCTTGTACAGATCATTACACAGGGACCATTACATAATACAGTCGAGTTTGGAAAATCTAATAAGAGAAAAAAAATTGAAAATGACTGGACTCTCTGAGTCATAAAATCATATGGCTTTTCTAGGTAAGTGGATTCTGTGCATCCTTTGTATTGGCTTCAGTGCGGACCCCTAATTAAGAAGGGTTATAGAATTATGATAGCAATCAAGAAATACAGGAAACAGATATTTTTCTTCCTTCTTCAATTTCAGAAGGATGCTTCCAACCACACCACACCAAAAATAAAAACCTGGAAGATACATCCCGTCTTTTCTCCATCAACTGAACTTTAGAAAGCAACCACATGGAAACTCATTATTATTATTATACAAAAGCTTTTAAAAAGTGAGAAGCAAACCCTAGACACACTGTGGTAGCACTGGGTTCCTCTTAGCCTCAAGTGAGCTATTCCCTGATGTCTTTCTAGGGAAAATAGATGTGCTCAATTGCAAAGCTTAAATGATAGCTCACACAGGAGGGTTTCTAACTGCTTCAAGACTTTCCTCTCTCCCCTCCCCCTCCCTCCCCCCCTCCTCTCCCTTTCCCCTCCCTTTTCCTCCCCTTTCCTTTTCCCTTCTCTTTCTCCCCTCCCCCTCTTTAGCATCATCATGTTAGGAAAACAAAACAAAACCCCAGACTCCACTCTAGCTTTCAGATCATTAGCACTACTGAAGTCACTTCTCATTTAAGTAAAGCTGGCCTTTCCCCCATCTACTGACTCTGTGGGTTTAGTTATTTCCTGCTTCCTGCTGTTTACATTTTGCTCCCCCCCCCCCCCCCCCCCCCCCCCCCCCCCCCCCCCCCCCCCCCCCCCCCCGTGAAGCTCATTACCTGGTACAAGTATTGGAGTGAAAAGCATAGTGCCCTTAGTGCCATCTCTGGAGCTCGTGTATCATGATGTGTTCCTATTATTCAGTAAATAACGATGATTTTGAACTTGGATGAAAATAACATGCAACATTACCTTGACCTACCTTGCAGAAATGAAAGATAAACTTCACATGCTTAAAAGCAGCAAGACATCCCCCACCTTCAATTTGCCTGAGAATTGTTTCAGGCGATGGGATAGTTCTGTCATTCATTAAAATTTGACTGAAGTATTTGTAAGAAATGTAACAACAAGATAGTGCATTTCATAAAATTTTAACATCAAGGTACCAAAAAAAAAACAACAACAAACCTGCAAGCTTTACATTTCTCAACAGTGATAAGTCAGCCTGCATTTGAAAGCAGAGGAAGCAAGGCACATACTTCTGTGTGAGGGAGTGGCATGCATAATTAACAAGGTTTCCGTCTCATTAGGAGCTATTGTGGAATGTAGACTCCTTGGAACCCTGGGTGTATACAGTTTAGTGGTAAAAGCAAGCACTTTGGATTAAGTAGGGACTTGAACTCCAATTTCACATCTCCCCAACAACTTGGGTAGATCACTGATTCAGTTCTTTGAATTCATGGCTCCAGTCGTCTTATCTAGAAATGGAGATAATAATGGTGTCTATCCCAGAGAATTATCTTGAATCTTAAATGAGCTAATCATCTAAATTAACTGTTTTATGTTAGCCATCTGCTCAGCACCCTACTGTGCATTTTTAACTAGGAAATTTCATTCACTTAAACATAAAGTCATTGTTGACAGGTAAAGACTCATAATTTAAGTTTTTGTTTGTTTTAAATATGTATTCTGTTATTCCAATGTTCTCCCCCTTTTTATGGTTTGGTATCTTAATGTATCAATAAATTTTGATACTTAGAAAATAAAACAAACTGTGTCAAACAAAAGATAGGCGATTTACGGTAAATGCATAAGGTTGAAGCTTTTACTACCCATGATTGATATAACAATGTGTACGTACCAAGTGCTATGTATGAGATAACTTATTTTTTCAATGTCTACGGTTGGTTATTTTGAACTCTAGGAAATGGTATTTTAGAAAGCTTAAACCACTTGCCTAAGTTTTAAGTCAGTCATGGGCCTGGGATCCGAACTTAGAGCTTTCTAGCTATGTTATCAATATCTCTTAACTGGGGGTAATTTTGCCCCCCATCTCTGACAAGACCAGGGACATTTTTGTTGGTTATTTCAGTAGGGGAGTGCTACTGGAATCCAGTATGTAAGGACTGGTACTGCTGTTAGTCATCAACTCCCATGCTCAGGACAGACCCCAACCCAAAATTCTGATGATGCTGACGTTGAGAGACCCTGCAGACCTACTGGTCTTTCCAATTTGCCCTGTTATCAGATTAGAATACAGAAATACTCTATTAATATTTTGCTGTCACACAAACGTGAGACTTTAATAAAGTTGCTCTTGAAAATAGCAATGACTTCAAAAAGATGTATAAAATGAAATCAAAGAAGCAAACGAAAGAACCTCATACATCTCCCAGCAGCACAACTACCTTCGACTTGGAATCTTTCCCTCATTCCATTTGACTATGGGAAAATTTGCAACTACAGTGCAAAATGGAGGAGGCTGGCATGGAGACCTAGTTTGGCTAGTCACAGTACTCACTTCCCTGATGTGAGTTTAGATCAGGGTTGAGCAGAGGCCTTATAAAGCCAGCCAGAGTCTTCTCTAACAATGGGATTGGCACATGAATTTTAGAAAGGTTTCATTGCACTGCAGTTGCTAGGCTGAAATTTTGAGCCCCGGAATATGAGATAGTAAAGAACATAGTGATTAGAGAGAAAGAGTCTACAAACCCAGGCTAACACTAAAATACTGCATGCCCAGATCTAGTGCACAGAGCAATGGGCTGTTTCATGATTTAAAAAAAAAAAAATTATTTTGTTCAACTTAGTTTGTGTTGGGTTAATAATCAGAAAAACCCTTCACAACAGAGTTTGAATGCTTTCTTGTTATGTATATTTTAAATAATTCTGTTTTAGTCATACAGTGTTTTATTACATTTTTAAAAAAGAAAGCACTTGGGTGGTGGCAGTATACACCTTTAATCCCAGCACTCGGGAGGCAGAGGCAGAGGCAGGTGGATCTCTGTGAGTTTGAAGCCAGCCTGATCTACAGGGTGAGTTCCAGGACAGCCAGAGTTACAACAGAGAAACCCTGTCTCAAAAAAATAAAACAAAAGAAAGAAAGCACAGTGTATGCCCTTGATGAGTCCTCATCAGTTCTAATTGGACATGGGTGTAGGAATTATAAGTACCACAACTTCATCTCTACACTGAAATAAAGTATTTCTTTAGTGAGAAAGAAATTCCTTGTTATGTGTATGGAATACAGTGAGAATCCCATTTAGGTGTACAGTGGGTTAACATTTACATCTTTGCAGCTATTTGTCATTTGCAGCAATTTGTCGTTTTCTTGCTCTGAATATCTTCAAACTTCCCTCATCTAGTTCTTTACAAACTATATAATCAAGCCATGCATGGTGACACATGCCTTTAGTCCTTGCACTGTGGAGGCAGAGGCATTCTGATCTTTGAGTTCAAGGCCAGTCTGGTTTACAAAGCAAGTTCTAGGACAGCAAGGGCTACACAGAGAAAATCTGTCTCAAACACACACATACACACACATACTAACTTAAACCAAACCAAACCAAACCAAAAACCCAAAATACATGATCATTGGTAGTGTCTGTAGTTACCCCAGTATGCTGCATAAACTCTGGACTTGCTTGTTTCCCTGACCCAGATGTACCTGGGTACATGGTACCTTACATGCACCTCTTTCTCCTTCCTAGAATCTGGTTAAGTACCAGCTCACTCTTTAGTGCTATGTGATCATGTTCTTCAGCTTCCCTGAGTGGGGGAGAGTCCAGCATCTGTCTTTCTGTGCCTTGTTTATTTCATTTAACACAGTGGAGGACTGAGTTTCTTGTTCTTCATACTTGCTCCGCATGCGCACCTGGTCTGGCGATCGGCACATGTTTAATAAGTACCTGCTGAGTGGCTAAGCATCTGGCACTGGCTATTATATTTTGTTAGTTTTTTATGGGATAGTTTGGTGCATTATGCTTTTTTTCCTTCATTTCCCTTCCCTATTGTACAATTCTACTGACCTTTGGGAAACTCATTATATTATTCTCTTACACAGATTCTGCAGACTCAGAATTGTTCATTGTAATAAAATACACCATAGTTTGCAGAATAGAAAAACTATTTCATGAACCATCTTAAATTTCCTAAACTCATTTAAAATCATAAAATGTAATATTCCATTTGATCTGTACCCACAGCTTTGTGAACCTCTCAAAATGCAGTAAAAGTCTATAAGATGTTGAAACAGAACATAGTTGGACTTTATTCTCTGTCTTATTATATTCCTTAGGAAGCATCTTGGTTGGAAATGGTCAAATGTAAAACTACACCTTGACTAAATGAACAGGAACACAGGACAAACAGGGAATAGCCAATATGTGGAAATTTTGATTAAGGTATTTCTGCTTCTAAACAGAAATTCTGGTTACTGGACCTGTCACTTCTATGCTGGCTTCCAATATGTTTAGCTAAACAGAACTCCAGCTCACATTCCTGTAGCAGCAGGAGGTATTCATGAGATATATATAAAAGGTTTTAGCTCATTCTGCTTTCATCTAATCATGTGTTGATCTGAAAACCCCAAGATTTGGCTCCCCAACTCCAGCCCCCCACTTTTTTCCTCCCTCTTCTTAGATTCTTTCTTGAATATTCTTTGCTAACCCACACAACACAGTGAAACCATACTGACTGAGATTCCACTTTGGCTCTGGGTGGAGAAACGTGTGTCCTGCTGCTGAGAACACATGAGAACAGGTTCAGTGTCAGGAGGTAATTCCTGGCTGTAGTGTCTCCTGAGCCAGATAGAGTCCATGTGGCCAATGTGGCTTAAAAACAAAATCACTCTCAAAATGGTCATCTTGGATGATGATCATCAAAATCTATAGCCAGAACTGCTGGCTGAACTGTGCATGATACAGGCAGGGAGAGGCTGACGACAGGGTCTGGACTACTCTAGTCAACAATTAAGATCAATTTGCATGGTAGTCTGAGTTGTAATGACACGTTTGGGCCGTTCCCTGCAGAAGTTGCCACCTAAGCAATCTGTCTTGTTGTCTGGCATCCTCCCTGGTACCTGTTCTGCCCTGTGAAAAGCCTGTCTACTGTTTGGAACCACTGCAGACATGGGAAGAACCCTACACCTGAGAAGAAGGAAGAGCACAGATCTTTTCTTTGCTGAAATAAGTGCCATCAGTATCTCTTTAGAGCTTATAAAATCACAGCATTTTACTCTTAGAAAGCACATTAAAAAGAACCTAACTCATTTCTTTATTATTTTATGTAGTTATGACACCGAGACACTTTAAAAGTTTAAGCAGCTTGCATGATTGAGTCAGAGGCCACATCATCACCGTCACGCTTGCTAAATCTGTGACTGCAATGCGTCCCAGGAGGAAAGAAAATCTAGGGATCAAGAAGCTCAGGAAATTGCTATTTCTCTTGGTCAGCCTTTTATTAGAATGACTCCCTCTGAATGTCTAATAAGAAGGACTAATTGTGACTTTTATTGCCATAAGTGAATGACTTTTATGAAAGTGTTTCATAAAATAAATCAAATCCAAGCCTGGGGTTTCTTATCTTACTCTTTTTTTGTACTCTCATTAATGCCAGGTCACATATTATAGTTTTTGCTTATTTATTTCATTTAAAGTTTTCTCTCCTGACTGTTAAAACACAAGCTCCATAAGGGCAGGAGATCGCCACCCCCAAACAGGATCTGCGTGAACTACAAAGAAACCAACATCAAAATCACATTCCTTGCTTTTCTCAGCTACGCCTTGTCCTAGAAGCTTACTATGGTTGTAGTCTAAAAGCATGAACGACTCATTACCATGTGACTCTAGACAAGGAGCAGTGCTGAAGAGGACTTGACTCTGGGACTTCACTGGATGGCCTATTTTAATCCAAACAGAAGAAAGTTTAAGGTGGGCATCATAGTGACTGGATTTAGGGCTTTCATGGCCTCAGCTAACTGGTTTTTAGGAATTACAAATAAGCCATAAAAATAAAAGAAAACAACCCAAAGTGAGAGTTCTGGGAGTGAAGGACCACATCTCTAGTTCTGGAGTTTAATCTCAGGAAGTGCTGGGAAGGTTTTGATGAACTGACACCTTATCCTGCCTCCTACCCCCCCCCCCCCCACACACACACACATACACAGGCTCAGTGACAGGGTGGCAGGAAGAGCTGTGAAGTTCTTTAGATAAAACCCCTTAAAACTCCCCCCAGAGAATAGAGGATTCTAGCCAAAGGACTTGGCTCTAAAATACCTCAGAGCTGGGTGTGGCACAGAAGTTGCAGATACAGCACACTCTGTGTGTAAGACCAGGTGTTCTGAGGGACCCTGCTACTCTGGCTTTGTGTTTGATGTTGTGATGTGGAAAGCAATGTCATCACAGATCCTGTGACCTTATCCCTGCTGTCTTAGGTATCTGGTATTGGCATTTCCCATGAACATTCAGTAGATATCCATACATTGAAGTGGGACTCAGCTGCAAAAGCAACACTCAGTGTCAGGAGAAGCATAACTGTGACCAAAATCTAAACTGTGACCCCAGCACTTGGGAGGCAGAGGCAGCCAGATGTCTGTGAGTTTAAGGCCAGCTTGGTCTACATGGTGAATTCCAGGACAACCAGAGTTACATAGTAAGACTGTTTCTCAAAAAACCAAAACCAAAACCAAAACAAACCTTGTGAAAGTTGAACAATCTGTAGTGTGTAATAGCAAAGTGGGCAGTGTGGAGGTTGGTGAGAGGCTGTAAGCTGTTAACTGGAGTAAAGGAATATGACACTGTAGTAGTTATACTTTGTGTGTATTTAGGGATGATTTATAGTCACAGAGCCATCTTTGCATCTATGGACATTCAAAGTCCTGTTAGTGCTCATTTCCTATCACCATAGCATTAGAAACAATAAGATTCATTGAAGAGGCAATGCTAACTGGATTCTGAGTTGAGGCATGAGGGGGAGACTAAATTGTCTGCTCTTACCTTGCCCTCACTTGCATTGTTGGGTTATCTGTAATTCTGATTACTGTCTCTATGACTGTGGGCAGATCACAGAGGCTAAGTGTATGAACTATTCTGTTCTGTAATGTTATCAACCGAGAATGTAATTGCTACAGATAAAACAGAACCAGAGGGGAAAAAGATTGCACAAAAGATTCTGTATCTCAAAAGAACCCTGGGAGATGACATCTCTTGATAGTGCATTGCCTGAAAGTATTCACTCTTCTAAGCAGTATCTAGCCTACGCTGATTGGGCTTCACACTGGTACACTGAATTGCCCCTTACCACGTGGAAGAAATGAAATGTCAACATAACTCTTTTGTTTACCTGTAGGTAAGCATAGTCTTGCTGCCCTAGAACAATGAGAGTATCTCAGAGGTAAGACATATATCAGGCACGGAATGAAACCCAGCTCACCCAGTCAACTAGAGTTCCTCAGATTCTCAAGATCACCCTCTTTCTACTCACCTAAGAAACAGTCAGCAGAACAAGGGTTAAACTGAAAGAATTAAAAGATTTCCTTCCCCTCCTCAGAACTAATGTGCTTGAATTTAAAAAATGACAGAAAATGTACTTACATCCTGGTTGGACATTTCCCAGTATGGTCTCTCTCCATAGGACATGACTTCCCACATGACAATGCCGTAGCTCCAGGCATCACTTGCTGAGGAGAATTTTCTGTAGGCAATAGCTTCTGGGGCTGTCCACCGTATGGGAATTTTCCCACCCTGAAAAAAGTAAATAGGATATTTCTCAGTTGGCTCACAAGTATATTAAAACACAGGCATTCCATTTAAATATCTCTTGTTTGAAATCCCTAAGCACTTGCTAATACTGTTGGCAATTTAAATTAAAACAGAGAGCTGGGATAATGTTAAAATGGTAGAGTTTTTCCCCATATAATTGCTACTCAGGAAAAAAAAAAAACAGCTTTGATGGGGAAAGAGTCTCACTTTGGAAAGATTTTATTTCATTCATTAGAGAAATTTATTTTTACTTTAGATTCACACAATTAAACACACTATTATGCCATTTGGAGAAAGTTCCAGATTAAGGGACATTAAAAACTAAATGTTATTCAACACTCATTAAGCACTGTATTACATTTATAAATAATAATGAGACTAAATCTCTAATTTAATTGAAGACAAATGGTTAAATAGGCAGAGCAGCCTGTACCAACTCCACATTTAGGAGAATATTTTCTTGCTTTTCCTCAGCTATGATTACATTTATTTCAAAAATATTTTTTTTTACCATGAGAGCACAGGAGTAGCATAACTTTTATTTTTCACACGTTAGGGTACATTGCATTTTTTCCTTCAGTGTTCAAGTTTACATCTGAACATCATAAAGAGACTAAATTGCACAAATTTATACCGTTTAAATGCTAACATCTGTCATTGTGTCATACTTAGCTTTTATTAACATTTATTACATTGTATCTGTTGAAACACTCTGTAAATCCGCCTTTACTGTAATGACAAGAATAAAACAATTCATCCATTTGATTTAGAGCAATCTTTAAAAATCTCGGAACGGCCACATTGCACAGATGTGGGCACCTCTCGTGCCACTAGATGGCGGTAGAGAACAAGGAGCCGCTCCTGTCTGACACAAACCCAGGAGGTGGCTTCAGTTCCCAGCAAAATTATTTCCATCAGTCAGAAGCTGCCGCCATGGAATTGTTTCAGCATCATCAGCATTTTCATGTGCACAGCATCTGGCCTCGCAATGTGCACAAAATCTATGTTAAGGGGAGTGTGGGGGAGGAGCGGAGAATAAAATCTACGTATTTTCTTTGACCCTTGATGAATTTAGGATTGACAAACTTATCTTTTAAAGGTGAAATTCTCGAGTATTTTAATCTTTAATTGTTTAACAATCGAAACACTATGAACTTCAAGAGAAAAAGGATAATCTGAAGTAGGAACAATTTAGGCTTCATAAGGCAAATGAACGAATTAATGGAATCCTCATTTCAGAGACGCCTGGAGAAGAATCGTTAGGACCTTTGGGAAGACCGTCTTGAATCCAGTCCTCTGGTTTCACAGGCAAGCGAGCAGGGGAAGAATTAGATTCCTTGGTATCTGAGGTCTACTAGTACAATCATACGGAAGGCGTGATGCGTCTGCAGCAGCCTGGACAGGGGCCTTAGGCATTGGGTTTCTGTGCTTTAGATCAGAAGTCTTTAAAAAAAAAAACATCGAATAAAGATTAAAAAAAAAAAATTACATTCTGAAGTTAGTGAAAGTAATTTAACTGGGTGTCGGGGGCAGAAAGGGAAAGAGTCATTATTGTGTGTGTGTGTGTGTGTGTGTGTGTGTGTGTGTGTTCGTTCCACGTGTGAGGGTGACTGTGTATGATCCCGGGAGCTGGAGTTACAGGTGGTTGTGGGTGGCCAGAAATGGATGCTGGGAATTGAACTTGTATCCTCTGGAAGAGCAGCAAGCACTCTTAACTGATGAGCAACCTCTCCACACACACCCCTCACCCCAAAAGATTCAATCTTGAACCTAATGTAACTTTGCCAGAAAAACAACAACCAAACAATAGCAAACCACACAAGCCCTAGAGTTAAATTTGAATTCTAGACAAACAGCAAATATTTTTTTAAAAGTAGATCTACCCCATAAAGGAGCTTTTTTTTTTTTTTAAATAGTGTGTCCCAACTACCAATCAAATGAGACTGGCATTTACAATAAATGAATAAATAAATCATTGTTCTTCAATTATAATTGAAATTTACATCCTGTATTTTGATTTGTTAAATTTGGCAAACCCTAGTCAAATGCACTAAAAAAGATGCTGTAAATGCTGTCGTTGAACATTAAATGATATGCTAAGGAAGCTGGTATAATCTTGCCTGGTTTTCTGTCCCTTTGTTAAGTTTTAGTGTGATCTATGGGGTGGAGCTAAGCAGCAGTCAATGGTAACTTTATGTTCATTTACCTATTGACTTGTAAATGGGATCCTTATCCAAATGATTCCCATATGCATATAAATTTGTATTTCAAACAACTTTCACATGTAAATGTGAGTTTTATCACTTTCCTTCTTGAGATTTTTCTCTTCTCCCCAAATGGAAGATATTCAAAACATTTGACAAGCTGCATTGCTACCTGTTGTGAACCACATTTACTTTAAATTTTTGTGTTGAAGCCCTAACTCACAGTGTGAATGTATTAAAAGTGACTCTAAAAAAAAGGGAATTTGGGTTAAATAAAGTCCTAAGGGTGCAATCCAATAGGACTGGCGTCCCTATAGGAGGAAGAAGAGACAGCACAGCGTCTGCAGGCACAGAGAAAAGGCCCTGTGAGGACAACCTCATGAAGCAGAGAAGCTTCCAGAAGAGCCATACTTGCTGACATCTTGGTCTTGGACTCCAGAACTACAAAGAATAAATTTCTGGTGTCTAGGACACCCAGTTGGTGGTATTCTCATGGCAACTCCAGCAGACTAGTTTTCATACTACCCCAATTAAAAGAAAACCTTTTTCAAATGAACACCACTGCAAAATGAACAGTACATCTTTATTTCAAATTCTTTGCCCATTTTTGTCTGAACATGGAAAGTGTGAGCCAGACTAATCTTAAAATAAAATCTGAAAAATGGGACAGACATTTAATGTAGAAAATATGATTATAAGTAACAAAATGTATGAATCTAATAGTGGGGTGCAAACTGGGACGGTGTTGATCTCACAGGTGGTAGAGATAAGGAAGTGTTCGGAGCATATATTTTTCTGATGAGGAATACTAAATATAGTTTATTTCTAGTTGTAAGATGAGGTAAAAAGGAAGAGACCCTTAAGCCTAGGGCATGGTTTCTATTTCCTACATTAAAAGAAGTAGGAGTTTAGTTATCTTGTGTATGCATGTGTAGAGTGTATGCATAGTGAGCGAGTGTATGTGTGTGTGTGTGTGCGCACTCGTGTACGTGCGTGCATGCTTGCATGTGTGAGTGAGGGTGTCCATGTGCCTTAACGGATGCTTGGTGCGCCCATGTGGAGGGCAGAGAACAACCTCAGGTGTTAGTATCACCTTCTACCTTGTTTAAGGCAGGCTTTCTTGTTTACCGATGTGCAGCCGGCTAACTGGTCTCCAGGCTTCGGGGTTTCTCCCATCTCTACCTTCTATCTTCTTGTAGGTGTGTTGGATTACATATGCATGCTGCCTTACTCAGCTTTATGTGAGTCCTGGGAATCATAACTCAGGCCCTCTGAGCTCCACTAAGCTACCTTCCCCGCTCCCCTCCCTTAAATAGAATGGACTAACTTAAACTGTGGCTTAATTCTGTCTACATGTTTTCACCCATGAGCACTAAGGTGCTTTGTGTCTTCTCTCTCTCATTTCTTCCTGTTATTTTAGGACGCTCTAACCACCAGATGTTTGCTTCAGGTTCCAGGAATGAACAAACAGTATAATTCTTTAGATTTGAAACCACAATCATTGCTCGTTGTTTCACCATATGTTACCGAGCAAGAGAAGAAAAGACCCTAATCAAAGTGACTAACTGAGATTCAGGAGTGTTTTCATTACTAATTCCTCTTTTACATAGCAAGCTCAATCACTAGCGAACAAAGGAGGAACATAAAGTCAGAGGCATAGATGCTACGGAAACCATCGCTAGTAAAGCTTTTACCCTGTTTTCCAAATTGTATTGAAAGCTTGTTACCTAACAGTAGGTAGTGGGATGAGAATGTAAAAGTGCTGATCACATAATGAGGAGTTCTGTATACTTGTATATCTGTGCATACCCGGAACCCTATGGTGCAGGTGCATTGCAGATCTAATTCACATCTCAGTTTTAGAAAGTAGTCTCCAGAGGACTGGCCAATCAATAGATAGGCTGTAAAATTACAAAGACTTAATTCTGAAATCTAACAAATGATCCAGAGAAAGCAAAGGCCTTTGAAAAAAATCTTGTATTTCTCATTCTCTGGAGTGGATATTTGGCCCAAAGGAAAAGGTATAGTCTGAACTATACAGTAGATTGTTTTAACTAATAGTTATCCTGCTGTGCTATAAAAATACAGAACCAATTCCTTCTCTCTGCTTTGGCACCCTTTATTTAAGCTCATGTTCCCTGCCCACCTTCCCCATCCTCCCCAGGTTTTAGAGACCACTATTCTGCTATGAGTGAGATTTCTTTAAGTTTTCAGAAGTCATTGGTTCTTAATCACTGCTATTACTTAAGTTTGTCCCCAAAGTTCCTATGTTTGAAAATAAATTCTTAGTTTGTCCTGCTGGGGTAAGTTAAAAGGTGATTTGGTTAAAAGCATACTTCCTCCACGAATGAATTAATGCTGTTATCATTGGGTGGGCTAATTATAACCGGAGTGTGTTTGGCTTATCCCACCAACATCCCTCTTTGCCTGTCTTGTATAGGTAAGTCCACATGCCAGCTCTCTTGCCCTCTGGCTCAGGGTAACATGGCAGCAAGAAAAGGCCTTGCCAGACACACATTCTTCAGTCTTGGAGTTCCTGGCTCTAGAACTGTAAAAAATAAACCTTCACTCTTTAAAATTTCCTGGCATTTGATATAGTGTTACAGCAACACAAAAGTGACAAAGAAGGTTAATTTTTTTTAAAAAATATATTAAGCACTGTAGAAATCTGTTGCAAACAGTATTGTTTTATACTACAACTGTGTAAGACCAGTCTTGGAATTACTTGTCCTTTGTGCCAGACTTTTAGCATTTATGTCAAGGACCTTTGCCATGCTCTTCTCTGAGGTCTCGTGGTATTCTATTTAATGAACCCAGAGCTATCGATGGTTTGGCCTTGTGCTAAGATAGGCTTAATGTTTTCAGGACTGAGTGGTTGTTGTTTTCAAATGAATTTAACCCTCTATAGAGTAGTGAGGTGGGAGATAAAGAGGGGTGGATTATGGAATTGAGGGGTGAGGTGGGCAAGACTTCTCTGGAGATCCATCATTCCATCCTCTCACCCAGGAATACTGTTAGGTATTGTTGCGCTGCCCCCTCCAACGCTAGCCCACCTTCCCTGTTCTGATGATGAAATAAATAATTATCTACTTTTGAAACATATATTAGAATGAATTTCTCATGAAGAATAGGGACAGATTAGAATGGTTTCAGATAAACACAAAGAGTCAAATCATCAGCTTTGTTTCCCACTTGCTAAAACAGTTTCTAAGTACAGAAAGGGTTTCTCACCCTTTTCTCATGCTATAAAAATATAGCATATAGGGATTATACCACATTTTCATTTGCTGTCTAAATGCATAAGCAACTCAGTGAATGCATTTTTTTTTGGTTTCTTTTAATAAAACAGTGCTTATCACACCATTCAAAGCTTTAAGAACTAAGATCCTTTTAACCTACTTCCTCCTAAACTGCTCTGGAAAATAATTCATTGCCATCTATTTCTCAGTACTCTCTGTCAATGAGAACATAGGTGCTACATCATTCAGTGAATAACACTATTCTGGAAGACATGTGTTAAATTAGGTTTTCCGTGCTAGAAGGCAGATAATGCAGGACACAATGCTACTGTAATGTGGAGAATTAAGCGCAGGTGTTATTATGAGGATTGCAATGGTATTTCAGCACAGATAACTCCAACAGTGCTCCCAGCATGGGTGAGTTTTATTTATCTCTGAGGTCTCATGGTCCTATTTTATGAACCCAGAGCTAGCAATGGTTTGGATTTGTGCTAAGATGGGCTTAACATTTTCATAACTAAGTGGTTGCTGTTTCCAAATGAATTTAGCCCTCTGTAGATTAGTAGGGTGAGAGATAGGGAGGGATGGGGTAGGGAGTGGAGGGGTGAGGTAGAGGTGAATTCTCTAGAACTCCATCTAGTCTAATTATTTCTAAAATAACCCATTTTCATTATTGCTTTGCAAGTATACTGTATGATAAAATCTCAGCAGGATAGGTGAGAACAATAGACTTAAATAACTATTCTCAGTCTTTTCCAGACAGCATGTTTTCTTAATGGCCACCTCCTTCCCTTCTCTTCCTGTGCTGCCTTCCCCCCTCTATCTCTCCTGTTTTCTCTGTTCAGACTGGACAACATAGTCTTCTCTTCTCAGTATATTTTTAATGTTTTTTTTAAAAACTATGGTTTATGTGGTAAGTCTGTGGAAGCCTGACCAGAAGTGATAGCTTAAAGTGTACCACATAAATTATAAAGTGAAGAATTAGTTATTTGAGGTCATCTGCTACCATTAAAATTGAGAAATTTAATAATTTAGGGTGTTAAAGATAATACAATGATTTATACCACATTTGTGAGTTCTGTTTCTCTGAGAGTCTATATCCTGTCCATCTCTATTCACGGTTGGATGTTACTTTTGGAAGGTGGTTAGATCCTGTTATTAGGATTACCAATTGGAAAAGGTGAAGCACACCTGTATTTATTCTAGTGTTATTTGTTTTGTATTTATTCTAGTGTTATTTGTACGTCTTGTTTGACACTTCTTTTTTATTATTATTTCCAGAGATTTAAGTTTTGGCCTCTGTGGGATACAGAGAGTACAGAGGTTTCAGAGGGTACATAGGTCTCTGAGGGCAAGGGGTGCAGGGTTGTGAATCCTAGTGTACTCTGGAGAAATAGACAGTGTGGAGGGAATGCAGCTGGGAAGCTGGCTAACTGGCTTTCCAGTTCCCCTGTCACTAGTTTGTTCTGTGACTCTGGACAGATTATCAGTGTTACTGTAAGTTGATGGGTTTAGACTGCATGGTCTTGTAGCTTTTGTGGAGGTCTAATAAGCATGGTTTGTTAAGATTTGTTAATAAATGTAATTCTACAGCAAGTTAAATAGAAAGAGTAGCCTTCCCTCCTGTCTAAAGCCATTTAGAGAAGCAACTGCTAAACTGGGTTGTTTCCTGTTGTGCCCACAGGCACTTTACACAAAGTCCTGAGTGAGCCTGCTGTTTTGAGCACATCAGTGAAAGAAGATCTTTGCTGTTTGTGGTGTTTTGATGCATCAGTTCAGAGTGAAGCAGTGACCTCTAATTACCCATTGTCAGAGAGGGTGATCTGAGGAGAGAAGAGATGACATAATACATCTTTAGAAGCTGTCAGTTTAAGTCCAGCTGCTCAGGATGAGGAGCACTCAGAGGAGTTCAGCTTCCTTGGGACTTAAAGGCAAACTCACATCTCACAGAGGCCCAAACTTAAATGTCTGGAAATAATAAAAAAAAATTAAGTTTAATACAGTTGACCCCATTTCAGAGATAGTTGTTAACTGGTAGGATTGTTAAAAATGTCAGAATTTTTTAATGCACTTAAAAATTGGGGTTTAATGCCATTAACTCTGGAGGACAGTTTATAATCATTAGGTGCAGAGTTGAGAAAATGTACACCTTTGTTCATTCAATTATTCCAAGTTTTTCTTTTAGCTTTTTTTCTTACATGAAGGCAATCAATGATCAGCCAGGATCCAATTGTTCATAAATGACACAGTGTCTTCTCTTACTCCGTCCTGTAAGTCTCACCATCAGCCTCACCAGAGTGACACTTGGAAGCACGTACCTTCTCTGAACTACTCGGCAGTGTTCCTTCTACTCAATATCTCACTTCCTGTTGTTTCAGTTGGATATAGTTGGTTGTGGCTCAAAGAATTCATAAGTTTTACATTTCATACAAAATTTGTGCCTGGCAATGTGTCTTCAGTCTCATCCAATTGAGAGGGAGAGGCGGAAAGATCCCTTTTGAGCACAGAGGGTCAAGGTTACCGGGCTGTGACCATCAGGTGTCTACTCTAAGTTGGGAACTAGGTGGGATGAGTATGGTAAATGATGTAACATGAACAAGTTTCACTTTTCAGTGTTTCCTTACTCATCACTATGCACTTGGCTGACGATAAGAAAAAGAGAAGGGGGAATTTTCTGAATTTTCAGTTTATAAAGCACAGCACCAGTTGGAGCACTGAAGGCCATTGGTGGCACCCACCCATCCATCCATCCATCCATCCATCCGTCAGTTCTCTTAGTGTTTCGAAAAATCAAATATTTTTTTTTTAACACATCTCGCATACCAAGTGCTCAAGTAAGAAAGAAGACATTTCTCCAGTGAGATCACCTTAGGTTAAGAGAGACATCGATGTAAGCAAGTACTAATAGCACTAAAGTCTCTGCCAACTTCACTTAGCAGCAGAAAAGGAGGGATGAGCAGTTTGAATGACTGTGGGCAGAGGAGAAGGCCATTGCAACAGTTGGAGAGAAAAGTAGGAGTGTGATTATAAAGAGGAAGGCCAGGGCGTCTTTTCAGAGAAATAGCAAGCTCAAAGGGACAGCCACTGAAACAGCACCAAAGCCAGGGAGTTATGGCATTTCTGAAGCTGCTCCTATTTAGAGTCCAAGGAAGGAAGAGATGGCTTAAAGTCTGAGGCACCAGCAACTTGGCTCAGCATTTGGAATAGTAAGCTGGGATTTCAAGAAGCTCTCTTCATTTGAAAAGCCTTCCCATAAACTGGTTTATTATTTCGGTTGTATCTGCTGCTATTTCTATGTGCAAAATTCTACATGATTTGGTTTTCTTTGTTTGTTTTCATCCTACTTTTATTTCTTGTGGCATAGAGATAGGCATCTTATGGTAAAATGTGGTGTAAATAAATTCCTTTTTTTTTTTTTTAAAGTATAGAGGGATACTGGGGATTGTAAACTTTCCTTTTTGACCTTTTGACTAAACGTCTAATAAAAAAAAAAAGAAAGAAAAAGGGAAATTGCTTTAATTTGGCAGAATCACCTCCAGTATGTGTGTGCAATCATGCGTCATGCCGAGCAGGTTGGAAGGTCTAATTTTACTTGCATAAAATATTCACTATTTTATAGCAGATTTTCCCAGTGAATACATTTTGGGAAAGCAGTGCTTCTTGAAATGAGCCTCCAGGTTGTTTTGCTCTGGTTTAAGTATACCATTTGGGTTCCAAGGCCTTGTTCTCATGGACAGCAGATGGCTCCGGAGAACACTGCTGGAGTGCTGAATGGCATGGCATGACAGGATCTGCATGTACTTGGCCATGAGCAGAACGAAGTAAGGGAGAGTTTTCATCATCTCCAAATGTTATTATGAGCCAATGGCAAGGGATGGCTTCAAATAAGAGAAGCACATCCAGAAGTGGGCGTTTCTTTTTTTTCTTTTTGGACAACCCAGATGTCTTAGGCCCATTTCTTAGACTAACCAAGTTGCTGATGATTCAGGTTTCAAGCCTGGGCTTTCTTCTTTGGAGCAATTTCAGAACAATTGAAACTCCTTGGATAAAAGATGCTGTTCCATCCCACTGTCCCTTTGGATTTGCTGTTTTCTCTAGAGAGATGCTTCTACCTCTGTCTTTCTAATCTAGCTCCTAATTTTCTTGGCCATTATACACATTGCCTCTGATGTGAAGTCTTTTTTTGCCTTGAGTGTCTCTCCACATTTCCCATTCTCCTCTGTATTCCTCTTCCTGTTCATTCTTTTTTTCTGGTTCTCTGCTGTCCTGTTACCTTTCACTGTGTTTATGCTTACAACTTCCAACTGTGTGTTCAGCAGAGATCTTGTTAGCTTGGTGCACTGACATTTTCTCATCACTTCAAAATGAGCCCGATCGCAGTAGCTGCTCAATTAATATTAGTTAAATGAATACTGAAGATGTAGCATGAAGCAACAATAGCATACTTATCTTATGGGTGATGAATGACATATGGTGAATGGTTCTATGGACTATGAAAGACGCAGTCATTGTGGGGCCTGAGTGAATGGGGGCTTCCAAGAGATAATGAGAACCAGGCAAGGACTCCATGTAAGATTAGATTGTAAATGGATTGTGGGTAAGGAAAGGATCAGGCACAGCAAAGTGGAAATGTGTTCAGGAGAAAAAGAGAAGAAAGCATGATGGAGTTAGATTTGCTGAGCTAAGTGGAGTGCAACTGGAAAAAATAGAGTGGCACAGGCGAATGGGGACAGATGTGGTAAGACAGGCAGGGCAGAGGTCAGCAAGAGCTTCATAAGTCGGTCTGAGAATTTGGACCATATTTTGTATCAATAGAAATCCACTAAAAGGCTTTATGTTTAGGGGTGATGAAATTATGCTTTTTATTTGGTTTTGGTAAAATTCAGATTACTTTGACTGTAGATTACAGATGGAGAGGGATGAATAGAAACAGGAAAATCTTGCCATGTTTAAGAAGCTGGCAATATTATTCCATAATTTATGGAATCACATAGTATCAAATCTTTACACATTAAAGGCATACTTACTTCAGTGTTCACATGAGATACGGTTTATTTTACAGAGAAGAATATGGTGATGTTCAACTATACTGAATACAATTTAAATACAAGAGTCCAAATCTGCCATGTAAACAAAGTTGGGGGTTAAGCTTGGAAAATTCTCTTTTAAGAACCACCATATGCAGTAGCACTATCATTACTATTTTTTCATATTTTAGGTTTACATACCAGAGTAAGTCCCCAGAAAAGGAAAACCAACAGGAAGTTATGACGAGATGTAAGGGGAGACTTACTTTGGAGATGCACTTCTGTGATATAGGCTATAAGGTCTCCATGCTGATATCACCAGCACCATGGAGAATGAGAGAAGCCAATGGCATAATTCAGCCTCATCAGAGGGTCTGAGAACCAGGAGAGCCCAAGAACCAGGGAGCCCAACGCTGAGGGTGAAGCTGAAGGTGTGTGGAGTGGTAGAATTTAGGACCAACTCTGCTGGTGCTGCTCAGGTCTGAACACCCAAGAGCTAAGACAGCTGTTCTCAACCTGTGGGTCGTGACCCCTTTGGGGGTTGAACAAGCCTTTCACAGGGGTCACCAAAGACCATCTACATATTAGATATTTATATTATGATTCATAACACATAACACTTGTAGAACAAGTACAATTATGAAGTAGCAATGAAAATAACTTTATGGTTGAAAGTCACCACAATGAGGAACTGTATTAAAGGGTCACAGCCTTAGGAAGGGTGAGAACTACTGAGCTAGAAGCTCTGATTTGGGAGGACAGGAGAAGATGGATGTGCAAGGAATAATTTAACCTTCTTCTCTGTTTTTTTCCACTCAGTTAGTAAAAGGATTGGATGGGGCTGGAGAGATGGCTCAGTGGTTAGGAACACTGGCAGCTCTTCCAGAGGACACAGGTTTGGTTCCCAGCACCCTCATGGTTGCTCACAGCTTTCTGTAGCTCCTGTTCCAGGGGATTCAACGCCCTCACACAGACGGCATGCGTGCAGGCAGAACACTAACATACATAAAAGAAGTATTGGATGATGCCTGTCCACTTTGGAAAGGATAAATTTTCTTAATTTAGTTGGTTGATTGCTAGTTTTTTTTGGTAATATATACTCACATCTTGAAATAGTGTTTCCCAGTTATCTGGGTATTCTTGGGGTCAGTCAGGAACCACACTGCCAAGGTCTCACTAATTTGTCTGGAAAACTTTCATATAAATATGTAAAATGAATATTGTTATGATTTTTTAAAAAAAATCCCTATTTTCACACTTGATCTGTAATCGTTTTTTATGTATTAGTATATATTTACTAGTGCTAAACATTTGGTTTGCTTTTTTTTGTGTGTATATTGAGATGTACTGGGTAAAAGAAAGAAAACTCACTCAGAAAGGCTCTTTTTCCTGTGTTCTCATTTATGAAATTCTATAGGTCCAATTCCTTGTTTTCATCCTGACAACCAATTTGCCCAGAGAAGAGGATGACACACAGGTTTAGTGTCATACACTAGAGAAATGGACTCAAGGTCAAGCTGTTGCAGCAATTCGGGGAACCCAAACCAGTAGTGATGGTTACCACGGGGTTCATCCATTATTTAAGCACAAAACAGGATAATTTATTTGATGGTGTTTCCTGCTTGAGTCTGGTGCCCTGGTGATGTTATAGTCAGAGCTGCTTGGAGGGCTTTATGTGATGTCAGTTGCTCTGTGTGCTTGCCAGATTACCGTTCTGAGTAAACATCTTTCATAACATTAACCTTGCTCTCATATCTTTTCAGTAACAGAACTGAGCTTAAAGCAGAGCCCTGAGAATTCAGGAAGGAAAAAAAAAATGAACGTGTAGAAAAATACCTAGGATATTAAACCCCCAAAGCTACTTTTGAAAGTAACATTCCAGGAAGGCTACTTCTTTTGAGGATCACTCTGTTCATCTTTTCATGTGAAATGTGAGCTCAGTCACTTCCAATTAGGGTTGGATAGACATTTGCAAGCAGTTGAAGATCAGGATCCTTTGGCCCAGCTCTTCCTAGTTACCTTCTAGAAATCTAGAGGAAATCTCATGTCAGTGTTGTGGTACATTAGCATAGCTGTCAGAAATACTTCCTGGGGACTGGATACTCTCTGCCTGACTTTAGCCACTATTTGAGTATTTCTCTTTCATAAGCACTAGATGACTCCACCCTTTCCCCAAGTATCTCTCAGAAGAAGAGAACTGTGTGTACGTGTATACATGTATATGCAGGTGTACAGATCAGTCTTGCCTGTTGTTCCTTATGCTCTGTCTACCTTAAAACAAACAAACTAGCTAGCTATCTATGTCTATGAGTGTGTGTCATTCTTTGTGTGTGTGTGCATATGAGTGCAGATGTCGATGGAGACCAGAGGCATAGGATGCCTTGGAGATGAAGCTACAGGCAGTTGTGAGCAGAGTCCTCTAGAAGAACAGTATATGCTTTTAGCCTCTGACCAATTTTAGACCCAATTTTGGCCAGCTTTGTTGTTGTTTTGTTTGTTTAGTTCTGAGATTGTATTTTAATTACAACATCCTCTTTTAGCCCTGGAGAGATCCTAGCTAAATATTAATTATATATTGCCTGCATTCACAGTAGCAAAAAGGGAAAATAACCTGGTAAGTTTTTGTCTGCCCTGTCCCTGATACATCCCTCTCCCGTCTTTGTCTACAAAGATCATGAGGCCAGGTGCCCTGCATGCAAATGAGACTTCTCCGCCCAGAGTACTGGGACCCTGCCTCCTCTGGGGAAAGAAATATAATCAAGGAAAGCCCGCCATTAAACGAGCTTGACTTCCATCAGAAACGGCTCCTGAAGCTTTCTTTTGTGTCTTGTCTAACTCTCAGGCTGCAGTGGTCAGGGCCCATGTCAAATCCTCCAGGACCCATGTCTGGTCCCCTCCACGTGCCTTCCCGCCCCTAACTTTCCGCCCCTGGCCAGGGTGGGAAACGGAGCCGAGATTCCGTCAGCTACAGTGGTGGCATGTGTGTGGTGGGACCGAAAACCAACATTGCCTTCCTTTATTTTTTTTATTTTTTTGAGATAGGATACCTCACCTGGAATCATCAAGTAGGATCAAGCAGGCAAGTAGAAGTAAGCTGGGCCAACTTCCCAGTGAGCTCCAGAAATTTACCTGTCTTCCTTTATCTATCGGTACCAGTGCTACCAGTGGTTTTAAGACAGCTGAATGTTTATAATTTAAAGAAAATGACTCCTCTTACATATAAGGTAGTGGCTATTCATACTGTAGATTGTTGTGCCATAGGTGTGAATGTCTGCTACAGGCTCATAAGTCTTGGTCTGCAGCTGTTAGCACTGTTTCTGGAGATTCAGTAAACCTAAGTTGTAGGGACGTATTAGCTGGAGGAAGTAAGCTAAAAGCCAAAATAACTATTTGTTTTAGGTATCTGCACAGTGAAAAAAAAGTAAACTATGACTATCAGTGATGAAACTAGAAAGAAAGCTTACAGCTATCAAAATTGTAATCTTTAAAAAAAATTGGTGTTGATTTTAAAAGAAAATCCTAGATACTTTGTGAGTTTCCTTTGTTAAATGATGGAGTTTGTTTGATATAGCTTGTTTAAAATAAGAAGAGAACGTGCTTGAATGTGTGTTGAAGGCAGAATGCCAAGCCTATCACCTTCTGAACTACTGCCACTGAGTGAGGACAAAGGGAACACTAGATCTGGGTCTAGCTTACACCACAGGAAAAGGTGACAAGTCCCCACCATCTGACACCCAGTAAGAAGTCGATTTCATTTTAGATAGATTGAAAATTGTAACTCCAAGAGTTTGTCTCTGCACTTCTTAGTACTTTAATTTTTGCCAAAACATGCTGCTGATCTTGGAAACATCATGTTTTTAAGAAAATTCAGAACTCTCTACACTTCTATCCCTCTTCTAAAAGCTCATCTATTTCGACCAGATGCTTAGCTTTCCAAAGTATTATGGAATTTAAACATTATGTACATCTCCTCTGTAACAATTTTTCATTTTGTCAACTGGGAACTTTCAATAAGTAATAAAAAAAAAAACCCCTCATTAGTAGTTCCCTTATACCAATGCACTTTAGCACTGAAGGAGAAAAACATGTTTTTCCCCCCTCCATTCTAATACATTGATCTTCACAAAGGTTGAAAGATAATAAAATATCTAATAAAAATGCATAGCTTTGACCCTCAAAATCCTTGTAAGTGAAAGGGGATTAAATATCTCTGAATGTTAAAAATCTGTACTATAATCATATTTCCTTGGCATGCTGATTTAAAGAGCTTTACATGACAGTGAAGTTATACTAGCCTTGACACTACGACGGGCTGAAGAAGATTCAGGTCTGTTTTTATATTTAATTGCGGTGTAAGGGTCAGACTGTCAGAGCAGGATAGTCTTGCCAGTTGTCAGGAAGGGCTACTTTTGAGAGCATCAAATTAGGGATGCAGATACCTGGCATTACTTTCAACCAGGTTCTGAATTTCTAAATCTGGGGAAATGGCTGAGCATCTAGGTATGCATTATTCCTGTCATCGTAATTTAAGGGATTGATTGCTCCATACTTGAAAGGGGAAGAAGGAGGGGATTAGAGGTGAATGTTAATGTCAGATATCGAGTTAGATTTTTACAAGAGTAGAAGGTAGGTATATATTGTCAGGAAAAGGCAACTAGCAATCGCATTAAATTTTAGTAATTAAAATGAAATTTTATGCATTCCGTGATTAGGAGAAACATATTAAAATAAACCACCCAAAATATACAACATAGTACGAAGATTTCAATTTGTTGCTCATCTAAAATATGTATTAAATATGAGATATAATAAATACAGGTTTTTCTTCTGCTCAAGGGGTCTGTCAATGCACTCCAACCAAGGAAGGAAGTGATGGAATGATTCATCTTACCCTTTAATATGACTCCTTTCCTCTCTTACTGTCCAAAGGTGGATGTTTAGCACTGCTGTTGTACTCAGGGGGCTCCTGTTTAGGATTTGGGCTCTACACCACCTCTTAACAAGAAGCTCCATGTGTATGACTTGATAGTGAGTCAGTCACCACATGAGGCTTCCATATCCATTAATTTCTGTTTTTTGCTTTTTTTTAAAAGAGATCAATCCATGTTCATTTCTCATATTTGGATAATTTTCCTACTTCTGTAGAGTCTATAGGCCTTATCAGGATGAGCCGATATCTGGAATAATTGGCACTAAAATCCATAATCTATGTCTGAAAATATTGCCTTCCTGGAATACCAGTTGCTGCCTGCTGCAGAGACTCCCAGTACCATGTCCACCTTCAGGGAGACCCTTCTCTTCAGCCTCCATCACAGTTCACCTGCTGCCTAGGCCCTGACTGTGCATTGGCCCGTGCAGAGCTGCTGCCATTCCTCTTTCCCCCTATGTTGTTTCATCTCCTTTTTTTGTGGGTGAGCAGCTCTAGTCTACCACCGGCAGAACACTGGTCCAATAAATATATCTCTTAGAATCACATTTCTGAAAATTCATTGGTTATGATTGGGTTATATTTATGACTTAATGTTTTATAATATTAAAGGGAATTATATGTGTTAAATATGCTATACACATTGATATTGTATATGTATATTATATGGACATATAAATTATTTCCTTCATACTTCACAACTTTGATGCTGTTATATCTTAAATGACATAGTTATTTCTTAATGTCCTTAACTTTAAATATCCTTTAGTTGAACTAAGAGACTTATTTCTTAAAACTTATACAAACATTAGAAAGTGTGTCAGTTTCTACCTCCTTGTCTGCCTTTTGAACCATACCTCACCCTTGAGGCAGACCAGACACTTGACTGGTGGATCCCAGAGCCACCCTACATGGGCAGGTCCTTCATTGTAGGCTCTAACATGTGACTCCCACTGTTGTCTGACTTGAATGACAAACCACAGAGAAGGGTGTAACTTCTAGGATCACATATGGCAACACAAGTTGTCAGTTCATTCAGTTTGGAAGCATGTAGGACTGAATCTACAGTCTCTAGAACACTGATAGGTAGTAAACAAGATACACAGAAGAATCACACAGAACTATCCTGCCTTCTTGCTTCTTTCCACCAACTGTTGTGAAACCTGACTCTTTATATAGCTCATTTGCAAGCTTCTGGGCATACATGGATAGTCTCTCAATCACATGCCTTTCACTGAAATGGCAGCAAGCACGGTCATAAGCAAGGTGCTGCCTCACATTCCCCTGTATCCCACTTATATTTTCTTTCCATGCAGAAGGCTTGCTTTTGTACCTCAACATTGCGTCATTACTGTAGGTACTTTCTCGAGGTTCTGATTTTTAGAAAAATGGTACTGAAAGAGTTAACACTGAATCACTATTTTTTGTTTTACCAGCTCTGAAAATTCAGGACGTGAATTATAGTCATATGCGAGTTTTGACAAAACACATTTAGGAAAATGCTTATCTGAGTGCTTGTTATATATCTTTGTATAATAAAAAGGCATAAAGGGAATATTGAAAAGGAATTAATTTTCATATTTTCAACACATTTCTTGATCATTCTGTGAAGTATCGTTTATTCTTCCAGGCCTCATATTCTTGACAAATTTTAAGTTTTAGCTTTTGCAATAGACTTTGGAATTGCACCATTGTTTGCTGTTTTGTGTTCTTGGTCTATTTACTATACTGTGAGATGAAAGTTAGGTTCAGAGCTCATGCTTCTGAGTCACAGTGCTTGAATGTGAACTCTGGCTGTGTAGCTTGTGTGCTCCATGCCATTTGGTCATTTCCTTCCTTGTCCATACCTTGCTTTTTCGTATATGACTTTACAGGGATATTGCATTAATTAAAGTACAAGATGGGTCTAAAATGGGAACAAAACTGATGATCTAATGAAAGACTAATTATTCACATGATTTCGTTATACTTTAGTTCTCTGTGCTGAATAGGATATGGAATGAACTAGTAAGGGAAAGCATCATTTCAAAATAGGGAGCAATGTGGTACTCATACTGTGCTCTTCTAGAATGATGATTCTCTTTTTCAGCCTTCACACATGTCAAAAGGACCAGAGTTTAATCCTCTTTCTCACATCTACTGCTGTGCTTTGCTCTCTGGCTGTGTAACACTGGGCCCTGAAAATTTGCTGAGCCTCTGTCTGCTCATTTGTAAACACCAGATGATAATTCCTCATAAAAGTGTTTACTCGGCAGAAGTTTGCCTTGCCTAGCATTGTGTGAGGGACCCGTGGACACAGAGAGAAGCTGAGAACAGATCCTCCACTCAGCTCAGTGATGCTTAACGGAATCTGTTTCGGCCTTTGAGGCAGGTAAAAGGAAGGTTGGAAAGAGGAGGAAAATTACTCAGGGAAATAGCTTGGTAAGGTACAGAGACACTATTTAGATTTAGGCCTTTGCCATTAAACTTGTACTTTTTAGTTTAAAATGAAAAAAATTAATTACATTTATTTATTTATTTATTTATTTATTTATTTATTTATTTATTTATTTATTTATCTGTGTGTGTGTGTGTGTGTGTGTGTGTGTGCATGCTTGTGCACATGCACACTCAAGCTCCTGTGACATAGGATGTATGTGAAGCTCAGAGAACAATGTGAGGGAGTCTGTTCTGTCCTGCTACTATGGGGGTCCAAGGCATTGAACTCCAGTCATCAGGTTTGGTGGAAAATTCCTTTGCCTGCTGAGCCATCTATCCAGGCCTGCCTTTTCTTTTATATATTAAAAAATGCTATTGCTATGTCAATAAAACAATAAAATAGCTGGAATAAAAATACTGTATAAATGCTCCATGATTTATGTATTAATGAATGTTTTTATTTGGAAATTGGTGTTATACTTCCTGTAGCACTGAAATGATTCCTTTCAGCATTTAAAAGCAAACTCAGCCTAATGGTACAGGCTGCAGACCTAGTACTACAGAGGCTGAAGCGGGAGAATATCGAGTTCAAGGCCAACCTGGATAACTTAGTAAGACCCTGTCTCAAATATATTATAATATAATGAAGGTGGTATAACATAATGTATTAAATAAAATAACATAATATATAAAATGAAATAAAAGAATTGAGGGTATACTTCAGTGATGGAGTATTAAACTAGTATGCTGAAGACTCTTGTTTCAGTTTCCAGTACTGTAAATCATGAAATAGTTTGAATGCTTCTAATACTTTTTTCTTGAGAATACTTATTTCTTTATTAGTAGATAGTTCAAAGACCCATTTGTTAACTTTTAAAGCTCTTCTTTCATCTTTAAAAAAAAAATCAATATCTTCATTCACCATAGTAATAAAACCAAGGGCAGCCACGGTATACACAAGAGGTTTGAATACTCAGTCAACTGATTTAGGTAGCCTTCTTCAGAGTGTTAAATGGAAGCACTCTGGGAAGAAAGCTTGCAGCACCATAACCTTTGGGATAGACTGACTTAAAATGATGGCTGGGTCATGGAGTGACCCCTAGCCTGTTGGTTCAGTCGAGTATATTAGATGCTCTGGAAATTGATAACACACCTAGAAGCCAAATTGAACGTTGACAGGTTGATGCCAACTTCATCATGATCTAACCAGTAGATCCCTGGAAGCGTTCCAGACCAGGCACCCGGCTGAAATTGGACACATAAATCAGCTGAAGGAAAAACTCCTTTCACGACCCTGAAACATTTCTTGAGGTCTATGACACATCTATCTTTTCAGGATTTTATTGCTGATGAAGAGATATGCCTACTTATTCTTAGAAGCCACACATCCTCCTATCCTTGCCTTTTAGGCAAGAGAAAATGGCCTATGATTTTCTAAAAGGACATTGAAATGAGACTCTTTCTGTCTTAATTTTGACCATAACTCCAAATGGCCAAGGAGAAAAAAAAATCAAATCAAAACAAAAAGCTAACAACACCTAGTGAGCATATTCTACCTACATTATCTCAAGGCTTTAGAGAAAAACAGACATTAGAATACATTCTCCCTCAGTGAGAAAGAAGAAGCTAGGATGGGAGGAATTATCTTTGGAGAATATCGGAAATCTCCTGTAAATCCCCTCATCTTAAGTCAAGTGGACCCACTGGGAAAATTCGTTAGCCCTTGGAATTTGGTGGAATATGACATTTGATTTGAATTTATGTCTGGACAAGTTTAAAAGCGAGAACCTGGTTCATTGATGTCATTTCTAATGAAAGAAAAGAGAATCTAGCTTTGAGTCTAAAATTTGGCACTCAAAATACTATCACAGTTCAGAACATAGTGAGACTATGACTGAAGATGTTAGTTCTCTGAACTTCTTGGATAATTTAATCTTCCCTGTGTCTTTGGTGTAATAGCCTGCATGGGATACTCAGTTTTCTTTTCTTTAAAAAATTGATTCTTTGAGGATCTCATGAGACATTGTATTTTGATCATGTTCAACCTCCCCACATTCTTCCTAGATCCATGGCCACATTTTATATCTACCCAATGTTTTGTTCTATTAAAAAACAAACAAACAAACAAACTCCTCCAGCCCAATTATTGCTGGCTACATACTCTTAAGTATGTAGCCATCCACTGGAGCATATTTGGCCTTCCAGGGGCCATACCCTTAAACATAAACTCCCTCTCCTAGAAGCTATCAATTGCCAATAACTCCTTAGCTAGGAGTAGGACTTCATGACCACCTCTCCCATCTACACTAGGATGCTGTGTAGCTTGAGCCTTCATAAGTCTTAAATATGATATCAAAACCATTGTGAGATCATTTGTGAAACTGTATAAAAAATACTGTTTTCTTGTAGTCATCAACTGCCTTTGGCCCTTACAACCTTTTTTCCCCTCCTTTGCAGTGATCCCTGAGCCTTGGGAGGAGGGAGTATGATATAGATGTCTCACTTAGGGAGGAAAATTCTGTTCTGTAGTCTAATACCTCTGCATCTTGACTACTTCTGGTTCTCTGTGTTAATTGTCATCTACTGCAAAAAGAAGCTTCTTGGATGAAAGTTGATAGATGCACTAAATTATGGGTAGAAGGATAACTCATTAGGAGTCAGATCATTATTATTTTCATTTCACAGATTAATAATAGTAGGTTCTCCTTTAGGATATATGCCCTATTTAGTCATCAGTTCTGAGCTCCAAATAATGATGCCAGGTATGGATTTCATCTTGCAGAGCAGGCCTTAAATCTAAGAATAAAGTGGTTGGTTACTTCTACAATATTTATGACACTGTCGCACCAGCAGGCATATCTTGCAAGGCAGGTAATTATTGTAGCTTACAGGGCTCACAACTCTGGTAAGATTGATGATTAATTTTCTACTTAGATATCATACCTTAAATGTAGCACCTTCCAGTGGAAGCTTCCTATGGAAGCTAGCCAATAGGGATGAAGCATCAAGGCTAGTACCAGATTGATTTATTCATGTTCTATGACTCAAGTTTGTAGTATCTTCAGCAATAGGATCTTACTATCAAGTTCTGGAAGGTAAGCAAGAGTAATGACAATAGCATGTAGTGTTTTGGGGTCTATGGAATCACAGTGGCAAAAACAACAAACAAACAAACAAACAAAAAACTCTAAAAGAGGTAATACTGGTGTTGGATTTTTAGTTTTATATTTTTACTTACAGTCAAAGGCATCTGACTCTTTTTAATATGTAATAATTTCTGTGGTTTTGAATACAGAAAGTTACAAGAAAACATTTGGTTAAATTTAGCAAATTTGCCAGGTGATGGTGGCACACACCTTTAATCCCAGAGCTCAGGAGGCAGAGGCTGGTGGATCTCTGTGAGTTTGAGTCCAGTCTGGTCTACAGAGTGAGTTCCATGACAGCCAGAGTTACAGCAGAGAAACCCTGTCTTAAAAAAGTAAAAGAAAAGAAAAACAACAACAAAAAAGCAAAATTTCTTTTGAATGCTTATGGTATACAAAATTATATATAAAAATGCTTTGATGAAAATGGTCAGCTTATAATTGGAATAAATTAGTTGCCACTCCATCACAGGGCTTAGGAACAGCTGATTGGTTCAGTTATTTGAGGCATAAACTATATGCATTACAAAGGGTCAGCTGTGGACTCTAGATTAATAAAGTAGCCAGGAGTCTTACAATAGATGATGTCTCATTAGTTGCCTTTGGGTTTCTTAAAGATAATTAAGGAGTATTAGATCTCTGTCAAAGTTTGAATAAAGTACAAAGGATGACTTTTAGTTTACATTTAACTATCCACTCTAGCTACAGTAATAATATTTAAATTGACAGTGCTTTTACAACCTCACCTCATAGACTCATCTTCCTTTAACTTGTTTTCAGTTCTAAAGGACATCTTAATATACCACTATACATGAGTTCTGGCACTAGAATATCACCAGCCCTATTCATCAACTGAATCTGCTAGTAGTTTTCCATAATGGTGTCATTTTTTGAATAATATGAAATCAGATAATCTCTCACTGATGATGTATCTCACTATTTAATCACTCTCTGAGTACTGATAACAAAATGACAATAACATATTAGCATAATTCATCATCACATGTACCTTTGCTCTGGGGATATTTTATTGTAATATACAATATAGTGGCTGTCACTTTGATGATATATTACAGCAAGATTTTCTCAGGAAGAAACACATTTTGATGGAATGCTATTCGTATCAGATGGTACTGCCCAGGGATAAACAGTGGAAAACAAAATTTAAGCTCCTTTGCTTATAGCATTTGTGTGAAGGTCAAAAGCACTACAACTAGTAAAAGGTTATTGGAAGACAACAGGTATCTCTCTTATAGAATAGTATTTAAAAGTTCAATTTGCAAGTGGGTCAAGACAGGTTTTATCCTTAGTAAATATTTAATGTCCACAGCACTGGCACTATGCAGTGGCCATTTCTGCAGCCTGCAGTACTACTCAATGAAATGACATTCTTAAACAAGATGTGGAAGCTTGCTTGGGGCAGAAGTAAGGTGACTTCCAAAGACAGATTAAAAGTGAATGCCATGTATCATAATGGTGTTCCTGCAATCCCTCCCCCTGAACAACCCCAAGGTCTATTAGATGTTAAAATAATTTAGAAATATCCTTCCTCTAATATCCAGAAGGAGGAAGACTAACCCTAGGTTATATAACAGTGAATGATCAGTAGGATTGGAAACTGTTTTCTAACAACTAATCTAGTGATTGATATGAAATAAAGTTAATTGTTGACAATTTGTGATTTAAAATGCATCAGTATGGAGATAATATGTTGAGTAGAGAGGAGGTCTTTATTTGTATTACCTTGGACAAAGAGTTTCATGCCAATGAGTATGCAGTTGGCTGAACATAATTACAACTATCCACCAGAAGAACAAGGATGGTGTTGATAATGGTAACAATAATGATATTAGCTAACATTCACTGAGTGTTTATTGGGCATATTACTAGATATTTTTCAAATATTACTTTATTTTACTTTTTTGGTTTGTTCAAAGACTTAACTCTGACACAAGGAATTCAGAGAATAATTCTTTTAAGCTACTGTACACATCTTAAAAATATTTTTCCTTTATGCAAAATATTGCTCAATCTGTTCTTGATGTAATCACTTTTGTTGATGACTATGTACAGGAAACCATCTTTAGGATGTTCCTTAAGCAGAAGAAACAACTGCACCCTAAAAAAGGCATGCCTTCAATTTGTTTATTTTTTTTCCAGGCTTCTGAGAAGAAAACAGTTTTTTTATTTAACATAAATAGGTACTGGTGAACTCAGATACCTGGGTTTTCCTGTAATTAATTGGATATGTTCTCTCTTCTCAGTTGAGTCTCCTCAGCATTTTCTCTGGCTTCCTCATTTAAATGACAAGGTCCCTCCTCATCCTGGTCTGTGTAAGTCAGAACATTTCATAAGTGCTCGGTCTATAAATGCCTCTCTCACTGAACTGGATAGCACTGTCCTCATTTAGTTTCTTAAATATTGTCATAAGGGCTTCAGAAGCCTTGATAAGGGCCACTTACCAGCCCTCCAAGTCCTTTCTGAGAGCTGCAAAGTAAACATTCCAGAGGCCCTAAAGACTGCTGGTCATGCTACAGCTTCCATACTACAGCATGGTACTCTCCTTCATTCTAAATAAAGGTCACGCAGCCATTGGCAATGGCAGAGTGCACATGGGATAATGATCTATTGGGTAATGTTATTTAATGTGTGACTCTGAAGAGAGACTGCCCATATGTTTTTTTAATTTGAAAAACAACAGGCCAGAAAATTGAGGTCACCGATAACTGAGCCATAGGCTGTGGCATATGAATGAGAAAGCGAATGTTTCAGAAAAGTTTTCAGCAACTTGCCAGAACTGAGAGAGGATATCACAGTAAATCACAGGCAAACAAGTCACATGCAGAGACATTTCAGGGCTTTTCATAAGGCACCACAGTTCCCATATATCATTCGGAAAACAGCAGTGTGGTCCAGCAATGTGCCTGAGTTGGTGAGAATTTTGTGCTTGAGGGTCAATCGGTTTAGGACAAGAATGGCCTTTGGGAGATTGATGGTATTCCTGGCAACTATACTGAAGGAAGGCTGGAGCCATAGAAAATAGACACAAAGCCCTGGTTTTGAAATGTCCATTATGTACATATTTTCCAAAGTATGAGCAAATACTCATCATAAAGAGTAACATGGCCATTATAGACTTTGTATTGTGGGCACTAGAGATTCTAACTCTGGTTGTCATGCTTGCTGGGCAAATATTTTAGCAACTGAGCCATCTTTCTAACTTGGACTTCACATTATATAGCAACAATTCTGTAACTTCAGGGATGGAGTGTTGCATGCATTAATTTCTTAGAGGCAGGAGCACTATGGCTGCCTCTCCCATAATGTTTCCAGTCCCAAATAAACTCATATGCAAGGAAAAACCATTTGTGCTGTGAAAAGCATGAACTTGACAGCCACTCCCATAGGCCTGAGGATATTGCCATGGTCTGCCCTGGCTTTAAAGGAATATTTGCTTTCATTCACAAAATAAGTTTTTATTGTTAAAAGCTCAAAAAAAAAAATAAGGAGAAGGACTTATCAGTGAATTTTCTCCTTCTGCTTCTAGGGTACCATGAAGTTTGTGTCCTTCCAAATGCAATCATTTCACAACAGGGTTACTGTGTGACTGTTTCACCAGTAAATATCTTAGGGGATAAAGTAAGTCGATATGTGAATTAAGCCAAAGGCTTATTAGAGTGTGACTTTCAAGTACTTTTGTTTTAGCATGAATTTTAGTGTGAATATATGCATATTATTAAAAGCTGATAATTCTCCAAGCTACATAGGTAGTATTTATTTGTGAGACTATCTACTATTTTTTGTGTAATAGAGAAAAAAAATGGAGAAACAAATGTGCTACAAAGAACTTTGAATGATTTACCTGAAACATTAAGCTAAGATGAAGAGACCACAGTGGTCAAAGCAATCTTATAAAGAATAGAATTCCTGGGTTTACACTATTAGATTTTATAACTTGAAAGATTCAGCGACCCAAGTGTACTGGTAGTGTAATAGGCATACATGTAAACTGAATGGCTTTAGAATCCAAAAATATATACTTGCAAAAAAGAGGTTCATGGTTACTGGTTGCAAACTAAGGCACCAACACAGGTCAATGGGAGAAAATAGTCTTTAAAAAAATAGTATGTACAAGATAATGGCAAAAGAGTGAAATTGGTTTCATCAGATCAAAAATTTATTCAAGGAAAACTATACATCTAATTGTAACAGCTAAGACTATAGCAATCTTAGAGGGCAACAGAGCAGGAAAACTTCATGACTTATGCACGGAATGTTTAGACCTAACACCAAAAGCACAACCAATAAAAGAATATGTAAAACTGACTTCATAGTAATGAATGCTTCTTTCTTCAACATGCTGTCAATAATTGATTAAGACTAAGAGAATGGTGGATGGTATCCTCAAATCACATATCAGATAAAGACATTTTACAACAGCTTGTCAAAAAACTGGACAAAGAGTACCAGCAGATACTGCTCTAAAGAAGGCATTCTTTGTGCTTAGAAAAAGAGGTCCAGCACCATTAGCAATTAGGGACATGTGAATCAAAGCCATAGTGAGGTACCTCTGCACACCCACTGAGAATGGCTGTAATAGAAAAGACAGGAGAAAATGCTGGTAGGCTGTGCTGGATTAGAAGCCTTGTTTATTACTAGTGGGAGACTAAAATAGAGTAAGCATTTTGGAAAACAATCTGGCAGTTCTTCAAAAGGAATGACTCACCTAAAACTTAAATAGTTACACTATGTTTATATAACATTTCCACACTTAACTGTACCATGGCTCAGCCATTTAATTTTCATTATCCTCCCCCCCTTCTCTCTCTCCATCCCTCTCCCTCTCCTTTTCTCCCCCTCTCATTCTGTCTCTTCTTCCTCTCCTTCTCCTCTCTTTCTTTCTAGAGCCTTATGGAACTCAGGTGGGCCTTGAACTTACTTTGTAATCCAGGATAAATAGCCTCCATATCCTGAATGCTGGGATTATGTGCACGTACCACCATGAATAGTTTATATTATGGAATGGAACTCAGATCTTTATACAGCATGAACATTTTATACCAAGTCAGCTGCATTCCAGTCCCAGCAATTCCAATTCTAGATCTACATAAAGTAACAAAAATATATCTTCACAAAGCCTTACACATGAAAGGTTGTGGCAGTATTAACTACAATAGCCCTGAGACAGAAGCAATGCAGATTCCAACAACTTTAATGGAAAATAAATTCAGTATTCTTATACAATGAAAATTACTCATCAATAGACAGGAATGAGTCTTGACACATGATATATATCTCAAGGAAGATACTCTTGAAAAGCAATTGTGTTTACTGAAAAGATATTCATAGGCATTGGTATGCAGCTTTTCTGGTTGAGTGCTTGTTTACCATGCATGTAGTCCTGGATTCAGTTCTTGGAACCACATAAACTGGGCATGGTAGCACACTTCCAGAATCTCAGCTTTTGGGAGTAGAGGCAGTAGGTTCAGTGGTTCAAGGTCATTCTCAACTACATAGTGAATTTTAAGCCAACCTGGCATATATAAGATTATGTCTCAACAAGCAAGCAAGTCAACAAGCACACTAAGTATTAAGAAATGTTATCCACAAATGACATGTATTATATGATGTTATTTGAAATGTCCATAATTGGCAAATATGAAAAGATAGAAAGAAGATTTGTAGTTGGCTAAGGCCATGGCAGCTGCAAAAGAATGGGGAGTGACTACAGATGAGTAAGAAGTTTCAGGAAGATTTAAAACATGTTCCAAAACTGGGTTATATTGTTCTTGGTTGCCCACTAGAACTTGATGGCAAGATCCCATTGTTGAAGACAATATACATTTTGATCACAGGGCATGGAAAAATCAAGCTGGTACTTCCCTGGAAATTTTCCTCTAGCTGGCTAGTTTTCATAATGTCAGAAAGTGCTATTTAGGCTGCTGAGATAGAAGAGCCATTGACAATCTCACCCAGCCGTGAATCCTGCAATCTACAATAATGACTTGCCTGACAGAATATGTTCATCTGTGCAATCATGGCACAGGTACCATGGGGGTAGCCAATGGCTTTATAATTGGATTTAATTCCTGCTCCTGAGGAAGTAACTCATACATGCTATTGTAAACCTGACCAAGAATATATAACTAGGATGGTCATAGGTCCTACTACAATTATTTTGCTAAAGGGACATAGTATCAAACTACCTTCTAAATACTTATCCTTATACCCATAGATTAGTGTATCTCTTACCCCTTATTAGAGAAGCTTCTTTATATACAGAGATGCAACAACTGTTCAAAGTGATGAGACTATGCAACTATGGAATGCTTGCTGCTAAAAAGGGTATCTTTGAGTCATCTTCCCATTCCACACCAAGGCAGAGAACATCATGGCAGAAGGAGCAGAAAGACTGTAAAGATCAGAGGTCAGGGAAAACAGATGCAAAATAATGTCTTCTGGATATGACAGTAATCACAATCTTGCAGTTGCAGTGACCAGATCACTGCAAGGTCTACACAAATTAAGCCAGTCAAACTCCAGCATAGAGTGTTGGAAGATGGAAAAGGTTTCTCATGAAGCCCTGCCACTAGTTAAGGGGTCTTTTGCAGTTGATGGCCACTCAGGGAGGGAGAGTCAGTTTGCTTAAGTGGTGTGGCTCATGGTCACCCATTCTTCAGTGGATGGTGCCTTACATCCATGTGCATGTGTGCAGAATTAATTGGACTCAGTGGGTTATAAGAAGAATAAAGAAGAAGAAGAAGAAGAAGAAGAAGAAGAAGAAGAAGAGGAGGAGGAGGAGGAGGAGGAGGAGGAGGAGGAGGAGGAGGAGGAGGAGGAGGAGGAGGAGGAGGAGGGGGAGGAGGAAGAGGAAGAGGAGAAAGAAGAAAAGAAAAGGGAGAAGAGGATAAAGATGAAGAGGCAAGGGAAAGAAAAGGACATTAAGTTTGGAGACATGTGTCTCTGTGTGTGTCTGTGTCACTGTCTGTCTGTCTGTCTGTCTGTCTGTCTGTCTGTCTCTCTCTCTCTGTCCTTGAGGATTTAGTAGAGGGAAGCTGGGGCAATGGTGGGTATGGTATAAGTAAATTTTATTCATGTATGAAGTTAAAAAATAAAACTAAAATGTTGAGTTACACAATTCTGTAAATATGAAAGATTATTGAAGAACACATTGTAAATAGGTACTTTTTTGATATGTAACTCATGTCATGACAGAATTGTTACAGACACAATAGTCATGAGATGGTATGGCCCACAGGGTATGGGGTTAGGTTCTGGATTCCCTGCTGCTGAGCCATAGACCAAAGTGGGCCATGAAGAGAGACCAAGGAGGTTTAACAGCCCACCTCCTCAAAGCCACGGCTCTCAGAAGTAGTGGGATACACCAAAAACTGAACCATCATGAAAAAATTTGATTTTTATGTGTTCTGAAAAAATTAAATGAATATCTTTTATGACATCACTGATTTTGATGGAATTGAGCATACATGTTGCTATGACAACAATTGTACTTTATTACACTCATAAAGAAAAAATGTTTGACTTTATTGTATTTCATGAAACTTCCAAATAAACATGATCTACTGAGTCTTAATGAACATAGACCATTTGGCTGAACTCAAGGGCAGACACGAATACTTACTTCATGTATTCTCATTATCTATGGATGCTGGTATTAAACAAAATATACTTATTTCACATAATAGCTATCATTTTTAGGCTAATGCATATGAAACTGCATTAAACATTTCAGAAATTAATTCTAAATTATGAACTGTTTTAACAAATAGGAGTCATGCCAAGGTTCAGCGGGAAGAAGAATTTTGAAAAAATAAGCATTTAGAAGATTGATGCTACCCGTGCATTTGATTTAGTCAATAAAAAACAACACACTTAAATTTATGGAAAATAGTTTAAAACCTGAATTTAGGATAGAAGGCACATTTCTGTAGTAGAAGAGATTCTACTTTTAAATAATTATTTTCTTCTTATAATGCAGGTAAATCAAAGTATAAGGAAGTTAATTTTAAAAGCTAATATCGGTTTTAGAAAGGAACTGTGTAGAAAGAACAGAACCTGAGCTTGAATCCTCACCCTCACGTGAAACTTGTCATGACCACATGTTCCTGTCACCCCACATTGGGGAGCAGAAGCAAGCATGTTTCAGAAGCTTGCTGGCCATGCAGCCTAGCAGGAATGGCAGACTTGTGGTTTCATCAGGGCCCTGTCTCCAAACAGGGCGAAGAGTTATAGCAACAGAAGAGGCTCAGCAACTTCTCTGGCCTTGACACGTGCATATACAGGCGAGCACATCTGTACATGTACATGCACATAAAACACACATACCCAGTTGAAAAATATTCATATTATTGAAAGGCATTTTTATACCCATAAGCTATAGTAAAATGTACTTCACTTGATTTTATGTTGAAAGTTGAAAGGATGAAAAACAAAAAGAAGTAGAAAGTTAAAACAAATTACAGATATATATCAAAGAAAAATAGCTGTTCTTTTTCTTGAAACACATGATTACATTTTTCCGTTATAGGTACCAAGAAAGCTAAGTCTCATAGTACTGATTAGAGCAGATCTATATTTTTTCATTGATCTCATCAACATTTTTAGTATACATTTGGGAAACTAAAACAAAGAATGAACTATTTTTTAAAATGCTACCTAAGCACTCCTCACCCCAGTCAGAAGTTAACAACTAGTATTTCTCAGTTGTGAGTCTGTAGGTCACAGGGGAGTTTTTTTCCCCTCATCTGGAGGAATCAGAGTCATAAGGCAGATGAGGCTTCTTACCTGGTCACAATGTTACAGTGGACCTTTTCTTCCTTCCCTGCCCTTGCTTCTTGGGAATGAAGCTAACTTACCTACCTCACTGATCTTTGAACTTTGCAGGAGAGTTGGTTGGCCAATGGGTTGTGGGTGAGGCAACATTCCTCACACCCCATGGGATTTAATGTGTTTCCATTTTGGGCTCTTACCTTGCTGCTCATGCCCTGCACATCAAGCAGGGCCTGCTTTGGTAGCTGTTCCTAAAGAATGAGTCTCAGGTTGGGAGCTGTGGTGCAAGCAAACCCAGCCCTAGTTCATGTGTTAAGTATTGTGGACTGGCATACTCATGAGTGAGAAATAAGGGCTTCTTTCTAGCCTCTAAGGTTTGTTGGGGGCTTTTGGTTATGTAACATTATCACAGACCATCAAACTTTATATATAACTAAAGAGGTCAATGGGGTCAATAAAATTATACAGCACCTACTATAAAGAAACCTATGTGAAATGGTGGCTCTCATGCCTGGCAAGGGAAATACATTACAAAATAGGATTTAGGATCTAGGCCACAACCCCACAGTTTCAGGCTGAAACTGAATGTACTTATACTTCATTACATTATAATCTCTGGCAACTTAAAATGGGATGGAAGCTTGTTTCCATTTGAGTTACTTACTAAATGCTAGCATTTTAATAACATATTATAGCTACAGTGTCCAATAATACTCTAACAAATTTACATCTACCTGTATTTCCATAGAGGAAAATGAAGACATAGATTGAGATAAAATATATTCTAGCAAGTGACTGTAACCTAGCACCAATGTGAGCTTTTATTGTTTTCTTATAGAATGAAGGATCTTGAGTAGACTAAACTACATAAAGCAATTGAAAACGATGTAATTGAAAAAGAAAGCAAAATAAGACCTTTGACAGGAGAATGGAGATAGGCTATCATGGCAGTAATTAGAGTCTGGAAAAGTAACTTTTATGAGTGGGGAAGATATTGCAGGGAAGGACTTTCATTTGTCCTTTTAATGCACCATAAGAGACAAAAAGCCTGACACAAATCATTGCAGGTGAAATGCACAAAAGACTTCCCACCAGATGGCTGTAAACAACTCTCAGAGCTGTGAAGCCAGACACAGAACTTCCCCGACAGTATGCAGAAGATAATTTCGCTGTGCCACAGGTAAACATTGTATACCCTAAAATCACTGAAGGAAGTAAGATATTTACTAACAGATGCCAGAGAACACAGACTCCAGGATCCAGTGTTCCCCGATGATTACAAATGCATCTCTTTACTATAATTCTGAGTGATTTCAGCAAAAACACTTTGAATCTTATCTAAAGGAGAAGCTATGGCACCATGTGTCAGGGTAAACAAATATGGGCACAAAAGCCAGGAAAGATAGTGCATGTCAACTGTAAACATATCAGTGTGTAAAACCAAAAGGTCTCAGGAATTAGAGGGTGCTAATAAATTTACAGGCTGAGAGCTGTAATAAACACATCCTGGCAAATTACAGCCTAGCCCTGTCCTATAACATTGGGCATATGAGTAGAGTTTGAATTTCACAAGATTTTCAGTGCGTTTCATTGAATCTTACATTGCATTTCTATATCTCACTTATGACTGATATTGTGCATTCTTGTGTGTGTGTGTCGGGGGGAGGGAGTTAGGATAGATCTTATTCTTCATTTCCTCCTCCTCCTCCTCCTCCTCTTCCTCCTTCTCTTTTGGCTTTTCAAGACAGGGTTTCTGTGTTGTAACTCTGGCTGTCCTGGAACTCACTCTGTAGGCCATGCTGGCCCTGAACCCACAGAGATCTGCCTACCTCTGCCTCCAGAGTGCTGGGATTAAAGACATGTGCCACCACCGTTCAGCTTACTCTTCAATTCTTAATGCCTATCACCTAACTTTTTGTGAGAAAAGAAGGAAGGATGCATGGAAAAAGAAATAGTAGAAAAGAAGAAGGGTAACAGTTCTTTCTATCTGATGCCCAATAGCTGGTCCTTTATTTTCTATCCAGACACTCCTAGCATGAGTCAGGTGTTAGGGGAATTCGTCCTCTTAATTTTCTCTAGGACCCTAATGTTTTCATGCATCATGAATGAACAGTTGTATTCATTTATAGTTCCCTCTTTATTTCTTTTTTCTTTCTTTTGCCTGCCTGCCTTCCTTCCTTCCTTCCTTCCTTCCTTCCTTCCTTCCTTCCTTTCTTTTTTCTTTCTCCTTTTTCTTTTTTTTTTTTTTATTCAAGACAAGGTTCTCTGTTGTAACTCTGGCTGTCCTGGAACTCACTCTGTAGACCAAGCTGGATTGAACTCACAGAGATCTACCTGCTTCTACCTGCTTCTGAGTGCTGGGATTAAAGGAGTATGCCACCACCACCCGGCTTCATTTATAGTTTCTTAATGTACTTTAGAATCTGTTTGTTTGATGCATATAATAAATAACATTTATTTAGGTAGTATTGTATATTAACTTAGAGACTATGTGTGTCTGGCTATTTTATCTTTCATAATTTCTCTTCAAGAATATAAAACAAAACTTCAAATGATGTCATTTAAAATTATTTATTTAGCATACATATGCATACACACATGTGCATACACATGTGTGCCACAGCATGCGTGTATAGGTCAGAAGAAAACTTGTAGTAATGGGCTCTCTTATTCTACCGTGTAGACTAAAGGATCAAATTCAGGTTGTCAGGCTTGTCAGCAGGCACCTCTACCCGCTGAGCAGTTTAGCTATCTGGCTCCCATTTGGTATCTTAAGACTTAGAGATTTATCAACATTTTACATAAAAGGAGAAAGAAGTGCTGTACATAAACATCTAGACTTGAGTCTCAACACTTGAGTGTTGTGTTTTATTACTCTTTTGATTTATTTATTTAGCTCCATTCTTCAATTTTTCTGTGTGTCAACTGGTGACACTAATACCTTTAGTAATCATCATCAATGTTTGCAGATGGCATCCTTTAAGTAGAGGATATTTTTGCCCACTTATATGACATTAAGTATTTTCATGTGACTTCGTTTGGTCACAAAGTATCCGTGAATGTGATTGCTGTCACTTTTAGTCAAGGTGTAGAAGAGCCATTGGGCTGTTTGTTACTTCCCTTCTCTAGTTACAGTGTCTAGAGATAATGTTTACAGCGGAGGCTCCGCCTCCTGCTGTTATGTGACAACACACAGCACGATTTCTAGCTACAGGATGTGCGGAATGAAGAAGGAGCAAACCTCTATTGTACAAAACGACTGAGGTGTAGTGCCTTAGATCTGGTGTGATCTGGTTAACCCTGCTCAGATCTGGTATGACCAGGCTAATCAAGCAGTAATGACATTCTCAGTTGTGAACACTTGTAAAGAAGCAAAGGTCTCTAGAAAGCATGGTCAAAAGTAGTCTCATCTTTCCTTCAGGTTGCTGTTACTGCCTTTCATCACTTGCTCTTCGGATGACATTTTCATGCTATCACTGTCTAGAAACAAAATGCAGGAGAATGATTCCTTTCTTCTAATATCACTGTGGTTATTTTGTTTCTAGGAATAGTTCAGAAAAAAATTCTCTCAGTTTAATTCCTATGGATGTTATCCTGTACATTTTTATGACATATACTAAAGTTGGAGGCAAAAATCTAGCAAACTTCTTTAGCATTTCAGTTGCCAAACTTGCTGTTTTTAGTACTGCCATGGGTTTGTTCCCCCTATGATAGAAATTGTTGAAATTTAGTTTCATGTAAAATCCAGTTTCATGGACACCATTAAAAGAAAAATAGGTACTGTGTTCTTGGGATGATACACGCATCGTCATTAAAGGTGATTCTTCGACAGGAGAACTGCTCTGTTTGGATTGAACTCTGATTAAAAGTACCTTCTACTTACAATTTTATATTTCTGATAATTGACAGAATTTTGATACTGTAAAGAATCGTTTCTGGTTCCTTCTCTTCCAATCTTTTACTGTGAATGCCCTTGGGAGGCTGGGTACCATAGGTTATGTTCAGTTACAGAATCTCTAACTGTATCTTTGTGTCATTTTGCAGGGATTTAGAATGTTAGATTGAGAAATATTTCTAAAACCCAGCAGTAATGTTAGCATGCATGTAAGTGCCTGAAAAACACAGTATAAATCCCACTGTACGCTCAGCTTTGCTTCCTAATAGCTGAACTTTCAAAATGCTCATGGTCACTTCAAATCTGGGAGAAATGTTACTAACAGAAAACCAGACCAGAATCAGCAATTTTAACCAGTTGTAGTTTAAATATCTTGTTTTTGTGAAATCTGCAATAGACTATCATATGAACTTTTGATTTTGAATTTGAAAAGTCTTCTTTGGTACAAAGGATCTCTACAATTGAAGCTTTGCTAATGCCACAGTAAAGGTGCCTGCTTGTTTTCTAATGAGAGAGAGAGAGCAAGAAAGGATGTGGATTTGGGTAGGTTGAGAGGATCTGGGAGGAGGTGGGGGAGGGGAAATCATAATCAGAATATCTCGTATGAAAAAAATCTATTTTCAATAAAAGAATGCTAAAAAAATTTAAAAATACATCTCCTGATTATTTAATGTCATATTCACTAATTCATCAATAAAAATATTTACAAATTACATAACATGTACCAAACATGGATAAGAATTCAGTGTGTACAATTGCAGATTTTAAGGTAAATATTCTCTCAGTGGCATATATTCATGGGGAGATAGGCATGTCTGTCAATACAGCGTGTCTAAGGAGTAGCAGATACTGCTTAACGTCTTTCCAGTCAACACACTACAAGAACATTCATTTTAAGTACAATGGGAAACTTGCTGGATAATCTGATTTTGTCATGAAACCATATTTATGAGACTATGTGTGGTCATTCCAGCCCTCTGCATTTGACAGAATTGGGAACAAGCATTTAAGTTGAAAGGCCCCATATGACTATCCACTGAGACAGCCAAGTGAACACTAGCATGTCTTCCACTGAAACTACAAACTCAGGCAGGGATGTCTAGATCCACACTAGACGTCTTACTGCTAAATATAATACACAGAGGCTGAGCAGAAAAAAGTGGAAAGAAGTACATAAGGCTTTTTGTGGGGCTGGTGAGCAGCGAAATTAATCAGTCTTCAAGTCTCTCTATGCAGACCTGACTATGCTTCAGGGAATTTAGATTTCAAAAGGAAACTGTTTAATAAGCTAGAAATCTTCAAATTAAATTGTCATGAGTTTATTTATTTATTTTCTTGCTAGCCAGCTTCCTTTCTAAAATTGTAATGTTTCATTTTCCATTGCTTTAATCCTGTTCCAAATATGAAAAGCAACTAAATACCTCAGAGGGTGATTTGATTATCCTTTTTATAGTTACTACATCTGCACTAATGTATTGGGGGTTATTATGCTGTTTATTTTCTATAATTTTTCTCAATTAACAGTTATTACCAGGAGCTATCTTTGTTAAATGACGGTTGCTGTGTGTGTGTGTGTGTGTGTGTGTGTGTGTGTGTGTGTTGGCACAAGACAGGCATCAGTAGAAAAGGCCTTGTAATTTTTACAACTTGGGGAACTAAAGCATAACCTTAATGTAAGATAAATTGTGTACACACAAGAGCATGGTGCCAATAAAATCTGAGTTAATCTGAAATTAGGAAAAATTATCTTAATTAAAAATGTAATTCAATAGTATTCTAGCACTTCTTTTTCTCTTAAAGGAGAAACAAAATGTTTTCATGTTTATTGCTAAAAGTGCAGGTATAGTTTATGAAAACTGTATCTGGAGAATCATTGTATAATTTTAATATCTTTATAAATTACGTAAGTGCTGTGATGGGAGAAGGGGCTCTTTCCGTGGTGGTGTTTATCATTGAGACATAGGCAGGTTTCAACTCATTGATAGCATCTGTTATCATTTAGCCATGACTACGTGGCTCATCAGTGCTTATCAAGTCCTTCAGTCCAATATGGAAGTATGCATTTTGTTTTCAATAGCTGAGTATGACAGACAAGCTGCCCGTAGAGTATACAGATGGCAGGTCAAGAGGAAAATGAGCTCATAGACAGTCTTTCACTGGAAAAAAAAAAAAGTAGTCAAGTGACATGTGCATGGTACACATTGGGCTTCTGTGTTAATGTTCATACTGCTGGAAAATTCATTGCTTGAACTAAATGCACTCGCTGTTGAGCACCAATGATTCACCACCATTTAATAGGGAGATCATTACTTCTGCAACAGGGTTTTCATTCAAGGTGAGTACTGAAGAGTCATGGTCTAAGGAGAAATTGAGCTATTATGTGCTCAGTATTATAAAATTGTAAGGCCGTGTGACCTTCCATATTTAATATTATCAAATATTAAATATTACCTGCTCTTCATGTCAATAGGTAGAAAGTCTAAAAATTTAAAGGAATGCTTCAGTTAAGTTGGAGATATCCTTATGCATCACCAGAAATGATCTATTTTCCTTATTTTGCATTATTTTTAGCTTCTAAAGTAAAACAACAACACTACCATCAACAACCCTCTAGAAAAAAAAATTGTTGTGGGATCAGAGTTGAGTTATCTCATCATTATCTCTACTCATCTTGGACCATTTTCTAGATTGAGATGGTTTTCATCACATTGACCTTCAACTGAGAAACCAGAGCTGTACAAGAGTGTTGGCCTCTGAACTGTGATAATCAGAGCTGTATTCCAGGCAAGGATGATAGAACATATATTATTAATCTTAATTATTGAATTAGGTAGAATCTCTATTATTACATCATAATTTGGTTGCTTTTAACGCACCAAAGTACAAGGGGCTGCCTGTGCTTGCTAGTTTTATGCCAGGTTGGTACAAGCTAGAGCCATTTGGGAAGTAGGGTACCCCAGTTATGAAAATGCCTCCACCAGATTGGCCTGTGGGCAATCCTGTGGTGCATTTTCTTGATTAAAGCTTGAAATGGGAGAACCCAGTTCACTGCAGGCAGTGCCATCCCTGCGCTGGTGGTCCTGGGTGCTATAATAAGTCAGGCTTAACAAGCTATGGAAGGCAAGTCAGTAAGAAGCACTCCTCTATGGCCTCTGCATCAGTTCATTTCTCCAGGTTCCTGCCCTGCTTGAGTTTCTGCCCTGACTTCCCTCAGTGATGTCTGTTACCTGGAAGTGTAAGTGAAATAGTGTTTTATCCCAGCAATAGAAACCCTACCGAAGATACTGACATATCTCTGTAGTCAGTTTCTATGAACTTTTAGCTGCTTGGCATGTAAGTAGTAAGCTGGTCTGTTTTATCCAGTGGCTATAACAAACCTTATTAACAGAAATAAGTATTTTTTAAAATAACATGAATTGCACGTTTGTTATAGTAGATTCATATTATACTAAACTATGTAAAGTAAAACACAATAACTCTACTTCATCCCACTCTGAACAAGTATCAACTTCAAGTTTGGTTTTGTTAGCGGACAGAAGACCGAATTGTTAACATTACAGTTCTTCATTTGTAATGTATCATTTCAGTCAAAATAAATGCATTTAACAGATACAAGGGTAGCTTTGAGACCTTCTCAACCTGAGATTGATTCATTTAACAACTATATATGAATTTATATAAATGACATTGTTTACCAATTTAAATTCCAACATGCTTTCAATTTAGAATTAGGTTGTAGAGATATTTTCAAGTCAACTAATCAAAGTCTTCATTATTTGTAATGACTGCATAGTGTCCTGTGGTGTTAATGTTTAATAATTAGTTTAAAATTCCTGCATTAAAGGAGTCCAATTACTTCCAGGTTTTCTCTATGCTAAACAGTGGTTTAATGCTTGTGTGTAAGTCATTGTTTTCCTATGAAAGCATTACTGCAGAGAATAGTCAAAATTGAAAATCCAAAGTATTGCCAAGTGCTCGGCAAAATAGGTTCATCAATTTCTGCTTCTACCAACAATGTGTAAACATTTTTTATTTCTAATTATCCCTGCCAGGTCCTTACATTATAAATCTTCCTAATTTGTGCTTCTTCAATAGTTGAAAACAAAATCTTGTTCTAGTTCGCAATTTTTTTCTGATTACTAATAAGATTGAATAATTTTCAAGTATTAGTGACATTTATTTATTTTCTGCTATGAATTCTACCTTACATTTTTTCTATTTGATTATGTATTTCCTCCCCTTGACCTGTAAACCTAATGTTTTATCATTTTTTTACCTACTTAAATTTATCTTTTGTTAATTATGATAATAATTCTATATATTTCTGTATGCTTTGTGTGGCACAGTAGCAATGAAAGGTGCTCATAGGGCTGGTGAAGCCGCTTAGTTGGCAGAGAGCTTGTCTAGTACACACAAGGCCTGGGTTTGATTTCTAACATTGAAAAGTGCTTAACGGATTTTCATTATAGAAGTAAAATGTATTAACATTCAAAGACATTGCTTTTCCATTTTTGTAAGGAAACGACTTTAATGTATTACTTCATTTAAAACTCTTCAACATGCCAAATATTTGGATGGCAAAGAGCACGTTCACATCTGAGATTTGTTTGTATTTCATTCAAAAGTATTTGTGCCACAAGCTGGGCTCGACAGGAAGAATGACCCTGCCATCACTTTGCTCCTAGACCATGAGGCATTAGTATGTAAATAAACCTATGAAATACAGTAAATCATACTCTGGCATTTGTAGGCCAAATACCTGTGTGTGAAATCAGTGAAAACCAGAGAAACCAATTGTTTTTCACTTTTCATATTTTCCGTATGACTCCTTCCTTCAGCAAAACTTAATTCCAATTATAAATAAAGAAATAAGAGTAACTATGACTTTAGACCTTCCCACAAATAACTAAGAATTGAAAAGACAGACATAAACACACTTTTGAGAGATCTTAGAGAATATTAGCCATGTTATTAATACCTGGGAGCTGGGGGTACTAAGGATTGAAGACATGAATTGAGGATGCTGACATGTCAACAAGCTTTTACATGTCAGAGGAAAAGGCTGAGTCTAAGCATTTCTGCCTGTGGTTGTAATTTCTTGGTCCATTTATATTGCCAAGTTTATATTTGTTTGCATACCTTAGCTAGGGAGGTGAAAGTCGAATTGGAAGTTAAAACCAACAGTGGTTTTCATCAAATACTAAGGCATCAAAGACACAAGGAGTACACCCAGAGAGCTGTAATCAAAAGCAACAGAGTAAAAGATATAGTGACAGTCACTTCACCACAGAAGCCCACACAGCAGCACCTCCCAAACTTTCCATTGACAACAAGTTGACAGTGACAGAGAATGAGAAAGCTATATTGTTAAACAGTCTGGGGTCACAAAGGGGTATACAGATGTCCTAATGTTGAGTGCTTTAATAAGTTAATGTGCCTCAGTGAATTGCCAGGAGAAAAATACTGTACTCTGATTTAATTTGGAGCTCAAATACAGAACCCATTATGGTGTCTTAAGAGAAACATTTCTAAAGAAGAAGAAGGAGGAGGAGGAAGAGGAGGAGGAGGAGGAGAAGAAGAAGGAGAGAAGAAATACCAGATATTTTTGCATATCAAGATCTCTCTATCTCTATGCATATACTACAAATTCCTTTCTGCTCATATTTCCAGACAAGATGAAGGTAAGAAGCAGAATTGTGGAGGTTATTTACTCTTAGGTATATTTAAAAACAGATGATTGACTAGGGATTCAATTAAGCATCTAATTATTTTCCAGTTAATGATTCTTTCATTAAGCATATGCCTTATTACAGTATATTAATCAGGCATAAAATACTTAAAATTACTTTTAAATGGCTTCTTGCAACTTCCTACAACTTTATCATGTCCGCCCATACCACAGAATGAACTCCAAATATTACAAATGATGACTTATTATTATAGGCATTTTGGTGAGCTAACATATTTCATCTTCTGAAACCACAGAGTTCATGATTTCTGTCTAGCTCAGGAAAATTACCCATGTGACTAAGTTCTTTACATTCCAAATTTCTAATAGCAAAGAGAATGACTAGATTCCAGATTATTTTCTCAATAGAAAATTCTGGGTAAATAGAAATAAAATCTAGGAAAATTTTATTCTCAAGGTTGCTAGGAATACAAAATATGTTAAATCATTAGCACAATTGGCATGCATAACTTATAAATTGCTCATAGATAGTAAGTTGTTATTTTAATTTATAAGAAAAACTCAGAACATGAAAATAAATTGGAGAGGTAGGGTGACAGATGCAACAATGTACATATTACTACAATAAATGTACATGGATTAAACTCTTTATTAATGGACAGAGAGTGGGTCCTGAGAGATAATTCAGTGGTTAAGAACATTTATTGCTCTTGCAGAAGTCATGAGTTCAGTTCCTAGCATCTACATTTGGCTCACAACTGCTTGTATGTCAAGCTCTAGGGGATCTGATGCTTCTGGCTTCTATGGGCAATCACATACTCATAGTCACATGCTCTCATATGCATACACACATAACTTAAAATACTAAATCTTTATAGGCTAGAGAGTATCATATTGAGTCTCATGTATACTAATGAATGCAAATAAAAGGATCCCCTAAGATTAAATTTTTTAAAAAAGTATAATACTATTTTAGGACATCTAGAAAGGAAATGTGAAATTGGGATTTATATTATTTATTATATATATATATATAATATATTATTATGATAGATATAATATATAATAATATATTATATATTATAAATATATATTTATATATATAAAAAAGAGTAAAAGTACGTCTGAGGAATTAATTCAGTAGTAGAGTGCTTCCCTAGGAAGTTCAAAGACTAGATTTGATCCCTAACCTAAAACCAAATCACATAATTTTGTAAATCAAGTGCTCAGCATCAAAATATATGAAGTAAAACTATTAAAGACCTAGGAAAAGACTGGCAAAGACCATGATCAAGTGAAGCCTTTTCTTTTCCTCAATTAAATTAGCTTTCAATAAAGGAACAAATAAGTCACCTTGGGCTTCTTTGCATCCATATCTGCAGTAACAGAAATGTTTAGAATCCCCAAAATGCACAGGATTGCCTCCATAATCTGTTGTAAGAACATCAGGACCCATGTTATTGTTCCTGTATTTCTATGCTCTGTGTTGCTTGTCATGGAAGCTCCAGGCTCCGGGTCAACCCTCCTGTTTAATAGTCATATCTTTAAATCTTAAAGCCTTCCCCAAAAACCTTTGGACTTGATGACTTGTCCTTGGTCTATTTTTTGATGTTTCATTCATCATATTGACCAAAAATGTAAACTGTCCTTGTCTTCTGAACAACTTTCATGTCATAGATGCAATTTTTTGTTTCTTTGTTTGTTTTTTGTTTTTCAAGACAGGCATAGATGTAGTTTTAAAGCCATCTACACAGAGCATAGAAAGGAATTTCCTTTATCTTTTTATAAAATAAACAACTTGTATTTTTGTAACAATAAATTCTCAGCACACAAAGAGGAGTAGGGATAGAGAAAGGGACATCTGGATTAATAGATGGAAGAATCTGGTTGACATGTAAAGTTTGGGAATCCTTCTAACTTGGGGTACACACAATAAAACAGCAAAATTGAGAAAAGCCACTCAATCTCTGAATGAAAACAGCCTACAAAGGGCCACAACACTGATGCCCAAGGGCTTCTGATCTCAGACCTGTCCAAGTTCTCTAGTCTACCTTTTTTGGGAGGGAGTGCCTTTCTCCTTCTCAATAAACTATCTCTGTGTCTATCACCATTTGTGTCCCTGGTCCAATTCTTTGTTTCAGGACACAAAAAACTGTAATTATCAGCATGTGCCCCTGAACTCAGATATATCCTTATAATAATCGTCACCAAGTGGTTTTTTGTTGTTGTTAATATTACAACAGAGATTTATTAAATTGGTTTGCACAGTATAGTCTAGGTAGTCAATGGCTGGTGTATGCTGTGAAGTTGAGAATTTGGTAGGTAACTGCTCAGTCTACAAGTCTGTATGCCTCAGCAGATCCACTCTAAGGTTGAAGGCTTGGAAGTTTCCTTGAGGGTCACTGGTCTTCAGTGCCTAGTGGAAGGATAAGGAATCTAGGTTCTGGCTTCTGTAAAGAGAGCAGCAACAGCATCAGCAGCAGCAGAGACTTGATGCACTCACCAGCAAGAGACAAAGGTAGACAAGCAAAAAGCATCTGTTTTTCCTTAAACCAATTTATATTTGGGCTGCTGCTAGAAGGCACTGCTCAACCTGAATGGTCTTCACCTTTCAGTTAATTGTTCCAGGGAATGACCTCAAAAATCTCCCCAGAGGTATGTTTCTTACATGATTCCAGACCCAGGGAAGTTGAATTACAGTCCTCTCCAAAACAGTTTCTTACTGATTTTGGTCATTTGTGTTTTTACATTCCCTATTTAGTTACAGTGCTTTCAATGCTGTTAGGTAGAAGACAAATATGAGCTCAAAGGCAAGAAGGGGAGCTAGGAGACAGTAAAACAGCATTCTGTTTGTGAAGCCTGATATACTATTGTAATATCTCACCCCCAGCTTTTAGGATAAAATCTTCATTTAAAAATAATAGAATGTCTTAGCCTTGAGCTAACAGAATGTCCTAAAAGGGCAGTCATGAAATCAATCCTGAGACTGTGAACTGTCTTAATAAAGAGTAAACAAGGTCTCACCCAAACTGGTTCTAAGTGAGCACTTGGAAGGAAGGAGTCATATTTCATACTCCCAATTCAGAGATGGGATGAGTTAATGATGTGCCAAAACACAGGGAGGATAATAGAGGGAACTCTAGGCCCATTCGGCCTTTTTCTGGACAGTCCAATCATGTCTATATGAATGTATCTATCTTCATTTCCAATAAGTTTCCTTGCTATAAATTTCTGTGCATGTCATTTAGTAACTCTTCCTCTGTAGATGTAGATTCACCAGATGTAGTAGACATTGATTCAGGTTCAAAAGTAGTTTATTCTTTACTTAATTCAATCACAGGTTCTAAGTCCTAGAGCCCTGGAGTATTAAGGCCTCCATATGATCTAGTTTTCCAGTCTAGACTTGGAAGGCTTCAGTCTTTGGATGATATAGAACATTTACCTCCAAGCAATATAATACACCCTGAGACTTACTGCTGACTAAGCCACTCTGACTAGCTCCATCTGAACTCAGAGCTGTACTGACTCTTCTGGTTCAACTCACTCTTGTTCTGGTTCAAACTCTTCTCCAAGCTGCTGGCTCAAAGTGACCTTCTGAGCCAGCTGACTGTTTCTGACAAACCTTTTCTAACTCTGAAAGATTCTGGCTGACTTTAAGACTGCCTCAGACTAAACCGCTCTGCTCAGCTTCTATACTGACTTACGGATACTGACTTCTGCAGAGATGCTTTTGTGTCTCTGTGTCTATCCCTGAGCTCTCATTGCTCCATATTGCCTCAGTCAGCCTCTCTGCTCCTCAATCAGACTGTTTCATTGTCTGTGTTTCTTGTCCCCTGTCTTTCTGCTTCAGACTTCTGGCCTAAGACTGCCTGCTGTAACTGACTCTGCTCTCTGCTTGAGAGTCTGCTTTTATATCTTGAGAGTTGGGCATGTCCTCACTTGGACTCTCTCTGCTAACTCTTCCTCTATTAGTCACTTTGTCTGTCCTTCACTGACTAATCTCAGATGTTACTTTTTGTGTGACACTGACTCTTTCTGAGCTCTGCTTCCTGTGTCTGCTTCCATACTCTGTTTCTATCTTAGGGATTAAAGGCATGGACCACCACTGCTTCTGAATATTGAGATTAATGATGTGCACCAACATTCATAACATTCTTTTTACATTCCATCCAGACCACACAGGTCTCTGAATATGATTCCTTCATATAGACCCCTGAATGTAGACCCTCCTAGCTTTCACACAGGCCTTTTCCTCTAAATTCCTCTTCATCCTCATCCTCCTCTTCTTTTACTCCCCCTCTTCTTTCTCTTTCTCCCCCTCCTCCTTCTCCTCTCTTTTCTTCAAGACAATGTCTTGAAGTTAGACTCACTTAGAACTTGCTATGTAGACCAGTAAACTCACAGAGAACTACCTGCCTCTGCCTTCTAAGCCTGAGTGATGGGACAAAAAGCATTTACCACTATGTTTAGCAAAATTGTTCTTGACAAGAGTGAAATGAGAGAGATCTTGTAACGATGCAACAATTCTACTTCTTTTCTTGCATCAGTTTCACATCTAAGACTGAGTTATCACCAAAGACACAAGACCTCCATTGTCTTGATTCTAAGCCAACCAGTCTCCAACAACCATGTTGCCATGTTTACTCTCACTCCTCTTATAGCTTATCTCTAATAATGTTTCAATGTCACCAAGCCTAGGAATTCATTCATCTTTCTGTTTTCATTTCTCATGTCTTCATTTTTCTGCTTAGATTAATTTTTAAGGTAAAATATTTTAAAATATTCTTGCGATCAATTCACCTCTCTGACTTGCTTTTGGTTTGTTGTAATCATGTCCCAAGGGCCAACTCTGGTTAAACCAATTGTGTGCCTTTTCTGCAGCTGACTCACATATGTGAAACATGAGGATGAAGTTACATTTTAATTTCAGGATCATTCACCTCAAAAGAACTTTCTCATGTGCATAGCTTTAAAACTGTTTATATGTCTCATTACTCTTTCTAGCCACTGCCTTAGTTCTTTGCTTTCTTTTAGAGTGAAACCCTTCATTCTTTATTTCCTGGCTTCAAGGTATCCACTCTCATTTCTCCTAAAAGTCATCCACACCAAACTTTACCTCTATCTCTTCACTAAATTTATACTTTCAAAGACAATGTCCAGCATCATCATTGTTATTGCTGAATCAAGTGATTGCTCTCAATCTGTTTTTCCTGAGAACTCCTTCCTCCTTGAAATATCTCATTTTGATCTATGCCCCGTTCATACTTAGCTGCCCTTTTCCATTTCTGGCCATTTCTTCTCATATTTCTCATCTCTCAACCTCTTAGCTCAGAATGTCACAGCATTCTCTCTATTCTCTTGGTAGTCTTAGCTTTTAAATGACATTGATAGGCCAGAAATTCTCAAATTTTATTTTTCTTTCTTCCCTGGACTTCAGCTAGGTAGGCAAGTCAGTCTCTCTCTCTCTCTCTCTCTCTCTCTCTCTCAAGTACACATATCATATTTAATATAGAATTAAGTACTTTCATCTTTCTCTCTACAGTTCATACAGTCACTTTTTAAGGACGCCATGGAAACTCTGAGGTTATTTTTTTAACATTGCCTTACTGTTTTTTTTCTCCTCACACTCACTGCAATTGGAATGCTGCTGGCTCTGTGTTAAGATTATACCAAGAATTCAATCACTGTAGTTATCTCCATATTTTTACATCTGCATATGCTTTAGAATGTGAGGCAGTCAGTCTTTTTTGTTTTACTTTCAAATTAAAAGAGTACAGGCGTCAATTTTAAAAACAGTCTATTTTTGACATAAGATTCAATTATCTGCGCAGCACTCCTGACATTCAGTTAAAAGATCTGATGGAAAAATTAGTGTTACTCTTATAAGATATTATGTACAAATGCATATCCAAGGTTTATGAAGAACAAGTGTTTCAAATGAGCTTCTTATCTTACCATCACGGCAGCGATCCAGAGTCATAAGGAGGCGATGCTTTGATCTTCAGTAGTTTAAAATAAAAAATTACAGATTCACTTAGAACACACCAACTAAGCAGAGCAGAGAAGTAGGTGAGCTAAGTGAAGACCCTCACTACTCCTTCCTCCCATCCAAATCCAATGCCCCCAGTCTCATCCCCAACACTGCAACAGAACACCAGTTGTAGAATTCCTTCCCTCTGCACACATAGCCTATGGATCACATAGTCCATCCCCCTCCAAACCTACCTACCCCCATTAGGTGGCTTTATCCCAGTCCCCAACTCCAGTAGGCACCCCTGATAACCCACAGGCCATGCCTGCCAGAAAACCAGGTAGGCTACCTGTAGATGTTCTCTTTTCTCTTTGCTCCCCCAGATCCAACCCCCTAGTCTTACCCCCAGCTCTGCAGCAGAACACTTGTGGCAGTCTTAACTCTTGCCCTGCTGCCATCTCATGTGGATCCCATAGATATTTCCATTCTCATCCTCCTCCCCCTACTTCTCTCTTTGTCTCAGACCCCAAGCCTAATAGGCACTGCTTCCTAACCCAAGGGCTGCTCCTCCCAGGGCAACAAGAGATGGAAAAGAGAATATTGGGCATTGAGGATATGATAGAAGAAATGGATGCATTGGTCAAAGAAAATGTAAAATCTAAAAAACTTCTGAAACAAAACATCCAGGAAATCTGGGACACCATGAAAAGATCAAACCTAACAATTATAGGAATAGAGAAAGTAAAAGAATTCCAGCTCAAAGGCCCAGAAATTATTTTCAATAAAATCATAGAAGATAATTTTCCTAACCTAAAGGAGATGCCTAACAAGGTACAGGAAGCATGCAGAATACCTGATAGATTGGACCAGAGAAGAAAGTTCCCTCACCTCATTTTAATCAAATCTCTAAGCATAGAGAACAAAGAAAGAATACTAAAAGCTGCAGGGGAAAAAGACCAAGTAACATACAAAAGCAGACCTATTAGAAGTATACCTAACCTCTCAATGGAGACTTTAAAACCCAGAAGGACCTAGATGTGCTTCAGACACTAAGAGACACAGATGCCAACCCAGACTACTATACTTAGCAAAATTTTCAATTGCCATAGATAATTACTGTAGATAACTCAATTACCATAAGAAATAAGATATTTTGTGATAAAGTCAAAATTTTAACAATATCTATCTACAAATCCAGCCCTGCAGAAGGTGCTAGAACAGAGGTTCTCAATCTGTGAATTATGAGCCACTTGAGGGTCTAATGACCCATTCACAGGGATCACCTAAGACTATCTGCATATCAGATATTTACATTATGATTCATAACAGTAGCAAAATTACAGTTATGAAGTAGCAATGAAAATAATTTATGGTTGGGGGTCACAATAACATGAGAAACTGTATTAAAGGTTCACAGTATTAGGAAGGTTGAGAAACACTGTGCTAGAAGAAAAACTTCAATGTAAGGAGGTTAACACCCATGAAAACACAGAAAATAAATAATTTCATACCAAAAAAATTCAAATGAAGGGAAGCACATGCACTTGCACACACACACACACAACAACAGCAACAAAATAACAGGTAACAAGAATTAAGAATCATCAGTCATTGACATCTCTCTCAACATCAATGGTCTCAACTCTTCAATAAAAAGACACACGCTAATAAAATGGTTGAGAAAATAGGATCTATCCTTCTGCTGCATCTAAGAAACACACCTCAACATCAAGGATAGAGATTACTTCAGAGTTATGGGACAGGGAAAAGATATTTCAAGAAAATGGACCTAAGAAGCAAGCTGTGTAGTCATTATAATATCTAACAAAATAGACTACAAAGCAAAACTAATCAAAAGACATAGAGAAGGATACTTCCTATTCATTACAGGAAAAAAATCCACCAAGGTAGCATTTGAATTCTTCACAGATATGCTCCAAACACAACAGCACCCAAGTTTGTAAGAAAAATACTACTACATATTAAGTAATATATTGATCCTCACACACCAGTAGTGGGAGACTATTATCCCACTCTTACAAATGGACAGGTCATCCAGATGAAAAATAACAGAGAAATACTGGAGCTAACAGACATTACAAACCAAAAGGACCCAACATATATATTTAGAACATTTCGCCCAAATACAAAAGAATACATCTTCTTCTCTGCATATTACGGAAATTTTTTCAAAATTGTCCACATATTTGGACATAAGCAAGTCTTAACAGACACAAGAAAATTAAAATAATTCCCTGTATCCTATCACATTGCAACAGATTAAATCTAGGTATCAACAACAAAAACAAAAGAAAGCTTACAAACTCATGAAATCTGAACAACTCTCTACTGAAGTAAAAATAGGCCAAAACAGAAACAAAGAAAGAAATTAAATACTTTTTACAATTCAATGTAAATGAATACACAGCATACCCAAATTTATGGGACACAATGAAAGCCATGCTAAGAGAAAAGTTCACAGTACTAAGTGCCTACATAAAAAATTGGAGAGATCTCATACTGGAGACAGCATCATACTGAAAGCTTTAGAAGGAAGTGGATGGCAGGAAATAATCAAACTGAGGGCTGAAATTAATAAAAAGAAACAAAGAGAATAATATAAAGAATCAATAAAACAAAGAGCTTATTCTTTGAAAAAATCAACAAGATAGACAAACCCTTATCAAAATTAACTAAAAGATGGAGAGAGAATATCCAAATTAACAAAGTCAGAAAAAAAGGGAGACATAATAACAGACAACATGGAAATCCAGAGTACCATAAGGATATACTTTAAGAACCTTTATTCCACAAAATTGGAAAATCTAAAAGAAATGGATAATTTTTTACTACCAAAGTTAAATCCAGATTATTCCACAGAATAGAAACAGCAAGAACATTGTCAAATTCATTTTGTGAGACTACAGCTACCCTGATTTCCAAACCACATGAAGATTCCACAAAGAAAGAGAATTACAGACCAAATTCCCTTATGAACGTAAATAAAAAATACTCAATAGAATATTTGCAAACTAAATCCAAAAACACTTTAAAAAGATCATCAACCATAATTAAGTAGGCTTCATTCTAGAGATTCAGGGGTGGTTCAATATATGAAAATCAGTCAATGTAATCTACCATATGAACAGACAGAAAACAAACAAACAAACAAACAAACAAACAAATCATCTCATTAGATGCAAAAAAGGCATTTGACAAAATTCAACATCTCTTAATGATAAAAGTCTTAGAGAGAATAGGGAATAAGAGATATACTAAATATAATAAAGGCAATTTACAGCAAGCCTATAGGCAACATCAAATTAAATGGTGAAAACCTCAAATCAATTCCATTAAAATCATTAACAAGACAAGATTGTGTTCTCTCTCCTATTCAATATAGTACTTGTAGTTTTAGCTAGAGCTTTAAGACAACTGAAAGAGTTCAAGGGGATACAAATTGAAAAGGAAAAAATCAAAGTATCGCTATTTGCAGATGGTATGACAGTATACCTGACCCTAAAAATTCCATTAAGGAACTCCCACAGCTGATAAACACTTTTAGAAAAGTAGTTGGATACAAGATTAACTCATAAAACAACAAAAAATCAATAGCCCTCACATACACAAAGGACAAACAGATTGAAAATGAAATCAAGGAAACAAAATCTTTTACAATATCCTCAGATAATGTAGAGTATCTTGGGGTAACTCTAACCAAGCAAGTGAAAGAGTTATATGATAAGAATTTCAGGTCTTTAGGAGAGAAATTGAAGATCTCAGAAGATGGAAAGATCTCCCAGGCTCATGGACTGGTAGGATTAACAGTAAAAATGGCCATCCTACCAAAAGCATTTCACAGATTCAAAGCAATTCCCATCAAAATCCCAACACAATTCTTTACAGACCTTGACAGGACAAGTCTCAACTTCATATGGAAAAACAGAAAACCCAGCTAATACAATCCTGAACAATGAAAGAACTGCTGTTGGAGGTTTCACCATTCACGATTTCAAGTTGTACTACAGAAGTACAGTAATAAAAACCACATGATATTGGCACAAAACAGACAGGTTGATCAATAAAATAGAATTCAAGGGGGATATATAAATGCACACACCATTGGACACCTGAGTTTTGATAAAGAGGCCATAAATACACACAGGAAAAAAGACAGCATCTTCAACAAATGGTGCTAGTCAACCTGGATGTCTAAATGTAGAAGAATGCAAAGAGATCCATTCTTATCCCCCTGAACAAACCTCAGGTCCAATTACAGCAAATACTTCAGGAAAAAAACAGATACACTGAACCTGATAGAAGAGAAAGTGGGGAATAGCCTTGAATTCATTGGCACAGCAGACAACTTCCTGAACAGAACACAGATAGCACAGTCACTAATATCAACAATAAACAAATTGGACATCATGAAACTGAAAAGATTCTATAAGGCAAAAGATTCCATCAATAGTACAATGTGGCAGCCTACAGAATGGAGAAAGACTTTTACCAAATACACATCCATATATATAAAGAACTTGAGGAACTAGATTAAAAAAAAAACCGATAAAAAACCAAATAATTCAATTTAAAAAATGGGGTATGGATCTCAACAGAGAATTTTCAATAGGTGAATCTCAAATGGCTAAGAAACACTTAAAGAAATGCTCAACATCAGGTCTGTTTGGTCCCTGGTGCTGTTCTAACTTCCAGTCTAAGGCCTATGCATTTTGTTTATAAAATTAAGATTTAAACAAGTTTTCTGTTGTGTTTTGCTGGAAATTAAAAGAAGAAAGAATCGTTATTTCGTAGTTTGCTTGCAGTAACGTATAGGCCACGTTATATTATTTTCATGTAATTATATGAGGATTCCTATATGAATACTGAGAGGTTCTAAATTTTTGTATAAATGTCTCCCTATATCTGATGGTTAGGCATTTCCTGGCTAATAACTGATGAAGTGAGTCAAAACTGGGTTCTGCCTTCAAATAGATTGGGTTGAGGAAAGACAGAGGTATGCTGGCTAACAGGATTGTGGCCTTAGAGATGTGTTTTAGGTGACAACAGTGGCTAACTAGCACAGAGCCTGCTTCAGCAAATGGTCTTTCTGTCTACTTCTAATTGAATCAGTCAGTTATTTGACCTGAATAACCATTTCCTCAAGTGGCTGCAATAAGCCGAAGCTATTGCACTGTACTTTTCTAAGACTTGATTTGAGCCCAGTAATTGAATTTTCCTTATTTCTTTATGTCCCTGGGAGTAGCACACTGCAGAAAGCCACAGAGACTAGTCTAGTCTAGACAGAATTTGTATTTATCTCTTTTTATTTGAAAATGCAAACCATGGGCCTCATTTATTGAAAAAAAATGATTAGGCAAAATGTTTTGTTGCCTGAATAGGATAATTATTTTGTATAGCATGCACTAACTGAATATTGTTAAAGATGATTTTATCCATGCTCACATAGATAAAAATGAACCATTGGAAGAAATTCGTGGCAAATGTCCTTGCCTGTGTGTATCATGAAGCATAACTAAGTGAGGAAGTTAGAGGTCAGGGTAGTCTCACTAACGTCTGTATGTATAAAAATTGGGAAAGAATGTACACTTGGTTGAGATGTGGCTTCAGATACTTAGGAAAGAAGCATCACATTGTTCATGTGCTTGCATTGCCACCCATATCAATATAATTTCTAGGGCAATGTGTTACTATTAAATCATCTTGGTTTTGATTTTTCTTTCTATTGTATTGTATTGTATTGTATTGTATTGTATTGTATTGTATTGTATTGTATTGTAGTGTAGTGTATGTTCTCAGGCTCTAGGTTTCTTTCACTCTGCACTCACATCTTTTTAGTATAGCTCTATCCTATAAAATGCCCATTTTTTCCTTTGGGATACTGGAAAATTACTTTTCCAGTAATGTGCTTAGGTAATACTACTTGCAAATATCATATAAATAAAGGGTAAAATATATTCTTATTATTGGTAAGCAAAGATGCACTTTAAACCTGTTGTAGAAAACCAGTTTTTGTTAGACCCATTAAGTTCATGTCAGGCTAATGCTACTAAGATGGACTTGGCTGGCTGTGCTGGCACACAGGATCTTTGCTCCAGAATGGCATTAAGAAAAGGGTAAAAAGCTGCACCAAATCCTGTGGAAATAGGTCATATACAGATTGACTTGTCAATGGATGAAGTCCATTTTATAGAAAACTGCTTAGTAAGGTTCACCCTGATTTAAAGGAAATTTGCTAGGAAAAGCTTGTTCCATTTGGAGTAAACTTGTCCTTAAATGTGACTTATTACCCCAATCTGTCTGTCTGTCTGTCTGTCTGTCTTTCTGTCTCTGTGTATGTGTGTGTGTGTGTGTGTGTCTGTGTGTGTGTGTGTGTGTGTGTCTCTGTGTGTGTGCATGTGTGTGTGTGTGTGTGTGTGTGTATGTATGTGTGTGTGTGTATGTGTGCGTGTGCGTGCGCGCAGGTATGTGTTCATGTGTGAATGGTTTGGGTGTGTGTGTACATACATACATGTGTGTATGGAGGCCAGAAGTTAGCCTTGGGTGTCATTCCACAGATGCCATCTACCTTTTTTTTTTTTTTTTTTTTTGAGCCAGGGTCTTTCACTGAACCTAAGGTTTGCTGATTTGGCCAGTCTGTCTCCTTAGAAAGACTCATGACTTCTCCTGTTTCTGCCTTCCCAGTGACTACGACTACTGGCATCTGCCACCATGCCAAGATGTCATGTCATGCTGAGGATGGAACTCAGATCCTTATGCTTATACAGAGGCACTTTACAGGCTGAGCTACTTCTCTAGCCCCAACCTGATCCTTTGAATTTTCTTTTACTCTGTTAAGCTAGGTTGTTGCCCTAATGTAAAATTGCAAAGGAGTCTTACTGTCCAATAGCAACTAAGTTCACCCTTCATCCGTGTAAAGTAGATGAAGATTTATTTATTCGAAGCAATGATTTTGCCTCCTACTCTGTCTGTATCTGGAATTTGCTGAAATATTCATGCTATTCCTCTTCCTGGCCAACATCAACTGCCTCTTCATCTTCATTCTCCCACTCTTCTTGTCTCTAGAAAAGAAATATTTATTTATTTTTTATGTATATGGATGCTTTGCCTGCATGTATGTCTGTGTACCATGTGTGTGTCTGGTACCCATGGAGACCAGAAGAGGGCATCGGATCTCCTGGAACTGGAGTTATAGACAGTTGTGATCTGCCATTGGGTGCTGGAAATCAAACCCTGGTCCTATGGAAGAACAGCTGTTCTTCTAACCCCTGAGGCAGCTCGCCAGCCCTTATATCTCCTTTCTTTATGCTTTTTTCACAGTGCAATTAATTAAATAAAATCAGAAATGGATTTTTGCAAATCCTGTATATACAAATTCTTACTTTAGGAAAAAAAAAAGAAATGAGGATAATTATATTTTCAAGAGGATTTTTTGTTTAAAAGGAGAATTCTCCACAGGGTTTTATTAATTCCATGTCTCTTGAGAAACTTTATGAATTGCAGGTGTGGAGGAATGTGGTTTCTTCTGTCCTGCTCACGTCCATTGAACTAAAGGCCTAGTCAGACAGGCAAGAGCTCTGTCATTGAACTGCTCTACCTTCTAACTCAAATGTGAGAGTTTGATTCTAGTTAAGCAAAACAAATTTTAATGAAAATTAAATAGTTCAGTATTTTTTATAAGAACAATGAGTTTCTGCTTTTACATCACCAAAAAGTCATTTTTGCAAAACAGTACTAATAAAATCTATCTCTGTAGAACAGACTGGGGACTCCTCTCTACAGATTCAAAAGTCACTCTACTTATTCACTCATTCTATCTCTCCTTTCTATGTTCCTCTTTATTTCCCATTTTCTCCGTGGTTTCTTTTATAAAAAAAATCTTTATCAGGATATGTTACAGAACAGTGAGATTCATTGTGATATTTCATAGATGCAAAGTTTTTGTTCATACTCCTCAACTTCATTATACTCTCCTCCTCTTTCTCTTTTTCTCTTTCCTCTTCCCACATAGTCCCTCATCTACTGTCATGTCTTTATTTCTAGATGTATAATCTAAAATGAGAGAATCCAGGCTGCTCTGTATATATATTTTTTAATCTCAAGGGAAGTAGACAGGAACTTTGGGATGTGCTACTATCTCCAGCATGTATGTGCTTGCTTCCTTCATTTGCTTCTATGTGAACTGCACTGTTGTTCTCATTAACTGGGCCATCTTTATTTACTGCCCAGAGGGCCCCTAACTCCTCTCTTGCCTGCCTCCCATAATAATTAGGAAGATTTATAGTAAATGAATCCTGGCTCTTAAAAGCCAACAAAAGCACTGAGTTTACAGAAATAAGAGTAGTTTGGGCAAGGAACTAGTCATAGCAAAACTATATAGAGGAAGGGAGTGGGAGATAAACACAGAACTATGGTATAGAGGTACAAATATACAGGAGAAGATATTATTCTGCAGAGCTGGAAGTTGGAACATTATTTGGTGGATCTGCAAAAACACTTGGAGTGATTTAATAGGTAAGAAGCAGATCTTGAAATTGGAATCAAAAAAGACAATTTATTGTATAATTTAGTCCCTCTGGCCAGGAAAGGAACAATACAACTTTGGATCTAAATTTAATTGGGATTTAACCAGATTCTTTGAAACTTTTCCATTTTTCACTTGGAAAATACCAAGTGCTCATCCTTTCAGGAGTTCTGATGGACAGCATAATCCAGCAAAGCATAGTGCATCCTAAATCACCTTCCCAGCAGCCGCACTGGGGCAGTCAAAGGAACTCCACTGAAATGAGAATCTGAACAGCTTTGTGGGCTGCACAGGGAAGGTAGTCAAGCTTGTTGAGTAGAAAATGATCAGAAGTTCATTTTCTAGTTCTGCTTCTAGTTTAACTCCTAGTTCTATTTTAGTTTTATTTTTGACAATGAAAAAAAAATCTATGCTTGGATTTTATCTGTCTTCCTTGTCTCCTGCAACAGTTACTTAGCAATTCTTGCTTAAATAATAGAGATTTTTAAAAAATCCTTAAATTTTTTAGAGATTATCCAGAGTCAAAGTTTTCTTTCATAAAGTACTATCTTCCATACGTATAATAGCAAGATTATAGAAAAAGATTGTTATTAAAGAATGTTAAATATTATTAAAGAATGATAAAACAATGTATAAATTAAATGTATTATATTTTATTTCTGTCACTGACTATGCTACTTGCATGATCCTATTAAATATGTTCTTATAAACTCAAACCCATACTTTCCAGCACATAAGTCTCATATGCTCTGTTGCAATCAGAAAAAAGACAAATCAGGCTTGATTAGGGATTACTACACTGACAGGATAAAAAAAGATTTTGTCTTACTCAACAGCCTTATAACCATATCATAGAATCTATATATTTTTAAATATATTATTTTCCCTCTAACTCATTAAATTGCCTAGTCTTTCTGGGATGATAGAATTGAATAAAAGAAAGATGAAGAGAGGAGAGAAAAATGGTGATAGTTTGGGTAATTATTTGTGAATTTGTTAAAACCCAGTCTGGTGGTCTCAGCGAGCTGGATGCTCAAGGAAGGTTATTTATGATACAGGTGGGTTAAATTTAGTACAGTCTACACCAATGATCTGAGGGGTATTCACAAAAAGGAAAATGGAGACTCTAAAAGGGACACACAAATGTATGATCAGTAACTGAGTTGGCACTAATTAGAGGCCATCAAGGATCTTTGAAAGAAACTAATTATAGATCCTCTAGAAGATATTTAGCCTTCCCCCAGCTCCCAGATCTGATAATTGAAATTCTCTTTTGTGGAAGGCATAGGAGTCCTGATTAAATTAACAGCAATGTTCTAGTAAAAACATAAACTCAGAAGAGTCATTCTAGTATCTTTTTAAAATAAAAAGTGTGTATTGATATTGTTGATTTCAAGACAACTTCTGTGACTGGAGAAGAGATCAAGAAGAGTGTTATTCCAATGCAAAAAGATTCAGTGAGGTTTTAGACATCATTCAGATCAGAGTTTTTTGTTTCTATTTGAACATCTTATGAATCTTCAAGTCCTTTTCATAAATTTTGTGAAGGTGGGTCATCTGTGTTCTGAAAATTGTATCACCAGAGATTTGCAGCTATGTCCAAGCATATAGTGAATAAGCAACCTTGCTTTGTATAATCAAGAGGCCAGCCTGAATTTAGCAGTGATATACCTGGAGACTTCTAAAGTCTCTGTGAATAAATGGCAGAAGAGATGGAAAAAGTGGTAAAGTAGGTAAGTCCTATTTAGGTGCAGATAGCCAGATACTTTGCTTTCTCTTGAATTTCTGTAGATATGTCTGAGATGAAAGGGTTACTTCTGTACTTTTAATTTGATTTCTTTGCAAATTTGGACGATAATAGGAATGTTAGTCTTAAACCTTTGCCAGAAACAATTGTTTAATCTTACAATTACTTATATGTGTTGTCTTTGTATCTGCACATTTAGAAATATTCATTTGCAGCCATAGAGCTAAATAAGATATTCTATTTTCCAGCATGCAGATAATGTCAGCCTTTTCTGATCTCTTGTGATTGGTGGATATTACAGCTAACACTCCTTTATTGTTATATAGGAGAGATGGTTATTTTAGGTAGAATATTGTACAGAAAATCTGCAAATCATAGTTTACTATGCCATCAAACTTGCTAACAAGCTTCAAAAGGTGGGTTATTTGTCCTCAAGAGAAACAGCCAGATGGATTAAAAAAGGCAGAAGAATCTGACAGTCTGGACAACCCATCAGTTAGTTAATTCACATCTGAATAATTGAGAATTTGCCCTGTCATTACTGAATATTTATGAAAATTTTACAATATGCTTACAAGTAGGTGCTCTAAGTAAACATACCGAATAAAATCAACTTGCATAGTTAACATTTTACAAGGATGCTACCACTTAACTGAGACATACAAAATTAGAATGTGGTTTCTGTAGAGGAATAGTCCTATGTGAAAGCTAAGCTTTACATTCCAGGGGGTCTACTTTCAGAGGCCTGTGTGGTCTGGATGGAATGTAGAAACACCTTTGATCCCAATATTCAGAAGGCAATGATGGTCCACACCTTTAATCCCTTGAAAAAACAGTGGAAGCAGACACAGGAAGCAGAAATCAGAAGGAATCAGTTGAAAGAGTTAACAAAAGAGTCAGTTACAGAGTCAGTTGAAGTAGTGAGTTGAAGAGAATCAGTAAGAAAGGAGTCACTTTAGAAGGAGTTTGAAGAGTCTGAGTTCAGAGAGAACTAGTCAGGGTGGCTCAGTAAGCAGTGGAGGCTTAAGCATTCTTGATTGTATGGAGGCTGAAAAGCTCCAGGGCTGCAGTACTAAGGACTGGCGATTTAATTAGTAAAAGAATAAACTACCCTTTTCCCCAAATCAACTTCTACATTTGGTGAATCTCCACCTGACTATTACAGGCTTCAGACTTAGTGTGCAAAAGATTCATGGGATTCAGGCATTTGCTAAAACTCCGTGCTATAGACCAGCTTCACAAGTGTTCTTCAGGAATTTACAATTTAACATTTTAAATTTCTGTCAGAGTATTTCTATGAAGGTATTATTGATTTTGTTCTTAGAGAAAATACATATTACTTTAGATGGTAACAAGAAATATTTATTTCATGAATGGCACAGGATGAGCAATCAGAGATAAAATGACCTACAAACTATAAATAAACACGGCCCACATAAGAATGCATATTGCAATAAAGGAAACCAAACTACAAAGAAGTAAAAAACAAAAGAAGACAGGCAATAGCCTGATGAACACCATAGAAGATCAAAACATCTTAAGAGATTTGCTAGACTGCTGTGGTGTCTATAATTTATTCAACGTTACTTTAGGGGAATGTGACAGTTTGAATGAGCATGGCTTATAGGTTCAAATGTTTGACTGCTTGCTTCCTAGTTAGTTTGGTACTGTTTGGCTTATAAGGATTAGGAGCTGTGGCCTTGTTGGAGGAGATATGTCACTCAGGGGTGGGCTTTGAGGTTTCAAAACATTCATACCGTTCCCAGTGTGTGTGCTCTCTGCCTTCTGTTTATGTTTCTGTAAGTTCTCAACCTGTTCCTGTTCCTGGACTCAAATCCCATAAACCATAAGCCCTGTTAAACTCTTTCTTTTATGTGTTGTATCAGTTATTGTGTTTTATCACAGCAATAGAAAACTAAATAATACAGGTATACAGTTGGTATATATTTGAATGTAGGAGTGATGTATTAGTTACTCAGGAGTGGTTTGTTAGCATTCTCTTAGGAAGTCCAGGCCTCAAGAGAAGTGTTTGCACCTGATTCAGGCTGTTATACTGGGTCAATGCCAGAATGACAAAGGATTAGCATAATGTATATTAAGGAAGGAATTTCATTTAAAATAGTAGATTGTTAAGCAGAGTAAGGAGTATTAAAAACAGACTGTAAGTGGCAGAATTGGTGGTAGTCAAGAAATGTGGTTTGGTTAACTTTTTTGGAAATTTTTTTTTTTCATAACTAGGCTGTATGAATGCTGATACCTGAGGGCTTCTTCCTAATTGCTAAAAAACATCCCAGTGAACTTAAGCAGTGAAATAGAATTTCTGCCCCTCTGGAAAACAGTTATAATACCTTGGCTTGGAGTGCCCTTAAGTGGCTTTTCCCTCCCAATCTCCTCTACCCCTCACCTCCTTCCAGGGAGGATTTTGGGGAAAAAAAATCCCTTTGAATGGTAATTTGGAAATTGCATGATTTTATGAATAACTTTTAATGAAAGTTTTATACCTGTAAGTTTATATTTGCTTATTTGCTATTTGTCTGATGAATGTCCATGCATGAAGTACCTCAAAGTTTCTGGTGGGTTTGTCTACACATCAAAAATCTTATCATGAATTGTCATGTTTTAACTTTATCAACAGGTTCCCAAAACAAATACAGAGAGAATCAGGAGACAAATTTGTTGACTCTCCACTTTTTTGGTTACATTTTTCCTGTGACAAAAACTAATAGCACAATGTATTCCCTGCTTTGCTTTGTCCATAGGTGATCTCAAAGAGTCAACAGACTTGAATACAGGTGGCTTCTAAAGAGATAATTACTTCTGTGATTTTGTTCCATGAAAAAGAGTAAACACAAGAAAGTATATATCTGGCTTTTAAATATTGGTCCACTGGCTTTGTAATGGCCCATGTATTTTGTTATCTGAGAGTTTTGCCAAACTTCTCACCATAAAAGTTACTTTTCCTCTTATTTTGTGTGTCTTTATCTCTCGCCTCTAGCAATTGCTGTTTAAAAAGTATTTTAAAGGTTACCAGAGGACTATGGACGTAGGTCAGTTGGCATAGTACTTTATGTACAAGAACAAAGACCTGAGTTCAGTTTCCAGAGCTCATGGAAAACTCACCAGGGGTGACAGTCACTTCTTTAATGCCAGCACCAGGGAGGTGGAGATTAGAGGATCTTGGGGCTTGCTGCCAGCCAGTCTAGATTAGTCAGCAAACACTAGGCCAAAAAAGGCCCTGTCTTAAAGGAGCTGGGTGATGTTCTAGCAATAAAATAATAGCTTTTCTCTGGCCTGCAACCCTTACATAACAATAACAATAACAATGATAAAGAATAGCAATAATATAATAATGGCAATTATTATAATAACAATTATAATTATGTTATAAATCATAATAACAATATAATTATATTATATTAATTATATAATTATAATAACAATAACAATGATAAAATAATAATGATTATGATGATGATAACCAGGAAGCTCTAGCTTTATGGTTTTCAATTTTTCCTGCTTAAATACTCTGAAGTAACCAGATGTTTTCAGCAAAGCTGTACAGATAGGAGGATGTATCAGTTTATGCTTTTTATACATTTATTTATATTAAGGAGCTTAGATTGAAAAAGTTCAAATGTGTTGCATATAAATTTGTTTTTCTACAGTTCAAAAAAAAGTGTAAATGGAAAACTGGAAATGTTATGTTTATTTATTTTTAGCAATATCTCTTCTGAGGTAATATATAAAATAACTTCAAAACATGTGACCCAACACCTTTAAATGTTTGAATATATAATATCTCTGAGGTCATTTCAAAATATAGAACAGCAGTATAATTAAGCTTCAGATACTGTGAATGTTTAGGAAAGCCACAGTTCCAGCAAAAGTCAGAGATTTTAGTCTGTGTGGTTTGTCACTTTTATAGTACTTTGATTTATTAAACAATGTTACCATGCAGAAAGAAGGTGGATGCTATCTATAAATAACTTCATAAATGTTTGCCACAGCTTGCCAACTAATTATCATCTTGAAATATGATGGTTCTGATTAATATATCAAGGGGGAAACTCAATTATGAATGCAAGCAATCAAACTTCATATGCAAGCCAGAATAAACGTGGTGTTTGTAAGTCAGAAGAACCCATTAGGGAAACAATTATGGTAGGATTCCAAGGCTGCATCGTGTGGGAAATAATGTTCTCCAGTTTAATAAAAAGTGGTTGGTTAGAATAAAGAGAAAAAGCACTTGGGATATTGCACATGACAATAACAAAACAAAACAAAAGAAAAACAAAAGAAACCTAAATCATGTCAAAAGAGAAATGACTTTAAGTGTCTTCAAGTTTTATAAATTGAATTCAAGGAAGATTTATTGGGAAGATTTATACATACAGATACATACATATATACAAACACACACACACACACACACATATATATATATATATATATATATATATATATATATATATATATACATATACAAACATACACCCACACGTACACCCACACTCTCCCCCCTACAGAGAGAGGGGAGGGAAAGAATAAAGAGGGTTGTTTATAGATCAAGGAAAGTTAACTCTTATTGTCTTGATATTAGACATATGGGATTGTTTTGGGTCTAATTGGTATCTCCTATCAATTTCTATACTCAAAACCTAATACCCAGTATATGGCCTTTCTAGGAAATAGGGTTACTGTAGATCTGATTAGTTACAATGAGTTCACACCAGAGTTGGGTGTGTCCCTAATCCAGTATAGCCTGTGTCCTTATGAACAGGGGGACACTGACAGACATGCACATAGGAAAATACCTTGTGCATAAGGCACAAACAGGGGTGATGCTTCTTGTATTTAAAACCCAACAAAAATGACCAACAAACCACCGGCACCTAGGAGTGAGACAAGAATAGGTTATTCTTAACAGCTCTCAGAAGGACCCAAGTCCAACTTCAGACTTTTGGTATCAGAATTGTGAGACAATCAGTTTTGCGAATTGAGCCACATACTTTGCAGTGCTTTATTAAGGCACTCCCAGCAAACCAGCTTGCACAACTAAATTCTATTTTCCAAGTTTGTAGAGAATTCTATTGGTTGAGTTTTGTTTGATAAACAACCACATACAGGTACTTGGAGATAGAATCAGGGTGAGTGAAAACATCTGACACTCAGAGCTAAATGCTGACCAGGGATAAAGGGAAGGAAGACTTAAAGCTCATTCAGAGAGCATGTGTGAGGACCCAGTACTGACCCCAGTACCCACAGAGACATTGAACATGGCTGCTCATATCTGTTTTCTGGCACTGGGATTCTCTTCTCTGGTGGATTTCAGGGGCTCACTGGTCAGCTAGTCTAGCCAAGAAGGTGAGCACCAGGTTCAATGAGAAACCCTGTCTCCAAATTAAGGTGTTTTGGCAATTGAAGAAGTCACTACCCTTTACCCTCCAGTTGTGCCTGTAGGATCAGCTCAGTCCATCTATACACACACATGCAGAAATGCCTACACAACACACACACACACACACACACGTAAGTAAATTAACAAATAAATAAATCTAAATTTAAAACACCTGAAGTATAATTATCTATGTTTTTTTTCAACCTGACTTAAAAATACAGTCTTTCAGAGAGAGGGTGATGGCTCAATGAGTAAAGTGCTTGCTGTACGAATGTGAAATCCTAAATTTGAATCCTCAGTGCCCAAGTAAAAGCCTGCTGTGATGCTTGCCTGTAAGTCCAATGCCAGAGAGTGGGGGTAGGCAGAGCCCGGTGGCTCACAGGCCAGCCAGCCTGTCAAAAATGATGAACTACAGATTCCAACTTTGTCTCAAAAAATAAGTTTGAGACTGTTAGAGGAAGACACCTGACATCATCCTCTGGTTCTCACACACATGCATGCATGGACAAGGGTACCTGCACACATACATGCACACTCGTATATACACCCCAACCGTATCCCATACTGAACTATCTCTAATATAGTTAAAGCTGAGACTTCCTCTTTCAATTCTCTTTCCTCCCTTGTTTCCATTTTTTGAAGCTTCCTGTTCTGACGTTGGAGTTTGTTATCCCCAATTTCTCTTTTATGCCTTTCCACGCAGCATTACCTTGAGGCAGAGCTGGGATCTTTATGCCCCTTATTCTGCTAGTCTCTGGCCAAAGCCTGTCCTTAGTAGGATGTAAATTTCAAATAACTCCCCAGATTCTTTTGCCTATGGGCAAAGTAGGTGGTAGTAATCTTTAGGTCAGTCTCTGGGCAAGGTTCTGGGTGATAATGGTTGGAGTAAACATATATTTAGAGAATGTGTAAAAGAAAAAATGAAGGGAGGTATGGTTGTTTGAATAAAAATTGAGGAAGTTTGACCTTATTGGGAAAAGTGTGTCAATGGGGGAGGGCTTTGAGGTTTCGGAGGCTCAAGCCAGGCCCAGTCTCACTTTCTCTTCTTGCTGCCTGCGGATCCAGATGCAAAACTCTCAGCTCTTTCTCTAGCACCATGGTCTACCTGCATGTCATCATGCTTCTCACCATGATGACAATGGACTAAACCTATGAACTGTAAGCCAGCCCCAATTACATGCTCTCCTTTATTAGAGTTTTCATGGTCATGGTGTCTTTTCATAGCAATAGAAACCCTAACTAAGAAAGAAGACAATGAATTATAGACAGCATACTGTCAAGACCTGTTTCATGTGTTCCATCACACAATTACATCTTTTGTGTTATTTGTTTTCTTGTTGGTGGATACTCATTAAAGTGAGTATATAGTTCATTTTCCCCCATTATCTTATTCCTTGAGAATTACATGAATATATATAATGGCATATGATTCATTACTCCCCTCTGGATCCAGTTTTTAAGACTGGCTGCTAAGACTATGCCACAAAATGAGGTATCTGTAAGCATACACAGAAGACTTAATTCTATTTTATGATTTAAGAAATGGCATAAGTCTCTAATAGAATTATTTTCCATGGGAAATCAGCTGAAGGACAGGACACACTGTGTATCTATTACTTTCATAGATGAGGTGAACCAGGGCAAATTTTCACAGGGCAGCTGTTTGGATGCTTTCCGTCTGAATAACACAGCTGAGTGCTGCAACCTGTGACCTGACCCTTAAGACCATCTCACCGAGGAAAAATCCAGTATTTATGGTGTTGACCGCTTTGCTTATTGTTTTAAAAACATGCACTTCACTTTTTTTGTGTTGTCAGGTATAAGATTATTATTTATTAAAACATCTTAATAGCATTAGCCAGGAGATATTAGCATACAGGAATGGGTTGATTGCTTAATCCCCAAATAATGGAGGGTTGATATTAGTTCATCTTTCTTCATGATTCTTTTTATTCCTCTAACTTTTAGGATTGATTTGAGGTATAGACGGTCTATAGGTCTAAACCATACATTAAATAATGCTTTTCAGAAGGGGTAGGGGCTCCTGAGGCTTCATCTTTTTCAGAGAAAGTATTAATAATTGTTGTCTGCTGAAGGAAGGAGAGTGGCTCTTGTTTGAGGATGTGGCTGCTGATAGTTTGCTCATGCCTCAGTGGGTGGCCACACATCCATGTGTATATGGCAGAACTAATTATACATAACAAATATTTTATATATATATATATATATATATATATATATACATATATATATATACACACACACACAGATACACATACATATAATTAGATATAAAAAATTATATATATACACACACACAGACACACACAGACACAGACACACACACATATAACTAATTAGATATAACAAAAATATAACAAAAATCAAAATTAAAACAAGTCAGAAATTTGTCTGGAAGATGAATTGGGGAGCACCAAGAAAGACTGGAGTGAGGTAGTGGTGGGTAGATATGATCGATATATATTGAATTAATACATAGAACTTTCCCAAAATAAAAAAATAATTTTAAAAAGTCACATATTCATATGAATAACAAAGACTAAATGGACTAATCAGGCTGCTGTATATACACACACTTTCATAGGTGTGTAAAATAGTAGTAATTTTAAAAAGGGGCATAAATGTGAAAGGGAATGCGGGGGAATATGTAATTATTTTGGATGATTTTCCCCACTATCCCCTCATCTCTCTGTACACTTAACTCACAGTATCTGTCTCTACTTCTATTTTGTTCTATTGTCCTTCCCACCCACCCTTTAAAGCTGTGCTAGAAAGCAGAGCAGACAAGAAAGTCTCCTGGCCAGTTTTGAGTTCCCTTTCTTTAACTCGTATTTACTCACTTCATGATATACTTCATGGTTAATGACTAGGACCCACATATGAGAAAGAATAAGAAGTCTGTCTTTCAGAGTTTGGGTTATCTTACTTAAAATGATTCTTCTTGCACTGAAATTCTTTTGATAACATTATGCATGAGTTATATGAACAGAAATATGAGATATATAGTATACAGACACAGAAGGAGATTGGAGGTACTATTGCACCATGCAAAGAGATGTTATTTATGAATTTAAAAATACAACAGGGAATTAGCACTTCCACTTCACTGAAGGATGTACCATGGAAGGATGCTGCCTAAGAGGTGCTTTGTGCGAATGTATTGATTAAAGTATAAGGCAGAGAGAGGAGCTGTTGAAAATGGTAAGAGTTCGATTAGACAAGAATAGAAGCAGTATCTTAGGTAAAGTTTTTCTGATTTTTATTTAGAAGAAATTGGGATTTAATGATGCTTGTTTGTTTGTTTGTTTATTTATTTATTGATTTATGCTGCTAATCAAAATCAAGACTGTGTGCATGTGAGGAAAGAGCTTTATCCCTGAACCAAGATCCCTTATTCTGTATGTTAAGTGCATCTATAGTTAACTTATTAAATAGTAAATTATATTCCACATTTTAGGAAAATATAGGGAATAGTCCTATCGCCCCAATGATTCCAGAACTGGAGAAGAATTGACAAATGTTGTCATCTATCAGTATTATATTGCGGGTTGCTTTCTCTGACAGGGAAGAGACTGTGCTTAATGCAAATCAGACACTGTGTATCTTACAGCCTAATGGGGCGTATTTCTGTCAACGATTGTGCCGCATCATTGATGTTTTTTACATTTTTGTATATATTATAAAAAAGGGCTTAGTTTCACTTCTTTTTTAAAAATTAAAAAAAAAATTTTTTAGCTTGCATTGTTCTAGACAAGCTATCTTAAGCCCATACTGTGAGGGACAAGAGACTTTGCAATTTGGTCCCAACGCCTTTCACACTGTGAAGTTCAGATTCATCTGCATTGCATCTCCTGTCAGTGTGAATGGCAGGAGGACTATGATTTAGGGAGTCGCAGAACATAATGAGCTTTTTTTTTAAATCGTACTTGATGTTGCTGGAAATATGACCTGGATTAATCCCTAATATTGAAATCTAGAAAGCTAGTAAATCTAGTAAAATATTGTGATATTTTTAAAAATCAGGGGAACAATACAAAATGCCAAAAGAAGCATAAGGAATAATATTCTATATGACCATTATTATAATCTTTCTGTCGACATGACTTAAAAAAGATTTGACAAAAAAAGAATACATAGTTAGATACAAGATTTAAAAATACCATAGAAAAAGAGGCACATATATTATATATATTACTTTATTTTAAGAAAACAAAAGGGCTATACCTGTAACCCTAATATTCAAGATGCAGAACCAGGAGAATTGCCACAAGTTCAAAGCCAGCATGGTCTATAATGCCACTTCTACCTAACCAGTGCTATTTAGTGAATCTGTCTCAAAATTGCAAGTGTTGAGGAGATGGCTCAGAGGATAAGGGGGCTTATCTGAATACCTGACATCCATCCAAAAAGCTGAGCATGGCTTCACATGCCTGTAACCTAAGTGTTGGGGTGCAGAACAGGCAGAAGACAGATCCCAAGTCATTCCTTGCCAGCCAGCCTAACAAAAGTGATCAGCTTCTCATTCTAAGATAGATCCTATCTCAAGGAAATAGGTATAGGGAGAGCAACAGAGGATGATGACCAGTGTCCTGCTCTGACCTTGACATGTTCACACAGTAATGTATGTACTTGCACACTCACATGCATGCACCACCCCCAACATGAAAAACACATACCACATGCACACACACACACATACACACACACATACAGACACATATTCACATACACACACACACACACAGACACACACACAAACACGCACACACATACAGACACACATTCACACACAGATACACATACAAGCACACACACATACAGACATACATTCATACACAGACACACATACAAACACACACACACACACACACACACACACACAGCATTATTGCCCCAAGCAAAATTGAAAATAATTCATTTGTATGTTGTTAGCTTTATCTCCAGCAAATTAATTGGGAAACATAACCATAAAGTTTGGGAAAACATGGAAGAAAGTATCTTTTACCCCTCAAAGTCGTGCTTACATTAAAAAAAAAAAATCTTTGGTAATTTTTTGCAACACACTGAAAATCTACTGTAGTATTTTAACATTTTCTTAAAATTGAATTCTTGACTCTTTCTTTATAATTAGAGTTTAATCTGGCAGTGGGGCTCTCCACACATTTCCCCTTGTCTGATTCAATGAGATTATGGAGTGTAGCATTGGATTTAATGTACCCAGGTTCCGTTGCCTATGGAATGATTAATATGTTCCCTCCTGTGTTCTCAAGACTAGAAGAGAACTAGGAAAGAAAACTAGCCATTTAAAATAGTCACTGAAAAGCCTACATGTTTTATGTTACTTTTACACAAATTTCTACTTCTGTACATTTCATCTTACTTGTTTTATACTAGTACTACTTTGCTTAACAATTCTTTTTCACAATTTTACATTTGATCATTTCACAAGGATCATACTTCCAATTATACCTTCATTTTTATGGAGGAAAACACTGACTGAATCAATGTAGAACCAACTACTGGAATCCCAACTTAAATCTTGGAAACTTCTCAGTTATATTATAGGAGAGTGAATCCTCTGCTCCATGCTTTCCTATTTTGGATAGGGCTCAGGATTTTTAGTCTTTAAAAAGATACACATAAAAAAATTCTTGTTTACTAAGTCTTATAAAATGTGTCTTCTATAGCAAGCAATTTTTAACTAAGAAAACCAAAATTCAACCGTGGGTATCCAGAAAACTTTCTAGTGCACTGTGTCCCATTCAGGAGCACCAAGAGGCCATGGCAGTCTTAATGGCCTCATGATCCTTTCATAGTTTCTATTGATGACCAATCATGAAGGGTTTTATCATCTTTATGCCCCGCCCCAAGCATGCATAGTTCTTATAAAGGGGTCAGAAGAGCAGCCAGTTCTCCAGGCTGAGTACGGAGAATGAGTTTCAGTTTATGAACTGAGGGATACTCTAAGTCCACACACTAAAAATTGCAACTCCGAAAGCTTTGCTTCATTCCATGGGGCCTATTGGAGTCCAAGAAAAACCCGATCATTTCTAATATCTTGAAACTCCATCAAATTTAGAGATATTAAATGTTCAATTGCCTCATTTGAAATACATATAATTACCTTAATACAACTGATATAAAAATTCAGTGCTGAGGCAACCTGAGTGATTTTGCTATCTGCAAAAAAGGTGTTGATATTTGTCCATGGGTTATAGTTACAGCATAAAGTATTTGCACAGAATTTTATAAGCCTTTGATAAATGCTGAGGGAGGAGCATTCAAGTTACTCAGTTATTCAGCTTGCTGGGCAGTTTGTTCTCATATTAACACAATGAGACGAGCTCTAGTGTTTTGTTGTCCCCTCCTTCCCCTTCCTCTTCTATGCCTTCCCCCACTGTATCGACAAGTCTTTTATCTGCTTGTAACTTCTGTCTTCTTTAATGATGTATAAAGCTGCAGGAGGAAATAATTGGATGTGGGTCTAGATTGTGTTAGCCTAACTAATCAAGATGGGGTCCTCAGATAAATTCACAGTCTCCTGGATGTTTATTGAAAACTCAAATTTCCTGATAGTATGTTGTTACTCTTCTCTTGGGCCTGCCGAATGAAGACAAATCTTGGCTGAAACTGGAAGACTGCACTATAAATGCTTCAAAACATTTCTTAAGTGGTCAGTCTCAACAGTGGCCACACTTTAGCTTGTTACCTTCTTACAACATTTCTGCGGCAACTGGACAGTTTTTTAATTCTGTCAGATGCAGCAACTGAAGCATGTGGATTTTAAATGAATGATTCACCTTGTTTACTAAATTATGGCCAAATTGAGATTAAAATCAGAGCTTCAAGCCTATCACTCTCTGTTTTCTCTACTACATTTTGTCCGCCATGTTTTCTTCATTATTTAATGGCATCCATACTGGAATATTGAAATGCCTTAATTATGAAACCTAAGGATTGTGGAGATGAGAAGGTAACTTTCTCCTTGTTACATACAAATATGTTACTTGTAAAATTCTGACCAGTAAATGGCCATCATAAGATGATCAACAGATATTCAGGTGAGAATTATGTCTTGGAATTCCATGAAAAATCAGTGAGGTAGTAATGTTCATTTCCTTAATCGTCTTGTCTTCAGTCAAAAGAAAATACATCCTAGCAAAATGATCTCCGGTTATTTCTTTTTGAATCTGTCAGGAGCTATTTCTCTATTTTTTTTCTCTATTTTTAAGATGTATAATATTTTCCTTCTCTTAGCATAAAAGTAAAATGTCTACTGCAGGAAAATTTACAAACTCAATAAACAAGGTAACTAAATAAATAAGAATACATGTAACACACAAGCACACACACACACACACACACACACACACACACACACACACACACACACACCACATATTACACATACTCCTAGAGATACACAAAGATTAAGTGATGATCTTTTTCAGTTTTCAACCTTACTAAGCTCTCATGCTATCCGATTCTGCAAAGGTTTCAGGGCGAGAGACAGAAGGAAGTTTGAACGTGATAGAAAAACATTTCTACAGGGAAGTTCCAAAACAGGAAAAAGGGAAACAGGAGGAGGATTACTATTTGATTGTGGTATAAATACAGTCTTTAAAATTATTACTTAAAACTATTCAGTGACATAGTTTTCATGAAATAACCATGATATGATGTAGAGCACATCACTAAATTTCTTTGGCCCTCAATTTTTTTCTTCTTTTTTCTTTTGGCTTTTTGAGACAGGGTTTCTATTGTAATTCTGGCTGTCCTGGAACTCATGCTATAGATCAGGCTGGCCTCAAACTCACAGAGTGCTGTAATTAAAGGCATAGGCCACCACTGCCTAGCTTGCTCTCAATTTCTTAATTGATAATAGCAAAATAAAATGTCCCCCCCCACACACTACAACTTAACAGAATACTGTCTGTTCTCCCTCCCTCTCTCTTATTTCTCATAGCTTTTGTTCTCCAAGTCTGTCCATCACTCTCCATTCTTTGGGTATACACCAGTTTGCTCTATCTTTCCTTGTCCCTTTATAAATCTTTCCCTACATGCCAGGTAGAGAGAGGTAGCTCTTACAGCATCAATTCTATCATCTTTTGTGCCAAATCTTCAGTGGTTTTGCCTGTAGTTGGATGAAAATTTCCACCCAGTTCCCTGACACTGAATTCCTGTAGGACCTTCCTCATCACTTCTTCAGTGTGTCAGCCATTCTGGCCTGAGTCCTAGTTGTGAAATATGCCAAGCTTGTTCCCACCTGCAGATTTATATTTGTTCTTCCCTCACCTTAGAACATTCTGGCTTCAGATGTTTTCTTGGCTGCCATTCTCATAATTTTCAGGTCTCGTTTCAATGGCCCCAATTAAAGGAGTATTTTTGGACACATCTTTCAAGTTTTCACTTTGATTATTCTAATTTTATGCTTATTATTATATAAAATTATTTTTAATTTAAAAAAGTATGTCCATTGCAGCATACTCAAAACTGCAAAGTTCATGAGAATAACTTGTTTCATGGAAAATCTTCAGTGCCTAGATCAGTTTCTGACACACAGTAAGCACTTACTACATATTCATTATATAAGATCTCAGGTTATAATGATTCAAGAACATGATTATTTAATGCCTGTCTTTTTTTTGTTTGTTTCTTTGTTTTGTTTTGCTTTTTGAGGCAGGGTTTCTCTGCTATAACTCTGGCTGTCCTAGAAGTCACTCCGTAGACCAGGCTGACCTCGAACTCACAGAGATTTGCCTGCTTCTGTCTCCTGAGTGCTGGAATTAAACATGTGCACCAACATTGCCCTGCATAATGCATGTCTTATTCTCAAATTCTAAGAACTTTTTCCTCTTACAAGATTAATGAATTAAAATGGACAAATAAAGTTATACATGTATATAATGCTTTCATATATAATGTGAATTCATCTATAGGAAATGACCACTGCAATAAAACCAATTTACGTAATTTCCCTTTCTCTTTTCCTGTAGGAAGAATTCATTCTATCCTCATATTAAATTTCACTTATAAATTTCAGTATTATTCCTACAGACAACATACTGTTCATTAGATTATAGATCTTTACTTGAACAATTGAACTTGATATGCTCTGGTCAACATTTTCCTATTTCTACCTCTTGTAGCCTTTGACAACTGTTCCTCTCCCTACTTCTGTGACTCAGACTAATTTAGATTCTCTCTCTCTCTCTATTTCACTCAGCACAATGCCCTTCAGTACTTCAAGGTGTTTTGTATCAATGTAAATGTTAGATTTCCCCCTTTAGGATCATTCTCTCTCTCTATATATATAGAATGTGTATATATATATATATACACACACACACATATATATGATGTATACACACATATATACATGTACATATTCATGTGTAAGTAACATTATACACAGTGAGTATGTTGTATTTATATATTTAAGAGTATATACATATACATATATAACAACAAAGAAATAAAGGACATGATTTTATGAGGGAACAAGGGACTTTCATGGGAAGTGTTGAAGGAATAAAAGGGAAGGGAGAAAATTATGTAATTGTATTTTAATTAAAAAATATTAAAATGAAGCACTGGCTGCCTTTCTCCTAAAATATGCATTCTGTGATTCAAAGTTCCATCTGTCTTAGATCTTATCCATGTTTTAGGTAGCCTTTTGTGCTCAGAGCATTTTCGTATAAATTTTCAAGGATTTAGGAAAGTAGGATTTTCTTCTTTTCCTGTGAATATCTTAATCCATCATTATAAATGCTTCAACATTTGCTACACTGGCTTCTTCGTATTGCAGAATTTTAGGTTTATTACACTATATTAAGGGTTGATTCAGGTAAACCCAGTAGTGGGTGGTAACAGTAACAATAGAGAAGTAATTAATGGTTTTGCTGAGGTAATATGGTAGTAGTTCCAATACTTCCTATTTTTTATGGCTTTTTAATTCACAATAATTAAGCAGCTGCTGTAGTAAGCCAGAATATGTACTGGACAGATTTTATAAGATGTCAAGAAGAGAGGCCAGAGAAATGACTCAGCAACTAAATGTATGTGGTGCCTTATCCTCTGTCTCCCTACTCCAAATAAAAAAAAAAAACTAATAAATAAGGGTAATAAAAATTTTCAAAGTCAAGAAAATATAAATCTATCTTCCAAGATATTCATGAATCTGAGGTGATATATTACTTTAGGACAAAATCAAAAATAAAAAGAGCTAACCAAACTAACTATGTATAGTGTTGAACAGAAATATGGGCTCTTAGCAGATTCTTGTTTTAAAGAATGTCTTCCAGTTCTGAGCCTTTATAAACTCTTCTTTAAGACACACATTGAAGAGACGGAAGAATTACACTAGAATGCCTTTCTCATAATGCATAACTCTCACAAGTGAAACAATGAGATAGCTTCCTAAGCGTTGCTTAACGTTCTAAGAATATGTCTGATTTAGATTGTGCTACCTAACCTGAAGATCTTGCCTTACAGTCTAGGTCATTTTCTTTCCTGTGAAGGATTATAGTTAAATTTTTTTATTCCTTTCTTACAAAGAGCCCTAGAGTTACCATAAACTAAACTATTTTTTCCTAAGCTTCATAAGTGTACTCTTTAAGGAATGACTATTTTCCTGTATGCTGTTTAATTATTTTCATTGGGATTGAACGCAGGGCTCTGCACAAGCTATGCTTTACCACTGACCTGTACCTTGCCTTGGGATGATTCTTTAGATGATCATTTCTCTGGAGCTGCATTGGCCTCCATTTCTATCTCGTTTAAGATTTGCCACTGTCGACTCACCCAAGCATTCTATTCTAAAATTTGACGCTCTCTTATGCCTACTCTGCAGACAGTCACCATTAAGGTTTTGCTTCTCTCAGCCTGACATTTAGGCTGGTGCATATGCACTAACAACAGGTGATGCCTCTGTCTCTGCCTCTGCCTCTGTACTTAGCTCGTGTTCTTTGTGGGTGCTATGGAGCTTTGTTGGCTTTTCAGATACACGTTGTTGGTTTATTTTCTGGTATTTTAATACAATATGTGGAGCCCATTCATTTTTAGAAATATAATTTTAAAATTTGTTTCTTTAATTTTTGAGATTATAACATAATTACATCATTTCCCCCTTCCTTTCTTCTACCCAAATTCTTCTGTATACCTTCCTAGCTCTTTCAAATGCATAGCTTTTTTCATTAATTTTGTTATATGCATATATGTATACACATATATAATCCTAAATATAACCTGCTGAGTCTGTACAATTGTACTCATATGTATGTTTCTAGGTGGACCATTTGATATTGGATAAGCAGTCGGTGTATTTCTCTGGGGAAGACTATTTCTCCCGTTCTCAGCTTTATTCATTTTCCTGTGGCTCTTTATATAGGATTGAGACATTGTGGTTTTCCCCCATCAATTTTAGTATGTCTGTTGTCTCTGTTCCGCTCATGTTTAGGCAGTCATATTGGCGAAACTTTACAGGTTTTAGAAGCTTTAATTATGTTTAAAAATTTGTCTTATTTCATTAGCATTTCTATTACCAATTATCACATTGAAAAAAATCAACAAGAACTCAGACTTTCTTTTTATACATTAGCCTGTTTCACACAGACACACACAGACACACGGACACACACACACACTAGTTCAAGAGTACTTTGTTTCTTTTCAATTTAGGAAACCTCTGTTGACACATACGATTTTTTTTTCTCCTCAGTTTCTCATAATGTTCTGGAAGTTAACCAATTTTGATTGACAGCTATCATAGGATCTATTAAGAACTGTCTTTTGTGTGTGTGTGTGTGTGTGTGTGTGTGTGTGTGTGTGTGTGTTAAGCATCATTTTATTCTTTTCCCCTAACTGTAAGTGCCTTTCTTGAAGATAAATCTGATTCATCTAGCCTGGATTTTGTCGCTTTTCCTTTTTCCAAGGTGTATGTACTCATCACCTGCTTTGTTGAACAAGAAGTTATTTCAATCTCTATACAGTAGCTTTCTGATAATATCACTATTTTTGTCACCTTTCTTTTTACTCCTATTATTGAATTTAGACTAAAAGAAACACCACTTTCTTCACCTGAAGTTTCCAGTCAATGCTGCACAAGAACCTTTTCTTCTATTCTTTTTCCCCTGCATGTAGCTTTGTGAAGATCTCTAGTTATTACAGTTTTCTCCCTTAGTATCTACCTTGTGCCCAGCACTTTCTTATCTTCTACATTTTTTTTTAGCTTGGAAAAACTCTAAATCATGAAATAAAAATCATTTTCAATCTCAGTGTCTATCCTTCCACCATGTTTTAATGAACGGAAAGTGTCTGGGTAGGATGTAAAAGGACAAAGCTTTATTTGCTGAAGTTCAGAAGTAAAGAACATTTTTCAGTGGAAAACTTTATTTTTTTCAAGAAGCATTCTATAGTAACCTTTTATTTAAAACATACAAATGAGGGAACATTCTGGGTATTTTTTACTACAAGTTTTAGCAAATCTATAGTGAAAAAAAATCACTTGTTCCTTTTAGATTAAAGTACTTGTAGGCAGAATTGCAAAGCACTACTTTCTGCTGCTATTTTGCTTGTTTGTTTGAGACAGAGTCTCACTATGTGTAGCCTAGGCTACCCCAAAGCTTACAGTACGAATTCCTTGATCTTATACATTCTGGGATTACAGATTTATATCACCATGCCCAGCTATCAGAATATTTTGTGAATTTATGCTTGCATTAAGCATATTTATTGTTGAAAGGGGTAATCTCAAGATTTAAAAATTAATATAAAAAGTCAGGACAGTTCATAATCACTTGAATTAGATAAGGTCTTCAATTCTCTGTCAATGTCAGTATGTCCATGTCTAAGTACTGCATATGAGCTGTAATTATCTACATGTTAAGTATAGATCATGTCTTCTTAGACTGGTAGATTTGACATTTCTCTTATTTTTTTTCTTATAGAATATGAATAGAGAGCACACAAAGGCAAATTTACCAAACCTAAGATGTTAACAGAAATCTAATTATCCAGATTATGTGTTGTCAATTTCAATGTTCTCTATTCCAACAAGCAAAGTACCGATACATGATTACTGCTGTTGAAGGAAAACAAACAAGAATTTGCCTCAGATAACATGCAAAGTTGTAATCAAGAAACCACAGAATTTTGTCAGGCATCATATAATGATTCCTGTATTTTGCTTTAGTTTTTAAAATATAACAGACATTGTTATCATAATTAAAATTAACACTGCCATCAATTTCAAATAAAAATTATCTCTTACATCATATGAGCATGAGCCAAAATACGTGTCTTAATGTTCTTTTTAAGGTAAATAGGACCTCATTTCCATAATTGAAAGCAAAGAGGCTTAGCACTTTCAATGTAAGTATAAGATGTGGTTGCCTAGCAATATTCAAATGAGCTAGAGTACATTTTTTGGACTGGTTATAAAGCAGTTGTCCATGTGAATATGTGTCAGATTTAGAAATGGAAGAGATTTTTCAGCACTTTTAGCCAGACAGAACACCATAGACTGAAAAAAAACTTAGAGCCAATAATTTCTATATAGATTAACTTAGTAAAAAATAATAATTTGGGGCATTGTTGGGTAAGGGTCATAATTACCAACTCTTCTAAGAATCTGATATGTGTTTCACAGAATTGGCACAGAAAAGCTTGGCCTTTGTTCTTGTCAAGACACTCTTTTTGTGTAATTTATTTCCTTCTATCTTTGGCCTACATTGTACATTTCTTGGCTTCACTGTCATTACTAGGTCCCAAGGTCCCTTAGCAGAGGTTTGATGTATTTTAGTCCAGGGTTTAAGTGCTTCACAAGAAGCATCTGCTATTACTGTAGTTCCTTTTAAGTTGAATTGTCCACTCTTCATGTCTGCAGAGATGTGAGTTCTATTATGTGCTGTAGTTGGTTATTCTCGATTCTGTCTCCATATTGCTATGTATCTGTTCTCACTTTCAGTCTTTGTTAGCAGTGTAGACAGTTTTTGAAGGGTATTGCAACCATCAAGTCACCTGCTCCTTTTGCTTTCAGATCTGAAGAATCACAGTAGAAAGTTCTGGAAATTGTAAACACCCTGATAGAAATGTATTGTCTCAAACAATATGCGCCTACCTACCCCTTCGAAGAAATGTAACTTCTAGATCTGGGGAGGAGTTCCCAGGAAGCCTGAGTGTTGTCTCTTTCTTCCTTGGATGCAGGCTGTCCTTGAGAGCTTTGGCCACTAAATCAGATGACCCTGAGTTCAACCTGGACTTGCCTACTTTTTAATGTTTCTCAATGGCAATTTAAAGGAGGGCCTGTCCTGTCAAGACTCTATCCACTCTGGGAAGATTTCTAGATCCCATACAATGAATCTGGAACTTTTATGCCCTGCGGCAATAAACCTGCTTCTTATGATATGTGTGCATGTCATCTATTGCTGGACTCAGGTAGTCAATAAATGGTGGACCTATACATTAGTTAAAAATTCATAGGGTATAAGTTAAATGTGTACTTTCATTCTCAGATGCTGGCATAGTATAACAAGCTTTTGTTATTCTCTAAAGAGTGAGTGTTTGCTCATGATGGGTTCGTAATCTGAACCCACTCCATAATTGGTACACTAAAGAAGAGTGCCCCAATATGGTAACTCCATAATCAGTGGTGTTGAGTAAGATTAAATGAATAGGTCTTAGACATATATCAGAAGCAATGAACACCCAAACACGAGAATTTTTAGTTATATTTAGTTATAAACCTCATCTTTAACCTACTTTATTCAATTTCATAATGTAGAAATATTGTTATATATTACAGATATATAAATTTTAAATAAGTCTCCAAAGGATGGTATCATATTTCCTGGGCCTATGCTGTATTTAGTGAGTTCTTAATGCTTTTTGTTGTAAAGTTTCTTTTTTTAAATGAACAAAGGCACCTTTGCAGAAAATGCTTATTTATTTGGCCGCCATTTTGATTAGAAAGGAATAGCTTTGACATAATGTACAATTAGAAAATTTATCTGGAGATTAAATAAAAACTAAATGCAGCTTTTACCCATGTTACCTTCCTGTTTTTAAATATTTCACAGACATGTTTTTGCTTCAACCCCCTTCTTATGGACATTATAAAAACATTTACAAACAATGAGGCAATAGTTCTTATATTTACACAAAAAGAAAATAAAAAACAATTTATAGCAAAAATATATTCCAAGATTGTTACACACTGATTAAACTTAAAATGCAGTGTCAAGCTTCCTTTAATAACTGAAGGGAACTTGTTTTTTAATGTTCTTTTCATGTAGATGGTTTAATAAAAAGTTCTTTTTGCATAAATAACCATTCTTTACCTAATTTCAATGAATTTAAATGAATTGTGGCATAGCTCCACAAAGCAATAATATTTTCTAACTATCTTATGCTTTTTAATTGAAAATTCAAAAGGATTTTGGAGCTAAGTATATGTCCATAAAGTAAAAAAAGTTTTAGGTAAAGTTTCAACACAATGGTGATCTTCACTGTCATTATTTTCATGACTCTGAGAGTAGCTGTGATTTTTTTTGTCATAATTTTACTTGTATCTGGTGCTGGTATCCAGGGTATCTTTAATAGGGTCCTATGTCATGATTAATAGTGTCTCTCAACAAATGTCTCTTAACTAGCTGTTAAATGTATGTATAATAATGTCTCCATTAATTCCTCCTTTTCTATATCAGTTATCTAATTAAGCACTGAATCTTGAAGATTATATGGTCACAATTTCAACCTTTTTTTCTCCTCTTTATTCTAGCTGTTATTACTCTAATTAAGCCTACATCAGCTTTTGGGTTTGTAGCAATAATGCCTATCTGGGAATTCTACTACCAATTTCTCTTGTTCTTTAATTCTTCATTCCTGTCTTTGTTGCTGACAGCAATATCTTCTATGACACAAATCTACATTTTTTTGTTCTTGTATTTGTATAAATAAGTGGCTGTTTCTTAGTTGCTATGGAAAAAAAAACCTTTCAAATTCCTTGGAGTGCCCTTAAAGTACCCTGAAATTACTGCTGAAGAACTTGGTCCCATCACTTCTCTTAGAGTCCATTTCAAATTGTTCACCTTTCTGTCCACCTGCCTGTTCACACATCTACATTTCCATGCCCTTTTCCTTTTCTTTCTTATAGGGAATGTCTGTTATCCAAAAGTGTGCTTAAATTATTTTTTTATGTCATGATACAATCCTTACCTTTTTTTTTTTTTAAATGTAAGTCTTGTTTAGGCTACTTTGTTGTCACCACATATCCCGTTCAGACTTCCATAACATTTAGTGAGTCAAATTGTCGGGAAGCACTGGACTGCCTTCCCTTAAAACAATGAAGTCTTTGAAAAAAAAATGGCCTTGCTATTTTTGGATTGAAAATCCATGACCACTATAAAGGTAAGTACTCAATTAATGGTATTTTACACCTCAAAAGTATTTTCTTTCTTTCCTTTCTCTCTCTATCTCTCGCTATCTCTTTATCTCTATCTCTGTCTCTTTTGTGACAGGGTTACTGTGTACCTTGCCTACCCTGGAACTCACTGTGTTGGCCAGGCTGACCTCAAACTCATAGATCCTTGTGTTTATGCCTCCTGAGAGCTAAGGTTGTAGGCATGTGCCACTACCTCAACCTTCCTCATATCTCAAAATTCTTTGAGTAGTAAGATAATTTTGAAGTTTGGGAAAACACTTTATTATATTATTTTGTATTTAGTGATAACTTTTAAATTCAGAAACACTTCTCAAGGCAATCTGTCTTGATGGTATGCTGTCATTGAATTCTAATATCCTGGCTTCTTAATTTTCTGTTTAATTCTAAAATATGATCTTGATCCAAAGGAACTCGGTTTTCAACTTATCAACCCATTATCTATGTAATGTAGAATATGCTCAGAGTCTTGGTGCTAAATCTCATCAAATTGGACATGTATGTACATCCAACTTTAGGTTATCCACTACTTTTATGATCATATCAAATCTAGCTATGGGCTTCTTGTTTTAAAGGACAACTAAATTATTACTTAATAAACACACACACACACACACACACACACACACACACGTAGTTCATCTGTTATTTTCTTGTTATTTGGGTAAATTGCATGTGTAACAAATTGATAAATTTTAAAATAGTACAACTAATATTTTATACAATAAGGTAAAGTAGCAGGGCTGCATTTTCTTTAACTCTAAGAATTGGTATAAGTTATAGATTTTTAAAAATGAAGAAAGAAAATAAAGCCTTCAGAAAAGTAAAAATAATTATAATATTTTCCAAATAGAAGACACGGTTTAAAGTATCAATTTTTCTCTAAAATTACTAATGTATTTTCAGGTTCTACATATTTTTATTTTTATTAAGTTTTGGTTAAACTAAGAGATTACTGAATACATCTACCTTATGTATCAGCATGGAGATTAATTTATTTTCCATAGAACTCTATATTACAATTGTAAAAATGTTGACTAATTATTATTATTTTGGTTTTGACTTTCAAGATAAGATTTCTCTGTTGTAACTCTGGCTATGCTGGGACTCACTCTGTAGACCAGGCTGGCTTCAAACTCACAGAGATCTGCCTGTTTCTGCCTCCTGAGTGCTGGGAATAAAGGCATGCACCACCACGGCCCAGCAATGTTGACTAATTATTATAGGATATTACAACAAAGAAAAAATAAGAAGGGGATGAACATATTTTATTCATAATATCAAACTCCCATCTACCTTAAACTGAATACAGTGAAACTTCAAAATATTTAATAGAAAATGAAATAAAAGGGAATTAATTAATCGGATGCCATATAAAATTATTTGCAAGGTTAAAAAGGAATAAAAAAGAATAAATATGTTTTGAACAGTTTTGTCAACTTACTTTTCACAGAAGCTGATTTAAATCTCAAATGAAATGATGAGAATTTTAAGAAATAACTGATGATGGTCACAACTAAAAATTAACAGCTTTAACATAATTCGATAGAGACGTTAAGACTAAATTCTTCAAAACAATATTCAAGGAGATGAATACAATGAATTGGTCTGGAGCATTCAGAAATATTTAAGATATTCATAGTGAATTTGACATCATATAATTTAAGACGATAGCTTGGATTTAAAGCTTTTACCTTTTATTCCTTCTTCCTTTCTTACTAAGTTCTATTTGAAAAATGGCTTAGAGAGTCTTTATATGTCTCCAAAGAGACATATTTTGTTCATTTATAAGTGTGTCTGAATCATCTGATAACACCTAAAAAGAAGACATTTCTGAATCACTGTTTTCCTATTATCCTTGAAGTATTAAAAGATGACGTTGCTGACCTATAAAGAAGTCTATTTAAAGAATGCCTATAAAACAGCTAAAATATTTCCAGCAAGCGCAAGTTTGTTCTGAAGGCAGTCATGCCATTCATCTCCATCAGGACTATGACGATGGAGCAAATCAGAAGCCCAAAAATGAAATTTAGGAAGTCTCTCTCTCTCTCTCTCTTTTTTTTAAATAACAACATCAACAATAACCCTCTGAGTCTTCAAATATAGCAAATTCTGTTAACTAAGTATTATGTTATAGTATTATATTAACTTTAACTAAGTAAGTTAGACAAATAAAAAGGTGAAAAAATGAAATCTAGGAAACAGGAACAATTGACCTAGTGCTAAAGAACTAAAACTAAGTACAGTGATGGCACAGGGCACGCAAACTCACAGTTGTTGTATAAGCTGCTTCAGGATCGTCTTCCAGCACTCGGGAGAGACCGAAATCAGAGACTTTGCACACTAAGTTGCTGTTCACCAGAATGTTCCTAGCTGCTAGGTCTCGATGAACATATCCCATATCAGAAAGATACTTCATGCCTGACGCGATGCCCCGCAGCATGCCGACCAACTGGATGACAGTGAAGTGGCCATCATGCTTCTGTGAGAGAATCATACCTGTTAGTTGACTGATCTTAACACAGTGTGTATGTATATATGAAGTAAATTAAAAAACCGTAGATTTATTGTGCAGCATCTACTAAAGATATGCATCAATTATGCTGCACATTGCTTGCCTTCATGATGAAATACAAGACCTTGTTTGACATTTAAAACAGGAAATAAAGCTAATTATAGGTGATGAAGAGCTAACTAAGGACAGAGGGTAGCCAGCTAAGTCAGCCTCCAGAGAAAATGATGCCAAAGGTTTTTTTTTTTTAAAATAATAAGAACAAACTGAAGTAAAATGGTGTTAGAGCAAAGACTTCAGAGAATACACAATCACTTCATATATGTAACCTTCAGTGTGGCTGCACATGTGAGCAGGCCTATGATTGGGAGAAACTCGTGTGGTAAGTAGAAACACTGTGAAAATTGGCAATCAGGCTAGGCCATTCAAGAAAAAAAAGATATATAAACAAGAAATGGACTTAGGAAAGCTACAGACAAAATAGAAAAAACATAAATAAACAAAAGGTAACTAGATTTTTTTTCCAATTATATTGGACAAATATAAAAGGAAATATTGGAAATTGACTGGAAACAGGGTATTTTAGCTCTTGCCTGGAGAAATTATGCTGAATATCCCAATGTGAATAATAAGCCAAGGAGAAATTATGCTGAATATCCCAATGTGAATAATAAGTCAAGGGTAATTTTAAATAGTAATCATAACATAGCATCTTTTCTCTCATTTTGAGTTAAAAATGATGCATAATTTACAAATGAATAAAAGAAGTCCAATGGTACTCTTTGCAAAATGAATGTACAGGCAAAGCCAAATATGGATATCAGTACTGATGTCAGATGACAATACAATTAAAATAATGCACGTTAATTTACTTAATTATTTGGAGAGTATTGTCTTTATTGAATTAAGAGAAACATAAAAGATTCAATCATTGTTATTCACCAGGCCAAATTAATTTATGAATGATATTAAAAGTGAATATATAGCGAGACATTAAGGCTATGCTATCTTATATGGTGGCACACATAAAAGTATTTAATATTTTTCTGTGGTACAAGCTCTTTTCATGAATGTTTGATAAACCATAGAGTAGTTTATGCACAAGGGTTATGGAGACACCTCCGCCTCCACCATGGTATCCCATTGGTTATCTAGAAGAATAAGATTTTACCAATGGAGCAAACTTGGTCTTATCATATCTGATAGCGTTTGTATTATATCTCTAAATTTAAGAGCAGTGTAAAGAAAGGAAGTCTTTCTTAAGGAAGTGTCCTTATAGCAAGTGTGTCCATGAAAGCAGAATCTTCTGTATAATTAATGTACAAAAGATAACCTAGCAAAGAAATTCCTTGTTGGTATTAGCTCTTTATGTTTCCAATCCATCTTTGTAGACAGTCCACTATTAGATGGAATCGGCCTCTTCTATCATGTGTTCTACTTACCTTTCTTCTATTAGGAATCTCAAAACTTGAGAATTGGAAACATAAATTCTATTTTTCTGGAAACGATTACACCACACTTTAAAAAGGTAATTCTTCTTTCTCAGAAAGTAAAGTTCCTTCTGATCATAGTTATCATTAGGCAGAATTTCTAGAGAGTGTGAAGGGTTCATGCACCATCTGGAGAACTAAACAATGTCCCAGTCACTTTCTCTGTACAGTGAGAGCAGTCAGATGACCCAGAGTTTCAGTGAGACTCACTTATACAGTGCATAGACAACTCCTGAATTATTTTGATAATTGTAAATAGTTAATCTTTGTTTTTATTACACAAAATTCCTATAATTATATTGAATCAGAAAATTCTATTTACTAAAGACACTGTTGGCACTCTAAACACCTGTGTATGTAAAGGAAAATAGTTATATAAGACCATGTAGGAATGTACTTTCCAACCTATCCTGAGGATTCCACAAAGAACAAGATTATTATTTAAAAAATTGTCTTTTCTATCAGTACACATGAACTATAAAAATAGTGAGTTACATTATGATCTTTGTCTGGACGTATTTAAGGTATTTTGTTGATAATTATCCACCTATTGCTTATGTGTATCACTTGCCTTTCTCCTCTGTTGGCTCCCTATAAATATCTATAGTCTCTCTTCCATGTTAATGTTTTTAAAAAAATTTTTACTTTTATTGATTAAATTCTATATAGGAGAGAAAATACTATATTTCTAAGACTTGCTAGTTTTATTTTCTTTTTGTGTGTGTGTTCATGTGTATGCAAGGTTGACTTTGGGTGTCGTCTATTGTTGTCCAAATATTCTTGGTTTTGAGGCCCGATCACTTACTGAACCTGTAACTAACTCACTGATTCAGTTGCACTGGCTGGCTAGTGAGCTACATGGATCTTCCTATCTCTGTATCTCTAGCATTAAGTTTGTAGGTGAGCACTGCTGCACTTTGCCTTTTAAGTGGGGGCTGTGGTTACAAACTCAGATCCCTTATGTGGGCATTTTACTGACTGAGACATCTTTCCCACTCTAATATTAACTCATTTTGCGTAAGACAAGACTCTTCAATCCTATTCCTGAATTCCATGATGAGTCTATTGTGAATTGTGCGGTGATGAAGGTTGATACAGGTGTCTCTGTTTTTTATGGTGTCTTAGATTCCTTTAGGTTATAACCCATGAGTGGGTTATATGGCAATTCTAATATTAGCTTTTCAAGGAATATTCATAGTGATTTTCATAATGACTCCACTAGTTTACATTCCCACAAATGTCATTTAAAGGTTCCATTATCGTGTCTTCACCAACACTGCATCAAATTCTTTTCAACAGCTTTAATAGCACAGAATTCCCATAGCATAATGTTTATTCTTTTAAATGGTTCAACATAACAAAACTTAAGAATTTTTTCATCACTCCCAAGAGATCCTCATATGCACCGTCACACCATGCTATACTCAATAGTCCTGCTACTCTAGGCAACCACTAACCTAATTTCTATCACAATGGGGCTTTTTGCCTGCTCAATATTTCCTAAGCAGAAATGTATAGCTTTTTGAGACTATCTCCTTTCACATTGTAGCCTAATGCTTCTGAGACGCTTCCATATTTTAGCATACATCAATGTGATATCTCTGTATTGTTACGATTTATTTTTTGTATTCATTGAAAGTTGACAAATATTTGAATCACTTCTACTGTTTAGTGATTGTACACGTGGATTTTTAATGGTTTATTCTATGTTATTACCAACACTTGAAGAGAGTTGGATTAACTGCTTTTTCTGTCAACTGTATGGCAATTTGTGTTCTACCAATGGTAAGCAATGTCATTTAAAACTTGAGGCACTGGTGTTCAAAAACAATCTAAACTATTTTGTACATTTTGCATCAGAGGCCACATAGTGTTCTTTATTAATTTCTTCTTCATTTGACAAAGACTTCTTTTGAAGTCAAATCTATTTTCATAATAACATCATGACATAGGCTTATATTTGTGTAAATGGTACAAAGCTCTGTTGGGTAAAAGGTCAGTAGCCTAATATGAATCAAGAAAGTAACACCCAAGTGAAAACTGATTTCTATTTCTATTGTATATTGCATATTTCTCTGCATATTGCCAGATATAGAGAAATCTAAAAAATAGTTTTTTGAAAATTGCCATTGGTATAGCAGGAAAACAATTTCTCTAAATCTTGTCTGTGATTACATACTTGCAAGATCAACACCTGTGAGACAGACTAAAGGCAGCATTGGGCATGAGGGACATTAAATGACAGTACATAAAAAGTAGGCCTTCAAGAACAGGCTTGGGGCTGTGTATTTACAATAATCAATTACTAATTCGGGCTGACCTTGAAAAAAATCTAATGGCCTTGGAGTATACAGCTTTCTGCAGCCACGGTTATTTCCAAGACATGGATTCAGGTAAGAAACACTAAAGTCCACAGAGCCAGAAGTTCCAGCACATAGGGCATTCAATTATGAGGGATTACCCTAATGTGGTAACTCTGAAATGCCAATCTTCTTTTTATAATCTACTATCCTGATTAGTCACCTGTGACAATTTCTGTATCTTTCAGTCTGTTTGTTTAGCTTGACATCCGTCCATCCATCCATGCATCTGTTCCTAAAATATTAGCCTGATGACAGGTAAACTCCAAAAGTAATTAAATATTATTTGTGGTTGGCATATCTTAATTGTTATCACATTGGCCTGTTGAAAATACATAACATGTATAAATCACTATATATCAGTAACAATCTTAAGTCTTACAGGTACTTTTCCATTGAATTCTCAAAATAACTCTATGATATATGTGTAATTATTTTTACCATCTTGTTCTAGTAGAGTTAGGGTTTATACAGGCTTTTAAAACTGTGGGTTCCAACTCTACATGGGATCATGTGATTGGGTGTGGGGTTAGGAATATTTGATAATAGTAAAAGGTTTAAGAATATGCTATGACCAAAAATTAATTGAAAACAAACGTGTGACAAGTCCAGGCATTTCCAGCAGTGTTTGCACATGTCGCATTGTTGAGACTTCACTGAAGCACTGGCTCTGAACACACATGTGCACTCTGCAGTGTGCATACTGTCATGCCATGCAGTGCCAGGGGCCATTGCTTGACATTCCTCAGCTCAGATACCAGACTCACATTATGAACTGCAGTGGTTTTGTTTGTTTTTAAGATTTATTTACTTTTTTATTTATATGAGTATGCTATTTGAATGTACGCATGCATGCCAGAAGAGGGCATCAGATCCTGTTATAGATTGTTGTGAGCCACCATATAGTTGCTGGGAATTGAACTCAGGTCCTCTGGAAGAGCCGCCAGTGCTCTAAATCACTGAGCCATCTCTCCAGCCTGAACTGCAGTGTTTTTATTGAACATGTAGTTTTTTTGCTGTTATGAAAACATAGCACTTTAATTATGGAAAACAAAGACTTAATATTTTCTTGCATAATTCTTCAGCACATATGTATCAAATTGGTGTATTTTTGGATTGTATTATATTAGAATGGTTGAGTTTTAAATTCAATAATTGAGGAGCAGAGGTGATATAAAGAAAATTATGAAATGAATATTAGTTTGGAATTAGGACAGGATTTCTAATAATATCTGAAATGATGCTAAATGAACTGCCATTTTATATTACATATTTATACAAAGTAGCAGCACTCTCAGTATTGATTATTCTGAATCAAAATATTGAAGAGCTTTGGAAACCATTAAGATGCCATGTGTCCTGTATTATCAAGTGCTCTGCAAAGATTCAATTATTTTAAAATAATGCATATATATTATGTGTATGTTTGGATGTACATGTGTGCGAGTGTGTGAGTACAGGCATACACACATCATGTTGTATATGTGGATATCAGAGGACAACTCATGTAATTTGTCTTTCCCTTCCACCTTGTTGGAGACAGGATATCTTGTTCACTTACAGGCTGTCTGGGGTCTGAGCATCTGGAGATGTTCTTGTCTCTGCCTATCATCTTGTCAGAGGAGCCCTGTGATTAAAATCAAGCACTACTACATCTGGTTTTATGTAGGTCCTGGGGACCCAAACTCATTTCATTACACTTGAATGGCTATAGCTTTACCCTCTGGGCTGTCTTCCCTGTACCAATATTTGATTCCGTTTTGAAAATATTTATTTTATTTTATGTGCATGAATATTTTGCTTGCATGTATGTGTGTGCAACAGGTGGAGGTCAGAAGAAGGTGTCACATCCCTCCAGAACTGAGTTATTAATGGTTGATTATATGGGTGCTGGGATTCTGGGTCCAGATTCTCGGCAAGAACAAGTCTTTTTGCTGAGCTGTGTCTCCAGATTCCAAGTTTTAATTCTTTATGTATAGATACATAACCACATCCATCCCTTTAGTGTGTAAATTTTCCTTTGTCTTTAGAAAACAATGAAATCATCATGTACAGAGGAATTGATTTAAATCAACAATTCCTTTATAATTTATCATAAGGAAATGGTTGATTTTTATACCTATTTTTATTTACCTAAATACTTAAAGTCACCTAAAAGTTCTTGGGTGAAAAGAATTATGAGTAGAAAAGTTCAAGCGGCCCTGAACTAGGGAACATGCATTCTTATGTATTAGGATTGTCAGAAAAAGAGCTAGCCTCATCTTTACTAGCCTGGGGTAGTTTGGATAGCAATATTTGGCATAATAAAGTATGCTTTAAAAGATCTCTAGAATATTAAGCCAAAACCAAGCAAATGAGAACATTCCAGAAAAATCAACAAAGGCTATCCTATTCATCTGCCTGGCTAAGAGGAATAGCCTTACGAATTCATACATGAGGCATTGTACAATACTCTTCTCTAGAAATAATCTAACTCTGTTCTGAAAACAATATCTGTATCCTCTTTTTTACTCATTGAAAACATCAATTTTACAAATTTAGTTCAGGCTCTGGCTTTCTTGAATACGGTGTGTGGTTAATAAAGAGTGACTGAATTTAAACAAACATTTTTAGCATCCTGTGGTGTAATGATTGCTACTACTATGAGATTCCTATTGTCTTGTATAAAACTGATTGTTTTTTTAGGGCTGGGCATGAGTCTTATCCCTTTTATGTAACACTTCTATGACAGCATCCACTATGCTGCCATCCATAGCGTAGTGCTTGATAAATATTAATTCAAATTCAATTGAATTGTTTACGAGGGGCGGAGAAAAATGTGAGAACACTGAAATTTAATATCTTTGGGCTTGCTACTGGAGATTAATCAAAAGGAAGCTGTGAATTTTTTTTTTAAATATGACATATGGTTTCTTCCCTGAAAGGCAGATCCAAATGAAGGCAAGTGAAGGTGGCATATTTACACAAAACATTTGGAACTTAGTAGCTAAAATTCTGTTTGTCTGTACACTTTTCTTTCTTTGCTTTCTCAACCTGACTGCTGAGAAGCAGGGAGTTTACCCTCTAAGTGACAGGAAGGGTGAGCCTGATTGGAAGGGTTTTCTGAGAGCTATACATAATAATGACTGCTATTCTGAAAGCTGCAGAGAGCTCCATCACGCCTCCCCCACCCCATGAGACCCTGGGGCACAGCATCCTCTAGATCTAAGCTGTCACTGGCACGTCACATCATTTTTGCAGCAACGCCAGCTGTTTTGATGGTTCTCAAGGCCCTCCCCTCTGAGGTTGTACCCACAGACACGCTAAGCTTTTCAGTGTTCATTCTTCTTAGACATTGTTCGCATAGCTGGCCTCAGCTTAGAACAAATGTTAGGTTAGAGTGTCATGCTGTCCAAATCTACCATGTAATTTTCTGTTGGGTTTTGCTTTTTGGTAAGTATGTGCAGGTCCTAAGCAAACCAAAATCTTATACTGCCATTGCCTAACACTCGTCAGTGATCCTCAGTGATAGAACAAGATGATATAAAACAGTGGCACTCCTTTTGATCTTTAGTCATCCATATTTTTTTGGATTCATCTTTTCGTGTGTTCAGTTCACCCCTAAAACTGGTAACAGCTAGTATACTGGGCTTATACAGTTCCATATCCATAATAATCTTTTTTTTTTCTTCACTTGAGTTTTTCATGACAAGTTTTTGTCTTCTAGGTGGCCTTTTGCACAGAACTGTGCACTGGGACAATACTCATGAAATATCTACTGTGGAGCAATGATGCTCCGATTGATAGAGGTCAACATAAAAACCCAAACCTAGAAAGGTGCTTATACTAGTTGTTTCTCCATTTATGGCAGGCAGAGAGATAGAAAAGAAATAGTAAAATAAGTGAGGTCTTTTTAAATAACGAAGGTAAATCAAATATGACAGAATAATTCAAAAGAAATTTTAGTATAATTGAGCCTGCGAATAGTTCTCAGCACACACCAGTGACTCAGATTCAGCATGGCAAGAGAAGGGAAAGTAGGTGGGAGGGGGCTGGGTACTGGGGTCTGTTGCATGAGGAGAGAAAGAGTGATCCTGAAATGGTTGATGATGTGAAGTCAGGGAGAGACACAAACGTCATCATAATCAAAAGTCTATTCGAAATGTAGGATGTTGGAGAATGATTTCATAGTAAGTGAAGAATGCTACATTCTTATTTTTCATGTGGACAATGGAAGCCGAGAGCTAAGTTTGGAAGTTACTGGGATAATCCAAGGGAAAGACACTGGCTTGAATGAAGTTCAAGATATTTTTAGAAGCTGGCCAGCAAAGCCTGGGGTTAACTGAACAGAAGAGAATAATGGTTATGAAAGTTGATTCTTCTATGGGACTGAACTTAGCTTGTCGTGTTCATCATTACACTCTAAGGGCCTAGCACCATGACTGGCCAGTGATAATACTCAAGAGATATTCATGGGATTAAACTATTAGATGCATCTTCTCTTAGGGAGAGAAGCCATTCAAATACACAGTAAACAGTAAGATATGTTTCTTGAACTTATTTATTTTTTTCATAGAAACATATTTTTTTCATAGAAAGTTAGCTTTGCTAGGATTTTCCACAAGTTTGAATCAGTTTTGAAACACTGATTACACTTGAAGCTATCTCCACTTTAGAAAACAAGATCTTTTGACTATAAATAACAGATCCACTTGAAGCTATCTCCACTTTAGAAAACAAGATCTTTTGACTATAAATAACAGATCCTTTGACTATAAATCACATTTTCTGCTATAGAGTTAGAAAAGGGGGAATAAATATCTAATATTTCTCTTAAGTATTTTGGTGTGTTATTATGGAAGAATCTTGGTAATACTGAATCCACCAACCAAATAGCCTTAGAGACTACAAAAGATCTGATTACCATAGTGTAAATCGATGTTCTCAAGTTATTGCTGAAAAGTGTGCGATACTATAAAGGGTAGATCATTCTAGTGATTCATGACCTATAAAGTTTAACTATGAGTGATAATATTATAATCAACGACAAGCTAGCACTCTATGGCAGAATTACTGAAATTAAACATCATTCATTGATCATATATTGATAGAGGATTCAATTCTCAGCACAAGGCTTTGGTTATCTACAATGAATAAATCACACATATGGTAGATAAACACCATTGGATAATGACAGTGTAAAGTCTAAAAAACGTTATTAAATTGGGTTCATGTGTATGTTAGAACACTTTTCTTGGTTCACCTACCACAAGTTACATGAAATTATTGCAACCTTTAAAAATATACACAATGGAATTTTCTTTCAGTCATAAAGAACGTAGTTACACTGTTTGCAGGAAAAAGGACCATCATAGTAACTAAATTTAGTCAGTCTCAGAAAGTTATATTCATATGTTTTCTACTATTTTTGGTCCTAGATTTTATATAGTTACATAAAGTTATACATGAACAGACAATATGAAAGTAGAAGCAAAACTGTATGGTGGGAGGGAGAGGTACGAGAAAAGAGAGAGTAGGTGTGGGCTAAAGGAAATGTGTTTACAGTATACTGCATATTTACAAGAAAATGATCTTAAGTAAATAATAAAAATTAAAAAACTACTTTATAAAACCAAACTGGAATGAAAATTGGAAGTCTTAGCTTAACCTGGAAAAATTATTATGTACAAACTCTGACTTACGCAGTCAAATAGCTGAATGTGAAGTGATTTGTAGGAAACTCATGCCATGTACTATGATTTGGTTAAGAACCGATAGCCAACGAGCTCCTAGACCCTAAGGGGAATCTCTTATTATTATTTTTCCTAAATGGCTACAGTATCAGATTACATTTTGAATAGAATGTCTGTATTTATAGATCCATAAAGCTCAGAGTCTTCATTTGAGGAGCTTCTTTTTGCAGTGGGTGGCAGTTAAGACCAGAACTCACAGCCAGTTGGACTGCAGGGAACAAGTGTCTGTGGGAGAGCTCAGACATATACGAGATATGCATTTCATACTTCCTTCCCTTAAGGCTCAGGGAATTTCAAGAAACGGAGGGCTGAAAGATCATAAAAGTCAGAGTTTGGGGAGAACTGGGTCAATGTGTCTTCTGAAATTACAGGATTATTGCACTCATAACTCATAGCAGGTGTGGCTGGCTACATAAGATCCCCATGGAGGAGGTATAGGCAAAGGGATCATAAGGTTCCACCCCCTACCTGAGGACCTATTGCCAGCCAATGGCTGCTAGGAGAGAGAGAATCAGAGTTCTTCATTGCTGCTGTCCCTAGTAGGTTGACTATGTCTCTGTGGATTGTCCCACCTCATGAGTATATGAGCATTATTAATTAGACTCAATGAGTTACATAAGCAAGAGAACAGAATGTGCACTTGTGGATAGGAGCAGGATGGTAGAGGAGTTGGAGGAAGAAAATGGAGAGTGAATGAAAAAAAGCACATTGCATTCAAGTATGAAATTCTGTGGGGTCTCCAGTCTCAACTGAAACATTTGCAATGCAATCTCTGTACCTAAGGCTCCAGGAAAATCCCAGAAGGGGAAGAAAGACTACCAATCCAGAGGACCAGGATGTATTCTCCAAATGCGAGGGGAAAATGCTTTCATGAAACCTCAACAGTAGGGTTGTCTATACAAGATTGCATGATGACAATGAGAATTGACATGCATTATGGACAGAGGAAATCCCATCTGGTTCTACCTCTAGATGAAAAGCTCCAGGTGGTCAATGACTGCTTGGAAAGAAAGAGTCAGTCTCTTCCACTGAAGGGAAGTGATCTTATAAAGGTTGTTCAATTCAAAATGGTTAGCCTTGAACACATCATGTGCATCTGAGCAACAATAAATGGACTCAATAGACTGTATATACAAGGATATATATATATATGTATATACATATATATATATGCATATATATTCATAAGTACAGATGTGTAACAATAATAATTAAAGAAGAGATCATGAATTAAGGAAAAAGGGGAAAGGGAAGAAATTGTAGAGGAAGGGAGATATAGGAGTATTGTAGAAGCAGTGCTCATATATGAAGTTCTCAAAAATTATTAAATAAAAAATTCTTAAAGAATAAGTAAAATTATTTTACTAAGAAAGGAAAAAGAAAGAGGTGGTTTACGAAACTGGTACATAAATCCTGGGCACCGTATGCATCTTTCTTGTTTCTGTGTTACCAGACGCTGCTGTGAGAAAACAGGATTGTCAGAAATCCCATGGGATCATAGAAGAAAAAAGATTATAGTCTGTGAAGAGCATATCAGAGAGAGCTATCCTTTAGCCCCTTGGTCATAAAATATCTTCACTCACACTGCTGTTATGTATTCACTTGTTTTGTTTTAATAACTGTTTTTCCACTGATAAATCCTATTTGGGCTTTCAAACATACACAAAAGATGTAAAATCTTCAGAAGGAACATGAATACTATTTTTGAGTAACATGCTAGTTGGAGTTACTCAAACTTTATATTCTAGAGTCTATACAAATGAGGTCGTGAGAGCTTAGACCTAGTCAGATGAAGTTAAAAGTGGTTATGGAAAAGTGGAGAAAGGTCTAGTCTTGGGACATAAGGGCATGGGGAGCTTGTGTTACTACAGGGGATTTACAACAGTAAAAGTTGAGTATTTGAGGATGTGAGTAGTGAACACGAAGACAGAATTAGATGACACAAAAATGCCTTGAAAAATTTGTTGAAGGAGCATGTGTAGAGGGAGGAAAATACTCTTTTCCCTTTATAGGACACTTCCAGCCCTGTTTCCTAATGGGCACTGCATCCTTTAGCTGGACTCTGTGTAAAAGAGACTTTTATGGGTCCTTAGAGATTTAAGTAATATCTTTAAGGAAAATATTTGTGGGAAAATGCATTCTGAGTTCTGAACAGTCTATTTTAGGTGACTTTGAAGAAGGCAGTCCATGGAGTACTACTTTTATGACTGAAGTTTAAAGTTAAAATCCATTGCTGATGTGTTTCTAAGTCAGAAAGGTGGTCAGGTTATGGCTAGTTAACATGCTCTTGAGTCTGAGAAAAGAAATGGCTAGGATTATTTGTAGGTCTGGAAGACCAATAAAGTAGTAATTGAATAAAATAACAATCAATATCTATTTTCTATTGAAAAATCTGTTGGTTTTTTGTAGTTTATCTTTAAAAGTTACAGTTTTTATGAATGTTTCATAAATATCTCAAAGCTATTCTTTGACAGTCATTATGGCTTTTGAACTTAAGTTAGAAAATTATATTTTTAATTATAGATGGGCGAAGCGAGCATGTAGAATCAGAAATTTCAATCATAAAGAAAGAAAAAGTCACTTTTCTTATTCCTACAAAATCTAGGAAGAAAAGAAGATATGGATTTGTGAAGCATGGCAGCTGGATTCCAGAATTACATTTAAGAACTTAAAATGAATCTGAATATAATATAGCTTAAGCTTATCAAGCTTACTATTGAATTTGGGATCTTTTCTTTTTAAACTTTTTGGTGAGGTTTTCATGAACATAATCTTTGTACCTTACTGTGCACAGCCTTTATATGAAGCCAAGGAAATTTAAAGTTGTTTGGGCTGGTATTTGGGGGGAGCATCATTGAAGTGCAACAATATTACTCTGGGAAGGATTTGTAGAATATATCTGTACACATTTGTACAAAACTCAATATCTAGTTATGCAGATTCAGAACCTCCTGTATCATATGAAACCTAGAAGGAAGACCATAGGGGAGTGCAAATAGGTACACAAAATATCTCTATTTACAGGCATCATTTTATATGTCAATTAAAAAGTACCCCGATCAAAATGGCTAAGATGATGAGGCTAAACAGGTGACTCTGTGGCTAAGAGCAGCTGTTCTTACAGACAACATGGTTTTAATTACCAGCACCTAAATGGAGGCTCACAACCATCTGTCACTCCGGTTCCAGGGAATGCAGTGCTCTCTTTTTGGCCCCCTTGTGCACTAGCCATATACTTGCTGCACAGACATAAATGCAGATAAAGCACCCACACATTTAAACTAATTAAAAAAAGAACTGACAGAAAAAGAAAACCAATAACAAATGCTGCTGAGAATGCCGGGAAAAGGAAACCCTAATTCACTGTTAGTGGGACTGCAAACCGGAACACGCATTATGGAAATCACTGGGAATGGATTTCCTATTGAATGGGCTGTAGGCTAACCAATATTTTATTGGACCAATAAATATTGTTGGGCAATATTTTATTGGACCATTATTGTTTTTAGGTTTTACAACTAAGTAGGATTATTAATTGGCAGCTTGCATAGTATCTTTGGATCTGAGCTAGTCCTTAGGGATGAGGTGTCTGAGTCATTTCTAGATTGATTCCTCCAAATTCTGTGTTCAAAAGATGTGGCATCTTTTGATAGCATTGTACCTTCAAGTTCTTGGATGTGTCTAAGGGCAATAGCAACCTCCTGTCTTGTTTGGAGAGTCTCTTGGACTCTTTCTGGCCAACAGCCATGTCTGAAACTGGGGCTTTTGATAGGCATTCTATGTCTTTTTTGGGAGAACATCATCAACCAGTGTCAAGTAACTACATTTAAACTACAAATACACACACACACACACACACACACACACACACACATAATATTGCAGTTCCCACCCATGGAGGGATAATGCTCACACCAGGAGTCATAGAGTGTCAGAGAAAATCCCAGTCCCAGGCAAAGACTATCTGCTTTCAAATTGTTGATCAGGGGAGTCCAAGAGATCCTTCCAAACAATATAGAATATTGCCAATGTCCTTAGTTTAGTTAGTTGCCTCCTAGAAATGGAAATAAAGCCATATTTATTTAAACATCACATACTTTTTTCACAGAAATTGGAGAAATCAAGCTGATACTGACCTGGGAACCCTATCTCTGAGAGCTAATTATTAGTATCAGAAGGGTTACTGAGGTAGCTGTAAACCCTGTGAGCCACAACAATGGCCTGACTGACAAAATATTCTCAATGGTGCAATAGTGGCACTTAGGTTTTATGAGTAACCAATTGGCTGCCTAACTGAATTTAAGGCCCACTCAGTATTAGGGAACTCGTGTCTTTTACTGTAGATCTTTCTCCAAAGGCTGGAGAGAGAGAACACTGCATGGGAGAACTTATTACTGTTATATTGCTAAATGAATATAGCTTTAAACTCTATTCTAAATACCTACTCTTATGATCACAGAGAAGTGCAGTTTTACCCCTCATTAGAGAAACTTCTTTTTGCAGCAGATGGAGGCTGTTACGAAGATCTATAACTTGTCAGATATAGAGAATAAGTGACTATGCAGTTCCTAGCCCAAGCTGTGACATCTGCAGCACAACCCCTACACCTAAGGCTCAGGGAACATTGTGAAAGAGGGGGCAAAAGATTCTATGGATCAGAAGACCAGGATGACTGCTGCACAATAGTGTCTTCTGGACATGATGGTGATGTTGTAGCTATGAACTCTCAATAATATGGCTGTCTGCATGAGACATATACAAGACCACACCAGTCAACATGTCAACATGGAGGTGAAACATTTCCTAAGGTAAAGCTGCTAGATGAAGAGTTATAGAGACTGAGAGGCTACTGAGGGAGGGAGAAATCAGATTTCTTCAGGCATGAAGAGTCCCAATCCGAGGCAACCAGCCCTAACACATGTATAAATGGGAGAAACACTAATTTTTCTCAGTAGGTTGTATATATGTATAAATATTTCCAAGTAATAATTATAGAAGAAGAGGTCATGAATTCAAGAGGGAGTGTGGATGACACAGGAGGACTTGGAAATGGGAAAGGAAAGGATGGAAATGATACATTAAAATAGTTCATTACCCATGTATGAAATTCTCAAAAGACTAAAATTAAAACTATCAGCAAAAGTATTACACGTAAAAGGTGAAATAAAAAGCAGACTGATAAAGGCTAATTTCATAGTAACAAGATGAATGCTGTTACATTTCACAGCACTAAAATTTTAATGAGAAAATTTCAGGTATAAGCTATTGATACTTTAACACTTAATTAAAAATAAAAAAATGAGACATATATGAAAATGTCATAATAAAATTCATTATTTTGTACAAGTTAAAAAGTATATAAATACACTCATGATACAAAGATGTTGAAAAAGCTATTAAAGCAAAGATCTACTCCATCCAAAAGAAAAATAAAAGGAACCCAGAAAGTCAAGTCAGCCCCGTGCAAGTTCTAAGCATACGATGCTTTTCCACATTTGAATATTTATTGTCACAGTAATTTTAGATCATTTTTACTGCTAAGTTGGAGCAGACATACTAAATAAAAACATTGTTCTGTGTTAAGATTCACCTATTTCCTCTTATAATTAATTAAGATGTGATTCAACTATAACTTTTATGGTTCGAAGCATTATTAGTGAGTAAATGTGATTTTTTTCACTGTTGAACATAAAATGACTGTGATGCAGATTAATTTCATTCTTGTGCCCCTGGATGAATATAACCAGACACACACAATTTTCAAGAAAAGTGTGCTAATAAAATTCAGCTCTCACTATTAATAAATAACTAGCATAAGGTAAAATGCCATCTTTACTAGATTTATAATTTGAGGACATAAATATTTAAAAGATCCCTTTAATTTTTTAAATTAATATTTGCTTTGCATTTGTTCAAGGAGCACTTCAAATGACTCACACTGCTTTTGAAATGATGGTATGAGTGCACATGCATTATTAAATACTCATATTCCTGAGGTATATCTAGGTTTTTTTTTTTTAATGGTAGAAAACAAAACCATTGATAAAAGAAGCAAGGAAAGAATGGGAAAATAATACTGAAATTCTTAGTGACATATTTGGAAATATGCAAGAATACTATTCCAGATGACACTGCTGGTACTGCATAATCTGCAGAATGACCTTCTATGTGTTTTATGTATATTACTTATTTTGCAATACAATATACTTAATAACCTTAAGATAGGAATTAGAATGATGATTACTAGGAGGTGAGATAATAAGGAGGTACAACTGGCTAACAGATACGGAATTTCAATCATATTATTTTATATTTACTGAAAATTATATATAATGCATACACACACACATATATATATTTAAAATAAAGACATGTATTTGTATAAACATATGTATATAAACACACACAGACACATACATACACAGACACACACACAGACACAGACATACACACACACACATACATGCATATAAGTGTGTATGTATGTGTGTGTGTATTAATTTATGTCTTTATGCCACTTGGGGTGATAATTGTCCACTAAAAGCCATAGACTATCTAACAAAATCTCAGCACCAGGAATGAGAAATCTCTTTCCAAGTTGTTCAGATGACTCCAAGAGATTTTTCAAATCCATATAAGCTATTGCTGTTGCTCTTGGTTGCCACTCAGTTGAGGGTGAGTTCCTATTACTGAAGATACCATGTTCTTCTGTTGCTCTTGGTTTCCTCTCAGAAGTTGAGGGTGAGTCCCTACTGCTGAAGATACCATGTTCTTCTGATACAGGACTCAGAGGATTAGAGCTGGATCTGATCCCAAAGATTCCTTCCCAAGGACTGGTTTTTATAGTACTGGAAGGTGACCATAGGCAAGCTTCTAAGGGAGGAAAGCAATCGATAGTCCTACCAGCTATGATGTCTATGAACCACAACAATGACTAGCATGGCAAGAGATTGCACTAAAGATACAATAATGGTACTCAAATCTTAGTGGTAACCAACAGCTGTTTTAATGGACTCACTCAACAGGAGGGAAATCTTACCCGGTACTGCAAACCTAGCCTACTATCTGTGGCTAGTGGCTAGTGAGTTCATGGATCTTAGAAGAATGTCTACTACTGCCACTTTCCAAAATCATTATACTATTAGCTGCATTTTAAATAATTATCCTTGCATGCACAGGCAAAACTAGCTCTCACCCCACATCAAAGAAGCTTCACAACAGATGGAGCCTATAACAGAAAATCATGATTGGTCAAAATGTAGAGAACCTCTGACTGTAGGGTTATCAGGCCCAATTGATACATCTACAATGCAACATTGTGCACCTATGACTCAGCGGACCTAGTGGAAGAGGAGTAAAAAGATGGTAATGGCCAGAGGACCAAGAAGTCTGTTTTGAGATTATGTCTAATAGATATGACAGGGAAGCTAAAGCTATACCCATGTTATAAAAGGCAGTTGTAAAATTTAGAGACTGACACTATTCATTCAAGTACTATAAAAATTATTTATGAAATCCATCTGTGTTACTGAAGAGATACTTTGCAGGGATGGTGGTTAAGATTCACGTAATTCTCACCAGTGTACTCCATTTGCATAGTCAGAAAAACCAGCACATTTGTGAGGTCATGCTTCTGAGTTGGCAGCTTTAGGCTTTCCTCACTAAGCTGTAATGCATTGTATTTTTAAACCAAAAGCACATGTATTTACACACACACCCAATTCTCTTTTCTTCACACGTACACCTGAACTCTTTGCCACATATCCCCACTGGTAATATGTATCTAGAAAAATGTCCTCAAGGACCCAAATAGAATTAGATTTATGAATTTGGAGCAACATCACAGCCAGCCAGCCAGCCAGCCAGTCAGCCACAAGCACTGGAAGTGAGTTGCAATCTTGTACTTAGTTGTGCTACAACTCCTTCATAATAAAATATCAAATTGAAGTGATTTTCAGACAGTGTGGGAGACCAAAGGGAAATGTTTCTGCCTTCAGTAAGCACAGAAGGCTATTAATGAGCCATGTCTGGCTTCCCTACCACATACTGCATTCAGCTACTGCCTGCTTTCTGTGCTCACAGAAGCTGCGATTATCAAATTCTAAAGCAGCAGTTGGAAAAATGACTTAGCATTTTAGAATTTATAGGCTATATGTACTTATGTATTTTATTTGTGGCTGACAAGGAGAATTGAGTGCCTGCTGTTGACATGAGTTTATATGGTATACTTTGAGCTCCTGCAAGAGAAAGAAGGGTTATATTCATAAAGAGAGAACAGGATGTTAAGGAAGGGTCAGGCATTAGGGGCCATAGTTCTCTTCATTCTTATTTTGTCTTTTTGCATTTATCAATGTATTCTGAGACAAAGGCCAACTATCTCTGGCTGGCCTTTAACTCATGCTAATCCTCCTGCCTCAATTTTGAATTGCTGAAATTACAGGTATGAGCTACCACACCCAGATTCTTCTTGTATTTTAATCATGTCAGTTCCTTTCTTACTATTTTGAAGGAAAATCCAGCATACTTAGAGACTTTTGAAAGTATCTTCAATATTTACTTTAAAAAGGCCCCGGATTTATGTATCTACTTCTACAATTTGCTATCTTAAAATTAACAATTAATTTCCCCATTGACATTTATTCATTGTATCTAATACTAGGTTTCATAAACACACTTTCTTTCAAGTATACAATATACATTGAGCTATTACCCCATATTTCCCTTTCCTCTCCTCTCCATCCATCAGTTCCGTGTTTTCCCTGCACAGTTTCATCTCGACTTTTATGTCACATATACAGATATGATACGATTTTACACATCTCTGTACAATCTAGGACATATATGTGGTGGTTTGAGTGAGGATGCTTGCCCCCACCCCAAAGCTCATATATTTGAAGGCTTAGAGGTAGTGGCACTATTTGACAGGATTTGAAGGATTAAGAAGTGTGGCTGTTTTGGAGAAAGTGTCAGTGGAGTGTGGCCTTCGAGGTTTTAAAGGCCCACAGCAAGCCCAGAGTCTCTTTCTTTGCCTAGAGATCAGGATGCAGTTCTCCGCTACTGCTCCAGTGCCTGCCTGCCTGCCATCACGCTTCCTGCCGTGATGATAATAGACGAAACATCCGAAACTGTAAGAAAGCCACCGAGTAAATGCTTCCGCTTATCGTAGCTGCCTTGCTCATTGTGTCTCTTCACAGCAGTAGGACAGAGACTAAGACGCCCTCTGAGACAAAAGTGTGATATTTGTCATTCTGAGATGACAGCTTAATATGATGATCTTAAATTGTATCCATTTTCCTTCAAATAGTATATTTCATTCTTGTCTATGACTGAAAAACCTCTACCGATTATACACATCACACGTCTGGCTGCTCCTCTGTAGATAGACACCTAAGTTGGTTCTATCACTGAGTAATTTTGAAAAGTGATGCAATAAACACTGATGTGCAAATATCTCTGTGATGTACTGAGTTGGAGTCCTTCAGACAAATATGCAGGGCGGTAAGACAGAGCGGGGTTACACGGTGGCTCTACTCTCAGGTTTTCGATTAACATCATAATGATTTTCATAGTGGCAGGATGAGTTTATGTTCACTTCGGCAGTGTATGCCATTGTGACTGGGGTGAGATAGAATCTCAAGGTAGTTTTTATTTGCATTTCTTCAAAAGATAGGGATCATATGTTTATTGGCCATTTGTAATTCGACTTCTGAGAATTGTCTGTTCATTTCATTAGCCCATTTATCAAATGGGTTACTTAATTTCTAAAGCTTTAGAGTTCTTTGTATATTTCAATGATGCAATTTTTACGTTAGTGGAGCATGCATGTGCAGAGGTGCTACCCACTACATGCAGAGTTGGCAGAGACTTACAAAGAGAAGCAAATGTCAATTTAATTAAAAGAACCCATAGTATAGAGAATCACTTTGAAGTCATGAAGACTTATGCTTGGACCTTTTCTTATAAACTTTATAACAGTCAATTAAATTCTTTTTAACAACTGTAGGAGATAGGTACTGTTTACCATATCATTATACAGATTGATCAGAAGAGTGACAGGAAAGTTGCTAGCATGTCCAAGGACCCACAGCCAGGGTAAGGCAGAGCAGAAATTAACAGGAATAGACATTCAGATTCTCACAGTAGCATTAGTGGTGGTCAGCGCCAATTAAACCTCTGCTTCTTCCTAGGTGGCCAGATACCTATATAGTGTGTAGAACTGAAAAATTAGAGCTGAAAAATGCTAGTTTCAAAAAGTTAACTCATGAAATATATCATTTAAAAGCATGTGATATAGGATACTTATAGCTTTTAAATATCTATTCTTTGTGTCATATTATAATTGAACCTGGTTCAGTAGAATAAACAGTATATCTGAAACTAACATTTTTCACCTAATTTTCTTTATCAGTCTTCCATGCGATTTTCAGCAGTAATTTAAATTGTATGTCTGCTATATTTTTTGCTGCTATATTTTGCTTTTAGTAGTTATTATAAAACATGTAAAACCAACCTATGCCAAACATCATTAAATAATGAGTCATTTTTGAATGTAACTGATAAAAATGTGTTTTGAGTAAAAATAACAGAAAGACATAAGTGTACATGTATTTCAAGCACCATGGGTGGGTCTGATAAATTATTCAAAAATAATGTAGAGCATTTGCAGGTGAAATGAACATAAGTTATAAAATAGAATACTCTGAAATGGACACAGCAGAGAACAAACAGCTCATGTCCCCAAACTATGAATTTCATTTTGCCTTAAAGAGCGCACTTGGTCGAGCATGTGCTGTGGAAGTAGTTTCTATTTATTACAACCTGAAGATTTTTGCTGAATTCAGCTTCAGTGATTGAATCTGGACATCAAGTCAAGTTATAGTACAAATATATCGTCCCTACCAACACTGAGAGCAGTCTGAAGAAGAGAACAGGAATCAAGTAAAACAAGTGGAAATGAGATCAAGGGCGACAGGCAAGATGCAAATGTAAAATGTCCAAATAGCACTGGACAGAAAATGATGTAAAAATGAAAGAAAGACAACGCATTCTAAATAGAAAAACTCAGCCATCTTTATAAGTGCAGATAATGCTTATGCCTTTTGTTGGATATATTAAGGAGTACACTGGCATGCAAATATGTCACCTCTCTTGGGACAAAAAAGCAGTGAATGTTTTTCTATTTAATTTTTCACTATCAATGCGTATTTCCCAAGCATATGATGATGCTTTAAATCTTAACATGTGATGAATACACTTTGAAACTTACTGTTACAGCACTTTCTTAGCTTTATTTCAGTCCACTATATATTCTTGTGAAGTCACCTTAAACAGAGTGAGTTTTAAGGTGTTTTTCTAAAAGATATCACTGCTGAATGAATATTACTCTTTCCTTTCCTCTTTAAATAGCCAAATGAGCATGTGAGAGGGAAAAAATTGGCAGAAGTGGCTTCCCGATTTTCTCTGGTAAATGTACAGCAATGTAAGGTCTCAGAACTTTAAAAAATGCATAAAATATCATACTAAATTGGTAAATGTGATATAGCTTCATGAATGGCTATAAGTGACAATCGAGTTGTATTTTTTTACTTTATTCCTAGAATTATTTTATATATGTATATTATATGATCTATTATATATGTATATATAAACTACATAATATATAGTATATATAATCACTAATATTGCAAATAAATTTATAGGAGAAATCAATTATATTTTTATGTGTACATCCTGTCCCCTCAGTAATGCTTTAATGCATCACAGAATCAAAGCAATGTACCCATAGAAAATACTGCCATTCCCACAGAAAACCCATGCATAACATTATGCAAAAAATTAATTCATTATAAATGATTTCAAGTCTAGATCTCAGAATAGCTTATTTAAATGGCATCAGAAAAGAGCACCTCACCCGCAAGAAGGAATCTAGGGATCCATTCTCCATGTACTCTACCACGATCATCACTGGCCTGCCTGCAAGACAGCAAGGAACACACATGATTAGAGCAATTACAGAGGGATGTGCTACAGGTAGGGATTTCCAACTGCCGTATCAAAGTCATTTGTATTTTTAAGGGCTGAACTTCACTTTGCATCTCCTTATTTCTCTATAGCATTTTATTTATTTTTTGAGTTCATAAAGGGACATGGATTACAATATGAGTTATGAAGGAACTGATCATGTTTTACAAATGTCTTGTGATTTCTTGTATAGATTGTTATTTTTGTCTTCTAGCTTTTCCATAAACGACAACCAGCATACTAAAGTCATCCTTTAAGCAGTCACCACTGCTGTTTTTGCAGTAGTGGTGCAGATTCCATGATGTTGTAGCATATTTATTTTCCTTACTTAACATTAGAGTGAGCAATTCTGAAATTATTTCTAAATCAAAGCGGAAAGGAGAAATCCATAAATCCTTCTGGAGTACTTAAAAAAGACAGGCATGGACAACTTTTAAGGGATTCAAAGCAGAATAATTTTCAGTAGCTTGATGAATGTCCTGTACAGGGTAGGATCTGTATGCATGCCTGATCATCTCTTTATTGGATACAGATTTGATCAGCAGAGGGACGATGGCAGAGCATGAGAAGCAGATAAATCTGACTTGTAGTCTAGTACTAAAGTGCAGATCAGAAACTGAGCATCAGTTACTTCTCCTTTTATCACATCAATTGTTACAGTTCCTAATATATCTCTATTAGGTAGAATATTTGACATAAATAACTTTGATTTCTTTCAAAGAAAGGAATATCTTTGCTTCCTCCAATTTCACAGGTTTAAAAGATAAAATTTCAATTGAGTGGAAAATGATATTTACCTGAAATAGGAATTTATCAGTGCTTACTTTTTCTTTCTATATTTTTTGTTTCTTATTGAAATTCTTGATGATTCAATCTGAATAGCATGTAGCCTTTATGACACAAAAGTGATCTGCAAAGAAACTATGCTGATGTCAATGATGAAAATGTTGGACTCATAATTCAAGGCTCTTTTTTTTTCTGAATTCAAAGGCTTGTAGGTCAGAAAGGGTAGCCATCATAAATTGCTTCAGTGTATGCAAATGCTAGATTTTACATTTGAATGTGTATTTTAATGAAAGATGAGCCAAAGGTTAAAAGGTGCAATAAAGCTCCCAATTTATCATGCATAGAATTCAAACCTAAGGAATTTTTGCATTTGGAGAGAATATTAACTTATGTTCTATAATGCCCCTCAAAGCTATTACTCTTACCCATATATGAACGAGGAACTTTTATCAGCAATTATAGAAGTGAGATGAACTGTCAGCACTCTCATAGACAGGGATCAAGAAGAATTGGTTTGAAACCTGAAAAACTGTCAGGTTGTCTTTTTTTTTTTGTCCATTGATTTCAGGAAACCAAGAGGTTGGAATCTAAGATCAATACTTAGGTAGGAAAGTGGGCAAAATAAAAAGCCAGCTTTGTACCTGAACACCAAAATTTGAGTAGATATTCAATTTAGAATGGTAATGGGTTATAAGTGTTAAGGAGAAATGTTGAGTTACTACTATGGGTACTTGAATTATTCCCCTTTTGTACTTTCATACCTCTGTAATATCCCTTGACCATTGTCAAATGTTCATTTTTAAGTATCTATTCTTCAACAATGTGAGTCTTACTAGAATCGAAAGAGCTTTTAAACATGTCCCTGTATTGTAATATCCTTGATACATAGTCAAGGAAATTGAGGGATACAAACACAAACTGTTTCTTGAGCCAAAGCCATTAAACAGCAGTATTGGGCATCTGGCCTGGTGCTTTAGCTCTTTGAACCTTTATGGTATTTATAGCTTAGAAAAGACCAGTGGATGAGAGCTCCAAGTCCAGTCTGGTTAAGCTTTCTCCCCAGTGAAGGACGTCATCTTCCTAACCGACCTTACCACCCTCAGCATCACCAGCTGTCTATCACTTTCACTTCTTCAATACTGCCTTCTGCTTTTTGTTCTGCTAGTCACCTGTCAGAGTTGATTCTCAGCCTGCTCCTCTCTGCAATACTACCACAATGCCCCCTGCCCCACTCCAGAGTTTAAACACTGCATGTCCTTGCAAGGCTTCGCACTATTTCCCATAGATTCCCATCACTGCTGTTGCGCGTTGTGGCATTCTATGCTTGGCTTTTGCCAGGTGGTTTTGCTTTCTCTTTTTCTGGAGAGACTTGTGTCCCCGTTCACTAGGTTTCTCAGGGGCACTTCCTGTACATATAAACATAGTAGGTTCTTCATACATAAGCTTATGTTTTCTTACTAATTTCACTATCCTTAGGAAATGAACACTGAATTATTTCACCAAGATTCTTCACCATGTGAATACAAAGTACCCTGAGCTTAATTCTATCTATAGTTCTTTTGTAGTTACTTTTGGCAGTCTTAAAATCTATCAGTGACAAGTTTCACTTCTCATTAAGGATGATGAGAAATTAGATGAAGTCTCCTCAGTTCCTGTGAATTAGAATTCATGTGAGCCATTCTTTTGCATTTTATGCAGCATTGTCAGTTGAGAGTGAATATGAATATTTTTTTCAGACTTTAGAATTTAATCTGTGATTTAATTTTTTTATCTTGTTTTTCAATATCCGCAATTGCATATGTAAATCATATATCATATAGTCTAAGCGTATGATTGCTCCTAAAAGATATACTTGGAAGAAATCGATTCTTTGTCAAAAGTTAAAAAAATACCCGAGCTCACTTCCTTTAGTAAATTTTATGCTGTTACCCCAAGTGCCTCATAGCACAGCATCATCCTAGTGACTGAATTGTGCTAAACACAATGAGCAAATTCCAGGATGCCTTAACATCAGTCAGTTCTCAAAATTACCAATCAATTTACAGACACTTCATTGGTTTGATATTAAATCATCCAAGCCACTCAAGGTTACTGTTTTCAAGGATGTAAAGTCATAAATATCCCAAATGTTATTATAAATGGTCTTAACTGCATAAGAAGCAAAATCTGAGAAATCTCTTATTTATTTCTGAAGATAATCACGAAGTTCCTTTATCATCCTTTTCTATTGTAAACAACAATAACTACTTTCTTTCATTTGGAATTTTAGGAAATACGTATATATGTATATATACATATATGCACACATGTGTCTATACACATGTAAATATATATATGACTTTGAATCTTAAGTTATTTTACATTTATGAGTTAAAATTTAATTTATTTTTAATCTAATATTTTGAAATTTGTACATAAAATTACATACTTATTGGGTACTATGTGATGTTTCCACACACATACATTGTGCTACATTTAAATAAGGATAAAATATATATCTACTTAAATCTTTAATATCTTTATAGTGAAAATATTCAAAGTCATTTTCTAGCACTTTGAAACATACTGTACATTGTCATTTTCTTTGTTCAGTCTACTCTGCAGTAGGTAGCTCATCAGAATTTCTTGCCCATATATAATTTGCTATATATATATGTGTGTGTGTGTGTGTGTGTGTGTGTGTGTGTTCAAACATTTCCCAACCCCTACAATGACTTTGATAAGAGAGGTTTGCAGACTCAAATAGTCTCATGATGGCATTAAAGAAAAGAATACAAAGCATCTTTTAATTTTCTCATAAAAGTCTTGGAGAAATGCTTTTCTGGTGAAATATGTTTTCTTCAAAGAAGATTTGTGAAAGAAGGGGATTACAGAGATTTGCCATTTTTATGTTAGTAACGAGTCGGTGCTGGATGTGGTGGTTTGAATCAGTTCAACAATTTCTAATGTGAAGCCAGTAAAACGAAGAATCAAAACAAATCTCAATAGCCTCAGAACTCTATTACAGATTTAAATCATTCTAGTTTATTTATCATTTGATCATGTCTACATTTTGTCTACCAGGTTATAAGCTTGCTGTGATAACTTGGATTGACAGAATGCTGGTATTTTTTTCTACCCACATGCAATTCAGTACTCCTCAAAACAGTTATTTAATCTTTTCTTCCTCCTTGCCTATTTTATAGAGAGTGAATTACAATTATAATCTCTTATGGGTTTGATAATAAATGAAATAACTTTCTTATCCATATAATGCTTTCTACAGATATGGATAACATATATCTAAAAAGATTTAATGTATTAAATTATTGTTTTTATTCATGTGATAACTACTAAAATTGGAGAACCATTTTATTCTTAAAGTGTTGCTTGGTATTACATCCTCTCCCAAACAAACTTATCCTCAATGACTTTGAATCTTAAGTTATTTTACATTTATGAGTTAAAATTTAATTTGCTTTTAATCTAATGCTTTAATTACATAAAAATTACATACTTATTGGGTACTATGTGATGTTTCAACACACATACATTGTGTTACATTTAAATAAGCACAAAATATATATCTACTTAAACCTTTAATATTTTTAGAGAGAAAATATTCAAAATAATTTTCCAGCATTTTGAAACATACTGTACATTGTCATTCCCTGTTCAGTCTACTGTGCAGTAGGTAGATCATCAGAACTCCTAAGTAATTTGCTACCCACTGATCACTTAACCACTGTTACTCATTCCAAATTTTGGTATTCACCATCCTTCTCTTAGCTTCTCTGAGATCCACCAGTTCATATTGCTTATTGGAGTGAGAGAATGCAGTATTTATTCTGTTTAACACATTGATTTCCAGCTTCATCTGTGTTACTACAATCTTTAACACTTATCCCTCAATGAGGATTCTATCAGGAATTGGACTGGAAGCCTCTCATGTTACACTTCAGCAAAGGATCTCTGTATTCTGTCCATGTCCTGAAAATCTTAGTCAAGCTGAATTCTAAAGTAATGAACTAAGTTGTTTGGGAGAGAAAATTTCAAGGCAGCATGCTATCTGTGATTACTGTTCACTGTTCTTAGATTTATAGTTGAAGAGGGCAGAATAAAGCATAAAAAGAACATGCAGTTTGGTAAGGAAAGGAGTCTGAGTAACTTTAAAGTTGCAATAAAGGCAGGTACAAATAAAGCATTTGCAATCTGTAATCATTAAATAGATTAGAGCTATTATGGAGAGCATAGAATTTATACTGGGGCAAATAGAAAAGCGCCTGGATTGATTGCAAAACTCCACCCATTAAGAGATTGAGGATATGACTGTAAATTCATCAGATAATAGAATATCTCTATAAAAAAAAAAAAGGTTTTAGAACACTCTGTTAGAAAATGGCTTCCTAGGGAGGCATTTTCCCATGTTCAGTTAGAAAAGTGTACTAATGTCTCTGCACCTATGGTCTAAGTGAGCCAGGCCTATGGACAGTAGAACTTGCTATAGGTACCGCTTTTCAGGGATACAAAATGATGAGTGTGGTGGATGCTTGTATGTAGGCTCTAGAAAGCCACTGAGGCCAAGCAATGAGTTCCAGGGTCAGATTCTCAGGAAAGAGGAACTGAGGAGCCACTGATTGAACCAAGGAAGGTGAAACCTAAGTAACAGCTGATATGCTAGGATAGTAAAGATGCCAAAAATGTAGGCCATCTGATGAGAAAATAGCAGGCACTGAGTGGAGCTGATCAAGTGAGTCCCCAGTTTCCATAGGCAACAGAGCTGGGATGGCCACTGGATACCATCATCATGATGGCCTGATGAAAGACATGGCTGTGTTGGTTGGTTGTTCTGCAGGGCTTTGATGCTGGGTTGGTCCTCCTTTTCCTAGCTATATTCCATTCCTGACATTAAAAATGGGAATGCCAACCTGTCATTGTATATTGGAAGTACACACATTTTTCTTTACACTTTTTAAATTTATTTTTTCTTCTTTCATACATTACATCCCAATCCTCATCCTCCTCTCCCTCCATTCCTCCCTGTTCCCTCTCCCCTATCTTTCCTCTCTCCCAGACCCACCTTCTACCCCTCCCTTGCCCTCAGAAAAGAACAGTCCAACCAGGGTTACCACTCCACCAGGGCATAACAAGCTGGAACCAGGTCAGGCACGAACCCATACATCAAGGCTAGATGTGGCAATCCGGCAGGAGGAAAAGTATGCACAGTTTTTGTTTACTTTTTATAAGTTAAAAATGTACTTTTTCCCTAGACAAACAACTATAGGCAACTAATGGCTGCTGGGAGAAGGAGAATTAGTTTTTTTGGTGGAGTTTCCTTTTTGATTGTCTAATACAAAGTGTCCTGAGATCATATACATACAAACAACGAAAGTGGACTCAATGGGTGTACTTTTATATATTTGTACATATACATATGAAATTCATATACCTACCTATCTACCTACCTACATACATACATATGTAACAATAATAATTAAAGAAAAAGAAATTATTGACTTGAGAATTGGGGGTGGGGTTGGAGGGCACCCGGGAGAGCTAGAGGAAAGAAAGGAAAATAATGTAATTTTATTTCAACTAAACATATTTTTATAAGTACATTTCTTCATCAAGAATGAGAAAATTTATAATTATACAATTAAACAAATATAGACATTTTTCAGCGTTTTCAAATTGTTGGCATGTTATTCTTTGAATTGCTGGAACAGTAAATCAGTATTCCCAGAGTTTTCAATATTTCATTTCGTTATTACACTCTTTTGTCTTTTCTATGATACACTATGTACATTTGTTTATTTATAAACATGTATAACTTGCAAGTCAGGCTCCATATATAAAGGAGAACATATTTTTTTTTTCTGACATTGGCTGACCTTATATAATATTATACATTCTAACTCCATCTATTTTCCAGAAAATATTGATATTGAACTTTTTAATAGGGCTGAATAATATTCTATATTGGAAATACATAACTTGTCTTTGTAATTATGTTTTATATTAGCATATATTCATTGTGTAGTGCTTCGTTTCCTATAGGCACTTTCTCTCAAGTTTATCATGTACAATTACCATATTAACCTCTTCTATTTCCTTTAATTCCTCTTCCCACCCATTTTCTCTTCTCTCATTCTTCTCTTCTTTTCTTCTAGTCCCCCTTCTTATTTCATTTACAAAGACAGACAGACACAGACACAGATACCCAGACACCCAGAGCTTTATGTATCTATACAGATTCTAAGACCCACTTACATGTCTCATATCTCCTTTTGCTTGCATTTAGTACTACCTTATCACCTAATATTACCCTCTTTAGTACTTCCTCATCACTTAATATCACCTAATGTTCTCCTTTCTAAATATTATACTACATACACACTCACAGTTGTTCACATATAAGTAAACATACATACACTGTAGACTAGGTATTTTCATATGAAGGAGAATGGATTTTTTTCCTTTCTGAATTTGAGTGACCTCACTTAAAAGCACACATTCTAAGTTCATTCATTTTCTGCAAATTTCAAGATTTATTTTACAACTGAATATTACATTTTTGTATTTGTACCATATTTTCATTATGCATTCATTGGTTGATAGACATCTATGTTTGTTATATTTCATTGCTATCATAAGTAGATCATCAATAAATATGGATATTCAAACTAAGAAAAAAGAATACTAAGACCAAACCACAGATGAGAGAAAAATGTGTTCTGTTTTTCTCTATCTGACTTACTTTGCCTACTGTGATTATCTACAGTTCCATTCATTTTCTAGTATATAAAATATTTTCATTGTTTTCTTTAATGTCTGGAGAAAAGTCTTGTGTATATAAACAACATTGTCTTCATTCATCTGTTGACAAACATCTAGGCTGATTTCATGACTCTTGCAATAAATAGAGATGCTCAGCTATCTCTGTAGTAAATTGCCTTCAAGTTCTTTAGATATATACCCCTACGTAGTATGCTTCAGGCAGATGCTAGTTCTATTTTTAGTTTTTGAGGAACATCTATACTGATTTCCATAGTGTCTAGACCAGTTTAATCTCCTGAACATTATAAGGATTCCCCTTTGCTCACATCCTCACTAGCATTTAAAGAGAGTCTTAGACTAGATGCATTTTACATTAGGAAATACATAGAAGCTAAAGGTGGAATGTTTCACTTTACAGCGATGTGCTCGGATGTCAAGTTGCAAAGGAGTGGACTTGTTATGCTTAGTTTTGATTATTGTCTTGGTTGGACTAAGAAACACTTAGGGCATTAGTGAAGCATACCTTCAGGCATGTCAGTGAGGATGTCTTCAGAAAGACCTGCCTTAAAAGTGCTGCCTTAAAGGGCAGCACTATCCCTTGGGGTGAGGTGCTAGGATGAACAAAAGGAGAAAGAAATCTGTGCACAAGCCTTTATGCTTTTTGTTCCCCGATCTGCCAGGTTGTGATCATCTGCTCTCAGGCTGCCATGCCTTCGCCTGTAATGGATTCCATCCACTGAATAGTCAGTGAGAATAAACCCCTCCTCCATTCAGCTGCTTCTTGTCAGGTATTGGGTCACAGTAGTGAGAAAATTGACCCAAGTATTCAATACTAAATATGGAACCACCCATTGACGGCATGGATGAGTGCATGCATATACCTCCAGTATGTATTACTTTTCAGACTGGCTGTTAATGGATCTTAAGCTAAGAAATGCTTTTCACAGTTAAGAAGGTTCGTTACTGAAAATGGCTGAGGATAATGAATTTAGGAGCTTTCATGATAGTCTCAAAGGATCATTAAAATTCTGTATAGTTAAAACCAACAGGTTTTCACTTGTTTTAATAAACAAAATGGTTTCTCATGATGTGGCTATTTTTTTACTTAATTATCATACTATATGAGTTTTTGAAAAAACAGCTTCTCTTAGAAGGAGTTTTTATTCTTTCACTAGCTGTGTGTGATTTCTGTAGTCTGTTGACAGACCTGTAGATGTACCAACACTCTTGATTATTAACAATCAAGTGAAATTTGTTCCATGTCTCTCTTAATTTTCTTTTCTTTCTTTCTTTTTTTTTTTAATTTAGGGGTGGTCCCAATGTTCTTGGAGAAATGCTAAAGAATAAGACACTACATTCAGTGACAGAAACAACTGAGTAGAATTTGGGAAATGTGGCTTACATTTATGAAAACAATAACAGTTCTTAGTTTGGATTTTCTTAAGAGGGAATGAATGGTGTGAAGCTAAAAAAAAATAATCAATGATAAAAGCAGACAACAACAGCAAAACCCAATCTAACCATGTTTTCCTGAAGTTCCAGAGAGTTGAGACATCTGTATCAATGAGCTCTGAAAAGTTCTTCTTCCTACTAGGTATCATATAGGCAAAATAATTCTTATGTAAAAATGTCACATACACAATAGAATTAACTGCTAAGGATGCCTAATGCTATACTGCCTTTCACTATGAGATGTGGAAAATTACAAATAATTTTAACAGTATAGGTTTTTATTTTTGGACATTTTATTTAAGAGTTACTATTTAATTTTTAAAAGTGTATGAGTGTGTCTGTCTATCTCTGGGGTATATACATATGAGTGCACATTCCAGTGGAAGCTTGAGGGACTGGATCGTTTGTACCTGGATTTACAGGTAGCTCTGAGTTGCATGACATGGGTGCTGGGAAATGAACTCACTTCCCTCTGGAAGAACATTCCATATTCCTCACCACATAGCCATTTGTTCATCTCCAATTTTTTTAGTGTTTGAGAATTTCATATATGTATATAACTTGTTTATATCGATTCCACCTCCTGCTCCCTCCTATCTAATACCTTCAGACACTCCAGCACTTTTCCTTCTCAACTTTAAGATTGATTTTCTTTATTTTGAATTGTACCCATATTTATTAGAATAATGTAATAATAATGGTCACATTAAAATAATATGTCTTGAAATTGTGTCTTATGTATTGTTTGCCAATGATTTAATGCTGCTCTATTTCTTGTGTATTTCTCTGTGTATGTGTGCATGTATGTGTGTGAGCATGTGTGAATGTGTGCATGTATGTAGAGGCCAGAGGTTGATGTCAGATATCTTTTTGAATTATTCTCTACCTTGTTTTTTGAGATCTTTTACTAAATTTGGGGCACACCAATTGGTTATTGGCTCTTGGCCAGCCTCTCTCTGACTCATTGAGAATCAAAGGCTTATATACTATGCATTTAAAAAAAATAAAGGTTCATTTATTTGTGTGTGTGTGTGTGTGTGTGTGTGTGTGTATACACATTCATGTTGGTGCCTATAGAGGCCAGAAGAGGGCACCAAATCCCCTGGAAATATAGTTAAGGGCAGCTGTGAGCCACTCAATGTGTGCTGAGAACTGAATTTCAGTCTTCTGCAAGAGCAGCAAACACTCTTCACCTCTGAGCTGTCCCTCTAGCCCCATCCATCTCTGGCTTTTAACATGGGTTTTACGGAGTCAAACTAAGCTTCCCTAGACTTACAAGTAAAGCATTTTGCTGGCTGAACCCTATCTCTAGACTTTATTTATGTAAAAACTCTTTATGTAAATAATTTATACACACATACTACATGTAAATCAGCATATACATAATAAATAACTGTTGTATGTTTATTAATGTTAGGTATTATCCTAAGGATACTCCACTTTTAACTAATTTTATCCTATAGTGAATGCAATTATTAGATTGGTTTAACAATGAGATTACTGATGTACTGAGGGTTTAAGCAGAATAGCTTGAGGCTGAAACAACAACTTTCAGAGCAAAATTACTTGTCTATCTTGCTGAACTTTGAAACCACACCAGAGTAATTTGTAATTACTAGTAATTTGGAAAGTATAAAAAGTCATCCTAAACTTTTATGTCTTCTTATAGAAACATTCTGGAAAGGAATTACAGACTATGTGCTCGTGTGGCTTCTGAAGATATTTATAGACAAGCTACATATAAACAGCAAGTAGGTCATAAGAAAAACATCTGGAAAAATGTTCAGATTTTTCTCCTCCCACATCCCAAACATTGGTTTATGATAATCATTTTAAGACTCTATTATACATTTTTTTTAAAGAAATTTTCCTCGTATTCTCATGTGGGACTTAATCAGACAAAGTTTCACACTTGTAATTTCACTTGTAAGGGGTATATACGGGAAATTTTAAGAGTGTTAACGTAAAAATATTTTTCTCAACTCCTGTGGGTAAGACACTGGAGGCACTGTTATATCCTGAATCCCTAAAACGCTAGCAGAAGGCTTTGCATTTCCTGGTAGCGATATGGATGTTCTGCTTCTGGCTTCCAAACTGTCTTTTGGTTACATAAGTGATACGATACATAGTGATCTGGTTTTCTGTATCATTCCCTATCATAAGAAAATCACCAGTAAATTTAAAATAAAACAAATCTCCATACTATATACTCAGAATATCCTAGTATGGCAGAATAGAGACTGAAGAACCTACATTGAAATTAACATACAGTGTTAGTTCTCCTTCCCCATAGTCCCTCCTCTACCCTGTCCTCCCATCCACTATCCAGTGTAACCATCCTGCTCCTTTATTCCATTTCCCCTCTTCATTCTACCTACATTCTCTCTATATTTCCTTAAAATTCCATTCAGAATGATTATTTCCAGCTCCACTCATTTACCTTTGACTTTCATAATTTCATTCTTCTTTATAGTTGATTACTATTCCATTGTGTATATGAACTATAATTCACTATCCATTCATCAGTTGGTGTGTGTGTGTGTGTGTGTGTGTGTATATATATATATATATATATATATATATATATATATATATAGTTGTTTACATTTCCTACCTCTTGTACCTTGAACAGAAATGAGAGTGGATGGCAAAGTATGTGTAGTAGGATATAGAGTCCTTTCAGATCTTCCCAGGAGAGGTACTGTTGGGTTACGTGGTAGTTTTTCACTTTTTGAGAAACCTCTGCACTGATTTCCACTGTGGCTGCACAGTTTGTATGTTCACCAATAGTGACTAAGTGTCCCTTGCTCCCGTGCCCCCACATCTGCACCGCCATATTGTCATTTGTTTTATTGTTCTTTGCCATTCTAACTGGGGTAAGATGAAATCTTAATGTAGTTTTAGTTTGTATTTCTCTGATGGCTAAAGATGTTGAACATTAAAAGAAAAATTTGTCACCAATCACATTTCTTCTTTTGAGAGATCTCTGGTAATTGTTTGCTTTGTATTTAGGGTGCTCTGTGGATGACCTATAACAGGTTGGGTGGTTCTTGTGCAGAGTTTTTGGAGCATGTGTGCTTCCCCCAGCTTGCTAGCTCAATCTTATCCTGGATAGCTTATCCCTCCCCTGTTTTTAAATATATCTTTATTTCTATTTCTAGTCACATGCTCCTTGTCCAGTTCATTGCCCTTGGACATAAGAACCGGGATTTTTCAACAAGTTCCCTGGAACTCTCTGGCAGGTGTCCTCAGACTCAGATCCCTACCTATAAAATCATCCATGCAGGTTATTTATGATGAACTTTTCATTATAATGAGAAAACAATTGCTAAATGGATCACACATAATTAGAGCACTAACTACCTTCTCCCACCTGGAAAAATTACTATTTATATCCAAATCTTTGTTGCAACTTTTACAAGATGTTTAAGTTTTCTTCCTCAAAGTTCAGCTTAGCTAAGTGCACTCTCTGCAAGTGGTCTGCGAAAAGAACCGTGAAAAGCTCATATCGTGTCAGAGTGCGGCTTCCACTGTGCTCTGCCCTACAAAGCAAGAGAATGAATGCCGAATGGAGACCTATTGGTTCCAGGGCTGATCTCTCTCTTACTCATGTTCTTAAGTGGCCCGGCTGCCCAACGGGGCATGCACTCCACCCGAGGGAACAGCTCTCTGGTGGAGAAGAGGAGCAGCCAGGCTCCCTTGGTGTTTCTAATCAGGGAGAAAACAACCTACAAACAGCCTCAGTCGATGCCAAGATTAAATGCTGATTCACCTGGGGACTCAGCTAAATTAGCAAAGGGTATAAGGCTGTTTTGAATGTTTCCTTGTAAGACAGAAATGATTCTTTGACAAATCCTTCAAAAGAACTAACCTTTTTTAAAAATAGAATCAAAATAAATGGCACAATCTATAATAATAATAAACAAGATCTCTAGGTACTGGATATGTTTTTTTGGTGAGAATTTAAATAGCTATGGAAGGTTTGTATTTTTAAGACTCAAACTTATTCAAATGATAGTAAGAGAAAAAGAAGCTTTTATGTTAATAAGAAGGCTTAGGTAAGGTTAGAGGCTAAAGCTTTCTAAAGATTGTGAATAGACACACATAAATGGATCAGCGGTTATTTAAAGGTTCCTTAAAGATGTTTTCAAGTCTTTCTGGCAGACAAGAAAAAACTCAGAGCATGTTCAAGAGTTTGCTATCAAATGGAGTCCGCAGTGCTTTCCGCCCTTTTAAATGTACAGTCAGTCTGTATAATGGCGGCTGTGTTCACTTCTAACACTGAGCGGAACATTGAAAGCAGAACATCTAGTTATGCTAGTAATGCTTGAACAGGTGCTTCCTTTCTGAACTTCTGGCTGTCTGGAGAGGCCCTGAAACGTACACGTGTTGCACACATGAAAGTGAGCCCATCTTCCTGAAAAAGAAACTCTATAGCCTTCCTTTAATTTTCAGTACTGGGCCTGGGGATAGAGGCCAACAGACCACCATGTTTTCAGTCACAAAAGCTGAATCTTAACTTTTCTACCAAAAGACAAAGTACAGGTGTGAGGAATCCGAATCTGTGGTCTGTGTCACTCTGTCATGTGACTTGTTAATAGGGTTCTTACATCTCATAAACTGCATTAAAGTTTCTCAAGCCTAATGTTTGCAGGGTTTATATTTTTCCATTTGTTTTTTGTTTTTTTTTTTCGAGACAGGGTTTCTCTATTTTAACTCTGGCTGTCCTGGACAAGGATGTCTAGAATAGGCTGGCCTAGAACTCACAGAGATCCTCCTGCCTCTGTCTGCTGAGCACTGGGATTAAAGTTGTGTACTACCACTGTCCACCTATGTTTGAAGGTTTTAATAACATCTTCAATTTAATGTATGCTCCCATCCTACTTTTAAAGGTTACAAATAATATTTTGAACTTGTCTTCCTTAAGTTTTGCATCCATTGTCTTCCTCTCGGTGTACTCTTCCTTAGGCAGACCGAAGAACCAAAGCATGCACCTGGTCTTTTATGCCATTGACTTTGAACAAAGCTGACTGAATACAACCTGGTCTTGATCTGATTTTGCATTGTTTGTAAAATACATCGTAAATGGATGTTTAAAAATAACCCTTGAGCCTAGCACTAACAATTTTGCAAATATCTTAAAGGGGACATTTCCTTTTAAAGGATTAGCATTACAATCGCAGATGTTTTAGCTGGCTGGCTATACTGTGGCTATACATTCTGGCTGTGACCCTGTCACACACTGCTTCTCTCACCAGTGGTAGCAGTAATCTAGGTTGCCTGCCTAGACCTGCCTGAGTCTGCAACTTAGTTTTCTTCTTCTTAGATGCCATTCTTTTGGGTTTTCTTCTAAAGCCTGTAGCTGCAAAAATGTAGAGAAAGAGAGCTTTTTAGAGAGTGACACAGATACCTCTTGAGTAGGGAATGAAGTGGGTGGGTCCGGGTAGAAGTCATGCAGTAGCAAGGAATGGAGAAACTGGAAGCTAGTACTCCAGAGGAAGGGGTATCTTTTTACTATATTACCTTTGAGTGGTACATCTGGAACTTTCCACACTTCTCATCTTTAACAATTCCCTTCAGCTCTTGATTTAAGTGGGCACATGGACACACCCACTCAAAATTCATCCTGTATAATTGGCAATATTTACAACTGTAGAATAATATAACAGGTATATTCCTCAAATTAGTAAGAGGAGTTTTTCATCCAGAAGATCTCCTACTTATGAAGAAAGCCACTTTATCATTTAAAGTATGTTTATACTAAGTACAATGGTACTTTATTAAAATAAGGGGAGTTTTGTTTATTCTTTGGAAAATTAATTCAATAATCATCACCAAACAGGAGAACTATTTCCAGTAGAGGTTGGTTTGCTACAAGTGACTTGGTTTGAAATGTTTCAGGCCAAAATCACTGACACACAACCCCCTGCCCCAGTGTGCCTGGAAATATAAAGAAACCAAATGGTTTAATTTGATTTTCCTGAACTGCTGTTTGATCACATTTAAAATTTAATGTATACTTTCTCACTGTTGATTTCCCATGCTACATTGAGTTCATGTTAAATCTCCTTAACATATTGCATTCCATTCCAACATGCCATCTAGTCATAATCATTCATGTTATTTCTTTTCTGCATCCTCTGTTTGGGTCCAGGACTAATCACATCATCTTCACCAGGTATGAGACTTCTCACAGCTTCAATTTGACCACCTAAACTGTATATCTCCGAAAAATAATTTCAGACTGGGTAATAGTGCACACAGTATTCTCCCTAACTCCGTATCAGGTAGTATTTCACATGAAGTAGAGAAAGGAAAATCTTGACATTTGTTATATTGGCTGTGGAGTCATTTTAATATTTATTCAGGGCTGTGAGTCCTTTGCTTTGAAATGGTACTGTTGGAATGTTAATGACTTACAGAAAGCTGAGTTTTGAACTCATTTCGTATTGTGGGCAGGAGTAAAGAGGTAGAGATGTTTGGATCTTTGAATTTAAGAATGATTAAAATCTCTTTCTGAGAAAGTAAACAAAGTAAACATTGTTATGTACTCAGAAACTGTATGTCTGGTTTTTAACTCATCATGTGTTCGTATTTATACTATTATTATTTAGTTTCAGGTAAGCAAAGAAAACACTGGCAATTTCCTTTGAACCTAGCACACATCACATAATGAAGAGACTGTCAAAGGCAAACGAGAAGAGAAGTCACATTCGTGGTACAGACAGGCTAACCAGGATGCTACTCTAGAGTAATATCTGCTTCTAAGGTTAACCACAGAGGAAATATTAGGGAGATTTTTTAATGCTTATTCTTTCTGAACTTACCTATCTAAAAGACCCACTTGCTCCCATATGTTCCTCAGTGTCCTAGTGTTTTTCTGTATCCTAGACTCAGAAAATAATCCTTTAAAATGACCTTTCTAGAAATAAGAAATTCAAGAGTGATTGATTGTTGTTACACACATACTGACAATCTGTCTTGTCTATTTTCTGGGTCTCATGGTCCAGTTTGAAGATTGTTTAGTTATGTTTAGAAATAAATGCTGTAGAAATACTGTTGCTTAATAGTAGGATGTGATATGAAACAAGGGTCAATATTTCTTTACCAAAAATAGTTGCATATCTCATATAAATTTGATTAACTGTAACCAAATTAATATCAATACTAGAACAGGTTTGCTAATTCTTCAATGGCATGGGAAATGCCTTGAGACACTGTCAAGTTCTGTAGCATATAATCAATCAATACACGCCCAGCAGGCGTCGCCCTTCAGCTGGTTCTAAGAGTGTCCTGGTAGCCATGGGGAAGGAACATGCCTCCTACCCTTGGTTTGATATCCTAGCCCTGAAAGAGCATCCCTGCAGATATTACATGACAAAGGAATACTTTAGGGTATTCATTGTATGAAACAATAGAAGCTTCCTGTAATGACTGTACTCTTCCTCTTAACACAAGACTGTGAAGGAAATGCTTGGAAAACAAGCTAGAGCTGAATGAGAGAAAATAAAATTTACCTTTGAAAATGTGGCAGTCTTTGCTGTAAGGTAAGAAAATGTATAGGGATCACCGATGAGAGATGAGAGGGTTATAAGTCAGGAAAAGTGAGTTGAGTTAATTTCAGTTTGGAGGAACAGGGAGAAGTTGAGATCTATAAATGTTTTATGCAGCAATTTTGTTTCACCTAATTTGTATGTAAGTCATGAAAACTGAACGGTGTTTTTTCTCCTATGAAAGCTGGAGGCAAATTTGGCTTCAAGCCTAGAAGGATAGAGTGCTTAGGCACTCTCTCTCAGATCCTTCTCTGGAAGGGAGTTTTTGTGTTTGTATTGTAAAAGGATCATCTTCCTTCTGTCATTCCCAGTGGCTAAATGACAAGGGCTATTTCATTTTTTCCCTAGTAATGCTCAATAATTCAAATCATTGTTAAACTTCATCATGTCAGTTCTGCCAGATATATCTAAATTCACCAGATTTCTACTAACATTAAGATTAAACCACTAGTAGTAATTACCTACTCGATTCTAATCAGCAAGATACGATTAACTATATAAATTAAAGCTACATTTTAAAACTTGTAGTGTGATTTAATTTTCCAGAAAGAAGCCACACATGCACTGAACACTTTGCAGAGCTGGCTGACTTCATTACAACCTTAGAGAAGTTGGAATGTTGCAGGTCCAAAGCAAATATCTTGGGTTATCTCAGCCAATAACTACTGTTCTCACTGTGTGTGACCTAATACTCTTGTACCTGATAAATCCTTCTGGGATATAAAACCCTTACCTTCTACTAACCTAAAAGCTAAGAACACCAGACAACATGCAAAGCCTGTGGAATTTCCCCCACTTCATTGTAACTGCCTGCCCAATGTATACATGATAAATGGATACATTTAAAGTGTCTTGATTTATGACGCTCTGTGTTTTGTTACCATACAACTTTATGAGGGGCTGGAGAGATGGCTTAGATGTTTAAAGTACTTGCTGCTCTTGCAGAGGACCTGGGTTCAGTTCTCAGCACCCATATGGCACTCACAGCCCTCTGTAACTCCAGTTCCTTAAGATCTGACACTCACTTCTGGCCTCTGTGAGCAGCAGACACTCCTGTGGTGTGTTGACATATATGCAGACAAAACACTCATATATATAAAATAAAGATAAACAGATCTTTATTTAAAAAAAAACCTCATTAAATCACTACCTGCTTAGAATGTAGAATCGGGGTAACCTAAATATGTGTGCCTGGGCCATGGCCACTCATAGTCGGTTTCATATTAAACTATTTCTTATTCCATTTGAGGTGAGGGCTGTGATTTTTCTGCATCACTAGTAGTTAGTTCAGAGAGCTTAGTGGATGTTTCTCCCCTTTGTCTTTTGCAACAACAGTAAAAATGTCCCATGTCATGCTCACTTTTCTGTTTCTCAAGAGATAACAGGGTTGAATACCATCAGAATTAAAACCATAATCTTTTAACTAACGTCATTTTGGTTTCTCCTTTTATTAGTAGCACTGTCAGCCATAAAGTCTCTAGCCGCAGCATTAAATGGCAATAATAAAGTGAATCACAATGAAGCTTATTTACCGTTAGTTGATTTTTGCATATTAAGACTAATTAAAAGGCAAAAGAAAAATATCAGAATAATGCAAAAATAGATGACATTATATCAAGAAAAGCAAATAAATGTGTATATTAGGGTTTTAGTTTTTAATTGAATGTCTAGTCTTGCCAAATGTTCCATTACTGGGCTGGGTGGACCAGCCCTCCTAGATACGCTTACATCATTAGAATAATTTATACCTTTACTATTCTATTAGTTATGATAAATACACAAGAATTATGATTAAAAACATCAAGAGTCAACATGTACACAAAGCGCAAGATAGGTCTGCATCATTTGGGGATGGTGGAGGATGACAGCTCCACACTTTACGAATCACTAAATTCTGAAATCGCATTTTAGAATGTCAGATAAGCTATATCTTATTTTATAATTTTGGTCAGGATACTAGTTTTATAAAGGACTTAATACAAATTTTCTCAAAATTTTCTTCCAAATCTTTTAGTTTCTGGCATTTCTTCAAATCATTTTCCATTGGTGAAATGGAACTTTAATTACACCTCTACAGACTTACCCTCTTACTGTTTCTGTCACCATACTTAGGGTTCAGTTCTCTTCTGTGGTCCATTCCAAGTAACAAGGTGACTCTAGTGCTTGCTGATGGAAATTCTATGCTAAGTGGGCACTTGGGGTACAAATCCCTTCCCCATTTTGATGCTCTTTTTTACAGCCCTAGATATCACAAATGTTTACTGCATTTCAAAGAGTTACTGCATTTCTTCTCAACATGTTTCGTAAGTATTCGTTTTGAATTATTTCTCTATCAGCCATGAGTACAGTGCTATAATGGGTGGTGGAAAGGTGTACTTGGAATACCTACCAGCAGGAATCCTGGGGGGCAGAGATCCTCCAGATGTTACTGGATGTGGGGCCTGGATGCTGTTTAAAAATCCTGCCCTCAGGAAGCTGGGACAGAAGGCTTCCACCCCAATTGCCGGGAAGGATCCTTAGAAGAAATAAAAAATGATGTTAATCAAAGTCTCATTCATCGAAAAGTTGAGAAATCAAACCTAAAGTAAAAAATGACAATACATCTCAAAAGCAAGTTAAAAAAAAAAGGATGGGGATATAGTTTTTCTCATAAATTTGTAAGATCATTCTATTATTCTTAATAAGAAACCTCCTCTTAGCTAGTTATAATTAAAGATTTAAAAGCAGCAGAATGCCACAAAAAAAGGTTTTTTTCTTTCTTTTTTTCATTTTTCTTTTTTTTCATTTCTTTTCTTTATTCTTTTTGCTTCCCCCACTTTCTCTCTCTCTCTCTGTCCCTCTTTATCTCTCTATCTTGATACAGGATCTTAATATACAACCTTGGATGGCCTAGATAGACCTCTCTGTGTAGATCAGATTGGCCTCAAACTCATAGAAACACAGCTGCCTCTGTCTCTCCAGTACTGGTATTAAAGTCATGCACCACTACAGTAGGCACAAAATTTCTAAATCTGCATTTACTTCCAAGAGTCAGGCCAAGGAATGAGATGGATATGAATGCCAGTCATTGATATCATTTGCAATATTCTTACCTATATGAGTGATAAATATACATAAAGTTGTCCCAATAGGATCCAAAGCCCATGCTCTGCCCAAAAGAATAGTGCATTACTCTGGAAGCATCAGTGCCTAAATCAGCATATGATTTTATATTTATAGCCTGCTTTTGACATATATATATAACATACATTGTTCTGAACTCATAACATTTTTCTGTTAAGGATATGACAAGAGCTTGCAAAGGTAGATATTTTTTTCTTAATCTTGTGAAATAAAACAACAGCAAAGTGTTTGATATTGTTTTACTCTGTGATTCACATATGATTTGATTAATAATTTCTCAAACATTTTGCTGTTTTATTGATCAAATCACATAATGAATCACAGAATAAAATGATATTAGATTTGGAAAGCACTTTCATCAAAGACCTCTGTTTTTCAAACTAATAAACTGAGGTCTCAAAATGGGGGTTGATATCTAAGAGTTGACATGATAAGGAAAGACTCTATTATGGAGTGAAAATAAACAATGAACTAATCCCTATTTGAGAGATTGCTATTCTCTGTAAAAGAGTTGGAAAAAATGCTTTCTAAAATAGAAACATTAAAATTTGGTGTCTCAGTGACTAGGAGATAAGAAATTGCTCTGAAGAAAATTTAATGCACATCAAATATTAGTGAATGGACAACTCCAGTGATCCAGTTGGCCAATCTAAAGTGCATTCTAGATGCTCACAGAAAGCACGACTTACTGAGGGCATGTGTCTCACACAGGCTGCTAGAAAGCCCACCAGTGCAAGGATCTGTGCATGTTGTGTCCTATAGTGAGATTCTTTCCAAGCTCAGGGTTAGGAAGTACCATGTTTGTGAAGAACCTTGACTGTCCTGTGGTTTGAGTGTAAAATTTCCTCTGTAGGCTTATACCTTGATCACTAGGACACCAGCTAGTAGCGGTGTTTTAGAAGAACTTATTTGTAGTGGAATATTTTAAAGATGGAGTGTTGCTTGAGGAAGTAGATCACTATGGAAGAGCCTTGAGGATTTGAAGTTTGGCTCCAGTTCCTGTCTACTCTTCAGAGGACTGTGATTAGCTCCCTTATTACATTACATTACATCACATTACAGCGATGCCTTCCCCAACCAGGAGGGACTATCTCCTCTAACTGTAAACCAAAATAGATGCTTCTTTTCTTGTTTCCTCTCAGGCATTTGGTCACATCAGTAAGACAAGTAGTAACTAATATACTGTTTTTCAACATAAAATCTCTACCCAAAGTAGGTTAAAGTTGGAAGCATCTCTTTACTTGGGTCAAAACTAAAGAGCAGAGCTGAAGTACATTCAACATTAAGACATGTGTTACAAGTGCTCAGGAATAGACCAGCTAGTGCTCTGTCAAAACTGCAAAGAACAGTGAAAAACATTTCTTTCTTATAACTGCAGGGAGTATTAATCATTGATCAAAACAGGTCCTGTGTGTAATGTCTCCCACACAATGCATTTTCTACATTACAGTGCTTCATCATTTTCTGAAAAACACTAGTCACTAATGATGACATTTCACTGAATGTCAGGTGGAAGGAATCTTATATACGCACACAGCAGTCTTATTTAAAGCCACAAATGATATTGTTACAACAGAAAAAATAACTGTAAGAAATACAGATTTTATCATATGCTGTGAAAACTTAAACAGTGCAATTTTAGCAGACAATAGATTTATTAAAATCAAATCATAGAAATCTTGGTTCAAATATATTAAATTTTAAGGAAAAGAATAACTTAGTCACACAGAACAATGAATAGAAAGGATATAAATGTCATGACCATAAAAGCAACTTAAAAGAAAGCTACATAGAGCAGCGATTTTGGGATAATGTAAATTTACTGCACATTTCAAGATGTTATCTTGTTTTTTAGTAATTTTGACACCACATAGAAAACTACCAATTTAGAAAAGATGCTCGTTATTTTAACTCCTTGAAAAGGACTAGATACAAATACTAGTTTATTGCTATGATTACATTGATTACTGTGAGCTGGTGTGACAGCTGTCATGTCTAATAACAGTTTTCACTTCCCTAAACTTACTGCACTGCTCATGATGACTTTGTTATGTTTCTTTACCATGATTAAAAAGGTATTTCTTTTATTATAATATCTGTTTCTTAAAGTAGTGTCTGTTTCTTAAAGAACTGTAACTTTTTACAAAAGCTAATAGAACCCTGAAAAAGTGATGTGCATAGATACACACTGAGTTGAGATCAGGCATTATGTGGTAATTGCATCTTATCACAATCTCTTCATTCATAGGAAATCAAATTTTAGGACTTGTGATTTGAATACAAAATGTACCCAACAGGTGTTTGTTTGTACAGGTCTATTTCTCAGCTGGTGGGATTATTAGGAAACTTTAGAGCAACTTTAGCAGGGAGTGCTTAAATAGAGGAATTAGATTGCTTGGAGCAGGTCTTTGGGGGTATCTTATCCTTGAACCTTTGCTACCTCTCTTTTTGTTTCCTACATACCAAGAGATAAAGAATAGCCTCTACTATATGCTCCAGTCATGTGATATAATTTTTTGAGCCCAAATAAATTATATCTGTCTTTAATTTGTTTTCCTTGGGTATTTTTCACATCCATGATGGAAGTAACTCACCGTGTAACAGTACCTTACACGGTGGCTCAGCAATAAAGACAAGGATACATATTCATAGATGCACACCCTGCGAGATCTCAGCAGAGAGAACCATTTTGGACAGTGGAAACCAAATCGTCTGACCTTAGGGATTTTTATAGACACAGAAGCTCCTCAGGTGTTCTATTGATAGCAGATACTGAGGAATCAAACATCTTTTACATAAAGCCAACACCTGCAGATAATAGACAGCCCTTCCCCCAACAATACAAAAAATAACCATTTTTAACATAACTAGAAATAAACTTCTACAACACTCAGGTTTGATATGAACTGATTTGAGCAGGTTCAGTCAATTGGTCCCGTTGCAATCATAAGCTCTCGGCTCTTATTTTTTAATTGGGAAACACATTATTAATTTATTTTGTATCTGAAGGCACAATGTCTACCATCTATAGCACGAGAATTGTCTATTTCTTTGGGAGCTTCAGTTTTAGTTACACTCAGCAAGTGTGTGTTAAATACTTATAACTTGAATACTTCCATTTCTGGCTTGTTAGTATCTTGAGTTTTTCATTGAATAGTGGTCCTCAGTTTTACTGGCAACTGTACACTTAGGACATCATAAATTAGGATGGGAGAAGTCATTATTGGTGCTTAATAGATAGAGGGCTGAGGGGCCTTTCATTTAAAATGTACTATGATCAGAAGGAAATCTCTGTCTCCGCATGTTGGTAGAGCCCACTGAAAAATATTATGTTATAGTAAAGTGTGATTATTCCAGAAGAGATGACAGAAAGATTGTAAGAGTCAGAGGACTAGGATGCCTGCTACCAGAGAATGCCTTCTATATATGATAGGTAAGCTATGCCTATGAAATCTCAAAAATATAGTCACCTAAGTTAGACCTATATAATTACAACACCAGTTTATATGCCAACATGGATGGGGAAAACCCACATGACTCTATCCCTAGATGAAGAGCTATTGTAGTTGATAGCTTTTGAGAGAGGGAGTCTCAGTTTTCTCCAGGAGCAAACTTTCTAGTAAGTTATCCAACCCCAAGTGGCCAGCCCTAAATGCATGTACATGTAAGCATTACTACTAAATGCACTCAACAGGTTTTATGTGAGGACACACACGCATACATGTGCACACATACACGTGTGGATGTGTATGTGTGTGTGTAATTAAAGATAAATAGGTCATGAATTTGAGAAGGAGTTAGGGTACAGTGTGGGGGAGTTGGGTGGGAATATAAAGGGGTGTAAGTGATGTGATACAATACTCATGTATGAAATTCTCAAAAAAAAATACAAAAGGTTGCTATCTTCTAGTTTATATAATGAGACTACAGTGAAAAATGGGGAAATTGACATGGCCTGCATCCTGATACCTGACTTGATAACATAATTGAGAGCTACTTAGGCTTCTATGTCTGAAAGTTAGCTGGCCTGCAGGCTAATTATTTTCAATAATTAAAAACACACTCTATGAAACAAAATCCCATTTCTAAATCGATATTGCATCAATGTTTCTGGAACAACTTTGCATTAAAAATTAGTTGTCACTAGGTGTTTGTGTAAAAATAGCACATGATGACAGATAATGCTGAGCTTCCATTTCTTCACTCTTAAAAGGAAAATTATAATGGATACTACCTCATAGGGATCGTTTTTTGGATTTAATTAAAGCAAATCACCATGAATATAAGCTACTGCTGTCATCCTATTATCACAACATTACAAAATACTTGCTTTAGGAAGGAAATAAAGAAAAAGATGGATAAAATTTTGTGACTCATCCTTCCATATACATCCACAAATACTTAATAGAAAATAAAAATCTGTCTTTAAAGACTGCATGTCAGTCAAATATCTTTGCAGCTAAAAAGTTAAACAAGAAGAAAATAGCCCTTTAATCCAAACTTTTATGATGTAGTTCCTTCATAGTGCTTTTGTTAGGTGATATTTTTGCAATAATCATTATGATTTATGTGTACACATTAAAAACATTGACTTAAAGATTAACAATCCAGAGCTGACCTTAAGATGAACAGCCGGGCGGTAATCCCAGCACTTGGAAGGTAGAGGCAGGAGGATTTCTGTGAGTTCGAGGTGAGCCTGGTCTATAGAATGAGTTCCAGGAAAGGTAGAGTTATAAAAGAAAAATCCTATTTAAAAAAGAAAGAAAGAAAGAAAGAAAGGAAGGAAGGAAGGAAGGAAGGAAGGAAGGAAGGAAGAAAGAAAGAATGAAAGAAAGAAAGGAACACATGTATATAGCCATAGGAAGGGCAGTTTGCTGGTTTCTGTCTGGTCTGTCTCTGTTGCAGCTTCTGTAACACTGAGCTTTCTTTTGCAAATGTTTTCAAAACTTAGTGGTGGGTGTGCTCCAGAGTGAGGGAAAATGGGCAGAAGAGACAAATGGTCAGAAAGTCCATTTATATTTATTTTTACATATGCTTATATATTATAAATATATTATATATATTATAAATGGTTTTTGTTAACAACCGACATATATAAAAATAAAATAAACTCTTTTTTTTTGGGGGGGGTGTTCTAGACAGGGTTTCTCAGTTGTAACTTTCATTGTCCTGGAACTTACTCTGTAGGCCAGGCTGGCCTCAAACTTACAGAGATCTGCCTGTCTTTGCCTCCTGAGTGCTGGAGTGCATGCACCACCAGTGCCCAGCATAAAATATACTCTTAATATTCCTTGGGAAGGTAGCTCAGACACTTTATTGTTAGAGATGGTATATTATCAGAGAGTTATGGAGCTCTCTTTTGGCAATGAGTGAGGGAAAAATGTCAAAGTATGGGTAAGAATAAATTTATTTCAAGGACTTGAATAATTAGATAAGGTTTCTATAGTGATCACAGAATAGTTTGTTACTCCTATATAGGTATTCCCAACCGTGTATACATATTAGAAAAAAAATAATAAAGCACAAGGGGCAAACACAGTATTGTGTGTCAATTCCTTGAGCTCTTGAAATGAATTCTTTACTAACGATATTATGACAAGGAACGATTATGTAACCAGATAAAAAGAGAAAAGAAAACACATATGCACATGCACACATTCAAATATTAAATATAAGGATTCACTAATAACAAATAGTTACAAATATGTAGCATTTTATACGTAACTGTGTATTTTTATTATTATATTATATCGTCAAAATAAACGCAATGCAAATTATCCAAATTTGTAGCATCGACTCATAAATGAATATTCAAAATATTTTATTCTTCTTTTATTTTCTTTATTCCTTCCTTCCTTTCTTTCTTTTTTCTCTTTCTTTTTCCTTTTGCTCTCTTTTTCTCTCCCCTCCCTCCCTTTCTCCCTTCCTCCTTCCCTTCCTTCATTCCTTCCTTCCTTCCTCTCTTCCGTCCTTCCTTCCTTCCTTTGTTCTTTCTTTTGACCCAGAGTTGCCTGCCTCCACCTTGAAAGTGCTGGGATTAAACATGTATACCACCAGTATGACTCAATATTCTGTATTTTAGAATAAGCATAAGAATATAATAACCACAATCATGTAATTTGTATCTATGTCAAATAGATAAACACTATCCATTCAGCAGACACTTGTAATTCAAAGATGTTGATGGGACGTGACCAAAGTTAGGGCTCAGGAGTCAACCTCAGGGATTCAGAGGAAGGAGTCTACTCGTCCTGATTATGCGGGATAGGAAGCTGCCTTGCAGATGTCACTCCACATGTGGGTTTTAGATTAATAAGAGTGCTTGTATTCTGTAGTCAGAATGCCTCCACTATCAAAATGGAACAATTAAACCAAATGCTATTCCAAGTGTTGTTTTCATTGAGGCATGCCCACTTCTGAATGCTCAAGATTCTCTACTCACAGTCCTATCCCCAGTTACACTAGTTCTTTCTTTAGCAGACTCTCTAAACATTCTTTTATTACTTCCAGAGTTGGAAGGAAGCCTCCATATCTCTTTTCTTTTTCTCAGTTACAGTAATTTATAATACCACACACTCTCTTTCTCTGCAGTGATTCTTAACCTTCCTAAGTCTATGACCCTTTAATATAGTTCCTCATGTTGTGGTGACACCGAAAAATAAAATTACTTTTGTTGCTACTTTATAACTGTGATTTTGCTACTGTTATGAATCATAATGTAAATATTTGATATGAAGATGGTCTTAGGTGACCCCTGTGAAAGGGTCATTCGACCCTAAAAGGGTCATGACACATAGGTTGAGAGTTGTTGCTAAGAAGAGGAAGGCTGTACACCTTTATGTCTGAGCAAATATTTCCTAATTTTCTGTAATCAGAAAGGGAATTGAAGACTCAAAGTAGAACATGATTGAAGAAGACAAATTCTAGGAAGAACAGCCCCCTATATATACAGCACTGGAAGAATGCATCCTTTAGACCAGCAGTTCTCAACATGAGGAATGAAGGGGCAGGAGCATCATGAAGGTTGAGATCCACTGCTTCAGACCATAGAGACCTTTGCTTTGGCTCCCTCACTGAAGGTATACAACATAGAAAAGGCTGAGATGTTCAGCCCATATACAGTTCAGTACAGAAAGGCTGATGCCTACCAGTGGTGCTTGAGGCCAGCCAGCCTTATTTCCTGTAACTGGTCTCACTATGGTCAGAAGATAGACTGAGGATAGTTTCAACAAACTTGCGGTGCTTTAGGCCAACCAGCCCAGTCTCCTACAACTGTGATCAGAAGACGTACAGAGGATAGTTTCAGTAAGTGTAAGTTGTTTAAAAGGTTATAAGAATGACACAATTAAAAGTGACATTTTCTTCCTTAGGCAAGTAATTTCCTAGGATCTAAAGAACTCGCCTACCCAATTACTTTCTAGGCCAAATTATTTTCTTGGAAGGGAGGTAATTTTTAGTTAGGCTTAAAATATGGAAAATCATGAATGGATGACTCATTTATCTTTGCTTTTGTCCATCCAATGACTTATTCATTCATTCAGCAAATACCCATTAAAGCATAAAATCTGGTACTCATTTCTAATTACAGGTAAATAAGAAAAATATTTTCGGTGACACTATTACTTTCATGAAATGATTCTAATCTATGCCAAAGTTGCAATGACAAAATTTGATTCATTTTCTAAATTTATATGCATGAAAATACTTCCTTAGTTTCTTCTGTAGCTGTATACCTAGCCCTAAAAGAGATTCTTCAGAACATTATAAAATTAAAAGTCAAGGTGATATTGTTTCACTTTTGACTTTTTAAAAATCCTTCAGGTCACAAAAATACAAATTTAGGGATATCTCATCTTGTTAATTTTTAATAACTCATAATTAAAATATTGAAGCAAAGAGGGCAGAAGTATCATTAAATTTCAGTTATATTTTTTAGTGACTTTAAAATAAATTTTCACGTTTTTCTTGGTTCTTCTAAATGATATAATGAGGACTGTTATGATTTGCTTAATTATTGTACTAATGAGAATTAAAAGATGCTGAAACTCATTAAGATCCTTCTTGAAAAATGTAATTCATCTATATTTGAAATAAATATTTTAAAAGAAAATATTTAGGCATCTTAGTTTTCTTACTGATAAGGTGGTAAAGTTGGGGCAGAATAACTTACTATGTTTTCTTTACACTGTAAGAATCTGTTTACTTCAATTTTGTTCCACTTGTTGCTTTGAATGATTATTTTATTTTCTCCACATGGTGTTTATGTTGTGTTTAGTAGGTCAAGGGAAATTAACTACCAAATAAGGGCCCTGAATAAATTTACAACCTGTTAATAGGTATACCAAGCTGAACAGTAAAAATTGTTATGTCTGAAACCAGGCAGAACTTTGAATTTCATCTTCACTGGCTTATAAATACTGGGTGATCTGGAGCCAGTAATAACGAACACATTAGTCTATTGTGAGAGTGTATTGGAAGTATCTATGTGTTCAGGGAGCACTTCGTAAGTACAGGGTAAATACTTTTCTTTTTTGCCCTTTTCTGACTCCTATGACCCGAAGCTTCCATTTTATTCTCCACACTCCTTTCTGTGCACCGTTTAGAAGGCCTTTCTAGCTTTGGCAGACATCATTTCCTTTGATAGAGCGTCCTAAGTATATCTGGCAAGAATTCACTCTATTCAAGCCTCTGTGCCTTCATATAATCTTAAATATTGTAACAGAAACACATCACCATACATACAGTGTTTATTTTTTCAGGTTTTTTGGGCCAAGCTTAGATGCCTTTAGGGCCTTGCCAGGTGCAGTAAATAAATAAATCAGCTGGTGACAAAGGCATTCAGATGAGCTAAGGGTAGAATTTCTGACTAAAAAGGAATCCAAATGTTTAAAAAGTATTTTAAAAATCAAGTGGCACACATCTCCAGGATGATTTCAGTTTGCGACTGGTGACTGGTTACTCCGGCTTACATACTTGACTTCCTCACTGGGCTGTGACCTGTTAATATCAGGGACAAGGGGCTGGAAAGACAGCTCAGAGGCTAAGAAAGCATACTATTTCTCACAGAGGACCCAGGTTTGGTTCTCAGCACCCACAACAGTTCACAACTACCTGTAACTCTGTTTCCAAGGCAGCCAATGTCTTCAGGCTTCTGCTGGTACCTGCACATCTGTGGTGCACATAAGTTCACGTAGGTACTCATATATACACATAAACAAAAATTTAAAAATCTCAAAAAAGAACAATGAGGGGATCATACAGGTCCTATAGTTTTCCACAGCACCAACCTTAGAGCTTGTTTAATGTAATATTTATCAAGCTGAATTAAAATCATCTTTGTATAAATAGTTTAAAGGCTGTTTGACTTTGTAGAAACAACCGACTGACTTTCCCTGTGTTAGAGCTTTTAGAACTATGTATAATTTAATAATATATATGGCCGCAAATATGTATAATTGTCAAGAGTTTAATGAAGCTTATGCTTTTCCACTTTATCATCTCTCTCTCTCTCCATCCATCATCTATCAATCATCTATCTATCTATCTATCTATCTATCTATCTATCTATCTATCTAACTGAGATGACATTTCTCTGTGTAGTCCTGGCTGTCTTAGAACTCTGTAGACTAGGTTGGCCTTGAACTCAGAGATCACCCTGCCTCTGCCTCCCAGATCCTGGGATTAAATGCATGTGCCACCACTGCCTGGCTTTGTTTTTGTGCTTTAAATGCTCGTGAAAAGCTAGTGTTTAGGACTAGTGGATGGACTTAAGTTCTAAAATGTCTAAAGTTCCAAGAAGCAATCTAAGAAGTAATGAAGGGGTGAGTGATTTTGGAAAGCATGCACCTCTGACTGAGCCACATGTGGCATTGGTCAACATATTCCTAGCCAGTAGTTGCTTTCCAGGCTCATAGTTTTAATCTATATGTCCTTTAAAAGCATGCTTTTACACCTCAGCTGCCACAGAGTCAGCTAAGAAGTTGTTAAACAGAATTTATCAACATGTAAGGGAACTAGATCTCTTTAGCTTGGTAGTCAAAGTGTGCTATGCTTTAATATTTATGAACTGTAAGTTTATCTGCCACTTTATTACCATAAGGCTTACGAATTCCACACACTAGATAAGAGCTCAGGATACAGGCTGTGTTTGTTCTGTGTAACTTTTAAAGGAAGCCACAGACTAGGCTGGTCATCACTGCTCATCAGTATCTTGTTGGTACACACATGACATTTTAGCTCCAGTACACAAAGCTTAAAAGAGAATGTAGGTGTTTAGTTTTAGTCCCAGATGTGATGATTATTCTCTTGTTAACATTAGCTACAAACACATGTGTTATGCATACCAATTATTTCTTATTAAGACTACTTAAATCATTTTTACAAGTAGGTCTTTCAGGTCAGATGGCACTGAGTTAGCATGTATATGACAACAATATATGGCAATATAAATGGTTTAATCATCGCTATGCTGAACACTGTATTGACTCAAAAATGATCAGGGGACACAATCATCTTTAAAACAATTGAAACAGCCAACAGAGACTAAAACCAAGAGAAGCCCTAAGAAGACTTTATGTCTTTTGATGGGACACATGTATGACAGACTGGTACCATTGTGCTACCATGGCAATGCCATGGTAGCAGCAAGGACGTCTGCTTTCTTAGGTAGATACTGTCAGCTTGAGGTAGGCATATGGAATTTGTTTCCCGGTCCTTGCCTATTCCTCTGCAGGGCTGAGATGGATGCCTGTCTGGGTCCTCACAGATTTGGTTACACCTTATATGTTTAAACAACTTCATTCACTTTCAAATTCTGGAGGTTCAATACACACTCAGGACATTAGACATTGCTTCAAAATCTTTCCCATTTGTTGCAATCTGTACCTATTGTTATTTGTATGCATTGGATGCCCCTTCTACAAAGTGAATACCCCACCTTGGCCTGACAGTCTAGATACGATGGTGAAACACCACCTCTTCAAAGAAGGTTTCAGTTTTTCTACTTGGCATTGGTGTGAAGCTCCAGGTTCCCTCTGGGAAGAATGCAGATTCTGTAGTCAAAGACATCTGGTATCTCAGCTTTGTTATGCAGTGGCTTGCTACAGGATTTCATGCAAGCCACCTAAACTCCCTGAGCCTCATTTTTCATTTTGATAAGATATAATAAGGAGGAAATACTATGAAGACAATTATTTGATGCAGTGTTTCTAAGGGATCTGGCAGAGAAGAGTCACATAAGGCTTCACTGCCACCATTTTCAATATTTTCTCCTATTTTTGTTTATGAATAATTATTTTTTTCTTCATTGTAGCAGAGATATTTCTTGTTCACGACATGTATTCCCTCAAATTATTTGCAGAAGCTTCTCATTTTTATATTTTCAACAGAGCTTGGCACTCTATAAGGCATGAAGCATTGGCCTATGCAGGCAATTGTCAAAATGGGACGTACGAAACTTGCCTGTGTTCTTTGCCGCACTGTTGCTGTGATTTGATATTGATTTTTAAAGGTCAAATAACAAATTCATGCAACTGACTGGCCAAGCTAGTTAGAATATCATTATAGTCACAAAAAAGTGTGACATAAAGCCACACTCACCAGCTCATATGTTGTTCTTTCACGGATGGGGCAGGGGAGTCACACTTTCAGCTGATAAGAGGCTTTCACAGACACTCTGCTCACATTTTCCTCTGCTTTGCATATGTGCCTTCTCTCCTTTGTGTGTGTAAGTGGAAGGGGGAAGAAAGTTTGACTAAGAAGCGTTCAGATGAGACAAAAGGGGAGGCACAGTAATAGAAATTCTAGTCTGGGAGGGGAGAGACTGAATGAGCTTTCACTCTCCAGAGGCCTCATTCTAGAAGATACCTGAAGTCTCAGCCCCCCTCCCTGTGTTTGGCAGATAAGAAACAACGGTGTGTCGGGCTCTGTTTCATCTAAGATCGTAATGTGAAATGGTCTTGAAAAGAGTCAGATATTACATACTTAATTCATTTTAAAGGTTTTATTATAGCGATCCATTTTAAGGTTCGATACCATTGAGGACTATATTAATTTAACTTTCCTATCCAATCTGAGGTAACACTCATCCCTATGGGAAGTGAGGAAGTGGAAACAGACTCAGGAAGCCTGCGTCTTAGTATTCTCAGCCACGTTTGCTGAGCATGCTGAAATAACACCTTCACTAATCACCTTTGCTCTTTCTTGCTGTGCCACTGTGCTTACCACTGGGCAAATCTTTGAAAGCCTCTGAGACAAATTTTAAAATGAGGCTCCAAGTACATTCTGTTCCAAAAGAATCCTGATAGGGGAGATGCAAGGACCATGTAGAGAGAAAGGGGAGGGGAAAGCTAGCAGGTGTTGCTCAGTATGGAAAATGTTCCTGTTGATGCACTCTTCAAAGCTAATTTCAATACACTTTCTGACTATCATTAGATCCTCGTTCACTCATCAATCATGCTTTGTGTCGGTTTTCAAATGCTGGCTTGGATGTAAATTTGGATAGCTTGCTGAAATGTTCTGTTAGAAGTTGAGAGTGGTTACGGTATCTTGGATACAGTGACAGTGTGATAGAAACGGCTCTGACATATTTGTGGACAGGGAAATCCTGAAAGCAGTCTGCCCACATTTTATGTCTGCACAGACGCTAGGCACCGAACTACTTTCGATGCATTACTTAACAAACGGTGGCACCACAAAAACAGCTTCATGCTCTGGATGCTCGTTTTCGAGGACAGAACCCATAAATGTCAATGTATTAATAACTAAGGGTACGACAGGACTGAATTAAAAGTAAGAGAACTTTTATATTTTCAAGTGAAAAAAATCACTTCTTTCTAAGTACTCCATTCAATTTCTTTGCTATTTAAATAGGCTCATTTTATGAACATATCATTGCACCTAAGGTTTTAAAAAGATGCTTGTTTATTGAAACATTTAAAGAATCAAATACTTTTATTATATTATGGTGAATTTATCACTTTTTTTTATTTTACAGATTTCGAGTGTAGAGAATCATGATGCATTCTTTTTCTATTTTACCACAAAACAGCAAAATAATCAGCTCTCTCTTTAGACTTGTACATGTGCTCTCAAATGAAATGGTTCAGTGCTATTGTCTGGGGCTGTGGGTAAGTACTATGTCATATGAATAACCCCAAAGCATCAATAAGGTTGGGCTAGTGCAGAAGTGGGGAGAAAAAACTACTCCCTGGAAAGTAGCTGTTCACCCATGTGAGGCAAATTTAGTGTGTTGGATGAGGTAATTTACTAAATGGTACTCTAGTGCCCCAGAAGACTTCATTCACCTCAGCTGAATGAGCAGCTGGATCAAACTCAATTATGGAGACTTACCATTCATACTCAAAGGCATATAGATCTCAAGTTGAATGTTCCTTAATTGGGTGCATATAACTCCAGGGTAACCTGGGTACAGCGCTGAAACATTATAAATGAGTGCAGCCTAATTACAAAGACTTAGATCAGCTTGCCTTCGAATATTATCTTCACCACACTGAATGTCAATGACTAAGGAGATAAGGTATTGAAAGGAAGTGAAAAGCAAGTGACAATATTGCTCAAATGTAATCACAAACTCTGAGAGATTCCCAGAGAGAATGTATTTAAGTATAAAGTGAGCTATAATCTAGAAAACGTGCTTATAAAAAACACGGTTGTGAAGGATAAATACTAATGGCTAGAAGACATGAAATAAACATTGAAGAAATATAGATGTTTGAGTTAATGACATGCATAAGTCTACGAGAAAAGCTTTCATAAAAAACAAAATTGTGTGTGTGTGTGTGTGTGTTTAAAATTTCAATGTAGGCATGAAGCTTTAAAAAAATTCAGTCTTTTTTTTTTTTTTTTTGAGTCATGGTCTCACTGCGAAGCTCTGATTGGCCTGGAACTCTCTTGACTAGCCGGCTTCCCTCTCACAGAGATTCGATTGCCTATGCCTCCTGAGTGCTGATATTAAAGGAGTGAACCACCATGCCCAGTGCTTAAATTGAGAATTAAATGCAGTAAAGTGTTTTCATTTCCTGAGATTTTTTTCTTTCCAAAAGGAGCAGTCCAATGCATTCCTGAGAGCTGAGGGAAGTCTCAGTGTCCTAGATGGAAGGAGAGGTTTCAATATTGTTCACTTTATTCTCATTTTAGGAAACCTTGATTTTATGTGGACATATTGCTTGTCAGAATAAAACCAGTTTTTCTTTTCCAGTTTCAATCTGTATCCAGATGAGGCCCTGTGATGCAGGTGTTCAGAAGGGCCCTTGCTGCTGCTCTTTCCACCGTGGTGCAGACAGCAGCTCAGGGAGCAGAAGAAACGTACATCTCTGAGGACTGTGAAGCTATCCCTCCCTCTCAGGTTGTTTCCATCTGGAAGCTGCTTAAGAATGAGAGAACTAATCTTCATCTTGTGAAAAACATGGCTACTTGCATTTATGGGTCATTCATATTGGCCCTACCATGAAGCTTGTAGTCTGTTTTGTCCTCTGTTAAGATTCCTGGTCTTTTAATTAACTATCAATATCCTATGATGATTGCTCAAACTTAGGGTTTGAGACAAACTTGGAATCTTAACAGAGTTCATGCTTATCATCGAGGCAGTTCTAGACGATCTGCATGTATCCAAGCATCATTTCAGAATCTATTCACCAGCCTCCTTCCTGGATTGTTCAAGAACTGTTATCTTATCTCAAAATAAATGTTAAGAGTATAGTTATATTGCACCATTCTATCAAAGTTCCAGATAAAAACATTTCTTTTAAAAATTTATACATATATATATTAATATATATATTTATATTATCCCTCCCCATCCAACTTCACTTTCTCTTTCTCTTTCTCTCTCTATGTTCAAAATACAAAACAAAACAAAAATACAAAAAAAATTAAAATGAAACAAGAAGCCACTACCAACAAATAGAGTCCATTTTGTGGAGGCCTGCCCTGTAGATAGGGATGAACACAGAGGCCCACAACTGGGCAGTGGGCAGAGAATTAGAGACTTTGGAATACTCAGTGCTAAATGGGATGTATTTATCAAAGTCCTCCGCTGAGGGATCAGGGATTTATGTAGAAGATAAGGCAGAAAGTTTGCTTGAGCCAGAAGTGATGGTTAGCTCCCAGGAAACAATATCTTCCAGACACAATAGGACTGACCCACATATGGACTCACAAAGTCTGTGACAGCACCACCAAAGACTTCTGCAGGTTCAAAGCACACGAAACACCTTTCTTTGTAAATATAGAATCCATACCAAACAAAATTAATAGTGATATTTAGTAGTAACTACTTAATTGACTATTTTTAAAAATTGCAAGTTTTACATCTCTATTGTTTTAAGAAAATAACTGGAGATATGATGCTGTTCTTCACTAGTCATGTTAAGCTGTGTCTTGCTACCTCAGCTTTGAACTGTGCCCTGATAGGTCAGTCTCACAAAGAGCCAGTGACTGATGTGACCAAGAAATAACACAAACTGAGAAGCAAAGTTCTCAGTTTCATCAAGATGGTGGAACATTTCATACACCTGAGATCAAAGGTAACTTAGTGTCTGCTGCTTAGCTGTTCAATGAATGTAGAAGAAAGAAAAAAGTAAAAGCTGAAAAAACCCCAAGAACATGTGTTCTTTATTCTGCAAAGAAAATTGCATGTTTAATTGTGAATTAATTTTTATGGTAGGAATCATCAGCGTCTCTATTGTTTATTTCTAATTTGTTTATATGAATTTTATTAAAAATTTATTTTCTTTCAATTTTACTTCCCCAGTCAAAGAAAAACAGTAAAATTAATATCAGAAAAACTCTGGAGATGAGATTCCACCCCAGCCTGCTCTTTTCAGAACACAGCTTCACTAGAGGATTGTGAAATCCATGAAGACCCATATCATGCTGTCTTACTCATGACATCATTGATACTTCCTGGGGACTGATGAATGTTTAGATGCATTTTATCATCTCTGCCAGTAGACAATGTAAATATTTTTACTTTTGAAGGATGAATTCTGATTACTAAAGGCAAAAATCTCATGTCACTGACTACACTTAATGTCACAATTTTATATATGAATGATATTTTATTTCCATCTGTCCCTAAAATACTAATCATATATTTCAAAGGTGATATGCTCTTAGAAAAAGAATTGCCTTGCCTGGTTTGAATCTTTTTTAAAACTAAAGTTCTATGACCTTGAATTCAATCTAGGGGTCAATATCACCGCTGATTCAGAGAACACAAGCTTGTCAATGTACTCTTTGACCATTCTGACAGACAATATTCCCCAAACATTTGGACTATTACCTGAGAGCACTGATCAGGCAGGTTATTGGCTGGGATGAAGAGAAGGCAAAAGGGCATAGCTCTAGTGCAAGATACTGGCACTCTTCCCCTCATGATGATAACAGGCATGTGAAGCTGCTCTCTGGGTCAGTTTTTGCATAATCTAGAAATTTCACGAGACATTATAGAAGTCAAGTATGTTTAGATTTAACTCATTTGCCATAGACTTCTAGAAAGAAATGAGTATTTTCCAAGGGAAAAAATAAAAATTTGACAGAAAATCAGTTGAGAGTTTGTCTCCTATACAGAACTCCCCCATGCAAGGGTCTAGGACTCACACTGATACCCATCCTACCGTCATATTCCCACCCTACATGCCTACTGTGTTCATCTCAGTGAGTGGGCTTGGTCACCGAGCCAGTTGCTGAGGTGGAAAGTTGAGGATCATGTAGATTCCTCCATCACTATCCCTTTGTATCTCTCAGTGGTAATCCACATAAGTTGTACCTGCTCTGTCGTATCTCTCTATCCATTCTCTTTTTTCCATCTGATCCATCTCTACTGACATCACACAGTCTGAAATAGCTATGAGTCACTGCTGCGTGCACACACACACACACACACACATTTGGTTTTTTTGAGACAGGTTTCTCTATTGTAACTCTGGCTGTCCTGGAACACACTCTGTAGACCAGGCTGGGCTTAAACTGACAGAGATTTGCCTGCCTCTGCATCCCAAGTGCTGGGATCAAAGGCATGCACCACCGCTGCCAAGCAGCTGCTTCATTTTTAAAATTGTCTTTCCTTGTCTACTTTCATTGTTCTTCAATACTTCTTATATTCAGCTGGCAGAAAGAAGTTCCTAAATTGCAATTATGCTTGTGTGGTTTTCCCATTTATACCCTTTCAGTGACGCCCCCCCGTCCCGCCAACTGCTTTAACAACAGTGCTTGTAATTTATATTATACGCAATGTGTAAACTATAATTAACAGTTAAACAACTTAGAACAATAAAAATTCCCCTCATCATTCATCACATTCCAGTCTCCTACTCTTACCATTTTGAGGTGTGACATCATAGATATAACATAACATGTGCTATGTCATTCTACATTTGCATGTGTGTATGTTCATATATTTGCAGGGAAACGTATAGTTTTGTTTGGTAATTGAAAAGAGATATAGATTGATACAGATATAGAGATATATGGAAAAGAGTATATAAACTGCACTAAACTTGCTGTTTATCTTTAAACTTGATTAATTGCTTTGGGGAGACTGTATGACAATCATCTACTTTTCTTTTTAACTCACTATAGTCTACCAGTACTGAGGTACAGGATATTCAATAATTTATCTAATAATCTCCTTTCTGATGAGAATTTAAGTTATTTTTTATACTTGTAGGATATTTATGTAGATGAAGAGATATTTTTTTCTATTTTTTTAAATTTTTGTTTTGTTTTATTTTTGTTTGGCTTGAGATACGGTATCCTCTTATGTCACTGTTCCTGGGATTATAGATATCAGCCACTGTTCCCTCTGTTTGAATTTCATAGTTAAAGTATGTATGCCTCTAAAAATACCATAGTGTTTCCAAATAGTCTACTGGAAGTCTGCATCAGTTTGTATTTTTATCAGCAGTGAATTGCAAATATGTTCCATTTCTCATGTAATCTCTGACTTTGGGATTTCTGACTCTGATAGTATTGGTAATCTAACTTTTGCTAAAAATAAAAATTGTATAATTTTGTTTAATTTTCATATTACTTTATACTTAGTGAGCCAAATACAATTTCAATATTTGTATCGATCATTAGGTTCATTATATAGAAATTAGCTGTTCATATATTTACATATTTTTTTAGAAAAGATATATTAAACCAAATTCAATATATAGTTTGAGTACTCATCTTTGTTTAATAAATTTATCAACTGTTTTCACTGTCATGTTTCTCAAGTTGTCCTTCTCTCTGGCTACTTCTCACCAAGCTGGATTTATGAGTCTTTGCTCTCACAATAAGGTGATGTTTGTTGGTTTATAAGCTTTTTAAAACTTATTTCATTTTTCAACAGCTTATTCCTACATGGCTTTGCTGCTAGTACTATGCCCTTTACTCATCTCCTACTCAAAGTAGTTTTGACTAATCTTCTAATATTCTGCTTAATTGTGACTACCTGTGGTGATTTTGTGTGTGTGTCTGTGTGTGTGTGTGTGTGTGTGTGTGTGTGTGTATGTGTGGTGTGAGGTTCTTCTTTAGGGAGATCCAACATATTTACAACCTAAGCCTTTTTCATTGATCTACCCCATTCTACTTGTCACTGCTAGCCAACTTCCATGGGGTAGAAACTAAGCCTTACTTTTGTTAGCTTCTCTGAGTAGTTTGAGTGATTCTCTAAGTTCAGACTTTAGAAGGGATTGTGAAACTCTTTCTCTGTTTAATAGTGAAACATGTACTTCTCCAAGAGTAATCCACATTTTCCCTCTCAAAGTCATTATATAAGTACTTTATTCTGATTCCTTAAATAACGATAAAGAGGAAAAATGTGGCATAATTTTGTTGTATACAGTGATAGATAAAATACAACAAAAATATCATAGCTGTCATTCAATAATGGAACTTAGAAATGACAAGGATTTGATTATCCTGGGTGTATTGTGTACCTCTTTCACTGCTGAGTGTTTCCAATTAATATTAAATCAATTAAAATTGTTTTAATGAAAGATCTGTTATTCTTTTATCCACTGGCCTTTACTTTTGTTCTTTGATGTTGCATGTGACAACTCAGATGATAATTGGAAGGACCTATCTTTTTCCCTTCTGTCTCCTACTTACATCTTTGACTCTTGGCTAGATAGATCTTGATTCATCTGGCCTTTCTCTGAAAAATCTTATCAGCCTGGTTATCTACCTTTGGACAAAGCATACTCTCATGATCTTACCCATAATGTGTTTTTCTGAAATCAGTGAGCAGAAAAAAAAAAATGTGCCATGAGAATCCAGCCTCTGTTCATAGATACAGAAAGGTACCATACTAGGACATGTTCTGTGAGTCCTTAGCTAACAGACAGGATTTCTCACCTGGAAATTGAGTTAATATCAAAGGGTATTGATGTGAAGGTGATATGGACATAATGGGTGTAACACTCATTCTACCCTCCACTCACTTTCTGCCTCCTGCCTAGGAATCAGACAGCCTGGCCTTGGACTCTTGCTGTGAATCTCCCTTATCTTCAGAGCGATAGAAACAGACTTCTACTTCTACCACATGAGTCCTGATATTCCTTAGCGATGCCACCACGCTGTCTGTCTCTCGTGCTTGAGTCTGAACTTTCCTCTGAGCTCCCAGCATGCTGTTGTCTTTGTCTCTGTCCATGGTGTTAATAAACCTTCAATAAACTCCGTAATCCAGTAAACTTTGTGTCCCCCACTCCATCTCAAACCTGACAAACAGCAGATGTCAACAACCTTGAGTAGATGATAAAAAGTCTCAGATTCTTTTTAAAAGCTTCTAGTTTTCACGAACTTAAATGCAGCTGGTTCTTCAGCAACAACAGTGTTAGACCTCTCAAACCACTAACACTGAAATTGCACCAGCCAAAACTCACTGGTGCTTTCAGTTGCCCTTGGTTATTTCCTTACTTTCACTTAGTATAACTGGAAGACATACTTCTGTCTATATTTTTTTTAGTTCCCCTTCCTTGCTTTGATTCTAGGCATGCATATTTTGTTTCTTACATACAAACAAGAAGCAGATGGAGAACTTCATTATCATACTTTAAATAATCCAATAATTACCAAAATCTAGCCATTTAGAAGTAATCAGTCATTTAAAATAGACAGTTGTTTTTAAGAAGCTGAGGAGTTTGGCATTGTGCTTTATGAAGAAACAGGCTTGCTTCTTGACTTATACTTTCCTCTTCAATGTTATACATATTGTGGCACATTATGGAGCATCTGAGATCTGATATACACTTTAAGCAAAGTAGAAGGATACGATATCTATATTAAAAATCCATAGCTTTTCTTTACCAATAATAAGTACATTGAAAATAAAATCATTAAACAGGCACATTTATAATAGCTTCAGAAACTCTACAAATAAACATGTAAGGAAGGGAATGGCCTGTAGCATGATAAATACTGGAGAAAGAAAATGAAGACACTAAGAGACAGAAGTCCTCTCCTGCTCAAAGACTGGCAGAAGTAATATTGTAAAGTGGCCATATTGCCAAAAGTGATCTACAGGTTCATGTACTCCCCAGAAAAATTCCAGTCACATTGTTCACAGAAGTGGGGAAAGAATCCTAAGTCTTATTTGGAAGTACAATATACTCAGAATAGCTAAGGCAATCCTGAGTGAAAAGAAAAATCACAGAAGTATCATAATAACCAATTACAAATATTTCTATGGGAATATATCGAAAGGAGTCAAAGCATTCTGCAGAGACTCTTCTCTGTTAATGGTGGCATTATTCACAATAGCCAAGTTAGGAATCAGTTTAGATGTCTATCAATAGACAAATAGACAAAGAAATGTGAGTATGAACACAAACACAGTTTATTAATTTATAAAGGAGAATGAAGTTACGTCCTTTGTAGGAAAATTGGTAGAATTTGAGATCATCATTTTAAGCAAATAAATCAAACTCAGAAAAGCAAACACTGCATATTTTCTATCGTATGTAGATAATAGGTTATATTAATAAGAAAATAGGGTATTTATTTAAATAACATGGAAATATAATATAAATAATATAAAACTCATTTGGCAAGGAGAACCACTGAGGGAGTTGACAGGAGAGGGTAATGGAAGTACATAGGGTCAAAGTTCACAGTATACTAGAGAACAATGTTATATAACCCATCATGAAAAGTACAGTGAATACATAATAATAAAATAAATAAATCAAATGACCTTATACTTAAAAATGAAAACAAAAACTGTGGGCTGAAAGTAAGAAAATCAGCTTGAGTAAGAGAGCAAGGAGCTTTGGCACCAGGGATAGATTTGCCCCGTCACATTGCCACTTACTATATGATATTTAAAAGAGTTTACTTAACTTTTCTAAGTTTCCTTATTTGAGAAATGAGAAAACTAGTAATAACTATCTCTGTCACTTTTGTGAAGATGAATGAAACTACATATGTGAAATGCATACCATAGTATCTGGTACACAGCAGGCATACAACCATTGGCAAGCAAGAAGAAAATCACATGGGTGTTAGTCAGCCAGATACAGAGTGACAGATGGCAAATATTGAAAAAAAAGTATGTCACAGTTAAACACTATTTTGGGGCTTAAAAATCTGGGAACTAAAAGGCCATGTAGCACTTACAAAGAACATTCTACTAGCTGGCTAAAGTCTGTAACCAACAGTGGTGTTATACAATCCAATGAGCATGTCAAAATACCATCAGCAAAAGAAGTAGCTTTGAGATCAGTATTTCAGGTGATGTGGGAATTAATCAGAACCATGAAGACACTTGGTGAAGGTAAACCTATACTTTAGATAAACTGCCAAGAAAGAAAGGCTAACTATCATTTATACATAAAACACCAATGGAGGGAAAGAAGATCTAACTGGACCATAATAACCATACAGTTTTATAAGCAGGAAGCAGAAATAAGGGCATCAAAAAGCTTCTGGTGCCTTTGCACTGTAATGTTGGCTCTGTGACTAGAACCATTTTGCAAGCGCCATTAACCTAGATTTCATATTGACATTGAAGTTTATAAATTCTGTAGAGCTAACAATTAATCTTTTGTGAGCTGAAAATTTGTGAGTTTGTAGGTCTTTAATGTCCAATCTCAATTAAAAGATATTTAGCAGCAAATTCCTGGTGAATTTAGAGTAAAAAAGAACTGGGTCTAATATTTATCCTTTGTGTGGTAAGAAGCAGAGGGGTTTCATTAGTCATTTCAAGACGGATTTTCTTTTGGTCTTTGAAAAATAAGATTTATGACATTTGTGTAATTTTTTTTCTTATTAATGTTGCAATGTAATGAAATAATAAGGGAAAAGGGCGTTTGAGATAATAAAGCAGTAGCCAGGTCGCAAAGAGAATGACTTTTTTAAAGGTACCAGAATTTAGCTTACTAGTCAGCTTCAGAATCTATTAATGAACATTAAATTTTGGAGAAACTGCCTGAGATATATATATATATATATATATATATATATATATATATATATATATATATATATATATATATATCTCCTCAGAGACTTTTTTTAAAGAAGTACTTTTCTCTTGTACCTTCTTTGGTTTAACCTCCTATAATCTAATTTTCACCATTCTACCTCCAGCCCTTACTTAATTTTGACTGTTCCAAGAGTCTGCTAATTGGTCCCTCTGCTTCATTCCTTCTCGATTAGGATTAATTGAGTTTCTAGGTCTTTAATAACCCTGCAGTAATATTTTGTTAGAAGTCAGATTGCTTCCCTCAATGAGACCTCCCTTCAGTGACATGTACAATTTGTGTGTGTGTGTGTGTGTGTGTGTGTGTGTGTGTGTGTGTGTGTGTAAAATCATACAATTCTATCCATTTCTGGTATCTACTCTGAATTTAGACTTCTAACTTCGAACTTACTTCCCCAGATGGCAGAATCATTACCTTAAAAAGTTTTTAAAACGTTCTATTGCATTTGGAGATAAAAAGCTCATAGTTTAGCATTTAAGATTTTCCATAACACATTCTAACTTATTTTTAAAACTTAAATTCTCAGTCTTCTTGAGCTAGGCCTCATACTCAAGGCATATTCAAGTGTTCCATCTCCAATATACAGGAATGGCCCTGCCCGCAGACCCATCTTCTCACTGATTGCATGTCATCAGTCCCTCCTCTGCTGGCGCTTGCCACTGTCAAATCCCTGGCTTCTTCTCGTTTCATAGCCATGCCTGTTCTTCTCCCATAGTTTTCCCAGCCACTCAGTTCTTCCATCCTTCACATTTGTCTTCATGTCATAAACGTTCCATTCTACTTTTTCAACATTTACCTCTAGTTTGTACTTTCTGTTTTCATTATTCGTCAGTCTAGCAGCATTTATTGAGCACTGATGCATCATATGGAGATACTCATCATGGAGAATCCCTCTCCTCCTCAAGGTGACTGGGAAGCCAGTGCAGACAAGGACACACACATAGTTTTAGGGGCTATGCTAAGGATAAGGACTGTCTCCTTTACCAATGCTGTATTTAGGTTTCTGAGCCTTTAAAGATTATTTTGGATTTTGGATTTTCCTTTTTTCCTACAAAACCCAATCTGGGGAAGAATCCTGCTGAGTCTGTTGAACAAGAGATACTGCACCTCCATCTTTCGAATCTGCTCACATTCAGTAGTATCAGCCGGGTCTGCCTTTATTATCAACATTATTATTCCTTGATGCTTCTTCTTAGCGAATTTCAATCCACAGACTCCATCCCTTAGTTATCAGTCCTACCAGTCCTTACAGGAGTTGCATCAATTCTTTCGCCTGTAGGCATACCCCACTTGTGGTTCTTATACCAATCACCACAGCATTTCTTCCTTGAAGAAAGTGGGTCTTTCTAGTAATTTAAAAAAGTTTTTAACTTTTTTTTTTTTTTTTTTTTTTTTTTAAGACAGGATTTCTCTGTGGTAACTCTGGCTGTCCTGGAACTCACTCTGTAGACTAGGCTGTCCTAGAACTCTCAGGTGCTGGGATTAAAGCCATGTGCCACCACTGCCCAGCTAGTAAATTTTTCTTTAACAATAGATGTCTGAGTATAGTGTAGTAGGGACAAAAGGAAGTTGTGCAGGAAATTCTTGAGTTGAACTTAAAAAAGGTCTGATGTCTGCCATTTGGAAAGAGGACATTCTTGGTAGAAGGAATAACTCTGCAGAGGCTGGTCCAGACTAAAATTCTTGAACAGTCGAGTAGAGCTGGAGCATGGGCAGTGATCAGCAAACAGCAACCAACTGAGGAAGCAAGTGCCAGATCAATGTGGGCTTTGAGAGGTCTGCCAAAGAACTTGGCTGCTCCTCATCAGACTGTGGGGAGCCTTGGAGATTTATAAATCTGTTATCTGCTGTGCCTTTTTTGAAGTTCATTCCTCCAGCAATTCAAAGGGTAAATAGGCAGATAATGAAAATGGAGGTAGAGATGCAAAAATGTTTTAAATTATTCTTGAAAAGATATGGTGTTTGGACATCTTAAAAAAATCTTCCTGGTTGCTGAAATACTTACCCTGCCAGTATGCCAGTATCCATCACCACCCTTGAGGATGGTGATGAATGTCTTTTGAGAGTGAAAGAGCCTTTCTTGGCTCTGTCAAGCTTAATCTAGGGTGGGGATGTAAGGTGCCCAGCAACCACAGTCACCAAAGGTAAGCTGAACTCGTGTCTTTGGTGTTTATTATTTCATGCTCAAGAAGAATAATAAATGCAGAAAAGGAGCAAGCCAAGAAGAAACAGATTTATCTAGGAAAAATGAGAAAAACTGCAGTGGGAAATGTCCTAAGAGAGGGGGTACTGCTCAGTTGCTTGGTGACCTTTTATGAGACTTACAGCAGGAATTAGACACTGAGGTAATATTTACTGGGACTTCCCATTCTTTGAGCACGTTGTGTGCTGAACATTCAGTAGCCCACACACAGATGTCTCCTAGGCCCAATTAGATGATTGTGTTGCTCATCCCATGAGGTGAGTAGTCATGTTTCCTGTCATCCTGGTCCACCTTTCTTTGCTTCATTTTAATATTTGTAGGCTATTAGTCAAACCACTGTCTTTGTTTTCTGGGGTATATCACTAGTTTATAAATTTCAGGAAACCTCTTTCTTACTTTCTGTGGAGAACTAATGGTTATCACATTATCAAAGAGCCATAGTAAAACTACTATAAGACTTCAGAAGACAATATTTCTTTCCTTTCCCATTGCTAGGTTAGAAGTTTAACAGTCAAAGCTCATTCCTAGAGCTCAAATCTGGATGCAGGTACGTCCTCCTACAATGCTTTCTTTTATTGTAGAAATCTGAATAAAGATTATTGCCTAAACCATTTCCTTCCTTGTGGAGCTGTCCTAGAGCTAAGAGTGAGTCGAAGCTGGCCTGGAACCCTGGATTTTCTCATCTTGAGAGTGGTAAGAGTTTAATTGCTCTTCACTTTAGCCCTGGCCAGAACCCAGGTAAATATTAAATACTGCCTGCTTCACATAAGTAAAGGAATGTGGCTTCGTTGGTGCTTATCTGCAAGGTAGCTGGAAGCCTAGGGATGAGTCCATTTCCACAAGCAGATGAGGCTATGCCAGTATCCTTGTCTTAACCAATGGGTCCCATCCTTGGAACCAATGACCCTCCCCTGCCTGCACCATGTAAATATACCCTAACCCTCGCAATAAAGAGAGAACACCCCTCTGACAGCCTGAATTCCTGTGCTCATCGGCTCATGGGGGCTCCGATCAAGATAGGATGGATAGGCCCTGAAGGACCACACCATCCATGCCACATTCGCATGTGGCTTTCAGCCTGGGGGCATCCAGTCTCAGGTCAGCTACGGCTGCTTTGAGGAGCAAGTAAAGCCTCTGTCAAGGATGCTAGTGGGTGAGATTCTTTACAACACTTCCTTTTAACCTTTCTGGTCTCTTTTCTAAGTGTCCCACAGTGGTGTTCTTTGCCTTGTATCTTAGGAAACCCAGGAGAATGATGCTGGTGGTGTTCCATGGGTGGTACTTGGAATCCACAGTGAAAAGGGAAGTGAACTGAGGGCTGAATATTTGATCTAGCAATATGGAAGACCAGAGGAAGAGAACATGATAATGAAAGCAAATAGGTAGTCAGACAAAAGGAGGAGAGCTGCAAGAGCAGGGACTCTAGCAAGGAAGACAAGCTTCCTGAAGGAAACAAGGCAGAAGGGAAGAGTATGAAGAAGAGTCACAGTGAGATGATCAATTGACTATTCTGATTTTTGAGATGTCAACTGACTTAAATATGTAAGTATATCATAATTTGGAAAAATCAGTACTGAATATTTGTAGTTTAGCCATGATTGATTCCAATTACAAATTACTTTTTAATTTTACTTTTGAATTTGCATTTATTTGCATTATCCCTTTTAAGGCTGGTGTTAACAAAGTATGTTGAACTAATAACTCCAAATGACAGAAATTTATTCTGTCACAGATATGGTGGCTGTATTGGCAGAGAGGACTCTTCCTCAAGACTCCAGCAAAAAATTCCTTGGCTTGTGGATGCCTCACTGTAATCTCTCCCTCCATGTGATGTGGCCACTTTGCCCCTTGTATCTCTTTATTTTCTCCCTGTGTGACTCTCTCTTCTTTTAAGGACCCATACTAGTCCAGAATGACTTAATCTTAACCAACTGAGTTACTTTTTGAAATGTCTACTGACTTAAATATGTAAATATATTATAATTTGGAAAAATCAGTGTCGAATACTTTTAGTTTAGCCATATGTTTTGAAGGAACACATCAAAACACCCTTTTTCATATTCAATTCAATCTATAACAAGCACCAACACTGTGCCATATACTTCCAAAATGTTTTGCTGACTCATAATAGTTCACAAAGCTATCATGGGCCTTACTTTGGAGATGATATTGATGGATTTCTTCTCTTGTACTTTGTGTGAAAAGTGTCCTCTAAAACTGTGCAAAAGTCAGGTTTGGATTTAATTTTGGACATGAGCCTTTGTTTGCCAAGCTCTTTTTCCTTCCTCAGGTCATTCACAGAATTGCAATGAATGTATTTTTAAAACCATGTGGAAAAGACTTAGGAAGTCTTGGCAATTAGTGAAGGTCATAAAATTAGTTTTCTTACTTCTGTTCCTAATGCTACTTATACAACACTGCAATAATAAGTTGGCTAGATGTGAAATCATCTGCAGAATTAAACAATTAAACGAAACTGAACATAGTAGACATCAGTCTTTGCTTGTCTGCAACCATTTTCTTTTGGTCTTGGAGAACATACTAATTTTCCTTTGCAAACATTCTTTTTTTTTTTTTTCAGTTGATTCAAATTCTACATGTCCATGATAGAGTTGAAATCTAGCTGCCTGTTGAAATTCTGAAATAGATTTGTGACTCGTTAGGCTAGTGAGTTTTGAATCTGATGGTCTGTAATCATTTTAAGAGAATGAAGACTACTATTCATTTGAATTATACATGATCAATGAAAGATAGAGGCCATTACCTCAAAGCAATAATTTACCTGAAAGTGAACCATTCTTGAAAAAAACAGAGGAAGATGCATGAAAGCCTGTGAATATTATTAAAGAAAATTATAGATCCAGCCAGCCATACCTATAGTTAAATGACCCAGAACTGCTAATTAAAATAAGTACATATTCTCTTTTCATGAAGAAAGTATAATTTGAGTTTCTGTCATACACCTCTAAGAACCCCAATAAATAACATTTTATAAACAAACATGGATTACCAAAGTAAAATTGACATCAATCATCATTGAACAGGTCATATTTTCAGTTAATGCTATTCATACAGTCTAAGCTTTAGAAATAATTATCTGATGTTTGTTAGAATCATTCTTTGGAGTCTCATGTTTCTCATTCAAATTAAAAGACTTTGGATAGATATAGTATTAAGATTCTCTTCCAGAATGTGCTTGGTAGTGTGGTTTCAATGTTAATTATTTAGTGGGTGTGTGTGTATATTATATATATATATATATACATATATATAATATATATATATATATATTTGTGTTCATCATTTAAAAATCACAATAGTATACAGCATTAATGTCTAACCCATTCAAGAGACATTTGATATCCTGTTACTATCAGAGTGACTATGACTTGTCACAGAATCATTTAGGAAGCAGAATTTAAATATTCTCATCAGAATTTTTGAAACATACACATGATTGTCCCAACTTAGTTTTCTGTGTTCAAAAGCTCTAAAATCATAGGTCATAATTATCATTTGTAATGCCATATCAATCAATAATACTTCAAATATACAATTAATTTTTCACAGTCTAATTTTTGAGTAATTCTCAGGTTCAACACTTAGAATACTGGACCTGGTAAATGGAAGGGACCTTATGTTGCTGTTTGACTACTAGATCTTTCTTCCTTTCTTTCTTTCTTTCTTTCTTTCTTTCTTTCTTTCTTTCTTTCTTTCTTTCTTTTTCTTTCTTTCTTTCTTTCTTTCTTAACAAACTTTATTCATTTCTTTAATCCATAAGTTAATTAAAAGCAAGTAACTGTAGGATAGCGGAAGGTAATGTTTTAGAAGCACTGAGTTACCAATTCACACATTTTTGCCTACATCTTTTTATCCAATATCCTGAATTCGATTTTGAGTGGAGTCCCACTCATTATTTCAGATGTGAAATGTTTAAGTAGGTTTTATTTTATAGCATAACTTGATTGTTATAGAAATTCTGTGCTTAGCATAATAGCATAATAATGTTTTTAAAAATTATTTTATTTTTATTATAATATAATTATACTATTTTCCCCTTCCTTTTCCTCCTCCATCTTTTCAATTTGTATTCACTTGCTAATGTGCTTGTGGAACTAAGTTGTCTCATTTTCAGTGAGTGTTGGCAAGAGACTCCTTAGGGTCACTTCAGGTCCCCACTGCTTCTCTGTCAACACTTATCCCTTGGCGTATGGGTTGGAAATGCATATCATCTTTATGTTGGCAAGAGTCACCTCTATCCTTCATTAATACTCATTTTTGTGACATTAGGAATGCTAATGCTTCCCATTTTTCCTGCCTCTAAGGTACTATATATGCCAGACATTTACTTGGAACATGTCTCAGATTTTGTTCTGTTATGACCTTTGATTATGTATTCAGTTTTGGTCCTAAGAAGCATAATGGGTGATAACAACTTTTTCCCATTTAACTTTGGCCTCAAATTGTAGAGGAATGTTTAATCATTTAATCCAGCAGCATGGCTGCTCTAGGGTAGAAAAATGTTAGCAAATACCTTTAATCCCAGTACTCAGAAAGAAGTGGTAGCACACACCTTTAATTCCAGTATTCAGAATGTAGTGGTGGTGTACTTGGAGACAGGAAGCAGAGCTCAGAAGGAGTCAGTGTCAGACAGGAAGTAACTTTTGAGATGAGTCGGAGTGAAGGGGAGGAAAAGTGATGAATTAGAGGAAGAGTTAGCGGAGTAAGGACAAGACCAACTCTCAGGATAAAGAAGTAGGCTCTCAGCATAGATAATCAGTTAGAGAGACAGTACAGAGGATAAGAGGCAGAGAAAAGTCAAGACAGAGATAATGAAGCAGCCTGTCGGAGGAGAATAAGACAGAGAAGCAGAAAGTGTGACTGAGGCAGTATGGAACAGTGAGAGCGCAGAGAAGTACAAGACACAGAGGCAAAGAGAGGAGTCTGAGGCAGAGACACAGAGGCAGTTAGGCAGAAGAAGTCAGTATCAGATGGGAAGAGTGAGTAAGTTTGAAACCAAGCAGAAAGATTCAGTCAGAGAAGTTGTGGAAGTCGGCCAGAGTTTCACAGAGTCAGAAGAGTTTGGCCAGAAACAATCATCTGGCTCAGAAGCTCAGTTTGAACCAGTCAGCTTGGAGCCAGAACAGTGAGTGAGTTGAGTTGAACCAGAAGAGTCAGTTGAGTTCAGTACAGCTCTGAGTTCGGAAGAAGGTAATCAGAGTGGCTCAGTCAGCCATAAGGGTCCAAGGCTTACATGTTTTAGAATGCCCAGTTCTAGGCTTAAGATTAGAATGTATGGCATCTGAAATGTTCCAGGGTTCCAGGACTAAGGACCAGGGATTGAATTAGACAAAACAATAAACAACTTTTGCCCTGAATCTATGTCTGCATGAAATATTTTTGCACTTTTAATGATAAATCTCTGTACTGGTTCCATCCAACAAAATGTTACTGTTATCTTTTATTCTCTTGTACATGCTCTTATATAAATAAATTATTTGCCTTTTGGCTACAAGGGTGGGGTGAAGAAAAGAAAATGTTGGGTGGCAATTTCTATCATGACACATTGCCCTAGTTTGCTCCTATGTTGCCATGATAAATACCAAGGCCAAAGCATCTTGGGGAAGAAAGGGTTTAGTTGGCTTCCAGGTTACAATCTATCACTGAGAGAAGGGAGAGAACTCACAGCAAGAATCTGGAAGCAAGAACTGAAGCAGAGGCCATGAAAGAATGCTGCTTACTGACTTGCTTTTCTTGGCTTTCTCAGCTTGCTCTCTTAGACAAGCCAGTACTATTTGTATAGGGATAGCACCACCCACAGTCGGGGGGTGGGCTTTCTTATATCAATAAGTGGTCAAGAAAAATGCCTCAATGCCTTAGCTGCAGGCTAGTGCGAACTGGGAAATTCCTCAGTGGAGGCTCCCTCTTTGCGGTTATGTCAAGTTGACAAACAAGATTAGTTATCACATGTATGTATCATGGGATTTTAATAATATGACATGCAATCATGAGCTTTATTATTCGTTTCTTTTAAAAATGACACTTATACTCATAAACTAGAATGTGTAAATTTTGTCAATTACATTTTATTGTAAGAAACAGTAAACGTAATATAGATAATATGACAATATTTCAGTCATAGATTATATTATAAAGTCTGACACATACATAGATAAACTACAAATGTCAGACGATATAAAACAATAATAAAATGGATTACAAACCTATGTAATTTCTTGATTGTCAAAAATAATATATTTTAAAAATCTACTCATCAGTTTTTTTTTCCAGAGATTATAAATTTTATCTATTCTACTACCATTTATGTACTTAATTGTTTGGTTTTACATTTTGTTTCACTTACCATTTAGTGCTTGTGATCAAATCAAGGCCAGGGGCATGTTAAGCAAGCTCTACCTCTGAGTGTCAGTCACTGCCCCTGGTATTTACTGACTTAGGTGACTTACAATGAGTCTGTTGACACTCTCCATAATTAATGAGCTTTTTCCTGAGATTTTTACTTTTGATTATCTTTAGTTTTCTACCTACTGACTAATGTACTGCTTTTAAACGACATTCAAACTTCATTTGAACTGTTTTAGCCACTGACATCTCTTATGAGGGATAGAAACACTTCAAGCCCTTCCATTAGCCTTCACCTTCTGACTTGTCAGTAATTAGATAAAATCATTTCCAAGTGTGTAAAACTTCATATCTATAATCACTCACAATTTTGTTCTACTTTCTTTTTCCTTCAGATGAATTATAAACATCTTATGTTAATGACCAGAATTATATACACTTGATTATATAAATACTATTCTTTAGGAACCTACTGCTGAGATTAACTTTTAGTAACAGAAGTATAATTCGTCTTTAAACTTGTCATTGAGAGAGAATGTTTCAGACCTCAGGTTAAATGAGTGCTCTTAATCATTATATTTATTAGATAATTCCATTTGCTTCATATTTAAACCAGGAACTTCCTGATAAATACATTTTCTGAAAGTTTCACATAAATTTTGTTTCTGCTTTTGTACTCCTATAATTTTGCATCAGTATAGTTAAATTGATGGCTTAAACATGTGAATTTGTGGTCTTTTTGTTCCCCTAGTCTCATCCCCAGCTCTGTAGCAGAAAACCCTTGACATTCTCCCTTGTCCCCCAGCCCCACTCCCCTTTTTTATGATCCCACAAATATTTCCCTTCTAGCCTTCCTTCCCTCAATTGTTGCTTTGTCCCAGGACCAACACCAGCAGGCATGCCCTCAAGGGCTGCTAATCTTTGGGCAGCAAGTAGGCTGAAGGAAGATCCATAACTCTCCTACAGCTCCTGAGATTACCCCCCCACCCCCAGTCTCATCCCCAGCTTTGTAGCAGGAAACCTGCTGTGGCTTCCTTTCTTATCTGATCCTATCTCCAAGGGATCACAAATACCTTCTCCTCCAACCTTCCTTCCCTGAATGAACTTATCCCAGTATCCCAGCCTCCAATACCAGCAGGCATTCCCTGTGAACTCACCAGCTGAACAGGCCAGGAAAGCACATAAATACAGCTACCACACTCTCTGAAAATCCAGAGAGGAAACAGAAAACAAGGAACAAAACACCTACCCAACAAAGGCAAACCCAGAAATCAGCACCTAACCCTTTAGTCCTTCCAAACCTGGATGCCTAGACATAGCATAGAAACACAAGCAGTAAGAGGCAAGGCAATATGTCTTCTCTAGAACATAGCTATCCTACCACGGCAGACCCTAAACATAGCAACATAGCTGAAGTGCAAGAAAAATACCTTAAAACCACCTGCACAAAGATGATGGAGGTCCTTAAAGAGAAAATGAAGAAATCTCTTAATGAAATCCAGTAAAAAATAAATAGAGGGAATGAATAAATCCCTTAAAGGAATCAAGAATATACAAACAAACAGTTGAAGAAAATGAATAAAACTATTCAAAACCTAAAAATTGAAATATAATCAATAAGGAAAACACGAACTTAAAGAATTTTGGAAATGAAAAATTTAGAAAAATCCAAAAGAAACTACAGAAGAAAGCTTTACCAACAGAATACAAGAGATGGAAAAGAGAGTATCAGTCATTGTGATCTTATAGAAGATATAGATGCATCAGTCAAAGAAAATGTTACATAAAAAAACAAAAAACCCTCTTGACACAAGACATTTAGGAAATCTGAGACACTATGAAAAGACCAAACCTAAAAATAATATGAAAAGAGGAAGGAGAAGAATTCCAGCTCAAAGATCCAGAAAATATTTTCAACAAAATCATAGAAGAAAATTATCCTAACATAAAGAAAGATGCCTATTAAGGTGAATGAAGCCTAAAAAACATCAAAATAGACTAAAACAGAAAGTCCCCTCACCACATAATAATCAAAACACTAAACATACAGAACAAAGAAAGAATATCAAAAGATGCAAGAGAAAAGATCAAGTACCACATAAAGGCGTATCTATTAGAATTACAGCTTACTTCTCAATAGAGAGTGTAAAACCAGAAGGGCCTGGACATATGTGTTGAAGACGCTAAGAAACCACAGATGCCATCCTAGACTACTATACCTGCAAAACTTTTAATCACTATAGATGGAAGAAATAAGCTATTCTATGATATAGTCAAATTAAAAAAAAATCTGTCTATAAATCCAGCCCTAGAGAAGGTGCCAAAAGGAAAATTCCAACCTAAGGAGGTCAAGTATACCTAGAAAATAACACAGAAACACAGAAAACACAGAAAATAAACAATTTCACACCAGCAAAATCTAAAGAAGGGAAATACAGACAGACAGACAGACAGACACACACACACAAACACACACAACCACTACCACCACCACCAAAATAACAGGAATCAAAAATTTTTGGTCATTGATATTTCTCAATATCAATGGTCTCAATTTCCCAATAAAAAGATGCAGACTTCTGCTGCATCTAAAAAACATTCATCAATATCAAGAATAGGCATTACCTCAGGGTAAAGGGTTGGGAAAAGTTATTCCAGTCAAATGGACCTAAGAAGAAAGGTGATGTAACCATTTTCATATCTAACTAAATAGATTTCAAACCAAAACTAATAAAAAGAGATGGGAAAGAAAATTACATACTCATCAAAGGGAAAATCCACGAAGATGACATTTCTATTTTTACCATCTATACCCCAAACAAAAGGGAACCCAAATTTGTAAACACTTGTAAAACACTACTAAAGCATAAATCACATATTGACTCTCACACACTGATAGTGGGAGACTTCAATACCTTACTTTCACAAAGAATTAAGCTAGATATCAACAAAAAGAGAAGTAACAGAAAGCTTACACTCTCATGGAAACTGAACAACCACCTACTGAATAAAAAAATAGGTCAATACACACAGAAAGGAAGAAACTAAAGACCTAGAATTTAACAAAAATGAGTACTCAGCATACTCAAACTTATGGGAAACAATGAAAATAGTGGTAAGAGGAATGGTCATAGCACTAAGTGCCTATATAAAAAAGAAAAAGGAGTGATGTCATACCAGCAACTTAACAGCACGCCTGAAAGCTCTAGAACAAAAAGAAGCAATCACACTCAAGAGGAATAGATGACAATAAATAATCAAATTGAGGGTTGAAATTTAAAAAAAAAAGAAAAGAAACAAAGAGAACAATGTGAAGAATCAATGAAACAAAGAGTTGGTTCTTTGAGAAAATCAACATGATAGACAAATTGCTCCTTATCCAAACTAAGTAGAAGATGGAGAGAAAATATTCAAATTAACAAAATCAGAAACAAGAAGGCATATAACAGCAGACATTGAGGAAATCCAGAGAGTCATAAGGACATACAATGAAAACCTGTACTCCAACAAATTGGAAAATTGGAACAAAATCTGGAACAACACAATTGGAAACAGATAATTTTCTTGGTAGGTACCAATTACTGAAGTTAAATTCAGATCATATAAACAATTCACGTAGACCTATAATACCTAGTAAAATAGAAACAGTCATTAAAAGTCTCCCAACCAAAGAAAGCCCAGAACCAGATGGTTTTAGTGTGGGCTTCTACCAGACTGTCAAGGAGAGTTAATGATGCCAATATTCCTCAACTTATCCCACATAATAGATATAGAAGGAACACTGCCCAATTCATTTTACGAGGCCACAGTTACCCCGATATCTAAACCACACAAAGACTCAACAACAAAAAAAGAGAATTATAGAGAAGTTTCCCTTATGAACATGGATCAAAAATCTTCAATAGAATTCTTGCAAACTGAATCCAAGAACACATCAAAAAGGTCATCCAACACGATCAAATAGGCTTCATTCCAGAGATTCAGGCATGGTTCAGTATATGAAAATCGGTGAATATAATCCACCATATAAATAAACTGAAAGAAAGAAAATGACATGATCATCTTTTTAGATGCGGAAAAGCCCCTTGACAGAATCCAACCTCCCTTCATGATAAAAGTCCTGGAGAGATTAGGAATATAAGGGACATACTTCCATAGAATAAAGGGAATTTATAACAAGCCTATAGCCAAATTAATTGGAGAGAAAATCAAAACAATTCCAATAAAATCAGGGGCAAGACAAGGTTGTCCATTTTCTTAGTATCTATTCAATACAATACTTGAAGTTTTAGGTAGATAAATAGGACAACTTAAGGAGATCAAGGGAATACAAATTGGAAAGGGAAAGTCAGAGCATCATTATTTGCAGATGATATGATAGTATACATAAATGACCCTAAAACTTCTACCAGGGAACTCTTACAGCTAATAAATATTTTCAGCAAAGTGGCTGGATACAAAATTAACTTAAAAAATCAGCATCACTCCTATCTATATACAAATAACAAAGAGACTGAGAAAGAGATCAGGGAAACAACAGCTTTCACAATAGCCACAAATAACATAAAATATCTTGGAGTGACTCTAACCAAGCAAGTGAATGACTTGTATGACAAAAACTTCAAGTCTTTGAAGAAAGAAATGGAAGAAGATCTTAGAAGTTGGAAAGATCCCTCAGGCTCATGGATTGGTAGCATTAACAGGGTTACCCTACCAAAAGTAATCTATGGATTCATTGCAATCCCCATCAAAATTCCAACACAAGTTTTTACAGACCTTGAAAGGACAATTTTCAACTTCAAATGGAAAAACAAAAAACCCAAGAGAGCTAAAATAATCCTAAAAAATAAAAGAAATGCTGGATGTTTACTTGATTTTTAACTTGTACTACAGAACTATAGTAATAAAACCTACATGGTATTGGCATAAAAATAGACATGCTGATGTTGATCAATGGAATCAAACTGAGGACCCAGACATCTGTGTATCTATGGACACTTGATTTTTTAAATAAATAAACCAAAATACACACTGGAAAAAAGACAGCTTCTTCAATAAATGGTGCTGATCAACCTGGATGTCTGTGTGTAGAAGAATGCAAAGAGATTCATACTTAGTACAAAACAGAAGTCTAAGTGGATCAAAGATCTCAGCAAAAAACAAGTAACACTGAACTGGATAGAAGAGAAAGTGGGGAACAGCCTTGAACATATTGGCACAGAAGACAACTTTCTGAACAGAATACCAACAGCACAGGCACTAAGATAAACCACTAATAAATGGGATCCCATGAAGATGAAAAGCTTCTGTAAGGCAACTTACACCATTATTTAAAAAAGCAGCATCCTACAGAATGGGAAAGTTTTCTCCACATTGGACAGATGACTAATATCCAAAATACATAAAGAACTCAAGGAACTAGGTAACAAAAAAAAAACCAAAAAAAAAAAAAAAACCAAAAAAAAAAAACCAAAACAAAACCAAACCCAAATAATCCAATTAAAAAAATGTGGTACAGTCTAAACAGAGAGTTCTCAACAAAAGGTACTTACATGGTTGAGAAACACTTAAAGAAGTGTTCAACATCCTTATCCATCAGGGGAATGCAAATCAAATCATATGTGATTCCATCTTACAGCTGTAAGAATGGCTAAGATCAATAACACAAGTGACAGCTCTTGTTGGCAAGGATGTAGAGCAAGAGGAACACTCCTCCACTGGTGGTGAGAGTACAAACTTGTACATCCACTATGAAAATCAATATGGCAGTTTTTCAGAAAATTGGGAATCAATTTACCTCAAGACCCAGCTATACCATTCTTGGGCATGTAACCAAAGGACGCTCCATCCTACCACAAGAACATGATGGGAAATGATGGCACAGAACTTGTGGCAATTGCCAACCAGTGTCTGATTTGACTTACGGTCCACTCTACAAGAAGGAACCCATACCCAACACTGCTTGGGTAAACAAAAACCAGAGACTAGATAGCCCAAAGACCTAGATTAATTCCTGACACTACTGGTCTATAAAAACAAAATAAAATGAACAATAAAACCAATAAACAATAACAACAACAAACTAAAATTGTATCAAAAAACAACATCAATAAAATGACTCCTAATGATACTCTGGTATACTCATCCATGTCTTATTAGGTCATCATTAGGGAGGCTTCCTTCTGCATCAGATGGGAACAGATGAAACCTACAGCCAGAAATTACATGGAGAGTCTGTATGGGAGGTTTCCATCAAATCCCTCTCAGAGCTCAGGGGATGTTGATGAAGAGGAGATGGAAAGATAAGAGTCAGAAAGGATGGAGAGACCTTATGAATCAACTAAGCAAGGAACATATGAGCTCAAAGAGACTGAAACAGCAAGCACAAGACCTACAGTGGTCGGTAGGTCCTCTGTGTATATATTACAGCTTTCAGTTTAGCATTTTTATGGGATTTCTGAATGTGAGAATTAAGTGGGTACTGACTCTTGTGCCTTATCTTGGGACTCTTCCTTCTGTTGGGCTTCCATGTACTACTTTAGTATGGTAGCTTTTGCTTCACCTTATATTTTATTTTGTCATGTTTTGTTGTTGTTCTTTTCCAATGAGAGACAGACAGAAAGGTAGTGGATCTTTAAGGGAGGGGAGGTGAGGAGGAATTGAGAGGAATGGAGGCAGGGGAAACTCTGATCAGGATATATTGTATGAGAAAATAATATATTTTTAATAAAAGAAAAAATGTAAATTTGATCACATCATACCTTCCTTCAAGAGTTTTCCTTCATTACTAGAAAAATATATACACCAGATCCCACCTCTTATACAGTCTGCTTCATGATTTTCCCTCTGCCTTTAGCCTGCTCTCCTCCCATTGACTGTTTAGTCATAGTGGCCTTTTTGTTCTTGAGGCTGACTTTACCACTCTTGTACTAGGGTTTCCCTGGAATTATTCCCACAGATTCCATAGGCATCTTGACCTTTCAGACATCATGTTCACAGAGAAGCCTGAACCCACACCCAGACTCCAAGAGTCTCCTTCTCTCATCTTCTTTATTTCCTTGTATTGGTTTATTTTTTTCTGTTTGCACCTGTCAACACTTTACATTAGTTTATGCATTATCTATTTACCGCTGTCTGTCTGTTAGGCTCCAGGGCTCCATGGGGACAAAGATTCTCTTGTCTCCATATGGATGTTTTATTTTCGCCCTGTCCTATTCCTCAAAATTAAATGTCTCAATGAATATTTGTTGAATAATAAATGAAATGAAATCTGCTCAGCACATCACTAAGGTCAAAGCTGTTCTTTAGACTGTCCTACAATGATGAAAAGCTCAGCACCTGTGCTTTACAATGCAGAAATCATTAGCCATGCATACCGAGTGAGCATTGGAAATGTAACTAGTGAGAGCAGATTTCCAAATCACAAATTTCTTAAAATTTTACTTTAGACAAAAATAAATACATGTTTCTGACGTGCAGATAGATTCCATTTTACACTCACTAGAATGGCTAAGATCAATAACACAAATGACAGCTCATGCTGGCAAGGATGTAGAGCAAGGGGAGCACTCCTTTATTGTTGGTGGGAGTACAAACTTGTACAGCCACTTTGGAAATCAATATGGTGATTCCTCAGGAAACTGGAAATTAATCTACCTCAAGACCCAGCTATACCACTTCTGGGCATATAAGCAAAGGACTTTCCATCCTACTTCAAGGACACTTGCTCAACTAAGATCATAACAGCTTTATTCATATTAGCCAGAAATTGGAAACAACCTAGATGCCCCTCAGCTGAAGAATGGATAAAAAATATTGTGGTACATAAGGGAGTATTAGTATGTTATTAAAAATATGAACTCATGAATTTTGTAGGCAAGTAGACAGAACTAGAAAAAAAATCACCCTGAGTGAGGTAAACAGTCCCAGAAAGAGAAACATGGTATGTACTCACTTATATGTGGATATTAACTGTTAAGCACAGGACAAAAGGGCTGCAATCCACAGACTCAGAGAGCCTGTGGAAAAGGAGGGTCCCAGTGCAGACACAGAGATCTCCCTGGTAAAGGGAAATAGAACAGATGATGCAGGTGGGATGGGGAAGGATGGGAATGGGAAGAGATGGTACCAGGAAGGGGGAGAGTGATTGAGGGATAGAATATATGGAGATGACTAGAACTGGATGACATTAAGGGGGGACAGGGAGACCTAGAGCAGTAGAAACACGAATATATGAAGGAGACCCTAGGGAAGACCTCTAGTAACGGGGAATGGGGAGCCTGAACAGGCCATCTCCTGTAACCAGGCAAGGATTCCAGTGGTGGGACTGTGACACCATTACAGCTACAAAACCTTTGACCTATAACCTATCCTCCCTACATGATCTTCTGAAACAATGGAGGGGCAGAACCTCATGCCAAAGGAGGAAACCCATGACTGATACTGCAGGGCAGGCCAGGAACTAGAGACTGGATAGCCATGAGATGATTTCTAATGATATCTTGCTCTATTCATATGGTGCCTAGCCCATTCTCCAGCAGCTAATGGGAGCAGATGCAAAGTACCAAACATCATGCAGAGTTCAAGGAACTCCATGGAAGAGGAGGAGGAGGGGTTGCAGGAACCAGAGGGGTGGAAGATACCAGGAAAACAAACCGTAATGATTTAACTGACCAGCACTCTTAGGGGTTCACAGAAACAAGTGGCAGACAAGGAGCATGCAGGGTCCCCTAAATATATTTTATGGTTGTCTGGCTTGGTGTTTTTGCAAAACTTCTACAGGCTAGAATGGGGAAGACTTTGACCCCTTTACCTACCCTTGGGACCCTTTTCCTCCTGCTGGGTTGCTAGTCTACCCTTGATATAGGGATTAATACTGATCTTGTTCCATTTTGTTATACCCTGTTTGAGTGATAATCCAGGAAGGACTGCTCTTTTCTTCTCTGGGGAGAAGTAGGGTGGGTAAGACTGTGGGGTGGAAGGTAGATTTGGGGGAGAGAGGAGATGGAGGGAGACAGGAGAAGGGGAGGGAGGAGAGAAGGGGGGTCAGGATGTGCTGTATGAAAGAAGAAAAGAAAACTAAAAATTAAAAAAAACTAAAAAAAAATTAAGCACATGTCTCTGACATGTAGATAGATACTATAGCTTCTGTACTTGTTGAACAAGCCAATTCTTTCATTTTAAAACATTTTTTAATGGAACATTAGGAGTGCTGTGATTTATATCTATGTTTCTCACAGGATTTGTCATAGCTCTTCTCCTCGGATTCTTTCTTTTTTCCCATTCCTCCTCCTTCTCCTTGACCTCCTTCTCTTCCTCCTCCACCTCTTCTTGCATGTAGGATAAGGCATGCCTCTCTTTTACAAATGCTTTCCTTATTTCAATCATGATTTTGAGAGAGATTTTTCTTTGAAAAAATTTAAAAATATTTAACTATTTGGATTTGATATGTACAGGTGTTTTGCCTGCACACATATATGTGTACCACACATGTGTCTGTTACTAAGGAGGCCAGAAGAAAGCATTAGATACCTTAAACCTGAAGTTACAAGTGGTTGTGAACTACCATGTGAGTACTGGGATCCAAATCTGGGCCCTTTGCATGAGCACTGAGTGGTCTTAACTGCTGAGCCATATCTCCAGCCCGTGACTGAGAACTTTCTTCTCTATCTCCTCACTCCCACCTGTCTCTTAAAAATTTCATTATGGGTTGAAGGTTATGTGTAGGACTGTACGATGTGCATGCAGTGCCTGCAGAAGCCAGAAGAGGGCATCAGATTCCCCATGGAACTGAAGTTACAGATGGCTGTAAGCTACTATGTCAGGGCTGACAAATGTTCCCCAGTCCTCTGGAAGAGCAGTGAGTGCTGCTAAACACCTCTTACTCCTTGTATGCCTGAATAATTCTGGGGTTAGATATTTGACCCTCACTCCAGATAGTTGATATTAAAAAAAAAACAAAAACAAAAAACAACAGCATGTTCTTACTGAATGGATATAATATTTTATTTCCTCTGAGAACATTAGACTCTCTATATATATCAATATCTATATCTATCTATCTATCTATCTATCTATCTATCTATCTATCTATCTATCTATCTGTCTATCATCTATCTATATTTTTCTCTCTATCCAATGTGTGTGTGTTTTCAACTTACTATTGTAAGTGGCTAGAAAAACTGTTGCTAAAACTGTTGTAAGTTGCTAAAAAACTCAAACTTAATGGTGACCCTCGTCCCTTCCTCTGTTTCACTGGAGCTGGAATTACAGATGCTGCATCATGCCCAGCTCTCAAATAGAACTTTTAAAAAGCAGGCAGACTTCCATTTTTGTTTCTTATACAGTTTTGTGATCATAAACGAGTTTTATCTCTTCTTGATTCTGCTTTATGTCTTTAAATCCTGGTTGTCCATTCTTCTCCATCTGAACAGCTGCTTCCTTGAATGAGAAATGTGTCCATAAATTGTTGTCTGCCAGGCTTAACTTCACAGATGAATATGCAAGTCTGCCTATTCCTGTCTCCTTGCAAAAGATAGGAGAGCTTTACATTAGAATGGGAGCATCTATGTTAGTTCTATTGCTTTTCTGGGCTCTTCCTCTATTTCTTTAGATGTCAATTCAGCTCATGGGATATGCTTCCACTTCTAGTGGCTGTGCATGCATGAAAGTGCTAAAAGAGAGCATAAAGAACAACAAAGCTTTGGTACTAATGCCTTCCTTTGCTTACTCTGGGTTTTGAATGACTTCCTGGTTCTATTTTGTCAGCAGATGCAGAACTTCTTTGTTTAAAGCGGGTCAATGCCAACAGTTTTTCTTGTGCATTCTTTGAAATACATGGTTCCCCTTTTCCTGGTTCATCCATTCAGAACCATGTAATTTCCATTTGCATATATTTATTAAACTTCCTGAGGTCTTTCTTATTATTGTGTGTGTGTGTGTATGTATATATATATATAATATATAATATATATATAATATTTTTCTCATGTATGCATGGCCACTGTCATTTTAGTGTAATTTTGGGAGTAAAGTGAAGTTTTCAACATGCTTTTATTAATGATTACACATGTTCTGTAACGCTGATTATATGTACTAAGAAGTAATGGTAATACTGGTTTTAATTTGTTTACTCTGGAGCTATTCTGTTGTTAGTATTATGTTATTTACATTGATGTCTTTAAAGTACACCATCCATCTGCTCACATGCTGTGCTTTAATTCAATATAAACTCTATATTTCTAATACTTTTAGACTAGTTTGTCTCTAAATTAAGTGAGTGCCTCACATATTGGTTAATTTACTACTAATTTCTACAAGTTATTGTTAATAGAATTTTAAGCAATACTGAAAACAAATATTTAAAAATGTTTGTTATTACTTGTTATTTTATAAATAAGATATCTATATTATAACCTTTGATATTCTTTTAAAGACTATAAAGAAAGTAATATTTTTGTTTAATTTTTTAAAGATTCATTTATTGTTATTTACATGTATGGGTGATTTTCCTGCTTGTATTATGCACACTATAGGCATACATGGTGCCTGAGAATACCAGAAGAAGGTAACTGGACTTACAGATGGTTGTGAGCCACCACATATGTGCTGGGGATTGACCCTGGGTCATGTGGAAGAACAGCCAGCTTTTAAATGCTGAGCCATCTCTCTGACTCCAAATACTGTGATATTTTTATTTAACCCACATCAGATGTTACACGCACATGGCCTATGCATTTTGAAAAGTTGCACTACTTTCTGAAAGTTTTAAAGCCTGGACATATTTTAGAACATAATTAAAATGTATTTTTTTAAGCTTTTAAATTTTCTGTATATGAAAGTTTACCTAAATATATGTATACAATGTTTGTGCCTGATGCCTAAGGAGACCAGAAGAGGGCATCAGATCTCCTGGAACTGGAGTAACAAGTGGTTTTGAGATGCCTGGTGTGGGTACAAGATACTGAAGCAGATCTCTGCAAAAGCAGCCAGTGCTTTCACCTATCTCTCCAGCTGTCTCTCCAGCTCCCATTCTAGGATTCTAAGGTATTATTTTACTACCCATTTTCTTCTGAAGTACTTTAATATTTCCTTGTTCACATGAGTGAATTAAAATAAGCACATGTACAGAGGGCAGAGATAAAGGTGATAGAAAAGGGAAGCAGAGAAATGTGGCAAAAACCAAAATACTCAGGATATAAGCAGATATTAGAGAAAAGTAGACTCAAATGTCTAAGAATTTCCATATACTTTAGTTATAGAACATGGACCCAGTTAAGTCACTTAATTTAGTAATTTGTATTCATAAATGCATAAAAATATAGGGATACATAATGAATCCTAGCCAGCCATAGTTACATAAGATGTGCTCTCTGTCTCTCTCCCTCTCTCCCTCTCTCCCTCTCTCCCTCTCTCCCCTCTCTCTCTCTCTCTCTCTCTCTCTCTCTCTCTCTCACACACACACACACACACACACAGAGTTTGTGGTGATGGGAGAATGGCTCCTTTAAATTTAGTTGGTTTTCATTCACCTGCTCAGAGCACAGACTTTGAGGCTTTGGGGAAGGTCCTGGAATCCAGGAAATGGAGGGAAAGTGTTAAGACAGTGAGGATAGGGTGAGAGAGACACCAGGTACTAGAAAGGGAGACTCTAAGTCATCATCTGGGAGGTAATCAGGGTCTGATCATCTTATAAGAACAAATATACTTTCTTTTCTTTTCTTTTTAAGTGAAATGAACCATGTTTACTGGATCAAATCAAAACAAAGTAGTCCATAAAGCAGAAAATTATTTTTTTAAAAAAGTTAAATCTACTTGAAATATGCGAGTAGTGATTCAAAGTTTCCATACCAAGACATTGCCGAGAACAAATGTCTTTTTGATCACTGTTTCCCAGTGAAAAGTAAAGTCCATTTAGAGAAAAATTCTAAAGACTAGGAAAAGGTCATGTATACTCTCCAATTAATTTACTCTGCTGTCATAATCTAAAACAAAACATGAAGAACATGGCATAAGAATCTTGCAGCATAGAATACACCAAGCTTGTATTCTAAGAAGCTAACAAAATGTGAACTCATTTTAAAAATAGCATTTATGAAACAAGGGCTAGAAATTCCTCTTCTAGTAAAGTATATTAAGTGAGAGGTTCTGGAAGATGGATGACACTGGGTAGGCAAAAGGAAGAAGACAATGGCTGTGCCCAGCCCACCATTATTACCTGATGGAAAAAGGTAAAATAAGAACTGGAATTTGCCAAATAACTGCTCTTTTGGAAAGTTCATGTAATCCAAAAAGGAACAGTAAACCACTGTGATTATAATTTTGCTTTCCAATACTAAAATTTGTATGAAGATGAGAATTTGTTTCCCTCATAATAGAGAACATTTTTTTTCTATGTGTTAAAGCTAGTATTTTCAGAAGTATAAAGAATAAAAAATGTCAGGAGTGAGAATCATACCTAGATCTGCAGTGTAGCTAGAATGCCACCTTCCAAAATATTTTTATATCTGTGCATGTGGGTATGAAATAATACAGAGCCCTTATATATATTACTTCTAAATCAGAAATGAAAACTGAACACTATAGGATACTGGTCATATTGAACATGAACTATACTTCCTTTCCATCTGAGAAACCATAGAGTAAATTTACCAATTGTGTATCAGCATACTTCCCTAGAGGAAAATTCACTCCTACATCCATTTTTATCATTTTTCTACTCCACTGTGCTTTTTTGCTACATTTATTATGACAATGTTTTGGTATTATGCCACATTCTTTTAAAAATGCTAAATGTATTCAATATATGGTATTTCCTGTAAGTATCTGAGTTTGGAGTATGGGGATAGATTAACACTAATGACTTTTGAAAATTCCATATGAAAATTTACTATTGTTGAAGCTTCCTAAATATATATACATATAAGAGGGGTTTCAATGGAGTTACCATATAATGAAGCTTCCTCCAGATACCACAAGCTATCCAACAAAAGTCCAGTGCCAGGTATGGGTTACTTCTTTTCAAATTGTTGGTCAGAGGGTCCCCTAGACTCCTCCTCCACCTTTATTCTGCAATATTACCCTTGCTTTATTTTAATACACTGATGCTGACAGAAAGACCCTATTGCTGAAGATACCATGCACCTGAGTAGTAGGACATGGAGAAATCAAGCTGGCACTGATCTGAAAGTTTTATTGATAGTGGCTAACTGTCATGATGCCAGAAGATTCAGTTAATGATATTAAAGAAATTATCAATAGTCCCACGCACCCATGAGCTGTGATAGCTACAATAATAAGTGGCTTGGGAAGATTTGCCCACTAATACACTGTGTCAGAATATTATAGCAGCAACCAACCACTTTCTGAGGGATGAAAGCATGCTCCACAAGATTAAACCCATGCTTGGTACCATTAACTGGGCCAAAAACCTGGTACTGGTTAAGTCATAGGTCCAAGGGAAGATCCTAGTACTATCACAGATTCATACATCTCTCAACACTCATCAGAGAAGCTCCATCTTTTAGTGGATGGCAATTAATAGTGTAACACACAAGCAATCAATGTGAAGAAAATATGAGACTATGTAGTCCTAAGCTCTAAGTGTGACATCTATAAAATGTTTCTTCCCACCAGGGCTCAAGGATCATTGAGTAAGAGAGGAGAGAACAATTGTAAGAGCCAGAGGGGTAGATATTTCCAACAAAAATAGCATTTGCAGGATATGACATCGCGGTTGCATGCATGAATTCACAGCAGTTGTGACTGAATGCACAAGACTTGCAGAAGATCAGTCCTTCCCAAATTCCAGCATGAGTGGCAGAGCGACTCATGTAATCTCACCCTATCTGAGGAACTATTAGTAACTGATGGCTGCTGGGAAGGGAGTATCCATTTTCCTCAGGAATGAAGGCCCTGGGAGACCACCCAAGCTCTGATAGATGCTCCTAATCCCATGTTGATGCAAACACACAGACTTGGTGTGCATCAAATTAAAGAGATAGAAAGTGCATGAAGTTGGGAGAAAAAAGTGGTAGTGGGAGGGAGGGAGAAATTGGAGGAGAGGGAATGAGGAGTGAGGTTGATCCAAACATATTATATACATGTGTGAATATTAGAAAATAAAGCATATTTACATCTAAAACAGAATTACACACTATAATAAAGCAAGGATTAAATAGTTACTCAGGAAGCTAAGAGTTCAAAGTAGAGTTTGGTTGTTTGCTCATTTTCCGTAGGTACTTCGCAAAATTCTCTTTAAAGAAATCATTCTGGCAAAGAATGAACAATGGGCAGTGACAGAGCAATGGTAAAAATCAAGACGAAGATGACCAGTTGTGAGGCAATTGCACTGGAACATCGAAGTTTAATTAAAGCATGAGAGTTAAAAAATAGACATCAACAGATTCTCTAATCTGTTCACTTACAGAATCTAACCTGAGCAGCATGGATCATTGTTTTACAGAACAAAGATCAAGAAAAAGGGGCTGTTAGACATTAAACAAACAAGCTAGCTACAGCTTTAAAAATCAGACAAAACGTATCTCATTAACATTATTATTTCTCTGTCAGTGAGAAATTGCTTATGGGAAAAATTTAGAAGCTACAAAACTAGTATTTACCACACTGCATACCACTAGTGCTATCCTCTAAGGTTAGCTTCTTGAATAGTTTTAATTTTTACTCACTACCTCTATCAAGACTAAATTGTACTGTGGCTTTTCTTATAGTGCCTCTGTATAAGGTGCTATATATCTTTGTCAAGAGGATTGTCTTTTCTACGGTAAAGGACAGATCTTAAAGATGTAAAACATGCAAAACAATATGTCTTATTTCATTAAATTCCAAACAAGATTATTGATAAATCCTTTAAAGACTCAAATTTGATTAAAATGGGGATTTGTTCTATCCACACAAGCTTCTCCTTCAATATTTTGTCCTTCCTCCTTTCCTTGCAAGTTCCTTATTTATTAATTAGAAAAAAAAGACCAGGTCCATTTTATTATATACTGAAGTGTGCGTCACTTTACAATGTAGATTGTTTTATTGCAAAGCTCTAGGAACTGGTCTAAAATACCAATAGCATTGTTTTAGCTATAAGAAGTTTTAATTTTTTATCTTATGAAAATAGTAATTTTAAGCATATACATGGTTATATAACTAAGACATTTATCATTTGATAAGCACAGCATTCCATTTTCCTGCTTGGGGCAACTCCTATGAAATGGTTTCTGAGCCCATTGCCTCTCATATTTGTGGCTGGGAACCCTGCTTCGCTCAAGCAGGGTAATTTGGAACATAGGATCTGAAAGGAGTGAAGCTTTAATTTTTTTTCAGCAAAATTCTCTCATAACACTTATGCAAGGACTCTATTAATTTTAACTCCCCTTTAAGGGAAATTTATTCATTTTCTTAAACAAGCTAGGAAATCCACTATCCTCACCACTGACTCTGTCTTTGAGTTACCTTACACTTCATCCCTCCAGCAGCCTTGTCTTCTCACCTCACACTTTCCTTCCCTGGAGGATAGTCTTGAATTTCTCACCACAGTATAAAATCTATATTAAGAGGCAATAGCCAATGAGGGACATTTCTGTATACTTTCATGTCAGTGTAATGAAATGTTTCAGGCATCGGGTATATGAAATAGTGACAAAGACACAGAGGAGCAATAGCCTGCTGTACATATGGATTGTTGTAGCAAATACAATAGCCTGTCTCATATAATGTATGGTCATGACATGAAGAAAACTGAGCTTATTTCAAAAGAATCATGCTTATTAATGTTTAGGGGAAAGGTCGATACATTAAATTCAGGGCTAATTATCTTGAAATAGTCATCACATCCAGTGAAGTAGAGAGAAATATCAGTAATGCCTTTGGTTGACATTTGTGATGAGTGAACAATGAATAAATGCACTCAGAGTGATTGATGTAACCTCATAAAAATGTCAATCCATTCACACCATGCTATTGCTTTATCTCCACCCAGAGTGGACTGAAGTGCCCCTACCTTTATGTCTCAGACCAGAAAGCCCAACACTGACTTATATATCCATGCCCAAGCTGAGACTGAGTACTGTGATTATCATTTACAAGTCTCTTTAAGATACAGACTAAGCAATGCTTGGGAATATTTAATATTTCTATATGTGAATTATCCATGTAGTCATATTTTCAACTTGGTTCTGTAGAAAAGACATATACCCAAACAACTAGTATATAATATAAAGTTTTAGAGGAGAAAGATATACCAATATGATGAGTGTTTAGAGGTAAGGGAAAGTGCCTGAGTACAGGTAAATACAATTATGGGGAAAGCTGTCAGTTTTATGTGAGCGTGGCTGACACTGGAGGGAGTTACAAATAAGAACTGAGCTTGACATCTTAGAAAAATCAGGCTCTTACGTACTTAATCTCTATTGTATATTTAGCAATGTTCTAGGCACCATGCTAGATAAAATATAGCCGTGTTTATAGATCAAAGCTCTGTACTCCCTTATTCTAATATACCACAGGATTAACTCCATTCCTAAATATATAAATGTAAACTACATATTGGGGTCCATTATGCAGATTTGGGGAGGGAAGAGGAAATCGAGATGGGTCACAAAGGAAAATTAAGGCCAAGAAGATAGATGGAGGTATGCAGTGCACTAAGTTTAAGACTTTATTACCAGCATCATCATAAGCTCCCAGAATCTATAGCAGAGGCACTTGGTGGCTCTGAATTCAGAAGAGCAACTCAGGTACTGGAGGGACTTAGTGTAAGGCTGCTTAACCATAGAAGGAACCAAGGATGAGTATAGTGGATTTGTTAATCAGTAGATTAACTGAAGAGATTATTTTTTATACTGTACCACAAGTATAATCCATTTAAAATACAGAAAACTATATTTTATAAAAATTAAGATAAGAAAAACTTCTTTGCAAAGGACACTGATAGGAAAATGAAGAGAGAAACTTTAAACTGGAAAAAAAAAACACACTAAGCTAAAATTGCATTACTGACAAAAGTATTTTATGCAGAAAAAATTTTAAACTCAGTAAAAGACTCATAATTAAAAAAGGAAGGCAACTGAAAATGCCTCATCAAAGGAATAATATGGAGAGCAAATAGGTGAATGGAAGGCATATTTCACCAGGAAAATGCAAATTAAAATGTAAATACTCTTCCCTTGGAAGTTTACCTGAATGGCTAAAATTGTTTTGTTTGTTTGTTTAAGTGACAGTGTCAAGCATCACAAATGATACCAAGCACCTGCAATGATCATTGTCACCAGTGGACATACAGAATGTGATGCTCCATGCAGATAACTGGCAGTTTCCTATGAAATATATATTTAACAAGTTAAATATATATTTATTGTAGGGTTCAGTCATTCCACACCTAAGTATTTACCCAAGAAAGATGTAAATATATCTTTTCATAGAAACTGTGCTTCCATGTTTACAGAAGTTTTATAAGTGAGCACCTAAGCTGCAAATGTCTCAGATGACCTCCAACCACCACATGTAAAACAGAGGAACAACACTCAACTAGAACCATGAATGGATTTCAAGAACATCCTGCTATGGAAATGAAGCCAGTCTCAGAAGGCTACATATTGCATAATTCTACTACACCACATTCTGAAACAGTTCTGCCCTAAGGAAGGGTTCTGATGAAGAAATATAGTGAGAAAATAGAAACAGAAAAGTTAACATTAGAATACAAGTGAAATAATTGTTGCAGATAGTTTCTATCAACAGATGATAAAACTAATAACCAAAAATTTGAGAATAGAATACATTCATAGTTTAAATTATTTGTCCTTCAAATACACACTATTTCCAAAAGAGGAAAAAGTCACTTTACAGTGCAGTAATGTAGAAGTTGATGTCCTAAAGAAGGAGGCGCTCAGGCATCAGCCCCTTCTCACACACTGCACTCAGAAACTCTAGCCTTCCTGCAGTTCTTCTGCCAAAGGACAAAGAAATGCGGGATAGTCATGAGAGAACTACAGACACTAATTTGGAAGACATTCAGAAAACAAACTGATGGCTATTCATAGACAGTGTCAAGGTCAAAGACAAACAAGACTGAAGAATTTTCACAGCAGAGAAGAGACTAAGAAGATGTGAGGATTAAAGGCCACATGGGAGCCTGGAACTGATAACAGTCAAAACAGGAGGTAGCAATGGACAGGCAGATGACCTCAATGAGACTCTACAGCAATACTGCAGCATCCACACCCCCCCACCCATCTGCCTTCTTCCCTCTCTTCTTTCTTAGAAAATCTTAATATGTTGCCCAGGATGACCTTACATGTGTGGACCTTCTGCTTCAGTTTCCTGAATCTGGTACTACAAGCATGTGACTGGGTTGTTTCTTGGTTTTGATATTAATTTTATGGTTATCAGGAGGAACTTGCTAAAAGTTGTATAAGAAATACATCTTTCCATAACATTTTCTCTAGGTCTGGAATTATATTGAAATGAAAATGGAGGAAGAGTCTCAGCAACATATTCTAGTCATAACAAAAGGAACAGGAATTGTAATAGCACCAAATAGTATTAAAATATGTTCAGCTCTGGTTTCAATCCTGAGAGCTTCCCCAAATTCTGCATCATAAATGAAGATTGTGTTCTATTTTCATCATTGATTTCACAGATATTTTTGAAAATAGAAATTTTATATGGGAAGCTCCATGGTAATTTGGTGACTTCAATAAGTAAGACTTTGACAAATTGTTACCAGCATTTTATAAGGCTGTTAGGAACTCCACAGAGGCTTTGAAGTGCCTTCTGCTTCTATTGGCGGGTTAGTTCCCATTTCTCCTGAATTCACAGCTGCAAACTCATGTCTATAGTATGAGTTATCTAGTTTGTCTTTAGTTCTCAAGTTTACAGGCATCATGCTCTCTACTCAAACCAAATCTTATTTCAGTGATGAAATTGATAGGATTATTTTTTTCCTGAAAATAAATACAATTTTACTTTTTCGATGGCCTCATTCTTAAAGGAAATATTTTCTTTGAATAACATTTTATTTGTATTCTCTTTCCTCTCTTAACTCCTACAATTTACAGTGTTACTTTCATACTCAACAACTTGTTATTAGATTTCTTTCTGAAAGTTGTTACTGCTTAGCACAGTCTACTCCATCATTATTAGGATTAGGGACACAGAGAATGGGGTGGGGATGGGGAGGGGGGAGAAAGAAACAAACAGCTTAGAGGCAAATCTAAGGAAGTTATTTAAAAGCATTATCTTGAGGAAACCCAGCTACTTGAACACTGAAGGGAAATGAATTTTTCACTATAGTCACATTTGTTTCATTTTTTTAAAGCTGTATGTTTATGTTATAATTCCAAGAGCAAATACTTTGCAGTAAATATTCTACAAATCCCTTGAGTCTCCTGAAACCACACAGGAATAATTCATCATCATTTTCAGCAACAGGAGAGGGAATACTTAAGGTTAAAAGGGGAAGAAAGTCCAAAAAATTCACCCCTCTTCTCTTTCTGCTACCATTCCTCTGCTTTTCTTCCCCTTTGGTTACAAAGCAAGTGTGACTTCACCTCCAGTTTCCTTAGACCTCAGTGATGCCAAAATTACTTTCTGGTCAGTTTGCTCTCAACATCTTCTCAGGATCTATTGGAAACACTCAGGAATACCAGTGCTCTACCAACCATCTTAGCAGATGAACTCCTTCGTTCTATACCATCAAAGTAAAGGAAGGAAGAATCTCCAGAGGGAGCTGTGCTCCAGAGACCGTCATGTTCATATCACAGGTATCTGTCATGAGTACTTGGCTAAGATCACATTAGTATTGTTTTAATCCCATCTTCTACAGGATTTAGAAAGAGGAAGAAGCATGGGAGAAATAAGAGTGAATTGGAAATTGTTGTTCAAAATGAACACATGATTTTAGAAGAATAAAACTATACAAGGTTCTGATGCAGCAGGGTAGAATTTTGACCTTTCCTAGTTAATGCTGAATATCCAGTACTTGAGGAAGTATCTGGCAGCCTGTTGCTTGACATTTACTAAATATTATTTGAATGAGTAAATGCTTTAATGAATGTTAAACATTTTGAATTTAAGACACTAGCAGCCTAGGTACTATTTCCAAAGCTACCTGTCAGTTTGCAGTGCTAGCATGCCTCAATTTTTTTTGCTGTCTAGCTTTGCCAACAGTGAGCTGAATGAAGTATTTTTTTTCCTGATTGTGTTTGCCAATGGATGTTTCTCAGTCCTTGTTGAGCTTGGCTTCCTACTCATTTTATTCTAGGGACCTCTCTCTCACTTAGAGACCTACCCTTCCTGTTGCAGGTTGGTCTTCTGTCTTAGCTTCTCTTCTCCAGTACATTTCTTTTTCTTTTTTTGTCTTTTTAATTGACTAAATATGTTTTTTGAGAATTTCATACATGTGTGCCTCTTAATGCAATTCTCTTCCAGTGTTTCTCACCTTCTCTATATCAGCTACCTACCACTGTTACTTGTCTGTTAAATGCTTTCTCATTTGCATCTGCAGTCCAAGCTCCTTGCCATGCTTCAGGGGCTTCCTGGAAGTCTTTAGTTAAGTGCAGTCATGTTCAAATCAGAAACTATTATTTTCTCTCTAAATCTGTTCTTTTTCCACATTTCCCTCTCATCTTCTTTTTTAAGATTAGAAGTCATTTAAATATACTACATTTCACCCTCATCTACTATATAATCAGGCAATAACTAAGGTATCTCTCTTAAATATTAAAAATAGGTCTTAAATATATTTCTTTAAAATACAATTATCAATTTAATTTATATTCTCACCAAGTTTCCCTTAGTATTTTGTCTATTGTGTTTTCCCCCTTTCACTATGTAATTATGCTCATTGCTTTCTCCAACTTTCTTGATGTTACTACATGCTACAATTCTTTCTGACCCTAAAGCTTAAACCAAGTTATCATCTCTGCTTAGAATACTTTTATAGATGTAGATTCGCCAGATGTACCCACTGATTTGGGTTCAAAACCTTTTATTCTTTTGGTAATTAAATCACCAGTTCTGCCCTGGAGCCCTGGATCCCTAGAACATTTTGTCCTCTTTATATTCTATTCTTAATTCTTGAATTAGAAGGCTTCAACCTCAGCCTCCGTACAATCTAATAAACCTCTGAGATCTACTGCTTACTGAGCCACTCTGACTAGCTCCTTTTTAACTCTGACATTTCTGGTTCAACTCACTCTTGAGGCTCAAACTCTTCTCCAGGCTGCCTGGCTTCAAACTCTTCCCATCTGATACTGACTTCTACTGAGCTGTGCTGTGTCTCTCTCCATGAGCTCTCATAGTTCCATCCTGCCTCTGTAACCGACTCTGCTGCAACTCATTCTGTAACTGACTCTGTAACTTAGTTCTCAGTAACTGAGCTGAGAGCCTGCCTTTCTCTCATGAGAGTTGGGTACTTCCTTACTCTAACTCACTCTGCTAACTCCTCTTCTGATTTGTCACTTTGTTTGCTATTCACTCTTGACTCATGTCAGACATCACTTCCAGTGTAACATTGAATCCTTCTGAGCTCTGTTTTCTGTCTGCTTCCATACTTTTTTCTGTCTAGGGATTAAAGGCATGGACTTCCACTGCCTTGTGAATACTGGGATTAAAGGTGTATCTACATTCCTTCCAGACCACAAAGGTCTCTCATTGTAGAGCCCTGGAACTTAGACCCCAGCTTTCAAATAGCCCTATTTCTCTACAACTTTCCTACTGTTTTCATGGTTTGGGTCCCTCCTTGGATTCAATTCTCCCTTGCTAGCAAGATACATTTATAGAATTAGATTTCAATTTTCTCCTGCAGTATTTAGCTTGGTCTTTCCTATTATTCTGTGAACAATATTGAACAGAAGAAGGGGCAGTTAGTTAACCTTCACTGAGTGAGTAAATGGAAATTGTCATGTCACATTAGTAAATAAAGAGCAGTATATATATCATCACAGTTGATGATACCATCAAATGAATTTCTGAGGACTGACCACACCCTCTTTCTTGTACTTCTTGCCTTGAATAAACAATACATTCCTTCACTTGGTGCCATTGAGAAAGTGTTTCTCTGAAACAAAACCAACAGACAAAATTTCTTGAACCATTTTATCTAAAGAACACTGAATCTCAAGGGTTAGGGGAGGAATTAAAACATTTATTATTAGAAGCACAATAACAGATATTTAATGTACAAAACATGCATTCTATCTGCCTGCTGTAGTTTTGAAGTTGGGTCTCCTCCAGTGGCCCATGTGCTAAGCTTGGATCCAAAGTAGCACTTTGAGAACATGGTGGAGCCTTTAGGAGAGGGGAAGTTCTTAAGTTATCCTAGTGCAAACTTAAAGAAGATCATGGGTCCTAGTTCTTATTCCACCTCTAGAATAGGAGATTTTGCTTGGCACCTCCCACATGATCATAGGTCCCAAATACTATAGCTAAGCAATCACACACTAGTACTTTCAAAATTGTTAGCCAGTGAGCCTAATTTTTTATTTGTTACATAAAATAAAATATGGCAATACAGTTACAGAAAGCTAACTAATATATATCCAAACCCTGATGTTGCTTATAGATACATTTTCATATATTTTTCAATTTATGTATTATAAATTTTAAAAAGCTTGTTGAAAATTTCTCATTTCATTTCTTTCTTTCTTTTTCATTTGAAACTTTACTACCTCTGAATTATCAGAATGAACTTAAAGTTATAATAAAGTTGGAGGTAGGATGATCAACCATCACTGGGATAAGTTTTCCTTACCAAAATCCCATGTCTCTTTAGTTATTAAAGGAACAGGATTTATTAGGGTTCTTTTTTTTTGTTTTTGTTTTTTTAATCTCTATTTTTCCATCAGACCTAAACTTTTCTTTTATTCAGAGGAAAATAAAAATCTAAGACCTAAAGAGTTTTGGTGACTTATCAAAAAACAATTATCTGGCAAAACAGTTATTTTTACAATGGAAACTTGGAGAACTACCTTTATTTAACAATATCCCAATTCCAGGACTAGAGAGCATGTTTTCATGCATATAGTTCATTTTTTTTTACTAGAATTTACTCTTTTAATTACATTTTATGTGTACTCATAAAAACTTCCTGGGAGTCATTTAGAACAATTTTGAACATACGAAAGGTTTGTTTGAGCAAATCTAGAAGATTCTGTTATAGCTTCAGTATTGAGCCATGGAATCTTAAAAAAAAAAAAAAAAAGTTTTAGGATGACATGGGATTATCTTTGGGAATTTGTTTGCCACTGAGAATGGCTTCTATTACTCTTTACTGAGTTGTTTAGGTGATAAAGTTAGGGCTTATAGATATGCTTTCAACTGCTGGAAGACAGAGACTGTCCTTTGTCTCACAGTTACTGAACTATATTTCTTTATCACTAATCTGCAATTCTTATCTTCTCATAGAAATGTGGCTTTTTATCTCTTCGTGATATAGCTAAAGTCACTGAGAACTATCAGTCACAAATTGTGACTACCTATAGTACTAATCATTACAAGTCTGTCCTCCAACTGATGGCTTCTATTAGCTTCCTGGAGAAAGAGTATGTGTTGATCATATGCTAAAACTGAGTCTTCTCTCTTTCCATCAGCTGTATCTTAACAAGCAAATGAGGTTGTTATGTGTATCATATAAATAGGGTCAACGTTTATCAGATGTACTTGTTGTATAAAGCAATTTTTAATCAGTTAGCTTTCAAGTTTAAGATAAAAGCAGCTATATGTGCATATAGAAGGAGCAGAGGTGATTCACAGAACTGTACAATACTTGTTTCTAGGAGGAAATATTAAGTAAGAACTTATGGAAGGAAGTTATGAAGGTTTTTATCTATAATCTTATATCACTTTTAATGGAGATTCAATGTGTTTGTTTCCCAGACCCCAGGAAAATCTACGGTCAGGCCCTGTACTGCATCGTTATCTTCATCAGTATCATCTTTTATGCAGTGGGGGCATCTTTAGGGAACATTAATTGCTAGCTATCTCTTAGCTACTTAAAGGCAATCTCGGAACAATTACCATGTATTTATGGGAAAGAGGTATTCATTTATTTATTGCTTTTCTTCTAACAATCCCATAGCACTTGACTCAAGCTGATAACAGTATAAACAGGCCCACCGATCATTGCGGGAATTGCTTTTCTCTCATCCCCACAATGTACCCTGCAGCACCTCAACACTCTCCTATGGGGCTCACTCTTAGCAGTTAAAACTATTGCTGATTGTCATCAGAGTGTACTGAAGCCATCTTTCTCAGTCAATTTCTTGGAAGAGATATGAGAATGTCTTTTCCTTATTTTCATATGAGTTAGCCAGTAATACTGGTATGTAAATCATACAAATTTGTACAAATAGAGGTCACCCGACTTGTTTTCAGATAAGATTGTTATAGATGTAATTTCCATGTTGGTTGTTTGGATGCTTATGTGAAATAAACATTCAATTTGGCAGAAAAAAAATGTCACTAGTGATCTTAGTAAACCTATTTACTTAACTTTGGATATAGAATTAACTTCTCCAGTTTGTAAGGCAATAGATTTTTCTTTTCTTCAATAACCAAATAGAAGCCATCAGTTGGAGAGCAGACTTGTAATAATTATCTATCAATCAATCAATCAATCTATCTATCCATATATAACATAATATTTGATAATATATGGATGAAATCATAATTATGAATAAAAAGACATTAAAGAAGGAAAATAAAGATCTCATATTTTGCAACCTTTGAGTTTATTCTAGTTTATTCTTTGACTTTATTTCTAGACATTCTCTGTGTAAGCCTACACAAGAGAAATTTGACATAAAACTTATATAGTTACTCCAAGTACTCTGCAAAGGTTTGTAACTCTTTTTCAAAACTAAAAATTTTCTGCCATAGAAATATAGTATAACACATAGAAATCACTTGAAGTAGTAAAGTTAATGACAGGAAGTCAACAGATGATGTTAAATGCAGTATACATTTATAGGTTTAATTTGTATAGAAATCATTTGCAGTCTTGAAAAAAAGAGAGCTTAGGTGATCCAATCAATGATATCTGGGTTCTTTTAGTTTTGTTCTATAGACATAAAAGTTAAGGATAGAGATGTAAAGTAATTTATCCAATATGCACAAATCTTAATTGGCAAGTACAGAATCCTAATAATGATCCATTGATTTGGCAGATTAATACTGTGAAAGAAACTGTTTGAAATTTAATGGCTTAAAACAACAATTTTACATGAATTTAGCAGGCAGTTGGATATCATGTCCATTTAACAATGATAGCATTAGGTTTATCTTTATGATCTTTAGGCTCCCCAACCACAGGTTCTTAGATTTACAATTTCAGATATGCATTTCCTCCTGTGGAACAGACATTAACTATAGAGCAGTTGGTTACCCTCATAACATTTGTGTCATTATTAAACACAGGCATATGTATCATTCTATCCATAGATCAGTGTAGCTCTTGGATCACATCAAAGAAGTTTCTTTATTTAGTGGATGGTGGCTCAAAGGTAGAGAATACCTCTCAGTGCAGTGAGTCTTTTACATCCCTTCTCCACCTCAAAAGTTTCAGGGACCAGCACAGACGCAGGTGTGGAAAGACAGTAAGAGCCAGAGATCAATGAGGAACAGAGAGAAACAGTGCTTTCTGGATCTGATAGGAGAACTGAACTCATGAAATCACAACTGTGGTTGTCTGCACAAGACTTGCACAAGATTGAGCCAATCAATGTTCTAGTATAGGAGAGAAAGGGGCTCATGGACAGTTAGACTTCTAGGAGAGGGAAAGTCACTTTTCTTTATAGGTGTGGCCCCTGGTATATCAACAAAAATTCATTAGATGGTCCATACCTAAGAGTACGTGGGCAGGACAAATTTGATTTGATGGAATATTAACAAAAAATGTAATAACACTAACTTTGGAGTATATCTTGGAGTAGTTAGGGGGACTGGTGGAGGATAAATATAACCAAAATACATTGCATGAAATTCTTAAAGAATCAAGCAAAATACAAAATTATTGAAGATAAAGTCTACTCCTTATCATTTGTTTGGCTGATTGTATTGATCTGATTTTATTACTTTGCTGCTCAAATGCCCATAGTTGTAGGTATCTGACTAGGATGGGACTTGAGTAGAGTTGTAGCATCTGACATGGTTCACTCACATGCCTGTAATTCAGCGCTGTCTAGAAATTTGGATGGAGCTGTTGATTAAATTATCTGGTTTCTCTGCCTTTTAAAATGTATTTCCTTTAAAAATTCATTGTGTGTGTGTATGTATGTGTGTTGTGTTGTGTGATGTGAGCATGGCTGTGTGCATATCACAACATGGGTATAGAAGTCAGAGGACAATTGTCGGAAGTCAGCAGTTCCCTCCTATCATCTTGTAGGATCTGGTGATCAAACTCAGTTCCTCACGTCTAGGTGCAAGCCCTCCTACATGCTGAGCCATCTCACTGACCTTCTTCTCTTTGTAGTACTGTATGGATTGCCTTTACTCAACACAGAGGTTGAGTTCCAAGAAAAAGAATTCTAGATGACAAACCCAAACATGCAAATATATAAAACACCACGTGCCTTACACTTGCTAATGTCCCATTTACCAAGCTTGGCCACATTAAAGAGTTTAATATAATTATGAGAACTACTCATGGGTGAAAGACTATTAGCCTAGTGATGGTGGTGCAGGCCTTTAATCCCAGCACTCAGGAAGCAGAGGCAGATGGATCTCTGTGAGTTAGAGACCAGCCTAGCCTACAGGGTGAGTTCTAGGACAGCCAGAGTTATAACAGGGAAACCCTGTCTCAAAAAAAAGACTATTAAAGTCACTAAAATAAAACCTAATATAATACCTACTGTCCTGAGCACTCATCCCTGTTTTCTAAACTATTAGAGCTGCAAGTAGTCTGATCCCTTGGGTAGCATTTGACTAATGCCTTGTATGAGGCATATAGAGATCGCAGATGCAGAGCTGAGCACAACTTTTCAGTAAGCTATTGTATTTTCTTACTTTCAACTATAACATAAAACTCCAACCCTTAAATGGTTTTAAAATGCTTATTTATTTATATATTTTATTTATTTCTTTGTGTGTTTACATAAATTTATATTTACCACATACGTATGGATGTGCTGCATGAAGGGATCATCAGATCCACTAGAACTTGAATTAAAGATCCTTGTGATCTGGCAATGGATACTGGAAGCCTAGTCCAGGTCCTCTGCAAGAGTAGAAACTGTTCTTCACCATTGAGCCATCAATCTAGACCCCACTCCTGTCTTCAGTGGTTGTTAAAGTTTTTAATTTTTGTAAATAAAATAGTACTTTCAAATATCTAAATAATTTCCATAAAAATAAAATGTCATTCTGCATTGGGTTTTATATTTAATTCATTAGTGAGTAAAAAAAAATGGAGAAATATTCCTAGGCTTTATTCCTTTATCATTATTCAAATACATGCAGTCAATTTCTTAAAGTATATGACTAATTTTGGATTTTTAAAGCAATTTTCTTTCAAAAGAATGACCTTGATTCCATTATTTCTGTAACAGCAGGATTGTTATTTAAGCAGTTACCTTTTATTTTACTTTATATCAACTATAATAATTTATTCATTATGCTATTAATAGAGCTGACTTCCATATAGATTTTTTGGGGAATGTTTTACTCTATGATAAAGCATTTGTCTATGAAATCTATTTCTAAGCACTAGTATTTTACTTTAATGAATCAAATATTCATGGTCAGTCTTCTATTAATACTGACATTTAGAAAAAGTATAATCCTTTACTTCTGAGTCGTTATGCTAAGCTGAATGAGCAAAGTTTACAGGTAATGCCATTTCAAAGCTTTGCGGTAACCTAAGCAAACTCAGTGTCCTAGAGGCAGGACACTGAGAAGTGATGTCAGAAGACAGTATCTGAATAAATTTGTTGTCTTAATAGCTATGGTATTGCTCTAATGATTTAATAAAAACTAAAAGCAGTATATGGAAAAGCAGTAAGGAAAACCAGGAACTTACTTTTGGTGACGACACCTTCTAGGCGAATGATATTTGGGTGGTCAAACTGACCCATGATGCTAGCTTCTCTTAGAAAATCTCTTCTTTGTCGATCCATGTGTCCACCTTTCAGTGTTTTAATGGCAACCGGGATCTCCCTTTTCCCTGGTGTCTTCAAACGTCCACTACAGACTTCCCCAAATTCACCTTAAAAAGCAAACAGAAAAATCATTTGTTTAAACCAAACACTTCTATTTTCTATTTCTAAACCAAACAATGAAGTCACTAAAGATTAAGTGGATGGGGAAATAACTCATTAATAAAGCCTTGTACATAAGAATGGCGATCTGAGTTTGAGCCTCAGAACCCACCAGGTATGGTGGAAGTGGAGAGAGGGAGATTCCTGGGGCTCACTGGTCAAGCCAGCCTAGTCTACTAGGCAAGTTTCAGGCCAATAAGAGCCTGTCTCAATAAAGAATATGGAGGGTTTCTGAAAACCTACACTGGAAGCCGTCCAATTGCCTCTATACATACCTGTGCATACACAGACATACAAATACACACCACACACACACACACACACACACACACACACACACACACGGCTTTAAGATCCCAGAATCTAGTATTTTTCCTAGGGAAAACGATCTACATTTCCTTCAGACCATAATATTTGATGCCAATTTAGCAATTTGTAATATGATGATGACTTTAAGACTTTATTATATTGCATAGGATCCCTTTCCTGCAAGAATATAGGAAAATTAAAAGTGATATCATGCATGTAAATATTTATAAACTATAAAGTATAGGACTCAGTTGGCAATGTTTATGTAGCATGTATGAAACACTGGGTTCAATTCCCAATACAGTATATACTAGTTATGTTGACGCCTGTCTGTAATCCTATCACTGGGGATGTAGAGGCAAAATGTATCAGAAATTCAAGGTCATCATCAGTTACAAAGCAAGTTCCAGGGAAGTCTGAGATATATGAGACCTGGCCTCAAAATGAAAACAGGAAGCTGAATAGATAACTCAGTGCTTAAGAGAACCTGCTGCAGAAGCACACGAGCCAGAATTAGGATTTTAGCACCTATGGAACTGGGGCTTCATGACTTGTAGCTTAAATGAAAAACTGTGAGATCCAAATTTAGGGAGAGAGATTGTGCTTCAAAGACAGGAGTCAAGAATGATAGAAGAGGATACCTATGACTTCCACATGCCCTTACCAACACACTCGCCCATATACCACATGCACGGTATATACATGCATGCATGTACATACATACTCACATACATGTACACACTAATCAAAACTAAACAACAAGCCAACGAAAGGCACACATACTATGGAGTACTATTCATAAAGGACTTTAAGTTATTTAAATTTAAATCTTTTAAGGGTGAAGGAATTAAAAACTTAAGTTTCTTCGGTTTATTAGTTCATAGTTAATCAATTGTTGGATAAGGATAGATGATCAAATTACAATTTGCAGTGCCATAGATTTCAATGATCCATACTTTCCATACATGAATTGCATCAACTCATCACAGTCAACCAAATGCTGACTATATGTGAATAATAACTAATATTTATTAAGTTTATGTTAAAAAGACAGTATTTTTTTCCTAATAATTTTAGGCATATCTGTCTGTTAGAATTAGAAAACAATCTAACAAGATAGTTGTCATTATTGCTATTATGATTTATTGGGTATTTTTTAGTACTAGATCTAGAAACTGTTTATTATGAGAAAAAAGGCACCCCCACTGGTGGAATTAGGTGACTTAAGCTAGGTGACTTCAAAGCTGAGAGTTTGTCTATGTTAAAAATCCACACAAGCAAGGACACGAAAACATTGATTAGACTGATGTCCCTAGAAAAAGCAGTGCTTATAATACTGGACTTGACAAATCTTGCCCAAATTTTGCAAGAAATACAAGAATATATTTTTAACTTGATGCTCTCAATTGGTTTGGAGATGGATGTTTATATTTCACAGAAAATGAAGCTGAGTTTTGAAAGTTCTTTCATAATACTTTTTGATTTTTAACATTTTATTTTGTACCTAAAATTAATAGCTGACAGAAAACTGCAATATTTTTGAAGCCTCTTGGGCCTTTGGGTTGTGGTGGGGGAGCTGTTTGGATATGTCTAATCTAATGTCAAATACACAAAAGGCAAGGGTTACTAAGGTATTAGAAATCTGTCCATTGATCACTCTTTTCTCCCTAATGAATATAAAGAAAAATGCAATTTTTTCATCTCTTTTTCTTTTACTATACCCCCAAACACCAGGTGCAATCAATGACGACTTGACAATGTTGAGAAACGAAGTATCTTGCAAAAGTGCAAATCCATATGATTTTTTCATTCATATTTCATAAGAATTCAAATAAACTTTTGAACATGCTAAAAATAAATGACATCTCTGTTCATCTTTTATCAGGACATAGTGGTAATTTTCTGTGGTTTTCCTGTTGTCTGAAACTCATGCATCTTATTAACACCAGGCAGGTGTTCTCTTCATGTGAAGCTTTGCTGTTATCACACTTATTTCATTGGCACTAAATATGGCGATCTGAGATTCCAGCTCTCCTTCATTTCCAACCTCTTGAGACAAAGAAACAAAAAGATTATACACTTGTGGGTTTTTAAAAATCATGTATTTTAGCTGTTGGAATGTTAAATATGCCTAACAGACCTGAGATTTCTCGTGCATTCTTCAGGGATGGAACAAAAACCTCACTCACAAAATGTATTCAAATCTTCTTTCATAGAAGGCATGGATATACCACACATGTAAAAGTGTTTTATTAAAGAATAATTTCATAAATTGCCAAAGACTGATTCATTATGTGATATTCTTTATAGTAACTGTCCTTATTATTGTTCATATAACATGAGCATAGTCAAGAGAAATCATTCCTCAATAAGATCGTGAATATTTATAGACACAATTTAGTCCATAGTTAATCCATTAACTATATGCTCACAACATTAATGACTACTGTGCATAATTGCAATCATTATTACAATGCCCTCACATGGTACTTTGTGTCAAGTCTATGAACGTAATACATACTTTAATCTCTCTTAAAGTCTTTTAAAGTAGGTAATAATATTCCATTCACAAAGGAAGAAACTGAAGCACACATGCTAAGTAACTTGTCCACAATGAAAGAACTATTGGGTGCTAGAGTTCATTCTCACTAACACTGTTCTCTGGTGTTTGACCAATTTAATCAGTGTTAGCATCTTATTGTGTTAAATGCTAAATTCCCTATTGTAACTATGATGTCTTCTCACTAGCTATCTAATATTGTTTAGAGCATGAATTAGAGTGGAAAATTACATAGAGTGAAAAAGTCATGCTGTATGACTCTGTCACTACTAAATTTGAGCCCTAGCTCAAATGTGTTGTATATTAGGTTGTCTATAAAAAACTACTACAGTCTAGTTTCATGATGGCTAAGAAAATTATACACTGGATAATTGATCTTCTGCCATGGACAGTGCATTTGCTATCTAACAACCCCATCTATCTCCCAGGTAGTGGTAACAACTTTCTTGACAAGCAATTTTATTGCATAATATACAGGGTCATGTGAAAATATCAATTAGTATTGGATTTTCCACATAAACTGAGCAGAATTGAATTGAAACTTGGTGGAAAGCAGGGGAAGGTAAGTACAATCTGCTTGGAAAGCTGTGATATCATGATCACTGCAAACTTCCCTAAATTTTATCCTCTGTGATCTGAGATTCCAGCTCTCCAACCCCTTGAAACAAAGAAACAAAAAAAACCCACATTCTTGATTTTTTTTTTTTAAAAAAACATGTCTTTTGGTTTTAGGGATGGCAAATCTTGTCAACTTGATTAGACTTGGAATAAACTAAAAGTCAAGACTTTGGACCCATCTGTGAAGGATTTACAAGTAGGATTAACGGAGAGGAGAACTGCCCCAGAGTGAACAGTACCTTTCATCAGCAGCTCAGATAAGAAACATGGTCAGAGGGGAATGCTATGAGTTTGCCTGCCTGCTGTGACTCTGTTGATGACTGTACTTTTCCTATCATTGCTGCAACAGACACAATTTTTGCAGCCATCAGCAAACAACTTCTTTGGCCTTCCAATATATACTAAAGACCAGTGGCTTCCAGAATCCTCCAGGCATTCAGCATGAGATTGAGATCCTATCATCCAGACTTTTATCTAAGCTGTCTCCAGATTCTCACCCTCTACAGTGTGAAGATAGCTCTGTTGGCCTACACAGCACCTACCCTGTAAGACAATGTAATAAATCCCCTTCATAAAATATATTCAGTCTCTCAATTGCTATCCTCTAGAAAGCCCTAACATAGGTATTTCAAATTTTTGTTTTTCACACTTGCTGTTTCCTCTGTCTGGAGTGATCTCCAATACAAATGTCTTCATTCATTTGGTCTGCATCTTCCTGGTTCCCTGTAAAGACTAAGCTTTGCCATCATCTCTCCAGAATACTTTCCCTAATAAACTTTCATCTCTCTTGCCTTACTTCAACTAACTTGTCCATTTAAATGCAAAAGAGAAAAAAGACCCTACTAATATAATGCCATCTTCTACATTCAGAAGTATGTCCAGCAGTGATAGACAAGTTATTTTATTCTCCTGCCAGATATAAAACCAACCTCAGACAAGGCTATTCTGAGACATGACAAGATGAGATGAAGCAAGGCCACTTTATAATTTTGTCCAAGTTCAGACACAGGCAAGGTCATTATGGCATCCCAGAATACCATATATCTCCTGGCTATATTTTCTTGGCTAAAATACATGCTCCTTTTATTTTTTTTTTAAAAAAAAATTGATCCTAATTTTATTCTTCTCCCAATATTCCTTATTTGAAGCTAACTTTTATTAGGATAATATGGTAGATGTCCTTAAACTCAGACTCATTATTTTGTATTATAATCAGTAAGTGGGGAACTTGTGAGGGACTCAAATAACACAACTGCAAGCCGGCCACCCTATCTACTTCTTCAGATAAGGTTCCCTGGACAACCTCCATCCCTTTCTCAACCAGATGGTGAACAGCCCCTCCTCATTAACAAGGATCAGGATTCAGCTGTGCTTTGTGATTTTTTTCCTGGAGAGATGTGAATAAGCTGTTTATTCACCCTAGATAGAGCAATGATGAAAGACCATTGAAATGATATCACACAAATCTAGCTTAGTGAATCAGTGACTTTATTTGGGATTCCTTACTGGAATGTGGGTAACTTACTGACAGCTATACCACTGAACAAAGTCTTTGTACCAGCAATGGTTAACTGCTTATGGATCCTATGGGAGAGGTATAACCTCGTAAGCCTCACTCCCAGCAACCACTAACTGCTCATAAATCCCTGGGAGGAAAAAGGGCCTCATGCATCCATCCTCAAATACTCAATGATGGAACATTAATGGACCAAATCTTCTGTAGCAATCACAGCTGCTGGGAGTTCAAAAGTGCAGTGGACATGATTGTCTGGAGGACAACATTCTACAGGTTCCTGGCCAGTTTGTGGAATGATTAAACGAAGCCAATAACTTTCAGGAAAGAATAAGGGGTACTCACTCCTATTTGATACTGCAAAAACCTATATTCCATAGTTTCTTCTGTTCCCATGTGTAATTTCTTTGTAGACCTACGTAGTATGGATTGTCTTCCTCATATGGGCTGTGAGTACATTTCATTAATAAATGTGGATCATATCATCTGTCCAGTGAGAGGTGTAGTTTACTGGGCCATCTATTTAACACTGGAGTTGGAATCCTTCTCTGGCTAACAAGATGAACAAGAGGGAATTCAAGCAGTTCCTTTCCTTTCATTGCCTTCCCAGGAACAGAGTCTACTCACCACATACTTTGAGAGCTTCTGCTCTGTGTTTGACAGGTGTCCTACACAACATGTTTTTCTCCTTATTACATGATATAAACCATTTCCTCTTCAAGCTGGTTTTCATCAGAGTGTTTTATTATAGTAACCAAAATAAAACTAGAACTTAGTATAGCCAAAGTATTTTTACTGTAATATAAAACCATTACAAAAAATTCCAGTTATCTATAGGGTATTATTAGCAAGAAAAATTTTGTACTATTTATAGACAAATGTCTCTCTGATGTAGGTTTTGGGTTGGGGTAGGAAGTTGTAAATTTTCACTGGGACAGGATACCAACAAGGGTCATTCTTAGAAATCAGATACATAACTCTGTGGCAGATCCATGACTGTAGCTCTATCTTCAGCTTTAGATACAATATCATTTGCCAAACAGCTTGGCTTTGGACCCATCTGTATTTGAGCCTAAAAATAAAACCACCAGGCAAAAGTAGAGAAGGAGTCATGCACAATGTGCATTGCAGACAGGTCTGTCTGCCTGCTGACATTGATCATAGCAGTGGACTTGAAAGCCCTACTTTCATTTTTCTCTAATTGCCTCTCAACAGAACTTGAGTTTAGTACTGCTCATACAAGGCCATAGGACACTTGCCTATCACTGTTAATGGGACAGGCTTGGCAATCTCTGACTTATAATAGCTCCTGAAGGAATCCTGTCTAGGCCACACTTGTGCCCAGTTATAGCTCTGATGATAATTTTTCCTGTTCAAAAACACCTTGGAGAAAGTCCTAGATAAGTTTGCTAGTCTTTCTCACACTGCAGGTGCCCTAGAACTCTAAGCTTAGTTCTAGGTTTTCTTATCTGTAGCCTGGTAGCAATGAGACCCATACAAGGATCTGATAGGATTCTTGCCCACAGGTGATGCTGTCACATCTTTGCAAGCATTTGTTCCACAGCAGATTCATGCCTGAACTTCATTGTTAGCATTTTCCCACTGTGGTCTATGAGCAGTGTGGTGGTTTGAATAAGATTGTCCCCCATAGGCTCAGATGTCTGAGTATTTTGCCATTGCTTGGTGGCTCTGTTTGGGTAGCTTTAGGAAGTGTAGACTTGCTGGAGGAAGTTTGTTCCTGGCCTTGAGCTTTCAAAACCACATGCCATTCCCAATTCTCTGCATCCTGCTTGTGGCTTGAGATGTGAGCCTTTAGCTTGTTCCAGTTAGCATGCCTGCTATTTCCCAGTCATGATGGACCCTTATTTCTCTGGAACCATAAGTTCAAATAAACCTTTCTATAAGTTACCTTTGTCGTGGTGCTTTTGTCACAGAAATAGAAAAGTAAATAGTACAAACAAATAAAGAAAGTTAGAGGACCACCACAATCTCTATCTGTCTGAATTTTCCTGTAGAGATCTTACTTTTGTCTCAAAACAGGGTATCAGAAATTTGTTTTGAGAGCTATTGAACAATCTGGGGCATCAGGAAAATGTCATATCCCTGAAAGATGGTGTGCAAACCTCAACTCAATTGTAGATCATAAAATAATCTTATAAATTGGGGCCAGAGCTTCTCAGTTGCAGTGTAAGAGCAGGACTGCTCATCTGGGTAATGACTAGAAGACAGGCTGCCTGTAACTCTGCAGATGGGTCTGAAGATTTCTATCACAGCTGTAGATTCTGAAATAATCTTGTGTCTTAGTACGAACAATTTAACTGTAGACAAGTAGAATATGTTCAGGCCAGGAACCAACTGTGTTATACAATAGGAACACTATTGGAGACTTGGATGAAGACATAATACCAGCATGCATGGTAAAAGACCCAACATGTGAGGATTCCATAGTGGACCTTGACTGTTCAGCACCAGCATATGGATCTGTCTCCTGGAAAGAGTCCAATTTTCTTTCCCTGAGGGACCATAAAACCTAGACTCACTAGATAGAACTCCTAGCCCACTGACTGTAACCTCTACTGAAGACCCAGAACCAGTCACAAGACCAACATTCAATCCTATTCAGATATGATGCCTGAAGCAGTGCTATCAACCTTAAGGAGAAGACTGTAGATTGTTAAAAGTGTCGTTAAATATCCACACAATAAAGTAACGATCCAACTCAACAGAACACTGTAAGCCAAGGAGGAGTTACTTTTCTTCTAGAATTAAAAATAATGATAGAAAAGATACAGTCATCAAGAATCTACTTTGCAAAGTTGTCTTCCAGAAATGATAGAGAGATAAAGAGTTCTGTTTTAGTTAGGGGTTTTGTTGCTATATTAAAGTGCCATGAACAAAAGCAACTTGGGAAGAAAAGGGTTTATTTCACTTCCACTTCCACAACATAGTCCATCATCAGAGGAGTCAGGACAGGAACTCAAGGCAGACAAAGGTTATGGAGGATTCCTGCATACTGGCTTACTCCTCATTGCTTTCTCTGTTTTATTTCATATATTTCTCAGGATCACTTGTCCAGGGCTGGGAAAAATGAGCTGGGCCTCCCCACGTCAATTATTAATTAAGAAAATGTCTTACAGGCTTGCCTACAGGCTGATCTTATAGAGGGCTTTTTCACGATTGAGGTTCTTCTTCCCAGATTACTCTATCTTGCATTAACTTGACAAAAATAAATAAGGACAACCTCCCAAAGCAAGCATGGGTGTAATGAATCATCCCTATAACATAGAACATTGACAACAGCAGCGGGAGATTTGCTGCAAGTTGGGAAGGCTAGTTCCAGGCCAGGTAGGGCTACATAGAGAGAGCCTATCTCATATTAAACAGACAGTCAGACAGATAGGCAGGTAGGCAGGCAGGCAGGCAGACAGACAATTGTGAAACAAAAACTGAGTTTATCCCTCACTATGAAACTGATCTTACAAGAATACTGAAGGGAGTTCATTGTATTGAAAGAAAAGGATGATAAATAATAATATAAAATGTATAAAAGTATAAAGCTCATGGCTAGAGGTAAATTAAGACTACTCTAGTACTGAAAGGTCATATGTAAATTACTCTTGATTATTATAGCATATAAGTTAGTTGTAGTTCAAAAGGTTAACTCTAGTAGGGAGCTCAATCTCTATAAAAATGTTCCTTTTGGACTGTAGTATCTAATCCCTTTGGATATAAACAAGTGGTTAGTAAATAGATGTGAAGATGATTTCTATCCTAGTTAGGGTAACAATTGCTATGATGAAACACCATGATCAAAAGCAACTTGGGAGGAAAGGGTTTATTTGGTTGGCTTATCATACTCCATTGAGGCAGGCAAAGGCAGGAGCTCAAACAAGACAGAAAGTTGGAGGCAGAAGCTGATACAGAGGCCACAGAGGAGTGAGACTTACTGACTCTTGCTCTTTATGGCTTGATCAGCCTGCTTTCTTATAGAATCCAGAACCACTATCTCAGGGATGGTACATCCACATAAGCTGGGCCAACTGGCATCAGACACTAATTAAGAAAATACCCTATGGGCTTGTGACAACCCAATCTTATGGAGGCATTGTCTATATTGAGTCTTCCTCTTCTCTGATGATTCTAACTTGTGTCAAGAAGACATAAAACTTGTCAGCATAGCATCAATAGAACAAAAATGTATGAGGGATAATTAAAAGTGTAGAACTGTTTTATAGGAATAAAGTTAAAGTACTTTTAGCTTACATACAATTATTATAACATATATCTTCTTATGATGCTATCCTATATCATCTATCTATCATCTATCATATACAATCTATTATCTATATATCTCTGGAAACATAAAGCAAAACAGAATAAAGACAGTAGGATTGGAAGAAAGGAACAAAAAAAGATGAGAATTTGAAGAAAAATAATAGTAAAACTTTAAGAAATGGTTGGACCTAACTGTGAAGTCTATGAACAACAACAACAACAACCAGCATGCTCAATTACTCTAAGGGTACAGTAGTGGGACACATACATTGGTGCTAACCAACAGCTCTCTATTTATACTTATGACCCTCTCAATAAGAGTAAAACCATGTACAGTATTAGAAACTAGCTAACTACTCAGTGATAGTGAATCTATTGTTATTGGAGGAGCATCTACAATCACTAATTTACTAAACCAGCATAATCCCAAACAATCTATAAATATATGTCTTTATGACAACAGATAAATGTAGTCTTCACCCATCATCAAGAAAACTTCCTTTTGCAACAAATGGAGGCCATTACAGAAAACCACAACCAACAAAATGCAGAGTTGTGGTATCCAGGCCCAATGGATATACCTACAAAACACTTCTGCACCTAAGACTCAGGAAACACTGGGAGGATGGGTGAAAGGATGATAAAAGCTAGAGGATCAGGGACTTAGCTGTGAAATTGTGTCTCCTAGTAATATCATAAGATACACTCATAAAGTCTCACCAACTCGACTGCCCAAACAGGAGCTGAACAAGCATGACACCGATGAACATGTCAAACAGGACAGGGAAACAGCCACAAGACCCTAAACCCTATACAAAGAACTACAGGCAACTGAGGAAAGCTGAGAATGGGAGAGGTGCTCATTCCCAGAGGAGCATACTAATTGGTCGTCCAGTGTCAAATGATTAGTCCTGAAAACATGCATACAACTAACATTATATGGACTTTACAGTTTATATTTAGGAATATATAAGTATATGCGAGAACAATTAGTTTTACAAAAGATGTCATGAATTTGAAGGAGAGCATATTGGGAGTTTGGGGGAGGAAAGGGAAGGGAGAATTCTTGTAATTAAATTATAGTCTCAAAAATAAAAATAACAATCATTTAGAAATTTAACAAATGTCTATAGAAATCTCTTATCTATCATAAAATAAAAATTAATTACATTCTTTAGTCAAATCACCGAGTAGCTGCTTGGTAAAAAGAAAAAAAAAACAAAAAACAAGCATTGACATATATTGCCCAGAAGAGACTCAGTTTATCTTTAATGTGTTTAAATCTTTAATACTCACCAAAAGTGAGTAAATGTGGCTATGCTTAGAAAAGACACTGTCAAATGTAGTAGAAGCTGGCAAGGAAAGCGATATGTAACAATGAAGGGGTGAATTCATTCCTATAATAATTTAAAATACACATGTACCAAACATTGTGCATCTCAACATGTAAAGCTAACGTTAATAGATTGAAAGTGTGAAAAAGACCAGGGCTTCTTAATCTTTTTTTCTACCATAACCTTCCTTTGCTTGGGGAAGTTTTACTCAGCCCTGGGGGATAGGTATAGGCATCATATGTCTATAAACGAATCTATATCTACTCACAATAAACAAAAAGTATCATAGGGGCTGAAGAGATGGCTAAATGGATAAAGATGATTGCCTCTAAGATGGCTGACCTGCATTTGATCTCTGGGACAAACATGGTGAAAAGAGATCAGAAAGTTATCCTCTGATTTCCACATGTGTGCTGTGACATGTGCAAACACGCATATATGAATGCACATGTGTGTGTGCATACACACACACACACACACACACAAATATAAAGAAATAGCAAATATTAGCCAGGTGGTTGTGGTGCATGCCCTTAATCCCAGCATTTGGGAGGCAGAGACAGGAGAATCTTTGTGAGTTCAAGGCCAGCCTGGACTACAGAGTGAGTTCCAGGACAGCCAGAGTTACAACAGAGAAACCCTTTTTCAAAAACAAAACAAAACAAAAAAGAAATCAAACCAAACCAAAACAAAACAAAAAGAAAAAAAGAAGAAATAAATATTTTAAAATAATTCTTTGATATAGATACATATATGTAATATTACCATGTATTAGACAGAAAGAATTGTACATACTCATGAGAGAGATGTACTTGCTTATTTTTACATAAAGAATGAATTTTGACCAAATATTTAACATAATAAGAAAAAAAAATTCTTCAAAGTTTTTGAGAACCGATCAAAATTTTCACTTTATAGTGATCAATTCTGAGAACACTACTTCACATAAATATGTCATACAGAATGTCAGAAGCATGTTTAGGGTCATCTCAGAAATTATCCAAAAGTCCATTTTACTCTCAAGCCCAAATTCATGTACTAATTTTTAGAAACAGGTCAGCATTTTCAAACAATAATTCTAAAACTAAGCATTCTAGCCAAACAAGCACAAGATATGCTGTTTTGATACTTACATGCAAAAAAAAAAAAAAAGGAGGGTAGGAAAATAATAAAATTCTTTCTCTGATTAAATCATGTTTCCATACAAGCAGGAAACTCTATGTGCAGTAAAAACTGAGAATGCTTTAATGCATAGCCTACAGCAGTTTCCACTCCAGGCCAAGATATTTCTGGCAGCTTCCTTGACCTGAGAGCATGTGCAGTGCAAAGGCACATGTTGTTTAGAAATAAGGCTGCAATGAAGAAATGTGATGGACAGATTCACAAACTTTCCAGTTACCGAGTCTAATTATAAGATACATATCCACCTTCTGCCTATGTTAGCATTCAGAACATGCAAATAGAAAAACATTTCTATTTTAGGTTCTAATAAGAAATTATATTATAGTTTATTGGTAGTATATAAACTATTCTCTGGCTTACCAGATATTTTTTCCCATGGTAGTATTTGAGAGTATTGTTTTTATCTTCTACATAACCTTATAGTATTCACTTTTGTGATTATATACGAAAGAAACAATATTTGCAGGAAAATACATAAAATGAAAGGTAAATTTAAAAATATGGCAATTATACATAATGAATTATTATTCAGCCTAAAAGAAAACATTGTGTCATATACAACAATATGAATGATCCTAGGTGTGTTTTTCTGATACAAGGGCATCGTGGCAGTCAGGAGCCAAGGTGTAAGTGTTACTGCTCTGAGATAGAGACGGTGTCTCCAGTGGAAGTGCTACAGCTCTGAGAGGAAAGGTATCCTGGTAGCTGGTAGCCAAGGAGTATTACATAGTCACACAGCACAACAAATCTTTATTGGAAAGTAAACATAGGAGGGTGGCTACCTCTGTTCCAGGGAGAAACAGCAGGGAATTGAACAGAAACAGGCCTTATAGTGGTTTTGTGGGGAGGACTTTTCCAGGGTAAAATTTTCAGGATGGGAATTGGTGGAATTGGTTGGATTTTGAGCTCAGTGATTGGTGAGTTTTGGGCTTAGTGTTTGGTGGGCTTTTCAAAACCTGACAGTGAGCTAGAACTTTTCAGTGAGCTTTGACTTTTCACCCTATACTAGGTGATTTTATACTAATTGAAATAGTGCATGCACAAGATACACCTGTATGGTCTCCTATGTGTATAGCATCAGAAGAAATCAAACCAGTTGAAGTAAAGGACAGACTGAAGAGGGAGGAGGAGCAGGGAGAGAAAGAAAATGCTCACCAAAATGTACAGTTTTAGGTAGAAGAGTAATTTGTATTAGGGATCTAATGCATTACATGATAACAAAATAATGTACTGTGTGTTTCAAAATTCTTAAAAGAATAGATTTTAAATTATTTTCTTCTAAAGCGTATGTGAGACAATTGATTTTTCAAAAGAACCCAGCTTGTTTTAATTAGCCATTTTAAACTACAGCTACATAAGACAGTACCACACTATGTCCCTTAAATGTATTATACAATTGTTATTTAAAATAATTTTTAAAAAGTCATTTAAAAATAAAGAAGTCAGCTACCCCATTGTGGAATTGCCTCTTCCTTCTGATGTATAAATGAGAGCAACTTCTTGCTTCCCCAGTCTCCAAAATCACTCAAAAAAGGTCAGTCCTCATGTTGACATGCTAGTTACGTATACTGTGTGCTTTTCATTAAAGGAGAAATGGGCACATCTTGTTTAAACAGTGTGTTCCTGGCAGATTTTGTTTTCACAGTTATTGTGTCCCAGTTTTCTCTGGAATTTAAACATTCTATTCTTCCTTGAAACTCCTTATGTAAGAAGGTAAGGAACACAACATAACTTCAGGAAGTCCCTGAAACGGACCAGATTTAGTACCCCCTCCAATAGTATGAAATAAAAACTCTAAAGAAGACACTCAGAGGAGCCAAAATACAAAGATTCTGAGACCAGACAAGCTTCCTGGAAGAAGCAGAAACTTTCCAAACTACCTGAAAGAGGTTGAGATCAAAGTCACTTGGGAACGGCACTTTCCATCCTGTTGAGTTGCCTGCAGGCTGTTGAGTATGTTCCAGGTTCCCAGATTTTGTGAGCTGTCATCCATGCTGGGAGGGCTTTGGTGATACAGCTGTCTTTGAGTAAATTTTGCTCCTGCAAGTAACCCCTCACCCATATTTCTGTAAGTAACCATAATAAAACTCATTGGTTTGCTAAGTTCTTCTTTGGTGGCATCTGAACTCTTGTGGCCTCCCTATCTGGTGTGAGTAGATGTGTGTGTAATATCTCTCTATAAATAGTTTTGTCACATGACAGTATTAACAACATTTACTAACATAGGACCTTTGACTAGTTGAAATCATCATTAAAATCCATCTTTGAGGCATTCATTTTCTAGTTATCTTTTAATGGTAACATTTACACACAACCCCATCATGTCAACTGTAATCTAAGTTATTATCATGTATATTGTCTTGATAAACTATCATGTGCTGTTTGTGCTCACTGAGAAGGTGGCTCTGGAAGGGAGGTTGACTCCCAGCTTTCAGAACAATGTTCTATCAAGTGTTCTCCAAGCCCTCCTGCTGTAAGTGAGGCTGCTCTGCAGGCTTTGTAACAGAGAGTGGGTAGAAAAGAAAACAGCCAAAGAGCAAAAACATCATGCTTTTGAGAACAGCTGGAGGAAGAAAACATTTTCCAACAAAGGTTACCATTTTTTATCTCATGATAGAAAAGTGCTTGCTGAGCAATGGGACAGAGAAGCCAGCAGCCCATTCACGGAGAGAATGCCTTGCTCCACCTACACGATTTCAGCACCAGTTCCACAATACCGCTTCTATCAAGGGTATCAGTTGCTACCAGATGGACTCTTGTAGCAGCAGTTTTATTGCCTCAGGATATACTGAAAGAGATCAATCCTCTTTTTACTGAAAAATATTTGCATTTAAAATCTAGGTTTGCTTGATGATCTATCAAAATTGATTTTTTTCTATTGTACCATCAGAAGAATCATGCTAAAAATCAAATATAATGAAAAAGTAGCTTTGTTCATATTTCCTTTGTTTGTTTTGCAGTAAAAAGTACATAAAGCATGTAGCCTGTCTCTATTAGCTTGCATCAACATCTTCCACCTGCTTTTCATACTGTGACTGAAATTGAGAATTAATTCAACCACCCACTGAATATTCTTACAGAATTTGATTACATATAAAATCTATTTATTATGTATGTCTATATATAATTATATCTACATATTCTCTCAGCTATATATCCTTTTAGTAGACTCACTCTTATATTAGATTAATATTTTTCCCCATCACAAATTACTACCCACCTTTATGCTAATACATTCCACATCTATATTTACTGCTCAGACTTCTTTTTTGAAATCTGCACATTCCCTAACACCTGGAGGTCTCTTGGCAACCACCTCATCATTGCCTCCTATCTCATTCTGCTCAGACTGCCATTACCAAATGCCACAAAGTGTCTGGCTTAAATAACAGAGATGGCTCTTCTTACCATTTTGAAGGCCTATTCAACACACTGGTTGTTTCACTTCCTGGTAGGATCCTCTTCCTGGCTGTTAAGTAACTTCTTTCCCCTTGAAAATCCACCTTTTCTTTTCTTGGTGCACAAATAGAAAAAGATCATTCTCTTTCAATTCTTAACAGACTACCAACCCTATGAGATTAGGGACTCATTTGTGATTCATTTGACTTTAATTACTTCCTAAAAATTGTATCCTCCTAAAAATCTCACCTCCTGTGCTGGAGGTTAGAACTTCAACACAGGGATGTGGAGAGGGCACACACATAATATTTATAATAGCAATACATGCAATGTCCTGAAACCTCTTTTCCTACTTTATTCCTTAGTTCATTTTGTAGCTATGGTTGATTGAATCATGTCCGCCTCACCCCAAAGGTAACCACATCCAAAAAAACCTTACCATAAAGGATCTTATACTGTAAGATACAGTAAATTCATAAGCTTGAGTTATACCAGCTACCTTAGGTCACCCAGAAAGGATCAATGGAACCACAAAAGTTCTTACAGGAGAGAAGCAGAAAGTACAGGATTCATGAACATGGAGCAGAGGGAAGAATGTTAAGTGGTTTGAAGAAGCTATAGGTTTTTGGAGAAAGGGCCATTAGAAGCAGATACAAGCGAGGACACACATCCTTCCCTCTGAAGGAATCTGACCTGCCATCAGTTTGGATTTAGTTTAGTGGTCTGGTTTGGTATTTTTTGACTTCAAGAACTGTAAAGCAATAACTTGTGGATTTCTCTGGTAAGGCATGAATTACACCTACTTTAGAGTTGAGCACATGGCAATTCTCACATTGTGGGTTCTATTTTAGACTGAATGTGACTCTTTAGGGCTTTCTCAGTATTGTCTGAAGTTGTCTTCTCACTGTTCATCAACATTTCTTTCACTTATTCTCATTTTTTTTCTCCTTTGCCTTTCCCACTGTGAAACTTCTTAGAGTAGACTATTGTGTTCCTGCTCTTGTGGTATCGGCCGCCACGAACCCAGTGGGAAGAGATGCTACTGAGTGCTTGGCAGACAGGTACCTTCATGATAGGCACCTGCATGAGTATTTGACTATCTGTGGAAGGACACACTATTCATTCTTGAGTCACTAAGAACACAACACAAAGAGCCTCATTTTTCCGAGGATGAGATCCTTGTACTGGTGCAAATAAGACATTTTTGAAATTTAGTCAGATAAAAAAACCAAGAGGTGTTCACAGCAGAGGGGTTGCACTTGGACAGCGGTAATGCAATGATGGAGCTAAATCAGTGCTTCTAACTGTGTTGGTCAAGACGCTTTGAGTAACAGAAGAACCAGGAGTTTCTCAAAACAAAATGGATAATAATTTTGATTTCAAAAGCCAAATGTGTGTCCTAGATTACCACTGAAATAATATTAGATGTCTTCACATAGCTTTAATATAGTAAATGTTTGTATTTAAAACTGTATTATTAGATCATTTCATCTTAAGCTATAGAAAATATTCATGGAAAATCACTATCACCTCTGTAAATTGAACCATGATTCAAACTGAAGACATTTTAATGTGACTTTACTTACTCTCTAGAGATAACAGGAAGATCTCCTAATAAAATAATTAGCATAAATGTTCATTTTCACATTAACATCACATTTTCACTAATATAAACTTTATTACTTTAGTTAAAATTTCATTCAGTCTATTTGTCTCTCAGAGATATGCATCATAGATTAAAAACTATAACTTTATTATTTATTACAACATTTTTCACTGAGACCTACATTATAATATATGCCATTATAAATACTTCTAGGAGGCAAGGGAAGCTTCTAAAAAAACTACAAATGCTTTAGATCCAAACTCCATGGTGTAATGTGAGAAAATGCATAGTAGTATTATTATTAGTTTAGATACATCAGGCAGCATCATTTTTTAAATTGATGTTTTGAGCTGTGTTTCAACACAAATATCTGAAGTTTAGTTACTGTAATTGACTACAATTTTGACAAATTTTAAACTACAAAATGTTGTTTTCTCTCTCTCTCTCTACATACATACACACACATAACATACACACTTTTATGCCATTAAGTAGTAAACTAAATTAAAAAATATAAACTCAGATGCATTTAAAAGTTAAAAAGGTATCTGTTATAATAAATTATAGTTGATGCTATAATATAGAAACTGTGTATAATATAGTAAGCTCTGAATACACAAGTGCCTTTATTATAGGCAGTAAAATATTGTAAAACTCATTACTAATTTGTGAAATGAAAATACAAACTTTGTGCTTGGAGAAGCAGGGACATATAAGATTAATGAGTACTATAAATATAAATGTAAAAGTAAGTAAATCATTGAATTTACAAATAATCACTTTATAAATAGGATATTTAAAACTATTCTTCAATTAATGTGATATGATAATGTGGAAAGTCATTTTCATCAGATTCAAAACTCTAACAGAGGATAGTGGTGAAAAATTATGACTCATTGATGTTTGATTTTTCTTTTAAACACTTCCTTGGTTTATTACTGCATCTAGAACTTTTATCATAAGAAGTGAATTCCAATTCTTTAGTCAGATATTTTTCAATGAAGGTTGGGAGTCTGGACCACACATTGCATGCGGATAGTGAGTTGAAAGCAGAACTTGGCTTTTTCATGTGTATGAACATTAAAGAACTCCAGATAAACTTAGGCAAATATTTTATATCTTGGGAAGGAGAGAGACAAGGTATACAAACTTTGTTCAAATCAGTTTTTGCATGAGGAGGATAATTTCATCTTTGTTTTAAAAAATCTATACAAAGATGGATTTATGTCTTGGAATCACATTATTAAAATTTGCTCCAAACCTCAAATCTGGATATGAAATTTTTGTTGAGTAAATAATATTATATATTGATAGTATTTATCTAATTATGTATGAAGATTTAATTTCCTATTCCCAATGAAGGTCCTAATGAGGTCAGCTTTTATAACAGAAAAATTTCTAGAAACTTCTCTTTTTTCTAGTTTTCCCATTATTCTCTCACATTTTCTTCATTATGATTAAATAATAATAAGAGATGATTAGATACTGGGCACTGCTTTAAATGCTATATACAAATTAATTCATTTAACTAAGCACATTACTGAAATAATTGTCAAAATAAATAGTTCTAGTGTAGAGTTTACATAAATGATTCACTGATAAAAACAGAACTCATTGATTTCGGAATGTTTAGAAGACAGTTACCTATTTAGGAGTTGCAGCAGGAGACAAAGACATTCTACCTCATTATATGTACTCTGAACATGTCAACTATGTGACATGGATTATTGATGACTTTAGGATTATGCAATATTACACAGAGTGCAACCCTCGAAAATTCTCACCATTCTAGCATTTCGAAGAATTTTTCTGAAGTGCATCTTTAGATTTTAAATACAACCAATATGAAGATTTTTGAGGTGCTATGTATAACTCCAAACAATATACTTTCTATATCTTCATATTAACTGTGGAAAGCAGTAGCCATCCAAACCAATGCCATATGCCATGGTTGAAGAGAAATATAATGGGCTTAACTCTCCTCCTTAATCTCTAAAAAAGCATCTTCCAATATTATATCAACAATATATAATTATAGTTATTATATTAGATTAAATTAGATTAAAACACACTCATGAAGTGTCCAATAGCTGTACAACCATTATAAATTTCAAATTTCCTCAGTTAAACCACAATGAGTTCTATAATGAAGTCAAAGTAATGAGTAAAGACTTTTAAATACTAAAAAAGAAAATGATAGGTAAACAGAGACATATTTGTAATAATGTGAAAATATGTCCTACAAATTCTTTGAATTTGAGATTAGTAAACTAGAATTTTCAGACCCTTTAGGGTGTCTAATGGCACATACATTATATGACCAGAGCTGAAATGAAACTAAATGCCTATTCTTTTGATGTTTCTTCTTTCTCTTTTAAAATGATGATAGGCCAGGTGATTGCTTCGGATTTCTGTAATTTTTCATTACAGAATTACATGAATAACAAAATCTGACAGTGTTTATGTTCATGTTAGTGAAATAAATGAAAGCTGCATGGCATTTGTCATTGAAGATGTGATTCTCCTTTATTAGAAAAGAATGATGATCAGAAGCCAAAATGTAGAACACATTTATTCTTCATATTCACACAAAAAATCTACTTGAAATTTTGAATAACTGGTAATTTCTTTGTATTTCTTAGACTAATAACTGATTATTATTTTCTTTTATATTTTATTTAATTAAAAGTAGACTGACATGTTTTTTAAACAAGTACCTGTAACTCTAAGTCTATTTTATTGTATTTTTTCCACATTAATTGTATTTTATTTTACTAGTCAAATTATTGCTGCTATTACTATTATTTAGTATTTATAATGTATTTTGTTAAAATGTGTTTGAGGAATTCCAGTCTTTAAAAAGTAGGAGGCCCTAACATCAGTGAAACTATGTATCTTGATCTGGAGAACAAATGACTTTGATAATAAATACTCCAATTGTTTGTTACCACAAACGTTAGGAAAAGATTAATGATATTCCAAAGCTAAATCCTCTCAGCCTTGGAGATAAGAAAGCCACCTCCTGCTCACAAGCTTTGCCTCTGCTTTTCACGAAAGTCTTTAGTCATTTTTTAAAATTTAATTTATTTTTCTTCTTTCACATAATACATATATCAACACCCTGCCTACCTTCCCTCCATTCCTCCCAGCTTCCCCCATTATCCTTCTCCTTCTATTTTGTATCCTCCACCCCTCCTCACTGCCCCCCCCCCAAATTCTCTCCATGGAAGAGAGCGGTCCTCCCATTGTTACTACTCAAACAGGGCACAACAAATGGGACAAGGCCAGGCACTAGTTCTTGGACCAGGCAACCCAGCTGGAGGAAATGGATCCCAAGGGCAGGGAAAAGCATCAGAGAATGTCCACATATACTCTAGCCTGCAGGTTATCTTCAAGAACACCAAGCCAGACAATCACAAGACATAGTTGATTTTAAATGTTAAATAGTTGACAGTTTTTTTAAAAAAAGGCTGTCCTTCAGAAGACAGTGAGGAACACCTATCCTGGAGAAAATTACTTCATTAACAGTCACACACATACTTTGGTAACCTGTCTAATTATATATCAACAATATATAATTATGCTTATTAGATTAATAGCTCAAGTGACCAACAGCTGTACAATTACTATAAATTTCAAGTATTTCTTCAGTTAAACCATAGGAAATTCTATAGTGAAGCTAGTCTAGGAAAAGAAACTAAACTTTCCCTCCTAGATTAACAGAAAATGGCATCTGATAGTCAGGATGCCATGTTAGAAGTCCTAGCACAGAGGCCCAAACATTTTAGACACTTGTATATAGTTATTAGAAATGTTGTCCTTATATTTTAAATATTGATTATGATGAGAAAGCATTTAAGCATTTAATTATAAAAGTAATGCATATATATATATATATATATATATATATATATATATATATATATATATACACACACATGAAGACGATACAAAGTATTATCCTTGAAGTAAATATAATATCTAAGATATAGAGTAACAGAAGTAACAATTCTATTGAAAAGAGAGGAAAGATTGTGTTTAAGCATTTTAAATAATTATCTGTGGTAATATTAACATCAGTAGTTAACAGCCATATGCAGGTAATAATAACAAAACAAAAATAGAATTAATTAAAACTATTGCCACACATTGGATATGTGGTGGTGCATGGCCATAGGTGAATATGAGTTGGGTTGCATGAGGCAGGAAGGAATGGGATTCTTGTAATTTTCATTAAGTCATCTTTTCTCTTTGTTAACATAATGCTAATGCCATTTTGACTGTAGAACTTAAAATCCTTAATGTGGCAGATAGGTTGGCATGCATGTTCCTAGTAGAATAAGGCAAAGAAGGAACCATGGGGAAAGATTCTGCCAGGAGGAGAGGATCAGAGCTTTTCCTCTACACAAGAATGTCATGGGCTTCCAGCCTCCAATGGTCCTTACAGAAATGCCTTTTCAATAAAGAGCTTCTTTACTTCTCCATGAAAACAATGGAGGAGCATCTGTAATTGACATTATTTGCCTACCTTGCTCTTATCTCCATCTTTCCAAAAGTTAACAGAGCTGCCATTGGAAAAGGATGAAGGATGAGGAGTGAGAGGTGAAAACAAATAAAAACCGACCCTTTTCTTTTTTGAGATGCCTAAAAAGAATTAGGAAAAAAAGGTTGGACCTACTAAATGTTGACTTGATTTTAGTGTGTCAGTGAAAACAATGTTGGTTGGTATAATTCACCAATTCTATAAAGATTGAGTAAGAGAATCAAGAAGTATAGTCTCCCTACAGTACAAACATAGTCATCTTAATGAAGAAAAAACTAGAGAGTATATTGAATCATTGCTGCATAGGGTGCTCTGAGCTGCTATAAGGTCACACGATGGACCAGCAAGACCAAAAACACCACAGACAGGAAAAGAATTGTAATTGGACAAATTGAGGTGGAAAAGGACACATAAAGTTGTGGACTTTTATGCATAGAACTAAAATTAAAACTTTATTAGAAATATTTTTGATAGAGACATAAATATTATGCTTAATATAGAGTGAGAACACATGTAATATATCTATCATCTATTTATCTATTTATATGTCTGTCTATCTATCTATCTATCTATCTATCTATCTATCTATCTATCTATCTATGTGTGTTATGGCACACAATTTAATGTGATATTGTATTGAGCACAATAAATTTAGCTAGTCCAGTATAGAAACGGGCTTGGCTTAAGAGCAGCTTATCTGAGAGTGCCCACTGGGGATAATCTGATAGGAAACTCTACAGAAGAGTGCATGGCAACTGTTCAAAAACAAACACGAATGCCTGCTGTAATAATTGAGTCTCAGCAGGGAAGATTCTAACTCTGTGTTTTCTGTATTGATTAGAAAAAAAATTGGAATATTGGGTCCCATTCTAAGAAGACTCAGAAAAAAAAAAAAAAAACAACCTAGGGGAAAGTGACCATAGTTATGAAGCATCCAGAAATTATGACAGGTGAGAATGCTTGACACTTTAGACGAATTAGTTATGGAAAATGAAGATGTATGAGGCTTATGCGTTATCTTCAAATATGTGAAGGGGTATATAAGGTAGGATAGAGGAAGGATGAGGCTTACTTTGTAGAAGTTCAGTTCTGCTGAATAATGACAGTGGACAGGTATAGGATTATAATGCGTCATATTGTACAACCGCAGTTTTACTTGTGTAGATGCACAGATCTGATCACTCTGTCCATAGTGGGTTTATATTTTTTGAATGTGCATACCTACATATACACATGTTTAATAAGCTTGTGCCTCTTCTAATTTTTCTTTTCATATTATTTTATATTCTCCACTGAGGCTTGAACAGCTTTTCTGTTTTTTTTGTAAGCATTGTGGTATCTAACTCCAGGCTGTAGTTGCCAAAGAAGGAAACTGTGAATGTAATTTGAGTTTGGCAGAGCAAATTATATCAAAGAAAATGTAATTAAAATTCATAATATGTTATCCTAAAGGCTAAAAGATGTTGGTTCTTTTTTTTATAAATAAAACTTATCAATTGTGTGGTAGATTGTAGTAAATGGTTTCCAATTCTACCCAACCCTTCATGTAAACCCACTTATCTGCTCTCTGATCAAAAGGGAGAGTCCTTCTCATCATCTCATGAAATCCGGATTGGCTTTGGAGTTGCTTGACCCAGTTAACACATGAGAAAAACAATGTGGGAATTAGAACCAAGACCTGGAGTGGTTGTGCAGCTCTTGCTTCACCTGCTTAGAACACTGCCTCTACCACAGCTCAGGGTCAGCAGATGAGAGATAGGAAATATGAAGTAGAGATGAGCTAGCTGTCTTGGGATGTTCTAGACCACCTCTCTGACCCAGCACCTTACAAGGCACCAGTGACTGTGGCCAAGGAGAGTTCTTAAACTAAACAAGCAGAAAATACCCCTAAGTGCTTGTAGAGACAAGCCTAAGTTGTTGAATTATGAATAAACTAATTATTGTTTGAAGCCATTTGGTTTGGGGATTGTTTGTCTCAGAACAATGGATATTTTAGACAGACAAAAATTCCACAAATGCCATTAGTTGAGTACATAGACAATTAAGTCGAGGTCACAAGTATCACTATGGGAACAATAAACTAATTGCCTCATGCTGGGCAAACTATAGTAGTATGACATAAGCAAATCCTTTAAAGATATTTATGGTCTTAATTCACATCTTATAGCTTACCAATATAGAATGCACATGTTCTCAATGGCATTATGAAATAATCATACAATACAAACAACTTCATATTTTATAAGAGAGAAAGGGAGAGCAACATTCATTTTTTATCTAAACTTTCTCCAAATAATTCTAGCATCTATGTACAAACTTCAAATTATTTTCAAGTTTAGAAACATATAAGAGACATTTTATGTCCACAATATTAACTATTTTCACAAGGTATTCATAAGCATCGTGTAAGTCTAACACTGTATCTGTTGGCTTTAGAAGAAAATCAGGTCAAAATTAAAAGGCCTCTGTAGATATGGGATATAAAACCCTGGATTCTCCAGATAGACAGCTACCTCAGCACATCTATATTCTTGTACATATCATAACAAAACTTACTTGAACATAGGTGTAAGAAAGTGGGGAGAATCCCTCATCTCTGAGAAAGGTCTCTAGAGGGAGGTCTTTCTGGTAGGGTGGTCTGAGAAACCCTTCTCTTTCTGGCTCATGGTGCTGGTCTTCCCCAACTACTCATCTTCTGAGTGTTCCAGGATAAATTCTTAAGCATCAAATGCTTTCTAAACTCAGCAGTGACACAAACTGGATGGGCGAAGAGAATGTGTTTCTGAGGAAGCTGGTGAATTTGACCACCATGCCCAAACATGATATTTTATTGTATGTTCTAGGCACATATGTGATATAGATAGCACTGGTCACTAGAACCTGATATTTATGTACAATGCAATCTTGCTTTTCAAGGTTGGGTAGCCTTAGTCTTTCTAGCCCACAGAATGTGACAAAGTTGATACTATGTCATATCTTTTATTATTTATAAAATATTGTGACTTCTGATTTACTGGCAGACTCTTATTGGTTTTGATGAAGCTGGCTGACATGTAAGAGAAGACAACATGGCAAGATTATGTGAAGAACACATGGTTAGAAGTAGTGCAGAATCAAGCCATTCCACCTCACCACCGCAGGTGGCTGTTTTCTGACAACAGCACTTTTGTGAGTTCAGAAATGGGTTCTGTCTAGCTGAGCTTCAAGTGTTCTCACTGCATCTTCTGATCTCATAGCAACCATGGGAGCATCCCTGAAGGAGCAAAGTCATACCTAGATTCCTGGCCTATGGTTATTAAAGATAGTGACTGTCCTTAGTTTCAGTTTTAGGTAACTGTCCTTAGTTTCAGTTCTAGGATACTTTTAAGTGATAATTTTTACAGATCAATAAATAACATATCATGAAAATATGAAGAATTAAAATTGTTACAGGACAGAGAAGTTGTACTGGTGCCTAACTAGAGCCTTCATCTCTTCTGACAAGTTAATGTTCATGGTATTACACTTTATGCTATTAGAGGAGAAAGGTAAACACTAACCCAACCATAAACCCTCCAATCTACAATGATGAACTTCCTGTGCAATAGTGGTACAAAGCTTATGGGAAGAACCAAATATCTTATTTAAGGTCCACTATGAGATGGAACCCATTTCTGGCATTGCTTGGGTGGCCAAGAACCTAAGAACAGACACATTAGGGACCTAGGGGAAAACAAAATACTGTTGTTTTGCTAAAGGAACATAGAAATAAAATGACTCCCAATAACATTCTGCTATTACTTATAGATCAGTTTTTGCAATAATCAGAGAAGCTTCTTCCTGTACCAGATGAGAACAAATACAGAGACCTACATCTAGACAATGTGCATAGCATAAGAGACCTTGGAACACTTAGTCCTAAAAGGAGTGTCTCCCCTCAGGGTTCAGAGAACCCTGCAAAAGAGGAAACAGAAAGTCTATAAAAGCCAGAGTTGATAGATGACACCAATGAAACAATGTCTTCCATGCACATCAGGACTGATGCACATATGAACTCCCAAAGACTGCAGTAGCATGCACAAGATCTATTCAGGTTAAAGACAGATGGGGTCCCAGCACTGAACAGGGGAATTGGATATGGGCTTTATTTTTCTATTGGTCTTAGTTTTTAAGAGAATATCATTCTTATTTCTTTCCTTATGAAATGTGCTTACCCTTCTCACTTTTTTTAGAGTATTCTTTTTAAAACGAATCTAATTTCTTTAATTTTACCACTTTAGCAATAGTCAAATAAGAATGAAAAAATCCTGGAAAAAATATCTAAAAATTAGTAAGTTCTTATTTCCCTAACACAAGTCCAAAACAAACTATGCATTTTTTCCTATGCATTTTGTATTTCAATATATATAAAGGCAATTGCATATAATACATTCTACAATTTGATCTGATTTATCAGGTAAACTATTCATCTAAAGTAGTACAATGTTAATTGCATTTTAATAATTTGTAAATATCTTTTATACATTTGTTCTTTCTGATTTGGTATTTTATACAAAACATATGCAGAGTCTGATATTATTTAGTTTATAACATAATTTTATTTACTCTCTACTAAGAATTCTTTTAAATTTATTTACATATGTTGTATGTGTGTGTTTGTGGAGGTCAGAGGACAAGTTGCAGGAGTCAGTTCTCTCCTTCCACCACACTGGTTCATGGGATTAAACTCTGGTCATCAGGCTTGACACTGAGCCATCTCATGCTCCTATTAGGATCTTTGTTGATAACAAAACAGATATAATCACTTAAAGTAAATAATTAAAACAATCCTTTTTTCTTGCATTTCCTTCTGTATGTGTGAGTGGGTTATGCATGCCATAATGTTTGTGGAGGTCAGAAGAAATCCCTTGGGAGTAGGGTCTCTGTGTCCAATGCATGGGATCCAGGAATTAAATTTAGGTAGTGTAACTTGGAGCAGGTACCATCTTACTGGATCCAAAATAATTCTGTATTCTTGAAATTTTCATTTATTTTTCTCATTCAATATTTGCTCATTTAACAAATATTTTTCAAATGACTAGTGTAGTGAGGCAGTTTTTAAAGACTGATAAATTCCCATATAAAGTAACAAGTATACGCTAAATGGATCCACAAATAAGATTTAGAATATTGTGTTAGAGGCCAATAAAATTTACTTAAGGTCTATTAAATTGATATACAGCTCTATTTCTGATAACAAATTGACTGTTTTTTGAATATGTCAGAAATAAATTGATGCAATATACTTACATAAAGAATAAAAGTAAGATTTGTCTTTGTTAAAACCAGTTCATCCTGTTAAGTTTATGGCAGTAATAAAGCATAGGATAAATATATTCTTCCAGGAAATAGAGAAAATTAAGATTCAGTTTGTTTTAATTTAAAAGCAAAATAAAAGAGAACATGTTATGGTTGCAATTCAAAACAGCAACAAGAGTGAAATTTAATTTTAATCGTTAATTTTCAGTTAACTGAAAATCATAAATATTCCACTATGTAAGGTACTGGATATGAAATTGGCCATGGTAGATATTTGTGTCATAAAGTGTTTTGAGTTTGAGCAATGATTGATATTCTCAGACATCAGAATTGCATGAAGACAGGATTTATTTTCAGCTTAATAGAATTGTTCCTAAGTGTTTATTGTTGCTAGATGTCATCTCTAACCCTTCCTTTAATCTACCAAGATAGTGCTTGTTGCTATGGGCCTATTGTACAGGTAAGCAAGGCAAATGTCTGGAATATCACTAAATTGGTGCTATTCACAGAGTAAGTTAGCAGGAAAGTTGTGACTTAAACATTGATTTGGTCTGAGTTCCTCTCATTCATGTCATGATGTCTATGGAAAACAGAAAAACCTTATCTTTTATTACGTCATTTGATTTAGAAAGCCATGAAATTTATGAGTCAAAGTCATTGCTAGGTCTGGCAATTAGTTATTAAAAATAGCTTTATAAAACACACCAATATGTCCTCTACCATAAATTTTTTAAGTTGGTCATATCTGAGCATGGGAATAATTCTCAGGTCAAAAACAAATGCAGTCTTCATGCAATTCTGATGTCTGAGAATAGCATTCATTGCCCGATCTCAAACATAATCCTGCTCTGTGTAAGAGTTTTTCATCTAAATATGGAAGACATGCACTATAATTACTGGTTTCTTCTTGTAAAAGGTGATCCATGAGACTATGCTTACAATACTTCCTACCTTTCTTACTGTCATACTACAAGAGAATAGAACATTAACACAACTCTAATATATAATAAGGGACCTACGAGTTTGAGCTCTCTGAACATTAAATAAAATTGATAATAGAAGGAGAGGTGAGCTGTGGCAGTTCAGGGGCAGCAAGAGAATTAAGACAGGATGAAAGTCAGTCTTTTGGTTTGTATAGCATGAAGGACAGAAAACCCTTGAACATTATCCAGAATGAGTTAGTGCTTACTTCTCTTACCCTTTTATTGTCCTTTCAACTTTCTTTTCCCTGAATGCAGCTGCTTGCTGAGAAACTAACATTTAAAACTTCTGACTTTCTTTAGGAATAGAAAAACATAGTGACACTAAGCCAGAAGAGGAGGCTGATAGCAGAGGCAATAATGAGTTTTGTATAGATGAAAGGATAGAACGTGAATGACAGGAAGATATTGCATTGTCACTGTGACTAGGGAAGAGGGAAGGTCAAGTCTAAGAAGGATGCCCCATGGGTTTAGAGACGCAGAATGATATTTTTCAATGGAATAATGTTTCAAAATTATAGATACTCCATTCAGAAAGGCTTTCTCATAATGGCACAAGTCTACTTCTGTTCTGAAAAAGAAGTAGCCTTCACTGACCTTTTCTTGTCCATGATTAAAATTCAGTTTACCAGATTTTTTTCATTATCTCAAGATATATTTACAATAACGGTTCAACCTTAATCTGACTTGGGTTTTTTTAGCTTGGGAATTTCTGTTTTACAGTCTTCTACTGTAAATACTTCATAGTATTTCATTTTCTGATGCAAGAATCGTCAAAGGAGATAGATGATCAGATTGTCTCCTATGCAACAGAGCTCCTCACTTAATTTAAATGGAAATGTGTATTTTTATGGAAATTCAGGCCCATTGATGAACAGAGATAAGATGCCTCTATTAAGGAGAGTAGTGATATAAAAACTGTCTTAGAAAACTCTTTAAAACAGTAAAATTTACAGTGATGTCAGAGAATGTTAAATACACACACACACACACACACACACACACACACACACACTCATACAGGCCAATTAAGCTTTTCATTGTGCAATATTTGATCACAAAATTGGAAACCCTAGAATAATGGTTTTGGAAGACAGGTGGAATACACACATCTCTAATCAGCATACAAACTTCAATTGAAAGAAGTAATTAGCACATTGTTTTCTCTAAGTATCAGCTACCAAGGAAACATGACTGAGCCAATAGATTAGGTAATTCTATGGGTCAATTCTATGGGCCATTTACTATGTTCGTTTATCTTTTTTCCTGAGAACAGTAATGCAGTCATGTTTATATTCCTTTGTTATAACACCCTGAAGAAACATTTAATGGTCTTGTGTCTACCAATGAGAAGTTTGGAAATAATTTATGGCTATTTCTATGCCCCAAATGCAGGTGGGTCATGTAGATATTTCCTTATCAGTGAACTGTGAGGCTGTGAGCTGTGTCTCCACCATCAGTGTCTTCACCCAGCCTAAAGTAACTCACCTGACACTTGTCATCTTATGGTATCTGATCTCTGCCATCTCTCTATGCCAATCCACCTCAGTTCAAACTCAGCCACTTAGGCAATTTAGTTTACATTTCCTAAGGAGCTGCCAATGTAGTCTGGTACAGAGGAAATTGATTCCAATAGGAAATAATAGGGGTGTGAATGGAGGTGAACAGAATAGGATTCAACTTAGGAAACTTACTGTTCAAGATTTGGTAAATGTGTAAATATATATTTTTTCCAAAATTTAAATCATGTTAAGGCTAGAAAAAATTTCACCATTATATAGCACATACCTTCATCATCCTTTGGTACAATGGTAGGGCCTCAGAGTCTCTCTAGCCATCTCCTGTGCTCTTATGTCTTGCCCCTGTTCTCTTTTGCTGTAACATTTCACAGAAAGGAGAACATTTTCCTCCAAAGCAAATCACACAAACGAGGTTTACTGGTTGTATCTTCCTATGGCTTTCTGTGTAGGCATTGGACATCTGTAAATTATTTGGTCTGTTTTGTGTGAGAGTATATTATTAGACACCCCCATTCCAAGGACTTCTGCCTCAAATCCAGAAGGAAGGAAAGGTACATATAGAGGTAAGAAGACAACCCTTGGAGATTTCCTTTTTAGTCTCTTTTATTAGATCACACCCTTTGTCTGCTACATTTGCATAAAGTATCCATTGTTACCATCCAAAGGATCTGCCTGGATAACATTCCCTGTGTCTTGCAGTCTTTGTTTCTTAAGGCTGTCATACTATGCTAAACTTTGATTAAATGTTGTGGTATGCATTTCTGTATTAAACTTATCTTCACTGATGAGAGTGCTGGCCATGATCCTTACCATAAATAAGAAAAGGTACTGCGCAATTCTTGTCCCTACATTGAATAGTGCCTTCTCCACACTGCTGCTATGGGCCATGACTATACCCACCCACCAATGTTTTCCATACACAATCAGTTTTAGAAGTATTGTCTAAAAAGGTTCATGACAACTGAATAGGGACACAAAGAGGAACATTAAGTTTCAGCAGCATGGTCTCATAAAGCATTTACTTTTATTTTCTTAAATGCGAAGAGTAAAGTGACCCTTACCATACTGTGTTGAAGTTGAACCTAAATAAAGACCCGGAGAATGAGGAGAGAGGGTAAGGAAGAGAACAAGGAGAGGAGCCATAGAGAAGTAACTACAAATTTAAATACTCTGTGTTTGCTACATGAGAAGTTCAGATAAAGCAGGTAAAATATGGTATTAAGAAAGTCTTTTTAGTTGTTATTGTGTTGTATATTTTTGAGAGGGAAAAGATATAGTTTAATTAGGACAAAGAAACTAGAAGTTGAACTTCTTCACAGCATTTGTTTTTCAGATACTTGATCTTATGTCTCAACGATTTCAGAAGTTGGCATTTAATTTGCACAGAGGGTTATGACTGAAACATACTTTTACTTTATCTTGAGGATGTTAAATAATCTGTCACTAAAGGATATAATGGGCTAGTGAGATGGCTCAGCAGGTAAAAGAACTTGCTGTGCAGTACAGCCCAAACACCTGAGTCAATACCCAAATTTCTATGCGAAAAGATAGATGTGGTGTTGCACATTTGTAATCCTAGCATCTTCAGCACCAAGATGGGAGGCAGACTATGGAAATTAGTCTAGGAGCTGGGAGGCCAGCAAACCTGGAGCACAAAGATTGGCAGAAACTCAAGAAAGCAGGCCTTAGTAAGGTAGGAGTAAATCAACTCCTGAGAGTTGTCTTCTTACCTCCACATGCATGATGAGGAACACACACATACACACACACACACACACACATCCCTCATATATACAGACACACAGATAATAATGATAACAAATAAAACAAAAATTGAAAGTCTATAGTATTATTTCTTAGGGACAAAAGAAGAAAATTAAACAGTGAATGGAACTTCTTTAACTTCTTTTCTTCTGGATTGCTCTACTGTTTAGATGGACGACAAAAAAAAAACAAAAAACAAAAAACAAAACCCAAAAACCAAAAACTGAACACAATTCATACTTTACCTATGCCTGTTGATTTGGGCTTTTGTTATTGTTTATTCAGCAGAAGATAACAATGAATTCAATTCTTTTTGAAAGCCCTTCATCATTCTAATAAGGCAATCTCTTGAGATAGGAGCATGAATGTGCAATGCATTAGACCCTTGTCTCCATTTCAGCAGGACACCTGGTCATACAGAGGACCCGATGTCTTTCTATGAGGAATGGGTTGCAGTTGGGAAAAATTCTTTCCAAACAGCCCCTGTTCCTGGGTTGTACTATTCAATGACCCTGAGAACCATGATTACCTCTGGCATGTGCTGTGTAATCACATAGATAGAATCTGAGTTTAGTAGAAGTTGGCAGTGGATTTCAAATGTTATTGCCACCATCCTAAAACTTGTAATAATGTTTTAATAAGGGACCCTCTGTCATCACTACTCCTGGAGAATTATACAGCCTGCTCTGTGGGAAGGGTTTGAAAGGGGTGAAAGATAATCAACTGCTTTCTTATGGCCTTTGGGAAAACACAATTTGTCAGAATGATCACCAGTGGGCATGTCCAGCTTTCTCCAAGGAATTACACACATGCAGCATCTTTAGGAGACAGTAATTCCACAAAGAATGCAGTCTTCTTTACTGTTTAAAGATCTCTTCTACTATCTGCTTTAAAGATGTACACATTGTCTTGTCAGTGCTTACATTTCCCAGATTTCAGTGTGTTCATATGATTGTGTTTGAAAGGCACATCAATGAGTTTGCAATTTCTATGTTATTGCTTCGAAAACAAAAGCAACTAGACTAAATTCTTTCTTGTTTCTCCTTTTGTCTGAAAGGCAGATGTGCTGGTAAGTAAACCTTGACCTTGTAGAAGAGGACAAGCCAGGTGAAGGCACAACAAGGGATAATGGAGCTCATCTCTTTGCAAGACCTGCTGAAGGAAAGCTCTTCTGCAAAACTCCAGGCTGCTTATCTGGCATCAAAGATTTAAAAGAGAAATTATTCTTTATTCTCAAGGCCCTTTAGAATAGTTTCTCCTAGCTAATGTACACCATAAGTTCTTGTGGTGTGCTCCACCATAATTTTTTTTAAAAAATCCAGAATAGCTGAATAATGAAAAGTTCTTAGTACTGGGGATTTGCACAGAAGAAGCATTATTAATTTGCATTAAAATGATCTAAAACTATATTGAACCAAATTTTACCTTCGATGATTTTCAGAGCACTTTGAGTCTAGCGTAGCCTCGAGGTCATCTTTATGAACACTAATTACAGTATAAGTCTATAGACGCTGGGACTTGAGTAAATCTATAATAACCTCATGACAAACTCCTGAAATTGCATTTTCAAAATAAATTCCTGAGGCTCTCTAGTTTCTCTGTAATTTATATTCATTATGAAAGCAGACTATAGGATGTGAAGAAAACTTTTGCAAATGTTCTCATCATTTGGGAACTGGATAAGGACACATATGCTTTTGAAAAAATTAATTAAAAACAGAAGTTTGTTTTATACCTTAGTATTTTCAATGATGAAACATGCTATGATTTAAAATATTATGTTGATGAACCAATTGCAAAGCTGATAAAGAATCCTGTACTCAAAAGAATACATTTTATGGTTACCTGCTCCAATAACTCTCTCAATGCGAATTCTTGAAGGATCAATTTCTTTTGCAAATTCATGGACTGCTAGGGATGGGTCTTCATAGGTGTCAGGATCAATGTATGTTTTAACTCCCGGAAAGTGCACTGCAACAAAATTCAAGATTGATTTAATTTAAGAGTATTTCAGTAGGCATATCTACAACTACATCATGTGAATGTATAAAGATGGGAGTGGCATAGTAAAACAGTCATTATTTATTTATTTGTTTGTTTCCCCTCCAGGTTGAAGACTGCACAAAGGGAAAAATGTAGAGATCCCACAGTGCATAAATTTTCTCTCTTGCTCTGCTTCTTGGCTGGTGTAAGTTCAACAGCCTTCGCCACATGATCCTACTTCTAGGATATACTATCTTACTATAATCCCAGAACTATAGAATAAGGTAACCACGGACAGGATCATCTGAAATCATGACCTCAAAGTAGATCCTTTCTCCTTTAGAAATCTAAGGTAAGGAAATGGGAATACTGCTGTGACTAAACTAGACTATCTGGGTCAGAAGCTTTGGAAATGGCTTATAAAAGGATCTGAAAAAAATTTGGAGATAGAGGACTGAGGAAATGTGAGGAGAGCTTAATGGTAATTCTGGAGGGAGCTCAGAAGATCAGAACACAGTCAGAAATGCTGAGAGTAAAGACTATATTCATGGAGTTTAGGAAAAAGAACTCTACTGGAAATTGGACTAGAGGAAATTAATGTTACATTGTGACAAACTATTTCTCCACCTTTTCCCTATGCCTCGAAACAGCTGAAGACTGAATTTAAAGGTAAGCAAAGGTGAATATAGTGGAGGAAATTTTAGGGCAGCCTAGTAAGACTCTTTCATTGTTGTGCTGGCTACTTTTAGCTATATTTACAAAGAGAACCATGACTTAAAAATATAATACAGGGGTTTGAAAAGACAAAAAACACAATTTTGTCAGAAAAAAAGTAAGTTTAAAGTTATGGATGAAGTGGGTGTGGTTGTAAAAGAAATTAGAACCATTAAAAGGAAGCTTTACTTTACTTTGGACAACAAGGTATGCCTTGAGAGCATTTCAGGCACTAGCAGGATTCTACCCATGTCAGCTTCAAGAGTATAAGTGCATAGGCTTACCTGAAAGATATTTTCTAGGAGGAGAGATCTACTGGCAAATACTACTCATACAGGACCATATAGACAGTTGTTTCTTTAAGATTATTTTCTATCTATCTATCTATCTATCTATCTATCTATCTATCTATCTATTTATTTATTATTCACTTTTCTCCATCATCTAGACACTAAGAAGACTACACTTATGGTTCAAACTGGCAAAAAAATCTTAGCATTATTCACTAAGTTTATTTTTGTAATGATGAATGGGGTCATGGAAGCTTCCACTCAACTTTCAAAGAAAGCCAAGAGACCTGGGCAATGTAGAGAAGACTTGATATTACTGTGGTAAGCCCTGATAGGAAAATGTATAAAGGTATGACAGCAAAGCTGAAGGTGGAATAGAGAACCCAGGAAGCTAAGGATCCTGGGAATATGGAATACCCGTTGAGAAAGATTATAGGCAGCAAGCAGAACCAGCTCAAGAAAGTGGTCAAGTGTGCTACAAACAGCTGATAGGATGTGATACCCAAGTCCTTTGTAACTTACATCACTCCACATGATCTAGATGCTAGCCAAAAAGCTACATGAATGTTTACTCTGCTTTACTTGTCTTGTTATGGTTCAAAAATTATTTGGTATTTCCAATTATTGACTTTTGGAATGAGAGTACTTATTTGGAATGAGAGATTGGATCTGGTCTCTGTGACTCTGGTCTAATAGGTGACTTTGAACTTTTCAGCAATGTTGAGATATGAAGACTTTAATGACTGGGTTCTGGGAAATGTAATGAATTCATTTAATGTTGCAAGATGCACATGAAACTTTTTGGAGTGAGGTGTAGAATGTCATGGTTTAAGGAGAAATATTTAGATATCAAGTTGATAGAAGGTAGACTTATGGTAGTTAATTTTGATTGACAACTTAAATAGATTGAGAAGTGCTTGGGGATTGATAAAGGTGCTCTTTGGGTGTATCTGTAAAGGTGTTTAAAGATATCAGGCATTAGGAGGAAGTCTTCCTCAAATCTTGGTGGAACAATCACAGGGGCTAGGGTGTGGATGCGATAAAAGAGAAAAAGGTGAAATTCCACAACATAGGCAGTTTCTCAGCACATTCTGCCCCCTCACTGCCACAAGTTGAATGTCTCTGCTCTATTAAGTCCTCCTACTGTGATGCATGAGACCTTTGAGAGCACGGGCAGAATAAATCTTATACCATGTAAGGTGTTTCTGACCACCAATTTTTCACAGTGGCACAAAAATCTCTAATACATAACATAAAATGAGTAGATAAAATTTTGTTTTGTTACATCTCAGAAACTAAAAGCCACACTCATTCACAATTAGATATTTTTTTAGTCTCACATTCCTACTGGAAAATCTTAAAAACCAACAAAAAATAAGAACGTGAGTTTAGAAGATGCAATAAGATGTTCATTGGTAGCTATAATTTGCTTCACTAATTATTCCTTGTTTGCTGCCTTCATTTATTACCTTTCACTTAGGTCTTCCTAGTGGTTTGAATGCACACATAAGAAAATTAGCGTTTTAAACAATTGTTGCAGAAAAGATTATTTTCTTGTGTATGTAGACCTGACACTGATTCTGAAATGTTTTGCTCCTGATGCCTTGCCACAGTTTAAATATGAGGAAAGAAGACATGGTTTGCACTTCTATGTTACATTCCTATATTCATAACCTCTATGTTATACTCATAACTTAATCAGAGTAATACTTTTAAGTTTAGCTCTAATTCTGCAAGATAATTAGCATCAGCTAAACAGATATACAGTCATGTTGAAAATATTACTTTAAAGACAGATAAAAATACCATTATAAATTCACATGTAATTTTCACAATTAAGCCATTAATTTAAAGTGATAATGCATTCCTATATAATAACTAGGCAACAATATTTCTTCCAGAAAAATGTAATATACGTAATAATGGGGAAAAAACATGGCCAAATGGATCCCAATTGTGAACATCAGGTTACCAATTTAATTCATCCTCGCCTTCTTAAACACTAGTTTCTTTTTCTTCACTTCCCTGGCGGCTTCAGGTTATTTTCAATAAATCTTGCTGAGTCCATCTGGTTTAGTGTATGTTAATCTGCTGCTTGGAAAGCAGATAATAAATACCTCAAAAGCACTGTTTCCCTCTGCACCTCAGTACAAAAAGCCCTGCAGTGAATCTTAAGGTTGCCTAGCATTAGTCATCTGGCCAAGAGTCTGCATCCAGGTTTTTGCCATCTGTTTACAATGTTTTGAGGTCATCTCAGGTCAGTTCTCTCAGGCATATGGTTCTTACACCACTTTAAAAAATGATAGGTGCCTTAGAATTTGCCCTAAACCATCAAGAAATTTATAATATCTTACTTAAAACCTATCCATGTCTTACGGGGTAATACGGATGGGGGAATCAAGCTCACTCTCTCTCTCTCTCTCCCTCTCTCTCTCTCTCTGCTTAATTTCAAACAAAAGGTTTAAATAGTTGAACAAGTTGTTCCATATATTATCTCTATACTTTGGTTAATTAAAGAACATCCCTTTCTTGTTAATTCAGTGTCTCACAGTAGAAAAGCTGTCTTGGCGAAGTAGTTTGCAATTTGGAGGTGAAGGTGGAGATGGGTGTTTGGGAGGAGAGAAGGGCAATTATCAAACTAACTATAGTGGTAATTATAGTTTGCTGAGGAAGAGATCTTCAAATGAATATAACCTTGTAGTCAGCACAGAGCTTTTCATACATATTCTAAGAGTTAAAGAGCTGATATACTTTTATAGTGCTAATGAATTGTAAATTGCTTTGTTGCATGATTAAGTGACAATCTCTTCAAAAAGGAATAAGAGTTCCTCAGCATGTCTATATCTAATGCTCCACTAAATAAAACTGACTCATGTTCCAGAGCTATATTGATGGAAAATAACTATACACAGTCACCATGTGTTTTTAGTAAATTCTATTTGTTGGGTTCTCCTGCAAGCGTTGAAGAAAAGATAGTCATTTAATGAGAAGCAGGTGCAGTTTCCACCTCAGATCTGGAAGGTAGATGAAACCCTTAAGGCCAAAAGGTTGGAAATGAATTTTTGTTTGTTTGCTTTCTCAACTCAGGGGATTACAGATTTGAATGGAGCTCTGGAGATGCCAGGAGAATACAGAATAGTGGCAAGAAACAATTGCAGTACTTACGGTGGCCATTCTGTAAGTGTGTTCTTCTTTTCTCTTCCGACTTCATTTTGGCCTTTATGTACCACTGACACCTTACAAAAAGGTAGACAGAAGCCTGTTTAAGCATTATGTAATATAAGGATACAAAACAACTAGGGGTCTGGAGAAATGGCTCAGTGGTTAAGAGCACTTGCTACTCTTTAGAGGTCTTGAGTTCAATTCCCAGCACCTATGTCAGATGATTCAGAACTGCCTGTACCTCCAGGTTTGGGAGATCAAACACTCTCTTCTGGCCTTTATGGACACTTGCACTCACATGCACATACTCTTCTATATGTGTATAATTTAAAACTAAAAAAAAAAAATAAAAAGAATACAAAATGATTAGAATGCATATCACCCATAGACAAGGTTCTTGTCTCTCTTCATAAAGACAAGCTTAGAATGTTTTTAATACGAAAATGCTCCATATAACCTTTTTGATATACCTAAAAATTAGCACCAGACAGCACTATCAAATAGATTGATTCGAAATTTAGGATTCTCGTGAAATATTTTATCAGCAACCATGAACATTATTTTCTTTTTTATCTGACTTCTAATAGCTATAATTATTTTTAAATATATCAAAATAAAATAAAAAAAGATTTTGTATTAGAATATCAGAAGTTTAGAAAATTAGTTTCTATTTTCTATTCTTTAATAGTTGAAAATTTGTAGGGGATGTTCTGTTCTTGCACTGCATAGTTGGACTCTCAGGACTATTCCAACTCAAGTAGCTTCATCAACATCATGGTATTTGATTGTTCATCAAACTGATAATTCCAATTGCTTAAACAAAATGTTATCTGTAGTACATAGAGCAATTTTCCAATGTGAAACATGCCTGTATTTTTATGGTAGTTTAAATATTCATTCAGATCTATTTTACATTTTCCATGAAGTGACACCTGTTGCATGTTCCTCTACCACAGTCAGTAAAAACTACTTCAGAATGACTGAGTTAACTGATGTAATCAAAGTTGTTCTCTCCAGTCTGTAAAGTGTTTAGGCAATTTCTGATGTTATAGAAATTAGCAAATATAGAAATTCAAAGCTGAGAATGATTTAGTATTAAGTTTTCTTTGTTATTGACCTCTCTAAGAGGTACTGATATTCTAATTCAGGAATTCTGATGATAGGTAACATTTGATACCTCTTCTCAGGTTTACTAGGCAAAATTGTGCCCACAAAGATTGCCACATTTTAAGTTTGTGACATTTATGATGCAAAGCAATAATTTTTAGTGTAAAAGGTAAAAGTTCTTGTAATATCATCATATAATATCTTGCAAGGAGAAGGTGCCAAGACATTGATAATCTGTGTTAGAATGGGGACAAGTAAAAGAAAAAAGTTTAGGAGGAGTTAAGTGGATGTGTGGGACAAAGTGAAAAGAAAAATATTTGGTTGCATAAAAAGTCACAATGACAATGTTATGGTGTGTTATGTGTGTTATGAAAATACTGTCAATACATTATATATTGATATCTGTTTAGTAAATATTATCAAGAGAACAGAATATATAATAAACTTCTATAGTATATATCCTTTACCCTCTATAAAATAAATGCTATCAGCAACTTATGAATCTTGTGTATGGATATCTTGACAATAATAGTTTATTCATCAGAAAATTACACACAACTGAAAGTATAATGACATCCTATATAGAGATCTTAACACAAAGGTACAAAGCACATCATATTATCTAGACTGTGATAATTTAATATGATGACTAATTTTGATTTAGAAAGATTCCTAATTTCCATTTAAAATTTTCTTTGAAGTTGTTTAGGATAAAAATTAGATGATTTTAAGAGAAATGCCGTATTTATCTCCAACAAGAAATAATAAAGTTGATTTTAGATCTTCTATCTATATATCTAAATATTCACTATATAGTCAAATCAGGTAGACTTTATAACGTCTGTTTCCTACATCTTGTAAAATATGAATTGAGGCCTTTTTTTTCTCATCTTCTGTTTCTTTCACCAGGGTTCTTATGGCACACCCAGATATACTGCTTGTGAATGCTGCTTCTTTAACCCCTTCAGGGTTTCCTCTTAGGGTTTAATGCTTTATATATGAAGTCACACTGAGTATCTATTGTTTGTTTTATTGGCATTATTTGTGCAATTTTAAATCATGACATTGGCATCTTGTATTATGCACATTTCAGATTATTAACTCAAGTTCTTTGTCCTCCTACTCATATTTAGAAGTGCCTTGGCAGGGGTGGGGGAGGTTTCTATTGTTGTGAGAAAGCATCATTACTAAGTCAATTTGGGGAAGAAAGCTTTATTTCTTAACTGGCAACCAAAGGAAATCAGGACAGGAAACTGGAGGCAGGATCTGAAGCAGAGGCCATAGAGGAATGGTTCTTACTGTCTTGATTTTTGTGGCTTGCTCAAGTGTGTTTTCTTATACTTTCTAGGACCACTTGCCTAGGTTTGGCACCACCCACAATCAGCAGGGTCCTCCCCCATCAACATGATGTGGCCAATCTGGCGACAGGATTTTCTCAATTGGGGTTTCTTCTTCCCAAAGAACTCTAACTTGTGTCAAGTTGATGTAAAACAATCCAGCACAAAAATGAAGACCTACTTTACTTTAGAAGAAATGACCTGATGATATTTGTGATTTCTGATAAATAAATGTCAAAGATTACTTGAAAAGAAATTACTTAAAAATAACTCCATCCATATTATTTTCATTCTTATTTGTGAAGTTTTAGTACTTGGGTCTTGGTAATCATTCAGTACATTTAGAAATTAAAACCACGCTGTCATACTCAAACCATAAAACTAGAAAACTAGGCCAAGATGAGTGAATCTCTTTGACCAATAGTCAAAATTCAAATCTAAATCCTTCACTTTTCTAATACATAATAATTTCAAAATTTTACCTATATTACTCTAAAGTAGAATATTATATTTGTAAAAAATCATAATATAGAGAATTTTCATATTTAATTGACAAAACATCTTGCTTTCATAACAAATTCACAAAGAGTTATAAGTAAGTTGTTCTGTCAAATTTTGATTTTTTTTCCAAGAAAATTCCTTTAAGGAGTCACGAGATTATAGTAAAGAAAAAAAATTCATGCTGAATGTTGATAGTGGCTCTGTTCCCAATGGCCCTGTGAAATTCCCTGTGATCTCTTCATGTTAGGCATGCTGTCACACATACATACATGTGAATACACAAGGCATAGAGAGTGGTTATCCAGTCTTGGGGATCATCTGGGTTGATTCATTTACCTCCCAGTGATGAGGAAGAACAGAGTGAGGATGACTAGAAGAGTGAATCCCCCAACAGCTGCTGTGGCTATTACCAGGATCTGTCCTTGTTCTGCTGCCATGTCAGAAGCTGAAACATAGACACAGGTGACACTTCACGGTCAATATCTTAATATGATTATGGTTATTCGAAAGAAAATCAGCAGATTTGACATTTATTTTAATAGATTTCTAAACAACCCAGCTAAGATGAGATCTAAACAAAGTTTGCAGAACTGAGGTCATAGCACACAATACAAAACTTTCTTTTGTCTTAAAAATAGAAAGAATATTAATTCTTAATACTTCCTTTTAAGGTTGAATATGAGTTTCATTGAACAGGTTTTGCAGACTCAGTTGGCAACTGTTTCTACAATATGGAAAGACTATACTGAAACTTAAAATAATAAATTAATTTAATTTATATAAATTCCCATATTTACAGTTCAAGGACATATGTGTGTAGACAAGGATACCTGTGTGCACACAGGTAAATATATATACACATATATATATATATATATATTGATTTGATAGATAATAAGTAGGGGAGAAAAGAACATTTAAGAGCTTTATTCTTTCTTCTTTGATAAAAAGGTAAGATCACATATAATAACAACATACTACTTTTGCTGAATGTGATGTTTAGTATTGATTTTCAACTTGACAGAACCTAGAATCATGTGATTAATGCTGCTTTATGATTATGCATGTGGGAAACTGTTTTGACTACATTAACCTTAATTGTTGCAGGAACCATTTCATGGGCTGGGGTCCAAGAATGAGTTAATGGAGAAGGGGAACTAAGCACCAGAATTCATTCATTTGTTCCCTGCTCCCTGATTGTACTGTGGTCAGCAGCTTCAGGGTTTTTTGCAACCTTGACTTCCCATTCTATATACTAAAACTATGAGTCAGAATAAACCTGTAGCCGTAGATTCAGGGAAAAAGGCTTTTATTCTTTTCTAATTCAATCCCTGATGATAGTCCTGAAGCCCTGGAGTATTTCAGCCTCTGTACAATCTAAAACATTTATGTTAGAACTGGAATGTTTCAGCCTCTGTACAACCTAGAACATTTAAGCCTCTGAGACTTACTGCTGACTGGGACACTCTGACAAGTTCCTTTTGAACTCAGAACTGTACTGAACTCTGACTCTTCCAGTTCAACTCAAATTCACTTGCTGTCCTTGCTCAAACTTTTCTCCAAGCTGCCTAGTTTAAACTGATTTTCTGATTTGGTTGACTGTTTCTGACCAAACTCTTGTGATTCTGGCAGACTCTGGCTGACTCCTGCAACTTCTCTGATTGAACTAGCTTGGCTTCAAACAGACTCACTTTTACTGTCTGATACTGACTTTTTCTGCTGAACTGCCTCTGTATGTCTCTGCCTCAGACTCCTCAGACTGCCTATGTGTCTTATGCCCTGACTGTTTCTGTCTACCTCTGAGCTGAGACCCTGCATTTAGATTGTGAGTGTTGGGCATGTCCTGACTCTGACTTACTCTGCTAATTCTTTCTCTAATTTTTTGCCCACCATTCACTCTGACTCATCTCAGATGTCACTTCCTGCCTGACACTGACTCTTTTGAAGCTCTACTTCCTCTCTCTCAAGTGCTGGAATAAAGACTTGCACCAATACTACCTTCTGAATACTGGGATTAAAGGTGTGTACAAACATTCTTTCTACATTCCATCCAGACAACACAGGCCTCTGAATGTGATCCCTTCATATAGACCCTTGGATGTGATCCCTTCATGTAGATCCTTGGATTTGATCCTTTCCTCGCTATCACACAGGCCTTTCAATGTGATCCTTTCCCAGAGCTGCCCGGTTGCCAGATTAAATGGTGAAATATTCCTCTACAAAACCTTTTTCCGTAAGTTACTTTTGTCAGAATGTTTAATCCACAAAGAGAGAAATAAACTCGATCATTAGCAAAATTGTATCTGTGTGTGTGTGTGTGTGTGTGTGCACACGCGTGTGATGCTGAGGTTTGAAACAGGGGCTTTGCACATTATACACAAGAAAACTGTTGTCTTAAAAACTGCTGCAGCTGCATATCACTAATCTTTCTTGGGCTCTAAAATACATTGATTGGTTCAGTTCATTATTGTATTTCATTTTCTCTATTCCTGTTTTCTACACTGGATTGGATGGTAAATTGCTTAAGCATTATGTACAGAAATATCAGAGTGAATTTCTTAATATATATAACTGATGTGTGTTAATTAAAAAAATAGTGGTAATGAAAGTGAAACACAGAGTACAGAGTTTCCTCATGTAAACTTATGACCAGAATTCAGACTTCTAGATTTTAGTTTTTTTTCTATGCTATAAGTCCCAATAATAATGTAACCATCGATAGTCTAAAATGTTAATCAATAAGTCCCATTAACATCCTTCAAGTTGATGAAAGAATTGTATTTTATTTTGTGTGTGTAAGTGTGTGTTTTATGTGAGTGTGTACCAGTGTGTACTCCAATTTGCATATGGAGGTCAGGGGGCAATCTTGGGTGTTGGTTCTAGAATTCTACCTTGTTTGAGACAAAGTTTCTTATTATTCACCACTCTTTTTCCAGGCTAGATTGGTAAACACAGTACAAGCATCCCAGACTTTTCCTTTCTCCATCACCCTTCTTCCTGTAGGGACACAGTGATGGCCATGCTACTGCATCTAGCTTTTGTGTGGGTTCTGTGGATCCAACTCCACTCATCAGGCTTACATGATCTCTTCTACTTGGGAGTGTCAACTACTGGCTTCAGTAAGAAATAGGTCTCAACATTTAGGAGACTTTCTAAATATAATAAAAAAGTCATATTTGTTTGATTTTCAATTGAAGAAATTTTTCGAACATTTGAATTAGATTTTCGTCACCATTATTTCATCATAGTTTTTCCAGGCAGTTTTTAGTGTTGAGTTTTGATTCATAATCTATTCAGAGATGAGTGAAATAGTTGAATCTTATCCAGTAAACAATGGACTCAAGCCTTTTTTAGTTTTTCTTGAGTTTCCCAATCTTCAAAATAACACTGCTATGGGAATTAATGGTGTGCTCTAAAATGTCATATTTTCTCACTGAAAATTATTAAGGAACAAATATTTGAGCAATTGATGTTTCAGAAAACATTACAGTTTTGAAGATAAAGAAGATGACATTTTTAAAAGAAGACATTATTTACTTACAACTCCTGTGCTCATAAGAGATATAATCTAGTTCAAGAGTTTTCAGGCTAGAACAAATATTTTAACAGTATTCAGGTCTCTAGTGATTTCTTGAGACTGTATTCAAAGCTCAGATGGGGAATAACATTAAGTACTTGTGTAGCTTGTGAAAAGCAGTTTGTCATAGAAATTTATGTTGATTTAAATAATAATTTAGTTAACTACTGTCTTCATTAATATGTCTCCTTTGCATACTTCTGATTACATGGTTATGAAATGGGCCTGAATAAAATTTTAATTGCTTAACAAAATGTTAAATAAATCTGAAGAATCCATAGTCCTGTATCATTATTTTCTATGTGTGTATAATAGCAAGATTAGGCACTCCTATATAAAGAGTAACATACACATACTCAACTCAGTTGAATACAATGCTTAATGAGTGTCATTATTATATTGGATATAAAATAATACAGATAATGAGGCTAGTATGATTAGGGACTATGACAAACAATCTGTATCACCTGTAATCCTTATGTATTATTTAATAGATAGAGATCTATGTTCCTAGGACAATGCAAAGAGCTTCGAAATATTATTGAATGTATTTTCATAGTCTACATGCTGTTGTCAGTACCATTGTTATTCCTAGTTAAGTAGTTCTGTTACTTGTCCAAATCCATGCACACTGTACATAGGAAGGCTGACAGTTCAGTACTGATTTGTCTCATCTCCAAATCCTAGCTATTGAAATATTTTAAATGACATTTTTCACTAACAGGAGAACCTACTAAACCCAAATTTTCTTTTGTTCTAGCACAATCATGCATGATCTTGTTTGCTCTTGATTTCAAGTCTATAATGTGAGAGTGCCACAGTCTGCCAGGGAAATGTAACTATTTATTGTGTTTTCCATGAGAGCTATAATAAAATGTTAAAAGAAAAAGATTGCCATATGGAAGTAGAATCACCCAGACTTCTGCTGTAGTTATTGTATTTGCTGGATAAGTTCTGTCTTTATCAGATTAGTGCTGGTCCATCACAGGGCTCTGATTTCATCTCATGGTAGACTTCAAATCCCTTAACTTTATTAATAAGGTCTTTTTCAACTGTCTAGCACAAGTTTCTGGCTTATCTGATTAAAGCAGAGTGCATTCCTTCAGTTCCTTGAGTGAGTCACACTTTCTTTAATGGTCAATCCTGTAGGTTCTCTTTCATAAACACCCAGACACTTGGAAAGCATTCTTCCAGTTGTTTATATCTTATTAGGCTTTCAAACAGATGTTTGTAATGGATCCTTTAACCTAGCAGCATGGCTTCTCTAAGGTAGAAAGAATGTTGGTACACACTTTTAATGTCAGTATTCAGAAGGCAGTGGTGGTGCATGTGTATTATTTAATAGATAGAGTACTTTAATCTCAGCACTTGGGAGACAGGAAGCAGATTCAGAAGGAGTCAGTCAGAAGAAGCCACAGGAAGTGGCTTCTGAGATGAGTCAGAGAGAAGGGCAGGCAATGTGACAAATCAGAGGAAGAGTTAGCAGAGCAAGAACACCTGACTCTCACGGTATAAAAGCAGAGTCTCAACTCAGAGAGGCCTTTAGAGAAGCAACACAGAATAGAAGAGGCAGATGACGTAAGACACAGAGGATGACTAAGGCAGTATGGGGCAGAGCTCACAGAGACTCAGAAGCAGTCCGAGGCAGAGACACAGAGGCAGCTTGGCAAAAGAAGTCAGTATCAGATGAGAAGAATGAGTCAGTTTGAAGCTGAGTAGAGCAGTTCAGTCTGAGGCAATCAGAGAATCAACCAGAGTCAAGAGTTCACTCAGAAACGTAAGCTAGCTTAGAAGATAAGTTTGAACCAGTCAGCTTGGAGAAGAGTTTGAGCCATAACAGTGATTGAGCTGGATTAGAAAGGTTAGAGTTCAGAAGGAGATAGTCAGAGTGGGTCAGTCAGCAGTAAGTCTCAGAGGTTGATTACATTGTATGGAGGCTGAGGCTAAAGCCTTCCAGTTCTAGGCTTAAGACTAGATTGTTCCCGGACTTCAGGACTGGGATTGAATTAAATAAAGAATAAAAAGCCTTTTAACCTGACTCAATGGCTACAGATGTTTCTATACCCTTTAAACTAATACTATGAATGAAAGTATAGTGTGCTACCCAAGTTACTTTTTGGCAACCTGTCTCTTTCATTGATATGAAAATTCCTCAAATCTAGGAAATCCAATCTGTGACACTGAGATGTTTGTAATAAGTCTGATATGGCATGACCTCCACTCCTCTCAAAGAGAAAGTATAAATAAAATCATATACAACATGGATTATCAAGATGGTCACAAATCTAACAGTAATTCTTCTTACATGAGGTTGAGACAAGAAGTCAAAGAAGGAGTGGCTGGAATTATGGCTGGAAAGACAAGGGACTGCAAGAAGTGATGGAGAGTTCTTTCTCAGAGCCTTGGAGGAGGTATGCTTTGGGTTCTATTTGTGATCTGTTGTTTTAAGGTATCAAATGTACAGTATAGTACATAAAAGCAATATGGAGCCTAACCAATGTGACTTGATATATGGTAATAGTTTAATGAATTCATTGACAGAATGAATTTAATGGTCATATGCACTGGATGATTCTGATAAGAAATAGTTTGAATAATCTGGGACTAACTCCCAACCCTCATCCTCCTTTTGGTAACTTACTTCAAGCATAGCTGTTCAGGGTATATGAAGACACAATACTCAGTATTCATTTCTAGTTACACACTTTAGAGACAATGATTCTGGAATGCAAGAGTTACTGTAGATGTAACACTTGTACAGTTCACCATGGTCTGCAGACTAAATTCAGAAATGTGAGTCTAAGTTAAAGAATTCATTAACTAATTCAACAAGTATTGAGAAGTTATTACATAACAGATACCAAGGTGACCCTGGGGAGACAGAGACAAACAAAACAAATGCAAATACTATGCTCATATCCTGACAGTTCAGTAGGGAAAATAGACAGCGAACAAAAAATTACAGAGTAAGAATTGTTACATCAGGGAAAACTTGTCTGCAGTGTTATCTATATTCATTTGTTCAGTCCCAACTCTAATTATGTCTAATTAGTTTTCTTAGAGAAAAATGTATCTAGAATTTATTCTCATAAGTAGTAGCTTTAGGGAGAGCCCTGACTTTAGAAAGAGCCATAGTGGGATCTGAAGAAATAAATGAAATTTATATGTGACTCACTCAATGGAAAATGTTTCTCTGTAAAGTACAAAAAGGTCATATTCTTAGACAAAAATAAGCACATTAAAATTATATGTTTAATTTTATGGTCTTGGTAAGAAGTGTAGTCCCTTGAGGAAAAATAATTAGTTTTAAAAATATTGTGAATTTATTACTGATACAGTATATAGCACCTAGATAAGGCTTGGTTTAAGTCAGGATAACAGTAAATGAGGCTTGCTCTAGCTGTTTATATTTAAAGAGGAAAAAACAGAGTGAAGTTTTTCTCATGGAATCTAAATTCTTACCAAAAATGGATTCCACATTTTTAGAAAAGTGTGAAAGAAATACAATTTTGCTTTTTTTATACAGAGGCACATGATTCTGCCTCACTGATATCAAGATTATTTTTTATATTTACATTTCAAAGTGAAACGTGTCATTTGTTTTCTGTGTCATTTTCTACAAAGAGTGCTTTGAAGTTAACTCATTTCTGTTGTGAACGTCTTCTGTAAGCTACTGGAAGATATATGACACATTTTGTATAAAGTATTTCTCAAAAATGCTGCCCAGTGAAATGCATTTCTTTGTCATTTCACTGAAATGATTTTAAAAAAAACATAACCTATATTTCAAAAAATAGGTTAGCAGCAAAATAAAATCACTGTGAGGTTTATTGGCAAGTGACACATGAAAATTCCCTCCTGAAATCATATGTAGCAATCAGGATTCTCAATTATATAAGACTCAGACACACCTCTAGCAATGTGCGATAGAGACTCACAGATCTGAAAAGTCTCAATGCTCCAAGCCTAGGTAGGCATTCAACTATTATGTACAGATGAAAGGTAATGTCATATTTGTTCTGGAAGATAATAACAGCTTCATGAATGGAATTACAATATTGTGTTTTTTAGATGATGTTTTGTTATCTTTCTTGCCCACCAGGAATTATAAACATGGTCTCCTCTTGGATCTTCTAACATTTGACTGTGTCTTCATCACCACTATCGTGGTCTGATATTAGGCTATAGACATTTATGAGTACACGAGTAATGATTTCTGTAGATCTGCCTTGCCACAACATGTCTTTCCAATCTATTCTACCACATGTGAGAGCTGTTCTTTAAAATATCATTTAAAAACTTTCAGATCTTTGTAGTAAGCGGACCCCTGGACGCTGGCTTGAAACACAAAGCATCCCACCTTTTAAAAAGATCCGTTTCTGCTCTGGTCTTAATGGACAGAGTATGGACAAGGTCAGATAGCCCGAAGCTGCTCAGTTCTGAGAAACTGCTCTTCCAACTAACACAACCCTATTGCTTCCTCATTCCATGTTTCCACTCTTATAGATTACACAGGAAGCCCTATAGAGAATCTCACAGCTCCATGCACTTCCTTATCGCTCACTCTGGGACATTCTAACAGTACCTAGGAATACTGGATAGACCAGACTAGTCCCATGCCAGATAAGGTTACCATGGATACCTGCATACGCATTCCCCTCTCCCCTCCCCACCTGAGAACTTCTTATAAATACTGGTACTTGTGTTCAATAAATCGAAGGCCTGACCAGACAGATAGTCTGCCTTTCACTCCTCGCGTCCCTGCCCATATCCCATTCCCACGCCTTCTCCTGGGGTTTCGGTTGAAGATCCCATGGGCCAGGATAGATCTTCTTCATTGCCTAGAGGATAAAACCATTCCTTTCTAGTAAGTACAGCCCAAAGAGGTCCACACACACGATACAGGCCTTATGCAGTTCTTTCCTTTGTCTTCCCACTACTCACCAATATTCCCACTGGTTACCAATACTACCATTTCCACCTGTAAAATATCCCTTTATTTCATCCTTATTCTCCCCAATTTCTTGTGATATTTTTCTAAGTTCAGATTCACACCTGCTCACATTATTTGAAATCAGCTAGATGGCAGCCTCAATAATGTAAAATACAGTTGAGCAATAGTAAGACAGCAGAGAAAAGAGCAAGACCTTATAAAAGACATCTGACTGATGCTCACATATTTAACAATGCAGTTTGCTTCCTAGAAGAGCACACATTTACTACACTGAGACTTCAGATCTATCTATTGATTTCTAACTTTCCAGCAACAGTATAGTAGCAATAGAGTAGAAATTAGAAAGTGAGTGAAAGACATAAAGAAAGAGTTGGGCAGAAGTGTCCAGAGCTAACAGTACAGAGAGAAAGGAGAAAAAGGCTAAAAGTACAACATAAGATTCTAAAATACTTTTCTCCAGGAGCTGAAAGTTCAGAATTATCCTTAACCAACTCAAGGAATGGTAAAAACTCATATGTTATAGCTCAGTGACATAATCACTTAAAGTCAATTAAAAATTCTTAGTTTATCATCAGTTTTACCCAGCTATGATCTCTGTGTGTTACAATAACCGCCTGCCTGCAAAATATGTCCACTGGAAAAATAGTGTCACAAATGTTACTGGCGTAAACAACAACCACCTTTTGCTTGCTTTTATCCCACTTCACAAGAAGGAAGCCATACTGAAACTGCTAATGAGGTCCAGATCTGAGAATAGATAGGTCATATGCCCAAAGGGAAACCTTACTATTATTCTGCAAAATGAGCAGAGTAAGAAGATGATTCCCAACGACATATTGCTATATCCATAGATCAGTACATCACTCAGTCCTCATCAGAGAAGCTTCTTCTTGCAGTAAATGGCAATTAAACAGAAACCCACAATAAGACAATGAGCAGAAAACAAGAGACTTTGGAATGTACAGTACTAAATGGAATGTACATATCACACCACTTTTTTTCAAAGATTGATGCAACATGCTGAGTAGAGGGGGAGCCAAAGCAACTAAGGAAGCCTGAGACCTGGAGAAATAGTTTTCCTTAGGCGAGCACACACAGATTGTTTATCATGATCATTCCGGGAAACATACATGCAGGCTGAGCAGGTTGTACTTATATATTTAGGAATAATATAAACATATATATATATATATCCATATACGTATATATATACACATATATATATATACACATATACATGTATGTATGTAACAATAACTAATGAAAAATGAAAAAAGAGGCCACAAACTTGAAAGAGAGCAAGGGAGGGTATATGGGAGTGGGGGTTAGGGGAAGAAAGGGAAGGGATAAATGATGAATTATAATCTTCAAACATAAAATATAATTAAAATATTGTATGAAATTCTCAAGAATAAATAAAAACATTATTTAGAAATACTAAGTACAAGGTATTTCATTTAGAAAATAAAGCATATGCAAGGTTAGAATAACATTTCTCTTTCTAATAAAGCTTATACAAATAAAAATACTTAAAAAAAACCAAATCCTTGGTTGAAAACTTCAACTATCAATAATTCTTCTTGTTGTCTTTTGAGCATATCAGTTTGGTAAATAGCAACAACAGTTTAGCTTCTTGAGTGCAGAAAATACTGTCTTTCAACTTTCTGTATAATAATGGATTAGCCTAATGTTCTAAACAGTTTAAGTATTAGCAAATATATAGCTATAAAAGTGATTAAAGAAGAAATACATTCTCTGCATAAAGATAAAAGATTCCAAGTTAAAGAATAGTAAGCTTGTTTGGCTTCCTGAGAAATGTTAAGTATTAAACATGTCTCAGCTTCATATATGATCACTCACTGATTTGTTCTTGATTGAGAATAAATTAGTGATAAATTAAAAGAAAATAACGTGAATTAATTTTCCCTCCCTGATCATCTGTGCCTAAGCGTTCAGTGAAGTGAATATTTAGAGGAAGCAGTATAAACATGGTGTTCATTAACACCTTTCTTTTGTAATCATCCAATACTTGAGGCCATCTTCCATCACAAAAAATAATATCTCTAAGATTAAAACTCAAAGATAGAAAGACAAGAGATTCTCTCTTTCCCTCAGGTGAGCTGATCACTGAATTCTCAGTTGGATGGAAGCAAGCCTCACTGATCATCTCTTGAAGCAGAGGCTGTAGCAGGGATTACATTTTTCAGAAAGCAACTTCACAGCAGAGCCTTTTCTACTCTCTGCCATTTCTCCAGAAACAAAACAACTCAGTACATCAGACTGTGGCTTCCCTGGAGCACTACCAATCCAAGACTCACTCTTCTTGATGCCCCAATTTACCTGTTAGATGAAATGCCAAATGACACAGGGATAATTGGAAAATACGAATTTGGCACCACTTGATGGAGAGGAAAAGGCAGAGATTGGTGCGCAGTGTAATGAAATACTTTTTTCTTTCTTTTGGAAGAAATTCCTGTGTTCATTAATGAGCGTCCCAGATGCCTTGCCACATGCAGAGAATTTTCAAAATGAAAATTAATGACCACAGTGTTTGAACAACTGGAACTACTGTCAACATTTTAAATTTCTTCAATTTAATTCGTAATCATCTGCCTTTCATACTGTGTCTGGTAGTTAAGCTAAATCTTTGAGACTATTTTCATAAGTGAAATATCTAGACTTCATATGTATATGTTTTTCTTTAAAATATATCAAATATAGAATAGTATTCCATTATAAATGCCGCAAGTTCTCATGATTACTTACCTGGTGTCAATGAATTTTCCATTTCAAATATTGTTTCTATATACAACTATATTACTTGTGGCTATTTGGATACTGGCAACCATATTTGAGGCAGGTGAACATAGGGAAAAGATTAGTACGATGGGTCTGTACTGGGCTTGGGCTATGTGCTCCCCATTCTTTTCATGATGTACTTTAACTATGCTCATATAACCCTTTCTGAACCATGTATCTAGAAGCCTAAGGCATTCCTTGGCACTGGGCTACAAGTATACTCCTCTCTGAACAATAGAATAAATTTCTTCCTCTACTAATATGCATCAAATTTGGACAGTTTCTTTTCAAACATTCTTAATTCATTCTAGAATAGGATGAGGTAGCAGTGATCAAACCTGAAATGGTTTTTAGGACATGCATAGTAAGGAAAATTGTGCGTGCAAGTCGAATTTATGGAGGGTTTCCTTTATCCCATTTTATGTGTATGCATAAATTATAAGGGACAGGCATAGTGGAAAATTCATATATGACCTAATCTAGTAACTGAAATGCAGAAAAATCATCATCTTGACCCTTAGACACCAAACTCTTCATTTTCTTGAGTACTGTAAAAGAAAATCCCAGGTGTACTTACGTGTTTTCACCCACATGGACTGTTGCTCTGTTTCAGTGTATTCTGATTTTCATTATTCCCTTGTCTTAAGGAAAATTATCCCCTGATAATAAATTTTAGCAGCAGTTCTTAACCTGTGGGTTGTGGCCATTTTAGGGGGTCAAATGACCCCTTTCACAGGGGTGGCCTAAGACCATAAGCATATCAGATATTTACATTATAATTCATAACAGTAGCAAAATTACTGTGTTATAAAATAGTAACAAAAATAATTTTATGGTTGGTCCTCAGTACTACATGAGGGACTATATTAGAGGGCTGCAGCATTAGGAAGGTTGAGCACCTCAAGGAAGTTTTGAGATCATCACATGAAAGCTGTTCAGGATGTCGTATTTACCTCATACAACCTCTTCCAGGGTGTCCAACCATTTGATATTGCAATGTGCTGTCACCTACAAAAGTTTTGGGCTCCATTCACAGTACTCTGTGGTATATGCTGCCTGCAGGCCAAAGGTTAGGTATTCCTGTCACCTGTGTCAATTTTGTAGTGAGTTAGAGGGGGCCAGTCTAGTTGTAAAATCCCTAACTCTATGGGGAAAGAAAAGTGGCCTCATTGATTTTATTCATTTTTATTTTGTCAGGTGCTTTTATTTTAGGCTTTCTCTCAGATTGCATATGTGAAACTCCAACTAAGAATTAGATATTAGATGAAAATACTTTCAAGTCCAATATCATTCTGCTAGCTGCTAATATTATTTTTACGAAAAGAAGACTGTTTGCTGTGTATCTTAATCTTTCTCTAAATTAAAAAAAGAAAGATCGATTTAAGGGCTGCAGATGTGGTTCCCTGGTAGAGTGCTTGTGTAACATGTATGGGTATCTGGGTTTAGTCCCTAATGCTGCAAAAGTAAAGGGAGCCTTTTTGTGCATATGCGTTAGTAAATTTCCCTTTAAAACTGAGCTAAAGAAGAAAACATCCTCAACATATGTATTTTTGATGCCATGTAATAGAAATCAGTATTTTGTTTTATTTATTCATATTTAAACTAATATCCTCATTGTTAGGTCAGTGATTTAAGAAAAATTCAGTATTGGCCATCATGGTAAATAGAAAGATAGCCTTTGTAAAGACCCCATTATGAACTTAGTTTTTCAACGACTAGAATTGATTTAAGGACAATAATAATTCCTATTCTATTGCAGCCAGAAAAAAAATTGAGTGTAGTCAACTTTATCAAAACTAAAATCATTTTCTTTGGCAGACAAAAAGCAATTGATCATAGTTCTACCCAACATGAGGAGCTATTTCTGCTTTGTACAAGTGGATTTGCCCGTAGCTAATCCCCGGAAGCATGCTGCAGAGTGACACAGCTCATCAGAGTTTTATCTGTGGGAGCATACTCCTCTGATTCTTTTTGATGACTCAGAACACCTGCTTTGAAAGATTTCAGGCCATTATGATCTTTTCTCCTGGTATCCTGTGGTGTGAGACTCTGGGCGCTCAATCTACTGTATGTCTAATTGTGGGAGTGAATTGAAAGCAGAGTGCTACCGACAATCTTTGCTTTGTCTGCAGCCAATTTCAGAGGAGATGTGGGAGGCTTTATTTTCACCTTGGTACAAATATTTGTTGGACATCTTGATTTTTATGCTAAAAGGAAATCAATTTCTTTTCACCTTATTTTCAATAATTGGCATTATCTATTGAAATAAAAACGAAATACCTCACATGTAAAGCCCTCCATTAAGACTAACCTCTGTGCTGGGGTTAGTGATGTACTCAGTGCTCCCAGTACCCAGGATCCAGAGGCAAGAAGGTTGAGAGTTTGAAGCCCCACTGGGATATATATTGAGACCCTGTCTCAAAACAGTAATACACTTACTTCACCATGCTTAGTATCCTCTAGAGTTGCTACTCAGTCCTATGTCTTACAGGGCAGAAATTTAGAAAACCATTCCATCTCTGTTACCTAATCATAGCAGTTGGGTTAGGTGTGGGGATCTGATTCCAAACTACATCAAACACATTACCATTTTCTTCAGCTTGGGATTAGGAATCACCACTGTTTTGGCAATTTTGGTGTGGGCAAGCACGACCCAGTACAGCATTAACACTTCTGAAAGCACAGGTAATCTCCTGGATTGTGTATTCCAGGAATGTTGGTGAATACCCTTGTTAGAGTTTTCCAGGGGGTTTCTCTCTCACACCTTTTTGGGGACTTAGCAAGGAGTTGTTCATGCCAAACCCTTTGCTTAGGCAAACACATGGTATGTTTGTTACTTGAATCAAAGGGTAATCTAAAGTTATTCCAAGATCCTGATAATGAATAGACCATTTAGAAATAACATGAAAAACGGTTCTTTCTCCTAATTCCCATGGTAAAATTCTTTTTCTCTTGAAGGCCTTATGTATGAAATATCTTAAGTTATTTTCTTTTTCTCCCTTCATTCTCAATATGGAAAAAAATATCTCACTTCACTACTGACATTTTGTCTTGGCTCTCTTCAAGGGTATAACAGAAAATGCCTATGAAAATAAACCAACAAAATTTCTGCATTTCCTGAAAAACTGCCTGCAACCATATTTCGGAAAGCTGCTTTTAGCACCTGTGCTTCATGTGTGCAGGGGACACTGCTATTCTCTTGCTGCCAACAGGGACCCTGGGCTGAGGTGATATACGCTGTGGCCTCAGCTATAGGTCTCATAGCAAGACCCTGCTCTTTTGTGTTTATGTATTCTTGATGTTTTAAGTCTAATTTAATTTTTATTATTTTATTAGATTTGCTATATTTTGTGTGTCTATGTGTAGGCTTTAAGGTATACATGTATACCATGTGCATGCAGCTGACCACGAGGCTAGAAGAGGGTATCAGAGTCCCTGGAGCTGGAGTTACAAGTGATTATTAGCTCCTGAATGTGGTCCTCTGGAAGAACAACAAGAGCTTTTAAGCACCGAACAATCTCTCCAGCCCTTATTTCTTTTATATTAACATTTAGTGTATGTTTTTTAAACTACCGTAAGTGTTCTGAGGGAGAAGAGAATTGCAAGTTAAAAATGAAATATTTCTCTGTTCCACTGTGCTTTCTGAGCAAGCATCCCAGGACAATTCAAGGACGACTTTGGTATCTTAGACAATATGGGAAGATGTCAGCATAGGGGGAAGTCCAGCCTTTCCCTGGAAACAAAATCTGCTTGTCCTTCTAACTCTTTTTATCCCCACAGACTGTTACTAATGACTTCAATTGGTAATGTACACAGGGAATAGTCCGTTACACAAATTTTATTATGTAATCCAATGATTCAGAAAAGTGTAATGGAGGTCAGTTCTAGCCCCTTTTGCATGCATGAGAATTCCTCAACTCCAATTTCTTATCACCCTGACTAATTCATATGCTGAGGTTTCCTTTTCTGTTCTTTGTTCTTTTTCTTGTGTTTGGAGGTGCTGAGATGAAACTTCAAAGGAGTATTTTTATACTGATTTTCTTTTGAAGGTTAAAAAAAAAACTATTTTCCTATTTTTTACAATAAAACAAAATGTAATAAGATAACACAAAAACTAATGTATTGGAATTGGACAAAACAAAGAAGGAAAAGAGCCCAAGAGAAGGCACAAGAATCAGAAACTCAATCATTCTCACACTGAGGAATTCCAAAAGAACACTAAACTGGAAGCTATAATATATATGCAGAGGGGCTGCTCCAGTCTGTGAGTTAATATGAGTTATGATCATGCTGATTTAGAGGACCTTGTTTTCTTTGTTTCCTGCATTCCTTTTGGCTCTTCTACTCTTTCTGTCTCCTTTTCTGTAGGATTCCCTGAACTCAGAAAAGAGGGATTTGACAGAGATATCCCATTTAGGGCTGATATTTCTAAGGTCTCTTACTCTTGGTATAATGTCTGGCTATGAGCCTCTGTAATTTGTTCCTATCTGGTGCAGGAGGAAACCTCTCTGATGATGGCTGAGCAAGGCACTGATGTATGAGTACCATAGAATGTCATTAGGAGTCATTTTATTGCTGTTTTGTTGTTTGTTTTTAGAACAGTAGTATTTAGATTTACTCTAGGGCCCTGGGCTAGTCTCAGGTTCTTGGCCACCCAATCAACTTCCAGAGTGGTTTCATCTCATGGAGTAGGCCTTTAGAGATTTTTTTTTTTTAGATCCACCCATTTACCTCTGAATCTAATATTTTTTTTTCCTAAGCTAAGTTTTGCTGTCCTGATCCCTCAGTTCTACAAGTACAAATTATTATAAGTATCTGACAACCCTTCAGTGGAGCTTCCTAGTTATAGACCATGTGGAAATGCCCCTTATCCCTTTGTATATGCATGACCTTGGTTTCTGGAAGATTATAGAAGGCATTCATGAATGCAAAGTTGAAATAACCCACCAAGCTCTTATGGATAGAATAGATTCATTCCATTATTGAATCACCAGGTGGATATAGAGATGTATTTTGCTTTGTTTTCATTGTTTTGATTTTTTCTTATGAAAGCTCAATTGGTTGATATTACTTGCCCTATCTCAAAGGTGGGATAAAATATGATCATGAGTTATATATTTTATAAACTTTTAAAATATTGCTGAATTTAAGTCAGAAACAATTCTAAAGATACATAGCTTTAAAGAAGATCATCATAGATACTACCTTGGGTATCTTTATTGCATGCACTTGTTTAATACACTTTGGAATCTACTCTCCCAGTGGGCATTTAAGCAGGATGGTGAGAAAAAAAAATGACAAAATGACAGCTAGGTTATAAAAACTGCAGTTCCTAAGAGGGATAAATACAAATAGTGAGAAGTGGGTCCCTAATGGATAGGAGTTAGCTGTTAATGGCTTAGAAGGATTCAAAAAGCACTAAGAGTTGCAATAAAGAACTTGACAGTAAGGATGAAAATGTAATTAGGTAACACAAAGTCTCCTGGGTACATTTCCATTCACTGTTCTGGTTGTTTGCCAGGCGACTTAGAATAATTTGGTAAAGAATGGAGTAGACTTCTTTTTGGTCATTATATAATGTTAAAAAAATGTGATTTCATAAAAGTTCAAATATGCTCAAAACTGCCTGTCTAACATCTATAAAAGGAAAAATTTTCAAACAAGCTACTGTGCTTCTCCAAAAAAGAACAACATAGTTAATACCTTTTCTGCTTAATATATAGTTTTCAACATACAGCTAGCTTTGCTGTTCTTTGATTTGCTCTTTCCTGTCTAAGGAAATCAACTGGATGGCTGTAGGATTTTAAAACTACAGTAAGTAATTATGCCTCCTTTAAAGACTTGAATGTTTTCCCGGAAGTCTGAGTATTGGAAACCCAACCTTCATACTTGTATGGAAATGTTATTTGGAGTCAGGGTAATTCTGAGGTAATGAGGCTTGAGTGAGGTCCCAGACCAGTGCGAACTCCATATCACCATGCAGGTTTATATGGAGAGAAAGAGACATGTTGAGCTAATATTCCAGTTGTGTCTCACTATGTGTTGCTCTCTGCCCAGATATCATGTAGCACATAGGCCCTCACCAGATGCCATGCACAGGCAGATAATAAACTTTTCTGGCCTCTAGAAATATGTGCCATATATACTTCTGCTATTTATAATTTACAAGTTCTGAGTATTATGTTACAGTAATGCAAAACATACAGGTATATGGGTATTAATTTCAACTTGAAGAAGGTTTCACAGCAAGAGCCCAAAGAAGTTTTCTTGCCAGATTTATATTCATCTTCATTTATATTTTTTTCTTTCCTCTTTTATGGAGATAAGTATCAGGTGATTCACTGCTCATGATAATCCTTCAGAATTACAATACATTCAATGAAGAAGTCTTTTTTCAGAAGAAAGGCAGTATTTATGATCATAATAAACAATACTTTAGAATTATTAATAACATCCATACTTCTAAGCACACCACACTTATCAACTTATGTAGTCTTAACAGCAAACACATGAGAAGATAGCAGTACAATACATAGAGGCAAAAGGATTGGCATTAGAGGTCAATCTGGGATACATAGTTCCAGAGGAAGAGGAAACTGGGCCACAGAGCATTTAATTAACCTGCCCATGTACATATGGGTAGACACAACTGAACCTAATGTTATGTACAGACCATCCAGCTCCAGTGTTTGAGGTTTTTAAAACTGTGCTATGTAAAACAAAAATAGTCCAAACCTTAAATAATCTGATTACCTTATGGCTTAGTTTCTTTTCTTGCTGTTGTGATAAAATGCTCAGGCCAAACCACCTTAAAGGAGAAAGGGTTTGTTTTGCTCAGAGTTCCAGGTTACAGTGCACCATGGCAAAAAGAGCATGGTGGCAGGAGCTTGAAGAAGCTCAGGCAAAAGAAAAGAGCAATGATGCAGGCATGCCAGTGCTCAGCTCCCTGTCCTCCACCATTATACAGTCCAGGATTCCCACAGAGGGAATGGTTGGGCCCACAGTTAAGATGGATCCTCCCACATCAATTAACCTAAATCAAGGTAATATCCAAAGGACATATCTGAGGTATTATTACCAAGGTAATTCTACATTCTGTCAAATTGACAACACCATCACACTAAAGATGTAATAGGAACAGTGGATCTTGTCACTGAATGATATTATTGATATCAGTTTGATATATTCTCCCTGGTAAGTTGCTTCCTGTGCTGGCAAAAATCTAAATTTTCAGAAGTTGAGGTGTGGATCCTCATTGGTTGAATATGTGTTACAGCACTTAGACTCTGGGAGGTCAGTGTATCTTGGGAATTCCACTAATTTTTATGTTTCAGCCATAAAAATTAAACAAAATATAACATCAAAACAACCCTGATGATCATGGAAAATAATTGTCAAAGTGAAAAACCAAGAAAGTGACTTGACTTCTATTCTATTAGAGTCTACATGTAAGAAGATATAGAATCTTGTTCTTTTTTTAAAAAAAACATATTGCTGTTAGGATGTGATTTTAGCAATGGAAAGAGTAATTAATTAATGTTTACTGATTGCTACCCATTGAGTGTTAGGTAGTCTCTTCAAAAATAGTCAATGCTCACAACACTAGAAATTAGGTGGAATTCCTATTCCCATTTTCCAGATGTGAAGGCTAAGTCAGAGAACAATGCAATGATATAACCAACTGTGGTATCTAGAAAGTCTAGCATCACAATTTAAATTGTGGGAGGATTTAAATTTAAGTACAAAATACGGATTTTTAAATAATATATACAATTTCTCTTCAGTTGTTCTATGTATGGATATGTTTATTTGTGAAATATCTACCAAACAGAACTGCATGGATATGTTGCTACTATGATGACTTTTTGTAGATGTAGATTCACTAGATATAGACCTTGATTTGGGGCAATGCACTTTATTCTTTTGCTAATTAAATCACCAGTTCTAGCCTGGAGACCAGGAACATTAGAACATTTTGGCCTCTGTACAAATACAATCTATTCTTAAACCTTGAACTGGAAGGCTTCAGCCTTGGTACAATCTAGAATGTTTAAACTGCTATCCTGGATCTAGAAGGCTTCAGACTCAGTCTATGAGACCTACTGCTGACTGAGCCACTCTAACTAGTTCCTTCTGAACTCTTCTGGTTCAACTCAATCTTGTTCTGGCTTAAAGTCTTCTCCAAGCTGCTCAGCTTCAAACTGACTCACTCTTCCTGTCTGATTTCTTCTGTTGAGTGAACTCGCTGTGTCTCATTGTCTTTCCCTGAACTCTCATTTCTCCATTCTGCCTGTGCAATTGACTGTTGTAACTGATTGACTGTATCTCTCTTTAACTGTCTCCTTAACTAACTGTAACTCACTCTCTCTGAGCTGAGAGCCCACCTTATATATCTCAAGAGTGGGATGTGCCCTCACTCTGACTCACTCTGTTAACTTTTCCTCTGATTGGTCATTTTGTCTACCATTCACTCTGACTCATATCAGATGTCACTTCTTGTGTGACACTGACTCCTGAGCTCTGTGCCTCTGTGTCTACTTCCACATCCTGTTTCTGTCTTAGGGATTAAAGGCATGGGGCACCACTGTCTTTTGAATACTGGATTAAAGGTGTTTCTATATTCCATCCAGATCCCCTAGATTATAGAACCTAGCTTTCACACAGGGCTATTCCTCTACAGTTTTTCTTATTTCTTCCTGGGTATTTATATACTTCCTGTTCTTCCATGATGAACTTCATAAAGTTTTAACAAGCTGCCTCACTTATAGTAACAGTTATGATAGTGAAGGTGAACATTAACGATCAGGTGTTAGGTGTGTTGGGCTGCAGAGAGCTGTTCACATGTAGAGAGTAATCACATCTTATATTCCTTATCAGATTTGATTTTTCCCAGAGGAATTATGTTATTAATTATCTTAGGCTGAATTCACTATGGACTGTGCACATGAGCTTTGCATTTGACAGAGTTATGGGGAGTTGTCTCAGCATGGATGCCTCAGTATGAGAAGCAGAAAGGGATCAATGTAGCTGTGGATCTGCCATATGGAAGCAAGGGAGATCACAGCAAATGTCAGTGAGCTCTGGAGCTTCAAAATTGCAACTCACTGAAGCAATGGGGTCTTTGTAACTCACAGTGAGCAAGCAGTCTTGGATTCTGTCTGTCTGTCTGTTCTTGGGGGCGGGGTGGCATGATCCTGTGGCATGTAGCTTTCATAGGCCAGGGAAAATATCTGTAGCTATGAGCCCTCATGAGGACTTCCAATAGTATAGCAGAGACAATTAGCACCTGGGTCTTCAGGAAGTCTCTCTATAACACTCTGTAGTTCTACATTACCTGATACATTAGGTCAGCCATTTTTTAACCCATTGGGGGTCAAATGACCCTTTCACATGGGTTGCCTAAGACCACCTGCATATTAGATATTTACATTATGGATTCATAACAGTAGCAAAATTACAGTTATGAAGTAGTAAAAAAAGTAATTTTATGGTTTGAAGAATTGTATTAAAGGATCATAGCATTAGGAAGGTTGGGAACCACTTCATTAAGATATTTCTCCTATTGTTTACTCATTGTGTCTCTCTGCCCTTGAAAATGTAACTTCCAGAGAAGCCAAGATTCTTGATTATTTATGTGATATATCCATCATGTAGAGTGAATTTGAATAGAGTGGGATCTAAAGCAAACTGAGTTGGGTGGTGACTGTACAGCACATGAGTAAGCGTCTAGTTTTTCCACAATGAAACCAAAGCATAAACTGGTTAAATTGACTTTTTAGGTCCCAATACCTAGAAAACTATGAAGATTTCGATATTTATATAGAGTGAACCCGTTCAGATCTTAAGTTAATTTCCCAGAATTTCCCATTTTTGAGCAAAGGGAGGTATCACAGCACATATTTTTTTAATTTGATTAAGGAGAAAATTGGGAGTTAATCTTCATGAGCAAAAAGACTAGGTCTTATGCTACCCAACTGAATGCATTCTTCTGTCTTCACCAATTACAATATATAGCCAAGTAGCCTAGCTCAAGACAAGCCAGTGCCATTTTGTATTGATGTCAGTGTCTAACTTTGCTTTGTTAACAGATCTCTGTTCCTCCCTGCCATCGAGATTCATGAAGTCTCCCAGAAAACTTAATTTCCAGGATTTCTGCAGCTGAAGACTTTCTCTGCAGCCTTCACATGGGGTCACTTGGCAGTACTTTTCTCAGGAGGCTCTGGTGAACAGACCCATAATTCACTGTGTCTTGAAATTCCAGAGACCAAATATGAACTGTCAAGGAGAGATATGCAGGCTTACATGCTGGCAAAGAGCAAGCATGAGTTAGAATTTAAATTGATAATTCCCAAGGTTCCAGCACTTTCAGTCTATGAATTCTGAAGGCTAAAATAGTCCCTAGGGAAGTGGAAAGTGATGACAGCTATAGGATTACAATAAAAAGAAATTTGGAAAGGTTTATTTTTAGTGTGGATAAAATGAAGGTAAAGAAATAATTAGATGTGTTTGCTTTAGTTCTAGACAGGTTACTTTTGGGAAGCTTTCTCTGGATAGCTTGTCTATCTGCATAACTACACATGGTTGGGAGAAAAATGGAAAACCAGAAAATTTCAGGCTCAGTAACAAGTTAAAACAATTGCATAGGTTCAGCCTAGACCATACCTTGCATTTCTTGTACCTGTACATCACTTTAATCACTACTAATGCCTGATTTTCTACTCACTTATAAAATTGTTAGTTCTATAGCAAGTTCTCAGAATCAGGAGGACTCCTCAAAAGAGAGTGCTGACTCTCAAATCGGAGTTGTGGCTATTGTTTGGATAAGCTTGTTCCCTTTAAACTCATGCTGATATTCAGCCCTCATGATGTCCTTATATGATGTACAGAGATGGTCCCTTTAAAGGGCGATGAGAGACTTGCCTTTTTGCATTCACTAATCCCTTCATATAATTAATCACATCTTTGTTTTCAAGGTCAAGTTTTACTTAACTTTGAAGTCTGCTTTAGGATAGGTCTTCCTCATTCAGCTACATGTTTCAAGTGTGTTTCCATTTCTCTCCCTTTACTCCTTCCTCTATGTTCACTGTTCTGCAACTATATTTAATTCTCTGACTTTATCAGTGGAATTTGTGAAAACAGGAAACAAGTTCATCCATTTTTGTCGTTGATCTTTCAATACTTATCTCAGTATTTGGTTTCTCTATCTACTGATCTGTTTTAATTAAGTGAAGACATGAATTAATATGTAGACCAACTAAATATTCTGTCTACTATAGATTTTTGTCAAGTATCCTTTTTTGTCCAATGAGGCCTCTATGGCCTCATTCTATTAAATTTAGGAATAAAATATATCAAATTTCCATTTTTTAACTTTTCAGAATAATTTACACAGCGATATTTAGAAGAGCACTCATTTCATTCTTTTATCTCACTATGAAAATAGAAAGTACAGTGAGAAAAGAATGTATGTATTCTATATATTCTGGCTTGGTCAGTGATATTATAGCATTTCATATTTATTTAATATGCTGAAATGGTTGGAAAATCATTTAAGGTCTTTCCTGATATGTGCTCAGGAAATATAAGACACAAAAATAACTATAGCACAAGACAATTTTTAAATGGGTGCTCAGTTTTCCAAAAAGCATAGAAGAGTAAGCAATTCATTTTACTACATATCAGCTGTTTCCTATCTGGAAGCAAGGTGGGCATTCTCTGCTACTGGGCTTATTTTATAGTGTAGTAATGTGCTCACAGATTCACACTATGGTTTGTGCACACACAGCTAAATCTTTTACAGTGCTTCTGTGATTTTGCCAAATAAAATAATATGAAACACACTGGAATACCTTGAAAAAGGAAAGTGTAGCAAATATTTAGGCTGCTTTTTAATTTTTCACACATGCCTCTGGGGATCTTGCCTGGGTTTATTTTTAAAAATCTGCCCATTCAGTATTGTAACTTCATAGCAAGACAAAAGTAAAAATGGATGCCTTGCTTTGGATTAATACAAACAAAAAATGATATTGTAGGTTACTTTAAATGACTTTACTTTGAGAAGTGCTGGGAAAATTCAGAGTGTTCAAACTTTAACTGTGCCCTTAAATTTTAACATAGTTAACATTTATATAGCTATAACCTGTCTCAAATATTTTAATAATTACATTCAACTCAAATTCTGTAGTTCTGAGAACTGATAGACTACTATATATGTTAAATTCAATGGGACAAAAAAAACTCTAAAAGAAACTTGAGATATGTTGCCTTTGCAGGCATTGCTTCTTGAATGACATCTGCACACCAAATTGTTTCTAGCCTTTCCTGTAGAGCCATACCCCCGTGCCACCAAAATGTGCCACTTAACAGTCATGCCTTCAAACACTGTTCCATTACTGTCATTGTCAACATTCTACTCCTGTTCTCTTTAGTCTACTCCTGATTGTGCCTCTATAGAGGTGAGGGTCAGCTGTAGCTCCGACACACTGCGGTGATGGCTTCCACGTGGTCATTATAAGAAATTCTGCGTTTTATCATTTTGCCCCTGGTGCTTTTTTGCCCCTGTGTGACACACAATTATACTGTGTCATTTAAAAAACCTGCTTCAAAACACATAGCCAATAAAGCAGATTCTTATAGTCTGAAGAATGGTTCTGAGTCTTCAACTATTACATCAAGAATATTTTTTTTTCACTAAATGTAGAGCAATTTAAAAAGTTTTTGTTCCCTAGAAGAATCAAACAGTTTAAATAACTTTGACAGAAAATTTAGGCAATTTATGTTTATAAATCAAGTTGAATTAAAATATAAGACTATGTGAATGACATAAAGGACTCTGTCAGTAAGTTCCTAATGGCTGCTAGGTAAGTCTTCTGAAGCTCCTGGGCATTCCACAAGGATATATATATATATATATATATATATATATATATATATATATATATATATATATATATATACTGAAAGCACGTATGGAGAATGATGAAATGTATGGAATTTGAAGTGATGGCTATGTGTTATTTGAGTATTTACTAAAAAAAATTAGTCCTTTTATGACTCAGAGAATGAGGGTGTTTTTTTGTTTTTTTGTTTTTGCCAGTTGCATGCAAAGCAGCATACAAGGTACAAAAATGAAAATAGAAAATAGAGACATGTTGATCAGGGTATTTATATTTCATGTATAAATGAACAATTTCTGAGGATCTAAGGTACATCATAGAGAATACAGCTGATACTGTGTTGTTTAATTGAAATTGGTTTAGTGTACACATACACACACACACACACACACACACACACACAAATGAAAAATAGAGAAGCAAAAAAATTGACACCCCTCCCTAATAGAGAAAAACAACTTTAAGTCAGGGTATGATGGCTACTACATGAATTATGGTTTTACATATGTTGCCATTTATCTTCTTTATTAGTAGATTTACTTGTTTGCTACTTTGCTTCTGTGTATGAACCAAATTCTAACACGTGAAAACGCACATTTTACAACTTCTAAGTATCTGTAATTGTTAATGATATTCTTTCCAGCCCATTTAGCAAGTTATAATCATTAATATTTTTCATATTAAGATATTCAGTCTGTCTCATGGTACATAAGCCTAGTTCCTATCCTTTAAGATCCTTATTTGATCTGCACAAAATTGAAACAATGTGTCCTTTTGCCAATTCAATTTTACTTAAAGGGAGACTTCCATTTTTCTCAGCAAACAGTTATTTTTTTTCTAACCCTAACCCTAATCCTAACCCTACATAAATAAGAAAATGACACCAACTGTATTATTTGCCACCTTTTAAGCATTATATTTAGCCTGTCATTCACTACTACAGACTACTGAATGAAAAATTTTATAGCTTTTTGAACTTGATGCTTGATGAAAAATAAATACTATAGTTTCCTAAATATTTTGTGTTTTCATTCACAGTTAAGTTTGTCTAAAGAGGAATATAATCAATTAAGGGAAAGTAAAGAATAAGAATAAAGAAAAAAATCATGCAGAAAATGAAAAGGAATAAAAGAATTGAAAAAGACCAAAAATACTGAATGAGCAAAAAGGTAAGTCTGTCATAGTTTTAAACATTGTCACGAAAGGTCACTTACTGCCTATGGAAAATACGTGGACTGCTCTTCTACATTCTTCAGATTTTGAGCCATATAACTGGCAAGGTAACAACATCATTTATAAAGGCTGTAAGCATGTTAGTATCCAGAAAGAAAAGAATAGTGCTTGAGAAATAATTAGAATTTAACAAATATCATGTAGTGGAATCTCAATGCTAGAAGTTATACTAGACTTCTGTCTCAACATCCTGTATAAATCAGAAAGTGCCTTTATCACTTAGTAAATGGGAGTCTTTCTGCCTTTAGCATACTTTCTTCTGAGGAAGGACCTTCATTACTTCAAAAGACAGACTATTTTGTATTCTGACAACTCAGTGCTAGGAAAGTCTTCTTTTCCATGGATTTTTGTCTTTACATACTTATAACTGCCAACTCAGAAAAAGTGCTATTGATTGGAGATCATTCCTAATTAATGTGTCATACCCTGGAATTTGTCCTCCTCTGAGTAGATTCATAAACATGAAATATACCCTCTACTTGATTAATTAACTTTTTTATTGTTCCACCAGGGTCTGTTGGTCTTCTTTCTGCTTCATGCTCCACCATTAATAATCATTCCCAAATTTCTGGCTGCTGTTAATAATGATGTAGCTAACTTCATTCTAGGCAATTGAAGCAGTGCAGATTGTGTCTGAACCAGGAGACTGGGTCAAATAGATTAGAGGTTTAAAAATAACAACAAAAACATTTTTCTCTCAAAAGTTTTCTCAAATTTCATAAGTAATTACTAACTAAAATTGTATGTATCACACATCACATATGACTCACGCTATCTTCATTCTAATACTGAAAATAATGCTAGCACCGTTATCTATATGTGACAAATAAAATCATTTGCTCCTTCATTTTTGGTTTTGTAGGCAAGAAAGTATTCTCTCATAGTTTGATAGTTAAAAAATATGGTTAGTTTCTTGAACAAACTCATATTAGGAACTACTTATTTGTGCTTGGTATTTTATGAGAAATAAAAATTGATTATAGTTCTTTATTTAAATGAGTTTAATATAGTAATGAATTTAGTCCTTGCATGATAAAATATTATAGATAGTTCCCCCAAATGAGATAGTTTCTTTGTAATCGAGACTACATCAGGAAATAGGTGAGCTCATCTGAACTTCAGTAATGTGATAGTTTTCTGAATGTTTCAGTTGGAAGCATTGGAAGAACCTGAGATATGATGACGTTATAAAACCTTTGTGTTTGAAGTATCTAGACAACCCTACTTTCACATTGACTTGAGGAAAAATTAAGGGAAATGATGTCCATTGAGATTAGATTTGGAGGGAGATGACTACTTGTAGAGAAACCCATATTTTACTAATAAAATATTGTTATTTAATCACCAATGATTTAGGGCTTAAATCTGTACAAAATGGAGCATAGAAAAATTGGCTCATTGGGAACATGAAGAATGCATTAGGAAAGAAGGAAATAAAGGCAATTAAATTACCTTTAAATATTTTTGTTCCTTTTAAAATATGTGTAATTTAAACAGTCTATTATTTTAAAACATATGATATATGTTTCCAAGCAGTGTTAAGGATATGGAGAATATCGGTTTTTATTTTAATTTATAAAGAATATAGTTTTTATTTTAATTTCAGCCATTCAAAATTCTGACTATGAGGACATAAGTAATAGGTTTGATGCAATTAACATTGACTGTAGGTCACTCATCTCAACCAGAATGAATTGAACCTGACCAGTTAGTGGAATATTGTTTATTGTTAGCATATTGGGACATTGTATTTTAATTTAATTTATTTTAATTTTGAAAAAGGTTCTTATTAGCATTCAGAGCCTGCTTTCACATGTCTTTCAAGAATTTACACATGGAATATTTTATAGTCTTGATTTCTTACTATTATTATTATTTAATTTGTTCTAATTTTGTTAACTCTTAACAGAAGTGGAAAGGGATCAAGCAGAGTACTTAATAAGTCAAAGTATAAAATTGGCAACCAATAAATGCTGTTAGTGGACAAAATATCTAAATATATGCTTAATACAGTGTTTATCATCAAAACATAAAAAAGAAATAATGTGTTACTATGTATGCAACTAAACAGATACTTATCAACTGATACTTGTTATTAATGATGCTATTCTATAAAAGAGGAAAAGAAAACTACTGAGCCAGTTCAAGTAAGCTGTCTTTGAGTCTAGCATCCATAATTAATAATCTTCACCTCTGGTAGCTACTTTCTGTTAGTACATTCTAATGACACAATAATGAATGACGAATGAAGGAATAAGTGAAGTCACTAACATTGATGATTAAGAGATTACTATGACTATTCTTTGGATATCAATATAATTTAGAGTACCATAGTTATTAATTATTAAGAACATCATTATAATTTAGAAAAAGAATATCCATCCTTTATTGTATTGTATTTATTATCAAACTAGAGCATGAATAAAGTAAAGTGGATATGGTTATAGAGAACAGAACAGTAAACTATTCTGCTTACTTTAAAAAGTTTGAAGCAGACCATCAAATGAGAGAGTCTAATTCCTCCCCAGCCCCTACCCATTCTCTATGAGTATATTATAAAGTTAGTTAATTAAATGGAAGACACAAGGGAGAACTTAGTAATAAAGTTGACATCCTAATAGTTCATATACTACTTCAGAAACAAAAGCTATAAAATTTATACATGAGCTAGGAGGGTATGAAGAAGAAGAGACAGATGCTATCAACTGGGGTGCATATCATCATATTACTGAGTTATGGCAAATCTGCCCCAATCCTAACCAGGACATTATTCACTGGAATTCTCTTCTGGGTATAAACAGCATGCTTTAAAATGCAATTTAGAACTAGTCCTGTGAAAAATGAGCCTTTAAATGCTTTTTCTCTTGCCATAAATTAGCTTAGGAACCATTTCATATACCCAAACTCTAGGTTTAGACAAACATAATTTTTGGATTCTTCTCAGGTACTTTGCTTTTTTAAGGGTCTGATCAAAGTCACTCTCATAATCAGAACTCAGTATTCACTGTCTTATGCTGCTGTCGTTAGACAGTTCTAGGGTTTTCATCTATCACCTCCACTCCCTAGTATACAATTATGGATACAGCTAATTATGTTTCTAAAAAGAGGCATGGTGCTGTTAGAATTAAAGGGAATGATTTGTGTAAATTGCTCAGAGTGGAATTGTACATGTGCCTGGAGTTAGGCTAGCCCCAGTTCAAAATCTCCAGTGCATCTTTAGTGGCTGCAGGGTATGTACCATTCTGTAACATAACCAAATACAAACTCCAGGGCAGAAGAAGAAAAAATTTAAGAGAAATATCAAGTTAATCAATAAGAGGAATACTTAGGATATGGGTGTTTAGTATTGTGATAGTCATTAAGTTATTTAGAATACATTTTATCAATCAAGTACAGCAGCAAAATAAAATCAATACAAAAAATATCCAAAGAAGTCTTCCTATCACATCCTGTTCAACATCTTCCCCTTAACCATTTGTCACCAGTAGCCTAATTATAATGCAAAGACACAGTCATCACAAAATTAAACCACTGTTGTTTTAGGGCTTTTTTAAAAAATAGTATTGATCAGAAATTTATTGCACATATTATAAACTTAACAATCATTTAGTTCTCTTTATTTCACAAAGGAAATAATTCATCTAACTTTTAAAAGCACATTTTGAGTACTGAACTTTTAAGTTATAAATGTACTCACAGGAAAACTCACTATTTAGAATCTATTCAAATAATATAAAGCCTGATGTGAAAATTGTATTTAATATCAATTCTAAATTTTCATTCATGTTGATTTCTGAACAGGATGTTCTGAGATATTGGTGAAATGGTCTTAACTGAAAGTCACATAGTCATAAATCATTGTGACATCTATTCTTCCCAATAACAAAGCATAGTACAACTAAACCACCTCAGACTCTTCCTGAAGCTCCATGGGCAAAAGAGCAAATTGAAGAGCTGTGGCCATTTGCATTCTCATGGTTTACCATCTACATATCTGGGAAGAAAATGTAAACTTGAATTAAAAATACTGGACTGGTGGCGTGTACTATCACAAGGTGCCAAGAAAGTATAAACTGCTTTGATTCTGAGCAGAAGGGTCAGGAAAAGCTTCTAGGGAAGGGAGGGTAAAATAGGACTCTTTCTGGAAACAGGAATCATTATAGAGTGGCAAAAGAACTAGATGCTGAGACTCCAAGCAAAACTTAGAAGAGTGGCTGCAGTGACTAGACGTGGATGGCAAGGTAGGTCACTTTCTAGTACCCTAAAAAGATGAAGAAGGGTGGATTTCTGTATTCACTAGTATATCTGAATTTATAATGAATAAGAAATTTTAAAATGCACATTATACTTCACTCCCTTTATCTCCTATTTTGTTGAGCAAAATCAGTTTGCTGAGTCTGTGGATATAATGTGAATTTATCATAACACCCATGCATCTATATTTAATCTTGTAATGTACACTTTGGTGGAATGTGTCTCCTGACCACTGTTTTTATTGATCTGAGACAACAAGCCAAATATACACACTTTGAACTGACTGCTGAAATAATTTGTTCTTGACTTTATCTCTTCCCAGTTTTCATTAGTATTATATTATGATGACAGGATTGGTGAACAATCAGACTCACACCATCCATTAAGATGCTGTGTAATAGCATGTGTGATAAATTCTGCACAAAGGGACCTATTTGTGACACATTATGATTGTTTGAGAGCAAGGCATTTCAGGAGGTATTTATTGATTAGCATCAAAATAGTAACTAGAATGAAGGTGTAGGTATTTATATGAACTGTATCCCATTTGGAAGGGCTGTTAAAAATTGGGACAACTAGTTTTAAAATATCAGGCCAACTGGAAGAGTCCTATATTACCATCTTACTTTACATTCTTGAGTGAAACTTACTTTCATCTCCTGTTTCAAATTCAAACTTCTGACTGTAGCCACTGTATCCTGTTGCAGTCCTCACTCGGATATGAAATATATACTTGGTGGCTGGCTTGAGACCTGTGATGATGACACTGGGGGCCTTGGACCTCGTGGAGGAATAGGTGAGCTGCTCATGCTCCTAGGGACAGAAAAGAGGAGAAAGGAAATGAAGCAGTGTGACCCTATCATTTCCTAGAGGCGGTCCCCAGTAACACTGAGGACTGATGCTTTGAATATCAAAGATATTGATTTGAAAGAGATGTAAGCATGAGTTTCTACAATTTAGCACACAGTTGATCAACATTATATATATATGATATGTCTCTGACTTGGAAATGTATCAATGTGATGATTACTTGTATTTAACTATGCTTGGAACACTGGTGATTTAGACATTAGCTCTACTTAGGGAATAGTGATGGCCTCAGAGCATGTTTATACAGATCAGTAGCTTCTTCTTCATCAAAATGGATGGACTGGATTAGATACATTAGCATTAGCGTGGGGAATCATGAATCTACTATGCAACACTCTTACCCACAGGTAGTGCCAAAATGCAGGAGCTATCTGTGGGTAGACCCGTGGGTGAAAGGAAAAAAATAGTGTTTTAAAGTTTGAAATCTTTATGTAGAAATGAATTGCTTTGATCTATAACTCTGATTCCTTCGAAGTTATCACTAATATATGAACTTTAATAAGTATAATGATAAGATTTATTTTTCCCCCTAGAGATGCTAGAGTTTACTTTTAGGAATGTGCAAGCTACATCATGATTGTGAGGTGGGCTTAAAAATGTTCCCATAGAATAGCAGCGAAAACAGGAAGGTATGAAGACTTACAGTCCCTGTTAAACAATAGATTGGCCTGGAGGGAGGCTTGGTTCTGTCTTCTGGATATTATGTTTAACTATTTTACCTCACTAAGGTGAAATAGGCTTACTCTTGCACTCTATATGACCTGCTGAGTCCAGGTCTTTTTTTTTTTAACTCTTGCTCATTATCAAAAATAATTGTTCATTTTCCCTGACTTTGTGATTGTCCACAAGATCATGCTGATGGGGGATTATTTATTTATTTTATTGTTTTGGGGTTATAAAGCTTTTCTCTAAGAACTCCTATTTTAATAAGACATCCAAAAGAAATTTTACAATACAAACTTCTCTACTTTGAAAATCTGAAGTTTGTAATGCTCCCCAACCTGAACTGTCCAGATACTTACATGATGACACATGTAGACAGTTTCCCGCCTGAGCTTATATGATAGACCAGTCAAGATGCTGGTGTACTGAAAATATTGCATAAATTACCTTTAGGCAATGCATGTTAACGTTAACAATGAATTTTGTTTTTTAGCCTTGAGTACCATCCTTAAGATATCTCATGTATATGCAAATACCCCCAATTGAAAAAAAAATTCCCAATCTGAAATACCCAAGGATTTTGGATAAGGAGAGTTAATCTATATTTGTACAAAGAACTTTTCTCATTAATCAACAGGTACAGAAGTGAATTCTGCTTATTGTAAGTCTAAATGTAAAAATCCTGAGGAAGTCAGGAGCCTTTCAGAGTCTTTAATTGAATGACTCATTTGATGCTTAATCCTGTCTGTATTATTGGGATCCCATTTATGGTTGGCCTGGAAATTGATGTTTTTCAAGAGACTTTCTATACTAAGGTAAGGTTATAAAAATCCACACGCTTACATATACAGAGAATGTGTCAAGTTCTGGGTACTTGAGGGTTCTGACTTAAGATTTGGAATTATGACAATGATTCCTTTATGCTGCATGGAAAAAAGTTCTGAACATAAGGGTCAGGTTTAAATTTTATGATCTTATTTTTAGAACTTTATCTACTATATGGTTATTTATTGTCTGAATCAAGGAATCTAATTTCCTATCTCTACCTCAAATAAAAATTAATTACAAAAATGACTAAACTATAGCAATACTTCAAATAATAAACAAAACACAAAATTGGGAATATATACATATATATATAATTTTGAGAGTAGAAAGTAAATAGAAATTTATGAATCTAGCATAAGAGACAGGGAAACAAAACCAGGACTATAAATCATTGATAGTGATTATCATCTGCTAAGAATTGAAAGCAGAAGCCTGTTGATGTCAAGGAATTTGTAATCAAGGGCTTAGAAACTCCTTATTGTAGATGAATATTCTTGGCAACCATATTGTTGCACATAGAAATTTCAGTTCATTTAGATTTTTCAATCTTATGTGCAAGAGGGAAATATTCTACTTTCAACATAATTTTCTGCAAAAGATGTTATGCTGTATCTTGAGTGCTGCCTTAGCATATGAAATAATGGTTATGGGAAGAATTGGAAAACAATGAAAAAGAATTTAGTCTTATCCTCCGAGACAGATGGTAAAGAATGGAAAGTATACTCTTTTTAAATGCAGCAGAATAATTATACACTGTCTTTGTTGCTTCACCAAAACATAGTTAAACAGTAATTTCCTACTTAGTAAAGTTACACAGAGTCAAGGATGCCTACTGCAGGTACCTTTTAGCTTTTCTGCTATCTGATATGCACAAAATGTTTATAGTTACATTTCTTAGATAAAATTCTCCAGGCAGGAAGTGCAGTTATGTGCCCAACCCACCACCACCAGCATGGCAGTTGCCCTTTCTACATCTTGCCATTACTAGCTTCTCACAGAGGAGAGCTCATGAAATGAGCTTTTCCTTTAGGTATCTTTAAACTCGTTGAAAACCAAGTTAGCTCTCATCTACTACAAATATAGGACATAATAATGTCAGAATATTGGTTTATTGTTCTTCTGCTGACATGTAAGTTCCAAGCCTAAGCAACTGTCATGAGACAGAGACCATACCTTGCACAAGTCAGCTATATCCCTTGTTCATCCTGGCTAGCAGAATTGTTTGAATATGGCATGTTTTAGAATAGCACATAGATGTGTGTAATAACAAAATTACTAGTTGTGGGACATTAATGTTGATAACGCTGATGAGTAATCTATTTTACTATCCCTAAAATTATATTTCTTTCACCTTTAATTATTTTTTTTCATTTCTGATCATTTATTTGTTAACTATTTTTTCCTTTTATTGAAACAGATTTTCTTCTCATATAAAATGTATCTTGATTACAGCTTCCCCTCCCTCTGCTCCTCCAAGATCTTTCCCAACCTCTATCCCATCCAATTCCACCTCCACTCTGTCTCTTATTAGAAAACAAACAGGCTTCTCAGGGATAATAATGAAATAAAACATAATAAAATAAAATATAATAAGATAAAACAAAACCTAACACATCTGAATTGAACAAAACAAACAAATAGAAGAAAAAGAGCCCAGCAGAAGGCAAAAGAGATCCAGACACAGAAACCCACTTGTTCCACACTCAGAAATCCCATAAAAACCACTAAAGTAGAAGCCGTAATAAATATGCAAGGGACCTATAAGGTAAAAAGAGAGAAGAAAAATATAAAGTAAAATAACAATAAAAATAATAAGATAAAATTTTATAAAGGTGTGGGGGGAGTCCTGTCAAGACACTGTGAGACAAGGAACCCACACAGATGCCTGTGAGTTTATTTTCTGTTGAGCATCTACCCTTAAGAGTAGTTTTTCTCTCCAGTGAGACTCCTTTGGAAGAAACTAAATTTTCATTGCAAGTGGTTATCAATTGGGAATTTATTCTGGGTTAGGGATGGAGGCATGTGTGTACTTCTCTCAGGTCTAGGACCTCATTTGGGGCAGAACCATGTGGGCTCTGTGCATGCTGTCTCAGTCTCGGTGAGTTCATATGTGCATCTATCATGTTGATTTAGAGGGCTTTGTTTTTTGTTTTTGCTTTTCCTTCTCTGTGTCCTCCATCCCCCTCTGGCTCTTATGCTCCTTATGCCTCTTCTTCCCCAGATTTCCCTGAGTCCTGAGGAAGGAGTTTTGATGGAGACATCTCAGTTAAGGCTCAGTGTTTAAAGGTCTCTTACTCTCTGCATCATGCCTGGCCTTGGATCCCTGCAATCATTCTCATCTGCTTCAGGAGGAAGCTTCTCTGATGATGACTGATCAAGGCACTAATTTACTAGTATGTAGCAGAATGTTATTAGGAGTCATTTTATTGTTAGTTTTTTACAATTTTTTTTTAGAACAGTAGTATTTGATTTTACCTTAGATCCCTAGGTTACCTATTTCAGGTTCTCCATCACCCAAGTAGTGTTGGGTATGGGTTCTATCTTGGGGAGTGGGCCTTAAGTCAGACTAGAGATCGGTTGGTTATTCCCACAAGCTTTGTACCACCATCATTCTTAGCAAATCTTTTGGTAATTTCCAGAGGTTTGAAGTAACTTCGTTCCCTCCCAATTTTCCTTTTTTGCCTACATTATTTAATATTTGCATATACTGTAAATCATTACCTTCCCTCTATCTACTTTGTGTTAATTGTGTTGTTTTCTAACTTCTTATGTTTCAAGATAGACTTCTTAAGCACATGATTCAAATATATGTGTATACACATATTTTTCACCAGTTTCATATTATTATATTAGCTTTACCTAATATATAATTTTACTAATGTCACAAAATAATTGTACGATTGTGGCAGATCCAGGATTCTCACTTGTAAACTGTTCTAGGTACAGAATCTATACAATCTATACCTAGGCATTTATTTCCACTGGTGGCAGTGGCATTGCACACAGAACTCTGTCAGGGCACAGGGTGCTCATTGCCCAAGGCAGTGACAGTCATGCAGTGGTACATGCTGGTTGTAGGGGAAGCCGTTTTATAGCTTCTCCTTGGATAAACACAGAAAGTAGCTCAAATTTTGAGGAAAAAAATAGTAATGGTAATTGTTAATATTGTGTTATGAGTATCATGGTGTCTACTACAGAGTGAAGAATAAAAGTTTAGAACAGAATAGTGTGAATATAGAATATTGTTAAATAATACATTTACTTATAATTCTCTATAGGTTTTTAGCATTTATTTACAATGTCTTTCCATAGAAAGATTCTAGAGTTTAAGTTTCCCTTTCCCAGGTGCTGGATGCTGAGAACAAAGGTTTTATTGAGAGTCTAGTCTTACTGTTACAACAAACTTTCCATTCTCTTAAAATATTGAATTCAACTATATTTCTGTAGGTGGCAACATTTTTTATTTTTATCATAACTAAAAAAAACACTCTTGTTAGAGTCTAACTCAGCATGTGATTTAAAACTCTGATGAGAAGTCAGTTTCCAGTACTCAATGGCTATTTCTGCATTTCCCTACTGTCAAATGTAGCATATCCTGGCTCAGTGGAAGGAAAGGTGTAGAGTCCTGGGTTAGACTGCTTCAGTTTTGGATTTGATATTTACTTTGCTTCTGTAACATTGCTTAGTAAGACTTCTGTGTTCTCCTACAATGTATTCATAGATTCCAGATAGACATTGATTCAGGGCAGAGGCTTTTATTCTTTGTCTAATTAAATCACCAGTCCTTAGTATTGGAGCCCTGAAGTGTTTTGGCCTCCAAACAATCTACTCTTAAGCCTAGAATTGGAAGGCTTCAACATCCATACAATCTAGAATGTTTAAGCCTGCACTGCTGACTGAGCCACCCTGATTAGATCTGACTAGATCCCTACTGAACCTAGACACTTCAGATTGCTTCTGTGTCTCTGTGAGCTCTTACTGCTCCATTCTGCCTCAGTTAGCCTCTCTGCTTCTCTGCCTTATCTTAAGTCAGATCACTTCATTTTGTGTCTTGTCCCTGTCTGCCTGGCCCCCCTTTGGTGCCTTTATAACTGACTCTTCTGTAACTGCTTCTGCTCTGAGCTGAGAGTCTGCCTTTCTCTCCTGAGAATTGGATGTGTCCTCATGCTAACTGGCTTTCCTAACTCTTCCTCTGATTAGTCACTTTGTCTGCTATTCACTTTGATTAATCTCAGACATCACTTCCCATATGACACTGACTCTTTTTTGAGCTCTACCTCCTGTGTCCATTTCCACTTTTTCTGTCTTAGAGATTAAAGGCATGGACCACCACTGCTTTTTGCACACTGGGATTAAAGGTGTGTCTACATTCCACCCAGGCCTCACAGGCCTCTGAATGTAGACTCCTGGAATGTAGACTCTTCCTAGCTTTCTCACAGTCCTTTTCCTATACACTACAAGGCATCTGCTTACTCCTATGTGAATGTATCCATCCTGTGATGTGCACTGAGATTTTGTGTTGTTCTGGGCACTCCCATCCAACATGCTAGCACTGATACTATTCCTTTCACTGCTTTGCTTTCTCTTAAAGTCTTTGTATCTGGTCAGATTTCTAAATGATATCAGCACTTTACTTTTAAAATTTAATGTAAAATTTTAATTTTAAATTAACTAGCTATATAGTTAATAATAATGCTATTGACCGCTTTCTACAGACATACAAAAATGAAAGTTTTTGTATGTATCACTAGTGAAAGAACTGCCAAGATGTTTTTTACATACTTTCTTTAGTCTTCATAATAATTTCTGAAGCAAGAAAAAAAATGACAATATTTGATTCCCATTTATATTATTGTGAAACTAATCCAGAAACTGTCTACGTAGGTTAAAGCACCCATATATGCTACCCTTATTTCGTTTTCATTTTGTATTAATCTATTGCGTAGATAGATTTTAGGTAATATTAAGAACTCACCCTGGTTTGCATGGAATATCCAAAATTAATATCCACTCTGAGAATAGAATTTTTTCAAAAGTACAAGATACTCTCTTACATGAGTTGACATATGAAGGTAATTGAGTGGCATCCAATCATAACTTAAAACTATAAGGTTCAAATGGCAATTTTATTAATATTAAAAACTACTACATTATTTTTTCTTGGTAAAATTCTTGTTTTACTGATCAGAAGTTTGGGCCTCTAGAATGCTTAAGAAAACAAAAGAATATTAAAAGTGATAGTTTCATGAGGATTATTTTGCAATTGAGGCCTTGTCTTTTTTGTATATCGGTATTTGTTTTTCTGTCTCTGTCTCTCAGTCTTTCTCTCTCACATACACACATAAAACATGCAATGTGACATTTTCTTCAGACTAATGAAGAATCACATGATCTAGTGACATAAAGTTTGAAATAACAAAAAAATGAAAGAATACTATTCCATAAATAGGCAACTGTATATCAGAAAAATTATATATTTATATTCAAAAGAGGAAGAAATCCCCAATGTTCCAAAGCAGGAATGTATGAGCATTAAATTTAAACTTTATTCAATGAGTACTTTCCAAAGGAGAGATATATGGATACCGTAGCTACTTCATTTTATAGACTATTTCAAAAAGAACACTAGCTGGGAACAGGAGAAACTCATTAACTCTGTCAGAAAGACTTTTCAAGATTGTTCCTATCTCTCCTTTGATAGCATAGTCTTCTTTTAGTTAACATAGCTTCTTAAGTGCCACAGAAGCAAACCTAAACATAATAAGACATAGTATTCTGGTTGGCTTTTCAGTCTCTTCTTGGGTTTAATTTGGATGATTCAAAACTCTGAGAAAGCTTTGACTCTGAGTGTACTCCATCTCTAAGAATTTTATAACGCTGTACCAAGTGAATCGAGTGAACGTAATATCTGGCGGTGTAGCTCTTCTGTCACATAGGAATAATCACAAAAGGTCATATGTTATAAAACATCATTTCTGTTCTTGTGTTAGTTGCCTTGATTAGATCTATGTGTTTATCTATGTATCCTTTAAAGTTCTCTGGAGAGAAAGAATCTTATTCCAAACAAAATAGTCAATATAGTATATAGAAAATGTCCTGCATAACTTAATTATTTGCTAGGATAAACCCAATAGTTTTTGTAGCACATGGGCAATGTTTATGCTAACACTGAGCTACAGTAAACTATCATTTTATTCTTGCTAGTTAGGATTGTCTACTGATAAATTTTAGAGTTAACTAGAAAACATTTAGTAGTAATTAGTAGAGGTTAACCTATAGTTATCTATACAAGTTTTAGCTGCCATATTAAGTAGCAAATAAAATATATTCTATTTAACAGGATATAGGATCCCCAAGTAATAAACTATGTAGCAAAATATGTAAGACCCAGGCTTCTAAATCTGTAACATTTTACTGTAGAAACCAAAAAGAAAAATCCTTACTTTTCTTTTATGTCGCTATGCTAAGATCTTTAGTAAACTATATGGATTAGTGATTAAAATAGAAACATAATTTCAGTTTCATACTTATTGGAACAACATTTACTTGTGTCATTAATATGTTGTGTCTCATTTAGCTGTTTGTTAGGAATCCAAATGATGTCTTTTGTTCTTTTGTGCTTATACTGAGTATGTTCCTCAAAAACAATTTATCAACTTGATTATATGTTTTTCATTTTAATGTACCATAACTTTTTAGTGAATTATCATTTTATTCCTATAGTAAAAGTATACAGAATTATACTTTTGAATAAAATTTTTGGATTTAATGATAATTTAACTAAATATTTAGATTCATTTTTATAAGTGACCTTCTTTATTGTATTACTAGCCTCTGGTTATAACATGTGGATAATGCTATAAATATTATATTTTAAAACTTGCTTACATTGGAAAGCTCAAGAATGATACTGTCACAAAAATCATATGGCAATAACTTAAATTGGCAATTCTGGGAGTAGACATTTGAGAAGTTTCATGGCATTCCATCTACCCCAACAGAAGGGGACAGAGATAGGTTATTGTCTCAGACATAAGAGCAAGCTGAAAGAACTATAGGTTTGTTCTCCTAGGTGACTGAATCTATAATAAAGAATCACAGAGAAAAAATATTTCCACTTTCCAGTTTCTTCTATTCCTTAAGTTGTGAAATCCAACTCTGCTTTGTATTCTGCATGTTGATCATTATATCCACAAAATTCACAATTGGTTTTCTTAGCTATTGAACAAAAATTGCTTTCATTTTTCTCAGTGTTTAAACTGTATAAGAAGAAATTATTCTCCTACATCTGATAAATACCTTCAGTGAAGTGGCTGGACACAAGATTAATAACAACAACAACAACAACAACAAAATCAGTAGCCCTCCTATATACAAATGACAAACAGGAAAACAACATCCTTCACAGTAGCTACAGATAATATCAAATATCTTGGGAGTAACTCTAACCATGCAACTGAAATACTTGTATGACAAAATCTTCAAGTCTTTGAAGAAAGAAATTAGATATTAGAAGAGGGAAAGATATCCCATGATCATGGATTGATAGGATTAACAAAGTGAAATGGCCATCTTACCAAAAGCAATATACAGATTCAATGTAAACCCTGTCAAAATTACAGCACAATTCTTTCCAGAACTTGAAAGGACAATATTCAACTTCATATGGATAGCAAAAATAATCCTGAACATAAAAGAACTTCTAGAGGCCTCACCATCCCTAATTTTAAGCTGTATTACAAAACTATAGTAATAAAAACTTCATGGTATTGGCATAAAAACAAATATATTGATCAATGGAATCAAATTGAAGACCCAGATATAAATCCACATACCTATGGACACCTGATTTTAGATAAAGAAGCCAGAAATACACACTGGAAAAAAGACAGCATCTATAACAAATGGTACTGGTCTAATTGGTTGTCTGCATGTAGAAGAATGAAAATCGACCCATATTTATCACCCTGCACAAAATTCAAGTCCAAGTGGATCAAAGATATCAACATAAAACAAGATACACTGAACCTTACAGAAGAGAAAGTGGGGGAAACCCTTGAAATCACTGGCATAGGAAACACTTTCCTGAAGAGAACACCTATAGTACAGGTACTAGGTTCAACAATTAATAAATGGAACCCAATGAGGTTTAAAAGCTTCTGTAAGACAAAGGACACCATCAGTAAGACAAAATGGCCACATACATAATGGCAAAAGATCTTTACTGGTTCCACATCTGACAGATGACTAATATCTAAAATATATAAAGAACCTAACTACCTAGAGATCCAAAATTAAATAATCCAATTAAAAATAAAGTACAGATCTAAACAGACAATTCTGAATAGGAAAATCTGAAATGGTTGAGCAATTTTTAAAGAAATATTCAAAACCTTAGCCATTACAAAAATGCAAATCAAAACCACTTTAAGGTTCTATTTTACACCTGTCAGAATGGCTAAGATCAATTAACACAAATGACAGCTCATGTGGTGAGGATGTGGAGCAAGGAAAATACTCCTCCATTGCTGGAGGGAGTGTAAATTTGTATAGCCACTATAGAAATCAATATGGTAGTAATTCAAAAAATTGGGAATGGATCTACCTCAGGGCTCAGCTATGCCAGTTTTAGGCATATAACCAAAGGATGCTCCATCTTACCAGAAGGACACTTGCTCAACCATGTTCATAGTGGCTTTATTCATAATATCCAGAACTAGAAACAACCTAGATGTCCCGCAACTGAAGAATGGATAAAGAAATTGTGCCACATTTACACAATGTAGTATTTATTCAGCTATTATAAAAATGACTACACGAATTTTGTAGGCAAATGGATGAAACTAAATAATATTATCCTGAGTGAAGTATCCCAGTCCAAGAAAGATAAACATGGTAAATACTCACTTTTAAGGGGATATTAGCTGTTAAGTAAATGACAATCATACTATAATCCACAGAGCCAGAGAAGCCAGGTAGCAACGAACTCTTAGTGGGGATGCATGGATCTCTCTGGGAAGGGGAAATAGAATAGATACAAGGAGAGCCTACTGGAATTTGAGGACAGCTGGGGGGTGATGTGAAAACCTAATGCAGTAGAAACTTCCTGGACTCTACGAGGGTGACCCTAATGAGGACTCTTAGTAGTAAAAGAGCCTGAACTAGCTATCTTCTGTAACCAGGCAGGACTTCTAGTGGTGAGACTGGGATACAACTCATCTACAGAGCCTTTGACCTACAATCTGTCCTGACTACAGGATATGCTGGAGACATGGTGGCTTGGAGCTTGTGGGAGTGGCCAATGACTGGTTTGGCTTGGGCCCCATCCCAGGAGAGAAAGCCCATACCTGGCACTATCTGGATGGGCAGGAACTTGAGGTTGGATGGTCCAGAGAACGGGGGGAACACTAAACAGGACTGGCCAAAAAAGAAAGAAAAAGAAAAAAAAATTCAATGAAATTACTCCTAATGATATGCTGCTATGCTCAGAGATGGGTGCCTTGCCTGGCTGTCATCAGAGAGACTTCCACTGGCAGCTGATGAGAGAAGACACAGGAGAGAAGATACAGAGACCTAAAGCCAAAATTAAGCACAAGAGAGAGAGAGAGAGAGAGAGAGAGAGAGAGAGAGAGAGAGAGAGAGAGAGAGAGGGAGAGGGAGAGAGAGAGAGAGGGAGAGGGAGAGGGAGAGAGAGAGAGAGAGCCTAAATTGGAGACCTCCATCAGGTCTTTCCACTCAGGAAATCCTGTGGAAGAAGAGAAGAAAGGATTATAGGAATCCGAAGGTTTGAGGACACCAGGAGAATAAGGCCCACGGAATCAACTGAGCAGGGCTCAAAGGAACTCACAGAGAATGGACAGGCAATCATGGAGCCTACATGGGTCTGCACCAGGTCCTCTGCAAATATGTGTTGGTTGTTAGCTTGGTGTTTTTGTGGGATTCCTAGCAGTAAGATTGGGGGTATCCCTGACTCCTTTGCCAGCTCTTGGGACCCCTTTTCTCCTGCTCAATTGCCTTGTTCAGGCTTGTGATGGTTTATGTGGCATCTTATATTATCTTGCTGTGCTGTGTTGGTTGATGTCCCTGGGGGACCTGCTTTTTTCTGAAGGGAAGCATATGTGTGTGTATGTGTGTGTGTGGAGAGGTGGATCTAGGCAAGAAGGGAGGTGCGAGAGGACTGGGAGGATTTGAGGGAGGGAAAACTGTGTTCGGGATGAATCGTATAAGAAGCAAGAGAATTTTAATAATAAAAAAGAAGTTTCTGACTTGAAGAGAAAGGGGAGGGGTCAGTTAATCATGCCTGGGAAATGCTCTGAACTGTTTTTCTGAAAAGACAAAATTTTAAAATATGCACGAGTAAGCAAACTGTAGTTATTTTAAATACTCAAGCACTTTCTGGCTACACTTGAGAAGTGCCATGTAATGTACTGTAGCTGTAATTTACTATAATCAACTCTTGATTACCCCCAGTAATCCAGAATAGGAGACCACAAATCACTGTGATATGTATGCATGTCTTTTTTTCATGTATTTTCCAAAATGTACCATGATTCATGTAAAATAAAATCACATGCAGTCCTATTACCCTAGATGTTCAGCAATAGGAAGATGGTTTATTTATCTGAAATCAGATATTAAAATTAGTTAATTACACATATGTAAAGAATTAAGTAAAATTTATGGTAAAATTTTCTAGTATGGATATGATTAAATTATTATAGCATGACTTTACAAAACACTAGTAGTAGGAATGAACCAGTAAGGTAAGTTCTTAAATGAAGTTGGGATGTGTACATGTATCTCAAGGGGTCAAGTTTGTTGTAATGACAAAATAAAATGTAACAGTGTAAAAGTTATAGCGCCCAGCTGATCTGTAGCACAGCTTTCTTATTTTAGCAGCAGTTGTTAATAGTGAGTCAAAATCAAATCACTGTAAAAGCCACGTAGCATTTATATTTGTCCTGTTTAAATAGTATGCCTAGGCCCTGAAGAGAGCCAGCTGTCATGATAAATTACTCAAATCTGAGTGAAGAAATGATTCCATTGCGCTAAAATTTACCTTTACATGCTTAAATATTATTATAGCAATCTAAAATTAAGTGTTATTAACTAATGATAACTCATATGATAGATGGGAAAAATAATTTTTGTTTACTTATTTTATTTACTGTATTTTAGTAATATATTTATTACAGTAAATATTTTTTATTTTATTATATAAAATATTATATAATGTTATATAAAGTATATATAAATTATTAAAAGTAAAGTATTTACTATATTTTATCTTAACTGTGTGATGCCAGGAGTGAGATTGGTGGTCCTCATTAAGAAAAATCACACCAATTGGTTGTTCAGTGCCAAACAGCCCTGAAAACATACAAACATGTAACTTTGTATGAATTCAACAGGCTATGTTTAGGAATATGTACATGAAATAACAATTGATAACTAAAGAAGCCATGGATTTGAAGGAAAGTGGGGAGGGGTATATAACATGGTTTGGAGGGTGGAAAGAGAAGGGAGAAATTTTACAATTAAAGTACAATCTTAAAAATTCATTGATAGGCTATCAAGTAGCCAATTTGTTTTCTTAGGGACATTGTGAAAACACCTAGATTGTACTTATCAAAATTTTTGGACAACTTAACAATTAAATACTATGCCACACACGGTGGTACACACCTTTAGTCTCAGCATTTGAGACTCAAAGGCAGATAGCTCTCTATGAGTTTAAGGCCAGCCTGGGCTACATAGCAAGTTTCAGGTCAGCCAGTTCTACAAAGAGAGACCTTGTCTAAGAAAAATTAAATATATATAAAAAACAATTATTGTGTTGAAATATCTCTTAGTGTATATTCTTAATATTTATTCTGTTTAAACTTTCCCATTGGTTTTGATGAAACTTAACTTTCATATGGATGGGACATTGATTTTTCTTCTGTCCTGTATAATACATTTTAATGAAGATATCTAAGTAGAATGCTTAGCTATGCACACAAAATGATCCACAGAGGAATGTTTCTACAGTGCAAAATTCTTTACTACAATTTATTAAAATATTATTATGGACAAATAATATGTTTAAACTTATTCTCTTTAAGATTATAATATAATTACAACATTTCTTCCATCTCTTTCCTCCATCAAGACCTCCTATATACCCCTCCCTGGTATCCTTCAAATCCGTGGCTTAGATTTTCACTAATTGTTATATGCATATAAAAATATACATATTTGTATGTACATATATATCCCTAAATATAACATGTCCAGTCTTAATAATATCATTCTATGCGTGTTTTCAGGGATGATTATTTGGCACTGGACAACTAATTGGTGTACTCTTCCCTGGGGAAGATCATCTTTCCCTCTCCTAGCTTTTCTCAGTTGCCAATAGTTCTTTATGTAGGGTTGAGGTCATTCATTCTTAAAGATCTGAATTATTTACTAGCATTTCAAAATCAAAACGTAGGTGATAAGAATAAATGTGCTGGTAGAAAAAGCAGGAATAGAAATATCAGGGAAGAAAACATTTAAATATTTCACATGTATTAGACCATTGAGGATAGATGAAATGCTCTTATCTGAAAGTCAAAATTCCAAAAGAAAATTATATGCTGTAAGAATATTTGAGGACTGAACTAATTTTTAACTAAATATGTTGAAAGTTCAGGAATACACACAGTAGTAGTTGAGGTCAGATTGTAAACTAGCTACATAAAAGCTAAATAAAAATAATTTTATTATAAAATTAGCATAAGTTAGCAATAAGTGTCAAAGAGAGAAAAATATACTAAGCATCTTTGGAAACATTAACATGCATACCTGTATTTTCTCAAGTATAAATGTTACAGCAAATGTCAAAGTGAACTTTTCCAAAGTTAAATCATTCTAACAATTTGGCAGAATGGAGTGGTTCTTTCATTAATTCTACCAAACCACGGGATGTCAATTTTCTTAAAGGGAAAGCTAGAGGAGATAATAAATCTAAAAAGATAGAACAGCTTTGTTTGTACCTAGTAGTGCTGATAAAATAGAAATACCTGATACATGATAACAGAAAACAACTCTGAAAGTTAAATAAACACAGTACCGGTCAGTAGACTGGCTTTAACTGTGTCTAGCTTGCTCTTTCTGGATAAATTATAGTAAATAATAAGGAAGTTAAGATGGGCAAAATTGTACTGGAATGGGAGATAGTAGCAGCAGCATGAGAAATACTTCATAAAAGAGTCTCCATAGAATGACAATATGAATTGTAAACAGAGATCATAACATTTGTATAAGTCAGTTACAAAGTACACTGTCATGTGACATAATTCTTACATTTAAAAAGGAAGCATAAATTTATTTAAATAGAGATGCAAGCATGAACATTCATTAGCCTTATTCATTTAGTTTTGGCTGTGTCTGTGGCATGTGAGCACACAGGTGGAGGCCTGAGGTTGAGACCAGGCATCTTCCTTGATCACTACTCAGCTGCTTCAGGCTCCTCCTTTTATTTTCCTGCTCTCTGAGCCTGGGATTACAGTTCACCCAGCATTTTAGTTCTTCATCCCCATGTGGCAAATGATTTATTCACTGAACCATTCCCATTGATGAGGAAGTGGGGGGGCAGTGAGACAGAGAGAGGACGGAAGAAAGGAGAGAAACAGAGGGAGAGGGACACAGACACAGATATGGAGATAGAAAATCAGAAAGAGATAAAGAGACAGAGAGACAGAGAGACAGAGAGACAGAGAGGAGGGAGAGAATAGAAGAGAATGACTGAGATGTGTTGCCTGACTATAGGTGTTACAGTGCCCAGACAATTTTGTGTTTGTTAAACATTTTTATTAATTCATTTATTAAGAAGTGGGGAGATTGATTTGTGGATGGACACAGTAAGTATGTTGAGGTCAGAGGACAACTTGAAGAGTTCTATTCTCTCCTTCTGCTATGTTGGTTCAAGGGAGTGAATAAAGGTTGGCATTGCCATGTTTCATTGAAGTCAGGTGCCTTTACCTGCTGAGCCATCTTGCTGCACCCCTGTCATAGACCATTTTCTAGCAGCCACACTGAAGTCCTATGTGTTAGAGCAGAGATTAGCTTTTCCCACTATTTTATGGTCAAGTCATTGTTTCACCATTTCAAGAGACATATTTATAAATTGTAATTTTAAGCCACTGTACAGGTATTTTACTATGTAGTACTAGATAACTATAGTGTATAAGTATCAACATTTCATAGTCCTCAGTTCTGATATGGCATAGCTCAGTAATCATATACATTTTTTAAATCATTACATTTGTTCACAGTATTTTGTCTTAACACTCGAGAAACTTAAGTCAATTTAAACACAGAAATTACTGGATTGCTTGGAAGAATTGATGACATTTTATCCCCAAATGACCAGTTAGATTAGTCAAAACAAATCAATTAAAAGCATAAACAAAGCACAAGTTTTAACACTTTCATACTGTTTTCTGTGCTGAAGGCAAGGGACGTTATCAATAGCAAATCCTCTCACCTACTCTGGGAAGCAAGCAGGCTTTACAGATGACACAGCTGAGGGACAGAATGTTCAAATTAACTGTCAAGGTCACTCAGTATTTCATGCTCATTGAGATGGAATGTTAACTTCCCTTGAACTCCAGATTCTACTTTATCACTTATTATCCTGTGTAGTTTCTAACATCCAAATGTCACTAAGAAACTTTATATACTAAATGTGCTGGATTTCATATTACCCTTTTCCTGATATGTTGGTGAGCACAAAGAGGCAAGAAAACTATTGAATACATTTCCTATACAGAAGTAGGTCATACCTCAAACCATTATATATGACCTCTGACCTTGAAACTATTTGGCCCTACAAAAGTTTAAAGAGATTGTATTTTGTTTCTATTCCATGTGATTTTCGGCAACCATTAAAGACTTCTAGCTAAAGACACTGTACACCATCCTTTTTTTTAACCATAAGAGACAGGAGACTCATTAGGAATAGTGAAATTGTTGTATCTTCTATAAAATTACATTTTTAATTTGTTCATGCTCATCTGTGAAGTCAAACATGATAGAATAAGCCAAATTCATATTCTCCATTATGCTTTTGTGTAATTTTTTTCTTCATTGTAGTGTAGGAGAATCCCTATGTCACAAATGAAGAGAGAATGTGTTCCCAGTGTCTTAAACTTTTCTAATTTTGTAACCATTTTTAACAGGACCTTCCATATTTGCCTACAAACCAAGTGGCCTTTCTAAGGAAAGTATTGAACTGGAATTCTGAGAAACAAGCTCTCTTTCTGTGGTTTAAGCATGCTTTCTTATGATAGAGCTGATGTGTATCCTGATAAGGAATGAGTATAAACCTGTAGTTTCAACTCTCTCACAATACTGAGATACACAAATGATAATATGTCTGAAGTGATTCTAAATGGGACTATGTTCAAATGTAAGACAGATTATCATTGCTGCTATTAATGCAGTCAAATAGGAGTCTGTGTTGATAAAGGAAGCATTTGTTACATAGACTAAGACAAATTTAATAATGAATTGTTTTAATTAGTGGATGGTACTGTATTGAGCATTTAGTAAATTGTTCTCTGAGAACCACAGAAACTTGAATCTTTTTTCTCCATATCCAGAAATTTAGGATAGCTTAGCCAAGTGCCCAGGGGTCTGATACTTTGGCTGATTAAGTTTGAGCATGATATCTATATGTGGGTAGAATTTCAATGTTAAGAGGTTGCTTCAGGTGGTAGAATATTTTTGAAAGTCAGTTATTTGAGTTTCAGGGCAACAGCCTTTACCTATGGGCATGAGTACTTGATGGTTATTAATACAGCCCTCATTAGTAGAATTGGATAATCCTTGGATATTCATATATCAGGATCCAAGGGCTGCGTATCTGACAGTTGCCTCTATGTGCCACATAGAGCATGAGCAGGGAAAATGGCCTTTGTTTCTGAGCCAATTAACAATTGAACTAGGTTTTCAGAAGGTAGGAATGATGTGTTTTGAATTTGTTTTTACTTATTTTAGACACAGTTTTCTTTGGTCCTGAGAGTGGACTCTAACTCATTGTCTTCCTATCTTAGCCTTTTGAGCTCTGAGATTACAAGCATGTACTACCACTTTGGCATTGTAATGGTCTTTAAAAATGTGAAATTATTGAATATGCTAAAATAAAACTATCACTATGCATAGTTCACTAACTAGAAAATTACCCAGGTGCTGTGGGTAGCAGTTGTCATGGCTTTGAACATTCAGACACAGCTAAGTTAGAGAGGACAGAAATATTTAATGCATTCACCTGCTGTATGTATCCACAAAATCACAAGAATCAAGGGACATACGATTGCTTTTGATTGCCTTATTTAAATGTCCTTGAGTGAAAATGATCAAATACAGGTTCTGGGAGCTCTTGCCTTTGCCAACTGAAACTTAGCCAAAACCAATTTACACAACATCCAACCATGAAACACTGAAGAATACTTCTTTAGCTAGAATGTTATGCTTTTCTGATTATATACTTGTGAGTTTCTATGAGTTAAATAAGAAATATATAAATTAATTGCAATTCTTGTGGAAATATTGTTATTTCTGGTAGTATTTATGTCACCACTTTCTTACTAAAGTAAATCTATATGAAAATTAATTTTTAATATAAGTAAATTAGAACAACAAAAATTGAAGAATGAAAATCTAAATGAATTCAAATAGTGTAAGGTAACTACTAATAATGTTAAGACCATTGATTAAAAATAACATTTGCAGTATTAAAACTCTTATAATAACCAAGTTATTTTATGATTTTCCACTTACATGTTCACATAAATGGATAGATGTCTTTTATTCTTGTTTTTCCTTGCCCCCCAAGTTCAGAGCAGCATGCATTCTACAAGGTCACTGCAAACACATGATATTAAAATGCAGCCAAATTCTTTAGCAACATAAATGTTTTTATGAGCAGCAGGTGTATTCTTTGAAAGGCTGTAAAGCTATTAACAGCTCAGTAAGGAGTACATAATAATAGGCTGTTAACTCAGCCTCCCTTGCAGGAGTACTAAGGAAGGACACTTTTGAAACCCTTAAGACAACTGGATTTTAAAGAGCATCAGATATGGATGCTTTATGAATAGAGGTTCATTTAAACCTTATATCATTAAAGTAATTAACTTAGTTTTCTTAATATGAATACGCTCATCCAAAATAATTACTTAGCTATTCTGAATAAAAATCAAACCATAATTTTTGGGCTAAATATGTTCTAGTAATAAGAACTTGAAAATAAATTTTTACTTTAATTATTTTTCGAAAATCACATGATTTAGGACTGATTATAGCAAGGATATATTTCCTAACACTTGCCTTTTCCATCTCTGAGTTCAGTAATCCTACTTCTAGCAGCAACTAGTTGCTCACTTTGGAGAAATTATGAATGATTTTTTTCCTTTATATCACCTCCAGATATGTTATTAAAAATGAAAGAATGGTTATATTGGTTTCGTGGAGTGATTTTCTTCCATTGTTGTTGTATTCACTGGTTAAAAAAAAATGTGTGTATACATAGCGTGCATACATGTGTGTCTGCCCGTGTGTGTGTGTGTGTCTGCCCGTGTGTATGTGTGTGTGTGTGTGTGTGTGTGTCTGCCCGTGTGTGTCTGCCCGTGTGTGTGTGCTTGTGTCTGCCCGTGTGGGGGGCGGTAGAGGTTGGCTGTGAGTGTTTACTCAGCCACTTTCTACCCTAAGTTTTGAGAACAGGTTCTGTGCCTGAACCTAGAATTCATCAATTGCCTAGGCAGGCCAGCAATCAAGGTCGAGCAATCTTCCTGTCCCCACCTCCCAAGCACTACAAGTGTTCCTCACCACAGCTGTCTTTTGTTTGTTTTTGTTTTTTGAGAAAGGGTTTCTCTGTTGTAACTCTGTCTGTCCTGGAACTCACTCTGTAGACCAGGCTGGCCTCAATCCCACAGAGATCCACCTGTTTCTTCCTCCCACGTGCTGGGATTAAAGGTGTGGGCCACCTTGGCATCTGTCTGTTTTAAAATGTGGGTTCTGGGGCTCTAACTCAATTCTCAGAATTGTACAGCAAGGACCTTCCAATTGAGCCATCTTTCCAGATTTCATTAACTTCTTTAAAATTTCTTTTAAATTTAAGGAGTGAGAATGTATAAAATGTTTTTGGTTGTGGGTTATTTTTGAGAGAATATTTTGTGAGATAAATCTACTGCTATGGCTAATATAATCCCTCCCAAATGTTTATCTAATGATTTAGACCTCTCATATTGAAAAGCCTGAGTAGCAGTTATAGATGTTATGGACCTTCGCATGATTAGGCATATTGAGAGGCTTCTACCATTAAAACAGATTGTGCTGTGGGACCTTAGAGTCTCAGTCTCCTCCTCCTCCTGCTCCTCCTCCTTCCCTCCTCTTCTTTCTCCTTTTTTCTTTCTCTCTCTCTCTCTATTTCTATTTCATTCACTCTCTTTTTTTGATTTGAGCATTTATCTCTAGCATTGGACCCTCACCAGAAACCCAAACTTTGGGGCTGCCTCCTTTTGGATAGAATCTTCCATAACTATAATCTAGATATACCATTTTCTTCATAACTTAATATGCCTTGGATTTTGGACTATAGTAATGTCACATAGATTAACATATCCACATTATCAGCTTTAAAAAATGAGTTTGTATAAGAATTCTATATTTAGTTTTTTAGTTTGAGTTAGATATACCAATATAATACTAAAATACTAAATAATATTAAAATACTAAAACCAGAACTCAGTGGTCTACTTTTGTTTTCTTCTGTAGGCCTGTTGCTTTAAATTTGTACTTAAATTAATTATAGGAATGTATTTGAATACCAAAGTTATTTTAGGAAAAACCAATATAGAGTGATTTACTTTTGTGTTGAAGATTACTTCTCCCTAAGCTTCATTATGAAAGTAAAATCAAAAAATTCAGAGGAAAATCAGGATTATGCATAATCTTATATTATACTTTTCTGTTGATAAAAATATGAAGAGCCAAACATATATTTACATTTTTATAATATCTTCACTCCACTCACCAGCAATCAATGAAGTTTGTATTAAAATAGTGTTTACTGAGCTTTCTTTTCAAGGACTGGGTAACAAATGCTTAAAAATATCTTATGGTTATGTATGTTGGGGCCTGGGGTGGTCATGGAATTAACAACTGTGTTTAAAGTGGAAATTTGTGAAGGGAGACATCTGAGCAAGCTAAGGAGTAAGGACTGAGACCAGACAAGCAGCTTGCAGACTGCAGTGCATGTCTGACACCTGTGAAGAGGGGGGTAAAGATGCAGGGCATGAAGAGAGGCCTCTCTGATGGCTACTTTGCAGAAGATTTTGCCAAGAATTTGTGGGGCTCAGATATGACACCATAGAGTAGTCCAGCATTCCTATAGAAAAGCCTTGTTCTGTCCCTTGGGGACTCAAGGAAAATCGGTCACTGAGGTGAACATTAATTGTAAATCCTAAAGTTGTAGCACCTTGAGAATCCCTTTCCAGAAAATTCTCTCTTGACTAGAGAACATTCTCACACCTGCCACCTAAGACATGTAAGCCTGGAAAACGCAAGGTCAAGTAAAGGTAAGGAAGCTGCTTGCTCCATTTCCCCCCTGAGTACTTAAGGTATTCACGTATTTCTTTTTCAGGGTTGTAGATGGAAAGCTACATGCTACCTTATTTTGACCAGATTGATTCACTCATGGAACTCTGCAGCTAGTGGCAAAGACCTACCAAAAGTCACTCTGCTGTGTGGGGGACCTTAGTTTAGATATGTTGAATAAATAGAACTTCTGAAAACTGTGAGTGACACACACTAATATTGTGTTAGTTAGTGGTACCATTAACCTGGGTTATTTCTGTGTCACCACTCTATCCCTTTCCTGCTTCTTTCACAGTTATTTTACGACATTGAATTTGACATTTTTATTGTTCTTGCTTAAATAGACAAGTGTTGTCATATCTGTATGGGGCCACAAATAATGCATTATTTTATTTACTTTGTACATATTTATGCTTTCAAGAGGTACTGTTCTATTATTTGTAGCCTTCTTGAGTTTTGCTATATTTCTAAGATTTATCATTGTGTGGTGGTATTTTCTATTGTTCTTTAATTTCACTGATATACATTATTACATTTTAATATACTACAGTTTATTTACTTATTATCTAATTACATAAATTTGGATTTTTTTTCTTCAACTAAGCAGTATGTTGTTGAACATGCTGGTATTCTTGGATGTTACCTTACCTTCTTACAGTCTTAATAGGTCTTTTAAAAGAACACATCCTTAAAATGAAGTTAATTAACTCTACCATTTCCCTTTTACAGTGGATATTTGAATTTCAGTTATAAAAACTTTCATTTTCTTCTATAGAAAAGAGATTATTCTACAGTTTTCTCCTAATATTTTGAAGTTCTCTATTCTTTTTTAAAAAGTTCTCTCTATAACATTTCTACCCTTATATCATTGAGCTTAATTTCTGTCAATTATCAGAAGCCAGTGTGCAGTTTCTTTGTCTTTTCTTTTCCTCCTGGAATAAATTGTCCAGCACAGGTTGTAAATTCCCTACTTATCTGTAATGCCACTTTGCCCAGTGTTTAAGACCACTGTCCGTCTCTGGACTCTTTGTTACAATAATCACATTGTCTCTTCCCACAATGCTAGCTTCCATAAATCTTACATACTAGAATTTTTTTATTAGAATTTCATTAAGATTACATATTAATTGAGGGAAATCTGACCTCTCTAAATAACTTCCCTTTTTATCCATGAATATTAGTTCCTTTTTTTCCCCTACATATTTTAAATAGTATTCCTTGAATTAAGAAGATTGTAGATTCATTCTCAGGTACTTTATAGATTTTAATTTGGAAATTAAATTTCTTTGAAAACTGTGTTTTCAGTTTGCCAATACTATATGGAAGTGCATTCAAATTCTTGTGGATAGCTACTTATTTAAACAATTTGTAAAGGATTTAATATACTTTCTATGTATAGTCAAACCATCTTCAAAAATGTTATTTTTCTCTTACAATTCATGTTTTATTTCATTCTATCTCACTGAAATGGTTAGGTCTCCTAATGTTTATAAGAATGGTTATGGATATTTTTACAATGCCTCTTTGGAGTCTATTTGGTAGTGTATGAATCTGAAATGTCCCTCATGTATCTCAGGGTTTGATCCCTTGACTCCGAACTGGTGGTACCATTAGGTAAATTTGTGGGATCTTAAGGCCATGGAACCTTCCTGGGGTAAGTGGATCATTAAAGGAAGGCCTTGAGGCTTTATAGCCTTTCCTACCTCCAGTTCACTCCTTGTTTCCCGAGTACACATGCAATGTGACCAGCCAGAGTCCTACTCCTGCCTGCTGTCATGTTCCTCATCATCAAGTACTGTAACCTGCTGGAACCATAAGCCAAAATAAATCCTTTCTGCCTTAAGTGGGAATTAAAGCCAACAGTTGACAAATAGGACCTCATAAAACTGAAAAGTTTAGGTGCAGTAAAAAAAAAAATGTTTTATTGATTTTTGAATACTGTTTTTCTTATGCTCTTGTAGTTATTTTTCAAAGTTTTCAAAGGTCACTTTATTTTGATAGAATAGAATATTTGACACTGGATAATTTACATATGTGTATATGTAATGTCAAGGAAGATATATATTAATGTCTTCCTGTTCTGGAAGTTGGGAAGTCCAAGGTCAAAGTTGTAGAGGAACATGTAATCTTTTAATCCAGCAGCATGGCTGCTCTAGCAAGGGATCACTTTGAAAGGCCTTTTTGATAGTTAGGAGGGGATCACATCCAAGAGCCTGTATGAAGGGATCACATTCATAAGACTTTGAGATCCAGAAGGAATGCAGCAAGAATATCAGTCAGACTAATCCTGTCCACTGTTTGAGGTAATGCTAAGTGAAAGAGATTTCTGTGGTTAAGACAACATAGTATACTCCTTTGATCCCAACTCAGATGGAAGTGGTGGCACTTGCCAAAACCCTGCACTCTAGAGGCAGACAGCAGGAAGTAGAAACAGATAAGAAAGAAGAGCTCAGAAGTAGGAGCACAGTGTAGAGGCAGAGTTCAGAGAGAGAAGCAAGTAGAAGCAGTGGTGGAAGCGGACAAGAAGCAGAGAGAAAAAGTCGAGAGTTAGTTTTAGTCAGGCAGTTTGAGTGTAGTCAGCTCACAAACAATTCAGTTAAGAAGGAGAAGCTGAAAAGAGCAGAGCGAGTCCAGTTTATGATTTATCGTTTGGAGTTTAAAATACAGATCAGAGTGAAAAGAAGTAACTAGTCAGAATGAACCCAGTTAGTAGTAAGACTCAGAGGCTGAAATGTTCTAGGTTCAGGTTTGCAGATTAGATTTTACTGAGGTTGAAGACTTCTAAGTTTAGATTAAAAATTAGATTGTATGGAGACTGAAACCTTCTAGGATCTGGGATTGAATTACCAAAGAATAAACTGTCCTCTGCCTCCTGAGTTCTCAGGAGAATAATTGATAAATCAAAGCTCACATCTACATCTATACCAGGTGTTGGCACCTGATGATTCTCTTTGCTGCACCATCACCATTGTGGAAAGTAGAAAAGCAGGACAACATGTGCACAAGGGAGGGTAGAGGAAGAGATGGAGAAGGCTAAAACCATTGCTTAAGAGGAGCCTTCTCTAGTGACAACCCACTTCATGGGTGCAGCATCAATGTATGCTTGAAGGCAGAGCTCTTAGGACCTAATCAACTCTTAAGGCTCCCATGTCTAACATTTGAGAGTAAAGATTTTAACATGAACCTTAGGAAAACTGTGCAAACTGTCATACCTTTCTTCTGCTTTCCTTTGGATTAATTTTTTATTCTTTACACTCAATTCTTCCATGGAATACTTAGTTCATCACCATTTAACATTGTGTTTTCTAATATTAGGATGCATTTTAAATTTCAACTTTCAAACTTATACTTTACCACATATTTTGCCATATGATATTTTCATTATAGTTATATTACATTATATACATTATAGTTCATTCACTTAGAAGAATTGTATTTTCTACTATAAGTTCATCTTATTCATGCTTATGAGTCAGCTATTTATGAAGTTAAAATAGGATTATTTTAGTTCACATTTTTGAAGATTCAAATGAAAGATAGAGTGGTCTCACTGGTTTAAGCACATCACACCTAGCATGTGAGTTTTAATGTTCATAGCTTAAGCCATGAAATAAAAAATTTGAAGACTGATCAAGGTCATAAAATGTTCTTGGAGGAAGCACCTTTAATGTTCTAAGAATCGATCACTAGGTCTTACAATATATATATCTGCAGGAATTCTCAAAATCAGTAGCTAGGACCAAGGTTTAACATGTAGATCTTTGGGGTTACCTTTTCACAATAGTGTGATGCATGCAATTTTAATCCAGTATTTAAGTTTTGTTTTTTTTTTGTTTGTTTGTTTTACTTTAAGAATATTACAAAAGCACCTTTTTCACATTTATTTATATACTCCCTACAATTTTTTTTGTTTTCTCCCTGTTCTCTCTCTTTTTTCTTTCTGTTTTTTTTCAAGGCAGTGTTTCTCTGTGTATCTCCAGCCGTCCTGGAACTATCTCTCTAGACCAGGATAGCCTCAAACTCAGATATCCCCCTCTTCTGTCTCCCAAGTGCTGGGACTAAAGGAATGAGCCATCACTCCTGGCTTGCTTCTTACTTCTTACATTGTGCTTTTGGAGTTATTTTATTCTTACTGAAACCTGGTCTTTTATGATAGTTTTTTTGGTGACAGATTCTCTCCTTTAGTTTATCTCTAAACATCTTTATTCTACCCCTGTTCTAAAAAAATATTGTGGCATAGATCTTTCTCGGCTGATAAATGTTTTCTATCAAAAACTTTGAAGGTGGTATTTTTCAGTTGCCTGTTTTCCATTGTGTTAAGAAATTTGTTGAAAGACTGCCATTTCTTTGTCAATGGTCTCTTCTAGTTGTCCCACTAATCTTAAAACTCTCATCCTTTTCTCTATCCTTTATACTCTGCAAATCTAATATAAACTTTATATGTGTGAGCTCATTTTGGATATGTCATATTCATAGATTCATTGCTTGCTGAAAATATTCAGGCAGTTTTTATGTAGGTATTATAGGGTGCTCATTCTTATTCTTCTTTCCTTTATGAAATGAAGCATCTTAATTTTGAAATTGTGTTGTTCTGTGTTCCACAACTCTTTTTGATTCTCCTCTCTGTTGCTTTACATTAATCTTTGTGCTGAACTCAGGGCACAATTTTCAGATGCATATCCAAGTTTGCAGTATTTTATAATTTGTCCTTTTATCAGCATATCCCAGTATCATTTTATTATGATATATATTTAGTAAATGTACACATGCATTGGTGAATATATATGTATATTTATGCAAATGACCATTGCATTTCAGAATTCCTTTTCACCAAATCTTCCTACTTTACCTCTTTTCCCTTCATGATTATATCTATTTTCTTAAATATCCCACTCATAGTTGTTGTGTATGATAGTTCAACATAAATCTGTTGCACATTATTCATGCTGAATCATTCATCTTTTTCTCATACTTTCAGCTCTTTGAATATGATGCTATTGCCAGACCACAAACTGAATTGTGTCTAAGTTCTTAATTTTGAAAGCTGTAAACTGAATTGTATCTAAGTTCTTAATTTTGAAGGATGTCCTTCAGAGAGGGTTTGCTTCCATGTCTATAGGTTGTGGCTGAAATAGTTCTCTTCAGCCATTCCTTGTCAATGGCTCCAAACTCTTCCCTTATTCCATCAATACTGCTCTTACAGCAATAAGAAACCTTGTGTACGAGAGCTCACTGCACCAGACTGATAGCTGATATTACCTCTAAATCCAGGTGTGTGTGTGTGTGTGTGTGTGTGTGTCTTTTTTATGGGAAAAGACAAATTCAAGAAACAATGCTCTTGTTTTTGTGAGACTAAAATTCCCTTCAAGAGTAACTGCATCCAGAACTTGTCATTTTTCAAATGATGAACATTTCAAAAGAGATAGATTCTAGAAACCAAAAGACTACTGTGCACTAACAACATCTGATGCAATTTTTTTCAATAAATAAGAAGGTGAAAAAGAAAGAAGAGATTCATGAATAGTGAGTAATTAATAAAATTACAAATTCCTCAGATTTCATTCTAGATGTGTCAGGCAAGGTGCCAGTTAGTGGGCTGCAAATATGACCCCACAGAACTCACAATACAGCATCAAGAGCTGAGAAAGAATCAGAGATACAAGACCACAGTAAAGTCAAATACTCTGTTGTGCCTTACAAATTGTTACTAAGGTAATAATATGTATGTTTAAGGGCTTAAGAATTTAAATATTTAAATGAAAGAAACATGGGGACTACACTTATGTAATATGCATTTTTGAATACAAACATACATTTCCTAGAAAGTTTTCTCATTTGAAATAATGTTATCTTTTTTGATTTTTTCTAAACTATATATTTTTGAAAAACAAAACTTATGAATGAAATGCACTGTTGGATGAGTTTTAAAAGAAACATTACAGTTTTAAAAGAAAGATTTATAAACACCTATCTTGATATAAAGATTTTAAACAGAAAAATAAGTGAACAAGAGATCGAAGCTAATTATTTTCCTGAGTGATAGGTAAATTTAAATTATAGTTATTTTGCTCTTATTAAAATAAAAATCAAATGATGTTAATGAAAACATAAAGGTATTTTATAATCACAAAAGGCAAGGGATGTTTAGTAAATCAAGTATATCTTAGATTTGTTTAGCAACACTTTAAAATTTTAGTACCAACCTTAATATGAATTCACATCAAAAAGTCACTATACATTTACATGGACAGATATATTTAAACAAGGGGAAGAAGGTAGGAATGTTATACTTGTTTTTTTCTAATCCCCTTTTGTCAGTGCCAGCCTTCGTTTCTTCTGTTATCAAACTACTATACCCTCTTTCTTTCTGGAACTTGTCAAGTTACTCCTGGCCTTGCGTTTTCACACTTGTCTTCCTTTTACCTGAAATGCCCTTCTTGTACTTTTGTTTCAGTTGTTAATATTTAATACCGCACCATCTTGGGTTGGAATCTAAGCCAAAAATGAAAATGTTTCACCTGTTTAATTATTTAAAGGTTTATACACAGAGGATTTTTATTATAGAATCTCATTTCACTTAGAATTCAGATATAACTTTAGATTGCAAAGGCATTTTAACTTAATTTTCAAGGTACAACATAGCACGAAGAAAGGAACTCCGGGTCTTCAATAGATAACAAAGATGAACAGCTCCTAATGTGGTACATATAGCACTTTTTAGTCTCTTCCTCTTTCCATTCCTATATTTGTTCTTTACTTTTTTTCTCTATGTAAAGAAAATATTAATGCACTATAATATCTATAATAATAAAAAGATGTATTTATTTCTGATTTCTGTATGTTATTGATGGCAATATTTGGCTAAAATATGGCTTCAGAAACACAAAACTACTAGGCAAAATTGAGAAACATGGAAGTATTTTTTGACAATGAGTTCTACAACAACAGAATTAGATTTATCTTTACTCAAAACTTGAGTTGGAAAATTGAAATGCTTTAAAATAATGACTATTGAATAAATCAGGAGAAAATACCCTCATCCAACATCTATGGAGGCAGAATACAAGTATATTCTTGAATTTCAATCCTTTGGGGCATTTTTCTCAAGGGGCTTAGATATATGTATTACATATGTATTACAGGCACTTTGTGTCTGGTCATCTAATTTACAAAGGGACACAGATCAAACTGTACATGGATGTGATTCAAAACACCCATTTTGTGATATGCTGCAAGTAAGTGACATAAATAAAAATTCCCTACAAGCCCCAGATTTCATTTGGTTCAGAAACAAATTTCTTAACAAGTTTTCCTAGGAGAAGCAAGAAAAATACTTTGTGTCTATGAATTTTGTCGAAACTTGGTATGATTGTTTCCAGCAAAGGATGCATAAGGAGAAGCTGGTGACCACCCTACGGTATCAGTTCAGGTTAGCTTCTGTCGTTTCACATAACCAAACCTCAACACAAATTGTGCTGGGATTTTGTCACTTCAGACAGTCTTTCTGCAGTTTAGATGTGCCTTCAACTTAACTCCTTTTAGACAATTGTGACAGTGTGAAGGTGTCAAAGGGTAAGATAGACGATTAAATTGTACTCCACATCTGGAGGCCAATTAATATTAGATGATTATAATAAGATGCTCATCAACTGAGATTAAGAGAATAATGTTAAGAAAAGCAGAGTGTGGTAAGATAAAAACAGGTCTTGATAACTGCAGCTGCTCAAGTTGGTTGGTTTCCATTAGACATAGGCTGCTAATGACTTTTTGAATTATTATTTTTCCTGTAATTTTTCAGTGGCGGAAAAGTCATCATACCACATTTCTATGACAAGTGACATTAATGGCAGAGGACTCCTTGACTCTTTTTCTTTTTTTTTAAAGAAAAGACCACCAGATAACTGTTTTCTCCATATTGACCCTTCAGTTCTACAAAGCAGATAATCAGGAAATGCTCTCTAGTCCATTTTAATACAAAATACAAAAGCTAAGAAATCCCCTCTAAAAAATTGAAGGGAACCATTAGGAGCATAGCCAACCAGTCTCTTAATGGAGAGGTCATGAGGGACACTAGGCATAGAACTTCTTTGAGAAGTCCAAGGAACATTTGGTGGTTTATAATTGATTTTTCTGGGCAGATTTCCTTTTTTTTTCATATAGTAATTATATGAGCATCATTAATAATGGCTGTTGTAAGGGACTTAGCTTTATTCTTCAAGACAAAAATTATATTTGGCCAAAGAAGCTTCATAATTATCTCTACTTATTTGAAATGAAATACAGATTTAGGATTTTTCCTCCTCATTTGAGAATCTAAGATACTTAAGTCTTCCCCTGAGGAACAAGGATAATAACAGCAGAGCCAGGAAATGAAGAACTTACTACACACCACTCACTATGCAGGAAAGGCTGAAAGGGTTTCGCTTTAATAGTTTAACTCCCAGAACATTACATAGTAATTATTTTTTTGTCTAAAATTTGAAGGTCTGATGCATCTTTTGAAGATGTTAAGAACCTCTCTAAATTAGGAAACTAAGGCATTTTCTAAAGGAAACTTATTTTATAACGGCATGCGCTGATTAACAATTAGAAAAGACAAAGCAAATGATATCAAAGGGTCCAGAAAACTGGTTGAAGCAACAGCACAGCCTCTGTGCTCAGTAGTTTTTATTAAGATGTATTTGATAGGCTTATGGTTTCAAGGCTGGGCATTTTGCTCTGCAGGTTGTGTGTGTGTGTGTGTGTGTGTGTGTACACATATATACACATAAACATATGTACAAGCACATATATGCATGTATGTAACAATGATAATCAAAGAAAAAGATGATGTCATTTGAGAGTTGGGGAGCATGGGATGGTTTAAGGGAGAAGAGCTGTAACTGAGAGATGCTTGAGGGAGGAAAGGGAAAGGGGAAAGTGATGTTACTGTATTTCAACTTAAAAATATTAAAATATATTTAAGTATATTGGGTAAAACAGTCCTAGATAAGAATTTTTTTAGGAAATGATATTTTCTTAATGTTCCTTTTAAAACACGCACACACACCCACAGACATTTAGAGAGAGGGGGAGCAAAAGAGAGAATTTAAATGCCTAATGCCTGTTTCTCTCTCTCTTTTCTTCTATATCTCCACCTCTTTCTTTCTCTCACTCTCATAGACACACATGTACACGTTCATGCTCTGATATTTTGGCTGTTATTTTCATCCTATGATCTGACATATTGATCTAAAAGTGTCTCCATATACTAAATGTGTGATAAAGCACTCACTTATTGTTGATAGTATAACTGGCATCAATCTGCTAAAATAACAGATGCATTATTTTAAAATGATCCTGAGAAGACATGTGTTTTGGCTTATATATCATATTTAAGTATTTACTTTTTGTTTATATAACATTAGCTTCTCTCTTAAATATGTTTGTGAATAATTCTACATATGGAGAAGATTCCTAAATGAACTAGTTTGGCTTGAACCCTGAATAAAACCATGCTATTTTGCTTTCATGGAATTCAGAATACCTTAATTAATAAAGCATATAAAGGTTTTGCAAGATCCAAGGCCACATGAACTTTTGGAGCTGAATATGTGAAACAAATTACAAGATTTTCTGTTTAACTTTTATAAAAAGTAGTATGTATGGATTTGCTAGCTTGAAATTTTCCTTAGCTTGCTTATTTCACTCATTATTTTAGTTACTAAAACCATCTTACATGTGTTATTTAAAGACAGGACTCAGTTATTTAGAAATCAAGAGATCTTTCTTATAAGTGATGTTAATGTGGATAACAAAAATTCTGAAAATTAAGATGGTTCTGTCATTGAAATCCCTTAAGTAGAGTTGAAAGAAAATGGGTGGGTACATAGCATTTCCTTCCTCCCACCCTCCTTCCTTCCTTCCCTCCCTCCCTCCCTCCCTCCCTCCCTCCCTCCCTCCCTTCCTTCCTTCCTTCCTTCCTTCCTTCCTTCCTTCCTTCCTTCCTTCCACTTTTTTGAGTCCAAACTGAAAAACTAAACATTACTCCCATAAGCTTGATGTAGTAAATGACAAGATTGGATTCCTAGATCCGAAACACTGATATTCATACTCATATGTAGGTACCTTTCATATTATACCAGGATTAAACTCTGTGACCAGGTTATTAAGGGCACTGCAGCCATTGTCTCTTTAATGCATGCTCTTAAATATGATCAGACCTATATGGTGATTGATGAGGATTCCCACTGAGAATCATGTGAGTTTGAGGGTAGATCCCCAGCCCCTGAGCCTTTACGCAGCCCAATAGATCCTCAGTCAGAACCATCTAGCTCAGGTACTTATGGATCAGTGATCCCCATATTTTCTGAGTGATAGACAATGCTGTCCTAAACAGCCAAGTTTTTTGATAATAAAATTATGCAACATTAGAAGACTAATACAGTAGATTTGGAAACATGGTAAATATTCAGCATATTTTCTTATAAGGGTAGCTTATGAAATCACACCATTCAATTGTCAGGAGGAAGTTTGAAGAACACTGGCTTTGCATCCAAGATATTTCGACCACACAGGCTTCCACTATCCTGGGTTTAGTCTACACATGCATAAATGCATGCACAGATATGCACATATGTATGCACATTAGAGTTTTTGTTGTATAATTTTAACAAGGTTCTCATGTTACCAATTCAAGAACCTCTTTTGTACAGGAAATATTTTACCATCCCTTTAAACTACTGACTCAAGATGTCTTACTTCCATGAACCATTAATTGGAGAGCCAAGCAGATGGAGAGGTATAGACAGACAATGCTTGACTGTCACAGATACTCTGCAAACCTCCCTTTGCAGAACACACACAAAGAGGAAGACAGGAAGACTATGAAGATACAGAAGAAAAAGTAGTTGAATCACATAGCAAAGTGTGGAATAATTGCGATATAATTTTTTTTAAATAATAATAATTTCACATTTTGTCTAAGTTAAAAACTTAGAGTTAGGATCCTGAATCAAAATTCAGTCCATGTTGTTATCAGGATATTTAATCTACAGGTACAAAGTTTAATAATAATGAAACTATTTTCATGTTTATATTTACAGCTTTATACATTTATTGATATATACTTTGTGAAAATGTTTTTTGTCTCAGGTAAATGTCAACTGATTTACAGATTTTGAATGTTATAATTCATTTTAATGAAGTGATTATTTATTGAAAATTAGAATGCCATTACATACCTCTGTTAAAATTTTTTTAAGGAAAATAACATCAAGCTATATAGACTGAATTAGTTGTTTAATGTTCATGTAGCTATTCTTCAGTTTGCAGATTAGTGACTCTTTAAACTCATAATGCTTAATTTCATGTTATCTAAAGAACAGCAATAAAGCTCTTGATATGCTTGTAGCTTGGGTAAGTGGCATTCCTTGTGAACAATAAAAATTTATAGAGTCCCTTGGGGGTACTATAACCAAGCTGACACTGATATTGATACTAAAACCAACATTAGACAATTCTGAACACTAGATTTGTATTATATCCAGACATAATTAGACAGTAGATGAAAAGATTCATACTTAAAAGTCTCATTTAATTCATTCCGTATAAATAGCTTATATATTTGTTATAATGTCTTTTCCTAATAGGTGAGGAATTTAACGTTTAGGAAACCAAAATTGTTGTCACCTGGCAAATTAACCTCAATATTGTAACTTCAGGTCAGGTCTATGTGATTAAGGAATGATTGCCTTTGAGTCACAGTGAGCTAAAAAAGATTCTTAAAAATAATGTAATATGTCCATTTTCATTTTGGCTGCCAGAAATTAAAGCAAAAATGAAGTTTAAAAACTTATCTAATGTCTTCATGAATAGGTCAACGAACTTTCTAGCTAACTTTTTTATTTGGTTTATAATTTGAAATCATACATTTTTTTGTTTACACTTGTCAAGTACTTCATTTCAGAAATATCAATGTGAATTAATAAAAGGAGCATCAAATAGTAAATGAAATGCAAAAGACAAGAGACTAGGGTCACTTTGTGTGTTCCATCAATATCTAAATTGATGTTTGTTACAGTTTCTCACTGCTGCCAGTTATTTGTTGAAATCTAGTGGTATCATGAATGACATAGATGTCACTCATTTAACTAGCAGCTAATTAACGTACCCTAAAGTGAGTTAATACAGATGAATTGCCCTCAGTAAATATTAGCATTCTTTTTGGTTTAGTTGTAATTCAATTTACATTTTAATACCCAATTTAGTTATCCAACTTCACTCAAGATCAGGGAAGTAATAGCATAGAGTAAGAACATGCAAATATTTTAGTGTTGCCTCTTTTGTATTTTTTTTTCTCTGTAATTTACCCAGAAAAAGAAGGTGGGGTGGGATGGGCATGGGATTTGCAGCAAACAAGAGTTTCCCTGTTCCAACATGGAGAGATTCCCAACCTCAATTGTGCTATAAGCACTAGATATTAGACTTCCTTTTACAGCTAAACATCTATGAATCAACTCAGACAGCACAGGCATACAGCAATTCAGATATTTCCTTAAGGATATTTTCATTACAGTATAATAATTTAAAAGTTATAAACAAATTAATAAATGTACTTCAACTGTATTTTAAACACACACAACATAAATATATATACATCACATTCACATACCCCATATATACATATATGCACCCCAATACACACAAACACACACACACACACATACATACATACACACACACACACACTCACTCCTCACACACCTTGCATAAAAGCATTTATTGGAAAAAAATATTTCCAAAATGCAAACCCCATTAACTTTATTATTGACTACCAAGAAAATATGCTATTCTACATTACTTTCCCTGTGGTCCATTTTATCTGCTGTAATTCTTTAAGGAATTAGTGAAGAAAAATGGAGTTCAATAGTGCAATTCTGGGAACAATTACTTCACCTTTTAAGGAATTCTTTGAAAGCTTCATTTAGTTTTTCATATAACCATAGATTTTAATCTCATTGAAAGAAATGTGTCTTTGTTCAGTATATAGATTTACTTCCAAATACCTAATTGAATATAACAGCAACAGGGTATCGGAGAACAAGTAAATCACAAACTGGCAATTGTACATTTACTTCTAGCCACAAACATTGTAGGCTCTCAAAAGACAAAACCATGGTTATATTTTGAACTGCAGCTGAAATGAACCAATCTTTCTCACTAGACAATGGCTGAGACAACACTTTAGTAAGCCTACTAAAAAAAAAATATATTTAGTGGCTGGACAGCTCAGTGGCTAAGAGCACTGATGACTCTTCCAGAGGATTTGTGTTTGATTCACGACACCCACATGACAATTTACGATCCTCTGTAATTCCAGTTCTAGGGAATCCAACGTCCTCTTATGGACTACACAGATAACAGACACATTAATGTACACAGACATAATGTAAAAACTACCAATACATACAAAAGAAAAGTTAAAAAGATTCCAAGCCTTAGGTAACATAGTCTAGATGGTTTCACTTTCAAACTTACATAAAAAGACTAAAAGTAATAATGTATATAGTAGACTTTTTCCTTATTTTAAAATACAAAGATGCTTATCTTGTATATTTGACTTTCCAAAGCAACATTATCTTTCCATTAATTATTGAAAAACTACATTTGAATTCATGATAATGTTATAGCAAACAAGCAAGTAAACAAATAAAACCCAACACCTAGGAGAATTTTTTATGGTTTACAAAAGTATATCAGAAAGTTAGAGGAAGTTTGTATGGTTTGTATTTGTAGGCTTGTTATTTCTTAGAACAATTGCTCTGAAGAATAGAAATGTAATAGAAAAACCACTATTTTTGACTACTTTAAAACTACCGTGATTTCTGGTGCACATTACTGTAAGTACTTTATATGACTGTTTCTGCTATTCTCCCTGTCACTTGCAGCCACTAGAGTCTACTGTAGTCATCAAAGCTCAGATCTTCAAACCTGGTATGGAACTGCATTGCATTCTTTCTTTCATACTAAGGAATCTTTAAGAGGAAGTGAAAATTCAAGTCGATAATTAACAACTTTAGATAGCCATATAGTTTTGGCTTTGTCTAGAACTTTGTGGAAAATATATAGACTTTTAAGTTGCAGAGGAAATTGAGTTAGTCTGCTATCCTTATTTTAATGGAATTCTCTTTAATCTCATTTTAAATATTTTCATTTTTCATTAAAATTATTGATTCTCTTATTTTTCTTTATTGTTTCCTATCCCCTTGCATACCAAAGAAGTACATAAAACAAACAGTGAAGTTATGAAAGAATGGAATTTCATATTTAGTTAATGACTTGTTTCATTTTAATCTCATAAAAAGAAAACAGAGAAATGGAAGCAATGAGGAAGCAATTTACAAAGCATGTATCAGAGACATGGAAAGAACTGATTATCACTTAACATGTGCCATTGAATTAAAATGTAGTATTTGAAGTAGGTGGGATATAGCAAGTTAGATGATGCGAATAATATATAGCCTATGTAGTTGTACACAAGAATAAAGGCCAAGGCCTGCAATTCTGTTGACTCTGGACCACCCATGGTATCCATGCTTTCCCAACTGTAGTAGACAATATATTACTTCTTTCTTCTAGGAAAGCAGAGCATACAGTTTGATACTCTTTATGTGTATAATCTTTAGTTTTATCCACAAATGTAGATATTAGTCTGTTTAGATCTATGCTACATCAAAATAAGCATTCAGGGCACTTGAGACTTCCTGACTTTTATTATAGAAGCCGTAGTCACAAACCTAGCACTAGGAAATAAACATAAATTATCCTAAAACATATTTGAAAATAGTAATTTATTTATTTATTTATTTAGCTTTATTTTTTACCTGTTTTAGATCTACCAAATACTTAACATACTAAATTATATGGTATAACCTTTCTTTTTAAAAGTTTGTTCCTCAGACCAACAATTGCATAATTTTTTGATATGGGAGAGATTTTAAACCTAGAACCACTGCCAGAAATCTGCATCATTTATTTGTGCAATCTCTTGTGATACTGACACGTGTCTTTTCAGTTTCTGTCTTGTTAAGTTCACACCACACAGATGCTGCTGATGCTGCAGTCCTGGCAACAGTCACGGTCCTGATATGATGAGAGTCTCTGCTATAGGCAGAGTGGGGACTCCCTGTCCCACTAAGCCAGACAGTACTCCATGGAGAATGTGATATTTTCTACACAACACGGAAATTAGATATGGAATTTCTGTAATGAGAGTTTGTATCAGTGCATTCCCTTGATGTTCATTTCTTTCAGGTAATGTTATTTTAATTAGTACCAAATGCTCATATCCAACTTCTCTACAGTGGACATTGCAACAAATAAGATATGAGGAAAAAAGAACATGAAGGTTATTACCAGATCTAGAATTCTGATTTTATTAGAGACTCTATATAGTATCTGAAACTGATTTGGTACCTCATTTATCCTACTTTGCTTTAGGTTCTAATATCATACTAATTATATAATTATATATATAGTGGTTCCAGTCACTTAATATAGCGATATAAGTTAATGTGTATGCCCAATGGGTTATGACTATTTTCCCCTTTTCCATACTTTATGAAATGAGGTACTAGAGAGGCAGATTCTTTAGAGTTATACAACTTCAAGGATGGTACATGGACCAATATTGCTGGAATCCACCTATAACTCTTAATAACTGCAAAATCTCATCCTATTATCCCACACTTATCTGTCCAATCAGATGAATCATAATCTGCATTACATCAAATCCCCACATAAGTAAGGGCTTCTATTTTATCTTTATACAGTGCTGCTGTTCTTAAATCCTTGTACAATAATCGCACATAGGTTTACATGTGAGCTTACCTTAGGTTCACGAAAGAAATGAGTTAGGTAGCTGGAGAGGAAGGATGATGTAGAGAAAAAGGACTGTGCTTCTCTATCTAAGTAACAGATGGGGGTAACAGTACCCTTCTTAGAAATGAATAGAAAATTTCATCAGAGTGGAAGAAAGAAAATACAGAATATAGTAAATATACATAATTTAAAACAGCTTTTAATATCAATCACTATTATAAGAAGTGCTTCATTTGATTTTACAAAAGTGATGGTGTATATTCACTGATTATATACCTTTACGAAAACAAAGGGTTGTTTAGTCAATGATCACTTGCGGGGAAGAAAACCCCTCCCTAGTGAAAGTAAAGTAAATAGAAAGGAAGAAACAGGCATTGTGCAGAGTGTAATGCTGGGCTGCGTGTGGCTTTCATAACAGACCCAAAGTCTGACCTTCAAGAGTGTTTGTTTCCCTGTAAAAGAGGCTATGTCAAGTCACTCCTTGCTAGTACTAAAATAGCTACCTACTGAAGAATGGATAAGAAACTGTGGTACATTTACACAATAGAGTATTACTCAGCTATTTAAAACAATGACTACATGAACTTTGCAGGCAAATAGATGGAACTAGAAAAAAAAAATCAACCTAAGTGAGATAACCCACTCCCAGAAAGACAAACATGGTGTGTACTCCTTAATAAGTGGGTATTAACATGTAAGTGAAGGAGAAAGGTACTTGTATCCACAGACTCTATGTATCCATAGAGAAACTATGCAACAAGAAGGGACTCAGTCTGAACACAGTGATATTCCTGGTAAAGTGGAAATAGAATAGATGGTACAGGTGGCCTGGGGGAGGAGTAGAAGGACAGAGAGAAAATACATGGAGAGATGACATTTGAAGGACAACTAGGGAGTAACTAGGAGATCTAGTGTAGTAGAAACTCACAGGAGTCTATGAGTCTATGAGGGAGATTCTAGCAAGGATCTATAGTAATAGGGGATTAGGGGCCTGAGCAGGCCATGCCCTCTGGCCAGGAAAAGTTTCCAGTGGTGAGACTCAGACACTATCCCAGACACAAAACCTCTGACCTATGGCCTATCCTCCCTGCAAGATCTTCTTTGACAATGGGAGGGCAGAACCCCATGCCAAAGGAGGGAACCCCGAACTGTAGGGCAGGACGGGATCTAGAGACTGGATAACCAAGAGAGTATGTCTAATGATGTCATGCTCTTAGATTGGTAACTAGCCCATTCTTCACCAGAAAGGTTCCCTCCAGCATCTGAGAGGAGCATATGGAGAAGCCCAGGGCCAAGTTCCTCAGGAAACTCTGAGGAAGAAGGAAAGGAGGAATTGATGAGGCCAGAGGGTTCAAAGACACCAGGAGAACCAGCCCCACAGTGTCCACTGACTAGCACTCTTAGGGATCCCCCAGAGACTGAAGCCACAGACGCAAAACTGGCAGGATCTCCTATATATATCTTGGATTGGTGTTCTTGCAAAAAAAACAGGTTAGAGTCGGGGAGTTTCTGACCCTTTTACCTGCTCTTGGGAACCTTTTGTTCCTGCTAGGTTGCCTGGACCACCTTGATGTAGGGACTGATGCCTGGCCTTGTTACATCTAACTATGCCATGCCCTGGTTGAGTGGTAACCTGCATGTGTGGGACTGTTCTTTTCTGGGGAGAAGCAGGGGGAGAGGTTGAGTGGTGATGGGGGTAGTTCTGGGAAAAAGGGGAGATGAGGGTGCTAATGGGCAGAGGAAAGGGAGGATGGGGTGGGGATGTATTGTGTAAGATGAGAGAAGAAAAAAAAAAAGCTACCATAATGAACATCCACAAAACTTTTCAACTTCTCATAATACTGTTCACAGGGTAATGAAATTTTATATTTTTAATTAATGCTCCCCCAAAAAGCTATTTCCACATTGGATAAGAGAGAAGAGTAACTTTCTTACAGTATTGTATGCAGGTGCTTATTGATCATCTGGGTATGAGAAATGTTTCCTTTCTCACAATGAGTTTTCCTAAGCACAGACAAAGACCTGCTGACTGGTCAAAATTAACAAGAGTACTTTACAAAAATAATTTCCCAGTCAGTGTCTTTAAATACTGAATATAAGAACAGTGAACTGTTGTAGGGGATTCATGTTTGCAAGATGAGCTACCAGTTGGCAATTAGTGGAGCAGAAGAACACCCCGGTGGCATATGCATTTTTTATTGCTACCATTTTAGTGGATGCAAAAGGGCAACAGAGAGTAATCAGCCTCTGGCCTCAGGGAAGCTACAAAATCAGCATCAGCAGAAAGTATTGAATTTTTGTAGTATCTACTGATATGCAAGAGATCCTGGCCAGCCAGGGCAGCCACCTGCTGGATATGGTGAAGCTACTCGGCTTTCTTGTGACCTGATTCTTCTTTTGTGAAATGAAGAATTAGATATTTATTTCACATGACTGTTACTAAGATTACTTATTAAGTACATCCAAACACTTCAGAGTACCTCATGTATGGTCAGCAATTGTCTATCAATTATTGGCTACATGCCTGTCTCTATGCTGGGGACACAACAATAAAGAAAAGAAATTCCTTCCCTCATATACCTTCATTCTCATTATCAACCAGACCTTCTCTCAACTTCTTTGTGTGTAAATCTTGTTTATAAACATTCAAAAACAGAATGTTATACACACACACACACACACACACACACATTCTCTCTCTCTTTCATTTTTTAATAGTTATAGTTGATTAGTACAGTGAGTGATTAGTTTCTCAAATTCTAATAAATGAGTTCTAATCAAAAAAGACCATTTTCCCAATGCATCTATAATATGACTGAAAAGAAAGAACTCTGATAGATTCTGATTCAAGTTGAGGGATAAAAACCAAATGATCTAATAATTCATAAATTACTTAGAGGAGTCAGATACCCATATTTTTGATAGACTATTTTTGATAGATACTGATTTTAAAGCATGCCCTCACCATTTATATTATAAAACAATAACCTCAAAAAGTTAGTAATAGGATGCCATGTTCTAGGGAAATTTTTAGGTCATGCAGGTAGAGGAGTCATAAATAACACTTGTGCCCTTATTAAAACTATCCCAGAGAGCTTTCTTGTGTCTCTATGATGCAAGGACATAAGGAAATGATGGCTGTCTATGAAGCAGAGAGCAGCCTCTATAATACACTAAGTCTGCAAGTTGTGGATTTCTGTCTCCCAAACTTTACAAATTACATTCCAGTTGTTTATAAGCCACAAAGTTTATGTTACTGGATTTTAATAGCCCAAGTGAACTGAAAGAACAAAGAACATATATGTAAGAAAGAAGTTCCTTGGGTAGAAAAGCAAGAAAAAGAGGGAAGTAGAAGGAGGAGAGGGTGAATAGGTGCTGGGGGTGGGGGCAGAAGTATATATGTGAGGTGTAATGTGAACGAAACAGATAAACTGAGAAGGCAAGACACTAGAAGAATGCTATGATTTTACTGTTTGCATTTACCATTGTAAAATGGTATTGGAGGCCCAGGAAGGGTAAGTGTCTTCCTTGTGGACAGCAGATTGCAATCTACCCTTTGTGTGGGTAGGGACTTTACATAAGAAGCTACCCAAAGCCTCAGCATTGTGACTAAAGGGTATGTTCAACCCTCTCTTTCCATTTTCTCCTCCCATTATTCCATCATGACATATCCTCCCTCTGGACGCTTCAGTGGTCAAGATGCTGTCTTACACATATTGACTATGCATTTAGAATTCTGATATGGTGATATAAAATAAACTAGAATGAATACTCCCAACATGGAAACACAGGTGAAATTGTAGATGGCTAGAGGGTGGAAGAATTTGCATAGACAGGCTAAGAAAAGACCCTGATTGTTGTAAGTTGAACATTAAGGGAGACTGAATGGATGTACAAAAGCAAAAGACAGGGAAGGTTTGAAAGTTCTGAGGGATTATCTAGGCAGTTGTAATCTGAATTGTAGTGGAAATGTGGACAGAAAGGCCATTCTGATAAAGTAGCAGAAGAAAAAGAAGAATGTATTGGAGACTGAAGGAAAGGCCATTCTTATTATAAACTAGCAAAGAACTTGGCTGAATTATGTTCATGCCATGGCATGTGGAAAGTAGGATTTAAGAATAGAAGAACGTGACTATTTGGTACAAGAAATATATGAGCTATAAAGCTTTAGGGTGCTTTGTGACTCTTTTTAGCTACATATTTTAAATCCATAAAAAATGATATAAAAGTAAAATTTACAATCAAAATGGAAACAGAATTTAAGGACTTGAAGAATTTTCATCCTAGTCATATAGTAAAGAATGAATAGCATTTTTAGCAGGTGAAACTAAAGGTGTAGCCAAGCAGATGACCATCTAATGGGAGATTAGTATGGGTGGAATGATGGTAGAGTGGAAGAATGACTCCAAAGGTAGTTAGGAGACATCAGTGGTTCCCTCATGTCTCAATAGTAGTATGTAAGTCTATAGAAAGGAATATGTCAATCAAGAGACACTTAACATTCTCAGGATACTGTGGGTCAGATAGATTTCGAGAACACCTCCAGTCATTTTTGTACATTCTAAGAACAAGTTTTTGCACTGTCCAGTTTCCAGAAGTACATTTTTAGCCTGTATAAATTTCCTAGCCTTTCATTTTCCATATTCTATTCTCAGTATGCAAATATGCATGCACAGATACACATATACACACTAAGAAAAAATATATGTATGTATATATATTCAAATTTTATATTAGTATTTTAAAATGTCTTAAACTATAAGGGATTGCCTTATTAATCTTTATTTCATAGGTCAGCAACAACAACCAACAGCTAGAGGAATAAGAAGATTAAGGACCGGCTCTGGAGGAACAGCTCCTTGATATATTTCTTGCATAATATATATTGGGATCTGGGTTTTACACCCACAAATGTAACCAAAGATTATCTATGAAATTAAGTGATGTTCTGAGATTTACTCTACGCTTTGAAGCCAGAGACCCATGCTTCCTTTTAATAGGCCACATTCTGTGAGGCGGGATGCTGGTAACAGCCATGTGCTGCTTGTGTTTTCAGATACTTTCCATTCTAAGCAGATTAACTTCTTTCATGATTTACTGAAGAATGTATGTAAAACAACCAGAACTTAACAGAACAGCACAAATTCCTTATAGAATGGTGGAAATATTGGTCTTCTGTAGATCATTTATAGACATCAATACAGAGCAGCTTTGAGTGAAAGGTAAAGTGTGGTCTAAATGTCATTGCACTGGCATTAAATTTGGAAGGGAACCTGAATGTTAACAAAAAGCCATGATGTGTTTCTAACATTTTTTGAATATTCTGGTACCTTACTCAATAGCTTATGTTCCAACAGAGCACTCAAATCACCTCTTCTTTGGGTTCTTCACATCATTTTGTTTTAAAGGCTTAAACTTGAAATTTTTATTATGGATCTAAACTTGGGCAACTGTAGCCACTAGGAGAGAACCAAGAGTGTTTCTATTTATTTTTTCCAAATGGAACCAACTAAGGAAGCCTGCCACCTTTTTAAAAAAAATTTTTTCAGAGAATGCTTTCTGAGAAGTTACTTGGACTTGAGATTGCCTTGATCATCTGGGCTTGACCAACATCTTCTTCCCCAGTCCTCCTGTTCTCATTCTCAGTTCTCCTAGGAGCCATTTTACATAATCATTTGCACACAAAGTTTTATCTCAAGTGCATCTTTTGACCAGATAACTACTAATGACAAATATCAAACTACTTACAAACACCATGCACACATCCATTCATATCTATGCGTATTTACTGCAGCTTTCTTTTTAATCCCTCTGGTCAAGTACCTCTGCCATTTCCCCAATAACCAACATTTGAAATAGACTTGGATATTTATTCATCCTATATATCTCATTTACATGCATAGTTCCACACAAATGCACACATATGGGGGAATATGTGTATTTTAAACATGGAGATACTTTTGCTTATTTATTTATCCTTAATAAATGGTATTTAAGCTACCACTAATGAAATTTTTTTATGAATTTAATGAAAATAATTTTAATGAATTCTACTACAAGTTTTCTCAGTACTTATAAAATTATTTTTGCAAGAGGAGAAACCACATTATAGATGTAGATATATAAAATGTAATTTTAGAATGACTATAGGAGAAAAAATATAATCCTGTCAGTCATTTTGTGCTTTATTTGCAAGATTGTGATATTTTGCAATCTTTGATTGTTTGCCTATATATTTGTTATGGAGTGAGAAAACTATTTTACTTCTTTATAGTGTTCCCCATGCACTTGTTCTGTTACGTTACACTGTACTACAGGATAAGAACATTTTCCTAAGGTTTATCTAATTGGCTTTTTAAAATACTTATTTGGTATTTTTACCATAATGTCTGTATATAATTAATCTTTATAACCACCAGAAAGTTGGTACATTCATTTCCATTTTGGTAAATGTGACTTTTAAATAAAGGATATTCACTGACTTTTTTTTCTAACCAAAAGCATAAGAGACATAATCAGAACATAATTTAGAAACTTCTGGCTCCAACTACATGTACATATAGTGATCCATTATCTCTGGGTCATTAGCATATTTTAATAAAGAAAACATCCTTTCTAAGACTATCTTTTTCACCTTCAAAGTAAAAAGTTGTATGGCACACTAAAAATTAATATAGAGATCATGTTAATTACTACACGTTAGAAACAGTAATTTTCAGATTTTTAATTAGAGGAATATGCCTCTCTTTTTACTGATTATGCCTTATTTTTATTTGGAAACATTGCAGGTTATTTCTAACATTCAATCTGTAAAGTGTATATGACCATAAAATGAGCCAGTGATTTTTATGTGTGTAAAATATAACACAGAATACTTTTCTAAAACAGAAGTATTTTGATTTTGAAAGTTTATTGTATATATGTGTGCGTGTTTCTTTTTTGATTAATAGGCATTGTGAGTGTATACACACACACACACACACACACACTTTTTTTGCCCACATTATCAGATTATAACATTTGCAAGAGTAGCCCATAAACATAAAGTGCCTTTCCCTTCATTCAAACTACAATTGCTCAGCAGTAGAATGGGTTCCAATCCTATTCCTACCCCATATTTCCTTAGGGAAGGCTTAAATATATTTATAATTTGTCCATTCAGACTTAAAAATGACAGCCCAAAAAATGCTGCTTTGGGAGTCCAGTGGACACACTGGTAGAACAGGAGTTACTCATCTTCCACAGGCTAGATCTCCAATTCCTGTGATGAACTGTGGTTAACCATGGACGACTAAATGTTTATTGTGGAAGGTGAGACTGGGAGGTGAACATGTAGAATCCCAAGGAACCCTGAAATTGTCTCTACTTTTGATCCATTCTTTTATTCAAGAAGCCCTTATCTATCTTTCTGAAACTACCTGTATATACTGTATAAATCTCTATATATACCCTTCCTGTTATGAATAAAGAAACGAAATGGAACCGTTGGGGCAGATTTTTAGTTATATACATACTGTGCCCTCTGTACAAACATGCCTGATAATAAATGTGTATGCCCTTTTCCCCAGTGAATCAATGGTCAGTCATTTCAGCAGATTAAAATGCAAACTTTCAGTGGAAAGTTTAAATACCTCTTTGTTTATGATAAGTTATAGAAATATATGTAATATTTTTCCTGTAGTAGACTACAGGATATTATATGCAAATTTTTCTTAAGTAAAACAATAATTCTGACTTCATTAATATTCTCTAAGTATTATAATACTAGTGCAATGAACATATCAGGAAGGACTAGACAATAGCTATGCCAAAAACGTCATAATGGTGACTACTCTATGTGAGTATGGTGTGACACAAGGAAGAATTTTGAATTTAATTTAATAAAATAAAGGATGTATATGATTTGGAAAACTATGATAACTAAGAATGATTCAAAATAACAAAGTGGAAATTAGATTGATTTTTAAGTGATGTTGCTCTGACTAACTTTGTACAAGATAAAACAGCTGGCCTGAATGTAAAGACAGCATTTGCTCTATTTATCCCTTCAAGCATCTCTTCTGAACTTTGGTGGACTATGACATTAAACTTATTGGCAGAAGATCTGTGCTGCCTACTCACTTATGCCATAGGAATTCAGTCTTGCTGATCCTTCTCAAGAGCATTTCAGATAATGTTAGATGTTAGAAAAATGAAACTGTAAGTTGATGGCGTTATCAATTATCCCATATTATAAACCTCCCTAGAGTAGGCCCTGAAAAATATGAGCATCTGGCCCCTTCTACTTTAATGTGGCATAAAACAAGATAAACTAATGAAGAAATTATGAGCACAATGGGAAGTTAGAGAAGAGGCAAAGACACAGTGATTATGAAGTTAGGCCAAAGAAAAACAGATTTTTAATCTAAGCTACAATAACAATATGTAATGTAAATATATATGCATATGTCTATGTGATTTTAGAGATTCAGGAAGTGTTAAATGAGACTTACTTTCTCATAGTACTTGATCTCATAGTCCAGAATGGCTCCATTGGAAAATGCTGGTGCTTGCCACGATAGGGCAAGGCTATTTTGGGATGCCCAGTCCTTTCTCATCATACCTATCAGCGAGGGTCCTGTAAGGAAAGGAAAGAAATTGATTAGTAGAAGAAATATTCCATCATCTCATACATATTAGGTCTCTCCCAAGGAAAATGCGTTCTTTTGTGTAGAGGATACCAGTTATTGATGCCGATTTAATAAAACAGGCTTAGAGTGCATCCACTCAAGCCAAATAAGAGAGTCAAATGCTTAGAAACACCCATTAAGGAATATAGGAAGTATCAAATGTTCCAAGATGAAAGCCAGAGCCCATTGCCTGTGGCTCTCTCAAGAAGGATGTTTTACTTAAACTAGGTCTGGTTTGGGGTTTTAACAAGAAATCTACTGTGTTTGGCTCCTGGTTTCATATCGTCTGTAATCATACCATAGGACACAAACTGTGTGATTACAAGAGCATGTGAAGCTTTTCTGAGCAAAAGAAATACTGCACAAAAAATACTGAGTGCTGAGTTTACAACATAATTTCCCAAAGGAACTATTTAAAATTACTTTAAAAGGCAACACATTAATTGAGAAATCACAAGGACAGACTCACAGAAGTTATTATACCATTTATACTAATGACATTGTTGCCCAGAGCACGGTGTTCTGTTAAGAGTGAGCTACACATATGGAAGTGCAGTGTGAGTTAATAATTCTCTAGCTATTACTGAGAAGTCAGACATCCAGCTTTCCCAGGAGAAAGGATGTGTGAGATTAATGAAGGTAAAATAAATATTCAGATCCTGAGGATCTGTAGGAAACTGTGATAGTCTCCCATTTCATTCTCAGAAATCTATTTAAATGTGTTAATAATGCGTGAGGTAAGATTTAAAAACTGACTTGTGATATTTTAAATTTCGTAGAAAAACTCATTTTTAATATTTCTCTTCTAAAGGTTGTCGTTACATCAGAAGAAAAAGTCTTTCTTTAAAAAAGTATGAGACTAACAAGTTTGGTTCAGAGGAAATAAAAATGAGAAAACATACTTAGAACTCTGGTTGTGAGAAGAAAAATAAGATTGGACTAAAATACATCGGCAAAAATGACAAGTAATTACATAAATTGTCAATTTTGTCTTATAAGTTAAGATAGAAATAGAAAATGCAGAAAATAAGAAAAAGCAATCATAAAGTATTTACTATTTAAACTAAGGTATATTCACTATTAAATTGTTCCCTGTCAGAAACTATACTAATGTTCTTAAATTATAGTATATATGCCCTTTATCCAGGCTGTAATAATTACTAAATATTTTCTTGTGCTGATATCTATCAATATATTTTCAATGTTGGATATGAAAATTTCTAACACTGTGCTCTCAGAATATTCTTGTTTATGAAAATCACTTTGACATTGTTAAACTTCTACTGTGTTAGATTATCACTTACTTTATTTACTGGTTTTGGATGTGTGTCCTCAGTGATTTTACTACAGCCTCCTGAGCATCTGGAGCTACAGATGCATCCTACAGGTCCTGCTTGTTAATTTTATTTTCATTGAGAAAAATTGCCTCACATAATTTGAACTTTCTGAACTGTGTTGCATATTAGCATACTGCTTTTGAAAATAGATGCATCCATGTACTCTAGGTACCCATTATAAACAGTTAATGAATTGAAGTAGATGATGTGAGAAATTACTTACAGCATACTATGCCCCAAATGCTGAATTTTCTGTTTGCACAAAAGTCAGCATTATATGCAATTTCATCGTAAAACAAGATTTCAATATATGAAACCTCAAGTATTTGTTTTGAATATATTTAATTAATTTGTTATTTAATGACCCAGGTTATGTAACATCTGCAACTAGCAAACTATAATAACAGTTTACTAATTGTACTGGTGAATACAGAACAGAAAATATACCATAAATATTTCTACACATCAAGAAAAATGATTTATTTATTTATTTCTGATTTAAGAAAATAATTTTAATTTGGAATGAACAGGCAGAGAAATCTTTTCTGGAACTTTGTTCTTGGAAATAACTAATTGTAAGACATTTTTCAGATGGAGTTGTTTTCCTGAGATTTCCATTTTGGTTCCAGCTCTGACTCACAAATACTTATCACCTTTTCTAACCTGATATCCTGTCCTCTTTCACTCTCCCTCTCTTATTTCTATTCCTCAGCCTCCCTGTCTCTCTTTTTGCTCATTTATTTGTGTGTACTTTTTGATTTCTCTTTATCCACTCTTCCTTTCGACACTTTCGGGAAAGACAAAAAGATACTATAAAAAAAGTTTTTTAAAAAGCAGAATCAACAACACAATGAAATGTCAACAATAAATAGCACTGACCAGGACTCATACATCGGAATAGAAACGAACCAATATGCATCACAGCAAAGCACAAATGTGCTGATGTGTCCTTCTGTGAGTGCTTGTCAGAGACATCATGATCAAACTATGGTCTTACTGATGGAACTGTGCTGATATGATACAGATTATAATGGGCAAATTGATGCACACATAACTATCTATATCTATATACTTTATGCCTATATAGATTATAAAACTGAGACACATTCTTGAAAGTCTGTGTCTTGTTTTGGAAATATTTATTCCATGCTTTGTGCTTTAAAGATAATGAATCCCCACATTTTTCACAATGCTTGCCTTATGTGATTTTGCTTTGATGTGCTTTTCTTTGTAATCAGATTTTAATGATAATATATATTGTTATATCCTTTCCCCATGTGGTTGAAATCTGATTACGTGTTTGAAATATACACATGAGACACACATGAAGGAGAGTTGGCACTTTATTTTATATTCTCCCTTGTTTATTTCTATTCTTTATGTCCAAGAATAACACTGTAGTATGCTAAACCAAATGGTGAATGCACTAAACAGGATAATGGTTCCCAAACAACACATCACAGTCCCAGGAGCCTGGGAATGTTCTAGAAAAATGAGGCTTTTAAGTTTTTATTGAGATGAGGATTGTGAGATGAGAGAGGAGTTAGCATGGTACTTCAGGTGCGCCCAGTAATATCAAAGGACTTTATAAGAGAGAAGCGCAAGGGTCACAGGCCAAGGCTACAAGCCTGTTAAGATTAGAACAGGTGATATATTCCTGCTAGGAGCCTCCAGAAGGTTCTGACCACCTGACATTTGGATTTTAACGCTGCAAGATTTTATTTTTTGTATTTTTCACTCAAGAGTTGAGAAACTATGAATTTATTGTCTTAAGAAACTAAGTTATGATAATTTATAATCATAGTAAAAATAAAGACTTTACAAGTCAATATAACAACAATATAATATAGTACAATAAATTTTACCAACTTAGTGATGATTATATCCATAAAGATCTTATTTTATATGTATTTGTGATTCCATTAGGAAAACTGGATAAATTTCAAAGACAAGTCGTCTGGAGCAGTAGAGAAAAGATATCTTTAATAATGTATCTGTGTCTTCATCATTTTCTAAATTGTTCTCAGTCTGAAAAATTTGGGATACTTTGCACAGATCTCTGCTTTTTATACCCTAGAGATATTTTCTTCATATTTTCAAAAGTTACTTTTACAATTTTTTTAGAGCTAGTCATGTTAAGGTTTTTTTTTTTTTTAAAAAAGCTTTTATCTTTGAATTTCCAGCATTTCTCCATGGAAATATGAGCACCAGATAATACGAAGCTTGTCCACAATCACTTTCGTTTCTTGCAGCACATGGTAACAATGGGATGACTTGTTATTAGTGAGAAATGCGTAAAGATATTTGCACAGAGCACACAGAAGTCAGAGTGAAAAAAAATCACCTTATTATCGATAAATTGTAATAGCAACACTTAATTTTGGAAGTCATGAGTTCTCTTTAAAGTTATTTTTTCTAAACACTTTAAATATCTCTCTCATTGGCTCTGGGACTGGCTGATTTAATAAGGCTTGTCTTTATATTGCTCTTTCAGTAATTTTCACCTTAAAGTTCTACCAATTATTCTTTAGATCCAGGGGCATTTGAGAAACTGTTTATATGACAGACACTATAAAAAGGAGATGTATACACGTATACATATACATATACACACATATACATATATGTATGAATATACATATGAATATATACACATATGCACATATATGTGTATACATACATAATGAATATATGAATAAATGAATATATGTATGTATGTACATGTATATATGTATGTATATACATATATATATGGTGTCTTCAAATTAGACCCATCAGAGACTCTGCTGAGCTTCTTACTACCTGTCACATTTCAGTGAAAGAATATATGCTACCCTAATATTTCCTAGGAACTCAGCATAGCTAACTCTACAAAACTGAGAAATTGGCTGAGCCAAAGAGAAAAATCAAGAAATCAAAATTTCCAGTTACAAAAATAATCCTTTATTTATAACATCTCATTATAATAATATCAAACTACTGAGTTTTATTCTGTTTTTGAAAATCAAAAGAAAATTAAATTTTATGCATATGGATGTTTTGCCTGCATGCATGTCTGAGTGCCATACAGACTCCTGGTAGCCTCAGATACTAGAAGAAGACATCAGATACCTTGGCACTGGAGTTATAGAATGTTGTGAGCTGTCATGTGGGTCCTGGGTATCAATCTTGGGTCCTCTGGAAGAGCATACAATGCTGATAACTGCTGAGCCATCTCTTTAGCCCCTCTATTTATTTTCCAGGGGTAAGTGCTACTTTTGTGTTGTATATACATTGTATCATATACACTGTATATGAAATTGTCTCCAATTTCAATTTATGAACATCTTGATTATCTTTGAAAAAATTTTATTAGTCCTGGACATCAATTGACTTTTTCAACAAAATTTTGCATTATGTTCCAGGGATAGAAAATAATTAACTAATTTAAATATCATCAAATTGGGAGAAAATTATACTAACACGACTAGAAATTACCTTAGCTAGAATCATCAAATGGGAGACAGGTAAACAATCTGCAAAAATGTAAAAATTTGAAACCTTAAAGTACTGTAGTAGAAGGACTGGATAAACTTACACAAGAATTTTATTGCTTAAGTTTTTTTTTTTTTTTTTGTAAGTTTAGAACTTTAAAAGAAACAATATAGTGCATTTTTAAAGCTTAGACAACCAAAATAAATCTGCACATTTATAATCTATTATTATATAGTATTATTGTATGGGCACGGGGAAGCAAGTGACAATATTTGTTACAAAGCAGCATGTGCTATCAATTAAAAAAATAATTGGGCTGCGTAGTGATATTTATATACATGGGATGAGTTAGTACCAAACTGCTTACAGTGACTTAGCACCATAGTCCGGTAAATACTGATTTTTAAATTACATTAATATATTTAAAAGTAAATATTACCTCATTACAAATAATTTAACTAAACCTAATCTTACCTCATAATTATGAATGCTAATTTAAAAATATAATGTATCGTATAATATTGTATAATTGTATAATATATTGCACAATATAATTCAAAATATCAATGTATTTTAACTTTCTTGCAAAAACAAATGCATTTGTAAAGGGTACTCATAAATTAATACAAGTGGCTCATGCAGGAATTATCAGCTGTTAGTCTGGCCCTGTACTGACATTCTTCAATTTATATAATAATACAAAATTGCAGCGAAATCTAGCTAAAAAGAAAAAAAAGAAGAAGAACATGGACTTAGAAAGTATTTTAAGCAAAGAAGCTTTATGAAAATTAGGCTTGTAAGTGCTATGGATTTGCTTCCTGTGTATCTCAAGGAATAAAAAATCCCTTCCTGCTGCACCCCTAAGGTGCACAAACAGACAAGAAAATTAGAGTCATCTTTTGGCACTAGAAAACAACCCATGGATATGTCCTTGGGCTTTTTAGATGAGTTCGCATTTAAAAGACTTCCATTCACACTATGAAATAAAATAGCAGCAATTACCATTTTTTCCCCTTAAGATAGAAGACCAGACCAGCTTAAGACTTCTTTGATCACATCAGATGGAATTGATCGTATGTGTCTGAGCTCTGAAAGCATTTGCTCACTGTTCCTCTGACATCTAGAAATTGACTGGCACCATCTGAAGTAGCTGCATCTTCCTTTACGAATATACAAAACTATATTGGATTGTACTTTCAGCTTCCTATGCTTCTTCCAATACATTAAATCACCCCTTATACATCACATAGCCTTGTAGGTTCAGTTATCTTTACTTGATAAAGGTGAGGAATTGGTCTGGAAAGAAAGCTAATTTATTCACATACCAAGTGAGAAGTGAACAAACACTCTTAAGTTGATCAGTTGCAAATTCCATGTCAGCATCAAGATATCTTTAATGTCTTTAATGGGATTCCCAAATAGACTCAGTTACCTTTGCTTAAATATTTCTTCCTTTAAAAAAATACTTTTCTACTCTCATAGAATACATCCAGACCCCCTTCCTTTCCTCTCACCACTCCTCCCAGCTCTCCCCATCTCCCTACTGCCTCAGATCTACCGCCCCCAACCTCACCCACCAGCCTGGTTCTCTCTAGAAAAGCTCAATCCTCCCAGGGCGACCTCTCAAACTGGGCATTGCTTAACAAGATGAAACAAAGCCCACACCTTTCCTTACATCAAGAGTGGACTAGGCAACCCAGCAGGAGCAAAAGGGTTGGTAAAAGAGTCAGAGAACACCAATCCAGACAGCCATAAGATGTATTCAGGGGAACCTTCAGGTTCTGTGTCTGCTACTTAAGTCTCTGAGTCCCTAAGAGTGCTGGTCAGTTGACACTGGAGGTTTGTTCTCTTGGTGTCCTTGACAACTCTGGTCCTGTCATCCCTCCCCCCCTCTTCCATGATATTCTCCAAGCTCTGCACTATGTTTGGCCCTGGGCCTCTGTATCTTTTCCCATCAGCTGCTGGAGGGGGGGTCTCTCTGATAAAGATTGTTTATTTTACATTTAAATCCTGTTTCAGGACTTAACTGATGAGTACTACAGTGTTTACTACAATTCCTCTGGGATACCACATGAGCACTGTTCAAATTTTATGTACAGTTACTATTTTATACAAGTAGAATTAATGTGAGTACACATTAATATTGGTAAAGTTAGAAAATGAAAAATCTCTTAACTACTGACATTTGAACTCAGTATATGAAAATATGAAATGAATACGTTATAATTCAATTGTGTATTATTCAAATCCATTCAGGTTAATTTTTGTCCATCATTTAATGATTTCATTTGAAAAGAAATATTTGGATCAAAAAGCAAAAGCAAACATAATTCTCAGTTAATTATTAAAAAAACATGCCACACGTGTCAGTGAGAGGAGTGAGAGAGAGAGAGTGGCCGTGCTGGTACTTATGAGCAAGGCATGGTGTTATGTATGTAGAAAGATGTCATAGTGATTCACATCATTTTTTATATCAAATAAAAAGTTAGTAAAAAATAAGGAAGAAAGAGAAATGTATCAACTTTGTTCTAACTCTAATTCTATTCACCCAGTCCCATTCCCCTCATGTCCACAAATTAATTTCATTCCTTTAGGTACCCCATGATCAGTAAAACTCGAGTGAGTAGATGTATTCATATAATCATATAATACTGTTATTCATATAATAATATAATAATGCTGTATTCACAGTGTAGGACAAGAAAACTTTCTTTAAAATTCCAAATACTGTTTTTCAAATAATCTAGCTATTAAAAAAAAAGTCACCATTATTGTGTTTTTATCTGTATTATTATTTTGGGCAAGTGGAAGCTGTATGCATAACACAGTGTGACAGTGTCACGTGAGTACAATTCCAGGAGGTAACAAAGCTTTAAAGAAGAAAGATGTATTCCTGCTGGTGACCACTGGAGCAAATGTTGAATGCTTTAGTAATGCGGAAGTATTCATGTCAAGTCCCTAGAAATGGAGCTGCATAGTCGCGTTTATTCTTTTACTTAAGAGATGGTGTAAGTTTGCCAGCATTGTTCCTGGTTTGAATGGGGAGGGAAGAACTTGGTTCTTCTCTGATGAGTGTTGTCTTGGGTAGCACAAGCAGCCAGGTGCGTCCATTGCTGCCTCAGAAAATTCATGGCTTCCTGAGGATGGGGTGATTTTGTTCTCACCACTGATCAGATAGCAGAGTAAATTACTGATGGGGTGCAACACCTGGCTGAGCTCTGTGTTTCCTCTTCATTTTCTCTAGGTAGTAATTTCCATGTACAAAGCATTGACTCATGCAGAGAGGCTGCTTTCCCACATTGGCTGCTAGCTCATTCAGTACATATGCTATACTTTCCTTTCCTGATTTCTGTGATGACTTTGTTAACAGTCCAAATGACATTGCTTCATATTTATTGCAGAAGTTAAAAGATAGCAGAATTTTAAGAAATAAGTATATTCTGACTCTTAGCCACAGTGTACAGTATCACAACTCTTTGCAATATTTTATGATGCTTTATTTAAAATGCAACACGCTGTATGTACTGTATTATCTGAATTACATTTCTATGTGGAAATAATTATGTGGTTTAAACTCACTTTAAGGTTTTTTAGTCTACAAATTCTCAGGGTGAGTTTATATGAGCAAGAAATATTTGTCATTTCAAAATTAACATATTACTTGTGCAGTATGCATGAAAAATATAAAAAATTATATAAAAATATATATATATAAAATATAAAACATTACAATTTAAAATTAATATTTTAAATATTCAAATTATAATACAACAGGCTAGATAACAATAATTGGATAACACAGAAACAGAAATATCTGACATGTGAAATGCTGATATTTCTCTAGCCAAGCCATAGAGGCCATGCCTGCCAATCAATGGATTACAGCCAGAATTGTCCAGCACTGTTCAATCTGACTTACACCCATGGTATAAAATTTTACAGTATTTTTAGCACTATCCTGAATGTATGGGCTATTTTCCTTAATAATCTATAATCATTGCATTAGTAAATATTTATTACTATGGTATATTTTGACATAGGATCAATCAATTTCAATCAATGATGATTCTTTTACTATTTATACACCCTTATTTACATGCTTGCCTTTCTATCTTTTACAAGATTTACTTTATTTTTCATTACGTGTATATGTGTGTCTCTATGAGTATGTACATGTGTGTCTCTATGAGCATGTATACGTGTGTCTCTATGAGTATGTACATGTGTGTCTCTATGAGTATGTACATGTGTGTCTCTATGAGTATGTACATGTGTGTCTCTATGAGTATGTACATGTGTGTCTCTATGAGTATGTACATGTGTGTCTCTATGAGCATGTACATGTGAGTGTAGAAGCCTGTGGTGGCCAGAGTGATAGGCAGTTGTGACCCAGGCCGGGGATCCAATCTGCAAGATAAGTATATGTTTTCTTCTTAAATTAAAAAATAGATCATTAAATGCAATATATTCTGATCGCATTTTCTCTTCTCCAATTCCTCCCATATCCTCTCCACCTCCCCACCCACCCAAAACCATTCCCCTTCTTTCTCTCTCCCACTAGGAAAACAAACAGGCATTAAAAAATAAAAATAAAGTAAAATAAAAACAAACCAGAATAGAACAAATCAAGCAAATAGAAAAAAAGAAAGAAAGAGAAAAGCACAGGAAATACACAAAGATACAGAAACACACATTTTGCACACATAGAAATCCCCAAAATGCAAAAAATTTGAAACCATAATATATAGGCAAAAGACTTGTAAGATAAAAAAAATAATGCCCAGACAAAGCATTAAGAGACAAAAAAGCTCCAAAAGTGCATTGAGTTCATTTTGTGTTGGCCATCTCTGGGGCACGGGACTGCCCTTAAAAGTTTTGAATACTTAAGTGGTTTGTGAACCCAGTGAGTCTTTGTTGGAGAAAACTAATTTTTCCTTTGCAAGCTGCTGTCAATTGGAGATAGCATCTGGCTTAGAGATCAGGGCCTGTGTCCACTTTCCCTCCCACCTGGCTTAGACCTGTGCAGTCTCTGTGCATGTTCTTAAGCTGAGCAATCTCTCAGCTCCTTTGTCTTTGATTTTATCTGCAGTTCTCCAGTTGCACTGAGCTGGGAAGATAAGGAGATGATTGTGATGTGAGGGACAGGAGTCTGTCTTCCTGTAGTCTGGGTAAAACCTCTTTACCAGCTGAAGAGAATTCCATCACAATCAGCATTGCTGGAAAGACTGGCAACATCCAGCTCATGTTCCTTTTATGAAAGGCATTTTATGTTAAAAGAGCAGTGACCCAGGCTTAAGGCCCAGATGTAAATATATTTGAGAAGAGTCTCGTACCTTTTTCATAACTGACAGTGAATCTCAAACAAAACTGTTAACAGGAACGATACCTTACCTACTTACTCTTGTTGCTTAGACCTTTACTTTATAGATTGTAATCCTGACAGATGGCTTCAGAAATCTTCCAGTGACAAGATAGTGAGTCCACACCCAACCAAATCTTATATATTACTATTATTAAAACAATGAGATAGGCCTCCCCCTTGAGGAGCCAGCCAGTACCCACAGTTAGGGGATTTGTCTGCTGTTCTTCTGAGTATTCCCTTTCTTCCTAATCCTCATGATTAAGACAACTCTGATCATCTCCAACTCTGCTTCAGAAACTGGCTAGTCATGAAATATTTTTTCAGTGTCAAAGCCACAAATCCTGTTTTGTCCTGAGTTAATGTCCCCAAAACACCCCCCTATTGGGGTCTGACCCCTAAAATGCTGACAGTTTGATTTTCCTGTTTAGAGAAACCAAATATTTAAGTGGCTATCAGATTTTAATCTAACCTACATCCTATAACTACTGCTTGCTGGGCATTTTGTTTCCCAGTTATCCATAATGATTCTTCCTTATGTGAAGTTACACTTCAGAAAAAAACTGAAAAAAATTTCTTAGTTCAGTTTGAACCTTAGTCATTATCTGTCTATATTCTTAGTTGTGTATCCAATTCAGTTTTGTTGCTTGTTTTTAATCTCAGTATATGATTAAGGCTGGCTTTGGATTCTTCTGCTCAAGGGAACTCTTAACTCTGCCTTCAGAGAAGCTGAGCCAGCAGTGTATGCAGTTGTGCTTGACCAAGTTAAGATGTGTGTGTGTGTGTGTGTGTGTGTGTATTCCAGGAGCCAACACTGGGTGTGTTCCTAAATTCTCTCTGTCTTATATTTTGAGAGAGTATCTCTCAATGAACCTTGTGGTCACTAATTGGTTAGCCCAACAGGCCAGGCAGCACGTGGGCTTGACTCCATCTGCACAGCTCTGCAATTATTTATTATAGGCCAAGTCACTGTGCCCAGCTTTTTACCTGGATGACATGAATCTGAACTTATGTCCTTATGCTTCCACTACAAATATCTTACTGTCTGGGCCAGCCCTTTCCCGAAGTTTGGTTGTTAAAAGATTTGGAATATTCTACTATGAAGAGTTCAGCTTTCCCCCATCTTCCCTCCACACCAACACTTTCCCTATCTACCCCAAAACAGAGACTTTCCAAATAATTCAACCATCATAACTCACTTGCCAGGTGTTTAATAGTAAAGAAAGATTGGTTCCTATCACCAGAGGAAGTCAGCACTGGAGAAAGAGACCATCCAAGCAGTCAGCCATGTCACAAGCTCTCATATCTCCTACCTGTCCTGTGAAGCACCCATTTGTCTTTCTTAGCAGTCATCTATTTCCCCATAGCAGGATTTGTTCTCTTTTGCCCTTTCCTCGAGAAGATGCATGTAATCTCCAAATTCAAGCCATCCCATCTCAAATTACATTTTCTGTCTCTCTATGTGGATACCAATCTGTCTTCACTTTTGCTAATCTGCCCCTTACTAGTTTAATTTGCAGGCACCAAAACATTGAGCCAAAATAGGTTATTTTTAATGTTTAAATTATGTATATATGTTCTGTATGTCAGTGTGTGCATATGTGCATGCATGTAAGTGGAGGTGCTTATGGAGCCCAGAGGCTACTGGGTCCCTATGGACCTGGAGTTAAAGCAACTGTGAGTAGCCTCATGTGGATGCTGGAAATTGAACAGTATGTACTCCTAAAACAATACCATATGTGTAGTCCTCCAATAGTCCCAAGTCAACAGACTCCACTTTAGTGATAATAATACAACTGATGATGTTTTAATTGGCTCTGAAGTTTTAAAAGAGAGACTGGCAAATGTGCTTGTCAATGAGTCATCTTAGGTAATGGATAGGGGAAGTTAGGTGAAGGCAGATTTGGAGGGATAAAAGATGCTATTAAAGCATAGAACTTAGGGAACAAAAGATTTATAGATCTTTGAGACAAACATAGTCTGATTCCTCAACTTTATTTCTTCATTGTTGCCCATATTGATTTCTTATTTTCTGTCTATATTATGTCCTTTTTTTACAGAATCTTTATAAAATGTATTTTTGTAAAAAGAAGCTGTTTAAATAATTATAGCTAAAATTACTAGAAATTACTAGAATATGGGAGTATATATAGTCACTAGAAAAAATATGGCCATCAAGCATAGGAAACAGTTTAATACCTTGGGAACTATTAGGTTTTTGCTGTACATACACACAGAGAGAGACAGAGACAGAGAGAAAGAGAGAGAGAGAGATAGAAAGAGAGAGAGAAAGAGAGATATGGAGAGAGTTTTAAATCCTCTTAACTATAAATGACTTCTATATCAAGAGATGCTAATTTCTATGGTTTTATAGGATACAATGCTAGGCTTTGAGAAGATGGAAAAGTGTGGAGAGTGGAGTTTGATCTCTCAGCTTGCTAGAGACTGCACTGCCAAATCATTCCCACTTAGTTTAGTAGCTTAGTTTGGTATATGGGAATAAGTCCTGTAGCAGTAACAATGCTACCACATTGATGGATGCTGAAAACCAAGACTTTGTAAAATATTTTTACTTATTTTTGCCACAGGAATTCACTTTTTAAATAACCATCCTATGCCCATTTATAAATTGGTATTTAGTCACCATATAGTGTGTACTTTAACAAGTTTTTCAAGATGTAGACAGGGATGATATGAAGAACATAGATTCTTCTTAAAATGACTTCTTGATTTAATATTGCTAATATTAAAATAAGCTTCCCCATGTCCTATTCATGGATTCTCAGAATGCTAAAATACTATTGTGGATGACTAAACATCCAAAGCTAAACATTAGAAAGCATGGACTCAATCAAGAATTTGTAATCATCATTGCTACATTGCAGTTAGTGGACTTTCCAGTGTTTCAAATGTTTCAAATGGACTGAGCTACACCAGTGACTGTTAGGAGGCCAAAACAGGATACAGGATGGCCAAGTTCATGGTGGCTCAGTCTTTTGGGACACTTTGCTGCCATTCTTATATGATCTGTGGACATAGGTTACCTTAGATTAAATCCTAAAACAGATACAAGTGACTGTGATCAATTTACATACTAGTTTTCCTACACTTTTTTGGTTTTACTAGAAAAGTAGTATAACTCACCCTTCAAGGTTGTCATGAGGATTGTTATAATATTTACTTTAAAAAATACAGTATTTTGTTTAAAGTAATATCCGATATAATATATGTTGGTTGGTTGGTTGGTTATTATTGTCGGTTATTATTGGTTATTATTGGTTATTATTGTTGTTGGACACATAACTACTTTAAATAGACATTTTGGTTGTAATTAAAGGGCCATTTCAAATACAGATGATTTTATAATATAGTCAATATTACAACTATTAGAGAAATAACACACTAAAAAGTCATATAACAAATAACATGCTGATTCATGTATGAGAAAGTCTAGTCAAATACTTCTCAAAAGATACTTTTCAAACTTGAGTGTCGTAAAAAAGACCTCTTACACATATCTTCATATCAAAATTCCAAAGAATGATTTTTTTAAAGAAAGAATGAAACAAACTCTTTACAGAAATAGTTTAGAGAATTCTGTTGTGGAAGACAGGTTGAAGGCATCCAAATATTGAAATTAATTCACATAGTTTGAATTCTTACTATCATGCTAATTTTGCATCAATGACCATTCCTATCCCATGTCATCCATTAGCACTGGACAGTTAAAAATGCTAGAAATTAAGCAAATATAAACTCTAATTTGGGAAGCTTGTGTTTTGAATGAACATTATTACGAACACACATTTGCAATTGTACTTGCTTTAATTCTGTAAATAATTACAAGCCAAATATTAATACTAATGTTTCTACAAGTATGCTGTATATTTTTGAATGTCTTGCAAAAATAGAAATAAATCCCACAATAAAAGTCCTTTGCACTATATGTGTCTTCTTTAAAAGTGAACTTCCACATGACTTTAGAAAATTCATTAATATCCCTATAGCTTACTCAACATACTAAGCATATGTTAATAACATTTACATGTCATGCAATAAATTCCATGCTCTGGGTCAGGTGATTAAATACTATTAAATATCTTAGCAGAGTTCTCTGACCACTCCCCCTCCCAAAACTAATGTGATACTGTCCCTCAGATCATGTGACACCATCTTTGCTGGACAGGTACAATTAAATGGATAGTTACTTTAGAAAACTTTAAAATTTTCAAGACAGGAGTGGTAACTTTCTGTTTACCTTAATATTTTCTAAATATATATCAGTAGGATTTACTATTTTTTTCTAAAGAAATACAAGAAATAAAACTCACACCAAAAGCACTAAATGGAACCTAAACTGTATCTATCTAGTACCCTCATCATATCTTTTCTGATATGCCCCTGGATTGTTGATCCGTTGTTGTGCAAATCATTAGTGGAAGACTGCATGAACAGTAAGGCTAAACATTTTTGAGATATTTATAGAGAACATTAATTGAGCACTACTGCATGTGCCCAAGTCAGGGGGATCCTAAGAGCTTTGACAAATAACCTGCTGGGAAATTGATCTTCTAAGATTCCTTAATGCCTTAAAAAAATCCCATCTATTTCATGTTAAAACTTCAAAGACTTTCTTTCTATTAATTATCACATATACTAAAAAATCACAAAGAACAAAATGCTATGGTTTATTCATCTAAGTAGAGCATCTAAACACTAAGTTACAGCAAAAATGGGAACTTATTGAAGCAAAGGTCGTCTTCTGTCAAACAAGCACATAAGAGGCTTTTCTTTTAGCAGAGAATTCATGAATATTTTATCTGAACACTTCCATAAGCTTGCTGTAAAAGCTGAGTTTCTTGGCATTTACTGGGGATGTCAAAATAGGTTCCTGTAATTTAAATCTTTTGGTAATATTTTTTTTCAAATTTTCATTGAAATCATACTCTTCATTAATACAGCAGTTTGTCTAAAATACATATTTCAGAATAGTTTACACTGTAGACATCAGTATTGTGTCAAATCAACTTTACTTGTAAGTGGATATTATGTTCTAACACAAATCTATAGGAAAAAGAAATCCAAAACGACATATCCTTAATTTTCTTTATCTGAATGACAGAATACATTGTCCATTGTGTCACAGATACATTCACAATGCTAATCACTCTCTGGTTCCTGAATGGTAAAGGAATTATGACTTGATAAGCAAAATATAACCACAGCTCATAGGATACTAACTTGTTAATTTAGCCAGACACAATGATTTGTTATTCCAAAATTCTTCTGCCATTTCTGTCTTCACAAAATACTGCCTTTCCATGAGATACATCAGCAAACCCTTGTAGACTGTTAGCATTCTGCTGGTGGGAGAGCTCAGATGTTTATGAGAATTCATGTGCTTATCCTGCTGAGAATAGAGGAATCACATGGTAGCAGCTGACTCTAGGACTTCACCTTTCCCCCCATGTGATGTGGCCTCCTTAAAAAGGGGATATAATTAGTATTTAAAAAAGTCAAGTCTGTATTTAAGCTTTCTTGACTCCAGATTCTGTTTTACCTGCATAACTCTTGACAATGCAGTTGCTTTTTCTTTTCATTTTCTCTTTTACAGACTTGGAATTCTATAACTTATAACTAATGAGTTGTTAAACATAATTTAGGTAGATAATCTCTATATAAAGTGAGTAGTTCTTGAGATATTTTAAGAATATTTAAGAATAGTTAACAGGATATTTTTCTGAATATTGTGTTAAATAATCTCAGAAAATTTATATTGCTAATAAGTGAAGGTTTTATATTTTGTGTTTCTTTTAGCTCAAAATGTCTCAATCACATTTTCACTAAAATTTATTCTTTTTGTTTCACTTGGTAGGTATCAGCCAGCTAAAAGTTTTGTATTACAGGGGAGTTTGAACACAACTATTTTTTATACAAAAAATAGTTTTAAAAAAGTAGATTTCCTGGGCTCGATTAAAGGTGACCTCACTTAGTATTAACTATAAAGAAAATGCCAGTCTTGAAATAATAATTGAATAAATTGAAGAGACAAAAATCTATATGAAGTTGCTTTTACCATCACTAATGTAAATATGATCCTAAAATTAATCTATGCATTTGAAGATGTGACTTTAAGAAACAGATATTTCTTTCTTGTTTTTCTTTCTTTCTTTCTTTCTTTCTTTCTTTCTTTCTTTCTTTCTTTCTTTCTTTCTTTCTTTCTTTCTTTCTCTCTTTCCTTCTTTTGGTTTTTTGTTTGTTTGTTTTGTTTGTTTGTTTGTTTTTTGAGACAGGGTTTCTCTGTTGTAACTCTGGCTGTCCTGGAACTTACTCTGTAGACCAGGCTAGCATTGGCTGGGATTAAAGGCATAATCCACCATTACCTGGCAAGAAGCAGATGTTTCTTAATGACTACAGATTTCCTAGAGATTAATGAGAATTAAATTTTTACTATGCCAATGAATTTCTAAATAACAATTAGAAATGATTTCTTTATAATGTATTCTGAAACAAATTAGGATTTTAAATATTCTGTGACTAGCCTATTTTGAATTTTCAAATTTCATTTAATTAATAGCTGAAGTAGTGGTCAATGGCTATCTCATGGGCATCTCAGACTGCTTTCATTTGCTTCATGTGTATGAGCTTCAAAATTATATGGAATAAGAGCCAAAGACTTTCTTCCTGTAATTTTGCCAGAAAACTAGAAATTTACCTCCGTCCTTAGGTGTGTGATGGCCTCTAAGGTTAGGACAGATCTCCTGCCACACTTTTGTAAAGACCGAAGTGAGGATCAGAGGGCAAGATGTCAGTTTTAAAAGAGTAGAAAGATCATGTGGGAGGAACAGTGGGAAAGAATAGAGAGACCAGGTTCCCTCAGCCTTTGTCCCTTGACTGAATAGTTTTCAAAGTCACATTCTGCCTGAGATAGCTTGAGCTTTGGGGACAAAAACAATGCTCAGACTTCTGGGCAAACAATGAAAGAAATCATTAAGTACATTCCATTACTATCATTACTATCAGTTTTACATTTGCATCATGGTTATGTAGCCCCAAACTCAGGGTGACTGAGAAAGGAGACAGCTAATTGCATCTGTTACCTTGATTTATCTTTCAGTTTTAGTTTGCTTTAGGTCAGGAGAGAACAGCTAATTATAATTACTCTCCTCAGTTTCCTCTCTAGTGTTATAGTCTCTTTGAAATGCTGCCACTGGTTCATTCTTAACCTAAAAATGAAAGCCCCAAACTGCTCTTCTGGCTCAGTTTTAATTAAATAGTGACAAGCAGTTTGAGGTTTGCTGACTGTGAGTTTTGCCTCCTGAAGGACTTAAGATGCTTTCCTGAAAAGCTGCCCCATTTCTTAATTTTCTAACTCTGCATATTTGAACAGTATATCATCAATTTCCTTATCACACGTGATTTGTACATAAGTACTTGACTGTCCACTATGGTAGTTTGAATAGTAATGGCCCCCACACGCTCATGTATTTGAATGCTTGATCATTACGGAGTGGTACTACAAAACAGGGATTAGGAGGTATGGCCTTGTTGGAGGAAGTGTGTCACTGGTGGTGGTATTTGTGGTTTCAGAAGTCCAAACCAGGCCTAGTGCATCTCTCCTTCCTGGTGTTTGTGGGTCCAGATGTAGAACTCTCAGCTACTTCTCCAGCACCATGTTTGTCAGTATGTAGCCACATGCTTCTCACCATGATGATAAAGAATCAAACCTCTGAAACTATAAGCAACCCCCAATTAAAAGCCTTCTTTTATAATTGTTGCTGTGGTCATGGTGTCTCTTCACAGCCATAGAACAGTGATTAAGAAACATGGATTTCTTAAAATGGCCAATGAATTTCAGAAGATAAAGAAGTCCATAAATCAGAAGCCATGTCTAGTATTGGTTTTTGTTTTCTTTGCTTTTTTTTTTTAACAGTAAAAATTTTTGCCACAAAATCTGCAAGATACAAAGATTGTGCTAAATGTATAGTAAAACAACAAGAAAATGTTTATAGGAAATGCTTACTCAATGTGAATAGAAAATAATTCTTCACTGTATAGGATGAACATTCTTCAAGGTTGTGATGATTAGTTTTCTCTATCCTCCTCTAAAATTCTGGTTTACTTCCTTAATCATTCTTATTACTAAAAATATGCTACAGAAGATGTATTAGTTTGCTTGCCATGTTATTAATTTAATATGTCCTCACTTAATGTCATTTTTCTCTTATGATAACTTTTATTATTATTTTTAATTCTTTTTAGTTTTTGAGATTATGATGTGATTACATCATTTTGCCTTTCCCTTTTCTCTTTCCAAACTATTCAGTATACTCCTTTTCTCTTTTTTTAAACTTATGGCCTCTTTTTAAAAAAATTGTTGTTATATGCATATATGTATGTTTTTGGTGTGTCTAATTAACACATTTAACTCTTGTTTCATATTTCTTTCTTACCTCATGCATCCCCCATGAAGTCAAAGTATATATTTTTAAAATCATAAATTATAAGCTTTTTCCTATTGCTTATTTTAAATTTTTATGTCAAAATTATAAAGGACTTTCACAGGTTTAAATTGTCTTATAATTTGTATATCACATTCTATTTCCTAAATCTTAAATAGTTTTAATTGGTCACACAATAACATAGATTTTTGTTAAATAACCCTTTTTTAAAGCCGAGCAAAAAAGATTTATTAAGAAAAAGTGTGAATGCTAGGCCGTGGTGGCACATGCCTTTAATACTAGCACTTGGGAGGCAAAGACAGGTGGATCTGTATGAGTTCGAGGCCAGCCTGGTCTACAAAGTGAGTTCCAGGACAGCCAGAGTTACAACAGAGAAGCTCATCTCAGAAAAAGAAAAGAATAAGAAGAAAAAAAGGAAAGAAGGAAAGAAAGAAAAAGAAAGAAAGAAAGAAAGAAAGAAAGAAAGAAAGAAAGAAAGAAAGAAAGAAAGAAAGCGAGAATTTCAGAGTGTGGGAGTGATATTAAATATTTTTCAAACGAAATAAATAGCTTTAGATTTTGACAATGTGGAGCACAGTAGAAACCTATTTTTCTTTCTTTTTTTTTTTGTCTGTAAATCCAGGTTTCATTTTCCTCTTAAGCCCAGAGTACTAGGACAGATGAATCTCAAACACAAGGACTCAGTTCTCATCATAGCACTGTTTGACAGGTTAAACACTGGAAAACATTTTTTTAAAGTTAGTGGATAATGTTAGTTATCTGCTGAGCTACTGTAAGTATTTACTGCTAAGAACCTTATCATGATTTTTTCTGTGACGGAGTTACTCCACCTGGAGTGGCCAGTCTGGCCTTTGAATGGCAGTACATACAACTTTTACTTGTATAGGGCATCCTGGAGCAAGGAAATGTCAGTCAAACAATTACTTCTCTGACAACTTACTGGAATGCCCTTACGACAGTCTGATTGTTCTGAGCACTTTATTATTACTTGAAGGACTCTCTGGTTCCAAGGACAGCTACACTGAAGTTCCAGAATGCCTTTCCCAGTTGTACCATTGAAAGAACCTGCATGGGACTTGGAAGAGAGCTTCCCAGGAAAGGTAAGTGTCCACGAACTTCACTTTAGTGCTCCCCACAGCTATTATCACTCAAGATGAGGGGTGCAGCTCTTCTTCATTAACTCATCATTAAGCCAGTTATTGGCAGAATTTGAAATTATGCCATAAAAGCTATAAGTTAATCATTCATTTGCATGCCATTTCAAATACTCATTCCTCTCCAGCTCATGTTTTAAGTCAGTCTCAAGATATCTTTTGTGTTGGTCAACTTTAAGCCAAGTGAAAGTCACTACTCAGTTATCTTTTCCCATCTATATATGATCATCATTATAAGCAAACATGGTGAGATGGTTGCAGCTGCAGCATCTGAGTTAGCAACAAAGGTTGTAGCAACAATGGATAGGGGGACTGGAGAATTCCAAGGTCACTGACAGGGGAAGTGTTGGGGTACAGAGGTGGTAGAGCTGATGAAGTACTAAGTGTAGAAGAACAGGGATGGCAAAAGAAGGCAGGAAGCCAAATAAAGTTACAAGAGAATGCAGGCCCTGGTTATGGAAAGAGTTCCTGGGAGCTGCCAAACGTGAGAACTGTGGCTTCCAACACTTGAGGCTCGAGGGCTGTGAAACTAGTGGCACTGACGGCTTAGGGGGTCTAATCTCAGCTGGCACTGAGGGCAGCCAACTGCTGCTGATGCTAGTTGCTGATTAGAGCCAAAACTATTACCAACAGCTAAGCACCCAGTTGGTGACAGTCAGAACCCAGAACAGTAAGCCTGCTTCTAACCTGAATACCTACAACTACAGGTTGCTGGTTACTAAGTTCTGGAGCTGTAAGTCTCTAGTCCTCACAGCTTAAATCTATAAAACTCTAAATCTATCAGCCCAGTCCATAAACAGCACTCAGGAATCTGGCTCTAACCACAGAACTCTTCCTCCCATGCTCACAGTCTCCATATAAGCAGAACAAAGAGTTCCCAGCCACCTATACCAATGTGTATAGATTGTAAGATTCTTGATTTCTTCCTTCCTTCCTTCCTTCCTTCCTTCCTTCCTTCCTTCCTTCCTTCCTTCCTTCCTTCCTTCCCTCCCTCCCTCCCTCCCTCCCTCCCTCCCTCCCTTTCCCTTCTTTCTTTCTTTCTTTCTTTCTTTCTTTCTTTCTTTCTTTCTTTCTTTCTTTCTTTCTTTCTTTCTTTCTTTCTTATGTAGTTCCACCAATTATTCTCTTAACCCTGTTACTTGGGTTTGTCATTAGGAAAGGATGGAATCTATGTTGTGAAATCGTAAGCTATTATTTTTGTTCCTGTATCCCAGCCTTGCCTCCAGCATAATTCATCAGTCCTTGACATTATTTTCCCTGCTTCCTGATTTGCTGAAGAAAGTAAAAATTCACAGCAAATACAGAATGCAGTAATGCTGGCAAGTATCTTGCTATCTCAATATGGACAACACGAGTACAAATAAGATTCCCCAACTTGCTGGTGTAGAGCTTGCATTGTTCAATCAAAATCAGACAGTGGGAATGGCTGAAAACTCTTTAACTCTAGATAAATAAGGCAATGATAAAAATTCTTTAATATTATTCTGACAGACTTTTTATTCATATTATTCATTTTTATAGCAGTTACTTAGAGAAATTGGAACACATGGTCAAATAGGGATACTGGATGACCATTCTGAATTCAGATTTCATCTAGAAGCCTGAATATTTCATTTGTTTTTGTCTATTTACATGCATGGATTGAGTTAATCTCGTTAAATAATTCTGTGCTTTATATTCTCTAAAATGAAAAAAGTTGGGTAAATTTGGATGTTGCGTTAATCTTGGTATTGCTCTTCATTACTAGTAGGACACATTATGAAAAATGACTGTCCTTTTATTTTTAGGATACTTATATAAGATAAACTATAAAATGTAAACTCTATAATTTGATGAGTTTTGCTATGTACCTGATTTGCCAAGCTATCACTGTCATTGGAATAATAGATGGTTGTATCTGACAGAAGTTCCTCTCCCCTCATTAACAGTCAGTCCTTTTCATCCCCTGCATTGTCATATGGCAACTAGGATTGTGATTGTTTCATGGCTGCCAAAATATCAGCTGAAGAAGGGCAACAACCATAGACATTCAAAATGGAAGCTACATTGCACTTTGTGGTTTTTGGACCATGCTCATTGCCCTGACCCAGAAATTGTGGGAAGAGAATGTGGTAAAATTGCGGTTTGGTACGTAGTTCAATATGCTTACTATTATAGGATTGCTGATTCTCTCTTGTATTTTCTTAGAGCGTTTTAAAATCTTTTTTTCATCAGACATAAAGATGTGGGAGATTAACGATTAAGATGAACTTTAAAAATATACATCCTTCACTTTTATATATACAAGGATATAAATTTTTTTGATGTAACAGGATAGCCTAGTGTAAGTGGAAAGAATAGTGTCAAATTTCTAAAGTTCTAGAGTTGGGTAAAAGAAGAACAGCAAAGCCTAGATGAGGTAGGGCAATAACAACTACGATCATACTGCTGTTCCATATTGTGCGTCAAGTGCCTACGGGGACCATCACATAGTAGGTTCTCAATAAATGTTTGTTCATGAAAGCTTTAAGTCTGATAAGAAGTCTTGGCTATACCCATCCAGAGCATGAACAACCAACTACAAGTTGCATACAGTCACTAGAGGAGAAGTTGTTTTAAATATAGTCATAAAACATGTAGAAAATAAAAAATAGAAATGAGACTAGAAGAGATCATTAAGGGTAGGAAGGAATGACATGTAGAAGAATATTTATAAATCTATTGCAGTAATCTAGGCTTTAGGCAAGGAGGGTCTGGAAAAGAAGGTAATGAGAGTTAACAAGGCAGGACTATGGATTTGTTAGTGGATATACGATTTGATGTTGTTAATGATGAAAGAGGCCAAGGGGTAAGAGGGTGGAGGTTCTGGGGCTGGGTGACTGGAGGATTTAGAATAGCATTTACAGGCATGGGAATCTGGAAGTGAGAAATGATTTGGAAAGAGGGTGAGTGTTTGGTACATTGCCTTAAATTATTCTTTAATGCTTTAAAATATGCAATGGGCTTGAAATGTAGGAATTATTGAGCCAAACAGAAATCCAAGTACTATAGTTTTGTCTTTTTTTTTCCAAAAAAACAACAGATCCTAATTGGAGAACATTTTTTGATCTTTGAAAAGCTTTGAGAAATTTTGCCTGAAGTGAGAAACAAGTGTAGATCTCACAGTGAAGTTAAGCTTCACCCTTTTAAACTGAGAAGTTGCATTTAAGAATTATATATCTAACAAATGAATCTCTTTTCAATAATTTTGCCTATCAAGCCAGGAATACAAATGATATATTTAAAGAATACAGCAAAGGAATTTTTTGAAGAGAAGAAATAGTTTCTCTCACATAAGGGCAGAAAATGAGATGGTTCATGTCTTTTAAATTTTGCTTCAATATATGAAGTCTTAGAAATAGTAAGGAAGGTGCTAATAAGAGATCAGTTCAGAATCAAATAGCGTCTTCTTTCTGAAATGACCTCTATTTCAAATGGCACTATACTATCTCAAAGCAGTATTTCTCATTATGAAACTACTTCCTAAAAGGCTGAAAAGCTATGGACTTTGTGGTTGATGAACTCAAGTAGCAAGATATTTTTGAATCAATTTTCTGTCTTCAACAGTAAATGACTTGTAAAATAATATTCTAATTTTATCTTACATTTAAAATGATTCACTTTATATATTACAACAAGAAACGAATATGATCATAAGAGTTGAGAATTTTTAAGTTTTCAAATGTTTAACCACCGGGACAGATGGCAGTTGCCAGTCTGTTTCAATATTACCATTGTGACTGATATCTTATAACTAATCTGACATCATCCTACTGAATTTTAAGCATGGAAGATCTACATATGGTGTACTTTTAGAATCTCAAAAAGGTTAGAAGTAAAAACATCTATCTCATAAAAATAATTATACCTAGTTTATTTTAGGTAACTCATATGAAACACAATTTCAAGAGTGTTTGCGAATATATTTTCCATTCCAAAATTATATTATATAGTGATTACTGTCACAAAAGAGAGAAGACAGTCTACTTTCTATTTTTTAACGAAAATCAGAAAAAGCATCTGTTCTTAGGAAGTACAGATCAAGTATAAGCCTTCTCCTTATCATTAAGTTTCATAGCACAAACAGAAAAAAACACACCAATTTAATGAAGGCAATGCATTAAACACTTAGTTTTTACAAGTAAGAAGATCTGAAGGATTTGTTTATATATGTTACACACACACACATAGGCACACAAAATAGGAAAGGTTCTTTCCTCATAAAGGAGTCTCTTTGGTAAATTCCTCACTAATTCTGTCAGGATTTACTTCCAGAGAAACTATTTATCTGAAACTGGTGTGTATTTTTTATAATGTTTACATATATTTAGAATTAAAATATTCATCAATTAAACAGCACAGAATATGTTATTTTTCATTTAAAGCAAAGCAATACTATGTATGCAATATATAAAGTGTTTTGGTTATTTTAATTTTTGAGAGAAAAATCTCACTGTATAGTACCGGCTGGCCTTTAACTGACAGAGGTTTGTCTGACTCTGACTCCCAAGTCTAAGGTATTTTAAAAGTTCATGTGCGTGTATGTGTATGTATATGTGTGTGTGTGTGTATATATGTATATATGTATATATACATATATATATATACACACACACACATTACAATGTTAAGTTAATATTATGTTTTCAGCTGTTAATGAATATACAAGTAGGACATTCATATTTCACTTTATGCATATTCCATAAGCTATTTATATATTTCCTTAATAATTAGGTCATTTAAATTGATGGCTATTAATAACAGTAATGTATTAAACATTGTTTTCCTCACACGTCTTGTCATGTGGAAATGTGATAAGAGTAAAATTCAGAAAAAGGAACTGCTAGATTTGCAAGAAGGAGATGTGTATCATTATACCAGGCTGTTCTGTGACTGAATCAACTGATAGCCCTCTAACAGAGTATATAAGTGGGCTTTCCTGGCACTATTGACTATGAAATTACTTGTAAAAAGAAATTTACAGGCACTATATAAATCTCGAACTCGTGTTATACTTTTAACTCATGCCATATAAAATGAAATAATCGGAATACTAATTTTCTAAGGAAAAGATCTCAGGATCAATGGGCCCATCCAATGAATGTGAATCTCCCATGACTTGAAAAATTCAGCTATAGAGGAGACCAAGCTTGTTAGCTCCATTCCAGAAACCAAGGGAACCATTCCTCAGTAGTGGAAATGCCTAGGAAGAAGCAGAGTGGACTCCAGCCAGACACACTTGTCATATTTCTCTGCTCAATTTCTCATTAGCTACAAAATCTTGCACAACTTAGTCAAAGCCTCTGAAATTCAGATTATCCCATGAAAAATGGTGATTGTAATTGCAGCCTTATAATACTGCTGCAGATATAAATCAGATAACATTCATAATTCACTCGGAATAGTGCTTAGCCAGAGAGACTGCTAGAAAATATTAATCTGTTATCCAGAATGGAGTTGGGCAAAGTGTCATCTCTGAGCCAATAAAATACAATTTAAAAATTTAATGTTTGATAGTTATATGTTTTGCTCTTATTATTTAAATTCTATAACATAATGTAATAAATATAATATAGCAAATATTTTCTAACAATATCTCAGAAATCTTACTTTTGAATATATTTTTACCGTGCATTTTATGTAAGTTACATGGTATACAAATATCAGCACAGTATCAGAAAGAGTATTAGGCAAATATGTATGGCCTCTGAGTTTTGGTATATGGTATCATGTAGCATGAGATGCACAGTAATGGAAATTTTCTTTGTCCAAAATTATATCCTTAAATTTGGATATAGCCTTTTCACCAGCTAGATCAATTGAGGGATGGATTGGTGATTATCCAACCTTTCTTTTGTACAAGTGCTAATGGAGTTTTCACATGCAAAGTGTTTGCTAGAATCAAATGAATGAAAGCCTGGGAGGCTCAGTGTGGAAGCCAAGTGTCACAAGTACTAGGCTGTGTGCCGCCACCCTCAATTTGGTTTGAGTTTGCTCTCAAACCATCTACAAATTCTGTGTGGCTTAAAGTAACTGTCTGGGGTACAATAGGAAAAAAAAGAATCATTCTTCTGCCTGACTCGAGTTCAAAATCAACAAAAAGCTTTGTACTATGTTAGGCACTATCAACACTTAAACATTAAATATGATCTCTGCTTTCATAAAGATACAGTTTTCGTAGGAAAAAATAAGACTGGAAATTTGGATTTTTATTCCTAATAGATTAGTTTTATAGGGCAGAAGCTTGAAGATAGAAGTAATATGCTTTGAAATTTAAATTTGATAACTGGAGATTGTAAACCTAGATGTTATTTATGGCTCATAAAACAGAGGGCAGACATACATTGGTTATAAGTATGTAAATGTTACAAAATTGTAACAGAGGAATTGTACTAGACATGAAATGTTTCCTGGTGCCAAGATAAAGACTTATGGATCATAGAATAGAAGCTGAGATGTGAACCACTCTAGACTAGTGAGAGAAGCAGAAGATAGGCACTGAGGCCATGCACGCTATTCCTTATTCTTCTGCAATCTTGTTCATGTCAATAACTGTTACTTTTTCTTTAAAGTCACAGCCTCTTTTCTTTTTAATTGTTGGTATGTATATGTATATATGTATGTGTATATATATATTATATTTATATAATATACATTATATATATTCCTAAATAAAGAAATACAACCTGTTAATTTATATATTATTACATGCATATAAATATGATTTTGGCACAATTTTCCCTGGAAAGACTATTTCTCCTATCTTAACATTTCTTAGTTGGATGTGGTTCTTTACGTAGGGTTGAGCCCTGGTGAAGTTTCCCCTGTCCATGTTTAGCATGTCTATTATTGTCATCCTTGTTCAGGTCATGCTTTGGCAGTTATGTTGGAGACACTTCATTGGTGTAATTTCTGACATTTCTAGAAGACAAAACCTCGCAGCAAACTCCTCACTCCTCTGTCTCTTACAATGTTTCTGCCCTTCTCTTTCACAGTGTTCCAGAACCCTAAGTGGAGTGTTTATGAAGCATCTGATTGTCTTACCCAGTTATGATGCTTATGAACCACAATAATGACCAGCATGGGATGATAACCGGAAGGGTGCAATGGTGGCATTCATCCCTTTGTGATAAACAGCAGCTCCCTAATTGGATTTACGACCCACTCAACAAGAAGGAAATCATGCCTGGTACTGGAAACCTAGCAACTACCCTGGGATAGTGAAGTTATGGATTTTGAATAAGAACTTATAACTGCCACTTCATTAAACCAGCTCTTCCCTAACTACATTCTAAGGTTTTGTACTCATATGCACAAATATCTGTAACCTTCATCACCCCTCATGTAGGAAACTTCTCTTCACAACACACAGATATAATTACAGAAAACCACAACTGGTCAAAATGCAGAATTGTAGAGCCCAGTCTCAGCAGATACAATCTTCTATATTTTAAAAAAGATTAACTGATGAATGAAATTGGAATTTCAAAAAGGCTCTTAAGTCATTCTTTCTGAAATCAGAATCACAGATAATAAGCTGAATTCTCTATGACTATCAATGTAGAATAAATAAATCCTATGACCATATTACATTAGCTTTGATTAGCTTTAACTACTAAATATTTTTCATTATATAATAAGAAATCCATTAATTATTCATTTTACAATATTAGTAATGTATAGGCCTTTAGATTTTTAAATTCAATAAATGTGTATACATTATGTATCATTGACTTTTTCTGCGATATTAGTGATGTGCATATATAGTAAACTATATCTCTGCTGAAATTATACAGATAGTTTAGTAGAAGTAGGAAATCTCTTATTTCTCTTTGTCAGTGTGGAGAGTCCCTTTCTTCAAATAATAAATACAGTAGAGTGCTTAGAAATTTAAATGTTTCCTTGCTGACATTAACTGGCATTTGTCTCAGACAAATAGGTAGTTTCTGGCATTTGATTCTTTCTATATTATTAGGCAAAGTCTTGGAATAGTCCAGATGGGTTCAGTGTTTATCAACATATGGTAATGTTGTCAAACAAAGAACATGTAAATTTTGAGCTTGAAAGTCAGCATGTTGAATTTGTGAAAGTCCATATGAATTATTTAGGAAGTGTGAAAGCAATGCTGTGTTACATAAGAAAGCAAGTTAGCTAGCAGTGAGCTCAGTCAAGCTCTAGTGGGCAGGCTGCCTGCTTCTTATTTCTGCACTTCTTCATTTTAACCGTATTGATTTTTTTAAAGAGATTTTTTACATTCATCTTTTAACTTGTCTTCTCTGAGGTAGATGTTCTAGTTATTTGTGTTAACCTGACATTGTTCTATAAAATAACCCCAAATCCCTCCTAAATCAAGATTACCATTATCAGTCAGGTTAGCAATAGGAAGCAGATGGTGCATTCACCTTGAGGATTAACCAGAAGAAGTTACACTCCTCTAAGGTTTGGGCAAGTTGGCAAAGTGTAGAAGAACCATGGAAAAATACAAAATAACAATAACAAATATATCTATATCTATATATCTATATATCTATGGATATCTATATATCTATGGCTATCCATATATATTTACTTTCTTCCCTTAAGCTCAGATAATAGCTCAAAGCTATTAACAAATTTTCCTAATATATATATGGAAATATATATTATTATATATTATATTAGTATATATGATCTGTTAATAGCTTTGAGCTTAAGAGAAGTAAGAAAAGAAGCAAGAAATGTAGAGGAATAGGCCTGGTATGATAGCTAGGAAGGGATCAAATCCAAGTGTCTTTATTAAGGGGTCTATATGAAGGGATTGAATTCAGAGGCCTGGATGGACCAGATGGAATGTAGAAAGAATGTTAAGAATGTTGGTACAGATCTTTAATCCCAGTATTCAGAATGCTGTGGTAGCACAGGCCTTTAATCCCCAAGAGAGAAGCAGAGACAGAAAGCATAGTTCAGAGTCAGTGTCAGACAGAAAGTACATCTGAGATGAGTCAGAATGAAGGACAGGCAAAATTACAAATCAGAGGAAGAGTTAGCAGAGGGAGTCAGAGTGAGGATACTCCCAACTCTCACCATAGAAAAGCAGGCTTTCATCTCTGAGAGAGGGGACAAGACACAGACACAATGAAGTGGTCTGACTAAGGATAAGTCAAAGAAGCAGAGAGGCTGACTGAGGCAGTATGGGACAGTGAGATGTCACAGAGACACAGAAGCAGTCTGAGGGGTCTGAGACAGAGACACTGAGGCAGTTCAGTACAAGTCAGTATCAGACAGGAAGATTGAATCAGTTTGAAGCCCAGCAGATCAGTTAAGTCTGAGGCAGTCAGAGAATCAGCCAGAGTCTGCCAGAGTCAGTAGAGTTCAGTCAGAAACAGTAAACCAGCTTAGAAAATCAGTTTGAACCAGGAGCTTGGAGAAGAGTTTGAGCCAGAACAGCAAGTGAGCTGGACCAGAAGAGTCTCAGTTCGGAGGGAGCTAGTCAGAGTGGCTCATTCAGTAGTAAGTCTTGGAGGTTGATTGTATTGTATAGAGGCAGAAATGACTTAGATTGTATGGAGGCGGAAGCCTTCAAGTTCTAGGCTTAAGAGTAGATTATTTGGAGGCCAAAATGCTCCAGGGCTTCAGGACTAGGACCAGGGATTGAATTAGTCAAGAAAAATAAATAAATAAAAAAATTACCTTTTACTCTGAATCAACTTCTACAAAGAGAGAAACTTCTACAAAGAAAGAATCAGAAACAACTTTCTACAAAGAAAGAATCAGAAAGAGAGCAACTGCATGGAAAGGAGCCATCCAGAGACACAGTCAGCCAGAAATAATCATGTGGGGAGCTAGCCAGGGAAATGAACAACTGGATGTCCTCTCCAGGGCAGTTATTCAGCACCTTGGAGCACTCTTTCCCTCTTTCAGTCTCAGTCTCCATCTTTATCTCAGTGTCTCAGAGCCCCACATACCCACACACAAACATTTGTTCTTTCCTTCACTGTGTGGTGTGGCAGCCATTTCATGGTTAACCGTGAGTCATGTAGACCACAGTCTGTTAATTTGTGATTGACTGCGGGTCACATAGACAGCAACCTGTTGATTTGTGGCTTGGCACAGAACTCAGGGTTCTTTCATCCTGTACCAGGATGTTCCTTGTTGGCATGAGTCAGGTTTTGGTTCCTGTGAGAAACTGATTTGTATAGGTTAAGCATTACCATGGAGATGTGGGAGGTCGGTTCGATATTCCCTGTTACTGGACTATAAAAATCCTATGCACTTTAATAAAGCTTGACACCTTGATCAGAAACTTGTATTGGTGTCCCTTTTTGTATTCTCTGTCTCTTTTCATTGCCAGCCCCTGGCCAGGCGGAGAACCAGTCATGTGTCTCAGGCGACCTCAGTATGGTACTGAGGACTGGACTCTGGTTAGTTGTCTTTGGACTTGGTCAATTGCTTTTTCCCACTGAACAGTCTCACTGGTCCAGAACAATAAACTTAAAGGCCCTCACATAAAGAAGTAAACAACTTAAAAGTCTCAGGAAGTCCCTGAGATTAACAACTTTCATAAGGTCAGGCCCTGAAGTTACAAAAGTAATCAACAATTGCTGGGGGAAGATGACTTTCCACCCAGTCCATCTGACTGCAAGTCATATAGGCATGTAGTTTTCAGGAGTTGCACCTTAGATTGTCGTGGGCTTTGAAGTGATGCAGTTGCCTTAGAGTCATATATGTTCCTGTAAGTAACTCCTTTTCCATTCATCTGTAAGTACATCCAAGAAATTAAGTTTTTCACCAAGTTAGACTTTGGCCGGATTATTACTTTGGATTGTCATTAGTTCTCTATTAGAGGTTAAATAGACAACTGTTCACATATCCCCAAGAAATGCCACATAACAGATATCAAGCAACACATGGAGTTTCTATAGTTAGGAAAGCTTTAAATTCGTCTTTCTATTTAAGATAAAACCACATTGCCAGACTGGATTTCCCTGCCTGATTGAGAGACAATCTGTTAAATTTTAGATATATTTCTATAACTCTTGTGAGGGAGAAACTTTTATGGTGCAATTGTAAGTTTCAATCCAAATTATAGCAATTGAAGGTTTTACTCCTCGGAGTGAATGAATGTTCTATGAGGGTGAGATTCCGTTTTAGCTTGCAAAATATAGTTATTGAAAACAAACAATGCAAAATAAAACCTCTAAAGATGATAAAAAAGAACAAACAAGAATTCTGGCAGGAAAAAATACTAACGTGTGTTTAATTTAAATCCAGTTACAAATCATTTCTCTGAGAACCATAGCATTACACGATGGAGTCTCTGCTACTGGTGCTTTGTGTAGAAAGAAGTGAAAATATAATTTGTTGAGATGTTGTTCTGTTTCCCTCAAAATATTTTCTGATGATGAGCCTCTGGTAGTATTCAGAAGAAATAGAACATTATAGAAGCTGAGGCTCATTCATGTCAGTTGTCAGTTGCTTTGGTGTTTTCATTACTGAGAGTAGAAGAATATTTAAAAGTGCTATAAATAAACTCAATCATATATTGTGCTAATTAAAATACAAGAATGTGGTTATGCTTTTAATACAAAATGTAACAAAAAGCCCGTTGCCTTTTGAATCATTGCAAACTATATCTGCACTTTTCTTTTTCATGAATACAATTGTTGTATCAAGGCTTAGAAAAAAATCTCTAGTTAACTAATAATATATAATTAACCAATTAATCTTTGCCTTTTTGAGGCAGTTCCTGCCTAGCTCCAACTTCCTATTTGGGAAAGTCTGGCTTTGAAATCTACCTTCTCACTGTTAGGATTACCAGGCCTGACAAACTGTTGAATAAAATACTATTTTAACATATGATTCTATTTGTCATTTGTATTTAGTGATGTCTTTCAAATATCTAAACTCCCCTTCATTTAGAAACCCTGATCAGCCCGGGAGAAGGTGGCTTCTTGGAACACAAAGGCTGTTCATGGTAGTTTAATATGAACATCTCAAAATTGAGGATTCAATTTGATTGCTTTTGTGTGGTGTTGAGACGGGACCCAGAACTGTGCACATACTAAGGAAGCATTCTACTACTGGGCTGCAGCCACAGTCTCCAAGAAAATCAGGCCTATTTACTTTTAAAAGTAAACATGAACAAGATTTAAAGTACTTATACATTATTTAAAAGAGACGCTCATGGGGGAATCAGTGCCTTTAGAGTCAGCTTAAAGGCACAATTACAGATTTTGTGTTAATTATTCATATAAATTCAATGCTTGAGTTGCATAGAAATAAGTAATGTTTTTATTTGAAACTGTTTTGCATATTCCTTTAAAATATGATTCCAATCATGAAGATTAGATTCTCTTCTTGAAATTCTGCTAATTGTGATATAATTCTGAGGAACTTTATCATATGAAAATTAGTCTCATTCCTATTTTTTTTCCTATGCCTCAAATTCACCATGCCTTTTTGATGTCTTCTGAGATATAAGGCTGAGGCAAATCTTATTTTTGTAAACTTTTAAAGAAAATAAACAATAACCAACAACCAAATTCCTTATACCATCAAAAACTTGATAGATGACACAGTCTATTATATCAAGGTGCAATTAGTCTCAAACAATAGTTGCTAGCCATTAGAGTCCTCTTTGACTTCCCTTATTTCCTTATAACGTTTTTTCTTTCTTTATGCTAATTCCAGACTCTCTTGTCTAACAGACTAGAACTATATTTGTCCATAGATATTTACTAACCCCAAAGAGCAACCCCTCCAAATTGCCTCCTGTACTAAATAAATTACACTCACATAAAGGCACGATCTCCTAAACATAACCATGAGATCTCCTTAAATCATTTAAAAAGTAACTAAATTTCTTCCCTTTCAAACATAGTCTTTGTTCTACCTTCAAAGGTAGTAAAACAATCTTAATGAAAGGTCATGTGTACCCTTTATTATCACAGGGAATAAAGCACATTCACAAAGTAAATAACCAGATTGAAATAAAAACAAAATTAACACCTTGACTCAGTAGTTTTTGTATCAATAGATGTTTCAAGTTAACGTGTGAATGACTGAATGTGAATTTAATTAACCTACTGTGTTCTTGTTGTTCTAATTTTATAAAGTAGGATGTAGCAAGATATGCATAAATGATAATAACAAAACCTATCACAATTATAAAATGCATCTTAAAAGACAAAAATAATTTTATGGGTCATTAAACTTTGCATAAAATATATTCTTAAATTACTACTTCACTAAAATATGCAAGTAAAACATAAATCTGAAATAATACATAATGTAAAAACCTTAATTTTTGAACTTTCAGAATTTTCATTCTAGATAATATATAAGAAGTTTTTATTGAATAATTAGAATTTGAGATATGTTTTATTGTGAACTTATCATAAATATGAGCTTTAAACCAATTATTTTAAAAATATGCATGGGCATTTTTTTAAACAACCTGACTGGCAGTACTTAATAGCATATATACTCACCAGTCTCTACCAATTTCAGAAGCAAATCATACACAAGTATTAATTCTGTGAAAATGAGACAGATCTAAATCTCTGTTGTTCACTAATGTATTGTGCTATATTATACTTTCTACTAAATTATAATTCAATGATAGTTTGTGTAGAAAGTTATACAGTTTACTGAAAGTTAGACGAATAGATTAAAATGCTCCCAGGTTCCAAGAAGGTAATGAACATGTTAGCATTATGTATTGTAGTATATTCAGTGCCTAGAAGTATCACCTGAGCTGGTATGCCATAAAATACTTTCTGAATGGATAAAACCATTAGGGATACTGCCTCATTTATTTCCAACATGGTATAATGATTTTTAAAAATATCTGTTGCAGGTACCCAAGATCAACTTCATGACGCATACTATGTCTCTGCTACTCATGACAAGTGTTCTGGCAGCTGGCATCCTGCAGAGCACTGAAGTTTACCCCTTAGTGTTAAACAGAATTGATCACTTGATCATTTTTGCAAAAGACCTAAGCTGTTAGATGAAGATTACGTTGGGGATGCTGTTATAGCTTAGTAGGTAAAAAGAATTTATCCATTTATTTAACACAGTTTCTTATGAGAGTTATAGCCACTCTAGGGGCACCCACTAAGGAGGCGAACTGCCTAGTTTGTGCCCCAAATGATCCATACCTATGAAATTATTGCATTGTTTATGAAAGGAAGAATGAGGATTGTACTGAATGAATCACAACAAAGAAATCCATGCTCTGCATTGGATGAATGATGCAGCATGGTGTGTTACAATTACAGTATTGTAAAAACAATTCAAAAGAGTACATCTGGTTTTTGGAAGGGAGCCTTGTAAAGCTGCCTACAGTGACACTTTCCTCAGTGAGTTAACAGGGCCAGTACAAGCATTGTAGAAACTCTTAGAGTGGACACTGGCTAAGAAGAAAGGATGTGAATAAGTAAGAGAGCAAAAATAAACAAAGTAAAGAGAAGTAAATTAAACATTTTTGGTTTGCTTACTTAATTATCTTTTCCTCTGTGCAAAGAATCGTATTATCTGAAATTATGTTATAGATAAGGAATTTTTTCTATTTCATTTGGAGTGTTATACAATAATTTTTGAATTTATTTTATTTCTTAAGGTATGTATCCAATACATTTTAGGTAAATAGTGCAGAGTAAAATAGACATTGGCGTAATCTTATTAGATTCATATGTGACCTGAAGGTACTAACAGCTACTCAGAAAAAAAGAAAAAAACTATCCAGAACAAAATCTTAAAAACTAAAAAATGCCAAGTATCTCACCAAATTCACTGAATATTTGAGTAAATTTTCAAATTAATCATTAAATTTAATTTTGATCAAATCTGCAAAACATGTGAATATTTACTAATATCCAGAGATATCTGGTTAGACAATGGCGTAGAATCAAATTTTTTCTTCCCATCTACAAAACAACTGCTCTGTAAAAATATCTTAATACTCCTCCTTGAAAACATACATATATAAAATTATATGAGAAGTTTGTATTTATATATTAAGAATATCTACATACAATATCCAAATAGATATAATATACATATACATACATATATATGTATATTACATAATCTACCATATATGTATATGTCTTACTTACTTTTCTACCTCCATGACAAAGCACCATACCAAAGAAGCTTATAAAAGAAAGCATTTAATTTGGGAATAACATTTCAAAAGGGTTATAGATTCATGGTATCATGGTGGGGAGCATGGCGTCTGGCATGCAGGCATGGCACTAGGATGTAGCTGAGAGCTTACTTGTGAATCCACAATGAGGAAAAGATAGACTAGTAAGAGCTAACTGGGTGGGACATGGCTTTTAAAACTTCAAATCCCAATGACACACTTCCTCCAAAAGGCCACATCTCTGAATCCATACCAAACAATTCCACTGGCTGGAAACTAAACATTCAAATACATGTGCCCACAGGAGCTCTTCTCATAGAAACCACCACATTTGAAATTTATCAAGCAAAATCTGAAGATTAATTCTTGCACATTCCTAATGATATTTAGAAATTTTTCTTCTGATTTCAAATTATCTCATCCCAGTCTTCTATTTTTCATCCCTTCATTATTTGGCATTTTCTATTTCATTTAAGATGCCCACTTTTGATTGTATAAAGTCATTTATAATGTTCCATTATTTTTTAATAATTGTATTGATACTGATATATGATTCCCACTCATGATAGTGATTATGTTTTCACTTGGTTTTATTCTCTTCTTTGTCACAATATCAAATTTGTTCATGTTTTTCAAACTTCAACTTAGACTTGAGTTCATACATTTAGTTTTCCTTACGCACTACTTTGGTTGTTTCCTGCAGTTCTTGCTCATTGTATTTTTCTAACACTTTGTAATTACCTTTATATTTCTGCTTTGGATTATTTAAGGTATATTATATTTTCACAATCTTCTGATTATATTAGTGTTGTTATTTTATAATTTAATCACTATTATTCAGACAACATCAACCACTTTGTTTTTTCCTTCCATTCCACTTATATGTCTTACAATTGCTTCATGGCTCAATTTTTGGATTATTTTCTCTTCCTAATTTTAGGATTTTTTCTTTGGTTTTCTTGACATAACTTCATTACAATGTGTTAAGGATTTGTTGAGATTTATTATATTTGTTGTATATTAGGTATCTTGACTTGCAAATTTATGTTGACTACCAAAGTGAATAATTTTTATCTCTGTTTATTTTTTCCTCATTTTCTCTCTTTTCTTATTTAGAATTCAAACATAAACTTTATATATCATTAGCTCAAATCACTATCTATTTAAAATACTTATTTTTATATTTATGGGTGTTTTGCCTGCATGTATATGTACCACACACATGCAGTGCTCACAGAGGCCAGAAGAACACTGGATACTCTGGAACTGGAGTTACAGAGAGTTATGAGCTGACACACATGTTCTAGGAATCAAACTGGGGTCTTCTGAAGAAGTAGACAGTGCTCTTAACTCCTGAACCATGTCTCCAGCCCTTGCTATTCAGTTTTTAAGTTTCCTTTTCTCTCTAGTCTTTAATTGAAATAATATCAGCAAGATCTTTTCTTCAAGTTCATTGATTCTTCTATAATTTCTCATTTGCTGATAAGTCCAGTAAGTCATTCATCATGTTTTTGAGTAAATATGAAACAGAATTCTAGGCTGTTATGCTGTTTTATGTGGCTTCTTCTCGCCAGTCATGCTTGTATGATGCTGCTATACATAGTAATAATAATAGTTATTTTTGAGTATTCCTCTCAATGTTGATCTGTCTCTGCTGGTAATGACAAAAATTTAAAATAATGAAGCTTAAAAAAATTTCAACTCTCCCTCCAAATTGCCACTGGTTGAAGTGTGTCCTTTTGGGTGGCTAATAATGATTACACCATTAAAAAATGAATAACAGCATAATAAAAATAACAGAATCTTTAGTAGTTAAAAATTATAATCGTATTGCTGAGAATTTAGGATTTGTTTGGTGGCATGTTTAGCCACAGTTTTAAAGCACTAAATAGTATGAACCTAGGCACCTCTGAGTTGGCCAGAGTCTAGTTTTAAATGTGAAATCACTGTGTGAGAGCTACGAGGGCATGCCAAATGAGTTTTCCAGCCCATTCCCACTGTAGCCACTAACATCTTTCAATCGACAAATTGCACTTTGGCGTGAACAGAAGGATGGATGGCTGCCACTTTCTTGGTCCCTGGTAAAAGAGCTATGAACATATGCAGTATGTTGTTTAGTTTTAGAGCTCAGGGGTGGTAGGTTTAATTGTACTAAAATGTCAAAAACTGGATGGTGAGTTGAAGACCAAAAAGGCTCAGCAGGGGGATGCACATGGTCATTTAGCAAGGATTTACACGCCAGGTTGGATTTCTATGGTATCTCATATTTTGCCTTCCTAATGTTAACCTTACTAATTAGAGCCTATGAGTATGAAAAAACACAGATTAGATGTTTTTCTTTAGTGCCTCAGACATAAAATCAGAGCACTAGAAAAAAAAATAGCATGATTTTGAAATGACCATGAGATGTATTTTATCCTGCTGTTAGCTATCAGATATGGAACAGGATGCCTTGACAGTGAACAAGTTCTCTGCCATACAAGTGCTCAGGCTGAACCAGAGCCATTTGACCAGTGTGCCGTAATTAAAAAAGTGAAACAAATGATGGGGGGATTCGATATATGCTGACATGTCTGCTAATGTGCTCTTGGAAGTATATATACTGCATACAAAATATATCCCTTAAGATGAACATTAAGATGAACACTTTCAGAATTTTTATTTTTTTATTATTATTTTTTATGTGCCATTTCTTTAGTAGTTTTCTTGGGAACATTATGTTGGTAAAATAGCCCCAAATTGAAGTCTGTACAAAAAATACTCAATAATAAAATTGCAATGGAAAGATGTCTTAAGTTATTCTACATTATGTCCATCTGTAGGATATTATATAAACCTTAAATAACAAAATATTCACATTTCTGATTTGTGGACCCACTGGAACAGTAAGACAATGTTACTCTCAAGAACTGGTAGTGCAGCGCTTTGTACTGGGATAACCTTTGTACTGGACCTTTGCTAGATCAAGGGTAATATTGGGTGGCCTCTATGACTTCTGCTGAAGGTCTTCTTGACTGCAAACTCTTGGAAATTTAGCTAGTGTGTCTGTTGATCTCTGGATAGCCTCAGGAGCATCCCTCCTTTCCTTGGAGGATAACATATGTTAGTTCAGAGAACTATTTATGTTATTTTATTTCATCATTGTCATCTAGCTCCTTTATTCCCTTCTGGCAATGCTTCTATCAACATAAGGCTCTCACTGTTAATGGCTTCTGATGAAGTGACTAAGTCTGTGGGAAAAATCAACAAAGCTCTCTATCACGGGCCAGGAGAAACAGTAACAATTAGATGGACTTTCCACACTTTCTTGTTTTTATTTGTTATAAAGTCATGGTGAATATTTTCAAGAAATTTAAATTGTACTCCTTCCTTGAATAATAATTCTGTCGTCAATGTGTTTCTCTCCTCTCGAATTTTATTATATACAACCAGAGAAATCAAACCAAATCTCTAATTTCATCTCTTCCAAGTTATGTCTTTCACACAACCCTGGAAGGAAAACACAGTTCAACTAAGTCATTTGCATTTAAGAATCCTTCATCTAGTTTCCAATATGCTCTGCATTGCTGTGTGAAACCTCATTCCAGTAGTCTACATCAATACTATTTCAATAGACATCCAGCACATGATTGCAGATCCATTTTCTTTGAAGACTGAAGCTTTCTCTGTTGTTCTCCAGTGACCTCAGTCCTCACTAGACTTACTTTCTCTTCGCAGTGATATGGGCTCTTTTAAACCAACACCTCAAAACACTCCCAGCTTCTTCCCATTACCCAGTTCTGCAACTACCTTCATAATTTTAGTTACTTGTTACAGTGGCACCTATGTTCGTCCTCTTTTGCTGCTAGGTAAGGTAAGAAAGCAGTAGCATTCTGACTAGGTTAGGTGACTTCAGCAACATTTTTTTTCCCTTAAAGTTGTGGAGTTGGAAGTCCAAAATCAAGATTGCCCACTGATTGGGTTTCTAGGTGAGGTTTCTTTTCTGATTAGTAGATAACTGTTGTCTCACTACATTTCCATACAGAAAATTCAAGTGATGTGGAAACAAAATGTTTAGAGTCTTTTCTTGTAGGGGCACTTATTTCATGTATTAGATCCTCACTCCATAGCACAAGTATATCATAGAGACTTTGTTTTCAAATATTAATGATAGGAGGTTGGAGATCACACATACTCTTTTCATAGAAAATGTCACGGACATTATAGTCTGTCTAAGAGTCTGTACAGTCGTATTCCATTTTAATGACCTTTTGGGAAATGTAGTGTTATTCAGGAAGAAAGTAAGGTATTGGTTGCCAAAATAAGGCATAGGAGTAGAAGGTGACTATATACAGATATTAAGACATTTGAAGCTGAAAGTAGTATTTTGTATATTGATTTTGTTTATGATTATAACTATATACCTCTGTCAAAACTCACCAAACTATAAAATGATGAATTTAATTGCATGTCAATTCTATTTCTATGTTTTCTTTTAAAAATTTCAATAGATCTAGAGGTTGAGGGTAGTTGCTATACCTAGAAGTATTGCTGAAGACACAATGTGGTTTGGACATTGGACACAAGTAATCTGAGCTAGATATGACCTGAATACCTCCTATTTGAGAAGCATCTGTCATGGAATCAGAAGCTTCCAAAGGAGGAACACAACCAGCCATGAAATCTATGAACTACAATAACCAGTGTAGCAAAATATCTGAAAGCCTGCCATTGTGGTAACCAACACCTCTCTTATAGGACTCAAGGATCACAGAACAGGAGGGAAATAATTCCTGCTACTGAAAATCTAGCCAAGCATCCTAGGCTAGTGAAGTCATGGATTTTGGAGGAGTCTATAATACTTCAGTGAATCTATAATTCCTAACTAAATTCTAGATATTTGTCCTTATATTGGTGGGTAAATGTAGGTTTCAACTAATATCAAAGAAAAATATCCTTGCAACAGATGTAGACCATTACCAAAACCCACAACAGTTCAAAATGGAAGAACAAGTGATTACATGATGCTCATTCTCAACTAATAAATCTAGCACACAATTCGTGCTCTTTAAGGGATCATAGGAATCATAGTGAAAGAGGGGATAAAAACAGTGTTAAGAGCCAGGGAAATAGGAAGCTTGTTGTGAGACTGTGTCTCATGGAAAGGGCAGAGAGATTTACCCATGAAGTCTCATCAACATGGCTACCTAAATAAGACCCTAAAAAAGATGATACTAATAGATATGCTAATAGGGAAGGGGAAAGGAGGAGGGAATTCATGTAATTAATTTTTAAGTTCAAAAAATTAAAAAAAAATGGTTGAGAGGGCTCAATCCTAAACATGACTGTTTTTTATACCACTCCCTCTAAGGTTCAGGGAATATTTAAGAAGGGTTTTTGTAAGAACATAACAACCAAATGGTGGATGAAGGGCTGAGAACTGCTATCCTCTAGAGTTGATACAGCCACTGTAATCATGAACATATGTCAACTGCAGTTACCTGCACCATACAAAGCTTGTACCAAGTTGGTCAAGTCAACACTCAGTCATAGAAGACGGAGAGGCTCACAGGGTCCTATCATTACTGCTGAACTATTAGTTCTTGACAAATTCTTGGAGGGGAGGAATTATTGTCTCCAGTTGTGTGTCTACTGGTCAGCTCCAAACCTATGGTCACACAGAAGTCCCTGGTCAGACTTAGTGTGTCACAATACAAAATGAATTGATATAAATGTAAAAAAAGAGAGATTTGTAGGAAAGGATGGGGTAGACAGGGTATGTAGAGAGTGATATGGGAGAGAGGAGGGAGTGAGAGTTGTCTATATGCATTATGTACATATGCGAAGTTGTTTAAGAAAAAATTAATTAATAAAAATTAAATCAGGAGCAAGATATAGTTAAAACCCACATGTAAACTACATTGTCTTCTAGGTTCTAATCTAATTTTAGGTAAAGATCAAAACATACCCTTTTTGGATATTTATTCTTTTCTACATTTTTCTCTATACTTGGCTTCCCCTTTCTCTATTTACAGAACACCTCTAATATGCCCAGTCCTAACATGGAACTTCTAGCTATGTCATTATTTTTGTCTCATACAGTTTTACTGTTCAGAGTTGTCTACTGTCTCTCTTGCTCCTTATGTATATATCTCTATTGGTCAATTCTTTTCTTAGTAATATATCTCTGGAAAGAGATTTTCTTGTGATAATATGAATACATGAAGGCCTGGGACACACAAAGTTACTTTGAGAATGAGACTCTCTCTTTTAAAAATTAATCTTTACAGTATCATCAAAGCAAGTCTAAGCTTTTGATTTATATATATATGTAAACATTAAATTATATATAAAACTGAATTATAAAACATTATGCATAATTCAATATATATTAAAATTTGAAGGAAAATATTAATATTTTTGTTTGAAAGTATAAGCATACCATTATAGATAGCATGATAAGGGTCTCTAGCAGGCTGAATTTCCTAATTTATTTTTCCTTTCCTTATTCCATTCACTCCCCTTTCACACAGAAGTTTTAAAAGTTCCAACTTGTTTGAATGGCATGTACTGTGGTCACTGCTGTTGGTTACCATGCTCCCATGGTAGGCTTCATTTACTCTCAGTATTCAAGTACTTATTGTTAGGCAAAACCTTTCAGGCTCTGGCAAAAAACAAACCCAACCTTGAATTTATGTCTCTTGCCAGTGAATGGCTTAAATGAGAAGTTAATTTGGGATTTGCAGGAAAACCTTTTCATATACTGTAAGAGGTAGAAGCAAAGTATTTTAGGGTGAATTCGATTTTATTTCCCCCCATTCATATATTGATTTTACAGTCCCCAGTACAATTACATTTAGATGTAGAGCTTAACATGGTAATAAACATTGATGAAGATTAGAAGACTGGTGTCTTTGAAAGAAAAGGGAAGAGATGCTACACTTTACTCTGTTTCCATGGAAAAGAAGCACAAGCAGATGCCATTGTCTATATTTGGAAAGAGTCCTTGTCAGAAGCCAAATTTTCTGACTACTTGCTAAGGGATGTGCAGAACAGTGAGGAATAGAAGTGTATTGTCTAAGCCTCCAAAGGTCTTGTGTTTGCTATAGTAGACCTAGCAAACTAACCTGCAAGGCAAACGCACACATACCCTCTAGGCTTCTGGATGGAATGGGCTGATACAAGGAGAAGAGCCTCTGTGATTTCCTGGAATTACCAAAGGAACAGCCTGAGGAGCAAATTCAGCCTGGATAGAAGGAATGTGGACTGATAATTACACTGAAGTCTTATATAAACTGAATCTCTGCTGGGAGCATAACAAGGAAGGCCCTTGCACCCTAGATCTTCAGAGAAACCAGGAATGTTAAGCAAACATGATTGCCATTCCAATAGAAAAGATGAAAAACCTGTTCTTCTATCTAGAAAGCTGAAAGTTGGAAGTGATAAATAGCACAGTGATCTGTGTTATCTGTTGGACCAGGCCATATCAAGCTCCCACCTCCAGGACTAGGAATCCCTAAAAATCTAAATAACCCTTATAGCCATAGGCTCCCCCAAGTTCCCACCAGGTCCAGAGGTGGCTAATAGACCAAATGACCTCTACACTATCTGTATGAGAATAGGCCAGATTCTGTCTTAAGCCCCAAAGCTAATATAGGTAGCCTATCTCTAGAACCTATCTTCTTAGAGGAAAAGACATCTACCCTGAATTTCAACGTCATTATGATTTCTTATGCACCAGGTATTGTATTACACCAGGAAACTTTTTTTCTAAATTATACTGGGTTTAAAGATGTTGGGAACAAACCACCTGATATCAAACCCCTGAAGTCTTGATGGAGGTTGACAAAGTCAATCTGATCCAGGTTTCTCTGCCTGGCACTTGCAGAGACACCCATCAAGCCTCTCTCTCTCTAACACTTTCTGTCCTTTCACATCTTAGAAACTTACCAGCTTCTCTCACAAGTGGCAGGACTCCAAGGGCAATGGTGATGATGACTACAACTTTAGGCTAGTTCTTATTTTTCTTCTCTTATACAACTTATAGAATACATCCAACACCCTCCCCTTGTCTCCGTTTACCACCCCCAGAGACTCCCCCATCTCTCCCAAATCTACCTTCCCATCACTACCCACAAACATCTCCCCTTTTCCACAGAAAAGAACTATCCCCCCAGGATTATAGTACAATCAGGGTATGGCATAATGGAATGGAAAGAGGCCAGGCACCAATCCCTACATCAATGGTGGGCCAAGCAGCCATACAGGAACAAAAGGGTTTCTAGAGCAGGTAAAATGTTCAGAGACACCCCCACTCCAGCCTGTAGGAGTTTCTCAAGGACACCAATCTAGGCAGCCATGAGGTATATTTAGGGGATCCTATAGGTTCTGTGTGGGCCTATAAGAGTGCTAGTCAGTTGACAATGTGGGGCTTGTTTTCCTGGTGTTCTCAGGCCCCATGGTTTCCACCATCCCTCCTCTCCCTCTTTTATGGGGTTCTCTGATCTCTGCAGGATGTGTGGTCCTGCTCTTCACCATACACTCCTCTCAGCTGCTGGAGGAAGCCTCTCCTGGGTTAGGTACTGATTCATGAGCAGAGCATGACATCATTAGAAATTGTCTCTGGGTTATCCAATCACAAGTTCTTGTCCTGTCCTGAAGTTTCAGGTAGGATTCTCTCCTTGGCATGGTGTTCTGCCTTTCCATTTTCAACAATGATCTTGAAGGGTGGATAGGCCGTAAGTCAGAGATTTTATGGCTGGCATGGTGTCCCAGTCTCACCACTGGAAGCCTTGTCTGGTCACAAGAGATGGTCTGTTCAAGATCCTATCCCCGATTATTACAGATCCTTGCTAAGGTCTTCCTCATAGCTTCATGTGGATTTCCACTACACTAGGTCTCCCTATTGCCCCCTAAATGCCTCCCAATTCTTGTTGCCTCTCCATATATTTTCTACCTCTGTTCCATTCCCCATCATGGTCTCCTATCCCATTGCCATCCTAGCCCACCCCACTTGCATTCTCTGTGAAATTTCCACCATACCAGAGAGATCTCTATGTTCCAACTGGGGTCCTTCTTGTTGCACAGTTTTTCTATGTCTGTGGATGCTAGTATCTTTCTCCTTTATTTAGCAGTTAGTATCCACATATAAGTGAGTACATACCATGTCTGTCCTTTCTTCAACTGGGTTGCCTCACTCAGGATGTTTTTTTTCTTGTTCTATCCATTTGCCTGCAAACTTCATGTAGTCATTGTTTTTAATAGCTGAGTAATACTTCATTGTGTAAATTTACCATATTTTTATCCATTTTTCAACTGAGGGGCATCTTGGTTATTTCCAAGTTCTAGATTATGAATAAAGCTGCTATAAACATAATTGAGCAAGTGTCCTTCTGTTAGGAAGGAATGACTTTTGAGTATATGCCTAGAAATAGTATAGCTGGGTCTTGAGATAGGTCAATTTCCAATTTCCTACAGAATCACCATATTGATTTCCATAGTGGCTGTACAAGTTTGCATTCCCACCTGCAATGAAGGAGTGTTCCTCTTGCTCCACATCCTCGCCAACATGAATTGGATTGTATTATTGATCTTAGTCATTCTGACAAGTGTAAGATGGAATCTCAGAGTGGTTTGGATTAGCATTTCCCTAATGGCTAAGGATGCTGGACATTACTTCTGGTGTTTCTCAGTGTAGGCTATTCCTTGAGGGTAAAACCATTACAGACTTTCTCTATACAAAAGATTTTGGTCTTGCCTCCTTGCTTAACAACTTTTACTCTTGGAATACTTTCAATATTTTACCTAAATCCTTCAAGCCATGTTGTTTGGGATAAGGACCTTATCCATTATAGCACGTGTCCTAAATAAACTATAAATGGCCTTCTCATAAATGCTTATCTATTTTTAAATTTCATTTGGAAAAAATATTTAAGTTATCATTATTTAACATAGACCCCAAACCTTGTGACAAGTCTGCTAGTTGGCTTTGGCCCTCCTGTGTGACTCTTCTTGGCAGAATGAAGGTTTGGTTCTTAAACAGCTCAATAGGAACAAAACAATTCAGAACTCTGTTACATTGTATGAACTTCTGTGGCATTAGTGAAGGCTCTCTGTTCTCCTCATAGGCCTTGCCACTCCATTCAGAATACGAGCTGCCTTTGTTGGAGCAGAGTCATGAGTTGTCATGATCCAGAAAGCTGTGATCTCCTGCTGATCTCCATAATATGTGTTGTTACTACTAGAGTTCTATAGCCTGGGGCTGAGATATACGATACAGGTTTGATTTCTTCCTAAATCATGAAAAAAAAAAAAGTTCTTTTTCCTTTTCCTTTCTTTTATCCTTTCTTTCTTTTTTCCTTTCTTTCTTTCTCTCTTTTTTTTTAGTTGCAAAAATTATAATAGGGTGCATATTACTTTACAAAGCCCTCAGAGAACTTTCCTGAGGTCATTATAAGAAGCAAAAGAGTCAAGATGTAAATCCAGATTACCCTGCCACCAAAGCCCACATTTTAAATATCTCAATCCATTGTTATCATAAAATACTGCACTATAGGTGAAATGTTAAAATGCTATTGATTTTCTTCTCTCCAGAATGAGGGAAAAAGATCTTTAAAGAGAGATTGAATAAGAGCAAAGAGAAAGAAGCCACAGGAGTAGAGTAAGAAGCAGGCAATTGCAGATTTTGATTAAGTCCTAGACCTTGAAGAGATTGAATCATGGGTTGCACTGACATCTTAGAGCTGTTTGTTGTCAGTGTCCGTCTAGTAAACCTGTTATTTCACACAGCACCGCCCTCTGGCTTGCTCCTTCCATCCTTGCGATTTTGGCAGGACTATTCATCATCTGAGATTTGAGTGATATGATACTCCATCCTAGACAATCAGATTGGTAAATTGGTGAAGATGGTGAGATATAAGCCCTCTCTCTCCTTTAAGATTATCAAGTAAAGAAGATTTAAGATTCAGTCAGTAGATAACCATGTTTCCAATTGAATTGCAGAGAGCCTATGTACAGAGAAGACAAACAGGACACACTTACAGTGGCAAAACAGTCCCTGGAGATGACTGATTTTTCATTGTAAAGTTTTTGATTATATGAGATGCCTCATCACACTTTCATTAAGCTTTGTCCAACTTACCGTCATGCCATGATTATAAACTTACAACTGAAAGAATACCAAATACGATTTCCCTCAGGAATTGAGTCAGAGAGCTCCACTTCTCACCTTGAACCATAATTTTCTAAGGGATGTAACAAATCAGACAGGGGACAATAACAAAATTTCATATATTTGAAATAGGTATGCCAGTCTTTTGAAGCTTGTCAGTAGTGACACCCAGATTCAGGTATAATGGAGCTGGTAGTATCTCAGTGAACTTGAGGAATGACTAGTTTGAGTCATAGTAGAAATCTGGGACCATCAGAGAAGAACGTACCTGGATCATATGGAGTTCAAGAATGGGCTCTAGAAGCATTGACTATAAAGTTAACAAAAAACATAGTCAATAGAATAGACAATCAGGAGAGCTTGGGATAAAGTTGCATTTTCCTAACTGCACAGGTGCCAAAATTTTTATCTTAGTCATAGTAAGAATTGGCTTGTGGCAGAACAATACATATGGTTTTATCTGGTTTTAGTTGTATCATACCCATATACAGATTTGTATGAAATAAATGTTTGTTTTGTTATAATAGCAAAGTTTATATATAAATTTGTACTGAGATAGGAAGTACTGTTATAATGACAAAAATGCAAAAATGTGATATCAGCTTTAGAACTGGATAGAGTAGGAAGAATTTTGAGATAGATGACATAAAATGTTTCTAGTGACATGAAGAGACATGTGATTCTTCTAAGAGCTCAGAAGAAAGAGGAGAGTTGTAGTGAAAAGTGTCCCACATTTCAGATTATAGCATGGTATGTATTAACTAATGAGAGCCCTCTTATCACATTCTCCATGTTGGAAAGTAAAAGGGTAGGAGAAACTCTGTTATTATGAAATATTTCTTGAATCCTAAGAGACTGGAGTTTTGCTGTTCCTTACAGACAAAGTTGATAATACTCCTTGAGGTCACTCAAGGCTTAACACTGATACCTTACTCTGTACTCAACATGTTTGTTTAACCTGCCCTTAAGAGAACAATGTAACAACCAAATTTACTCGCCTTGTATTTTCCATGTGATCAATTTTTAAAAACCAAACTAATACATAGCTGAATCGTAAAGTTGCATTCTTGCTCCTGACCCATGGAATAATGCATATATGTATGCATGTTATGGTAATAAATCCTGGAAACAACAAATAAATTGAAAACAACCTTATAAAATAAATATATGCTGTAAACGTTGAAGGTAAAATATGGGAATTCCTTGATAGAATTTGTTTGCTTGGGGCAGTTAGGATTTAGTTAAAATTCAATGACATAACCCCTTACAAAATCTGGTTAAAGATTTCTGTAATGTATCCCCTATTCCTTCCCCCATGTGATGTTTTCTTTGCTTTTCAAATAAATACAGAGCAGAATATGTTTGTTAGGGACACACAGTTACAGGCACAAGGACAGTTTTTCAAGAAAGCATTCAGGTAAGCACAGATTCAGACTCATACAACAGACAGGTAGAGAATGACAGAACACACACATGTATATAATTCAAATATGGGCTTGCTCTTGGTTAACTTATACTAAGATGCACTGCTTTGTAATGTCTTTTACTTAACACAGCACTCATATTTTGGGTATACAGAGGCTTTGAGTTCAAATTAACAGAAGAAACAACCATCATGTCTTCAAATGGTGGGAAAGAAGAAAGTAGCCAAATTTTGTATGAGCTTTTTTTTAATGGTTTTGATCCTTTTAACAAGGATATATTGGCTCCTTAAGGACCTACCTCTGAAAATAATATAAGATCAGGAATGTCTGAATTTAAGAAGAGAGTAGAAATAAAAGGTATTCTTGTGAAGTCTCATACAAAACTGAGGAACACTAGCAGAAACAGGAACAAAGGCCATTCTGGCTGAAGAACAGTGAAGAACTCAGCTGTGTAGCATTCATTTGCTTCTGTTAGATGGAAAGGAGGATTTGTGATGAATACAGTTGAATGTCTTTTCTAAGATGTCTAATCACAGGGTTGAAGGTGTGCCATAGTTACTCCTAAATTGTTGCAATAAGATGCAATGGGAAAGAGAAAACTCATAACAGAACTGCTAATTCAAAGGAACCAGAATGTGAGATCTGAAGAATTATAAGCCTATCTTTCTGCCAAAAAGAAAAAAAAATAGGGTAACTTATTTAGAAGAGAACAGTAATCTATGGCTAAGAAAAAATTCATAAAGATCATAGGTGGAACTAGAATCTATTCACCTGTTCAAGCAATAGCCAGGAATAGAGATGACATTACACCAGCCAAGATGCTGTCAGTTTGGACTTAGTTCTTGGATTTCTCAAGTAAAACTACACTAATCATTTGGCTGCAAACTCATGTGTACCCTTCTTCAAGGAAAGAAAAGAGGGATATCAAAAGCAATTTTGAAGTTATTGGGAAACTCAGTTCAGGACACAGGCTTAAAGTATGCATGCCTTAGGAAGGGAGATGCTTCCAGACTCGATATCAAAAGTTAGGATTATCAAACAAAAACAGAGCATCAGCAGTGTGGGCAAGGACCCACTGAGTCAACATGAAGACTGACCAAGTGAGCAATGAAGTGATATCAGGAACCTGAAGACTCAGCATCAAACTAAAGAGGGTCTATGTATATATGGTCTTATGGTCTAGTAGAATTGGCTATGCTAGGTTTTGCAAATATTACACATTTTATGTATTTAGTGTGTGCATGGGCACCACAGATTATGAGTAGCAGTCAGAGAACAACTTGTAGGAAACAATGGATTCTCCCCTTTCACCATGTGCATCGTAGAGACCAAACTCAGATCATAGCAGGTACCTTTGGCAGTTCAGCCACCTTGCTTAGGTTTTGAATTTCTGTTGAATCTTTTTCTTATAGCTCCCTTTAAGAAAATGGACACATATTCTATACCCATACATTATGTCCCACTATTATATTTTGCTTTGGTTGCATAGCTAAAGAAGAATTTTACTGAGGAAGAATCATATCTTGAGTCTTTCTCATTTATCATTTATATGATATTTAGATAAATTTTGTACTTTAGACATTAGAGCTTACACACAAATTACTTTAATGCTTGTAGCATTCTTTGGTTGGAATACTTTTACTTTGATATTAGAGACATGTACTTTTTTCAGAAACCAGGTGTGAGTTTCAGTGGACTGAACTGATTCATCCAAATAGTCATATACAGATACAGAAATCCTGGCACCTGGGGTGATGGTATCAGAGATAGGACCACCGGGAAGTGATTCTAGTTAGGTGAAATCATAAGGATGGGTCTTCCTGATATGATCAGCTCCCTTAAAAGAGAAGAGGCCACAAGGCCACATTGTGGTTGCTCTTACTTTTTCCTTTACTTCCTGTATCTTCTCCCCTCCCGTTCTCTCTCCCTTTTTCTCTTTCCCTCAATCTTCTCAATGCTATACTACAGGGAGAAGGGAGCCATCTGCAATACACGAAGTGGACCTTATCAGTATCTACAACAGCTTTAATCTTGATTATAGATTTTCTACCATTCAGAAATAAATGTTGTAAGAAATAAATGTTGAGTCTTTAAGCAAACTATTTTATGGCCCACACTGATGCCATACCTATATACTATTCAAAAAGATAGATTGCATAATTGGTCATAAATCAATCTAAACAGATTCAAAAAAACGGAAGTCATGTAGAGTACTTTCCCTATCTGTAATGGGATCAAATGAGAACTCAGTGACAATAAAAATAATAAATAAATAAATAAATAAATAAATAAATAAATAAATAAGCCAAAATTGTTTCTTTGGAAAAAACTCAGGAAAATTACACATATTTGACTACTTTGGAAAAATGAACTAATTCCTTTAAAACTACTATTTATTAAATATGAAGCAAGATGAAAGAGGCTATGCAATTAGCCACATAACTATTAGAGCTTGAAATCGTAATTTAAAAGCTTGCTGAAAAAGAGCTGCGTGGACAGAATGGTTTCACTGAAGATGTATACCAAGTACATGAAATTCTGACACTGGTATTTCTCAACGTTTTCCAGAAAATATCTTCCTTTAGAAGAGGCAGGACCTTGCCTGAATTCATTGTTGGGAGCCAGCATTACTCAAATTCAAAGATGAGACAAATACAGTACAACCAATTGCAAACTCAAAATGGTCATTTGTTGCAAACTTAAATGTAAAAGTATTTAGCCAACTATCAAAAGTACTTTTGAATTGGGCAATGTTACAAAAAAGGATATGAACCTTAAATGTTATTTATTCCATATATGGAAGATTGGTTTAGTATTTGAAAATTAGTTTATGTGATCCACTATATCAAATATTATAAAAAGTAAAATCACTTAATTATATCAAATAACATCAAAATATATCTGACAAAATTCAGTATCCACTCATGATAAAAATACATCAACATATTAAGAATGGAATATGTGAACTTTACTTGCATGTCTACAATGACAGATGTTATCACAGTTCACTGTTAAAAGACTGAGTTCCTTCCAAGACCATAAGTTAGCCAAGAATGCCTACTTTCACTATTTTTATTCAACAAAATAACAGGATATATACTCACTGCAACAAACAAACAAAAGAAGTCCCAAAATGACATGGAGAAGCAGAAATAAAATGCACTTTGTTGTAGATAGTATGACTACCATTGTAGAAAATGATAAGGACTACACACACACACACACACACCACTCCAAAGACTACCTGTTACTAATAAAGGTGTTCATCAACACTAAAAAGACATGAAATACTGAAGAGACATGAAATAATATTCCACATTATCAGCTATTAGGACATTGCAAATTAGAATCATAATGGAATTGTAGGATATAATCTCAATAAACAGTGACCAATTGTACATTTACATAGTGAGAAATGTGGAAAGCAAGTTAGACATTCAACATTATTTAAAATTAATCCACTTAAAATGAAGTACTTGCACAGGCACACGTGTCATTTGTAGTTTAAAAGATAAAATGTTGATAAAAATATCAAAGGATGCCAAAAGGGGTGGTTATTTTGTTCATTGATAGGGAGGCTCACATGATGAAGACTCAACATTCTGAAGTTGATCTATATGAGTGAGGTAAGTCTTGTCAAAATAAAAGATATTTCATAGTTATAAACAAGTATATTCAGAAATTCATATGAAAAGTTTTAGATCCCAGAAATATTTTTAAAAATCTTAAGAAAATTTCCAGAAAAATTAACTACCTATCAAAGCTAATCACACAGTAAGATAATAAAGACAATGTGATATCAGAGGCAAGGTGAACATATAAATCCTTGAACGTCACAGAGAACTCAGAAGCAAGCTCACACAAATGTGCTCTTATTAGTTTTTCAAAGTGAGTCACTGTATTGCCCGGGTTGGCTTTGAATGTGCTACATTGTCTAGGATGTACTAGAATTCGTTAGTATCTTACAGTCTCAGTTAGCTGAGTATTGAGATTTTAGGCATATGTTACTATGCTCAACTGCCAAGTAATTTTTGATGAAAGGTAAGACAATAATTCAATGAAACAGTATATGGTGTAAGTTTCAGAGAAATGACGCTAAAATAAGTAGGCATCACATGCAGAAATATGAGCCTGGCATAAATCCAGTACCAGTTTCAAATGAAGTATAGATGTGCTGTCCATGTAAATTTATTTAAATGTAGATCACACAACTATACAATTTTAGAAAAAGGGGATTGAAGAAAAAACCAAAAATTTAGGACTTAGGGCTCAGCAATGATTTATCATATTTGACATCAAAGCTCCTCACAAGAGTCAAATGATAAATTAAGGAAATTAAAATCTTTTGCTTTGTGAAAACCCATGTGGTTAGGATACAAACACAAGCTACAGAGAGATCAAAAATATCTGTACTCCTATAAATGTTCAAAGAATCATATTTAGGATATTTATTTCTCAGAACTCAGGATTAGAAAACCAGAAATCAGTTTGAAACTGTAAAAGGGTCATGAAAAGACGTTCCATCAATGGGGAGTACAGATGGCAAACAGGCTCCTGGAATTACTGTCAACACCATTAGCCATCAGGAGAACACAAATTGCAATCACAATATATAGCTAAACACTTACTATAATCTCTAAAATGAAAAAAAAAAATTAGTGATGGCACCAAATGCTGGAAAGGACTCAGAGAAACTGCATAACACTATTCATTTGTGGGAGTCTTCAATGGCAGAGTCATTCTGAATTGATTTTACAGTCTTTTTGTGAACCTAAACATATAATTACCTTAGGGCTTAGAAATTCTTCTCACAGCATTTATCCCTGAGAAATGATAACTTAAGTCTCTAAAAACAACCTGTGAATAAATGTAAATAACAGTTATATGTGATACCTTATAAGTGGAATCAGCCAAGAGAGTCTACAGCATATGAATGATTAGGGTAACTAAATGGGTTCTTATAGGATGTAGAATGTCACTCCATACTAAAATGCAAAAAATAACTGGGTGAATTTCAAGAGCAAGAGAGTCAAAAAAGGCAATCCCTAAAAGCTATATATTACTTTATTCCCCTTATAGACTATTTTTAAATGGCTATTTTAGAGATGGAAGCTACATTGATATTAGTAAGGAATTAAATCTAGGACAAAGGAGATAGAGGGATTTGATGAAAAGGACAAAACCAGGTATCCTTAGGGTGTTGAATTGTTCTACATCTAGATAAACAAGCATATGCAAGTGACACATTTTTATGGATGAGAACACATGAAAATATGGAGAAAGCTCAATAAAACTGATGAGGTATATTAATTTCAATAACCTAGTAATATTACATTACTCTTTTGCAAAATTTGGCATTAAGTGGGGGAACAGACTGTTTATTAATGGTCAATGTTGTCTAAGAGACTTCATAAACATTATAAGGAGTTGGTCTTGCCCTTGGTTGCCTCCCAGAGGTGTAAGGTACTTTGCTACTGCTGAAGACTCTATGTCCTTTGGACACAAGGCTGAGAGGTCCCTGAACTGGAACTTGCTTGAGATTTCCTCTCTGATGCCTGGGTTTCATGGTTTCATAAGATGCTGTACAATCTCTCAAAGGAGGAAAGCAAGCAACAGCCCTACCCAGCTATGAAACCTATGTGCCACAACAACCCAGCCTTGCACTATAACTCTAAGAGTGCAATAGTGTCATGCATACCTTGGATATAACCAGTAGTTATCTAATTGAACTTAAGACTCACTCAGCAAGAGAGAAATTGTGGCCGGTACTGCAAACCTAGCCAACTTCCCAAGTCTGGTGAAGTCATAGATCTTGGAGGAGAACCTACAACTGCCTCTTTAATCTCTAACTACATTCTAATTATTTATCATTATACCCACAGATAAGTGGAGTCTCATCCTTCATCAAGGAAATTTCTCTTCATAACAGATGGAAACCACAACATGCAGAGTTGTAGAGCATAGTCCCAATTGATGGATATATCTACAATATATTCCCATACCCAAGGCTTGGGGACACTGTGGAAGAGGAGTTGGAAAGAATGTAAGATCAGGGACTTTTTCGTGAGATCATGTATCATAGTAACACCAGAAGCTTTACCAATAAATTTGCACAAACATGGCTTCCCAAATGTAGGTGAACAAGGAAATTAACAATAGATATGCCAAAATAGATAAGGAAAAGACTACAAGGTTTCAACCTCACACAAAGAACTACAGGCAACTAACGAACACTGAGAGTGGTAAAAATAGTCTTCGTCAGGGTAGAGTACACCAATTGGTTATCCAATTCCAAATGGTCAGTCTGAAAACAAGAATCTATGTATTCTTACTACTGCCTATACATTAATAATAGTTTTAATAAAAATACCATCTAACAATAGAAAGAAAGACTACTAGCATTTTTCATTTAAGGTAACATAATTAAGACTTTATAAAAATGATATATATGTTAGTATATAATAAGCTTACTCTCTTGTGTGTTTAAAAATGATGTTTGTCATCCTGGAGTTCCTTTTTCTCTTTGTTGGCAGTAAGACATAGTTTACAGCAAAATAAAACTATTCTTATGCATTTCACTTTTATTTCACATTATAAAACAAAACTAAATATTATTGAATACATAATTCATAATTATATGAACCTGAAAATGGATTGCAAGGAAGACTAAACTATTTTACTAGGAAGAGCTAGAAAAAAATTGGCTTGAGGCAAGCTCAGTATTCAAGTATACGGTTACTATAATAGAAGGAGTAGGTTGTATTAACAGATTTTATAGTTAACAATATTATATATTATATAGTTATTTCTTGTAGTTAACAGTGAGTATTCCTAGTTCATTTGAAATAGAGTTGAGTTCCAAAGTGATGTAAAATTTCTAGGCTCAGCCTTCTTTATGAAACAAAGCCTGATAATTGCAGTTGCAATGACATGTTTACATTGTTTGCAAGTTTAAATTCCATGTCTACTGAAAAACTACCCCATCATAGGGGAAGTAGTGAGATAAGCCCTTCCTTGAATCCACACAGCTTTGTCTCTCAGCCTTTCACTAAGGAACACACCCCTGGATTGGTTAGGAAGTGTTAATACAAATTAAGACATCTTTCACATTTAATTTCTGAGAATTTGTAACAAGCTGAGTCATATCTCTTAGAAATCTCATCATGTTTCCAGTGCTTTCTTCTACTATTTGAGCAATTCCCCACTTTGTCAAAATTATTATTTTTTCTTTGTCATGGGAAAAGATTTTACTATTTCAGGATATGTACTTCTACTTTCTGGATTAAAAAGCTGAAAATTCTATAATGTACACACAGTTTTGCCTCCTTATATAAGGTAAGGGTTTGCATGTTCTGAGTGGTTTCTAGGGGAGACCCTTAATCCTGTTTTCCCTAAGAACTGGCTGTGGAAACTTACATCCCTACAGATGGTGTAAATTTTACCTTCTGGGTAGATGATTTTCCTGATATAGACATTTTTCCCTTTTGCTTGATCACTACAAAATTAGAACCATTCAGAGTGCAGAGGTTAGAGTTCTCTTATTTCATTCCCTATGCTGAAAATATGAAAAAACAAAAACAAAAACAGAGCTAATAGACAGATTCAAATTAAGAGTATACTAACATTGTATACAATTCACACAAAGATTTTAGCATCAGTTCTCTTTCCCTGCCAGAACATGGATTTGATAGAAGTCATCAGACTCTCAACACAGGAATTAGGACTGGAAGAACTCTGTATGAATATTTCTAGATTTATTACATTTATGAATTGACGGTTTCTTGCTATCTTGAATTTTCTCAGGATGACTTTTTTTATGAATACAGTGAATGTTGTTTAAAATAGCTGTTAGTATTCTGCTTTTATTTCAGCTCTGTAATGGCCTTTTTCACATAGTGTAACATGTGTAATATATGCAATAGTTGGTACATGTGTTCATCAACCTTGAATATTTTATGTAAGTCAGTCCTATCTCATGAAATAGTCTGTGGTAATGGAAAGTGCTTCACAATTTAAATAATAATGCAATAAATGCTTTAATGAGCATAAAAGAGATAACGACAAAGCCCTAGAAGCGAAAATTCTATTTATATGTTATGAAATAGTGCAATATTCATAGATGACTATCAGAGAGAAAATTGATTTACAGGTAAGAACACAAAGGTAAAACTTATCTGCCAACTTTTTCAACACTGTGACACTTACTTGATAATCACACCTTAAAAGGTGGAAGAGGTTATTTTAGGATATGGTTTCAGATGTTTCAGCCTAAGATGGCTGTCTTCGTTACTTTAGGACTGAGGCAATCTGAACACCATGGTGGCAGGAGTAAATGGAGGAAGGAGCCGTTTTGTCATAGTTTGCAGGAAGCAGAGAGAATGAAAGAGTGACATAGAAGAGGCCAAAGAAAGATGGGGTCCCCAAAGACAGGCCTATAGTGACCCAGATGCTGCTACCTAATGCTTCTAGCATTTCCCCAAATGAAGATGTATCTGGGAACCCAGTGTTTGACCTATGGGCCTGTTCATTTTCAAACTATAACAGAATCCAAATTCTAAAAGAAAAAATAAATATTTAGCCGGGTGGTGGTGGCACATACCTTTAATTCCAGCACTCAGGGAGGTAATGGCAGGAGAATCTCTGTGAGTTTGAGGCCAGCTTGATCTTCAGAGTGAATTCCAGGACAGCCAGAGTTACAACAGGGAAACCCTGTCTCAAAACAAAACACACACACACACACACACACACACACACACACACACACACAAACTGAAAAAAATAAAATAAATAAATATTTTTTCATTGGTAAAACAGGAAAAATACTGTGGTGGTTTGAATTAAAATGGCTTCCATAGGCCCATAGGGAATGTCACTATTAGGAAGTATGGCCTTGTTCGAGTAGGTGTGGTCTTGTTGGAGGAAGTATATCACTGGGGTTTGGATTTTGAGGTCTCCCAAGCTCAAGCCAGGCCTAGTGGTTCACTTTCTCTTGATGCTGCCTGCTGATCCAGATGTAGAACTCTCAGCTCCTTCTCCAGCACCATGCCTGTCTAGATGTTGCCATGATTCCTGCCATGATGATAATGGACTAAATCTCTGGACTGTAAACCAGCCCCAATTAAATGCTTTCCTTTATAAGACTTGCTATGGTCATGGTGTCTCTTCGCAGCAAGAGAAACTCTAAGACAGAAGTTGGTACCAGGGACTGAGGTATTGCTGTATAGGCTAGACCATGCTTTTGTTTGGAGGGATATGGACTTTGGGACTTTGAATTATGAAAGCAGCTGAATGTTTTAAGCAGGCTACAATGGGTCATGTTAGGAGGGGTGTGGAAGATAGTGGTGCTGAGGGTGATTTGATCCATGTGGGCCTGGATCAAGAGGTTTCAGAGAAAAACAAAAAAATCTTGTGATATTTTGGCAAAGAATGTGGCTGCTTTCTGACTTTGTCCATAAAAAAATTTTGCCTGAGGATAAATTGAACAGTTATGGCTTAACAGTTTTGGCAGAAAACATTTCCAAACAACCTAGCTTTCGCTAGATTGTGTTGTGTGGCTATTAATTGCCTCTCTTATGAAGATCTATAATGAAAAGGAGCAAGCTGAGCAAGGAAAACATACAAGATGTACATTTAGGGGAGGAAAGGAGTACGAGGAAGTGTGAACAGATTAAAGATAAGCCTGATGCTGATATGATAAAGGGTGTAGAGATCTCAGAGCAAAACCTTGCCCAGCTGAGCTTCCACCTTGTGAAAAAGAATTAAAGAAAAGTTTAGAGCCATGGGCCAAGAGTGGTGGTGCACACCTTTAATCCCAGCACTCAGAAGGCAGAAGCTAGAAGATTCCCTCAATTCTGGGCCAGCCTGGTCTACAGAGCAAGTCCCAGGACAACCAAGCTTAGGCAGTGAAGAAAACTATCAAAACCAGAAAGCTGGTGAAGATGTTATTGAATGAGAGAGGCCATGTTCCAGCCCCAACAAACAAAAGAACCTGGCAGCTTCGGGCACACGTTTCTGGCTTTATAGTCAAAGATACATGAAAGGAGTTGTGGAATCTCCCTCCACAACTAAGAAAAGCTGCAGAGACCAGGCTGTGGCAGGGGGTGTCTCTGCATGGAAGCTTAGAGAGAACACTCAGTGAAGCTGTGAAGATGAGCCTGGTTACCTCAGAGAGCCTGAGATGTTGAAGGTGCCAGAGCCATGGGATAGCAGCTTAGGAGTAAAGCTAACAGGAAGTCTAAGCAGTCTAAGTATTTTTCACCAAAGCTAAAAGGAGTTGGTGATGAGAAGAGTGCTTTGACATCAGACATGGAGATGCAAAGTTTGGAGTTTATCCTGCTGTTTCCATTATTATTTCCTCACTATGATCCCTTTCTTCCCTTTTGTCATGGTGATGTACATCCTGTGCCATTATGTGTTGGAAATATGTGGTCTGCTTTTTGATTTTGATTTTACAATGGATTACAGTTAAGAGATAACTTGAGTCTCAGAAGAGATTTTGAACATTTTTTAAACAGTGAAGTTGAACTAAATGTATTTTTCATTATAATATGACTATAAGCCTGTAGGGGCCAGGGAATGGAATGTAGTGGTTTGAATGAAGATGTCTCCCAATAGGCCCATAAGGGAATGACACTATTAGGGAGTATGGCCTTATTGGAGTAGGTGTGACCGTGTAAGAGGAAGTGTGCCACGGGGGGGTTGGATTTTGAGGTCTCAGAAGTTCAAGCCAGGTCCAGTGGCTCACTCTTTCTTGCTGCTGCCTGCCAATCTACCGCTGCCAAGGTAGACAGTGTTCAACCTTGGAGCAACATCCCAAGCTTTTTTGAAACCCAGTCTCAATATGTACCTTAATCTGACCTTGAACTCACAATCTTCCTGCTTCCTCCTCCCAGGTGCAATGATTGTAGGCTTGTGACACCATGCCTGTCTGTTTTCTTGCATTTGCCATGTATGTCATAGGCCTAATACTGATCCCATCAATTGATATACTAAAACTCTAGATCTCAGATCCTCAAAATGCATTTTGCAACTGAGTCTCTAAGACAGTGGTTTAGTTAGAATGAGAATCATAGGTTGTTCCGTCATAATAGGATATAGAGGATTTTTATACATTGAGATTTGTATACAAAAGAATACAGCAAAATGGAGACCATCTTACAGCCAAGATCAGGTTTGAGAGGAAAACAAAACTACCTGTGTGTGCTCAATGTTAGAATTAAGGCCTCAAGAAAACTCAGAAGTAACCATCCCTGGTTTAAGTTACACTGTCTGCACTAACTTTTCATAATTACCCTAGCACACTAATAGCGTGATTAACCAAATTATTCCTTACATAATCTCTTTATTGTCAACCTACCTTATAAGTCAAGAAATAGATGCAGAGGAGATAATGTGTGATATCACACATTAGAAAAAGCTGGAGTTGAGTCTACCCAGCTAACCTCTACCAGACCGTGGTTAAGCCAATGTGACAGTATTCAGAAAGGATGGCTGAGGTTACAAGTGGTGAGACAGGAACACTCACTTTCAATTTATGAAACATTTATTGGATGTGTGTGGGGGCCAACAACATGATACTGGTGGAAATTCGAATAATAAGTTTTATTTAAAAATCCTTAAAATGGTAGTAAATGAAACTACTTTCATAAAAAGCCCAATGTGGTGGCACATGCCTAGGAGGCACATAGAAGGCTGAGGCAGGAGGATTGTGAGTTTTAGTCTAGCCTTTGATACGCAGGCAGAACTTGTCTCAAAGATTGTCTTTCTCCAAAGAAACATATCCCAGAAATGTGAAAACTGACTAGTGATCTTCAGAATGGTGCTCCCTGTTGGTGTTGGTGTTCCCTGTTCTCGGAGTTTGAGGAAAGTGTTAGAAGCACTGGTAACATTTCAGTTACTCTCCCACACCCTGAGATATCTACTTGTTGGAAGCTGTTAAGGTGAAGCACCTATGAGCACAAAGGGAGGAAGCAGAGTGAATGAGGTTGGGAGTATGCAGTGAAATGGGATGAAAAGTTTCTTGGCACTCAAAACTTTCTGTTGTTGTGGAGGGCCATTCAGCCACCACCAGAACCCACACTTTCTTTTATTACAGAAAAAAGCTACTTGAGTTCATAGATCAAGTGAATGATAAACAACCTCAGATTTACATTTCAATCAATATGGCACTGAATACTCTTATTTTAAGAAGTGATTTCCAGTGGCTACACCATTTCGCAATTCTAGTCGAGTCTTTTATGTGTCCACTAAAGTATCAGTTTGTAATTTCTCTTGTGCTTTCAAACTATGTTTTGTTCTCCCTGTGGTACCATTGTGGGAATACTAACATTCTTTCCAGCTTTATTCTGCTTAGAGTAAATACAGACCATTTGTTCTGCAATTTTATCAGACCACTTAAGGAATCTTTTATGTGTAGAGGTTTGAATAAAGAATTAATACATGCTTTGGGGGAGCAATTTCTACTGCTCTCTCTTCCAGACAGCAGAAACAGCTCTAAATGTTTCTAAAGTTTCATAGACAGGATGCTTTCTTCAATAACTCTCTTAATAGAAATAGATCTAGGTACTGCTCTATATAACCATGATCATTTGTTACAAAACTAATCAATGGCCAACTATTCCTTCATTTCTCATATTCAAGTAACTGTGTTGTATTTAGAGATTAATTCATGTTTGTTAGTAAGATTTTCAATTACATGTTTGTTTTTGTATATATTTGTATATTTGTATGTATTTGTATATTTATGTATATAAATCTGTTCTTTATCATATTTACTTTCTTTGTTAAAATAAATTTATTCTAAACAAAACTAATGAACTTACTAAAACATCCTACAACTATAGAGTAAAAAAATTATACCTCAGAATTAATGGTACATTTCTTTTTAAAATTCTATTTATTATTTGAATTCTTTTTGGGAGACATGGATTTTGTCACAGACATTCTCAGAAGCATGATCAAATGCTTATGAAATCTATCATGACATGTGGAAGAGAGTATTTTGTTCAAATTTATAGATGCAATTCTTGAAAGTCCTTTTTTCAAACTACAAGGGAAGATGATACCCTGAGGAGACTAATTTCCTTTGTCATCCACCTGAATATCTTCAATTAACATTAATACACATTCTAGCACAAGCACATCTGCTCTGGATATGTAAAAGACAGTAGGATTGAAGGAAAAATCTTATTAGTTAAATAAAACACTGCAGAATGTCATTATGTAGGCCAGCTCTCATTAGGGAAATTGTTCTTCAGCAAATCAAACACCATAATTAAAACATTCAGTATTCTTTAAAAACGAGTTTTTACATCAATTTAAAGAAAAAAAAAATGCCATTAAAGATGTAACTGTATTTTATTACCATGACTCTATTTTAACATAGTGCAAACATTTAGAGTTCTAGAATTACATGAAATAAATCTATCAGTGTATTTGATAGCATGGTATAGTAACATTTTCCAGTCACTAGAATAATCACATTCATCAATTAATGAGACATAAATCATGTCATTATGCTTTCTTTAACTAGCTCTTTTTTTTGTTCTCAGTGCTGGGAAGACAACACAGGGCATTTGTGTGTTCTAGGCAATTGGCTAGTGAGGATCCAAAGACAGTATCTCCCCACCACATACACACAAACAATATCCAGCTGTATCCTTAGGCTGTAGATAATCTTTTTCTCACAGAAATGATTCACTAATCAGTTGATGCTATTGCTACTGTTTATGTTTTCTTAAACAAAGTGTAAATATCATTTTGGAAAAGCACTTCTTTTCAGGTGATAGTTTGGACAAAGATCCAATTTTAGATCTTAAAAATTCTGTTTGTTTCCCCTTACAGTGGGGAAGGAGAAGAAGAAAAAATAATCCAAAGTATCTACTTTGAAAATTTAGACAGTACAATACATTAAAAGATGCAGTGGAATGAAAGCACTAATATTTTATCAAGTCTTGCCTAACTGGTATTTGTAAATCTGTTAGCACATTTATCATTGTACCAACTACTAGAAATTCTATAGAATTAATTGTGTCATATATATCCTAGGACATCTTCAATTAAAAGTACTTAGGAGCTTAGTATTTTAAACTCAAGTTAAGGAATTATTGGCATCTGCAACCCACAGTGACAACCCAATTTACTTCTTTGATGGAAGAAAAAGAGCAATCTGGAAACCTCTGGAAAAATAAGTATGATAACTCAGTGCTGAAGTCATTTCAACATCGATGACTCCAGCCTACTGCCTCTAATAGATAAGTAGTAAACCATGTCTAAGATTGCTCTTCCCAAACAATAAAAGCACATCTTCAAACCTGACATTTCCACAGTGATGAATCTTAGATGAAATCATATGAAATGTCAAAATAAAGACAGAAAAAAATCAATAGTTGTGCAGATGAAACTGTGTAAGGTCAATAATTTCATAATGTTTGTGACAGGCCACACATGCTTTTTTGTATGACAATATTTTTTAATGTGCAATAACTCCAAAGCACTAAAAATTAATTTTGGGTAGAATTATTTCTTGACATGGATATAAATTAAATACATAATTTGCCCCCTTTTTGAGACTGTAATAAGATGTAGTAAATTAGCTGACCTTCGATGTCAGAAATTCATTAGGTTTTCTAAGCCTAGGAAAAGTATCCCTTTGATTCAAAGGAGTGTAACTTCTCTATATTTTCCAATTCTTTACTATACCCCAAGAGATGTGTAACTGTGCCTTTTCCTCTTCTGACTTCACATAAACATGCGGCCTATGGCACTGGTTCTCAACCTGAATAGTGACAATAGGAAAACGCATATTTCTGATGATCTTATGAACTGAAACACTGCTTAGTAGCAAAATTACAGCTATGAAGTAGCAACAAAAATAATTTTATGGTTGAGGTCACAATAGCATGAGGGACTGTATTAAAGGGTTACAGCATTAGAAAGTTTGAAAACCACTGCATTATAAGAAACCTTAAGAATACTGAATTGCCTAAGAAGAAAGAATGCTGACAAACAGTCAAGAAGTAGTGGCAATTTGAAATCTACTTCTCTAGGAAAATGTGAAAAGAAACAATTTCTTGGATACACACCAGAAATAGAACTCTAGTCAGAATGGATGCTGTAAGCAACATTTGGTTTTGTGTAAATTAAGATTATGAGATCTTTTATATACAGTTGGACCTCTGCTTCTAAAATGTTAACCAATTTTAAGCATGTCTAGGGGCTCTAAGCCAAAAAGTTCTTAGTGAAATGCAATAACAGCACCCAGGTTAGTTATGGCCTTTCCAGTCCATGAACATTCCTCTCATTGTTCTTAAATTTTGAATTTTATATTTTCATTTATTTACTTCTATCTATCTATCATCTATCTATCTATCTATCTATCTATCTATCTATCTATCTATCTATCTATCTATCTTTATCTCTCTCTCTCTCTCTCTGTGCATGTGTGTGTGTGTTCATTCTCATGCACTTATGTATACTTGTAGAATAAAAAGGAGTTCCTCTACCATTCTCTGCCTATTCCTTGAGGAAAGGTATCTATCTGATTATAGAGCTTAATCTGAAAGCATGTAAGTACCAAGAAATCTTCCTACACCTGAGCCTCACTGTTCCTGAGCCCCCAGAAAAGTATTACTGACCAGTTTTGGAAGACAGACTTGTTACTTGATTGTTGGGATCCAAACTCTTGCCCTTGATTGTAAAACAAGTGCTCTTGACTGCTAATCCACCTCACTAGCCACTTGCATTTTGATTTACAAAAACACAGAAAAAAGAGCACACCTATTAGTTGTCCAATGACAAATGGTCAGTCCTGAAGCATACACAGGTAACATTATACAGAATGAGCACTGAGTGGATTGTATTTAGGAATATCTAGCTGTCTGTCTATCAATCTATCTATCTATCTATCTATCATCAAACTATCCATCCATGCAAATATACATACAATAAAAATTAATGAAAAATAGGCCATAAATTTGAAATAGAGTGGGGAGAACTACATGGAAGAGTTTGGAGGGAGTAAAAGGAAGTGAGAAATGTTATAATTATATTATAATCTTAAAGTGTCAGAAAACTAAAATAACTAGACTTTAACATTTCTTGATGCTGTGGTCTTGTTGTTTTTGTAACTTGTTCTCCTAAGTATATTTATTGTATTAGTTAGAGTTTCTATGATATGATAAAACACTGAAAGCAAGTTGGGAAGGAAAGTGTTTATTGGGCTTCTACTTCCATATTGTCATTCATCACTGAAGGAAGAATTGCTCCTTCTCTCATCCATCATTAATTAAAAAAAATTGCCTTACACTGAATCTTATGGAGGCATTTTTCTCAGTGAGGTTGCCTCCTTTCCAGTGACACTAGTCAAATTGACTTAAAACTAGCCAGCACAACAGACCCCTTATCAACTTGACACTCACACCACTATTAAGCCACAACCTTTCCTTTCATATTGATTCCCAAGATCTCACATTAATATGAACATCATTATATAAAATATCACAAATTTTAAACATTCCACAGTCTTTAAAAATTCCAACATTTTAAAATTCAGAGTCTTTTAAAATCCAAAGTCTCTCAACTGTGGGCTCTGGTAAAATAAATACCTTCTTATTTCAAGAGGGAAGAACCAGGGACTAGTTCTGAACACAGAAAAAAACAAACTCCAAAAGTATAAATAGGTCACTGTCCAGCTGTCTAGGGGTCACTCGGCTTGTACAAGAGACTTGGGTCACTTCTCTGGCTCTTGCTCCTTGCTCCACACACAGAGATTGTCTCCTAGGCTCAGTCTGGGCTCCAGTCCACCCCTGCTGTTCTCCTTGGTGATCATCCCACAATACTGGCAATCTCTAAAATACTGGGATCTTCTGCCGCAGCTGGGCCGCACTTTCACCAATAGCCTCTCTTAATCTCTCTTCAGGGACTCCAGCCCTGCCACACAGGGCCAAACCTCAAGCTGCTCTTCATGACCTCTTCATGCCTTTAAAACCAGTACCACCTGGGATACACTCTTATACCTAAATCTGGCTGCCAGAATGACTGACTTACAACCTTGACCACTTCTGGAACATAGCTTCTGTTTGCTGACACTGAGGAAACCCTTCCCAGAAGATTTCACCTCAATGATGCTGGTCTGTTCTAAATCACCACTAATTTCTTAGCTCTAGCTACCAAGCATCAGTTGTGAGAGTAAAGCAGAAGTTTTACTTCAGTGGTTCTGGTCACTTGCTAATCACTGCTGACACTTTCACTCCAGCTAATCACAACCATAGAAACTTAATTCAAAATAGCAAATACCAAAACTGTCCCATCCCCCAACTTAAAGGGAGGCTGCTAGCTTGGACCAGAGACCATACCAGCTGCCACAACTGCAGGTAGTCAGCTGTCCCTACATGCATTCCCATAGTGTCTCTGACACCTTGCCCCATTCCCTAACTCTAGTGAAGGCTCCCTGCTTGGACCTGAGGTCACCCCAGCCCCTACAACTCCAGAAGTGAAGCTAACATCCAGAATTCCAGGGGAGATTCTCTGCAGGACCAAGAGTCTACACATGTCCAAACCCCACCCACCAACTCCAGTGGAAATCTATAGCCCTATCCCGTGGGATCCCTATCCCACACTCACCAGAAGACCAAAGAAGAAAGAGAACTCAGGAAACTAAACTCTCATCTAATAAATAAAAAACTCAGGAAGTGACACCTAAACCTATAATCACCCCAAGCATAGATGCCTAAATGCCAGTGTAATAACACAATCAACATCCATCTGGGCAATAAGATATGCCCAGAGCCAGCTGTCTTTCTACAAAACCCCCTAACAATCTAACACAGGTGAAGCAGAAGAAAAAGACCTTCCAACCAACTTTATGATGACAATAGAGGTCCTTAAAGAGGAAATGAATAAATCCCTCAAGGACATCAATGAAAAGAAAAACAAACAATTGGAGGAATTTAGTAAATTCATCAAAGCAACATGGGAAAATACAAATAAACAATTAGATGAAATGAATAAATCCCCGAAAGCCAAAAAACAAACAAAAAATAACTGAAAGAAACAAACAAAACTGTCTAAGATTTGAAAATGGAAAAAGAAGCCATAAAAAAACAAAAACAAAAACTGAGGGAATCTTGGAAATGAAAAACCTAGAAAAGTGATAAGGAATTACAGAGGCAGGCTACAGAAACAGAATATAAGAGATGGAAAGGAGAATTTCAGGAATTAAAGATACTGTATATAAAATAGACACTTTAGTAAAGGAAGATATCAAATGCAAAAAATTACTGACATAAAACATCCAGGAAACTGGAACACCATGAAAGGACCAAACCTAGAATAATAGGAATAAAGAAAGAAGAAGATGCCTAGCTCAAAGGTCCAGAAAATATTTTCAACAAAATCATTGAAGAAATATTTTCAAACCCAAAAGAAATAGATGTCTATAAAAGTACAAGAAGCTTACAGAATACCAAAGAGACAGGACAAAAAAGAAAGTACCCTTGCCACATAATAAATAAAACACTAAACATACAGAACAAAGAAAGAATACTAAGAGCTGCAAGAGAAAACAAGTAACATACAAAGGCAAACCTATTATAATCACAGCAGACTTCTCAATGGAGACCCTAAAGACAGAAGGCTCGGACAGAAGTACTACAGACTCTTAAGGGAACACATATGCCAACCCATATTATACCCAGCAAAACTTTCAATAAACATACACAGAGAAAAGAACATATTTCATAATAAATTCAAAATCAAACAATACCTACTACAAATTCTGCCCTACAGAAGGTACAAGACGGAAGACTCCAACCCAGGGAGATTAACTATAATCAGGAAAACAGAGGAAATAATCTCACACTATCATAATCAATAAAAGGGACATGCACACCACCACCACCATCCAACAACAACAGCATCCAACAACTACAAAATTACAGGACCTAACAATCATCGGTCATTGATATTCCTCAACATTAATGGTCTCAATTCCCCAATAAAAGACACAGACTAACAGAATGGGTTCAAAAACAGAATCTATCCTTCTGATGCATACAAGAAACATACTTAACCTCAAAGATAAACATTACCTTAGAGTAGAAGGTTAGGAAAAGACATAGCAAGCAAATGGACCTAAAAACCAAGCTGATGTAGCCATTCTAATATCCAAAGTTCTAATAATAGCAAAATAAACTTCAAACCTCAGAGATGAGGAAGGACATTTTCACATACATTTCATATACAATTTTCCTTAAAGGAAAATTATCCACAAAGGTGACATTTCAATTTTTAATATCTATGCCCCTAATACAAGGGTTCCCATGTTTGTAAAAGACATATTACTAAAACTAAAAATACACATTGACACTCACATACTGATAGTGAGAGATTTCAATACCCTATTCTCACCAACTGACAGGTCATCCAGACAAAAACTAAACAAGAGAAATTTTGGCACTAACAGATGTTATAAACTAAATGGACCTAAAAGCTATTAATAGAACATTTCACCCACACACAAAAAATATACCTTTTTCTCACCCCCTCATGGAACCTTCTCCAAAATTGACCACATTTTTGGCCACAAAGCAAGCCTCAATAAATGCAAGAAAACTGAAATAATCTCCTGCATCCTATCAGACCACCATGGATTAAAGCTGGACTTCAACAACAACAGCAACAGCAAAAGGTCTACCAATTCAAAGAAAATGAACAACTCTCTACTAAATGATCACCTGGTCAAGGCAGAAATAACTAAAGGAATTAAGACTTTCCTGAATTCAATGAAAATGACTCCACAACATATCCAAATTTATCAGACGCAATGAAAGAAGCACTAAGAGGAAAATTCATACCACAGTGTGCCTACCAAAAAAGAGTGGAGAGATGATATACCAGCAAATTAAGAGCACATCTAAAAGCCCTAGAACAAAAAGAAGCAAGCCAAAGAGAAATTGACAGGAAAAAATGTGGGCTCAAATCAATAAAATAGAAAGAGAACAATTCCAAGAATCAATGAAATAAAAAGTTGGTTCTTTAGAAAATCAACAAGATAGACAAACCCTTATCCAAACTAGTTAAGAGATGGAGAGAGAATATCCAAATCAACAAAATCTGAAGTGAAAAGGGAAATGGAACTACAGATACCCAGGAAATCCAAAGAATCATTAGGTCATACTTTAAAAACCTCTACTCTACAAAATTGGAAAATAAAAAAGAAATAGATAATTTTCTTGATAAATACCACTTACCAAAGTTGAACCAAGGTCATATAAACAATTTAAACAGACATGTAACTCCCACAAGGAAATAGAAGATGTCATTAAATACCTCTCCATCAAAAAAAAAAAAAAAAAAACAAATAAACAAATAAACAAAAAAAAACAAACCAAAAAAAAAAAAAAAAAAACCCAGGGCCAGTTGTCAGCATTCTGTCAGACATTCAAGGAAAAATTAACAACAGTACTCCTCAAGTTATTCCACACAACAGAAGCAGAAGGAACAGTGTCAAACTCATTCTCTGAGGCCACAGTCATGCTGATATCCAAATTACATAAAGATTCAACAAAGGAAGAGAATTACAAACCAATATCTCTCATGAGCATAGATGCAAAAATACTCAATAAAATACTCACAAACTGAACCCAAACCCAAGACCACATCAAAAAGATCATCCATTATGATGAAGTAGGCTTCATCTTATTGATACAGGGATGGTTCATCATAAAAAAAATCAGTCAATGTCATCCACCATATAAACAAACCAAAAAAAAAAAAAAAAAAACCACATACACACCTTATTATCTCACTAGATGCTGAGAAAGCTCTTGACAAAATTTAACACACCTTCATGATAAAAGTCTTGGAGAGAATGGGGGTACAAGGGACATACCTAAACATAATAAAGGAAATTTATAGCAAACCCACAGTCAACATCAAATTAAATGTAGAGAAACTCAAAGCAATTCTATTAAAATCAGGAACAAGACAAGGTTGTCCCCTCTCTCCATATACTTTCTATATACTACTTGAAGTTCTTGCTAGAGCAATAAGGCAACAGAAGGAGAACAAGGGCATAAAAGTTGAAAAGAAAGAAGACAATGTATCCTCATTTGCACTCGATATGATACTATATATAAGAGAACCCAAAAATTCCACCAGGGAACTCCTACAGCTGATAAACAACTTCAGTGAAGTAGCTGGCTACAAGGTCAACTACAAAAGAAAATCAGTAGCCCTCCTATATACAAATGATAACTGGACTGAGAAAGAAATTGGGGGACACAACACCCTTCACAATAGCCACAAATAATATAAGATATCTTGGGGTGAAGCTAAGAAAGTGAAAGCCTTATATGACAGCACTTTAATATTTTCAGGAAGGAAACTGAAGAAGAGCTCAGAAGAGGGAAAGATCTTCCAAGCTCCTGGATTGGTAGAGTTAACATAGTAAAAATGGCCATCTTACTAAAAGCAATCTACAGATTCAACACAATCACTTTCAAAATACAAATAAAATTCTTTACAGACCTTAAAAGGACAATTCTCAACTTTATTTGGAAAAACAAAAAAACAAGGAAAGCTATAATATTCCTGAAAAATAGAAGAATCTCCAGAAGTCTCAAAACTCCGGATTTCAAGATGTACTACAGAGCCATAGTAATTAAAACTGTATGGTATTGGCACAAAAGCAGAAATATAGATCAATGGAACAGAATCAAAGAACCAGACATTTATCCACACATATGGACACCTGATCTTGGATAAAGAAACCAGAAACATACAATGGAAAAAAGAAAGCATCTTTAAAAAAAATGGAGCTGGTCTAATTGAATATCTGCATGTAAAATAATGCAAATAGAACCATATCTATCACCATGTACAAAACTCAAGTCCAAATGCATCAAAGACCTCAACAAAAAGCTAGATACACTGAACCTGATGGAAGAGAAAATGGGGAATAGCCTTGAACACATTGGCACAGGAAACACTAACAGAACACCAATCACCCAGGTAAGATCAGTGATTAATAAATGGGACCTCATGAAACCAACAATCTTCTGTAAGGTGAAGGACACTGTTCATAAAGGCAGCCTACAGAATGGGAAAGATATTCACCAACTTTACTTCCAATGGAGGGCTATATCCAAAATATATAAAGAGCTCAAGAAACTAGACATCAACAAAACAACCTAATTAAAAAATGGAGTGCATCTCTAAACAAAGAATTCTCAAAAGAGGAATCTTAAATGGCTGAGAAACACTTAGAGAAATGTTCAACAACCTTAGTCATTCCGGAAATGCAAATTAATACTGCTCTGAGATTTCATCTTACATCTGTCAGTATGGCTGAGATCAATAATACAAATGACAGTTCTGCTGGCAAGGATGTGGAGCAAGGGGAACGGAACATTCCTTCTTTTCTGGTGGGGGTGCAAACTTGTACAGCCACTATGGAAATCAATATGGTGATTCTTCAGGAAATTGGAAATTGACTTACCTCAAGTCCCAGTTATACCATTCCTTGTCATATACCCGAAGGACTTTCACATCCTACCACAAGGACAGTTGCTCAACTACATTTACAGCAGCTTTGTTTATGAAAGCCAGAAACTGGAAACAACCTAGATGTTCCTCAACTGAAGAATGGATAAAGAAACTGTGGCACATCTACACAATAGAGTACTAGTCAGCTATTAAAAAAATGACTACATGAACTTTGCAGGTAAATGGAAACAAGGAAAGCTATAATATTCCTGAAAAATAGAAGAACTAGAAAAAAATCATCCTGAGTGAGGTAACCCAGTACCAGAAAGACAAAGATGGTATATATTCACATATATGTGGATATTAACTGTCAAGCAAAGGACAAAGGTGCTGCAATCCACAGACCCGGAGAGACTATACAACACAGAGGCCTCTAGTGGGGATTATAGGGATATTCCTGTTAAAGCAAAAATAAAACTGATGATGCTGGTGGGATGGAGAAGGATGGGAATGGGAAGAAAGGGTATCAGGAGGGCAGATAGGGATAGAAGGAGAGGATATATGGAGAGACTACCAGAATTGGAGGACATGTAGGGGGGATTTGGGACATCTGGTGCAGTGGAAACTCACTGGAATCAAAGACAAGAGACCCTAACAAATACCTCCAGTAATGGGGGATTGGGAACCTAAACAAGCCATCTCCTGTAAACAAGCAAGGGACCGGAACACTATCCCAGCCACAAAACCTTCAAACTATGGCCTATTCTCCCTGTAGAAGCCACTGGAATAATGGAAGGGCAGAACACCATGCTAAATGGGTGAACCCATGAGCAATACTCCAGGGCAGACCAGAAACTAGAGACTGGATAGCCAGGAGAGGACTACTAAAGTTATTCTGCTCTACTCATAGCTCAGTGTCATTTCCAGTCTTCATCAGAGAAGCTTCCTCTGGCAGCTGATGGCAACAGATGCAGAGGCCCAAGGGCCAACAAAGTACAGAGCTCAAGGCACCCCACGGAAGAGGTGGAAGAGGGATTGTGGGGGCAAGAGGATTTAAGGACACAAGGAGAACAAACCACATGGAGTCAACTGATCAGCACTCTATGGGGCTCACAGAGTCTGAAGTGCCAGACACGGAACCTACTGGGTCCCCCAGCTATGTCTTGAGGTTGCCTGGCTTCGTGGCCTTGGAGAAATCATACAGACTGGAATGTGTGTGCAGGGATGTTTCTCAATCTTTTGCCTTCCCTTGAGATCTTTCATTCCCTGCTGGATTGCCTAGTCAACTCTTGAAGTACGGAATACTATTTGGCCCTGTTCCATCTTATTGTGCCATATTTGAGCAATAACCCTGGGAAGACTGCTCTTTCTTGAGGCAAGACAGGGGTGGGGGTGGGAAAATGCGGGGTTGGGGGGTAGATCTGGGGGAGACAGGAAACAGGGGGATCTGGAAGGAATGGAGGGTGGGGAGGAAGGTTGTTGGGATGTACCATATGAGACAATAATTTTTTTTTTAAATGTGAAACCTTAAAAAACAAACAAACAGCAAATGGCATCTAGAAGAGTCTTTAAGTGACTCTCAAAATTTCCTTCTAGAACTTTACAAATCAGGCCTCAATTGTCTGCTTTGCTCTCAAGATTCTTCTCTTCCAAGCTCCCTCAGATAAGGTCACCAAGCATTGAACATTCAATGATTTTATTTGCCTAAAGTTTCAAGGCCCTTCCATGATCCTTCAAAAGCACATGGTCACATCTGTTACAGCAACAGTCCACTTCTGGTACCAATTTCTCTCAGGGTTACTATTGCTGTGATGAAACACCATAATCAAATGCATGCTGGGGAGGAAAGTGTTTATTGGATTTATACTTCCCCATCATACTCCACCACTGAAGGAAGTCAGGATAGGAACTCAAATAGGCAGAAACCCGAGGCAAGAGCTGATTCAGGGGATATGGAGGAGTAATGCTTACTGGCTAACTCCCCATGGCTTTCTCAGCCTGCTTTTTATAGAACCCAGGACCATCTGCTCAGGAATGGTACCTCCCATAATGGGCTGGGCTATTCCTCCATCAGTCACTAATTAAGAATATGCCTTATAGCTGGATCATGCGGAAGCATTTTATCAATTGAGGTTCCCTCCTTTCCGGAGACTCTAGCTTGTGTCAAGTTGACATAAAACTAGATAGTACACAGACCTACACTCTGGGTGCTGTAAACCTCTCAATTATGTATCATATGTGGATTACTCTGGTTTTCAGGTTCTTGTATCCTGTACAAGCAAGACAAGCAAATTTTAAACTAGCTTTCTGTAAGTCTTAAACATCAGTCTTCTCACTGGCAAGTCAAATGTAATTCCCTGCTCCACTTCCCACTTAACTGATTGTAGCCATCAGACCTTTTCTAGCTACTAAGTGACCTGTTCTGAGGTTGTATATTGCCTGTACTTTGTCAATCCTTTTGCCCTGTGCATGGGGGAATATCCATCACCATTTGGTTATAGGAAGTATTGCAGAGCCAAGAGTCTCTGACCTAATTATCTCAACTCCCAGAACCACTACCTGCTTCTATTTGTCCTGAAGGATTTTTTTGAATGACTGTCAAAAAAAAAACTGCATAAAGAATAGCCAGAATTATAAAAGAATATAGTTTCAAGGGCCATAATTTATAGGAAAAGTTCCTATGAATAATAAAGTCCCCAAAGCTAAGTATTTAAAATAATTTATTATCAATTAAATATAATTTTTAGCTCAAAACTCTATTGTAAAAAATTAAAGAGGAAAATAATACGACTATAACATCCAGAAGAGATTCTGTTGCTTTATTATTGACATTACCATGTTTTCAGAAGACAAGAATATTCTCCAATGGGATAAGAAGTAAATAATTAATATGGAGTCTATAAGAACACCTATGTGGCTGGTTACACACTATGGCAAAAGAGGAACTGGCTTAAGGTTTTGTTGTACTTCTTTTAATTGAACTTTTGAAAGAACCGGGTAGGGACAGAACCCTGTAGCCCAGGTCATCTTTGGTAGTTCTTATCTTTGATATCTTATATTTGATATCATTTATTTGTTAGTTCAGGGGTTTCATTTGTTTCTTTTCAAGCATAAACTCATTCTACAAAAACTCAAAACAGAATGCAAGTGTCACATGTTTACACACAAAGGCATAGGGGAGCTGGCTTATGGTTTTTGTTATTTGTTATTTGCTTGTTTGTCTTTGTTCTTTCCTCTTTGTTCTTTCTTGTTCTTCAAGTTAACTGCATACATGTTATATATTAGTATTGTTTTGAATTAGTTAAAAGTATTCCGATGACTCAGAGGATACAGAGTTCAATTCAACATTCTTATAGTTTATTAATTATATTTCTTTCATTGTAGGCATAAAATAACTGGGAGCTTAAGCTTAAATACTGAATTCCTTTTTTTTAGGATCTCAGAGGACAATTCGCATGACGCAGTTCTTTCTTTCTACCATGTAAATTTTTGAGATTGAGCCCAGTTCATCAGATTTGGTGCTAAGTGCCTTTACTCACTCAGGCTCTCCCCAGCCTCCATCATACATTTTATTTTTAAAAAGCAAACCTAAAATAATTTTGAAACAATTGCTATGCATTCCTTAACAAGTCTGTTTTGGCTTACATGAATCTGTTAGCCAGAAAGGGAGCATAATATTTTCACACCTCTGGAGGGAAATGTAATTAATAATTCTCAGTCATTTACTGTGATATTGCACCATTTAAGATCATTTAGTGAATATAGCTCAATAATTTAGAAATTACACATGATGTCTGAAAATCATTAGTTATATGCAACTCATCAACTATATATTTTAGGAAAAAAAATTCATAAGCAGTCTGAATAGGCTTTAAAATAATTCTGACATTTATGAAATAGGGCATAATGAAATAGTATTTTGGCCACAGGTAGATTTTGTGAAATTTTGTATAGACTTATGGAAAGATGCAAATAATGGTGAAAGAATATAGGGTATGAAATAGAAGACCCACTGCTGGCTGTGGAAAGCTTTAGAACCAGAGATTCTTGTTCCCATGTGTGAGCCTTAGCTTTACTAATCTTCAAAATGGGGCTAGCTGATACTTAGATCTGTTTGTTCAAACATTACTTGATTTGTTATTTAATAAAATTTTCTTGTTTTGCTCTGTACCACTCTGCATATATGAATTTCTATAAGTAATGAAACTTCACTAATGTCCTTCCCCTTTCCAGTTTTCAAAGTTATTTTTGAGAAATCTGTCTAAGTTAGAGTTGTTACATGATTTACAAGCTATATATTAATGTGTGACAATAAGTTTTGAAACTAAAGGTATCAATTTTTCATCATCTAATTGTAACTATGTTTTTCATAAATTCTGCCTTTTTCTGTTGTACTTTTTCTTCACTCTTTGGTTTATTTGGATTTGGGAAAAGACTCTTCTTATGGATCTCTGTATGGCCTTGACTCATGGTCCTTTAACTGTAGCCTCCAGAGCATCTGTGTTGTGGGTATGCACTGTCACATCCATGTTCTTGCTTACTTCTTTCACTTGTAATGCCTATTGAAATTTTTCTCCAGCTTTTCACAAACACATTAGAATTTATCCTTTGATAAAAACAAGTTATCTATAGCCCACACTGGCTTGTGATTCATCATGAAAGCAAAGTTTTATGTAGGTGGCTTCAGTTTCAGTTTTGAACACTGAATCATCAAACGCAATTCAGCATGAATTAAAGAACCACTCCTGAAAGCACCAACTGTCTCTGTAATCTGTACCATTAGCCAAGTTTGATGAAACATGCTTTAATATCAGAATTTAGGAGTTTGAAGTGTAAGTAATATGAGTTGAAGGTTGAAGATCAATCTTTGTATTGGAGATTAACCTTTGTGATATAGCTAGTCTGATCTAGCCTGGAACACAGACAGGCAAGCAGTCAGACAGACAGACAGATGCAGACAGATGCATACACATAGAGACAGACAGACATATACACACAGAGGAAATTGTAAGGAAAATCATCTGTAACGTTGTCCTGTGATTGCACTCATGCATACATGTCATAGCTTGCACTCTAACATCATGGGGAACGAGAGTAAAAATAAATGGATGAGATTGAGTCAACATAATTGATTCCTACATTAAAGAAAAAAGAACAGACTGAAGAAATTTTATAGATTGGAGAAAAATTCAAAGCATACATGAGGATAGTATTTTAAATATATGAATAACTCTACAGCAAGAGAAAAATAACATGATTTAAAATGTGCCAAGAATCTCGACAGTCATTTTTCAAACAAAGGCACAGGAATGACCTATTGATATATAAAAAGATCAACTTCTTTAATCACGGCAGGAAAAAGGGATAGGCTTTGAGGTTTCAAAGGATTTTATGTGGCCAGTCTTTCTCTCTTTCTCTCTCTTTCTGTTGTCGCTTGAAGATCAGACTATATTGAGTTGGGAAAAAAAAAAAACAACAACTAACCAGTACATAGACATTATGAAACCCTAAGTTCATCAGAAGATCATGATTATGATTGCTGAACACATTATATAGTCTTAGAGATCTGTTGACCATGACCAGCCATCCTAATATGTGTAATTGAAGACAAGTGAGAAGAAAGAAAATTGGGAAAAAGGAAGATTGGGCATAACTAATTATCAATAATTTTTAAAAAATTTTGAAAATGTTTCCCACAAAGCCAGGAAGGTCATTATCTGTGCAGGAAAAATACAAATGCTACCAACAAGTAGACTCTTAGTCAAAGTGATAAAACTGAATACTGGAATATAGGCTAAGTGCTAATGACAAACACCTACACAATAAGCAAAACTGACTTGTTAGTTGATTTCATATATGAAAACACTGAAAATAGAAAACAATGAAACAAATTTTAAAAGACCATGACTGACAACTTATACTAACAGACCTAGCAAAACTATCTGCCACAGCTGAAGGAGAAAAAAAAACCTTCCATAACCCAAATATCTTTAAAAAGATATTTTGATATCTTTTAAAATAAATAAAATAAAATAAAATAAATCTTTAAAAGAAATCACATCCATATGCAACAACAACAACATGCTAAACAGAATACCAGAAGCAATACTTGGAACTGAAGAGAGGAATACTGACAGCCAAGATGCTAGAAAGATAGCTTTTTCTCATGAAACTATAATTTATTGAAAAACAAACCAATGCTGAAAACACAAATCCTCCAAAATCATCAAAGTGACGGCCATCTAGACACATCATGGCCTCAACTTTCCAATAAAAATATACAAGCTAGCTAAATTCATTAGGAAGCATTATCTGTGTGTTGGTGAAATGTTATGTGTATATCTGTTAGGTCCGTTTGATTTATAACATCTGTTAGCTTCAGTGTTTCTCTGTTTAGTTTTTGTATGGATGACTTGTCCATCGGTGAGAGTGGGGTATGGAAGTCTCCTACTATCAGTATGTGCAGGTAGCTATGTGTTTTAAGCTTTAGCAATGTTTCTTTTGCAAATGTGGGAACACTTGTTGGTGGCATAGGTGTTTAGAATTGAAATGCTGTCTTGGTGGCGAGTCCACTGATGTTCAGAGAAATCAATGACCAATGATTATCAGTTCCTGTTATTTCGTGGTTGTGTTTGTTTTGTGTGCGTGTGTGTGCCTGTGTGAGAGTTTGTGTCTCCCTTCTTTTGGTTCCGATGAGGTGAGATTATTTTTCCCCGTGTTTCTATGGTTGTAGTTAACCTCCGCATGTTGGCGTTTTCCTTCTAGTACCTTCTGTGGGGCTGCATTTGTAGATGGATATTGTTTCAATTTGGATTTGTTGCTGGATATTCTGTTTTTTCCATCTATAGTAATTGAGAGTTTTGCTGGATATAGTAGTTTGACATCTGTGATCTCTGTGTCTGTAGCACATCTGTTCAGACCCTTCTGGATTTTAGAATCTCCATTGAGAAGTCTGATGTAATTCTAATAGGACTGATTTGTGTGTTACTTACTCTTTATCTCTTGCAGCTTTTAGTTTTCTTTCTTTGTTCTGATGCTTAGTGTTTTGGTTATTATGTGGCAAGGGGACTTTCTTTTCTAGTCCAGTCTATTTGGTGTTCTGTATGCTTCTTGTACCTTTATAGGGAACTTCTTATTTAGGTTTGGAAATTTTTCTTCTATGATTTTGTTGAAAATATTCCTAAATAAGATAATAACAATCCCATAAGTGTAGTCTTTGTCCAACATATGTAAGTCAATGAATGTAATAGATTATATAAATGCAAAGAGAAACATCAAGGATTATTGAAATAGAAGCAGAAAAAGCCTTTGACAAAATCCAACATGCCTTCGTGATACAAGTGAGAAACAGAGCGGTCCTACAGGGCCCATATCTCAACATAATAATGGCTATTTACAACAGTATAACAGCCAACATTCTTGTAGATGGAGAAAACATTAAAGCAATTTCACTAAAGTCAGAAATGAGTCAAGGCTGTTCACTATCCCCACTACTTTTCAATATAGTGCTGGAAGCACTAGCTAGAGCAATAAGGTGAGAGCAGAAAATTAAAGTGATCCAGGGAAAGAAAAAGTAAAATTATCCCCTTTTGTACACGATATGGTATTATATGAGAGAAATCCCAAGATTCTGTTGAAAAACTTTCAGAAACAATAAAAAAAATTCAGCAGAGTGGCTGGTTATAATAGAAATAGAAAAATCAATAGGCTTTCTATACACGACCAACAAATTACACTGGAAAAGAGATCATGGACACCCTCCAACTTACAATTGTATCAAATAAAATAAAGTATCTACATATAAACCTTTCTTAGTTTGTCTCAACTTGACATAAAATTAGCCAATACAAGTGACCCATTGTCAGCTTGACACACAAGTCACAGTGAAGCCACAACCATCTCTTTTCTGTTCATCCTCAAGTTCATACATTAATATCTACGTTGTAATATAAAACATTTTACAACTTAAAGTCCCACAAGTTCAAATACTTTACAAATTCTGTCTCTTAAAAAAAATCTAAAGTCTCTTATATTTCTGGTTGTGAGCTTTGCCTTTAATGACTGGGCCATCTTACTATATTTTATTGTGTCCTATATGGTTGTTGTCTCTTGGAATTCTGTTCTTTTCTAATGAGAGACAGAAAGGGAGTGGATCTATAAGGGAGAGGAGGTAGGGAAGAAGAGGGGAGTGGAGGGAGGGGAAGCTATAATCAAGATATATTGTATGAGAAAAGAATATATTTTCAATAAAAGGAAAAAAGTATAGAGCATAAAAAATTTCATTGAAGAGAGGACTGCAAGGGTCTGCAAACCTGTCTTCAATAAATTAAGCTTTTAGGTAGAATGAGGAATAGAAATATTAAAAACCTCTCTATCTCAAGCATGTATCAGTGTACATGAACAATTATGTCTACATTGACAGGCATTTCCTAATGGAAAATCCTGAGAATTTAATCATTGCTACTTTATAGAAGTCAGGTTGGTCTGTTGAGGAAATTAAATTCAGATAAAAAATAATTTTATTTTGGGCACTTAGTATTTCAGAGCCTCAACAACTTTTGAGGTAGGCTTAATTTTAGCTTTGATTAATATGAATTAAAACTCAAGAAGATGGCTAGGGGAATATCTCAGTAGATAAAGCACTTATCTTATAAGTATGATGACCTGAGTCTGGTGCCCAAAACCCTGAGACAGATGCCAGGTTTTGTGTTTTGTACTTATATTATAATCCTGAGGAGGCAGAGGCAGGGGAAGCCCTATAATTTGCTGATCAGCCAGGCTAGCCCAAGAAGTGATCTCTGTCTTATGTTAGGCTCAAGGAACAATTTCTCTGCTTTAGCCAGGTTATAATGTTAAGAATAAAAATGTGTAAATGTGTCACCCTCTCTGAAATCCTTAAAAAAACAAATAACAAAACTAAAGTCTCTCAACTGTCAGCTCCTACAAAATAAACAAATAAATTAAATACTTTCTTATCTTAAGAGAGAGGAACCAGGGCATAATGATAATCAAATCAATGCAAAACTAAAATCTAACTGTGTAAATAATGCAGTGTTCAATGTCTGGAATGTACTCATAATCTAGGCTCCTCCAAAGCAACTGGGTCACTTCTCTGGTCCCACCCTCTGAAGCCCACATAGACTGTCTCCTAAGCTCAGGCTGGTACCACTCCAAACTACTACTTTCCTGGTGTTCCGAGTACTAGTATCTCCAAAATGCTGGGGTCTCTTGCTGTACCTGAACTGCACTTTCACCAGTAGCCTTTCCTGGGCTTTCCTTATGGGCTCTAGCCCTGCCGCATAGTGCCAAGCCTCAGCTGTTCTCCATGACCCCCTTCTGCCTTCAAAAGTAGTACCATCTGGATGACTCTTACAGTACCAAGTTTAGCTGCCAGCTTGAGGTACAACACTGGCTACCTCTGGAATACAGTTTCTGTGTGCTTTCAGGAAACCCTTCCCAGAAGATTTCATCTCAGCAATACTGGCTTCTTAATCACTGTTAGTTTCTCAGCTCCAGCTGCTGGTAATTTCTCAGCTCCAGTTGGAGCTGAGATCATCTCAGCAAAACAGAGGTTTCACTTTGCTGGTTCTGGTATCATGTTGATCACAGCTGATTATTGAGCCCCAGCTAACCAGAACTGATTCTTAACTAAATATTTGAGAGTCTTTAAGAGACTCTCAAACTTCCCTCTGGAATTGCACATCTACATCACTTTTACCAGTGTCATCTAAGCTCCTACAGAATAGCCCACCGAGCTTTCAACATTCAATGGCTTTTCTAGCCCAAAGTTCCAAAATTCTTTCACACTCCTCTCCAAACAACAGGGTCAGGCTTATCACAGCAATACCCCACAATTCTGGTACCAATTTCTCTTAGTTAGGATTACAATTGCTGTGACAAAACACCATGACCAAAACAACTTAGAGAGGAAGTGGTTTATTTGGCTTCTGCTTCTGCTTCACTGTTTTCACCTTAAGAAGTCAGAACACAAACTCAAACAGGGCAGAAACCTAGAGGCAGGAGCTGATGCACAGTCCATAGAGAAGTGCTGCTTACTGGCTTGCTCCACACGGCTTTCTCAGTCAGTTTTCTTATAGCATGCAGGACCACCAGCCCAGAGTCGTGCTACCCACAATGGGCAAGTCCCTCCCACACTGATGACTAATTAAGAAAATATCCTAAGAAAATGTTTGCTTACAGCTTAATCTTTGAAAATACCTCTAAAGGTATTTTCCCAACTGAGGTTTCCTCCTCTCATAGCTTGTGTCAAGTTGACATAAAACCAGCCAGTAAAAAACTTAACCCAGGATGTTAAAGACTTCTACAATGAAAATTTCAAGTTTCTGAAGAAAGAGATTTAGAAAGACACTAGAAAACGAAAAAGACATTTCATATTTATGGACTCACAGAATTAATACTGTGAAAATGAGCATCATACCAAAATCAACTTACAGATTCAATGTCACCCCAATCAAAATACCTAGACCGTCCTTACAGAAATATAAAAGAGCCATCTTAAAATTCATATGGAACAAGGGAAGGCCCCAGATAGCACAAGCAGTCCTGAGAAAAAATGATATTGGAAATATTGCTATTACAGAGTGCAAGGTATGTGGAGAATTAGCCCTGCCTCTAAGGTTGCAGCCCACTATGTCTGGATAGCTTTCTGAGCTAGGTGGAGTTAAATGGAAGACTCCCTTTGTGGGTGAGGCATCCACCCGCCACATACCAGGAGACTTTACTTGGAGAGTGTCTCTAATCTTGCCTCCTGATCCTATTTGGAAAAGGATTTGGAAAAGGATCCTGGCACAGAGCCTCCTGCAAACTCTAGATGACCCTGACACAGAGTCTCCTGAAAACAATAGATCACTCTGGCACAAAGTCTCCCGCAAACTCTAGGTGGTCCTACACTTTCCTACTCTGCCCTGTATGGTAATTAGGATACCTATAATATAATCACTTAGGCATTGACCCTTAAGTATATAAAGTATATAAAGGCTTTAAGGAGCCTTTATATACTCTGACTCTATAAGAATAAAATGAGCTGTATACATTGACTGCAGTATCCCAAGAAGACTGTTTATTCTGTAGGCTCTCAGCCTCCACCAAAGATCTTCAAACCCATAACTTGTCCCTGCCTGCACTGCCCTTCTGAGGCTGAGCCAGTGGCCAACTGCTTGGCTGCCCCAAGGAAGGGGAGTCAGAGAACAAAGAGATAACAGCCCTCAGAGTAATAAAAATAACATGGTACTAGCACAAAGACAGACATGTAGACCAATGGAACAAAATCAAAGACCCAAACATGAGTACACATAACTTCAGCCTTTTAATATTTGACAAAAATTCCAAAGACATATGCTGAAGTAATGAAAGCATCTTCAACAAATGGTGCTGAGAAAACTAGATGCCCACATGAAAAAGAATTAAATTAGACATGCATCTATCGCGTCACAAAAAAATGGTCCCCACACATAGATAAAGACCTACAGGCAGTTAATGGCTATTTGGAGAAGATGAGTTGTTTTCAGGGACAAGTCCCCTGATAGGTTGCCTGAGCTTAAGTGTTCAGACCATGTACATGCAGATAACTATAGTGGGACTCAGTAGGATAAACACACACACACACACACACACACACACACTCTTAATGATAATAACTGTTGTAGAGATGATGGATTTGAGAAGAACATGGGGAGAAATAAATGCCAAGAGCTAGAGGAGGGAGACAGAAAGGTAGAAATGATGCAATGCAGTTGCTCCTGTATTGAATTCTCAGAAAATTAAAATGAAAAAGGGTATTGTATGTAAACAATTTAGTAGTTATTCATTTCTATAAATATTTAACTATATAACTTGGATGCTGTTGTTCTGTTAGGTGGCATGGATACAGACACAATTTAAACCAGGCATTATGTAGTTAAACACACGTGAGAGGCATGCAAGTACTGTGGGAGAAACATTGAATTCATGATATGATCATTTAAATTAACATTAATCAAAATGCAGAATGAATTTTGTCAAGTCTTCAAGTGAACTATTTAGTCATCTAAACATGCCTTTCTACAAAATGCTTTAATTTATTTGATATGTGCTTGTTAATTATTAGGAAGAAAGATGTAAGCACATTAGATTACACCAGGAAAAAAGCAAGAAATTAAAATGGCTAGCACCATAAATGTGAGTCATCTGCTGTATTGGAAACCTGATCCCAGCAGGTCAGACCTATTTGCCTGCAATGGAAAGATCCTGCACTGTAGTTCTCTTTTTATATTAGGGAAAATATTATTTCATAACAAAGCTGTGAGAAACACATAAACCTATATTTGCAACAAATTTGAAAATTGTTGCTAAATAATAAGTGATTAATGAAAGAACAATTAAGTATAACTACTCTATATTCTATATTCTGATGTTTTAGCTAAATTACAGAAAACAAGCAAGACTTTTATTTACATAACTCGAATGAACATTCTGTGTCATGAGTAAACAAAATGGACAATATTTAAAGTCAAAACATGCTTCCTCGCTAGAATTTGTCATTCTCTGTTTTAGCATTCCTTGCCAAGGCCTGATAATTTCCAAGTAACAGAATAAGATAGACAGCTGTTCTTTGCCAGAACTGGAAGCAGTTCCTGGGATCACCATTTAGAAGAACATAAGTTGGCAAAGACTCTCAGAAACTGACCAGAATAGCTTAATTTTAATACCTTAATGGTGTCAAGTGCTCATGTGTTATAAGAAGTGTTGTTTTCAGTGGGGATTGTTGAAAGGGATGAACCATTTAAGGAATATCACAAAATATAATCATTGATGTAATCACGAGGCAAACCCCAAATGTTAGGGAAATTGCCAAAGATGGGTTAATATTTATTTTTTCTCAACATCATTGCGTAATGATTCAAATAGACAAGCTCTGCTTTAAGCCAGTGAGTCCAAAGATTTCAATGACAAGCTGTCTTGCCCTGAACTCTGCCCTGAACTCTGCCATCCTGACAATCTAGGAGATCTTCACTACAGGTACTATCCAATCATTTCAGAGAGTAAATAATAAAATCCTCCAGACTCTGAGATAATATAAAAATTCAACTGACAGTCAAAACTGCGCAATAAGTACTAATCACATGTCTTCTACTTGTGGGATATTTTGACATATGTGTCCATGATTGACTATGACTGATTACCTTGTTCACTGTGCATATGTGTGTGTGTGTGTGTGTGTGTGTGTGTGTGTGTGTGTGTGAGTGTATAAGCATATATATGCTTGATCAAAGGGAAGTGAGAGAAACTATCTGTAGAATGACTGAGTCATTCGGTGTTTTATTGGAAAGTCAAAAGCAGTGGCTGAAAACAAATTGTCTTTCTTCCAAGGTGTTCACATCTATTTCACTATCACTGTAATTACACTTGCTGCTGTTTTAACTTACAGTGTTCTTGAACTGAGGCAGGAAGTGAAGTTTCAAGTGTTGCAGTAATGACTTTTCTACTGATGTTAAACCAACTCAAGTTATAAGGGATTCTTGGCATGGTTTTTCTTCAGTTATTTTAGATTTTTGCAACAAAGAGATATTTTGAAGACAAAATGAAAAATTCAAAGATGAAATTTATATATAATCTTTAAAGTTATTTGTTAAACCTTAATTTCAACTTCAGAAGTTTTATTCCATTTGAAAAATTCCCCTGAAAATAAAATCCAGAGTACAAGATATTGTATATATCTTGATAATATCCTAATTTCTCTATTATCTTCTAGGAATGAAACAGGTGGCTAATAAATTAAACAGGAATGCAATTTATAATTGAGTAGACTCAGTCCAACCATACTGTTCCCTAAAGGCCAGGTGATGTGCATAAATATATTGAATTAAAGGTCTTTTTCTAATAGACAGAAATGTAGAAAAGTCAATCAATTTCTATATTGTGTTTTGGGAAACCTGTATGTGATTTGGCAATTGATTAAGAAGAGAATAGATTTCTGAAATAAACTTAAGTCTTGCTATCTAGATAGAATGAATGTAAGACAATATATATAATTCTGGACACAAAAATAAAACTACATGAGCACATACATTATGTACTTCTTCTTTGCCCTGTGCATGGTGAGTTAATGAACACTCAGTGCTCTTAACACTTCCTTTCTTGATGAAAGAAGCAGTAAGAAAATACTCATCTACTGTTATCACATGATTGCCTTGGGCCTTCTAGAAAGCTTTCCAATACAAAATGATTCCTCTTACTTAAAAGTAAATTAATTAGTGGTTCTTGTATATCAATGTTTTTCAGTGCTTAGTGCATTGGACTCCAACCTATAGTTTTTTTTTTTCTTTACCTGAGTGTGAAAGAGGCACTTCCACATATAAATAATTAAAAGGTATGCTTGCAAATGACAATATCGACTTTAAACAGGAAAACTAAGAGGCTGGAAACATAAAACATACATACACAAAATACAGAAAATACCCAGCTACAGACAAAGGCACATATAACACACACAACCATGAGCAGCAAGGAAATGTCCATTACAAGCGCCAGGGGAGTTTGGATTTTCAGAATAAGTGAAGATTGGTGGACAACATAATAAATCCCAGTCTTACTTAAAAAAGTCTGTAATCTTTTTTGCAAGACAATATAAATAAATAAATTTCTATTTTATAAGAATAGGGAAAAGTGTAAGAGAAAGAAATGGCAAATTTCAAAAACTATACATTAAAGTAATGAATATAATAACTTTCAAATAAAAAAAAAAAACTAGGCAGAAAATGTGCAAAGGTTTTCCCCAAGTTAAAGGGAAATTTGTGATAAAGCTAGGATTTCAAATTCCTAATCAGGTTCTATGTATTTATTAGCAGTATATGTGAAGTTATTTTCTTTCCTCACATCCAAAACAAACATTTTAGTGTTTATATTCATGTTTGTAGATCATCATTGAAGAATGAATACTTTAGAACTAAATCAATCTAAAATATTTCCATGTGTACATATGGATTGCAATAATGATGGCCATATTGATGATTAAACAATAACAGAAATTAAATAATAAAATCATTTTTTATTATTTCAGCCTTAGTATAAATTTGCTTCTGCTTATAGATTTGGTTACTAAGATTAAAGCATGCATTCTTAGCCTGGTAAAGTTAAGAAGCATGCATTCCTAGCAGGTGTCAAGGTTAAGAAGCATGCATTCCTAACATATGTCAAGGTTAAGAAGAACCCAAGAGAATAGTTCATTTTTTAAAAGGAGATGTAAGTGAAACAGCAGCCTTCGCACTGTCAATTATTTAGAAATTACTTCTATAACCCTAGAAACAACATTGAAGAGGGAAGCAAAATGCAATATTCCCTTTCATTTGGCACAGGGATAGTTGTTACCTAACTCTTGCCTTGCACTTTGGAGAAATTCCAGAATACTCACCATGAGATTGATCTATGGAAGTCCTAATCCTGACATTCTTTCTGGGAATTAACCATAAAACTAAGTTAAATCCAATCTTTATGTTACAAATGCTCATCACTAGATGAATACAGGTGACAATGATAGATATATGAAAAAATGGCTTGTGACCTGTCAAGAGATGTGAAAAGAGTAAAATAAGAACAAGAGTTTCTTTTTTTTTTTTTAACTACTTCTTTCACTTAATTTACTCAAGTAATATAACAAGGCTCAAAAGAATGCATGGATTTTGAAATGTAAATATGTTAATAGCCACTCAAACATAGCTTCCACTACTGTTTACAGAACACACAAACATTATCACTGCTCTTTACAGTGTCCTGGTGCCTGTGCATTAGGATCAAGTAAGTGGTAAAAGGAAAGAGGGCATTCCCATTAAGAAAATCTAGAGACAGAGAAAATATTCACATAGAAATTGACACCAAAAATGAAAATTAAATTAATTGAAAGGAAGAAGAATAGTTGTCAACACTAAATTTTATTAAGAATTGACTAAATATATTTTTGAAAAAAATGAATGTTTTAAATACTTGGTCAAAATGGAAGTATAACTTTAAAGGTTGGCTGTAGTCAACAACTGTCTAATTGGATTTAAAGTCTGCTAAGCAGGAAGGAAATCATGTCTGACAACCTAGCCAACCTCAAAGGGATAGGGAAGTCACAGATCATATTACCATCACTTTGCTAGGCCAGCATATTTTCTAATTATATGCTATTACAGAAAAATTTAGACCATTACGCAAAACTGCAACTGGACATAATGTGGATATCAATGGATTGTGGGAACCCTAGGCCAGAAGGATATATCTGTAGCACAAATCCAAGGCTCAGGGAACATCACGGAATAGGAAAGAGGAAGGCAATAAGGGTCAAAGGATCAGGAAGTTTGCGGTAAAATTGTGTTTCCTAGAAATGCCCACTTAAACAAGAACTGAACGACAACATCAGTAGACATGCTATTGAGGAAGTGGGGAAATCTAATATAGTCCCAACCCTAAAAACAACAACAACAAAAATAAATAAATAAATAAAACAACCTGTAAACAATTAATGACAGCTGAGTGGTAGAATTAGCCTCTCTCAAGAAGAGCCCCCTAATTAGTTATCCATGTGGAGTGGTCAGCTCAGAGATAACATACATACAAAAATAATACATGGACTCGGCAGCTTGTATTTCTGTATTTCTGTATCTCTCTCTATATATATATGTAAAAATCATCAAAGAAAAAGAAGCCACCTATTTGAGCAGAAGATGGGAAAGAGGTGCATGGGATGGTGGGAGGGAAGAAAGGCAAGAGGGAAATAATGCAATTACATTTAAACTATATTAAATAATAAAGAAGAAAAAAGAAAATAATTTATCCATAAAAGAAAATTTCCAAAATGTAATAAATTAAAAAATTTAATGAACCTGATAAATGTTAAATGATATATATTATAATAGTTATTATATACATACCATTTATACCTTTTGAACGTGCTCTCTGTTTAATAATTGACTTCTTTTCATATATGATTTAATGTATTAGTTATATGCCTGATATGCAAATTGAGGATGGATGTATCTCTATTAATTGGTGAGAGAATGAAATGATCTCAGGGATTATTTTCTCTGGAGTTAATAGATAGTATAATTAACTGTGATTATTATTGTAGGAGAAAAGTGTGGTAGAGCTTACAACTTCTTATGTCTTGTTATTTAGAATTTCTTGACACTGAGCTCAGAAATTAGCTGCTAATATTTGGAAGTAGCTGTCATGTGCTTGAGGATGATGGTTTCAGAAAGGTCTATTTAGTAAAATGTAAATAGTAACCTGAGTATAGAACTAAACCAGATAAACAAAAGAAATAAAGTGGGAAACTCAAAAATATATGTAAAGTTGAAAGGGAAGAACTAGAACTCCAAATAATAAGATTAAGCATTAGGAGTGAAAGATGGCCTTTCTTATAAAAACGTCTAACAAAAGGAAAAAAATCAATTTACACTCAAATTTCTTGTGGTTTATTTAAAAACTCATACGATTACGTAGGTTTTAAAAACAATAAAATAAAAAGTAAGCATAAACTCTGAAACGAAATGGTGAGAGTTTTTTTTCATAAATAAGTGTTTGTTTTAATGAAAACAACATTTCCATGTTAACTTGACGTATGCTAGCATCACTTTGGAAGCAGAATCTCAATTGAGAAAATGCTCCCCCTCCCCATATTAGCCTGTGGGCAAGTTTGTGGTACATTTTGGTGATTGATGAAGGTGGTCCCATCCTCCAGGGATTAGTGGTCCCTGGTGAGAAAGCCATGGGAAAGGCCACTAAACAGCATTCCTCTGTGGCCTGGCTCCTCCCTCTCACAGTTCCGCACTGAATTCCTGCCTTGACTCGTTTAGATGCCAGACTTATAAGCTGTAATGTGAAATAAACACGTTTCTCTCTCTCCCCCTCCCCATTCCCCCTCCCCTCCCACTCCCCCTTTCTCCCCCTCCTTCTCCCCCCAACCCTTCCCTCCCCTCCCCCCTCCTCCCTCCCCTTTTCTCCCTTTCCTTCTCCCCCCTCCCCCACCCTCCTCTCTCCCACCCTCTCCTTCCCCCTCCTCTCCCCCTCCTTCTCCCTCTCCCCTCCCTTCCCTCCCCCTCGCCCCTCCCCCTCTCCCCCCTCCTCGTCTCTCCTGCTCCCCCTCCCCCTCCTCTTTCTCTCTCTCTTTCTCTCTTTCTTTTGGTCATGGTGTTTCACCAGAGCAATGGAAACTCTGAATAAGGCAGAGTGCTATCCACTGAGTTTAGCAATGAGTAACAAAGTGAACAGTTTGCAATTCCTGAACAAAAGTTATTTCTTTAAGATTTAGCTTAGGAAATAAATGGAAATTTTACATTTCTATATAAAAGAAAAGTTTGGAGTAAAACCTTAATTTAGAGTCAATTAAATGAGGTTTAGTGTGGATTTCTAGTTGACAGTTTGTGTGGAGAACAGATGCTTTGCCAAATTTAAAACTCAGTCACAGTTTGGATAACATGACAATAATTACAAGTAAGCCGACAGTTTTCATTTCTAACTATTGTGGTAGCATACAAAAGCTAGTAGCTTTCCTGGGTGGGAATGGCAAACATAAACAACCTAAACAATACGAAGCACAATAGTCTCGACAACATCTTAGAATAAATTAACCAAGGAAGTGAAAATTTCAAGACACTGTAAAAAAGAGAGTTACTAAAATACCAGAAGATGGAAAGACCCCATGTTCATGAACTGGCAGGATTAATATTGCAAAATGCCATTTCTACTAAAAACAGCTACAGATTTAACAAAATTCTCATCAAAATTACAATGCAATTCCTTGCAAAACTGGTTCTTTTTAAACCTCAGATATTATATGGAAACATAAAAGATCAATAAGAGCCAAAATAATCCCAATATCGTTGGATGTTCAAAAATCTCTGATTTCAAGTTATGTTACAATAACAGTAATAAAACCAGCACAGTACTGAGACAAACCAGACTCACTAGTTAATGGGATAGAATTGAGGATTCATCATAAACCCATCTTACACAGCCAACTGATTACTGACAAAAAGAAAGAAAGAAAGAAAGAAAGAAAGAAAGAAAGAAAGAAAGAAAGAAAGAAAGAAAGAAAGAAAGAAAGAAAGGAAGAAAGAAAGAGAGAAAGAAGGGAGAGAAAGAAGGGAGAGAAAGAAAAGAAAAAGGCCAAAAACACAATGGAGAAAAGACAACATTTTTAACAAATGCTGCTGGTCAAACTGGATAGATAAATGTGGAAATGTGAAACTCAGTTCCTATCTCCCATCCTGCATGAAACTCAACTTCAAACAGATGAAGAACCTCTGTGTAAGAGCTGATACCCTGTCATATTCCTATCCAAGCACAACCACCAACCATATTTTTAAAAACAGGAAAAGAAAATTTAAGAATTAAGATTGACATGGTTACATTATTGAATAAATATGTCACAGTTTACGTTTTGGGCCTATATCTATATATGTTTTCAAATGGTAAACTATAAAATGGGACTAAATATGTGCAGATTTCATTTCAATTGTCTTTTTTTGGTTATGTACATGTATATTTTGTATTTTATCTAGATTTTGGCTATTGGCTATTAGTTTCCAAGTAAACAACAGAAAGTAATCCAGAAAGTACAACACGGAACACTTCTGTTCCTGTTTGTATATCATAGAGTACAGGCTAGTAAAATTCACCTTTCACAGAAAAATCTGTTAGCAGAAAGGTGAATTGGCTATTTGCTGACATTGTCAGTCTTTTAGTGTCCACCGTTATAAAATGCTTGACAAGAAAACTCAGGAAATATTACAAAAATGTGATTTGGATAGCAAGTGTTTACACTTATTGAATGCTACAGAGATTGGTGTATTTTTATCTGTCACATAATGTGGAAGGAATCATTCATTTATTTGAAAATCCTAATCACCCACATACTGAGCACTTAATATGCATGCCATGGGATAAAATGTTTATACATATCTTCTAGTGTTTATGTTTTATTTACAGCTGTTAACATATCACTAAACTGAATTAACTGCTGAAAATCCAAGACTAAGAATACAATATTTTTCTTTTTGATGTCTTGGTTTATTATTATTATGTACTATTTGAATTTTTGCTATTTTTATTTATTAAAGACTGCCAATAATTTGACAATATACATCCAGTTTTACTTTTAAAAATCTCTACTCATATGGGATTCTTAAAGAGCTATTTATTTTTTACATTTTTTTAAAAAAACAAAAAACAAAAATATCATTGTACCATTGTTTGTTGTAGGATACTTTATTCTTGTGTGCTGTTTTGGTTTCGATGCCTTGTAGCTGGGAAGCCAGATGCCTTGCAGAAGTGCAGGCCTTGCTTCCTACCTAGTCACACCCTTGTGCTAGCCTTGAGATCTCCACAGATAGAACTAACTGTTACAGTTGAAGGTGACTGGTCACAAGCAGGTCACCAGCAGGTCATGAGCAGATCAAGAGCAAAGACTCTGATCACCCCCAGCCTAGTATCATTGTGTTGTAATGAAGACCTGGAAGAGAGGGGGGGGGGGGGGGGGGGTTGGGGGAGAGTTAAAAGGGCTAAGGCAGAAGAAGCAAGAGAGTTTTTGAAGAGAGGATTGGGAAAAAAGATGAAGTCTCTGCCTAGCCACCTGGTTATTGAATTCCCTGAGATTTGACATGGTTTGTGATTAATAAAGAACATTGGAAAATTCAATGATGGACTCAATTAAGCGATCGAAAGCTACTTTAACAATTGTTCTTCCCTTTCCTTCCTCTAATTCTTCCCTTGTTCCTTTTCAAATTTATGGCCTCTTTCTCTTTAATTTTCTGTTGCATATATTTTTAGTTATGTGTGCATGTGTATTTGTGTCTGTGTGTGGACACTGGTGCCTGCAGAGGCATAGGCATCAGATCACCCTGAACCTGAGATACAAGCAGCTTTGATCCTCTTGACGTGGGTGCTGGGAACTGCACTTCAGTTCTATAAGAGCAGTGTAGGCGCCAGCTGCTTTTTGACAACACTTCACATTTTTTTTCTCCTCTGAAGTTTTGATATATTATCTAAAATAAGAACACTTTATATTTTTGAATGAGGGAAAGATTTTACTGTGGCACTGAGGTTCACTTGGATTTTCTAAGTGTTCAATGTAAGGTGTTGTGTGACTGACACAACCCAAGTCCTGTGGAACCTCTTCTACTCCCATACACTCTCTAAATGACATCAATCAGTCTTAGATTCACAGAGGAATTCTTTGAATGGATTCCTGGATTTTACTAGAAAACCATAAATTTCATCCAGATCTTTGAACTCAGTACATATAATTATTCAATGTACTCAGTGCTAATTTATAACGTTTCTGTGTTTATTTTTCTCAACTTCATTTTAAATTTTCATTTCAATGTCTACTAATCCACAGCTGATTATAGTCACAAGTAATTGGCTGATCCTTTTTTCAACCCGCTAGTGTCTATACTTACACATCTGTTTCTCCTGCATTCACGTGCATTATTATTTTTAATCCATGTTAATCTCTTTCTTGCATATATTTTCTGATTCATTTTCTCAAAATTTTGGAGACCGATGTTCTCAGTGTTAGCATGATTATTCTATCAGATTCTGCAAGGAAGTTATTCATTCTTGTTGAGCTAATGCGTGCCTTGTAAAACTATTAGACAAATCCCAGCTAAGACATGCCAGTCCACACTGGCATCATACAGTAACGATAACTTTGGTAAGGTAGAATCTGCTTACTCATGTTATAATTACCATCCTCCTATAATTTTTACTTATGATATAAACTGATGTGATTCTCCCTGGGTGGACTGGTACTTACTGTGTAGGTAGTCCAGACTAGTCTTGAACTTACAAGGCACTTGCCTTCACTTCCAAAGAATGAGGATTACAAGTGTGTGATACCATGTCTGGATAGTTTTTTTATTTTAATTAAGTTGATAGAATTTTTTTGAGAATGTGTGGTTATATTGCTTCTCATCTTTCCTCCCCACCCCCACCTTCCTGCGTGCACTTTAACTTCAATAATTAAACTTTCTTGAACAGACCCTTATTAAGATATGCACAGTGGTAACTTTCTGGTCCTTTATTTCTTCTATTTATTGCAAAAAATTCTTCTATACAGATGAGTTTCCCTTTCCTCCACATTATAACCTCATTTATGTGTTTCCTTGTTTACCTCCAGTAAAGATGTATTTATTTTATTCAGGTGGTTATTATATATTACAGGAATTATTTGGGTTTTATCCAAATGAGCTAAAATTCATCCCATAATTGTCTAGTGCGGTGTGTCTCTGTCTTATTTTTACTGTTGGAAATAATTCAGGCTTTAGATCCAAAGCAGCGCTACCTGGGAAGTTAGTTTAACAGTATACTCATGAGCAGATGAAAACAAACCAAGTCTGAAACACCATTAGCTACAAGTGTTATTTCTGGTTGTATGTAACTCTATCAGTTGCCTTTCATGGAGGCTTTCAAAGTGTAAAAAGATAATTTAAGTGCTGTTGTATAAAAAGAAGAATCCTGAAACAATCTCCAGGTTGAAACATTTTGAAGTTGACTTGGGCCATTTGGTGTATTTGGTAGTTTGGGCTGCAAGTGTAAAAAGAAGCAATTCTACGGAATATTTAGAGTATGATAGTTTACACTGGCTGTTCATTTGACCTCATCTAGAATCATCTAGGAGACAAATCTCTGAGCATGTCTGTTAGGGAATCCCTAGATTTAGTCATTTGAGATGGAAAAATATACTCTGACCATAGGCGACATCACTCAGTGAGCTGTAGTCACGTAGTGTGTAGAAAGGATAAAGCGAGCTGAACAGTCATTTACTCCTCTCTCTCTTATTTCCTAAAAACAGATGCAATCCTTTTATCATGTATTTGAGGGTGGTATTCTCAAACTGTGAGCCCAAATACACACTGACTTCTTTAAGTGATTTCTGACAGACATTTTGGTCACAATAGCAAGAAAGGTAAGTAAAGCAAAGAGTAAAGATTATTCTGTTTTAGAAGAGACCGTGGTCAAAAGGTTTTTTTGGAACAACTAAGGTGCCCATGAGATTATTTTTTTAAAGCTTATACTGTAACAATGGTGTCTGAGTGAGCCCATGGCAGTTTCTTAGAAGCTACCTAGTATCAGCTTCTATATTCAGCCAACTGACTGAGATTAAACTAAGACAGTTTGAGAAGCTTGTGTCTTTTGTATATCATCTGTTCCCTACTAGATATGCCAAAAAGCAGACTCCAGTGCACCTGAGCTGCCTTACTCTGCATAAGGGATCTGTGATGCACGAGAAGCATGGATCAAAGGCAAAAGGAGAGGCTGATAGGGATATGTTTCCCCCTCACTGCACCTTTGCCTCTCCAATATCTTTCTGAAGCTGCATTTTTCTATGATTGCTTCTTCTCTGTTGTGGGCCACTCTGCATTCCTGCAGAATCACATTGGTTCCCAGTGTTGATTGAGTCTTCTTGTTCTTTTAGCCCTGCCAACTGCTTTGCAAACAGTCCTTCACTAAATTACTTCTAGTTAATTACTTTGTGTGTGCCATTTTCTTATTGCCAACACCCTGGCCTGCTTAGAATGCCTTTGTGCCTTAATGTGCTTAACTACAAAATGAGGATGACAGCTGTTACCACAAACAAGAATGTAGTGAAGTTTATACACATGTTAATATATATAAAGCCCTTACAGTATCTGAATAAATCTGATACGTAGTAATAATGATGCTGGTAACATCATTATTACTGAAACCACAATTAATTCCATTTGACTAGTTTGAACCATCATGACCTTATTTTGGGATATTCTATATGTCTCTCTGCTTTATGATAAAAATGGTTGGAAGTATAATGAGAAACTTGAGGTAACAGTCACACTTGATTAGATCACAAAAGTTGGTCTCCTTTAGCGGTCTGAAAAATTCTGTGAATTTATTCATGGAAGTGAAACACAAGAGAAAAAGGAAAGATAAAGCAAATTAAAATATAAGTGAAAATGATATTCATCCTTCTCTTCGGTATATGAGCTTCTTTTATTTCTAGGGGAAATGATAAGTTTTTGTATTTAAATGGATAGTTCTAATAAAGCGCTGACCTTGAAGTATTCCTTTCCTCTGTCTCCCCCACTCCTCAAATTAATAATTGAAGTTTAGATTATATCTTTACAGCTTGTGAAGGAAATTCTTCTCTTATTTAAATGTTGCTTGCTTAGTGTCATCTGATAATATCTAATGTCTATCCTCAGTACAAACAGTCCTGGTGAGGAGTTAGCTTAACTTTAAACTATCTCAGTCATTGCCCAGAACTAAGTTATTTAGGAAAAGAAAAATATACAGATGAAAGGCAAGAACTATTCCAGCGTCCTGAGACTTGGTTGTCCAAGTTGAACCACATCATCTGTTGGAGTCATTGTTGGACGGGAAAATAGTGCTGACTTGATTGTTTAATGAGACATGTTCAGTGTGAGCACAGTTATATTTCAAAGAATGACAGAGATTAAACTCAAGACTGTGTCTTCTCAGAAATTTTTGTTATGGGAACTTTTAAAAATATTTTTATCTCCAAGGATAATATATTTATACAATTACAGCTTCACACTCTACACATATGAAATCCAAAACCCTGTGAATACCTAGAGGATATGAATGTTAAAACAGTTTAAGAACATATCCATTAGCTCTCAACACTACAACTATTAGAATATTGTGTTGTATGATGCTAAGAGTCATAAAAAGTCCAAAAAGAGACACTGGAGATAAACGAGTTCAATATCTTGATTTTGTTAATGTAGGGGAAAAGTTTGGAAAATGAAGATCCTTAAGAAAGCACCTCCAACCTAGATAGAAACTCAGGCACACATCTCCTGCACCAGAGCATATATGCTAACCAGTCACAAGAACAGGTAGAAAGCCTGTTCTTCTCCCTCAACCTTCACACTAGATCATCTTGGCCCCCCAAAACTCAATCCACTGGCATCTTCCCACTCTTATCCCCACCACTCCCTGCCACTACAACCTGCTTGAATCCAAGATACTAACGTAGGAAGACATCTTCTACACCAGAGTATGCCAGGACAGCCAGTCAGAGAATAGCCCAGATGTCAAAAGTCCGGCATAAGAACACAATCAACACCAGGGCAATATGTCAACAGCAGACCCTCAACTGTCATTCTACAACAAGTCATGAACACTCTGACATAGCCAAAGCAGAAGAAAAAGACCTTGAAAACCAACTTTATGAAGATAAGAGAGACGCTCAAAGGGGAAATGAATAAATCCCTCAGAGAAATCCATGAAACCACGAACAAACCTTGGGAAGAATTGAGTAAACTCATCAAAGAAACACAGGGAAATACAAACAACAATTAGAAGGAATGACTAAATCTCTTAAAGAAAGCCAAGGAAAAACAAGCAAACAATTCAAGAAAACAAGCAAAACTATCTAAGAACTAAAATGGAAATAGAAACCATAAAGAAAACACAAATTGAGGGAGCTTGGAAATGAAAAACCTAGAAAACTGACCAGGAACTACAGAGTCAAGCTACATCAAGAGACCACAAAATAGAATCTCAGGAGTTGAAGGTACTATAGATGCAAAAGATACATCAGTAAAGAAAAATATTAAATCCAACATAGTCCTGATATAAAACATCTAGGAAATCTGGGACACTATGAAAAGACCAAACCTAACAATAATAGGAATAGAAGAAGGAGAATATTCCCAGTTCAAAGGCCCGGAAAATATTTTCAGCAGAATCATAGAGGAAAATACAAACTTAAATAGAATCCAAACCTAAAGGAGGAGATGCCTATAAAGGTACAAGAAGCTTATAGAACACCAAATAGACTGGGCCAGATAAGAAAATCCCCTTGCCACATAGTAATCAAAACACTAAACATACGGAACAAAGAAAGAATACTAAAAGCTACAAGAGAAAAATAGCAAGTAACACACAAAAAGGCAAACCTATTAGAATTACACCCAACTTCTCAACAGAGACCTTAAAAGCCTGAAGGGGCTGGACAGATGTGCTACAGACACTAAACTACCACAGACACCAACCCAAACTACTAAACACAGCAAAACCTTCAACTACCATAGATAGAGAAAACAAAATATTCTGTGATAAATCCCAACTCAAACAATATCTATCTACAAATCCATCACTACAGAAGATACTAGAAGGAAACCTCCAACCTAAGGAGGTTAACTACACTCATGAAAACATGGGAAATAAATAATCTCACACCATCAAAATCAACAGAAAGGATACACACACACACACACACACACAAACAAACAACTGCACAATTATAGGAACTAACAATAATTGGACATTGATATCTCTCAGCATCAATCAACTCAATTCCCTAGTTAAAAACAAAACGAAACAAAGCAGAACACAGACTAACTGCATGGCTGTGAAAACAGAATCCATCCTTGTGCTCCATACGAGAAACATACTTCAATCTTAAAGATAAACATTACCTCAGAGTAAAAGTTTGGGAAAAGATTTTCCAAGCAAATAGACCTAAGAAGCAAGTTAGTATAGCCATTCTAACATCTAACAAAAATAGACTTCAAACTTAAATTAATCAAAACAAATGGGGAAGTACACTTCATATTCATCAAGAAAAAACCCACCAAGAAGACATTTCAGTTCTTAACATCTATCCCCACAATAACGTTTTCCCATATTTGTGAGATAACAGTTACTAAAGCTAAAAATGCACATAGATCCTTATACACTGATAGTGGGAGATTTCAGTACTCCACTCTCACCAACTGACAGTTCATCCAAACAAAAACTAAACAGAAAAACATGGAGCTAACAGATGTTATAAACCAAATGGACCTAATGGATATCTAACAACATTTCACCTCCACAAAAAAGAATATACCTTTTTCTCACCATAATATATAAAGAGCTTAAGAAACTAGACATCAACAAAACAAATTAAAAATGGGTGCAAGTCTAAACAAAGAATGTTCAAAAGAGGAATCTCGAATGGCTGAGAAACACATAAAGAAATGTTCAACAATCTTAGCCATTCTGGAAATGCAAATCAATACTGCTCTGAGATTCCATCTTATATCTGTCAGAGTGGCTAAGATCAAAATCACAAATGACAGCTCATACTGGCAAGAAGTGGATCAAAAGGAACACTCCTCCATTGGTGGTGGAAGTGCAAAATTATACAGCCACTATGGAAATCAATACAGCAATTCCTCTGGAAATTGGAAACTGACCTACCTCAAAAGCCACCCAGTTATACCACTCCTAGGCATATACCCAAAGGACACTCCATTATACCACAGGGACACTTGCTCAACTATGTTCACAGCAGCTTTATTCATAATAGCCAGAAATTTGAAACAACCTAGATGCCCTTCAACTGAAGAATGGATAAAGAAATTGTGGCATATTTACACCATGGAGTATTACTCAGCTATTAAAAAAAATGATATCATGAATTTTGCAGGTAAACAGATGGAATTAGAAAAATTCATCCTGAGTGAGGTAACCCAGTCCCTGAAAGACAGACATGGCATTTATTCACTTATATGTGGATGTTAACTGTTAAGCAAAGGACATAGGTGCTGCAATCCACAGACCCAGGGACACTACACATCAAGGAGAGCCCGAGTGGGGACAAAGGGATCTCCCTGGTAAAGGGGAAATAAAACATATGGTGTAGGTGGGCTGTGGGAGGGTGGGAATGGGAAGAGAAGGGGCCAGGTAGTAGAGTCTGATGGGAGGAGAGAGTGTATGGAGAGACAACCAGAATTGGAAGACATTTGGGTGAGAGATCGAGAGACCTAGTGCAGTGGAAACTCACTAGAATCTATGAGAGAGACCCTAGCGAAGACCTCTAGCAATGTGGGATAGAGAGCCTGAACCGACCATCTCTGCTAACCAGGCAAGGCTTCCAGTGGTGTGACTGGGCCACTTCTAGCCACAAAACCTCCAACCTATAACTTATCCTGCTGGGACAATGTTAGAATAGAACCCCATGCCAAAGGAGGGAACCCATAATGCAAGCCAGGAACTAAAGGCTGAATAGCCAGGAGATGATTTCTAATGATATCCTGCTCTAGTCATAGATTATAACCTAGCCCAACCTTCATCAGAGAGGCTTCCTTCTCCAGCTGATGGGAGCAGATGCAGAGCCCCAGGGCCAAACATCTTTCAGAGCTAGAGGAACAAAAGGAAAAAGGGGAGGGGGGATTTTGTAGACTAGAGGCATCTAAGACACCAGGAGAACAAGCCCCATGGAGTCCACTGACCAGCACTCTTAGGGGCTCACAGAGCCTGAAGTGGAAGTCATGAAACCTATAGGGTTCCCAATATATCTTGTAGTTGTTTGGCTTGGTGTTCTTGCAGAACTCCTACAAGGTGGAGTGTCTCTGACCTTTTTCCCTGCCCTTGGGACTCTTTCCTCCTGCTGAGTTGTCTAGTCTACCCTTCATGTAGGAACTAGCACATGACCTTGTTCAGTCTTGTTGTCTCTGTTTGAACGGGGTGGGGGTGTTGTTGTTGTTGGTGGTGGTGGTGAATGTGGAAAGGGTAGAGGGGAGATGGGGTGAGCTGGGAGGGGTGAAGGGAGGGGAAGAGGGGTGTTGAGAAGTATTATAGGAGAGAAGAAAAATAAAAAATAAAGTAAAAAAAACAATTAAAAGCTACAAATGTGTACATTAAAAAAAACAAAAAACAAAAAAGAAAGCAACTCCAGTTATAGGGGAAATGGTGTGTTACAGGAATCAATGAAAACATGTTCATTGTGTTTCAACATTTTTTTTTTTTGCTTACCCCATCTATAACTCTTAAAATTATTTGACTTAAAAAGCATCAATAAGTAATAATCAGTAATAAAAAAGCATCAATAATAATCAGTAAATGATTACATAGTATGGTTTCTCTAAGGACGATATCCATGTCATCATGTTCCATCTTTGCAGCAGGTTCTGTTGTGGTTGCTGTTTTCATTCATCATTTTACAGACAAAGAAATTGTATAATTAAGCTATTTTTTAACCCACATAGGTAGATGAACATTTCCATATTTTCATCTTTAAATTATTTCAAACTACTTTGGCACATACGTCTTACTTATAATTATTTCTATGCTATTATAGGATGAGCAACATCTAAAAATTGGATAGTGCTTGCTTTGATATCTCTGACCTTTCTTCTTAAGGAAATTTGGGAGTGAAAACGTCACCCATGACTTCTGTAAAAATCCTTGCTCAACATTTACTCTCTCCTATATCTTTCCGTCCTTGAATCCACCTTGATCATAACCAGTTTTCATTGATTCTCTGCTTGGCTTCCTGCCTGTGATGAATAGTGTAACTAGATTTGCACTTTCTTGTAAAGTGTTCTTTCACTTTGCTTAAGCTACACCTGATTCTAATTGTCACTTCCCCTAGTCTGACCTGCTTTGCTTGAGAAGTTCCTTCCTTTCTTCACTTGAACAACCTGACAGCTCTCAAAAGCTGCTTATGATGCTTATTTTTTTTTTCCATATAGCCACATTAGTCACGCTTGCTATAGTAATGTTGATTTCTTATGAAAACAATAGTTTGGGTAACAAAATAGGGTCCCATTGTGACAACAATATTAAACCATACACTATTATCAATAGATTAAATCATATGCTATATCATTATATTAAAAAAGTCACACAATTCTTTTGATGACTATCTTTGGAATATAATGGAGGTGGTAGCAAAAACAAGAAGTGATACTGCGCCTTCTCTACCTTTTTATTACCTTGTCATTTGTTTTCAGTTTGTACCAGTCCTCTTTTGAGACATCTGAAAATGTCAGGGTGACACCCACTGAACAATTTTGTAGATGTAATATTGCATTTGTTGTTGGGGAAACATTTTCTCATGCGTGCAGTATTTCATCCATTCTCAGCTAAGAAAGAATGGAACTTAAGTCTGAAACATCTTTTACCCAGCCACAGTGTGGTGGTTTGAATGAGAATGGGCCTATATGTTGAATGCTTAGTCCCCAGTTGGTGGGAATGTTTTGGAAAGATTAGAAGATAGGTCCTTGTTGGAAGAGGTGTGTCACTGGGGTTAGACTTTGAAATTTCAAGACCCCAAACCATTTCCATTCCCAGTTAGATCTCACCCTCTCTCTCTGCCTCATGCTTGTGGATGAGATGTGAGCTCTCAGCTACTGATCCAGTGCCATGCCTGCCTGCCTTCTGCCTTGCTTCTTACCATCATGGTCATGAACTGTAACAGTCTAAAAAACTGAAGACTGCTTTCTTTGAAAAGTTGCCTTCATCATGGTGTTTTGTCATGGCAGTAGAAAAATAATTAAGATACTACTTTTTAGTATGGGTTTATCATGTTATCAATAAAATAATTCCTGTTTCAGACTGTTATCCCTCATTCTGTGAAGTCATTATGTGAATCAATGGCCATCAGGTGTATTTCCAAATTTCAACATTTCAGATTCAACTAGGCAAGGATCAGGGGACTAGGTCTAATTACCTTGAATCAGCTGTTAGAGAACCTACTACATACAGTTTGTATATGTGTACTGTGGTCTTTCTTATCTGTGAGTAAAACATTCATCCATTGCTTAACAAGCATGTTCCTCCTGGAAAATCTTGTGCTGTGATCCAATGAGAAAGAGTACATGAAATACTATTTCTCACCAGGAACAGTACACGGTGGTAGTCTTTACTATCTTCTCAGTAGTTGGACTTCTCCCCTAGAACTGACAAACTTTGTAACAGAGTTTGCATGAAGTTTGGTGCAGGTGGCAGTGTTACCAAAGGAGCATACCATTGCATGTTTAAATGCAAAGCAAGCATCATCAACCAAACTATCCTGGTGTTGTGTGGGGTTTCTGAATCTGACAAAGTGACTAGGTTCCTAGCCTATTTAGTGGCTCATACGGTTTGTATTTAGATAATCTTTATAATAAGAATGAACCTGTGCCAAAGGGGCTAAAATAGAAGATATCTGACTGACTGCAGATGAGAACAAAGATAGAGACTCACAGCCAGATATTATACAGAGAGTGATTGATCATAGAACACTCAGTCCTAAATAGGATATTTCCATCAAATCCCTCACCTCAGAGCTCAGGGAACCCTATGGAAGAGGGGGTGAGAAGAATGTAAGAGCCAGAGCAGATGGGGGACACCAAGAAAACAAGGTCCTCTAAGCCAACATGGGTAAAGCTCATGCGAATTCACAGAGACTGATCAGCATGCACAGGGCCTGCATGGGCTTGTACCAGGTCCTCTGTGTATAAATGAGAGTTCTAGTTTAGTGTTTTTAATGGGATTCCTGGGTATGGGAACAAGTGCATCTCTGATTCCTGTACTTTCTCTGGCTCATTTCCTTCTATTTGTTTGTCTTGCCAACTTTGATGTGATTGCTTGTTTTATCTTACTATATTTTATTTTGCTGTATTTAAAAAAATAATTAATAAATTAATGAAAACCTAACAAACAGGGTAAAATTTAACAACTGTACCTGCTGGGAGAGGGAAAATCAGTTTTCTCCAATAGAGTAATATTGGGTATATCAACCACTCCAGGGACAGGCCTCATGTTCAGGACCAGTTGACCAACAAACAATGGATTCCACAGTATTTTGTGCATGCTTTTATTTGGTTACAGTTTGGTGGGGATATTTGGGGAGGTGTTTTTAAATTTTACTTTGTTTGGGGGGGTTTGTACTTGTGTGTGTGTGTGTGTGTGTGTGTGTGTTTTGAGAAAGAACTTAAAGTTGGGTGGGTAGGGAGGGAGGCAGGACCAGTAAAGACTTGGAGGAAGAGGAGCATATAAAAACATATGTAAATAATAAAAAAATCATAAAAATGAAATAAACAAAAGAAGGAAAGGAAACATGCTCATTAGAGAATACACTGAAAATATATGCATAAAGTTGAAAAATATAGAAAGTAAAATGTCACCACACCATTTATTCATGCCATATGTTTAGATTATGAAAAATAAGAAATTATAAGTAGCTGCTAAAATTTGTGAAATTACAAAATATATACTATCTCTCTGGGAACAAAACAAACAAACAGGATATGGGACCTAAATTGAATGAGGAAAGTAGCCTCTAGTTCTAGGTAATCTTTACTCCCCAATCCAATTCCTGTGGTGTTCCAGAGGCTGCAGATGATTTGGGAAACTATATATATATTTTTAAAAGGTCTTATGTATGGAGCTTGCTCCAGCCCAGTAGCTTGTGGGGTTATCAAGTAAGATCAAATATGGATTTTTACTCCTCATCAAGGAAACTTCTCTTTGCAACAGGAGACCATTACAAACAAAGAAACAAACAAAAACTAGTCACAATGCAGAGTTTCATTCAAAATGAAGCTCAGTTCCAATCGATAAATCTACAAAACAACTCACAAAACTGAGTCTCAGAGAACATTGCAGAATGCAGTGCAGGGAGACTTATAAGAGTCAGAGGGTCAGGGAGTGTGCTGTGAGATGGTTTCCTAGGAATATCAGAAACCACATCTAAAAATTTCATGAGCATGATTAGCTAAACATGAAGCAAACCAAAAAAGGAAAACAGCCTTAGACATGCTAAAGAACGTAGAGAAAAGTCCTCAGTCCTATATAAAGAACTTTAGGAAACTCAGAAATTCTTAAAGCTTGAGAAATAGTCTTCCTCAGGGAACAGCAAATCAATTAGTTATCCAATATCAAATGGCCAGCTCTGAAAACATGCATACAAGTAATATCATATAGACTGAGAAGGTGGCACTTATATCTTTATATAAGGAGGGAGTACATAGAGTTTGAAGAAAGGAATGTGAAAAGATAAATAATATTATAGTATGAAAAAATTAAACTAGCAATTAAAAAAAGAGGTATAAGGCACCCCCCCAATCCAATGTATTTTTTAAAATGGTAGATATGGCCAAAAAGTAGGTAAACCTTATTCCTCGTACAAAGTACACTTCCGTGTTTGTTGAATAAAAGTGAGATGATTGGAGTTTCATTGAGGACAATTTCAAAATAGGAGATATAGCAGCCCATTAAATACAGAATCTAGGCTTTGATTTCATTATTAAAAAACAGAATGGGTTTCATAACATGGAAGGACATTGTTGTCATCTAAGCTGTAGTCAACAGTCTGAATCAAAGGGAGTGAAGGAGAGTAAACAACTGTGTCTACCAGGGCTCAGACAGTGAAAGGAATAATTTAAATTCATGAAAGGGATAGCATTTCCTTGGAATGTTTTTGGGGGAGTCTGTTTCCAAAATGCTTCAAGAAAAATGTTTGGGTTAGGGCCAATGCCTCTAGTCCCTGGAGAGAACCAGCATCCTCATATTCTTTTGAACAAGTAGGAAAAAATTCACAAAGAAATATAGATAGCTGCAAATCATCAGACACAAATGGCCAGGTGACTATCAGCCTTGGGATTCCAAGAGAATTTAGTGGCTTTGAGTGATTTGGGACAAGTATTCTTCCCATACTTCCATATCCTCTCTCTTCTCCCTATCTTGCTTAGGGTATTTAGTCTGTGGTTGTGTGCTCTTGTCTGCTGAAAGGAAGGTAACAACACTCTGAGGATGCTCTGAAGACCCTTCTCTCATTAGAAAGCATGTAAACTTATCTATTATACCTCACCAATTTAAAGAGTCCTACTAGAATTATCTATCTGAGGACTAGGTGTCTGCCAACTGATGAACCACCTGGGTACCATGACAAACCATTGAAAAAGTGGAGGCACCTGATCAATGAGTATTTTAATAATTCTGAGAACTAACTGGTGCCAATCACCTGATCCTTTTTGTCTGGTAACTTGTAAAGATTTTTCACCTACCTGTCAATATTTGACTGAGCTTAAGGGAATATGTGTCTGTAGAAAAGCAGCTCAATATTTTCTAATAATTATAGCCCTCAGGGAATTCCTTTATTAACTTATAAAGCCTTTGTTAACATTATAAACTTTAATACTCGGTTTTAGAAGCTGTTTTTAATAGAAACTGAAGAGTTGCTTATGTTAAATAGGTCATTAATTAAATTATCACCTTTTTTACTTGCAAAAACCTTTAACTACTTTACAACATAAAATTACTTAATATTAAAATGTTGTTGTTCCTTTCTATAACCATATATAATATTTTATAGAATAAAGGAAACAAACTGTCACTGTGTCAAAACACAGACTTTAATTTCTACTCTATTTTTCTTAAAGAAACATATGAGATTCAAAATAAGAGAAGAAATGAATTGTGAGTTTAACGACATTGTTTAAGAAGTGACCATTAAAAGTTATATGTTAACCGAAGCATCTTTACATAAAAACTAAAAGAAATTATTATAGTCATTTGCACACAGAAATCTCATTCAGCCTTGACAAAGGAAATGATGACATCAGTGATGATGTGGATGAGGGTACAGAAAATTATGCCAAATTAGATACAGCAGATACCTAAAAAAGGTGCTGTTTGAGCTCATTTTTAATGTGGATGTATAAATAAAAAGTACAAATTACTAGATTACTATACTTGGCTACTAGATCCAGGTATAGTTAATAGAGAGAAAGCTATGTTATAGGATACAAGAGTACAGGTAGGTAGGGTGAATTAGTCTGGAACTCCAGCATACAGCATGGAGACTGGAGACAGTATTTTCTAGCATACTGAAAATTTACTACAAAAGTGAATTTAAGGTACTCTAACTATACACATGCTAATTATGAAATGGGATGGATTTATTTTCTTTAAATGACTCTAATCATTTTATTGTGTGTGTGTGTGTAAGTGTGTATGTAACTATGTACCTTAAACATATTTGTGTATACTAAAGTATATTTAAAAAGAAAATGTCTACTTATTTCCTGTCACTTATTGCTGGAGCCCTAATACCCTGGCGATGAGGTTGAAGTCTGTCGACAAGGTTCCAGACTCCCCAGCGGGGAATTTAGGCTTACCAGCCATTCTGCCCCTTCCTCCCCTTTGATGTAATGGTGTCAAAAGTCTTTCATCATGTCTGCATGGCCTAGTGATACCTTAGCTGGCCGGTGTTAGCTGAGAAGGAGAAGCAGCCATTTTTTACTCAAAAGTAATTGTCTTTGTAAAATATCTTGCAGGCTTCTAAGTCCTGGCGTGTGTAAAGCTACCCATTCATATTGATAGTAACAGATAGAAGCAAAAGGGCCTAGATAGAGAAAAAATAAATATGCACCAAACAGCTAAAAACTGTAAAATAAAAACCTTCTTTGCCTACATGTCACTCTGTTCTGTTTGGGGAAGATGGAGATATTATTCAGCTAACTGTATTAAGTCAAATGTTCTTTCTTAGAGAAACAAGATAACCTCAAAGTTTGTAAGTCTGCAGGAGGAAGGACACCCGGCTCCTCCCCCCTGGGTGTGACTACATCTACATATGAAACCAGTTCCTCTGAAGGCCTGAGAAGCATCTACATACCAAAAAACTGTATTTGGCTTTTTAAACCTCTGGCCAGAGCAATTTTCTCTCTTTCTGGTGTGGGCCCTTTCCCTAGTAATGTATATTGTAAGTCTCTCCCTCCTCTTCTTGGTGTGGTTTTTCCACTGACAAGGCACATTGCATTGTCAGTCTCTCTCTTGCCCCTCTCTTTTTCTTAATATGTACACTGTTAATTCCCCTATTAAAAACGCTCTTGCGTTTTACTTCTAAAGCATGTTTGTTCCACGTGTCATTTCCTTGGGTCCCATAAAAGAACGCACTACCCTATTCGTTTGTCATTCTTCATTTTTCCTACGCTCGTACTCCCTCCTGCGTAGAGTTCCTGTGAACCCATTTGTGGGAAAGGCTGGTTCCTTCCACAACTTATGAAAAACTGAAAATATATAATTGATTAATTGACAACATACATTTTATAAATTAAATTTAAAAGTCTTATGATTAAAAAACAAAGTCTTGGGGACTTTGCATTTAAATGTTTTCAGCTTAGGAATTAGGAATAGAGATTAGAACAGTATAGAACCTTCCAACATGTTTGAATTATCAGAGTCCATGTATAAAGTGTGGATGGCAGGTAAAGTCTTATAACTCCACAACTGTAGGAGGTTGGGGGAGGCTGCGCCTACAGAGACAGCTTGAAGCTCATTGGCTAGATGAATCAGGCTAATGGATCACCCTCAAGTTCAGTGAGAGATCCTGTCTCATAAATAAGTGTGGAGAGTGATTGTATACCAATGTACACTTCTGGCCTGTACTTGTACCCCAACACATGTACACCTCACTAACAAGTACATACGCTAAATACGCAATAAGAAACTCAATCTTCAATTTTTCAAAATGAAGGAATATAAAAGAAGCAGTAAATTGCTCATTATTTAATACACACATTTTCACTTTGAGAAAATTAAAAAAAAAACCTCATGAGTCAGGAACTCAGAAATATGTCATTTGAGAAACTCATTCATCACACATGTCTTTCACAATATTAATGGCTCAGCTTGCTTGGAACAATCCAGGTTAACTTGTAGAATAATATTGATTTCATACTAGCTTCTACTTCCCTTTCAGAAATCTCTCAGTTTGGCATAAATTATATTGGTAAGTTGAGTCATTGATCACTCACTTTCCAGCATTTATTATCATCCAATTTTCTCAGGGTAGTGGGCTAATAGTTGCCTAGATTTACATAGATGTGCTCTGGAAAGGCTCTCTACTCCCAAATGCTCAATGGTGTCTACATTTAGGCACCAGTAAAAATTGGGAAAATTCTTAGTCATAGGCTACTCTGGAATTCAGAGAATGTCCTACATGCTTTATTTTGACACTGCTTACTGAGCATGTATATGATACTCTGCGCATTGACTATGAGAGAAGAAATGTAAAACGAAGCAAAAGCATTCTGCATTTTTCACTGGAGACATCTTTCATCATTACTGTTTTGTAGAATCTTGTACAAATTGTCTAAACTGGGCAATGCTTCTAATCAGTTTAGGTACTAGGAAATCAAAATAAAAACCACCAGTTCTGATGTATTTCTGATTAGTTTTGTTCATAATAAAATGCCTTAATTCAGTTACACTCTAAAGCTTTGAATGTACAACTGTCAAGAAAGCAGAAGTCACTCATGAATTGTGTTGTCTAAGGTAAATTTAACATGCTTAATATAAGGAAGCACATCTTTTTCTAGCACAGAAAAAAATCACAGAGGCAGGAATATGCTATATAGTGAGCTGGGATTATGTGTATCATTATTTTTTTTGGCAAGATAGCTAACATGAGTTAAAGTAGAAAGACTCTTAGGAGGATTAAAAGATTTCTTAACCTGCAAGTAGAAAAAAATGATGAAAGTAATACCCTGAAGGAGATTCTTAACCAGCATATTCTTAGGCTCTGTTACATATTCTAGAACTTGAAAAGTCGTAACTGTGTCAGGATTTATAGGATTGTCATTACAAATACGGATAGTCTGCAAATTTTTTGCATTATTTTTAAAAAATATTTGAAAGATTCTTTGGCTTTCATTATGAAGTCAATCTAAATATTTATGTGTCTATTGACAATGCCAAGAATACGAAAACTGAAGCTATGAAGGTTTGTAAATGCACTCTATCTTCATGTTATACTGCATTATGAAATTAGCATTCAATTAAACAACCTATATATTTTTAGATAAAAAAAACATTTTAAGTAACGGGGATGTTATTAAAATATGTTTTGACAATCACTTGTTAGCCAGTTCAGTTTCTTTCACTACTTCAGTGGAATGAATGAATACCCGACACTGCTTCTTGTACACTTTGATTTACTCTTCAGCTATGAGAAAGATGCAGGAGGAAGGTTTAGAGCTAGCAAAGAGAAGAGACTGATTCCTGGAAAAGTTGACAAACAGGGAAAGGGCAAGAAAAGAATCAAGAGCAAGGGAGAAAAAAAGGTAAGAGAAGTTAGGAGGTTTCTAAGAACATTGATTTTCTGAATATTCTCTGCTGAGTTACAACAATAGCTGGAGACCAGACTCTGATGTTTCCAGTACTTCTAAAATCAATCTGGTGTGCTGCCCAAGGGGTGGGAACTAGCTAGGAAGATTTGCTGGAAGTGTAGTTGTGTGAGCACTGGTGAGGAATTTCACTTGTTCCAGACCAAGGAAATCAGATGGCCGGTGGTTCCCATGCATTTCAGAAACGTACAGAAATTGATGGAAAGTGTGAAACATTTAGCACTAATGAAGAAAAGGGAATGATGCCTGCAAAAGTTGACAAATGGGAAAGGGGCAAGAAAAGCATCAAGATAAGGAGCAAGGGAGAAAAAGAAGTGAGAGAAGAAAAGACTCAGGAACCAGCTTAAGTGATCAGCAGACATCTGCCGTGGGTGAAGGTGGAAATCTATTTTGATAAGTGTCTAGTGTGGAGTTAGGAATCTGGTACAGATCCCTGGAGGACAGCAGAGGGACCCTCTGAGTCACTGGACGCCTAGGAAATATTCTCTCACACCATATACCACCTGTGTTTAGAAACTCAGGACTAATATTTTGTTGTCCTGATTAGCAAAAGTATAACTACTCATTTTTAGAAAATACAAAGATCACGAGAGCTACTGAGAATAGTAAAATGAGAGGGGGACTATAATACTATGATTAAGAGCGTTAAATTAGCCTTTCCATGAACACATGTCCACAAGGGGCAGAATGCTCTTGTGTAGTTGTTGATGTTTATAGAGACTTCCATCACCGTATTATGAAAACTTGACCATTCCTTCAAAATTTTAATAGAAATTTAATTATGTTTTGCCACGTTAACGCCTCATAAAACCATGTTAAACATGGTTAAACATAAAACAATGTTAAACATTCACATTTTCATTTTTTCTTTTTCTGTTTTTGTGATTTTATTAGTAGTAAAGTTAGTGTGTTAAAGGGCATGGGCAGATAAATTAGCTTAGGAAACATCACTAAAATGATCTTCAATAATTTGAACATATGAATTCCTGGTCACAGTGCCTGAGTTTTATCTTGCAATGTTTTTACCAGCATCAAATAGTATGTATTTGAGATAATTTCTAATTCAAAATATGAAAACTCACTTCTAACTTTTTAATTTCCGTGCTTACTTACGAAAATACTTCTTGTGATGATGGATAAGATGGATAGGAACTCTAATGTTTCTGTTTCATGTTGTGTGTTTTTGATCCATTCACATAGTGGTACTTAATGCTTTATATACTGATTTATTGATATTTATAGATTAATTTATATGCACAGAAAGTTTTCTATTTCCATATTGTTACGATATAATTCTTTTAAATTTGTGTTGTTTAGATTTATTTTGGTCATTTTTCTGATTATAAGGCCTAGCTAGTCTAAGAAATCTTTCTATTTTTAGACAATTTATAATTATGTAGTCCTGGCTGGTCTATAATTCATCATGTAGATAGATCAGGCTAGCCCTGTCCTCACAGAGATCTACCTACCATCTGGGTTGTGGGATTAAATAATCGTGCCACCACATTATGCCATTTTGTTTTGTTTTTTGTTTTGATTACTCAAGTTTAGTCCTCCTATATCAGATAAAACTTGCCTATAAGTTTTTCTAAAAGCATTTAGTAGTATAAAAATGATTCATTATACATAATTTGCATGTGCACACATATATACATATAGATAAATAGTATATATATTTATATATAAATTTATATATAAATATATAATATATACATAATATATATAAATATATATATATATTATATATGAGTGTTTTGTGTGTGTGTGTGTGTGTGTGTGTGTGTGTGTGTGTGTATATCAGGAAGCTTTAAGCCTGTGAGACTTACTTTAAACATGATTATAAAGGATGAAGACAGTTTCAAATACAGTAAAGTCAATGAGATTGTTCAATGTGACAGAGAAGTAAATTGTTGAAGTTTACACCTAAAAATATGCATAATAAGTTTAAATTGCAGTGAATAACACATTAGTTTCCTTCCTTCCTTCCTTCCTTCCTTCCTTCCTTCCTTCCTTCCTTCCTTCCTTCCTTCTTTTCTATAGATCTCAAGTCATTATTGCAACAGGGGTTGGATTTTGATAGGCATTATACAAGCAGATACTAAATTGGATTATATATATTTTTTATTTTACTGGATGTAAGAAAGTATGTCTGATCACAGAGGACCAATGTATTTGTGCTCACAAACAAACAAACAAACAACAAAACGAAACGAAACAAAACAACAACAATTAAAAAAAAACCCAACAGGAATTTTTCTACCAATACAGATCCCATAAAAAACTAATAATAAAAAGTAAGCAGGAAAATATAGTACATTCACTAAAATTTGGCTGTGATATTGCTCTTTAATTACTTTTTAAAATCACTTGAATGTTTACAAGTATAGAAACCAATATAAACTGAACAGAAAAATAAGCAAATACAAACACAAATGTACTTGACTGATTTTCACTTAAAAAACAGATTAAACTCATATCTCAAGATTAAAATAACAAATTGCTCTGATTAGAAAGTATTAGCTCCAGCTCCATCTCTGGCTGCACTTTATGACATCAACTGTTTATTCCTATTTATTTCTCTCGGGGAGTGGAATATAAATTGACCTTATGCATCAATGACTTTATCTCTATGCAAAATCATTACATGGACATCTCTGGTGAATTGCTTATTTCTGAGCTGATCTTTAAAAATATAAAAGTCGAATTCATAACTGTCACTTTTCTTTTTAAATTGGATTTTTTTCTGTACTTTGAACACACATTAAACTAATTTTTCAGGAATTTAGACTGCTTAGAAAGACAAAGTTAGGAAAAATGTAACATAGCAAAGGTTCAATTTTCTTACTTTGATGGCTCAAATTGGTACATCACCCTTCTCTACATGGTAGTAATATATCCAAGCTGGTGACAACAGATCTTGTAATTGGACTGCAAAATTTTCAAGCAACAATTGAATAAAGTTAAAAAAATTAATAAATTACCTTGGTTACCATTAGGAAAACATACACTTGTATTCATGTGCACATACATATACACATGTGGGTGTGTGTGTGCATGAGATGTAAACTTCTATGTTACACATATCAAAATCATTGCATCATTACCTTAAAATATCAGCATCTACTTGTTACCATTAGGTTTAGTTTTTTTTTTTTTTTTAATTGATCATTCTCAAATGAATTCTAGAATGAGGAACTGAAGTGATACCATTAATCAACACTGTTCCTTTGTTACCAGGTAAGACCTAATTTAGTTGGTATTTAGATTTCTTTATCACATTAATTTTACTCCATATGCTTTTGTGTATTTGCGCAAAAGCGCATAGTATGTCACTTAGAATTAGCTAGTTAAGATTAACAATTCTTTAGCCATTTTATGATGACTAAATATCTTAAATATCCTCTTTGTGCTCTTTTAAAAATTTAAAAATAAACCACCAGCTGCCTCCCACTGTGTAATACAATAGGTTCTCGCTCAAACCTTTAGAGGGTTTTCCTTTCTCTCCCCCATTTATCGATGTAAAAACTTAATTTTAGACACAATAGTACCTTGCCAGGACCCTTTTTTGTAATCAGCAGAGATGGAGACTTGAACCACCTCTACCTGTCTTCAACACTGTTTATCTTTTAGGAATAATTGAGGACTAGCAGCTAAGGAAATAACCAATTTCACATTCTGGACACCATTAGCAAAGCCAGGTGCAGAGCAGTCGAATTCCTTTCTGCTGATGGGAAGCATTTGAGAAGCAAGCTAAGGAATTCCTCTGTCATCCTTGGATTACTTACCGTATAGATTGTCAATCAGTTTCTGTGTTTTAAGCAAAAAATAAAAAAACAAAAAAACAAAAAAAAAACCATTTCAAAAATGTCTAATTCTGAAGCAAAGAAAAACAAAACAGGAAGTCAGCCATTGACATTCATTTACATATTGTTAGTGCTACTTCTGCATCACAGAACACCTGAGCCATTGCATTGGGGGTGCCTGGTCCAAACAACTGAAAATTTGTCTATGCAGTTCTTTAAGGAAGAAAGATTCTTGAAGGGCACACAAAGAGGTTTGGAATCTTCCTACTTGAAATTATATTACTTTTATTTGCAATAATGAAACTGTCATGTTTATGGTGTTTATGGTATGAGGCATAGTACAGTCAATTAGGTTCCAGTTTCATCTAAATTTGTTAAAAAGAATTAGGAGAACCAGAGCTATTCACCTGTCCATCTACTACATTTGCCTCCTCTGTCTAACAAAACACACCATACCTTCTCATTGTATTTCATTTAATTTAGATAGAGTCTTACTGTGGCCTAGAGCAGTGGTTCTTAACTTTCTTAATACGGTGATCTTTTAATACAGTTCCTTATGTTGTGAGACCCTACCATGAAGTTATTTACATTGCTACTGCACAACTGTAATTTTGACTGTAGCAGTATACCTACTGGGTGGCTCAGCACAGAAGACAAGGAGGCATTTTTCATGGATGCAAACCCTTTCAGACCTCAGCAGAGGCTACTACCATTATGGCCAGCACCTTCCTGAACAGTGGAACCTTAAGCATCTGAGCTCAGGTATTTTTACCGATTCAGACTCCTCAGGTGCAGATTATAAGCAATCAAACATCCCCCACAGAAATCCAACACCCTCAGACAATACAAAACTCCAAGACCTGGGCAGACCCTCACCCAACAGTGTACAAAACGATATTTTAAACACAACTAAAAATAAACTTCTACATTTGATAGTGTAATGAGTTGTAATGTAAATGTCTGATATGTAGATGATCTTAGACAACTCCTGTGAAGGGGTCCATCCAACCCCAAAGGAATTGCAACCCACAGGTTGAGAACCACCGGCTTAGAAGCTCTCAAATTCAGTGTTCTTCTGTTTTTACATCCCAAGTATCCGGACTTCACACATATGTTGCCATTCCTGGACTGGTTTTTGTTCTGTCATGTAATATAGTTGTATCACAAGATGTAATAACATAGCAAACAATGTACTATATTTTAAATTGTTCTGTATTTTTATACCTTTTTTATATTTTTTATTTATATTTTATAGTTTTACAATATTTAATGTGTGCATTTGGGTTTCTTTTGTTGTTCTTTTTATTTATTTATCTATTTAGTATGTGTGTGTGTGTGTGCATGTGTGTGTGTGTGTGTGTGTGTGTGTGTATGATCATGGCACAGTGCCCATGTAGAAGTTAAAGGACAGTTTGTGGGAGGTCATGTCTCTCCTTCCATCATGTGAATTTTGGGGATTGAACTCCAGTCATCAACTTGGTGGCTAGTGCCTTTAACAAATGAGCAATCTGATCAGCATGGCACATTTAATTTTAGGGAATTCAATTTTTCAAAAATTCCTTACTAAAACTGATTTCTCAGTGTAGCAACTTACTTTATAGTTTCATGTGATTTTAGCAAGTTATTCTAGGAGTGCATTGGTTTGCAGTTCTTTTTTTAAAAGTTATTTTATTTACTTATTTTTTAAATTAATTAATTGTTTTTCTTTCCTATAATACATCCCAACACTCCTCCTCCCCTCCCTCCATTCCTCCCAGCTCCCTCTATCTCCACTTTCCCCCAAATCTACCCTCCTTGCCCTCACCCACCGACCCCCACCCCTGCCTCTCCCCTCCAAAAGACCAGTCCTCCAGGTTTACTGTTTAAACAGGGCACAACAAGATGGAAGAAGGCCAGTCACTAATTCCTACATCAGGGGTGTACTAGGCAACTCATCAGGAGAAAATATGTCCTATGGACAGATATCAGAAATACCTGCCCTCCTCAATACACACACTCTAGTTTGTAGGATCTCTATAGCAACATCAAGCCAGACAACCACAAGACATATCTAGGGGACCCTGCAGCTTAATGAATTTTATAAGCAAATCGATGGAACTAGAAAAGAGCACTATGAGTGAGATAACCCACTCCCAGGAAGACAAATATGGTATATACTCACTTATATGTGGATATTAACTATTAAACAAAGGACAAATTTGCACAGACCCAGAGAGACTATGGAATAAGGAGAGCCCCAGTGGGGACACAGGTAAAAGGGGAAATAGAACAGATGGTGCAGGTGGGCTGTGGGAGGATGGGAATGGAAAGAAAAGGGACCAGGTTGGGGAGAGAGATGGAGGGAGAGAATATATATAGACATGACTGGAATTATTTGCAATTCTTATTTATATATTCTTTAGTTAGAAAGCATTTTGTTAAAAATGAAAAATTTAATTTAGAGGTTAATTTCTTATTTAATCATATTTGTATTTAACAGACATTTGTGAATTTTACCTGGGTGCTAGTCATTATATAAGGCATTGAGAATTCATAAACCTGCTTTATTTGTCACTATAAAGTGAAAATTATTTAGGTTGACTATGAGACCATCTATAGATACTTCTTTAAAATACTTTTGTCTTTCTCAGAAATACATTTTTCAACCTGTTTATTGTGAACATGTGATTCCTCTTGTGTTTTGTTTGCTAGTGAAACTGTAGGGAAAGATGGTGAAATCAGGAAGATGTGGAATCTGGTAACAAGTCATGGTAGATTTAATGACAGGAATATTGCTGGTCTCTCTGAGTAGATTAGGTCTCTTGGGAGTAGCTTTGTCCCCCACACTTTGTTCATCACTCTTACATGAGGCAACTAGATATCATTATCCAATTCCACCTCCAGATCTCTGGTCTAAAATATATTGTTCTTTATAAAACATTGGTTTTGTGAATTTTTGTTACTTTGTATATAACTTGACAACACAGAACATTTTATAAAATGGTCCCATCAACGTGTCAAGAGCCATTTGAAATTAATATATATAGGTGTATATATATTTATTTATTTATATATTCATATTTATATGTGTATTGGTTTTGCATTAATTCTAAATTATTGACTAAATTGTGGTACTTTAGACCATAAAGTTAGAAAATGATTAATAAGTTATCACAAAATAATCACTTTTAAGGAACAGTCACCTATCCAACACTTAATCTGTTCATTCAGCTAACAAACACGGAGTGCCTCAAATGAGCTAGGTAATATTTCTAGGCACTGGTAATGAAGCAACTAAATATGACAAAAGTTCTTTTTACAAATCTGAAGCTGAAATTGCATAAGGAAGGAGACAGGAATTAAACACATGAGTAAGTTTGGAAATAATAGTGAAAAACAGAAGGTATAATTAGAGTTTGGGTAGTACCTATCAAAAATTATCATTTTAATAAAGTAAATATGTTTGGGTTTTTTTTGCAAAATATCATTTGAGCAAAGAATACCCCAAAGTGGTACTCCCCCCAAAAAAAGCCACACAGCAGGTATGTTCCTAGAATGTTCAGTGAATACAATACAACATCACAGAAGTGTGTATGGTAGGATGACATCATTTTTTAATTAAAAAAGATGCACGTATAGATGTACATCAATAGTCAAAACAGTATGTAATGGTAGAACAAATATTTGTTTTCTCTTATAGGAATAAAAGGGTAATTTTGAGTTTCTGTCTTCTTCCCTGATAGATAGCTTCCTCTAATTTAAGTTAAGACTCTTTGCTGAGAGGCTGACAAAAATCCATGCATTGAATAGCTCAATAGCCTCTTATAGTAGAAACAGTGCATGATGGTGACTTTCCATATACTGCAGCCTGATAAAATCTGTTTTAGTTTTTAAATTCCATCTTCATTTTGGATGTGTTGGGGATCAAGTCCCTATATATACTAATAATTTAAACTTTTCATTTTAAGAAAGACTATTTCTAGTGTTCAATAGCTAGAGAAGAAATAGGATTGGAGTTAATACTTTATAACTGAATATTTCACTTAGAGTTAAGAAGTGCTGTCCTCTGGTCCCAGGACTGTCCTAATGGTTAATAACTCACACTCTGGACAAGATTATCTGGTTACTGCTTTGGGTTTGTCCATAATTTTTATGTGTGATCTTGACATTAATTTCTCTTATGCTGTCTAGGATTCCATACCAAGAAAATGCCAAAGGTGATATTGCTTTGAATGCTGTACTGTTCAGAATATTGTCTGACACAAGCACAGTGCCACATCCTTCCTAAAGTTCACTTAAACTCCAAAGTCCAGGTTCTCTCCTGAAATAATTCCTTAAATACTATTCAAAAGCATTGTCAAGTAAGAATTCAATAAAAGAAGCCACTGTCCATTAAACATCTGAAGGCAATGTGAATTATAGATTATAGGTACGGAAAAATATATGAGCATTATTTAATGGCCTTATGATTTATAACGTCTCTAGGTTTTTAAGGTCACTAACACTTAAAGTACAATTCTCCCTTCAAACTTATCTGTCAAGAAAAGGGTTGACAGGCATTCTAACAGACAGTCAGTAGGGGTAGAGATACGGGTCTAAACCATTCACTGCTTTAACCCTCATGTAGGAACCAAGATGCACGTTCTTCTGCTTATCAGTGTCTTTGATTTTTTTTGTAATAACAAACTACTCTTGGAGGAAGTCTATGTTTCACATACCTGGACTCATTAAGCCAGATGTGATATAAATGTCTGCCTCTGCCCAGACTTTTCACCTAAACTAATTGTTATTTGTACATCTCTATTTTCTAATATTACCTCTGGGCATTCTCTTAAGGTAAAACACAGCTTTATAATGCCCTTTCCAATCATCATCAGACTATTTGTTTCAGGGTAGTAATTAACTTCCTGCTTAATTTGTCACACTTAATTTGAAATTAGACACGCAAGACCATTAGAGACTGCTTATGCTGTTTGCATCTGGATGAGGCAGTAAGCACTGGCAGGCTTGATTTATCACTCTTCATTTAAATTCCCGTGCCAATGATTTTAGTTCCTAAATGTGGTGACTGACATTTATGGATTTCAAAATCAAAGTGAAAATAAGCTACAGTTAAGAATTCAACAGCTCAGATCAATGAATAAAACAGTTTTATAACTGTGCACCCAGTGGATAAATCTTAAGGGCTTGATCAAAAAGTGCATAGTGTTCAGATACAGCTCTCTGGAAAGACAACCAGTATTCCACTGTAATGGCTACATATAAATCACTATCAGAACTGTGAAACTTGCCACAGTGCCAGGTAAATTTGTTTCCAGATGGAAACTGTTTTTCTGCTAAACTTTCTTCAAAAGAACAACACCCCAGAGTAAGCTCCACCCTCTGGCAAATCTCATCTTTGATATTCAGAACACTTTATCCAGCATGGCTTATAATTGAGAAAACACAAAATGTTATCATTACTAAGATCTTGTCACATAATGTGTATAATAATCTCCTAAATGGCACAATCATGATTCTGTACTTTTCTATCAACCCCTGACTCTGGTGTACATTTTGACTCTAAAGATAAGGACACAAGGGTTTGGGTTTTTCTATGGTCCTGTGAGAGACAGATGGTGAGGATTTGTTCTACCCTGTGGTGTCATGATCCCAAGGTTGCCACTCCTAAGAGGGCTGATAGATTCATTCAGGATAAAGCTCATTCAGGTAATATTATACCTCATGTCTTCTCATCTAAGTAACATTTAAAAACAGCATGCTATAATTTAACACATAACACAAAATGGACCTTTAAACTTTGCTTTACAGCCTTGCTTGCTGTGCTAATATCATGTTCCCAGTCGAGTAAAGCCTTAGAGATTCGACCACACTAACTTTCTTAATTATAGGATGAGATGGAACGTGATAGTCACATATGATTGCTTAATAAATGATTGCCCATTCATTAAGCATGCTTTAACTGAGTAACTAAATGGCATGTAGTATTGTTCAAGTCCCCAGAGAGTGAATGAAATCATAAAGTACACTTAAAAAAAAAACTCCAGTCCACACAGGGCTTGTCGTAAATAGCCGAATATCCAAATTATATTTGGAGAGTATTTCCTCCTGGAATGAACTGAAGGACCGAAGGGCACAAACAAGTCAGTATGGAGAAAGTTTCACAGGGGTTATTTTAAGAAATAAACAGAAGACTAAAACAAGTGGCAAAGGAAATACATGAGGTTAAAATAATAGAGATGGAATTAGAAAAATAGGACAAAGAAAACAAATAAATATTCTTGTTGCTATGTCTAAACAAAGAAAATGGTTCATACTTCTATATACTGGTTTTAAGATGCATGTTCTTATTTTCCCGAAACCACCAAGATTTTTATTCTATTGGTTCTACTTTTTATCACTATGATGAAAGGATATGGACTTGGATGTGGGGGGAAATAATTGAGATACTTTTTCACCTTCTAAAAACAACTGGTCAACTTCTATCATTATGGGCATTTTCTGGAATGCCTAAAGCATCTGGATAAAGTCTAAAGTATAACCTGTACAGAATGCTAAAATAGCATTTTAGGATATGTGACCTTGTATCTTTAACTACAAATTTTAAGTTTTATTTTATCTTCTATGTGCATGTGACTATGTACAAATATGTGCACACGTGTTAGGGTGCTCTCAGAGGCCAGAACAGAGTATTAGATTCCCTGGACCTGGTGCTAGAGACATCTGTAAACTCCTGAGGTGGGTGCTGGAAACTGAACTTGAGTCTTCTACAAGAGCAATGCAAGCTCTTACTTAACTGTGGAGTTATTCCAGCCCTGCTATTGAATTCTGTCATGCTATTTGATAGTATCACTTGGCTTTATACTTTTTTTCCTCCTTTGTAGTTTTAATACATTATCTAAAGTTAGAAAGTTTTGTATTTTTTGAATGAAGCCAGATTTTACTTGCGTGCTCAGTGATACTTACCAGCATTTGCTAAGTGCTTTAAGTCGTTGTGTAATTCTGATATAGTACAAGTTTGTCAAATCTTTTCTACTTCCCTGTACTCTGTAAATGACATAAATCAATATTCTTAAATCTGCAAAGAAATTTAGCTCTGACACTAGCAATCCTTTGGAAAATTTTCAGTTCAATACTAATGTGTCCACTTTAAATTCCCTGTCCTCTGAATAGACTCAGGTTTTATTAGAAAACCATAATATTTCATACAGAGCTTTAAATTCTATGCACATAATTATTATATGGTACACTAAGTGTTAATTTATACCTTCTCATTTCTGTGTCATTTTCTTTATCTCATCTTTACTTTTTCTCTCTTCTCCCCCACTGTTGACTAAGCTTGTAAGTGACTGACTGGCTGATCCTTTTCTTCACAATCGGCCATGTAATTGACTTAATTTTTGTCTGTGATTCTTTTGTTCTCAAATACATAAATTGTTTATTTTAATCCATGTTATTACCTTCTTTGTATTCATTATTTCTTTTAGAACAGAAAAGCATTCCTGGAACTGGCATTGTATGTAGTTGTATGCTTCCCAAGGTGGATGCTCTGAACAGAACTCCAGTACTGTGCAAACGTAGCAAGCTCTCTTACCTACTAAGCCTTTATCTAGCACAGATATGTACCTTCTTAGTGAAGGCATTGTATATCTTTTGACTATTTTTTATAATTTTTTTCTAGACCAAACTTTTGTATTTGTATATACTATTGACTTTAAAAAGTAAAAGACTTCATGCAGAGTTACTGATTACAGGAATATTCATTATATTATATATTCATTATATATAACTTGACTGAATTTACACAGTTGCATAGTGGCACTTCAGGGATTAACTCAGGGTTGATCAGATTTTGACCAGCTGTTTCCTGATTCTACATATAGCTAAACTACTGGGAATACCCACAGAAAAATGTAATGACATTATGAGTTATAAATCCATGAGTATGCAGATGGTAAATAGCAGACAAAATTGTGTACACAGCATATGAAATTTGGAACCCTAGAGAATCATAAAAGCAAATGGACAATGATCTCTCTTGTCTTGTCTCAGGGCATCCCTGCTTAGATTGTCACAATGAAACATTGTGCCTTCTGTACTCTGCTCTAGGACAATGGAGCTATCAACAGAATGCTATTGTTGAATATTTGGTGAGCACCTTATTACCAAGGGGCAAGCATGTTGGCGTAATAAAGCATTTGAGTATACTAGAAATTTCTCTCTCTCTGTGTTTGTGTGTGTGTGTGTGTATGTTGTATATGAAAGTATCTACAACCCACATTCTCACTAAATTCACCAATTTATTTAGCAAATATTTTATGTGGCAGTGCTGTTGAGATTTGGTGTCTAAATAGTTATCGACAATGTAGAAATGGCTGACATATAACTAAAATAAAAGGTTTTTTAAGTACTACAATGGGGGCAAATATAAAGAGCTATAAAGATCTGGTGTTGTGGTCCAGTCTTGTAATCCTAGTGTTTAGGAGGCAGAACCAGGAAGATCATTACAAGTTTGAGCTTGGGGGAGGTATTGAAAGAGGACATCCATTCACTAGAGCACTGTTAGGTAAGAGGTAGCAGATATTTAAGAGCTTTATTGATGCACAGCAGAAGAACAAACTATGGTTTTGTTAAAGACGAACTGAGTGGCAATGGAAGAACATTTTGATTCACATAGGATAAGTATATTTACAACCTGTGAGTCAAGATGTGCTCCCCCGTACAATAGTGACACCAACTCCCTGCTTGAATTTGAGGCATGTATAGGATGCCAGGTCAAGAGCCCATGACAGTGAGTTATTGGCTAACGTCATAGGCTAAAAGATGGAACATAATATCCTTATTTAACTAAGTTGATAAAGCAACAAAATGTCTTCTAAATATCTATGTATATACCCATATAAAAAGGATGCCTGCAACCTTAATTGGAGATTCTATTCTTTGCAGTGAACAGGAGTAAACATAAAGATTTGTGGCTGATGATGCTGAAAATAAGTGATAGCTTTGGACTTAGCCCTGTGGTGGTTTGAATGAGAAGTCCCCCCACCCTCGCCATGGGCTCATATGTTTTAATAGTAGGTCTTTAGTTGGTGGAACTCATTGGGAAACATTAGGAAGTGTAACCTTGTTGGAGTAGGTGTGTCATTGGGAATAGGCTCTGAAGTTTCAAAAGACTCATGCCATTCCCATTGTGAATAGGCTCTGAAGTTTCAAAAGACTCATGCCATTCCCATTGTGCTCACAGCCTCCTGCTTGTGGATCAAGATGTGATGTCTCAGCTACTGCTCCAAGGACATAACAAATGATTTTGCTCTGTCATAGACTTTAAACCTCTGCAACCATAAGTCCAGTTAAACTTTTTCTTTATAAGTTGCATTTGTCTTTGAGTTTGTTAGAGTCACAGAAAAGTAACTAAGACAGAAATTGGTATTGAGGAGTGTGTCATTGCTGTGATAAACCTGACTGTGTAACTTTTATTAATTTATTTATCTATTTTTGAGGAATGTGGAAGACTTTGGGTCTTCGGACTTGGAAAGTGGTTGAATACTGTAAGCAGAGTTTAATGGACTATCTTAGTAGGCTCTTGGGAGACAGCAGTGTTGAGAGCAATGTGGACTGTTAAGAACTTCAGAGAGGAAGAATATTAGCAACTGGGCTAGAGAATTCTACTACAGCTTAATTGAAAAGTAATGGACTAACTTCTTTGGTGGCAGAGATTTCAAGATGGCCTAAAACTGACTCTGTTGCATGGTTGTTATTCATCACTCTTATGCAGGACTACAATAAAAAGAAAAAGAGCAAATGGAGAGAAATAAAGTACACAAAGTTCAGTTTGAAGAGAAAAAGAGCACTATGAAATTTAATGTTGGAGCCAAGACTTGTGCTGAAAGAGATAAACAGAGTAAGGAGAGACCTGATCAGAAATCAAATAAAGGGAAGACTATTCTCAGGGAAAGACCCCACCCAAATATACTTGTAACTTCTGAAAAAAAAAGCCATAAATAATTTTCTGTTTTAAAAATCAACAAATTAAAGCTGACACAAATGTGATGCAACAGGTCAGGCTTCATCTGAAGTGGGAAACCAAACTTACCATTGTTGTCCACATGGTTCTGGCTTTAGAGTCATGAACGATAAGTTGTTAAAGGGATTGCGAAATCTTTTTCTGCAGTTAAGGAAGGCTGTTGATGCCAGGCATGTGGCAGTGGAGTCCCTGCATGGCGCTCCTGAAAGAACACTGCTTAAATCTCTGCAAGTGAAGCCTGAATTGTATTAGAGATCACAAGATATTAGGTTCCAGAGCCCTTGGGTATCTGACAAGAAGAGATGCATGCAGAGAGCTGAACTGGAAAGATGATGTATATTGCAGGAAGCAAAGTTGGAAGGGCAGAGCCATCTAAGCTCTCTGACACCATACATGGAACTACATGAGTTTGAGTTTGCCAAGCTGGATTTCAGTCTTGCTTTGATCCAGTATTTCCTCATTATGCCCTGATTCCTCTCTTTTGGAATGATAATGCATATGCTGTGCTACTGTAAATTTGAAGTATGTAATTTGCTCTTTGATTTTACAGGGGTTAAATTAAGAGCTTCCCTTTACTCTCAAAAGACACTTGGACTTTTAAATAGTTTTCAGATTGTAAAAGACTTAACTGTATGCATTTTGCATTATGATATGTCCATGAGACCATGAAGGCCAGGAAGCAGAATTTGGTGGGTTGAATGAGAATGACTCCCATAGGCTCATATATTTGAATGCTCAGCCATCAGTTAGTAAACCTGTTTGGGAAGAGTTAGAATGTGTAGCCTTGTTGGAAAAAGTGAGTCACTGGGAGCAGGCTTTGAGATTTCAAAGAACTCAGGGCATCCCTAATGTGCTCTGGATTAAGATGTATGCTTTCAGCTATGAATCCACATGTATGCCACCATGCCTTTGCTCTGCCATTATATACTCTAATCCTCTGAATATATAAGCCCAATTAAACTCTTTCTTTTAGAAATTTCCTTGGTCATAGAAATAATAGAACAATAGAAAAGTAGCCAAGACAGCATAATAGAAGCCATCTATACCTTTCTAAGTCTCTGGGAACATTGTAGAAGAAGAGGCAGTAAATATGTAAGAACAAAAAGATAGGGAGAAGGTCTTTGAAATGCCATTCTCTCAGGAAGACACAGTCACTGCACTCTTGAACACAGCAGTTGGAGTACTTGCTCTGGATCCTCATAAAACTGGCCTTGTCACCAGTGAGTCACAGGTCAGAGAAGTGCTCACTAGTACTACACCTTGCTTTGGAACTAATGGCTACCTATAGATTACCAGAGATAAAGAGTCATTGCCTTCTGTGAAGAACCCACTTATGAGGCCCCATATCCCAAGGATAGTATCAAACCCTGATCACTTGTAGAGCCTTGTTAAACTCTACTGAGTCACAAAAATAGATATTAATATGTGACAGAAATTGGTAGGGAAGAATAGGTCATAGTCAGGAGTGGGAGGGGAAAATATGGTAGACTGAGTGTAATCAGTATGCTTTATAAACAAAAATATATCAAAGTACACACTAACATATGCTTATATGTGCACATACTATCCTTGAACATAATTTACTGAACAATTATCTGTGAGTTCTGCAGGCTGAGTGCACTTTAAAGAATGAATACATCAAAAATAAATGCAAATAATTTCAGGGAGTTTTCTATACTTATTTCAAGGGAAAAGCCTTCTTTCTCAACTTAGTTAAAAATTTGCATTTTACAAACATATATATATATATATAAATGAACATTGGTATCAACAACTAAATCCATGCTCTGGTATTGAAATCATGCATTGGTATTTCAAAATAATTAGTACAGTATGAGACAAATTATAGGACTACCATTTGATTATTTTGTTTTTAATCTTTCATTATCAAAAGTTTTGCCCATGCCTCATAGAATAAATGTGTGGTCAAACAAGTAGGCTTTCTTTCTTAAAAATAGAGAAGCAAAATGTCACATCACTACTAATCACTTATCACTTTTTAAAAACTGAATTACTTAGTAACATTTCAAGCACTCAGTTCTTGAATCTTGAAAATTAATATTGAATCAGGTATTATTTATTTAATTTAGTCTCTTTTTTTTTCACTTGGGCATTTACTTTTAAATCTTAGAGAATGAGATGTTGCAATCTTCCTATAGTAAAGCAAGTAAACCAAGCCTCAAACAGGCAAAAATGCATTTATTTTCACTGTAGCATGTATAGCACATTGCTCGTGGTATCATAGTCACTGATCATTTTAGGTTGTGGAGAAAAATAGAAGAAGAAGAGTAATGGCATTATTTGAGTATGTGACTTGGCTCTTGATGTGCTCCCAAAGTTCATGTAGGGTTCAACCCTCAGTTCTTGTTATCTTGAAATGCCCAAAAATTTTCCTTTATGCACACATTTATTTTTAGTTAAGTATAATGGTATGATGAAATATGCTTTGTTTGATTCCTGGGCTCCAGGAAGGTCTAGGTGGACGAATGTCCACCTCACAAAACTGTAGGCTGGGTTCTTTCTGTCACACTTACCTCCTCTCAGAGAAGCTGAGCGATCTTCAAATCCCTAATGCTAGTTTTCAGTAACTGCAATACCGATTTTAGCCAATATATTGATCTCTTGAAGAAATGACCCCATGCTTCATCTGCTTCACATTTCCAGTGGGAGATTCAGAATAGGAATTGTAGGAATTGTCACTTTCAGAACTGCCAGACTTCAAGTGTCCAGGTGTGTGTGTGTGTGTGTGTGTGTGTGTGTGTGTGTGTGTGTGTATGTGTATGTGTGTAGGGGGGAGAGGTGGATATCACTCCCTGTAGACACTGTATCTCAGTAGGAACAAGTTTTATGGTAGTGGCTTGAGTGAGAGACTCCCATAAATCTCTGGCATTTGAAACTTGATCCCTAGTTAGTGGCTCTTTCTAGACGGTTAGGAGGTGTGGCCAGGTCAGAAAAGGTGTGTCACTAGGAGTGAGCTTAAAGTTTCAAAAGCTATCTATCATCCCAGTGTGCTCTCTCTGCCTTCTGCATTCAGACTAGATATGTGCTCTTCATTTTCCTGCTGCAATGCCTTTGTTCTGTGCTCATTGTTTCTAACCTCCCGCTGAAACTATAAACCCAATCAAACATTTTTTTCTGACAGTTGCCTTGGTCAGGGTGTTTTATCACAGCAATAGAAAGTAACTAATATTCTGAGATAGCCTTTTCCCACCAAACCTGGGGGCTCCTTCATTTATCCTGCCCTCGTATTTCTGGAGTACCCTCAGGATGGATTTAAGACATAGATAATCTCTTCTTTCCTCCATCTGACCTTGCATGATTTATATTTCTCAAATCAAACTCCCTAAGACACCCACAGCGCTTAATATTATAGAAAAAAATTGTCTAATTTCCATGATTTTGTATAGGAATTAAACATTTTTATACTTGCATTTAAAGCAAGATTAAACAATATAAAAATTAATTATAAACTTCATGCTACTAGACAATAGAAGCCCTATGACGCACTGGGAGAGAAATCACAGAGACAAAGAGCTGTAAACTGTGGTTCCTTTCATGACCCTTTGCTCTGCTTTATGAACAAAGGTTACCATGTTTTCTTTTTTCACTGTGCAGTAGAGATTATCTATCAAGAACTGTCCATTTCAGAATGAAAATCAAATAGAAAATGCTGAGGAATATGTGGCAAAAAAAAAAAGCGCTATTTGAACTACAGATTCCATGTAGAATTTTAGGTTAATTAAAAGATCAGTAATTGGTGTTTAAATGGTACAGTTGAAGAATGTATGGCAAGTCAATGAATATTACATATTTAATAATGATAAGGCAAATATATATACATTGACAAATTGAAATTTTTGGATAAATTAATGTGCTTTCACTGTGCTTTCTTTATGCATATTTACCTCAATACTTTCAGAAAATATTAAATAATTACAACATAATATTTAATAATAATAATCAGAAATGAATTGCTTTTCTAGATTAGTCAATTAGTCAAGTTATAAAATCAAGGTTACTTTCCTCTTTCAAATAAAAAGTTGTACTGGCATCACTAGCCATTTGCCTGGTCTACAGAATTGCTTTCTATCACTGGCCTTTACAGAAAATACAGACTACAATCCTAGTCAGTGGTCTTCAATTTAATTGGCCATTAATTACCAGGGCTCATTTTCATAGGATTAAGTGTTTGGTTAATCAGTCTTTTGAATCTGTATGTGCAATGGTTAATTTGGTTAATGGTTCTTTTTAAACTGTACGTGCAAATGCAATGAAAATTGTTAACATAGGAGTAATGGTAGGTCTTACTATTTTAAATTAAAGAAATGTTGTAGTTTTCTTTCTTTCAAATATGCAAAAAAAAAGAAATAGTCAATAACCCTAGAAGTTAATAGCTTGAAATCAAGTTAGGAATAAGTATGCTTCCTTGAGAAAAAAAAAAGCATAACAATATTAAAGGATAGTTAGCTGTTGATTATAGCCCTTCGTTGTAATGTCTGTAGGCAAAGCACTGAAGGATCTAATGTGGATGAAATTAAGCATTGCCAAGGAATGCCCATGCAACTGTATTTTCTTTTTACTTTCTAGATACTCTGCCTGAATTTAAGACTTTGCCCTTTAAGTGACCACTTTCTGCCATAGACTTTTACTTATCCACAGGATTTTCTCTTAGATTCAGGAGCTACTCAAGTTTCACATTTCAAGAGAGGCTTTTGGCATCTCTGGCCAACCATTCCTTCCAAATCTCTTACTCTACTTAGTTCGCATTCACAGGGAGCAGCTATGTGAATAGTGACTAGGACAGCAAAGATACTTTTAATTTTCCTTTATGCTTGTATTGTTACAACCCTTGAACACAGAACAGCAGAATAACTTTTAAATATGTCTTTTCCAATTGATTAAATGTATGAATGAAAAACTAACATACCATTTGTGTCTTTTACTAATACAGTCTATTCATTGAAATAGGGAGTTATATGATGGTTTATTCTATGTATAATGACATATTTTCTTTGTCTTCCAATAGCATATATATGAGATGGGAAAAATCCATTATTAAAAAATTAACACAACCAGTGCTCTAACCCCTGAGCTATGGAACATTTACCTGGAGAAGGAAAGTTCCCTTTCTTGGGAAATGTGGTTACTGTAGATTATCCATTCTCCAGTGAGTGTCCCTACAGCCATTTGCATGTGACCAGAGCCAAATAGAATCATGGGGATAAATAATAATAATAATAATAATAATAATAATAATAATAATAATAATAGATATAAAAGAGAACATAAAGTTGTATGGATACAAGTTGTTGGGTCCTGGAAGGAAGTAGAAATGACATTGCCACTTTCTGTGGCAGACGACTGGGAGCTGAGTCACTGACTGTTTCTCAGGAAATTAATTTCTAAGGTCCAAGGTCTTTTTCTATATCAATTACTCAAAGATGCTCAACACTAAAAGATATTAGGTTTGGAAATAATGTGATGTTTTGCAGGAGTAAAAACAAACTTTACAATTACAGATTCTAGCATAATTTAATATTTGGCAGGGCTATAAAGTTATTTAGCAATGATTAACTAGACTGACATTTCAATTATCGTCAATAAATAAAATATTCTGTGCATTTTTCCCAGAGAGCAAATCATTTCCTGAGGAGACAGGAACATGTTAACACTTTAATACAAGATGTCTATAGCTTTAGACTCTGCCATTTGCTTAGGTTGTAATAACATGAACAAGACAGCATACAGCAATGCCAGCATCACAATCGGGTTAAGTCATGGTTAGTTCCTGATTTTACAAAAAGCAAACCTCATACTACCTACTGTCTTGTAGTCAGTATATTGTTAGTAAATATTTAAAACTTTCTTTCTTTTTTTTTTTTGCACTTTGAATAGCATTGTTCCAGTTTTAGAGAAAAGTTGTTTTCCACATTTGTTTGAAACAATGAGGGTGAAAAGAGAGATCCAAAGATAAAGCACATTAAAGTGTGAGCATAAAGAGGAATGATGCTTACTCCATGTCTAACTACATTCTCCAAAATGGCACTAAGGCTGATATTTTAAATAGGTTGTTTCCAAACTTCAGTGAACTGTAAATTGAAAAGTCATCTCAGGTTTGCAAATATATAGGTATGTTTTGCAGATTGAAATCTATTTCAGTGTCAGCTCAATTAATTACAGCTGCCAGAACAAACATACGGAATTTACAATGAAAGGATGAGCCTGAGGCAGATTATATTTAATTGTCACCCAAAGGTCTGAAGGTAGAGATGAAGGCATTGAATATATATTTTAAGAAGGTAAAGAATTTGACAACTGATTGCCACTGATAATAATTGATTTAATAACCTTTTAGCAGCATCAGCAGAATTAATTTTAAGTGGCATTTTTTTTTTTTTTTTACTCTGAACAGGTTCTGCACACACAAAACCTACACAAGTTCAAGTCAGACAAAATTCCAGCATGGAGAACAGAGAATGGGAAGTAAGCAAAAAGTCCTACTGCTAACCAAGAAGTCATTTGCAATTGATAGCTTCTTGGAGAGGGAAAAGCTTTTATTTTTTTTCAATGGAGTAACTCTGGGTATATCAACCACACTCCAGGAAGAACTCATACTCAGAAGTAGTTGACTAACACAAAACAGACTCCATGTTTTGTTTCTGGGGGGGAGAGTTGGTTTCCTTTTCTAAGAATGAGAAAGAGATGAAGTTTGATGGGTAGAGAGAAGGGGGAGGAACTGGGAGGAAAAAGATCAAAATACATTATATAAGTCCTCACTACATCATAATAGATTCCAGGAAGTTTCTACTGCACGGGTTTCCCACACTGCTCCTCAAATGCCTCCCCAGACAAATTCCAGTCATCTCCTGGAACTCTTTCTGTCTCTTCACCCAAACATGATCCTTAAAATTCAAAAGAAGGTGTAAGAGCACCTATAACTGGAGTTACAGGCAGTTTTAAGCTGCCTGATACGGTTCTAGGACCTAAATCCTGGTCCTCTGCAAATAGCAATAAGGACTCTCAAAGGCAGAGCCATCTCCCAGTCCCTACTATTATACTTGTAATGAATTATCTCATTTAAAAGTATAGAACAATTTATATTATGTCTCTGTGATAAAGAAGTAGATGTAATGAACTTTTATTTATCTTAGAGTGAAAGGCTGCTCTCTATATGAAGGAAATTATGTAAACATGTTTATAAATGTATTTTGAGCAGAAAAGTCCACTCAGTTTTTGATTAATTCCCTCCGATGTTAACTACTTGCATAAGTATAGTACAAGAAAAATGGAATTGACATTAATACACTCACAGTATAGGTATATGTGTGTTTGTGTATTTTATCATGTCTATAGCATCTTGTCATACAGCATAATCGAGACATGTAACTTTCAAGATGATTATAAGATTCCTTCTTACTACTCTTCCCAAATATATGACTCTAATATTTTCTCAAATTGTATATATATTTCAAGAGTGTTATATAAAGCAGGCCTCTCAGGACTATCATTCAAACAGGGCATAACAAGAAGGGACGACAAGGCTGGGCTCAACTCTCTATATCAAATCTGGACAAGGCAACCCGGCAGGAGAAAAAGGGTCCCAAGGGCAGCTAAAAGGGATACCTAACTCCAACTTTTAGGTGTGCTACAAGAATATCAAGCTAGATAACAACAAGATATATGTAGGGAACCCTTCAGGCTCTGTCTGCAGCTTCAGGTGCTATGAGACCCTTAGAGTCCTGGTCCATTGACTCTGTTGAGAACAAGAAAAGGAGTGGACTTTCAAACATGATCAGCATTTATAAACCCAATAGATATGACCAAAAGAAGAGCCTTTCCAAACCACATTAGGGCAATGATGTTAAAAGCACAAAACAAAGGAACAATATTAAAATATATAAAAGGAAAATGCCAAGTCAAGAAAAGAGGCAAACATATCTTTTACCAGAAACTCTAAAAGCCAGGAAATTCATGAAAGTAAATAACTACTATGAAAAAAAGGGATGTTATACAAGAGTGTAGGTGTAGATGTATATGTATGCATTGATTTATTTAATTATTCTCAGGGATTCATGGCATAGGACAGTTTATTCTTTGCTAATTCAATCCCTGGTCCAAGAGGGTTTCAGTCTCTGTAAAATCTAATATTAAGCCTAGACATGGAAGGCTTCAGCCTTTGTATAATCTAATCTTAAAGATACAAGTCTGGACCTAGAATGCTTCAGCCTCTGAGACTTATAACAGACTGGGTTAACTCTGACTTGCTATCTTCTGAACTACTTCTTTTCACTCTGATCTGTATTATGCATTCTGAACTGTAAATCATAAACAATCTGCTTCTGACTCTTTGCTTTCTGTCTGTTTATTCTGGACTTTGATTTAGCTTATGTTATGGGCTGAATTGTGCTAGCATTTCATATTCAATAGTTAAAATCTTACTCTCGGTTTTCAATAGTGTGGTATATTTGGCAATAAGTCTTTAATGAGTTACAAAGGAAACACGAGGTGCTGTAAATGATCAAAATTCAATAGCTGATGTCCATGCACAAAGAGAATTTTAGGGTCTGGATACAAGAGGAAAGACCAGGTGCAGTCTGAGAGGAGCTGACCATTTCAAAAGGCCAGAAAACCATCTCAAAAATCGGTCCTTCTGACAACTTTCAGCCTACAGCACTGTGACAGAGAAATCTGCTTTTTAAGCCACAGCATATGATGTTTATTACAGCTGATATAGAAAATTAACAAAGTATGTAAGACTAGGTTTATATTTTATAACTTCATATTACATGTGTTTATTGATGCTTTCTGTTGTAGCCTGTTTATATGCCCGTATCATTTATGGTTGCTTAAAAGATGTTTTAAGTCTTAGTGTCTTTATCACATTCTGCAAAATAATTATGGTATAGGAGACATAAAGACATATATATATATATATATATATATATATATATATATACATATATATATACACACACACACACACACACACATATATATACATATATATACACACACATATATATAAAAGTCATGAGTTGCTTGTTCCTAATGATTATATCAGAATAAAATTTTTGTGGTGCTATGACAGGTACATTTAACTAAATTTATTAAGTCATTTTAAGCCATAAAACTTCATAACTTCCATAACCTCACATGGACAATAATTTTTGAAAGTGTTTGGGGGGTATGTGGGTGTGTGTTTGTAGGTATACAAACCTTTGTGTGAATGTATTTCTTTAAAAGTGTTTAATATCATGGATAAACATGTTAGCTGGGATATTTTAAAAATAAAGATGAATAATAATTAAAATAACTTATTTTAATTTGCTTTGACATATAAAATAATGGCAGCATATTTGTGGGCCTATTGAAATCAGTGCATTTAGCAACGTTTTATTTATAGCTAGCTTCCATTGGCAAAATTAAATACACACTTACTAAGAAATACTGGCATCTGAATATATTAAAAACACAAGCACTCATATAGAGAAGCATTTTATCTTACTAGCCATACCACTTAGGATGTAACCAATCTCTTTCTTCATCTTAAAAAGGATGAAAGGAAAGAGATCATGTCCACAGTGTATTACATGAACATCACAGCTAAACTGAATACAAGCCTATCAGGAGCATTAAACATAAAAGAAGAACAAGGACAGTTTTCAGAGAACAACAGTGGGACTTACCATCTTGATCTGTGGTCACTGTAATAGCTGTGAATGGCTTGGGAGAAATGCTCAACTCAGAAACTCCATTCATGGCTTCTATTTCAAAGGTGTAATTGACGTGAGACACAAAGTCAAGTACTATGACGGAATTGTTGATCAGTCCAGTGTGTCTCGGGATGAAGCGGAGTCCTCCACCGCAGTCCTCACACTGGCTGGTGTCTAAGCCACACTTCTTACAGATTACACTGTATGTAAGATCTTTTCTCCCTCCTGTGTCACTGGGTGGGCTCCATTCCAAAATAAGGGCTGTTTCATTGATGTTAAAAGCCACATTTCTAGGAGCTGAAGGTGGCCCTAGAGGAAAGAAATTAGAAAACAAAATGTACATGTATAGACAATGAATGCTGGTAGTACTACATTGAAAATTTCATAAATACATGCTGCTTTTCTTTAATATTAATTGGAGATCATTTTCTTACAGGTACGTTAAATAACTCATTTAAATATCTAATGAAATTAAAGGAGGTAGTATTGAAGGGTGAAAACAGTATATGTTTTAAGTTTTGAGTATTTAAATTCCAACATTTAAAGTCAAAGTCAGAGTATCTCCAAAGGACACTTTTAAAGTTTATCTGCTGTAAACTATGTAATGGAAATTATGAATTATGAGATGAATATCCTTATATCCTCATTAATTATATTACCATTTTCATAACTTAAAAGAAACTGGGGTACATGAACTCATTGTGTTCAGTCTTCTAGTCCTTGTACTGTCATTAGTGTGTAGATAAAACAACCACTCATTTCCTTTGCAAAACATATAGAATCTATTTTCCAAAGACTGGGAATAAATTGTCATAAATTTAGGGTCATAAATTGTCATAAACTTGGAAATAGAAATGAAAATCAGAGGCAGCAAATACCCTTTCATAATGCCTTGCTAAGATAAAAATCATATATTTTTATTTTGATTATCTTCACAAAACACAAGTAACCTAGAGTTTAACCCTGAAAACGTCCTTAAAGAACACTCAGCCAAACTTCTCTTTATTGGCATCGAGGACACACAGCCAGTGTATAGTCACTGGTTTTCTTTACATATCACAATACACATAGTAGCTAACAGCTTTACATAAGCAGTCACCTGTTAATCTTATGCCAATCATCTGAGTCCTACACATCTAAGTTACTCTTCATTTACTGATCAAATATTACCCAAGGATCTTGTCAACAGAATCTGAGTTAAGGGATTCTGAAAAATGTCATGGAATCCAGAAACCATGAGAATATTGTTTATGAGAAATAGTTTAAAAGTAACTGTTGCTAATGTTGTTTAAGATGTTGTACCTGCTGAACATGCTTAACATGTTGCTGAACCAAGTCCCGGGATCCTTGCAGGCAGCGGTGAGCCAGTTCAGAGTTAACCACACAGACCCGGGGAGTCACGTAAGTGGTAGAGCAGACGCTCCTATTCCAGGAAGAGGAAGCCCCTTTATACCCTCCACCCAGCATCCTATTGGCTCTCGGACTGCAGGCTGCTATTGTGGCTCTTTCGCATTGGCTTGCGTCTTGCCTCGTCATCTGTCTCTGGGTCCTTCCCAGGTTTTCAGGTTGACTAGAACAGGAAGTCTTAACTGCGCATGCATCAATGGTGGGCTTATCTCTGGGCATGCCCAGGAATGTCCTGGGCTGACCCTAAGTGGGAGCCCAGCCGCACATATGTGCCCTTTGTGCGGGCTGTTTGACAAGCTGCAATTGTGCACTGTTTGGCAAACCACACATACAAGCTGTTTAGAGGCAGGCCTTGTTCCTGCTACAAGTAACTCATTACACAAGTGGATGGAACATCAACATTTCTGCCACAATTCAGGAAATTTTGTCTGAAAATCCAAAACAGTTCTACAAAAAAAATTATCAAAAAAAAAAAAAATACTACTCAATAGGTGGAAAATCTACAACGTCTTCTAGTTCATGAAGTTGCGATGTCATCATCTTTTGAATGGTAAGTTATGCTAATTCATTTGTTAAATAAATGCTCTATTCAGTGACTACTATGTGATAGATACTCTGATAGGGTGTGGCAGACATTATTCCTGCTTCATTACCTTTAATATTTAGTGGAAAAACAAGAAAAACACACCTGGATTAACAAATTCAAATGATAAGAACTAGAATTTTATATGTTAAAGGCCAGGAGCTGAAGTAAAAACTATCAGAAGGAACTAATTCTTGGTGACAACATGAGAAAGCATTGGAAATGATTTTTTTTTTTTAAAAGAAGCATAGTCAAAGAGACGAGAAGAATATTAAGGGTCAAAAGTATGTAGCGTTAGTCAAGAAAAATCTTGAAATCATGGGACAGGGAAGCACTTGAGTTAGAAAACAGATGGAAAAGTTGAGTTCTAAGGACTAGCAAGGGGCACCATATAGAACTAGTATAGTCACACTAACTAGAGTGGCTAGAAATTTTACTATGTCCAACAAAAAGAAATGTGTAGGATTATGTGTGTGGGGTGTGTGTGTGAATGCATGTGTGTGCATAGAATATATGAATGAAGGCATGCACATGCCACAGAGCTTACAGAGAGGTCAGAGGACAACCTTAAGTGTCAGTCTTCACCTTCTACTTGTTTGAGACCTGGTATTTTTTGTTGTTGCGCCACTGGGTATAATTCACAAGCTTTTGGGTATTCTCCCTGTCTGCCTTCTTTCTCACTCCTAGATAAGATTATGAAAAGCTTGCTTTATGCATCCAACTTTTATGTGGGTTCTAGAGATTGCAACTCAGGCCCTCACAATAAAAGGACTCTTCTATGTACTGAATCATCTTCCCAGTCAGACTTGAATGTATTAATATATGGGAATAATATGGTTTATGGGTTTTTTGGTTTTCCTTTTTTTGTTTGTTTGTTTGTTTGTTTGTTTTTTGTTTTTTGTTTTTGTTTTTTGAGACAGGAGTTCTCTGTTGTAACTCTGGCTGTCCTGGAACTCACTCTGTAGACTAGGCTTTCTATTACCTAACACTAGACCAATAGTGATGGGAATTTTTATTAAAGCTTGCTGAGTATATTGTTTTATTTCATTTCCTGTTCCAATGGGCTTATAGATATGTGTGCCTTCAGACTGAAAATATGGAGGGAATTATAAACAAGCACAGGATCAAGTGCAGATTTTACCTTCCTCTTAAACTTATGCATGGAAGATAAAAATTCATTATCATAATAATGTCTCACTGTGACATATTCATATTGCTGACTTTTCTCCTATTTATAATTGATAACATGAATTATTATTCATTTATACCTCTATAACTAGGAAACATTATAAATTATGTTAGTGGTGCCTATATGCATATAACTATCTGCCTGGACATATGTTAAAAAATTTAAAAAATGGAGACACCCTTCTTACTCAAGGGCTCTCAGCCCAATTTGCATGATGATTAAATAGCTTTTTAATTGCTGTTAAATTATGCCAACTAAACTGTGATTTCATGCAAATATTAAGCTGTAATGACACGTATTGAATCATTCACTAAGATTTAGAACTTGGAACAAAGAGAGACAATTAATTCTAATCCTCAGATTCAACTAAATTATGTGTCACTGGGTTTTTCTGAATGTGGCCTAATTGCTTTCTTATCATTTATAAATTATACAAAGATTATATGACACCCAGAAAACATAATGTGGCAGCATAATGCATTTAAAGACATTTGTATTGAAAATTCTTAGGGATTTCTTTATGTTGATTTTTTTCTTTAGGGAAAACAAATAACACACATTGAATAGAAGACAGCTCTTATTCTCCCCACCAGACTGACTTTATAATGAGAGAGCAGCAATTCTGACCTGTAGTGGCAGTTCTCAAGCCTAGGATGTAAAAATCTTTACTGTAAACTTTCTCCTCTTATACTTTCTACTACTAATGTTATCTTCAAGTAGGATCTCTACTCATAAACTCCTTTTGCTTCAGTTTGTATTTCTACTTTACACTTTGAAAGAGTAAAAGCCCAATGCTCAAGGAAACTTCCCAAGGCACCCAGGACAACAGTTTCTCCCTTATATTTCCCTCAGAAAGGAGCTGATTCTGCAGACTCTGCTTCCTCTCACCCCCCGGAGACCAAGCATGTTATAACTTTTGCATTATTGTAAGTCTTACTTTTTAAATGATTTTTTTAAGTATAACTGTGTCTTTCAAAATGTCTCTGTGCAATGTAGGAAATCCCACACGATATCAAATAAAACTGAATTCAGTGTTCAGACTCTTCTGGCCCACTGCAAGTGAAACAAAAGTAATACAATTTGTTTTGCTGTGTCGATATCAGCGTTTCCTCAAAATTGGTTCATTGCATCTTATTATCTAAGAAATGTGTGGCGAAATACCAGAATTCTATTACAGGCTAAATAAAGGTGGACTTAGAAGAAAAGCAAGTTTAAGTATCATGTTTTAGCTTTTTGTGGTTGTGGCATTTCCAGTTTTTATAATATGTTAACGCATTAAAAATCTGTTTTAAAATGTTGACCTAAAATGATGATTCACACAACTAATAATGGATTTTATTTTTATTTATTTGTTGTTTTGTTAATAGTAAAAAAAAATAGAACAAAATGTTATGATTTGAACCTGAAATATTAAGAAGTCATGTACTAAAGACTATGGGGCCAACCTATGGTGCTGTTGGGAGGTTGTACGAGCTTCACTACTTAGATGGAAGAATTAGGTCATTGAGGGTGTGCCCCTAAAGGAATATTGAGTGGTCCCTTTGTTGCTTTCTCTGCTTCAATACTGGCACGAGGAGAGCATTTATTCCAGTCCCCCTCCCTAATTTGATGATGTACCTTGTGACTAACCTATAGAGACAGACACAAGGTACTAGAGACTGCAGTTTACGAAGCCGTGAGCTGGTATACTCTTTTACCCATTTTCTAGTTCTGAAGTTGCTGCCTTATTTATTTTAATACCTCCAAAGTATGTGATCACACTGATTCTTAGCATAAAGCAGAATTTTTATGTAGATGATGTTGGAAATGATAATTAATAATTCAGTGTTAATCCATATGGCATTAACATTAAAATAATCCAATTAACCTTCTAGATACATTTAGGTAAATATTTTGGTAAATACTCATGGCTATGATTTCAAGTAAGTAAAGGTAAGTGCATCTGGTCAGCAAAAAGTACAACTTTAGACTTTAACATTGCCCTAAAAGTGTTCTTGAATTTCTATATAGACATACTTAAAAGCCCTAGAAATCATATTACTGCATTTAAATACTAATTTTAGCTTTTATGGACAATCACATTGTTAATGTAATCATATGCCTAAATCTTTTAAAGTATGTTTAACAGGGGCATCCATTGAGAGAATATTGGATTCCAAGGCACTTTTTTGTTTTTGTAATTAAATAATTATGTATTTGGAAATGAATAGAAGCCAAAAAGCTTGATTCTAACCTTGACACAAGGAAACACATCAATTTGTTCAAATAAAAAAATAGTGTAAGAAAGTACAACAGATCAATTAGGGTCAGTCAGGAAGGGCATGACATTAGGGATAGGCTTTTATTTTTGTTTTAACTTTACCACACTGTAGTCTACATAGAGATAGAAAGCCCAACAAAGAAGTATTAGAAGATATCTTATAAAGTTATTACTTTTTTAAATTACTGTCAATTCAAAATTTTTATTACGTACAAATCAGCAATAAGTGATAGTTTCTTTACAAGAAACTCCTCTTACAAAAAGTAATTAATCCTCTAAAGGAGTACAATTAAAATGTAAATCATCAAAATAAATAATTCTCAGCATTGTGTGTTATTTTTGCATTCTTCACAGCACAACAAATTGCCTTCACATTTTTAATATTTTCACATTTAATTTAAATAACTAAGATTATTTCTAAAATGAAGAATGGGTACCCATTGATATTTTTATAGTATTATATTTGAGGAAATGAATAATATTTTAGATTTTATATTATGTCCAAAGTTTTAAAATAAGCAACTATAAATAAATAGACCAAGTACCATTAATTTGTAAAATAAAATCCAAAGTTCTCAGTTTTGTCTACAACTGTTTATAACCTGGTCGTGTTTCATTCTTTAATCTTTCATTCCATTTTTGTTGTACCCTATTGACCAAGCATTGCTTCTTTCAACACTTTTTGAGACTCAATACATTCTAAAGTCTCAGGAAATTCCCAGGAGAAGCTCCTACTGATTCAGGAACTAAACAACTAAACAGCCTCAGGAAGTCCCTAAAATGACAATATACACTATGCCCCCTCCTTTTCTCTTAACAATTATACAGCATAAGGACTGATGGGGAAATAGATACCAGTGAGCAGTCTGGAATAAGCTCAGACCAAATGAATGCCAGGAAGAGGAACTCTGACTTGTTGAACTGCTACAGAATTCTGTAATTAGCTCTACATATCCGGTTCTCATAGGTTGTAATCTATGCTAGGATGTTTATGTGTAGCAGCTGCTTCTGAGTTATCCTTGATCCTTTTAGTGCCACTGATGCTGCTATAACTAACCGCAATAGTAATGCACTGGTTCACCAAATTGGACTTTGGTGTTTGGTGGTATCCTTATGGTCTTCCATCAGTACCCTATTTGGGTAAATAGCCATTTGTTTGTGTGTCCACAGGAATAGTGAGTACAGAACACCTTTAGGTGTTCAGTTTATAAATGGCTTTTACTTTCTGCATTGCAGAATCATTCTATACAGATTTAAATACCTTCCTCTTTGCGACAATACTGCTCTCCTTGAGCAGAACTGATCATTTCTATACCTCTCATGTGTGCATTAAAAATGTAGCTAAATCTAAAGAGTATTCTTAGTATTTTACATGATTTATTTCATGTCATCAATAATAATGCTACAAAAATGAATCACAGAAATGCATTATAGCTTTCTACATCAAGAATAAATGGAAAAACATAAACTAGAAAATGAGTTGTTGTTGTTAGGTCTTTGGTGTTAAACAATTTACCTACTACTGTGAAAGAAAAATATACATTTACATTGAGCCCTTTTCTTACTTGACTCAGTTACTTTAAAATAGCGTTCATTAGAAATGGAAGAGAAATATACAGATGGATTAAGCTGCCATTATTTGGCAGAGCAAAGCAAGACAATGAATGAGTAGATTCAAACATTTTACTAACTCTTTCTGGGAACACATAGCCTCATAGGATAATATTGAATGTTTTCTATGAAGCTATAGGTGCTTTTGGATAATTAATCTCCTATGTGCAAATTGAAAACACTGAGTGGGACATTTTTCTCCAAGTCTCATTGTAGAGGCCAGGGAGAGATTCACAGTAGTAACAGGTTTTTACTGATTCTTCACCATCAGCAGACTGTCCTCTTAATAATTCTTCCAATAAAAGTAGCTTTCCCAGAAAACTTAGTGAAAGAAACTCAGCTGAAATATCTGTTAAAGTGACTGTGGTTATAATATCCCATGAATTTCAAATGACATCTTATATTAGTGGTCTACACTGGTAAAGCTGGGATGTACTACATGCAGGTGCCTATTCTGTAGCACTGAATAGAGTCATTTTAATTTTTGAAATTAAATTATTGCAATATATTCAGTAAATATTTAAAGATGCTTTCTATAACAAAACAAAAACAGAATGCAATACAGCCTGACAGAGGTAATAAAAACTAGTTGTGTTCCTTCTTCCTTTTTGGCTTCTGTAAAATTGTGACAAGCACGTTGTGCTTACAGTGAGTCACTTAAACCATCAGCTTTGCTTTTTGAGCTTTAGTTTGCGATGTGAACAGTGAAGACCCAAGAATGATATCTTCCATGCAGAACCTGAGTTTTGGAAAAAGAAACAGTTTGAGAAAAATAAAAAGAAGGCGTAGGAAAGGAAGAGGAAGCAAGCTGAGCAGAAGGATCTGATTATGAGTCTCCCTACCCATCTAGGAAGTGTAGGTCCTGATTAGAGTAGCTGAAAGGAAAGAACCCACCTGCTGTACTGCAAGCAGCATTTATTCTGCTCAAAATAAGAATGAGAGAATAACAACTCTCTGAAGTGGCCAATTATTCCAGCAATAATGAAGCCATGCTTCACAGTGTTAGCTTTCGAACAAAAGTAAATTGAAGTTTTATGCTTCCCTCCCAATCACTGTCATTGTATAGCAAATACAAAGACATGATATTTTCCTGTGTATTAAGAATGAAGTTGCCAGAAACTGTTTTACTGGAAGGGTATTTGATTATATGTTCAGACAATCACAACACAAACAATAACTGCACTAGTGTGCAGTAAAGATGAGCATATGTGTGATTTGCATTTGGTTGGAACCTTTCTAAGTAGACAGTGTAAATGATCATTAAATGTGTAAGTCCTGCAGCACTGTTCAGTTACTCTAAAGAAGCAAACTCTTCATGATTTAACCTCAGGAAATAAGGCAATTAAAAGTGCTAGGATCATAGATCGATATTGTTTTTCTTACCTCTCACTCATCTTTGTATTAAACACTTCGTATATGTATATTCCTTTCAGTTTGCTAAGTACTTTTTTAAAGCAACGCTTATCTTAATACTTCATTTGATAAAACTAGGTGAATACTGACCTGGGAAAGTACTGGACAGTCATTCTTCTGTACTCTAAACTCTCTTGGAAATGGCCTTAACTGACTAAGATCTGACACTATGGAGTAGCCTCCACAGATCTCCTTGGGAAATATAGAGCTTACATTAATGAATCAACTGAGAAATAAAGTTTATAGTATTCAAAAAATGTGAGGATATCAGAGAAAGCATTTCATATTTCACTTGTTCTTACTATCTTTAGACTTATAGTTGATGGAAAAGGATTGCAATGAATTAATTTAATAATGTTGGCAAGGATGTTTTTAGTGAAAGTAGATATTAGGATTGTTTCAAAGATCTTGATTGATTCAAAGATCTTGACACAAGAGGGAGAAAGACAAGATGGGTGTTGACCTTGCATATTCTTGACTTGAAGTACAATGAGGGCTCCTGTCTTGAAAACATGGATAAATACAGGTCCATCAAGTTAAGGAAAACAGAACAAGAATGGATGAGCAAGCGAAGGTTGAGAGTAATAAAACTGGATCTGGCAAGTTAAGCTTGAGCTGATTAGTTTCTCGGTTCATCAAATATTAAGGCTCTTCTGCATGCCAGGTACTATTCTGAGTATTGAGGCTGCAGTCTGCAAAGAGCACCTTGCTCCCATGGCCTGTGTAGTCTGGTGTGATAGAGTGACAGTAATAGCAAAGCAGGTACCAAAATGATGCAAGGACTTTAAAGAATAGCATAGTGCATTAAAGCATAAGACATGATGACAAAGAAGATTAAGTGGGAGTCCTGCCATTTTTGAAAGGCTGGCCAGAGAATAACCATCTTAAGAGCTGATATTTGATCCTACAGAGTGGAATATAATCAGCAATAAGAAGCCTAATGGAGAGAGTGCTTCCAATGGTGAAAATTCTGTTACTAAGAAAGGAACAAACTCAGCATCTTTAAATTCCAGGAGGTTTGCAAAGGCAGCATCCTATATACAATCAGAAGAGTGGGCAGGTTCTGTAGGATGTTCATGTGGTCAGATTTCGTACTCAGGACTTTGCACTCAGAGCACAGACTGGGCGTATACAAAATTATCAACAGTACCTACCTACAGATGACACTTAGAACTATGGGAGAGAGTGAGAATATACTGACTAGGCAAGAAAACAATGTGAGGAAAGTCAGCATCTAACAGGAGAAGAAGAGAACTATCAGTGTCATTAAGCAAAATAGAAGATTAGGAGGGTGAAATGGAGACTGCAGTGTTTTGAACTAAAGGATGTATCCTAGTTAGCTTTTCCAACTTGATATATCATAGAGTTATCTAAGAGGAACACCTAGCTTGAAGAAATTTCTAGATCACCTTGTCCTCTGAGCATGTCTGTGGGGGATTATTTTGATTGTTAATTGATGAAGGAATGTTAAGGCTATGGATGATGGCACCTTTCCCTGTGCATGTGGTCCTGGGCTATATAAGAAAACCAGATAAGCATGGGCATGGGAGCCAGCCAGCAAATTGGTTTACTCCATGGTTTCCTGCTTCAAAATCCTGTTCGAGTTCCTGTGTTGGCATCCCTCAATGACTTATACCTCCTTCCCTCCCCTGAGTATCTTTTGATCATGGTGTCTATCATGCAATGTAATGAAAACTAGGACGTCACATACAGTTTCAAGAAAGCATATACAATAGAATTAAATGATGTGAATAAAAGGAAAGATGATTCTATTGCAAATGGGAAAGAAGATCTTTGGTAAATCTTTCTGATATAGTTACTTAACATGGAAGGAGACAAATTATATACAGTAGGGTAGGTATCACATATCTAAATGTAGTAAAGAGGTAATACAAAATGAAAAGTAGCCATGACCAAATAATGCTGCTTTTCTAAGGTATTTCCATTGGTGAAGAGAAACAAAAGGAACTGGAAGCATTTTAATGATTACATTTAAATATATTATATCAAATTCAGAAGAGAAAATAAATAATGAAAGCCAGGTGCAACAAAAAACTGAAGGAAGACATCTATCCAATATGGGAAATTACTTTTTTTTAGATTGGAGGCATTTAAAACACCTAGAAATTTTTTACATGAGTAAAGCATTTGCATGTCTCAGCATTATGAAAATAAGAAAATATAATCCTATCTTCAAGCCAAAATACTTAGAAAGCCACCAAAATCACAAGCCCCCTTGCACTAAACAAGGTTGATTGTTGTCTGAGATGAGTACTGAGAAAAGCATCTCATATGGTTTTATAAACCATCATATTCAAAACATCACTATTTGTAGATATATGGAATCTATCTTCTGTGTGATAATTTATTGGATAAATGAGTTATCTTTTTACTATATTTAAGTTCTGATTTTCTTAAATGATTTTAAGGTAAAAATTTTAATCAAATTTGATTAAATTTAGTCATTTTAACATTTAGTCAAGTTTGATGGCATATACATGTAGTTTCAGGACTCAGTCTGCTGAAGCAGAAATATTACTAGAACTCAATAATATGAGTGAATACTAAACAGCACAGAAAGTCTGCAGCCTGCCTGAGCTATGTAGCAAGAACTCAGTCCAAAAGAAAAAAGAAAAGAAAAAAAAACACACACATAGAATCTTATTTCCTTTCTTGCCTCTTATAGTAAAGAAACAGTGTTTAAACATCCCAAGCAGCTTTCCTGAAAGCATTGTTTTAAATGGCACCATCAACAAAAATACCAGAAAAGTGATGCATTGATTGAAAAAAAATAAGGATTAGAAAATTCATGGACATATATTATTCATTGTATTTTTGCATGAAATTCTCAAGAATGAAATACAGTAAAGTTTTTTAAAGGAATACTTTAAGCCAGACAGTGGTAGCACATGCCTTTCATCTCAGTGCTTGGGAGGCAGAATCAAGCAGATCTCTGTGAGTTAGAGGTCAGCCTGGTCTATAGAGTGAGTTCCAAGACAGCCAGAGTTACAACAGAGAAACTCTGTCTCAAAAAAACAAAAATAAATAAATAAATAAATAAATAATAAAAAGAAAAAGAAAAAAGAAAGGAAGAAAAGAAAAAGAAAGGAACACTTTAAACCCAGGAAAACATAAAATCATAAAAATGAGACATTATCATTATTGTTTCTATAAATTATAGCTTCCCTGATATTACTTCTAAGAAATAACATCTCAGTCCCTATTCATCATCAAAAAGGGCAAATTGTCACTTATAATGTCTTGTTTATGAACCTAGAAGGAGTCTAAAACTAAGAAATTACATTCTATTCTACTTTACTTAGTAATATATCCATATTTTTACTTTTAATAATTCACAGATACTACACAATTCTTAAATAATAGAAAAAAATCATTTAAAATTCTGTGTGTATTCATTGAAATGACCTTCATATTTAGTTTGAATATTTTAATATTCTACTGGTCCAGAAAGAGAAAAAGAGGAGAGACAGAGAGAGACACAGAGAGAGAGAGAGAGAGACAGAAAGAGATATATACAGAGAGACAGAGAGAGGTGGACAATTTCAAAAGCACTCTCCTTTAAAGTCAAATGTCAAGAAAAGCCCAGCTTTCCTGTAAATCAGTTACAAATTTTCCTATAGAGTCTCCCTCAAGTGTTAATTTTCATATTTCTTTTACAATATATCTTAAAATGCGGTAAAACAAAACAAAACAAGGATTTTATTTATAAGTTCTTAATTTTCTACAAAACAAATTTTAGATAGGGAAAATTTGTAAGACCACAAAATATGGTTGGTATTAGCACAGCAAGAAACTATATGAGTTTTGAAGAGGAAATATTTTTACAATCTTAGCAGTTGTTTGAAGAGGAACTCTGTTGAGGAGAGCCTTTCCCTATTATCCAAGACACATTTTTTTGCTCCAGGATTTTGTTTCTTTACTTACTTTTAAAATATAAAACATAGAGAACAAGACAATTGGAAATAGAATTTCCAAATACAAAATGCATAGACTTACTAGTACATGCCATAGAGGGCGGGTCTTTTTCTGCCCGGAAGTAACCCTTTTCACACTGACAGACTGAAGTTGCTTCCACGTAGGTTGAGCTGTGTGGAGGGCACTTGGAACACTTTGTGTTCCCAGCAAATGCTTTATAGAATCCTGGTCTGCAAGCTGTGTAAACAGGAAAAACAGTGCCCTTTTAGTTATTATCACTAGAGTTCTTCTGCTTCATATATGTCTTAAGTCAAGCATACTTTGCATCTCAGAATTCAATTTCACACATGCACAGTAAAGTCAATATAAATGCTAATATTGATAAATAATTAACTTCAATTTTTCAACTATTAGAGCAATTATTATTTTAGAAAATTTTCTATGCTCATCTGGAAAGTATACTACGCATACTCATGCAAATGTGTACAAAATCATTTTCATGTCCACGCACAATACTAGGTTATGTATGTGTGAGGATACCTATACTTGGCTGTGAAAGAGATGGTTTTGTGTATTTTTAGGAGATACTATTAAATGATACTGAGTTATACCACTCAAAATACCTCCACTTCATCATCCCTCAGTCCTTGAGTACTTTAGGACTTATATTTTGCCTGAAGTACACCCTTAACAATTATGCAAGTGATTGAGTATCCTACTGTCTGTGATAGAACAAGATTGTTTTTGAAGGTTTAGCTTTCTAATATTTTTGATGAATGATTGAATATTCACAGTAAGAAAAGTATTAATTTTACTTAGCAAACTCACAATTAAGGAGTTAGCATTCAGATAGGCCTGTGAGAGCCAGTCTCTAATTGCAATTACTCAGGTGGCTAAGGTATGAGGACTGAAAATCCAAGGCCTCCTAGGCTAGAGAAATAGTTCGAGACCAAGCTGATCAACTTAGAGCAATCCCTGTCTCAAAGTAAAAAGTGAAGAAAAAAATGGCACATTGTAACCGAGTGTCAACATGCTTGCCTGGCATGTGTGAGGCTGTATTTTCAAGCCTGAGGGTCGCTCTCTCTCTCTCTCTCTCTCTCTCTCTCTCACACACACACACACACACACACACACCTCATATCAGGATCAGTTTCAACAATAAGCACACAGCAGCAGCAGTCTCGTCTCTAAATTGCTGACACGTTAGTGTTATATAAGCAGCCAATAAAGAGAACCTGACAGTGTGCAAATAATATATAATTAAATGATGACATTTTTATAATTAAAATGTTCGTTAAAAAGAATATGATTGTCTAAACTTGATTTAAACTATTGTGACAAAAACTCAGATGATGCACATTAACTCAAGTATTTGTATTTTATCAATGAAATAATTGAGTATAGAATAAATTTTTACTAATTTTAAAAATGATTTTTAAAGTTGCTCCTACTTAGAAGTTAAATAATATTTTAATTGTTAAATATCTAATTAAAAAAGCCAGTTGGCATACAGATGAATATTTAATTGAGGTTTTTGCGTTTTTGGTATCCACACTTTATTTTAACCATTTAAGTATTATTTTAAAGGTACAAAGAAGTATTTTGTTTTACATTGTTTGACATCCATTCAATTTTTACAAATATTGGCTAGTATATAAAAGTAGCCTGCTTTCACCTTAACTTATCTCTGATAAAGCATTATTATCTTTCATTTATTTGTTTTGCTACCTAGAATTTACACAACAATGCCTCTTCTAGAAGGTCTATGACTAACACATCACTTCTCTTCTGAAATGCTTACACAAAGTTGGTCCTCCCCATAGCATCTTTTCCACCTCCTATCACACAGCCTGATGCCTTTATGCTCACTCTCTTTTTGTAGTTGGCCTTCTTTAAATGTCAACTCTTCCATTGAGGGCCTCCTGGATCCCTCTTCAACAACTGTAATCCTGCTTTACCATGCATGATATTGAGCAACTGTTTTCCCCTTGCTTTCCTTTGCCTCTAAATGATTTAACAACATCTGACATTTGACACACTTAGCTTTAAAAATCATTCCCCACTAGATTGTGTGCTTTATCAGGCAGATATTTCTGTGTTCCTTCTGCTAAAGGGCATCTCCAGGGCTTAAAACGCTGCTAGGTATTATTAGGCCCTCAAAGACTATTTGGTACATGGATGAAGGACTTGCTGAGGGACTTCTTCAATTTCTACAAAATCCACAGGTTTTATCTGTTTGTTTGTTATTTGCTTTTAGCCTTTCTCTGGGTTGGGAAATCTCATTTTTATTTTTTTATAAAACCATGACCCACTCATTGTATTGACTCCTAGCTGTCTTTTCCTGTCTCTTGGATACAGTTCTCTAACACATCTACTGCCATTTCTGCATATTTCCTATAATAAATATTAATTTCATGCCTGTGGGCTTCACAAGAGCAGGTTGGCACAATACCTGTCAGTAACAGATGCTTGAATACACCCACTCAATAGAACTGTACAGTGAGACTGCTGTCCTAATTAATTTTCTGCAGAACTGTGCATGTATACTCATGTGCATGGTATGGTCATGGCATTACTTATCTTACCATAGGTTTAGAGTGCCTTTCTTTTCCTATTTGAGTACTACATGATAAGTAAAGGATGAACGTGCTATATTAAAATGTATTTATTAGTGGCCTAAAATGATTGCTCTAAGATAGATAGCAAAATGAACAATTTAGGTGGTGGAAGCAAAGGTGGTGAAACAGAGCGTGGTAGAGTTCTCCATTAGTATACATGAAGCTCTGAGTTCCATGCTTGGCACCATACAAGGCAGCTGTGATACATATCCATGCCTCTAATCTCTGTACTTGGGACCTGGGACAAAAGGATCAGAAGTACAAGATTATCTTTGGTGACATAGCAAGCCCAGGCTGAGATACATGAGACCCTGTCTCAAAATCAAAAGTAAAATAAGATAATAAAATCAAACAAAATGAGATATCAAAATAAAAATTCCATTTCAAATAATAATTTGAAATTATTGCTCACACAGATTTGATTATCAGTCTATCTTTTTATATGTATATTTCCCTGTTTACAGTTTGATACATATGTTTATATTATTTATACCGTGTGTGTGTTACCAATAATTCTGGTTTTATATATAATAGAAATATGCTATTCTAAGTACATAACTTCCTTGTATAACATACATTGATGCTACATAGACTGCATACCTTCAGATGGCGTCATAAATGATAAAAACTGCTATCACGTCTGTCAACTAAAGGTTCGATGACCATCACAAGACAGACATGAGCATTACCTTGGTGGTATCGACTGTTCTTAGTATGTTTCAAGTACATAATTCAGTTTTCACAATTTTTTTTTAAATTGAAAGAGGCAATGAATAATGAATTCGCTCGTATTTGCTATAAGATTACTACAATTACATAAACAGAAGGAACCGTCTGTATCTATTCAGTTACCGGTTTAAGTGTTGTTTGTAATTCTGCTTGAAAAGGAATCCATACCTTGAGAACTCCGCAACTTTATTCTTACAAGCATTTTTCACATCTCCTATCAGATTTTCTTTTCTTCTATTTATAAGGTATATATTTCTTGCTTCCAATGGATAAAATAAGCAAAATGGCTTGATGATTGCCTACAGCAGAAGTATGAACACCTTCTAGCATATGTCAATACTGCATGAAACATTGTTGCAAAGTTAAAATTTTCTGATGTAGTTGTTTCTGTCCTTTTGCTACTTTTTTGGGGAAGAAGTTATTTAGATAGGGACCTACAGTTTAAATTCTCAGTGCTTCAATTATTATACCCACTGTAGCTTCAATCCAAAATCATACAGAGCTGTTTGTAAAATCTATGTCTTGAACGGATGCATTAATCTCAGGGTTGCCTGCCTCTACTTACTGCCAGCTCAAATTTTCCTCCAAGTCACTGCAGTTGTGTTTCTAAACACAAGGTACGACTACAGTACTGCACTTTTTATATAGCAGAAAATGGAGTAAAAATGGAGCTCTGTGCTCAAATCTGACTTTCTGTCTGATTCTATGCAGACAAAAGCTAAGAAGAATATTTTACACAGTTTAATAATTGTATAAACACTTGATTTAGGCTTTTTGTGTATAATGCCTGAAGTAAATACTATGCACGTACACATGGAGTTTGAGTCTGTGCGTCCAGCCTGCAGGGCACACAAAGCATGTTTGCTTCAGTGAAAATTCATATCTAATAATTTGGCTGAGTTTAGGCCAGGTCTAAGGTATGGAGCAACGAACACCTTCCGTCCTCATCACCTTTGAATGATGCGGGGTTTAATTCAGTTTCAATACACTATTAGCCCTTGGATAACCCCACAAAATCCTAGGTCTTAAGTATGTTTTTCTAGTTGTTTTCATTTTGTGATACCTGTTCATTGTTTCCTTTGCTACTTTTTTTTCCTGCTTCTTTGAGAATATCAGTATACCTTAAATAATTCTTTAAAAATGATTTTTGGTTTGTTTACACCAAAATTCAGATGAGTGCTCAGAAATATCCTCTCTGGGATCCCTTCTTAGAACATCAGTGTCCTTCCTCAAATGATGTTGTAAAGCCCAGTTGCTTTGATCTCATTGGATTCTCAGAGCAACTCAATCCTCAAACCATAGAAGAGACGGTGTCAGATTGTGCCAGGATCTTTCTTCTTGTGCTATAGTCTGGGAATTTGCTCCAGATGTTAAGTTGTAAAAATTATACTGCTATCATGCTTTATGTATCATCATTCACCTTTCTGATGCCTCATGTCTTAAAAATGGCATTTTCATATAGTTACATGGAATTTCTTGGCTTTATAACGTGTCATTTCTATGCTAGACTGCTGATTCCTCTTAAATTCTTATTTATCTAAATGCCTTTTCCTTCTTTAAAATCATTCTTCTAACTACTATACTTACTTGCTTAAAAACATATTGTAAAATGCTGCAATAGCCAACACAATTTTGCTACCACCAACCTGCATGCTAAAGGTAAATAGATATTCAATAACAATTATTGCTGAGGCTATGAAATCACTGAAACTACTTTGGAGAACTGGTAATATCCAATATGTCTAACCCAGACATGCTGTTCAAAAGAACATTACTTCTCCACCATGTATACTCTGCTTAAAAATCCAAGGTCAAAGTGACTTTGCTCCATGAGGTCAGCTATACAAAGTTCCAGTGGTAAGTGAGCTCTCACTCCTTTTTATTTTCAATTTCTGACGTGTGTTGACATATTAACCTTTCTTACTCTGTGTGACTCCTTCGCCCCTTTCCACTTACTCTTATTCATATAAAGTTATATGCCCAAGGTCTTATTGTAAAATATCTTAAGAGAATATATGTAATTTGAAATGTTCTGCCAAATACATTTAACAGAAAATTTATACTTTGCTGAATTTTTCCTCATACAATTAGAATATATTTAGGTGAGAATAGTTAAATTATAAATCCACCATTATTTCAGAAGTATTTACGAAATTAATTCTTGATTTGCCTTGCATTGAAGTATCAATGAGATTAAAAGCAAGAGGAATAGATATCAGTTACTTTAGAAATTTGCCTTTATAAAAGGCAAAAGTATAAAAATTAACAAAAATTTAATGGTTTAAGCTGAACTCAACAGGTTTCTATTTGACTAACATGTTTATAATTTGAGGAATATGAACTAGTTGCTTAAATAGGCATGATACATGTCATAACAATTTAATATTATAGACATAATCAGTGTGAGTACAATTATGGTTATATTACTAATACAGATGTAGTGAGTCCAAATCAGTTTTCTTTAAAAAGCCTTCGAGGGACTGACTCTTCAGCAGTTAAGAGCACTGGGTACTCTCCAGAGGATGTGAGTTTAATTTCCAGCATTCACATGGTGGTTCTCAACCCTTAGTAACTCCAGTCTCAGAAGATCTAATTCACTCTTCTGGTATCTATAAGCACCATCCACACACATGGTACAGAGACACGCATGAAGGCAAGATACCCGTAGATATAAAAACAATAAATAAATAAATTAAATGTTAGAAATTTCATTGCTTTCAGAAAGCTGAAGTCAATGTTGCAGTACACAGCACTCAGTCACATAGAAGCAAGCACACAAGCAAAAGTGATACCTCTGCTTATGGAAAAAAAAATCAAGAAATGCGCAACCTTCTCTAAGTACACTTCATTTTAAAAGTGAAATAGCCAGGCTATAAGCATTGATATCAATGGCTTTTAGAAGAACCAGAAGACCAAAGGCTACTAGAAATCCTAGATGGCATATCAGGCTGTGCAGTTCTCACCATCTGATGAAATTTTAAATTGTATTGTATCCTATGATAGGAACTGATGGTAAAGTATTGAATGAATTTTCCACACTGGCATCATTTAGTTTGTAAGTTTATACAAACCCAAATGACTCGGGAGTAAAATATATGATCTGAATCATTCCTTAAAATATTAGAATTCATGAAAGAAATTTCAGAATTGTCAAAGGCTAAGTATCATGTCGCTTACTTCAAGGTTGTTGTACAGTTGTGAAAACTGAATTGCAGCGTCATGGAAGTAGAGAGAAAAAATAGAAAAAAAACTTAGGAGTAAGTAAATATAATAGATATTAGTTTCTTCACAAATAATCTATAAATGATAAAATTATTAAAGTCATAACATATTAATTTATAAATACTAACATTATTCATTCTTCAAAAAATCAACATAACCTTCTGGCAGGGACCTTATAAAGATAAGAGAAACACAAATATGTGTGTGCTCGCACACGTGCACACACACACACACATACACACACACGACTGTTATGAGTTGGAGAGATCATTCAGTGGTTAGTGTGATTATGTAACCATATTATGAGGACCTGAGGGCAACCACCAGAACCAAGTAAACCTGGATGCAGTAGCACACACATGTGATCTTAACATCTTACCACAATTTGAGGAGAGGAGAAAACAAAATGCCCAGGAGTCTGTGGGCCAGCTAGCCAGAGAGCTAGGTTTCATACAGGTTTCAGTGAGCAGGGAGAAAGGTTAATAACATCTATTGACACATAGAGGCTTCCTCTTCCTTTCATTACCTACTCCCCACTACACTCATCTGAATAAACTCGACATGAGGGAATACACACCAGGCCACAGACAGATATTCACTCCCACCCTGTGGATCCTATTTGGGAGTAGAAATGAGAATCACTAATGCTGAGAATATAAAAATCTCCCCTCCTGCACAAGCTGAGCACTAGCATTTCTGTCTCTGCTTCATGGGTGTGGTATGAGCAGCTTGCCCAGTGCTTTTGCTGTCAGGATTTCCATGCCATGATACGCTTGCATTCTTACTCTGTGTCAGAATCAATCTTTCCTTCTTTAAGTTGCTTTTGTCAGATTTTTTCCACAACAATGAAACAAGAAACTAAGATACTCTGTGTTTCTTTCACTGGGCCAGAACAGAGTATTCAGTTGAGGAGGTTAACAGCCGAATGGATTGTATAAAGCACAGGATCTTAAGGAAGAAAGACTAGATTCCAGAATATTCTTGGGGGATCCTAGAGTAGGAGTGCAATCCTAAGATTCTTTTTATTAATAGATGGGCTTAATGTTAACCTGTATATATGTGGATCTGATATTTTTAACATTTCAAAAAATAAAGAATTGAAGCAAAAAGACCTCAGTACCTTGGGCAGTGATGCAGTTTTAAAATTTGTTAGATTAAAAATTGGATATCAACCCTGAAACTATACTGACTTTTCCCCTTAATGCTATTTTGATTTAATAACTTATAAGGCAAAGCAGGGTGTTATATATAAAGCTATTGACCTAGTTAGATATGTTGCTGTTAATAAACACATTGCATACAACTTGTTTGGTTATTATAATAAAATTCAACTATAACAATAAAGAACCTAGCCTTCAAATGCATGGGCTTGACTTTTCTTTCCTTATTTTACACTTGATTTTTATTCCAGCAACATTTTCTTTGGATGCATGTTTTCTCATTTGTAAAAACAGATGCTATGGTCCAAAGGTCAGTATATTCTCTAAATACTTATACAGATACTTAAATAACTCCTGTAATACATTTAGAGATGGATGCTTTGCATGATAATGAGGTCATGAGGATAGTGTCTTCACAAATGGCTTTAGTTGTCTCAGGAATAAGAAGACTAGGGCTGTCTACTCACTCATCTCAGAGAACAGAATGAGAAGATGGCCATGTGAAGACCTTTAAGAAAGCTCAGACCAGATGCCATGTATTCTGGCACCTGAAAATATTACTTATCAGCCACTGGAGCTCTGAAAAACTATTTTTGTTATTTAAATCATCCAGTCTATGACATTTTGATATTGCAGCACAAATAGAACAAGAAAATTGGAAAAATGGTTAGTACATATCTCAGGAGTTGCTGGAAAGGTTTTAAATGTGGCATGAAAAAAAGCTGATCAGATAAATGTTATTAAGTAATGTGTTTTCCCACACTGTCCTCAATGATATTTTCCAACCCCACACTGTTGTAAAAATGTCTACAAACTCTTCACAAGAATTTTCTCATGATCCATTCTTTTATGTGGTGCGCTTATGACTATAGTAGAAGTGATTTTATGTGACTTCTTTGAAAATGGATAGAGAGTCCACCTGATTCTCTTGGGCACTTTTAAAAACTAGCCATGATGATAAGAGTATAAGCACCCAGAGAGAGGACCATGTGGGGATGAGCATGGGCTCCAGCTGAGCTTCCAGACACTTATTTGCTGGTCAAGCATACAATCTCTAGAGTGTGGAACCTTCAGTCCCGAGTCAAGACCCAAAGGTGATACATCATGGAGCAGAGATGAGCCCTCTTGGTGTACATAGTCAAAATTATAGGTTTATGAGCAAAAATAAGTGGTTGGTATTATTTTGTGGTACTAAATTTGGGGTGGATTTTGTTCGTTTGTTTGTTTTTCGAGACAGGGTTTCTCTGTTCTATCTCTGGCTGTCCTGGAACTCACTGTAGACCAGGCTGGCCTTGAACTCACAGAAAACCACATGCCTCTGCTGCCTGAGTGCTGGGATTAAAGGCATGTGCCACTACTGCACCTCTGGAGTAGATTTTTTAAGAAGCACCTGATAAACTTATTCAAAGCCATAGGATAAGAGAATTGGGATCCTTAAGGCCTAAAATTATCTCAATGCATGATCTCCGTTTTCATACTAAGGCACTTGAGTTGTTTAATGTGTGTGGAAAAGTTTATTTATTGTATTTTTCAGAGGAAGTACTAAGTGAACTATAATTTTCAAAGGACAATTAATGATGACATTTAAATTATAAATGATATAAATGTATAATAAATACACTTTTGTGGAATTTAATTTACAGATGTCAGTCCATATTTTCTTAGCCATGGTTTTTAGTGCAAAGCAAAATTAATATAGATTTATTCAAACAGATGAAAATTTAACTGTATTCTTCAATTTTAATTAAATTATCATTTGTACCTCCTTTTGTTCAAGAAAGGCAATTTATCCCTGAGTTTGGAATTACAGAACAGATTCATTATGGAATGGACTATATGAATGAACTGAACATTTTAACAAGACCCTCTCAACACTGCTCCAAGCTACACATGCTCTGTCAATTTAGTGAAGTTTGACACTATATCTTTTACTGGTTTAACAAGTTTAGAATCTATTCTTCAATCAGATATGAATTTTAGTCATTTATATTGGCAAAAGTGAAGGAAATTGCCACAAATATTATTTAATTATACATTTTTAATTTTTACCAGAGATAATTTTATTGAAAATAAATATAATAACCACTTTATTATCCTCTTAGTTCTTGATATTGATATTTTACATGGGTTATTCTATTAAAGTCTTAAGAGACCCAGTGTGTATTAGGACTTTCATTTAGCAAATGATGGGATGAAGAACCTAACAGATGCTCCATTCCCAGAGATAATGCATGAATGAACCATGGAGTCATAAACAGTAACATATGTACAAGCTTGCTATTAACATATTAAAGAACCTTGATCTACATTACACTGGGATGTTATTTAAACATGGACTTAAAATAAAGTACAAAAGATCTTCTATCCAGTTCAACATTAGAGTCTGTATTGATCCAGCATGTTTGGGCTGAGAAAGAGTCTCAAATCACAAGGGCACATTCAAGGGTAAAATGCTATGTGCTACAGCAGCAGACAGATAAAATTTGGAACTTCCAGTGCATTACTTGCAGTAGCTTTCAATGCTGTGCAATCAGCAGAAGCCAAAACGTGCTGTACTTACAGATGTGATGTGTCTGATAAAAATATGTTCTCTGAGTTTGGCTCATACACTTCCCCTCATAGAGCCTTTCTCTATACAAACACCAGTGGCTTCAACCTGAAGTTCTCAATGACTGTGTGTTACTCAGACAAATCATTTGTAAGCTGGTGCTTGGAAAATTAAATTTTCATGGTAAGCAGGGTTCTATCCTGTATAGACTGCTACAGCATTTCATGAACCTGTAATAAGTCTTGTGTTTGGAAAAATGTCAAACGTAGACATAGTTCTCTTCTACTGAACTCTCAATCTCTATTACAATTAGAAGAAATATACGTATTCAACTTTGTGTAGGTACCTTTATACATGTCCATACTTGAAAAAATATGTTAAGCACAGTACAGGAGATCTTAAATACATCTTTTTTGCAACTCCTAAATCATTAGTTAAATCATTTTATTTATAATAATAATTATTATTAAAAACAAACAAAATAGTAAAATACTAGTTATGATTATGATTATTATTGGATATTTGTATATCCAAATATTATATATTTTTTCTTTTTTTGATTTAATTATGTGTATGTCTTTACAGATTTACAGGTACCCATGGAGGCCAGAAGGGTGTGTCCAATCCCCCTTGGAGCTGGATGTAAATTGGGATATTCTCTTGTAAGTGTGGTATTTAAGTTATTGGGCTAAAGGGAGTGCATTATCAGAATGCATTATTTGTTTGTGTCTCCCCTGATTCTAAGCACACATTGCAAATCTCTCATTATTCAATACATGGTCTTTTTAATGAAAAATATTCAGTGGTTTTAAAAATAGCACTTTGTATGATGGAAGCCATGGAACATTTTGGGCTCAGAGATGGACTACTCAGTAAGGAGGTAGGGCTTGTGACCACAGCCAACTTTAATACAGCTGATTTAATACAACTTTAATACATCATCTCAGTTTCAAGACCAGCCTTCCTATAGCTCAGGGATATGCTCTTTCATCTCACCTGTCCACAATACCTTGCAACTCTTGTGCTTATTGTTGTTCTTCAAGTCCCACATAGTCCTTAAGTCTAGGTGTATTATAGAGTTGAGTTTATGATCATATAATAAAAACTCTGTAAAAAGTAAAACAAGAATAAGCCTTTGAGATAGAATCTTACTATGTTGCCCTTGGTGGCCTCTAAATTCTGGCAATCCTCCTACCTCTGCCTCCTAACTGCTGCAATTATAAGTATGACCTATCACATTTGTCTATTTGAGTATTTGGCTGGAGGGGGGAAGGGGAATTGGGTCCATTTCAGTATCAAATTGTGGAGCCTTATGAGAACTATCCATTTTTATTGATATGACAGATGTATCGTGTTGCTAACTTCAAATTCAGTCTGTAACTAAAAATAGTCCTGAACTCCTGATTCTCTTGCCACTACTTCCCGCATGCTATGAATACAGTAGTGCACCATCATGTCTGGCTGAGATAGATCTTTGTATTAAAATCCTATTTCTCTGAGATAATGCTTAGAATACATATTAGCTGTTCAGTAAATATTCGCTAAACCCATAACTAAATAAATTAGTGTTCTTTAGTGTATCCTGTTATAAAATAAAAATGAATAAATATTCTGTCATTCTAGCTAAATTGCATTCTTCTGTGATGTCTTTAAAGAAGAAAGACATTTGCAAAAATGATATGATATTAACATAATAGTTGTTATACCAACTGCCAAAAGCCATTGCATCCAAAAAATTATTTTTAAAGTTTTTGTAATATATAATTTTATGTTGGAAACTGTCATTTTAGAACGTTTGTCTCAAATTGACACACTGATGAATACATTCACCTCCCGGGTTAGAATGCACATTTCTACATGGAGGTACATATAATTTCCACCTCATGCACATTTTTGAATGGGATAATTGATATAATAATCATACTGTTCAAGATTTATCTCGTGAATATAAGTTTTCAGATACAATTTTTTCTATTATTCTAAAATTGAGTAACTTTATAAATGTATAATTAATCACAGTTATTATTATTATTACAAGTATGTAAGAGAGCTTGTATGAGACCTTTTCTCTAGGAGATAAAAAGTATGAACATCAAGTTAAATGCTATACTTTATTTACAGATAGCTATTGAATATTGTGAAAATAAGTGCCTGAGTTTCAAAAAGAAACACATTTATAGGAAGTAAAGTTCCTCAAATTGGCTTTTAAGCCTGGATGTGTAGCTTTCTACCAAATGCTTTCATTTAAAGTGGCCCTGAGTGAAATGAGTGAACATATGTTAAAATGGAAATAAGTGCGAGTTTCCTGGTACAGAGAGGAAACCAACTTGGATAAAATAAAAAGCTAACAGTAGAAACAAGAGCCATTCAAAATAACAAATAAGAATACAGCCTTTAGAATTCAATTACACTATATTGACATATATGTATACACACATAATTATATGCATTATATGTAATTTTGGGTAAATAACGATAATGACTCCTCATGACTTTTCCAAACATCTTTAGTTACTTTCCCTTCCTCCCTTATTATCTTTCTATACTGACCTCTCTCCCCAATTAAAGTTCCATCCCTTTACCCCATTTCCCTCTATATCACTTGTATCTTACTTTTCCATTACTAGATCTCCCTACCCCTTACCCCCACAGTCCTTTTTTACTTTCCTGGTTTCGCCAGTGATTCCAAGTTATATAATAACATCTGACAGCTTCGAGCTGAGAACCACAGATGAGAGATAACATGCAGAGTTTGATTTATAGTCCTGGCTTACCTCACAAATATAATCTTTTCTAGATCCATCTATTTGTCTGCAAAGTTTTTTATTTCATCTTTCTTTACAGATGAATAGTGTTCTATTGTATATATGCCCCATATCTTCATTATTTATTTATCAATTGAAAGACATTTATGTTGTTTCTATTTTCTTGCTATTATGTACACTGTGGTACCGAATATGACCCAGCATATGCAAAGGAGTGGTATAGGAGGATCATGTGGTAACGTTGTGTTTAACTGTTCGAAGATATACACTGATTTCCAGAATGGCTGCTCCAGTTTGCAATCCCATCAACAGTGAATAAATTTTCCCTCTTTCATGCATCCTCTTCAGCAGCGTTTTTAGTCATTTTGTTGATCTTAGTAAGTCTGATTGGTGTAAAGTAAAAATTTAGAGTTATTTTGATTTGCATTTCCCTAATCCTTATGATGATGAACTTTTTTTTATTCATTTCTTAGCCATTTTTCTTTCTTCTTTTGAGAATTTTCTGTTTGATCTGTAGCCAAAGCTACTTGGGTTAAGCATGTTCCTTCATAGAGCTGTAGACTATCTAATAAAAAAGGAATTACCAGGCATAAGAAAACCATCTTTTAAATTTTTGGTCATGGGAGTCTAAGAAACCCTCAAAACATTACAGGCTATTACTATTGCCCTTGGATGCCTTCCAGAGGTTGAAGGTAAGGACCTGTTACTGAATACACTGTGTTCTTCTGATGCTGGGCCTAGATGATTTGAGTTGGATCTTGACCTGAAAGTTTCCTCCTTGAGCACCAGATTTCATAGAACTAGAAGGTACTATGAAATCTGCCAAAGGAGGGAAACACGCAATAATTATACTCAGATGTGAATGCTGTGAACCACAACAATGACCAGCAAGGTAAAATATCACTATCTGTGCAACAGTGGCTTTTTTATCTTGGTGACAACCAGAAGCTGCCTAATTGGACTTAAGGCATTCTTAGTAGGAGGGAAATCATACATGGTACTAGGAACTTAGCTAACTATTAGGGTCAACATTGTCATGGAAACTTGGCAGAGAGTGTATAACCACCATTTTGCATTCTAAATAATTATCCTTATACACAAAATTACTAACTGTAACTCTCATCTCTCATCAAAGAAGCTTCTCTTTGTAGCAGAGACTTTTACAGAAAATCACAACTGGTCAAAATTCAGAGGACAACTGATAGCGGGTACCCAGCATGGATGGATATAATACATCTGTAACACAACTAAATCTCAGGGGACATCATGGAACAGAGAGTGGAAAGATAAAATTGAGAGGAACATGCAATCTGCTATAAGATTGTTTCTGCCAATATGGCTGTCTAAATAAGATCTAAGCAATGATAACACCAGTGGGCATGCTATTGTAGAAAGGGGAAATCTTGTGGGGTCCAAATGCTTGACAAAGAATAATAGGCAACTAAAGGCTGCTGAGAAAGAGAATTACTCATCTTGTATGAAGCCTCTTACTGGTTATCTAATACCAAGTGGTTATCCCTGAAACCATATACATACAGGTAACTTTAAATGGACTCAGTACATTCTATTTATATATTTATGCATATATATATATATATATATACACATGTAACTGTAAGAAATTTTAAAAAGCTATGAATTTGGAAGAAAGAAAAGTCTAGGGACATGGAAGGTGTTGGAGAGAGAAAAGGGGGAAATAGTGTAATTGTGTGGGCTGTATAAACATAGATTTACCCCATTATCCCTTTGATCTGTTTATTTCCCTGGAAGAAATGCCTTTGCCTGCCCAAGGAATGCCATAGGCAAGATGTTTCTTTTCCCTGGCTTAGGTCATTCAAAGATATTATGGTAACAGCCCCTAATAGGCTCTGAGACTTTCTGCTTCCTGAGCACACCTGGTGAAAGAGATGAGAATTACTCTGTATGTTTGTCATTACTTCTCTATTTCTATTTTGAACCCTGAGCTATTTTGAAATAAAAGCTTCAGAGAAACCCAGAAAAGGACTTCTGAACATTAATTGCCCAGAACCTCCTGTTTCTGTTGAATCTCAAATTCAACTTCAATTCCTCAGCACCAGTCACAGATGTATGGATATAATTTGAGAGAGAGACAGGGACAGAAACAGACAGAGAGAGAGGAGAGAGAGAGAGAGAGAGAGAGAGAGAGAGAGAGAGAGAGGGAGAGAGGGAGAGAGGGAGAGAGGGAACGTGAAATTAGGAAGATAAAGTGGTAGTGGGGAGAGGGTAATTCATTAGGATGGGAATTGAAGCTGGATTTGATCAAAACATATTGAATGAATGTATGAAACTTTCAATCAATAAAAAGAAAAGAAAAGATTGTTTTCTTTAGTTCCAAAAAATTGTACAAGTAAGTTCATATTCTGTACTACAAGTCTCAGAGGTTTTCAGATAAGGGAGAACAGATGTATGATTTATGTAATATGGAATAGGTTGAGAGAGTTTAATAATTTATTAAAGGCATGTGAAACAGAAAGCAAAAGACAAGGCAGAGGAATGAGTTATTAATCATCTAAACAATGGCAATGGGAGGAGGAATAAAAGCACTTTAGGATATAAGCATAGCCAATTGCCTTCTGAAAAGAACTCTAACAGGATATGTTATGGAGAATTTGTAAATGAAACTGCATAAACTTAAAGAGTTTCTATATAGTAAAGGAAATATTTTGGTGAAGATACTGCCTAATGAATATAGAGTTAGCTCTACATGGTACAGAGATTTTATGTATAGAATATACAGAAAACTAGAAAACAAACAAGAACAGAGGCTGGTGAGACAACTCAGTGGGTAAAGGTTTTTGTTGCACAAGCCTGGTGTCCTGAGTTCAATCCCTAGAACATACATTAAATGTAGAAGGAGAGAACCAACCCCCAAAATTTGTCCTGTGACTGTCACACATGTGCTGTGGGAAACACATGCACAGACACATTATGTACACACACACACACACAAACACACACACACGCGCACTAATAGATAAAGTTTAAAAATAAGAATACTCACAAACCAAACAACTCAATTATAAATTGGCTAGTGAAATTAATAGAAAGCTCTTAAAAATAAGTACAGTTTGAAATTATATTGGTTTAGGAAAATGACAATATTAGTTTCTTCTGTAGGATTTCTAAAAGCAACACAAAATGAACTTAATAACCCCTACAAGCAGATATAACAAATATATATGTATATACAAATATGCCGCTCTGTGTGTGTGTGTGTGTGTGTGAGACATGAATTTGAGAAGGAGTGCATGGAGGTGGGGATCTGATCGAGTTGAGGTTGGTAGAGTGAGAGGTAGAAGTAATGTAATACAGTACTAATGTATGATCTCCACAAAATCTTCACATAGTTTAAAAATGCAATTTTGATAAGGAATAGAGCACAGCTTAAAAATCCAAATATATCTCTAAACATATGGAAAAAATTCAAAATCACTAGTCAATTAAAATGACTATCATAAAAAACAAATGCTGGAGAAAGGGAACCCTTATACACTACTGGTGGAATTTAAATTAATCATTTGCTATGAAAATCAGTATGGAATTTCTCAAAAAATGAAAATTAGAGTGTTCATATTACTTAGCTATAGCACTTCTTCATATATACTGATAGGACTGAATTAGGATAGGACAGACATACGTGCACATCTAGATGTATTGTGGCATTGTACACAATTGCTATATTATGTAACCAACTTAAGTATCAATCAACTGATAAAGGAAATATGGAAATATACACAATCGAGTTAATTTTATCTAGTCATGTTATGTTTTATGCTGGAAAATGGATTCAGTTTTTTAGTTATCATATTAAGTGAAATAATACAGAACAAGGAAGGCAAATGAAGTGCCTGGATTTTATATAGACACATGAAACTGTATATAGCTTGTATGCATACACATTATGACATGAAAATAGGACAGCTATTAAGATTGGAGAAGGAGATAAAAGAAAGGAAAGGATATTGAGATGTGAATATGGTCAAAGTTCATAAAATCTCTATAAAAGCTAGCACTATGAAAAGTTAGCATATGCCAGTAAAAAATAAAATAAAATAAAGATAACAGTATTGCTTTGCTTATAAAAATTACTCATTTCATTTAAAGTTTAAAATATTCAGATATTTAGAAAAATACTTTGAATCCATAGCTGTATACATTTTCATCATACATAATTTTTCTAAAGTGAGACTCATAGCTTATTAGTGACTATAAAAGGAATGTCCTTCATCACTCCTGTTTTATAAACGAGAAGAGAAAACTTAAGAAAAATTTAATTCATTACTCAGAATTTAACACTGTGATATCAGCAGAGCTGAATTCAAAACTCAGTATTCTCCCTGGTCAGACCTGGCCTTCTTAATTTTCTACACATGACAATCATTTCACAGATCTCTGTCTCTGACACATTTCACTACTGTGTGCTGGGCCATTCTCCAGTCGCTGCTCTTATCCTCGAAGCATGGTAACCAGAACTAAACGTGGTGTCTCTGGAGTAGAGGAGCTATAGTTTTATGGGAAGTCCACTGTGATGGTTTATATCCCACAGCTTGACAGGATCTAAGATAATCTTGGATTCAAACGCTGGACTTTCTGTGAGAGATGATCTAGGTTAGCTTCATTGAGGTGAGAAGGAACATCTTAATCGTCAGACTGAATAAAATGGGAAAAAATTAGCTGAGTATCATCACAGGTCACTCTCTTCGTCCTAACCGTGGACACCAGACAGTGGCTTCCTATCTATGGAGCCACTGTCTGCTCCTTGCATTGTAACTCCTTACCACAATGGATTATATCTTCTGGCATTATAATGTGAGACAAACATTTCTTGCCTTAAGCTGCTCTTGCTGGGCATTTTGTAATAACAATCATACAAATAACCAATAATACGTTGTTCTGTAGGAAATCCTCTACTGTTATAAAAAATATATATTAGCATTAAAGTACCATATGCTTCCTTAACTTTGCCTGGAGTAGCCGATTTAATAACCATTGTAAATAAAAAACATGAAAAAAATCAATGCTCTCATCCATGACCATATCTCCCATTTACCTCCTATTTAAGTGAGATGATGTGTTGTTATGTAGTGCAGGCTAACATTGACCTCCATCCCTTAGCCTCTCTTTTTCTAACGTCTAGAAATACAGGCTCTTGTCCTGATAGTCAGCCACCACCATTTCTGAACTCTTCCAATTCTTCCATTTTTTTTTTTTTTTTTAAATTTCTGACCCTGGCTACTTTACATATGCTGTGAGCATTATGGTCAGAGGTGTGTGTGTTATGGTGGTAACTCTTTGCTAAAAGAAAAAAAAAGACAGCCAACAGGTTGAAAGCAACCTTTTATAATGAATATCTGCCATAAATGTTGACAACCCCCCAAGTAAAGAGTTCGATAGTGGTGTATGTTTGCAGTGTTGAATGCCTTGGGTCAGTCAGAGTAAATAACTTAATCCCTTGTAAAACTCTGTAAAAGATTTACATAATGCATTCCTCATTACTTGTACATCTGATGCTTTCTGTGCCTTTCAATAAATATGGGGTAAAGCTCTTTGTTAGGGACACACACAAACATAGTTGATAGGGATAGATCTGATACATACAACAGATGAGCTAAACAAGTCAGCAACCACGGGCTACAGGTGTTTGGAAGACATACGGAGAGAAGTGGGGAATTCAAATTTGAGCTTGCTATTGATCAAATTAATCCAAGGGGAATTGTTTTTCTTCCTTTCCTTAATGCAATATCAGTGTATTCGGGTGCCTCTGAAGTCATCCTTAATGTATTTAGCTGAAACATTTTGGTGCTCCTGTGAGGTCATGTGAGGAATCTTTAATGCATTTAATCCACACAGATTTAGGTCATTTCCATTTCTTTTTCTTTTTGTTATTCTCAAGAACAGAAAATATTTTTGCTTCAGATATCTTTAGTCCTGGGAACTGTTAGGTAATAGATTTATTTCTCTGTAAATATTTGTTGGATAAGTGAATATGAGTCCTATCACCCACATAAGTTTATTTTCTAGCTCAGTTGCCAATAAATTGTTAATATTATTTTATTAACAAAAATTATACATTAATATACTTTCTCCAACATATGCTTAATTTTACCCAATTGATCTTGAGCCTTAAAACGCCTTCAAAATGTCAAGCAATCAATGTATTAAATGTGATGCCAAGGCAAGCACTAATCAATTAATTTTAATAGAGCATCTATGTTTCTACTTTATTAAGATGATCTTTCTTCCTGTTTGTATGTTAAAATCTTCTTGTATGAAGAGTTATGTTAAGTTCTGTCTGAGGAGCAATACCTATTTATGTTGTGATCCGTGAGAATTTACCTTCCTTCTTAAACCTTTGTTTTCTCCATCCCTCTATCTTTTGCTTAAGACTTCTTTTGCTTGCATGGAGCCCCCCCCTCCCAGTTTTGAAAACAGCATCATTAGCATGTTTGGCTACATGTGCCCATTAGAGTGCCTAGTACCTTGCCAACAAGAGCTATAAAATGTTATGGGCTGGTGATGTAGATTCTGGTCCTTATGTGCCTGTGTGCCTGTGCAAACTCAGGAAGTGAGGAATTTATGTGTTTGCTGAGCTTTGGGGGATACAGGGACTAGGTGTTACTGCATATAACAGCACTTTCTTAATTAAGGTTGGAAACCAGATTAGCTCTTCTCCGTGTATTTTATTGCATTACAGTCAGAACACTGAGGAAGTGTGAGCTGTTAGAAGATTCAGGTAGTTTAACTATAATATCTTACAGAGGATGGAATTCTGTCTCTTAACCTTGAAAAAACAAAACAAAACTAAAAAGGTCATTTAATGACCAAAATTAACTTAATATTTACTTTCCAGTTTTCCTTCAAGGTGAATTTCCTACCTAATAATATTGTTTTATGTATGTTTCCTTTAATAAATCAATAATGGTTGTAAATCTTATTTTCTTCATAGGGGATAAACTAATATGAATCAGCCAACATGTATAAGTTGGCTAGAACTCTGATTAACAGGTCAAGTTTTCTAAAATAAACTTTAGGCTTTTGGTAACTTTTAATTTTGATATATAATCTATAACTATGAAAAGAACTCAAATTATTTAAAACTGGAGGGGCAAACAGAAACTGCTAAGCAAAAGATCAAGATAAGTTTTGACACTTTCATTCTTATAGACATTTTCATGTTTAATAGGACACTTCTGAAGTAATTTGACTTAAGAGACATTTGATTTAAGAGACATTAAGCTTCCAAAGGCTTTGCTTGCTATTTTATCAGAAGAAATTAAATTTTCACTTAATTTTATAAAATGTTTTAATATGCTGGACAAATTCATGTTAAAATGAAGTACAAAGAATAGTTACCTAAGTTTCCAGTATACATATATAAATGCAATAAAAATTAGTGATAAAGAGGCCATAGATTTGAAGGAGAGCAGCAAGGGGCATATGGGAGGCTTCGGAGTATGGAAAGGGAAGGAAAAGATGTTGTGATTAAATTTTAATCTCAAAAATAAAAGAAATTAAATTCAAAAATTGCAGTATAACTGTCTCACTGATAAATTGGCTTTTGTTTTGTTTGGTTATTAAAAGATAAAATTCACAAACTGAGTAATTAGTTGTTTTCCTCTCATTCCTCAGATGCAGTATGATTATAATTTATGTGTAATTTATGAACCAAACAACCCTTAGGCTCATTGCCAAGTGAACACATCTTAAACCAACCATCATGTATGAGTTTAATTAAAAAAATAAATGCATCAGACTTCACATTTTTTTCTACTTCCAGCAGGCAGTCTAGGCTGTACACACACTGGCCTTATATTTGATGTTATAGATATGTGCATTTATGTTATTAGATTACAGTTTCCTGGAGTATAAAGAGGAAGCCATATTAATTTTGTAACCCATTACACCTAACATGCACCACCAACAGGGTCTGCTGAGCAGTGGTAAGCTTGCAGTAAATATACATTGGATTAAATCAAATGAAATGCCTGAGCACTAATACTAAGAGTCAGGGCAATGAAAATTGACTTTCAGAGTGTAGTAACTAAGGAGTACAGGTAAAATTGCTGAGTGTGCAACCCCACATTGCTAGAGGGTACACATATAGAGAGGCTACCAGAAACCATGGCAGAAAAAAGATATTTAATTTATTGATCATTTCATATGTATCAAATATGCCATGAAACATCATATATGCACTATCTTGTTCAATCAATCACAGTAAATTTATGAGGCAGAAAGATTCTTTCTTACAATGTATGTGCAAAGCCTGAGGCTATGTGGTATGATGCTTGGTAGTAAGACTCCACAGATTCTAAGGTTTAACTAAGTTGGATTCCTGGTTTTTCCAATTAAAACCTCCGTGTAGCACATGCCCAAGGAGGAGACTAGAGGGCAAGTAGGAAATATTTCTCAAAATAAGAAATGTAAATGTAGTTATCAAACTTTCATAATTCTTCCTATGATAAAAAGAATTCCTAATATTAAAACCATTCATAAGCAGGTCCTGGAAGACTTAACGACTTCCCCTCCATTGTGTCAATCAAGGAGACCACTCGGTTTCCCAAAAGCTTTTCTTCAGAGCCTTTGTAATTGCTGCCCCCTAAGTCAGAACGACTCAGCATGAAGTGAGCTCAAATCATTGATTTTTCCTGAGGTTAAGATTTTTCCACTTAAAAAGACATTGTTTAGCACTATTGTTTCCTAGGATTTAGATGTATTGTTTTTAATTATATTCTCCACTAAAATTAATTGGTGGATATTCCTATTCTCCTATACTAGGTAATGATTTCACTGAGAACAGAGACAATACAAGATTCATATTTACATTTCTTACATTGAGAGCACATACCCAGTATTTAAAATTGAGTATTGGTTTCTTTTGGAAAGGAAGTACTTAGTTTTGAGTTCTCATATTAAAATAACTTAAAATAACTTAAGAGATTTTTTTTTACAACAATAGTCATATTTTGTCAAAGATTGATATAACTCTATGGAGGGTTATATTTACCCAAGTGGCAAAGCCAGGACACTAGATAACAGAAAACCCCTATTCTTAGGATTCACTGTCTTCCTCTAGTATATTGGTTCTTAACCTTTCTAATGCTGTGATCCTTTAATACAATTTATCATGTTTTGGGAACCCCAACCATAAAATTATTTTTATTGCTACTTCATAACTGTAATTTTGCTGCTGTTATGAATTACAATGTAAATATCTGATATACAGATGGTCTTAGGTGACTCCTGCAAAAGGGTCATTCAGCCCCCTAGGGGCTTGCGACCCACAGGTTAAGAACCACTTCTCTAGTAGATGGTTTCTATCCTGGGATAGGTTAAAATTCCCTCAATTGGAAACCACTGACACCCTGGGCTACTCCAATTCAACTAAATAAAAACCTCCATAAAATGTGGGAGATGATTGCCAGTGCTCAGCATGTGCTAATGTACATCAGAGCATGATATCAAACTATTCTTTGCACATTCCTATCATCCTTTCTGGTATTTGTGAGTGAGATTATGATAAACAATGCCCAGGTAATTGACATACCCAATTTACTTCCTTTATGCTGCATATGATAAAATGTCAGCCAGAGTTCTAGCTGTGGGCAATCATGAATTTAATATTAATCAAACTCAAATTCATCATTATGTTATTCTTTATAGATGAGTTGCTTGTTATTAGGTAAAGTGGAAGAAGAACTATAAAAATCTTCTATCTTATTTTCCAGAGGATGTAAATACCTCTGTTGACAACAGAAACACCTTCTTAAGTTCTAGGTTTATTGATTGGCCCATGTACTATATACAACTGTAAATATAAAAATTCATCCAGATAACAAGAACCTTACACTATGTCTTTCTTTCAAATGGTAAAAGAACAAGAAGCAAAGGCATAAGTCAGTAAATTCAAAGCCACCTGACTCAGCTATTATTCAAGAAGAGAAAGGAAATTGCACGTCTACAAATACTAACTTTCAAGCATGTAATAAACATTTTGAATTCTTAATTTTTATTTTACTCATATGAATATCTCATATTCTGAGATTTTTTTAATATTATCTTTGCTTAAAAGTTTTCAACATCTCCAGGCATCGGTGATGCATACCTTTATTCCCAGCAGTTGGGAGACAGAGGTAGGCAGATTTCTGTGAGATCAAGGCCAGTTTGGTCTCCAGAGCGAGTTCCCGGACAGCCAGAGTTACAACAGAGAAACCCTGTCTTGAAAAACCACCCACCCACACATGAAAGTTTTCAACATAAAGAATTGCTAAATGTTTGAGGAGACAGATATGGTTGAGAGCACTGGAACTTTACAAATATATACAAACACCAAAGATATTTTGTGATATGCCCCCTATCCAATAAATATTTAAAAACCTTAAAATGGAAAAAATATACAATGTCTACTATACATTAATGGATGAATGTTCTTTCTTACTTAAGGATACTAGCAGGCAAATGAAAGAAGCAGCAGTGGATCTTTTCATTCCATAAACTCAATTTATTTCTACAGAGACTCTGGTTTTAGTTGAGTGATCAAATGAAAATCTCAGTAATTAAAGGGGGTAGAGTCAGCTGATCATAAACTCAACCTAACCCCTTAAGTCCTCTTCCGATGGTGCTGAGTAGACCAGAGTTCTATTTGTGTCATATTCTGTGCACACAGAGCAAAATTAAAGCCAAGAGGAGAGAGTTCTTGCAGTTTTAATTGGCTGCAATTCAGATATAAGAAATCAGACTAGTAAGCATAAGAGAATCAGGAGTTAAGCTGAATCCAGCATCAAAGGTAGACAGTATATAAGTGAGTACCACGTGCATTGAGCTACAAATAGACTACTGTATGGGTTATTATAGATTTCTTTAATACTTCCTAACACTATCGTGCTTTGATTTGAATGTGTAGCAAGTTGTGCCTTTACTCTCTTACCCAATTTCCCCTGTTATTCCTTGAGGCAGTCTCTCAACTGAACCAGGGTTTGCTGGGATGGCTATTCTAATTTACTAGCTTGCTCCAGGTATCTCCATCTCTGCCATCCCAGAGCTAGAATTACAGGCAGGAAGCCATACCCTGCCTGTATTTAAGCTGATGCTGGGAATCTGAACTCAGTTTCTCAAGCTTGTGTAAAAAACACTTTATCTATTGAACTATACTCTTAAGTCCCAAACCTCACTAGGATAGTTGAAATGTACACTTAAAGTCATCTTGTCTTACTTTTGGCCACAATAAAATCTGTTATAAATTTTGGAGATGATGAACTAGTCAAGAAACACTAATAATATTTTAATCAGGCTACACTAATGTTGACCATAAAACAAAATCAACTGCATATTTGTTATTTGAGGAGAAAAATGGCTTGAAGACATAGTGGAAATCAGGTAAGGGAATAAAGGCAGAACATAAACAGGATCTTTTCATCTGGATAGCATCACAAATGAATGAAGTTTAATCCAGTTAGGAAGAATAGTCAGCAAACACCTCTGAATTATCCCACATAAGGGGTGAGGAAATCAGAGTTTTCAGACATTAATTTCCTATTGGTCATTCATTGACAGTTGCTCTTACAAAGTGGAATCCAGCTACAAATAAAAGGCTTTCCAGTGTGACATGAAATTGCAGTGTTCAGGTACATCAGTTAAATATGATGGCAATTTGAAATTGAACCAATAGATTCATAATGAGACAAAGAGGGCAGGATAGCATCTTTAAGTAGAACTATCTAAAACAGGAAGGGGACCAGCAGGCTTGAAGTAGAGGGAGAAGGACTGGGGAGAATGATAGAAGCAAAGTACAATGACACATTTCTGACAAAGTCATAATGAAGCCTATTATCTTTTACATTAACTAAGACAATTAATTAAAAAATCAGAAATGCAGTTATCAATTAAATGAGGATGTCTGAGTTGATGATGATGCCGTATACCACAAAACAGTGACTATAAGGGAGCTGAAAATTTCTCTTGCCAAGTGGTGCTAATGTCAACAAACCTATTGTGCTGCTTCCAGTGAATGCATGGCACTTTAAACCATGAACAGCAAAGCTCATGGATATGATAATCATAATATATATGTTAATGATTTGCATATTTACTATTAATACCTTCAATAATTCTTTTAGGTGTACTACTTTGACTTATACTGTTCTTTAATTTTGTTTTATTTTATTTATTTATTTTTTAAATAAACTCTGATTCTGTAGACCACCTTAGCCTGAAACTGACCATATAACCTAGACTGAGCCTCAAACCCAGCACTTGTAGGTTGATGACTGACTTACCACTATTTTTGATTGAATTGAGTGGCCAGTTTGAATGATTTGTACTATGATATTTACCCAACAATCTCGTCCACTAAAGGGCAAACTTCTCAGAAGTTATGTATCATCTTCAGTGATACCTGAGTACACAGGTCCATGGCACACTGTTTCTTTAAGAACTATAATGTCTCTTCAGTATTATTCTGGATATCCCAACAACAAATAATAGTGGGGACACCTTGTAATTCTTAAACACTGCAGTTTAGGAGTGATGATGCTATGTCAATTCAGGGATAATCAGATTTCCTTGTGCCACATATACTCTATCAGTGGAGAGAGCTCGGTCAAGTGAGAAATTCTGAACTCTTAAAAGAAAATGAGAAATTCCAAGGATCTACATGGTTTTTATTAAGTATTTTAAAAAATATTGAAAGCAGAACTGCTTTGGGTGTTAGAAATTTCAGTTTCTGAACAAATTGAGATGCTTATTGAAAAATTTGAAATGCAGAAGAGTCCCTAGGAGAGTTCTAAGCTTCATTTTGATCAAAACATAGCAACTTTCTCTTCATTGGTGAATATGTAAAGGCCTCATTGAAAGGAACTTTGGTAGATCTAGAGAGAGAGACACACATAGAGCATCCAACGTTGCATTAACCTTTCTAATATGCTATAACCAGAATCCTATTTTTCATGACACTCATTTGTAGTGTAAAATGGCATTGAAATGTGTTGTAGAAGTTTATTTTTATAATTGTTTGTGTACTGTTGGGTGAGGGGCTGCCTTGGTCTTGGCATTTTGTACTGTCTACAGGAGCTGCATTTATGAGGGGCATCGTGATTGCTCAGGATCTGTACATGCTATCAGTAGAACACATGAGGAGTTCTGAATCAATAAAAATACCTGAACTCAGACGCTCAGGTTTCCACTGTCCAGTGTGGTGTTGGCCATACTGGTGAGTATGGTGGAGTTTGCACATATGATTATGCCTCCATTTCTTCCTTGGTGAGCCTCCACAGCAGCTTTTAGGACATTTTCTTAACTAGTGATTGATGTGGGAGGACCAAACCCATTGAGGATGGGACCACTCATGTGTAGGTGGTCCTGGATTCTAAAAGAAAACAGGCTGAGCAAGCCATGGGGAACAAGCCAGAGAGCAGCACTCCTTTATGGGTTCTGCATCAGATCCTGCCTCCAGGTTTTGGCTCTGACTGGGTTCCTTTCCTACCTCCCATTAGTAATGAACTATAAATATAGAAGCATAAGCCAAATAATCACTTTCCTCCCAAACTTTTGGTAATGGTGTTTCATCACAGACAGGAATACTACTCCGAACTGAGACAGTTAGAATGACTAAAAATATTATAGTAGGCTTATTATTAATCTCAGTTTTATTATCTTCCACAAGTAACAGAACTAGTTTGGCATAACTCTTACCTGATCTCCTCCCCGAAATGAGTAAATAAAATAATGGGTTTCCTTAAGATGGCCTCAGCCCTCTCCCAAGAGTGTGTGTGTGTGTGTGTGTTATCACATTTTCTTTGTATATTTATCTGTCGATGAGCATCTAGGCTGTTTCCATATCTTGACTCCTATGAATAAACAACAATAAACATTAATGTTCCAGTACCTCTATGATATGCTAACTTTGATTTATGTTGGGGTTTATCCGGCAATGGTTTAGCTGGATAAAATGGTAGCGGTGTTAAGTTTCTTGAGGTACCTCTGTACTGATTTTCATAGTGACAGCATCACTGCAGCGCATGGGGAATGAGAACTCCTCTTTCCTCACATCCCCACCAGAATGAACAATATCTTAGTGGCAAATAATTGCTAACCTTGATGAAATTTGAGTAGTTGATTATCATAAAATTTTTTTATAAAAATACATAAATTTATGAAAATAATGTAAATTCAAAATGTTATCTTAAATCCAAGAGCATAGCTAAATAAAATCTCACTAACCACTTCTCCTACCCACAATTGATTCTGCAGGAGCCATGATTTATGATTCAATATATATTTTTCAAGATTGTTCTCTATGAGCTTATAAACATATGTGTTATCATTTGAAAGTATTTAGTTTTATATTCAATTATTTCAGTATGGGTGGATAACACTTTAGATAGGGTTTTTCGATGTTTCCTTTTACTTCTTATAGATTTTTTTGTTGTCATTTATAAAACTTAGTAGATTAATTTATTTCCACGTATGTAATTTATCCTCATTTTACACTTTTAAAATGACTCTTTTATTTTTCATTTGTGCATGCATGTGTTTGAGAGAGAGAGAGTGTGTGTGTATACTGTGTGTGCCTGTGACTACAGAAGACTAAACAGGGTGTTGGTTCCCTGTACCTGGATTTAGGGGCACTAACAAGCCATCTAATGTGAGTGCTGGGAACCAAACTCAGATCTTCTGGAAAAGCAGCAAGCATATGTAACTTTTATTGAAGAGATATTTCAAACATGTAACAAATATGACACACATCGTACGTAATAAGTGAAAACATTTTCCCGTGTTAAGAGCTGGCCATATTTAAATTTTTTACTCAAGCAAATGAAATGTTAAAAGCGCTGTTGAAATTTTCCTTTATTCTCTGATACTTCATCTTCTGCTGTCACCTACTTTCCCAGAGAATTTCTTTCATTTCTACATTGTTTTTCTAACTTGTGTTGTGTTTAAGAAGTTAGTAAATATCATGGTGTTCTGTAAAGGGTAATGTATTCTTTACAAATGTTTTTGAAATTAGTATTTACCCCACAATAATTCCTCAAAGTTTTCCATGCTGACACACATGGATGTATTTTGTTCACTGTAACTGATGTTTAACATTGTATTTTATGAAAATGTCACAATTTATCCATTGTTCTATTGATCCTTCAATTTCCTTAAATTTAATCATTGAACAGAATACTATAATAATCCTCCTTACATATGCCATTAGCTGCACATTTGGGGAAGTTCTACTGGAAGAATATAGATTTCTGAGTCACAGGCAGTGTGTGGTGTAACTGTGGTAGCTGTTATAGAATCTCCTCAAAATTTATTATAAAAATATTAATTTCATCACCAGTGAGTAACTGTTCTATTTTATCAGTTCTTCAAACATATTATCATTATTGAATCTTTAAATTAGCATTTTATTTCTAGGGGCACTGTTTGTAGTTGTGTAATTGTTTCCTATCATTTATTATTTTATCTACAAGAGGACTACTTCCCCTCTCTGTCTGCACACAGACATTAGGTAGATCTTGGGTTTTTCCAATGCAATAGATCTTGGACTTAGATATGGCAATTATAACTTTGGGAGCCAACACATTGCTTCATCATTTTTCTTTCCTATCTTTATTGGAACAATAGTTTCCAGAATAGATTCAGCCCTTCAGTCTGCTTTTAAGCAATAAAAAAGCCCCAAGCCTCAGAAATAATGCATAATATGAACAAATAAATGAAAAGTAAAACTGATATCATGAGCCACAGTGAGATTTTTTTGGGTCCTTTGTTATAATATCACAGCTTAATTAGGATAGAAAACTTAAACTAGTGTGTAACATAAATGTGATATTATAATAATCAATCATACAACAAACTTAAGTCATTGCATTGTCTTTTTGCTTAGGCAAGAGAAATAATAATTTGACTGGAAATTTGATAGCTTATTTTAAATGATGGTGAAAAATCCAGTAGTAGCAAAGTAAGCTAGATGGTTTTAGGTGAACATGTTGAAAAACATAGGTACTGTCTTGTCTTGAATGCCACTGACTGTATTAGACAAGGTGAAATGAAAGTATGAAACCAAAAAAATTTGAGATAATCAGTTTCTGTTCTATAGCAAAAGAAAGACAGAAAAGTTAACATCACAGAAACCTCACCTTCTAGGGAAAAGCAAAAGAACTGTGAAAGCAGTAAACTTCCCAAGACTGAAAATACCACTTGGTTTTCATGTTATTCCATCGAAAAGTGTTGTAAATGGATAAAGCTTATGGACCTCCTCAATGGCTGTGCTGCCATAATACTATTCAAGTATTTAAAATAATTAATTTGCTCTGTAGGATAAATTTCTCAGAGAAAGATACCAAAGTTAGGGCTCTCCCAACAATCCTGTTAAAATAAATCAAAGTATGGGCAGCTAAAGAGGCACGTCTTGCCATGAATTACTGCGCAGATCCTAGTTTGTCCCAAGAACACTGCATTCTGGACAGTGGTGATCTGCATTGCTGGGGAAAGTCAGCAGTCTGGTTAGGTAGATTCAAAATGCAAAAACAACTGTGGATCCTTAATTCCACGTATTGGAAGTCACATAAGAATTTACTTAACTACTGAGGAAGGTTCATTTGCAAATGCGATTTTTGTATGTAGATATGGAGCATTTTGAGGAATGAAGACTTTCCCAGGAGATGAAAGCATGAACCATAGGAACATATTGAGGTGCTCATTTTAGGATGAGCACACTGAGAAGCAGGGAAACTCCCTTCTCAAAATGTGCCACCATTACCTGTCATTGCCTTGAAATAAATCCTGATTCAGTCTTGTTGTTCTAACAATAATATTATTAAGTAAATAATACTGAAAAATAGAAAGCTATTGTGTAAGTTTAGAAAATGTCATGTAAAGAATATCCCTATAATTCTAAATTACATACGAAAATTTTTCAGGTATCTTTTTATAATTATATCTCTAAAAATTTTACTTCTATATCATCTCAATAAAAATTATAAATGTTCAAGTGAAAACTGAAGCTATTATGTCATTTTGGTAAGAGCGGTTGACTGAATTTTAGAAGGAACAGAGTGGCATCATACCAACTCCTGAAGGTACATTAGCTACTGCAGAACCACAGGTCCTCAAAGACATAGATTAGCTAGTGTAATGAAGACAGAACATTTGGAGTCTGAGCTCCAAATGATGATGACATGACAATTTTTTTTATGTCATGTAAGGAAACAGGATTGTGTGCATGTGGACACACCACATAAGCACTGCCAGGGACCATTAATGTCTTTAGGATTATAAAGCGAGGTAATCACTTTAACTGTTAGAAACAAAAGATATAGACAGGGCAAAACTCATAAAGAAAAAACATATATATTTTCACCTGAATAAAAGAATATGCATAATAACTTTGTCTTAGCCTCAGAAGCATGGTTCAAGTTCTGACATTATTCTATATTAACTCACGTAACATTGTTAAGCTAGAAAATGTAACTGGACAAAAATAATGTAGTGAGTTTTTATTTCTCTTCAGTTTATTATAATGTTGAAATTGTAAATCAGTTAAAATTTATTATTAATGTTAAGGCTCTTCAGTTCTAGACACAGATGTCAGTTTCACTATAAGAGATACATTCAAAGAGATGATAAGGAGTGGCTCTCTGAAACCATGGACAGTAAGAGATTCTACAGGCACTACAAGTTTTCCTAGAAATTTGAGCTGCCTAGTAAGATTTTAATAACAATTATTAATAACACATTTGGCTACATATAGCTGTGTATTAGATCAAAGTTGTATAAAAATGGTGTCTTTCTCTTAACTGTCATATGGCAGGTAGCATAGACAATATAAATAAAACAGACAGAAACGATGATTCATATCCTAAGCCAGAGAGAACAGGATGATGCAAAATTTCATCATGCTACTCAAGATGATGTGTGTTTAAGGCCAGCCTAGTCTACAGAGTGAGTTCTAGGCAAGCCAGAGATACATATTGAGACTCTGTCTAAAAATAAATAAACAAACAAACAAATAAATAAATAATTTTTCAAATGTTTTGTTCCATCTTGGTATGCCCTGCTCAAGTGGTAACCCTGGGAGGTCAGCTCGTTTTTGAGGGATGAGGGGTACAGGTCTAGGGGAGAGGGGAGAAGGGGGTACCTGGGAGGAATGGAGGGATGGGAAGATGGAGGGATTGGGATATATTATATGAGAGGGAAAAAAAGGAAATTATTTAAAAAATTTATTTCTAGAATTTTCCATTAATATTTTGAAGTACTGTTGGTTGAAATTAATTGAATTATAAAGAGTAAAACCTATGATAAATGGGATATAATGTGTTCATAATCTTGTCACTGTGCATGATATTTGAATGAAAACAGTGGATAAAAATACCTATCTGAGAAACAAATAAAAGAGGAAAAATACATTTTAAGGTATAAAAACAAACAGAATTAACATTCACTGAAGTAAATGTAGACAGTATAGATAAGGAAAATTTATTTCAAACCAGAACAGTGAAACATTTTCTGATCAAATAATAATTAATTGTTACTTCTGTGTGAATTTAAAATACGTATTCATACTCATGAACATGTTTCCTGTACACTATGACAAACAATTTTTATGTAAATAGAATATAATTCTTTTCTATATTTCAATGTAGATTTCTATATGATAGTTCCAATGATTTTATAACATTTAAAATCTAGTTAGTCTCAATATATTTTAAATGTCTTCCTTTTTCTAATAGATTTAACAAAAATAATTATTTTGTCTGAAACTAATTCCCATTCAGTGCTGTTGACAATAATGAGCTATTGAATTTGCTTCGCTCTATTGATTAACTCTGAATAGAAGGAGTTGCTGATTATAGTAGTTTATATGGCAGGAAAGATTTGCCTTTCTTTTATTATCACTAGATATTAATACTTTCACATTAATTAAAAATTTTCCATTTAAAATATATGCATCTAACTTACATTTAACTTCCCGTGATAGTCAGCATTTCATCTGGTTCTGGGGACCTGAGATAGAGTATGGTGGTATGTCAATACTGTCCTGTTTTTGTTGGTTCCACCTTCTCACCTGGAAGTGGAGGATTCCTATTCACTGTCAGTGACATGAAGGCTAAGAAGATGTGCCTATGGGAGCTTTGTGAGTTATGTCCAAAGAGCCACAAAGCATTTTTAAGTGAGATTAAACAATTGAGTGAGCGATTAAGCCCATCAAACACTTTTATCTAAACTTTAAAATTAAGCCTTTCAAATAACACATGAGCAATGGAAAACACAGCAATAAAAATACAAAGTAAAATTATAATACTTGTTTCCTTCTTCCATAAAGAAAGATAGGAGCAGTCAGCCATGCTTAAACATTTTTATTATAAAACTTGGTCATTCCACAGGATGTTGTACCATAGAAAACCCATCTATTTTTCAGCAAAACAAAGGTTTTTAGTTCATGATTGCTAAACATAACTTAGCAAAATGAATAAGATATAATCTTTTATGAAACTATATAGGAAATATTGGTTTTAAAGTGTCAGTGGGGAAAATGTGGTCATTCTTACATAATCTTTCTTCTAGAGTAGACTTCCTGGAGTTACTGTCTTCTGCACAAAAACCATCAGGGCTACTTGAAACTAGAATGATCTCCCATATTCTTCTTCCTTCTCAGTCCAGTCTCCCTTTCTTTCACTGGCTCACTGTGTAAACCAAGTTTGATCTGAACACATATTAATAATCCTCCAGTCTCAATCTCAGTGCTGTGATTAATTGCATGTATTACTACTAAGCCTGGACAACTAACTTATTTCCTGTTATTTTCTACAAGACTAAGACACAGTTTATGACCTTGGTTAATTATCTCTACGGCTAAATCATTGCATTTTCAAAGGAGAGAGACCATGATATGCTCATAAGAAAAAATGTGGTCTCCTGGAAAAGCTAATTGGTTAAAAGCTCCCTTATTGGTGGTCCAAAGCACAGTTTCAGCCTTAAAAGTATATACATACCAACAACAAAAATAGACTCAGCAGATTACACACACACACACACACACACACACACACACACACACACAGAGAGAGAGAGAGAGAGAGAGGGAGAGAGAGAGGGAGATGTGTGTATACATACACCTATAGGTATATATATGTAAAAATAATAAAGAAAAGAGAAGTTATCAGCTTGACAATGGAGCTTTGGGAGAAGTCTGGGGAATGGTAGCTGGGAGGGGGTGGAGATGATCTAATCATGTTCAAAGTAAACATACTATATTATAAAAAGAATAAATTAGAATACAATATTGCTATTTGGGTTGTGTTGCTGTTGTTCAATTGTACCAAACTAATAAGAGGTGGAAAAACAGGAGGAATGCATTTAAGTGAAACTGCTGGAATTTTAAAAAGCTCTTAGAAGGTCTGGTTTCAGGGCACCTCCTGGGGACATTTATAGCCAAGTTAGTACACTTTTTCTCTGGAATATGACCACAAGCATGATTTACCTTTAACAACCTTTGGCCTTTATACTTCTCTATTCCAAGTTTCCATTTAAAGAGATGGGATTTAATTGGTGCAGCTGTGGCAAGTATCTGCTCTTGGATGAATCACAGTGCTCACAGGTCAGGGTTAAAAAGCTCAGTGACAGTCTCTAGGGTAGCCACTATTTGCTGGAACCATGCAAACAGAGGTGACACTAGGGAGGAGAACTTAAGGTTGCTGAACAGAACCGCTGCCTGTGCCCTAAGCTTAGCTTCTCCATTTCCCTTTGTGCAAAGAGTCATTGACCAGAGTGTATCTATTGCTGAGCTTGCTGTCAAACCCAGTTTGCTAAACATCCCAATAATTTTATAGAGACTACTTTGGGTAAATTGCATTTACCAATATTCATCCTACTACAAGTCACATTGGTATCTGTCATCTACCTCAGTTTCTATCATTGTCTGAGCTTTTAAAACTAACTACTCAAAGCAAACCAACAATTTTTTGTGCGTGATTCTTGAGTGGTTTACATTACATAGTAGGAAGTGTCCCTAAGTGAGGAAAACTGAAAGGTTGAGAATGCACACATTACATTTGCATCTAAATGTGTCATATCTGCCTTTGACAGGGCCTTAATCAGTGAAAGCCCATAAATTTTTATCTTTAGATCCCATATGAATTTCTCACTGCACTTACTTAAAAGAGAAGTAGGTTGATTGTTCCACAGGCATACAGATAGATAAGAAATTGGATAGGAATACTTTCACTACTGGATTCCAATTAGTGTTGTATTTATATAATATGGGTTTTGAAAAAGGTTCTCACTCTCTACTCTGCTGCTATATTTTAGAATTTACTTCTAAATGAAAGTTGTTTGGCTACAAGTCCTACCTCTTATGAAGAATAGCTTCTTTGTGTATTGTTATGATGTGCTTACTAAATATATGACATACTATTTTGCCATATTTGTCAGTATTTTGGTATATTTGTGAGAGAATGGAAGATCGTAATAATTTGTTAGTTTATGTTTGTATGTATAGTTTATGTGGTTTAAAATATTTATTTTATTTTACTTAAGTGTATGAGTGTTTTTCCTATATATACTTGTGTACCACATGTGTGTATTGCTCACCAAAGACAGAAACCAGCATCAGACAACCTAGAGCTGGAGATATAGATGGTTCTTAGCTCCCATGTGTGTTCTGGGAACCAAACCTGTGTTCTCTGTCAGAGCAGCTAGTGTTTTAGCCACTGAGCAGTCTGTCCAGCCATTTTATGTATAGTTTATATTAAAACATATAGCTTATTTTAGTACTTATAAATATGAATAAATATATATCTCAACTACTTTATATAAGTCACATTTCAAAAATATGATAGCATACTATAGGATACATTTGTGATGCTTGTTTGACTTTGTGGCTGTTGTTAATTTTATGTGCGATAATAACTAGATTCAGAAATTGTTAGAGATATAGTAAAGAATATGTTGGGGGTGTATCTGTTTCTAAATATTTCTAAAAGGGATTGCTATTGTGAGTCTCAGTGCACTCAAAGTAACCATGCAATTGACCAGTGGCCAATTATCTATTATCCCAGATAGAGCAAAAAACAAGGAATTATCATTGCTTCTTCTGAACCTTCAACACATTCTACTCTTGCCTCTGTACTCAGAGCTTCAGACACTCTTACTCTTGTACTCTGAAAACTTTTTGAGCAGCTCTCTAGGTCCTCATTCCTTTAAGTTTGAACTCAACCATGTTACTAATATTCTAGGCTCTCTAGCTTGGGACGTCTTATAGTATCATGTGCCCCAATCTGCTCTGATAACTTGAATCTTGTCCATCCGTTTATTTATCTGTTTATCTTTATCATTTTATATCTATCTAGCTATCATCTATTTATCTTTCCATCTAGTGCACGCACACACACACACACACACACATATTAGTATGTTTCAAAACTTTTATAACATTTTGCATTTATTATATGTAAAGAGCTTAATTTGTCTCAATTGATTCCTCTCCAAATCTATATATCTAAAATAGCTCAATGTTTTTATATGGAATATAGTATAAGAAAGTAATAGAAGAAGACAAAATACAACAAATCAGACTAAAGTAAAAAAACCATATACTATTGAAACATATGGAATAATTTTGTAATCCAGGTCATAAATCATTTTTGAATCTTCCACACACTAAAGGTCACTTCCAAGATAAAAATGGAAATATTGTTTCTTTAAAACTGTAACAGTTTGTTTATGCTACGGCAATGGCCACTTGAGCAACAGGAAAGTACATTGATGAGGTTATCCCTCAAAGCAAACCAGCAGAGATAATGACAGGGAATAAACTGTAAGTACATCTCAAAGTCGTAGAATTATGTTTTTAAAAAAAATATTTTAGGACATCACACTTTTGAAATGTGATGATTAAAGCTGATATATTCAAACCACAGATAAATATTCATGAACCTAAAATAATACTTAAAATCAATCTAATTCAGTGGATGAAAAAAAAAAGCACGCCCTTTATTTCTCAGTATTTATACACATTTTTGTCATGTCAGGTACTAGTCAGAGATTTTAGATTGAGGATTAAACATAGTACAGCTAGGTAGTTCGAGTTATGATATGTTTTTCAGTAATAATTATAAAGATGAGAGTTTTTAGGTTCAAGAACAGGAAACTAAGCTTCTTTGCTGGTCTTCTTGATTGTTAAATAACTTAATGAACATTGTCAAGAGACTTCTGTGAATTAGCAATGGTACAGAACTTCCCCATGGCATATACAATAGATAAGGGGTACTTACTCCTCTTATATACTTCACATGTCCAGACTCACCCATCATTAGCTCACATTTTACACACTTAAGCCAATGCTTCACTGTAAATTTCAAAATAGTCTGTATGTGTCATGTTTATTCCTGCACTCATCATTTCTTTATGATACTCCATAATGGCATCCACCTTTATATTTCATGCTAATTAAACACTTGAAGGCCACAGTTATCAAGAGGCAGATTTTAGAGCTGCAGAGTCAATCCATCAGTCTGGATAGAAATGTTCAATAAAAAGAAATGTGCCTCTGATGCATACGTATAGAGTTTTTTTTTTTCTTCATTACATTACATACAAATTAGAGTATAACAACTATTTGTAGAATAAAAAAGAAGAAGAACTATGGGGGAGGAGGAAATAGAAGGGAAAAAATTGAAAACTTTTGATAAATCTGCTAGCAATTTCTGTTGAATATGTGTTTGCACTTGTAGAAAATGAATGAGAAAGGAATCATCCATGGTTTCTTGTGTCTTGGCTCAGCTACTACGTCTTTCATGTACTGAGCTTCAACACAAGTAACTTCTAATTCCTTGTGACTGGAAAGATTTTTTTAAAAAAGTCCTTGCATTTCACACCTCTCCAAACTTAAAATGGTGACTTAGTGGTCATCAAACTCAAATAGCCAACTTTGCTTCAAATACAGAAACAACTTTCTGTGTTTAAAACTGCATTGCCCACTTTAGAAAATATCTGACAGTACCCAACTTGTCACATAAATATTGCTATGTATAATAAGCCTATACAATGTAAAATTTCCTTCTGCATATTAAAGGAAAAATATTTAAAAAAACAAAAAATAGTAAGCTTTGGTAGCAATATAAAAGTTGATGCAAATCATTTTGAATCAAAATAAAATATAACCCCTTTACAACAACTGTTTACTAATCAAAATTTCTGACTCTGCTAATAACAATATAAAAACAATGGCTTTTTAGGATATATAAGTCATTGTATGAAAAAAAGGAATGACTGACTTATTTAAGAACAATGCCTACAATGAATTATTAGCAAAGCCATCCAAGGAGTCTCGTTACAACCTTTATTATTTAGATGTTAGTAATTCTGAAACTAAGCATAAAAGCCTAAAACTTTAATTTGTATATTCTTACAATGGGTAATTAAACTTTATAGCATTAAAATTTATGTTATGGAACTAATGATGGAAGTGGTAAATTATCTCTTCTTTTACACAGCCTCAAAATATGGTAGTTTCTAAAACCTATTATCTGTTAGCATTAATTATTAAGAAACAGTACTGTTGATTTTAAATAGATTATATATTAATATGAGTTGGAAAAATTAGGTGTCTTCATGCAAAGTATCTCAGTGAATACCATTAATTTTTTAAAGTCTGATAATATATAAAAAGGAAAAAAGAAATCGTTTATGGCATCTCAGATCTTAAAGCATAGAGATTTACCATCCAGTTAGCACTCAAATAAATCTGACCTCAAATATAGTAACACTAAGTCAATACTCTATTTCAGTATCATTTCGAGCAAAAATTTCAAGTTAAATATTGAAAATTCAATATACATTAGAGTTTTAAAAGGTAAAATAAAATAGCTACATTTGGACATCTGAACATAATATTTTAGCATCTAAGTGAGACAGAAAACACAAAGGACCCACTACGAAGACCCTTAGTCTTTGAATTTTTAATATGGAGGTAAATTTGAAGATGGGGAGAAGTCAACATTCTAGGTACTACAGATGCACAGAATTGTTGCTCTGTACTTACTCAAATTTGATTTTGATTTTATTTATGATATTTAAGATGGATTTAAAAAAAATTAAGACAGAGGTAAATTGATTTTGATATAATCCATTTATTTTATTGTAGGATGTGGTTAAGGACAAGTTAAGAATACCAAGAAACGTAAGAAAAGGAAATCCATACTTTTATTTTATTATGGAATTCATTTTTTACTATCTGTGTTTTTCATCTTTTAATTCCACCAAAACCAGAAACCACTGTACCTTAATTAAAAACTAATCACACTGCACACTGTATACCCTAACAACTTTCCACAGTGATGAATGCTATCTTTGTATAAAGGATCAAGGCATAGGAGGTTTTCAGTGTGTCAGTTTTAAGGTAGGTGAACCTGCATCCATTGGAGCCTGTTGAGAAGTGGTTACTGGAACTTCACTTCCAGAAGAGATTAAATAGCCCTTATTGTACCTTGGTAGTTTGCATGAGAAGAATATAAAAGAGGAAAACTGACATCTCCCTACTTCCTGGTTTTCTGTCTTACCATATGATAACTGTATCTCAAAAGAATTCCTAAAATGAAACATCTGACATACTCACCATCAAGTATCAATCACAATGGCTGAGAAGATATCAAGCCATGCTCTTGAAACTGCCAAACTGTGAACTAAATAAACATTTTCCTTAGTAAGATATCTTTTTCAGATATTTTATTATAGCAGCAGAAAATCAACTAATACAAATGGTGCTACTTATATGATCTTGCATATAAAAACATAAAAGAATTATATATTCATTTCTAATGAATTGTATATGCTAGAATCACTTTGTCCAATAAAGTATAAGCAGAGTTCCTTCCTTATTTTTTTCTGGATTTATTAAGAGTTTTAGTAGACTTAATGTGCTTCCAAAATGTTCTTTAATTTTGGCTGGACATTCATATAAGGAGATTTTTCTTCAACTTGGGGCCTGGCATAAAGAGCAGCAGCTGAATGGCAGTGGTCACACAGCATATGAAAGATACAAAATACTATTATGATCACTTACTCTGATTTGAGTGACATTTATTATAGAAGAACTTCATGGCTTATTCTGGCCAGTATGAGGCTTCAGGAGTAGTTATACAATCTGCAGCTTGAACAATTGTACATGGTAGCTCAAGAACGATACTCATCTAACTCAAGATTTTTCTAAAAATCCATGCAAGAAATGATGATTGCTAAATATTAACCAGGTAGGACTGACTATAGATTTTGTTAAAGTAGAATATTGTTTTACTTGATATTCTAATTTGATCTTCCAATCTAATTTTAGAACCATTTATTCAAGATACGAGATTGTCAGCACAGACTCTCAAACCTCTACCATAGAAACAAATATCCACAGGTTTGTTTCTTTGCTAAATAAATACAAGGGCAATTCTAACTATAATAAATGGACACATAGATAATGCACTAGTATTATGCATTTCTCAAATATAAAGGAATTTTAGGTACAATGAATTATTTAAAGCATGAGGATATTCACATCTCAGAAGCATGTGTAGTGCCCTTCATAACAGCACTTGAATATCTGCACACAAGGACAGCAGATGGTATTGCCAAATGCTTGTTCCATTACATTTAAAACTTCCTTTGGGAGAGTAATTGTTTTCTACAGTAAAACAATCATCCAAATTCAACATTAAAGAAACATAGAGGTCCTTTAAAAGGCAAACCCTTTACACATTGCAGAGACCATTTCTCATGCTTTATAACTAGGTAGAGATATAGTGATGTTCTTGTCTTTTTTAGTTGTAACCAAAGTATCTGTATTATCAGATTGTACCATCAATGTGGTACTTTCAGGCAACATACATTGAAAATTGTATTGACTATTTTAAAATATATTTTCAAGAAAATCATTAATCCCCAAAACATCTTTCCATGTCAATCTGCAGAGTAAGAAAGCATTCCCATTTTGGATAGTTTATCTCACACAGTGGTGCCTATTAATGCCAATAAAATCTTACTTACTTCCTATGAAAACTTACCCTGAACGCTCATACCTAGATCAGGTTGTAACAGTCACTGTTAGTCACTATCACTTTAGTTTAGAAGTCATGGGTCATTTCCAAGGTCGGATATTTTCCATTCCTGTTTAAAGTTAGACACTGATATCACACATTCTTTCTCTTGCCTTATGATCCTAATGTGGTCTCTCTCTCTCTCTCTCTCTCTCTCTCTCTCACACACACACACACACACACCACAAAAATAAATACATAGCAAATTTTAGAGGAAAGAGGCTTATTGATAATCATACAGGTATATGGTAAAAAACATATTGTACTCCTTTTATTTATGTGCAACAATGGGCTCAGAAGTCTTGAGTAAGTTCTAGAATATTTAGTACACTGTACTTGGGAAACAGAGCTTGGGTCCTGTAGATTGCAGTTCAAGGTTTTCTACAATAATTCTTGAGGAACTTCAATTTATATCACAAGTTGACAAAACCTTAGTGGACATTTTTTTTCTCTCAATACTGGTTTTCTTGGCATTTAAAATAAATCTGGTACGGTGGTGGTGGAAGCAGCACAAACTTTTAATCCCAGCACTCAGGAGGCAGGAACAGGAGGATCTATGTGAGTTCAAGGCCAGCCTAGTCTACAGAGTGAGTTCCAGGACAGCCAGAGTTACAACAGAGAAACCTTGTCTTGAAAAACAAAAACTAAGGGGGGGGGAAAAAAAGAACAAGAAGTCTACTAAGTTTTTCTTAGCTATTACACAAACAGTAATAAAGAAGCCTCAAAATGTAAAACATAGAGAAGTACAATGCAGGATAAGTCCATTTTATTTACAATCTATATAGATATCCCAAATTTGGGAATGTATTGAATTTTGAACTAATAAGCACATTCTATAGAAACTTTATTTCCAATGTTATTATTTTCCTAAGAGGGGAATGCTGGGTAATACATCTAAGGTGTGACCCATTGCAGCCACTAGGTTACATTTACAAATACTTGCAGAGACAATTAACATCCATCATAATTGGTTATTTGGAAGTCATGATGCATCTCAGGCCAATGGTTTTCATTATTGGGTGAGTTTGCAAATTCTACATTGAACAAATATCCAAATATCAATTATATTTAATATAACTTGTCCTATTAAAATTAATTCTTTTCAACAATTTTAAGTTATTTTTTAGAAAATTGTCTTTGTCTCTCTTTAAATTCTATTACTGAAAAATTTATTCAGCAAAAAAAAAAATCATCAAGTACCAGTTATGCTTTAAAGTTGTGCTCTATCTAGGTTATGCATTTAAGTATGCATTCTACAATCTTTTCTAAGGCAATTTACATTGAAAGACAATTCTTTTCAAAGATACTTCTTTTCTTTTATATCAATAATAACTGATAATATACAAGGTAAGTTCATAACAAAGATTAATTTCATTACAGTGAGGAAAATGTTAGAAATCAGGCCTTTATGTCAAACAATGCAATCATAGCTTGCTCATTCAGTCTCATCTCAAATCCTTTTGGTAATGCTTGTTAAACACTTGAAAGAGAAGCTGTGATATATTCAAGCTGCATGCTGATACTGATCTTAGCAGCATTTATATGCGCTGAATATGGAGAAAAGAGTACATGGTGGCTATTGAACATAGCTGATTAGTATGGCTGCATACTTTATAAAAGTATATGAAACATTTTTTTCTTTTTTTTTCCCCTTTACATCTAAGGGTACAATAGTTTAAAAGTTTACTATCTATATAACAGGAGAGTCTTATCTTGTGATTTGTTAGACTATGAGCGACTGTTAGATTATAATGACTATCTTTTAACAACTTGATAGCATCATGAGGCAAATAATAAAATAATAATGACAGGAGAGAATTCACAAGACACTGTTGTGTGGCAGATTCCTCTTAGATAAAAATTTTCATCTTGGATAGAAGATCAAATATTCCATGCTGCATGGAAGCTCTTTTAAGCCCAGGAAGTAACCAACTCAAAGCCTTCAGGAAGTGCCTGGAAACTGAACAGATTAGGTAGATCCTTCTATCACCAAGTATACATAAGCTGTAAAGACTTGCTGAGAGACACTCTGACACAGTGAGCCACTTAGAAAAGGCACAAAATAGCTGTGCTATCTGAAAGAAGCAGAAGCTCTCCAAGCTACCTGGAGGGCCTCAGACCATGAGAGCTGCTAGAAAGAGACATTCTCAAAACTTTTAAGCTTCCTCCATGTTGTCCAGAATGCTCTAGTTTTCTAACTTCTTGAACTATCAAACTTTGGCAATACAGCTGTCTTTGAGTCATTTCTGCTCCAGCAAGTAATTATAACTCATATTAATTTATTAATTAATTAATCCCAATAAAACTCATTCATTCACCAAGTTGAACTTTGATAGTATCAATACTTCGCTCTATGGTTCGTTACCTATCTTGGTAATTAGATATTTGTTCCTATCTACCCAGGAATAGAGCTACACAACATATAGGATGAACACATTGTTATCCAAGTATAGAATCTGGAATCTAGTATGTTCTGCATTTATTTTACTCAGGGGGTGAAACGAATTAACTGTCATTCTATTGTAGAGAGAGAAATAAACAATGAAGTAATTATATACATGGAAAGGAAGTAATCAGTCACATTACTGTCTTTGTGAACTTTGTGAATCTGTTAGTTGTGCAGACAAACTGAAATGTAGAAAGTCCTGGGTAGGTATTGGATTACCAGCAATATAATGTAAGGAATCTAACTTCACATTTTGCTCATCCTAAAGAGTCTTTACTTAGTCCAATTTGGAGGCAACACTATTCTAATTTTGCTTCTCTATATATTTTGATGTTCATAATATGTTATTATTCAATTATTCAACATTGTTTATAAAATGTTTGATGTATTGTTTTTAAGTATAAAATAACCAGTACTACTTTGTGATTAGGGAAATGGTTTTAATGTAATAAAGCTTATTACACAAATAATTCTTATATGAAAGAGCAGAGATATTGAAGTATTGAATTTTAACCTAAACTACAAATGTATAATCTATTGTTTTCCTTCACTAATTCTAAAAATCCTGGGAAGAAAGAAAAACAAATAATATGCAATGTGCTAATAGAACTCTTTGTTACTCTAGTCATGGATCATACTTTGCAAAACATAGCTTTTGAAAGAAGTATAATTCCAAAATAAAGCCTGATTCTAAAATTCTGCTTCTCAACCATTATAGCCATTCATCTTCAAAGTTATGTATTCCCCCCAGGCAAGTTATTTGCATTTTTGGACTATAATTTCTCTTTCCACATGATTCATTGAAGTACTAATAATATCTACCTCTCAGAATTACTGTGAGTTTTAAAGTTTTTAATATGTTTGACACATAGTAAAAAACAATCAATACATTTTACTTATTAATAGCAAATATATTAAACCTGACTATCTAATATTGATTTGTTATTTATTTATTGGACACACAATAGTAATAAATTGTAGATTACAATGCATTTAAATTACAATAATTTTAATAAGGATAGCATGATATATTGATTATATTGATTACAATGGAAAGATAACTATTTTGAGTTTGAACTTTTTCCTGCCAAGTTAATTTGATAGTCTATATTCAAGTTTTAGGAAATTTATTTTGTCTCAGTAGACTTAAGCTTCCCTATAAAGTCCAAGATCTAATTGTAATCTTTTTCCAGTTTTCAAATGGGCACACAAAATTCTAGACAGTTCTAATCTCAAGCAGCACACCTATGTGTACTGTATTCTGATGCTAAAGCAGCTAAAGCTGGCAGAGATGTCAATTACATTTGACTGGAAGATGATGTTAATTAGAAGAAATTTTGTTTTGTTTTATGATGCCTATGTAATTTATGTATCTCTTTTCAGTCTTTTTCTCATTCTAATTTTGTAGAAAGAGCACTAAGTAGATGACTCTATAACACATAATAGAATATTGTACATTTCCTTAAGTTACTATCATCTTGTTACAAAATAAAAGAATATGTTTCATGATTATAATACAAGTGAGTGACCTGTAAAATGAGGCAAATGGGGAGAAGCTACAAGGAGAAATGATAAAGGTGTTATAATAAAAAGTAGAAGCCATACAGAATGGACTGAATTTCAGTAGATGGAAATATAGAAATAGGGTATTCTGGAAAGTAAGAAGACTTGTTAACAGATTCAATTCGGGGTGGGTAAATTGGTTGTTTGAAGGAAATATTGCAAAATAAGACAAGGAAATTAGACTGGATTCCAGTTCCAATTGTGTAGATCTTGTCCATCTACACCTAGGGTTACTGGTAAAGTTCAAGTTATACCCATTTATATCAGATTATTGAAATGTAGGCAATTCATCCTTCCAATACTATTCTTAATTAATGAATTGGTGAATTAATTAAAATTGTATTGTAATCAATGGAAAATGAGGGAACATGAGATTTTTCTCAAAGCTAAACATCAAAAAGAACAACCAGTAGCATAGTGTAATGAATGAAACAGGTTTGAAATTAGAAGAGGACAAAGGAAACTCAAACCTTTCTATGACTAAGTGAAGAAGTGAGCATTGAAGCATGCAAAGAAGTTCAGAGTTATCCTCCCTCTACGTGCACTTATTATCCTGGTGCAATGTCATGGATGCTAAAAGGAAGGGGAGTGCGCTGGATAATTTTATGTCAACTTGACACAAGCTAGAGTCATCTGAAATTATGGAACCTCAATTGAGAAAATGCCTCCATAAGATCCAGCTATAGAGCATTTTCTTTGTTAGTGATTAGTGGGAGAGGGCCTAGCCTATTTTGGGGAAGGCCAAGATTATTTTGGGTGGGCACATCACTTAGCTGGTGGTTCTGGGTCCTATAAGAAAGCACGCTGAACAAGCCAAGGGAAAAATTCAGTAAGCAATACTCCTCCATGGCTTCTGCATCAGCTCTTGGATTTAGGTTCCTCCTCTCTTTGAATTCCTCTACTGACTTTTTTCAATGATGATCAGTGATGGGGAAGTGTAAGTCAAATGAACCCTTCCTCCCCAACTTGTTTTTGGTTATCATGTTTCATCACAGAAATAGTATCCCTAACTAGGACAGGGAGGAAGAGGAGGAGGAAGAGGAGGAATAGGAAAAAGCGTAAAACCAGTAGGAGGAGAAGGAGAAAGGAGAAAAGAAAAAGTAGGAGGAATAGAAGGAAGAAGAGGAGAAGGAAGAGGAGAAGGAAGAGAATGATGATGATGAGGAGGAGGAGGAGGAGGACAATGACGACAACCCTGCCTTAGGGGCAAAAGCCTAGAAATTTGAATCCTTTAAAAACAGGTAGTAGGGTCACTTAAACTCTGTCCTAGAGTGAAACACCCATTTTACTGAACAAGAAATGAACCTGCCTTTTACTCCAGAGAGAAATAGTATCGCTTTTGTTTGGGCTTATAAGTATCAAAAGTGTCTTTCTAGGGAGACAAAATAATTAACTTATCATAGACACAAAAGTATAAGACAGCAGTGACAGAGGGTCATTCCCCAATAGGGTAAAATAGAGGTGATAGTAAAAACTCTGTTCAAAGAATCTGTGCATTCCTGGCTATATCTGTGTCTTATTTATTTAACCAATCAAATATTTCATCAGAACATGGGATGATTTCTTGTCATATTCTATTTCCCAACAAGAACAGAAATTATTCTTACTTAATTGCATCTATGAAAAAGTTCATCTTAACCTATGAGGGAAATCTTGGATTTTACAACAATGAAAGTCAGAAATGTACACTTCTGGGTTTTTCTTACAAAGGGAGTTAAATTTTCAAAACTCAGTTAAGTTAAAGTTCTTTTTAAAAACATTTTTCTTTTTGGTTTTTTCAAGACAGAGTTTTTCTGTGGCAACTCTGGCTGCCCTAAAACAAACTCTGTAGACCAGGCTGGCCTTGGAGATCTGCCTGCCTGTGCTTGCCAAGTGCTAGGATTAAAGGTATGTATTGCCACTGCCCAGAATAAGTTAAATTTTTTAAGGGAGTTGCTAATATCCAATAAGATCTAATTTATTTATATGTAAATTTTGGCTCTATGAGTTAAAAACAATGGAAGAGTCATTATTGTAACTAGACCAGTTAACTTGGCTTTTGTCATTCAAGGGGCACCAGACAAAGCAAAGCAGAACAACAACAATAACAAACACTGCAGTGCCTAGAGGGTTTTGAAGGCAAGAACCTTTCTGAACTCATGGGAGTAGCTAACAAGAGAAACCCTCGAAGACCACCAGACCTGCGGCTTGGTCAAAGTCCTCCTAGCTACAGGATTAGTTGACTCAGCCACTGAAAAAACATCCCAACCAAACCAATTGAGCCGGCTGGCCAGAGGGAAGATCAGGAAGGAAGACAAACTAAGTCCTTCCAGAGGCCCAAGTGCTCCCATCTCAAGAGAGACCAATGTGACTACTTCAAGGAATCAGGCCACTGGAAGGATGAATGTCCCCGGCAGCAACAGAAGCAAGCCAAAAACTCAGTCACCAAGGAACTGGAGATTACTGAACTCAGTGACTATGGACAACGGGGCTCACCCCACCTCCTCGAGCCCTGGGTAACCGTAGAAGTGGAGGGGCAACCAGTCAAGTTTCTGGTTGATACTGGGACACAGCACTCCATATTCAAGAATCCACTAGGAGTGCTGTTGTAAAGAAAGACCTTGGTATAGGGAGCAATGGGCACTGACTTTTATCCTTGGACTACACAAAGAGCAGTGGACATTGATTCTGGTAAGATGACCCATTCTTTCATGGTCATCCCAGAGTGCCTTTATCCCTTGTTAGGACAGGATTTGTTGAGTAAAATGTGGGCTCAAATTCATTTTACTAAGACTTGGATATCGGTGATTATGTATCTGCCTACACTGTGTGTGCTCAGTGTGGCCCTGGAGGAAGAATACCACCTGTATATAGGGCCACAAAACCTTCTGGTTTCAGATCTGCTCAAACAACGATCCAAACCATCCCAAAGCTATAGGCAGAAACCAATCCACCAGGACTAGCCACTCACCAAGCCCAGGTGGTGTTAATGCTCAAGGCTACCGCAGAGCCTATCAGGATCTGCCTATATCTGATGCCAGCTGAGGCTGGAAAAGGCATACAACCTCACATTGACTGCCTCCATCAACATGGAATCCTGATTCCCTGCCAGTCACCCTGGAATCTCCTACTGGTCAAAAAACCCCATCCAAATGACTACTGGCCTGTCCAAGACCTCTGGGAGGTCAACAAATGGATTGAAGACATTCCACCCAACTGTCCCTAACTCTCACATTCTCTTTGCCACCTGTGTAGTCCCTTGAGATGGAACCTTCTTCCACCACATGGCCCACCACCACCAGCCTCTCATCTGGAGTTTCAGATCACCGGTGGATTGCTCCAAACCAAGAGGCTCAGTGGGTGTGGCTGCCATGTGGCCAGGGGTCTCAGGGCCGTGGGTTTCACCTCACCCTGCTGTGACCTGGTGGGCCTCTGTGAGTCAACCAGTGGACAGGACAAATGACCACTTGAGACACGCTTCGGTGGGCATCTCATTTATTGGAGCTTTGAGGGTGCCTTTTACGTGGCTTGGTCAGGGGTGTGGTCTGACCACAAGAATAGCACTAATTGATTGAGTCAGGGGTTTTGGACCTGCCTCATATAAACACATTTGAGTCTATGTCTTCAGCCTGCAGGGGCAGACAAAGCGCCTCCGCTTCAATGAGTAGGCAGTATTTAATATTTAGTGGGGTTCTGGCCAGAACTAAAGTAAGGAGCAGCCAAAAGCCTACTGTTCTCATCTCCTGGGATAACACGGGTTCCAAGCCAGCTCCGACCCACTCTTAGCTCTATGACAGTCCCACACAACTGAATTGACTATGTATTCCATACTAGATTTAAAATATGCTTTCTTCAGTCTGCCATTAGCCAAGGTTAGCCAGCGGCTGTTCTCCTTTGAATGGCATCACACAGAACAAGGCTTCCATGGACAACTCACCTGTACCCGACTGCCAGAAGGATTTAAGAACTCACCTACCATCATTGATAAGGCACTACAGGGAGACCTGGTTCCTCCCGAGCACTGCCCTTAATCTAGCTACCCACCTGCCCAACCCGGGAAAAGAGGCGATACAAAACTGCAATGAGGTTTTGTACCAAGTGCAGGGAACATGGCTGGACCTGCAAGACTAGCCCTGGCTAGACCCAGATGTCACATACTTCACAGATGGTAGCAGCTATGTTCATCAAGAGACCCAATATGTGGGGACAGCAGTGGTGACCACCACAGAGACTGTTTGGGCCTCAGCTCTGCCTCCAGATACATCTACCCAGAAAGCATAACTCACTGCCTTGGCCAAGGCTTTGACTCTGGGTAAATATAAGATAGTTAATATATACACCGACAGCTGGTATGCCTTTGCTAGAGCACATATACATAGAGCCATTCACCACAAGAGAGGACTGTTGACCGTAGAGGGAAAGACTATTAAAAACCAACAGGAAATACCATGTCTCCTGTCATTCCTTTGGTTGCCAAAGAGACTGGCTATCATTCATTGCCCTGGGCACGAAAAAGGAAACATGTTTGAAGGAGAGGGCAAACAAAGGGCAGACCAAGCAGCCAGAGAGGTGGCCTCCCAGGGCCAGACTCTAGTAGTGTGACCAGTTCCCCCTTTGCCAGAAAGACCCCAATATTCTGCCCAAGATGATGAAGACTCTGCAACCCTGCTCCACACATACACTAAAAATGAGTGAGGCATACCACAGATGACTGAGTCATTCTCCCTGAAGAAATGGCACACTGACTTGTTTGTGGTATCCACAAGGGAACTCATCTGGGACTAAGGAAAATCAAGGAACTTCTAAGGAGAGTCAACCTAAAAATCTTCTGATTGGGCCAAATAGAGAAAGATAGCATTTCCAAATGTATAATTTGTCAATTATACATGTTAATTCCTCATTGAAACAAGGACCCCAAGGATAAGAAAAAGAGGACTTTTGCTGGAGTCCACTGGGAAGTAGACTTTGTAGAGGTAAGACTTGGCTGGTATTGGTACAGGTACCTGGTAGTCTTTGTGGACCCTTTTTCAGGATGGGTAAAGGCCTACCCCACCAAAAGAGTAATGACAGCCATGGTTGCCAAGAAAGTCTTGGAAGAAATGATTCCCAGGTATGGTCTTCCTAGTGCTTTAGGGTCAGGTAATGGCCCTGCTTTCTTTTCATAGTAACTCAGTCATTCATTAAGGCCTTGGGGGGGTCAATGGGAAACTTCATTGTGTCTATCACCCCCAGAGTTCAGGACAGATAGAAAGGATGAATCAAACCCTTCAGGGAACCTTAACCAAATTAACCTTAGAAACTGGCAAAGACTGGATGGCCCTCCTACCCTTTCCCCTGTTCCAAGTCAAGAATACCCCTATACCTGCGGACTTACACACTTTGAGACTCCTACTCCTGGTTTTTAAACTGTACTCAGTACTCAGAAATCATGGCAGAGTTTGATAATGAAAAAATTCCTTAAATCTATCCAGGCACAGGTCAGGACAAAATCCTGCCACTCCTGTGTCATATCTCTGAGACCCCCTACTGCCCACAGGTGATACCACATAGCTACCAACCCGGTGATGAGCTCTGGGTCAAGAGACACCACAAAGAGACTCTCGGGCTAGTAGAAAGGACCTCACACTGTGATCCTGACAACACTGAATGCGGTCAAGATTGACTGGATATGTATCTGGATTCATCACACCCACTGGAAACCAGCCACTGACTCAAGAGGAAGATGGATTGTAGAACCTCACCCAGAGGACCCACTAAAGCTAAGACTTTCCAGATCTTGATTGTCTTCTACTAGGTACAGGGGAGAGTGGCAATACCAAACAATTATTATCAGCCTAAGGTTTATGACTGAGAGTTACTGAACACTCAAACTGGCTCTGCCATAACCAAGGGTGTTAAGCCTACAAAATGTCTCAAAGATTTGATTCAGGTAATATCTTAAGGAGGGTGGGGGAATGAGTGGTCCACCAGGGTGTCCCATCGTGGTGGGCTGGCCCTGACCTCAGTTATTCATGAATCCTTGGTAATTCTTGGAAAGTCCAGAAACCAGCTGCTGGCCAATGAGAACTTTCTGCATATCTCTCACACTTCCCACTTCCCCTCAAACCCCTCACTTTCCTGCCAGATGTAATGAGCCAATCCAGTCCGGACCTTACTCAGATCCTGACCATTTGGAGTGATTCCCCCTAGCAACTGCCTGTCTTGCTTAAAAACACCATGCATCCTTTCTGTTGTCACCATGTTTTGTTTTGTTTTTTTAATTGGTTGGCCCCAGAGCTAGAATGTGTTCTGTGGAAATAAACTGCTTTTTTATGGCCATACATATCTCTGTGTCTACTTTAGCTATTTTGGGGACCTAACAGTAGTAAGGGTGATATTGAGACAGGGTCTAATCTAGGCCAGGTTAGCGTTGATGTCAATATTCTCCTGCTTCAGTCTCCTGAGTCCTAGATCACAGTCCTGTGCTACCATGATTGGATATTCTCTGCTTATTTTTAGTCAAGAGGGTAGAGGCCTCATGAATGAGTTCTTAATTAGGCACCAAATGTTCTCTTTATGCTTATTTTATAAAAAAAAATAGAGACATAGCCAGCCATTTAGAAAAATAAAAGATACATTTTCTATACTTTTAGTTAGTGCTATATATATAATTAGTAATTAACCTTACTCCAAATAATATTACCTTTTATTATTAGATTCTGTTAAGTGATCTCAGACAGACCTTGTAAAGTCATGCTGTCATGAGTAATACTTGTATACTCTGGGCCAGCCAGGTAGTAACAATGCACATTCTGAATGAAGGTAGTTCATTCACAGAGCAGGTTAGTGCAGATCTGTGATCACCTGTACATCTGCAGGTACTGGAGGATGAGGTAAATGAAATGACTGGAAAATCAACCACTGGTTGGTGCTGCTATGACCCATATAGAAAACAGACATGTACAAACAAAGTTAATTTTTTTGCATATTACATATATATTAATATATAATATATAAATTATATATTATATATAATTTTGCATATTATTTTGCAAATTATAATTTAATTTATGATGGGTGGGATCAAGGCACTGTCCAATTCATTGTCTGATCAGAACCCATTCCATCCTTTACATCCTTCAGATTCTAAGATGGTACTTGTTACTGCAGACTCATGGTGCTAGAGAATAGAAAGAAGAGACAATTTCTCTTTGAACTCTCTTTTATAAAGTTTTCTTGTTCTGTTCATGAGTAAAGAACCCCCATGACTTAATCACTTTTCAGAAAAACTCACCACTTAGTGCCACCATAATGAACAGTGCATTTCAACCTGAATTTTGATGTAGCACATGTTCAGACCATTCCCTATTTTATAGAGCTTAATCTGATCAGTGATACTCTGCCTCGGGACACATGCTGATGTCACTATTTAATTAAAATATCGAATTTGAGTTACAAAGCCACCAGACATTTCTAGTCTAAATGACTTTATTCTTTTTATTCTATTCTATACATTTCTCAGGATTTGTTGTAGACTTCAGTAATTTCACATCATGAGGTCTGTATTCTTTAGAGGCTTATATTTCCCCGTTAGTACTGTTAAACTTTGTGTGGCTGTAAGGAAAATCGTAAATGCAAATACAGGCACTTTTTGCCCAAGAAATAATGGGAGGAGCTTTTCTAAAGAATAATGAAAAAGGCATATCTACCACATTGACTTAATTGTTTCATTATAAAAATATTATTAGCTATAATAAATACAGACAAGGCAGTAGACTACAGATGCTGCAACAATGGCATGAAAGACAAACTTCCATGTCATTATCATTAATAAATGCTTACGTGTGCCTACTGTGTAAAAACTTGTGCACAGAGAGTTGGCAAACCACTTGTCTAGCCATGTAGTTTTGGATCCAGCAACAGCAATTTTAGCCTCAGAGTTTCAGACTGACTTGGGCAGGCCATGTGCATCAAAGTCCTCTAGGTAGCCTGCACGAGAAAATATGTTCTCATTACTTCCCCTTAGCACTGTAACCTGGTGACAGGTCTTCTTTTAGTCATGGGCCAGAGGAAGCAAGCCAGAAAGTCCTGTCATCTTCTAAATTCACAGCATGATGCTGTAACATTTCTTTAAGCCTCCCACTTTTATTTTCGTCTCTTACTGCCAGTCTGGCTGTCAAAGGCACAGCGGGAGATGAAAATGAAAAGAACCATCAAAGAAACCTGTGCGGAGAATCTCCCTACAGGAGCCTTCTGTAGGAGGGGTACAAAAATGAAAATGGCTCCAATGACATTTGCCCTCAAGCAAAATGTTAATAAAAGAGAAAAGACAAATGGATGCTTACCCACCCCTCAAATGTGCCCCCTGACATAAAAAAACAGAAGGTTTCACTTTTGTTATAGTTGAAAAAAATTGATTGCTACACGTACTTTGCTGTAAGGGATTTTAACAGTATAAAAATTAAAACCATTTCAAATATTCAGTCATACAAAATCAGTGTTGGTTTATGCAATTTTCGAGGATATGTCTGTAAATTTCAAAGATTTACGCAAAATTTTTGGTGAACTCTTATAAAAAATATTGTTAAATTTTCATATAAAATACATTATTTACAAAGATAGATTATCCCAATTTAACATTAGCCTATAAAGAGTAGTAAAAATACAAAAAAAATCAGCATCTTAGTTATTTTATCAGATTTTTTAAAAGATATGAATTTTAAACCTTAATGTGTTTTTTTCTTAATTGTCTTCAAGTACATACACTAACTAGAAAATATTATGTAATATTATGTTAACAATGAAATCATTTATTATGTCTTACATTTTTCATAAAGTCTGTATTTTAGGATAGTTTTAGATAATTGAAAACTGCAAATTTAGTAGAGTTTGTTTATAAAATTCACCCAGCTTCCCACACTGTTAGCATGCACATCATTATGGTATATCTGTCAAAATAATAAATAAGTAATTAAGTAAATAAATAACCTGGCATGACATCTGCATGTTAATCTTGCTCCTGTCTCTTTTAGTATGTCACTACTTTGTGAACTGTTCTACAGTGAGACACATTTCATTCCCTTGTCATGCTGCTGCTGCTCTATGAGTCTCAGTCTTTCTCAGTGATATGACCTTGACAGTGTAGGAGATTACTGGCTAGATGTATTACAGGAGGTTTTCCAACCTAGGCTTACAAATTTGTTTACAAATTGTATGAAGTTGTTAGATATCTTGATAATTTCTCTTATAGGTAATTGATGTATAGCTAATCACTCAAGAAAATAAAACATTTTTTTTCCTAATAAAAGCAAGAGTCTATGCTCCCAGAAAGACTTGGTAATGATATATCTACTAAGAAGCATTCAAAGTAAAGAATTAGATCTATTCATTAAATCAAAAAGCTTTTACTGAACAACAGTTCTGTGACTTCCTGGGGTGGATGTCGGGGTATAGAAGTAAAAAGATCCATTTTTTTTCTCTCAAAAAGGCTAGATAAAAATGAAGGAAATCAAGTAATCATAAAATTATCTTACAGTATATGTTGAACTGGGTAGAGGTCATTGTCAAAAATTAAACGCAAAAAGTCATTCTTAAGTGGGAAAGAACTGAGTGCATTTAAATATATTTCTTCACCTTTGCCAGATTCACCTGTAACTCATTTCATCAGAAAGTAATGCAAAAGATATGCACCCTGGCAGAAGATGTAACACTCAAGAAAAACACGTTAGAGTGAATTTTATTTTATTTTTCACCATCAGGAAATGGAAGAGTGGGATTCTTAGGCAAAGGCAGAGTCAGGCAAAGGAAGCAGGTGCTCTATTGTGGTTAGAGAATGATGGTTAGCCTGCTTTGCCAGTGTCTTTTGGTTTTATTGAAATGAGGATAGGAAGTTAAAAAAAAATTATTCTTCGATATTGATTTTAAATAAGAGCATGGTAAGATTTAAATTTCTAAGTGTATCGAATTCCTCCATTAAAAGAACAACTGACATTACATATTGTAAATGTTTTCCTTTTCATTTCCTTTTTAAGCTTCTTTGTAAATTTAAAAAGGACATACTGTCATTATCACGAACTGAAGGCAGGAAGAATTAAAAAGACATCACTGGGGAACGCCAGTGTAATTGTTATAGCTTGGATGTGAAACAACCTCTATGGTTGGTCTCCAATGCTTGAATGCTTGGTCCCAGCTGTTGGTGCTGTTTAGGGGAGTGGCTCTCCGTGGGAGAGAGGGGCTAGGCCCAGATGTTTATAACTCTGTCCCATTTTCTTTCTCAGGTCTGCTTCCTGCTTTGTGGAAATTGCTAAAATAGCTGTTTTAGGCTCCAACAACATGACTTCCCCACCATGATGTCTGAGTGCCATCAAGCATGAGTCAAAACAAATCTCTCCTCTCTCAAACTCCCAGACATTTGGTGACAGAAATGAGAAAAGTAACCAAAATAGTAATAAAAAAGAAGACAATAATGAGCTTAGGGACTTAGAAAGGTAGAAGCTACAGTATTTGCAGAGCTGACTATGGAAAAAGAGAGACACACAGGAGAGGAGTTTGAATTCCTGCTTCCATAATAAAGTGCTTACTGATAATAGTTTCTTAAAGGAGGCAGTGAAAGAGGCAAAGAGTAAGGCTGGAGGTGGAAACTGTCCTGACTGAGATGACTTGGTTTTAGGACATAGCGTTGAGATGGCCAATAGGACTAGTACTAGAATTTATTCTGAGAAGAAGGATGACTAGGGGACACAGTTTGACAAGTATTATCATATAGATGGTATTGGAAATCATAAAACCCTCTGATAAAACTAAGTTGAGAAAAAGGTTGTTGAAACTCTCAGGAAACAGTCACATTTCATTTAGGGATGGAGGCTAGAGAGCAAAATACCTTAATAATGATCAGGAGTCCTGTGGGGCACAGATGTAGAAAATGATCACAGAAACTGGAATGGAGTTTTGACTTTTGCAAAACAGACTCAAAAGCAAAGAAAATTTAACAGGTTTATTTTTTTTTTCCCAAAAAACTAAAAGCAGTAGTTAGGGAAGATGTGAAATAGTCAATTTCAGGCATAAAAATGTGTATGTTTGACACTGTTAATTTTGGACTAATTTAATTTCCAAATGTATTAGAATGAGCCAAATTAGATATACCTATGAAGCATAAATTTACTGTAAAAATGGAATCCAAGAATTTTTTTTTTTTGAGAATTTATAAAATCTATAGTTCAAATCTAAAACATATTGTTAAACCTGTTGGCATGTGCTCAAATTTATCTGGCATATTTTACTAGTCTTTATCAAATCATAGTTTGCATCTAGATTAGTCCTTCATGAAAAAATATAAATCAGTTTATAGTATATATTTAAGTTAAAAGTGAATTTTTAAATGAATAAGACTTAAAATGAAGACCTAGATAGTAAAGTCCCAGCACTGATTAGAACTGCTAGATTCTAATGAAAATTGATTTTAATCTCTTTGTAAAAGAACAAGTGTTGTGTAAACATGAAATAGGAATTTAGCACAGTGTATGAAAATATTTCCTTTGTTGTTGTCAGTAGCTAAAGCTAATTATGCTAGCTTGAATTTAATACTAGGAAAATCATAGATACAGATTAAAATAGATGAGAAAAGTTACATAAAAGTAAAACTGGCAACAAAAATCCTTAAATATCCATTTGGGTATTGTGGGAAGCAGATTAGCTAACCCGCAGCCATGTTGCTTTTAGAAAACATTTTAGCAATGACCTTGCAATTTCTAAGGAACTTGTCTGTGCAAGTTAAGTTACTGAGTTTTGAAGACATGTGATTTTTTTTTCCCTTGCCTTTAGGCTATTGTGTTTCTTTGTATGGGACGAAGTGTTTGTTTGGTTACCCTGGTTCTTTCTCACATGTTTTGACTTTATCTAGTTTAGTATATGCCCAAGGATTGACAATTAACCAAAATAAGTATACTTGTGACTATTTTTAAGGGTGCTGGAAAAATAAAGTTTTCAGTGTGGCTTCAAGCCCTCTCAACTTTCAGAAGTCTTGTGTCTGCTTTCATCCTCACTCCCCATCTCAGGGACATGTTTGTTTACTACCGGCTGGGTATGAAAAATACTCCTTCCTAAACCAAAATCAAACCAAAACAAAACAAAAACACATTTGGATAAAATCTAACCTAAACATCTAGACTGTTTGAAAAATATTTTGAATAAAAAATTGTATGTTAGAATTTTTAGACAATTGAATAGAAAGAAATTGCAGAGGGAGGGTTTTAACTTGTGTATTGATGTATTAGGTAGAAAAATATGCCCCCAAATCAGAATCAACACCTCCTGTTAAGATAGAGTGAGAGAGAGAGTTATGTTTCAATGTATTACGTGGTTTTATTTTACCATATGTAATTAATGTCCTTTCAATGTGAAATAAAATGTGAGAAAACTAGAACTAATAGATATAGTAAGTGCCTGGAGAGATGGCTTCGTAGTTAAGAGCACTTGCTATGCTTCAGAGGACCAAGTGTCTGTTTCCAGCATCCATGTGGCAGCTTACAACTTCTGCAATTCCAGATGGGGGATCTGCTGTCCCTTTCTGGCCTCTGCAGGTACAAGTAGTGCACATGTTAACAGTTACATGGAGCTAAAACACTCACGCAAAATTAGAATACATACATAAATCTTTACAAAATAAAATAAAGAAAACAAAGCTAGATGAAACAAAAGAAATATGCCTGTATCCTATTCAAAAAAGTATTAATAGTGACATAAATACAGAAGTTTTGAGAAAATTTAATCCAGAATAGCATTAACAAATTAGAATGAAAACATGAATTATAAGGCAGGATTGAACAGAATAATAAATAATTCAAGGCATTTTAAAAATGAGCAAAGAAAGTGTTTAGGGAACTATTGTGATTGCTTGCTGTCATTCTAGCAGAATATCTGAAATAAAGAACTTATAGAAAGGGAACATAATTCAGGTCATGATTTTAGAAGTTTCAGTCCAAAGTTCCTTGGCTCCTGTGACCTTGAGTCTAGCGGGGGACAGTGCATCATGGTGGGGAACATGATCTTGGTTAGCGGATCACCTCATGGTGGCTAAGAAGCAAACTAAGAAGGTGATGCAGAGGTCACAATGACAAGACATGAATCACATAACTCCCTTCTATTGGAATCCACCTCCTGCAGATTTCATGACCTTCCCAAAGCACCAAGCTGAAGTTCAACTTTTTAATACATGACACACTAGCATTCAAACCATAGGAACTGTGTTGAAGACTATGAGATAATTAAAACCTATGAGAAACTGACCCACAGGAGGAAATATTACAATAAGAATGAAGATAAAATAAAATATGCAAAGTGGTTAGATAATCAATCTTTTAAAGTTATGGAATACAGGAAATGTATGAGAATATCCTCATGTTTTAAAAACTAAGCACACTAAACGGTCATGAGGAGTTAAATTCAAGGTTAAATTATTCATAGAAAAAATAATTTTTCATTATATATCATATAGTCAATACTGAATAATGTTTAAATATCATATTGTCAAAATATTTGGTAAGATTAAGAAAAAATATTTGATGTATATTAATAGAAAAAATAGAAATCAATAATTACATGGAGGAGAACATAAAAAATTCATTGTCAGAGAAATCTGATGGAAAAAAAATCTAGCCCACTTATACACTGGTAGTTTGAAAGAGAACAGTATTCCTAGGCTCATCTTTAAATGCTTAGTCCCCACTTGGTAAAACTGTTTGGGAAGAATTAGGAGGAATGTCCTTGTTAGAGGAGGTGTGTCACTGGGGGTAGGCTTTGAGATTTCAAAAGCTCACACCATTCCCAATGAGATCTTATACTGCCATCTACTTACAGATTAAATATAAATTCTCAGGTATTGCTCCAGCACCATGCCTGCCTGCCTGCTGCCATGCTTCTTGCCTGTTCCTGATGTTAATGGACTCTAATCCCTTGGAACTATGAGCCTCAAAATTAAATGCTTTCTTTTATAAGTTGCCTCTGTCATGATTTTTTTTTTAATCACAGTAAAAGTAACTAAGGCATCCACACAGCTGATAAAAAATGGAAAAGTCTATTAATTATCGCTGGTTTGAGCTTATGTAAGATTACTATGGAATCAACTGAAATATTGCCATCATTGATTCTCTGACATTGATAATGTGACATTTATACTATAAAACTTCTTGATCATAACTTTTTGGTGAACTTTTAGTGTTCAGACAATAGCTTTGTCTTCTGGTATGTACAAAGTTTCAATCACGGTATGAGTAATCTTCACATTTACAGAAGGAATTAAATTAAATTCTGACCAAAACATTGGAGAACAGACAGTGCTTACAGCACTACTCCCTATTTTCCAGCTCCTACAATATTTTCCCTCTTACCTTTCCAATGTGTTCCCAGAGCCTTGTGGTAAGGAGTTATTGTAGATGTCTACAGCTGAGCATGCCTAGTCACTTATTCTTAGCACTTTGAACAATTTTAAGTTTCTGTATTAACCATTGCCCACTGTTATAAGAAGGTTCTCTGCCAAAGATGGAGAACAGCCAGACCTGACATGGCTGTTGCTCACAAGAACTCATAGAAGCTGTGTTTATGTTGTGGATACATCCTGCCATACACATGCTTGAGAGTCAAAGGACCACAATCTTCAAGGAATTGGTTTTCTCCATCTGCCATGAAATCTCAGGGTAAGCATCTTTACCCACTGAGCTATATCACTGGTCCTGAAGAAGACAACTTTTGGCCGCTTTGATTTCCTAGATAGCATAGACATTTATGAGATATTCTTAACCACACTGTTAAATCAGTTATTAACATTAAATTTTAATGCAGATTTCAAAGGTCACCATTTGTCATTCTAAGAGAAACCATTGTTAAGGTTATTTCTATTTTTCTAGTCTGTGTATCCATTTATAAATGCACTTATGATTGCATGTTTGTACATTAACCTTGATAATCATGATATTTAATGTTAATCGTAGTTCTTTTTAATGGAAACACTTGGATTTAAGCAAATGTGGCCTTTATAGCTGTTGTGAATCTTCCCATCAATTGTACTTTATGTTTAAAGTGTATGTAATAGAGATCCAGACAAATGTTTTTCTAAGAAACAGAAGACAAAAATCAATACAAATGAGTTATATTTGGAAAATCTAGTTATAGCTACATTGTTTGCAGTCTCAGTGCTTTTTAACTGATTTAGATATCTAAATGAAATTTATGCTTAAATTATTTTTAAGAATCATATTTATTTGTGTGTCTATGCGTGTGTGTGTGTGGGGGGGTGCATAATGTGTATATAGAGAACAACAGTGGTAACAGTTCTCTCATTCTAGCATGTGGGCTCTGTGAGTCAAACCGAGGTCCTCAGGTTAGGCAACAAACACCCTTACCCACGGACTAAAGTTATTGAGCCCTCTGCTTAGCATTGAACATTTTTATATCAAACACTAGTAGTAAAAGTACATGTGCCTTAATTTAGTACTCTAGAAGCAACATAAACCCCTTTGCTGTTTTATCTCTATTTCAGTTTCACTCCTAAAGCAGCTCATGTTTCTGCCATCTATGTCTACCATCTTTTAACAGTGTATTGCAAGTTACCCTGTCACTGGAAACATTTAAATAGCTTCCATATTCCACCCTGTCCCTATGGATTCATCTTATATAATATTATATGTTTACATATGTGATATTTTATAGAGCTGGTATGCTCTATTAAGAAGAAAAGCTATGGTCATATGTGGTTAGAATAAACTACCTTCAAAGACAAATAGTATTTTTTTCTGATATTAATTTATAAAAGTTATTGCCAATCTCAATTGTAGAAGAGTAAGAGATTCACTATTTTTTATGAGTATCCACTAGTTTCCTAGTATACATGACAGCTCCACTCACACACCACAGGCAAACTTCTAAGTTCTATAACTGCCCATCCTTTGCTCAGTGTTGTATCCTCCACTGGCTAAGAGTCAAGCAACTTGGTAAATTAACATTTTAAGGGCTATGGTATATAGACAAGACTTTATTCATGGACTGCAATTTTGGATGATATTAAATTCATGCAACAATTTAGGCAGGAAAAGAAACAGAATACATTTTAGCCAGAAAATATGCCTGCAATTCTGTAAGTACCATCATGCAAGGAATCATCTACCTGAGTAAAAGAGGACTTCTTAGAACAGGAGTAGAGACTAAATGTTGGAAAAGAACACATAGAGTGAATGGCATAATAGCTTTCTAGCTCTCATTATTCAGAAATCCTCTAAAATGAAACAATCAAAGTAGAAATCAAAAGTTGGAGATTATATTTGATATGCAGCACTTTGAGCAATTCTGAGTGCTTCACTTGAAAAATGATGCACGCACATATTATATTGAGATAATACGGTGAGTGCTCAGCACTTACTTCTTTCATTAATTAATAATTATATCTATTGATTAAAAATGAGGAATGTTCTGTAAAGCAAAGTCTTTGATATCTATAATTTATTTAATATATATTCCATAAATATTAAATATATATTCAATATTAATCTTAGGGCCAGTGTCTTCAGAAAGCACAAAGGCATTGACAAATATTTCATATTAGGGTAATATTATGATAATATTACTCTACTACTGTGAGTCTGTCCTAAAGCTAAAAGTGGGTCAAAACATGCCTTGAACTCCAGATTTTCTCACCCTGGGAGTAGTAGGAGTTCAGTTGTTCCCCACTTCTCTTAGCCCTCAACAGAACCCAACTAAATATTAAATACTGCCTATTTCACAGAAGGTCACTAGCAAAGGAATGTGGCTTGGTTGGTGCTTATCTGGGCTGTAGCTGGAAGCCTAGGACTGAGCCCATTTACTGATAAGGTATCTTCCTCTTTTCCATGTGGGACCACACCTTATGGAGAAGATGCCCTTTCAAGACCTTGATACTTAGACTTGAGCTCCACATGCAAATGAGGCTACTCCAATATCCTTGTCTTTACCAAAGGATCCCATTTCTGGGTACCAAAGACCCTCCCCTGCCTATACTTTATAAGTATAACCAATCTTGCTTTAATAAATGAGAGATATGTTGCCCTCCTCAGCTCTTAGTCCTCTGATCTGGGATTCACTTGGATGAGTTGACCCACGCCCTGTGCTTTCCTTCCCAGGGCCTAAACTAAGCAGCAGTCTATGTGCTGGGAAGGGAAGCAGGAGCCCTACAGGCAGAGATACAGAAAAATAACAACATACTATCTTTTACCTTCCATGTTTAAATTTTTTTGAAGTTGAGTAATTTACAACAAAACCAAACCAAACTACCAGTTTGTTTTCACAGGTGAGGCTATCTTTCTAGATAAGAATAAAACCAACCATCTGTGTGCTCTGTAGGTACACACTGATATGTGAGAAGAATCACTCACTTTGATCAAGACAATGCCTTCCTTCCTTATTATTTTTGGCAAAAATTGTACTATAAAAGAGTGCCTTAACTAAAAGAAACCTTTTCTGGAAATCTCCTTTTGCCATCAGTATCCTAGTAATCTTCCAAGCTAATGTACATGGCATCCATTTTGGTCCTTTTAGCCTTACATTTGCAAATCAAGTATGTAAATATATATGTAAATGTGATACCCTTTCTTAAAGAAATAACGGGGCTAAATTACTATACAAAGCAGTACATATAATGAAAAATCACAGACTGTCCTGATATTTCATCCTCATTTAAATTTCACTAAGGACTATATACCTAAAATTTAATATTGATTAATTAATTAATTAATTAATTTTATGCTGTTGCTATATGCAGCTTTATTATTATGACTAAGGAATGTTTTAAGTATTTATTGATCTCTTTCTGTGGAATATGCAGTTGATAATGATACTGAGAAATAAGCATTTTCTGTTTATTTTCCTTATATCATCAACCCATTTGCTTTATTGCCATTTTAATTTATATTACTAAAATCTTCCTGTACATCACTATACGTAATCATAGAACAACGACTTCTAAATACTAACCTTTGTACAGATCCAAAACTTTAGCAAAGCACACATTTTGTAATTAAACAATATTCCTTTTATACATATTAGTAATTTCTCTTATGTTATTTTAATGTTAGAATATTTACAGTTATAAATCAATTCCTCTATTGATTTTTTTCAATGATATGGTGGAAGAATTAACCTCAGAGTGATTGGAAGATTACTTTGGGCAAATTAAGTGGCTTATGAATGGTTACAATAGATAATTATAACTGTAATAAATTTTTATAGTAATTTATTTTCCCAGAATCAATTTTAGCCATCTTCATTAGGAACAATATGTTTTGGCTTTAACAAAGACATATCCAGAGACAAGGGATGATGCACTGTTAACCAATTGAGAAAAGCTCACAACCTAGGTAGACATAATTTTACACTGTCGTGGTATTATCCATGTCTAAATTGCTTAATGTTCTTCTAATGTAAGATGCATTATGTGCACATTGAGATGACAACAGTTAAAGAATTTGCTATGCTGGAATAAGATGCCAGTAAGCTAGGAACAAGGTAAGTATAAGCTAACATTGCATGCTTCATACATTTTTAAGACAGTGCTCATATTTTAACAGCTGTAAAATCAGGAACAAAACAGCATTCTATACAGAAAATCAGACATGATAGCACATCCTTGTAATTCCACCACTCAGAAGGTATGAATGGAGAATAAAGAGTTCAAGGTCATCATGGACTACAGAGTAAAACCTCTTCTAAAAGATAGTATGTATATAAAATCCGGTACACACAAATATGTTGACTAATATAAAAATATAATTGAATTAGAAATGCTTGAAAAATGAAATACAGCATAAAAGTTAGTAAGACACAAGTTCAATTCACAACTGTTAAAAAATTGGATTGTATATGTATTATGACTGAGAAGAAACTAGATTTCAATATATATATATATATATAAAATATATTATATACATTATATATAAAATATATGATATATATATATATATATATATATATATATATATATATATATATATATGTATATATATATATATATTTTTTAACGGCAGGGAGTCCTGGCATCAGAGGCTCAAGACAGCAATTCACATTGCATCAGCTTTAGGAAGCAGAGAATGATGATGCTGGTCATTGGCTCACTTCTTCCTTTTCATTCTATCTGGCAGCTAAGGTGAGTCTTTTCACTTAACTGAACTTATCTACAAACTCTCATACAGACATGACTAGTGCTTTCTGTTCAAGGTGATTCTAGATCCTGTTGAGTTAACAATTATTAAAAATCACCACATGTTGGTAAGTTGGCTTATTGGGTTAGGGATCTTACAGCCAAGCCTGAGAGCTGAGACCCGAACCCTGATAGTTGTCCCTTATCCTTCACTTGTGTGCTGTGACACGTGTAATTAGACATACACTCACACACACACACACACACACACACACACACACACACAGAGTAAATGATAAAAGCATCATGAATGACCATTAGAGAAATCTCACTGTCTTTTTCAGTCTGGTCCCCTTTTCAACCACATAGTCCACCTTATGCTCTTATGTCACATGTGTTTCACTGCCTTCTTTCTTCTTCTGCCTGTCACAGTACCCACTTTTAGTTTTATTAGACACACACACGCACACACAGCATACACATACACACACATCCTTAAATATATATTTGTTTGAGAATTTGAGGCTTTCAAATTTTATACACTTGAGAAACAGACAAAGACAGATAAAGGAATTTAAAGTCATCTTTGGCTGCATAGTGAGTTCAAGGCTGACTTAGGCTAAAAAATAAACAATGCCTCGAAATGTGAACTGCTGTGAATTTCTTTCCCAGGAGTATTCTTAATATGCAAATTAAATGATGCATGAATATGCTTGTCTGTAGGTGTAGCTGCATATATTTATTTAATTAATTATTCTTATGGGTTCATGACAGAGGACAGTTCATTCTTTGCTAATTCAATCTCTGGTCCTACAGGGGTTCAATCTACAGTCTACAATCTAATCAATCTTAATTCTAGACCTAGAAGGCTTTAGCCTCCATACAATCTAGTCTTCAAACCTAAACCTAGAACTTTTCAGCCTCCAAGAGTTACTGCTGACTGAGCTCACTCTGTCTAGCTGTCTTGAACTCTTGAACTGTAAATCATGAACCATCTGCTTCTGACTCTACTGTCTTCCTTAGTTTATTCTGGACTTTGTCTGCTCTTTTTGGCTTTTCCTTCTGGACTGAACTGTCTGTAACTGACTGCACTCAAACTGCCTGACTGAACTAACTCTCTGTTTCTCTCTGAGCTGTTTCTTGCCTGCTTTCCATCTGCTTCCACCTTGCTTTTGTCTGAGCTCTGCTTCCATACTCTGCTTCTACCTTGCTCTTCTCTGAACTCTGAACTCTGCCTCTACTCTCTGCTTCTCCCTCTGAGCTCTGCCTCTGTCTCCCAAGCACTGAGATTAAAGGCATGCAACTTCCACTGCCTTTTGAATTGAGATTAAAGGTATGTACTAATATCCTTTCTAGCCTAGAGCCACCATGCTGCTGGATTAAAGGATTAAATGTTTCTCTACAGTAAATCATAAACTGATTGCTTCTGATTCTCTATTTTCTCTCTGTTTATTCTGGACTGTTCTGCTTTTCTCAGTATCTCCTTTTGTCTGTGAGCTGACTGCATTTAGACTGACTGACTGAACTAACTCTCTGCTTCTCTCTCTGAGCTCTGCTTCTACTTTCTGAGCTCTGCCTCTCTCTGAACTAACTCTTATGAACTGAGAGCTTCTTTTTATATCCTGAGAGTTGGGATTAAAGACTTGTTCAGGATTAAAGGTTTGTCTATGTTGCCTTAACCACAGAATCCCTTTCACCTAGCATTAGCATAAACAGAGGACAAGATTAGTCTAACATTCTTCCTACATTCCATCCAGGATCACACAGGCCTCTGAATGTGATCTCTTCATGTAGGCCTTTGGATGTGATCCCTTCCTAGCTAACACAGGCCTTTCAATGTGATCCTTTGCTACATCAGCCATGCTGCTGGATTAAAGGATTAAATGTTCTTCTACAGTTGTCAAAGATTATTATGCTAAATTTCCTTTTCACATGGAAATTAAAGGATATTGCTACATGTTTAATCTGTTTAAACATTAAATTGCTAATTGTTTAATCTGTTTCAGACATTGAGAGAAAATTCCAAAATACAGCAAAGGATCCCAGGTACTTCAAAATAAACTTTAAATTATTTTTGTCAGCCTCAGCTACAAGAATTGCCCTATATGTGCCCCAAATAGCAGGAAAACATTGGAATCGCTCAAGTAAAAGTTAAGGAACATTCATAGCCCACAGCATACCTCACAGCTAGGATCTATAACATGTAGCTATTTATGATATTTACAACCTGTAGGGATAACAATACAACAATGCTGGTAGGAAAAAAAAAAAAAAACAACAACAACAAAAAAATAAAAAACTAAGCCTCTGCCTTTCTTTTACCTAATACAAAAGGCAGGCACATTCTTAAAAGGAAACTGACAATCAGATTTTATCTTTCTGTGTTTGCTGATGTCCAAGCCAGAGACCACGAAACAAAGAAACATACATACACCTCAAAAATTCTCAAGGATAAAACTTTTATCTTTTGAGACTTCATAGTCTTAAGAGCATCTTAGCATCTTAAAGAGCATCTTAAACTAACTACCAAAGGCTAAAAGCTTTAATTCTCTTCATACAGCAAACATAGTATTTCAAATCTCTTAATAAAGACATAACTCCTGTTTATAAATTTGTCATTATTATAAGATATTTTTTCATTTTCTTTATTTTGTGACAGAAGAGAAAGGTTAAGAGTCAGAATTACAATTAGCATATAGAAGAAATTAATCATAACATAGAATCTCAAAGTAATTTCGATATGCTTTTCCCTGATACCTAAGGATGTTGAATATTTCCTTGAGTGTTTCTCAACTATTAAAATTTCCTCTATTAGTAATCTTTTGTTTAGATCTATATCCTAATTTTAATTGGACTACTTGTTTTCTTAATATCTAGTTTCTTGAGTTCTTTATATATTTTGGATATCAGCCCCCTATCAGATATATAGTTGGCAAAAATGTTTTCCCATTCTGTAGGCTGCTGCTTTGCTGATTGATTGTGACTTTTGCCATGCAGAAGTTTTCAGTTTCATGAGGTGTAATTTATTAATTGTTTATCTTAGTGACTGCACTATTTCTTGGTCAGAAAACTCTTTTCCTTTGCCAGTGATTTCAAGGCTATTCCTCATTTTCTCTTCTACAAGGCTCAGTGTATCTGGTTTTATGATGAGGTCTTTGATATATTTTGAGCTGAGATTTTTGCAGGGTGATTAATATGGACATATTTGGATTCTTCTACATATACCTGTCCAGTTTGACCAACACCATTTGTTGAAGTTGCTTTCTTTTTTTCCACTGTATATTTCTGACTTCTTTATCCAAAGCCAGATGTCCAGAGGTTTACAGGTTTATGTCTGGATATTCAATTCAATTTCTTTAATCTGTGTGTCTGTTTTTGTGCCAATAACATGTTGCTCTGTAATACAACTTGAAATAGGGGTTATTGACACCTCCAATACAGCTCTTGTTGTTCAGAATTGTGTTTGCTATCTGTAGATATAGATGCCAGATATAGTCATAGATTAGTGGTCAAAGGCTTTTTATTCTTTTGTCTAATTCAATCACCACTTCTTAGTACTGGAGCCCTAGAGCATTTCAGCCTCCACAGAATCTATTCTTAAGCTTAAATAAGGAAGGCTTCCGTCTTTGTAAATTTAGAACATTTAAACTATCACAGATCTTGAAGGCTTCAGCCTCAGCCTCCAAGACTTTCTGCTTCCTAAGCCACTCTGACTAGCTCCTTCTTTACTCTTGACTCTTCTGGTTCAGGCTCAAACTCTTCTCCAAGCTATCTCAGTGAGCCTCTCTCCCTTATCCTTAGTCTCTTTGTCTTGCCACCCCCATCTGTCTGCTCAGACTGCTAGCCTCATACTGCCTATGTAACTGACTTTGCTGTAACTGGCTCTGTAATTGATTCCTCTGTAACTGACCATTTCTGTAATTGTACTCTGCTCCTAGCTGAGAGCATGCTTTTTCTATTGTGAGAGTTGGGCATGTTCTCACTCTGACTCATTCTTCTAACTCTTCCTCTGATTAGTCATTCTGCCTGCCATTTGCTCTAACTCATCTCAGATGCCACTTCCAATTTGACACTGACTTCTGAGCTCTGCTTTCTGTTTGCTTCCACACTGTTTCTGTTTTATGGATTAAAGGCATGTACCACCACTGCCTTCTGACTACTGGGATTAAAGTTGTGTCTACATCCCATCCAGACCACACAGGCCTCTGAATGTAGACCCCTTGAATATAGACCCTTCCTAACTGTCACATAGGTCCATTCTTCTACAGCTATCCTGGGATTTTTGTGCTTCCATATGAAGCTGAAATTGTCCTTGGAATTGTCCTGATTTTGTGTTGGAATTTTGATAGGGAGTGCATTGAATTGTTTTTGGTAGGATGGCCACATTTACTGCATTAATCCTATTGCTCTTACACCTGTCAGAAGGGCTAAGAGCAAAACAAGTGACAGCTCATGCTGATAATGGTATAGAGAAAGAGGAACACTCATAAATTGTTGTTGAGGGTGAAAATTTGTATAGCAACTATAGAAATCAGTGTAGTGGTTCCTCAAGAAGATGGTAATCAATGTATCTCAAGATCTAGCTATACTATCCTTGGGCATATAACCAAAAGATGCTTCCTCTTACTGCAGAGATACTTGCTCAATCATGTTCGTTGCTGCTCTATTCATATAGTCAGAAATTAGAACAAGTGTAAATGTCTCTCGACTGAAGAATGTTTAAAAAAATGTGGTGCATTTATAAGATGGAGTATTATTCAGTTGTTAAAAATGACACCATGAAATTTGAGGACAAATGGATGGAATTAGAAATTAAATCATCCTGAGTTAGATAGCCCAGACTCAGAAAGATAAATATCATGTTTGCTTATATGTAGATATTAGCTGTGAAGTAATGAAAACCAAGTTATGATCCATAGAACCACAGAGGGTAGGTATAGAGTAAGTGACTAGAGGGTACAGATAGATCTCATTAGGAAAGGGAAGTAGAATAGATAGTTATAGATAGATGTTGGGGAGGGCAGGAATGGGAGTATGGAGTAGGGATGGGAGATAAGAGGAAGTTGTGGGAGGAAATACAGTGATAGACAATTAAAATTAAGGGATATTTGAGGGGTAGTATGGAAACTTAATACAGTAGAAACTTCCTAAAATAGATACACATATGAAGGTGATCTTAATGAAATAGCCAAATAATGGGGAGAGATGGTCACAACTAGCCATCTCCTGTCACCAAAAGAAACTTCCAGTACAAGGATTGGGTGATATCTAATAGAATTGTTGGCCCAAGAACCCATGGGAATCCCTAAACAACCCAGGCTATTGCCAGGACGATAGGAGTCTCTCCACAAACTGAAATCAAGGCTCCATTGCTGAAAACAATACCTATGCAATTCATTGAAGATGGAGATGTAGACCTGGTGCCTACATAGAGTCTTCACCCCTATATTCCAGCATCTTCTGCGCAAGTAGGTAGGCAGGTACTCTACACTGTCTCAAAAGAGAAAGATAAACACCTAGCCAGCCACACACCCTTTATCTACAATGTGATATGGCCTGAAAGATAGGCTGGGTCAACAGTGGCACAAAGTTTGTGGGAGTAACCAATTAATAACTAATTTGACTTAAGGTCTACTCCATGAGCTGAAGCCCATCCCTGAGACTACGTGCATGACGAAGAACTTGAAACTGGATAGCTCAGGGTTGAGGTAAAACCAAACAATACTGGTTTAAAAAAGAAATCTATCCATCTATAATAAAAATGTCTCCTAATGAGATTCTACTATACTCATAGATCGGTGCCTTGTTCAGCCGTCATCAGAGAAACTTCCTCCTGCAAAAGATGCAAAAAAATCAGACATGCAGAGTGAGAACTCCTAGAACATTCAGCCTAAAATAGGATGTCCTCATCAAATTCTTCCCTTCAGATCTCAGGGAGCCCTGCAAAAGAAAGGGCACATTGTACAAGTGTCAGGCAACAGAAGGACACCATGAAAACAAGGCCCTCTAATCAACACGAACAAAGCTCATATGAATTCACAGAGACTGAATTGTGCATGCAGCATGCACAAGGCCTGCACAGGTCCACACCAGTTCCTCTGCATATATATTATGGCTTCAAATTTAGTACTTTCAAGGGATTCCTGATTGTGCTATTGAGTGAGTCTCTGATTCTTACGCCTTCTCTTGGGCTCTTTTCCTTCTGTTGGTTTGTCTTGAACAGCTTTGATGCGATAGTTTTTGTTTTATCTTACTGTATTTTATTTTGTTATAATTAAAACAAAACAAAAAAAAAAACAAAAAGAGTGAATGAGCCAGGCAGTGGTGGTGCAAGACTCTAATCCCAGAACTCAGGAGCCAGAGGCAGGTGGAACTTTGTGAATTCCAGGCTATTCTGGTCTACAGAGTGAGTTCCAGGACAACCAGAGTCACAAAAAAAAAAAAAAAAAAGAACGAAAACCTGGCCACTACAGTAAAGGTTTACAACTGAACTGAACTTATACCTGCTTGGAGTGGGAAAATCAGTTTTTTCTTATAAAGTGATAACTGTGTATATAGACTCCCCCAGGATAGGTATAGTTGACCAACACATGATGGACTCCATCCAAAGTTTTTTTGTGTGCTTTTATTTGATTACAGTTTGGCTGTTTTGGGAGGTATAATTTTTTGATTTGGGTGTTTTTGTTGTTGTATTGGTTTTTTTTTTTGTTTGTTTGTTTTGTAAGAAAGAATTTAAAGTTGGGGAAATGGAAGGCGGGGAGAGGATCTGGAAGAACTTGGCAAAGAAGAATATGATCAAAATATGTTTAAATTAAAAAAGTTTAATAAGAAAAATGTAAAAAAATTAGCTTAGAGAAAGACTAGAAACCCTTCCTGATTAAGGCTCACACGAATGAGAACAATATGTACAGAAAACTGTGTGATGTACAAATGTCCCCATCAATCCTGCATGGGTACCAATTAGCATTAGCCATTTCCCCATCTTTGGACTCCTTGGACTCTTTAATGTTTCTTTCTTCCTTAATAAACTATGTCTTTTCTTCCTGTCCACAGGTCTCTGCCTGAATCTTTGTCCTAGGACATAAGAACATATGAATTCTATCAGGTACTCTCTGCCACACCAATTGATGCCTATGACACTGTAATTATAAATCCATCAGTTTCCATATGAAAATATAAAAGGTTGTTTGTTAGAGTGCTTGGTTCTTTAAGAGAACTTCTATGTTACCTAAAACCTACAAAAATGAGGACTAGTGAGATTGCTTAGCTATAAAGTGCTTGCCTTGCAAGCATGAAGACCTGAGTTTGATCCCCAGAACCCACATAAAAAAGCTAGGCATGGTGTCATGTGCTTACAATCTTAGAAGTAGTGAAGAAGTGATAGGAAGCACTCTGAGGCTCACCAGATAACCAGATAGCCAGCTAACCTACTTGGCAAATTCCAGAATACTGGGAGACTTTGCTCAAAAGGTAGCTGCCAAGAGGAGTAATTTAAATGCTGTTTTTTTTTTTTCTTGCAAGTTCTATAGTCTACATTTTTTAATGATGAAAGTAATAATCAAAGTGAACCCAATTTCCCAATGGCATATGCACGTGTTTCTCTATGGGGGAGCATATGCACATTGTGTGTGTGTGTGTGTGTATGTGTGTGTGTGTGTGTAAGTCAGAGATTAACATTCAGTATCTTTTTTTTTTTTTTTAAATCAGTTTCTTGCTTTTTTGCTCTGGGGATCTCTGTACTCTCTGAGGCTAGACTTGTGTTTTCATACCCAGATATTTTCTGTGCTACCAAGGCACTGAACTCAGCTCTCATCCTGGCCTGACAGTCACTTTGCACATTGATCTATCTCTCCAGCTCAGCATTCATCATTCCCTACTACATCCCACAAGTCAGAACAGATGAAACATTCATATGAAGCAAGCAGTAGGTATTTGAGTATAATGTGAGGCAATTTGCTGCCTTTTGAGTGGCAGATCTGAACTTCTGGGAAAAATCTGCTTACTAGTGATGTGATAGTAATACGTTTTACAATACACCTGCAATTATCTGGAAGTCCCTTTGTAGGCTTGTATTGTCATTTTGCTAACTACCAAAATAAAGTGATCCTAGATGAATTTTTATTTGGCTTCTTTTTTTCTCTCACTCTTTTTTATTTTGTTTTGTTTTTTAGACTGAAACATCTGCTTAGAAAAGTGAGGGAATTACTGTTTTCTTCTGCTCTAGGGTAATGCAGGCTTACACTTCACACCTGGAGTTAGCTTTCTTGGGCTGAGCTCCAAGCTGCAAGCACTGCCTGAGTATTTTGGGACAAGAGAACTGTAATCCCCCGGTGATTAGAATCAGGCAGGAGTAATAATTTGTTAATGTAACCACCAGTTCTAATCAATAAACCTCCATTGTGGGTCAAGAAAAGAAACTGCTGTGCCTTTTCAAAAGTTTGATATCCTAGCACTACTGCAAAGGCTAAAAAACCTTGCCATTTAAAGAAGTAGGAAATTTCATACCTGCACCAAGATAGGCTTTGTCATATAATCACAGCCATAGGATGCAAAACCACCTGGCTTTTGATCTTGAACAAGTCTTATTTTGTAACCTATTCACTAAACCAATGCACAGTAGGATGTGTACTTCTGATTGATTCCATTTCTCAGCCTTCTGCAAAAATGAACTACATCAACAGCATTTACTTATGTCCATATTACAGCTGAGATGAATACAACAATCTGAAAGCATCTGCTATGGGTTGTGTCAGTCACTGAAAGATATATACATATATATAAATACATATGTAGATATACATATATATATATATATATATATATATATATTTATTTATTTATGTGTGTGTGTGTGTGTCTTTTGGGAGAATTTAGTCAGCAATCTTTAGTCTCATCAATAATTTAAGTTTAACTATCCCTCTGTTTGAGAAGCATTAACTATTTATGCCTTTATCTTGATAACTGGGATGTTTATAGTATTTTTTATTTTATATATGAGAAAATAATCTAGTACACTTCTAGTGTTAGAAAAAGTATGACACATAAAAGCAACCTGATTTAAGTTGTTAGAAGTCAGGGGAAAATTTTTTAGATAGGTGTATAACTCCTTTTAATGAATATCCACCCTATTCTTAAATGAACAAGAAAAAGAATCCCAAGCATCTCTATTGATAAACCAATACATTTTCAGATTTTTTAAATATATGTTATATTGTGTTTCAATATTATACTAGCAAATGTGAAAAACAATCTTAACCTTGTTGAATTTGATCTTCCTCTTCTGTGGGATTCCATGCACGTTCATTTCTTTTTGAAATATGCCAGAAACAATCTATAGGAGTATGTTTTAATATATAGCCAAAATAAATGTTTTCTTGGCTAAAGGTTAACATTTGCCCTAAAACATTATTAGGCTTCTAGCTCAAAAGTAAATAATGGGTTCTTCTGGTGGCCTTTTCTAAATAAACAAAAACAAGTTTCTTCCATCTTTAAGGCCAGTAACCCTAAGGCATGTCATTTGGTAACAGTCCTTCATGACACTGGGCATTTCTCAAAGCATAATGCTTCACTTCTTCTAATGAGGGAAAAATACTTTCATTGGCACTGGTGGGGTTATGCTGCTCCCAATTAAGACTTTTAAAGCCTTCGAAAAGTGGGTCAGTCTCTGTGTTCTATTAAAGATTCTCCTGGCAAGTCAAAAAATAGAACTATAACTATGAACACCCTTTCTTGGCATTGGTATCTAACCTTAAAATCCTGAGGTCACTAAGAACAGGTATAGGAGGGCCTGCAGCTGTGATAGGGCTTTGGTTACTGCTAGGGTTAAGCATACCTCTCTGTACATACTTTGTCAAGATCAGTGGGTCTGACTTGAGTTCATTGAATTTTACATTTTATCTTTATCTCAAAGCTCAGCTGGTGTAGAGATGAACACGGAGGTTGGGGGCAGATCACCTCCTTTCAGGATAACATCCAACAGTGAGATTCTGACAAGATATTTGTTGTTTCTCAAACAGACATTAGAGGAAGTGATGTGAAAGAAAGGCTAAGAAGTCTAGGATCTAGAGAATTAATCCAGGCCAAATACACTTCTGAAAATGGCTGTTCTAGCCCCAGACCTACACAATTTAAAGTTTCTGTTACTGAAACAATTATACCATGTTTCAATATTCCTGATTTAAATTTTGTAATAGTTGTGTTTAAAAAAAAATTTACTGGGTGTGTGCATGTGTGTGTGACAGAGGGGGCAGGCAGAGATAGACGATGGCTAGCTAGATAGATAGAAAGAAAGAAAAAAAATGCCACAGGATATATGTGGAAATCAGAGGATAATTTGGAGTGAGATCTTTTCTTCAACTACCTGGTTCAGCGAGTTTTATGTCAGGTCCTCCAACATGTTTGCAATTGTTTTACCCACTTTGTCTGAGGGCCAGAAAGAGGTACCTTAATGACGATTTAGTCCCTATGTTTCACTAAATTAATTCATTGTCTTTTATTTCTATTTTTGATCTCACCAGGCTAACCTGCTTGACAAATTTCAGGCCAAAGAGAGACGTTTTCTCAACAGGCAGGGCTTTCTCTCTCACATTCTGTCTCTTCTACAGGCAGCTGCCAAAATGGATACCTTATTCTCACAGTTCTTACAATCTTTCAGCTCATTCTTTACTCTGTTCCTTGTCTTTTTTTCTTTATTGGTTGCTAACAGTCTATTTCCATTGTCCTTATATATATAAATTAAAAAAAATATTAAACATCCTTTAAAATTCAGCATTTATTTTCCATGCCCTAAATTTAGATCAGCACAGAAATGCATATAGAAGCAAATTTTCACAGAGGAGATAACACAGTTGGCACTTAATACTATATTTGGGACTGAATCTAAATTATACCAAACCAATGAAAAAAACATAACAACAGGTGAGTTTAAGACATTATATATGAAGTGTAATTTGTCAATTCTGCTTCTTTATCCTCTTTCTCTTTCTTGTTTTTGTTTTGTAGTCCTGGGGATTGAACATAGGCCTCTCAAACACAGTGGGCTTGTGTTCTGACACTGAGATTATGCCAGTAGCCCTGCTTCGTTATATTCTAATTATGTTGACTAGAATTGTGAGAGTTATTTAGTTTTTTATGAAACTAAGTGGGCCTAAAATAAATGCAGATATATTTCAAGGCAATGAAAGCATTCTATAGAAATTAAACATCTCTCATTCTCAAGGGTTTACAACTCAGAAAAGAGAAACTATCTGGAGTTTTGAAGACATTTTCTTTCTACTCTGTTTCTGTCTCTGTCTCTGTCTCTGTCTCTGTCTCTGTCTCTGTTTCTGTCTCTGTCTGTCTCTGTCTCTGTCTCTGTCTCTGTCTCTGTGTGTCTCTCCTGATAGCTAGCTTTCGTAGACTGGGAGCCCTGACTTAGAATGTTACTAAGTTCCATGATGTAAATAAAATGTATATTTCATTTAAAACTACCAACTTAAAGTTAATGAACATGTAGATTCCTGAAATTTTATCTATGAATTCGTGAAAGTTTTAACAAACTGATTTAATACGCAACAGCTAGAAGGCATAATGGTCTGACTTTTTCTGCGTGCAGTTTGTCTTTATTCTATTGATTGACTTTTAACACTTCTTTATCTTTGGTGTAACAGCCAACTAAATGCCTGAAAATGGCTGGCCAATCTCCAACTAAACATGGTTTAATATTTCTGTGATTCTCATGCATTCTCATGCTCATAATTACAATTTTCCTAAGGAGTATCTTACTGGTTTACCTTATTGTTAGTGTGTTACTCAATTTAAGAGGATAGGAATTGTTACTTAAGACAGACTGAATTTCTTGCCTAATATAAACAAGAAAGTATGAGAAATTACAATGGCATATACATGAATAACCCATGTATACCTTTAACTACATGGTAAGATCTCATTCCTGGATACCTGCAACACTTTGGCTATATGACAGAGTGAAAACAGTTTCAAATATACAGGAAAACGTCCTCCTTACTGTCCAGCTTTCCTAGTACCTGGAGGTATTGTTTGTGCTGCTGTGGGAAAAAAATACATCAAAGGGAGTGCTGTCCCTGCATGATATAATAGACAGCTTCCAGCAAGGTGTGCCCAGTTATATAATAGTGTCAAGATTGCTATGGCATAACTAACTGCTTTATGATTGGATTTTAGGCCTCTCAAACAGTAAGTTAATTTCATCCCTCATTCTATAATCCTGGTCAAAACCTCATGACTGGGGAGGTCATACACCCTATGGGAGAAGCCACTACTGCTATTTTGCTAAATGTTTATACTGTTAAATTGCCATCTAAATATTTATTTCGTACCCATAGACCTGGACTGTACCCATCCTTGGTTAGAGAATCTTCTTTTGAAGAGGACATCAACCAAGGAAATAGAAATCTAGAACTGTCCAAGGTGCTGAAAAGGTGCTGAAAATGAAAGATTGTATGCTCAGCCCTAAACATGACATCTGTGTCACTCTACTTCTAAGCCCTAATCAACAACTTGGAAGAGGAGGCAGAAAAAAAGTATGAATGCTGAGAGATAGGGGGAAGTGGTATGACATGCTGTCTTCTAGAAAAGACATATTGCAGTTATGGATTCATACTCACTGAGCTTAGACAACACCTCGCCAGCCAAATTACCATCATAAGAGCTGGTTGGATTCCCATCCTCCAGGAGATGGCCCAACACTATGAAGACATAGGCAGTCCTAACTGCTTAGTGGATTATTTAAAAGTCAAGGCAGGGGGCATATTGGAGAAAAATGGGAGAGTTTGAGAATAGAAATGGGGGCAGAGGTGATCAAATTTTATGGTATACTTATATGACATAATCAGGAATAAAGAAAAAATAGAGAACATTTCAAAGGGTGGTATGGCTGTTATCCCTACGAGATAGCAATAACATATGCTACTATTTACATTTTATACTATCAAAAATATGAATTTTATCTGTTGGGGTATATTTGAAATTATTCTCTAATAGTATAAAACTACATGCACTTCTGTGCAGTATTAAGCTTTTTGTCCAGCAGCCTGAACCACTGCCAGAAAGTTATTTTCCTTAGCTATTGGAACCAGCTTCTTAGGAGTGGACTCTAGAATGCAAAAAGCATGCTAATTGGGAGCATCAACAATTCTCTACTCAGTGGCCCTTGATTGGAACAATTGTCATTCTAATGTTGTCTGCCCATTGAGATATTTGTGTTAAAAACATCCAATGTATTAATGTTAATGGAAGGATTTTATAGGATTCTCTCTCAGCCTAAGCATCTTGCAGGGAAGACCTTGCCCAGTGATTTGACTAGAAGTTCTGTTCATTAAGCATTAAGGCCTTTGTAATGTTGGCTGTTGCTTCCTTTCAATAAAATACCTAGAAGTGTTGTGTTTAGGGTTGGGTCAGAAGAAATGGGTCAGAACCATGAGAAGCAGATAAGTCAACCATGTGAGAAAGACACTCTGCCTTGGCCATGCAGGTTTTCCATCTCAGACATTTGTCATGGCTCTTTAATGAAATACACCAAAATTATTAATTTTAATTTCTTAGCATTTATCTAATTAGTGATTATAATTTACTGTTGGATAAATGAAAAATATGATAAATCACATATCTCTACTTTCTTTGAGATATTAATAGAAATATGTTATACCTATTTCTAAATTAGATAAACACAATTTTCAGGGATTGATCTGTATGTATCTAGGGAAAAGGACACAAATCAATATTAATATTATGTTTTCAATCACATCAACATGAAATAATATTAGGATTATCTCCTGCAGACCTTAACTAAACAGACAGACATACCTTATCAAACTGTCATAATGAATCTTTACATATACCTGTTACACTTTATCTGTGTGATTAGAATGTAGAACTTTTTAAGTGTATGGATAAGGAATTCCATGTAATTAGCCATTTGTCTAATACACAAATAGATTTCAGTGCTGTTAACAACAACATCAACAATAACAACAAAAAAAGGCCCACAGTCTCTCAGTGATGTTATCACTTATAGTCTTTAAGATTTTTTTAAAATTTATCATTTCTATGTGTTTGGTAAATCAGTGAGTGCAGGTTTATAGTGATTCACTCAATCTCTCTGAAGCCAGAGGAACTTTATCAGTGTATGGATATCTGCAGCATTTTCTTTCTTTGTACCAAATAAATTTGCTTTATAAAAGGATTAACCACTCAGTAGAAAATTGGAACACGTAAAATCAATAGATTTCCATGCTTACCAAACCAACATGATGTATAACAGCAGGTGATACTGAAATCCATTAAAACAATCTTGTTTCTAAAAAAATGTGTGCAAATTCAATTGCAGGCCATAGGCATCTTGTTTTATGACTATGTGTCAGAGAGATTATGTTGATAACTATGTAGATACCTAAAATTCAAGATGCTTTTTCTATATAGAACAAAGTCTGATGTCATCAGATAAGCAATCTACAAAAAAATTTAAAAAGCCCACAGCACCAAGGTGATGTTTTAGGCTTTCATTTTCATTTCTAGATTATAATCTAAATATAGCATGACCAAGTATGGTAATTATTCTGTTTTTTTTTAACTGAGGACATACATTAAGTAAACAAGTAAATTCCAGGCATAATATCACTGACTATTTAATGAAGAAGAGCAGTGCAATAAACACCAAATGATTCTAAACTCCATGAAAATATGCAGAAAACAGTTAAAAGTAATATCAAACCAAACAACTTAGCGTCCCACACAGGCTGAAAAGCATGATGTGCTGGTAATTCAATGCCTTTCAATAGATTATTAATATATCTGTCCAGAATCATTTCATAACTGAACAGATCATTTTGCTTTTGGACCTCAGAAGTAACATTCATCCTTTATTTTTTGTCCTGGATTTTAGACTTAAATAGCATAATCCTTTCAATAATAAATGGAACTTTATTATAAAATGTGCCCCAAAATCTCTTTTAAAATGATTATCTGGTCTATGTTTCTTCTTGATGAAGGGTTTTACTATGGAACAATGGTATCCAGCCAAAGGGTCAGGTAGAACTGTAATCCCATACTATATTTTCACTCAGAATCCACCCAATATGTTGAACTGGGTTAATCTAGATCAGGCATGTGCATCTGAGTGATACAAAAGCTAAAGGAAAACCAAATTACTGAGTTCATTGTCCTCCGCAAGGGTCTTAAGAAAATAAAATCCTGGATATCCACAGGCACCAAGGCATCTCACAGGCACCAGAACATTCCATGAGAATCAGGGCATTCATGAAAACTAAATCACTATATTTATAACCTAATGAATCATAGAGTTGAGGTGTTAGAGGAAATTACACATTGATCACATAAAAGTTTTCAATTCTGCATATTGATAAGATATGAAAATGAAACCACAAAAAAGCCTAGGGCATATTTTCTTTAACATATACAGGATAAAAGATCTGGAGACATCCTTTGTTTTATAATAAGCATTTTACTTAAAGCCTTCACATGCATCATTGGCAGTACCATCAGTGATTTAAACTGTCCCATTATTATTATGTCTTTCTAGATGTCAAGGCAGTGACTAATCATTAAGCTGCTGTATTTCCTAATTGTAAAAAACAGGTGACTATATAAACACAGCAAAATTCATACATTTTTAATTAAAATGTTCAAAATTTCTACATCAAATTTAATAAAATTCATGTATTCACTCAATTCCTAAGAAAAATAACTCATGGAAAAACAGGTACAGTGATGTTGCTTATTTACAAATGTAAAGATTATAAACTAAAAGCAGGATGTTTATTTCATTAAAAAATCATTTTCTGAAAAAAAGTAGGTAACCAAATTCATATATATTTACCTGTAAAACCTCAAAGAAAAATGGCATATGTATTGCTAGAAGTGAATGTGAACTCTGAATTGGAAAGAGGCCACAATAAGACATCTGACTACGGCAGTTAAACTCTGGTTTTCTTCGAAGACAGATAATGCTGCCATATTTCAAGGAGGTTTGTGGGAATAAATGACTTTTATTCCTGACACTTTCAAACTAAGGAGGCAGAAAAACAAGGCTGTGACCTCGGCAGTAAGGAAATGAATCCCAGCACTTAAGATAGGAAAGAAGGCTTTTCCAAAAAAAGCACTTTTTGTCTTGATGCTGAGTCAAATTGTGTATGGTAAATGAATTTATAAGAGTTCTATAAAGAAACAGTGAATTAAAAGGACACAAGTGAGCCTGTGCTCTTGAAATCTGAATTACAAAGTAAACTTAATATAGAATATGGGTAACACTTCATATTTTCATTCTACACCACCGCCCCCCATTTTGTTAGCTTGAACAATTTCAGTTACACAACCAACGTAAAAATACTCCCAATTCCCCATTAATAAGGATTGCTTAGAGTTATTCTGTTTGTTTCTTTATTCTCCTTTCATTCCATTTACTCATTTAATAGCTGCTGCATTTCTTTCAGATCTAAGGCTGTAGTTGAGTTAATACACTAAGTGACTGTTTAGCTTTGGTTTTTGATTCCTTATTAGACTTGGTATGACCTCCATCTTTTTTTGATCCAGATCTTCATAAAGACCTGTAACATGTTGTCATACCAATGCTTGATGCCTCTGACTGGCTTGGACCCAGACATATTTTTATGATTGGTGTGAATTATCAGTGTAACAGATCTAGTATCATCTGGGAGATGGGCCTCTAGAAATATCTGTCCATATTATCTTGAATAGCTTAATTGAAATAAGAAGACTCACCTACCATAGATGATGCCATTTCTTGCCAAAATGGAGAAAAGGAGCCAAGCAGCAGTGTAATTCATCCTTTTCTCTTTTTGATTATGTGCTAAGTTGTTTCAAGTTTCTGCTACCTTGAGTTCCTCAATGATATACCATACCTTGAACTTATGTTAGATATGATCTTAATTTCTCGAGGTCTCAAATGATGAAATGTTTCAAGTCTCTAGTAGTTCAACGGCAGGCTGAATGGACATCAGCCAAATATTCTCACTGTACTGAGGACTTAATGGTTCAGACCAGGCAGATTTAGAGGAATTTTTAGTTTAAAAACTAATCTGAATCTAGGGTGTTCATAGTGAAAAATCCTCCAGGACTGAACCAGAAAGCACAAGTGTAAGAGAAGAAAAGGAACAAAATTTCAAAATGATTTTCAACATTTTCAATCAGAAGTTGATGGATGCTCTCCAATAGTTTCCAGAGAATCAGAAAGCTACAAAACATAAAATCCTCCTTGTCTTAGTAAGATAATGAAATATTAATGCATTCTAGTCATTTAAAGATTTTATCTAATTATTGCACTTGCATACTTAGCCATTTTATCATTTGATACAGTATTTGAAGATCAAAAGGAAAATTTTACAACTGTGATTTCTTATTCCTATTCTTTACTGTGAACTTTCAAACAGATAATCTTTGTGCTACCCAAACACTAAAGGAATTGAGGAAAAAGTTGATAGGTACTTATATATAAAGTGACTGCCTACCATGTTTGATTTAATTTTTATAATAAAATTAATTTTATTAATTAATTTTAAATTTTAATTATTAATTTAAATTAATTTATTAATTCTATTCTTTATTATTTACTTTGCATCATTTATGTAATTACTGGTTTCTCCGATGACCTGACTAATTTTTAGGGTAAGAAATTCTGTGTGGCAGAGTCTGCCCAGGTCTGCACCAGGATCTCTGCATACATATTATAGCTTTCAGTTTAGTAATTTTAGGGGATTCTCAAGTGTGTAAACAGGTGGGTCTCTGATTTTTCTACCTTCTCTTGGGGTTCTTTTCCTTCTGTTGGGTTGCCTTGTCCAACTTTGATGTAATGATCTTTGTTTTGTCTTATTATATTTAATTTTGTTATGTTCTGTTGTCATCTCTTAGAAGCCTTTCCTAATGAGCAGTAGAAAGGTAATGGATCGAAATGGGGGGGTGGGAAAGGGCTGGAATGAACTGGGAAGTATAGAGGGAAGGAAATTGTATTAAGACATATTGCTTGAGAAAAGAATCTATTTTCAATAAAAGGGAAAAACACAATAAAATACAAAAAATTTCTGTGTGCTTTAGATATACTGTTAGTACCAAGAGAACATAGCTCCATGCACATTAAAAATATAGAAATTAACACGTTATTGTACTCTCACAAGCATGATGAAAAATCACGTCATTATCAGCAATACGGGTGAACCTGGAACAATAAGCTAGGCACAGCCAGATGCAACTGCAATTTCTACCTGTATTTGGTTTTAAAAGTTAAATAGAAGCAAAAAGTAGAACATCAGTTTTCAGGGGCAAGATGGAGAGAGAAAATGGGGGAGATATAAGACAAAGAACATGAAATGTCAGTAAAGTTGAATAAACTGAATACCTATTTTACAGGATAGTGAATACATCTGACATTCTGTATTATCTGTTAGTAATCTCTAAGGGCATAGATCTTAAATATTCGTAGTATAATCACACAAAAAGTTGGAAGTAGTAGATGTGATAATTAGCTTGTTATGATAATCATTTCACACAGGTATTCTGTAAAATATTTTACTTTTGATTTTTAGCATAATAAAAATGCAAGGAAAAAAGCATGAACTTATAAGGAGACAAAATATTGTTAAAATCAGATTTCAAACACATATATTTAATACAGAGAACAGTTATATTTCCTGATATTAAAATCTCTACATATCTCCCTCAGCAATGGAAAAACTTCTGTTTATTTTGTATCAGGGCTGGAGAGATGGATGAGTGGTTATAAGCACTGGCTGCTCTTAGAGACACACCAGGTTTGGTTTCTCAGAACTAACATGGTGGATCACAACTGTCTGGGGATCAGGGGATCAACTATCCTTTTCTGGCCTCCATGAGCAATAGCCTGCACACACATGGTGCATTTAATGCATGAAGACATAGACTTGTATACATATAAGAAAAATAAATAAAATTCCCAGACGTCTTTTTTAAAGACATGAAAAGAATTTTCATCAATATGTTCAGATTTTATATTTTATGAATTAAACACAATCAGTATTAGGTTGGGTGATGTGTCAAATTCTTCTAGATATAATTAAAATTTGAATGGTATCAGGAGGGAAATATGGAGAAAAAGAGGTTTTATTAACCAATCAGATCCTCTAGGCCAGTGCTCTTAGTGCTATGCTCAATTTTTAGTTCTGTGTTTGAATGAGTAGCCTGAGAGGAGTCTGTGTTAATGATAGAAGTAGTAACTGCATCCTCCTTTTGACCAAGAACTGGCCATCTGTCTCAGGATATAACCAGTTAAACTAGGAATGTTTCTCCCTTAGTCCTGTGAGAAGCATGTCTGCAAAAAAATCTTTAGGTGGAGTAAAGTGATGAATTCCTCATCTTTCTGATAACTCTAGATATACACCTGTTTGCTTTCATTCATAACACTGTAATGAAAAACAACTGGGTTATTATTTCTACTAAATGTTTTAAAGCAAATTAGTTCTGTATATCTAAGACACTAAGAAATATGATCAAGTCAGACTTGGAGGCATATATCTGAATCCTGGAACTTGGGAGGCAGAGAGAGAAGAAAGATAACAAATTTGAGGTCAAGTTGGATTACATGAGAAGATTTGGCTTCAAAACAATAGATACACATTCACTATATGTCATCTTTTCTCACTGTATTTCCACTGAACACTCATGAACTGAACACTCTCTCACAAACACATACACATGTATACACTTTCACATACACACACACATACATATCAATGAAGTGCTTTGATCATAGTGTGGATGGATTGAGATTGTTTCTTGCCAGACAGAAAAAATAAAAGAATGAATCTTATTTACATGCCAGCCAATCCTTTTTTGGGGGACTGAAGTCTTATCCCTCTACTGTGAAGGGTGTACAACTGTTCTCCCAGGGGTGGTGGTATATAGAAGGTGATGCCTGTAGTTCATCTTCACAACTTGTCAATTATGCTAATAATGTTCCCAGACCTCAGTTTGTTAATTTTTGTTTGTTTGTTTTTTGTGACAAGGTTTTCTATGTTGTAACTCTGGTTGTCTTAGAACTCAATCTGCTCTATAGACCAAGCTGATATCTAACTCACAGAGATCTGCCTGCCTCTGCTTCCAAGTGCTGGGATTAAAGGCATGTGCCACCATCACCCTGTGGTTTGCTAAATTTCTGAATGATCATTTTAGCTGCAGAACAATCTATTTGTTTCCATGGAGCCTTTTTGTGAACTGCATCTCAGATCACATTTTTGTTCCCATGTTCTTCATTCCTTCTTAGTTTTGTTCACTGATGGACCCAACAAATAAAGTGTCCTGAATGTAAATTTTGCTTAGGTATCTGTTTCCAAGGCATGTGTCAAAATACAGATAAATCAAAACTAAACTAGGTCATACAGATAATTTTAAGGATATAATAACCTAGAAATATCGCCTGCACAGGACATAATAAATCTGAAGGGATAGGTGTTCCCAAAGAGGTTCTGACACATAAGATTAACTGATAGCTGGTTTTGAAAGTGATAACTGTAAGCATGCTGGAAAGGCTACCTGCATGTTGAATGCAGATTCCCAGAAATGACGTAGTAGACAGTGATTCATGTCAAGTTAATAAGGAAATCTGGAGGTAGACTTATCAATTATTGCAATGGTAATTATTTTAGGGGAAAGAGTAGTGGATAATGATGCATGTTTCAAAGGAAGGAATGAAACTTAAAGGCCAATGTGTTAGAGCCTTATGATCCAACCTTGATGGTGCAGTCTTATAATGTCAACACTTGAGAGGCAAAGGCACGGAGATTATGACTTATGGTTAGTGGGAGCTATGTCGGGAGACCCTGTTTCAAAACAACAAACAAATAAATAAACAATAAAACTAACTAAAACTCATGAGACAGATTAATATTTCATTCATCTGAAAATAGGATTATAAAATATTTTTTGGATGAGAAAAGGTCGAATATATTAAAACATGTCTATTAAATCATCTATAAAATCATTTATTAAAAAAAACTTATCCACAGTGTATGAGAAAAGCAGAAAATGAGGCTGAGTTGATTATACTTTCTGTGCAAAGTTAACTTCATGTACTTAGAAGACAATGAAAGCTGTTGTCACCTTCGAGTCAATATGATCCTGAAGCCCTGTTACAAATCTAGAGAAGTTCTAAGCTTTTCTTCTCTCTAATGTCTCCAAATCTGTGATTAGTTAATAAGACTTGATATTGTGAGAATGTTCCTAAGAGATAACAGATTCCTCTAACACTGTTTTGTGGTGAATTTTATTACTCAAATCCAACCTGGAATTAATTTGCCTCACAGTATCAAAGGACACATGGTATTAATAATTCCAAAATTAAGACATGCTGAAACATAAAATACCAAAATACCATGTCTATATCAGCAAATGAAAAGGAGGTGAGATGAAATTCTACTCTTTATTTTCCATTCAAATCATCAAGTAAATACCAAACCACATACTGCTATATGACGTCTTAGCAGAGCGATTTTAAGTTTCAAACAGGAATACTAAAAGACAAATTTGTAAATATGGCTGAGAAACTCATGAAATATTTTATGAATTATTAGTAGCAAACATAAAATTATAAAATGAGGAAATTGAATGTGAGGTTTCTTATTTCAGTTAAATATTTTCACTATTTATTTTTATATATTTATTTATATATTTATTTATATATATTTATTTGTATATTTCATTTATTATTTATTTATTTGCAATGGTGTATGTGTATGTGTGTGTGTGTGTGTGTGTGTGTGTGTGTATTTGTGGGTGCACATACAAAGATATTCCTGCCATGGTATAAGTATAGAGATCAGAGAATCATATTTATCTCCTTCTGTGTAGGTTTCCTGGATTGATCACAGGCCATTAGGGCAAGTGCCTTTACCTTCCTGAGCTATCTCGCCAGTCCATATTTCACATTTTTTTTTCTAAAATACAACATAGTATATTTACAACCCTTAGTCCAGGAATGTAACTGTTCTCCAGCTGGGGTGTGTGTGTAGGGGCATTCCTCCTGTAGGTGGCTCTACTTATCTTCAATTCCCTCATTGCCAATCAGATGAATGTGGAGGCACACAATGGGACTTAGAACACTCTGCACTGAGCAATTCTCCTCTCCGGGGATAAATATTCAGAAATATCAAAACTTGCAAACAAATAAGTGAATACTGCCTGAGCGGAGAAGAGTAACAAAAATGAAAACAATCCAAAGGATCTTGGGAAAGTTGTCAATTGAGAGCAAATATGCTATAATAATATAGACAAGGCCTTTTGGTGGGCATCTAAGCAGAAAAGCAATTACATTTTTGTTTCTAGGGAAAAATATAATTTTAATGATTCATTTAAATGATAGTGACCTGCCCACCCAGAAACTGTTTTTTCTTCATTCCAATTTATGTGTAGATGAAAATATGCATTACATATTTCCAAACAGCTGTCACTCTCTGCTTGGCAGGAAAATTGAAGCTGTGATAGCACACACTGCTTATTATGCTGAAGCTGAAAACAAGCATGTAACTAGGTACATGTCAAATACAATTTAAAAAATTCACTCACGACAAATGAGTGCCACAATAATAGATCTTGAAAACTCAATTTGGGATATATTTTATAACACATACACACACACACACACACACACACAAATCATGAATAAAACCACCTTTTTTTCCCACATGAAAAATCTCACATCTGCAGTGCTGCTGCTGTTGAAGATAACCTCTAAGTGTGTGGAAGGCGATGACCTCCAAGTGCATAAATCCTGGACTGACTTCTAGCTGCAGTTCAGGCAGTTTTCTGTTGGAGCTGCAGATGCTACACAACACTGGAATTTATCACTTATTCATCCTATCTAACTGTAACATCTTATCCATGTCAATCAAATGTGGGTGGGGGAGGGGACTGAGGATGTTCACTAGATGGCATCATTTTCATATCTTAAGCCTTCTCTGACCCTTTTCCACAAAGACTTTCAATAAGAATATTTCTAGTGAAATGACTACCATCTCACAATCATATTTTCAATATATATTATTACATATTCTTAAGTATATTCTATACATCACCACGGCATAGGTCCAATATCACAGTCAATAAGACTGTGAGTCACCTTATCCCTAATTTTTTTTCAAGTTTCCTCCTTTATGCCAATGATCTAGGATATCTGGTTTCCAAACAAGGCAATAACAATACTAAACAAAACATCTTTGAACGTGTTGTTTGACAAGACAGTATTTAGATAGGAAATGAATCAAACACAATGATTATAGTTTGATTCCTGACTTCCACTTACTTAACTGTAGGACTGAAGGCCAGTCCCTGAAATATCTCATAGAAGACAATTTTGTAACTGGTAAATGACCATGAGGAACATAATACCACAACACATCAGACTGATTTGGGCCTGTCCCTCACTCCCACTTACAAATATTTACAAATATATTTGCTACTTTGTCTATGAATGAGGCTGATTTAGTCTTTTACACAGCATAAGGCTTATATGATGACTGTACAATGCTTATAAACTATTTGGTGAACATTACAAAACAGTTGACCTTTCCATACCCCAAAGGTAAGAAGCACATTAAGGACTATTTCAGTGTTCCTTAATGTCTTGCAGAATTGTGAGAGGTGGGTGTTCTGGAACAGGAAGTCACCTCAGGAGCGATGGAGCCACAGCCCAAGAAACTCAGACTCAGGAGACCAGCCTCATGTGCAGATTTACTTTATTTTAGAAAAGGTAGGGTTTTTATATAGGAAGGAGGTTGTTGAAAAGGGTAAGGGGCCAATCACTTTAGTCCATACTAACTACATATGTTAATCATTGTATGTAAAGCTTGTTGTTGTGGGGGACATTGGCTTCCCCCAGGGATCAGGGAGACTTCTGTGAGGACAAGTGGGCACTGCCCCTGGCAGAGTTTTCCACTGGGGCTCAATTGTTCTGCAGTGAATCCACCGTTTTGGACCATGTGATCTGTGGGCAGGGTATTTGCCCTACCAGAGGGATCGACACAACTCCTCCATTTCCTAAAGGTGTTACCAACAGAATATTTTATTTCTATTTATCTCACATGTTTCTTGGCATAATACCTCCTCTGCACCCAGTCCCAAGGTGCCAAGGGTTAGGCTGGTTTGAGTTTTTAGTAAGTGTATGATCTCCCTTGCAATTATCACAATTATCATTAACGATTTGCATAATTATTTGCATAATTATGACTTTTAATGTGTCATCCACTTGAACATAAGCTGCACTCAGGTCAAGAAATTTCTCCACTGTGTTTACAGCTATCAGCCTTTGTCACAGCGCCTTGGTTTCAGTAAATGTTTTATAGTTTCAAATGAACACTTTACATCTTTAATCTATATTTTGTTTCTTATTTTTTTTTTCTGACTTCTTTTTCCCATTATGTATGTCAAGATAAAAAATTAAAAAGCGACAAAAACTCCATGCTTTCTAAAAGGTACATTAGTAGCTCATAGTATCTTCTGATTTTTACTCCAAATAGTGATGTTATTGATGGCTTTTTTCAGATCTTTCTGCATTAAGCTGGCAAGTGTTCATGATGTTATGCATTTGAGGCTAGAGCATTGTTATATTTTCTTGTAATATTTTTTTAGTTTCACTGTCCAGAACTAGACCCACAGAAAACAGCCTTGCTTCCTGGTGAAATTGACAAGCACATGGTCTCCCTTAAACTCAAATAACCTTCACTTTACTTTGAATGATTTATGTCCGTTCATGTGCTTGGTCAGACAGCCTTCTTAGAAAAAGAGCTCACACAAAGTAAAGTGAGCATTGCTTAATTTTGGCTGAGGATGCATATTAGAGTTGCTTATTCATTCATCATATACTTGCATCTATATCAATAAATCATGATCCTTGCTTTTAAGCATCTTATACCATAAGAGGGAAAGTTAGGACATAAATTAATAATTTCAAAAGTGTTGTATGTGCAATAGAACAAAGTTGGTTACAGGTGTAGCCTGCTCTCTACTGTCTGATTGTCTCTGCACAGTCCGCAGAGCTTTAGAAGTACAATTGGAATGTGTCACATATTTGGCATTCATCATAGTCTTTGAGTATCACCATGAAAATCACAGAAAGCTTAATGTTGAATGCAAACAAGGTAATTGTGAAGGAGTCCTCAGAATGTCTTTATTAAAAATAACAGTGACATTTGTAAATAAGATGAAAGTCACCTGGTGGGTGATGGCACATGCCTTTAATCCCAGCACTGGGGAGGCAGAGGCAGGCAGATCTGTGAATTCAAGGCCAGCCTGGTCTACAGAATGAGTTCCAGGACAGCCAGGGTTACAACAGAGAAAAAAAACCTGTCTCGGAAAACAAAACAAAACAAAACAAAACACCAAACAAAACAAAGTAAACAACTAACCAAAGAAAGATGAAGGTCCCAAAGAGACTGAGAGGTTTACTACCACTTTACTAATGTTTTCCTTCCACAAAAGAACAAAATTAGTTTAATGTGATGGTAGAATGTCTCTTTGTGTTTTCCCATGTAGTAGCTTTTTTTGAGGTATAGACAGAGAAAGTTTCATTGGAAAAATGATGCCTTTACCTCCTTGATATGAGTCTATAACATCAAATAACAAATACATGTATTTTGAGCCAATCACTGTCTTCTTTACCTGTACACTGCTTTTCTGTTTTGGCAATGTGACCATATTTTAAATCAGTGGTTATGAACTGGATATACACTAAAGTTTGGGTCATTTCCTAGACCCCGTTCAGTGCCATTTCTTGTCCATTCCACATTTAGAGTTGGAATGAAAAGACAAAAGCCCTCTGCAAATATCAATGATGCATGCTGACTAAGATATTCTGGCATCCATTGATTGATTTTTTAAATGGAAACCCTTGCTATCCATTTGGTTTTAACTCTTGATAATAACAAGCATATTGTTTTCATGTGTCCCTTTCATACTGAGACTTCTATGGAACTCCTACTAACAGTTTTTTCCTATCATTCCCTGTGGTGTGTTACACCATGGTAGCTTTTACCTAGCATGCAATTTACCTAGCTTTGCGCTGCATGATATAGGCAGTGCCAGCTAGAATTATAAAGGTTTCAGAGACAAGAAAAGATATCCTGCTAAGTTTTGAATGAGGCTAAATTTAGTGAAGGAAACATAGGCCTTGTATGTACAATAACAGCTCTAGCACTCAGAAAAGTATCACAGAGTTTTATTTGAAAACCCAAGATTATGACCCTTAAAATAAAATGTTTAAAATATACAACACATAATTTCCCTTAAAAAATGACCCACTGACATGTAGAATGAGATTCTTAGGATAAAATTACTTAAAGCAACTAGAATAAATAAAACAAAGAGCAAAAGGAGGGACAGTAAAAGACAATGTTCATTAAATGGCAAATCATATGATATATGCTATATTTGCTCTCTAAGAGTGGGTTTTCCTAATGCGTTAGAAGCAACAAAATTCTCATGAATGATGCAGACAGCAAATGACATCTGAATAAGATTGGATATGTTGAAAACATGCACACATGGGTTAGAAAAAGTTCGCACATGGGATACAGATGGTATTCACCCACAAAGAACTGTCTTGATAGGGGTAGTAGCCTCAGCATATGGAAGTAAAGAAGTATGACTTGATTAAGTAAACAAAGGGAAGCTACACACGACCTTGAACAAAGAGGTAAAATGAAGAAATGTCACACAGCACAAGTATAAACAGAAACTGTGATGTAAGTTAAATCAGTTGTGGAATGTCATAGAAAAGGAAGCAAGAAAACCAGATACAAACAAAAACTAGTTTGTAAGTAGGCCAGATAAAAATGGATAAATTAGCTTTTCTCATTGTGATTCACATTATAGACTTTTGAATGGAATTTTTCCTTCAATATGAAATGTTATTCAATGAAATACACTCCTTCAGTGTTCACTTGTACAAAGATACAATACTAACATTTAAAAATTTAGTTAAGTATGGTATGGATCTATTAGTGTTTTCATTTATTCATGTAGTCACTCCAATTTGAATGCTCAGAATTATCAAGATGTATTAGTAGCTTAATGGTCCACGTGTGGTATTTTATTAATTTTTATTTTCAACTTAGTTGGATTAAGAATAACCTAAGGTATTAGTCACCTAAAACTTCAGATATGTCTGTGATAGTACTTACAGAGACTATTAGATCATGAGGAGTCATGATCTAATATGGATTCATAATATGTTCAAATTACTTGGAGGTTTACAAGGTATAAGTGGATCTAACTGGAGGGTATTAGTTCCTTAGAGACTTGCCTTTGGTGCCTATATTGCTTTCTCTTCATTATATTGCTTCTTCCTATTTATTGGTTACCATGGTATTTACTGCTATTCCACTAACAGTTCCCACCATAATAGATTAAATCTCTGAAACTTTGAGTTAAATAAGTCATTCCTCCATTAAGCTATTATTTCAGTTATTTTGGTCAAAGCAACACTAATTAATAAAACATAAGATGAATTTTGCATCATTGGCTTCTTAAATATACCATTTATTATCTAGTTGAACAGGGACACTGATTTTTGCCCCTTCGGTGAAATAATTGTTATTTCAATACCTACATATAGCAGAGTATTCTTTGTTAAAACCTTGCCCAAATCCAGCTGTTGATTTCTGTTTGATTTTTATCAGTTCTTCAATTTCTTCTAAGAAAAGAAGGAAATTTGAAGTCTTTTTTTTTTTTTTTTTTTTTTTTTTTTTTTTTTGGTCCCAATGATTTAACCTCCTCTCCTTCCAATCTGTTCTTAAAACTACTTGGAAATATTTATCCAAAATATCTGATTCCCTTCAGTTTAATTTTTTCCAAATTCTTTAAAAAATTATGAAATATTGACACAGAAGACTTACACATATTTGTTTGGAGAGATGACTAATTGTGTAAGAGATGTGTGCAAAAGTGTGATGACCAGAGTTTAAATTCCAAGGACTCATTAAAGCCAGGAATGGTAGCAGACATCTCTGTAATCCCAGTGCCTTTATGGTAAGATGGGGTCTAGAGAAGATAATCTCTGGAAATTTGCGGGTCATTGTGTTTGGAGAATTGAAGCAAGAGATTTTGTCTCAAATAATGTAGAAGGCAAGAATCAATACTTGAGGTTGTCCTTGAACCACCACGTACATTGCAGGATGTGTACACATATGCACACATAAACATGCATGCCAACAAATACACATAAACACACAATAAAAGGAAAATATTTTTTATATCGATGAAGAGTCATGTGTTGTTTTGAGTCACATATGTATTTTCAAATCAGGAAAAGCATATATACATATATGTGTGTGTGTGTCTGAATAAACATTATAAAACATTCTTATCTCTGATTTCATAAAAAAATGAAATGGCCTCATTTACTTTTTCATAGGTAAATTAATTCACTATTTAGATACATTTTAACACCCACTTTATCCATTGTGATTGTTGTAGTCTCCTACTTAGATTGTAATTCCCCAAAGCTACTAGAATTCAGATTTCATACTTTAATCATCTTACCACAAATTTTCTCATCATTGCTCAACACTCACTGAAATTCTTCTAATACTTTAAAAAATTTCACATAATACTTCTTTATAAATAGTTCCTCAGGAGTGTTTACTATATGTATTTCTTTATTGTAGAATTCCTAGTCCCTGGTTGATTCCTTAGTTTGGGAGTAATTCTTTTCAGATAGTTTGGGAGTAATTCTTTTCAGGATAAAGTCATGTCTTGACATACTCAACTCCTAATAAGTTATTTAAATGAACAAATAAATAATTGACTCTTTGACATGTCTTCTGCACTACTTTTTATTTTTTTTATTTATTTTTATTTATTTTTTATTTTTTTTATTTTTGAGGCAGGATCTCTCACTGAATCTGGAGATCACTGATTGGAAGACAAGCTGACAGTGCTCCCAAAGCATTTGTCTGTTTCATCTCTCCTCTGCCAGTGATGAGGGTTTAGATATACACTGGCATTGGTAGACTCAGCTTTTGCGTGGGTCTGGGAATTTCAACTTAGATTCTTACACTTGCGCAATAGGTACTATATTCACTGAGCAGTGGCCCAAGCCCAAGACAGAGTTAATATCAAACACAAAAGACAAAAATCTCACCAAGATATTTTCCACCATGTTGCTCAATATTAGTTTTAAAGATGTTATACAAAATTTATAAAACTGTTAAAAAGACGGTCTATTAATCTCAGAATTACGGTTGAAAAGTATTCCAGTGTGTTGAAAGCCAGGTAACAAATGATGAAATACATTAGAATATGCTACATCTAGAGGATTTCTCTACTCTATTAGATAAAACAAGGCAGATAACTAGCTTTTCAGTGTACGCAGTAGCCCAACAAGTGTTAAATAAAGAATATGCCCACAAACTGCTTAGGACATCACCACATTTATTTGCAGAAAATACTTTTAAAAAATTTTATTATTTATTTATTTATTTATTTATTATTTTTCTTCTCTCATACAAGTTATACAATATACCCGACCTCCCTCCTCATCTCCCTCTCCAGTCACCCCCATCTCCCATCTCCCTCAGATCTACTCCTCAACCCCAGACAATTCCCCCATTTCTCCCCAGAAAAGAACTGTCCTCCCAGGGTTACCTCTCAAACAGGTCATGACATAACAATATAGAACAAGGCTGGATCCTAGTCCCTACATCAAGAGTGGACTAGGCAACCCAGCGGGAGCAAAAGGACAGGTAAAAGGGTCAAAGACTACCAACTCCAGCCTGTAGGAGTTTTTCAAGAACACCAATCCAGACAGCTCTAAGATATATATAGGGAATCCTGCAGATTCTGTGTCTGCTCCTTCAGTCTCTGTGATTGCCTAAGAGTCAATTGATAATATGGGGGTTGTTCTCCTGGTGTCCTAGACCCCTTTGGTCTCCACAATCCATCCTCCCCCTCTTCGCAGGGTTCCGGATCTCTTCCTGATATTTAGCTCTGGGCCTCTTCATATGCTCCCATTAGCTTATGGAAGGGGGCCTCTTTGGTAAGGACTGGGCTAGGCACCAGGACTCTCAATTCAGACCACTAAGGAAAGAACAATCAACTGAATTGAGAGTCCTGGGATAAGTCCCATGCAAAAAGAGGGAACCTCTGGGTGATTTCTGTATGATTTACACATCTGCAAACATTACTGCAAAATACAGTGTCTTCTATTTAATTTATTTTTAAATTCATATAATATACATGTTCTATGTTCCTCTATCAAGGAATAATAACTTTTCTTCAGAAATTTATTTGAAAAGCTTAATTGGCAGGAAACTTAGGTATGATAATTTACTCAATTCAGTAAGAAATTAAAAATCAGAGAAAATGTGCCCTAAGTTAAAAATATGAAATACAGCACATATAAAATGTTTTCCATTCTTCATAGATATTAAAGTTCATTATAAAATAAAGATACTATATACAGGTTGATTGGTGACAATATATTATTTGGTCATATGTTCTAATCATTTATGTTATTCCTATTCCTGATTATTTTAAATGTCATTCCATATTAAAAAATGTCCCAAAAAACCCATGAAATTTTAACAATATAGTCACCTAAACAGGACATACACAAAGATAGCAACAAGTGAAATTCCAGTGTGGATAGGGGAATCTCACAATGCTGCGCATTAGATGGAGAGTGACAGGTAATTAATGTCTAGTAAGATTAAGAATTGGCCTTCTCAAGGGAATGGACATCCTGATAGGTTATCGAATCCCAAGTAGTCAGCTCTGAACACTAAATTGACTCAGCAGGTTATACATATATACATACATACATACATATACACATAATTATGCAAACATATATAATTTATACACACACACACACCATTTATAGCATCTCCTTTCTCCTTTTACTACTAATGTGCTCATCACAGTAGTATAGAGAAAATGAATCTCTGCTATAATGAATATATTTAATCTACTTATATTGTATGCTTTTGATCTCTAGATGACTGCGTCTTCTACTTGATTATGTTTTGAGTTAAGAAAGTAATTTTTTAATGAAACATAGCTTCTGTTAATTAATCTCTTGTTCTAGTATTTCTTATTGTATTTATATACACACAGCAATTTTAAAAAGAGGTCATGAATTTGAGAGGGAACAGGTGGGATATAGGAAGAAATCAAGAGGGCAAAGTATGAGTCAGAAATGATACATAGTATTCATATATGAAATTCTTAAAATCACAGATTTAGAAAAACTTAAAGAAAAAATATCACTGAAAATGTTAAAAATAATAATTAGTTAGTCTTTGAAATAAAGATATTAGAAGCACAAACCTTTTGCTTATCTGAGTTACACTTCCCTGCTTTTGACTTTCTAGCTCCTTTCTCTCTCAGGGAACAAAGTGTAATGCTCAGTCTTGGGAATAGTTTGGGTCCTAGGATGAATCTCAGCCTTACAACTAAAAGGTTGTGTAGTATTGCTGAATCAAGTACAATATATTTCTTTGTTTTCTATTTATAAAATCAGTGTTTAAGAATTTGATAAGAAAATGTAAGTAATAAAGTCTCATGGTCCTTTAGTGCCTGGGGAGCTGTCCAAAAATGATTGCTACAAATGACATTTCTTGTTAAGGTATCTGGGTGATAATCAAATAGTAATCTACAATATACCATTTTAAACATCTCTCATTACAACTACTGTGCTCATTACAAGTGTTTAAAGTAATCTCAGCTATACTCTTTGTATCTCATCTACTTTTACTGTATGTTTTGATTTCTAGATGGCTCTTTGTACCTTTCATTCAATTATAATTTGAGTTAAGAAATTCAATTTAATGAAAAAATAAATTTGGTTGTGCATCTTTCCATCTAGTATTTGTTACTGTATTCACAGAAGAGTAACTTTGGTCATTACAATAGTCTCATAAACTATGTCATCCTATAATGACCTTCTTGATGTAAAAACACAACTCTCATCTCAAAGGGAATGAGATCATTTATTTTTGCGACAAATATTAGTGACTATGTCCCAGGAACATATATTCAGTTACCTCCAAGCAGTGTTCCAATGAAGTAATAGCTTCATGAAGTTTCTATAATAATAGAAGTTATAAATTAAGACACTGTCCCAACACACTGATGAACACTGGTTGGTTACAGGTAAAGGGAGAGAACTATCATAGGCCTTAGATGATATTCAATGACATCTTAGCCTTTACATAGGTGGAAACTAGTGGAACATTCTTAAAAGGAGTTCCTAATAGCCACAGTATAGACAAGTCAAACAAAGAGGTTGGCAGCAGATGGCTATTACAGAGACTGATAGCTGAGGATAGTTGGTTCTGAAACGACAACATTCCTGCACTCCACAATAACAGAAATTCTATTTGGTCAGTCAGCCTTGTTGAATACTCAACACAAGTGAGGTTTTTCACTCTGAGAACTTCAGTTCATAACTTTTAAGTCTTCATATACAAAAGTATGGATATATTTTTCTTACACTTTATGGAAACTCATTTGTTCTTCATCCTATCTAGCATTAAATTCTTTGTGATGTTCACCTGTATCAGTCAAAACTATTTCCATGTTGTAATTATCCACAACATGGGAACTTGGAGATCATCAGATTTTCACCAGAGTATGACATAGAAAGGTAGAAGACAGCTTGATAAATTACATGGAGACCTTTTGTTATACAGTCATGGAAGAGGTATGCATTGTTTGACTAGGTACCAAATGGTCAGATGTAAGTCACATGACACACCTTTCTAGAAGCTATAATGATAAGTTGCACCCAGATAAATGACAAAGAGAAACAAAAAGCAAAGTGAAACAATGGACACCTAGTATTGTTTATGGAACAACATACTATTTATTAGTAAGAGGTATTTATAATGAAACATATAGCTTTTTAAGCATGCCTAAAAGGATAATGTGAAAATATTCGTGAATATAAAAAGATACTATGTACAGAGAATTTTACAGAATCAAAACAAAGTATTTTTTAATTGAAAATTCAAAAGTTGAGAGAAAGATATATGGTTGACAAAGCATTTTGGGTTAGCTGTGGACTAGGTTTATTAAAAATAAATCCCTCAACTGTGATTGAATATAGAAGTCTAAACTAAAGTTAATGAATATACTTGTTGATTTTCAGCTTCACTACACAGAAATAATTACTTTAAATTAACATATCAACAAGCTAATAATCAACAGTCTTGGCTTCAGGTCACTGACTACTCCAAATACACAAAATAAGCACATACATACACACATAAACACACACAAGTACCACACAGTCTTCTGAACATTTCTGTTAATACCATTACATGTTTAATTGCATATGACTTCATCAATTGTTACAGAAAGTATTGTCTTAATGTTAACTTTATAATTATGTTAATGAGAGGACAATAGAACTGCATACTTATGGAAATGCTGACCACAAAAGCCACTGAGTCCTCAGCAATTATTAAACTAAACAAACTCAGTCATTGATGCAAGAGAGAGCAGCATGGAAATCTCAGCCCCTTTCATAGATATTTTTAACAAAGTATTATTTTTTCCATCTTCCTGGACTGTTATAATGGTTCTAGAAATAGGCTTAGAGATGTAACTACTGTTTTTAATTTATCATAACTTAGGCAGAGATATTTCGCATAATAGACTCTAGTATGTTGCAAATCTTGGTTATATGACATCAGTTAAGTCACATTCTAAATTTACTCTGACATTTCAGTTTTAATTTATCTTTCCATACTTTGGAATTGTTTTTTTTTTCTCTAGAAACTGTGTTGCTTACCCAATTTGAATATAAAGTTATATTACAAGAAAACAGGAGATTTCAGTAATCCTATGCATTAAAAGTTAAATCAGGAGTTTAAGTTTATTCCTTTCAATAGCCATAAAATGTGATATTACACAAATAATTTGAAATAATGAGAGTCAGAAAATAGAGTGAATACTTCTATTTATTTATTTATTTTGGAATTTTGAAGTCTAAAATCTAGGCCTGATGTGATCAGGTATCTGAGATCAAATTTGGTTCAGTCTCTGGGTCTAACACATGTAGGGTATATATAACAACTTGATCTATGTTAAAGTGTAGCTGGACACAGAACAATAGCCTAATCATGCAACATTAAAAACCTGTTATAAAAACTATCATAGCTCCAACAATGCATTTGGAAGACTGCTTGATAACTGTAAGTACCACAAAATTATTTGTACCCTACTTTCGAGATATGCATATTATAAATTAAAAGTTCCACATTTAGTACTTATTTCAAACAGGTTTTCAAATATTAATTTGAAAGGAAGCCTACCATTGCTGATGGTGTTACTCTCATCTACACCACTATTCCTATCTACAGATGTGATTTAACTCCTGCCTACTTTGCATTTTATTTTTCGATGCATTAGCTGCATACAGTCTTCTGATTTATCTGCTATGTGATTAAAATACTAGAAAGTATTTCTTCACATTAAATTTTGTTAGCACATCAATTACAAAATGCATTCATTTTTCATGTGGTGGACACAGACTTGACGTACAAGAGACGAGCAATGCAGGCTGTATTTCAGAACTCAGCATCTTCCAAGCTGACAGTGAGGACATACATTTTCATCAAGTAACTATTATATGCAGCTATGTATTACAGGTGTCACATAATGACTTCATTACAATGTAGGACCCAATATATGATTTAATTTTCACTGAGGTATCCATTCAGTTAAAACTAACATTTTAACATCCAAGATACTTTATTTTTGAACTCAATGCTTTAAATTTAAGACCATTTTTAAAATTTGCACTCATGTTTCCAACTGACAAAAATAATAAAAATGTAATTCATGTCTTTGTTTTTAAATATTTTGTACCTTTAATAAATGACTGTATATATATTTAAATTTATCCAATTGTTTTAAAATAATATATTTGTGACTTTATATATCAAATTTCTTTTAAGCATTCTCTTGGCTTCTTAAGCCAAGAATTTGTGTTCTTTTCATAACTCCAAAATATACTAGATTTAGTGAGAAATATTACTGAAATGCCAGAAATTGCATTTTTATCGTAATTTGAGTTTGCATTTAAATGGTTATGAGTGCAAATATTTGGTGGAAACCATAATAATAAAAATCAGAAAATATAAGCATTGACCTTGAAATATTTTAAATTTTGTTTTAAGAAGATAATGATTTTCAGTTTGTGCTTAGGCTGATTATCTTTCCATTACTATAAGAATAACATGAGATGAATCAGTTTTAAAAGATGAAAGTTATCTTTCCATAAATGTCTGGGGTTCTATGCCAACACCAATTGATGCAGTGGTTTGGTCTTGTGGCAATACAGTAAATCAGGGAGAAAGTGTGAGGCTAAGGCTGCCTGCCATTCACTTCATCAATGGGTGTGAAAGAAAAGGCTTGGGCTTTCAATTAGGGGCATGCCCCTAATAACAGAAGAGTCCCTACTAGACTCTAACTGTGGTTTGTGCCACATCACAGTAGCACCAGTTGGTGACTGAATTTTTATCACTTGTGCCTAGGGGAGATTTTAATCTACACTAGCACAATGATTTAATCCAGTTCCAGTCTTAACTTTTATAAATAAGCCAGAACTTGTTTTTTCTATGTAGTATTAAATATGAATTGTGTTTTCTATTGAGACTGTGCTATTTAAGCAATTCCTTATTGTTTAACACTTTAAAAATTATAAGAATTATGTAAGAGGTCAGAGTATGCCAATGACCTTATCAAAACAATAACAATAACAACAACCAAATTACCACCAATTGGATATACTGACTTTATTCTTGCATGTCTCGCTAAGAATTTTAATTCCTAGGTCAGCAGAACTCATGACAGGCTTTAACCTTCTTCTAAGATATATTCAGTGGTTTAGAAAAATAATAAGGTATGAGGTTGAAGGCCAAGTACTCTCAATATCCATGAAGACAGTAAATCTCATTATTAATCATTATGCATGAACATATTTATGTACTGCAATGAAATGCCCATAGATTAAAAATATAGAGAGAGACCATAATAGACTTCTAAACTGCTGTAAATATAGCAGTGCAATGAAAAGTCAGCACTCTCTATATCTACATATATATGTAGATATACATAAACGTATATATATATACATATACATATATATGTACATATATACATAATAAACATAGCACACATTAAGTGTAAGTATAATATTTATTGAGATTATAATCAAATGAGGATTCTCAAATGGCTGAGAACAACCAAAGAAATGTTTGACATCCTTAGCCATTAGGGAAATGCAAATGAAAACCACATTGAGATTCCATCTTACACTTGTGAGAATGACTAAGACCAATAACACAAAGGACAGCTCATGCTGGTAAGGATGGGTAGCAAGTGGAACACTCTTTGCTGGTAGGAATGCAAACTTGTGCAGTCACTATGGAAATCAATATGGTGACTTCTCAGGAAATCACAAATGAACCTACCTCAAGATCCAGCTATACCACTCCTGGGCATATACCCAAAAGATGTTCCATCCTACCAGAAAGACACTTGCTCAACTACATTCATAGCAGCTATATTCATAATAGCCAGAAATTGAAAACAACCTAGATGCCCATCAACTGAAGAATGGATAAAGAAATACTGGTACATTTACAAATGGAGTGTTACTCAGCTATTAAAAAAATGATATCATGAACTTTGTAGGCAAATGGGTGAAACTAGAAAAAATCATTCTGAGTGAGTAACCCAGTCCCAGAAAGGCAAACATGTTATGTACTCACTTATATGTGGATATTAACTGCTAAACAAAGGAAAAAGGTACTGGTATCCACAGACAGAGAAACTAAGTTAACAAGGAGGGCCCCAGTCGGAACACAGGGATCACCCTAGTAGAGTGGAAATTGAAGAGAGGGTACAGGTGGGTTGGGGAGAATAGGACTGGAAATGGAGGGAACCATGAGGAGGAGAGGGATGGAGGAGAAAATATATGGAGAGACAGCAAGACTTGGAAGACAATTAGGGGGCAAACAGGAGACCTGGTACAGTGGAAACTCACAGTAATCTATGACATTGGCAAGAAACCCTAGTAATCAGATATAGGGAGCTTGAACAGGCCATCTCCTGTGGCCAGGAAAGGCTTCCCGTGATGAGACTGGAGACCATTTGAGCCACAAAATCTCTGACCTATGGCCCATCCTTCTTTCAAGATCCTCATTTACAATGGAAGGGAAGAATCCCATGTGAAATGGTGAATGAACCCCTGCCTGAAACTGCTGGACAGGCCAGGAACTGGAGACTGAATAACCTGGAGACAATTTCTAATGATATCACGTTCTGCTTGTAGATTGGTACTTAGCCCAGTCCTCACTAGAGAGCCCCCCTCAGCAGCTGAGAGGAGCATATGGAGAGACCCAGGGCCAGACATAGTGCAAATATTGGGGAATACCACAGAAGAGGGAAAGGATGGATGGCAAAGACCAGTAGAGTTGAAGACTCCCAGGAGAACAAGCCCCACAGTGTCAACTGACTAGTACTCTTAGGGGTTCACAGAGACTGAAGCCAAAGACACAGAACTTTCATGATTCCCTAAATACATCCTATGGTTGTCTGGATTGATGTTCTTGAAAAACTTCTACAGGCTGGAAGGGAGATGTCTCTGACCCTTTTACTTGCCCTTGAGACCCATTTGCTCCTTCTGGGCTGCCTGGCCCACCAATGATGTAGGGATTGGTGCCTGACTTCATTCCATATTGCTATCCCATGCCTTGCTTATGCTGTAGCCGTGGGGAGATAGCTCTTTTCTGAGGAGAAGTAGAGGAGGGAGTTTGTGGGTGGTGATAGGGGGTAGATCTGGGAGAGAGATCTGGGGAAGATAGGGGGATCTTGGGAAATGGAGGAAGGGGAAGGAGAAGAATAGGATGTATTATATAAGTTGTATGTGAGGAAAAAATAAAAAAATAGATTATATATATAATATATGAATATATACATATATTTTTAGTAGAAATATATATATATATATATATATATATACTTTACAAATACATTTTCTCTATTCCTATACAAATATCGACTAATTTTGTAAAAGTAAGATTAGAAACTCAGTCCTTTGATTCTAAAATATTTTTTGTCAATGTTTCCTGAATTTCATGTGAGCTTCTCAAGTTCTGTATCTTAGCAACTATCCTTAGGATAGAACTCTCAGGTGTATGGCTCCAGATACATTTCAAAGGATCACATTCGAGCTAGAAGCATTATGATAGAGAAAAGGCACTAGAAATCAAAGCGTTTTCAGAATATTGTCCTGATTCAGAAGCACCAACACCATTTCTTTAGTAAATTAATAGAAACACAAAGTCCCTCTCTAGACTTCTTGAGGATAAAACCATTGGTTGGCTTGATAGTTGATGATACACAGGGATATGAGAAACACATTCTGTTGGGCATAGCTTACTCATGTAGGCATACAATGCTGATGATAATGCATTATGTAGGATTATTTTAAGTAACTATCTATTTGACTAAAATCATGTATTTCCATAGAAAAGAGAAAGCATGAACTCTCTAGGGTGGCCTGTGTTTTCTATTGAAATTTTGCTTTTGTATGAAATGAACCAGGGTCTAACTATTCTTACTATGATATGCAGGTTAACTTTGAACCACTATCCTCCTGTTTGAGCCTCTCCAGTGGCAAGATTACAGTTGTGCAACGAAACCCAAATAATTTATACATTTCTAAAGAAAAATTCTTAGATTACAAAGAGCCTGAAAGTTGGCTTATCCAGTAAAGGTACTGACTGCCACGCCTGATGACATGAGTTTGATCCCTGGGATCCATGTGGTGGAATGAGAGAACCAATTCTACAAGCTGCCCTCCAGCCTCCCCAATGTTTTCTGCGGCAAGCTTGTAGTCTCTGATCCTCTCTCCCCAATAAATAAATAAATATTAAAGGAGCGTGTACTATTTTTCCAGTTATATGTTGGTTCCAATAGCAATTATTTTCTATTACTCAATTTAAAAATTTTTATGCTAATATCAAATGGAATTTACCATTTTCAAGCTAAGAAAACCCACGCTCCTAGATAATAGGTTTCTCATTACCTCACACCAGGTAAAAGAGTCAGATTTAGAAATTATGCCCCCTTACCTAAAGTGCATTCATCCACGAACACTATACTCTTCTTTTAACCATTTAACACTGAAGCTTCCCTTTTTCCTTTTTCTGTATTTCAAAATATTGTTTCCTTTCAAATTTTCCCCAAGAAAATGTTGGTCTTTTAAAATGTGAAAGGTAAAATAGTAACTTAAGTAGCAAAACAGCAAGAACTTTAAAATTACAATACTAATCAGTAGAGATACACTTGACATTTTCCTATTTATTGCTTATGTTTCAGTCATTTTATTCTCAAAATTATATCCAGATTTTAATAAATAAGAAATGTTAATAACTCAAAATAAATGGCTTCCTGGCACTAGTGTTTCTACACTTTGATTTCAAGTTAAACTAATGTGAGAATATATTTAGAAAGAGAAGGAAAAATGATGTAATTATATTATAATCTCAAAAAGTAAAAAAACAATTATAAGAAATGAAAGTATAATAGTTGATGTGAACTTGGCAGTTGCTTGTTTTTCAATTTAGAAAGGAGAAAGTGGCTGCTTAGACAGAAGCTAGAATGGAAAGTAATTAAGGTTACTGTTTACATCTTATATCATGATAAGAATATTCAACTCTATTTGAGTTGTTATTTTATTTAAAGTTTTGGAAATATTTTCTGCTTGGCCTCTTCTACAGAGACTCTCTGATAATTTGTTCTTATATTTCAGAATGTTCATATGAACACAAAACTGCTTTGTAGTTTATAAGTGTACCTCAGTATAGCACACATATTATTGGTAAGCATAGAAAGTAGTATGAGAGAAAATTTGTTGAAAGGCCAAGTCTATCTTATACTTGTATGATCCTTGGCTTGTACTGTCCTAGGTTTTCCGATGTCATATCAGGTATGAAGAATGAACTTTCCCTGACTTATGCACATTTTATGTTTAAGCCCAGCACTGGTGAGATAGTTCCATGAGCAAAATGATCTTAATTTAAGTCTCAGAAATGCTGAACATAAAGGCACACATTTCTAATCTGAGCACTCCTGCAGCCAGGTGGGAGGTTCAGACAGAAGGATGTACAACTAGGAAACATACATGCCAATCACTCTTGACTATTCAGAGCACAGAAACAATAAAAAAGACTCTTCTGTAGAAAGGTGGAAGGTGAAAACCAACTCCTGAAAGTTGTGCTCTGACCTCAACGTGCCTGTTATGGTAGGCTTATTCCTGCTGTTACACACTCACACACACACACACAGACACACACACACAAATGCCACTTTTAAAATATTTACTTATTTTATTTTATGTATATATGTGTGTGTCTGAGTGTGTATGCATGTGTACCACATGCATGAAGAAACCCACAGAGGTCAGAAGAGGAACTGGATGGTTTTCAACTGTGCCATTCATGTAATTGAAATGAAATCTAGGTCTGGAAGAGCAACAGGTATTCTCAACTACTGAGCCATCTCTTTAGCACCAATAACAAAGAAGATATTTTAGAAATTTTAAAAAGTTTGAATTGTGTTGTTCTATGTATTCCATGTCTGAGGCTGCAGTTATTGGCTGCAGAGAACCATTTTCTATCTTTAAAAAAGTAGCTGTTCTCCTTGGCAGATTTCCAACATATGAAAAGAAAATATTTGATATTACCACTCCTATAGGGGGATGGGGAATCCTCATAAAAAGGACATTATCAAATAGTTTTGATTTCATAAAATGAGCATTATTCAGTATGAATGGGATGCAAATATTATATTACCCTAAATAAAGGAAGCAAAAATGATCCTTTCATGTATATTGACAGAAGACATGATAGTGATGATTATAGCACATACATCTCCATTAATATTCAAACCTGTCTCTTGGGGGCATTACTCTCTTCTTTTTAACTCTGAAATAAGAGTTATAGACACTTATCCTTTAAAGCTCTGCAGTTAGTTCAGTAAGATGGCTAGACATTCACAAAGAATTTTATTCTATCTTTCCAAATGCAGAGTTGAAACAGGAAAGAGCTTTATTAGCAGGGATTTTATTTCCTAGCTTTGTGTAGATAGTTCAGCTGACAATTTCTTGCTTATAAATAAAGAGGACTGTATTAGTTTCAGATCAACATATTTAGTAAGTCACTGGGAATTCTCCACATTCTGTAACTGCTAAGCAGATAAAGTGGACTTAAAGGACCTATATGAGGCAGGAGCTGTGATAAGACAGGGACTTACATCTTTGAATCATTTTGTAAAGGATAAAAGCTTTGCATTGCATCAATGATAGTCTATTTGGGGATTTAGATAGTGGTTATAGTGTATAAGTGCTTGTATTGTATATACTACAAGTAATGAGGAAGGAAATAGAAGAGGAATATGACCCAAGGACCCATGATTATCCTTACACACCCTTCAGCTGTTCTATCCAGGAGCCATGATGGTCATTATATGTCCTTCAGAAGTTCTATCTAGACCGTCAAAAATCTATTGGTGTGACAAGAACAGTTCAATCTTTTAACAAGGCTACTATCAACAAGTACTTATGCTATAATACTGAAAAGTGCTCCTATCACATCAGTAGCCAAGTTTTTATATATGCTGACAACAAAGTTAAGTAACCCACATGGTTACGGTGGTGATAATCTTCATGCTGAAAATTGTCACAGTCAGATTTATGAATATTATTCTGACTTCTGGAATCTGTGAATACATGTAGTATATTCAAAATGTGTATTTATGGAAGGAAACAAAACAACTTATTTTTTCTCAGGCAAAATTCTGCTCCTCTAGCACAGTTTAGAAATGCTATGCATTTGGAACTTAGTGCATTATGTCCAAAGACCAATTGATGTGAAACTCAATAACCAAACTCCATTTGTTTATTGATATGTTGCCCATTATCTCTCCTGCCATCCTGCCTGCTCCAGCATTTCCTTTGATATTCAAATTGTTTTGCACAGTGAGTGACAATGAGTAAGATCTGCCTTGAGCACAAACATAGCATAAGAAAGAAAGAGTGAATACAGCATGGGTTTGCACAGTGTACATTATACTTTTTAAAGAAAGAATTATTCAATTACCTGTGGTCACGGTGGCACCTGAAAAATACTTTTAATGAAAATATATTAAAATTTAAAAAAATTAAAATTGAACATTTCAAAGCATCAAAGAAAACCCATTAAAACCAACTGGGCCTCTTCCCACACAAACAACAACAAAACCATGCATTTAGGGCAACTTTCCCTCAGCAGCTAAAAGATATAGACACCAACACAGGGCATTTCTCTTTTTAAAAGGGTTGCCTTTCTTTTTGTACTTGAAGTGTTGTAATGACAACTATAGATGGAGGGCTATGTTGAGAGCAATAAAATAGCCTTTATAGTTCAAACATTTAGAGGAGAATAAACAACATTTAATATGTGCATAGTGGGTAGATGGCTCTTCCCCCTTAAAATATACACTAATATACACTTTATAAATGTGTGTGTGTATATATATATATATATATACACACACACACACACACATATATAAGTGTATATACAAAATATACACTTTAACACAGATATTACTTCATTTCTACAGAATGGAAAACTGAAAATTAGAAGACTTTTAGAAAAAAAATTAGAAAATTAGAACAACAAGTTAAAAAACTATAGATGATGATACTGTACTTATGTCTTTCTTTTGAAATAAATACCGTGGTTTTGAAATTCTATATGGATGTTTTATACAATGACACATAAGTGACCATGCACATATGTATATATGTGTGTGAATACAGATTTGTTCTTCATAGTCTAGTTAGGGACCTCATAGTGGCTCTGATGGATACTTTCTAACAGCACTGATCTACCATGTAAAAATTTGAGATATTTTGTCTTCAGATGCTTCTTCTTCTTCTTCTTCTTCTTCTTATTATTATTATTATTATTATTATTATTATTATTATCATCATCATTATTATTATTATTACCTCACAGATCTCTTATTTATATATTATTGTTCCTGATTTTGTTAATGGATTCCTATGTATGGGAATCTGTGCCCCAGAGTCTGTGTGTGTAGGTTGTGTGGGGGTAAGTTCAAGGATCTGGGAGGAATTGGAGAAGGGGAAACCATAATCAGTATATATTGTATGAAAGAAATCCATTTTCAATTTTAAAAAGGAAAAAAAATAAACTTTTGTTTTAATAGTTAGAAATACTTTCATTGATAGCCATTAGATTTAAGAGTGATTTCAATTCATTTGGTTGCTTCCATGGCATTGAATCTACAAAGTCATGCTGAGAGTATAGAACTTTCCATACACTGTAAAAGTTTTTGAAGAAAACCTCTTTGTTAAATCACTGTATTGTCTCCAAAATAGTCAGACTGGATAAATAGCACACAACAGTCTTCTTTACACATTGTTTATTTGTGCCAAAAAAATGTTGCGAAGAGCAATATTTCCTTAGCCACAGTGATTATATGAGAACTATCACATAGGGAAATTAAGTTGATATCTGCTTCTCTCCTTCCTCCCTCTCCCTCTCTCTCTCTCCCTCCATATGTGTGTGTGTGAGTGTGTGTGTGTGTGTGTGTGTGTGTGTATGTATGTATATATGTATATGGATGTATATGTATATCATTATTATTGTTGTTTTTGTTTGTCCTAGCCAGGTGTTCAAATATCTCTTTTATTTCCTTCCAACATGTATTTTTGTATTTTTCTTGGTTCTAAATGTGTGGTTTTTATAATTTCTCTGAATATACCTAAAAAGCTATTTAAAAAGAAATCTCAAGTCTCCAAGTATCTAGAAATTGCTTTTATTTGTGGTAATTTTGGTTAGCCAATGAGTTCATTATGAATCCCTGTTTCAGATGCAGGATGTTTAAAATTGAGGTAATGACTCCATTAGCCAAGAAGAAACACAGTATTTCAGTTTTATATGCACTATATCAAAAAGAACATGGTGAATAGGTGTTTCCCCTGTGAAATGTAAACAAATTAAACCCAGGTCATATGAGGCAATAAATGAGAATTTGATTTTCAGTTACTATCGGTTGCCTTTTGCCTTCCATTTCTTGAATTTTCAAATATTATACGTGAGGTAATTTATGCACTCACTGAGCTGAATATACTTGCCACACATTATAAATTGGAGTTAAAAAAAAATCACAATGTCTAACCACCCTTTGCTTTGAAGTGTTATGACCTGCGGGAGGGAAAAAAGATATGAATTTATAGTGTGATCTATAAGTAAATGTGTAAAATAAATGAAGCCATAACATACAGTGACTCTGTATTGCTTCTGTTTTTCTAATTTCACAGAGTTTTACGATAGCATTCTTCGTAAAAATACTTGTCAAAAAAATCTAACCATAAAGATAAAAGAATTAGTAACATACATGAAATAGCAAGGGCTGCTTTCAACTGAATTAAAGCAAATTCCTATTCTTTGTTCTAGCATGAAGGAAATATAATAATCTTGTCAAGAAGACCACTGATATTCCCCTATTAGGATATAAGATATGAACAGCAATTATAATAATTAAACATAATTACCTTAAAATAATTAGTACTCACTACCGATTGCAATGCTATTAAATACACAGATGAAATTTCAATATAATTTATATTGTTCTGTTCTTTATTCAGGAAGTGAAGAATATAATCTCTGTCTGTGTTTTCAATTACACTAATGTTGCACCAGTTTTTTTCCAGCTGTTCTGAAACTAGATAAGTCAAAACACTATGAATGAATCACTCAATTTTTTAAGTGGTTGCAGACCAATAGACTTACCCAATGCTAGATGCAGAGTACATATGTCTATTCTAGAGTTTCCTCTGCTGGAAGCTGGACTTCATTAGTACCATGTCAGTAATGCTATAGATTTCATTGTTTCTTTTTTCAGAGTATGAGATCACTGACATCCAGAGGACAGTAGAACTGGTTAATTTTGAAATCAGCTTGTTTGATTGGCCTCCTTTGAAAATGATGTGCAAAAGCAGAAAGTGATGGGCTTCAAAGACTCTAGAATTCTGTAGCCAAGGGGGAAGATATTTTGTCTGAATTGCATGGTTGACACTGCATCATCAAAAACTTCAGGGCACAAAAAAATCATGAACACAATGTAGCTGCTAATGCAACTGTGGCATTAATAATATGGAAGTAACCAACTGCTTTTTAGTAGGATCTAAGGCCCATTCCATGAGACAGAACCCATACTGGGGCACTGATCAGAGGAGCTTCTCTTTGCAGCAGACAGCAATTAACACAGAGCTCCCAACGGGTCAATGTACAAAGCACAAAGACTGTGGAGTACCTAGTCCTAAATAGGACATTTATTTGTATCACTCTTAGGATATTCAAGGACCTTGAATATTCAAGGATTAAGGATCAAGGAAAGAGTGCTTTCTTAACACAATAGGACAGATGTACTCATGAATTCGCAGTGATTATGATAGCATAATCTGCTATCATAGACCTGCTCAAGTTCCAACCAAATACAATCCCTACATGTGGGTAAGTATAGACATGAAATCCCATAAATGAATATCTATTAGCCTTTGATAGTTGCCTAGAGAGGAAGAGTCTATTTATTCTAATGATGTGACCTCTGGAAGGTTGACCATACACAATGGCAGGCCCCGCTCTCGAGAAGAGCAACTACACACACATAGTGGGGCAAAAAAAAAAAAAAGATGAAATCTCAAAGTTGGGCGTGGGCCTAGAAAGATGTTCAGGGGAGGAGTTGTGAAGGTAGATATATTCAAAATGCATTGTACAAAATTTTCAAAAAATTAAAAATAGTTGCAATATCATTTGTCACTTGCTAGGTAACTAACCTCTGTGTTTATTTGGATTGAAACATATCATAAGTGTAAAAGCTAACATTGTATTAACTTGTGTGACACTCGTTTTAGTTTTTCCTTATCTTTTATATCTCCTTTTTGGTTGTTTTGCAGACATGTAAGGGTTGGATCTATATTTAGCATGTTCTCCCTGGTATTCAACATTAAGGTTCAACGTGAAATAATTCTTTACTAAGTGGTATCCTACTTCCTACTTCCTCAACCCCGATTTTGACTTTGGATTTTTATTTCCTATATTTTTGTAGAAATGGCCAATAATCTGCTAGGAAAGAAGATACTTAGGACGCTGACCTTGTCCTACAGAAAATATCAAATTTGTTACTTTTTACAGAATATACTGTATGCCACCCTTAGAGATATACTACAGTAGACAACCAGTCATCCTGTTTTCAAACTTCAGTCATGTTGGAGTGTTATACTTATATGTTGTTTTTGGCTAGGACTCTTTTCCACTGACATGTTAGGCATTAAAACAGATCAAACACCTGTATCATGATTTAATGCTTAATGTTTGTGAGACTTTAGGAACATGAACAATGGAAGGTTATAATGTAGTAGAGATTGTCATTGAATGCACAAATGGGTACAAAAATGGGTCCCCTCTAGAAGAAAAAGAGGTAGTGCAGACCAATGGAATGGAAACATGCACACAAATATGTTAGGAAAACTGTTTCATTGCATGGAAAGACATGTAAAACAATAATAAGAGAAATAATTAAACATGAAACAGCATATTGACTGTATAGCTGGGATTCAGTCTTGCCTCTGCAGAGAGCCCTGGTAGCACCATGGAAAAGAACAGCCCCTGGTGTGTAAGAATAATGACAGAATGAATCCTAGGAAGGTCTTCTCTCATGGAAAATTCTCTATGAGGATTTGTTTTAAAAAGAGGCGGATGCACTTTTCCACCTTCAATTGTAGTGGCTTACATTTCAATATGGAAATTAGAGTCACACCAAATTTCAATTGAAATTCTGCAGCTTCAACTTACTAATTTTGTAACCATCAGAAACATATTTTTACAGCTAGAAAATGTTTTAGTGGGAAGTGAGAGAGAAAATATTTCTATATACTTTGAGCTGGTCAGTGCTCAGTAGATGAAAGCTGTTTAAATAGCAATGACATCAAACAGTAAGAGGCTCATTAACAGAGCCCATGGTATTTGTCAGGTCAACCTCCTTTTTGACCTGAGGTATGATCATAAGTTTCATTTATGATAAAACCCTAGCTGAAGAAAGTGAGTCTTAAATGTATATGAAGCAATTCTACATTACTTGGGGAATATAATTGACATTTTCCATTGTGTAAATTAGTCTTTTTATACATACCTGGCCCTTGTCCTATTTCTAAAAGGAAAAATGTACTTCTGTCCTGTAACACAGCCCAGGGAGTAAGTAATCACTTTTAACTTCAACATTCTTATGCTAAATTGAAACAATGCTTCTTTTTAAGTTGTTCCTAAACCAATGAACTTGAGACTCACTCTTTCCACATTCAGCTACTACACAAGCCTGGAGACAACTCTCACACTGAACGTCCTTTCAGTGCCTGTTGTAAGCATGAGAGAAAGGGGAAATGCCATGTACCAAGCTACTACATAGCTTCACTTTCATTTTCTCTTCTATGCCATTCAAGCTTTTCCCCACAAGACTAGGCATTCTTCATTCAGTTTTGCTCCTGGCTGACAGGTAAGGTTGATTTAGGACATTCGTAGGAACACCTAACACTCTAAAATAGTGACTCCCATTGTTCTAATAATCGCTGTGCATCACTTAGATAAACTACTCACAGAAATTTTACAAATTTGTCATTCATTGAGCCTTTAAAAAGTTATACTATAGATATATTTGTATATACTTGAAATAGATAAATTAATACTTGGATAAAATTGATTCATCAAAACAACACATTCCTAATGCCTAAAATCCTTAGATACTTCTTTATGGCAGAAATTTATTCAGTTATTGTTACTTAAGCATAGATTTAAATATTTAGAGTGTTAAAATATTATATAGTAAGAACTCCCCCAAATGGTAGAAACTGGTATCATATGAATGCATATAGGCACATGTTACTATGCAGATATTTATTAGAATATATTTGATATTGCTCTCATCATATGCTTTCTAATAATTTCTGCTTTCTTAATGTTCAGTGTCAAGCAGTGAAACAATTTAATAATTCAAAACTGCACTAAAGGTTTGTTATTGGGGCCAGAGAGGTGGCTCAATGGGCAACGTTGTTTGTTGGCAAGTCTAATGTCCCAAGTTTGGTTCTCAGGACACAAATGATGGAAAGAAAGAACAGACACCAACAAATTGCAAGTCATCCTCTGACTTTCGTTTGCACAGTATGGTACACATGTGTATGTGTGCCCACGCGTGCATGCACACACAGATACATAGACACAAATAAACAAAGTAAATATATAAAAATATACTTAAAATCAAAGTTTGATACACTGATAATAGTATTTAGTACTTTATTGCTTTATTATTCTTCATTTTTAGGCCTTAGAGAAATGGCTCAAATGTTAAGAGTATCTTACATTCTTGCTAAAGAACTGAATTTTGTTTCTAGACCTCATCTTAAGGGGCTTAGGAATGCTTCTGACTCCAATGTCAGTGTATCTGACAGCTTCTTATATCCTTTATGGTACCCACACATACTTGCACATATCCACCCACAGACATACATAATACAACATGAATACACACATACATATAACTAAGTTATATATATATGTTTTTTTTTTTCCGACTCAGGGTTTCTCTGTTGTAACTCCAGGCTGTCCTGGAACTCACTTTATAGACCAGGCTGGCCTCGATCTCACTGAGATCCATCTGTGTCTGCCTCCCGAGTGCTGGAATAAAAGGCGTATGCCGCCACCACCACCTGGCCAAGACCAATATTTTTAATTCTATATCTAATAAAATCATTGAGTTTCAATTTTATTTTCATCAGGCACTATAATATAGTTTGAAGAATGTCTGTCTAAGCAATTTATAGCTAAATTACAATATAAGTATTGAAGGAGACAATGTCTTTTACATTTCATCATGGAGATTGTTAGGCAGCTATTACATTATGAGTTTGCATAAGTCTAATAATTTACAGAGTAGATTAAACAGCATTCATTTATAAGAGGAGATAAATAGCTCCCAAGTGAGAATGTTCAATTTTCTCTCATCATTTCAAAGAGAACATTTTTCTATTTTGTATTGAGATGAGAAACAAATAAGTTGGATAATTGAAAAGTAATTAAGAAGTAAAAACAAAAGCAAAACCTTAGCTTTAAACAGAAACAAATTATTTCATACATTAACACAATTAGTTACTCTAAGCTACCCATTTATAACAAATTATTTTTGAATATAAATTTTAAGGTATGTGAAAGAAATATAAACCTGTGCATTGCATTAGATTTGGGTATGAACAAAATACTGTGATGCTGAACTCACTCTAACAGTGAATATCTTTCAGTTTCTTCAAAGCACCATTCCTGAGTTCAGTCCAGCTATTTCTCCTGTGAATCACTGGGCACAAACAGGTTGCCTCTGTGCTTTGACACTCTATCTTTGTAGACATACTACTTTTAGTTTCATATACATTTAATGGTTCAGTGTATCCAGCTTGTTTAATCCCATTACTCAAAGAATGTGATTCTCTAAGAAAAATAAGATAAAGTTTGAAAGAAAGTATCATGTTTGCTGTGGATTGGTTATTAGAATGATGTGTAAAGACTGTATTTATTTCCAAATTATACATTGCATAAACTGCCATCTGAAGAAAGTTACATTTCTTCATAAATTTGAACTTTTGTGTTTTATTAAGTGAACAATAGGAGCCAGTCCCAAAAGTTACCAAAATTGTCTCAAAGTAGACTATTTTATGATCTTGAATTATTCTCATGGTAAACTGACATTAGGCATTAACTCTGGAGGGCTGAAAACATTACTATTTCAGTCAAATTGTGAAGGAAATATGTTGCTGAGAAATGGTGGCACAGGCCTTGATTTCAGCACTTGGGAGAGTGAGGCAGGAGAATTTCTGAATTCTAGGCCAGCCTGGCATACATAGTGAATTCAAGGACTACATAGACTTTCTCAAAAACCAAACCAAACAACCAAACCAACAAACCAAAACCATATAAACAACAACAAAAAAAGTGTAGGGAATTCTTTTTCTATAACTTCCTTTACATTATTGACAGTTTTATACATGTATATAATATGTTTTGATCTAATCCACCACTATACTAAGACTTCCAACAATTCCCCCCACCACCATATTTTCCTCCCAATTTCATATGCTTTTCCTTCTTTGCTTTTTCAAAACCTCATTGAACCTACCCACTGCTTCCTCAACATCATTAATTTAGGACCTTCCCTAGGAGCAGGCATATCCATCTGAGGTTATATTCTCAGGAAAAAGCTTACTCTTTCTCTCCTGCATCCATCAATTACCAAGATCTTCTGAGCTAAGGTTGGGAATTCATTTGAACCTCACATATCCAATGGTGAAATTTTGTTTGGCTTCACTTTGTGAAATTCTTGTGCACAGAAATGGTAGTAAACAGTGAAATGAAAAAGAATAGGAAAATATTGGCAGACTACCCATTTTAATGGGTTAATAACTCAACATAACTCAGTAACAAAAACAATTCAAATGAAAAGTGGGCAAATGATCCAAATAGATGTTTCTCTGAAGTGATACGAATAGCCAAAGGTATATGAAATAATTTCCAGTATTATCCATAAGGTAAAATCAAACCTTTAATGACATATCAATGTACTGCAGTTAAAACAAATCTTTTAATAGAGAAAGAAGATTAGAGAGGTTGTGATGAAAAGGGAACCTTACAAACCCTTGGGACGGATGCAAATTAGTTATGACATGTGGGAAAACAGTATAGATGTTCCTCATAGAATAAAAACTGAAGTTACCATATGACTGAGTTTAACACTTGGAATATACCTAATGGTCATGAAATCAGTATGCTGAAGAAATAATCAGCAGTCCCTTGTCAATTGCAGAACAATTCATAAGAACTGAGATACCAAATTCAACCTAACTATTCATAGGCGAACTAATGGGTAAAGCAAATGTGGAACTTATAAATAAATATAGCATTAAATAATATTGAACACAAAACATGATATCCTGTCATTTGTAATGTATCAGTAATAGTACTTTTACTGCACAAATGGGATTACATTCCATGTACATGGATCTATACTTCATGGTATTTTAATGTATTGGCTAGTTCTGTCCTCAAATTGTTATTTTATGATACCCACATAACCATAACTCAAGTGTATAAACTTGTCAGTTTAATAGCTTTCTGGCCAGAAGAGAACTTATACTCACAAGCAAACTATGTGTTAGTTTCAAAGAAAAATCTATCACATTAAATATTAACTTGATTAATATTTAATACTTAAATATTACCAATAATTATAATTAATAATTCTTATATTATGTTAACTAATATTAAATATAAGTATTATTAAATATTTAAATAAAATCACTTGATTATAGTGATTTTGGACACTTTTATTTTTAATCTATGATCTGTTGTATTCTATTTCTAAACTTCCTATTTTTCCTTTGCTTGATTTTTTAAAAAATTGAGATATAGTTGCATGTCAATATTTACCAACAATTATCTATAGATTTATAATTATTTTAAATTGTTTTATGAGTTTGGCATATATTTTAATTTTTTATTAGTTTGTACCTACTTAGGAAAGATTCTTTCATTCTGTATTAATATTCATAAACTTGTTAGAACAATAATATTCTGCTTTTTACATATTTTGTTTTAGTTCTAATTTGTCAAAATATTGTCTTCTATATATGATGAGTGTATTTAAGTAAAACAAAACTAAACAAAATCATAGCAACATACCTTTATTCTAACAAAAATAGAAAGGACAAAGTAATACTGAAGAACAACCAGATTTCATAAAAGAGGAGATCATCTATAAATAAATACATTTCTCACTTTATGGTGCAAATGTAACTATGGCCATATGTAAGCATATGTGCATATATCCTGTAACAAATGCTCAAAGTAAGCCTGTGTTTTAAAAAGTAGACTGTGTGGCATCTAATTACCCAGGTCTCCTTACATACATACAAATGGAATTGTTATCATTACCTATAAATGAGCAAAAAATTTAAACAGACAAGAACATTATACAAGTGGAACTTAATATGCCTCTTAAGGCAGCATATTTTATGTATAAGCACTGTATGTTCTAAGTTGATGGTTTAGGTGAATATGCATTTCTTAGTGTAAGCTTCTTTTTTTGTGTTTCCTTACAAAGTGCCAACAAGTCTTCAAGTGCATTTCTTCAGATCCTGTAATTTCTATCCTTATTACCATCACTCACTTTAGACTTTCTTAAATGTTATCTCATTATATACTCTGCCAGTCTACTTCCAGATTCTTCTTGAACAAGAACAGTTGTAGAAAATGCTAATTACTTCATATAAGCATTCCGAGAGAGCTGTATAGCATTAGGGAAAAAAAGTGCTTATTTCTGAGGTGAGTTTTGTTTGGAAAATGATTTCATAGAAAAAAAATGTCAATGTAAAAAATTGCTTTCATCTGTTGTCATGAACTTCCTTCCTTGTGAAGCCATACTGCACTGTAATTTAAACAGTAACTATGAAGTACAAGGCACCATTTCTAGTATCACAGAATTTTGACATCCAGTTTTCAACCATGTCCAGGAAAATTATTTTAATTAACTGCTGGATAATTGACTAAAAATGCACATTATCTTATAAAATGTACATTATTAGCACTGGGAAAAATAAGGAATTTACTGACTATAATCACAAAAACATAGGAGAAGTAATATTAGTTATCTGCTACATATGGTGTCAGGAGAGATGTGCATTTATTAATGGCAACAATATTAAATTGGATAATACTTAGTATTTATTAAGAAACAGAGAAATTAATCAGAGTGCCCTAAATTTCCCAAAAGTTAGCCAAAATATAGTATTTTAAAAGAGTGACATAAGACACACCCTGATAAACTGAACTATTGTTCAGATAAAATATGACCCACAAATGTCAAGTTCAAAAGAAACACTGAAAATAAACGTGAAGCATATGACACCTAAATATCCAAATTCCCTAAAATCTACACCAATGAGAGTATCATATCTTTTTAAAACTGAGGCAAACATTCCAACTTAGGGAACATTATGTGATACATTTCTTCAATTAAAACTCTTCTTAACTCTTACTTTTTAATATACTACATATTTTAAGCATCTCAAAATTTTTTTACTCCTATTTTTTCTTAATTAATAAAATTCTATCATTTGCCTGAAGATTTAGGCTGTCCTAACTGCTGTTGAAAGCAGAAAATAAAATAGTTCCAATTTTTCTTATGGCTGTAGAAAGTAGATCATGTCACCACATCTCTTTTCATACTATATGATGTACAGAAGTGTCTATTGTGCTCTCTTGTCCAGGGCAGAGATGTGTGTGATAATACAAGACTGTCTGTGTTTCCAAATATTAAACAGTATGTGGAAGTCTCATCTGAACTAGGAAGACATTTTAGATAGCCAAGAGATCAGAGCATTGTGACTTCTGAGATAAAAAGATCATTTCTATCTCAGTGGTGGTGGCACCAGTCTTTAGTCCCAGCACTCAGGAGACAGAGGCAGGTGGATCTCTGTAACTTCAAGGCCAGCCTGGTCTACAGAGTGAGTTCCAGGACAGTCAGAGTTACGACAGAGAAACTGTCTCGAAAAACAAAAAAAAAAAATTTTTTTTCTATAGGTTTGCCTCCATGCTTTAATAGAGTTAGAGGGATAGTAGAATGTCTGTAATGAAAGAATGGGAGGGGGTGGGACTGGGGATTAATTGATTAATAAAGGATGGTGGCTGGGTGGAATAGTGATCAAGATTAACCAAAACTAAGTATAAATGAAAAACATCATGGAGACCCATTAATTGTTCAACTAGTTTCATAATACAACTTAAAACAAAAGCAAGTTCTGACAGAATTACACTGAATGGGTGGATATTGTTGCTTCCAGACTACATGGGTTATTGAAAGAAAATTCCAGTGCAAGGCATGGTATACCTCCCTAGGAACTGTTGGCTAGGGAGGCCCCAGAGATCTCCAAAACAACACAGGTTATTATCATTGCCCTCAGTTACCTCCCATAACTATATGATAAGATCATATTGCTGGAGATAGCTCACATTTTGGATGCATAGGTGGGGTAGATGATCTCTAGGCCCCACTTCTTACTAAGGAGCTGTTGGAAGTTGATAGTTGCTGGATGAGGTGTAATCAGTCTTTTTTTTTCTTTTAGATGTAAACTTAGTGTAGAAGAGGTCTTATTCTTCAAAGGATGGTCCTATTTTTGTGCAAATATGGATATGACCAACTGGACTTAGTGTGTATAAGAAAAAAGAAAGAAAACCATGAAGTTGGGAGGCAGATGAGTCTCAAGGGAAATGGAAAGACTTAGAGGTACAATTGAGAGTAGAGATAATGATATTTCATTGTATTCACTCATAAAATCTCAAGAATAAAAAATTGAATATTTTATAGTTGTTTAGAATAAAATACAAACACTCTCCCATATTACTGGTAAGAGTGTGACTTGCTGTCAGTGTTTTAAAAGTAAATTGAAAATACATATTACAAACCAGAAATGTCAAATGAAGAGATGGCTCAGACATTAAGAGCACATTCTCCTTTTGCAAAATACCTGACTCTGGTTTCCAGAATGTCAGGCTAATACGCCAGAACAAGGGGATCCTTCACCCTTTTCTGGCTTTTGTAATTACTGCACTCAGATGTGCAAACCAAAACCCATACCCCCTATCTTTGTTTAAAATACTTTTCTTCCCTATACATCTGTGCTACCCCCTTTTCTCCTCCTAAATTTAGTCCTTACCACCATTTTCCTCTCCCTTCATAGGAGCTGTATTCTGCTATTTCCTCTCTAGAGTTCTTTCTCTTACCCTTCTCCAAGGGTCCCATTTACTTTCCCAGCTTGTATGATTACTCTAAGTTACATACATAAACCTAAAATGTAGGATCTAGGAGCCCCCTGCCCCCCCCACACACAAAGAAATTGCAGCATTCATATTTCTGGGTCTCAGTTATTTCACTCAGCACATTTTCAGTTGCAACAACTTATCTGTGAATTTCATCATTTCATGTTTCTTTATGGATGAATAGAATTCCATTGTGTGTATGCACCACATGTTCATTGTCCACTCATCAATTGATGACCATCTAAGCTCCTTCCATTTTCCAGCTATTGTGAACAGAGCAGCAATGAACATGGCAGACCAAGGTTATCTGTAGTAGGGTATTAACTCCTTTGTCTATATGACATGGAGTGGTATAGCTCACTCAAAGAATGGATTCAAGTGTAGCTTTTTGAGGATTCTCCTCACTGATTTGCATGTGAATTCCACAAAATGAATAAGTGTTCCTCTTTCCTTACCCATATGCTTGCCAACACACACACACACACACACACACACACACACACACACACACACACACACACTTAATAGAGTTACTCCAAACAGCAGAATAATGTTCTCTCCAGAAGCTATATGCTATCCTTCTGAAAAAGACCTACTTCCGATCAGTTCTCTGACTGACTCATCTGACTCTGGTCTGTTCTCTCCAGAGGCTATCTACTATCTAACAAAAACCCCAGTGCCAAGAAAGAGAGTTTTTGGCTTAGGGGGGTATGTCCATGAGACGCCTTGTATAACAGACCATTGCTATTGTTCTTTGTTGCCTACGAGGACATAAATATGATACCCTATTGCAGAAGACAGCACATACTTCAATCCCAAGATTTGGAGAAATAAAACTGGTACTGATATGGAAACTTCCTACCTAGCTCTCATAGTGACAAAAAGACCCCATGCAAACCGCCAGTGAAGACAAGCTATCAATGCTCCTACTCAGCTGTGAAGCCTACATACCACAATAACAAGACTGGCACAATATCACCAATGGTAAAATAGTGTGGCACTTATACTTTTTGAATAAGCAGTAACTGCCTAATTATCCCTAAAACCTACTTAATTAGAAGGAGCTAGTAACTATAAATATAGCTCAGGATTTGTGGCCAGTGAAGTCTTGGTTCCAATGGGAGGACCTACATTACCAAATTACTAAAGAGATATAGCTTCTAACTGCTTTCTAAATGCTTACTCTTATACCAGTATACAGGTGAAGCTCTCACACATCCTCAAAGTACTTCATTTTGCAGTCAATGGAGGCTATTACAGAGTTCCACAGCTGGCCACATTGCAAGGAATAAGTAACTGGGTGTCTGGCTTAATCACTTTTCTATTGCTGTGAGGAGATACCATGACTAAGGCAAGTCTTGTAAAAGAAAGCATTTAACTGGAGGCTTGCTTAGAGTTTCACAAGTGTTTCCCATTGCCATCATGGCAGGAAGCATAGTGGCATGCAGGTAAGTGCTGGAGTTGTGACTGATAGCTTCATCCTTATCCATAGGCAGAGCCTGGGTCTCAATGGGCTTTGGAAACCTCAAAGCCCACTCCCAGTGACATACTTTCTCCAAACAAGCCATGCCTCCTAATCCTTCTAATTCTATCAAATAGCTCCATTCCCTGGTGACTAAGCATACAAATATATGAACCTATGGGACTACTTACAAACCACCACAGTGTCCAATCTTAAATCAGATAACTATAACAGAACCTCTACATGTAATGCCAGGGAACATTGTAGACAGAGGGAAAGAAATATTATGAGGACATGAGGACTGAAATGACAACTGAATGATATTGCTTTCTGGACTGGGCAGGTCATTGCTTTTAATAAATCCCAGCAATATGGCTGCCTGCACAAGACCTATAAAAGAACTCCCCATAGAGACATGCCAATATGGATAGAGGAAAATTTCACATCCTGGTCTAAATGAAGAATTACAGGCTGTCAGTGGCTGCTAAGTAAGAAGAACCAGTTTCTTACAGGGACGAGATTCCAATCCAAAGTAATCAATAGCAATCATACGCAAATAAGGTCAATACTAAGTGCACATAGTATATAGATATATATTTACCACATCTTTAACCCTCTTTCTTCTTCACTCTATGCATTTTTATTATTTATCTATTTATCCATTTATTCAAGAAGAGATCAACGATTGCAAACTGCATATCTTGGTTTGGTTTGTATTTCTATGATGAAATATCATGACAAAGAAACATTTTTCTATGTTAGTTTATAACGTTCAAATTACATTCTATCATTTAGTGAAGTCAAAGCAGCAACATAAAGGCAGGAGCCTGGAGGCAGGAGCTGATACAGAGGCTTTGGAGAAATGCTGCTTACTGTTTTGCTCCTTATGGGTTTGCTCAGATTGCTTTCTTACACAACTCAGGAGCACCTACCCAGGGTTGGCATCATCCCCCTCTATAGAATGGGCCCACCAACATCAAGTATTAATCTATAAATTGCCCTAAAGACTTGTTTACAGCAATATGATGCAGGCATTTTCTCAATTGAATTTCTTTTTCCAAGATAACTCTAGCTTGTGTCAAGTAAACAAAACAAACAAACAACAAAAACAGGCAAACAGAACCAACTAGGACAGAGGACACAGAGGAGTTCTGGGGGAAAGAGGGTTGGGTGGAAATGTGGCAAATATAATTTTATTATGTATGAAACCTAAAATAAATAAGAAGTCTAAAAATCTGAAATGCATGGTACAATTAAGAAAAAACCACAATTTTATGAATATCAGGAGAGTACCTTAAGAAGGTACATAAATACAGTAATTCTGATGTAAGTACATTGATTTTTTTTTATAATTTTAATAGAAAGAATGTGAGTTTATATATACATAAAGCCAGGTATTTTTCTAGTTTTAATTTGAAATGGATCATTTTATTTTTGGTTGTAGATAAGTGTATAAAGCAGATTATATATTGAAAGCGTTAAATTTGGCATATAGATTCACAGCTTACAATTTAAATGCCAAATTCAATTCTATAAAAATAAGTTCATTAAGTTGTATAGTCTTTGGGTCTTGCTAATTCTTGTATGTAATAGTTTTGAAAATATATTTGTAAGTATTTTTTAAAATAAATTGAGAAAAATGTTAAATATAAATACAGTCAAGGTATTAAAATTTTAAAGAAGGAAGCCAGAGAAAAAGAAAGTAATCAGATTGTACCTCAGGATATGACTGAGGTGGTATCACTATTTTATTTACAGTTTCTTTTAAAATGTTTAATTCTGTCATGATATTAACTGAATTTATTAACTAGTTTACCCATGACCTAGTGTCTTTCTAACTCAATAGTATCAGTTGTTTAAACATAGGTAAACTAGTTGCCACACTGTATAAAACCTCTGAATTCTCTTTTCAGACTTATCTGGCTACCTTGCCATCAGATATGTTTATTCCCGCTTGCTGAACAGCTTTATTTTAAAATTTTTATTTATTTATGTGTTTGTGTGTGTGTGTGTGTGTGTGTGTGTGTGTGTGTGTGTGTGTGTGTGTACATGTGTGCTATTGTTAGCATGTACAGGTCAGAGGACAATTGAGATCCTTTTCTCCTGCCATCTTAATCCAAGGATCAAATTCATCCCTCAGATTTGCACATGAATGTAACTACCTGCTGAGCAATCTTCTTTTCCCTGAACAACTCAATATTTTAGCCTTTTTCAATTTAATTATTATTAATCATTTTTTTTTTCCCCAGAGCTGTGGGTTAAGGAGTACTAAACATGCTAGTCAGTGCTCTATCACTGAACTGCAATGAAACCCTTCTCTGTCATCCTTCATCATTTTTCTAGTTAATAATTACAGAAAATATTTTGCAAGATTCTCTCTGTATCTTAGATTGGGCTCAGACTGGTACTTTTCTACCTCTACCTTCCCAGTACCGACAATAGGCATGCAATATTATTGCACTCTCCATTCAATCACTATTTAGGGAAACAAATTGTATAGTCTTTTTTAAAACCCTTTGCGCAACACTTATTTCAAGTGTTTAGACAAAAGAAAAGAATAGCCAAGTCTCAAAAGAAATCAGATTTGGAAGAGGTTAATAGGAGTAATTTAACATTAGTCTTGTCTTCACAATGTAGGACAGTAATGGAAAGGGAGGAAGGCGTGAGTTGAAGGACTGAATTTGGTAGGATATATGTGATTAGGATTGCAAGGATTTTTTGTGTGATTAAGAAACAGGGAAAAACAATCTTACACACATGTACACAGCAATCATCGTTAGTGTTTTTGTCTTACTGTACATGTAAGTCGCATGTGGGATCAAGTCCCACATGTCAAAAAGAAAGCTGCTTTCATGCATAAACAAATGATAAGAAGGATAAATAGGAGAGGGCACTGGACTCTCCCATGTTGTAAGCAGGAACAGAGCTTTTGATGTTGAAGTTAATCTGGAGTCTGGAGTGGAAGGCCCACATGCTGTGAGCAAGACACACCTCTCAGTAGGCTTCTGAACCTGCAAAAATTTCAAAGTTAGTCTAAGGGCTGATTTGTACTGAGCTTAATGGGAAAATATAAGGTTATATTAACAAGTGTTTTATAACATTTGAAATTTCTGAGGGAAAAAAAGCTATCAACTACAGTGGGTGACATATTTCTGGGATTCTTGTCTATAGAGACATATACAAGAATAAATGATTTGCAAATTATATTAAACACCAATAAAGATAGCCAATCTTATTCAAAGCTTTAATAACCTACTGAACATATTTAAATTGTTATAATCAATTATTATTTTCTAATTTATGAATCTTAGCTTCCATGGGAATACTAATTTCTTCAGGCTGCTCTGATTTTAAAAAAAGTAAATGAATGTGGTGTCATTATGAGAGTTTTATTTTCTAACAGTTCTACGAACAAAATGTCTATAATCGAGGCATATGCAAGTTCAATTCTGTTCGACAGCATTAAGATCTGCCCACATCTTTGTGTACATGAATGTTATTGCTGTGTTTATAACTGTATGTCCCTACAGGTGTTTTTGTTTAAATTTCTTACCTTTTATTTCAAGAAAATGAAAGCTCTTATACATAAGAGATAAGAGTCAAGAAGGGTTTCCTGACAATAGTTATGCTGCATCTATGTCACACCATTCAGCAGAAAATAACCCACAGGTGCAAGGCCAGGGAACGTGAAAGAACAAGGAAGATGGGGAAACAGAGGCCTGCTACAATCCATAGAAACTTCACTCTTACAGTATAGAGCAGTTTTTGATTTTGTTGTGTACAGCGTTCTATTATGTAGCTGGCCTGAACTCTTGATCTCTCTTCCTCAACCTCCCAAGTACTGATGTTGCTATTGGAAACCTCCAGGTATGGCTCAAAACTTTTTCATTAATAGATTTTTTTTTCCTGATCTTCCCTTTTAATTTCCTGGTAAAATTATGCAAGTTACTAAACATACTGCATGCCCTATTATTAACTGCTTCAAATGCTCAAATACTAATAATAAGCAATATAAAAACATGGTTTTTATATCATATTTATTTCAAAGTAGAATTATTTTGCCAGCAACACTCATTACATTTTCAGCTACTAAATGCTACTTCCCTGTATTGCCAAATAGATACTGTTTAGGGACTTCTTGAATTGCAATGTGCAATGATATCCTAATGAAAAATTAGAATTCCTTTCCTAGTCGAGGAGATAAAATCCTTATAACCAAAATTTTTACCTCTCTCAGCCTCCCTCTTTATCTCCAAAGCTTGCCCTTTCCTTTTAGGTTTTCAATGTCTCTTTTTCTATTGACTTTGCAATGAAGTCATAAAAATACTTGAATACAATGCTTTCATCATTGAACAAGAAAGACTTTACTGCTTCAGTTTTTTGAATCATTACACTTACCTCTCTATTCCCCTCTCTCTCTCCCTCTCTCTCTCTTCCTGGCTCTGGCTGTGTCTCTGTATGTGTGTGCACATGCATACATGTGTGCATGCACACAAGGTCAGAGGACAACCTGAGGTATCGGTCCTTAGATGCTGGCCACCTTTTTTTTTTTTACTTTTTTTTATTGGTGTAAAATTCACTGTCCACTTTGAACCTCTCACTTGTTGAGAACTTGGCAAGTAGGCTAAGTTGTCCCCCAGGGATGCCCAGGGCTCATCCTGTCTGCACTTCTCTGCACCAGCAGTATAGGCATACTCTACTACACTTTGCTTTATGTGTTATGGAGACACATACCAGGTCCTCATATCAATTGAGCTACCTCCGCAAGTTCCTTACCTTAACATTCCATTAATCAGCCTTTTTGCATCCTACAACCTATATTCTTTATTGTAGAATGAGTTGTCCCAATGATCAATTAGTTTAACTAGCAATTCTCTCACTATTCTATTTTTCTGATGTTCAAAAACCTCTGCTCCTATAATACAATGTTACCTACTAGTTTCTCTTGGTTTGTTTATGCCACTGGCCATGTGTGCTCTCCCTGGGCTCCATTTTTTTCTTCACCATGGTTATTCACTCTCTCTTTTAGCTTTCAACTCTAATGTGTACGTTTCCTTTATCAGTTACACTCTGTACACTCTGTATCTGTTTAAAAATTAATATGGGTAAAATGAAAAACTTTCATTCAATGCTCCTGAATCTCAAGCTGCTTAGAACATTAACTGTGTCTTACTCCTTCTGTGTTTCTCCTGTAACACAGTATTGTCTACTGCTTGATAAGAACCATTTGAACAAATGTGATAGTCAATGATTATGTGTTGCAAATTTATGATGTAAATGTGTGATTTGGGTTTTTTTTGCCTAAGTCAAATTTACATTGGCCAGGAACATAGAATAAATAGTACACACTTTTGAACTATGAAATTACTCACTGACAATATCTAAATTAAAATTTAGAGTTAATAAAATGGAAGATCTTATGTGAAAGCAAAATTCTTCAGTCTGGAGAATCATCATGGCAAACACATTACGAGAATTCTCCATATTGACAGTCTTCCTTCTTGACTTCCTTAGCTGTTCCATTCAGTCTCTGTCTCTGCAGATTCTATCTGCCTGGTATATCAATTTGTTTCATCCTGATGATTCTTTTATTTTTAATCAATCTGGATAAGTGCAGTCGTGCTCATACTTGTTTGGACATAAGTGTAGAAATGCTCAGAGCTTGTGCATTTTGAGTTAGACTTTTGAATTCGATTTATTAAGATCAAAGCCACATTCTTCAAAGCAATCTATATCCTGAAATCTCTATATCTATAAACTAGATGACTGCATATTTACTGTGCTGAGGAAGCCCTGATGGGGCAGCTTGCTGCAGAGGGAGGAAAAGGTAGGACTTGCAGACACCTGTTTTGATAAGATAAACCTCTGCTTCTCCTCAGTATTATCAAGAGCTCCATCCCATTTGAAAATAGTTTGTCTTCTATAGGACTCCCTGATAAACACTTTGTGAGACTCTTCTGTTCCTTAACATTCTCCAAACCTAGCAATTCCAGGAAATATGGTTTGCTTTACAACTAAAGTCAACGCTGAAAATGAGTTTTAGATATTAAATTTTGCTTAAAAGTTTATTTGTATACCATGCAATTCCTATATCTAGTCTTCATTAAAAACATACACTTTGGGTTTGTTTTGTAAACTTATATATATATAATTTCTTCTGTTGTAGGTTCTCTGAAGGATATCCGTAAAAAGACATCAGACAACCACTTCCCTGGTCAAAATATTGTTTTGACTGGAAACAAACTAGACAGAATTAACTAAACAGTGCATTATTATATACTCTTAACTTGATACACAATTGAAGAATGGAAATTCAGACTACTTGTTGAAAACTCAAAGAAAAGAGTCTTGTGCTATCAGTTTCCTCAAAAACACAGAATTTTGTTTGGAATGTGCTTTCCTTCCCCTCCCAGGAGTAGTGGACTGGAGTGAGTCCACTTTAGATTATTCATTACAATTGACTATTGTTATTTGTTTATCTGCCTCTATGAATAAACATGTTTTGTCATGTATGGCTTGTCCTTGTGACTGAACACTTTACTCATGTGATTCTTAACTCTGAGAGTACAAATTGTCTGATTCTCTGAATAAAATTGGTGATCTGTTTAGACTTTATTCTGCCTTATTTAGGGGGTTCATTCTCTCAGGTCACACTGCCAACTAGAATGGTAAACACTTTGATATTATTTATTATTATCTATTCTAAACACATTTGCTAATTTATTCCTTCATCCCTTCATTCAATATTTATATATTTAAATTTGAATCAGAATTTCACAGTCACTATAGTGGGGTTATCACTATAACCCACAATGTCCTGCTACTCACTATGCAGAATGTTACGCTCCTGAATGCTGGAATTGCAGGACTGACTCATTACATAGAGCTCCAAAAAATATTTGTAAAATTCTGTGTGTTTCTAGACACTTTAAGTTGAAGGTAACAGTCATAAAAAAGAACACAAGCTACCTTGATTATAAGGGTTTGCAGAGAACTTACTTCACTATCAGTGAAGTTTCACTTTGTAGTTGTGAAAACTTGGTAATCCCACTATTATTTATGTGATTTTTAAAGGAAACCAAGATGCTAAAATATCTAATTACTATTTGTGGTGGTTTGAATGAAAATGCTCCATAACCCAAGAGGGAGTGGCACTTTTAGGAGGGTTGGTCTTGTTAGAGGAAGTGTGTCACTGGAAAAGGGGTTTGAGAATTTAAGAGCTCAAGCCAGGCCCAGTGTCACTCTCTCTTCTTGCTGCCTGCTGATCCAAATGTGGAACTCTTGGGTCCTTCTCCATCATCATGTCTGCATGCGTGCTTCCATGATTCCTGCCATGATGACAATGGACTAAACTACTGAACTTTAAGTTAGCTCCAACTAAATGCTTTCTTTTATAAGAGCTGCTGTGGCCATGATGTCTCCTCACAGCAATACAACTCCAACTAAGCCACTATTAAATCATTTATTTTTCTTGAGATAGGATCTCATGTAGCTGATGATAGTCTTAAACTTACTTATAGCTTAGGACTACAAGGAACTCCTGATTCTCCTGACTCTACCTTCCAAATGCAGGGATTACAAATATGCATCAGCACAGCTGTTTGTGAAGTTCTGGGGATAAAATCAAGGGCCTCATGCATGTGAAGCAAGCACTCTACCATCTGGATTATATTCCCAGACCCAGAAAGACTTATTTAAAAAGTAAATTAATACAGTTAACTAAAAGTAAAATTTTATATTTTCAGAAACAACTAAAAGGCAGCCATAATCTAAATGAAGTCATAAAATCATGGCCTATGTTCTACATAAATGCTTTAATTTGTATTTTAAAAGGTGCTTATTCCATGTGTCAGGTAATATGAACTTGGCAATTATTTGTGACATGTAATATTGTCTTGAAATGCTGTATTTTCCCAGTATTAATATTTTAGTATCTTATTCTCAAATCTCATTATTAAAATCCATCTCCTCATAAACCATGAGAATTCAGCAAGTTCAGTTATGGAAAAGCACTACATAAGTCTCTTGAGTTTTCCAGACTCTGATTTTCTTTGAAAAAACAAGTGTGCCTTGATATTAAGTGATGATTTCATTTTTAAATAAAAACCATACAGCGTTTTATATAAATAAAAATTGCAGACTCTGAATCAAGCCAGTGCCTTGATTTGGCCACATGCATATTTCATAGGCTCCACTTTGAACGTTTAACCAAGAGATTCAATGTGATTACTCCAGCAACAATTCAATTTGAAATGTCAACTATGTTCAGCATTTAAAAATTAATAGCTAAATCCCTTTAAAGATCAAGGAAATTTTGTTCTGCCTTAGAATAATTTTATAGTCTATGAATCTCCTGGTGTATTGTTTGCATATTTTAAACCATTCTGAATAATACACTCCCTGGAAAGGCCCATTACTTCAAAGAATTCTGACAGCCTCAGCTCAAGGTATTAATTTTCATACTGGGTGTATATTTTCTACTAGAAGCATATTTTTCAAAAGCTAACAATACTTTATCAAAATTGTGAGCATGCACATTTTGAGTATGTTAGAGCAGTGTACAAATATTAAAACCCTGACATTTTTATCAAGTCTCCATTCCATCCCTTTTATTTTCTTTCTGTGGAGGAAACAATAACGAAGTAGAAATTTGGAAATGACAATCATGGTGTCACCAAGGTGGCCGAAGAAGGGAGTCCTTGGATGCAGGGACATTCTCCAAACCAGAGATTATAGTGATTCTGAGCAAATGGACATGAAGCCTTCGATGTAATTTCAAAATGAAAATAGGAAAACCTTTGGCTGTCATTCTGACTGGCTTCAGAAGTACTCTGGGGTTAACTAAGGCTAATGAAAGCCACCTCAGAAAGACAAGAGTGGGCAGAATCATTTATGGGGTATTTAGACCACCATAGAAAACCCTAAAATGATTTGTTCAGCAATTCATTCAAATAACTTTTTTTTTTTTTAAATTGACACTTTACACTGGCTGGGAAATGGGGAATTGTTTAGAAAATAACATGGGAAAAATCACATTACATAAGCTCAATCAAATTCCAGTTGTTAAACTATACTTCAACAGGCAAACAGAAATGTTTTCTTAATCTACTTCCTTTGTTATATTACATGCTTCTTTAAGGTACACAGTATGCACTTTAATGTGCATCGATAGTGCCAAGCATAGCATATAGTATAGCATGCACTTACAGAACTATTAAATAGGGCTCCTGAGCACTATCAGCACAAAAAGGCACTTACTGCCAAGCCTGGAGACCTAAGTTCAAATCCCAGAACCTACATGAGAGAGGGAGAAAAATGACTTCTGAAAATTTTCCTATGATCTCCACATCTACTGTTCCTGGCCAGTGCAATTAAAAGTTTTTAAAAGGGTTGTGAAATAAATGAAGACTGAGTGAATGAATGATCACAATTTCATTGTCTGTTCCTTGTAGAGTCTTTGTTCCTTCCAGGGTATTATTATCTAGTTGGTTTTTGGAGGCAGAGTTCTGAAAGCCCACTTTTTATTTACCTTATCCTCCCCTTGTATACAATATAAGCTTTCTTTTCTAGTCTACCTACTATGACATATGGTGACAGTTTTATTTCCATTTAAAACTAAATGTCTAATATGTTCTGAATATGCTTTCCTAATTTACAAACATCCAAGAAACACACATATGTTCCTTCTTTTCAGACACTTGAGCTGATAAAACCTCAGAGGTCAAAAACAAGAACAAAACAGTCAAACAAACAACAACACGAGGAAGATAATTCTGTGATCTGGGTAGAGAACCTGATTCAGCGTTTACTTGGATCTGACCACTTACTGGGGCATCATCACTGTTGCTGAATTCTCAAGTTCAATTATTCTCCATCTTTTAACTAATCTGACCCCAACTTGGGGATGAAAAGGGAATTATGTAGTTTCTAACCCTTTCTATTTCCTGTTCCATATGTAATTCCTGTCCATCCCCAACTTGTCTTGAATTCCATATGCCTTGTGTGATTCTTATCATCTCATTTCTTGCTATTTTCCTATAAGAGAACCACTGATAATTTCTTCATCAAATTTTCTAATATTATTTACTAAGATTTACCCAGTTCAATCCATTATCACCTCTCCTGTTCCAGATTATTATTCTTGAGTGTTCTAAGCTGTATTAGTATACTTTGTGGGTGTTACCTGACTTTCTTTAATTATTCAGGATACTAGTCATTTTCACAATGTGATCAGTTAAGAGAATACTGTATAAATGAAAGAAGAGATTCATTAATGTCTATGTTTACCCAAGTGACCCACAAAAGAATTACAAAAAATTTATAAAGCAGTTTAATGTTAATTACACATTGTAAAGGAATAGCCTTATGTGGAAGCTAGGCACGGTTTCTGTCTTAAGGATTAAAGGCATGGACCACCATGCCTTCTGAACACTAGGATTCAGTGTTCAGTGAGTTACAGAAGCAGGTAGGCTGGGGGAGCCACACAGAGGCAGTCAGAGAGTCAGCCAGAATCTGCCAGAGTCAGAAGAGTTCAGTCAGAAACAGTAAGTGGCTCAGAAGGTCAATTTTAACCAGGCAGCTTGAAGAAGAGAATGATCCAGAACAAGAGAGGTTGAACCAGAAGAATCTGAGTTCAGAAGGAGCTAGTCAGAGTGGCAATAGCAAAGGACTGGATGACAGGATGATTGCACTGGATTTGATGTTTCAAATATAAGAAATATTCAGTGAATATTACTTCTTATTTTACTGTGGGTATGCTTGATACATTTCTCTATTTCAATGTACTTGAACTATGAATGAACAACTATGAATAATCATTGCAATTTTTATATTTTTAAAAATTATTTTGGCATATTTATAATGAATCTTGCACTAAATTCTTAACCAAGAATGAACCTCTCAATAATAAAGTTGTTTGAGTGAGTAGGTGAATTCCTTCGTGATGGCCTAATTGTTTTAAAATCCTCCAAACGCCTTTGTAGAGGCACAAGGTGAGAGTTCCTTTTGTGACCACATAATAGTACCCTTGATTAAGATATATCTGAAATAATCCATTCATTTCAATGACAGAGAAAAAAATTCCCCAATACCAATCAAACACCTTGTAAGAACTGCAATATGTGTTATACTGATCAAATTCTAAAATGATTATCTTTCCAAAGAGACAGGATTTCCTGGAGGTGTCTGAACACTTTTCAATGAAGCATTAGAATGCAAACCAAAGTACTGTGTTTTCTCCTCAGAGAGCTGGCTTTTTGTGTGTGTGTATGTGTGTGTGTGTGTGTGTGTGTGTGTTATTACTATAAAACAATGTCCTTTGAAAAGAAAAAACTTGATTTTCAGATTATAAGGCTTAAAGTTTTTGAAAGTCAGATGTTTAGGGATTTATGTTTTCCTTTCTTCCACAGCGATGAAAAGCTGGCTTGCTGGATTGCCTCCCTTTTCTGTGTACTGTCTACTATTAGTAGACTTGTCTTCTTCCTTATCCCATCTGAGTGTTTAATATAAAGATCCTAGTGTTCAAGTAGAGCCAATCCATATCTAACCCCCACCTAACCACTATCCTTACAGAGCGAACAAACAAACCAAAAACAGCTCTTGCGTTTCATTTTCAGAGAACCCTAGAAAAACATTTTTCCTTTAGGTTTATTCTTAGCTTTTGTATTATTGAGAAATTGCTTCAGTTATGAAAGATAATCTTACTGATATAAGTCAGTAAAAATGACTTGTTCAAACCACTTTTATTAAATACCTAAGTCAATGAAATTGATTTGTAGATCTTCAAAAGTATTTTTTAAAGTCTGATTGCAGGATCAAAATGATTAAGGAAAAAAATCTATTTTGTTTGTTTTATCTTTTATATAAAAGACATGAAATTAAAGAACATTGAATTCTTTCTCCTGTTCACTGAAATACTAATATTATAAATAATGATAAATGGGCTTGGTAAAAGTTTCTTACTTTCAAATATATAATGGTTGTTGGCCCAAATAAAATACATGAGTAAATGTATATAGAAGGATGTATGCTAATATATGCATAGAAATATTTTATCATAAATATGGACCATTAATTATGAAGTGCTATAGTCAAATTGATAGCCAATTTTTCTCTGCAATCTAATTTCATACTGTACATTATTCTCATCTTCTTCTAACTAAAATATGAGTAAAGGATTTTTTTAAATGAAAATAATACCTTTTTTATTTTTCTATTTGTTTCAGTATCATATTTAAGGGAAAACAAGAGTGAAACATAGTATAATCTGAAGAAATAATAATATCTAACCAGCACGTTTTTAAAAACCATCTCTTACTATACACATGCATTCAGCTGTTCATTTTAGTGTCAGGCAGCAAGCCCTTGTGTATTTTTCAGATGAGTCTAATTCTAGAAAGATTATAAACCTTTCTAAAAGTTAATGGCCCAGGAAAAATCTTCCTATAAACAAACCATTTCTATTCATGAATTTTAATTAGCTGAGGTATTTAAGCTAAGATTCAAAGCTTCCCCTATAGAGGGGGGTTATTCTTTTATTCTTTAAAACTGTAGCATAATTCAGGAACAGAAGCTCTAGGAGATAAATGAGGAGCACTGTGCTGTCAAACTTAAATGTACATTAGAATCCTGTGGAAAGCTGGTTAAAAATACATATGCCCAGACTACATTCTCAGAGACTCAGCCTCAGTAGGCTTTGGCTAGGACATAGGCACTTGCATTTTTAATGAGCAACTCAGTTCATTTTGTCAGAGATGCCCTTGAGTACACTCAGATTTCGTGCTGTTTAAGAGTTAGTCTGAGATATTTTGTAGCAAGAAAGTAAGCTGAATATTTTGGCCCAAATCCCACACAACTTCTTAGGGGAAATATATGTATGTGTGTGTGTGTGTGTGTGTGTGTGTGTGTGTGTGTGTATATATATATATACACATATATATATATATATATATATATATATATATATATATCTCTATATATATATATATATATATACATGTTTTCCCCCTCAGTTTAGAATCAGATTTTTTAAAACAGAGATAGGCAGAATCATTCTCTTTACTTTACAAACATGAAAATGATAAAAGTCACCAAAATAAAAAATAGTGGAGACTGCAATGGGAGGAAATAACTCTATCAAAATTCTTTGAAAAAGTTTTTTTTTTTTAAAGAAAAGATATTCACAATAGTTACCCAGTTATGGAGTCTAGAAAACTAACACATAGAATCAAAATTATCATTGCTGTGTAAAATAAGCAAAGTAAAAATTAGAAAAGAACTTTCTATTTATAAAAATAACATTTGTTTAACATAGTCTTACAATTTTTTATTTCTTTTATTTTTTGAGATTCTAATATAATCATACTATGTTCCCCTTCCTTTTCCTTCTTCCAAACCCTTCTATATATACCTCTTCACTTTCTTTCAAATTCATGGCATCTTTTAAAATTAACTGTTGATATATGCATATATGTATATATTTACTTCTTATATTAATTACTATCAGTATACTCATTGTGTGTAAATATTATACAATTATCTTTTTAGTGTCTGAAGGCAAAACTACTTAAAAGCAAATATTTATCAATCTTATCTTTGAAGCAATTATTTAATCAGTTTATTGGCTGTGATATTTTATGTCATTTCATAATGGTATTCAGTTTAAAGTGTTTTAAAAGAGAAAGTAGACTAGCATTGCTGATCTTTGCAAGATAAAACTCAATTATATTTTTCTCGTAGGTAATATTTATTTTCAGCAGTCCAACAATAATAATCTATTGTAAATAATCAATGAAACACAGATATCCATTTTATTCATTTAGATTATTAAATATTTAGGCCTTTCTATAATATCTTCTTTTTTAATTGGTGAGTCAACTGATTTTCTTAATCTGTTTTGGTTTTTTAAAAACTATGGTAACCATTTTCTCTTCTTACCTACATCCTTTTCATCTATCTGTTGCTCAATGATTCGGGAACTCTTTTGTAGGGTAAATTCCATAGAAACTGCTAAGTACTCAGCCATGAAAGATATAAAGTATAAGAAAAATGAAGGCAACTTGTAGACAATGTGATACAGCAGAAAAAAAATGCTAAGTGTAAAGGTAGAGACCCAGCCACCTCTAACTAGGTTACTGGAACAAGAGCCCATCAAAATTTTGTTGGTCCTGACACTACAATACTTGTGGTTTTCTTTAATGTAAAGTTGCAGTGTGGGTCTTGAAAGCAACTTATGACCATAAAGTACTCAGAAGCCTATGAATATGCTTTTTTACTATCTGACAAGTTTGCCTCTAGAGAGCAATCATGATCCCTAATCCTGATGAGTGTAAAATGTAAGATATGTGGTCAGCAAGGCTGTACTATCAGATTAATTAAAGAGATCAAAAATAAAATCACATATGAACATTGGAGAAGTTGAACAGGTGCCTACATAGAGTCTTCATCCTTACATTCTAAGGCCTTTAGTATAGGAAGGTACTCTGCATGCATAAACATCAATCCAGCAATGAACTCTGATCTACCTGCCTGTAAGATATGATAGAACAATGGTGTCATAAAGCTTGTGGGAAAAACCAACCAATGTCTGATTTGACTTAAGGCCCACCCCATGGCATGGCACTCATACCCGACATTTCCTGGGTGACCCAGAACCTGAGACTAGATAGTTCAGGGACCTAAAGTAAAATGAAATAATATTGGTCTGAAATAAAAGTGGCAATAGAATGACTCCTAATGACATTCTGCTTTATTCATAGATCAGTGTTTTGCTCAGCTATCATCAGGTAAGCTTCCTTCTGCAGCAGACTAAACAAATACAGACCCACAGCCAGACATTATGCAGAGAGTGAGAGAACTTGAACACTCATCCCTAAATGGATATCTTCACCAAAGAACTTTCCAGAGGGTTCAGAGAAACCTGTGGAAGAGGAAACAGAAAGACTGGAGGAGCCAGAGGGATAGAGGGCACCAAGAAAACAAGGCCTTCTAAGTCAACACTATCAAGGCTCATATAAACTCACAGAGACTGAAGCAACAAGCACAGGGTATCATGCCTGCACCCTGTGAATATATTATGTCTTTAGTGTTGAATAGGATTGCTGAGTATGAGACTGAGTGAGTCTCTCTTTCTTGTGCCTATTCATGAATTCTTTTCCTTTTGTTTGTTTTGCTTGATTCCAAGATATTAGTTTATGTTTTATCTTATTATATCATTTCATATTATATTTTATTACTATCCCTCATGAGCCCATTTGTTTTCTAATAAGAGGCAGAAGGAGAGTGGATCCACAAGGATGGGAGGGAAAGTGGGGAGATGCTGGAGAAGTAGAAGGAGAGGAAACTGTAATCAGGATATATTATGTGAGAAAAAAAACCAATTTTCATTAAAAGGAAAAAATGAAAGCACATATTGGCACGCACGAATGCCTTTTTATTACTTCTTTTAAGTTTTGAGATTACAATATACTTACATTATTTTCACTTTCTTTTCTTCCAAAAAGGTTTCTCCAAACCTTCCCATGTACCATCCTTGTTGTCTTTCAATTTAATGGCCTCTTCCTTCATTGATTGTTGTTATGTGCATATATGTATATACATATATATGTGTTAATATTACCTGTTCAGTCTGTATAACGTTGCCTGTGTGTGTGTTTTCTGGGCTACCATTTAGTACTGGATAACTAGCTGCTGTGGTCTTCCCTAGGGAAGACTGTTTCTCCCACTCTCAGCATGCCTTAAGTGCTGATAGTTCTTTGTGTACGGTAGAGTTCTTACAGTGTTTCCCCACATCGACTTTAGCATATTTTTTGTTTTCCTTATTTAGCTCATGTTTAGGCAGTCATGTTGGCAAGACTTTCTGTGTGCAGAAAATCATTGCTCTTATTAGGGTTGACTGCAGCAGATAGCTCAAGCAGAAAATGTTTGATATATGTCTAGTTGTTTCACATTTCAGGATTATTTTTGGTTTATTTATTTGTTTTTTTTGTGGGGTCATGCATACAGTGGTTGAAAGGAATATGTCTTCTCCTTCCACGTGGATCCCAGGGATCAATTTTAGATTGTCAGGCTTAGTGGCAAGCATGTTTATGTGATAAATCATTCCAATCAGTCTTTTCCCTCTATGGTCTCTCTGGATATCAAGCAAAGAAGCTAACACCTGTCCTTCTAAGTCTTGTTAATTCTGGCTCATTCATTGACTAGCTTTGTCACAGTACATGCATATATTGCCACTCATTACCTTTGGTCACATTGTTCCACCCATATTCCACCTATATTTTCTTCTCCACAATTGTTACTACACTCCCTTTCTGCCAGAACCTTCACACTTCCTGCCGTACTATGCTTCCTTTGTGTTGTACCACCCTTGATATTTACTTCCTTGGTTGGTACAAATTTTGGCAGATGGAAATTATAAAAGCTTTAAGGTAAGATATCTTTATTACTTCAGAGGTTGGTGCAATACCCTGCATACCACAATTAATCTATATTACATGTAAATATGTTCTATGTCTCTGTTCTTATCAAATTCCTTCTGTTAAGTATTAGATGATGTTTTCTACCTTACCGGCCATATGTGTCACTCTTGAAATTGTAGTGTCTTCCAATGTAGCAAAGCCAATGAGCCTTACATAACAATGGAATGGATCAGCATGATTATGTTCCAATAAAATAGTTTATAGTCATGTAAGTTAATCTTACATGACTATAGTTAACTATTATCACTAATGGTTAACTATTTCCACAATATACAATTCTTGGATGCATTTATAAATGTATAGATCATTATTTGAAATCTGGCTTTTAAACCTTGCTCTGTATCCTGCATACTAAATGTCACTGCAGGGATGACTGTCAGACACTTTTCATCACAGTCATGATTTCAACCTCTGTTCACCCTCCGGGTGTTCCTTCACTATTCAACAATTACCAAGAGAGCTTTCATCTTGAACAGTTTTCCAGGCTTCTCTTCTGAATTAGTCTTATTTCTCTTGGCACATGTCCCTTCTTTTTCTGGTTGTTATGCCTGTAACTTGTCTTATCTTTAGGATGTATGTTAAGTAGCACCCTTGTACCCTGTGCAATGTCTTATTTCAATCTGCCAACAGAGTTCACAGCATGCCTTTTGTTAGCAGGATACAAAAGACATTGACTACATCATAGTTTAGGGTTGTTAATTCTTACCGGATTTCTCAGGCAATCTTCTTAGATTTTATTTTTGGTACTATTTTTGAGTACCTGATGTATTCTGTGTTAATTTTAAATCTTCAACAATCACTACTATTTGCAGATGAGCTCTAACCCCAGTCAAGAATCTAAATATCTTTACAATGACTTTGATGTTTTAACTTTACCTCTTATTCAAACAAATCAATTCACTGAATTTTCTTAAAAGATTAAGATTTACATTTGCCTTCATCATTGGATAATTCAGTATTGCATTCTTCCACATAATCATTCATTAAACAATCAACAAATATTGAAGGACTAATAATATTCAGAACATCTTAAGGCAGCTATAAAATGTATGCAGATAGACTCTTCTCTCAAAGAACATGCACATCAATGTGAGTCACAGAAAAAATTTAAACATAATTCTCTTCAACCACTGCTAGAGTTGGGGTATCACTTCCCAGAATAGGGAGAAAGATAGGACTTCCCATAGACAGGTGACTTTTGATCAATGAAGTGGAAATATGGAGAATTTTACCATGACAGAAGTCAGGTTTGTCAAGACATGTAAATATACAGATACAATTCAGTAATGTGAAAGGAACATGCAGGGGAGGAACTGTGTGCTGGCAACAATCTTAAGACTGTGTTCTTTAGACTGGAACACAGTGAATTAATTCTAATGTCAATGCTGTCACTTACTATCTCTGTAGCCCTAGTCTCTTTAGCTCTGACCTTTATCTGTAAAGTGGGAATAATGGTGAGACTTACCTCATAAGAGTTTAAGAAATAATAATATATTATTATTATATAATTATTATATAATTAGTAAAATAAAAGTTGCTTGTAGAATTATTTTAATTATAATCATCTCCATTATTTTAGTGCTCTTATATCATTCTTCAGTACTACGGGACATATGGGTGGTAACATGAATGGACTCAGATAAATATATTTGCTATATAGAATTTTTGGCTGACTGTAGTTCAAATATTCAGGCTGTATTTTGGAGTGGCTATGTCAGAATTACTGAGGGAGAGACTGAAATATCAGTAAAACTTCCTAACTAATTTCAAGATTAAGTCAAGAATTATCTGGAAGTGATCTTCCTTTTGGAACTTATCATACCACTTACCACATAATTCATAGTGCCATATCTAATTCCAAACCAGCTTTAAAAAGATTCACAAAATTTACTCAGAGATTTTGGTTCCTTGTTCCTGGATTATATAATCAAATTATAATTAATTTGGGTTATTTTAACATAGGTGACATGCATATCACGTTTATAAGACTCTAAATCTTGTGTGTGGCACATAGTATATACTTGTTCACATTATAAATTTTATGTATATGTTGCTTCATTTGCACAGTAGAATTTCTTGGAGTGTGGGGATCAGTGTTTAGCACCAGAAAACCCAGATAAAATGAAGGCACAATTTCCACAGTTCCTTAGGTGCATATTTAATAATTATCCCTTCACTGAGTTCATTAGAGAAAGAAAGGCAGCTCTCCAGTGGCAATTTTCAAACTACATGTTACAGTGGTTGTTGTTAAGTTACATTTGTCAGCAAAAACAGAAGAATTAAGACTACCTGGCTGTAAAATAGAAGCCATCTCAAGCCTATGATTTTGCTGGTTGCCCCCAGTACTCTCTATTGCAAATCTCCAAGGGTCCTGACATGGCCTGCTAAAACAGTATGACATCTTACCCAAATAAACTTATTCTGTCTGACAAGACCCACAGTTTCAGTCATTAGAAGCTTCATTTAAAAGAGTTTTATACCAGAGCTAAGTAAATTCCAGTTCTATATTAGTACATGCTAATATTGAGGAAATATTATTGAGGAAATTCCAAAGTGGTGCTGAGAGTCAGTGTTAAGTCTTAAGTGTTTACTCCTGAGGAATCAGGCTGAAATGAATTTGTTGTTTCTCCAATGTTGAAGGTCTCTGTGTGGTAATACCCAGCAAGTGAGCAGCAATATTAGTTTTTTTCCCCTATGTCTATAAGGAAATAAAACAAATAAGTGAATGACTAAAGTGAGAATCATAGATGACTACAGCTATCTCAGCCTTCCGCTGTTCAGTGTGAGAAGCAGTAATTGCATGGTCCTGCATTTTTAGACCTGAAGACTAATGTGGAGTACATCAATGACACTTCCTTACTCCTATAATATTTGAAGAAAATTCTATTTCTTCACAGTACACTTCCATTTTTTCTTACTAATAATTTTAAAGCTATTCAAATAATGAAGTCTTCTAATGTGGTAAAATACTAGCTTACCAGTATGCAAATGAGGTTTTAGCTTTCACACTCTCTCCAGGCTTAGTATAAGGTGTACCTTCTAACATTCAAACATTTACCCAAAGACACACAGCCCAAGAGATCATGAGTCCCTGTGTCTCTGAAAAAATCAGTAGATAAATTACTTTGCTATGCTACTTTGCACCTTTTCCTTCAAGATTTTTCCCCAGTCAGGTCCATTTGAATAAAATATTTGTGTATAGAAGCTCTTAAGCACTGATCTCATTTGGACTTAAGATACATTCAGGAAGATGCTGACTTGGATCTCTTAATGATGCTGATTTGTTATTAGATATGGCACTGCAGATTAAGTAATTAACTGGTACCCTAGTTTCAGAAGGAAGTTCATTTACAGTTAGTTCCATGTCCCCAGTTTTGACTTTATCCTGGAATAATAATGGTTTATTGATGTTTGAGTCTCATTCTAAGAGATTTCAACATCACTGTTCCAAAACAACCTGAAGACTGGGACTATCCTCAGCCAATGAAACAACATCATTTATTTATATAACCATTCATAATATTGTACTTCTAATAACCTATCTCTCCCTTAGCAATAATGAGTGATGTAAGAGCTCCAAGACGGTGGACAAGAGTGGTATGAGTAAAGTAATTTTACAGTTAACACTTATTTTGTTAGTTCACAAATTAGTTCACAAATATACTATTATTTAATATAATCACATGTGGTAAGTGTAATCATTATTTCCATGCTAGGAGTGTCATATCAAAGATGCTTGGATACAGCAGATCCCTGGGCTATGTCTAACGCCTAAAGTCATATCTTAAGAAAATATTAGAAGAAGGAATTATCTAAATTGTCTTCTGTCTGTCAGTTTTCAAATGATTTAAAGAAGACATCCTTTCTTACACTAACACCTTGGGATTCTTTTACAATTTCAACAAGTTTTCACTAAACAGATATTTCAAATAATTTTCACACTCTCTGAGTTAAGATGATGGATACATTTATAGTTTTAAATCTAATTGAGAATACTACTTACATTTAAAATTTAGCATGGCTCCAAGCAGCATTGTTATCCTTATCATCAACATGACATTTTTCTTGATTTCCCAGGGTGAGTCATCAACTTAACAACCATCAACTTAAGTGGGTAAGAGAATGTCTGCTTCCCTCAGGTTTTTGATCTGGCTGCCTCCTATCTATTCTCCCTGTGTCCTTTTTCAATATGGTAATGACAGTCGTCCTGTTAACACACAAGACATACAAGGAAACATCTGTGGTCTAGGATTCTGATATCTCCCTTAACCTTCTGAGAAATCCAAAGCCCTCACATTGGACATACACAGACTCTTGTACAGTTTCTATGTGATCTGGTCTCCCTAACACATACCTCCTCCAGTCAATGACCCCTGAAATTCTCTACCATACTTCTGCCTCAAGAAGTTAACTCCTGACATACCTTCTCTCCAGATTACTGTTGCTGAGAGCACTACGGATTGAATCCCTCATCTCCTTCATTCTTCACTCACCTCATCTTCACAGTGACATCTTTACTAATCTTGTATAAAGTTGCACATCCTCCTGTGTTCCTAAATAAAACTTTAATTCCCATCTTCACTACTTCCAATATATTTTTAGCACTGATGTTGCAACTCATTTTAAATTGAACTAGTAGATTATTGCTAATTATCAATCTCTTCCTTGCTATCAATGATTTTAAAAGCAGAGTTTTCATTTAGTGATTCCCTTCATGGTTATCTCTAGTCCCTGCCAATCAGTGAATATTTATCCAGTGAATGATTTTCCATGTACAGACATTGGTCTCCTAATGAACCGACTCCTTCAGTATTTCTTGGATCAATCCTATCCATCACAAATGCTTTTGTTTGGAAAGTTATTGTATTTTTGCTTGAGTTACTGCCCCCACAATGCTTCTCGCTTATGCGTTGCATTCTCTATCTTGCTGTAAGAATGATATTTCTTTTCAATTTTGTTCAATGCCTCTGTTTCATAAGTAAAGGCTATACATTATGACATGCCACTCCACATTCTATTTGCGTGGTCCCTAGATGCCACATCCCAGCCACCTGTGAAAGTCTCATCTCTCACCTCTGTGCCTTCGTGCACATGCAGCTTCTCCCACCTGCAACAATTCTCATTCCAGGCCATGCTTATTATGCTCTATCCTTCCATCAAGCTGAGTATCAGTTATTACATTCTTAGTGAATTATTCTCCCAGCCAAAAACAATTTTCTTCTCTCAACAGATTCGGCCACAACATAATTAGATATGCTTGTCATAGCTTCCTTATTAGTTTACAAGCTCATTATCTCAAGTGTCAAGGAAATCATCCTCTTAGGCAGTCATTATATTCACTTTATTGAATTTTATGTTCTTTATTTGCATTCTGCTTGATTTTAACAAAATATATTTTATATCCTTATTAACTGTATTGATAAAATTAAACATGACACTTCTATAAGTAGAAGTCTATTGCATACGTTAGAGAAATGCAAAAGAGTAGCCATTGATCCATTTCTCAACAATTCTGAAGCTTCATGTGTCAGAAGCATCCTTGTTAATGATTGCTATGTGGACACTGACACCAAAAGCAGTGTCCAGATATTCCTTTGGAAGGAAAATCATAGTATTTAAACATGTCAATAATTGCTGGTCTTTCCTTTACTCGGATGTTACAAAAATATAATGTTCATTTTAAATAGCCTATTGAGTATTTTAAAATTTCTGGTTTTATTTCAATATATTATATAGCAAATGTAATTCTTAATTTAATTTTTTCACTGTTTCTAACTACAGACCCATATATGAATTACAAATTCTTTCAGTCAGATTGTAGATAATGGTTTAATATATTTGCTGTTTAATTATATATTTATTATAGGATTTCAGTTGTTGCTTAAATTATCTGTATTTGGTCATTTTTTTATAATGCATATTGTTTAAGAAATCCATGTTAACCCTATTATTATATCATAGAAAATAAAATCCAGGTTATTCAAAACCTAATATTAAAATGACTTTGAGAAATATTGAAAAGATTAGATGATCTATGTTGACAGTGTATGTAGGAAACAGGAGGCTATAAGGGCAAATAAAATTCAGAAAACATGGTGCTGATATGGATATCCAGTATGAGGCAGCTAAAACACAGCAGTCACTGAACATCTGAGACAGTGTCAGCTAACCGTGGTTCATACCTGATATCTGGAGAACCAAAGGTAAGCAGTGATATAATCACTATACAACTATTCCTGAAAAAATGCTGCCTTTATCCAGTCTTAAATAAATATGAACTTGAGGTCAGAGGTCAGAGTCTTTTGCTAGCCATCTAGTATAGATGCCTACTTGTAGCTTGCATGCTAGTCTGTTATTGCGCTTGTGCTCATCCATATGTGACCAATGTGAGTCTGTGTACCTGTTAGAACTTTCCTGTGTACTATCCTGTATGACTATAAAAAATGTATGTCTTATTTGCGATGATTGCCTGTAATCTCTTCAACCTCCTGACCTCCTGGGGTCATCCTCTTTCCCCAGCACTGTTGCTCAGAGGTCATAGAGTACAAAAGCATTTCCCAAACAATGCAGACAAAGAAAAGCTATAGGGGCAATTTAAAACTATAGTTTTCATGTAGACAAATTGTATATAAGTTTATCAGCATCAGTGATTTTCATCGATATATTTTGAGTGCAATCATTGTCCTCTAAGAAGCAGGTAAAGTTTACTTAGACTTTCCTTAAGGAAAATAAATGAAGTATGTTAATTATTTTAGAAAAAATTTGAAGTTTTTACGTGGTTTTTTTTTTTTAATCAGTCCCAGTGTTTTGGTTTCATTTTTGTTGCTGTGGCAAATATTCTGAACAAAAGCAGCTATGGGGGCAAAAGAGTTTATTTGGCTCACAATTTAAAGGTGTAGCCAATCATGTTATAGAAGTCATGGTAAGAACTAAAGCATCATATCCTAACAAAGAAGAGATCTGTGGATTCTTGCTTGCCAGTTCTCCCAAAACTCTACTAGCACTTTTCAACTCCAGAGTCTTGAAAAGGAGAACAGTACTTCCCACAGTGGGTTAGGTCTTTCTATATCAATTAACAATTAACATAATTCTTCATAAGGCATGCCCACAGGCCAACTTGACATAGATCATTTCTCATTAAGTCTTTTATTCCCAGATGACTCTAGATTGTATCAAGCTGACAGTTACAACTAACCAGCATAACTAGTATACCAGTTTATAGTGTTAAGTTCATCTTACTTTCGATTATAAGTTCTACACTTATCTGCATAGAAGACAAAAATACTATTGGCTTTTGTAAATTGATTGTATGCAAAGATAAATCTGAGACCTCTTACTGATTCATGTAGTTTAATACTCAATGATTTTGGATTTTTTTATACAAATAATAATATGTCTGAATAATGTAATTTAAACTTAATCTCTCTTCTCATTTTAGTCCATCTTTAGATTATGGAAATTGATCAAAAATCAGAACAAAATAGTGATACTTGAGAATTTGTCATGCCCTCAATTCATCTGGATTTCAACCATGGGGTAGAATTTTAAAATATATCCTGTTTGGTTTAAGAGTACCCAATTCTATTTCATTTCTGCCAACAGTTCACATCATAAAATAAAGTTGTCAAAATTGTGAAAGAATTTTCCTGCATCTATGTGAATGATCGAATTTTTCACTTAAATTGATAGAGTGATGAATCTCATTACAAAATCTCCTTTTAAAATAGCTTGGAATTCTTGGAACAAAACAATGACATACTCAATACTTTTATACTCATTGCACTTTGCCTGCTGTTTTTAGTCTGTATTTCTTTATGTATTTACTTTTATGTAGATTTTTGGTTAATTTGAATTAGTTTTATAAACAAAGTAGAATCCCCTCTTTTTCCTAATCCATTGAGAAAGTTTCATAAATTTGGGATTTTCTCATATGTCTTGAGCATACTACAATTTACTTTTTATTTCTCAGAAATACCACTATATACTGTTATTTTGTTCCTGACTTGTTTTGTTCCCAGATTACTAGATGTATATGTTATACCTATTTCCACCTTTCATTACTGTCTTCTGATTGCCTTGCTTTCTCTTGGTTTGTGAAAATGAAATCAATCCATTCACAAAAGTTTCTAGAAGCAGAAGAGGTAAAATTTGAGAAACACACAGCCGTTTAAAAATCACAAACTTTCTAAAACTGCTTAAACAAACCATGTTATCTATCTCTGTTCAATGGAACAATGAGTATGGGTAGTGTGTGCAAATTTTCTATTTATTTTATAAAATTTCTAAGTTTTACCTATTCCCTTAATGTTAGAAAGTAACTAAGTATTTTATCATTTTATTATTTTGTGTTATTTATGATAATATTCTTTTGAATATTTGAAAGATTTTTTTCAATAGGAAAAACATTAAAGAAGGCAAAGAAAAGTAAAATGAAATTCCAGCCACCAGCCACCATGTGGCTTGTAGTTACTAATTATGGAACTAGAATGAAGAAAATGGATCTCAGAGAAAACCTGAAAGCCCAAGATCACCCAACCCAGCAGGGAGTTAGGGTAAGCACTGTTGTGTTTAGTGCAATGTTGCTCACAATAGCCAGGAAATAGAAGCAATCTAATCTTTCAGCAAATGAATTTTTTAAAAAAATTGACACCTAGTCACATACATTCACTCTTTCCAGTGTTAAAGAAATAAACTCCACCATTTGCAACATCGTGAATGCATCTTGAGTTCATTATGTTGGGAAAACTAAACCAGATATAGAAACAGAATTGTCTCTATTTCTCAAATAAGAAAATGCAAAACTCATAACTAGAATGGTGGCTTCCAGGATACTCAATTGGGAATGGAGTCAGATGCTAAGATAAAAAACAAGCAAACAAACAAGCAACAACAACAACAAAAACTATGGAGACCATACATACGTAATAGAAACTGTCAGAGTTTGTGATATTATACTATATACTTGAAATTTGTGAAGGATGAATTTCACAAATATTTTCACAACAACAAACAATGTTGTATTTGAAGTGTTATGTTACCTAGTTTTATTGTATTAACCATGCTGCAATATATATATATATATATATATATATATATATATATATATATATATATATATATATATATGCATATATTATATATATATATATATGCATATATAGATAGATATAGATCTATAGATATAGTTATAACACAAAACATTACCTAATAAACTTAAATATCTGCAATGCTCATTTGTCAAACATCAAAATAAAACTGGATATTTTATAGGAAAAATAGATAAATTCAAACAAAAAAAACCTGATAAAACAGCTAAGTGATATGCATTACTAATAAAAAGTCCATGTCAGATAAACATTGACTATGTGATTTTTCACAACTATGCTCTTTATGATAATTTATCATTTTGTGACACTCAACCTTCCTAATCATATTGTAATTAGATTTGCACATAGCCATCTGCTGGAAAAATAATCTTGACTAAATTGCATAATGTATAAAGTACAAGTATATGCTGTTTTCTTTAAAATAGTATATTACAGGAAAATAATCTATATTTTTCAACTGTACACAGTTGAAGTTCATGTTCATTGTATGGTTTAGATATTCAAGCGAACAATTTTTGGAGTTTGTCTTTCATTCTATTAACTTTATTTACTGCATTCTATTTACTAAGATGAAGTCTAAGGATAATGTTAAAGAACTCCATAGCATTAGAGTGAGAAACTTTTTTCTAGCATGTAGTTTATTTGGTCGAATTTATTTCTATCTTTCCCTTGTCTCTCATTCTTCCTCCCTTCCTTTTGTATTTCTCTTATTTCTTTTATTTATTGAACAAGTGAAATCTGGGTTGCCTTGGAGTACAATCTTAACACCTCATAAGTCAAGGCTGAGGAACAGAGGTTTGAAGCCAGCCTAGACTATGTGAGATCTTGTTTAAAACAAACCAAACACAGCCGGGTGGTGGTGGTACATGCCTTTAATCCCAGTATTTGGGAGGCAGAGGCAGGTGGATCTCTGTGAGTTCTAAGCCAGCCTATTCTATAGAGTGAGTTCCAGGACAGCTAGAGTTACAAAACTCTGTCTTGAAAAAACTGAAAGGAAAAGGAAAATCAAAAACCAAAAACAACAGCAACAACAAATAACAGAAAAAGAAAAACAAATAAAAAATGCATTTTAATAAGAATCTCTGTGGATTGTAATACAATTTCAACAGAGAGGAAGACTTGGCCAATGAAGCCTGAGAACATCTATATCTGTCGTTCTCATTCTTCCTAATGCTGTGACTCTTTAATACAGTTCCTTATGTTGTGGTGACCCCCAACCATAAAAATTATTGTTGCTACTTCATAACTGTACTTGCGCTACTGTTATGAATTGGAATGTAAATATCTGATATTCTGACAGACTTAGGCTACTCTATGAAAGGATTATTTGGCCTTTAAAGGGTCACGACCCAGAGGGTGAGACCCTCTGATATACAGAACATTATTTTTATCATCTGTATTCTTTCAGCCTAAGTTTAAGGAGAGTTTTCTTAAGCAAAACAGCTTTGAGATTGCTTGTTTTACAAACATGGAGAGGTATAGTCGTGCATGTAAAAGCAAATAGTACCATATTTAGTATACAGAAATTGGTTAATCAAAAGTCAATTTTTGCTCACAGATTTGGTTAAAGAGAAAATAATCATATTCATTGTTAAACAGTTTTGAACTGTGAGTTAAGAAAGATACTCAAGAAAAACAGAGGAGAGCATGAACAACTTTCTGCTAAGATAGATCAGGAGTATTTGGCTGAGTCTTATAGGATAAATAGAATTGTGCAGGATGAAGAAAAGTTAGGAAGCGTCTCAGGCCCATTTATGTAGTATGTAGCATGGTATGCTGGAGAAGTAGTTAGACACAACAGAGCAAAATGGACTACAAAAACCCATGAATCACCACCTAAGAAGCCTAATATGGTAACCCAGTGCAAATACTGAGACCATCAATCAGTTTTTTGGGTGGGCTTGGAGCAATCCACGTGGCCAGGTATATTCAGTAACAGACACGTTTATTGGTGTCTTTGTGGGTAAAAACAAAAAATGCAAGGGGAATATACATCTGCATAAGAAAAAGTATGCAGCTAACCCAGGGTAGGAGGATAGAATATAAACGATCTCACTGTACAGTACATTGTGAAAGGAGCAGTGTACTGTAGTTTTGCAGCTTAGCATTAAGATCTGTTAGTGTTCTCTTGGTAATTGCTTAAGAGCATCTGTGTCATAACTGTCTCTGTTCTTAGAAGACTATTTCAGAGTGTCAAATACATAAAGTCACCCACTTATATTTTACAAGTGTCTATTCTAACCATACTCTGGCTCTTAAGATTTAACAAAGTCCCTAAAGTGGAGAACAGACAGCTTTGGTTGGAGTACGCACAGCTAGATAGCTATCCCTGGCAAGATAGAGACTGCCTGGAATTACAGATAATGTATGACATCAACCCTCTGGTCCTACATTAGGACTGAGTCCTGTCTTTGGTTTTTGAATTTGAGAAGATAAGACCATAGAGTCAATTCTACATTAAGTCTACAATTCAAAAAGAAAGACCTTTAATGGGGACAAATATTATACAGGACTGGAAAAAGAGGATGAAATACAAGATCATAGCAGGATACATGAGAACAACTGCTTATGATGAGGGAAGTTGCTTCACTTCCACACTCTGCTAATACATTTGCCTCTCTGCTACCTACTGTCTGCTCTAAGGACTCACCTGCTGAGATCAGGCTGGTGAGTCCCTATACAGAGAGGCAAGTCATCACACCAGGTTCCCGGATGCCTGCTGTAGAGCATGTGAATGGTAAATGGGCTCTCAAGATTTCAGTTTTATCTGATCATACACTGTCTGATCTGATTGCTCTGATTCAGATATGGCTACATTTTCACTTTCTTCTCATGGCTCACCCTGAGATTGAAAAGTTATGAGCCCCTCCTGCTGATCTATTGCTTCTGTTTAAAAGCAGGGGAGTTAGCTAGTGGCCGGAACAAAGAACAGTTCTTCAAGGGGAACCACTAGTGCTGGGGTTTCAGCTCTGCAGAGTTCTGAGGACAGAGGTGTATAACAGCCGTGAATGAAAGGAACATTCCTCTTCATGCTAAGGCTCAGGCAATGTACAATTTCAAGAACAAAATCAAACTGAGTTGACTTATTTATTATGATTTATTTGTTTTTATTGTTATATGTGTGAGTGTTTTACCTGGAGGCCAGAAGAGAATGTTGGAACTCCTGAAACTACAATGATCCACAGTTGTGAGCTTCCATGTAAATTCTGGGAGCCAAACTTGGAAGGCCTGCTAAAGCAATGGGTACTTCTAACAGTTGATCCATGCCTCGAAGTCCAAGGTAGCTTATACTGGCAAATAGTTTTACAGGATTAAATCCATAATCAATTAGTCCTATCATATTGGACTGGAGGGAAGAAGCAAGTTATATCACCCCAGCAAAGCAGACAAAAACCCCTCATTACACAGATAGGGAGCAAACAACAGCATGATGTAAAGAACTTCCACGGAGCTTTACCTCTTTTTTAGGCTCCCTTAGTCTCTCAATAGTGCTACTACTAGTACCTAGGCTTTAACACATGAATCTTTGAGTAACATTCATAGTCAAAATTACAGTATGAACCAATTTGTAAAAGGATCCTAGAACTTTGATAATATAACCCTGATGTAACTAGTGTTCTGCAAAGTCTCCTGTGGTTCCATCCTGTGTTATGTTCACAAGTGTTAGAACTTTTGGAAAGTGGGACTTAATGACAGCAATGACTCCAGTGGAAGGATGCCACTGAAAGGAATTTGTAAGCCAGAACCCCTTCCTATGCACAATCCCTTGTGAGCCAGAACCCCTTCCTTGCACAATTCCTTCTTAGTGAAAATGGTGTCCTTACTACAGCTTTCCATTCTTAAACTACTGTATTTATATCAGACTGTTTTGGTACTGATATATGCCTTTTTATTCACTGAGTACATTTTGTTCTTTTGACATCATCATGGTTTGATAAGGTCTCTCCTTGTAAAACCTCTGATTTGCTCAGGTACATATTCTAATAATAGAAATCTGACTACCACAGTCTGGATGGTTAGACTAATATATAAGTTCAGAACTATAAAATGTTATCTCATTCACATTTGAGGTATCACCTGAGTGAATAAAAATAAGTAACTCTGAGCACAGGCAGCTGTAGATTCCACCAGTAAGCATATACAATTTTAAGAGAATAGGAAGGCTTCCTATGAATAATATCTGTTATACCAAAATTTCTTGGTTCTATTTCTAAACTCTAAGCATCAAAACAGATGAAAAATGGTGGCTAGAAAGAATCAGGATTGATATTTCTTTCATGGAGTCAAAGATAAAATTAATTCTAATACAAAGCATGGGATATATCTTTGAAGGAGAAGTGCATGTGACCAATGCCACAGTGCACAAGAGCAATGGGAATACTAGTCTAGCTTTTGTATTTTTGCCTGTGATTGATTGTTGGTGCAAAGGGAAAAGACAATAGAGATTTTATTGATTTATCTGAACTTCATGTAAAGAGAAAAACAAAATGAGAAAACTATCAGAATAAAAGTTGTTGTACATGTTCACTTCAAAGGTCCCTTGGTGTTTTATTTTTTACAAGTATCAGCATTCAATTCTAAACTTGAGAATTAACAATATATTTATCAATGATATATAAAATTTATAATTCATGGGTAAGGATAAATCACAGGTAAGACTGAGAATGAATGAATAGTTAATTCAATTTCCCTTCTGCACAGTAAACAACTGCATCATTTCCTTGGCATTAGTGATTATAAAAGAAATTATCACTGAAGGATTTGACATAACCAAAGAATTAACTTACTTTTTTCAAGCATCATCTCCAGGGATAATATGAATTCTTGGATCATTATAGCTATGCTAAAATCAATTTAGATTGATCAGAGAAAGAGAGTTTATATAATAATACAGAAAACACTCCAAGGAGTTCAAGTTCCCATAACATGAAAAATTTATAATAAGCTGTTCTATCCTTAAGAGCAAAGGCCAAGATAAATTGAAAATGGCTTGCATATTTTAGTCTAATCTATTATCTTGTGTTTGTTTTTCATTTTTAGAACTTACTTTGATAAAAGTCTTAAGTATTACAAGATAGTTTTATACTATGTGATCTATGTTTAAGACATTAATTCAATGTTTACTTTAAAATTCATATTATATGAAATTTCCTATTTATATAATGAAGACATTAAGTTTTCTCCTTACTTGATAAATCTGAAAGTCACTTACAGGCACTATGAATTTGGAACACTCAAATGCTCCATTTCAAGTGAATATTCAGAGTTAACTGTTGTCTGATTTATATATTAATAGTAACTACCACCAGTATTATCACGATTCAAATCAGCAAGTCCTACTGGAGTCTCCAACATGTCCCACAGAACAGAGGAACAGATCATATTTTGTTGTTCTGCTATCTTTCTTATTTTGGACTGATATATTCTCTCCATTTTCTTCCACAGTTTTATTGAACTTGGTAGTATAAAGTACATGTGGGCTGCCATTTGCTCAGTGTCCAATTACATTTGAGGACTTAAGACCTAATAATCCATTTCAAAGTGTCCCCTAGCTGTAATAAAACAGTCAAAAATCAAAATTCATAAGCGTGTATAAATAGCCACCACTCTTTTCTGGTAACATTTTACTTTACTACCTGTTCCATGCATGTTTTCCACATTATGTATTAAAAGCAGAACAACTTGCTCAGGATATTTGAAAACAGAAAATTAAACTAAAACCGTACAATTTAAATTTGAGGAAAAAAATTGGATGTGAAACACAAATACATATGCCTTTAATATTCTGTCATTGCCAATTTATTAAAGTATTTATATAATCCTCATAGCCTATTCTAATTGTTTTTCTCTATTTCCCTGGGGATAGCACCACTAACCTTTCCTTTTCATTTTCTTTCCAAATAGTCATATTTTACCAAGTGAAATATTAGGTCCTAGATCATCTTCTCTTACTTTGTACTATCTCCTTATATAAGTGCATTGGATTTCAGTTTAAAATGCAATGTGTGTTATTCACTAACAGATAATCACTAACAGTCCACCTTAGTTGTGCATGCAACTCATTTAAATGTTTTACTACAGTTGCAATTTTACATGTCCACAGCCAAACCTCTGAACTCAGTTCTACATATTTCTGCCCTTATCCTCCCTTCTCACATTTTCTCCTTTTACCTGTATGTTCATGGAAACAATAAACTCTGCTTCCTGTCCCGTGATCTACCACATTTAATAAACTTAAACTGCTATCTTGAACCCTCTCTGTATTGCCAATGATCTCACTCTGTCCAATACGATCACTAACCCAGCCATTGACAATAGTGTCTGATTTTCTGCTTCCTTTCTTGCATTTTATGATTGATTTGCTATCATTTTGTCAAATTTCATTATTCCTCATTGCTTCAATTTATAAACCGTTAGTGGTTTCTTATTGAATGTAGAGCAAAGTCCAAACTCCTCTGCATGGCATATAATCAATACTGTGGATTTTTACCCTTTGTTACCTTTCTAACTATTCCCATTCACTATACTTCTTGAACACTAGTATTTTCTTGCAAAACATCAGATTTACCCTAAAGACCTTTGGAAACAAGGATGTTTTCTCTTTTAATGCAGAGTGTCTTCTACATATACTTCAGGTTTCAGACAACTTGGCATTCACTCAGTAAAGTCTTCTTGGTTACCTAAGTTTAGAACTTTGGTCATCCTTTTTATGTTTTTATTCTTCATAGAAACTTCAAAGAGTCATATTGATTTTTAAATAAGTATTTTTTATGTGTGGATAAGTGTAACTTTTGCACTGAACTATATAATCCTTTATGAGGGAGAAAAGGCATACTTGCCTTGTTATTTATTTTATTCTTATCAATTAGCACAGATCTGTCATATAGTATTTTAGCTATTTTGTCAAGAAAACTAGCATCTAGTTTTCTAATGATAACTTTAATTCTTGTCTCTAAAAGTTTATTGAATAAATTAATAATTCTTCAATAGTTAGAAATACCAAAGTAAATTTAACTGTACATACCATATAGAATAAGTATAGGGGTAATGGCTTTGTAAATTAGCTTACTTAATTAGAGGTAGGCAGGCAAGCATAGGGGTTAACTTAGCAAAAGGGACTCCATTTGGTTTGGGCTATGTGCACATCCTTCTAACAGCATTTGGCAGCCTGAAGCCCTTACTTGCATGCACTATGAACTCTCTTAACGTTTTCCAAAAAAAAAAAAAAAAAATCTAACATCCTAGTACTCAGAACTCTAGCTCCAACATCAAGCTGTAAGATCCTGCTTTAAACAATATGTTACTCCCCTTAATCATGCCATTTCCATTCAGACTAAAAGGCAATGGCCTGAAGTAGTAATGGAGTTATTTGCACATCAAAAGAAGTTGTGTCCTCCAAGTGTGAGCCCATTAATCATCTTATGCTTATGCATATTTGGGCATGCATATATCTAACATCAGATTCATTGTTGGAAGGCATGCTGAACAGACAAATGGCTATATAAATCAAATCTCTAAATCAAAAACAGAAAACCACCCAAACTGCACCCATATTAACCAGATTTCATTTACTGATCATATCAAAGGAAGAGCCAAACGATAATGAGTTCTTGATGCCTTCATTCATGTAACTCACTGTCTCTCTTGACAGCATATTCCTTTTCTAATCTTTCCTTTTTAAACTCTTCACTTTGAATAAAATTCTCTTGCTATTTTGAAATTCTGTGTGAGATTTATTTCAATTTCCTGAGTAATTAAAATTCCAAGAACCTAAAAATTCCTGACCCAGAATCTGACTACTGGTTACAATGCCATTTGTGCCATAATTGGGATTTACTATTTGCTTGTCATTTTGTCGAAAAGTTTGAATACATGTGAATCTTCTGTTATCTCTATACTCTGATGGCATAGGACAGTACTATCATTCTCAATTAGTAGTTGAAAATCTCAGAGAAAGTTGTCTTGTCAAAGAAAATAAAACAAAACCAGAATACTCAGGTCTGAACCGAGGCTAGCTTGATAAAAATCTTTCTAATTGTGTAACATGAGCTTTACAAGAACAACAATAGACATGTCAAAAGTACATAGGGGAAAATCCGTAAGACCTGAACCCTACACAAAGAACTACAGGTAAACAAGGAATGCTGAGAGTGGGAGAATAAGTCTTCCCCTAGGAAGAGGCCACCAATTAGTTTTCCAATACCAAATAGTCAGCACCAAGATGTGCATGTGAAATATTTGGGAATACGTATACATGCATATACAAATACACCGTATGCATATAGTAACAATTAAAAGAGAGAAAGTGAGACCATGAATTTGACAGTTAGGTAGCCAGAGTGTACGAGAGAGTGGAGAGGGTTTAAAGGGAAGGAGAAATGATGCAATTATATCATGATCTCAAAAATAAAAGAAAAAAATTCTACCTACAGGATAAAACTTATATGAAAAAGAAAAAAAAAGTATTGACATCTCAGAAATGCCATCGTTTGAACTTTCAGGTGTTAGCAATCTGACAGTATAAAAAGGAGAAGCTAAGAGACAATTTGGACAGAGGTCTGGGTCCTCATGACTGCGACACAGTGACTTACTTGCCTCTCCCTATTCACCTTGTGTGTGTGAATTCCTGGATGATACAGCCCTCTACATAAAACTCAGTCTAATTAATAAAGACCACCTTGGTTTGTACCTCTCATGCTCTAGATTTGTGAAAAATATATTTCTGTTCCTTATAAACTTCCTGGACTAATCTATGTCTTGCCTAACACACAATGGCAGGGCAACAGTAAGTCAGAAATAGATACTTTTAAAAGATATTGATAAAATTAAAACTTTATATTCGAAGGCACTCTGTAAAAGCCTGATGGTGCTGCCAGAGCAGAAGTCTCACACACTGAGTGCTTACAGACAGGCTTATATTTATAGAAGTTAAAAGTCCAGTGATCACGTTGTCCAGATGCAAAGAGTCTGTGATATCCCACTTCTGGGTTTAAAGGTCGATCTTTTAACTATCTCCTTGGATAGAGGGTACAAAAACCTTGTTGTGGCTTCCATTGTAACAGCATGAATTCTATTTGTGACATGTGACATTTTTGCCTTTCTAACTTTACTCACTTCCCACAGGCGCCCACCTATAGATGTCACCATATCAGGACAAATATATATATATATACACACACAACAATGTATATTTTTAAATTTGTAAGCCAAGTGTGGCAGCTCACAGACCTGCAATTATGAGGCAGAACGAGGCCAAGTTCAAGGCCTGCCTGGGATACATAGTGAATTTCGGATTGGCTTGGGCTATAGAGACTGACAAAAACAAATAAAACAGCGTTGTCATTCCAACAGTACAATGATAAAGGGAGTCTTCAAACAATTAGAGAAACTTTAATGTTCTAAGGCTGCAGAAACAGAATAAAGTACAAGTGATCACACTATGCTAATGTTTACCTATTACAATTCCATCAACAATTCAACTGGAATCCTAAATGCAGTACAGTAGTGTGTGTGTGTGTGTGTGTGTGTGTGTGTGTGTGTGTGCGCGCGCGCACGTGTGTGTGTGTGTGTTACAGTAGAGTGTTTTGAAGACAACCAATATTGACAATCTGTTGAAAATAACAGTTAAACCTGAACAATTTTAAACTATCAGGGATAAGGGGAAAAGAAGAATATCACCTATTCAAATACAACTGAATTCTTAACATTTTGAACAATACTTTTTCTCCAAAGGAGATTAGTAGAGGATAACATCCTTTCATAGTTGACTCAGAAATTCAAAAAGAAATTAGAAAAAGGGACCTCTTGTCATGTTTGGCTGATATCTTTTGGGGGCCTTTTTTTTTTTCTGAAGGGAAATAGAGGGGGACTGGGTCTGGGGGGAACTGGGGAGCTTGTAAAGAGTAAAGTGAGGGGAAACAGTGGTCTGTATTGGAGAAGAATATGTTCTCATTTTTTTTAAAAAAAGGAGAGAAAAAAATAAAATTTTAATCTCACTTTGGGACCCACAAAATGGAACTTGTCTATCTCCCAATTTGGCCATATTGAATAAATTTTCTTTTTTAATATATATATATAATGTGTGTGTGTATGAAAATTCTATGGTACAACTGATTACATTCTATTATATAGTGTATTTTTGGACAATAAATACTTTTACATATTGTCTATAAACATGAAGATATTGAGGTTGAAAGCACACACAGTCCTAGAATTCCTCATTAGAAAGACTTTATGGCAGTGAAGGGCAGCAGAATTTAGTCTGCTCAGATCATAATCACATCTAAAGATTTCAGGGGGAACAAAGCACACACAAGATTACATGATTTCTTTTATAGAAAAATATGTCTTTTAACTTGAATATATTTTAATTTTTGACAGCTGAACCAATTTCATTATGACAGTTTAGAAAATAAGAATGAAATTAGAGCTTGTCAATAAGACATTTTGTTCCTAAAATGTTGTTACAGAGAAATTTGAGTATTGCTTTAGAGTATCAGCTCATATTTAATATAGAGGGTCAGACTGTGGGCAAAAGCACATATAAAAATGAATCAGAAGACTAAATTAAAGCCTTTAAAATCTAATGTCTAAATTCTGATTTTAATTTTTTAAGTTTATTTATTTATGCATTTGAGAACTCTATCTGCACGTACACCTGTATGCTAGAATTGGGGATTGGATCACATTATAGCTGGTTGTAAATCAACATGTAGTTACGAGGAATTGAACTCAGGACATCTGGAAAAGCAGCCAGTGCACTTAAGCACTGAGCCTTATCTCAAGCTCCCTGATAGTAATTTTAATAATGATGTACAATTCTTTAAAAAGGTTATTTGGTTCATGAAAACATAACAAACATATTAAATTTTATATTGGGATTTTGAATGACTAGACATGAGAACATTTTTCATTTTGCATTAAATAATTATGAAACTTTAACTTGGGCCCATTTCTACTGCATGAGCGTAGGAAATCCAATGCTCTTTCCATAATTGTGAACATGGACTATTTTTCATTTGTGTTCTTTTATTTTAGGACATAAGTAGCTACTTTAGGTATATCTGAATTGAATATTCTCACTATCACAAAATTATTTTTGAGTGAAATTATATTCATATGAAGTTATTGTATAGTCCATGATAATTTCATAGCTATATATGATATATTAATCAGGGGACTTAGCCTCCCCATTTTCTCAAACATTTACTATTTAGATTGTGAATCTTCAGTCTTCTATTGATTTTGAAATATAAACACTGGTTTATATTTAAGGTCTTTAGGTCTTCATATTCTATTCTTGTTATTATGTTAAAAAATGAGCAATGTTTTAGAGAACAGGCTTGGTTTCATTACATGACTAACTGGTCTAGGGCCATAATACTGCTACCACGTTTTATGATTAAAATCAGAATATTTTCATTCATTCATGTCCTTTAAGTAACTTGTTCTGATCATCTGTTCTTTAATTTTCTTAAAAATGAATGCTATATGGGATAATGAATTGAGGGATTTATGTTGTTTTATTTTTTGTTAGAGACTGATAAACTCATTTATACCAGAAAATGAGATACTGAGATTTTTTTCTAGATTAAACTTGGTCTATACAATTATGTAGAAGTTTACTCAATTTAGAATAATTTAGTTAATGTCAGTGCACATTTAAAATATTTGTTCTGTGTTTGAAGATTTCACACAGGTATTTAGAGAACTGAGTCATCTTGAAAAGGACCTGTGTTCAGTTTCCAGCTACTACTGGAAGCTCACAACCTTCCCTAACTCCAGTCCTGTGGTATCTGATATCTTTTTCTGATCCTCTTAGGTACTGAATGCACATGTGCAAAATATATATATATTGTTGGGGCCCCGGTTACCCAGGCTATGAAATGCTTTAGCTTGACAAGGTTCCTGAAGCGAATTCACTGCCGGGAACTGGAACTCCCTAACTGCCTTGCCCCTATTTTTGTCTTCACTGTACGGTGGCATATGTTCTCTCATCAATAATAAGATCTGTATAAGCCAATAGTAATAGCAAAATCAATCTCTGAGCTGGCTACTGTGGGCTGGAATGGAACACAGCCATGCTATCCAGAAGTAAATTACAATAAAGCAACCCAGGTTTATTGCAAAGATTTAAGAAATATAAAACCCAGAAAATTCCCCTAAGTTAGTAGTTATTAGCAGCTTCTCCCCACCACTTATTAGCAGGGATTCTTTCTTCCCCAGATTACCCAGGCACCATTGCGTCTCAGGTGCAGGCGGCTACCCCCACACCTGACTGACGAGGTTGAGGAACCAATCAAAATAGCCCAAGACCAGGGCTCCAGGGGACCCCAATAAAAGCCCTGGACGGGGGTCTCTCTCTCTCTCTTGCCCTCTCGCCTCTTGCCCACATCTCCTGCCCGTGTGTGGTGCCCGCCCCAAGCTGCTGTGCCTGTCCCAAGCCACCGTGCCTGTCCCAAGCCACCGCTACGCCAAGTTCATTTAATAAAAAGGCCTCGTGCGGTTTTAACAGCCACCAAGACTGTCTCGTGTTTCTTTGGGGTTTACCCATCCTTCGTGGAAGAAAGAACCCCCATTTTTGTGGGGGCCAGAGCTGGACCGTCAGGAGAGAGAGAGAGAGAGAGAGAGAGAGAGAGAGAGAGAGAGAGAGAGAAACATTACTACACAAAAGAAAATAAATAAATCTTTAGAACACTTGTTTTGGAATCAATGTGATTAAAACCCCAACTTCAACAATGCAGTGTCCATAGTTAAGGTTAAAATCACCTCCCAGGCCAGCTCAACTCCTATTCCTCAGATCAATCATCAGAAGTACCATAATACACTGGCTTGCTCAAAATTCTCCTTGTTCCTGAGATGCTATTACATTCCTAAGAATCATTCACTTCTCTTCACACTTTCCCAGTTCCTACTGCTCTGAATAATTTTTATAATAGTAATGATCTTATAAGTACAATGCTATTCAATAGGTATTCAATAGGTCTTGGATTTAAATTGACCATGATATAACTTTTTATGTTAATTAATACCAATAATACTCTATTAAAATAACATTTTAATAGAGTATACATTCAAATGTTTAGTTTAAAAATATGATAAACCATTTGTAATTCTCATAGCACAAGAAATAAGTATAATTCTCATGCTATAACATAGTTTATACATGTATGTTTTCTGCTTCTATTACTTAAATGTTTACACAACTGTATTCCTTTTAGAAATAGTTATCTACTTCATTTCTTGCTTAGAATTTATAAATATGCTTGGTAAAGTAACTTAGAGGATAATAGTGAAATGATACACATATCTCTATTGACAAGATTATACAAGTTCAATGAAAAGATTAGCTTCAGTATTTGGAGGGGCAATAAAGGATAGGAGGAGTTTTAATGGGAAATCATGGTGAACAAATCATGTTACAAGACCTTAAGTAGTTATAGAAATGATAGGACTGATATGCTGAACGGTGCTAACTAGATAAAGTGGATAACAAAAGAAAGGCTAGTTAGATTAACAAACTAACTACATCGTAGATATAGGATGCTTTATCTTCTCCTAAGATGGTACTTATATGTGAGGAAAGAACAGAGCCTTGAATTGTACAGGTAGCCGTGAGGTTACCCTATAATGGGGGAGATAATATTGTAATAAATTGAAAAACTATCTTCATTGGCATACTATAAATATTGTTCTTCCTTCTCTTTTATGCAGGGTTTCACTTTGTTGTCCTGCTTCTCTCCAATTCAGGCTTTCAAGTGATCCTGTGTTTTCAGCTTCTTGAGTATTTGGGACTATACACAGATGTACTGTTGTGCTTAGGTTTATAAATAGCATTTAGTTGTGAAGAACTTCACAGGTGTTGCATAAAAATAATCAATTTTAGAAAGAATGAGAAAGAAGGGACATTCCACAACTATCCCACATAGGACAATCTTTCTGAACATTTTAGGCCATAACGATTCCTATTTTGATATTCATGGTGATCACACCACCTATTAAAGAAGCAGAAGGGAAGACATGCTTATTGAACTTCTGTTATCACCAGACACTGTAGTTTGTGTTTAATCTGTATTGGTGATTAATCTCCCAAAAGTCAAAAGGAAAAGGTACTAACTCCATGTTACAAATAAGCTATTGTTGTTAAATGTGTTTAAAATGGATCAAAGAATTCATTCAAGGAATACAAATCTTCAATTTAGTTGGGCCCTCTAAGCAATTAGTTATTAGAAAGATAGAATTACAAAATAAGCCAACTTCTTGATGAACATACTAAAAATACTAGATAGTAACAAAAGGAAATTTGACAATTTGCAGCTTTAATGAGAATACTAGACAGTGGCCCAGGATGTGGGAATTAAGAACAAATGTGAAGGAAATGTACGTCCAGCACTGCAAATCATTCTTGATTAAGAACTATTAGAAATGGGTCATCAGCAAGATATTTTACCCTAACCACATAATAGTAATAAAATCCACAAAGGAACGCTAATAAAAATAGACTTTCTTTAAAGGCAGCATGCCTCTGGGACTGAAGCTATTTCATTGTAGTTCCAAGAAGAACTGAGACCATTATGAAGCATTAGAAGGTTGGGTTTTGGTACATTAAACAAGCAACTGAATTTCACTTATTTTCAGGCAGGAGTTTCATTAACCTGTTAATTGTTGAATCATGTCCTATCCATAGCAGACTTAAAATAGCTAAGGTTCTATTGAGATTAACATTCTTCAGGAAAAATGAGCATATGCACTTGTAGAAAAAAAAAAAAAACAACAAAAAGAAAAAAAAAACCACGTTATTTTTCTATCCAGTTTCAATCCTCTAACATAAGAACTCTTCTTAATAAATAAATTATTCTATCAATCCTCAGTCCTTCAATCATACTCAGGTTATCCATCACATTCTCCCATCTATGTTTTCCCTAGAAAAAAATTAAATTCTCCGAGGTTTTAAAAACATATGAAAGTTTGCGTAACATTAGTGAACACTAACAAGGTCAAAGGTGTCATATTGAATCCTCTGTGTATGCTACCTCATTCAACTCTAATCAAGACTTCATGATTTCTTAACTTTGACCTCAGAATTAACTTTGACCTCAGTAGTTATGGCATCACAGTCTGCAGCCCTCATAGCAATACTCCTAGAATTCCACCTAGAGAGGAGGGTTTCTCATTAAATCGGCGTTGACCCCTTACATGCTTGTGCTGTTTTGCAAAATAATTTCCATTCTGCAGTCGAAAGCAGAGCTCTCATCATTAAAGGCTGGCTTTTGTATTTTATTTAGAGCTCTAATAAAAAAAATAAGATTCAAAACTATCATGAAAACCACCTGCATGAGCATAGCCTTGTCCCACTGAATTGTTGCTTTGTTTCATAGCAGGGTTAAGTGGAGTAAATCTTGTAAACATTTTTCTTGATTTGAGTCTTCTAAAATTTTGAACTATTTTGTCTACCCTTTCTCTTTTCCTGTGAATTACAGATAAAATAGGTCAGAATATATTTTATATAAATATATAGAATATATAGTTTAAAACTTAAGATCAGTTTATTCATGCTTTAAATTCAGTCATAAAATGGCAGTGTTCTTAGTATGTTCTTAATATGAAATCCTAGCAGTCTAAAATAAAGACTCACTAATAGCCTGTCCCTTTGAATAAAAATCATACTTTATTTTGACATTAGTGTTTAAATATGTAACAATTTAAACTTATGTTAAATGTTTGTGTGAGTTGCCACTTGAAAGATATTGGTATATATTTCAAAAGCAAAGCTGTCTTCTCAAAGCTGTCTTCTGCTTTATTCACATGTAGGTCTCCATAGAGTGTAAACAGCAGATGGGGACTATAGGGTGTGTTTATTTGTCTGGACTTTGATATGCAAATTAATGTTCTGAAAGAATGTGAAATGAACTGACCACCAAATCCCAAGAGAATTCCTTTAAAGAAAAAAGGAGAGGGGAGGGGAAGGGAGCAGGAAGAGGATGGGGAGAGATAACAAGCATACTGAAGGCTGTGCTTTGTCACCCTGATTTCCTGTATGATGTACACAAATATAAAATGCTGCCAGGATTGCAATGCACAAAAATAAACTCAGGGCATGATGATACAAAAGACTCATTTTGTTAATTTTACAGATTGACTCTTTACTCAGGGGGATATTCGCCTTTATGCATAATTGAGTTTTATAACTCTTCAGCAAAGAAAATGAGATATTTTCTTACTTTTTAAAATTTTTTAAAAAATATAAGTGGATATAAATAGAAATTAGCTTTAAAGGAAACATTGTAAAGTGTTAAAAATAATTTCAAGAATTTACTTCTTTGTTGTAAATAATATGAATATTTAAAATACATTTTCTGACAACAGTTTTTACTGTTATTAGTTTATGCTATTGATAATGTTTTACCAAGTGAACACATCATATAAAATCAGTGTATGCAGAACATATTTGGAAAGGTAAATTAGAAAGATGAAAATTAATAAAATAAGAATAAAGTTCTTGCAATAAAAATAGAGATCTGGCTAGTAAAATCCCTTGCACAGAGAAAATTCTTTATTGGAAGATATGTAAAGACAAACAAAAATTTTAGAATATTTAAAACATTCAAAAGTTTTAAAAGTGTATTCGTTAATCTAAAAGGCATAATTTTGTCTCATAATGCTTAATCATATGGATGACTAATTACTGCTAAATAAAAATAGAAAATGATTTAATAGGAAAATAGGAAATGATTTAATGTAAAATACTTAAGGTGAGACACATATTATGACTAATAATAATAATTAATAATAATAATAATATAATAATATTACACTAATATATAGCGTAAATTCTCATAGAGCTGAGTGTCAAATGGGATTTCCTCACAGCCTAGCACTATCAATGAGGATGGAAGTTAATCGTTCTATACATTTACACTGTTATGTCAGAAGTATTCATAGGAAATGATAAACCAGGATTCTCCATGTTCAAGACTATGACAACTTATCTTGATAAACATGGAAGTCAGGTCCTTTAGATGAACTGATATCTGCTCAAAGAAATTTTTATACATTCGGAGCTCTCTTAAAAAAAAGGCTGTTATCATTTGGATCTCAACATTCTTACTAAGGCTTAAAGATTAAAGGCTTGATCACCTGTGTGTTCTGTTATTCTAATACTTTTGGAAGCAGCAAACAGAGTTTTATCACTGTAGATATGCCTCATAGGGAAGTGTTGGGGATCCTAAACCCATCCTCTTTCTTGTCCTTTCTTCTTCTTGACTATTATGATGTCAACAGCCTCTTTTGCCAAATAGTACTGCTGTGCTTTGCTCTTCCACTCATGCCTTAAGCAATAAGAGTCAGAAACCTCTGAAACTGTAAGTTAAATATCTCATCAATTGAGGATTATTATCTCTCATATATTTGTATAGCAGTGCAAAGTTAATGAATGTCATGTTCCCTTCAATTGAATAAGCCAGTTCTATTATCTTTCACAATAAGTTTTGAAACCGTTGACATGACAACAATGTTCAAAATACAGAGAAGTGTGTACTATCTTATTATGATTGAATAATCCAAGGTTGTGAACTACCCTTGAGCTGGATGGTTGTGAAGAGGGCTTCAGAGCCTACAGTGACTAGTTCACACACAAGGCTGAGGTACCCTAGTGGCAGCCTTCAATGGGATTTAATGAACAAGATACAAATTATGTGAAGCTGAACCTTGCTGATCTTCTTTCCCAGTGATCCATGACCTGGGTCACCTCTTACTCCCAAAGGAATTGCTTCACACTTCATAGAAAACACAGGCATTGATCGACCAAAGTAGCAGAGGCATTTTGAAATGAGTGTCACAGGAGAGCAAGAAATCAGAAAAAAAATATCCCAGATCCTTTCTAAGTCAGGTCAGAAGACATTTCCTACTCTAGTCACATACTGCCCTTGCCAGATGGAGCTGGCTTCTAGACGTGGGAGTGAGAAATTTCTGGAAGTCCACCCACACCTTAATACTTTCAATGCTATGAGAGCTGTCATCACAGATGGTGAATGTAGAAAATGATTTGGATACAATTTATGACTGACATTTTCAAATAAATGGGGAAAAGAATAAACTAATAACCCAAGCAGCTGTAAAAGTTCTGGCATCTGTCCAAGGAAAAGTCAAGAAGATGCCACCTAGTAAGAAAAGGAAAAGTTAGAAATTTCATTATAACATAGCTGGAGGCATCGATTGGAAAAACTAAAATGATTTATTAAAATAATGACATGCTGTAACTCCTTAAGAAATTAGTCATTGCATTTGGTGGTACCTTTAAAAAAACATTTTTGTCTTATGTGATTCTGAATAATACCATGAATCACATGTCTCATGTATCTTCCCTCAAGAGTTTAATATTTTTAATGGGATTCCTGAGTGTGCAAACAAGAGGGGTCTCTGCATCTAGATGTGTTTCTTAAGCTTTTCCTCAGGCTTTTTTCTTTTTGGTTATTTATCTTGTCCCATTCTGATGTGCTAGCTTTTGTTTTGTCTCGTTTTATTTAACTTTATTTTATTATTATCCCTTATAAACCTCTTGATTTTCTAATGAGAGACAGAAAGGGAGTGGATCTGGATGGGAAAGGATTTGCTGGGAGAATAGAGGATATCCGTAATCAGGATATATTATATCAGGAAAAAAGTCTATTTTCAATGAAAGGAATAAAAGATAAATATGAAATAGAATTTTGAATCCAGGTTATATTATTAGTTGCTGGGCTATACTACCTATTTAAATATTTTATTTTTATAAAATGAAATGAAAAGTGTCAATATGTTATGTGCCAAACCAAAAAATGATTATGCTCAGTCAATTGGAGACGTGCATGCACTCACAGATATGCACTTAAGTACATCACATATGCCAAGCAAAACTTGATGCATAATGGGCCTAATGAACAAATCCAGAAAGGTCCTTGGTTCTGTATAACTATGTTTCTCCTGGAATAGCATCTATCTGATGAACTCTCTGAAAAAATTATGGAAAAATGTAACCTGAATAATAAACATCCATCGTGTAATGTAATGATCATGTAATGATCAGAATGGAAAGAAAGTGGGCAAGGTGTTACATACTGAACTGTGAGCCTAAGAAAGCATAGATTGAAATTCTAATCCACCATGTTAATGTATTGAGAAATTGAAGCCTTAAGGGGGGGCAATTAAAGCTAAATGAGCATGTTATGTAGGAAGAGACAACCCATTGTGAGGTGTACTGTTCCTGGGCAGATGTTCCTCAACTATATTAGTGAAGAAGTGTATCTTCATGAAAAAAAAAAAATAGCAAGCAGACAGCACAGGCACATGCAACCACGGCCAGTGCACGGAAATTACATAGATAGGAATGTTACATCTACAAAAATCTAAAATAGTCTAACAAAGCTCTCAAGTCTGTTAAGCATGAAGAAAATGTCCAAACATACAGGACGAAGGATTCGAATTTTAACTAAAATACCCACACCCAGTTGCTGGCTATTCAGCAAGACCTAGAGGCCTACCTGTTCATGACTCCTCAGTACTGAGACAACAAGCAGGTGTCAGAATATATATCTTAGTATGTATTGCAACAAAGGGGATAAACCTGCTTTTCTGACTTACAATTCCAGGCTACAATCCATTACCAAACAGAAATAAATTGAAAAAACTGGTCACATCGTAGTCAGGGTGTTAGCAACTGTTCTTGTGCTGTCTGCTTGCTAGCTTTTTCATGAAGATACATTTCTTCACTAATGTAGGTGAGGAACACCTGCCCAGGAACACTACAACTCACAATGGGTTGTGTCTTCCTACATAAACCAAGAATCATGAAAGCTCCTGATAGACATGCTGACAGACTAACCTGATCTAGCCCATTCCTTAACTGTGACTCTCTTCACAGGAGATTTACGTGGGGGCAAGCTGACATTAAAAAGGATTCAGCACATTAGCACCAACTATTATGACTTTTTTCCTTCATGCTGCATGCTTGGACATTTTCTTCAAGCTTAACAGACTCGAGAGCTTTGTTAAACTATTTTAGATTTTTATAAATGTAACTTTCCTATCCATGATATTTTTCCTTCACTGGCCATGGTTGCATAAAATGTTTTCTTATCTATTTTATATAATGACGGTGATGGTTGCCAGGATCTAGAAACATCCAGGAGAAAAACTTCTCATCCTGTCTGTGAAGAAAGTTCTGAATTGGGTTAACAACAGTGAAAGGACCAAATCTAAATGTGGGAAACACCATAGCATAGGGTGGGGTCATGGGCAAAATAGGAGAGAAGGAGCTGAGTGGGGGCATTCATCTCTCTGTGCTTCCTCAGGCCTGATACAGTGACCTGTGGCCTCGCAACTCTGAATCCATAACTTTTCTACCATGATAGATGGTACCCTTCAACTGCGCCCCAAAATATTCTGTCCTTTAACTTGCCTTTATCACATAATTTGTCATAGTCACGATAAAGGAAACAAATGCAGAACATTGGTACTAAGAAGAAGAGTCATTGCTGGAATAAGCCTGATCTTAGGGGCACTTAGACAGTCTCTACAGTTTAGGTGGCTTTGTTCTGCAGTTTGGTTCAGACTGGATACTGTTTTGCACCTGCAGTGTTTGTAGCTGTGTTCTAGAGTGCTATAATTGTCTTTATCAGGTTTTCTCAAAGTTGTCACCTTTGGTTTCTGGAATTTTGAGTCTACCACATATTCTGGGTATTTGGTCCATGAGAACCTAATACTTGATCCATAATACTGCAAAAAGTAGCCTTTGTAGAACCTCAGGGTTGCTGTTCACCTCCTATCCTTCCTTTGTCTTGTAAGGCATTTCCATTTAATAGGAGACTTGAGAAACATGGCTTTCCAAAAGACTCCTCTAGTGGGTATCTACTGACTAATTGAGTTACTTTACAACAATTTTATTAAAGAAAAATAACTACATTATTTTTCTTTTGTAACAACTGAGGGCCTCTGTACAAACTGGACAATGGGTTTCTAAATCCTAGCACAATGATGGAGATGGAATTAGTTCCAAAGGATAAAAAAAATGCAGATTAATTTCCTATGTTAAATATTTATGAAATTATATATACCAGAACCCTGGGCTAAGACACTCCTGTCAGGTTTATGTGAACATAGTTTTCAAGTTCCCGGGACACAGCCCATACATCTTATGGAAGTCACAGGAATTTGACACAAGACTCAAAGCCCTGATTTCAACCTGAACAGAGGATTCTAGAAAGAAAGCAGCATATAGAGGACACATCTCAAAGGAATCCTAAAACAACCACTACATCAGAGTAGTCAATTTCTCAACTGTCCATCAAAACCCAAACATAACCCACACTCATTTTGACCAGGTAATAAGTTTAATTTATTGTGAAAATAAAGAATATTCAAAGAGAAAGGGCCTCATCTGTCTCAAGGGAACCAGACTAGGCAGCAATCCACCTAAAATCCAACTGCAGCCATGTTCTCCTGATGGAAGGATTAGCTCCAGTATTGAGAAGTCCAAAGGATATATCAGCTTGATCATAGCCTTGGCCTGTTAGGCCATTATGATTTCTCGGCTATCACAGGCAATGAAGTTTTATATTTATCTATTTTTGTGAGTGTGTAGGTCATTTATATGGATGGTAATAATTAAGTTAGGAAACAAAACAGATGATGATTTTATCAAAGAAATGTGACATAACTGTTTGCCTTGCTTAAGGCTGGCACATGCATTACTGGTAGTTATAGCTTTCCATTCATCACATAACCACACTTTTCCTGCCACAGAAGTCTTGTTAGCTATGCATTTCCAATCTTGCACCATGCCTCAATTTACAGTTGGGAGATGACACACATTTTCATTATCTTTATTGTGATGACAGAAATGCACCTATCAATGCATGTCAATAATAATGAAATTGCTGCTTGAAAGAGCAGTTTATGTCATTATAAATTTTGTTTATGGCATAGAAACAGTATAAATAAGCCATTGTAATTTTGTCAATTTTTACACAATTTTCCCTATTTTATTTTCAAGGCATACACATTATTTATAATGCAAATTATTTTTGTCATAGAAATTTTTAATATCCTATTTACTTCTTTTCTGAAACTGGAGAATTCATATTATGCAGTTATCATTATAAAACAAAGAGTTCATCTTTGTAAGATAAACTCAGTTTTTAGGATATTTTTTATTATTTAAAAATTCATTATGAAAAGTTAAAGGGAGTAATTCACTTAAAGTGAGAAAGGATCTGAAAATAATTTAACAGCAAAGTTAGAACATTTTAAAGTATAGGTTCAGTTGAAAATTCTGATATTTGAAGGAGCAACTTTAAATCCAGTGTCCTATTTCAGGTTTATATAACTACACTTACAACTGCTGATTTTGTTAGAGCATATGTTATGTTTATAAAGTCATCACAATGTGAAGTTTCCACAACTTAATTTCTATGTAATTTGAGTACTTTAATATAAAAATGTCAAATATGAATAACAGTGTATCAAAAATGGCTAATTATTCAACCAAGTACAGTAATTAGAACATATCATTTTGTAGATTTTTCTAATACAGAAATTTCTTTTATAAGATTTTGTAACATGTAATTTAATTCATTACGATTATTCTCTTCTCTCATTATTGGTAGACCAATGTCATCTCCTATCATTTCGTTGCATTTATTTTCACCAGCAGAAACTCTACAATAACCAAAGATCTCTTGTCAGTTGCTTTAGTACAGTTTATATTCTTCATGCTTATCTCATTCATCACTTTGCAATTTCCCTTTTGAACTTTAAGATTAAAGATTAATAAAGATGTTGATTTTCTTCAGGAAAAAATAGTAATGGAAAAACAAATAAGCTTCGGTTTAGCTAGAGGTTGTCAGCTTTCAACAAAGAGAGTGGAAAGCTTAAGCCATCTCTGAAAATGATCTTAAACTTGTGTAATTTCCTCTTAATTCAACAAATCTATGACTAGGTTTTCTATTCCAAATAGGTAATTCCCCCTTCTTGTTGTATACTGTGATAAACTGGCAGGCCCTAGAAAGCAGTCTTCTGGATGTAGGAACTCCACCTCTGCCTCCTCTCTCCCAGCAGCTTCTCATCTTTCCAAAGTTTTCTCTGTTGTGCACATTTTAACTTATACCTGCTAACTGTCACCATTTTAACAAACACAGCTCATATTAATTTAATAATCATATAACTCTACCTTCTTAATATTAAAATTGGTAGCATGTACATTTGCCTTCTACATAGTATAATTTTAAAGGTATTATTTTTCTTAGCTATAAAGATGAAGATGGTTATCTTATATTACAAATGGCATTAACTATGATCAAATCATGCTTGGATCCTTTATAAAATAAAAAAAAAGATTTATATAATATCTCTAGACAAATTTTTACTTCTGATCTGAGACTCTATATACTGAGAGAACTGGAGATGTCATTTCATGTTATTAGATTTCCCCATTTGTTTCAGTGCCACAAAGATTCCCTCCTGCTGTAATCACAGTGTAAGATTTCATCAACTGACAATACTGTCCTCCACAGGGCCTTTGACATATACTTTCTATTTTAATATGAGCATTACTCCTCTGTTTATTTCATATTTCTCTATGAAAATATCAACAATATTTGTTGGCAAATGTGTCAACTGTTTCACAATTATTTCCTTCTCTGATACTATAACTCTGTTAAAAGTCTTCATTTTTATTTAATTATTACTGGAGAATTCATTAGACTTTAGAATGGCACCATTTTAATTGAATGAATACTTTTATCTTGATAATACATACATGTAAACCAATTTTGAATTGTAGACCAATTGGGAAAAGTAAAGCCCCAAGATGCTATTTAGAATTTCCTGGCCACTAGACAGTAAATAATCATTACCATCACATCACATTATAAAATGCTCTGCTTTACAATTTATGAATTCTAATACACACTGTTGATCAGTGTTTTGAAGTAATAAGTACAAAGACATTCTGATTGTTGGATATTTTCAATGTTTCATTTGTAGGCATGAAAATTATTATATGTTAACTTTTTCTTTCCCAAGTTTCAATTAGATGGTAAAATAGTGTGAGAATGTCTAATATATGTTTTTCCTAAGTAAGCAGAACACCCCCCACACACACATTCCTCGATGTTTTATGAAGAGTTCTTAAGAAATTATTTCTTTCAATCATATATTTGGAAATTTATCAGAGCATAATGAAGTTAGAAAGGCAGGTGTGCATTCATTCATTCAGAAGGAAGGAAGGGAGGGAAGGAAGGAATTTTGATACACACTTTTAATTCCAGTATTCAGAAGGAAGTGGTGGTGCACACCTTTAATCCCATCACTGGGAGACAGGAAGCAGAGCTCAGAAGGAGTCAGTTTTCAGACAGAAAGTGACTTCTGAGGTAAGTCAGAGTGAAGGGCAGGCAAAGTGACAAATCAGAGGAAGATTTAGAAGAGTGAGATCACATTCAACTTTCACAATATAAAAAGCAGCTCTCATTCAGAAAGGTAGGACAGAGGATAAGACACAAAGAGAGGACAAGACACAGACAATGAAGTGGTCTGACTGAGGATAAGGTAAAGAAACATAGAGGCTGGTTGAGGCAGAATAGGGCAGTGAGAGCTCAGAGACATAGCAGCAGTTCAGCAGAAGTCAGTATCAGACGGGAAGAGTGGGTCAGTTTGAAGCAGAGCAGAGCAGTTCAGTCAGAGAAGTTGCAGGAATCAGTCAGAGTCTAAGTCAGAAGAGTTCAGTCAGAAGTCCAGTTTGAACCAGCAAGTGAGTTGAGTTAAATCAGAAGAGGCAGTTGAGTTCAGTACAGCTCTGAGTTCAGAAGGAGATAGTCAGAGTGGCTCAGTCAGCAGGAAGCCTAGGAGGCTCAAACGTTATAGATTGTATGGAGACTGAGACTGAAACCTTCAAGTTCTAGGCTGAAATGTTCTAGATTTTACAGTGGCTGAAATTCTCCAGGACTCCAGGGCTAGGACTAGGGATTGAGTTAAACAGAAGAATAAATGACATTTTACCTTGAATCTATGTCTACAGACAAGTAAATATGCTTTCATTGTACTTCTCCCTTAGGCATCAATTTAGCGTACCACTAAATCCTCTGTAGGATTCTCTTGACTCCTATAGTGAAGTTGCAAGAGATGCTAATTTCCTACATTCTGAACTTAGATGTTTTCAATAATGAAAGTGGTTCCTTTGGGGTTTAGTAAAATGTGGCAGTCATGTCTCTACATCTAAACCATGATTGCTTCCCCATCACAATCTTAGTCTCTATAATGTGAGAACCAGTCTATAAAGTACCATCTACTGGCCCTGATAATTAGTGCCCTCTATTTTAACACAGTTTAATTACTTCACGTAAATTAAATTAAATTTGATTTTTCCTTTCTGTCCAGTAACAATGAGAAATTACTCTCTACTTTAAAATATTTTCCTCGAAATGCATTTTATTATATTCCTGGTATATCATTTTGTATATTGTTCTTTTTCAATACTCTAGATTTAGTTTCATTTATTAGATCACATAAAATTTAGGATTATTTATGTTTATTAAACATGATAAAAGTAATAATAAATTAAGTTGTGGTTTTTCAACAGCAAATTAACATTTGTAGCATCAAAATATAATATTCAAAACAGTATATTTACTTATTCTATATTCTTTAAAGAATTCAATTAAATTGTGGTTTATTACATTAGAAGACTTTTATGCTGACATTTAAAAAATCAAAGAAAACATATACTATAAAATTAATAATCCATCAACCTAAATAAACTTCATATTCAATGAAAATAGAAATATGAAATTTATAAATGAATTAGTAAGGACTTTTTAATGTTACATCAGGAGATATAAGAGAACTTCTGTTTTGTTTCATTGAGACCATGTTATATATAGTTCAGGCTGACTTTGAGCTCAGCCTAGATTGGCCTTCAATTCCCAATATTAATATGTCAGTATCATAATTGCAGGAAGCTCATTAAATCATAATTTATGACAAAATCGAGTCACTTACCCAAGTAATAGACATTATCTGTACTACTATTTCACAAAAATTTAAAAATCTTATTGATAGTATGTCATATTATTTGTGTAAAATTAATTCATACTAACAATTTAAAATAACCCATGAAAACATCAATATGCAATTAGTCACTAAAGAGTTTAGAATTTTGATTATGGTGAAATTATCAATTTATTAGAACATCTTTAGGAAAAATATCATATAACTACATTTTTATTTACATTTTGTAGTTTTTCAAATTAACCCTTTTGACATTAATTTAAAGGAAATAGTTTATTACTCTACATAAAGATTCCAGTTTCCTTCAGCAGAAAAAGAATGGCCCACAATGTACAGCAGTTAGATCTAAAATAAGAACACGTAAAACAAAGAAATAAGGCTATTAGTCATTGCAAGAAGAACAACCAAAAATACTATTCTCCTTTCTAAAGAAATCCATCCAAGACAGTGGTTGTTTATCTCTGCCCAGCACAACAGTGTTTGCATCTTTCAAGAGATCTCCGTGACTTTATATAGTAGTTGCTTTTAGTGTTGTCAAATAATGGAATAAATCATGCTTTCCCCTTGTCTGCCACTGAAGATAAAACAGTTTGTTTTCAGGTTTTGAAAATTGCCATCAATTGTTAGCCTTGCGTGCTTCTTTATATGGTGATAGTGCTTTTGCAGAGCAGCCAACAATGGAAAAAAAAAACTCCATTTTCCACAATATACCATGACTCTATAGTCTCCTTTAAACTGGAAACTACTGCTGCCATTAATTTATTCCTTATTTATTGGTATTTACTCCACAAATGGCTAGTTTGCACAAACTCAGATGGAAAATAGTAACTGCCTAGTACTACAATTTATTCATATCTATCCACTTGTGATAGCAGAAAATAAATAAATTGTTCCATTGTATAGTGTTATATGACATAAAAGAATAAAACAATGAATACCAACAGACTACTACTATAGAAGTCTACAGATACAATGAGGATACCTATAATTTATTAAATTTTTTATATTATTTTCTCAATATCTTAGCAGTAAATTTACTCTGTAGTACTCTAATGTTACCTGGGAGTCCTACAGAAATAATGACACCTCTTTAAAAATGATAAATTCTTTTTATTCCTATGGACATAGAACACATTAAAATTTAAGACAACTCCAGCTTAATGTTTTATTTGGTGTACTTCATTCAGCTTGTATACGGCTTCAAGAAACAATCACATGTTTCACATACCTCATGTGGTTATAAAGACAACTCCTGATTACCTTTACTGAATGACAGTTAATATGGCTTCTAATAACAAGAACCTGTACTCTGCATGTCACTTCTCTGAGAAGACTTTTAAGAAACCAAAACCACACAATTTTTTAACTATATACTTTTTCTCACTTGGTTACAGATGCCAAAGCTAAAGATGAAAATGGAGATTAAAGCTCTCTTACTGTGTGTGTGAAGGAATGATATAAGCATTTCAATATATCCCAGACTAGTATTTGAACAAAAAGCCAAACTTGTATATGTTAAGGTTCTAGAATTGAGAATTTGATTTGTATCGCAGATTTTAAAGTTATTAATTTTTATTTTACATGTATTTGTGATTTACATGTATGTATATATGTGCTAAACACATGTTCCAAGACAAGGGAAACCAGAAAAGGTAACTTGATCCTCTGGAATTGGAATTACAAATAGCTGTCAGAAGCCATGTGGGTGATAGGAACCAAACTAAGGTCCTCTGGAAGAGCAGCAAGTGCTTGTAATCTCTGAGCTATCTCCCCAGCTGCATGGTACCTCAACTTTTAAATAATGTATACTTAAACAATGAAGTGTATGTCATAAGACTTCATTTTAACCTGAGTTAAGTTCAAATGTCAGGGGACAGGTGTATGAGTTGTAATACAAGGCAAAACATATATGGTTTATCATAAGAATCCTATTGATCAACTTAGATCTGCAATTACATGGAAAGCTGGCCAAGACTGTCACATTTTGGTCTAAATTAAGACACATACACACACACACACACTCACACACACACCTCACGCATCATTTCTATTCAACTTTGTTGTTAAATATATGACCTCAGTGTAAGCACCTGAAGCTCAAAAGGCATATTATTACAGAACAAGAAGGGAAATAAAAGACAAACTTAAAGGCTACCTAAGGGAACGAAATTTTGGTGTGACCTTTGTGTGTAGTTTCTGACTACACACAATTGAAAACAGATCACGAGAATGCTCTGTATTCTAGGACATCTTACTACTAGCATATCAACATTCTGTTGCAAAAAAATCCTATAGTTATAAAATAATTTGGGAACTTTCAAAATAGATACATGTTAATCAGGCTACAATGTCTATCTAGCTATCTATTTGGAATTAGAAATGGTCATGGATGGAAAGAAGAAATTCATAGACCTAAGAACCTTGGGCCATTGAGGAAGATGGATAAAAATATGTCATTGAAGGAATGATCCTGTCTCTTACAGACACTCACAATGTATGCCTAGGAAGACTTCACCATTGCTAAGGAGCAACCAACTCTTTCAATGTCTATTATTAACACTTAATTCATTTGTTTATTTATGCTTCTGGTTATTCATAAATACATATAACCAGTCACTGTGAATGATAACTGCCTCACTGTGCAATAAATGCTAGAATTTATTACTTCTGTTTAATTGTCCTTTGGTACTCCTAGGCCCAGTTAAAAATTCTTCTTCACTCTTCTCACTTTTCAGTAATCTCCATTATATAGCCAGATTTACCTTTAATATCCAAATATGAGAGAGCATGCATTTTCCCCTTTCTTGATTGTAATTTTTATTTATTTACTCATTGTACATATAGTGTTAATAATATATGGCTTGTCATTTAACTTGTGGCTCACAGGACATGAAGATCTACTTAAACTTAAACATTTAACAGAACTCCAACTCCATGTACAGCAATAGGGGCATATAAATGCTCTCATTTTGGTCTGTTCTATATGAAACGTGTATCTCTTTTATCTCTTCAAGTATGAATGAAGGTGAACATGTGCCTCTTAAAATCTCTGAGCAGAACACAGCCAAGTACAAAGCCTTCTGTATATATAAATTCTTAAATAAAAGGAATTTGGATCCCTAAATCACTGTTTCTGATGAACTATATACTGTGAGTTTTGGTCTGAAAGAACTGTGTTGGTGCAACTACAAAAGTTCTGAATCAAAAGTAAACAAAATGCAAGGAAACAGAAAACACAATTACTTAGAAAAGTGAGCAAAAATGTCATGTTTCCAAGGTACATGGTGGAAATAATGCTTAGAAGCATTGTCACCATATTAAAAATGGAATGATTTAGATCTGAGTCAATTTGGATATGATCTAAAAGTCTATATGGAGTAAAATAATTTCCTTAGCATGTAAAAGAAAAAAAATAAAGCAAAGTAAACAGAAAAAAAAACCTACAAAAACATGATAATGAAAAAAACATACTTGAAAATAACCATGGTAAGATGCTTAAATATAATTTGAGCAAGGACAAGAGCTACAGACATGCTAAAATGGACAGGGGAAAGGTCTTACATCTCCAATCCTATACAAAGAGCCACAGACAAATAAGGAATGCTAGAAGTAGGTGAGTAGTCTTCTCTAAGAACACACAAATTGGTTATCACACACCTAATAACCAGCCCTGAAAACATACATGTAAGTATCATTTTATAATTATATGGCCTGAGCAGGTTTTCATTTAGGAATAGACATGTCTATACATATTTGCATGTAGCAATAATTAATGAAGAAAGAGACCAGAATTTGAATGAGATCAAGGAGGGATGTATGGGAGTAAGGAAAGAAAAAGTGGAAATGATGCAATTCAGTTATAATCTCAGAAATGAAGGAAATATTTAAAAATGATATTTTAATGGGCGAGATAATTTCTTAAGGAAATGGATTCAAAGGTAGGACATCATGACTTGAAATCAAGGGTGAATCTGAAACATTGCAAATGGAGTTTTAAAGGTAAAGCCAAAAGACAGACTGTGTTTCACACACTTCTAAGATAAATTCTGGAGCTGTAGGAAAAAGCATTCTGTCTCTCTCATTTTCTCACTCTCTTTCTGAGGAGCAGGAGAAATAAAAACATTGAAATGAAACTTAAAACCCAAATTATGGGACCTTTAGATAATGCCCTGAGTATAATGACAATTAGAAAGCTCCTAGATCAACAGTGGGCAAGATGTTCAGAGTGAAGGATATACTATCTTCACAGTACTTGGGAAAAATAATGGTCACATTATATTCTGTGCTGAAATAAACCTTCTACCAAGAGGAAAGCCAATATAAAACAGTGCATATCTAGAAGCTGAGATTTGTGTGTGCTGTAAACTGAACTCAAAATTTCACACATGCTAGGCACTGAAACTGCACTTTTTTTTTTTTTTTAAAGACAGGATTTCTTTGTTGTAACTGTAACTCTGACTGTTCTGGAATTCACTCTGTAGACCAGGCTGGCCTAGAATTCATGTTTCTGCTTGCCTCTGCCTTCTGAGTGCTGGGATTAAAGGCATGTGCTACCACCGCCTGGTGAACTGCATCGTTTTAAATAAAATATTAAAGAATTATTATTCTTACTTTATGTATATTGTTTGCCTGTATGTGTGTATGTATCAGCACCAGATGCATGCAGTGCCAAGAGAAGCCAAAGGGAGCATCAAATCCCCAGAAATTGAATCCCCAGTTACAGAGAGTTGTAAACCACCACTTGAGTATAGAGAACTGAAACTGGGGCCTCTGGAAGGGCAAAGAGTGCTGCTCTTAACCGCTGAGACATTTCTCTAGCCCCTTAAAGAAAAATATTAAATTTTCATTAAAGACAGAGTGCAACAGCTCACTCACTTTGCCAAAAGAAGATCTACCGGATATACCTAATGAAAAAAAGTACTTATTCCCAGAAGAAAGGAGAAAACAATAGAAAAGATGTTGTAAGCATAATGATTTCTTGGCTATCTGTTATGTCTAACTTTGGTTCCCTCAAAGTTGTTAACATTGTTGGTATAAGTATTATATTAAGTTTGAGACAATATTCCAAAGGAAAGTGATAATTTCAGTAGGTGCCACTGTAGAGGAAAAGACCTTTGGATTTGATCCCTTCCTAGCTACCACATAGGCCTAGTCCTCTACATATTGTATATACACCATGTATGAAAACAGAACAGAGACACTGAATAAATTGATACTCTTTTGGAAAAACAAGTTTAAAACCTTTTAAAACATTAAATGTTGGCTCTTTAGAAATATAATATGTAACTTTCATGCAAGTGTTGGAAAATCAAAATTAAACTTGATGTTAAATATGATTAAAACAACATACTAAATGTCTTAAATCTAAGCCAGTTCATAATTTAACTTACTTCAAAGACTGTGGTGAAGAACTAACTATAATTATTCAACTTCGTTCTGACTTGCTTGGAAATAATTCATTCTATTTTTAGACTCTTTCAAGCTTCTTGCTTTTATATTCTTCTCAGACCAGAAGAAAGCCGGGGATTGCTTCAAGAAAAAGTAGCTTTGTTTGGAATCAAATGTTATATTGCCAGAGTTTATATTTAGTGTGTGAGAACCTTTCAAAGTAGAAAATATTGTCTGGGCCAGTAAGCCTGCCCTTTTCTGTCAGATACCAATTTCCCTTTCTAGCTTTTCATCATATCCTCAAACTACCTTATTTAATGCCAGAAAATCCTTGTACCTAGAATTTCTTTATGCTCTCTGCTCCCACAGTCATCTATGATAACATGATTGGACAGAAGATCATAAGCTCAAAGCATAAATGTTTCTGAACTGTCGGAGAGGGCTGTGCCACAAGGCCTTAATAACAACTCTTTTCAGGAGTCTGAATCAATAGCTATGGCACTAAAGCCTTCGCTTATCCCATTCACCTCTGTGAGCAATTATGCAATGGTCTGAGGACAGCCATCGTTCTTTCCTCCTGAATGTCAAAGAACCCTCAGAGGAAACATTAATAAGAGCATTTTTCTAGAAAAAGGAAGTTTTCCATTTTTTTTAATACTGCAAAATTCAGTTCCTTATGCACAAGGGGATTTTATTCAGTTCTATGAAAACTGAAATTATGAAAATTTCAGGAAATGAATGGTCCCAAGAAGTGTAATATTAAGAGAGGTGGCCCAAACTCAGAAAGATCAAAAGACATTCATTCTAATATGTGGATCTTAGCTTGTATATACTCATACATACTTATACATGTATGTGCATAAGTGTGTATAAAGGTGAGTAGAGCCTAAAATAGTAGAAAGGCAACCAAGAGCGGGTTAAAAAAAAGGTACTGTGGAAGGGCTGGGAGGGCACGAGAATGTATGTGGCATGAAAATGGAAAGAAAACTGGGTAGAAGCTCGAGGGGGTGCTGGATAGCATAAGAGATGTGGACAGCTGAGTGGTTAAAAAACACAACCTAAAACACACTTCCTTAGGGAATTCATGATGATATAGAATATCTTGTATGTTAACTAAAAAAAGAAAGGCACATAGTGTAACAAACTTAAAAAGAATCTCATTTCAGAAATTTAATCCACTGCCAAATGAAGTTGGCTGAATTATATCAAGTGATACCTCTAAGTCTCCCTTCTTACAGCAGATCTACCATTCAACACTAACATCATTATGTTAATAAGGTTTATCCTAAATTAATGTTCAGGAGGAGTTTATCAGGGATTCATGTCACTTCAGAACACACAGCAGAACAAAACTTGCATTAAAATTTGCATACTAATTGGTTTCAGTTATTTCTTACATAGTTATAATAGTCTCAGATAGATGAAGTAAAAGACAATTTGATGTAAATTAGCACTTTACAAATCAACAATATTTTCAGACCCTTAGAAATAATGTTAAGTAGAATAAATTAAAACAATTAAAATTATGCCTGTAACAGTGTGCTAGTATGACAGTTTCAATTAGGAAAATGTTTAAACAGTTGTGAAATAAGTTGGTATTTAATACAAAAAGATGATTTGTGTCTGTAGAGTAATTTTAAGTATTCACAATTAGTTTTAAATTTTCACATACATACTTAAAATAATATTTATGCTTATTTGATTGATACAGTAAGAATCAGAGTTCAGCTCTCTTTTTTTGTTCCTCAAATTTGGATATTGGTCTGTGTTAAGAATATTATGGAAAGGGAATGAGAAATTCACAATTAAGTAATCATCATTTAGAATACAATTTTGTAATAAATTACTTAAGTACCAGTAAATATGCATCATTGAGTGGATTTTCAAGTATGGGTTTGAAAGGCGATGGTAGGAAAGAAAAGGAACAAAGGATGACAATCAAAGTCAGCCACTTCCCAGGAAATATTTAGGACCTATGAATAGATATGTCAACTTCCTCTAGTACAACTGGATTATCCTAGGCCTATAATATCCTTTCTGGTGTGTGTGTGTGTGTGTGTGTGTGTTTGTGTGTATTTCTGTTGTTTATGTGTGTGTGTGTATATACACACACACATGTATGTATATATATACATGTATGCATATATATACATATATATGTGTGTGTGTGTGTGTGTGTATATATATATATATATATATATATATATATATATATATAGGTGCCTTCCATATCAAAAGATCTCTTTGAGACACACAAATACTAGCATGGTGATATCCTTTGGTATCGATATCATAGTTGATAATCAACAACATCTTTCACAAATAGCTTGGTTTGTATATGATAACACTTAAGATGGGGAAAACAGATGTTTACTTTGCCCAAAGAAGATCCGAGACCTCTGAAGATGAGAAAAACTGTATTTTCCAACCAAAGAAAGAAGATCTAAGCCAGAAGGCAAAAAGGAATATGATATATCTGAAAACAGCAGGGATGTTAGATAAATAGATAGATAGATGGTTGAAAGAAAGAAAGAAACTATTTCTTTGCTAAAACAAGTACTTACAGACTCAAGATGTTGTGCCTAGAGTTTAGGTCTCCAAAGACCACCACAGAGCCCTAGTCAACATGCAAAAAGCAAGTAGCTTTTATTCAAGCTCCAGCAGGGGCTCTGTGCATCCACAAACGCAGTGGGTTCAGACAGAAAAGCTCCAAGCGCCAAGTTGGGCTTTTTATCACAGTTACGGGAAGGGGCAGGAATTTCTAACCCAGTGGTTATGGATTGGGTATTGTTCTGTTCTATCAAGTTCTGGCCTGAGAAAATTGGTGGACTAGGGGGCGCGATCTCTGATTGGCTCTTGGGGCGTGAAATGATTGGCTCTTTGGGGTGCGATCTGATTGGCTCTTTGGGATGCGAGTTTAGGTCCTTTACCTGTGAGTTTATGTCCTTCAAAAGGTCCCAGAAGACTCATAAAACACAGTTGCTTGCCACTAACTCATTATGCTTTTTGCACGTACTGGCTAGACTTATGTTAACTTGACACAAGCTAGTGTCATCAGAGAGGAGGGAGACTCAGTAGAGAAAATGCCTCCATAAGATCCAGTTGTAAGGAATTTTCTTAATTAGTGATAAGTGGGGGAGGGCCCAGCCAATTGTGGGTGGTAGCATACCTGGACCAGTGGCCCTAGGCTCTAAAGCAAGCAGGCTGCTCAAGCCATGGTGAATAAACCAGATTGCAGCACCACTCCATGCCCTCTGGATCAGGTCCTGCCTCACGTTCCTGCCTTCATGAGCTCCTGCCTCATTGCTTTTGATAAATGGAACTTTCCTCCCAAGTTGCTATTGGTCATGATGTTTTATCAAAGCAATAGTAACCCTAAGTCACTAAATCAGAGTATCTTAGAAAGCAAAATTTTTTTTTTCTTTCTTACCCTTTCTATCTCCACCTTTGGACAACAGACTATAAAACCTGCTTTCCCTGAGAGTCTTCAGGAAGATGTTCCCTCATACTACCTCCTGCACATGCAACTGTGTCCCAGCTTTCATAGCTGTGCCTGTTTGTCTTCTTAACTTTTAACAGAAGAAACATAACTTTTTCAACTTTTATCCCCTTCCTCCTAGCAATTTCTCAGCCTTCAAGCTTGCATGGCCTGTAGTTTAGTCTCTCAAACTCCAAAATTTTCTCAAGTTTCCTTCCAAGTTCATTCTTAAATTTAGCATCAGAAAACAAAACTGTTTTCATCTTTCACAATGTTTTCATCTTATCATTAATAAAACAAAGGATACCAGCATTTTCTAGATACTTTCAGACCTGAAGCCCTGAGAGGAAATGAGAAGAAACATCACTATATGAGTGGGCTTTGCTTTTAGTGCATTCCTTTCTCACTGCCTTGTAATCACTCCCAGAAATCCAGCTCTTACACTTTATTGCACAATGAGTTTTTTTATTTTATTTATTTTTATTTTTTTTCCTTATTCAATACGTCCTGACACCACCTTCCTCTCCTTCCATTCCTCCCAGCTCCCCTGTCTCCTCTCACTCCCAGATCCCTCCCCTAAGCTTCCCTTAGAAATAAGCAGGCCACCCAGGGTTACTGCTTGAACAGGGCATATCAAGATGGACCAAGGCCAGGCTTGAACCTACATCAAAGGGATATACAAGGGAGCCCAGCAGGAGAAAAATGGTCTCAAGTACAAGTAAAAGAGTCAGAGAACTGCCCCCTGCCATTAACTTTTAAGAGTTCTACAAGAACACCAAGCCAGATAACCGTAAAATATATGTAGGGGACCCTGCAGGCTCCATGTCTGCTGCTTCAGTCTTTTTGAGCCCCTAGGAGTCCTGGTCAGTTGACTTGCTCTCCTGATGTCATTAACCCCTCTGGTCCCCACAATCCCGCCTCCTCCTCTTCATCAGTGGTCCCCTAGTTCTGCCAGAAGCTTGGCCCTGGGCCTCTGCATCTGCTTCCCTCAGCTTCTGGAGGAAGTCTCTGTGATGACAACTGGGCTAGACACAGATCTATTTGCATAGAATAATATCCTTAGGAATAGTCTCTGAGCTATCCAGTCACCTGGCCAGCCCTGAAGTGTAGGACATGGAATCCCTCCCTTGGCATAGAGTTCTGTCCTTCCATTGCCCCCAGAAGATCCTGCAGGCAGGTTAAGTTATAAGTCAAAGGTTTTATGGCTGGGCACAGGTTGTTTTAAAATACAACTCTTTTACCTGACAGCTCTGATGAAGCAAACACATGCATAATTATTACAAACTATATCAGAAAAGGAAGAAATGAGGATTAATTTTGTAAAACCAACATATATAAACCATCTTTTGATCAGGAAAGATTAGTGAAATTCCATGATAGGAAAAAGCAAACAATAAAGGAGCCCAGTGGTCAGATAAAACATAGAAACATTAACAGTGTTCAAAGCCAGTGAGCCAGAACAGCAGGTAGAATTTGTCAAGGTTAAAAAGGAAAAGAAGGCCAGATCGTGAGGTCCTTTGAACACTGTAGTGAATAGTCCCTTTCAACAGACCAACAAAATCATTTAGAGACTATAAGGGACTATCATGACGTCAAGTTTTAAACTGTAATGACATTTGCTTTGTGTCCTAGTTTGCTTTTCTACTTCTTTTATGAAATGTTCTTATACAAAGCCATTCAAAGGACAGAGGGATTATTTGGCTTACACTTCCAAGTATCAACGTATTACTGAGAGAAGTCATGGTAGAAATCCACGTGGAAACTATGGAGGAAAGCTGATTACTGGCTTGCTCAGCTAGCTTTCTTATGCATCTCATGACCTGCCTTCGATGGTGCTACCTACTGTGAGCTGGGACCTCCTGTATCAATTAACAAGACTTACAATGTCCTATAGCAGTGGCTTCAGGTTAAGTACTGAGGCAATTCTTCAGTTGAGGTTCCTTATTTAAAGTTAATCTAGGTCAGCTAGAGTTAACAATAATAAGCAATAACCAATATACCTTGGTATTGAATGGATTGTGGACACAGGATAGGGTGGCCAGGAGATGGAGCAGATTATTGGAAAGCAGCAAAGAAATTGCTGTTGGGGCTAAGAAAACGACAACCCATGATACAAACTGAAGAACTATTGGTGCGAATAGTTGTTGATTGTTTGGTGGAGACCAAAAGCATTTCTCAGTGTTGATCAAATCAGGAAAGTTTAAAAGAGTTGCTCAAACTATCAACTGGCTTGTGTAATAGGAGGCTGACTCAGGGTGTGGGGATTTGAGAGCAGTAGCTGGAGCCAATAGCTGCAGATAACCAGATACAGACCACAGCTTTACTAAGGGAATATAACCAGTCTCTAATTTATAGCATGCTGACATCTAGATTAATTTATCATCACAATAGACCAGTGTTCAATTTCTACATTTTAGAATCTGAAACACTTCCAAATATTCTACTTTCTGTATTTTTGTATGCAAAAATCAAAAATTGATAACATATATATCTTTCAAACCAGTAAAGCTTCAAGTATGTATGGCATTTCACTCTCATCTCTAATAGGTTTTGATGAAGCTATGTTGGACTGCAGTATAATGCCATAAAATGGGAGCATGGATTTGTGGAAGAAGGAAGGACATTAATCAGGAGAAAACAGAATGGAGTAAGGCACGATATCATAGCAGTACCCCTCTCTCAATACAGTACCATATATGCACTCCCTCACAGGGCCTCTCTTACACTGTTTTACATCCATGAAACAGGAAAAACTCTTAACATTTTATTTCCTTCTCTTCTTATTTGTCTTTTCTTTCTGGTCCTTCTATGCTTTAGGAGAGCTTAAGATAATTTCTGAAATCTTCAGAGTTCACCTAGAGAATAGTTCTGGGAATAATAGAATGAATTAAATACTCCAACTCTGGTCAAGTGCTACATGATCACATTAGGAAGCTCTGCTTCTTCTATCACTAGTGTGTTCAGTCAATATGTTTTGTATTGCATTGTCGCAAAGAAATTTATAACAAATATGCATATATACAACTCATTTACATATGTCTTTATCAAGTATAGTAACTAACTGAATACATATTCAAAAATAACAAATATCAACATTTTCAAATAATTATTTTATCAGAATAAACTAAGAAACCAACAAACAGAAATACAGAAAATGCTTTTTGTTTCCCGTCACTAGATGTGTAGTCAAGTTATAGGTTGAGATACATATATTATTCATATAGGTATATAAGTTCATAAGTTTATTCATATACACTTGAATACTTCGGCATTTACTATGAAAAATTCAGAGGTTTGACTGTGAGATAAACTGTTGGCAGACAATAGAAACAGTAATACATCTTATTATTGGAGGAAAGAGAGGAGCAATATGAAGGTGCCAAGCAAATGAATAACTTAAAATGGAAAACTTATCTTTATAAATTTCTTCATATCTATTGTGTTTTGCATTTGCTTGAAAACAACAATATATTATTTATAATGGGAACCACATACAGTTATTAGTTTTTGATTAATTTAATATTGATTATGACTACTAGTTTTGTGTCTAAATTAACTAGTTTTAAAGTTAGTAATCTGTGGATATATATCCTTCTCACTTTGTCACCCATTATTAGAAATAATGAGTGTCTGAAGAGGACCCAGTCTACCTTGCTTCTGTAACCACATGAAGAATACTAAAGCTAACAACCTTAAACACAGATACATAAGCTTGAAATAAATTAATGATTTATTTAAAACCATCTCTGTCAAGTAATGAGTGAAGGTTTATGATGTATATAAAAGTGAAATTTCACACACAATGCATGTTAAGTTAAATATACTTATAAATCCTAAACATAAAATCTTTTATCAGGAGCTCTTCTCCTTTCTCAAACTTTTTTATGAATTAATTTTATATGATTATATGAACTAATTTTATAAGTTTATATGAACTAATGTTTATTTATACCATTTTCTAAGGAAAAATAATCTTATTTCTCCCTTTCAGGATCATTCATGATTTGTGTTTACTCCTTTATAAAGTTAAAACACTAGGTTAATCCTATCACATTAATTTGAATGAAATATCCTAGTTATTAAATCATATAGGCGGTTTCTTGCTTTATGCAAAAGATACAAGACTGCTCATGCCACTATTATTAATGTTTTCTATACATATACATACATAAGAGAATCTTTTTTTCTTGTCCTTCTTTTTGTCTTTCATTTTTAAAAAACTAAATGTGAATTTAATACCAGTGTAGAAGTCAATAAATATAGTAAGTGCTAGAGGAAATAAAAATTCCTATGAATAACATCACTGAGAATAGAACATCTGTTGTGCACCACTCTCTACAGAAAGATCACTTTATTTCTATATTGTATTATATGAGATTTTAAATAAATGTTCTTTAAGGTTAAGTAAATTTTGAATGCATACGTTTATTTAATTAAGTCTCCATAAGATAATTCATATAAAAAATCTTTAAATTATAGTTATTTCATCATCATAACTATGTGAAAGTTATAATTTTAAATTTAAATTTTATTCTGTAATGTTTTTATTTCTTACAATTACTCTAACATAGGTGAAAATAGTACCAGTAAAGGTCAATAATCCACTGAGGTTGATGTTGCTTTCCTGTATAAAAGTGATATGAATCCATGAATTCATGGGGTTTAAGTGAAAGGAATATGGCGTATACTTTCCATATTAGACAAAACAACATATCAGATGTTTGCTTATAGTAAATAGAAGTCAATTTCTTCACTAACAAATGATCAGGAAGCACATTCAAAATGTTTGCAGAACCAATTTAAAATGCAAAATAAATTATTTGTATTTTTGTATCTTACCATGGCAAGAACCTTCAATTTCTTCATATCCTGTACTGCAGATACACCTTCCGAGAGGAACAAGCCAATCTCCGTCAGCTCCACAGTAGAGTTTAGGAGTATCCCGCTCCTCAGCACTCTTCACACATGAGCCCCGCACTTCAACCAAAGAGGAAGAATCAACCCTCGGGATGGTATCAGGAAACACAGCCAAGTTCCGCACAGTGAAGGGGCATTTTTTGTAGAAAACACGGACTGAGACCAGGGCAATGCATGCTCCAATGTCTTGAAAAGCCAAATAAAATCCTTTCCTTTCTATAGGCCCCACCTCACGAATTTCAGTGTTGAGTTTAAGGATGCGATCGCCCAAGTCCATCTGAGTAAAGCTCTCATCAGCAGCAATCGTGTCGATCTTTATATATTGACTTGGCTTAAATTTGGTCCCATGGGATTCATCTGATTCTATATAATATAGATTAAATGTCTCCTTACAAGTTCCCACGACCCATGGGATGCTGTTACAGTCCCTCAGGGTGAACTTCATTTCCACATAAATTTTCTGTGCAGCATCACGAGAGATCCAGTTAGTACGAAGCCAGTTGTTCTGGTTTGGTTCCATGACATTGCATACCTGGTATGTATGTATGGGCCTGTTGTGTTCATCCATTTCAGTGATGGCATCCCACTGCAAAAAAGAAAAGAAAAAGAAAGAAATGATCATATAACCACAGACATTAACAGAAATGGTTCCTTCAGAATATTTTAACAAAAGAAAAATATGAGTTAAAAGGATGTTATGAAACCGCTCAAAGCATCAAAATAATATTTTAACCATGAACCTTTGGTTGAGAGTTTGGAACCTACACTCTGGGATCTTTCATTCACTATTAATCACATGATCAAAGCAGCATTAATATCATGAGTTTCCTCAACTGTAAATTAGAATTGGCAATGTTAACTGTTTCAGAGGGTTGTTGTAAGGCATATGCCTTTTAAAATTTACCTAGAGTAGTAACAACAGTTCTGAGGAGAGAGCTGGAGAAATAGCTCAGCAATTAAGAACACATACAGCTCTTGGAAACAACCCGAGATTGATTCCCAGCACCCACATCAGGCAGCTCATCACCACCTGGAATTCTATATCTAAGTGACATGACACCGTTTTCTGGCTCCCATGAGCATATGAACTCTAGTGCACACATGTATACAGAGAAACAGACCTAGAAATAGAATAAAAATAAAAGTATTTCTCGACTTACTAAAGTAATTGAAAGTAGCATACATGATTTGATCAAAATCACTGGACCCATGAAAAGTGCTCAGTGGTTTCTCCAATCTACCACATATGTAATTTGTCATAAGCTATAGTCATTGGAGAGGTTGAAACCTTAATTTGGAAAATGTCTTCAAAGATCAGGCTATACAGTACTTTCTTAATAGTGATTGAGCTGGGAGGGCCCATTCCGATGCTGGTCCTCTTTTCTACAAGAAAGCAGGCCAGGAAAGTGGAGGATAGGATAGCTTGACTTTATAATCAACAGCTATTTAGCAAAAAGACCATCAGTTAAATATCCAACTAAACTTCTTACTTCAAGAGGTAAGAACTAGGGCATAGTCATAATCTAAATATGTGTTAATGACACAGTATCCAATATCTGAGACCCATTTATGATTGCCTGGGCTCTTTGAAAGGGCTTTAGCCATTTTTCTGACTGTGGCCCTGCAGCTCACACAGCTTTGCTCCATTCCAGTGGTTGTCCCCTGGCACTGGCATCTCCACAATGCTGGGGTCCCATGTTGCCCCTGGGGTGCACATTCACCAATAGCCTCTCCTGTGCCTTCTTCAGGGACTCCAGCCCTGACACACAGTCCCAAGCCTCAGCTGTTCTCCATGATTCCTCCATGCCTTGGAAACCAGTACCACCTGGGTTACTATTCTATTGCCAAGCGCAGGTGCCAGCAGTGGGTACAATCTTGGCTGTCTCTAAAACACAGTTTGTGTGTTGATCTTGAGAAAACACTTCTCAGATTTCACTTCTATGATGCTGTGAAGTTCCAGAGGAAAGTTTGAGAATCACTCAAAGACTCTGTCAGGGCCCTTACATATTTGAAGTTAAGAAACTGTGGTTCTGGTTAGCTGCAGCTGAAGAAACAGTTGTGATTAAAAACAGATCAGAAGCACTAACATAGAATCTTTGCTTCACTGGGATTATTGATGCTGGTCAGCTGGAGTTAAATTAGCTGTGATTAAGAAGAGATCAGCATCACCGAGGTGAAATCTGAGAAATCTCCATCCTCTCCATTTCTCTTACTGTTTTCATTTTCCAACCTCCCAAGGAGCATCCCACCACTTTTGAATACTCAATGGCTTTTCTCTTCCACAGTTCCAAAGCCCTCTCACAGAAACATTGTGATCAGGTCTATAATAGCAATGCCCCGCAATCCATCTATCAGATTTTTTCCTAGTTAGGGTTACTACAGCTGTGATGATTCACCATGAGCAAAAGCAACTTGGAGAGGAAAGGGTGTAATTCACTCACAGTTCCATATGATAGTTCATCATCAAAAGCAATGAGCGCAGGAACCTGGAGGGAGGAGCTGAGGTAGAGGTCCTGGAGAAGTGCTGCTTACTGGTCGGTACAGTCTGCTTTCTTATAGAACCCAAGTCCACAGGCCCAGGAATAAATCCAACCACAATTGGTTTGACCCACCCCCATCAGTCATTAATTAAGAAAATGTCCTATAGGCTTGCCTACAACCTCATCTTATGGACTTATTTTCTTAATTAAGGTTCCATTCTTTCAGATGACTTTAGCTTATGTCAAGTTGACATAAAACTATTCACATTATCATAAATGTCAACTAACACTGTATAGTTCCACAACCACTTTTGCCTAGTCTAGATGTACTTCCCCTGGTACAGGGGGAAACCTGGGACTGGTGCTAAACAGCTAAGGCTGTGATTTGTGCAAACATAAATCTCCATTTGCCTGTGAGGCATGTTATAATTGATTCTAACACTTTTTTCTGCTTATATACGCAAGGAGTTCAGGCAAAGTGAGTGAAGAGACCCGGAGACATTCTCATGTAATTCTTCGTCATGACATTACAACATTAGGTCTAATAAAAGGCTTATCCCAGGTTGTCTTTTCTCACATTCATTTAGTAGCATGGGACTAAACACAATGAAATAAGCATGAGAGACAGAGGTAACAGAACTGAACAGTCAGTAGGTGAAGCTCTTAAAGAAGCAGGCAGGTAGCTGCTAGAGAAAAAGCGGTTGAACCACTTGAGAGACGCCAGAACAGAAGACAGCAGGTCCAGAAGTTATAAGATGGCAAAAGAGGGAGGGAGGAATGGCAAGGCTGAAGGATGAGAAGCTCGAAGGCAGTGGTTCTCAACCTTCCTAATGCTGAGACCCCTTAATACAGTTCCATATCTTGTGGTGACCCCAACCATAAAATTATTTTCATTGCTGCTTCATAACTAATTTTGCTATTGATATGAATCATAATGTAAATACTTGATATGCCGAAGGTCTTAGGAGAACCCTGTGAAAAGGTTGTTCGATCACCAAAAAAAGACACAACACACAGGTTGCCCTAAGGAGCTAGAGAAGAGAAAGTATTGGCTTCAGCCACTGCAAAAGTTCTGCAGAGCTGTAATGTCTGTAGATCCTAGATACTCCTGGCTGAGATTTTTAGCATTGGCTGGTTAAATATGGACATCCTATGTCCATATATGTTGACACTAATTGTTGTTAACAGCTAAGGAATCTCAATATCTACAACTGTCTATAGCTGCAATGCCAACCATAGAGGGATTCAATTTTTGTTAGGCACGCACAAGCATTGAATTCCTATACCAGAGGTCTGCATGTGGTTTCAAACATTATAGCATGCCACCTGCTGCTATCGTTACCTGTCTGCTGTTCCTGTTTATTGCTGCCTCAGACCTAGAGATACAACAGCTGCCAAATACAAGTACTCAAAAAGCTTCTCCTTCTCCACCCAGGCTTTCTATCTGGGTAAAGTAAAAGCCAAACATTGGTAACATTTTGATATAAAATAGACATCGACAAGGTTTTAGATCAATACAAGAAATGTTTCAGTTATTCTTCTAGAAATGAGAATACAGTAGCTAAGTCATCTTTATTAGATATTATGTTACAGCATAGGGATACAATAAAATATGACTATCAAATGAATAAATAACATACTAGGAATATAATAGGGGAAATACATCACATACATGAAGAGGGAGAAACAATTTTTTTCTAGGCCTCCTAAAATCAACCTCACTAAGGAAGTGGTACTTATGTAATATCTTAGAGAAGAGATGGATCAGAGAGCAAATAGTAAGTCTGATTATACCAAAACAGTATGTGTATGTGTATATATATGGAAGCAAACTAGATAATAACTGCCTGGATCACTGATTAAAAAAAAAGTCTTTAGAAATACCTTGAACTTTACCTTTTTGTTTTGAACTAGGTCATTGGATTTCCTTCCCTATTTTGTGATAAATATAAGCCTCCTGACAGTTGACTCCATGGGAAGACTTTGCTAACCCTTCATAATAAAGCACTTTACAATGTTATTTGAGTAACACGAATCTAGTCGGTATTAGGATCTATGCACCTCGATTTTTATATTTTTATTTTGAACATGTAGACTATAGTTGTATTTTACTTGTACGGTTATACAAAGTTTTTTAGTAAATAAGTAACATTCAGGAATCTTCAGTCTTTGAGGGAAAATATGCTAGTCTTCAGAGTTCATTCTTTCTATTAGATGATACTGGTAATACAAACTGTTTCCTGAATAAATTAACTGTTCCATTTCATGGTGTTCTACTTCAGTGATTTAGAATAAGATTATTTAATACATTCTGTTTCCAGGTTTTTTTTATGTTAATTGGGTGTGGAGAGTCAGTAAATCTAAATGGGTTGAACTGAGAATCAATATAGTTTCCAACAGAAGAGATACTTGCTTTAGTATCTAGAAATGTTATGATGCTGTTTTTAAATATCTACTATAAGTGTACACAAATCATGGAATAATCTACCAGACAAGGTTAAATCTATAGCTATAAATGTTGTCAAGTAGCTTTCTTGTAAATCAGAAAATATTTTCCATAGAAATCAGTTTTTTTTTCAAATGGTTGATATGGTTTTACAGAATATGACCATTGCTTATCACAGGTGCATCTGTCATTAAATGAAGAATGATACTGAATTACCACCTAATGCCTTTCATCTCATCTATACTCTATGAGTCTCAAGTTACATTTATATTTAAATTTAAAAGCAATTTATTCTTCTTCTGGGTTATTTAAGGAGTCAACTAATCGTTACAGATTCATTAATAACAGTGAGCCTGAAAATGTAATAATAAAATCTGAAAACTGTTGAAAATCAATGTCCAAAATTCACAAAATTATACCCAAAAAAGAACACTGAGAAGCACTTATGTATCATCCACTGATTATTCTTATCGCTGATAAATTTCTAATCAAATTTGATTTTCTTATTGAAGGCATGCACTGACTGTTCATACTATATCCTTAACATACTCAAATGGTGTAGAGCTTCGTTCCCAGAGGAAAATGTTTGACTATACTTTTAGTAATTTCAGACTCTCCTTAGGTTAAAATATTAACATGTTCATCAATCAATTTCTAAAATATGACACTAATGTGTCTAAAATGCAGAATAACTGTACCTTGTGTGGGAGAACACTTTATATATTACTATGTTTATGTAAATATATTCTACACTGGGGTTGTTTATATAAAGAAGTCTGAGCTAGATAGGTCACATACCCTAGGAGAAAACATAGGGCTATTATTCTGTTAGATGTAAACAGGACCAAACTGATTTCTAATAACATATAGCTGTACATATATATTTTAATATATCTCTTAACCTTCACCAGAGATGCTTCTATTTGTAGTAGACAGTGATAAAAAACAAAGACCTACAACAGGCCAAAGAAACAGAGAAAAATAGACTATAGATGCCCAGCCGTAATTGTGATATTTATTTCAAAAATACCCTCCTCTTAGGACCCAATGAGCATTGCAGAAGAGGCCTGGGAGGAAACGATATTCTCTGAACATAATAGGGTATACGCTTATGAATTCAGCAACTGCAACAATATATACACTGCAAAAGCTCAAGCTAGACCAAATCTCAGCATGGAGAGAGACGTTGGGCATGAAGGCTGATCCATAGCTTAGGAGCTATTGTCAATTGATAAATGCTGGAAGAAGGAGAGTAAGTTTTCTTTAAGAGTGTTTCCCCTGGCAAGTCAACTATGCTCTGGTCAAAGGCCACACATTCACGAATGTGCAAATTGGAATTTATGGGTGAAAAAAAAAAGAGTATATAGACTTGGGATCGTGGGAAACTGGGGAGGCAGGATAAGTGCAAGTTGGGAAGGGAATGAATATGATCAAAGTACCTTATATGAAAAGCTCAACTAATATTAAAGAAAGATAAGAGCACTATCTGATCTAGTACAAAAAATAAATGTGAATATTTCAACAGAATGCATCAATATGCATACGATGACATTTGATTTTTCATATTGAATTTGAGAAACCTGATAAAAAATAGTGTTTCTTCTGTTTTTTTGTTTATTAAAAGCATGAAATTGTAATTGCACTTAGGTACCAAAACAGATCTACTGCTGAGTTTTATCTTCAGTAGTAGTCAAAATAACTGTATAGTAAACTTCAAAATTAAACCCATGTGCCTAAAGTTAGGATATAAATTTAAAGTGTGTCTAAATGTAAAAGATAAAACATTTGCTATTCAGTATTATTTTACATTTTAGGTAAAATGTTTCCTTTAAGAAGATTGATTTATGATTTTTATATACTTACATGACTAAAAGTCCATAGTTTCCAAGTACTAAAATATATGGGGGCTCTGGAAATTGTAGGCTTAAGGTTAGCTAGCATGTATGTCTGTCAAGCACATATACTGTGTTTCTGAATATTATTTCAATTAATAATCATTACTCAAATAAATAAAATTTGAACATGTTCCATTTTGTTACTGTATGAAGAAAACTTCAGAAAAACACAGGTATCTAGGTTCATATTCAAAGTACTTCAACTCCTTAATACTGTGAGGAAGGATGCAACAATCCATCTGCTCATACTTTATCTATCAAATCCCACAAAGGACTTCCCAGCTGATCCCAGTCATTATGTAAAGCTTGGGCTCTCCTCTTAGCTGACATGTTCCATCCCTCATTCATTTTGAGTTGAAGATACCAGAAACATCTCCAGTCTTGGAAGCTGGATCACCCCCTACATCCTGCTCCCAAAAATGTCATGAAATTCCAAAAGTTAATGAAGCTGTTATGTAGACAAAGTAGACAAAGCCACAATGTTCTTAAAGTATATGTCCCCCATTCGAGAAATAAATTCATGACTGTAGATGGCTATGCCATTGTACAGAAAACTATAACAGGATCTAAGAGATGAGACAAATGCCCTTTTCCCTCACTTCCCTAGTTTCATGAGATAAAGTATAGCCATAGGGGAAAATTGGCACACCTACCTGAAGTTCTATATACAGAGACATGATTTTCCTCTCTAGGTCTAAAGAGAGTAGTGATCATTTAAAATATTAAAATTAGATTTATAAAATAAAATATTATAATTAGAGTTGATAAAGTTCAGGTCACAGAAGCATAAAAACCAATACCTATGTAAAACCCAAGCATGTGGCTTGCTTTTGTAATCCCAGTGTTGGGGAGTCAGAGACAGAGGATCTCTGGTCTCAGAAGACAGCCAGGGGACTTCTGGTCTCAGAAGTCAAAGCTGTGCTGGTTAGTTTCTGTCTTCATGAGGAAACTAGAGTCATCTGAGAATAGAGAAGCTCAAGTGAGGAATTCTCATCATTAGACTGACTTTTGATTCTGTAGGAATTATTATTCTTAATTGATCGTTGGTGCTGTAGGACAAAGGCCACAGTGGTCTGTGCCAACAATAGGTAGCTGGTCATGAGCTGTATAAAAAAAATAGCTGAGCAAGCAAGGAAATGTCAGCCAGAAAGCATTTCTCCATGGTCCCTGCTTCAGTACCCACCTTAGGTTTCTGCCTTGAGTTCTGACCTTCCTTTCCTCAATGATGTAAATTCTAAGGTAAATAAACCTTGTCTTCCTGACTTGTTTTTCATCAGTGTTTTACCATAGAAACAGAAAACAGAATAAGACAAAAAAAAAAAAAAGAAAGAAAGAAAGAAAGAAAGAAAGAAAGAAAGAAAGAAAGAAAGAAAGAAAGAAAACAACTACCCCCCACAGTAACAGATCCTAACAATTAAGGAATTCAGATTTAAAGTAAGCTCACAGCAGCCCTAAACATAGATGGGGAGATACTGGCTGTTTACTGCTTTGAGGGGGGGGCGACTTATTTTTCTTTGGTAGCTGAGACCATGGTTGCCCATATGCCAGTGGATAGCCCCATACCTGTCATTAGGAAAAAAAAAAATATATATATATATATACACACACACACACACATATATATATACATATGGAAAAGAAGAAAAGAAAAAGAGAGAAAGGGAACATAGTATTGGAAGGGAGAAATCATGAGGGAGAGAGGAGGGAACTAGGGGAATGCTTATGATATATATTGTATTCATGTATGAAACTCTTAAATATTAAAAAAAATGAAAAATTAAAAAACAAAACCAAAACCAGAACAGATGAATAAAAGTAAACAACACAACAGTGTGTACTGAATTTGTAGCATCTAATAATTTCTATAAAGTGGATATAAGATTTGGTATGTTTTTATAAAATACTCCAAGTAATAACATTTTGAAAACATACTTGTAGCACAGGTTTGATTGTGTCAATGCAATGACATCAATAATAAATGTGAAGAATATTCAATAAACAGTAATATTTATGAATTAGTATAGTATGAGAAGCTTGAACGAGAAGCGTAATTGTACTGTGAGATCTAAAAGTCTCAGTAATTCAAACTGAGCATGGGTTTTCACTCTTTCCTATAATTCTAGCATTCGTGAGGTTGTGAGAGGAGGATTTTGTATGAGTTCAAGACCATCTGGGCTACAGTAAGTTCCAGGCTAGCTTGGGCTATACATCCAGTCTGTCTGTCTGTCTGTCTCCTTTCTCTCTCTTTCTGCCTGACTCTTGCTTTCTTTCTGGCACACACATACACACAAATATTCAATAAGGCATAGAAAAACAGATTAATATATAAAGGATAGTTATATTTATGCACTTGTAGGTAACATCTCCACCCCACATTCATGAAGTGTATTGAAGTTCTGATTCCTTTGTAAAACAGATTCTAATTCATTTTCTAGTGAAATGTTTACATGGAATAACCACAGAAATTATAATATGTGGTACATATCATAACTGCCATTCACTTGTCCATCTTTGTCATCTTCTTGCTTTTCACAATACTGTCATTGAATCAAATATTCTAAGTTCCCCCTGGAATACTGTAGCTTGGATCTGGAATGTTTCCCAAAGCCTTCTGTGCTTAAAGCTTTCCTCCTCTCCCTTCTCAGTACTTGGAGGTGATGGAAACTTTAAGGGGTATGACCCAGAAAAGAAAGGTAGGTCACTGGGACCATGAAAGGTCTATACAGACCCTGACTGTTCCTCTCTCTTTGGACTTCCTGAATTCTGTGAGGTAAACCACTCAATACACTCATGCCATATTGTACCATAGTTTATAAGACCAAATGAATAGGAAGTGGGACGCAACAATAGCCTTTCCTCTATATAATTAGATTCTCTAGATATTTATTCACAGCAGCAGAATGATTATATATTTTAGAACAGTGTATCACAATATGGTGTAGAATGAGCTCATCAAACTAAAGCAAATCATATGTGTTTTTTCAGGGAAGAAAGTCCTGCTTATTATAGCTTGTAAGGTTAGGGTAAATAAGGCAGAGAGCCTGTTCTGGCCTGAGGTCATTTTATGAGCACTTTCTTAACTTCAAGGGATGGCTATACTAACAATAAAGTGATGAATAAAACCTTTAGAAACTTGGTCCATGAGCTATTTTGGCTAAAGAAGAATGAGTTATAGTCCAAAGGATTCTTTATTTCATATCCTATAAGATCACCTTGGAGATAATGACCTTGGAGAAGCTATTTAAATACTAAATCTTCACTGTTGGTGACATCAATCCACTATGGTGAGACAGATATTTTAAAACCAATAAAGTAATCATCAAGGTTTAAACTGTCCATGTACCAGAACAAAGTCTCCTAGCTTTCTTTTCTGCATTCTTTGATGTTTAATATCTTTAAAATTTTGCAGAGACAGAGCTCAGCCTTAAATGAAACATATTTAGCATAGTCCCTCATTCCAAGTCTCAGGAATTATTACCAAAAAGTGGGCTGGAAAGAGTATAGGATCCAAAGGCAATGGATGAATATATGGAAACACTTTCCTCTGCACACAACAGGGCATCTGAACATATGAATGCACAGTGTCCAGGAAACATATGCACAAATCTGTGCAATCCCACACCAACATGGAAATGGGAGTCAGGCAAACAATTCCACCCTTTGCTGTGGAGCTACAGGCAGTAGCTAGTGTCTGGGAAGGGAGAGACTGTTTTCTCTAAGAACGTAACCCCTGGAAAGTCTACCAGGCTCCAGTGAAAGACCACAGATTCATAAATATTTGTGCAGCACAAATTGGTCTTGATGGGTTAAAAACAAAAAGGCACACACTAGGTGGGTTGGGAAGAGGGAACAAATTTGGATAGAGTTGGGTTTTGAAAATGATCAAGACATGTTTCATGAAATTCTTATAGAACTAATAAAAAGTGTTGTAGGGAGTTAAGAGAATGTATTGTATTCCTAAAGACTGGGTAGTTCTTACAGAGAACAATGGACTGGATTTGGGACATGCACTTCATATAGCTAGGGGCTAATCTATAGCCCTGAACATCTCCTAACACAACCTTCTCATAGTGTGATTATTACTCCTGTCAGCTTGAGTTGATTAAGGAACAGGTAAGAGATTATCCCTCAGTGTGTCCAGGAGGGTATGTCCTAAGTGGATTAGGCCTAATGAGTTGTTAATCCCTTGACAAAATCATAATGTGATAGCATTATTGGGAGGATATAAAATTATGAAATATAGAAGTCGGGCCTATCTGAAGTAAGTGTTTTGTCCCTGTGTGTAAATCTTATGCTGCCCCTTGCTGCTTTGTCCTTCCTGTCTCCCTTGACTTGAACAGCTCTGTTCCACCACACTTTTCCCACCACGATGGAGCAAAAACTGTGAAGTTCAAGCAAAATAAATAAATTTTCCTTTACATTTTCTAGGGTTGTATTGCTCACAGAAATGCAATGTCTATTACACAAAGATAATTTTTTTTTCTCACCCTAAATCATTCTAATCTGGAGAACTACCATTAGCAACAGTATGCAAACAATTCCCACAATGATTGTTTATCAACACTGCTCTGGTTTTGTTTTTAAAAAAAGTTAAATAGTATTTTTGTTTATATTTTGGAAGTTTCATAACCTTCTCAGGCATTTCCTTTGCCTTGTTGTTTCCTCAGACATCTCCAGAAAGGATTCTGACATAGACTGCTCTCTACTGAAACCTGTCCAAAGGTTCTATGGCTTTTCAGGATATGAAATGTCCCCTGTGAGATTTATGAATTTGCTAAACTATCTTCCATATATTCTTATTTGCTTTCCTGTGGACACACCAACTTTATCCTATTACACCCAATATGACCATTCTCAAAATAGTCACATGAATCTTAAGACGTTCTCTTTGAAACAACTTATCAAGGACAGTTGATTTTTGCTTATCCAAAACTTTCATTGGCAAAGTTGGGCCAGGAAACTTCTACTCATCATACCACTCCTCAATCCAAACAATAAACACCTGATGATATTGTCCTAAGACAAAAAGAAATTATCTGTTCTATTCATATAAGACATAAGAAAAGATGTCTCTTATAGAAGATGTCTCTTTCCTCTGCAGAAGAATGCAGAACTGTGATGGGACCGACCAACCTGAGAGTGGAATTAATAAAATATTTTGTTATTTTCATTCAGTGGTTTTCTGCACTTACCCAGTTTTGACATATGTAAATGTTTCAATGGTGGAAAACAAGGTATATATATAGTTAAATAGGGACAGCATAGTTTATCCACTATATCACTTCATACATACCACACATGGTTAAACGTACCCAGAATATGCATGTTTATATTAAAGCCTTCTTTCATGTGGGAATATTTCTCTGCTAATGATCTCTCCACTGTCTGATTTGAAGTGTGTATTTGCTAGAAGTGAAAGGAAATATACAGAACTTTGAGCAATTCTTAGTCCACTTATGCTTGTGGATTCTTTTAAAAACATCCACACCCACATAGGATCTTTTATTTTCATAACAAGCTGAATAAAGTAGGCCAAAAAGCTGAATTTCTTTTAGGCATAGAAGGCTAGAACAAGAAAAATAATTCCCAAAGCATCTGGCAGTTGCTAAGGATTCAAATTCCTTTCTTTCCTCGGAGAATAAAATAAGGCAATCAAGTAGCCTTTCTAGGCAAAGAATGTTCTGATAATATGCAGGGAAATTGACCCACACATTCAAAGTACTAACATGAATTACTCAAATTTATGCTTTTCTGTTTTGAAATCTTTAGAACTGAACAGGAATATAAATGTTTATTGAGAAATAGACTTTTAAATTTAAGACAAAAGCAGATTGTATGTTTCTGAAAATAGAATAGACTGGTGGAAAGCTAGTTAGAAAAAAATTAATATTTTCTAAGGGGAATTATACATGCTGATGTTCTAAAGCATACAGTGAAAGGAAAGATCAATTGGAGGGAAATCACACTACAGATTAGCCCAGACTCTAAATAGCTGCAAGGCTGACTAGATTGAGGAGGGGAACAACTGTCAAACAACAGTAAAAATTGTTGCTAAGCCCAATACTATGTACATGCATGAAAATGGCCCCTTGGAACACTATAAATAATAATTTCAAAATGGAAAATCAAAAGATGATTATATATCTTATAAATATAAAAATATCTGATATTACATATACAAAAATAGGACTCACAAGAGGAAGAAGTCTAGCAACATTGAAGAATATAGATAGCTAGAGAGAGAAGTAATTTGGATATACCTCTGTCTCCTAAGTGAATAGTACTTACAGTACTTATCATATGCACTATAAATTCTCTTTACTTTCTTCTCTTTTCTATGCCCATTAAAAAATCACTTGCTGTTCTTTTATTTAGTTTAGTATTAAAATTAACAAATTCTCAATTTATTTTCTCCTTTGCTTGCAACGAATCACAGATGTATGGTAAAAGGAAGAGTAATATATGCAGAATTTTTTCTTCAATACTCTGTTGTGATGGAGAAAACATCAGAGGAACAGGCTAGACTATAACAAATCATCATTGAAATGATATAACTCCCAAAAACAAAATATTCCTTTAAATTGTCTAGAACAGATTGACAGATTAATAATAAACATACAAATGAGACAGTGAATTATATTTTTAACACAGATTGATGTAAAGATACAACAAAGAAAGGAAAGCACATGATAGATCTATGATTTCTCATTAAGTTCTTTACAAAATCTATTCCCAAGTGTTTTGTAGTATGTAATCATAATTATTTTTTTCTCAAGTAGCTGAGCTAAAGTAGGGAAGGGAGCCTAAAGAAAAAAATCATCAACTTCATTTTAATTTGAGAATGGAGAGAAGCCTTTGTTAAAGTGAGAGAAACCTCATTTGTCCCAAACAATCTTCTTAGCATGCATAAGCAAAATAAACTACAGTCTCTGATGGTACACCAGGCATCTTATTCTGTAGCTCTGTACTAGCTTAATTTGTAAGTCATATGCACCTAATATTTTCTATCAAAGAAACACTTCTTAAGGTTCTTCATATTCTGCTACAATATTTTTTCCTGGAACCACTTAAATATTCACTTTAAGTCAATATACTGATATAAACTTAGAAAATTAGTGCCCTGAATTCTGCTGCTAGGCATGTAGTTAATAACATAAATCTGTTTTTGCAGCAAAAAGTGAAGACTCTGCATTTAAATGATAGCTAGTTTCAGAGAATAAAACAAGAAGCCAAATGTAGCCACTGAAAATGCATTTCTATTTTACTTCGGGCAAACATAAAACTTTTTTTATTACAACCAAAAAGATATTTAATAAAAAAGGTACAAATTCAGTGGTGTATCTAGAAGACAACAGCTGAGACCTAGCTCTATGAATAAATTTGTTATTTTTGTGGACTTTTGGTTATCAGTAGGCCTAACTATTATAGCAATAAGGATATTTTCCATTAGTAGTGAATGATTATCCCATTTAAAGTCCGTCAAATATTCATGAAGATTAAAAATTTTCTATAGAGTTCATCTTCTGTATGTCAAAAAGGCCTAAAATATAACGATGAGGTTTTCACTTAACCAATTAATAAGATGTTGCAAGCACCATCTTAAGATATTTATAGGATTAATACATTAAGAAAATGGCAAATACTGATCTTAATTACCCTATCTTATATTAAAATCCACAAATACCTAAACAGTTTTCACAAGACTTCTCAAAAATAGAAAACACAGAAAAATCGTATTTATATTGATTCTTACAGGTCACTGAAAACAAAGCCTACTTCCCGTGTTTTATGAATGGGAAAACTGGTGGAAAAAAAGTAATTGATCCACTTAAATTTATCATAACAAAACAACCACCCACTGGAACATACACACAATGAGTCAATGTTGTTAGAAATATTTCTATTCTTTTCCTCTTATTTATGAGGTTTTAAGTCCAATTAAAGAGCTGCTGGTTACCATCAAGACATGCCATTATAGAATCCTTGGGGTTATGCTGTCATGATGGTAATTGTTTTGGATCACTGATGTCATACATAAGTATACATTGATTGTTTCCATCCTTTGAAAGCTTGCATGACATCTTCTGCTACCATGAAAGCTAGTTCTCAGAGAGGAAAGATGAAGTTCAGTTCCAACTCAGTGGGGCCTGGATCCTGCATCTGAATTGCATGGCATCTTCAGCAGTAGGAACTTATTTCCATCTGTGTATGGCCAACCAAGGGTAATAGCAATATCCCATAATGTTTTTACAGCTTCTTGAACAAAAGAAAAACAATGTCTGGTACTGGAATCATAACCAACTACTCCAGGTTAGTAAAGTCATGGAGCTTGGAGAAGAACCTATAACCACAATTTTACTAAACCAGTATGACCCCTAACTATACTCTGAGTATTTGTCCTTTTACCCGTTGATAAGTATAGCCCTCATTCTCAATCAAGGAAACTTCTCTCTGAAACAGACAGAGACCCTTAAAGAAAACCACAACCATTCAAAATGCAGAGTTATGGATCCCAGTTCCTATGAATACATCTTCAAAACAACTCCTACTCTAAAGAAACATTGCAGACGACAAGGCAGAAAGACTGCAAGAACCAGAGAATCAGAGTTTGCTGTGAGATTGTGTCTCCTGGTAATATCAGAAGCTACAACCTTAAAGTTTCACTGATGTGACTGTCTAAAGATGACCTGAAAAAGGCCAGCAATAGACTGTTAGGCCTGAACAATTCTTTCTGAAAAAAAAGGCTTCCACCCTGGAAGAACTGCAAGACCTACCCGAACCCTGGTTCCTGGGAAAAACTGCAAAAGTCCCTTCCCTGAACCAAACGGCAGACTAACAGGAGCCAGGATATACCTGCCAAATGGGGCTTACATAACCTGAAAAAGGACCCCCACTCTGACAGTAACCAGTCAGAAGAAGCAGGGCAGGAATGGACCCTACCTTTTCTGGAGAGATGGCCTAGGGGCCATAAACCAAATGTCTTGACTTTGATGACTAACCTGCTATAGCTTAAAAATGTGGATAGTTAGCCCCTTGAGCATGAGCCAATCAAAACTAAACATTTGTAAACTGCATTTCTGTCCCCCAATTAGAAACCAAGCTACCTCACCTATGTTAAAATCCCCTCTTACTGTCTATAAAAAGGCCAGCAAGCCTTTGTTCAGGGTCAGCCATTCCACCTGGTGTCTCACCCCAGCATGCTGGTTTACTCTGCAGAATAAAGATTCCTTGTTTTTACATCAGACCTCGTCTCCTGGTGAAACTTTGAGGGCCAAAGGGGTTCCAGAATCCAGGGTAATACATAGACATGCTTCCAAAGGTATGGGGAAATCTCACAAGACCTCAACTCTACACAAAGAACTACGGGCAATTGAGGAATATTTCAAGTATGATTACTTCTAATAAACAAACTCTGACAGATTGTTGGGTCAAGATTCTAATAGTAACACACAACTGAGAAATATTTAAGATTAAGCCATCTCCTAAGGTACTGATACAATTTTGAAGATTACAGAATGATTAGCTGATCAGAGACAGCTCAAAAGACTTAGCTTAAGCCTGGACATATCATGTGACACACTGGGTATCACACTAGAACATAAGATTTTCATATGCAAATCCAGGTTTAGAACTCTGCCTTGGTGTTTGTGTTTGCATAAATGTTTTTCTTTGTGTTCAAGGTAGAGTGAAGAGGAGTGGTATTCAGAAGGAATGTTTCATCAGCTGAGTGCACTGAGAAAGTGCTATAATATCTTGGAAGCTAAGGAGCTATCCTTTTTTAGAAAATTACTTTAATTTAGAAGGACTATTACAGATCCAGCAGGATCATCTATCTTTGCAGTAAGGACTTATGAAGTTCATAGCTCAGAATGATTAACTTTCTATTTTAACTAAAAAAGCTTATGGTTTAAGTATAGAAAATTATGAATTTTTAATTCTTACAAACATCAAATGTGAAGTAAATGAATATTCAAACTGTTCATGATAATCCAAATAGGAGCATAATGCCTTATGGGGATATGATATTCTCTACCCAGTGCAGATGAAAATGACTAAAGAAGAAAGTATTGACAATGTTAAATGCTGTTGAGGGCTGGCAATGTCGGTCAGTAGTGGGATACTCTCCTAGTGTGCATAATTCCCTGGGTCAGTTCTTAGCACCCAACACATGTTTAAAATGTTTAAATGCTAATTATATTGCTTCTAGATTTCAAACTAAAGGCTTTCAAAAGACCTACAAAAACCTACTACTGTAGGAGCTTTCAAATAATAAACATATACATATATAAAAAGAGTTTAAATGGGGTTAAATGTCCTATTACAGATGGACAATGCCTCCAAGAAGGTAGGCTAGGAAATAAAAACAAAACAGTACACAACAGTAATCACCTCTTCTGTAATTGTTGGTCAATGGAATTCTATAGATCCCCCAAATTATAGGTTATTGCCACTGCTCTTGTTACTCAGCAGAATTTGATGGTAAGACTCTGTTGCTGATGACTCCATATACTTGAGCCATAGATCATGAAGCTGCTACTGACCTGGAAGCTTCATCTGCATTGGCTAGTTTTGATTATGCATGCAACTAGAAGAAAAAAATAGCCACCGATTTTTTCCACTTGTGAACTTGAGAACCAAAAAATGGCGACCTTGCAAGACATATCTACATTCTTAGATTAGTTTTAAGGCTTGCTCCACAAGAAAAATCCTATACATGGCACTGCTATATAAGAGCCAAGAACTAATGACTGGATAATATTATGAGGGAATCTACTACTATTCTGCTCAGTGGATATAGTAAACTGATTCCTAATGACTTATCCCTATATCCACAGAATAGTACACCTTTCAACTTTCATCTGAGACCTTCTTGGAGTCACACCAGAGATTCATAACTATCATTTCCCACAATTTCCAGAAATCAAATCAAAAGAGGGATTACAAATATTTTAAGTGCCAGAGGCAGTGAATGACTACAAGGAAACAATGTGTAATGGACACAACAACTTCAAATATTCAATTGCATATATGAAGTCACAGCTGTTGTGGCAACGTGAATAAGCCTTGTGCAAATTCAGGTTATAAAGCAATCCCAGCATGCAATAGGAGGTAGTTGAGGAGCTATTAACAACTTATTTCTTCTGAGATGGGGACACTGTTTCTTTAAATGTATGGATCCTGGTAGGTTGACTGTACTCCAGAGAAGGACTCACAACCAAAAATATTTGGGAACCACAAACTGGACAGACATGATGGGCTATAAAATAGAACAAACAAAGTAGGGAGGTGGTGAATCACATTGAAAATTGATGAGAGAGCCGGTGAATATGAGTAAAAAATATTTCATGAATTTCTTAAATAATTAATAAGACATTATTTTTAAAAAGAAAAAAAGATAGCAACTGATGAATGATCTGGTAAAACACAGATCAATGTACATTTTAACACACTCATTGTGTGCACACACATGTGTGTGCGTGTGTGTGTATGCTACTGACATGGTACATGTGTAGAGCTCAGAACATAGCTTTCTGGAGTAATTTCTTTCTTCCAAAAATGTATGTCCCAGGGATAAAACCTATGTCATCAATATTACTCACTGAGTCATGGTAGAGGTGCTAGATCAATGGATCTTGATTCGTTAACAGGGAAGTAATTGTGTACCATAACGTGATAGTTATTGATATATCAGCATAAGCAGAACAACCATCATGTATTAATACTGAAAAGAGTTTTCTTCCTTTTACATGCCAGCCAGTAATATATAAAATAAATTTGTGAATTCTGGTTTAGGGCAAGAGAATGATTTTTAACACATCTTCTTTTGCTATATTCTAATCCATAATTGTTGCTTTAATCCTTCACAAGATTTGATTTTGACTTTTTAAAATACTTCTAGGAATTCATTGTTCAATTAAATTTACTAAATTAAATTAGGGCCACAGTTTAATCAGAATTTTTCTTGTTGGACAGAAGCGTACTTCATATCAGAATCCTACAAATGAAAATATACCTCTACTTCAGTGACTTAAAATAATACTTAGTGTCCTCATCTGTTTTTTGTTTGGGAATTATCCATTCATTTAATTAGTATATTGGTTTATTGGCAGTTTTGATTTTCTTATGTTTAATTTTTACAGTTCTTTGTAAATTTTGTATAGTTTCACACTGTCTGAAGTACACGTAAAAAATATGAAGACACTGTACATCCATTTTTATTGCTACCCTAATCACAATAACAAAAAATTAGAGTCAGTCTGAGTGTCTACCAGCAGGTGAATGGCTGATTTAGGAAACTCAGATAGGAAAGAAATCATGTGTTCTGTTTCATATGTGGATTTTAGCTTGGGAAAAAAAATAATGTAAAATATGCTGAAGAAGAGAAGGGTTTAACAAAGATTATATGTGACATGGATTTAACAAAGATTATATGTGACATGGGAGTGGAAAGAGACTAGTGGAGAAACATTGTAAAGGAAAATGGAGAGACCACTAAAGCACATTTTGTTCAAAAAATACCATGATGATATCTAATGCCTCATAAATCCCTTTAAATATAGCACATTGCATTCTGCAGAATCTCAAACTAAAAGTATTCTAAGGACAGCAATAAAAAGCCCTATGATGTATCACATAGTATTTAAAGGTCATGTAGCAAACATAAATCATTTTGCTCAGAAATAAATTATATGTAACCAATATACTTAGCTACTCTTATACTTAAGTTCATCATAACAATAATAACTACATATTATCATATATATTTCTTCTTAATCCAAGAATATAAAGAGATAGTATAATAGAGAATTGTTCTCAAGAAATATTTTTAAAATACTTGTTATCTCTATATTTGCTAATGTCAGTTTTCTCCTTGAAAGTTTACCATATAAATCCAATTTAAAGTTTATGATTACATTTGAAAATAAAAGACTCTAACCAAAGCTACATGAATTGCACTAAACTTTCAAGAAACATAGATCTCTAACATATACCACTAAGTGACTTACTCCAGCTTCAGAAGCATCCTTACATATGCTAATTTGTCATGCTTGTAGTGGATTCTATGAACCTACAATTATGTTTTGCTAGCAAGTTCCCTATATGGATCTCACATATAGTCTGTAAAACAGAAAACTTAAGATTGTCACTGAACAGCCTGTACCTACACTTGAATATGTCTTACTTTCTGTGACTCTTTTTGTTGTTGTTGTGTTTTTGTTTGTTCAAGACAGGGTTTCTCTGTTGTAACTCTGGATGTCCTGGACCTCACTTTCTAGACCAGGCTGGCCTCAAACTCACAGAGATCCGCCTGCCTCTGCCTCCAATTGCTGAGATTAAAGACATATACTACCACTGCCCAATTACTTTCTGTGATTCTTATCTAAGAAACTCATACACATGGCCCTGAGTGGATCTTACTTTCTTTTGAGCACCTAACTTTCTCTTAAATCCCATGTTTGAGCCCATATAACAATATCTTTATTAAACTCCAACTCTGCTTTATAAAATAAGAAAAAAAAAACATTTGATGTGCTACTATAGTCTATAATGCTGATGAAAAATATTAATAATCAAAATAAGTCCTAAACTATATTGCCATCTGTGAAAATCAAAATAACATGTGCAAAAAAAGCAATTCATGATGTCTAGGGTCATATACTAGTTAAAGTTATTCAACACAGCTACAATGGAAGAGTTGACTATGGTGAATGAAAAGGAGTGTGTGTGTATGTGTGTGTGTGTGTGTGTGTGTGTGTGTGTGTGTGTGTTTGTGAGAGAGAGAGAGAGAGAGAGAGAGAGAGAGAGATCATTCCTGTCATTAGTGATGATGTGACACTGGATTAGCAGCCATCATTAAGAGATATAATCATGTCTTTCAACCTCAGTGATCACCTTCCTTCCAAATTTGGACATTCAGAACTGGATGCCATGCAGTAAACATCAAAACATCCTAAATATTTGCAGATATAGAAGTTTATTTTTATTTATGTTAAAAATGGTTGTTTTGTGAAGGGCTGCCTAGGTCTTGGCTTTTTTTTTTTTGTCTGCAAGTGTTGGCTTTATCGGGGGATGTTTGATTGCTCATGATCTGCACATGCTATCAATAGAACACTTGAGGCTCTGAGGTATCAATCAGTAAAACCCCCTGAGATGAGACACTCAGGGTTTCAGTGTCCAGTATGGAGTTGGCCAAGATAATGGTTTCCTCTGCTGAAGTCTGACAGGGTTTGCAACTATGAGAGCACCTCCTGGTCTTCTTGCTGAGCTGCCACAGTAGGTGTACAACTACATAAAGCTATGGGGAAAACCCAGAAAAGGTCAACTTTCCTTCCATTCAGTAAATTAAGGTACAGGTTTATATTACTTTTTAGATATATTTGTAATATTTTATCCAAAGCCAGGATTCATATGCACCTATTTGTCAGAGATGATATTTATTTTATATAAATATATACAGAAAGATCACATGTAAATGATAGTATTTTACCTACAATTTAATTTTGTATATCTGTTCTATTTTGCTTACCAATCAGGAGAAAGTAGAAAGTAGAAAGAATCCCAAAGGATAAGCTTTTATTGAGTGCATGGAATTTCCCTATGGATATAGAAAAACAAACAAATGAACAAACAAACAAACAGACAAAACAAGCATTCCTGAGACCTGTACTGCTACAGAAGTCTTTTCTAACAGATTTTGATAGAATAAAATTAAAATTCTTTTAAAGAATTGCTTAAACTGAAGAAGATAACCTGGAGGTGGGGAGAGTGGGAACATAAATCCCAGAAATTTGTGATGATGTAGCTTTAAGAGACTGAAATATATGCAAGAGTGGGTGGAGACCTGACTTAGCTTACTCTGAACTTTGTCTATAGGTGTTCTGGGTTAGAAGAATGAACTAGTGAAGATTTCTTAGAGTGTGGGTTACCACAAAAAGACTTCCTTTTCTTGGTTTTACTCCTTTTGTAAAAGTTTTGGTTAGAAAAAGTCCTCAGTCATGCGTCCCCTTTCCTTTGCATTGCTTCTTCCTTACTTAACTAATTCGGTTCCTTTGTTATTGACAAGCCACAGCCACTAATGGATTAATGTCTAAATGCAGTTACAGGGCACACGTGACAAGGCACACAGAAATTACAGACAAGGATGATAAAATTCCCTCCCTTGACAAAAAGCCATTTCTTCCTGCATGAAGTATTAGTTTTAGCTGAAACAAGATATTCAAGCCTAGTGGAGGTGGTGAAGGTCTTCTGACTCTTTACAATGCTGCAATGCCTAGAGAGGCCTGAAGAAGGAGTGAGAACACCTAGATCTGGAGTTGCAGCTGCTTGTGTGTGAGCTGTGTGTGAGTGCTAGGAACGCATCTCAAGCCCTCTGGAAAAATCAGCATCCACTTTAAACCATGGAGCCATCTCTCCAGTCACATTTCTTAAGATTTCTTAAAATTAATCAATGTATTTATTATAAGCATATTTTATCACACTATCAGGAAATTAACACAAAATGAAGTCCTAAATCAAAGCACTTTTTAAATACGTTGGTAGAAGCGTCAGATGGGAGGGATATAGCTTTGGGAAAACTTCTGATATAGATCTCCAATTATCTATGTCACATTCCTAGATTTGGAAGTTGGTGAACGCTAATGGCCTGTTAATAAAGTCAAAACAGTATCATATATTGTCTGAAGATGTTAGGTTAGACTCAGAGTAGGGCACTGAATGACAACTATGAGACTAAAGATATCCCAACATAACTTATAATTTAGCTCTGGACAGACATTCTAACTGCTCCATGAATACTGATGTTCTAACCAGTTAAGTAGTCTTTGAGGAATAGTTAATGAAGGTGAGGTTTTGTTTTTAGAGCTTTATCTCATGAAAGAAAAACAAATTTGTGTTACAGTATAATCTGACATTTGGAACTGTTCATTTGCCTATTTTCTCCAATCTTTCATGATACTATAATACCAGCTTTGTTTGTGAAGATCAGAAGGAGTAAGGAATCAATATACGACAGACAACTCATGGAATTCAGTGTATAAGACATGCTTTAAGTCAGTTCCTCGAATGTTCCAGTAGGATTAGCTCCAATTATTTATAGTATTAATTAGGTTAATAAAACATTCTTCACAACTGTCATCCTCTTTTCTACTACTTCCTCTCCCTTGAAAATATCTCTGAAACATCCTAATAGTCCATTTCATTCATACACCTGTCTAAGAACTGCTCTTGGAGGACACAGAGTTAATACAATTAATAACTTTTCTAGCAAGTGACCTTGAACTAGTCACTGTGCAAAAACTGTGAAGACTTCACTACTTGTGGTAAGTAAGAGTGAAAGTCTCTAGTATTTAGTGCATCTTTATTGCTTTCTTCCATGTGAATTGCTTTGTTACAGAGGAGGAATGGTAACATTCGTAGATACATCTTGGGTTGGAGAAAGTTATATTGCAATGCCAATAGCAACAGTGATGATGGAACTGGTAGGTGATACACTACAGCACAGTCAACACACTGAAGGAAGAGAAATGGCATAGTCAACTCTGCCAACTTCCAGCTCACAGAAAAGCTTTAAATAAAAGGCTTTAATAATAGATTCTATAAAGATACTAATTTTGAGTTTCCAAAAAGTAGGTCAGCATGCAAAATAAGATCAAAACCTGATTATACAGTGAAGAGATGGATGAACTCACCATTACAGCATATTCTCTACAATTAAGTCAGGGATGCACAGGGAACAATTTAAGTTTGAGAATGAAGGTTTATGGGTGGAGATATTTGAGATTTAATCCCCCAAGTTTTCCTAAATCCTATGGGTCTACAATAATGGTTTCTTTGTTCTTGCTATCTGTAAGTAGATTCCCTTTACTTCCAGGCACTAGGAGGCACTGCTTCCATCAGATGCTTGGTGAAATGAAACCTGTCTCCTTCAACTGGCCCTAATCTGCTTCTAAGATTTTAAATCCAACAACTGATGCAACTCTCAGTTTAACCCAATTATAGAAGCCACTCTTCTTCACTGAGAGGAAGTAGGTTATTCATCAAAGGAAATGTAAAACATGACTAATATGTTCAAACAAGAACTGTGAAACTCATCCCAGGAAGGGTTCTTTATACTGTGGACAACAGAGGAAAGAATATAGGTCACACCAGAGGAAGCTGATTGACATCAGGGCATTTACCAATGGCTGTGGAATTTAATGACAGCTGAAAGAGCCATGGTATGATGTTATTCTTTGAGGTTCACAGTTGAAAGGACGATCTAAAATCAAAGGGTAGAAGTGTTTGAATGTCATTTTGATGAAAATTCCAAAGCATAAAAGATGTAAGTATGACACTAGAGAATCTATTGCCTATGTTCCTGTGGTTCTCTAATGACAAAGCCTTCTGTAAATAAAAAGGGACAATAGCGATACACACAATCACATATTAGAGAGAGATACAGAGAGACAGATACAGGCAGAGAGGGAGAGAGAGAGAAATAGAGCACTATTATCTTAAAAAACAATTTTCTTATAACAACTGGATTTCAAGTTAAGAGTTTGCTAATGAAACTTATTACTGAGTTTTAATAGGAATGGTGAAATCCTGTAGGAGCAGAGTCAAGATTTCAAGACTTAATTATAAAGAAACAAATACTAAAATTGCTCTAATTAAATAGGCAGGTAAGTTTGAACAGTGAAGACACTAGATATATTCTGTGGTCCAGGATACATGTTATTCTTAGAAGTACATAATAGATAGGAAGGCAATGAGAGGACACTGGACTTATAAATACAAAGAATCTCAAGGCCATATTGATATCACAGTTTGTCATCTCTGATAATAAAAATCACTGAGCCATGCTACTCTATTGGTGTATGAGGTGTATACCTCTAGTGTATCAGATGAAAAGGATCAGGCCAAGTCCATTGTAGAAATTAACACAAACCCCAAAATAGTCTCCAAGGACTCTAGAGCACTGATTTAAAAAAAGCTCTAGCTTACTAGGCCCAGTTGGGACAGCTCTGGTCAATCTAAAAACAATCCACTCTTGTTTTCATTTCCCAAGTCAGGTCACAGGTCCTGTGCAAAGTACACTATAGCCAGAAATTAAACATCAACTTAAATTTTGCTGCTACTGTTATTTCCATCATTCCTACAATTCTTTGCTCTGATGTTTCTTTCTATCCATGCAAACTCTTTGTAGAGTCAAGGAAATTCACAAATGCTATATATTAAATCAAACTTCAGCCTTTCAACATAGAATGTTGTTTGTTCATAAATGTGGTTTTATGTTTTATGAGTAATATGCTCATCACAAAAATTCATATTGTTTTTGATATAAACTTTAAAAATATAGGACTAAATCCTTGGATTTATTCTGTTTGAACTACTTCACTATTCAAATTATCAAACTATAAAATAAAAGTTAGAGTGATCGCACTTTAAAATTAAAACTTTTTTTTTATTTTCAATGATATCTTATAGAATATAACACCTAAAAGTGGGGCAAGCTATAAATCATATGTCTGATAAGGGACTTATATCTCAAATATATGTGATCTGCCAACTAGACAAAAGAAAGGTAAGTTCCTTAGTTAAAAAAGTGTAAAAAAATTTAGGTATTACTCCAAAAAATTATAAAGGAAGTTATTGAACATATAAATAGCTCTGAGTATCATTTTCCATTGTGGAAACAAAAGCCCAAATAAACAATTTCAAGCAGACAAACTAGTTGACAGGAAAAAGATCTGGTAAAAACAGCACCTGTGTACATTGCTATGAAATAAAATGACAGATCTTCTGTAAAATACAACCGGACAATTTGTCAAATAACATACATTATACTGTAGTATCATCTATAATCCCATTCCTATGTACGTACCCAAGAACACTTAAAACATAAGGTCACATAAAAAATTTTACACAAATATTCATAGCACTGTAATTCATACTAGTCAAATGTTCAATTACAATCACTTATCAATTAATTAATGCATAGATAATTGATAAAGTATCTGGTAAAGTAGTATAATGCTAGGAGAATGAGAAGTAATCAAGCTATACTTAGAGAAATTCATAAATGTGTAAGTTAGAAGCCAGGCGTTGGAGAATTATACATATTATATGAATTCCTAAATGAAATACCAAAGGTGGGCAAATCCAGGGAAATAGAAAACATGTACCACTTTCCTAGAGCTGAATGGGTGTGAAAAGGATTTCAGAGTTCAGAATGTCTCTGTATGTTCTTAAAAATCCTCTAAATCTATACTAATGTGTGTACAACTCTGTGACTATCTTAAAACCATCAAAGTGTATTCTTTGAGTTAGTTTCATACTAAATGAATTATATCTTTTAAAATAAAACTCTATTAATAAATATGTTAAATAATAATCCCTTTTCCTCTTTCCACTGTGCCTGCCTCATTTAAGATATTGTCTTTGATAGCTCAGCAGCCTACAATCAGAGAAAGATTTTACCAATTTTGTAGTGTGCAGAAAACCATGAACAGAATAGTTCTGGGGGAAAGTGAACTCTGTGTCCAATACTGATAGGATAGTCTTTCACTGCCATGCTTCCTTCTTAGCTTTTATCTGACTTACAAAACAGAATTTGTCAACATGGAGTTAAACAGAGCTAAAAGCAATTCAGTCCTTAAAATTATATTATATTTTCACCTTTGATTCAGTTTGAAATGATGTTGGATTCTTTTCAGATTCCACATTCGTATTTGCAAAGTCTTTGGGAAATGAGATATATTTTGATTACCAATTTCAAAATATTAAGGTATATTAAAATAAAAGGTCTTGTATTTATCTCATAGACTTTTTCAATAATTTAATGAAAATTAGACTAAAATATCTGTGGTATATATCTAGAATATTGGTTTCAACAAAATTCATATTAATGAAGGAAGAGAACCTTATTTTAATTGCCAGAAAATTTAGCTTGATGTAAGCTAATCATATATTTCATCTCCATGCCCATATTCTTACTAAGTATATTGAACTCCTTTATTTATACTCAGATACATGACCTTTGTATCAAATTCTCAATGAACATACACATACACACACACACACACACACACACACACACACTACAGAGCTCATTTAGTGTTGTTTGTATATTTACATATTATATTTGTATGTATTTATGGATGAATGTTGAGACTATATAACCTATCAGAGGGCACATTATGCATGAAAAACATCCCTTACTAATATTTATCCACCAATATGCTGTTATAATACATAGCTATCTTAATGAGGGTGACCATAATCCTTCAGAACACCAAGGTAAAAATTTAGGAGTCAGGATTCATTTATCTCTCTTTCCTAAAAGAAATATATACCATAGATGATTAGATTTATTTTGTGAATACCTGCATAATGTGTATATTTTCCTTTATCCATGTTGTTAAAAACAAATTGAAACCATCCTCATATCTCACTAGCTCTGCAACTGCCACCCTACTAGACCTTAATTGCCATCTTTGCTGCTTCATAGTTCCTTTGAAAATCACAGTGAAATACACATGACCGTGAACAAAAACGCCGAACAATTACAGGAGGAGGATCACCCATATGAAGAACACATTTTAGCAATAATCAAAACTTGAGTGCCTCGTGGTAACATTGTCTCCTGCTATCTATCTTACCCTCCAAAGAAGGGTAAGTACAAGAAACCTGAAGTCACAAATATCACTATTATTAATGTCACTTGATTAAAACTATTTATCATATTTTTGTTGATTGAGAACAAACAATAAAGGCTTCATGCACATTATTATGGTGGGTATTCACAGAAGTTCAATGAGATAATACACATGTTCTATATTTAAATAAATCTAAATATATTTAAATTCTATTATGCAAGTTGAGTCACACTTCTCAAACTCAGAGAACTAGCAAATAAAATGAGTTGGAAATCTTAAAGAAAATATGGCAGAAGAGGTTGAGGAGAGAATCTTACATCTACTGAGCAGCTGAGCCAGATTACCTAAAAACAGTGAGAACAGGTCTACAAACTAAACTCTAGAACTTTCAGAATTCCATTGACATTATCATATGCGGTATGATTTTATTACATATTCTCTAGTTTTTGTAGCCTAATAGCTTAGTTTGCGAGTGAATAATATGCTATTGGGATCCTTCTCTGTACTTAAATTAACAAAAAATAAATACTATTTTTCTAACCTCCTTATTTTATTAACTACTAAGAGGTAAACTAAGATGGTTATTTTCTCTTACTATTTTTACAATCTCATTAGAAAGTCAATAACAGGAATTAGTAGGTGACTGAAATTTACTAACTTTCATTGTATTTTTCTGTTAGAGGAATCTCTTAGTCTCTCGTCTATTTGAAGTGCAGATTCCATGTATTGTAAAATAGCATGTTATTGAAAATGAGTTTAGCTTGTTTACCATATGTGCAAAGATTTCTAGTTGTTAAAGTTCATATTTTATATCTTTATGTAGTTTACATTTTCAAAGTTAACTTATGAAACTCCATGATAAATGTGGTAATTTCTTTAACCATCCAACATAGCCAACACATAATATTTTTCCTTCTTATATTATATGAATCCTTTGCAACCTTACAGAGGTCTTTCTGTGCTCACTGTTTCTTTGCTTTCATCTGCCAATATCACTGTGTTGTTGCTATCCAAATCCTCTTCATGGTCTTTGAATATTCATTCATATCTAACAGTGTCTAAATCATTGCTGTCCACATTATTCCTGTGTTATATATATTTTAGTTAAATTTGTATTTCACTTCATCAAATTTGTATTTTTCACATAATCTGTGCTTCAGATTTTCTAAACCTGTTATCTTCCTTAGGGTTTCTATTGCTGTGAAGAAATATGTCCATAAACAACTTGGAGAGGAAAGAGTTTATTTCAGCTTACAGTTTCATTTCATAGTCCATCCCTGAGGGAAGTCAAGACAAAAACTCAACAGGGCAAAGACCTGGAGACAGGAGCTGATACAGAGGCATGTACAAATAATATTTTCTGGCTTTACTACTATGGTTTCCTCAGCAGGCTTTCTCATAGCACCCAGGACCACCTGCCAAGGGTGATACTACCCACTGTGGGATGGACCTCCCACATCAGCCATCAATCAAGGCAACACCCCACAGACTTACCTACAGGCCAAACTCATTGAGGCATTTTCTCTATTGTGATTTCTCCTTCCCTGATAACTAGCTTATGTCAAGTTGACATAAACTAACCTGTACACCTGTTGTTATTTCTCCTGTTCTATGGTTTGTGTATCTGGACAATGTTTCTCAATTTTTAAAAAAATTTTATTCTAAGGCCTTCCTGAATGATAGACGGCTAATATGTACTCTTCAAGGAATTTTCAACACTGTAATAAGCTGTTGACATGTATATATCATTTGTATTGCAAAATCTTAAGACTCAATTACAATGAGTGAAAATGCAGACAGCATCCATTAATTTTCCTCTCAGAACATGAAAAATCTGATAGCTGGGTTCCACCTTTGCGGTTAACGTATCTTTACTTCCATATGAAACACATCTTTTAGCACTTGTTTAGTCAGCTGGCTGGGCCATGACTGCCGGAATCTTCTGAAATGTTTTAATTTGCTCATCAGAAGTAGTTAATATGACCTATATGCCTCTTTCCAGCAGTTTCTCAATAACCTTGAAGACCAGAGAATGTGAAGGGAGGAATTTCTTCTAATTACCATACTCAGACACCTCTCTGTATAAATGAATCATTATTTCATCAGAAGCCTTGGAAGGATACATGTGAAAAGATTCATACTTAACTGAAAAATGCTCTAAGATTTCTTTCCATGTTCCTTTTACACTATGGAATGCTTTTCAATTTATCAGCCTTTGACACTGACCTGAGGAAACATTAGCTTTGGGATAAAGAGGGCACAGTCCCATATAGCCCTCTCCTACTGAATAGTGATTCATACAACTGAGAGTAGATCTATTTTATACATTTTACCCCTTAAAGCTACTAGAAAATGATTCCTCCACTGATTTCTTCAAAGAATTTTGAATATCACATAAGCAGTGATTTGTATTTGTGCCTGCTTGAGAGTAATACTTTTCAACTGACAACTGTTCTTTAATTAAAATGCATTCATCTGAAAAGTCATTAGCATAATGCATGAGAAAGTGGAAAGTTTTGGACTTACTGACATGGATAATAAAATGATATTTTGTTCAGTATAAGAGTTTTTTCTAATCATTGAGTTTCATTTTTGAGGTCAAATAAATACTTTGTAATGACTAAGTATCGACTTCATCTTTTATTTCTAAAATTATGTTTGTTTCTACACTTGTCTGTATCATATAGGGTTTTGTTTTGGTTTGGTTTTTTGTTTGATTTTGCAAGTAAAAGAAGGCTTTGTTATGGGTAAGGAAACACTCATAAGCACACAGAGAGAAAGACTCTCCTCAAAGTAGTGGGGGACTGAGGGAGCCCAATCCTAACTATTTTTTAAAATATTATATATTCTTCTTTCTAAGTTTGAAATTTAATGAAATAAAGAAGTCTCTATGAGTACTGGCACAATGGAACACAATAATAATTTCTAAAATGTTAGGAAAATTCTTCACATACTGAAACTGTTCCCTTTATGCTTCCTTGGAAGATACATAATACTGAACACCATAAATATCCCTTGCATAGGGGTAAGTACGATAAACAGTATAAATAAATATGGAGTCAGTTCACATATACAAATAACACTGAAGTTAGCAAAGATACATAAATCTGAAAAAAATGTAAGAAGTATAACATAGTCAAGGGTAAAAGAACCCAGGAGTATAAAGATTTATATGATCCATTGTTTTGGTGGATAGTCTGTCAATATACATCAAAATTGCAATTTGTATTATTTAGATACACTATTTCTAGTACTAAAATATTGTTCTATAAGATACAAAACAATAATTCACTTAACAGCATTTCCAATCGTGAAAAAATTGAGACAAATGAAACATCCACACCATCAGTATAGGAAGTTATATATTATTTATATTTATGAATGTATCATAGATGTTAATATAGCTCATTATTTTTAAAATTACATAATAATTCATTTAACAAATATTTTTAAATACATGTTTTCCACCAAACGGTATTCTTAAAATTGGTCTCACTGAAAATGTTAAATACAAGACAAATTTTCTGACTTTGGGAAGCTTTAAAATTTCAGGTCATATATAAAGAAAGAAAATAAAAAGGAAAAAAAATCAGTGGTAAAAGTGCTACAGAGAAATATGAAGTAAGCTAAGGTAAGGGTGAGTGAACATGGAGGTGTTCTTTTATTAGATAATGGAAAGCAATTCTCTGATGCAGTGATATTTGAAATCTGACTGAAGATCAAGCCAACGAGAAATGTGGGGGAACTTGAAAGGACGAGAAAATGGTATGATCAAAGGGCACAAGTTAAGAGCAAGCAGAGTTTATTTGAGAAATGGTAAGGAGCCAGTGTGACTAGAGCTCATCTTAAAAGGTAGGAGTGCTGAGCAGTGACAAAAAGAGATTGGTGGGGAAGTAAGAGCACTAGGGTGCTGGCAGGCTACAGAGGGGACCCTAGCTTTTCTTACTAAGAAGGTAAGCACAGCAGGAGTTTGTCACAAAAATCACAAGATCTGGCTCACATTTTTAATGGATCATTCTAGCTGCTGACTGGGATAGAGGCGGAAGGAGGCAAATGAGCGAGGAATGACAGTCAAAGTGTTCCTGGAAGGAGCATAGAGGAATAGGCCTGTGTGAAAGCTAGGAAGGATCTATATTCCAGGGGTCTACATTCAGAGGCCTGTGTGGTACTGCTAGAATGGAGCCACACCTTTTATTCAAGTATTCAGAAAGCAGTGGTAGCAAACACCTTTAATTCTAGTATTCAGAAGGCAGTGGTGGCCCATGCCTTTAATCCCTAAGACAAAAACAGAGTGTGGAAGTAGACACAAGAAGCAGAGCTCAGAAGGAATCAATGTCTTATTGGAAGTGAGTCTGAGATGAGTAAGAGTAAAGGACGGACAAAGTTACTAATTAGAGAAAGAGTTAGCAGAGTGAGTCAGAGTGAAGACGTGCCCAACTCTCAGGATAGAAAAAGAGGGCTCTCAGCTTAGAATGAGTAAGTCAGTCACAGAGTCAGTTATAGTGGGCAGTATGTGGCAAGCAGTCTAAAGGAGGTAGGTGGGAGGGGTGTTGGACAAAGAGACACAGTAGAGCTTGGCTGAAGAAATCAGTATCAGACAGGAGAGTAAGTTTAAAGATGAGCAGAACAGTTCAGTCTGAAGCAGTCAAAGAAACAGCCAGAATCTGCCAAAGAAGAGTTTGGTCAGAAACAGTAAGCAGGCTCAGAAGGTCAGTTTGAACCAGGTATTGTGGAGAAGAACTTGGGCCAGAACAAGTGAGTTGAGTTGAATGAGAATAGTTAGAGTTCAGACAGAGATAGTCAGAGTGGCTCAGTCAGCAGTGGATGCTTAAACGTTTTAGTTGTTTGGAAGTTGAAATGTTCTAGACTGTATAAAGGTGAAGCCATCCAGTTCTGGGTTTAAGAGTAGATTATATGGAGGCTGAAACACCAGGGTTCCAGGTTAAGAAACTGTGGTTGAATTAGCAAAAGAATAAACAGTCTTTGCTCTGAATCAATGTCTATATCTGGACCCTGAATCTACATCTACACAGGAAAAAGACGATAGAACCTGGATTTGAATAATGATGATTATTGAGTAATGATGAGTAATGACTCTACATAGACTTTAAGGGAGATCTGAAAGTGTTTGTAAATAGTTTGAATAGGAAGACAATACACAAAGAGAAAACGTCAATTATGAGATAGATCACTACATGCTGATATATGAGGTTGCCTGTGAGATGTTGTCAAGTGAGAAAAGACCTCTACAAAAGAATATGAAGAAATGCCAGTTTCCTTTTGTTTAAAAGGGATATCTATCAAAAGGATAGATAACAAATTGTTCTCTTGAGAAAACCAGGAGAAGACAGACATTTTCAAAGTTTATCTCATGTACATTGTTATCATTAGAATATATTATCATGTATTATCTATGTAATGTTTTTTAGACAGGGTCTTGTAATGTAGGCGTACTATATAGCCTAGTATGCCGTAGATCACAGCATATCTTCCTGCTTTGGTCTCTTCAGTGCTTATGCTTGGCATGTAACTACTCTAAAGATATCTGTATGAATTTGAAACTGTCAGATCTATAAGAAACTGAACAAATGGTTATCTGTGGTGCTTATTAGTATACCAGAACTCGTGCTGGCCAGCAGCCTCCCTCAGTATCACAAGTCTCTGTGGCTCAGCTCTTCTCACCCTACCACTGACCCTAAACTTCTCTGGCTCATGGGCTTCCCTCTGCTCTCTTCTCATTCCTTTATACCCTTACTATTTCACTTATGTGCTGTTTTTGCATCCCAGTCTCTTTTGGTCTCCTTTGCCTACACTCTTTTTGTCTTCTTCTCTTCCTCCCCATGCTCCCTTCTCATGGCTCAGTCCAGTCTGCTGGCCATGTTCAGTCTTCTACTTTCTCTCTCTGCTCTGGAATCTTTTAGTGGTGTTTGGATACTCTCCTTCACATCTACAAAAAAAAAAAAAAACCCAAAAAACAAAAAAAACAAAACAAACAAACAAACAAACAAAAAAAACCCTTCCCCTCAATCATATCCTTCAAATGGTCATGTACTCATTTATACACAGCAACTTTAAAAGTTTACCTCACTGGAAGACGAAGGAGATTATAACAAACACACATGGCTGGTTTTAAAATTATTAAGTGTTAAATGGTGTAAGTTTTCAATATTAGAAATATTTACAATAATATAAGAACAACTTCTCCATTGAAGATGGTTCAATTTATTATTATTATATTTATATTTATTTATTTATATAAATATATTAAATATATATTTATATTATATTATATCATGTCATCTTTGTTTTACAATAGTGCCAGTATTAAATTGAATATAAATATGCATATTCTTACATTTTAGAAATACTATGTGTGATTAGTGTAACAAGCAATATTAGAAATGTGGAAGTTGCATGTGTGGAAAATATATGCGGGGGAAAAGGAGATATAGTAGAAATTAATTGTGGAAAACAGCAGACATTTTTCTCACAAACTAATATAGGGAAACTGAGAAAAACTCCCAGGCCTTGATTCCTTGTATCAATAATCTCAGGAAGAAGAAAAACACAATTCAGGTACCTCATAATAGCAGAGCAACACTGATTATACAGTCTTGTATACTAATAGCATGGGCCTGAGCAAGTCACTGATTTGCGTGGGAGAAGCATGTGAATGTCTTTGTAATTTAGGGCAGACACAAGGAACAGAGAATGGGAGAGTCCCTGAAAATTGTAGCAAAATGGTATCCAAAGATACTGCAATTGTGACTGTGGTTCAAAATACAATTGTGGGTGACCAAAAAAGAAGAAATATAAATCCAGAAAAGCAGGCATATTTGTTTCCTGAACATTTAGTATCAGCTAAATACTAAACAGCAAGTTGAGTTAGAGACAGTCACTGAAAGGTTTTTTTAAAGCTGAGATCTTATAAAATAGAAAGTCAGTATTTCAATACCTGTCTTTCTTTCTTTCTTTCTTTCTTTCTTTCTTTCTTTCTTTCTTTCTTTCTTTCTTTCTTTCTTTCTTTCTTTCTTTCTTTCTTTCTCTCTTTCTTTCTTTCTTTCCTTCCTTCTTCCTTCCTTCCTTCCTTCCTTCCTTCCTTCCTTCCTTCCTTCCTTCCTTCCTTCCTTCCTTCCTTCCTTCCTTCCTTCTTCTTAACTTTTTAATTTTTTTAAAAATTTTCTTCTCTCATATAATATATCCTGACCCTCCTTCTCTCTCTCCACTCCTCCCTGCTGCTCCCATCTCCCCCCTCTCACAGATCCACCACCACTCCCACCTATCAAGCAATGCCCCTTTCCCCAGAAAAGTCATCCCAGTAAACTATTTCAATTTAATGTGATTTTCTTCTGCTCTGACAAATGTTTTGTAACCTGAATTTTTGGTGTTGTTTTTTTCTGTTTTTACTTTTCTTAAAGCTGGTAGATTTTGATCACTTTATATTTAGTATATATTTATAAATCAACAACATGTTCCCATGTTTGATTTAACAATCAGATACAACAAAAACAGTGTTTCATTCTTCAACACGAAGTATGGTAGATTGACTGAGAATGTGAATCCCTATAAGCTCATATATTTGAATACTGGGTCTCCAGTTGTAACAAGTCTTTGGGAAGAATTAGATGTGACCTTGTTGGAGGGTGTTCACTCGGAATGAGCTTTGGTGTTTCAAAAGCCCATGCCTTTCCAGATAGCTGTCTCTGTGTCATGCTTGTTTCTCAGCTACTATTGCAATGTCATGCCTTCCTGCCTAAAACCATGATCCCCACCATGATAGCCATGGACTCACTCTCTGAAACTGTTAGTCCCCAAGAAATTCTTATTTATATAAATTGTCTTGGTCATGTTTTCTTATCATAGCAATAGAAAAGTAACTAATTGTTAAGTTTATTTAACATTGCTTTGAAAATTGTAGGACACACACGCATACACACAATGAACATCCTTGTACAATTCTTATGTATGTTAAAACTACTTATGTATACCTTTTAATGTCTTGAATTCAGAATAGAAAAAGGTATCTAAGAAGACAAGAAAATCATTAGCCAAATATTAAAACATTCCTTCCACAAAGATTTTATGTTACACTATGAAATTAGACATCATGGACTTAACTTTTGTTAAACAATTACTTTTGTTTGTAGCTTAAATCAATAAAACTGTTCAATTTTGAAATTAATATTTCTTATCCTAAATTTCATGGACACAAATCAACACTAATAAATTTAGTAAAGCATCTTTCAATAATAAAAATGATGGCTTTATTAATGAGATTGGATATATGTGGTTTTGGTTTCTTTTTAAGACAGGTCACTGTGTCACCTAGATGGGTTTCAGACTTGCTGTGAGTCTCTTCCTTAAAGCTCCCTAGTGCAGAACCTAAAGGCATGAACCATGGTGCCCAGCTGTGAAATATATGACAAGATAGCTTCATGCATATCAAGCTGAGACATGAGACTGACAGAATATAGGCTGAGTAGTAGGAAGAACTTCAGCTTCCTTTATATAACAGTTGATCATCCATCATCAGTAGAAGTTTCATTATGACAAATGGGACAGGCAGAAATTAAAATTATCCATGAAATAGATTTTAAGTAACTAATTTAAGAGGCATAGAAAGAAAACTTCATCAAAGTACAATCAAAGACAATTATTTCCTTAAAATTTATTTGAAAATGCTTATGGAAAATATTCTAAACATGAACAGACTTCCTCCTAAAAATTCACACAGGCATCAAGAATGAAATATTAGTCAGTGTGAAAATAGAAATGAGGTATTATATCAAATAAGGACACAGAGGGTATTAAAATGCATGTTAATATAAGTGAAAGAAACCATCAGAAAAAACGATGTGTGTGATTCCAGCTATATGACACTGTGGAAAAAATGGCAGTGTGTGAAAGAGTAAAAAGAGTAGTCCTTGTCTGGGGTTAAAGAAGAGGAAATACTGAACAATCAAAGCACAGAGAAATGTTTAGGACAACTAAATCTGTCTACCTGATTGCAAGGGTAGGTTCTTGGTGTTACAAATTTGCTGAAACCTAGGAGTGAGACCTTGTGTGAACTATGGGTGTTGAGTAATGGTTTGGGACGGCCAATGACAACAAATCAAGGACTCTGATAGGTCTGTAACAATGGGGGCTGGGCTTGTGTAGAGGGAGAAGCACAAGAAATATCTGTACCTTGTAGGTCAAACTGCTGAGAAACTAAATCTGCTCTAGGAAATACATTTTTTTTTCCTTTGATGGAAGAAAATCCTTGACTTTTATTGAGAACTTTCTGACTTATTAGAATTTTGACATTTCCTCTTTTCCATATATGTTTAAGGGCTGATAATATTTATTGGAAAACAGAATTAGTTATTTTTCCTAGACACATATTTGTTAGTTCAGTTTTCTGTGTCCTTTAAATTTTAATCTCCTAGTTTTATGGCTAACCCTTGGTTTATGTATCATTTGAGTATAGCTATAGATTGTAAACCTATAATTAAAGTTATATAGTATACAAAATGCTTTAAAGTTATTATTTTACTTAACTTTTAAATAATCTTATGATGGTATTAATAATTTAATTTGTTTACAGATAAGAAAATTAAGTATGAAATATCAAAATGGTCCAAGTTAAGCTGTTTTGTTTACTATTTAATTTTTATTAGTTGTATATATTATTTATACAACCATAGTTTCAATATTGGTTTTGAAAGTTAATTGAATTCTAGGGTTAATTCAAAAGCAAAATGATAAAAGTTTGCTTTTCATTCAGTTGTAATGTCTGGAAAAATTGAAAGCATATACAACTGTAAAGTGATAATTGGCAAGCTGGACCTTAGTTATGAAACTCGATGGATTGGGAGGAGTAGGTTTAGGAGGCTGATGAGTTCAGCTTGAGATATTTGAGATAAATTTACTGACAGACATCCAAATTAATGGGTCTTCTGAGTATAGAGGCTTTACTTCTTAAGAAAAACCAAGGCAGAAAAGACATACTCAGAATTGAATAACATATTAAAAATACCCAAATCTTATGTGTCTCTGGAGTATATATATATAGAATATGATCAAAGTTTGATTCCTCTTGGAGAAAGAAACCAAGGAAATAGAAAGGGCAGGAAGAAAATCAGCATGTGTTATAATTGATATTATTTATTTAAAATAAATAAATGTGTGATAAAGGTGATCAATAAATAGAATCAAACATGAAAATTAGCTTCTGAATTTGACAATGTAAATTTGATAGGTGATGTTAAGTTGTTTTAGTGGCAGCATAGGAAAAAATTATATCTAACTATATATAGCTATAGTATATATGCTATATTATATATATATATATACATACACACACACATACTAAAAACATTCATATCATCACCATTAAATCTCAGGGTGATTGCTGAAGATAGTACAGAAAGAATGGTAGAAGTTAACAAGGATTCAGAGAAAGAATAAATAGTGTATACATATGTGAAATTTTCAATTAAAAACTTAATCAGAAGAAAACAAACCCAAATGCAGTGGCTTGTGAAGGAAGATTGTGAAAGCAGACAAGGCTTTCATAAAGAAGCTGATGCAGATACACAAAGGGGACTTTTAAAGGAAATTTATGATGCAATATGCAAAATCTGGAGAGGGGCCAATATTTTGCAGAACCTTTATAGACTATATACCTCTGGTAATCTACCAGAAACACAGTAATGATATCCCACAGTTTATGTTATCATTTAGACAATTTCACTTATCTTAGAGTTGTATTGATTGTTGACTTAGAGTTCTAATGACTATTTCCAAAATCTTAAACCTACTTTTCTCATCATCTGCTTTATTTTTATTTCAAAATTAACTGTAAAAATTCTTTTCTGGTCCTAGACACAGTTTTCATAGCATTATGCTGCACATATATCAACATGTCAGATAGGCATTAACATTTGTATGCCTACTATTCACAGAATTAGATTACAGTCTAGTATCAAACAATACAAATAGACAGAATTGGATTATTTCTGAGCCTCCAGGCTTTTTCAAATCTTAGAGCATGCTGTGCTGTGGTTGTGCAAGCCTTTAATCTGAGCACTGGGATGCAGAGATAGGTAGATCTCTGTGATTTTGAGGCCAGTCTTGTCTACAGAGTGAGTTCTATGACAGCCAGAGTTACAACAGAGAACCCTGTGTTGAAGAAAACATCTTAGAGCATGGCTGGACCTTTGCTCTATTGTCAGGGAGCAGGATTTGGGGAATATTGCTTATCTGTGCATGTTATTGTCTATGGTGCTGATTTCCTTATAACCAGTTCTTTTATATTAAAAATGATGTTTTGGAGAATAATAAATATTATTTATTAACTAACATGTTAATTGGGTTAGTCTTCTTTTATTTCAAAAATTGACAAATTTTGATCATTGGTCCATTTTCCTTTTTTTAGCTGCCTTGTTTTCTTTTCAATTGTGGTAATTCACACAAAAGTGAGCTAAGCCACATTTGTCACATTTGATGTTTCAAAATAAAAAGTACAGAATCTTCACTATTTCCTTCATACATAAATGAATCTAAGAAATGGACAATTCTGTCACATTAATAATTACAGATTCAGACACAATGCCTTTAATTTACATATAAATTGGACTTCTGTCCTGTGTCTGGACATGCCAGCATTCTATTAGGTTATGTTAGAGTATGTCCATTAACTAAAGTGACTTTATGTATTCCCAGCAGATGGACTTAAAATGTCGTTAAGTTAAGAAATACAGGAATTGAATGTGATCAATGAGCGAACATTGTCCATGTGTATAGAAATGTAGCCTAGAAACATCTTTCTAAACACACTTTTAAAAATAACATATACTAATCAAAATGAAATTTTAAAAAATTTAAAACTAAACACATTCTCCTAGCATAATGAAATCATTTTTAAACATGTCAATGCAGCATGTTTTTGGGTAAGGATTTCTTAAAATTGCTTTGTTTTTGTATATTCAGTTCTATAAACCAATTTTATTTGTAATTAACACTTAAATTCGATTTATTTGTGCTCCTTAAAGACAGAATATAAATGATATATTGAGATCAGGTTACCTCCTCAGGACATTAACAATTTAATGATAATACATGGGAAAGAATGACAAAGGACCCCTTAAAACAATAATGCAATACGAAGTAAATAGAAAAAGGCTAGAAATCATGTGTGGGTCACTCTGCATGCTTTCCCTTCAAAATATCCTAAAATTTTAGTAAATATTATACTTTATATAGGTAAATAAAGATAAATGTATTATTTTAAGTTTAGCTTTTATAAACATGAATTTGTAATTTCCAATTTTTTGTACTTATTATTTCAGACTTAAAATATCTGAGATATGATTTATTGCTTTCTGGATCTTTTATTTAAAATTTTACTGCATTAATTAGTTTTAAGTTATTCTAAGTAAATTTTACATATTTTTATATTCATATATGGTAACTAACACTAGGTAAAAATACTTTTAAAATATCAACTATGTTTCTTCTGAGTACATTATTTATACTCATAGTTATTATATGTAGTCTCTGTGCATAGCAACTTTCTTCTTCTCTACGATTCACTTTGACATTATTAATGATGATTCTCTCTACTTTCAAAATTCATCAAGTATAAAATTTAGTCTTAGATAAAATCACCTTTTAATATTTTAATTATTTGGCCTATGTCTATAGAGTCCTCCCAAACATGGAAATAACAGTGTATGCATAGTTACTACTTTTAATTTTCCATTTATGCCAAAAGGACTGTATCAATCTCCCTGAATTGAGGCATGGAAAATAGAGAATTACAAGAGAAACTAGTCATTTATATAGTTTATAATGGAAGACTTGAAATTTTTGAAAAATATGTAATTTAAAATTTAATTTCATACTTTATAATATTAAAGGAATCATAAGAGATTGAGATGTACTTTCAAAGTTTGCATAAAACAGCTATGCTATATTTTTAATAAGCTGACTTTGTATCCTTTAAAACAATTACATTTCAATCATATTTTTAAAAAATCTGAACATAAATTACTTTTTAAAATCCAGAAAACAAATGTTAATGCCAAACTAAAATATGGACTTTTAATGTACTTAACTCTGGGGCCTGAAAGACAAATTTTCATGAAAAAGAAAAGAACTTTGGTATTCAAACTATATGCTAAACATGAATAATCTGTTTTCCTAGAAACTTTTCCAACCTGGCTCCTAGGGAGCTGCAGCCTGTGCATCCAGAGCAGAAGTAACAGCGGGGTCTGGAGAGGTGGTCTCTTCAGTGCCTTCTGGAATTTTCCCCCCATTTAGCAGTGTTGGAAATAGGTCTGGAAAAGCATAGGAAAGCTATATCAAATTTTCCTTAGGAGGTCTTTTTTTTCCCCCATATTGTTTTGGCAAGGTTGCACGGTGAAGGTGCTATATGTTATGACATTAGATATTCATTTTAAAGGAGTTATCCATGTTAAATTGACAATATCTTCAAAATAAAAAGATCTCATTTTATTCATTTAAATTAAGATAAAATTTGAAAATTAAATAATCATGTTTAGAACTACACATACACAGATGCAAATTCTAAGGGAAGGTCAGCTAGTTATGGTCATGTTCTTATTAGAAAATGAACTATGATGAGTCAGAAAAAATAAGAACTTGGATATTTTATACTTCAAACTTGGGTTTCCAAGAATATTTAAAGATTTGTGATATTCTACAACCCAGGAATTATGAAATTAATTGATAAAATTATTTCTATATGTATTATACAGATATAAGATAATATTAGCACAAATAATGATTTAAATATATTTGTGTGTTAGCCCAAAATCAAAATTTCAATAATTGTATTTTAAAAATGAATTTAAAAGGTAATATTATACTTTGGATCTAAATATAAGCCATAATTAGTTAAAATCATCAGTATAATTAATTACAACATAAAACATGTTTTAATTTGTTTTTCCTTAATATCCATTATAAAGCAAGGAATCAAACCACAGATGATTTGTTTACATTTTGTAAAAATGTGTAAGAATGTTGTTGGTATTGTAATCTGGGATCTAGTGAAAAGAAACAGTATTAAATACGTATTTAAAGAGTACAGTTTACTAAGCCAGTGACCACTGGTCACTCAAATGTTGTATTATTTGGCCATTTCAATTTCTAGAAATCTTGAGTGAACATTAGGGATCAATAACTACTCATATCGCAACAACATTAATGAAAATAGGCATAGGTTGAAATAATTTAATTTTTTTTTTCTTTTTGGTGATAACAAAACCAAATGATGATGAAGACTTAATTTCATAATGCTGGGTACAAAACTCATACATTAATGCTAACACACTTAAAGAACTGTTTATTTCCTGGCCTATATTATTATGTCGGAGCATATAATCCTTTAAGAAAATGATATATGTATTATTATTCTTTTCATTAACTGTCAATATCCATTTTTAATTCAGTCACCTTCTTTTCTAGATAACCTCTATTATGTATGATTATATGCAAATTTTCTGAATATGTAACAACATTGGAAATATTGAAACAATATTAGTAATATTTAACTTATATCTATGCCCACTTGTGGTATGATGAAGACAGAGTAAAATTATATTTATTCAACACTTATTGTGAACCAGTAAAGCCCGAAATCAGTGGGAACATCTTTTTCCATCTAATAAATTCTAAATCTCTAGATTTGATTATTTCATAAACAAGAAAGGCAGGCTGAAAAATTCGTTCTGAGAAACAAATTATCACTTACTGAAGTGGTAATTTACAACTAAAATGAAAAAAACAAAACGTGTTAATATTATTTTTTGAATAATATGGCATAATCAGATTTAATCAAAATTGATTATTAAACATTAAAATAAAAAGGAAGACTAAAACTTCAATATAACAAAATCTGAAATAGATTGACATTAACGTCTAAGTCATTATGGTTTTAACAGAAGGCCAAATATTTATTCAATCAAAGTGAAATATTCCAGTTACTCAAAACTATCTTATCAATTCATTATGTACAAATTTATCCTTTCATATAACCAAAAGCCATTAAAAAGGAAAATTATTTTCATATTTTATTGGACAAACTTTGCTATGAGCCTATTTTGAATATGAACAATCCATCACTGGGGGATGAAAATGTTATTTTAACAATAGAAACGTTTTTGGTGAAGGTGTTCACAAATATACATTGCAGTTACTTAAATAGAAGTAATTAGCACTGGACAATCAGGAAACATGTGGGCTTGAGAAACTGTAGTGAATTTTCAAATCAAATCTATTTTGTTAATGTTATCAATTGAAACTTCAACTTCAATGATTTGATATTAAATAGAGGCTCTATAGGCTGTATGTGATCACTTTTGTCTACACTCACGGGATGAATCGAGACTCAATCATTACTGTGATTTCTGGAAGTTTGGAGGTGGTCACATCATGAGCCTGAACCTTGTTATCATGCCCACATGATGCATAGAGTTGGTGTACGGAGAGGTGAGCAGATCATGAGGATGCTACCTTCAACAGCAACTTAATCCGTTAACGAGTTCATAGACTTTTAAGAGGTGTGATTACATCTTGTCCCTTGGCCTTGCCTTTTTCCCTTCCATTTTTCCCTCTGTTTTACATATACTATGATGAACACCGATTTCCCCCTACAAGCTATTCAACCATGTTTCTGCCTTTCACAAGCCTGAAAGCAATGCATCCAGCTGAGCATAAACTGAAAGTTCTGAAACCATGGGAAAATGGGCACTTCCCTTCTTGAGCTTTTTTTCTCAGGTATTCTATCACAGTAATATAAAAGAGATGCAACTCTGCATGAAAAACAATTAAGACTCTTATAAAGGAGACTCCAGAGACTTGCTTGTCCTTTCTACTGTGTGAGGATACAGTGAAATGCAGGTTCATTTTACCAAGAGCAGATTCTGACCTGCCACCAAATGTACCAGTTCACTGAATATGGTAGTGTCTAAGTCTCCAGAACTATGAAAAATGTATTTGTATATTAACCTACTCAGTCTGTTGAAATTTGCCATAACATTCTGGACATAATAGGACAGGTATTATACCAAGAAACAAGTGATAGATCTGCATATGTGTTTCTTTTCTTTGATGGATAACATCTAAGAGACATCATACACAGGTGATAACTGATGTATGTACTAGTTGATACTATTTTAAAACTAAAATTAATTTAAAAGAACCATTTTATTTTATTTTTATTGTTTGGCAATTTCAGATGTTCATGTTTTGATCGTATTCATCAGCTCATTATCTCCTTCCATGTCCTCCCCTATTTCCCCATGCCCATTAGTTTAACTCCTAAGTTCATGTGATCGCTTTTAAACCCAATGAGTTCTTTTAGTGCTGTCTGCTGTCTGTATGTGTCTGAGTATAGGGCCATCCATTGTATATGGACAGTCTAAAAGCAGTGGCATTCCCTTCTCTGTCCAAGTTGCCATCAATTGCCAGTAGCTCTTCAACTAGGGTTGGACCTCATGAATCACCACTCACCCCACTTCCATGCTGTCTTTGTTGGCTGGATCTTATGATGATCTTTGCGTGTAGTCACAGCCACTGTGTTCACGTATTCTATTGCCCTGCTGTGTCCAGAAAGCATTGTTATCCAATAGCCACCCACAACTTAGGCTCTCATAATCTTTCTGCCTTTTCTTCCCTGCTGATTGCCAAATAAAGGCAGCATTCTTAAACAGAAAAAGAAGGGATGTCCGAAGAAAGATAGAATGTTCTAAATAAAAGTACAAATAAAATAAACTAACAGAATAAGAGTAATAAGCAAGTTTAAAAACAGTGCTACACACAGCCATCCATACAGAGTAAATTAAAACTTAAGCACAGTTGGCTCACTTTAAAGTTTCAAAATTACCAATAAGAGTGTCAGGCAACTGATAAATCAATCTATAGAAAGAACTAGTAAGGTTAAATGAATAGTTGAAACCAGCTTCAATTTAACAGTGATTGAAAAAATAGTAATAGAGCAGGTCCATAAAAAGCTTCATAGAAAAAAAGATTACTTGGTAAAATCAACTCATGAAAATCTGAGATAATAGAACACTCAGTATGGCTGTCATGGGGCTGGCATGTAGCCCTTATCAAGTTCTAATATCATGAGGGTAGAGCCTGCATAAAATAGGACGGGTATCCTCAAAGAAGGACCTCAGAGAACATACACTATGCTTGAAAGATGAAAGCTATGAAAGAAATTTTCATGCACTAGAATTCACTCTACTTTCACAGAAGGACTCTAATGTCTCTAGTGTAAGTGGGCAGGTGCTAGTAGAAGTAACAAGTAAGACAAGCTGAAAATTGTGATGTCATTGATCATCTTTAGGGAATCAGAGTTTGGATTTGCTGGCTTTCAGAGCAAATGGAAGATGGGAATGGGGTTCTATCAGGGAAGGGTGAGTGTAAAAGAACCATGTTCCCACACATTACTCTTGCCTAACTCAAACTGTAGTCTTAAAGTATAAGAGGTCTAAACAGTGATAATATTGTTGGATATCTGTATTATATTTGATTTTAATTTCTGAATATTTAATTAATAACCTTATAGAATTATGGGCCATTAATATACAGTGCCCTTTCTATACAAAATACTTAAATTACACATAATGTTCTTTCTTAAGGCCACATAAAACAAATTATCTTCTCTATCATGTCTTGGAATTTTAATTATTTAATTTTTTTCCAAATAGTCCCAAATTTTATTTATTTCATGTCCAAGCTATTTCATAGTGCTGAAAATACACACACACATACAAACACACACTCTTAAAATTTGTATTTACACTAAAATATGTGGTGCTTTAGGCTGTCCTAACTTTCTGTTGCTGTGCTGTAACAGAAGGAACAAAAGCAACTGGTGGTGAGCATTTCACTTACACTTTCACATCACAGTCCATCACTGAAAGAACTCAGAGCAGGAACTCCTTGAGGCAAAGGAATGCTGTTTACTGGTTTGTTCTTCATGGCTTATTCTGCCTGCATTTTTACACAGCCCAGGACCACCTGCCCAGGGATGACACCACCAACTATGGTCTGTGCCTGCCCATATCAATTATTGATCAAGAAAATGCTCCATAGACTTGTTAATAGGTCAATCTTATGGTAGCATTTTCCTAATTGAGAATCCCTTTTTCAAGATGACTTTAACTTTTATCAAGAAGGAAAAAAAAACTAGCATACATATACATGTTTATGATGATTAAAAACTTTAAGTTTTTAAAATAACTAAAATAACTGCTGTACAAATTGACATTTATGTAGGAGCACAAGGCTGGTTTATCTAAATGCACGTACTTTTGTTGGTTTGCTTGTTTGCTTGCTTTGAAAAAACCTTAATTACATGAGATGTTAGAAACCCCTGAAAATCAATTCTGTGACATTAAGTACACATACAGAACATACAATATGAATTAGTAAATGAATAGTAAAATCATTATTTTTTTCAAATATGCTTTTGCTACTTGATCATTACTATAGTATAATAAGAGTTTTAATTTTTTTTAATTATTCTTATCTTAAGAAAATGTGAATGGAGAATAGATGTCTTCATGAATAGATAAAGTGTGCTATGAACACATTGTGTTTCTTTGTGTGAGTGAAGCACAACTAAAAGGATAAATTAAATTGATTTATTCATTTAGGATCATGAGATAGAGCCTTTGGCAACTGTTAAATATTAGAAAATCTTCCAAAAGGAAGAAGGCAATCATGACATTAAATTCTTTGCATGTTCTATAAATCATTCACTGTCAATTAGTTAATTTTAATTAAAAAATTAAATATAGTTTATTATAGGATGAGGCACCTCTGACAAAAATTACATAAGTATAGTTTTGCTAAATATTTTAAATATTTTCTTTGACAAACAATTTGTCTTGGTTAGAAACAAATACCATATCAAGTTTTGTTGTTCATTAGGATAACATTTAAGTATTTTGAATAATCTTCAATAAAATCATTACCCACTTAAATGACCCACTGTTCTTGTGTCCTTAGTAGTGTGATAGATTTGTTTGACTCTGTTACCAAAATAGTTTTCAAATAATTATTGGAGTGAAATAACTAGACAAGTTGTAAAGACTTTGCCATTGTTTTACTTTTGCTGTTTCTTTTTATATTTAATTACAGTCAGCTAATGCACTATACTTTATGAATTCCTTCTCTTCTGTATTGAACACAGAGAAAAAGAATTCGAGTTATACTTACTAGCACAAAAGACATTACAGCAAAGTGATTCGTTAAAGAAAGAAACATCAGGGCACATATTAAAAGAGATGGACACCCAGTTTTCCTTTGGCCAAAGGCATGCATTTTTATAGCTAGGAGATTTTAAATAGTATTTAATACCTAAAATTATTATAGTCAATTATAATTGCTTTTTCAATAAGCTTATTTTTTTCTCACTGAAGTAGACATAAATGTATATACTTAAAATTTTCCTAAAGCTAAATTAAATGAAATGACTAAAAGAGTCATTTTTAAACAAGAGACAACATTCCACTGTAGACAGAATTAATGTGGTTATGAATTTTTATGGAACTTATTATCTTGTCACAAACTTTAATTGAATTCTTTCTAAAACTTTTTACTAGATATATTATTCTCAGACATTTAAATGTAATTCTTGCTCTTAAAGAGGATTCTATGAACTTTAATCATTTCCAAAGAGATTCATAGTTTTGGAGTTCAGGACACTTTAGATTTCTTCTAGTATAGAGTAGAGTTCTATTACTTGACGTTACTTTCTGCTAATTTCAGTATAAAAAAATACACACAATTCTCTTTAACACAGGAATTTAATTATTGAAAAAGACCATACTTTGTTATTTTCTTTATATTTATGAGTGATGCAACTGAGTGAAGAAAAGTGTGCTATAGATTTTGTTTATTGTAAACTATTTTATTTGTATTATTTTATGAATCACGGTGTAGCTAATTATAAATATAATACTTCTCCATCTATGTACTTATTTGAATTTGCCACAAAAATTCATTTTGGAATACATTACATTCATTTTATAATATATTAATATAAACACTTTCCCCTTTTAAAGAAAATCCGTCTGTTATTAGCAACAGATTCAAATAAGATTATGGAATAAAATGGTGAATCAAATGTCATATATGATGTCTGTAAGTAAATAGAGTTGATTTGGTAATCTTTAATAGTAACTATAACTTTTAATGAGCCAGGATATGCTTAAAAACAAGTGCATAATTGCAGACTGATATAACTGAATGAGTTAACATCCGTCTGAATACTCTGCGTAATTTTGAAAACACAATCTTATAAAATTAACCTACATTTAACTTTATAAAATACTCAATTTTATGATTTAAGACTTTAAAATAAGCTTTCAATTTCCATCAGACAGATTATTAATGAGATATATAATTCTGATACAGAAAGGATATACATCTGTGACTACTGAACTGATTCAAAAATACAAGGCTTTCACCTCTTTTGAAGATTTCTATGTGCTTTATCACATATTTCAGGTAGATGTAAGGATATGATTGATAGCATAAATAATTTATACAACAATTTATAGAATAGCTTTAATAAAATGACTGGTTACTAATTTTGCAAATTATATTATTTAAATTCAGCATTTTCTTTGTGAGAATTATTTGGTCCCTGATTGCTCTTTATTTTGTACTGCTTAATCTCTTTCTCTGGGTGTCATAACAATGGCTTTGTGTTTATTTTGTAATGTCTCCTAATAAAAAATAGAGTCTCCCGAGCATGCCATATTAGATGTCACTCATTTCAGACTTTTGATGATAACTACTTTAAAGTCCTTATATTTCCTCTGTTCCCTGTGGCTGTCTGTGGGTCCTTTTGAAACTATTCTGTGCATTATTTTGAAACATTCAGTTACTACATTACCTTTGTGACCCTATGTACTAAAGCCAAAAATATCATTATGTTGGTATTAACAAATGTAACACAGATATTTTTAAGGACAAAGAATGGAGAGACAGCTGTTCAGCTGCTTCCTGCATTTGTAATGATGAGAACTGTCAATTATCCTATGGCTCCTTTCTCCCTCCCAAAGATAAGGTTTCCTTTCTTTCTATCTCTAGTCAGACACCTGTTTGTAATGTTGATCGCTTTCAAAAGGTTCTGTTGTCTCAAGATCATAAATCAATAAGTTGATTAAATTTCTCCTTGTACATGTCCCTGGCTAAGTAACTCAAATATGTTAATAGCATTTCTTAGATATTCATGAAGGCATTCTTTCCATTTTCCTTTTGAGAACAAAATATTTCATATAGTTTCTAGGACTTGATTTATAGCATTTAAATAATAAATTCTTATGGGATGACATATATTTGAAAGCTTATTGAATAGAAAGTATCTTTAAAATGTTAATTTATTAAATGTTTGCATTACACTACTTTGTATCACTTAAAGTCATAAAAATCTATATACATACATATAATTCTGGCTACTTTTAACCCCGAAGATATTCATTATCTGTAAAACAGGTCCATATTAAGGAGAATGAACGCACATAAGTTCCTAAAAGCAGTATTTGGAACATAATACATACATGGTATAAGCTAGGTCTGTAATTATTATGATAATGTGCCAATCAACTTTGCTATCAACCCCAAGTCATAGTTCTGACACGGAATCAAGAAAAGAACACATATTAGAATAAAAAAAATTACAATATTAATTCTCACACCATAAAAAGAATCTGCTGTTATAAATGATGTTTCATACATTTTAATCATGTTTTCTTATCTATATAATGAGAACAATAAGATAATTTTGGAAAAAATGATACAACTGAAACAATTGTTGAACTATAGTTGTTCACTAAATTTATACAGCACATCACTTGGCATCCATGCCAAGTAATAGCAATTTGAAATTATTTCTGTGTCTTAGTCTGGTAATTCCTGAGTTTCCACAAAGGAATAATCATCTTCTCTAAGAATGCCCTAAATTACTTCATGTACCACCTACAACTTACATAAACTTGTTGTATGATACCTGATATTAACAATAAAATTTAGATAATTAATGTGAATATAATAGTATAAAACCTAAGAGAATGTTAAATAAATGATAGTCTATATATGATGTTTACCAACCTTTCTGTTCTCTTATTTCCTTTTAAGCATGTAATATCTCAGTTCTACATAGTTCGTTGGATTTTTCTTTCATACTAGTCATGTGCTGGGCATGGTGGTACCTGCCTGTAGTCTTAGCACTTGCAAGGCAGAGGCAGAAGATCTCTTTGTGGCCTAAGCCAGCCTTATCTACATAATGAGTTCCTGGCCAGCCAGGGCTAATCTTGAGCCCCTGTCTGAAAAATGGGAAGTGCTTTGGCATGTTCATAGTTATCATAAGTATTTTGTCATAGTAATGGTGGTTTCCTTTCATATTCAAATACTACTAGCTAAAAGTGAATTGAATTGCTTACCAAGAAGTAACATTTTTCTCCATACTTTGTTAAGAGGTCTGAATATGTAATTTTACTAAAAGAAATTTGATGTTTGATTTGCCTTGCCTCATCTACTTCTCATTGTCAAACAAAGGAATTTTGATGGTCTCCAACACACTTTCAGGCGCTCTGTCATTAACAGAAGTGTCTTTGGGTGGGACAAAAGATAACTTTACTATAGACTATCAATCTCTGAATTTCCTTCGTAAACAAGAAGGTTCTTCAACTTTGCCTTTTTACACATGAATATATCACTTCCTTTGGCAGGAAACTTCCTACTAAACTCTCTGTCTTGTTACTTAGTTCTGCCAAAATAATGATGTAGTATACAAACACTCAGAACCAAATTTAATTAGAAGGGCTCTCATGCTACTTTAAAAACATTGAACCTAGCTTCAATAGAAAACACTAATTTCTAGACATTTTTAAGTACTATATTTGATTTTCAAGTTAAAGTCTTGAGAGATTTCATTTGAATGAAGATATTCTATGATTATTCTGTAGCTGATTTTAGTTTCTTAAATATTGCTTTTTAAAACCATAGTAATTACTAAGAGTTTTCTATAATTATATTAATTTCTGTTTACATGGCTTAAAACTCATAAATAGAAAAACATTCACCACTGACCAAAAAATGAAGTAGAGGGGTGTTAAGAAATGATTCATCAGTTAAAAGAACTGGCTGATCTTCCATAGGACCTGGGTTCGATTCTCAGAACCCACATGGTGGATAAAAAGCATCTGGAACTCTAGTTCCAGGTGATCTCACCCCTCCTCTGACCTCCATGGGCAATGCATGCACATGGTGAACAGAATACATGCAGGCAAAACACCAATATACATAAAATAAAAGTGAACAGATCTTATAAAAGAAAGAAAATTTAGTATATACATAGCAATAGCAAATAGGGGGCTATCACAAATTCATTAAGAATTCTAAATCTTGTAGGTATCTTGAATAGCAGATTAAAAGTAGCTCCATGAAGTTCTTCTGAGTTTGCATTATAAACAACTACAAAAAAATGGAAAAGATCTATAAAGTATGACAACTTCTTTAAGAGTTGTAATTAGGAGAAAAAATGTATAAGTTATATGGATTTGGTATAGAAAGTTATGCACTGCCTACACACTTTGCTTCAGCGGTAGTACATATCATGTTACATATTTCCTAGTTTCCATAATAACACTTGGTTCATGATGGCCTTCAGTAGAGGCTTATTAAGATGCACTCTAGGAGAAGGAAGAGAAAACAAGTTGTTAAAAACTAGTACTGATTTTTACCTGTTGTCATTTATGCTGAGAATCTTGACACTGACTTACTCAAGAATCTCAGGTTTCCAGAGTTTAATCATTCACTGAGTACTCAGGAAACTCTTTGAATGCCATGAACTGTGTGAATGGCAGTGAGGAGGATTCTGAAGCTACAGCAGCACTCCGGGAAGTCTGATCACCACTACATTGGAAATTACAAAGTAAGAGATATAACTGGATATTGCAAATCCATTCTCACAATTTATTGTTTCATTTTACCAGTAACAAGTTCAGAAACAGGTAATGTGTTAGGGCACCCAGTACCAGATGGACAAGATCAACTTCTAAAGTTACAGTAAAGCTAACAAAATGGAGAGGAATAAATAATTTAGAAATTAATATATAAACTATGAAAAGATATCTATACCTACAAAGTAGGTAGATTGAAATGTTTTTAGAAATTTAAATATTATAGTATCTTTGCCACCACATTTATTCATGATGTAGAATTTGAAGCCAATCATTAGTGTTATAAATTAATTTAAGTGACATAGGGTGATCAGTTTTTTTTATTTATAATTGCTCAGATTTATATTAAAATTCTTTAAAACATAAGTGACCTTAAATAACAGGAATCTACTCATTATCTTATTTAAATATATGTTACACAATGATTTTTATAAATTCTATGTTTTGGATTTAACTTTAAAAATTTAAACTTTAACTTGTATTGATCATGCCCCTAATATATCCAATGAGCATGAACAGAAATAATCACAATCTTTAGGTTGGTGTGCCCTGTTAATTTAAATATATGTGTCTATATTTTTAAATTGATATGTGTTTATAGGAGTAAATTCTTAAGCCTTCTACAATTTAAAAGACTATATTTTTCATTAATGTTAGATGACCCTAAAAAGATTAAGATAAGGCTTACTGTATTTGAATAAAATAAATTATGAATCATAACAAATGACGTTGAATTTATCACAGCACTAGAGTTTCAATAATATATTCAAGTCATTCTTGTAGTTTAATTTCTATGATTATAATGCATTTCATGTTATTACAAATCTTTCAAAATTATAGCTAAATATTTCCAATTATATGTGATGAACCTCTGTTGTGGAAGTTTATTTTTAGTTATGTATAAAATGTTTCATGCACTGTTGGGTGAGGGGCTACCCTAGGTCCTGGCTTTCTGTATTATTTGCAGTTATTGGATTTCCGTGGGGGATGTTTGACTACTTATGATCTGCACCTGAGGAGTTCTGAATGAATAGAAACACCTGAGTTCAGAATTCCACTGTCTATTGAGTATGGTGCTGGCAGGATGGTGGTTCCCTCTGCTTAGTTCTGACAGGGTTTGCAGTTATGAAATATGTCTCCTTGTCTTCCTCACTGAGCCTCGCCAGCAGCAGCAGTCTACTACAAAAGGTGCCTGCAACATTGGGCACTGACATCATGCAGCTCATCCAACATGGGGACAAGAAAGAACAAGAAAGAAATTTCAGCCCTCACAGAGTCTGGTGAAGTACACTCAGGGCAGCTATTAGAGGACAGAGATTATACTTATGCAAAAATAATGAGTAGAAATCTCCTGAAGGAAGAGGAGAGTGAGGAAGGAAATAAGCATCTATGAAGAGAAAATTGTGAAAAGAGGGCTCAAAAGTGAGAGCCACAAAATGTAGACCTTTAGAGAAAAAATTTTCAAGGTCAAAACAAAAAATTCAGTTGGAAGCAAGGAAGAAGCAAGGTTTTGATTGCTTTTTCTGATCATGAAGCTGACTCTCCCTCCAAGTGCTGGGAGCAACCAGGGCACAGGAAATGGAAACCAGAGTGTACTGTTTTATAAACTGAGTTTGTTGATGGCTTTTTTGTGTGTGAATTTAATATGTTGTGTTTGAGATCTATGGAAGGGGTTATGTGTTTCCCCTTTTTGGTGGTAGAAAATAATGCCAAATTGCCAGAATGTTTCAAAAGGAGAGTCTTCCCACCAGCCCTGGGCCCCTGCAGCTTACAGCCAAAAAGCAGTTTAGTTAAACTGACTTACTTTCTTTCTTTCTTTCTTTCTTTCTTTCTTTCTTTCTTTCTTTCTTTCTTTCTTTCTTTTTTTCTTTCTTTCTTTCTTTCTTTCTTCCTTTCTTTCCCTTCCTTCCTTCCCTCTCCTCCTTCCTTCCTTCCTTCCTTCCTTCCTTCCTTCCTTCCTTCCTTCCTTCCTTTCTTTCTTTCTTTCTTTCTTTCTTTCTTTCTTTCTTTCTTTCTTTCCTTCTTATTCTTTTTCTTCTATAAACATGACTAAGAGAAAGACAAGCAATCCAGATACTGGTGATGGTGATGAGAACTCCATCGATGAGGGGAGCCTTACTTCAAAGTAACCAGTTATTTTTCCTGCAAACTACACTCTATCTTAAAATCTAGAAAGTGTTTCCTCAGGGTCAACACACAAAATCTGTCTTTCAGAACTGGCTGAGGTTGAATCTTGGGCTGGTAGCTGAACTTGGTACTGTAAGTGTTTCCCAGGTGGTGCTTGCTGGTTTTGAAGGCATGAAGGGGTCACGGAGAGTAGCTGGGGCCTGGCACTATGAAAGGCCAGGAGAGATACTGCACTGGTAAAAGTGCAGTATCAGTAATAGTTGAAGGCCCAGATGAAGGGGTTAGGTAACGAAGTCGAGGCTTGGCATCATGAAGAGAGACCAGGAGAGGCCATTGGTGATGGTGCAGCCTCAGTAGCATTTGAAAGCCCAGAACTTGTATTAGGCTAATATTTTAAATGATATTTAAATACATGTTGACTTGTAAGCAGAAAGTCAACGTGTCATCCTTATATTTTAAGCAAATATACAATGATGGATCATACTGATTGTCAATTTGGTTTATACTGATTATCAATCTCAATATTAACAAGGGAGAGGGGTTTTGCTCTAATACATAGTTTGTAGACAAGGAAATATTCAACAGGGTGGCAGTCTTTATAATGAGTCTTGAGAGAATAGTGTGTGGAGCTGTGATAATGAATATTAAGTTGCAATGTTGGGATGCCAGACCTTGGGACATTTTTTTAGGAAAATTTTGTTTGCATAGTGGGATTGGCCAAGGAAAGAAGATATGTATGCTATAAGCATAAGAAGTAGAGGGGTGGTACTGTACCAGTTTTTGAATTTATAGTGATTTCATAATGAGCCCTAAGTGCTGGGCATGAAGCTTCAGGACTTTAGTGTTTGCTCTGCTGAATTTTAATTTTGCTTTGGTACTTTCTTTGCCAAATCCTCATTTTTTTCCCCACTTGGAATCTGAATGTTTACACTACATCACTGTATGTGGAAGCACATAATTTACTTGATATTATAGGTACTCTCAGTTAAGAGGTTTCCTGAGTCTCTGGATTTAGACTTTCAATTTGTCAGAACTACTTAAGAATGGTGAGTTTTGCAGTTGGAGTAAATGCTTTTTTCTGAGCTTATGTGAAAAAAAGCTGTAATGTCATGGCATAAAACAGATATGTGTTCAATTACAAGTAGTAGAGTTGTGATGGTTTATATCGATGGTCAGTATAACAGGATATAAATTCAACTTGGAGACAAGTCTCTGCTCAAATTTTTGAAGGAGTCTGTACATTTGGATAACTCAGGTGAGAAGATCTACTCTATAATAGTTCAATTATGGGCATGGGTCTCAGGATAAATTAAAAGCAGAAATCAAGCTGAGCACCAGAGGTCATTGGTATAATTATTTGTATAATCAAAGGAGGTGACATTTGAGTAGAGTTGGACAAAGTAGAAGTAGGCAAAGGAAGAGTACAGTAAAGCAAAGGACAAGATGAGGTGTTAAAGACAGACTATCAGTATTTCTCTGGCTTAAAAATCAATGTGACTATAAGCACAGTTTCCTACCTAGTCCTATATTATATGCCCATCAGTGATTTCTATGAATTTGTGAAGGGCATATTTAGCACATTTTGATAAATATATATTTTTATATCAATATTAAAAGACTTAGAGGAATATAGGACTATAGAGCTATCAAGATGGATTTGCCTCTCATATTAACTACTAAGATACTTATATGACTATGAAGCACAAATACCACCACTTAAAAATGAAGGATCATAGATTGCAGCAAAATGAATTCCCACATTTTATGACTGCAGAATTATGTGCTAGATACTCCAGGGAAATTGCTCAAATATGAACTAGGTAGCAGAATAATGTGCACCGTGTTAAGAAAGTTGACACCTCAAGTCAAAATATTTTAGTTTCTTGATTAATATAACATGAGTTTCTTAATTTCTGATATTTATCCCTTTCTGCCTCATTCCCCCTCATCTATGCAAATAGTATAGAGTGAGTACCTTCAACACACAAACACTAAGAAAGATACTTTATTTTTTAAGATAAGGGTAGTTCCTGAAATTTGCAGAGATAAGTGTAGCTCCCAATCTGCATCTAAGAGATTTCTTTTTAAAGCAGATGGAGTTTACTAAGGAAAGCTATAACTGGTCAAAACACAGAGAATAAGTGGCATTGGTATATTCAGCCCCAATCAGTACATCTACAATGTAAAATCTATACTTGAGTCTCAGAAAATGCTGAGGAAGAAGGGTGAAAGATTTTAGGAGCCAGAGAATCAAGATGTCTTTTAGACTTGACAGGGAAGGTGCACAAATGAAACCACAACAATATGCTTTTCTAAACAAGACTTGCAAAATGACAGCTGCTTAGATGACAATGTTTACAGTGCAGATTTACAAGGCCCTGTCTTTATGAGAGCTACAGGCATCGATGGCTGCTGGGAAAGGAAGCATCAGTTTCTCCAGGAATGAGAACCTATAGCTTATTGCAATCCCGAGAAGTCAGGCATAAACACATGCACAAGAAAACACCAATATAGGAATTTAATAGGATAAACATAACATATATATTTCTCATGAATGTCTGAAAAAATGAAAAAGGTAAGAGTAGTGTAACATTAATGAGTTAAATTACAGCAAAAAATTTTGTCTGCCACCAAAACCCACATCTATCAGCTATAGATATATATTGCTGAAGCCTTAAAGACTGCTCCTCACTAGTTGCATCAATATAAGAACCAAATCTAGCTCCTGTTTGGCTTCCCAAAAACTTCAATTACTTTACAACGCTCCAAAAAACTGTATTTCTGGCACCTAGTAGATTATCCCTTAAACCAGATTAGGGTTATCCTCTCATCTCCCAGGGCCTTCAAATAAACCCAAATAGCTTTTCTCTCAAAGTCATCAACCATTTACAAGAATAAGAACAGAAAGAAAATTGTTTCTTTGTTGAAGTTAAAAAAAAAATCTAATAATTTCCCTTATGTGCAACAATCCTCTAACTCACCCACTCCTGCTCTCTGTTGCTCCACATCCAATTGTAGTCACCAACCTGCAGAGTCACCCATGGCTTGCACCCATGATGGGTACCTCAGAATGTGAAAGCAAAAATGGTAAAAACTGAGTAGAAAAACTTAGATACAAAATTTTACTCCGCTACATCACATGAGAACTAATGTTAAAATGTCCTCATAGTATTCATTAAAAAAGCAGTCAATACAAAATTTAAGTCTTTTTGAAAGGTTAAACGTGGCCAGTGAGAATGTCCAGAAGATAAGGGAGCTTCCCAGCAAGCCTCATTGCCTGAGGTGGATACCATGGATCCAGATTATAGGAGGAGAGAGAAGACTTGCAGGCTTTCCTCCTCCTTAACCTGGGTACAATGGCACATACACTCCCACTTATCCCACAAATAATAGCATAATAAATGAATAAATAATAAATGAGTTACATGAATAAACATAAAGCTGTAGATCTCAGTCTATTACATAAAAATCATCTGTTGAGAAAGAGAAGTCATGATAAAAAACGTGATATTTTACAAATACTATGATTATTAAATTTTATTACAGTTATATATATGACAAACAAAAAATTAATTAGAGAAATAAGGCTAAATTTTCCTGTGAATAGAATTATATTTAAACATATATGGCTTTACAGAAGCGAAAGTAGAGAAGAGCTGAACTTTTTATCTGTTTTGCATGCTAATGAGGATGAGAATTTCCCAATATTTTATAATTCAAGATATATTCTAAATTATTTTGTTAAATTATACAAAATATTTCTAAATTTATGATACATCTGCTAGATTGTTTCAAATTATTAAAAAGTAACAACTAAAACATGAAAAGAGCTCCAATACTTTTATGCAACTTCACATCTTTACCTAAAATTGCCAATGTAAATATAAGGTGGATCCAAAGAGTACAGTATAAATGGAAACAAAGCTGAGAAGCACAGGGTGAAGGGAAAACAATAGCACAAAAGCATTATCACTGTACGTTTCCTCCATAGAAGTTAATTTTAGGTAAAATCTTCAAATAGCAGACAGATGCCAGGAGTGAGTTTTTCCTTACTTATAATTCTTCCATCTTCATAACTATCAATAGGATACATAACAAATTGCGTACATAGCTGTCTTTTGAACACAATCAATAGAAAAAATAGTAAATAAAAGCAAATAAGGTTCCCATATTAAGTATTCACTTTCAAGGAAATATCTGACTTGTGTTCAATAAAATTAACAAAGTGCTAAATGCATCATAGCAAATGGCATACTAATAGAATCATGGGCCCAAGTTAATAATATTATATTGACTAAATTTTTCATAGATTTATCATTATGACCTTCTATGATATTCTGAAATATTTCATAAAGACTGTAGAGAAGGGGATATGAAATTATCTTTTTCATATTACTAACTTAAGGACATATTTTGTTTATCATTGCTTCACTAATACTCAATTCCTCTCTTATTGTAGATTAGAGTGTAGTTATCTGGAACATCCATTTTATAAATCTGAATCTTATATTCTCACTCTAATAGAATATTACTTATTTTCTTGCATTTCTTTCCTTGCTTGATCTCTCTTGCATTCTATCTAACTATCTGCATGAACCAGTTTCTGTATTACCTTTCATAGGCTAGTCTTAACTTTCTAGAGAAAAAGTGAACATAAATATTCTCTCTAGACTAATTGTCTTAAACTATGTTATTATTCTGCTATCACGTATTCTAAGGTGGGTGTCATAGAAAACTAAAGCAAAGAAGAAATGTTACAGACAAAATTTGAAAGACACAGAGACATCCTAAATTATCTATGGAAAGATACAAGGACACATGACTTATCAAAGGGCCTGAACTAGACTACCTTTGATATGCTAAACTCTCTTATTGAAAGAGTGTTTCAGAGGCCCTGAGCTGAAATATGCAAGACAAAGAAGACTTGATGAATTTTGAGTATGCATCAGAACAGAAGGATATAAGTGGAGACTAAGAACCAAGAATAGAAAGGTTTGGACTTAAATGAATGTTACCAAAGATGGTAGAGCTTTAACTCAGTTCATACATGGTTTTAATCTACAGATATAGTGCAAACCTAATCTTCAGAAAGAAAAGCAAAAAGATGATTAGATAAATAGATAGATAATAGAGAGGGGGGCTATCTCCTAGTTATTTCCTAAAATGCTGCTAAGTGACTTTTGGAAAAATAAATGGCTGGGTGGTGGTGGTCAACGCCTTTAATCTCAGCATTTTAGAGGCAGGGGCAGGCAGTTTTCTGTGAGTTCGAGGCCAGCCTGGTCTACAGAGTGAATTCCAGAACAGCCAGAGTTACAACAGAGAAACCTTGACTTGAAAACAACAACAACAAAAATAAAATAAAATAAAATAAATAAAAAATATTCATGTTAAGTTTGTTGAGTTACCCCTGAATTTTAATATTATATGTATTCAACAGACCTATGATATTTCAACTTAATAACACTGTAGACTAGTTTTAAAGAACGTTTTGCTAACTTTGAGTTTTGTGCTATGACACACGTATGAGTTCATGTGTGTTGTTCACATGTACATTTCTATAGTGGTTACATATGTACTGAAAAGCTATTCCAAGTATTAAGACTTATATTATTTGATAATACAATGTGAAGGTGAACTAAAATTAAATGTATTCTTCAAGCAACCTATAAATTCAGTAATAAGCTTTTCACCAAGTCCCACTTTTCTGAGACAAAATAGACAAGACATTTCAGCACAGGAACAATATCTATTCAAGAACTGAATCTTATAAAATTGTGAAATAATTTGTTTTAGAAAGCACGTATAACTTTAGATTTACTTTTGTGTTTGTTTTCTTTGTAGAACGGTATATTTCATAACTGACTAAATATTTTTTTCAAACCTAATTAGAAAAATTGATGCTACATGATTAAGCTACTTGCATGGATGTAGAGCATGTTTAGATCAACAATTCTAAACATTAAATTACCACAAAAATGTTAAGCAAAGGAAGAAAATTCTGCATTTTATTAAAAAGGCTTTTCATTGAATTAAAAATGGCTTCTATTAATGTACACTTTTACACATAATAAAAAGAAATACCTTAAAATTCAGAATTTATAAAATATAAAAGCCAGAATAAAATATCAGTAATTTAATGAATCTACATACAATACCATGAATATGTTCAATTAAATAAATACTTTGAATTCTGAATAAATACCTTAAAATTCAGAATTTATAAAATATCAAAGCCAGAATAAAATATCAGTAATTTAATGATTCTACATATAATAGCATGAATTTATTCAGTGAAATATATACTTTAAATTCTGAAGCCATGTTTTTTCTTGAACATTATAAATAAGCAATTACCACTGTTCACAATAGTGTAACTTTAACATTTCTTTGTAACAGTACCATATATCCTTATAACAGGAAAGCAGTATAGAAATATGCTGTCGTTTTATGGTATGGGGAATGTATTCACTTTAAATATATACAATTGACTATTAGAATAAGCAAAGACACTGACTGTTCTAGCTTTCTTCCTGTTGCTGTAATAAATATCATGGCCACAAGCAATTTGGGAAGGGAAGGTTTTATTTGGCTTACACTTCCAGGTCATAATCCATTATTGAGGGAAGTCAGAGAAGGAAATCAAACAGAAATTGATGCAGAAACCATGGAGAAATACTGATTGTTACCTCAGGCATGCTCAGATCCCTTTCTTCTACAACTGTTGCCAACCTGCCTAATAATGCCATCATCCACAGTGGAGTCAGCCCATCTATATTAATTTGCCGTTTTAAAATGCCCCACAGACACAATACCCACAGGCCAATCTGAAAGGAGTCACTTCTTCAACTGAGGTCCCTTCTTCCCAGGTAATTCTAGTTTGTGTCAAGACAACAGTATAAACTAACTAGTACACAGACTTAATGTGTATGCTCTCCTCTTACAATTTTAATTTGACAAGTAAAATATACTTTCATACTTATCATGAAACATTGTCACTGTTTGTTCAATAAAAAATCTCTACTATTTTCTACTGTGCTAATTTTTTTCTTTTGACAAGAGAATTTCACGCAGTCCTGAACTCCCAAACCTACCATGTAATCCTAGCTCACCTTTAACTTCTGATCCATTTGCTTATACTGTCACAGAACAGGGTTACAAGTAAGTGCCACATGCACCTCTTCAATAATTTTGAACAGCATTTTCAAAGAAGTTTCCATAGACTAGCTCAAATAAGAGAGTAAATACGTTCTCTGTATTTTGATCAGTGGGTGGTTCTCTATAGGAGTTTCCATCTGCTGTAAAAAGTTTGTTTGAAATGTGAGAGATTTGTTTATATTTGGTTATAAGAATGACTATTTAAAAGGCAGTTAGAAATTATATTACTTTAGTAATGTTTTAGTAGGAGGTTCTCCTCTAGAGCCTAGGAACTCTCCAGTAATTGGTTCTGGCTAGGCTTATAGTATTATGCATAAGTTAGCTCTAATTGAGCAGGGTTTAGGTCTTACTAGACAGTTGTTTTCCCCAAGTTTCAAGTGTCACTATCACATCCTATGGACATATCTTGCCAGTTTTGTCATTGTTGTTGTTCCTGGGCTTACAGCTGTGTGAGGTTTTTGACAATGTTGCCCTTGGCTGCTTGCTTGGCATCTTTCAACATCATGAGCCCTCAGGGAGGAGTTTCCAGGTCAGTACATGCTTGAGTTCTTCAAGTCTTGTAACTGAAATGTGTGGTGTCTTAAGCAATAGGGTCTTTCTTTGATGACTGAGCAGTAACCAAGAGCAAGTACAATATAATATTCTATGTTGATTTGGGGGTCTCTTGGATTGCCCCTTGACCAGCTGCAAACCAAAGATCTGTAACACACTTACAACTAAGACTTAGAAAACATCACAAAAGAGAGTGAGAAGAAGCGAAAAGCCTGAGGACTATGAAGACTGCTCTGTAATAGTTTTCTTTTGGACAGAATATGAATACCATTCTTTTGAACTTTCGATAATGTGCCTACCTACATAAGACTTCAAAGACCAATCCAGTCCATATGCCAACATGGATGGAGGAAAATTTTACAAGGCTCAACCCTTAGATGAAGATTTATAGGCAGTCAGTGGCTGCTGAGGGACAAAGAACTAATTACGTCTTTTGTTGTTTGTGTTTGTTTTGTTTTTGGTTTCAGGTATGAGACATCAATCCTCCTAATCTAAATTGTCAGTCCTAAATGCATGCAAATAAGGACAATACAAACTAGACTCAAAAGTTTGTGTTTGTGTGTATGTGTGTATATGTGTGTGTGATTAAATATAAAAAAAATAAGTAATGAATTTGGGAGAGGCAATATCATAGTGATTGGGTGGAGGTACAGGGCTATATAAATCATAGAAATACAGTATCCTTATATATGAAATCTTAAAACTAAAACAATATATGGTAAACTGGTATTAGTCTGATAACTTTAATGCAGATCTTCTAGTTGTTTGTGATAAACATATTTGATTTTTTTTCTAAGTACTATCTCCATTAGACTACATAATTTGAGTCAAAAAATCCTAACTCCTGATGAAGTATCAATCTGGATTTAGTTTTCTGTGTTACATGGGACACAACTATGTACAGAATTTCTCTTCATCATTTACTTCATACTTAGTTTTCTTTGGTTATAAATCTGAATTTAATTCAGTTTATATGCTTTTTGGGTAGCACCAAGTGTATTGAGCACTATTTATTTTCAAAAGTGCATGCTACAAATATTTAGCCAAATAGTTATGAGCAGTTTGCCATGTTTGTAAATCACTTTTAAGATGATTTCTGCTGATTAAATTAAACTCTCTCTATCTTGGCATCTGTAAATATACAATCCTAAAAACCTTTTCTTCTCCTTTCAAAAACACTCCTCTAATTCCTTTCTGCATCCAAGGATTTGGCATCTGTCATTAGTAACTATTTCAGTCCTATTTAAAGAATTAACTATGAGGGTAGAAAAAAATTGATCTACTATAAAGTGTTCTTACCAGGAGAACCTTAATAATTTCTCTAAATTTATGGAAAGATTAGAATGCTATGAAGTGTTGATAATATTTTTTAAATCTTTTTCTTTATTTAAGTTTTTGAATTTTTATTTATTTTTTCTTTCATATAATACATATGAACACTCCTCCTATCATTCTTCCAGCTCCCTCATCTTCCCTCTCTTCCTATTTTATAGCCTCCCCAACCCTACCTACCCACTCACTGCCACCCCTCACCTCTACCCCTGACTTCTCCCCATAGAAGAGAAATTCTTAATGGGCATGTTCACATATTGAGGTGTTTAACACATCTTATAAAAAACAGAACAGTCTTTGAATATCTAAATATCAATAATCCCTTTAAGCCTTAAGATTTAAAGTACACAAACTACCCCACCATCACCATCCACAACTCCTCCCCCACAATCCTCCCCAGAAAAAAACAATCTTCCCAGGGTTACTGCTCAAACAGGGCATGGCATAGCAAGATGGAACAAGGCTGTGCACTACTCCCTACATCAAAGGTAAACAAGGCAACCCGGCAAGAGCAAAAGGGTCCCAAAGGAAGGTAAAAGGTCAGAGATTACCGCACTCCAGCATGTAGGAGTTTTTCAAGAATACCAATTGAGACAGCCATTAAGATTATTTAGGAGACTTTGTGGGTTCTATGTCTGTCCTTTCTTTTTCCTGTGGTACCCTAAAAGTGCTAGTTAGTTGACACTGTGGGTGTTTGTTCTCTTGGTGTCCTTGACCCCTTTGTCTCTGACATTCCTCCTTCTCTCCCTTTTCTGTGGGATTCCCCAATCTCTGAGCAGTGTTTGGCGCTGGGCCTTTCCATATGCTCCTATCAGCTGCTGGATGGAGCCTCTCTGATGGGAACTGGGCTAAGTACCGATCTATGAGCAGAGCAATGTAATTGTAGATGTTGATATAGATGTTGACGTTGAATCAGGGCAGAGGACAGTTTATTCTTTTGCCTAATTAAATAACTTGTTCTAATTTTTTGTCTAATTAAAGCACAGACCAGGAGCTTTAGAGTGTTTTGTCCTTTACACAATCTAGTCTTAATCCTTGAACTGGAAGGGTTCAGTCTTTGTACATTCCAGAACATTTAAATTTCTAGACAGGACCTAGAAGGCTTCAGCCTTAGCTTTCGGAGACCTATTGCTGACTGAGCCACTCTGTGACTAGCTCCTGAAATCTGATTTCTCATTCAACTGACTCTTCAGCCTGCTTCTCTACTGACTGTTCTGATTCACTGTCTGATTCTTCAACTGATTATTCTTAACTTATTCTGTTAACTCAATGACTCTAACTCCTATGAAACTCTCCTTAACTGAGCTGAGAGCCCACCTTTTCTCATGAAAGTTAGACATGTCCTTACTCTGTGAACTCTTCCTCTGATTAGTCACTTTGTCTGCCATTCAGTCTGACTCATCTCAGATGTCATTTCCTGTGTGACACTAACTCCTTCTGAGTGCTGCTTCTCCTGTGTGTACTTCCACTGTTTTTTCTTGTGATTAAAGGCATGGATCAGCACTGCTTTCTAAATAGTAGAATTAAAGATGCTTACTACCACTGCTTTCTGAATGCTTGATTAAGGTGTGTCTACATTGCTTCCAGACCACACAGGCCTCTGAATGTAGCCCCTGGAATGTAGACTTTAGCATTCACACAGGGTTATTCCACTACAGAGCCTGACATCATTAGAAATCCTCTCTGGGCTATCCAGTCCAGTCTCTAGTTCTGGCTGCTCTGCAGTTTCAGGCAGGCGTTTCCTTCTTTGGCATGGGGGTAGATCTGAGGGAAATGGGCGATGGAGGCAACTTGGAGGAATGGAGGAAGGGGAGGAGGGAGGCAAGGATGCATTGTATAACTTGTGTGAGACAAGAAAAAAGTAGTAAGGACTTTAAAAATAATCATTCTAGCGACTGCTTTCAATTTTAAAGTAAGTAACATATTTGCTACTTACTTTCAATTTTAAAGTAACTTTTTTTTTAATGTAACAATCCAATTCTTTAAATTTTAAAAGCACCTTGAAGAACAGGTTCCATCCAATAAATTTTCATCAAGAATAAAAAAAAAATCCACAAATTAAAGGTGATTTTTCTGAGGAAAAAAATGACATCCCAACACTGGTCTATAAGCAAAGTCAAATATAACAAATGAAGCCTTCTGTCCTCAGCATTACTACACTTGCCCAGTCTTCCCCTACGCCCACCATGTGGGCCTCCTGAATTTTCTCTACACCTGCCAATTATAAAGGTCAATGGGTTTTATGCCTCGTGGTACTTCTCACAATATTGGCATTCTACAAATACTCCTATGTACACCAATCATTTTGTTCTTCTGTTTCTGATGTTCCTTTTTCAGTGGAACATTGAAATTCTCCGGGTCCAGCCTGGCCTCACTATCAGTCTACCACTCTCTTCTAACTAGTGGATTTCTTTCTCTGCTAATATAAGTAACAAGGCCCAAACTTACCTACCTTTGCATGCTTTTGAGCCATTAATGCTCGTAGTATCTGTAATACTATAAATGTTCAAAATGTACTGGTTGACTCAAAATGAATATAATAAGTACTCATAGGTGAAGTGTGCCAGAGTTTACTGCTCTCTGACTTCTATTGGACCCAGTTAACAAGGGTGACCTATGGATCTTGGAGGGGAGTTCTCAACCACCACTCTACCAAACCAGTATAATCTCTAACTGCACTCTAAATATTTGTCCTTAATTCTACAGATAAGTATAATCCTTACCTCTCATCAAAGAAACTTCTCTTTTCAACAGACAAAGACTGAAAAATAGTGTAAATAATAAAAGTAGTTTTAAAAGAGAAAACAAAGAGGAAAGAAAAGATATCTCCACCCTACTTCATTTTCTAGTTCTATCAGTAAGGTTTGGGATCATTCAGTAGTCACAGTGTTAGACTACTCACAGGCAGGATGCCATCAGAGTCCCACATTGGCCAAGACAAGGCTAGGAGCTACAGCCAGATTCTGTGGACTGATATTCCTACCATAGTCACTGATGTTTGCATGCTTTTATCTCCCATTCTGTTCCCACTCCTGTTTCTAATACTTTGAGAAAATGAAATTCCTAATGTAGATTGCCTTTCCATGAACTACAGGCTAAGGATATGTTGCTTTGAAACAGCTATCTGCCAAATACTTGCTCCATTGTGCTGCAATTGTATCCTTTTCACAGCCCAGAAAGCTCATGAAAAGGCAAAACACACTGACAATGACCACTGCTCTTATTTTCCAATGATCTGCCTGGCTTTTACACCATGTTTCTTAGCTCTAACATAATACATTAATCTATTAAAGCAAGGAAGCCTTTAGTGAAATTAACATAATCATCTTTCCTCTCTTCTCTAGATACCTTCTTTATCTATGATGCCCTCACGTACTTCATAGATTTTGGTCTAAGGTCAATTATGTCTGTAATTTTTCTAAGTCTAACATTTCTATTATGTGTTTTTAGATGGAGATTGACAATGACATAAGAATCATAATTGTACTTGAAAAATAATACTAAGTCAGGATCTTCACTGTTCTCACCTTTACAAAACTTGTGATCTTTGTCCCACTTAACCCTCATGAAAAGGAAAGACACATTGCCATTCTGCTTAACACAAAAGGATTTGGGCCCTTTCTCTGTGAATTAAAGTTATAAAGTATAATGTGTTATATGTCTTCTGTACTATAATATTAATAATCCCAATCTTTAAGGATTGTACATATTTCACTTTTAAAAATTATGAAAACCTGGGTGTTATGGTACATGGCTTGACTCCCAGCCCATGGGAGGAAGAAGCAGGTGGATCTCTGATTTTGAGGCCACCCTGTCCTACAGAGCAAGTTTCTAGTTCGCATTTCTACACAGAAAAAATTCATTTCAAAAAACAAAAATAAATAAGTTATAAAAATTATAAAAATAATAATGATCATCACTCACAATTTTATTGAGTCCTTAAAAATATATGAAATTAATGAAAATTATTTCTTTCCAGATTCTTTTTTTCATCCAGTTCTGAATCCAGGATATGATGAAACTACCATCATATAACAAGAGATGAAATAATAAATTATATACCTATGGTAATATGCATATTTTACATAATTAAATAATATGTTAAAATAATTTCTAGGTACTATTTGTATAAATGTTAAGTGAAATTTCCCTCATTATGCTCTGGCTTAAGATCCCCTTGTTTCCCAGTCATCTAGGGAGATATGGCACTTAAGAAGGGGGACTCTTATTTAGAAAATGAGTCAGAGAATTTGCATTGATGGTTACAATCCATATTGGTCCCACCATTCTCTGACTTTCTTATATACTCAGGTGTAAGCTTGTTCCCTCCCACTGACCTAATCAAGACATTCATGCCATTGTGTCTTTCCATGATGGGCAAGTCCAAATGAACCTTTCATATATTAAGCTGTTGCAGTACATTATATCTAATGTGATGAGAAGAGTAAATAGCGTATAGAAATATTTTTTGCAGTGCCTATGGTAATGAAGCAGGTTTCTGTTTATACATACATAAATTATCATGTGCTCACAAATCAATGCATGAAAATCACTGTATTTTTCACTTTGTGAACAACCAATGTATGGGATATTTTCTTGAGAACATGCATAAATATTTGGAATCCCTTCTAGCAACATTCCTGTATTTTGATTAACTAAACATGTCCATGGAAGAGAGTACTTAATCTCTTGGCTGAGTGGAGTCACAAATATTAACATTCTCTGGTAGGCAGCACTAAGCATCCTCAATGTTGTTGTTGTTGAGGAAAGAGCATATGGAAACATTCCATATAGGGTTGAGTGTTCCCAGTCTCTCACTCTCTGCATAATGTTGAATGTGAGTATCTGCATTTTTTCCCACCTGCTGTAGGAGGAAGCCTCTGATGATGGCTGAATAAGGAACTGATTTATAAGTATAGAAGAATATCATTAGGTGTTATTTTATAATTACATTTGGTTTTACCCTACGTCAATAGCCTAACTATTCTCAGGTTCTTGGACACCCAATAAGTAAGGGTTCCATATCATTAAATATGCCTTAAGTCAAATCTGATAATGGTTGGTTACTCCCACAAGCTTTGTGTCACTAATTACCCTAGCATATCTTGAATACAGAATACCATTTTAGATTAACGGGCTTGTAGCTGGCTTGATGTTTATGTTTCTCTTTTGGTATCCTGCAAGGTTATCTTCCTATACCAAAGATGCTAGAATGTAGGAGTGAAGGCTCTATGTAGGCAGCAACTCCAGTTCTCCATGTTCAGTTAGATATGTAGCTATTGTTTTCAGCAATGAAACTTACTGTCAGTTTGTGGAGAACAACCTATTGTCTTGGCAACAGCCTGGGTTATTTGGGGGTTCCCTTGGTAAACAATTCAATTAGATCTAACCCAATCCCAGTACTGGAAACTTTGTTTGATAAAAGGAGATGGCTAGTTGGGACTCTGTCTCATTCATTATTGGGTGATTTTATTTAGATTACCTTCATAGATATGTATGTATACATGTAAAATGTATAAATTTTAGGAAGTTTCTACTACATTAGGTACCATACTACCCCTCAAATACTCACTAATTTTAGCTGTCTCTCCCCTTATTCCCTTCCTCAATCCCCTGTCCTTTCTGGTTCCTAACTTGATTCTCCTGTTTCAGCTCCTCATCCATAATTTTCTATTTTATTTTACTTTCTCCTTAGAGACCAGGGACCCCTATGGGAGAGGAGACAAAAAGAGAGTAAGAGCTGGTGGGGATGGAGGACACTAAGAAAAAAGGACCTATAAATCATCATGAACAAGCTCACACTGAAGCAGCCTGCATAGGGCTTACATGGGTCTGTACCAGGTCCTGTAAATATATAACATGGCTTTCAGTTCGGTGTTTTTATGAAACTCCTGAGTCTGTAATTGGGTAGGTCTCTGATTTATTCTTTTCCTTCTGCTAATAGTTTTTGCTTTATCGTATTGCATTTAATTTTAGTAAATTTTAGATTTTAAATAGACAAAGCCTATTTATATGTCAGAAGTTGCAATAATAGTTTAGGTTTGGGTTTTCATCAATATTTGTCCTTTCCCACTGTTGATAATAGTATACATATAAATATGAATATTATCTCATACTATATTACTTTTGAATCTATTTCTCCACTGAAGTCCTTCTTAGAATTCTTTTTTTCTTTTGACAGATTCTAAATACATAACCATTGGTATAGTTTGTGCATCCTGAGAGGTCTCACTATTAAACTCACAAGTGAAAATAATAAAGGCAGCTGCAAAGAAAGATTTGATGGTCCTAGACATGCTAACAGCAGCCTTGGGTGGGGGTTGGGAGCCAGCCAAATACTAAACAGAAATTATATTTTGTGTCTTTTAAGATACAATTTCAGACTAATTTTATAATGCAGAGTTTTTAACAAATTCTCACTACAAGAGATTCAGATCTTCCTTTCCAACTGATGGATAGACTGTGAGGTAGTTTTGTGGTCCCTCTTAGACAGAGGCTACACTACTCAAGAGCAGGAAGTAGTTATAAGGAAATGGATCATCATCACTCAACTCTCCCAAAGGATATCTGGGACTACTCTCAGATGGGAGGTAAGGTTGGAGGACAGCATAGAAAATTAAGTTTGGAAGGCTTTATAGAAGGCTGCAAACTACAATATTAGAGAAACTCATTGGCAAAGAGGAAAACTGGAAATCCCCATGTTGAATCTTATTTTAACTAGTCAGGGTGACTGGTGCTGCAACTGATTCTGGAGTGATTCTGGAGATGACTTCTAGCACAATTTTGGGTAGAGATTTAAGATGCTTCTGATTAATGAAGTTGTATAAAGAACTACACAGAATGGATAAAACATGTATTAATTTGGAAACATTTGCTGTGGAAATGACCCCCAAACTCTATAAAATGTGACACAAAAGCTTCAATCCTTTGTAGAGCATTCTGTTTGAGTTACTAAACTCATTTTTCCAATAAGCCATGTCTCCTCTTGCTAGAAGAGTAAGAGAAGATGGGAGGAGGAGGAAGAAGAGGAAGAAGAGGAAGAAGAAGAAGGAGAAAGAAGAAGGAGAAGAAAGAGAAGAAGGAGAAGAAGAAAGTGTGTGAAGTTTGAAAAGAAAAGAAAAGTGGCAGGGGAGGAACTGGAGGGTTTAGAATAGGAGGTTAGGAGCTTGTCACATTTATCATCAGCATGTTATATTCATGTATTTTAGATCAATGATTCTGAATGAGGCAATCCTTGTATATTTGAGTTACTTCCAGTTTTTCTGCACAAAAGTCCTGCATAATAGTTACAGGACTCTGTAATGATGTCATTAATCACCTGTTCTTTCAAATGTTTCCTCTTGTCCTCCATCTCATAAAAAGCAATTCTTTGAAATCAGTCTTTGAAGGGCCATGACTGACAGAGATGAATAGGATACTTAATCGTACTGGCACATGCCAGAACCTGTTCTTCTGGTAAAATCATTCCATGTGAAACTTCTTATTCAGTGCCATTCTGTGGATAATAAGGAGCACCCAAAATCACACATTGTCTCCCATGCCAGCTGTCATAGCCATGGTCTCTGCTCCTTAAGCAGAGTATATTAATTAAGTGTATTAATTTCCCAATTCCTATCGATGTACCTATGCACTATATTCACAAACTTCTTCCTTTTCCTCTGATTTCATTTAGTCTTTATTTTAACTTAAGAATCAAAAACATACTCTATAAGCATTCTTCTTTCAACAGCTCCCAGTTTTAAATGAGACTTAGCAAAGTGATACTATATAATTGAGTTTGCAGGAATCTCAAGTCAAGAATACTAAGAAAAAAATTGATACATTTACCCTAAAGGATTGTCACTTCAGATAAAGAAAATAAATCAGAAAATATAAAAATATTCAGAATACTTTTAACAATATTTGAAAATGTTAGGTGTTATATATATAATTATATTTGCAGCAGTATAGGTAACTGAAAAAATATAATGCATATAAAAGAATAACATTTCATTATATATTTATTTTCAAGTACGAAGGTAGTAGCTTTTACATTACATACAAATTCAATATGCAATTTCTACCCTCAGTAACATTTTCCACACAGACCACTCTAATTTGCATACCAATCCCATTAAATTAGAAACTTCCTTTTCATTAGTCTAATGACTTCAAAATATTAGCCACAGCTAAGAGAAATTATATCTTGCTGTCTTGCTTATGTCGAGGCACATAAAAGAAATAATTATCCCAATTACAAATAAAAGATAAATTGGTTATTAAATAGCAAGCAAAACTGAATGTTCTGTTTATACTTATTGTCCCCAAGGAATTAGTAAAGGGTCCACTTCATTCTCAGAAGGAGCCAGCTTTGAGAATAACTTATTTATTTTTCAATGATATCTGAAGGAGCATAGACAAAAAATATCACAGAAAAACACCTGCAAGATCACTTGGCGTCAATGATAAATCATTACACATTTTCATAAATGCATAAACTTTTTATGAACTATGTGAAAAGCAATGGAGCAGATATCTAAATTGCAAGGAAAGATTATTTCCTCAGGTTAGAAATAAAGGTAAAAATATCCAAAATCCTTTTTCCTATTCTTCTGTGAGCTATATTTTATTGATTTACTCAATTTCATGAAAAACAGAATCATTCAGGGCAGCAGGTCCACTACTTACGCTGAAATCTGAAGGATGGAAGATAGGGAAAAACTATTTTCATACGATGTTTCTAGGTTCAACTCTCGGCAGCTTTCCAATACTCCTCTGTGAAGCTTTACTTATCCTATCAGACACTAACCTTGAAGAATCAGACACTGAAAAAATAATCAACCTTGTATTGATTAGCTTGTCTCTTTTTACTTCATTGATGTCTTAGAACATGAGTGTAAATTAGAGTGCTGTGAGGAAGATTGATATGTTGATATGTAAAAGAATTCAGTGTTCCAGAAGAATTCATGTCCACTTAACATCTGTAAATCTGGCCTTATTTTGAAACATAGACTGTGCGTGTAACCGAATTAAGATCATACTAAGTTAGAGTATGAACTAAGTCCTGTCACTGTCTTATGAAGACAGAGACACAGCCTGAGGAAAGATGGCCATGTGAAGATACAGGCAGAAAAAACTAGAGATGGGCCTCTTGGTTGCGGGATGAGAACTACTGAGAGCACCAGCACACTAAAAGGGCTAAGTGAAGGTTTTTTCAGGGTTGAGTGCAAGCTTAAATTTTGTTATACTGTGATTTTAAAAATTGGGCCTCTAGGACCTTAAATAATTAGTTCCTGTTATTTTTAAGATAACCAGTCAACAAACATCTGTAATTCCACATATTATATCAAGAAATTTAATATATATCATAATGCAGATTACGATCATTCCTTTAGTTATACTCTACTCAGCAAAGATAATTGAAAATGCATATAAATGTTATTTATTATGCATACACACAAAGAATCATTTTTCAGTCATATTTTTTATGAAATTCATGAACTGAAGACAAGGAGAGTAAGGAATCATTCAAATTTTTGAATGGTAACAGAGAGCCTGCAAATGAGAACAATGGTGGATCGATTGAAGACTGAAGGAAGGTGTGGGAGTGTAATTCTGATTATCTCTCAAAAGCCTCCATATGAAAGACTTGGTGTTCAATCTGAAACACTGAAAAGAAGGTAGGGAGCATTTAGGAAATAAATATGAAACATATTCCCATAGCTACACTTTTGGAGGGATAGTGGGATGCTAGCTCATCATACTTCTGATTCCTCGATGCTGGGAGATGAGACATCTTCAAGCCATGCACCACCATGAAACAGTGAACACAGTGCTTCATTCCAAGTATGAAAGTAAGATGTCAGCTGCTCACAGGCTGAAAGATCAGAAACCATGGGCCAAACAAAACTTGTATTTCTTCTTCATTGATACCTCAGGTATTTTGTTACAGGAACAGAAAGCTGGTGACCACACAAGGAAAGTGGTGCTGAGGCTGTGAAAGGATCCTTCACTGCTCTGTATGGTAAAATGGAATTTTTTCTATCAGCTATAATTCTCTTACTTCAATATAAGTTTGCATTTTATCTTTAGCATGTCTTCCAAATGGTGTTTAGTCATAGTACAAATATATAAACATAATTATTCACATAAAATTCATTGCTATATTTTAAAATTTCAATAATAAATATTTGAAAATAAACTTCACATATGCCCTATGACTTGAATAAGTGCTTCTCAAAGTTACATGGGCTAAGAGTGTGGTCCCTGTGGAGATCTTATTTGGATATATTAATGGATTTTGTAATTATGACCTCATTAGGGGATCCTTAGTTCTCTGGAACCATGCCCTTATGAAGTCTGTGGTGGAGGCTAGGGCTCATTTTTTTTTTTTGTATTTCTTAATTTATAACATAAATTGTTTGCTCTATGACTTGGTCCCTAATATTGATCTCTGATGTTCCTGTTAAAAACACAAAAGGGAAAAAGAGAAAGGAAGAAAGAAAAAAAGAAAGGAAGGAAGGAAGGAAAGAAGGAAAGACCTGTCTGCCAAATCTTAGACAGAACTTCCAGAAACGTGCACTAAATAAATATTTTCTCTTCATAAGTGAGACATTTTGCGGTAGTAATATAAAACTAGCTAATACAATTTGTAAAAAGGGCATTTCACTCCCAGATGTTGTCCCACTGAATGGCTCAATTTCATATGTTTTTTTTGTTCTTTCAATTGACAATTTCCATCTTTTGCAATATTTACAACAAAGTAAGTTAACCTTACCAAAATTGATATATTAAAATACAAGTAATACAATATACCGTTTAATCAATTTTTTTACTTTTAAGGTCATGAATGTTGAGACTTTAGGACTTTAAAATTATACTTTCAGGAAGGTAATACTCTGTCTTGAGAACAATTTTGCAACAAAGGGCAGTACCAGCAAGTTCACCATGAAAAGTAGTATATCCCCTCATGCTCAAGAAGAAAAAATGCTCCACCAGGATTTACTGTGAATATTAAATAATCTATGATATATCTGCACAGTCAGAGATAAGCATAAACTCTGGAAATCATATGAGAAAAATTATATAAAAAGGAAGCCACTGGTCATCTGCAGAAGTGTACAAAGGATATTAGGCTAAGGGGAAGGTACTGAATAAGTGAATATAAGAGAGGATAGTTATATAGGTGTATGAGTGTGTGTGTGTGTGTGTGTGTGAGAGAGAGAGAGGGGGGGGAAGGCCTTCTGGCCTCCTCTGGCACCAGGTATATACATGGCACACTTATATACGTGCAGGAAGAACACTCAAACACATAAGAACTTAAAAAACTCTGCCTTCTTGTGATCCAAGAGTACTGTATAGGTCTATGCCAGTGAACACACCTTGGCAGTGAGACATGGTGAAAGCCCACACTGCGATACACACACACACACACACACACACACACACACACATATATATATATATATAGAGAGAGAGAGACAGAGAGAGACAGAGAGAGAGAGAGAAAGAGAGACAGAGACAGAAACAGAAACAGAAACAGAAAGCAGCTATACTAGCCCATAGTTTCTATGTTAGGTGAGGGACTTTATGCATACCCTACTTCTTCATTTGGGATTTGATGTAGATTGAGTTTTCACAGATGTATTCCAAATGGAAATAAGAAACAAGAATGGGTAGGTATTCTAATATCTTACAGAAAAGCTCCCTGAATGACATTTTAGCTTTGGCTATTTCTCCCTACTTTGCTGCTCTGTCTATATTTATAGCTTCGTTACAGCTCTTGGTAATCTTTTTAAACATCATATCAGGGCCATATAACATATTTATCTTGACACAGCAGGACCAAATTTCAGAAGAATGCATTTTGAGGATGTTGAATACAAGTTGTATGCATTTCTAAACAGAGAGTGAGAGCATGAGCAGAACAGATAGCACAGGAATAAGATGCATAAAGATGCATTTATAATTAGTTAGCATCTTCTCAGCTTCTGAAATGAAAATCTTTATTCAAAAGCAAAGGGAAACTTATGTTCTGTTTTATAGAGTATCAAAAGGTACTAATACCTAACAGGTATTCATGAAAAAAGAAGCCACTGAGTAAAAATTGCTACTTGTCGTTGGTTGAAGATAAAATGTACCCACAAGGATTCATGAGCTGAAGAACTGATTTCGAAGTGGTTTCACAATAAGATGTTATTGCACACTAATTTTGTTAAAGGGTTAATCCTTTTATAACTTGATACATGCCTTTAAAGTGTTTATCTATTACCTGGACCCTTCTTGTCTTCTACTCTGTCTCTTTCTTATTTCTATCACAAGGTGAGAAACTATTCTCCCACATGACCTTCTCCCCTAAAGTTTCTGACTTCCCATAGACTCCGAGGCAATGGGTCAATTGACCATAAGCAGAACCTATAAAACTCGGCCAAAATGACCGTTTTCATGACTTTTCTCTCCTGATATTTTTAATCATTAGAGAAATATAGCCAGGAAATTTAACCAGAATTTTGTTCTAGAATACATAAACCAAGATCACTACTCAGCTTCAAGATCATTGCCAAAGATGTATGTGTGTTTCTTAAGCTTCATATAAAATGGTTTACTGGTATCCAACAACAATTAATACTTATATATAAAAACTTTTGCTCTCAATATGAGGGTCATTTGAAGAGATTTTTTTCCCTAAATGTTGTAGTGATTTGGGAGATATAGACATTCAAATCGTGTAGTAAATTAATAACTGAAGGTAGGACTGTGGTATAATTAACATTTATTCTGGGACAGCAGAAATACTCTAATGCTGTTCTAAACAAATTATTACTGATAATCTATTAGTATAGTATATCAATTCAAGTAATAAAAATATCTGTGGTTTGATAGTTATATGTACATCTTACCATATTTTGACAGTATGAAAAATTCTTAGAGGTTTGTTTAGCGGTAACCATAAAGAAATTTCCTTTATTATGTGTTTCAAGACATTAAAGTTAAGGTAAGCACACAGTTTAATTAAATTCATAAATTTGACTGACAAAATAAAAATAAAAATTAATATCATTTTTCCCAAAACACTGTTCTCATTTTGTATAAACAATCAAAGGACATACAGCAGACCTTGTTTATGTATTTAGACCTTGTTTATGTATTTACTTGAAAAGCTTTTCTGGTTTTGCATATATGCTTCTTAATTATAGGGGTGATGAAACTAAGTAAAATATTACATTTATTAACCAATAGACTTTGCTTTGCTGAATGAAAAGAAAATAATTCATCTTAAGAACCTAATTTGCTTACTATGGTGCATTATCTCAAAATACTAATTACACGGGGTGCATATTATAAAAAACATGTTCAACATATAATGCTGACCTATGCTTTTAAAAACTTATTCCTTTGGTGTAAATTCTTTAAAAATGCAATTCATCTATCAACCATTAAAGATCCATATGTTCTACTTTTTATTATCATCTCAAAAACATAGTGCAAGATTAATAACTGACAGGGGTTAATATTTCCCATATGAAATTCAGCTCATCAACCACTGTAAACTGATCATTAATTCTCTGGAAGTGCATTATGTCTTGATTGCTATTGCTTAAAAACCTTCCAAGATTTTTTATAGTCCTTTTATTTCATAAGTAAATTTCTTTCCATCTTTCAACTTGAATGTTATGAGAAAATTGATAATGGGAAAATGAATCAGATTGGATAAGACACAAAATGGGAAGCCAATATTTTAACCTTACTACCTGTACTAAAAATAATTGAAAAAGAACACATTTAAATGTTTACTAAAATTTTGTCTCTTTCTGTACAGATTATGTCTGTACAGTTAGTAACAGACTATTTCATCTTTAATTAGATTTGTAAAATATAGTCCTTGATTAGTATATCTTCTAAAATATTGCCAGGTATGTATGCATATATCAATTCAAACCACTTTTATTGTACTTCTGTCCCATTGTCTTACCTAAATTTACATACATATAAAACACTTAGTTCCTTACACTAATAACTCATCATGCATTTAAACAGTGTGAGTCACGTGCTATGATAGGCATTGAGTTTCACACATTCGTGAAATACTGTTTCCTAATTTAATCTTTAGTCATATCAGTTTTCCAGAAAAGTGTAAGAATCTTCACCATCTTTAATTATTAACCAGAGAAAGTGAGATCCAATAGCCAGAGACAAAAGTAAACAAGGCACAGGAAACAAAGCACATGATTCTGGCAAAGCTGGAAACTGTAGGTAACTAAAGCTCTGGGCATGTCAGATGACGAATGGAGAGTGGCAGTTGATGGTTATATGTTAATAAGAGAACAGCTTAGTACGGTACAGACATAGATGTGATAAGACACACGTTGAAGTACTCCTTGACTGACTCGGGGAAGTAGCTGAAGAGAGACTCAAAGCAGGGGAATATACCATGGTGAATCACAAGATAAATAACAAGGAGTAAAACTAATGATGGAGGGATAGATGAAACTGCTGATGGGTATTGGTTGAAAGACCTCTTGGAAGTAGAATCTGCAGTCTATTGTACTTGTGGGGTAGAAGAGTCTGTTGATTATCAGATAGTAACAATTAGTTGTATGAAAACACCTCCTACAATATATTGATAGAATCTTAAGTCTTCACTATTAACTTCCTGAAGCATTTGTGTGGCCTTGCGGGGGATTTCAATGTAGATATCTTTATGAATGAAATCACTTATATGTGATAACCTGCTGAAACACACAAACAAACAAACAAACAAAAGCAAGAAACATCCCAACATCTTAGCTGAGCCATTATACACAATAATTAATTTTTAAAGTAAAACCATAAGTCCATAAATCAAAACTTAGAAATAATAAGTTTTATATTATAGAATAATATAAAAAAATTAAAGTAAATAAAATAAAATAATCAAGGGCTTGTCTTAAAGACATTAATACCTTTCAAAAATAAATGTTTACAAGAAGACATACTGAGTCTATTTATTAAAAAATAGCACAGCCACTGAAAAATAAATTTCATACATACTTACTTTAAGGTGCTCAAAGAAAATGAAAGCAATCATTTATTCAGATAGTAAACATTTCACATCTGATATTTAAATTACTATCCTACTTTTCCATTACTTCCCATCCTTAGCTCAAAATTAATTTTACCTTGTCTAATATATGTTCTTTCAGTTAATGAAAACATAAGACCACAGTCAATTTCCTTTGAACTGATGCTATTCAGAACGAGCGTTATGAGACAGTAGGGAGAGAAGTGACAGGAATCGTAATTGTATATCTATTAAATATTTAAATTTTTACGACCTCTAATAAACAACACAAACTCATTCATCTGTTTTCCTGTACTGCTTGCATGCACAGAGGTCATTTCCTTAAGTGATGGCATGAGTAGATGAAAGAGAGCCAGAAGCTTGGCTTAACTCAAGGTTCCGTGCTCTTCTAAAGGACCTTTTAGTGCCTGAACATTTTCTCCCTTTCCTGGTCTGCCTCAACACTAGTGCCAGTGCTCTGCTTGTCATTAGTATCATTATTTCTATTATTATGACAAACTACTATTAGCCTTACAACATGCATTTACAGCCTGGCAGTGCAAGGTAAGGGAAGCCAGCTTCTTAAAACTGACACATATGAATATATTTATGAACCAAAAAATATATGTATGTGATTTAATGATCAAATTAGGTATTTTTTTTTTACTTAGAAATTTACTTAGGAATTAACTAAGAATACATAATAGTTTATCAAGAGGATTTGTATGGTGGGTGAAGTCTAGAATGAATGTGTGTTGCTGCCAAGGGCATGACCATGTCTAGAACCAATGCCTCAGATTCACGAGAGTGGCAAAGCCTTCCTTGGGTGAGGCACAGAAGGATGACAAACCTTCCTCTAGTCTGAGATAAAATGTCTACGTTATGTCAAAAATGTGCACTGGAGCTCCCCACCCCATACAGATGATTACATCCTGAAGACTGCTCTACTCTATAGACTGATCCTACTGAGATTAACTATACTTGCCTATTTTTTCAACTATGTACTATAAACCTAATCTCCTGTTCAACTGTATGTTATGTATGTATGTCTCCCTGTTCAACTGTGTATTATTATACACATGTTTAGATTCTGGGTGTTGCAGCTGCTTCATCAAGACAAGCACAACCTACCCAACCCCAGATACTCTGTGTTCAAGTATCTGTGTGCCTGTTATTTCCTCATTCTATCTCTACCCCAGTTAGGTCAATCCCTGGAGCCATTCAGAGCCTGGCAATTTAGAAGCCACAGGGTTACTTCTAAGAGCACTGACTCTCCCAATCTGTTTTCTTATAGCCTTTAATTTTCATCTGTCATGATTTCTACTTATTTAATATTAATTAACTACCCTTTAACAGCTACATGACTTATCTATTATGCTGGACTTCAACTGAGTCAGCTTCAACTGAAAGCCAAAATAAATCCATTCTTCCTTAAGTTTCTTATAGAATGTATATTGTTCCAACAATATGTAACATAATTAAAATAGTAAATTGGTACCTAGAAGTACTGTTTATGTGATAAACCTGACCATGTGGCTGGTAGGCTTTGGAACTGATTTATGGAAAGAATGTGGCAAAGTATGTAACTTTGGGCTATAAAAAGAATGGAATGCTGTGGTTAGCACTTAGTTAGACATCCTAGCAGGAGTTTTGAGGATCAGTATGCCAAGAAAGAGAGATAAAATGGAGGTCTGTATTATACAGCTTCAGAAGAGAACAAGGACTATCAGGAACTGATGGTGTTATATTATGGCAAAGACTCTGGCTTCATTCTGCCTATGTCCTGAAGAACCAAGTGAAGCTGAGGTTGGAAGTAATAGACTATTGGTGGAGGCAATTTCAAGCAGAAAAAAATTCCAGCTGTGTTATAACTTCTATGTACATCTCTTATTCAGGTCTGCAGCAATAGAGATTAAACAGTGAAGCAAAAAGGTCTGAGAAATGTTCAGTTTAGAAGGAAAAAATATATGCCCTAGATATAAAGTTACAGAAAAGGCAAGATTAAATTTTGGTGTGGTTATTTAAGAGAATTGTTACAGTGGAAGATGATACTCTGTAATGGAACAACAGGAAAAGATTCAGGAGGGTTAAGATACTCATCCATGGGTGGCCCAAACTTACGAAAATGTGACTTCATTTGAAGGACATAGTTTCAATAGAAAATGGCCTTGAAGGGTATCCTGACTGTGAGTCCTTCCTGTCTATCATCTATCTATCTATTCATCTATCTATCTATCTATCATTAATTAATTAATTAATTTTATCATGTTGGATCATTTGGAAGTGGGAACCTTAGTTAAGAAAATGCCAATACCTCTAGAAGATGACCTGCCAGACTTCTCTTTGATTAATGGTCAATATGGGAGCACCCAGCTCACTGTGAGTGGTACCACCCCAGACAGTTAATCCCGAATTGTATAAGGAATCAGGTTGAGCAAGCTATGGAGCATGTCCCAGTAAGCAGAGTTCATCCATGGCCTCTGTTTCAGTTTCTGCCTTGATTTCCTGCCCTGAATTCCATAAGTAATGGAGTGTGACCTGAGAGTCATAAATGAAATAAACCTTTCCTTCTATAAGTTGCTTTTAGTCATGCTGTTTCAGCTCTGTAACAGAAACCCTATCTACGATGAATGGATTTCTTGCATGAAAATAATTGCCTGAGGACATATTCGCTAGGGTCAGTCTGAAAGGCAGGCAATATTGGATACAACTATATCAAAGGGTATCAGGCTATATCTTGATATGGCAGCAAGATTTGGTAACATCACTCACATGATACTAGTTTTGCAAGCTTGTAAGTTGGAAGACTATGTTTGTCCTGGAGTCTGGCATGAAGATTTCAGAGTTTCACTGATTATGTTCAGCATAGTTCAGTAAACTATGTTCAGCAGAATCAAAGCCTCTGCAAGAAGGCCTCGGAAGGCTTTTGTGTGAAGCTATGATGGTGAATGCTAAGTTGCAGTAGAGATGCCAAAATGTTGGATATACCAGACCCATGAGATGTTCACAGAAGAATGCCAAAGGCACTAGGTAGGTCTGGCTAAGAGAGAGGCTATGTTTGCTGAAAGCAGAAGAGCTAGGAAAGCAGTACTACTGAAGTCATTTGGAGCACAGATAATTTCATCATGAGCCCTAGATACTAGATATTGAGCTCCAGATTTTGACATTTTCTCTGCTGGGTTTCATTCTTGATTTGATTAGATATTGACATGCTATGTCTCATTCCTCCCTTTTAGGGAGGGGAATGTTACTCAGTACCATTCTATACTGGAACTAATTTTTTATAAGAGCTCTCTGTAAAGAGACTGCCTTGAGTCTCTGAAGATATAGATTTTTAAACATTATAGGAAATGTTCAAACCTATGTGGATTAAAAAAATGGAACTAGATGCATTTTGCATTATAAGATGAACATGAGATTCTGGGACAATGATTGCAAACTTATGCTTAATAGGTATATTGTTGAGTGTCAAGCTAAGAGGAGGTGGAATCATTATTGTTAATGTTGATTGTCAAAGTGAATTGATCTAGAATCATTTAGGAGATAAATGCCTGGGATTGGCAATGAGTGACCTATTTGATTGGTTTAATTGAGGTAAGCACTACTCTAAATGTGGGCAGGGTTCTGGACTGAATAAAAGGGAGAAAGCAAGCCCGATCATAGCTTTCATCTTTGTCTTCTCCTGGCCATAGGTGCAATATGAAATAATGCAAACTATGTCAAGTTTCTCTCCATGACTTCTCTGCCATAAGGGACTCTACCCGTGAACTGTGACTCAAAATTTACCTTAAATTTATTTTTTCAGGTATTTTGTTCAGTTGGTGTATAAAGTATCAAAAATAGTACCTTACAAAATAGACCAGGAGTAGGGTCTGGTAATACAGGTTAATGAGGAAATTCTTGCTGACCCTTTTACCCTTCTTTTTTTTTTTTTTTTGTTTTGATCACTGTATTTGATCACTGTAATTAAAAAGGTATATATAAAGAAAAAAGGGTTAGAAAAATACATGAGACACCACCTTTCTGAATGGTCAGAGACCATCTGTCTACCTTATATTTTGTCCTGCTTTCTCTTACCCACAGGGGACACACAGGGATATCTAGGCAATGATATCTCAACTAGGACTAGTGTGTTCTTTAATACAACATATTCTTGAAAGCAACGGACAAAGAAACAAAAGCGAATTTCAAATTGGCCCTCCCAGTTTTCAAAAAATACAAAAGAAGCTTGATTTATGTCCTGGATGATTGCAATTCATCAACTTTTAGAGAGCTGTTATCATAACACTATTTCATGTTTAGTCTACTTTGGCTGTAAGGAATGTGTGTATGTGTGTGTGTGTATGTATATCTATCTATCTATCTATCTATCTATATAATATTATATATAATAAATATATAATTTTTATTTTAATATATAATATAATACAATATTATATACGATTGCATATATTATATAAATATAATATATTATATAATATTATATATTGCATATTATTGTATATATTATATGTTATATATATGTATATATAAAAAATAGTATTATATAGCAAATAATGATGAATTAACTACTCCTTATTTAATGACCATAGCTACTATGAGATTTGAGGTGAAAAGAATGAGTACTCATATACCTTCGTGACAAACACACCTTGAATCTCTGGAACTCACCAAGCTACTTTTCAAATAGCTCAGTAACTATAGAAATAGTGGAGGAATGCATACATGACTTTGCATTTTACTTAGATTTAAGCAAATACTCAGTTTTCCTTTCACTGTATTTGATTAATATTGCACTGCAATGTTATAATTTTTATAGTGCTAAAGAAGAATATTCACATATAATAGAATGTGATTTCAGATAAAGAAAACAAGCATGATGGCAATACTTTTTATAATATAATATAATATAATATAATATAATATAATATAATATAATATAATGTTTCAGATTTTGATTTATTCAAAGTATTTAGTTATTGCAATGGTAGTCATAATATATATTTTAAATTTGTTACAGTCATTAAATATTTTATACTCCTAATGAATACTGTTAGTGCTTTCTTCTCTTTGTTTGTATAGAAATTATAGTCTCATAGTTATTATACGTAATATGAGGGACAATGAGGTGGCTCAGCTACTAAAGGCTTTGCCAAGCCTAGGAAGATTGATCCTTAGGATTCACATAGTGAAATGAGGCAACAATAACTGCTAGTTGTTCTTTGTAGTCCATATGCCATCCATGATACAAATACTCTCTCTCTCTCTCTCTCTCACACACACACACACACACTCATAGACACACACACACACACACATACACCCATACACCCATACACTAACTAAAATGGAATAAAAATGTCACTGGGACGATGAAATTAATGAAATATATAGTTGTATAATTAATCTATCAGTTCACTAAACTGCATATTCTTTGAAGTTCTTTGAATAATATAACTGAAGTTAACATGATGGACATCTAGAACACCACCACATACGTTGTGAAATTTCTCGGAGGAAAACTTATTTAAAGAGCAGCTTAGAAAACAATGAAAATTCATATTCACTTTTGTAGAAATAAGTTTTAATTAAAGTTCTTATTTTTACAGTTCAAACAAATATATATATTTTTAGAAGATTACAGTACATGATAAAATTATTTAAAATGCAATATTAAGGTTTTGGACTTTGATTTATTATTATTGAAATGTAGGTGCCACAATATACAAACAAAACTATTAGTAAATATTCTATTGTCTCCTAACACATTTGAGTTTTGACTCCATGTGATAAACAATGATGTTATAAAACTGTGAAATCTGATTTATAGACAATATGCCCATTTAACCAGTTTAATTATAATTTATAACTACTATTCTTCTAACTGACTTATTAATTCAGAATCAACTTTACTGGTATAAGGAACAGCTAGAAAACTGAGAAAACATTTATGTCTGTGTTTATGAGGATGCTTCTGGGAGGGGTTAATATTTGAATGAGCAGAATGAGTAAGTATGAAATGAGCAGTATGAAAGTGTGGCCAACAAAGCACAAAACCCGAAGGGTAAATTCACTCTAGGATGAGCTAGATGGCTGTCTTCCCTATCCTCAGTCATTGTGGCTCATTGTCTTAGGACCTTTTGACTTGATAGCTTATACTGGTGAATACGTTCTCAGGCTTTGTGTTTAGATGTTAGCCTTGGGAATGAAACAGTTGTCATCAATGATGCTCAGGCTTTGAGACTTGAACTGAATTCCACCATTGCCTTTCTTGCAAGCTATATTCCAGATAATTTTAAATCTGAAGTACGTCAGCATTTGTGATTTCAAGTATGAGTTAGTATTTTTATGGAGATATTATTATGAAATTATACACTATATAATTATCAGATATGTAGTGAATTACAGAATTTTCAGTTATTAGTTAATAAACTCAACAAACTCAATGCTGACATTTATTAGTAAACTTTATGCATACAAAATAATAAAGATAAAATTACAGTATCTAAAAATATATATTTTCTCAGAAATATTTTGGGGATAATTACATTAGAATCAAACAAAAACTTTAACCATGAAATTATAGATACAAAACCACAGAATTAAATAGTCAATTAAAAAAGAGAAGATTTTACCTGGCATGATTTTTCTTTTTAACTTTCAGGAGCAATTTTTTTAATAAATAGCATTTTATGTAAAATGTTCATTTCTGTGGAAGAGTCTAAAAATGTAAATACATTCCTGGGTAAATATTTTCTGTTAGATTTATATTAGAAATTATAATGAAGGAAGTAAGGAACAGATGAATGACAACATTTGTGGGAGAAAAAGAAAAGTTAAATTGTTGAAAACATTTAGCCGTATTTATTACTGATTTTTTTTTTTAACAGAAAAAGAATCAGCGTAAAAACCTTCACAAACCACACTTTTAGTTTAGCCTAATATAAAATATAAGCAGAAATACACTGGAATATGGAGTTTACATAAAACAAATTGAAATATAAAAAACTCAATAATAACCATACCCAAAGTAAGAATACCTAGTAAATGATATAATTTTAGAGATTATATATGTGAGTAAGCCTTTAGAAGCAATTTGCAAGATTACAGAAAGGTAGTCATGGTTTATTACACCTCACCAAGATCCAGAAACTTCTGTAGTAACAAATATTTTCTATTAAAAGGTAGAGTGCTAGTATTTGTTCATTCTATGACATATTTTGTATATGCTCAAATACCTTTAAGATGACCTTATTAAACTGTGTGTAGAAAAAAAAACATCACGAATATAATACATTATATTCATTTTAAAGAAAATTTATATAAAAATTCTAATTACTATGCTTAAAATACAATATTAAAGAACAATTATTAATTTAAAATAAAACAAAAGTATTTGCATATTGTTCCCACTTAATACCAGTTCAATTAGATTTCAGTCTTTCTATGTGACTTAAGTTATATGCAAAAATTTATACAAATCTGCAGTTCCCTTAACATTCATAGAAGATCACACAAACCTAAGGTAGATTATAACATTAAAACTTTAATGGTATTAAACTTACCCCATTTAATGGATATGTTTTCCATCCTAGCTCTCCCATCACCGTAGTTGTATCAAGCAACACGACTGAAATTAAATAGATAAAACTCACATGAGTCTCTCATCTGATGCAAAATTATATCAACATTAGTTACATCACTACTATCAAATGCCCAGGTTTCTTCACCCTGGAAGCATTAAAAGCAGTGTTACTTTGAAATTACTTATATTGGTCGATTATAATACTTAAAGATAAAAAGCATAAATGGTTATGAATTAATGCTAAAATAGTACACATGCATTTGGTTCAATAATGGTAAATGAAAGTAACAGTTGTATAACAATTGCAAGGTCATTTTTAATACAACAGATTTTCAATTTAATAAAATAGCCCACACTGGTTTTCTTCTAACTTTCATGCATCGTCTATTGGAGAAAAGCTGTATCAATTCAGGCCACTATGTTTTGTTGTTGTTGTTGTTGTTGTTATACTCCCTTTTTAAACTAAACAAAAATTGTAGATGATTCTTTTGAATGAACCATAGCCTTCATGGTATGATATATCTATCAGGTAGTATACCAACTGATTATTGAAGTAAGAACAAAATTTAAAACAATGAATCCTTTCCTATAATCAATGGTAACTCACAATCTGGTAAAAGAAAACAAGCCCCCCCCCAAAAAAAAAAAAAAAACTCATTCCCAAAGCAAATCTCCATTGAAAGGTAAGGAATTAAATTAAGAGTTCTCTAAATAGGAAGAGTAAAGACCTAATAGGTGTTCAGTAGATGTAGCAAACAAGATATGGAGATGAAAACTATAAATCTATATCGCATGCCTTACATCATCACAAATACAAATGACCACAAACACTAGTTGAAAGTTATAAACCTGAGGCCCTATACATTTTTGATGGTGTTTTGACTCAAGTGATCTGATCAAGATATGAGAAAGAGGGACTCTTTAGGCATGAAGAAATGAGGTAAATACAGAAGATGGAGGAGGATAAATGGGAATGAGTGAGCAGGGTACAGGTGATCTGATGAAGAAATAGGAAAAGTAGGAATCTGAGGGAAGAGGGATGAGGTAAATATAGAAGAAGGAGGGAGGAAGATAAAATAATAACAAGGATGTATGGAAAATCATAAGGATTCATACTATTAACTATATAATAAAACCTATAGTACACATAATTCTATGTATAAACATACATATATTGTTAAAATGAAGTTTTCCTTCCTTGGCTGAGATACCATCCAAAGCCAAATATCACTTAACAAAAAATTCAATACCATGCATAAGAAGTTGTAGAGGACTTGATCCTTGATCCAGCAGCATGACTGCTCAAGGAAAGGATTACTTTCAAGGCCCTGTGCAGTAGACATTTAATCTCTGATCCAGCAGCATGGCTGCTCTAGAGTAGAAAGAATGTTAGTCAGGCTAATCCTGTCTTCTATTTATGATAATGCTAAATGAAATGGAATTCTGTGGTTCCTCCCTAGTTACTATATGGAGGAATACTGGATATCTCTCAGTCTGACCTTTATCTAATGGCAGCAAAGTTGACTGGCCTGGCATTTGGGAAGTGAATTATAGGATTCTCTTCATTAATGCAAAAAAAGATTCTGTATCTGAAGGCAACATAGCACATGCCTCTAAGTAAGCCAACTCAGCAGGCAAATGTAGTACACTCCTTATGTAAGCCAATTCAGAAGGTAATGTTAACACATGCCTTTAATCCCAACTCTGGGGTTTTAAAAGGAATGAGGCAGTAGAAATGAGAAAGCTGAAAAAAGAAGCAGAAAGAGAAGCAAAGTAGAAGCAGAGGAAGAAGCTGAGTGAGAAGCAAGAGAACAGAAGCAAGAGATTGAAGAAGTAGGCATAGGGAGAAGAGGCTGTGGAGAAAGCAGCTAGTTAGTCTTCAATTTACTTTAAGAGCTGAAGTCCTCTAGGTCCAGGCTTGCATCTTGAAGATTGCATCTTGTTCTTCCTTGAACTCCCATGAATAAAATACTTTTATAAGAAGTCCCCTTTTAAATTGTTGGTCAAAACTATCCAATGAACTCTCAAAACATACAGCGTATTGCTATTGCCATGGTTACTCATACACAGATTGAAGGTAAGTCCGTATTACTGAAGACACCATATACTTACAGACACAGAGCCCAGACACTCCACAGCAGGAACTGACATGAATGTCCCATCTCTGAGGACTAGCTTTCAGAGTACCAGAGATGTGACACAAGCTTCCAAAGGAGGGTACAATCAGCAACCTAATTGGCTATGACACCAATGAATCACAACAACCAGCATGACACAATAATCCTAAGGGAACAGTCTGTATAGGTGGTAGTAACCAACAATACTCTAATTAGATTTAAGTCCTGCTCAACAAGTGGCAATTCATGTCAGGTACTGAAATGAGTCAATTACTCATTGTTACTGAAGTTATGAATCTTGGAGTAGAACCTATAACTACCACTTTACTAATCCAAAATAGTACCTAGCAACAATTTAAGTGTGTTCTTATAACCCCATACCTCATGCTATAAACTTCTCTTTACTAAGATGAATATCATCACAGAAAACATAACCAATCAAAATGCAGATATTAACAGCTATATATATATGTCTAAATAGATATATCTAAAACAATTCCTGTACTCAAGGCTCAAGGAATATTGCAGAAAAGTGGCAAGAAGGTTGTAAGACCTAGAGGATCAGGGAGTAGGATGTGAGACTCTGTGTTCTAGTAACATCGGAAGCTATGTCTATGAAGGCTCACCAGCATGATTGCCTGAATGTAAGCTGAACAAAGGCAACAACAATTAACATGACAAAGTGGGCATGAAAAGCCCATTAGGCTTCAACATCATACAAAGAACTGCAGGCAACCCAGGGACAAGCACACTAACTGGTTATCTAATACTTTATAAACTGTTCCCTCATATCATATGTATAAATCACATTATTTAGATTCAGTAGGTTGTGTGTGTGTGTGTGTGTGTGTGTGTGTGTGTGTGTGTGTGTGTATACATATATGAAGTATACATATATGAAGTTCAATTGAGGAGAATCCTTGTAATGTCTCCATCCGAGCCCAAATATATATACACACATGTTGTTTGTTTGATTCCAGTCTAGTCTCAAACTCATTATGTAGCAAGGATGACTTTGACTTTTTTCTTCACTTGCATCCACACCCAAGTGCTGGCGTGCACAAGGCATGCATGACATCATTCAATTTATGCTGTGCTGGGATTTGAACAAAGGGATTTTTTGCTTGGCAGACAAGCACTCTAACAACTGAGCTACATCACCTGCTACTGTTTTGTAAAAATCCCAGTTATGAGTATATCATTTGGCATCTTATTTTTCTGTTTGATAAAATGTTTTCATGGCTCCATTAAACTCAATCTCTTCTATACAATTTATTGATAATTTAAAATATGAAACTATCTTCAACTCTTTGGTGTAAACTTATCCACAATATTAGTTCATTCCTGCTAAGCTCTAAACATATATTTAAAAGAACATTTATAAATTCTTACTTTTATTGTAGCAGTTTTTCAAATGATAATTAAGAGAAAAAATTGAACCTTCATACAGTCACACCCTAGATTTATTGATTACTAATTTAAAACTAACTTTGTTTCTTCTGCATTTGTTTACCCTCTCTCCCATTGCACAAACAACAAAACAACACCCCCAAACTTCCCATTATTCTTTTTAATTTTGACTCATTGAAATGTGTTTTGCTTGTCATTAAATCAGCTTATTGCAATGCTCATTTATATGAATTGTGACCACCCACCTCCTATCCAATATCATGGCTACTACAATCAAGGAAGAGGATATTTTCATTATTCTCTCAATAGTCCTTGTGACCTTGTGTGATGAATCTCGTTCCCATTCTGTCATCAGGTGCACACTATCTGTTTTTTGTCTCTATAGTTTTCCCTTTTCCAGGATGTAAATATAGATATCACACGACATACATACTTTTGAGCCTATATTTCTCACTTGGCTTCATGGAGTTGGCTTTCATCTTTGATGCTGAATGAGTCAATAATCTGCTTCTTTTCATGGCTAATAATTAAATCTTTCTCTCTATATAATCTCTACCTAATGGACATATGCCCTTTTTTACAGTAGAAGACATTTTATTTAAAGCCATTTTAATTTTCATGTAATTTCATTTTAAGGGAAAATAATTAGGATTTATGGTTCTAAGTAAAATTGTAGTTCTCCAATGGCAGGTCCTATTGCTTTCTAGTTGCTCCACATGCCAGGTCCTGACATTGTCCTGCTTCTCTATCTCATTTGGACATGTGTGTAATTGCATTCCTTTGTTATTTTAAAGTTGCATTCCCAATAACAATGAAAAATTGTTTTCTCACTACTTGAGAATGATTCTCTATCAGAAAAAAAATTAATGTATTCCCCATGATAAATTTTCCTAATTGAGATGTATCTACTAATGGATTGATATACTCCATATATTTTTCACTTAGTTTTTGTTTTACTTGAGTCATGATTTATGTAATTTGTCCTGTGTGGTTTTGAACTCAGTGTATATAACAGACAGAAAGAACTTAAACTTAACTCTCTTCTGCTTCAGCACCCCAAGCATTTGACATAACAGTTTGAGCCATTAGGCTTAGCTTCATTTGATTGTTTGTTCATTCATTCATTCATTCATTCATTTTTTTTCTGAAAGACCTATTGCTGGATTTTCATAACACTAATGCCCACAGCATAGAGAGTATGCTCTACTAGGGGCATAACCAAAGAACTAACAAATCAATTTGCATAGGTTCCCATTGGTTCAATAACTTAATCTGGCCATACACCAGGATAAATTGAAATACTCCAGGTATGATTAAATTCATTCCTTTATAATAACATACCTAGTGAGCACTTTTGCAGAATAGTAGAAAAGCATTATATTTAAAACTGGTGCATACACTAAATATAATAAAACCTGCGTTTGCAATTTTCTGTATAAACTACTTTTGCTAAACAAAGTAGCTTCTAAAAGGAAATTTCTCTTGTTGAAATATTCTAGTTAATAAATTGAGAAGGAACCACTGGATTAGGATGCACTCCTTGCTATTGCTAATGAATTAATATATTTAGCTAATGGTTTTCCATGGCTGCTAACATCAGAGAAAGAAATAAAATGGGACATAAAAGGCTACAGCTTCTAAAATACTTTCTTTATAGTTTAATTTACTCTATCTCAGCATACTATTCTAACAAGCTTGGAAGCAACAACAACCTAAAATTAGTATGTGCAGTAAGGAACACACACACATGCACATGCACACACATGCACACAGAGTGGCTTGCTTCATTCAATCAATACAATAGATCTCACAATTGATAGGAAAAACATTATAGTATATTAGTCAAAATTACAATTTAATATTTTTATTAAATAAAAGTTATTTTGTTTTGGAGATATATTTAGGGATGTAGAAATATGTAGTTTCAGTGTCTATCACTCAAGATTATGCTGTTACTTGCCTAGAACTATTATAGTTTGAAATTATTTTGTTGTATCACTTCTTTTAGTAATCTCTAAAATGTCTTAAGTATCTTTATGAAATCAGTACATCAAAGGGATACCTGCATTCCCATATTCATTGTAGTAATCTTTACACTTGCCAAGAAATAGAAACAACTGGTCAAACAATGAAAGGCAAAGGAAATATAGCATATCTATATATACACACTGAGATACTATATAGAAAAAAATGAAATTCTTTCCTTACAACACATGAGAGATTATGATACTGAATGAAATAACCCTCAAAGAAAGACAAGTACAACACGACTCTTTCATCTGTGGAATCTAAGAATACTGTTCTTTCAGAAGTTCAGAGTATAATAGTGGTTATGAGGGGCAGAGGAAATGGGGGAAGGGAGTAACGAGAGAAATCTAATGCATACTGTGTTCTCATGTGCAGCAGAACAACAGCAGGTGGCAATTGTAGTCATCATTCAAAAATCTACAAAATGGATCATGAAAATTTACACCAAAAAGAAATTGCAAATGCCTTTCTGTCAGATGTATAGCTGGCAGAGCTTTTCCCCATTTGTATACTGCCTCTTAAGTGGGCTATAAAATTGAACAGCATTTTCTAGAAGAAATTAAATGTCTAAGAAATGTTTTTCAATGTGTTCCCATCCTTACCAGAGAAATGAAAATTAAAACCCCACTGAGATTTCACCATCTCTAGTTTTAATGGCTAGGCTTAAGAAACTAGGAGACAACAAGTGCTGGCAGGGTGTGGGTAATGAGAAAACATCTTACACTGTTGGTGAGAGTGCAAATTTGTGCAGCCACAATGGGAATCAGTGAGGCAATTCCTCAAAAAAGAAATAGATCTATCATACGACCCAGAAATACCACTTCTAGACATATCCTCAAAAGACTCTTATTTCCTACCATGGAGATACATGCTCATCCATGGCTCAGTAGGTCAGTTTGAGCCAGCAGCTTGTAAGAGAGGTTAGGGCAAAACAAGAGTGAGTTGAGTTGAACCAGAAGAGTCAGAGTTCAAAAGGAGCTGGTCAGGTGACTAAGTTACTAGTAAGTCTTGAAGGTTATGTACAGAGGTTTAAACATTCTAGATTGTACAAAGGCTGGAGTATTCCAGGTCTAGACTCAAGAATAGATTGTATGGAGGCTGAAATGCTCCAGGGCTCCAGAACTAAGAACAAGTGATTTAATTAGCCAAAGAATAAAGCATTTTTGAACCCAAATCAAGGTCTACTATAGTCATATAGATGAATTCAAGTGCCTAAACTGGAGGACATTTAGGGGAGAATCAGGAGATCTAGTGCAGTAGAAACTCACTGGAATCAACAAAAGAGACCCTAGCAAGGACCTCTAGTAATGGGGGATAGGGAGCCTGAACAAGCCATCTCTTATAACCAGGCAAGTCTTACAGTGGTGGGACTCAGACACTTTCCCAGCCACAAAAACTCTGACATATAACCAACCCATGAGTGATACTCCAGGGCAGGCCAGGAACTACAGACTGAATAGACAGGAGATGACTTCTAAAGTTATCCTACTCTGCTCATAAACTGGTACCTCGTCCAATCTTCATCAGAGGCTTCCTCTGGAAACTGATGGGAACAGATCGAGAGGCCAAGGACCAAAGTGCAGAGATCTGGAAAACTACTGAAGAGGTGGAGGAGGAATTCTAGTGATATAAGGGGTCAAGGACACCAGGAGAACAAACCCCACAGAGTCAATTGACCAGCACTGTTAGGGGCTCATAGAACATGCAGTCACAGACATGGAACCTGCTGGGATCCCCAAATATGTATTGAGGTTGTCTGGCTTGGTGCTCTTGCAAAACTCAGACAGATTTGAGTCAGGGTATGTGGCTCTTGAATTACGGATTAGTGCTTGACACTATTCCATCTTGTGCCCCATTAGAGAAGTAACCAATGGAGGACGACAGTTTTTTTCTAGGGAGAGGCAGGGGTAGGGGTAGAAAGATGGGATAGAACTGGGGTAGAGATGGGGGGAGCTAGGAGGAGTAGAGGGAGGTGATAGGGGTGTTGGGATGTATTATATGAGAGAGGCTCACCCAACCATCCTCCCACTGAAATCCTAACTGAAGTAATGGAATATTTGTCTTCAATGATTGGCTCACTATATTCTGCATAGGATTTTTGAACTCTACCCATATTGTGACAAGTAAGGAGACTTCCTTTTTCCTTAAAGCAGAATAATACTCAATGGTATATAGTTATTATGATTTCTTTATCCATTTTTTCTAATAGACATTTAAGCTGTTTGTACTTTTTTAAATTAATTTCACAGTGATTATGATAGCACAGATCTCAACACTCTGATTTTCTTAATAAATACCCCAGAAGTGGAAAACTTCATTTACATTTTTCTCTTTTTAATTTGGTGAATCAGTGAAACAATACTTTTTGCTTTGCAGTTTTATACATAAAATTCATAGGTAATATGCATAAGTGAACATATAGATATTTATTTAGTTTTCCTAAATTATTGATATTATTACTGATTAATTAATTGGTTAATTTATCAATTACAAGCCTCTGTAGACACATTGTTGGCTTAACTTTTAGTAGTCATAATAGTAAATTCATTTCAACAACATAAAACTAGACGGTATATATCCAATTAATATTCAGAGGTTTTGTTTTGGGGGAGGTATATACTAGCCTACAGAAACAAGTTTCCTAATTGTTGTATTTTTATATAAAACCATGCATTAAAAGTTCAAATAGTATTTTTGAACTGTATTATAAACAATCAAATGATGCATTGATTTTAAAATAAATTGGAAAACTGTTGAGAGTTTAATGTTACAGTTTAATTTTATCATTTGTTTCATATACAAAACCCTACAATGAAGATTTCCCAAATTACACTAAACCCAACAAGGTGAGAGCTCCCCCTGCTGGTTTTAAACAAAAGGCATTCAGAGACAACCTGTTTGTAAAATTTCTGTAAACCCAGAAGGGGAAAAAAATTACAGAAGCCACTCAATAAAAAATAAGTATAATTTTATTAAAAATTGAACAACAATGGCTTAAATTGTATTTATTTATGAAGTGAAATTCAAAATATAAATTTTACTGAATAACAGTCAACATGTAATTATTTATTTAAATAATGAGAAACTAGATAAACAAAAATAAATACTAGAATGTTGCTAACATGATAATGTTTTGAAACTTGTGTTTATTTTATGAAGCAACATAAAGCAAAGAACAAAATATGCTTGGGAAATTATATACAATTTTTATATTAACTTTTAAAAAATCCAGGATATTATATTTATATCTAAAACTATAATGTAATATATCAGTATTACTTTGTTACTTTTACTTATATGTTTGGATATTTAAAATATACTTTATGTGCTAGAAGAAAATATTAAATAATAAAATTAATGTTTATAATAGTATAATAAATAAAAGCAAATATTAACATAAGATTTAATGGCGCAGTATAAATATATCATGCCATTATTAAAATTAAATGATACTTTCAAACCAAATAGTACATTTATTTACAACCTATAATAAATTATATTTATTTAAATGCAATAATAAAAGAATATGGAATTTTATTTACATATCATTTTGAAAAACTAATAAGGAAATAAGTTATTTAATAAAGAAAGTCCTCTTTCACTGTTGGGATTGGGAATGTAATTCCATTGGTAACGTGATTGCCTAGCATACAGGAAGCCCCCAGCACCACATTAACTGGGAATGAAAGCGATTTGTCTATAATTCTCGCACTCTAGGGGAGGTAGAAGAAGGAAAATGAGAAGGTCATCTTGTTTTCTTTGGATGTGTGACTTGTTCTAGGCCAGCATGGGATACATGGTACCTGAGTATGGAGTATTCTATCTAAAAAAAAAAATATGCGTGTGTGTGTGTGTGTGTGTGTGTGTGTGTGTGTGTGGTGTATAAATTAAATATTTGTATGTGTATACACCTTTTAGGACAATTTTTAATAAAAATACAAACTGATATACTATGAACTACCTATATTTTTTAATGTTTTTTCTTTTTTGAGACAGGGTTTCTCCACTGTAACTCTGGCTGTCCTGGAACTCACTCTGGATTCAATGATGGCCTCAAACTCACAGAAATCCACCTGACTCTGCCTCCCAAGTATTGGGTTTAAAGGTGTATGCCAACATGGGCAGCTTATATTTTTTAAATATAATATTATAGTTCATTCCTTGATAATTATATATATGTATATATATACATATATACCATATATATGAATATAATAAAATATATATTTATAATTTATATATAATATATAATTTACAATATATATATATAATCAAATATATATAATGAATTTTGATTAAATTCACCCTAGTTCCTCACAGATCCACTTCATCAATTCCAACTTGTGTTGGTCATGGGTGTGGACCCATTTACTGAATGCTTGTCCATCTATTGGTAGCCATACCTCATTTATCCATTCTCCACTGTTGATTGCTACACTTTCAGTATTCTCAAAAATTCAAACAATCACAAATATTTGTTTGGGTACTTCCTTTAATGGATTTCATGCATGGATAATAAAGCCTTCTTTTTAGATCATTCCACTTTAAGGCTGGGTTAGTTAAAGCAAGACTTTAGTTCCTCAGAAATAATTCAACAGGGCAGTTTGTGTTTCACTAGCTGTAGCATCCCCGACCAATTCGGTAACAGTACAAAGTAAGAAGACATGAATGGAAATGCATCTATTATAATCTTAGAACTATCAATTATAGAAACTAACATTCACTTCAATACAGCAAATTCTAGATATTGTCTAGATGAATGATTTACTGTTCATGTGCTTTAACTGACTCTCAGGTTGTCAAATTAATCCAGGCTTGACAAAACTGCATGGTTTATTTGGTAAAAACTAAAGATTTTTCCTTATAGACCTGTAAACAACAGTATTGCAATCAATACTTAATCCTTACCCAAACTAATAGAGATTGCTAGGAATGTACATAGTGTTATAGGCTTACCTCTAGAATGCCTCTCTGTGTTTTGATATTGTTTTCAAGGCAATGCCATGCAAGGAGGATCACTCCTTCTTAAAAATAACGAAGCCGGCTTAGTCTACAGAGATTGACCCTGATTCATTAATGGTATTGAGAACATTTTTTAAAAATTTTTTGGTTGTGGCTATGCTTATTTTGTTGGTTCTTGTTCACTTGTCTTTACTATAAGTGATATTTGTCATTACTTTTATCCAGCCTTTAATTGTGAGAACTTGGAAATTGCAGTTTGAAAGACAGCGTAAATAGTAAAGTTAAATTACTTTCACAAATTAGAGAGAAATTCAAGTGCTGAACTGTTGAGCTCATAACACTTTTGTATTTCACTACAACAAATATTCTTCAGAAAACATGTTGATACTTTTCTATAAAAATAAACCATTCTATTTATTTCAGCTCTGAAAATATAAATTTGGCTACTATTTAAATGAAAAAAGTAGCAACATAAAATACCAAACTATACATATTTTATCCAATTAAGCTCCTTGGAAGTTATTATCAGCTGAACAAATCTGCTGTTATTTAGAGGCACAGCAAACTACAGAATCACAACTACCACTAGTGACCTTGTTTAAGAGACAGTTGCTAATAGCTGATTAAAGTATGACTAGAATGTCCATACTCACTTTTGCACCTCCCTCTTCTCTCGATCCAGGCACATCTAGATATCTTTTCTGATACAATTTTATTTGCTTCCTATTACAAATTCTACTTAAATATGTCATTACCAGCACTGACCACAGAAAACCAATGAGAACCCAAGGGTAGCTCAAATCTCTTAGGAGCTCTTCTATTACACAAGGAGTATGAATCCCTGAGCAATGCCATTATATGCACCAGTGCATCCACAATGTAGTTATGCATTTCTTTTAAATTATTTCTATCTATCTGCCTAGAAAATGTAAGAGGAAAAAAAAAAAAAAAAAGCTGTCCGGCTGCTACTGAACAGCACAGCAAAATTCTTCCACTTGTTTCATACTAAGACCTGAAGTCTCTTCATCTGCTTCTACTACACAGGGTTCGATTGGTTAAAAAAGAAAAGAAGAAAAAGAAAAGAAAAGAAGAGAAGAGAAAACAAAGAATATTTGTATTTAGTCTTGGTTTTGCCAGTTTTAAGACACATTTAGTACATTCCCTGTATCTTTCATGTCTTTCACAAAGGTGCCGCACTTAACTAAGACCATTGAAGGTGCTTGCCATGGCTTCCAAGCCATAAAATTCATGTAAGCCTTTCTACTTCTGTCCTTGTATATTCCCGTCTTGTTTTAATTTGCTTTAGATTGTTTCCTTTTTTAAAAAAAAAAAAACATATTACAAAATTGAAAGTCTGAAATACATTTAAATCACTGTTGCTGTAACTCTGGTAAATGAAATTATGACCACTTAATTCAAATCTTATGTACAGTTCAATGGCTGATTCAATTATTAAAATGTATATTTAGTAAATCAGTCTTAAAAAGAAAAATTTGCAGCCTTCACTTTTAAACAGAAACCATAGAAGCTTTTATTCAAAGAAAAGCAATAATTTTACATGAGCTTCAAAACAGCAACTGGGATTAATAGTCTTTATTTTCATTCTTAAAAATTGAAGGAACTTTTCCTTTGTAGTATTTCCTTTTCCTTTATTATACTTACATGGGACTTAACAACAACAGTATTTCTAGGTTGGGTATGAAGGTATCCAGGAATGCTGATCACATCTAATGTTTTGCTATTGGTTAAACAAGAGACTACAGAGCCCCAGTTATATATGACTGCTAGGTACTATAGAACTCAGACAGTTTATAGGATACAGTATCAACCTTCACAGGGTTCTGGTGGCATTCTATCACTTCCACTATTAGGGTTTTTGTGTTGATCCACATGACATTGCTTACTCAGACATGCAAATAGCAGAACAGATTAAAATGTCCTTATTTAGAAATGCAGCTAAGGTGAGGTTGCACCTATTTAGGGACGGTGTGAAATTGAATTGCTGTTCTATAAGACGGGGCACTCAATATCACATCATCAGCATTGGCATCAGAGAAATCAGTAATGGGATAACTCATTCCAGTTTCAACAGAATGCCAATGGAACGGATAGCATGAACACATCCCAGCAGTCATCAAGATGAGAAATAATTATTTTCTTCCTGTAAGATGCTCTCTCAAATAATCTCAAGTACATGAAAGGTCTACTAAATTCTTCTAGAGGGATACAATAGTGAATTACAAATTACCAGAAGTAGACATTAATAAATGGCATGCTTTCATCATCAGAAAAATGGAAAAGTACAAAGGAAAAAAATCTTAATTATGTCGTCATCATTTTGAAAATATACTTGTAAACAATTTGAAAGACTTATTCTTATACTAGTTAGAAAACAAAATTATATAATCAATTAAAATTTTAAATTAGAGTTCTTCAGGGGCAAACCCTGCCTGCTCCCCCCACCTCTGTCTCCCCCCTTACTCCCCCCTCTCTCTTTCTCTAATAAAATTAATGAAAAAATGAATGGAAGAATGTATTTAATGGAAAAGAGCATGGTCAAGAACTGCATATTCAGAGAGAAAACCATTCTTAACCAAGTATTCAAAGGGCAGTCCAGAATAAGTGGGAAAAAAAGTACTTGAAATAAACAGATACCTGTTTGAGCATAGAATGGACTATGAAAAGATATATCTTTTATACTTTCTGGGGTCTCTTTTCATTCTCTAGACTGGACTCATCCCTTCCAGCCAGCAGTGTCCTCAGGCAGTTTTCCCTCACATAAGTTCTGTGTATCTGTCCTAACTATGATGTACATGGTGTTTAAATGGCCCCCTCTTATCACCTGCTCTGCTGAATGAATCCATCATAGGAAGAAAATATTAATTAAATTAGCACATAGATTTGCTTATGAATACTCATTTCCCATTATTACTTTGGCAGCATTTTAAAAAAATCCATGTTAAGTGTGGATTGTTGTGTGACTTATTCTAGTTTTATTTTGGCGAGAACAACTTGGAACATTTTCATGGTATTCTAAAAATCACTACACCTAAGAAATTCCTCATAGGAATATATTGAAAAATTAATTCTGAAGTCTAACTTAGACTCCATTTGTGTTGAGGGATAAAGACTTGCCATTAATATTGTGTGTTACATAACTGTGGCCAACTACAATTTGTTAATTGTTGTAAATTGTTTTGTCTTAAAACAAGTAATTCTCTAGTCCTCAGCACCTACCCTGACCTGGCTTTTCATAGACTGTGATCTTATTAGCCACTCTACTAGCTTAATAATACTTGGTCTATGAAAGGGAAAGAAGAAGAGTAATAATACAATTTGCTTGGGTCTTGAGTCATGTTTTCACCCTACACTTTGAGTTTCTGATGTTAATGGATCCACTTAAGCTGTCTTCAAAACAGACATAAGCACAAGGAATTTCTGTCCTTAGAGTTCACCCATCCGATTTCTTCAGCTGACTACAGAATTATGATCCCTACCATAGCTCTGCTAGTTTCTTAAAGAGGTAGATCAAACTTCCATTTTAAAGACTCTTTTCTAAAGCAACTGACAAAGTCTGTTCATGAACCTGCAGATTTCATAGTCAACTGTTCATGAAATACACTTCTTCAGGCAAAATCCTGGATAATCTATTCATTCTTTCTTATGAATTCTGGGGATGTTATACAAGAATAATTTAAATGGAAATACAATTTTCAAGTGCTTTTACCATACTCCAACATACTTGACTGCCTGAAGGACATGTGTTGTCTTCTAAATAGGTAAATTGAATCATACCAATTACTCTAGAAAGTAATGGTGCCTATAGAGCAGAATACTCTATAATAAAAGAAACGTAGCAATGACACAACTTACATAAAATATGGAACAAGTTGTCATGCCATTTGTACATTCAACAGCCTTTAGCACAACTGTTTGATAAAGTCATGAGGAGGATGTAGGATAACTTCCTACTGGAAACGACCAAGGAAATGTCAAAGTAAACACAATGCCAGATTGAGAGGCACAGGAACTGTGAGGCAGTACTTCCTCTCTGGCATATTTCTGAAGGGAACAGGAGTTAAGAAGAGGGAAGGTTCATAAATGAAACATTTACAAATGTGACCCATGCCAGAAGCAGTATGACTTTGGTATACAGAAACAAATGACAGATGGCAGCTTTATTGTTGGCATAAAAATAAACTTTTAAAAACCTACATTAGTATCATCATTACCCTGTAGGAAAGGCTCATCATTAAAGAACATTGTCAAACTGTTTATTACTGGGACTGTCTACAATAAAGCAAACGCAATAGAAATGACAAAATCATGTTAACATTTAGGCAAATGAAGGATATTTTATTCAACATTAGTTTCTCAAGTATAATTAAGGACAAGAAAGCAGATACAGACTTTCATAAGACATTGAACAGTCTCCTTAATTTACTGATTACCTAAGACATGGATTGTGGGAAGAAATATATAATATTGACAAACTCCTGCAGATTGTTTTCTTTGAGAGAGGGTCACAAGTGGCTCAGACTGGCCTCAATGTCCTGTGTAGCCCAGAAGGGCACTGAACTCCTGATTTTCTTTTCTTCATTTCCCAACTGTTGTGATTACATGTGTGCATCAAGAAAAATCTTTTTTGTGATGTCATCAGGAACCAAAGTCTCCTTGGCCCTCATAGTAGAGCTCAACAGTATTCTTTAAGGAGGCGAGGACATAGTGAAGTAGATTGTTTTCCTTCTGGCCATCCATACAGGAGATCAGTTTATAAATGAGAAAGATGGCTTATTCACTAGTGGATAGTCTCAGGAGGGAATCTCCTTCACTGAGATTAAATTTATTCACCAAGTTATAGATAGGTCAAAGATTTCCTGTAAATCACAAAATCTCTAGCAATGCATGGCCCTATTTTCCTTTTGAAACCCTTCCCTCACCACATACATGCCCTGATTTTGCTGATCACATTCAATTTAAAGAATAATTTTAAAGCATCATCACTGAATGATGCTAAAGAAATATCAAGGGTGGTTTTGCATGTTTTTAAATTTTTTTGGGATAAAGCTACATGGACCAGTATGACCTTGAACTTGTATTCTTCCTGATTTAGCTACCTGGCTATGGTCATTGTAAGCAAGTACCTCACACCTAGCTTAAGGAGGCTTTTTTTTTGTTTTTTTTGTTTTTGTTTTTGTTTTTTTTCCAGTGAAGCAAATTGTTTTCAAATATCCTTAAGGTCAATGGCACTACTAGCCCTTAAAATATTATTTACACATAGTGTCCATAATTGTAGCTTACTTTTCTAGGCAAATTTTGGAAGATTTATTTTTGCATTTTTTGACAAAGAACATTCATTCTTTAATTTTTTTCAATTATAAAAATTAATATGTCTTTACAAAAAACATCTTAAAATAGTTTTGGTATGAGTGAGTAAAGGTGCATGTGTCTGTGTAAAAGTGTATGTCCCTACAACATGTCAGAGATAAAGAGGGATATCAGGTTTCCGGCTGTCACTCTCAAGATTATTTCTTTGAGATAGTGTCTCTCACTAAATCTTGAGTGAACAAATCCTTCACTAAACCTACAGTGAACAAAAATCCCCGGTGATTTCCATACTTCAACCTTCACAGTTCTAGGGTCATGTGAGGTTTATTACAAGGGTACTGGATATTTTAATACAGGTCTCTACATTTTCACAGCAATTATTTTTGCACATTGAAGTATTCCTCTCTCTCTAAAGGTGTCTTATATGAGAATGAAAGTCCCATTTCTACAGACCGATTCATATGGTTTCAAATGAGGCCAGAAAATTGCACTTGCTTATCATGAGTTATCATTTTGAGAAAAATATAAACTTATAAGTAAGCATGATGTCCACAGTTAGTTACTTAGAGTGTGCTCTCTTAAGTATCTTTTTGAAAGATAAAAACATTTCTCTTTGTCTTTATTTGCCAAGAATAATAATAGTTTTAAAATAAAAGTCATCAATTCCTCAATGAAAATCATTCCTGAATAATTTAATTTTTTTTTTACCTAAATGACTCTGACTTCATCCTGTTTTCTAAAACATTCACATACTAGCTCACTGTCCCCCTGAGGAGTGGGCACTACTTCCCAATTTTATTGTTTCAAATCTAGACAGTGAGATCTGTTCCAATACATAGATTATGAACCAGAATCTCATTTCTTTGGATCAAATTGCATTTCTGTTACCAAACAAGACCAAGGTAATTTGTGGAGAACAAGAATTTATTTCTCACAATTTTGAAGGGTGAGAATTCAGAATCATGGATATGGTGACTGATGAGTTGGGAATTTTGTGTCCTCACATGGCACAAAGGAGAAGGACAAGAGAACAAACTTATTTAGTTGAGTCCTTTATAGGAGCACCTCACATATTCACAAGAAAGGAGCCTTTCCTGTCTCATTATACCAAGGGCTCCACTCTGAATATTATTACCTTGGCAAAAATGAACGTTATAAAGGATACACAAAGACCATAGCACCATCCTTGAACATCCTTTACCATACACAACAAATACCTCAATTTGAAACCTGGGTGTTATAGGCAAAATAGTAGTCCCTACAAACTGTTGATGCCCTAATTCACAGAAACCTGTTAATATCTTGTTAACAAGCAGGGTAAATGAAGTTTATTTATCATAATAATGAACTAGAGACAACATTAAACAAGATAAAAATTACAATCAATTAGCACTTTACCATTTTTTGATGCAAAAATCTAAATTGTATTAAAGTATATTAATATTTCAGAGTAAAATATATTCAAGGGAACATTTTTGTTTCCTTCATGGCAGTGTAGGGACTGCAGCCATTATGAGTGACACAGTAACATCCTGGACCAGGAAGTTCATGACTAATGTCTGATTCAGAGGAAACAAATGGCCTTTTATGTCCTTCATCCAGAGAAGGCCACAGTCCCAAAGACAGAAATTCAGAAAAATCTAGCCAAAATGTGCAAAACCACTCAAGATGTCATCTTTGTATTTGGACTCAGAACCCATTTTGGTGATGGTAAGACAATTGGCTTTTGCAATGATTTTTGATTCTTTGGAATATGTAAAGAAGGTGATCCTCTAAACACAGATTTGCAAGACATGGTCTTTATAAGAATAAAATGACCTCAGGACAAAAGTCCTGAGAATAGAATGAAGGTCAGAGGTCCTGCAAAGGCTCGCATTGGTTCTATAAAAAGTGAGCTGGAGACTTGGTAACAGCCGAAGGAGAAGAGATTCTGTGGTGACTTGATTTGCTGTGATACTGCAGGTTTTTAAGGAGGATTCAGATAAACTAAAAGTTTCTATGTGGAAAAAAAGAGAGCGAGAAAACGTGGCTAAGAAATAGTTGCTTTTACAATATATATTATTGTCTCCTGTTATGTATGAGGGACTGTTTACAAAGTCTCCCATGGATATCAATATATCCAGATGGTAAAGTCTCATATGTAAAATGAGTAGCATTTCACATAGCCTTCACACATCTTTTAATATTCTAAATTACCCTGAAGTTCATTTTGATTCTTGGTCAAAGCACATACTATGGAAGCAACTGTCATAATGTATTATTTATATAATAATGTCAAGAAAATATTTGTAAAGTTTCCAAGCAGGCATGATATTTTTATTCAAACATTTCACCCTGTTACTGATTGGCCCATGATTGATTAGAGTTCCCATTGGAAGACAGGGGACACTGTACCCTGAATTCTTCAGCAATGCAGGTATGACAATTCCCAGCTTGGTGCGGTCCTCCTGGCCCACTTATTCCTTCTATATGTCATTCCCACCTTCATGACTCTTGAACACTGGCATTCTCACATTTACCTTTTCTCCTCATCATCTAACAACTTTAGTCATGCTGTTCTTTGAAATATTCTCACTTTAGCAGCCCTACAAACAGAATTCTCATCACCACTTACATCCTACCTTATGACTGTCTTTAAAGCCTTCCATACTTTCCCCCAAAATGATAGAGACCTGTATTCTTATATTTTATGGAAAATTGCATATATGACCTCTTAAGAAGAATTATTTTTATTTGCCCACAATGAATGGATTTTTTTCTGTACATGTGCTCCAATAGATTGATCCCTTGCAGGACATAAGCTATGCATATTAATGCCACATTCTTCCCTTTGACTGAGTGTTGAAAATATGAACAAGACTCTCAGTTTTGCTGTGAGCCTCAAGCTATTTGCAAAACTAAAGTTACTTGAAACAATGAAGTTACCCAATGGAACCACAAAATGAAAATATACAAGATATACAAATATATGTAAAAGTGCACATATGTTTATAAATAACTTGGAGTTGACAAATGACTCAAAGTTTGAATAAAATGGAAATTTAGAAAAAAAGCAAGAAATATAGTATTCTTTCAGTGGCTTTGAGGTTGAAAAGAGTACTTCAGAGAGGGTGTAGCTATGGTCAAATAATTATAAATCCATTGGTCCAATAGCAATAAATATTAAAAGTACTATACACTTTTGTATCAGATTGTTTCAGGAAAGTAATGGAGCAGAGGGAGAGCACTGACAAAGGCATGGTAATAATCTTGAAATCTTCCTATGAAGAAGGGAACAAATAGCTATTGAGAGGAAAACACGATATAGGAACTTCAACAATTTGAGCATAATAAATTTCAATGGGTACTCAGGAGAAATCAAGATGATATACCATATGGTATATATATTTATGTGTGTGTGAATATATTTATATTAGTATATTTTATACAGTCATGAATATATGTGTATATGTGTGAATAAAACACTAACCTTAGTATAGATTCTATTGTAATGCAAATATAAAGAAATAAATTTGGCCAGGTGGTGGTGGTGCATGCCTTTAATCACAACACTTGGGAGGCAAGAGCAAGCAGATCTCTGTGAGTTCGAGTCCAGCCTGGTCTACAGAGTAAGTTCCAGGACAGCCAGAGTTACAACAGAGAAACCCTGTTTTGAAAAACCTAAAAAGGAATAAAAAGAAAGGAAGGAAGAAATAAAGGAAGGAAAGAAGGAAGGAAGAAATAAAGAAAGGCAGGAAGGAATGAAGGAAAGAAGGAAGGAAGGAAGAAAGGAAGGAAGGAAGGAAGGAAGGAAGGAAGATGAATAAGAGGGAATATTTATCCATAAAGTGTAAGTAGCGTTTTCATCCTTTCTCCTGCATCCCAGGCTGTCTCTTGAAGGATTATTGCTTTGAATCCACTTTTGCAGTGCTGAGGTGACAGGCAGATGCCAGCACTCACAGCTTATGCAATGTTCTGTTCACATCCTCATCTTTGTTCATAGGAGGCAAGGACTCCATCCTCTGAATTACATCTCTAGCACAGAGGACGCTCTTAACACATGCACAAAAATAGTCGATGCATTGTGGCCACTTAGGTTGAAGAAAAGCTAAGAAAAGAAACATGAAACTGCATTTAAAAGTATTTTTAAAGACCTAGGAAGTCTGGAACATCTCTAAAGTTAAATATAGGCATCCAACCAGTTTGACACTTCAGCTTTCATTTCAAACTATACAGAATGATGTACTTTATAGAGTTCCTCTCTGAGTGAGCTTTTATATGTATTCAAACTTTTAGTAGAAGCTAAAATATCTCACAAAATAAAATGAAATATTAAATTTGATCCATGATTACTATTGCTTGGAGATATAACTGCAAGTCTAAATGGCATACTATTGTTTCTTGGAAAAGCAGGTTGTTATTATGGGAAGTATAGGAAGCCCTATAGATATAAGACTCCACATTATTACTGAGAAAAGTTTTCCTTCTTTTCTGAACAAGTGAGCAAACATAAAAATAACTGGCTGTATGTGGGTACTCAAGATAGAGTTAGTCTAATTATAATTCTTCAATGCTAGATGCATTACATACAGAAAAATGGTGACATTATCTTCAAAAAATTTCCCTGTCCTGCCTAGCACTTCTCTCCATAATGCTCTGAACTCTCTAAAGCAGTGACTCAAAATAAACACTTCCTGATATGAGTTGATTTGATTAAGTTTTTGATCATGTTGATGATCAAGTAGCTAATACTGTGTATTATGTAAATGTATAAAAAACAGGGTACCTGAGAACTTACGTTTCTAAAACCAAGTGATATAAAGAGAAAAATCCTGAATCTGTCATGTATATAAAATTTACCTCAATGAGGAGGCTCTTTATGTCTGATTGGATTTGTATTAAAAAGAACAAGCCTTTCTGGGTGTCCTAGATTTATATCGTGATCAGCTCCAAACTATCACACATTACAATAAATTTCTCCTGCCTTACTACTATAAATAATGAAACCAAACCAAGAAAACATCTGAACAATTAAGCAAAACAACAGCTCATAACCACTCACTGTTCATTAAGCCTTTTTTGTTTGATGCCTAAACGTATTATTCTCAGATAAGGCCAGAAATTAATCGCATATTCTGAGCAACTTGGAAGTGACCAGTATGCTTCTGTGCCACTGCTGGAACTTTACATTCATCTCTCAAGCCCCACTGAAAAATTCCTTGAACTAAGTTCCCAAGGGCTTACCAAAACTATTTCTCAAAACATTTGTTTCTTAAAGATTTACTCCCTTGGGCCTTCCCACAAGCGAGTACTCTCTTTTTCTGAGATAATTATTCTTGTCTACTCGCTCTCACTTTCAGCTTACATAAGGGTTCCTGCTAGAACCATCTCCTAGTATCCTTCACCTAATGGTGTGGAAGTGGCATGTTAATGGGCCTGTTCAGACTAATGTGCTTTCCATGCCAAAGGCACGACTTTTGTCACTGGCGATTCAATCTTTTATGTCTGGGAAATGGACTAAGTTTCATAACTTCAGAGATTTTAGTCATGCTGTTCACTATTGTTTTCTAGAATCTGGTACAATGAACAACCAAAAGTTTTAAGTCTATAGATGAGGAATGACAGTTGTCTTTGCATAAAAAAAAAATTCCCTGGGGTTGGAAAGAAGACTTAGTTGATAGAATCCTTGTTGTGCAAGTGTGAGAACCTGAGCTCTATACCCAGAACTCAATTAAAATATGAGTGTGATGGTGCACACTTGCAATCCAAGTTCTGCGGAAGTAGAGAAAAGCAGATTGTTGTCTTTGAGGCTCTCTAGAAGCCAGCGTAGACTCTTCTGGTTCAACTCACTCTCTATTCTGGTTCAAACTCTCCTCCATGCTGACTGGTTTAAACTGCTATTTTAAGCTGGCTGACTATTGCTATGTCTCTGAGCTCTCACTGATCCATATTGCCTCAGTCAGCCTCTCTGCTTCTCAGTCCTATCCCCTTGCTGCCTCAGTCTGACTGCTTCATTGTCTTTGTGTCTTGTCCTCTGTCTGCCTGCTTTTATATCTTGAGAGTTGGGTGATTCATTCTGATAACTCTTCCTCTAATTTGTCACTTTACCTGCCCTTCACTCTGTCTCATCTCAGACATCACTTCTTGTCTAATACTGATTCCTTCTGAGTGCTAATTTCCCCCCAAGTGCTTGAATTAAAGGTATGTACCACCCACCACTGCCTTCTAAATACTGAGATTAAAGATGTGTACCAATATTGTCCTTCTACCCTAGAGTAGCCATGCTGCTGGATTAAAATATTAAAAATTACCTATAGTTGTTTTACTTGAAAGCTCAGGGCTTTAATCTTTTATAGCGTTTATGTGTTTATTTTATATTTTCATTTGATTTCATCCTCAATATCTTTCAAATCTCTGTGGGCAAATTTTATAACATATCCCAATGAAATCTCAGGTAGTTCATTTATTGTGAATTTTAACTGTGCCTTATTTTAAATATTTGGTTCCAGAAAATATCCAAATTTCATACAATTCTTCAGATCTCTCTCTATCAGTTTTGTTTTGCTTGCAATCTGGAAGCTTACAGTGTGAGAGGGGTAGGTATTAGCTGCTACTCATAACCTGCCATTCAAGGTTGCTATTTCTGTGACTCACCAAGAATAATCTCAGAGACAGAGAGAGAGAGAGAGAGAGAGAGAGAGAGAGAGAGAGAGAGAGAGAGAGAGAGAGAGAGAAAGAAAGAGGAGTGATTAAGCAGACAGAGGAAAATTTTTCCTGACTAGTTCAATCTTCTGCTCATTTTGCTGACTTTGGGATTGGATCCTGGTCAAAGATGACTCTCTTTTGTGGCTGTTTAGGAAAATTTTCCTCCTGGGAAACAGGTCCAGAAGTAAATAGTGCCTCTTACAGTTACTTATGTTCAACTCTCTCCCTATCTCCTTATATCCCTCTCTGCCACCAGGACACCATGAACACATTCCAAGAAGCTCTCTGTCTGAAGGTATCCAGGCTGCACCTTCCTTAATGGCACCATGCTAAGATGTGGGAAAGCAATCTGATTCAGCCCTTCTTCTGCCCTGGTTTCATTCTCAGGACATCAGTCACTGGCTCTCTGATGATTCCTATGCATCCAAAACAACAAAATAAAAGTATTAATGTTTGAATTCTCTCTGTAGTGTCCTCTAAAATGCTTTACACATACATACACACACACACACACACACACACACACACACACACACACACACACAAATTGATTTCAATCTTCTCAAATTCACCTATTAATACTAATTGAATTTGAATATCTTTAATACAAGAAAATAATAGTTTAAAATTAATATGCTGTACAAGGAATGGTTTAGTGCCTCAAATAAATATTTTCGGCTGTTTTTACCTGTATATTTTCTTGACCTACAGATTTAAAGTGAATTTGACTCATATTCATAAACTTAGTATTGCGATATATTTTAGCTACCATAGTTTGAATGACTTTTATGTGGTAGGCACTTTACCAAATATATTTTAAGTGTATTAACCCTTTTACTATTTTTAAAAGTATTTTAACTCCTATGTCTATTCTCCCTGGTTAAGAAATGGGGAGGGAAAAAAAAAACTTGAAAAACACAATTGGTAAGAAAAAGAAGTAAAAGTCAGATAAATTTACATGTAAAAACGGCCAGAGTATGAGCTCTAAACACTGCTCAGAGTCACTCGGACACTATGAATGACAGAAATATGAGCTGGGGAAATAATGCAGTCCACAGTGGAAGAACTTAAGACAGAAAGTGATCTCTCAGATCTAGGGTTGCAGGGACAAGCTTAGTTTCCAGTTTTTGTTTTGTTTTGTTTTGTTTTGTTTTGTTTTACTGAAAGATTCTAGTAAGCTATGACAAAATTGACACTGAAAGATTTGAAAGTTTATGTGACTTTATATAGTCATCTGATGTAAAACAAAAAAAAACAGCTATAATATTGCATATGATAGAAGAAATCCCAAACTCACCCTCCACAGCATGAAATGAATAAACAGGAGCCAGAGTTGTCTATGTTGGCACTGAATGATAAGATGCTTAAGGAGGTACTTTTTAAAGCTCTTACCTTTGTATCTTACGATATTTCACAGCCCATTTGCTCTAGTGGACGAAGGTAATGAACAAATCTTACAGCAGAAGGCTGTGAACATTTGTATTCTGTCAGCGATTTCCGAATTAAAGCCTGCTGGGAAGCTAAACTTCATGTCTTATTTACTTCAGCTTTGAAGGCTGCTCATGAGGACAGTGCTAACTTTTGCTAAGATTGCTGTTCTCTTATTCTCTCAGTAAATCAATCTTCCATCCTTTCTCTACTTCTTTCTTTCCTTTTTTAAAACAAACAAACAAACAAACAGGTTCCTATACAGCAAACACAATTACTATGTGTGTCCATAATCTTGAAGCAAAATTACCATTGTGAAAATGAAAAATCACTGAACCCAAATATTTCCATGTGTTTAAACTGGGTTGCCAAATTCAGAATTTTTTTCTAAGAAACATAAGCTGAGTGTGGAAAATTATTACCTGAAATCCCCACATTCGGGTTCATGGAGCAGGAGGGCTACCCTGAGCTACACAGCAATAACTACTTTCCAAAAAATGTATGAAAAATTAATGCATATTACTTTTTAAATATAGCCACAATGCCAATTTACTTATCTCAGGGATGTCTTGGAAACTGTAGACTTTAGTATCGTAAATCATGGGAGTGCTAAATAAAAATTTCAAGCGAAACTAATAAAAACTTTTTATTAAAAAATTTGTGCTGAAAGACACGGTCACTAAAAATTTTATATTTTTTTCCTAAAATCTTCCATAGAAAAAAATGGAATTTGACTGAATTATTAGTAAGAATATCAAAATATTTTAAGTATTTTAATTAGGTGTACTGTTATCCATTTAGAATGTTCTTTCAAATTCCAAATTAATTCCAAAACCTGCTATACAAGAACCTAAAATGAAATATACATTCATGATTAACAATGTGTATGAATGGACATACAAAAATAATCCCATGTTGGATAGTCACTTTTATAAATGTTAAGGGTTTATCAAGGAAAAAATACTATTATATTTCTCACCTCCTAACACAAGCTTCTAGTACAATCAATATCTATCAAGTGATCAATAATATATGCTCAGTGAATTAGTTTAATTATTTCACTCTATTCACCTGTTCTACCTGGTAAAATCAAACTCTAAGGGATTTCTAGTTCCTCCAATACACATCTTTGTGAGATGCTAGAAATTTAGCTTGGACAGCTTACCCACTTCCCTGGTATTCAGAAGTATACCAGAAATTCATATCTTCATATAATTTCTTCTCTAACACATTTATCAAAATTAACTGTTGAATAATTATTTTCCTTATGCCTGAATTCAAGAATATTTAAGTGTTCCTTAAGCTTACAGATTGTAATTCATACTATTATATATGGTTACCTAAAAACAACATGTACAATCAATTCTTCAAGACTATTTCTTCAAGAAATACTCTCTTGTGTTTCTTACTATTACTCAACTGTATGCAATACTATTGAAAATGTTAAAGTGTGCCTTGTTTGTCAGGGATTTTTATCATGCCTCTGTGTCTTCTTACTATCTTGGACATATAAAAAGCATTAATGTATCAATCTGTGTAGGACGCACTTCATCATCATGGCCCTTTATAGGCAAGGGTTGGACACTTGGCAACTGATGGCTTTGAATGTTCTGAGATAACAGCAAAGTTTTGCTAAACAGACATCAATGAATTATATATACACTTAGATTCACTAATGAGACTTGCTTAGACAAATTTTTAATAATGGCCAGTATTAAACCTTATTTTCTTAGCATAAGATAAAGCCATCACAAAAATAAATAGTCCTTCTCTCTACTGGTTTTGATTGGGAGAAAAATGAGACAGACACAGGTTTAAAAGAAATAAGTTAGCGTGAATAGGTGAGCAAGCACACAAGGCTGTAGTGTACTCCAGGAGAGAGGTACCAACATCACGAAGTGGTGAGTGAGTATCCAGGGCTGAGGTGTACTTCAAGGGAATGAGTGGTACAAGTATCATGGGGACAAATATATTTCAATGCAAATGAATTTTGGAAGTCAAGATACAGCCTCCAACATCTCCATAATATTATAAGAAACCTAGAAGCAGGCTGGATATGGTCTGAAAATGTCATTAAGATTATATTACCAAGCTTGGTGGCTCAAGCCTTTTATTCTAGCTACTAAGGATGCTGAGGCAGTAGGATTGCAAAGCACATGGATTGTTTGGGCAACTTAGTGAGACTCTTTTCCAAAATAAACAGTGAAAAGAGATCTGGAGAAATCACTTGGTACTACATTAGTGTTGTAATTTGTGAGATATACGTGTCTAAAGTTACTATTATAGACTTACTGTCTCTTACAAGTGTTCTAGTGTTTTTTTTTTATTTCATGCTTTGGCTGCAGTAAGCATACAGTCTAGATCATTTTAACTCACTTTCTTAAGCTATTAATATGCTACTGAGCATCATGTTCACATATCGAATTTCCAAAATTATTTTAGTCCATTCAATCATTTTTTTCAAATATATTTGGCTTAGTGAAGCAAAATACTAAAACACTTCTAATAGAAAGCTGAGCACTCATGGTCATTTTCTTCTATTTTCTCAAGAGCATTGATTTTCAAAAAATAATATAAGACTACTTGCATGAACGTCATTATAGATGATTGGTAATAAATTGTAATCCTATATGTCAGCATTTCATAGACAGGCAACATGGATCTTTTCTATCTTTTCTTTATTTAATGATTCATTTTAAATAATGGCTTGAAGAATGCTTTTGTATATCTCATTTTAAGATCACCACAAAGGGGTGGTGGTTTACAATATTCTTGATTTCTCACAATGAAGATAAATTTAAGTACCACTGAGAAGACTCAGTAGGTGTCTTAGTTAGGTTTTATTGTTAACTTGACAGAACCTACAGTCATGTGGGAAGAGGGACCTTTTAGTGTTATGGTCAGTTTAGCCTGTAGGCCAGTGGGGTACTGTCTGGATGGTTAACTGATCTAGAGATCCCAGCCAACCGTGGGTGTATCATCCCTAGGCTATAGAAGAAAATCTACTAAGCATAAAGCAGTGAGAAAGCATCTTTTGACTGTAATTCCTTCAGTCCCTGCTTGAGTTCCTGTCCTGACTTCCCTCAGTGATGTATTTTGACCTGTAAGTAAAAAGTTTTTATGGAAGCAACAGGAAATAAAGGCACACAAACAAATATGCAAAACCTGCTATAAATAATCTGTGTAACAATTATAAATATAATATTATATTAAATAAAATATATATATATTAAATAAAATATAATAATTTTTGTAACAAAAATATTTTAAAAACAACAAAATAATTTGACACTGAGAACTGGTGTAATTAATCTTAATTTCAATTTTATATTTTATATTTCTCTTTTTCTTTCCAATGCATTTTCTACATTAACTCACAGAATCAAAAAGGTTTAAAATAGTTGTATAATAGATATAAGCTTTATGACTTTGTTTTCTTCAAGTATTCAGATGAATAACTTAAATCTCTATGATTTTAATTTCAATCTTAATTTAATTTCTATGGGGAGTAATGATTCATTGCTCAAATTTCAATCAAACCTTTTAATGCATGTTACCATTACTACTTAAAAGAAGTTAACCAATCATTCCTGGATCTCATACGTATGCTGAAATTGTTCCTGAAGATAAGATCTAGTCCGAATAGAGGGACAGGCCTTCGGTGTTTTGTGTGTCCAGTAGAAGTAACCTTCCTGTCAATAAGTACCTAAACTTACAAACTATTACAGACCTAGAAACATACCCAGCTTCTCTTTTCCTAGTCAAATCAAGAAAGAACTGGTTCAGTAGTGATATAAGTAACATATTAGTTTTTACTGTAGGTATAAATTAGAAACTTATTAGATTTTATTGATGAATGTTATAAAGCTAAAGCAAGCAATTTATAGCATACAAAATCCTCTCTTTTTGTTTCTGTCTTTGTCTCTTTCTCTCTTTCTCTCTTTCTGTCTCCTTCCAGCAACATCTATTGAGAATAATTATCAAGATAATTGGATGGACTTTAGTAGAGAGGCATTAACAGAGTTACAGATGTAAGGGCTGTGTTGCATTTGACGGATAGTAAGCTTTGTATTATAGTTCACAGAGTCACTCTGCATGGAGATAATTGTGCACAGCAGGAGACAAGCCCTAACACAAATGCTCACCAAATTAATAAGTGTCTTTTAAAAACACACTTTGAATTCTAAGTATATTTGAAAACTACAATTTATACTTGTCATATGTAGCCTCTTAATTATGTTATTAAAATAATAGAAATTAAATCTGAAAATTAATTTTCCTCTTTGATCATAAAAGCTACTTTCTTAAAGTCATTTCTATTTATTTAAGATATTCACTCATTAATAAAAATATTTCTTTTGTCTTTGTACTAATTTGAGTGCTAGAAAGACAGTAGTGTCAAGACAAATAAATATAACTTCATAGGACATACAGCTTTGATCATAAAAGATTAAGCTCCTTAGAGCAGTTTGAAGACCCTGAAACTTTCCTATTTTGTAAAGCATATTTTATCTTCCTGCTGATAACATCCCAGTTTAAATAAAGAATAACTCAATGGGAAAGAGTTCTACAAGTTTAAATATTTTACACAATTATATAAATATATTCATAAATTGCACAATCACTAAGTAGTATCTATAAAACACAAACTTTACTTTAAGGTATTTTGTAAACAAACAATTAACCAGATATGTAAACAGCAAATATCCACATATCTTTAACTTAGCCCAATTTTAGCTGCCAAATAATTGCTCTAGCCAGCATTTTTGCACTCTAACTCAATATTTTTCCACTAACAGAATTTATTTTGGTTCAGTATAAAACCACTATGACTCTGGTCTTCTGCTACCCATCTGACAGAATTTAAAACTGATCAACTTCCTTCTCCTTTCCACATGAATCTGACTTTGTTAAAGAATGAGTTCTATAAATATCCTTAGTATATAATTTAAGCATATTTATTTAGATAAAGGTGTTTCAAACAACATATGCCACACAGATAATGTGTCTTCCATTAGCTATCAAGTTCCAAAATATTTTTGTTTGTCCTCATTTCTAGATGAAAATGTGGGTATGAGTCCTTATTGTTGTGAAGAATAAAACAGACTTGTAGTTACAAAGTAAAATAATGAAGATAGCTTGATTAAGAAGGTTGTATCCTGTCTAAGTCTATATTAGTATGTTTTCATTAGCAAATATAAAATATCAGTTATAACAACTTGCTAGTATGTCTCTTAACATGATAGACTCTTAACTCTTTGGAATTGTAAATCCAAATAGCCTTCTTTTTCTAAGTTGTTTTTTGATATGGTGTTTTCACAGCAACATAAAATAACTAATGTAGACGGTTAACTTCCATCGCTAGCCTGACACTATATAGAATCATCTTGGAAGATAGTCTCAATAGGAAATATTCTACACTAGATTGGCCTTTAGTCCCAGCAATCAGGAGACAGAGGCAGAGGCAGAGGTAGAGGCAGATGGATTTCTGTGAGCTTGAAGACAGCCTGGTCTACAGAGTTAGTTCCAGGACAGCCAGAGTTACAACAGAGAAACCCTGTCTCAAATTGGAAAAAAAAAAAAAAGAGTGGAGAAACACAAGCAAACAAGTGAGATCTCATATGCATGCACTCCTTTCCTCTACTTTTGATTATGGGTGTGGTGTGACTAGCAGTTTGAAGTTTCTGCCTAGGAACTGTAATTTGGAATAACTTGGAATTGTAAGATGAAATAAAATCCTGTCTCCCATAAGTTGTTTTTAGTAAGGATATTTTATGCAGCAACAGATATGAATCTACAACAACTCCTAAACTCATCTTTATTCTGACAAGCAAAAAACAACAGGTGATATGTTTGAAATTGACAAGGAAAATCCTGCACACATAGATCCTCAGAAGTTAAACATGAATTCTGCTTTCAAATTGAGTTTCTAATAGAGCATGACAAAATATGGATTATTTGTTTGGATTGGGGTTATAATAGAATGCCGTATTAAAAATTTGTGCTTGAACCAATTTAAAACACTGATTTGAAATGACATTGAATAAAAACCTGATACTGATATTTAGAAGAATTCAAAACAAGAGAAATAGCCATCACAGGCAAAGCAAATATCTTTAATTCAAATGTTCAATAAATTAAAAAAAGACATACTTTTCTATACTGTTTGTACTTGGACAGAGTAATAATACTTGTTTTGTATCTTAGAGAAATTTTCCTCTTTATATTGAAATTGGATATATTAGGGTGACCAAAGATTTTTCCAAAGGGAAAAATGAAATGAGCTATTGTGCAACAAACTCTTAAGATCCTAATGTTCAATATGAAATATAATAAATTAAATATTTAAAAATATTAGCACAGAGTTTAAATTTAAGATGTATTTTCATGGTTTAATCTGTTTTAAGATTGCAGGTAAAATATATTACTAAGGAAAATATAAACTGTAGGTTGGAGAACTTGAACTATTAGATATAATCTTCTTGATAGATATAAAACTTTTGATTTTTTTTCTGTCATCATAAATGTCAGCTGTCACTCTTGTCCTCTCACACTGGGTAAAAAATAAAGGATCAGGGAAAGTTCAGGAAATGCTCATTCTTGGATTAGTAAACACAATCTTGGTTCTTACAAGTGTCAAACTTATTTATCTGACATAAACTAAACAAATATATCTGAGGCCAGCCATGAAGGTCACCATTTCCTGTATAAGACTGATGGTACTTTTAGTTCTGACATGCTTTGATTAAGAGTTTGTTCTCCAATCCTTTTCCTGAGTAATTATACAAAGGAAACATTTGTATGTACATGAGTTTTCTGTACAGCCATGTTCACTATAGTCGTATTCATCAGAGCCAAGACATAGAAACAATCAATGTGCCCACCAGTAGATGAATGGATTTATAAAATGTGGTGTGAATATAGAACAGAAAGTTATTCAGTTATACAATATCAGAATATTTTGTTCATTTAGCAACATGAATGAACTTGTGGATCCTAGGTATTGTAAAATAAACCACACGGATAAAGAGACTGCATGTGTAGAATTTAAAACTGTCGAATTCTAAGAAGTAAGGAGCAGAAAAATGATACAAGAACTGGGAATAGGACAGAGAAACAGTAGACACTAGTCAATGAGTTCTGACATTTCTATTGTGTAGCACCTTGATCACCCATGTTCACAGAGACAGTATTAATTGGCTATGGCGGGATATATAAAAGAAGAAGATGATGAATATGAAGATGGGAGATACATAAGTTGGACTACAAGGAGTATTTGGGAAGAGAAAATGAGGTGGATATGATCATAATGCATTATACATACATTTTAAACATATATGTATATGTATACATAATGCATATATGAAAACCTCAAGGACTAAATTATACATAAAATATAATAGTATTTTGAAATTTATTTTGAGATTTTGAAATATATTCACTACTAAAAAGATAATTATTTAAGGTGATTTGTATGCTAATTGGTCTGATTAGATTATTCACAATGTATACATTATTATAAAGCATTACATGGTATCCCACCAAAAATGTGATTTTGTAAAATAAAATTTTGTAAACTAAAAATAGAATAAAATATAAAGTTCACTTGAGTTGACGTTTTCATGCCTAAGATCTCAGGAATGGAAGGGTGCCTCTTGTCTAAATCTTATACTTCTTTTCTGGAGAAATATCAGAAGTGGCTGCCTCTCACTAGAGAATGTGAGTGGGACAGAGATTTTTCTCCTGGATTTTTAGCAGCTTTAACAAAGGCATATGCATACCTTAGAATGCCTTTGTTCAGAACTTTTAATCTGGAGTCAGTGGTAGTAAAAACCACAGACAGAATTTTAGGGGTGGTGGTAAGAGCAGATGTGCAGCCAGTATCTGGTGACTCCTTATCCTCATTAAGAAAAGCAGAAAACTGCACCATGATGGTAGCTAGGATAATAGAAAGATATAAGGCTTACATACATATGTGTGTGTGTGTTTGTGTGTGTGTATATATATATATATATATATATATATATATATATATATATATATATATATATATATATACCGAGCTCGATCTCCTTCCCTTTATCATTTACTCTACTGACTCCACTTTATCAAACTCATACTTCTGTTCCATCTCAGTCTCTGTTTAATAATGATTTCACATCTGTGCTTGAAGTATTTTTTCTTACCAAGTTGTATAGTATACATACAAAGGGGATCAAGTCTGTATAGAGAACATAACCTATGTGTTAAACCCTTCCACAGAAAGTAGTCAGCTAGCAAGCAATTCAACTCTCCATCAACTCAGGCATCTAAAATTTTGTTGTTTTACTTACAATAATAAGTCTAAAACCATAATAAATCTAAGCTCCAAAATAACTGAGTCATTTCTAATATTCTGAGAGAATAGTTTGAACTATTGGCACATGTTTTGAGCAGGAAAAAGTGAAAAAAAAATACCATTATGTAAAGAGTGGAGGAAAAAAATAGACAAATTCTGAACACTTCGATTAGAGATGCATAGCTATCTATGCATCTTCCTCAACAACCAAATATGCATTTCTTTCTAAGAAAAGAGAACTAGGTTACCTCTTTACCAGAAGAACAAACTGAAGAAGTCATTCCTGCTTCTCAAAAAATATATACAGATTTTCAAATTTCAGGATCAGATATGTTGTGTGATAGACTTTTTTTCTACTTTAGTGGGTTTGGTTCCAGTTATGAGAAATATGAGTCCATAAGTCTCACAACTTATATATGAACAGAACACTTAAAAGTTCCATGGAAAGTTTCTTAAAGTTCATCCACCCTTTCAGTGTTGTCATTGCTCTTGTTAAATCACTATAAAATCTTGCCTGAATGGTAGCATTTATGTCCTAAATGATTTCTCATTATCAATTCCTGTTCCAAACAAATATTGCTCCTTCAAGGGCAACTGTAGCTACTTTTATAAAGAAGCTGAAAGATTTAGTTCTTTCTTTCCCCAAAGCATGTTAATAGATTCACTGCATGTCATCACAAATGTCCAGCAAGTAACTGCAACATTACCAACAACACAATTATTAGCATAATCCTACTAAACTTTAATCATGGTGGCTTACAAATCTTTCTATTCTTATGGACACTAACAAGTATGTCTCTGTAGTATTTTTCTCACTTCCAGGGAGACATTCTAATATATTAACTACAACACGCACACACACACAGACACAAACACACACACACACACACACACACATACACAAATCAAGAAATATCTTGTTTTCTAGTCAACTTTAATAGTATTTTTCAATAAGACACCTTGGATTTCTCTCAGAATATTCCAAGCTTTAAATGTGTGCATTAAAATATTTTAGTGTGGAATTTTCAATACGTAGTTTTTATAGGTGTAATGTAGATTCACCATATGTAGACATTGGTTTAGTACAAAGGCTTTTTCTTCTTTGATTCAATCACTGGTTCTAGTCTTGGAGCCCTAGAGCATTTCAGCCTTCGAACAATCTATACTTAAGCCTAGAACTGGAAGTCTTCAGCCTTCATACAATCTAGAACAAACATTTAAACAACTAACCCTAATCCTCAATCTCTGAGACCTATTGCTGACTGAGCCACTCTGTTTAGTTCTTTCTGAACTCTGACTCTTCTGGTTCAGGCTCAAACTCTTTTTCAAGCTGCCTAGTTCAAACTGACCTAAGCAGGCTACTGTTTGTGATTCGACTCTTCTGACTCTGGAAAACTCTGGCTGCCTCAGACTGAACAGCTCTGCTCTTCAAACTGACTCACTCTTCCCCTCTATTATGGACTTCTACCTAGCTGCCTCTGTGAGGCTGTCTCTTCCTGAGCTCTCATTGCTCCATAGTGCCTCTGTAACTGGCTTCTGCTGTAACTGACTCTGTTGTAACTGATTCTATAAATGACTGTAACTCCATTATTCTGCTTTGAGCTGAGAGCCTGCCTTTTTCTATTGACAGTTAGGTGTGTCCTCGTTGTGATTTCACTCTGCTAACTCTTCCTCTGATTAGTCACTTTGCCTGTCATTCACTCTGACTCATCTCAGATGTCACTTTCTGTGTAACACTGATTACTTCTGAGTTCTGCTTCTTGTGTCTGCTTCCACATTCTGTTTTTTCTTAGGGATTAAAGGCATACACCATCACTGCTTCCTGAATACTGGGATAAAAGGTGTATCTACATTCCATCCAAACCACTCAAGCCTCTGAATGTAGGCCCCTGGAATACAGACCCTTGCTAGCTTTCACAAAGGCCTATTTCTCTATAGTTTATAAATAAATGCATAAAATATTTTTTCCTAAAAGCTGAGCCATGGGAATGTGTGTTAGTATTGGTGAACATAAAGTGAACACTCCAGAAACCTCTCTCAGTGGGAGACCATCAGCTACGTGAATTTGTTTATTTCCAGTCACAAAGTATTGGAAATGTATGTATAGATGGCTGGTAATTAAAGTAGGAAGCATGAAAAGTGATGCAGTTAAGTTTATAAAGTGAAAATTGGTAATAGATGTACGTAAAGAAGGATTCATTTGAAAGAATGGCTTGAAACATCTAAATACATTGCTAGTAGATTAGTACTTGAAAACTTATTATTTTGCATTAGAGACAAAAATAAAAACACAACATCAAACACTGACAATCTTAGATTCAACTGGATACATTTCAAATAACAAACTATTAGTATATCTTAAATAAAACAAATTTTTATTGATAAATACATATATCACAGGTTTAGTGGAATTATACTTATTCCTTAACTAGAGTTGAATTAAATATTATCAAATCAAAATAAAATACTGCCTTGTATTTTAATTTAATTTAATGCATTTTATTGTGTTTTAATAATACAATAAACACATTGCATTTACCTGAAATTGTTCCATAATCGTTTTTAATTAGTCAAGATATTTTATCACAGTGACTATGAACCAAAATCATAGTACTATTGGAAAGAAAAAAAGCTGCAATGGCTTCCTTGTAATGAATTTGACATAATCTAAAATAACTTAAGGACCACTGCAATGTCTGTGGGGGCTATGTTAATTACAGTAACTGATGCTGAAAGATCTAATCCAAATGAGATCAGAGGTAGCATCCACATTACTAGTTCATGGACTGGGCAATGGACTGAATGAAAAGAAGAAAGTTAGCTGACCTACAGCAGGCACATCAATTCATCACTCCCTGCTCTGACTGTGGATATAATCCGACCAGTTCTCCCAGTCTCTTGCTGCTTGACTTCTCTGCCACAATGGGGTGTTACCTGGAACTGTGACATAAGTCATTCTTTCCGTCTTCAAGTTGCTTTTGTTAGGGTATTTTATCACAGCAATGAAAAGAAAACTAAGACAGATATTAGTACCAATAAGTGGGGTCATTGCTGTGATAACTCTGATCAGGTGGCTTTTCAGCCTTTGGATCTGTTTTCTGGGAGAAATGTTGACAAATTTGCAACTTTAGACTAGAAAAGATATTAAATCTTGTTGGAAGACCTTAATTGGCTTTCAGTCCTGGGAGAGATTGAAAGATGGAAGTGCTGAGAAATACAGACTGTAGAGGTGTGAGGAAATGGTTCTTAAGAGAAGGAAAAAGAACTCTAGCAAACTGTGCTATGGGTTGTTAATGTGATATTTTACCAAGAATCTAGCTACATTTTTCCTGTGTCTAGAGAACATAAATGAGGTTGGACTTAAATGTAATGGACTAGTTTATTTGGTAGAGGAAATTTCAGGAAAGAAGAGAATTCAGGCTGATGTTGAGAAAGCTATAATTGTTAAGTAGATCTTCACCACTGAAGAGATGCCTTCAGAACTGTACTAAATTATAAAAGCAATGTCCTCATGGCAAAATCCTATCCCTACCTCAAACCCCAACCATGGGAGGTTTCATTTGGTGAAGTTCTAAATTTATTCAAAGAAATTTAAGTCTAAAATGAGGGTTATCTCAAGTGCCTGAAAGCAACTGCCTGTGAAATTGTTTCCTCAGGATCGGCACATAGAAGCTGACATAGTTCTTTGCAGGTGGGGCAGGATACATTGCAGCTGACAGCAGAACGTGACAACATCTTCCAAGTGGTAATGGTTTTACAGGCATGAAAAATGCAAGATCAAGTGGTTCATGTTGAACATCTAAGGATAGGCACTGTTTGGCAAGGTTAGAGACCCCTGGGGGCCACACTTAGAAAGTAAAACCTAAGCTGCAGTGGAGATCCCAGAATACTGGTGATGTGAGGAATGTAGGGCATGCTCCAGGGAGGGCTATAACATGCATAGAGACAGCCTAAGTCAAAAGAGGAGCTATGTGTGCTGCAGGTGGAACAACTGGAGGATTGGGGCCAATCATGGCCCTTAAGAGACTGGCTGATTTTGTCATAAGCCCTAGATACCTGACAAGGAGCTTTGGCATTCCATGTATGCTCTGCTGAAATTTAGTTTTTTTGTTTTAACTTTATTCTGATTGCTCATAACTGTGCCGTGGTTGTTGCTTTTTGGAATATGAATGCTTACTTTGTGCCATGATATATTTAAATACTTAACTTTTTAAATTTTAGAGTAATTCACATTTAAGAGATTTTGGACATTTAAAGTGTAAGAATGTTTAAAGACTATGAGGACTTTGAAAGTTGAATTATATATTACAAGTGTCCAACACAACACTCAGTTTCCTTTCCTCATTTTTGAAAAATCTTTCTTAGCTGACAACACTTCTCTACCATAAACTATATTATTCAGACACAGTTCTCTCCAGGAAATAGTCTCGGTATACACAGACCTATAGTCAATTCAAATTACCCTGTACATGTGATTATTAGTAAGAAATTAACACAATGAATTCTAATTATTAATTTTCCTCTTCTGTGTTTATGAAATAAGTCAGAGAAGCCTTTTCAACTGTTAAGATACAACTTCAGTACTTAGGGAATACCTATATCTGCTGCGAGATAAGACCTATGAAAAGTCTCCTCCACTTCCTGATCATTATATCAATCATTTTTTATTCATATCTTACTGCCCAATTTAGATAGCTGCACAAAATCTTCTCATATTCTCTTGTCCTATCAGGTGGTGTGGTGGTTAGAATAATAACAGTCACAATAGGCTTATATATTTGCATACTCAATCCCCAGTTAATGAACTACTGTTTGGGAAGAATTAAAAAGTGTTGCCTTTTTGGAATAGGTGTGTTCTTGTTGCAAGAGGTGTGTCCTTGTTGGAGGAAGTGTGTCCTTGTTGGAGGAAGTATGGCCCTATTGGAAGAGGTGTGTCCATAGGGGATGGGTTTAAGTTTTTTTTCAAAAGTCAACAACACTCCCAGTACTCACTTTGACTGTTGCCTGTAAATAAGGATGTAAAGCTCTCAGTTTCTGTTCCAGTGCTATACCTGTCTGCTTCCCACCATGATGATCATGGACAAACCTCTTAATCTACAAGCAAGTCCCCAATTAAATATTTCTTTTGAAAGTTGCCTTGTTCATGGTGTTTCTGCACAGCAATGTAACAGTAACTCAGACAGGTGGTCATATTTAAGTCTCTTAACTTTTCTGTTCCTCACTTCCTTTATTTATAAAATGTGCTGCAATAATAGATTTGGCCTAAGACTATACTTTTAGGGATTACAGTTACAGTCGAATAATGTAGTTACCTGCTCAGACAGAAAAGAGAATTAATGTGTGTAATCCATGCAGAATATAAACTTCTCTTTCTTTCCATCTTGCCTCATTGACTTTCATAACTAGGGCAGCACTTTACCTCGAAAGCAGAAAATGAAGCACATTGTCAGTGTCTGCAGCCCAGGTAACCTGAACACATGTCATGGCAACTCATCTGTGCTGCCAGTCCTTCAGTCTTAAGGGTATTTTTTCCTCCCTTTTTGACTTAAGAGGGAGGCTGCATGGCTTCCTGTTTAATGCTAACATGAATTACAGTTTCTGGAATTCAATTAATGTTTGTTCAGTAAATGTGGAATGAATGATTAAATGTCTTGATTGACAGTGTGTGAAGATGTTCCAACTCTGCTGTGAAACCAAATGAACTAATACAATTGTGCTCCACTTCACAGTGTTCAAAACATTTTGACAAACAATATTCCAGTGCTACTACAACCCTGTAAAATAGAGCCTCTAAGGAATGTCAGTATCTTACTAAGTTGCAAACTATGGCTGGTAGATTTAAAATATTTGCTCCAGGCCACAAGGGAAGAAAAAAATGTCAACTAGCTAACTTAACTAATCCTCTTGGTGCCTTCCTGAGAAATAAGTACATTACTTCTTTAAGCTTTTACACGTTTCCCAATGATTTCAGTGAATTAGCCCATTCTGGCTTAATATTAATGGTCTAAATTTTTTGTTCCTAAGCATTATTCACATATTACTATGATCTCTTGAAAAGGACAATTTTGATTATTGAAGAAATAAGAGAAGAAAATATATAACTATCCTATATATGGATAAAATTAGAGATAAAAGCTATCATTAAGTGCAATACAACTCATAGTGACAACATTATATAAAAATAGTTAATATATTTCAGTTTGTTCCAATAGAATTTATGTTTAGCATAGATAGATTAGAAATATAGATTTTTGTATAAATACTATAAAATATTCATGGGGTTATATTTTCCCTGAATGATGCTGAATTTGGCGCATTTGGGATACTTTTATGTGAAAGTCATTTTGTGTTGTCACTTAAATATAACATGGCATGCTATACCCCATCTTATTTGTTAGACAAATTAGATAAAAAAAAATTCTAGGCCTTATCCATAGCCATGGAGCTATTGGGGCAAATTGAATTACTTTTGCTGATTTTAATGTACATTAAACATAAATGTCAACTTTGATGGAAATCCCAAGCCAAGGTATTTCCTTATATATGAGCAATCATTCCAAAACATGTAAATATCCAACATATGGAATGAACCATTTTAGTCATGCACTTTGTCACACATCGTCCCAATGAATGGGTAGTTAAGCTTCAGGAAAAGAATATTAGTGATTTTAGTCTGCATTAGCTTTCTTAAACTAAATGTCTGCATCCTGAGCTATGAGGTATCTACTTTCCTTTACATTAGACAAATAACATAGCATATTCTTAAGAGTGCTTTGGTTCATAATGTATACATACAAATAATTTCTCCATGTATTAGGTTCCTATAGTTCTTTTTATATAAATATTATAAGATGGGTTTTTTAAAATAAAAGAATCTACTGGCTAACAGTCTTAGTGGCATGAGTCTAGGTTCAGATGTTCAGAGAGACTTCCCTCCTGAGGCTCTGACAAAAAGCTGTCCTTCCAACCTTCAGGTGGTTTAGAAATTATATAATCCTAATATATGTCTTTATCTTCACAGGACATTCTCCTGTTACGTATGTTTCTCTCTAAAATTATTTTTTACCTGAGGGAGATCAGACATATTAGATTGTAAATGGCCCATCCTACTCAATTTAACCTAATTATATACTTCCAATATATATGTAATTATATATATATGTATATAATTACATATATATTCATGTGTATTAGGTCTTTGAGAGGTAGTAAAATTTAATTCATAAAATCATAGATCTAATACAATTTAGCATTGTGTTAAATTGCTTTTTTCATGTGCAATTTTATTCACATATAATAATAGTATTAGTTTAAGATTGCTATAAGGACTGTAAATTGAAATATTCATAATTTTATCTATCAAAGAGTAGTCTACATGTGGGCAGACATTTTTGGGGAAGTGGCTTCAAGAGAACTAATCTTATCTATATTTTTTTAAGATGAAACTGTGTCAAACTTAAATTGCAAATTCCTTGAAATGTTTCCTAGGCACATGCCTTTAATCGCAGTACTCAGGAGGCAAAGGCACGAGGATCTCTGTGAGTTCGAGGCCAGCCTATTCTATAGAACAAATTGTAGGACAGCCAGGGCTACACAAAAAAACCTTGTCTAAGACCCCCACTCCCCCCCAAAAAAATTTTCAAAATATGCTTTAGAAACATATTAAATTTCTTCTATAGTTTGGGAAGCAATGTTTTAAAGATATAATAATTGTGCATAAAGGATAGATCAATATCCAGTATAGTATAATGTTACTAAAATTTTCTTCTATAGGACCAGAAACCATGACGCAGTGGGTAAGGGTGCTTGATGTCAACCCAGCCTGACAACCTGAGTTTGATACTAGAACCCACAGAGTATAAATTAAATTGACGCCTACAAATTGTTCTAAACACACACACAAACACACACACACACACACACACACACACACACACACACACACACTAAACATAAATTGTCTTCTATTAAATAAACAAGTGACAATAACTAGAATGGCATATCATATTTTGAATGCACTGAAAATTTTGACACAGACTAGATCATTTGTTGAAAGTCAAAGTTTTTGAAAAGAATGGTCAGAAGTCCAGGCATATTACATCTTTCCTTATATTGCATATTTCATAATAAAAGTTTTATGATAACAAAGGATGTGCCAATACTGTAGTTGAAGCAATGGAAAGTTGGATTCATGATTCTGTTAGTATGTACCTCCTATATTGCTGATTTTTGAATGAGAGTAGGAACAAAATGATTGTTCAGTTTGCTAGGCTGAACAAGACAACTCTAGACTGATATAAACAAGAACATGTTCTCCACTCAATTTTTAATAAGGTCAAAATTCTTAAAGGAAATATTTTACCATCATATTATATGGTAAGTGGTTAGATATATGTTGGATTGTGGCCATCCATTATCTATCCAACTTGGAATATTCCACCAGCAAAAGATTTAAAATAATTATTTTATAATAGTCTGTTTAGTCCTGGTAAGGTCATTAATCATGACACTGCATTCTTTTTTGGAATCTGGAGACTATGACCGAACAAGGTCAAGTAGATATTGTCCTATAGGACAGAGTTTTCAGCCTAGAAATACATGAAATGGTTGGAACCAATTCAACACAGTGTGCTGGATATACTCCTGATAGTGAGAACACAACACCTATCATGGTTTTCTCCATTTCCAGCTATTCTCTTTGATTCTACAGGTTGCCCAAAAGCTTATTAACAATTTTCTTTTCTGCTTTTGTTAGCTAGCTTCATTTATGTTGTTTGTAAATAATTAGAATGTTTTGTCATCAAATATTCAAGTTAGCAGTTTTCAAATCATCCACAGCTAATTCATGTAGTATATTTATTAAAAATGAATGTCCTAAATAGTATCTCAGACACACTAAATCCAGTTATTTGGAATCTGTCTCATAGATCTTTCATTTGAACACATACTGTAATAATTCCTAAAAAAAAAAAAAAAAAAAAGTGGTAATTACTGTGCTAAATTCAAATTGAGAGAATTAAAAGAAGTCTAAAGAGGAGAGAGTACCAGGGGATGATTCAAGTGTATGACTTTCATTGGATAAATTTTATTATTGCTCTTTAATCAAGATAGCTTACACAATACTTAACTGTGTTTTAATTTATTTTTAAATTAAATTAAATTTTTAATTTAAATTAAAGTTTTAATTTATCAAGAAAACATTATACATATGATCAATAGAAGAAAATATATATACTAAATATAAATAGCCTTTCGACCATAAAATACAATAAAATCCTTAAATAAAATGGTATTAAAGGGACAATATTGCTTAAAATTATAACTACTGATTTCAGCTTTTGATAAAAATACAAATTTCTATAATTCAGGAAAACTAATTTTATATGGATTTTTTCCAAATAATTTCAGTTCCTCTAAGACAGATTACAATTGTTTATAAATATATGCACCTTAAAATAGTTTTAAAATACTTATAGAGTTTACATTAAATCATTCAAATACTTAATTTAATTTCTTTGCAGTTTTAAATTCTAGTAGTTTGTATGATTTTTTTTTCTCATCCAGGACTTAAAAGTATTGTTCCTTTTTCCTTTTAGGATACTAATTTTCTTGATTAACTCTACCAAGTAAATTATTGTTGGTAAAAAGTGCACTAGTAAAATAAGTATAGAAATTTATGTTACTTATCTGACTTAAAACAAGATAGAGTGGTGGGATAAAATTAGTATACACAGTCTGAAAGTATCTGACCTTTTATTTGCTTTCTCTAGCTGTTCAAACCCTCCATCATCAATGCTTTCTCACTTGTGCACGTAATGAGGGACTGCTGAGTGTAAATCATGCTGGTGGGTTTTGGTGAAACCCTCTGTAGGCACAAAGAACAGATACTTCCCAGTGTTTGAACTTAAAGTGCAGATTTTCCTTGCATGGCAGCCTTAAGCAGGTTATATTTGGAAATTTTAATATAAAAATACCTAAAATACAATAGAAAAAGTAAAGTATGCAATCTTAAAGCTATAGTTCTTTTCAGGACGCTATTAAAGTGTAGTGCTTATAGTTATGTGAATTGCCGTGGTCTTATATGGAAAAAAAACTGACATTGTAGAGAAAGTAACCCATTCTCTCTCTCTTCTCCCTAGCCCTGCCCTCTCCATTGCCCTCTCCCTCCCTTTCCCTCCCTCTCTCTCCCTCCCTCCCTATCGCATCCCTCTCTCTCCCTCCCTTTTTCTCCCATCTCTCTTTCTCTTTCTCTGCCTACTCTTACCTCTGCACAGGCATGCACATTTAGGCAGCAATACACAGCAATAGAAGACAATACACAGCCTATGGAAAGGTTCTAGGAACTATGACAACCATGTAAAATACTTTCAAATTATAGGTGGAAAATCATTAACTTAAGTGTAACAAGCATAATTTGCTTCAAAATTACTCCCACTTCCTCTATGGGATACTAAGTGCCCAATAAAGCTTTAAGTCCTCAAATAAGAATTTTGAAAATTACAAGGTGACAAGGGATTGGAAGACACTTCATCAAGTACAATAATTTGCTTGACGCATAGGTTTTGTGCGTTTTCAGGTGTGTGTGTGCTTATACAAATGAATGCACGTGGAGCCCAGGATCTATGTTGTATATCTTTCTCAATCATATTTCCACTTTAGGTTTTGTATCTCTCAGCTGAACCTGCAGCCTGATGATTCTGCTAGAGTTTTCTGGCCAATAAGCTTCTGAGATTCTCTTGTCTCAGCACTGGGGTTACAGACACATGCCTTCACATTTGGCTTTTTACAGTGATGCTGGAGATCCAAATTCATGTTCTCACACTTGTGTTTCAAGCACTAACTAAGCCATACTCTCAGCCCCTATACACACAGTTTTGAAAAGGAAATCTCTGATTATTGAATGCAAAATGGTTAAAATTATCAGTTATTCCAAAGAACAGAATTGCAACCAAGAACTGTCTCTACCCCTCTACATACATATGAAGAGAACATTATGCCAGTTATCCAAGGTCAGTTGTTTTGCAATGGTAGCATCACACGGGTTTTTGAACACAGATATTTAAGTGGAACTAAACTGTCGAGGGTTCGAATCCTGACTGACTTTGGCATTATGACTTCAATGTGTTTACACATTTCTGAAGCTCTGTTTACCTCATCTGTTAAATGACATCACTGTATTTAATTGCAAGCCCCTTCCTCTATAGTATGTGTATGTTTTTACCCTTTACCATATATAAAGTCAACGTTCCCTTAATCCATAACAATTAAAAGGCAAAAGACCCCATAACTATTAATAAAACTTGCTTAATATTCTTGAGAAATGACACTGCCAACACAGCAAGAAGTGTGTGGTGCTTGGTCAGCATGCCACAATGTTCCCTCTTCTACAACACTATAAACTTCCTGGGATCACTTCCAACCTCTAAATATAAATGATAAATATAATCACTATGCAGCACTTGCTAATGAGATTGTGCAAAGATCTGTTTTCTGACCCAATTTCATTGACCTTTGTAAATTTCCTGTGAGGTTGTTGTCACATTAGGTAGATGCATGCTACTTTCTGTAGAGGAATTAGGAACACAGTACCAGATGGAACCAAAATTCCTGACCCAGCGACTATTCTGAATTTCCCAATTGGAACAAAACCTAGTCCTTAAGAATTTCACTAAGCTACAGATCTGATATCCTTAGGGATCTTTTGAAGGTGGGGCTATACCCCTCCTTAGAGAATATATCCAACTAATTTATATTTCTTTCCTTTTCCAAAGTATAATAGACTCCTGGGAGTTTCAAGATCAAGGTGGTGGAGACAGGAAATAAAATTACAGCAACAGTCCCCCAAATCCACCTCAAATAATACAACCCCAGTCATCCTCTTAATACTGTCTCCTTGACTAATCGAAAGCAGTCTCCATTAGACCCATTTTGTTATAAGGCATCTCTCATTGTTCTCTTGTCACCTCCCATAATCTTATTAAAAACAAAACAAATTTCTCCAACTACTTTGCAGAGAAAAAAAATTGATCACTCCTATTAAAGTAGTAGGTGTCATTCAAGAAATTTCATACAAGTGAAGTCATCTCTCAGAAATTCTCTATTCTGTGGTTAGTTAATTTGACTTAAAAATTTTCATTTTATAAATAAGGCTGCAATCTAAAAATATAAGTACATAAGCAAACAAATCTGCTGTCTTTTCCATGTCATTTAATAAATGAAATTAACAAAAGTAAATATATTCAAAGGTATGCTTAATTGCAATCTACAATACAACTTCAGAAGAAATGCTTGCCATCTGAGGGATAATCTATTAACCTAAAACCATACTACTTGAAGAAAAATGTACACTAAAATTATGGGGATAGATTGTTACAGTTTAAACGTCTCAGAAAATGCACAATGATGTAACTCAGTGGTTTAAGTATGCAAAGGGGAAGCCTTGTGTCCAATTCCCTGGATGAGAAACATATCCTTGGAAAGTTAATTTAGTCAAGACCAATACAGAGCATTCGGAACTATCATGTGCTTCAGTGTGTATAGTGTTGAGGATTGATGTCTTGGAAAATAAATTTGCTTTTCTACGGAAAGTAATCCTAAATTCCAATTCAAGTTTCTTAAATCTCTTTCAACTATGTTGATGTTTTCTTCTCTCAAGGACAGCTTTCTGAGAGATAGACAGCATTAGCAGATTGTATACACTTGAAGAGAGCTTGAGAACATGTATTCCTAGAATAGAGCAATACACACCTGCTTTTGTATCAGTCATATTTTGTGTATTAAACAATTCAGTTGGGCTTACACCGACTTTCTTCTCTTCCATACACCTATTAATGAGGCAGGTAGACACTCTTCCTCCTGAGGCTATTAGATAAGTGGATTTGAGTAGATTCAGATTTAAACTATAAGGAAGTAACCCCTCTTAAGAATAAGTTCCATTACCTGCAATCCTGCTACTGACCTCTCACACACATAAGCTATAGATATTCAGTGATTGGCAAATGGGTATTTAATCTTCCCATTACCTACTGAACAATGTGTGCATGAGTCTTTAGAAGCGTATCTCAGGAGAGCAAAGGTGTTGAATAGAAAAAAAATCATGGTTTAAACCACTGATGGTAGTTAAAGAATAATATCATACTAAAATAACCAAAACCAATTGAAGAAATTTCTGAAATTAATGTGATACTTATACCAAATGTACCAAGAATTTGAACCTAAAATCATGAGAGTTTATAATCATTCCAATTTCAGAACAACTAACACAAAAAATAGCAAAATTATATAAACTACTCCCTCCTTTTGCTTTAGACTAGAATACATTCCTGTTTTAAAGATACAGTTGAGCACAACTGCTGCAAACAGCACAGAGAGTTGGGCAACAGGCCAATCAATAGCAAATATAATGAGGAGGAAATTGGCTATTTGTCTTCAGTTTTACAGGCTCTATTTAGGTTTCCTGGATTCTTCTGCTGCATCAAGTGGAACTTCTAACTAAGGCTACTGTGCCTTTGAAAGATGGGATCCTTGTCACAGGGAAGGTTGTCTCTGTAGTGGTATGTACATAATAGAACACAATAAGCATTTAAATTTAAAGTATCAATGCTCAGAACATTCAGAGTATATATTTTTTTAACTTGAACTCAGTAAAGTCTGGTTATATGAACAAACATAGAAGCATGCATATTCATCCACCTTATTAAAAATGAATATTGTTTTATAACTAATTATTTATATTTTATGAGTTATATGAAAAGATTTGTAATAATTTTTGCTATTTTTAAAAAAATTTATTTTTATGGAAAAAGGGAAGATAATATAATGTTGGGTTTGAAAATAGAGAGTATTATTGTAATTTAGAAGCTAGATTGGGAGTTCTCAGTGCTTTTTGACATTCTAAATGTACAAATCTAAATGTCAGCAGCTAATCATGGGTCATCTGCAATTGATTTCTTCTGTTCAAAAATACCAAGTTCTGGCAGCAATTTCTTCTTCTATGTGCTTCTAGAGGCATATTTTGCAGATACAAATAGAGAATTTATAAAATGATAAGTTAACTTCTAAAAAAGTATTTTAAAATACCTGAAAAAACAACCATTTCCAGCACTGGTAAAATCTAAATGCTTATAAAGTTAAGAAAGGGGACATAACCATGAAGCATCTAAATAAGCATGAAAAAAGTGACAAGGTTTTTAATATTTGTTTGTTTGTTTTCAAGGTAGGCTCTCACTCTGTAAGCAAGGCAGGTAGTAAATTAGTTCAGTTCTCTCAATAGCTGGGGTTATACATTTATACATTTAAACAGCCATCCCTGGCTTGAAGAGACTCTTTTTAAGTGTGTGTGTGTATGTGTGTGTGTGTGTGTGTGTGTGTTGTGTATGAAAAGCTCATGGAGGCCTGTAGAAGTTGAGATGTCTTCCTCTACTGTTCCGCCTTCCTTCCTTCCTTCCTTCCTTTCTTCCTTCCTTCCTTCCTTCCTTCCTTCCTTCCTTCCTTCCTTCCTTCCTTCCTTCCTTCCTCCCCTCCATCCTTCCTTCCTTCTCTCCTTCATTAATTCCCTTCTTCTCTCCCTCTTTTCCTTCTTTCTTTATCCCCCCGCCCCCCGCAAGGAACAGGGTTAGCCACTGAATCTGGAGATCTCTGACTAGTGAGACCTATGATCTGCCTATCTGCTTCCTAGCACTGCAGTTGCAGATGCATGTACCACGAGGCCTAGATTTTACATGGATTCTGGGGTCCGAACTCGGAGTCCTCCCACTTGCTCCAAAAGCATTTATCCATGCAGATATCTCCCCAGCGCTAAAGGGACATTTTATTAATAAATTTAATATACTGAAAGCTGTTCAGATATTGCCAATTTTTCACTCACAGAAAAGTAAATAATCAATAGCTTGGTCTACATGCAATTTGGTATTTTGTCCTTTTGAATTCTGAAGTCAGTCCTTGAATTAAACACAAAAGCTTTTAGAAGTCATATTTTAACATTTAAGGAAGAGTCAAATCATACCATGTAGTAATAAACTCCACAATCAGGCTAAGCTTTAGTACCATTTACATGGTAATGACTCTACTTTAAATGCACAGTAAGTTTTAATCTTTAATGCTGACATGATAATTCAAAATTACCTAAAACTTGCAAACGTTTCAGCTTAATTCTCTTATTTCAGGTATTGAAATTGACATATTCCGATTAATGCCTCACAGCCATGCCCTATGCATAACAAGGATAATAATAAGCAAGCCTTATTTGTGAAATTCATTTTCTATCACATTATTGGCCTTTGCTATGTCTCTAGTGCACTGATGCCATGTACTCCTCGTTGATCTTATGGCAATGAGCTTAGAGTGAAGATAGATTTTATTCATATAATCACAAACATGTCCAGTATATGGTCATGTCCAGCATATTAAAAGGCCCCTTATTTTCATTGCCTCTGTATATTAACTTATGAATCTTTGAGAACAGACCTTACTATTTTTTCTGAAGAGTCTAGATCTTCAGAACAATTAAATACAGATACTTAGTTGTACAAATTGATCCTTACATATTGGCTGAATCTTATGATTTATTTGACTTTCTATATCTGAATGTTTTCTCTCATGCATGTATATGCACCATGTGCATGCCTGACACCTGTAGAACTCAGGAGATGATGTTGGGTCCCCTGAAACTGGAGTTACGGGTGGTTTGTACCATTATGTGAGTGCTGGGAGCCAAACTCTGGTCCTCTGCAAGAGCAGACTATGTTCTTAACCACCGAGCCATCTCTTTAGCCAGAGTAAACTAAATCTTAACCTTTCTGATGTTGGGTACTGGGATGTGAAGTCTGCAGTTCCTGTACTCAACATCATGAAGAGGCTTAGTGTTAATAATGTTATTTAAATGAGTATTCATGCTTAGTTTTGAAACTAATAGAAGACTCACAAGCTATATAAATGCTTATCAAATTTTAAGAACTGTAGTATTTGTATCTAAGTAACAAAATACTAAGACATTACACATTTAAAGGTTGCTTTGCATTTCAGTAAATAATTATTTCAGAAGCTCGAAATACAAATATATGAAAAGTTACTATATGTCTTGGTAGCATCTTTAAAGAAACAGTGCACTTAGCTTTAATAAGACTATTAAAAATTTAAAACAATGATACTTAAATTCTTAAATTTAAATTCACCATTTAACCTAATAAAGTTCTTGAAAATTTCAGAAACAATGTATCCATAAATAGATTTCTGGTCATAAATCACTGAATGCTGTAAAGGTTCTTACACCTGTAACTTTTACTAAACAAACTAGCAACGTTTTATTTTAATTACCTGAATGAACCATGTTTTGTCTAGTCTATAAAAAGAAGTTATTATAGAGCAATAATGTAAGACCATAAGTTACTGTCCTCCTCTCCCCTGTTCCAGTACAGTCATGAAAATCACAATAAAATTGGAGCATGCTAAATTTTACTTGTTTTAAATCATGGTAAGTAATATGCTAACTGAGAATATACAGGTCCAAATATTTAGGGTTTGTTAAATAAAATTAATATCTTTTTACAATTGTTCCTTCATTAAACAGAGAATATAAAACAGTTAAGGCAAAAACTACCCTTACTAAATGCTAGTGATCTAAATGTTCACAGATAACATAGCCCTTACTTCAAGAAAGAGCAAAAGACCAATGCATTCAGCCATATTTTTATGTAGAAAGTGCTACAATAAGTTTTGATTTTCTGTAATCAGATTTAGCAGTTTTTTCAGCTTTTAGTCATCACATTTAATGGTGACTAATTAATTCCACTTGTGTTTCACAAGGTAAACACAATTTAAGCACACTTTAATTTCAAAGAAATTGAGTATAAAGGGAATTTATGATAGTAAGTTTTAGCAAGATTATTTTTCATTAATAGATAATTTTATATTTCCAGAAATGAAGGGTCATAGATGATAGAATTTTATTCAGCATATATCACACTGAGGAGAAACCTTAACCAACAGGCTCATTTTCAGAGAGCCATGAGTCAGGTCAGGTCATTTATTGCTGTAACTCCAGCAGTGAGAGGCTAATTTAGGAGGAATACCAAGAGTTCAAGGTGAGCCTGGGCTACAGAGTAAGTTCTAGGCTATTCTGTGATACAGAAGGAGCAATATACAAGGAAACATACTAACTAAAATCTAAAAACATAGTGCCATGTTCACCTTTTTCCCAAACTCTTATTTCATTTTTATGTTTGGTATGTTTACTAAGTTTCTTTTTCTGTTTCATTATATCTAAAAGCCAATTTCAGGTGTGCACGATATCAATGTGCACGACAAGTTTTATAGTTAAAATCTCTAATTATAGATCTAATTTAAATAATCATTACATATATTAAAGTAACATGCTAACACTAAAAGAAAACTCAAGGTCCTGTCAAATATGATTTAACATGAGTCAGTCTTGCAGCATACATTTCAGTTATTCTCAGATAGCTCTTATTTGGAATATTTCTAACACAAGGTTTCTTATTCTCTAGATTACAATGAACTTTATAACTGCACAAAATACAGTTAGAATTACTGTTGGTGAGTAAATTTATATGTTTTATTTTAATCATGGACTCTGTAAGTATGAATTGCAAATGTTCTTATTCTAGATGTCATGAGTACTATAACATAATGTGTATCTATTTGCTGTGCTCCTATACCACAAAATTCAGGTTCTGTAGTATAGCTTTGTCACTGTAGAGAACCATACTGATCTGTTAGCAGATGGATATATTAAACAAATTATATATATTTACATAAAGTGCTTTTCATCACATCCATGTACCCCCAAAATTATGAGAAAATACAAGAGCAAAATAACATATTAAATTATTTTATATCTTTTACACTGATTTTCCAAGACCATATTATTGCACATCTCCAGGGATCATAAAATGTGACTTTAGCACTTAAAATAGTTTAATGAAATATAAGGAAGAGCAATTATTTGCAAGTATGGGCACCAAATGAAGATCGGCATATAGGCCAGAAGATGAAGACATCAGCAATATACTCAGAAAGGACCTGAATATATTTTTCAGGCTATGGTTTTAAAGCATTCATTTTGATTCTATTTTTTCTCCAAAGCAAAACAAAACAAAACAAAGCAAAAAAAACCAAAACAAAACAAACAAGCAAACAGCAAAAATAACAACAAGAAAACATGTCCACGGCTATTTGAAAGTGGAAATTTACATTTCAAGATGAATTACAGTTTTAAATAACATATCCCTTTAAATGAATACATCAAAGTAAGTCAGACAATATCACTCCAACAAATCTCACTTCAATGTCATACTATAGAATGTCATAAATTTGTGATATATTTATCTTTTATTTGCACATTTTACATTTGTACATTAATTTTATATACTTTAATTAATATAGTTAAATAGATCATCACTATATCTATAAAATTAAGAGTAGCATATCTTAAGAAGAAATTTAGAAATACATCTCATAACCTGTTGATAGCATTTGATTATTACCTTTTATCACAGAATCACATTGACTATGAAAAATGTTTCTAAAACATCACTAAATCTTTTAAAATTAAATAAGAACTACCTAAAGAAATGTCATGCCTTTTGTAATAGGATTTCAGGGAACTTTCTTTGTTTGGTAGTTGTCATTACCAGCAGCACATAAAGGCCCTGACACTTTAGTTATTGAGTTTACTGCATGATTTAGTCACATAATTTCAACATAAATCGTTAAAATAAAAGATTTAGTTAAAAAAAAGTGTGTGTGTGTGTGTGTGTGTGTGTGTGTGTGTGTGAATCATATGGTACGTGCTTCACATGATAAACATGATTTTAAACTGCTTTCCAGATTATTGATTCAAATATTGAAAAGAAAAAAAAAACCTATACTTTCTGCCAGATTTGGAGAGAGCCTGTATGTTTTACAACTGGATCAGAAATTCCAATATTGAACATGGTCCTGGAAACTTCAAATATAGCATGTACATTGCCTAGCATGTAGCAGGTCTTCAAGAAATATGGAGGGAAAGAATTAATATTGTCATTTTTTGAACATCTATATTTGAAAAGTAAATTGTGAATTCTATAAGAAGCCATATTTTTTTATTGAAAGGGAATTACTATTCCAGAACATTCTATAAGATTTATTGCTGGGCAGAGGTGGCCCATGCTATTAATTCCAGCACTGAGAAGGCAGAGGCAGGTGGATCTCTGTGAGTTTGAGGCCAGCCTGATCTACATACAGAGTGTGTTCCAGGACAGCCAGAGTTAGAACAGAGAAACCCTGTCTCAAAAACACAAACAAACAAAAAGATTTATTACATATATTTAAAAATATTTACAGATGCTTACAAGAACATTCAAAGTATGCATTTTAATATAGACATCAAATATATGGAAGTGTTGTTTAAGAATTTTTATGCCACTCCCTATGTTTTTGTTTGGACCATATTACTATCTATTGGTTTTAATAATTTTTTTCAATGGCGTTTCAGAAGGCAGCTCAAAGTAGAGGGTAGTTAACAGCTCAGAGAAGTTTTTAATTATGTACAACTTACTGAAGGAGCTTCCATAGGCCCTGTTCCCACATATCACTTAAATTCTATTTTCCAGATCTTAAATGTTATCTTAACATGTGTTGGTCTTCATTTACACTCCATGAAGTGATGAGATTCATGGGGCCTACTTGGAAGCAGGTTGTCTCCATTAAATGTGGTATTAGTTGGAATTTTCATTTAAACAAATAATACCATGGAAACACATGAGTGAAATTGGATGCATTTAAAAACACCTCAGTTATTGCTTCTCCTTCCCTGACACATCAACTGTAATCCTATGCTGTCCTGTTCAGATGAGCATTCCTACTTGAGTCATCTTTTACTCTGACAGAGAATATCTACAGACAAAAAGCTGTGGTGAAAAAAAAGAATCAAAAAATTAGCACATTTCATTTGATGATGCAGCGTGAATAGGCATCATCTACAGTGTTGTGAAACAGCAAAATGTTACCAAGATTAGACTACACTTTCAAATAAGTGGTACACAAAGACTTTTACATTGAGGCTTCATTGCCAACTCCATTACCAACTCCAAATATACATGTATATCTATATGATTGTGCGTTTTTATGATTATTCTTTTATATTCAGTTTGAACTGAAAAATATGGGATATGAGCTACATATTTTTGTTATTTTTTTATTTTGCTATATATCTCTTAACTCATCAATTATGAATAATCATAAAGCAAGACTATTTAATAAGGATAATATAATATGCAATTCAGACTCTCAAAAATAAAACCACAATTAGGGTTCTGAATATGCATATTTCTTTCTGTGTAGGAACAATGTTTACCCATTAATTAACTCTTCAAAACCTATTTGCTGGCTTTGCTGGCTATCTCCACTAGCACTGCTCTAGGCCAGGGTGCCACAGCCATTCTCCTGAACAACGGCAAGCCTCCCACTTCTGCTCTTGTGAAATTCCAGCCATCTCTCTGCTCTTGAGGTTAATATAGTTCTTTTATTTTCCATTTTATCTGAGATAATATTAAAGCCTGACTTCTCTTTTTTTTTTTCACCCATTAAGTCTGTTTAGTGCTTTCAAACTATTCTTAAGTAATTTATTTCTTTGCTCAGTAAACTCCAGTCACACTGGACTCATTTCTTCACATATGTGGAGCACATTTTTTTGTTTACAGACTTGCTCCCTTGAATGTACTTTAATGGACTTCTTGTTCTGAACAAGTTATCTATTTCTCTTCTGAGTAATGTGGATTAAATGTCACCTCAACACAGGCAGTTTTCAACAGTCTTTTTTAATATATCACAATTGTCCTGTGACTCTTTATTCCGATAATTATATTGCCTCATCTAGATTTTCTCTGTTTTATTTCTACTCTTTACTCGGGTTGTATGGGGGAATAGGATTTGCCCACCTACCTCCATATTTTTCCTCATCATCTAAACTTTTTTAGGTTTCATTTTATTATTTTTTGTTTATATACAGAAATTTACTTTTATTAGGAGTTTTGGAATTTTCATTTAGTTCATTATTTTTTTATTTTATATGTGTGTCTGGATATGTGCATATATTTGTGTAGGTGCCCAAGAAGGCCAATAGCATAATCCCTGTGAATGTGTAATTAAATGTGTTTGAAAGCCCCCAGGTATGGGTAATAGAAAACAAACTGCCATTCTTATACATGCACACATAATCTCTGAGACAACTCTTCAGCCACTAAATTTTATATTCTAAAAACAATACTCAAAATAAAGCAATGATAGCAGTGATATATTTTTAATTTTTTTAAGGCAATAAAGAGATGTATATAAGTGCTCATTTTATTAGGTTGTAGTAGACATATTATCAATTTGATATTTTTATTTGATTCATGATTAGCAATGTATGGAGAGATGCACATCATTTTTATTATGTAGCTATGAATATTGATGTCTACCTTGTTTAGACTGCCAGGAAATATTAAGCCAAAGGAAGATTTCTATAAAAAATGTGATGTAGTTGTGTTTTATGTAGAATGTTTCTTTTACTGTTTACAACAAATGGAACATGTAGTAGAAATACTTGTAAGAGAGAAAGAGAGGAAGGAGTTTGTTGAGAATGTGCAAGAGAAAATACATTTGTAGACAAATACAAGATTGTGATTGTGTGATAGACAATGGTTTTGTAGACAACTACAAGATGCGTTATAAAGTCTTTTGAACTAAAAATTCTTATACATTACCTTCTTTAGCATCTAGAAAATAATATTTTCTCCATTAGAGAATCGACATAGATGTATTTAAACAATGCACTGTATTAGTTTTAATAATATTTAATTGTGTTAGTTCTGATTTAAAGAAGTTAACTTTAATGAGCCTGTTACTATTTTTAGTGCAATAAAAAGCTTGCAGATATAATTTATTTGTAACCCAAAGCAAATAATGGGCCAAATCAGATGACCACTCTTGAGTCTTCAAAAATTTATATTTTATTTTTCTGTATTGGATGTTATTCCTAATGATTCTATAACTTGAACTTCATATATTTAATACAATTAAATTCTAGATTTTTATGTATAGTTATGTCTGCCAAGAGAGAATGTAGTAATAGTCTCATACATCTTTACACCTATCAAGAGTTTACCTGTGAAAATCATCTGTGACTAGTGTGAAGGAACCTTTAGAAATACCATCTCTAAATTATATAATTGTGCTAATTCATGAAAATTTTATATTAAATAATTTCTTGTATTTCTATCATTTTAAAAATGTATGTATTTATGATGGGTATGATAGGGCAACTAATTTTAGACCATTGGTTTTTATGTAGATATTTTCTGCTTTAAAATGTTTACTTATATTTACATACAACTTCAGATTCCTTGCCATCATTTCATACAAATCAATAAATTAACCAAAGCAACTAGTATCATGGATACCTTTCTTGTGTGTTTGTCCAATATTTTTTAGAAACAAGCCATATAACATAATAGTCATGATAAAACAAATTGGCTGCTGCATCTAGCCAAACAAGTTGACTTAAGGAATTATTTTGCATGCAATTGATTATCTTTATAAAAATGAGCATCCTGAGAGATGCATCATCTCACTCAGAGTATATGGTACTCTGCTAAAGGAAAGTAATCTTTGAATAAATAGACCCTGATGGCCTTTAATCACTGTAATTGATACACTTGGTTAACTTACACATGGGGCAAGGCTCTGTTTTGTATTCACTAATAAGGAGATGCAAGGTTATATATTTTCAGAGATAATAATGTGAATTTTAAATAAAGCTTGCCAATACCTAAATTAATATGGTGATTTTTAAATACACAGGAAGATAATGGGATATGAGAAATATTCTGATAAAAATCTTGTTTCTACTTAATCCGATGAAGTGATATGAGAAGCAATATTACTTTCATATTGATTCAAGGAGCATTGTTTAATGGAAAGAAAGAGTCGATCTGATTTATTTTGTCTTTACAGCATATAGCTTTATAGTCAGTTCAACGACAAAATGCCTTCTCTATAGTAAGGGTCCCCTTAGGTCCATTTAAAAGAGTGGATAGTTCACTTCTTATCATCATCATTATTTGACCCTGCCTTAGTATGGAAGAATGGGCTTAGGGTAGGAGGTCAGAGGGTGAATCCAATCTATTCAGCCATGAAGGATTTTATGTATAATCGGTTGGTAAAAATAGACACACAGCAATGACATTTCATTTTGTGAATGTCCTTAATCAAGAAGGAAGGATACAGAAAAATGAAAATTTATGATATAAAAAAATTACAGGTTTCAAAAATAAAATATTAATAAAACTTATGAGCAATATAAAAGAATTTTCTAAAAGCTAAGTATTAATCACATTTTAACATTTATTTTTCTATTAAAACTAACTGCATATTTTACTTGAATCTTTAGTATTCATATAATTCTGTAACATTCCACATATTATACGGATAAGCACTAATGCTCAATTTGCTCTCTCTTTATGAAATTACAAATTAAGAAACATTCTCTAAGTATTCAGAAAAATAATATACAGAAAGGTGATAATTTATCAATCATTTGTATGATTATTTCAATATTTGAGTATTCTCTAAATTTATCAGACAAAACCTCTAATCATCACAGTATTACAAATCATTTACTGATGAAAAATGTTAATATACTTTGTAATTTTGTAATGGAAAACAAACTCAATTTTATCCAACTTTATCTTTGAGTACTAAAAAGTTTATATTTGTATTTTTGTATATTAATACAAATTCAAATTAAAAGGTTTATTTGGTGATCTTTAATGGTCTTTTTTTAGTTGGTGGGATAGCAAGAAAATACTTCCAACCATTGAGTTACATAAATTAAAACAGAAAATAAGGTTCAGATGTTTGTTATTTACTTTAGGTAAAAGAATAATTAAATATAACAAGGATTCATTAAGAGGAAGAAGAATATAAAAATTACACTATGAGGTTAAAAATACCACCACTAGGTTCTTGCATTTGATATAAATATCTGTGAGTTTATAGTTTAGCATGACAAGCTTAATGGCACTTTAGTTTTAGAGATGTTTGTATGTGTTTTATTTGTCTGAGGACAGCCAAGGCCTCGATTTGGTGCTGGCTTACATAGGCACTACAGATATTAACTATTCAAGAAATTTTTGACTGGAATCACTTAAACTTTGTAGTAAACTTGAATCTCAAACTATAAACAGTTTTTATTTCCATAGACAATAGTATCACTATTAAATACGTATGTGATTTTCTTGTTATTTAAAATTAAATAAAATTAAAATTAAAGGTCAAGTAAATACTTGCATGTTATTTTCAATAGTCTTTGTATTTTCACGTAAGGAAACTAAACTACTTCATGGTACTTAATATCAATAATCCTTGAAGACAAATGAGGGATGCAATCTGAAGATATGCCACTGTGGAAGAGCAGGGATAATATATGTTTTGCAAGTAACAAATATTTGTGTTGCATTTTGTCAGGTAAAATTACAAGCAAAACATATCAACAGTGTTATTTATAAGCAGGAACATATGGATATTGCTTCTGAATCATTACTTTATTTCTAGATAAAATAATATGGTCATACACAACTATGAAAAAAGTAAGGTTCGTCGTTTGGCTTGCTTTTTCTTTCAACCTCCTACCTATCAAACATAAAGTACACACTCTCATCTGACCTCTATTTGGACTTCCAGGAAATGTTCTCATTACACAGCTATCTTACATGTTAAATGACAAATATAATTGATCAAAATTGGATTGGATTTGAAGTCTGTGTAGAGAGCCTCTGCTAACAGGTAACAGATTGGTGATCCTCATTGTGTCAGTGAGAGCACCCAGCAAGGTATGTACTGGAAAACTTTCATGGTAGTTTGACACTTAGTGTAAAAGCAATATAGAACATGCAGGTGAAATTTTTTTCTGCGTCTATAAACATCCATAGAAGAAATACAAAGAAATATATTTCATAAAAGATTGAGTAGAAGGAAACAAAACACTCAAATATTTCACATGCTTTTCATCATTCTTCCCCCACACAGTATTCGCCTTTTTCACTACCCACTGATAAAAGTCCTCGAAAATTCAAAAGCAACTAGACTTTATGAATAGGATATTCATAACTTGGAATTTGAGATTTGACACTCGTCTGCCCAGTTCTCTCAAGAAATAGAAACACCAACACAGATACATGAGCATCTGTTCTAAGAATAAATTGAAGAAGTGACTAGTAGAGTTCAGAAACTAATATTGGGTAAGGTCGACCGATAGTTAGTGGAGAAAACGGGCCAATCATTGGTTACAGGTGTACAGGGTAGAGCGGGAGTCGTGACCTTTCTTTCAATCAGCTGTGGAGGAGAATCCACTCGTTGGTGTGTTGTGAAAAGATCTCCAAGAAGCCCTTAGGACTGTGCCATGAAGCTTGACCTCCAATGGAGACTGCGCAACGGGGAGCAATCAGGCAGCTACCAGGAAGGAACCCACGTGCTGAGGATGCTCATGCATGGGAAAGAATGCTAGAGACAGAAGGGATCAGAGCTCCAGGGGCCACTGGTCCCAGGCGGTTTTATCAGGGGACTCTGGATAGGAAACATCCTAGACCTCATAGTGTGGCAAGTCCGGAGGAGCTGACCCAGGGACAAAGTTACCTGCAGTAGTGGACAAGTGTACACACTCTCAAGACATTCTCCTCCTCCAGCCCTTCGGTTTGTCCCTTACCTTGGTTGGAGACGTGACTGCAGTCGCCAGTCCAAGCTGTCAGCAGGGGAAAGAAGAATCCAAATTGCAAAAGAAATTCCCGGACTTCGCAGCCACCCATGGCTCTCGGTGGTTCTCTTCTCCTCCCCCTTAAAAAGAAGTGGCAGCAGCGCAGCCAGGTGTTGCTGGAAGGGTGGGGGTCCTGGTTCACGCTCTCTTCTTCTTCCTCCTCCTCTTCCTCCTCCACCCGGCCCGCAGGGGAAGTCCCGGGGCGCCCCCCGCGCGAGGCCCCGTGAGCAGGGCACGAGGGTCCAGGCTGCCCAGGTGCAGGAGCAGCTGCTTCAGAGGAGGATGCTGCCTGCGCCGCCGGGGAGCTCCTGGCGGCTGGAGGCGAGGGGAATTGCATCCACCACCGTGTCCCGCTCGAGCGAGGACTATTCACTTGGGCCCGGGAGAGCGCGCGCGCAAGAGCGAGCTCAGGCTGTAGTTTGGGGGAGGGGATGGTGAACGGGGGAGGGCGCCTCAAGGAGGGTATTGGGGGTGGATAGGGACGTCCAGGCGGGTAGTGAAGGTGCTGTTCTGGGAACACAAGCGCCTCTCTGGACCCAAGTGAGCACTTGCACAGCCCAGGGCAGAGGAGACACAGCGGATAGCAATGATCGCCCGGGTGACCAGAACTTTCCTGTGGCTGGTGTCTGGGGAACCGGACGATTGAGGCTTGGCGGGGTCTCAGGTGGTCCCAAAGAGCGGCAGATTGAGCGTTCAGGCTCTTGACTGAGAGGCCTGGGCTGAGGGTTGCGTCTTGGACACCACCGACTCCGCGGCATCTGCGTCGCCCCCGGCCGTGGCAGCGGCTTACTGGGTATCACTGAAGCTACCTTAGTCCCCCAAGCACTTGCGCCCCATCCCTCATGTAAAGACAGACTGTCAACTCTGGACACCACTCCCTCTTCCCCTTCGCCACATTTCTGCCGCCGGAAGGGGAGAGGGTTGCAGGTCAGCGCTCCTGTCCCCGGCGTACAGCTTGGCGATGGTAGTGGTCAGCCCTGAAGTGTCTGAGCGCCAGCCTCCCAAACTTGGCCACCAGAGCCAACCAGCAAGCTCTGTGGCCAGCTCTCCTGTTCTGAGTCCTTGGAAAGCATAGGGGGAGCAGAAGCGACAGAGAAGAGTCACTGCAGGCTGGAAGTGGACTGGTGCCCGGTGCCTAGGCTCTCCTAGCTCTTCCGGTCGGCATAAGGTGGGGACTTCGCTACGGAGGTCACCAGCATCTTCATAGCAGCTTTGGTGCCGGGCTTCCGAGGGCCTCGACAGCCTGCTGTATGGCGGCAGTCTGGATAGCTATGTGCTGGGAGCAGCCCAAGGGCTGAGTGCTGCGTGGCTGGTGCGCTCCAGACGCCCCTTCTCAGCACCTTCTGCCTCCCAAGTCAGGGCGCTCCTAAGCCGGTGCACTGGCTACTTGGTGGGACTCCGCCCTGGGCCTAGCAAAGGACCAGCTGATGGGAAGGGGTGTTGCCACCTGCTGTCTCCAAGCTGTCGCCCTGCTGCCTTCCGAGGCGGGTGAGCAGAGGGCAGGGCCCTAGAGTGCTGCTGAGCCCGGTGGAGCCCCGCGATCTGTTAGTCTGGCAGCAGCTGGGGCTCGGGTGCAGCCAATTCGGCGCTAGAGGGGGTTAGTAGACAACAAAAATTCCTGCACTGCTCGCAGGTGGAAGAGCTGGCTAAACCTAAAAAAAAAAAGAATGTTTTCAGGCTAAACTTAGTGTTTGTTAAGTCGCTTTGTGGAGACCTTATCACTGACGGTGGAATTTTTGTAATGCATTCCTTAATGTTATTATCGGTCTTTCTTTTTCTTTCTTTCTCTTTCTTTCTTTCTTTCTTTCTTTCTTTCTTTCTTTCTTTCTTTCTTTCTTTCTTTCTTTCTTTCTTTCTTTCTGTCTTTCTGTCTGTCTTTCTTTCTTTTCCTCCTTCCTTCTTTCCTTTCTTCCTTTTCAATTGAAGGAATATAGATTATCAGGCTTGAGTGAGGAGATTATATATACACACACACACACACACACACACACACACACACACACACATACATACACACTAGGAAGGGGAAATTTGAAGGCTTATAGAGGACACTGGAGAGAAGTGAAGCGAATTGAATTTCTAAAACATAGAGAGGATATTTTCCAAGGGGGCGGAGGGTTCAGAGATGGAATCGTTGTGTTCAGAACCGTAAAAGGGGTAAATCTAGGACCACAGGGTCAACGTTTTACCAAGAATTCTGGAAATGAAAGCAGGATTTCCGTGCTTTTCAGTGCTGCTCAGTGCTGTTTGTGGCTCTCATCCTCGTTAAAGGGATTTCAGCCTATGCCTTACAGTCAATCAGTGAGAAAAAAGAGATGAGCAAGGGACTCCTAGAATCTAAAAGCTGCTCTGGTGGAGAGAAATGTAACAAGCAAGTGGTATCCAGAGCGTAATGAAGCTTTCTGATTGGTGCCTACTTTCACGCTCATTATGAATTCATACGCAGCTTCTTTTTGAAGATGTCCACGTGAATTTAAATATGTGCAAATCACATCCACAATGATGGACTTCGTATATTAGTGTTACAGTAGTGAAATCTGATTTTGCTACTCATTTTACCAATGTTCCTGATATTGACTAATGACATAGGCAGTTGTAAATTCAATTTAGTTTACTAACTCAGGTATAAAATAAAAAAGAAAAATTATATGACTACACCACAAAACAGTCTAAGTGATGTTTTCAGATTGCTGAATGATTATGCTGTGGTTATAAATAATAACTCTTTTTTTTTTACATATTCTCAGTGGAAAATAATTAACATAATGTCAGCATCACATTTACAAATGAACATTTAAACTCGATTTTATGTTTTTTGAATCTTAAATTTGAAACAATTTATTATAACCAACAAAACATTAAGAAGATGAACTTAAAATCATATTAGAAGAGAATGATTCTAGAGGAAAGAAACTGAAGGGGGAAAAGGGAGAAAGAGAAAAAAAAAAGCTGTGGATCACTTCCTAAGACTCACGCTCAATTTCACAGCATAGCACAATGTCTAAAACACAAACTTCAAAGTAACACTTGATCAAACTGAACGTCTGTCCTACTATCCCAGCTCTGTCTCCTCTTCAATGTTTGCGTAGATAAGCCATGGTTGAGAGTCACATAATGCATATGCCTATTCAGATTATGACTGTCTCATTGATTTTGCCTTTTTAAGAAAAAAAAATGGTGACAAGATTTTTTTTTCTCCATACTAAATAAAGCATATGTTTAAAAAATACTTAGGTACTTTTATTTTTGCATTTTAAAAGATAAGGACACCTTATTTTTAAAAATTTCAATGATGAATTAAACTATCATGACCACTGATCAGAGAGTCTCAAGTACATTATTCTGGGAGCAAGAGTAAATTCATCTGTGAGTTGGATTATGGTTATTAATACCTAAACTCTCTAGTAACATTAATTAATAGAACAAGTTGGCCATTAATATTCCCATGAAGTATACATACATATATGCATTCTAAAGTGGTACTTTTGCTTTTCTTTTATTACATTTATTTTTCTTCTCTTGAGCAATTCATCCCAACCCTAGCTTCCCTTCCTCTACTTCACCTCCTCTTTCCCCAAGATCCACCCCCACCTCTGACTCCCAAGCCTAACTCCTTTTCCTTCAGAAAAGACCAGGCCTCCTAGGGTTACCAATCAAACAGGGCATAACATGCTCACTTTTCTTCACTCAGTAAAGAGTTGAGACTACAGTATTTTATATGAGTAAAAATAATTTGCTATATAATCCTGCCTTGGAGCACTCAGCCCTACCCTCAATGGGATATCTCTATCAAGTCCCTCTCCACAGGATTCAGGGAACCCAGTGGAAGAAGAGGCAGCCAGTAATAGACAGACAGGATGGAAGACACCAAGATAACAGCACCCTCACAGTCAACACCAGCAAAACTCATGTGAGCTCACAGAGAGTGAAGCAGCATGCAAAAAACCTGCATGGGTTTGCACCAGGTCCTTTTCATATATATTATGATCTCTAGTTTAGTGTTTTTACAAGATTCCTGACTGTGAAAACAAGTGGGTTTGATTCATATGTCTTCTCTTGGGCTCTTTTCCTCCTGTTGGTTTGCTTTATCCAACTTTGATGTGATGATCTTTGTTTTATCTTTTATTATTTTATTTTTTAGTATTATTCCTTAGAAGCCTGTTTGTTTTCTAATGAGAGAAAGAAATGGGAGATCCAAATGGGGAGAAACAATGGGGTAGAGGGAGGAAAATCCATAATGTGAGAAAAATTTATTTTCAACAAAAGGAAAAGAAATTAGAAGAAAATAAAATAAAATGCAGTCATGGGTACCATATGCGAGCTAGATGCAATTGACTAAGAGATACCCTTCTGTTATGATTTCTTAGCAGTGTTGTTATATTTGCTGACATGTGACAGTTTCAAAATTATAAGCCACTCAAAGAACCAGATGCAATATTCATGTAGATTTATATGCACTTGTCTATTTGAATCATACCCATATTCATAAAAGCATCCATGTCCCATTTTTCAGAGCTATATTGTTCAGAATTCTTTTGTATTCCTTCAGAACATTATTCTTCAAGATATATGTGATCTGATTTCAGGTAAGAAATGATTAAATTTTTATTAAGTGAAAGATATATGACACAAAATTCTACCCCAAATATTCGCTTATTGTAGAAATAACAGTATTCACAATGCTATTTGCTTTGTAAAATGATGAAAACAGCAGAGATTTAACCTGCAATTAATTCCTTTGAGGAAAAACAAGAAGGATTGTAATGTTTAATACTCAGCATGTTTCAAGGCTGGAGAAAGTCTCAAGTATATTATTCTGGTAGAAGAGTAAATTAATCCATTTACAGCAGTAATTTGCATTCTCTAAGGTCAAAAAAGAAGAAACACAAATAAGGAGTGTTGATCCTCAAAGATGTCACGAAATATCAGGTCTTAAAGGATTAACTTTGCAATGTAGATATACACAATTGCATGAGCCTTTTTATTGACATTAAAGCCAATGCCCTGCTGTGGACAATAATAATATTTTGATGACATTAACTTTAATATCTTTAATATATGACTTAAGTAAAAGAGTGACTTGTATACGGTTTAGCATGCTAAAAGCATAAGTAAAATTTAACAGCTAAAGTAAAAAAGAAAACTACAAATTCAAATATAACTACTCTGAGAGTCTTTGCTTAGAAATTATGTACACATTTTCAGTGCACAAATAACTTCCCTAATTTTGTGTACTGGATAAAAACATTACATTAAAGATTAAGCCCAAAGATATTTGTTGTTCTTTATATATTTCAATGCATGATATAAAATAAATCAGGATTAAATAAATGTAGCATAGTCTTTGATAATGAATACGTACTAATATAAATCAACTTAATAGTTGTGGTTTCTTGTTTTATTAACTTGGAAAATTTTATATTCATCTATAGAAGAATATCAAAGCCCAATTGTAAATGCTGTGAACTTCATTATACTTCTAATACTATGAAATTTAACCCTGAAGTACAAATGCACCATATCATGAGCTTTTGTTTTTAGGGTAAGCAAAGACCACTCTTATGATGACTTCAGATAGACAGTTATACATAGTATGTATTACATATATATCGTAATTCATAATTTTCAATTGACTATGCTGTTAGTAGTAGTTTTTAATAATCTTTGAAAAATGGAGCTGTGGCCCTCAAATACTCTTTTGCTAATATATGGAGGTAGAAGTATTGACATATTATTTAAAAAGCTATGAAGACATCAAATTTTACCAAAAATTAAACTTAACTTCTATTTAAGCATATATTTATTCTGGGCATGGTGGCTTACACCTATAATTGTAACACTTACTAGCCTGGGGTGGTATAGTTTTGCATTCCAGGCCTAGTCCATGCTAAATAATCTGCTATGGGCTAGCCCTGTCTGAGAAGAGTAAGGCCCTGAGAGTGAGACTATGTCTCTAATAATCAAGTATTTAGAATTTTCTTGTGGAGATGTTTTTGAAAATTTTCATTTGAAAATTTTCAATGACTGATGGAAAATCACATATGAGTGCAAATTTAGGCAGTAATATGAAGAACCATTTTTGTCAAATGAGGGACATAGTAATTCTACAAAACTTTTATTTTTTAATTATTAGTTAATATCTATAAATACTTATATTCTGTGAAATCAACCAATTGCCAGAGGCATAGATGCACATTATGGTTTGAGTAATATGGAAGCCTCATGCAAAAATGCACATATGAGGCACATTAAATTGTCATTCAGATGCCATTGCTTATATGGAATATAACACTGTGACTAAGACTTCTTTTTCAGTTTTTCAAACTTAATGTACAAGAAATCATGCAGAAGCTCAGAATTACAAACATGAACCCAAGTGACAAAATATCTGAAATATTTTCATACAAGAATTTTGGATGCAAAGTCCTGCTTATGAGATACATCTGAAGATCACTTCCCTTTATCTAATGTATTGTCTGCCCTGGGTCCATTAGAACAACAACAAAAGCAAAACAAAAAAACCCCAAAAAACTATGGATTGAATTGTTGATATAAAATACCCAAGATGTATACCTGATAGCTATTATTGAAAACACAGTATTGCCAATAAGTTTACAGTTAAATATTTGTACATGTGAAATCTAGCTTTGATATTTCTTGGGGCAATGTATAGTGCTTCTCAATACAGGAGGATCACAAGACAAAGAAAATGTATATTTTTATTAAATTTCTATTTGAATTCTTAAATAAAAAATAAGAGCAACATTCCCGCTATATTTCTTACATTGAAAGTAAATCTCATGAGTTTAACTGTACAAATATTTACCTAAGTCAGTTTTGCTTTTTCCATCAATTGTTGCCTGTTGACATTTAGAAAACACTAGTTAATGATATTTATATTTATTCAATGAAAACAAAGTTGTTTTGACACAGATGGTCATTCTGGAGCATGAAAGATAAACTAAATGACTTGTTACCTATAAGATAGAATAAATTTACATGTTATCACTTAAAAAAACCTCCACATAATTTATGCAAATTATTTTTTTGTGGATAGCATTATGAATTCAACTTTGTTGAATCTAGTGGAATAATTTGGCAATTGTGGAACCTCTAATAGAATATTTGATGTAGGTAAATGGTCATGATATAGTCTTTAGTGATGAATTATCAACACCAAGAGTGTGTTAACTCAATAAATGCAGTAGCTATGCAGATGATAGAAGTATTATTTCTTTATTGTGAGGTCAATCAAATTGATCTGTATTGGAATTATTCATATTTCTGTATTTTCACAATAATATCAATTTCTGAGATTTAAGAACTCCATCTCAGTAATATTTGTGTATTTTCCATAGTCCTGGTTCAAATGCAGGAGAAAAATATTGCTTGAAAAGCAAATGCAGAGGTAGAAAACTAGTCTAGAATTTCATTGAATGCCACTAATGTATTATATAGCTATGATATATGAATACACACATTTCGTTTTTACTAATATCAAAACAAAGTTTCTGAATTAAACGTGTGTATGTTTTCTCTAATTATATAACTTTGTAAGAATAACAAGACAGGTAACTAAGACACCAGGTGTTTTCACTGTTGTTTGTATCTTCATCTGTGTAGATTTCTTGTGCCTTTTCTTTGCCTCCTTTTCTGGCTTGGTTGTTTTGACATATTCTGATTTATTTGGTTTTTATTTATCTTCCTGTATTTTATTTCATTATTATTCTTGAGATGCCTGTTTGTTTTCTAATGAGTGACAGAAAGGATGTGGATCCAGATGGGAGGGGAGAAGGGAGGAGCTGAGAGGAGTACGGAAAAGGAAAACTGCAATCAGAATATATTGTTTAGAAAAAAAATATATCTATTTTCAATAAAAGAAAAAAAAAAGCTAGCCAGATATAATGTGGGTTTTTATTGAATTATTGAGAATACATAGAATTTGATAAATATCTTAGAACATTATTTTAATTTATATACATATTATTTAACCAATGTACCTTCTTCTGAATGCTATACGTTTGAAAACATCCAGGAGTCACCATCCCCGCTGCTCTGCACAGTATGCCCACTGTACTGCCCAGGTACCATCAATATCACAGTGTCAGGGGACTCAGAAACAGTTATTAAGAACCCCAAATTAATGTTCCCTAAAAGCTGCAAACAGGTGGCACATTTTGTGTCTGTCTTACTTTATGTTACATTTTGTTCTGGATTTTGTTTTGTTTTCTTTCATCCTTGTGACTTTTTGACTTACACAGGTGGAAAAAAAATCTCATTTTGCCACGGCCACATCTTTTGTTGTTGTTGTTGTTTTTAAAGACAGGGTTTCTCTGCTGTAACTCTGTCTGTCCTGAGACTCACTCTGTAAACCAGGAGGGCCTCTAATTTTCAGAGATCTGTCAGCCTCTGCCTCCTGAGTGCTGGGATTAAAGGCGTGGGTCACCACTGCACAGCCACAAAATTTTTAAGATAAGAAATTGCATATGAAAGTCACCAAATCTTCATACCACTTAGCACTTATGTTCCGCAAAATGCTCCACTCGGTGGTAAGCTAAAGCCTTAATTTGCTGTTAGTTTCAAAAGTAAAAAACAGTTAATAAAGCTTCATAGCTTGCTCAGTTTCCCAGGCACAAGTTGTTAAATAGTGTCAATGGTTTAGGCACTTTGGCTCCCAACTCTGTTTGCTGTTACCATGCTGTCTCTTTTGTCCCAGAATCTTCACTGAAATACAAAAATTCTGCACATATATAATTTACATGTATTTGTCTATTTACCTATTTACAAAAATTTATCAAATCCTGTGAAATTAGACTTCCAATACAGGACTTTTTCAGCGAATCACCTTCCCAGTTATGCTTACATTCACAAATGGACTTGTCCTTATTTGAACTGGTGCAACACTGGCACAAGGGTGATTTCCATGACATTATTTCTGTTTTTCATAAAGTATTTCTTTAAGTAGATGCTGTTTTCTGAAGTCTGAGCTCATCCTTACTCATCTGTTCTGTTCTCTGCTCCATCTGCAGCCTCTTTTCAAGTCCCCACTTAAATGATAAATAAAGCAGAGCTTGCTCACAAGAACTTACATGTACTAAGACCTTACTGTGCATCTCATACTGCTCTAAATGTATTGCACATGCTAGCATACCTAGTGCCTTGTCTGTACTTGAATTTTACCCATTTCAGAAATAATATAACTAAAACATACAAGTTATAGTCTGATAGCAAGCAAAGTATTAACTTTAATTTTTCATTAATGAAATTTTTCATTGATAATTTCACACATTTATGTAATTCATTCTGATCGTTCTTACCTATGAGCACCCTTTTTCAAGCTCTGTCCCTTGCAATCCACCGTCTTCATCAGTTTATATCCTTTTCTCACATTCGTGACTTATATTTTATTTTTGACCCACAGTGTTTAACATGAGCCATTCGTATGCCAATCTGTATGGGTGTGGAATTCTTTCTTCTGTGCATGGCATAGCCATTGTAATCATGAACTCTTTAGCAGCCATGGTAGCCTGTACCGGCAAAGCCAGGATTGACAATAGTAGGTCATGGGTGTAGGAACAAATCATAGGAACCTATCTTTTCCCAGATAAACTAAATGGCTGCTGAGGGTTTTTAAGGCAAGTGAGTCATTTTCGTCAGTTTGATTTCTAAGTTTTAAAGACTGCCCTATCTTTTTTTTTTTTTTTCAATCCAGCCAACAGATATTGAGAGAAGTGCAAGATTTACACAGATTTTATGGAAGGAAATAATACTGAATCAAGTAGGGATGGTTATAAAAGTGAGAGATATAAGTTTTCTATATTGGTCCATACTATGGTTTTAGTACTATAAATGAATGAAGTACCTAAGTTTAAAGGTAACAATTTGTATTTTTAAAATGTATGTTATAACCATAAATTATCATACTCATAGGTATTCTCATAGGTTATAAAATACATTTTATCAGTCTTTTCTGAGGTGTCTCTCAGAGTGGAAATATTTTTGTTCTGTTTCAAATCAGAATTTTGCTAATCTTATTTTCCACAAAATCTGCACAGATCACTCAAAAAAAAAAAAAAAAGGACGATATTTAAGAGCCAACTATTTAGTCTTCATTCTAAAATGAAGGTATTATGATGTGGTAGAACATTAAAGTTTAGATTGTTGAGGATACTTTCATAAAAATTGAAAAAAATTAATCATGAACCTTACACATAATAGATATGTATCATAAAATGTATATCCCATCTGTTGACATATACATGGCAGTTCACAACTGTCTGTTACTCTAGTTCCAGTGGATTTGACACCCTCAAACAGACGTCCATACAGGCAAAACACCAATGCACAAAAAAAGAAATAAATAAAAGCTGAGTTGTGATGGTGCAGTTCTTTAATTCCAGCACTCAGAAGGCAGAGGGAGGTGAATCTCTGAGTTCAAAGCCAGATTGGTCTACAGAGGGAGTTTCAGAATAGCAAGGGCTACACAGAGAAACCTAAGGGGGAGGGGGCGGGAAAATCAGCTTTTAAGGACTTATGCGTGTATTACCTTCTTCTGAAAATTAACAAATTAACTCCTTTATAACATAAAGACATTTGAGTAGGATGACTTTTGTTGTAATTTAGAATATTCTCTTTAAGGTTTTTTCCTTCCTCCTTCAAGTACTTTATAAGTATGCTATTCTGGTTTGGAGTTTACAATCGTCTTGCCTCCGTGATTATAAGCATAACAGGCATGAAAAATCATACCTTCTATTAAAATTATTCTTTTAGTTTTAGAAGTAGCATAGCAATACCAAAGAATAATTGAAAAACCTAACCCTCAAATGTGATATTTTGAAATTATTAGTTATTATTTTTGTATACTTTGTTTTAAACATCATAAGCTATTCCCACCCAAACTTGTATACTGATGTTACTGAACATAAAATATGTGTTCAAGACTATACTACATTTCAACATTTTCATAAATTGTTTGACTTTATGGGACTTTGGTTTTTGGTGTATAGATGTTCTTAGAATATAATTTAAATGAATGTAATCAATGTAATGTAATGATTGTAATCAGGTAAGAAAACTGGCAACTTGTGAGTGCAGTAAAGCACACAGTACAAGACAGATAGGCATTTTGAGGTCCTTATGATTTTTTAATATTGTCATCATGCATGTATAATACCATTACTGAAGAATTTCAGCATGATAAAATCAATTTTTCCTCCTCCTTCTCCTCCTCCTCCTCCTCCTCCTCCTCCTCCTCTTCTTCTTCTTCTACTTCTTTTAACTTTGTGCCATTATTTGGTGAGGGAATACAACAATTTTTCCTGAAAAAAGGACATAAATTTGCAACTCGTGTAAGGATAGAAGTATGAATTCCTGACCTAAAAATTCTAGGTAAAAGCACAAAATAATTTGAACTCATCTATTTTATTCTACTTTGAAATATTCCTTTCTTTTTACCATCTTTCTTTTGAGACAAACAATTACAAGTTCAATTTTTATTAATATTGTTCAATTATATTAATATTTGCTTTTTTAAAACAAATCGTTATCTTTTTTGCATATGTGAAATGTAAGTAATTAGACTCAGACCACTTTTTACCTCATTTAATCAAGAGCTACATTAAGCATACCAATATTAATAATATAAATTTTAACACATGTAGCTTTCAGAATAAACTGCCCCAGATTACATGGAGAGCTAAGTGCATCATTGTTTCTTTATACTATTTATATGGAAATTGATATTTGGCTGACAACAAATGACTTCTAGAAAATTTTATCTCTCATTACTTATTCATGTGGCTTTTAACATTGCCTGTAATGTAATAGCATAAAGCAATCATTTCATTATATGCATGGAATCTGTAGGTCAGACAAGGCACAAAAGAGATCAGGACTTGTCTGTCCTCCAAGGGCAGAGGCCTTAGCTCAGAAAACTTAAAGTCTATGGGGCTCAGGCTATATAAAAGTATTTTGCTTGCATGTCTCTGGCTGATGTTAGCTGGGACCTCAGCTGAGACCGTCAATCACAACTTCACATTTCTGTGAGGCTCTTTCTTTCTCTCTCTAGCATTATTAAATTACAATTCTTTATTCTTTGCCACCAGCTAGAAGAGAAACAAGGCATTTTCAGTTAAACCTAAAGACTAAGCCAAAGATCACTGGATAGCAGACTGGCATTAATTACAAAGCACCAGATTTGCCAAGAGATTTTGTTTCCAATTATTACAATGCATTTGTCTGAAAGTTAAATTTAGGCTGATTATTTGTTGGAATCAATTCCTCCCCATCTCCTTTCAAATTTGGTAAAGCTTAAAGAAAAGTGGAAACTTATTCTAGGTTGTGTATGCTTAACACATATTCAATATAACACTTTCTACTAGAGTTGATATAGGGAATATTGAATGTACCATGATAAGATAAGACATTGACAATGAAGTTGAGGTTATTGGAATATTGCACTGTTGTTCAGACCTGCAGGGGCACAAGTCTACCATTCCCTTATTGATGAACTGGAACAGTAATCCTCAAATGATAACTTGATGATAGAAGCGTGAGACACCATTCCAAAGTAATCTAAGACACCACTTCTGAAGAGCCACTTAAAAAGAAAGTTTCTGACTACTGAAGTGAATTATTTGACATTTGCGATAATGCTTTGAGTTCAACAGCAACATTTGTATTAATATCATACAAATAAAATCAAATATTAACCAAACGATTCCATAGCCAAATTATAATCACAGTACTAATTTGTAATTTAAGAGTAAATTTGTTGACATTTAGCAGAAAGGGAAGATATTAGCATGCATAAGTAAGAACATTCATAGATACAAAACACAGTATGCATGTTGATAGTCTTCCTAAAGGAAAATTTCATAGAATTACTTATGAAAGGAAGAAGGACAAGGGAAATGGATGGTTAAAATGGATTTATGACCATGAAAGATGATTATAAATCCCTTAAAATGTATTATTTTTTGTTAAACTTAAAATGCATACATAATCTATATAAGTATATGTGTATATGTAGATAATTAAATTAATTTATAGTATTCGTGGAGATAATTCTCACACACATTCCCAAAAATGTCAGAGACTATCTAACAAAAGCCTCAGTGCCAGACTTGGGATACCTCTCTTCAATCTGTTGGACAGAGAAGTTCAAGTGACTCCCAAAATAATATAGGTTACTGCCATTGCTACAATTTGTTTCCAAAAGTTTGAAGATAAAACCTTACTGATGAAGACACCACACACTTCAAACAGGGAATTCGGAGGAATTGAGTTGGAACTGACCTAGAAGACTCTTTACTGAGAAGTAACTCTCAAAGTATAAGCAATTACTATGTAAGCTGCCAAGGGAGAAAAACAATCAATAGTTTTGTAGAGCTGTGATGTCTATGAATTACAACAATGGCCAATATAGCAAGATATATCCGCTGGTACAATTACAATTTTTATTACCATGGAGTGACCAACAACAATCTAATTGGACTCAAGACCCACTCAATAGGAGGGGATTCATGCCTGGTACTGTAAAGCTAGCCAATTACTTATGGCTGGCGTGGTCATCAACCCTAGATAAGGACCTATTACTGCCACTTTTTTCAACCATCTTACTTCCTAGTGGCCTTCTAAAAACCTATCCTTAAACCCACAGATAAGTATAGCTCTCACTTCTCCTCAAACAGCTTTCTTGACACAGAAATCCACAACTTCTCAAAACTCAAAGAAGAATTGACTGTGGTGTTCCTATACCAATATAACACATCAATGACACAAACCCTTGTACCTAAGAAAGGTTCAGGCCACATTATCAAAGAAGGTATGAACAAAGTAAAAAACAGATACCAGGACATCTGCTATGAAGTAATGTCTTCTATATGTGACATGGATTTGCATCTGTGAAAACTAAATAATATGGTCATGTAGACAAGAGCTTCATAATGACAACACTGATTGACATGTAGTATGGATGGAGAAAATATCTCAACCTTAGATGACATGTTACAGGGAACTAATGGCTACTGTGAAAGGGAAATTTCATATTTTCCAGTGATAAGCCACTGATAGGTTAGCAATTTCCAGGTGGTCAGCCTTAAAGTCACACACACACACACACACACACACACACACACACACACACACACACTGACCGAGAGATTGACTAAGAACTTTTTATTCATATATGTGTAACGATAATAACAAAAGAAGATATTCTCATGAATTTGAGAATATGGTGATGCATTGGAGGAGATCGAGAGGGAGAAGGTGAGGTGCTATGATGCAAATTCTGTACTCATGGTTGAAATTCTCAAAAACAATATAAAATAAAGAAAAAAGAAAAAATGATATAGAGAATCATAATGTTCATAATATTACCTGATAAGGCTCTTGTGATGAAATAATTCCAACCATAACTGGGTGGTGGTGTCATAAACCTTTACTCTCAGCATTCAGAAGGCAGAGGCAGACTGATCTCTGTAAGTTCTAGGCCAGCCAGGTCTACAGAGTTACTTCCAGGTCATCCAGAGTTATATCAGAGAAAGCCAGTCTCAAAAAACTGATGCTGCTGCTGCTGCTGCTGCTGCTGCTGATGATGATGATGATGATTACTATTATTCCAACCATAAGATCTACACTTTGAGAAGATGAAAACATTAACGTGGATATAATATTTTCAAGATGACTAGGCAAAGAATATACAGACATGTCAGAGTATCACTGCTTGATCAGAAGCCAGTAACAATACGGTAGAGTTGTTCTTCAAACATTAGTCAACCTTCTAAAAGGAAATGATATAATTTTACATCATGATATTTTTGCTGTGTGCCAGAGAAACTACCCAAATAAACTTAGCTATTACATGGTAAATAATAATTTTGATAGTTGTAAGACCTGCATTCACCTGCTTTAATATCTGAGTACAAAATATATATTTGGTGGATCTTTTCTCAATGTCCACTAATAGCTTTCTTAAAAATCTTGTTTAATAATAAAATAACTGATAACAATGAAAATAGCATGGAGTTAAATAAGAAGACAAAGCAATGATTGCTTGACTTTTGTTTCTTTCCTACTACATACAAACAATTTTGGAAATCTTTCTGGTGAAACCTAGTAGCATGTAATAATTTTTGAGTTATAAAGGGTTAATTCATTCTTCTGAGTTCTCTAGAGAGAAACTTGTGGATTTGAGTACTTCTGCATCATAATTTTATTTAGACTTGAACAGATAAAAACCACTTTGTAAACAATTTGTTTTGGTTTGATGTAGACATTAATGTTTATTCTGGGATGAAGATTTATCTATTTGAGAACATTTTGGATCTCATTTTGGTGGCTTCAATCCAGCTGTTTTCTTTTCCTAGAATTTATCTATTCTTGTAGCAAGAGGTAGAATTAAATTCCTGTCTCTTTGAATTCTGTGCTGTAGATATTAGGTCGAAATGAATTACTCAACTACTAGTGATTACTGTGCTTTGTAGTCACAATTCCAGCCAAAAGCAAATAGTTTTTGATTAGTATAATGACTTAATTTTTAATGAATAATAAACTAAGATCTATCATTAGACAAAGATATTTTATTTTCCTTAGGGACTATGTTTATTTGTCCTAGGAAAAAAATGTCAGGAGAATAAAATTTTTACTTTATTGTGAAATTTCTACAACTGCTATGCTTCAGTATTTATATCTAGTAAACAGGGAAATGAAAATTTAAAGCTTTATCATGTCCCCACTTTTTTCTTTTCCTTTTGCTTTGTCTTGTCTTTCTTCCTTTTCCATTCAATTGTTATTATCTTGTTATCAACCTTTCCTGTTGTATGTGTTAGGAAGATGACTTAAGAGAAGCAGAAAGGTACAGCTTGCCTCATTTCTAACATAAATTCTACAAGTAACTACATATGCAGTCTTGTTCCAATCACTACAATCTCAAGCCTTTAATTAATTCTTCACAAACTTTGGGGATTAAAATAGATGATCTTTCTAGCCCTCGCTACTATAAAATGACGCAGTACAAAAACCATGTGTAAAACAAGGCAATTACAAGGTGTAAACATCAAAAACTCATTTGGAGAAAACATAAAAATGAATCAAGCACTTACCATGAGTTACTTACTGAGATGAACTAAAGTCAGGCGGCAAGGCACATTACTTTAGGCTATCTTGTTCTCATAATACAATAAAATAAAGCATAAAAATTCTCTGTGGAAATAAACTTACTTATCTTCATTGACTTCTAGCAGAAATAAATATGATTCCTGTATATAAGGGATATTGGATGCTATAATTGAGACCGTATTCAATTATGGTGCTCAAATTGAGCTTTCTCTGGCTCCCTAGCACCATGGATGTACTGCAACCCAGAAATGTAACAATTTATAACATGTGTTTATAATTCACATGTCTTCATGTTTAATAAACTGAAATTTCTTAGGGCTAACTGACTTTGTTTAAAAAATTATATTTACTACCTACACAGTATGTGGAGTATTAGCACCATCATCAACAAGGTTTTACTGAATAAAGATTTAGAGTATCTGTCCTCAAAAGGACATTTATTATGTCAGCAAGGAAATAATAATAAAGCCATATGACTAAGCCATAACTTAGATATTTGTATAAGTCTGACAGTAAAACCAAGCAAACAACTTTATATCAGTCTAATGTAACATACGGTTCTTACTAAAATACAAAAAGATTGCACTTAAGATTCTCTAATGATTATTTAATGTGAATTCATGATAGCTGTTTATAGTAGATTCATTAATTTAAATGAAATATGTCAGTCATATGAGAGCTGTTTTTTACATTGAAGAAACAACTGTGGTACAGAATTAGATATTCAAGTGATGGAGGTAATATACTATGTGACAGCTATGTGACACATATTACCCCTCTTGTGGAGGCCTGTCTTATGTTTTTTTTTGGTCATGTCAGACCAGAAGAGTTCTTAGAGCAGAGCCCCACTACCACCACCACAGAAAATAGTTCAAATTTTTCCAAAGTATTTGAACAAATACTGTGTTAAGATACACTTGCATAACAGGTACAAAATTAGGGGTCAATATCATCAATTGCCTACAGTAGATTACACTGTGACTTCTGTAGAAAACCTAATTAGGAAAGGGTCACTAAAGCTGTGACTGCAACTCATCTTCTCTGCTCCCTCCATGTCTAACTTCAGAGAGAGCTGAGATGTATGGGAAATATTTGAGATTTTAAGAATTCTGGCAAAGTGTAAAGATTTTAATTAGGACCTTGATGACACTATCCAAATATTTCAGATGCTGCCCCACCAACCTTTTCAGCTACCTTTCAGGGACTATTTTACAGTGACATGTTCTTCCTATTCTAGGTTTCTTACGGATGAAGCATTGGCAGAATCCTGACATTTATGCTTATAAAAATTATATTTAGCTAATGGGTTCTTGGAATATGGATATAAAGCTCAGAAGCTGCCAAGTCAGTTCTAGACATCTGTTGGCTCTCTGTGCTCATTAGTGGAGTAAACAACTCTCTTATAGATAATGGGTATAGGATGTCTAACCAGGCAGATTTGTCAGCAAGTTTCTTAATGTTTCAGAAAAATATGGTCTTGTTAGTTAAGCCAATTCCTCCAGAATTTGACTTTTAACAACTGCAGTTAGTAAAGCTACCTTCAATCTTGGACTTGACTACCGAAAAGTTTTGAATAATTTTTATATTAAATCTTACATGTGGAAAGCTTCATGTAACAAACTGAGAGCTAATAGAAAGTGAGTAGAAATCATGATAATCAGTATTTACTCTGGGTTCATCACTGCTCTGTATTAAAAAAAGAAGAGCTTAAATATTGATAAGTTTTTATAGAAAAAAAAGAAATCAGGTTCACAAAACAGCAGTTTGCTTTTGAATTTTAAGGTTGGTTGTGTGGTTTCATGTTGTCCCACAGTGAATGCTCATTAAAACACTGAAGTAGGGGAGGTTTTAACTCATAAGAATAATGATTTCAAACTGTTTATAGTGCAGGGAAATGTAAAGTCCTAACAGTAAATTTACAAGTTTTGGGTAGATGCCAAAAAAAAAAAAAGAAGAAGAAGAAAATGAAGATTTATTAATAGTGAGGTTTGGATCAGTCGATGTAAACATCAATAACATGGGGATGTATTAAGGAGCACTTTTTAAAGATACGACTCCATGAATTATGAAAGCGAGTATTATCAAAATATCAATTCTTTAACTTTCAGATATAAAAAGACTTACTACTGTCCTACTTTGCTTTCTGTTCCTGACATAAATACCAAACTGTGATAAACACCTCAATCGTAAACAACTTGGGGATAAAAGAGTTTATTTGGTTTACAAGTTAAACTGTATTTTTGAGGAAAGCCAAGACAGGAACCTGGGGGTAGGAACTTGGAAGCAGGAACAGAAGAGAGAATGTAGAGGAATATTTAATCTTTTAATCCAGCAGCATGGCTTCTCTAACAAAGGATCACATTGGAAGGCCAGTGTGATAGCTAGGAAGGGATCATAACCAAAGGTGTGTTTGAAGAGATCTCTCATTCAGAGGCCTGTGTGACCGAAATACAGAAAGAATGTCAGACTAATCCTGTCCTCTGTGATAAGGCCAGGTGAAAAGGATTTCTGTGGTTAAGGCAATGTAGTACTCACCTTAAATCTCAACTAAGAAGGAAGTGGTGGTACAGACCTTTTAATCCCAGCTCAGTAGAGAGAGGCAGGGAGTAGAATCAAAGTAGAAGCAGAGTGTGGAATCAGAGTTCAGAGAAGCAGCAATGTAGAAGTGAAGAGGAAATAGACAGAAAGCAGACAAAAGCAGAGACAGTTCAGAACAATCAGAAAAAAAAAAGGAGAGTCAGAACCTGATGCTTTATGATTTACACTTTGGAGTTCACAGTACAGCTCAGAGTGAAAGGAGGTAGTTGGAGACTGTAAGATTCTATGTTTGCAGATTAGATTGTATGGAGGCTGAAGCCTTCTAGGACCAGAGAATGAATTAGCAAAGAATAAACTGTCCTCTGCCCTGCACCCACAAGAATAAATAATAAAATCAATGGTTACAAGGTTATGTGGGAATGTTGCTTATTGTCTTGCTTTCATATACAAACCAAGACACCCTTGTCCAGGGAAAGCACCACCCATAGTGGACTAGGTCCCCCACATCAAACATTAATCAAGAAAATGCACCACAGATGGGCCCAGGGACCAATCTGATGGAGGGAATTTCTCCATTTATTATCCTTATTCTCAAGTGTTTCTAGTTTGGGTCAAGTTGACAAAAACAAACCAGAACAATCTTTTACTGGGAAATCACATAAATGCTGTACAAAAGGGTTCTATAAATTAGGATGTACAGAAGTTAAAATGTAAATAAGGAACATAATGCTTGTGAGTAATATTAATGTACAACAAAATATTTTTTCATACTTCATTCATTTTGATACTGATAAGGGAATACTGTGTATCCTTATAGAGCTACTTACAATATTTTGAAATATTTGAAATATTGTACCCAACTATACTACAATTACTACATTCCTTAGAATAAACTCAGCAAAATTTCTAAGGGGTTTTAGAATTCTTAGTTAGACCTTGATTACTCTTATTAGGAATCAACAAATATGTATCTTAACTCCAAGTTTAAGTGAGAGAAATTTGATATATTTTATAACTCAAACTATTCAACATTTTTGTATCCATCTTATCAGAAATAACATCTTATCATTTATTTCAGAAATGTGTATGTGCTTTCTTCTGGTATCATAGTTAGATTTGTAAACTTTCTGTTATTGATTATAGTGATCCAGATAAGCATGATACTTAGGGACAGACTGTCTCAGTGTTGTCTGTGAACACAAATTTCAGGGAGGAATGCTTTATCTTTATCATCCTTATTGGATTATATGTCCCTCAATTGTTATCTGTTATGGTGTCAGTGAATCTGTTTTTTTTTTTTTTTTTTTTTTTTTTCTGTCTCCTTAAAGTCTGTACCAGTGTACATAGGGCTTACTTGATATTCCAAGACTATTCTGGGACTTTCAAGCTCTATAAAGGTCATTTTTGTAGGCCCTTCATACATATCTAGATCTCTACCTGAGTAGAGGGATGAGCGCTTTATAATTTTTTGCAGCTATTGTCCTTTCCAAATATGAGTGGCCAATAGAAAAGAGGGAGGCTGAACTCTGTGGGGAAATCTACTTGCCAAGCCTTTCTTTCTAGAACTATGGTATAAATTTATTTTATATTATATAAATAAATAAATAAGCAAACAAACAAAGGAATAAATAATAAATGAATAAATAGAATTTATGGTTTCCTTTAGACAGGGTTTTTATTCTCACAGATGACATACCTTTCTTAATCAATGTAAAATGTGATAGTGTTGGCCCTGGAATTTAACCTTGTAGGTCATAGAAGTGTTAGGGAACTGGACTTTCCCATTTTCTGTGCCCCTTTTACCAGTCTGGGGGACTCTGCAGAGAACTGAGCCATTTACAGCAGCTTCCTTGCCTTTAGAAAATTGTCATTGCCTCTGTAATTCACGTCATACACTAAGATTAATTTTTTTAGAAAAGTGATAGAAGTAATGAATATAACATTATTAACAAACATTCTTTATTTGGTGGCCAAACCTATAATTTAGGCTCGATGATATTTTATTTGAACATTTTTAAACACACAGCCAAAGTTAGATTGTTTGTTATAATGTCACTCACATTTCCAAAACAGTAAGCAGAGAATGGCTCCATTTGAATGGATGAAGGTAGAATCGATAGAGAAATAGGCAACACTGAATAGAACAAAGGCCAGCAAGCCCTTAGGACCCGCCTCCCTCAACTTCTCACATGCTGGGGATCCAATTTCAGGTTTCATGTTTGCACAGCAAGTCTTGTACCCACTGAGCAATTTCCTCAGCCCACTCTTGATACTCAGACAGCTTTATTTTAATGGAAATGCTCAGTAGAAACTAACAAAAACAAACTTGTGAATGAACCATTTGCTTTGTTACTAAATAGTTACTCAAAGAGTTTGTTACTTTTCTGAGTTGTAATTTACTTTCTTAAAAGCAAAAATGATGACATCTGTTGTATGAGTTTATCAATAATCAAATCAAATTAATTAGTGGATAAAACAGCTAGTATAGAGTAAGTACTTAAGAAACACTCCCACGCGCTATCAAACTTCCTCTCAAGCTGGAAAAAGTAACATTCTTATATGTCACTTAAATTGATTTAGTACAAGCACAAATATATATCACATATTGAAGTGAATTACTATTACAAGAAATGAATGGGTTGGTGGCTATCACCATTTTTAAGTGCCAACCTTACAAATGTGTTCTATAAGCACAATTACTTTTTTCATACCACAGCATTCACATCAGGAGCCACTAGAGGGACTTGTATTATCAGAAGTGTCTTTCAGAAGCTTCAGCAGTAAATGTTAAGAGAAAACATGTAATTCAGTAAAAGTTCCACACTATATTTTGCAATGTAGAATTCAAGTATCTTAAAAATGGAAATTACTCATTGTTTTATGTAAGATAGACTACCTCATAACGATTATTATCTTATGTACTATCAAGAAGCACCATTGTTTACATTAGGTTTGACATTAAAATTAAACATTTGTTTGGCTCTCTGCTCCTCTTCTTTCCAGAAAGAGCCACATCTTCTTGCGTGTCTAGTTAACAGGGCTTCCTTCAACTCTGGAAAAGTAGATATTTTTGCCATCAACCCTTCATTGGTCTCAATTACATGGTCTACATGTTCCAGTACGATTCTACCCATGGCGAATCCTACAGCACAGTCAAGTCAGAACAGGAAACTGGTCATCAATGGGAAAAACATCACCTTCCAAGTGGAAGATTCCATCAACATAAAAAGGGGGGACGGTGCGGTTGAGTATGTTGTGGAGTCTACTAGAGAAGGCTAGGGTTCTCCTGAAGGGCAGTACCACAGGATCATTATCCCTGCCTGTTTTACAGATGTCCCCATGTTTGAGAAAGATATGAAACATGAGCAGTATGACAACTCACTCAAGATTGTCACCAATGCTTCCAGTACCACCAACTGCTTAGCTTCCCTGGTCAAGGTCATCAGTGATAATGTTGGTGTTGTAGAAGGACTCATGACCACTATCTGTGACATCATTGCCACCTAGAAGACTGTGGATGCCTCCTCTGGGAATCTGTGGCATGATGACAATATGGCTGCTCAGAATATCATTGCTCTATCCCCTGGCCCTGCTAGGTCAGAGCTGAACAGGAAGCTCACATGGCCTTTTATGTTCTCACTCCCAGTGCTTTCCTTGTGGATCTAACATGGAAATTTGAGGAAGCTTCAAATATGATGGCATCAAGAAGGTGGTGAAGCAGGCATTGGGGGGTGGACACTGAAGGGGATCCTGAGCTACATTGAAGAATTCTGCAACTTTAATAGTGACACTCATTCTTAAAGATTTGATGCTGGGGCTGGCATTGTTCTCAATGTCAATTTTGTAAAGTTCATTTCCTGGGATGACAATGAATCCAGCTACAGCAACAGGGTGGTAGACCTCATGGTCTACATGGGCTTCAAGGAGTTAAATGCCTTGGACCATCCACCCCAGCAAGAACAGGGGAGCAAAGAGGACCTCGGCTGAGGAGTCTCTGTCCCAGCACAGACCTCACCACTGAGCCTCTCCCCTCATAGTTTCTATCTCATACCTCCAAAATAAAGAGAAGGGGCTTAGAGAGCCATGCTTTGAACAACATCAACAAGGTTCATTGCACCCACCTAAAAAAATTAAACAAATGTATACATTTTTATCAAAGCACATGCAATAAAACCAAAATATGTAAATGAAGTGAAAACATCATAAATCAAGCAAGGAAATGGTGATATTTGAAAATTTCACATTATACAGAGGTTAATTCTCAAAATACATATTGGATAAATAGTGAGCCACAACCACCGAAATCAAAACCAAATGAAAACAAACAAACAAAACAAAAACTATTAAGTAGTAGATAACACAAATGCATCTTTTCCAAAGATGGCTCTGACACTTAAGAAAACTTCTGCTCTAAGAACTTTATTACTGTCAACAAATTACAAATTGAACCCATATGAGATTCTATATTCTTAGAGGTTAGGAAGACTATTATCTTAATGATAAAAAAAAAAATTAAAAAAAAAAAACAGCTCATGGTAAAAATGCTATTAACAGAATAATACATAGATACATTTGGCAAGGAATGCAAATTGGTTTACCATTATTGTAAATAATAATGGATAGCTCTTGAAAATTAAAAATAAAACTGACCAAGTAAGCCTGCAACTTTGCATATATACCCAAAAGATGGTGTTAGAGACAAAGTTAGACTTAGGGTTAAGTTTTGATTGAGGTTTACAGTTTGGGTTAGCATTAGTCTTGAGGTTCTGAAATCAATATATGAATTAGATATCTATTCTTCCATGTTCATTTTAACACTGTTCTCAATATCTAACAGGTGAAATTCACTTGTGTCCATTAGTGAGGAATGGGTAAAGAAAATGTAATATTTATATTACTGAGCCTTAAAATGGGATATCTTCTAGCTTACGACTACATTAACAAACCTCTAAGAAATTATTGCTCAAGTAAAATAAGCCAGAAATACACACAAATAGGGTATGATCTCAATTATTTATAGATTTTATAAAAGATAAATCTGTAAAAGCACAAAGTTGGTTTCTAGCTATTAGGGGAGCAGAGGGAATGAAAAAGAATGCTATTTACAAGGTAGACATTTTCAGGAGTGATATGAAATAAGTTCTAGACATCTGATTTAGTATATAGATACTATGGTTAATAAAAATGTACTCTAGGAGTTTGGAGAAAGACTAAATTTTAAATATTCCTACTTTATTTATACTAGCAGATGGACACATATCTGTGAAGAGATTAATCTGTTAATTAACTTGAATCTAACAGTCATTTCACAGTGTATGTGAATACTAGAATCACATTGTACACTTTTAATGATAAAAACATATTTGTCAATTACATTTATATACAGACAGGAAAGATGCCTCAGAGGAATAACCCTTCAGTGGTTTTCATTGCATAGAGCTGTATTTATTTTAAAATGGTGATTGGAGTAGTTAATATATTTTGCGGAGCTTTGCGTTATATTGTCACTTTGATGGAGCATTCTTATCAAATCTTACTATTTTCTGTAGATGCTTAAATGAAGACTAAACCAATGGTTCTCCAGACTGTATTAACACATGTGTTAACTATGTTAACACCTTTATCTCAATTTAACATTTATCTAAATTTATTTCATTCATTAATCATGAAGTAATTGCCTGAATATAAAGATGCATGTGATATAGTCAGTATTCACAGAAATGACCACTATATATGTAAGCGTATTGCTGAGAATTCATGGAGAAAAGTAAAGTAAAGCAAAGACTTATGTTTAAGTTACACAGATATTCACTGGAAGATAGTGGGACCACTAGTGAGATCCTCAGAGAGAATAAATCCTTTTGTTCCTCAAAATAAGAAATGCAGAAGTCTTTTACTGCAATAGTGCAATAATGCAAATGAACCATATTGCAATAGTAAGATCAGGATCCTATGGACAGGCCAGGATAAAGAGCAGTGGTAACCTAGAGCTAAGAAATAAAGACACCCCGAGGCCACCAGAAATGGAGAGAAACAGGAGTGTGCATACATGCGTCTTTGTCTTTCAATCCTGATTTTCCAGGGTGCCCTACATGTTAGCATACTGCAGACACATTCTGTGTAAAGATCAAATGGATACAGTTGGACGGAAAAACAGTGGGGCCAAAAGCGTTCAGCAAGAATATAGGGCAATCTGTTCTTTAAAATTGCATTCTGAATTATAAATATAGGTGTAAGAAACTCTCTGTGTGCAGATAGAGGAAATAATTAATTATAGATTTTAGAAAGCAATAAAATATAAGAGAATGATGACTCAGCATGTGAGACAGCTGAAAGCTATAGCCAGACTGTTAAGAATAAACAGAAATGATATAAAAAATACTTTGCTTGGAAACTATTTTGAAGTATAAAACATTTGGGCTTATCTCTATCTTTTCTACAAAACCTGTAAGTTTATTTAAGTGTTCTCTTTGTTTTCAATGTAATTTTAAAGAAAAAATTAAAAATAGAATGTCATTGAAAACTTTTGTTTAATTTAATTTTGTTTAATTTCTAGAATGTCTCTCAGGTAAGTAGACAAAGAGTGGGACCTGTATAAAGACCACATGAATTTCCAAAATTTGATCTTGTTCTAATGACCTAAAAATAATACATACGTTTAGTTGAAAATGCCACATAGCAGCCAAGGTGAACAACAAATCCAACAGTAAAATCAAACATCTCCCATGGTCATGCTTCCTTAAGATGTCCTGCCACTCACTAGTCTGAGTGCTCCAGTTATTAGGACATTCTCATATTTATTTCCATATGTTCACTCTAAGCGATAACTATAAACTTTATATTCAAAGCGACATTTATTTATATGCAAATTACACAAGAAAATTTGTATCATGCAGTGCATGCTGTGTGTTTAGATGTTACTACATTTTGTTTTGTGATATTTCTATCTTGATTTTTCCTTTTAAAAGAATGCACTTCCCTTTCATTCTTCATCCAATCCAAGGATATCAGCGCATTCTTTCCTTTCATTAGGTCCTGTCTGTCTGTGACTAAGCTAGCTCCTATGCAAGAACCATATTTCTTTCATTTTTTTCTTTAGATTTTAGAAAATTTATTCACACACACACACATGTATGTGTGTCAACTTATGAGTATACATTCATACATATAGATGGAAGATTTTGGTATTGCCCTTTTTCTTCATGTTTTGCTTTTTATGAGTAATAATATATTATTCACCTTTTAATGTTAATGAAAGAAATAAAAGTATATAAAAGGAATGATAGACAAAGAGATTGCTTTAGCTAGTTTACCTACTCATAGAATGGTTATGAGACAATTCTAATATCACTTTTCATTTACAGAATATTTCAGTGTGAATAATGAATTATATGGCCATTGGAGTACTGTGTTCATAGCATAAACTTCCTAACACAAACTGATACTTATGCAAACTCCAATACATATACATAGTAGTGTAATATACATAATGTGGTTTCATAAGATTACCTGTACTAATTATACAAAATAATTCCATTGTGATATGAGCTCAAGGTACCTTTTATAATATAAAAACATGCCCAATACTATTATATTTGATATTATTTAAAGAAAAGGTCATTTTAGAAGGACTTCTGCTCTCATCAGTGGATGATATTAAATGTAAACTTTCATATAGAAAAGAAATTTAAAGAACCAAGACAAATGAAATCAATGTGGTAACTCACCTGGGGATTCGGCCCAGAAAGAAAAAATTAGGAAAAATCTAAGGTAGTGTGAATGGTGTTTAGTTTTTAGGTAATAATAATCATTATCAGTTTTTAAATAGTATGAGCCAAACCAATATAATGTGACAAAAACTGTGATCATTATATAAATTGACACTCTGTCTCTTGCTAGAGTACTTTTGCAGCACAAGGGGGTTACAGAGGTGACTCAGTGGTTAAGAACACTTGCTCTTTCAGAGGACTCATGTTTGGTCCCAGCACTCCTTTCAGATGGCTCACAATAGCCTATAACTCCAGGTTCAGGAGTTCTGGCTTGTGTGGACACCTACACACACATGGCATACACACAGATACATATGCAAATAAAACATAAGAAATAATTAAAATGAAATAATAGAAGTTGGAAACTGGAATCACAAATTTTATGTTTAAATGAAAATATTCTAAAATAAAATGAAAATCTCATAAAATTCTTGAGCTAATAGAATTCAATAACTTTTCTAAAATGTTATTTAGAACATTGCCATTTTGGGTCATATGATTTGATTTGTATGCCTTTGAATCCAATACCATAAAAGTTAAAATTTCGATTTTGACCTGTTCCTTATTTCAGCCTTTCTTGTACAAAGTGATTTTATTATTGAATGACTATCAAAAAATCAATAATTCAAAGATTAAAATTACTCAAATGTAATAGTTTGGTAGGATATTTTTTAAGAAAAAAAACTCCAAATAGAGTAGATTTATAGATATATCTTGAGGTTAAGAATTCTTTTAAAAAGTAGATTTACATATACAAATATTTCCTTGAGATACAAATTAATAGGTTATTGGTTAGGGATTTTCTGTATGTGCATTGTCTTATTTAGGTACAGAATTTTAGTAGAGGAAAATGAAAAAGCATTTACTTAACTAATTATGATAGGACAGTGAAATAAACATTTAAGTATAAATTTCATAAGACATATTTCATCAATGAAAACTGAGTTAATGATGACACATCAGCATTTGATAAAGTATCCTCCAGATTCACAGAAAACAGATTAACCTAGTTATAACCAAGCCTAACACTAATAAACTGTCCATCAGTGTTCTATATATGGGTTAAAAACAGGTATTCATCATTTTGGTTAACTACATTTAGCATTATTTCACTGACAAATGAAATTTCAATTATCTGGCAACCTCAGAGAATAAACAATTTCTGAATCCCTTTTTATGACACTTACTTCGCTACCTATTTAACAGACTAAGCATAACTTAGGATGTAATTGATACCTGTAAAGAAACTATTTAAAATTTTGGGCTTTTTAAACTAAACCAAAACAACAGAGAGATAAACCAAAAAAAAAAGCATTAAGATACCATCAATGCAAACGTTTTGTCACATTTGATAAACAATATCTTTACAGATGATCAAATTTTTAGTAGACTCCATGCTTTTAATTCATACAAAATTATCATCAACATTGTAAATCAACCAGAAATCTACTTATAAGGTACCATTGTATTTCATAATTTCATGAAAGATTATCCAAATAATGCAAAGGTTCCTGTTATCAAGGGCATTTTACTTGCAACAGTTATTTTCTGCTTAGTTTCCTGTTACATCAAAAGCATTTCTTTATTGCAAAACTATCTTTTAGCATTTTCATTCTTCCTCAGTAAACATATGTTAAAAAGTGATTAAGCAACATTATTAAATATGAAACAATATGACATATGACAGGATAGCTACTCCCTGATGTGATGACATGTAAGGAGTGCCTGTATCCTTATTGCCATGTCTTCTTTGGCACAGTGAAGAATATTTCTTCAAGCTGTAAGAGAAAAATCTTTTCCCCTGTACTTGTTCCTTTCTGGTTTTCTATTACAATAAGAACAGTAATTGGCAAGGAAAAGTGGTCTTGAAAAGTGGGGCCATTGCTCTGACAATTGACCAGAGGATGTTTTCGCATTTGGACCTAGTGGAAACATTTGGAACTCAGGTACAGAACAGTCCAAGAATTCTGTAAACACTGCTTAATGGGCTAGTACATTCTGGTGATAGTTTACAAAAGAAAATAATTCAAAGAATTGTGGGCATTGAAGGCCTGGTTTACTAGGTTTCAGAAAAAATAGGACTGTGTTTGCATTGGAATGGAAGCCAGAGTGTCACATTCTGGCAATGAATCTGGCTATATATCTGCCATATCCTGAATATGCTAGTGAGGCTAAATTTAGGGAAAATGAGTTAATTTCTTTGGTAGGAGAATTTTAGCCTGTATTTCAGACAATAATCCCCCTCACTTTAGAAAGACTTATAATGAGAATTCAGAGCAAAGATAGGAGCTAAGACACTAGGAAAAAAAGTGGTTTTGTGAGAAAATGCATACAATCATGTTTAAAGTTGCAGACAAAATGGGTACAGACAAAGCAGTTGTAATTTTAAAAGAATGTAGTGCCATGAATTAAGAACCTCATGCTTTTCACAAGAGGAAAATTGGCTTAAAAATGAGATCCCAAGCATCCAAGACTAAGCATTCAAATACACATTTATTTGGAGTCCGTGCAAAGAGAGTGCCTGAGTGATAGAGCCTCCAGGGTAACTTGCTTGAATAAGTATTTGGAGGCTCCTAAGTTAAGTATGGCTAATAAAAGCTGGTATGGATACATCTGACCTTGTCTCAGAACTCAGCATTGTCAATGGAGTGGCAGTGGTGATAGAGTCAAGGATACACATTTGTAGGATTGTAGCCTCTCAAACTGTGAATGAAAAAGTCTTTTCTCTTCCCTAAATACACACACACACACACACACACACACACACACATACACACACACACGCCATATTTTATCATAGCTTATTTTAAATTTTATATCGCAAATAATCACTTTCTTTATTATTAATATTATTATACCAAGCTAGGGATATTAAAAACTGTATTTGATATGCTAAGATAAAATATTGTCTTTTCTTGAAAGTGAAAATGTTTTAATCATTTAATGTTAACTATTCTATAATACAGTCACTCCAAAGATACTGAGAATAGTAGTTAACATAATTATGATGACTTATAATGTCAAAATTTCAATGAAGAAAAGAGATTTTGCCTTTAATTTATATTTGGCATTTTTCTTTTATTATTTATTATCTTTTATTATTATTCTTTCTTTTATTATAAGCATTAAGAAATAATTTCTGTGCAACTATATTCATTTTCTAGTTACTATCAGGAAGATATAGTTTGTCATTGATGATATTGTGTTTTTTTAAGCTTAAAATGTTACTTGATTTCTATTGCATGTCTTTATTTGTAAAATGAATACTCATTATTCATATTTCCAAAGGAGTAAGAAAAGCTTAGTAGGTTTTCCCTTTGGATATTATACTCTTAATGAACTGGAGTGGTTGATTGCTATTGATTTCAAGCTAAATGGTGGTTCTCCAATCAAATTAACCACCTAACATCTGAAAGGTTTTAATGCAGACATTTTAGATATCAGTATGGATGTTTCTTAGAAAACAACTAGTAGAACTACCATATGATCCACCTGTACTACTCTTAGGCATGTACTTAAAGGACTTTACTACTATAGTGTTTACTACTACAGACTTTGTCTACTACAGAGATACTTGCACATGTATGCTCATTGCTGCTCTATTCATAATAATTAAGAAATGAAATCCACCTGGATGTCCATTAACTGATGAATAGATAATAAAATGTGGTATAGATACATAATGAATTTTTACTCAGTTGTACTGAAAAACTGAGACCATGAAACCTGCAGGTAAATGGATGGAGCTTGAAATGTTATACTGAATCTTTATTATATGTGGATCCTAGATCCAAGTCTTTTGTTTCATGTGTTTAAATTGGTGTAATGAGGAAACCAAGTAACTAGACACAAGCCATTGAGTGAAGATGCATTAATGAATGGAAGGTAGTAGAACGAATGTAAAATGAAATCAGATAGGCTTACTGGGGGTAGAGAGGATCAAGTAGGAAGCGGGGTGGGTATAGAGAAACAAGAGGGCAGGGAAAAAGTTGGAAAAAAATTGAAGGGAGTAGGAAGAGTAGTAAGAGCTAAAGCTCTAAACTACTGATTCATTTCTTAGCCCCAACTTTGAGTTTTTTTGTTATTTGGTTCATTCAAAATTACCACTTCTTGATTAATTTTAAATATTTACATTTGGAATATAAATAATTATATCACTTACATCTTTTTGGGGATTTTTCCATGTATCACAATTTCTAAATATTTACTTTTATGTCTTTTAAAATATCTTTCTTTTTCATACAAACACTCACAGATGTTTGCATTTGTGTGCATGTCTATTTTTTGTTTTGGGGGATTTGTTTGTTTATTTTGAGGCAGGGTTTCTCTGTTATAACTCTGGCTGTCTTGGAATTAACTCTGTAGACCAGGCTGGCCTTGAACTCACAGAGATCTGCCTGTGTTTGTCTTCCAAGTGCTGGGATTAAAGGCATGTGCGATCACTGTCTGGCTGTGCATGTGTATTTTTAACTTTACATTTTTCATTTCTAATTAATGTAAATCATGACATTTATATTTTTAAATGGTAAAGCATGTGTTTCACCATTCAGCCTTTCTGCTTAATTATTTTAATGCATACTTTTGTTTCTTTTATTTCCCAGCTTTGGTTTTGATCTTTGTCTTTTACATTTTTGTTAGCTCACTGACCCTTGAGTTTCCAGTTTGTAAATTAGCATCAGCAGGTGAGAGAAAGGTGGCAACATAAACGTACTGTCTCAAAGTCGGCAGCCATTAAATAGCCTTGGGACCAGCATCCTCAAAATGTCATGTTGCCTTGCCTGCGACCACAGGGCATTTATGTCTGTAAATCACAGTAGAAAAGTGTTACATTTTAATATGATGAAACTTCCACTAATTAAATCAAATTTCAACTCCTAAGAAAAATAAAAAAAAAACAATTGGAATTAGATAGTTATTAAAAGTTTCTGATGCATGTTAAATAGTTTTTTGGTCTGTGGATTGTAGTATGATTATTCTTTATTTAACTGCTAGTATCCACTTATGAATGACTACATACCATGTTTGCCTTTCTAGTTCCATCCATTTGTCTGCAAATTTCATGATGTCATTTTTTAAAGGGCTCAGCAATACTCCATTGTGTAAATGAATTACATTTTCTTTATCCCTTCTTCAGTTGAAAGACATCTAGATTGTTTCCTGTTTCTGAATAAAATTGAAATGAATATAGTTGAGCAAGTGTCCTTGTGGTAGGATGGAGTGTCTTTTGGGTATGTGCCCAGGATTGGTATAGTTGGGTCTTAAGGAAGTTCAATTCCCAACTTTCTCAGGAATATCCATATTGCGATTGTGGCTGTACAAGTTTGCATTCCCATCAGCAATGGAGGAATGTTTGTTCCCCTTGCTCCACATCTTTACCAGTGTGAGATGCCATTTGTGTTACTGATCTTAGTCAGGAGAACATGGCCCATGTACTCAACTGATCAAAACTCATAGGGGCTCACAGAGACTGAAGCAGTAAGCACAGAATTTATATGGGTCCGCACTAGGTTCTCTAATATATCTAAAAGTTGTCTGGCTTGGTGTTCTGCTGAAACTCCTAAAAGTTGGGGGTGGGGGAGTGTCAGATCACTTTACCTACCCTTGGAATCTTTCTCTCCTGCTAGGTTGCCTCTTATAACCTTGATGTGTAGGCTGGTGCCTGGTCTTGTAACATCTTTTTATGCCTTGATTGATTGGTAACCCTTATAGTCCTGGCTCCTTTCTGAGGGAAGCAGGGTGGCAGGGTGGGAGATTGGGGGAGGAGTGGATCTAAGGGATTGAGATGGGGAAGCTGGGAGGAGTGGACTGAGGAGAGGCTTTGTTTGGGTCCCGATGTATTGTATAAGAGAAGAAAAAATGAAATTTTGAAAAAGTTTATATCTGAACAAAATTTTTCTGTTGCACCCTTCTCAGCCAGATATGGCAGTCAAAATGCTTCTGTTCCTATTAGTGTCAATGTCTTGGGTTTTGTTTAAATCCATTTTAGGTTTTCCATTACAACTTCTCTCTCTCCTTCTCTCTCTCATTTTCAAGATAGGGTTCCATTGTTTTAACTCTAGTTGGTTTGGAACTAACTCACTCTGTAGAACAAGCAGGCCTTAAACTCACAGAGATCCACCTGCCTCTGCCTACCAAGTGCTGGGATTAAAGGCATAAGTCAAAAACTACCCAACCATCACCTTGTCTCTTTTTAAAATGAAGTTATTATAAGAAATCTTATTCCACAATACTTCCACCATTTTTAAATCATATCAACATTAGCATTTGGATAGATTATGTAAATTTAAAATGTCATTACCAACATTTCCCCCTATCACGTTCATCTTTTGCAATGTCTGAGTTCTGATTTATTGTCCAGTGAGTATTATAATTCTCGGATTATTTTCTCAAAAACATGGTGATAGATTGAATCCATGAATAATTACAATGCTGTTCCTTTTCACCTACAGATGAGAAGTGATTTTAAACTGGCTTCCTTTTTCTTAGTAGATAACATTTCACAGCTGCTGAGTTTTGTATTATAAATACATGAGAAATTAGACTAACTTTCAAGTATAAATTCTTTGCTCTTAAAGAAGCTTATATAAGACTTTCTATTTACTATTGGAATTCAAAATTTTCATCAGGATGTATCTACGTAAATGAACTTTTTTATTAATCCTCTCTGGGACTCGGGAACCTCGTCAATCTTCAGGCTCACATCTTTCATCAGATAAAGAAAACTTTCATTATTTGTTTAAATATTACCTCTCCGCTATAATTTCCTCTGTTTTATTATAGAATCTCTTTTTATACACTTGAACATTTTCTTGCTGCTGTTCTCAGTAACTCACTGTTTTACCAATGTCTGTTATAATTTATACCATTTCTATGTAGTTTACAGTTGTCTGTATATCTCAATCATAAAACATTTTTACATAAAATATTAAAATATTTAGTGTAAAAGTATTTTCTTGTTATTTGTTATACTGCTGTGTGTGCAGTATGTACATGTGTGGTCCTGTGCTTTCCTGGTTGTGATCATAGAGATCAGGGTATCATGTTGAGAGCCCCATTCTATCACTTTCCACTTTACTTATTTAAGAAGTAAAGTGAAGCTTCTGCTTTGGAATATGTTCACAGGCAAAGTACCTTCCAGGATCTGTCTGTCTCTTGTCTCCCAATGCTGGCATTACAGGCATAGCAGTTTATTGGTTTGTTTTCCACAGGTTCTATGAATTTGAACTCAGGTGCTCATGTTTGTCCAATGAGCACTTCTACTCATTGTGCCATCTCTCCAGCCCTCTACAGTTTGTTTTTTTTTTTTTCATTTATCGCTTCTGATATTTCCATCAGTCTTAATTCTCAGATAACTTTTCGTTTTCTTCCTCCTTTGTTTTAAGTTATCTGGTTTTATTCCTTATTTGTTCTTTCAAGCACAGTAACATGAAGGTTGAGTAGGTGAGGAGTTAGACATTAGTAACCAGGACAATCTGACAGTTTTGTCTCTTGGATAAGGAGAGAGGTAGAATAAAGAGAGATACAGATGATCAGGATGACCTTGTGGTTAGACATCCTTTAAGCTTCACGTATATTATTTCTACCACATCAGAAACCTAAGTACAACATTTTTCCAGTTGTTACACATAAGCATGTGTGAAAGTTTGTGTTGTGTAAACATGCTGGTTTTGTTATAGTACTGTTCAAATTGTGGTATTGATCCTACCAAACTCACAGACTTTTCAAGAGAACCATGGGAAGAAATACCCAAGAACTACACACTGTAACATTATCTCAAACCAAAGCTTTCCCTGGTAGTACAATATGTTGTGTGTGTGTGTGTGTGTGTGTGTGTGTGTGTGTGTGTGTGTGTGCATACATATGTACACACATATATAATATATATTAAAATATATATTATACTATTTATACTATATTATTATACATATATGCAATGATTTCTGATAATTCCACCCCACTCATTCTAATATAACTTTCAGTCTCATAATTACCCCTTCTTCTGTGCAAGATGCCGTCCTTTATTTGTATCTTTTCTTTTGTGATCCATTACTTTTAATTAAGGACATTGGTGTAAGCATAGAATTAGACTATCCACTGGCATTTTAGAAATTCACAGTGGTTACATTGAAGACAACGATCTATAGTCCTCAGAAATCATTGGAGACCAAAATTTTATCAGGAAAGAGTAGGACCCTTTGAGCATCTCTCCCACTTGTGACTGACTCTTGATGGGCCCTGTCTCTTAGAGGTTCAGTATAGGCACCTTCAGCTGCTATGAGACCATGGTTATTGTGGCTATGCCATTTTAAAGACATTATTTTGAATCTTTTATTTCTGCGTTCTGGATTTTAGATTTTTTCGACTCTCTCTTCCATGATGTTTCTTAAAGCATAGAGGGGATTCAAAAAATTCTTGTTTAGGACTTCTCACTAAAAATTCACTCATTATCATCTCTTTTAACATCTATGGGGCCCACTGAGAGTAGCATCTTTCTATAAGAGTAAACCAGAATGTTTAGAAGGCATTTTGGCATCATGTCAATTCAACAAAGCTACAGTAATAAGTTATCTTCAGGACCTATTATTTCCTCAGCAATGAGTTTTTGACTATATTCACCTTATCAGATATTAAGTCCTTTTTATAGAGGAAGTATCATATCTAGGAAGAGAGTAGTTGGTTGCCCCCATTAAGTCTTGTGCATTTGTTGCACAAATGGTCACACCCTGCTTGGAAGGTTGTTATTGTTAGATTGTAGGGTTCACATTTGAGTAAGACCATATATATCTTTTCTCGAACAGCAATGTACATAGCACCTTCTGATTTCACCAAAGCTAGGTGCTTGCTGGAATATAGTAGTCGCTACGGGGGCAACTAAAATGACAAGAACAGATAAAATCAGGGTCTCAAAAGATCCTTATATTTATCACCCACAATGACAAATTGGGAGTGACCCTTATATAAAAAATTTAAAAAGCTACCTTAATGTAACTGCATCAGAGAAGTAATAATAAAATCATTTGATTCAGCAATCACAAACCAAGTCTCCTATGTCTATATAGTTTATCTTGACATCATCTAGTCATTATGCTTTTGATAAGAAGTCAATAACATTTTAAAAAATGTTTCCAGTCAATTAGTGACATCCATAGTTAACTCCTCTCCCATAGTATGATGCTGGGCTTATTTTTGAAAGGGTCTTGAATGGAATACTATCTGCCTCCACCTCTTGAATGTTGGGATTACAAGTGTGAACTGTCTGGCCTAGATTTCTTATCTCTATATATTATTTGTGATATACATCTTTATTCTCATATGTAGTTTGAGTTTGCATATTCATATTAGTATACTAGATTTGATTCTGTACATATAACAGAATCTATTTACCCATGTTTGTTCTGACAAGCATTTGGGTAATTCCCATTGGAAATTAAAAATTATAGTAATGAAGCGAGTTTAAGAGAACATAGCATACATCCTTTCTAATACCAAAGGATAGTCACACATTCAGCTTCAGTAAATTCTGATTTTTAAAATGTCAAAGTTTCCGTCAGTCACAACCTTTTCTTTCAAATTAAAATGTCTACATGTTTCATTAGTGTTCCTTCCATAGATGTATTTTATGCTAGAGAGAAGTGTGACAGGAAAGAATGCTCATACTTGCTGAACTAAAGCCTCTATATTTCCAGAAATTTTCATATATTTTATTTATTTCAATATAAATAGATTATTACATATACCACATATGTATGCATTTATTTGTTCTTGTATATAAACATATATAATCTTCCCATCATTTCAAACTAGAAATAACAGAATATGTGTTCACATTTGTACTTTAGTTCTTTTTTAATAAAATAATTTTATTGTGTATATTCAAATGATTGTTTTATAAAAATATACTTAAATTTTTTATTGTAGTTTAGAGAAGATACACTAACCATTATCTCATATGCATATTCATTTTCACCTGCTTAAATCCCCTCCTGTCAAGAGGATTTAAAAATCTATTTGATAAAAAGCCTCAGTGTAATATATCATTATTAATTACGATCTTCATGTGGTGCTCTAGGTGTTGACGTAGATTCATCAAATGTAGCTGTTGGTTTGGGCAAACATAATTTATTCTTTGGCTAGTTATATCACTGGTTGCCTAGAGTCCTGGAGCAATAAAGTGTTTTGCCCTGTTTAAAGTCTAGTTTTAGTCCTTGAACTGGAAGGCTTTAGCCTTCATATAATCTAGAACATTTAAACTGCTAGTCCAAACCTAAAATGCTTCAGTCTCAGCCTCTGAGACCTACTGCTGAGTGAACAATTTTTACTAGCTCCTTCTGAACTCCCATTCTTCTGTTTAGGCTCAAACTCTTATCCAAGCTGCCTAGATCAAACTGACCTTCTGTGCCCGCTTATGTTTCTGACCTTCTTTTCTGACTCTGGCAAACTCAATCTGCCTCTCTGACTGGCTCAAACTGAACTGCTCTGCTCAGCTGCAAACTGATAAACTCTTCTTATCTCCCTCTGTATCTCTCCCCCAATCTGCCTGATCACCTTGCTTGCTGTAACTGACTCTTCTGTCACTATAACTCTCTGCTGCTCTAAACTGAAAGCCAACCTTATATAATGTAAGAGTGGGGTATATTCACACTCTGACTCATTCTGCTAACTCTTCCTCTGATTAGTCACTTTGTCTGCCATTCACTCTGACTCATCTCAGAGGTCACTTCCTGAGTGACACTGACTCCTGAGCTGCCTCCTGTGTCTGCTTCCACATTCTGTTTATCTTAGGGATCAAAGGCATGGACTACTAATGCCTTCTGAATACTCCAATTAAAGGATTTAAGGTGTATCTACACGTTCCATCCAGACTACACAGGCCTCTGAATGTAGACCTCAGAATGTAGACCCTATTTTCACAAGGACTGCCTTTCTATATTGTGCTAAAAACCTTCTTATTTATTCATCCTACATACTTGATACTTTATATACTTTGATCAGTTATCTTTATTAATATAAAGATATAAATCTTGTCATATTTCACATAACTAGTTTATAAGGGATGCTGTTTCTGCCTATACCTTCATCTCATAATTCTCTTTTAGAAACAAGTAATATTAGAAGACTTAAAGGGATTATAGATATTGAAAATCAAGCTGAAGGTAATTTTAAATAATTTTAAACATTTAATTAAAGTGGCCTTACATATGTTGTATTTATTATAAAACAACACATGCAGCATTATTGTTGGATATATATACAAATTTTAAGCATGTTTCTAGCCATTGAGCTTAGATGGGTTTCTCATTTAATTTGATATGACATCATTTTGTGACTTCTTCTTCCTTATCTACTACACCAGAGTAGATTACATGCTGCATCTGTGGTCAGAATATCTCCTCCATTGTGATTGTTGACTAGCATATCTTTGGGGTATGATATCACTTTTATGTGGCATATCAGCTGTTCAAAACTCATTTACGTATGCTTTAGTAGTGCAATCCCAAACTTTGGATTGGATGCCTATGTATTCCTTGTATGTTTAATTCTTCTGCAACTATGTGCTATTCAGAAGATGGATGATGCCTTTAAAGTGGTAGAAATACACATCTATGCCTGTTAAAGACAATCTGTTGTTTATTGGTTATCAATTAGGTTGATATTAGGGTCCTCCTGTTTACCTACAAGTGTTTTTGTTGCTTTTAGTACAGCTGCCAACTTAAACTTTGTAAATTCAAAATAGAAATGGGCTTTCCTCACTTCCTTTCTATTGTCAAAAACCAACATGAAATGATTGGAAAATGGCTAAGGATGATGGATAGGAAGGAAGTAATAGCTGCCTGGTAATGGGCAAATTATTAATACTGAGAGTAAATTGTCAGAACTTTTGTCAAAGAATTTGTCTGTCACTAGAATGTCAAAATGGGAAAACTTAAATTTTATCCTGCATAAACTGTAAAGGCCAGACAGCACAGTAAGAATTGTGGACTTCCCAGAAGTACCTTAGCAATGATTTGAGAAAAGGCTCAAAAGATTGTTTAAGTTATTTTTATTTTGTAAGACTACACAAAAAATCTATTTACTAAACTACATGAATACTCCCAGCACATCCTCCCAGAGAAAGCTAAGTGATAAAGAATATACTATTAAATTCAAAATAGATAAATAGACTGGCACATTTTGCTTGACTTGTGTAAACCAAAAATGACAAAGAAGAGGCAAGCAAAGAGCTGGAGATAGACCTCAAGGGGAAAGTCATGATTCTTTGTCTAGTTTCACAGCCCAGTTCAGTTTTCAGATTCTACACTGGCTGATTGAAATAGAATCTATAACATTTGTGCTGGAAGCCTTGTAATCATATTTTCCTGTCATTCACACAATGAGTTGTCATTTAGTTTCAATATGTTTGCTTTTTAAGTTTATCATGGAGAAAGGGTACCCTTAGCACCATTTTTTGTCCTTGGTATACAGTATATAAGTACATCAAGTAATTAAAAATCCATCATCGCCTTTGCTAAACACGAGGTTGCAAATAGCCAAATGATAAATGGCAGCATGGGCCCAGTTCATCTCACAGTGAGTCCATTAGATCTATATGGTGATCATTTCCTTGGTTGATGAGTAGGAACTCAGGATGTATGTAAGTCCTGTATGGTAGGATTCTCCTATTGACTGCTTGCCTTTCAGCAAAAGAGATGATATAGAAAAGAAATCCCACATGAAGCATTTGAATGTTTTGACTTTGGAAAATATAGTAAATGGGAAACATTATTCTAATCCAAATCAGAAGGGTTAAAAAAAAAAAAAAAAAAAAAAAAAAAACATGACATACAGGAAATCTTAAGTGACTGTAATGTTTTCCTTGGCAAAAATAAATGAAAGAATAAGTCACTGTTAAAACTATAGGAGACATCTTTAGTGAAAAAGAGAACTTGCTGCTTCTTCACAGGACTTGAGTTTAGTTCCCAGTGCTCATGTCAGGTAACTCAGTACTACCTGAACTACCTGAACATCTAGTTACAGGAGACCCAATATCCTCTTCTAATTTCCCATGTAAACCCCTACACAAATGAAAATAAATCTCATAAAGCCCTAGAGAAGTCACTGTATGACTCCTACAAAAACCAGAGGTTTAACTCTTTTTTGTGAACTATTTAAAAATTAAATATATATAGCCCAAGCATAGGCGTAATATTTTCATGAACATAGATTAGCACAGCTTCTGGTATTTAGTTTTCTTTAATAATCTGTAAAATATATTATTTTCTTCTTGTTATCCCAAACAATTTAGATTTATTTGGAAAGGGTGACACTATAGAGCCAAAGTATACATTTAACACAATCCTAATCTTTTCTTTAGCTTAATAGGACAATGAACAGAATGGATGTTTTTATGGTATTGCAGAGAAAATCAGGTCATGTACATTGGATTAATGGCAATACTTCCTTATACATTCAGAGCTGAAAATGTCAAGTATTTTGTATGTTCTAGTAAGTTACAGAAATTTCAGAATGGGAATACAAATGTTGAACAAATTAAATGTTTTGATTACTGTATTAGTCACTTTCCTTTTGCTGTGGTAAAACACCATTAAATTATTCATCTATATAATATGAATTATAATTTTACACCATTTAAAATACAATAGATATATATTAAGTGCATCTGTGGAACTACCTTTAAATATAATTCCTTTGTCTAACATCAATATCAATTCACTGAAGAGGCATCAAGGTTAGGTGTTACAGCCTGGAATCTATTCTAGGAAGAAGTAATTTCAACAGAACAATATTTTTGAGCAAAGTGTGGGCTCTTCTTTCCTTCTACTAGCTTATAAAAGTTATAATCAAGGAGTTACATTGCCAAGAAATATATACCCTCTAGAAATTTTGACTCATGTCCTACTTCTGTAAATTGTTCAGAGATAGCACTACTCAGGTAGATAACAGATAACATGAAGCTTTGAACCAATAAGTGTGTCAATTTTCAGACTGAGCAATTATATAATGCAATTATATAATTTATAACATATAATATAATTTTTAACAGATAACATGAAGCTTTGAACCAATAAGTGTGTCAATGTTCAGACTGAGCAATTATATAATGCAATTATATAACTGAGCAATTTCTATATAATATGCATTATAATAGCAGGTGGAACTTTGGAGAACATTTATAACAAATCATTCATAACAATTATTTATATAGATATTAATTCCCTTGCAGACTATTCAAATATATTCATTAAAATATTTCTTAAACCAGATTTTATGAAGTAATGAAAAATAATTGTATTTGGTTGGGCAATTTTTCTATACACTCTAATTTTTCTCGTGTAATTCACAATGCATATATTAGTGTCAAGAGTATTTTTTGTATAAAAAGATATACATATTGGTTATCTTCAAGAGGACTGGAATTACTAAAGAATTATTTTTGACATTACTTTTAGTAATACTGATATTTAGTATGTTAAAATTTTAGACCAATATAAGCTTAAAATATACATATCTTGTTGAAATCACTAACCATCACAGTATTGTTCCAATTTTGTAGAATCTATTGATTTTTGTCTTAATAGTTAATAATCATTGTGTATCTCTTATTAATCTTCTGAGTTGATATTGACTCATTATCAGATACTCAAATACTTCTTCTAAAGATATAAAATTCAATTGACCTACAGTACCTATAAGAAATTGCCTTCCAGACACCATGTGTATGAAAAAAAATCTATAAATATTCAGATTTCTTACCTAAAATGACATATTATTTTAATATAATCCATCCTTTTCATCCTATATAGTTCCATTCATTTCTAGCTTACACTTTAAATAGTTTATATTTAGTGAATTATATTATTATAATTCATATGCTATATAGTTATTATATTGTATTATTTCAGGATAGTAACAAGGAAAAGCCTCTATATGTTCAGTATAGAAACAATGTTTTATGAATACTTTTGATTGATTGTTGGTTGAGTCTGGACATCAGAGAGCCATCAATATAGATATCTGTATGTATCAGGGTGATGATTTACTTCTCAAATTATACCAGTGGAATTCATTGGAAAACCAATGACATAAGAAACTAGTTGACATTAGATTTAAAGCTTGCTTATGAAGAAAGATAATCCATGTATTCTGTACTAATTAAGAAATAAAAGTATTACATAAGTATGTGAAAAACTGGCCTCTGATTAAGTGCATAGAGCAATAATTTAATGAGCACAGATGGGGCACCAAGCTGATGGTTCAGCCGAAGGCTATCACATATGGTTGTGCAATTTGGTAACAGTTCAAAGCAACCTGGCTGATAGAACTAGCAACGGCTGACATCTAACTCTGTGCTGCTTACCAAGCTATGAATATCCATGTACTTGGAGACAGTTGTCCTGAAGTCACTCCAGGGTGCTGTATATATGTGGAGAGATAATTTCGGCCCCCTCCTAAATTTCCAATTATTTCATTTAGTCTATAGCAGGACAAAACATTGCGTAACTATTTGTTCCATCTTTGCACAGTGCTGAGAACTGAGAGAAAATTTTGGGTAAAAATTTTATATTAAAGGATGGCTTTGATATTTATTAAGAGAACTATGTTGTTAATCCAGTTAATACATGAACAAAATTATACTGATTTATGTATATGAAAATGTTAATGTGGTCCAATGAGGAGTATTTTTGAAAATTTTTAAATTTTGATTCTGGAAACAGAGACTAGATTTTCCTGTCAAAGACTACTAAAAGCCATGCAAAATTTAAAATCTTTGAACAATAGAGACTTTCCATTTTTTAAGGAGAAGGCTCTTGTTTGACCAGAGATAACTTTACACTCCAGTATGCGGTCTGAGTTGTTATTGATTTCTGCATGTGAGGAGCCTGAAGTTTCTGTGACTCCCAGCACTGTAGCACGGCATCCTATATTTTGACATGAACCAGAACAATTACTTCTTTCATTGTGAATTGTAACCTAAATCCATGGCTTCAGGTACTAACTATTCAATTTTTTTTTTCCAGCTGAAAGGCAACAACTGAAATTACTTCCAGAATGAATCTGTTTTATGTTTTCCAAATATCGAATACCAGAAACAGAATTGAAATAGTTTATTGCCCAACATCACAGAAGATAGAGAAAGACAAGAGTAGACGTAATTCTGGATGATAGATAAATAGCATGAGAAAACGTGAAAAAGAAACAATTGTTTCATAAAGTTTTGTTTGTTGAAATTAAATGTCAAGTTTGTCACCTGTTGATTAGAGGGTTATTTTGCATTTAATATATTAAAAGCACAGTCACCTGTCATTCAGCAAGGCTCTGTGTATGTAGAATGAGAGATTTGAACATTAGGTATATGACCTCCAGAAGTTTATTTCATTTATGTAGGACTGAAAAGCATGGTAATCAAATATAATTTTAATAATCACACAAGATAAGGAATAAACCTGAAATTCCAAACAGCTAGCATGGAATGAAGTGCCCATATTATGAAAATACAATACAGTAGGGCACAGTTTTCTGTGAGCACAATTTTTGAGATGAGAGATTATGATTGAGATAGATTAGGAAGCTCTTGCGTTTTTCACAGGTCATGTAAATTGAAACTGAATACATATTAGAAACTCAAATAATGCAAAAGCAAATATGATGACATAGAACTTATGATATAAAACATGTTACTATAATAAAATAGAAGAAACAGATACAAAAATGTGATTAATAGAATTATTAAAAGTTAATGTGATACAATATGAAGTCTCTGTTCTTTTACTTTCAGCTGATGCTCTGCATTGGCTATTTTACTTTTAAACCTGTAAAGAGTAATTCATTCTGAAATAGTACAGAATTTTTATTTTCCTTTAAAATATTCTACCTCCATTTTTGACTAACAAACTGATTTTACTTCTGGTTTTGTTTTATTTTAGTGTCTTGATAGAAATTTTGGAAGCAAAGATTACATTTCCTTTTCTTGCTTACAGCAGAGAATAGATGAATGCATCATTAGGAAATGCCCAGCACACAGACCTAAGAACTTTCACATTCCTCATTTTAGTCCGACAAACTTACCCTCACATTTTACTTTATTTCCTTTCTGCTGGCAATATATTATTTCTAATATTGAAAGTGAATTCCCCACATAGAAGGTATTATTAAACCTTGTTCCTATGACAGGTCATCAGAGAGAAGTGGAAGTTTTTTATTCTTAGGGACTTTATTTTTAACTTATACTTTTTTATCACACAGGGGCTTGCACAGATGAAGGTAACTTGAGTGGTTGTCACGATCAACAAGGACTACAGAAAATAGATGCGAGCTATTATAAATACAAACATCAAGTGGACAGACCAAAACCCAAAGTATATGGACAACACAAATTAGATTGAATTGCTGAATAATCAATACTAATAATGAGGATGAGAATGATGATGACAAAGAGGATGGGGAGGAGGAGGAGGAGAAGGGGGAAGAAGAGGAGAGGGACGAGGGGGAGGAGGAGAGACAATGTAGGGTGGATAGGGAATTGTAGGAGTGGATCAGGAAAGAGTAATGGAAATGTTGTAAATATGTTTAAAACTCACTGTATGAAATTCTCAAATAATAAATAAAATGTTTTAAAAAATTAGCTGATATGGCAAGTCATTCTAGGAGAAATCTACATTGATTTAAAAAGTAAAAAGTATTGAAAGCTGTGTGTTTTGTTAACGCATTAAAGATGAATGACTATTTTTCCATATAAGCAGACTTGAGTTCCTTCTGTGTATCTTGCATTAGCATTATACTTGGTAAGGAAAAAAAAAAAAACGTGAAGTAGGAAAACAAATATGTAAGAAAAAGATTGGATAATTACAAAACTAGGGACTGGGTTAACTGTACTTGATGACTGTCCTAAGTTCTAGAATCAAACTTCTACACTTAATAACCTTACTTATAATTTGATTAAAGAACAGGGAGTACAATGGCAATTACACTTAATTACTAATGCAAATTTACTTTATTCTGTCTCACGTAATTTCATTAAGCATAAATATATTCAGATTCCTCAATTTTGTCTAAAGCGCGCATATTTTCAGATGGATAGTCTAAACATTTAAATGCTGACATGTATCTTCTTAAGGATAAGGACAAAAGTAACAATGGTACTTGTGATTCACCAGGTTAGACTCATTTGTTTATATAGAACAAACAATAACAGCTTAAAATCGGCTCAAAGTTAAATGTCATTTAGTGTTTTTAATGTTATACACATACTTCAGTGCTGCTAGCACAGTAGCTTGGTGGGACTAGCCCAGAGCTAAGAGGGGGTTGAAGCATGCCTTGAACCCAAATTTTTTTCTTTCTGAGAAGGGTAGGTGTTTGGCTGCTAACCCTTTTCTTACTTTAAGAGCTAGCAAAATTCCCTCAGACACTGACATGCCTTAGGTCACTAGTCACTGATAAGATCCTGCCTATCCAAGGTAGGTGGTCTGGTTAATGTTTATTTGAACACTGTGGCTGGAGGGTCTTGGGTTGGCCTTCTCCTCCCATAAGACCTTATAAGGTCTCTTCCTCTGACCCCTGTGAGACCTCTGTCTATGCAAAAGAGGCCTCTTCAGGCTTTTGGCCCCAGCCAATGACAATACGACCATCCTGGTCTGTTTGTGAGCTCCCCACATGCAAATGGAGCTACCCTAGTAACACTGCCTTAACCAATGAGCTCATAACACATAAGGACCCCCCCTTTCCTCTCTACCCTGTAAATGTCACTTCCCCTGCTTCAATAAACTGAGCTGTATACACTGACACTGCCTCCACTCAAGATCTTTGAACCCAGGATGGATCCCAGCCTGTGCTCTACTCCTCATTGCTGAGCTGGTGGTCAAAGACTTGGCTATCTCCTGGGAAGGGACCAGAGAACAAGAACAGTAGCTTACTCTTGCTATTTGGTATTTAAGCTTTGCTTAGTTATATGTTCTGCATACGAAATGGTATGTCTATCCAATTATGTCTATTAGTCATAGCATTCATCTATTTCCATCTAATTGCAACACTAACGCAACTCCTTATTCTGACTCAGCTTCAAACTGTAGCACTTTTCTGATACACCCTATCCTAATGCCTGTCTTCAGTAATCTTCAACAAATTTTTTAAAAGCCTGTGGCTGCATCTCACCCTCAATGAGCCAGTGCCTTCTAGAGGCCTTTGGTTGAAGACTGAGATTCAAGCAGACGATTAATTCTCTGAGATCTGTACAAAGATACAATTACTGTTTTGTTCTGACCTTTATTAGTATGTAATCAATTAGTTTATTTTTCCCCCTTGATTTCAATCTTCTTAATGTTTTCCTGAAATACAGAAACATATAATTTGAGGTTAACCGTAGTCTCAGGATTTGTTTGCTTCCTAATCCCATCCTCTGAGACAGCCTTTGTAGAATTGATTACTGACATTTACAACACACTTTGAACTCTTGTAATGTCAGACGCATTAGATCCTGACTATTGAGAATAAGCTTTTTAAAAAGCTCTTCTCTTCTTTTGTAGAATATAGCCAGAAAGTTTTAGTACATAGCTAAAGAAAACTAATTTTTTTTTTTTTACTTTTTATAGACAGAATATAAAATACTTGAGGATCCATAGTTTTAGGAAGACATATAATTTATTATTCTACTAAAACATATAGTTTTTAAGAAACTTGGCTTTAGTTTTACAAATGTAAAAATGGACAGTGAATTCATATGTGATTGTCTGTTTTAGAGAACGAATTGAGTTTTAAAAGTATACAGTAGCTACAGAAGTATATATGAACACGATATTCATATACAATGTAAGAAAATATTTGAGATTCTATGATGCTCAGGACCTGTGTCACTTTCTTCAATATCTTTTTGTTGTTGTTGTTGTTGTTTTTTGTTTTTTGTCACTTTTCAAGACAGGGTTTCCCTGTTGTATCTCTGGCTGTCCTGGAACTCACTCTGTAGACAAGACTGGTCTCGAACTCACAGAGATCTGTCTCTCTCTGCCTCCTAGGTGCTAGGATTAAAGACATGCACTACCACTGTCCAGCATAATCTTTTAAGTTTCTTTAAATAAAATAAATATTGAATTTGCTAATTTCTAATATCTTTGAAATCTATACCCAAAAGTGAGTTGTTCTCGTTTTAATGAAAAACTTTAAATCACAAGACAGTAATATTATTTTCTATTTTTAGAAAATCTACTCTCAACATTTTGCCATGCACGGTAATGTTTATTAAGATTCTATACTCCTTTGTGGTGAGAATAGTTTGCATATTCTAAAATATAAATATTTATAAATATTGGTAATGGTTATATTATATTACATGTTAAGGCTTTTGATTCCAAATTAAATAATGATTTTGATTAGGGAGTTGGTTATTGAGAAACCGCTGACTGGAAGGAAACCTATAATAAATAGCACCATGTGTTACAAGAGAAATAATTCACTATGCTTTATCTCAAACTATACATTAAACAAAACATAACTATATTACCTTTATCTTTACTAGTCCTCAGTATATTTTCTATAAACAAACTATCAGCTATTCAAAATTTGAAAAAAATCTAGTGATCTTTAAAATAATAGGTCAAAAATGTATGGACCTAGTAATAGTTTCCATTCATATTGTAACAAAAATGGTAATGTGATATATAACAGAGCAATGAAAACCAGTAGAAATATTCACTGCCCCTTGGAAAGGTTCTTACTTTGTAAATACTTCATAGCATTTCTGTATGTGTTTTCTCTTTTCAAAATATTATACAATCTTATTTTCCCATCATATCCTTTTCTTTTTTCCCTTCATCCCTTTCACTCTTCTCCATTATTTCCTCTCATTCCTTTTAGGAATATCAAAACAACAATATTCAAAGACACAAAAGGAGATATATATATATATATATATATATATATATATATATATATATGAATATATATTCAGAAAACCTGTATACACACACACACATATATATATATGTGCGTTATATATATATATATATATAAAACACACGCACACACACACACATACACACACAATAAACTACTTTATATACACAAAAGAAATACACACATTTAGTATATCATGGAGTCCCTGAAGCATCCCAAATAATATTGGCTATGGCTATTGCTGTTAATTGCTCACCATAACTTGAGGGTAAGAATTAATTACTAAAAATGTCGTACACATTGGCCATAAGACATAAAGAAATGAAGCCTGAACTGCCACAGTGTCAGCTGCCCCTTTGCAGATTGTTATGGGAGAAAGGTCATCAACACACTTATACAACTGTTTTCATTGATACTAGTCAGGTGAGATGAGCCCATCAGTCCAATGGTGGAGAGTCTTTCTTACTGCACTTGATGGAGAAGGAAGATGAGTTGGGAATAAGAAGGGGATTATGAGGCGTGGTAGGGGAATAAAAAGGAAATGGCAGTGAATTACAACTGGAATACATTATGTACATGTATAGAAATGTCATAATGAAGCATATCATTAAGAATAATTACTATACAAATAAAACATTTATGAGCTCATATGTAAAATATTATATTGAACTTAATGATCACAGAAAAAATATAACATAAAAATAATATCTGAGCTGTAAATAAATAAAAAATACCATGGTGCCCTCATGGAAACGGTTACACAGAAGCTGTATGTCGAAGGCACTTCAAACCCCAGCTCTGACATGGAGGGCTGGCAGTATCCCTGGCCCACCTCATTTAGAGTCTCTGCACTTATACCACAAGCCACAGCAAAACTTCACTCCCTTCAAAGGACGGGCTACAATTGACAGAATTGCTTACTTAAGTGCCTGTCCCAGCAACCTTGTTTTAACCAATGCCATTACCCCCGAGTACCTAGGGATCCTCCCCAACTTGGACACTGTAAAATACCACGACTGACCCTTGCATTAAACTTGAGAGAATGTTCACTGACAACAGTCTCCTGGAATTCTTTGCTTTCTATTGACTCTTGGTTCCCTCGACTTGAGACCTGCCAGGGTAGTTCAGCCACATTCTATGCTTTTCTTTTCAGGGGCTAGGTGAAGTGGCCATATAGCCTAGCCATGTGCCAGGAAGGGAAGTAGACCCCCACAGGAACAGAGATAGAGAAACAACCCAGCAGAATATATAAAAAATCAGAAACACAAAAGAAAATGTAGGATTTAGTTCTTATTTTTTTATAATAACCATGAATGTATCGTAAAATTATTGAATTTCCCAATTTGAATGTATATATCAGGTGGAGAGATGGATTATGAACATATCCAACTCTCCTCTAGAAGCAACAAACTTCCTTCACTGATGGAAAGTGAAAGCACTGAGGAAGTCTTCTACAAGGCAAGAAGGTTAAGTGGGATTTGTGTATCTCACAAATATTAGTTTTTAAATAAAAATTTGTAAAGAATTATAAAAGGAAATATTACATAAAAATTAAGGGATTAATTTAGTAAAAAGGAAATAGTAGTGATTACAAGTATCTGAGTATCTTTCATTAGTACAGTTCATGAATGATCCAAAAATTATTGGACACAAATATAAAAACGAATATTCACTAAATGAGTTTTCAATTTTTTTACTAAAAAAATTGTATGTATGTATTTTATATAATTAGTTAGCCATGAAACAAAGTCTAGACTAAATTTGAAAAACAGCAAAGCAGTTTGGATACTGGAGTGTTTAGAGGGAGAAAAGGTTATATGTAGATGTAGACGTAGATTCATGACAGATGTAGATGTTGATTTAGGGGAAAAGGCTTTTATTCTTTGTCTGATTAAAACACAGGTCCTAGTACTAGATTGCTGGAGCTTTTCAGCCTCCATACAATCTACTCTTAAGCCCAGAACTAGAAGGTGTCAGCCCCAATAAAGTCTAAAACATTTAAGCCTCCACTGATGACTGAACCTTACCACTGCTAATTACCTCTGAATTTAGACTCTTCAGACAGCTTTTGTTGTCTCTGTGAGCTCTCACTGCCCCATTCTGGCTGCTTCTGTAACTCACTGTTGTATCTGCTTTTCTGTAACTATGTAACTGTCTCTTCTGCAGCTCTGAGCTGGGAGTCCACCTTTCTCTCTTGAGAGTTGAGCATATTCTTACTCTGCCTCACTCTACTACCTCTTCCTCTGATTTGTCACTTTGCCTGCCATTCACTCTGACTCATCTCATACTTCACTTCCTGTGTGACTCTGACTTCTTCTAAGCTCTACTTCCTGTCTGCTTCCATACTGCTTCAGTATTATATCTGATATCAACTGATATAACACTGATATCAGTTGATATCAGATATAATTATATCAGATATATTTGTATTATATCTGATACCAAATGGAACTAACAGATATCTAGGGAAGATTCCACCTAAGTGACAAACAAATAAACATTTTACTTAGCAGCATGTACAAGAAAAGTTTCCCAAAATATTAACTACAGAAGTATTTGTTAACATAATATTCAAATTAATGAGGCAATTCAAGAATTTGGAGAAAAAAAAGAACAACCAAACTCAAACATAGTGTAGAGTAAGAAGTGATAAAAATCACAACACAGCATTATTGAAAAACAAACAAAGAAAAGCAACACAAATATTCATTGATCTGGTTCTTTGATGAATACGATCCACATATACGTGTATGAAGACATTGCATTATAATTCTTAAATTTGTGCAATAACTATTTCAATTAAAGTAATTTAAAACTTATTTCAGTAACATGGAATAAGAAACATAAATTCAATTCATGGATTAGTTCACAGTTAATTTATGGAATTGGTATAGATAAAAATTCTTAAAAAAATATATGTCCAGAAAGTCTCATAATAGAAAGTGAAGAAGAGGAAAAGGTATTTTATATTTAGGAAAAAAGTGTTTTTCTTGAACAATGTTCAGATGTTCAACTTTATACAATTAAACATATCTTTAATTATTGAAAGTACTTCTTAGAAAAAACTGTGCTTCTCATATTAAAGTTACTGAATGCCAAGTTCCTGAACTGTCTTGGATTATAAAGATGTGTTTATAATGTATAGTATTATAATAGATAATCTCAATTGTTAATTTGATGAGATCTACAATCAGCTGGGTCTCTGGGTTACCTGTGGGGGATTTTACTGCTTAGGCTAATCCTAGTGTGAATGTCCACCCTCTGTGGGTGGTACCATTCCCTGGGGTGAGGGATCCCATTATGTAGAAAAAGGAGAAAACTATCTAAGCCTACACAGTAATTGCTCTGTTTCTGGATTATGGATGCCACTTGACTAGCTGCCTCAATTAGTAATGTTTGAAATTCCTGCCAGAACTTATCTTAACCAAGAACTGTGAACTAAACTAAACCTTTCCTCCCTTAAATTGATTTTGTTATAGCATTTTATTACAGCAACAAGAAAAGAAACTGATACAAATAAATACAGCAGATTTTAATTTTTGTCAAATATTAGTGTTAGGAAACGTCACTAAATTGTTGTCTTTTGCTAAAGAATACTTTATTACGTAGCCTACATTTCCACCTGCCCTGGAGAATTATGCAGGCATTGAACAGCACTGTGTTGGCTATTGTCTGTACTGCTGCTATCAATCAATTTTAGCTCCATGACTTTGGACAAAGTCACACCATCATGTTTCTCCAACATGAAGCAGAAAGTCTTCACCTCATGGTTTTGTTCTCTTTAGTGTCAACCGTACTAGAAGTAATTTGGTTTTTTGTTTGTTTGTTTGCTTTTTTCCTCTTGGGCCAAATTTTAAATAGATATCACACATTTTTTTTCTGTATTTTACCAGTGTCAAGCTGTCTTAGATCAGTCAGGGTTCTTAGAACGTCTATATTTTCCTGTAAGTAACAGGTGAAGTCCATAAATACCCAATGCCAATTACTGACACTTTTCTCTTATTTATTTCTGTGTCAATCCAGGTTACAATTAAATCATTATATATTATATCTGTGTATATATATATATAAATATATATATATATATATATATATATATATATATATGTAGTTTGGGGGAATGGAATGGTGCACAGGTTAATAGTTGAATGGTGCAAAGTTAAATAGTTTTTTTCATGAAAATATGGAAGAGGTTTATGCATGTTTCCATATCATTTTTAAAATTCTCTTTCTAGGAAACTTTATAGTGTAATATAATTGGATTTTCCATCTTACCTCTTTCTTGCTTCCATTTATATTTGAATTGACTTGGGTTTTTGCAAACAGGATTCAGAAAAGATGATTTTTTTTGTCAGTACTAGGAACTGAAAGTGAACCTAATAAATAATCTTCATTTTTGGACTTAGGCCCCAATTGTAATGTTCCAGGATAGCTATGAATAGGCACAACAAACTATTATAAGCTTTCTTAAAATAATTATATTTTGACAATTGTTTTCATAATTCATATATTGCTTGAAGTAAAATTTGTAGATGCCAACATTGTGTATTATTATAATTAATAATAATTAAAATATAATAATATTGACTTTTAATGATGTAAATGAACATACAAGCTAATTTGTACTCACTGGTTTGTGAAAATTTAACTACATAAGAAAAATTCAGTTTTAGAATGTCACTAAAGAATAATAGTTCTCACTATATACAAAGGCAAATCATTAAAGTACAGAAGAAAGCAATGTTAATGAAATAGCATAAAATGTTGATACTTTTCATTCCAAAAGTTATTAATTTTTTAGAATTTAAAAGTAGAACAGGAACATAAATGCATTTTATGGTAAAAATCAATATTCACTTGAAGTTTAATTTATAAATGATATTATATATTAAAAGATCTTAAAGCTATCAATTTTGGTTGACATTAATATTTACCAGGTACAGATTTATTTTATTTCAAAGATAATTTATAAATTCAAAAAGAACTTTTTAATAGCATTATTATGAGGTGGTCTTACAGGAGCCTCAGCTTGGGAACAGCCTTCATATAGAGACAGCATATTCCTCTAAATAAACATTCTGTTGCCATTTGCTCCCTAACAGGGTCAGATCCCAGCATGTTCCAGGCAGTGTATTTCCTTTAGGATAAGTGCAAATGTTGGTCCAGGAATGTGAGTCTTAAACTACAAGGTAGTTATAAACAGTCATTATAAACAGAATTCTATGAATTTAATATCATCTCACTTAAATTGTCTTATTTTAATATATGTTTCTCTCCTAATATCTACTGTAAACTTATCATCTTTACTCAGATGTGTTAAATATTTTCCTTGATAATGTTCAGAGCTGAAGTGTTTTGTTTTTCTGCCAAACATATTCTTCCTGTAATATTTCCTATCTCATCATATGAGAACAAAATTTTAATTGTTAAGTGGAGAGAAATGGCTACCCTCTGTTCCTTTCTTTCATATTTACTAAGAATCCATTTACATGTTTGCCTATATCACCTTCACAATGAATCCAGAACTGCAACTGAGCCCTTTGAACATTCTGAACATCTCACTATGTCACCTGCATTGAGTTTCTAAGTTATTACAGTAGTCAAAATGTGTCATATCACTTAAAAATCTTGCTGTTGTTCAAATAAAACATCACAAACATATAGTGAAATCTGAGGGGGTGCTGCAAATAGGCATACTTAGGGCTTTTAGGAGAGTGTGAAAAAAAATTCACAATCTGGATTTTTTTATCTTATTGCATAATCCTATATCAGAAAGCACTTCAGGAAAAATGCAGAATATTAGCATTTGGAGCAAGTTCATTAGACTTCAATGGATTGCTAATTGAAGAGCACTATTTAGCGCCACACAAAGCAATATGTGCTAACATTGTAAGGAGAGTATTTTCTGCCAGAAGCCTGCAGTCACCAAATGGCCACAGTCCAGAGCTCTGGTGTTGAGTAGGGTTGGGACAGTCTAAGCTTCTGTATCAAACAAGATATATAGAAGCCAAAGCATTGGAAAAATTGAAGCAGCACAAATTACAATTTAAATTAAAAATCAAATACTGTGTGCTCATCTAAAATACTCTATTTGGTTTTATAATTTGCAGTAAAATGATATAGAAGGTATTGTCTGATTCTGAAATTTGCTATGATGTGAGTCAAAGACAAAAAAATCTATATAAACTTTGGCTCTGGTTAGGGAGTCAGAAAGTAGAATTGATAACATTTTGATCAAAACAAATCATGTTTATTTTGACTAATGTGGTATGGTAGACTACCCTAAATTTTGGTAAGATATAAATTGATTTCAATGGTTTTCCTTAAAGATAAATATATTTCAAGTATTGATTTATTGAGAAATCATTCCACTTATTTCAGAGCAAGTCAGAGACATGGCATTGTTCCTTGGTTGATTAATTTATTTCTTTATCCTATTTTTTGTAGCCCATTGAGATGTTTTTTTAGTTCATAGAGGATTTTATTAAGTGTATTTTAGTCATCTTCACCTCTCTCCCAACTCATTCCAGAAAAAAATGCTGCTTTTCTACTCCTCCAACTTTGTGCCTTCCTAAATACCCATATTACATACATGATTTGAAATACAAGTAAAATTGTCTAAGGGGACAACATAGGGAGTGGACAAAGTAGGAAGAGTGAGAAAATGGCAAGTTTGGAGATATGAGGGAATGTGTGCTACATGTAACACATATATGCACTAAAACACTGAATGATTGTGAAGTGTGTTTCTTTGTGTGGGTGTATGAAGCTCCTCCCAAAAGGTATAAAGTTATTAAATAAAAGTCTTTAAACCATTGGTGGGTTAACGCCATATAAATTGTTGATCACGGATGACTCTAAGACTGGCAATCCTATGTAGACTATCACTACTGTCCTTGATTGTCTATAACAACTAGATGGTAAGGCTCTTTTGACAAAGATAGGGTATACTTTGGTGAAGGACACAGATAAATAAAGCTGGAACTGAACCAGAAGATTCCTCCCTGGTATTTAATGTTCATACTTCCAGAAGAAGATTGAGAATTGTCATAAACAGTTTTACAGAGGTGTGGACACTGCATGCTACATCACCAAAGTGCTGGCAACATAAGTCCAATGGAACAAATAATTGTGACATGAATATTATGTTGGTATCCAATGCGGGGGTCCTGGCGGTCCAGCTCTGGCCCCCTCGAAAATGGGGGTTCTTTCTTCCACGAAGGATGGGTAAACCCCAAAGAAACACGAGACAGTCTTGGTGGCTGTTAAAACCGCACGAGGCCTTTTTATTAAATGTACTTGGCTCAGCGGCGGCTTGGGACAGGCGCGGCGGCTTGGGGCAGCCACCGCACACAGGCGGGAGATGTGAGCAAGAGGCGAGAGGGCAAGAGGGCAAGAGAGAGAGCAACCCCCGTCCAGGGCTTTTATTGGGGTCCCCCGGAGCCCTGGTCTTGGGCTATTTTGATTGGTTCCTCAACCTCGTCGGTCAGGTGTGGGGGTAGCTGCCTGCACCTGAGATGCAATGGTGCCTGGGTATTCTGGGGAAGAAAGAATCCCTGCTGAGTGGTGGGGAGAAGCTGCTAGTAACTACTAACTTAGGGGAATTTTCTGGGTTTTATATTTCTTAAATCTTTGCAATAAACCTGGGTTGCTTTATTGCAATTTACTTCTGGATAGCATGGCTATGTTCCATTCCAGCCCACAGTAGCCAGCTCAGGGATTGATTTTGCTATTACTATTGGCTTATACAGATCTTATTATTGATGAGAGAACATATGCCACCGTACAGTGAAGACAAAAAAGGAGCAAGGCAGTTAGGGAATTCCAGTTCCCGGCAGTGAATTCGCTTCAGGAACCTTGTCAAGCTAAAGCATTTCATAGCCTGGGAAACCTGGGCCCCAACAATCCAATACATTCTGATTAGATTTGAAGCCCACTCCCTTGTCTGGTACTGTAACTAGTCTTATACCCAAAGCGGAAGGGGTCATAGGCTATAGTGCAGAAGCTCCTGCTGTTGTTTTGCTAAATGAACACAATGTGTTAAATTGTCTTCTACATATGTATATTAGGTCCATAGATCAATGCTGTGATCAGTTTGGTGAGAGAATCTTCTCTTCACAGTAGGGAATGAAGAGACTCAACTGGTCAAAGTGATGAACACAGTGATTGTTGAATGCTCAGACTTCCATCGGACCTATATCACCCACTGCAAATTTCAGGGGACATCCTGAAGAGACAGAAGAGAAAGAAAATAAGAGCTAGAAAAGGAGTGAAGTATTACAGAATGCTTCTAGCCTGACATGGTCTTGGAAATAGCTATGATATCCCATATAGAACCTGACCAAGATTGGGTCCATCTGTATTCTGGAGGATTACAGGGCACCTCTTTTTGAAGATTTATAAACAGTGAGTGTTGCTGGAGGTGGAGGGGCTCCTAAGGCTCCACTTCTGGTTCTGCGTCTCTAGGTGTTTGCATGTTCCTGGGGAAAGGAGAGAAATTCTCTATAGGAATGTAAACACCAATAAGGTACACATTCCCCTGTGAATAACTCACAATTCATGTTCCTGTAAGTAACCTAGTTGAATTCATTAGTTCACTTGGAGGAAAAAGTCATGGAAATAGGAAGGAGAATGGGTTAATGTAAGTGGAAGTAAGACAGGGAGATTGATTGATGGAGTGAACATAATAAAAGAACAATATGTATTTATGAACTTGACATAATTAAACTCATTATTATGTATTATTAATATATGATAATAAAACCATGAGAAGATATGTATTATTAAGTCCAATTGACTATGAGAAAGGGCTGGCTGTCTGTGTTGTAACTACCAAAGATTTCGTGACATCATTATGTATAATACTATTTGTTCTTGAAGTTCTGTAATATTTTGCTTATTGTCAGTAGTTAACATTCAAGTCTGAATGGAATCAACTCTTTATATAAATATGCTAAACACACTCTATCAAATATTTGCAATTTGATTCTTCTTATTTATAGTACATATTTTAATTTGTAAGTCATTGACACAGAGCTCCAAAATAACCATTTAGTGCTTACATGATATCCTTAGAAAAATCAAATAATTAAATTAGTACTTTATTCATTTTAATAGTTTATATGTTATCTTAGATTTATTTTGATTGTATTACATTTTTCTAGTTGTTGAAAAAGAAAAAAAAAGTGATTTTAATGGCTCCATTCTAACCACAAATGTTTTCAATTTAACTAATTATAACATCTAAGAGGCTGTGGTTATATTGTGGTGTAAACTTTCTTGCATTTCTTACACGATCTAATGTCTAATTTTTCAATCCTGACATTTAATCTATGGGTATACACCACTCCAGGGACCAATCAGTGTTGCGTTACTTAATTGAAGTGCTAAATGTGATGTGAGAGCACGTTCATGCTGTAAGATCCTATTTGCCCTTTGAAAACAGTCTTCAGCCATGCCTGAATTCATAGCATCAGCAAACTAATGATAATAATTACCAAGTGTTCAATGAGAAGAGAATTTCTTCTTGATAGCCGTATTGTATTAAAACAGGATCACTCTAAAGGTTACTGCAATTCCACATTTAAGTAAGCCATTTTTTCCCAGCTTCTAACATCACAATAAAGAGAGTAATAACTATTAATAATTGTCTACATTCAAAATCACAATCTGAAAGGATCAGGATCATAAGCAAAATTTGATTATGAGTTTTAGAAAAACTAAATTTGGCAGATTCTTTTGTTTCATCCCATCATTTCTTCAGGCAGGAAATAAATTACAGAGGGGTATGTATTGTTTAAGAATTAATTTATCAGAGCTTTTATGTTGAAATTCTAGGTGTGCAAAATCACAACTACATGTTGTAAAACTCAGCTGCTTTTGAAAGAATGTAATATTGCATGTGATGGTGTGTATATGTGTATGTGCACATGGATTTCTCTGCAGATAATATCCCTGTACGATAACTGTTTGCAATAGTAGTCAGTTGGATCTTCAAGTGAACATGGAGTATATGACTTTCAAGTCAGATCTAAGTCAATGACTGTAGATGGATTAATGAAATCAGTATTAAGGATAATAATGACAGACAGTAATAGTAAGAATAGTGCGTTCACAGTTTAGTCCACCTTATGGGAAGGCTTGTCTTGCTCTTTATTATAGGAGACAATTCCTAACATTTACCTAATTTTTGAACCTTCATTTGGAAAATAGTAAACACCTATTTTGATACCAATTAATTGTTGGGAGAAGAAAGATGTAGGAGGAAAAGAAAAAAGTCTTACATCATGCAGTAAGTGTATTTGAGAGGGACGACAGAAGGTCCATTTCCTTTCAGTTGCATTTTAGATTCTTGGAAGCAAGTCATTTGGGTTTCCCAAGCAACAACTGCCACGTAATACAACCTGAGACATATCTACAACCATTTTGTTGTTGTTGCTTTCATTTTAGTATTCCCACTGAACTCTGCATGATTAGGGATAGAAAAGGAGTTAATCTTACCACTTTTCTCTTTAGTGATGCTGAGCAAAGAAAGATAGTTGTATTAAATGCCTTTTGGCATCCCTTCAGTTTTAACCAAAATATGGATAAGGTTATGGGTGGAGAGGTATAGAAAAGGTTTTCATACTGAGTCTTGGCCAAAGATGAAATGATTCTCGGTTAGGTCTGGGTGGAGGGTTGAAGGCAGATGGATCTGAAATTCAACATACTAAGGATTTACTGAAACCCTATTCCACCTGAATGGACCATGACAAAGATTTGGGCGCTGAAAATAAATTTGTCCTAAGAAAAGAGTTTTCTTAAGTTGCCCAAAGCAAGAATAGTAAAATTTGCATGCACAAAGGAGAATCAGTTTTCTTTTAAGAATGTGGTCCCTAGAAGGTTGACAGTGCTTCAGCATATGAGCACATACTCTAGTGTCTAGAGTGTATGAACAGTATTGGATTCAATGAATTTAAGATTTAAAAAGGGAAACTCAAGCTTGATCTGATTTAGTATGGATGAGGGATGAATCTAGGAGGAGTTGGGTAGAATGTGACGAAAATTCACAATTTAGAATTAGTTTCAGGAAGGAATTGATGAAATCTGTTGCTAGCAAGAACTGCATTAATTCCTTCTGCTAACTCTGATTCCATATTTTAAAACAATATTTATTGAAAGCTTATGCATTCATTTATACAATATGTATTTATCATATACTTCTACCACTATGTCTTTACCCCTTATGCTTCTTATCTCCTCTCCAAGTTCATGGCCTTTTAAGACATTATTATTGTTGTTGTTATCATCCCAAGTCAAATTAGTGCTGCCCAGAACCTCAACTTAACCAAGGCTGGATGGGACCAGCAGTAGGAGGAAAAAGGTCTCAAGGACAGGTTAAAGGTTCAGAGACACCTCCCTCCAACTTTTAAGAGTTCTACAAGAACACCAAGCCATACAACCTTAAGATACATGCAGAGGATCTAATGCAGACCTGTGTAGTCTCCATGACAGCTGCCTTAGTCTCTGTGAGCACCTAAGTGTACTGACCTTTTTTTCCTTGGGATGTGTTCTCCTAGTGTCCTCAATACGTCTGATCCCCCAAATCCCTAATCCTAGTCTTCCATGGGGTTCCTTGACCTTTGCCCAATGCTTCGCTGTGGGCCTCTGCGTCTGTTCCCATCTTTAAACTATATAATTTCATTGTTAATAAGATAAAAGCTTATGTATTTATGATTTGAGGACTGTCAAATAGTGTGTGTATTTGAGAAAGTAAAAATCAAATTGATCTCCAGTTTAAATGACATCCTATGAGATATTTTTCATATATATTATATATATACATCATATATATGCATATATACATATATTATATCATATGAATTAGTGAAAACTAATTGCAACCCCAAAACTAACAAAGTACAGGGGAAAGGGAACATTCTGGAGACTGTGTGCTATAGTGTCAGATTCCTTTCATAAGAAGTACTTTGTATAATCAGTAATTGCTACTGCTACAGTTTTAGTAAACATATGTGTATGTAAAGACTGATTTGTGTTAATCATCTCTGACTATAAAATATTTGCTTATGATAACAAATTTATTTCATTTTTTTTACAGTCTCCTGCTATGCTAGCCTACACTTCAATATATGTTTGGAAAATTTTCAGTTCCTAAATGATAATTTGTCAGAATCTGTGCATAAGAAACCATCAGTCCATATTTTTAAAATGTTAAAATGCAAAGAGAATGTAGAGTCCTAGCTGTATTATGCCAGGAAATCTGCCTGATATTTATACAAATATTTATAGCAAGCTAAAAAGATTCCCACTGTCTACTGAATGTATTGAACACCTTAGAATGATCACATAGAAAGTCTAACTACATTCTGCTGTTCACAAAATCCCATGATAAATTAACACTTAAAAGAAGAATTGATCAGATAAAACTATTTCAAATAACTTATCTGATATTCAGAGAAAACGTCTAGTATAATTATAGAAATACAAAATTACAATAGACTACTGGATAAGATCTTCACTTTCTAATATACAGTTGAAGATTAGGGACTATGCAAATCATTACATGTCTGCTTCAAATCAACTGATTCCAGTTCAAAACTAACAAGTATTACACATAGTAGATAAATGTGTTTGAATTTATTATAATTTAACTATATATATCAATTTAACCACAAAGACAAGTATAGCCATAATAATATTTAAAAAATACAAATCTGTCTTCAATTCTAATTACACCATGGTACACCAATAGTTACCCTTGAGAGAATTAATAACATAGTGGTTGCAATGTCAAGAAGACAAACAAGAGAGCAACAAATACAATGCAGGTTAAATATTTACAGAAAATGTATTTTTCTTTTAAGTACTAGTGATTGGCCCCAATAATTCTCATACACAAGGCAAATAATTTTTTATAGCATAACACTAGATTTTTATCCCAAAAAGACAAGCAAAAATGCTTCCAGGTATTTTTGACTCTCCCACAAACAGCAAATTTATCAACTGAGGATGTTTTTTGCAGGACTATTATCTATTTTCTGAATTATCAATTAATTCTTGCATGAAATAGTTCTCCCTGGAGGAAAGTTTGTAAGACTCAAGAAACTAAGCAAAGTAATAAGTCTCAGAAACACTATGTTGTATAGTATGCTCAGAAAGTACTGGAAGACACAAGGTTCACTAGTCTGCCCCCCATTATAAGCTCTGATCAACTTTTGGAGAAAAGAAGACACTTTTCAGTGGAACTGTCAACAAGTTCCAATGTCTACAAGTCTACAAGTTGAACAGCAAGTTCAAAAGGAAACGTTTTGGAGTTTGCACATTTCCTGGAGGCAGCTGCATTTGACTCACTCATATTCATGTAAATAATCCCAGTAAACTGATCTATTTATCAAGGTAGACTGTAGACTTAAGTGGAATTATTTCTTAGGAGTGATTTTTGTGCCCTATTCTGATAGTTAATGGATGTTTCTTCATGCTTCCCTGGAGAAATCACAAAATGTGCATTTATACAATTAGCATATATTTACTTCTCATAAAATATCCCAATATATTCCAACTTTAAAAGATTATTTATGCTGCTCCAGTATTCTTCCATTCTCCCAAACTTTCTCTTTTGTAGGCTATAATGTTCTGTGTATGTCCTCTTATCCTTAACAAAGCACGTTAAACAAATAATTCTGGTGTTTACAGCAGTTTGAAATCAGTTTGATTTCTTGTTTATTCAACAAATCCTCACAACTAAGGATACACTGAAACCACTTCTTCAATATCATACACAGTCACTAAGTTTAAAATTACATCTTTGAACTTATTGAGGGGTTTGGCATGTTGTGTCTGAACAGCTGTCTGCTCTAATTAAATGTCACAACTTAGAATATGTCTGCCAAGAACAAAAGTGTAGCTACTAAATGTCTGATTCTGGAGCTTGTTCCTTATATCTACATGTTCATTTATTAATTTTATTCAGTAAAAATTCTTCCTTCCATTCCCTTCAACATCTATCTTGCTACATTTTCACTCCTCAATTCATCATCCCAAACACTTTTGCTGGATGCTTTTAATAGCATCTGATCAAAATTTGTCTCTGGACTCTAGCCTCCCTAATTTAACTATTGCTATTCTCTGATTGCATTGTTTAAAACTGAATTGCTAGTATAGTTCTTGAAATAGTCCTCTATTGCATCCAATTGCCTGAAACTGAGTCCCGATATGAGCATTAATAGATTTTGCCAGTTGGTTTTTATGTAACTATGTGTTTATTTTCTTCCATGCTCTTTGACTCTTCAATAGAGATTTTCCCCATAAACTTTCTAACATATTATTCAATAAGAATATGGAGCTTTATTAAAAATAAAAGTAAAAAAATGTTTTGTTCAGCAACCAACCATTGTAAAGAGTTATATGTATGGGTATGTATTTGTATGCTGAGTTAAACTTCTCTTTTTATATAGAGCTTTGTCTTTTGTGAATGCCTTTATCTTTGTTGAGCCAATGAGATATCCAAGGTATTTATTTTTCATAGGCAGTATATAGAAACTATGAATAATAACTAAAGTTACTGGGATTCTGGAGGCGTAAACATTGCTGTTCAAAACTTTAGTTCACTTGTAAAGCATGCCACATGGACAGGGTCACAACTGAACACTAGAAGCATACTTAATGTCCAGCATAAAGTTGTATGTGAAAGGGAGTCATGAAGACTTAGGCCAACTACCAAAACCCAAACACAATGTTCTTCTTCACTCATTTTGCTTATCTATTGGCCTCAATATTGTATAAGTAATGTCTTTGTCATTATACAACTTCTTTATCTTCACACAAAATTTTCTGTTAAAACTACCTTTTCAAACAGGCAGTCTGAATTTTTCCTTTTTACTTTTTTTTATTATAATTTTAGAACATTATATATTATTTTGCTACATATGCATTATTAATCCTATAATATAAAAATTACTTTTTATCGATCCCTCTGATTCCTCTATACAGTAAATATGAATCATGTAACTCTATGGATGGATATGTTGTTTGCTAGGACTATAATATGATTTCAACAGCAGCAGCAACAACAACAACAAATCTTTGAAAGATTATGTAAGTAGATTCGACCTTTAGACTATCCTAGTATATGTTAGAAAAAGACACCTTGTACCTATGCATAAAGAGAAGTTTTAAAATCATAGGAACTTCCCATGAAAATATTGGAAAGCTATATTATAATCCAGAAATGAGATAATTGTTGAAGTTCATCTTGCATTATACTCAATTTTGATCATTCAATAAGATAATTGTATTTTTTTATCTTTAATTTTCTATTAGGCTAATGGTCATATGGATAGAATAAAATTCCATACATTTGACATTAATATAATATAAAAATGACCACAAATTCTTGAAAGGAATTCATAAATTTTTATTATAAATTTTATTTAATATTTGTTAGAGAACTGTGGCTTTATCAGTGGGTACAGTGCTTGATCTGCACATTTGATGAGATGAATTGAATTTGAATTCAGATTTAAAAAATCCATCTTGATTCAAGATTAGTAGCACATCTCTATAACCACAACATTTCTTGCAGATGAGAGGTGGAGAGAGAAGAATTTCTGTAGGCTCCTACACCAGTTGATCAGGAATCAAAAATGCAAATTAGGTGACCATGTCTCAAACAAGGAAGAAAGTGAAGACTGACATGCAAATCTGTCCCCTGATTTGCATAAGTACTTCATGACACATATCTACCTGAACACATACTAAACAGACATTTACCTACATCACTCAAAGACTAAAAATGATAGAGAATAGAACCTACATTACTTTTCTTTGGAAAGTGATTGTCTCTAAGATACTAGTACTGAAAAAGAGATGTGTGGTGTGATTACATTTCCACTGAGATAATTAGCTTTACCTGTCATTAAGGCAAATGGAGCAATAATTGAATTAGTACAATATCTGTATTGATAATCATGCACCCTTACATATGCAGTGGCCTTTATGTACATTTATATTTACACATAATTTTATATGCCTCAATAATGTCACACTTACATGAAAGCCATTTAGAAAGAATATAGATGTTGGAAACACTGATTAACACTATGGGTGATAATATACACACGAAGTATTTTTAGTTTATTCATTATTTTTGCTTTGCTTTGCTGGTCTCTCAAAGAAAACAAGAAAATGTTCTCTTCTTTTCAGTTGTATAAAATAAGATTTTTTATTTGAATATTGAATAGGTGCATAAAATTTACTAGATTAGAGTCAGGTTGCAAATCTGTCAGTAAATAAAGTCAATAAGAAATATGAAATTAGTGAATGTGTCACTATAATGAATCTGTAATGGTATGCAGGTGACTACTTCCTCCAGTGAATTATTATGGCTACTCCATTGTAAGATGAGTACATTACAATTAGTTATTGATTTTGACAAACTTCCACATATCAATTCCTTGTGTTCCTAATGAAACCTGTTAATGTTCCTTCTCTCACAAAACTATAAATTATATTCTTAATCTGCACCTTATTGTACCATGATGAATATTTGAATGTAATGAGCCAAACGTGGACTAAAGAATTTTTTTCAATGATAAAATGCTGAATAAAATTTGCAACTCATTATAACTATGGAAAGTATTCTCCCCTGAAACAAGTAAAGGAGTAATGAAATCCAAACAATCTCATTAAACTTATTTCTGAGGTTAGACATTTGCAACATTAGTCTTATAATCATCACTATACTTGTACAGACAAACTAATTCAGTGAGAACAGACAGAATTCTCAGAGAGCCAGCTCTCAATTAAAACTGAAAGCCAAAAGGAGGCCCAGTTTCTTAGCCCTTATGAACAACATGGGATAACTGGCTAGCTATGAACAGCAGAAGTTTATTTTTTAATAAATCTTGCTCTGCTAGATAGATTGTTTTTGTTTAATATCTCTACAACTGTAATTCTTCTATCAACTTAGCTTTACTTTGCCAAATTTTATATACAGGTTTATGTCAAGAGCATTCAATTTAATTCAACCTACTTCTTTAATCTGATCAACTGACCAAAATACGAAAGTGAATATATTGGATTATTGTCACCTGTACATTCTCAAGGACTAAAGTAATAATTTCTTAATAATTTTGAAGTACATCGTCCATCTATTTTAATATGCTAAAATAAGTGTGAATATGATTTTATTTGGAGAGATTCTATTTATTTATAAATATTTATACTTATAAATATTTATTTAATTTATTGAGTGGTCATTTTATGTAGACCAATGTATTTCTAAAAGCCTGACTTCAAATCAAACAAGGTAGTCATTTGTGAAGTTTCTTTTAAATACTTATTTCTGCAATGCTTCAGTTAGGATCAGTATGCCTCCAGGTGTGGTGACACTGTGGATCCTAGAATCATTTCTTTCCCTTTCTTGCTCTTTCATGGCTATGGAAAGGGCAAGTTAACATTTAGAACAGTAAATGTAGCCATTGTTGAGTCAGAGCAAAGGGAAGTTTATTGTTTGGTTAATTCAATCACTGGTACTAATCCTGGAGCCCTGGAGCAAGCATTTCTACTTCTTTACAATCTGATCTTAAGCATGCTTGCTTCTGTAACTTAGTGCTCATAATGTTTCAGTCAGTTTCTCTGCTTCTCTGCTTTATCTTCAGTCAGACAGCTTCATTGGCTCTGTGTAAAAAAATGTGCATATTTTTCAATCATAATCAAATGTTGATCCAATTAATATAATAGTCATGTACTCATTTCAAAATCAAATGATACCATAGTGCGCAGGGGTCATTTTCAGGCCTTTGAGTAGTTCATTGTACTCCTCTGTCAAATAAAACAGAAAAAGTAACCAATATTCTGTCACCTGAGTGTTAAAACTTGGATTTCGTTCTATCAGAAGGAAGAGAGCTATAATATAATCAAGTTGAAATCAGTTCATGTTTTACATTTCAAATTCAAAGAAAATCAGAACTGTTGGCATCAAAGACTGTGGCTACAGCTCTGTCTGATGTGAACAGGAGCTGGCCAGTTCTAGCAATGAAGATAAATGGAAGATTCTGAAACTGAACACTTAAGCCACCTAAAATAATAAAGTATCTGACTGCTTTTGATTTGAATTGTTTTCACTTACAAACTTAAGTAACCCATTTAAAACACCAGTGTAAAAGATTGGATCCTCTCAGAATGCATCACTTAGTACGATATTGAGAAGAATTACCTAGAAAATTTGAGAATACAGTTTTAATTCACAATATTTAAACCAGATAAAGAATGGAATTGATTTTTTTCCCATTACCAAAGTATCAATAACACAGTCTCTTACCAGAAAGTTTTGAATTCTACTCTCTCTGGAATTTTTTTATTTTTTATTTTAATGACTCAAATGTAATTTGTACAATTTACAGATGTAATTTGTAAAACGTAAGCATCCATTATTTTGCTTTATTTTTTCCAGAATAACTTTTCCTCAAATTGCAAATGAAACCTTAAGTCAAATGATTGTTCTTGCCCAGAGTCACCATTGATCCAATCCCCTGAATTAGTTTTACATTGTACTTCCATTAAGTTTTTAGTTTTCTTCATTTCACTGTGTATATGTGTGCTTGTGTGTGTGTGTGTGTGTGTGTGTATGTGTTGTGTGTGTACATGTGTATAAGACAGAGAGACGAAGGGAGAGGGAAAATAAAGCAGAAAGAATTTCATATCACTAAGAGGAGGGGAATACATTCTTTTATATTGATTAAATTTGTTCATTGATAATTTCATACATATAGTATTCACAATGTATTATGTATTATGCATATATTATTGTTAATCTTATATATATATTATTGTTAATGTATATTAATGTATATATAATATGTAATACATTGTGAATACTAGCTCCTTCATCCGTTCTTTAACTTTTACTAAAAAAAAATAATGTAAATGTGCATTTTTAATTTACCCCTCTGTTACCTTGGAGATTATTTACAATAGATATTTAATACATAGTAAAGTGGAGATAGTTTTATTTTGTCTAAATATACTGTGAAATATTAGTATTTTCTTTGTTTTCTATGTTACTAATTCCAGTGGACAGCCATCTTTCATCATATACTTAGTTTTCATTTATTTATTTTTTGATGATTTTTCTTGAAGGTTTTATGCCACATGCACGCTGTTTTTTATGTTTCTTTGTTTCATTTGCTTTAAAATTTTAAAATTGCGTTAGAATACAAACTCAAGTTCTAAGCCTTGCTCTTTCATTTCCTTTTCTACACAATTTATCTCACTCTTTCTTGTACTTCTGTCTACATGTCTTCAAATTACTCAAGACTCCCTCAATTATGAAATAAGTCTTGAACACTAATGAGAAGGCTCTGTGGATAAAAGCACTCACTATCAAACCGAGGACATAAGTTCAAGCCCCAGAACACAGGGTAGGAGTGAGGACCTGATTCTCAGAAAACTGTCCTTTGACTTAAACATTTAATAAATAAATTAAAATGTAAAAAATAATAATTTAAAGAACAATCGTCTCTTGAAATTATGATGAAAAAAAATTTAAACACTAACTTGGAATGTAATTGACAGATGTCCAACATAGAGTTGGGCACATGTTAACTGGGCTTCCTGGTGTTCACCTAAAACTTTTCACGCTCTCTAGTAGGTTGAATATTGTTTTCCTCATAAACATCTTTTATATTTTTAAGCAAATTTCTGGATACTTTGTGATTTTTCTCAGCTATTTGGAAACCTCTATTGTTTTTTTCTAGTTGGTGACTAGAAACTTATAGCGTACTTGTTTTACATCTAGATAGAGAACATCTTAAATTATATCACCATCCAGAGGTTTTATTTTCTATAAAGACAATTATTTCAAATAAAAATGTTAACTTATTTGTAATATTTATACCACACATGATTTTTTTTCTTTATTTTACATGTCAGGTCCCCTTTTGTCATCTTCAGTGTCAGTAAAAATGGTGACTTTTTCTTATTACCTGAAGTAAATAAAAAAATCTAACATTTCACAAATAGGTATCTTAGTCATAAATAATACTAATGAAATTTTATCAGAAAAGTAGAACAAACAGTCTTGTACTTATTTCTTAGGGCATTTTTTACAAATGCATGTTTGGTTTTGTTGTTTCTGGGAAATCTATGGAGATTTCCATATTTTATTCTTATAAATGTTTTACACAAATTTGTTACGTAAATTTCTTAATAAACCTATTACTGTGAAAAGTTGTTATTTATAAACTGAGCTTCCTGATTCTACTGAATATTTGAGAATAACTAAGCAAAATTTACTTAGGTAAAAATATTCTGATATTGATGACAACAAAGGAATTCATGAAACTGCGGGCACTGCAAAAGAATGAGCCCCGAAGGTAGGAATATTTGATTTCACAGACCTTAAAATGCATAACATACTCCGACTAACAGTAACCATTTCACAGGGAATGAGAAAACAAGAATTTTTCAGAAAATGTATATGTAATTATGGTAAAACAAAGAGACCTTCCTTCTCAATCTGTATATGCTTTTAAAAGATATAAATTTAATTTGTATAATGAAGGCTATATATAGAAATCAAAAATATACTACAATGTAGCAAGTAGCAATGTAGCAATGTAGCAAGAGAATATTTGCCAGTACCTCACAATGTTGTTTCTGATCATCTGAGTTCTTTTGCCTCCTTTCCGTTCACCAGGACAAATTATATCCAAGGTTGGCAATGTGGGTTTATTAAATCCCATTTTGATTAGTCATCTCTTGACTGGTTCTGCTTTGATTTTCTTGTTCTTCACTTGATATACTTTAGCAAATTGAATAAAAAATTGGAAAATTATTACTATTATGGTGGGGCCTTTCCTCTCAAAGTGTTTTGAGACTGATATTCAAACTAGAGTCATATCAGAAAGGGTCACTATGATGCTTCTCTGAAGAAATTTCATCTGCATCCTAATTGATTTAGATAATGAAATCCTGAGTTTTAGCTTTTAGAAGAAAGGTGAGTGTATTTGTGTGCAAAAGAGATGCAAATGAGTACAGTTAGAGGATTTAAAAAGGGTGGGTGGTAAGACTGCCATCCTAATTTCCATTATTGGTTCCATTTCCTCTCAGAGACTCTGAGATCTGCCATCTGTCTTGATTTGGGGCATAAGGACTATACTAAATGTGACACCAAGAGAAAGTAGAGTGCTTCCTCTCTTTTTCTCCTACTGTTTCTACAATTCATTAGCAAAGTACAAAAGCCCCATAATCCACATCAGAAACATACATGAGGTTTCAAGGACCAATTGACTTCTTGCTTACCAGCAGTTAAATGCAGCTGCATGAATGAGCTGATCAAGACTTAGGGATAACTCAGTGCAGTTCAAACCAAAGAATTACAAAAAAATAAATGATTGATAATTCAAGCCACTAAATTTGGAATAAATTCTTATTCAACAAAACCTACAAAATATAAATCAAATTCTTTGTTTCACCTGATCATTCATATTATCAGCCCCAGGTCACTATTGCAGTTTGGAAATGGTTTCTATGTTCTAAAGGAAAACCTAATTATATATGAAGCATTCTTGTCTTGAAATTTATTCATGCAGAAGTACTTTTGATAGTATAATAGTAAGTCATAGTTATTTTTGAAGTATTGATTAGACACATTTTGCATTTTAAACTGATTTTAATTGAAAACACTTGTATTAAAAGTAAATGTAACTCTCCAGATATGATGGCATACACCTTTTATCTCAGCACTCAGCAGGCAAAGAGAGATGATATATGTGGATTTATGGCCAGACTGTCTATTCAGTAAGTCTGATGTCAGCCAAGATGACACAATGAGGTCCTGTTTCAAAATCTAAATGGAACTGAACTAAATATAAGTATAAAACAATTTCAATGGAAAAACTATCTTTTAAAATGAGAGAATGCAATGACATTTTGCAATAGCTCTTAATCAACTGCTGTCCTTTAATAAAACTATTGGCTACTGGGCTAGTTACCACAGGGAAACTCAATGTAGCCATACTTAATATGTTAAAAAGGTTAAATGACAACATTTTATGAAATGAGTTCCAATAATATGTTAGAATTGTGGGAAACATGAAGAAAATACACAGTCAGAGTTGTATAATAATGAAAATAATTCATCTTCATAATACCACATGGGTGGTTTTTTCTTCATTATAAAACTAAATGATGTATCAAGCGTTCTCACCATTTAACTGCTGTCTATAGTGCTAAGACATCTTTCCAAAAACAAAACCAAAACAAAACAAAATAAACAAACAAACAAAAAAATCTTACTTTGAGATTTGCACCTCAAGTCCCTTGCCTCAACATCAGGTCCTGTCTATAGTTTGAGCTCTCCATTGTGAAAGTTGTACCATGTATCTCTTAAAGTTGCCTTGTGTTCTTTTTTCTCTGGAAGGATTCCTTGTTACGAGATAGTCATTCATCTGCACCACTATGAACAACACCAACCCCCCATCCTTTCAGGCTCACTGTTGTGATGCATTTTGGAGAAATGTGGTAAATATTTACCTTCAGACTATGGAAAAGAAACATAGGTTCCTCTAATATAAAAATGACCAAATGTCACCTGGGTATAATTCAACTAATAAATATGTTTAATAGATAGCCAAATAAGCATTTTTATACCTCTTTTTACCTTTCCTTGTCCATTGGTGTACTCAGAAAAAGTCCAGAGAGGTTAGCCAAAAATTTCTCTCATAGCTCCAATTGTGAAAAAGAATGGAATTTTCAGGTGTTAAAGACAGAATGCTATAGTTTGACATAATTATACTCCAAAAAGTCACATTCTTAAAGATTGGCTAGTATGACAGTATTTAAAAGTAACAGTCTTTCCAGAAATTATAGTAAATTATGGCATGGAGCTCTACCCTTAGGAATGAATTAATGTTGTCACTCTGAAGTGGGTCAGCTTTTGTAAGAGCAAATTAATTCCTATAAAGGAAACTTTAAAACATCCTTTCCCATTCTGCTCCCTTCAGCTTCTCTACATTACAACTTGTTCACATGTGTCCCTGCCTTTCAAAGCTACACACCACAAAACCTTCATCAGAGGCTAGTACTGGTGCTATACTCTTAGACTACCAGAACTGTAATCTTCCCTTTTTTGTTTTGTATCTTTTATTTTGTTTTTGTTTATACAAAGTAACTGGGTTCACATATTTTACTACAACAACAGAATAGTGTCTGAAACATCTTCTCCAACTGACTTGTACATATCTGTTCTTACAGTCTGACAAAAGTGGCCCTATAACAATACAAGATTAGATACAAGAGAAATAGGAATATATTAAATCTGTGTTTTGGACTCAAAATTTTAATATTAGCAATTAAGAATATATTGGGAGTTGTTAATTCAGAAATTATATAACCAACATTGTCTGTCAAAAGTATAAAAAAAATACTAAGGAATAATTGTGAAGTAGATAGATCTGCATATATATTAAAAAGCTTAATTAATGATTGATAAGATTTAATATTCCAGCAAATGAGTTAAGCTCTAGGCAAATTTTATAATCTAGGATATATAAATTTTTTCTTCAAAGTTTCATTTTTATGCCTGTGAGTTTTAATGTTGTGTTGTTATATGAAAGTAAAGTTTAAATTTATTGTTAATCTGCCAAAAAGATATATTTTCAATTCTTTCCATTTTAGGCTTGTATACAAACAAATATGCTAACTTTCATTGTTAAAAATCGCTTTCTGATATCAACATAAACTTTGTGCAATGATTTTGGGTTTGTTTGCAAGTGCTGAGTTTCTTCACTAATACTATATCATAAAATCATTGAACCACTAAGTTGAATTTGGGTATGATCTTGTGTTTTTTTGTTTTTTTTTTTGTCCATGTGTCACACAACTTTCAGTAATAAGAGAAACTTTTTCTCCCACTTCAATGAAGTGAGGCTTCATGTGTTTGATACCTGCAGTAGACAATGAATGAATGTGTGGCTCCATCTCTTAATCAGAAGTTGGAGAGTCATCACATCATCTGAATACACATATTTGTACATATGTGTATGTACATATGTATAATATATATGTGTGTGTACATATATATACATATATGTATATATGTATCTATATATTCTCTTTGCCCAAGAATTATATAAAACAAAAATAGGTTATTTATTTAATAATATACTACCAGAAAACCAATAAAAAAGAAATATCATGTTTATTTGCTTACTCGTCATACAGGGTGTTAATATATAGCCTAAATTGGCTTTAATCTCAGAATCTTCCTCCTTTGGCTAACAAGTGCTGGTACTGCAGGTATGTGCTTACATCCTTGACTCAATTTACTTTTATATGTTAAATTGAAGTGCTAAAAACAGCATATGATCTTTGTGAATGATCAGAAATTGTCACATGACAAAATTGCTCCCTATGAAAAGCATCTCCAGCTTTTTGAGCATATAAAGGACCTATGTGTGAATACATACAGACAAAAGATAAAAAGACAGTCATTAGGACTTTGATGCTATCCCTTCAATTCAAGTCCTCTTTACATTTGGTGTAGGACACAAGATCTTTTTTTTTTTTTTTTTTGTAAAGAGAATGGTCAGTTGAATGACTGAAACCCATATAAGAGGTTGATTCTGGAATAATCTGTTTGAGTATTTCTTCATGTCTTCTTCATTGGTCTGAAATAACTTTGTAGAGGAACATTTATTCTTTTAATCTGTCATCATGGCTGTTCTAGGGTAGAAGAATGTTGGTACACATCTTTAATCCCAGTATTCAGAAGGTAATGTGGGGCATACCTTTAATCTTGGGAGACAGGAACCAGGACTCAGAAACAGTCAGTGTCAGACAGGAAGTGACATTGGAGATGAGTCAGAGTGAATGGCAGGCAAAGTGATGAATCAGAGGAAGAGTGAGCAGCATAATTCTGAGTGAGGACATACTCAACTTCCAGGATAGAAAGACAAACTCTCAGCTCAGAGCAGAGTTAAGTTACACAGGCAGTATGGGACAAGCATTCTGAAGCAGACAGAGAGACAGACAAGACACAGAGACAATGAAGCATTCTGACTAAGGATAAGACACAGGAAGTATGAAGCAGGAGTCTGACTGGGGAATCTGAGGCGTTTGAGGCAGACACAGAAGCATTTAGGCCAAAGAAGTCATTATCAAATGGGAAGAGTGAGTCAGTTTGACACCAAGCAGAGCAGTTTAATCTGATACAGTCAGATAATCAGCTAGAGTCTCACAGTGTCAAAGAGTTTGGTCAGAAACAGGAAGCCATCTCAGAACATCAGTTTGAACCAGTCAGTTTGGTGAAGAGTTTGAGCCAGAACAGCAAATGAGTTGAACCAAAAGATGCAGAATTCTGAAGGAGCTATTCAGAGTGGCTCGGTCAGCTCTAAGTCTCAGAGGTTGATTAAATTGTATAGAGATTTAAAAGTTCTAGATTGTACAGAGGCTAAAGCCTTCCAGTTCTAGGCTAAAAGTAGATTGTAGGGAGGCCAAAACACTCTAGGACACCAGCCCCAAGAGCTGTTTGAGTATTGTGATTGAGTTAGACAAAGAATGCCCTGAATAGAGGGAAGCACTTGCTGTAGGACTGCATCCTACATCTTGGCCACATTATAATTTTTTATGTCATACTAGAAAAGCTTGACAGCTTCTAATTATTTCACAAGCGTTGTATTTATTTTGTGCTAGCAGTATTTGGTTTTGTTTAGTCAATATCGCATTAGTCCATTTGAATACTTTAAGTAAAAATATTGGACAGTTATTTCACTGTGTGCTTAGGGATTACTGTATTGTCAACTGGAACTCTAGAGAGAACACTAAAATTTTAATATAATTGAAGAATAGAAGCACAAAAACACTATAATAATTCTAATTTTGTTAAATAGGTCATGTTATAGAAATTTTAGTATGTATTTAATATTTTTAAAACAGTTTTCCATAGCTCTAATTTTATAATACTACATGATAAGCCAAGTTTTGAATAGATATTTTTAATGTGACATTAATCTAAAATCAAATAGCCTACACAAGCAGGCTATATTTTTAAAATATCACAAAAGATCCAGAAATTGTCATTTCCACTATTTAAATGAAACTAGATAATTATTGAGCAAACTAATATTACTGAAAACTTCATTACCAAGGCAAGAACTATGCTGTGTGGGCCTTTTCAGCAACAAGAATGTGTGAAATGGAGGTTGCCTGAGAAGGAGAATAAAGTTCTAATCTTGGATGTAATTTTTATTCCAGGCCTTGGGGAATCTGTGAGGTTATTTATAAAGCAGTGTGGAAAGATAGCAATAAAGCACCTGAGAAGGAATGGCAGAAAAATAGTTTTTTGCTTTATCCCACTGAGTATAGAAAGGGTACAAAGAGTCAGCATGTTGTATGTGTAACAACAGTGATTCCACACCTGGATAAACAATCTATTTTTCATTGTGTGTTCTCTTAGGATGAGAAAATAAATGAAGAAAAATAGCAGAATAGAAGCATCAGTATGTGTGAGTCTCTGAGGATAGAGTCTAATACAGAAGCTTTTGTTGGAAACAGGGTACAAACCATTGATCAAAGAGACACACTGCTAAGTTCATTCAGAACGTTACTTAGAAAGAAATAAAAATAAAAGAGAGGACAGAAGCCAACAAGTATGTTCTTGTCAACTACAGACATCCCTAGAGCAAAACAGAAGAGACGTTTCCTTCTAATCAATATGATGTGATCACTAAATATGAAAGATTAATCAATTATACCAAAAAGCACATTCGATCATACTATAAATATTTGGGCTAATTACATAATTCGAGAAGTTTGGAACAAAGTTATAATGTATGTACCTTTGTTTAAAAAGAAGGAAATGACATTAAATATATGTCCATTCTTTCTTATTTGAACTATATTGGTATTTAATTTTTTATTTAATTTCTATATAAAATACATAAGTAATCAGCAGGAAATTTAGCATTATAATGTGTAGCTATGGATATATGTGTTGTTTTAATAATTATTCTCATGGGTTCATGGCACAGGACAGTTTATTCTTTGCTAATTTAATTCCTCTCCTAGAGGATTTCAGTCTCCACACAATCTAATCTTAAACCTGGACCTGGAAGGCTTCAGTCTCCATACAATCTAATCTTCAGCCTAAACCTTGAATGTTCCTACATCTGAGACCTTGAGCTCTCTGACTGAGCTCACTCTGACTGTCTTCTCAACTATCTCGTTTCACTATGAGCTCTCCTTATTCTGGACTTGTTCTCTTCTTAGCTTCTCCTTCAGTCTGAACTGTCTGAGAGCTAACTGCATTCAGACTCCTTAACTCTCTGCTTCTTATCTCTGTGAGCTCTACCTCTTGTCTGCTTCCTATCTGTTTCTGCTTTGCTTCTGATAGCAGCTTCTCTCTCTGAGCTCTCACTGCTTCTTGTCTCTGCCCCCAACTTTTTCTGAACTCTGCTTCCTGTCTCTGCTTCTTCTCTCTGCTTCCACACTCTGCTTCTACTACCTGCTTCTCTCTACTGAGCTGAGATTAATGTCATGTAGTAACATTCTTTCTACCCTATAGCAGCTATGCTGCTGACTTAAATGATTAAATGTTCCTCTAAATCTTCCCCATTTCTGTTTAAACTATAAATTGTGTCATGAAAATAGTTTTCACACAGTTTATCTTATTACAATAGTATAAAATTAAATGAAGCTTGTTTGAGTCCAGCATCTATAGAATTCTTATATTAGTGCCATAAATTTAACAGTCTGAGTGTTATAATACGTGCTTCAGCTGTAGCAGCAGTCATTGATGCCATGATCTTCCATAACTGTAGCGAGTATCAGTCCTGATCATCTGTCAAGTTTCTTGAGCTAACCCCACATAGGGGGATCAGCTTTTTCTGTCATCTGCATTGCTGTCTTTCTGCATCTCTTTCTTCCTTGATTTGTACCTTTCATATTAACAGTTGGTATCTAGGAAGCTTCTCAAATAAAGATTGAATCTTTATTAATTTTGATGGAATGCACAGGTTTTTGTCTCCTACTAATATTCTTTCTACACTATAGCAGCCATGCTCCAATAATGAATAATGCCAACTTTAGAATCAAATGACAGAAAATTCACTCAAGAAGATTTATTGAAATTATAGAATTTTGTTATATTTTATTTGTTATATATATACATAATGTTATATTTTATATTTTATTCTTATGAGTATTGTAAGAATAATATACTGAAGTAAATACCACAGTGGAGTAAATACCACACTGAAAAAAACACCGTGTTTTTCTTTGTTTTCAGCTTAAGATACATTTACTTTTCAGAAATTACTATTTTTTAACTTACTAGGAAAAAGGAATGACAGGGATAAAGAGTATACTCTTTTCTCTCAGTGGTTGAATTCTTGGCTAACATACATGAAGTTCTAGGCTTAATCTCCTGAACAAGGAAAGAAGGAAAAATGGAGAGGGAGAAAGGAAGGAAGGAAGGGAAGAAGGAAGGACAGAAGGAAGGAAGGAAGGAAGGAAGGAAGATAGGAAGGAAGGAGAGAGAGAGACGGAGGAAGTAAGTATGGATGGAAGAAAATGTAATATAATGTTGGGAAAAGGAACTATTCCTTGCTGCACTTCCTTTTACTTGTATGCATTTATTTTCAGCATAAGCTTTTGCCTGTGAAGTATGAAGTATGAAGTATGAATAAGAGAATGTATGCAAAGATTCCTTTGCCGTTGTGTTTCTTAGACTGGTATTACCTGAGGCAAATTCTCAGTTAAAAGAATGTCAAAAGTTCTCTTCTTGTTTTTGGGACTTACTCAGTGAAGACAAATTACTTATCTTCTAGTAATTTTCATTCTCACTGAACTCTCCTGCTTGAATGATACCCTGGATCTTTGTGCTATGGGAACATTGAGCACTACTTCATTTTCTCTGTGTCTTGACCTCTATGTCTTTCCCTTTCTCTGGGCTGAGAGCCTGGTTTTCAATCATCAGAGTTGTACCTGTTCTCACTCTGACTCACTAGGCCAACTCTTCCTTTGATTTGTCACTCTGTCTATCCTTCACTCTGACTCATCTCAGACATCACTTCCTTTCAGACAACTGACTCCTGCTGTTTCCCAAGTGCTGGGATTAAAGGCCTGAATCAACTCTACCTTCTGAACATTGGCATTAAAAGTGTGTGCTACTACTGCTTTCTAAATACTGGAATTAAAGGTATGTACAAACATTCTTTCTACACTAGAGCAGCTATGATGATGGATTAAAAGATCAAATATTACTCTACAGTACTGGGACTTCAACCCAGCCCCCAAATCTTCTATCTACCATCTGTCCTGCCTGCAAGATTTGCTGGGGCAATGATGGCACAGAACTTTCAGGAGTGGCCCACCAATGACTGGTTTAAGTTGAGGCTCATACCATGAAAGAGAGACCATACTTAACACTGCGTGGATGGCCAGGAACCAGAGACTGGATATCCCAGAACCCTACAGTAGATCCAAACAGTACTAGATAAAATGAGTAGATAGTTAGATAGATAGATAGATAGATAGATAGATAGATAGATAGATAGATAACAAATGATTTGATTCCTAATGATATTCTGGTATCATTAGGTGTCATGCCCTATCATCATCAGAGATTTTTCCTGTGGCAGCAGATGGGAGTAGGTGCAGAGACCCACTCTGCAAAGACCATCTCTATGTAGATAGAGAGTCTAAATTAGAGGTCTCCATTTGGTCCCTCCCCTTAGAGCTAGGAGAGCCCTGCATAATAGAGAGAGGAAAGAATGTAGGAGCCAAAAGGACTTCAAAGAAACCAGAAGAACGTGGTTCACTGAATCAACTAAGTAGGATCGAATGGACTCACAGAGACAGAAATGCAATCATGCCACTTGCATGGGCCTGCACCGGGTCCTCTGCATTTATGCTATGGCTGTAAGCTTGTTTGTTTGTTGTGGGGGGAGCTCCTATCAATTGGAATGGGGGTTGTTGTGGGATGTTTGAATTAGATATTTTATAGTTATTATGGGATCATACTCCTGTGTAAGTGTTGTATGGGGGGAAGAGTGCTTCCTGATGCCTTGCAGCATATAGTTTTTTTTTGTACTGTGTAGCCTTAGTTGTGGTTTCATGCCACTTGGACTTCTGGGAACAGCTTAGAAATCCTATAAAAGTGGCAGTAGCAGTTGGCAGTGACAGTTAGTGGCAAGGGACAGTGTATGGGAAGGCAGTCACCAGGCTGAGACTAAGGACAATTGGTGGGAAGGTATGTTAGAGAACAATTAATGGGATAAAAGATGTTAGAAATTAGTCCTGTCCTCCAGGTTTAAACAAATAAAAACACCCAGAAGGGGCTGTAAAGATTTCTTCCTTTCTCGTTTTTCCTTTCTTACCTTTTAAAGCTAGAGGGTTAAAAATGATCCAAGTTAAGAATCTGTCTCAGTAGTAGTTGGGGCAAGAGAACTAGCTTTCAGTTACAAACAGTTACAAGCTGGGCAAGAGAACCAAGAGGCAGAGTTCAGGTATGAGTGAAAAAGTAACAGTTATAATTGGTTCCAAACAAGTAAGGCTTCAGAGCTCAGCTACAGTGTCAGAAAACAATTATGTTCACACATAAATGATACATGCCATATTTATATTTTTCATCTGGGTTATATCACTCAGGATGATTTCTCTAGCTCTCTCCCTTTATCTGTGAATTTGATAATTTCATTTCTCTTAACAGTTGAATGATATCATATTGTATAAATGTACCATACTTTCATGACACCATTGCATAGATGTCTAGGCCATTTCAAATTTCAGGCTATTAAAAATAGAACAGCAATGAATATGGATGAGCAAGTATCTCTGAGGTAGTATGAGGGTCCTTTGAGTATATAACCATGAGTAGTATAACTGGATCTTGAAGGAGATCTAATCTCAGCTTCCTAAAGTACTGCCACACTGATTTCCATAGTGGCTATACAAGTTTGCACTCTCACTCGCAAGGAACAAATGTTCCCTTTTCATTGCATCCTCACAAGATTTTATTGTCATTCGTTTTATTGGTCATTGCTATTCTGACTAGAGTAAGATGAAATTTCAAAGTAGTTTTAATTTTTATTTCCCTGATAGCTAAGGGCTTTGAACATTTTTAACTGTTTCTCTTCTAGGTATCTTCCATCTCTGCAAACTCTGCTTGGTTCTGTACCCTGTTTTTAAAATTTGGTTTTTGTTTTCTTGGTGTTCATTTTTTCAAACTCTTTACCTCTTGTCTGTAAATTTCTTCTAATATATCTATATGTATATTATATATATATATATACATATATATATAACATATATACTGTATATGAGATGGACAATATAGATGTTATATATTTGATAAGAAAAATTTCCCATTGTGTAGGCTTCTGCTTGACTCAAATGATGTTATGTATTACCATAAAAAAGATTTTTAGATTCATGAGATTTCCATTTATTAATAGTTGGTCTTAGTTCCTGGTCTATCATTGTCCTCTTCATAAAGCGCTTAGCTGTGCCAATGAGTTAAAAACTATTTCCTACTTTTTCTGTTATCATATTCAGGGTGTGTTGATGTCCTAGATTCATTTGTAGTTGCTTTTGTTTAGAGTAATAGAAAGGAGTTTGTTTTCATTCTTCATGTAACTATCCAGTTTGAACATCTCCATTTGTCAAAGGTACAATCTTTCCTCCAGTTTGTGTTTTTGGCTTATTTGTAAAAAATCAGGCATTCATAGGTGTGTGGACTTATGTCTGGGTCTTCAATTCTGTTCCACTGATCAATGTGCCTGTTTCTTTTATGAAAGCTCAGTAGTACAACATGAAATCTAGGCCTCTATTCTTCTGGAAATCTATACCTCTGAATGTATCTGTGACACCTCTAGAAGTTCTTTTATTATTCTGGATTGTTTTAGCTATCGTGTGTGTGTGTGTGTGTGTGTGTGTGTGTGTGTGTGTGTCTGTGTGATTAAGAATGTTCTTTTAATTTCTGGGAATAATTGTGTTGGAATTTTGGGTAGAGATTGCATTTTTCACTTTGGATTTTAACATTTGATACTCTTGCCAATTATCTGAAATCCATTAGTTTTTTATTTTCTATTACATTGCTTCATTAGTTGTATTTATTTTTTGTATTTACCATCACATTCTCACATATATTCACTTTCACAGCCTATAAACGGTTTCATGTCATCCCAATCTTATTTTTCACGTGAAATTATATACAGCATGCAATGACAAGGGGATTACCAGGTGCCAATTAACACTATTAAAATCTAGTATATGCCAATAAATGGATGTTTTGAGTGGTTAATAATAAATCTATCAGTTTCCTCATGAATAACACACTTCTAAGAGGTGTTTTCTTCTGCCCTCTGCATATTATATTGACTCATGTACACAGTCTATCATGCTGTGCATCCTTACAGACTAACCCCTGTAGTATGTTTTCATGTTTCTACTTTCTGATAGAGTAAAACAGTTGTCTATCTATCATCAAATCTCTTTCAGACTTAAAATAGTATCAGCTCATTCTGAACCATACTTTGCTTACATACTTTTAAAATATCTTATTTCTCTTGGCATAGGTGCTAAGATATGAATATGTTGTGCAATTTCTGTTGTGATAGATAATAAATATGTGTTTCTCAATCATTCTAAAATTATTTTAACAGTTATGTATTTAACATAGTAAAATATATTTAGCAACTGCACATTTACAATTATAAGGAAAAAGTTGTAATATATTAATTAATGAACATAAACTTTGTGATGGTGAAATCATGTCAATGTTTATTTTTAGTATAACAAATCAAGTTAAACGATCTTTATTGATTAATTCTTGTCAAAATTTACAAAATTTCATTTCTCTATTTTGAAAAAATATATTATTCAATTTTGTTTCATTAACAGTTTTGGGAAAATAAAGGTTTTATTTTCATTCTGTGTGGGGGGCCGATCCCCCCCAGCCTTTTCCTCATCAATGCCATGATGTTGCACTGCTCATGCAGTCAATAATTTCCCACTGCCGCCCACAAGAGTTGTTTTTTTTCTATCTTGCTATTTGCTTAACTTTTGGTAGTTACAAAATATAGAGTTAGACTTCCTCCAGATGTAAGACATCCTGTTTTTGCAGTTTGCCCTTAGCTAGTTCCTCCCTCTCCTCACCACCTCCTTAGCCTATATATGCGGTGTGAAAACACTCAATAAACGGACTTGATCAGAGAATCCTGTCTTGTCCCCTTGCCCTCCCTCTCTCCTCCAGGAACCCTAGTTGACTGACCTGTGGGCCGGGTCAATTCTGGGAGAGTGAAATCAATATAATAGTTAATTTAATGTCCAAATTTTCTTTAAAAATTTCATGACTATAACATACCAGCTCTATACAGCATTTTGAGTTTTAATTATCGGAATGTATTTAGAGAGCATGGTTTCAGTGATTAATTCTCTTGGAAAGAGTATTGAATGGTTGCCCTTTAACAGGGTGACAACATTTTAAAGCATTTTCAGTGCTCCCTGGGTTATATATGATACTCTTTCCAAATTAATATCAATCAGGGAGTGAGGTAGAGATTATGATGATGGTTCTTACTGTTCCATGACTAAGACTTGTATTTATAAAAGTATTCCCAGTGAATTAGATCTGCCTATTATTTTTAACAAGACTGAAAATGTAGATATACATTATATATTTTAATTAAAATAGGAAAATTTATCTCTCCATTTAGTTTAGCTCATCAGAAGATTTATGTTTGGCAGTTAGTTTTGCTATGCAAAGTACATAATAATTTCAGAATCGAACTTCTGTAATTATTTATACAAATCCCTCTTTGGTCTCAAAATGTTCCATTTGGAAAATGTGTGTGATTATTATTAAGTACTATGTTATATATACAGCTATCCTCATGATACAAATGTCAATAAAAGCTATAAATATGCCACACATAATTCATAGCTTACTGAAAACAACAAATGTTTTTCTTATAGATAAAATCCATCATTTCATTTGAAAATCAGTTGCTGTTTATAAAATTTTATCCTGAAACTGCCACACATAAATCATATTTTGTTTATACTATATAATTATCTATGGGTTACATCTTCCTCATGAAGATACTATCAACTTACCAATTTTACAGTTTCTACTCTTGAGGCTAGAAGAGATTAAGTGATATCTTCATTGTTCAGCAATTTCCAAAGAATAGAGAAGAGCTCTGGAACTTTTTTGTGAGGCTCCAATGTAGACAGATTCACTGTTTATTGATTAGTTTCCTGGACAAATTAATTCAATCTGATTCTTGCTTTTATTTTGTATTTGATCATATTACATAGAATATTGACCAGTAGTCATGTTCAGCTTTATATTTTTCATGTTGATTTTTTATTAAGAAAATGTAAGTTCACATTATATTCAATTTTTATTCTAAGGTAGAATATAATTGTTACCTTAATTTTAACATCAGCACTATTCCTTTATAAGGACCATGTATTTTTTAATTCCATGTCAAAGTAATAACTGAGGAAGTGGCTCAGTTAGTGGAGTGCCTGGAGGACAATTAGTATGTGTAATCTCTTGGTTCAGTTGCCTATACCACTTAAATCAGGTAGACTCTGCAGAGGGGTAATTTCAGACAGGGAGATGGAGTCAGGAAGATCAAAAGTTCTAGATCGTCTTCAGTTAGTGAATTAGAAGCCAGCTTGGGAGCTTTAAGGCTATAAATCAACAACAACAATTAAAAATAATGTCATTAGATGATTTTGGACAGTGGCATATTTTTCCACAATTGATACTTGGTTTTGAGAGATCACAGAGTGACTAGACAATTGATTTAAAATTGATTTAAAATTTAAAACTGAACTAAGAAAATTGCCTACTGTGATGTCTCAGGGATACTGAAGCTCCTTTTTAAGTTCCATAGAATTTAGAACAATTAGAAAACTTTTATTTACTTATCATTTCAATAGTCTTTCCTAACTGAATCAATTGGGAGCACACAAAAAGCTTTTTAATAATATCTTAAAAATTTTGAGATTCTAACTTAATCAAATCCCTTTTTTACCCTCCAAGCCTTCTTATATACCTCTCCCTCCTCCCTTCAAAATTCATGGCCTTTTCTTTTATTAATAACAATTAGTAGTAACAATAGTTATTGATACATTATTAAGAGGACATGTGAAATGGAAAGAAATGCTATTATGCACAATATCTAGGTAAATTATAGTCATCGAATCCATCCAACACCGTGAATGAAAGCAGAACAGAGGGAAGTATCATGCTGCTAGAACAATAGATATTAATAACTCAATATTTCATGCAATGTAGAAGAACATTTAATCTTTTAATCCAGCAGCATGGCTGCTCTAGCAAAGGATCATATTTAAAGGCTTGTGTGATAGCTAGGAAGGGATCACATCCAAAGGCCTCTATGAAGTGATCACATTCAGAGGCCTACACTATCCAGATGAAATGCATAAAGAATGTTAGATTAATCCCTATCCTCTGTTTGTGTTGATGCTAGGTGAAAGGGATTTTTTGTTTAAGGCAACATAGTACACACCTTTAATCCGAACTCAGAAGGAAGAGGTGGCATACACCTTTAATCCCAGCTCAGTAGAGAGAAGTAGGTAGTAGAAGCAGAGTAGGGAAACAGAGACAGAAAGTAGAGCTCAGAAAGAGGTAGAAGCAGCCAACATGTGGTGAGAACTCATAGATTAGAAGCAAGGTAGAGGCAAAGTGGAAGCAGACCGGAAGCATACAAGAGGCAGAGCTCAGAGAGAAGAAGCAAAGACAAGAAGCAGAGAATTAGTCAGACAGGTAGTTTGAGTGCAGTCACATCAGACAGTTGAATTCAGCAGAGGAAGCTTAGAAGAGTAGAACCAGTTCTTTATAAGCAGAGAAAACAGAGACAGAAGTAGATGGTTTATGATTTACAGTACAGAGTTCACAGTACAGCTCAGAGTGAAAAGAAGTAATTCAGAAGATAGCTAGTCAAAATGAGCTCAGTCAGCAGTAACTCTTGGAGGCTGAAACACTCTAAGTGTGAAGATTAGATTGTATGGAGGCTGAAGTCTTCTAGGTAGAATCTTGAAGATTAGATTGTATTTAGGCTGAAGCCTTCCAGGTCTAGGCTTAAGATTAGACTGTATGGAAGCTGAAACACTCTAGGCCCAGGGATTGAGTTAACAAAGAATAAACTGTCCTCTGCCATGAATCTATAAGAATAATAACTAAATCAACACATGCATCCATGCTTACAATGCAAATATTTACATTCTGAAGAATTCATGTATTAAAATGATTTGGAATTTTGGAAATTTATAGAAAATTAAGAAAAGTATACAAGCCACTGTTTGAGATACACTGAAAGATACATCATAGATACCTGTTTAACTATGAGACACTCTGATTTGGGGTAAACTTTAGCTGTGGATTCTCAGGCCATGTGGCATTTGTGTTGATCCCTGTAAGAAAATCACTTTGTAGACTTGTGGTTTGGAATAGTTGCATCTTCAAAGCAGGGCTGTCACTGAGACAGTAAAGTTGTATGCATTTGTTCATTTATTACAATGACAAAGTATTTTAGTTTTGACTGCATGCCATAAAGTTTCCTTCACAGGCTCTCTGTGTTTTGCAATAATTAATTGGATAAGTCAGGTAGTGTGACAGCCCTGCTTTACTTCTATGGTTTGACCAGTTTGATCAATATTTATGTTTGTTGATACAGGCTATAACGATTTCTAGAATTTCATGTCTTTAGAAATCTGTGGTAAACTTCTCTTGATAACTTGGAATCTTAAGAGTTGGTATCTATGTTCTAACTATGAAGCAGATAAAATGGCCAGTTTTAAACCATTTCTTTATAAGAGAATAACCTCATTTTGAGTTTCTACATGAAATCATCATTGAAATTAACATGAGGAAATATTCAGTTTTTTGTGTTTCAGTACTTTACATATTGCTAATAGTTTTTAACATTAGATATTTTGTTATTGATATGTTTTATAATTGTGAGTACACCAATAAATTTGTTATGTAAAAAGGTATAATTACCAGACTTAGCTTAGTGTTTTCACTCTGTCATTTTGGAAGGGTATAATACAATTTATGAATAAATATTTTATATATGAAGTTTTGTCTTTATTAGCTTCAGATTTAACTAATGTAGTTCCTTCTGCTGAATACTAATTGAAACATCGTTTTATAGCAGTAAGGAATATTTTCATTTAAGTTATCCTTGTACATTGTTTATTATGAAATACCCAACCAGTTATAAGATTATAATGCTAACTTTATATTAAGAGTTATGTTGTTTAATAATTAGTAATGATAAAACTGATTCATTGAAATTGGCTTTGTTCTAAGACAAGACCACCTAAAAAGTACTACGTGATCTGTACAATCTGAATTCTTTTCAAAGCCGGGGAATCATTCTAGTATTTCTATAGATAATCCTGCAGTAAAAGCTTTCTTTTCTATAACATGAATATTCCTACCTTTGCTTTTAATACATTCTTGTAGTTCACTCACACCTTTTCCCCAGGTCTCATATTTTCAATTATGTTCATAAAGCTGACCTTAAGTGAGTAATATGTTTTTACCACTGGGGAGGGTTAGAAAGCTATGATCTTCTGAACTGAGAATATATTAGGTTTTCCTTCAGAATTTTTGACAGAAAAAGTTGTCAGAAGAGCAAACACCAGAGAGATTTTGTAATAAGAAAATAACACGAAAAACTAATCTTTAATAAAGTTCACTCAGAAAGTATTCTTCTGGGCCCATTTATTTAAATTCAGTAGAGAAAGAAGTGATGACTTGACTTTTGTTTGACAATAGCAGTAACCTTTGTTCAATATAGGTATAAACATAAAACGCCCCATTTTCTTGTTTCTGCTTTTCAGGGTAAACTATAGAAACTTTAAGTATGCATTGGAAAGCAGATGCAAGGAAGGATCATCATTTTAAACTTTGTTACCTACAAGGAAATGTGCTAACTTTCAAATGAATTTTCCTAGACTGATTGAAATACCTACGAATACTAACAGTTATTTGGTTGTTGCTGTTGCCAAGATAATTTATGATTTTAGAAAATGTTAATAATTATATATTTAAGCCCTATAGAGATGGAAACCACTGTATGGTAAGATGCAAAAGGAGACATGGTCCCAAGAGTGTTAGTTCCTAGCGAAACATAGAAAAGAGATGACTGAGAAGGCATTTGCAATGATGTAGGCTAGAATTTGATGATAACTTGACTTAAGATGACTACATATTCTGCTTTTCCTGGAAGAATCTTAGTATACCTAGTTTTAGGAAGATTGTTACTAATTTCTTGTTCCTAGAAATATAACAGCAGGAGTTGTGATTTTTCATGTTAATTCTATAGAGAATAGGACATTATTGTTAAAGGTGGTGCCAACTGTTATGGTAACTGTATGTGAACTCTGTCCTATCAATTTGATATAGGCACATGGACTTGTCATAGTCATTAAGATCTTAAATAATAACCACAGCGATACAAATACTTATTATTTTAAAATAAGCAAAATTTTTCTTGACTCATTTCCTATTTACATATAATAAAGCAAGCTATAGAAAATTAATTTGCAACTTGTAATTCAATAATATTATTAATAATTAATTTTATACAATAAGTTCTGCTTGGCAGATTGAATTGTTTTTTTTTTTATCACTGTAGTTGCTAAAGATGTTTTCGAAGTACTGGTCAGTGGTAACTTGGAATCAAGTTGAAAAATTTATTAAAGATTATAGTGATTCCAAGGAATTATTATATATGAATATCATATTTTGCTGTGTAGTGCTGTGTTAGAGATTGGATTTGGAAGCTTGTACTTCTCAGTCCTTAGTCTACTATTCCGATGCTCCCACATGCATAGAGGACAGTTTTTGCATTGTATCAGGGGAAGCTCTGTAATGTTCAACCATAAATAAAATGACACACAGAAATTAAATTTTCAAAATATTTTGAAGTGTTTGAAGTACATATATACCTTATAAGTACATGCAATAGCATTATTGAAATTTGCCTAAGATTAAAGCATAATTCAACTGTCAATCAGACTGTAGACCACACACTATCCTTATATTGTCAATATGTGTGAAACATGTGTTTATTATTCCAACGTGTTATGTTTTGCTATACTAACTGTAAATAAGAAGTGGCACATTCATTTTACTGACCAGAAAGGCATCCACTGTGTGTTTGTGAGTGGAATTTCAATGTAACAGATGGTTTTTACAGGTAATGGCTAAATAATGAAATCCTTTCCTAGATTTTTGGAAGTGGTTTATGTTACAATATTTGATTCAATTCTTTCCATGAAGAGAAAGTACTGAGAAACTGATGATATTAGACATGTGCAGAAGCAATCTAAATCAATCTTTTTAGCACTCTTCCTGTTATTTGGTTACTGGCAAATTCTGTAGTCAATTAATGCAGATTAAGTGAACCATTGTCTTAGCAAGTTGTATATTAAAAATTGCATTTTAATCACATTTGTATGAGTATCATAAAAGACTAAATTATTGGCTGAAGCATCACTTTTATCCCAATTATTTTTCCTCTTTGGGGACTTGAAGTAGCCCTTTATTGTGATATTACAGAAGGGAGAAAGAAAGATTATGAAATGGCTCATCCTTCTGCATTTTGAGTAATTTGTTTTTTTTTAATAAATGTGATCTTAAATCTAATTTTGCATTGATGTCTTGATGGTCATAAATATGCAAGAATCACAGAACTCTTTCTGTGTAACTAATTTACAAATAATGAGAGTATACTTCAGTTATTTTGGAACCTATGGAAGGCACATAACTATCTGCTTCATTGAATAACAATCATACCAATGCATTTAAATCCTTTTGTGTTTCTCTGCTATGTCAACTACTGAATTATGAACATTTTGAAATTGTAATTTGTGGGTAGATAAATTGTGTAAGATTTAGCTGGAAATGAAACGTTCATATAAGAATCTCAGTTGCCAAGTGACTGCTTACCACCTAATGCAATTATATTTGTCTAGGTGAATTTAAAACAGAGTTTAAGCACCAAAAAGGCACATAAGTACCAATTCTTGAAATAGAACAGCCGGCTGGGTGTGTACTGGAAAACCACACACATTCTTTCACAAGTGGATCTCTTCATTGACCTATGGAGGAAGGGCTTTAAGAAACAAATCAGAATATAAACTCTAGTGTCTTAGGTGTGAGATGTGGCAAGTTAAAAAAAAATTAAAAGATGCCAAAATAGGAAGTAAAATTTAAACATCTGTTGAAGATGTAATTGTTAAAAACAAGTCAAATCTCTCTTTTTAAAAAAGTGACTCAATACATTTTAACCAATTAGTTGTTTGTTATGTCAAATAAGTATATTTTTACTGACCAAGTAATTGTGTTGAAAATTTGTGCAGTTAATTACTTATCAAGTTCTCCTAAATTCATATATTTTATTTCATAAAAATGTTCAAGGATTTTGGGGAGGAAAGAAAAATACGAGTGTTTATCCTGAGTATTAGGTAATTTCCATGTCATCATAGATCTTTTCAAACACCCTATGAAGAGAATACAGGTCTTTAATACTAATTTGGATTCAAATTCAGCACTCAGTTGGTTTAAAGCATTTGACCTTTTAAATGATAGGTTTTATGAAATAAGATTGAGAAAATGTATTTTGATAAGAAGTCTAAAGCTGTGACTGAGGCTGTAGCTTTAGTTTGCTTTGTTAGGCTTCCCTCAAACAATGAGAAATCTAAGATATTTCAGAGAAGACAAATGGACACTAAATCATATATTTAAGACATTAAGTAAGGAAGATAATTACTATGCATACTTTGAAGTGGGAGTTATACAGATAAAAAGAGGACATAGTTTTAGCTAGTTATTGTATTTTAACTGTTCCATGAATTATGGTTATGGACTGTATATGCACATATGGAAAAGCCTAATTCTATTTACAGTTGTTGCTTTCTACCCTTTCTCCTCACACCATGGAAATTATTTGATTCATTTTCTGTTTATTCTCCTCATTTCTTTTCACTCTACTGGTTGTCAGGTACCTATAAATTTTCTTATTTCTTCCATCTTTCTATGTGAAAGCTGTCCTTAAATGCACATTTTAAAAACTTTCATTTTAAGAAATATATTCTAGAAATCACTCTATATTTTTACATATAGTTCATACACATTTTGTAATGATGTACCATAGACCATTGTGTGTCCTCATAATTCATTATGCCACACTCAGAGATATGTACCTGTGGGAAGCTGTTGGCTTCATAAACTCCATCTTGTCCTCTGAAGCCATCTTGGAGATGACTCTGCAGTTTACAGTGAGTATGTTTTGCAACAGTAAATTATTTCTTTAGTAAAAACATGCTGTGTGCACAAAGACAGAAGCTAAATCCAACCGCTAGCAGGTATTATTTGTTACTTGTACTCCATTTCAAGGCTGAACCTTATCTGTAGTGTTTGCACCTGTGTGTCTAGCCTAGAATCATGTACTGTCTAGCTTAGAAGGTCATACTGAGCTTCTTTGTTAAATTGTAAGAAGTAGCTTTTGTACTTTATAAGAGGAGCTGAAATACAGAGCAGAGCTGCAGTCCCCTACTGATGGCTAACAACAAGTCTTTCCTCTCTTCTTTCTCATAATTCTTATCCTTGTATTTCTTCATCCTTGCCCCCTGCAATGTACTATATGATTGTTTTACAAATTTGAAATTACAAATACCAATAATGGATGAGTTTATGCATATAAATGCCAATGTATTTTAATACATTTGTGTTACTCTGCTATGTCAACTACTGAATTATTAACATTTTGAAATTGTAATGTATGAGTAGAGAAAATGTGTAAGAGTTAGTTGGAAAGGAAACCTTCTTATATGGATCTCAATTTGCTAAGTGACATATCACCACCTAATACTCTTATATATAATTGGACAACATTATAGGAAATTTCCATCTAGTAGGTGTCTAGCATTTACTATTTTACCAGCAGTGTTTTGCATAGTTAATGGAATGACAAGTCATTAATGTGCATTTATATATGTCTGATAAATGAGAAATATTTTAATGAATTTTATTTACATATGTGAATGTTATTTTAAAGAATTTTATTTACATATGTTTAAACACCAATTTTATATCTTTAAAATGAATTATTGTTTGTATCTTCTCCTTAATTCCTTTCTTGGGAAGAGGGGACGCATACTTAACTTTTAAGAATGCTTCATGTTAGTGATAATAATTTTTCATCTATAGTATATATTGAAAGGTTCCTGTCTAGTTTGTTGCATTTTGACATTACTCATGATGGAATTTAGGATGCACCCTAATTGTCTTTCACATTCCATCTGGCCAAGACTTTATGTAGAAAGTGGTATCTTGGATGAGTTCAGCCTTTAAAAAATATAGTACAGTAGGAGGCCTTTGGGTTATTGGCTCATGCTCTCTAAGAGTATAGTTGAACATTGCCTCATCCTCTTCCTCTATATTGCATTTGGGACTTAAAGTAAGATTTCCCTTTTGTGATTTTCCCATGATTTGACACCTTACTCAAAGGCAAGGTTAATTATGTATGGACAAAATTTCTAAAACTGCGAGCCGAAGTAAACCATTTTACATTTTTGAATTGATGATTTATGATGTGTTGGAAAGTAGAATGCCCCCTAACACAAGATACATTTTCACCATAAAATTTGCTACCAAATTAAGGTAAAATGATCTATATTTCATTTTCTCTTCATTTGGAGCAATAGAAAGTATTTTTCTCACATTGAGAGTAAAGAAGAATTTGTATGAGGTTTCTTTTTCCCTACTTGTAGGACACTATATATATATTTTTAACATTTAGATGTATGATCTATTCGGTATTGAGTTTTCAAGGACACTGGTGAAGTATGAATCTAATTTTATCTGTTTCCAAATGATTAACCAATCCTTGGATCATTCATTAAATTGTCTTTCCTTGCTCTAGAAAGTTGAAAGGCCACTTTCATCATACGTTTTATGATAAATGCCTATGTGCGTTGCATGATTTTCTGTACTTTTTCACTGTTCCAGTGATCTGGTCTATACTCATGTGCCAGAACTCTACAGTTTTAATCAATGCAACATTCAGTGGAACAGTTTTTGATATTGATATAGTTTGTGGCACACATCAAGAGTTTGTGATTTTAGTATTGACATTGGTCACTCAGGACTCTGTCATTTTATTTAGACACTTCTTATTGATGGACAGTGGAGGTGCTTCTAGGAATAATAATGTTGCATGAAGCTGTGTGGAATATATACTTGCAAAACCAGCATCCTGGATGACAACTTAGGCTAGCTTTATACTCTGAATACGTTTTAGTCTTTGGATTATATCTTATGGTCTTTCTTTTTTTTTTCTTAATTTATTTTTAAAGGAGTGTCTTATTAACTTGGTTTATATGTTTAGTATTAATATGTATGTATCTGGTCCCCATATGTAGATCAAAAGAAAACTTACAAGAGTCAGTTCTCTCCCCTGCCAGGATATGGGTCACGGGGATTGAATTCAGGTCATCTAGTTTGTCAGCAAGCATTCATACAATGTCTAACCAGTCTGTTAAGAAAAAAAAATAGATAACTCTGTTAATGAAAATATAAATGAATCAAAGGACAAGATAACAAAATGATACTCAAAAGATAACAGCAGTAACTGATGGCCAAACATACATAAAATCATTTCCAAGTTCTGAAGAAAAAATGTTTAATTATTAAATCTTAAACCCAAATAATTTATGACTACATAATTTAAAACACAGTAGTCATAGTAATTAGCTGTGACTCAAAATATGTGCAATTTTTTCAGAATCTGCTCATTGCTAGTTGTCAACATAATAGTAGAATAAATTTAACAAAGTCAAGTAAGTTCAGTGATATAATGGATTCACCTGAGTAGCTGAGGCAAGTTTTCTAGCATCAAAGTATTTCATTCACCTAGAGATCACTTTTTTTTCTTTATTATAGGAATACTCTGCACAGAAGAAGGCATTATGAATTGGAAGGGAAAGTGAAGCTTTCTAGGCTGTTTCATATATCTAAAATATTCTAATGAGAACATAAATAATAAACATTTTATAAAATTACAGAAAAGTAAAAATTTTGCAAAATATACAAGTAAACCTGTACAAACACTATCCCCAATAGAATACAAACTCTATATGACAAACTGAGCAGAAGATGAGTTCTGTTAATCATGGCAATATTCACATATTTCTTCAGCTAGCATAATCAACAAGAATATTTTAGGAAGATTGAAAAGCATAAATCTTATAAAGTAGCATAGTTCTACATGGTTCAACATGGAAATTATAATTTTGTTAATAATTATTAAAAGAAACATCTAGGGTGCTAAAATGTTTCCTGCTCTTTATCCTAAAAGGAATTGTTAAGACGGTGAACAAGTTATTTTAAAAATTGAAGACACATTTGAAAGGTTTAATTTAGGGGAAGATCTAAGCACATTCTGAGACACTTGGTTATTATTAAAATTTAGTTTCTACTGTGATTAGTCCTCTTAAACTGCTGCTGCTGCTGAGAATTCCCGATTTTCATAAGCTGTATGAGTGAATTATTAGAACAGAGAAGTCTGAGTTGAATTCATACCTGTTGCTGTGATAGCTGTAGTAAGAAAATGAATGTGTGTTGACAACTTGAGAGAGGCCTCACTTTGAAAAAGGCATTTGGCTAATTAGGGTAATTCAGCATAATAGATTGAAATTTGAAGTATAATTCATGTAAAGAATGACATGGATTAAATCAATAATTCAATCTACAAACACTGTGAGAACATGTTAGAGACACAAACCTTAATATAAAATATGGAGGATGTAGTCTCAGATAATACTGTTTTGACATCCATTTTATTGTCTTTTGTATCACCTTAATATCATGAGGTCCATACCTTTAAAATGCAAGTGAGTAATAAAGAAACTAGAAATGTTAGATTCAATAAAACAAAAAATGATAGTTGCAAAAACTAGAAATAGATACATAAAGAATAGAAATAACTATATAGTCATTATATTAGTGACAAACTAAAGATCTTGAGGTTGCACTGGGGAATTCCTCTTCTTTCCCCTTCCCTCCTCTCTTTTCTTCTCTTGTATTATAAGAAGAATAATAAAGAAATTACATATTTGTGTTTTGTGAATGTATGAGCAAAATATTTTGTTAGAGGCAGAAAAATACCTATATAAGAGAACACTGGCTGGCCAGTTTTATGTCGACTTGACACAAACTAGAGTTATCGGAGTGGAGGGAACCTCAACTGAGAAAATACCTCCATAAGATCTGGCTGTAGGGCATTTTCTTATTTTTAATTTTTTATTATTGATTTTATTCTTCTCTCATACAATCCATTGCAACCATAGTTTTCCCTCTCTCCACTCCTCACAGTTCTCCCTCTTTCCTCCCTTTGTGTCCCATCAGCAAAGAGCTGACCTTCCAGAGATAGAAACTAAAACAGGACATAACAAAACACAATAAGAAAACATACTCACTCTTATATTGAGGCTGGACAAAGCAACCCAAAGAAGTAAAAGGGACACAAAAGCAAACAAAGGAGTCACAGACATCCCCAGGCCCACTGTTAGGAGTCCCACAAAAATACCAAGCTAAAAGCCATAACATACAGGCGGAGGACTTGGCACAGACTCATGCAGGCTCCATGGTTGCCACCTCAGTCTCTGCAAGCTCATATGAGCCCTGCTTTGTTGACTCTAAGGGCCCTGTTCTCCTGGTGACTCCAGCATTTTCTTAACTAGTGATCGATGGTGAGGGCCCAGCCCACAGGGAAAGAGAATTATGCCAGGCACATGCTCTATGTCTAGTCTTCTTCATCCCTCTATTCTTCATCATCTCAGTTCACAGAGCCTGAAAGACTAGGTGTTCCTTTCTTCTTGGTATTGTAAATTTCAGATAATGTGTGTGTGTGTGTGTATATATATATATATATATATATATATATATATGAATGTGTATAACTGTATACACTATAAGTATGCAATAAGTATACCCACAAAAACATATACTACAAATATAACTCCCTTTGATGTTAATTCTAATCCTTGAATCCCATTCATAGCTTACAACAGAATTTCTACTCATATAGATTTCAAAATGTTGATAAATTTTTACTTCATTTGCCACCATTTTTCTATTTTTTCAGAGAAGGGAGACAAAATTGGCTTCCCTGATCCCATCTATCTTCAGGAATGAATTGTTTTAAATATATTGATTATCATTCTATATATAACACTATGCAAAAGAAATGGACGTGAATTTTTTTTTTTTGATTTTTCAAAACAGGGTTTCTCTGTTGTAACTCTTGCTGTCCTGGAACTCACTCTGTAGACCAGGATGGCCTCAAACTCACAGAGATCCTCCTGACTCTGCCTCCCAAGTGCTGGGATTAAAGGCATGTGCCATCACTGCCTGGATGACATGAACATGTTATGTTTTATTTAGCATTTACAATACTGCTTAACTATAGCATCTTATAATGGACAAAATCATTGGCAAATAAAAATATTTATTAGATTTTATTTTTCATCTCTCCAAATCTGGCAATTTATCCTTTTCTCTTTTCCATTGGTTTATTAATGGAAAAATTTAAATATGTTTAAAAAGAAAAAAGTTCCTCAATTTTAAAAAAATGTATTTATTTATCAAAAATAAGAGTGATGTATTTCTAATTTTATTGTCTCTAATATTATATCCTTTTCCTTTGGAATCCACGCTGTACCATAAATAATAAACTAATCCTTCCCCACTGCACTTCTTAAAATGTTTTTTAAGATGTTTTGAGATGTTTTGACAGGTCCATGTTTTATGAATACATGTGAGACCACAGTGCCCCAGAATCTATAACAATGCAAGCTCTGTGAGAGCCTGTACATTGCAGATAATGGAGGTATAATTTATTCTCTTGCATGTGAGAAGTTATCCTGGCATAATGACTAGCCAATGATAAAACACTGAAGCAGGCAAGTTGACATTTTTAGAAGTGTTTTATGATCCCATAATTTTGTTTGGCTTGTGCTTCTACTTAAGACCTACAAAGGCTCCATTCTTCTTAAATAGCTGCTTCCTCTTAACTTATTACTAATATTAGATTATAAAGTGATGATGATATAAATTTCATCTTTTACATATCTGTTGAAACTTTACAGGTATTATTGGAATTAATAATGTTATATTGTTTTTTTTAGGAAAGTGATACCTAGAAATATGTTCTACCTTTATAACTTTCATATTTGTTGAGGTAGGGAGAAAATATTCATTCAAATTAGAATTTTTTTCCCTAAGAAGTAAAGAACACATACACTCAAATTTCAGTAAATTAGAGTGGCACAAAGATTACCAATAAGAAGGACTTTAAGTTTGGGAATGTATTGCCTGGGTTTAATTAGTTACATATTAGAAATGCGAAGATTCTGCATTGTAGAACACTAAATAGACCATTCAAAATGTTCCGGTGTCTCTCAATCCTGACTTTATAACTTCTCATTCAATCTCAAATGATGCCAAAAACCATGAAGCATGGTCATCAGAATAGTCTAAATATACAAATATTTCATAGGGTTAATAATACAAGAAAAAATAATGCAAATGTTATCCAATAATTTGTTACATCAAATAACATGTTATGCACAGGTGAGATGATCAGATTAAAGGTCTCACACACAATTCCAGTGGCTTGAGTTCAATCAGTGGAAGACATGGTGGAAAGAGAGGACTGATTTCTGGATATTGACCAGTGACCTCCATTATGCACAGCGGCACTTGAGTGGGTACACCCATAAACACACACACACACACACACACACACACACACACACACACAGAGCAATAATATTAAATAAAACTTTGTTTTAGTTAGAGGCGAAAGGAATGAGACATGAAACATTATATGCTGCCTCAAAAGGGGTACGTCACGTGATGACCAAGTGTGATGTGACTGAAATAGACTAATTTTAACTGGGCAAATATAGAAAATAATACCTGAAAATGGTTAAAAATATTAACTTATTTTAAGAGTTTAACTAAAAAAATCTGCAGTGTTGGTTACTGTCACAAGGAATGGGAAATATGATATTCTATATATTAAATGGAAAGTTGCAATTATAATCTGGGATTTGCAGAGCTCATAAAATAATTCCTAATTTCATAAAGTCCATGTTTAAAATTATAGCTGGGTGGTGGTGGCACACTCCTTTAATCCCAGCATTTGAGAGGCAGAGATAGGAAGTTTTCTGTGAGTTAGAGGCCAGGTTGATCTACAGAGTGGGTTCCAGGACAGCCAGACTTACGACAGAGAAACCCTGTCTCAAAAATCATTATAATTGTTGGAGTTGAAATTTAGTATTATTTTTTCCAGTCCTGCTTTATCACCTACTAGACATCTTTTATCTTAAAATTTTTTCCTATACTATTTCATATTGTATTTACAATGAGATCATCATTGTTTTGTTCTACATAACTACTTGTGAATCTAACTTAACTATTCCATCTTCCTCGATGTTCCTTGGTAGAATTTTTTTTTTAATTATTACAGGCACTGATAATGCTTGAGACACAAAAGAAATAACACAAATGTCCAGGATATAAGAGGATCACATAACCATTTTAAACTTATAATTCGAAAGAATAAGCTGTGAGTTTATAAATAAAAGTTTTAAGGTTGTTAGACAAATGGTTGAGATTTGACTAATGAATCCTAAGCTATGACTAGATAGGTGTAGGTATTTGTGGTGTGGTATTTGAACAGAATGATGACTGAAAAAATAGCAGTAACAAATAGTACATTCCAAAGAGATGTTTTCTTTTTTTTTTATGTATGTACATGGGGAGGCTATGTGAAGATCATAGGACAACCTACGTGAATTGGTTCTCTTTAGACTCTGGGTTTTGGTGATTGAACATAGGTAGTCAAACTTGGCAATTTTTACCTGCTAAGCCATCTCACTGGCTTTACTGTTTTTACTACAAAGAAAGAAAACTAATTTGAGGAGATTGATGTTTACCCTGATGTAAGCATTACAGAATGCTTACCTTTACTAAAACATTACATGTACTGTACATAAATACTGTACATTTTATGATTTTAATATAAAAATTAAAACACTTTTGTTTACCAACAAGAATCAAAGTCATCTTTTAAATGCATATTTTAAAATTAGCTTACTAACTAGTGTATTTCCATTGTTATTATAGAGATATAAATATATATACACATACATACTTTGAATTGAATTTGATAGCAGCCTATGGTTGGGGGTGTCAAGCCTTAGGATAGAATCTGTAATTTTTATTTTGTCAATTGCATATTAACTGCAAGTTTCTATCTATTGACTCCTGGTGTTTCCTATCTTAGTCAGAGTGGCTTCTTCTGCTCTGGGTAGCAGTCAATATACAGACTGACTAGAAATTGGTTAAAGTTCTAAGAGTAAGTGAATATCAGTGCTCAGCCTCAAATGGGACACCTTAATCAAGTCCTTTCTCCTTGACCAATGTTTAGTGGACATTGTAGAAGAAGAGATTCAAAGAATGAAAACCTAAAATAACCAGGATGCCTGCTATGAAATGCTATCATTTGAATGTGACATGGCTATTTTCCCCCTGAGTTCAAAGCAGCTGTCACTACTTGTACAAGATCTTCATAAGATCAAACCCACCATATCCTAGCATGGGAAAGATCTCAAAGTAACACTCCTTAACTGAGAAACTTTGGCAGTTGTTAATTATTGCTGGAGAGAGTATCATTATTTTTGAGGGTGTGGTCACTGGTATAGTGGTAGATGTCTAGCACCTATGTGGGAAAAACTAGTTGAACATAGTAGATTAAACTAACAAACAAACAAACAAAACCAAGTAAAGAAGACATGAAGTTTGGAATAGGGCTTGTTTGGAGAAATCTTGGAGGAAATTGAAAATAGGAGACAGATATGATCAAATTTTATTGTTCATAAGTATAAATTTCTAAGAAATATTTTTTGTAAGTCTTTCAAGATGAAATCCATACCTTCTACTATTATTGCATCCCAATCTCTGACTAGACAGATCATGGGCCCTATGGAAGAACCTACTACTATTATTCAGCTAAATGGACACAGCATTAAACTGATTCCTAATACCTTTCTGTTACACACAAAGAACAATGCATGTTTCAACACTCATCTGAGAAGCTTATATTTGTGTAGCTGATGATTCATATAGAGACACATAGCTAGCCAAATTACAGAGAATAAAAGACTTCAGAATACCTGGCCCTAAAGAGAAAATTTATACTACACAGCCCTCAAGCCCCAGGATTGGGGATCACTGTATACAAATGGTCAGTAAGTGTAAAACCAGATGTGATAGATGACTATTAAGATGCAGTAACTTCTGGACTCAGCAAGGCTGCTGCACATATGAACTCTCAGATGTTGGGGCACATTCCTAAGAACTGTGCAAGTTCAAGCCCGAGCAAATCACAGTACAGAGAGGGAAGTGGGGCACAAATTCCACATCTAGTCTTTAAGGTGTTGGCAATTGTTAGCTACTAGAAGATAAAAAGACAGTGTTCTCTAAGGATGAAGACCTTGGTAATAAGACCATTCTCCAGTAGAAAAAACACACATCCAAGAATATCTAGGCAGCACACACTGGTCTTGAAGGTTCAAATAAATAAATAAAAGACAAAAAGGTGAGTAGGTAGTAAAGTGATGATTGTGGTTGTGTAACTAGTTGGGGGTTGAGGTAAATAAGATCAAAAATAGGTTGTATGAAACTCTCAAAGAACCAAAAACAATCATACTTTTTAAATATAAAAAAATAGTTCATGGAAACAAAACAAAACAACAACAGAAAAAACCAAACCAAACAAAAATAACACAAGGTAACTGTAATTGTTAGTATGTCAGACTAACATTCATATATATAGACCTTTAAAAATTAAAGAAAACAGAAGCAGACCTCAACAAAGACATGGTAAAACATGTATAAATACCTCTAGTTTCCTTATTTACCAACAGCATTTTTTTTATCAAGTTTCTTGAAGTTTCCTGCACTAGTTAGCGTGGATCACAGACTAGAGGCAGATTTTTTGAGTTACCTTCCTTCTATGGACTTGAAAAATCTCCCTTACATTCTCCCTGTCAAGTTACTGACTGCCCTTTGAAAAATGCAGTTCCCATCTTAAGCAGACATTTATGTTTTCAAGGTGACAGTTTTTCAAGCATCAAAAACAGTGCTACATTTCCTTTCAGTTCAACAGTTTCTCCATCCTCTCCTTCCCTGCCCTCTGCTCTCCATCCCCATCCTCCTCTGGACTTACTTACTTTGTCAGCATTTACATGAAATATTATGAATGAATCATAGGAGTCAATGATAGGTGTACATAAAGCATTTTGCTCTGTGATAGTTAACAGGTAGAATGCATTACGTAGACATTTTCCCCCTACCATCATGACCTAGGAAGTGATATAATCACATGTTGTGGTGTTCTGTAGAAAGAAAGGCCATCTCATATTGGTATGATTTCTGTATATGATGCATAGCATAACCTAGTTTATTTTGAGAAAATATAGGAAAGTGTCTTTTTTCTTCTTTATATTACCTTGTTAGAAAGATCTTTTGTTGCTCAGCAAATGTGCTAGTAAGTTTTTGTCAACTTGACACAATCTAGACAAAGGGGAGCTTCAACTTAAGAATTGCATCCATCAGATTAGCCTGTAGACAAATCTGCGGGGCCATTTTCTTGATTGATGATTCATGTGAGAGAGCCAAGACCACATTGGGCCAGGCAGGTTGTCCTGAGGTATAGAAGAGAGCAAGCTGAGTAAGCTATGAGGAGCAAGGCAGGAAAGAACTCTTATTGAGGTCTTGCCTCTAGGTTCTTGCCTTGCTTGAGTTCCTACCTTGGCTGCCTTCATGATGGATTGTTATATGGATATGCAAGTCAAAAAATGTCTTTCCTCCCTAGGTTGTTGTTGGTAATGATGTTTTTCATGGTAATAAAAATCAAACTAGGTCAGCAAGTAAAAGTAATTCCAGCACAGGCATGTGGACCTGTGTTCAACTCTCAAGCACCCATGCAAAAAAAGATGGGCCAGCAATTCCAAAGCTGTGGGAATGAAGATGAAAAGATTGCAATGGATTCTGATTCTTGCTTGCTGTCAAGAGAAGAACCAGAGATCAATTTTATGAAGTCTAAATAGTCCAGATTTAAGCCACTGTAATGGCTTAAATTGTGCACACTCTTATTACTTAACTTAGAAGTCTAGGTTTAATGTTAAGGTCTATTCTGGTATTCTCATGTCTTCCCCACTAGGAACCCTTATATGACTATAAAACTATCTAGTATTAACCAGGTATTTACAGATATGCCTGGACATCAGAAGATAAGAGAGTCCAGTGTGGCAATAATCATTCTGGTAACATAGAGTCATGATCTATAGGCATGTTAATAAATTGTGGAAGGGATTTCAAAACTTTTTTGAGTACACATGAAATCAGTAGCCATACAAAAGTATGCATATTCATAGCTGATATATCTTGACAAATATTTTCCATCATCGTGGGGGTAACTGGATAGTTGGAGATGATGTCAGGAACTGTTACAGATTTGTTAATAAGCTTTTTGAAAAATCATCCCAGGTTTATATTTTCTATATTTCCTATTTGTGAGAATCTTGAAATATGATTTTACTTTTAAAAAATAATCTTACATGCCTGTACCACAGTGCACTGCACACAGTAGCACTTGCTAATAACCATTTAAATACAATGTTAATCAGTGAAGTTTTAGTTGTTTTTCTGATTAGGATAGTTTTCTAGATAATCAAGGCCTTTTCTGTTCTCTTTGATTAAGAGGATTAAAAGTTTAATCTTAATTGATAGTTTTAAAAATTCATCCTTGAAAGATGTCTCTGAAGTGACACAGCTGTTTTCATAATGGCACTCTCCTACTTCACCCCTTTACACACTCCCACTGTTCAATTTTTCTCCTACTGGGTCCTACATCTTTTAACATATTAATATCTAAAATTCATATTTGTTTATTGAGGCTCAGTCCAGGTCTAGTTTCTATTGTCCTACTTTCTCAATAATTCTTATTCTCTCTGTATATTTTTAGTTGCTTTTCCTTCTTTAAAAAAAAATGGTTTTATTTGAAATTGATTTTTCGCCACTTTTTCCTCCCCTTTCCTTTTTTCCAGCATTCCTTAATGACACTCCTTCAAACAATTCCCATATCTTGTCACTCTTGAGAGTTGAACCCCCTTTTTCTTTTATATTACTATTCTCACATACACATATATGTGCATACATACACATATAAACTGATGAGTTTGTTTTGATTGTTACTGTATATATCATTTCAAAGATAACTACTCTACAATGGACAACCAATAGGGGGCCTCATTCCCAAGAGATTAATTCTTCTCCAAACAGTCATTAATTGTCTTCAGTTCTTTGTCTAGAGTTTGAGCACTGCAAAATCTTTCTGCAATCACCGTTTAAAAACATTTTCTAAAATCTCCCAAGTACACTGATCAGGAAAGCAGGCCTTGTCAAAGATGATTTTGTTCATGAAAGGAAGGTGGCTTGTGGTTATTTTACCCAGTTCTGTCAGGGCATGAACTGTTAGGAGCTAATCTCTAGATGACTGGGACTGAAAAAAGGGATTAAAAATAGTTTTCTAAATCAAGGCTACTAAAGGAAGTGCTTGGCCCCCAAACTGGGTCTTCAGCTTTCATAAGATTACCCAGAAAGTTAAATAAACATCTGAGTGTTTAACCATATGAACAGGTAAGCTCAGAATTATCCATTTTGTGAGTAATGTAATTTCAATTAATATTTTTTAGGATGCCAATTTTATGATAGTATTTCAGTGTCTGGATTGAAATTTTAGATTAAAAGTGTAAATGTTTGGGTTACCAATGTTCTTATACATTTTGTACACATTGACATGTGTAAAATACTATAAATTGATTTAGCTTATAATAGTTATCCCAAATGTTTGCTATCAACCTATATATCTAATCTATCTCCCTATCTATTAATATAAGATGAGAAATTAGACAAATATAAAGATTTCTAAATGTTTTCCTTCCTATTATAAAATTTGTGACCATATCACTTTTTCATCTAGTCTTTGAACTAAAAGAAAGTAAAATATAACTTACTAAAATGATATCCCTTAAAGTTTCAAAAATTCTAGACTGAGTACTAGAAAAGGGTATGAAAGAGATTGGAAGTCATTGATGTGTGGCATAGGATGATGTTGATATATTACTAACAATGAAGCCTTTGACATTTTAAAATATTTTATAATCAAATGCATGCTTGGCAACAAAGCCATCTCCAAAAATAGTCTAGTCAAGGACTGCTAAAATCTACTTAAAAAGAAAGAATGTTAAAATTAATGGGAAATTTTCTGTTATCAAGACCTATATAGAGAAAACTTAGATTACATAAATTACAAATTGATGATCTGCTATTTAAAGATTCTTCTTTGTTTGACACACATTATCTTTCATGTAGTTATGGACACCTACTGATTGCATGTACTATGAGTTTGCAAATGTAAAGTATGGCCTGAAGAGTTAGCTAAACTTAATTTAGTTGAAAAAGGGTATACTCACGAATAAGTTTAATATGAATAGATGTAGCTAGGATTGTATTATTATTAAGCTTCATACTGAAAAATCATAGAAATTTATATACTGCATACATTTTTCAAGAGAGAAGAATGCAATGTTAGGTAATTCACTATTGTTATGTAACTTTATTGAAGTAAGTCAGATCACTAAACTACTGAGTTGTTAGAAAATACCTGGCTCAGAGAGTGTTTGTATTATGAAGTAAATCTTGAACATCTCCTTGAGCTATTTAAAATTAAAATAGGAAGAATGCTAAACAATTTTTAAAGTATATGGCTTGCTGGACTTTGACCCAGCCAAAAGTTAGTTTAAAAAAAAGTAGACGAATATCATTAAATTTTATAGATGTGGCCTTAATGTTATGCATTTTGGGATTTGGATTACCACTAATTATGAAATGATTTTAATCAACATAATAATAAATTAAATCTGGAGAGGAATAGGCCTGTGTGGAAGTTAGGAACTGTCTGTATTCCAGGGGTCTGTATTCAGAGGCCTGTGTTCTCTGGATAGAATGTAGAGATACCTTTATTCCCAGTAATCAGAATGTGGTCCACACTTGTAGCTGTATGCTGCTGTGGTGGTTCAGCTAAGAAGACAAGGAGGCATTTTTCATACATTCAAACACTTCCAGAAGGAAACACCATCATGGCCAGTGCCATGCTCACAGTGCAACCTTGAGCCTCTCACCTCAGGTGTTTCCATTCTTTCAGAACTCCTCAGGTAGTCTACTGATAGCACATGCAGATCATTATCAATTAAATAACCCCCACATAAATCCAACACTTGAAAACAATACAAAATGCCAAGATCTAAACTAGCTCCTCATCCAACAGTGCAAAAAAATATATATTTTATATATAACTAAAAATAAACTTCTGCAACACACACCTTTAATTCCTAAGTCAGAAACAGTGTGGAAGCAGACACAGGAGGCAGAGCTCAGAAAGAGTTAGAGTCAATCAGTTACAGAAGAGTCCGTCAGAGGAGGCAGAATGTGGCTCTACAGAAGAGTTTGAAGATTCTGAGCTCGGGGGGAGCTAGTCTGGGTGGATTTGTCAGTACTAGAGACTTGAAATGATCTACATAGTATGGAGGATGAAGCCTTCCATTTCTAGGCTTAAGAGTAGATTGTATGGAGACCAAAACACTCCAAGGTTCCAGTTCTAAGGGCCAGTGATTTAATTAGACAAAGAATAAAAGGCTTTTCCCTGAATCAACCTCTACATCTGATGTGAATCTATACCTTCAGAAATCCTTTTTGATTTGTATATAGAGCTAACCCTACAGTAATTTGAAATGTGGCTTCAGTTTTGCCTCAAGATTGTAGTGGATTAGATCATCAACTTTCAACTTGAAAAAACACTATTGGAAAAGTAAAGCATGTCCAATTGTACTCAAATAGCATTAAATAAAGGAAAATGAGACTTTCAAAGTTTTCTGGAAAATCCAGTAGTCAAGACATTTTCCCACAACTTTAGCTGGAGTAAAGAAACAGAAATGAATAATCTTTTAACAAGGTTACTGAACTAAAACATTTCCATCATTTTATACATCAATTCCTATTATTGTATACTTGCTTGTATTTATAGGGTAAGATTTAAGATTCTTAAATTAATTTAATAAATGAGAGTTTAATTTCTTTTTTTTTAGGTTTAATCTTTTTTAAATTTATTTTTCCTCTTTAGTATAATGCATCTGACTCCCCTCCTCCCCTTCATCAGCTTCTCCCTCATCCACAATCTCTTCTATCCCCCAGATCTACCCACCTCCCCAGATAAGATCAGTCCTCCCAGGGTTACCTTTCAAAAATGGTATAACAAGATGGAACAAGGGGAGTTTAATTTCAAATCTAGGCATTTATGTAACCTTTTATGTTTTATCTCTGAGTTTAATATTTAGTATAAAGTTTAATATATTGCAAAATTTAATTTAGTGAGTGGATGGCACTCAGATCAACCTTAAAATTTAGTCACCCCTTTAAAGTCATGATAGTATAAAGAGTTTTTCTATGAAGTACATACATATATAAAAACAATGCATATTATGTTTTCCTGAGCATATATACATACAAGAAACTTTGCTTGCAACCAGTTCATAATTCAAATTATACTATTCTTTCAAATGATGTGCATAATTGAACTTCATTGTGTAATTGTAGTTTAAGCCATTTAAATATCCAGGAGTTGAGCCAAGATCTTAAACCTGGTTAAATACCTACAGAATCAATTTTTTCTGGAGGCTCTGCGCATAATATAGAGGCTGAACAACTGTATTTATTAATAACAATATAGATAAATACAAAGATGAACTCATGGCTTATATCAAATAACTAAGTTACCTCATAACTTCTTTTAAGGAGCAAAGATTTATAACATGTTTAAAACTATAGATTGTGGTCTTACGGAAAACATGGTTCAAAATTGGTAAATAAATGTGCAGACTCATGCTACTTCATGTTTCATAAAATGTAGGTGGATTTATGTCAAGAATAACATTTTACCCCAAATCATTACAATATCATCAGACATTTGTAACTTTCTCATATAAATACAAACATTCATAAAAATAATTTTAAATGCTAATTTTAGTTGAGAAGAGTGAAGTTATCAGTCCACAATTAAGTTTATATGGTTATGTGTATGGATAAAATTGTGGTTCCTCTGTTTACTAGTTTACTAATGGGCATTCCTTGGAGCTATAAAATATGTGCTGTGTCTAGTTGATATGTGAGGATCTTGAAAGATCTAATTGTACCTTAATAAACAGAAAAGAGGAATAAGAATAACGACTCCCAGAGATAGATTGCATAATGTTTTATTAACTTTAAAGTTTTTGAATGCCAATGAAGAAAGACGAACAGTTGTAGAAAGACACTGGATTGTAGGAAAATTCTGGTGAATTAAATCAGCCTGTATACTATAAGGATGTGTTAACATCAGTATGGAAGTCAGGGAATGTGTTATATTGGAGAAGAAGTTTCCCTTTTATTTCCACAAGAGATGAAAAGCTGTGGATTCCATCAAAACTGACAAAGATTTGTTCTGAATAAGAAGCTTCTTAGCAGAAGGACAGGTCAATAAACTGGCTGAAAAAAGAGGCAATAGTTTGTCAGACTGGAAAACCTTGATGCTGAAACAGACATTTGCTGAAGGAATATTGAAGAAATATTGGATCTTCAAAGGACATTCAGACTGTTAAGTTTATGGGATTGATAATTGTTTCTATTGTAATAGTCAAACTGTGTTAGAGCTATTTTCACAGCACAATTTATATCTTAAACAGACAGGGGGAAAATGTAGAGGAATAGGCCTGTGTGACAGCAAGGAAGGGAGCAAATCCAAGGGTCTATATGAAGGGATCAAATTCAAGGTTTATATGAAAGGATCATATCCAGGGATCTATATGAAGGAATTACATCCAGAGGCTTGTGTGCTCCAGATGGAATAAAAAAATCTTAAGAATATTGGTATACAACTTTTAATCACAGTATTCAGAAGACTGTGGTAGCATACACCATTAATCTGCAAGACAGAAGCAAGACAGGAAGCAGAAATCAGAAGTAGTCAGTGTCAGACAGGAAGTGATGTCTGAGATGAATCTGGTGAAGAACAAGAAAAGTGACAGACAGCAAGTGTTAGCAGAGTGAGTCAGAGTGAGGACACAACCAACTTTCATGATAGAAAAACAGGGCCCTCAGCTCAGAGACAAATGATAAGACAGAGAAGTAGAGAGGCTGAATGAGGCAGTATGGGGCAGTGAGAGCTCAGAGAGACACAGAAGCAGTCTGAGGAGTCTGAGGAGTCTGAGGCAGAGACACAGAAGCAATTCTGTAGCAGAAGTCAGTAGCAGACGGTAAGAGAGAGTCAATTTGAAGCCAAGTAGAGCAGTTCAGTCAGAGAAGTTGTGGGAGTCAGTCAGAGTTTGCCAGAGTCAGGTAAGTTAAGTCAGAAACATTCAGCCAGGTCAGCAGATCAGTTTGAACTAGCAGCTTGGAGAAGAGTCTGAGCTAGAACAGCAAGTGAGTTGAACCAGAATAGTCAGTACAATTATGAGTTCAGAAGGTATCTCCACTCCTTCAGAGTGGCTCAGTCAGCACTAAGTCATGGAACCTTAAAAGTTTTAAATTGTATGGAGGCTGATGCCTTCCATTTCTAGGATTAAGATTAGATTGTATGGGGGCCACAGTGCTCCAAGACTCCGGGATTAGGACCAGGGATTGAGTTAGTCAAAGAATAGACTGCCTTCTGCCATGAATGTACATTTACCTTTGGCGCCCCACATGATTTGTAAGAAGCAAAGAAGAATAAAAAAAAAAAAAAAAGCACTGGCTAAATTGACACCCATCATGTTTGGTAGAATGTCAAAATCATCGAAGAGGACAGAAAAGCAGCGGAGGAGAAAATCAGCTGGGATCACCTCTAAAAGAAATCACACCTGACTCTACATCTCCAACTGTGCATAATTTTCTATCAAAAAAGCATTCTGAGTTGAAGAGAGATAATACTTCATTAAACATTGTTTGAAGATCTGTGAAGTTTTCAAGAACAGATTAACAGTGAAGTTGGAGGACTAATTAAATTAGATAGTGGGCACAGTGATGATGGGCTTTCTTACCCTGTACCTCTAAAGCCCAAATAATACAAAATAGCAGAAAAGAAAAGCAAATTTTCTTTCTGCTTGCCTTTGAGGAAAACACCTACTGATTTTAGACAAAATTCACATTAGGACTTCTTCTCCTTGATAGATTTGAGTTGGTAGGTAAGGTTGAGCTTGCCATTGACTTCCTTGTGTCTTAGGAGCTTACATGTGACCTGGTATGCCTCACCTACTCTCCTCCTTCACTGTTACTGATTGTTCTGAAACTCTTGGAATATGCCTACCTCCATGTCCAGCTGAGCTTATTGGTTCTACATCTATGGAAATCTTTGTTAATTCAATCAGGAAATTTTAACTATGCCTGACTTTTTCCTTGTGCACTTACATTTCTAAAACAGATTTTACTCAGTTATCATCATTATTATTATTTTTGCTTAGAATTATTTTCATGAAAGTAGACATATATTTTAAATATTGTTTTAATTTGTTAATACATTTTAGAAATATATTTCCCAAATGAGTATAGAATTTCTTTAGCAGGTATATTGCAAGGCCTATTCTACTCATTGCTTAAACAGAAATAAAATCTATTTTCTCCAATCTATAAAAAAGCTAGACATTTTGAACAAACTAAAAATCAATGACTTCACTTCTCCATGATACTATATTCCCTCAGTTATTGCTACATAAGGGTTGTTCACATAGTCCTGTTCAATTGCCATAGCCTAACTACATGGCCACCACAACCACATCCTACTGCCTGAGGATTTGGCACAGAGTTTAGATGAATCTTCCTCAAGTAGTGGTGTTCTACCTTGTCATAAATGCTGTCTATCTCAACTCCAGTCTCTGTTGCCTAAATATCTTCGTGCTCAGGTTCCTGTGTATGCATCCCCAGGTAGTGAATCCTATGTATCTTTTCTTATCTCCATCATCACCTACCAGCTAAAGACTTCCTGGAGACTTGTGTACCTCCCCTAGTTATACCTCCCCTGTTTATTTCTGCTTTGATTCCAACTCCTGCCACCATAAAGCAATGGTAGAACCCCATGAGTCTAGCACTGACTTCTGAGGCTCTACAGTGAGAAACCTGCTCACTATATAGAAAGTTCGCTTCTGTGCTCTGAAAATGCACCTATCTGAATTGGAACCACTACTGATATGCAACTTGAATTTGTACATTAACTATCTGCAAGATTAATCCACTCAGTTTGTCTAAAATCTCACAATAGAAAACACATAGTCAAGGAGATTGAAAAAATACACCACTGAATAATAAGTGGATCACTGAAAACACTTAAAAAGTTTAGCAATTCACACACACACACACACACACACACACACACCCCTCCACCACCACCACCACCACAACAACAACACAACTAAAGAGAAAAGAAGTCATGAATTTGAAAGAGATCAAGGAGGAGAATTTGGCAGGGTTTGAACAGAGAAAAAGGAAGGGGGGGATTACATAACTAGATTAAAATCTCAAAATACTTAAAATTAGAAACATTCCAGAATCTATGAAATGAAAATACAACATACCCAAATCTATGGGATACAACTAAGGAAATCCTGACAGGAGTATATAGGTCTAAGTGCCTACATCAAAATATCAGAGACAGGGCCTGGAGCAATGGCCCAGTGGTTAAGAATGCTAGTTATTCTTCCAGAGAACTCAGGTACAATTCACATTTCCCACCTGGTGACTCACAAGCATCTGTAAGTGAGGAATCTGATATCTCCTTCTGGTCTATGAGGCACTGCACCTAAGTGGTATCCAGATACTTATGAAGGCAAAAAACCCATACTTAGGAAATATTAATAATTTTTAGAATAAGAGAAAATTCAAATAAACTTAATGTTGCAATTTAAGGCTTTGAAAAAACAAAAACAAACAACATCTAAAAAATAGATATAAAGAAATAATTAAAATCAGAGCAGAAATTCATGAAATAGAAATGAAAAAAGAAAAAAAAAAACAGACAAAAACATTAATCCTGACAATTGGGAGGCAGGCAGAAGCAGGTAGATCTCTTTGAGTTTGAGACCAGTATGATCTATATAGTGAATTTCAGAACCACTGTGGTTGTATAGAGAAATCCTGTCTCAGAAAATAAAAAATAAAAAAATTAAAAAAATTAAACAATAACAAAAACATAATGAAACAAAACAAAAATACAAAGAATCAATGAATGAAGATTGGTTACTTTGAAAAGAATAACAGAATTTATGCATTCTTAGCCCAATTAACCAAAATGAAAGAAGATACAAATTAATAAAAGTAGAGATGAATGCAGAGATAGTACAAAAACTACCAATAAAATGTGGTTATGTGAACATTTTTTTCAAAACCTTTATTTCATTATGTTGAAATAACTAAAATAAGTGGATGAATATTTTCTTCCTGCTTATTTTCAATTTAGATTTATTGATTAGATATCTCCATGAAATATGGGAAAATGGAAGGAGAAGTCAGGAACCAGACCGATTAAGAACTATGTCATGAATTTCTATTTCAGAAATAGGAAGAGTTTCTGCTCACATATTCACAAAAGTCTGAAGTCAGATTTTATTATTATTATTATTATTATTATTATTATTATTATTACTACTGTTATTTTGGCTTTTTGAGACACAGTTTCTCTGTAACTCTGGCTTTCCTAGAACTCACTTTGTAGACCAAGTGCTGGGATTAAAGATGTGTGCCACTACCGCCAGGCAGTTGAAGGTATTGAACCCTCTGTAGTCAGATGTTTGGTAACTTAGTTAATTTTTCTGCTGCTATGATAAAATACCCTGGAAATTTTCAAATAAAGGAAAAAAGGAATTTTGCATTTCTGCCTCCTATTTCAGCAATACAGTTCACCATGGTGGAGAAGACACAGAGTCAGGAACTTGAAGCAACTGGTCTCATCACCACCATAATCAGAAACAGAGATCATGAATGTATGACATGCTGATTCTCAACACTCTTTCTCCATTTATAGATTTGAGGACAACAACTCACCAGGTAGATTGTTCTGCTTCAACTAACTGAATCAAGAAAATACCCCAGAGGCATGCTGAGAAACTCAACTCCCAGTGATTGTAGATTCTTACAAAGTGACAGTTAATCATCAAATAAAATAATTATTTTGCTGTACTGTTACTTTTATCAGCAGTTTTGAGATTAACTTTAAAATTTTATTTTGTTATTTGAGAGATAAATGAAACCAAATATTATAAAATAGAGTTAAAGTAAACTAATCCTATAAAATAAATTTGTTCTAGTGTTTATTTATCCTCTGTTTCTAAGAGTAAGCCTGTGACAGTTGTATCAAGCCAGGTTGGCAATTTCTGCTGAATAACCATGGCCCCCTCATCAAGATGACAGCCAGCAAGACAGCAAGATCTATCAGTGGTTCTTATTGACTATATAGCAGAGCTCCTCCTCCTCCTCCTCCTCCTCCTCCTCCTTTTTCTTCTGTCTTTAAATGGAAAAATAAATTCTCATTACCTTTTGTAAGTACACCGATAACAACATATAAAGCAAAGCAAATAACAAGTATTTATCTAAAAACTTCAAATACATGGAGAGTTTGAATAAGATCTGAGAATTATTCCGTAAAATTTGTGATCTATGATTCAACTTTTCAAATTTTTAATAGAGGAAGGGAAATATTTTTAGTAAAACAAATATATTGTTTTGTTTGAAGGTATCTGAAAAAAATAACTGTTTGAAATTAAGCTTACTATTATTTTTGGAGTTTATTAAGGTTTGTCTTTATATGAAAGAATACCTTAACAGCTTAATTTTGTTAAAATGTTACTGATATGTACAGTACTTCAAACATCAGAAACTAATGAATGATAATTATTCTATCAAACTTCTTATGAAAACTGATTAATATAGTAGATATATTAATTTTATTGTATTCATTTTAAATTATAGAAGGAAAATCTCATAGAAATATGGCAATTTTTAAAAATGCCATACATCTTAGATTAATTTAGAGAAGGCATTAAGCCTCTCTCGGTTATATAATTCTTTTAAATTATTTTATTTTTAACTTAGAAGCCTACTGTTCCCTTAAACTAATTCTGTGGAGTGCTGTACTAAAACAATAGTATTATTAAGGCAGTCTAAAATTGTGGTTGAGCTAACTGACTTCACAGTATAAAGGACATATCCCTGTGAGAAAGTTATTATCTTTGTCCCTTTCTCCTTATATTTGAGCTAAATTAAAGGAATGGAGTCTTTATTAAGTATATGTATATCAGGGAATCTTGTGTACTTTGAGGGCTTTCAACAAACTCATGTACAAATGGAATCCCCACTTTGAGCTATTTAAGAAGGTAGAGGGATATTTTAAAAAATATATTTGGAAGTTAGAGCTCTGGGAAATAATCAAAATTATTTATGGCTATAACAGAGGAGCCCTAATCCAACAGCACAACAGCTTTATAAGAGGAAACTGGTGATTGGATGCTCAGTGCCCTCACTGTGCTGAGCCTAGAGCCATCTCTGAACTCTGCAGAGAGGTCCTGCCATCCAGAAAGATTGTCTTAGTCACTGTTGTGTTGCTGTGAAGTGACAGCATGGCCAAGGCAACTCTTAATAAAGGAAAGCATTGAACTGGAGGCTTGCTTATACTTTCAGAGGATTAGTCCATTATCATCATGGCAGAGTGCATGGCAGTGCCCATGGCACTGGAGCAGTAGCTGACAGCTACATCCTTATCCATAGGGAGAGAGAGGGAAGTGCAGGGATGGGGAATGAGATGGAGAGAGAGAGGGAGAGGAGACAGAGAAAGAGAGAGAAGATTGGCATGGTATAGACTTTGGAAAACCCTACCAGTTTTAAAAAGCCCTGTTGACACACTTTCTACACCAAGACCACACCTCATAATCATTCTAATCCTTTCCAATAGTTTTTCTCTTGGTGACTAAGCATTCAAATATATGAGTAATTCTTATTCAACCCATCACATTCTACTCCCTGGCCTCCATAGGCTTGTGGCAATATCATAATGCAAAATGCATTTAGTCTGACTTCAAAAGTCCCTATAGTCTACCATGGTCTCAAACACTGTTTAAAAGTCCAAGTTCAAAGTCTCTCCTAAGATTCATGGCTTCCTATTACTATATTTTATACTATTATTACCTCTTAGAAGCCTTTTTGTCTAGTAATGGGAGACAAAAGGAAGCGGTGGGGAAGAATCAGGAGAAGTAGAGGGAAAGGAAAACATAATTGGTATATATTATAAGAGGAAAAAAATATTTTTAGTAAAAGATAAAGCAAAATACCATCACCACCAACAAAACCCAAATGACCCAACAGACAGAAAAATAGATCGTTAGGTTTCTGCTTTTGCTTGTTATCTTTTATCTCTTTGAGGACACCTATTTTTATGGAGTGAGGTGATACCTTGTGGTTTCGATTTGTATTAATGATTAATGAATTGAAACTTTGGTTAGTGCTGTTAGTGATTTCAAGTCTATTTTGGAGAAATGTCTACTGATATTTACCTTAAAATCTCATTTTATTTATTTGGGTTTCTTATGCATTTTTGTTATGGGTCTCTTGCCAGGAGTATAGTTTTGAATATTTTCTCATTATGCAAATTGTCTCTATTCTAGAAACTGCCCCATTTTTGAGAAAATAATTTTATTCTGATATAATTTACTGGACAATTTTTAACTTAGTTCTCTGTGTTTTGAGTATCTCATGCAAAATATTCTTGTCCATTCCTGCTTTAGTCTTATTTTATAGAAAGGATAGTATTATTATATGTCAACATATTTTAGCATATTAATCAGAAAATGTACATTTTCAACTTTTATTCCTAGGCTTGTCTATCTATAAAACATTAGTTCTTAAGAGGCTGAACCTGAAGCAAATATGAGAGGCTGAGCTCTGTTCCTCTCAGTCAGTAACACTTTGCCTTATTAGTGACAAAGAGGTCACTACTTAGCTTTTATGCCCTGGACTCTGCCCATCAAGCATCCTTAGGAAGGTGAGGTATAGTATATGTATGTAAATATCTCAACTAAACCTGAGATGGGAAGATTATTCTCTTAAAAAGAAATAAACAAAAAGTATAAAGAAGATTCTAGAGTCTGATTCATAGTTGCATTTTTATTCCAGTATAAAATGTGAATGAATTTCAGTTATATTCTCCACTAAAAATAAATTTATTTGTAGTTTTTACAATTACTTACAAATGAGAAAATGTTGAAATTATAATATTTATGTAATATAATAATTTCCATATATATGTGAATGTATTTAAATAATACATTAAGTTTGTAAATTTGGAAAAGAGTGGGATGCTGATTATAATAAACATATTTGGTTACTATGCATATCAAATTCTATGCTGAGTGTGTATTTTTCTTAATACATAGCCTAATATATGAAACAAATATTACTCTATGGTGAAAATCACTTTGTGAAGAACACATTATTTGGAAAGTAGAAAAGACTAGAAGTTCATGACTGACCGAAGATCAATTTAGAGGCAACTGCTCATTTTCAGAGAATATAGAGTCAAGGTTGAACAGTGGCTTAATCACTTCAACAGAATCTATCCTCAGATATCTAAAAACCCATATTTGCCACATTTCTGCCAGCAGGGGTCTAGAGTTTAGAGATCTGGGATTGATCTCTCAGATTTCAGGGTCTCTAAGACAGTTAATAGTTTGTCACTTTAAAGAAATTGCTATATCCTACTGGTGGAATAAAAGATATATACTTCAAAGAGAAAACTAACAATGGCTCATTTCAAGGAGGTCATGGAGAAGATCTTTGCTTTAAAGTACATAACTCTCCATCTCTCCTCCTTGCTAAATGTCTGTGAATTAATATTATTTTAGTTTCTTTAGATTACTCGTGTCTTGTGAATGATTCATTTTCAATTTATGATCATGTTTGTTACAGAATTTGCTTTGGGTCACATTCAATAAAAGAAAGGTCAGTAGATAAATAATGAGCTTAATGTTACAGTGAGATTTTTAGCACCAAACACTAAAGTCACCAGAAGAAAAACCGTTACTGAAGCTAGCCAGAGATCTAATCTTGTAACAGAAAATACCTGAGGTAGGTATTCCACAAACAGCTAATTAATGCATTACCTGAATGGATCTTATAAGTTTTAGGTGAAAGATGATAGAATTATACTTACAAGAGAACTTTTACATGATTTTTGTTTTAAGCCAACACCATGTATACAAGGTATCATAAAGCAGATAATGTCAACAAGCTGTGGAACGGAAACACAGCAAATGAAATGTAGAAGACATCTGCGTTTGGTGCTGGTTCTGTGACAACAGATCTCTATGTAAATTAGAAAGGTTGTTTTTTCCATAGTACTTAAAATGTCTTCACAGCTGGGGATTGTAAGAAAATATTGGATTTTGAGCAATCAGTCTTGGTTCAGTCACTTTTTAAAATGAATTACTTTAGGCAAATTATGTTACTTCTTTCTTATCTGCAAAGTGGGGTTATTAAAACAGTCTTGCTGGGGCATTATGAGGATTTAACTAATTAAATGTGAAAATGTCTGGTCCATGTTGGAAAAATAGTATGAGTTAATTAACTTAAAACTGCTAGGTAAAATTAAAAATGGAAAATGCATTAGTGCTCCACCCGAAGGAAGTATGACTGAGTGCTGGCCTGCTCACTTTCACTGAATAGGCATCTGGGCATTTTGACTTATAAAAGGAACTATTGCCTTAACTTACATGGAGCTTTCTCAGAGATACATTTATGGCATCTTTGAATCTGACATCAGCATAATCTCTATCTCCTCCTCAATCTTTATTATAATACTTTCTGGCCCTTAAATTCCTTCTTATTCAGTTTCATTACTTCTTCAGTATACATTCTCTTAGCCTTTCTCTTAACTCATTCATAAAATTGGACATAATCCATCTTCATTCATCATATACGTGGAAGCTAAAAGGCACATGGAAAAGTGGACTTGATTCACGAAAAGACTGAGTGGAATTCTGGATGTTTTGAAAGAGGTTTTTAGTCTTGGTAAAAGAAAGAGTAAAAATATGTAATGAGAATGCATTATTTGATTTGAAACATATATACAAAAAATTTACAAAATTAACATTATCATCTTTGATTAGGATTATTTATCTTATCAAAGTATGCTATAGCATAATGAGTCTTTTAGAACTTGTGTTTAAAACTATAGACTCAGAGGTTACTACCAATAGTGCAAGTAGTGGTGATTATTTGTAAATACCATTGGTCAAAAAAAACGTAGTGGTAAAATGACTCTTAAAGATATTCTGCTATACTCATTGGCCAATGCCTTATTCAGCCATTGAGAAGCTTCCTCCTGTAGCAAATGGGAAGAAATAAAAAGACCCACGGTCAGAAATTACAAAGAAAGAGAGACCTTGAAACTCTCAGCTCTACATGGGATTTCTCCACTAAGTTCTTCTCCTTAGAAATCAGGGAACCATGAAGAAGAGGTAAAAAGAGTTTAAGAGCCAGAGGGGATGGAGGACACCAGGAAAACAAGGTCCTATAAATCAACTGAGAAAAGCTCATATGAATTCACAAAGACTGAAGCAGCAAGCACAGGGTCTGTATGGGCCTGCACCAAGTCCTCTATATATATGATGGATGGCTTCAAGTTTAGAGTTTTATGGGACTCCTGAGTGTGTGAATGAGAATGTCTGGTTCTTGTGCCTTATCTTGGGTTCTTTTCCTTCTGTTAAGTTGTCTTGTCCAATGTTGATATACTGGTTTTGTTTTTTCTTATTATATTTTATTTTATTATGTTTTGTTGTTCTCTCAAAGAAGCCTATTCTTTTCTAATGAGAGACAGAAACAGAGTGGATACAGATGGGAGAGGAAGTGGTGAGGGACTGTGAGGAACTGAGGGAAGAGGAACTGTAATCAGGATATATTGTAGGAGAAAAGAATATATTTTCAAGAATGGGGGGTACCAATTATCTCAAATCTATTGCTTTCCTTGGAGGTAATCTTTCTACAAGTATTTAAATACACAAAATTACATGTTCAGGCAAGTAGTATCATTCCTTTAAAATGATAGTTCATGTTAAAGCATGAATAGCTTATAAAATAATGATAAATATTCAGCAAGACAGAATGATGTGTGATCCATGAATGAATTTATAAATTGTGTGTGTGTGTGTGTGTGTGTGTGTATGTGTTTCTTTTCCAAGTTAGGACAAGTAACTCAGAATGACTTATTATGTAGGAAAGAATAATCTTTGAATTTCTGATCTTCCTGGTTCTACCTCTTTTTGATTTGTTGAGATTGTAAGCATGCACCACTATTACAGATTATATAAAGCTGGTGATCAAACCAAGTGTTTTGTGCATGAAAGGCAAGTACTTTTGTAAATAAGTTACACCACCAGCATTTAAAAATCTTTATTTTCATCTATTTCAGTTTATATATGACATGTTTCCTTTATGATGGTGAATGAATAAATAAAGCAGAATGGATTTCTGAAGGCTTTAAATTTCAACACGGAAGAAACGAAAGTTCAAACATAGGCATTGGATTTTACCAGTTGTACACCTTGTGTATACTACATCTTCTGAATTTGAGGTCATTTCACTAAATATACAGTAATATAACAGACCAAATCAGTCTTATGAACAACCTGTCAGTAAATAAAGGAATTCTTAATAGAGTAAAAAAACAAACAAACAAACAAAACAAAAACAAAAACAACAAACAAAAAATACTGTCCTAGTTAGTGTTACTATTGCTATGATGAAACACCATGACAAAAGCAAAATGAAGATGAAAGGGTTTATTTGGCTTACACTTCCACATAATAGTCCATCACTGAAGGAAGTCAAGACAGAAACTAAAGCAGGGCTGCAGCCTGGAGGCAGGAGCTAATACAAAGGCTATGCAGGGTTGATGCTTACTGGCCTGCTCAGTCTGCTTTCTTACAGAACACAAGACCACTAGCTCAGGGAAGGCACCACCCACAATGGCATGGGCCCTTTCCCATCAATCACTAACTAAGAAAATTCTCTACAGTTGAATCTTATGAATCAATTGAGGTTCCCTTCCTTCAGATGACTCTAGTTTGTGTCAAGTTGACATAAAACCAGCTATCACAATAACGTTTATGAGGCACTATTGTATGGGTAGACACAAGAATAAAAGGTCTATTTTTCTGTTTTTATGTGATGTATAAATACACAAACATTAGATGGTCATGTACTAATAAACATCATAATATTAATGTTAATTATTTCTTATACTTCTGAGTTGAGAATTATAGTTTTATGACATCTGCTATTATTTTAGTGAACACATTAAGAAAGAGGTATTTTTTAAAGACTTGCTTGTATCTATCTGCCGATTTTTATTATTACTTAAAAAATGAAGGCCTATTTAGGGTTTCTCAAATATACCAGTTATAGTCAGGAGATGACTTTAGCACTAATAAAGCAATGTAAGTAAAAATGCTAGCTTAGCTCAATGCATTGTTTCACACAGACTTAAAATGTAGAATTTGACTTTATGATTTGCTACATAGTATATAAAATGATAGTTTTGCCTTTGCTTTTTCATTCAATTCTCAACCAGTTGCTATGTAGAAGTATGATGCTTTTTTCCAATAAATTGAGTTTCATATAAACCTGACTTAAATTTGCTCAGTTTTCTTTCTAACTTTTCCACCAACTACTGCATCTCTCAGTATATTAGCGAGAGGTGTGTTAGTTGTTGAAATGAATACAATATCATTCCAAAACTAAAATTATAAAGGTGGTGTGAGATTTTCTGTGTATAGGTATGGAATGAATCCAGCTCTAAAATGAAAGTTTAGAGGAATAAAACTCGTCAGTTTTGATAAACTGAAATTTATGTGAAAATTCAACAAGAAAGATTGGATGAAACAAAGGAATTAAAACAGCAAACAATGATATGATGTTGTTAGTTGCTTGAATTATATTAGAACCAGATAGGGCTGGAGAATGATGCTTAATGGTAGAATGTTTACATAGCATATGCACAGCTTTGGATTTGATCCTTGTCCTTCAAAAGTAGTGGCCCAAAATTTATGGAGCATGGAGGAAGGTGGTTATAAATGGAATCAGAGTTTACAGATGGACAGTGGTTATTTTCTGTTGAGAAGCATTAATTAATGGACTAAATGGACTTACAGATGTAAGGTCAGCAGGATTATAACCCATGCTCTTTTGAAAACACAACGAACACTTCTTCAATAAACTGAACTTGAATAGAAGCATTTCTGTGGTCTATCATCACTGGACTGTCTGGGGTGATTGGATGTTCATGCTTCCTCGGGAAAAGTCACGTTATAACTGCCCACTATGAAGCATGCACTCAAGGATACCTCCTCCTCTCTTGCCTTTTAGCCATAGATATGGTGACAAATTTGTGTTATAATTGTACTTTGTTGTTTCTTTTCTGTTCCTTCAAATAAGAAAAAAAATGAATTCTTTCAACTCATTTCAAATTAAAAACTCAATTTTAATCCAGGACCATTGATTGGTAATTTTTAAATGAATAGATAAGATAAAAAACTATTGAAAATATTCAAATTAAAATAAGCTAAAAAACCATAGTAAAGACAATGTCAAAATGTGTGGTAAAACAGAAATCAAGTTAAATAATGATAGACATACATAATAATGGTATAAATAAGACAATTAAAGATTGACAAACTAAATATTCCAATAAGATATCTGAGATTTTCAGAAGTGAAATAACTACTGAAAGAACCATTTGAGAAGACTATGTTCTTACTTACATTTGGCTGTTAGAACCATTTAAATATTTAAATATGCAAATATATGCATCAATAATTATGTAACTCTTATTATTATGTTTGGGAAATAAAACCATAGAATCACAGAATCTCCCCACACAATATTTGTACCCAGGGAAATTGATACAACTCATTCTGTTAAGAAGTGTGGTGCAGCTTTATAATTCTGAATTAAGTATCAATGCCTAATAAATATTAAGTGAGTATTTTCTTATAAAAAGCAATGTCACATGATTTTCTGTCTGCCCTTCAGAACATAGCTAGATAATATGAATAAGCCAAATCTACTGCCAGCAGACAAGAGTTCCCATAGAAATAACTAGACATGATCTCTGGAGCAGTCAGCTAGCCTTCAGAGGAAGGAGAACATCTGTAGATAGGAAAATGAGCTCATATGCAAACAGATGAGACTAATATGCACCAATGCAGCCCAGGCCAATAATAATCCTTGGAGTGAATAGCTAATTAATATATAAAAATACAAGATATAAAATCATTTTTAGAGAAGTTTATTACAAAACTAAAGCTACTGATACAACAATTGCTAGTATTTCCTATAAATCAAATGTAAGTCAGGATAATAACAAATAACAAATAATAACAAACTAACGATAGTATTTTTGGCTTAAAATTCAATATATTTTTCCAAATTGAAAATATTTTGATTATGCTGATTAAAGCCAGAGAGAGAGAGAGAAAGAAAGAGAAAGAGAGAGAGATTGAGAAATGAGAGAGAGGAAGAAGAAGAAAAAGAAGAAGGCAGTGTCTTTTTGATAAATTTAAATTTCTGTGCATTTTTTAAAGAAGTTGACAAAGGATTGTAAGTATCATTCCTAATATTCTATGACACTTTTATGGAAATACATCTACTATATATTGATTTTTATGATGAACTTTGAAGTAACACTTCACATGGAAGAACATAAATAAAAGAAACTATATTTGTGTGTGTCAGCATCCTATCCAGAATATAACTAATGTGTTATACTAAAATTAATGCTCAGAATAATTCTGTGCTACTCCCTTATGGTTGAGGTACAGCCATATGGATTTTCATAGTTGCTGTACAGGTTTTTACTCCCACCCACAATGGAGGAATTATTCCCCTTGCACTATTCATCCTCGACAGCATGAGCTGTCACTTATATTATTGACCTTCGCCATTCTGACAGGTATAAGATAATCCCAAAGTAGTTTTAATTTGCATTTCTCTCATGGCTAAGAATGTTGGACATTTCTTTAACTGTTTCTCAGCCACATGAGATTTCTTTATTGAGAATTCTCTGTTTAAATCTCCTTCCCTTTTTGGTTTTTGGAGATAGAGTTTTCCTATTGTAACGCTGGCTATGTCTTGGAACTCACTCTGTAGACTAGACCAGGCTGGCCTTGAACTTACTCTGCCTAACTCTGTACCATGAATACTGGGATTAAAGGCATCCACCTCATTTTTAATTGGAATATTTTGTTGTTAGATATCAAATTTATTTAGTTCTTTATATATTTTGGATATTAGCCTTCTATTGGACTTTGAATTGGTAAAAAATCTTTTCCCATTCTTTAGGCTGCAACTTGGTCCTACTTATGCTGTCTTTTGCCTTATAGAATCTTTTCAGTTTCACTAATACTCATTTACTAATTGTTGACCCTAGTTTATATGCTATCTGTAAAGGAATATTTATTCATTTAATCCAGCAACATGGCTACTCTAGGAAAGGACAAAATTGAAAGACCTGGGTGATAGCTAGGAAGGGATCACATCCAAGGGTCAATATGAAGAGGTTGCATTTAGAGGCCTGTGTGGTCTGGATGGAATATAGAAAGATTGTTGGTGCACACCTGTAATTCCAATATTCAGAAGGCAGTGGTAGCATATGTCCTTAAACCCCTAAAACAGAAGCAAGTAGATGTAGAGACAGGCAGCAGAACTCAGAAGAGCCAGTCAAAGACAAAAAGTGATGTCTGGGATGAGTCAGAATGAGGGAAGGCAAAGTGACAAATCAGAGGAAGAGTTGGCAAAGTGAGTCAGAGTGAGGACACACTCAAGTTTCATGGTAGAACAAAAGGTTCTCAGCTCACAGAGCAAGGCAGAGAAGCAGAGAGGCTGACTGAGGCAGTATGGAGCAGAGAGAGCTCAAAGGCGTATGAAGCAGTAGTCAAAATCATTATGAGGCAGGCAGTCTGAAGTAAACATTCAGTTATAGAAGCAGGCAAGCTGAATGAGAGAAACAGAAGGGTTAAGACATAGATGCTGACAGAGGCAGAGACACTGAGGACAAGGACAGAGGCAGAAGACGGGCAGTGGTGACATGCCTTTATTCCCAGGACTTGGGAGGCAGAGACATGTGAATCTCTGTGAGTTCAAGACTACCATGGTCAACAGAGTGAGTTGCAGAACAGCTAGAGTTACAACAAAGAAACCCTGTATTGAAAAAAACAAAACAAAGCAACAACAAAAAGAACAAAGACAAAGACACACAGTTTGAGGAGTCTGAGGCAGGGACAAGGCAGTTCAGTAGAAGAACTCAGTGTCAGACAGGAAGAGTGAGTCAGTTTGAAGCTGAGCAGAACAGTACACTCAGAGAAGTTGCGGGAATCAGCCGGAGTCTGTCAGAGGTAAAAGTTTGGTCAGAAACAGTAGCCTGGCTCAGAAGATCTGGTTAAACTAGTCAGTTTAGAGAAGAGTTTGAGCCAGAACAGTGACTAAGCTTAATCAAAAGAGTCAGAATTTAGAAAGAGTTACTCATAGTGGCTCAGTCAGCAGTAATTCTTGGGGATTGACTGGATTGTATGAAGGCTTAAATGGTTTAGATGGTAAGGAAGATGAAGTGTTCCATTTCTGGGATTAAGATTAGATTATATGGAAGAAGAAACACTCCAGAGCTCCAGTAGCAGGATGGATGATTGAATTACCAAAAGAATAAACTGCGCTTTTGAACCTGAATCTATGTCTACATCTATAGATGTTCAGTTCAGAAAGTTCAGTCTTCTCTTGTGCCAATTTGTGGAAGGCTATTCCTTATTTCTCTTCTATCTGGCTCAGTGTACCTGGTTTTACTTTGAGGACTTCGATCCACTTGGAATTGTGTTTTGTGCAAGGTAAGTAGGTAGGATATCTTTGCGTTCTTTTACAAGCAGCCATCTAGTTAGACCAGCATCATTTATTGAAGATACTATCTTTTTTTCTAGTGTGTATTTTTGGCTTCTATTAAAAAAAAAAAAGCGTCCATAGCTGTGTGGGCTTGCATTTGAGAAACAATTGGGGTGGTGGTGGCATGAAATCCTAATTGAGTGGAAACTTCCTATAATATATGAATGTGATCCTGCTGTAGTCTCCAAATAATGAGGAACATGAAACCCTCACTACATTATGTGTAAAATGGGGTTGATTTTCATTGAAAGTATTTTTGAATCCCTCAAAAGTAAATTTAAGAACAGTTAGCATAATATTACTGAGTTATCCAAATAAAATAAAAAGTTATCTAGTGTATCATATTTATGTTGTACTTTTATAAATATTAAACATGTACTTCATTTCAACTACCTCACTAGCCAATTTTTAAAAAAAATATTAAAGCATTATATCAAAAACTAAACCTTTAATAGACCTCTTAAAAATTATACGTAGTGCAGTTTATGACTGTGCCTTAGTGTTGCATTTGTGGAATATACCTTATTGTATCTCTAGACAAAAACAGAAGCCTTAAGTAGTTCCATACTTTATATAGATATTTTCAGTACAAAGTATTGATGATGAGTCTATTAGGCATGATTATAATATACTAAAAATAAAAGAATAAAATTCCTAGATGTTTCCTTATTGTGTAAGTATTTCTACACTTTTTTCCTGCTGAGACTTTCTTTGAGATATAGTCTAAGCCCAAAGGCCACATAATATTATACACATAAATGTCTATATAATGTAATCTTCAAACTAGACGTGCACTGTTTCTACCTCTGAGACTTACTGCTGACAGATTTACTCTGACTAGCTCCTTCGGAACTCAGAGAGAGTCAGCTCTCACTCTGTTCTTGCTCAAACACTTCATCAAGCTGACTGGTTCAAACTGAGATTCTGAGCTTGCTGACTGTTTCTGACTGAACTCTTTAGACTCTGGCTAACTCTGGCTGACTCTCAAAATTTCTCTGACTGAATTTCTCTGCTCTCCTTCAAACTGATTCTCACTGTTAACTAATTCGTTCTCCCAAACTCACTCTTTCTTTCTGACACTGACTCCTTCTCCTGAACTGCCTTTGTGTCTTATCTGACTGATTCTCTAACTGACTGTCTCCCTCTCTGAGCTGAGAGCATGCTTTTATATCCTGAGATTTGGGCACTCTGACTCACTTTGCTAATTCTTCCTCTGATTTGTCACTTTGCATGTTCTTCATTCTGATTCACCTCAGGTGTTATTCTGAAGAGTCTTCATTCTGATTCACTCTCAGATCTGGGATCAAAGGCATATACTCACTCTATATTTACTCTACTTCTGACTTTCTGCTTCTCAGTTGATTATCACACTCTGACTCAATCTCCATTAATTTGCTTAATCTCTACTGCTTCTTTCTTAACTAGGAACTGACTGTGAACTCTAAACTGAGAATCAAGTACTGAGAGCTAGAACTACTTCTGAACTGACTGCTTCCTTTTATATCTGGAGACCTGGGATTAAAGGCATGTGCCACCATTGCCTTCTTAGTTAGGTTACTAAAAGGCTTCATTCTAGTCAGATCTCACAGGTCTTTAATGTGATCCTTTCCTAGAGCAGCCATGTTGCCAAACTAAAAGATTACATATTCTTCTACATCATATGATACACTTTTCTATCCCAGTGAACAAATATTTTGGGCCATGTAATGGTAACAGAAAATGCTAGTGGAATAAAGAGGCAAGGGGAGAATACAAAGCTACTAAAATATTTACTTGGAGGAAGAATGTATTCTATTCATTCTACTTCTGTTGCAGAAGTGTTAATAATGTTGAAAAGAAGGAATAATTAATCTGCAAGGAGTACTGGACTATAGTAAAGTTTGTTTTTTCTGTGAATTCAGAGAAAGAAAATTTTTTATCTCTGATCTGGAAGTACATATTGCCCTGAAAACTTGTGATTGAAATTATCTTTTAAAAGTAGTATGTTTTATTGTCAAAGAAGAAATTTAATATTTAGAACAATGGGAGCATGGATATACTTATAATATCATGATAGGACATGGAGAGCATTAAGAGATTTATTCAAATCACACAAGTTGATGTTGTACAATTAGAAAACCTTACTACATAGGCAAAGCAAGATCATTTGTGTTAGAACCTTAACATATGAAAGGAATATGACCTTAGCAAATGACAATCTTTCTTTCCAAAACATAATCATAATAATGAGAAATTTTATGTAACTAATTTCAGTATACCTATGCTTTGCTGACCCCTGTTAGTACTAATATCTTTTTGAAAATATTTCTTTAATTTTCTTATAAAAATATTTTCCAGTGTTAAATATATGAAAACAGAAATTTGGGAATGTATTGGTGGATTTATATTATGTTATTTCTCTTTCTACACTATAAATTTACTTATTTGAAAGTATTATAAATACTCATCACATTTCTTGCAGATTGTTACTTTCTGCCTCCTACATAAATACAATATTATATTATGAAGATTTTCATCTTAGACATTAATAAAAATAAAATGTCTAAACACAGTTTGAAAGTTATTTGGACATGAATAAACACATGTAAACACTTGTAAAATTTTCTGAAAATACCACCCACTTGAGAAAACAATGTATTAATATAGTTTAAACATTGGAAAAATATTCTTTATATTTGTTCATGTTATTTATTTATTTATTTTTGTGAGATATACTACTCAAAATTGTTGAATGTTCTATGTCATGTGAGGGAATGGTGAGGAAGAGAAGGCCACTTCCAGATTGCAACCATCAAAGCCAAAAGCTGAAGCAGGGTGGGGAAGGCATCCTCAAGTGAGACTGGACCCTAAGGTAAAGTGTTTTAATTTTTGTAAGACAATGTTAATTGTCCTTCCTTCAACAGACACAAAGACTATTCCTTGTTCAATGAATAGAACAATACCACCCTCCATGGCTAAGCTGACTATCTAGCATCACTTCTAGTGTGCAGATAATCTGAGGTCTCTAGCTGTGCTAGAAGTCACTTGTTGCTGATTGGCTTTAGGACAATAAGGCAGTTTCATTAACAAAACTACAAACATATGCCTTTTAGGATGAGAGTTATTAGGGGCAAGGTACTTCTAAAATCATGTGCCTCAGCCATTGGTTTACATCAGGGACTGATTAATCTCAGGAAGCACTCATTAAGAGTCACCCTTATTACAGGACTTTCCCGAAGCCACTTGCATCCCAAAACACAATCCACAGAAATAGTCCTTTCATTCCAGCGATCTTTCCCCTATGTTTCCTTTTCTTTGTTATGCTAATTAATCAAATTATGGATTGTGATGTCTTATGGTGAAAATACCTTTATCTCTATTGTTCTGTTTCATAGTCTTAAAGCCAGTAAAGTTATTGCAGCAAAAACAGTAAATATTTTTTATAAATGTTTTGCTATAGTATTAGTAGATTTACTAATAATTCTGTTGATCAATTCTAGAGATTTACTAGATAAAATAGGTATAATATGGCCTATTTCATATCAATCTTTACAAACAATCTATAGTATGGCAAAGCAATAAAATAATGTTTCCTATCACAGGTATGTTCATTTTATCTATCTTCCCTGACAAAACGCAATTGAATTTTGTATTGATAAGCTGATAATCAACATGTAATACAGTTAGTAAAACACAATAGCATTATTTTTGTGTTAGTTGATGCTATTTTCCCATAGTCTCAGTTTGATGGGCCAAAGTCCTGATGTTTCCCAAATTATCAGTTTACTCTCTTGGGACATCTCTTCTTTGTGGATCTGTCATCTTCAGATGTTTCATTTTTCCAGTGGTCTCTGGACACCCTTGTTGGAGGCATCAGATCAGGTGCCAACTGAGACTTGCTTTATTCTCTGGAAAGACAGAAGCACAAACTTCTCTCAATATTAACATTGGGTCTTTTTTATTGATTAGTTTCTAGATCTTTACATTTAACATATACTTAGGTTATATCTCCTTGGAGACAAAATGCTTTGGGGAAACATTATCCATTAAAGTGAAATTAAAAGAAAATTTGAAGTTAGGATAAATATATAGTAAATATAGTATGTGTGGATGTAAATGGGTGTATCTCTATAACCCACTTTTTAAAATTTAAGCTGAGGTTTATTTACTATTAATTATATATTAGAAATTTGGAATACTGAATAAAATTTGTCTTTATGGAATATAAAACAATGACCATAATAAATGCTCTCATGAGCCTCTTTTAACTTCTTTGTCAGACAGAACATGATCTTTTGTCAGACTAAGGGAAAGCAGAAAACTGAAAATCAGACAAAAACCATTAAATTGACAGTGGTCACCAACCTTTTAAAATTTAAATCCAAGCTAACAAAATTGGAGAATTTTAAAATTTAGGGCAAACTGTAAATTAAAGAAAATTGTTAATAACATCCAAAGCATAACAGTTTCAGGTAGGAAGAATATGCTGGAAGGCTCTAATTTGGGCGGTCTGATGTAATAGATTAAGTTTCATCAAAAAATATTTTAGGTGAGAAGTTTTAAAGAATCTAATTTTTATTTATTGTACCTTTAGTTTAACAAACCTTGGCCTCCAAGGGAGCCTAAATAACATGTAACCACATCTGTACCCTTTCACCATCATATTATTTAGAAGAAACATTTAAAAATCTCTTTTTAATAAAAGTTTATTCCAAAGCATGGATGCAGCCCATAGCCAAAACTGGTTCCCACCAATATGAGGTCTACATCCAGCTTGCTGGGCTTGAAAAGACCCCAGGAATCTATTGTCACTTAAAAATCCATGTGATGTTTATTTCTACTGTCATTTTAGAAAAAAATTTATGTTGCCAAAAAGTATAAATTTGAAAAATGAAGTCTCAGTAACCAAAGACAAGACAAAATTCTATTAATTTCACTGTTACACTGATAGAGTTAAACTTAGTCATTAAAATAATCAATGATCAAGAAGGATAAGGACGTGTCAAAATGCACAGGAAGATTTTTATTAAAATGTCATATTTACCAGATCTCTGAGGAGTTTGAAAGCTATCTATTAAATACACCTGATTTTTAACAAGCCTTATTGTTTTTTAGTTATGTGTTTTAGGCTAAACCATGAAAACCAAAAAGCACAGTTCTGAGCAAATTAAAAATTTCATCAGTTGTAAGGTAACTATTAAACTGTGAATCTTAGAAAATAACAATTTTTAAGTATCAAAATAAAACATTAATCATACAATCCATAGGAAGTCTGGCAATTTTACTTTTTTGGGTTTTTTTTATAGTGCACCATTATAAAATATTACAGTTTTCTTATTACTCAGTTCATCAAAACAGTTAAGGCATTACAAGACCAGTAAAGAAAATCTAGATATATATTTTTTAAGTCTGAATAGTTCTTAGTTAAGATTTAGTCTTTATTTAACAAAGACATCATAATACAAAATATTAATGAAGTTAAAATATCTTATAGACTTATAAATATTTCCATGTCAAAGTGCATTTTATTTACATTTTAACATGGCATTATGGCATATTTGTTTGTTTTGTTTTAAGATAATTTTTGCGTATATTTTTAAATTATCAACTCCATGTTATAAGCTTTTAAATTAAATTTTTGTTACAGATTTTACAGATTTTTAAACCATACCCAATAAATCTACAAATCCTGATATAGAGAGTTTACATAAAGCAGAGAGATATCTCGATCCTCCATGTGTTAAATTATAAATGAAGTCAGTTAAAGCATTTAATGGCTGAGAAATATCCAGTAAAAGCTGTTGGATTATAGCAAGTTTAAACTTTTTGATTTATATAACTTGGAGTGGGTACAAAGATTTTGTGGAGCTTAGAGAATTTGTGTATAAAATATATGCTCCTTTTCTTTTAGCAGAGCTATCTATGCATAAAAACATTAAAAACAATATCTTTAGGATTTTGATATGTAATAATAGGAAATACTCATGGAGTATCTTAAAAATAATCTGAAAAGAAGAATCTTATCTATAGATCTCAAGTAACATGTTAATGTAATTGTCAATTATTAGCAATGTGGAACAAACAATTTTTGTATACTTTTTATCAATAAGACTATGAGCTAAGACTTCAGTGGTCATGTTATTTTATACGCTAATAGCCAGCTCTGTTTCAGGTGTTAGATTTTTTTTTTTTTTTTTTTTTTTTTTTTTTTTTTTTTTAGTATTTAACTGAATTTGTAGAAAGCAACTTCCAGAGTAGAGCCAAACTTCTAGCAGTGATATACATATAAGAACGTACCCAATGATATGAACCCAAATTTTAATTTTGGTTTTTACTATAAAAATTAAACATTTATTTAAGCATTGATATTAAGCTATTCCCACTAAAAGGGAAAAACAAAACAAAAAAATTCCCAATGAAGAACCTTTAATATTGAGTTATTCATGCTGTGAGGAGCAGAATTTAAACAAAAATCAATCAAGCAAACAAACAAAAACAAGAAATTCAAACCGACACAGCTCAGCCAGCTCAGATGTGGTAGGGTCTGCCATTCTTTAGAACTCAGGTTTATTGCCTTAGGGAACCATTCGGAGCTACCATAGACCTTTGACCATACTCTTCCCCTTTTTTTCTTTACAGGGAAGAATATTTACTTATTTATTCATTCATTCATTTATTTTAATTGTGTCAGAAGCCTTTTTAATCTATATCTGTAATTTTTGAAATTGTATAGCCATTTTTTTAAACTTTTCTTTTAGCTAATGTGAAAAGTTTGGTAACATGTTTTTCTTTTACTTTCATAGTCTCTATGCATTCTGCTGCTCCTGAGATGAGAATGTTCCCATGTCTAATTTTGGGGAAAACTCTTTTCCATTTCTTGTCCTTGTCTCAAGAAATCCTTTATCTTGTAATTACTACTTCTGAGATGGAAATTTTCCCATGCTCTGCCAAATTCTGTAGTGTCCATTTCCCTTTGAGCATATTTTTCCTTCGCTATTGGTGTATCTGGATCTCTCAATTCTCTACACCCCATATTGAGTACCAAATTTGGGGTGTTCTGTGTCATCCATGGTAATAGCAAGGAACAGAGGGCCACTTCCAGGATGCAAACTTTGAAGCTGAAAGCAGGAGTCTCAGCCTCAAGGGAGAATGAACTTTGAGCTAACTTGCCGATGCATTTTTATTGTTGTAAGACAATGCTAATTGACTTTCCCCCAACAGATTCAAAGGCTATTCCTAGTTTATGCAGGACAGCTGACTATCTAGCACCATTTCTAATGTTCAAATTATCCAATGTCACCAAGGTGTGCCAGGAGTCACTCTCACTCATTGGTGATTGGGTGTGAGAATGATAAGGTTCCTTCATTAACAATACCATAAACAAATGCTTTTTAACACGAGAGCTATTAGGGGCAAGGTAACTTTTAAAATCAATGTCCTCATCTAGGGGTTTACACTAGGTTAAATCTCAGCTCTTGTTAACAGTCAACCATTATCAATAGGATTTTCCCAAAGCCAGGTGTACCCCAAAACACAATCCCTGAAAAAGTCATTTCACCTCAGTGTTCTTCCCCCTACACAAAATGTGTTACAATATTAAAAACTGAAGATATTATCAAGCCAAGTTGATATTTCTATTGACCAGCTAGATGATCCCTCTGCCACAATCTACATATTACATTCAAATTTATCTCAGTAAAAGAACAACTCAGAGCATCCTCTAAGTTCTGAGTTGTAGGATACATGGTTTTATAATTACATTTATAAAATTGACAATTTAATGCATAAATCCAATGCACTGTACTCATGATCTCCCTCATTTTCCTCTCTTACTTCCCTACCATTTCTGTTAATCTTCTTTTTTCCCAAATAATTACTTTCTAATTTCCATGGTGTGTATATATTTGTGTGGGGGGAGGGGGTGTGTTGTTCTTTCTTGTTTTATTACTTATTAATTATCATTCTTGGATACACGTATTATAACAGAAGAAGTATAAACCAATGATAAAAACTTGCTTTTACAGGATTGTATCATGCATGTACAGAGCCAAACAGGCCATGAGATATCACATCACGCTTGAGGAAAATCAAAACATGATGCTAACTATGAAGTATTATAAGGGTTTATAAATTCAAATTGCAGATAACTATCAAAGCTCAGACTTTCTTCCTCAAGAATTGAGGTGTGAACTTTCATGAATATGAATTTAGAGGGTTTTCAGTAAAGTCAAATCTTCTATCATCAGAGGTCTCTTTCACATTGGTAAATTCTTATGCATCTAGTGTGCATCATGACATCATCCATCCAGAAACCTCAAGATCTCCTCCATTCTACGTACATGTTCCTGGTTGAACATTTAACATTTTCTTCATAAAGAGCATACTCCCTTTTAATGACGAATTTCTTAATCATTTGTCCTTTGCGGAAGGTATAAGAAGATGTAAGATATTACAATCCAAGGTTTACCTTAGTTTTCTTTAAAGATTAGTATTTAGTCTCCTGGTAAAACTATGATGTAAGCATTTTTGAATTTATGTTCTTCTTAGGATTGCATCTTGAGCCTTGTTTACACTTTGGGGAAGTACCTCATGTGTCCTTGTGTCCTGGCTGATTTTTTGTCAAATTGACACACACTTAGAAATAACTTGGAAAAGGGAAACTTTTATTTTTCCTTTTCTTTTTTGGTTTTTCAAGACAGGTTTTTCCATTGTAACTCTGGCTGTCCTGGACCTCACTGTGTAGAACAGATTAGCCTCAATAGCACAGAGATCCACCTGCCTTTGCTTTCAATGTTCTTACTGTCAGTCTTTTTTTTTTTTCTTTCTATTAATGAGATGTAATGTCAATTGACCACCAATCTTTGAACTGATTTGACCTTTCTTCTCTAATGTCAGAGAAAAGCTAGTTTATTTAATTCTAGCCTCCTAGTTTACCACTTATAAACTTATTAATTGCTTTTTTAACATACAGAAACCCAACAATACCTCATTATATAGACGTGGGATGTCAATTGCTTATAAAGACTACAAGGAATCAAAGTATCCTTAGAATTTGCTCCTTTGAGTCATTATTGGCATGAATTCCTTTGGATTCTTATAACTTGACTAAGTAAGACACATCATCCTGTTTACAACCTAAACTTGGATTGGAATATTTTGGGCATGCTTTCTTAATATTATCTTGAACTGCCTAGAGAGGAGAAATGGTTAAAATCTTCATAATTAGAAAAGTGTAGAACTGTGTACTCTTTATATGAAGATAATTTTAATTGTTCCAATGTTAGGTGAAACAGTTTTCAGAAAACAAAACAAAAAACAAAAAAACAAAGACCTCAGAGCCAAATAGGAGCGTGAGGTGCATTAGTTCATCTAATTTGAAGCCAAGATGTACAAAATCCATAATGCACAATATTAAATGTTTTTTAGTTGTCCTAGGTGTACAGAACTTCTCATAAGAGTCAATGTGTCTTTTGCCAAGGCTAATTATCCAAAAAGATGAATGTATAAACCATGATCAGACACACAGCAACTGGAGAAGGTATAGGCTGGCCCAGAGAAAGTGACTTGCAATTTAGCCATAAGTGTGAAAACAGGACCTAACACTTCAAATGGAAATTTGTATGTATGTAGTTTACTTATTAATTGGTATTTAATTATATCATAATATGATAAAGCCAGGAATTTTTCTTAACTACTTTAATCCTAGTATTTGGGATGTTGAGACAGGAGCAATACCAGGAGGAATGCACGGTTATTCTGGTCAAAATAGTGAATTCTAGGCCAACCTGGGCTGTGAAATGAGATGCTGACATAAATAGAAAAACAAAACAAAACAATAAATAATCAAAATGATAAAAAACTGTGCTATATTTCTCTTGTTATTGTTCAACCTACATCTAATTAATAAAATGTACAAACTTCACTTGGGCGTTAATGCACATGTGGACACTCAGGATACTAAAGCAACCTTGACACCACACGAGTTTAAGACTAATATGGCAACTAGACAGAACCTTTCTCCAACTAAAAAAAAATGTTATGATTGTAAGCTAAGATTACTTACTCCCTGTTTTCTAATTTTTAATGAGAATAATTATAATGTGTAGGGGGTTTGGGGATGTCAAAACTTGAAATCATTTAGCAAAACATTAAATGTTCTTTAGAAATTAAAAAAAACATTGGTATTGAAATATGGAAGAATATTTTTATTATAGCACCATATTTATGTGCTTTTTATTAAAATTCTTATTGAAAACTGTGTTTCCATATGCTTGAGGATATAAACCAGGTATAAAACATATCATATAAATAAGATAAATGGCCAATTCTTTGGAAAATCTTCTGGAATCGCTAATAAAGCAGATGTGAAAAGGCTGGACTTTTATAAACTCATTAGTCAGGCTCAGCTGTCTACACGGAGGAGACCCAGCTAACAGCTCTATCAGTGTGTGATGGATCTCACACGATCCTGAGATTGACAATACATTCCATTGTGAATGAAGGTCATTCTTAAGTAGGCTCTCATTAGCAAATTCACACCAGTCATTATTTCTTCTCTACAATATTTGCTGATTTGTGGTTTCAGAATTTCTAAGTATTCTATTAAAGGAAGTCCTCTCTAAACTATATTTTCATAGTATTGTATGATCTTTTAACTACTGCTGCCGTTTCTATTTTATCTGGTTTTACAATTGCACTGTGAGTATAGCAAGGAACACCATGCGAGATTCTTTTTGTTTGTCTTGCTTTATGTTTTGGCTGGAAAACATTCAGACATTTACAATGTCAGATAGAAAAGAAGTGCTCTATATAAAGCCCGAATTGAGCTCATTCTGGATAACTCTTAAAACCCTTTCCCTTTACAATATTGCATTGTTTTTGATACCCAGATAACAGTGCATTTTGTAAGTATATGTTTATAATACTGCTTTGAAAATCAAAAGCATCAGTCATATAAGGCTACAGGAATAATGATTTTACATTTAAATAGTTCCCCTTTAATACTTCCTGCCATTTTAAGGAATCACAGTTGTACTAATTATTGCCTCTTTACTTGTCAGCATTAGAAATAAACTTGGCAGTAGATTTTAGCAATGGAATAATTCTCAGAACAGCAGCTCGGATTCAGGAAACAACTGAAATATGGCAGCACAATGTGAAGTAGGTTCCTGGCAGGAAACACTTCCCTCTCTTCAATCAACCGCAGAGCACTGTTATATCAGCTGCTTAACTCAAAGATCAGTCAATACACCACACCCCAAGGGAGAGGCAGCAGGTGCACAGACAAGTTCCTCTCCTGATGTGGAAACATGGCATTTGACAGAGCAAGCAGGCACTCAGATCAAACAATGGTTGTCAAGAGCATTAGCTTTACAGAAAACCTGCCAACCCTTACTCTCCTCAGATGACCAAGCCTTCACCTCCTGTGACACCCTCCCTTGTGCACTTTTATCTTTTTGTGTAGTTCCAGTAATAAGGACTAAACAACGAGTCTTCAAGAAAATAAGGGGAGCAAGATAGATGGATTTTTTTACTGCCCTTCTAGAAACCACTACGCTCCTAGCAATGTTAGATTTGGGAAGCACACCCCAAAGCAAAAAGAAAATTTAAAGGGGTTAATCTCCAGCCTCATTGTGCGGCAGCTGGGTTGAATCACATTGTACTTATGCCAGTCTTGGGCCTAGGTAATTTATAATAGCCTAAAGTTCCAATATAAAAAGCACATAGCTGCAGGGAGACGTGTCAGATTCCCTTACACAGCCTGTCATTTCCTTGGAAACATAATAATTAAGATGTCTGGTATAACTGCTTCTGCCAGAAATATTTTTAGATTTCAGCCCATTTCAAGAAACTCTAAATTCAAGGGAAGAATTATTAAATACTGCATGACAAACAGAGGAAAATACACTTACAGGTTTGTTCTGTCAAAAGAAACAGATACTTCATCTAAATCTCTTGACAGTAAGTAGAGGAATACCTAGGCTTGAAGTAGAAAATAAAAAGATCAGCATCAGTTTGATCAGAGCAAAAGCAGGTGTGATGGGAGAGAAGTATTCACTCTTAATCAATGTTCATCTTTTTGTTCTAAACAACTGACACAATTGTAAAGGTAGAATGGCATTTCTCCCATCATCAAATTAATGTAATTGCCTTTTCTGATTATTCGTATCATTCATAAGCAAACTACTTATCCTATCACAGAGTCTCTATTGAGGATGCTATTCAGATTCTATTTGCTTGCAACTATCAATTCAGGTGACATGTACAGCTTGTATGCTGAATTAGGTCCCTTAAGGTATGTAAAAACTATATCTACTAGATTAAAATAATTTTGCTAACAAGACAAATATTATTATAGACTCATAAGAATCTTTTGAGCTCAGTAGGTTAAAGTAATTGCAAAAGGTGGATGCTAGGTACTCATAGTTTTTCTAATATTTCTCATGTTTACAATATATTCCTTTTTATGGACTATGATAAGGTTTTAAGTCACTTCAACTGTAGAAATGAGAACAATAACAATATGGTAATAAGAAAGATCATACTGTTTACATTAATATGAGGCTAAACAGATATTCTTGTTCAACTAGTATTTACTTTAAATCTACTATGTTCCAGACAGGATGATTTTTTTGGGGGGGAGGGTATTTGTTTCTTGAGAGAGTGTTTCTCTATTGTAACTCTGGCTGTCCTGGAACTCGCTCTATAGACCAGGCTGATCTTGAACTCATAGAGATCCACCTGCCTCTGCCTCCCAAGTAATAGCTGAGATTAAAGGTGTGCACCACCACTGCCTGGCTTAGATACCCCTTCTAATACATCTATTTCATATACGTTTTCAAGTAAATAACTGAAAGATACTCTAATATTTGTGTGAAAAATCAGAATCCCCCTATCACAGATTTATTTTGCTGCATCTATTAACTTTATAGATGTTGCAGTTCTGAATTATTTTACCTTTAAAATTACACACACACACACACACACACACACACACACACACACATACACACACATAATTTATTTTATTGAAGGAGAATTTTTGTTTCAAAAATAAATTCTGAAAAGTTTAGTCTCAACTACCTGCCATACTTATTTTATGCGAAAGCCTTCTGAGAATGAGAAGCACTTATTTTGAGGAGCCATTTAAGTTGCAGTAATATTAGGTTAAACAGACCTAGATGTGTCTTGATGTGCTAATGCATACCTTGCTGAGTAGAACTTTCATGCTGTTCATCTTCTCATTTCCCTATGCTTTTCTTTTTGCTCTCATGTTTTCTTCTCATGTTTTTTATTTATGTCCCCATATATATTTACACCTATACCTACCATCACAATTGTGCAAGTTAAGAGAAAAGTATTTTTCTTCCTTCTCTTTCCTTCCCAGGCAGATCTTACATCCAGTAAAATGGTACTAGCTCCTTGATCAACTAACTGTACTTGAAGATATTTTTTTCTACCACATAGTATTGACTATTATAGGGAACAAAATAATAGCCAAGGACTAAGGGAGAAAAGTGCAATAGAGGCCAACTCCTTTCACAAAAGAAGAGTATGTTTGATCTTGAAAAAGTAGAGTCTACCAGATGGAGGAAATAAAGAAAGCAAACATCAGAAATATAATCCAAACAACCAAGTCCTAAGGCACAAAGTATCCAGAAAATTTCAGATAGAAAGAAAATATGAGAGACTGATCAGTAGACAGATGGATAAAATAAGTAATAATCAAAGGAACCAAAAAATAAAAACAGCTTTGAACTCTTCAAATGAATTAGCTAAAACAGAAATCCACAGAAATCCAACCTAGCCGATAACTGCCTGTAAGTAGTGGTACACATGGGAACAGGTGCACATACATATCCATGCATTGATTTTCAGCTTAAATACTGTATTTTAAGGTTATTAAGACCAAACAGAATTTAAAGTATCTATCTAGGAATCTTATTCTCAACCTCCATTTTTTCCATCCCACTTCCAAAAGTAACAAATAGGAGTGACGAAGAAGATGGACCTTGGAGTCTGAGTATAAATGCTAGGTCAGCCACTCACTGGTTGTGTGACCTACAATTACTCACTTAACATTCCTTTACCATGTGCCCTTCCTTGTAAAATAGGACCCCCATGTGAACCTCACAGGATCTTGAGAGAATGAATTCAGGTGTTATTCCCTCATTAACGTCATGATCCACACTCGCCTTACACCCTGTACTTCACTTACTACAATAAACTGATACTGTGTGGGAGAAAAATAGAATGTATTTCAATGCTGTTTCTAAGGTCTTAAACAGAAGCATAGTTTTTTTTTCATTAAAACTTCTTTTTCTGTTGTTGCTGTTTTGTTTTGTTTTGGGGAGCCAGGTTTCTCTGTTATCACTCTGGCTTTCCTGGAACTTACTCTGTAGACAAATCTGGCCTGGAGGCTCCCTACTGCTGGAATTAAAAGTGTGAGCCAACACTTATTATAATATGTTATATTATAATATTATATGTATATAATATATTATATGTGTATATAATATTGTAAGTATATTATAATATACACTTATAAGTTAGATAAACAGTTTAATACTTGGTGTGATGGGATATCATTATTTACAATTAGGTATAAGGTAACAGCATTTTAATTATCTTCAGGTAGTAGTATTCAGTATATACATTCTACTGCACATGATGATAGCATGCTGAAATACATTGTGACATTATTTTATTTCTTGTCACATTTTTTGAAACTAGTGATACTAGGACAGTATACTTAAAATATATATGTTCTTGTGTTAGTATGCCCCTGTAATATAATATTTAATTTATTTTTCTATAGATTATAACTGTATATTAGGTTATAACTATAATATATGTACTGGATTAATGACAACTTATTATAGTTTTTAAAGAAGAGTCATTTATTGTTTGATTGCCACTGGTCCAAAAATACTCATTCACCCTAATGTTACTAGATTCACAACACAATTTACTTTTAAAGCATATCAACTGTCTTTCTGCAAAATAAAACAAATTTACTATTGAATCACTAGTTTACATGCTTAAAATATATGCGATGGTGACTAATCATATAGTCTTATAACTGTTTGACAAGTGATGTACAATTGAGGTTTAGCTCCAGGATCCTACTATACACTTGATAAAACTAAAACTCCTTCTATTTTAATACAATAAGGACATAATTTTAACAATATAGGTTTAGAGTTGTTTAATTAATAACTACTTTATTAAAGCAAAACTTGTTAAATATTTACTGGATACTGCCATTTTACAATGTTAATCCATGGAAATTGATAGTGATTTCTAGAATCTACTTAATGGTGTAATTCTGGCAAATTATTTCAAATTTTTATCTCATAAGTTTCACAATACATAGCTAAGTTAAATGTGTCTTTAGGTGTGGAAAATATCAACAATGGCTTCTTATAAGAAAACTAGTTGTTAAAATCTATATTATTCTTTATTATATATATTGTTGAAATAAAATCTTTTCACTATTCATTTTTTAAGATTAAATTTTTAAGATAGGCTCTACACTGTATAACAGTTATTGTCTTATATCTACACTAATTGCAATCCATGAGCAACAAAAAGGCAAAATATAATTTATTTGTTGTTGAAGCCTTAGCAACTGTAACAGCTCAGAGTTCAAGTAGGCAGCCCTTGCATTTTATCAGTTAAAATGGCTAAGGTTGATGAGGTTAAATGATTTGCCTTGGAAATTAAGATGGCCCTTAACAACAGATACGCTTTTTGTTTTTCTACTAGACATTAATGTTAATAGGAACAACAGGAGCAATGAATATTTTCACTTAGTAAAGCTGAATATTTGACTAAAAATGGCCTAAACCACACAACATTAAAAATTTATTTTTAATACATTTTATAATTTTTATACACACACACACACACACACACACATATCAACTTTTACTCATATACATCCAAAAAATATATACTGGTACTGAGATAAGCTATTGGTTAACAGTTATTTTGAAATATTTATAAGAATTTATAAGATAATTATGTTAATCACTTATCTAATAGTAACTTTTACTATATACTAGTATGAAAAAATAACCCCATTTATATGTAGAAACTTTCATATTGTACCTTAGAATTATTAAATTATACTTCATTACCCCATTTAAGTAAGACAATTATGAAATATATACATTTCCAATGGTAACAAATAGACATACTTTTTTATGAAATTCTTCTCTATAAATTATTAATATTTCTCATCTTGGAGAAGATATTAGGGAGAAAATGAGATATCTAAGAAGTCTATTTTTTAATTTTTTTCTTGTTTAATCTAGTTAGACAAGGATGACAGTACATTGAACAAAGGCCTTTTACTTTCCATTTTGACATACTATTTCCCCAGTGTTACTTATTCAGTCTCCAATGATCCTCTCAACATTTGGAAGTTGGACCATTAGCCATCAGCATGTGTCTTGCAATATTCTTTCCTTTCTACTCTGATCAACTGAGTATATAGGGTGATTATCTCCCTTCAAACACACATCAAACATTGTCATTAAAAAAGCATTAATGAAACAGTTTCAAAATTGCATTTGTTTGCCATGATTTCCCATTGTATCTTCTCAAGAAAACAGAATGATAGTTTACAGTTTTGAAATTGTACAGTTTACACATGATTTCCCATTGTATCTTCTCAAGAAAACAGAATGATAGTTTACAGTTTTGAAATTGTACAGTTTACAGTATTGAAAATTATCAGAATATTCAACTATGAAAATATTATTTTAAATTAAGATTCCTGCTGTGCAATTGCAATAAGGTTGGTGTGAAAGACAAAAATAAAAGCAATTTGTCAGAAGATCCATCAATAATAACTACATTCATAAAAATCTTACTCCTTCATTTGGGAACACAGGGTATTATGATTTTACACGTGTCAATAAAGGAAGAAATATGAGTTGGTTTAGATCTACCTGTGCAGCCAATATGTAGCCATGATTTTGGTACTTGTTTAATAAGAAATGTTTTCCAAATTTCAAAATTCTTCCAACTAAGTAAAATAAGTACAGTTATATTGAGTACAATTAGAATTTAGCTTTGCACGCTCTATGCAAGTGTGGACTTGTAAGTTTTTGCATATATCCCATGCTTTTAAAGAACTAAAACCAATGATACACAAATTAGAAAGTTAAATAACACCCATTCTCATAGCCAGCATTACTCTAGATTAAAATTAGATGGAGACTCAATATACTGAAAAGTATAGGTCAGGTTCCTCTATGAACGTAGAGTGAAGTCTTTAAAAGCACTTGGGAGCTTAATTTAACATTGCAATATATTGATAATTCACCATGTTTAGTTTGGATCATTACAAGAATGCAAAAAAAGTTCATTATATTCAAATCTAAATATTCTACAGCATAAAATAAACACTTCAGGCATATGCAGTTGTCCACTCTATACTGTAAAGTCCTATATTTCTGTGATTTGCTATTTTTTTCTTTTTTAAATTGAAAATAAATTCTTCTCTCACACAATACAACCCAACCTCAATTTCTCCTCCCTCCATTCCTCCCAGATCCCCACCACTTCCTATTTTCCCCAGATCCACTGTCTCTCCATTTCCTTCAGTAAAGAGCAAGCTTCCAAATGATATCAGCTACATACAACACAACAAAACGCAATAAGGCAAGGCATGATCCCTTATATCAAGGCTGGATGAGAAAACTCTAGGAAGGAAAGGGTTCCAAGAGCAGGAAAAAGAATCTGAGACACCTCAACACTCATTGTTAGGAGTCCCACAAAAATGCCAACAGCCCTAACATATGTAGAGTGGACCTAGTACAGACCCATGAGGCACTGTGCTTACCTCTTCAGTCTCTGTGAAACCACATGAGCCTTGATTAATTGATTCAGTGGTCCATGTTCTCCTGGTGACCTCTATCCATTCTAACTCCTGTAGTCTTTCCTCCCTTCATCAGCAGGATTCCCTGAGCTCTGGGAGGAGGGACCAGATGAGGATCTCTAATTATACTTTCTCTCCTCTCTCTGGCTGTGCGTCTATGCACCTGATCCCATCTTCTGTCAGAGGAAGACTTTCTGATGATGATTGGGCATGGTATGGATCTATGAATATAACAGAATGTAATTTGCAATTTCTGTGACAAGATTTTTTCATATAATTTATGACATTATACTTATTTCTTTATTTTCAGTGAGTCTTAAGTTTCATAAGAAATTGATATAAGTTTTGTTGGACATCTGCATGAGTGTGTATTTAATTATTAATCTGTGTGCATGCATATATGTATGCATATGTGTGTGTATGTAGATATGTGTGTATGCATATATGCAAGCACATTCATGAAACAGAATACACGTGGCCAGAAAACAACTTTTGGGAGTTCTTCCCCTCTATCTTGTGTGGCCCTGAAATTGATCTCAGGCCTGCACACAAATACCATTAGTATTTTCCAAGATTTTTTTTTTGTTGGGTAGTGAAGTGGATAGAATCTTGAGGAAGTTGGGGAGAGGAAAATACATGATTAAAATAATATTAATAAATCTATTTTCAATAAAAGAAAACTGAAATAAAATATCATTGTTTATCTTTTAATCTCTTAATGAAATTTCCGTATTATTACCCAACTTATTATATTGTTATGTTAAAATGCCAATAAATATTTTTGTAGTTTATCCTTTCCACCTTGATAATTACTAGTGTTTAAACAGAACCATTTGGTTTTCAATCAGTCATGTTTGTCACACAAAGTCCTAATGTGGATTTGAAAATTTAAGAAGAAATTTTTCTGATGTACATAATTTGTATATTTTCAGGTAAGGCTACTGTAAATTTTAGTTATTTCCTCATTATGTACTTCTGTATTATGAATCTTAAATATCGTTTGATATACACTGTTGGTTGTTTCTTAGAGTTACTCACCATTAAAAAGACACTTTAGAGTTTAAAACTGAATTTGCTTAGTGTCAGCTGAATCAAAATAAAAACACTCTAAATGGCTAAACAGGTATCTATAAAGAAAATAGGTTCAATGATCAAGTATGTTGAGTATTCAAACAATCAAGCTGTAGATCAGCAGGGGCCCATGGGGTATAGTAATCTCCATGGGAGGGAAAAATAGAAGCCATTTTATGGGCAGACTGGGTGGAAGAGGAGAGGAGGGATATTCAAATGTTGGAGGAGATTGGGTGGAGGGAAGGAGTTCTGGGAAAGATGGCTTGAATTGGAAGGGCATTTGGCAATGGTGTGGAAACCGATTGCAGTGTAAACTTCCTGGAATCTATGAAAGATCCTAATGAGAACTCCTAGAAATGGGGTTACAGAGTCTCAATTGGCCATCTCTTGTAGCCATGTGAGGCTTCCAGTGGTGGGACTAGGTCATTTTCAGTTCAATTGTTGGCCAAGTGGGTCACATGGAAATCTCCCCCAAAAGACACAGGCTGTTACTCAGACAGAAGTTTGTTCTTCACAAACTGACAGGAGGACCCCACTACTGAGGGCAGCTCAGGCACAACTCATTGATCACGGAGAAGTTGAGCTGGTGCCTAGATTTAGTCCTCACCCTCACATTCTAGTCTTTTTGGTGTGAGAAACAACTTCTGCAGGCTACTGAAAGAGATACATGGACACCAATCCAGTCACACAAGCTTTGACCTACAATCTGTTTCTGCCTGCAAAATTGTCCTGCTAGAGCAATGGTGACACAGCCTAGTGGGAGTATCCAACCAATGCCTGAGTAACAAGAACCAGACTAGAGATCCCTGAGACCTGGGTATGGCCAAACACAACTGATAAAAAAAACAAAACAAAAACAAAAACAATAAAATGATTCCTAATATTCTGCTATACTCATAAATCAGTATTTATCCAGTAAATTATAAGAGAGGCTTCCTCTGGCTGCATATGGGAAGAGAGTCAGAGACTCATGGCCAGACATTATGTCGAAGAGGAGTCTAAATTAGAGGTCTCGATCAAATCCCTCCTATAAGAGGTGTAAAGATTATAAGGGTCAAAGGAGATGGAGGACACCAGGAGAGAAGAAGGCTCTCTGAACCAACTGAACAAGGCACATATGAGCTCAAAGAGACTGAAACAGGAAGCATAGAGCCTTCACATATCTGCACCAGGTCCTTGGGTTATATACTATAGCTATCACCTATAGTATTATTATAGGAATTCTTACTGTAAGAACAAATGCATCTGTGACTGTTGTGCCTAACCTTGGGACTTTTTCCTCCTGTTGGTTTGCCATGTCCAATGTCCATATGATAGCTGTTGCTTCATCTTATTATATTTTATTTTGTCATGTTTGATTGTTATCTTTTAGAAGCTTGTTCTTTTCTAATGAAAGAAAGAGAGTGGATCTGGAGAAGAAAGGTGATGGGGTGAAAGTGTAGGGGGGAGGCAATAATCAGGATATATTGTATGAGAATGTAAACTATTTTCAATAAAAGAAAAATGTTTTTAAATACATTTTTATTATTTGGTATTTGTTGTTTACAGATGCCCCGTCCCCTACTTCTCCAAGATCCTCCTGCATTTCCCCTCACTCACAAATCCACATCTTTTATCTCTCTCATTATAAAGGAGAGGGAATCTAATAAAGATAATAAAGCAAGCTAAAATGAAGACAACAACAACAAAAACAAAACAAGAGAAAATAAACAGAAGAAAAAGAACCAAAGACAAAGCATAGAAATTCAACCATGATATAAACGTAAAAGACCTGCTAAAAACAAAAATAAGCAAAGAGAAACAAAACAGAACAAGAACAATAAAAATTTCCTGGAAACTCATTATGCATTTGATAGAAAATTTCCAAAAGTTCCATTGAGTTCATTCTGTGTTGGCCATCTACATCTAAGAGTGGTTTGTATACCCAGTGAAAACTAATTAGAGAAAACAAATTTTTGGAGAAACTAATTGGAGAAATTTAATTTATCCTTTTCCAGAGGTTAATAATCGATGATAGCTTCTGGTTAGAGTTGGCAGCTCTGTCCACTGTCCCTCTTAGTGCTGGCACCTCATCTGACTTAGAAACATGATGTCCTGGTGAATGTTACCAGTCTCAATATATATGTCTGTCCTGCAGTATTTAGATGACCTATTCCCTTGTTGTCCTGCATGCCCATTGGTTCTCACAATTTTTCTGCTTCCTCTTCCTCAGGGTTCCATAAACTCTGAGCAGAGTGGTTTGATGGAACATCCCGTTTAGGACTGAGTATTCAAAGATCTCTCACTCTCTGCTCATTGTCTAGTTATGGGTCTCTGTATTTGCTACCATCTACTTCAAGACAAATCTTCTCTGACTGTGGCTGAACAAGACACAGATCTCTGAGTACAGCACTCCCTCCTTAATGGTCAGATTCATTCTTTTCTCACTACTTTATTCTGCCTATCCTAACTTTAGTGTACTAAGAGACACTTAAAAAAAAGCCTTTTCTTCTGTATCCTAGTCTGTTGTATTATTTACTTCTTGTTTGAAGATGACCCAAGGTTCAACATTTTAAAAGGCTTTTAATTTTCCCAATATTTTTATTCACTCACATTAAAATTGTGTATTTTATTTTTCATCAGACTATATCTTTCTCAAATGATATATTTTGCTTTTAGTAGGGCAAAATACTCCCTCTATTCTCATTTCTATTCCTATTTTCTTCAAATTATGCTCTTTTGTTATTCAAATTGTTGCCATCTAATTAACTGAACTCTAATTTTGATCTGTCTGCTCACCATGACTTCCTTAAGTGAGACATGCCCTCAGGATATGAAAGCCTGTTTAATAGCTTCTGAATGTGAAACGTGATAGTGCTCATAACCCCTGAGTACTTTATTGTCATCTATGTTTCTCTTAACTCTTGATAAGAGACAATTACTTAAGAAAAATTGTACAACATAATATGAATTTGTCTTAAATTTTTTGATTTGAGACTAATTCTAATCAAACAAACTATATGATAGAATGTGCACAGTGTTTACATTGATGGATTAAAATAAATAGTGGAATTTTAGAAATACATGGTAAAGGTAGGCACATCTATATGGGTACAAATGTTCATATATATTGGGGCCTGAGTGTGTTTATGCATATATTTATATGTGCATATCTATATCTACACATCTATAAGTGTGTATATACACACACACATATATGTGTGTGTATAAATGTGTGCATATATATACATATCTATATGTGTTTGTACATGTGTGTGTTGCATTCATTTTTATTCCATGAGTCCATAGCAAAAATAAGTCTATTATTTATGAGTACATTATAATTTCCAACTGATTTTTATATTATAAAAATGTTTAGAAATGATTTAAAGAATATTAATCAGGTATCTGAAGTGACCTAATATATAGAGTGTGTTTTCATATAATTGTTACTATAATTTTTTCATTAAAATAGTTTTGAAAGTGACCATATTTGTTTCCAAGATTATGTAAGAATCAAAGCTAACTCTCTATTGGCCACTATATTCTAACCTAGAGAGCATCGTCACTAAGCGACATGAGATCTTCTAGCAATAGCAGATGGGTCTCCACTCTTCATGCTGTCATGTGAATCATATTTGTTTATAGTTTCAATTTCCAAATGGATAAATGCTATGTAGGCTTTCCTTTGAAGGAGAGACTTTTGAACTTAGTTGCCATGGTCACAATTTGGGCTCACAAAACTTGTGCACCATCCCATCTTGGTAAATTCCCCAGAACCTTATATTATTGAGTTATAACCATATCCATAAGCTCTCTATGTGTCATGTAGCCTGCTCTCTAGCTTGCCAGGTAAGAGTCCCAGGTACCTGACCACCTGTGCCATAATCATACGCCTAAGTCTAACTCATATACGAAGGCTTGTACACCAGCCCAGATCACACTATCAGGGGTCATATTTGGACACTTTGACCTCTGAGTGGAAAGCACCCTTATCTCTCTACTAAAATGAACAAACTATTCACTAAACTTAAAGAGGATAGGCATAAACTAATGACTGATGTCCAAGAAAACACAAATATGTATCTGACTGGAATGAGAGATACTTCAGGATTTTGAAATTGAATACATTAAATATATAAAAATAGAAAACAAAATGAAAGCTAAAATACTCTGATTTTAAACACTAATTTCTCTGTGGTTTTTCAAAAAGTCAGTTTTCATACTGAAAATAAGAGAAATAATTCCATTTGTTCAATGAATAGGCAAACTATGAAAAATATCTAACACTTGGAAGAAAAATGCCATAAAATTAGAAAGGAATAAATGCAATCAAGTTATTTATCTGAATCCAGAATTATTCAGTAGCAAATAGGATAATGACAGACAACAGAAATAATAAGAGTAAAAACTAATGTACTTAATAAATATAAATGAAAAAATTCTCAACAAAATACAAAGTATTTTTGCATTTTAAATTTTTATTCTTTATTCCAGGAAAACAGGGATGGCAAAACATTAACCAGTCAAAAAATGTAATGCTTCACATTAATAGTTTCAAAGAGACAAATCATTGGATCACAACAATACCTGCAGGAAAGGCTTTAAACAAAAATCCAACAACCTTACATGATAAGAGTCTTGCTGAGATGGAGAATAGAAGGAACATATTTGAACTTATATATACTGCAAATCTGTAGACAATATTATATTTAATAGAGAAAAATTCAAAATATTTCTACCAAACAAAAGACAGCAGAGTCTACTTCATTCTTACTAAACGCGATGCTTTACATTTCACCTAGATAAGAAAAAAAAGAAGCAAATAAAAAGGATATAAATGTGAAAGGAAAATGTTAACTTATTCTTATTTCCAAATGATGTATTTCAATAAAAAATGCTTGAACATAAAACTCTTAGAGCTGATAAATACCTTAACAAAATCACAGGATACAAATTATCTTACAAAAATTTGTAGCCATCATATATAGCAATAAAAAGCATTCTAAGGAAGAAATTGGGGAAATAATTCCATTCAAAATTGCCTCAAAAATAAGTTGAAATAAAGTAACATGGAATCACCTTAAACAAGATGAAGATAATCATTAAAATGAAACTTTAAAATACTCAAAGTAGAAGTTGAAAACACTAAAATATGGAAACCTAGTTTGTACTCGTACTACAAGAATCATTATTGTCAAAAAAGCCTATTGTGTTAAAAAATATGTATAGATAGTATCTGGTATTAACTGGGAAGGGGAATCCAAAATCAGAATATATTATATGGGAAAAATACCAACTTCCAATTAAAAAATGAATTCTCAATAGAGTCAATACAAATGACTAATCAAAATGCAGATCTTAGGACTGTTATAATTGGTATTTTCTAAGCATGATGAAGCCATCGCACCCATGAACTCACAGCAGATGTGGCTGCCTGCACAAACTTGTATAAGATCAAGATTGTCAATATTCCAGAATGGACTGAGGAGAGTATCATTAGGATCTATCTCCAGCTGAGAACCTCTTTACAGATTGATGGGTGCCAGAAGAGAAGAGCAAGTTTTAAGGGTGTGGTCCACGGTAGGTTATCCATACAGTAGTGTTTCCCAGCTATCTCTGCATATATGGACAGCATTAATTGAATCATTGAGTGATTTAAAAATTAATAACAATTTATTCTATTTCCTGTCCTTAAGAAGATACATCAGTATCCTGTAGTTGTGTAAGTGTGCATTGATTTATTAAATTATTCTATTGAGTTCTAGACCTAGAATGTTTCAGACTCTGAGACTTACTGCTAATTGACTCATTCTGACTACTAGCTCCTTCTGAACTCAGAGCTGTACAGAACTCAACTGACTCTTCTGCTTGTCTGATTTAACTCATTCACTGTTCTGGCTCAAACTCTTCTCCAAACTACTGGATCAAATTGACCTTCTGAGTCTGCTGACTGTTTCTAACTGAACTCTTCTGACTCTGACTGACTCCTGCAACTTCTCTGTTCTGATACGCTTTGAACTTACTCTAGCTGCTAGTTGACTCCTTCTCCCAAACTCACTCTTTCTGTTTCCTTCCACCTCTCTTGTGTCTGAGCCCTGCTTCCACACTCAGCATTACCTTGCTTCCATCTCTGAATCCTGAACTCTGAACTCTGCCTCTACTCTTTCTGCTTATCTCTGAGTTTTGTCTCTACTGCCTAAGTGCTGGGATTAAAGACATTCACCACTAGCCAGGCAGTGGTGGTGCATGTCTTTAAAACCAGCACTTGGGTGGCAGAGGCAGGAGGATCACTGTGAGTTCAAGGCCACCCTGTTTTCCAGAGTGAGTTCCAAAACATCCAGAGTTACAACAGAGAAAACCTGTCTCGGAAAAAAAAAAAAAAAAAGATGTGCACCACCACTGCCTTCTCAGTTGGGATTATAGGTACACGCTACATTGGGATTAAAGATGTGTAGTAACATTCTCTCTATCCTAGAGAAGTCATGCTGTCAGATTAAAAGATTAAGTATCTGTCTACCCTAGTCACTATCCTGTTATATTATACCTAGCATCTATGGTTGTATGCACTGTAGCTTGCTGATCAAAGACATAACAAACCTAGTAAGCAATATAATCAAGTACAGTATTTGGCTTTCTGGTCTGGGTCACCTCACTGAAGATGATTTTTCTAGCTCCATCTATTTACTTATACGTTTCATTATTTCATTAGCTCAGCAGTTGAGTAATATTGAATTATGAACATATTTTTTAAAAAATATGGACATCACATTTTTCCTATTTGTCAGTTTATGGAAATCTAAGTCATTTCCAAATTCTGGCTATTAAGAATAGAACATCAATAAATATGTTCGAGAAAGTGTCTTTGTAGTAGGATAAAAAGTTCTTTGGGTATATGCCTAAGAGAGCTATATTTGCATATTGAAGCAAATCAATTCTTACCTTCCTGAGGTACCATGACACTGATGTACATACTCCTATAAGTTACCCTAATAAACTTATAGGTACAACTTGAACTTCAGTTGTATCTTCACTTAGATTCATTTTTGGTTCTAAATCTTGGGTTGAGTAGAAATTTGTTCAAATCTTCTAAGAATATGAACAGATATATACACAATGAATTTTTACTTAGTCATGAAGAAAACAGAATTGTGTAATTCTTAGGAAAATGGATGAAACCAAAATTTATTATGCTAAGTCAGGTAACTCATGCTCAGGAAAATAAAAAGTACGTGTTTTCTTCCACACACTGGTATTAACTTCTGTTTAAACTGCTGTGATATTTTATCTATCATCTATCTGTCTGTCTGTCTATCTATGTATCATCTCTGTGTATGTGGCATGCAGAGGATGACTTGTGGTGGTTGCTTCTGTGGGCCCTGAGGTTTAAACTCAGGTCATCTTATATAGCAAAAATCATCTTTAAATACTTATCCTCAATACTGGCCTATTTCTACCTATATAGAAATATAAATATATACATATATGTTAGGACAAAATTGAGAGAATGATAAAGAGAGGCAGGGAAAGCAGTTGCCAGGAAACTAGACTCCAGTATATGAAGAAGGTAAAATACTTTCCGCAGAAAATAATACTAAAATTAAATCTTCAAAACTAGTATGCACATATTTCATTTAAAACACAAAATATCATTAGGATTGAGTTAGCATTTGAACCTTTATAAAAAAATATTAAATTCCTGGTTGTGTTCAGTTAGAATCCCTTCCTTAATTTACTTCTGATGCACTTCATTTTCTGATTAGTGATGTTACTAAGAATTTTGTAGTCTTTTAGTTTTGTACATTTCTACAAATTTCTCTAATTCTATTGTTTTTCATACTTATTTTGATGTTAATACTTCTCTTGTTTCATTAGTTCTAATGTAAGTTTAACTCTAATATAATTTTGAACATAACCAGCAAAAAAAAATTAATTAAAAATTTCAAAAAATACATTGCATCAGTAAATATTGTCCTAAACTCTGTATATGTGTTCAATACAACTTAAACATTTAGTGTTATGATTACTGAGGGTTATTAGTTCATGTTTTGTCTTCTGATTAATTGTTCTACTTAGGAAAGATGACATAAATTGTATATTTTCTCTGAGAGCTTTCAATTTTATAGTCAATAATTATCCTTAGCCAGAAAAAACTCTCTCTCTCACCCTCTTCTGTAAGCCCTCCCCTGTCCCCTCTTGTAAGCACATCCTTACACCCTATTTTCTCATGCACTGTCTTCATATCCGCTGCTCTGTTCCCTGGAGACTGACAAGTAGAGAATAGCAGTTCTTCCCCTAACCCCCTCTCCACCCACTTTAAGGCACAGTTCCAGTAGTGACCCAACTGGATACTATAATCTTGGTCCTGATGCATATTCTAAATATCTTTTAGGATCTTTTGTGTCTGACTTACCCAACTAAGTATAGTGTTTTTTAGTTCCATCCGTTTTCCTGAAAATTACACGATGGAAAGCCTCACACTAGGAAATTTTATATAGATCTGTATATTGAATTAAAAGTTTCATAGTTTTCATCACAGGATTTTCCACAATTATTCTAATTGTTGTTTTTGAGTAGAGAAAAAGAAAAGGACATTTAGAGAAAGACAGTTTTATTAGATTTTTCTAAAATTGTACCACTTATCCCAGTAATTTCTCTTGCTTCGGCAGGTACTATAATTGGCCTTGTTGCTTCTTCAGCCTATTTGGAACATTGCATTTCACTCAAGTTCTCTTCTACCTCAGTCCACAGCCTAAGGACTCATGTCTAACTCTCAGTACTAATATATTACTTCCCATATGGATCATGGGTCTTGACATTTTTTTTACGTTAGACAGAAATAAAACTGAAAGTTTCTCTTGTTAAGTAAAAGGTTTATTATCTATAGCAATATACATATCTCAAAATATTATATGCAGCTGCTAAATAAGTTCTGATAATGACTTACGATATGATAAGTTGCCCCATTATGGTCCTTACTAGGTTTCTCTTGCACAGTTTTATAGAACTACTGCCTTATGCTACACAGAGAGCACTTGAGAAAGTAAAAACATTTAGCATATAGACCAATAGGTTTGATGACTTCTGTAGAACTGGAAATTTGCCACTCAAAACATTTCCAAATATTTATTCATAGATTACTTTAAGAATATTAAAAACATATGCTTCTAATTGGTAATATATCAGAATGACAAGTTAACATCAATTATTTATCCCCAACAGTGCTAGGATAAGGAGATATGTGTATGTACTGTATTGCATGTGTGTATGTATTTTACCTTGTCTGTCCTGGCATTTATTTTGGGTGACAAGTGGGCCCAGCTACTTCAGAATGAAAGTATACATCCTAACAAGGTGTTTCTGGTTCTATAGACATTTCAGGTGTAAATAATGCTTTGCTGTGAGCCCTCTGCTGGTCTTTGCATGGCATTTTCCAGCATTCATGGCCTAGAATCACTAATAATAATACCCCCTCTCCCCTACAAGATTCACCTAGCCAAAATGTGTCTGGCCATTTCCCAGTTTCCAGGTTTAGAATATTAATGCATGGTGTAAAGGGAGTAGATTATGGTATTTGAATAATCCAAAGGAAAATATGTGAGGCTTATATTTAAATAAAAATTAAGGATAACTAGCTAAACGCCTTTCATTTTTATTCCTACACCTCCCCAACCTCATTTCATTATTAATAAATTAGCAAATTCAATGAATAATGTATTGGTTTTTTGTGTGTGTGTGTGTTGTTCTAGTCATAGTAGTTTAAGGATTTATATCAAAAATTAAAGCTTCTGTCAGTCTATAATTTTGGGATTTCCTTATCCCCCATAGAAATTGCTGCCATTTTTCTCAAAGATAAATGTTAAAAAGAAAGAGAATGAGCATGGTTTAGGTTAAACAGCATTAGGAATAAAAGATAATTTTGTACTAAGCTGCATGACTAGACAATAAATATAATAAAGGAAATTTAAGGGTTTTGTCAGTAGACATTAATTTCAATCTAACTTATGTCTTCAAAGTAAATATGTCACATAAAACAAGTCCAAGGAATAGAACTGAAAGTAGAAAGAGCTTTGCTGATGGTCATGAAAAGTATCAAGCACTAAGAAGACTAAAACCTACCATCTAAACCTACCATCTTGTCCACTTAAACTACTGGATGGCTACCAGTCACATACTAGAATAAACATCTGAAAGTCATCGTATTTCTTGTTTTCATTGTTTAAAATACCACAGAAAAAAATTGTGTCATTCACTCTCACTTGGAGGAAAAATGGAAATAGCTGTCTGAATTGTTTCTTACAGTTTCAGTTTCTAAGAAGCTTTTTTTTTCATTGTTACTGTCTTAAAGATTTCAATTATGTTTTCCATTAGTCCCATGCAATAGCCTATGAGATAATGTAGCAGTGATGATTTACACTTTTTCCTTATGGGAGGTATTGAAAACCAGGTGACTTGACGCAAGTGCATCCCGTGTTCAGAGTCTGAAACAAGTGAGATGCACCAGAGGCTGTAGAGCTTTGGGGAAGTTATAAATATTATAGCACAACTGATTTGGATCATGACCTGCCCTGGGACATTTAGATATTCACAGTTCTAGCTTAATAAGTATAGCTCTCATACTTCAAGGAAACTCCTTTTTGTAGCAGATGGAGACCGTTACAGAAAGCTACATCTGTTTAAAATGTGGAGTACAACCCGCACATTGCCGACTGATATGTGTGCGACACCACCCTTCCACCCAAGCTCAGGTCTTCGCTTCTGAAATTTCTTTATCAGACTTATCTTCCAATAAAAATTTATTTCCCTTATGGACACCTTACGAATGGACTCAGGTGCTGCTCCTGTTGAAAGAGTGCTCTTGTATGACAAAGATTGACATAGGGAAATAGCAATAAAAAGAAAGGAGCTCAGAGTTGAACTTGGCACACTAATTTATTTGTTAATGATAAGCAGGCAACAAGGGAATGAGTACTACTTACAGACAAACAAATGTTGGTAAAGTAAGTGAGCAGGGACCCTTGATGTCGCATGTGTTAGCAGTGAGAAAGAAAGGCAAAATTGGACTAATAAAATGATTGGAATGTAGGTTTTCTTATCAAGGAAGTAATTAGGGTGATTAGGAAGGGAGTGTTTCCTGGCTGATTTATATTTTAAATGATTACCCCAGTTAATACAGATAGGAATATTGAACATTTATTCTAATGATTAACAGTATACTAGTTGAATGGAACATGCATAATATCCCTGTTAACCAATTAGTAAAAAAGTGGTTTATTTTTGAAATGTATTTCTTAAGTGAGAGAGATGAGGTTTCCCCTAAGTAGTTTAATATATCCATAGATTAAATAGTTGCATCTTACTAGAGTTAAATTTTAGATCCAATTGTATTTCTAATTTTCTTTTTCATAGTTGTCAGCTTTAGAAAATCTACTTCTCATTAGGTTTATGCAGGGTTTATGCAGGCATGACTGTCACTGGGTGTGCTTGTGGCTATGGCTGTGGTTCCTGGCATGTCCAGATTGGAAACTCAAGTCTTTTCAAGTGAGGTGGAGTACTTTTCTTACAAATTAATTAAATCTCAATTATTTTCTTATGTCCAGTTTTGCCTTTCTGGGTTACTGGTAGCACATGTGACCTCAAGGATCCCTGTGCACTTACTTTGGCAGCATCTGTTTGCCTGTGTGTAGTACTCACTCCCCTGCTTCCAGCTTACCATTAATAAATGAATTAGTGTGCCAAGTTCAACTCTGAGCTTCTCCTTTCTTTCTTATAATTAACCAAATAGGAAGAAAATGAATCGTCAGTAGTCACACAAAAATGTATTAGTAAAATATTGGTTGGCTGAATCTCCTTCACTGACATGTAACCCCCAAAATGAAGCTTCTCAACTTGTAAAATGTTTCTCTCCATGCCCTGTAGCATTCATTTGCTTAATATTAGCACTAATATTTTAAACAATTTCTGGTTTGGTGTTCTGAATGTATTTGGACTCCAGGATGATGCACTCTGATAAGATTCGATGATAGGTGAAGATTTCTCAATCTCTTCTTATCTGGGCAATTGTGATAGTAGAGAACTTAATTATATATGTATGCATATATATGCATATATTACATATATGCGTATATATGATACATGTATATATGTATATATCGTACACTTGAATGGGAAAAGGATCATCAATGCTGAAATTTTAGAAATTAGTTGTTTGAAATACTACACCTCCTTCTGCTTAAATCTTAGAAAGTCTTTCTGCAAGTAGCTTAGAACCCACTCTTCTTTCTGATAAACTCTGTCCAACCATAATCATTCTCTTCTCTTGATTTCACATCAAGCAATATGTTGAGTACTTTTTGAGAAAGCTGAAAGTTGACATGGTATTAGTCTATTTTTTGTATTCCTCCCATGTATTTATAACCATCCATCCAATATACCATACGGATGTAACAAGTGAGATGCTGAAATTATTTTATAGCTAGAAGAATCCCAAGTTAGAAACAATAATCACAAAGGAATAACCACAGACGGATCCCATTTGTCTTTACTTTCCAAGAAGCAGGATTTGAACATAATAAGGAAAGAATTATGATCAGTCTTCCTGGTACAGATTACACTTGCATTACAAACATCATTGTGAAATTAGGTTTTCAGCCTCGTCCTTCTCAGGTCATCTGACAGCAGCGGGCTGCAGTCCAGTCCATGCCACTACACTCGCAGACACATGAATTTCCATTCTCGACATGCCAGGAACCACAGCCATAGCCACATGCGCACCCAGTGAGAGCCATCCCTGCATTAGTATGTGAGATAAAGACATTAGGACAACAGACCCTGACAACTAGAAGATTCACCATTGTCCCCCATCCCAGGAAGGTGCTGGTGGGGTTTAGTTTTGTGGACTCTAATACTAATTTATTTTTTGTGCTCTCTTCAGGAAAAAAATGCAGAACAATTCTAAAATAAATGGATTTACAGAATTTGGGGAAATGCTTATACAAGTAAGGGACTTTAATGTTAGAGTTTTGGTGTCAAACATTTGATGGATAGAAAAGTTACCTTTGTGCTGTCCCCTGCCCATCAATACAGGAGAATATATTGACAAATAAATGAAGACCATAACTGTGACAAGAAAACTAACTGTGATGTCTGGCAGGAAAGAAATAAATTAAAGAGTGGACACCCAAGGTATCTCCACAGCAGTCACAAGGGGAATGCAATGGTTAAGGAACATCCTGTGGTCAGGAATTATGTAGTAGTTTCATGCTAGTATTAACCTTAGTGAGGGGAAAGTTTCAGAGTTGGGAGTGTTGGGTATGACTTACAGCATTTCAACGAAAGTTCACCCTGATAGTTACTCACCACTATAACAGGATGCCAGTTTGCCTGATGCTTTGACAGTGGTACAGGACAGTTGATGTTTCACTTCTGAGGGATACAATTCTGAGATGACAAAAGAAGTGTTATGGCTTTATGATCATAATTTCTTTCCATGCCCTCTCCTACTCACTAAATTTGTATATGTATTGTGCCTCTGTGTGTGTGTGTGTGTGTGTGTGTGTGTGTGTGTGTGTGTGTGAAGTATATGCATGTCTTCAGATATTTCAGTTGGGGGTGCACTTTGCCTTATGGGTCCCTCTAGAGGATATTAATGTCAGAGTTGTCTTCTCCAAGCACATCCTCACTTTCTTTTTTTTTTTTTTGCCCTTTGAGTCAAGGTCTCTCATATCACTTTGCAGCCATACTAGCCAGCTGACTAGTGAGCCACTAGAATATATCAGCCTTTGCCTCTCACTTCTAACGTTTCAGATTCCTACAGCCACATCAAGCTGTTAGGTGAGTGCTTGTGCTCTAAGCTCAGGTTCTCATGGTCTCACAGCAAGCATTGACCATCTAAAACATCTCTCCAACATCTTACTCACTATATTTCCTCATTTATGAAGTAAAAATTATAGTTGTACTTACCTATACTTACCTAAAACGAATAGGAAAAACAAACCAATTCACAGAAAACATTATATTATATCTGATATGTAAGTTTTCACAAATTACAGCCTCTACCTTCTTCCTCCACATTTTTGTGAAGAAAATTTGAGCTTTTAGCCAATATTCTCAAATAAAAGGGGGATAGGATAGTGAAGGTATTCCTAGGCATGAGAAAGTGGGGCTTGTGTGGACAAATTAGAGCCAGTTACCTAGACGATTCAGAGCATCCTTGATCTTTTCATCCACCAAAGAATCTAAGGAACAATGGGAAATCACTGGGCCCATCAGCTGGAGAAGGATGCCAAAGATAAGAAGAAAAGATGTTGAAGGCTTCATCCTGTAGAAAATCTGGGACCAGGAGCTGGAAGGAAAATTAAAGAAGGTGAGATCTACGGGAATTGGTATGTCCCTGAAGGAAAGGAAAAGGCATTTCTGGTCCCCAGTGAATAAAGGAGGAGGGACAAAGATGAACCTTCTTTTCTGCAATTCATCTAGTTGTTTGGAGAAATAGATTCACTTACCGGCAGCTAGGAAAGGCTTCTGGAGGCCTGGATTCCCAATGGTCCTTTAATAACCTGAGAGATTATTCCTCAGAATACCCTAAGTATACACACGCACCTCCTGTAAACACTTGTAGTATTGTTTAAAATAAATTTGCTCTATGGGGAGTGAGCAGGAATTTGATACACTGCAGTTTATTCTTGATAAACAACAGCTGCCATGGTTATCACAGGGAGTTGTTCTGCCTTTCTGTTCTCCTTATTTTGTTCTGGGACGCCAGATAAGTCTGATATCTGGGCTATTAGTTGCTTGTAGGCCTAGCCTTCTTGTTTGATCCTTCAGGAAGAGGTGACTATGTTGCTGTCTATCTAGTGATGATCGTACTTAACAGTTGTCCAAGTGACATTTTATTGTATCTGGATAAGGCCATCTGTGAAGTGACAGAATGTCCCATCAAGCACTGCTTGAAAATAAGAAAGTATAACTAAGAAAAATCATGCTGTGTGATTCCACAGTCCCTTGGTGTGGATTCAACAGAGTTATTTCCTACCTGATCCTTTTCACATCTTTCTCATCACCGTTGCTTACCATTTGATCATTTGATAGTCATAAAGGGCAAGCATAACCTGAAATCAGACCCTAAAAAGGAAGAAAGGTTTGAGACAGGGCCGTTTTCCTTGTAGGCTTTGCTGTTTCTTCTTATTTTGTAAACCTTGAGGTTTCTCTCTTATTTTCTTTGATTATTTCTTGGCTATATTGTTTTTCTTTCTATCACATGCGCACGCACACACACACACACACACACACACACATATGAATTACAGAAATATATTAAGGCCTTACCATTCCTTCTTTTAACATAGTAAATTAATTATTTAAAGTTACTTTTTCTGAATTCAGCCTTCTTATAAAAATATTTCCAGTGAAATTATAACCTTGTGTCACATTAACTAGCAGTTGATATTTAAGATTGTGTGCGTGTGTGTGTATGTGTATGTGTTTGTATGTATGTATGTGTAGTGGTTCAATTTAAATTATGCTGTCTAGTTTCTGAACATACGCATTTTCAATATACATTGTTATTATTGTAGGATAGAGGACTTGCATCTGTGGACATATCTAAACTAGAACACTGTGTAGCCTAGGACTTTCTTGAGCTCTTAATCATCTTGCCTCTGTCTCCTAAGTGCTGGGATTAATGCCTGTATCACTGTGCCATGGATAAAGTTTTTAATATAATAATATGAATTTCACTTCAAATTAACTAGAAAAATTATAAGTTCAACCATACTAAACTGGGACACTTAGTATATATTTAAAATATTATATATAATTTCATCAATATTTTTGGCAAAACATTATAAGCAAAATTTTATTGATGGAATTAATACATTTTTAAAAAATTATTTGAGAGTTTCATACAATATGATTTGGTCATGTTAACCCTTCAATTTCCAATATTCCTTAAATCCAAACCCCTTGTTTACAAAAATGTAATATCTATAGATCACATGCAATTTTGTTGTGGGTAATGTTACTGAAAAAAATGACTTTAAGTTGATTATGTATGTACATATTTTTACGTTTTATGTGTTTTTGTTTATTGTGTGTGTTTGTTTGATATGTATAAATATCACTCAATCCTTCTCTAAAAGCCCTCATAGATTACGGAGTCTAAGTTCTGAGTTCCAGGCCTTCCATGGCTATACGGTAAGACCATTTATCTCCTTCCCCATATAGTATGAGAAAGATTGTTTATCTATCTCTGGGTCATTTTGCCAGGTAGTCTTTGTGGTTGATGAACAGGTAGTTATCATAACATCAGCTGATGGCCTATCTTCCTGCTCAAGTAGCAGGTGTATCTGAGAAAAAACTGTCCAACTCTCCTTCGTTTCCCAGCTAGGCAGAACCGTATGAGTGAAGCTCATCTTGCCACTCTGAGAGAAGAGGATATGTGGTTGATCCTGCAGTATTGCACAAAAATTAGAATGGCAAAGAAAATGTCTGAAAGGATGAAAATAGGGTCAAGAGAGAAAGATTTATAGCGTCCAGTTGATACAGAAGCTGTGAAATGAAAGAGGGCTTGTGATAGGCATTTGCAAATGTAATAACAATGTTTAATATGTTCCATTTTGGAATCTGTTAGACAATTTACATGGGAAAATTACACTGAAAGGTCTCAGGAAACCTTGAGAAGTTCTCTTGGGATTTCAGGTTTGTATTAAGGAGCATAGCTTTTTTTTTTTTTTTTGAAAAATGAGAAAGAGTTTTGTAGATGTATCCAACAGGACTCTGCAGTTTGATTGGTTATAGTTTTCAGTAGTGGTTTCCATTCCATTTTTGTTGCAAACAAGTTTCCTTGAGAGGAGTGAAAACTACACTTATCTGTGGGTACAAACACTTGCTTATAGATAGTTCTTAAGGAGTATGTTGGTTTAGTAATTTAGTGGTTGTAGATTCTCCTTCAATAACCTTAACTTCACTGGCCTTGTTCAGTGGGCCTTAATTCCAATTAGAAAATTGTTGGTTACTAACAAGTTAGGCATGCTACTAGTGCACTCAGAGGATTATTGTGCCATTATTGTGTTGGTTGTTGATGTAATTCATAGGCTTCATAGAAGGGTAGAATTGTTGTTTATCTTCTCCTTTGGAAGTCTACATGGTGACTGCTGGTACCATGGAAGCTAGGCTTCAGGGAGGGGACATTCAGGTCAATTTCAGTTTAGGGGTCTCTGGGGTGTGATTCTGAAGTGAAAGTTGTTTTCAGCAATAGTGATTTACTGTTAAATACTTTTAGATACCTGTATGGAATTTTTTTAAGGTGTTTTTTGGCCTTTTGATGAATCATCATCAGACCAGAAAATAAAACTTCCTTTGAACTATGTATGTATATTTATACCCAGATTTATAATATATATATATATATATGTGTGTGTATATATATATATATATATATATATATACTCACTTCATTGTGGTTTTTTTCAGATGTCCATTTTGTTACTTTACCCCTCTCATATTTTCCTCCCTCCTCCACTGTCATGGCCAGAAGAGCCCTGCTCATCAAAAGGACTTGAAAATGAAGATAATTGTAAATAGAGACAGAGGGCTCTGCTTTCAATTCAAGACTGAACAACTTCACTTTTCCTATTGCTGCTTATATATTGTTTAACTAACTACTAAAGATAGGGTTTATCACCTGCCTTCAGCTTTCCTTAGTCATGGGTCACTTCTGTCAGTGTTTGTGCTTGAGAAAAGAACTGTAGACCTTCTGGATCCCAGGATCTCTTTTGCCACTTAACCATAGATTACCTGTATGCCGCTATTTTCCTTTACTTTCCATTTACCTTCTTCTGTATTCCCTGCCTGTTTATCCCCACTCCTTCCCATTTCCCTGATCAGGTCACTTGTATCCTTCTCCCTAGCTCCTCTATCCTGACAATGGCCCCATTGTGCAACTATGTTGATGAAGTTACTATAAGTTGTGTACTTAAGTCTAAAGGTTTGGAGCTAGCCCACAACTAAAGCTCAGGAAACATTGCAGAAGAGGGGTAGAAAGATTGTAAGAGTTAGACATCAAGGAAGTTTTGCTGTGAGATTGCATAACATAGTACTAGCAGAAGTTATTGCCATAAAATCTCAAAAATATGACCACTCAAACAATAGTTGAGCAAAGATGAAACCAATAGACACATCAACTTGGATGGGAAAAACCCACTAGGATTCAACAATACACAAAGAACTTCAGGCAATGGAGGAATACTGGGAGCAGGAGAGGTAGTTTCCCCAGGGAAAAGCACAACAACTTGCTGTCTAGTGTCAAACCGTCAGCTCTGGGAAACATACAAACAAGAAACATTATATGAACTGAATGAGTTATATTCAGGAATATATATGTATATTAATATATGCGTGTAAAAACAATGAAAAGAGAGGCCATGAATATGAATGAGAGAAATGAAGGCATATGACAGTGACTGGAGGCAGGAAAGAAAAATGAGAAATGTTGAAATTATATTGTAATCTCAAAAATAAAATAAACATAATTAAATAATTAAGACTCTATACTAGTAAAAAAATGGCATTGGAGTTAAAGGGAAATAAGGATACAGACATTAATTTTTTTTATCATAAGGCAAGAAACAATAATCAAACATAAAGACAAAACAACTCTCTGATTTGAAAAATGTTATAGGTATCTTTAGAAGGCTAACAACCATTAAAAGTCCTCAAAAGAGAGTCATGCTTTATAGTTTGAGTTTCAATGATGAAACAATAAATAATGCACATCTATCCACATGAAGACTCCAGTTCGCTCACAAAAGAAGTTTAAAAACATCAAATTATCATTATATTCCATCTATGAGAACTATCAGGAGGGTATTTATAGGCACTGATAGTTATTTACTGCCCAGTAATTCCAATTCTATTTAAAACATTGAGTTTTCAGAATAACCTCAATAATCACAGAACAAAAATCAAGTTTGCCTTTAAATGCTGCACTAAGAATATTATGTATTCTGTCCTAAAGCCTTGGTATCCATACTTGCTGTGGCATACATATTTCTATTTTACACATGCGCTTCAGAATTTATGAATTTATTTATATTAAAATTTTAAATTAATTCCCCGTATTTATTTAGTTTGATTATCTTGGTCTCAAAGAAAGTTTCGTCTACCATTCGACTGCTAATGTAAAATGCGAAGACAGAATCCTTGAGCTGAAGAAATTACAACTCATTTCCTATGAAGATTACATAGTTCTTGAATGTGGACATGATTTATATATCAATCTAGAACACTGTCTTTAAAATGAACCAATTCTTAATGGATATGAGGTATTCTTTGTGGAAAAATTCTGAAGAAAAGAGAGGGCATAGCTTTGAAAAGCTGATGTTTACTAACAGATGTGAGATCTCTGAGTGTATGACTGACTGGTGTTTGCTACTCTTATTTAAATTTCTACTTTAGGCATCATCTTATAGACAATTTCATTTCATAGTATCTGCAAGGAGAAAATTCTTCAAATTTTATATGATCTCAATTGGAAAATTGACAGCATTTAGAGATTGTTGTCTTGATATATTATTTAATTAGCATATTACATAGGCATTTCTGTAATATACAAGTAAAAATTCATTTTCATATAAATTATTCTATCAGCTTTAAAATTCTGTTTGTTGCACTAAAATTTATTGTGTCTGTTCTAATTTCTGGCATTCATCTGTTAAGCAAAAAATGTAACATCTTACAGATAATTTTAAATGTCATACTATAAACAAAACAATATGGAAATTTTTCAAATGTGATGTGCAATGAAATCTTGATAAACTTCAGACTACTACAACTACCCACTAGTGCCCAAACTTCTCAGAGACATACATATTCAGTCTGGAACATTTAAACATATAAGCTATAGTTTTTATCCTAGTAGTATCAGAGAAGAATCTGTCATGTGTAGGAATGACTCATATTTTTACACGGAGATAGTATCAAAATAATGAACAGGATAAGATTATAAGCTAAATATTTGTTATTTAAATAATATAATGAAAATCAATCCATCAATGTTGTAATAAGGAAATAAAGCAAAGCCACTACCTCTTTGATTAGTTTGATTAAGAGCAAGCCCAAACTTGAATTTTTCTTCCTGTGTCTTTCATCTGTCTGTAGGCTATAGTTACTGGCTGGTCTATTGTGTGTCCTGTCTGTGGGTTTTCATTCTATGTCTGTGTGCTATGTTCATGTGCATGTTTTCTGTCTGAATCTGTTGACTAATGGTGTTTGTATATGTGTGTGCATGTGTGTGTGTGCTGATCTTGCTGATCTATGTATGAGTCTGATGTTGTCTTCCATACCTGTCACTAACAAAGGTCCTTGATCTGTACTTATTGAGCAACACACACCAGACGGTTTGCAAAAGGAACAAGGAATTATTTACAGATATTTTAAACAGTTTTTCCAAGGGGAAATATTACTTCATTATTTAACTGAAACGAGATAGTAAACAAACCTGCAAACAGCTGTTGGCAAGCTATATCCACATGTTGCTTCCAACATTTATGGGGTATTTGTTGTTTAAGGTTTCTTTCAACCTGTTGAATGTATTATCACAGCTCTGTCTCTCCCTTTCTCCCCTTCCCCCTTTCCCTGCTCCCCTCTCCCTCCCTCCCTCTCTCTCTATACATATATATATATATGTATATATATATAATCGCTATTCTGGTTCAGGGAAATGGAAAACTATATAATATAAGATTAAAGCTATGCATTTAGTTCAGTGTATAAAAGCTCATTTTGTGGTAAATCTACATATAATAAGTTGGTTACATTGTTCTTTTAAAGGTAGGTTAATCTTAAACAGGCTGAGTACACAGTAGTCTAGCAGCCTAAGTACATAGTATTGAATAATCTCAAAGTGTATTATTACCTTGCCTAACAGGTTTGAGGAAAAGTTCAGTCTCTTTGTAGTCAAGATATTTTCATTAAAAATGTATCATTATGGGCCAACTTTGAACCCGAGTGACTTTCTTGTTCGTGTTTTTCTTTCATAGTTATTTGATTCTTCTTGCAAATATACCTTCAGAATTTGTCAATGTAAACTATCCTTTGACTAAAGGTGCATGCTATTAAGAAACATTGAGTTACATGTTAGAAAAAGGGACTACTGAATTTGTATATTATATCCATAAAAATAAACAAAACTTGCATAACATGGACAGCAGGCATAGTGTCTGAAAATGAAGCTTTGGTCAAAGTCGAATGTGAAACTTCCCTTCACATTTCCTGTGAGATATGGAAGTGTTGTTGCACTTGAATTGCTGAGTCAGGAAACGTTGCACTTGTCACATGTGATCATTTCATAGGAGGTTCACATTGTAAAGAATGGTATTACTTCCTTGAGTTTCTGTGCAAGGATTCCTACTTAAAAATAATAATATAAATCATGTTCTATCTGTACAAATTTGTTTTGAACTTTATGTGTATATATGGGTGTTTACGTGTTTTATATATCCAATCTTCATGCAGTGTGGAAATCAGTAGATGGTATCAAATTCCATGGAATCACAGAGACAGGCATCTGTGAAATGTCCAATGTGGGTGCTGGGAACTAACACCAGTCCTCCACAGGGGGAACAAAAGCTATCAACTGTTGAGACATTTCTTTAGCCTCTATATTTTAACTCTCAAGACAAAAATATCTGTATCAGTTATCTGTGGCTTAATGTGACTTTAAATGCTTATTTCCTCCTATTGTTCTTGAGCTACAGAGCAACAGACTGGAAAGATTTTGAACTTGTTTCTTACTAGTTACATCATTTATTGATGTAACAAAGTTATAGGCAGGCTAACATATTTGAATTACTGTAGTTGTAGGTTTACCAGATGCAGCAATTGTTCAGGGAAAAGGGCATTTTTTTCTCTAACTAAATCACTGCTTCTGGCCTGAAGCCCTTGAGCTTTCTGTCCTCTTTAAAATCTATACTTAAGCCTTGACCTGGAATGTTACAGCCTTCTTACAATCTAGAGCATTTAACCTGCTAAGCTGGACCTAGAAGGCTTCAGCCTTAGCCTTCTGAGACCAACTGCTGACTGATCCACTCTGACTAGATCCTTCTGAACTCTGACTCTTCTGGTTCTAGTCACTCTCTACTCTGGGCTTCTTCTACAAGCACTGCTGTGTATCTGTGTCTCTGTGTCCCTCACTATTCCTTTCTGCCTCTGTAACTGACTGCTTCAATTTACCCTATTTTGCTCCTCAACTGACTCTTCAGTCTATTTCTCAACTGACTCTTACTGACTCCTTGGTCTGCTTCTTGTGTCTGCTTCCATTGTTTTTTTCTAGGGATTAAAGGCACAGAGTACTATTGCCTTTTGAATACTGAGATTAACTGTGTTTACTACCACTGCTTTCTGAATATTGGATTAAAGGTATATATCTACATTCCACTTAGACCACACAAGCCTCTGAATGTAGCCCCTGGAATGTAGACCCCAGCTTTCATACAGGAGTGTTCCTCTATACATTGCAACTTTCTACTTATTATTAATATGAGATTCCAGTGCCAAATCATTTGGAATTGTATTCACAACTGGTGCTTGAATATCTTTATTTCATGTTGAATATAGATTCTCAGAAGCATGATATATAGGGAGGAGCTTCAGCTGCCTTCAACTAATATTTTTATATTTATCTTTATTCTTGGGAATCTCATACATGTATACAATGAAGCATGGTTAATACCCATCAAAAGTTTTCCTCTTCTACTTCGACTCTTATCTCCCACATGTCATTCTCTCTTATTCTTTCCTTGGCTAATCCACTATATCCATTTAGTGGCGCCACACACTGGAGCATCGGAAACACACCAGAGATTCCAGTCTAAAAAGAATATGATTCTCCCTCCCTCTCCATCTTTTAACTGTTATTGCTCCTTAGTAAGGGGTGAGACCTGGAGAGAACATGCCCTATATATGTCAGAAGAAATTTTGAATGGCTGGATCTTTTGTAGTACCAGCAGCCAAAGCTGATGTGAATGCATGAATGTAATATCTGTATTATGCCTAAACAACAGAAGTTCAAAGCAATCCTTACCATAATCTGTCTCTCACATCCATTCTGCTTCCTCATCTGCATAAACCTGAATGGTGGGAGACTTAATATAGATGTCTCCATTAGGGTTGATCTCTAAGTATCTTATACTCAGCATTTCTGGCTAATCTCTGACCCCCAAAATATAAAACAAAATTATAATATCAAGCATGTTTCTTCCCGTGAAGTAGACATCCTCAAATCAAATAAAAGTTCAATAAATTACCTCATACCAGCTGCACCACTGTTGCACTAGTGAGCACATCATACTGGGCAGGTTCATATTGTAGCTTGCAGATCCAGATGCTGTGTGAGTTCAATGATGTCTTTTCTCCTTCAGCAACCTTATGCTACTATGAAAGCTGGCCACCAGGGAGGAAATTTTCAAATGCGTTAAGTTTTCTTCTCTATTAGTCTTGTACCCGAAGCATGTGATATCTTCAGCAATAGCATGTTAACACGTAGCGCTCCTGTGTTAGAAAGTGACATGGTAATAGCATGTGCTGTGTTGGAGAACTCTGGTGCCTCTCTGACAAATAAGTAATTCCAATGGAGGTAATCTATGCTTTGCACTGAGATTTTCACTTAATAACCCATGTGTTTTGAAAGAACTATTTCCTATCCAGGTGGGGAAATGCCAGTCAATTCTTTCTTTTTCAAAAGTTACATTTCTAAAGTAGTAGTTTTCCATTAAGAAAGTTAAAATATAGTCCTAGTTTTGGACAAACCACCACCTTCAACTAAAAATAGCTATAGTAGTTTTAAAAATGAGAAAGCTAGCAATGTACTTTCTGAATGAATGCTCCACATTTTTTCCCATAAGAAGTAGCAATATAATCTCTTTTAGTTGTTAAAATTGATTAACAAGTAATAATATAAATGTATTTTTATAATTCTAAAGTTTGTGAAGTTCAATGTCAAGATGATTGTAGATTCAGTTAGGTCCATTTCATACCTCATAGCTAAACATCTGCATTATCACTTCATGACAGATGCAAAGGAGCCCCACTACAGAACTAATCACATTTATAAGCATCTAACCCAAGACATTTGAAGAGCTACTCTTCCAAATACCATTATATTAGGAATTAGGTGTCAACATATAATTTTTTGTACCAACAGAAGCACATGTGTATAAAAAGTTATGTTTGTGTATATATATATATATATATATATATATATATACACATACATATTCACATATATATACATATATACATACATATACATATTATATATGTATATGTGTGTGTATATATATGTATATATGTATATGATATGAACAGTGAAACTATGTACTTTTTCTAACGTGACTAAAGTCTGGAAAAGTGTGTTCTTCTGAGTCTACAATGAACTATTTTAAGAAGGCTAATGTGGTAGTAGTCAACTAGGAGGGCAAACTTTTACAGATTACTTGGTAAGAATGGATCATTTTAAAGATTCTTTCAAGGAAAAATATTAGACTGGTTATGTTTATTTTGGGTACATAGCAATGATATCAGAACATTAGAAGCAGAAATAATATCTTATCCATGAATTCATGGGGTTTACTCACTTAGTGTGAAAATATTTTGTTCCTTAAAGATGAATAACAATTATGTATAGATTTCTAATTATAACAGAGAGTCTCTTTTTGTGTAAAAGCAATAGAAATGAATGCTATAACATTTTGATGTGATTTTTATTAAAATTTTATTCTATATTTATATAATTTTTATTACAATCCTATTTTTTGCATTCTTTATTCTCTTATACAAAATAATAAAATGTTTTACATCCATTTGAATCAAACATCAGGAAGTTTTGCTATTTTTTTATGAATAGATAAATGAAGTTTAACCAAATAACTTTATAACTAATACAACAGTTTTTATTTCACAAATTATAGTTAGTTTAAAAAATGGAAGAATTATGTCCTAAATTCATGTTTTGTTGAGTCCTAAAAATAATAAAGGATTAAAATTAATCATTTGTGAAACACAATTTGATATATAACAAAGATTTGAAAGCTAAAATTACCTAAATATATAGTAGTACATCATACAACATATATGCTGCTTTTAATATATATTTTTAAATATATGTTGTTTGTACTTAGCATATTTTATTATACTTAATACAATTCTATTTAAATTATATATGCTTTCTTCAAATTTATATTGTATTACAGGTAGAATGCATTTAATAGTGTTACTAAATTTCTATTATTACTAAATCATAGTTTAATATGTTTGCTATAGATCACCAGATGTAGCCTTGGTTTCAGGGCAATACCTTTTTGTTTTTTGGTTAATCACTAGTTCTTTCCCAGAGTCACAGAACCCTAGAGCATTTCGACTTCTGTATAATCTATTCTTAAGGCTTGAACTGGAAGGCCTCAGCTTTCATACAATAAACTGCTAGCCCAGACCTAGAAGGTTTCAGCCTTAGCCCCTGAGACCTACTGCTGACTGAGTCACTTTGACTAGCTCCTTCTAAACTCTGACTTCTGTTTCAACTCATTCTTTTTTCTCTGGTTCAAACTCTTCTCAAAGTTGCCTGGTTCAAAATGACTTTCTGACCAAGCTTACTGTTTCTGACTCAACTCTTCTGACTCTGGCAAACTCTGCTTACCTCAGTCTGAACTGCTGTGCTCAGCTTCAAACTGAGTCACGCTTCAAATCTGATAATGACTTCTTATGCTGAGCTACCTAGAGCTCTCACTGCTCCATCCTGCCTCTGTAACAGACTGCTTCTCTTGCTGACCCTCTCTGTGCTGAGAGCCAGCTTTATATATCATGAGAATTGGGTGCCACCTCACTCACTCTGCTAAGTCTTCCTCTGATTAGTCACTTTGTCTGACGTCACTCTGATTCACCTCAGACATTACTTCCTGTGTGACACTGACTCCTGAGCTCTGCTTCCTGTGTCTACTTTGGGCATATTCTATTTTTCTTAGGGATTAAAGAAGTGGAGCACCACTGCCTTCTGAATACTGGGATTGAAGGTGTGTCTACATTCCATCTAGACCTCACAGGCCTCTGGATGTAGACCCTTGGAATGTAGACCCATCCTAGCTTTCACACAGGCTTATTACTCTACAGTATGGTGATTGTGTTTATAGTTTTTCATTGCACATAATTATATATTACTTCTTAAAGCATTGACATGCAATTTTATTTTTTCAGTTACTTGTATGTTCCTCAGTGCTGGCTTATTATTTTATAATCATTTGGATGAGAAAATAAACTTAGAATTTTATGTTTAGTAAATGTATGTCATTAAATGAATAGTTTGATATAAAGTAAGTTTTGTTAAAATGATCCATTTGAATAAAACAAGTACAATTTTATTTAGAAAACTCTTGTACATACTCTGGGTAATTCTTTAGTGAAATTTTTAGCATGTTTTCTTTTTGTTGTAATTTTCACATATTTCATCTCACTACTGACAATCTATTCAAAATGTATAGCTAATAAAACATATTTATCATGTAATTCATAACAGGGGACTAAAAACCATGTCAATGATTTTTTTTAATCTCTTGGACACTTAGGTGTAATCATCAAATACCTAATATATATACATACATATTCTTAAAGGTTCAGCATGGTACAAATCATCTCCTATGCTAGCATGGCACTCTGACCTCACGATTCCATTTCCTGCTTTAATTAACCTTTCTGAAGATCAATTATTTTTCCTTTAGATTTGCAATGCAAATTTAACTAAGTTATTAAAATCATATGTGAAGCAAGACACAGGTATAACATTTGGATGGCTAATACATCTCTCCATTGGAAACACTGTAAGTCTTCCCTGAGTTAGTTGTGCTGAGATGTCAGAGCTTAAGCAAATGTAAAGAAGGTCAAGTAGATTTCCTTGACTCTTTCACTTATAAGGAGCTAATGGAGAGTTGCTGACAGCATGAACTCAGAATAAGGGAAGCATTCATATCAAGAGGTCAATACAAGGACATCGAGGGCTTCAAGTATGATCCAGGGATGCTGCAAGGGAGGTGAGAGGGCACTGAAAACAAACTTAGCTTGTTTCACAATGTTGCCTACAGCTGTAATACATCATTGTAAATATATCCAGCGCTGATATGTCCCTGTCATACCTGTCATACCTGTCATTTTGACACATAGTCAATGCAATTTATAACTCTTTTTCTGTATTAAACATGGTTACTCTTAGCTACATCTTCCTTTTTCTGAGTTTGGTCTGTAATTTCCCATTTTCCTTTACTTAAATGTATTAAAAACCAAATGCCACAGTTGATATTGATTTCTATTATTTTGCAACTTAGCAACTCTCACTGATTTTTGTGTGTGTGTGTGATTCTTCATTTACAGTTTAAAAAGTCTTCATAGTTGTAGTTTATTGGTATGTGTAAAAAAAAAGAAAAAAAATGTAATTAACAAAATACAATTGCAATTTCTTAGAACAATACAAAAGCCAACAGATGAGGAGAATCACATGTTTATACCATTTATTTTTTAAAAAGCAACAAAGTATATTCATATTTGCATACAGTTATACTAAAAATTTCTACCTAATTCAGTTATATTAATCTTTATATGAAAATTACATCAAAATATACCAACCCTGACTTCATATGTTGAGTTTGGGCATCACTTATTTGATGATGCACTCAACTCATAATTTTAGAAGACAAAACAAAATAAACTACATTTCCTGGTTGTCTAAATCTCTGATTTTTGTTCAGTAACTTTCATTTGAGTAAATTTTAGTTTAAATCCCCCTTTTTCTGTTCTTAATGAAATTTTAAGCAGAATTCTTAAGGAAAGAACAACATATCAGCATTAACTGACAATTGTTGATAATGAAGCCCATGAGTGATTTTTGATGCTCTCTTCTTTATGCATCCAAAACACTATTGAATCCTTAGTGAAATTGGCCAGTTAACACCTATTCCTAGTGTCACCATTTCTGTGCAGATAGTCATCGTTTCCTTTCAACAGTACTATAGTATTCTTTCACGAACATTTGTTGTTCCTGTCCCTATAGTCTCCCCAGAACTCCCAATTCATCCAGGAAGTTCAAACATCGTTATAGCTTTGCCAAGCCTGTCAGCCAGTAAGCAGAATAGTTGCTTCTAAAATATTGTGGTTTTGATTATAGGAAGCAGAGCTTGTCTTAGTTTTCTTCTGCTGTCAACATGCTGCAGAGTACTCATAGGAGGGAGTCTCAGTTGAAGGACTACCCAGATCAAATTCGGATATGTCTATGTCTTTGAGAGGTTGTTTTTATTAATGATTGCCAAGAAAGAGCCCAGACCACTATGGTGACACTATCCCTAGGCATATAGGCCTGACTGCTGTAAGAACACTAGTAGAAGAATAATAGCCAGTAAGTGAGCTAGAAAATGTTCCAGTCCACAGTGTCCTCCATGGCTCCTGTTTCACTTCCTGCTTGGTCTTCCCTAAGTAACAGACATGTAAAACAAATAAACCCTTTCTTCCCCTATTCTGCCTTTGGTCAGAGTGTTTTATCACAGTAATATAAAATCAAACTAGAACACAGCAGTATTAAAACTTCTTAAATGATAACACAATGCTATACAATTGAGCAAATCAACCCACTGTCCTTTGAAATAACTTAAGGAAAGGAACTACTTCTGATGATGAAACACCAGCTAACAAGCTAACAACTCTAACACCCATCCCTCTGTCTCTTGTTCCTATTTTCTAACTTAACACCCGTTCTTTTCCTTTAACCTCCAAACTCATGCTCTTCTCATGGTCACTGAGTTTGGTGTTAACACTTTCTTCCTCACATGTCTCTATAAATTAGCTGCCATTTGATATTATGTATATGTGTATGTTCCTTTGTCATGAAATAAAGATTCAGAAGGCATTATTTCTAATCATATTGATTAAATTAGAAATGATCAAGGAAACTACCAATTCATTCAAGAGTCTAATTTCTGAAAAAATTCATGCCATGAAGTGTTATGTTCTTGAAAATGTTTTCTATATATGAAAATGTGACCTTTTCAGCACTGTATCAAATACTGGTTTTAGGCATGATAAAATGAAATGTGTCTTTTTAGTAAGAGTTATAGCGAGAATTATATATGAGAGAATACAGACTCATAATTAATTTATTGAAATTTCTATGTCCATAATCATGAATGGTATAGAAGAATAACAGCAAAAGATACTCTTTTGCCATATATTAAAGAGAAATATGAGGATGGAAATATTAAATAGGTTTTTTGTTGACCCATAAAGTGTATAAAAAAAAATCAAAGTTATTATTTCTTATAAGCTTGAACTGAAATTAGTGTTTCATGAAAATGTATCCCTGTTTCACTGGCTAAGCTCTGTAGTGCACAATAATTATCAGAGACAAAGGAGTTAAGACTTCCTGGGAACTAATAAAAGGTATTTCAGAAGAAGAGATTACGTCAGGCAAGAGTTAATTATGAAAGGAGTCAACTGAGACAAAGTACTGGAGTGCTCATTAGACTAATGAGGGGTTGCTCCTAAGCTCACATTTTAAGGGCATTTCCTCAGGGTCAAAATTCATACTAATGCCATTTTGTTTTGTTGTGGTTCATTGAAACTTAGTCTGGCATTTAAAATAATGGGCACAATATGTCTGTGAATAGAAAGGGGTTATAAGCTTCCTGTCAGGAACTTTAAAACAAAAATTACATATACCATGATAACATTGTTCAAATTTTGAAAAAAAAAAGTTCACACATTTTATTAAGAAATGAAAAGTTTGGGCAGTGATGGATAAGTGCTTGTGACTTTTCTGCATTTGATCTCAGAGTTAAGTGTAGATTAAAAATGTATCTCTTCAACTACATTTTAAATAGAGATATGAGTAAGAATATCAGCACAAAGCACAAAAAGTACAATGTCTAACGTATGCAGTCTGTTCATTTATTGAACCAATTTTATCTTTTCATGAACTGTTCTTATTATACTGAAATTATAAATGTATCTGACTCACCTATCTGCCATGAAAGATTGCATAAAGAAGGATTCTATTTTATAGAATTTGACATCATCTACTTGTTAATGGATGTTTTGATATTTCAGTTATTTTTGTTACTTTGTCAACATGATATAAAGAAAATGTGTAATGAGTTAGCACAAGCAAACAGCGCAGACAACTCAGACTGAAACATGTGAATCATTTACAATGTTATTAGTAATTCAGTTCATGCTAGAATTATGTAAACTTGTTGCAGTTCAACCTACTCTGTTTCCTTCAAGAAAGTTTCAGCTATTTGGAAAGATATTGTACTTAATATGTCTATCATGTGACAAAACCTACAATGGACTACATTGTAGGTATGTTCCAGAGCTAATGTAGGGCAGATGGCAGCTACATAGTCTTAGGAGGACACATTTTTGACATATTTGCTTCTTTGATAATGTTACCTTCAATATATGCTTAAAACTTAAAAATAGATTTGAAGTCTCCTCTGTAGTGGAATGCTTAGGTAAAAATCATCTAGAAAGGCCTATGTGACAGCTAGGAAAGGATCACCTCCAAAAACCTGCATGGAGGTATCATCTTCAGAGGCCTGTGATCCAGATGGAATGTAGAAAGAATGTTAAATCAGACTAATCCTGTTCTTTGTGCTAATGCTTGGTAAAGGGATTTCTTTGATTAAATCAACATGCCTTTAATCCCAACTGAGATGGAAGTAGTTAATCCCAGTTCAGTAGATAGAAGCAGGGAGTTGAAGCAGATTGTAGAAGCAGAGACAGGAGAGCTCAGAAAAAGGTGGAAGCAGACAAGAATCAGTAAGAGCTCAGAGAATAGAAGCAGAACATAGAAGTGAGGTGAAAGCAAACAGAAGCTCAGAAACAGAAGCAAGGTAGAAGCAGAGGTAGAAACAGCCAAGAAGCAGAGCAGAAAGTTAGTTCAGAAAGGCGTTTTAAGTGCATTCAGATCACAGACAGTTTAATTTAGACAGAGAAGCTGCGAAGCACAGAGCCAGTCCAGAAAAAGCTAAGTGAGAAAGCAGAGTCAGAAGCAGATGGTTTATGATTTACAGTTTGGAGCTCAGAAGACAGCTAGTCAGAGTAAACTCAGTCAGTCGTAAGTCTCAGAGGCTGAAGCGTTCTAGATCTAGACTTGCATCTTGAAGATTAGATTGTATGGAGGCTGAAACCCCCTAGGAACAGAATTGTGTTAGCAAAGAATAAACAGTCTTCTGTCATGAACTTAGGAGAACAGCTTAAAAAAAATCAATGAGTACTTCAATATGTACATTCCTCAGTTCACATGTTCAAATGAGAACATAATTGGAAATACATGTATTTTCTATATGCTCATTACCAGCATTGTATTCTGTATACAAGGATTCTAACACTTGTCTCACGTAGTTCACTATTCTCCAGAAAATGGGGAAAAGCAGATTGTCTAAAGTTTAGAGCCCTTTTTATATAACAACATGGCTGGAATATATCATGTTGGTTGGATCCATTTAGTATGACAATATTTGAGCTAAGCTCATGTTCTGAAATTAAGTTGAGCACTTTCTAATCCCCATGTGTTTCAGTGTTTTTATTAATTTTTACCGTATATTTGAGCACACTGAAGTTATAGAGACATGGTTGATCATTGCTTGACCAGGAACAGAACTTGGTACTTTTCTGAGAGAAGCTAATTTATACTTCTATAAAATTAACTAGTCAGGTGTCAGTCTGACTCTCTAGATAAGAGTTCTTGGAAGCAAGTCTGAAATGCTGAGTTCCATCCCAGAAAGATAGACTAGAGAACCAGATCCTCATATTGTCAGTTGTTGTCAGACATCTACAAGGGCACAATGATATATGTGACCACATACATATGAAAATGTGTACACACATGTATGTTCATGTACACACACATAGTTATACTCACTCACAAGGAATATACCCAAAAATATATATTTGAAATTAAGCAGGCAATGGATATTAGTTATATCTCTATATTCTGAGATTTCATTGGGTCAAGATTCTCTCTCTCTTTCTCTCTCTTTGTGTGTGTGTGTGTGTGTGTGTGTGTGTGTGTGTTGAGTGTTTGTGTGTATAACAACATTTAGAGCTCAGAGAGTAATTTCTGGAAGATGATTCCATGGTTCTACATACACAGACACACACACACACTTATGTTTATACTCCTTAGTATCACTTTCCTCTGCAATATACCATAATGTTCCGGAAACAAACTTGTGAGACTTCTTTTTCCTTAGACTTATTTCTCTTACAGTATGTTCCAAATATCCTTGTCCCCAGGAAAGCCTGACTTCAAGGTTGTGGATTGCAACTTTAATTTCTGATGTTTAGATCTTTGGAAGTCAGTTCTTCTTAACTGTGATGTGGAAATAAAAGACTATTTAGAACATTTTGAAATTAAAAAAAAAATAGAAACAAAAAACAAAAATCTATAAATTGCTGAATATTCTAGAATAATCCTCCAAAGAACACCATTAGCTTTATTCTTCATCTTAGAACTATAATTACTATTCATAACTTTCATTAAAGATAGATTAATGGGCTGAAGACATGTGTTAGTTGCTAAGTCTTAACACAAAAGCATGAGGATGTGAGTAATATATCAAGGAGTCAATATCAAAAGCTGGATGCAACAGATACCTGTAACTCCAGCACTGGGAAGGAGATAAGAACACATTTAGGGCTTATTGACTAGTCATTCTAATTGAATGAGTGAGATCTGGGATTAATGAGAAACTTTGTTTTAAATAGTTGGGTGAGAATGGTTGAGGAAGACATCTGTTATCTATCTCTGGCCTCCACAGGTGTGTGCATATACACATATGCACACATAAAATCACACACAGATTATCTTTTAGTAATTACTTTCTAGATCTACTTTCTATTTGTACATTTGCTTCATCAAAAAGCAGATAATATTAGAAATATAGAAATTATAATGTTCAGTAAAATAATCCGTACATTTGTTTATGTATATGCTTCTGTGTATTTAAATGCAGTCCCAATAATCACTGAATGGAAAAACCAGAGAATACAAGAAGCAAATAGCTGTACCAGTTTGCCAATGTAAAGTAAAAGCTAAGTCCACTTCTATTTATTGTTACCTGCATTTTTCCTACAAAATAAATGAACTACATCTAATATTATCATTATTGTAGCCATCATAGCAAAACAGGAAAGGCACAGTTAATGCAAGGGGATATCTATTATTCCTGAATGTGTATTCTTTGCTGGTTGGCCTTGATTTCCTCTGTTAATTGTCAACAAAGCACACTCTCTCATATATTAAGCATTGTTGAGTTTATCTTCTTTACTTTTATTTCAAATGTTTGCCACTAATTATAGCTCCATAGACAATTATAGAGTCAAAATGCAATGAGATCAACCATAACATATTTTGTTTCCTTAGGACTTGACATTTATCTCCAATTGATATATTTTTGTTTTTCTAACAACTGCATAACAATTGATTCTCCACCCCATTTTAATAGCATTAAGCTCCTTATTTACTTTCCAAAATAAAAGTCACAGCAATTTTTATCATATCCATTTTGTCATTTATTCTCAAATAACTTTTATTTATTTTAGATAAATAAGGAAACATAGATCTGCTTACAAATTATAAGATAATATAGTAAAATTATTTATTTATAAAAATATTTAAAGGGAAAGTGGATGTGAAAAATATTGCAGGTTCATATTTTTTAATTCTAAGTTTGTATCATTAAATGTTTTTGCCTGTGATTCCAAGGTTCGAACACAGGGCTTTTAACATAATGAAAGTCACTATACCACTGAGCTAAAAGTTTTAAAAGATGGATTTCTAGATGAGTTTATGATTTTATGGTGTTGCATATTTTTGTTGACTTAAAATATTTAATAAATGACAGCTACTTGTTTTGTATGTAGATGCCAAAATAGGTATTGAAAACTGTATATCTCTTCAATATTTGGTCATTGCACTAGAAACTTTTGTTTTAAGGGAAGAATTTAGGACTTCAGCATTGTTCCTGTTATCCATTCATATTCATTTAGCTATATAGTGTGCTGAAATTTTGTACATATTCTTCTTAGGTTGTCAAGACTTTTTAAAATTGCTTACATCCTCTTAAATTGTGGCCATTTCTTCAGTTATTTATTTTTATACATAAAATTTATTTCTTCTGTGGCTTGATCAAAGACATGTGAATCAGATTGAGAATATTTATAGATAATATTGTGAAAGCTTATGAGAAGCCACAGAGAGACTATGAGGAACCCACTCTGGGTCTTCTTTATCAGGTGAGACCCAGAGAGAGAAACAATGAGGCACAAATCTTTGCAAGAGCATGAGGTTTATTGTACCGACGCATCCTTCCTATGCGTCGGGGTAGACCTCCATAGAGTCCCCATGCAGAGGGCAGGAGGCCACCCCCAAGGGGATTTTCAAACTTGCTTATATACTCTTTTCTTAGCAATCACATAACCTTTAAACTGATTGGTTACTAGCAATGATATCAATTAGGCAGGGTGAAAAGGTAAAGGTATATTCCAGGTGGGTTATCTCGTGGATGGGGAGTGCTGAATGTGTAGCTGAAACTATTCTTATCTGGGTGTAACTTTTGTGGTTATTCCCAGAAATGTCTCTGGACTAAGATTTCTGAGAAAGTTCAGGCAAAGTTCAGGCCTACTTGTACATTTTCAATCCTGACTAAAGTTTGGTCAAGTCTAACCTTGGCCTTACATCTCCCTCCTTTTTCTTTGTGCATGCTCCAATCATGGAGCATCTTCAGCATCTGATCTACTTGCGTTGCATAATTTTATATCTAGGGGCAGTTGTGAATCCTTTATATATGCACGCCATGTCCCCAATCCTTTTTGACCAAAAGTTCCAGCCTGAGGAAATGGGACGTTGTGATCTCTTAGACTGCTTCCTGCTGAGACTGGGCGTCATTCATAGGGGCCCCAAAAAGGCCGGCATTAGTCAAAAGCTAGGGGGTTAGGCAGCGGGGTACATCTGGTTTGTTGATCCAGCGGAGTGGGCAGGGGTAGTCACACCCGTCGGATCGGCCAACAGCTTTTAGCAAGTCCGGGACTCACAGTAGTTGTTTGATTTCTGGATGGCATGTGTTAGCCAAGTGGTGATCTGTACCTAGACAGATAAAAATCTAGAGGCAGAAGTTAAAGCTCACAGAAGCTTACATTTGGAACTTTTATCATTGTAACAAATGTTTGTTACCAGCCAATGAAAATCACCTCAGACATTGTAACAAATGTTTGTTAACAGCCAATGAAAATTACCTCAGACTTGAGCCTATTTAGGCACTTAAAGAAACACACAGTACATCACTAAGACAAACACCATCAATTTGGGTTTTAGCTCTTTTTAGCAACAAAGTGACATGAGTTGTTATTACTGAAAACAGTCCCTTTTAGACAGGTTGTTTTTAGTAAAAGTTACATCTTTTAACAGAGAGCCTGTTAGCAAGACAATCCCGTGTCTTATTCAGAAAGGGATTCTATTTAGTAGCCTCAGAAGGAGTAACTGGTCGTCTATTGTTGTCAAACTAACAGAATTACAGTTAGCCGTCAACTCCACCGGAGATCTGAGAATACTAAATTATATAACTCAATTAAAATGACAGAGACTTATCCATACCTAGACAGATGACCCTGGACTCACCGTGTTCTCTGTGACCTTATGGGGAACAGAGGCCTCAAGGTAGTGACAGTTTTCCATTACCAGGCCAGTCTTCAGATGCCAGACCAGTAGGTTCTATGGAAAAGACTTAGAGGGACCAGCCTCCCCTTCGTCCAGCCAAAGCAGAGTGATCTACTCTCTAGTATCTTATCTGTCCACAATTTATGCAGGTCTATGGCAGGTGAGGCGTTGGGCAGTTTTGCCTAGTGGTACATTATCACAATCTAGGTGAGGTTGCTCTGCCTGTCTGTCTTCTCTGGAGGTGTTAGGGTCACTGTTAGGATCTGGGGTCTCTACTTGTAACTCCAATTTAAAAAAAAACATAATCAGCAGATTTCTGAGGGGTGAGAGCTACCCATGTTAAGTAAACTATTTTAGAGCTGTTCAGATGTTCAGTCCCCAAGTGGGGCCTGTGGCTTGGCCATCTCAGCCACAGTTCCTCTCTGTACCCAATACTCAGTGTGTCCAATGATTTCAGAAGGGCCTAGAACAGATAATTCTTAAGCTGAAATAGTAACTCCAGGCCAGTGGGCTGGACCTGGGAATAAAATAAGGAAGGTAGACTAAACACAGCTGGCAGCAGTCCTCGGCCAGTAGATGCTATATACCAAACATATCATAAGGACCAGTAGTACCTAAGAGTTCCTGGTTGCCAAACCATGGATTGCACTATCAGTGAACCCAACAAAGCCACCAGCATGAGGTGACTTCAGTAGGCAGGGATAAAGAATTCTGCCCACCTCTATCCATTTCAGCAGTAGAAAAGGCAGGTTCTGGGTTTTACCTGTTCCCTCCGAAGGCTATGACACCTTGACAGAAGCTCCCGTATTTCTGTGATATGAAGATGGAGGTTTGAAATCAAAAGAAGACTCCAAGTCCTGTTACACCTTGAGCAGCATCCAGGACTGTGGAATTCTGAAGGAGAAAATGTTTGTTTCTTTTGAATCTTAATGTCTGCCAGCATTAGGTGAGGTGGGCCTCGCCGCATTTCTGAGGACAGATAGGGGTGACTATTTACGGCTTTTATTACACCTTCCAGGAACCCTGCCCTGTCCTGGAAACTGTGGACACAGTGTGGCACCATCTGCTCAGAGAAGCTGACTTCTGCTTCCTTCTGACAACTAATAAGGGACATGAAGCCACTTAGAACTCCTAAGATGTTTCTTTCCTGGACTCTACACAGCCCGAGAGCTCTCACACCCACAGGCTGGTCCCATCCTTGTCACCAACTGCAAGCTTTTTGAGGCAGGTGGTCTTCAGCATCCCCATGTGGGTGATTAGTTAGGAATCCTAAGAGCATCTGAGCATCCTGAATTTTCTTTTATTTTTTTCTGAGCAATGGAAAAGTTTCCTTGTTCTTAGCTAAGATTGCCAGCATATAGGAGCTCACAAAAAACCTGCAAGGGGTGGTTCCAAGACACCATTTTTTAGGAAGGCTGTATGGCCTTATCTATAGGTCACTTATACCTTGAACCTGACCAGTTGTCTTAGGGAATGGGTAACACTTGTTGCTTGGCAACCTTACCCCCAACTCCCTACTCTGTTGCTAGGAGTGAAGGTCATAAGGTACATGTGACATTGTCTTTCCTATTGCAGATTTGACAAATGATGTCCATCTATGTCTTTGTGAAACTGATGTTATTTAATATGGAAACTTTTGGAATCAAAACAGGCTTTTAACCTATTTTTACTGAAGGCTAGTCTTGTTTAACTATTATTTTTACAGAGAGACTGGGAAGTTTTCTTTTCTGCCCCTTTTGTAGTATACCATTACAGAATATTATCTAATAGCTAAGACTGAACAGTAGTTTAAAACTTTGCACTTGTAACATAGTGTAATGTACACTTTTTTCAGCAGCATCTTGTCTTTTTTGGCCTAAGCCAGCTGTTTCTAAGGCTTAGATATCACATGGCCCCTCAATTTAAAGCTGCACGTTCTTTTACAGACTTTTTAAACACTTGACTCTTGAACTGAAATATTTGGCTGTCCGCAAGAGATGTATTTCTGTACAAGAATACACAGAGATATAGCTTCTGATATCTTATCAAAGACTGTTTTTAAAATCTTAACTTTACAAACCTTACTTTAGTACACAAAGACACTATACAAAATCTAATTTAACTTAATGTTCTTTTGGGATTTTTGAAAAAGGAGAACCCTGAAATCTCCAGTCCCACAGAACGGCAGAGGCAATAGGCTGATCTGTACAACTGGAAACCCCAGAACCCCTAGTATTACATAGCTTGGTTACCTGCATTCACTGGGTCACTGGCCCCTAATGGGAGAGCTACAATTGTATCAGGGGAGGTGGTTCTCTTGTTCTGGGTCTCTGAGGCCGGTCTGTGGGCCGGAGGCCCAGGGGGATCTTTGTAGACTTACACCAGAAAACATAACTTTATGATAGAGAAATCTTAATCAGGTAAAAACACCTCAGAACTTTTTCAAATTTGTTTGCTTCAGCGGCAGAGACTATTTTGGCATTTGTAAACCTGTCCCAGATCTGGCAAGCTAACATGTATTCAAATGAACATAGAACACACATCAAAGGATCTGGAGCTTTAAGAGCAGCATGTCAGTTTTCTGTGAAGGAAAACATTCTGTACCTGGAGTCCAGAGTTAATGAAGCATAACTCTAACAATGATGATACTGGACCACCTATGTGAAGTTCTTAAAAAATTTTAGACCCTTACCAGTTACTTAGGCTTTCACACTCAGACCTGTAAACCTCAAAACATTTTAAACACTTTGCCAATTAATTCAGGTGAAACAGGTTTTTTTACTGAACCAGATTAGCGAGAACAATTGGGCTGCTATTTCCATTTTGTACCTGCAGTGGTGGAGACTGCTGTACCAGCAGTGGCTGAGGCCACAGCAGATAACATTTCCAAATGTACATTCCTCCTGTCCCTCCTTAAGCAGCACCCTGTCTTCTAATTTTGGCAGTCATTACAGGGCACTCCCTTAGGTTTTGCACACAAGAAAGATTGGTAGTTATCTCAGGAGCAGGTTGGACATGTTTCGCTTGCTCGCTTGTTCCCAAGAGGAGAAACTGGGAGCCCTTGGCCTCTCTTCCCCCTCTTGTAGCTTTTGCTGGCTTTTTCTCATTAACCTTTTTTCTTCTGTGGTTGAGAGCACCCAAGCCAAGGCTGCTGAGTTGAAACTAGCAGCCCAGAGTTATTGAAAACCAAGTTCATCTAGGGTCTGTTCAACTCATCCCTTTTCCCTTTCCCTGCAGCTGGCCCTCCAGCCCTTGCTTACTGCTTGGCTCAAGTTCTCAGCTGGCCCGTGGAGGTGAGGGTGGGGAGCAGCACTCACCCACAGGGTGTGTGGAGAGCCGTTTGTGTTACACAAGAACACAGACAAACACAAAACAGACAACCATGAGACAGAGACAAACATGACACACACAAGACAGACAGTGGCCACAATTTTTTCAGAAGTTTTCTCAATAGCCTAGGAAATGAAAGTATGCACTCTTTTCCCTTTAGTTGAACTCCTTCAGGGAGGGAGTGAATCTGAGCCCTCTTTTTTTCTGCTATCCACTAAAAATTGGCCTGGGAGGAGGGTGCCAGTCAGGCTTCATCCCAGGTAGGTTGATGAGTGAAAAGAATAGTCTCAAAGAGGTTAATCAAGACTTTCACTAAGTCCAAGGGGGTAGAAGCAGTCGTTGGTTTCATGTCCAAAAATATTGTCAGTCCAAGTCCACAGACACACAGACACAGCTGATACCAAGTCCACAGACACACAGACACAGCTGATACCAAGTCCACAGACACACAGACACAGCTGATACCAAGTCCACAGACACACAGACACAGCTGATACCAAGTCCACAGACACAACAGAAGACAACACAGATATCTCACACACTGAAGTTTCCAGAAGTGAGTCAAAGTATGTCTTGTAAGAACCTGTCTGCCCTCCCCGCGGTGAGCCCCAGTACTGGGTTTGCGAACACCAAGGTAAAAACAGAACAGAAAGCACCAAAGTGACAACAGAAAGAACAGAAGGAACTCACTTGCTATACTCAAATAAACCTCCGATTCGGGGGTCCTCGGTGTCCAAATCGGTGGTCTGTTCCCTGCCAATGCACCAATGAGAAGCCACAGAGAGACTATGAGGAACCCACTCTGGGTCTTCTTTATCAGGTGAGACCCAGAGAGAGAGACAATGAGGCACAAATCTTTGCAAGAGCATGAGGTTTATTGTACCGACACATCCTTCCTATGCGTCGGGGTGGACCTCCATAGAGTCCCCATGCAGAGGGCAGGAGGCCACCCCCAAGGGGATTTTCAAACTTGCTTATATACTCTTTTCTTAGCAATCACATAACCTTTAAACTGATTGGTTACTAGCAATGATATCAGTTAGGCAGGGTGAAAAGGTAAAGGTATATTCCAGGTGGGTTATCTTGTGAATGGGGAGTGCTGAATGTGTAGCTGAAACTATTCTTATCTGGGTGTAACTTTTGTGGTTATTCCCAGAAATGTCTCTGGACTAAGATTTCTGAGAAAGTTCAGGCAAAGTTCAGGCCTACTTGTACATTTTCAATCCTGACTAAAGTTTGGTCAAGTCTAACCTTGGCCTTACACTTATTCCTGATGTTTCTTTCTAAATATATATGAGCCACTAAGATGGTAATAATCTTCTCTTGGGCAAATCTGCACAACGTTACTTACCTCACTTAGAAACTCTGGTTAACATGGAGGCCAAAGGTGCTTGTTTCAGATTGTGATTGTACTGGTCAAACTGGAGAGCTACATGTGTAAAAAAGAACTGGATCTTTACCTCTCATGCTAGAAAATGGATTGGAGACTTCAGCATAAGACCTCATACCCTGAACATGATATAGGAGAAAGTAGGGAATGAATGAATACACTTTAACTTAGTGGCATGAGGAAGGGTTTTCTAAGGAGGACACTGAAGGCATAATTATTAAGAACAATCCACAAAAAGAATCTCATGAAACTAAAAAGTTTCTATACAGCAAATATCATTGTCATTTGAGGGAAGGCTCATTCTTCAAAATGGAAACAATATTTACTTGCTTATGTCTTTTAGAGGATTAATATCTAGAATAGACAACAAATACCCCAAAAAGAATCCAGGGAATCAAGAAAATGAACAACTCAATTAAAAATTAGCCATGAAAATCAGCAAGGGAGTCCTCAAAAGATGAAATATAAATCTCTGAGAAACATTTAAAAAATATTCAACATCCTTTTCTATCAGAGAACTGTCAATTAAAACTGGTTTGACAGTCCATCTTACCCCAGTCACGATGGCTAAGAAGGAAAAAAGAAAACAACTGGGGATATATTTAGGGAAACTGTCTGGATGAGTAGAAGTGCATGTCGGTGCAATCCCTATGAAAATAACTGTGGAGCTTCTTCCGAATGTTAGAAATAAATTTGCCACATGATCCAACTATGACATCTTCATACACAAAGCGGTCTATATCCCACTATACAATACCTGCACACCCATGCTAGCTGCTGCTCTATTCTCAATAGACAGAAAATAGAAAAAGCCTACGTTGCACAAAATGATGGATCATGAAAATACTACACATTTACAGAGCATAATATTGTTCAATTGTTAATGAAAACAAAGTTAGCTGGGTGGTAGTGGCACACGCCTCTAATCCCAGCACTCAGGAGGCAGAGGCAGGCAGATCTGAGTTCAAGGCTGGCTTTGTCTACAAAGTGAGTTCCAGGACAGCTAGAGTTACAACAGAAAAACTCTGTCTCTATAATGCCAAAAAAGAAAAAAGAAAAAAGAAGAAAAAGAAAAACAAAAATATGAAATTCTAAGGTAAATGGCTGGAGTTAGTAACTTTGATCCAGACAGAAAGACAAAAATTGCATATTTTCTCCCATTTCTGGGATGTTATCTTTGAATCTTCAGATTTGTCTATTTAATTTGGAATATCCATAGAAGTTAGGGACATTTCAAGTAGTGGAGATAGAAACCAATTCTGTAAAGTATTAAAGGGATGGGAGGGCAGGATACAGACAGAGTACAAGAAAGCATGATTAGTACAAAAATATTTATAAAAGTCATGCAGAAACCTGCTACAGGAGACACTTTTTATATATGTGTTGAATGATTTCCAGTTCCCTCAACAGTGTTTTTTAGAGACTTTTTTGATACAACTTTTGGGGAAGCTACATCCATTGAAGACATTTGCTATGTCTCACATAAGTAGCATGCAATGCAAAGAGGGACTGTGCACCATTCATATAACCAACTGTATTTATAACTCATAATTTATTTATTTGGAATATTTAGTGTGGGGAACCACATTCAGCATGAGAAATTGAAATCTTTTTTCGGGGGATTTATGCATTAAATATTTAAATAAATAAAATAAAACATAAAAAATGTAAATATATTAGTCAAAACCAATTTTGTGAAAAAATCAAATGTTCTTTTAGCAATGTAGCCATTCCTTATTACTGCTGTTTGTGACAACTACTAAAAAAGTCAAGTACTGCCAACTATCTCCAAAGAAAAGTTGTTTGTCCAAGGTCCTATATATTTTTAAATAATATTGATAGGTCACCTAACTGTGAATTTTTATTGTGTGTTTGCTACATTCTGCTTTTGTCTGTATGCACTTCTTTTGGATCTCTCAAGAACTATCTAGACTCTGAATTTAAGGGAAATTGCCATTGGTATGGTTTCTTTTGAGTATACTATAATGAAATTTCACAGGTAGAAATATACTGAAACTGGTTATTTACATAAGTGAATATATCATGCATGCCTTATTCCAATACTTACTCTATTTTATTATATGTTTCACTCATTAACCATAACTGATTTTAGTAAATTTACTTCCATTCTGTAGCAAACAATTATTTGAGAAACATATTTAAATTATTCAATATAAGACTTCAACAAATGAAATAGATGTACTCAAATACATACATATGAGATACAAAAAAGAATACATAGAGGTTTATGCATTTATCTTACATTTTAGGAAAACATTAGAATTTAAATAGTTAATGAAGATAAGCTAGTAATTAAGCATTACTTAATGTTTTGACAATTAAGAACAGAAAAATAACAGCTTATTTGTTTATACGGATTAAGCATAATTAAAAGTTGAATCATAATTGTGATTATATCCCTGTAATTGACTGAATAAATACATAGAATTAGAATTCACAATAAATATAATTAGGTTCTGATTTTGAGTTGTCCCTTCTGTTATTGATCTTAGCCACTCTGAAAGGTATAAGACAGAATTTCAAAGTAGTTTTGATTTGTATTTCCCTGATGGCTAAGGATGTTGAACATTTCTTTGTTTCTCAGCCTCTTGAATTCCTCCATTAAGAATTCTGTTTAGATCTGTACTCCATATTTAATTGGATCATTTGTTTTGTTGATATCTAGTTTCTTGAGATCTTTGTATATTCTGGATATTATCCAGAAACTGGAAACTACCTAGATGTACCTCAACCAAAGAACGGTTAAAGAAAACATGGTATATATATATACAATGGAGCTTTACTCAGCTGTTAAAAAACAGAAATGACAACATGAAATTTGAAAGCCAGTGCCCAATACTATCTGGATGGCCAGGAACCAGAAACAGCCCAAAAACTTAGGGTAGAACAAACACAAACAACAACAACAACAACAAAATCAATGAAATTATTTCTAATGATATTCTGCTATATTCATAGATTGGTGCCTAGTCCAATTGTCACAGAAATTAATGGAAGTAGATGCAATGACACACTGCTAAACATTAAGTGGAGAGAGAACTCAAACTGGAGATCACCAAATGATCCCCTCTGCCCTTGGATCTTGAGGAACTCCATGGAAGAGGGGAAGGAAGGATTATTAGAGCCAGAGGGGTTGAGGTCACCAGGAGAACATGACACACAGAATCAACTAATCAGGGCTTATAGGGACTCACAGAGACTGAGATGACAATCACAGAGCCTGCATGGATCTGCACTAGGTCCTTTGCATTTATGTTATGATTGTTAGCTTGGTGTTTTTATGGGACTCTAACAGTGGGAGTGGGTGTATCTCTGATCCCTTTACCTGTTCTTGGGACACTTTTCTTCCTACCAGGTTGCATTGTCCAGCCCTAATATGAGAGTTTATGCCTTGTCTTATTGTATCTTATGATGTCATGTTTGGTTGATAGCTCTAGGATGCCTGATCTCTTCGGAAGGGGAAGAGAGGGACTAGATGGAGAGGGACTAGAACTGGGAGTGCAACAGTAAGAGAGGGAGCTAGGAGGAAGGAGGAACAGAGGTCAGGGTAAATTGTATGTGAGAAGAATGAATAATTAAGTAAATAAATAAGCAAATAAATAAATACATAAATAAATAAATAAATAAATAAATAAATAAATAAATAAATAAATAAATGGATAAATAATACAGGGTACATAATTCCATATATGAGATCTTAAAAATGGTGAGTCTGTGAAGATAGGACAATTATGGATTGCCATAAGTTGAATAGACAGTTTAAAGACAATAAAATTAATTATGTGATACAGTGGTAGATATATAGAATAACATATTTTTTCAAAATCACAAAATGTACCATGTTGAGAGTGAATGCTAGTGCTAGTATAATAAGAGCTTCTGCATGAAGTGATATCAATGTAGGCTTGTATATTGTTAACAGAGTCTCTGATGGGTGATATTCATAGTGAAGTTCTTTACCTTCTCCTTAATAATCCTCTGGAACTAAATTATCCATAAAAATGTCTTATATTCCAGGGATATGGTTCTGCTGGTGAAAAATGATTTCTGTAAAACCAATAAACCTGAGTTCAATCCTATCGACACACATGGTCAAAGGAGAAAATTGACTCCTCAGGTTGTCCTCTGACTTCCACATATATTGCCATCACAAGCTCTCACTAACATCACTGATGAGCATATAAAATACATAAATAAATGTAATAAAATTTAAAATATCAAGTTCTAAAAACAAAGTTCATGTTCTTCCTTCACCAAGAGAGACAAGCATACAATGAACAACTTCGTAACATTGCAAGGACTAATTTCAATAAGTTATACATATAATATTCAAATTTAAAAATTAATTCCTAAATTTTTACATAGGCTCTAATTGTTTCTTAAATTGTCTTTTCCTGAAAATTTGTTTTCGATAAAAGGATATTTTCATTGGATCAAAGGTTATCGGTTTACTTTTTCTCTGTGAAATTTCAACCACAAATGCTATTGTTGTCACATTAGTATGAATTTGGTAAGTCGATGATTTTATTCCTATTGTTTACCAATAAATATTGTGTGTGTGTGTAACCAGATGCCTTAATTGTCATCTCCATTCAACACCGGACTTCAGTATGTTAATTTTATTGTGACCACCATAACTCATTCTTAGTCATAACTAGAAGCAAAGTCATTTTATATAATTTCTTGGCTCATCCTCTGAAAGAGCTAAAATGCTAATATTCTAGAAGAATTAAGTCACAGGACTCAGTTTCAGGATCTACATCTTTTTAAAAAATTGTTCTGAAATTGAGGAAAAAATGTGATCCTTTAATGTATTCTAATGAAAAAAATCAAAGAATGTCATTTCTCCTTTCCTGTTTAAATAGTATAGTTTATCCTGTGGGATACCTCGGATTCCATTGTCCAATATAGGATATTCAGACATGAAACCAAAGTATTTAAAATGATACCTATGCAAAGCAAAAGAGAAAAGTGAGGGAAGAGGAACAATAGGAAGAGATAGCAAGAAAGAGGACATATATGATAGAGAATGAAGTTACAATTACACAGTGGTGCATACACAACTGACCACAATTACCCTCATTTTCAAAATTGCATCAGTAGTCAATAATTCAGCAGGGAAGACAGGGCACTGTTTTCCCATGGCTACCTGACTGCCTATAGATGCTTTCCTGTGAGGCACAGTGTAGGCACCCACAGCAGTTGAGAGTTCATAATTTCAGTGGATGTGATTTTGAAAAAAAATCTATATAATACTATTTGAAAACATACTGCATGTTTTTAACTGTACATTATAAACTGTACCACAGTATTTTAAGAGTAGAGCACTATGAGAAATATGATTTCAATGAGCTATTTTATTCTTAGTTGAAAATTTGAATAATGCATAAAGGAAAACAACATAAAATTATTTATATTGTACTGAATGGTCATCACACAAAATGAATATTATGGAGACAAAACATACCAACAGAACCAATCCCTCAGAGAAAAAAAGACAGCAAAGATGTAATACCACAGTATTTGAGAACTAAAATTTTAAATAAACTTCAACACATTAAAAACAGTAAAAGGAAAAAAACCTACAACCATCTAAAAATGTTTAAATGAAGAAATTTCTCTTAATTTAAATTTAGTTTTGTATCCCAATGTTTCTCTGCATTCAGAGCTAGCATACTATTTTGAAAAGAAAGCAAACCTCTAGAGATCAGAAACAACCAATTTCACACTACAAGCAGTCATAAATAGAGCTAAATTCCCTTTAGTAATACACTATTTATCTTTGTGCTTCGCTGAATTCAAAGAAAAGCATTTTTCAGAATGTAAGCAATTAACTTCTCTTTTTTTCTGTTTCAGAAAGGACATTATCAGAAAAGCATGGGATTAGGACGCTATCAGAGTTATACTTAGTGTATGAAATTTCAATTTAGCAAAGCATGTAAAACCCCAAAGGCAGTAAGATCCCAAAGCAGGGTATCCATTTTGTTTTCATAGCATATTTACTTCATGTCTTTGCTAACCCAACTGATTTTCTGCTGAATTCAAATGAGTAAGTGTTAGAATTAGGAATTATTCCATATTATTTAATGTCTTATTGAACAGTACAGGCAAAAGTGGTTTGGAAAAGGAATGAGAAATTCATTTCAATAGAAAAATGTAACAAACTGTTACTTCATTGACCCTGAAGACCCAGAACAGCACTCAAGATCTCAATGATATTATCAACCTATATCCACATGTTTCCAACATTAATGATGAAATGAATATTTGTTTTATTTAAGATAGCATTCAACCTGTTGGCTGCTCTCAACAAACTATTACCACAGCACATATGTACACCACCCATACATACATACATATATACTAACATACTACTCTTACTGAAGAATACATAAGTTGAAGATTAAAGCTATAAATTTAGCTTAAATTGTAAATATCAGTTTTATGGAAAGTGAAAACATAGTAACTTGATTTTGTTATTTTCTTAATGGCAAGTTAAACAGGTTGAATATACACCAGGAAAGCAAAATGAGTACATAGCTTTGAATGATTTTAAAGTATATTTTTTGACTTTATTGCAAGGCAAAAGTTCATTTACTCACCACAAGAGGTATTTTCAGAAAAAAAGTATTCACATAGAACTAAAACCTATGAGAAATTACACAATAGACAAACAATACTAAAGTTTATTATATTTATCAATAAAGCATAAGCAAAGTACATAGCATTGAATTTGATATTCAAATATCAGGTTTTTGATATATTACAATGAGTGCTAGTCTCCTTAACATATATTTCCTTAATACTAGCTTGAGACAAAGTTTATATTCTACATTTTAATTGTTTTTTATCTACTGAAGAGTAATTAAAAAGGAGAAATACAATAAACTAGAGGACAGAGAATTTACAAGAAAATATACTAGTAAATTTATTGCAGCCTCATAAGAAACTTCAGTAGCTTCTTGTTAACATTTATTACTCTTGGAGACTCCGTGATTCTCAGTATGTGACAAATGAAAAAGAAAATAATACGCTAGATACTTCCAAAATCAGGAATGTCAAATGTTCACACTGAAGTATCAGGATTCTGTCAGCCAGAACTTCCAACCACAAAACATCACATTTAACCTCCAGGAGATTGGTATTACTTTCTTCCTGTGATATCTGTAAATCCTGGTTTATGTGTATAGAATGGTATTCAGAGTGAAGGCTAATACCTGTCATTGAAAGAATGTGAGAGACAATAGTGTTCACTTGGGAAGTATTGGTCCAAGTGTCCAATATTTGAAATGTGCAAGTGATCATCACCAAGAAGAACAAAGCCAGTCCCAGAAGAAATGAAGGAAATCAAATCTTTATAATGACTGAGAGTGGTTGTTAAAGTCTGCCTCTCACCATTTAAAGCTACCTTCAACTTCTTATTCTACCAGACTATGCTGAGAAAATGCTTGCATGCTTGTCTTCTACAGCAGTGATAGAGCTGCAACCTTTTGATGATCCATTGTGTTTGCTTATTTATTTTTAAATGAATTTTTCTTAATTTTGTAAGACATTTGGAGAGTAAATCTTTTTATATTCACCTCTACTTTTTGCCTGTAACTACTTCCACCCCAGCTTCTTGTTATCGCTTTGACTTCTTTATAACTCTTGAGTCTACTTTGTGATTTCAATATAATTTTCTGCATGAAGGCATCTACTGTCATGTGGTCTACTTGACAGGCACTATAGACTTAAAGAAAACCGACTTTCTCCTGTAAGCCTCAACTGTTCATAGCTCCTTAGTTAGAGTTAGGGGCTCATGAGCTCCTTCTCTATTCATGCTAAAACATTGAATGACTTTATGTTTATCTTGTGCAGTAAAAAATGGATGTCATAAGATTATAAATGTAGTGGTCTTATCCAGTTCAGTATATACTACATATACATGTCCTCCATGACCTCTGGCTTTTACAACACTTGCCTTTTGGAGAGATGAGGAGGGTTTCATAGATACCCTATTTGTGGCTGAACATGTCACTGACAGTTTTTGTACTTTGATCAGTTGCAAGTTTGTTCAGTAACTACTGTTTACTACACAGAGAATCACCTCAGATGAGATCTGAGAGCTGTACTATTTTATGGGTACAGAGATGGGAATTTACAGGGCAATTTGATACTATATCTATCTATTGGAATAATAAGAGTAGGCTCATTTCTGGAGTGAGCTCCACAACTATGAATTCTTGGCCATATTTACAATACAAGGTATTTAATCCTGTAGAGTAGGATTTTATCCAATAATAAAATGTTTGGTTGCTGTAATAGCATTCATGCCATTTTACTTGTACCAATAAGTATATCTTGCAAGAAAGGTCAATATTGTAGTTCATAGAACTCACAGTTGAGTAAGACTGTTAATAACATTTTTCTGTCTCAAGAAATCTTCATAAAACCTTCCAGAATGAAAACTAGTTAAAGTTGAGCAGCTGTAATCTTCCTCATCAGGTCAAACTTAGGGTCTTCAACAGTAAAGTCTTACAACCAAGAGTAGTAGCAATAGCTACTTTTTGGTTCTTTTTGAATCTTCTTGGATCTCAAAGAAAAATCTGGACAGCTCAATGGGTGTATCCCACATCAGGCATTAGGGTTTTTATGTGGCAATCTATAGTTTTTGCTAGGATGATTATCATATATGTATGGTAGCTCCAAATAAACTTATGGACATATGAGCACAAACTAGTTTACTTTCTGTTGCTGTGTTAAGACACCATAACCAATACAATTTATAAAAGGAAGGGTATATTTGGCTCTCAGGGTGATAAGGGTCTGACAAGATGGGAAAGTGAGGCAGCAAGCAGCAAGCAGCAAACATGGCAGCTGGAGCAGAAGCTGGGGCCTTACATCATGAACTACAAGCAGGAATTGGATAATGCACTGAGATGGGACAAGATCTTTGAAACTTCAATTCTGGCCCACAGTGATATACTTTATCCAGCCAAGTCACACTTTCTAAACCTACCCAAACATTCCTACCAACTGGGGACCAAGGATTCAAACATCTGAGCCTATGAGGTACATTCTGATTCAATCACCACAATACCTTAAAAACGTAGCTTTCAACATGGCTATTTCAAACATCTTTATTTTTAGCTATATCTGCTGGATCATTTTATGTCAACTTGATGCAAGTTAAAGTCATCTGAGATGAGGGAACCTCAATTAAGAAAATACCTCCATAAGACTTTTCTGTAGGCAATACTATAGGACATTTTCTTAATTAGGAATTGACCAGGAAGGGCACAGCACATTGTGAATGGTGCTACCCCAGGGCTGGGGGTCCATTGTATAAGAAAGCAAGCTGAGCAAGACATGAGGAGCAAGCCAGTAAGAAGCTTTCCTCTATGGCCTCTGCATTAGCTCCTGTTTCCAGGTCCACACCCTGTTTGAGTTCCTGTCCTGATGTCTTACAATGATGAGCAGTGATTTGACGCCTAAGCCAAATAAGTCTGTTCCTCTCCAAACTGCTAGGGTCATGGAATTACATCACAGCAACTATAACTTTAAATAGAACACTAGTCTTCTCTCCAGACTCTACTCATCCCTACTCTCCCATCCTCCTCACCTAAATCTCCAATGGGAATCTTAAAAGATAGCTAAGTAGATGTTAATGAAGATAATTGATTTAAAAGAGTATAACTGAAAAATTGATGAAAAGTGGTTCAAAGCTTTTAATAATATCCATATTATCTTTTTCTTTGCCGTGCATCTTTTTGTTTATGTCCTTTCCTACAGAAAGCCAGGGAACATGTGTTTTGTGTTTGACAGAGCAATTCAATTGATTTATTCTCTGTAGTATAATCCATCAGCATTACATTCCATGAAAAAATGAACAACTCATTGTTATCAGTATATGGGATTAAAATAATTTCTCCCAGTAATATTAAGAATATAGCATAACGTTTAAATTAAAGAGTACATAAAAGTGGCAAATTTTAAACATGTAAGCAAGGATAGTATAAGTAATTATAAAAATTAATAATCCTACAAAATACATGATTTTCAATTTGGTAAAATTTTATTTATGGATAGTTTATAGGAGAAAATTATTTTAAAAAGATTAGCCAATAAAATGTTACAGACAGACAATAATTAGTCAAATTCACACACATAAATAAATAATGTTACTCTGATATTAGAAACTGATCATAGTAATCATTAAACAGAAATACCTAGTTGATTTATTGTGAGACAAAGGTAAATTGAGGTAAGATAATTTTTCTTTAGATAGTCTATCACAGTGAAATAAAAAAATCAAAACAGTAAAAACTAAAGGAGAGATGTTGGGAATTTTAACATTTGCCTGACAGATTAAAGTAAGCAAGTATTTTCACATATAAAAATCTTAGAAGTTTTTATTTTGAAGGTGAATTAGTAGTTATTTCCTGAATTTCCAAATGTGCAAAAGAACAATATATACTATTCAAAGCAAAATAGAAAATCATGAAGACTAAATTGATGCTTGGTTAAAAGACTTACTTTCACAATTGAATTTACAAAGGAAATAGTATGGTGAATTATTTCAGTTTTCAAGTTTTATAGGTTATTTCATGCTATATTACTTTCAAAATCACAATCAAGAAAGGTTTCTGAATACAGGTTTTGAATATAAAATTTTTCTAATGCTATAGCATATTATTTTTAGGAAAATATAGTTCTTTACTTCTCATTACATAAAACTTAAATAAAATAGAAAACTATATTCAAGGGCTTATTAAAATGACTTCCTACTACAACTAAATAAAATACATTCTGTTGCTCATGGTAAATATAAAATTGAGAAACATATTGATAAAATATTTTATAACTTTTTTGCTAATTATGAAATGGGATATAATTCTGAATAAAGTAGATCAGGTATAGAAACACAAACCTTGAATGATTCACTGCATTTGTGGATATCAGGATTGACTCTTTATATATTAATGTCTCATTTGGAAAACCAACAGAGATCTGGAAATTAGTAAGGAGCCATTGGAAATGGGGACTTTCAATGGAAGGAAAATAAAATTCATTGCTATAAATGGAGAAAGAGGAATTATGGAATAGGATTGGTAAAAAGGGGTGGGAATGGGAGTACATAGTTGAGGAGAGAACATATGGAGGGTTAACTAGCATCAAATGACTTCTGAAAAAGTGAAATAAAAATTAGTTCTGCTAAAGTTTCCAAATATATAAACAAGCACATATATTAAAAGAACATATAAGAGTCAACAAACAGCTATTGGACAGCAGAGACAAATAAGTAAAAAGTTCAAGTCAAGAAATAGGTTAACTCTCTTGGAGTTGATGGACAAGGAAGGATTATTGATTCACAAATATTACATGGTATTGCCATTACTTTTGGATATTGTAAAAAACTTGATGGTAATATCCTATTTCTGAAGACATCATGCACTTGAGTCATAGAGCATGGAGAATTCAAGATGGTCTTGACCTGAAACTTCATCTCTGCTAGTTAGCTTTCCTAATACTGGATGGTATTATTCATGCGCTGGAAGACAACAATAATCATCAATCTTATCAGCCTCTGATCTGTGAAATCTGCCAAAATGGCCTGCCTGGGAAGGTCTGCTCATTGATGTAACAGCATGGCTGTGGATAGATAAGCTGCAGGCCCTAAGGGAGCCTTTACTATGATTACTCTGTTAATTGACATAGTGGTAAACTGACTACTAATTGTTTCTCCTTATTCCCATACATTAGTGCTTTTCTCAAATGTCATAAGGAGGATTTATTTTTGTAGTAGATGAAGGTTAGCACATGGACTCCCTAATGGATAAGGTATAGAGAAAAGGTTACTACAAAGGAATCACCTTTAAATGAAACATTTATATCACATATTTTCACAAGGTCACGGATCATTGCATAAGAAGGACTAGGAAGACTGTAAGAGCCCAAAGTGGTAGATAACTGCCTAGAAGTGTTTCTGGACACTATAGTGTAGTTGCCCATAGCTACTGTGGCAACATGTTCAGGAAATGGTTAGGCTCAAGCCATACAAAATTCTAGCTAAAGTTAGCAAAAGCTAACATCTAGGTTAGTAGATATGTTTTTTATTTATTTATTGCATCTAGAGGAGAGGAAGCTAGCAATTTAAAGGTGTATCCCCTGGAAAGTTTTCCAGGTCCAGAGCATAACCTCATTCCTATAAGTATATAGACAGTTCTAAGGAGACTTGATGGGTTTAAAAATGAGGACCCAAGTTATAGAGGGATGACATGGATAGTGGATCTGGAAAGGAATTTAAAAGGGGGACAGATATGACCAAAATATAATGTATAGAATCCTCAAAGAATAAATATAACCATAAAAACTTTGATAGAAGCAATAGATGTCCCAAATTATACTAATAGAGTTTAATGCAGTTTATGTTAAATAAAAAGTAGAAATTGAAGTGAGAATACTATTACCTAAGAACCAATTTGTTTTTACTATCTTAAATTTATGTATTAAATGTTTTGGGGTCAAATTATGCAAAATTATCAGCATGTTTCCCATACAAGAGCCTAACTATTAGTACTAAAAGATTACTGTTGATACAGACAATGAGCCAAATTAGCTTATACAGAATTAAAATTAAGATTTTTGTTTTAATTTTAGTGTATTCTGTTTACAGATTTGACAATCTTGATAAACTAATACCGGAAATCTACTACATGAATTTGGATCAGGACTCAGGAAATGAAGGCAGGTGACTAACAAAGGCAAAGAAGAACTTCCCTAGTGATTATAGTGTTCTTTATACTTTTGATTATTAGACATCCAAATGTACATATTTGTTCAAAGATGTCCAATAATACATGTATAATTGGGTGGAAATTGAATGTATATTTTTCAATACAATTGATTAGAAATATAAATGTATCTTTGATTCATAGCAAGAGCTTCTAGTCTATGATTTAGGTGATAAATTAAACTGAATAGGGACATATTAGTTTAGAAAAATCTATTTATATAACAAAAATTAATGTGGAATTTATAGTAAGAATATATAAGAAATCCTACAAATTATTGCTGGATTTGGTGGCACATACATTTCATTCCAATGATTAGGAGGCAAATGTAGGTACATCTCTGTGAATTCAATGCCAGTTTAATTTACATAGCAAGTCCCAGGCTATGTAGGGCTATGTAGTGATATCCTGTGTTAAAAAAAAAAAAAACACAAAACAAGCGAATGAACAAACAATGAAAAACTGGATCTCTAATATAAAAATGTACAGACTATTGTGAGCTACCTGATATTGAATCTAAGAACCAAGCTCAGACACTATGGAAAATCAGTATGTACTTTTAACTACTGAGTCATATCTCTAGACTTTATATATTTTCATCATCATCATCATCAACAACAACAAAGACAACTACAACAACAATAATAACAAAATCTTATATGTTGAAACAGAATTTATAAAATAAATATAAAGAAAAATGAATAATTGATGAATCTGGTTATATTCACACACATATGAAAGACAGTCCCTAACATATCCTATGTCTTTATGGAGAAGTGGATAGAAAACATTTACCATAATCTCTAGCTTTAAAAAATTTTTTGTTTTGTTTTTAAAAGATTTCTACCTTCATAAATATCAATGTATCACACATCTTCCTTGTGCTAGCAGAGGTGCATAGAGGGAGTTACAAACATATATATCATGCAGGTATTTGTTTCTTACATGAATATTATTTAAAGATGAAAATGCATTTTCAGCAAGGGTGTTTCATGACAAAGTTTCTATAGATCTATTCTTCACATGTTGACAAGTTTCTTTCCCTAGAAGTCATGTCTGTATTCAATAACTTCATGGATAATGTTGCCATAGTAATAAGGATTGAGTACACATGGTTCATCAACAGGCCCCTACACTTACAATGAACTCTCTGATTAAAAGCATTATTGATTAGTTAACCTATTAAAAGGAGAGACAGCCAATGACCAATCAATATGGCAGCATTCTGATACAAGTTAGTGGCAGAACAATTACAGGGGAACATTTCCATTATCTTCACAAAGACAGTTCTATGATATTAATTTGCCTTCTTTGCACTTACAACTATAGTACAAAACACCAGGACTGATACAACAGCTTGCTTATTATAATGATGGTCTTGAATAAAATATTGCTTCTGACCATGGAACAAAACACGTTTTTCAGTGAGTGAGCTATGGCCACTAACTCAGTTTTATAAGTTTCATATTGGAGAAAATTTTGTGTGATAAGAATACAAAATATATTCTTTTACATTTATATTTCAGAATAGTGAAACAATTATATCTATATGTGGCATTTACAGAAAAGTTTAAAACATAGTGCCGAGACCTCTTTCATAAATCTTTAGTGAGTTTATTCTGATTTTCTCAGCTTTTCAAATGATGCCTATTTTGTTTCCAGAATTCAGTGAAGAAAATCTTGCTGGCGCATTTGCCATGTCTCCATGTCTTTTCTTTCATCATGTCACTTTCTATTTTCCTTTCTCATGACCATGATACCTATAGGGGTGCTAGTGAGATATATGGCAACATTTTTATTTGTTTCAAAATCTGAGTTTACCTGATGATATGATATGACTAGACTGGGGGCAATGAGTGTATTGAGCTTCCCTGACTGAGTTCCCCTTGTTTTTGCATCATGTCAGGTTATGTGTCAGAGCCGCATGACATCACTGAGGATGTTAATCTCCATATTCCAGTTTATGTCTACCTAAATACTAGGATGTGAAGAATCTGGATTATCTTCCTAATGGATAGTGTCACATATTTGGAATTTACTTGTAAGCATGTGAAACATTTTCTCCCTGCTCACTTATCCATTCTGTTGTTTATTTTTTTTTGTGGCATAAATGTATATTCATTTCATTCTTTGGGCTATAATTGAGCACATGTTTACTGTGCTTCTCTGTGTTACAGATCTGTTCATTGTGGCTTCTGTAAAGTTGACATTGGGTTTCAATAGCGGCCATCCTATTGAATTTTGTACTCATTATTTTTCTTTTACTACAAGATTCTTTAAACTCTTCTCATATTTTCATCGACCCAGGTCCAGACTTGAGAATGAAATGGACTTTCAAAAGCTTGCTTCCTTGAGAGGTTAGGTTAATAAACAATACTAGTGAACTATAAAGAGGTTTTGAATTTTCCTTTGGGAGGACAGATATTGTGTTTTCAGGTATGCAAGAGGGAATTGTATCATAATATTGGTAAGTGGGACTATTTTTTTTAAAGGGAGTATCTTTGTAAAAGGTGTACTTAGACACCAAAAGAAAGAGTGTGTCCAGTGTTGAATTTGAAATCTGTTGAAAAATAGCTAAAATATTCAGGCATAAACTTTTCTATGGATATTTAGAATACTATTAGTCAGAAAAGCCACTTAACAGTAGAAGCAAATGGAAGCTTTGCTATTCTTGGAATGTCAGTGTGAGGTCTCTGAGTTGCTACAGCTAGTGCATCTTGCTCATTTACTGGCTTATTCATTTAGTAAGTGTCAGAAGCATAGTGAAACTCTCAAGTTCCCACTGCTGACAGCACATGGAATCTGAAGGCAGCACAATCAGGCTCTGGGCATTTTTGCAACCTACTATATCAACATCTTTGTTTCCACTGGTTTCTGCTTCAAGTGTATTTATCAAGATCACTATGTCAACCTCTGCCTCAGCATCTGGAGAAAAAGAAGCACTACACTGTGACATCTCTGTGACTGGATCATAACTTACTTTAATAACACATTAAATCACTAGCTTTTCTCTTATCTCACTTTCACAATTGTCTATAGTCAAATCTGCCCTGATAAACAATATATTGAATCTGAGGTTAAACCATCAGTTATAAATTTCTTGATGAATTATGATGCATCTTCACATTCTATACACTGCTTCACCCAAATAATAAGTCATAGAAAAAGCATTTGAAACTATGCTCTCTGAGACAAGTTTAAAACTTAATCATTGTATTAGAGAAACAAAATATTTTCTTTTTGTAAATGGGTTAAATATCTATTAAATACATTAAGTTATGGCTTTTAATTCATGAATTTAATTTTAACAAATAGTTAAGGTTCCTAATAAAAAATATACAAAAGATAACTTATAATATTTATTTTATTCTAAATTTGAATCTATTCTATTCTATTCTAAAATAAGGAATGAAATATTTAGGCTATATTAAGTTTTTTACAGCTGTTAGTAAACAAAAGATCTTCATGGACATGTAAATGACACACATAATAGTACGAATAAAATATTAATTCCACTGTGATCATGGTAAGTTGTAAACAATTTATAGCATGACTATTGGCTTCACCCTGACTATTTCTAAGAATAACATGACTATTTGCACAAGAACATCGGTACACATCTGTGTGAAATTATGTCATGTCTCAAAGAATAAAGAAATATATCAACTAATCAGCAGTAGTAGGAAGGGTCTAAATGAGGAAAAAAATGAAATTATCTTTACTGCATATAGCACTCTGAATCACACAGCACAGCTGAAACTCTCCTCCAAACAGTGTAACAGCAAAATACATATTTTTTCATTCATTTCCAATAATTTTTGGATCTGTTTATTCCAAATAAATGTTGAATTCAATGAATGTTGAATTCAAGATAAAGATCAGGTCTTGAGGCTTTCGGAAGTCATTTTTTTTTCACAGTAAAAGAGGCTTATGTATTGATATACTTGTTAACTCTAGGACCAAGTTCTAAATTTAAGTGAACAATATGATCCCCAAAATGACTTTTAAAATATTTTTAAAGTTTTCAACTCTTTTCAGATCTTAGGTTGAATAATAATATCGACAGAGTAGATATCTCATTTTTTTCCCTAACAGCACATTATACCTTATGCATTATGGCAATTAAGATCTTATATGTGATAATGGAAACCTGTATTAAGCTTATATACCAAGTGAAAATAGCTAAGTAGTCATCAATGGAGATGGGTCTATATTTTTTCTTCTCTAATTCTAGGCTCTAACATCTGTACTGACATCAAATCTCATAGTCCTTAGTCTACATGTGTTCTGTGGTAATAGAATCATAATGATCTCCTGCAGAAGACAGACCAGACAAGAACTTTCAAATGGATAACAGTTACATACTTGTAGACACTCAAATCACTTTTCCAAATACTGTGTGCTAATGTAAATTTATTCATTTGTATTTCATAGTAAGACACAGAAAAGCAGAACCAAATATAGTCTGAGCTATCACTAATAAAATCCAGTTATAGAATAGTACAGTTAATTCATGGAAAGCATACTTATTCTAAGGTACAAAAGTAATAGTGTATTTTGCAAACTTTGCCATCTTACATCCAGTAGCCATGAGAGGTTCATCATATTCCCTTAGTATACTTACAGTATTGGTATATTCAGCATCTGAAAATCATTAAGCAAAGCATGTACTAAGGTACATGCCAAGTAGTTAGTTTATACAAAATCATAAATAAAATTTATTGTATGCCACATTATTTTTTGTATTATTCTAAATGACATAATTAAAAGTGAAATTATTAATTTTATGAAGTATTGTTCTACAACCCTAAGAAAAGCTCTTTAAGAGTAGTCATTTGTACAAGCATATCACATGTAATTTGTATCTCATGTATTTTGTGGCTTTTGCACTGAACAATTTGTTTATTTGAATTGCCAGTAAACATTCAATACATAAAAATAATAAATTCAAAATGGCCTTTGCGTGTGATTTGGTGAGAATTAAGGAGACAAATAGGCAATAATGTACCTGTAACTAATAGAGGATAGGACTTTGGTCAAAACTCTGGAACTCAATTCCCTGAGTTTGGTATTGTTTTAATTATTTCTATTTACATTTTGAGATTATAATATAACTACATCATTTCCCCTTCTGTTTTCTCCCTACAACCTCCGCCCACATACCTACCTGTTCTCAATCAAATTCATGACCTCCTTTTTCATTGTTATACATACAAGTGTGTGTGTGTGTGTGTGTGTGTGTGTGTGTGTGTGTGCTTATTCCTAAATATATAAATAAAATTTGTTCAGTCCATATAACATTATTGTATGTGTATATTTTAAGTCTAATTATTTGGTATGTTCTTCGTCATCAAGACTGTTTATCATACTTTAAGTATTCTTTAGTTGCCTATAGTTCTTTATTTAGGGTTCTCTCCTTGAGGATTTTCCCCACCACCTATTTTTTCAGCTAAGGCATGTTTTATTATTATTTTTGAGACTTTTTTTGGTAGAAGGCCCGGATTATCTTAAGCTCATGAAAACTACTGAGGATCCTTCTCTTTGGCCAGGTGGGTGCTATGATTTCAGACATGCGTCACTATACCCAACTTCAGTCTGGAATTCATTTCACATCACTTCATTAGCATGTTGCAGTTTTCTTTCCTTATATATGGAGTTTAGGAGTTCCCACCCAATTGGCACAATGCATAGAAAGTACAAAATGTCATCATCATTATTAATATTATTAGTATTGCTGTTGTTATTACTCTGGTTTCTTTTACATGAGAGCTGGGGTACTGGGAAATGATAGAACAAAAAATATTTGAAAGTAATAATCAAAACTATGTAAGAGATAAACATACAATTTGTTCAGAATGATTAAGGGACAGATTTATCATTTTAAAAGAGAGATAAGCCTGGATGTCTTATATAAAAATTAATATACTCATTTTCTGAAAATTAATTAAGCAAATATAATTTTATAAAACCTCAACGATGTTTTGTATAATATTTATGTCAAAATAATTCACCTTCCTAATTAAGGCAATTTTTATGTAATTTTTGGTAAATCCATACAAAGGGTAAAAAATATTCTTAAATTACCTGATGTCTATGTTTTTTATTTATGTTTGTTTCAAACAGAATTTGGGCTGGGCTACAGCTCCATTGTAGAATTCTTCCCTAGCATTGCCAAGGTTCTGAGTTCAGTTCCAATCACCACAGAAAGGAAATCAAAATACATTAATATAAAATAATTCTACAAGTATGTAGACTATCAGTTCTAGAATTTATTAGAAATAAAAACAAAAGTATTTCTAAATAGTCTGTTCAAGTTTTGCATTTTCTAGTGGTCATTTTAATTAAATTGATATATTCTTTTTAATTTAGAAATTAGTTCACTGGGATTTTTGTTGTTGTTGTTGTTGTTTTGGTGTTTTTGTTTTGTTTTGTTTTGTTTTGGTTTGGGTTTTGATTTTTTGAGACAGGGTTTCTCTGTTTTAACTCTGACTGTCCTGGACTGAACTCACTCTGTAGACCAGGCTGGCCTCGATCTCACAGAGATCTACCTTACTCTGCCTCCCAAGTGCTGGGATTAAAGACATGAGCCAACACAATCCAGCTGGGATATTTTTATTGAAATAAACTTTCAAAAGATGCTATTCATACTGCTCATTCATTTAAGAAAGACAAAATATTTAATTCATGTATCTTTGTATTTAAGAATAGAAACTATAAAATCTTGTTCAAATTGTTTCTTCATTAATATGTAATTATATTCTTTAGTTGGCATATGAAGTGTTGTGTTTCACTATGGTATTTTTGTACACACACACCATTATGCATTCCTCCTCTTCATTATCTACTTCACTTCATTCTCTCAGCCCCCCCTTCTGCTATTATGTAATATGCATTCCATCATCAGCTTTATCTCTACCTTCTCCTATTTCACATCATAAGTATTTATACAGTGCACAATTCTGCTAGTTTACTCCAGAAGTAAATTAATCTGATTTTACTTGGCAGGGAATTAATGTAGCATTCTGTGAGATCTTTCCACATTTGTTTCACATCAACATAATACCATGTAGTGTATTTTGGAAAAGTGAATCTTATATGAATAAACAGATTTCATTTCAATGTATTACTAATTACTGCAAAACCAAACACTTTAGTAAATGGTTTAATATTTTCATTTCACATACATTGAAGGCATATATTTTGACCAAAATGTAAAGTTTAAAAGATTGTTTTAGTTGGTGCTTTCATTTAGTTACAAAATAATTTGGTTTTTTAGTAGTTAAAATCTGACAAAAGAACAACTGAACAATATAACTTAAAAGGTTTGATAAAGAAAAACTTAAAAACTATTTTAATGTCTGCTTATTGTTTATCTTATAAAAGCCTTCTTTCATAAAATTACAATAATAATTCAAACCTGTTAAATAGGAAAGTAATGATATCATATTCCTTCACTTTTGAAAATCAATTTTTTTCTTAACACTGTATTTTGATTATAATTTCCCCTTTCCCAACTCCTCCCAAAACGCCCTACCTCCTCACCAACCCAAATTCATACATTTATTTCTGTTTTTCATTTCATTAGTCAGACTCAATGAACATAGAAATATGTCTCAGTAATAGGACATATAATTTGTATCTTGTGTCATTTTAATGTAGATAAGTGTTGTCTATGTCAGAGAATTTTATTTTTTATTCCATGTATTCTTCACTCCTTTTATTCACTTTCCTGGTGTAATTACACAGAGTGTTTCATCCACTGTAATAACTATGAGTTGACAATTTTAATTAGAGGTGAGTATACATATCCTTTTGTAGTGGTTTGAAAGAGACTATGTACCCATGTATGCTCAGATATCAGAACGTTCAGTTCCCAGATGGTGGCAGTGTGTGAGGAGGTTTAGAGAATGTGGCCTTGCTGGAGAAACTGTGTCACTGTGGGGATACAGTTAAAACCTGTGCCACTCTCAACTCACTCCTCTGTTCTGGGTTTGTGTTTAGCATGTAAGTTAACCTTTCCCTGTTACTGACACCAATTTTACTGCTTTCAGTGTGCCGCCCAGACATGATCAACTCATATCGCTCTGCAACAATAAGCCTAAATAAAAACCCTTTTAATATAACTTAATCTGGTTACAGTATTTTATTGCAGTAGCAGCAGAGTAAAGAAATTGCAGACTGGGTTAATTGGTCTTTTACTATTAATTTTAACATTAAATTGATTTATTAATTTAAATTATTTTATTTGTCAGTTCTTATTTTGTTTTGATTTTTTGTTGTTGTCATAGAAAGGCTCATTCTATAGTCTTAGCTGCCCTTGAAATACTTGTGCCTTCACTTTCTGAGTCTGGGATGATAGGCCAATACATATATGCAAGATATTTTGATTAGAATTTTTATCAAGGGTAAATATTGAATTTTGTTAGAGAACTGCATTCATAAAACATGGATTTGTATTTTACTTTTTAATGTGATGAAGAACTTCACTGATATTCATCTATTAAATTGATTACTTTCTTGGATTGACTTAAGTTGGTTATGAAAAAAATATTTTATCTTTTTCATATGTTACTTAAGTGTTTATATATTGCTATTCTTTAATGAAGAGTATGTATGTATGTACACAGCACACAAACACACATATGTATTCAAACCACACTCATATATGTATGCATGTATATATACAGTAATATCTGGCTATATTTATGGATACACTCAGTATAATGCATGATTTAGATTTTCTTGATTTATTGGGCAGACTATAAAGCAAAGAGTTTTAGTTAATTCTATCATTTATCATGAACTTAAATCTCTACCTTTATGCCTCTTTTCTTCATTCTTGTGTCTTGGACTCAGTGTCAGACTGTTCTTTCATTTTACTGGGACTCTCTGGCTGCATTGGAGAAGGAAAAGATAGTGTTTTCTTCAGATTTATATTGTATGTAAGGCCTTTGCCTCCATGCCTTGATATTGGTATTACACCTAGCAACCTGTTCTCCAGTGTCCTGCCTAGATGAGTAAGTTCTTCTATTCAATATCATCATATTTGGATCTGTCCTTATTTCAATTTCAGGATAGATTGCTTCCTGTGACCTTGTCACTCCAAAGTGTAAGGAAAACTCATTATTTCATGCAGCTTATCTTTTCTTGTGTATGTAGGTTCATGTTTGGAAGGAAAAATCCCATTTCTAGCTAATAAATATCAGTACCATCTCAATCAAAAATATTCCTATTTATCATCAAAATCTTTGAAAACTATAAACATAAATCACTCAAATTTTGAAATTCATTAGTTAACAGTTATATAATACTCATAATCACATTTTCTATACCTTTACTTCAAATATTCTGTGAATCACTGTGTATTTGTCAAATTCTATGTTTATCGTATTGGAGATAACACTATGAAAGATGAAAGATGAGTAAGTATGAATGCAATTGTCTTTGAAAAATATGTGCCAAAGGATTACTACATGAGGAAAATTAATCATTCAAAATTATTCTCAAAATTTTCTATGGAAATATTTTATATCTATAGAGGGGTTATTTAACCCCCATTTAACCCCATTGGATTAATTAATGTGAAAGTAAACAGAATATCTTGAACTTGTCATTCTTTTTAATTATTTGCCATTTGAAATTATTAATACCAATTCAGTGGTGAATTAGTATGACAATCATGGAGAAGATAAAGAAAGACAGACAGACAGACAGAAAGAAAGAAAGAAAGAAAGAAAGAAAGAAAGAAAGAAAGAAAGAAAGAAAGAAAGAAACTATGAAAGAGCATGCTAGACACACAGAATTAAAATGTATATTAAGTTACATACTACAACTACTGAGAGCTATTAGTTGAAGTACATCCCCATATTTTATTTTTCCTGAGATCTAGAATCATTCTTAACACCTCAGACTTTGTTATTTGCACATATCTCTGCCAAACATTATATAGACACCACTGAAGCAATGTCTACATATTTCAAGCAATAGGCATGTGTCAGAACAATTTGGATATGAAATTTTAGCACTTTAAATTATGTTACTGTTTTAGTTAAACTCTACTCCATTTATTTACAGGCTAACATGTTTTACTCATTCTTTATATATATATATATATTATATGAAGCAAGCAATTACTTAACTACATCCTTCACAGGAAAAAAAAACATTAAATATAAATGTTGGCATTGAAGTAAATGATATTTGTTTCTATTATTTTGTGTAACATTTAAGATTTTGTTGCTGTTGAGATGTATCTTCCAGCGAATGTCTGTTTACTGAATGTTAACTGAAGAATGAATGTTCTAGTTGAATAATAAGAAATAAATTGTATAATTTTCTCAGATTATCTTATAGACAGTAGTTTTAGTGTGCTACAGTGTACTTGTGAGTAAAATCATACATTTAATAAGATAATCTTTGGATTAGTGGTGCAATATCTGAATTGTAAGCTTCTGTCTTCCTCAAACACATAACTAACACAAATCATTGGTCTTTCCATAAATAAAGTTCAACTGGATGGTGTTTTAAAACAATAACTGCTATACCTCCTATTTCTAATAACCCTAATTAATGGTAAACCATTTCACCTAGTTACCCTGGATGTGTTATTTATCCCAACCATTGTCTGTCAACATTAAAGTCTATTTTTGTAAAGAGATATTAACATTTATTATTTTTCAGCATATGCATTTATTTCAAATGTGTTTTTCATTTTTCATTCATGAGACCACCACTGAGTTAAATTGAATCTGTAATCATTGCAGTTGCCTACCTGAAACATCTTATTATTCAAACAAATTCAAACAAATAAATGTGATTTCCTTGTTGAAACTTTGAATTGTATGATAGATAATGGCATATATCATGATGGATATTACTTGATTTTTATGCCTACCTTCTCTACACAGTAAAATTTAATTTCAGGCTTTAGAAAATTAGTCCTTCATTTATCTTAATAATTTTTAACATTTTACACCATATTTAATTTAGCTTATGAGATCTTGAGATTTATCTTGAAATTTTGTGTTTTCTATTTATACTACAAGTTCACAATAAAGTACTTGAAACAAAGTAGATATAATTGTTAGTTGAATTAATGAATTATTTAATGAAATCATAGACTTGAAAAGAATGGGGCTTTCTGGTCCATAATTTTGGTGTTATTTCACTTACTTTCAGTTTTTGGATAACATTTTATTAATGAAAACTATGAGATATTTATATAATAATAATAATAATAATAATAATAATAATAATAGATAGATAGATAGATATAGATAAAAGTTTGAAAATTAGAGCAAAGAAATAAAGATGAAACTATAGAGTTTTTAAAGGGGTCCAAGGACTATGAAAGCCTATATTAGACTATGCACTTATGAGAGATAATCGTATGGAACAGATGGTTCTTTGTAGAAGAGTAGGCCTGTGAGAAAGCTAGGAACAGTCCATATTCCAAGGGTCAACATTCAGAGGCCTGTGTGTTCTGGATGGAATGTAGACACACCTTTAATTCCAATATTCAGAAGGCAGTGATGTTTCATGCCTTCAGCCCCTAAGACATAAACAGTGTTGAAGCAGACACAGGAAGTAGAGTTCAGAAAGAGTCAGTGTCACATAAGAAATGACAGCGGAGATGAGTCAGAGTGAATGGCAGGCAAATACTTATCAGAGAAAGAATTAGCAGAATGAGTCATAGCAAGGACATGCCCAACTATCATGACAGAAAGTCAGGGCTCTCAGCTCAGAGCAGAGTCAACTACACAAGAGTCAGTTACAGCAGGCAGGCTGGGGAGAAACACAGAGATACAGCGATACAGAGGCATCTTGAGATAAGTCATTATCAGACAGGAGGAGTAAGTCAGTATGAAGCCATACAGAGCAGTTCAGTCTGAGGCAGTCAGAGAATAAGTCAGAATCTGCCAGAGTCAGAAGTGTTCAGTCAGAAACAGTAAGCCATCTCAGATGATCAGTTTGAACCCGACAAACTGAAGAATAGTTTGAGTCAGAACAAGAGTTGAGTTGAACAAGAAGAGTCAGAGTCAGAAGGACCTAGTCAGAGTGGCTCAGTCAGCAGTTAAGTTTCAGAGGCTTATTAGATTGTACAATGGTATGCCTTTCAGGTCTAGATTGAAGACTAGATTTTACAGAAGCAGAAGTGCTTTAGGGCTCCAGGTTATGGACCTGATTTAATTAGAGAAAGAATAAAAGCCTTTGGCCTGAATCAACATCTATATCTGGCATGAATCTATACCTATAGTTCTTAATATCAACCTCTGTATACACACAAAGCTTAGCACTATGTGGTTATAGAGACATTTAATTGAAGATAAGTTTAAAATCATTTATAAGATAGTTTACTATTTCTGAAAGAAACATTGAAGTCATGAGTTTGTGATTGAGAATTGCGAGCACTTGAACAAATACACGTAAAAGTGTTGAAGATGTTTGAAATGTCTGAAAGTCAATACATGAAGAATATTGTTTTTGTCTTAGGTTCCTGGCATTAAACACCTTACAAATTTGACTTTACTGTAATAAGGGTTTCTTAGGGTCCCAGGCAGCTTCAAGATAGATTTAACAACATGGAGAATAAATTATCAGAGTATTGCAGGATTGGAAATGTTATTCCAGCACAAGAGCATCTTGGAAATAATGCAACAAAAATTACACTATAGAAAAATGAACAAAAAACATAATGTAATAGTCTTCTCAATGGAGCACACTTGGTAACAAGGCCAGAAAACAGCACATTAAATGTCATAATTCTTCAGAAGGAAGGTCACCTGCTGTCGAATGACATGAACAAGGAGACTTCTCAGCATAGCCTGAACCATGAGGTTTCAAGCATCAGATTCCAGAATTGTAAGTTTGGTGAATTTATCCTTGCTACAGATGCCTTTCTGATTGAAATGGCTGAAATATCTTAATATTCACCTTTTCGGTTGAGAATGAGAATGAATAAGAGGATTATTTGCTTGTCTGTTTTACTAATATAATGTTTTTGACCACACTTTATTTTACATTTTCCCCAAGATAGGGAATCATTCATTTAAAGTATTACAAGTACAATTTGGGGTATATTGTAGTGATAGAACCAAGGTCATTAAAGACTGATTTCAGTGTTAGAACCAGAAAGCACACCTGTTTTAAATGAGAGGAATTCGCTTAAGTATATTGGTGCTTATAAAATCATTAGGTGCTCTGGTAATCACCCAGGTAGGAAAAGAGGGACAGAGCTGAAATCTCAGCTGTTCTGTTTATAACCATATATCTTCTGCTTTATTTTCTATTCACACAGAGTATGCAGAAAGCATAGTTAGAGTTAATAAGTTACAGTATGAGAAATTCATTGCACATGGCATTAGATATCCTATTAGTATGTATTACATAGCTGTCTCTTTAATTTTTAAAGAGAAATATATTTTTCCACTGAGTCGAAAAAATGATGTTCTTACATTTGACTTATTTTTATTTTAATAGGATTCAATGTGAATGTGCTTAATTATTGTGAATATAGATTTGTTATTCCTGCTTCATTTATTATTGTGAAGTACTTAGATTTAACACTTTAGCATTTATAGAATTATTATGATAAAATAGAAAAATCCTCATTACTTAACACAGGCACTGATAAAATAAAATCCAGATAATTTCTTCTTTTAAAATAAAAGTTTCATCTAAGTGTAATCAACTGCCTTTCATAATACAATAAGAAATTTGAGTAGGTTGAAGGTAGGCAATTTTCCTAAAATTATTTCCTAGTTGTTCTTTTCTAAAAAAAAAATTATGTCTACTTTTTCCTTAATTTTTCCCCGCTGGCACATGATTACCAAACTACCTAGCTGATTGATTTTAGAAATGCATAGATGATTTTTGAAATATAACTTTTTAACTTTCAATGTTTGATTTTACAAAGAAACTCTTTCCAGGACCTTCATCAATGTCTACTTTAGAATTTTTCTGGGAAAGCCAAAATAGGCTAAACTCCACCTGAGTTGTTTTCAGAGTTTAGTTTGGGTGAACTTGGAATGGGCAATACACGCTACACCTCAATCCTCAATACTACAATAGACAAATCAGTAACTGGAGGATGACAATTAACAGTCACCCCAGTAGACACATTCATGCTCATACTCACATATATACCTGTTTATTTTCTTTCTTTAAGAATATGACTTATCCATGGGAGACTTTTATCCTTGCTTCTTACTTTCTTGTTCATGCCACGCCAGAACCATACCATTCCAGAGACATGCAATTGCAAAATCACACTGGAGACTAAACCAAAGGTCCCCTCCACATGGTATTTAATTTCCAGGACAGAAAGCTGCTTATAATTTTGTTGTGAGACTCAGATTCCCATATATATATGACACGAATCTTCTGAGTTTACTGAGAACGTGGGCATCTGAAATGCTATGCTTTTAAGTGGATTTGTGTTCTATAATGAAAAGTTTGGACACTGTTCTCAGATGAAACACTTCCTGGCAGAGCTTCAAGGGAAAATTGTGATTGCTGGGAGATTAGAAATTCTAACAGCATTAGGTTTTCATCATTCTGTGAGATAGGATTGTCTGTGCTGTGTTGAACAGTGACAGATCCATAGCCAAATTTTTCTGAAAGCTAAAGATGGACAAGCCTATATGCCTTCAAAATACTGATATGCCAGGTGTCTTCAGATATCAGATAAAATAATACTGTTGAAAACATTGTGTTTTCTATTTGTTTTGTATTCTTTCAAAGAAATATGTGCTACTTTTACTTATCATTTAAACACACTGTCATTTTTCAATGTTATTAGAAAAGCTGACATAGATAAAAAGAGCATTGACTTTTTTTTCTCCCTAACTTAGAGAATTAAATTATGGGTATGAAGAAAACAAACACATTCAAAACTGCTTCATTAAATTAAGATAGTTCAGACTATTATATCTGGTGACTATTTAAGTCAAAGTAGCCTTCAACAGGAACCATATTTTCCATGTAGATTTTTATATGTCAACAGTATTGTTTCCTTATTATTAAGCATACCATGTAACAATTCTACCCATTTTGATTCCAATTGTGGGAGTCAGTTAAGACTAATTAAGCTTATTTTAAAGATTATTTTCTACTTCTGTTTCTACCTTGCTTCTTTGAGGTCTGCTGTTGGCTTCCACCTCATATCTGCACTCTTGTCTATGCTCTCTGAGCTCTCACTGCTTCTTGTCTGTTTCCTTCTCTCTCTCAGCTTTGCTTCCTGTCTTTGCTTCCACACTCTGCATCTACTCCCTGCTTCTCTCTACTGAGTTGAGATTAAAGGAGTATGCCACCACTGCCTTCTGAATTGGGTTAAAGGCATGTGCTATGTGGATTGGATTAAAACATGTACTAACATTCTTTCTACTCTACAGCAGTCATGCTGCCAGATTAAAAGATTAAATGTTCCTCTACAGGAAGATCTATCTTGGAAGATTTGGTGGGAACAACAGGGGATGGATATGATCAAATAGTTTGTATGAAATTTTCAATGAATTATTAAATTATTATATTTGAACATTTAGTTTGCCTTTTGATTCAGAAGTTTGAAAATTTCAAGATAAGCAAGTATGTCTGTTTGAGACTACTTGCTGCTTATGTTCATCTTGGTGACCGAAAAGTCAAAAGAGAAAACAGAAAAGACTGTGTGAGAGAATGAGAGTCAACAGCCGAGTCCTGCAACAATATGCCAATTACAAGGGAACAAACACCAAAACTTCATCACCCATTAAAGTTTTTATCCCTGACTATTATGAGGTTGAAAAATAAGTTTCAACATGGAATTTATGGAAAAACATCATATTCAAACTATATTAGAATTTAAACAATGACATCATCTAATTAAAGTGATAATGTGAAGTACCTTCATTTATAATGGAAAGCATTGTGAGATCACTCCAAAAAAAAAAAAAAAACACCCATATTTATAATATTAGGCATTGTAAGGGAGGGAAACACAGACGCTGGGTTTGCTTATATAGGTACACGCCCATAGTAATCAGAACAACAATAAATGAGTGCAAGAGATTATTCATCAAAACAAATTACTTAGCTTGAATTGTTGCTTTTCATACTTCCTTTTATTGAATGACTTCAACATGTGTTACCAATGACCTCAGACTTAACTCTAGTAAAGGCAGCCATTCATTAAACACAATAAGATTTATATACTTTTTTACCTTTGTAAAAATAATAGCATATTAGATTACTTAATTTTCTTTCTGTATCTGTAGTTCTTTTATTGTTTCAAACTACCTCCTCAAACCCTGAGCTGGAACCTCCTTCTTTCTTTTCATTCTTCTTTTGGTGCAGGATAAATGTGAAAGAGGGCTTCATGAAAGAATTTCATGAGGAGAACTGTCTTAGCAATTTTATAAGATAACTAGAAGACAATAATGAGCAATTTTATAGTCTTATAAAATTGGAAAATGTGTGCATTTCATGGTTACTGTGCAAATCCTCAATCATGCATTATGCCTGTCATCTTAACATTTTAAATCATTCCTTTTGAAAGGGTTATAATAATATAAATATGGTTATACTGCTAATACATTATAACTTCTGAGATTATGATAAATGTCAATGCTTTTGCTAAAATGACAATTAAAAATATTTTGTATTTAAAGTTAACAATGCATTTACAAAAACAGAAAAATGCTTATGGCTTGAGGAGAGATACCTCCTGAGAGACTGACAGGGATGGGCAGGCACAGTGGATGTGATTCTTGGCCAAAGCTATAGCTCCTTGGACTGGGAACAGCACCATACATGGGATCTAGGCTCCAACTGAGGCTTGGGGTAAGTGGAAATGACTTTAGGAAAAGGCATACTAACCAGTCTAATGAGTGAGTATCACAGTGCCTATTTTTGCCAGAAAAGACAAATAGATGATCAGTAACTGTGACATAGGCAGACAATTATATATATTATCCTCAACTTCTGTGTTTTCAGAATACCATATAACTTTTGTTCCTAAAATGATATGTTCTCTCCTAACTAATAGGTTAATTTCTTTCAATTTTAACTGAAAGGTAAATTCAGTATTTTAACTACAAAAAGCATTTTGCTTCAATACTTATTAGCATAGTTATGCTTAATACATCTCTATATAATACTGATTTTCATGAATAATGATATTTTTACTAATTTTTATTTGCTTTAAAAATAAACTGGAGATGGTGCTTGAATATTAAATTCTAATGTTTCTCAAATGTTCCTTTTAAGTGTTAAGTAAAGTATTTATGGAAGTAATTTCTGTTGTTCAGTTTTTCAGTAGGAGTTACATCTAAAGTCTTGTGGACTAACACAATGTGGTAGCTAACATAAATTCATTGACTAGAGATGATGCATTTTTCAGTTAAGATATTAGCAAAGATGAATATAGAAGAAATATATTGCAGTTTAGTAAATATTTTAGGTAACTGTAGTAAACATAAATAATGATTCACTGAATTTGTTAGAAAATGTGATAAATTATATTTATACCATAATTGTCTTATTTTAGTAACTTAAAATATCAGTGCATATGATTTATTACCTATCTATCCATTTACCTAGATGTCCATCTGTCCTCTATCTATTGACTATCTACATATGCATTATCTTAGGGTTTCTATTATTGTGATAATTGCACCATGAACACAAACAATTTGGAGCAGATGGGGCTTATTTCAGCTTCTAGTTTCACTTCACAGTCCATCATGATGGAAAGTAAGGGCAGGAACACAGGCAGTGCAGGAAACAGGAGGGAGGAGCTGATGTAGAAGCCACAGAATGGTGTTGATTACTAGTAAGCTCTTAATTTCTTACTCAGCCTGCTTTCTTATAGTACACATAATGACCATCCCATGGATAGCACAGTGAGCTAGGACCACAGTGAGCTAGGACCTCCAATGTCAATCATTAACAAAGAAAATATGCCATAGGTTTGACTACAGGTTAATCTTGTTAAGCATTTTCTCCATTGAGTTTCCATTTTCTAAATTATCTCTAGCTTGTATCAAGCTATCATGAAATTGACTAGCACATGTATAGTGAAAAGAAGAAAAAGAGGCAAATTAGTTTTTGTATTTATGGCAATCTCTATCATTTAAATTTAGAAACGTGTGATAAAGGCCTTGTTGAAATATTCACCTCTAAAATCATCTGCAAAAGGTCAAAACATGTCTCAGGGCCTTCAAAATTAGTAGTTTTGATTGTATGGCCACCTGTACTAAATTTCCTATGAAATCTACATATAAATCTTAACTGGCAATGAGGTCATCAATTGAAGGTTTTAATGTAAGATTGAACATTCTATAAAAGAAATAAAAATAATATTCAAAGACAAGTTATGCTTGTAAGACTTCATCTTTAAGAGATTAATAAAATGCTTGAATTATAAAAATCAACTTTGAGAATTAAAGTAGACAATCAGGAAAAGTAAAACTAAAAGAAAATTCCCTAGGATACTACATGATGATGGAACATTAGGTATCTTATTATTAAGATTAGTAGGCAATTTACAAAATCCTCAATAAAACCTGAAATAGTTCATGGGCATTGGGGATTTGATTTTAATGTGAAACCATTGCTACATTTCTGTTGTCCTATCTAACTTAAAAAAAATAAAATGAATGCTTTGAAGATGAAAATATTCTAAACTGTGAACAATCCTTGGATTTTATTATTTTAAAATATCCAAATCTTTAAAAAGCATAAATGTTGCATGTTAAACTTTTCATTAATTGACTTTCCTGGTGAGAAAATGAGTTATATTTGTTTTGGTTTTTTTTTTTTTTTTGATGTCATTGTTTTTTACAGATTGCATTGCTTGAAATGGAAACAAATTATCTTACCACTATGTCAGTTGCCGATTCAGTTTTTATTTATTATGCAAAGAAACACACAAGTCATTCTTCTAAATTAACCCACAATTTTATTTCTTTAAAGAATTTGGTATACATCACATTATTGTTTCCATCTCATATGGTAAACTGTATAGGTTTCATTTCTCAATTTCTGCAGTGGAAAATATTCCAGATATTTAAGCAATGGTTAAGGTAGTTTTATAATATGAAATGGTATAAAGACACAAAAAAATCATATATTTAGTCATTTATCCCTATTGCAAAAATATATTATGTGATTACATGTTTTAATCATTTTTGCATTTCAATAGATTTTTGAAAAGTAGTTGTAGCTATGGATATAGCTATTGATTCACCCAGATGTAGACACTGATTAGGGGCAGAGGTCAGTTTATTCATTTGTCTAACTTAATCATTGGTTCAAGCCTGGAGCCCTGGAGCACTAGAGAATTTTATCGTCTTTGCAGTCTTGTCTTAATTCTTGAACTCAAAGGCTTCAACCTTCACACGGTCTAGAACATTTAAACTGCTAGCCTGGGCCTTGAAGGCTCTCTGCATTAGCCTTCTGAAACCTATTGCTGACTAAGCCTTTATGACTAGCTGATTCAATACACTCTCCATTCTGAGCTTCTGTGGAGCTCTGCTGTGTCTCTGTGTCTCTCCCCGAGCTCTCACTGCTCCATCCCACCTCTGTAACAAACTGTTTCAACTCACTCCAGCCTTAGCTTGTATAACTACTCTGTAACTGACTCTTCAACTTTGTTAACTGCTCCTCAACTGACTCTCCTTAGTGACTCTTCTTACTGAGTCCTTCAAATGACTCCTCTTTCTGACTCTTCAACATAGTCTTCTTAACTATTTTTAACTGAATGACTCTAACTCCTATGTAACTCTCTTTTACAGAGCTGAGAGCCCATCTTTTCTTGTGAGAGTTGCGCATGTCCTTACTCTGCTAACAGAGCATTATCCTCTGATTAGTCACTTTGTCTGCCATTCACTCTGACTCATCTCAGATGTCACCTCCTATGTGACACTGACTCTTTCTGAGTCCTGCTTCCTGTGTCTGCTCCCACTGTTTTTTCTGGGGTTTAAAGTTGTGAACCACCATTGCCTTCTGAATACTGGGATTATAGTTATTTGCTCCCACTGCTTTCTGAATACTGGATTAAATATGTGTCCACATTCTATCCAGATTAAACAGGTCTCTGTGTGGAACCTCTGGAATATGGATCTTTGTTTTCACACAGAGTTAGTCCTCTACATTGAAGTTCTAAGAAATTATCATTTTAAAATGTAATTTACCCTCCAATGGATAACTTATTTGAGTGAATACATTTGTAAGTATAGTGTACAGCACGTTTTAGATGACATATTTTGATTGGCGTCATTTTATTAAGCATCATGTCTTTTGCCTTCAAATTATCTAATGTTATCAAAACTATCTAAAGTAAAGAGTAAGTAGAAAACAATAGCATGTCAAATTCAAGAATAGACTTTCTGTAATTTGTCTAGGTAGAAACTAAAATCAAATATATTTTGGATTTCCATTAGCATTCTTTTTGAAAATTCAATCAAATGTCATGTTACCCACTATCACGATTAACCTAAAAGAAACTAAACTCATACAATTACTGATGAAAAATCTATAACACCATTTTGAATAGTGTCCTATCTATGCTAATAGAAATATGATATAAATTGAAACTGTGTCTACCTGTAGATGTAGATTCACACCAGATGTAGTCATAGATTCAGGTTCAAAACCATTTATTTTTTTGCCTAATTCAATCTCTGGTTCCTAATCCTGGAGTCCTAGAGGGTTTGGAACCCTAAAGTACTTCTGCCTCCTTACAATATATATAATCTATATACCCTTCAATTTTTCTTAAGCATCCCTAATTACACTTGGTTTGCAGATTTATAGTACAGAAGGAAATTGATACTAAATAAGAAAATTTATATAACCAAGGTATCAAATACTGACTTTTTTCTGAATAATTAAATTGGTTACTGGTGTCCTTTTTCTTGAATTCTGTATCTAATGCTCCCTTACATTATCTAGTATACAGATTAGGTTGTTGCAACAAAATATTTCAAAAAATAACAGATAAAATAAGATCTGAGCCTGCATTTTGTCTCATTTGTGTAAGTTTTCAAGTTGGTAAAATATACCTTGTAGAATTCATAATGGTACCAAGATGTCAATCACTCAGGTATATACCTTTTGCTTCTCATTCTAAAGAAAGTCTACATGTGAAAAGGAAGGAAATGGTTCCCTTGATAAGGATGATTGTGGAGGTAGGGCACATGTAGTCTAACATGCTTATTGTTTCTTTCTTTTATCATTCAATTTCTCATGTTGTCTTTTTCTCCTTAGCCCATCTTCCTTCCTTTCTCTCCCTCCTTCATTCCTTCTCTCCCTTCTCTCCCTTTTCTTCTACCTTCTGACTTTTCATTTTCTTCTTTTCTTTTTTGTCCTCATCTCCCATCTATACAATTTTCTTCATTTTACCTTTATCTCTATCATTGGTCTCTTTATACTTTACATTTTTGGAGCATATGCTTGTATGTGCATTATGTGTTCATTTTAATATTTGTGTGTACACATGTAGATGCACCTAAATGTGTGTGTGTTTACACACACACACACACACACACACACACACACACTCACACACACACACTCGTGTCCTCCTCTATCCTTTTTAACTGTAGTTTTTGAAACAAGGTCTCTTTCTGAACCTGGAGTTTAGTGATTCAGGTGATCTGGGTGACACTAGGCTTTAGGGATTCTGTTATCTCTGACTTCCTCTAGATCCTGAGGTTGAGGGTATGAAAACCACACTTGACTTTTATGTGGACATTTAGATTTCAATTCTCATACTTAAAAAATGCTATGGTAGATGCCTAAAAAGAGTGTGCATCAAAGTTCTGTGACAGGAACAACATCTGCTGCTTAAGGGAGTGTGCGTGGCCTGCCAAACAGCACATATATGTGGCCTGGCGGCTTAACAAACAGCGTGCATACATGACTTGTCAAACCTCTCACATTCTCAGTTTGCCAGACAGTGAGCACACACTGTGTGTGCATGCTAGACTGGGCTCCCACTTAGGACCAGCCAGGATGACATGCCCAGGCATGCCCGTGGATAAGCCCGTCCATTAACACATGCTCAGTTAAGCCTCTCTGTTGAGCCAACCTGAAAACCTGCTGAGGGACCCAGAGACAGATGATGTGGCAAGATGCAAGCCAATGAAAAAAAGCCACATCAACAGAAGCCTGCAATCCAGGAACCAATGAGATCCTGGGCAACAGTTTAAAAGGAGTCCCTCTTCCTGGAATAAAAGGTCTGCTTTTTGCCTCTTACCTGACTCCAGGATTCTGTGTCATTGACTCTATGCCAGCTCACCCTGCCAACAAGGGTCCCAGGACTGGGTCTAGCAACCGGCAACAACAGGTAGAAAATTTTAAGCAACAAAGTTCTATAGTAATAATACTGTGTTAGTTTAGATTAAAAACTATATAGAGTATATTTTTAGAGATTTCAATGATTTACTTATTTTATAAATGTCTCTTAGAAGAGTGTATAGGTTCTGGAATCGTGAGTCAAAATGAACTTTATCTCTCTTCTGGTGCCTGTGTCAGGTTATTTTAGCACAGGTATGTGGCAAGTAAATAAGCAAGAAACAATGTTTTGAAAGCAAGGAATTCCCTCTATTAATAAGATGAGCAATACAACTGTTATTGAAAATTAGGTATGTATAGAAATCATGAAAATATGAGATCTATAGCATTATTCTATAGCATTATTAGGTTCTTTTAAATATAGAATTATGTAGTGGGAAAAAGCAATTCCTTGAAGTCTTTCTTTCCTGTGTGTACCCCGTTCTATTTCTCTTGTATTTTATCTTTACTTAAGATATGAAGCATCATATAGAATAAGATGGTGAGTGCTGAAACAGCTGACCATTTCTGATTCTATAGGGAATGTTTGTATGTAGAATTTTTTATGACTGAAAGTATGATTTACATTTTTCAGGAATATTATGAGGAAGAAAAAATTAAATTCTTCCTGTACTGACATAATGTTGTTGTTTCCATTCATTAAAATGATTTATGTGTTCTATTAAATGTATGGATTTTTTTTATGTTAACCCAACCTTGCAACTGTGGCATGAACCTAATTTAGGGGTGATGTGTAATATCTGAATACAATTTGTAAGGATTTTTTTTTTATGGAGAAGGTTTTATTTCTGTTTTCAACAAGAAAATTGATCTGTAGTGTGTGTGTGTGTGTGTGTGTGCCTACCAAATGAGCTTTTAGTCTTCATTTCATTAATTCTGCTCTTTTTAATATGCTTTCCATATGCTATGTTTAAGATTATTCATAGTTCTCTGGTACCTTGAATTTTAATATTATATTTTTTATTGGCAAGTTCACTGATTTTTTAATGAATAGACTCAGCCACAATAATTCTTTTAGAAATGTCTTCATTATTCCCCACAAATTGTGCTACATTGCACTTCCATTTTTATTTTATATAATTTTGTAAATTTATTTTATTATTTCAATTGCAGTAGTTTTTCAAATGTGTATTGCTTAATCTCCAAGTATTTATGGAGTTTCTAGAGTTCTATTGTTATTCATTTCTAGTAATTTCCCCAAACTCATACTAATAATAAATAAATTCACTTCTTATTATTTGTTGATACTGTCTTTGTGACCTCGAATATGGTCTGATTTATAGAAGAACTTAAGATCTGCGGATAATATTGTGTACTCTTTCAATTACAAGGCATATTGAATAGATATTCTGTGCATCCATTTCAACTATTGTGTAGTTTAACTCTGAAGTCTGTTGATTCTTAGTTTGGAAGATCTAACTACTGATGAAACTTGGGAGCTGAAATCACCCAATTTTATTATATATAGATCTCAAATGGGCAAAAAAAAGCCCATTTAAGTTTATATTCTATAATTAGAATCCCAATCATTCAGGATATGCATATGCATATATAATTGCTATATATTTTTTGAATTTTTATCCTTACTATTATGTAGTTGATACCGTTAGGTAATCCGACTCATTTGTGTTTGAAGTTTACTTTACCTGAAATTAGAATAGATGAACCCACCTTATTTGTCGTTCACATTCCTTGATAGGTGTTTTGAATATGTGTTTATGTGAAGTTTGATACTTGAGGAAAGCTGGGTGTGATTTTTTAGTCCATCCAACCATCAAGTTTGTGACTCTTTTGTTGTCAGTTGAGACCATTTATGCTTAATGATATTGAAAGATGTTTCCTAATTATTGTGATCTTATTGCTTGTTTTACTTGCAGATTCTCTTATTATTTGCTATTTATAATTACTAGTAGTATTAATATTTCTTAATTAATAAATATTAGTATTTCCCAAGTTTAAGTTAGATTTTGCTGTTTGTAAATCCCACTGGGTTTATAATCTCATAGAAAACATATCTTTTGTCTGTGAGAGATTTTGAAGAGAATTGTTACTGTTGTTGCTTTCCACTCTGTTGATTACTTTGTACACTGGATTATCATTTCAAAGTTTTTATATGTTTGTTAATTTCCACTTCCTTTTTGGCTCCATATTGCTTCAATTTTCCCGTTTATGATTGCTTTTTCCACTCATTTTGATGACATTTATTTGTTTTTTTCATTTTCTTCTCTTTTCACTCACCTATTCATTTTATCCTCTTTTAAACTCATTGAAAATTTTTATTAGTAAGCAATTGAACTTTTCATCCAATACTTCCCACATTTTGATATCTTTCAACTCAACAGTTGAGGAAATATTATCTTTGAAGGCCTTAGATATTTATATCGCCTTGTTTCTGCAGTGTGAGTTACATATCTATTGCTGTGAATAATTTTTTTTTTTAGTTTTATTTAAAGGTGTTTTTGTTGAATAGTCTACTCTTTATGACACACTCTCCAGTAGCACCTAGTGAAGGAAAAATTTATAATAGAAAAAAGCATATAATATAAAATATATAAATAAAGTTAAAATTGAATGAAGCATATTTGTACATCACAAATGAAGATAAACCAGTAAAATTGGAAAATGAATATAGGATATTTTATAATGTTAAAAATTACTTACTTGGGAGTGAGGAGACACACCTTTAATCCCAGTACTCAGAAGAAGCAGAATTTCAGGATAGCCAGAGCCACACAAAGAAACATGTCTTAAAAAACAACAATAAGCAAAATAAAAAAAAATGCTTAAGATAAATATGAAAATACTAAATTATTGACATAAGCACAGCAGAGGGAGAAGCAAATAGAGAAGAAACAATGTTAAATAAATGAAAAAAAGGAAAGATCAGTGAAATGTATTTCAGATAAGAAAGCAAAAAAAAAAACAGAACAAAACAAGAGAATATAAGTTTAAAAAATAAAGAAAAATTTATAGTGATTAGAAAACTCAAAACTAAAATTAGATAAATTTAGGTTAAACAAAACTCACACGCAGTTTTTACTACTTAAGTAGTACTAAAAGTATGGAAAGTAAAAGAGAAACCTAAAATAAAGTAAAAGGAAATGATGCTCAGTAATAGAAAATGTAAAAATTAGATAAATGCATGAAAGAGCTAAAAAATAAATACACTTTAAAATTATAATGAAGCAAAATACTATTAATGACATATCAAAATGAAATGATAGAAAGAAGTAAAAGGAGTCAATAAAAATAACAGGAAAAGAGAAAAGAAAAAAATGGGGAAAAGTAAAAGAAAAGAAACAAAGTGATGAACTGTTGAAACAGCTTTTTACTGTGTTCTGGAAATTCAGTTATATGGAACAGGAGATAGTAGTTGTAGCCATGGACTCTTGTCTTTCTTATCCTTTGGTTTATGTTGGATTTGAACCTGCAATGAAAAATACTTGATATCTTCTAGCTTTCTGTTTAACTTAGTCGTTTCTTTCTTTCTGTACCAACTGTGTCTGTTGAGCAAACTTCCCTTTCCATTCTGTGGGATGGGCAACTTCTCTCACTGTCACAAGACTCCCCAGCTTTCTAAAACAAGGTAAGGGATGCCTTTGAATTGTGTTGGGAGTATGAATATTGTTAACATGGCAGTCACAGCCCTGCATTGTACTCTCAAAACTGGGTAAGTATTAATCACCCCCTTTGAATGACACAGATATCTGTCTAAATAGACCACAGGACCTTCAGACATTTGAGAATCTATGAAAATGAATACAGATAGGTGCTGATAAGTGACACAGTGGGTTGATCTGCTCACTAAACTTAGTACCAGGGTTAAAAGACTATAGATTTAATATATTTAATATAAGATGATGATATCTTCTCCTTGAACTTTGTGGCTACCTTTCCTCTTGCATGTGACTGACTGCCTCAGCCAGACTTCCTGCTGTCTTCATTTTTTTTTTTTTGTCAGCATTTGGTAATGTACTGCATTCCCTTTGACTACAATTTTAGAGTTGCCTATCTTTCTCTGCACTTTTCAGTTATCTTGTCACATTTTTGAGAATTTAACACAATTCCTTTTTGCTTTTTAAAGCTGAATCTTCTTTTATTGTTCTGGTATTCTCTTTCATACAGTCATACAGAGACTGTCTACCATCTTTATCCACTCCATTCATTTGTTAAGTCATTGTAACAGTCAAGATTTCTAGTACTATATAACTGAAAATCACATTTCTCTCTGCTAATATGTTGCCTCTTTGACTTTCAATGTGATTTATTGGCATTTAACATGCTTTATGAAAAGTTTTTCATAGATTTTTATCTATATGTTGCCGGCAGATTATAAACTGAACAATTTCAGATTCCCAAATCTTTTACATTCTCAGCATTTACAACAGTGCCTATTTTCTGTCAGGACATATCTCGAATTTGTTTAATTAGGTAAATGAATGCCTGAACAACTAAATATAGAATACAGATAAAGTGCAATGAGTTGGCACATGCAGTATGTAAAAATAATCTCAGATTGCTTTTTAACTCTTCTCTATGTGAGCTCAAAACCAAGAGCATTGTCTTAGAGGATAACAAGGACATAGTCTGGTGGAAATTAGTAGAGGAAGACCTTTTAAAAACACTGAATATAAAAGAAAATTGGACTGCTAGATATTCCTATATCTTAATTTTATAATAGTATATGTTAACTATTTATATTAATTTCATCAATTTATCTTTATGAATCTTTAACTCTGATTTTAGTAGATATATTATTGAAATATTATGGACATTCAAAAACTAACTTAATAGTATTGGCATACTTAATTATTACACTTAGTAATAGAATACAAACTCTCATTCCAAAAATTTCTTGTTTATTGTATTCTATGACCCAAGAATAAAAATTTTAATTTCTTCACCATAATTAATTTTACTTATATTTCAACTTTATATGAGTAAATTTTATACTATGGTTCATAGATTATGGCACCTCTCAATGATATTCATATTTCATATTTTGAGATGATGAATACTTACACTCTAGTCCAAACTTGCCTGAAATTCAGTATGTAATCCAGACTGACCTCAAACTTGTGGCAAACTCCCTGTTTCAGCACCTTGTATGTTAGGTTTATCATTGTGAGTCAGTATACTAGACATATTTAATATTTAGGCTGTGAGAATCACCAGCTAAAATTATCATCTGAGATGTGTTGACTGCAAACAACCATTGTTCTCTAAAAGCACTAAAATAGCTTTAATGGTCAGATTGAAACAATATAGAACCACCTAGGAAGAGAATCTCATTGAAGGATTATATTAAATATGGGTGTCCTCTGGAAAATCTGTGACTTGTTGTCTTTAGTAGTGGCACAATTCCCTGAGTTTGAGTCCTGGATCCTATAATACTGGAAAAAGTCAGCTGACTTGTGTGCATTCATTTTTCTGTTATTGACTCTGGATATGAATAAACTAGCTGTTCTATGCTCCTATATCATTGACTTCTGGAAGTAAAGAACTAAACCTGGAATTAAAATAAGCCCTTTCTCCTTTAAAGTTACTTTTATTAGAGTATTTTGTCAGAACAACAGAAACGGAATTAGTATACACACAGTCCTAGTTTTTTCAAAGAAGAGCCCTGTCCTTCTGAGCACTGTATTTCCACTCTTTCATACTTTTTTCAGTCATAAGCTTCATAGAAAAACTGCTATTATTGTATTATATATTATAAACTGCTATTTATTAAGTCTTTGCAGCTGCAATTGTTGCTTTGAGATTCATGGAAACTATTTCATGAATAACTGAAATAAAGGTAAAATTTCTTGACTCCATATTGTTCTATAACAACTTAGGATTGAATTGTCATTCTTTAATAATAGGAAAAGATATGTCACATAATTTCTTTCATATGTAAAAATGCTGAGAAAAAAATCATAATGTTAAAATGAGTGAATAGGATATGTGGGAAGGTAAAGTGAAGGAAGTGGGGCAAAGATTATACTATGAAAAGTAGATGCATATGAAGATATCACAATAAATCTCACTACTTCATTTTGTAAATGAAGAAAAAAAGAACATTCTTTTTATATTCCATCTTTTTCTTCTTTATAAAAACTCCTTGTGAATACTGGTTTCTTATTTTTATATTGAGGTACTAAAACAATGAAACACATGATTCTAATTACCAACCATGCTAAATTGTTTTTATACAAAGTTTCTTTGTCAATTCATTAATTTTTGTTTTCTACTATTGTATGAATAATATATTTTTCTCATGTAAAAACACTTTATGATTATTAGTTTTCCTATTAAAAACCCCTAATTCTGCCGCTGATACAGAGGACTCTAATAGTATGCTCTTATAAAGCAATATCACAGTTAACAGATGTGTTATGAACATTTAACATGATAAATGTCTTTTTATATCAAAGCTTGATTGTTAAAATTTGGCATAGGGTACTTAACTTACCATTCCAAAGTTACATAGCCCATATTAAAATACAAATTAAATTCTTGGCATCTGGCTTGAGATACTGTTCTTATAACCACTAATGTAGTTTTATAGATACTGTTAGTATATGCAAAATGTGTTGAAATTATAGCAGAATCCTATTTCATATAAAATGCATAATATTCAATTTCCTATACTTCTCCAACCACCTTCCTTTATTAGTACACCATTTTACATATTATAATACTTGATAAGGTTCTAACTTTAGTCTATTTTACCCTTCATTGAAAGAATTATTGGCTGTTGCTAAGCTTTAACCATATGCCTTTACCAGCACTATCTCTGTAATGACCCAGGACACCTGGATAATTCAGTAAATTATATCAAAGAAATTGAGGCTGCTCTAATATAGGTACATACAAACTACTATTACAGTTACTGAAGTTTTTCAATTTTCAGGTAATTATAAAATGTACATAGTAACTATACTACTACATTGGGTTTTATGATATTACCTCAAAGAATCTTATATCTGTAGAACCACCTTGCTATTTTGTAGCTTCTTCAGATTCAACAAAGAATTTCACTTCCTGATATCTCATAGATGAGAACGACACAGCTGCTGTTAACTCATGGCATATGGGCCTACCTTTGTATTAGCACACATTTACATTTGGAAGCTCTAAAAATGGATATTGTTCTCTGTGTTTTAAATAACTGGAACACACTAGGACATAATAACCATATAGAATATTTGGAGTACTCTGTTAAGATGTTTCCAAGTTTATCAAAACTTCAAATATATACTATTATTGCCCCCCAGGTGTTTTAGCAAACACATTTAAATACATATTTAAATGACAAATCCATGTTTCTTTGCTGAGTTTTGGCATTGAATAAAATCCATCTGATATCTAGGATCGACTTACAATACTTGGAAACAATGATGCTAAAGAAAAGTACAAAACAGGCAGTCAGTTATAAACTTTCATAATAAAAAGGTTGTTGCTGATTTAATTTCTTCAAGAAACATCTACTTCAGTGGGAGTTTAACAAAGCTTCTAAAGCATTTTTAATAGATAATTAATTAATATTGCTTAATTCAGGTACTCAGTGTAAATTTTATATCTAATATGTTCTGTTCAATATTTAGTCTGTTTAATATGTTAGAAAATATAATTTTTAAGATACATGAACTTTATTGGTCATTTTAAAGGCTGTTTACCATAAAAAACAAAGAGTTGAGTGGTTGTATGATTTCAAACTAATATACTGAATTATTTGTACTTTAAATAAGTTGTATTTTCTTATGTGTTGCTGCAATCTGATACTAAGAATAAGCATGAGCATTTTCAGAAACATAAATTATTTTGAGTTCCAGAAAATTTTAATTATTAAATTAAGATATTGGTTGAAAAAATTATGGATATGTTTTATAATGCAATGATAGATTGCTGACTTTATATTATTATGCAGAAGAATGGAAACAGATTTTCTCCTACCACATGCAAATACCAACTATAAATCAATTAAAGGTTTAGATGTAAAACATAAAACATATAACTCAGGAAAAATAGAAAAAGTATATGTTTTTGCATAAAACTTCAATGACACAAGCAACAAAAAAATAATAGACAAGAAAGACATCAACTAAAACGACTGTACATAGCAAGAAATGTCAACAAAATGATATGGTAGCCTGCTGAAAGAGGAAGGGTGGTCTTTATGAAAGAATTCATAGGTTTAAGTACAGTATTTTTGGGGCATCTCTTGTATATTCTAGATACTAATTCTATGTCAGAAAATAGAAAATTCTGACGTCTGCCTCTTCATTCAAATGATAGTCTCCTATGTTATACAGCTCTTTATAATTTAATCAGTGTGTATTTAGTAATTGGTGGTTATAGTGACTGCACCATCGAATCTTATCTAAAAAGTTCTTTTCTATAATTTTGGCTTCAAAATAGTCCTGATTTTCTCCTCTATTGGATATATGATATCCTGCCTTTTGTAGAAGTCTTTGATTCCTTTGGAAATAAGTTTGTGCAGGGTAAGAGAGAAGGATCTAGTTTTATTCCTCTACAAGCAGCTTTCCAGTTTGTTTCGCACCATTTATTGAAGATTCTATTTCTTTTTCAATGTGCATTTTGGGCCTCTTTGTCAAAAGTAATGTGGTTGTGAGAACAAGGGATTTTATCCGAATCTTCAGTTCTATTCTACTGTTCATGTGTCTGTTTCCATGGCAGTACCAAGCTGTTGTTTCTACTGCAACTCTATAGTATCATTTGAAATCATGGATAGTGATCCTTCCCATATTGTTTTTGTCAAATAGGACTCTTGACTACCCTGAGACTTTTCTGTTTCCATAAGAAATGTATGATTTTTCAGATTGTATAGAATACCATATACCTACAATTTACAGAGTTACTCATTATATCTAAAATGGATACTATGCAAATCTACATATTACCAATTAAGTATTTCAGGACACCTCTAGTTATAATTTGCTTGTCATGTTCCAATGTCACTCATAAAGTGACTAAGTGATTCTTTCTGGATTGACTCATATATTCCAAACCATCAACCTCATCGCCTTTGCTATTATTAGAAACTGCCTTTACTAATTCTTTTTTTGTCTTGAACTAGGTTAGTGGTTTGAATAGCAAGGTGGACACCCATAGCATTTATGTGAAATAAATACTAATGTCATGTTATAAATATGTGATAGGTATTATACTGTTTAGCTGAGGCTGGCCTACAGAAACTACTGCAAAAAAAAAAAAAAAGTCAAATGTACATAGACTTAGGACATCAAAACCAAGACAAGTGGAGAAACGTGCTTACTAAATTTGTGCAAATACAGGAATGGTGTCAAAATACATTTGGTAAACAATTTAGAAAAGAGTTGCTAATAGGTTTTTATATGAAATATTAATGTGATTTAAAAACAATCACCCCTGTGTCTGTGTGTGTGTGTGTGTGTGTGTGTGTGTGTGTGAATGTGTTTGTGTGAATTTTGCAGACACTTGATACTTAATGTGAATGTTTCGTATTGTTAGATGATTTTTAAAAGTTTCATTTTTATGTCAATACATGGTAGAATTCCTTTACCATAATGCTTATAATGTAAAGACAAAATCAGTTTTTACATACCATAAGAAAAATTACTTTTTAATATCATTAAATATTGCATTGATTATTTGAGTTAAAAATGCAGCAGTGAGAGCTAATAGAAACACAGAAGCAGTCTGAAGAGTCTGAGGCAGAGACACAGAGGCATCTTGACAGAAGTCAGTATCAGATGGGAAGAATGAGTCAATGATTCCATTTGAAGCGGAGCAGAGTAGTTTAGTCAGAGAAGTTGTAGGATTCAGCCAGAATCTGCCAAAATCAGAAGATTTCAGTCAGAAACAGTAACCTGGCTCAGAAAGTCAGTTTGAACAAGTCAGCTTGGAGCCAGAACAGTGAATGAGTTGAATCAAAAGAATCAGATTTCAGAAGGAAGTAGTCAGAGTGACTCAGTCTGCAGTAAGTCTTCTAGACTTAAATCTTCTAGATTGTATAGAGTCTTCCAGTTTTAGGCTTATTAGTAGAATATATGGAGGCTGAAAAGCTTCAGGGCTCCAGGACTATGAACCGATCATTAGGCAAAGAAAAGTTTTTGCCCAGAATCAAGATCTACATGTTTCATTATATATTGATACAATATGGAATGTTTTTAGAATTATTAAATGAGAGATAGAAGTTCTCACTGAATGCAAAGACATGGTGAAAGTTGTTTGAAATTATAAATTATTTTTAAAGTATTTCCAAAAGAATTTTAATACTTGCTGTATATTCAATGCATGAGAAGATAAATAGAATCCTCCCCTGTAGTGGATGTGCCAGTGTATAAATCATTCTTAGTGAGAGCATATAAATTCTGTGTAAGCACAGCAAACATACACATAACTTTGAATATAGATGCACAATATTAATAAATAACACTCCTCTTAGCTACAAACCTTTCCTTTCAAAGTTATGCATAACCATAAGATTGGCATTTATGGACCCAACTGCTTCTAAACAACTCTTATATACTTTTCTTGTGGCTATGATAAATAGTCTGCAAAATGAAACTTAAAGAAGACATGAAAGTTTATCTTGTGGGTTCATGATTTGAGGATCTAGCCCATTACTGTGGGGAAGGTGTGGCTGCAAAAGTAGATGTAGGGTCTGGGAGAAGCTGGGTGATGGGAAACTGTGATCACAATTCCTAGAACTTACCAAATTCACAGGATCCTTTGTACCAAAAGGGTATCAAAAAGAGTTAACAAAGAAAGAAAAAGTTTCCACTTATCAAATAACATTCATACAAATACAAATACAAATCATTCATAGAAGTCCATAATCATACATTTTATGAGTAAACATGAAAAACAATGGAGTGGACATTCTGGACATTCTGTGATACAATTGAATTTGAGTCATCCATGCTTGTGGAAGTAAAAACAATAAATTCGTTGATTAGCCAAATTGGGACTTGACTATAATCTTACTTTGATCTGTCATTGGTTCTCTTATCTATAGTGAGAAGTCACAAAAAAAATTAATTCAGATTCTGGAAAAGGGTAGAGCCAACAAATTGTAGACAATAGAAATGATTTATTAGATTGTCTTTTATTATCAGGACCTTGGCAGTCCCACAAAGGTTATTTGTAGGAGAGAAAGTCACAAAACCAGTGAATATTGAATTTAAGTAAATTTAACAACAAAGCCAATATGTTGCTAGGGTCTGTTGATGAATGCATAGAAGCTGGCTGGACAATCACTGCTGTGAGACCACATTCAAACTCTAAAGAAGCTTTGAATTGAGGTTTCCACATGACAGTGTCAGCAAAGATATATACTTGTGAAGCAGAGTTTGGAGTCCTAGGCAAATACCTAGTACTTATATATCTATATCATATGAGAATTTTATTTTTAGTGTTTGAGGATTCTCCATACTGATTTCTAGATTGGATGTACCAGTTAGCATTTCTAACAACACTGAATAAGGACTCTCCTTTTCCCACAATCTTGCCAGTATTTGATATCAGTTGTTTAATGTACCATAACCATCATGACTGTGGTGAGAAAAAAATCTTAGAGTTGTGTGAATTTGTATTTCTCTAATTGCTAAGGATGTTGGGTACTTTTTAAGGGATTTCTTAGCCTTTTTTTATTTCTTTTATTTAGAACTCTGTTTTGATACTTATCCATTTTTTTAAACATAATATTTGTTTCCTAGAATCTGATTTTTTAGTTCTTTTTTTATATTCTGGACATTATTCATTCATTAGATGTGTAGCTGGCAAAGTTATTTCCCATTTGATGTGTTCTTCTTTGCATGCTTGTTTCCTTAGTGCCACAAATCTTTTTAGTTTTATGAAGTCACACTTGCCAATTGTTGGCTTTAATTCCTAGGCAAATAGAATCCTATTTAGCAAATTATTTCTAATACCTATGACTTCTATGGTATTGTCTATGTTTTTTTTCTAGCAGTTTTAGTATTTCAGGTTCCAAATTGAGGTCTTTACTTGGAGGTAACTTTTTCAAGATAATTAATAAAGGTCTAATTTCATTATTCTGAATACGGTTATCCAGATTCCACAACACCATTTCTTGAAGAATATAACTTTGGCCTCTTTGTCAGATATCAGATGGCTATAATTTCATTTATTTATATTGGACTTCTATAGTCAGTTGGTCTACATGACTGTTCCTGTGTCAGTACCATCAGTTAATATAGCTCTATAATATATATTGGAATCTAGAATGGCAATCCTTCCAATATTTTTCTCAGGAGTGAATGGGTTATTGGGTTTGTTTATTGATTTCCTGTTCACAAGAGCTAGGAAATAGAAACAACTTTAAAGTTCTTCAACAGATGATGGATAATGAATAATGAAAATGTGGTATAAATACACAATGAAATATTATTGCTGTAAATAAAAATAAAATCATGAAATTTGAATGCAAATGAATAGAGCTAGAAAATATTATATCTAGAGAGTTAATCTATACACCTAGAGACAAACCATGTACTAGTTTCTTATCTTTGGTTTTTAACTGCAAATATTCATATGTGAATAGACAACATACAGTAACCATAAAAACCAAGAAGATATAAAGGGACCCTGTTGGGTGGTGGCTTGAGATGGGAATATCAAGAGCAGGGGATAAGAAGAGGGAAATAAATAAGTAGAGAGGGGAGCTCCCTATTATAATAAATAGGGGATGAATGGGGAATCAACACAAAAAGATTGGGAGATAGGAAGAACAAATAACCCCAAGGTTGTTTGATGAACTCTCAAAAGATTATTTTATATTTACATATAATTATAGCATATACACACATAAACACACACATACACACACACACACACACACTCACACATATACACACTTATCACTTCAGATGACAATGGTCCTCATCAGAAACACAGACTAACTAATACATCAGTACCCATCACAAGAAACTGCTTTTGACTGGTTTCTCAAAGTAATTTAATGGCCTCCTAAAGAGTATAGGCTATTTCTGTTGCTGTTGCATGTCTCTCCTAGAGTTTTAAGGTAACCCTCTATTTCTAAAAAACAATCTTAGGACACAGGACTTGAATTATTTGAGCTGGATCCAACCTGCATGTCTCCTTCCTTAGGTCTAGCTTCTATACTTCCAAAAAATACTATGCAACCTCCCAAGTGAAGGAAGAAAATTGTGTAACTTTAATGACTTGTTAAATGTTTTCATATATGTAATATTTAATAGATTCTTCCTGTATTGTTTGTAAGAAGTAGTCAAAGTACTTCAATTTCATATCTACTGATTTATTCATTAAAACCATTCTAAAATTTCTTCTGGAAGACACATCTAGCTGCTTATCTAATGTCTATTCGAATTTCCTTCTTATTAATGAAACTTCATTCTTCAATATGAAAATGTTCCCCATTACATAGGGACCAGTCCATTATAGATCAATACAAGAAACAGGATACATGTAATAATCATTGCAAGGAGCTTAAACAAAAACTCTTTATGGGACAATGCATTTCAAATCACCAAAAAATTGTAAAACTCAACTCTACCTTTGGTATAGTAATAATCATTTTATCATAAATGGTGATTCCAAGGGAATATGAAAAGTAAGTACTATTCTTTGCAAGAAAAGTAGATAAAAATCTCACTTCTTATAAAAAGCACATCAGAAGACCATTGTGAAATTACATCATTTTCACTGTTGTTTTCAGTTTTATTAAAGGTCTAGGTCTAGAAACCTCAGCCTCTTCTATAAATGCATTCTAAAATCTGCAATTAATTTCACAAGGATGTAGAGGTTGCTTTACTGGGATCTCTATGCAACAATGAGGACACAGAATTAATGGATGCATCTTTCCTCAAATTTTCTGTTGGTGAGAATAATAGTCAATGGTACATTGCCTTCCCATTAGAGTTAGTAACCTCCAGAGAGACTGTGAAGGCAAGGAGCATTCTAGAGAGCTGCTATTTGACAAGGGTCATTGGTGAGTCTATGGAGGTTCTTCTCTGTGATTTCAGAGGGAAAATTTTACAAATGCTATAACCGCTTCTATGCTGTCAAGAGAGTCTGAGTTTTCATTTATGGATATATTAGAAGCTCACACCAGTGCTTGGCAGCTGATATATTTTAAGATTAAGTAAGAAAAGGCCTAAGATACAAACCAATCCCTACCAGGGGAGTACTACCTATTGTGTGAGTTCATTACTTGAGTGAATAACGGGAAATTGTTCAGCATCTGTGTTAGAATTGATAAGACAGACCATTTAATTTGAAAGTTCACATGCAGAAGATACACTACAACCACTTTTAATAAATACCATAAAGAACATTTGGAAAGCTAAGCTCTTAAGCATGTGAGGTCTACATATTTCAGTCGACACTTGAGGTGAAGAATAACATGCTTACATACAAGGAGATATATAATGTTACCCTAAACTCCAAGAATATCGTGGTATCTAGTTTTGTTTTAGTGTGAATGCCGATAGGATTTTGAAAGGATTTCAGTGCTGAGCAATATATTTATATAAGGATCAATTCAATGAAAAATTCAGCAAATATATACATGTTGCTTTAATGATGGAAATGAAAACACTAGAAATCATTTCTGCTCTTAATGTACTTTCAATAGGACAATTTTGAAGTAAGTTTTACTTACATACGGAGTATATCTTTGTAGTATTATTACTGATATGTAATTAATCGAATCAACTTTTCTTAGCTTGTTTTATAATGCACCTTTTGTTGTGAACTCTTTGAAACTGGAAACTATTAGAGTCATGATAATTTATCTTTTTATAACTATGCAAAATAAGTATGTTATAAATTACATTATTTTGTGTTTACACAAGAATTGATATTTCATATAGTATTCAAAATTATGAATTCTATCAAAAAATCAGTTTAATTGCTATTTAGTTTGAGACATCGTTACAAGATGTAAGATATACATCTGGAAAGTGTCACGACTATAATAGGAGTAAAAATTGGCCTCTGCTTCTGAATCATTTGAGGCATTTCATCAGTCTTTACTTCGATCTCATTTATTATACTGGAGAAGGTGAACATAATAAAGTAGAATTGTTAAACAATGGTTCTAGAACCCATAAGTATTCATAAATGCTTCTGGTTTTGAAAAAAATGACTTCATCTAGTATATAAGCTATTGTACGTAAATAAATTCATTCCAGTGTTGGTGGGTTGAGAGAGTCCATAGACTTTAAATGAATACTCAAGTAGCCCATTTCTTACTCAAAGCAACTGTTGAAAAAAAAAACTATGTACTTTGTAATCCTCTCTCTATATTATATTACTCTTACCTTTAAAAACTAATGACTTCTATGAAAATGAGTCAAATGTTCGAAGTAAAAACTGCTAAAGAAAATTGTGAAAAGAATATTGAAAATAATTACTACAAAAAAAGCACCTTGTTCTTGGTTCCAGGGAAATTTTTGGATAACTTCCAAAGTAGGAACACATTTGAAGTACTGTATACCCAAAATAGATTTTAAGATTAAAGGGCAAAGCCAAACACCTGACTCTCTCAGATTTTTAGAATTTCATATGAATTCATAAGGCTGAAAGACTACAGAAAAGATATTAAAGGCACTAGGAATGATAGATTATTAGGATTATTGTTAATAGAGGAATATTAGAACTACAATGACCAGTGCCTGTTTGTGAACTAAGTAAAATTAAAGACAGGTTTTGTAGGATTTCCTTGTGTCTGCTTCCATCCCTGGGAAGTCACTACACAATAGCCAGCAGTGTAGCTTCACAGAGGGAAGTGTAAGGCATGTGTCTATGGGTCCATGTGGGTTGTCAATTGGAGGCTTTTGAGAGCCAGTGTACAGAAGTACTGAAGTACAGAAGTACAGAATTCCTAGGAACACACGTCAAAGAATGAAACTTGGTTTATTGAGGGGACATGTCATATATATAGAGAAGAAATGTCTCTGGTACCCAGGGACATCAGGGGAAGCCCATTGGTTAGGACAGCGTAGGTATTACAGTCCTATTTACATGTTAGGGCTCTTAACCTGGACTTAGCTATTTTCCTGGTGACCAGAGGGAGAGATCTTAAATGGTCATATAGGGAGAATTAAGCCCAGATTCAGGTAAACAACTGTTAGGGTGCATGCATACATTTGAGGTGGTGGTACTTTGGTGTGAAAACAGGCAGCATTGTTTTCGGTTTGTCAGAACAGGGGGATGGGGGAATAATCAAACACCTTCTACTCTCAGAATGAGAATTCCAGTGTTCCAACCAAGCTTCTACCCCACTGCAGCTCCAGGAGAGCCCCACAAGGTTTAAGGAGAGGGGATCTAGTAGAGTCGCCATTTGATTTCAAATGTCCAGTAGCATTCCAGTATTTACCAAAGAACACTAGATATATTTAAGTATTACTAATATACACCGAGCTTAACTTAATTTGTTATAAACATTACTCATAAAGAAACATACAAAAAATTGTAAACTTACTCTTCACAATAATAGAAATGGTGATTCATTGAAGTCTGTTATTCTACTTAAATATAGAAAAGCAAAGTAAAATGTTTTCTGATAAATGTTATTTTGAATTCATTGCTGTAAATGTGTGCTCCCAATAACAAGAATAACACTGTGCAACTTGAGAAGCACAGTGAATTTAAGAAAAATTAATTACCTTGAAATTGAGAATTAGAGAAGTTAACTCTATAGGTTTGAGTTAGGCTTCTAAGTAATGAATAAATAATGTAATTATTACTAGGCTTATGATATGGTTTAAATCTTATCACATTTTTCATAAAATAAAGAAATTTAAACCCAACTTCAAACTCCTTAAACTCATGTTCCTGTGGTGAGAGTGTCACTGTAAAGTTACATTCTTCGTATGCTTTGTTAAAAACAAAAAAGTCCCCTCTTCATTAAACCCCAATTTTTTGATAGTTCTTTTAGCTATCAAGATATTATCTAGTTTACTGAAGCAGTGCTTATTAAATAGTTGGTGAAATATTGCCTATTTGGCAGCTAACTATCTGTGGAAACAGCACCCACTCTTAAGTCACCATGATAGGATTAAGGAGGTGACTGCTCCAATGCACTGAATAGAGTCCCTGCTGCTCTTAGAGGATAGTGGCAGCCATCTTGACTTCTGATTCATAAGTATGAAGTCCTGTTATTTTCAACTCTCTTTAAAGTTCAAAGTCTGAAGAAATGGAATGAAGGAATTATGTAATTATGTTTTTATTTATAAAATAGAAAAAGATTATTATTTTATATTATTATTATTTATTATTATTATTTATGTGAGTTTTTGAGACAGTGCTTTTCTGTGTAGCTTTGGCTTTCCTGAAGCTTACTCTGTACAGCATGCTAGCCTTGAACTCAGAGATCTACCTGCCTCTGTTTCCCTAGTTCTGGGATAAAAGGCATTGGCCTTATTAATATTAAAAAAAAACATTAAATTAAAGAAAAATGCAAACAATGACTCTCTCTATGTATTTTGCTTTGTAGGTGACATATTGCAAAGAATCATGTAAAATATATTATTGCAACAAACATTACTTCAACTATGTATGTACTTTAGGCAGTTGATAAGTTCTAGAATGATAATACAAGTTTTGTGGTTCATTTATTTCACGAGTTGTAGGGTTAAAATGGATTGAACATAGTTCCAGCATTAAAGATAGTACATAAAGTTGAATATAAACTCTTATTTCTTTGAATGCTATGTTATCCTAAAAAATGTCCCAAATATAAATAAGTGGTGATGGTAATGGCTTTCTGTTCTTGAATGTGAGTTTATATATTCCACATCAGTCCAAGAAGTGAGCATGATTTAGGATTTTAAATATCTAACCTCAAATTAAATGCAAATTCTAGAAGCTTTGTATGATAGTCTCTGGAAAGATACAAATACTAGTATTCTTGAGTGGTACTGTGTGTGTTAATGTGTGTGTGTGTGTGTGTGTGTGTGTGGTTTATATGTGGAGATTTTGTATGTATGATGTTGTTATGTTAGTGTATGCATATGTATATTTGGGAGAGTAGCACATCTCTACATGTGAAAGCATGCCAGTGTTCAACATTAGATGTCTTTCTCTAGCACTTTCCCCCTTATATTTTGGATGTTTTATTACATTTTATGTATTTTTAGTGTGTGTGTGTATGTATGTGTGTGTGTGTATGTGTGTGTACCTATGCATGCCCATACAGGCATCAGAAGATAACCTGCAAGAATTGGCCTTTCTCACCTGCTATTTCCAGGCATTGACCTGGATGTCAGTCTTGGTGTCAGGGCCCTTTATCTGCTGAACCATCTCAACAGCTCCCCACTTTATTTGGAAGGCTTGGGTTTCTCCCTGGACTAGAGCATGTTAATTTTACTAAAAATCCAGTAACTTGTTTCTTTGTTTTGTAGCAGTGATAGTGTTACAGAAACCTCTGACCACACCCAGATTTTCACATGGGTGCTGGGACCCTGAACTCAGGTCCTAGTTTGTATGTCAATTGCTTTACCAAGTGAGTCATTTCACCAGTTATGGGTTGCCATTTTGAATATGGTTCTCACTCCATTTCCACTAGACAAAATGCCAACAAAGAAGATAGTCATTCCACTGGACCTGGCTTTTAGGGACAGAACCATTTCTTATGTAATATCACCTAAAAGCTATCTAAATAGAGCTATGGATAGTGAAATGGTCAAGAACTCCTTTAGCATATCTGCCAAACCATGCAACATGCTTGTCAGAATATACAGTATGCTTAGCTACACACTAACTATTCTAAACTAAATTTATGCTTATGAAAATAAACCATTCCCATTGTGGGTAGACCTGATTTTACATTGTTGTAACAAGTGATGGTCATCCTCAGACCACTGGCCCAAATCTCATTTCATTAGGATACAGGTACATTTTTCCTTATGAAAAATATTAAAACCTTATGATGTTAAAAAGTGGTATTTTCAGCAACATGTTTCTGAGTATAAAATGTTGCTTTCTAAGAAATGATATTAGCTTTATGTAATTTGGCATTAAAGTATTAATTAGGATCACAGTTACAAAGTTGCAGCTGAGCGCTGGGCATTTTGCCACTCCAAATGCTATTCTCTAAAATAAATCTAGCTTAAAATTATTATTTTTACAGTAGGAGATGTAGCTGTAGCTCCTTACTATGAATTACGTTTATAATGTTATATTTTAAGAGTTGTTTGTGCCATGGTATTAGTAGGTTATCCATTTACAAGTCCTTATGGAATTGTGAGTGCTGAAATGAATCCACATTCCATATGTACCTGGAGAAGTGGCTTCGAATTATCACTTTTAGACTGGCTTTTAACTCCTGAAATATCATCCACTGACATCTTTGATGATATTCCACATAGGCATTTTGTAGTACATTGCAGACTTCTGAGGGATATGTTAATACCTGTTATCTTTGTGATACCAGCAGTTTGTCTTTTCGGTCTTAGGGTGGGGCTGGAGGGATCAATGGTTAAGAACATTTGGTATTCCTTTTCTCTGCAGTACTTGGTACTGATGTCTACTGGGCTTTTCCATCTAGCTCTGGATTTTATAACAGCTTCCTGTTGCATTTCCTTGACCTTTTCCTTTTATAAATCTGCTCCCAAATTTGAAATTAGTTTCCCATTTTAAATGTCTTTATTTCTTTCAAGGAGCTATGTTTGTGAATGTGTCCTAATATCTCAGTATTCAATCTATTATTATACTAACTGACCCATTTAAAATAAATCTCTTGTGCCAGGCACACTTGCAAAATATTCCATACATTTCCTGGCCCGTACTAATCTTGCAAATTGATGAGCATGAGAAAGGTTTCCTTCTTATTTTGTCATAGCCAATTTCTTTCATCAGAATCTTAAAGATTGTAGTAGAGAATTTTTCTTCTCGTTGGTTACATTTTATTATCTTCATTTGAAATGACTTTGAATACGATTTATTTCTAATTTCTAATTTCTTTCCCAGAAATTGCTGGGATAAAGACTGGTGGTTTCTATACCCTGCTTTTCTTTTATCCTCCCCTTTACTGAAAGTGTTTATCAGATATAAAAGCTGTTTGGAGAGTATCTTAGAATATTTTCAGTAAGAGGATAATATCTCGAATATACAGGCAGATACAAAAAAAAATGACCCAAGGTAACATTAATGGAGAATAAAGAAAATAAATACAATCAATTAAGCAAAGACTTGGTTCTTGAACAAGATAAATAAGGTGGAATGTAATCAACTAAACAAAAAGAAAAAAAAAGGAAAAAAAAAACAAAACAGGAATCACATGGTCATCTGAACAGATTCAGAACTGCTCAGTTCAAGGTCCGTTCATGTTACACATCCTAAAAAAAATGGAGCAGACTCAACAAATGTAAATATAATAAGTGTTATATAAAGCAAGATTAGTATTGTGAAATCACTATCTTGACTAAAGTAGTACAAAGGATTTATGGAGTATAGTTATAAAATCCAATTATATCCTACATAAAACCATGAAAAATACTACTAAAATTCATACTAATGAACAATGACTCAAAATAGACCAAAGAATCATAAACAGAATAGAAGACATGCTGGAGGCATGTCTGTATCCAGAATTATCCTACATATCAACAATAATAAAAACTGTACGCACAAAACCAGAACATGATAGGTTTCATCTCATGAACTCAGACTTAAATCCAAACAGAAACGTTGTTAAACAAAAATTAAGTAGACTTGTAAACAAGCAATAGAATAATAAAGAAAGAAACTCAGTAAGAGCAATAAGTCAATTCATCAAATCAGTACCATTATTCATAGCCTAGCCATGAACTTTCACTTTGAAGAGATAAATAGTAAGTATTGTAGATTTTATGATTCATGCATCCTATAGTTAATGACTGCCTCTGATTTTGGAAACTAGTTATATTACAGGGAAGAGCACATAGCCTAGTTATAGATGCAATATAAAATGGACAAATTCCATAGAACATATAAAATATGTATAGTACAGTAGAGGACCCAGAAATAAAATCACATCTTAATATTTGAAAATGATGTCAAAATACATATCCTCACATTTGGAGACATGCTTCCAAGTGATGTATTGTTCTAGCAGAGGACCAGTGGGTGTTTGGATCTCAACAATCACATCTGGAAGCCCATAAAAACTGTAATTTCAGAGCTAAGACATCTGATGCCCCAATTCTGACATTTGTGAGCACATGTGCACACACATGGGCACACATACATGCACATATAGTAAATCTTTAAGAAATTAAAGGAATATGATCTCTTCAAAACCAGTGCTAGGAAAACTACATACATACATTCTAAATGATCAAATTGGGTCTGAGTGCCTTAGTCTCCCCCCCCCCAAAAAAAACAAATAAAAATGGTTAAAGAAATTTGAAATTATTACAGACAAACATGAGTATAGTACTTCAATACAGGTATTGGTATTAGAAAGAACTCCAATAGCACAAAAATAATCATGAGAATTGATGAATGTAATCTCGTGGCATTTATACACCAAGAAGGAAATAATTATCAGAGGGAATAGACGGCCTTCAGTTTGGAAAGGAAAGTCATTACAAAGTATACAACAGATAACAGTTAATATCTAGCCTATATAAAGGACTATAAGTTACCTACCAAGAAAAGAAATATTCAAATTAAGAAATAGATTAATGAGTTGAATGGACATATCTGTAAAAATATAAATGATAACAAATTTTGAATAGATTTTCAATATATTTAGCTACATGAAAATAATACTTAAATTACTTTGCTATTCAATGTCACAAGAAAAAATAAATACTGGTAAGAATGTGGGGAAATAGAAAAATATTTATTTAATGCTGACATAACTATGAAATGAATAAGCCAATACAGAAATCAATAAGGAAGTTTCTCCAAAAAACTACAAATAAAATTATCTTATAATACATTTCTTTCACTATAGGCATAGATTTACAAAAAACTCTACTTCCTACAACAGCCATACAGTCACATCAACATTGTTGCATTAACTACAAAATTTGAGCAACAGAATCAATCTTGATGCACATCAACTGATGCTTGAGTTAAGACTGTATACTTATATACACAGTGAAAATTTTAATTTTAATTTTTAAGTTTTAAAAAATTTCATAGAATGTATTTGAGAATAGACTCTCTACTCCCCCAACTCCTCCTAGAAACTACTTCCCCTTTACCCACACTACTTGATATCTTCCTTCTTTCCTCATGTACTGATCTCACTAGAAAAATTAAAGCCAATTTTTAATTAATATAACATTATACTCTTTCTCTATAACCAAGAAAGTTTTAGCAAGTGACAGTGGTGAAACTCTTTATATTACTCAACTTCTTTCTGATCATATTCGGTTATTCATTCATACTAATCTTGATAATCATATTATTCCCTTCTATGACTCAGACAGCATGTGGCAGTTTAGAAGAAGATGCTTCATAATGTATATTTTGCATCCTTTCTTCCAGAGTGTGTGGCCTAGAAGTGAACCCTTATGTGAATGTGAGTGTTTCAGGTCTTCAGCAAAAAGGGTCCAATTTCATTCCATAAGAAGCAAGCAAGGGCTATATCAATAAGCTGGGTGGTTTAAGGAGTGACTTATCTACTTTTCCTTCTCTTATTGCTCAAAATTTTCAACAATGTTTTACTTTATGTATTAAATTTTTATTTGTGCATAATTTATAGATAAATATAGTAAGAATCTTGTATTCTTGTATCTTATATATAAAAATTTGTATTCTACCAGCTATGGTATGATGTTTTATCCCAGTTTTACTGGATAGAAATCTTTTTTATAGAAGCATAATAATTTTCCTGATCCAGCTTGTATCAAAGCTATATTTACATGATGGATGTCTTATGTGCCAAACGCTTCATCATTTTAGCACACAAGTATTTGCCTGAAAATGCTGGTTACTAAAGAGATAGCAGTAGTTTTTTTTTTTCAATACTTTATCAAGTCACATTCTTTTGTAACACAAATCTCTTTTTAATAAAACAAGTTTTTATTTATAGAAAAAATCCAGATCAATTGCTTAATGCCAAATGTGTATTTTCCTGTTTTCCTACTGAATATTAGTACATTAAAGTTAAATTAAATTCATTAGCTTTGAGAGAAACTTCCCCCGTCACATACACACACACACACACACACACACACACACACACACACATTTTAATATATATTTGTATTTTGTTATAACATATATTTATAAAGCATTTTAATTAATGTTTTGTACTATAAGTTTTGTTTATATGTCTATTTTATTAAATTAGTCTCAAATTATGAAAAAATTAATTGTGTATGGATGCTATGTGTCATTACCCCCAGACCAAACAGAGCCCCAAAAGTCAATAAAAGAATAAACACAACAACAAGATCAGTCAATACATCATGATAAATTGATTTATAGTTTGTCTTAGTTTACTATTACTGTGACAGCAAAACATGACTAGGGTAAATTGCAGCAGTAAGAATTTATTTGAGGATTGTAATTTCACAGGTTAGGGGCCCCGATCTTCACAATTGGGAGCATGAAAGCTTGTAGGAACACATGTCACGGTAGCAGTAGCTGAGCACTCATGTCTTGAGGCAGAAGCATGAGGCAGAGACACAGAGACTGTGAATGGCATGTCATGGCCCACCTTCAGTGACACACCTCTCCCATAAAGCCTACACCTCCTAATCCTTCCCAATTTCAGTAATTGGAGACCAAATATTTAAATATATGAACCTATTTGGTCCATTCTCATTCAAATCATGACATAGTTCTATAATTTTCAAAAGTAGTAACTATGGAACGATTATAAGATTCAGAAACGGTAGCATTGTAGAAATGATATATATTTCATTGAAAGGCAAAAAAAGTTATATTTCCATGGAAAGGCTGAATGTGAAACATTTTAGTAATATGTGAAAGAGTTGGGGAAAGAGAAACCAGTGTCTCTAGGGAATTCAATGATATTTTTCTTTCATAAATTCAAGGCTTAAAGAGGCAGATTCTGGTACTGATCTGACAAATACAAATAATGATGAGAATGAAATAATTGATAAGGTGACAACAGGTATTGTCAGAGGTTAGAATATTCAATTTTAATAATTATCATGGTCCAAGTGTTGGTCAACAAGCCCTGCCTCACAGAACTGTAAACTCTTAAATCAATACTGAAATCCTAAGAGTAAATAAAGTGGAAACTATTAAACAGAAAAAAAATCAGAACCTGAGAGTAATTATTTCAATGAAGATTTATGACTTCTTTCTCAGTTTTAATAAATTGAAGAAGTAGCTGCATCTCTAGAAAGAAGGATGGTGGAAAACCAAATGAATAGATCATCTTTGGGGGAAATATCAGTCAAATAAGAAAGACCTCATTGCAATTTGCATGGGTGATTTGAACCAGGTGAAAGAGAATAGCCAAATATTGCAAGTTTCATATGCCAATATCTCAGAGAGGCCAGAGCTATTTTACAGATGTAAAGGATATGAAATGATTATTACTCTGTCACATCTACACTTAGTTTTGTAGTTATACATCTCAAAAAGCAGTACTGGGCAGTGAGTACTGATACTGAATACCAGTACTCAGGAGGCAGAGGATCTCTTTGAGTTTGGGGTCACAGTGGTCTACAGAGTGAATTACAGGACAACCAGAATTACAACAGGGAAACCCTGCCTTGAGAGAAAGAAAACATAGATGAGTTCTTAAAAAATGGTAAATTACTGAAAATACAATCAAATACTCAAATGCAACATTTTACTAGAGACTTTAGATTTACCTATTTAATAAATTCATTATTTTTGTTATTTGTTTTGTTTTCTTTTATGTTTTGGTTTTGGTTTTGGTTTTTTTGTTTGTTTGTTTTGTTTTTGAAACAAATTTTCTCTGTTGTGACTCTGGCTTTCCTGGAACTCACTCTGTCAACCAGCCTGGCCTCAAATTCACAGAGATCTGCCTACCACTGCATCCCAAGTGCTGGAATATAAGGTATGTGCCACCATAGCCTGGCTCTCATTGTTTTCTTGCTTCATCAAAATATAAAATCAGAAAAATTGTTCTTTCCTATGCAATTATTAATTGAAATTCCCATGGGGAAGTTGCAATTACAAATGCTTCTGACCAAATAAAACTTCACTGATGTTGAGAAGTTAAAGTGCTGCAGGTCTGGAGTTACCTTTAACTTTATAACCATTTATTATACACCTCTGTACTTGTGATTATTGTATAAAAGCATTGAAATCCATTAACAAATCCTTGAGTTCACCATCACAGACCTAAGATTTATTACATTAAGATTTATTACATTGAATTTGAGGTCATCTGAATCTTTGTTCCTAAACCATAGTCACTCATCTCCCTTTAGGTGAGAGTTATGCTTTTACATTAACAGAACTAACAATTACATTATCTTAATTTTACAGGTAGTTGTATGTCCTACTTTCTATTATACTACAACCCTAAGATACTTGAATGACATGCATATATGGTCCACTATGACACATGTTCATTACAATAATGATAGATCCTTTGTTGGCCTTCATGGTTATGGTATTATATCTGTGCTGAGAGGTTTGCTAAGAAACACCCATGTTTAAAGGTGGACATTTAACCCATGCATATTTGGTGCCTTTACATACTTAAAAAAACTTGCAAAAATCCTTGACTGTGACTGTTTTTAGATATCATATTCAAAATATCTGTTTACTGTATCTGTTCTTCCTCCAAATAGAAAAGAAACAAACACTCCTCAATTCACAACAATGATTGACAGATATTTCCATATGAGTATGCTAATATGCAAAACCTGAGTTCAACTTATAGATACTTAATTTCATTGAATTTTGTAATATAAATAAGTATGTGCAGCTATTCTATAAGGGTTCATAAGGCAAAGAGCTTGAAAGTCAGTAAGGAAACAATATTTTGGGCAAGAAACCTGCTTTTCATTTTGTGATAAATACTGAGTCAGATTTGAATATGTGACAGTCAAAGATAAGAGGCAAATATCCTGAATGTCATTAGGTCGTGATATGGAGGATAAAACATGAAGTAATAAAGCCAATGTGTTGTGAGAGAAGAATATATTTAAATTATATGAAAATGATAAACTGTCTATCATGTGTCATTGCCTCTGAAAAGATATTCTCCATAGAAGAGACATTGATAATTAAGTATACAAATCTCCAAAGATAGTGATATCATTAAGACACTAATAACCAGAAAATACCCTCAATAACTTAATATAACAAAAGTGGCCATGGGAAGAAAGATTAGCCATTGATATAACTTTACAGTTTACAAATACAATACATAATACCAGGAATAAATAGCAATAACAAATAACTCAAATTGAAGTCTCCCTAATGTCAACGTACTCTGTATGCTTGGCAAATATGTTATTAGTTTTGAGTTATTCTAAAAAAATACATCAGATGTTTATTCTAACATACATACAAATATATTATAAATGCTAAATTTTTCCTGTGAACTGCAGGTTATTTTCTGACAATCTTTTAGTTCAGAAGGATAATGGAATATTTGATGTATTGACAATGTAAACCTCAGAGTTTTATATCAAACCAGGATGACCATTTAAAATGAACAAGTTAGTTGAGTGTAGTGACACATGACTTTAATCTCAGAACTTGGGAGACAGAAGTGGGTGAATCTCTATATGTTTATGGCAGCCAAGTCTACATAGTGACTTCAAGGACAGACATGGATACATTGTGAGCCCTATCCCACTAAACAAAAAGAAGAAGAGGAAAAGGAAGAGACAGAAGAGATAGAAGGAAGAAGAAAAGAAGGAGGAGGATGAGATGGAGGAGGAGAAGAAGAGAAAGAAGAAGAAATTGTTAAGTAAGTACATTACTATTCAATATATTTGTATCTAAATACTGTTTAAGAATAGCATCCAAGAAAATATCTGGTGAAATTGGAAAGGATTTCAGGATGCATAATAGTGAATTGGACAAATGCAACAGCTTTACAGTTTCTGCCCCAAGGAAAAAAACATGGATATGAGAAAGAGATGAAAGCAAGAAGGCCCCATTTTAATATCATCCCTAATGACCTATGAAGTATAGTATAAAATTGGTTCACACATATGTTGACTATGTCACTTTTGTTGAAAAACATATAATCAGATGATTGCCTGTATATTCTTCTACCTTGTTACTTTGAACATTTTATACCTAGTGACTCAGGGACAGAAAAAAATGTCACTGCCTTTTGCAGTTGTTTTTTATTTTGTTGACAAATGACCATGAAAAGTTGATGTATTTGTTATTCAATAAATGTAGAAAAGTATTTACACAAGCTGACTTGAAGTTTTTTAGGACTCCACATCACAACTGGTGATATAACTAGAAAATCTCACGTGAATCTGTCAGCATTTTCTGTGGCTCAGTCATCTTGATATTGAAGTTCTATGTTACATCAACAGGTAATCTGCCAAAGTCAGAGAAAAGATATACCACCAGAGAAGGAATACCATTGAAGAGTATGTCTAGAATGGACAGTGTAGGATGGCAGCAATGACTATTAATCAATATAACAGAGACAAATTGAATTTATATGTGTTGAAGTACATAGCACAGGACTTCCTCTTTTAAATTATGTATCAAGAAAATATTTTAATTAGAAGCCAATCCCAAGGAGAGACACAGAATTAATTCATGTGTTAGGTATAAGTCACCATGGGAGATGTGATACCCAGATCAAGAAAGGATATGCACATTAGTGTCATAAGCAGATTATGATATTTAGCTTCCACAAACTGTGTCCTTCCTGAAACTACCAGCCTTAACTGAAGTCACCCTTTCTAGGGAGTACTGAGTCTAGTGACTAAGCAAGTCTTGGATGTAAAGATCTGGTTATATCAGTCCCAGAAATAAAAACACTGATGGAAATCTTTTTCTCCGGAGCTTCTCATACATGTTACCCATCTTTATACATACCTGATATCCCAGTCTCCATTTAGTAAAACAAAGTAGACTGCTATATATACATTGATGTTTGCAAAGAATACTCTAGGCAGATGATCTGCATTATATCTGAAAGTAAAATTTATTTCTTGACAAGAAGCTTGGTGTTATTATCATTTTCCTATAAAATATTGTCTTAATGAGAGTTCTCTTGAATGTCTCTGGCTATTGCTCATTTGTCCTAATTAACTGGACAAGAACTAATTATGAATATCCAATAATAAAACACGATAATAATTACATTCTCAATTCTTTTGTGTTTCTATAAATACTTTTTTATATTCTAATCTCCCACCTTAATTCTATCTCATGTTAGAGCTGTCATGCTTATGCGTCTTTGTCAGATGTTTAATGACTACAGAGTCACATTTTTGAGCTGAATAATAGACCCTCATCAGACAAGTTCTACTGGCAACATATGTTTTATCTCTATGAAGAATGAAGCTAAATGAGGATACACTGCCATTTAATGTAAATTGGTAAACTAAATCAAATGCAAATGACATGCCTTTAAACCAAAGCACCTTATTTTGAAAAGAGAATTTTTATTTGTATCTGGGGTACTTGTTAATTGTGCAATAAGTTATGTTCAGTATTTCAATATCTATAATAGCTGTTTTAATGCTTGTTTTATTGTCTTCTAAATGTTGTCATATTCATGTTTTACATTTACATTAAGAAATAGGAATATATGTGTCTACAGATATTCCTGTCATTTGCATAAATGTCCAAAGATGTCCATATATTAAATGATAATTCCTTAGCAATGATGTTACCATGATGTAACAGAATCTTTAGGAGGGGAAATCTACTTAGAGTTCTCTTGTTCATCGATCTAAAGCCAAATAGGCAGGCTTAGCCATGTACTCTTGCCACACTCTAACTTAGAATAGATCAGAAATTAAAGTGGCAGTAAATAATGGAAGGAGACTTCCAAAGTTTTGTTTAACAAGAACATTGTTTTTCCTCAGTTTGAGTTTATTGCATCATTTCCCGACCCTACCCCACCCCCATGAGGAAGAGAGAACTCAGGTATATATTAGGAATTATTAGATGCTTCATTTTTGCATTTTGTATTTCTGGCTTCTTTATTGAAAACCAAATGTCCATAATTGTATGGAATTATATCTAGAGCTCTGATTTTGTTCCATTGATCATTGTGACTGTTTTAATGTCAAAACCTGCAGTTCTGTAGTACAGCTAGAAATCAAAAATAGTGCTAGCACAGGAAATTATTTTATTGCTCAAGGTTATTTTAGCTATCATTGATTTTTTTTTGTTTTGTTCTCCATATGAAGTTGAGTATTGTCCTTTGAAGATCTGTAAAGAATTGTATTGGGATTTCAATACAGATTACGTTGAATATATGCATTGCATTTGGTAAAATGGCCATTTTTAATATGTTAATCATACGAATACAAAAATAAGGGAGAGCTCTCCATATTCTGAGATCTTCATTTCTTTAAAGACTTGGAGTTTCTGTCATACAAGTCTTTTGCTTGCTTGGTTAGAGTTATCCCCAGATATTTTATGTTATTTGCGGTGAATATTGTAAAGGGTATTGCCTCCATGATTCTTCTGTAGTCCATTTGTCATTTATATATAGGAGGGCTACTGTTTTTTGTTTTTTTTTTAGTTGATTTTATAGTCAGGGACTTCACAGAATTTGTTTATTATCTGTAGGAGTTCCCTGATGGAATTTTTGTTGTCACTTAGGTATACTATCATATCATCTCCAAATACTGATAACTTGACATCTTTCTTTCCAATTTATATATCCTTGATCTTCTTTTGTTGTCTTATTGCACTAGCTAAAACTTCAAGTACTACATTAAATAGGTATGGAGAGAGTGGACAACCTTGTCTTGTTCCCAGTTTTAGTGGAATTGCTATAAACTGCCTTTATTATGTTTTGGTATGTTCCTTGTATCCTTAATTTCTTCAATACTTTTATCATGAAGGGGTATTTGATATTGTCAAAGCTTTTTCAGCATCTAATAAAATGAGCATTGTCTGCTTCCCAGCTGATTCCACCTCACTTCTGTCTACATTGTGTTTCTATATTGCTTCCTTTTCTGTACCCTGAACTCTGACTCTACTCTCTGCTTCTCCTTCTGAGCTCTGCCTCAGCCTCCCAAGTGCTAGGATTAAAGGCCTACACTACCATTGACTTCAGAATTGGGAATAAAAGTGTGTTCTTCACTGGGATTAAAAGTGTGTACTAACATTCTTTCTACTCCAAAGCAGACAGGCTACTGGATTAAAAGATTGTACATTCCCCTACATCATCCATCTTTTTGTTTAAGCTATAAATTGTGCTGTGAAAATAGCTTTAATAGTTTAACTATCTCAATAGCTTATTTGTTTGAGTTCAAAGTTCAATAGACTGCTTGTATTAGTCCCATGAACTTAACATTCTGAATGTTCTTTTGAAGATCACTTCAATCATAGCATCAGTCATCAATGTGATAATTTTTAGCAAGTGTCTATTTCAGAATCAAGGTCTTCCAGTCAGATGAACTATAGTCTCTCTTTCTTCAGCCAGTTTCTTGCACTGTTGCTGTGTAGGGGGAACAGCTTTTTTTATTGCCTATGTTACTGTCTTTCTGCACCTCTTTCTTCCCTAAGTAATACCTATCATGTTAGCAGTTAGTATCTAGGAAGCTACTCTTACTCAAATTGAATCTTTATCAATTTAGATGGAACCCACAGTTATCCATCTCCTGTGGAAATATGTGCAAACCTCTTACCGAATGCAACACATTCCCTGACTTCCATTCTCATGTTAACACACCCTGATTGTATACAAGATGGTATAATTCAGCAATTTTTTCTGCAGTCCAGTGTCTTTCAGCAGCTGTATTCTATAAGTTAATGTTTCACATTAGAAAACATCCACTAAACAAAAAGAAATCAAAATAAAATATGTTAGTTGGTGTTGTACAGGCATATATGAAGTGTTATCTAAAATTTTGAATTTATCTATGAAAATAGGCCTTACTAAACATTATGAATTTGTGTGCAAGTGCGTGCTATGAAAATTGTATCAGAAAAGCATATATCTAGAAGCACTTTTTATTTTAGAAAATCTGACATTTAGCTAGTGGTTAAATAATTCAAATGTCCACTTGTCTATTTTTTCAAAATGATTTCTATTATTTACATACTATCCTGACTACTATTAACAAAAGTCCACTGCATGTCAGGGAAATATTTTCTGAAAGAATATTCATCATCAAATACATTATGAGAATATTTGTCAAAAGAACCTTTAACAATTGACTTTTCAATAAAGGTAAATATGACAATCTCTCACCCTATGCTTCTTTTGCTAAGGCTTTCATCAGAGAGCAAGATGTCATTAGGGATGTTTTCATGTGATACCTCTCTCCTCAACTTGCTGCTTTCTTCCTGTTCGCAAGGCCTTCATGCCCCTTATATATTCACACCCTAAATTTTTCTCAAAGGACTCCAAATTTGACTGGCTGTAATCCTACATACTGACCTCATTTTAACTTAGTTACTTCCTCATCAACCCTGTGTCTAATAGAGCTGTAACTTGAAGTGCTAAGTTTATAAGTTTAAGAGATATGAGAAGGCTCAGTTCACTTTAAACAGCCAGGTCCTTATGATAGAATCCACTGCCATCCTGAACCACTCTATGATGGGACTTCTTCACACTCGGATCTAGCACTGCCACTTTTGAAGTTCTTTGTATGTGTCATTAAAATACAATTTAAATGTTACTTCTAAGTTAGAATTTCCATAATGACAGCTAAAGTAGAAATTACTCTCTCTTAAAATGTTACTTGGATTTTCCACATTAATGCAGAATGAACTTTTCTTGGTGGTTATCTTAGAAGTTGTTTCAATTTCATATAAGTGGCAGTAGGAAGATAGAGACAGAGGGGATGAGAAAAAGGATTACATTTTATATTCATGACTAAAATATACCTGGCACATAAAGCAAGCAGCAAGGTAAATAATCCAATACTTCAATCAATCAATGTAATTAAGTAGTCCCCAAAGCTTTGTTTTTTTTTAAGTTAAATGAAAATTCATAACAAATATTTTAATGTAACAAGAAATTATTTTATTTTTTTAACAAGAAGTTTTTTAAACAAAAAGTATATTTTTTATAGAAACAAATTAGCATGATGTTTGTTCAGTAGTTTTATAATTCTGATTACTTTCACTGTGATTATGATGATGCTTATACCTGTGAACTGTGTAAATGGAGTGTTATTTTCTCATTGAAAAACAAACTATGGTTGCAGGGGTTCAAGTTAAGTCTTACAAATCATAAGCAACACTGGCAGAAAAGCCAGGACATGAACTTTTGTGTTCTTCAAAACCAAGTGCTCATTGAGCTCTGAAATGTCTTATTTCAATGAATTTGTATTTAATTTTTTATCTTGATCAAAAAATTTGAAATAATGTTTTTTTAATTGCTCATTCCAGAGTTATAGCATTAATGGTATGAGATTTCAACAAAATGGAAAAGACTAACCAACATAAAAGATATTGGTTTGAAATTACAGGACAAGAATACATTGTATACATGCATGAAATTCTTAATGAATAAATGTATTTTAAAAGATTACCATTATTCAGCATATATATATATATATATATATATATATATATATATATAGATAGAGAGAGAGAGAGAGAGAGAGAGAGCGCATTTTAAAACCTCAATAGACTGTAGCTCACTATAGCTCACACTGGAAATCATAAACTAATACACTTATCTTAAAAGAAGAAATAGAAACTAGCTTAAAGTTATACATAACTTCCTTCTAAAAGTGAAGGAACACTTTGGTTATTGGATCCTCCAAGTGTGCGTTCTTTGAGTATGATTTGATACTGTTGGATAAAGTTTTTAAGGCCTATAGTTCAGGCCAAGATGTTGATATTGCACGTTGAAACGTTTTCTGGATTTTTCCATCTATTAAAAGGATTCATATTCTCAAAATGTGAAAACAATCTTTTTTAAATAAATTTAACAGATACATTAGTATTGTACATGTTTATGTTATACTTGGTAATGTTTAAAATATATAAATATTATAAATATATAAATATACGCATATATGTATATACATGTATATATATACAAATATGCATATATTAATTACTTACTTAAGTAAGTGACTTAAAGAATTTCCTAGTAGACGACAAATAACTTGTAAGATAAGGAGACTGATAAATGCAAATACAACTTTCAGTTGACACTTTTTCTGTTTAGAGGACCTCCTCATCTGTCACTGACACCTGTCACTGACAGAAGCTTCTGAAGCTTCTGAAGAAAGACATAGGGAGAGGGAAAACTGCAATGTTCTCATGGCAGGAGGAACTCACATATCAATAGATTCTGTGCAGTGAATTATCTGTATAAATTTTATATTGGTCCACACATTCAATTTATGTTGAGGCTATGTGGCTGCAATAGTATCATAAAGTAAATCCACATTTGGGCTTCATAGTAAACTCACTAATGGATGTGTTGAGAAATAGAAGTATCTGAGTGCAGAAGAAATCAAAACCAGGCTATTGAATAACAGGGCTATTACATGAATAGCAACATGAAATTCATCACTAAATATAAGTAGGACTAATACATAATCCAGTATCTCTTTTTGTGTATATATAATTAAAACAATTCATATCCAGAATTTAAAGAGATCTGAGTCTTCCTATGTTCATTGCAATACTGCTCAGAACATCCAAGATATTTGTAAAGAATCTGGGTGTGTATACATTGATAAGGCACTTGAAGGAGTACAATTCTGTCAAGAGAAGAAAATCTCAATATGTGATAGAGCATGTAAACTTTAAGGTTATTATATGAAACGCAATAAGATAATCACAGAAGAGCCTAGTTGAATTCTACTTACATGAGGTATCCTTTTGAATTTGTGGTGCTAAATATAGTTTCTTGTGTAATATAAAAGGTTCATAAATTCTACTTTCTGTCAGTTGAATTTCCACCTAAGTAATGTTTTAATACAAGTATGGCCTCACTACTCATTACAATTTACCAAAAACTAATCCCTTGACTTTTCACTATTTATATTGTATTATTTCAAAGGACTGACACACTCCTTAATTTTAATGTGACCATTTTTATAATGCATGATCATTCTAAGAACATTAGAATTAAAATAAAATTTGATTTATACACCAACTTGCTCAATTAGTGTAATTTAATTTGGAACTGGTTTTTCAGTTTTAAATATATTTATTCAGGGAAAAGTAATTACAGAATAAAATCTATTTTGGAAAGTGTTCATTTTACTTAATTGACATAATTAAGTTCTTTTAAGTCATTTATTTGTGATATTTTGGTTATCAGAGGAAAGTATATATTTAGTAGAGTGAATTATTCATATGATCTTTCCCACTATTCTGTGATGCACAGTGTTTTGCATTCATTTTCTTGTGTTGAATTTGCAAATAAAAATGTTGAAAAAGAAAGTTCCATTAGATTGCATGCCTACCTTATTTCAAATAAATGGTATATTAAAGTATATGTTAATGTCACAATTGCTCTTGAGTTCTTGTTTTGCTTTCTTTTGTTGATCTATGTTCCACGTTAGATTGCTTCAGTTATCATTAGTACATATTGTTATTGTTCTGCCAAGAACTGAATTAATAGGTTTAAATCCCTGCTGTATGTAATATGCATAATTTACTAATTCTTTCAACTTCGTAATGTGTTACCTACCTAAAAATCCTCTGCCTGCTACTTTAAAGAAAGTAAGTTACTTCATAGCTGTAACAATAAATGTTTAAGGTAACTATGCTTTCCTTTCTTTTTCAAAATCTAAGTAGATACAGTGATAATCATGGCTATTTCAAAGCACTCTATAGTTCTCTAAGGCTGTTTTGCTTGTGACCTAATATCAATGGCTATGGTTATAAATAGGCAAAAAGAGCTTGAAAATATATTGAATAACAGTCAAGCTTTGAGGTTATGAATTTAATCAAATATGGCAACTATTTATTAATATGAGCAGTATGTTAAGAAGGCAGATATTAATTCAAACCCGAACTACTTGATTCTCATGTATTTAATTATGGTATTTTATTGCTGTTGTGTAACAGTTTTCACCAGGTTGAAATTTTTTTTTCCTCTGAGGAATCTCTTTAAGCCAGAAGGTAAAAAACTAGATATATTTCCAGGAACTCTCTGAAACTAAACAGATTCAGTATGCCCCTCCCTTACTCCCAGGGGGAAACAATAAGGCTGTTGAGGGTCACTTTTAGATAAGCCAAGCTAAAAGAAGACTATGGGACCAGCCCAGTTTCCTGGAAGAAACAGAAATCCATCAGCTGCCAACTGAATAATTTTAACAGGACATTTCTCTGTCTGTTGAGCTACCTGCAGGCTGTGCAAACTGCTTCAGGTTCCCAGCTTTTGTGAGCTATCACCCATACTGTAATTGGCTTTGGTGATACCACTATCTTTGAGTCATTTATGTTTCTGCAATTAACCTGGCCACTCATATTCCTGTAAGAAACCAAAAAAAAAAATTTGGTTCACCAAGTTTATGATGTCTTAGGATTTTATTGCTGTAAAGAGATACCATGACCATGCCAACTCTTATAAAGGAAAATATTTAACTGGGGCTGGGTTTACAGTTCAGAGGTTCAATCCAGTATTAGCATGGTAGAAAGCATGGCAGCAAGGAGGCAGAAATGGTGCTGGAGAAGGAGCCTCCAGTTCTACATCTCGATCAAAAAGCAGTAGGAAGAGAGAGTGACAATGGGACTGGCTTGATTTTCTGAAAACTCAAAGCCCTCTCTCTGTGACACACGTCTTCTAATAAGGCCACATAACAGTCATAACAGTGCCATTCACCATGAGCCTATGGGAATTTTTCAGAGAAAGCATCACAGTGATATCCAAACTTTGTTCTGTTGTGGTCTCCCTATCTGGGGTGAATAGACATGTGTATTGAATCTACCCAGAAAAATGTTTGTTATAACAATTACTAAGAACTCAGATATTACTGCTACAAGTTTTGTTTGTTTTTTTTTTTAAAGATTTTACTTGTGAAGCTGGCAAGTATAATCCCCCTGAGTAATAGAAAAGACAGTCAGAAGCTGATGGTGTTGCTAACAAGTGATTTGAGGATAGATAACATCAAATTTCAGATAAGGAAAATACATGTGGTAGTTATATCTTTCATGTTGAATAAAATTTTTGAATGTTATAATTATTCATGGATGCTGTACTTCTTGTATGTGTGTGGTGTGTTATTTGTTTTGGTATGTTGTATGTGAACCCTGAGCTAGTTCTACACCACCACTGAGCCATAGATCTAATCCTTAGTTTTCTGAGCCCCAAATATAATGATGTAGCTCAGATTGGCCTAGATGTTATAGGGTATCCTGAGTCAGCTTCAAGTCATGATTCTCTTTCCTTGTATTCAAACTGGTGGGAATATAAGAGTACATGACACAGATGGTTTCTTTACTTTCTCTCTCTCAGCTCTATCATAGTTTAGGGATACTATCTGCTTAGGAAATGATTGCTTCCTAAAACAATTTAAGTTTTAACTGGCCTCAAACTTGCAGACATCTTCCTGAGTGATGGGAATAAAGTCTTGTACCACCGTCCCCCGGCTTATAGTACGTCTTTTTGTTTCATTTATGTGGAATGAGACACAAAACTTGTATTTCCTTCAGTATCCAAGATAGTCAAATTTACCATTCAGCCATTAAATAGTAAGGAACGTCAAACAATGGGAGCTACAACTGATGCCTATTCTTAAAATTTTCAGATTGGCAGAATGACTTGTTTGCTCTCAGCTGAGATTAAGGAAAACTACAAAATTGGTCCTTCTTATTTTAGAGCTTGGTTCTATGTTGTTTGTTGAGTTTAGTCTGTTTCTTCTCATTTGTCGTATAAAGAGCCACGAGGGGAAGATTCAATTCATGGTGTTTGCCAACAGCATATGACTCCAAGCAAGCTGTGTAAGAATACTGTGCTTATCTTGCATCAGCTTCTGCACAGTATTCATCTGTCAAGGGTTAGGGTTAGGGTTAGGGTTAGTTACCTGGATGACACCACACCATTGCAAGAGACAATGACTAAACTTATGCTAGACAATATTTCATCTATAAAATCATAAAAAATAGGAATCAAGAGACATTTTCCTTGATGTGTATTTCATTATTATTTCATTATTTCATTGTTTTATTATTTTATTATTCATTATTTCATAATTATTCTAATATTTAAATTAGTTGACAAATTGAAATAAACTAGAAGATAAAGCCATTAACACTAGAAACATGGGCTGAACTATCATCCCAATATTATTAAAATTGCTCTAAGTAGGAATGAAAGAAGCAAAATTGTTTCAGTGAATTTAGACTGAGTATACTCTACTTATTTTGGATAAAGGAGAATTAAGGTCAATATATAAGAATTGGACAGTAAAGTATAAGTAATCATCTTCATTGTCATCAGATAAGCATGAATAATATAGACTATTTTTATATCTTTTGTTAAATCATACGAGAGCCAAATATTTGGAATGTATCAGCAATATAAGAATGAGCAACAATAAAATAGTTATAATTTGAATTTTCTCACCTTTGTAGAATTGATAGAGGATTTGTTATGACTTCACTTATAATGGGGAAGCTCTGTGTCTTTTTCATGGAAATTTCATAGGTACCAATAAAGTTATTAACAATAAATACAGGAGCAAAAAAGGTTGTGAAACAAAAAAGTGACTGGCTTTTGAAGTATTACAATCATCTTACATAAAAAATCCTACTTTCAAGTTCATCATTTTCTTATTTTGTATATATTTTCTATTTTCTATTAATTTACAGGAAAAATGGATTTATCTAAAATATACTGATTGTAAGCGCCGTATATCTATTGGAGTGATCCATTTATGCTTTACATACAGTGGATCATGAGAGGAAAATATATAAGATGACCTTTTAAAAAGTTAATTTATTTTACAAAATAATATTGTACTTGTGAATCAACTTTAACTGTGAAAATTTTGCTACAGTATTGTATATAGTAAAAATATCTGAGAATTCCCAATGTACACAACATGCACACTTATAGAAGTCCTCTAGGTATACACAGTATGTCTTAATTAACTGGTGAAGCCATGAAAAGAAGAAAAAACAAAGGGTCACTAGCTAATAGCTGCAAGAGCAAGTCTTCATTGAGCAATTGCTGCTATCAGAAAAACGTGTACTGTATACACAGTACAAACTGCACTGTATACCACACAATTCAGACATGTGTGCATTAATAGACTATCCTCATCTAGTTGTGACTGTAACTAACACACATAAATGACTGACAGTTTAAATATATTATAAAGAAATAATTCAAATTATACGGGGATTATTTGTATTCTTTATAAGACGAAAAATTAGCAGAACAAACTAAATGGGATTTATTTGTAGAAGAAAGTTTATCAATTAATATCTACTTATTTCAAATCAGAGAGGGGTATAAAGTTAATGAAGGAATTTTCATGAGTTTGAGTCAATATTAGGCTAGTTTAGTGAAAGGATGAATGAATTTAACAATGAAGAAATAACTCAGTGGGAAAGTATATGTCATCTACATATTGTATTAAAATGCATAAGTATGTAACAGTGCAGCCTAAAGCATTTGATATTTTATGAAAGTCAATCAATAGTTTCCTTTGATAAGATTTGCCCCCACTGATCTTAAATGGGGTAGTTTAGCATTAACGGCTAAAGTTAATGAAATAATGGAATTTACTTGACCAACTGTGTCTAATTAAACATATAGCCAGATGTCAATTTGCAGTTCACTTGGAATGCAATCACAGTTAAATGATACACTATTTATTTCATTCTGTTTATGTTAATGCCTTAATATGATTTCATGTTTCTGTTTATAAAATTTTGTATTATGCTGTAACATGGATTTACGAGTAATTATTATAAACATTACATCCATGAACTAATAAAAAACTGACATCTAAAAGTTAGAATATAATCTACTAGCTATATCCATGAAAATTATTAATAATCAAGGCTATTTAAAGTCCTACCTAGAAAGTTACATTGATAACTATTTCTTAGGTGACTTATGTACACAATAATTATACAGCTGTTGAAATATATGTTGCTGCAAATGTAAGTAGATGTCACTTTTCATTTTCTACTGATGAGTTCTACATTTGGGAATGAAAAATATTTCCATAATATATATATCCTCATGTTCAAAATTCAATTTAATCAGTATCTTTTATGATATAAAATAACATTTTGCAAAAGGATAACCATTGCTTCAATTTTGAATTCCGGAATCAATAAAGGACCCTCATCTCTCATATTTATTACTTCCTTGTCATTTCTTATAATTTGATAATCCAAATAAGATGATCTCTCGTGAATTTATTTTGTTTTTTGCATACCAGGAAGTTATTGACAATTGTTTTTCATAATTTGTTCATTTGATGATATTCTGTAAATAGTTTTAATGTATTGAACATTTAAATGTTTTAATAATTTAAATTCTAACATTTAATTTTATGTACCATAAAATAGAGATAAAATCAATTATATGTATAAGTTATAACATTTAAATTTGCAAAATAGTTAAATTATATATATATATAAGAGAGAGAGAGAGAAGTGCTATTGTAATATTTTTTCAATTGCATATTATATAAAAAATTCTCCACCATGATCTCAAGATGTTTTGAATTCACTATTTAATCTAAAATTTAGTGATATTTTACTCTCTCCCATTCTTTCTGAATGACCATCGTACACCTCCTATTAGAAGTTCCCCAAATTTCCCTGACTCTGCTTCATAGAGCTCTTTCTCCTGCTGCCCCATGGTTACTTTTACCTTTACTGTTATTCATGGTCATATACTAACCTCTAATATTTCAGCGCTGGAATAAACAGATAAGAGAGAATATGCAGCAGTAGCATTTCTGGATGTGGATTACCCCACTAAGTATAATATTTTCTAGTTTGATCCATTTACCTGAAAATTTACTGACCTCATTTCTGTTTATTGGTGAACAATACTCCATTGTGTATATGTACCAAATTGCATTAACTATTTATTCATTGGAGCATATTTTGGTTCTGGACATATCTTAGCTACTGTGGATAAAGCAGCAATGAACACAGTTGAGTAAGTATATATAGAGTAGGACGTTGAGACCTTTGGCCTTAATCCAAAGACTGGTATATCTGAGTAATATAGGACATTTATTTTTAGCTTTTTGAGAATTTTCTGCACTGATTTCCATAGTGGCTACACACATTTCAATGTCACTGATAGTGAATGAGCATTTCCCTTTCTCAGTATCCTTGGCATAATTTGTTGTTAGTTGTTTTCTTGACCTCTCCATTCTGAGTTGAGTAAGATAATAATCAAAATCCAGAGTTGTGGAGCATAACCCCAATCAATACACGGGTACAAATCAAAGTCGTTTAATTTCTATTTCCCTTGTTGGTAAAAATGTTGAAAATATTTTGACAGATTACTAAGTTGTTATCCATTCTTTTGACAAGTCTCCGGTCACACAAATAGTCCACTTTCAATGAATCATTTTTCTTTCTTTCTTTTTTTTTTTTTTTAGTCTTTATATTCTGGATATTGATTGTCACTAAGTTATATATCTGACAAAGATTCACTCCCACTCTGTGTGCTTTATATTCATTGAAATGATGATCTTTACTGTGTAGAAGCTTTATGAGTTTCTAAGTTCAGCATCTGGATTCACATTGGCATCTTTGATCCACTTGATGTAGTTGTTTTGTGACATATATATATATATATCTCCCATTTGGAGTGACAGTTCCCTCATGAACCATAGACTACTAAACATAATCCTAAATCCAGATGTGGGAAATGGCCCCATCCTTGTTGGCCAGGAGAGTTCAAGAGACTCCCCAAGCAATATAGGCATTTACAATTTACCCTTGGTTGCTTCAAATTAATTGAGAGTAAGAAATTACTTCAGAAGTCACTATAAACTTTACACCAAAGATTTAATGGAATACACCTGGAACTGACCTGGAAGCCTCCTATCTGAGAACTAGCTCTCATAGTTCCAACGAATCTTTGCAAACTTCCAAGGGAGAAAAGCAATGAATAGACCTAGACAACTCTAATGACTATAAATAACAGCAAGATATCCAAAATGGACAATAGTGACATTTTCATACTGGGGATAACAGGCAACTAACTGAAATTAAAGTTTATTCAATGAGAAAGAATTAACGCATTGTACTGTAGACATAGACCACACCCCATGTGTGCTGAGGAAATGTACCCTATAAGGTTGCCAGCTGCTACCACTTCACTAAAGCAGTATAGTATCTAACCCTCTTCTAAATGTGATCCTTATACACAAAAATAACTATTTTTTGATAAATGACAATGAAGTTGTACCCAGAAGATTTCTGAGCATTATGAATTTTTAAACAAGACCAAAAGAATGACACCACCCAATGATGTACCAATGTGAATGGGGGCAATCTCATAAGGCACTAACACTAGAGACACAGGCTATTTATTTCTGAAAGGTGAATCAGTTTCTCCAGGGATAAGACCCCTGATAGACCAACCAATACCAATAGATGAACCCTAAACACATAAGCACAGGATAAAAAGCTTGTTGCAGATTATATTTATTTATAAACACACACATGCACGCGAGAGCGCGCATGTGTGCGCACGCGCGTGCACACACACACACACACACACACACACACACACACACAAAGTCACATATATAATGTAAATTGTAATTAAAGGATAAAAAGTGATTTATTTGAGAAGTAGTAGGGACATGGAAGGATCTCAACATAGAAGTATGGAAAATGATATAAATATAGTAGTCATATGAAATTCTCAACAGATTAAAAAATATTGTTTTTCTGTATAGTTGCTTTGAAATGTTTATGCATAGTTTATCCACAATTCATTGGATTGTGTTATAAAATTTGAAGTTTTATTTTTTGCAAAAGCACTTTATTATTAATTTAGTTCATATTTTCTACTTTAATTAAAAGTTTCTACTTTGTTTTAGCCTCATAGCACCTTAAAAATATTTGTGACTCTCCTTCATCTTTACAGAAAATTTGTGTTGGACATATTTACTCTTTTGGGTTGCTTCTTCTCACAATCTGCATTGTAATTGCTAAAAATGTATCATCAAGATTTATATTCACCCCCATGATATTTTCCCTGTCTTCTGCGTTTGCCTCCTTTTTCCTACATATTATTTTGCCTCATTTAATTACATATTAGTTAAATATATATAATATTTAATTTTTACATTGTTAATTAATGTAAAATTAACTAATACTTACATATATATTACATATTAGTTAAAGCTATTCCTAATATTTTGTTATAAGAACTTTTTACTCATTATTTATGACTTCCAATATTGTATTTTTTTCAGTATGGAAGATATATTTCTTTAAATAATTGTAGAATAGTCAATGCTAACAATACCATTAACTAACCAAACACCAGTATTCATGGCTTTTTTTGTCTTTATCCATGACAGCATGCATTTCTCTTCTGCATATGTTACAAGGAATAATATACATATTTAGGGAGCATAAATGTCAATCTCATAGAATTACTTGCCTTTCATTAGACAATCTGAAACTAGGATCAAGGAGACAGGTCAGTGGCCAAAACACTGCCAAGACTGACAATTTTAGTCCTGAGTTGAGATCTACATATTGGAGAGAACTAACACTCTAAAATCATCCTCTGATATGTACATGGGAGCTATTTTCTCTCTCTCCCTCTCTCCCTCTCTCTCTCCCTCTCTCTCTCTCTTTCCCTCTCTTTCTGTCTCTCTGTCTCTCTCTCTCTCTCTTTCTCCCTCTGTGCATGTGCGCATGTTTGTGTGTGCACACACAAAAACATGAAACATTAAATAATTGTAGTAAAATTTGTAATATTGTCTTAGAAATTTCAAATTATTCATGTAGAGACTACAGTCGGTTAAAATTTCATTCATAATGATGGATTTTAAGAACTAGTTTTCTGTAAAAGACTTCATCGTTTAGATTTCACCAAGTTCTTGCTATAAGAAAAGGTTGGATCAAGGTGGAAATCATAGACATTTTTGTAATAAGAACCCTAGGTATTGCTAAGGGATATTTCTGGTCTGTTGATTTCTGTGATAGCTGCTATACCCACTGCTTTTATCTTTGACCCATTATTTCCTCATATGATCCTGGGCTGAGCAGACATTGTTCAACATGCAGATGCACAAAGAAACAGATTGTCAAAGGTGAGCCAGGTGTACAGCTAGATGACCAACTAAAGTCATTAAAGAGACCTAAAGGAATGAAAGACCTGACAATGAAAAACTAATAGAAATGTTTGAATCAATGTAGAATTCTGTAGCAACAGGAGAAGGAAGCAAAGACACTTTAATTTCTACGAATGGATTGCAAACAGACAAGGAGCTAATAAAAATAATGGAATTAATTTGAAATTACTGGGTAATTCGCATTAGGATTTAATGGAACTACTCTCCTAAGTCTCAAATGACTCCCTGGTAGCAAGCTAAGCACACACACAGGGATGCTGCAGTAACTCTTGTACACTTATGTGCTGTCCCAAACCCCCAGAGTCTCTCTCTTCTCAGTACGATGTTATTTATATTCTCAGGTAGTACTTATTATATTTAGATATATTAGTTGTATGATACAAATGAAATTACTAAAATAAACTAACTTCCTATCATATGCTTGTAATTAAATAGTCACCTGTGCAGATGCCTATTTGTCCTTCTTTGGTGTTATCATGTTTTAATTGCAGAATGGCAAAAACATACTAACTCTCTGTCTTAGAAAGCAAATCAACTGGGCAAAGAAGTACGTTCTTTGAAACTTTTATTTAGATCATTCTTGCAAAAGATATTTAAGCGAATAAAATGTTCATGATTGCAATCAAGAACGGCTTCAAAAATCTATACTACGCTATTGTTAATATATGTATATGCTCATTAGAGAGGATATCAAGGCAGTACAAACAATGAATATAGGCATAAATATTTTTTTGTAGAGCAAACTTGAGAATGTTGAAGGCTATTGAGGACAGAATACTACCATGATCTTTAACATTCTCAGAGTTTTTGGACCTTACAAATGAATGATGCTAGGCATAAACCAATTGTGTATATGAATACAATACCAGTAAAGGTCTGAATTGTTCTAATTACTTTCTTTAACATAGTTCACATAGTTTGTTTGAAAGCTTGACATGTTAAGTAAAAGTTTCTAATATACCAAATCTATTACTAACTCTAAGTAAAGCACATAGCACTAAAAGAAAACAGATCCCTGAGCAAATCTTACCCTTAGAAAATTTCTAAGAGACATTTAATTAACATGAATCTTCGAACCATAAGGAGGTTGTATAAGACCTGGGCACTGAGTTTTCTGTTTAATGATTCAAAGCTTCTGAATGCAGCCCTTCTCTAGACATGTATGGCAGCTCTCTTCAAACTGTTATTAACAAAATTTACAATTTTTAGTTTTGTTTCAAAATAGTATGTTTCCATGTAGCTTGTCATATCCTCTGTTTTGGTAAATCAAGAGACAATTATGTTCAATAACTGTCAGTAAGAATGACCACAAATCAAAAGATAAATGTGAATTCAAGTGAGTAGGTTGGGAAAAGCAGACCATTGCATGATATTGATGAGAGTATAGGGTAGAGCAAGTATTGTGCAAAATAATATGTAGAATTTTTAAAAAGTATAATACTACTAAGGGATTATACTATACTAGAGTTGTTGATTACCACCATAAAAATAAATACTAGTGCCACTAATGTGCAGTCACATCTTGCCTGATAGGCTTATCTTGTAGCATACACACTCAAAGACAATCAAATTAGTCTGTCTGAGTGACATCTGTACTTTCCACTTTTGCAATGGTATGCTATTTAATTCGCCAAGAAATAGAAATAAACTATATCTTTACCAATTGACCAATTGAGAAAGGGTAAATATCACATGATACACAAACAACCAAATACTGGTTGGCTTTGAAAAGAGGTAAAAAATCTTTTATTTATAATCATAAAGTTTAATTCATAAATTTCATGTTAGGTTAAAAAAAAAAAACACTAGGAACTGAAAAACATGCACTGCATGAAGCCACTCACATGGGAATCTAAGAAAAAGGTAATTTCATTGAAGTTGAGAGACAATTATGGAGTGTAGAAAGGAAACACAGAATTGGGAAAGATTGCTCTATGTGCATTATGTTACAGTTAAATAGGACAATTGAGTTTGGGTACATAATCCCTAGAGAAATGATAAAGGCAATAAAAATGATGCTGTGTTTGATGTAAAAACTGTTAAAGATCTGGGAAGCATTCTTAAAATCTTTTCCAGAAAGATATAATACATGTTTGAGAAAATAAGTCAACTTTCTCTTTTCAAACATTGTGCTTGCATCTAAACATCATATGACAGCCTATTAATATGGAAATTCTGTTTTTGATAAATATATTTAGTACAAAAATAATGAAAATAAACCAATTTTACTTATTTGTCTTTTGAAGTACTATTCTGTATTTCTTAAATATTACTTCAAATTACTGGATTATGTCTTACAATCCTTGTGTATGCTCTACAAATTAGCACTAAACGATTAATTGCTACCTTAATTAGTAGCCATTAAGTTGTTGTTAAAACAGATTTTAGAAGTGTTTCTGTATGGTTGTTCTCTGAATTTGCACATAGAGAAGTCAGTAATAAGAGATAAAGAATTTTTTATTATTATGGAGATGTGTTAATAAAATGCAAGCTATATTAATATTAGAATGTTAATTTTAAATGTATTGAGAAAGTCTTTTATAGCTAACATTTAAGAGGCAGCTAATAAACTTTAAAACATATTTTGAAAGAATAATGCATTTTAATTAAATAACAATATAAAAACCGAATTTGATTTGTATTTCTAACTTCCTAAGAGATAGAATTAAAAAAATGTTTTTGTTTTATTTAAATGGGCCAAGGCAGGGCAGTGGTGGTGCACACCTTTAATCCCAGAACTAGGGAGGCAGAGAGGCAGGCAGATCTCTATGAGTTCGAGGCCAGCCTCATCTATAGAATAAGTTCTAGGACAAACAGAGTTACAACAGAGAAACCCTTTCTTAAAAAACCAAAAAGTAAATAAGTAAATAAATTAAATAAATAAAAATAAATAAATTTGCATTATGTCTCATATTTATGACATAAATTACTAGCCAATTACTTGGGTAAATAAAACAGTAATTTATTGTAATACAATTTCAATATTAATGAAATGCTAAATATAAGAGAACTTATCATGCTTACATTCAGTGTATGTTTTCTAAAAATTAAAAGGTAAAATTTTGTTTATTTGGGGTTTGGATGGACAGAGATGAAGTACACATCATTCAAACAATAAAGTTTCTCTCTTAATAATGTGATATGGGTATTAAACTTCTCAGCTATTGAAGAGGACTTACTCACATACAACTTCATGTTTTTATAGATAAATCTTATAAAATTTATTTCTTTTTAATAAAATATTCAAGATTTCAAGTTATGTAATGTAAGTTATCATATTTCTAGTTCTATGAGGGATCACTAACCTCCAAGTCACACAAAATGAATAGTTACAACACTCAAAAACATTAATGAAATGAAATTTCATCTTTTGGAATTATGTATCATGTTTAGACATATCAACTCATGAAATAAAATTATATTTAGTTAAATTTTATGTCATTTCTAGTTTTTTCTTTTCTTAATTTTCTAACTTCCCATTTACTTAATGATCATCAATACAGTCTTTTCACAGAATATATTGCATTCATTCATTTCAAATAAATTTAAAATAATATTTTCCAGTGCACATAGATGCTTAAAGCCATGCTTTTCTCAGGTTCTGGAGCAACAGTCCCCATACTGCCCTTCTTCCGTGACAAAACTCTCAGACCTCTTTGATGCTAATCTAGAAGGACACTCAGAGCTCATGAAAGAATCATCACTGCTAATCAAATCAGAGAGAAAAACCACCACTCTGCACCACTGGAGACGTTTCACGTCCTGAATATTTCATAAGAAAGGGGCTCTAGCTTCAGTGGAAATTCTCAACAGTTTCAGGTTGCGTGCAAATGTTTACTTAAACATTCTGGCACTGTCCAATCGGTGTGCTACAACAGCACCAGTGAGCCTGGAGTGATCTTTATAAATTATGGTAATTATTTGTGACATGACTCTTGCTAGGTCACAGCAGCTTGCCTTGGTCCCCCTGGCTTTGCCAGCGATTTCTCCACTTGCAAGATTAAGTGGGCAGGGTGCCACAGGAAACTGGATGTGAACACAATGACAAATGTCTGTTGTGACTGCTTAAAACTGAACTCGATTGTTGAGTTGCAAAAAACATCCAAACACAATCAAGCAGTGATATGAAGCTCCCAAATCAGGAGATTGTGAGCACAGCACTTGAAAGTCTTGGGAGACACTGTCCGCTTAACAAAGTTTGCAACATCATATTTTTGTTTTGACATACAGTGTCTTGCCACTCTACACTGCATAGTATAAAGAAAAAAAAAACAAAAACTTTGCTTGTATGTGCATAGGAAAATATCTAAAAATACAACAATTTGTTGTTTTAAAGGATTACATTGTCAATGTTTGAATCAATATTTGAAGTGATAATTGTAATCAAATCTTAAAATAATCAAGTTAAATATCAATGAATCACCTTGATTAGGGATGAATTTAAGTTTAATAACAAATTAATCTACATAAATATAAACCAACCAAAAATGTTTTATTGATAAGCACCAGCAAACTCTTTCTTACCCTCTATAATTCCTTCCTTTAATTTTCTTATAGTTAATGATGGGGATTTAATGTTATCAAAACAGTATAATTTACAACTTACAGATGAGTTTGTTAGTTACATAAACCAAATATAATTAACATTGAAATTTAGTTTAAATATATCTCTCAGTATCTTGTAATTTAAGTGTTATTTGGAGACCAGACTAGAACTATAATTTTAAGTGTAAGAATAACTTGCACAGAGTTAGTAATTCATACTAAGGAAAATTATGTGCCATGTATTTTAATGCTTTAAATATCTGTGGTATGAGGCTGAAAATATTGCTCAGTGTTTAAGAGCCCTGGCTACTCTTCAAAATGATGCAAATTCAATTTCCAGCACCAAAATGACAAATCATACTGTCTGCTGTCTATAACTCTCCTACCATGGAATCCTGCTCTCTTCTGTCATTCACAGACACTGTACACATGTGGTTCATTTATGTAAAGGCTGACAAAATACTCATATATATATATATATATATATATATATATATAAAATGAAACTTTAAAAATAAAATAGGGTTAAATACACCTGCTAAAATGAACTGAATAATATACTATAGTCATATTTGACTAGAAGTAAAGTTCTCTTTAATTTTGAGACACATAATTTCTCCTACAAATGTATAGGTGGCAATGTTGGTTGTTTTAATATAAAATAGAGTGATAATAATGACACTAGAAGAAAACTAAAAGAAGTATAAATTGAGATACTGAATTTAAAGTATAAAGAATAAATCTCAAAGCTCTCACAGTATTGAAAGTTGCTATAAAGCTGCCAAGACAGAAAGCAATCAATATTCCTAGCCAACTTTAAAGCCTGTGAACCACAATGATTGGCCCTGCATAATATCCCCAATGGTACAATGATGACACTTTATCTTGGGAGTAGCCAAACCTGTCTAATTTGTCATATGGCTCACTATATGGGACGGAATTCAGGCCTAGTACTAAAAATCTAGCTAAAGAGACATGGCTGGTGAGGCCACAGACCTAGAAGAGAGGCTACACCTGTGACATTTCTAAATCGGTACATTTTTTAACAGTATTCTTAATACTTACTTTTATTTCTATAATCAAAAAAGAATCTTTCCTTTATACAGAAATGGCTTTCAAGATGCTTCTCTAGTCAAAGTGCTGAGAATAAATTACCTGGTAGAGCCCATCTCCACCTGGTATATGCACAATCAACACCTATGTGCAAAGCTCTGGGGATGTCATAGAAGAGAGACCAAAAAAGATTTAAGATCCAGAGGACAAGAACACCAGCAGTGATACAATGTCTTCTAGATATGAAAGGGATCCTCTATTCATGAAATCTCAACAATAAGGCTATGTAAACAAGATCTGCATAATAAGTACATCAGTGGACATGCCAACATGGAAGGGGGAAACTTTACATGATCCCACTCCTGGATGTAAGCTAAGGCAGGTATGCATGCTGAGTCAGAGAAAAATCAGTTTTCTGCATGATGAACACCAGGTAAGTTATCTAAACCCATTTGCCCAGCCCTAAATAAAAGTAAATGCTAATGACACTAAATGGATTTAGTAGGTTATTCATATGAGACATAACAGTAATAATTGAAGAAGAAGTTAAGTTTCAAATAGGAGGTACCTGGGAGAAGTTGAAATGGTAAAGAGAAAATGAAAGATAAAACTACAGTACTTATGCATGAAATTCTCAAGGGTATCAAGACAAAGTAACAAAAAGCAATAAAAGAAAGAACATCAAAACAAAAAGCACACAAAAAACAAGAGTCCATTTCTGACAGCCAAAATCATCTATCATATTTCAAGTACAGTAGATTAATAAAATGAAGCTTATTTATGAGCAAAGGCAAGAATTATAAGCATATAAAAATTAATACTGAACCAAGTAATAAAAAAATGGGCATTCTAGAAAGAACAAAAAAGAAATACTATTATACTAGTACTACTACTACTACTACCACTACTACTAATGTAAAATAAAAACAAACAAGCCTGAATAAGACAAAACACAAACAGAAAAAAAAAATAAAAAAGAACCAAAGGAAAATCACAAGAAGAACATAATGACACAGTAACCCGCTTATTTGCGTTCAATTATGTTCTATAAAAAAACACATAACTGGGACCAAAATATATGAGAAAATACCTATAAAGTTAAAGCAGTAAACAACATTGTGATAGAAAGACACCTAAAAAAACCCTATTGGGTTATTTTGTGTTGCTCATCTACTGCTGGGTTTGGGGCCTGACCTTCTTTCAATTACTCTATACAAAGCAATAAAACAAGTTACTGCCTTAAAATAATAACAATACAGATTAATTTATTGGAAAAAATAATTCATTTTTAAAATTATTTAATCTAAAATAACTTCACATCACACACGTACACACACACATACATACAAACACACACACATACACACATACACACATATTGTTATCTCACATATTACTGACTATATCTGTATTTTCAGATATCAAAAACAAGACAGATTAGTTGCTATCAATTACACCAATGAGTCCCAAATTATTGGTAATCACCATGGAGCACTTAATTTTATCATCAGCATTTTCAAGAAATATGCAGATATGAGAAATCAATAAAGTCGTGTCATAAGATCACTGTCTTCTTTCTTATGTAAGTGCTTTATAAGTAAAGTCCATTGTCCTGCTGATGCCATCTTCTCTGTATATTGTAAACTCTGAGACACACACACACACACACACACACACACACACACGGAGAGAGAAAGAGGGTTCGGGAAAAAGAAAGAGACAAAAAAAGAGGAGAGAATTATAAATGTCCATCAATAGCGGGTTACTAATCTTTTGAAGCTTATAATAGTGGTAATTTTCATGGAAATAATAATGTTTGGTTACAAATGGTAGCTTTATTTGCATATTTGTTTGGTAGTTATGATAGCTATGTGTATGTGGAAAGTGATCCTCTTTGTGCTGTGTGTGTATGTGTGTGTGTGTGTGTGTGTCTGCTTGTGACAAAAACCAAGAACTATAAGCTTATACATTAGCATCACTTGTTAGTCCTTAGATACTATAACTAATCCTTAGGTTTGTATTTAATAACTTCTAAGAAGAAAGCATCTAAGCATATGTACTGAATAATATCTTTTCAATATTTATATTAATGACTTATATAACACACTGAGTGATTGACAATAAGATACACAGATGGCACAGAACATATGTAGCTGAAACAGGTGCAATAAAACTTGTGGCAGCACAAGAGGAAAAAGGAGAAGCAAACAAAAAAAAAATAGGTACACAACAACAACAAAAAACTTCTCGGATGTTCAAAGGAGTGATTAATAGTATTATGTTCTACAGAGATTTATAATATCAGGAGTTTTGATTATAATTAGATATTTAATGTGTTAAGACTTATATTTAATGAACCTAAATAGTTGAAATAGGCTCATGAGTAATAGATGGTTCATAAAGCTTTTTACATTATGACTTTATCATACCTTATAACCATTTAAATATTGGTATAATTTTATAGGATAAAATTTTCAGGTTCTCAAAGCACCGTGTAACAAAATGAAAGTAATATTCCCCTGACCTCTTCTATTAATCTGCTTATGAGTCCCCACATCCCGTCATGACTCTTTCTACTCTATTGGGTCTTTCTACCATAAAGCTGTTTCTTCAGAGTCAGAGGTTTTCTGATCATTAGGTTAGTTTTATATTATGTGTATGTAATATACATATACATGTGTGTATAAATTTATTGATAGTTCTGGACTAATTTTTTTTGCATTTCTTCCATTGTAAATTCAAAGAAAATATTCTCTGTAGTTTTGCTACACAGTATAACTAATCTCTGATGCACTATTATTGTGTATTATATTTCAATTTCTAAAGTAAAATACTACAAATGGGGTACTAAATACACAAAAAAATTTTGTATCTCACTCTAAAGGCTATAAATTCCATTATCAAGGCAGCAATGTATTACAATTTTGTGAAAATCATTTCCTAGTTCATAGTTAACTATCATTTTCTTACATACATTTATGAAAGAGACAGAGACTGTGTTGTTTCTCCTTTATAAATACAGTAATGTGTTCTGTGTCTTTTGCATGTGACATTGTTTACCCCCAAAGATCTTGCCTTTTATGTTAAAACTTTTTGAAGTTAATTGAAAGTATTCATTCTATTCTATGAACAAGAAGCATTTATAAATTAATGCCCTTTTCAACTTTGCCTTTCTTATTTAAAAGTGGAAATAAATTTAGTTTGCCAAAAACAAAATAAAAAGAAAAATCCCTGCTGTGTAGTCAGTGTGTGTTTTCATGTCTTATGTTCAGAAGAATGATTAAAAACAACATAAAGAACTTTTCATCATGATTTGCTCTCCTGTATAACTTTAGAATTGGAACGGAATACAATTTCTTGTGCCTTTTGGGTTAAATTATCTGACCTTTATTATTCTAAGAACAATTCTAATTGTTCTAAGACTATTGAAGAAGATAGAAAATAAACAGATCTTTGCCACTTCTTGTTTGTCTAAGCAGATCTTTACCAATTCTTGATTGTCTTACTATCTCAACTCCCCTTTGTCAGGGAAAGAGGTTTTTAAAAGACAAACCATACACAACTAAGCCTAGGCAAATGGAGAAAGCTGACAACAGGAAAGATGGTCTTCCCAAGGGAAGAGCACATCAGCTGGTTTTCTAGAGCCAAATGATCAGCCTTGAAAGCAGGCATGCAAGTCTATATGGACTGAACAGATTATATTGAGGAATATGTGTATACTAATATGTAAAAACATGCAAAGTCCTGGCATGTAGCAAGATTCAGAAATATTAAATAAATATTTCCAGGAATTATCAGAATATTGAAAATTATAGTTTAAACACAAACTTAAAAGTTCAAACTCTACAATTTAAATTGCTAAAATTGCTGTTTTACTTGCATTATTTGAAGGAAATAAATATTTTACATCCATTAGAGTTAAAGCATATAAAATTCGTTAAGAAAAAAGTAAAGAATGCATATGATCAAACCATCTTATAGCTGGGCATTTATTCTACAGATATAACTATTATCTTAAAATGATACAATAATGTGTTCATCGTAAAATTCATGTCTACCTCCTACAAATTTGTGTGTATTTGAATATAAAATTAATTTTTATCATATTTCTGAGTGTTTCCCCTATCTTAAGTTGTCAGGCTGTCTTTGAAATTTAAGTGGTGTTAGTCCAGCTTAATGACATCAAGCTACTCATCTGGTTTAACAACAGGAATACAATAATTTCTTCCATTAATTGATCGAAAGATTAGCTTTATCATCACCTCTTTAATGGTAAGTATGTAATGACTTCTTGTCAATACAGGAGATAAACTGCAATGTAAGAGATATTCTAGAAATGACAACTCTGAATGACAACTGCAAAAAACAACCATTTCCCATAACAAAAGCATAAAGTTCTCCATAACTTAAAAAAACTGTAACATATATAAAATCATCTCTTTCTAAATCAAATGTCTTTTTAAAATCACCATAATATTACAAATGTATCTGCTAGTTTTATAGAACTCTAGAACAACTCAGTTCTAACTGATATTTTTATAGGTACCCCATTAATTTTAATTTCAATTTTATTAATAATGTTAGAACAACCCAAGCCAAGTACTTTAAAGACTTTGAGATAATATTTTAAAAACGCAAGTATGATATTGTACTACATGATTTGTCAATCATTCAATCATGAAATTTGCAGTTGTCATTCAGAGTTGCCATTTCTAGCATATCTCTTACATTGCAGCTTATCACCTGTATTGACAGGAAGTCATTACATACTAACCACTAAAGAGGCTTCTCTCTGATAAAGGAACCAATATACAGTGGTGAGGTTTAACTCAGACCAACTGATATCTGGTCACCTTCAAACATCTGCCACCTCTGAATCTACAGTAGAACATTTTACGCCTTTTATACTACACAATGCAGACTGAATATCAAAATTAGTTTAGGATGGAAATAAATAGATTCTGTAAATACATGTGAGAGAACACATACGTGTAAACATGTAGCAGCTACATATGTCAACACTCATGTGCATGTGTGTATTCAATAAGTATGTTTCTGAAAGAAGTTTTTCTAGATGTGTGACATATTGTACATTATCACTGTAGATTTTAAATTAAAAACCAAGAGGAAAAATTTAATATTACATTAGCTGCATGAAATAAAGTAACATTTACGCACATATTGCACCAAACTGCTGTGAGTAATACTGTTAAAGATCTTGTCTTGAAGTTTTAAATATGAATATCTTTTATTATTTCCAAAAAAAGAAAAAAAATGTATATAGAGATAAATACAGTTCTTATATATAGATATTTGAGGTGGTTGGAGGACAATAAGTTTTATTTATTTTTAGCCTATTAGAGTGAAATTTAAGGCCTTCAAGATTATAGAAAAGTGTTATTTACTACTACATCAGTTACTTTCTCTATATATTTTGCTTATTTTCTTGTATAATTATATGTTATATTATTATTCCTTAAGAGCCAAGTTTATGTTTCAATTTGTCTTTTTTAGAAATATCTTCAACTGGGGAAACCAAGTTTAAAAATAAACAAAAAATGCAAAATAATACAGGAAGAATATGTCAGATATTTGAAATGTTTTGTTTATTGTTTCTATGCATATAAGTACATTTATATTTTTATATTTTTTAGGTTTGATAAAAATCTATACTTAAAATATAAGAGAAAAAAGTAAAAATTTTCAAAGATTTTTGGTTCCATTATTTTAAAAAGATATTCATTTATATGTGGATCACAATGAAGGCCACAGGACTGTTTCACAATGAAATTAAAGTAATGATCAGCAATAACATGCGGTGCTGTGCTTGGCCAGTGCTCTAGAGACGCTTGTGTGTCGGGCGATGTGTGTTTTGCTTTTCTGCCTGTATATTGTTTACAGAATGTGGATTTCTACATAAGCAAGAATATTTTCAACTTAGGTAACTCATGCTGCCATGAAACTCCTGATCTCCCTGTCTTGAGTCTCCTAAAGCCATGTTTTTAAAGAGTTTTTATCATACTGAGCTATGAAAAAAAACCATAAAAACATTGATTTAAATTACCACAAATTTAACATTGTATTTTGTCTTTTATAACAAGTATTTTGGATGATGTTTATATTTTAAGATATGATGCTTTCTTATTTTAACAAAAACATGAGAGATAATTTAACAGTATCAGGTTTGAAAAATTTTATAATATTCTAGTTAAATTTTATAATCACTGGCCAGTGTTAATTTGAGGCACATTTATCCAGAATCTTTCTTTATATATATATAGTTACTGTGATCTATGTTATGTTTTAGTTTTGAATGACTTTCTTTGTCCATAGCTCTGAAAATATGATACTCATTTTTTTGTTTACAGTTTACTGAAAATTTCTTTTTTATTCTTAATGGATCTTTGGTTATTCCTTTTTCATCTTTTTCTGATTGCCTATGAAAAATATTAATGAATAATGAATTAATTCACACATATCACAACAGAGAAAGAAAACTCAAGGACTATGAAAGGAGTGATATCTATCTACACAATAGATCTGTCTACCTAATTATTTGTTTCCACATAATGTTTTGAATACATTTTTCTCCAATGAGTATAGTTAAACTGGCATGCTAGAAATTCATTTCTAGTAATTTAAGTAACTCTTAAATTAGGTAATAAGTAATCAGTGGTTATAAAATGCATTCTACAAGATTCATTCAATTTTAAAATTCACCAACTTTATTAGTTTAAATTTGATATAATCATGAAGTAGCTAACAAATTAAAAGTAATTGAGGGGAAATTTGGGGGCAGATGTCTATTTGTTTTGAAGCCAGGACAGAGCAGCCATTTTGCTTTGGAGCATTGATTGTATCTCACTATCCCCTATAAAAATGCATATAAAAAAAGTCTTTTGAACCAATTTAATGTTTAACTTAAATACGGTGAAGATATATACAAAGGATTTTGGCCTGCTTTTACCTAAATAACTGTTAGTCACTTCTGTGTGTCATATATTTACATAATGTAGCAAAGCATGAAAGTTTAGCAGGATGTATCCAACTAATAAAACATTAAACCATAAAATGTAGAATATGAATAGCAAATGTAAATCTTGAAAGTATTTAAACTTTTTTTGAAAATAATACAGTATGGTTTACATTTTCTTTGTTTATTTCCCATGTAAACTCTTGAAGACAAGTCTAATACTGGGTTTTCTATAACCAAGTGTGATCATAGAAAGTTCAGTTTAAAAAGTAAAACTGTGTTCTTCTTGAATATGATTTTATTTCTAAAATTTTAATTTGAAGTATAATTTTTAGAGAAAATGATAACAGAAGAATTTTCAGTGTCATTATGAGGCAACTTTTGGAAATATTATATTTCCATCAACATGACAAATGAATATTGCTTAATTTCCTTGATCTAGATATGTCATATTAAAAAATGCTATCATTTATCTTCATTTTGAGTGCATAAATGCTTAAAGTTAAAAATATTCTATTTATAGTTTTAGTACATGGTTGAATGCACTCATCACACTTCATTGGTTGCACATTTTATACTTAGAAAAAGTGTTAAGAGTCCTTTTTATTGATTCACAGGCTAAGCAAGTTCACTTTTTTTTTGTTTTCATACTTTGACCTACAACCCCAGGATCCATTAGGCACTACAACAGCAAGGTGTAGACACATCAACTACAGAGAAATAGAATGAAAATGACACTGTCTCCAGCTAGGGATGCATTAATAGACCTGAGAATTCAAACATAGAAAAGGCAATTTTTTCCTGCTGGGAAGTAGAGTTCTCTGGAGAGCCATCTCAGACTGAAGAACATGATATGAAAATCAATAAAGGCCTTATTGTGCTACTGATGTGTCCGGTAAGTGTCATTTTATATCTTGCTAACGGATATCCAAAGGAAGTTAAAGCTACTTTACTCATAGTAATTGGATGAATCCTCTTTCATCAGTGGTCTATACTGCTGTTCAGCACAAAAATAAAATATACTTCAGGGTCCAGTTGGAGATGAGATCTCATGGAAATGAATGTGAGAATGTTGAAGCATACCACAGTTGTGCTAATGGGAACACTGATGCTTTCCATTCTCTGAATTCCTATACTTACACATGAATTTAAGGAGCTAACTGTAAATACTGAACTAAATGACAGGAACTGTGGTTGGGGAAATATTAAATTGGTTAACCAAGGTAAGCAACTTAAAAGACAGCATTACAAATGCCTGGTTGATTTGTAGATGGTGAATAGCTAAATTGAATGCTTTAGGTATTATATTAGCCTGGAAGAAGTTTTATGTTTTTAAAATCATCTGGATGTTGTCAGGAGTCTTTATTGTACATTCTAGCATGTAAAATATTTATTTTTCCTTTCTAAAAGAAAACAAAAAACAACAAATCTTGTTAATTCCATTATTATTTTATGTAATAAATTGGATGTTTTTCTTAGATAAAAGTCCTTTTATTATTTGTTTACCAACACAAATATGTGAAGGATACTCTGTCAAGGGAGATTATCTCTGGCAATTTGAGGTTTACATTTATATTACATTTTTTTTCTCCTTACAGTTTTATCTTATGCTACTCCCATATTTAAAATAGTTTAGTCCTTTTAATTTCCATTTACTTAAGCTGAATTTTATTTAAATGTATATGAAATTCAGTGCTTACTTAATTTAAATTAGTTTTGGTATCCATGAACACAAAATTCTACGTTCACAATAATTCCTTACTCAATGAAAGTATTTGACGAATAACTGTAGAGTCATTGCATATGGGCCCATGAGATAAATGAACAACCTCAAACATACTATTATTATGGTAAAGTCAACAGACTTGGAAAAATAAAGCGACCAAAAAGTTCTAGTAAGGAAATAAAGATTTAATATTTGGTAACATACTTAAGCATTATAATTTCTTAGTCTCTGTCTCAGCATGATATTTGTTTTGAAAACTTGAGGTACATCTCAACCATCTTAACATCTTCTTTAAACCTACATCTCATGGGTATATTAACATTATATATAACTTTGATACAATAAAGACCTTTTATTTAATAACCATTTCCATAATTTATATCATATTTATTAAACTCAAAATTAACAATAGCAACAACAAAATCTGGATCAGAAAAGCCAGGGCAGATTTACTCATTTCTCAGAAGGTGGAGCAATAAGCAAAAAAAATGTTATAATAAAAATCTCAAATAGCATTCATTGATATTGGGTAAATAAAAAAATCAAAGATATGTTACTCTGCTTCCCACCCTATGAGAATGGCTAATATTATCAACAGCAAATGCGCTAACTACAAATGACAAATGGAGGAAAGAATTGGAAGGATTCATTGCCCTTAGACTGTTGGCTGAAATGTATTTGACATGACAGTGTAGAACAAGCAATGAAAAGAAAGGATGTCCTGTGGTAGGGCACAACAGGGGTAATAATGATGACATTCTATCAAGTTTAATATCACAAACAGATACATGATGATTTGCTGAGTATTGTATTCTCACTTCTGTCAAGTTTGAAGTAGAGTCAAAATCAGAGAAAGTGGTTATAGAAAAGTGGTTTCCAGTAGGACTGGGGAAAGAGAGAATGTGGAACCATTATTTTCATTTTACTAATTTTTAATTTTTTCATATAATATATTTGAATCCCATTTTACCCATTCCCCTACTCTTCTCTTATCTTCTTCGCCTTCCCTACCTCCCAACTTCATGTGTTCTCTCTCTCTCTAAACAAAACATGAAAACCAAAGAATTTTATAGGTTTTGTGTCTGAATTGTGCATCATAAAATAGTTCTTGGATGAACGATGAACATAGTTGCAAAACTTCTTTTTTTCTTGGTTGGGGGCTGGAGAGATGACTCAGCTATTAAGAGCATTTTCTCATGTTGTTTTCCCACCTTCTCAGCAGATTGTGGTTAAAATCCTTCTGTGACTCCAGGTCCAGTGGATATAACTCTGTCTTCTGACTTCTCTGCACCATATTCACTTAATACACAGCATAAAGACAGACAAAATACCCAAACACATAAAGCAAACTAAATTTAAAATCATTTTTTTTAATTTTGTAAGAATTTAATTATAATTTAATTATAATTATTAGCTCTATAGCTAGATTCTCTATATCAACCCTAAGGGGCTATAAAACATTGCTAGTGGTTCTGCATTTTTCTAAAAGTTGAATAAATCGAAAGCTTATTGATTGATTGTAACATGCTAATTTGCCGTGGATTATTTTCTAAATTCACAGTTTAAAAAATGAGAGAAAATATGTATATAGTAATTGCAAACCCCAACAAGACACACAGAATTCATTATGGTTAGGGTATGTGAACTAATTTTCAGAAATATTTTCCAAGAATTTATCATTATTATACTATCAAGACTTGTTCATACAATTAAGTAAATCTTTGGCAACAAAAAAGGATTCTCCAGAAATTTCAAGAAAAATACATTTTCATTTCTATAACAAACATTATAGTGTTTGCAATATAACCAATATTATGCCAGAGATTTATAGTATATCAGATTTCACTGGGAATTGTTTAATATATATATATATCCATATGCATTGACTGTCCCTATCTTCTTACCTACAGATGCTACTCCTGAATTTTCATATCATTATCCTTTTATTTGTTTCCTCTGTTTCTTGTATAAATATAGCTACCATGCATGCAATTTCATGCTATATCTAGTTTTACAAGAATCAAATAAACAAAGAAATTTCATCATTCCTACTCACATTTACAAAGGAGCAATGAATACAATTTGATATTATTTCAAACTTACAGAAAAAAATGCAGAGCAATGTATTATAATGAGAGAAACATATTTGTAACATTTGTGCTTAAAATGTGAGAGTAGACTGCATTTGACTCTGAAAAGAACAATATATGGGATGAATAATAAATATTTCAAGTATTACTGAAAGGCATGTTACAACTATTGAAATAAAGTCTGAAATTTGTATAGATCCATAAAAGATGGCTATAGTCAATTTAATCTTGAGGAACAACTAAACACCAGATTTTTTAAATGAAATATATGCCAAGGCTACATGTTGGAAATAAGGTCAATTCTTTAGGAAACAGTTGCCTATGTTTGTAATCATTTGACTGTGAAAAAGAGAGATAAGTGTTTTGAATATTAAATACTAAAGAGTCCTTTATAAAGAAACTTCTGCAAATAAAAAGCATAAACTAAGTTATCAAAAGCGACATAAGATTAAAAATACGTGTAATTGTGTATACTTGATATAGTCTTTGATATAGTCATACTATCTATAAAAGTAAGTCAAGGCTGATCACTGTGAAGGCTGCCAGAGCTGAGCGGTTGTTGTGGAGCTAAAGCCATGCAATGGAGGACATGGAGAATTCTGCTCAGCTGGACATTGGCGGCTGTAGCTGGCCTGTTAGCATCCAGAGGGCGCAAGAGTTAAGGAGCAAGGCAACCAGCTCTTCATGGATGGCAAGAATCCAGAGGCTGAGGTCTGTTATGGCTTCTCCATCACTCAGATCTCAAGTGTTGCAGTATATTGCACAAACTGGACCCTATTCTATCTGAAGCCGCAGCAGCCTGAACAGGCACCTGCTGACTGCAAGGGAGTCCTTGTGCTGAGCGAGCAAGGCACTCTTCTTCCTGGAGCAGAGCCAGCTAGAGATGATGAGGCCATTGCCAATCTGCAGCAAGACTGTAGTTTGGCAAGGAGCAGTGACTCATCTTAAGGGGATTATATCCCTACTGCCCTCCCATTGCTAAGTAGAAGCTCTGAAATAGTATTGAGGAATGGCAAATTCACAAGGAGACTTCCACTTATGTCTCATCAGGCTGTATAGCCAGAGAGGAAACCAGAAGAGTGTCAGCGGAACCAGGAGGGTGGTGAGGATAATTACTTAGTCCAGGTCCATCGTGCCTGCATAGAGCCCAAGCAAGATATGTACACAGCAGGCTTGGATAAGCTCTTTCTCAGTTGGACAAGAAGAGAAAGAAGCAAGATATCTCTGGCTACTTTAGTGGCAAGATCAGCTTGAGCTGATGTGGGAACGCTTCATCACACCAAGTGTTATCTTGTATGACCTTAAGGACATTGCAGAGCACCTGCAGCCTGTGGGACACTTTGACCCTTTGACAAGGAGCCCTCTGACCCAGGGACAGCTCATTGCAGGCATGACCATGAAGCATTGATGTTTCATTCATTCATTTGTTCATTCATTCATGGATTATTGATGCATTCATCTCTGAAAACCTTGCTTGTCACCCTAGTCCAGAAGGATTCCCAGTCCCTGTACATAGTTTGTGTCTCTGGGTCTGTGCCCATTGGTCCTGACGATTTGTTATGAAATACTTCCCTTCTCAACATGCCTATTGCTGGGCCATGAGCCTTCCCTGTCCCCTGTTCTGTGCTAGAAAGTGGGAGACGATGGGCTGAGGTGCTGTTGCTACCACTGTCTTGTAGTAAAGTCTGTGCACACTAAATAAATAAATTATTAAATAAAAGAAATCCAAAATATTAATCATAAATAGTAAAAAACATGTGAATGAATGCATATTAAAATTTAAATTTATTAATAGAAGACAAAAAATAAGTATAATTATAAACATTCCTTGTTTGGAATATTTTACAGCTCTCAAAAATCATCTTTAAAATAATTTAATGAATATGTGTACACTTATAGTAAATGAGTAATAATAAAGAGTCCACAGAATAATCTACATATGAAATAATAATATCCTCAAAAATAAATGAAATTTCAAAGTGGATTATATACAATGGTAGTAAGACATGGAACAAATTATTAAGAATGACCATGTGCCTTTTGAGCACATTACTGATGCTTATAATTCTTTACTTGCAGTTTTAAATTTGCATATTTTCTTTTCTAAGATTTGTTTTTATTTATGTGCCTGTTTGTGTCTCTGTATGCCCTGTGTTCTGGTGCCTCTGGAGGCCAGAACTGGGCATCAAGTACCCTGGAGAGGGAGTAAGAAGTCGTTGTGGAACACTTGGTATGAGTGCAAGGAACTGAACACAGTTTTTTTGTGAGTGCAGCAAGTGCTCTTAACTCCTGGGCAGTCAGTTCAACCAAATTTGGTATTTTCCAACTAAACTCAATTGGTGGTGAGACATTAATCAGAAAATCATTAGTTCTCAAACAGGGTATCAAAACAAAAAATTCCACTTAAAATTAATTCTTAAGTTTTCCTTGCTTTTTGGTAAAAAACTTAAGAAGTGGTGATTGAAAGTATAATTTTCACATTTTGTTTATAAACTATAAACTAATCATGAAATGAGCTTAAACATGTATAGTTTTATCACTGTATAGGCAAAGCAAGGGGATACAGGAAAGCCCACTGTCACACGTCTAAGTTGAATACAGCTGTCTAATGATTGGAAAGAATCAGCTACATTACCTTAATACCACCAACATCCTTCCATTAGAAAAATGTCAATTCTGGGAGGAAAACCAGCAGACATTAGCAAAAGTAAATAAATATGATATAATATTTCTTAAGCATTAACTAAGTTTTGCTAAGCAGTACCTGATTTTAATCATGGACGTATGTTTGGAGGAATTCACACTGTTCTCAGAGAATGACTCAATGCATGAAGTTCCAGTAATAGCATAATAGAGTAATTTACTTCCCACTCCAGCATAATTTTTACTTTCAAGTAAGTAGGACATACATTAGTGTTAACCTGAAATCCAGGGAAAACACATTTCATGATTAATTAGTCACTTTAACAGGCTCTGTAAAATAAGGAGGGCAAGATAATGACTGACAGAAGAGATAAACATGGGTGTGCATAAATTTTCTCTCACTTGATTTAAAGACTTGAGCTGAATGTTTAACATGGAAATGATTACTACACTAACATACATGTCCATCATTCTCTTAGCCAGTGAAGCTGCATCATTCCCTGAATGAGCACTGACATTGCTCAGTTAAATTTAGCTTGTTTTAATAAAAGTAATAATACATTTCTTTCATACTTAAAGATTGGAACTGATGATAAGAAATGACAGTTTTTGTTGTATTGAATACCTGTTTTCTTATTTGTTCCATGTTGCCCTGAGATACTTTTGCAGTGAATCTGAGCTATCACAAAAAGATAAAATATTTATGACATTTGACAATGACTGCATGGTGAGAATTTTAACATTGGGGACATTAAAGTCAACTCAGTCATATTTTCTATTTTAAACAAAACATATTAAATCGTAATTTGTAATGAGTATACTTTAAAACGGGTGCTATGCTCTAGATTTATTGATATGTTACATAAATAAATCGCTAATGTTTTGAGTCCTGGTACTGATGAGGCAGTTGCAGTGGGAATATAATAGCAACATCTTTACAAGGTTGTACCTGTCAACACTCTATCATGGAATGGAGGAGGTCTCATAGAGCATAATCTTCCATGAGGAACCACAAAATCTAATGAGTTTGACTCAAACAAGAATCATTTGGGAAAAGAGAAACACAATTGAAAATTTCCCTCCATTAATGAGGTCTGTAGATAAGCCTTTGGGGAATTTTTCTTCATAAATGATTGATGTATGATGGCCCTTCCTACTGTGAATGGTGTCACATCTGGTTGGTCCTGAGTTGTTGAGAAAGTAAGAGGATCAAGCTAAGGTAACAGGCTAGTAAGCATTTCTCCTCCAAGCCAATGTTTCAGTTCCTGCCTCCCGGATTCAGCCTTAAGATCCCACATGTCAATAAGATGTTTATGCTTCTGCAAATGAATACCAACACTGTTACTGTAAGCAGCTATAATGAAGTTTACTTGTTAACAAAAACTAAAAAACACAAAAAAAGTAGAAGAGAGCTGGTTGATGGTAAGATTATCAATATTAGAATGCAGAAGAGAGGGTAACAGGGAGATTTGATGAAAACACATTGTGTTCACAAAAAAGTCATGTTTAAACCCATACTTATATATTATTAATGTATGTTAATATGGTAATTAAAAATGAGTTGAAACATGTAAAATCTTGAAACATTTTATTAATTCTATGATGGGAGAATACATTGACACATTATAACAGCTTCTTTTATGTTTGGAAAACATATTAGTACAACCCTGAGAACCACATGTAGAGACAGCCTTAGCTACCCATCAAGAAATATGTTTTGTTGCGTTTTGAGGAGACCGATATATGGACTTTGTTAAATTGACAGCTTGTACAACTGAAATTACTTTGGGCAAGTTCAAAAATAAAATAAAGTATTAGAAGGTTAAAATTTAAAGTCAACAAAAATGTTAATAAATGAATGAACTCAAAAAATTAATGTAGCATTTAAAATTCCAAATAATAAATAATAAATGAAATTAAAACAATAATAAGGAAACAATCTTTACAGAAGAAAATTATTTTATTGAAAAAAAATATGAGTACATGGAAATGTAGGATTATTAGTTTGTGATTGTTTTTTCAGCAAACATTTTATTTTAGTCCTGTTTTTCTTTCTTGAAGCCCTGATAACCACATTTTTTTTTTAGTTCAATACAGTGTCATATTTAATTGGTTCTAGATACTGTAAACAATTGCATTTTCACATGTACGGTACTCTGTTTGTATATGTGTTCAGGTATAAATTATTAACAGTATAGAAGAAAGTTAATTACTTTTTCTATTGCTGTCGCCTACAAAAAAGAATTTAAGTAAAGAAGGATTAGTTTCTATTCACCATTTACAGGAGGAACAGATCCTGATGGAAAGGCAGAGCAGTGTGAACATGGTTTGCCTGGTCACATCTCATCCACGGTCTATAAGAACAGTCTGACAAAGCTTTGCTCAGAGTATTCAAATAATTTGTCTTTCTTTCACCTAATGCAGGGCGTATCCTTGAAGAAGCACATTTCAGAAGGTGAAAATTATCCATATAAAATGCAAGTGCTGAAAACAGAGAAAACAGAACATGATGAATGCCAGCACTTACAGATTATTTTATTGCCTTCAACATTATTGGCTGAACATCCTATGGAAGAAAAAAATGAATATTTAAGATTTATCATATCCCTCTTCAAATAGAAGAAATCATAATTCTTTTCATACTATTTCAGAAAAAAAAAAGACTGACTCACAAAATTATTACTTTTGGTTGATCAAAGAAGCTACGAAAATGAACATGTGATATGTAACGAGAAGTGACAAACACACACAGTTTTGGAAAAATAATACTGACATCCAAATGTTTCTGTATGGGTTCTGCAGGAAGCCAACCTCTAGAGATAGGTTTGGGTGTATTCTTATTTACCTGAATTCAGGAAAGAAAGATACTCCGGTTTTTCTTTTAAATTAATTTAGACTGAAAAACATCCCAAACTATGTTTTCAGTCTTCATTATTGGGTAATAATAGTTTTGTTTCCCCAGATATTTTAATACAGCTTTAACTATGAAAACAATGTACAAATAACTTGTCAATTCTATTTTTACTAATCTATAAATGTTAATTTTATAGCTGTGATGTTGGATTACAACTTCTAAGCAGGTGTCCATTTCTAATCAGAGTAGAGAAGTATAGAGTGTAATTAGTTTATTGTTTTATGAATTTCCTAAACACAACTAAAATTAAGTTTCCTTTAGCATGTTTTCCTTATTTTCTCTTTTTTATGTCTTAAATATATTCATTTATCACTCATTCACTTATCTATCCATTTGTTGATGTTCAACTGTCTGGTAATTTCTATCTGTCCTAAATTATTTTGTAATATTTAATTTTTAATTCAATCATGGTCAAAGTAGAGAAAAATATAAAAATATTATAATTTAACTATCAAGAAAATCATAAATTATATTGTTTTATGTATTCAAGTATATATGTGTATGTACATGTATATGATATATATTTATATTTTAAATAAAAGATAAAGAAGCCATAATTTGAGAGAGAGCAGGAGGGGAGAGGGACAACATGGAAAAAAATATAAAGAGGAAAGGGAAGGGTGAGTATTTTAAATACAAATAAAAGGAACTGCAATACAGTAGATGAATACAAACTTATTCATAAAATAGAATTATTGTATAAAGTTTAAGAAATGAAGCTTATTGTTATTTAATTTGATATTGGTGAAAATGAATTAGTGGTAAATTGGAGAAAAAAATTGCAGAGATTCTTCACATTGAACTATTATCCCTGGTTATAATCATGTCCTTATTTTAAAAATTGGATTTTAGTACATAAATATTCTTGCCCCAATTATCATGTGGAATAAATTCATTTGCCATTCATGGATATGCAAGCCACTACTACACACATCTTTCTTTTTGAGCAAAATCATTGCAGAAGTCCATGGAACCTTATTTAATAGAAAGCTCATAAAATCAATATAATACCTCCAAGAAAGATAATATAAAAATATTGTTATATAGTCAAGTTACAACATTCTAAGTACTCAGAGGGTTTTACAAAACAAGATCTGTTAAACTTGATCCATGCTGGAACATAATAGTAAGATCAGTTTTAGTACCTTTCCTCTCTTACAATTGATACAGGACCTCTAACAATTGATGTTGCTGACACTGTTCCAACTATTCCATGTTGCATTATTATTTTTTAACTGCTCAAATCATTTCAGAAATGATTTGATGATCAAAAACAAACAAACCAAAAAAAACCCCTGCAGATTCATTATTAATGCATTATAAAGCAAAGTATTTATTTACAGCAAACCTATTTGTTTAATTGTAATGTAATTTACCTCAATGAAATTTTTCTCTGCTTTTGTCTGCCAAGTTCACTTTTGGTATCTATTGCCTTTCTTGGTAATGATCTCATTTCTTTTTCTATGGTGATAATGAATTTCTTCATCAAAGAATTATTTAACATTTGACCCATACACTCATTACCAAACATAAGACAATTATAGTGACAAAGTTATTATCCCAGTTTAAAAATCCTTTGTCATCTATTCTTAACAGTAAAAACTGTGGTTTATGCTGAAATTCATGCTCTGGGCTCTACACAATGTAAGAAAGCACAAACCGGAGGAGTGAATGCTTAAGAAAGGAGAGCTGACAAAATAGTGGAAAGTATCAGAGCTCAGAAGCATGTATTATAACTTGAATCTAAATAAGCACTAAATGGCTGGTTTCAATCTCTCTATAAACTGGTATGGTAGCAGAAGAAATATCAGTCAAAGACTTGTATGGTGCTGAGTGCAAAATATGCTTTTCTGACACTTCAACGTCACTGATTTTACTTTCAACATTTGTGGATAAAAAGGACAAAGCCACTAAAAATTCAGTAGACTTGATTTCTCTGCATCTGTGAAGATGAAATGTGATGATATGACTGTGAAATGTATTATCAAATCTACAGATAATTTTTGTCTCAATATAAAATCCCAGCGTCTATCCTTGGTCTTTTCAGGACCCTTGGCACTTAGGTTAGAATCACTTGTCAGGAGAGATAATTACTCAAATTCTTTCTTTTCCTTATAAAATATTTTTTGCTAATAACAGTATCATTGGTTGTTATAAAATGAAAGTACTAAGGCAAGAATACAACAATAAATAAAACTTGGGAAAATAAAACTGAGTATGAAAAACCACTCATAATTCGGTATTCCATGGACAATATGTACAATTGTTTCTTTCCAGAATTATGTGTAGGCATAGCTTATAAACTTTTTGTGTAATTGAGAAAGAAGAATACTAAATTAGATGGATTGATTTCCTCATCTGGTAGACTAGTGGGATTATTTTATTATGTTTTTGGAATGCCACTTTCTTTTTGTATAATGTTAAATTGTCAAAGCCTCAGTAGTGACTATGCATAACAAAAACAATTTAAAGATTTCAAGGCAGCATTTTAAACATATAAGATTATATAACAAGACACAATGCTAGTAACTTTTTGGCCATAAGAACATGTGTAAATGATAATTATAATATATTTATTTGAGCCTTTATTTATATACTTCATATATTATATATATTCAAAATGATATGTATGCAAAATTATACTTTCTGTTATATACAGTAACAAACAGAAGTAGTATCTTTGAGGTCTCACAATATTGCAATTTATCAAGGATGTTTGTTAGATAGGATAATCAGCCAACCACCAGAACTTGAATATAGAGCATTGTCTATTCATTTTGTCAGAATTACTGTCTATTCTTTATAAGAAAAAATATCTTGTCTATTTCCAACAGATGCTCCTCCTGAGCATTGGTAAATACATGTGAAATCAGTTAAGCATGACATTTTTCAAAAAATTTTTCTTGTTTAATAGTTAAAATATATACATGTATATCAAAAAATGATGTTTGATGCTGTATTTCTTTGAAATTTAGTACAGGATAGGAATGAATAATTTACACTCTACACTTAATTGTATGACATTAAAAATAACAATAAAAAACATTGGTTGTTGTAGAAGTTTACTTTTAGTTGTGTTTAAAATATTGTTTTGTGCACTCTTGGGTTAAGGTCTGCCTAGGTCTGGGTATTTTGTATTGTGTGCAGGTGTTGGATTTATTTGGGGGAAATTGATTGCTAATGATCTGTATGTGCTATCAGTAGAATACCGGAGGTGTACTTGATCAATAAAATCACCTGAGCTCAGACACTCAGGGTTGCCCTGTCCTGTATGGCACTTGTCAGGATAGTGGGCTCCCTATGCAGAGATCTGGAAGGGTTTGTACTGATGAATGTGTCTCCTTGTTTTCATTGCTGAGCCACCACAGTGGCTAATAACTACAAATGGCATACCAACTGGAACAAAGACATGAAGACAGCCACATCCAACATGGAGACACCGAAGAAAAAAAAGATACTCAAGACTTGGCAAAGTCAGTTTTGTTTTGTTTTGTTTTGTGCAAACCTGTCCAGATACTGTTGAGGTTAGGTGCCTGACAAGACACATTTGCTATGGTAATGAGAACTCTGCCCAGTGAGGGAACCCTTCCTGCAGACAAGCTTACCAGTTACTTTTCCAGCAAACCAGGCTCTGGTCAGAAGTAAGTGAAAAGTATTTTGACTTGAGATTTTGAATCTCAAAATATTTTTAAAGAATCACTGTTTTGTACTTGAAATATTGTGTAAGATAAAACATGGCTTTTTGAAACGTAGTACAAAAAATTTGCTTTGTAAAGTTATATTGATTTTTAAAGAAGATTATATCCAGTGATTGTTTGAATAAGATTGCTCCACATAAGCTCATATATTTGAATGCTTGGTCATCAGGGAGTGGGCCTAGTTAAGAAGTATTAGGAGGTGTGGCCTTACTGGAGGAAGTGTGTCACTAGGGGTGGGCTTCGAGTTTTCAGAAATTCAAGCCAGACTAAGTCACTTTCTCTTCCTGCTGCCTGTGGATGTAGAACTCTCAGCTATTTCTCCAACACCATATCTGCCTGCAGGCTTCATGCTGTGTTCCCTGGCATGATGAAAGTGGACAAAACCTATGAACGTGTAAGCAAGCCCCAATAAATGCTTTTCTTTATAAGAATTACTTTTGTCATGGTGTCTTTTCACAGCAATAGAACACAGACTATGACATAATTCCTCATCAAAATTAATTCATACACCACATATACATACACCACACACACACACACATGTGCGCACACACACACACACACACACACACACACACACACACACAGATTTAAGAGTCATATTATACAAAGAGTACCAACAGTATGCTCCTTGATTTTTATTTATGGTACCATTAAAGTTGTTTTAAGTGTTTAAGACATCTTCATGGTTGAATACTTTAAAATTATTTATTTTATTTTTTGAGATTAATATAACTACATTATTTCAACATTTCCTTTTCTTACTCCAAACCATCTCTTACAAAGTCATGACTTTTTCATTAATTATTATACTGTATTCTTCCTTGTATACATTTTTGTTTCTAATTATATTCATAAATAATATATTTACTTAATATTATGATAATTTTTACTTTTTTAGCTTGTTAGGATGAGGATTTAACCAAGGATCCTATACAAATGAAGTAAGCATTATGCCAGGGAGTTACTTTCAGTGCTATTTTTAATCTCTTAGATATGAAAAAATCTGTTTATAGCTTCTGTGGGTCATATTCTTTGAAAATGCATTATGATACCATTATCCTATGCTTCCCTGTGCCTTGTCCTGTTCTTTTATAAGTGCATTAGGGAGATTTTTATGTCCTGCTTATAGTTTATAAACTACTTTATATTTGCAAATACAGCTTTAAGTTAATGAGCTTGTTGGGAGATGTTATTCTTGCTTGATAAATAAGTCTTGAATGACTTTTGAACTGTCTGTTACTTGGGGTAGGTTTTCTCAGGAGTTACTGTGTGGCATAGGTTCAACAACATTTTCCATCCATTTTCAGTGTGTGCAGTATATTATTAGCAGTAGTGGCTTGTAGAGAATGAGCATATTTTAAAATGTAGTTACTGTATATCTTCTTGGGTGACAGCTGAACTTTTGTTAAGGTTCCTCAGAAGTGTTGTCTTTTAAGTTGTTGAAGGTAGGAATGTGCTTAATTCAATTATCCAACAATGTAGAAAATTAGAGTCCTCTGGATGACAGATCAGTAATTTAGAAAGTTTCTTACACTTTCAGTGTAGGTGGTGTTAAGATAGAAATATGTACTGTGTTAGTGGAGATGTGACTGAAGGATTTCTTATCAAGGCCTTTATTAAATTAATTTACTGTCAACAAAAGTTTTTAATTTTGAAATTAAAATGCAATCACAACATTTCTCCCTTCCCTTTTTTGCCCTCCAATCCCTCTTGTGTGTGTCTCTCAAATTCATTGCCTCTGTCCTCTTTTTCTTTAGCTGTTTTACTATCTATCTATATCTACCTATGTACCTGTTTATCTATCTATATCTAGCTATCTAGCTAGCTATTTTTCTATCTATCTATGTATTATCTATCTACCTAATTAGAGGGCAGAAGCCCAAATTATGTAGAAATAAGCAGAAACTAAGGTGTCAAGAAGAGGTATTAATTAGAGAAGTGTTCAGGGCACAGTATTTTGTTAGTCTTCTATAAAAATCTCATAGGTGTTCTGTAAGTTCCTAAGTGTGAACATGGGTTCACACACTCTTCTAGTCATGCTCAAGAGCACAAATCGGCTTTTTTCATAGTTTCATATGACTGCAAATGTGGCTTACCTCCAAGTCATGATGAGGAAATGATATTTTCTCCAAGCTGACTTGTGTTCTCATGGAACTAATTTCCTTGTGTGGGACCTGGTTTCTCACTACTTATTGATTACCAACCCCATAACTCAAATAGAAGCCAATGATCACCTTCAGGCATTAGGTGGGATTCCCTACCCTGCAACTTTTTCTATAAGCATTTCTGTACCAGAGGGCTTACTTGTTTCTACACAGGTGTTCAATAAATGATGCATTGTTAATTTTTTACCAGGCACATAATATTTTAAATGTATTTTTGCATTTATTAATTTATTTTTGTGTGTCAGAGAGTACATACTATGTTTAGTGCATGTGGGCAAGTTAGAGATCAAGTATCCAAAGTATGTTCTTTCAAAATCAGGTTGTCACACTGGACAGCAAGATATTTTTCTCACCAGATCTTTCTGGTCCAAATAAAGAATCTTAAATATATGTTACAATAAAACTCAGCAGCAGTTTTCCTTCACTTTGACACATTTTCTGAAGTTAAAGAAACCACTACTTTCATTCAACCTTAGAGATTAGTTACGTAACAGTTACACCAGAAGTTGGCATTGCCTTAGCAACTGTACAACACAGGCCTGAAGACCAAAAGCAAAGAGAGCATGATGTCTTTTCTTCATTCTTCAAATGAATGCCCAAGGTAAGAGTCTTTCACCTACAAAATCCATACTAGGACCCTAGAGCAGTGATGAAATTCAGATGTCCTGGGACCTCTGACAGCCTTCGCACTGCCTTTATGACTTTCTTCAGCTGTTTAAACATGACTCTACTTTTGTCATCATTTTATTTGTTTAAGATCATAAGTTCCAAGTAAATAAACAACCCTAGTACTTCAGTGGCTGCTCGATTTTAGTTACATCATCTATAGAATCTTTTCAGGAGATATCAAACTTTAACTTTTCTTTCTTTTTTTACTTTAACCTTTGATTTATTTATTGCTTTTTTGCTGCCTATCGAACATAGGACCTCTTGCATGCAATATAAGTGATCTCGTATTGATCTACATATACAACCCCTCTCTTCTTTCAATAGTGAAAAATTACTATTAATATAGATGAAAAGTATTAATCATGTTGTTTTGTACACAAAGTCAAAATGTATTGCTAGAACTGTACAAATGTCATGCAGTGTATAGTTTATTTTATCAATTTTAGTTTTATGGGAACAAACGATTATCAATAAGACTCCCATCTTTTGAAAATAATTAATTAAATTTTTGATTGATTCACTTTATATTTTCCCAATGTACAATCTTTTCTGAAATAGGAAGCAAATGTTGTTAATTTTATTGCAGGCATATTATCATAATGTCCATGCAGATAGTTTTAAAATATTAATAATCTCAAAATGCCAATATTTCACTAGAGTATCTGTAGAACTGTTCATACCCCTCCCCAAAGCAAATTTTTTGACAATTCTTTATGATACATCAGGAATGCTTCTTAGATTCTGCTGAATGGCAACAGACTAATGTATCATTAATAAATACTTTACTTTTAATGAATAGACAAGTATTAAGGACCATTCTAATAGATGTCTCCTAATGAGAGCTTTGAATTTACCAATTTGATAACCTGGGAGGAGCTAGCCAACAATCAGACACGTATTTCTGCACTTAGGAAAGGAGTAAGGGTGGAGACATAGAGTCTGCAGTGGGAGTTTCAGCATTGTTGTGATATCTCCATATCTATGGAAGGGGACTTGTTCCCTGTGAAAGTTTGAGGCAGGCTGCCATCTGATAATCAGTTGGATTTTAGCATAAATGATACTCAATGACAAAGTACTCCTGACAATTCCTAATTATCTTCAAACAAATAATGCTTCAAATCATACATAGACTACATATGTCTATAAATGACTAACAGGATTTTCCTTAACTGTATTTCAAGATTATTGATAATTCTAAATTTGCAATGATGTGGCAATATCATATCAGTAAATTTCTAGTGACCTATGCTTAGGTGTCAATACAAGGCATTTAAAGTCATTCCATTGAGGGGTTTTCTGTGGTCTTTGTTCAGAATAGAGACATAAAACATGAAAATGTGTTTAAATGTATGTTTTCACAAATCCCAAGAACAATTGGAACATAATAAAATTCAAAGAATAAATATTGAAACATTCTATTTATATTAATTACTCCTTAAATGGACAGGAAGCTTCAAATGTTGCAATCAACTGACTGAGCTGATTTAACTTTTATGTTAAAAATTTTTATGTTAAACCATCCCTTAAGTTTGAAAATGTTCTGTTTGTTTATTTATTTTGAAAATAACCTTTAAAAAATAAATGTTTGAAGGCTAAAAGGAAATGTATGAAACTAAAAAATGTACATTTGAAATATTGATTTATAAATTCATAAATATGAATGTTTGTAATTGCTATAAAGAATACACAGGAAACTACACTTTTCGCAATATTAAAAAATATGGGATTTTAGATAAACCAGACTGAATGGCTTCTAACAGTCCTACTATATTATAAGACATAAGAGCTTCTGTGTATAACAAGTCAGTACCATAGACTTAGATATGAATGATAGTGTACCCTTTACAAGATGTACAACTTCCATCAAATCAAGCTTAAGGCATGTGACAAAATATACTTTACTTTTTATTGATATTAATACAAATATGGATTAATATATGATAGCCATATATATCTGTGGACTGATTAACATGGTCATATGACTTTAAAAATATTTTATTTGATTTTAATGCTGATTTCTATCTTAGCTGCAAATTATTTTGAATTAATCTTCTTAAATCATTCTGTAATGGTTTTAAATAAGATCTAAAACAACATGCTCACAAGAAATGAAACATTCCTTTTTTCACATTTTCATATTTCATGTTAAAATATGATTTTTTATGCAATAAATTCTGATCATGATCTCCACTCCCCTAAGTCCTCTCAGATCCTCCCTACCTCCTCCCCCATCCAGCTTCATTCTCTTTATTAATTTCTCTTGGAAATGACAACACATAAGAAGAAGACCAGTAAGATTGAAAATTCCCAAAGTATCATGAGACAAAAATTCTACAAAAATACCATTGACTTCATTTTTTGTTGGCCATTTACTGATATGCAATGGTATACCACACTTAAGGGTAGTTAATATATTAATTGAGATTTCATTGGAGTAGACTAATTTCTCCTTTGGGTTCTATTGCAGATAGCTTCTTGGTGGGAGTCTGTGTCTACTTTGTACTCTCTGCATAGGGACCCTGTCTACTTTAAACCTGTACAGGCCTTGTACCTTCATCCACAGTCTCTGTGAATTCATTTGTATATCTGTGTTGTTGTATATTGTAGACATTATTTTCCTGGATCATCCGAGCCTGCTGGCTCTGACAACCTGTCTGTCTCCACTTCCCAATATCTCTCTGAGCCTGAAGGAAAGGAGTTTGGTGTATACATCCCATTTAGGACAAGATGTTCTCAGTCTCTCACTCTCTAAAGCAGTGGGACTGGGTTAGTTTCCATCTACTGCAAGAAGTTATTCTGATAAGACAGACAGCATGTCATTAGGAGTCATTTTATGTCTACAATCCTTCAGCTAAGGAATAGTTTTTGGTTTCTAATAAACATTTCTTTCTATTCTTATGATAACAGTGGAATAAATATATACTGCCAAATTTAAAAAAAAATCTGGAAATGATAAATAAATATTGACAAGAACTCACAATTCAATCATGTGTATTGTGAACTTCTCTGGGACCAGTATATGACTAAAATGAACTTAAGAATTTAGGTAATTTCAGAAAGAAAATGTGATCTTGTATTATTTATTTTATGTTCTACTTAGATTGTAATGGCAGATTTTGCAACAGTTTATTATATTGTCAGAAAAAGGAATCACATGTGAAAGAAGTTAAAATACATTCTAAAGCCTTTCTAAAATATATATACATGTATATATATATTCAGAAATATAGATAAAGACATAGCTATTACATATGTAAATGTATTATATATATATATAATATATTATATATTTTATATATATATAAAATATATTATATATTTTATATATACATATATATAAACAGATGAAAATATAAATAAAAATACCTGAAAAATAGATACTATCCTTACAATGAATTACAAACAATAGTAACCTTTATGCAACCAGTGAGGTTTTACTTCTCTGAAAGAAACCTTCATGTTTTTCAGTGGGCTTCCAGACCAGTAGTTTAACAAAGATAAATGATGCTATAAATCAGAAGCTTTTCTTCCTGCTTCACACATCAGCACTTGTATCTTCTTCAAATTTCTTTCTTTATTAATTAAATAAAAGACACTTGAGAACCCTGTTTTGAAGGTGCTAAGGATATAGTCCCAGAAATATTCAAACATATAGCTCTAAGTAAAAAAATAAATAAACATATATTGAAAATGAAAATTTGATAATGCATAAATTGCAATTATTTTACATTAAAATTTAAATTCAGAAAATAATATGCTTCTAAATTGTGCAAATATATTTCTGTTTATACAACCAAACTTAATGAAACCATAAGTCCCTTATTATTTCTGTATTACTAAGACGGATCAAAATATGTTAGCTCATTACATCATTTAATATTGAAATTTCTCTCAATTTTAGAAATGTTGTCATTATGAAACATTTTTATAAGTTTTCATCAGTTTTTTATACCTTATTATCAAACTTTTCCAAAGTTCACCTTTTCAATTGTAGTTTCCATTGAGTCAGTTGAAAGAGAGAAATAAAATCTAAGTAGAGTCACTATAAAGTACAAAGAATTTAATTTGCCAACAAATTTTAGATATTTTCAATTCTATGAATCCTTTTGATTGTATGTTTTGTAAATGGAATTTAATTTAAAAATAAATTTGTCAAAGGAGCATAAACACCATGATAATTGTCAAGATTATTATTCTTAAAATAAATAAAATATAAACTCTACTTTAAAACATGTGACATGTAGAACAAAAGTCATGGTATTTATAAAGATAAGAGGAAAGACAAAAAAGGAATTTGGATTTATATTTTATCTCTGGAGGACATATAATATGGATTTTTTTCAACTTTTGGTGACTCAGATTTTAATATGCTCCCTTTACATTTTTCCAAGTATTTTGTGAAATAAACTTTGTCTATTCTGTTTTTATAAAACTATAATAAGTGTACAAACAGAATTTTCTCAATTTTTAATATTTATAACTATGCAGATGGTATATGGAGAACAAAACATCTAAGACACATTTATCATCAAAATTGTTGTGACAATCACTTTGGGGAAGATTATGTTTTAAAATGATCAGAATTATATTCAGATGTAGAAATGAAGTAATTTTAATGAATGTTATGATAGTTTGAAAATAATATTTACTTAAAGCACAAATTTCTACTTCATGACTAAATCATAAACATCAATAAAAAATAAAATTATGATACTAGCCAATGGTACTTTAGATAATTAATGTTTAATATAATTGATGGCAGCACTTAGCATGAATAAATAAACAGAAACAATTTATTTGATTGCAGCTTATACCTATGGATTCATTTGATATATCTTCTTCATACTTGGAATAAATTTCCTGGTAAAGTATATAGTGAAACAGTAAATTTTAAGCTACTATCATTTTGTATTTTGGCAGCTGTTATACTTGTTTATTTAATAGAAAAAAATCACTGAATACTTAAAACACTTTAAACATTGTCTATGTATATATGTCTATGTACGGAACAGCTTTCATTATTGTTATATTTAGTATATTATTTTCTGGAGTTGTTTTGATTCACAACAAAATTAGCAGACCTTTACAGAGTAGCCTTAATTCTTGGAACCCACATGTACATAGCTGCCCCATGATAAGCATTAACTTTCTAGAGCAATGCACTTATAGAAATTGATGGAGTTTTGATAACAAATTATTTTAATCAAAAATCACACTTACACTAATGCATAATAATTGACCAATATAGGTAGCTGTGTAATAGATCCACATTAATAGGCAATTAATTTTTGTGAAAGAATCAAAGGCAATATGTGGTACAAAGATGATTTTTACTCCAAATGATGTCTTGAGCATTAGATAATCACATACAAACATAGGGCTGATTCTAAAAGGATCTTAAAGCAATGACAGAAATTAACAGAGATGTACTATAGACCAAAATGAAAAATTCAAAACTATGAATCCCTACTAAAATACAATAAAATCTAGATATCACTGAATGAACTTTTGGAATGGGTGAATGTAACACAAAAGGTATACTTCACTAACCAGATAATTGATCAACTGGTCTTGGTTAATAGTAAATCCTTGATTTGTGAATGACAGTATTAAGGGACTGAGATGAGATAAGTCACAGAACAGAATAAAATATTACAAAAAGAAATACCTGAAAGGACCATTACACAAAATATAAAAAGTTTTCAATATTCAGCTACAAGAAAAATAATTTTCAAAACGTGATCCTAATTGGTTTTATATAAACATATGAGTATTCACATGCAGACACACACACATGCACACACACACACACACACACACACACGGGTGCACATATGTATATAACTATAATGTATACATATGTATATAACTATAATGATAAAAAATGAACTTATCAACTTAGGAGATGGGAGACAAATAGGGGTTCATTTTTTATTTTATAATAATTTATTTTGATATTACAATATAATTATACCATTCCTAGTTTCTCTTTCCTTCCTAGGTATCCTCCTACATAGTTTTTCTTTCATTAAAAACAGATTTTTCATACAATATATTCTGATTACAGTTTCCCTTCCACCAGCTACTGGCAGTGACTATCTACAGTCTTTCTTTGTTTCTGTAAATAAGCAACCATAAACCTAAGGACTAATAATAAAACAATCAAAAGCAAATAGGAACAAGGCAAAACAAAGTAACAGAAGAACAAAGAAAGAAAGAAAGAAAGAAAGAAAGAAAGAAAGGAAGGAAGGAAGGAAGAAAGGAAGGAAGGAAAGAAGGAAGGAAGAAAGAAAAAAAGAAAGGGAAGGGAATAAAAGAAAAAAAATACATGTGGATGCCTCAGCCTCTGTATAATCAAAAACATTTAAGTCTCTGAGGCTTACAGCTGACTGAGGTATTCTGATTAGCTCCTTCTGAACATAGAGCTGTACACAACTGACTCTTACTTGTTCTACTCAATTTACTTGCTCAAATCTGACTGGTTCAAACTTTTCTGAGCCAGCTTACTGTTTATGACTGAACTCGTCTGACTTTAGCAGACTAGTTGATTCTCTGACTGACTCAGACTGAACTTCCCTGCTCAGTTTCAAACTGATTGACTTCTGCTCCTTTGGTACCTCTGCATCTCTGCTCCAGACTGCTTCTCAAACTGACTATTTAAAACTGCTGCCTTGTAGACCTGAGAGTCTGTCTTTCTATCATGAGAGATAAACATGTCCTCACTCTGACTCAGTCTTCTAAATCTTCCCTGACCGCCCTTCATTCTTACTTATCTGAGACGTTACTTTCTGTCTGACACTCACTCCTGAGTGCTGCTTCCTGTTTCCCAAGTGTTGGGATTAAATGTGTATCACAAATGACTTCTGGATATTGGGATTAAAGGTGTGACCCACAACTGCTATCTGATTACTTGGATTCAAGGTATGTACGAACATTCCTTTTATCTGAAAGAGCAACCATGATGACATGTTAAAAGATTAACCATCACTCTACATATATGTGTGTGTGTTTGTGTGTGTGTGTGTGTGTGTGTGTGTATGAGAGAGAAAGAGAGAGACAGAGAGAAAGAGAGAGAGAGAGAGGTTCCTGATATATGTTAGAATAAAGAGATCTGTAATATCTTAATGGCTTATAATTATTAATTATAAATGAGTGTTTCTCAGCTATTGTGTTAAGATGGAAAAAATGATAAAACTATAAAACTGATTAATTATCAAGAGTATGAAGTAGACTTTTAAAATGCATTTATGGTGAATTCTTAGAAATTATATATATATATATAATAAAAGCCAGATAGAATATCTTTGAGTTTAAGAAATCAATGAAGAAAAAATTAAAGATAATATATTATTAATGTGTTTTCAATTAGTTAATAACCAATAGCAGGATACAAATGATCTGATCAGGGAAATGAGAAATGGAGCATTAAGGAGGAGGATGGTACTAAATCTAAAAGGAGGGAGAAATGTACAATAACAATAAAGATACCTGAAAAAGCCACTCGGGGTCATACTGTTAATCATTTACCTACAAAATAATACATGTAATTCTATGTATAAATATACTTAAATTGTTTAATAAACTTTTTGTATGTATACTGACAATGCTCACACCAAGAGACAAAGACAATAAAAACCTCCAATACCATAAAAGTTAAGTCCTCTTTAGAGTTGTTGGACATGGTTGTCAAAAGACTACCACGATATGCAGCATACCGACTTTGCCCTTTCTTTTACTACAGAGGTGGAAGGTATGTCCCTATTGTTGAAGACACCGTGAATGTCAAAACCTTGTTCCAGAGACTCATGACCTGGAACTGAATTGAATGCCCCCTATCTGAGGAAAAGTTTTTAATGGTACCAGAAGGCATAGTATAAGTTCCTATAAAAGAAGCACACAAGTTCATATAAGGAATGAGGCAACCAATAGTTCTACCCAGCTTTGATGCCTATGAGTCATATCAATGAACAGCATAGCTCTATAACTCTAAGGGTTGTTGTTGGTAACTAACAACTCTTTAATTGGAAACAAAAACACTCAACAAAAGATAAATCATTCCTAGTCTTGGAAATCTAGCTAATTATTCAATATAGTAAATTCATAGTTCTTAGAGGAGAATCAACAGCCACTAATTACTTGTGCTGGCTAGTTTTGTGCTATCTTCACACAGTCTGGAATTATCTGAAAGGAAGGAGCCTCAACTGAGAAAATGGCTCCATAAGATACAGCTATATGGGATATCTTAATTAGAATTGATGGAGGTAGGCCCAGCCTGTTATGAATGGTACAGTCTTTGGCTTGATGGTCCTGAGTTCTATAAGAAAGCAGGCTGAGCAAACCATAGGGAACAAACCAGGAAACAGCACCCCTTCATGACTTCTGCCTTAGCTCCTGACTCCTGTTTGCAGCCCTGTCTGAGTTCCTGTCCAATAAATTCTTTTGTCCCCAAGTTGCTTTGTTCATGGTATTCTGCCACAGTAATTGTAACTTTAAGTAAGACATTGCTAAACCAGCATAATTACTATTGATAATCTGCAAGCATTTGCCCTTATAACCACAGATAAGTGTAGTCTTCACCCCTCATTAAATAAACTTCTCTTGCAGCAGATGAAAACCACTGAAGAAAAATACAACTGATGAAATTGCTAACTTGTGGATCCTAGTCACAATGGATACATCTACAAAACACTACTATCCCTAAGGTTCAAAGAGCATTATGGAAGTAGAGGCAGAGAGATTTTAAGATACAGAGGATAAAGACGTTTGGTGTGAGATTTTATCTCCTAGTCAAATTCAGAAGCTACATCTATAAAGTCTCCCCAAAATAACTATCCAAATGAAAGCTGAACAAAGATAGTATCAATGAAAATGAGAAAGTATATAGGAGATGAGTCACGAGGGCTCAATCCTACCTAAGAACTATAGTCAACTGAAGAAAGCTTTGAGCAGGAAAGGTCCACTTTTGCAGAGGAATATTTAATCCTTTAATCCAGTAACATGGCTACTCTGAGAAAGGATCATTTTCAAGGCATGTGCGATCTAGATGGAATGTAGCATGTGACTTTATGAAACCCAATTCAGAAGGAAGTGGTGGCCCTCAGCTCTAATCCCTGCTCTAATATGTAAAAGGAAGCAGTCAGTTCAGAAGTAGGTCATGGTTCTCAGTTCATAGCTCTCAGTTCAGGGTTTTCAGTTCAGAGTTCAGTCAGTTCAGCGTTAAGAGAGAAGCAGTAGAGATTAAGAGAATGGAAGAAGATTGAGTCAGAGCATGCTAGTCAAATGAGATACAGAAAATCTGAGGCACAGTGAAATGCAGAGTGAGTACATGCCTTTAATCCCAAGTCTGTGAGTGAAAGCGAATCAGGTGAAGACTTGCAATGTGACCTATGAGATGAATCAGAGTGGAGAGCAGGCAAAATGATAAATCAGGAATCAGAGAAAAGAGTTAACAGAATGAGTTATATTGTGGACAAGCCCAAATCTCCCAGTATATAAGCAGGCTTTCAGCTCAGAGAATCAGTCAGTTAGAGAATCAGTCAGATAACACACAGAGGCAGTTCAGCAGGAGTCAGCATCAGACAGGAAGAATAAGTTTGGAAGAGTCAGCTAACGACAAGAGTCAGCTTGAAGTCTAGCATAGTAGTCGAGTCAGAGAAATTGTGGGAGCCAGACAAAGTCAGAAGAGTTCAATCAACAACAGTCAGATGGCTCAGTAGGTCAATTTGAACAGTCAGGTTGGAGAAGAATTAAGACTGGAACAGCCATCGAGTTGAATCAGCCAACCAGAAGAGTCAGTTAAGAGTACAGCTCTGAATTCAGAAGGAGCTAGTCAGAGGATCCCAATCAGCAGTAAGATTCAGAGGGTGAAATATTTTAGGACTAGTTTGAAGATTAGATTATATGGAGGCTGAAATCTTACAGGCTTAAGATTAGATTATATGGAAACTGAGACCAACTAGGACAGGGATTGAATTAGCAAAGAATAAACTGCCTTTTGACATGAATCTATGTCTATTTACCTCCCCAGGAAAAAACACACCAATTGTTTTTTCAGTGCCAAATACCTGAAAGAATACATACAAGTGACATTATACAGATAGAACATATTTTATTTAGTAGTATAAGTGTATATACTTTTACATATATGCATTCAATAGCAATTAATGAAAAAGATGTTAAGAGATTGAAGAAAGGTGGGGGGAAATATATTAGATGATTTGGAGGGAGGAAAAAATTGTAATTATACTATAATGTCATAAAAAGGATAAATTTGTTTTTGAAGTATATGTAGAAATATTTCATTCTTTTGTCATATGAGGATTTTTCTATTTACATTGCAGATTCAGATTTATGATTTGCTGATATTTCAGTTTTTGAGTGATTTGTCTTTTTTTCTCAATAGTGACACTCCCTGTCATAATCACTTTTATTTTAAAATTATGATAAGAGGTATTGTGCATCTGAGAATTATTGTCACAATAACCCTGCACAGAAAGATGAGAACAGATTTAGAACACAAGCAATTTCAGCTGAAAAGATGATTATATTTAAAAATGTCAAGTCATTATTCACAATATCCTCCATGTTAAAACTTTATTGTCCATATAAAATCATTATTAGACAGTGGATTCTTCTCTCTTTTACAATGATTCATTTTCTGGAGAAAATTACAAAACTGTTGTACAAAAATCACTGCTTCATCTATCTCTTATACATGTTATAAAATGTTTAAGTATACTTATTAAAACAATGTTAAAAATTCTTAAAATTAAATTATGTAATCTCTGCAGAAATTTGAAATAATAAAGATCTTTGGCCTCAGGAAAAGAAAGAAAATGGTTGACTCTGACTTTTTCTTTTATACTAGTGTTGTTAAACATGTTTATACCTGCTTGGCAGTGATTAATAAACAATGATGAAGAACAAGCATGGGTCGGAATGTCTATGGTCAGACACTCTGCATTGAGATATTCTCTAATACCCATTTTCTCTTCATCAATAAAGAAAAATTTTTCACAGAATATGTTTTATGTTTATCTGTAGTAATTTTATTTAAAGGAAACAAAATATTATTGTAATAGTTATCTTAGTAGATAAAATAAGAGATCAAGTGTTGACAACATCTTCTGTGACATTTCTTAAATGTTAGTTTCTTACAATAATTCATTGCAGTATGAATCCAATAATCCAAACATTCTTTCTTTTTCTCTAAAATGATAATCAAACAATATGTCCTTGGAAGAACAAATTATGACAATATAAAACTCAAATACTTACTATTGTGGAGGTGAAGGAAGTTTAGACGCAGGCTCTCATGTAAACCAGACTGGTGTCAAGCCAGGATGCTGCTGAGAATATTCTTGCAGATTCTTCTGTCACTACCTCCCTTTGATTATGGGTGTGTACTATCATGCCTTGATCCAAATGTTCTACTTTTATAGGCATAATTTGTGTGTATTCTCAAATCTGTTGTTCAAAGATACTATAAGCTAGCTGGGAGATGGTGGAGTACATCTTTAATCCTAGCACTCAGCACTAGAAAGGAAGAGGCAGGGGGATCTCTGTGACTTTGAGGCCAGCTTGGTTACAGAGTGAGTTCAAGGGCAGCTAGAGTTACAACAGAAACCTGTCTCAAAAAACTATATAAATATATATTAAGCTGTTTGTAAAGAAAAACATAGGAAATATAGTTTATAGTGTAAATGTATCTCTTTTGGTCAAAGAAAGGTTTCATAGCGTTGTTTATTTATTTTAATTTTAGATGTAGGTATATTCTACCTGAATGTACATTTGTGTATGACATATGTGCCTGGTCCCAGCAGAGAGAAAAGGAGAGCTTTGGGTTCCTTTGAACTAGATTTATTGATGTTTTTAAGCTGTAGTGTGAGTTCTAGGAATTGAACCTGAGTCAGAGCATGTGAGCTTTACAGCTGAACAATTTCTCTAGCTTCTAAAAGATCTTTTTATGATGGAAATAGGGAAAGAAATGTTTTTTAAGGAAAAAGAGAGTTTTAAACATTCTAAAGCCATTTTATTTTACTTTAAGACTACAGCATGATGGAGTAACCATAGAGGAGAAATTTCAAAATATTTCATTTATATAAAATCATCCAAATAAAACTCCTCAGCATTTTAATCTTTAAAAATTTTTATGAGACATGTGAAACATGGATTGACAGCTAGGTAAACAAATCAGTGCTATATGTCATCCAAAATTTTAGATGTGCAGAAAATTATTAGTTTCTTTTAAATTATTATTAATTTAATTTATATGTCTGGGAGTGTGATTGTGTGAATGTATGTGTGTTGGTGCATGTGATTGTGTTTCTGAGTATATGCCACATGCATAAGTGTGCCCACTGAGGTAGGTATAGGGAACTGGATATCTGGGAGCTGGATTTACAAACACTTGCTAGCTATCACATGGATAGTGAAAAAACAGACATGGTTCTGGGAACTGAATCTATATTCTCTGCGATAAGAGGAAGATATGTTAACTGTTAAGACCACTTTTTATATTCTTAAGAAATGATTTAGAAATTATATAAAATCTACTGTTATTTCTCCCGTTTGTTTGGAAAGTATTGTGTGGGGAAAGTCTTCACTAAGATCCTAGACATACGTAGATAAATTTACCATGTTTCTGCTATTAAGACAGAAACAACACAAAATCTTAAGTTAGTGTTATATATGGGTTAAATTAATTAATTATATTAGCTACTTTCTACAAATAAATCCATAAGAATCTTTTTTTATATGGAAAAAATAATCAGCCAAATATAAAATGAGTCAGCATCTAAACCAGACACTGAATGTTACAAAAATTAGATGATTTAAATTACAGGAAATTTATTTAAACTCATAAATTACTAGCTTCATTAAACATAGTTTTTATATTTTTACCTCACTGGTCTTCTCCATAATAGCTGTGACCATACAGACCATACAGCTATACTGAGTTGAAGTGTCTCTTGACCTTGAAAATCACTAATTACCATTCAATCGCCCTCACTCAGCTTCAGTGTAATTGAAATCACATAGTTCTCTTTATAGGTGAACATATTATTGAATGCTTATTTTGTGGCACCAAGTAGAGAAAAGTTAAATGATAAGCCAAGACCTTCCTGAATCAATACAGGGCATGTTTTAATTATCAGTAGTGAGATTTATTTTCCTTTTATAAGGCTACTGCTGTGTGTGATTTAATATAAAACAAAAATAGGAGTAGAAAATCTAATATAAAAAGAATGTAAGCTCACTCATTCATAAAGGTAGGTAAGAATGATTTTAGTATTTTTGAGAAATATTTACATTTTAAAAGACACTTAGCTGTCAATTGTAGTGGAATTAAATGTTAAATTTCATGCACATAATTGATTGAATAACATTTTGAAAGAAAAGTCTTGACTGTTATTGTCACCAATTTAGAAAAATAATCTGTGTTTCTGTAGGTATAGAAGTGTTCGTTGATTTTATTATTCATTCTCCTAAATGGAAGATGACAGTTTATTCTTTGCCAATTAAATCTCCAGTCCTAGAGGGTTTCAGCCTCCATACAATCTAATTTTCAAGATCCAAGCCTGGACCTGGAAGTCTGCAGCCTCTGTACAATCTAATCTACAAACCTAAACCTATAATATTTAAGCTTCCAAGACTCAACTACTCACTGGGTTCATTCTGACTGATTGTCATCTGAACTACCACTTTTCACTCTGAACTGCACTGGAAACTCTGAACTGTAAATCGTAAACTGTCTGCTTCTAACTTTCTGCTTTCTCTATGCTTATTCTGTACATTCTGTACTGCATCTGCTCTCCTCGGCTTTTCCTTCTGAAATGAACTGTCTGTGACTGCATTCAAACTGCATTCAAACTGCCTGACTGAACTAACTTTCAGTTTCTCTCAGAGCTCTGCCTTGTGTCTACTTTCAGCCTGCTTCCACCTTGCTTTTATTCTCTGAGCTAGGTTTCTATACTCTGCTTCTACTCTCCTGCTTGCTTCCCTCTCTGAGCTCTGCCTGTACCTCTACTAAATGCTCCTTTTATATCTAGAGAATTGGGGTGAAAGATGTGTGCCATTGCTTGCTAACCCTGCAATCTGAGTTGGTTTTAAAGTCATATACTACATTGCCTTAACCACAGAAACCTCTTTCACCTAGTGTTACAAAGAGGACAGAATTAGCCTAACATTCTTTCTGCATTCCAGCTTGCTCACACTGCTCTCTGAAAATGATAGCTTGCTATAGAAACCATGCTGCTGGATTAAAGAATTCAATATTCCTCCACACATTTCAGAACTCATATATTGAAAGTAGTGTGAGGACTGTGGCATAATTGTTACTTTTTTCCATTTAAAATATATTAAAAGTTTAATAAGATTTGTCATTATTAACTTTCATATGTACAATATGTAGTTTTAACGAGTACAGTTTCTTGTAAATGTGAATTCACCAGATGTAGCCATATATTCAGTTTCGAAACTATTTATTCTTTTGCCCAATTAAATTGCTGGTTCTAGCCTGGAGCTCTGGAGCCCTAGAGCATTTTGACCTCTGTACAATCTATTCTTAAACCATGAACTGGAAGGTTTCAGCCTTTGTACAATCTAGAAGAGGTAAGCCTCTTACAATCTAACCAACCTTGAGACTTACTGATGACTGAGTCACTTTGACTAGCTCCTACTGGATTCTGCTTCTTCTGGTTCAACTCACTCTGTGTCTCTGTGTCTCTCCCAGAGCTTTCATTACTCCATACTGCCTCAGTCAGCTTCTATGAATCTCTCCCTTATCCTCAGTCAGACAGCTTCATTATTTCTGTGTCTTGTTCCCCTCTACCTGCTCATACTGCCTGGCTCATACTGCCTGTGTAATTGACTCTTCTGTAACTAACTAACTCTTCTGCCACTTCTCTGTTGTAATGGAGCTGAAAGCATGCCTTTTCTAGTGATAATCCTGCCTGTCTGCCTGTCCCCACTCTCCTAATTCTTCCTCTGATTAGTCTTTCTGCCTCTCATTCATTCTAACTTAACTCAGATGTCACTTCCTGTGTGACATTGACTCCTTCTGAGTTCTGCTTCCTGTGTCTGCTTCCACATTCTGTTTTTCTTAGGGATTAAATGTGTGGACCACCAGTAACTTCTGAATATTGGGATTAAAAGTGTTTCTACATTCCATCCAGACCACACAAGACTCTGAATGTAGTACCCTGGAATATAGACCCTTCCTAGTTTTCACACAGGCCTATTCCTCTACAGTTTCTAATACTACTGAATTTTAATGTAAACAATAACATTCTATAATGATTTGAATTGGACTATTCTTATTACAAATATTCTTAGATTTTTATAAGTTTATTTAAAAGATTCATCCATTTAACATGCAGAGATACTTCCTTTGGTAAATTTCTTTGGTTGTTCAACAGTCACCAAAATCTAATGTTTGTACATGATGCCTCCCTACAAACATACCTGCATAAGAACAATATACACAGTCAAAAGCATTAGCTCTATCCAACCAACCCATCTACTGGCACATAAAGCTGGAGGTACTGTGTTTTCAAGCTTAACATTTTCTATTCATGTTGTTTCATTTTATAAACTCACTAAGTCAATCATATTTTGTGATTTATTTGTGTAATTTACCATAATTGTTTCAAAGTGATGTTATTCCATTTTGCTGTTGAATAATTATCTACTGTATGGCTATGTGTGCCACATTTTAAAATTAGGTCATCATTTGAACAATTGGTTTACATAAAGGTTTTAAGGAAAAGGGATAAAACATCTCCTTAGTAATCTTAGATGTCATTCATGCTACAATTTCATTTAAGATATACCACGGAAAGCATGGTCAAAAGGGGCATTGATCAAAGGGACATTTTCATTTCTCTGCTTTTATATCAGGATTTCATCATAGTGATAAAATTCATGATAAATCACCTATAATAAATGAAGAAATTAATATCAATTTTGACAGTTTCTAAAAACATTGTATGGTTTGATGAAGTTTTGAAAAACTACTGAACAATTATGAAATATGCAAAATATGCTAAAGAGGTGTATTTAAAAGAATGTTAACATACATATGTAATAATATTTGCAAAATTTAGAAGTGTAAGTTAAAAGATTATATGATAATTTTTTTTCAGACTTTCTCAGGCTAATTTTCTGCTTGTTTTGATTTGCTTGGCATTGTTTTAGAGTAATTTTTTTCCTAGACTCTGGCTATCATTGAACTCACTCTGTCGTCCAGGCTGGCTTTGATCTCACAGAGATCCACCTGCCTCTGCCTCCCAAGTGCTGGGATTAAAGGTGTGGGCTACCAACATCCAGCCTTGGGCCAATGTTTTAAATAGCAGAGACTGGTTAAATTCTAAATATGTCATCATGGAGAGCTTAGCTAGTGTTTTGAGTGTTGTTTTGATTTCATAGCATTAGTACAAATGTAAAAGGCAATTGTGATATGAAATCCATCAAAACTGTGAATTTTCCATAGTAGATGTACAAATCAATTAAGTAATCATTAGTTTTCTTTTGGAAAAGGAGGAAGAGCAAGTGGAAGATGTTGAATATTCCTTTAGAAAATCTTTGACATGGGTCTCGTCACATGGCTCAGAAATTTAGAGCACTTGCTGATTTGCTGTGGATCCAGATTTGGCTCTCAGTATTCACTTGTTGTCTTACAGCTTTTCTTGTCTCAAATTTCTGGGGATATGTCACCATCATCTTGACCTCAGGGGCTTGAGGCACACATGCAGTGCACATACATATATTTAGACAAAACTCAAACACACATTAAAAAAAATTCTTGACAAAACTCCTCTACCTTGAAATGGAATAATGTGAGTAGTTTAATGATTTATTATTATTATATGACTACTAAAAGTAGAATTAAGGTAAAATTGTGAAACAGATATTTTTCTTACTTTTAAGTGACTTTCAAAATTTATTTAATGTACTGCAAAGATTAGTTATACCATACTATCATTATCATACATAGATCCTCAGCTAAAGCATATTTCTTCTCTAAAGTAAAAGTACGCTGATATAGATTCTGTATTTTATCCAACAAGATAATCTGTATCTTATATTGTTTATTTTTTTGAAAACACATTTTTCATGCAAGGTATTTATTTTGGTTCCCCTCCTCCAACTCCTCCTAGATCATCAAATGCACCCTTCCTGCCTGTATAGAAAGCCTTTCTATCTCTCTTTGGAAAAGAAGCAGGCACTTAAGAATAAAATAAGATAGAATACAACAAAAACAAACAAACCAGAATAAAATAAAACAAAAAAAGAATGTACCAAAGAAAAAGCATGAGATACATGAATAGACAAGAGACATACATGTTTTTACTAACAAGAATCCCATAAAAACACAAAACTAAAATGCTATAATATATACAATATAATATATAATGTATGTAATATATAATTATATATCTGTGATGAATATTTATTCTGTAATAAATATAATATAATCTTTGCAGTACATTAAATAAATTTTGAAAGTCACTTAAAAGTAAGAAAAATATCTGTTTCATAATTTTACCTTAATTCTACTCTTTTAAAATTTTAAAATCAGGTCATCATTTGAACAATTGGTTTACATAAAGGTTTTAAGGAAAAGGGATAAAACATCTCCTTAGTAATCTTAGATGTCATTCATGCTACAATTTCATTTAAGATATACCACGGAATGAATGGTCAAAAGGGGCACTGATCAAAGGGACATTTTCATTTCTCTGCTTTTATATCAGGATTTCATCATAGTGATAAAATTCATGATAAATCACCTATAATAAATGAAGAATATATATGTATATATAATATATGTGTGTATATGTACATGTATATATACATGTATATATGCATATATATATCTGTGTGTATACACACACACACACACACACATATAAGATCTTTAAGTTTAAAAAAAAGACTGTGATAAAACATTATAAAGATGTTATAAAAATTTCAATGAGGTGATTTAGTTTTGGTCATCTGCTGTTGAAAATGCAGCCTACCCTTAAAGTTCGTTTGTATTCTCCAGTGATACTCCCTCAGTTTTTATTCACAAGTTGTTACTAATTGGAGAGATCATCTGGGCTAGGGATGGGGGTTTGTATCCACTACTCTCAGCACTAGGACCTGATCTAGCACAGACCAGTTCAGGCACTGTGCATATTGCCTTAGTCTCTGAGAGTTCATTTGTTCATTGGTCCGGCTTCATTTCCTTTGTGTCCTCCATCCTCTCTGGTTTTACACTCTTTCTGCTCCTTACTTGTAAGTTCCTCAGATCTCTGAGGGGAAGAATTTAATGGAGACATCCGATTTAATGATGAGTGTTCCAAGGTCTCTCACTCTTTGAATATTGTTCATCTTTACCCATATTGTACATATGTATTTGCTTTTATCTGTAGCAGCAGGAAGCTTCTCTGATGATGGCTGAGCAAGACACTGATCTGTGAATTTAGAAAATGTTAGGAGACATTTTATGGCTATGATGCTTTAGCAGAGTATTAGTATTTGGCATTCCCCTAAATCCCTGGTCTATCTGGTGTCTATTTCTAGGCCATTGGTACTGTTGTTGTAGACTCAAATCCAATTAGTTATTACTTAGTTACTACCACAAGATTTGAGTCAATATTGTACTAGTGCATCTCACAGGCTGGTCATTATTCTAGATCAAAGAATTTATAAGTAGGTTGATTTTTGCCTGTCTAATTTAGTGGCTTGCAGAGTAACTTCAAGTACCATGAACACTAGTTCACAGGGAAGAAGACTGTAAGTAGGCACCAGATCCACCTCTCTGTGTTCAAAGAGTTGCTTAGATGTTATCTTCAGCAATAGGATATTACCAGCAGTTTGTAGAGTGGAAACAATTATCATCGCCAATAGCATAGGAGGTTTGGGGATTCTCACGGAGTCCTTTTGGCTAACAACTCAATTATGTGTAACCCATTTTCAACATTGGGAGTTTCATTTAGTGATGAGAGATGTCTAATTGGAGATCTGTTTTCCTCTTTGTTTTCCAATTTCATTTAGATCACTTACATACACATAAATATTTTAAAAAGCTTCCACTATATGAGGTTTTTATACAACTCCACAAATGGCCATTGGTTTTTGCTATCCTTCCCTTAACCCCCTCTGCCCTTTCTTTCTCTGGTCTTCTTATTCCTGTCCCCTCATCTATCCATAACTATCTATACTATTTCCTCTTCAGAAGTAGTCCCAACTTTCCCCACCCCACCTCCATTCCCTATTCCCTTACTCTATATAAAAACTTGGGGTTAGATGGAGTATAGCTTGCTTATCAGAGACTTAACAACAAACTTCGCATATAAGTAAATACTCTATCTGGGTCTGGCTACCTCCATCAGGATGATGTTTTTCCTAGCACCATTAATTTACCTGCATATTTCATGATTTCATGACTTTAAAGCTGACGTAATATTTTGTTGCATAAATGTACTTTATTTCTTTATTGTTCCATTCTATTAACAGACAGTTTGTTTCCAAATTCTGGCTATTATAAATAGAGCAGCAATGCATATGGTTGAGCAAATGTCTCTGTAGTAGGATGAAGCAACCTTTAGGTATTTGCCCATGAGTCATTCAGCTTGATCTTGAGGTATATCAATTCCTATCTTCCTATCAACCACCACATTGATTTGAGTTGTTGCTATTGATAAGTGTTCCCACTACTCCACTTCCTTGCCCATGTGAATTGTCATTTTTTATTGATCTTTGCCATTCTGACAGATGTAAGATGAAACATCAGGGTAGTTTTGGTTTGTATTTCCCTAATTCCAAAGATGGTGAATATTTTAAAGTGCTTCTCAGGCATTTTTGTTTCCTCTTTTGAGAATATTCTGTTTCTTTTTTGATGTACAAATTTTTAAAATTTCTTTATATGTGTTAGACTCTAGCCCCCAATCAGATGCATAGTTGGTAAAATTAATTTACCATTCTGTAGGCTGCCTTTAGTCTGAAGGATGATGTCCTTTGTCATACAGAAACTTTCAGTTTCATGACATTCCACTGACATTTGTTCTTAATGTCTGTGTTATCATAACTGAAACTGCTCTTTCTCTTTCATTGTTGTATTTATGTGGTTTTGGTTTGGGAATAATATTCCACCACAAAAAGAATTTGTTGATGTTCCTTCTGCTTTTATTTTGTCTAATAATTTGAAGGGTTTTGGTGTTAATTCTTCTTTGATGGTAGAAGTTGACCTAAAACCATTTGGAAAAGTTTTTTGTTTTTCTTTTTTTTTCTTCTTTTTTTGGGAGGGGCGGTACACTCTTAATTTTCAACTTTGATATTAGGTCTATTATTTATCTCATCTTGATTTAATTTTGGTAGTGGTATGTATCAAGAATATTATCCATTGCTTTTACATTTTCAAATTTGGTGGAGTACAGGTATATTTGTTGTTTTGGTTTGGTTTGGTTTGGTTTGTTGAGACAGGGTCTTACTACACTGTATTGGTCAATCTGGCTTTGAACCCACAGAAATCTAACTGCTTTGAATTCCTGAGTGCTGGGATTCAAGACATGAACCACCATACCCAGATAAATACAGATTTTTAACATTTTCTCATGATTATCTAGATTTCTTCTGTTTCTGTTCCTATGCCCCCAGTTTTGTCTCTAATTTCATTAATTTGGATCTCTTCTCTCTGCATTTTTACTTAATTTGGTTAATGGTTAGTCAAACTTACTGATTTTCTCAAAGAATTAATTCTGTTTCATTGATTATTTATATTCTTTTTGCTTCTACTTTTTTTTTAACCATGAGTATGATTATTTATGATTATTTCATGCTATCTACTCCTTTTGAGTAGTGTTTCTCCTGTTATAGTTTTCTGGTGCACCATGAGTTCTTTGATTTTTTTTATGTTAATAGTTAGAGCTATAAACTTGCCTATTAGAATTGCCTTCATTGTGCCCCATAAATTTGGGTATGTTTTGTTTTAATTTTCATTCCATTCTTAAAAGTTTTTAATTTCTTTCTCAATTTCTGCCGTGACCCATTTTTTTTTAATTAATTAGTTAGTTGTCCAGTTTCCACAAGTTTGTAAGTTTTCTGCTGGTTCTCTTATTATTGATATCCAAATTTAATCTGTGTTGGTAAAATAGGATGCAGCTTGTTATTTCAATTTTCTAGTATCTGTTGAGACTTGTTTTGTATCCCAGCTTATGGGCCATTTTTGGAGAAAATTTTACAGGTACTGAGACGATAGTATATTTTTTTGTGTTTCAGTGAATTGTACTGTAGATATCTGTTAGATCGATTTGCATTATGATGCCATTCAACTCCACTTCTTTTATTAGTTTTTTTGTATGTAGTTTATTGTTTTTTGGTGACTGTAGAGTATTGAACTTACTATCAACCATGAGGGTCAATATTTGATTTAAGCTGTCGTAGTGTTATTTTCAGTCTCTTCCACAGATTTTTTCAGCTGTAGGAGGAGTTAGCACAGAGTTCTCACTTTAAAAACAGATTATTACAGAATGATTTACATATCCCAAGTTCTAGATTTTCCTCAGTATAGAATACACAGAGAACTAATAGGGAAAAAACACAGTTCATAGAGGGGACAGAGACAATAAACTCCTTTAAGTTTCAAATAAATTTGACACATGCAAATCCCACTTTTTTTCCCTCTTAGTACTACTTAATTTGACAGCATAGTACATAGTGGCCCACATTGCAAAATACAAGATTTATTAAACCATGTATTTAAATGATCTTTAATTATAATATGTGTGGTTTAGATAGGCATAATATATAATATTTATACAGTTTGTTCTGATTGCTTCTGTGGCATTGTTAGCTATTTGTTTTATGTTTAATTTGATGGTATAATGTTTTGACATTTTATTTTATTTTTTTCTTTAATCACTTTTCTGTTATGATAGAACTGATAGAGGAACACCAATATTTATTAAAAACAAAAGTAATTTACATTGTTCAGGAAAGTTAGTGAAAAATATACGTATTATACAACCTATGTGGTATGTGAACCTATAGCCCTTTGGTTGTACTTTGTGAAAGTTGATCAAATCATGGGATTTACTCATCGTTTTTATTGGTTTTAATTTTTTAGTTTACCATATATGAGTACTGTATTTATATTGTTTAAACTCTCTCTCTCTTCTCCCTCAAGTTTCTCTTGTGCTCCCTTTCATTCCTTCTCAAATTCATAAATTCTTTTTTGTTTTAGTATTGTTTTTATCATTATTATTTTATACATACACACACACACTCACATACATGTTTATAAATACACTCTACTAAGTTCACTTAGTGTAGCTGATATGTATTTAGGTATGATTCCTAAGGATTGTGTTTCTTATCAGGGAAAAGAATGATTCTTACTTATTCTTCCTTACATAGAAGCCTCTGAATGTTGGTATTTTTGCATCTAGGGGTAGGGATAGAAACATAGATGCTAGATATAGACATTGATTCAGGGTTAAAGATGTTTATTCTTTTGTCTAATTGAATCCTTGGTCCTAGTCCTGGAGTGTTGATGTAGACGTGGGTGTAGATAGATGTACCAGAGACATTGATTCAGGGCAAATGCAGGTGTTCTTTGTCTAATTAAACAACTGGTTCTAACCCAGAGCCCTGGAGTCGTAGAGTGTTTTGTCTTTTTTACAATCTAAACTTCAGCCTGGAACTAGAAGGCTTTATCCTCCATACAATCGAGAACATTTAATCCTCCACTACTGACTGAGCCACTTCTCTGAACTCATCCTCTTCAGACTAATTCTGTTAACTGACTGAGTCTTCTGACTATTTCAACAGACTGATTTAACTGGTTTTCTCACTCCTACATAGCTCTTCTTAACCAAGAGCCTGCCTTTTCTCATGAGGACTGGGCATGTACTTACTCTGCTTACTTCTCCTCTGATCAGTCGCTTTGCCTGCACTTCACTCTGTCTCATCTCAGATGTCACTTCCTGTCTGACACTTACTCCTTCTGAGCTCTGCTTCTTGTCTCCCAAGTGCTGGAATTAAAGGTGTGTACCACCACTGCCTTCTGAATACTGGGATTAAAGGTGTGTACCAGCATTCTTTCTTCCTTAGAGCAGCCATGCTGTTGGACTAAAGGATTAAATATTCCTCTACATGGGGGCTGTCAACTGGTATTTTAATTGTTCAAATGTTATTTCTCCTTTTAAAATTTTTTCTTCTCATCCCATGGTGTCTTTGAAAATATTTAAAGGTTGCATAATAAGCTAAAAAAGTAGCTATCAAATGAATTAGCCATAGTTGTGATGAGACTATACCCATCCTCCCATGTCATTAGTATTCTATTCACAATAGCTAAGTAATAGAAAACCATGTCATTCAACTAATGAAAAGATAATGGAAATTTGCTACATAAACACAATGAGATAAAATTCAGTTGTAAAGAAAAATGAAATCATAAAATTTGTAGGCAAAGGGGTAGAACTATTAAATATTATAGTACTTGATATAATCTAGAACAAAATCGAGCCATATATTTTTTACTTTAAATAATAAATAAATACAAGCATATTGTAAATTAAAAATAATAGGTCTAAAACTTTTGAAGTTAATGTTATTTTATAAACCAAACATTCTGTTAATACTTCCAAATATTTATAAATAAGTAATGATTTTCTCTTTAATTATCTGCTTATTGTACAATTTTTTCCAGACATTTTAATTTACCTATAAAAATTTTATTACTGCCTGTAAATAAAGTAAAAAAATAACAGTAAGGAAAATAATCACAGTTATCTTGTTGGATAACAATATATTAAATTCACTTTGTTTAACATTCATGAACTTCAGCACTGTGAGTAGTGACTTTATGATTTTTTTATGATTATATTTGCTTAATCAATGATGTTGAAATAGTGATGAATTAAAGTTGAAATCTTTTTGATTTAATGCCTTTCATAATGAAAATTAAGATTTTTTTCACTAGACTTAATAAAGGATATAATGGATTTTGCCTACACTGTAGTCTTAATATTAGTTAATATGATATAAAGTCAATTGTTTTTAGGAAACCAGTTTGCATTATGTAATGAAATATATCTAAATAGAAAGATTGATAATTTGATCATAATAACATAACTTTATTGATATCTTTGTTAATATTATCAAATTATTGCTACTTCTTTTTAATTCACATAAAAAAAGGCAAGGTTCATGTTCCAATTAAGTAAAAATGGAAGAACATTTAAATTAGGTTTATTTAATAAATACTATAGAAGAAAAAAATCTAAAAATGATATAAAAGAGCCTTTAAGCCTGATTTTTAAGATAAATTTGGATGACATAAAATAGTCATATTAAATCTGCTTAGATTCTATAAGATCTATAAGACTCCAGGCTGTTTATTAAGCAGTGTAGACTATTTCCTTACAGTTTTGGAGGTGAAAGATGCAATCTTAGGGGACCAGAAGGACTTGCTTATGGTGATGTCTTCTTCCTGTTCTGAACATAACAATGTCATCATCTCTCCTCAGACTGTTTCTAATATTACTTCCTCTCTTTACAGGAACACTAATTAGGTGAATTTGGTTAACAGTTTTATGACTTTACCTAACATTAATTAATTCCTTAAAGTCCTGTCTGCTAATATGTTCACTTTTGAATTGAGGATATCAAAATTAAGAATAATGTGGGCCAAGCTCAGTGTGCATATTTTATAAAGAAAAAATTTGAAATCAAGCTGTTTCTGGCATGATATTCTCCTTAGAAATAAGGAAGTATGATGAAGAGTTTATGGGACAATTGGTGGGTAGAATGAGAAGGAATGATGTCATTATATTTTGAATCAAAAAATAAGAGGAAACAATGACTTCTGAGGTGAGAGCCAGGACTCTAGTATTTATATAAAAAACATCCATCTTTTTGAGAGGCAAAAATGTTTTGTAAAGTCTGATGTTTATCATCAAATTTACTTGCTGCCATTAAACCTCAGCAATTCCTAGGTATGAGTGAGCCATTGTAAAAAAAATATTTTGACACCAGGAAACTTTGGGAAACAGAGATGAATTCACACCCATTGACCTAGACCTTTGGATCCCTAACTGCCACTCAAAGAAACATTTCCTATTCACTCACAGGTTATATTGATCCTGAGTATAATAACAAAATAAATGTAAATGTAATAGGTCACCAACAGGGTCATGTGTTGAATGTTTGGTCCCTTGATAATGGAACTATTACAGAAGGATGTATAACCTTAGGAGGAATGATCTATTTGGGGGAGAAATGTCCCAGGAAATGTGTCTTTGAAGGTTGTACCTTGTACTCTGCCTCTGATTTCTGACTATGATGATGTTCTGTCCAAGCAGGTATGGTCAAGCTACCATAGACTGAACCCATTAAAATTGTGAACCAAGGTAAGTCCTCCACTCTTAAAAAAAAAAAAAAGTATATATATATATATATATATATATATATATATATATATATATATATATAGAGAGAGAGAGAGAGAGAGAGAGAGAGAGAGAGAGAGAAAGAAAGAAAGAGTAGCTAGAGTAGCTGTGGTGGAAAATGATGTCTAAGTCCTGATTATGCCAGCAGATGGAGGCCTTCGAAGAACATTTTGTTTGCAGGAGAGCCAACTTAGAGATGCTGCTTAAACCTGGGTAAATAAGATGAAATGGAAAAGGACTTTGGAATGTTCCAACAGTTTAAACATCATAACATTTACTGATCTTTGTTGGAACTTATGTAAATACATCAAAATTTACATTGCCAAGAAATGATTCAAAGATTCTAAATTGTTCTACTCTAAAAATACTGGCTTCAGAGCTAAAGGTGTGATTCATTCCTAGACCTAGAAATACATTTTTAAAGAATATTGTTTATTATTTACAGAAATAAAATATATTTTTGCATATATATGTTTTGATGTACTTTATGTATAATAAATAATTCACATATAGCATATATATATGTGCTATATGCATATTATATAGCAGCACAATAATTATTAAAGGAAAATCTACAGCAGATATTTAACAAGGTTTTACATTTCTAGTTATATATATTTATATATATATACACACACATACGTATGTATGTAAGTATATACGTATGTGTGTGTGTATATATATATATATGTATGTGTGTGTGTGTGTATATATATATATATATATATATATATATATAATATGCACATATACATATAGAGCAGAGATTCTGTTCAGAGTTTACCACTTTCTAGAAGAAACATTATTATGATTCTCACTTGCATAAACACCAGTTACAATACTATTCCTTTTTACCTTCATATAGATCATTGACTAGCTGAAGAAGACAAAATAAAATTTGTGTAATGTTTCTGATATAAGAGAAAGAAAAATTGTTTAAAGGTCTTTCTAAGTGACTATCATTCTATTTTAAATTAGTATGAAGGATAAAATATGTTCTTCACTCTTGACTTATTTTCATATTTTAATTGTTTTCCTTTCATTAATGACTCAGGCACAAATATCATTTTTTTTCTATGACAGAAAAGTAATTCTGTTCCTGTCCTTGGTATTTTCCTCAATTTGTCAGCTTGCAAGATTTTCTGTAGAACCAGAAATTCTTTCCAATATCAGATAATATGTTATCACCACTTTCTGTTGAAAATATAAGAAGGGTTTATCCTTGCCTTGAAAGTCATGAGCCATGTAATTCGAGTTGAAAACGTTTGGCTCTCAACAGACAGCTTACCTGAGTATTCTACCTGCTTATGTTCATTTTCTGCCTCTGCAAGTGAGCCACTGACACTCTCTACTTAAGCTTTTGATACCAGTGGGTAGTTACTGCTCCAACATAAGTGCTTACTGAAAAGATAAATCAGCTTCAAAATATCTTGAAGACATGAAAAGGAGATCACAAGTAGATATCTTGAAAGCAGCCATTTCATTTTCTGTCAAGTATCCATATTCAGAGGACTGGTTTCTCCAGGGATGAGTTTCCTAATTACAGAACATAATCTCCCATAGGCAGAACAAAATGCCTCAATATCTGATTAAAATAAATACTTACTCTTGTAGTTCAGCAACAAAGACCACTTAATAATACACACAGTAGAACTATTTTGAAAAAAGAAAAAGAACTCTGTGCTATTTACATGTTGTACCAGCCTTAACACCCATACTTATAATTCCCTTAGTCAAGAGAAACACAAATACCTTCAGACATTTATGATAGAAAATTTGTGACCAAATAATGAGTCATAATTAATAAATTTATATGTGGGTATAATTAAGGTTGATATGTAGTCACAAGATTATTTGACTACTGCTAGGTATTCATAAGCATATGTGCATTAAAATAAATATGCAATGAAGAATAGATGAATTGAACATGAAAATTGGCTTTGTTCAATTATAGACCACCATTACAAGGATCCCAATAATTCACTCCACTCTAGCATATTCAGTAGATATCAATTAGATGACCAGTTCATTCAAGTGTTAATTGATAACTTTTCATATTGTATCACACAGCAAATTAGTAGATGAATACATTTAAAATAATCTACTATAATCACAATTTTTTAAAAAATATTCACAAAAGAATTTAAGTCCAGAGAGACCAAATACTAGTGGGAAATTTTCAAGTAATTCTGTAGGCATCCGTGTTTTGCTACAAATGTTTCACTTGTCATATATATACTTCATTTTTGTGAAGACAAACTACTTCAGTTGCCAAAATAAAATCATAGCCAGGCAGTGGTGGCACACACCTTTAATCCTAGCATTCAGGAGACAGAGGCAGGTAGATCTTTGTGAGTTCAAGGCCAGCCTGATCTACAGAGTGAGTTTCAAGACAGCCAGAGTTACAACAGGAAAACTCTGTTAATCTAATGTTCCTTAAAATAATAGTATATTGTGAATACTGTCATCATCCCACATTTATATCTCAAATAACCTTCAAAGAAGTTTTTGATCTCATGTTAGTATTATGTATCTAACATAACCGTGAAATGCAGGACTCAAACACACTCATAGTGCTAAACATACCACCTGAATATTTTAAGTCATTCCCAAATCCAGCTTGTAGTACTATTTCTGATTCTTTAGTTCCCTCTCTGTTCTTTAAAAAAAAAGGTATATTTGCTGATACATGGCTATAATATATGCCCTCCAAATCCATATATAAATTATGTAATATGCATTTATAAATTTTTAAAAATAAGAATAATGTAAACAATTTTAAATATATTTTGTGTACCATTATAGATCTTACAATTCTGCAATGAAAACTATTGAATAAGTAACTCTATTTAGCTTGTTGCATTCAATTTCTAAGTTTGGGACAAAAGAAATTTCTCTTCTGGCTAATGGTAGGAAAATTAGTGACTATAGTGGCAGGAAAGTTCAAATTCCTTCTCTATGAATAAAAAAATACGGTAGAAATTAAGGTAACTGTGAATCTAATGCATTGATATTTATGAAGGCAGAAATCTTTTAAAAACATTTTTTAAATGTTAGAGCTTATGGTGAGTGTTGTCTACCCCACTTCTCCACAAACACATAAGACATGTTAGGGACTCTCTTTCACATACGTATGAATATATCCAAACTCATCAATTATCTGTTTTCTTTATATTTATTTTGTAAATTCTGTTTCAACATATAAGATTTTGTTGTTATTGTTGCTACTGATGTCTTTATAGTTGTTGTTGATGATGAAAGAACTATAAAGGCTAAGGATATGTCTCAGTAGTTAAAAGTGCATACTGATTTTCCAGAGGATCTGAACTTGGATCCTAGATCCCATATCTGAAGTTCAAAACAGTCTGTACATTTTTATATTAGAGATCCAACTTTTGTGGTTTGCTCATTTGCTTGTTTTTTTTTTTCGAGACAGGATGTCACTACATAGCCCTAGGTAGCCTGGAGTTTGCTTTGTAGATTAGACTGGCATGGAATTCACAGAGATACATGCACATCTGCCTCCTAAGTACTGGAATGAAATGTTTGAGCAATACTAAATTTACTCAATATGTTATCTATATTTATCTATATATGTATATGATAGTAAATGAAATAATAACAAAAGAAGAAAATGTCATGAATTCTAAGTAATGTAAGAAATAACGAGAATTGGAGAGAGGAAAGAGAGAATCGAAAACAGTGTAAATACAGTATGCATGTATGAAACTTAAATATTTAAAAAATAATAATAGGATAATGTTATGCTGGCTAATCATTTCTTTCTTTTCATTTAATTTTTATCTTCTCTCATTCATCCTGATGGCAGCTTCCCCTTCCTCTACTCCTCAGCTCCCCTCTCCTTTACATCCTACCCACCAGTACCCATGCTTCCTCTCAGAAAAAAGAAGGCCTCCCAAGGTTACCAATCAAATAAGACTTAACAAGATGAAACAGGATGGGGCATGAGCCCCACATCAAGGCTGGATGAGGTGACCCAGCAGGAGTGAAAGAGTCCCAAGGACAAGTAAAAGGGTCAGAGACCCTCTCTCCTCCAATTTTTGTGTGTGTGTGTGTGTGTGTGTGTGTGTACCAGAAGGTCATCAAGCCAAACATTGTTAAGATATGTTTAGGGTACCTAACGCAGACCCATGCAGGCTTTGTAAGGTTTGTGTCTCTCTGAGCCTCTACAAGACCTGGCCAATTGATTCCATGTCCTCCTGGTGACCTCAACTGCTCAGAGGCTACTCATTCTTATGTTGAGGTCTTGGCTAATCGTAATGAAAATATAGAGTTTTAATGCAAAAAAATAAAAATGATTTTTACTTTTCCAAAGATATTTTCTGGATCCAGTACAGAGGGTTTCCATAAAACACAAGTCAAGGCTTGGTGCTGGGCTATTTGACCAATATTTTATGTACTTGCTAGTTTCTAGGCATCTGTGGTTTGCTCTCCCAAAAACACTGGAGTTACCAATATCTGCAAACCTTAGACATGCACACTTATTACCACAGCTAATGACTTTCTGGATTTGGACCAGGGAATCATTCACGGGATTTAGTTCATGTCCTTAACCTATCAATAATCCTACATATATAATCTTTTTGTAGCTTCAGAAAGATATCATGGTGACAAGGACAGTTATGCTTCAGCCATCTTGGGATTTGTACAGAAAAAGACATCTGAAAAGGAAAGAGTGCTGACTAACCTGGAATTAAGTATTTAAACACAAAATCACAGTTAAGCTGATTCTATTTAACATTTTAGTGAGATCACAAATTTCATAGAAGTAGTTAAAAACTATATGTGGCTTTCTGATATATTTTAAGATACAGTGTTGTTATTTTGTGATAGAATTCACCTTTTTATATGTTGAATTAAAAATTTTGGGATTAATGTCATATCAAATATCAAAATGCATATTTTTATTTCATTGGTTTGATTTCTACGTGTTTTGTAACTATATAGGTACAATATTTGGTTTGATTTCTATGTATTTTGTTACTATATAGGTGTAGTATTTGGTTTGATTTCTATGTGCTTCGTTACTATATAGGTGTAATATTTTTTGTCAGGTTGACAGAAACAACGACATGCCTATAAAGAGAACATCCCAAATGAGGAATTTTCTTTGTCAGATTGTCCTGCATGCATGTTTGTAGGAAAATTAAATAATTGATGATCAATATTGGATTGCCCAGCAGTACTATCCTTAGGCAAGTGGGCTTTGGCAACAGAAGGAAGATGGATGCAAAAGTCAAGGTAGTAATCTCTAAGCAATAGCTGTCTGTAGGGCTTCCAGGCTAAAGAGTGAAGTTGTAGCAGGAGCGGTCCTCGCCCCAGGGGCTAGTAGGACACTCGAAGTCTCCTTTACTCTTAACGTCCTGGAAGCTGCTAACTCAGTAAACAGATTGGCAAAATGTCTGCCTGCCTCCTGGTGAATCATACACCTTTGTCTCCGCAAAGGCCATGGATATTGTGGGGGTTGGCCAGGTATGCCCCTCTCCCTGCCATGCTAATTAAGGCTTCCCAGCTCGAGGGGAGAAGCCACGCCCTTATGGGGAGAAGTTATTTATTTGGGGAAAAGCTGGGAATAAATGAGTTCGGGTCCATCAGATGCCGACTCCGTCTCGTGTTCTCTCGTGTTTGTTCTCAGCAAGCGGGATCAGGCGGCACCACGCGGTCCTAGGAACCCACGTGATAAACGTCCCCCAGGGCTTCCCCACAGCTCTCTGCTTGGGCATCTTCTCACTCCTGGCCAGGGCGGGGAACCAAGCGGCTTCCCAGCCAGCTCCCGGCCAGGATAGGGCTGTGGCAGAACGTGTAGGGGAGACCGAAAACTAAAAACAACAGCTGTCTCCCACAGTCTCAGCTACAGTTTCTGCTGTTCTATTCCTGCTTTCAGTTCCTGCCTGACTTCTCTCAAAGATAGAGTGTGAGCTGTTGAATTGTAAGATGAATTAAACCCTTTCCTTCAAAAAAGGTGTTTTGGTCAGCGCTTATCATAGCAACAGAGCAGCAAACTAGAAAAACAAAGAAGACTTAAGACAGCATTTATAGTAAACTATAACAGTATTTTGGAATTTTAATGTAAATCTGGAAGCGATGAATTATAGGTTTTAATCTTTCTTTCCAAGAGGTTGAATCAATGGTGTTGAAACTATAAAACTAGTAACAGTATGTCTGATAGTGTACTTCTAAATTAAAATACCATAAATTCTAGAAGTGATATATAAGCTTACCATCTAGTGTTGCATTTGGTTTTCCAAATGAAAATTGTAATGAAATTGAAGTGATAGACAGATATATATATTATTGAGATTTAGGATCATTTTTTAGATATTCACAATAATAAAGACATTAACGCTCATGAAACTTAATCTGTTAATGCCAAACATATTTTTATCGTTTGAAGGTTATACATTAGATAACATAGAATTGTTTTTCAATTCAGTACTTGAGTCACACGTTCATTTATTCCTTTTATTTTGCTTAAATTAGACTTTGTGAAGTTTAAACTCATAGACTAGGGGACATTTACAGATGAAAAGCAATTGCATATCTGCCACATAAACTATATGCTTTCTCACACAGGAAACTGTGTGTTGGAAGACTATTAGATCTGCATTCTTTAGGTGAGGTTATCAAAAATTTATGGATGAAAAACTAAATTTACATTTCAATGTACTCCTGCTGCAGCTGCAGGTTAAATTCCAATTTAGCACTGTTAACAAAAATTAAGCTTATATATATACAAAAACTAATGCAATGGAACGACAATCAGGTATGATGTATGTGACTTTGAATCCGATGTTAGTTAATACTTTCTGAAGAGGCAGAAAATTGTATGATACAGATTGAAGACTTAGGAACTTGAAGCCTGTTAAATAGAAAGTTCTAAATTGAGTTTCCTAAGTTTGTGATGAAAACCTGCATCTGATTACTATGTGAATACAGAAAGAAAGCAGAAGAGAAAAGGCCATTGATGCGGAATGAAGAGAAAGGGTTCCAAACACTACGTGACTGAATTATAAGATTTCAGATTAGTACTTCCAGGGATTTATATTTCTCTTCATAAAGTATTAAAGTATACTTCAACTTGCCACACAAGGTATAACATTATAGAGACACATAGGCAAACATAAATAATTTTAATGATTTTATTTAATGTTTTCATACAACATATTTTGCTCAAATTAATTCCCTCACCCCAACTACCCGCTGATTCTCCTACCCTTCCTATATTTATCTAACTTCATTTTCTCTTCCTTTCATTCTCAAAAAAGAAAATTAAAAACAGAAAAAGCCTATAAGACAAAAATCAATGAATAAAAAGAAAAACAACAGCAACAACACACACACTGATGCACACACACATGATTTGTTTTCTCTTGACCAACTACTAGTGGGCATAAGGCCTACCCTAGAGCGTTGGTTGACATACCTATTGACACTCTATTGGAGAAAATTAACTTTTCCTTTCCTAGCAGGTATCAAGCACAAATAATTTCTGGGTGAGGGTTGAGCTTTGTGTCTACTTCTCCTTCTCAGTGCTAGTGTCTTGCCTATTTAAATGTGCGCAGTCTTGTGCATGTTGTCACAGTCTCTGTTAGTTCGTATGTGCATCAGCTGTGTTGTGACTGTGAAATGGAGTGTCCTTGGAGTCATCTTCCAATTCTAAATCCTACAACCATTCTACTTCTTCTTTCACATACATCTCTGAGTCTTGAGAGGAATGGCTGCAAAAATATCTCCTTTACAGTTAGATTTTCCAAAGACTGTCACTCTCTGCACATTGTCTAGTTGTGGATCTCTATACTGATTATCATCTGCTGCAAAAAGAAGTTTCTCTGATGAGGGCTGTGAGATTCATTAATGAATGAATTTTTTAATGAATTTATTGTGTACTCTAGGTATAAGAGTTAGAAATACCAAATAATAAAAGTCAAGTGGCACTAAAACAGATGCTATGGAAGGTACTTTTAAATCTTTGAGCTATAGCTTCATATTTTTGAACTGCAATAAATAAGACCCATATAGAAGTTGGCTCACACACAATATGATTTTCCTTTGCAAAGTTTCTGCAACTAAAGAGGTTTAGATCAAGAAGTAGAAAGATTAGAAAGATCTGTGAGTTTATGGCAGCCTGACCTATATAGGGCTTTCCAGGACAGCCAGTACTGTATTATAGCAATGCACTATTCTAAACAAAGAAGACCAAAAAATTTACTGTAATTTACAACCTTCAAATTACATTTTGTTCACAGATCTGTAAGTAAATATTATTCTCTTTATATTTGTTTCTAATGTGTAATTCTTGAATCAAATCAGAATGAATTAACAGTCTTATAAAACTTAAAGCCTAGAAATACTATTGATGAGCCTTGTTTCTATACCAGGTAATTATATAAATGGCAACATATATTTTTCAATAAATAAATTATTTACTAATAAATCAAATAATACCAAGTAGATACAGTAAATATGAGTATGACCTATGGAAAAATGTATTCTTGAAGGAAAATAAGTATGAATGATTCAAATATTAGTTATTTAAAATTATTGGTTTAATTTTTAGGGTACTTATAGTTCCTACAATCTAAAGTCAACCAGTACTATTGGATTTTAAAATGTACTTTAAATCAACTATTAATCAATATTTTGGTATTGTTTATGCATAAACATCTAAATTAAATACTTTTTTTAAAATTAAAACTACATGGACATTTCTGTTTGGCTTGATATTCATTTTGATATAAGAAGCCAGGAGTATTGAACTCAAAGGACTCAATATCCATAAAGATTCTAATATCTAACATTATTTGAAGTTGGAATTAGAATGTGTTTCAGATATTGAAATGCATTAATAATTGAAATGAGGGCATTCTTTCCAGAGATGCACAGCAAAGTGAAAATTAAATTCAAGTTACATTATTATATTGAAAGCTGAGATTTAAAAATGAATATTGTGCAGAACTTTATCTAGTCCTTAGATATTGCAATGTTTTGAAAATTGAACTAAAATATTAAAGGGATCTTTCCATCATCAGTGCAGAATGCAAAGTGCTTAAAACTTTTTTAACAAGTAAAAAGCTGAAATTTGGAATAATTAATTGTCACAAATTTAAGAAGAAAGTGAAGTGATAGGAAAATTGACATGCAGAAAATTGAAGGCACAGAAGGCAAATACTGGAACACAGACAATAAAAAAGTCATTACAACAGGACCTGGTGTGACATAGGGAACTCTGAGCTTTATTTAATGAATTACAAGAGTCTGGGCATTGACAACCCCAGAAACATCAATTGGAAAGGACCCAGTCATTTAAGCTGGTGTACAGTATTTTACATCTAAGAGCTCAATAGGTCCCTATAAGTAAATATTAGTGGAAAATAATCCCCATATACATTAAGGGAAGAGGGATAAAACAATGCTTTTATTAGTTAATGTGAATTTTATACCATGTGTTTTGATTGTGTTCAGGGCCCTCCTCACCTCCTCCCAGATACATTCACATGTGTGTATATGTGCATTATTGATTTTGTTCATTTATATCATTATATAAATATATGACATATTTATGTTCTTATTAAGAATAGCTTTGGAGGTTATTTTCTAACTCATCAATTATTTGATGGCCAAACTCTAAATGAAAAAAAAAATAAAAATAAATCATTTTAAATGTAAAGATATATGACAGGTAGATAGGTAATTGGGTTAGGGAATTACATACTGTAGTCAGTTTATAACTAAAAAAGTTATATTTATTTCAAGTAGTTTTCAAATCAAGAAAAATTATCAGGAGTAATATGATCTTTTAGTTGATAATAAATGCTTCAACATTCTACAAAGCTATAAAAATCCTTGGTGTGGATGGGCCTACAAACAAATCCAAAATATACCATGAAAAAAGTGATAAAATTGCTAGGAGAAATTGATGAGCATATTATCATATTTTCAATCTTTAATTTCCCTAAATAAAACATGAGCAGATGTAGCAAATTGAAAATGTTTGAGAATACAGTAATGCTATCTATTACTTGAGTATAATTGACATCTATATAGTATGTCAAAATACCAGGGAGTATGCACTTTATTCAAGTTCACAGACAACATTCACTAAGAGAGATAGTCTAATCCTTAGGAGATACAAAGTTATTAAAATCCTAAATTATCATTCTCTAGTTCTAAATGGAAGTATGCTAGAAATTAACAGCTTGGAGGTAGAAATATAAACAAGATCTCACTATGTAGCCCAAACTGTCCCAGGACTATGTAGAGCCAGCCAGCTAATCTAAAACTCACAGAAATCTGCTTGTCTTTGCCTCCTACATGGTGAAAATAAGCATAAACCACCACACCTCTTTTTGATGTTCTTTAAATAGCAATAAAATCAATATATTTTCAACTAAACTAACAAAGATGAAAATAACTTTATACTACCAAAATGTAAAAAGATAGGATCACCCCAGATCTCCTCAGTACTGGAAGGATAGCCTAGGAATAGTATAAAGATCTCTATTTTTGCCAACAAACTGAATAACATAAAGTTATTGTTTGAAAACCATAGACTTACCCAAATAAAAGATTGACTATCTCCTTTCTTTTTGCTGCTTTTTGAACTGAACCCAGCTCCTATTGATTGGAAAGTCCTACATCCATAGAACAAAAGTAATTACCTTAGTAGTACTTTATTTTAGGGGAATTTATTGTAGGCATAGCTGTGAGTGTTGATTTATTAATTATTTTCATGGGTTCATGAAAATAATTTCTATTATTTTATTTATTTTAGTTTATTTTAGTTTATTCTTTGCTAATTCAATCCCTGTTCCTAGAGGGTTTCAGCCTCCTACAATCTAATCTTAAATCTTGACTTGGAAGGCTTCAGCCTCTATACAATCTAATCTTCAAGTTGCTAGCTTGGACCTAGAAGGCCTCAACTGCCTCTCATGTTTCAGCCTCTGAGACTTACTTCTGATGGAGTTTATCCTGACTACCAGTCTTCTGAACTCTGAAATGTAAATGTTAAACCATCTGATTCTGACTCTCCCCTTTTTGTCTTAGCTTATTTTAGACTGGCTCAGTTGTCAGTTTCTCCTTCTAAACTGTCTGTTTGAGCTGACTACAGTCAAACTGCCTATCAAACTGAACTATCTGCTTCTTTATCTGAGTCCTGTTTCTTGTCTGTTTCCTCTTCTGCTTCTTGCTTCTCTCTCTGACTCTGCTGTCTGTTTCCACCTCACTTCTACACTCTGCCTCTCTCTACTCTTTGAACTATGCTTCCATACTCTACTTCTACTGCCTGCTTCTCACTACTGGGGTGGGATTAAAGGCCTATGACACAGCTTCCTTTTGAGCTGGGATTAAAGGTATGTGCTACATTGGGATTAAAGGGTTGCACTAATTTTTTTCTACCTTAAAGCACCCATGCTGCTGGATTAAAAGATTAAATGTTCCTCTATACATTATTGCTAACTTGCCTGCTTGTCTGCCTGTGTTCAGCTAGCTTTCTCCTGTGCTATGTAGTCCAGAACATTAGGCTCCAGGACTAGTGTCCTTCATAGTTTTCTGAACCTTGCCACAAATAGAGTCAAAATTGTCTCATACTTTCTTGAGGCTCATTGAGTGAAAGACAATGGCCATTCTCAATAGAAAGACTAGGAGTGAAGCAGAAAGTATTTTTTCCTTTGTGTATGTATGTGTGAGTGTGTGTATGTATGTGTGTGTGTGTGTGTGTATGTGTGTGTGTGTGTATGTGTGTGTGTGTGAGTGTGTGTGTGTGTGTGAGTGAGAGAGAGAGACAGAGAAAGAGAGAGAGAGAGAGAGAGAGAGAGAGAGAGAGAATATGAGTTAGTAGGGAATGTAACGAGGAATAAAACTTATCTCACTTTATATCCAAGGTATATTTTTTTTAATTTATAAATCATCTATTAATCATCGTTAAATCTATTGATTATTTAGTGTATGTTTGTGTGTGATAGGTATGTATGTGCTTGTTTGCATGAAGATCAGAAAAAAAAAAGAACATTGGAACTGTGTCTCATTTTTCATCTAGCTAATGCACTGTCTTTTTCTTTCTGCTGCTGCACTGAATATTCATGCCAGCCTGCCTGTAAGCTTCCCAGAGAGTTCTTTATCTCTGCATTCCATATAGCACAAATATGTGCTGCCACATTTTACATGGATTCTGGGATCAAACTCTCACAGCAGGTGCTTTTGCTGCTGAGCCATCTTGTTGGCCCCAGATTTTATTATTTATTTATCATATCAAATGCTAAACTGATAGACGTTTCAGTAGATTTTTCACTGTGACTTTATTGTATATACCTGTATGTAGAGGAGCATTTAATCTTTTAATCCAGAAACATGGATGCTCTGGGAAAAGATCACATTCAAAGCCTGTGTGATCAAGCTGGAATGCAGCACATGACTTTAAGCAACCCAACTAAAACAGCAATGGTGGTACACACCTTTAATCCCAGCTCTCAGGATTTAAAAGGAAGCAGTCAGTTCAGAAGTAGGTCATGATTCTCTGTTCAGATTTCACAGTCAGTTCTGAGTTAAGAGAGAAGCAATAGAGATGGAGAATGGAAGGATATGGAATCAGAGCATGCTAGTCAACTGAGAAGTGGAAAGTCAGAGGCAAAGTGAAGTACAGAGTGAGGACATGCCCAGTTCTCACAATATATATGCAGACTTTCAGCTTAGAGAGTCATGCAGTCAGTTAGAGGATCAGATAAGACACGGTAACAGTTCAGTAGAAGGAAAAGTGAGTTTGGAAGAAAGAGGCAGGTAGCAGCTAGAGTCAGTTTGAAGCAATGAAGAGCATTCAGTCAGAGAAGTTGCTGGAGTCAACCAGAGTCAGAAGAGTTCAGTCAGAAACAGTCAACCAGCTCAGAAGGTCAGTTTGAACCAGTCAGCTTGGAGAAGAGTTTGAGCCAGAACAGCTAGTGAGTTGAATAAGCTAACAGAAGAGTCAATTGATTTCATTACATCTCTGAGTGCAGAAGGAGCTAGTCAGAGTGAATTAGTCAGCAGTAAATCTTGTAAACTGAAGAGTTTTAGGTTTAGGTTTGAAGATTAGATTTTACTAATCTAATATTTTTCAGAGGCTGAAACCCTCTAGGACCAGGGATAGAATTAGCAAACAATAAACTTTCTTCTGCCATGAACCCAGAGAATAATTAACTAAATCAATGATTACATCTATATATACACCTGTATATCTGAAACATATGTTTTTAGTAAATTTACAACTTTTGCACATACATGACTAAGATTTCTTTTTTCTTTTGCTGACAGATCTTTTCAACCTTATGGAATATATATACATACATTCTTGAAAATATTTTCTTTTATTGCTTTTATATTTAAGACAGATTTTAATTAAAAATTCATCCTCAGGAATTAGAGTTGGCATTTTATTGTAGATAAAACCTTAAAATTTCTCTATCCATTACATTTTCATCAATTTTCATACTAATATAAATTACATGTAAATATTTATTCATAGTACACATTGTGTACCAATCCATGAGGCAAATTAATCTATATGATTTTTATACATTCGAAAGCATATAGCAGTAAAAATTGCCTTGTGCTTTTCTTAATTCCAGTTGTGGGAAGGACAGTGGATATTACCCATAGAAAGACTAAGAGAGAAAGAGGGGTCTAGGGTGTGTGTGTGTGTGTGTGTGTGAGTGTGTTATTATATTAAAAGACAACAGAACTCTTCAATATGAGTGTTTCAGTACATGTGTAGTAGTGTGTTGCTGTGGCAGCTCAGCAAGGAGACACAGAGGCGTATTCATAAACTCACACCCTGCCAGATCTCAGCAGAGGGAACTACCATTACTCAAAGAGCTGTCCTGGAGAATAGAACCTGAATCAGGTGTTTTATTGATTTAGAACTCCTCAGGTGCAGATCATAAGCAATCAAACATTCCCCCATAGGAATCCAAAATCCAAAGACAATACAAAACACCAAGGCCTAGGCTGCCCTATTCCCAACAGTGCAAAAAACATTTTATACACAACTAAAAGTAAACAACAAATGTGTATTTATCCAAAACAAAAAACAAAAGGAAAGAAAAGTTTCACGGAAAGCTTAACTTCACCAGTTAATTTCTTTCTCATTTCTCAAAGTAGAGCTTTTCACTTCTTGAAAATTATCAAATTGTTATACATAAAATTTTCATATTGCTTTATAACTTATTGCCAATAATTATTATTAACAAAGATGTTGAAAAGTGAGTGGTAATATTGAAATAATTTTCTTATCTAATCTGAAAAATCTATTTTAATTTAGGTAATTTATATTATTTCTATGTATTAAGACTATTGACAGGGTAGGTGATGTTGGCCACACATGCCTTTAATTCCAGCATTGAGGTAGCAGAGACAGGTGGGTCTCTGTGAGTTCAAGGCCAACATGGTCTAAAGAGTGAGTTCTAGGACAGCCAGAGCTACAACAGAGAGACCCTTTCTTGAAAAACCAAAAAATAAAAATAAAAATAAATATTAAAAAAAAGAAAAAGAAAGAAAAAGAAAAAAAGACACTATTACCATATTAGAATATTTGTTTAAATGGTAATTTTCCACTCAATGTTTCTTTTTCATCGAATTTGATGTTACTGTAGCATATATATTTTTACTTCTATAAATGAAAGCTATTCCTTTGTCCTCTAGAGAGCATCTTACTACTCGTAGTTAATTTATTTTATAAGTTTAGTAACTTTTCTAATATGTACACAAATCTTAATATAAACTTATTAAAAATAACTTCTCATTTGCATTTCTGGAAACAATAATTGATAATATATTTTGAAGTTATGATGATGAAAATGTATGTGTCCTACCATCATTTCCTATTTTTTTTTTAAATTGGGTTATAAGGTAGTAGGCTTTAATATGAGTTTTCTGAACCTTTCTGTCATGTTAACTCTTCCATTCACTTCCTGATTTCTCTCACAGAGTTCATTGGTTATTTACTTAGTGGTTAGTGTTGTGTATATGTCCGTACATCTGTGATGTACTGTTAGACATACCTACTGTGTTTTCTTGATTAAATTGGCCATGTGTTATCTAGAAGATACCTTTTCTTTTCTTAGGGATGCTTTCCATCCTATACACACTATCAATCATTCTACGGTCATTTTTTAGATGCTCTGTGCATCCTAAAGGGTGTGGTATAGGTGTTGTATAGGAATAGGTAGAGCTGAACATTCAAATATCATTTTAATTCAGCATTTTGAACAGTTTTGAGTCTGTGTATTTACTATCCCCTACTGAAAAAAGGAATCTTCTCTGGCCAATGTAGATAATAGTGTATAGATACAAATATTTAGTAGGAAGTTTGGCTATATACATGTTTATTTTAATATAAGAAAATATATATTTCATATATCTTCTCAAGGAACAAGCTCAAATAAAAGCTGAAAACAACCCTGCCACTATTGCAACAATAAGAATAATTTGAATTCTAGCTACTGTGGTGGGGTCTTCTAACCTACTCCCAATTTTATTTTACTGTGCCCTGTATCTCAAGTGAGGGCTGTCTTCAACAATAATATATTTCTATATAGTTGGCTAGGATTAATGTAAAGAGCAGTAATTTTCATTTTCTGGAGCCTCAGGGGCTTGTTGGACAACTCATTAGGACATAACCCACAGCTGGCACTAGGATTTTTGTTTGAAGTCCTTTGGCTTCTGGAAGCTATGCTATCTTTTTAGGCAGACTTCCTCCATTCAAACCTTTATTTTAATTAATTAAATTGTTTACTTACTTTTTAATTTAGTACTTTTTAGTATGACTTTTTCTCATATCTTCTTTTAGCTGACCTAAATAATATATATGAAATCATATATATGAAAAGAGACATACATTTGTCTCTTTTCATATCAAGTACTGCCTTATATATAAATTCATATTATGAGTGTTTTACTAATGTTTCTTGGAAAATCTTGCCCCTCCCACAAACTCTCATGGCTCTGTTCTTATCCACTGGCTTCTACAATACATTTTCTACCAGCTAAAGATTATGTCATATAGTCAGCTTAACTATAATCTACCATAAACGATAGCTCCATACCAATGTAAATTTGGAAACCTGGCACCATGAACTTCCTCAGAATCAAAAGTCTTGCTTCTACTAAAGAAATAATATTTTTTGGAAACGATTGACTTGTACAAATTATTTTATAACTAATCAGTTAATTTGAAAGAAACAAAACCACTTAATTTTGCATCTTTCTGTTACCACTTCACAGCTATCTAGTCCCAGAATTTTTAATGATTCTAGAAAATACAGTTTGGGTATTATCAATAGAAAAACCATGTCATCAACAAAGACTAGAATTTCTTCATTAATGGATCCATCAGTTGCAGGACATGGTTTGTCTTGTCAGTCACACAAACAAAATATTCACTTTGAGTAGAGATTTACATAGTATCTAATTCAATATCAATTTCTGATTATAGGAAGTTAAAAAGACTAAGCAGCTTTTATCATTAGTTATTTTAAAAACTGATAATTTGTTTCATTATAAATAAATATGATGTTCAACAATGTGCATAGAAATCAACAAGATATTTGGAACTTTGCAATTTATTTTAAAGTATACTTTGTACCTCAAACCCTTTTAACAGTGTATATCCAGAGTCAATAAAGTAAAATATACTAATCAAAATGTAGCTTTTGAGACTGAAAGCTTTCTTTAACATTGGTGACCAAGCACCAAGCATGCATCTTACATGCATTTTCTAACTATAGCATTGCATATAGCTGTTATATGGTATTAATTGTCATCATTTAAATATGAGTTTATAGCTAGTTGTACACTTATTTACTAGCTAATTAGCACCAACAATATACTTCATAAGATTATACACATTAAGATTGTAGTACATAAAACCTGTCTCTTTGTAATGCTTCATTTCTACTATGATAGGTGCATACCAACCTGAAGGAATGTGCTGAATTTGTAACTGGTTATTTATACATAGTGAACAATAAAAGTGAACCCTGAACACTTTTCAGTGGCTAGCATCTCTTATTTGGCCTTTTATAACAAAATATCTTATGCTTGATAGTTTATTAATTATTTATATTTATGTCTTCTATTTCTGGATACTGTGAGACTGAGATCAGAACATTAGCTGGTGAGGATGGGGAGGTCCCTCTTACATACTGGAGACTACCAACTGCTTTGTGCCTCCTCATATAGCTCAAAGTAGACAAGTAAGCTCCATGAAGTCACTTTTATAAGAACATAATCCCATTCATGAACATTTCACCATCAAGAGCTAATTTCCCCTGAAAGCATCCTCCTACCTGTGTCATCAAACCTGTACTTAATAGGGAAATACAAATTGAACTCAAGGGCACCACAACAATTCAACTCATAATAGCATGCTTTAATTTTAAATAAGAACTTCATGGATAAGTCTCGCTACTTAGTTATAATCAGAGCTAAGATGTGGGGCATGTGATGCAATAAACTTAGGCTATCTGAAGAAAGTTCGAGCATAAGATTACCTAGTGTAAAGACCTTCCAAAGGGCAGACAATAAGGGCAGACTGAAGAAATAATAAGAAGGATAGAATGACAAGATCATACCCATTAGTGGAAGGATAATGGCAAATTCAGAGACAGAATAGTTAGACTCAAATCGAATTTCATTTTTAAACAATAGATCTGGATGCTACACTGAGAATGAACACGGGAAAATCATGAAAAATGCATAGCAAGTTAAAGCCCTCTTGTCAAATCTAGGCATGAATTCTGCCAAGGCATTATCAGCCTTAGAGATCATAAAAAGTGATTGCAATCTGGTTACATCTGAAATTGGACCAGAGGCATTCACAATAAGTAATATGTAAGAATACACACACACACACACACACACACACACACATACATACACACACACACACACACACAAGAAACTATAATAACTACAAATTGTCTACCCTAAGATGCTGGAAAAGGTAAAATCAGAATTAATGAAATGCTTATTATTACAATTAGAAAATTTGCAGAGAAAAGATCATAAATTCTATGTTGAGCAATGTATATAATATACTGACCAAAGTAAATACTTTGTTTTCTTTCATAAATTTATCTGATAAGCAAATTATCTTACCTGTGTAGAAATAGCAAGCTTGTTGACAGAATATTGATTTTATTACTGGAATCTGTGGCACTTGGACATGTCTTGATTCCTACCATTCTGAGGCTCTGTTTTTACCCTTGAGATTAGGATTTTGCCAACAACATAAAACCTCTTATGTAGCAGTATGCTGCAGTTAGGGTAGCTTACCAAGGATGACAAGGAGGCATAATCAAAGGTGCAAACCCTGTCAGACCTATGTAGAGTGAACTATCATAATGGCAAGTGTCATCCTTGACAGTGGAACCCAGAGCATTTGAGCTCAGGTGTTTTTATTGATTAAGAACTCCTTAGGTGTTCTACCAATGCCATGTGCAGATCATAAGCAATTAAAAACCCCCAAATAAATCCAACACCTGTCAAGACCTAGGATAGCCCCACACCCAACAGTGCATAAACACATTTTAAACATAGCTAAAAATAAACTTCCATAACACTCTTGCCTTTACATGTAGTCATTTGAAGAAAATTCATTTTAGGGATTTAGGTTCTCTTTTTGTCTAAATATTTTACACATATGGTGACTCTAGTAATGAAAGACTGTATCTCTAAGTCCTATGTGTGATAGATGTTAAGGCCATGTGGAAGATGATGTGGCTAATCTGAATGAAAATTAATGTTTGCTAAAGTCATGAAGCCCATGTTAGCCTTGTGGTACCTCCTTTTGGTTGTAGTTCTTTATAAGGAAAAAAAAATTGGCCTGTCCTAATTAAATATGGGTTTGCTTTATGTTAGAATTTCATGAGGAAAATGAAATGAGGAAAGATCCAAACCAGTCACTGATTTTTTTTAATTTACTACTTCCTGAAATACCCTATCTTCTAATTCATAGTAAGAAGAAAAGTTGTTCATTTTTGTTTGTTTCTTCAGTGTTGGATTGCTAAATCAAATGAACAAGATAGCTCTGTATCTCTTTTAGTTATATGATTAAAGATCTCCAAAATAGAAAATAGAAGAATTAAACTAACAAATATTTAGCATTTAACATAAATTCTCATCTACAACAATCCTACTATTTCCAAATAATTTTTGTATTCTCTGTAATGGACAAAGCTTTTATTAAACTATAGGAATTATAAATTTCTCCTTATAGCAATCTTATCAGAAACCTTGTTTTATTAAATAAATCTCAAAACTAAATCTCATCAATTTTCACCAAATTTACTGTCATGCATAAAACATACTATTATGTAAATTTCCTTTTTATTTATTGTTTAGTTATTGTGTCCTTTGAATGAAGGCTCCAGCACAACAGTGTTGGAATAAAACAAAAATATTTCTTGAATACTCTATAGTAATTCAAAAACAATACATATTTTCATAGTGTTTGATAAAATTAAATAAGTGTAAACAAGGAAAAATGAAACATTTATATGTGTGACTCATGATATTGAAAAATACTATCTATAGTAAACTATATATATAGATAGATAGATACCTATATTAAACTCTAATTTAATAGTTTTACACATGGAATTTTGATTAATAATACTTTAGTTACTAACTTTTTAATCCCAGAATCTGGGAGGCAGAGGTAGATCTCAGAGGGAGAAGTAGAGAATAGAGGCAGAGTTCAGACAAGGAAGAATAGTAGAAGCAGGGTATGGAAGCAGAACTTAGACAGAAGGCCTGTGGAAGCAAATGCTAAGAACAGGCAAAGCTCAGAAATAAGTAGAGAGTTAGTTCAGTCAAGCAGTTTGAGCAGTAAATTCACAGTTCAGTTCAGAAGGAGAAGGTGAGAAAAACAGAGCCAGTCAGAAGCAGATGGTTTACAATTTATAGTTTGGAGTTCAGAAGACAGATAATAAGAGTGAGTTCAGTGAGCAGTAAGTTTCAGAGGCTATAATGCTTTAAATTTAGGCTTAAGATTAGATTGTACAAAGACTGAAATACTATACTACCAGAGATTGAATTAGCAAAAAATAAACTGCCTTTTCACCTTGAATCTATGTTTGTGAAAAACAAGCTAGCTCTCTATTGTACTTTTTAACAATAGAGATTCTTTGCAGGTTTTACAGAGGACATTGTGACATAGTCCTTTATCAACCCTCTGAGATGTCTTCTGGTCTTCAGTCACACCCATTGTCTGTCTGCCTGTAGTGTGCTAAAGCATCCTTCCTGTTTTATCACCCTCTAATTTGTATTTCTAACTTCCTTAAGCCAGGAACTCTCAGTTTTGACCTTTGCTGACCATCTGACCTACAAGGCCCTCAACCTCTGCTCACTTCCAGACTCGGTTGCAGGTATTCCTTCTTTAGCATATACTAACTTTATATTTTATCCAGGCAGATCTAATGAATATTAGATAAATGAATTAAGAAAGAAAAATAGGAATTATTGTCATAGACAAAAACAAACATCTTGACTATGTTGTGAATTCTGAATTAATTGAAACATTTCCTAATTTTGGTTGATGAATAGTTACCTTTCATTGGCTGGGATAAAATACCATAACTAATGAGACTTGTAAGAGGAAGAGTTTACAATGGTTTATAGTTTCAAAACATTAACAGTCTATTTTGAAAGACCAGAGACATGACAGCCTGGAGAAGGTATGATGGTAGTAGGAGCAGGAAGCTCAGAGCCCATGTTTATTTTACTTTTTTAATTGAAAAAAAATGATACTCTTTATTATGATCCTGTTTTTCCCCTCCCTCAACTCCTCCTAGATCTTCCAAACCTCTCCAATTCCAAGTCCTTTCTTTTTCTCCCTTTAAACAACAGACAAAATATACATAAAAGAAACACAGACACATGCTCACACACACACACACACACACACACACACACACATACACACACAAAAACAACATACTTTGAAACCATAGTACACAAGGAACAGTGTAATAAGACAACAAAGCAAAGCAATGTGAGACAAAAAAATAATCTACAAAAATATCATTGAGCTCATTTTGTATTGACCTTCTATTGCTAATAGTGTGGCACACCATGAAGTGTTTTTTATATACCCAGTACTAGCACACTGGACAAATGTAACTGTTGATCTGGTGGAGAGGATAGTTTATTCTTTGGTGCAATTAAATCACCAGTTCTAAGTCCCCAGGCCCTGGTTGTTTCAGGCTCCTTACAATTTAGTCTTCAGTCTAGACCTGGAAGGCTTTAGCTTCAGCCTCCTTACAATCTAATTTACCTCCTAAACTTATGGCTAATTGAGCCACTCTGACTAGCACCTGAATCTTCTGCTTCAATTCCATTGCAGCTAAGGCCCAACCTCTCCATCAAGCTTCTGGTTCAAACAACCATTTGAGCCAGCTGACTGTTTTTGAATGATGTCTTCTAACTCTGGCTGATTCTCTGACTGCCTCAGATTGAAATGAACTGTTCTGTTTGTCTTCACTGACTCACTCTTCCCATCTGATACTGACGTCTACTGAGCTGTCTCTGTGGCTCTGTGGCTCTCCCTGCCTGCCTGTTTCAGACTGGTTGTCTCATACTGCCTGTGTAACTGATTCTGCTCTGAGCTGAAAGCCTGCTTTTGTATCATGAAAGTTGGGCATGTCCTCACTCTGACCCACTCTGCTAACTCTTACTCTGATTAGTCACCTTCCCCTCCTTCAGTGACTCATCTCAGATGTTACTTCTTGTGTGACACTGACTCTTTCTGAGCTCTGTTTCCTGTGTCTGCTTCCACACTCTGTTTGTGTTAGGAATTAAAGATGTAGCCCACCACTTCCTTCTGAATACTGGGATTAAAGGCATGTTCCAACATGCTTAACATTCTTTCTACATTCCATCAAGATCAGAAAAGCTTCTGAATGTGATTCATCAAATAGACCCCTGGAATACAGATTCTTCCTTGCTTTCACACAGACCTATTCCTCTAAAAAGTAAACAACTTTTTTTTTTTTTCCTTTGCAAGTGGGTATCAATAGCAGTTAGCTTCTTGGCTAGGGATGAGAGCCTGTTTCCACTTCCCCTTTCATCACTAGAACACTATATGACTTGGAACTGTACAGAATCTGTGAGTACTGTCACAATCTCTTTTGTAGGGTTTCTTTGCAGTGGCTTCCATCCCTGGGAAGTTAGTTCCACAGTGGCCAGTGGTGCAGCTCTGGGGAAGAAAGACTAGGGTTGGTTCTATGGGTTCATGCAGTCCTTGATCAGAGGATCTGAGAGTTGAGGACCTTAAGAATTCCTGGGATCACACATAAGAGAATGTTGTAACTCAGTTTATTATGGGAATGAGGTCACATTTATAGTGAGAGGAAGGATTTCTGATATCCAGGGACATTAAGTGGAGATCATTAGTTATGATAGCACAGATATGACAGCCCCATTTGCATGTTGGGACTTGAAATCTGGACCTAGGTATCTCTGGGGATCAGAGGGAGTGACCTCATACTGTCATATAGGGAGAAATACTGTTCGCGGTAAACAATCTGCCAGGTTATGTACCTCTGAGGAGGTGGTACCTATTTGTGAAAGCAGGCAGCATAGCTTTTGGTTTGTCAGAGCAGGGGGTGGAAGAACAGCAGAATACCTTCTGATCTTAGAAAGAGAATTTGGGGTTCCAAGCATGCTTCTATTCCACCTCAGTTCCAGGACAGCCCCACATCTGTGAATTAATATATGCATCAGCTTTGTTATATCAGAAATACACTATTTTCTTGGAGTCATCCATTTCCTCTGTCTCTTAAAATCTTTTTGCATATTTTTCTGCAAAGGTCCATAACACTGACTGAGAGGAGGGGATTAATAAAGGCATTTCATTTAGAGCTGAGTTTACTGGTGTCTCATTCTCTGAACATTGTCTAGTTTTCAGTCTTTTTGCTCTCTTTTACTGAAAGAAAAATTTCTTTCAGTTTCTGATGATAACTGAACAAGGATCTGATCTATGTCTATAGCAAAATGTCACTATAAGTAATTTTATTTCTATGTTGCTTTACCAGAACAATAATAATTATGTTTCCCCTAGGCCTATGAGCTAGCTAGTCTCAGTTTCTTGGCCAAATAAGCAGTATCAAGCATTGTTTCTATCTCACAGAGCAACCCTAAATCCAACTAGGAGTTGTTGGCTTCTTCCACAATGTTGGTGCTACTGATGCACATATCTTGCAGGCAGGACACTGTTGTAGGTTGCAGGGTTTATGGTTGGCTTGACGGTTAGCATTCTCCTCTGTTAGCATGTAGAATGCCTTCCAGTACCCATAAGCACTAGTCAGTAGGCATGAACGCTGTAATTAAGCACCAGCTGGACTCTTCCATGTGCACTGAGATATGGAAGTGATATCTTCAGCAATATGACCTTACTCTCAGTTTGTAGAGAGCAACTGATAGTCTTATCGGTAGCTTAATTGTGCCCATTGTCCTGCAGCTCAGTTAGATAAACTCCATTCCTGGCACTGGAGGTTTCACTGGGTAGTGAAGATGACGTCTAGTTGGAACATCGTCTCTCAAGTTATTTGGTGATTTTGTTTAGATTTCTTTCATATATGTATATATGATAGGAATTTTGTACAGTAATATGTTTCCACATGACTCTTCAAATTGTCTTTAGTATTAATTGTCTCTCCTTTTGTTCCCTCCCTTAGCCATCTTTTCAATCTCATTCATTATCTAATCTTCTCCCTACTGCCTAACCCCTCTTTCTTCGTAAGTATATATTCTGTTTCCAATTCTTTGGAAGATAATTTCATCCCTCTTCCCAGTACCCTTACTGGATACCCAACCTCTGTGGTTATATAAATTATAGCACACATATGGAAATCTTTAAAGAAAATATCCACATACAATAATAAAAACGTATACCATTTGTCTTTTGTGGTCTTTATTATCTTACTCAGGATTTTTCCTAGTTTCATCTGTTCCCCAAACAAGTTTTATAACTTTGCTTTTTTTAACAGCTAAAAAATATCCCATTAATCAGTTTAGGGACATCTAGTATGTTTCCAGACTCTGGCCATATTGAATAGAGTAGCTATGAACATGCATGAGCAACTGTCTCTGTAGTAGGATGATAAGTATTTGGGGGTATATGCCTGAAAGTGGCTTAACTGTATCTTGATGTGATCTATTTCCTAATTTCTGAGGAACCATCACACTGATTTCCATAGCAGTGTATGAGCTTGTACCCCTACCAGCAATAAATAAATATTACCTTTCCCTACATCCTTACCAACATGAGCTTCTTCTTCTTCTTCTTCTTCTTCTTCTTCTTCTTCTTCTTCTTCTTCTTCTTCTTCTTCTTCTTCTTCTTCTTCTTCTTCATTTTATTCTTGTAGAGAAATAACCCTGTGTGAAAGTTACGGTCTACATTCCAGGGGCTACATTCAGAAGCCTGTGTGATCTGGATGGAATGTAGATATGCCTTTAATCCAGTATTCAGAAAATAGTGGTAGCAACCAATTTTAATCCAGGATTCATAATATCAGTAATCAGTATTCGGTGGCCCATGTCTTTAATACCTAGGGAAAAAAAACAGTGGAAGCAGACACAGGGAGCAGAACTCAGAAGGAGTGTGTCACATAGGAAGTGATGTCTGAGATGAGTCAGAATGAATGTCAGACAAAATAACTAATAAGAAGAGTTAGCAGAGTAAGGTCATGGCCAACATTTTTGAGAAAAGGTGGGTTCTTAGCTTAGTTAAAGAGAGTTACAAAGGAGTAACACTCAGGCAACTCAGGCAATTGAGAAGTAGGCTGAAGAGTCAGTTGAAGCAGTCAGTAAGAAAAGTCAGTTGAAGAACTGTTACACATTAAACTGAAGAGTCAGTTACAAAGGACTCGAAGAAGCTAGCTGTAGCAGTTAGTTACAGAGGCAGGATGGAGCAGTGAAAGCTCAGTGAGAGACACAGACACAACAAATCTTGGCAGAAGAAGCCCAGAACAGAGAGTGAGTTGAGCAAGAAGAGTCAAGAGTTCAAAAGGAGCTAGTCAGAGTGAGTCAGACAACAGTAGGTCTCAAAAGGGTCCAGGATAGCAGTTTAAATGTTCTGGATTGTACAAAGGCTGAAGCTTTCCAGTTCACAGATTAAGACTAGATTGTAAGAAGACAAAACACTCTAAAAATCCTGGCATCCAGGATAAGAATCAGCTATTTAATTAGGCAAAAGAATAAACTGTCCTCTGCCCTGAATCAGTGTCAACATCTGGTGAATCTACATGAACATCTGGCATCTACAACTACAATACTGACTGGTATAGGATGAAATCTGAAATTAATTTGCACTTCAGTAATGTTTTAAGATGTTGAACATTTGTTTCTTAGTCATTTGTATGTTTCAGTTTTTTGAGAACTCTCTCCTTAATTTCTCTACTCCAAAATTTGGATTTTTTTTTCCTTGATGTGTACTGTGTAGAGGAATATTTAGTCCTTTAATTCAGCAGCATGACTACTCTAAGGTATAAAGAATGTTGGTACACACCTTTAGTCCTAGTATTCACAAGACAGTGGTGGTGTATGCTTTTAATCCCAGCACTTGAGGGATAGGAAGCAAAGCTCAGGTAGACAGGAAGAAGAGCTCAGAAAGACGCGTTGTTAGACAGGATGTGACATCTAAGATGAGTCAGAGTAAAGGGCAGGCAAAGTGACAAATCAGAGAAGAGTTAGCAGAATGAGTGAGAATGAGGGCATGCCCAACTCTGATGATATAAAAGCAGGCTCTCAACTCAGAAAGGCAGGCAGTCTGAGGATAAGACACAGAGAACACTCTGAAGCAATCAGTTAAGGAGGCAATTTGAGGCAAGCAGTCTAACTGAAAATAAGGCAGAGAAGCAGACAGGCTGAGTGAAGCAGTATGGGGCAGTAAGAGCTTGTAGAGATACAGAAGTAGTCTGAGGAATTTTGAGGCAAAGACACAGAGGCAGCTCAGCAGAGGTCAGTATCAGACAGGAAGAATTAGTCAGTTTGAAGCCAAGGAAAGTAGTTCAGTCTGAAGCAGTCAGAGAATCAGCCAGTCTTCCAAGGAATTTGGTCAGAAACAGTTAAGTCAGCTCAGAAGATCACTTTGAACTAGCAGCTTGGAGAAGAGTTAGTTAAGTTCAGTGCAGCTCTGACTTCAGAAGGAGCTAATCAGTATGTCTCAGAGGTTGATTGGATTGTCAGGAGGCTGAGGCTGAGGCCTTCCAGTTCTAGGATTAATACTAGATTGTACTGAGGAAGAAATGGTCCAGGGCTCCAGGAGTAGGACTGATGATTGAATTAGTCAAAGAGTAAACTGTCTTCTGCCCTGAATCTAATTCTATACCAGTGTTATTAGATCTTTATGTATTTTATATATTAATTTCCTGTCAGATACCTGTGTTCCTATTCTGTAGTCTGCCACTTTTCCTGAATGATGGTTCCCTTTGTCATTTTAGAAGTTTTTTTTTTTTTCATGAGGTCCTATTTATTAATTATTGTTCTTAGTGACTATACTATTAGTGTTCTCTTTGGAAAATATTTTCCTGTGCTTACATTTTTAACAGGAAGCACAAACTGGAAGTAGTGGGAGGCTTTGTGTTCTCTGATCCTCCCTCCCGTACAGTGTTCCCTCCTATAAGGCTCTACATCCTAAAACTCTGTACTACCAACTCTCCACCCAGCATTCACATACTGAAACCTATGGGAAGTATCATTCTATTACATCAACACAACCTTTAAAATAAGGATTACAAATAAATTTCTTAAACCTTTAACATAATTCTGTCAATTCTGCATCTTTTTTCCTATAGTAAATGTCAGACTGGTCATTTAATTGCAAGCACATACTTCTATAACTCAGTCCTTACACTTAAGGCTTAGGGAAAAATTAGGGAAGAATAGCTCGAAAGATATTAAGAATCTGAGGACCAGGGAGACTTCTACCTAATGTTTTATTTTTGAAGAAGACATAGATATTGTTCCTAAAAACAATACCTAAGTATGGACTGAGGAAAATTCCACAGTTCCCTGTTTGTATATGAATAGCTATACAATTCTTTGGTAATTGTTCATTTCATTGTTCTGTTTCATTTGGTTTTTATCTTAATTATTTTAAGGGCTTATGCCAGGAACAGCATGGCTGCACAGATAGCTGCTTGATTTAGTTCCATCCTCTGGTGTGCCACCATGTTAGAAGACATCTAACAATAACTGCTCTACAAATGAGTCTGCTATTCACTGTAAATTGAACTTTACTTTTTCTCTCTAAAACTTCATCTGCTCCTGTAAGTGGGACTCAGGCAAATGCCTCCATGTGAGTCTGCCCTCTTGGTGGCCCCTTGCTAAGAAAGAAGAAGCCTGAATCTAATGACCTTGAGGTGGAAGACTTCGTGAGTGTCCTAAGGGCTGTTGCCCCTGACTCAGTCTCATTAAATTCAAGTCAACTAGGGACAAGATGAAATTCTGCATGAACTGCTCCTTAAAGAATTTTTTGGAACTATATGATGTGACCAAGTTTAGGGACAGTAATTATACTACTGAGCCTATTTTTTTCTGAAGTGGCTGGGGTTTACAGAGAGCCCCAGAAACAAGGAAAATGGATAGTAAAGGGAAAGAAGAATAGGTGCTGTTAATGCTAAAGAAAAATATGACTGAAGTTTGGATAGATATAGGGAAGAAGTAGGAGAACTAGAGAAAGCTTAAAATATATAAATATAATTTTTTCTGGCACCTTTGTGCTCTTCTGTCTCTTTGATGTATGCTGAAACTATCAAAGAGGGCACCCAGCAAACTGTCAATGGACCACTGTGTTAGAAATTCTTTGAGAAAAAACAAGTTGTACCAAGTACAACTTAGTGCTTAGTGATACCAAGTAAGCATGGGAATTTTAAAAGAATGTAACTATGTGAGTTTTCTGTGAAACTTTAAATGTGCATGATCTTGATAAATTGTTAGATTTGCAGTATACTTTCAGTAAATAAAAGACTGGGCTGGTTCAGGAGAAGCAGAAGAAAAAGAGAGAGCAGAAGAAAAAAGAAGCAGAAGGAAGAATGAGAAAGAAAGTGAGAAAAAGTAAGAAAGAGGGAGAGAGAGAGAGAGGAAGGGGGAGAGAATTCTCAAGTTCTGATGCTCTCCTGAGATGACTGGTTGTCAGCTTTTACCAACTTTTGACCTCTGAATCAAGTCAACACACTGCTCCCAGGCATCCCTTTGTCAAGACCCTGACCTCAAGTTGAGGCTAGACCACAGCAGGGTTATGCCCAAACCCTAATTTATAGTCATAAACACATACAAATTAGGGCAAAATTCATTGGACTCAGTGAATGATATGTTCAACAATAATAAATAGAAGAGGTAATGAATTTGAAAGGGTATGGCTGTGGACATGAAGGAGAAGGGGAGCTCAAAATGATACTAATTAGTGTATTTCATGTACTCATGTATGAAATAGTGAAATAAAAATAAAATTAAAATTCATAAAATAAATAAATAAATAAATAAATATATCCTATGTTGAACATAAAATACTTAATGCAAATTTAACAAGATATTTCCCTTAGTCTAACTTGAAATCTTGACTGCATTGGTTGAGCATCTATTACCATGCAGGTACATTTCAAACATGTTAATAATTTTGAACATTTATTATAGTTACTATTTACATAAATTCATCTACTTTGTAAGCTAATGAACAAAATTGCAACTTGACATCTTACACTACATCAAAAGATAAATAGAAGGAGATATGCGGTATTGCCTCCTGATGAAACTCAACTATGATAGATGAAATGGCAAAGCTTTATAATAAATGCAAAGTTAATATACTATTAATATTACCTGATATGTGAGGTACCAAATTAATAGAGATTATTTTACACTGTAACTGCTATTAAGCTTCCTTTGGGGTCCTCGACTGATGGAGTTCATTTGATAGGGAAATTTTTATATAGGATTAGGAAGTGAGAAATGTGTATCATTTAAATCAATTGGCTCTTACTAAATTTAAGGGGATACATTCCATATAATATACATATATGTACATTCTATCAAAAATAGGGTATAATATAAAAATTTTACTTCATATGTGGCTTAATATATATATATGTGTGTGTGTGTGCTTCTGTGTTTGTTTTGAATATGAATTGATGAATTAAATGGTAAATTAATTTTTTAAATTCATAAATATGTCATATAACTATTATATATAAATCATCAAATATACTCCATCATTTTTTCCCAAAGTTATATGCTCTAGTTAATGTGTCTAATATGATATTTTAAAATACACTTCTGCTGGATGGAGGTGACACGTACCTTTAATCCTAGCACTAGGGAGATAGAGGCATGCAGATCTCTATGTGTTCAAGGCCAGCCTGTTCTACAGAGTGAGTTCCAGGACAACCAGAGTTACAACAGAGGAACCCTATCTTGAAAAACAAAACAAAAATATGCTTCAATTTATGTACCATTTCTGTGTAGTCTGTCAGAACACACAAAATTAACTCTAGATAGATTATAAGTATAGTAACAGTATTATGCAAGAGCATTGATAGAAACATTTCCTGGATATTATATAACTTTTAAACTGATATTGAAAACCAAATACTTACTGTTTTATATTCTACTTTCTCTTTTAATAGTTTATACTTGACTCTTAGAAATGTTGTTGAAGTTATTGATAAATATCACAAAAATAGAATAATAAATGTGACTTGAAATAATATGCTACTTTCAATGAGTAGAATTAAAATTTATATTTGTCATTGTGTCTCATAATTGTGGGAGATCTAGGAACAAACAAATAGAATATGCAATATTCTGAAGAAGCTATGATTTTGGATGTATATATTAATAGTAAATGATTTCTCAGTAATATAAAAGCAAATTAAATAAGTGTTCTTTATGTAATTAGTTTAAAATTCAAAAACATTTCAATTCTATCTGTCATTAATTATAATTTGCCAAATTCTTTAGATCTTACCACTATAGTCTTTGTGCTATTCTGTAGAGTTTCCTTTTGCTGTTGATTTATTCTTATTAAGAGCCCTTGATTTAGCCTCATGCATTTGCTCTATACTGAATTTCTTTTATTATGTTGAGGATCTGAAACTATAATATATATTATCATTCAATCTGGAGTCCTATAGCTAATCATGAGCATCATCATCATCATCATCATCATCATCAAGAAAATGAATGATTTCTGAGATGTTAAAGTCTCAAACCACATATAAATGTGGGTAGTTATCAAATGGTTAAATAAAATAAATTCTATAGTGTTGGATTCTCAAAACTTTAATCAAAGTTACCTTATTTAAATCACAAAGAAGTACAATTAGAAAGTGATTACACTCTTTTAGGACACTTAATTTATTCTATTAAACCCTGATTCAACAATTAATATGTGATCAAAGGCAATTGTGAGGTTCATTCATAGAAAAAAAAAGACTCAACAGACAAAATTGAGCATTTTATTCATCAATGTCTAGCAGAGAAATGCACTATTCTTTCAGGAAAAGGATAAAACTGTTTGTATGAGACTCATAATTCCAATGTGCTCATTTCATTCAGTTCTAGACAGTCTTTGTAACTATCATACTAGCTATTAATTTTAATTTTCTATAGACAAAGGACAAGGATGGCAATTTGTGAAAATGTATATTAGTAAAATCAAAATTATGTTTATTTTTTATTCTTAACTTGCTTTATTATTATGTTCCTTTTTAGAGAGGGATTAGCTCCTACTTATAGATGCATTAGTCCATGGTACATATAAAATACAAAAAAATTGTTTTAGAATATTTCTGTTCCACATACTCCATATTGATATATCACATATATCTTATGTAAACTCATATAATTTACATAAACACAGATATTTGTGTGTGTTCATATGAGAAATGGGGAAAATAGAAATTATAGTGTAGACCACCTTGTACTGAGTTAGTTTTTGCGGCCCTCACAAAGTCCCTGAGTTAATAATGTGCCATTTTAATGGTAGGAACATGACCTGGGACAGTCATGCTTTACTGACAGTGATTCCATTACTAGAAATAACTTCCTCCTAAGGGATATGGGCAAGAAAAGGCATGAGAGAATTCTATTTTTATTTGAATATTTATTTATATACTCAGAAATTGTTTAAAAATACTGAACATTCTTAGTGACCTTGGTTGTTAGAAGAAAATAAATTTTCCTAGGGTGTATTCAGCTGTCACTTCTTAATGGTAATCAAACTCTAATCTAAGGAGGACTCCCATGTCCATAATGCAGGACTGTGAATTGCTTATATTGATGGTGTGCAGCATGTCATTTGCATCCCATGATAAATAATAAAGCATTCTTAGTGGCATTGCAATTCCATTATACTTTCTACTATACTCTATGACCATGTGTAAAATGAATTCCAAATTTAAAATTTACCAAGGCCTATTGCAGTTTTACAACTGATCTTGATTAACTCCTGTATAAGCCTGAATTATTTAAACTTTTTTTTTTTGTTGAGGAAATTTTAACTGCATAGACCAGAGCTTAATTATTATCATGTATGTAATCTATCTCTGTAAAGAAAGATACTAAAATAAATGCTGTTTGTTTCCATTCTAATAATGAAAAGAATTAATAAATTCTTTACGTGTAGGATATTCAATTGTTGTTCGATATCAGTGAAATTGTTTTAAATATTGTATTGAATATTATATTGAATCCTATTCTCTGATGCATAAAAATGTCATGTTTCTTACCATTTTGAGTAATATTTCACCCTTTATCCAATTAGACTTCAGAATTTATGTGATCCAAATAAACTAGCTGCATATATGAGTAGCAGTATTTCAAGGAGACTCTGCCCTCAGTGATTTATCAGGAAACCTTGTTAGCTCAGAAGCATGATTCATAGGTCACTGTGCTTAAAAGCAGAACTGCATGTTGCACAAGCCGAGAGGTTGCATACTGGGTTTGTAACTGTTTTAGCAAATGTAAACAAAATTTATTCTCTAAACCTTTTCACTATGAAGCATTTGCTAAATATATCACTTGACACCAAACACTTCTATTTAATGATCTCACTAGCTAAACTTTGTAACTTGTGAATTTCATCTTAATGCTAGCTGTTATTGTTACTCCATTATTATTATGAATTGTATGCTTTAATAGACACTAAGGCTTATTGCTGAAACCTTTACTTGCTTAATAGATTTATTACTCACAGCAAAAGGAAAAGACAAGTTCTTTCAAAATCTCTATTTTATCCACAAGTAAACTCAGGTATTGTAGAAGCTACATTGAAATATTAAGAGGTAGATAACAAAACACCTCTCACTCTCAAATATTATCATTAATATTTTAGTTCAAGGATTTCATGCATGTGTATAATGGATTTTGAGCAAATTCATTCCCTCCCCCTGAATTTTTCATAAATCATCATAAGTTTCCCTTAACTTTATGTTCTAGTTTTTGAAGCTCATTGAGTTCACCTAATGTTACATGTGCATGAGTGTAAGAAAATAAGCTGATCATAGCCCTGCATCACTGAAGAAAATTAGTACCTAGGGGTAGTTTACAACCATGTATAGCCATTTAGAAGAATGATAGCAGCATGTTCTTGCTTAGTCTCTGTGATGCATCCAGCCAGAGGGTTTTAATTCATTTCACATGACCAGTGGAATGAGTCTTAAATCCAAACATAAAGTAGCAGATAGCCTCATAATATAACTGCCACTATGCATCTGTGGGTACATGCTACATGACTAGTCACTGCTGTAGCTCACAGAGTTAACAGATAAATAATATTTTTAATACTTTCCTACCCCAAACTCAGTAGCATATAAAGTACACTCTAGTACTGGCTAGTCATTACAGAATAAGCTTTCCAAACATTATTTTTACATTTATTTTACATACTATTTTACATTTATTTTCCAGCATTGTTTTTACATTTTTTTCTTGCTCATGTGTTGATTTCAGCACTAGGATCTTACCATCATGTTCTGGAAGGCAATCATTAGCAATGATAATAGCTTGTAACATTTAGGGGTTTATAGAACCTGACTAGTCAATAATTTCAATAGATATTACCCATACCTGTTGAGGAATATTCATTCTTTCAATCCAGCAGCATGGCTGTTCTAGCAAAGGATTACATTGGAAGGCTTATGTGCCAGACATTTGATCTCTGATCTGGCAGCATGGTTGCTTTAGGGTAGAAAGAATGCCAGTATAGACATTTAGTCCCAACATAGCATAGACCTTTAAGCTAACTCAGAAGGTAATGGCAGTACACAACTTTAAACCCAATGTAGCATGTACATTTAATTCCAGCTCAGAAGAAAGCAGTGGTATACTCCTTTATTTCAAACTCTTAAGATATAAAAGGAGGCTCTCAGTTCATTGGAGTGGGAGTTACTTCAGAGAGCTCAGAGAATAGAAGCAGTACTCAGAGAGGTGAATTAGAGAGTAGAAGCAGAGTGTGGAAGTAGAGCTCAGAGAGAAGTGGAGAGTTAGTTTAGTCATGCAGTTTGATTGCAGTCAGTTCACAGTTCAGAAGGAGAAGCCAAAAGAGCAGATCCAGTCCAGAGTAAGCAGAGAGAAACCAGAGACCTCAGAGTGAAAGGAGGAAGTCCACAAGACAAGGCTTATCAGACTGAGCCTAGTCAGCAGTAGATCTCAGGGGCTGAAACGTTCTAGGTTTAGATTTGAAGATTAGATTGTGTGGAGGCTGAAGTCTTGTAGGTCTGGGCTAGCATCTTGAATACTAGATTTTATAGAGGTTGAATCCTTCAAGGACCAGGAATTGGATTAGCAAAAATTAAACTGTTTTTTGCCATGAACCCATCCATAAGAATAATTAATAAATCAATTCTCACATCTAAGTCTACATCTACACATATCTCCACTGATTTTTAATTTGATAGCCTATGAACAACTAAAAGATAACCTACTTCAGATCATTGTGCACTATTAAATAGTTCATTTTGCATGCAAAATAATTTTATCATCAAATCTGTAGTGCAAATGTAATAAATGTTAAGACCACATTTTTTATTCTATTTTCTATCATAGATGGATATTACATATGATTGATATCTAGGAAATGTTCATTATCATTATGATTAGTTTTATACTCTCAAACATTTTGAAGTTCTAGCATTATTAATTATGAATATGACCTTGTTTGGAAACCAAGTATTTTCAGATGATCAAGTTAAAGTTATAACAACAGGGTGAGTCTAGTTCAATATGACAATATTTTATTTTATTTTTTTAAATGTGAAGAATTAGACAAGGATATGCACATGACATACATTAAATGTTCTTGTAGGAAAGAATGTAGTACACATAGTCAACAAGAACATAAAATATTGAGAAAATATTGACAGTGTAACAGCAGAAGTGTGTAGACACTCATTTTCTTTCCCAGTTTCTGTCAGTATTTGAGTTTTCTAGCCACTAAACAGTTAAGAACATAAAGTTTTACATGTTAATACACTCAGTCTTTAGTCCATTGGTAGAGTAGCCAATGAAAACTGGTAATTAAAAACTGTGGGTTTTGACTGAAGCAAGAAGTACAAATTATAATTTTTAAAGTCGTGAATAAATTCAATAATATATTGCATTAGATTTCCTTTTAGAAATCTGTCTAAAAACACACACACACACACACACACACACACACACACACACACACCCCACATACTCATAAATAATTAAACCAATTTACTCCTTTAACCTCAGAATGATAATCATGAGTCTGAGGTCAGCTGAGGATAGATAGACTATCTAAAAGCAAAACAAGACAAACAAAAACAAAAACCACAGGATTTGCAAGAGTAAGTATGTCTATTTATACCAGGTGACTACTTGTAGATGTAGATATGAGCATTGATTTATTGTGTTTACTCTCATGGTTTCAGGGCAGAAGTCAGTATATTCATTGCTAATTCAATTTCAGATACTAGAAGGTTTCAGCCTTGGCACAATCCAATCTTAAAGCTAGACCTAGAAGGCTTCATCCTCCATACAGTCTAATCTTCAAATCTAAACCTAGTACTTTTTTGCCTCCAAGACTTACTATTGACTGAGTTTACTCTGACTAGCTGTCTTCTGGGCTACCTCTTTTCACTCTGAGCTGTACTGTGAACTCTAACCTAAATAATAAACCATTTATTTCTGACTGTGTCTCCTCTTATTCTGGTCTGGCTCTGCTCTTTTTTTGCTTCTCCTGAATGGAACTGTCTCTCAGTTAACTGCATTAACTGCCTAACTGAACTAACTTTCCACTACTCTCTCTCTGCTTCCTGTCTGCTTCGACTTAGCTTCTACCTTGCTGCTTCTTTGAACTCTGCTTCCTAAGTACTGGGATTAAAGTCCTGTGCTTTCAATAAGTACAAAATATACCAGTCTTTCCATTTTAGATGTTTAGTGATGTCAAGCTTCTTTTATGTTATTCAAATTAATAGCAAGTTACAACTAAATATATTTTGAAAATTTGCATTCATGATTGTGACCATGCATTTTCTAATTTCATTAATGTATTTCCTTTATTGATGAAAATATATTTGATTTTTACACATATTACATTAAGTAATAATAATGTTCTTATTTCTTTGAGTCAATAACAGAAAAATACAACATAAAGAAACTGAAATAAAAAGAAAAATTTTTAGATGGCAATGTCCCTAAAAAATATTCTTTGGATAAATGTGTGTATGTCTCTGCCTCTGTAAGGATTCCCAGATATTTTTCTCCCAATTCCTCATTTTTCTACTCACGACTTTGATTTAATTTGACATAATATATACAATATACTTTTCTGTATTGGAGCTCCAAAAATATAAAACAGGCCTTCAAATTATTTACTAAAATTTGAAAAGCATTTGGCAAAAGTAATTGTTCCATTTCCCATTGTGAAGGTAGAGTTTTAAAGTGATAAAAGCTACACTTCTAAATAAAATTGAGCTTCAAACAATTTAAAATTTTCATGTGCCTTTTTGTATTAAACCAGTCATTCTAAAGTATTTTACTTATTTTTCATTACATATGTTCTTTTCCTATATGAAATACTAAAGTAAACACTGAGAGGGATTTTGACTTTGTTTATTTTTCCATATTAGCCAATAAACATCAGCGTATGTTATTGAGTAGAGAAGATATACTAAATAAGAATTTAATTATATACTGTAATACCACTAATTCTATTTTTTGTATGCAAGTAATTGAAGCAAAGCTTTAAGCCAGTTTAACATAATGAATAACAGATTTTATTAGAATACTAAAACCTCATCAGTATGGGCTTAGTTATATGATTGTGTCCTAGTTAGTTTTAACTGACAAGTTGACTTACCCTAGATTCAAATGAAAAGAAAGGATCAAATGATGGATTGCTCAGGTTTTATGTCCTATAGAATGACTCAATTGCTAATTGATATAGAAGAGTCTTAACCACTGAAGACAGCATGATTGTCTGGAGAAGTGGTAACAGACTGTATAAGAAGCTATCCCTGCATGGTTCTCTAAGCAACTCAGCATTCAGCCTTCATTAATGATTACTGCATTGTTTCTGCTAAATTTCTTCCCTCTTGAATGACATATTATTACTTAATAGTGTAAATAAGATAAATTCTTTCTTCCCTAAGTTGACATTGTTCATCATAATCATCATAATAAATGAAGGAGAGTAGGCAGAGAAATAAGGAAGAATTTGGAGGGAGGGAAAGGAAGGAAAAAATAATTGTAATACAATATGAAAAATGAACAAAAATGAAAAAAATATAATGAAGGTATAATTAGCATTGACAATATAAAAGTTCAATGAGTAGATCGTTGTGGTTTATCTATATCTATATATATATCTGTGTGTGTGTGTGTGTGTATATATATATACATATATATATATATATCTTACTCTTGATATATATGTTATAAAATATATTTTACAGAAAATGGACCATAATCTTAAAATGATTTTGAAGAAGCATGTAAATGAAGAAATCTCACTCCATAAATACTAGACTCTTTTTAATGCTATTAAAATTATTTCAAATTAAGTAAATTAAAAACAGCTATATTATCTTATAATACCAGAGATGAGACTTCTGAATGACTTTCATTAGTAAAAGTCAACATGCTACAGGGTATTGAAATCCCTTATAGATATTGCTGGAAACAAAAAATCATTCCTCATGCTTTCCACATTCAGGGCCAATCATAATTCTTAGGTGAAGTTTTCTTAAAATTCAGCACTCTTTGATTCTATTTCTAACTCTAATCATCTACTCCCTTCTTCCTATTGAAAGGACATTGGCTATGAAATAGGCTCTCCACTCTGTCTAATATAAAATTAATTTCCGTCTATAACATTTCTTTTTCTTTCAAGGTAGCATATTCACAGACTATAGCGATAAGAATCTGCCTAAAATAGTGATATTCAAACAAACATACAACAAAAAACTACAAACTCTGTAATAAGCTTTGTGAATGAAACTAATGATAATTATCAACAAACCATACAGAGGATAAAAAATCAGAGTAGAACTCATATATCTCATGAGTTCCTAATGACAGAAGAGGAAGGCCAAATAGTAAGAAGGTATAATAGATGAATAAAGGGGAAACTGTCTCAAGCAATGGAGGACACAGTAAAAATTTGCTTGTTTTGATATGCAGGACACAGGGTTATGGGAGTTGTTTTCACCTTAGAATTGAATAATAAATGGAACTATAATCAAACTAAATATTACATGTTTAACATAATTAAAATTTTCTGCCAGCAATATAATATCAAGTGACAATTTGCAAAGAAACACACTGCATATTTTGATTATAAAAGAATAAATAAACATTGTGAGAAAATTTAAGAATTAATTTTCATGACTTTCATCATAATGGCAGTATGGAATAGTTTTCTATAAACTCTTGATTATCTTCTTTAAAACTCATCTTGACTCATAATAGAGTATTTTATTCTTTGTAATGTATATCAAGCTTTAACTCCATATTAATAGCTAACCTTGATTTTTTAAAACAAATTATCTTCATCATCAGAGTTGTTATACTACTTAGAAACCTCAAGTATTATTTAATGTCTCAGTGAAACAACATGTGTAGTAATCAACAAGATCACATTTGGAATTTTGCAGTAATTATTAGTCTTAATTTTCTTGACCATACTTTATATTTTCTACATACCATATACTTTTAAAGCCTATAATAACTCTTAGAGAATTTTATGAGTAATAATTATCCCTTTTCCATAAAAAATCATTAGAAATAGAATGTACGTGAATTCTACTTTGCACTGTAAACTCACAGAGGAAATGATTGTTGCACCTATTGCTTTGTGACCATGTGTTTTTCTTTCATATTATTATATGTCTGGGTAAGTTTAATTTAGGATGCGAAGCCTCTGATTTGCCTCACCCAACACAGGAAAGAAATAAATTTTTTCTTTGAAACTATCTTGAGGACTTGAAAATAATTTTCATCAACACCATACCCAGTTATTTGTGATGTATTTACATTTTGGTCTTTGTATACGTTCAGAAGTTGATGTATTACATCTTTTAAACAAATGTATTTATGCAAAGGATACCTACATTATTTTTGAAATCAAATTATCTTAATGAAATTGCTGGGCTTGTAGTACAGGGACCTGAGGATGTGAGAAACAGATGAGTTCTATAAATCAAAACATTAATAACACACATGCATTTTGGTTTATTAAATGTCTCTGGATCCTAGATATGAGAAACACTGTCTACACTCACTTTGTGTTCGTATTAGAATACTTTTCTTCTCCTCATTGCTAACTTTTACTATGTTGCCAAAACCTTTTAGTTTTGTAAGTCATATTAACTGTGATCCAGTTTTGTTATGTATTATTGGTGATAGACAGTACAGAGTACTATTAATAAAATAAAGTATAGATGAATATTTATGCATAAAAAGGGCATTCCATTTTAAATAACTTAATTTTTCAAACTATATCACATCTTGAACAGAGAGTGGAGTGCTCTATTTTGAATTAAAGAAATTCAAGTACTTAATTGGTTTTCAAATTATTATGGATACATATATTAATTATTACTCTATTTTTCTTTTATATAAGTATGTCATTTAAATTTAAGTTTTCAAGTATGCTACCACTGTATTCATCTATGTGCCTAGACATTGTATCTTGTATTATAAATTTAAAAACGTAATAAATATGAGTTATTTTTATACTTTATACTAGTCTTAAAAAGGGTGCTGTTATTTATTTTTGCTCATTGTATTTGTTAATTATGAACAATCAATTAATTATGAATTATATAATTATGAATTAATTATGAAAGCAATAATCTTTAAAGCTAAAAGAATATAGCTGTATTGTATGTGTAGTAACGGTCAATGATTTACATATTCTTTAATTGTTTTCTCAGGAATGCTATTGTAAATGTATGAGTTTAAATTTGATGTCATATCCAAATACCCATTCAGTGCTTTGTATAAATATATTCCTCTAGTTATAAATCACTGATTACAACAGCCATTTTGCTGCCACCGTGCATGGAGGAAAATTAAAACATTCAAGCTTTTTTGAAATATCTAAGTTATTTTCTAATAAGAATTGTGATTTGTTTTTTTGAGTTAGAGTTTCTGTTGTAACTCTGACTGTCCTGAAACTCAGTCTGTGGATCAGGCTGACCTCAAACTCACAGAGATCTGCCTGCCTCTACCTCCTGAGTGATGAGATTATAGATATGTGCTACCACCACCTGGCAAGAACTGTGATTTTACGCAACTTATTTAAAACAAAATAGCACAAGAATATGTTTTATGTTCATTATAAAAAGAAAAAAAAACATGCATGTGAGGTTTAATAATGACTGACAACCTGACAGGATCTTCAGTGTCCTAGGACAAGTCTTGATAATGCCTCTGAGGGATATTCTAAATTATGTTAGTCTCTGGGAATATCTGTGAAGAGTTATATAAATTAGGTTAATTGAGGATTAGAGAATTGTGTGCACAGGAAAAGGGGATACTCCCATGACTTTCCTCACTAAGATGGACTATACCTTCAAAGCTGTGAGTCAAAATAAAATTTTATTTCTTTATGTGTCTTCTTTCTTTTGGATAGGTATCATAGCAACAAGAAAAGTAATGATGCAATGAGATGACCAGATAAGTTGAATTAAAAATGGCACTAGGAGAATAAAGTTGAAAATGTGGGAAAAAAGAATGTTGCAATGAACAAAATATAACTGCAATGAAACATAAATGTTAAATAACATTGTACTCTGATGAATAAATCATTCTTCTGGTTATCTGATGATCTGATTAATAATAAGTAATTAAAGTACTTAAAATTATTTTTAAACTTTACTCCATATTGCATAATAGCAGTGTGAAATAAAGTACTTAATAAACATAGTTTGACACATATGTAATAAAAATGAATGTAAGAGATAATATGTAGTACTTATTATAGACTGATGAAAAATTAAATAAACCCTCTTTATGTTTTCCCATTGCCATATATGACAGATGGATGATATATTGCCCAAGGGCAAAACACTTTTTTTACTTTCATTTTTTTCTCACACTGTATTTAAAAATATCAATTATATTCATTATAACACACTCTAAACTACAGTTCAACATAACAAACATAACACTGTCTGAACTTGTTAATGCTATATATAGCCTTAAATTTTACCATTTCTTCATATATTCAGCATCTCACATGGAAATTCAGAATTTATTTCAAGCTATCAGTATAAGTCCCTGTTGGTTCACTCTTACTCATTTCTACAAAGCCAATGACTACTTACATAGATAACAGTTAACTGCAAGAGTCACTGACAAAGCAGAAGCCAATTAGTGCCCCTCAATAGTGCATAGTGGCAGTGGTTTTATCCATGTGCTATTGAACTTATTATAATCAATTCTCTCACTGCTTAGTCATGCAAATGATTAAAAGTTGATGGTTTGACTTGGATTTGTTTTATTAAAGATTTTAATTATTTTAGAACTTTATATATGAGCACCACATCTATTTCTTCTGTCCTTCTCTTTCTTCCTCCAACTCATCCTGTGGCTGCTTTCCCTAATTCATCATCTCTTCTTTAAATATCATTATTACATTTATAATTAGATTTGTAAATAAATATGACTAAGAATTTTTGTATGTACTTTCTATGTTTAAATGGTCAATATGAAGTATGTTAGTGAAGATTCTTTCTTCTGTGTTTATTAATTTTTTTTTCTTTTTTTTTATACTTGAAAGGAGCTGGGAATATAAAAGAAAGGTGATAAGTAATATAATTATATTTCTATTAAAATCATTTTTAAAACAATGTTCTCTAATTCTAAACCTTCTAATAACATGAAGCAAAAAATAATTATAAACATCTACAAAGATTGGAAAAGTAGCAGAGGTTGTAGTAAAATTATTTAAGTAGATTTGTATCGTTGTTATTGCTAGGGCTGCAATTTATATTTATTAGTTCTGTTGCTTGTGAGAGGCCCAGGTACCTGCATGATTATATATATATACATATATATATATATATATGTATATATCCTGCAGAATATCTGGGAGCTTGTGTGTTTTCGAGGTGGGGCCCAATTTCATATTGAACTTGGTCATGCTTTATCTCAGGCTAATGTGGGCCAGGTGATTGTCCATGATCAGAGCATTCTGCTGCCTCCAAAATCTGTAGTGATGCCTGTGATCCATAGTCAGGCCACATAAGCTGGAGTTAGTTTTATTATCTTCTATTTTTTTCTTTCAGGTCACAGGGTGAGAGGATGGATGAGGGAGGAATGGAAAGAGCTTGTGATGGAGACACAAGGAATAAAACTCAAGTAATTAATAAAAGTATTATGAAAAAATTTAAAGCAAGCACTAATGATTAGTGCTCATCAGTATGTCATTTTTTCTTTCACAAGAAAATTACTATTGGATCTTAATGAATTATTTGACTCCTGTTAGTATAGAATACAAGAAGTTACTCTAAATTCTACCTGTACCAAGACTGCACTCAATGTCGAGTGACCAGTCAAGTTACTTTTGGTGTGTGTTTCAAAATATAGACATTTCCTTGCCAGGGGAAATCTTGTATCATAATGATGTTATTCTATTTAAAGGGTTCTTTGTAAATTGCTGTGTCACTAAATTTCTCTTAAAAGAAATACTTATCACTCCAGCAACCAGCAACTTTAAGGTTTGCTTCTACCTCTGTAATTTATTTTAGTGAAGGGCAGATGATTTTTAAATAACTCATATCTAAGAAAGTGTCAAGGCGGGACCCAAAATCTGTGACTACTTTGTTTAACATTAGATATTCTGAATATTAATGTTAATTTCAAAGCTCAATATTCTTTTGTTCAAAGGGGTTGGCTACCTGTCACATTCCATTTCTATTCCTAATACCATTACTTCAACCCTTCCTTATTTGTTGATTACCAAGATCCAGAGCCATCAGATCAGGGCTTTAAGGAGGTGGGTGTGGAGTTGGTAAAAATATATGGCACCAGAATTTTCTCTTTATTTAGGCTTTTCCCTTTTTCTTTCTCTCCCTATATAATTCAGTATTTTTTCCTCTCAATAAAATTTAATTATATTTATTATTTAAAGTTATTCTCTACTGTATTTTTCCTATAAGATCATGTACACCTCTTACACACATACATACACCTCTTAGGAGAGGAGACAAGCTTTAACAATGTTATTCTTTTCATTTCCCATAATTCATTATTTATACAGTCATAGATCTTGTGGATGAAGCAAAGCTTCAATACATACACACCTCATTCATACCTATATCTTGCAGGGTTTAACATACATGCAACTTACCCACACATCTTGCAAACTATCTTGTAAATGAAGTCTTGTGGATGATGCCTTGTGGATTCATGGATTCAAAAAAGCTTCAACACATATACATCTTATATACCCTATGAACAAAAACCCTTAAATAGATTACCATGAAAATACACACACATAACAAAACATTTCTCATATGTTCTGTTCCCATCATTACATTGTACAATAAAGTAAGGAAATTTTTATAACAGAACAACAAAGTTTATGGAAACTAAATATTTTCTCTTAGCCAATTTCCTCATTAGGCTGTAGTTTCTGGTAACCAAACAATAATTAATCATCTTATTATTTTTCTATTAAAGTTATCAAAGGATCACAAGTAAGAGAATTTTTACTTTTTCTTCATCATACAGAGCAGAAAGTCTATCTGTTCCATCATCTTTATGTTCTCACTGTGTATCACAAAATTACAATAATAATTGTAAATCAAGGAAAATCAAATTTGATCAAACTTAACAGTGGGCACTGAAATTCACCTGTCTATTAATCATAGACATGTCTTCTCATAACTGTACTTCCTTTGTATTTGTTTTCTGATTGTTCAAGTCCTCAGGAAACAAGAATATGTTTTGCTTTCCTCAGGTAACTTTCTCCATAGCAGATGGCAAAATATACTGATAGTCTTTTTAATATATATATTTCTTAAATTATTCTTTCTGGAATTTCAATTGAACCAATTTAACTGAGTGGCATTGCCTTTTTAGAAAATCACCACTATTGTTCAGTAGAAAGGGTTGTTCAGGAGACAAACCCCCAGAGGCAAACCGTGGGCGGTACTCTTCAAATCCCAATGCTGGCCATCCTCTGACATGGCTCCCAACAATTTATTTTTAAAAATTTACTTTAATCATATATTGCCTATTAGTATATACTCTTTACAACCCAACTCTTCCTTAGACTATCACTGCAACACAAATGAGCAACTAACATACTGACAAACTGCTCTGTTGTCTCTTGAATTAGAAATGAAAAATCCATGCAGAAGTAGACAACATTTGACATCGAAACAATATATTGCCATCCAGAAACTTCATGCTTAAGAATTGTACAATTAAGTTACAAAAACAACACACAATTTTTTAAATAATATAATAATATTTTAAGTAAGTTTACAATTGTGTATTGTGCTGAATTAGTACCTGTCTTTGGACAAATTTATTCCTTGGCAGTTTCATTTTACAAAGTAGACAGTACAAACAGTCCACATCCGTATTTGTGGCTAATTATTACTTTTAAAGAAAATATATAGAAATTACTAAATTTAGCAATATGAACAATCACAGAAGCTGGAAGCTTCTCTTCTCTATTTTGCTAGAGAAACTTTCTATAGTCAGAGAGTTCTTTGGAATGTACCACTAACTTGTCATGAGCTCACTGACATAACGTATTAGCCCCTATTCAAATCAATTATTCCATCTTCTCAGAGCAGCTTAATATACACTCACAATAGAAACACTGTAGCATAAAACTTTAACCATAGACAAACACAAGACATGTATTCATTTTATGTCTTGTCATTATAACAGGCCAAGCTTACAACCTTCTTAATTTTCTAGATTATTTTTCTATTATCAAGTAACATTTGAAGTATATTATTCATTTGAAAATTAATCAAAAAATTATCGATCAATTATCTGGTAGCTATATACTATCTAGAACATAGAAAAATTGAGTTTGTTCTGTCCCTGTATTGAAGAAACCCAGTCTAATTCATGTTACAAATAGATGAGCAAACAAAATAACTATTGTAAAATAAATAATTACAAGATATGTCAAAGGCACAGTGGAGAAGCAATTAAACTTCAGTGTGATATGTTGAACTTTGACAACTATTATTACTTCTTTTAAATATGATTGAAATCTTTTATGCATGCAAACATTTTATTCAAGAGTGATGGTGTGCCAACACTGCACTGAGAACATTCATGTGTACTAATGCTATAATATCCTTCCATTCCCTCACAGAGTTCAAATTGTAATAGAGTTATCAAGAAGTAACAGAACAATTAGAAAAAAAAATGTTTGTCAATCTATGGTAAATGCAATGGAGAAAAAGCAAGAAACAAGAAAAATAGGTTGGAATATGAATCATTAATCACCAAGTTATTTTTTTTATGTATTTACTTACCTTCTTGCTTACTTATTACTAAGAATATATCCTAGAGCCTTGTGCTTGTCAAAAAAGAATTCTATCAGCAAACTTCATTTCCGGCCTTCTATCCTACCTTTTAGGCAAAGTATCTCAAAGATGCAAGCCAGCCTTGAACTTGTATCAAATTCCTGAATGGCTTAGATTACACCCAAATCCACCTGGCCCAACTTAGTCACTATGTTTATAAGGGAAATTTTAATTTGATTGGTATGTAGTATATTCATGCTTTAAATATATGAATGTCATTCCCACCTTACCTCATCAAACTCCTCCCCTGGCCCTTCCTCCCAAATTCACCATCTTCTTTAATTATTATTTTATACACACACATACACTCCTGCACACACACACAAATGAACATATATTTATACAGCCAACTGAGCCCAATGTGCTTAGCTTCATCACTATTTATTTAAATGTGGTGGATAGGGAAGGTCTTATTGGTATATCTTTAATGGAAAGTACTCTTCCAGAGAAAAGTTTGTAAAGAGAGTGAAGAAACCCTATACTTAAATACTTGGTGACAAAAACATTTCAGGTTAAGAACGAATAGTGATACAAACCTTGACATCGAACCTTTAATTTTTTTTCTTTATTATTATTTTATGCACATGTGTGTTTTGCCTGTATGTCTGTGCATCACAAGCATGTCTAGTGTTCTCAGAGGTCGAAAGAGGATGTTAGATACCCTGGTAATGGAGTTCTGAAGGGTTGTGAGCTGTCATGTATGTGTTCAAAGTCAAACCAGCATCCTCTGGAAGAGTATCCATTGCTCTTGTCCATTGAGCTATCTCTGTAGTTCCTGGTACAAAATTTTAAGTGAGAAGATTGAAAGAAAACTAGTAGAAATGGTCAACACTAAAAATCTATTGTCCATGGCATTTTAAGAAGCAGCCCATAGAAGGAAAGGCAGCAGCTGCTTCAGTTGTCCATATTTGTCATCAGAACAGTAAAAATTATATTAAATTATATGATTCAAGCTGCTTTACTTTGGAGCTTAATTTCAAGGATTGAATAATGTATTGATTTTTCATTTCCTAATTCAGAATTAAACAGCATTAGGAAAAGGGACCTTATACTTTGCATAAATTCTGTTAAATTTTAATATTTCATAATTAAAGGAAATTAGCCTAATAAAATATCTTTATATAGGGCACCAATGCCTATCATTTATATTTCCACTAACTGAAAAAATGATTTATCCCATGATTATTGATTGTTTTTTCTTCTTTTCTCTTTTCTTTTTACATTTTCTCCTTCTCTTCTTTACCCTCATTCACTGTTTTGCTTCATTTGATTACTTTTATGCAGTTTTATCTGAAAGTTGTAATGTTTGGTATTGAGAGTTAAAAATGTATATAGGATAAACTTTGATAACCTTTTTATGACTTGAACTTTAAAACCCATCTTGAGTTTCTTTATATTTAGACTGCTGGGGTAGCTAAACTGTTATATAATATTTTTGCCGTTTAGAGAGAAATGTCTGGCTGCTTTCTTTCAAAAACAGCTGTTGAATTAAAATGTGAGTAAATCGTAAGAATGCACTTTGCTAGGCAACAAAGAAGGAATATTATAATTAAACATGATTTTCCCAACCTTTCATGGAGTCAATTAAGCTTAGTATATTCAATTATTCTCTGAATAGTTATATTTTCAAATATCACTAGTAAAAGAATTTTTATTCCTGCCTTTGTTTTAGGAGGCTGCTAGGCACTAAACATGTGAGAGAGGACAAATTGAGAGATTTAGATCATTGTATATTCAGTATTTCCAGGTATGTACTCTTAGTTGACTTCAGTAGTGCTTAAAGCTAAGGCCTTTACCAGTGTCTATGTTTAAATTTACTAGCAATATTTTACTTTTGTTTACTCAGTTACATTTTGTTTATTTGCTTAGAATTTCCCATCAGTTAGTTCAAGGTAGTCATAGAGTTAATTGAAGCTATAAAACATATATACACAATTTATGTAATCCGCTGATATAAATTAAATATTAATTCATAAACATAAAGGACTCTAAATTATCAGCTTTCCTATGTTATCCCCCTGTGAGATGTTCTACATTCTCTTAACCTTTACTTTTAAGGTTCAACATAGCCCAAAGAACCATTTAACAAGTTAATCCACAGTTGTACCTTAGCCCTCACATCTCAGGCCATATGGACCAATAAAGAAAACAAATAAGACATTTTTTTATTTTTAGATTGAAGGGCAAGGATGACTAGCCTATACTTGTTTATGACCTCTGAAAGCACTGCAAATGGGTTATTGCTCTGAGTATCTTGGTAAATACTGCTTCCAGAACATGTATAGGACAACTAACACTGTATTTACTTTTTACATGGCCATAAGGAAATGAATAAAATATGCTAATTAATTTTCTTAACTAGACATAAATTATTTTTCCTTTCATATTATTATATTCTGATTAAAATTTCTGTTTTTCTGTGTGGCCACATGTCCAACCATTCCACCATTCATGAGGGGAAATCTGTGCCAACTGTCAGATGTCTTTAGTATGCTTGCTCTCAGGTTGTATTTAATGCCATGTTCTCTGTGATTTGGACAAAGTTCAGTCAGAATTAAACTCTATGTACTATTTTTTGCATATTTTCCCCACAGCCTTATTAATAGTTGTTCTTGTCTAATTTTTCTCTAAGTAGTTTAACATATCTCTTTCTTGCAACCTTGCTTTGTGACATACAAGAAATATTTCATCTCAATCCCATGCCATCACCTTGTATCTAGTAAATGCACATACAATGTTGTAAGCAAACAGTACAAACTGTTATCAGTCTTTACGAGCCTGTAACCTTGAGAAGGCAGTATTCACAGCACAGAATCACAGAAGAACTTTATCAACAATTATTCAGTTCCTATAACTACTCCATCCTGTCATTACTCGCAGTCTATATTTTAATAATAAGGAATTCCCATTTCAAGAATGCATGGCTCATTCATGTTCACCTCAATGGTTATTGATCAATTTAACTTTAACAGCACACCTTTACCTTTTCAGAGAGCTAGACAAAGGCATCAAAGAATAAAAACGTTAATATTTTGTTTAATTTTGTAGTTAAAATTTTCTCTATATATTAAAGTTTAATAAATCAACTTAAAATTTAGAAACAGAAATTCAAAGCAATACACTTCTAGATCAATAGCAAATAAAGGACAAAAAAAACTTAGAAAATTAAATAAGACCATGAATATCTGTCAAAGTAGAAACAGAAAAGTATGTGGAGGACTAGGTGAGTTGTGACTCCCCAACATAACCCCCAAGTCCAGTCACTCTGGACAGCACAGTGATTGCTGCATTGGCTTAAATCAAAACATGCACAAACATCTATCCCAGAGAAATAAGAAGACATATTTTTCTTATTCCTAACTCTAACTTTTTATTAGTGAACATTAATCTCTGAAATACCACATACACTTTAAATGAACCATCAACAAAAGATACATAATCCTTTAAAAATTCCCAAACTCTGGACCACATCTCTTTACCCATTTATGTTTTTGGTGAAATATATTGGTCTCAACCCTTCTTTACACTGTAAGAAATTACTAAGACCTCTGAAGGATTTCAGTTTACTCAAATTATACCCATTGGTACTTAATATTAATATTTATCCTTCTTAAAATTTAAAGCAGATTTTAAGAGTAAATTTGACCATTAAAATAATGATGAAATACTTAAATATAAAATCTTTTATATATATTTTTAATTTCTCTTTATTTTATTGGCTCTTTATTTGTTTAATAGAAGTTTTGGTCATATTCAACCGTCTCCCCTAACTCTTCCCCAATTTACTTCCCTTCCATTCCCAGTAACATTAGCACTATTTTTTTTAAATATTAATTTCATAACTAACTTTGTGCTACCCAAATATTACTGAATTCACTGTCTCCCACTTGAGTGTGGGGAGCCTGATGTAGCTATACTTTTAGAGAAGACTTTCTCTTCATCTCCTAACAGCTAACAGTTGCCATTAGTTCTGTGACTTGGGCATGATTATGCATCCAAATCCTCTCTCCTTGCTGGGATTCGGTATGGTTTGAGCTTGCACAGGTTTCATATATGCTTTCACAACCACTGTGCATTCATGTATGTTCCTGCCTTGCTGTATCTCTAAGATAATTCTTCCAAGCTGGGCCGTGGTAGTGCAAGCCTTTAATCCCAGCACTTGGAAGCAGAGGCAGGCAGATCTCTGTGAGTTAGAGCCAGCCTGGTCTATAGAATGAGTTCCAGGACAGCCAGCGTTACAACAGAGAAATCCTGTCTCAAAAAACAAAACAAATAGAGATAATTCTTCCTAGTAGTGAATCTATGCCTTTGGCCTTTACAATCTTTCCTCCTCCTCTTCCCCAATGATACTTGAGCTTTGGGAGAGAGTTTATAATGTATATATTCCCTTTTAGGGCCGAACATTCTTCAATCTCTTACTCTCAGTACCTTCAGTAGTTGTGGGTCACCATGTTGACAACAGTCTACAGTCTACTATATAAGTTAGAGTCTTCTCAGATGAGTGATAAGAGATTACTTGACATTCAGGTATAATGAAAAATTTTTGGGATCTGGTTAAATAATGTGTCCATTTATCAGTGTAGAGGTATGCTGATTTGTTAATTATTCTTGTGGATTCATGTCATAGGACAGTTTGTTCTTTGATTATTCAATCCCTGCTCCAAGAGAGACTCAGCCTCCATACAATCTCATCTTAAGCATAGAACTGGAATGCTTCAGGCTCCATACAATTTAATCTTCAAGCTTAAATGTGGGGATCCAATAATCCAAGCAATGGACATGGCAGTTTGACAAGGTTCCTGGCCCCTTGGAATTCCTTAACTGCTTTGCCCCTTTCTCATCTTTACTGTACGGTGACAAAAGCCTCTCATCAATAATATTGTCTATTTGGTCTAATAGTTAAAACTCAAATCAATGCCTGGACTGGCTGGGAGAGGGACACTGCCATCTCAGCTCTAAGTAAATGTAAACTAACCTTCAGCATGTGAGAATTATTCAAGCTTTGAAAAGACATATAAAAACTGGCAGGTCTATTGCTTGGATTATTGGGTCCCAACACCTAAACCTAGAACTTTTCAACCTCCAAGACGTATTGCTGACTGAAATCCCTTTGACTAGCTGTCTTCTGAACTCAGAGCTGCACTGACCTCAACTGATTATTCTTGTTGGCTGATTTAACTCATTTATTTTCCTGGCTCAAACTTCAAGCTGACTGGTTCAAATTGACCTTCTAAGCCATATGACTATTCCTGACTGAACACTTATAATTCTGGCTGACTCTGGCTGACATCTGCAACTTCTCTGACTGAACTTCTCTGCTAGGCTTCAAACTAGCCCTCACTGTTGGCTGACTCTGTCTACCAAACTCATTCTCCTTCGGTTGAACTGCCTCTGTCTTATCTGACTGATTTTCTAACTAACTGCCTGACTATCTGAGCTGAGAGTCTGCTTTTATATTTTGAGAATTGGGAATGTCATCACTTTGACTCACTTTCCTAACTCTTCCTCTGATTTGTCACTCTGCCAAGTCATCACTTTGACTCACTCTCAGACTTGCGATAAAAGGTGCTGCTGGATTAAAGGATTATTCCTTTACACATAATATTCCTGTACACATAACTTTCCATTACTCTAGAAACCAAATGTCCTCCTTGTCACAAAGCAACATCCAAGGTTATTGTTGTTTGTTTTCTTTTCTTTGTTGAAGGCTTCATTTTATCAATTCCACAGAGCCTTCAATAATTGATTTTTTTTTTTATTTTAAACTTATCTCAAAATATGAGCTTTCTGTAGAGGAATATATAATTATTTAATTGAGCAACATGTCTACTCTGGGAAAGAATCACATAGAAAGGCTTGTGTGATAGATAGGAAGGGACCAAATACATGGGCCTGTGTGAAGGAATCACTTTTAGGCCTGTGTGATCTTGATGGAATGCAGAAAGAATGTTAGGCAGACTAATCCTATCCTGTGTTTGTGCTAATGCTAGGTAAAAGGAATTTCTGTGTTTAAGGCAATGCCGCATACACTTTTAATCCCAACAATAAGATTCTAAATGGAAGCAGTCCATTCAGAAGTAGGTCACAGCTTTCACTTCATGGTCAGAGAATGAGCACAAGCCTTTATCACAAGTCTGAGAGTGAGTCAGAGTGAAGAATCTGCATAAGAAGTCAGTATCAGATAGAAGAGGGATTTCAGACAGTCACATAGGAAGTCTGAAATAGTCTGAGGTAATCTGAGATAGTCAGAAAGACAATTGGTCAGATAAGATACAGAGGCAATTCAGCGGAAAGAGAATGGGTTTGGGAGAAATAATCAGCTAACAGTGAAAGTCAATTTGAAGGTTGGCAGAGTTCAGTCAGAGAAATTGTAGGACTCATCTAGAGTCAGCCAGAGTTCATTCAGGAACAGTCAGCCTGTTTAAAAGGTCAGTTTGAACCAGTCAACTTGGAAAAGAGTTGAGCAAGAACAGTGAGTGAGTTGAATGAGCCAACAAGAAGAGTCAGTTGAGTTCAGTACACCTCTGAGTTCAGGAGCTAGAGAATGAGTCAGTCTCAGAGGCTGCAACTGAAGTCTTCTAGGTCTGGACTTGTATCTTGAAGTTTAGATTATAGGGAGACTAAAACCCTCCAAGGACAGGGAACTGAATTAGCCAAAGAATAAACTCTTTTTTCCTGAATCTATGTCTATAGTTTTCCATTGAGGTTTGTGGGCAGCAGATAATATGAAATTCCTCTAGCTAAGGGCTACTTCCAAAAACATTCTAATCCTCAGAACGAATAGAAATAATACAATCAGTGTTTTCTTCTTTGATATACTTATTTGATTCTTTAAAATAATAATAATTCTATATTACTTTATTTTGCGAATATATATATACACACACACAAACACACACACACATAAATATGGCTTTACCAGTCTGTCAATTTATATATAAGTAAATATGGAACTTAATTATAAAAAATGGGAAATTCCAGTGATTAGTTTTAAACAATTATTTAATTTTAACTCTTTACTTGTTAATTTTGCTCCTTGATCAACGTTGTATATTTGAAAAGAAACACTGTGGTTTTATTTGATATTCTCTTATCTATATTTTTTACACACATAAAAGCTGCCTTTCAGCATTTCAACTTCCCTGACCATATAGAGATCTACAATTCAATTTCCTACTAGTTTCTAGCATTTTCTCACTTTTTTCCTCTCTGCTTTGTGTACTTCTATTTTAGATTCTCCAGAACATCTTCTTAAATCCTCAGATGTTGCATTCACAGAACTTGCTTTCTCTTTAATAATGCTCACATTTTATCTCTCCTTTTGCTACTGCTGGGCTTGTTCTTATCCTTTCTGGAAATGTTGCCATTTTCACTCAAAATTTTGAAAAAAATGTTAATGGATGATGCAAAATCCACGCATTTCTCTTGAATTTTATAATGATATGCCCAACTACAGTATTCAATATGTTGATTTTATTTCCAATACTATTGTGGCTGTTCTTTAATCACAATCAGAGGGACCAACAGCTACTTATGTTTTTGTTAATTCATTTTTTTATTTCCAATGACATGTTAGATTATTGATTTTAGTTGAGTTCTATTCTTTGGAACAAATAAATTATGTTCACTTGTTCATGAGTCTAATGTACTACAGAAAATAATTTGTTTGTAAAATAAACTGCAATATAGTATTAAGGATATTGTGGAATATAGTGATCAATATTCATTAGTAGAAAAGGAAATATCTAAAATTGGACAAGCAGGAACATATTTAAGAAAAATAATGAATTTTTGAATGTGCCATAAAATATGACTAATCCAAAGTTAAGAAAGTGAAAAGAGAGAATGGGATACCATATTCATTAAGGTGTTATTGTGGTATGCATATGTTCATCCCAATATTGATTAAAATATTTCATATTAATTCATGTAGAAATCTATACTTAAGATTAAAATAGAAACTTCTGTAACTTTTGTGCTTGGAATAAATTATAATATAGAGTAGATATCTATTAAGAGTCACTAATGGACAAAAAAGTTTCTACAGTGAATACAAATTTTTATTAAGTAGCCAAATAACAACCTAGTTTTAATTACCTCAAATGTTTTCTATGTCTTATTTTTGATATATTGTCTACATTTACTAAAATGTTGATAAAATGTAGCATATTTAGTTATAGCAAACATATACTAAGAATTATAATTATATAAATTATATACTATAAATATCTACTATTAAATAAATGGTATAAATTTTATATTTGTGCATATTAAAATATTTTACCATAGAACAAAACTATTTATAAAATACCTCAGCACAAGAAAGATAAATTTGGGCTCCCAAAAAGAAAATTATCATTATCTGGGACCCCCACCAACTAATGAACATGTTTTCTATGAAATGATACATTATATTACACAGGATAAATTTGTTCGCATTTTTGTAGGAATTAATAACCATTTAGGAATAGAAAGTGTGTCATCTCCTTGCATCAATTCCTTTTTCCAATGCTGCTTTCATAAAGGGTTCTCACTTATTCTCTGCCATGTACCTTTGGCTTGTGGTGATATTTATAATGAGTCCATCAGCAAAGGTGACTGAATTGATTTATGCCAGGTGAACCTCTCCCCTTCACATAAAAATAGCATGAACTCCATAAATCTAAGTTCTAAAGGTGTGAGCCAGCTTTAATGAAAGCAGAGGCATTCCCAGAGAGTAGGGAGCAATGCTTTTCCCCTTTGTCACTTTTCCAAGCACAAAGCAGAAGGGCTTCGAAGGTATCACTGATGGAATTTTCTTAGTAGTCAATGGTTTAATATTTGAAACTTTTGAATTTTTAAGCATTCATAGAACTATTAATATAAAAGACACTGGAGAATCAAAAATTATTAGGTAAAAATACGAAGACTAACCTTAATTAGGTAATTACTTTACACCTGACTTTTAGGTGAATAATTTATGATTTCATTTATTCTTAGAAGAACACTTGCATGACAAGAGCTTAATCGGTATATGTCATTTAACATTTAAAAAAAACTGAAGCAATAAACTTGTGCACAGTCAGATATTAGGATAAAACTTTGAGCAATTATTTATATCCCTATGTCTAATTCTCAAGCTCATGCTTTTAAAATTATAATAAAGTACATTTTATTTCTATCAAAATGGCATTGTAGTGGATGTAGATTCTCAATATTGATGTCAAAATGAAAAATATGCATATATAATTTAATATACTTTGAAATAAAAACACTTATATGCTAAATGTTTAAAAGTTTAAAAGTTACAAGAATAAATATGGAATGAAGGTAAATATTAGTTATAAGAAAACATTTAGGCAAGTATAGAAATTATAATGTGAAGAGGAGGAATATTCTACAAAACAGAACAGTTATACTCAAGTTAGCTAGAAGTATGAGCTCATTAAACTATGCATTACTTATGAATAAATATGATCTACTAGTTAATTATATTTTCATTCAAAGAAATGAAATTACACTAAAAAATCAAAAGTATTTATCTTATTGCTTCCTAGTTATGATATCTAATTAGTCACAGACACTAGGAAAGAGAAACAAGACTGAATCATGGACTTAGTAATTATTACTGACAGTAAGATATAAAATGTTCATTTTCATAAGTGAAATTAAAATTAGATGTCCTAATTATTAAATTATAATTTTGTTTTCCATATATACTTATTAGTTTATTATTGCAACTACATTGCTCTTGATTTTCATAGTTGTTGATCATATATGTATGTGTTATATGTATGTTCCCATGCTCACTAAGGGAAACTCTAAAATATATTTTATAGTCATGGTATATTTTCTAATACTTTTGAATGACATCTTATGTCAGAAAGCATACCAGAAAGTTACATTGGATGCTTAGTCTATGAATATTTCATCTGTCTTAAACATGTATTACAAAATCATTCTAATTAGTTTATTATATAAATATGTAGGAAAAATACATATTATAAAATTAATAAATGTTTTGTCTTTTTTATGATAATGGATCAAAATGCTTACTTACATATAATGTAACCATTCTTTCAGAGCAATATCTGTTCTGGACAGGGCTCTTAAGAGTAAGGATCAGGGCTTGGAGAGTTGGTATTTTGGTTATGAACCTTTACTGCTCTAATAAGGGCCTGTTTTCAATTCCAAAACCTATGTTGGGTGCTCACAACTGCCAGTAACTCCAGCTCTAAGTGAAGAGGTGCCTCTGGGCTGTGATGGCTTTGACTTACAACTTTTCAGCCACACACAGACCCACACAAGTAGGTATTATTTAAAAGGAATAATAATTGCTTAAATAACTACACACACACACACACACACACACACACACTGCACACGCACATACACACATATTATGTTTTAATATTAGAGGGAAAAAAACTCTCAGTTTTTCTTTAAATTACGAGGTTTTTGTAGAGGAATGGTCTGTGTGAAAGGTAGGAAGGGTCGATAATCCAGGAATATATATTAAGGAATCACATCCAAGGGTCTATATAAAGGAATCATATCCAGGGGTTTATATGAAAGGATCACATTCAGAAGCCTGTATGGTCCAGATGGAAGGATGGGATGTAGAGAATGTTAAGAATGTCAGTACTGATATGCACCTTTAGTACCAGTATTCAGAAAGCAGTGATAGTACATGCCTTTAATCCCAGCACTTGGGAGTCTGGAAGCAGAGCTCAAAAGGAGTCAGTGTCAGATGGGAAGTGGCATCTGAGATGAGTCAGAGTGAAGGGCAGGCAAAGTGACACATCAGAGTTGGCAGAGTAAGGACATACCCAACTCTCATGATGTAAAAGTGGGCTCTCAGCTCAGAGAATCAGAATGAGGCAGTATGGGGATAAGGCAGAGAAGAAGAGCGGCTGACTGAGGCAGTATGGGGCAGTAAGAGCTCACAGAGACACAGAAGTATTCTGAAGAGTCTGAGACAAGAGTCACAGAGCCAGTTCAGGAGAAGTCAGTATCAGATGGGAAGAGCAAGTCACTTTGAAGCCAAGTAGAGTAGTTCAATCTGAGGCAGACAGAGAATCAGCCAGTTTGTCAGAGTCAAAGAGTTTGGTCAGAAACAGTAAGCCAGCTCAGAAGATCAGTTTGAACCATTCATCTTGGAAAAGAGTTGAGTTCAATACATGAGCTAGTCAGTGTCTCATTCAGCAGTTACTTTCAGAGATTGATTAGATTGTATGGAGGCTGAGGCTTAAGCCTTCTCGTTTCATACCTGCAGTTTAAACATTCTTGATTTTATGGAGGCTGAAAGGTTACAGTTCTAGGATTAATACTAGATTGTATAGAGGCCAAAACACTCCAGGGCTCTAGGACTAGGACCAGTAATTGAATTAGCTAAAGAATAAACAGGCTTTTGTCTTGCATCTATGTCTACAGGTTTTAACATGATTATATTTGTTTGTTTTTGAGGTTGGAGTTTTAGCACAATATTGAATTCACCCTTTGATTTTCTCCCTCCAAACCCTCTCACATACCCCTTCTTGCTCCTCTTTAAATTCATGTCAGCTTTATTCATCATTTGTTATTGCATGCATATATATATTTCTAAATACAACCTGTTGAGCCCATGTAATGTTACTTGTACTTTGTACCTATCTTTACAGGGCTGAGAATTTACCACTGAACAACCAATTGACATGCTCTTTCCTAGGGAAGATTACCTCTCCCATACTCGGGTTTAGTCAGGTGCTTGTAGTTCTTTGTGTAGGGTTGAGATATCATGGTCTTTTCACTGTGTGTTTTGACATATTTACTAGTGACCTACTTAAATAAAGGAGAATCGGTACTGAAAATCTATTAAAGCATGAGAAAATTCACTTAATACAATGAAAAATAAATTCATAAAATTACTATAATTTTTAGACACACCCAACAATGTAATCAAAAGAGAAATCATGGAAACACTACCAATTGCAATTCTTATATAGGTTTTTAGGAATATATTGAATAAAGCAAAAAAAGTCTACATACTACTATATAGCATTGGCAATAGAAATTGAAGAATGCAAAAATAAGTGGAAAATAGCCTAAGAATAATCAAAATTGTTAAAATGCCCATATTGTTGAAGGAATGAAATGAAGCTTCAATGAAAATTCTCATGAAATTTCAAGGAAACTATTCACATAAAGAAAAAATTAATAAACAATTACAAAATTTCACATGAAACCCACAACAACAAAAACACCAAATAACTGAAATGATCTTGTGGAAAAAAAATAGAGCTAATAGTGTTAAACTTCCTGATTCAAAATACATACACCATGATGCTAAATAATTAATAATAGTAGTAATAGTAATAATAATAAACATCCAGGTGCAGAAGTCAATGGAACAGAAAGATGACCTAGAAAATGATTTCAACAATAACAAGGTAACACTCAAAAGGGAGCAAAGAATAAAGTATAGAGAAAGGACCAATAATTGTCTTTAATCTCATGACCTGATATCAGTTCTGTATAATACTTTGAATGTTATCATGAACTATTTGATTACTGTCTTAGCTCAGGTGGTAATAACAGCAGTATAGCCCAGGTTGATAAACAATAGCTGGTCACCTCTCCTCAGACTGCAGGCTGTGAAACCCAAGGTGGAAATACTGTCAGATGTCCTCTCTAATGGAGGTATTGTTGTGGCTGTCACATGGCTATATTTTTGCTACCTCTTCCCTGTCAGAGATTAAAGGTCTTGATTTATTTTCTTCCTAGTAAAGAGGGTGTGTTATATGTGCTTCAATCTCATGCTACCATGAAATTAGCAATAGTTTTTTTTTTCTTTTTCCTTCAGAGAATCAGTGATTTTGCTTTTATAATCTGAGTTAAACTTTAACTAACCAAATACAGTTCTGTTCATATAGACCAAACACACATTTAAAGAAAGCACTTTATCTTTTTTCACTTCTCAAATACTGAGGTTACCTAACTACAGCTATAGGTCTGCTTTAGCTTGACTACTTTGATTTCTGCTATCACTTTGTGATCTGTGATAATTCCCAAAATGCCAAATTACTTTGGGATTGAGTGACACCACTTAGCCCCTGCCACTTTGGAATCCAATTACTTCCATTTCATATAGATTTTCCAATTGAGAGGATGTAGTTCTTAAAATAAAGCCAGTCCTAAAATGACAGACAAACAGAAGTCTGTTCAGTGATCACACTTCCCTCACAAATTTATTTTGTCACATATCAGTGAATGCTACATCTTTTAGAAACATCCACTGTAGCAAAAATGCTTAAATGGCAAAACCATTATGACCTTTCAATAACATTTGAACTTTGAATCCTTTTTTGTACACAGCACCAATTCACATACATGGGTCACCTTTTTGTCTGTATTTCAGCAAATCTAACTTACAACCTTTCTGCTTGCCTGAGCTACAACATTAAATTCAGAAACCATATAGAAAACACATATCAATAAGCTCTCCTCATTACTAAGATTATGACATTAAGTATTTATCGTTCTGCAATACCCTTATTCACACCGAAAGATAACATTAGCCAGCAAAATGTTAAGCAACTTGTTTGTACAGATAGGTTAACTGCTCATTTCTTCTTTGCCAATTACATTTTAATTCTAGCCTTATTTTATCTATCCACAAGAATAAAAACAAAAGAACTGATTATACAAACATAGTAACTTTTTGATAGCATATCAGCCAGGGGGAAAAACATGTCAATTTGAGCCATTTTGAAAAATTATTTATTTTAATTTTTTGAGAATTACAATTACATCATTTTCTCCATCTCTTTCCACTTTACAAGTCCTAAAATATACCCCTCCTTGCATTCTTTTTTTAACTTATGGCTTATTTTTTTTCAATAATTGTCACACACACACAGAGTCATAAACACATACACATACAAAACACACACATATACTACTTTTCCTGTATGTATAAGATAAATTTTATAAATGTCTGAAGGGCATATATATTTTATATATGCCATTTGGTATCGGATAACCAATTTTTTTTCTTTTTGCTCTTCCCTGGTAAAAATTATTTATCCCACTCTTTGCATTTCTTAGTTGTCTATATGTCTTCATGTAGGGTTGAAGTTTCCAAGACTTTGCCAAGTTCAGATTATTATTTCTATTGTTCTTGTCCTTGTTCAGCTAATGCTTAGTTAGACAATTGTGTTGGTGAGATTTTACAGGTATAGCTTTTGACATGTTGGAGGCACAATGAACTTCCTGTGCCTCTGGCTCTTGACAATGTTTCCACCCCATCTCCATCCCCGACCAGCAATGAGCTTTAGATGTGAAGTTATTTATAGATATGGATTTGGGACTGAATTTCACAACTCTGCATTTTGATGTTTGTTGCTTTCTATAATGGTCTCACTTTGTTGCAAAATAATAATCTGTTGAAGAAGCTCTGATGGGCATCTGAGATACCAGCCATCCAAGTACCTTGCAAGAAGATATAAAATACATCTTCTTACAAAAAGAAAAAATTAAAACAACTCTATGTAGCTAAATATTTGATCCAAGAATTCTTTTGGGGACATCAATTTTAATTAATAAATATTTACTGTATAATATACTAAATCATATATATGTGTATCTTATATTGATACAATTAAGCTAACTTTTAAGTATTTCAAACATTTTACACATTAAAATAACAGAATTAACCTCTTTAAGAAAATCATGTAGTAAGAAACAGCTTTGTTCTATCTGAAATATAGTTGAATAAAGAAATATAGATTTTGAATAACTTTGTACTGTTTATACTAAAATATATCTCACTGTTTACTTTAGAGTAATGAATCATCTTATTATGATGTTATTGCTCAAAAATCATGAGGTTTACATAATCCCTCTTTTAAGAGCATATAAAGCAAATCAAGATAATTAAAAATATTTATTGCAATGCAAATTATTTAAATATGTGTTATCAAGTGAAAAATATTGCTTCTTTAAAAGTCTAGCAGAAAAAATATTAAACTAACAGAAATAAATGGGTTATTTGTCTCAAGTGTTCAAATGAAGTATATGGAAAATCAATTTTAGTGAAACAAAGAACAGATGGTAAATAACATGACTACACAGAACTCACTGTGAAAGTAGTCACCACATAAAAATAAACACAGGGCTGCATTTTCTAAATCAGAACTTTGTAGAATACAGAAGGGTGTTTTCGAAAGGGACTACGAATAAGTCTCACATAATATCCTTTTATTACCCACAGAATAACCAGCGTTCCCATTTTCATAAGCAGATGAGTAAAGCAGAGCTCGGCAGTAAGTCATAATAGAGGCTGATCATTAAAGAAAACATTAGCACTGCCATTTCCTCAGAAAACTCTGAGTGAAAATGAAAACAAAAGGGGTCTAATAAATATTTTAAATGAATGGTTTATTTAGTTACCTGAACACAAAAGATCTATTATCCAAGGACTTAATTGACTCTCTGCATAGTTTTCAACAGCCCAGTGCATTCCTGGTAGCATTCTTCTGCAGTTTATATTGTATTCCTTATTGTCTTTTGAACTGATCCAAGCTCACAAATGTCTCATAACTCAAAGCAGAAAAAGAAGAAGAAAAACACTTTCTCGGTGGAATAAAATGAGTATAAAACAAACTACTGTCACAATATTTATAATAATACATTTCCTTGTATTCTCATGATTGCTTAGGGAATTAGTTTGGCTGAGAATTTAATGAAAATTTTAAAATGTCCTTGGTAGTCAAGATTTTCAGGTTATTTTTCCTGCTTTGTATAAAATTTGTAATTTAACATTTCTGAACTTTTAGTCCCCTTGCATAAAGTATTTTTCTCTTACATTTTTATCTTTTCATTTCCAATAGCAATGAAAAAAGAAAAGGGAATATAGAAGGAGGAAGAATAGGAGAAAAGTAGAGAGATATTAAACATAGCTACTCAATTTAATTTAGTAAAATTTTAAGTGAGCTGATCAGTAAGACTTGAATTAGTAAAACTATTTACAGAATATATTGTCTTGTTGAAATATCTAAAACACCCGTCAGGGAAAAAAAAACCAAAACTCCTTGCTTTCTTATAATGTGCAGTGCTTGCTATTAGAATGCTCAGAATGCCAGTAGAATTGCCAATTCTTTTTATCATTATATAGCTTTGCACAGTGAGCATGGCAATAAATATATTATCTTATCACCATGTCAAGTCTTTTTCATTGACAGTTCTTTTTGATTTTTACATTTTTATTTACTTTTATTTTTTCCACTACAACTTTGTTTTAGCCTAAAGTTGCCTGGATATCAGGTTGGTGAAAGATTTGCCAGGGTCTTTTTGATAGTGGAAGCTACTTATTACAGTATTCAAGGGATCTTATTATCAATGAATTTATCATGAAGAAAAAATATAAGAAGAGATTTTATACATTTTTGTACCACCACTAATCATGGCACGTTGTAGAGCCTGCCTACTGAAGAGAGCCTCCATGTCAGTACAAATACTCAGTCTAGCTGGGATACTCAACCGCAGATACTCAGCAGGATACACTGACAGATTTCTCCAGTGATATATATTTGCTGGGCAGTTATTCATCATTCTAGCCCCTCCAACTTTATCTTAGAGTTCTAGACTATTTCTCCTTCATCTATAAAGATGTATCCTCCTGGATAGCTTGCTGATTGTAATAGAGGCCCTTTTGATGTTCCACTGCTGGCTTTAACTCATAGGTCACTTCCAGTCTTTGGGGCCAGAACCCTTTTTATTTCTGTTTTAGATAACTTGATGTCTTTGCCACTAAATTTCTTGTATACCAAAGATCTTTTTTCCACTTGGCCAAGTGCCATTCCAGATGTAGGTTGCATTCAGAGCATGCAAGAGAGTTCTTAACACTTTTAGCTGTTAAGAATAAGAACAAAATCAAGAAAACAAAATTTAAAAAAATCCCTCCTCCCCCCAAAAATGAAACAGAACAACAAAAACCACCAAAACATAACCAAAGGAAACTACACACAAAAACTGTGGAGTGTCTTATATGTTAATCAACTACTGAACATGAGTCTTTTCTTAGAATGTTTTATATATCCAATGTCACTACACTGGGAAAAAATAACTGTTTTTTTCCTCTATTGGGTGATATTTAGGGGAAGAAGATAAGGAAGGAATTGGGGGAGGGAAGAATATGGCAAAATATTTAAACTTAAAAAATTGTTTTAAATAATAAAAATAAAGTAATAAAAGGAAAAAAAGAATTGCAAAATGTGTAATTCATCTTCTAGACAGATGGTGGAGCTAATCTAATCTACCCTAGATAAGTGCTCTTCAGAAGACTAGCTATGTGTCTTTTTGTGTTTTTTTGTTTGTTTGTTTTTATGTTTGTTGTTGTTATTGTTGCTGTTGTTGTTTGGCAGAATTCCCATAGTTTTGGCAGAAGAGTAAGAATTCAAAAGGAACTAGGTAGTGTGATTCAGTCTGAAACCTATGTCCAGACTAGCAGTTTAAATGTTCTAGATTATAGGAAAGCTGAAACCATCCAGTTCAATGATTAAGACTGGATTAAAAGAAGTTAAAACATTCTAGGGCTCCAGGGTTGTAGGCTAGAACCAGTGATTTAATTAGAAAAAAAGAACAAAATGTCTTCTGCCCCAGCTAATGTCTACATCTGGTGAATGTACATATACATCCACATCTACCCCTACGCTGACTAAACTGAATTCTCTCCTGCTTCCATCTGAACTGGCTGTCTGAAATGAACTTCTCCAACTGACTGACTGTGAACTGAGATCCTCTTTTTATATCCTGAGAGTTGGGCATGAACTCACTCTGACTCAATCTCAGACTTCCCTCAGATTCAATCTCAGACTTCACTCTCAGAGTTTGGGATTAAAGCAGTCACTACAATTGCCTTCAGAACATTTATTTCATCTGATCACCCAGGCCTCTGAATGTGATTCCTTCATATAGGCCTTTGGATGTGATCTCTTCCTAGTTATCACACATGCCTTTCAAAGTATTACTTGCAGTCATGTTGCTGAATTAAAAGATTAAATGATCCTCTATAATGGAAAGACACTGATTTAAATCATCTTGGATAATATATATATATATATATATATATATATATATATATATATATATATATACACACATACATACGCATTCCCAATTATATGTTAGAAAAATATTAGACTTTCTGCACCATTTGACCCTTTCACCAAACAAAATTTAGGGAATAATGTTATACATTATTCTACCTCCAGTAGTCTGAAGAGACCATTGCTCTCTTACCTGAGGAGGCAGTTATTATTCTTCTGTATATAACTTGGGCCATTTATTTATTCCTGAAGAGCTTATTGACAATTTAGATAAAAAGATGATTATTGTTGAGAAAATTCCTACTATATTTATGTACAACTAGAATCACTTTAATATTTCTATTTACAATCACTAATTATGAATCACAAACTATGACACTAATAATTATTAAATCTAAGACTTCATTTTTATGGCCGACCCCAGGAAAAATTAAAATACCTAAGTTTTATTAAAATCTTTCCACAATATAGCTGACTTTATTTGTTTTCCTTCTTTGTGTATAAGTCTAAATTTCAAATCTTTAAGGACAATAAAGTGTGTTTATAATATTTTATTTTGAAACTGAAGTTTCATTTGAGTAATCTGTAGTTGAATGCATTATTATAGACGGGAAAACAAAAATTTATAAAAAGTCTTGGTATCGAAATAATGGTGTATAAAATGAGTGCTTAGTAATAACTTGTCAATGTCCATTCTCTGAATACAGAATCCTGAAAAGAACATTCTAAAGAAGGCAAATACTTGTAATTTTGTTTTCTTAAAATTACTACTTCTAGATTTACACTTTGAAATAATCCTCAAATGCATGTCTTATTTCACATTTCAAATAAAACATTACCTTGATGAGAAAATTTTTAAATCTCAAGTTTGTTTCTCAAAAAATATTGAAATAATTTAACAGGACACCAAAAACTTTATCTAAACTATGAAACAAGTTCACTTGTAATATTTTCAAAATAATTCAATTTTTTGGACTATATACTAAGTATTAGTAAAATAAGACTATACATCTCTTGATTAAAACAGTCATTTGCACAATTAAAAATAGGATATATTTTATTCAGTAGGAAGTTACTTGCATCTTGGAGTCTTTTGGTGTCCATTATAATCAGACTTACTGGTGCCGCCATTTATAAAATATTTATACATCTAAAAGGCAATGTCCAAATGACACATAGAAGGAATTGTCATTAAAAACCTAAACCTGTTATTAACAGACTGAAAAATTCATTTTATTATCCAGAATTCAGACTTTTGGGCATTTGAGCACAAAGTTTTGAGCTGTTGAGTTTCTGTTAAAAACATGGGCAATTATTCTAGGTCAAACTCTAGGATATTGCAAATGCTTTACTTGGAAAGCCTTATAGGAAAGCCTGCCATCACTACATAGATGAGGTCCATTGCTGACCTAAAGCAATGATATGTAGCAGTTAGAGTCTTCAGCCTATCCCTGCTCTTCTCTATACTTGAATTCTGAGCCTTGGAGATACCAGTTGTGGGACTTCTTGTATACTTCTCTATGTCACTGTAGAGCTTCTCCACTCTAGTTCTACCTACTCTTCCCTTCTCCTGGCTATAGGACCATGAACTGTATAGAATCTTCCTGACTGGGGACTCCTCTGTGGTTAGATGCTTTCTGAGGAATTCCATGCTAACCAGAACCATGCTACTATAGAAGAATGGAATGTTTGTATAGTGGATTGATGTGTGAACTAGGAAGAAAGTCAACACTCTCTCTGCTTTACCATCTTATTTCTTTCACTCTTATAAGATATTAAAGGTTGACAATCATTTTTATTTGGCATGTTATGTTAATAAACTACTATGATAGTTGGTGGTTCATCTTTCTTCAGTTCAACTCAGATCCAGTCAACCAACCTGGCAAAAATTCTGTTCAAAACAGATAGAAAACTATTTTTGAAAGAATTTAATTTTACACTATGGTAGAAACATAAATGAAAATATATATCCATGATCATTATAAAATTTTGTTTGAATAGTAACATGATATCTGACCTTTAATCAAATGAATGGTAAAAACACAGTACACAAGGAGTACCAGACAGCTTTTATAGGGCAGGGACTCATGATGAAAACATGTAGATGTTTCTTTTTGGACTTTTTATAATTCTAGAAAAGTATGTAGAGACAATTAATATGGAATAGCCAATATGTTAAAATATAAACCCACGTCTTTGTAAATTAAAAGAAATAACTCGATCATACTTAACATAGATAAAATATATTTATCCTAGCTAATACTCTGGCTAAAATGCACCTGTAAAAACAATACTTCTTTTGAACCTTCATAAAAAATTTTATAACCAACTTGTACTGTGTCATTCTGTTTATAAATTGATCTCCTTATAGCTCTCATTCTTTATACTCTAACAAAAATATGTACAGAAAGGAAATCTAAGTATTATTTGATTCTGCCTTCATTTTTGTAGTCATGTATATGTAGGAACTCTTCCATGGGAACACTTATTAGGCAGCATTTTAATTTCTTTTAAAACTTATCTTTCTGTGGGAATATGTGCATGTATAATTCCCAGAACTGTGAGTTACATTAATGCCCTGATTATACTGTATCTTATGACACAGTTGATTTTAACATAGGTAGTCAGTCCTCAGGGCCCTAAGTTAATTACAGGTTCCCATTAGAAGCAAAGTTTTCTTTAGGCATTTAGAGGAGAAAGTCAGATAGACCCACTGCAACTGGCCTGGAATCAAGAAAACGTGACTGACTGTAGGAGAGGAACAGACACTAAGAGCTTACATGTCCCTTGACAATTCCCAGGCTTGTGGCTCCAGCCCTAAGACAATAAATAAGTTAACTGAGCCAACATCCAATATCTGAAAAAGTAACTGGATCCCAGGTAAGGACATCAGTCCTGGCCAAACTCTTCATGTAGATGCAGTGAGTCCATAATTAGTACCCCATGCTCATAATACCTAGTTTATGATCTGCAGTCAGTCACTGCGGAAGTTAGCCAATTTGTGTCTCTATAATATTTTGCACAGCCTTTATTTACCATAGAAAATGAAAAAAAATTGTTACTGAACTTTATAAAAATATTAAAATAGAAATCAAGACTGTATCACTGGGGAAGAAAAAGCAAAATAGATAAGAGATGCTTGTTTTCTAGGTGGTGTGAGTTGCAGAGTAAAATGCCAAATGGGACAAAAGAGGAAAAGTCATCATATTTTAGACAAAGCAAAAGATATAAATATGAATTAGAAATATATGTTTGCAAAATATAAATGTACACTTTATTCTAAAAGTAGAAGCAAAAGAGAAAGCATTATGTTCAGTGAAATATTTATATATGACAAAGAATTGGGATTCAGGAATTTAAATAAATGAACAAATAAATAAAACAGAGCAATTTTTATGAGGCTCTGAACTCACAATATGCTAGAAAATGGAAGTTTCTCCTTAACATAGACTCTAGTACAGGAAAGGGAAGAAGGGGGAAGCAGGAAAAACAACAATAACTATTTCTTCGTTTAAGGCTGTTTCTGAGATATCAAGTTCTTTCTCTAGGAAGGTAAGATAGATATACCTGTGGATTCACTATTGTCTTCCCTATATGTTCTATTTGAACTTCCATGAAGAAGGGAAAAATCCCTCTTGATACACATTAAATATCTTCTGTTTATTATTCAGTGTATTAGATAAATGAATTTTCAAAGAATTAATAGTTTAATGAGAATTTATTGAGGTTGTAATGAATCAAATCAGTTTCTTCATCCACTGTATAGAAAACACTGGCTTTAATGGTATGCAAGAAAGCTGGTGGTTAGTAATTGGGACAGATTCTACCTAATCTTTGTCCATTTTCCAGGAGAAAACCTTCTTTATCTGAAAGAGTTGCAATCATAATGGTCAAGAGCCATAAAGCCACTGACAGGAGCATTATGGTCTTTGTTCCTCACAGGCCATGACTTCCAACCTAGACTACATGAGATCATGTCATTGAAAGTTAGAATTTTCTTCCCATAAAAACATCTTTAGAGAGCCAGTAAAATGTCTCAGTGGGCCAAGTCACCTGCCGAAATGTCTGACAACCTGAGTTCAATACCCAGAACTCACATAGTAGCTAGAGAGAACTGTTTCCATGAAGTTGTCTTCTGATCTTCCCACCATGGCATATGCATGTGGACAGACAGACAGACAGACAGACACAGACACACAGAAACACACATACACACACACACACACACACACACATACGTTAAAGGAAAAATTAATAATATAAAATCATTTTTGAAATCTGTAACTTTTCCTTTGTTTTTCCTTTTTTTCCATTTCTTTTCACCTGTAGTTGAGAAGCTATTGACAATGGAAAGCTGCCAGAGTTGCATTTCTTTAAGCTGTTGCTACTTCTCAGTGGTTCTCCATATGCAGAGCATGACTGTACATTCATTTGAGGGAGGGTAAGATCAATTGACATAGTGGGTTAAAACGAATAAATCCATAAATCAATCTTAAAAGGAAGGCATGCAGATTTGAGGGAGATGTAACTTCCTGAGGGAAATCTGAGAGGGAGTGAGGGGTTTATATGATCAGCATACATTGTATATATGTATGACATTTTCAAAGAATATTTTATAAAAACAGGATAAGAAGAAAAATTGTATGCTTCCAAATCTGCACCTTTTTCTTTGTTTCTCACTTCTTCCTTTTTTGTACAGGTGGGGTTCTTATAGGTATTAATATCCTTTTACTCTAAAACTGTTAGATAATTCTAAGCATCTATGAAAGTGAATTTATTCTCAAAATAATAGTTAAATAAAATTGTACAGTGTTTCGACCAAGTGTCAAAATGTCTACTTAGCATAGCTATTAATCCATTGTGTAAGAAAAATTATTATCGATTTACATATTTATGTAAAGAATTCACATAAAATATATTTTCTTACATCCTTTTCATACTTTTACAGATATTTTTCAATAATATTAAGTGATGAATCAAATTAAGTATGAAATGGCTCCAGAATAACATATTTTATGTGTTAACTAATAACATAAATATAAGTGAATGTTAGTATAAGAAGCCAGAACAGAGTACATAATGTAATAATAATGCAGAATGCATAATGTAGTGTGATGGCACTCCTTTACTCTCAGTATCAGAGATGGAATGTGAAGCAGGAGAATCATGTTTTGGAGGCTAGCCTGGGCTACACAGTGAATTAAAAGCTAGTGTGGTTTTGTTATAAAGAGTGTCTTAAATTACACAAATAGAAAAAATTCATACACACTACTTGCACACACACACACACACACACACACACACACACACACACCATCACCAGCACTACCACCACCACCACTACCAAAGGGATTTCTGAATACTTTGGGGTGTTCTCTTCTGGACCCTGGATTATGCACTGACCCTATCCTGAAAACAATTTTCAGAACAAAGAGATATTTTATTAAGCAGGAAAAGTGGTAGGAAAGAAAAAAACAAAAACAAAAACAAACAAACAAAAACCTGTTCAGCTATTCTTTTAACCAGGAAAAAAGAGAGGACAAGTCAGGATGAGGTACTGGGTTATAATGGGCATGTTAACTAGGGTCTCCCAGGGGCTTTTCTGATTGCTGAACTTTGGCAGGCTAGGAATGGACTTTGGTGTTCAATATCAGACCTGAGTTAATGACAAAATAAAGTAATTAACTTTGGTGGCTAGCTTTAGGGGTTTGATCTGATAGTTTATTAAGGAAGGGGGAAGAGGCAGGACAGGATCTGACAGCACCATGTTTAGACCCCTCTTAGTCCTTTGCTCTCAGAGAGAAGATGCCATGTCTGCCAGGTTCTGGCCTGTTAAAGTCCTACAAGCACCACCAACCACCACCACTGCCAACAACAGCAACAACAACAATAGTATCCACAACCACCAAATGGAGAAAAATCAAAGAACAGAAATGTTTATTCTATAATGTGAATTTTCTTGGATGTTATAGTTTGGAGAGCTTTATCATGAATAAACTTACCTAATTTCTATATCACACTACTGGAATCTCTTATGGAAAGTATATTGTAAACTCCTATTGACAAAGTGCCTTTGCTATCATCTCAGTCATGAATGAAAGCAGACACTTTCATAAACAGAGATCTTGTGCATTATCAGCCAATTTTACTTCATAATGTTTGGATGCAGATGCACATCAACAATATCAATAGGATTTTGTGTATACCACATACTAAAATAGATGTTACTATATTTATAAGTAATGGAAATTATATAACAAATTTGAGTGTTAGTGCAGTTTTCCTTTGTTATTTCACACTAATGCAAAGCATAATACCAACAACCTGTTATGGCAATTGCTTTCTTATTTATTTCTCTTCATTTAATTCTTTTTTTGAGGTCATCATGTATTGCTGTTATTGAGGTCAGCATTAGGAATGTAAAAAAAAGTCAGTTCATTCTAAGTTCACATTAATTTTGCTATTCAATCTTGCTGAAATAACACTGAAATATCTTTAGTTGTTTACCTATTGCTGAGCTCACTAGTTACATCACATAGATCCAAACTCCTCGTCACAAAGACAGTGTGGGTCAAGCATGCATATACATATACGATAAATAATGGAACAGGAGAGAGATTAGTGGGTGTGTGGAAGGTGACTAAGTTGATGTAGGGAATTGGGAGTTTAGAGCTGTCAATAGAAATTATGTACATTGGGAAACCTTGTCTCCAAAAAACTATATATACAAGTGTATATATATATATATATATATATATATATATATATATATACACACATACAATATGTACACACACACATATATGTGTGTGTATATATGTATGTGTGTGTGTTTGTATATGAGCAACTGTCTAAAATAAATTTAATTAATACAAAAAGTTAGTATTTATAAATTCTCTAGTTTCAAAAAAATTAATAGAAACTGCTAAGCTAAATAAAAGGCTATTATAACCATGGGAAAAACTGGGATTTCTAATTGGATTCACTTTTTGAAAGACAAAGGGCACTTAATGTGTGGATATTTGTTTAATTTGAAATTCTGCTGATAATTGAGAGGATATTTTATATGGTTTGATTTGTCCTTGCAGTTCACCTAAACCAAATTATGCATCAAGCAAATTTTATACCTCCAACATAGTATAATGTTGTAATTCAAGTTGTAATAATTGACAGACCTATTTCTTATTTAATGATAGAGGCACTCAACAATAGTCACTCACAAATATAAGCTAAATAGGAAAATATCATCATTGAAAATGATGTTTTTCTTCTAAGTATAGAGTTTAACATTTTAATCTTTTTAAGTTGTTCATATAAGCTTACATTTATAAAGGACCCTAAAGAACTGGTCATATGTTTAAAGGAAACTTTTTTCTATATATGAAAATATATATGTTTTCTTAAGTTTAAACTCATTTTTCAGTAAATGCACATGTGTTTGTAATGTGAGACTTCATAATGAAATGAGCCTATATAGCACCTACATAGCACCGTTAATGCTTTGATTAGGAGTTCATTTACCTCAATTTAATATAGCTATGCCAGTACCTTAGAATCTTTGTTTGCCTAGTTACTAGGCTATAGTGTAACCTCAATTACCAAATTTCAAGTTATATTTTTATATCTGGTATGTATCACTACAATATTGATGATTTACTTACCTGTGGCCTTTTCTCAATAAGCATTATTAATTACAGTCAGGAAATAAACAGGGAGTGAGCACAACAACATGTTCTAATGTAATAGAAGAGTGCTAGCTATAAAACAGAAATAAAAACTGAAGATAAACTAACATTATTTTCTCCTTGTATGACTCCTAAGTATTTTTATTACCTTTCCTTTTTTCCAGTATGTTTATACCTCTAACTTTTAATATGATTGCTAGTTCTAGAAACTTGTTGACCTTAAAAGAATACATATATTTCACTATGATTGTATTCACAAATAATTGTATATGTTCAGTTCTTTCCTATTAACAATGAGATGTTCTTTTCTAGAAATTTTGAAAATGATGGTAGGTTTATATCATTGTATTCTTTTCTTTCTGGTATAAAATATGTTTTTAAAGTAGAAAGAATTATATGTTAACCTATATATACTATTTGCATGTGTATATTTGCTATTCACATATAATTTTAGATTAATAAATGAATTCTATTAAAAAATTAAACAGTAACTAAAAAAGAATATTTTTGCTGGAGACTAAGGCTTTGATTAAATAGTTATTCATGTTTTGCTTAAGGCATTTAAAATCAAAATGACCAGTAGTATATAATTCTGAATATTATTTTTATATATATTACATTATGTTTATTTTGTTTATAATATATATATAATGTTAACCTAAGTGAAAGTTTTTTGTATGTAATTGATATAGACAAAATTTTTATTTTAGGTAATATTCACGTTTCAAAAATCATGGTAATATATTCACTTAAAATTTCTTAAATAAAGTGATTGTAGAATTGTGTGTTTTGATAAATTCATAACACATAGAGGCATTTAAAAAGTAATAGCACTGTTTAGGGAAAATAGATATATCCAGAGAATTTCAAATTACTAATTTTACAGTTTTATAGATTGTTGAACTAGTTTTAATTGAATTTACTCTTAATTTAGGTCACTTTTTTCATAATAAAGTTTATGTGATTAAAGTGATTTCTGTTTAATATGTTCTAAATAGAATCTATATTATCTAGTTCTTTGCATAACTAAATTTAGAGACACTTTTCAAAATATATTTTATGAAAAAACTTTTATTCAGGCTAGGGTATGTATTTTCATGAGACATGTTTATAATCTCAGAATATTTGCAAAAAAATAAAATTTTGTACTAATTAATTAAGCATAAGCTCTAACATTTTCAAAATATAATCAATTTAAGCATTTTCAATATTACTTTGTTTTTATATGATTACATTGTTATTATCTTGCTATTATCTTCTATAAATTATATGTTTATAAATAACTTCTTCTTCTTAGAGTATTTTCATTTCTGTGATAAGTTCTTTAGTTCTGTACATTTTTGTGATTTTTTTAAAGGTATTACAAAATCAATCATTCCATAGTCATTACTCTGAAAATACATAACCCAATTGTTTTTCTTTCCAATTTGCATTTCAGAGAATGTGATCGCTGTGTTTTGCCCATTTTGCTGGTCTGATCTGATGGTGTGTTCATAGGGAATACCTGTTGGTATTGGAGTCTAGGATTCACTGAAAAGTGGGAATGAGTTTGGGACAGGCTGGTCTGTGGTATTCACAGGAGATGTTGGCAGAGGAAAAGGGAGACTGAAGCTGTGATCTATTATAATGTAGGGAAGAGGATTGGGTTTGATGGGACAGAGAGAGAGAGAGAGAAAAGTTCTGAGGGTAGCTTATCTAGTTTTCTGGTAGACATGGCCTGTGGTTGAGCAAGGGGTGCCTGCTTATGTTGTGAGCTGGAATATACCCACAAGTTAGAGAAGGAGGTTTGGAGGGAAATATAATTGTCTGTTGCATCCACCATAGATATGTGCAGGGGTAGAGAGAGACTACAACTGTGATCTATTACAGAGCTAGGGATGAGACTGTAGGATTGAGTCTAAGGGAAGAGAGAGAACAGAGAATGTCTTGAGGAAGCCTACCTGATTTTCTGACAGGCATGGTCTGTAGTTGAGCAGGGGCTCTTAGTAAATACTTTAATTAATTCTTTGAGAATTTTATACAGTGTTCTTTGATCATATTCACTCCACCATTCTCCCCTTAATCAGCGACATCCCAAATCCCTGCCCTCTGAATCATGCCTTCAATTTTTATATATTAAGGAAACCATTGGCTACAGTTTGTGACAGCCAAATACTTTTGATTTGGAGGCCAGTGACTGGAAACTGACCAATCTACTAGTAGCCCAAACCTTTAATGAAAAACTCACTCTATCCCTTCAGGTAGCCATCAAGTGTCCATAGCTTCTCAGTTGGGATGGAACTCATGAATACCTTTCTATTCCATGCTAGTATGTGGATTGACTGGATCTTGTGCAGTTCGTGTTGAAGCCACCACAGCTATAGTTACCTCATGAGTGTGGTAGACGTGTCCTGTAGAAAAGCCAATGTTTGTTACAGTCCTCCAAACATATGGCTTACAAACTTTCACCTCTTTCTTCAGAAGTGAATTTTGAGATTTGAGTGGGAGGCATGTGATGTAGAATGCCTGAGGAGTCCACAGATCCTTATATTCTTCATTTTGACCAGTTGTGAGTTTATGTATTAACTGTCATTCACTGCAAAATGAAAAATCTCTGGTGGAGTTTAGAAGCTGCTCAGATCTTTGGGTAGAGAAATATGAATTTAGAGAAGAGTTAATATTGTCCAAAATAATTGTACAATTGTCCATAACATTGTCCAAAACATATTCACCCTGGAGCCTGTGAGTGCTCCCACCTTGTGTTTTTTAGTGGCCTTCCCATCCGTAAGCCACAGGAAGCAGACTTTAAATTCAATCAAAAAGATGTTGGCAATCCTCATAACACACATGCCACTTTTGCATCTGAACATGTGCTGCTATACCTGTCTTACTCCAGTTTGCAGTTTGTGGTTGAATAAAATTATTGATAACTGCTCCTGGTAACTTGAAAACACCTTCCAGTAATATCAGAACCTGCCTACATGGCGCGTGTGGCTGGGGGTGGGATACTTCCTGGTACATAGCAAATTGGTTTCTTCATGTTCTGTTATTTATGAATTTTTATGGTGGCTTCAGCAATAGAATCTTGGTATCCATTCTGCATCAAGAGCAATAACCATAGTCTGACTGTACTGCTTTGTTGGTCTCCTGAATACCTTTGATCAATAACTTAAGAGGAAATAGCCTCTCTTGGCACTGGGTTTTTTATTTACTAAGTTATCAGGTAAACATAACTCCCTGTATTGGGTAATTCCAATTATATTCTTTTTATGATTTTTTGTATGTATATACACATATCTATATCTCTATATATACATATATAAAATGCTAATAATAGCAAGTTTCCATATTGCTTTGCAAACATCTTAGAAATAAATATCTCTTGCCAAACACCTCCTCTTTCCCACCATCCCATATCTGTAGATGTGGAAGTCAGAAGACAACATGTAAGAATGTGTTCTTTCCTATTACCATGTGGATTATGGGGATCAAATTCAGGTTGTGAGACTTCACAGCAAGTGCCATATTCCCTGAACCAACTTTTTATCCAGTTTTTTCTTAATTTTTTTCATAAATTATAGCTATTACCTAGAATTGAATTAATGCTTTTTTCAAGTACTCTTTAGTACTAAGATTAATTAGTCATATTTGACTATATTAACAATCTGTATATTTAATTACAATATTGAATAATTCATGAAAAAATTGATTTCTTATTTCCAAATGACCTATTTACCTCTCATGGTTAAACTGTGTCTGTAACAATCTGAATAGAATGCTGAATTCAAAGTCTTCATGTTTTAAATCATCTAGCTTATTTTGTAAGATATGAAAATGTTCTTCCCTTCCATTTAATGGAATAAATCTTTACCTAGAAGAAAAAATAACAAAATACCTTCAAGAATATCCAACTGTAAAGATTAGGTCAATTGTAGATTGATGTAAAAAAAATGAATAAATGCTAAAGTTGTTTCTCAAGATGCATTAGAGTCCAGAAAAACATGCTTTGTACAAAAATCCTTTATTTGCTTGTTTATCAAAAAGTAATTGCTAAAACAAAGATAGGATAAACTCATGTCAGAGAGAAATTTATTTAGATTTCTAGACAAGATATTACAGAAGATATTACAGAATCCTTGTAGATATTACAGAATCCTTGCAGATAATAGGGAATCCTTGTAGATTTAAAGAAAAGTAAAGCCATTCAGCCAGCTGACACCTGACAGGCTCTAAGTACACCATATCCAAATGCAGGGTAAAACTCCTGAAAAGCCCAATGAATTTCTGGAGAAGACTCTTTAAAACTGTTCAGAGTTTATCAGAACATATTTTTAGAATTTGTATAAGGCAATTTTTCAGAAGATGATATATCTGTGGTATATATCTTTCTGTTTTTAATCCTCCAGTGTCTTTTTGGACAACAAATGAAGTTTAAGTCAAGGAGTGGATGGCACAAATGGAAAAGGTTGTTTTTTGAATAACAAATCAATATAACTAGAACATTTTGTAATTATATGTGTCAAGCAAACTTCATTTTCAGCAGTTTGCTGTGGTATTTATGTAGTGCTTACATCAAGTCTTGATGTAGAGTGCATAAGTTGTAAGAGAAAACATTTTTTCATTAGAAGAACTAAATATATTTATATCATTCCAATGATCTCCTGCCAAGTATGTCATAGTATAATATAAGGCATGTGAATGACAATAACTATTATTAGCAATGACTACTTAGTTTCTGTAAAAATGTATTTCTTTGATTGAATGTGGTAATTACCCACAATTCTCATCAAGAGAATAAGCATTTATGATGTGAAATAAAGTAAAGAATTTTTAACCTAAAAATGAATGAAGGAAAATGACTTTTAAATCACCCAAAACCACTGAAATGACTTTTCAGTGTCCACTTCACACAGTACATTGTAAGTTCATTATCAATGAGACATGTGCTCTGCTAATTGCAATATTAACATCTAGGAAATAGCCTTTTAAAATTGATGGTAGAATCTATTTGAAGACGTACTGAAAAATTTTTATTGAGAGATAATGTAAATGTAATGGTTTTAGGGAAATGCAATTTCTAAGCAGTAATTTAGACAATAGTTAAGTCAAAGTTGTAAAACATTAAGGATAAAATGTATCTAATAAAAACTTACTTTACATTTTTTGTAAATGGTCAAGTATGACCTTCAATGACAAAAATAATTCACATTTTTAAGAACTAATTCCTACTTTCTCTAAGTCAAGTAACTATTACTAAGTGCTCTGCAACTATTACATAGTTATCATATCTTAATAAAATATTTTTCTAAAACTATAATAGTGGTAAATTTCATCACATGTAAATTTCTGAGGTAACAACTAAATGTCTAATTGTTAATATTTCTACCATGAAGCAAAAAATAAATTGCTATTATGTAATACTTACCATGGTGCACTTTAGACAGCTAAAATTAACAGTAAACTATCAAAACTTCTTGCCATTTTATTTACTGCTTTTTAGGTGTTGGAGAGAATAATGACATCACTTCCCTGCTTCCTCCTTATATGCTGTGTAGGGAAAACTCAAAGATTCTTCAAATCCTCCTCAAATGGTTTTTCATGGTATACAAACTCACAAGAGGTATGCTTTTCCAATGCTAATTAACACAATAATGTTCTAGTATTATCTAGAGTACTTTAAAGTTGGCTACTTCCACAATTTTAAATTTGAACTAATGAAATAATCACTAAAATTTATATTTTATTTCTTTAATGAGGAGTACTATGAATTTAATTTATAAACTTTTGAATGAATTCAGGGAGACTTTTTTTTTAGTATTAGCTAAAAGGACAGAACTACATTTTTGAATGTTCAAGCAAATGTTAAAAATCAATACGATTTAGCAACAATTCAAAGAAATCATGTTATATTATGAAAATAAAATCTATATCATGCAAATGGAAAATACTGAGAATAGTATAACCCAAAGATGCCATCATATGGTGAACTCTTTTGCAAACATATTACCATGTCTTAATTCCGTTAAGACATTATTAAGAAAAGAATCTGTGGCTGATCATAAATTAAAGATATTGAAATGATATAATATTTAATCACATCAGAGTCTCTTGAACCCAACAACATGCTTTTTACAATCTAAACAAATATTCACACTCCCAGGAAAGAGAGACATTATCTTAATGGTTTATATTTATGGAGCCACATGTTAAGGAATGTTTAATGTACATCTTAAAAGCCCACTAGAAGCCAGAAGAGGCAAAGAAAGGTGCTTTACTAGAAAATTTGCAGAAAGTCTATTTACTAGATCTCTTTGTATTATGGGAATCCAAAAGCATGATGAAAAGTGTTTTTGTTGTTAAAAGAAAATCTATATATGGAAATGTGTTGAAAGTGCTATAGAAAAAAATAACTGGCAATCAGAAAATTTAAGGAAACATAGGTAATTAATTCACACATATTAGAATGAAAATAAAGAAAATAGAATTCCAACTGTTGACCGTGAAAAAAAAAAAGAAATTAGTCTGGATGACTAATTGTAATGAAAGCTAGTATAGGCCTTGAGAGCATCATATATGTGTCTAGAAGGCAATGAATATGGTATCCCATTTCTGGCTGCTTAGTGCTGGAGTCTTTTGGATAAAACTTAATATGGCCATTTACAAAGATAATTGTTGTACTATTTTGTGATGGAAGAGAGTATACAGAATTTGAAGCAACATATCTGTAAATTTTTAAGGGCATGGAAATTTAAACAGCATATTATGATATGTTTAGTGGCCATAGATTATAAAACAGCATGCCCTCTTTTCACTCATAACCAAATATATGTGTATATTAGGATGCACACATGACTATAAGCATATTTAGTTAGACAAATCAATGAATATATCACACAAAGTATATATCAGCACATTAAGTTCTTTTAACGTGTTAGACAATTTTAATTGAATGTGGTCTTAGTAAGAAATAAATCAACATATGTGATAGAAAGACCTTCTGAATACAGCAATGAAAATAATATTTAATGAATAACTGAAGATGATTACACCCTTTGCCTGATGTCTTCATAAATTTTTAATATAAATATATCATTGAGTCCTTCTATATCCAAAGCATCATATAATTTATGGATTAAAAATAGCAAATATCTCTCTTCACATAAAAGTTTATATTATGGGCTTGAGAGATGGCACAACCTTTGACAGCACCTACTATACAGGCATGAGGAGTAGAGAGCTCAGAGATCCCAGCACAAACACCTGTGTTTAAATCCATCTTTGTGGAATCCAATACACTTTCCAAGAACCTAAGAGCATAGGAGTGTGCAACTAAATGTGTAAGTGCATATACACTTATACAGACACATAGTCATAGATGAACAAATAATAAACCTCTGGGAAAAAGCAAATTAAATAGAAATAATATGTACATGAACACATTAAGGAGACTATTGTGACAGAAGTGCAAGTGAGATTTATATTTTTAAGTAAAAGTATGAAAAAAAATCAATTCTAAACTGGTGGCTAGAAGGTATATGGAGACAATGTAATTTGAACAGATCTTTCAAAATAGGGCCAATCATCAAGATGGATAATGATAGAGATGGGTGAAATATTGGGTAGCTTAGCCCCAAGGAGTCATGAGAGTACAAAGAAGAGCTACAAGATCCATGTCAGAGCAGATCTGAAAAAAAAAAAATGTTGGTGAGTTGCAGCATTAGAGTATATTTAAAAGGATCTATTAAAAAGGATCCTATTTTAATGAATCTATTTAAAATAATCTATTTAAAAGGATCACATGATAACCCTATGAATGCAATAGTGATATGTATACCTTGGTTGTAACCAATAAATCTCTAATTGGACTTAAAACATTCTCAACAATAGAAAGACCATGTGTGGTACTGAAAACCTTTCTAACTACTTGGTGCTTAGGGAGGTAGTGGTTAATGGAGGAGAATCTAGGACCTCTAGTTTACTAAGCCAGCATAATCCCTAACAACAATCTATAAACATTTGCCCCTCATCAAGGAAGCTTAGGTTTCCAACAGGCAGAGATCACTATAGAAAATTACAACTAATCAAAATATAGAGTTATGGATTCTAATACCAATACAGCTAGAAAATGCTCCCATACCTGAGGCTCAGAGAAGATATGGAAGATAGGACAAAAAGATTACAAGGGCCAGAGATAAAGGAGTTTGCTATGAGTTTGTATCTCGAAGGAGAGTTAGATTTTTGTGCCCTTAAAGCATCACTAACATGAGCTGAACAAAGATGACATCATTGAACATCTCAAATTGGTAGAGAAATATCTATGAGTCTTCACCTATGCACAAAGAACTATAAGCAGCCAATAAAGTTAGGGAATAGGAGTCATGACCTTCCCAAGGGACGAGTATACCAATTGTTTTTCAAGTGCTATACAGTTAACCTGAAAACATGCATAAATGTAGCATTATACAGACTGAGTACATATGTATGTATATATATATATATATATATATATATATATATATACTTAAAATATATATATTTAAAAGACAGATTGTAAATCTTGAGAGACAATTCTATGTTTTAAATTTTCCAGCTGGGAGGCTGGCAGTGGTGATGCATGCCTTTAATCCCAGCAATTAGGAAGTACAGGCAGGCAACTTTGTGAGTTTGAGGCCAGTCTGGTCTACAGAATGATTTCCAGGACAGCCAGAGTTACAACAGAGAAGCCTTGTCTCCAAAAACAAACAAAAACAAAAAACATAAACAAAAACAAAAGCAAACAACAACAAATTTCCCACTGGAAAAAATAGCAACTATGAAAAATTGACATAATGAACTTTTAATAAATAAAGTATTTTGTATCCTAGAAAATATTATTGAAATTCCAAAGCCTCCTATCTCTACTATCAAAAGATAAGGATTAGAATAACTTAAGAAAGAATGTTCATTCTAATGTAATTCAGCTTAGAAACCTAATATACACCAAATGGTTCAAAAGTTTAATTATGATCTCTGAAGAAGGAGAATTTAATTTAAAAAGATGAGATAATCAGGGCCAATATATGAAATATATTCAACAGAAGGATGGAATCTATACTTTCAGCATTTATTCTTCATATGCTTTTCTGACAAAGATGTTCAATTTACTGAAGACATGCTATTTCTGTAAAGTTATAAAAGCTAAAACTTTCATGAAAAGAAATTCTACTTTTCAAAAAATAGTATACATGTTAATAAATTAGCAGAGAGTCAGTGGACCACATCTAATTTTTTACCATGGCATTCAGTAAAAGGTCACTTTATAAAAATTTAAATAATACAGTATCTGTCTCTGTGTCTCTCTTTGTTTCTCTCTCTGTCTCTCTCTCTGGGTCTCTGTCTATATCTATCTAGCCAATCCCTCATCCTCATCATTTCAGTTTCCCAATCTTTTATTCTTACATTTCTTTGCACTAACACCTGTTTGTGAATTTAGCAGTGAAGAATTCCCAACATGAGCTTTTAACTGATGAAAAAGACTAAACCTGAATCATGAAAATACATTTTAATAAGAATAAGATTATGTTCATAATTTCTTGATCTTACAACTTATTTCAAAAGTAAAGTTTCATACAAAGACAATGTGAATATAATTTATATAAGTAGTCAAAACTCCCCATCCCTAATCCAGAACTTATCACCATTTAATACAATTAGTTTCCTCCAATGGAGTCTCACTGGTTATTGAAACCCCTCTGAAGGACAGACCAATGCCCAGCCAGTATAAAAAGCACTCCCTGGTATTTTTGGAGGTTTTAGCAAAGTTAATTGGGAGATATTTTGTCTCATAATACTTAGTCTCATAATTTTATTTCTTTTCTTTTTGTAGTTGTGGATTTAAACTGATTTATTTAATTATTTTTTGTGGGTTCATGGCAGAGGATAGTTTGTTCTTTGCTAATTCAATCCCCAGTTCTGGAAGGTTTCAGCCTCTGTCCAATCTAATCTTAAGCCTAGAACTGTAAAGCTTCAGCCTCCATACAATCTAATCTTCAAGCATAAACCTAAAGGGTTTCAATCTTTGAAATGTACTGCTGGCTGAGCTCACTGTGACTAGCTGTCAGAGTTTGAACTCCAAAATGTAAAATGTAAACTTTAAACCATAAATTGTAAACTGTAAGTTGCTTCTGACTCTCTATTTTCTCTTTCTGTTTATTCTGGATGGGCTCTTCTCTTCCTAGTTCTCCTTCTGAACTGAACTGTGAACTAACTGCACTCAAACAGCCTGACTGAACTAACTCTCCACTTCTCTCTTAGCTTTTCCTTTTTACTGCTTTCTGTCTACTTCTACCTCTCTTCCATGTGATCTCTGCTTCTACATATTGCTTCTAACTTGCTTCCTTCTCTGAACTCTGTCTCTACTGTCTGCTTCTCCCTCTAAGCTGCATCTCTGCCTTCCAAGTGCCGGGATTAAAGGAGTGCACCACCATTGCCTTCTGAATTGGGATTAAAGGTGTGTGCTACACTGGGATTAAAGGCCTGTGGTAACATTCTTTCTACTTTGGAGAAAGAATGTTAAATGTTAAACCATCAGTTTAATAAAACCTAAAATCCCAAGAAATTCCACATATTCACATTTTACAATCATAAACACTGTTAGATAAAATATATTTAATCAATTTTCTCTTGCAAAATGCTAAGGTTCATGTTCTGAGCATGTGTGAAAAAACCATGGACACATTTGTGGTTTACATGCTTTATATTTTATTTTTTTTATTTATTTAACTTTTTTACTTTTTATTATTGAAAAAAAAATTTAAGTTAAATATATTTTGTTTATTTTCTTCCCCTCCCCCAATTCCTTCCAGTTTGTCTCCCCTTCCCTACCACCCAACGTTATATTCTTTCTCAATAAATAAACTAAAAAAACAAAAAAAAACAAACAGTTAAATAACAAAACAAACTGTGATCAAATAGAGTCATAAAAACAACTGTGAAGTGCAACTATGTGTTGGGGTCAAGTATTGTTGAACTGAACATGAGTCTTCCCTGCAGTGGTTGATATACTAAGTGCATTGACATGTTTTTAAACAATGGCTCTTAGGCTAAATCTACCCTGTGAAGAAAGCCAGAAGACGATCTTATTTTTTTTTTACTCTTTTCTTTCCCCTCTTTATTAAAAATAGATTATTTTTTTACATAATATATCCTGATAACAGTTTCCTCTTCCCAGTTCCTCCTCAATTCCCCTGCAATCCAGATCCACATCCTTTCAGTCCTTCAAGAGAAAAAAAAACAAAACAAAACAAACAAAACTACTGGTTTCTAAGGGATAATAAAACTATATAACAAAATAAATTTAATCTTATCCTATAAGCAATATATCTTGTCCCCAAATACTGAGTTTCTAATCACTATTAAACGCAAAGTTGCCAGGCACCTTAATACCAAGTTATCAATCAAATTGCGTACAATAGTTCAAAAAAAATATGTACAAAACAAGAGTGAGGTACATTGGCATATTGACATATGATCTTAAGATATCGGTTTCTAGAAAATTTTCTTCTCCAAATATGCAAAATTGATTCTGTAAGTAACAAAAATTAACCATTCTGTTAGTATATATTTAAGTCCAAATCAAAAATAACTTTAAACATTACAAATGATTTAATTACAGAAAAAGGTGCAAATCCAAATGAGGACCAAAATTCTATAATATTAGGTGCATAGTTAGCCAACTTCATTTATAAAACATATTGCACAATTTATTTAGAATCATTAACACAGAATTTTACATTTTTCTTTCTTTCCTGACTTTATAATTATTCTGATTTAGAACATGCCAACATAAGTATACTTTAAAAGGCTAACATGATGACTCAGGAAAGCAATTCACTATTGCTGTAGTTAGCTAAAATGTAGTATTTCAGTAATAAAGTGCTTTGTTTCCCAGATCCATATTCTCCCTTGAGACATTGTTGACTGTCCAATGACTTTTTAAAATTATTATAATCTAGATTTTATTCTAAATTTTTATTGTCTAGTTTTCATTATGGGAACAATTTAATAACAATAATTGATAAAAAATAAACTCTTTTGTCAGCACTTAAATTTTGAAACCAATGTCTTTTATGTAAATAATTAACCAAGCTCAATATTAATACCATATTACCCTAGTGAAATATATAAGCACTTCAAATTAGTAAACTTAGAGGCCATGATACTAAAATGCACACACAATTGCTAATCATTTAAAAACATGGTCATACGATGTTAGCTTTTAATCATTCGATAGGGATGCTACAATCCATAGTACCACAGAAGTTTGTTATATAGTAAGAGGCAATGGAGTCAGGAGGATCTCCCAAAGAATGGAAAAGGAAATAGAATAAATAGCTACGGAGAGATGGAAAGGAGGACAGTTGGATTCAGGGGCAGTTGGGTTAAATGGAGTGAGGGGGATGAAAGTGATAGGAAAGAGGGAGTATGGAGAGGTACAACAAACATTAAGGGCCATTTGAGGTGGTCATAAAAAAACCTCTTAGTATAAAAGTTTCTTAAAATGAGTATATGAAATACATGAAATGAATATATGGAGTCACCAAATAATGGGAGAGACATTGCTTTAACTAGACATCTTTTGCCATCAAGTGAAATCTCCAGTGCCAGGAATAAGTTATATATAGTTGAGCTGTTTGCCAAAGAGGTCCTGTGGAAATTCCCAAACATTCCAGGCTATTGCCAAGGCTATTGATTGCCCTCTGAAAAATAATAGTAAGGCTCTATTACTAAATAGTAAGGTACTCTTTACCTTACTGGAAGAGAAAGATAAAAACAAACACAACTACAAGCCTGGTGCTCTACAAGAATAACTTACATGTAGAATTATGCAGAAACCATTGTGGGAGTAAGCAACATCTATAAGATTGAATTTAAGGCTCACTCCAATAAATAGAAACTATGCCTGATACTGTTTGGATGGCCAAGAATCTGACACCAAATAGGTCATAGGCCTCAGGAAAAACAAAATACTATTTTTCTGTTAAAGGAACATAGCAATAAAAGGACTCTTATTAACATTTTGCTATACCCATATATCAGCCATTAACAAAGAAACTTCCTTCTTCAGTAGCTGTGAACAAATACAGAGACCTAATACTGGAAAATGTATAGAAAGTGAGAAAGACCTTATAACATTCAGTCCTAAATAGGATGTCTACATCAAAGCCCTTCCCTCAGGGTTCATGGAGCTAGGCTGAAGAGGAGGCAGAAAGATTGTAAGAGACAGAGGAATAGATGCACCAAGGAAATAGTGTCTTCTAGATTCAACAGGACTGATGAACATATGAATTCCGTGAGACTGTGGCAGTAAGCACAAGACCTGTGCAGGTTCAGGCCAGCTAGGATCTCAATGCTGAGAAGAGCAAGTGGACATTAGTCAACATTCATAACCAGGAAGTTTCCCGCAATTCCCCAATCTTCTTGCAAGGGTTCATTTTCTACAATGGAGTCTCACTGGATTTATAAATCATACTTAAAGATTGACCACATGCCCAGCAGTAGATACCCAATATAAATGAATTCAATGGTATTTTTAGACTTTTTTCGCATATTGCTTTTGGGTGCATTTTTTTGATCTTATGAAAGCATATTCGTTTTCTGATTTTGTGTTTATATGGGTTTTGCTTTTGTGCATGTTTGTGTGTGTCAGTGTGTATATGTACGTGTGTGTGTGTGTGTGTGTGTGTGTGTGTGTGCTTGTGTGCATGTTTGTATGTGTGTTTTGTTTTAATTTCTAGGCTGTGTTCTGTTTGTCTGTTTTATAAAGGGAGAGAATAAATATGTGTGGAGTTAAGAGTTGTGTGTGACAGGAGATGCAAGGATAGTCTAAGTAGTGTTGAAAGGGAGAAACTACAATCAGAAAAAACTGAGTAAAAAAAAAACTCAATAAACTTATGGAATATATTTAAAATTCAAATATAGCCACGTGATTTGGAATGGCCTTTTAACACATACTGGGTTAACATATACAGGGATTTTTCATATATATTATATATGAAATGTATATATTTTAAATATATATTTATATAATATTAAGATAATATAAATATATATAATATTAATATAATATATATATATATTAAAAATGATAATAGAATGTCTCTTCATCTTTTTTAAGTGAGTCTTCAAAGTAACTTCTGCTGGAAATTTTCTGGAGAGCTGTTCATCTTCAGTCTGCATTGGAATATTGAAATAGTATGTTCTAATACCAGGAGAGGAATGCTTCAGCGACAGGATAGATAAATTTGCCAGTGAAAATAAGAGATATGATGAAAGAAAAAATTTCATATCTATGACAGGATGGTCAAACTTATTCTCAGAAATTGTGAAGCTGAATACACTATCTTTGCAGTGAGATGATTAAGATAAATCAACATTAAAAATCTAGTGACTGATTTTAAGTATGATATACTTCAGAAATTAGTGTGATAATTCAATGGTGAATCACATGTTGGCTTTGAAGAAATTTTTGTAAATATTGTATGATTTGTTTGATGTAACTTTAAAACAATTGCTAAGCCTCAGCATGTGCTGTCATTGTGGGGGGGGGGGTGTAGGGGTGTCACCTCCTATAGCCTGTGAGAGACATGCAAGTCCTGGCTTGGTAAAAGGTGTAATTCCAGCAACCTGTTAATATCTGCTTCCTGAGATGAAGCCTGCCCGTTAGCAACTCTTGACTAAAGCAACTGACTGAAACATCCTGCCTCCTAGAATCTTCATGTTAAAAGCATGTGTTTATGAGATTGCTAATTAAGAGATTTTTGTGGCTCTCTCCTGCAGCTTCCAGCAAAGGAGTGGTGGAAACACCATGCCTTGTGTCTTGACTTATGCCTCCATGCAGGCACTATGTCAGCCAGCTGGAAGTTGGGGGTTGCTGTGCTATGGAGTTCTATTAATTATGCAAAAGGCTCTTGTGTCAATGAGGAGGTGCATTTTACTCAGTAAAATACCTGCATGGGGCAGGCTAAGTGCTCATTCATTTAAGGCTGCAGTCCTCTACAGTAGTTGTTCAGGCTTGCATTTTAGAGTAATCCTTTTGTTCTTTATCAAACCCCAGGCAAGTTAAAAAGCTTCAACACATATCCAGGAGATCCAAACACTTTTTAAATTTTGCTATGGCAGTGTAACATACCTAAACTTTGCCAGATTAATTCATAATAATCTTTTGTTTTGTATTCTCAGTATATCCAGCTTTCCACTTTGCTTGAAGCTATCTTATGGATAAACACAAAATTTGGATCATCAGTCTTCCAGTTCCAACATTTTATATTCTATTCCTTCCCTGAAATGTAATGAGATGTCCTACTTGTGTCCTTTTGAGAATCTGTAGACATCAGTTCACAGAGAATAAGACTATGCAAATGCTGTGTGGTAAATTAATATATGGTACATTTCAACACTTTGTCCTTTTGCATTGTATTTAGATAATTAAGCAATGTGACAGAGCAGAGTGTGAATCATGTGGCACTTATTTACACATGGTAGGGTATTACAGTTGTGAGGCTGAATGCCAAAAGCTACAAATGAGTGAAGTGTGAATAAGGCAGAGCATGCCTCTGCTGGCATGTCTAAATGTATTATGAAATGTGACTCAGAACGTCACATTAACATATGTAGAAATGGTTTAAAATAATAAGCAAATTCATGTCAGCAAATGATAGCTAAGGATCTTGTGACTTGAATAGTGTTAATTAGAAGTTCAAAATTCATTCTTTCTTGCTATCACTTTCTACTTTTGGCTCTGACACTCGATTTGTTAACATTGATGTTGACACAGTGCATCAAATTATCAAATAAATCTTACAAGTGGATTCACACTGCAGCCATATTTATGTCATTCACATACTTGAATTTTTTTTTGTTTTTTATCTTTATTAATTCTTTTGAGAATTTCACACATGCTAGAATGTGTCTCAAGAATATTCATTCAAAAACGCCTCTCCAATTCCTTGAACAACTCATTCTTTTCACTCCAAAATTTATGTCCTCTATCTTTTAAAAAAAATGTGTGTTTTTTGTTTGGGTATTTTTTGTCTTACATTTTTTTAATTGGTTTGCTTAATTTGAATTGATTATCCTTTTGTGTTTTTGATAGAGAAAGAATGTGTTTGGGAGCTGGGAGGATCTGGAAAGAGTTCCTGTGGGGTAAAGAATAAGATGCTAACATACTGTAAAATATGTGTTATTTTGCCTGTGAATTTCTTTTCAAATTCTTCTACCAGTATTCACCCCTACTTAGTATTATTTCATTATGTAGCAAATAGTCTCAGAAACATGACTCTTAGGAGAAACATCTATAATGTCTCATGTTGATAATTCACATACTATTAGTAAATATGTAATAGTGTACTATGTATAATTTGCTGAAGTTTCTACTTCTCATTCAGCTTTCCTTCATATTAGCATATCATAATCATAGAGCAATCATCAAACCTACTAATATTTTCATAGTGCAACACCTTAAGTAAGGTTCAAACGATTTACCATTTTTAAAAATTTTTCCAATATATTTCCAGGATCATACATTCATTCATTTATGTCTTTTAAGTCTTTTCCATTATGTGACTATTCTTTTGTCTTCTCAGGGCACTTTGAATTTTGAAAGTTTATATTTTCTTTGTAGAATGTCCTTCAGTTTGGGCTTGACTGATGTCTTCTCATGCTACTTTGAAGCTGAATAGCATTGGAAAAATAACATTTAAATGATGTGCTCTCTATTTTTGTCCAAAACCGAATCCATTATTTTTTTATATACATTATTCTAACATCAACTATAATCCATTTAATAATGTGGTTTCTCTTCATATTTTTGTATTTCATGCTTGCATTTTTCTTTATAATAACTAAATATTGTTCGGTAATCATTCTGATATTGTATGCATATTTATGTGTGTTCTTAGATCTTAGTGCACTAATCCTTACATGCTTTTACATGTATTAGTTAAAATTCTTACCTAATGAAAATATGTCATTTCTTCTAGGAGTATTTATTAAGTCTGCCATGCATTTGCATTTTCACAGATACAGTGTTCATTTTATTCATTAAATTATAAGATAAGATTACTTTTTCCATTGGTTGACCAAAAAAAAGGCCCTTAAGAGCTGTGTCCTTTCAATAGACTAAAATACATTATACAGCATTCTCAACCTGTGAGTCATTACCCTCTGAGGGCAGGACAACACTTTCAGAGAGGTTGCTAAAGACCATCTGCATACCAGATATTTACATTATGATTTACAACAGTGACAAATCACAGTTATAAAGTAGCAACAAAAATAATTTGTTGGCCGAGGGTCACCACTTGAGGAATTGTATTAAATAGTCATAGCATTAGAAAGGTTGAGAACCACTGCTCTGTCCATCTTTGTTTTAAGATACTTATTTATTTTTAGTATGATATGCGACTGTGCAATTTTCTACTTCCAGCCCTAGAAGAGTCATCTCAGTCTCCAAGGAATTGTATATTTGTTTCTTTTTTTTTAGAATGGCATTTATAATAATTCATCATTATGTATCTACATTCCTTTCTAGATGTACCTACTTATATGTGAAACAGAGAAACAGCATTAATACCATCAGCAACATCTAGAACATTTGGATCTTTAGCTTTATTTGCTTTCTTTTTCAGAATACCTTATCCAGGTTTTATGATACATATTTCTTTATTTGTTAAAAAGTAATCTACCATTCATGACACTTGTAGTATTTTTATTTATTCTTCTATGGTGTTTAATGCATGTATATCTGTGTACCACTCAGGTACTTGGTGCTTATAGAGAGAAAAGGACAACTACTCACGTAAAACTGGAATTAGAGATAATAGTGAGTTGTCATATGAGTGCTGGGAACTGAACCTCAATCTTCTGGAAGAGCAGTCACTCAGTATTCTTAACCACCAAACAACTTCTACAGCCCCAACTTTCTTGTATATTTCAAACTTAAAGTTGAAAATGTGTATTCAATGGCCAGTGATCAAGGCAAATATTTACATCAAAATCTGACTAATTGATTAATGCCAGCAAACTGCAAAATACTGAATTGAATTGGATTGAGTTTAGAAAGCTATGTATACAAATATAGCAATAATTCATATTTTAATATTGATAGGACATATTTTTAAGATAAAATATGCATGAAAGGGGGAATATTTTATTAAAGCTTTATGTAAAATGAAAGTTTGAAGACATTTGGAAAATACCATGTCAATGGTGATTTTCTTAGAATGCTATTTTTAAACTTGAAAATTAGAATGAGAAAATAAAATTACATAAAAACTATTACTGCCACATTGTTTTAAATTGTTATGACTTTCTTTAAAAACAAAGAATTATGTTAGAAATATATAGCAGTTTAAATAATGAATGAGAGAACAAAAAGAACAAACACAATAGAAGATTGAAAACTTGCATATTTCATGAATTACTTGTTGGATAGTATTGAAAAAATATTCCTCCAGGGTAAATGCGAAGAGTGGCTAGAAGCTTTGCAAAGAATATTGCAATAGATTTTAATTTCTGAATGTATTCCTTAAAGTATAAGGGTCAGTTCACAGAAACATCAAAGCACATATTGATTTAAAATGCTGATTTTATAGAATAGCCTGAAATTGTCTCCATTGTAAAAGCAGGACTCTTCAAACTCATTATGTAGCTATCTTAAATTACTTTAACTTCCCTATATAAATTTGTGTTTACAAATAATATTTACTGTAATATATTTATTTACTTACAAAGTTGAATGCCTATAATTTCCAATGGTTTAATTACCTTAAAAAATGTATGGCAATTTGAAATGGATTCATTGTAATCTATGCATAACAGAGATTTAATACTAACAGCACTCTAGTTGAAAAACAGTTGCACAGTAATGTTGTGGATGACCAAACTTTGTACAGTCATATGTCTTCATTGAATCCATATATCCACCCTGCTTCCAAACAGATGAAGAATTATTTTTGAATATCATTGGTATTTTGTACTCTTTTCTATACTACCCTCATTTTTCTAACAATAAAAACCTACAAATTAAGAATTTGTGTTTTAGTTGATTTCAGAATCAAATTAAGAAATATATTGCATGTAATTTATTAGCAATAATGAAAACTATATTATAAAGAAGTAAAAATTAATGATATATACAAATCATGTTGATTAGAGATGCATCTTAGTGAAATAGATAAAAAGTACTACAGGAAAATACTCACAAATTAGTTACTGTGGAATTTAGAATTTTCTGGTTTCTTTAATACTTTATTGGCATATATTGCACGTGGAGATAGACTTCATAAAGTGATCTTGTACAAGTTTATCATGTACTGGGTACATACTCACATATTCATCCTTTACTAAGCTTTCCTTTTGTCTAGCCATTCCTCCTACTTATCATTCATTTTCTTCAGTTTTGTGTGTGCACATGTGTTTAATACATATGTGCATGTGTATGTATGTATATATACATATTATTTTATGTAACAATGCAAAAGTAGGAGCCATACATGTGAGAAAATATAGGATATTTTTCTCTTTAAGTTTGAGTTTTTAATTTAATATATTGATCTCTAGTTATAAGCATTTCTCTGTAAGCAGTTCAACTTCATTGTTTACAGTAGAATACAATTATGCTGTATTTATATAACACACTTTATATCCAATAAATTATTTAACTTATTTACTAATTAAACTTATTCTAATGTAATACCACAGAATTACATGGTTCATTTTGACCACATCTACCCAAACTGTGTCTCACCCTCACACCACTCCTATCCATCCCTTTACTTCACCTGGCAATTCTGAACCTGAGGGCTGAACGCATGGTAAAACAACAAAGTCTTTCCGTTTGATCCAGATCCATGTTAACAGTAGTTCCAGAAACTATCCACCGTAGTTTTCTTTCACCAGATATGTATTTCCTGCAGACTGCTTCCCAATAGAGACTGTTCTTACCAAGATTAGCAAAACCTTCTTCCTTAATCCAGGTCTACATCAAAACCCTGCCTCATTTTTTCCCTGTATGTAATAATCTTTTCTCTTTGTTTAGATTCACTCAATAACCTGCCTCAATACTTTTCTCTACATATTATAAATGGAATCCCAAGTAAGGGACCTGTAGTTGTTGTGCTGCTGTGGTATCTCACCGAGGATGACAATAAGGCATTCTCATACATGAGAACTCTGCCAGAACTCAGTAGAGGGAACCACTGTCATGACAAGAACCATACTGGACAGTGGAACCCTGTGTGACTGAGCTTAGGTGTTTTTGTTAATTTAGAACTTCTCAGGTATTCGACTGATAGCACGAGCAGGTCATGAACAATCAAACACCCCAACATTAATCCAATACCTGCAGACAATACAAAACAAAAGATATAGGCAGACCCTCAGCAAACAGTGAACAAAACAATTATTTTATACATAAATAAAAATAAACTTCCTCAACTTTCCTCATTTATGGAAACCAGGGCTCCTTACCAATGGCTGTACCCTGAAGAAAATATTTCTCCCTCCCATGTAACCATCAACTGCCTACAGTTGCCAGTAACTGTGTACAGGTCCACAGTCACATAGGCTTGCTCCCAAGATAATTAGCAGGCTCAGTCTTGTACAGATCATTTGCTAGTAATTACAAATATTGAGAGATCCAGAGTGCCATGACAATATATGTTCTAAAGATAAGCTCTATTTCACTGGACTCTACCCAGTGTCAGGTAATGCTTATGGAGTCTTGGATATAATAACCTGTGTGTTCTATTTATAGTTGGGTATAGTCCCTTATCTCAGCACTTTGAGTTGCAAGTCTCAGTGTTTACCACTTCCCACTGCAAATGGAACTTCTCCGATCAAATCTGATGGTAGCACTTATCTATGAATATAGATATTTAGATGGAAATTGAATGAAATAAAACAAAACAAAACAAAACAAAACAAAACCAAAAAATAAAAATAAAACAATGGCAGTAGCTTTTCTGAATGTAGAGGGATATTTAATCCTTTAATCCATCAGCATGGCTACTCTAAGGTAGAAAGAATGTTGATACACACCTTTAATCCGAGTATTCAGAAGGCAGGGCTGGTTCATAACTTTAATCCCACTACTTGACAGGAAGCAGAGATCAGGAATCAGTGTTAGACAGGAAGTAACAGCTGAGATAAGTCAGAGTGAAGGGCAGGCATAATGACAAATTAGAGAAAGAGTTAGCAGAGTTGAGTCAAAATGAGGACATGTGCAACTCTCATAATAGAAAAAACAGACTCTCAGTTCAGAGAGAGAGTCTGAGGAGAGACACAGAGACAGTCTAAGGCAGTTTGATGCAGTTTGCTGCGGAAGCATAGAGGCAGTCTAAAGCAGTACATGAAGCAAGCGATCTGATTGGGAAGTCTGAGGAGTTTAAGGCAGAATAAAACAAGGTGGCAGTATGAGGCAGGCAGTCTGAAGCTGTCTGAGGAGTTTGAGGCAGAGACAGAAAGGCAGCTCAGCAGAATAAGTCAGTTTCAGATGGGGAAGAGTGAGTCAGTTTGAAGCCAAGCAGAGCAATTCAGTCTGAGGCAGTCAGAGAACCAACCACAGTCAGAAGAGTTCAGTCAGAAACAGTCAACCAGCTCAGAAGGTCAGATTGAACCAGCAGCTTGGAGAAGAATTTGAGCTAGATCAAAGTGAGTTGAACCAGAAGCATCAGAGTTCAGAAGAGCTGTGAGAGTGGCACAGTTAACAGTAAGTATCAGAGGCTTACAGGTTTTATATTGTATGTACTAAGACTGAAGCCTTCAGTTCTAGAATTAAACATTTTAGATTGTATGGAGGCTGAAAAGCTCCAGAACTAGGAATAGGGACTGAATTATCAAAGGAATAAATCATTCCTTTGCCCTGAGTCAATGGCTACACCTGCTAGCATCTATGACCTTCCCAACTATGGACTTTGATTGTGTTTACAATAATATTCATTAATTTTCCCCTTGTAGAGCAGACCTCAAATCCAATCACAGTGTTGATGCTTGATTACTACCAAGGCAACTCATTTATACAAATGCTTGAAAATGTTTTTCCAAGTGTTTTATCTCCCCTTAAACTTATTGGACTTAGTTTGACTCTCATAGCTTGAAAATTAAAGTGTCATACAAGTATAATATAATTATTCTCTCTAATGCTCACTCAATAAAACAAGAGTATATTCAAAAGAATGTTTTCTTATAAATATATGTTTATTCAGAAAATAAAATAAAGCAGGTCTATTTGAAGACATTTTTTTTCTTAAAGCTTAACTTTATTATTATCTAAAAGTGAGATAATAGAAATATATGCATGAAATAAAATATATGCATGTTGATATTATTTAGGGAAGCCTGATATTTAACGCTGGATTTTCTTTATTTTGAACATAAACACACATTCATATAATAGGCAGTTTTATTTATATCACAAACCACAATACAATCTTAGAATACACCATGAAAAAATGCTTATTAGTTGATACTATTTTTTTTCTCTAGGAACCTGTGTTCTTTCAATTCTTTGCTGATGGGAAATTTCCTAGAGATTAAAAGCTTAAAGTTCCAGTCTGTGATTGTGACACATTCTGCTCTACAAGATCATCTGTCTAATAAGATAGCAAACTGCAAAGAATTGAGAAATTGATTTTGCCAAGTTTTAACTTAATGAAAAACAGCCTGGTTTCAATCACAGTGGAAGGTGAAAGATAGAGTTGCTTATTAAGACCTAGAGACAAGGGGAGTCAAGCAACTTTCTGTCTGTGGAGATAAGATGTAACGGAAGAGAGTGGTCCTCAACTAAACAAAAGCACAAGAGAGCTTGTCAACAGGAAAGACATTGCCATGTCTAATGTGATTTGAAATTTGTCAATATGTCAGCAGGAGAAAATCACCTCTGAATCCGCTTAGTGTGTTTACTTTTAGCTCAGCAAAACAGAGGACAATGGATTTATTTGCATTGTTCTTTGACAAGCAAGGAGAAGTTTATTGATTTCAAAAACTCCTTCTCCTTTCCCTCATTTCTTCCTCCCTCCTTTCTTTCTCTCCCTTCCCCTTCTCTCCTTCCTTCTCCCCTCTCTAACCAAATCCCAATCCAAAGAAAAAAGAAAAAAATATGCCTCTGTACTTTTTTTCTTTAGTTTACATTCATAATTTTCCTAAGAATGGGAAAGAATTCAATTTGTCAATAACTATTCCTAATGGGAAGACATATCTCCTCATGGAAACTTGATGCATTTAAGCTTCCACAGGAACTTAATTATAGACTACCAATCTAATAATTTAGGACGTTTTTTGCTAATTTTCTTTAACCTGAGAATAATAACTTACAATGAAGAGAAAAATTAAAATTTAACATCTTTTGAACTATAATTTACTAGAATAGTGTAACTGTATTCTCTTTTCCTAGTCCCTAGACTTAACTTTCCGAATTGTTTTCATTATCCCAGATAAGTATATTAAAATGTTACTGAAATGTACCTTAATAACATTAAAAATATAGGTGTTTCAGAATTATATACTTTTGTGTTTCATTTTGTTAATAACTCACTTATAGCCTATGCTGACTTTACAGCCTTTGTTAGCTTTCCTAGCTTATCTCCCAAAGTACCAGATTTATAGGCCTATCCCACAACTGTCAGCTTCATTCTGATTTAAACTTTGAAAGATCAAGAAAAAAAAAATCCCATTGACTGCTAACCTTTATTTCTCTCATTAATTGTATGATAATTTACCTGAAAGTATGGCTGTGCATTAAATGTGTAAGTGATGACTGTGGAGATCAGAAGTAGGCATCAAATCTTCTGGGATAGAGGTACTGATAGTTGTGAGCTGCATGTAGGTGACTGGATTCAAACAAGAGACCTCTGGCAAGAGCAACAAATGCTCTTAACTGGTGAGCAAATGCTCATAGATTATGGCTGCTGTTTAATTTTCTTACATACTAAATCAGAGTTCACAGTTAAAACTATTTTGAATAAAACAGCATTTTACTAATCATAGATACCATCTCTCTGAGATACAATACAGACTACAATGTAGAGATAGTGCAGTTCAATGGCTTGTTTTCCATTAATCCAATTTTCATCATAATTTTTAACCTTCTCTATATATTTGTAAGCTCATATGAAATTAAAAGAAAATTAACAGAATATTTATTTATTTAGATATATGAAATCATCTCCCATGGATCTATGCCTATATGTCAATAGACTTCGCATTTATTCTAAGGAACCTATGCCTAAGGAACCAAAATGATACCTAACTTCCCTACCTTCCCTTCCTTCCGTATCTTTCCTTCCTTCCCTATCTTTCCTTTGAAGAAATCATCAAACATATTCTTACTGTTTTAAATATCCTCAGGGGAAGACGTTCTCTTTGTAAATTTCTTGATACAGAAGAGAAGAATGATTTTAGACCTCTGCATGCTTTTTATTTCTCACCAAATATGCAAGATGCACAAAAAAACTGCTATGTTTTAAAGTGATTCAATCTTTCAAAACAGTTGAAGTCATTGTTTAGAATTTCACATAATAAATTAAATTTCATTTTCAAAGCATTCACTAAAAAAGAAAAACTTAGGATATATACAATATACATATACATATATTGTATATATATATATACATATATATATATACACACACACACATACATATGTATGCATATAGATATATATCTTGAATAAATGCTAAATATGTGTTATGAGCTCTTAGATTTTCCACAGTTTAAATAATAGTTTACATTGTCCATTAACTTTGTGTTTTACATAAATGAGCCATTGATTACTAAGACTATTGCTGGGCACTAATATTTTTTACTTGAGTCTTTTAATTTTGCAAATACCATTTTTTTAAATAATGGACATGACTGTGTCCTATGCATGTGACATTCCTAAACATTTAGTATCTAAGATAAGTGTAGAAACTCCTGAGAAATAAATATTTCAAAGTACCACTTGAATTTTTTTATTATATACAATGTAGGGACTACTTTCAAAAAACACTTTTTAAAATTTATTTTATACCATGCAGTAGTGGTGCATGCTTTTAATCTGAGCACTCAGTAGGCAAAGGCAGGTGGATCTCTGTGAGTAGGTGGTCAGCCTGGTCCCCAGAGTAAGTTCTAGTACAGCTAGAGTTACAACAGAGAAACCCTGTCTTGAAAAACAAAACAAAACAAAATTTATTTTATAATTTTTTGTAAATCCATATATAAAATGTGTACTTATTATATCTTTCTCCACCTTAGGATGTGACAAGGTTACAGGTGTGCAATATTGCACCTTAATAATTTTTTTTATGTTTAATTCATCTGTTAAGCTAAAAAAAAACCTACCATCAGTCAATGAAAATTTATTTTAATTGATTTGCTTCATACAAACACCCTGACTGAAGCCTATTCTCATTTTTAGACTTTACTTTAGTGCTCATATCAGTCCAATGAAGAAATATTGGATTAATTAGTAATACCCCATGACTAATTGTATTTCTTTTTAAAGCACTGTTTTTGAAGTACATATTGATTTACAGTAAAATCTATACTACTTACATTAAAAGTAACTTAAATATCTTCATGTTATGATCACAGATACATAATAGATTTCATATTTATCTATGTAATCTATTTCTAGAAGCCCTCCTAGTGTGATTATCTGCGAGTTCATTTTATTATGTTGGTTCAAGTATCTGAGAAAGTTTGATGTAAAATGCTATAGGATTTTTGTAATTACAAAGCAGCTACAGGATGTTAGAACTTAAAATAATATATCATTATGTGTATTTTCTTATGGGTTTCTGTGTATGTGTTCATGTCATAGTATATATGTGAAGATTAGAGAAGTTTGCTTGAACTGTTCTCTCCATTCACTTTTAATTTGGTTATAAGATAGAAAACTAAAAGTTAGGAAAATAGAGGGGTGGGAGTGTATCTCAGAGGAGTTGGGGATGAGGTGTACATGGTTAAAATATATTCTGTGAAATTCTCCAAAAGTTCATAGAAAACATTACTTGTATCAATTATTTGACCAGAAGCTATCAAATGGCAATAATACCTCAGCCAGTTGTAGCAGTTCATGGCCATCTTCTCCATCTGTTTTGAACTTGTTCAGGTCTTGTGCATGCTGTTAAAATCACTGTGAGTTCCTGTGTGTAACTTCCTTTGTATATTTGGAAAACTCTGTGGTATAGTTGATTACACCTGAAATTCAGCATTTTAGAGTCTGTGATACAATTATGCCTAGTTTGACAGCCTAGATTACATGGTATGCTCCAAGCTATCTTTGGCTATACAACAACACTGCATCTCAAATACAATTAAACAAAATAAACAAATAAAACAACAAAACACAAAATGTTCAAATGTCTGTTGTACCTTCATTTTGTCTTACCATGATGTAGTTCATGGCTCAATTTCTTGCCCTTATTTTTACACATTTTGTAGATAGATAGTTTCATAGGAGAACATTGCATCAGTATCACACCTACTTTTTCTATACCATCTCTGTTAAAACTCTGTCACCCCTCATTAAAATTGATTATGTGAAGCTCCTTCTGGAAGAATCTAATTATCTCTTTCATTGACTACCTGTAGTTCTTCATCCTTGGGTGGGGCCGTGAAGAATTTCCTATGACCAAGATGTCATGACAACTGGTGTTTACATTATACTAGTATTACTCAATCAACTTTATTGTTCAGGTACCTATCTTTTCATCTTAGAATATATTATTTTTAACTTATCACATGGCCTCATGAATTTATTTATGTAAATATAAATTTGTTCATATAGTATATGCACATATGTTCTCATGCATGTGGAGGCCACAGGACAACCTTTAGTGTCATTCCTAATGAGACATTTACATAACCTCTTGAGAGCAGTTCTTTTAGTTTCTTTGAACTCTCCAAGTAGATGGCCAGGAAGCTTCAAGGATCCTTTATTTTTCCAGGAATGAGAGCATAAGTGCATGAAACCACACCCAGATACTTCACAGGAGTTTTGGAATCAATCTCATGTTCTTATTTTGTACTGGAAGCCTTAGGTACTTTACCCTCTGAGTATCTAACTAGCCACTGGTTTCATTTCTGTAATTTCAAATATTGACTTATTTAAAATAAACAGCTAAAATGATGAAAAAAAATTATATGGATTTTACAATTTGGAGCTCAATTTTTTAAGTTTTTATACCATACTCCTGTTTACTTTTTAAAATGTGCCTTAATATTTGATTGTACATATAGAAGTTGTTATTTCTGCTTTATTTTATATATATATACAACTCTTTTGTAAAAGTAGGTATCATTTGCCTGAAACTGATGTTCCTGAGGAATCCAAAATTAAAGGAGTCTTATTAAAATTTAGATCCCAAAAAACTCAGACAAGACACTGGCTCTTTAAAATCACAATGCTTTTTATGAATTAGAAAATGCCAATCAAGTCAAAATTTACTTATAGCCTAACTTTATTGTTTGAATGCTACCTTCCTGGAAAACTGACCTTGGCTTCACTAATAATTTTATTTACATTCATTTAACTAAGTGAAAGCTATAGTACTTCACCAAATATACAAATCTTATTACTCCTATTGTTAGATGCAGAACATAATAGAAGAGTACTGTTTTACTTTCAGGGTTATATTTAATAACTAAAGCATATTGATTTTATTTCACTTTGCTCATTTTTTTAAAAGTCTTTCTTCCATGACATCATTTCACTGAAATATAGCATTTCTGTAGTTCAATGAAACCAAGAAAAATCATTATTTTGTTAGAAACCTGATTCTTTCATATACGATTCTTCTTTCAATCAAGGTCTTTTGAAGCTGCTAATAATTTTTGGTGACGTAGATCAGTAAGGTCAGACAAGCAAAGTAGAATCTTGCAGAATGAGAAACAGGAAGAAGAAAAGAAAGAATACTATGAAAGTGCAATGAATAAAGGATTCTATTAAATTCCTGCATGAGGTAAAGGCTCATTTCACCTGCTTAAAATTTTGAGTTTTGCCTGAAACTTTTTATAAACCAAAATTGTTGCATAGCATTGTATAAAACATGTGATAACCTTGACTGTATATCACAAGGTTTTATCCCTATTTATAGCAGCAAATGAATTACAAAGCTTCTTAAACTTGGTAAGAAATTTAATTATACTTTGTCATCAATAATTTAGGTTCCAAATTATATTAAATTGGCAGCTGGTGATGTGAAGTGCAAATGAAATCAGGCCAATTCTAACCAAACCAGGCATAAAATTATATTTTAATAAACTTTGATTTTACTTCCTATTACCCTTTTCTTCGTATCATTTATGCCTGAGATCTATGTGTGATTTGTGTTCACGGATGTTGAGCTCTATTGCCACTGGTAATTTAGAAATCTGTGAGTAGTTTGCAGTCAAAAATACAACAAACATTTTTTTAAAGATAGTGAAGGATCAAAGATAAAATAAATATACTATTTGTTTCTAATAATTTTTCAAATTTTTTTCATATGCTGTGAGCTGAATCCAGGGTCTCATACATCCTAGGCCAATGCTAATACACTGAACTTAATCCTCAGCCTCCTTTATATCATATCTGACAACAAATATGCTGTAAATCTTTAGAGGAATAGCCCTGTGTGAAAGTTATTGTCTACATTCCAAGTGCCTAAATTCAAAGACCTATGTGGACACAATTTTAATCCCAGTATTCAGACAGCCAGGGTTAACCTATCATTTTTTCCCTAAGACAGAAACAGTATGGAAGCATACTGTTGAATTTGGAATACAGTTTCAGTAAAGAACAGGGTTAAATGAGAAGACTCATTATCAAATAATAAAACAATAAAGTAGGACAACTTAAAAGAATATTTAACACGTAAGAAGCAGTGAGTTGTGGCTCCTAGTTCACATCATGCAAAACTAAAATAAATAAATGATATGTAATATATTGTGTGTGTCACAATAAATATGAAGTCCTGCAAACTACTGGAAATCATCAGACTTGCACAGATCACTAAAGGACAAAGGCATCTAAGCTGGGTTGGGTCTTGTCTTCTCCATGATGAGCCTACACATTCAGTTATCCAATACCATATGGTCTACCCTACAACCCTGATTACACAAGTGACACCGAAGACTCAGCCATTTGTAGTTATAAATTTATGTATAACTAGTAACAATAATAACAAAGGACGCTATGAATATGAGAGGGAGTTTGAAAGGCCATTTCAAAGGGATGAAAGGGAAATGATGTAATTATATTTTTTAAATTAAAATTAAGTAATAAAAGAATAATTGGAAACCTGGAGAAAATAATGTAATCAATTACAGATAAGATTTAATATTCCTCATGTATAAAAAATTTAATTTTTTCTCTTATTTTTGAGATAACCACATCATTTCTTGGTTCCCTTTCCTCACCCTAAATGTTCCCATATTGTCCTCCTTGCATTCTTTCAAATTCATAGGCTCTTTATAAATTAATTGTTATTGTATGCATAGGTGAATATGTATATACATATATAGTCCTAAAATTAACCTACTCAGTCTCTATAATTTTATATATATATATATTTGTGTGTGTGTGTATGTGTGTGTGTGTTTTCAGGGATGACCACTTGGTATTAGGTAACAAATTAGTTGTTTTTACCTGGAAAAGAATACCTTTCCCACTCTTACTATGCCTTAGTTTCCTATAGATCTTTGAGTTGGGCTGATGCCTTTCCATTCTCTCCCACTTTCACTTTAGCATAGCTACTGTTGTTCTCTCTGCTCATCTCAGGTTGAGGCAATCATATTGGGGAGACATTATGATTGTAGCCTCTGACATTTCTTAGGGACTAAGTTTCACATCAAACTGACCCTCTGGCTCTTAAAATCTTTTTGTTCCCACTTCTGCAATGTTTCCTGAGCCTTAGGTTTAGAATATTACAGAAAAACACAACCAATCAAAACGCATAGATGTGGATTCCAGTCCCAAAAGAGATGTCTATAAATAATTTAATCTTCAAAAGACCAGCAAATCTATGAGAAACATGGGTAAGTGAAAGTCAAGACAAGACATTAGAAAAGGAGTTGCTCAAATGACATCTCAACATATGGCAGGATGTATGATGTGACCTCCTATAATGAGAGAAGTGAAAATGAGCACTCCCCTAAATGACACTTGAAAATGTGTGGTAATGTTTTAAAAATATATACATTTTGACATGTTCTTTTGGTGCATCTCTATAAAACAAAAGCATACAGCATTGCTCAGAGATGTTGTAAGATGTACAATTCTCTAGGTAAAAAGTTGGTAAATGTGTAACACAATTACAAACATAGTATTGTCAGGCTGCCATTTCAACATTAAAAATTGATCATAAAAATTTACCTTCATCAACAAAAATTGTTTTTTCCACTACTGTTTATACAGCATTATTTAAAACTAAAATACATTTGAAGTAATTTAAGGATCCAAAGACAGAACAACCAATAAAATATGATGTATCCACAAATTTAAGAAAAATACATTAGCAGGGCACTGGTGGTGCATGCATTTATTCTCAGCACTCAAGAGACACAGGCAAACTATGTGAGTTTGAGGCCAGCCTAGTCTACATAGTGAGTTCCAGAACTTCCAGAGCTCCAACAGAGAAACCCTTTTTTGAAAACCAAAAAATAAATAAATAAATAAATAAACAAACAAACAAACAAACAAACAAAGAAAAAGAGAAAAAGAAAGAAAGAAAAATACAGTGATAAAGCATTCATAAGAACTATAATAGCAAGTCAGTTATACACAGAAAGGAAAAGCTAACTTTTTATTATTATTTATCATTATTATTGTACAATAAAAAAGAATACATGGAAAAATGCTGCTTCTGAAAATAGTAGTGCTTCTGTATTTTCTTTGAAAATAAAATTATTACATGATAAAAATAGATACGATCAGAAGAATAGGATAAAATTAAGAAAATGCTAAAATAAAAACACCAAAGGAGAGAAAACCTAATCAATTCCAAGTACTTCTTCATCCTAACAGTTGACTCAGTACTCTCTGGCTAAAGTCATAAAGATCATAAGTAAGTATGGAAGTCTGGGAATGAGTTCCATTTTATACATCAGCTGCAGCTGATAGTTTCGAAGCATCATGCGTACATCAAAATGGAGAAATAGGTATATACTTTGTGAATATGTTGTTGCTTACAAGAGTGTTTACCTAACTCTTGGTCTATAGTGTGGATGGTTCTAATTTAGCTTTAGAGAAGACTCTTGCATTTGGTTATAAGTCTCTTCTATGTCAGTGAAAAGGCTTGTCTCTTTCATGTACACATGATAACTTCCTTTAAAAAAAATCCCTGAGGCAACAAATCTGTCGTAAGGAATTGATGAGTATATGTTCATGGATCATATGTTTAAGGTATTGTAAATGACCTAATCATTTCTTACTGTATTCTGTTTCTAGTTTCAGAATAATGATGGAAAAATCAAATTCTGTGTAATAGCACTCTAGTTTTCAAGCCACACATGGTAGCTTAATCTATGCAAGAAGCAATAAATCAAATCAAGTAAAATTAATTTTGGAAACATGTATCAGAGTTTCCTGAAGTTAAGTACAATCAATTGGCAAATTTATTTTGCAACTTAAAGTGTTTGTGTTAATTTTTTAAATGATGATACATCAAAAGGAGTAACTGATTGTTAATTGAAGCTTAATAAATTAAGCTTAATGAATCTGAAACATTATACTAATTAGATTCATTTAAATAAATGTCTTTATGATGGGACTTTCATAAAAATATTTATGGAGTTTAAGTAATCACCAAAATGTTATGATTGCCAATGAACTTTAAATCCAGTGTATGTAATGTGCAATTATAAAGACATGGAAAATTAAGGACTGGAATACTTTGTTGAGCAATGAAAACTTAACATATAAGTTGTAAAGAAACTATGACAAAGCCTTGGAAGTGGTGAAATATCAGTTTTGTCTTAATTGTACTTGTAAGCAAAACTTCCTTTGAAACCATGATAATTACTATAGTAGTACTTAAAACTGTTTTTTTTTTTTTGCAAAGATGTATATTTTCTTTGAATCTCTTCCTAGAATTTTTAGAAATATTATATCTACAAATAGTTCTAGCTCTGTATTTATAATAAGTATTCTATACTGGGCCAACTTTTTGTTTACTATAGTTTTATAGATTTATTTCAGGACAATCAAATCATCAGACTCCTCAATATATGTTACTTCACTTAGACCTTGTCAATAATGCTATTGCCAGTGACTTTGGTGGGCATGTTGTTATTAGTTGCTTAGCAACTTTTGAGAAATAATCATTCTGGAATAATGAAATGTGGTACATACGCATCACAGAATACTCTTCAACTGTAAAGAAAAAATGAAATCATGAAATTAACAGGTAAATAGATGGACCTAGAAAATAGCATATTGAGTGAAGTTTCCAAGGACCAGAAAGACAAACTTCATGTTCTCCCATTTGAAGCTTCGAGCTCCAAATCTTCAAATATGAGTATATATCTTGGAGTTACTTCAGCAACCAGGGAAGCAAAAAGGGGATCATTGCTTGCATAGGGGGCTGGTGAACAACTGAGTGGAATTACACAATACAAGTGATATATAACTTGGAAAATGTAAAAAAGATGGGTATAATTTAGGGCAGGGGAGAGATATTAATACAGAAAAAGTACAGAAGTGGATGAAATAACAGTAAAGATGTCTAAAACTGCCATAAGCCATCGTACTATTAAGAATTTGCCTAAAAACATATAATAAATGTAAGCCTGTATATGAATATACATATACAGTTTAAATGAAATTTTCTCATCTGGGCAAAATTCCATCTAACAAAAAAATTCCAGCACCAAATATAAGAAGCTTTCTTTGACTTATTAGTGATAGTAATAATTAATGAACAATGGGGTCACAGACTTGAAAAAGAGAAAGACAAGTAAATGGCATATGGGAATGTTTGAAGTGAGGAAAGGGAAGGGATAAATGGTGTAATCATTTCTGCTTCTTTTCGAGGCAGGGTTTCTCTGTTGTAACTCTGGCTGTCCTGGAACTCACTCTGTAGACCAGGCTAGCCTCGACCTCACAGAAATCCACCTGCCTCTGCCTCCCAAGTATTTGGATTATAGGCGTGTGCCACCACTATCTGACCTGTTTTATTTCATTTCTTTCAAACACATACATTTCTTTCACCAACTTTAATGGAGACAACTATATGTATTCTTTCTAAGGATAGCTAAAGGCAGCTTACTCTTCCCATTCCTTATATTAATTTGCTATCCTAAGTACATTTATTCTACATGGAAGTGAATTTACCTTAGTTTTGGATTTTGTCTGTTTGCATTTATCTAGGAAACTTTAAAGAAGAAAACTCAAGAATATGTAATGAAGTCCCTGATGTGGCGTCGGGCTGCCTCCTACACTCCCTGCTTTAGATTCCTGTCACATTTGAGTAATTAACATCCTGCTTTTGAGAAAAGTGACTTAGCTCCTGGATGATCCATCCCTTTTCTTTGTCTTCAAACTTTTCACAGGCTCAGCTGTTTCATTGTTAAATTTAATCACAGTGATATGAAGAGAGAGCCTATAGATTATATCCAAGTTATATATAGTTTCTTATCATTTTAAACGATATATATGTATATATATATTCATACATGTATATATACATATACATACATGTATATACATACATACATGCACACACACAGGTACTCACAAATAAATAAATGCAACCTGCTGTGTCTATTTTGTGCTTCCTGTATATGTATGATTTCAGGCCTGACAATTGGTATAGTATAAACTAATAGGGTGCTAAACCTTGAGAAAGATTAATTCTCCTTTTCTCAGCAGTCTATGGTTGATTTTCTATGTGTGGGGTCCTGTGAGATTTCTTTCTTTCATATCTGTATCATACAAAACATTTCTTAAAACTACATAAATTCTTAAGGATAACATTTTGAAAATTCAAATATGGTAGTCATATTTAAAATTTCAAATTCATTTAATTCTCAAGAAAATTATACTTACTATAATTATTTTGACAATGTCAATGGGTCTTTAATGAATACACAATAAATTTACTTGCTATTTTTTTGGCATTAAATACTATGATTAATTTTTATGTTGATGATTACTGATGGTATTTAGTTTGTGAGTTGATGATAAATGGTTCATGTATTAATACATGCTAAATTTCTATCTGTGTTGCTATAAATCTCTGTAATATGAAGCTTTAGTACATATGTCATTGCAATTGCCAGTCATTTAAATAGTAAAGATATTTATAATTTACATTTGTAATTCAGATGCTGTCTGAATCTGTACCTTACTGGTTCATAAACCTAGTTAAATAACCATATAAAACACTACTTTAAAAGCATTGGCACCTTAGAATAAGTTTGAAAACTTAATGTATTAAAAGTTGTTTGCAGCTTTAAAAATAATTATTTCTAGAAAGTTACTGAAGATTTAGATTATAGCACTGCTGTATAATTACAGTTCAGATGGTGCTGTTATTCTTAGCTCATATTTTCATTTGTACATAACTTCATGACAAGTACCTTTACAGGCTAGCATTTCTCACATATTTTGAGCAAAAAATAGATTTTTGATGTAGAGTGTTTGAATAAGCAACAGCTCACCAACTGCTAGAATAAAAAGTCTGTTTGAGAAGTGCTATAGAAAAGTTTTCTTTTTCTTACTTTTACAACTTTCACAGTAATTTGTGACTGATATTGATTTCACACTTCATTTTTGCAAATTAAATCTTCATACCTTGTCATGAAAGTAATTCCTAAGAATTGTAAAAAAAAAAAAAAGTGTGGATGAGATGATTATAGCAATTAAAATATCAATTAGGCTTTCCATGCTATATTTCCATGCAGAAGGAAGAATACAGAGCAAATGACTTAAATTTTAAATATATTTAAAATGTTTGTTTTATGTATGTTTTGTGTATATGTAATGTTTCATGAATATTGCTATTACTTGACTGGTTACTCATGACTCAGTCAGTTCATGGCAAGATTTTTTTTTTAGTTTATTTTCTTCTTTAGTATAGTACATGTTAATACCCCTCCTTTCTTCCCTCTACTCCCAATGCAAGATTTTTAAATTAGGATTATGAAAAAGTCAGCAAAATCCAACTACAGCATGTAGATATTTTGAGATTATAGGCAATAATCACCAAATAGTGAGTAAAAATTGTGTTTGAGGATCGTTAGAGACACAAAAACTAGGGCCCATATCTTACTGGAAGTCAGTAAGGTACTCCACAAACAATGTAATCAAATGATCAAATACCTCTACAGAGTGGTAAAGCAAACAAACTAAGCAGTGTAGTGGAGTCTTCTAATGCCTTTCTCCCCTAATCTGCATTGCTGAATATTTGTGACAGGATCTCCCAGACACTTTCATGCAAAATTCCCCCATATTTAGTGGGCCTTAGCAAATTCCACTTGTGTTTACTATTCTACATATTTATCTGCAGCAAAGCATTTGCTGAAATATTCATAAGATATTTGATTTCTTATAAGCTACATCAGTATTTACAGATGCTGCTTTCTCTAATATACACCAGCACATAGACAGACTGGGAATCGTGATGACTTCTTGGTGGATGTTTCATCCTGTTCTGGCCATCTTGCCAAATTTTCACTCACTATTGTCAGTCAATCTCATGATGTAACAATGATTATAAAAATAACAACTAATAATATTGACTTGTTATGGAGTGCATCCAATGTAGTATAGGGGCTGGACTAGGCAAGGACATGGATTCTCCTGTATAGATTATTAAGATTGCTAATGTCCTGGTAGACTAGTTGTAACTTTGATAAATCACCTTTGGATTGTAGACTTCCAGAAATATAATTTTTATTATTATTAATGTTGTTGTTGTTATTTTTACTATTATTAGTATTGTTATTATTATTATTATTATTCACCAAGTTTGTGAAAACTTATTACAATGGCTATAGGAACTGACTGCAATTTATTTCTACTATCTCCAAAAATACGTATGTAGGGGAATGATCAAGATTGTAGCCAAACACAAATTTTCCTTATAACAGATATCTTATTGATTATAGAAAATATTATTGACTCCGATCCAATTATTTTTTTCTTTTTGTTTTTTTCAAGACAGGATTTCTCTGTAGAGCACTGTCCTGCAACTCACTCTGTAAACCAGGCTTGCTTCAATCTCTGGGATCTGCCTGCCTGTGCCTCCTGAGTCCTGGGGTTAAGGGTGTGTGCCACCACTTCATGGTTCCTCTTCCACATTTCATGGCTTACATATAGACCTGAAAGAACATCTAGAAGTTTTAGAAAAGACACTGCGGTGGTAACTATTGTTAACTTGACAAGATCGGGAAACAAATCTCTGGGCATGTCTGTGACAAATTACCTACACTATATTTGAGCTGGGAAGACCTCCTTAAATGTAAATTCAGTCCTTCTGTTGATTGGTGTTCTGGACTGAATAAAATAGAGAAAGAAAGCTGAGCACTAGCATTTGTCATTTTGGAATTCCTAGGTGATATATGACTAGTCATTTCCTGGAAACTTCCCTTCTCTGCCACAATGCCATCTCTACTACATGGTCTGTCCTCCAAAACTATAAACTAAAACAAATTCTTCTTTCCTTATGTTTCTTTTCTCATAAATATATGCAACAGTAACAAGGTAAATAACTCACACAAATACCAAGGTTCAAAATGGATCCAAGAGAGGAAGTTAAGAAAGCAATATACTAGAAATTGTGAATAAATAGGAAAATAGTTAATACCATGGGTCTTATTTCTATCTGGCTGTTTTCTTGGTAGCAAAAGAATATTTATTTATTAATTTGTTTAATTTATTTATTTAGACATCATCTTGCTATGCTGTTCTGGCTGGCATGTTACTTGATAGCTAACCCTCAAACTCTAAAATCCACAGCGATCCTCCTCTCTTAATTTCCAAACATTAGATTTGCAGATGTCAACACAATAAGTGGCTGGAAAAGAAATTTTGAAGACAGATACATAAAGAGTGAAAACTCTGTAAAGAAAGAAAAGGGCAATCAGTTACTTATGAGTCTAGTATAGAAGCCTGAAGCAGGTGTGCCTCTATGACTCCCAGAAAAAACCAACAGTTAATGAGCCCTCCATTTCCAACATTGATAGTTATGAAACAAACCTTAAACTTGACTTCTCAGTCCTTGATACTTTACTAACATTATAATACTTTAGAATACGTCAAAAGGAACATATTAAAATGTCAGTACTTTCTTTCCATCTATTCCTTAACACTCACATTTCTTCAGTATTTGTTGTTGAAATTAAGCAGAATCAGTATATTTCATATAACAAACATCTGACTATTTAACAAATAATATTAATTTTAAAAGGCTTAAATGTTCAAAATCACTACAATAATATAGTTAAATGGTAAGTAAAAGGAAAAACAATAAAAAAGCAGGGTATTTTTTCTTTTATGAAATCACCCAAAATTCATTATACTATTGTAAGTTTATGGGAAAGGAAAAATCACATATCCGTAATTTATTGAAAAAACAAAACCTACTTGGAAGAAGAGAACCTAGTGTTAGAACATAAAGGCAGGCAAGTGCAGGATGCTAGCCAGAAACAAATAAGCAAAGTTTCGAACTGATTGAAAAACGGGAGTATGCTCATAAAAACAATATGTGTGGCAGAAACCCAACATGCCACAGAGGGAGACTCTGTCAAAGAGTGCATTTCTCTCATAATTGTATTAACCATTGTCCAGGAGAAGAAAGCTGTGGCACTTTTACACTGTCAGCCGCAGCCTGGTATCTCTGCATTAAAAACAAGCAAAACCAAACATCTATCGATTTTGCTTCTATTTTTCTTTTGCATGCCTTCTTACGGTACCTTTTTTCAGAATTAATACTATAGCATCTTTATTTTTTATGATGCTACTTTTTATCAAGTGCAATACCTGTTGCTAGGCTTAGTCATTGAAGTCACTTGAGGTTAATCCTTTTTGCAAATGTGGCTTGGGAGTTAAAATCAAAGATACTCTTTTCTGAAGATACTTTAAGTATAATTTCTTAGTGACTTCAAAACACACACAGTAATAACAATAATCTTTAATAAATGGTAATTTATAAATTACCCAAATTATAGTTAAAATCAATCTAACACTATAAATATCAAAAATAAATAAAAATAAGAAATATCTGTTTCATATTTATTTTAATTTAATATTTTTATAATTTATTTTGACATTTGTGTGTGTGTGTGTGTGTGTGTGTGTGTGAATGTGCATAACACAGAATGCTTATGAAATCAGAAGATATCTTGTGGGAGTTAGTTCTCTCATTATAACATGTGGGTTCAAGACGATGTCAATTTGGGACAAGTGCCTTTCCCTACTAACCCACTTCGTAGGTTCATTCTGATTTTTTTCACTTTTGATTGACAATTAAACATTGTATATGTTTTCCATCCATATGATGATTCAAATAGATATTATAGAATAACTGAGTCAATTTAATTATCATATGCACTACTGCTTATAATTATCTGTGTATATGATTAAAAACATCAAATATTGTATCCTGTATAAAAATAAAATTTTCATTGTGAACAATATATTCCTTAAATGTATTCCACTTACATAACTTTAATTTTGTATTATTTGATGGCCTTTTCCACAGCTTTATGTTTCTATTCTTGACTTTGAGTTAAAATTTTTCAGATTATTTTCTATGTTTTTCCCTTTTATTGAAAATAGATTTTTTTCGTATACAATATATCCTAATTATACTTTTCCTTTCCTCTATTATTTCCAGTTTCTTCCCAACTTACCTCCCTTCAGATCCACTCATTTTCTGTCTACCATCAGATAAGAGCAGGCTTCTAAAAGATATCAACCAAACATGACAAAATAAAATATAATAAGGTGAAGCAAAAACTATTATATTGAAGTTTGACACAGCAACCCAAAAGGAGAAGCATCCCAAGAACAGGCACAAGAGTCAGAGACCGACTCATTCTCACAGTCATAAGCCCCATAAAATGCTAAGATAATAGCTATAATGTATATGCAAGGGGACCTGGTATAGACCAATGTAGGCCTTTTGCTTGCTGTCAGTCTCTCTGAGCTCATATGCACCTTGCTTAGTTGTTTCAGAGGACCTTGTAATCTTGGTATCATCAATCCCCTCTGTCTCTCATACTCTTTCCACCTCCTCTTATGTAGGATTCCCTGTGCTCTGAGAGGAGGAATATAATGGTGACATCCCACTTAGACTTCAGCTATGTTATGTCTTACTGTGGGATGACAGCTATGTTATGTCTTACTTTGCATCTGTTCCCATCTGCTGCCAGAGGAATCCTCTCTGAAGATGATTAAATAATCATGATCTATGAATATAACAATATCATTAAGAATAATGTTATTAATACTTTTCTTTTTAGGAGCAGAGTGTTTGACTTTAACCTATGTCTCTGGAATATTTAGTCTCTGATTATTGGTTACCCAAACAGTTTCTTCCCATGGGGTGTACCAAAAGTTAAATCACACGTTGGTTGTCTACTTCCACAAGTTCTGTGCTACCATTACCCAAGCATATCTTGCAGGCAGGACAGATTATAGGTCAAAGGTTTTGGGTTGGTGTCCATGTTTCTCTTTGATAGCCTTCAGAGTACCTAGATGTCCTTTAACAAAAGAATGGATAAAGAAAATGTGATACATTTACACAATAGAGTGTTCCTAAGCTGTTAAAAAAATGACATCATGAATTTTTGAGCAAATGGATGGAACTAGAAAAAAGTCTTCCTAAGTAAGTCAGACCCAGAAAGATAAATATGGTATTCATTCCCTTATAAGTGGATATTAGCTGTTAAATAAGTGTTAACCAAGCTACAATCAGCAGACCCAAAGAGATTAGATAAAGAGGACATTTTAGCTTGGTGATGGTGGCACATGCCATGTGAGTTTGAGGTCAGCCTGGTCTACAGAGTGAGTTCCAGGACAGCCAGAGTTACAACAGAGAAACCTTGTCTCAAAAAACCAAAAAAAAAAAAAATAATAATAATAATAATAATAATAATAATAATAATTTTTTAAAAGAGAGAGGTGGTTTCTAGAGAAGATGTAGGTATCTCTGTGGGAGGAGAAGTAGAATATACTACATTGGTAGACTGGGATCAGGCAGAGGGAAGCAAAAGCATCTCACACATGGGGGGAGTTGGAGTAGAAAGAAAGAGTGTAAAAGAGAGAGTTGGAATGGGGGGGGCAACTGGGCCTGGTAATATGGAATCTAATGCAAAATCTAGTGCAATGGAAGTTTTCTGCAATGTCTAAAGGTGATCCTAATGAGGAATCCTAGTAATGGGAAATTCAGAGTCTTAACTTGCCATCACTTGTCATTAGTTTTGGCTTACACTGAAGGGACCAAGTGCCATTCAATTGAGTTATTGGACAAGGAAGTCCCATGGAAATTCCAATCAACTGTTGGCTGTTGCTAAGACAAAGGAATGTTTCTCTGCAAAGTCCTCATTATCAAGGACAGCACTCACATAACTCACTGAGCATGGAGAAGTTGAGCAGTAGCCTTTATCGCTATGTTCTAGTCTCTTTGGAGCTTTTTCTGATTCTATACATACTTGAGATCATGTGATATTTGACATGATACGTTTCATATTAATGTTCATAAGGTTTGTGTATTTAGTCACTTTTTATGACAGTGATACCCCACATATCTATATACCACATTCTCTTCAGTGGACAATTAGGTTGAACCCTTATCCTTTAGTATAATAGAAAATTATGGTACTGAATATGCAAACAGAAATGTCTTCTGTACATATGAATTTAAGTTGTTTGTATCGATACTCAGTATGTACTATGGGTTACATGGTACCTTTCACCTTTATCTGATTGCTTTTCTTGCTGTTTGGCATTTTTACTCATGTATACATTTTGAATGTTTGTCCCCCATTAGATGTGTTATCTCTATGTATCTTGGTACACTCTCTCTATACACCAGTGACTGTCACATTTTTGGTAGAAATTTATTATTCTGATGTAATTTAATATTTTTGGTTTACTTTTAATTTGATGTGTGTGTGTGTGTGTATGCTTGTACATGCATGTGCAAACAGCATGCTTGAGAAGGTTAAAAGACAATTTATGGAAGTCAGTTCTCTTTTAGTTTGTAACTATTGTTTTGTCTGAATTTTTGTAGTTACATCTAAAGATTCTTTGCACAGAATATTTTCAGAGAACTTTATCAATTCGTTTTGTTATAATTCTTTTATAGTTGTAAATTTATGCTCTATTCTCTTATGTATTTTCCATTGATGTTATATGTATTATGTGAGACAGTCATTATTTTACATGGGTAAGTCCAGTGTCACAACTGGACTTTCCTCAAGAGACCTCACTGTCTCTATGGCTGTGTATTTGGCACCTTTGTCCAGAATCACCTAAATATTAGGTTTCTATATTCTTTTCCATCAGTCTTTCTTGAAAATGTACACTATCATTTGCATAAAAATAACAGAAGTAGGGAGGTCTTTGTCATTTTCCATATCTTTATATTTCCGTATATACCTACATTTATACAATAAACAGATACATGTCTATACATGTGATCATATTTCATTCATGTATTATGTAGTTCATAAATCTAATTTTATGGCCACAAATTCTTGATCCCCTTGTTTCCTGTGTGCTGAGATGTTATCCTAAATATTAGAATGAAAAAAATAACATTTTACCTTTAGCCTAATATCAGTTATATTTGTCACTTCTAATCTTTATTTTATTTTATTGGTGCAAATCCATTCTATATTTGTTAGCAAGACATTTTTCATAAAAATTGTATTGAATTTATGTGAAGTGCCTACTTTTATATTTCATAAGTTTCATTTTATTCCTTCACATTAATGACTTTAAGAGGTTATAATTACCTTCCACAGTATTTATATTTAACAAGCTGCAGTGTAAAACTCATAAATACAATCTTAATTTATTACTCATGACTGTATATTTTATACTGCTTCCTGTCAACATCTTTGAAATGTTCTTGTTTTGCAATCACTGTGCTGATTTGTATTATATTAATGTAGTGAAGGTTTAATATTAGAATTTAATTAGTATATAACTTTTAATAAGAATTAGGTTATTTTCTTTTTTTTTTCTTTTTCATGTTAGAAAGCAGTTATTCTTTTTTTTAATTTAATTTTAATTTTTCTTCTCTCATACAACTTATGGAGTATATCCCGGCCCCCTTATTCTCTTCTTTCACCCCTTATACCCTCCCATCTCCCCAAGATCTACCCTTATCACCACCCACCAACATCTTCCCTTCTCCCAAGAAAAGACCCATCCCCCCAGGGTTACAGCACAATCGGGACATGGCATAACAGGATAGACATGAATCCTACATCAATGGTGGGCCAGGCAGCCCAGCAGGAGAAAAAGAATCTCAATGTTAGGAAAATGGTCAGAGACACCCTGACTCCAGCCTGCAGGAGTTTTTCAAGGACACCAATCTAGACAGCCATGTGATGTATTTAGGGGATCCTACGAGTTCTGTGTCTATGGCTTCAGTCTCTGTGAGCCCCTAAGAGTGCTGATCAGTTGACATTGTGGGACTTGTTCCCCTAGTGTCCTTTGCCCCTCCTGTTTCTGCCATCCCTTCTCTCCCTCTTCTGTGTTTGTTTTCCTGTTATTAATCTTACCTATGACAAATTTTTGACACATCTACATGTGAAATGAATTTTGAGAAAAGCTGTTCTTGCTACTCTTCTAAACCTTCGCTGTATCCATAATCTTCACATCACTGTCAACACTCACCCATATCACTCATTTTGCTGCCTAAAGGGTCCTTCAGCATTCCATACTTTTCCTTTACATTCTAGTCTCAACATTATCTGCTCCAAATCTTCTAGTGTTTAATGTTTTAGTATTTGCTCAACAGAAAATACAGTCCTCTCAGTGACCCTGTGAAAATTGGCCAACTTGCACTTACATGATTTCATTTTCTATTAATCACTCCTTGCTTCATTCCATTTGCTTCACAGAAGTTTATTTTTCAAATACATCAGAAAATAGACCATTCTGTTAGTTTTTTCTTTTGTTAAAAAAAAAAATCTTTTCTTCTATAAATCAGAGCTGATCACAAAGGAACTCCTACAGCTGATAAACACTTTCAGTAAAGTAGCTAGATATAAGGTCAACTCAAAGTAATCAGTAGCCCTCTTATATTCAAATGACAAAATGACAGAGTAAACAGTTAGGAAAAACAACACCTTTCATAATAGCCTCACATAATAAGATAACTTGGGGTAACTCTAACCAAATAAGTGAAAGATTTGTATGCTAAAAACTTCAAGACTTTGAAGGAAGAAATTGAAGAGGATATTAGAATATGAAAAGCTCTCCCAAGCTCCTAGATAGGTAGGATTAACAGTAAAAACAGCCATCCTACCAATATCAATCTACAGATGCATTGCAATCCTTATCAAAATTCTAACATAATTCTTTACAAACTTTGAGCAGATATTTTCAATTTCATATAGGAAAAATAGAAAAACCAAAGATAGCTGAAACAATCCTGAACAATAAAAAATCAGCTGAGGGTTTCACCATTTCAAATTTCAAGCTGCACTACAGAGCTAAAGTAATAAAACCCTCATGGAGCTGGCATAAAATCAGATACAATGATCAATGGAATTGATTTGAAGACCCAGACATAGATCCACACACCTCATTTTTGATAAAGAAGTCAGAAGTACACAGTGGAAAAAAGTAAACAACATCTTCAACAAATGATAGTAGTTAAACTGGATGTCTGAATGTAGAAGAATTCAAATAGAACCATTATTAGCACTGTGTACAAAACTGAAGTCCAAGTGGATAAATGTCCTTAACATGTAACCAGATACACTGAACCTTATATTTTTAAAAAAGGAGGAAATGTCCTTGAATACACTGGCACTAGAAATGACTTTCTGTACAGAACACCAATAGTGAAAGCACTAAAATCAATAATTAATGAATGGAACCTCATAAAACTGGAAAGATTCTCTAAGGCAAAGGACATTCTAGTTTGGAAAAAGTACCAGCTACAGAATTTGAAAAGATTTTACCAACTATACATCTCATAGAAGAATAATATCCAAAATATAAATAACATAAGAAACTAGATATCAAAAAACAAATAATCCAATTAAAAGGTGGGAAATAGATCTAAACAGAGAAGTATCAATAAAGGAATCTCAAATGACTGAGAAATTCTTAAAGAAATGTTTAATGTCTTTAGCCATCAGGGAAACACAAATCAAAACTACACTGATATTCCATCATACACCTTTCATAATGGCTAAGATCAATAACATGAGTAACAGCTCATACTGTCAAGGATGTAAGGCAAGGAAAACACTTTTTCATTGCTGGTGGGAGTGCAAACTTGTACAGACATTATTGAAATAAATATAGCAGTTCCTCAGAAAGATAAGAATCAATGGATCCCAAAATCCAGCTATACCTCTCTTGGACATATAACCAAAGGAAGCTCCATTCTACCATAAGGCACTTGCACAAGAATATTCATTGTGGCTTTATTCATAGCAGCTAGAAATTGGGAAGAACATAGATGTCCCTCAAAAGAAAATGGATAATGAAAATGTGGTACATTAACACAACAGAATATTACTCAGCTATTAAGAGAATAAGAGTTCATGAAATTTGCCTGAAAATGGATGGAAGTAGGAAAACTGGTCCTGAGCAAAATAACCCAGAACCAGAGAAATAAATAAATAAATAAATAAATAAATAAATAAATAAATAAATAAATAGATAATTAAGTAAATGATAACCAACTATAATCTGTAGACCAAGAGAGGTTAGGTAAAGAGAAAGGATCTAGAGGGATGGATAAATGGATCTCCCAGGAAGGGGAAACAGAATAGAATAGGACAGTCTGGGGTTAAGTGCATACAGGATGAGTTGGAAATGGGGTAGAAGGGGGATGTGCAGATTGAGGCAGTTATAATTGAGGGGGGCATTTGGTGGTAATGTGGAATATTACTACAGTGGAAACTTCTCAGAATGTGTAAAGGTGATGCTTGAAAGTACTCCTAGTAATAGGGTATATGGAGCCTCAACTGGCCATCTCTTGTCACCAGGGAGGCTTCCTGTGTGATGATTGGGTTGAATTCAATTGAGTTTTTGGCCAAGTGGGTCCCATGAAAATCCCAAATAACTCAGGTTGTTGCTAAGACAAAAAGTTGCTGTCCACAAACCAACAGAGGGTTTTCATTGCAAGGACAACACCCATACAACTCATTGAACAAGAAGAAGTTGAGCTGGTGCCTATTTGGAGACTTCACTCTTATGATCTAGTCTCTTTGGTTCTGAAAGACTACTGAATGAAACATGAGTGCCAACCCAGCCACAAAACTTGTGACATACAATATGTCATGCCTGCAAAATATGCTGGGCCAATGGTGGCACAGAATTTCTGGGAGTATCACCCAAATGTGTGAGTTGATTTAACACCCACTCCACATGAGGGAACGAACCCTTGTCAAACACTGCTTGTGTAACCAAGAACCAGAGATTAGATAGTTCAAAGACTAGGTATTAATGTTTTTTTCAAAAAATAAATACATGACTCCTGTAGTCACAGGTTTGGGGCAAAAGGCAATTCATTCTTTTACCTAATGCAATCATCAGTTCTATTCCTGGAGTCCTGAAGCCCTAGACTGTTTCAATCTCTTTACAATCTACTCTTAATCCTTGAAACAAAAGACTTCATCCTCCATACAATCTAAAATATGTAAACCGACTTTGTACAATCTAATAAAACTTTGAGACTTACTGCTGACTGAGCCCCTTTGACTAGCTCCTTCTGAACTCTTCCTCTTCTAGTTCAAATCAACTTACTCCTTGTTCTGGCTCAAACTCTCCTCCAAGCTTCTGGTTAAAACTGACCTTCTGAGCCAGCTGATAACTTTCTGAAAGAACTCTTCTAACTTTAGCAGATTCTGGATGACTGTCTGCCTCAGACTGAACTTCTCTGGCTTCAAACTGGCTTACTCTTTCTGCCTGATATTGACTTCTGCTGAGCTCTGATATGTCTCTGTGTGTCTCTCTCCCCCAGCCTGTCTGCTTCAGGCTACTAACCTCATTCAGCCTGCTTGAGTGACTGTTGTAAATCATTGCTCATATTGCCTCTGTAACTGATTGTTGTAACTCCTTCTGATCTCTGCCTCCTGTGTCTGCTTCAACATTCTGTTTCTGTCTTAGGTATTAAAGGAGTGGACCATTGTTACTTTCTGAATACTGGAATCAAAGGAGTATCTCCATTCCAATCAGACAACACAGGCCTCTGAATGTGGCCCCTGGAATATAGACCATTCTTAGCTTTCACCCAAGCCTATTCCTCTACAGACTCCTAATGATATTCTGCTACATGTATGCATCAGTGTCTTTTCATCAGAGATGCTTCTTTCACAGAAGATTGGAGCAGATGCAGAGACTCGTAGTCAGACATTATAAAGCAAGAGTCTAAATGGGAGGTCTCCATCAAATTCCTCCCTTCAGAGCTCAGGGAATCCTGAAGAAGAGGAGACAGAAATATTGTAAGAGCAAGAATGGATGGAGGATACAAGGAATATATGGCCCTGTGATTCAAATAAAAAGGTACATATAAGCTCACAAAGACTGAAGCAGCAATCAAGGTTGTCTGCATGGGTCTGCACCATGTCCTCTGTGTATATATTATAGCTATTAGCTTAGTAATTTTATGGTACTTCTGATCCTGAGAATGAATGAGTCTCTGAATCTATTGCCAGATCTTGGGACTGTCCTCCTAGTTTTAAGTTGCTGTGTCCAAACTTGACATAGTAGTTTTTGCTTCATTTTATTATATTTTATTTTGTCATATATTGTTGTTATCCTTTAGAAACCTATTCTTTTCTATTGAGAGACAAAAATGGACTGTATCTAGAGGGAAGCTTAAATGGGGGAGGAACTGGAGGGAGTAGAGAGCAGAGAATCTATAATCTAGTTATATTATATGAAAAAGAATCTATTTTCAATAAAAGAAAAAAAAATACAATATAAATACAATATAAAAGACCTAACAACTGTCACATTCTGATAATGGTTGTTAGTACTTTAATATTTGAACTTCAGACAAGAGTAGAATCCTGCTGATAAAACTATCCTATGAAATCTATGAAATAAGCTCTAGTTTTTTTCTTAAACAAGCAGATCACAGTTTTTCTTATCAGGAATGAATCAAATTTTTTGATATTTATAATCCTAATATGAGCAACATTTGTTTGTCCAAACTGCTATTTAATCCATCTGCTCCAAATGTACTAGAGATTATTATCTGTTTCTGGACATTTGATATGGTAATGGTGAAGGAATGGTCCTTCAATAATTATCACATATTGAAATAACAAAAGTGATAAAGAGTCACTTCCAATTAATTTAAGTTACAGGAAAAAAGACTATATGATTGAATTTGAATAGGAAAACTGCAATGAGTTCTGTAAGTACAAAGATAAGACAACTATGACTGTTCAATGGAAGCAAAAGTCTGGCTGAGTCACAATATAGGAACAATCGCCAGCAAAGTCCTGGCTTCATGATTGGAAAACAATGTTAGTCAGCAGGGAAATTTATTTTAGGACTAATTTGAGATTCTATCTTACCCTGTTCAAAATAGCCAAGATCAGTAAAACAAATGACAGAAGTTGATAGCAAAGATATGTGGAAAGGGAAACACATCTTCATTGCTGATGGGAATGTAAACTCATACAGACACTATGAAAATCATTGTGGGGAGGTCCGTCAAAATGCTGAAAATAAATCAACCACATTTTTCAGGTGTCCATTCTTGGGCATATACCCAAAGGACTCTCTCTACATGCTACCATCATGATATTACTCATCCATATTCATTGCTGCTCTATCATAATAGCCAGAAATTTGAAACAGCCCAGATTATATCAACTGAAGGTAAGCTAATGGATATGTGGCACATTTACACAATGAAATATTATTCAGTTGCTAATATAAATGAAATGTCCAGGTACATGCATGAAACTAGAGTCAATTATCCTGCGTGAAATAACCCTGACCTCACAAAAGCAAATATTGCTACCTTTCCCTTATATGTAGATGGCAACTTTAAAATTTAGGTAAATGAGTTTCAATACAAATAGCCACAGAGGTTAGGTAGCTGCTAAGGAACCAGGGGTGTGAAGGGTATCTTCCCTGAAAGGGTAGATAGAATATAGTGTTATCAAGAGATAAAGGGGAAATTAGAATATGAGGATTAAACAGAAATGTGCACAGGAAATCAAGGTAAAAGAGGGAATATGGGTAGACGATATTGGGAAGAACAATAATAAAGAACTTTTAAAAAGTTATATAGAAAACTACTTCTATAGAAGCTTCCTAAAATATCTGCAAATATGAAAGGAATTAACTCGAGTCACCATGTACTGCATAAGACAATACCCAAAATAGACATTTAATGCCACCAAGAGAAATCATATTTCCGAAATGGGCTACACCTTGTAGTTGTCAAATACACTCCAGGGAAGACCCCATCCTAGGAGTAATTAGAGTAATTTTTCTTTTAGTATGTTTGTTTTCTTTCTTTTCTGATATCTTTTTCTATTTATTTACTTATCTATTTATTTATTTATTTTGGATTTATAAGACAGTTCTTCTCTGTTGTAACTCTGGCTGTTCAGGAACTTCTGTAGACAAGGCTGGCCTTGATCTCACAGAGATCCACCTGCCTCTGTCTCCCAGGTGCTGGGATTAAAGGTGTACACCACCAAGGCCCAGTCATATTTTCATTAAGTGAGAAAGAACATGCAGTTTTGTAGGTAAGAAGGTAGGGAGGATCTGGGAGAAACTGAAAGAGGTGAAATAATTTGATCAAAATGTATTTTATTAAGAAACATTTTAAAATAAAAACTAAAGAAAGCAAAGAATCCAGTCAAGCAACACCAGGACCTCTAACCTTTATAAAGTATGGAAGAGTTAATGTGGATCATAGTAAGTGATAGACTTACAGAAAGCCTTCCAGTAGATTGTGGTCAAGAAATGGAAATCTGTGTTTTAATCGTTTTTCTTCTTCTTCCTCCTCCTCCTCCTCCTCCTCCTCCTCCTCCTCCTCCTCCTCCTCCTCCTCCTCCTCCTCCTCCTTTCCCTCTTCCTCCTCCTCTTGTTAGACCTGGACGAGTCTTTCTGAAGGAAAGGGCTTACACCATGGAAGAGCCAGGGGCCCTTAGGTCTCAAAAGGGACCCACCCCCACCCTTGTCCCTGGGAAAAACTGCAAAAGTCCCTTCCCTGAACCAAATGGTAGACTAACAGGAGTCAGGATATACCTGCCAAATGGGGCTTAGATAACCAGAAAAAGGACCCCCCTCCCACTGTGAGGGCAACTAATCAGAGAGAAGAAGCAGGGCAGGAGTGGTTCCTACCTTATCTGGAGCCATAAATCAAATGTCTTGACTTAGATGGCTAACCAGATATAGCTTACAGTTAGTCCCTTGAGCATGGACCAATCAAAACTAAACATTTGTAAACTACATTTCTGTCCTGCAATTAGAAACCAGACTACTTCACCTATGTTTAAACCCCCTCTTACTGTCTGTAAAAAGACCAAGGAGCCTTTGTTCAGGGTTAGCCATTCCACCTGGTGCCTGACCCTAGCACGCTGGTTTACTCTGCAGAATAAAGACTCCTTGTTTTTACATCAGACCTGGACTCCTGGTGAAACTTTGAGGGCCAAAGGAGTTCTAGAATCCTGGATACTATACTCCTTCTTCAACAAACACATTCAATAAGTAGATGTTTATCCTCAGGCCTTGGTTGGTAAGATACCTAAGATGAGATAGGAGTCATTTTCTCATTGACATACTTATAATTCATCGACTATTACTTCCAACAAGTATGTCAAGAAAGAAATGGAATGATGAGTTTCTTACTTTCCCATTTTAGGTCATTTGGTACAAGTTTTAAATCTTTCTTCACTCTTATCTTATAGCCGTACTTACTCTCTAAGCATTCATCAAGGTAGATTTGGCTCCGCTATGAATAATACAATGTTTCTTTCCTGAATAAGAAAATAATGAACTAGAACTCACTTTTGAGGACTCAATTTCTCATGTGTTCAGGATTTTTTCATGATCTTCACTGGATCCTGCATCTGAAGAACAATGGCAGTAGTGATCTTCTTGAGGCAATGAAAATGAATGCTCAGAGAGTTATCATTATGCATTCTCATTAAAACAAAAAGGTTTCTGTTGATATTAGCCTGACCAAAGGACATTTTATATATAAAGTCTTTAAAATGTAGCCATTTTATAGGGATTGTCTGTGTGTCCAGCTAATTAAGCCATTATTAAAAGATACGAATTATTTCAAGGAACTATTTAAAAAGTTAAAAAAAAAAACCTCCTTAAATTGAACAATTAGAATTGAAAGAAAGATATCTTAGCTATTTTTATGTCATCATCATTTAAAACATGATTTGCTGTCTCAATAAAAATGAAGGTTTATGTAACTAGGTGAGAACAACTTTACAAAATGTTGTTTGACACATTTATTTTCATTTTGAAAGAAATTTCCTTTGAATTTAAGATAATGCTTCTGGAATATGCTGAAGGTTACCTTGTTTACAATTTCTCGGTTTATTGAGACATATTTACTTCTCCAGAATTTTATCAATTGATCAAAATTTCTTCAATAGATGACTACTTAGTGGTGCTTATAAGACAATATAAGACAATAATATTGATTCAAAGTAGATGGCAATAAGAGATATGTATAATACTTTTGAATCCTTATTTTGTTTTTATTGTTATGTTTGCACTGTTAAGAAGAATCATTCCTATACTTAAAACACCACAGCATTTAATTTTTTTATGTGTATCAAAAATACTTGGAGATATGTGTTTTTGAGTTCGTATTAACTTTTTATGGATAGGATTTCTACAATGAAAAAAGTATGCTTTTTCTATTTGAAAATTCTTTTAGGCATGAAAATGTTAATTAAGTATTGTCTGTAGAAATAGATGTGGATGTAGATTCATCCAGATATAGTTGCTGGCCCAAGGTGGAGGATAGTTTATTCTTTTGTTGAATTAAATCACCAGTTCCTACCCTGAGTCATGGAGACCTCGAGCATTTTGGTCTCTTTTCTATCTAGTCTTAATCCTTGAACTGGAAGGCTTCAGTTTTCCTACAGTCTAGAACATTAAAACTGGCCCTAGAATATTTCAGCCTTAGCCTTCTGTGGTCTACCGCTGACAGAGCCACTCTGACTAGCTAGCTCCTCTTGGACTCTGACTCTTCTAATTCAACTCACTGTCTGTTCTGGGCTTCTTCTGCCAAGCACTCTATGTCTCTATACTTTTCATCTGAGCTCTCACTGCTCCATCCTACCTCTATAACTGACTGCTCCAACTAAATGTTCTGTAACTCACTCCAGCCTCAGCTTCTGTAACTCCTCTGCAGCTGACTCTTCAGTTAGTTTCTCAACACTCTTCAGCCTCTTCTCAACTGACTGATTTTTAACTACTATGTAACTCTTTTACTGAGCTGAAAGCTCTCCTTTTCTCCTGAGATTTGGGAATGTCCTTACTCTGCTAACTCTTCCTCTGATTAGTCACTTTGTCTGACATTCACTCTGACTCATCTCAGTTGTCACTTTTTGTGTGACACTGGCTCCTTCTGAGTTCTGCTTCCTGTGTCTGCTTCCACTGTTTTTTTCTAGGGATTAAAGGCATGGACTGTCATTTCCATCTGAATGCTGGGATTAAATGTGTCTTCCATCCAGACCACACAGGCCCCTGAAATGTAAACCCTGGCTTTCACATAGGGCTATTCCTCTACAATTGTCACTTATTAGCATGAAGAGATACTGCCAAATATCTTATTTGTATTATGTTGTAAATTTATGAAGTATTTGATAATTGTGATTTGACTCATATGGAAATTCAAAGTAAAATTAACCTATCACTCCTTTAATTTTTAATTATGCAATTATTTTATTGAAAGCAGTAAGAAATAAAAGTAACATTAGCTATATAATGTCAGAAATCAATTAAAACATTATTTACTGTACAAGTAATTATGGTTTTGATCTCCATTTATCTTACTGTAAAACTATATTATCAAGATACATAATTATGTATATTAATAATTCATTATATAAAGTGGGAGATGCAGGGAACAGCTAAATTAAGGAAACCACAGATCCCAGCAGGGCTCATTTTTAATAATGTAATAACTTTCAATGTCAAGAGCATGGTTTCTGCCTTTCTATGCAGATCGTTTATGGCTTTGATTATAGATTACAATCTAATTTATGATTTTCCAACACAACTGCTATTTTTTTATTTAAAATTTACAAAGAATGTCTTTAGGGCCCAGTCTTATGGAGTTCTGGAATGCATTAAATTATAACAAGTTGTTTGAGATGATCTCTAGCTGCCATATTTTGAGCAGCCTTGGTTATAGCATATATAACAGAGCTGTTCATTACATCAGTGGGGGATCGTAAAACTTCTTGTGCTATTTTAGGAACATGCTCCCTTCCTGAGCATTTCTGAAGGATCATGACATACTCAGACAGACCTGGTGTCAGAATTTGAACCTTTCCATCATTAACAAAATGTTACATATCTAAGCTTCAACTTTCACAATAAGGATAAAGTTTAAAAATTGTTATACAAGTTATGGTGGTCCAGGCAAAGCATATGGGCTTGTCTATGGAGGTACGAGAAGTAATAACAAGTTGCAATACACCAGAAAAATAGGTTTTAATATGTATTATATTTTCAATTGTTATTTATAAATACATAAATTTAGAGATCCAAGGATACAGGAATTCATATATAATAACTACATTTAGTTTGCTTTTTTAAAGAAGGTACTTGTATATGCACAGAAATAAACATGAAAATAATGAGAGTACATTTAATAAACTTGAGGTGAAAATATATTATTGAAATTAATTGGCACAAATAGTTTATAAATGTTCCTGAATGTAAATATTTCTTAAGGTTACATATAACTGCCCTAGTTGCAAATAAATTTTTTAAATCTGGAAATTTATCTGTTATCTGTAGGAATTAAATGAAAGTGTGTTTCCAACAATGTACAATAGTGAATTCTGTCTATAAGCATGATGCAACAACTTTTAAAACTCCAAACTTATACAATAAACAGTTTATTCTAATTTTAATTTTGTTAAATCTATTAAAATAATTGTGGTATACTTAGCACAGTGTGTGCAAATTATCAGGCATAAAATTATTAAGCTGATTAATGTTTTCTTTAGCCTTGTGATCTCTGTAACCAACAGAAAATATATTAACTCAGAGAACATATCCTTAATTTGGCAATGAAGGAAGAGTAATCTACTGCATTCCCAGAGGAATAGAAACACACACCATTTCCCATAACATTTTCACTTAATTTTCTTCTTTTAATGACTTTCTCTGAAAGTCTTTCTCTTGGCAAAAATTAAGCTCAGTACAGCAAGCTGGAGTTATTTCTCATTTTCTCAGAATGATTAAACACATATTCCTAGTAAGGTAAGCTTTTCATTACACCCATTTAAAAAATAAGACTTTAAGCAAATAAGTGTATTACTGATTTCAGTTTTGAGGTCAATGAATTTAGTGGACTCAAATATAAAAAATTCTTGCAAGCTTAAATACAGCCAACAAGATTTTCTGGAGTCTAAATATTAATAAAAATGAACAAAAGAAAACCATATCTACTTCTGTATTATTTATTCATCTAGCCATTGACCTATTAATGCCAGTTCAAAGAAAAACATTATATTCTCCAATTACTTGCATATATTATCAGTGCCCATATTTTACACTTCTTTATTTAACTTATCATCTTGATATTTACATTTGAAATTGTATTATATTATACTCAATATATTTCATATCAAATATTATTTAGTTCTTAAATCTATTGTTATTTGTGAAGACAAGACTGAAGTACTTCTGAATTAATATGAAGCAATGTAATACATTTAAAACTTTTCAACATAGATGATAGATTGAAATACAAGCCTAAAGAAAAATTACATCACCAAGAACATGGTTGACTTTTTCTTACATCAGGCCTAAAGGATAGGAGGTTCTCAATCATCCTAATGCTGTACCCCTTTAATACAGTTCCTCATGTTTTAGTGACACTCAACCATAAAATTATTTTGATTACGACTTCATAGCTATAATTTTGCTACTGTTATAAATATGAATCTTAACATAAATATCTGATATGCTGATGGTCTTATGGGACCTTATGAAGGATCTTTTGATCCCCAAAGTGTCATGACCCACAGGTTAAGAACTTCTGGAATGCTGTCTGAATCTATTCTTAATCACTTATACATCAAATGATGACATTAACATATTCAAAATTTTGACTTCACATTTCTTTTATTTTATATTTACTTACAGAAAGCACAGAATTAATTGCTGTACATATAGTTATGTGTTCATACCTTTTTCAGTATTGATACATTATAATTATTTTTTCATCCTTTGAAGTTACATTATATATTTGTAATATTCACATTTAGAAATTGGATAAGAATACTGTTAAGAAACAAGAAAATACTCATCCTAGATAGACAAAGAAATAATAGGATCTATGGCATCTATCAAAAAGGAAACATCTGCCACTTGTGAGAGTACAGGTTTGGATTGCCCACAGCTAGATATTAGTGTAATATCCAGTCATTTGGGACACAAGAAAGTGACAGTAGACTACATATAACTTCTTCATAATCATTTGTCTACAACTCATTAAGTTATGTTCTTTGGGAAAAAAAAACAAAAACAGATTGTTCTAAGTAAGAGGTAGTTTAGTCTAGACACCACATCTTTTAATCATGGACTCAGATAATGGCTTGGCCATTAAGAGAGAGTAAATATGTTTTTAATGTAAATTTAACTTCCTGTTTGTGTTTATATGTCCATTATTTCTTTCAAATGCTTAAATGCTTTTATATAAGAGAATTGAAATGTAAACTTATAAATAATTAAATGTTTATCAGATTTTTCTACATCAACATCTGTAGTGAAGCATTTATTGTCAATTTAATAATATGAATTATGAATGAAGGCACCATATTGGCTGCTAACATTTATATTGCAATTATCTTGCATGGATGAGTTGTAATTAGTTAAAAATGTACTGTCTGAAATTATTTGTGATTATGTCTGAAACAATGTAAATCCTTATTTGAGTAATAGGGTACTTTGAAAATTATTTTATTTACATTGAAGGATGCAATGTTAAATAATTCCAAGAGATGATACCTGATAATGTAGTTGTATTTTTCTGTTTAAGAGTTCTCAAAATGTTTTTTTTTTTTTAATTTTAAGACTAACCTATGCATGGTGAGGTCATTAATGTTATACATAAGTAAGACTATGATATAACTAAAAAATAGCAAGTTTAATGAAAAATTTGAAACTATGAGTTAGGGATAATTGAGAATACAGTATATCAACTGAGTCTTGATCATAGTTTTCACATTGTATGTCAGACATTTTTAGTTAAATTAATATATTCACTTTAGATAAAACTGATGTATGTTTTTTTCTTAAGTGTTTCAGGCCCAGGGTCATCTATTCATTACCTTTAGTTTAAAAAGTCCTGGCAATTCCAAAGGCAAAGGTTAACATGCACACTTAAAAAGTTACCAGTGAATAATTGCTAACATGTAAGTTCCCAAAGACTCTAGTGGATAATAGTTGGTACACTGAATTGCATAGTCAATTTTTCTGTTAATGGCCAATACATGTACTCCCAAAGACACATAGATCACTCCAGTGTAAAGCATGATTTTTTATTACTAGACATAACGCCATCAATACTTGTGGATATAACAGAAGCTGAAGTTATTTGATTATTTTCATTGTATAATTTAAATTTTTCTTGTCTTGCTGTTTAATATAAGCAGCTAGAAACATTCATTAAAGAAAATCTGAAGTAAGAACAAAACTAAAGATGAATAGTACAACATTTAGATCAACTTGTGGATGAAACATTCAACATTTCTTGAGAAGTAGAGTCATTTTACATGGGTTGATGAATTTCAGAATTAAATCTAGCAATACTCTTTTGTGATTAATAGACTGTTCCTTAGCCTAGCCAAACCTGAGTTTCTTGGTAAAAACAATTAAGTCAGGCATCAAGACAAACTAAGAATTAAACAGAAATTATTTGAAAAGTTGAATCCAAGTGTGTCAAAGTATTTTATTCAAATAAATAAAACTCATGAAAGTATGTGCTTTTATGGTTCATAATAAATAGCATAATTATAATTCTCAGAAATGGACAATTTTCACATTCAGATGTAGCGATGTCCTTTGGGGAATATAAATTTGCATACTACTGAGCAAGATTGTGTTAAGAAATGTTATTAGGCTTACATGTACATGTTCAACCTTATTATGAACATAATTTTGTATAACTCATTTGATTAGGTTATTAAGAGAAAAATATACTTTTACTCTCCCCAGATACTAGGACAGAAAGACCTCTCTATCTATCAGATCCTTTTGTTAAACAAGCAAACCTGGCTGAATTTCCAAGAAAGGCAAATTTTTTTTCACACTAGTCTAATAAAACAAAATTATTTTTAATACTTATATATACGCTCAGATTCAGAGAGAAATATTTAATCCTAGACACAGTGTGGAGCTGGACATAATATATGTTTAAGCATCTCATTAATCATTAAGGAACATTAATAGTTTTAATCAAGGCATATCTTCTTTCCATTCACTTACATTATAGTTTTAAATCTGTAAATAAAAGATAACTTTTCAAGATTTCCTGTAGAGTATATTGTAAGACTAAATTATTCTCATTTTAGTTTTTTATTTCCTATATTACTAGTAAAAGTTAATTATAATTTTTCATTAATTTTCTTTCCTTTTTTTTATGTTTCTGAGACAGGGTTTCTCTGTTGTAACTCTGGCTATCCTGGAACTCACTTTGTAGACCAGGCTGGCCTAAAACTCGCACAGATATCTGCCTGCCTCTGCTTCTCAAGTGCAAGGATTAAAGAAATGCACCATCGCCTGGCTACATTGACTTTCCTTATGATTTCTGTTGAATCTTGTATCCAATATTGAATTTTTAAAGGATACAGGCCTATAGATGTTTATATTTTCCTAATTTTTTCTCACAGTGTCTTTAGAATGTGCCTTTGTGTTTGTGTGTATGTGTGTGTGTGTGTGTGTGTGTGTGTGTGTATGAGAGAGAGAGAATTGTATTTTGTATAAATAATTTTAAATAAATATAATTTAAATAATAATTTAAATAAATAAATAAAAATTAAAAATAAAATTTTATCAGTATGTGTAGGATGAAGTTATATTACCCAATAAAGGTTAGGACAATATTCAAAATCATGATATTTTGGGGTTTTTTTTATTTCCTTTAACTAACCATAGTATAATTTTTTAATCTTTTTCCCAAATAGCTGGTAATCTTCATTATTATCAATTTTTGTTCCATATATTTTATAGAGAATATTTTTGAGTGTTAAGAAAACACTCATTACTGTCTCAAAATTACTATTTAAGTCAGGTAATAAAAAGGGCAAACAAACTTTATCAAGACACATTGTGCTTAAGTATGATTAAGTAGATTAAACACAATTGTTTTTGAGAGGCACTAGGACTCAATTTTATTTTGCTACTAGTGTATGTGCAGGTACACATGTGTCACGGTTCACGAGTGGAACCGTGGAAGGGTCAGCTTTCAAGAAAGAGATTTCTCCTTCCACCAGCAGTTTTAGGGATCAACTCTGGCCATAAGGCTTGAACATCAAATGTTTTTACCTTCACAGTCTTCCTGCCTCTCTCAAAACATATTTTACCAAAATGTTGTATAGCCTTTTTTATGCTCAAAGCAATTTTAGATTTTGCCATTTATTTGAGGACCTTAATGAAGCCGAGTCTATGTAAATTCATCAAACAATTTACCTCTGCCAATCAGTATTCTAATAAATCCTTCAATATATTTGCAAAACTCCATAATTCTTCCCAATGCTGAGAGTGACAGTGTGTTCTTTGACAGGAATAGAGGAATGGACATGAAAGCAGAGGCAATAGCCTCTATTTAAGTTAAATATATTCATGTGTAGAAATACTACAGGAGAAATAATTAAAATAATATCTAGCTATCTAAAGCTACTTACTCCAAATTATCAATGAATATATTTTCCAACTTACAATTTTTATTCAGGAAAATACTAATTAAGTACAGAAAAATTTTGGAAACTGCCTTTTCTTACACATTTTTCCTTTGATAGTCATGTTTTTTCTTAAAAGTTTGAGAGAAATGATTTTTGTAAATTGTCATATTTCTTAGTGTCAAAAACAATAATTTTGTCTATATTACTGTATATGTATTTGCACAAATGGCAAATGTTATTGATGCATACCTTGTATTGCCTTAAGATTACATGTGTTACAAAATATTATTTTCTTCTGAATTGACAGCAGTTATTATGCAGTGCTAGGCATCAAAAACAAAAGATAAATTTTTTAATATAATTTTTTAGGCATAACAGTACAAATGCTTTGTATCTACATGTTAATTGCTTTTATGTGTTTACTAGTATAATTTGCAAATAAAATAACAGTTTTGTATCATTTGCATGCATAACTTGTTTTCTTTGATCTCCCTCCTTAAAATTTCTTCTGCTTCCCCAGCCTCTTTTCTCACCATCACAAATAGTTCCCTTTCTTACTTTCATTTTACTTTATGTTCATTATAAGATTTTTCTTCAGCTTTATAGTGTGTCCTTTGTTTGACTGGTAACATCTAGTCTATTGGTGACTCTTCTGTTTCTATGATAAACTCTCCTCAAAAATAAAGAAAGAAGGATTTATTTTGACTCACAGTTCTATGACTCAGCCGAAGTCTGTGGGACGGACACACAGCTAAGTGGGTCTGAGGGCACTTGTGACCTCAGACTCTCATTCTGAAAAATTGGAAGGAATCTGGCGCCTCCCATCTGCCTCACTGACACAAACCACAGCAAAACTCTACCCCCTTCCAAAGGCAGGCCAGCCAACAATTTGGCAGAGTTGCTTACCTAGATTTTCAACTAAAGCCCTGTTACCTAGAAAATGCCCAAAGCATTCTAGGATACAAATGGGGCTATTCCAGTATCCCTGTCTTAATCAATGGCTCCTGTCCCTGGGTACCAAAGCTATTCCCTTGCCTTTACCCTATAAATGTAATCACGCTTACTTCAATAAACTAAGAGAAGTTTCTCTGACAATACCTCCCAGAACTCTACCTGTTCCAAGTGGCTCATAGGTCTCCAATCTAAAATGGGATGGGTGCACGCTGAGAACTACCACACTGTCCCACACAGCTTCCCACACCCAGAGCGGAATCATTGCCGGTGGGTGGTGGAGCCACCTCAAGGGATCAGGAGGACATGGGCAGGATGGTCAATTTTTTTTTATTTTAATTTTAATTTTAATTTTTATTTTTATTACAACAGAAGTAAAGGGCCAGGACTTTAGAAGCCAATCACATTCCGTTCAGGCAAGAAGAAGAGAGCAATGAATGTCAATGCTCAGTTCACTCTCTATATATTTATATAATCCAGAAACCCAGCCTAGGGAATGTTACCACCACATTTGGGACCAATAGTCTCTCTTCAATCAAAATACTTATGAAAATCCATAATGGGTATGCCTAGAAGCTAACCTAGCCTAGATTATCCCTTATAGGTATACCGAGGGGATTACCTCCTTGGTGATTCTGGATTTTATCAAATTGACAGTTAAACCCAACCATAATATTAGATAAAACTTTATAATAGATAAAACTTTAAAAATATGTAAAATAAAATGAGATCATATTTAAATACTTAAAAAAATTACATCAATTTAATGTCTACGTTTTAGCTCTAACTAAAAAAATAAAATCTCCTCTTTAGAGTTATTCCAGTATCTTTAAATGAAATTGAGGATAGAAAAGATAATGGTGTTTTTGTTCTGAAGGTTGGTACTCTACTGATATCACCACAGAAGTAAATTAGAAACTGTGATTATTTTTAAGAAATGCCCCAATGTAAGTAACATTAGTATTCTTTCTTTTTCTTTCTTTCTCTCTTTCTTTCTCTTTCTTTCTTTCTTTCTTTCTTTCTTTCTTTCTTTCTTTCTTTCTTTCTTTCTTTCTTTCCTTCCTTCCTATCTTCTTTCTTTTCTTTCTTTTTTATTTTAGGAAAAGAATTGAATAATTTCAGTCAATGTTCATCATTCCCACATCCTGAATATAAATCCTGTAAAACAGGAAAAGCAGGGAGTCAGGGATGTTCTTGCATCCAGTAGAAACATTCCTGCCTTAAATGAAAAGAACTCATGGATCTACTGTGCTGGTCAATCAATGATCACAAAATGTTCTCAAGAATGAATTTCATGGACAACCAAGGATAAGATTCAGAAAGGAGTAAAAGAAGCAAGCAGAAATCCAGTGCAGTAAGTACAGGCCCCAAGGATAGGTTGTTAGGACATTTTTTTAGTTTTTTATTTTTTTTATTTTTTTTATCTAGAGGTTAACAAAGCTTTACTGAGGTTAGGCACAGTGTTGGACAACATCATCAGTCCAATTGGCACATCTAGGATGTGTTCATGTACTCTTCAATCTATGTGTCTCCCCTGCAGTTTGTGGCACATTCGCCATTGTCAATGAAGTATTTGTTCATGCATAACTCCCAAAAAGTTCATTAAGTTTCTATGTAAAAGAAGAGAAAATATAAAAAGAAAATAGAATACAAATCATTGTACTTAAATCTTTTTGTAGTATTTTTTATCTCAAGCCAGAGAATATTCCTGGCCTCTGGTCAAGGAGGAACAAGTTGTCATGAACATGAAACAGAGTGGTCTATGGTCAAGATTCTTGTCCTAAACTTGATTACTGTTTTGTTCATCTGTTTTTCTGTTTGACTGTTTCCTTCCCCCTAGTGACCTCTTATCTTAAAGAAAATGAGCTTTTTATTCCTACTAATGTCTAGGAAGATGCTAGGATACATGAAAGTCAGCATTCATGATTAACCAAAAGAAGTAAGACAGAAAAGAACAATATAAAATACAGTACCCAGGACTCCATTCCTGTAGATTATAGCTTTTAAGCTTACCTTTAGGTATTTATGATGTTTCATTCATAAATGTTAAGAAATGAAGCCAGATCCTCTCAAATATATCCACTAGATACATTTAAACTGGGATATGATCATATATTTATTTAAATTTTGAAAGTATCTTTTATGTATATGAATTCTAGTATTTGAACACAGGATAGTAATATGCTCATTTTTTTAAATTAAAGTTTGTTTTTTGTTTTCATAATAGAAAAGACTGATCCTTTTGAATAGTTGTATCTTAAAAGAGTATCAGGTCTTTTGAAAACAAACACAACTCTTATTCCAAAGGGATAGTTATGTTTTATATTTCATTTTTGGTTTTGTTTTTCTATACAAAATACAGTTACAAAGACCTGGGGACTGGGATTCAGATTATGTGGAATACATGATTCCACATGTAGACAAATACAGGGATGTTTTATATTCATAGGACAAAATAAACACATACTTCAAGACATACAATAAATACATTGTTGTAGACATCAGGTAGAAAGTTCACAGAAAGATGAGTAAATGTCTGCTACAATGGTGATGTGAGATTCTGGGCTTTAGAACTAGTGGAGGCTAGTAGTTTGATATATATATATATATATATATATATATATATATATATATATATATATGTGTGTGTGTGTGTGTATATATATATATACACACACACACACATATATATGTATATATATAGAATTTAATTTTTTTATTTTTATTTATTTATTTATTTAATAGACACAAAGGATTTATTTAATATATTTAAAATATTTATTTAATAGACATGAAGGATTTTTCTCAAGGAAAGACAATAAGAACAGGAGATAGAATATGGCCACCTAGGGCAGAGAACTTTAAAGCACCAGTCTCAAGAATATCCATGCAGGAATCCACGAATATCAGAAGACAGCTCAGGTTTATGTTTCTTTTGTTAGCCCCTAAGTGTGTACCTATGAGTAGAAGCTCCACCTAAGTTTGTGGCTGAAATAGAGAGGAGGCTCTTGGACATCTGGTTGGGCCAACTGACTGATCAAGTCAGCTGCCTCACCATGCTTCATCTAAGTTTCCACCATAACTCCATTACAAAGACCACAAAAAGCACATGGATGGTGGCATATTTCGTGGGATCACTCCTGATATATGCAGGAGCTAAAATCCCCATTTCTCTCTCTTTTTCTCTTAAGCATCTACCTTTTAATCTACAATAAACTTCTCTATCACTCTTTGAAGTCTATGAATTTCATTCTTTGAATTCCCTAAACAAGATCCCCAAAACATTGGCGTTCTTTCTGTAGCTTTTGTGGCAGTCTAGTTCTAGGGCCTAAGATTCTTCCAAACACTTGTTTGATTCCAAAGCACCCCAATATCCCTGTACCTGTAATGTGGACGTTAATAGCTGTTAAAGACAGTCAAAGATAATTTTGGGTTCTTATTTGCAACAGTTCAACCCTGTAATCAGGAAATTCTATTCAATCATTGACCCTTATAGAATCTTTAACATAAATTTGACTTTTGGGGAGTTTTGAATTTCACATCACAGATCTAATTTATTGTTAGTAGAGATTGTATTGTTCATTGTGAAACTGAATGAAATAGGCTTACTGATAGGTGAATTTGAATTCAGTAAGTACAACCAAGTGATAAAAGGGCAAGCAAAGATTTGTCACTTGTACAAATAAGAACAATGAGGATAACCCCAAAGCATTACCTTAGCTAATAAAAGAAGCAAAGGGTTTTACTGGGAAAGTAATGCATATTCTATTCATAATGAATTGACTTATCATCACAGGTATGGTTGGGCACACTCCTAGCACATGCAGATTATGATCATGGATCTTCATACATTACGTGCTCAGAAATGCTGGGCGTGAAAGCCTCTGGAGCAGGGCATTTAGCATGATAATGGTTTTATAATTATCAAAATCACTCTCAGTCACCCAGAAGACTCAAAATCATTTTGCTTTTGCTTAATTTCTTGTGGTTTTTCTCTGGGGCTTCTTTTTTGAAAGAACAATTTGAAGAAATGTTGGGAGACATGTAAAAGGGCAGCAGAGGGAAGGATCATTCCATAGTCCTAAATCCATAACTTTACTCTGTGCATTCTTTTTATTATAACACACACACACACACATACACACACACACACACACAATCACTCCCCACCTGTTTTCACAATTCTGAATTTGACATTTGTATGATAGTATTCACTTTGTAAAACTACAAAAAAAAAGTCTAAATGCAAACCTGTCAAATATGTTCTCACTAATTAAAAAGGCCAATTACATTTTAAGAGTTAGCAGAGATTTCTTTTTAAAAAATATTTAATAGAACTGAATTATCTTGCCTCTCGGTTTAGATACAATGATTATAACAAACAGCTCACTGTGTGCCCAGTATATGTGAGACTGCAAATTTGAGTCTTAGCTCTTAAGAATATTCAGTGCAGCTTGATAAATCTTGCCCATGAAAATAAAAGGTTTACTGAAGGGCAGAAGAGAGGGTTTCCCTTTTGAAGAACAGTAGTTGATTGTGCTTTGAACCTATCCTCAGGGATCTTTGTTTGAAATGTTAATTAGAATAACTGGTTTAGCAAGGATTAGGACAAGAGCTAAACAGAACTGACAGCAAGTTATCCTCTGCTGGGAATCAGTTCTGTTTCAGTGACTGCTAAGCTGTGAAAGTCGATTAAATCACTGCGTCCCAGGCAGGAGAAAAATGCTTCAAAATATAAATAACACCATTTCTCACACACATTTCTCTCTTGAAAAAGAAAGCTTTAAGATTTAAAATATTTGTACTTCAGAAACTGAACACAACAGTATATTAAGATATGGTCATTTTATTATTTCTTTAGGTCTTGGTAAACTTGCAAATGAATTTGTATAGATTAGGATGTATAAGCAATGTTCGATCAGCATATGTCCTAAGAAGTGATTAGCCAAATCAAGGTAATTACCATTCATCATCTGAGAACAGGTCATATCTACTTTACTCAAAAGACCTGATGCAGTTGGTGTCAGACGGTTTATTTTGATAAATTGATAAATATTATCACATAAAACTACTACAATATATCTATAGAGATGGCACTATCTAAATTGCTAACCATAAAAGTCAAAAAGTGTTGTTTACTCTCTCTCCCTCTTCCTGCTTCCCTCCTGGCACGTGGCTCTGCTACCAGCTGCTTAGCTTAGCCCCTAAGAAGGAAAGCACAGGGTGTGTGTCAATATATCCAGGCGGGTCCCAGTTTGGAGGACTAAGAGCCAATGAGAATGAATCAGACTCTTACAAGAGGTTGTCAGGGGAGCATATCTGTCATTTATTAAAGCAAGGATACAGGCAGAGGAGGGTTTTTGGTACCTAGGGATGGTAGCCATTGGTTAAGACAAGGATACTGGAATAGTCTCATTTGTGTGTGGAGCTTGCAAAGGCACCTTCTGCATAAGGTGTGGTCCCACAGGGAAAAGAAGAATACACTTTATCAGTAAATGAACTAAGTCCTAGGCTTCCAGCTACAGCACAGATAAGCACCAACCAATCTACATTCCTTTGCTAATGACCTTCTGCGAAGCAGGCAGTATTTAATATTTAGTTGGGTTCTGGCCAGGGCTAAGAGAAGTGGGGAGCAACCAAACTCCTACTACTCTCAGGGTGAGAAAATCCAGGGTTCAAGACACACTTGGACCTACTCTTAGCTTTAGAACAGCCCCACAAGATAAGCAATTCTTAATATTTAATCACCAATTAATTCCATAAGAATTGTTAAGGAGCTGATATTATCTAACTCTTAAAAGTGTAAGTCTTGGGCCTTTGACCTTGTGGGATTCCTACCCTCAGAAATATTTTTTTTTTGTAGTATCATGTCATACATTCTTTGGTGGTAGAAGAAAGGTGATACAAATAAGTATACAAATACTAACAAATAACTGGGAAGGCAATAGTAAAAAATTAAAGGTGTTAACATGGTAAAGAAAATAGAAAATCTGAGTAACGATGAATAATGAGAATAGAGAAAAAAGTTTTAGAATGTACTGTAGTTAATAGACCTACCAGTATTAGATAGCTCCTATCCACTTATCCATAGGAATCAGAGTTACTTTACAACTGAAATCCATATATGCCCATGTATATCCTAGAATGATTCATAGAAGCCAAGTTATAGAATCAGTCTACGTGTTTACTAAAGAATAAATGGATAAAGAAAATCAGGCATATATATGCAATGGAGTATTACTTACCATAAGCAAGAATTAAGTAGCGTCATTTGCAGAAAAATGGATGGAAAAAGAGATCATCAATGTAGCAAATGAGTAGGATGCAATAAAATTTATAAAATATGTTCTTCTTAAGGTGGAAGAGACAAAGTGAAAGTGGAAGGAGCTACAGAAGAGGAGGAAACTGACTAAGCATGAATGACTTCGATAATAAGGGTGGAATATGATGAAAGTTTGATAATATATGCCAAATATGTTACAGCACACAGCATTTTAACATGCTGATAAAACACACAGAAGAAAGAAATGAAAGAACAGAAGAAATAAAGAAAGAATGTAAGAAAGAAAGGTTGTAGACAAGGAAGAATCATGTTTTTCAATTATGGGTCATGACTGTTTATTATAAACAATTAAATCTGGCATAAATCAATTTAAGGACAGAGAAACAGTAAAGAAAACTTAAATTATATTGAGGTAGCATGGAGCTCTAAAAGTTACGGGAATTAAATGACATTTTACATATCTCATGAAAGTCGAGTTATAATTTGTAATTTAGAAAATAAAAATTAACTAAAATAATATTAAAATATAAAAATTTAAAGAACAAAAGCAAAGTACAGTGATTAAAGATACAACTTTGGAATGTCTGAATTAAGCTAGTATAAAAAATACCCATTTGTTTGAAAAAGATAGGCAGGGTGAGAGTGGAAAATGTATAGACTTCTATGATGCCAAATATGAGTGTAATTTCTTTTAAACTTATTCTTTATCCTCATTTTATCTGTACTATTTTTTGTCCTACTTGGTAGATGAATCTTAGTTAAGAGGAACGTATGAAGGATTTTCTTCGAAAAGGGCAGTTTGGCCATGTTAAATAAAAGTAAAAACTGTGGACAACCACAGGTAAAGTAGTTCCTAGTCTCAACTCTATAATCTCTCCTTACTGAGAGAAAGAAATCTCACCGTGTGGTTAGAAATCATGTAGCACTTCAAGGCAATAAGTTGCTAAGCATTTGCAGTACTCAAGTCCTAGAAGGGAACAAGTGTTAAGATGAGAGGTTAAGAGTGTGTAGGAGGAAGAAAGTTTATTATAGCAAGTTACATTACATGAGCTTCTGATTTCACTATTTCTTGATGTAGAAAGAAGGGTCATTAAGCTAATGAGATTAATATTAGAGATAAAATGTAAAGTTGTATGTAGCTACTGAATGCTAACTAAAAATAAGCATTCGGAAGTAATTTATAAGCTTGAAGTTGGAAAATATTTGACTACGAATGCAAAGTTTTGATTATAATTTGCATAAGCCAAATATCTTAATAACTTGTTGGAAGACAGATTATTAAGAGATATAAATACAGATTTTAAAAATGGAATGCAGTGCTATATTAACAATGATAGCTGTAGAAAAGTACAAGAGAAGCTGAATAAACACTGAGCTTTGTCTTATGCACAGAGCAAATCTACAGAAATAATAAAATATTAGTGAATGAATGAATGACAACCTATAAAAATAACTAGAATCAACTAGAATTGCAGGTTGATAAACATGCATTAATTTTTTTGGCTAAGGGGACAACAAAGTTTCTCACATTGAGAATTACTTGAAACTCTTCCACAGACAATATTCCTGCCATGATCCAGGGATTTGAAATATAGACTCAGTCCAAGAAAGCAAGGTGCTATTGTATTGGCAAGATGGGTTTAGATTTCTGATTCTTATCTACATTCATTGTATTTCACTGTTCTATATCAAGATTCCCTGTAAAACATGTATTATATGTACGTAGAATGTTGATCATGGAAAATAATCATAAATGTTCAAATGGGAGGTATATGATACAATCTTTTAAAATGTTTTTAAATAAAAACACATATGTGTCTGTGGGAGAGAGGTGAAATATTTATTGAGTTCTTGACTTGGTGTCCTCAGAGTGCATGATGTTTAAGCCTTTCACAAATCAAGTTCTTATAAAAGACAGTATCTTTTAGTAATATATGGTAGTACTCAAGCCATGTGCTTTCATAAAAATATGACTCTGGGAAATGGACACAGTAAGACTTGAGTGGGAAATGAAGAGTCAAGACAGTATATGCCTAAAAAGTTATACCATTAGACAGGGTCTGAACTGTGAGTCTTACTGAGTTGAGATTAAGTTCCAGATATGAGATATATCATAGATAACCATCATCTACCTATCTATCTTATAAATGTATATAAATATATATCATTTATAGATATTACATATTCATAGGACTATAAATATTTTCTGATGCAATTAGGATGAAATTTTCAAACTAAATTTATTTACTAGTAATAAAACAATTTTACTTGATGTACCTACATAATACAATTCTAAGAGTTTATCGAGGACTGCAATTTGGGGCTTTTATTTTAATATTCTTATTATCATTTCTATGTGAACATTTCTAATATATGTGTATATATACACTCATACATACGCACACATACGCACAAGTACAAACACACATATGCACACTTACTCACATACCCAGGAATGCACATGGATTTGTGATATAAAGCACATGTCAGAGTTAGAATAAAATCTTGGTGTTGATCTTCACATTCTATAGTGTTTGAAAGAGTTTTTTTTACTGTTTTCAACAGTGAATGATAGGCTTACTAACTGTTGAGCTGGGTCTTTTGGATTTGCCCTCACCTCCTTACTCTGGCAGTGCTTAAATAATGAAGAAACAAAAACTTGCATTCAATTCAGATACATTTGTCATGTGACTTTAATGTAAAAATGTCCTCAATTTGTCCCCATCTTGGTACTAACATCCACTATGAGATACATTGAAAATTGTTGTAATATGGCAGTTTATGAGATATTCCTTAATCTGTTTGTACTTTGTCATCTCATGAACAACCATGTTATGATCTGAGTACTGAGTCTTTTTTGTGGTTCTCCTGTCATCAATTCAGAAGAAAACTTAAGGTTTCAATGTCCTCAGAAGGCTTAATACTGATTATATTAGTCAGGGGCCTCTAAATGAACAAATCAGATAGAGTGAACATACACACATCTATGGGGACTGCCTAGGTTTAATATTGGCTTACAGGCTATGATTGGGGTAGTCAAACAATGGCTTATTATTATTGCTTAATATATTCATTCTTGGTTTCATCAGAAAATTTAACATAGCTGCTTAGAATTTATGAATTTAATATATTCTCATTGTGAAAATGGATAATTTAAAATGTATGTTTAACACATTCATAAGAATAATAGTTGCATAGCATTACCTGTTATATCTATCAGGAATGTATTACACTTTTATAGGACATGAAATGTGCATTATCTTGGGAATTTAGTGGTAAGAGCAATTGTATACTTAAACAAAAATATGTATGAGTTCATGTAACTATCTGATATTAGTGAAAGTATTTTAAAGTGATTCCAGAGAAGTATAGTCCTTACCATTCATCAAGGAAACATATGTTTGCAGTAGAGAGAAACATGTTTAGAAAATGATACCAATCAAAATGAACAGTAGTGGTTCCTAGTCCCAATGAATATATCTACAATACAACTGCTTCATCTAAGGCTAAGGGATCATTGCAGAAGAAGGTGCAGGAAAAAGTGTAAGAGGAAGAGTGTGCTATAAGATTGTGTCTCCTAGAAATGTCAGCAGCTGTCAGCACCATAAATTCTTATCAAATGACTACATAAACTTGAGAAAAAAACAAAAATAAGCACATAAATTGCTAATATGAACTGTAGAAAGATCACAATGCCTCAATTCCACAAAAAGAACTGCAGATAATTGAGGAATGTTGAGAACTGGAAAATTAGTCTTCAGCTGGAAAGAACATACCAATTGAATATCTAATACCAAAGGGTAAGCCATGAAATGGTCAATCATAGCAAACTAGTAGAGCCTTGGATTCTTGCCATAGAAAATCTTACCCATAGAAAGTTGAGAGTGATTTAAACCACAAAGATAATCAAAGACTTATAAGGCATCTACTATATGAGCACATATTAATATAAATACAGCTACAGATGCATACAAGTAGCACTATACAGACTCAGACTCAGGATGTATTTATGTATTTATATATATATATATATATATATATATATGTATGTATTTATACACATATATATATTTGTAATGACAAATATTGTAAAAAAGGGAAGCATGAATTTGAAAATTAAAAATGGAGTATATAGAAAGATTTGGTGGGAGGAACGACAAATGAGATATGAATTATTTATTATTCTAATCTAATTCACTACCAGGGATGGCAGCTATTTAGTCAGAGTGGCTCAGCCAGCAGTAAGTCGCAGAGGTTGATTAGATTGTACAGAGACTGAAGCGTTCCAGTTCTAGACTCAACATTACATTGTATGGAGACCAAAATACTCCAAGACTCCAGCACTGGGAGCAGTGATTGGATTAATCAAAGAATAAAAACCTTGAACCTGAATCAATAGCTACAATTAACTGGCATATATGTATGTATATATACATATATACATATATATATATATACATATATACATATATACATATATATATGCCGTGTGAGTACATCTATATATATATTCACGTAGTCATCATTTCAACAATCTGTTTTCATATGGAACAAGTCAGTAAGCTCTACATATCTTATGATACTCATTCACTGGGCTATGACTACATGTTGTGGCTCAAGATTGATAATCCACAGCTGTGCTTCATATTAGAGTCATCTATCAGGTACCACTGGCCTTTTAGTCACAGTTTTCTTTTGTAGAATGTCCATGCTCCTTTATAAGGTTAGATAAATGAATGTACTATTTTCTCTATTTATAATGATTGCTTAAATACTTTTCAGAGAGAAATATTGCAATTGCAGTATAAATAGTAGGTATTATAAAATTAAGTGCACTCATAATTCTAGTTTTACAAAATAAACACATCCATCTAACACAAGTTAAATTCATACCAATTATCAGATCCCTGAGGGACAACTTTTGTGCCTTTTGTCATTCTTTGTTTCCCTCCATGATCAAAGCCCCTGTTCTGAGGGTTATTGACTTTCATGAGTAAAAAAAAAAGAGGGATTATTTAATTATACAAATATGCACTATGCAATTATTAAATGATTTTCTTTGTAAGAACTCTAGAAGTAAATTCTACTCACTATTATTCCTATTAAATCTTTTGTTATTGAAAAATCAATGGTACCCATCCCCTTCAGTGCCTGCATTAGGTCATCTGTGACTCCATAGTCATTGGGTTCCTTATTCCTTGAGGGCTGTAATTGCTGTGTAAATAAAACTAGATTCCTGAGTTCAGAAAACAAATTTTAAATGCAAATTGGATATAGTAGGTGGCATCATGAAATATTTAAATATGTGCACATAGACACACACACACACACATACTCATACATACAACACGAATTCCTCCTTTAGAAACCTTGTTTTAAAAGTGGTTGTGGAATCAGACAGAATTATATGAGTAGCTGTCCTCATTTTATAGTTTTGAGTTAATATATCCTAGGATTTCTTGGATTCCATAATCATGTGAGTTATTTCCTGGAATGAATTTCTATATTGCATTTATAAGTCCTTCTGGTTCTGTTTCTCTGAAGAACAATCAATAATATAGAGATTAACTACTAAAATAGAAGAAAAAAAGCTTTCATTAATATTGTATCAGTTTTTTAAAACCAAAAGGATTATAACACAAATTTACTTATCCCATGATTGTAATCTTCTACACTTTAACAATATTTATTACATTTTAAATTAACTAGTTGTGTGTATATGCACGTGTTCCATCATGTATGCTCATGGAGGTTAGAGGACAAATTATAGAAGTTGGTTCTCTCCTGAGATGTGAATGTCTGATTTGAAACCAGTTCATAATGCTTGGTAACAATCTTCTTTACCCACTGAGCCAGTATGCCAGTCCATGTTCTGCACTTTTTATTGGATATGTTAGCATTTTGTCTACAAGGTTTGCTTCTTCAAGACATATAACACTTGACTACTAGCTATGTATAATGAAAGAAAATGGCAGGGTAGATATTAAAATTATGTCAAAATTTATCCAGTGTTATTACTTACTATGTATTTCTTTATTCTGTTAAATAAAAATTAATTTCCAATTTTGAATCTGCATGAAAGACTTCTGTAAGTATAAGGCAGTATGAAGAGCCAAGAAGACAATAAAATATAAAATTGACTTAGTCATTTAGGAATCCCCAGAGTCATCCAAAATAATACAGACTACGACGCTTGATTTTGGTTGTCCCAAACAATTAAAGGTTACGCTATATTGCTGAAGACATCACATGCTTTGGTTTCAGGACATAGAGAAGTCTCTAACTAACTGGCCAGGAACCTCTGGCTATCTTTTATGGCAGTGCTGGAAGGTGCTATGCAGCCTGCTGAGGTGGGGGAGATATCAGTATTGTTATCCATCACTCTTCCATCAATGCTACAGTACAGACCTACCACTCAAGATATGCCCAGAGATGTAATAAAGGAAAGACTATTTGTGAGGTAGTTAATTTTTAAGAAAATTATTATTATTGTGTTTAAGTCTAGACTAAAGATCAGATTTATGCCCTGGTACTGTAAACGAAACTCATGGCTTTGAAAGTCATAAATTGTAGGAGTGAACATATTGATATTGTTTTTCATAAATGTTCCTGTGAAATTGCTTTCTAAACATTCATGTTTATATTTAGAGATTTGTGCTGCTCTCACTCTAGGTTAAAGAAGCTTCTTACTGCACAGGATAGGGATTATTTCAGAGACACCTAACTGCTTAAAGTGCTGAGAATTAGTCACTGTAAATTCTCAGCCGCATAAAGAACATCTATATCAACTAACCCTCCTTCTAAGGCTCAGGTAAAATCACAGAAGTGGAGGGAGGAAAGTATAAGAGATAGAGCATAAGGAAGAGTACTAGGAAACAAGCAGGGTGGGGGTGGTGGGGTTGAAAATTCTTTGCTCATTAGTTAATTGGTTGGTAGCCAATGCAGATGAACCCAAGGTGATTTGCATATGAACAGAGTTATTTAGAATATCTGTTCTCTACCTGTCAGTCATGACCCCTTTGCAATTTGAAAGACACTTTTTCAAAGGAGTCACCTATGACCATCTGCCTATCAGATATTTATGTTAAGATTCATAAAAGCAGCAAAATTACAATTATGAAGTACCAACAAAATAATTTTATGGTTGGGGGGTCACCACAGCCTGAGGAACTGTATTAAAGGGTCACAGCATTAGGAAGATTGAGAACTACTGTTTTGGACTCAGTAAAGTGAGTCTAGAAACAAAACATAGAACAGAACATAAGAGTTTAAAAACAAGCAGAACAAAACCAGAGGAAATCAACTTGGGAGATGTGAGAAGGTTAATCCTAAAAAAAGAGTTTGAGAAAGTGAGTGGAGGATGTCAGTAGAACGATATTGTGAATAAATGTATGAATTTGTCAGATTTTTAAAAATGGATTAAGAATCAATCTTGCCTATATTCTGTGTTTAAAAATAATAGTTGACAACCAAAAGTCCTTGATAAAATAATGCTATGTTCTATTATCAAATGGGTATATTTTTTCATGAAATTCATAAAAGTTGTAGATCACCAAGTGAAATAAAGTATACACAGTGTTTTGTAGGCTTTTGACATTAAGCAGCATAAAACAACATGTAGAGGAATAGCTCTGTGTGAAAGCTAAATTCTACATTCCATGGGCTACATTCAAGGTTGGAATGTAGAAACACCTTTAAACATTCAGAAAGCAGTGATAGTTCATGCCTTTAATCCCTTGAAAAAACACTGGAAGCAGACACAGGAAGCAGAACTCAGAAGGAATCAGTGTCACACAGAAAGTGATATCTGAGATGAGTCAGAGTGAATGGCAGACAAAGTGACTAATCAGAGGAAGAGTTAGCAGAGTAAGGACATGCCCCACTCTCTCAAAAAGATGGGCTCTCAACACAGTTAAGGAGAATTACATAGGAGTTACACAGTAGCCATCACTTAAGGACAGTCAATTAACAGAGTAAATTGAAAAGTAAGTTGCAGAAGAGTTACAGAAGTTGAGACTGAAGTAAATTACAGAAAAATTACGGAGTCAGTTACAGAGGCAGAATGAAGCAGTGAGAATTCAGGAAAAGCCACAGAGCATCAGAAGACGCAGCTTGACAGAAGAAGCACAGAACAGAGACTGAATTGAACTAGAAAAATAATTGTTCAGAAGGAGCTAATCAGAATGACTCAGTTAGCAGTAGGTCTCATAAGGCTAAGGCTGAAGTCTTTTAGGTCCTGGGCTAGCAGTTTAAACTTTCTAGATTTTATGAAGGCTAAAGCATTCCAGTTCAAGGATTAAGACTAGATTGAAAACAGGACAAACTGCTTTCAAGGGCTCCAGGGCTCTGGGAAAGGACCAGTGATTTAGTTAGATAAAAGAATAAATGGGCTTGAATTTGAATCTTTATCAACAACAATGTTAAGTTGTTTTGGTGATGTCAGAACAGGTGCACCTTATATCTGTCCTGAGTCCCAGTAAAATTAGGAAGTCCTCGATCTCCTAGTATAATACTCCTTCGCCCCTGCCCCCACACTCTGCTTCAGATGTTCTAAATTGTAAAAAGAAGCATCATTAATATCATTATCAACTGTGTTTAGTATGATATGCAAAAATCTCTTTGCGATTTTCATTTTAACTCTAATATTGTCAGAAATTAAGTAATGGAAGAAGCTCACTGATAGTGTCATTGTTGACACTGAATCATCAGATAAATGGCATGTCAGTTCCCATCTCTATTCCTGAATGCCAGGAAAAGAGTGTCAGCTACTCAGACCTAATAACTTACTGTTATGTTAGCTTAGTGAATGGAAGAATTTTCATAGGAAATACATATGAAATTAAAATTTTAAGATGTAGACACTTTTCATGAGACCAATTATTAAAGAGCACCACGCAGTAATTCTTTCCATATTTGGTAAAACAGAGGATGACAACCGAAGACAATTCTAAGTGAGTATCAGTTCTCTGTTCTGTTAACACATTCAATGTAAAAATACAATTAAACCACACTACATCCAGAATCAATGATATCCTTAGGCCCGTGTATACTCTGCATCTTGGCTACTGACATAACTAAGTTATATTTCAAAATTACTGCTCATATAGTAGTATTTCTTTATTTTGTTACAGTTTTTCTGTAAATGATATAGGTAAATTCTATCAAAATTGTAGTTCCTCCTTACAGTTTTGAAAGCATTTAGTAAAAGTGATACCATGCAGTCATGTAGGGATAGTACTATGAGTGTGTGTGTGTGTGTGTGTGCGCGTGTGTATGTACAATATTGTAGTATTAGAAAAAATAATATAATGAGTTATACCAAGTAGGCAGAGTGTTAGTTTGAAAATGCAGATGCTGTGGGCCAACTTGACATCTGGATCAGTGGTTATATATAATAGGAATCCAAATTTGGACAGTAGGGCTTATTTCTGTGCAATATTACAATCTTTAAATTTCACTGAGATGGTGGCCTAGCACAGAGGGACTACTAAAGTTTTTTGAGAGGATAGGGATAATGATCACAGTTAAAGTATGTTACTCTTTTGAGAAACATAAAGAAAAAAAAACCAAAACCCTTAATGTGGCTATGAAATTAAATAGTCATGATAGCAATAGAAGGCTGATAGTAATTATTTAGGGATTTACAGAGATGCATGAATGTCAAAGGCCTTGTACACAGAATATAAAATGTTTCTCCTCCCCTATATATAGAAGGCACACTAAAGTATGACTAAATAATCACATCTTTTAGGATATGATAATGAATTACCCTTACATAGTTTGTGTGTGTGTGTGTGTGTGTGTGTGTGTGTGTGTGTGTGTGTGTTTGTGTGTGTGTATAGTGACATAAAAAATTTTCACTTATAAAGCATTTACAATTTTAATTGGAAGAATACTAACATATGAGGGTATTATATTATTTTATTTATTTTTGAACCAACTGGTATGGACAAGTTAAATGCCTTAGAAACAAATATTTAAAATATAGGACTACAATAAGAATAATACTTGAGTTTATAAAATTCAAAGTTTTTGTCAATAACTTAATATTTGAATAAGGTACCTATAATTATTTAAAAATGAAACCATGTTCTATGCAAGAGAATGAAAAAAAAAGTGAGAAAAGTGTGTTAGCAATATGAGTTCAGTGCCATATCCAAGAATGGAAGGGATTAAAAGGAGAAAATAGGCTTAGAAAAATTAAATTATCTGTCAGGCAGAACTGCAGGAAAACAAACAGGCTATTCATGTAAGAATTTGTAAGATTAAAATCTCAACTATTGCTCATCATATACTGATAAAAGACAAAATTTAGTAATTTAGTAGTTCCTGTATGAAAGATATTTTAAATGATACTAGATTATATTTTCAAATGAAAGTTGTAACAGCATTGTCCTATGTACCAGGATGATATGGAAAATATTTCACAGGCTCACAGGATGGCTCAGCAAATAAACTCACTTGCTGCCAAGTATTCATAACCAAAATTTGATTCCATATACATACATAGTGGCTCTCATAAACTGCTCTAGGACATGTGTGTACACCCAACATGAGTAAGTAAGTAAAAAGAGAAAGAAGGAAAGGGAGAAACTACTAAGAAAGTGATTTGTAAGGGAGAAAGGAAGGAAGGAAGGAAGGAAGGAAGGAAGGAAGGAAGGAAGGAAGGAAGGAAGGAAGGGAAGAAAGAAAGAAAGAAAGAAAGAAAGAAAGAAAGAAAGAAAGAAAGAAAGAAAGAAAGAAAAAAGAAAGAGGAAAACTTTTGTTTCACAAATTCCAACCAGGAAAGCTTCTACTAGGCTGTACAAGCATAAAATCATTATAATATATTGAATTATAGGAAGAAAGAGGTACATCCCAAAATGCAAAGGTAGCTGCAATATTACTACATGTGTTTGATGTCATTGAAAAAAATAATATAATTTCTGAATTGCATTACAAACATATGACCAAGTGTCAGCTGAGTATGTGTGACTTTTTAAGGATTCAGAAATATTAGGGGATGTTCTATCACTATAAGATAACATGAGGAAGTCTTCTCTTCCCAGATGAGGCCAATGAAGTTTATGACAAAGAAAGCATCACCTATGAGGAAGCCCACAATCTCTAGGAGGGATGGAATTGTGATGTACCAGGACACCCCTGCTGCCTTATCTTTGAAAGACAGTCTGGATCCTCTGGGTAGAGAAGGAACAAGAGTAACAAGTAGCTTGGAGGGGTTTTAAAGTGTTATGAGTCATTTACTTGAAAGTTCCCTCTCTCTATTGTTTTTCAAAATTAGTAGTAGATTGTAGCCACTGTGTGCCTTTTCCATCACTGTAAATTCCATGGGTAGGCTGAGAGGATGAGTTAAGTGGTATGATCCTTGTGAGGGAATATGTGTAATTAGCGCGTTAATGACATCATGGATTAGCGTGTGGATTTTCTTATTCAGTGTGTTTTAAATAAATTCTATCAAGTCTAATCACACATAATATTAAATACCTTGTCTTGGATCTTATAATACTTTCTCTTGCTTGTTTCCTTCCTTCCTTCCTTCCTTCCTTCCTTCCTTCCTTCCTTCCTTCCTTCCTTCCTTCCTTTCTCTCTCTCTCTCTCTCTCTCTCTCTCTCTCTCACCCCCCTCGCTTTCTTTCTTTCGTTCTTATTTTAATTGTTTCTGTCTTCAGGAAAAATTCCCAGAACACGGTTAGCTTCTCTGGAATGGGTAACGGTAGTAAAATGGGAAGCAGAGAAAGAACAACAACAAAAACCTAGTCCACACCTGACATGGAAAACTGGGGCAAAGATTCTGTTGGCTGTTTCATAGAACCGCTAAACAAGTTTGAGTTCTGCAGGAGCCATTTTCGAAAACCATGGGACTCAAGAGGTTAAGTTTCCTGTCTAAGCTACAAATAGATATGGTGCCACATAGAGAGACATTCACCAGATTCATCTTTTTTACAAATCACTTTCTTAGTAGTTTCACGATTCATCAATACAGCACATTTTTATGCTTGTTATTTTGTTTAAACTACTAAGGATTTTTGAGGACTAGGGAAAACCACAAAGAATGGCAAAGCCCAGACTGCTAATAAATCTTCCAAATATTTATTGTCATCTTGTAAATTCTACACCTGCATCATCTTAACACTTGGCTGCTTTGATTTTTTTCTTAAAAAAAAAAACACAAATAGCCAATAGCACGCAATGTTCAAGGGAATTATAGCCAAAACAAAATGTATTACTGTTTATTACCTGAGTAACAGTGAAAAAAACCCAGAAGAAAAAACCATGAATTGGATGTCATTTTTAGTACAAAACAGAAACACTAAGAAAGGGTGTCTCTTGGTATTTTATTCATTTGCTGAAAAAGTAGGTTTTATCCCATTATGCCTTCAGTAATATTTTAATTTCTATCAGAACTGGGAAATAAATGTCGAGAATTTTAAATTATTTTATTGATAATTTCATTACTTTTAAGGGAGATTTTTCTTTTGAAAATTGACTTACAGTTTTATTCGAAGAATAATCATAATGACTGTTTCTCGTCTGTTTAAAAATAAAATCTAAAAGTGAGTGATAGATATACTTTCCATTTAACTTTTTAATTAAGATCATTTGTTTTGTTTTATTGCTATTGAGAATATAGTGGACCACTGGACAATGGTACAGGCTCCTTCTTTTAGCTGAATTCACTTAAGAACCGTAGATGCTTTCAAAGAGATACATTGTACAGCGGTTGATTTAAAATATTCCTAGGTTTCTCTCAATTATTTCATATCGATCCATGTCCACACACATAGGGGTGCATACATAGCCCTCCCACAATGTTAAAATGATGAGGACTCCCTCTTGTGTATAATAGGGCCATGAAGTTCAATGAGACGGAAAAGACTTATTATACTTCATACGATTCTGCTGCAAATAATATGAAACAGTCAGTATTTAATGGGAATTGTATAGCACACTATTAGGACATGACTGACAGAGAGGGAGTTAATTTTTCATACTGCTGCCTACTCCAAGGCAATATTGTACAATATTCCATTTGAAAAATCAATTTGTCTATCTAGAAATTTGTCTTTGTTTGTTTTCTGTTTCTGTGATAGATGCCATGAACAAAGGCAACCTGGGGGATATAAGATTTATTTGATGTGTAGATTATTGTCCATCACTGCAGGGTGCTAAGGTAAAAAGCACAGGAAAGGATCCCGCATGCAGGAACAGAATTTTGGTGGAATGCTGCTTACTGGGTTACTTTCCTGGGTTGACTTAATTCCCATTTTTACACAGCTCTGGATCACTTCTCACAGATAGCACCACCAGCAATGAGTAGGACCATGTTCTATGGATCATCAATCAAGAAAATGTACTGCAACTGTGGTCATGGACCAATCTGTTGGAAGCAATTCTTCAGTTGACGTTCACTCTACCTAAATGAGTCATGTTGTCAAGATTAGCCATCACAAACCTATTCCTGTCAACTTGATAAATATATCACTGTTTGACAATAGCCTTACCTTTATTGTTTGTCTGCTAGATCTCATATTCATGTCATAAAATAAAACAGTACAAATGTAAAGTTTCCATCACCTACAAAAACACCTAATACTTTATAAGTACACATTTTCTTTAAAATTCAAGATTATATTATGTTAAAAGATGTTCTAATGTTTTAATAAGAGTCCATCATTGAATTTTCCAATGCTCTTTATTAATTACAAGCCATGTCACGTCTCAGGGAATCCAATAGCCGGCCAACTAGGCAGAGGCTTCATTCCATCATCATCTCTTGCTTCTCCCTCCATCTATTCTCCTTTTTCCTCTTCCCTGCTTCTACCTTAGATCCTTTAATCTTTTTCCCCAGCCACCTCTCCTCATCCAGGCCTTCATTATAACACAATAGTATCTTAGTAGACTCAGCTGTGGGTGATCTGAGTCTTCTCTGATCACCTGGCCTCCAGACCTTTGATCATGATGGGTCACCTTCAACTGTAAACAGTTCTATCTGTGGAGATCTCAGCAGAGCTAGCGCAAGGGTATGAATAGGTAGGAAGCAAGGCCTGCATCCACTGCAAGGCATCTGGCTTCACAGCTACAAGGCATCAAAGCCCTTTTACAAACCAAAACAGTACACAGGAGTAAAATATCCCACAACAATGTTAACTGTGAGAACATATAGAATAAAAAGTACACAAATTAAATGGTTTATTATTTCAATAAGGAAAAACCAGGACACAGTAACAATCAGATCAAAACTAAACCAAAATTCAATGGTATAAGATCAAAGCCAAGCAAGTGGCACTCACTCATAATTTTTTGGGCTCCAAAGGATTTGGGAAGTTATATTTGTATACTCTACTGTATATATATATATAACACATATATAACTTGTTGGCATGCTCTACTTACACTTGCTGCCTTCCTTGGTTTTGTCATTCCACTGTCCTAACATGTCTAATCCACAGCAACTGGTGCTTAACTTTCTTTGATGGCTTCTTATTCTCTTCTGGGTGGACTCCAACCATGCTATGAGATGTCAAGCCTCAGCTTCTAACCATTAACCCTTTAATCCAGTGGTTTCTATTGCAGCTGTGGCTCCAGCTGCATCACCTGGCAATTACTGACCTCAAAATACCAGATACACTTTTCTTCTAGGAAAGACGTCCTTAAATCAAATCTGAAAATATTTGGTTACCTTCCCAACAAGTGTGCCATTGTTAAACTAGTAAGAATTTATCATGAAGCCATGGTGGTCCATGCCCTTAGTCCCTGAACTTAGGAGACAGAGACAGGCATTTCTCTGTGAGTTCCAGGCCAGCAGAGTGAGATCTAGAACAGAGTTACAAGAGAAACCCTGTTTTAAACAGCAACAACAAAAAATTATTATGTACCAGGTTGATATTTTAGTACTTAGAAACTAGAGCTGGGTAATATTACCAATGTCTGTCTCCCCAAGAAGCCTACATAGAAACTTCTGGTACGACAAATGCTAGCTACTGAAGTGGAAGCTTCCTGACAAGCTACATGTTTTGTTATCTATGTACTGTATTCCAAGCATGTGGTGTCTTCATCAATAGGGTTTACCTTCTAGTTCTTGATGTGTGACCAAGGAAAATAGCAAAAGCAAAAGTGCACATTATTTTTTTGGAGAGGGCTCTGTCAGCACCTAGACTAACAAGTCATAGGGAGAAATTCCACACACCTGGTGCTTTGGATTTAGAAAAAGAAATGTGACTTCCTACAAAAACTTTATCCATCTATGCCAGGTTCCTTTGTTTTCAGAGTTTTAAAAACTGATTAACTAAAGGAAGATAGAGAGATTGCTCACTCTTTATGAGCACTAGCAGAAGATTAGAGTTTGCTTAATAGCACCAGATTGTAGTTCATAACTGTCTGTCACTCCAATTTCAGAGGAACTGATGCCCTGTTCTGATATTTATTTAAACCAGGAACATATGAAAAAACAAAACAAAGCAAACAAAAACAAAACAAAACAAAAAACAAAAATCCCCACTTACACACATGTAATAAAAATAAAAATTAAATATCTTAATCACTTTATAATTTAGCAGGCTTCTATGTGTTTTCCTTGCTAGCTTTTTTTTTTTTTTTCAAATCTATCCTATCCCTCCAGTCTCAGATTCCTCCATCAACATCAGTATTGCTGTTTAAAACTTTCCAGATTAGTATTTTCTTTTCACTACTTTGCTCAATAATTTGGCAATTAATCTACCTCAAGATCCAGTTATACTACCCACAGGCATATACCAAAGGAATCTACATCCTCCTACACAGTCACTTTCTAATTCATGCTCATTGATGTTCTAGTCACAATAGACAGAAATTTGAAACAACCTAAATGTCTATCAACAGATGAGTTGATGATAAAAAGTTGTATATTTACACAGTGGAATATTATTCAGCTGTTTAAAAAAAAAGCAAATAAATGAAATCAGGAAATCCACAGTAAATGGATGGAGCTAGAAAAACAAATCATCCTGAGATAACTTACAGCCAAAAGACAAAAATAGTTTGCATTCTTTTATATGTAGATGTTAACTCAAGGTTTGGATAGCCATGCTGCAATCTGTACAATCACAATGGATAGGTACGGCATAAGGGACTATGTGGGAAGGGAGAATCTCCCAATGTAAGGGAAATAGAATATAGTTAAGAAGAAACAGAGAGGGTAATGGAACAGGACACTACTTCTTATATTCAGATTTTATATATATTCTAATATTTGAATGTTTTTATTTTTGTCCAGTAAAAATGAAAGGAAAGAAATACATAATGATTTTCAGAGCTACAATAGCAATGAAATTCATGTTCTAAAAATTCAAAGCACGAATCTTGTTGAAAACATTTCATTTTAGTTTCTTAATGGCAAAAGCACAAAAGTTTTACCAGTTTAAGAACCAGATGGTGACACTGGAAAGAGAAACAAGAATGGCATCCGTGTTTGTCCAGCAAGAAAGAAAAATTCTGAAAAGAACTGGTGTAGACATATGTATTTGAATGGAAATGGAGGATTAGAACAATGATAGTCTCCTAGAGTACAGTGAAGCTAGAGAGACATTGTTTGGACAGACATCTAACAATGTTGTCTGTTTATGAATAAGTTACCAATCTGGGCTTTGAGGAATATATTCCAGTTTAGAGAGAAAAGCATTCTAGGAAGAAGTGAGACTAAGAAAGCTTTTAAAATGCTAAATTCCTGTGGAATGAACTCTTCACAGTGTGCATATGGACCCATATACGACAAGACAAGTGAGTCTAAGGTATGTGGTGATTCCAAAAATTGCCAGTTGCACAAGGATCATCCAGAGAGAGGTTGCTGCGTTGCAAGGTTTGAAATTTGTCAAGATGTCAAAAAAGTCAAGAAATGAGATACGAGTCTGTTTTATATAGCTTCTGAAATCTACATATTTTCATCATTAGCTATGATTTCATATACTTAATATACAGTAATTTTTCTGTAGTATAATTTTAGAAATTAACTCGTTTCTCTTTAGCAATATGTTTTAACATGTAAAAGGCAGGATAACATTTTCACTGAGGCTATCAAGTAAACTCTCTAGCCCAAATCGTATGTTTTCCTTAAAGAATGATCCCACATTTGCTTCTCCAAATATTAAGTACGTATGTGACTTTAAACTACCACATGTAAATTTAGTTTTGTTTGGTTAAAATGTTAATGTTTTCCTAATAAAGTGGAATTTTAAGCATAAGATACCAACTTGCCTTTCAATTATTTCAGTTTTTATTCTTTTCAAATCCTTCACAGTTAGATCAATTAAATGTCCTGATAAACTAATAAGTAACTTTCATTAGGACTCCTATTTAATATTAATATAAAATGTTACTTTGTCATTATCAAGTTGTTCAGTAGAGATATGGATTCCTTTAATCAGAATTATTAATTGATACTTAGTGGGCGGATACCCTGTCAGTGTGAACTTCTGTCTTCATATGGAAAATTGTCAGTAGAAGGTGTTGGGCAAATGAGCTAGTCTAAGAGGAGAGAACTCTTATGCTATTGCTGAACAATTGATTTAAGTCTTTAGCATAAAAGTTGATTCTGAATCTTACAGAAGACCCAGGGAAACACACAGCTTCTCTTTAAAGTTACTCCAGAGGGTCTTGCCTGAGTCCTCTGCAGTCACTGGAATCAATAAACATTTTAAAATAGGAAGTTATTAACATTGTTATAATCACTGTGATTTATTCTCTAATTGCAATTCTTCAATTACTTTTGTACTTACCTCTCTTGTTCTGTGATCTCTGGTTTACAGTTCCAGCATTTAATCAAACACCTTAATAATTAAGAGATGATACAAAATGGGAAATTCTCAGCATGCTGCAAACATATTCGGTCTGGTGTGGTATTTGATCATGTCATTGATTGGGAGAGAAGATATGATACACTCTATGTAGTTAAAAAATGAGGAATTGATGTCATTGGAACTATGCAGAGTATTGGTTGCTGTGATCCTGACACCATTCATAGCATCAAGATCAGAGAACTGTTACAGAACTCTGTGGCCTTGGTTTTGAAGTCAGAAGGCTAGAATTTTACCACTGCCTTGCTCTCTCACATTCTGTTTCTCAAAAAGATGAGGTATTTGATTTATGAAGTCAAAATCCTCATGGGAACAAATACATATTATGAAAACCAAATAATATCTCATATTCTCCCATGGTTTATATTGTTAAATAGTTAATATCACAAAAATGCCTTGTGAATGTTTTCTATCAGCTCTTTGATAAATGAGAAACTAAAGATAATTCAATTATTATAATATGTACATGTATTGATAAACAGAATTTCATATTCTATAGGTATTCTGCATGAATACCTTTGGTAAATATTAGACATTTTTTTGCTATACTTGATATGTATGAATGTATAACTTAAAAATGTCTAGGATTATGACATTACATTATTTAGTTCTGAGAAAATGGTTTTTGCCAATAATGCAGGTATGTTGATCTGTCTAGTACTCACCTCTGTGTGCTGTTAATGAAGTCTAAAATGCTACTATTTGTATATGGTAAGAAAATTATTTTTCAGAGAATTTCGGTAACTTGCTGATCCTGAAAGATCTCAGTAAGTCCTGGGTAAGAACAAGATCAGTGAGTAACTATGAAAGCCAGGTTTAATGAGGAACAAAAGTATTTTATTTAAAATTCATTAGCTTTGTTTCAATGCATATAAATATACGCTAAAGAAAACTGAGTGATATCCTTTAAGTATAATATGTATGATATTAAAATATATTATTTTGTAATTGTAAGAGCTTTGAATATAGTTTGATATCAACAAAATGTATACTGAATCTTGGAGAATAGTGATTTGTGAGCTGCTGGGACTTGGGGAGATTTTAGCTTTCCTTTTAGGAATGAGTTTGGCTGCACTGTTACAAAGGAAGTGCTGCCACTCCTCTCACTACTTGCTGTATGAATCTAATCAACACTCCCAGGAGCCCTCTCCATATGATACCAACTACCATATTGTGACACCTCACCTGGGAGCAGGCCATAATTCACTCCGTTTGAACTTTCACTCCGTTTGAACTTTCTAAGCAGGAGAATCTTGAGATAACAAAAACCACTTTTCTTTATTCACATCTCAGTGACAGCTCCATTCATTTAGCAAAACAAATCAGATTAAGAAATTACTTATCCTCTTTTGTTTTTGTTTACTCACAATATCACTATCTTAATTAATTCTAATAATGCTTTCGACTGGACAACAAAATACAAAAATGCAAACATAATCCCTTAAAATTCTAGTTTCTGAAAAAAAAACTACTAGGAAATATTTTGCATAAAAATAGTAAAATAAATGTCAAGCAACTAATTATTAGACAAGAAAACGCAAGAGGCAGTTAGAGCTAATTGTGCATCTTGCATAAGGAAAGACTTTTATCTGAGATAATTGGTATCATTCACAATAAAAGTAAAAGGGTCTATTGAGTTTAAAATAATTTTAGTTAGAAATAACAAAACACATGTAAACAAATTTTTGTTATTAATTAGTATGAAATGACATTCTAAAACTAACTACTTTTCTTTCACTTGTTTTTCTATGAGACATTATCTTTATCTTATTTAGCCTAGGCTGGCCTCAAATTTCATATCCTCCCACCTCCACCTCCCAAATGATTTAATTATAGGCGTGTGTCACTTCATTCACTAAAAATTAACTACTTATCTTTCTTGTTTTATTCGGTAAAATATGTGGATTAATTTAAAATGCTTATTTCAGCCTTCTAATAAATTGAAGTTGAGCTGCATATATTTTTATTTTAAAAATAACAACAACAAAAACTAAAACATAAATGGTTCAGAAAGCTATAATTTCATTACTTTGGGAATGTTAAATCTCATTTTAGTTTGAAGGACAAATGATCCCCATAAATATTTAATTATTCTTAGTATACACAAATACCTACACCAGAATTATTTCTGTTTATCTGTGTTCTATGAAAGAGAAACAACATGATATCCTACTAATAGGATGAATGAAGCATACTAATTTGCTTCAGCCCTGGGAGCTCCCTAAATTTACTTTATACTGCTTCTGATTTTCCAAGGCTCTGATATTTACTTTTATTGTACTCTTTGACTATCATCTCCAGGTATTTGTCCATTAAGTCTAATCATATTATATATGATTATTATTATATATAATAATATAATATAATATAATATAATATAATATAATATAATATAATATAATATAATATAATATAATATAATAATATATTATAATTATATTTAACTAAGAAAATATGTAGGCTCAGTCAAGATGCTTTTCCCTTTAATACGTTTGGAAGATATTAATATCCTAAAAGAAAAGTATCATTTTATTTTACCATCTATGCCTGAAAAAATATTTAGCACTGTTATTTTTTGTTGTTGTTGTTGATGTTTTATATGTTTATATTCATATGTACATGTATATGTGTATATATGTATATATTACATGTTTCTAAATTTCAAGAGAATAAAAGACTTTAAATGTTGTGTTACCAATGATATAGCATGACCAAATATAGCAGGCATATACACATTTTAAAATCAAATACTTAAATTTAATTTGAATCTAATTGTTTAGAGTGAAGCTGGGCCTGATGGTATCATGTTAGCTACTGAGGGAGCCGGAGAAGGATAGTCACAAGTTCAAGGCCAACCTATATGTCTTAGTTAAACTCTTCCTCAAAACTTAAAAGTCAAAAGAATGAAGAAAAAAGGAGAGAAGGAAAGCAAGAAGGGCTTGTGAATAGATATTATTTACATATTTTTTTGCAATTTCATATCTATCTGTGAACATAATTTAATAAATAGCAGTTTCTGCCTTTTATCTGTGTGTATAAATTCCTGATTAAAACTTAAATTTCAGATGAGATGCCACATGTGCTTGTAGTCCTTGGTGTATTACATTTGAAATCGAAAAACCTGAGCTGGTTGGACTCTGGGAGTTAGCTCCGCAGACAACCCATGAAAATAGATATCTGTCCTGAACAAAACCTGAAGGTGCATTACTTACATGCAATACATGAGCTCCTGTCCACTGGCTCCGAGTTTTCCAGTTTATCACTGTCAGTTATCTTCCCAGGATTCTTGAGAAGAATGTGTAGTCTGTAGCCTTTGAGAGGGAAGTTCTATATGTGTCTGTTTGGTTCATTTGATCTAGAGTATAGTTTAAGTTTGATTCTTCCCTATTGATTTTCTATCTGGATGATCTATCTACTAATAAAATAGTGAGGTAGTGAGTCTCTTACAGCAATTGGATTACAGTCTAGTCCTCTAAGATATAATTGATATTTACCTTATATATTTGTGTGTTCTAACATTAGTTACATATTTACTTGTAATTGTTACATACTTTTTAAGAAGTAATGCCTTTACAACTATAAAGATTTTTCTTTGTCTCCTAAAGTACTTTAATTGAAGTCTATTTTACCTGAAATATATACAGTATTTCTGTCTTCTTTTATTTTCTATTAGCATGGAGTAACTCTTTTCATTCCTTAATTTTAAATCTTTATGTATTACAGGTAATATGTGATTCTTACAGCCAACATAGTTAGAGAATTATTATAATTTGGTAAACAACTCTGTTCCTATGTTGCATACTTTAACTCATTTATACTCAAGATAATTATTGATAATTAAAGACTTACTATTGCAAATTATTTATTTTCTTGTTTGTAAAAATTCTCTATTTTCCTCTTAATTATACTTTTGATGGTGTTAGGGATTTAATGCATGGTAAAAAATGCTTTTTGTTTTTTGTTGGGGAAGCACAGGGGCAGGAGGATGGAAAATTGAGGAATGGGAAGAGGGGGCTATTGAGATACATTGTCTTAAACTCAAATTATCAATAAAAGTATTATTTTTAAAAGTGTTCCTCTGTAGCACCATTGCTCATTCTCTCTCTCTGTCTCTCTGTCTCTCTCTCATCTGTCTGTCTCTCTCTCTTTTTGATCTAGTGGTTACTGCCATAGATATATTGATTTCTTTATTTATATATTGTAGATCTACTGTAGACTTTTGATTTGTGGTTATCATAAAATATATACAATAATATCATTTTTCTTCAAGATACTCTTTTAATCTATTGTAACTCTAGCTGTCCTGGAACTCACTCTGTAGATTAAGCTGGGATTAAAGGAATGCGCCATCAACACCTTTAATAAATTTTAACAATTAAAAGAAGGCCACACACCCAAGACCAAATAGGTAGCACAAATTAAGCTTATTATTTATTTATTTTTTAATGACACACAGTTGAGTGGGTAAGGAGAGGAGGTGGATGGGTAAATGTTGGGAAAGGAGGATTTATTTTATCAAAAATAAATTGCATTAAATTTCCCAAGAAGTAATACTAAAAAGAAAGAACTAGAGTTAATATGTGATTATCATGCTAGGACATGTGGCTGCCAAAGTCTTCCAGATGCTGGCTTCTACTCTACTGGGATTAGTTTTCTGCACAGTAGGGTCAAGGTAAAATATTATGCTCACTTCTCTTCTTTTCCTGTGTAGAATATGTCTCTCTCAAGGATCCCCTGCCAATGGTCAGATAGATAATGAGAGAAATGATATAAAAGTTTCCTTTCTACCCTCATTAAAGCATATTATCTTATTATTATAATAAACTTAGGTGCTTTGATCCTTCACAGGTTTCTCAATACTTGACAAGTATTTTCATTGGTAGATAATTATTCAAAATATATTTCAGAGAGAAAGATGTCTGGAGAACCTAGTCTGCTGTCTTGCTTTCTATAAATTCTTATCTCCTCAACATGATAAACCATGTCCTGCTGACCTAATGTTGTAAATTTGATGCCTGGGAACCCAGTCCCACGCTAATTTTCTGTAGTTGCTCTTTGAAACAGGATTTTATTAGTGTAAATCAAGTTGTTTCCTGACTGTTGACTTTCCTATCTTAGCCTCTTGAATGATGAGATCACAGGCTTGCACCATTACACCTTGCTTCTGCTTCCTTACTAGCATCAAGCAGCACTCATCTCACTCCCTTAAAACAGTAACAGTAACTCCCTGCTACAAGTAGGTAAGACATGATAGAGCCTTGTCATCACATCTCTTTCCCAACACAAAATCAAACCCAAACTAAAATCAATTTTCTAACCACAATTCCAAAGCGATACTCTTCGTCACCTGTGCATCTCTCTTCAATTCCTAGGTAAAGTCAATTGAATATTACGGTTTCTCTGTGCCAAACTAAAATTTAAAATATTAATGATTTGCCTTAACTTAGAATTTTAGCATTTGGTTTCTAAAATTAAAATTGATACTTTCAAGTATATTAAACTCTAGTTTTCTTGTTATCTACTTAAATGTATGAATCAAGATGTTACAGGTTAGTCCAATTTAACTTAGGAACTGGCATATGTAACTATAATCTTTCTGCTATGTAGCTCTATATAATTTGGCCTCAGGCTTCAGTTCATTACACTTAGTCTCAGTTTAAGAAACCACAATGAATGCTAAAGTCTGTTTTCCTTGTGAACTACAGTTACTAGAAAATAAAAGCCTAACTTCTGTTAATGATTCTATGAGGTTGATTAACTGATTAGAACTTGTAGAAAGCTGGAATTTTTCATATCAAGAACTATATTATCTGGTGCCTTCTTTAGAGTTCTTGAAGGACATCCATAGCTCATCTCTGTATTAGTATTAACAACTTTGAGACTAATAAGTAAAAATCCTTTTGAAATGTACTAAAAGTCACCTAGCTTGCATCGAAGGTTAAGAGTGTCGTCAGATAATAACTGAAGCCTGTACCAGGGATTTCTCCTCTGTTGTAACCAGGCTTACTGATTCTTGCACCAAAGCATTTGTAAAATGTGTTAATTTATGACTTGCTTTTGATCTGTAATTACAAAATCTTCACAAAATTGCTGCCACACTGGAAACCGGTATTTGAGGAAACTTCATTCCATATCACTGGGCTATAAACATTCATATTAGTTCCAAAACAATCTCTCTAGCACTGTGAAATGAGTGCTACTGTCTTTGTGTCAACATTCTCAACTGGCTACTTATAAATTAAGTTATTACATTTTCATGAAGTTTGAACTACACAGACAGACCTAACACTTTAAAAATAAATATTTATGATATAATAAGTGTATGTCTTTTATAAGTAATATGAACACTCCTTTTTATGTAGCACTGTGTACAAGTTTTAAATACTGGAAAAGATGGATTTTATTTTATTTTCTTTATAACTACCAACACTAAGGTGGTGATTCATATTTTACTTCTCTAAAGATTAGTGTCCTCTGCAAGGTGAAAGTTTCAAGGAATTTTAAAATGTTTTGTTTTATTTTTAATTATGTATATTTTTTCAGTATGTGGGTGGATATATGTACATTGAGTGCAGGTGCGCTAAAAGGCCAGAAGAGATCTCTGAGATGAAGTTACAGACAGTTGTGAGCCACCTGATGTAGGTTCCAGGAACCAAAATTAGGTTCTTTGCAAGAGTACTATGTACCCTTAACACAAATCTTGAAATATTTATTCCTAAAATGTGTTTAAATTTTAAATAAATTTGTAGACATAAAATATTAGGAACTTTTTGAATGATGAACCAATGCAAAATATTTGGATGAGCAAAAGTTCTCTGGTTCAGTAAGCTTAACTTCTCTACCATTATTCAAATTTTGTTATATTTGAATATTATATAAAGTGACCATAATATGAAAAAAATGTAAGAACAAAAATTCTAGAGACGTTGAATTCATAATGTAGATGGTAAACTTTTTCTGTATCAATTACTTTTATTTAAATTTCTCCACATACAGTCTTTATAAATCACCAACATTTTATTCTGAAATATGAAATTTAAAATAAAATCTTCTAGATCTAAGACTTTAAATTCTGGCATATTATCTTACGATCCATGTGAATGAGACAAGATTTCTTGACTTTATTGGAATATAGAAAATGTGCATATGATATTTCCTTGGAGTTTTATCCAGCAGAAAATTGATAGTGCTTCCCTACTCATCCGAAAAGAGAAAGGAAACTCAGAAGTCTGCTGTCACTGTATTAATACATCTCAAAATTATTTAGTTCAGTGGGAAGATGTTTAGATGTTTACTATCTTTTTCATTTTTACTTAATATTTCACTCCATGGCATTCAGGAAAGTATGCTATGTTGGTGGCTGAATTGGGCACAGCATGTACAAGAGAAGATTAAGTTGGCTTAACACTAAAACAAATGACTGATGGTAAAGGTGTGCATATACAAAAACTGTATGCAGTGCTATATCTATTTCTTGACTTTAAATTGAACGTTTGTTCTGCTCAGTTTTGTAAGAAGTAAACTAATTTGTGAAAACAAACTTTTGTGAACAGACAAAATGCTCTGCTAAGACATGATTTTTCCTTTGGTTTTGTAGCTACTTGTAAGATCAAAATAGAATATTTTGGTTATATTCTTTTACAGAAATATTTATTACCATACTTCCTTGTTCTGTAAAAATCCAATGATTTTTTTTACATGCTCGGAAAAAAGAAAAGAATATACAATGCTAACTTTCCTGTAAATATGTTTTCTTATTACTTGATATCCAATAAAGTATTAATTTTATTAGTTTACTTGGCACATAATATAGCACAGATTTTTCTTATGAAGTATTCTGGTTCTTAGAACAGAAGGAAAGTAGTCCAATCTTCCTTCACAGTTGGGATAATAAATAAATAATCAGCCTGAAAAAAGTGTGCTGTTTCTCCCTCGGATCCTTTGATGTTCATTTTCTTTCTGAACCAATTGTGTAATACTGTCAATATTGTAAGTCTCATGTTAAATGAGCCTGACTCCTGGGATTATATTAATTGAGTTTTGTGTAAACTGTAAAGTGTTGGAAGTAAGAGTCTTGTCAAACTAAGGAAGGCATTCTTTATTTAAAAGTCTTCATTATATTTTACATACTGTTCAGGAAAGATATCTTCGTGTATAACATAATTGGATTTTTAGAATATTTAATTGCTAAGAAATATTTAGAGTTTTCTCTGAAGTATGTGTGACATCTTTTGTAGAGCTAGAAATATTCATAAATGTGTAAATCATGAGTGCATATTCTAAGAAAAAGCCATAATCCAAGTAAAAGATAAAATCATATTATGTATTATAGTTTATTTATGTATCACTTTGGCTGTGTCACAGTTTATAATAATTCATTAGACCACCACTAAGGTGTAACTATCCTGATCTTTTACCAATGTTTATTATTTAAAATTTATTAATACAGTTAATAAAATGTATAGCTTTATGGTGTTACTTGGCTTTTTTTTTCTGAAATGAAACATTCCTAAATAAATAAAGTGAAATTTCACATGTCTTGAAGTTCATGAAGTTACCAGGCACAAGAAGTACAGGAGGCACACAAGAATCACTGGCCTGGAAACCAACCACCTCTATCCAGGGAGGTGTGGTAGACACATACTGGCGACTCCATGCACCTCTACAACCTGCCTAAGGAACACTGGTCTTTTACCAGCCTTCCTGTACCTCTTCCATACTCCTCTTCAGGTCTGGAGGTCCAACTTGCAATGTTAACCCCACCTATCCGACTCAGCATCCTTAGGTTTGCCTGGATATATGCCTTTCTACATACTTTTTACAATAAGTTCATTTGTATCCAAAATAAAATTTGTTGTGATATAATAGGGATTACACTAAACTTATTGGTCAACTTTAGGCAATATATTTTCTAATGTTATCCCTTAATACTTCACAGTATATCTCTCCACATTTTATGTCTTTATTTTATTCGTCTCTTTTTAAAATTTCAACATACATGATTGTTCATTTTATTTTGATAGATTGATATCCAAATTGTTATTTCATTTGTGAATAGTTTGGAATATTTTTGACAGTTTCTTTGTAAAATTAGAATTATAATTGGTATACTTGTGTTGATCTTATATGTATACCTATAATGCATTTACTTATTAGTTCTAGAACATTTTCTGTGCAAATGTTTTGTTGTTGTTTGTTTTTTGTTAGTTTTTAGTATATAGAAAAAATATATGCATGCTTTTGTTTAAAATTGAGGGGATATATTTTTTCTTTCACTATTACCTCTAATCTTTTAAGACTTTTTAAGGTCACATTTATAAAAATGAGATTTTCCTCTAAAATTAGTTTGTTTAATTCTGAATAATTGAAATTTTTCACATACAATTTTCTGTCAACAATTAATTTTGTCATTATTCTGCTTATGTTGTGAAGGATATTCATTTGTGAACAACAAACTGGCTTATACATCTGCAACAAATGATGTTTTGACACACATTATTATATCATCATTATCATTATTATTTTTATTAATTATTTTATTATTCCTGCTTAAAACATGGTCTTATTGTGTAGTTCTGGATGGCCTGGAGCTCATTATGTAGACCAGGCCGTAGTTGTATATGTAGAGTCACCCAGTTGTCAACACTGGTTCAGAGCAGAGGACAGTTTGTTCTTTTACTAACTAAATCACTGGTTGTTGCCCAGAGCCCTGGAGCCTTAGAACATTTCAGCATCTGTACAATCTAGTCCATCTTTTTGAATTGGAAGGCTTCAGCTGTCATACAATCTAGAACATTTAAATTGCTAGCACAGACCTAGAAGGCTTCAGCCTTAGCCTTCTGGGACCTACTGTTGACTGAACCACTCTGACTAACTGCTTCTGGACTCTTAAGTCTTCTGGTTCAACTTACTCTCTTCTGAGCTTCTTCTGCCTAGCTTTGCTGTGTCTCTGTGTCTCTCACTATTCCATCCTGCCTCTGTCACTGACTGCTCTGCAACTGATTCTTTTTTTACTGACCCTTCAGCTGACTCAATCTTCTGATCCTGTTAACTGACACAAAATCCTATGTAACTCTTCTTAACTGAGCTGAGAGCCTGTTTTTCCTAAAATAGTTGGGCATGCCCTTATTTTGCTAACTCTTCCTCTGATTAGTCACTTTGTATGCCATTCACTCTGACTCATCTCACTTGCCACTTCCTGTGTGACACTGACTCCTTCTGAATTCTGCTTCCTGTATCTGCTTTCACTTTTTCTTTTTTCTAGGGATTAAAGGCATGGACCATCATTGCTTTCTGAATACTGGGTTAAAGGTATGACAACATTCCATCTAGACCACACAAGTCTCTGAATGTAGCCATTGGAATGTAGTACTTAGCTTTCACACAAGGCTATGCTCTACACCAGACTAGCCTTGAATTTGTAGAGATTTACTTGCCTCTGCTTCCTGCATGGTAGGATTAAATGTGTGTGTGTCACCAAAACCAGCTTAGTATAATTATTTTCTTTAGAACATATTGATATTCAATTAGAAGTTCATATCAAATTATATAAAGAATATTGGTATTTAGAATTTATTATTTGAAAGATCTAAACAAACAGATCTTTGAGCATCTATACTGGCACTAGTGAGGTGTATTTAAAGAGGAGTAAACTGTTTTGTCTTGTTCTGAAAAAATGACTAATGATTTATTTAATGAAATTATTGTGTTTGTTATGTCTAATATAATCATATTAGAGATTAGTCTGAGAAAAATTGAGAGCTCAAATAAAGTAATGGGAAAGACTACTTATAATACAAGTGAATATAAATTATTAATAAATTTACAAGATGAAAATTAGTATTGTTGGACTTTTACTATGTATTTTTGCATGATAAATTTTATATATTATTAGTATATATACATATATATTATATTATATGTATCATATCATATGTATGATAAGATATAGCATATACATATATTATATGCATGTATCATCAAATATATGTGGAATAATTTTAGGTATGTCAAATTATAGAATTCTCCTTAGCTCATCAATCTTTTTGTAGAACATCTAAGTTAAGTAACGTTTGTCCTGAGGAAATTAAGTATTGTTTCCGAATCTTTGTAAGACCTTGAGCTCCTGATATCTATATTATAGACTTAAGCTTCCCAAAAGCTCTAACAAGAGTTTTTAACAAAGAAAAGGGATTAAGATGTTTGTTTATTGTATAATATAATACGTCCTTTGCTTTAAATGGCTCTTAATTATTGTCTCTTTTATAAAAAATTATAGACCTGAATTTTTTCTTTTGGCAAATCATATGACTTTATTATGTCAGGAAGTGGTATATTTAAACTTGTTTGTAAAGTTCATTTAAAAGTAATTAATTATATTAAAATATACTTCAATGTTATAATATAACATATGAATTATTATGTAGATGCATACAATTATAAGTATTGATGGGTCATTTTCATTTCTGTTTTAAAGATTTATTTTATTTTAAATTATCTATATGTGGAGGTGTGTATATGGGTTTGTGCTTGTGGATATAGGTACCTGCAGAAGCCAAAACAGAGTTTTGACTTATCTGGAACTATAGATACAGCAACTTGTGAGCAGCATGACTTGAATCCTAGTAACTCATATGGAGTCTTCTAGAATATCAGCAAATATACTTGACCACTGTACCATCTATACAGCTCTTATTTGCATTGTTTCATTGTTTCATAATGCATACAATATTAAAAAATCTCATTTATATGTGTACTGGCTGGTTTTATGTCAACTTGACACAAGCTAGCGTCATCAGAGAGAAAGAAATCTCAGTTAAGAAAATGCTGAAGATCCAGCTGAAGGTATAGTCTTAATTAATGATCAGTTGAGGAAGGCCCAGCTCACGGTGGGTAGTGCTATCCTTGGAATGGTTGTTCTGGGTTCTATAAGAAAGCAGGCTAAGCAAGCTAGTAAGCAGCATCCTTCCCAGGCCTCTGTATCAATTCCTTCCCTGATTGAATTCCTTTACTGACTTCCTTCAGTGATGGACTACAGTGTGGAACTGTTAGCCAAATAAGCAGTTTCCTTCCACACATGATTTTTGGTCATGGTATTTCATCATAGCAGTAGAAACCCTAAGAAAAGTTGGTACCAGGAGTGGAGTATTGCAGTGACAGACATGATCATATATTTGAGAATATAATAGAAGAATTTTGGAACTTTGGATTAGAAAAGACATTGAGTATTGAGAGCTTAATGGATACTGTTGAGGACGTTGATAAATAGGAATGTTGAGAACAGTGCAGAAGATGGAGGCCTGGATTGTGAAGTTTCAGACCGAAATTTAAAGACATTTGTCATGGCTGTTTGCTGTTTTGAATTAAGATTCTGTCATTTTGGCCATCTGGGGCTAAAGAATCAATACGATTAACAAAAGACCAGAATTATTGAAGTGAAATTTTTGTGTTACTGGGCCAATTGATGCTGGTTAGGTGAAGCTAAGAAATTCACTGTGGTTTAGAAGCATCACTGAGGAAAATTTTTCTGGGAAGTATTTCCTGAGATCACAGAGAAGCTGTTTATCAGAGGTTGCCAAGATTTATCTCATGTGTAAGAGTCATCCAGGTGGTACTGGTTTTGAAAGCATGAAGAGGTTCTGGAGAACAGCTGAGGCTTGACACTATGAGAGTCCAGGAGAGGTCACTGATGAAGGTGCAGTTCATTGGCAGTTGAAGACCCAGGACTGAAGGTTTCATGCTAAGAAGCTGAAGCTTGGCACCATGGCAGGCTATTGGTGAAAGTGCAGCCCGGCTGTAGAAGGAGACCCCAGTATTTTGGAGATGCTAGTAGCATGAGATGGCCACAAAGGATAGCAGCAGTGGTAAAGTGGAACCTTCCTGACTTTAAAAGAAAAGCTGCATGAAGAAGGTAGAGCCAGAGAAGTGACTAAGCCCTTTTGAGGAATCCAGAAGAATCTGAGTAGATCCCAGATAGTGGACAGCTGGAGTTTGGCCTTGTTTGATTTGATTGCGACTCTGCCTTGATTCTTCCTTCTTGAAGTAAGAAAGTATTTGATTTATATTTTATTTTACTGGAGCTCACAGTTGAGAATCTTAAAAAACTTTGGATTTTAAAGTGATTGACTATTTTTAAAGGACTATTGTGTGTGTGTGTGTGTGTGTGTGTGTGTGTGTGTGTGTTTCTAGACACAGTTTCTCTGTTGTAGCACAGGCTGTCCTGGAACTGACTCTGTGGACCAGTGGTCGAGTTACCTCTGCCTCCAAAGTGCTGGGATTAAAGGTATGCATCACCACTGCCTGGCAAAAGTACTGAAATTTTAACGTGATTGAATTTGTAAAGACTGTGCAACTTTTAAATTTATTTATGTTTATAATGTTAGATATGAGGGCTAAATAAGAAAGGAAGGGTTGTGGCTTAATAGTGATGTGTTTGTGTGTCAAGCTGACAAGTGGTTGGTTGTATTCTCTGGTTTTAAGTCAACTTGAAAGAAGTTAGAGTCATCAGAGAGGAAAGAGCCTCCATAAGATCCAGCTAAAGGCATTTTCTTAATCAGTAATCAATGGGAAAGGGTCCAGGCCACTGTAGGTAGTGCCATTCCTATGCTTGTAGGTCTGGATTCTATAAGACAGCTGAATAAGCCAGTAAGAAGCACCCCTCAACAACCTTTGAATCAGCTCCTGCCTCCAGTTCCTCTCTTATTTGAGTTTCTGTCCTGACTCCTTTCAGTGATCAACAGCAATATGGAAGTATAAGGCAAACAAACACTTTCCTCTGTAAATTTTTTGGCCATGGTGTTTTGTCACAGCAATAGGAACACTAAGACAATATGTATAACAAAACTTCTACAGAGCTTCATCCCCAGTATTTTAGATTGTAAATTTAAAACATCTAGAAGTTGATAAAATTAACAAAATTTAAAGGGTTAAAAAAGGTACTGAAATTTGTTGATATTTCCTTTCTTATGAAGGTTATATGAATGACTCATCATTTGAAACCACATAGATTCATAGTTCTTATCATATTAAAATGAACTTTAAAGGATTATTTAGCTAAAAGCCAATAAAATTCATTCTAACATTTCCAGGTTTCTTATTGCTTAAACTGTGTTTATCAGCTAGGTGCATAGTAAGAAGTTACATGTATGTACTTTAGATTTTTGACAGTGGAGCTATTTTCCTCCATACACGAAGTAACTCAAAGAGAAAATACATTAGAGTCAAGTCTTGGCTTATAAATGAGTTTTAATTCCTCTTTAGATTTTCAACAGTCACCATTGATTGCCTGAAAACGACATTTTCAGAGGCTGCCAGACTGAGTTTGCACCATTTCCTGCTGGTACTCACCATCTCATTTCTAGGCTTTCAAAATAGTATCGATCTGAATAGTAAGTATCTAATCCCCTGTAATCCCACAATTCAGAACACAATTTTTTTCAATTTAATTTGTACATGGCTTGAAAGAAAATTTATTTTTCCCCATGCATGGACGATTGGAACAAAATCATTGCTGTTAACTCCTCTGCATGCAAATTCTTATAATTGGGATTATAGTAGCAGCCTATTGTGTTTGTTTCCTTTTGTCAGTTTTTTCTTTTTCTACTGAAACAGTTTAAAATTAAGACATCTATGAATAAACCACTACAATGTCAAATTCCATTTTCATCTAAATAACATTTGTCTAGATTCCATGTCAATACATTAACCATTTTTGGAGCATATTGGTTGAAAGAACATCCTTTTTAGGATGAGTCATATCTAACTGGAATGTTCAGCTTTAAAATACCTAGCTATGGTGACTAAGTCTTTGAAATTGGGATGTATCAAATGAGTATGGAGTAAGAAATTAGAATCTATACTATCTATTTAGCTGGATGAATTGGAACTTATGAAAATGTTATTCAAAAATTTTGTTAACTAAGTTACTCAAAAGTAATAAAAGTGGATTGAGGCTTTATAGGCATGATGTACAGGGAGTATAGCTACAGGGAGTAGCTATTGTTCTAGACATGAAAAAAATGATAAGATGTGAAATCAGCAATTTACAGAGATGGTTTAAGGTCCTCAAACTTTGTCTTTGGAGACAGATTGTCTCCTTTGTTGAAGAGTCTAGAAAGAAGACACTGTAAGTGTGTAACACTGGCACTTTAAGAGATACCTTTACACCAGGGCTAACGTCTGTCATATGTGACTGTGAGAATTAGAAAACTTGGAAACAGATTTGACTTCAGTTGCACAAATAAACTCTCTGGAATATTTGATGTGAACTTCAGAAGAACTAGGAGGAAACTGGGAAGCCTCTGCAATCACAGTGGAAAGCAATGAAACTCTTAGAATAACTTCCTTTCACAGCATTCCAATTAGCTAGCTATCAAAGGGAAAAGGAGGGAAAGTGGATATGCAACAACAATTAAAGAAAGAGAGGCCAAGAATACAAAAGAGCAGGGGTGGAACGGTGTAAGGGATTGAAAGGAAAAAATGAAATGATGTGATTATTCTTTAATCTAAGAAAAAAAAAGATAACTTAAAAAAGAAGGGTTCAAGATTGTGGCAGATAGTTTAGTGTCTAAGAATCTGTCACAGTGAGGAAAAAATATTTTTAAACAAATAATACCAGTATAAAGCTTACACATTGTAATATATAACATATTACTACAATTAATATGTGAGGAATATAATTGTCTCTCTCTTACTTTTGATGTGTAATTAAAATATTCCTATATGTTTAAACTATTACATTGTAATGATAGTGGTGGTGGTGGTGACAGTGAGGAAATAGAACATCTTGTCTCTGATGAAAAATATCAGCACCAGGAATGAGAAAGCTGTTCTAGAATTACTAGTCAAAAGAGTCCAAGAGATCCTCAAAACAATATAGGCTATTCTGTTGCCCTTAGCTGTTTCTCAGAATTTAAAGATGAGTGCAAATTTTTGAAGACAACATTAACTTCTGACACAGGACTAGGAAATTTCAGGCTGAGTGTGATATGAAAATATCTTTCCTGAAATCTAGTTCTCATAATACCGGAAGTTCCTATACAGCCTGCCAAAGGAGGAAGCTATTCAATAGTCCTACAGAGCTGTGAGGCCTATATATCACAGCAATGATCAGCTATGAATGGTACCATAAATTTGCAATAGTGGTACTTATATCTTGGTGGTAATCAACAATTCTGTAATTGAACTTAAACCCTGATCAATAGTAGGGATAACATGCCTGGTAGTAGAAGCCTAGTTAAGTACTTATGGCTAGTGAGGTCATGTATCTTAGGGAACTAGTATCACCAGACCATTATACCAGCATAGGTACTCATATTTGACATTATATTCAGGTCTATCATTCCTCATTCCTCATGCAATAGCTGGGGATCATTAAAAGAACCACGACAGTACAAAATCTAGAAAATGATAGATTGCCAGGTGTTCATCCCCAGCAGAACCATTGACAACAAGATTGCTGTACTTATGATCCAGGGAATATTATGGAATAAGAAGAAGAGATTGGAAGAACCAATGAGGAAATCCGTTGTGAGATTGTGTCTCCTAGAAGTGACAAGGAAGTTATACCCACAATACTGCACCACTATAACTGTCTAAACAAGGACCAAATAATGATGATGTCAATTGATATGCTTACTTGGGAGGGGGAAATGTCATGAGACCCCACCCTTCGATGAAGCACTATAAGCAATTAATGGCTACTGGAGAATTCATCTGCTTTAGAAATTTAACATCCTAACTAGATATCCAATGCCAAATGATATGCACTGAAATTCTGCACATATACATGACACTAAATGGACTCAGCAAGTTGTATTGAGAGGGAATTGGGGATGAAAGTCATAGAAGTTGTTAGATTGAGGAGAAGTAGGAGAGGTTGAAGGGCGCAAAAGAATAGAGAAACAATGAGGCTATAGTTTAATTAAGATAAAAAGAAAATACGCATAGCATCATACTAGATACAAAGTAACTCAAAGATAATTTGTGTCCTGTAGGTTCTTCAGCTTCAAACAGTTGTTAATCTTCTTGTGGTATAGTATAGAGAAGTAAATTATTGGAGAGAAACATATTATAATCTTCTAATTAAGTCTAGTAAATCACAGGTCTCATAACCACTACCTCTGAGCTATGACATTCTTAAATGGATCTCAGTAGAATCTTTTTTTTCCTTGTCCCCTGCCTGCTCCTTTCTCTGAGTGAAGTATTCTTTATTTATATCCTTGCAGTTGAGAACTGCTGGATCATCCTTTTCCTTTCTCATCCATGTAAGTGAGGGAAAGAAGGAAGTGATTGGAGTAATGAGGAAGGCAGTGGTGTTCTGGGAAATACCATTTCTCTAGAGCATAAGCTATTTTCTTTTCTATAACAATATGTGTGTTTTACATTTATTTCTTTTCTTCTCTCCTTGCCCTGACCAACAACCTTGGACCCTCATTAAGAGAATCTGGTTATTTTGCCAGAGAGAAAGACAGGGGAGTCTGTAGCCTTCCTGAGAGGCAATGGATTTCTCTCTAAAAATATGGCCAGATTCAGTCTCCTATAAATTGTCAGTATTATCCTTTTGTATTCTTAGCAGATTATACTTTCAAAGGCTTTTCTTGGGTAGTTTTAATTTTTGTGTGTATATGGATTCTTTTGCACTCTCAGATTTATGAAAGGGTGGTTTTCTCTATAAACCCAGTTTTCTCTGTCATTTACCAGAAGTCATGTTTCTATGTAAGAATAGAGAAAAAATTGAGCTCAGCACATTTTAGAGCAAAATCAAGAATCAGCATACTCATTAATAAGATGAGGATAAGAGTCTTCAGCTTCAGGAAGATAACTATAGGAGGAAAGTAAGCCACAAAAGCAAAACAGGAGTTTCTTTGAATGATCTGGTACAGTTTGGACAATTTGGACCAAATACTTAACCTCCCTTAGGATTCTTTCACTGTATTGCCAAATTAGAATGCAACGTGACTGATCTACTGTATATAGTTGAACTAGTTTGGTTCTTTGTTCCTGTGAAAAAATACTAATGAGGGCAACTTGGAGGAGTAAATGATTTATTTATATTGAAGATTCTATAGATGAAATATATACATTGGTGAAGGAAAATATCAAATCCAAAAATATCCTGTCACAAAATATCAAGGTAATCAAGAACACTATGAAAAGACCAAATCTAAGAATAACAGGAATAGAGTAAAGAGAGGATTCTAAGCTTAAAAGCCTAGAAAATATTTTCAGCAAAATCATTGGAGAAAGTTTTCAAACCTAAAGAAATAGATGCCTATAAAGGTGCAAGAAGCATAGAGAACACCCAATAGACTGTACCAGGAAAGAAAGTCCCTTCACCATAGAACAATCAATGCACTAAACATACAGAACAAGAAAAGAATACAAAAAAAAAGAAAAAGAAAAAGTAACATACACAGGCAATCCTGATAAAATTACACCTGACTTCACAATGGAGACACTAAAAGCCAGAAGGGCTTGGTTAGAACTACTACAGACTCTAGGGGAACACAGATGGCAACCTAGCCTACTATTCCCAGTAAAACTTTCAATTACCATAGATGGAGAAAATATTCCATGTTAAATTCAAATTCAAACAATATCTATCTACAAATCTTTCCCCACAGATGACACTAGAAGGAAAAGTCCAATACTTTTTGTACCACCTGCACAGCAATAGTAGAACACAGTGGGCTGGATCTCTCACATCAATCATTAATCAAGAAAATGACCTACATTCTTTATACAAACCAATGAAATGTAAGCATTTTCTCAATTGAGGTTCCTTCTACCCAGATGACTCTAATTTGATCCAACTTGATAAGAACCTAATGATTATGCCAATGTTCCTTATATATATATCCTGAATTGTATTTACTACTCATCATCAGAGAAATTTAATTTAAAAATTAATTTAAATCTTTAGTTACTTTACTTAGTCTTTTGACATGCAATGAAGATAATATGTTTAGCATCTTAAAGTATAATAGACTAATTATACTAAAATATATACTATACTAAAATTAAATATACTAAACATACTAAAGTATATTTCTTTGACTTCCAATGAGCTAGTTATTTTTCGTGATATCTTTTGCATTTAATGTATAATATTTTCTATTCTAAATAAGTGATATTGGAAGTAATGAAAATACAACCAGGAAATTGTGTGATAGTAATACTAATCTCAGTTCTTATCTAGTAACTTCCCCAAATAGATATAAAGTAAATACTCAAAAGTATTTCTATACACATGGATGGATTAAAACACTTAATTATGATACTAAATTTTATTCATTAAACATAAAAATAAATTTCCACTCAGGAATATAGTTTGCTCAAAGTAAAATATGCCAAATGCATGTAATCATAGTTTCCACACCCTCTACTACTCCCAGCTTCTCCCCACTACCTCTTCCATTTAGATCCACATTCTTTTTGTCTTTCATTGAAAAACAAACAAGGTTTTAAAGGATAAGTGGTCATTTTACTGATATATTCCTTTAGTAAAACAATAATCATCTGTTTTAACCTAGATCCTTGGGTTATCTAGTCTTTGGTTCTTGGTCACTCAAGCAGAGTCAAGTATGGATTCTATCTAATGCAAAGGGCCTAATATCAAATCAGGTATTGTTTGATTACTCCTACAGGCTTTGTAAGACAACTGCACTCACATATTTTACAAGAGGGATACATTATAGCTCAAAGGATTTGTGGCAGAGTTGGTGTTTACTTTCTCTTTTGGTAGCCTGCTAAAGTCAAATATCTCTAAAATGCCCTGTTTTATGTATGTTTTGTGTTATTAAAAATCAGATGTTTTACTTTTCTCTTAGTGATTTATGTACTTTCAGCTCAATTAAAATATAATCATACATTTTGTGGATTTTTTTTTATTAAAAGAAAACCAAGTTTTTTTACTTCAAAATCAACTGAATATCAGTTATATTTTTAGTACTCTGGCACACAGAAATGACACACAAAAATATTCTTAACCTGTTAATCCAGTGAGTGACCACTGAATGAACTTATGTAGCTATGAAATATTATCAACACTTTTGAGTAATAATATGTAGGCCACATAGTAGAAAAAGATAAATTTATAGAATATGCAGAATTATTATTGTCCCTCCTAGTACATATAAGATGAAGGCATACCTTCAAGTTGATTTTGTTTTATCGCTATCTCTACTATACAAGAATCAAGATGATTTGTTTCATAATCATGGAGAAAATTAACCGCTTTCAGACAATGTGCAACTTACACTCTCATTATACCCACTGAATTCAATCAACCACTATAAAGATAAGGTTTTACAAGCCATCACCTGTTGTTTTCTTTCTCCTTCTTCTCTCCCCAGCACATGTCTGAGCCATTGGCTGCCAGCTCAGCCCCTGGGAAGGAAAGCACAGGGCTTGGGCTAATGCATCCAGGCAGGTCCCAGATTGGCAGACTAAGAGTTGATGAGAATGCGCCAGACTCTCAGGAGAGGCTGTCAGAGGAGCTGACCTCTCATTTATTAAAGCAAGTGTGGTAACATTTATAGGGTACAGGCAAGAGAGGGTCTTTGGCATTCAGGTATGGAAGCCCTGGGTTAAGATGAGGATACTGGAGTAGGCCATTTTTTTTGCATGTGGAACTCAAGTCTAAGGGTCAAGGTCCTGAAAGGGCACCTTCTGCATGAGGTGTGGTCTCACAGGGAAAAGAGGAAGACACCTTTCAGTAAAAGGGTTCAGTCCTAGACTTCCAGCTTTGGTGGAGATGAGCACCAACCAAGCCATATTCCTTTGCTAATCACCTTCTGTGAAGCAGGCAATATTTAATATTTAGCTATGTTCTGGCCAGGGCTAAAAGTGAGTAACACCTGAACTCCTACTGCTCTCAGCATGAGAAAATCCAGGGATCAAGGCCAACTTCAACTTATTCTCAATTCTAGGACAGCCCCACAATCACCAAACTGAGCATCAGACAAAAGTGGAGTTACTAAAAAAATGAATCACTTCAGAAGTTTTCATTCTGCAAAGTATTGTTCTAGATTGTGATGTGTCATATGTGTTCTTGGATAAGAACAATTCTCTCATTACACTATGGGAAACATGACACCAAAATTCAGGGAAGTAATATGTGTTAAACACTAGAAATGAAACATATTAGTTTCCAAAATTAGGATGTGGTTACCATGCACACAACAAAATATAATCATTATGCAGTCTAATTTTTTCGGTGGTATTTCTAGTTGATTTCATAAACATACAACATAATAGAATAAATTTAAGCTAGGTGGTGGAAGTGCACACATTCAATCCCAGCACTCAGAAGGCAGAGGCAAGTGGATCTCTGTGAATTCAATGTCAGCCTGGTTTACCAAGTGAGTTCCAGGAGAGCCAGAGTTACAACAGAGAAACCCTGTCTCAAAAAAACAAAAAAAAAAAGAAGAAATTTAAATTTAGGTGCTGTATGTACATAATATATAATGTATAATATATATTGTGTATAAGATATATATACAATATATATTTTATATAAGATATATAAACAATATATATTATATTTATTAAAACTATTTATCTCTCTCTCTCTATATGTATATATATATATATAAATATATATATATATAAAATATATCATTGTATACATAATCTCTACCTACAGATGATTCTAGATTTTAGAATGCCACTCACATGTTTAGGGTTTCTTTAAAAAGTTGTGACAATACTTTATATATTTGAATGATGACATTTGATTAGTAATTAAGCTACATATTGGCTCATAAGTTTTAAAATGGAATGCTACTATAAAATCCAGACAATTATAATTTACTTTTCTTATCTTAGGCATACAAACTTTTGTAGATTGAATATAACTTCTCTTGTTTGGAAAAAATATATATGTTGATGAAATTAATGGACAAATGATTATAGAGTAGATTATGTGCAGGATAGGACTGAAATAGAAAGTGATGAAATGACAGGAATTAATTTAATTGTAGCACATTTTTCAGAAAACTTTTTTAAAACAATAGTTTTGAGACTGTAGTATAATTATATCATTTTCCCTGCCATTTCCCCTTTCTTCTCTCAAAATCCTCCCACTTGCCTCACCCTTGCTTTCTTTCAAATTCATGTCCTCTTTTTCTTAGCTTGCTGCTACATATCTACATTCATACATATGTGTGCAGTGTGTGCTTTTGTGTTCTTAAATACATAAATGTAACTTTCTTAGTCTGTGTAATGTTACTTGTTTTCTTACATTTTCAGAGCTCACACTTTTACAATGGATAAGTAGTTTGTGTTTTCCCTGGAGAAGGTTATTTCTCTTGCTTCTTGCATTCCTTTGTTTCTGATAGTATTGTCTCTGCTGCTGAGACCTTTTGAGATTTCCTGGGATCATATGTATATCTTTTGGTGTCAATCATATTTAAGTAGCTGTGTTAGTTGGACTTCAAAGATGCAGTTTCTGACATGTCTAGAAACACAATCTCACATCAAACTCCCTGTTCCTTTGTCTCTTCTAATCTTTCTGGCTCATCTTTCAGTGATCCCTCAGCCATTTCTGCAGAAGTTGCACTGTGGATATATCTATTGGGATTAGATTGTTGGTAATAGACAAACTATATGTGCCACTATTACACCGTTAGGTTCATTGTGCCGTGCTGGTGATTGCTATATTTTATAGACATCATAGCTGATTAGGATCCTTGGCTACATCTTTTTCTTGGGAGCCTGCGTTGTACCTTCTGGTATCATGGAAGCTTGCTTTCAGGAAGAAAGTTTTCTTGTCAGATGTAAAATGTTGACATTTATCTCCCTCCTCTCTCCCTATTTAGAGCCTTTCCCTGTTTTTCCCATTTCCTCATTTAGATTACTTGTATCCTGCTATTCCCATCTCTGTTTCTCTTCCTTCTTCAAAATGAAGAGAGTAATGAGCATTACTGAACAAATATCTATAAATTATTCTGTCCAGTTTGGGCATATTCTAAGAAGTGTTGTATCTGTGTCAGTGTTGCAAACATGACATCAATATTCAGGAAAATATTCTATGAACTGGTTTTCATGTATATAACATGAAATATGTTTGAAACATAATTTTCTCCTTTATATTTCCAGCTAATTTCAGGAATGAGTAGCATAATGAAATAATTTTTTTATGTCTCTGTTTTTGCATACAGAGATTATTTTAATCTGTAGATGGTGCTAGATATTGGAATGGAACCCAAAATTTAAGCCTTCCTTTAAAAACCTCAATTATGAAAATAATTCATGTATTTGGATGATAAGATTTGATGAGAAGCAAGCTACTTATTGTAATATATTCTTTAATATACAATACTATTATAAAATCTCAAAAGGAAGTAGGATTCATTTTTCTTATCTTGGATATATATGAGTTTAAGTGTTCTTTTCCTAGGAATCAAGTACTGTGTTTGTGATTGTTATGATTTGAAGGGGAATGACCCCCATAAGCTCATATATTTGAATGCTTGGATATCATGGAATGGCAGTACTTGTCAGGGAATAGCATGTGTGGCCTTGTTGGAGATGTGCCACTGAGAGTGGGATTTGGTGTTTCAAATGTTCAAGCCAGGCCCAGGGTCTAGCTCTCAGCCTGTTGACTACAGATCAGGACGTAGAACTTTCAGCACCATGTCTGCCTTTGTTCCGCCATGCTTCCCGCCATGCCGATGCTGGACTAAAACTCTGAAAGTGTAAGGAAGCTCCAATGAAATACTTTCTTTTATAATAGTTGCTGTGGTTGTGGTTTGTCTTCACAGCAATAGAACATTGACTATAACAGGTTTCATCTATATAAAAAAACAGAAAACATCAAGACCAAAAAATATATGTAGATGAAAATGTAACATAAAAACAGTTATACAGTAGTGTTGTGAAGACACAAATCTGTGGTTCCAAATAGGAGAAAGATGATAATATCTGTAAGTTGGAGTGTCTACACAGGCTTACCTCTTAGGAATAGACGGCAACTAATACACCTGCAATCACCCTGATACCTACATATGCACACATGTTTCTCTCCATAGTAGAAAGAAAGTATTATCAGCATTGCAACATATAGCTGATTATGTCCATTAACTAGAAAAAAGAAAAAGGTAATTTCTGTTTTACCTAAAATTTCAGTTATGAATCATAGTCGATGGCTTAATATAATATAATCCATTTTTTTCACTAAGTGTGTTTTTAATGTCTGACTGTAACGATCATAGAATGATTCCTTTTATTAATACTAAATAGTACAAAGTTCATTCAAAAATAAGATATCTTAATTAAAGACAGAAAAAAGGTAGATAAAGCTAATTTTCTTGTTTTGGGAGCCCAAGATGACATTACGAAAATATCAGTGGGAATGGGAAAGAACTAACTAAATATCAAGGGACATTAATTGTTACTCCTATTTATTGAATTTCTTATTAGCCTATCATAAAAACCATTGAGAGATAAATACTATAGACATCACACTCTTGCTATTTCTGAATGGGGAAGCAGAAGGAAGCAGAAGTTATCTGGTCCACAATTAAACATGAAGTGTGACTGGGAGTGTAGAAACAGACCTACACATGTGGAGTCTTCTGGGTTGTGAGGAAGAAGTACTATTGTGTAGTGGAAAGTGGTTGAGATGTTCAACAAATGGTGCTGCTAAAATCATGTACAAATAAGGAAAAATAAAGCTATATTTTTACTGTAGAATTTAAATCAAAGATAGGTAATTACTCAAAGTATGGTAAAAAGACAGAAATCAGAGAACATAAGTAGCTCCAAAGCTAGTTAAATGTATGTGAACACACATAAGACAAAATGATTCATACTGAGAATATAGGAACACTCCTTCAGGTGAGTGAAAATGCTTTAGGAAAAAAAAATGTCATACCAGATATGACAGGTCACAAAATAGTTACCCAAGTACTTAAAAAAATATGAAATGTTTTCAAACTACTATACAGTCTTTTATATAGAGAAGTGAGTTAAAACTTAATGTGGTATGCAATTATGTTCAGTAGAGCTACTAAAAGTTAATGAAGAGAGAAAATAGTACTGTTGACCAAGGTAACTAGAGTGAGTACTCTAACCATGAATGAAAAATCATGGTAAGAAACAATTATTCAGAATAAGATTGTCCATACATCAGAAGAAAGTCTAAACAAATCGTCATGATGAGAACCAACCCATAGGAAATACAAATAAATACTGTGACTTTAATATTAAAATGATAAATTAAAAACACACTTAAGATTCTTTTATGAAATATGAGCAATTCTAATATATTTTTTAAATATCTTCACTGAAACGATTATTGCATATTATATGTGGTAAATATGAATTGTCTATCATGTTAACCTTATCATAAATAAAGCAAAATACAAAGAAAAGAATGGGACATGTTATAACAAGATGAGGGTAAGAAGAACAGAAGAAGGGGCAGAAAGATGAACTGGGCTTCTCATATTTCCACCAGGCTGGACATATCCAGGACAAAGTTTACACATTCTTCTTAATGTGTTTGAGAATGTATTCTGATCATATTATTTAACCAGTCCCAACTGCCTCCAGGTCCTGCCCCAAACCTACAAATCCAACATCACATTCTTTCTCTTTAAAACAGAAAAGAACAACAACAGAAGCATAGAAAGCATGGAATCCAATTTGTGGTGAGCAACTAATCCTGAGCATAATGTCTGTCCTGAAGTGGGTAATATCTATTTATCTCATTTTACAGCTTTTCTTCACGTCAACTCTTCACAGGGTCCCATACTACCCCTCAAATTATTGACCCTTTATAATAATAATATGATAATAATTATAACATTAATTATTATTATCACATTAATTATTATTATTATTTACATACACACACACACACACACACACTCTCACACTTGTGCTGAGTCCATTTAGTACACTTGTGCTGAGTCCATTTAGTTTTGGTAATTTAGGACTGACCAGAAGAGGTTGAATAACCTACCAGGGAGCTCATCCCTAGAGAAAACCAAGTCTTACTCTCTCAACAGCCATTTATTTTCTGTTGCTCCTCATGAGATTTCATGGGAGTAGCACATATAGAAGATATTATCTCACTGCAAATGCCCTGGGGCTGTTTAGATCTTAAAATGACTCATGCCAAAGAACTTAGGACAAATTGCACATAGAACTAGAGGAATCAAAGCTATATGGAACTAGAGTGACTTTATTGGTATTCTGTGGATATCTCACAGTACACAGCAGGGACAGAGAAATAATGAATAACACACAGAGTACCTCTTACAGCTACCACCAGATGCTCTCAGGAGACAGAAGCTCTCAAGACTGAATGAGAGCTATTTGCATAGTGCCCTTTAACATGCTAACCTACAACGCTAAGGAGGCCATAGAAAACCTCTCCACAGCATTCCTTAAGAAGGCAAGTCATCTCCCCCAAGGGAGTAAACAAAGTTCTAGGGGAACAGAGTCCACACAGTAGGAAAGTGTGGAAGCTCTATTATATGTAAGCAACAGCCTCTGGCTCTTACAATCTTTTCATGTCTCCTTTCATGATGTTCCATGCGCCTTAGGTGCAGGAGTTGTTTTTGTATATATCAATTAATGATGAACACCTTAGGATCAGTTGTTCTTAGAATTTTAACTAGTTGTGGATTTAGGGGTTGTGTCCATCTGTGGTATAAACCCCCTTTAATGTGAGGGGTATGAACTTTGAGTTTAAAGATACATATTAAGAATGGTGTTGGAAACAATACTGGTTAAGAAAGTGGCAGTAGTATGTTGTTTCTATAGCTATAGGTAGTTGTCTAACTCTACAGTACTAGGCATTCCTTTTGAACAGTTTAGTTTCAATTAGACTGCTGATGGTTTCCCTCAAAATATATTTAACCACTAGGTATGCCTTGCCAGGCTGGTCATTTTGTTTCAAAGCTTTACAGCTGAGTAGGACTGTTGATTTCCTTTCTCCCTTAGGAGCACACATATCACCTTTGACTACTATGAAACCTAGTCCTCAGAAAAGATGGGTGTCAAGATAAATCCCAGCTCTATTCCTCTAAATCCTGTGTCTGAAATCTGTGATGTTTTTGCAATGGGGTCTTTTTGTTGTTGCTATTGTTGTTGCTGCTGCAGCTGCTGCTGTTGATATATTCTTCCCTCACACAAATCCTCCAGATCTTCCTCCCATTTCCTACCCATTCATCCATCAAGTTCAATTTGTACCATCTATATTTTCATGGATGTGTGGCCTTCCACTGGAGTGCTGTCAATTTAGCAGTGGCAACAATGCTTAAAGAAAAATGATTTTTACTCTCCAAGAAGACATAAATTATAAATAGTTCTCAGCCCCAACATCCCCTTGACCTTGTAACATATATATCTCATTTGGAAATGACCATGCCATAGCTATACATTCTCAATATTTTGACCAGTTGTGCGATATTTAGGCATTATTGGCTGCCAAGAAGCTTCTCTGACTAGGGCTAAGAGCTACATTAGTCTATAGGCATAAACATATTTTTTTAGTAAACAGTTTAACTACAGGCTTGTTTGGTACAAAAGAAGTAGTAGGCTCTAATAGGGTCTATGACCTGATTAGCCATAGACTTTGAGGCATAACAGGCATGCATACCCTCCTTTGAAAAGAAAGTAAAATCTAATTTTGAAGTGGTTGGTTGTCTACCACCCAAGCATTCATGCTACCAATTCATCAATGAATAAATCTTTCCATTCTGTTTGTTCAGTAGTATAGCATTCTATACAGCTGGATACAATCGGGAATTCTCCCTCTACACCCTCTATAACCCCTTCTGTCACTATGAACTCTAGCTTCCAAGGAGGAAGCATCCAGCTCAGTTTCAGCTTGTTTTTCTATAATTCTGCATTTAGAGTATATGATGTGATATCTTTAGCAATAAGATTTTTCTGATGCTGAGCATTCAATAGCAATGGCAGTAGTGTGTGATTTAGGGGAAACTTCTGAAGCTTCCATGCACAACAACCCATGGAGCAGTATCATTCACTTAATGTTGTAATTTTGATTAGAAAACCTATAATTTATATGAACAGTGTGGAGAACTCATTCAGAAAACTTCCATTCAAGATCCCCTTCTTTTTTATAGAATATCCTTCTCTGGTTAGCTTAGTAGTATCCCTTTTTTCCCTTTCACATATACTGCTACCTACATATCCCTTTAAGCCTGTCCTGCCCTAATATTATCCTCTTTTTCTTTCAAATTACATGTTTTACTAATTCTTTCAGCTTCAGACCACTTTACTCCTCCCACCTCTCCTGGCTCTTCTTGATTTTCTTAAATAAAAATTCCTCTTGCAGTAAACTCTGATATTTGCTATTTGTGAGGAACCCTGCAGTTACTGTTTTGATACATCATTATAAATTATGGGTAGATATTAAATAGCTAAGGGTTTGAAGATATAGCTCAGTGGTATAACTGCAATTTATCATGCATAAACTCTAAGGATAAATCCTTAGCAATCAAAAGTACAAGAAAATACTTTATAAAAATAAAATAAAAAAAATGAAATAGAACTTTTACCAGAATTTAAACCTGCCTGTGCTTATGTCTTATTAACTTCCTTAGTTTTTGAGAACAGCATGCTTTGCAAATTCAAATTTCCTTTAAATTGCTAAAATGAAATTTTTACTTTTATTGTACATTTCACATTTTTATGAGAAAAAGTTTCCCTTTTATTTTACCCAAATATGAAAACAGAAGCTTAAAGTTTCAAACAGCAAAATGAATACATTAAAAATATAAGCAAAAATAGTCCTAGACAATTTCCATCTGTTCTAATCTAGAGCTGTAATATCTCAGAATTATTAGCTTATTTATTATTTTGAAACATTACTCATATGCTGAAGGATTGGCAATTTTAATGTTTAATTAGAAATAATATCTCTCTGGTTCTTGCTTATTTTCCAATTATTAGTACATTATTACAGAAACATCACAGTCATGATTTCAAGATATTTTGCATATTAATACCATTAAAATAGGTATTGAGAGCTAACTTTTCCTTTTGTCTTTTTACCTTTTTCATAAGTATGTTTATGAAGTGTGCATGATCTCATGTTTATGAGTGCACATATATGCAGGTTTGCACATGTGAAAACCCAAGCAACATCCAGAGTCATCTTTGATTGTTCCCTACCTTACCACTAAAGGATATCTCTCAACTGAGCACAGAGCATGCTGACATTGCTAGCCAAGCTAGCCAGCTTTCTCCAGAGAGTCCCTGACCCTGCCTTCTAGAACTGGACTTAGAGACTGGCTGACAAGCCCACCTATCATGTACATGATCTCTGAGCATCTGGGATTCTGGCCCTTACTTTTGCTGTTTATGTGGCAAGTGCTTTAACTCCTGAACTATCTCTCTAGCCAGATATCACTTGCTGTGCTATCACAGAAATGATTGCACAAACTTTCTGAATCTTGTAAAAAATAAATTCAGAGTCTCTGCAGATATATCCTGTTCTGTCAGAGTATCTTAGAATTAAAAACTACTTTATGACCACCATGGAAATGGCAGTGAATATTCCATTAAATATAATCACATTAAAAGATCATTTATTGACATTTATGAGATTCTATAATAATTTACAAGTTTTACATTGTCAAACATTGTATTTTATTTGAAGAACTACTTTACAATGAGCAGTTACTATTCCCTTGAGCTCATGTACATTTATTTTTGCTAGAAAAAGGAAACATCAGAGGGAATTCTATACTGGAAAATAAGCCATAAGGTATAATAATTTAGTAAGATTTTAAAAATCAATCTAATTTAAATTTCATATTTACTGTTTTGCATTTTATAGACAAAGTCTCATACAGTCCCAGACAGCCATGAACTCTTGATCCTCATACCTATTCCTTCTCACTGCTAGGATTATAGGAATAGAGCTTTTTAATAAAAATATACTTTAAATATTTTAAGTATTCACACCATGTTGGATAGAGTACATTTCTCTAATGTTATAGTTTTTATAATAAAATAATATTTAAAAGAAGTAATTTCAAATAGACTTTTATTATACTTCTTGACATAAGTATTCTGTCAAAAAGTGACTCTTGTATTTTTATATGATTTACAGATTGACAGTGATGAAAATATAAAATGCTTTAACATTAGGGCTTAGAAATATTCTTAATTGTAGCCATTGCAATTTAATTGCTGCTCTTGTAAAACTTTCTCTGATCCTCTCCCTATCTCTATCTTTCTTTCTGCTGAACTGAATAAAGAACATGCACTGGTAGCCTGTGGGAGGTATTAAATAATATTTCTCCTTGTCTAAGATCATGATTCAGCACCAGTACCAGGCTATTCCTTCAGGAAATGGTTTTGACTGGGTGGTTCCCTAGCAACAAAGGTCATGATAGCTCCAAAGGAGGCATCAGTGATGTGCCTCAGGGAAATTTGATATTACAGACCCTGCACTGCCTGTGGGAGGGACGCTCTCAACAATGCCTGTGACCTTATCATCTTCTTTTTGCTGTTTCTTTCCAGTCATTACAGATACTTTCCCACTGAGTAGTCACCTATGCCAGTAAGATGGTGAAATTTTATTTCCCAAGATAAAGAAGATAGGAAAAATGATACAACAAAATGCAAGAGTAAGGTAGTTATGATCTACATGCTCACTGCTCTAAAAATGTTTCCATTATCATTTGTGTTTATTAGATTTAAATCCAGAAAATGTGCTAGGTTATCCATTGAAATGCATTTTTATTATATAATCTTTGTATAATGTATAATGGGAAGAATGAAAGTATTACAGAATATATTGAAAAGATAATTTAAAGTATTTATGTGGTGTTTAAATATACACTTAGCTTCTAATATTTCTATTTGTTTTGGATTATAAATATGCTAAGTTTCAAATATGAATTAATTAAATCAATTATTTTATCCACTTTGGAAAATAATTTGAATATAATCCAAATCTAGTTTCTTATTTTAGTTGTAATCAACATTCTTCGTTTCTCTGTAAGCTGTGTTTCAACTGTGTGTATTTGTAGTAGAAATTTCTTAGCAATAACTCAAAGAAGACTAATAGATTTTCTTCATTAGCACCTCACTATTTAAATTAAAAATCTAAATGATCACTTGTTAGCCCACTATGTCAAAAGCTTCTGGCCATTAACATACTAGCAGAACTAGAGAAGTCTTTCTGGACAGCACTTTTCTTCATAAAAGAGAATGGTTGTTACAGGCCCCAAGACCATCTAGTTCTGTATTATTATATTACATTGCTACTTTCATTCTTCTATGAGTCTTTCTCCCACACAGGAAGCCACAGAGATCCATGATAATACTGACACTGTGGAGCCACTACACTAACCTCAGAGCTGATTATCCCTGAGATTCTTCTGAAGGGAGAAAATATATTCAATTTCTCTTAAGTTTCTTAATCTGTGTTTTTGTTTTTATTCCTGTTCCTGAAAACTATACCTCTGTTATTGATTTAACATAATAATTTGTCTTGGAAGTGATGTTATTCTTGGTATTTCATGTACACCTATTTGTACACTTATATGTACACTTCTTGAATAGATGATCATCATACAGAACTTCCAATTTCAATTATTACCCAAAAAAATCTACATAGGAGGTCAGACACAGATATTTATGCAATAAATAGATTAAAATGATTTCCCGTAGTTATTCTCTATCTTGCGACTATAGCTATTATGGGCTCAACAAATCCTTTTAGGGTATGTCCGTTGGGGGCTGTCCAATATATGTTGTAATATTCAGGAGTATTCTTGGTGTCTACCAATGAAATGCTAGTAGCAACCAAATCTCAGTTATAACAACTGCAGTGCCATCTATTTAGCCAAAAGTCTTGGTGACATCAAAAAAATGTGAAAATTATAGCATTGGCTAATACACATTAATCATGGAGAAATTCTCTTCCCAGTTTTACATATCATATTTGACAACTATTTTCTATATTGCAATTATATTTAGAGAATATGTAACTTTTGATATCTATGATTATTTTCATGGGCTAACCACTTTGGAATGGATAACCTGTCAGTGGATTTTTCCTGGAAAAGACTAACTCTCTCTCTGTTGGCAGACATTAATTTTCCCTGGATCTTTTCAAGGGAAGGGCTTTGTGATAGGTTTGGTAACTACACTGGAAAGCCAACAGGTTTTATCATTATGCAGGGCTTGTAGAGGCACCTGTATTGCTGAGATTCATGGGTGCAACTTCCCTGTCATATATAAAAAAACTAGCAAATAAGCTTAAATTTAAAAATTTCCTCAACTCTTATAATACTTATTTCAATCTCTTTATGTAAAATAGTTGTTTTTAAAGTAAAATTAATGTAATTAATTTTTTGTAATTAATGTAAAAAATCAATGAGGTGTTTAGCTTCATTGACTATCTAAATCCATCATCAAAGGTAAGCTTCAGAAGTAAATAAATTTATTTAAATTTAAACATTAGAATTAAATTAATATTAATAATTAATATAAATGTAATTGTACTCCCTTAAAACTTAGAATAGCATTATATGTAGAAATGAGCAGGGCAGAAGAAAATTTTATACATTTAAATGTTTGTTAATCTATTGTGTTTTGTTGTTGCAAATCAACCAAATTGGTATTGTGCTATAGACAATGAGATTCTTACTGACTAAGGAAATTGATGATTAAATCTGCTATTCACATTTCTTCAGATTTAAATCTGTAGGCCTATTCTGATTCAAAATGATGCATAATAATCCTCCATTCTTTTATTACCATTTTATATTGATGCCCATATAATAACATTGGCATTCAATATTATAGTGCATGCTTGTCTTCAAAGGACTAATAACTAGGTTTTCTCCATCTTTGGGTAAGATAATAGTCAAGCATCATAATGCATGTTCCCCAAAGTCAGCCTTAATATCCTTCTTTACTTGTATTGAGTAGTCATTTACTAGAAGCATATCTACTGGTTTTCTACCTTGCCTTGCTTTATTTACATAAATCTTCTTTTTGTTTCATGGGATATATATCTAAATAAACATGACTAAGGAACTTGATATAAGTAGAAATGTGATATTGTATTTGTCTCCAAGGGAATAAGAATATTCAATTCATTTATATTATTCCATATAGATATCATTGTTCGTAAGATAATTATTTATAGCTATTCAGAGTTATGGGTGCAGGTAGATCTTATATTCAAGGAGTACATTCATAATACCAATCAAATATAGTAAAATATTAATGTAACATCAATGCAAAACAACACATTATGTTAGGATTCTGCAATAAGCAGAGTCCACAGCAGGGCTCTGTGCTGGAGAGCTCTGCCCCCTCTCTGACCACAGACATAGCCCACAGCCCAGAGCTCCCTCTGGGGGGGTTCTGTCCCTGCCTCTAGTCTACAGCGTGGAACTCCCACTTCTGTGAAGAGCTCTGACATGCCTTCCACATTCATCTGTGATCAGCCTCTACAGCCCTGTGAAGGAAGCTCTGCCTTGGCTCCACCCCCTTGCCAGGCCCAACCTCCAGCTGGCTAACTGTCAAACATAAGGAAGACATGATTGAGGACTACACTCATTCCTGGATGACCCCCTCCCAGATGGAACCTCATGGCCATCTGCACTCCTGGCTCACACCCCCTCCCCTTCCCAGATGGACCCTCACAGCCATCTATGTTTCTTCCAGGAAGCATAGTTAACTTTACCAGCAAACCTAGCCTTGCCTACAGTCCAACTGGTATTCAAGACTAATGCTTGTCTCCCTTACTACCCTGCTGGGAACTCTGGGAGCCCAGCCACTATTCCTTGTGCCCACCAGGAACCCCAAATGGTGCCAAGGACCACTGAGGAGCCAGCATATTTCCCTTTTGGAGGAGTCTAGCTCTGCAAGGCTGGGGAGCTCTGAGACTTGAAAGGCCTCATAAGAAAGCGCCCCACTGGGACTATCAGGGACACCACTCCCATCTGGCTGGGGGTTCCCCAATCTGACAGAACAGCACAGAAGGGGTTCCAAGTAACACAAATGACCCTGAGCTAGACCCCCCCAACCCTCTCTGGACTGAGAATTCCACAATCACAGGCCAAAGAAACTCCACCAATGGCAGGCCGTGTTGATAGCTCCATCCCCTCCAGAACCATTTAAAAAGGACTGAGCAACCCTCAGTTTTCAGTTTCTCTTCGGAGCAGAAACAGTCACTGGCCTGCTGAGATCATCCGATGGAAGTAAGAAGAACAGCTAGGCTGGGATATTTCCCTACAGAGCTGTAGCCTTGGGGACACCTGGCCAGAAGCTCCTTGGTCCTGTTGGGATCCTCGCCCTTCAGAACTGCATCATCTCCAGGAGGCAAGGCAAGGTGAGGCAAGGCAAGGTGAAACACTAGGTGAAGCATGAGGCAAGGCAAGGCAGAGCTGGAAACTTCACCTCAGCTCTGCTGGGCTGAGCAACTCATCAGTCCTTTTGGGATATTTGCCCTTCAGGATTGCACCACCTCTACAGGGAGGTTTCTCCCTTTGGTGTTGTGTGGTCCCCAGACCATCACAAAAGAACTTCCCTTCTCCATCTTTCTTGTCTCTCTGTTCTATCTCTTTCCATCTATTCCAACAATAAAAAAAAAAAAAAAAACCTTCCCAACACATTAAATGTTTTAGTGTAAAAATATTTGCATATTTATAAAAAATAGAATCTTTCTTTTGAGAATGATCATGATTTCAGTGGAAAGACCTATTTGGTGTTCTCTAGAAGAAAGAGTACCATGGATCATTGATATTTTGTAATCATTGATCACATAAACTTTAGTAACCAAAGGTCAGAATTAGAGAGTGCTTTCTAATGAAACTGAAAGTTGCATTGACTAATTTAATTGTCCTCCAACAAAGAAAATTAACATGTGAGATAAAGAGAGGTAGCTGAATGTAAAACCCTGTGTCTCCATTGGGTCGCTCTTTGCTGCATAGTCCCTCTGGGTTGTGGATTGTAGTACAATTGTCATTTACTTAAGAGTGATTATCCACTTATAAGTTAGTACATACCATGCTTGTCTTTCCCAGCCACAAAATCTTAAACCTATAACCCAAGAAAGCTGCCTGCAAGATCTGCTGGGAGAGTGGAAGAGCAGAACCTCATGCAAAGGGAGGGAGCCCATTCCTGACACTGCATATTTTGCCAGGAACTGGAGACTGGATAGCCAGCAGACAATTCCATATGATATTCTGCTATGCTCATATATCAGGGCCTAGCGAAATCATCATCAGAGAGGCTCCCACTGGCAACTGATGAGAGCAGAGGCAGAGGCCCAGGGTCAAACATCAGGAGAGCTCCAGGAACCCTGATGGAGAGCAGAGAAGGGATTACAGGGACCAGAGGGGTTGAGGACCCCAGGAGATCAAGCCCCACAGAATCAACTGACAAGGACTCTTAGAGACTCACAGAGGCTGAAGCATCAGACATGGAACCTACAGGGTCCCCTACATATACTTTATTGTTATCTGGCTTGGTGTTCTTGTAGAAAAATTAAAAGCTGGAGTGTGTGTGTGTCAGAGCAGGGTGTCTCTGACCTTCTTACCTGTCTTTAGGACCCTTTTCCTCCTGCTGGGCTCCTTTATCCACCCTTAATGTGGGAGCTGGAGCCCAGCCTTTTCCCCTCAATTCTACTGGGTTGGGCTTTGGTTATTAAGCTGCCTTTGAGTCACATGAGGCAAATAAGGAATTTGACACTTTTTGGGTTACATACTTCAACAATCCAGACAAGTGGTTTGCACAAGGATGAAAACACTTGTGAGGTATGATCTGACTTCTAAGCCCAAAATCATTGATGGTGTTTTACAAGAGTTCAGAGGGTTAAATGTTTTTACTGATGATATTCACATCCTGGAGGCTGGAAAGGACAAACCTGGAATTCATAAGGAAATCTACCCCTATACCTTCCAGAAACATAGACCAATTTTAAATGCAATGTGAATCTCTACTCCAGAGGAACTCAGTCTCAGCAATGTGTAAACACCTTTGATGGGCTTCATAAAGAATACACTATTATTGCTACTTGATTGAAATAGTCATCTGGAAACATTACATTTGAACAAATTTTCCCTCGACTATCAAACCATATAGTAGTAATTTGGAATTTAATAAAGGAAAATGAGTTTGAGATAATTTTAAAAACAGCTCATTGATTCACCAAGTTGAACTTAAATGATATCCTTACTTCAGCCTGTAGTCAGTTACCTATCTGGTATGAGAAGATATTTCTTCAAATCTTGCCATGAATAGTGTCACACAACAGTAGCGGTCTTTAATGTCAGTGCAATCAATACTTTAACATTGCATATTTTAGAAAATTAGGTTACTGTTGAAGATATTATTTGGGTCCAAAATGTGACATTTTGTCAAATTGTTGCTATTATATGAATTCTAACAGAAGGTAAAAGTGGCCATAGGTAGAAAATTAAGTGTTACACACTAAAATTCATGATAAATTATTCCATCTTTGAAGGAATTCAATCCCCAGTCTTAGTTCTGGAGCCCTGGAGCATTTTGCCATCTGCACAATCTAGAATGTTTACACTTAAAATTGGAAGGCTTTAGCCTCAGCCTCCATACAATCTAGAATGTTTCATCCTCCAAGACTTACTCCTAACCAAGCCACACTGACTATCTCCTTCTGAACTCAGAGCTGCCTGAACTCAACTGATTCTTGTGCTTTAACTCACTTACTGTTCTGGCTCATGCTCCTCTCCAAGCTGACTAGTTCAAAGTGTTCTTCTAAGTACAATTACTATTTCTGACCAAACTCTTCTGACGCTGGCTAATTTTCTGCCTCAGTATGAACTGGTTTGCTTGATTTCAAATTGACTGACTCTTCCCAACTGAAACTGACTTCTTCTGCCAATCTGCCTCTGTTTCTCTGCGCCTTACTCCATAGACTGCTTCTGTGAGTCTTTGAGTTCTCACTGCCCCATACTGCCTCAGTCAGCCTCTGTGGTTCTCTGCTTTATCCTTTGTCTGCCTCTGTATCTCTCCTCAGTTAGATAGCCTCATTGTCATTGAGCTAAGAGCCTGCTTTTATATCATGAATGTTGGGCATGTCTTCACTCTGACTCACTCTGCTAACTCTTCCTCTGATTTGACACTTTGCCTGCTCTTCACTATCTCATCTCAGATGTCAGTTCCTGTCTGACTGACTCCATCTGAACTCTGCTTCCTGGCTCCCAAGTACTGGGATTGAATGCCTGCACTGCTACTGTCTTTGTATACTGGAATTAAAGGTATGTACCAACATTCTTTCTACAACTATCCATACTACACAGGTCTCTTAATGTGATCCCTTAATATAGACCCTTGGATGTGGTTCCTTTATATAGACCCTTGGATTTGATCCCTTTCTGTCTATCACACAGGTCTATTCCTCTACTCTAAGGAAGCCTTTTCCTTTCAGATCTAAGTAATATTACTAGATGGTAGTTTGAGTTAGCAATTGAGAATTGAAATGAATAACTCATGTGTATCAGCACTTAGTAGAAATATGGATGGACAATGTCCAGAAGAACAGTGTAAGAGATGGCACTTCTGCATGCTCCTTATTTAATGGAGTAGCTGAGTAATAGAAAAGCAGATTTTTAGTGAGACAAATGCTGCCCTACCACTCATTGACCTCAATCCAAATGTGCCATAAAGAACCTCATTATCTGAGATGTTGGTTATTGCATTAGGTGTATTCAATGCCTATTAGTTCAGACACCATTGATGCCTCAGGTTTGTTGCTTAGCTCTTGTGGTTCACATTTTCTTACTAGTTAGATGCATTCATTAATAAAAGTGTTCATTCAGACTTTTTCCTTTAATCAGAAGAAATCAATATTAGTAATATTGATGCACAGCCTCAGTAAGCCTATGAATAAAATAAGATTGCAGTGCTGCATATTTCAAGTACTGTCTTTGTTTGTGTGAAAAAGAAAAAGCAGAGAAATGGAAATAGAGATATATTTTGAATAATTGTTTATTTTAACAATTATAGAGATTATTTTGAATAATTAAATACATAAATTATAGGCTAAATGTAAATACTGTATGCTTGAAGGAGAATAATTTAGTATAAAAGGACCAATAGATAAAATTATCTTTTATTTTTGATTGGTTTGATTGCCTTTGAGTTTAATATTTTTGCACATACACAGTTTGAAGGAATGTTATTCTAAACACTTGCAAATTTTGCTTTTACATGCTCTCAAAGTAGCTGTCTTTCAGGTTTTGCTGCATTCAGTCTGTCTTGCCTTTTCATTCATACTGAAAAATATTCTAACTGACTTCATTATATTTCACCATTAAGTTCTGTAGGGCATATCCCATTACAACCATAGAGGATTGTAGTCATTTCTAAGTAATTTGGCCCTACAAGTATATGTTAAGTATTGCATGACAATGTATATTACATTAGGTATGTTATGGTTTACTGATACTGAATATTATACAATGGTTAGTTTAAATGGTCAACTTAACACAAACCAGCATCAAATGGGAAGAGAACACCAATAAGGAATTCTTTACACTTGATTAACCTGTGATCTTGTCTGGAGAGGATTGTCTTAATTTTGTTCCTGGGAAGACCCAGAAACTCTGGGCAGCTCTTTTCCAAGGATCGAGGTCCTGGAGTGCCATGAAGTGGTGGACTTGAACAAACAAGCAAAAAAACATGTGTCCATGTATTTTTCTGCTCTTCCCTATAGATGTTATGTGACATCTTGAATTTCTGCTTGAAGTTCTTGCCTTTACTTCCTCACAGCTGTATACTGTCACCAGGAATTGTGAGCTAAAATAAACCTCCTTTTTACCTAAGCTGCTTTTTGTCAGGATATTTTCACAGTAACAAAAATGTAACTCCAACAACAGATAACTATTTTGTAAAGCTTCTATATCATTGAAAACCTTTAAGAGATAAAACTGTCTTAGATAAATCATAATTTCTGAATATATCAACCAACATTTGTTATCAGTACACTGTGGGAGTTTAAACAAAACAACCTATTGTACAGTGTCATCAAAGAAAATATAACAAACAATAAACAAATAAAAGACATCGAATTCACTGTTTATCTGTGTTGATATTATAGTGAGAATGCACACAATATATATTGGAAAGATACATCTCCATTTTATAAAGTAAATTATTGTCAGATTTTTTTTCTTTGCCCTGCTATTTTTTAAATCAATTGGCTTTTAGAGCAGTTGTTCTCAATCTTCCTAATGCTGTGACCCTTTAATACAGGTTCTCATGGTGTAGTGATCCCCAACTGTAGAGGTATAGGCTTGTATGAAAGCTAGAAATGGTCTAGATTCAAGGGGTCTATATGAAGGAATCACATTCAGAGGCCTGTGTAATATAGATGGGATGTAGAAAGAATGTTAATAATGTTGCTTTACACCTTTAATCCTTGCATTTAGAAAGAAGTGGTGGCAAACACCTTTAATTCCAATATTCAGAAGGCAGTTGTGGTCCATGACTTTAATCCCCAAGACAGAAATAGAGTGTGGAAACAGAACTCAGAAAGAATACATACAAGAAGTGATACTGAGTTGAGTCAGAGTAAAGAACAGGCAATGTGATTAATCAGAGGAAGAATTAGCAGAATGAGTCAGAATGAGGACATTCCCGACTCTCACAATAGAAAGGCAGATTCTTACCACAGAGCAGCAGTCAGTTACAGAAGAGTCAGTTACAGCAGGCACTATGAGGTAAGTTGTCCAAAGGCTGGGAGAGAGACACAGAGATACAGAGGCACCTCAGCAGAAGACAGTATCAGATGGGAAGAGTGAGTCAGTTTAAAGCTGAGCAGAGCATATTCTGAGGCAGTCAGAGAGTAAGCCAGTATCTGCCAAAGTCATGAGTTCAGTCAGAAACTGTAAACCAGCTCAGAAGGTCAGTTTGATCCAGGCAGCTTGGAGAAGGGTTTGAGCCAGAAGAGTCAGAGTTCAGAAGGAGCTACTCAGAGTGGCCAGTCAGCAGTAAGTCTCTAAGGTTGACTATATTGTATGGTGGTTGAAACGTTCTAGATTGTACTGAGGCTGAGGTGGAAGCCTTCCAGTTTTAGGCCTAAGACAATATTGTACAGAGGTAGAAATGTTCCAGGGATTGAGGACTAGGACTTGGTATTTAATTAGCCAAAGAATAAAAAGCTTATGAACTGAAATCTCTGGCTACACCCAGCTATAAAATTGTTTTGCTACTACTTCATAGCTGCAATTTTGCTACTGTCATGAATCGTAAATTAAATATCTGTTATGCAGATGGTAAATTGTGACTCCTGTGAAAGGGTTGTTTGACCAGAAAAAGGGTCTCGAACCATAAGTTGAGAACTCCTGAATTGGATAATATTATTCAAAGCATTAAATCTAGATTTTTCAAATTTTTAAACAAAAAAGCCATCCAAAGTAATCTTTTTATTCTTTATTAATGATCATTTATAAATGGATTAAAAGTATAGAATTTCTCTTTGCCACTCCTTTAGAGACTTCTTATATACTTTCATGTATATTTCTTCCATTCTACACTCCGTAAGAAATTATGGCAGTTTAATTTATACTTTGCATTAATTCCACAAGCCACTTATTAAACTGATCACAAATTCAAGCATTACAGTGTACAACCCAGACCCAAAATAACAAAGGCAATGTGTTCTCTCTTTCTCTCTCTCTGTCTCTCACACACACACATACAGTAAATACTCAATTAAGTACTCATTTAAGTACTCAATCTGAAATTACAATGCTAAGATGTGTGGATCTGTATGTATGTGTGTGTGTATATATATATTTGGTGTACCTATAGAATCCATGGTGTAGGGAATGTCAAGGGGAAATGGTAAAGCATAACATAGGTGATATGAAAACTGAGACATGAAATACTAGGTGTGAAATATGTTAAGTAGAGATGAGACAGGGAATTGGGTAAGTGAGTGAGTAGTGAAGAAATTTCATCCTATAATAAACATGTTCTAAGAAGCCATTTGGAGACTTATATTTGTAATTCAAATAAAAGAATTAACAAAATGATAGAGGAAAATGCTCTAGGGCTGGTTACTGTTGGTCCTAAAAATCATAAGTTATTAATAACTCAGTGTCAGGTCTTAGATATCTCATTATAAGACGATGTTTAGTCAGGCCCCAGAAGGCTCTAAAACAATACTGTCTTCTGCATTCTTCTTAGTTGTCCAACAGAGACAGTTGATAAAACTGCATTTTTAAAGACATCATACACCTTTATGGCAAGGCATAGAGAAATAAAGCTGCAAGTGTATTTGACAAATCCTGCCTTCGCTGCTCTTTAGATGTCATAGTGCAGACAGGTGGCTCTTCAGAAAACCTAGAGAAAAGGAACCAATGTTTTTTCTAGATGTGAACCCTACAAATCACAATAGTAACTTACCAGGCAGGATTTGCACTATGGTGCCACTATGGTGGCAAAATAGTTATAATGATAACACAACCATTTACAAATAAGATATAAAGTTTGTTCCACAAGAATGAGTCTATGATTTGTATAGTAAATCTGGAAAAACCCCAAGTGCCAGGGCCGGCCTGGCAAGTCGGACAGTACCTGGATGGAGAGTGGGACTGAAGGGCTTTATGAGGAGAGGGGAAAAGAGACGCAAGGGGAAAAGAGGTAGGCCAGACACACACAGTATCATTGAGCTCAGATGGAATGCAGCCAAAACTTTATTTTTCCCTCCAATCTTATACCCCTCTCATCAGGGGGCTAGTGCAGCTACAGGGGTTGGAACCAAGGTGTTAATTACAGGATAAGACAATGCATAGGTAAAAACATCCTGAAGCCCAGATAGGTATCAGAACAAAACATCTTCCCTGCTGAGGTGGGATGCTTAGGACAATAGCTTCTCCAGAAGAAGTATCCTTTCAGGGGGCTTTGGCTTCCCTGGAAACAAGCCCCTCTCAGGCAGTCATTAATTATTCATGACTCAGTTTAGCTCAGAAGATCTCCTGATAGCCAGAGGCTCACAGCAGGGTCTAGGCCCAGAGTCTGAAGGGCTCACCACAGTTCCCCCTTCTCTGTATAATAAACAGCATCTGGCTTAGATCCGCATAAGTATAGCTCATTTACCCCCATCATCGGGAAATTACGAACATTTTTTTCATAATCCCTGTCTTAGGGATAATTTGGTGACATATACATGTGAATTCCTGTCATGGATGCTGTTTTTAAAAGAGTTCTTGGTTTAGCTCTAGGCCATGCATTTGAACCCTCATTCTCCAGAGGGCATTGGTAAACAGCCTCGTTATTATGGGAGCACAGAGCAAGCCAAGAGGCAATAGTCCGCCAATTATGCCAACAGAGATAAGCAAATGTTTAAAGGAAGCCAAAGAAGGGACCATTTCACTAACAGTTTTTTTAATATTAGATAAAAACTCACTAGCTGCCTGGGCAGCATCAAACTCGAGAGGTCCAGCATTCCTGATATTCTGAATTTCCATATGTAACTGTAGCAAGTCTAATGATAAATTCTCATGATGCCAAATCCCTTGCAGGTGGGCTTGGACCTAGGTCCAGTCCTCTTCAGTCTGATTATAAATCTTAGGAGTAACACAAATCCACTGGTAACTAGCATGACAATCAAATCTACTTTTTACTCTCAATGCTTCAAGTTCTTCTCCCAAAAACTGAACTGTTCCATAAAGGGCATCAATCTTTTGCTTTAATTTAAGGTCTATCTCCTCCTGCGTTCCCAGCGCAAATGTAGCATTTCTTGCTAAGGCATTAACATATTGAGCATTCCGAATGGTTTGTGACAGGGCGACAGCAGCAGTTGTGGCAGTGGCTATAAGCGAAATTAATGCTACAATGCCAGCAACAATTAATCCAACCATTCTCTTCTGTCTTATTAAAGCCCTATTGATTTCTATTATAACTGATAACCCTTTATCATCATACCATGGTTGAGAAATTTCAACAGGAATCATAACAAATGCAGGCTGATGCAAAATCATAATAGACAAATGAGGAAAAAACAAATCAAGGTTACATGCTGCAATACAATTAGAAAGAGTACAGTCAATGTAAGAGACATTAAACACTTGTTCCTTAAAATGCATTTGAATATTGTCAATCAATAAAACATATGGAGTTTGTACACAGGCCATGACAGAGCTTACATTACTAGGAGGACGAGTGAATTCCTTAATAAACATGTCATAGCTAACTTCTCCCAGGGCAGCAGCCAGTTTCCAAATGGATGTCTGAGGATATCCGTTATCAGATCACCAAAGTCCAGCAGTTAAGCTTGTTGGTGGACCACTAGAGGAGATGTTTGGCTCTCCCCCAGACCAGTTAATCACAGTTCTGTTGGTCCCATGAATTTGCTGTACCCAGGGATATCTTGATCTGCACTCAGTCCAAAGTAACTTCGATGTATCTGTTCTATATTCAACGGGACATCCTGGAATATTGTGTGGCGTAGGGGAATGTATAACTTCCTTCTTTAAAGGAGTCCAGAGAGCTACTCTCTGATGTACTGATATTCCCAATTTAAAGTCACACACCCAATGGTATGAGTATGTTTAGAAAAGTAAATGGGTAGGCCATGTCCAAGTCCTGTAGAATTAAAACCGTGCCTGCGTGCCCGTGGTTCTTGTCCTTTCTCTGGTCCGCTGAGAAGGTGGGTGTCGTTCACTCTGATGACAATCTCTGGTCCTTCCCAAATCGTGGGATGCACCAATGGGGGGTCAGGCAGGTATGTGCAGAATGTCTCAGCATCACTCATCAGGGGGGGTCATTAGCATCATCAGCAGGAGGATCAGCAAGCTGCACTTATCTCTCAGGAAGCCACCTGGCATTTCCAGTATCCTGTGGAAAAAACACAGACACGGCCTCCCCACCATCTCAATATGGGGTCTGGCCCATTATGTTTTCCTGTAAGGGGATCTTTCCACCTTACTTGAGCATAGGCAGTTTCTATGTTTGGCTGCCAAAAAGCGCTCAGCTGCAGATAATTCTTGAGAATCCACAGTTAAAAAAGAATTAATTTTTTTAAATAAAACGTATTTTAAAGTATTATGAAGGCAGAGGGTATAACTCCCCCTTTCTAATATTAATTCAAAGCCTTATGGGCTCTTTCCACAATTCCTTGTCTTTGAGGATCACAAGGAATTCAAGTTTTATGCTCAATTGACGTTTGTGCCCAAAATCATAAAAAATGCTTGGCTTGTATAGCCTGAGCTGTTGTCAGTCCTGATAATAGAAAATTGTCCAGTTAAAGCAAAACATTAGTAGCTTCCCCAGTTAATGTGGAAGCAATAATAAATTGAGAAAATATCAATAACCTCATACACATATTTACCTAACTTTCAAAAATCTGGTATTCAGGTGACATCCATCTGTCATATTTGACTAGGTTTTAAACTTACAGGATTTACTCCATCTCAAATCCTGTAATAATCTCTATATATACATCTTTGCACCTGAATAGACCTTCCAACTGTGTGCCTGCAGCACCACAAATAAAATTCCCCTATTGTAATGTACATTCCTTCTGTCACACCTCTAGCAGCAGTTTGCCTAAATCACCTCTGGTATTATTAAACACTGTCTTAAAAATCTTATCTTATTTTCAGCATAGAAGAAAAAATCATACAAAATCCAATTTAATTTAAAATAAGAGATCTGTTGTCTCCTTGAATGGCAACATGTGGCTACCTCCATTTAGATGGTGATGGAGTCACATGGCATTCGTCCTCTTTGATCCTGGAAAAAAATGGCAGCGTCCACATGGCCATTCTGCCAGCCACGTGTCCACCTTCTTCCCCAAGTAGGGAGGAAGCATATCAGCAAGTCACATGTAGTCCACATCCCAAATGGAGTCACATCCAAAATGCAGTCACACATACGTTACTCAGCTTTAATTCAATGCTTTCTTTTCAAACTTACACTAGAAAAAACATCGTCATTCACACACACACACACAGAGATAGAAAACAGAGAGACCTCAGAACTTCTCCTGATATGACCTGCTGCTTTTTTTTTTTTTTTTTACAATTTGTCTGCATAAGCAGAAATCTGAAACAGTTCAGCCCAGTGTCCTTTTAAAATGTCTATCTCTGTAGCCATGCGCGCAAATGGTCACAGAGACGACAGGGACAGTGTGCATAAACCATTCTGGAATTTTGGCTAGTAGAAGAAACTGCTCCAAGAAGTCTCTCCTCTGAGTTTGCAGCAAGAACCATTTCCAAAGAAACCTGCATTTGACCATCCAGCATTCAGGACAATGATATTCAAATGAACACAGTTAGACACCATCATTTCCACACATTTTCACACACTTAGACACCATCCACGCACAAATAAGAACAGACAGAACAACAAAATCAAGACACTGACAAAAAATTAATCAGGCCTGATAAAAGAGAAATGAATTTTAAAGAAAGGGTGCACCCAGGAAACAAAAAAAGATCTCTGAAGCTTCAGGGCAGCATGCATGCCAATGTTAATGAAGTATAACCTTTAGTTTTTATCAATGGTATTGGAAGTGAAACAGGAAGTACTTTCCATTATCCAAAATCAGGTATATTGCCAATGTAAAGTACTTAAAATCTATAAAAAAAATTTTTTTTAAATCTTGAGTTTGTTCCTGCTAATAGTAGGATCAATTTATCAGAACTTTACAAAAACATGTATCCAGATTTTACTTATACACTTTAAACAGTTTACTAATTAGTTCAGGTGGAACAGATTTCAATTGTGCCCCCTTGGTAGAAGCAGGAGCTAGGCTGTTAATTCTGCTTTGCATAGGCAGTGGGGGAGGGGGCTGTACCGGTGACTGGAATGGTTCCAGTAACTGGGGCTGCATCGGCGGCTGTGACTGCACAGACAGCCGTGGCTCGGCTGGCAGCTGGGCTGCGCTAGCGGCTGTGGCAGCTTCAGTGGCCAAAGCTATGCCCGTGGTTGTAGGCTGTGCTAACAGTCGTGGCTGTCCCCGAGGCTGTGGCCATGCCAGTAGCTCTAGCTACATCAGAGGCGGGACCGAACCATCAGCTATAGCTGACCCAGTGGCTGTGGCTCCGCCAACAGCTTAGCTGCATCAACAACTGAGATCACGCTATCCGCTGTGGCCGTGCCAGAACTGAACTGGCATCAGCTGGGGCGATTGTGTTGTTAGCAATCGCAAATTCCCGTATGAGCGGCAATCAGGGCTAGATGGGAGTGAAGGTGGCCTAGAATCTCTGTACAATCTTGGAGGATCATTGAAATTTATTACCTCTTTAATTTCTACAACTTTTTGGAGTGAAGGCTGTTTTTCTATAGACATCTGAATCCTGGTATCTAGCAGCCTCACTTTTTAAATCAAATTCATCTCCTGGATCTGGTTGATCATAATCATTTTCCATAACTCGAAAGTATCAGACATATTTTGCTCCTTATTTTGTTCCTGGTATTGCTGCAAAGCTTCTCCTACTTCGAACCAAGTTTGTAATTTCATGGTTCCCTTATGAGGAAACCAAGGGCATGTTTTTTTCTACAAACTCAAGAAAATGATACAGCTATGTCTGGCCTACTTTCGCTCCGTGGGCTCGGAGCCTATCTTTTAATAAATGCGCAAACAACATCTTTCCATTCTGATTGCCCATTTCGCCACCAACCTTCAATTGACTGAGTACTCACCTTATTCCCGTGGCGGTCCTCACTGATTCCCCGTATTCCAGGTCCCTGTTCCGGGCGCCACTCTGCCAGGGCCGGCCTGGCAAGTCAGACAGTACCTGGATGAAGAGTGGGACTGAAGGGCTTTATGAGGAGAGGGGAAAAGAGACGCAAGGGGAAAAGAGGTAGGCCAGACACACACAGTATCATTGAGCTCAGATGGAATGCAGCCAAAACTTTATTTTTCCCTCCAATCTTATACCCCTCTCATCAGGGGGCTAGTGCAGCTACAGGGGTTGGAACCAAGGTGTTAATTACAGGATAAGACAATGCATAGGTAAAAACATCCTGAAGCCCAGATAGGTATCAGAACAAAACATCTTCCCTGCTGAGGTGGGATGCTTAGGACAATAGCTTCTCCAGAAGAAGTATCCTTTCAGGGGGCTTTGGCTTCCCTGGAAACAAGCCCCTCTCAGGCAGTCATTAATTATTCATGACTCAGTTTAGCTCAGAAGATCTCCTGATAGCCAGAGGCTCACAGCAGGGTCTAGGCCCAGAGTCTGAAGGGCTCACCACACCCAAGGCTGAGTAAGACTTGGTAAGACTTACCACTTTTTTTTTTAAGGTAAAGCATCATAAAACATACCTGCCTTCGTTAAACATCTATGTTTATGCATACTACTCCCCGTGATAGTGTTCTTACCTGACATTCAGAAGATTCTGTTACTCTCTCCCACAGAAAGTATAAGGACGGTAAAATGAAAGTATCAGAACTTTCTCAAGAAGAAATTTATTCAAAATTTGATATTATAAAAATAAACATTGAGTTAAATTTAAAATTAATATTGAAGAATAAAAAGACAGGTAGCTGCAAATGGAACAATGGCAGGGTAGACTGTCATTTTAAAATTTGTCAAACATTTATTTTCAATAGATATCCTGATATGAACAATAAAATCATACAAGCTCTACTACAATTTAAATTTGAAGTGCTTCATATCAATTAGTAGAAATCTGAGTAGTGCCAAGAAATGCTATACTATAAATAAAAGCTATGCTTAGTTATTCTGTAGCATAAACTAAAATATCATATACAAGGAAATAATCTAAAACATTTTTAACATCAGTGTTATAGAAATAAGAAAAATATTTATTCTTATTGACTACTGGATATACCTGTACTATTACTAATATATTATTGGTTCATTAAGTGAGGCCATATATTAAAATGCCCAAATTATGGCAGAATTACTTATTATTCTCTAGGACATATGGAAATAGGTATGCAATTTGTCAACTGAAAGAATAGTGTCCCATCACACACACAAACAAAAAACTCTGAGAAAATGAAGCATTTTATTTCAGTGAAATATTTTAAGCACTCTAGTATTGCTGTAGCAATTTATCTTTAAAAAAAGGGATCTGTCTGCTTGATGAATGCATTTTTTTTTTCAGAAACCTGATTGTTTTAAAGAATACTCAAGTAACAATTAGGAAAGCAAATCAATCCTTCCCATTGTCTTCTGTGTTTAAGATATACATTATTCACCAGCTGCCTCTGATCAACTGGCTTTACCATTAATAACAATGCACTTTAACCCTGTGACACCACATCATTAATTTTTAATTTATAATTACTAGAGACATTTGTTTTGCATTGTGAAAACCAATTGAAATAGCACTAGCTTCAAATGTACACATTTGTTTTGTGCTTACTACTATATTAATCACATTTCCACCACTTACTAATAGATTTGGGAAAGTGTTAACCAATATATTTTCAGCTGTGTGATATATTAAAGGAGAATTATGTGAGCATGTGTTTCTTCTCAGGTTTAAATTGAAAATACAATTCAGATGTCTCCAAGGACATTCTGTTTAAATTCTTTTTAGTTATTTGGCCCTTCCTACCATACCATTTCTGCTTAGTTCACACCGATTCAACTTTCAATGTTATCATCTACTTTCTCTTTAAGCACTTTGAAGCAAAAGTTGATAATTTTGCACTTCTTGTGAGACAGGCAGGTCATGAGAAAAAAGTCCCCTATGAATATCCCTCATATGACCAAAAAAATTTAATGCTTAAAGCTTCTAGTATTCTGATGGCTATGTATATTTTACACTACTTACAGGATAAACCCAGTTGAAATAGTTGTATTTCACAGTGAAAATGACTCACTAGAAATCTACATTTCCCTTATGTTTCCTATCATTTGAAATAGTCTAAATAAGTCTGATTTTTTTTCTACTGTTAACATCTGTAGGACGACTTCATTTTCAAGATGTGTTTGTGAACCAACAGATCTCCAATATAAGATTCTGAAATTTAAACCAGAAAATCCTTGTTCTTGAAAGATTAAGAGCTGAACATTCTTGACATGTCTTCCCAGACAGCATTGCAATGGTAGGCAAATGGCAAAAGCCATTTTGTTGTATATAACAACTCTAAGAAAATAAGCAGAACTTTAAAAAACAAATGAACATAAAAACACCTTGTGCTACCTTGCTTGTCCTGTGAATTGGAAAGTCAATCACACTTGTAAGCCAAGTCAAGAGGTTCAGCGAGTCCACAGTATCTCACCATATAACTTATTACATATTCAGTCATTTTTTTTATATTAACAATCCCTGAACATATATTATGTAAAGATAATTCATCTGTTGTTTTACAAAACAGATTATTTTGCTAACCTATGCAGTGAAACTATATTTATTAAAAAGTCAAGTGATCAAGTGGAAGCCTTTGACCTGCATTCTTCTTTCCAGCGGTTATAGAAAATCAGGAACAATATGGAATCTCTAATGAAAAGAACAGAGAACAGTGATGTATCCAAACCATAAATGGTGTAGAAATGGTTTTCTCAATTTTATTTCTGCATAATCTATTACTTATTATCCTCACAAAAACACATGGGAAGGGTCTATGAAGATGGCTCAGTCAGTAACATGACTGTTAGGAAAGCATGAGGACTTGAGTTAGATTCCAGAATTGCAATTGCAGGCTGTATTGGTAATTTAACAGAAAAAAAAACCATACCCAATGTCATTAATCATCAAGAAAATAGACATTAGAAAGCCAGAAGCTGTCATCTAGATTTGTTTACGTTTCTGGCCAGGCTCGTGCACATAGTGAGATTTGTTTTTAAACAGAAGTAAAAGAGGAAAGACAAAGATAAAGGAAGAAAGAAAGGGAAAGAGAGAGAGAGAGAGAGAGAGAGAGAGAGAGAGAGAGAGAGAAAGAAGAAAGAAAGAAAGAAAAAAGAAAGACAGAAAGGCAGAAAGGAAGGAAATTATAACTACAAAGAGGTACCACATTACATCTTTTACAAAGATTACAGTTATCATACAAAAAATTACATAAATTTTGGCCAGGATTGGCAAAACTGAAATAGACATACACTATAGAAATGCAAAATTGAGCACTACTGCACTTATTTGCTGTGATTATCAGAATAGACAGTTATTAAAATATTAAATGTAAAGGAAACAATTCAGTTTTATTTTCTGTGTATTGAAACAAAGGAACTAAAATTGAGATCTTTCAGTTCAGTTTTACTTCTGTGTGGAACTGTGTGGATTTTTTCAATTTTTTAAAAAATTAATTTTAACGTAATTTTAAAATGTTTATGAATGTATTCAATGGATTTTGGTTGCATTCACCCTTTCTCCCTCCTTTAAAATCCTGAGAACCCCCTAGTTACATCTCCCTCAAACTTTTTGCCCTCTTTTAAAATGTATTTATTTATTTATTTATTTATTTTTAACACACTGAATGCTATTAATTCAGTACATATTCAAATGAGTCAAGATCTTCATGAGTACATGAGAAACCTACCAGTGGCAACACTGCTTAAGGAAAGAAAGTTCCTCTTTTGAGGCCATCAACTGACAATAACTCATCAGCTAGTTGTGGTATCTTGGAGCCTTTTCCATGTCCACAGTGGAGTTAACTGACTTGAACTTGTGCAGATCTTATACATGTATAACTACAGCTGCTATGAATTAATGTGTGCAACAGGTATGTCAAATCCAAGTGATAGCATTTCAAAGCCTTCTTACTATCCTATAGCTATTATATTGTTTCTAGCTCTTCTTCAGCAGAGGGTGTGGAATTAATATAGTTATCTCATCAGCAGCTGAAAATTCATAGTCATTTACTTTGAGTACTTTGAATAGTGATTTATTTTTGTATTAACCACTACACACTTCAGTAAGAAGCTTCTTTGATCAATATTGGGAGCAGCACAATTATATGGATGTAAGGAAATACTTAGAAGGGAGTTTGACAACATGATAATTTATAAAAACAAAGCAAAACAACAACAACAACAAAAAGTCAATAGGTTATACCTAGGGACTATGTATTCTCTAGCCATGGATTTTGGCCATGTTTATAATGTCATAGCCAATCAATAGAGCAGATGGTTACTCTAAGGATATTGCCATTTATTGTACCAATAGGCAAGTCTTGCTTGTGTGCTTCATATTGTAGATACAAGGTCTAGCACTTGGAAAAACAATTACTTTTTTAACTAGCTTACAAACTAGTGGATATCATAAGGATTTTCATACATTATTAACATGTTTTTGCCTACCTCCTAAACCTTCCTTGCCTCCTACACCTCCCGACTCCTTTCCCTCACACTCCAGTACTCTATCCCATTTAAACATGCTCCCTTATTTTTTTCATATCACATATATTCTTCTATCCTATCTTTGGTGGTATGGATATAAATGTCCTTCATAGACTAGTATGTTTGAATTCTTAGTCACCAGGGACTGACTGGAGCTGTTTGAAAGGAATAGAAGGATTAGGAAATATGGCCTTGTTGGAATAGATATGGCCTTGTTGGAAGAAATGTGCCACTGGTTGTGGACTTTGTGATCTTAATAGCTCATACCACTCTTAGTGCCTCTTTCTCTTTGCTTGCTGACTATGATTAGTCATTACATTAGGATGTAAAGCACTCAGGAACTACTCCAGTATCTTGTGTGCCACTGTGTTCTCTACCATGGTGAGAATGCAGTAAGCCTCTGAAACTTTAAGGATGCTCCAACTAAGTGCTTTTGTTTATGAGTTGCCTTCATCATGGTATCTCCTCACAGCAATAGAACAGTGACCAAGACACTATCTTACTATATTGCAAGATCTCTTAAGTTTCCCACCTATCTTTGTAAGCACTTCAATTTGTTTAAGACTTCCCCTGACTCCTCATTTTCCCATGCTGATTACTCCACTACCTTCTTGAACCTTTCTGACCACCATACTTCCCTCTCTCTACTTCATGTCACCTATATTTTACCACTGCTATCCCTTAAATCCAAATCCCATGACAACGGCATGATTCCAGTTTGCCAGACTCCACATCAATCACATATAGATTTGAAGATAAAACCCACATCTGTAAGGGAAGTTGTGGTATTTGTCAAATGGTGTCAGGGTAACCTCACTCATAAATTTTCCCAGGTCCACTCATTTACCTGCAAATTTTGTAATTTGAATTTTCTTTACAAATGTTAGTATTTCACTGTATAAATGTAGCTTCTTTTCATTATCCATTCAAAAGCCATGGTTATTTAGGTTGATTCCATACCTGTTGTGAATAGAGCCTTGACATTTAGTCTAACCACTAAATTTCACTGTTATCATTTATTATTCTTATAAACCTTTCATAATTATGATTCATTAATAAGGCCAGTTTTTCTGTGTCATGTAAAATTAACTAATACCCAGATTCCACTTTATCATTAGGTCCTATTTTGTGTCTGAAACTGTATAAAGACTAACTACCATCAGAATAAAACACTGTGGCAGTTTCTATAAATGTATTTTATCACAACTTCATATCTTTATTTCATTTTGCTTTTAAGAATTTGAAAAGAAAATTACTCTGAAAGGATATCTTTCTTTTACATAGAAACTACACAAATAATCTTATGTGCTCAGATGTGCTGGCATGCTGGATAGCATTAAGGTCCTTCACATTTTCATTTGGGGGAAAGCATATTATTATGCTGTCAAATAACCATCACAGACACATTTTCATGCTACTAAGATCATATAATTTGTTAGTTTTAGAACAACTCAGAACTTTCCTTACTTGAGAGACTTGTAAAAATAATTTAAAGCAAAGTAGGAAAATATCTCTTTGGCTTTAACTTGAATTTATAGTGCTTCTAATTTCATCCACTACTTTCCTAAATAAAAATATATAACACATGCACCTCAATGACTTTCCCTGATCTTTCTTACCCAACAAGATAACAAATAAAAATCACAAAATCATCCTCAGTATTGAAGATTTAGGGGCTAGAGTGGTGACTTCTTAGTTAAGAGCAGTGGTTGCTCTTCCACACCACTAAGGGTTGGTGCCCAGCACTTATATGACAACTAATAACCTCTTATCACTCCAGTTCCAAGGGATCTGATGACCTCTTCTGGCTTCCACAAATGCTATGTGTGGTATACCTACATGCATTACAAATATACAAGCAAAATACCAATACACATAAAAAAGCTAAATTTTTTAAGTAAAAATAAATAAAAAATTACCTCAAAAACACTTGTTTGCAGTTAAGTTTCAATTCTCTTAATTATATTAATTTGAACTACATACAGCTAACAGTGTCACCAATAATTACTAGTTATCAAACCAGAGAATCAAAGAGGGAAACAGATTCCAGTTTGTAAATATTCTCAGAAACAATATTTGAAAACCACCCTGAAAACTAGCCCAAAAGGAAAAGGAGGATGTAATAAGCAGTTTGTGAACTTAGTACAATCTTAAAATTGAGATTAATATAAGAGTGGGTGGTAAAGAGGAAGAGGGGATGGATAAATGTTCAGCAGAGAAAAAAACCTGAGTAGAAAGAGGGATATCTCACAAAATAGATTATCTCTATGAGTTAAGCCAGAAGTAGAAGGGATAATTCAGAACATGTACAATATGACAAAAATATGTGGCCTTTTAACATACGGATACATTTCTCTCTGTGATTGTCAAAAGGTATCACTTTTGGTTTTATATCAGGCATTCACTGAATTTCTTTTTATTTAATGTATCACTCATAAGGAATTGATGTAAATGCCTTTGTGAACAAGGTTAGAGTGTGGTGATAGAAAGAAAAATCAGACTAAATGTTATGGGAGAAAGCCAGAAATGTTCAAGGGAAAACGGTATTGTTGAGGAACTAATATTATAATTTGCGCTCATGAAATCTATTGTCTTTAAGACATATGAGTATATTTGAATGAAAACAAGGAACTATCTAGCAGAATGATTTAGTAGAAAACTAAACTTAAATTACAATTGCTTGGTTGTTGTAAATGTTAGCATTAGAAATGAATCTATCCAGGCAGATAGTGGTAAACTGCCTAGGGACTCTATGCATGATCAAGATTTTTAATTTTATAAGTAGAAGAAGACAAAAAATAATAACAGAACTAACCGTCCTTCAGTGCCACCTTACTAGCCACTTAATAAATGTCATCTGCTTTTATTTTCACAAAAATAATAAACGTAAATATCTTCATTTAAGGGCCATTTTTAAGGATATAGAAAGAAAGAAAAAGAAAGAAAGAAAGAAAGAAAGAAAGAAAGAAAGAAAGAAAGAAAGAAAGAAAGAAAGAAAGAAAGGAAAGAAAGAGAGGGAGAGAAAGAGAGAGAGAAAAATCTTTGTAACTACCAAATCTTTGATAGTTTTCTTTTGTTAGTGTTGGGAACCAAACTTAGGTTCTTATTAGAAAGCACTCTGTCCCTAATTGCAACTCCAGCAAGAAACAATATATTACTACTGCTATCTTCAAACTCATCTTCTTATTTCCACAATTAAAGACCTTAATACCGTGACATAGAACAAGTACTTATATAAGCACTTATAATTACTGGATAGAATGGTGCTACTTTTCTGAGTGGATGAAAGGACTGGCAGTATTCCAACTGGAGATACTGTGATTCTCTGACATGAGGGTGTACACAATAGAATGTAATGACAAGACTAATATCTTAAAATGCACACTGTATGTGAGAAGTTGTTGTGAAAACATTTATAAATTTCAACAGAAAATATGCAAAAGTAAAACAAACAAAAATACCAAGCATGATTAGAAAGTTAGAGAGGGTTGTGTTGTCTATGTTTGAATCTAAACAGAAATGAGTATATATATTTGTCAGCTTTGTAAGTAGAAAGCATTCTAATCAGAAAGCAGAATCAGGTTCTTTCAAAAATAAGAAATCTTTATAAATTAATACTTTGTGTGTTGCTCCATACGAGAATTTCATCTAAATATTAAATTAATTAATTTGTCTTGTTATTGTCTTCCTCACTGAAATGTGTTTCTGGCTTCTTTTATATGATTTGTAAAATGTTGGTGAGCTATGGATATTTGCATCCTGATTTTAAAAAAATTATTGGTTCAGTTTTGTGAGTACTAGATAAATAACCTTAATTATGTGTTTAGTATGATTTCTAAGAGAATTATCATAAGTGTATATAAAATAAGTATTTCGGAATGAAAAACATAACTGAAAAAACTGACAAAAGGAAAAATGAAATTTATGTTTTTATAGGTGTTGGAAAAATGTAGTTGCAAATATAATCTTTAGCTTAGAAGTCTTTTAAACAAACTAAGTTAAACTTATCTGTAAGTTTATTCTCACGTACATCGTCAATATTTTTTTTTGGCGGGGGTTGAAATGTTTCTTGTGAGAAGCACCATCAAACAGAATTATAAAGACTCAAAAGAGGAAAAAAATCTACAAAATTTTTTTAATAGAGAATGTTGTATCTAGTGGAGAGGTATGAGATAAAGACTATAATATCACCAACATCATTTTCACTGACTTAAAATATGAAAATATAGTATGTAGAGAAATAGACAGAAAATTAGAGAGAGAATTTATCATGTGTAAATGATGCAGACTATAAAGCTTCACTTCCAAACAAAGAAAGAAATAGATTCATGTACAGAACTCTACTGGATCATGTTGTAACCCGTAATTATTATCTGTGGCTAGGCTATCATATTTATACCTTGTTCATCAGTTATGAATGAAGTCAAATAACAGCATCAAGACTAGGTAGCATGCTTCCTAAAGGTATGGATGTTTTTTTTTTCTTTTGTTGTTTTTTTCTATTCACAATTGCATCCTCAGTTCTGGCCTAGATGGGAAAATTTCCTCATATGACATGAACCACATGTAGATTACTTTGTTTTTCTACTTTCACAGAAATCAGCTCAACCTGTGTTAACAGCTTCATAACTCAGAATGTAAGAAATTGCTAACTTTCTGTTTAAAAGTCTTTCTCAATTCAATAGTTCAAATGCATAATGTCCCCAGATTGTCATAGTTTGCCATACTGGCCCCAGCATCTTTTTGTACTATGAAATTCTCTTAATTTGTATTAAAGTTGAAACTAGAGGGATATGTTCTATAACTTCTACCTCACCTTCTCCCTCCATACTGCTCATTTCTGACCAAGGTTTCCAAATGTTGCGATCAAAGGTCTGATATCACAGCCTGCTTATTATACTATCTACTTGTGCTATTTTTGTAGATGGTAGTATATTTTCTGGGTATCATACATTTTTGCTCACCTCAATACACACATATAGGACAACACTCATCAAGGATTTATGTCATAAAGATGAAGACAGACACTCTGGGATTTATAACAAGAACATACCATCTTCAGATGGAGCAGGCATAGTTGATTTTATGCTCACTCAAATGAAGGAAAAAAGCAAGGTGGCATGGCCTTCCATAACATGTGGGAAATGAAGCCATTACAGAATTCTCCTGTAGAAGTTCTACCCTCAGACAGTGTATTCTCCATTTCATATTTATGACAGTCCAGTCAAAGTTGTCTTGGTTGGGGTTTTAATTGCTGTGATAAGATGACATGACCAATAGCAACTTGGGTAGGAAAGAGTGTATTTCAGCTTATACTTCTAGATTATAGTCTATCACTGAATAAAGTTAGGACAAGATCCTAAAAGCAGGAACTGAAGCAGAGCAATGAAGGAAGATTGCATATGGGCTGCTCCTCATGGCTTGCTCATCCCAATTTCTTATATAGCTCAGGATTGCCTGACCAGGGGTGGTGCCATCCAAAATGGGCTGAACCCTCCCAAATCAATTAGCAATCATGAAAACAAAACACAGACTTGACTACAGGCAAAACTTATGGCGGCATTCTCTCATTTGAGAGTCCCTTTTCTCAAATGACTCTAGCTTATGTCAAACTGGCATAAAACTAGCCAGTTGGAAGGAGGGCTGCTTCTTTCTGAAGGAAGATGGAAGGGGAGTGAAATTGGAGGAAGCAGAAAGTGGGGGAGGATGGTATGTGTAAAGGAGGGATGGGGAAACAGGTCTGGGTGTATTCTATGAGAGAAGAATTAAGGAAAGAGGAAGAGGAGGAGGAGGGGAAGAAGGGGGAGGAGGAAGGGAAGGAGAGGGAGGAGGAGGGGGAGGAGGAGACCAGGATCACAGAGAAGAAATCTGGGAAGTGTTTCCTCAGGGTAAGCATACAGAAGCTGTGGTCCCAAGGGGGCCAAGACTATATCTCATGCTGTGGCTGAATTGGGTAATGTGTAAGGTTCTTCCAGAAAGTACAGGTTTTCAAGGCATTATTTGAAGATCAGCACTATAAGAGATCAGTGATGAAGGTGCAGCCTTAGCTGCAGTGGAAGCCCCAGAATTGAAGAGGTAGTGGAAAGAACTTGAGTCTTAGCACTATGCATTAGAATCAGAGTCCCTGAAAACATCCTCAGAGAAGCTATTGGTTAAGACACAACCCAATTGCAACAGAGACCTTAGCATATTTGACATGCTAGTGGTGACCATAAAGGACAATAGCAGCTGTGGAATGGAGACAACCTAAGTCTACTGGGAGAATTGTGAGCGTGTGGGTGGCAGAGCAAGGAAAAATGGAGCACAAAGGATCTTGAGTGGCTCCCAGAGGACAATCACTGAGATTTGTAAAATGTTGAACTTTGGTTTTATTTGGTTTAGACTTACGACTATTTTCCTCTTCTTTCCTCTTGGAATAATAAAGCATTAACCTTGTTTTTTCATTTTATAGGAGCCCAGAGTTGAGAAACTTCTAATATTTTAGAGACGCTTTTAACATTCAAAGAAATATTGGTGATTTTAAAGAGACTGATTTTTAAATCATTTTTGTTTTTAAAGACTGTGGGACATTTAAAAGTTGAAACGTCTCATATTGTCATATTAATATTAACATGAAATTTTGAGGACAACAAGAAATGAAAGCATAAGGTTTGATAGTTATGTGTTTGTGTGTCATATTGAAATGGGCCAGTTGTTCCTTTGTTTTTCTATTGTTTGTTTAATTTTTTCATTTTTGTTGTTTGTTTCTTTGTCAACTTGACATAAGCTAGAGTTATGCAGGAAAAGTAAACTCAACTAAAAACTTCCTTCATCCAGACTGTCTGTCAGCAAGTCTGTAAGTCATTTTCTGGATTAAGGATTCAGGTAGATGGGCCCACCGATGGGGTCCGGAGTAGAAGCTATGCCTAAGCAGGTCCTGAACTCTATAAGAAAGAAGGCTTAACCAAACACAGGGAGCAAGTCAGTAAGCAATATTTCTCCATGGATACTGCTCTGTTTCCTGCCTCAACTCCCTGTCCTGACTTCCTTCTAAGTAAGGGAGGCACCTGAGAGTTGTAATATGAAATAAATCCTTTCCTTCTCAAGTTGCATTTGATTATGGTGTTTATCAAACCATAGAAATCCTATCAGGTACATATAAAATTTACCAAGACAATTAACTAAGTGATTCTTTTAAGTGCATTTTCAAAAACAGTTTTTCTTTAAGTTGATGTGAATATATTTGGATTCATTATATTATATTTGTAATTAAAGATAAGGATATTTTTGTGTTTTCCCTCAGTGCCTTGCTACTTTTAATTATTAATATAATTATTACTTAATTTATTTATTATGTATGTATGAATTATGATATGGTCCTTGAGACTTTATTCCTTAAATAGCATTCATTTCTGTTTATTTTAATTAAAATGTAATTTCATCATACCCCTTTTTCTTCTCTCCTATCCTTCCCATGACCCTTCCCTTAAAGAACTCCTATGTCCTCCACTTACTTCCTTTCTTAAATCACACACACACACTCTCTCTCTGTATATATATATATATATATATATATGTGTGTGTGTGTGTGTGTGTGTGTGTGTGTGTATGCATATACATATATATACATATACTTATACATATATAGATACATGGATGAATGTATAAATATAGTTTGCTGATTTCATTGAATGCTGCTTGCATCTGTATAACTTGAAGGCTGACCATTTGTATTTGGATAACCTATTAGAGGTCCCATCCTTGGGAATACTTATTATTCATCTCTCAACAGTCATTAGTTCCCTAGTTCTTTGTTTATGGATGTGGCTCAGTGAGGATTCCTCCTTCCACATTAGCATGTGTATTCTTATTGTCTTTGTTCAGGTCTTGTTTAGGCATCATACTGCTGCAGTGTAATTTATACATTTATAGAGAAACTAAGTCAACTACACAAGGAGTATATTGGAGTGCTATATATTTTGACATGTCATAAAGTAGATTTCATAAAAATCTTCAGTTAACCAGATGGTTCATTCACTTAGCAAATTCTAGCCAAGGAATAGTGAGTCTAAACAGCTTGTATAGAGAGATATTGGCAAAAAATTGAGAACCAGACATTCTAGCTGAGAAAAATTTTAGAGGGTACCATCAAATACTATCAAGAGCAACCAAATAAAATGAAAGTCAATGATTCAGTATTCAAAAATCAATGCATACCAATATGTGAACTAGCTCATTAAAAAACAGAAGCAACGTGTTGACATTTATTAGTAGCCTGTCTACAATAAAGCTTTGGGACCCATTTGACAGTTTCAAGGGGCAGACTCAAAAGCACAAAGACAATTTATCCAAGAAGCTACCTTCTAGGTTCTGAAAACTATCATGGTGCCCTCTGTCAGGGTTCATACCTATCCATAACTGGAACACAAACTTGAATAGCCAGGCATTTGAAGAATGTCTTCCTGCAGAAAAGAAAAGCCTTGAAAAAATCATTTATTAAATTACCATACCAAGAAACTAATACTCTTCTCCAGATATTTAAACATAATTCAAACAAATTCGTTAAATATCTCACTACATTCATAATAGAATAGTTCATATTTTGGAGCACTTATTTCACTTCCAGTAAAATATTTCATTTAATTTGTACAACAAATAAAAATATTATATGATATCATCCCAGTTTTATAAATGAAAGAAAAATTAACCTTAACTCTTGTGAAGAAACCCATCCAAATTTAAACAGGATATATTTGAGAAAATTTTAAACACAGTAAATGTGACTTAGAACTTATGTGCACATTTATAGTTCACAGATACTTATTATGGCAAAATCAATCATAAAATGTTATCTTTATTGCAATCTTATATCGTAATATGGTGAAATATTTTTCACACAAATGAAGTTACAGATTTTTATTCTCTCACATTTCTATCATCCCACTTATACAATTCAAAATACTATGATATTATGTGCCAGACATATTTAATGTATCTCTGCTTTCTGAATCCTGCTGAGTAGTTTATGAATTTTAACAATAAGAAGCTCAAAAATCAAATGTAAATATCCTAGGTTTAAAAGACTATTAAGTAGAAGATAAAAAACTTTGAATATATTATTCTTTGTCACTCTGCCAATTCAAAGAGAACTGTCACTAGGTATATCTGCCCCGTGCAGGCCATTTTTCCCTCCATGCTGAATTTAGTGCAGTAACTACCTAGGCCAGATGTTAGGTAGTAATTCAGCCAGACTATTAACATGAAGAATGCCAAGAACATAAAAATTGTGAGAACCAATGGATAAGAAAAGGGATTGTAAGTTATTGACCTCTCGATGTGACATAACCATAGCACTCATGAAATAACATAGCTGTGGACACTCTAATAGCATTCATAATAGAACAAGGTTCTAAGAATCTGAGAATGGAGGGAGGGAGACATAAGAGGCCATACCACAAGTTGTTTAACTATTGATTTTAAATGCTTGCTGTGGGAGGGGATCTACTTTTCTTAATGATACAAATGTTGATAGATATCCATATCTGGTAAATATCCCTATACCCATGAATATGCAAACAACTGTATTTAAATTTAGTGGTTTATATGGAAATAAAACTTATATGAAAATAAGACCAAGATATGTTTGAAAGAATAACATTCTACAGGGGCCAGAAGAGGGAAGATAGACAGAAATGTGATTATAATACAATATAGACATATACTGCAATAATCAAGAAGAACATAAAGTAAGAAACAAAGAGAAAACAATATATAAACACAAAAGTAGATCTTGTTATTGAATTCTTTACTCAAGCCACACTAGATAAATACTTCTACATGACCAAAAATGTGTTTGATAACTTAAAACTATATTCTATTTTATTCTTATTCAATTACCTTTCCATTTATTCTTGTGGTTTCTCAGCATATTTCTAGATGTTGTGGTCATGTGATGTAGTACAATACAGAATACAATCAAAGTTGAGTGGATTAGTTATTACTATAAAAATGATTAAGGCAAAGTATGGAAGGAAATGTCCAGAAGAAGGGGAGTCTTTATTCATCATGGTGTAGAGAATGGCAGTAGGAAGATAGGCATAGCACTGGAACAGTAGATGAAAGTTCAATTCCTGACTCGAAAACAGGGAACAGAGATCATACACTGTTGGAGGCTTTTGATTGGAGGCTTTTGAAGCCTCAATGCCCAACCCTTAACACACTTCCTGCAACAAGACCAGACTTCCTAATGCTTCCAAACAGTTCCATGAACTTGGGGCCAACTATTGAAATGTATGTGCCCGGAGAGTACAGTCTCATTCAACAAACACATTGAGTAAAACAACAGACATGGCTCCGATTAAGAACTGCATTACAGTGTTTTTCCTGACTTCAGGTTCAGGATGAAGTTAAACTGAGTATTATTTATAAACACATATTTTTGCATCTTTTCCTCATGAAGAAAACATGAACATTTGTAGTATTTACTACTATTTGGTTGGTTTGTAGAGTTGCAATGCAACTCTGTTCCTCAATTATCTATGTACAAAGCTGTTTTAAGTTTTAATCATATGATACAGAAGAAAACAACAAAATAAGTTCAGTAGCGTTAAACAATCGATTTAATGGAATTTTCCATTTGATTAGCTTCTTATTCCAGTATGAAATAATTTGAGTGAAATAATATTTTGTTGTCCATGGGACAAAACATAACTAGAATTTAGAGAAAGTTGGAAGATTGAGTTAGACATGATTCAGCAAACTTACTACAAATGAGAAGAGAGTACATATTCTTGGTTTAGAGAAATACACAATGTTTCACAGCTACTGCATATCATGGTAGCAGCACAAGCACATAGACAATATGAAAACAATAAATTTTGATTCTGTGTCAATAAATCATTATTCCATACAAAATTTTATAGTCATGGAAATTTATATTAGCTATATTTTATTTGTAACATAATATTCTTTTGACTTCTTAAATTATTGAAACTGTAAAAACTTGGGCTGCAGAGTTGGATCAGGGGTTAAGAGTGGCTTATGAATGGCTGCTTTTCCAGACAACCAGTGTCAATCCCAGTACCTACATTGTAAATTCAAGCTGACAAGGAAGGGAAGCAATTAAAATTTCCTAGCCAGTTGTATCACCTATGAACCAGAACAACGACCAGTATGGCAAGATGTCTGTAAAGGTTCAATAATGGCACTCACATGTCTCTCGCAACCAGCAAATGTCTCTTTAGACTTAAAACCCACAATACATGAAGAAAACCACACCTAGTTATAAAGCTTAGCTAGATTTCCAGAACTAGTGAGATCATTTTAGTTCCTTATAACATCATTCTTCTAATTTCAAAGTAAATAAAGAGCTGATTTAAAAAAAAAATCAAGAATCCTCTTCCATTTCCTTGAAATATCATGAAGGATTTCTAAATAAAATGTTTTTGAATCCATGCCATATAAATGTCTTGATGAATGATGACCAAATGTCGTTTTCATTCTATTCTTTCTAAACTCGCCTTCCATCATTCATTAAGCATCAGTTAAAACTCTGATGATTTATCTAAAGTACATGTTAAGCGAAGAGGCAGTCTAGGTATATGATAAATGACAGTCTTTATTCTGATGGAAGGGGATCATTCAGAAATTCTTTGGAAGGGTGTCTATAGATATCTTAGATAAAGCTATGCCAATGAGCAATAGTCAACATTATTACTTTTTGTTGTTCCTTTAATGCTACTTTCAACATATTTTTTAATCAAAATAGAATTACATTACTTTCTGCCTTTCATTTTCTCCCTCAAGCCTTTTCTAAGTAACCTTCCTCCAATCTCTGATATGTGCCCACCCAACTTTCAAATTTTATAGTCTCATTTTCTTTGACAATTATTGTTTCATACATATTTTATAACTTTCTTTTTAATATCCTAATTTGTACTATTATTTTGAAAGCCAGAGAGGTTGAATTAGACTTATATTTGAATAAAACTCAGTAAGTCATATGAAGCCTCCAATTAAGACAATAAAGTGTCGTTTGTCTGGAAAGGCACTTTGATATTATTAACTAGTAGAGACATCCTTGAAAATCTGACTCATGAAGCTACTTCTTGCCTTTCCTATGCATGTGGCCAGTGCGTTGAAGCTGTGATGTTTTTCTTTTTTACGTTTAGTAAAAAAATATAATTATAATTTTCTACTCTTAACTGTCAATTTTGCCTTAAGAATATTTCATCAAATGTTGCTTGTAACCATCCATGGAACCCTTCGGACAGAGGTAGAGTTGGCACAGAAGCAGGACACAGACTCCAGGAGTCAGGTGAATGACAAAAGGCAGACTCAGTTTATCATAGGAAGGGGAAGCCTTTTATACCTTCCACCGGGCCCAGTGTCCCATTGGCTGCCAGACTGCAGTTGCTGCTCCCTGGGCATGTCCAGGTAGGTCTGTCTCTGGGCATGCCCGGGCAGGTCCATCTCTGGATACGTCCACGTGGGTCTCAGGCTTTGTCCAGTTTTCTCCTAGAATCAAAGAACAAACATTATTGATTTCCCTTAGATGTATCCCATCTGATGTTAAAATCATTTTACTTGTAAATAATTTTGGTAACACAGACAACATATCTCTTTTTTTTCTGAGACATGCTTTATATTTAACATGGATTAGTCTATACTAATTACAGCTTGAGGAAATGTAAAAAGAAAGACTAAAGACAAAGCTAATTGTGTCAGTGTACTTGCTTCTCCATTGTGTAAATGTATCATACTTTCTATATCCACTCATCTGTTGACGGACATCTAGATTGTTTCCCATTTCTGGCTATTATGAACAGCAGCAATGATCACAACTGACAAGTTTCTCTGTGGTAAGATGCAGCATCCCCTTTAAGGACCTCTGTCATCTTCATATAGGCTGGTTTAAGGTCTTTTTTTCATGCTTCAGCTATTCTGGGATACCAGGACCTGCTGTATTGGAGATATATTTTCCAGGGTGATTTATGTTGGTATCTTGGTATCTAGGATTCAGATGAATATAAATCTAGGTGCCGATTGCTGGTCTAGTCTTTGTTGAATGGTTTATGTCGGTTCCTTGGATTCTGCTTCCTCTCTGGATTTTAGGAGACTGCGATGGCTGTGTGCTCTCTGGAAGGATCTGTGCAGCTAATGGGTGTGGATACTGGGGGTTTCCTGTAAAATGTGTTCCTGTGTATAGGGAGCTGACAACTAGGAGAGAGGGTAGGGGTCCAAAGTGTTTCACAGGAGGGAAGAGAGCAGACTGTTCAAAGAGAATCTGCTTATTTAGTCTCCTTGGAATGAGGATAGACAGAGAAGAGAAGTCACTGTGAAGGTCTGCTATAGTTCTGTGGGTGAGACAGAAGGATTGGATCAGAAGGAAAAGAAGGGAAAGATCAACAAGCAGCCTACCTGCTTTCCTGGCATCCATGGCCTTTGGGTTAGCAAAGAGTTCCTCTTGGTGTTGGGGGCTGGGGCAATTTAATAAGTGGGAGAAGGGAATGTAGTAGGAGGGATCTGTGGGATCCAAGAGAGATGAGGACAAGGGGGAAGGAAAGGCTGCAGCAGGTATTCTACTGTGGAGGTATGGATGAAACTATGGGATTGGATTTGTAGGAGAGGAGGAATGGTAAAGGTCTTTAGTTAGTCTCCCTCCCCCAGCCCCTATCCTGCTCATCTGGTGGTTTTTCAAGGATTTCACTGATTTGGGGGGCTTGGATAGTATGGGATGAGTTAGGGTAAAGAAGGTTAGAGGAAATGTCTTTGTAATTTCTTGAGTGTGGGGTCAGAGAGGAAAGAGGGAACACAGCATGTGTTCTGCTACAGAGCTGGGGATGAGATTGGGGGGATTAGGACTCTAGGAGCAGAAAGAGATGTGAAGAGTGTCTAATAGTTCTTTTTTGATCACAGTGTCTCCTCTCCCAACTCCTCCCAGATCCTCTCCACCCCAACCATCCACACAATTCCAGGGCTACATTCGTTTCTTTCGTTAGAAAACAAAGTTGTAAACAAAGTAATAAGAAAATATAAACAAATGAAACAAAAACAAGCTGCAATAAGTAATAATAATAAAACAAAAAAGCACAAGAAATTCACACACACAAATAACTGTAGAAACATAATATCAGTAACAATAGCATACAAGCAACAGGCCATTGAGACAAAAATGCCCAGGTGCAGTAATCTGAGACAAAATGTCTACAAATACTATTTAATTCACTTTCTGTTGGCTTCTTTTGCTATGCATGGAGCCTACCTTTGAATGTGGTTAAGACACCCAATGTGATTCCATTGTAGGAAACTAATTTTTCCTCTGCAAATAGATGTCAATTTAAGATAGCTTCTTGGTTAAGGGTAGGAGCTCCTGACCACTTCTCTCTCAGTGCTAAGACATGTCTAGCTTGAAATTGTGTTGACCCTATGCATTTTGCCACAGTCTCTCTTAATTTATATGTGCTCCAATCCTATTGTGTCTGGAAGACACTGTTTCCTTGGAGTCACGCTTCCCCACTGGATAGTATAATCTTTCTGCCTCTTCTTCTACATAGGTCTCTGAGAACTGAGGGAAGGGTTTTGATGAACAAATTTTACTTGAGAGAATATACATTACACTCTATGGAAAACAAACAAATGTAACAAAAGTCTTATTTAAAAAATCTGTAGCATCTAGATTATTCAATTACTTTTCAGTCTATAGAATATTGAATAAGTATGATACATAGAACATTGTAAAATATATACAGCATAGATTTATTTTCAGTAGTTTCTATTTTCTTTTACCATCAATGACATTGTCATTCATTCCTGAACACTACTATAACTCTATATATTACAGAATTTTTATCAAGAAATGTTGCTTCAAAATAAAAGGTCACTAAATTGTAAAAAAAAAAAAAATCCTATAGAATAAATTACTTGGTTTACATTTCTTTAATTTATATATCTTTTATTATATATCATTTAACAAATTTTTATCATCATTTTGCTAAATTAACTCTTTTTTTTAGATCTGCACTATGCTTGTTGAATTCTTAGAAATGTAGGTGACATAAAGACAGGATCATTTTATGCATTAAAAAACACTATACAATATATTTTGATCATATTTTTTGTCTCCCTAGATACCTCCCACACTTTCCCTATTCACTCCATTTTTTTAATGTATTTTGGAAAATATTTCAATAATTTCAGCACCCTCCAGTCACGAACATATCTTTATTTTTGTAAGACTTTCAGATACTTATAGTCTATGGTGTTATTGTCTTTAAGTCTAGTTGAGGTACACAGACTATCATGTTTTATTGCTTTAAAAAAATTTAGCATAATTATTGATTTGTTTTCAATTTGAAGTCGTGTAGTGACATAAATAAGACACATCATATCGTATCTCATGTATATATTGCCACATTTGGGAGTATTTTATTGTTGATTTTAAACTTATAAAGCATAAAAATTTCAGTTTCATGCTTTACTCATAGAATGTATGAGCCTCAAATGTAGCAAGATTTTCTATTTTAACTAAATAAATTTAGATGTAATTATTTAATATACTTAATATACTTTTGATAAAATACATGTTACGAAACAGTTATTTTTTAAGATTTATGTTTTGCAAATGAATATCTAAATTTAAACAGCATTGATATAAGAACGCATCCGCAATAAAGTTTGAGCCCCATGTTCCTGCATCTCTCTCTGCAATACAATTTAAGGTCATTCCATCTTCATAGCTTACGGAAAGATTGATAACCCTTAATCTCTGTTAAGCTTCTTTATTGAAGACCATCAAGATTTAATTTTTGAATCTTACCACTTGGTAGATAAATGGCTTATGAGACTCTTTTTTAACTTTTCTAATTAATCTGAATGTCATTTGAGAGGAACGGGAATAGAAGACTTTGGAGCGGGAGGGGGGGTTGATCTTGCAGGCTAACTCTTACAAATATGTTTTTTATCAATGTCAACTCACAGATAATGCCATCTGTGCTAATCCCCACTCCTCTCCACTATAGTGCTTGAAGTTGTCTTTCTGTTTGATTTATCAGACAGCCGACCCTGGCCTAACCCTGTCAGCTCAGTTCAGAGGAACTCTCACAAAAGATAGGCCTCTGATCTGACAAATTGATAGGCTGAAAAGAAATTTAACTGGGTAAAAAATCTCCAGAACGAGTGATAAAGCCTTTATTTCTCCAGCTTACAGCTTCAGGTATGTGAACAGAGATTCTAAAACACACAAAATTAAAAGGGAAAATAATGAGTAATTTTGAAAACTAAATATAAAGGGAAATAATAAAACGCTGGCAGCACCTATTTAGTGTGGGCCTGACAACATCCGAAGCTCTATTTTATTTAAAGCTGTGACATGAGCCTAATTGAAAATGATAACCCTAATTAAAAATCAAATATTGAAATCGCTCAGAGTTTACCAACCAACTGTATGCATAGCATAACCATTATGTGTATAGAAAATAAATTGCAATATACAGAAAGCTGCAAATTCAAGGAACAGACTAACATACTATCATTTCTCAGATAAAAGTGTTGAATAATTTCAATCTTCAATACTTTTATTGTTGTCATATAATTTTTTCATTATGTATTAATAGTTTTGTGAACTTCATCTAAAAATGTGGCGGGGGGGATGAGTATTCTGGAACAAGGATTCACCTTAAGTGGTGAGGGTGATGGAGTCACCAGCCCAAGAAACAGGTTCTATAAACCAGCCTCTTGGTGCAGTTCTACTTTATTTTGGAAGAAGGACAACTTTTATAGATGAAGCAGAGTGTTGCATAAGGGAGCTATCCAATTGCTTTGGTTCATGTTTACTACACACTTCAATCAGCTTACTTAAAGCTTGCTGTAGTGGGGGTGGGGGGTGGGGGTGGCAGATGGGAATGTGGAAAAGGTCAAGAAAGGTCCAAACATTTTTAGGCTTTATGTTTAAGTTCTTAGTGTATCTAATTTGCTGATGTTGGTAAACAAGATTTCCATCAAGACAGGGAAGCAGGCACTGGCACTGCCCTGGTAGGCTTTTCCATCTTGTGGCTCTACTGGTGTGCCAGGATCCTCCATTTTATAGGCCTCACCATGTCCCATGGTGTGAGGTTCTCCCCCTGGTACTGGCTATGATGCTAGTCTTTCTCTCCCACTACCAGGACCCCTTAGCCACCAACAAAAATGTATAGATCATCTATCACTGTCTGCATACTAGGTTTCTAGATGTAGAAACATTCTGGTGAACGTTACAAAATCTAGAAAGAAAAGCAAAATTAAAATCTACTTCTCCAAAGAATTTTATACCATCGTTTACAAAATCAATGAGTTATTTCCATTTGTTGTCATTAGCATGTCTTTTTATTACTTTCGACTTCATCACATAGTTTCATCTTACTATATATCGTAACAGTTTCTGGACTCCCAGGCCTTGACATAGCCTATTTAAGTAAGTCTCTTTATCATGAAGATATTCATGATGAAATATTTTCTCATGATAGATGGAAAACAAGACACACATTAAATATGGGTAAATTGATTTCAAGATTTTATGAAAAAGCTTCAGTAAAGATAAAACATAGGAAAACAGTAGAACATGCATGCTTACACTTTATTATTATTTTTGCTCAAAATCATCTTCATGTGGTTTCATCTCTGCTGATTGTAGCACTGTTCGGTCCCAGATTCAAAGAATCACATGGGAAGCAAATAAAGACCCCTAACTGATGATTTATGGAGTTTGCTTTAAACAACTATTAACTTTGCAGTTTGCAATTTCAGGTTGAATTCAACCTAGTTTTTATTTTTTGTTGTTTGTTTGTTTATTTGTTTGTTTTTTAAGGGACCAATACTCAGAGCAAACCAGAAAGTTCATTTTAAAGTCAGGGTCCTCTGTAATTTTATGTCACATTGACACAAGCAAAGTCCTTTGGGAAGAGGAACTTATAATTTAGAAAACATCTACATAAGATTTGCCTGTAGTTCATTTTGTAGATTAATGATTGATACAGAAAGGCCAGCCCAATGTGGGTATTGGGACAAATTAGGTTATCCTCAGCTGTGTAAGAAAGCAGGTTGAGCAAGGAATGGCAGCGATCCAATAAACAGGGTTCTTTGCTGGCTTCTACCTTGAGTTCCTTCCCTAGTGTTCTTCAATGATGGGTATAGAATTATAAGCTGCCACAAACCCATTCTTACACAACTTAATTTTGATGATGCCATTTTATCACAACAATAGAAGCTCTAAGATAGAAATTGGTTAACAGATTCATGGTATATTGATGGGAAAGACTTGACCTTGATTTGGGAAGGGATTGTGGTCAGACTCTGGAAATTTGAACTATAAAGGCCATTTTGTGTTTAGAACTTAATGTGAAAAGGGAATTTAAAAGACAATACTGAGGTTAGTGAAAATGATAGGGGCCTGGATTATAAAGTTCAGAGGAAGGTCTGAGTCTCTTAAAGATTCAATTGGATTCATAAAATATTTTGAAATATTTAAAAATATGACCTTCTGTGTCTAGGGTTAAAGTATCATGAGATTTCCCTTTTTATTGGTGTTGCCATTTTTCCACGCTTTCTTTGGTAGCTGTGTTGATGTGACTTAATTAGTGTTGCTGTTTCCTGAAATCATATAAATGTAAGTAACATTATATGGACAGACCATGTCCATATGAGAGTGAGTGTGCGTGTGTGTGTGTGTATGTGTGCTTGTAACAATTAAACAGAAATTATGAGCTTCAGATAGAGCAAGGGAGGTGTATAGGAAATGTTGAAGGGAAGAAATGGAAGTGGGGAGAAAGTATCTAAGGTTATAGGCAGGTGGAACCAAAGAACTGACTGTGATTAGCAAAAGACCACTATGGTGAGATCTTTGTTTTTCAGAGTTAATCAATAATGGTCTGCTAGAGCTGAGGGAGAAGCTGTGATTAAAAAGAGATCATTGTTGTGAAATCTTCTGGAAGGAATTTCCTTGAGTTTAGCACTCATGAACTGTGGTACAGAGTGAACAAGGACTTAACATTAGGTTAACGGCCAAAATTTTTAATGGGTAAAAATCTACAAGGTGGTACTAGCATGATGGGTCATTGTCAGAAGCTGAGGGTTGGCACTATGAAGGGCGAGGAGAGAATGCACAGCCACATTTCCAGAGATGCTTCAGGATTTTAGAGGTGATAGAGAGACCTTGAAGCTAGGTACCATGAGCAGGGACAGAGTCTTTAAAGAGAGCCTAGGGGAAGCTGTGTGTATAGGTGCACCCTCCTTGCATTAGAGACCACAGTGTATTGTAGAAAATGACCATCGAGACAGCAGAAGGTGTGTAGTAGAACTGGTCTATAAGATAGGCCTTGTGTGCTATCGATGATTGAGGCAGAGAAATGGAATGACCCTGGTCCTTTGGATCTAAGAAGATAATGAGTCCCAGAAGTATTAAATTGAGTTTTATACTACTGGACTCTGGTTTTGCTTTGATTCCAGTCTTACTACGTACTGATTCTTCCCTCTTAGAGTAAGAAAATATATAACTTCATTTTGATTTTACAGGAGTCTGCAGTTGAGAAGTATTAGAGATGTTAGACTTTGGTTATTCTAAAAAGGTTTTGAACTTTAAAATAGACTTTCCTTTGGATGTTTTAAAGAGATACTACTTTTTAAGAATTTAAATTTTTAGTGACTTTGGGGTTTTAAATATCAGAATATTTTGTGATAGTGTTATAGTGATAATAATAATGAGATTTTGGGGACAAACAAGAAAATAAAATTTTTGGTTTAATGGTAATGTGTTTGGTGTCAAGTATTCAAAAGGTCAATTATGTTGTTTAATTTTAAGTCAACTCGATACAAGCTAAAATACTTTGGGAAGGATTCTCATTTGAGAAACTGCATCCATTGACTACGTGCCAAGTCTGCAGTACATTTTCTTAACTTAATGGTTGGTGAGGGAAGATCCAGCCCATTGTGAGTGGTGCTACTTTTGGTCTTGAATCATGTAAGAAAACAGGTTAAGCAATCCATCAATAGCAACCCTGTAAGTATTGTTCTTCAGTGACTTCTGATTCAATTCCTGCTTCCAGGATCTGGCCCTGAATTTCTGCCATGCCTTCCTTCACTGATGGACTGTAATGTAGAAATGTAAGCTGAAATGTAAGCCACCCCCTCCCAAATTGCTTTTTTCACAGTGTTCTATCATGACAATAGAAAACCTAACTAATACAAGTAACTGGGATGATGTTGGAAGCATTCCTCCACTAGTGACTACAGGTCTATTATTTATAAAGGAATTTATCCTTGCCATAACTATTGTAACCCATTACAGACATAAAAATCACAATGGATAATTTTAATATTTTCAATTTTTTTATGTATGTGCTACTTAGTCTTTTTAGTTAGACACAGAATGGTGATGCATGGGAGAAGAAACCTTAATTGAGAAACTCCTCTATGAGATTGATTTAGGGAATGTTTATGGGCATCTTCTTGATTGATGATTGATGAATAAGTACCCAGCACTTTCTAGGCAGGGCCATCCTAGTCAGCAGGTACTACATTTTAAAAGAAATTGTTCTGAGAAAGCCATGAAGAGTAAACCAATAATCTGTGACTCTTCATTGTCCCTACTTAAGTTTCTGTTCCAGGTTCCCACCCTATTGTTCCTGTTTTGGCTTCCATTAATGATGGACAATAAAGTAAAGGAAAATAAACATTTTTTTCTCCCCAAGTTGCTTTTGGTCATGGTATTGATCATAACAGCAGTGAAGCAAACTAAGATGATGTGTATTGCTTAAAATAGCCTACATAAACATTTACATAAACAGAATACATTTATTTTTGTTTGATAACTTCAACCATGAAGTCAATAAATTCGGAGAAATCCACACATCCATATACATTCACTCTGTAATTCCTCCTGTATCAACACTGCCACTACCTTCTTCCCAGCATGATTTCTTCTTTTTCTTTTTACTTTTAAAATAACTCACTGAGTGGGATGCCCTGGTGAATGCCAGATGATCAATTCCCTATGTGATGCCCAAATACTTGAGGGATATCCAGGTGCCTGTGTGATGTCTGAATGTCTGCAGAATATTCTGGCTCCTGTGGGATTCTTAGGCTCTGTGCGATGCCCTGGTGCCCTCAGGATGTACTGGTGCCTGCAGGAGCCCCTGGTACTTGCAGGATGTCTAGTTGCCTGTGTGATATCCAGGTGCCCATGGGAGGTCCTGGTGCCTGTAGGAGGCCCTGATGACTGTAGGATGACCAGGTACCTGTATGATGTCTGGGTGCCAGAGGCATGGCAGGATGACAGGATATCCATGTACTTGCAGGATACCCAGGTGTGTGTGAAATGTCTGGCTGTCTGCAAGTTGACCCAGTGCTTGCATGATGCCTGGGTATCTGCAGAAGTCCCTTAAGTTTGAGGTATGTCCTGGTGCATGTAGAATATCAGTGTGCCTGTGGGATATCCAGGTGCCTGTGCGAGGCCCTGGTGACTGCCAGATGATCTGGTGTCTGTGTAGTGTCCGGATACCCGAAGGATGGCCAGGTTCATGTGTGATATCCAGGTGCCATTGTGATGTCTGTGTGCCTACAGGATGCCCAGGTGCCTGCAAGATATCTGGTGCCTGCAGGATGTCCTGGTGTCTGAGGATTGACACAGTGCCTGCATGATGCTTGGGTACCTGCTGGAGTCCCTGGAACCAGAGAGATGTCCTGGTGCCTGCTGAAAGTGCTGGTGTCTATGAGATGTTCTTGTGCTTGTGGGATGTCCAGGCATCTGTGGGAGGTCCTGGTGTCTATAGGATGTTCAGGTACCTGCAGGATGCATTGGTACCTATAGAAGCTCTGATGTCTATAGGAAGTAACAGTGACTGTGAGATGACTTGATGCCCACAGAATGTCCTGGTGCCTGTGGGATGCCCTGGTGTCCGCAGGAGGTTCAGTTGCCTCCAGGATATTCTGATGCTGTGGGATGTCAGAGACCTGCAGGATGCCCTGGGACTCACAGGGGTGTTTACTTGGTGTCTGAGTGCCTGGGTGTCTGGGTATCTGTGAGCTTAGACAGTGAGACCCAACTTCAGGTTGAACTCCATAACCCTTGGTTTTTGGCAGGTATGAGCTTGGTGAACATCCATCATGTCCTTCATCAGAGTAATCTGCTGCATCCAGTATCTGTGGTGATCCCTGTGATCTATGCTCCTGACACACTAGCTGAACTTAATTTTCATTGTTTTGTCTGTTTGTTGTTTTGATTTTGTTTTTGATGGCACAGGGTGGGAGGGAGGAAAAGGGAGTAATGGAAACAAGGTGTTATTAAGATCCAAAATATGAGACTTAAATTATAAAGTTTATAAAAAATAAATCATTGAGTCCAATTAATATTGCTCATATGCACATGGGTAGAGAGTCAACCACTGGAACATAGGGAAATTATCATGGGCCACAGCTATGAAAAGCACTGATTCTTCATTCTCATTAACTGGACAACCATCTTAGCTAGAAATAAGGCCTCATGAGCTACTTCTTTATAATGGAAAGTATACTAGCTTAGTACTATGGATGTCATGTTAGGAAATCACAGCTACTGTGACTTCATGTATGTAAAGGCCTTGTAATCTCCTGAAAACTCAATATTACAGCAGTTCTCCATGAACTTTAGCTCATCCAATCATTAAGACATTCTTCTAAGATGTTCTCTGCCCCTTCAAGGGAGAGAACGTGCTACTGATGTCCCAGTTATACCTGAAAATCCACAGTCATTTATTATGAACTCTTTGATCAGTTGTGAGTCTCTGTATAAGTGACCATCCATTGCACATAGATGTTTCTCTGAAAAGGGAATGAGGCTAAGTTTCTTAGCAAAGTAATAATAGTAACTTTTCTACCCATGCCTATGACCCCCATCCAGGTACCATAAATCTGGACAATTTTTATAATGACAAATATTTTCAAGCAAAACTTTGCATGAAGTTACTTTTCATCTTTCTTATGCACTGGAAGTAAAAAACAAAACAAAACAAAACAAAACAAAAAAACATTTCCCCCCCTTCAAGTCAGTTATGAAGAGGCTATGGCCAAGGACTTAATCTAGTAGTAGAGTACTGTATGACTGTTCAGGGTCATAAAAACTGACAGAGACAGTTTTAACACATATTTTAATTAATTTCTAGTTTCAGGGTATTCATTAATTCATTCTGCTTTTAAATTTTTTGCATTATAGCTCATTTTAATATTTCCCACATTGATCCATCCGATGTTCACCATTCTTTTCATAAATTATCTAATATTGATAACAATTTCCAACTTTAATATATATGTACTTGACATTAAAAATATTTTTACACTTTAAAATAGAGAGTATCTCTTTATAATTTGCAATTGAAATACTTGTGTATTTTTATGTGAGTTTAGTGCCAGAATGTACTATGTTGTATCACTCATTAATGCTTGTTTTTGATACCCATGATTTTCAAGAGAATTATTTTCAGCAGTAGCATGATACAATTTTCATTCTAATCCAAATAGTTTCCTCCATATGTTATTCTGTATATGACAGTGTTAGTGAGCTTTTTGTCAAATAAGTTATGACACAAAGTAGAAAAAATAAAGTACAAATTAATTTATACATTTGAGTTGAGTTTTTCCCATCTTAGAAATTCCTGAGTAGTTGGAAATATGAGCATATCCAAGACTTCATTCAAATTTGATACTTTTCATATGTGCTGTTCTTTGGGATTCTTTTAATGGTGCTATTCAGTGTATACTACCACTGTTTCTTCCTAAAATTATTTAGGAGCTTGTTTAATAGCATTACTTCAATATTTCACTGGAAGAGAAAGCACAAATATTGCTGTATTCTAGAGTCTTTTGGCCCATGAAAAGTTTCCTAACAAGCATCGTCATGTCAAATATAAGTGAATTTGCTTCAGAAGATTAGTCAAAGTGCCTTTCTATTTACCTGTGAAAATTGAGGTCTTGAGTTCATGTAGCTAAATGAATTTGCTTTCAAAGTATTTTTTCTGAGTTGCAAAGTCATAAAGAAATTGGTTTTTGCAGAAACAAAACAGGACTTTCTGGTCTTATTCCTTGCATTTTGTAAATTCTAAGAACCTAGAAAATGAATATGATTCTTTATAGGAAAAGCACATAAAAGTTACAATGTTCCTTGCATATTATCCAGTATACTTAGAGATTAAAGTCAAACTGAATATTCATGTTATAATTATATTGAGAAACATGACTAAGCACAGAAATACTAAAACTAATTTGAATGTCACTAATATCAGATCCCTTAGCATATAACTAATAACTTCTAATCCCTCATTAGCATATCAGTAATAATAAATTTAATATTTTATTTATATTTTGAAGTTATGTTCAGATAGACTGGTGTGATCTGCTATCAATGTTTTCATATAAATTGGATGTTATATCACATATTTTATCTATTTAAATGGATCTTACTTTTAATAAAATATCAACTAATTAATGTTTTAATAAATGATTGAGTATAATATATGCTATTTCATAACACAGAAACTAAATCTTCTGCCTATAAATAAAATTGAAATACTATAGAGAAAAGTGAATTTTTGAAGTCATCTCCAGAGATACTTCTTTACTATTAAAAGAAAATTCAATGTGAATTTCTTTTAATTTTGAGTCTTCTATGAAATGAGAATCCTCTGCTCTTTAAAGTAGTTTAAACATGAAATGCCCATGGCAGGCTTATGGATTGGGACCTCAGATGGTTGTCCCATCTCAAAAGATTCTAGAATCTTTAGAAAGTGCATAACATAACTGAGATAAATAGATTAGTAGGAGCCTGCCCTTGCCAGTATCCAGACCTGGTTACTTTCTATATCCACCTATCCTGTCCTGCCTAATATTCTGTGATTATGACAAACTCCAAAATGTTTTTTTTTTTTTTTAAACCACAAAGACTAGAAGTTCTTAGACTAGGAGTCAATGCAATATTTTTTCCTGTAAGTCGTTTTTTTAGGGATTTTTTTTTCACAGTGATACAGAAGCTGAAGTAGTACTCCACAATTCTATATAAATATATACTAATTTCCTTCTTAATTTAAATATGCAAGGGCAGGACTAATATGAAATCTCAATCACAAAATATAAAAGTTACTTAAGTTCTTTGTGAATAAGTCAAGCAGTCAAGTAGCCTTAATTTTTCTGTTAATACATGTGCAGAAGCATGAAGCACCCACTGAAAAAAGTATGTACTCAATATAATCATTGTGTGACTAGTTCCCCTGGGTAGTACAATGCTTAGCTAAATATGCAGCACACTAGAATGACATAGATACAGGATGGAGTAAAAAGAGAAATTCATTAATTAAAAAGACAAATAATGTTGTGAATTTCAGAATCTTTATATTGAGAATGTATGACAGAATCTGTAATATTATCAGGAGAGTAACTAATTCTTTTTAAACTGTGTCAATAAGCAATAAAATTGTTAATGGTAGAGCCACTGAAAGCAGCAACCCTGGCTTTTCTTAATGCTGTAAAGTCCACTGATTCTGCATAAATAATCACAGACAAATTTTCTGCATGAGCAGTACACATCAACCAGCTTCGCAGGTTTGATGAACTCAAAAATTTTTCTAAAATATAACGTATAATTTTAGTTTTCATCAAGATTTTTTCTTCAAGTACAAGTCTTGCATGTCCCATTTTTTCACTATTTTTTGAAAAATCATTTTCCCTTTTATATACCAAGATATATTTTGAAAGAATAATAAGAATTAGGGAGGTGTCTAGTCATAAAGGCTGTAACTTTCGTCTCTCTGTTTATTGGACAAGTAAAACGAGTGCCTTTTTTACTTTTACTTCCTTTACTTTTATTTTACTTATTTTTACCTTTACTTCCTCATTTGTTATTCAAGACTAGTCAGGGCATGATTGTGAAGATACCGGAGGGATGCCCAAGATGCATATGATATTCTGGTCCAGAAAATAAAGAATATTTAGAAAGTAAAATCATCACTGCAAATGTTGTTTATTTTTATTTGGTAGCAACGTGTCCATTTAATACAAATAAGGAAATCATGTATTTTAACTGTCAGTTTTATTTTTCTCCTATCAGCTCTCCTTCTTTACTTATCCAGGCTATACATGAATGACAGTGATAGTAATCATCATTCCATTTTCTCCATTATATGACTGCTGATGTTTATATTAAAATACACCCATATACTTTTTATAGACTTACTATTATATTATTTATGTAATATATCTTTTTGTTTTCCAATAAAACACTCTTTCTGAAACAAGTAGCTGTGGTATTTCATCTGTAAGCCATTGTATATAAAAACTTCAATGATATAAACACCTATTCTTTTAACTTTCCAAATATGATATTCAGTCTGTTTATATTTGTGCTGGCCTACCAAGCAGTAGGCTACATTATGCATTTTCATATATAATTTGCTTATGTTCCTCCTCCTCTTCCACTCTATTTCTCAGCCCCACTTTCACCCTTCCAGCCCCAGAGGTCTCCTTTCCAATTTCTTGCCATGTGGCTTCTATTACTAAATCTCCCTTCCATAAAAACACTTTTCACCACATGTGTTAACAATTCTAGTTTCATCACTAATGTACACTCACAAATGCACATATTCATATGTGCATTTGCTTAATTTATATTTATGCACATATATATGTATGTCTGCAAAATAAAGTCTTCAATAGGCTAACAAAAATAGCATATATTAATGTTTTGGACTCTGGGATATCATAGTTTGCATAATAATTTCCAGATCTATATTTTTCCATGAAATTTCATGACTTGACTTATATTTATTCCCTAATAAAATTCCATTGTTTATATAAACCACATTATCATTATGCATTCATCTGTTAGTAGACATCTAGGCTAAAAACATTTCAGAATACACAAGGCACCTTGGATGAAGGATACAAAGGAGTCAAGCTGGGAGTGAGCTGCAATCTTCTTCCCTTCTCACCAGTTTTCGTGGCTGGGAGATGCAGTGCACACTACCCGGAAAGAAAAATCATCAGTGGTCTTCTCCAGCTCTTTACCATAGAAACCACTGTAGCTACCTCACAAGAGTGATACTACTGATGCAACAGTAACACAGCTGTTATGGGGGCCACCAGGTGCTCTGTAATTGTTTTTAAGGCCTATTCCAAAATAAATAATCTATAATTGGTATTAAGACCAGTTTAAAATTTGTGGACTGAGGAGGTCTCAGGCCCTAGATGTAGCTTTATTTTTGTTAGTAAAATGGACACAGCAACAAGCTGCTTTGTAAATACTCAGGTTTATTCTCATGGCAAAATGCTTCTCTGAGTTTTAATCAAAGAAATGAAAGGTGGCAGTCCAAGATAAGCAGACTGCATCATAATTAGGTGCTTAGCTCCAAGTCAGATATTCATAAATCTTAAAGTCTCTGGGAATACCATGGAAGAAAGTGTAGAAGAATATTCATGCTACTCTGAACATGGATGTGGTGGTATGAATAAGACTGGCCCCCATAAGCTCATATAATTGAAAGCTTGGTCATTAAGGAGTGGTGCTACTTGACAGAGATTAGGAGGTATGGCCTTGTTGAAGGAAGTGTGTCACTGAGGGTGGTTTTTGGGGTTTAAAATATTCAGGCCTGGCCCAGAGACTCTACCTCTTGTTGCTGTTTGCTGATCCTAATGTAGAACTCTTAGCTACCCCTCCAAAATTATGTTATTAAAACATTGACTAAAATGCTTGGTCAAAGAAATTTCTTTTTGCAGTAAACAGATAATGCAGAGACTCTTACTGCCCAAAGTGATTAGAATAGGTGAGTGCTAGTACTCAGCCCTAAATGTGACATGCAAACCAATGTTCTTATTTTTATGGGCTACATAGCATGTTTAAATCTTTACGTTGAAATATACAAGCTTATTTAATTTTTTTTCCTATTGTCATGACTCTACCTGTTCAACTGTCTATTCCAAGCTTTTAATAGAAAGCTTAGAAATTTTTATTACTGTTTGACTTACAATGTATTCAAGAAAATTATGAGACTGTTTATAATTTATTATATTTAATAATAATTTATGGAATAAATGAAAAATATGGAGTGCTTCACTTATGTAACCATAGTTTTGACATTTCACAGTACATTAAAATGTCTAGAATTTGAACATTTAAATTTATTTGAGCATCAAAATCATAAAATTTACTTCATTGCATTGGTGGAGAATATCAAGGTGGAGATAAATACTGTGAGGAATAGGTCTGTGTGAAAGCTAGGAAGGATCTATATTCTAGCGGTCAACATTCAGAAGCCTGTGTAGTCTGGATGGAACGTAGAGATACCTTCCCAGTATTCAGAAAGCAGTAGTAAACACCTTTAATCCTAGTATTCAGAAAGCAATGATGGCTCACACCTTTAATCCCTAGTGAAAAACAAAGCAGAAACAGACACAGGAAGCAGAACTCAGAAGGAGTCAGTGAAACACAGGAAGTGATGTCTGAGATGAGTCAGGGTGAATGATAGACAAAGTGACTAATCAGAGGAACAGTTACAAGAGTGAGTAAGAATAAGGATATGCCCAACTCTTATGAAAAAAAGGTAAGCTCTTAGCTCAGAGCCAGAAGTCAGTTGCAGAAAAGTCAGTTAGAGCAGGCTGAAGAGTTAGTTACAGAAGAAACAGAACAGGGAAGTGAGAGCTCATGGAGACAAAGAAGCAGTCTGAAGAGTTCAGACAGAGCTAGTCTGTCTGGGTGGCTGAGTTGGCAGTGGAGATTTAAACATTCTAGATTGTATGGAAGCTGAAGCCTTCTAGTTCAAGGCTTAAGGGTAGATTGTAATGGGGCCTAAATGCTCTCGATCTCCAGTACCAATGACTGGTTATTTAATTAGCTAAAGAATAAACTGTCTTTAAACCTGAATCAATGGCTACATCTGGTGAATCTACACCTACATTTGGCACCATATATGGGGCTTGAAACCACACTCAGATTAAAAGTCTCATGCTACAAACTGAGCTAGCCAGGCTAACTTCCTCTGAATTCACTCTTCAGACTGTTTCTGTGTCTCTGTGAGCTCTCATTGCCCCATTTTGCCTGTTGTAACTGACTCTTCTGTAACTGACCCTTCTAGCTCTGAGCTGAGAGTCTTTTTCTCATGAGAGCTGGGCATGTCCTTTCTCTTACTCATTCTGCTAACTGTTCCTCTGATTAGTCGCTTTGCCTATCATTCACTCTGACTCATCTCAGATATCACTTCCTGTGTTTCACTGACTCCTTCTGAATTCTGCTTCCTGTGTCTGATTCTACACTCTGTTTTTCTTAGAGGTTAAAGGTGTGGACCACCACTGTTTTCTGAATACTGAGATTAAAGGTTCATCTGCATTCTATACAGACCACACAAGCCTCTGAATGTAGACTCTTGGAGTATAGATTGTTCTTAACCTTCGTGCAGGCCTATTTCTCCATGTGTCCTTTGTGGAGTATGTGTGGCTTTATGGAGGAAGTTTTTCTCTAGGGTGCTGGAGTCTAACTCCATTAGGGTTCAGGAGTCCCAAGGAGGAGATGTGGATTCATGGCAAAATGAAGACTGGACATGTATCTGAAGGTTGCTGGAATTACTCTCTCTTATTCACTCTCTGTTTTGCTCAAAGAGTTTTGTTTTATTTTTCCCTTGTGTTACCATTTTTTTCTTCTTAGTTGTCAAGCATCAGCTTTTAGTCACACAGGACTTTCTATAATATCAAGAAACAGGTAACTATTCTGTGATTGTTCTTTTATTTTCTCTACACCCCCTACAGTTATTCATGATTCCTTATTCTCATAGTCCATCAGACAATCTTTCAAGCTAGCACTCAGAGTGCCCACCACTTTTGAATATACATCTCTGTTACATGGTCTGTAAAACTTAACTTTAACTTACTAAATCTTGTTACAGCCTTATGACCCTTATTGCTAGACAGAATTATGGTTTTGTAGCAGACAGCAGAAGCATTTATTTCTCTTATAATCTTAAAGCTATTTTTATTAGCTAAGAAATTTTGTAAATATCATTTATTCTAAAGATATCAAGCAGCTACAACACCCTTCTTTTCTATAGTGATCATTAAGTGTTTTTTTTTGTTTGATTTCTTTGCTCTTTGGTAGGTCAGGAGAGTCCTGACCTAGCTAACTGCTCTATGAAGCTCAAGCTACTTCAATTAGCACTTTTTTCATCTTTCTATGTCATCCTATAAACCTCCACATGAGCTCCCATGTAAGGAAGTGGTGGAACAATTCAGCCAGCAGGCTGCATGGTGTTCTTGGCTCTAGGTGCATATCATTCTCTCTCAACCTGAGTATTCAGAGCCACTTGTAGGCTATTGTCTTTGTCCTTTCATAAGCAATGCTCTAGGGGAGGGGGATATCAGGTGTAATTTCTGCATCAACAAACAAAGTCTTCTTTGTATCGAAGACCTTCCTGAACCATCATGGTGTTCAGTACTTTATTGTTAATAATTTCTTATTTCTTAGTGTGATTTTATAGCACACTAGGGACACAAAGGAAGAATCACATGTGCTAAGAGTCACAATACTAATTTCTTCAGTAATCAATGATCATTTTTCTAATTCAGTGGGCCCCAGTGATTCCCTAGCAGGACCCTCCGTGGACTTCACCACTCTCAAATCTCCCAAATATTTATCTCTAAAAAAACCTTTCTGTGATATCCTTAGGGGCTATTTGTATGAAAGCAGGGATACACAAACACACAGAACAAACAATACAGAAGGCCTTAGAAGGAAAATTGACAGCTCATATCCTGAGCTGGGCCACACTGGGGCCATTTCAAACAGCAAGTGGAACTTCATGGTGGGCTGTACTACTAAGGGTGGGCTTTGAGGAGTCAAAGGCCTAAAACATTTCCAGCATCTATCTTTCTGCTGCCTGTGGATCAGAGTATAAAGCTGCCAGCTATATTCCTCGGGCGCCATGGCAGTCTATTTAGTACCATGATGATATGAAATAACCCTCTGAAATTATAAGCAAGCTCATAATTAAATACTTTCCTTTATAGGAGTTGTCTTGCCCATGGTGTATCCTCATGGCAATAGCACAGTAACTAAGAGGTTCTCTTTATATATTAATTGAGTAACAAGTCTATCATTCTATATTTGTAAGAGAAATTTGCATTTGCAATGGGAATGACTTGGCATCTTTTATCTGCATTATAGATATCTTCCAGATATATAGGTAGAAATCTGCTTTCTAACCTCTTTGCAAAATACTTTGTATTATTTATTTGGATTTTAAAGAACATTAAATGTAGATTATATATCCAGAGGCCTTGATTTTCTTTAGAAAGTTTAAATTTTAAGATGTTTCTATGGTATAAAATAATGTAAATATTTGACCCTTCTGCTGTTAGTTTGCCCTGAGAAGCAGCCTTCAGTAATTGAACTATGCATTTACCATTGGATAGAACTATATTTGCAATATCTTTAGTCTCACAAATAAGCTTAGAAATTGAGATCTAAGTATAGCACCTTTATTTTGTTTCAATAATAGATTTTCTTTTCTATATTTATTCCATTAGGATATCTTTTGAATTAGCATGCCATTATAAATTATTCTGACTCTGGGGAACTCAGTACAACTGCAATATTAATCTTTTCCTGAATTTCCTTGTCATTTTCAGGCATTTATTGATCCATGTGAGATTTAAAATAATTTCAACCCACACATTCAACTCATGATAAATCAAATGTTGGCATTCTAGTCAGAATCACATATCATTACAATTTTATAGTCCCTAAGATACACAGAATGTTTTACAAAGAAAGTAATTTACATTTACTCTTACCATATATATGTTTTTAACAGTATACTAAACCTTCTATAAGTTACTCTAAAATTATATATTTGTTCTTTGTTTAGTATTACTGGCATTATTCAATTTGTAAGTTTAACACAAGATTCTGACACAAGACACACAAAAAATGAATTAAGCAAAAATATTTAATTAATTTTCTTTTCTTATAGCTTCACCATTGATAAACTAATTTGCAAATTTTTATCATTTAATATATATCATTTAAAAATAAATATCTTTGGAAATATATATTTAATATATCATTAGATAATGTGACTTATTGCTACTATACTTGAATAGTATACTTGAATATGACCTAATATACTTTCTCTTAAAATTAAATATTACTACTGTCATTATGTCTTTGGTATTAATTTTTTAGATTTCCTTTAGCAAAAGATTATTTCTAGCTTCACTTTATCAAAGGGCACATATAGTTGAACAAATTATATATATAATTAAAATCCTTCTAAAACTAATTTATATTTAAAGATATAATATATTAAAGTAGCAAGTATAAGAATTTTATTCAAAATTTTATATGGAAAATTTTGTGTATACATTAAATCTGAGAATGCCTAATTATAGTAGCAAAGCAGTGTTTGAAGTAATAGAAAACTATACACCAAAATTTCAAATATTTTAATATATTAGGTTTGCTTGATTCAAAACATCCTAGATTTGTTAGAAAAAGTCCTTTTTACTTTCATTTTCCTTTCTTTCCTTTCCTTTCCTTTTCTTTTTTTTTCTTTCTTTGTCTTGCTTTAATTATTTCTGGCTCGATTGCATGTAAAGAGAAACAAAAATTTCATTATGAATTAAAATTGCAGTAAAATAGTCACAGTCATGTTTGTTTAGTTGAACACACGATGAGAGCTGTATATATAATTTCATTTACATGTGGGTGGGGATAGGGTTTTCCTTCACTGTTTGTTGAGTAGGTTTTCATTTTTTTTTTATTCTTACAGAGTATACTTTTTACATCATGATCAAAAGTCATATGTCTAGATGTGTTCTCTTTTCTGAGTCCTCTGTTATGTTTTCATCTATATTTCTGTTGTCAAGCTACAGCTCTAACTTCTCTGTCAGGATGGCTCTGTATATTAATTTTATGTCAGTTATTGTGTTGCATCCATCTTGTTCTTTCTGTAATTATTGATGTGACTATTTATTGGCTTCTGTATACAACTTTGAATTTTTCACTTTAGTGAGGAATATCATTGGATACTTCTTTCTCTTCATTCTCCCTTTATTATATAATAATTTATATTATATTTTAATAATAATTCTTATATATAATGTTTCATATACTGTTTGATAATAAGAATTCTTTTGAAAATTCTATATCACATGTTTTAATGATATTTACCACTTTACTCTGCTCCTCCTAGATATTACCATACACCCCTACCCACCCCACCCACTTTCAGATTTTCTCTCTCTCTTTTTTGTAAACCATCAAGTCAAATCTGCGCTCCCCAAAGACTTTACAGTGTGAGGCACATCCTTGAGCATGTTCAGCAAAATGTTTGTATGAGAAGACAAACTGTTTTAGTCAGGTTTCTCTAGAAAAACAGAATTAATATAAATAGAATTACTTTCTCTCTACATATACATAGATATACATATAGATAGATAGGTATAGATAAGTATAGATATGAAGGAACTTTTAAAAAATTACTCATAGGCTTATAGATCATGATCATGTGTCTCACCATGTGATCATCCAACAATGGCTGAAATTACTCAGTTCAGAAGGCTGTATTTCTCTTCTGTTCTTCAGTAGACATTGGAATGCCAGTAAAGTAAGTTCTAATGCCAGTGAGGGAATGGACTTGCTGGCAACTTGAGAGCAAGCAGGTAAAGAACAAATGCTCCCTTCTTTCATGTTCTTCTATGGACTTCTAACAGAAGTTGTAACTCAGACTAAACATGTATCTTCCCACCTCAAGATTTTGATTAAAGGCATATCTTTTTTCCAGGTAAAAAGATCTGAACCAATCATGTGTTTTCCTCTCTCAAAGATCTGGATTAGAAATGGTTCTTCCCAATTAAACAAAAATCTCTCACAGGTATACCCTACAGTTTGGGGCTTTATTTCCAGATGTAGCTAAGTTGACAACCAAGACTGTTCCTCTCAGAAGAACTATTAATTGTCAATAGCTCTTTCACTAGAGATAATAAATTATGCCCATCATCTCCCATTCACGCTGAGAATCTGTCTGTCTTCATTTTTGCTAGTTTTGTGCATTGTCACAGTTGCAAGAAATTCATATGTGCAACTTCCCTGTTGTGACCAGAAAGCACCATTTCTTTGTAATTAATTTTCTTGTTTGTTTCTTACAATTATGATATCCCTTATTCTGTCAAGTGTCAAGATCCATGAACCTTTAAGAAGAGAAGTGTGATGTAGATGTCTAATTTAAGGCTGAACATTCCCCATTCTCTCTCTCTCTTTTTCCTTTTGGTTTTTTCAGACAGCTTTTCTCTGTTGTAACTCTGGCTGTCCTGGAACACACTCTATAGACCAGGCTGGCCTTCAATTTACATAGTTCTGCCTGCCTCTGCTTCCAAAGTGCTGGGATTAAAGGTGTGTTGCCCAGTTCCCCATTCTCTTAATAACTATACCTTGACAGGTTGTGAGTATCCACTGCAAGAAAAAGATACTCTGAGGAAGTTGAAGAGATTCAGTAATCTATGGGTATTGCAATAAGTCAACAGGAGATATTTTGTTACTACGTCACAAGAGTAGATTTAGAGTTATTTTTCTACATGAAGCTAGGCAGTCTAACCTGTTGTACAGGCTGCCTTGCCCTCTCCCCCATTTTGATCTCTTTGTGAAAAATCAGGTGACTGTAGGTGTACAGATTTGTATCTGAGTCATCAATATTCCATTGATCTTATGTCATTTTCATGCTGTTTTCTTACTATAGTTCTATAGCACAATTTAAAATCAGAGCTGGAGATACCTTCAACAGGTTTTTCTTGTTCCTGTTTGCTTATCCATTGTGTATGTGTTTGTTTCCAAAAGAAATTTAAGATTGGTTTTTAAATTAAGATTGCTTTTTAAATTGTGGTAAAGAATTAATTTGGTATTTTGGTGTGAGTTTTGACAAATTTTAAATGGCTTTTTGGAAAATGATCATTTTCATGTTATTATTGTAATCCCTCTTTGAGCATAGTCATCATCCCACATTCTGGTCCCACATTCCTATTTCTTTTCCTGCTGTATTTAAATTTTAATTTTATAATTATTTCACTTCCTTAATTATACTTATTTCAAGGATTTTAAGGCAGTTGTGAATGGGATTGTTGCCCTGATCTCTATCTCAATATGTTTTCCTCTGTATATAGGGTAGCTACTGACTTTGTGAGTTAATTTTGTATCACACTACTTTGCTGTCTGTGCTTATCCGCTGTGAGAGTTTCTTGATGGAAACTTTTGGGTCTTCTGTGCATGGAATCATGTTTTCTGCAAATAAAGAAACGTTGGCTTTTTTTTTCTAAATATATTCCCTTTGTCTCTTTCACTAGTCTTAGCGCTCTAGCTAAGACATTCTACATTAAATGGAGTAGATGGAGTAGAATAATAGAATGATTTAATATTGTTTCTGATTGTAGTAGAAATGTTTTTGAGGGTTTCTTTTTTTAGAATGATGTTGTCATGGGCCTATTGTAAATATATAATAGCTTTTATTATGTTAAAAATACCCATCCTTCTTTCCTAGAGTCTTAAGCACTTTTATCATAAAAGAGCTTTATTGCATATAATAATATGATCATGTGGTTTCTCTTCTTGATTTTGTGTTTGTGGTGGATTATACCAGTTGAATTGCATATGTAGAATTATACCTGCATCACTGTAATAAAGCTGGAATTTGTATTATGGATTATCTTTTTTCATATATTTGTAAATTCATTTTCCAAGTATTTTTTGATAATTTTTGCATCTATGATCATCAGAAAAATTGACCTATAATTTTCTTTTTGTCAGATATTTATCTAGTTTTGTTTATAAGTTAATACTATTTTCATAAAAATAATTTGAAAATTTTGCTTCATTTTTCTATTGTACGAAATGATTTGAGGTGTGCTGCTGTTCCTTGAAGATCTTGGAAAATTATGCATTCTGTCCATCTTGTTCTTGACAGTTTTTTTTTATTGGAACTTTTTTTTAATGACTGTTTCTCTCTCCTTGGGTTTTATGGGTCTGTGGAAGTTATTTCCTTCATCTTGATTTAAATTTGGTAGGTCATGCAAATCTGTAAATTCATCTATTCATTTTAGAATTTGCAATCATTTTAGCAAATAAAGAAATGTGAATTAAAGCAATCTTGTGATTTCATCTCACCTCAGACACAATCATTAAGGGTCACAAAACAACTAGCAACAAGGACAATGTTGAGAAGGAGATCCCCTATTCCATGTTGGTGGGAATGCAAACTGGTGAAGCCACCTTGAAAACCAGTATGGGGAATTCTCAAAAACTAAAAAAATGAATCTGCTTCATGCTCAATATATACCACTCCTTAGTATATGTCCAAAGTACTCAACATCTTACTCACTACAGTTACTTCTACAGTCATGTTCATTGCTGTTCTATTTACAATAGCTAGGAGATGGAAACAACCTAAATGTCCTTGAACTGATGTGTGGATAATGAAATTGTGAAAAATAAACATGACAGAACACTATTCAGCTATAAAGCAAAATAAATTCATCAAAGTTTCAGTTATATTGATGCATGTGAAAAGACTATTTTGAGTGATGCTACCCAGACCTAGAAAGAGAAACAGACTGTGTCTTCTCTCATCTGTGATTCTTTTCTTCAAATCTTTCCTGTGAAAATACAACCTTGAGTGAATTGACTCTGGTGGTTCCCACCTGTGTAGAGCTAGTTATGTGCCTATCAACTTCTTAGCTGTGTGATGAGTAGAGTGGTTTGGTGGTAGGTAAACTTAGTCTGGGATTACCTAACTGCATTCCAAGTCACAGGGCAACATGGTTCCCAAGAGACATAGTGGGCAGGTCATTTGGTAGACAAGAAATCAGGCAAGCTGGCTGTGGGGCCCTATTTGGATTTTGGTTCAGATTCCCTGAACTTCTAGTGCAGTTCATTAAGTGGGAGGGCTGATAGGGTGGATGGCAGGTGGTATGATATTTTAGGTCTAACACCTCATAGTCTCCAAGAGTCATGATGGAAACTGTGGCTTAGAATCCTTTCGTTAATGCCATTGAACTTTTGACACAGGTTGAATTGAATCTGTAGATTACTCTTGAAAATAAAGTTGTTTCACAGTGCTACTCCAGAGGAATAGAGATCCTTCATTCTTTAAAATTTTTGGTTCTTCTTTCAGTGTCTTAAAATTTTTATCTTAGAGATGCTTGACTTTCTTGATAGGCTTATTCTTAATCATTTTACTATAAGAAGAGCTATTATTAATGTGATATTTTTCTCTAATCTCTTTCTTAGTATTTATATATTTTAATCCCAGGACTCTGGAGGCAGAGGCAGGCTGATTTCTGTGAGTGCAAGGCCAGCTTAGTCTATAGAGTGAGTTCCAGGACAGCCAGTGTTACAACATAGAAACCCTGTCTTGAAAAACCAACCAACCAAACAAACAAACAAAAGATATTCACATATATAACATACATAAAGCTTTTGATGTTTCTGTGTTATTTTTCAATCCTGCAATTTTAATGAATATTTACATGGTTATTTGAATGAAAATGGCCTCTATAGGTTCATAAGGAGTGGCACTATTGGGAGATGTGGCCTTATTGGAGGAAGTGGTAGAGTAAGCCTTTCATTATAACACTCTAAAGGCAGAAGCTGGTAGATTACTGAGTTCAATGCCACCTGATCTATAGATCAAGTTCCAGGACAGCAAAGTTTAACCATGAAGGAAACCATCCACACTGGAAAGCTGATGTAAATGTATTTGAAAGAGGGGGCCATGTTACAGCTCCAGCAAGCAGCATAACTTGGCAACTTTGGGCATATTGTTCTGGCTTTCCAATCAAGGATACAAGCAAAGGGTTATGGAATCTCCTTCCATAACTAAGGAAAGCCATTGAGGTCAGTGTGTGACAGGGGTGTCTCTGCATGAAGGCCTAGAGAGATCACTATATAAAGATCTGTAATTGAAGCCTGGATTTCCTTGGAGACGCAAGATGTTGGAGATGTCAGAGTTGTGCAATAGCGCAAAGGAAAGCTGCTAATAGGCAGTGGAACCAGTCCAAGGGAAAGAAGTGTGTTGCTGGAACAGACATGAATATTGAAGGAGGACTAGCCTTCATGAAACCAGAAGGCAACATTTTCAAAAGGAGGGAGGCAACTAACAGTCCTTTATGAAACCTGTGAAAAACAACCACCAGCATGCCACAATAACACTATGAGTATAGTGGCACATATACCTTAGCAGTAACCATCAGCCCTCCAATTGGACTTGAATCACTCTCAAAAAGATTTAAAAAATGTCTGCTAGTAGAAACCTAGCCAAATAATCAGTGCTAGTGACTGCTGTAGCAGGGCACCCAATATTGATGTCAGATAATATAATTCCCATGTTGTATATTTTCTAGTAAATATGTTGGATAATTTACTTTTTTGGGTAGTATCAGTTATAAACTTTTTATATATCTGTGAATATATATTATTTTGATTGAAATTTAATGAAAATTTTAGATAACTTTTGACAGTAATCTTCTAACCAACAAAATGTACATCTTGTGAAAATGTACATTCATTTTAGTCTTTAATCAGCCTTTTTCTATTTCCAGTGTACATATATTTCACTTGATTAGTTCTATTTATTTCTAGGCACATTTTTAGCTAATACATGTGGATTGCTTTTTTATTTCTGTTTCAAATAATTCTCTGCTTATCTGTAGCAACATCACCACTTTTGATGCATTGATTTGTGTCTCTTTCAACTTTAATGAATTCTTTTACTATTCTAATAGTTTTTCAGATGCTAGAAAAAAAAACTTATAGTATTCAGTATTATGTGGGTAGTTGCCTCATTTATAATTTACCTAGCTTTTTAATTATGAAATGACAGTGTATTTAATCAAATACTGTTTTTCACTAATATAGATTATCATAGAGATTTTGTATTTTATTCTCTTGATGTAATACACCACATTTATTGATTCGTATATTTTGAATCATCCTTACATTACTAGTATGAGTCCACATGTTCATAGCTAATGATCTTTAATGAATTAATGTATTCAGTTTGCTTTTCCTGTGTGCTAGACCCTCCTACAATAATTATTCTGTAAATTAATCTCTCAGAGACATGGGCACAGGTAAGTTTCATCAAGGCGATTCTTCAACTGGGATTTCTTCTTCCCTGGTGCCTCAGGGCTGTGTGGCAAGTTGACATTAAATACTTAAGTTGACACTTAAATACTTAAGCAGGAAAATTTATTATGGATTTTTGCTGTGTGTGAACCAGTGAGGTTAGTTTACAGATTCTTCTTTTATCTATTTCTAAGATTTTCCTATCAGAATAATGTAGATTACTGCTGTGTGGATATGTAATGGTTACTGAATCTGAAGGATCGCATAATGAAGATTATGTGAGATAAGATATATGGTTAAAGATGGAATCCACTGACCTTGATGTGAAAAATATATCTATAGTTTTTTGAGTATGCCAATGCTAATCCACAAATTTCCTTCACAGAGAAGAGGAAGGAAAACGAAAAGCCAATGTTACAGTGCTATGACATAAAATAATTAATTGTCCATTGTGGAATTTAAAGATGCAAGCAAGTCCGAAAACATGACTAGCAGTTGCCATAATGCTGCCATAAAGTTGGACACATACATTTCATACCAGAGCATGTGAGGATCTGCATCCACCAGAGCCAACAGAGTGGTTATTCACATGATGCAAGAATAATTCAGGCTAACAAGATTTAGTTGTGGGTGTTGGTTCAAACTCCTAGATTCTGATGCCAGAAAATTTGTTTTATATATATTTAAGTACAGTACAACTTTGGAAAAGGGTTTCCTGGTCACAATTTCCACAATAATATTTAAAATATGACTACATCAAAACTATTTTCGAAGTACATGTCATGTGACTTCTTTCATAGGAATGAGTTATATTCACTGAGAAAAAAATGTTAAGAATAAAGATCTAGGGAGGAAGAGTTTGGGATAAACATAATAGTCAGGGGAATTTGGGTGAGGCCTCACTCTTCAGATCACATAGATCACCAGGCTGTTAAGTATATTCATTCCCAGCTTTCCAGGAAGAAACAGGCAAATATCCCTTCTTTTGAAGAGACAAGTCTGTATACTTAGTATTTTTGCTTTCTCTAATGCTTATCTGTGAGTAAAGAACCCTTTACCTCGATACCAATGTTAACCTTTTCAAATTAACGCCTCCAAGTACTATAGGTGATACACAGATGTTGGCTTAAATCACTATGATTTAAAGAAACTTTTAGAATAGTACTAGACATTCCACTATCCTTACTGTTTTTCTTTTCTCTTTTTCTTCCATTTTCATATCTGGCACCCTTTGTTGTCAAAAGATAAAAATATGAAATACTCACCATTCAGTAGATTCTTAGATCTATGGAATTCATATATTATATAGCCCATTTCCGATCTCTAACTGTTGAGAAACCAAATTAACTGCCAAAAGTTTGAGGCCTGAGTTTTATCTCAGTAATATTGTGTTTATCTAACATGTATAAGCTTGTGAATTTCACTCCAGGCACTACAAAGCTTCAAAAACACTGTCCTAAAACAAACAAATATACAAATAACACCTGCTTCTTTTCTTGGTAACCAAGAAGAAAATGTGGTCTTTTGTAAAAATGCAGGCCTGCATCTATGTGTTGTCCGTAAAAATGACTACTGAAGATGGGGCAGTAGAAGGATGAAACAACCCTAGGGATGGAGTTGGTTTGTGAGATTCTTAACTCATTTGGACTTAAATTCACTTTTACCAGCCACTAAAATCAATTTAACTCATAAATTAACAAATATTAAATAGTTCTTTGAATCATGCATCTAAAATATTAGTATTGATATAATCTCAGCAATTAATAAGAATTGCATGTCATGACATCATTTTTTCTAATTACTGAATACTAACCTTAATAAGTAGTTCCACTTTTTAATATTTTATAATAAAACCTTGCAAAGTGGTGATTATAGGTTATTTTTACATAAGTCAATTAATTTACTATTCTTTGTATATTGGATATTTACTAATATTATATAGAAATTCGCTCTTTCAGAATTTCAAACATTTCTGGCTTTAGTTGTCTAACATACAAATTTCTTTTGTAAAATGTTTGTAATTGAAATAGAATTCTATCATTTCCCTTCCTCATTTTCTTTCTTCTAAACTCTCCCAGATATCCTCTCCAACCCTTCCCATTCTTTGAAAAGTCAAGATGCATGAAATACTTTGGATTCAGAAAGGCCATTACTGAATGTCATTTTACATAAAAGATTTTCAAAAGGGAAGTTGTTATCTATATATGAGAAGAAAGATGAGAAGTAGCTACATTGGAATGTTAAAGTTGTTTCATAAGATTTTCAAAGGATAATTATATTTGAAAAATCATTTTCTGTCAAATTTAATTATGATTGGTATATCATAATTTATGATTTGTATATCAGAAGTTAACAACTTTTATAGAGAATCCTAGCTTCCTTCTCTAGAAATTCTGATTGTGTGATTGATCAGTATCTCATACAGGAACTAACCATTTCAATTCTATATTCTAGACAAAATGAAAATTAATTACTAGAAACTGTCACCTTAAATTTAGGTCTTATTATTGCCAAGTTTATTCTTAGTATCACAGTATAGCTCAGGATAACTATCTTATTGTGCAATAATGCAGGCATCAATCTCCAAATCTAGTTACACTGAACCGACAGGTAGTTATTTAGGGAGACCATCCACAGGGAGTGAGTGGAGTCCCATCTGTTTAAGCACTGGCTGCCAGTGATAGCGGAAGATAGGGGAGATCCATCATTGTAAGTGAGGGATCAATGGCTGAGAGCACACTGTGAGAAAGCAAGTTGAGAGAGTGTTATTTTGTATTGGGGAAAAGTCAGAATGATATTGACCCTTCTAAGTCAAAAGGAATTGGATTTAAAGGACACAGTTCCTTCTGTGAGTACTCCATGTACCTTGTTAAAGTCATTCAAACAGTAGTTAGACAAGACACTTCAAGTCAGTATCTGTCATTAAAAAGAATAAAAGTATGCCCAGTCAACCACTCTTCATAGAAATAAAAAGAAAAAAAGAGTCAGTTATATGATTCCAAAATCTCCCTCTACTCTCTAAGATAAAACACACAATTTTGTTCCATCAAATAGATGGGTTCTGTACTTCAATAGGATATAGTTCAGACTTGAAAAGATCAACTATTATTTCTGGAAGGTTCCAAAAATATGTTTTTAAACAACCTTCTCAAATTAAACTCTTTCTAGAATTAAACAAGAATACGGGTTGTTGCAGGATTATGCCATAAATCAGAGTCATACTTTCAATACTGTGTTCTACAATATAATATGAGATATTTATCAAGTGTTTTTATATAGAGAAAGAAAAGAGCATATGTACAATAGCAAAGTTCTATAATGCTATCATTGTGTGATTAATATATCAAAGAGATACCTAGTATTCAATCCATTTCTTATATTAATGAGTATGCTGAAAACTAAACATTTGTATTATTGGGTCTCTTATGATTTCTTATGTTATTAAGCTCAGTCAACTGGATGCATTTATGTATATTCTGAAAGCCAGCAGTATGACATATATTGAATTTTTACTAATAGTGTCATATTATTTTTTCCTATGATTTTATTAACTAAAGTCTTTGTTGGTATTTGTTTGTATTTAGGTTCGAATTGCAGTTTTTATGGATCTCACAGATTCAGATTAATTTGAAATTTGTCATCTTGATGAACTCTTCTTCATTCTTAATTGACAACTAAAATTTTCAAATAATTCCTCTCAACTCTGCCATAACTAGAAGCGTCTCTAGAGTTTTCATTTAATTATATTGTATAAATTGCATTCTTAGAAACTCAATCAATATAATGTCTATTTTTTTTAAATTCCCACAATTTAGTGGAAACTTATTTTCCTTTGTAAATTTAATTGCTCTTATTCTGCTTGTAATAATGTACCTTTAATGACTATAACTATGACTAGTACAAAATTATTTGACTTATGTTTACTAAAATGTTCAGATAAAAGGTTTTTAACTTGAAATTTTTAAAAAAATATTCTTGCAGTGGAAATGTATTTAAAGCTATTTTTCAAAATCTCTAGAATTTTGATAGTCATTGATATAAGAAAATGACAAGTCAGATGTCATAAATGACCTGAATTTATGACAGCAGAAATAAATTTTGAGGCAAAGAAAGATGGCCCAGCAGTTAAATGTATTTGCAGTTCTTAACAATCACTTGAGATTGTTTCCTAGTATGCAGGTGGTGGTCAGAATCACCTTTAATTCTAGTTGAAAGGAAGTTGATGCCCACTTGTGATGTCTGCAGGTTCCTGTGTAAACATGGTGCAAATATACTCAAATAACCACCACAAATGCACATCCCCAAAATAAGTAAAAGATAAATTTAGATTCATCTACCTTTCAGCTATATTCACAATAATCATCATTCATAAATAGTTTAAATATTTTTATATTATGCTTTAAGTTCTGGTTTAAATATATTGGCTTCTAGGATTGGGAAAAATGTTAAAACTATAGTCAAGATAATATGACAAATTAAAATACAGAATAACTGGATGATGTAATATAAGGTATATTCTTAGAATGTTTTGAAGATGGAATGATTAGACAGAAATGTTGTTTAAAGCATACGAATAAAGAGTAGAGGAGTTGAAGTAGAGAAATATTAAGATTGAAGATGCTAGCAAAAGAAATCATATATACCAAATCCAGGTTGTTTAGGGAGAGATGATGTCTATGGCAGAGCAATTCATTTTGGTGAGCTCTTAATTTTGGGTTATAGACACTAAGAAAGGTTTATATATGAGTATAATGGCCATGAAACCCTTGGAATAAATAAAAGAGCTATATAAGGTAGAAAAGAGCAAACGTATGTTCGGTGATGTAGTATAACTCTTACATAAAAACCAGTTTCCTATGCAACACAAGAAGATGTAGGAAACCATATTAAAAAGTACTTACTAAAAGGAGAGCTGTACATAGCTACTTTGAGGAATTCATCAAGAAAATTATCTAGAACATGATCAAAAATAAACTATACAGTGTAAAATTCAAGCAGGTCAGATATACCTGTAGATAATATATTGCATGCAAAGAAAATGAATAAGAAATTGAGATTAACTTTTTAAAAATAGAATACTTAGAGCAACCCAACAGAGTCTAGTAATCTAATAAGTTATGTATATAATGCAAAGACTTGAAAATCTAAAAATGTAATGTGCATGATTCTTTATCATTCCTTTAAAAATTGAACTTACAAAACTTTTCTCTATGAAGAAGACAGTCCAGATATTTGGAAAAAACATTACTGGCTAAAGGAATCTCAAGGGAGCCCTAAGAGAGTTGGTTGCCCAAGTTGCAGTATTACCAGAGGCAACTGCAGGAGCATATTTGAGGGATGAAGAGCAGTAGGAGTAGGACTTGAATTAAGAAAAACAAACTGTAGGCAAACTGTAGGCAAGGGTCCTTTTCAGGTATTGGATCATGTACTGCTCAATTAAGAGAGAAAAATTAAGCCACCTTTGTCTTTTCTCTACAATACAAGAATAGCATTCTTTCTAATCTTTTCTTCAAAATACCAGATTCTCCCTTCATTCCAAAACACTGCTTCGAGGATGAAAAATGCTTTCTTTTCTACTCAGTGTCCTTCAGTTTGTTATTCAATATAATTTTATTGAAGCACAGCTTCACTGATATTAACACACAACACAGACACTTTCCCAAAGTTGGATGACTGAGGCTAGGGAGAAGAAAGAAGTGTGGTGAGTGGGAATCTGTCTCATTGACCCACTTAACTATCTCAAGAGAGGAAGACAATATATCTTGGTTTTGCTACCAATTTATGATTCATTTACCACTGTAAGACACTTACAAATACTTCACTGTGGATAATTCTTTGTAGAGAAGAAGATGAAACTTAACTGAAATAGGACACAGTTGGTAAGTTGTAGTAGAAATATCTCCTACTGTATTGAGTTTGGAATTGTCTTTTTTCCAAAGTGTGGCTTAGAAAATCAGGGATTCAGAGACTACTTCTCACTGGCATGCCTCCCAAGGCCTGTGGTATATGAGTCTCAGAATTAGTTTGACTTTAAATTAGGCTGGACCTGAAGCATTCTCTTAATGTTTCTGGATCTGAAATGACAGTTTGATGTGCTAGAGAGAAGACTCTGTGTTTAATAGCATTTACTGCTCTTGCAAAGAACCTATGTTCAGTTCCCATCACTCACATCATGGCTTAAAACTCATAATTACAGATCTATAGGATCTATCACCTCTTCTTACCTCAGTGGGTTCCTACATGTATGTTGTGTATACACATACCCTACACTGTCTATTTTTATGTCGACATGACACAAGCTGCAGTCATCAGGAAGATTCCTCAATTAAGAAAATTCCTTCATGAGATACAGCTTCAATTCATCTTTCTTCCTTCCTTCCTTCCTTCCTTCCTTCCTTCCTTCCTTCCTTCCTTCCTTCCTTCCTCCCTCCCTCCCTCCCTCCCTCCCTCCCTCCCTCCCTCCCTCCCTCCTTTCTTTCTTTCTTTCTTTCTTTCTTTCTTTCTTTCTTTCTTTCTTTCTTTCTTTCTTTCTTTCTTTCTTTCTTTCTTGTTTTTCTTCTTTCTCTCTCTCTTTTTTCAAAACAGGATTTCTCTGTTGTCACTGGCTGTCGTGGAAATCACTTGTAGACCAGGCTGGCCTCGAACTCACAGATATCTGCCTGCCTCTGTTTCCCAACTAGAGGGCTGGAATTAAAGGCCTGCACTATCTCCACCTGGCCTCAAGGCATTTTCTTTATTAGTGATCAATGAGGAAAGACCCAGCCCATTGTGGATGATGCCATCCCTGGGCTAGCAGTCCTGGGTTCTACAAGGAGGAAGGCTGAGCAAGCCTTTTGGAGCAAGGCAGTAAGTAGCACTACTTGGTGGTTTTACTATCAGCTCCTGCCTCCAGTTTCCAGCTCTGCCTGAGTTCCTGTCCTGACTTCCTTTGATGATGAACTGTGATGTGGAAGCATAAGCCAAATAAGCTCTTTCTTCCACAAGTCCCTTTTTGGTCAAGTTGTGTCATCACATCAGTAGAAACCCTAATTAAGAAATACACATGCAATTGAATTTAAAAAAAAGTGCTAATATGAGAATCCTGAAAAAAATGTAGTTGATATATGTTAGAACAACTTTATTTAAACAGAGGCTTTTGGTGTTATATGCTAGTTATGAGTGTGAGACACTCAGCAAAACCTTGCTTGTCTCATGTCAAAAAAAGGAATAGCTAATCATAACACATGATGGGTTAACAGGCCTATTATTAAAGTGATTCAGATGAGTCACATTATACTGAGTTGAACTTTGGACTCACTTATGAAACCTGCTGGATTTGATGAATTTCTTCGTGAAATATTTATGATGAATATCTGCAGGTCAGGCACTAAAATAATGACCAAAACTGTTGTATGTGTCATGCAACTCATAATCTAATATGGCAGACAGGCAACACAATTGGAAATAAACAAAGAATCAAACAGCTTACCGCATATAATGACAAAACCAATGGAAGAAGAGCACAGCATAATAGGAAGAGCTTTTCATATATGTATTGACTGACACTCAGCATTGATCAAATCATTCTCTTTGTGCAGCTATTGAGAGTCTAGAAAACTCACAGTTAGGGTTTCAAATGCAAATAGGATTCCAGCAGCAGTTAGAAGATCCAAAGTGACATGTTGAAAGCAAATGAGGCTTCTTCACGTTATTGCTGGGAGAAAATTGCAACTCTTGCCATTTTTTAAATTTCCTTCAGTCATTATCTTCCCCTTTTTAAAGATGTTGTACATGTATCATTTTTTTTCATTAACTAACTTTCCTAACACTCAAACATTTGAGTTATGTGTTAAAATATAATGATCATATGTCATAAATTTCCTTTTAAAAAATTTATATTTTTAAAACAGAAATAGTGTCATATATCCTAGGGAAGAAATTGGTTTTTTGTTTTTTGGTTTTTTTTTTAGTAGCTCATTACTAAGAGAATTAAGGTCTTCACTGAAAAAACATGTTTCTAAAGGTGATAATTTAAATTCTTGTCTCATTGGTAAATTCTGGTACAACTAGTCAATCACTCACCATTTTCATTGTGTCCACTGAGTAATATTCACATATATAACCACATATACAGGGGTATCATGGGGAAATCAGTATAGACTGTGCCATGAAATTAGGTTTCTAACAAATTAAATTTCATACATATTTTGATGCCAAATCAAAAGTTAGTGTAAAATTATTTTATTAAAATGTTTGCATTGCATTTCCTGTTTGCATACAATAGTGATTATAACTGCAGATACTTTGAAATAGCACCAGGAGTTCTGACTGGAAAGGCAATGGACTAATCTCCAGCTGCTCCACTAAATGCTATTGAAGCAGTTCTCCTTTAATACCCGCAGACCTCATTCCTTTGAAAATTAAAAGGCTTGAGCCAGAGGGTGTCCAACACTAATATACTTAATTATCGATCCAAGTTTCAGGTCCACAGTGAATACTTAAAGGTCTCCAAGCAGTAATTATACAAAGCAGTTATAGAAGGCTCCAATTACATGATATTTACAGGGAACATAATTTACATCAATTAAGGTCATTGTTATCAATATTTAGAATCAATTTATGTAAATTTAAACATCTATATTTTGGAACTTGATTATTAGCTGCCTACACACTTAAAATAAATACTTCCATCTGGGAAAGTGAAATCATTATTCACTTCCTGTCCTGTAATCTGAAAATACCTGTCTTTCTACATGAATTTGTCTTACATTACAGATATAAAATTTTGCTTCTGTCAATTGTATTTGTTAAAACCCTCCATCTTTGACATTACTTTTCTTTCTAAATGTTTTTCATATGCATGTGCAATAATTTTAAATAAATTAATTAAAATAAATTTTAATAAATTAATCAAGTATTTTAACATGATATGAAAAATGAGATGTCTAGCACTTAATAATTTGTGTACTGTCTATTGTTTTCCTGGAGAGGTGTATAAGATGGGTTGTACTTTCTTGACTATTACAAATAGGCCAGATTTCATTTTTTTCCTTACATTATGTGGAAAGTTGACTTGTATTTTTATGATGCATTGATTAAACCAAAACTCTACAATGTCCCTCAGAAACACACACAATTATTATTTGTTCATTAAAAATTAATACAATTCTAAAATATGATTATATATGCATTTTATGCCTCTGTTATCAAAGTACCTTTATTATCCTTTGTGTACTTTATCTATTTCGGAAGATAGAGTTGAACCCATCTCATTACATACCAAAGCCCTCAACTGGAATGGAAATTTGAAGCGTGTGTTTGGGTGGGGGGGTTAAGAATAAATATAATTATGGTGGCTGCAGAAAAACATGCCTTTTAAACAGCAATTTTAAAATTCTTAATCAACATCAGAAATATTTTCTTTATTTTTCTTTGTGGTAAATTGTCTAGTTTCATTTTAGACTTCTTTAATTTTATTTTCTTAACAATAGCGTTCCAATTTTTCCTCTGTGCCTTCTGTATTCTAATTTACCTGCCTACATTTGTGCTGCTATCATCATCTATTGATGATACATTAGGAAATCATACGATGCATTTTTAATGAAGATGATTTCAAGTGAGGGGAGGTGTCTCTGCAGTTGATAGTTCTTGTTGTAATTCCAGAAATCTTGAGTTTGTCTACTAGTACTCACTTCAGGAAGCTCAAAACTGCCTGCAACTCTAGCTACAGGGCATCCAGTGTTCTCCTTTGTGCCTTGTGTGGGCACGTGCTCTTATGGTATATATTTACAAACACACAAATACACACACACCCACACACCAATTGTCATTGGTCTATTGCTAGTTCACTATTTTAATTATCCAAAAATATTGTTTCTAAATTTTTACAATAATTAGATGTACATTTATTTATTTATTTATGTTAGTAGTGATAGATTCATTAGCATTTTGGGTAAGCATTATTTTGTCATCAGAAAGCATATATCTTCCCAATCCAGTCACAATCAGTTCTCTTGTACCATCTATACTAACATTTTATCATTAATATGGTATTTAATTAAAAATATTTTACTCAAATTGGAATCATTATAAGGTATCAGATTATAAATTTATATTTATATTAAAACTAATAATTAATTGTTTCATTGTATTTGAATAGACCAACTTTTTCAATAATTCAATATGTAGCCCATATCACTTAAGAAAAATATCTGTATGTCCACAAATTTTCATTAGCATATGTATGTGTATACAATTATATAAATATAGCAAAAATGGGGACCTATAAAATGAAATATTTTCACTGAGAGTGGAAGGAAAACAGTTTGTTCTAGATTGATAGAATGTTCCAATGAAAAGATTAAACAAAGTCAAACAGTATTTTTTAAGAATAAGCAATTAAAATGGCTTGATGTTCGGAGTCATGTCAGAGGATCTAGCCAACATTGGGGTTTGAGGAGTATAGCCTACCATTTGCCTCTGGGGTATTGTCTCCTGAATCGTCCCTTTTGCTGCTGTTGCTGTTGGACTCTGACATACTGACTGCTCTTAGAGTCATTTTTTCTGCCTGGTGGTACCTGAGTTGTCTTCACTACAATTCATAACAGTAGTGGTGATTTTCTTAAGGGGCAATTCTACTCAACTGAACCGATGGTTCAATTGAAACTCCAAAAATAAAAATAACTAAGAAACATATATAGTTAAAAAGACTATCCGTATGCTTTGCCAGTTGCCATGGAGAAATTTACCTGGGGAAATCAAAACACATTCTTTGTCGCTAGGACTTGCTAGATCAGGAAGCAAATACAAAGGAAGTCCAGTTATGAGAAGACAGATTTATGATTAATAGATGACATGTGAGTTTTAGTGCCCACTGTTAAATTTGATAAATTTTATTTTCCTTGATTCACAATTATTATTATGAATTTGGTGATGTGCCTTGAGAACATAAAGTCAATGGAACAGATAGATTTTCTTTATATGATAAAGAAAACAAAGATTCTATTAATTGTGATCCATTGATTAACTTTAGTAGAAAATCAACAGAATTATTGATTTTTAATTGTATACCATAAGCATATGTTTGCCATATAAAAAAATTCATTGCTTTGTTGTACAATGAATGTATCTATGGGAACAGAACATATGAGAGATGTGTTGTTATGTGTAAGTATTTTCGTGGTATCCTGCTTAAGGGCTTTTGTTCGAAGGGTATAGAAAATGTATATGTGTTGAAACTTTCTTGAATACACAAGGTTGAATCCATGAAGTTAAATCCATGAATCCACAAGGCATCACCCACAAGATAAATTGCAAGATGTATGGGTAAGGTGTATGTATGTTAATGCTTACAAGATGTAGGCATGAGTGATGTGTGTATTTGCTGAAACTTTGCTCCATCTACAAGATGTGTAAATGAGTGTGTGATTATGGTAAATAAAAAGAATAAGGTTGTTGAAGCTTTTCTACTCCCACAATATATGCATGTAAGAACTGCATATGATCTTATTGGAAAAAATACAATAGATAATAAGTTTAAATAAGAAATAAAATTAAATTGTAAAGAAAGGAAAAAGCTTGAATTGTAAATAGAAAAGAGAGGGAAAAATCCTAAACAAAGAGAAAAGTCTGGTGTCATCAGTAAGAAGCGTGAATAAAAAGAGAAGTCTGTTCCCATGCATAAGAGGTGTGTATGAATGAGTAATTTCTCCCACTGACTCCACACTCACCTCCTCAAAGCTCTGACTTGCCAGGGTAGGACCCTGGTAGTTTAACAGGAGAAGAAAAGATTCTCCCCATCATCTACATCCAAAATTTTTGTTCTTTTTTTATTACCATTTTTTCTTCCTTTGTTCCTTCCTTCCTTCCTTCCTTCCTTCCTTCCTTCCTTCCTTCCTTCCTTCCTTTATTCTTTCTTTCTTTCTCTCTTTCTTTCATGCATTATGGCTTGCTTGCTTCCCTTCCTTTCTTCCTTCCTTCTTCTTTCCCTTTCCCTTCCCTCCCTCCCTCCTTCCTTCCTTCCTTCCTTCCTTCCTTCCTTTATTTCTTTCTTTCTTTTTTCTTCCTTTCTTCTTTCTTCCTTTCTTTCTTCTTTCTTTCTTTTTTCTCTCTCTCTTTCTTTCTTATATAAAACCTATTTACCCACTATTACCCATCTCAGAAGATGACTAGTACTTCCATAACAACCCTTTTCTCTAGCGATTCTAGCAGTGCATTTTGAACTTACACTTTTTTTTCCAAATCCTGTAATGTAGCTTTAAATAATGTGTATATTGGTTGGCTTAATGGATTAGTGGTAAAATACTTACTGTATAAGTATGATGACATTGAGTATATGACTTAGGACCTCCAGAAATCATACTAAACATAACAAAACATCCACAAACAAGCTCTGCACGCACACACACATGCACACACACACACACACACACACGTATATGCTGCTAAATTGATTTGGAAATGGCTATGTTATAAATAGTTAAATTATTACCTACCTAAACAGTGACATCCCTACTACAGTACTGACACTTAGGAGCACAAGCATTTTATTTGGAAAAGTTATTTTTATTTCATAGGCAATTTTATGGTTTCAAAAGATTGTGTAATCATATTTAATCTGTAAAATGATCTAGTTAAATTGGATAAGTCATGGAGTATCACCTATGAGCACTTCTTTTGAAAAGAAGTTCAAATCAACTGTCACATGTATAATTACAAGTTTCCAAGTAATTCACTCTATTTTTGTCATGCATAGTTTAAAGAATTTAGTAATTTGATATAAAATAATCTTCCATAGCAGTTCCCAGTACAATAAATTATAATATCTGCCAGTTCATAGTGAGATAGATTATGGTGTCTTCTAGTTATAATAGGAGGCATTAGTGTGTTGGTTCAGATGAACTATGAGGCCAATTCTGCCTTCTAACATACTACAGCAGTACAATAGTCAAGAGCATAGTGATGTAAGGACTGAAATTAAAAGTCAAATGTATTCTCATGCTCAGATTCAAATAATAGATTAAAAATGTTCAATTTTATGTCAAGGAAGAATTTTGATGAAAAGGATGTGGTTTTAGAGCATAAGTTTAGAAGAACAATGGTGAATTATGCTGGTAGTGTATTTTTCTCCCAGAACTAACCATGGACATTTACAAGTCAAAACACAACAAACATAAGAGAGTTTGATTACCTAATTTGATTACCTAAGATAATAGATAACTTAACACATGAATTGAAGAACGTCTGGAGAGGTGAAAACTTGTCTGTTGATATTCTTCATTTCTTGCTGAACTCTGTCAGTTCTGGATGCCTAATACATAGCTTATATAGAGGTCCTTTTTTGCTTGCCCTGTTCATAAATTAAATGGTTAAGAATGTTTGGGGAAATTCTGTGTTAAAAATGTAACATGGCTGATATCAGACCAATTAAATCAGCCTCCTAAATATTATTTCCTAAACATTATCATGGAGAATTGATCATGGAGCTCAACAAGTAACCAATGGAAATATCTTATTATAGATATTTGTTAAACTCTCCAACTTCATATATTGAAAATTCAAAGGTAATATTTTTCTGGTATTTTTCTGTGTTCCTATATAATTTCTGACTGTAGAACTCTAGGACTGTATCTTTTCAATGTGTAGAATTATCATATTCTAAAACAAATATTAAAGAAGTAAACTATAAATATGCTATTTGGGAATCATAGTACATTAGCCCTCTGGCAGGAATCTGCACATTCCCATTTTGCTTGTTGAACAACTGCAGAAAGATTTTGTTGTATTAAATCATTTAATCTGAATTCTCTGTATGTCAGCTTCATCTCATGCTGCCCTTTACTTCTATAAGCTTTATAGGAGAAGTGTTTGTTAATTACATTAATAATATACGTAAAGTAAGTGAAAACTTCAAACTACTTAATGTTATGAGAGTTTTAGAGCACATACAGCACTTCTGAAGCCTAAATTTGCTGTCAAATAACTTAAATGCTAATGTTAACAGCTTTTAGCTGAGCAGTACAATAGTTCCCCTAGGGAATCTGCCAAGTACGTTTTTTTCCCAAGATGCACAATGTAAATTAAGTAGTATTAGGTGAGAACTGAAACTTTAAAACTAAAATTCAGCATTTACACTCATTCAAATGATGAAGTTTCTCGAATTTGTAATTAAATCTTTATTTTATTAATTAACATCTGCGCAGACATGAATTCAGATGTTTTGAAAATTTACAGATACTTCTGGTCTAGTTTATTTAGTTTTCTTTTCATCTTATATTATTAAGAAATAGTTTCATATTATAGGAAATGCCTGACAACATTGAACCACCATTTCAGAAAGCACAGGATAATATCAGAGATGTAAATTGGAGTCAATGGATTCTTAAATTGAAAAAAAAAAAAAAAAGATTGAGATGTCCTGGTGCCTGCTGGCCGTCCAGGTACCTTCAGGAGGCCATGGTGCTGTGGGTTGTCCTAGTTCTTACAGGATATTTTGGTGCCTGCTTGGTGTACAGGTGCCTGGGCAATCTTCAGGTACCTGCTGTAAGCTTGGGTGCCTGAGGGCTTGGGCAGGGAGGCTCAACATCAGGTCAAACTTCATCATGCTTGGTCTCAGACTAGTATGGACCTGGTGAATATCCATCATCAGTCAGTCTGCGGCCTCCAGGAATTGCAGTGATGCCTGTGATACATGATCTTGCAGCATTAGCTGGACTTAATTTTTTATTTATTTATTTATTTATTATTTATTCATTATTTATTTATTATTTTTTGATAGCAAAGGTGAGGCAGTAGAAGAGGGAGATATGGGAAGAGGGTATTATTTAGATGCATTGTATGAAACTTACATTATTAATAAAAGTATTATTTTAAAAGTAAGAAACAAACTTGATAGCTTGGAGACAATTTCTAATGGTATTCTATTATGCTCATTGATCAGTGACTAGTCCAATCATCAGAGAGGTTTCCTCAGGCAGCTGATCAGAGCAGGTGCAGAGGCCCAAGGGTGGACAAGGCAACCCAGCAGGAGGAAAAGGGTCTGAAGGCCAAGTAAACGTGGCCTGTGCTTGGCCTCTTCCCATCTTTTTATGCCTTGGTTGAGTAGTCACCCTGGGAGGGCAGCTCTTTTCTGAGGGGAAGTGGGGGTAGAGAGGTGGATCTGGGGAGAGGGGAGAAGGACAAGTGAGCTGGGAAGAGTGGAATTAGTGGAGTGAGGGGAGGATGGGGGTCAGATGTATTATACTTGAAAAGAAGAGAATAAATTATAAAAAAAAGACACAACTTTGTAAGGCTTGTTAGGTAAGAGGACAGGTGGTTGTAGAACTCAGTAGAGTTAAGCAGAGAAGTTTGGAGACTCTTAGTCAAAATACATTTTGTGGAATTTGCAATTGATTAACTATGTATCCTCAATTACTTTACAAAATCCCATTATTTTCTCGATTGTCTCATGTGAAGATATAGATTGATTGAAACCTGTAAGTATTTGTTAAAAAGAAACAATAACATAGTAATGGGAGAAAAAAGAAGCAATGGAAAACTCACCAATGTTATGTGACTAAGAAGGAGTTGACATTAAGAAGTGTTTATGTCAATACAAGGAGACCAAAGCAGGCACCCAAAGTATGTGCTAGAAACCCAACTTAGTCCTCCTGAAGAGCAGCAAGTGCTGTTAAATCCCATCAGCCTCAAATTCTGTTCTTTTCTTTATCCTTACATTTTGTCTATGTTTCCCTAATTTCTCCTCTCCTCTTCTCTCCTCTCTACCTCTATGCACAATATTTTCAATGTTTTATTCTTATTTTATTTTGTGTTTAGATATTTTGCCTGCATGTGTACCTGTGTACCACAAGATTTTTTGTCTGTTGCTTGTGGAGCCCAAAGAGGGCATCAGATACCCCAGGAATTAGAGTTGCAGTTGGTTGTGAGCTACTATGTGGAATCTATGAATCAAACCTGGTCTTCTGGAAGAGCAGCCAGAGTTTTCAAATTCTGAAGTATCTCTTCAGAATCCCCATATAATGCTTTTTATAGGATTCTTTACTTTATCACTTTCTATCTCTAGACTTGACAAAGGAAGATCAAATAAGCAAAATTGTTAAGGCATATGCTCTTGAGCATGCATAACATAGCATAACTTAATAATCCCTTTATAACTAAAATAAATTTGTTTTTGCAATTTCAGAAGAGTTAATTTTTAGATAATAATGTGGTTTGTCTAAGTACAAAAACTAGAAGGGAGTAATGCTAGAATGTGTTCCAAATTTTCTAAATTTTTAAAAAAATTTTCAACTTGTTCTATGAGAAGCCTCACAGTTTGAAAACACAGGTAGACTTTCATTAGAGCTGTTAGCTAAGAATTGAGCTAATGAGCTTAAATGGTGAAGTGAATATAGAAAAAGAAAAAGTCCATTTCACTGGATGAGCCTATGAGAGTTTACAGTTTGATCTTTTAAAGAAAAGATCAGAGTGAATCTAGGTATAATGATGCCTAAGATTCCATCACTTGGGGGGCTGAGGCAAAGATCACCATGAGCTTGAGGCTATTCTTCGCAGCATAGCAAGTTTGTCTCAAAATACAGGGAAAAACAATGCATAGGCAAAGATTCTTTAATAAATGAATTTAGGAAGAATGTACCACACAAAGGAGTCAACAATCAGGACAAGAGGACTTTGAAATGCATTTCAATCAGAATCCTGTGCTTTAAGTCCTCTTCTCTAGCATGCCTTCCTTGTGCCTGTTTGTCCAACACTTTTTTTCAGTAGAGTTCCCTCATGTGCTCACCTTCCTCAAACTCCACTATCTCCATTTCATGACTATGGTCTGGAAATTATCTGCTCTACTAAATCAACAGTATATAGGGCTTGCACAAGGAGATACTTATATTGATTTCTGATGACATTTTAGATGAGTTTTTTTTTTTCAACTAACCATCCAATGGACTCTTACTTAATTAACAACAGTTGCATGAATATCAAATCTCCAAGCATATGATGCTGATAAACATGCCATAGCAGAGCTAGAAAGTTATTTAATGTGGACACTCTGACATAAATGAGGCGTTTTGTGTCTCATTTCTGAGAATACTTCTTGTGGTCACTTAGAAGGAAAATGAGTCTCTCATTTAAAAAAAAAAATCTCAGGAAAAAAAGAAAAGTTTTTGAGTAGGAATGGCCATAATGTAATAAACTTCTGTTGAGAATGAGTTTGGCTGTTTTTGACGTGTCTTGAAATTTAGCAATTTGAATCAGAAGTAGGAAGGAAATTAGGAGGAGATTATTTCAACCCTGTTTCTTAGACTGATGTAAATTATCAGGAAGAACAACCAGGACAGTAAAGAGCTTAAGGAATCATAAAGGAGCTGGTAGGATCAGGAATGGAAGTCTAACATACCAAGTGCTACATTAGGAGCAGGGACATATTTAAAGTTAGCAGAACAAAGACTTGTTCTCCTTCTCTACTCAACAGCATGCCCTCCATACTTCCAAGATTCATCTCTCACATATCAAGGAATGGGTTAATCTATATCACTGCTGCCTATGAAAGCTCTCTTTGAGGCTTTCTGTATTTTCATTGTTAGATCTCTATATTTATTAAAGTCAGATGAGCAATGCCGTTAGTGAATTCTTCCCTAGTTGCCTTGAGAGATATTTGGAATCAATCTCCATGAAATATCCTCACTCTTAAATTAGCAAGTGAAGTGGCAAATTTAATCACTTAACCCAGCAACATGACTGCTCTGGAAAAAGATCACAATAAAATTCTATGTTATAGCTAGAAAGGGATCAAATCCAAGGACCAGTATGAAAGGATCATATTCAGAGGCCTGTATGAACCAGATGGAATACAGAAAGAAGCTTAGTCAGACTAATCTTACCCTCTGTGCTAATGCTAGGTGAAAGAGATTTCTGTGTTTAAGGCAACTTAGCCCCTACCTTTAATCCCAAAACTTGGGTACTAAAAAGCAGTCAGTTCAGAAGTAAGTCATAGCTCTCAGTTCATGGTTACTAACTGAAAACATGCATTTAATCCTAACTCTGAGATTTAATCAGAGTGAAGAGCCAGCAGAACGAAGTCTAAGTTGAGTCACAGTGTGGACACATCCAACTCTCAGGATATAAAGGAGGCTCTCAGTTCACAGAGAGTATGAGTTCAGAGAGACACAGAGGTGATGAGGTAGTCTGTGGCAGAGACACAGAGGCAGTGTAGCAGAAGTCAGTATCAGACAGGAGGAGTGAGTTTGGTAGAGTCAGTTAACAATGAGAGTCAGTTTGAAGCCTAGCAGAGTAGTTCAGTCACGGAAGTTGCAGGCGTTAGCCAGAGTCAAAAGAGTTCAGTCAGAAATAGTTAGCTGTCTCAGAAGGTCAGACTGAACCAGCAGCTTGGAGAATTTGAACCAGAACAGCAAGTGAGTTGAATCAGCCAACCAGAAGAGTCAGCTGAGTTCAGTACAGTTCTAAGTTCAGAAGGAGAGTGAATCAGTCAGCAGTAAGTCTCAAAGGTTGTAATGTTCCAGGTTGACTAGACTGTACGGAGGCTAAAATCCTCTAAGGACCGGGGATTGAATTAGTCAAAGTAGTTTTGCACTACATCAACGTCTACAAGCAGCATTATCTATTTTACTTTATTGGAATAACTAAGAGGAAAATAATCTGTCAGGCTACTACTTTACATATATTTTAATAATTATTAAAATGTATTCAAATTAGAAATCATTTGTGTTCTTTATTCAATCATATCAATAATAAATACTATAGCTTTCAAAATAATTCTAACTATAATGGGCTTGGTAAATCCTCAGTGAGTACTTAGTAATTAAGCTTATATGTAATATTTACTTATGATACTAGAAAATATGTTAGAAGTATGTGCATTTGAGCATGTATATAAAATGCTACATATTTAAAAATTCCAAAATTTTACTTGTATTTATTGATTTGTATTATGTCAGTCATAATAACAATTTATCTTTTTTTGAAAAATATACCATTTATTTTCCTCACAATGACAAAGTAGCCAATGTTTAGAAGAAACAATTAAAAAGAAAATGCATAACATATTTATTTAATCAAAGTTTTACATAATATGTACTTTTGAAATGAAGACACAAATCCCCATAAATGATTACGCTTTATACTTAGTTTCCCTGAAGAATGAAAAGACATATAGGGATGTGATTGGGACTGATTTTAGTCAGTATGGAGCACTAGGGGGAAAAATGGGAACATGAAGAAGGAGGGTATTGGAAGATCAAGTCTTTATTCCCGAGACTTTGTCCATCTCCTTAGTTCAAAGTGCTCAGTATGTCAGGGCAACATATTGAGGTATCATGTTCTGAACACTGATATTTAAAACATAATCTTTCACTATGAAAGGGCTTCAGAAATTTTCATAGCGATAATTCATTATTTGATCCAAAGTAAACCAGTGCAGCATTTAACCTTAGTCATGTCAGTAGAATGAATGCCAATATATAGCTTTTTGATTTGGAGAAACTTGTTTAACCTCTTTTTTACCATGATCAGTTTCTCTAGTAGCTGTATATCTAATGGGAATGATATGTACACTTAATCTCTAATGTACACTGGAGATAACAGAAAAAAGAAAATTTGTCCCATCTCCTCAGTTGTCACATAGGGCCCATAAATGGAATTCACTACAGCTACCCTGTACCATATGAAACTGGCTGTACTCTATAAAAATGTTCAATACTGTGTTGAAAAATGTCTTCACAGACACATTAGTTTGTCTCCTTTTCTGCAGAAACTGAATAATATGTAATGTTAGCAGACACTGTTTCTCCTAATTACTTGGCTCTGGATCCCAATTGGTACTATGTATTTTCCTTCATATCAATTATGAATTCAACTCATTGAAAGGTGAGGCTTACTTCATGCATTGAACACACACACACACACACACACACACACACACTGTATTGTGAGAGTCCAGGGACACCAACCCCTTTTTATACTATGTTACTATAACAGCTTCACCAATTCAAATTTTAAAGTGTTCCAAGACTTTTCTATTGATTGTCTTAGAAATTCACCTAAGTTAGTGTTGTGCTTTTAAATTGTAAGAGGCACTTCTTCGAAAAAACAAAAACAAAACTCTATGATTCCTTTATCAAAGTGTTTCTTGGTGTCTGAAGTGAAATCTTCCAAAGGAGACTGATTTAAATCTACTAGAATTAGATAACTGAATGAGAAGTAGGAAAAAAAATATATGCTAGTGATCAGGGGAGAGAAGGTTTGTGATATGGTATCAGCATAATACTGGCATGACATTCAACATGCTGAGCATGTTTCTCCTTGTCCTACTGTGTAAGAGCAGCTGTAGTTCCTCTTGATGCTCAGAGTCAATAACCTGCCAAGATGATGTCTTCTTTTTGCTCCTGCTGGTCCCTTGGCAAAATGCCCAGATATTTGGGTAGAGGCCATAGCTTAAAGTTTAATTCCTCTTCTGTTGACTAGTAGAAGAGATCTTCCCCTGGGAATCAAGACCTTTAAATCTTCCCAGTTTAGAATGCAAAGGCAGGAAATAAATTCCCCTGATGTATGACAAGGAGTGAGAGTAAACATAACTTCTTCTGCTGTAATCCCTCAGTTACCTGGCCTGTGTGTACTGACTGCTAAGCCTTAGCACCAAAGGGATACAACTCCATATAATTGCTTTGTAAAATGGTGACCTATACTCCAGGAACTACCATAGCAAAATTGATTCTAGTATTTTAAAGTGCTCTTCTATTGCCCTACCAGAACTGCAGCTGCTTGGAGAGGAAGTTTGTGACAGGAGTTCAGCCTATGCTGATTTACCCAGTACCAAACTTCATATTTAAAAAAAAAAATCTAGAACAACAGCTCATTAATCAAGGTTGCATACTGTTCTTGCTGAGGATCTGGGTATATTTCTCAGTAACCATGCCAGGTAGCTCACAACCACATGTAACTCTAGATCTAAGGAATCTAATTTCCTTTTTTGGCCTCTATCTTCACTCAGGCACTAATGAGCACATGAATATATACATTCTCTCTCTGTGTCTCTGTGTCTCTGTGTCTCTGTCTGTCTCTCTCTCTTTCACACACACACACACACACACACACATACACACTTACAGACATACAAATTAAAAAAAAATTAATTTTTTTTTAAATCCCAGAACTATAATGATATATAGTATCTATGCTAGGAAAACAAATATCACTTTTAACTGTTGCACTGTACAAACTTGGGAAAGAGGCTCAACACCATATTTATAATATGATTAATTTCTTTGAGAGTCCCATTTCTCCTTACTGGATAAAATAATTCACTGTAATTCACTATACTTATAGGGGAGTATGGAAGGGGGTGATAATTGGTCATTTTTGCTCCTAAGTGTGACATTGGCAGTGGCAGCAGCAATTGGTACACACCTGGCTTCATGACCAGCCTGTGAGGCTGGTGATAGATGATCATAATCAGTTGGATAAAACATTCTATCTGCTTAGATATATAATGACTTTCTTCCAGTAAATTCTCATAGATGGAAGGTAGTATTTAGAATCTAGGTAACAGCAAGCAAAGAAGAAAGAGTTAAGTACATTTTAAGGCTTCAACAGTTATGCTGCCACTCAGAATCATAAGCCAGTGTTCAACAAACTAAATGCCACATAGTAAATACAGCTATCAATGATAAAAATGTAATATTTTTACAACTCTAAATATAAGTTATTGGACTTTAAGTATTCATATATCCTTCTGTGACTAATTTTTGTTAAAATTTGCATATTGAGAAATAGTAGAGAATTAGCAATATTAAAAGTTATTTATAATATGATGAAATACTTAAAACTAAAGAAAAAATATATTTCTACTCTGATAAATTTTGTAGTCATTTTATGACCTTACATTTATACTCTTAAAATTATGACCTATACAGAATTTGGTTTTATTATTATTTGATGTTTAATATTTACTTATTTAGTAACTTAATCATTTTGGCAGTTTTCTTAGACTTTCTTTGGCCTACTTTTGTAGGCCAGATTTACTTCATCCTTTACACAATCTTTCTGTCACAGCTCTTAGAATCTAGGCATTGTTGATTTGAACTGTTTCTATCTTTTAAATAGGAGTATGAAATAGCTCAGAGTTCTACTTCCATGTGTAAATCTTAAGTAAACAGTTCTATTTGCAATTATTCTTTTCTTCATATTAGTCTCTTGTTTTAATTAACAATCAATGAAGCCATTGCAAGCATTTCTGTATTATGTAAATTACTAGGATTTTATCTCCTGTATAAGCTAAAATGTGTTATGATTCTGAGCTTGCATTCTCTATAAAATACCTTCCATAATTTTGAAAAAGTGATCACTTTTGATCACCTTTTTTGTAGATTGATTCATCACAAGGTACTATTGTTTCTGAAGTAATCCAAATATTATTTATTAGTTCTGAAATTTATTTGTGAGAATAAATGTATACAAAACTAGAAAAAATTGCTACCAAAATATGATGAATCTGATCTCAATTCTTTCTTTCCTTTACTTACTATTTGTAGGTGTCTTTATGATGTAGATGTTTTGAAAGAATTCATCTGGATGAGCTATAGCTAATTGAAAGATTTTCACATATATTATAAAGCTTTTCATAAAAATGTCATCAACATTATGAACCTCATGCTACTCATACTCTGAAAATATAGAGATGAATGAGACTGTTATAGAGGAAGGATTTGATTTAAGATCCATTGCAAAGATAAAAACTATAAAATGAACAATATTACTACACCTCTCTCAAATACCAGCATGCATGAGTAATTTGCAGATTAAAAATATAAGAATAAAATCTTTGGATAGAACTATTGCATTCTGTCTTGGACAAGAGCATGTACTACATGCTGTACAACTACACATGTCAGGGTTTAACCTCTCATTCTAGAATACTTTAGCATTTGTTTAGGATAACTAACATGAAAAGACTCCCATTTTTTGAGTATTGCCTATAGTTGGTTACAATTAGGAGAGTTTGTTTTCTACATATTTTAATCTTTAAAATCATAAAAGCTTAAAAGTGGAGTATACTAATTATGTAAACAATTATATTGTGGACAGAGAATGACTCATCTCATGGAATTATTACTAATAGGTCCAACTAGCATCTCTTATTCATGTATTGAAAAAATCAGTATCATTCGATATTTGCATCTGAAACAAAAGCTTTGGGGAAACTTATGGTTTGAATATATAGTGTGTCGCATGTGATCGTAAGTTGAATTCTTAGTGCCCGATGGTGGTGTTATCTTGAAGTCTCCAGAAATTTGAAGAAGTGAATTTTGGGTGGAGGATATAAGCAACCAAGGCATTCCTTTGAAGGACATAGTCTGCCCTTCCTTGCTTTCTACTTCTTGTCCATCATAATATAAAGAACCTCTACCACACTCTCCCTCTGCCCTAATGTTCTGTACAAGTCAATTGATCAAACCACCATTGATTTACATAAAGTCATGAGCTAAATAAATACTTTCTCGCTTAATCTATTAATTTCAAGTATTTGGTCAAACCAATGAAAGTTTTTCACACATATAATTAGGTATAATCAATAATGTTAAAATGAGCATTTTCTGTAATTGTATTGAAGACTCTGGTAGTACAAAACTAGAAGATCAGACTTATTACATATTATTTAAGATCTACTTGATGTTAGAATTGTATAGAAACATTGTGGAATATCTATTTCATATAAATGAGGATATTTGGATGCTTTATAGTGGAGGAAGACAAAGAAACAAGCTACAGCTTCAGCTGATACCTGTCCAAGCCTACATTCAAACCAAATTTTGGAAAGATTTTAGCAAAAGTAAAGTCTGCCCACTATAGACATAGGAAAAGAGAGAGAGAGATAAAGAATACTATACAGCAGCAGATTTACATGCCAAAGGATTATTTATTAATTTATAAACAGTGGATTTTGTGTTGCCAAATGAAGAGCCACATCTTTTGGGAGTGGTGAAATTCAAAAGTATTAATGACCTTAATACCAAGGAGCAAAATACAGCTTAGATTGAAATGATGTAATAAAAGTGGATCAGAGAGTCCTCTCAAAATTCTGTGGATACTTGCTAGAAGCATCAGCAAACAGAGTTGTCTGTTTAAATAGTTTTTTAACATAGAGTCATATTTAATCAATATAAAACTTGCATATAGAATTCAACAACACATTTAAAATGTTATACAATTTTCAAAGTAATTACATTGTCTATGCAAGGATATCAGCTTACATAAGTCAGTAAACTTAATAAGGTAGTTCAAAGTCATTTATTTTCTTCCTTTCTTCCTTCTTTTCTTTCTTTCTTTCTTTCTTTCTTTTTGTTTTTTTTCTTTTTTATTGATAATAGATTTTTTCCTCTTTTACTATATACTGATAAGGTTTTCTATCTCTCTATGACCACTCCTTAATTTTTTTTCTTTTATTGATAATAGAATTGTAAAAAAAAAAGAAAATTTCTTGTACAATATAACCTGATTATGGTTTCCCCTCCATCTATGACTCTCTATCCCTCCCTACCACCCCTACCATATGGATCAACTCATTTTCTGTCTCTTATTAGAAAGATATGGAACTCTAAGAGACAAAAACAAAAAAAATAACAAAATAAAATATAATAAGATAAAAAACATCACATAAAAGTTAGGCAAATCAATAGAAGGAATAGAGCCAAAAGTGAAGGCACAAGAATCAGAAACCCACTGGTTCACACATTCAGGAGTCCTATAAAAATACTAACCAGAAGAGTATAATATATGTGTATAGGACCTGGAGCAAACTCAGGCAGTTCTTGTGATTCTTGTTTCAGTCTCTGTGAGTTAATAAGAGCTTTGCTCAGTTTATTCAGAGAACTTTGTTCCCTGGTGTCCTGCATGAACTGTGGCTTCTTTATGCTTCATCTCTTGGGGGGGTTCCCAGAGTTCTGAGGTATGAAACCTAGTGCAAAAGAAACCTTCAACATTATATGAAGGAGATCCTAATGAATCCAAATAATAGTGACAAAGTCTCAACTGGCCATCTCCTGTCACCAAATGAAGCATTGAGTCTCAGAACTGGATTACACCCAATTGAGTTGTTAGACCAACGTTCCCATAGAAATCCCCAAACAATCCAGGCTATTGCCAAGACAATAGGTTGCTAGGCATCATTGCTAAAGACAACATGCACACAATTCATTAAACATGGAGAGGGCAAGCTGATGCCTACATAGAACCTTAACTCCAAAATTCTAGTGTCTTTATTATAGGAAGGTACATGCAGACTATAAAAAGAGAAACATAAACACCAATCCAGTCACATACACTTTGATCTACAATGTTGTCCTGCCTGAAAAATATGCCAGGGCAATGGTAGCACAAAGCTTGTAGGAGCAACCAACCAATGTCCAATTTGACTTAAGGCCCACTCCATGAGATGGAACCAATCCCTGTCACTGCTTGAGTGACCATGGACCTGTCTATATAACTCAGAGAACTAGGAAAAAACTAAACACTAATGGTATAAAAAATATAGTAGTGATAAACTGACTCCTAATGTTATTCTGCAATATTCATAGATCAGTGTCTTATGCAGCCATTATCAGAGAAGCTTCATCCTACAGCAGATGGGACAAATACAGAGAGCCACTCCAATTTTCAGAGTAAGAGAGACCTTGCAACACTCAATTCTCAATGGGATGCTTAAATATATTTTATACTATTTATTTTATAAAAACTGTAAAGGAAAACAAAGAGAAGTGAAACCACAAGTACAGACATTACAAAGACCTTTGTAATAGTTTGTGTATATGCAAAGAGAACAACAATATATATATATATATATATATATATATATATATATATATATATATATATATATATATATATATATATGCTCTAGAGCAACAGCAACAAAAAAGAAATTACACCAAAAAGGAGAAAATGGCAAGAAATAATAAAAAAAACCAATGAAACAAAGAGTTGGTTCCTTGAGAAAACCAATATGATTGACAAATCCTTATCCAAGCTAACAAAAAGGCATAAAGAGAACATCCAAATGAACAAAATCAGCAATGAAAAGAGGGAAATAACAACAGACACCAAAGAAATCCAGAAAATCATAAGGATGTACATTAAAATTTTATACTCAACTAAATTGGAAAATCTAAAGGAAATGGATAATTTTAATGAAATATAACACTTACCAAAGTTAAATCAAGGTCAGATAAGCAATTTAAATAGACCTTTTAGCACTAGTGAAATAGAGATATTCATTAAAATCTCCAAAACCAAAACAAACAATAGAAAGAACAGATACAACAAAAAACTCAGGACCAAATAGTTTTAACACAAAATTCTAACAGACTTTCAAGGAAGAGTTAATGCTAATAGCTCATCAAATTATTCTACAAAATAGAAAGAGAAAGTACATTGCCAAATTCACTTTATAGGGGCAAAGTTACTCTGATACCCAAACCCCATAAATACCCAACAAGAAAAGAGAATCATATACAAAGCTCATACGAACTCACAGTGACTGAAGCAGCATGCACAGGGTCTTCAAGGGCCTGTACCAGGCTCTCTTTGTACATATTATGGCTTATAGTTTAGTGTTTTATGGGATGTGTGAAATTCCTGAGTGTGAAAACAAGTGTGTCTCTGATTCTTATACCTTTCCTTGGGCTCTTTTCCTTTGGTTGGTTTGTCTTGTCCAACTTCAATATGATTTTTTCTAATCTTATTATATTTTATTTTGTTGTATTTTAAAAAATGAATGAATGAATGTAAACCTTGCCTCTATAAAATTGGTTAATAATTGATCTGTTACATACACCTGCTGGGAGAGAGAAAAATGGTTTTCTCCAATAGAGTAACATTGGGTGTATCAATCATTCCAGTACAAGCCTCATGTTCAGGAGCAGCTGGCCAACATATAATTGGACTTCTCAGTTTGTGTGTGTATGTGGGATTTTATTTGGTTAAGGCTTGTCTTTCCATTTTATGTGTGATTTTACTTATTTATTTTTATTTGGGGGAATTTATTGTTATATTGGGTTTTTCTTTGTCTTTTGAAGAATAAATTAAATTAATTTTTTGGGTAGGTAGGAATAGGGAAAGGATCTGAAGGATTTGGGCAAGGAGAAAAATATGATCAGAATATATTTAAATTTAAAAATTGTTTTAAATAGTATAAATATAATAAAAAAGAGACAACATAAAAGAGGGAATGAATTTGAAGTAGAACATGAAGGAACATGGTAAGAGATGAAGGAAGAAAAGGAAGGGAAGAGGAAATAATGCAATAATTTCCAAAAAAAATATTTTTAAAGTAATGCAAAGTATCACTTTATAAAAACTCAAAAATAATTTGATATGGCGATTATACTTGCTTTCATGGACAATTATATAAAAAAGTGACAATTAAAATTCTTCTACACTACTGAAGCAAAGGAAATTAAATATAAAAAAGAGGAAACATCATAAATACACAGAAAAATAATATAAACCAAGAATTTTCCAATTTGAAAAATATTTTTATTGTTTATTTTTGAAAAATTCATACATATGTTTTGATCACATTTGGTTGCATCCACTGTGCATGCCCTTTTCCTGCTCCCCGAGTCTCAATAAGTCCATAAACTCAATAAATCTCAGTAAGAGAATGAGATTCCAGCAACAATGTGTTCCTGGGGAGTACAGGGCAGCAAGAAAGCCCCAGAGCATCTGCTGTTAGGTATGCTTTACTAGTTTGCTCTACTTGGTCCCTTACTTCTATGAATGCTGGCACTTAAGGCTTTTATTTTCATCAGTTGATACAGGTAATCTGAACAGTAATATACTGATTCACCTATCGCTGGACAACACGATGCCAAATATTGCTTCATAATTAAACTAAAATGAGTCAAGTATATGGAGGCAACTCCCTGGTACTGGTCAAAATCTTCTCCTTGTGGGTCTCAACCAGTTTAAGACTTTATTTCTTCTTATGTTTCCTGTTTATCCCTTGATGTCCTATAAATTACAGATATGTACTAAAGAGCCCCCCCTCCATCAATCTTCTGTGACTCCTTTGTGAGTATTGTCTCAGGTTTGCTCTAGGGATCGTCACTTGCAAATAATTTCCTTTTGCTTGTGTATGCAACTGAATGTGAGTTTCTAATTCTTCTCCTACAATGGAAGCCATTATACAATTACCCCAATACATCATCATTTTATTTGTGTGCAAGATACCCTGAGATGTATTTAGCACAAAAGTGTGACATGCTTTGAAATCAAGATCTAGAAACTGGACTTCAATAATCATTTTGTTAAGAATTTAAAACATTTAAATGCAATTTCATCTTATCTATCTTTCACCTCCTACAGAAAGCCCTTCTGAAGTGCCTCCCCAACATATACCTATCTCAACCTCATGTCTACTTCCTCTAAATATTTAATATATATGTATATTAGAGTTAATTTATATACATATACATATATATATGTATATACATATACATATACATATACATATATATATATATATATATATGTATTACAGTTAGTGCAGAGTATTTCATCAGAGGAAAAGGTATTTCATCATACAAAAGAAGATAGAAGATGTAATTAACTCAGGCTGTTGTCCATTTTCTAACCTGGATTCCTAGAGAAGAAAGACCTCATTTCTGATTATTGTAGATAACACACCTCAGATAAGCATGAAAGAACAACAGCCAAAGTGAGTCTTTCTTATTTGTGGTGATCCTCAGTTGAAGCTGTGCTGCTTAGGAAAGGAGAAAAAAAGATACTTCTTGGGCTAACTAGGTAAAACAGAATGAAGACTAATGGAAATCAGCACAGAGAATATCTGTACCAGCTATCAGCAGCTATCTATTTTCCCACCTGCTCTCACTGTTTTCTCTGTGTAATCTCTTTGTTTCCCTACAGGGCCCCCTTATAATTCTGATTCCAGGCCAAGTTGATATTGATTATTTATTGTGTGTACTGTGGAACTTTAAAATTTTGACCCTTTCCTATTGGTAATTCCTGAGCTAATATTAACTTGCTTGTTGGGTCCCAATGTCCACATAAGATACAAACAACCACCTAAGTAATCAATATCCATTTTAACTACCAGAGAGCTAGATATGGTTTGAAATACTACAGACATAAAATTGTCATTTACTATTATATAGTAGGTAAGGTATGCATTGGAATTTTCAAAAGCAGGGAACCATTGTTCTAGCATTTTTAGGTGGAACAGTTTCAGAGGTAAGTTGGATGAAAAAAACAGATGGATTTATAGTGATTAATGCTAATTGGAAATTTTGGCTTTATAAGCCGAACTGTCATGCTCATCTCTATCCTCTAAATTGGCATTATTCAATATTCAAGACATTGTCAAAACAAGACAACTCAAGCTTTTCAAAGGTGCCATAGATTTTTACCATGAAACACAGAAAAGAATATATGCTCTGAGAGGTAAAAGAATAACAAGAAGACACAGAAGAAGAATTCATTACCAATGCTGCTAGCATCTCACAATGCCCCTCCACAGCTTGAAGTAAATATATTTTAGTTACTCCTCTTAGCATGATGAAAAAGAAAACTCAAATATATTCCATGACGTAGAAATTTCTAACTCTTCCTGAAGCTTCTGAAAAAATGTCTCATTTCTCCAACACCTTGTACCTGGGGAAAAACAAGAGTTGGTTTTAGGGCAGAGGTAAGGAAGGGTATCATGGGTATGGTTAAGGTGGATTAAATATTTATCTCAAAATATTCTTATGTACCCTATTGTCATTTTCAATGAATTCATACTAATAAAGCAAATGGAAAATTATGCAGATGCTGACTTGAAAGGTTCATTCCTAACCAGCTACCTCTCATAGCTCTGGAAGGCTCTAACCATGCTATTGAGGAACAAAATTAATTGACCTTATGTCCTATGAGGTCATATGAACCTAGAATAGACAGGAAGTAAATAAGGAAGGAAATGGAAGAAGGAGAATGAATTAGAGTTTATCAGTACACATTATATGCATGTATGAAATTCTCAAGCATTGAAATAATAAAAATAGAGAAATATTTAGTAATAGTGGTTATACTTGACTCATTTTACTTAAGATGATAGAGAAATAAAACACATAAATTCCTAAAATATAATTTTCGAAATTCAGTTTTATTTCCTGTTTCAAGTTCTATTATTTTTTTCTTTTCTTTTCTTTTTTTTTTTTTAGATTCCAGTTCCCCCTTTGTACACAGCTTTTTTGCTACTGAGGTATAGATATTCAATGTTAACAATTTGATGAGTCTTCCTTTAGCACACATTTTGCATTCTCTACAGTTCCATTGTAATCTTGAGATAATAGAAAAATTTATTTTCTCATGGCAGATGACAGTGAGCAAAAGAAGTCAGCGCTGTAGCTTTTATAGCGCCTCTATTTCATCAAGTGTCCATGTTTCCGCCATTTAAGTGAGAAATGTCATTTCTCATGGATGGTTTCATTACACTGAGTGTTTTGTTTGGTTGGATGTTTACACAGTTTTGTTTTAACCACACATGATTATATATACACATACATATACATACACATTTGGAATCCTATGAGCTAGTATTTATTGACAAACTATTTGCATATCTTGAAAAGGAATATTTGTGTATGATGCTCCTTTTATTAATATTTATCACTGTTTTTAAGTCCTCTTTAAAGATTTTCCTTTGGAAAGGGAAAGTGTGAGCTATTTCATGTCTCCATGTGCTTGTTATTTATCCTCTTCCTCTGGCCTGTACAGTGAATGTTCCAAAATCCCATGAAAATGTTTATAAATATATGATGGAACTCTTGACTAACTAGCTGGAAGAGGTGTATATTTTACCCACTGATTCATCTCCCCCAATACCCTCAACATTTTATTTATTGTCAGAAACTTTTATAAAATATTTTCCTATTAAATGAACAATATATTATGAATATTATAAAATTATTATTAAATATCTACATAGCTAGCTAGGTAATGAAATTTAGCAAAGATTTTGGGAATGGTTTGACACATCAATATAACTCTGAAATAAACTTTTAGTAAGGACAATATCCTCTAGTAATGTACCATAAAGAACAGGGTAATTGAGCAATGAGATTAGAAAATGATAAAATATTCAGTTTTGAGATGCTTCATGAAGTCCAGTCATTCTGTAGTGGACAATTAATGTAAACTTAACTTCTATGTGGAATTCTGTAAATGACAGATTGCAGAATAATCATAGATAATGTAGAATGCTTGAAATAATTTGCTACAATTTCCTATTCGGCAGAAATTAAAATCTCACAGCTAAGTTAAACTTCTCAAATTTGGTATTTTGGAGTAAAGAAAGTCATACGATCATGGTAGTATATTTAACAAGAAAATACTTTTAAATAATGGAAATTTGGGTAATCTATTTTTCTTTCTAAAGTATTGATTTTAGTGAGTATAGGAAAATTGTCATATTAACATAATTCTGAATTTGCAAATACCATATACTTAGAATATATTGCATTAGGTGAGTATTTACTTTATGACTCAATGGCTATATTAACAGTCCCTGGAACTTTATAAAATAAATTCAAGATATGTGCTATATCTACATATATAATATCTGTAAAATTTTCATACAATTTAACTGAATGTATTTTAGCTTTGCTGTTAAGACATTGTAAATGGATTTTTAATTTAAATAGTTTAAAAACAAAGTTCTCAAATCTTTAAAAAGTCCATATATGTCAATATGTATTTTTAAAATAAAGTACAAGTCATTTCAAAATTTCAATAAAATAAATTTATGAAATCAAGTTTATCACATATTTTAAAACAGAGTACATATTGCTATGAGACTTAGTGTAATAAATATATAATAATGAGAGAAGTTATAAGATAACTGTTGTATTTGCTTTAGGAAAAAAAACTGCTAATACTGGTTAAATAAAGAAAAACATTGCTGTACTGATTTATTAGCCCAACCACGAACATGCATTAGTTGCGTATTATTTTTGATTACAGCTGATGTGCTGTAGTGTCTGTACATATTCTCTAGGGCACACAGTGGATCTCACCTACCTACAGCTTCGCCAAATAGAAAAAAAATGAGGGAGCAATAACAAAGACATGATCATATTTATATTACCTTCCAGGTCACATGCTCAAGGAACACATATTATTCATAGCATTTTACTTAATAAACTTTACCTGTCTTCTTCATAGTGCTGCTCTGGAAAACATGGTTCTAACAAATGGTCTTTAGTTGATAATCCAAATTCATGCTTCAGCATCAACTATTAAAACTAGAGTTAGAGCACTTACCTTTTTAAGAATTATCTCTCATGTGCCATTTGAATTAAGATATGCCACAAATTAACCTATATCAAGATAATTTATACTCTATATGATGATTTCATATACATTTTTATGTTTCAGTGAATCGTGTTTGAATTTAAGGCTGTGAAAATACTTTATAAGCTTGTAATCTGAAACTGTTTCCTGTTGTAGATATATCATTTGCATGTTTTGGTCAATAGATATAACTGAAGTAACTTGAAAAGATTCTTAGGGAACAGTGTTAACAGGATATTTTTTAAAATTTCTTTTAAAGATATGAAGAAAACCTCTTCTATTTTTTTTCTAGTTGCTTTCTAATTCACCATTTATATGTAGCTGTGTAACTCACTGGTTTTATTTTAGTGGTAATTCTAAACAGGAGCAGGTTTATTTCCTTATTTACGATATTTTATTCTTATTTATTTTGCTTTGTAAGTATTTGAAGATAATTATAATATAATGTTGTTGGATAAACAGTGAAAACTACACAACTTTCAAATTTATTTCCTTATTTCAATTGTATATCCCTCTTCAATATTATCTTTTTTAAGTATATACTTTAAATTTTTATTTGTAAAAATATAATTAAATATAATTATGTGATTAAAATCTAATATTTCTTTTACTAAAATGTGTGTAGTTTTTGTCTTGTTTATCCCATTAAAATCCTGAGTTTTAATTGACTACCATATGTGAAAGACAACTGAAAAGTTTCTCCGGTGCTTTTGATCTGTTTTACTAGAAACTAAAGGTCAATGAAAGGACTGAACTGGCACATGTTACTTTTAAATTTGTAATTGCTCCTGTTTTATTGTGCAGTTATTTGGTAAGGGTTTTGCAATTTCCTAATTTTCTAGGAAAGCCCTCTTGATGTCCCTCAAACTTGTATTTTACCCAAAATGTGAATTTAGAAAGTTCTGCATAAGAAGAAAGAAAGAAAGAAAGAAAGAAAGAAAGAAAGAAAGAAAGAAAGAAAGAAAGAAAGAAAGAAAGAAAGAAAGAAAGAAAGAAAGAAAGATATTAAGAATACTAGCTTTAACCAAACCTATATAGAGTTTTTACTAAGTCTGTAGTCTATTGTTTTTCTCATTATATGTAGAGGAACATTTGATCCTTGATCTGGCAGTATGACTGCTCTGGAAAAGGATCATCTACATGTGTCTGTGTGATAGACAAGTGATCTCTGATCTGGCAAGCATGGCTGTTCTAGGGTAGAAAGAATGTTAGTCAGGCTAATCCTGTCCTTGGTTTAAGCTAATGCTAAATGAAAGAGAATTCTATGGTTCCTCTCAGGTAACTAACATGGAGATATAAGGAACACCCCAGTGTCTCTTAGTCTGACCTTGCCCTAGTGGCATCAATGTTGACTGGCCTGGTGTTTGGGAAGTGAAATACAGGATTCGCTTCATTAATGGAAATAAGACTTTGTATGTGAAGGCAACATAGCATGAGCCTTTAAGTAAGCCAACTCAGAAGGCAATGGTGGCACATGCTTTTAATCCCAACCCTAGGGCTATAAAAGGAAACAGTCAGAAGCAGAGAATAGAAGCAGAATCAGAAGCAAGGTAGAAGCAGAATAAGAATCAAGTGAATCAGAAGCAGGAGATTGAAGAAGCAAGTGTGCATAGAAAAGGCATTTGAGAAAGCATCTAAGTGAGAGCTCAGTTCAGTGTCAGAGACTGACGCTGCTATACCCAGGCTTCGTTCTTTATCATTGTTTATCATTCTTTCTTGACTATCAGGAATAAAAATACCTTTGCAATTATCACCACTTTGAAATTCATCTCTGCCAAACAGAAAGATCCTAAATCATAAAGAAGATATATTTAATCATTCTTTCAGTTTTCTCTGGGTTTGCATAAAATTAATATATTTGAGTATATTTAAGTGAAGTGACATTCTTATGAGATAAAATACATAATTTGCAATAAATTAAATAAGTCAATTTTAAAGTAAATATCCAGTACTCATGAAGTCCATATAGATAGTGATGTAAACAATACATGGTAAACTAAGATTATAAAAATGGAAATGATAGTTATATATCAGCATAATCAAGCAGAATAATTACAAAAATTATAAATATTTAAGCATAGAGTTAAACAAAGAACATTTTCAGTTGTTAAAATGAAATTAAAAATTGAAGACATTTTAACATAATGTTTATCTTAAATAAAAATATTATAAATATGTGCTTTTCACATGCATAGACTTTTAGCTTTCTTGAACTATTAATTAGTAGTTTTTGCATTTTTGGCTCAACACACATTTAGTAATTTATGCATTTTTGTGGAAACTTAGTGGATCATCAAAGGCTTTGTTTAGAAAAGTTTAAATATTTCTAAGTGCTGTTGAATATTTATATGAGTTATTCAGTAACATAATAAAGTATAAATGTTATTGCCTGTTTGAAACGGGTAAGAGATGTCTTACAGCTTCTTGCTAAGTGGAAGACATTATGAAGAGAAATCTAAGAAGGCATAGGAAGTGATTCTAAATAGGACTAGCTCAGGTATGAGGAGGGCTGAGGGAATCTATAATATATCCCAGTTAGCATTCATCTAACAGACTTCCAGCCTTAAGCTTCTTGCACACAAAAGGGATAAAGCACTTACTTTCCCTTTTTTCTGTCATTTGGTCTTCTATCCTTTCATGAAATTCAGTTCTTTGATCACGCCAGAGAAATGGCTCAGTGTTGCCTCTATACAACTGTCAACTCCCTGTTATGCACTTCTTTGTTTCTCCTTACTTCCATACCTGTATGGACTTTATGGTTTAAATGTCAATAACACTCCAGCAGCATTGATGTAAAGTGAGCTCAAGGATATGAAGTAGATGTTGGTGATCACAGAGATGTTTAATGTTAAGCTTAATCAAAATTAAGAGGTCAATGGTCAAATAAAAGATTTTTACTTCTTTCCATAATGATTTTTTGCATTCAAAACATATATAATACAAGTTCTAATGAAAGATGATCAATTTCTAAATTCAAATGATAAGATTTATTCTCAATCAATAATAATATGATAATAAATTGAAGTTAGATAAGAGACCCAGAAAGAACAACTGTAATAGCCAAAGTCTGTTACAACTACATAGCATTAATTAACAAGAAAAATTTAGACAATAAAACTGAAAATAATTGAAGAAGCTTCTTTTTAAGATGAAGAAGACTAATACAGAAATAAACGACTCACAAAAATGCAGAGAAAGGAAGGCCACTTGATACCTAACCCAAACTGATACATCTACAATCCAACTACTACATCTAGAGCTCAGGGGACAGCACAGAAAGTGGTACAGTAAAATAATATAATCCAGAAGAACATGTTGTCTGCTGTGGGATAGTGTACTTTATATGACCTTGAAACTGAAAATATAAATCTCAATAATATAGTAATCTAAATAAGACTCATGAAATTACAATATTAGTTGACATGCCATTGTAAATGGGGAAAATCTTATTATCCCAGCACCATACATAAAGACTTATAGGCAATTAATAGATGCTGAAAGTGGGAGAATCAGACTCCAGAGAGGAGTCCTGGATAGATTATCCAACCCCGAGTTGTCAGATTTAAACACATTGTACAAAAAAAAGCAATCTAAATGAACTCAGCAAGTTTGTACGTGTGTGTGATCAAAATGATAAAATAATAATATACATATATATATATATATATATATATATATATATATATATATATAAAACAATAATAATTACAAAAGAAGAGGTCAAGAATTTTAGAGGGAGTAAGTATGACACAGGAGGATTTGGAGGGAGAGTCAGACAGATGGAAATTATGTAGATATGGTATACAAATGCTAATTAATTTATAAAAAAAAAGAAAACTGAGAAAGGCATATGAAGGACAATCTTGTGTTCATCTTTCCTTGCATTTGTTACATAGCACATCCATATTCTCTAAAAATGGCTTATGCAATATATATATATATATACTAGGAGACCCATTCAGTAGCAACATATGTGTGAACATATTAATAATTTATTGATACATTTTTGATGTAGCCCAGGTTGTCCTCACCTTTATTGTGAAGCTAAAAGTTCCCTTGAACTTCAAATCCTTCATCATCCTCCTTCAAATGCTAAGATTAAAAGCATATGCTACAGCCATTGATATACCAGATGTTTACTTTGATGCTGGGCAGAGGCTTTTTCTTCTTTGCCTAATTAAAGCACCTGATCTTAGCCTGGATCCCTGGAGCTTTTCAGCCTCAGTGCAATCTACTCTTAAGTCTAGAACTGGAAGACTTCAGTCTCAGCCTCCATTCAAGTTAGAATATGTAAGCCTCTGTACAATCAAATTAACCTTCAAGACTTACTGCTGACTGAGCCTTTCTGACTAGCTCCTTCTGAACTCTGACTCTTCTGGTTCAACTCAACTCATTCTCCAACCTGAGTGGTTCAGGCAGATCCTGTGAGCCAGCTGAGTGTTTCTGACTAAACTCTTCTGACTCTGGCAGACTCTGGTTGATTCTCTGACTGTCTCAGACTGAATTCCTCTGCTTCAAACTACTCTTCTGATCTGATACTGACATCTTCTGCCAAGCTTCCTCTATGTCTCTGTGTCTCTCCTCCAGCCTGCCTACTTCAGACTACTCAGCTCATACTACCTGCTATAACTGACTGCTTCATACCACCTCTGTGACTGACTGCTCTGAGCTGAAAGTCTTCCTATCTAAAGTAAAAGTTGTATGTGTCCTCACTCTGACTCATTCTGCTAACTCTTCCTCTGATTTGTCACATTTCTTGTCCTTTACTAACTCATCTCAGTCTTCATTTCTTGTAACATTGAGTCTTTCTGAACTCTACCTCTTGTCTCTGCTTCCACATTCTGTTTCTATCTTAGGAATTAAAGGTGTGGACCACCACTGTCTTCTGAATACTGGGATTAAAGGTCTTTTTTCTTTTCCATCCAGACCAGATTCCTGAAATATAGACCCTTCCTAGTTTTCGCACAGGCCTGTTCCTCTACAATGTACCACCAAGTTCAGTTGGATATGCATATTAATACATGACATTATTATTAGTCTCTTACACTTGCATACATGTGAGTGCATATATTGTCTCACATGTGAGTAAAAACAAATACTTTTAACTAACCATAAGTATATGTTAAATCTAAAGCTATCTCATAACAAAACTGAAAATGAAAAATCTTGAGGTAAAATGACTCCATTAAATCATCAATGCAATGTTTTCTTTAAATAATTATTCTCCAAGTCACTCATGATTATACTTTTAAGCATTGTTTCTGAAAGTATCTCATGATTCAACCTGTGATCTTTGGTCACAGAAATTCACCCCTGAACAACCCAGGCATCCCACTCACATATCCACAATGCCTGACTGTCGGCGCTGATTTCTGGGGCTCTGCAATTTTGTCAATCTGATTTTGGTTAGTAGGAAAGAATGCTTTCACTGAAAAACAGGTGTGCAGTTGTGACTGCAATATGCTGCTGTCAGACACAAGCTAATTCCATGAGATCAGCTGGTAGTCCTTAGGGAAACAAGTGGTAGAGCTACACAAAAATGAACCTGCAATACAAAGACTAGATACTGAATTGTTTTTGGCACAGACATCAATCAGTCACTTAACAGCCTGCTACACTCTCCATCTAGCTGCAGATCTGTCTCTCTAGGTTTACTTAAGAATCAACCACTGAGACTGGTGGTCTCTGCTTAACATTCTGTTGTGAGTGTTGAGTGTTATGTGACAGCTCATCTCAATTGTTAACTTGACTACATCTGGAATCAACTAAAACCCAAGCTATTGAACACTCCTGTGAGGAATTTTCTTAATTAGATTATATGAAGAAGGAAGACCTGCCTTAAATCTGGACCATGCTTTTTGGTGGCAGCCAACATAAAAGGACCTGGAAAAAAGGAAACTGCTTGTTTCCACTTCCACTAGCAAATTCATCTCTCCTGTTACTATACACAGTATTATCCAAATTCTTCAGAATAGCAGTAATCAAGAAACCCTCCAGGAATCCAGAATTATATTGTGACTGTAGAGATAACTAGGTTTGTGTACTGAGTAACTACTTGATTCTAGGCCTATCTTGAAACAGCCATTTCTGGATAAGACTTCTATGTCAGTTTAATGAGTACATTTTTAACATGCACACTCGCCATTCTACCCGTACAGGAGAGATAATTGCTGCTGTTTGCAGAGTAATAGCCCTGTGTGAAAGCTAGGATCTATATTCCAGATGCTACATTCAGAAGCCTGTGTGATCTGAATGGAATGTAGATATACCAATAATCCAGTCCTCAGAAAGCAGTGTTGGTAAGCATCTTTAATCCAAGTATTCATAAAGCAGTGGTAGTCCATGCCTTTAATCCTTAGAAAAAACAGTAGAAGCAGACACAGAAAGCAGAACTCAGAAGGAGACAGTGTCACACAGTGTCACAGTGTCTGAGATGAGTCAGAGTAAATGGCAGACAAAGTGACTAATCAGAGATAGCAGAGTAAGGACATGCCAAATTGTCATGAGAAAAGGAGTTAAGGAGTTAAATAGGAGTCAGTCACTTGAAGAGTCGGTAAGAAATAGTTACTTGAAGTAGCCAGTTGAAAAGCAGTCTGGACGGTCAGTTGAAAAATGGTAAGAAGAGTCAGTTGAGAAGCAGACAGAAGAGTCAGTTGAGGAGCAGTTAACATAATAAGTTGAAGCAGTCAGTTACAGAGGCAGGATAGAACAGTGGGAACTCAGGGAGAGATACAGAGACACAACAGAGCTCTGCAGAAGAAGCCTAGAACAGAGAATGAATTGAACCAGAAGAGTCAGAGTTCAGAAGGAGCTACTACGCTAGCTCAGTCAGTAGTAGGTCTCAGAAAGCTAAGGCTGAAGCAAGCCTTCAAGGTACAGGCTAGCAGGTTAAGTATGAAGGCAAAAGACTTCCAGTTCAAGGATTAAGACTAGATTGTAAAAAGGGCATAAAACTCTAGGCCTCCAGGACTTGGGGCTAGAAATGGTGATTTAATTAAACAAAAGATTAAACAGTCCTTTGTCCCAGTCAACATCTACATCTGGTGTATCTACATCTACACCTATGATTACACTACCCATTCTGCTCTATTTGAGAACCCTGATTAATAAATATTACTTCTTTTGCAAATTTGCATTATTTCTATAAGAAAGAGGTACAAAAGTATAAACTGTACATAAAAAATAATCAGTGTTTACAGACAAAATAGGACATCCAAATTTTTCCTCAAATATAGAAAATTAATTATTTAAAAAAGTTTGAAGCGAATGTCTTTAAAATATATTCAGAGCTCAAAGGTCTCTTATGGCTAGTTTTCATGCAAAATGTATCATTTTGAATTGATGCAAAAAGACACCAGTCTACATAGGAAGCTATTTTAAATTCAGGGCTCTAAAAATGCTCTTAGAACATATAACAGGATGTTTTCTAAACACACTGACTAGAGCACCTTTGTAATAGAAATGACTTAACTTACAATTGTGCTTACCTTTTCTGGACCTTTGCTTATGAGTACATATGCATTTTACCACTAATCTCCCTCTTTGATATTTCCGTTTCATATTTCTGTGTCTTAACTCTACTTTAGCCTCTGTGAGAACTCTCAGAGTCCATAGATGAATAACCTTTGTTCCTGAAGGAACCAGCTGTGTCCGGCATGAAAATTATATATGGAACTAAACTGAACTATATCGTAGGAAAAAAATCAGACTACAGTAGTATATATCTTTACAGTTTCCATGAAAGATGAATCTGAAGGGAAAGATTTGTTAGTGTTGCTGTTGTTCTTATTAACCTTGGGGTGAAAGAAGAATCAGGAGGCAGTCTTAGGAGACTGTGAAACCTCACTACGGTCTCCTACACTGAAGAAAATACAGAAATGATAAGACATTGGAAAAGAACCTTGAGTTTAAAGCTTTCTCATATTTGACAGTTTAATTTCCTACAGTGGCTAAAATAAAAACAGCAAAACAAAAATCAAGAAGTTTTCCACTGTTTCTTAAAGTAACTAAAATAATATGGAACAAACTGTGTATATGTCACATGAACGTTTCTCCCAGTGTATATAGCAGAACACTGAAAGTGGCATCCAGAGAGACACGTTCAAATCTGTGTTCTTTATTCAACCTGTTTAATAAGTTTACCTTGGTGAAATCCATAAGACATCTATTAGTGATGAAGGTCATTTGGTACTGGCTTTGTAGATCTTAGGATAAGAATTAAAACTATATATTAGTATATGGTTCAAACTTCTTCATAAAAAATTAAATCTATAGTTCCAAGAGCAACATGTAATTACACCTTGTAATACCATTTTATTGTACTAAGATAATAATGTTATTTTAGATAATATGAAATCACCCAGTAATTGTCAAATACAACTGTCTTCATTTGCGAACTGCCATGGAAAACTTAATCAAGGAACAAATGCAGTTAGATTTTGTAGAAGCACGTCAATTTCCTCATGCAATAACGCTTTTCTTTCATCATAAATCGCTTTATTTAAATCAAAAAACACTAACAATGAGGTACTGTTGAAGTGGAATAGGCCTGTGTGAAATCTAGGAAGAGTCTATATTCTGGGGAATCTATGTGCAGAGGCTTGTATGGTCTGGATGGAATGTAGACACATCATGTGGTGATGAGTCTTTAATTCCTAAAAAAAAAATACAGAGTGTGGAAGCAGACACAGGAGGTGAACTTAAGAAGTGACATCTGAAATGAGTCAGAGTGAATAGCAGACAAAGTGACAAATCAGGGGAAGAGATATCAGAATGAGTCAGAATGAAGACAAGCCTAACTCTCACTATAGAAAGGATGGCTCTCAGCTCAGAGCAGAATCAGTTATAGAAGAGTCAGTCACCGCAGGCAGTATGAAATGAGCAGTCTGAAGCAGGCAAATGTGGGACAATACACAGAAAATGTAGTGGTCTGACAGGGATAAGGCAGAGCAGCAGAGAGGTTGACTGAGGTAATATGGAGTAATGTCAGGAACAGACACAGAGACACAGAGACACAAAGTCAGCTGGGCAGAAGCCAGTATTAGATGGGAAGAACAATGAAGTTTGAAGCCCCAGCAGAGCAGTTCAGTCTGAACCAGAGAATCAGCCAGAGTAAGGCAGAGTAAAAAGAATTCAGTCAATTGAATAGTAAGCCAGCTCAGAAAATCAGTTTGAACCAGTCAGTTGGAGAAGAGTTTGAGCCAAAACAGTTAGTAAGTTGAACAAGAGTTAGAGTTCAGAAGGATTAGTTAGAGTGGCTTAATCAAAAATGAACCTTAGAAGTTGATTAGATTATATGGAGGTTTAAATGTTCTAGATTGTAGGGAGGCTGAGAATGAAGCCATCCAATTCTAGGCTCAAAATTTTATGGAAGCAAAAATGCTCTAGACCTTCAGGACTAAGACCAGAGATTGAATTAGACAAAGAATAAAATGCCTTTATCCTGAATCAACATCAATATCTGCTGAATCTTTGTCATTATCATTAGGGAAATCTTGTTTTGGGTTGAATCCTAAATGCACTTTATGGTTCATATAGTGAACAACTGCTCCTGAGACTGTGGCAGTAGTAATTATCAGTGGACCCTGGAGGAGAAGAGGCCATGTAGAAATGTTAGGTTGTTTGGTATTCCCTCGAGGATTACATTGCCCAAGTACATCCTTGATTTTTCCTTTGTAGCCATCACCAGATCCTCAACATAATATTGTTCTGTTTCATCATAGGAAAAGAGTTAGTAGAAATATGTCAATATGGACTGACATACCTGAAACCATAAAACAAAATATCTATTTACACCATTTAAATTATTAATTTCAGATATTTTTCCTGTATTAAAAGTTAATGCAAAGCTGGACTCATTAGACAAAAATAAAAAAAAAAACTTTTCTTATGACAATCTACCAGAGAGATGAACAAATATTTTCTGTGTTAAATCTTTCAAATATATTTATGCAAACAAATTAGAAGCTAATATGATTAACTAAAAATTAAGAAATAAATTACTCTCTGTCATATATATTGACTATAATGAAGTGAACTCAGCCATTTTCTTCATCTTCTAATTATACAAACTGAAATGTAATGCATCATCAGTAACCATGATTTATGCAAAAAATAAAATCAGAGAGAGATTGCTTACATTTAGAAAATTTCCAGATTAGTTGCAAGAAATAAACAATCATACAAAATTTGATGTTTAACTCACATTACACAAATAATTTAATTTTATTAGACTTCTGGTTGTTGTACAATATAAGAGCATTATTAAATTACAAATGAAAACTCTATAAGCACAAGCTTGATCCGACCCCCTGCCCCATCCCCTTATTCTTTTAAAGAATACTGAAAGTATGCACTGCAGGAACCTAGCCCTGGAAACCTGACCAGAACAGCAGGGTAATGAAGAAAGGACAGATACACATACATGCATATTGAAAAGCTAAAACCAGTTGGGCTGTGATTTTTCTGATATTGTCATACCAGCTATCCCTGTAATCAAGCTTATTAGCTCATTTATTATGTGCACCAGAAGAGGAATTTACTAGCCTCAGCAGGATGCAAGCTGCTTTGCAGTCATTCTTGAGGAAGAATCTGCAGTTGCTACTATGCACACATCATCAACATTCACTCTTGAACCAGAAAAAAAAATATTCACCATTCCTTGGGTCCTCAAGCAAATCATGAATGATTTGCTATTTCCAATGATCTGAGGCACTGGAGTCTTTTGACATAGCTGTGTCAACAAGACACAATCACTTAGTACTTGTCCACTCCTTACACATATTCAGGGCTTAATTAGTTTCCCATAATTAATTAACTTTAACTTTTTATTAAACAATATCTGAGAATATCTGATTCTAAGAAAACTAGATTTAAATAATCTTTTCAGTAACATCAAGGCATTTGGTGAATACAGTGCAAATAAGAATGTTAGTACACACTTTTAATCCTAATATTAAGAAGACAGTGGTAACACACAACTTTAATCCATAAGGGGTCGCAAGTGGAAGCAGGGCTCAGAAGTCAGTGTCAGCCAAAACGTGACACCTGAGATGAGTCAAGTTGAGATCAGGCACAGTGATGAATCTCTTTTTTTATTTACTTTGATATTTCCTAGTTAAATATTGGCTGAAATCATGTGAAATGTAACATATAATCAAGGAACTAAAGTTTCAATTTTATTTACATTTAATTGCTTTTAACTAAAATCCAAACACACAGGGAGGTGTCCTGGTGTCTTTAATACCAACACTCACAAGACAGGAATAGGCTGAACACTGAGTCTACTGAATTAGTTCCATGACAGCCAGGACTACACAAAGAAAAGATGTATTGAAAAACAAAAACAAAAACAAAAACAAATAATCTATCAGCAACAAAAACATAAAGTTGCTTTAATTTATCTGTGTTTCAGCCAACATCCTTAAACAACATTTTTAGGAGCCATGTGACACAAACTAGATGTGGCTGGAATTCCTTGCTGTGCTTGTTTCATAGCACTCAGTTTTGTCTTCATAATAACCATTGTACAGATCACATTTTTTGTTGAGCACAGGTTAATTACACAATTACATCTATGTAAAATATATAAATACAATAGGCATTTCTATTAAGTTTTGACATTTATTGTACAAAGAAAAAAGTTATTTTTAATTTTTTAAAATATCTACTCTTCAAAAATTTTACATAAACACATATTTATAACATATGATACAGGCTATGTTAGGGTTTTTCCCAACTCAAACAGAGATGGAAGGGTACTCTGACAGTCAGGAGCCCAGGGACCATACAGCACCAAGGGGAGAAATCTCCCGTGTAGAGGTGATGCAATCCTGAAGGGAGAATACCTCAACAGGACTGAGGTGTTCAGCCCAGTAGAATCGAGGTGTTCAGTGCCGCTTTGCTTCATATCTTCTTTTCTTCTTTTCATTTCTTTGCTTCAATCAAATGAAAGAGTCTCAGCAGGCAGTGAATTTCAACAAAGATATTTACTTGGAGGGAGGAATTTAGGAGAATGACTGCTTCCACTCTGAGGAGAAGCAGTGAAAGATTGAGAAAAGCTCAGCTCCTTATATAGGTTTTCTGGGTAGGGGGCATAGCTAACTACATGGCCTGTGATTGACAGGTTTCTAGCTCAGTGATTGGTGGGTTTTCTGAGCTCAGGAATTAGTGGATTTTCAGGCTTAGAGATTGCTTGGTGGCTGGTGGGTTTGAGGCCAAAATTTTCACCCTAAAATATCAATATTTTTGTCTTTTTGGCTGGAAAGGGTTCGAGCTTAGAGGTTGATGGGTTTTGTATAATCTGGGAAGATGACCCAGTTACCTATGGTTTGAACTGATTTTAGGTCCTGTAAAATAAACTCTAATTCTGAGGTAAATGAACAACTTAAACTTTTAATTTTACTAACTGTAGATACACTTAAGGAATTTATAGATGGGCAGAGTAATTATTCCTTTCTGAGGGAAAGGACACAGTTTCTAGGAGGTTTCAGTCTCAGGGGTTTCAGGTATCTGGTGACAGTCTGTTCCATGCCTTTGCCCTGTGTCTTCTCAGGACTCAGATGACCATCTCCAGCCATGAGGTATCTATGACTAGTGTGGGACATCATCTGAGGTGGCTGGGTGGAGTAGGTTTTTTGACAGTGCTATAGCTGGCAGCTACCACCAAGCAGCATGGTCTCTGTGCATCACATAGTTCCCCCCACCATGCCCAGAGGCTCCTGGTGCACCTTCGTGGCCACCATGCCAGACACTAATGGCAAAGGTGTAGTGTCAGGCTGGGGAACTATCTGCTGGAGTGGGTGGGGTCTACAGGTTATATATGATATATACATATATGTATATACATTATATATTAATTTCACAACACATTTATTGTTGTCATTTTATTTAAAAAATGCTCTTCTCATACATTGGCATATTCACAAAGAAATAAACTTATTGAGATATATGCACTTACATATATCCATAAAAATATAATGTAGATATATTTAGTTTATTGTAATTGCATACTGTGTGTAGATACTTACTTGTCATTATAAATTAATGAACATAATGAGTGTCAACTATAATTTGTGAATACATTGCTGTAGACACATGACAAATTGTTTCAGTGAGAAACAGAGACTGTTCTGATTGCCAAACATATAGCCATATAGTCAGTCCAAAGAATATTTTGGAGTCCCAATTTCACAGGCTAACAATGGGCCAGGAGTAAGAACAGAATCATAGAACCATCACATACTCAGTAATGAAATAGCGGTTCTGCTTGCTCAAAGGAAGTCTGCAAATGATTTGAACTTAAGTTAAATAAAATGTAGAAGAAAACAAAAACTAATAAGCTAGGTTTTCTGTGTTCTCTTTCAATAGAAGACAAATGCCCAAGACAGAACATGCTTACCAGATGGTCAGACTATAAACCAAAATCTTTAATCCCTGCTGATATCCATGGAAAGTAATATATGACTGTAACTGAAAAAAAAGATATAAAAAACATGAAAGTTATAGTAATAAAAAGACAAAACAGAAACAGAGTCATCCACATGTTGTTGCAATTTTGAGCATGGGTTTTAAGGAGATAACTGGACTGAAGCAGCTCAGAAGGGTTGATATTCTATACGTCAAGAATTGGTTTTCTTAAGATAAATTTGCTAGGTATTTTTGTACTGAAAGAACTGTAAAAAAACAAATCAAGAATCTCAAACATAAACAAGGCTTGTACATGTGAATGAGTTTACTTAACACCAATAAATAAGAGAGCAAGAGAGCAGGAATGTTACCAGTGGCTTGAAATAAAATTGAAAAGCATATACATGTAATTATTCACTATGGGATACATCACTTTTTTTTACATTGAAGAATTCATGTTTGTGGACACAATTGTTTTCTACTTTATGTTACTTAAAAAAATGTTTTTCTGAAGAAAAGAATCTTAAAGGGAGTAAATGATACAGGGCTTCTTAGTAATCAGAAATATTTGAAAGGCATGGTAGATAACAATGAAATATTCACTAATGGGTCATTGTTCTCTGCTAAATGCACCATTTCTTTAGACTAGCCCGAGCTCCAGAAGGTACTGCTGCTGGAAGTGGTCATCCAACTTTCTGGATAAGGATGATTGTACAACCATGTCCATTAGATGCCTCAAATCCAAAGAAATCTTTCAGAACTGAACTTCTGTATTCTTCCCACTAGATCCAGCTACAGCAAAACAGTTTAGTATGGACATAATGTCAAAACCTGCCTTCTGTGTACATTGGTAGTCCTTTGTGAGGTCAATTGTCACATCCATTCTTCATAAAACTGTATTACTTACAAATTCATAAAAGCCCTTCAGGTTGATTGAACTATTCATTTTAATTATATCAATCCTTTTGTTATTCAACCTATTAATAACAAAACAAACTCATTCTTTCACATTATTTTGTCCCTGATTCTGGATTCAACGTCTATAGTGATTTAAATAAAAAATGTACCAAATTAAGCTCATGTACAAACAATGTACAAACAAGCTCACTTGTTTGTCAGCTAATGTTGCTGCCTGGGACAGATGGAAAGGGAATGAGGAAAAAGGAGATTTGGAAGGAGTTGTGTATGAGGGATAATGTGATCAAAATGTATTGTATGAAAACTTTTAAATAAAAAATAAAGATCTCAAATACTGAGAGACTTAAATGTTTCATACAACACAATGAAACTAGAGCTATTTATTTTGTTTATATCGATGTATAGATAGTGATAAGCAATGAAGTAGATATGAAATAAAATAAACATACTGCCCTTCTTTGAAAACAGTTGTCATTGTGTGAGAAAACATAATGTATAAATGAAATATGCAATGTCATACATTTTTCATACTGTTGCAAAAGAATCCAAAGAAAAATTTTAATCATGCTAAGTCACACAGCTGAAATCATAAACAATTGTTACTATCTTGAGTTTTATTTGCAGATAATACTTTTTTATTTTAGTTCGACATTTCAATAAACAGAAATTGTGACAATTGCAACCATGTTTTTAAATACGATAGCCAAATATGGGCTGACTTGCTCCAATAAACTTACATCACTTCCTACCGAAAATATAGAATTCTTAGTGACTATGTTTTCTTGAATAAATACATTTATTTGAAACAGCATGATTTATGACACTGCATCTGTTATAAATGAAATGAACTATATTCACATATATCACATTTAGCACGGAGTAAGAAACTAATGAGTATACTTGCTCAATGAATTATATATACCTACATTGACTCTACTATCACTTAACAGAAATTCATTTATTGAAAATAGATTTTTTTTATACAATGTATTCTCATTATGTTTTCTTCTCACTCAACTCCTCTCAGCTGTTCCCTACCTTCTGGTCAATACAAATTCACATCCTTTCATACTCTCTCTCATTAGCATAACAGTAATAAGATAAAATGAAAAAAAACCTGAATAGGACAAAAGAAACAAATAAACAATAATAAAAGAGTGAACAGAAAGCACAAGAAACACATATAGATGCAGAGACACACACAGTGGCATGCACAGAAATCCCATAAAAACACAAAATCAGAAAGCATAATATAAAAGTGAAAGACCTATAGTTTGAGAATAAAAAGTAAAAAACGCCCAAAGCATTATGAGACAAAAACAAACAAAACAAAACAAAACAAAACCAACTTACTAAACAAGCAAACAAAAAACTCCAAAAAGTACCACTGATTTTGTTTTGTGTTGGTAATTTACTGCAGGGCATGGCGCCTGGTCATAAGAGTGGTTTGTATACCCAGTGAGACTCTGCTGAAGAAAACCAATTTTTCATTTTTCAGTTCTTGTCAGCTGGCGATAGCTTCTGGGCTGGGGATAAGAGCTTGTGTCCACTTCCTCTCTATGATCCTGGACCCCATCAAGCCCAGACCTGTGCAAGCTCTGCCCTTGATGCCATGGTATTTGTGAGTTCAGGTACATCAGTCCTAGTATGTTTAAAATGCCTCGTTGCTTTGCTGTTCTTCATTCCATCATGCCTTTCCAATCTTTCCAACTCCTTTTCCATAGGGTTCCCTGAGCAGTGAGAAGAGGGAATTGCTGGATACATGCTTTATACGACTGAGTGTTCCAAGATCTCTGTATTTATTCCTATCTACTATAGGAAGAAGCCTCTCTCATGATGGCCGAGAAAGACTCTGATCTTTGAGTATAGTAAAATGTCCCTTGGAGTCATTTTGTTGCTACATTCCTTCAGCAGAACAGTAGTATTTGAATTTCCAGTAGTGCCTACCTCTCTTATCTAGTCAGAGATCCTCAGCCTCCCAAGCATAATCAGAGACAGGAACTGTCTCATGAATTAGGGTTTAAATCCAATGAAATATTGCTTAGTTAATCCCATAAGCTTTGTGTCACTATTTCATGAGCCATCTTTCATGCAGGTCACCAATGTACAGCGATGGGTTTATAACTGGGTTGGTGTTCACTTTCGTCCTTTGGTAATGTCTGGGGTACATTTTAGTACCATGAGCACCAGTCAGTAGGAGTGAATGCTTTATGTAGGCATTATCTCAACATTTTTGTGTTCAATAAGTACTGCATATGCTGTCGTCAGCAATAGGGCCTTGTTATCATTTTGTGCAGTGCCACCAATGATCTTGGCATAAGTCTGGGTTGTTCGAGGATTCCCTGGGGACCCTTGAGCACCAACTCAATTAAATGTTACACATTTCTGCAACTGAAGGCATCATTAGATAAAAAGAAATGTTCAGTTGGGGCTCTGCCTCCTTCTGTTTGAGACAATTGCATTTAAATTACCAAAATAAAGAGTGTATGAAATGTTACATAAAAATATGCTATTTTAACTCAATTGCAAAATATACTTAAAATGAGTTTTAAAGGAGATACTTTTCATAGTTAGATAATGATTCTCCTGTAAGTATTAGTTCCTAAGTAAAAATACCCCAGTTCCAGAAGTGGGATAATTCTTTATGTGTTGTTGGTTACAATGGCTCCAAAAAATGCCAAACGTACTGGCTCCTGTTATTCCTATTGGTTGTTCGTAGACCTCTGGGGCTAAAGAGCAAGCAGAAGCCGCAAAGGGGCACCTAGTCCTCCCCAGGTGGGCTAGCAGGATGCCTTGTGAGCTCTTCTCTCCTAAGCCCTGGAGACTACTCACAGTAACATAAGGAAACAAATCTGGCCAGCTTTTTGCCTGCCCTGTGGCGCATTACACATCTTCCTCTGTCTTTGCAAAGACCAGGAGGCCAGGTGCCCCCGCCCTGCCCTATGCTAATTAAGCTTCCCCCACCTAGAATACCGGGACCCCGCCTTCTCTGGGGAAGTTACTTAAACAGGGAAAAGACTGCTAATAAAGTTGAGCATCGTGAGGCGTTCTTTGTGCCCCTCTGTTCTCAGGTCCGCGAGTGGATGATTTCCCACGAAGTCATTGAACCCCCAGCTTCCGGTAGTGCCTCTTGCCGCTTAAGTCTAAGCTGGTTCTCCTGGCCAGAGAACCGGGCAGACTGCCAGGGGCTGGATATCCATCAGCTGAACCCGGAAAGAGAGACCAACAGTTGTATATCAGAACTAGATAATAAAGACATATTGTTGAAGATACCACACAGTTTGGTTGGAAGATATAATGAAATAAATGTGGATTTGATAAAGAACACTTTACCTTTCCCAGTGACACCTGTCTGTACACAAATCTGTCTGTATATATTATTTTAAGTTTTACTTACACATCTCCCCATTTCTATTTTACTTTAAGTAATAGTACAAATTCTTAGCTGTATTTACATTTTTGCTATAGAATTAAATCTTGGTTTCTCTTCATTGGTAAGCATTTTCACTAAAACTATCTTAAAATTAGTCTCACCTAAATGTACTATATTTCTTCCCATTATCCAAATTGTTATACATTTAACTTGAAATTTTCTGAAAAGAGATACCATATTTCTATTGAAATTTCAATAAAGTAGAATTTAGAAAGAAATTGATATAAACTAAATGAGCCTCAGAAGCAATATATTTCAGAATATAGAAAATTAAACTAAGGACGAATAGATTATTAGGCTATGGTATTAGGAAAGCAAAGCACATACAGCATGTCCTCTGATGCATTAGTAGTTTCAACACATTATGAAATATAAACATATTTGTACTTAGACTTTCTTTAAGTTTATGAAACTGAATAATCACTATCATTAGTTGTTGTGCTTATAGATATAAAATATTGATTTAAGATTTTGTGGATATATGAAAACTTTAATTTCATTAAGCATATCAATCTGGCATTAATTAGACTGGCGAGAAACTAAATTACCTTTTCTCTATCTTAAGTACTTGATATAATGGAATTGATAAAATGTGTAAACTTACATTAATATGAGAGATGGAATACTATGTGCCCATTTTAGATTGTATTTCATAAATATATTTCTTCTATAGCATATTATGATTAAATGTGTCCCAAGATGAAAGTTCCCTTAGTTATAGGAGTGAAAATCATGCTTTTGATCTTAATGAAACATGTTTACAATAAGAATATGTGTTATACCTTTTGTTGGAAATTATCTTTTCCTAAGAGAGATGTTTTTAATGTGATTTTTCTTGAGTTTTATATAACACCATATGACATTGTTCATCTTTATAGAAAGAAATACTGCTGTTTCAGCCACTTTAACATATTCATATCTTCATTTCTTTTAAGAAACTGTTACTTACAAGTGATTTGAAACTATTAATTTATTTTCTAATACACCCTTAAAATAGTGTGTCATGTGACTGACATATGGACAATTTTGATGAAATTATTCTGTTGCTTAATTTTGTCTACATTTTAAAATAGACACTTAAATACATATTTCATTTAAAAAATTCGTTCATAAATTATGTTGACTTTTGCTTCAAGGTAGCATAATGTATGTATATATGTACTTCATATGTTTTACTTTTTCTATTGCACCTAAGATAAAATAACACATGCTCCTGAGGTAAACAATAACTTTCTATGTTGCTATTCATTTCAAGTAATTGCCATACCAATATTCTGGTATTTCCTAAACTCTCTGGAAGGCACATAATATTTATGATACTTTAAGTAACTTTCTAATGGCAGGGCCTATGTACTTTTCACCACTAAAACTATATTACCTAGAAAAATCATGCATAGCATGTGATAATTATAACAAACTATTGAGAAACTTGGAACAAGAATTCAGTCTTTTAATTAGGTTATAGTGAGAACATGACTAATAATTTATATGATAATTATATTGTAACAATGTTTACATGAATGCATAGTTTACTAGTTTTAGCTTCAAGTAATAAATCAGTTCAATATTCTGGCTTAAATTTGAGGCAACATTGTCTGAATATTTGCTATTAGATATTTTGGACTAAGACCAACTCTCTGTGATGAACAGTTTCACCATCCTACATCTAAGACCGACTGGGAAGATTTGAAGAGATTCATGCCTTATCACATTTATAGTTATTCACAATCTGCCACTTATAGATTAAATAATCTCATCTATGTCATCTTACCTAACAAGATATCAAAGACAAGGAAATTTGATCTAAATGTAGTTAATGTAATAACTTCAGCAATAACAATGTTTACTGTATTCAATGGTAGGGGTACTTTAATTTTTTATCATACAATAATTAATTTTGATTATATTCTTTCTTCCCTGAGTGCTTCCCAAATACTCCCCACCACTGACATACTCAAATTCAAGTTCCTTTTCCCCAGCTCTTTCTCAGAACAAACAAGTCAGAAAATCAACAATCAAAACAAATAAACCAATAAGACAGAAATGCCAAACCAAACAAAACTAAAAGTACACACACACACACACACACACACACACACACACTGAATTTGAAGGAGAAAAGGGTGAGGTATAGGAGAGTTTGAAGGGAGGCAAAGGAGGAAGAAAGAAATGATGAAAGAATATATTCTCAAAAAAAAAAGAACCCAATGAAATAATTAAAAAACATAGTTTTTTTGAAGGCAAATTCATGTGGCCATGGGATCTCCCTGAAGTGTGGGTGATATGTACAGTGTGATTTTTTTTCATTGGAAATATTAGATTTTCCTTTTCCAAGCAGGTAGCAGTTGCAACCAGCTCTTGATTAAGGGTAAGATTTGTACCTACAGTTCTGAAATTTTTTTGTCTAGTTTGGATATATCTAAGTCTTATGCTTGCTGTCACAGTCTCTCTTAGTATTGACTCAGTCATATTGAGTATAAAAGTATACATATCAGACATACTGTATCTTAAAAATATTGTTTCCTTAGAGTTGCTCACCAACTATGACGCTTAAAAAATCTTTCTACCTCCTCTTATAAATATATCCCTGAAACTTGAGGGGAATTATTTGATAACGACATGTATCTACTTTAGGGCTAAGTGCTCCAAACTCTCTTAATCTTTGCACATTGTCCAGTTGTGAGTCTCTGTATTAATACCCATGTACTGCAAAAAGCAACTTATCTGATGAGTTTTGAATAATGCATTGATTTGTGGCTATTGCAATACATCAGTACGAGTCATTTTATTGCCATATTTCTTCAGCAGTACAATATGAATAAATTTTCCAATAAGGTCCATGATTTATTTTGTCTCAGGTTATTGGCCACTTTTCAGTGTCAGGTATACATGCCATCTCATGAAGCAGGCTATAAATCTGATGAAAAATTAATTGGTTTCTCTCATAATGTTTGTGCCACTATTGCACCAGTGTATATATAGTCAGTTCACTCATTGGACCATTGGGGTTTTCGATGCATATATTCCTGGTAACTTTCCTTCTCTAGTATCAAGCAAAATACCCTCCACATTCAAGAATTTATTCAATTATGAAAAGCTATTGATTGGGCACCAGGTTGATTTTTCTATGGTCAATGACATAAGAAAATAGTGTCTTCAGTAAAAAGACTTTACCATCAGGTTGTGGAAAGTAACTAATAGCCATGTCAATTGTCTGTGATGCTTGGGCTGTATATGGGACGATTTTCCCCAATGACTCTATAAGATATAACCCATTAGGGGCACTAGAGATTTTACTTGTTGGAATAATATATATTATTGTTGGAATATATAGTTGTGGCATTATTTTCCACATTTTCCTATTTAAATTTACTATTGCTGTGATGAAATATCATGACCAAAACAAAAGCAACTTGGTAAATAAAGATTTATTTGGCTTATACTTCCACTTTGTAGTCGATCACTGGAGGCAGTAACTCAAACAGGGCTAGAACCTGGCAGCAGAAGCTTATCCAGAGGCCATAGGAGGGTGCTGCTTACTCAGTTTTCCCTCATGGCTTTCTCAGTCTGCTTTCTTACAGAACCCAGAACCACCAGCCCAGAGATAGAGTGATTCATAACGAACTGGGCTCTCCCATATCGATTAATTTAAAAAATGTTCTACAGTTTTGTCTCCTGTTCAGTCTTACAGAGGCACTTTCTTAATCGAGATTCCCTCCTTTTAGTTGACTTTAGCTTGTGTCAATTTAACATAAAATTAATAAGAATGCCACTTATATGGTGACTCCATTTATATTTATTTTGGATGTGTATATATTTTAGGAAAATTCTACAGTAGCTTTCTATATGACTTTTCAGTATTAGGCCTTCAGTGTTAGCTGGCCCTCCTTATATTCCCTCCTTATCCTGCCTCCCATCCCCTACACTATATAACTCTCTAACTCTAGTTTTCCTTTTAATCACTTTTTAATACTATACTTGATTAAATACTATTTGATACTTTATTTCCCCTTTCTTTGATCATCATCTTTTATGCCCTCTCCCTTCTCTCTAACTAGGTACCTAACATCTCTGGCTCCTTGAATTGAACCATACATATCAAAAGATTAAAACCTAACATCTAAGAGTAAACACACAGTATAATTTTGCATTTGTGCTACCTCATTCAGGACCATTGCTTCCAGCTTCATCCATTTACCTGCAAATATCACACTTCATTTTTTTCTTAATAGCTGGATAATATTGTGTTGAGTACTTATAATACATTTTCATTTTTCATTCTTCATTTGATAGACATCTAAGTTGTTTCCAATTTCTGTCAAGTCCATTGCAATATATTATCAACATGTAAAGATATTTGTCTGAAACCTTATCATATTTAGACAAAGCTATCAGGACTGAAATACTTCACAAGTTCACTGCTAGCTTTAGTGAGTCATGACAACATCTTGTGCCAAGCTAAGCTGCACAATTTTAGGATGTTATGGTGTCACTTGGAAACGAATAGAACATAAGCATCATTGTATGTTATAAAGCTAAATGAAGCCATAGGAAAATTATTCACATGAGAGAATAAAAAAAATAGCATTTAGGAATATACATGGTGAATTTTTAAAATAGAATCAAGTATATCATATATTATGAAACTACACATATGTCTATAATATGTCTACACATATTATAAAAGCAGATATAATTCAAGTACTACACTATAGTAAATTTATTTATCATGTTATATTTAACACACCAAAATGTATCATAATCTAATTTTCTTCTTCTTTTGTAGAGGAATATCCCTGTGTGAAAGCTAGGGTCTACATTCCAAGGACTACATTCAGAAGCCTAAGTGGTCTGGATAGAATGTAGCTTCACCCTTAATCCCAGTATTCAGAAAGCAGAGTTAGTTTATGCATTTAATCCCAGCATTTGGGAGACAGGAGCAGAAATCAAAAGGAGTCCATGTGAGACAGGAAGTGTCATCTGAGATTGGTCAGAGTGAAGGGCAGGTAAAGTGAAGAATCAGAGAAAGAATTAGCAGAATGAGTCAGAGTAAGGACATGCCCCTTTCTCAAGAAAGAAAGGCAGGCTCTCAGCTCAGAGCAGAGGAAGTTACACAAGCAATATGATGCCAGAAGAGCAGTCTGAAGCAGCCAGATGGGGGAGTGGGGAGGTGGGAGAACTAGACGGAGAAAAATGTATTAGTATGACAAAGGATAAAGCAGAGAAACAGAGAGGCTGTCTAAGGCAGTATGGGGCAATGACAGCTCACAAAGACACGGAAGTTTGAAGTCTCCTAGGTCTGAGATAGCATCATTAGAATTAGATTGTACTTGAAGGGAGGGGAGGTTTAAATGTTCTAGATTATATGAAGGCTGAGGTTGAAGCCTTCCAGTTCTAACCTTAGGAATAGATTTTGGAGGCAGAAATGTTCCAGGGCTCCAGGATCAGGGCAACTGACTGAATTAGACAAAGGAATAAACTACTTTGAACTCGAATCAATGTCTACATCTGGCATTTACTGCTAAAATAACACAATTTCTTTCCTAAATAAACTTCTTTAATATAGTATAAAATTTCCATAATTGAGAAACTCATTTAAATCTAATCTTTTTTTAATTGAAATTCTGTGAATGATAAAATAGTAGAATGGATGTACCTTCATGAAATTCCGTTTTATCCTTCTGTACATAAAAGAGAACTCGAATAGCCCTATTAGTAATTGCATTAATAGCCTTAAGAATGTATTAAAGTGTGAAAACTTTGTTAGACATGTAATGTAATGTTTGCTCATTTACAATACATGAATCTCCTCATAAGCATTAGATTTTAGTGAGTAATGTTAGATGAAAGGATGGGTACTTTGAGTATATTAGTCAAGTTAAGAATATTTTACACAAATTGCTCTTATACGTATTGGTTCTTTACATAGCCTCTGATACTACCTTTTTATAAATAACAAAATAGGTGAAAATATTTTTCTGTGTACTATAGTCAGAATTAAGACAATATACTATTTGCAATTTTAGATATTGGAAAATCCAAATTTATTTTTCTTTACAATCATATAATTATGAAAAAAAGAAAGCTTTAAAAATCTTTTCTTTAGGGAAAAATGTTTCTAGCTTTCTTCTTATTTAACTATGTATCCCTCCCATCTACCTATTTTCTTTTTCTTGCCCCTCCCAAAGTTTAGAACCTTCTCATTTGATCTATATTTAAAGGCAAAGGAAGATTGTTTCATTGTTTTTGACAGAATAATATAATTGCATCTTCTTCTCTTTCCCTTTTCTCACTTCAAATCCTTCCATATATCTCTCCCTGCTATCTTTTCCATTAACTGTTATCACATGCATACATGTATGTGATATCCCTAAATTATATATATATATATATATATATATATATATATATATATATATATATATATGATATATAGCATATATCCATATATATAACAAATATATATAGCAAAGAATAACATCAGCAGCTGCAGCAACCGGTAGATATGTACTTCAGAAAAATAAGAGGTACAAGTACTCACCAAGAAAACATGAATGCAAGTATGCAATCTGCAAATGCTTTTTCTTTGATTTTCTTATATTCAGACTTTCAGCATTTAGGGTGAGTTTTCCAATTTCAGTCCAATCAAGGTAATCTTTGAGTGGTATTCCCAGAGACTTGTCTTTGGATTGATTCCAGATCTAGTCATATTGACAATCAAGACTAACCACCATGAGGAAGATATACCATGAAAGAAAATTTTAGTGTTTGACAAGGCTGTTACTGCTATGTGGATGATGAGGACAATCAGCAATTTAGTTGATTCCCATGAATCATGTGCAAAACATAATGAAATTGCATAAGCTATGTGCAGATTGACGTGTTGGTAAGAAAATACCCTATCAGTGACACTAATGGCTTTGTCTAACACATAATTTTCAACTTTTTGACAATAGAAAGAAACCAACTCAATTATGTATAATGATTTAAAGATTAAAAAAAACTTTCAAAGTTAAAATATCTTATTATATAATGTTCCTAAGTTTTGATAGACATGCAATTATAAGTCCACTACAAAAATGAAATGTTCTTCTCTACTTATTTAAAGCTGTTAGGATCATAAAATGTAACTTGGGAAAGAAAAATTGCCAGGCGGTAAGACAATTACTACATCATGTAACCAACTGAAAAAAATAACATTTTAAAATAACTAAAAAGACATAAAATAAGGAGCCTAAATAGTGAGAATGTTTCCCTGGAAAAGAAAATATGTAAGTTTTTTTTCCCCAGTAATTTCCAGAAAAAGAAAAATTAAAACCACAAGGTACCATTTTATACCCAACAGAAAAAAGTTGAAAGGCCTATAAATATCCAGCACTGGAGAGTATAAAAGCAACAATATCTTACATTCATCTCAGAAAGTTTGAAATTTTCTACAATTGTTTAGAAAAACCATGTTATTGAAGTTGATAATTATATCCACACTCAGATTTGTCTTCTTAGGCATATGCTTCAGAAAAATGTTCAATGATTTAGTGAGAGGTGTGGGCAATAGCATTTATTACAGAACTTTTAGGAAAGGTTCTTGGGGTAGGACAGTTCCAGAACTTACAAAATGGTACCTAATCATTGTATAAATATTCACTCAACATATAGACTATTAGCAGTGAAAATAATTGACATAAAACTTTAAATAGAAAACAAGGAAATAGATCATCCACATAATACTGGATTAAAAACTAAACAAATTAAAGCTTTACATATAGCCCAATTTATTTTTTAGTTTAAAAAATAGTGAACATTACATAATCAAAATACATATGAAAATGTTTATACAATATGCATAAATACTTATAAGTCAATATATGAAACATAAAAATGTAAGTTGGAAGTGGCAAGGGATGGGAAATCTTTCAAATCTAAAATTTCATTTAGTCTATTGAACAATGAGAGAACAATGACAATCTAACACTTATTTTAAATCTATTGCAAAACTATAATTCCACAATATGAAAAGCAACCCTTGAGTTAAACACTGATACATGAATTCACATTATTGTAGGGAGAAAGAGTGTGTTTTAAGTTGGTCCTTTTTGCTCTCTTTCTGTTTTGCTAGTAAGTACCTGCTTGCCCTCCTTCATTGTTAGCACACGGCCAAACAATCTCTATTCTGTTGCAGCCTCTTGCTCTTGAACTTTCATCTCTTTAAAACTGAGGACATTTTGAAGAGCCTAACACCAACAGGGAAGACTAAATGAGATACTAAAAAAATGAAACCTAGGCATGTATGAAAAGTTTCTTAAGCAATAGTATCATCACATGGACATGTCTCACAAAGAAAAGTTTAATTATTTTGCAAATGACACTACAGCATACTCAACTTCCAACAAAAAAAAAATCACAAAACATTTCATAGGTAAGAGAAAACATATTCTAAAGGCGTCTGTTATTATTAAAAATAAACTCAATTATAATTCTGATTTTGAATTTAAGAAGAACAACAATACAATATAAGCACTCACAATTTTTAATGATAGCCAATAAAAATTAGATACCTTGTAGCTCCCAGATGGGAAATTATGAAGGATAAATTTCCTCTAAGGGAAAATCAAAAGAAAGAGCTGCATATAACTAAGAAAAATAAAGATATCTTCAGTGTCTCAGATCATCTTGGACATAATGAGGAAAGAATCAGAGACCTGAATATAGATTCACTGTGGTTTAACACCAGTGAAGTGAGGGGAGGAGCAAGAACAGACAGATAAAAAACAAAATGTATACATTCTATAAACAAATATATAAGTGAGTATCAGAAGTGCAGTGGTTTACCAGAAGATAATAAAATAGTAAAAAGGAAAGGTTAACTTAAGCTAGTTGGTGATATTTCAAAATCAAAGTAAAAAAACCAAAGATTAGGAATATAGGAGGAGATTAAGCACATAAATACACAAATTTAGGCATATTATATTCAAACTCTAAAGGCCATTGCCTTTAGAAGCTCACCATTAAGGTTAAAGCTGGGTGACTAGAAAACTCCTGGTATCTGTCTGCCACAAAACTCAGTTGTTGGGGTTATGGGCACAAAGGACATGTTTGATATTTGCGGATTCTAGGGATCGGAAATTGGGGTAATTTCTTTCATAGCAAGCATTCCTACATGTGGAGATATTTCCTTGACCCCTTAAACAAAGAATATGTAGAGACATATAACCAATGTGCAAAGAGAAAACTGTAAAAATATAAAATAGATCTCATTAAACAATGAGGTCAGAAAATAAAACACAGACACAGTAAGTATTTATCCAATTGTAAATAGCGATATTTACAATCACTTTAAGTATGAATGATTTGATAACATAAATTAAAAGAGACATATTTCAGAGTTGAGAAAAATATGGTGTTGAGAAGAAATTCCTCTTTATATGTAAACTCTAATACTATATATGTGTATGTGAATAAACTCAATTTCACTCTTTCTTCATATATATATATATATATATATACACACACACACACATAATTTTATATATATATATATATATAATATAAATTTTATGCAAACATTTAACAAATTTATGGTATGAAAATTACCAGAAAGCAATATACTGTGTATTGGAAAAAGAGCATTTCATTTTATAAGACAATACAGGGCATAATAAAAAGATAAACAGGTCAACTGTCAATCAAACCAGCAATCCTTAGGGTATATACACCTAAGGTAAGCATGCCCAAATATGTGAGGAAAAAACTGATAGGTCTTTCAGGAGAAATAAACAATTCCACTTTTACAACTGGGAACTTCAATACTTCTCCTACAAAAATTGATAAAACCATCAGGCAGGAAATCAATAAGGATATACTTGAAGTGAGAAGCACCATTAATCTATGTGATCTAATTGACATTTATAGACTACTCCATCCAGCAGCAGTAGAACACACATTCTTTTCAAGCAAACAGAGAATTCACTAAGACAGACCACATTCTGAAGCATAAAACACCCCCAAAGTCATATAAAGAAGAGAAATCTTATCGCATATGTTCTCAAGACACACTAAAGTTAAACTAGTAGCAAAATAATTGCTCAAAAATCTTAAGTACTTAGAGCGAAAACAGCATAATTTTATTCAGGCCACTAGTCAAAGAATTATCAAGAGGAATTACAAATATAGAAAAGTCAATGTAGGACATTAAAAAAAAAAAAAAAACTATTGATTCGCTTTGAAATTATTCAGTGCATGTAAAGTCATTATGGGGCTAGGAGTTTAACTGAAAAGAAGGCTCTTCCTTAGCATGTGTGAGATCTAGGACTCAACTTGCATTGGATATGATTGAATGTAAAAATAATTTTAAATTAGATGCAGATAACAAAGTAATAGAAATATTAATGAAAATATTTTATTTATAAAAACAATGCAGAACTAGCAATGTAGTGTTGGTTCATGCCTTTAATTCCAGCACTCAGGAGGCAGTGGCAGACAGATAGATCTCTGTGAGTTCAAGGCCAGCTTCATATACAGAGTGAATTCTAGGAGAGCCAGAGTTACAATAGAAAAACCCTGTCTTGAAAAAAAAAAAAAAACTAATGTAAAATAGAAAAAGAATAAATAATGGGTAGAAAATTATTCAAAAATCCTGGTTACTACTTTAATCACAAACATACTAGTAATTATGTTAAGTATAAATGATCTATGACAGTAGTTGAAAATATCCAAATAGATTGAAAACAAGATAACATTTAATATATGCTGTTTATATTATTAAAAGTCAATTGAAAATGCAAATATATCATAAGAAAAGAAATAGAAAATGTCCAAAGTAAATACTGAATAATAAAATAACACTAGAGAAGGTAAAGATGGAACATGTTTTGATACCAGTTCTTAGGAGGTAGAGCCAGGTGGATCTCTGTGAGTTAAAGTCTGAGCTGTCCTACATACTGAGCTTAAGTGCAATCAGTGCTATGTAGAGGGTTCATATTTCTAAAAATAAAAATAACATTTAAGAAGACAAAGAAAAGCATTTTCATGATATGTTATCAAAAAATAAAAAAAAATTCCTGTAAAATTATAGAAAATATTTTTAATTCTTAAAAAATGTAAGAACTATAGGATGTAGAGAAATGCTATAAAATGGTTTCTTCTTGACATGATGTGGTATTTCGGTCCTGACTCACAAGGACTACACAAGAGTAAGCCAACAAAATTCTCCAATCTTACTTATCTGTAGAGGAATATTTACTCTTTTAATCTAGCAGCATGACTGCTCTAGGGTAAAAAGAACACAGCAAACTCCTTTAAGTAACCGCATTCAGAAGAATGTGATAGAACACAACTTTAATCCCCAAGACACAAGCAAGCAGAAGCTGGGAGGAAGTACAGACAGGGAGCAGACCTTAGAAGGAGTTAGTGTCAGACAGGAAGAGTGACTTCTGAAACAAATCAGAGTGAAGAGCTGGCTCTCAGCTCAGAGAATCAGTCAGATAAGACACAGAGGCAATTAGTTAAGAATCAGACAGATAAGATGCAGAAGCAGTTCAGCAGAAGAGGAAGTTTGAGGAAAAGAGTCAGCTGACAGTGATAGTCTGATTGAAATCTAGCAGATCCCTATAGTGGGAGAATTTGCAGGAGTCAGCCAGAGTCAGTTAGAGTCAGAAGTACTTAGTTAAACAATTAGCCATGTAACCAGCATCTTTTTATTCTTCTTTGCTTTTTACCAATTACCTTGGACACCAGATGTAGAAGTAGATTCTGGTCAAAAACTGAAAACTGTTTCATTTTTTTTGCCTAATTCAATCCCTAGTTCTGATCCTGACATCCTGGAGCTTTTCAGCCTCCATACACGTTTGTACAATATAATCAACCTCTAAGACTTGCTGCTGATTGAACCTCACTGACTAGCTCCTTCTGAACTCTGACTCTGGTACAACTCACAGACTGCTCAGACTGCCCCAGACGCATGCTTTAGACTTCTTGTCTAACTGACTGCTTCATACTGCCTGACTTTCTAAGCTGATAGCCTGCTTTTCTATCATGAGTAGGATATGCTAGGGGTTGTAGAACAATTCTTTATTAAGTATATGGCCACTGAATGGATATCCATAGATAATGTTATACACATGTATTTATGTAGAAGAGTAACTGGATTTAGTGGCTTATTTCAAACACTAAAACTAAAAATGACATGAAGTTGGGAGGTGGAATGTTGGGAAACAAGTGAGACACTGGAAGGATTAGTTATTGGAGGATATATCACTCTTAATTGTAGATATGCTTGCAATTCTTAAAAATAAGGATGAATTTAAAAGTGAAATTCAGAAGAAATTTTATTTCGTATTGATAAATAGATACATTCATCATGAAAACAAGGAAACCTTAAATATTTTTGTATCCAGAAACAGTTTCAATATACAGAAATATGCTGAGGTCATAGAACTCTTCAATGGTAAAACTAATCAATTTATCTTAATTGATGATAAATACAGATCACTTCAACCACACAGCTGAGTGTGAATTTTAGGCATATTTAAAATATTTACATACCTAGATCAAAGCTATAAAATGAGCTATAAAATATGTTTCAATACATTTAAAATGCTTTTAATTACATGTAGGTTATTCTCTCACCACAATGAAAAGAGGATGAAAATTAATAAATCCAGAAGTCTGAAAACTTTCTAAATATCTGGAAAAAAGTTTTTATACATGACTTAGTAAAGATAAAAGCAATTACAATTTGTAAATGAGTAAAAATACAAAGGTCACCTAGTAAATAATTTTAATATAACAGGAAGAATATTGCAGAAACTTTATTGTACAAAAAACTGTGGTTGTAATGAATAAAAGTTCTTCTATTTGTTTATATTTTATTTTATTTTATTTTATTTTATTTTATTTTATTTTATTTTATTTTATTTTATTTTCTTGTGGAAGAGTCTATGTAGTCTTCCCATAGAAATCTCAGAAAGGCTCCTGCCTTTTCTTCAAGAGTACCAGGATTAAAAGCATGCACCACCTTGCCAGGCCTAAAGTCTATTATCTGTAACTGAAAAGTTACATAGTGAAAACAAAACAAGGAAAAATGTTTAAATATATTTAAGCAGAAAGAAAAAAATGGTAAAAAAAAAAAAAGAAAACAAAGAAATGTTGAAGAGCAATCAGAAAATACCTCATTGACAATAATCCAGTCAGCTGGTTCTTTGAAGATTAACCATTGTGTTGATAGACTTCTAAACATACTAGTTTACAAAACAAGTGAGGGAAATGATTACTTGCCAGAGGAATGAAAGAACACTGTTTGAAATTCTATAAATATAACATAAACAACAGGAACAAAACAAGTATGTAATAGCCTAGAGCAAGAGAATGGTTATATGATTTCAGTTATTGCATTGGCCAAAGCAGGTGAGATAAGATATTAATACATAGCTGAGTAATAGAATTGACTTAACAACGTGCTGTATTATATAAGAAAATGAATATAGAAGGGAAAAATCAGGCACATACATGTAAACCTATCTATATAAATATATGTGAATATAGATACATACATACGTGTATGTAAATATAACTGATGATGAAGACAAAACATGCAAGCATGTCTACAAACTCTTTCTCTCTCTCTCCCTCTCTCTCTCTCTTTCACACACACACACACACACACACACACACACACACACACACACACACACACACACACTGCATGTCTTTATTTCCTAATTTAGTGATTGATTTCCCTTTTTCCTGAAAAGAACTTTTTTGTTGTTGTTTCTTTCCATTTTGAATAGTCTAGGTTTCTGAATTGTCATTACTGACTACCATTTTCAAGATTAGGCTTTGTGTGATTTGATCTTCCCTATTTCTAATTAATGGACAAATCTATCTAACTGGCTATTTTCTTGTTTATAAAATTGAAATAAAAAGGTAATTTAATCCTGGTGTATTTTATTGGCCTTTCAAAGAAGTGAGTGGGAAGCATTGAACCCAATAGCTCGAACAATAAGACTATATTATATGATAATTACTCAGTGTTTTCCCTACTAGCTTTGTTCTTGCTTTTCTTACATGGAAGGATAATTTCAAATGATTGTTCCCTCTGTTCACAATAGTACATACTTTATTTAATGTAATTGTAGATTCCACATGTAGACATTGATTCAGGTTCAAAGACTGTTTGATTCCACATAAAATTCTATGTTTCACCATTCCAAGCTTACATTTATATATATTTTGAAATAAAATAATTACAGAATATCTTCTATTATATTCTTATATTAATGTGGACACATATAATTTATACATACATAGATATTTTTGCATATTTGATAACTTGAGAATGTTATAGTTGCAAAATAACCCAACACTATTTATATGGCCATGATATAGAAGCTGGAACAGTGTCAGGAAATAAAGTTTTGTTATTCAGAATCAGGAATACTGGTGATTGGTTTCATGCATTCAAACACTGTCAATATGCCAACATATTAAATGAAATTTAAAATTTCATATATTTAAATAATCGTTTTATAAATATGAAATTCAATTTTTAATTTAGAGACAGTACAATAAATTTGAAGCTGCAACTGTTTGAGTCCTACACATGAAAATTAAGTTTTGGCTGAAGCATCATTTTGATGTGATGCATCTCCTTGTTCATCTTTTTAGCCATGGCACAGAATGAGCTTATCTCATACAAATATCTATTTTTATCACCCAGACACTGCACACACTAAGGAAGAAGCTGGTTTTCATGTGCACATTTATCATTTAAGATTTTAGTTGTAAGAAGGGATTTGTGTTACATTTTTATTCTGTGTTACAAATGAGAGTCATATATGGGATGAGAGTGGGATGAGAGAGAGACAGAGAGAGAGAATGAAGAAATAGAAAGGTGGGTGAGTCCTTGTGTGTAGTCCAAGGATACAGTTGCTACTCATTGTTTCTTTCTGACTATTAACAGCAATAAAAATCTCTAATTGTTTTGTTGTTTGTTTTTGCTTTTGCTGATTTCTTTGTTGAAATGTATATGGGTAATTTCAATGTTCCAATTTCAATATAGTGATGTGATACTAACCTTGTATGTGCATTTGTGTGTGTGTTTGTGTGTGTGTGTGTGTGTGTGTGTGTTTCTGTTCTATATGATATTCTGCTGTGCTAAGATTTGTTTGAAATAATAGAGAAATAACAGAAATCATTAAAAACTGCACAAGTTTCTAGTGTCCACAGTTAGGATCTTAGATATAATACTAAGCTAGCCATTCCAATGATTAAATTTCTCTGTAGGAAGAAGACAGTGTGAAACTATAATTGGCAGTGACACCAAAATTTTGATAGTCAGGAAAATTACCCAGATACTCTTCAGGAGGTCCTTTCTGTGACCAGGATATATGGTCTCAAACTTGTCGCATATGAAGAAAGACCTATACAAAGTGGTCCAAGTGAGTATTATTGTCACAAAAACTCTGAGGTGAGAACATGCTCAGTATGCTTGAGGAGCAGCAATAAGCCCGGTGTGAGACCTGAACACAAATGAGTAGAGATGAAAAAGCTGAGGTTGTAGGAACACGATAGGTGACAAACAGTTCTGTCAAGTGTGACTCTAAATTAGAATTGTAGTGTCATATGCCACAGTATATTTGATTGTAACATTTACCTGTAGAGGACCAGTTAAGAGAGAAACGCGGAATAAAGGATGATCGTGATACATGATGCTGTAAGAAAGCACATGATAACATAAAACTTCTGATCTCAGTAGCCTCTTGTGACACAAATGCTAAAATAATGAGGTTGAAATTCTTTTGGATTTGTTTTCAGGTTTCAATGTGTAAAACTATGCTTACTTTGCATATAAGCTACTTTTATGCTAAATAAAGATAAATAAAGGTAGGACCCTTATAAATGCTGAGGGTAAATAGGAGATCTTTCTCTCATGTGAAAGCATAATTCAGCATTTCAATATTGAATATCAGTGAGTTCCATTGATATATATCGTAAGATTTTTAATAAATTTCTTATTTTTAATTATCTTTTCTTAAAAAATTCTTTTATGAAATTGCTTAACTTTTTATCTTTCAAATTGAATTTACATATGTAAAGAACAAGAAATTTTGATGCCTGATTATGTCTGACATAATTTTTTTTTCATTTGTAATTATTATTTGAAAGAAGATCTGTGGTATGTCATAATCTTCTAATTTTGCATTCCTTACAATAATGAAAACTTTATTTTGTGTAAGGTAGCTTATATACAGAAGCTCATCTGGTTTGTGCTAGAGCATTTTGATTAAATAACAGACTTGGATATTTATCTTGTTTTTCCTTTATTGAAATGTGGAACTCAAAATTTCATCCATTAATAAGCATGACAATAAGGACAATGACTTAAAACAGATGGTGCCAATGACTTTAAGTTTCTTTAAATCCATCATGTTGGAGTGTGTGAGAAACTGGGATAATATTTATCTGAAGTCCTTTTATCTAATTTGTACTAAATGTAGTTATGGTATATATTTACAAAATTTATGTTTTGTTTGTGTTGAATATTGTGCCATAGACACACTCTGTAGTCCAGACTTCCTGAGAACTTACTCTGTAGAACAATTGTGCCTCAAGCTTGTAATTCTCCCATCTCTACCTTATCACTGCCATCATTATAGGTGTGCATTCTTACACCAGAGCAGAAGGTTGTATTTTGATTCAATACTTCCCAAGACGGTTTTGATTTTGGTTGTAGTTTGTTTACTTTTCAGTCAAGGTCTTATGCATCCAAGCTTGGCCTCATATTCTTTGTATCTCAGAGAACTACACTGAAAATATGATCCTGACTCCATCTTCAAAATACTGATATTGCAGAACAACATTGCCATAAACAATTCTGTCATAATTCATTGCTGAAGATCAAACTCAATAACTTGTGAATGCCAAAAAAGTACTCTACCAACTGATCTACATTCCCACCCCTTGCCATAGAAATTTTATGCCTGCTCTGTCTTTGGTCCTCTTTCATTCTTTTCAGAAGGATTTTGTAGTTTAATTGTAAAAATATTTATTGTATATAATATAACATAACATATATATATATACACACACACACACACATGCACACATACATATACAAATGTATGTGTACAGTAAATGAGTTATTAATTAAATATTGTTTGATTTATAGAAGCTTTCCCTTATTTTTCATTTCCTTTCAGCCAAATCTAGGAAATTCATACACCCAGCAAGTCAGATGCCTACAGCCTTTCATTAATTCTGGATAGTAAAACACAAAGCAAGCTGCTGTTAAGTTGATCTGTGAAACAATCATGTTTAAGATATAGGCATTAGTTACTTTTCCATAGTTATTATTAAACACTGACAAAAGCCACAACAAGAGTTTTCTTACCTATGGTTTCTATTGTTGTGATAAAATACCATAATCAAAACAACCTGGGGAGGAAAGGGTATATTTGTTTCCACCTCCACATCACAGTTTGTCACCATGAAAATTAGGGTGGGAACCTAAGAAGGAACCTGGAGGCAAGAACTGAAACAGAGAGAAGAAGACAGAGGAGCAAGAGGAGGAGGGGGAAGAGTGGAACTGAAGCAGAAGCTGGAGTTATCAGCTGCTTTTATATAGCACAGAGAAACACCAAGCCAGGAACAGCAGTACCTACAGTGACCTGGTCCAACCCAAATCAATTATCAATAAAAAATATGTACCACAAGTTTGTTCATAGACCTATTTGTGGGGGTATTTTCCCAACTGAAATTCATTTTCAAGTATGACACTAGTTTGTGTCAACTTGGCACAAGTCAGGATCCTAAGATATATGCATATATGAATTTGATCTAAATGAAATTCCCAAATAAGGGAGAGACAAGGATCCAGTTGAACATCTCTTGTCACCAAAGGAAACTTCCAGTACTAGAAATAGGTTACACTCTAATTGAATTGTTGGCCAAATTGGTTCCATAGGAACCCCCAAACCAAACAGGCTGTGTCTATGATTGTATGTTGCGCTCTACAAGCTAGCATCAATTCTCTGTTGCTGAAGATAATACCTACACAATTCAGTGAACATAAAGAGGTTGAGCTGGTGCCTATACAGAGCCTTCACCCCTATGTTCTAGTGTCTTTGGTTGAGAAAGGTATTTTGTACACTACCAAAGTAGAAACATAAACACCAATCCAGCAACAAACCGTTTAATCTATTATGGTTTTCTGACTGTAATGGTGACTTGGGTTTTTTGGGAATAACCAATGGATATCTGATTTGACTTAAGGTCCACTCTACAAAATGGAATCCATAACTAACACTGCTTATGTTGCCAAGAAACTGAGACTAGATAAACAGAGGACCTAGCAAATAATACTGTTCTACTAAAAGAGTATAGAAATAATCTGACTCCTAATGAAAGACTGCTATAGTTATAGAAGTGCTTTACCCAGCTATCTCTAGAGAAGCTTCCTCCTGGGCCTGATGGAAACAATTACAGAGACCTATAGACAAACCATACTCAGATAGTGAGACACCTTGAAACATTTATCCCTAAATGGGATCTCACCATCAAATCCCTCCTCTCAGAACTCAGAGAACCTGAAGAAGAGGCGGCAGAAAAGTGTAAGAGTCAGAGAGAATCGAGGACACAAAGGATGCTAGTTACTATAAACCAACAGGATCTTTGCACATATGAAATCAGAGAGAGTGAGGAAGCATGCACAGGGCCTATATAGGTGTTTAACTATTCAGCTCCTAGAGCTTAAAGGAAAAGTGGAAACATGTACCCATTTCTAACCCACAAATAATCTCCAATTGATAACCACTTGCAAATAAAATTTTAGTTTTCTCCAAGGGAATATCACTGAGGTAATCAATTGTTCTTAAAGGTAGGCTGCATGCCCAGTAGTAGATGGCCAACAGAAACCAAGTTCAACGGCATATTTGGAAGTTCCTTAACTCATATTGTCAAATCAAGAATTTTATTTTTAATTTTGTCTTATTTTTAGTTTTACTTTTATTTTCATGCTTATTTTATTTTATGAATATGTTTTCTTTTCTTTTTCTGGTCTATTACATATATATTATGGCTTTAAGTGTATTGTTTTTATGGAATTCTTATGTGTCCAAATAAGTTGCTTCTTTTCTTTGTTTGTTTTATCCTATTCTAATGTGTACTTTTTGTTTTATCTTATTGTATTTTATTTTACTATGGCTGGTCATTGTCTCTTAGAAGGCTGCTCTTTTCTAAAGAGAGTCAGAAAAGCAGTAGGTCTAGTGGTTCTGGATGGTAGAGTAGAATGAGGAAGAACTGTGAATAAAGAGAGAGGAATCTGTAAAGATGCATTTTTGAGGAATAAAAGCTATTTTCAACGAGAAGAAGAAAAGAGGTAGCCAGTATAAAGAAGAAAAACAAAGCCAGGTGGTGGTGGTGCAAACCTTTAACCCCAGCATTCAGGAGGCAGAGGCAGGTAGATCTCTGTGAGTTCAAGGCCAGCCTGGTCTACAGAGTGAGTTCCAGGACAGTCAGAGCTAGAACAAGGAAACCCCATCTCACAAAACCAAAGAAAGAAAGAAAGAAAGAAAGAAAGGAAGAAAAGAAAGGGAAAAAGAGGGGAAATAACTATTTTGTTTTACAGATTTAGTCCATTATTGTAGGAAAGGCATGTGGCATTACTAGGAGTAGTGGTGGAAACAGTATGTTGGCTTCCTGCTCATCCTCACAGAGGAGTAAATAAGAAAGACCAGGAAGTCGAGCAAAGCTTTTAAACCCTCAAGGCCCACCCTCAGTGACATATTTACTCCAGCAAGACTCCAGCATTTAAAGGCTCCGTAACGTTCACAAACTCACCAACAACTGGGAAATCAGTGTTCAACTGCAAAGTCTATAGTGATCATTTCTCAAGCAAACCACCTCAGCACACAATAGAATGCTTAAGAAAATGGAATTGCCTTCGAAAGTTTCCCAGGCTAACATAGAACACACATGCATTAATAAATGACGAAGTATTGATACGTATGTCCCACAGTACAGAATAGTTTTATTCAACTTTGCTGTGCAGAAGAATTAATAAATGGAATTGGATATTTGGCTTTTACCTTATTAAATAAGTGAGATTTTTTTTTTCTAGAAGTTGTAAAAAAACAAAAAAAAGCTCAAAATAGAATCAAAACACTCAGTTTCAGGAATTGTTTGGATTCTTTTAAGTTTATTTGTATGGTCACAAATCAATAAAGCAACATGTCTTGTATTTCTTTGAAATAATATTTAGTACAGTGCTTTGAAATTGATTAATGAATGTAAGAAAAGCAATTGGGGTATTCCAATGTGCATAGAAATTATGTTGAGGCTAAGTAGGAATCAAAGAGTGTGAAAACTGTTTGATGGGGACTTGTGAGAGAATTCTGTAGATCAAGGTGAGAAGTCAGTGGACAGCTGGGGAAGATTTAAAGATAACCAAGTGAGGAAATGTTTCTCATAAGAAATAAAAGGTTTTAATCTATAAATTTGGCAGGCATCATAGCATAGAAGATATAAAATGGGACAAAATATAAAATGAAAATAAAACTGTAATAAGGTTTATGGTGAATATTATAAAATACCCCCTGCCTGTGAAAGTTATATGATGTGTCAAAATAAAACAGACAAAGGAAAGTGCAAGGATATAAAGAAAAAAATCAGAAAACTCTGGATATTTATGTCTGTGAAGTGCCTATTGTAAACCAAATGCACTCAGCGATAGAAAGAAAGGCTTTGGTGAAAACTGCTATTTTAAAAAAACTAAGTCTATTAGTGAATCACCCCAGAGCCACATGCTTATGGCATATTCTTTTCTGATTCTATGACACGATAATCCTTAGTGTTTTAGTAGTTGAAAACAATCCTCATACACATCTATCTGACAAGTCTCATTCTTACCTGTGCACCAACAACTTCTTGGATAAGGGCGTTTAGGTGAGCACAGGGTTGAAAATATTCCTTCTTCACAGAGATGTCTCTAAATTTTCTTTGCATGGAGAAATGCAGAAAGACTACAATTCATCATGGTTCATTTTACACGTTAGGAGGGGCGCTTATTTTCAACCAGCAATAAATAATCACACTTGTTTTATAACTTAAGAGTGAGTACCTCAGTACAGAAGTAAAAAAGAACCCCAGGCATTAGCAGAGACCTCATGTGAAACAAGTAGACATCCAGGAAAGCAAGGCTAAGTTTAGATATTAGCACTGGACCCAATGAGGGAGAATTTTCCTCTGTTATGAAGGAAGCCTTTAACCATTAAAGAAAGAGAAGCCTGACTAGCTATGATTAATATAAATGATTACAATGAAATAATTAACAGAAATTGATATCATGTGCACTTAAGGTTATTCATTTATAGGTTATTCACTGAGGATAGCACTCAGTACCCTGTGCCTGCATCGCATGCACCTTACCAAGCAACTCATCCATCTCCACAACCCAAATTTGTTAAATATTTGTATAAATAATTTGAAGAATAAGGCGGGGATATAGTGAAACCATTTGCAAAAAGCCTTTGAGCTACTAACATATGAAACTATTTTAGAACAATTTTCTTGTTTGTCTTTTCACTTCATTAAATTATATTTTTCATCTTGGCCGTTATAGAGGCCTTTTCCGGGTCAGGCACTCAGTGCATTGCTAGCTTAAGCATAGGTCATGATGATGTCACACTATTATTCTGCATGTACTTTACAAACATTATTTTAACACATTTTACATTTTGCAAGAATTAAGAGGATACTGATATAATTTTTGGTATTCAATTATGAAGGGATAATTAAATCTACCATTCTCTGATGTGAATGCATTTTATTCTCAGGATACAGAAAACAATAAAACAAAACAAAACAAAAATTCTTCCTAGATACCTTATAGAACAAGCATCAAAACAATTGTTTAAATATAAATTTGAAAAGACCACAAGATAGCTCAGGAAGCCAAGGCTGATGAACTCAATTCAGTCTCTATGGTCCACATGATAGAATGAGGGAATAATCTTCTTGGAGTTGTTCTTTGATGTCCATGAATGAGCCACATAATATGTGTACAAACACATGATCATGTGTATGTGTGTGTGTTTCAGTGCATGAGTGTGCATATATGCAAGCACACACATATACACACATGCAGTAAATAAATAAATAAACAAATAAATAGATACACATACTGCCTGCATGCTTTAGAGAAAATTAAATATTGCACATGAGGTCTTCACAGAAACTATAGTGACTAAATAACTAAATTGCTTCAGAATTTGTACAACCATATATTAAAAAGTTCTCTGTTAAAATCTGTTTTTCTGGTGTAAAACATCTATGAAGAGAAAACAGTACATTTAATTTTGAAAATAGATACTTTAATAAGATGCTATTCCTTTATAATTTTTATATGCATTAAGACTGGAGAACTTCTGTTTTAAAGCTAAAATATTGCTATTCTTGGTTTCCTTTTTACAGTGAATCATTTTAATATCTGATGTAAATGTATTGGAATCTTTAAAAAGCAATAATTATATATCTTGGAAAGATATGACACATAAAATGGCTATACTAAGCATTCAAGATCTCCCATTATGTGTAAAACTCACAAGAAAGGTCCCTTGAAATGCAAGCTCAGAGGTACTAGCTGAGCTGAATTTACAAGATCTATGAAAAAGACTGAGGCATGATGAAAGCTAATCTACTTGTAGTTTGCAGGTAGGACTGCAGTGTTGACAGTAGGAAAAGAAAGTAAAAGAAATATAGGCAGGCTGGTCATATTGTGCCATAAAACATCTCCAGAAAAGCACAAAAAGGAAAATAGCTCACCAGCAAGTTCAAGGGTAGGGGCAGGTCATATAGTGGAAGAAAAATACTAAGGGCTTTAACAACAGATCAAGACAGGGAAAGTATATGCTAAACCATCAAATGCATAAGAGAAAGAATGTACATCACTAACCATGCATCATCCATTTGTCATTAACATGGGAGGAAGGAGAGAGAGATTCTATTGCCATTCTGAATTTAGAATATTATAAAATTATATGTCTACAAGAAAATATTTTCCATAGTGAATTAAATCATTGAAATTCAGGCTTAAATGTCAAAATTATGATGAATGGTATGATGGTTAGCATGAGACTCTAAACAAATGTATGTCATACAGAATAGTCTTTTAACACAAGAAAATACTATGCTGAGAATTTTACACCCAGAAGGATGAGTTATAGAGATATCACTGGTTTGCAATAAATTACTTTCATAGATAAAAACCTTGGCATTTAGGGGCAAGCAATTAATTCTCTACAACTGAGGAGCATATATTTTAGAGGGCAATAAGCAGGAGAATGACAGAACTAACTTCCAGAACATAAATGGATTTCTCTTTCTGGCTACCATTCCACTGAATTCCCATACACACTTGAGAATATTTTGTACTTTCCACTAACATCTAAATCATGAAACTTTATCTAGGTTGGACCACCAAGTATAAGAAAATCTTGGTGTCAGTCCATGTTCAAGAGTTAAGGCTTCAGAAATTTAGGTGATAATAATGTATATACACACACACACATACACACACATATATATTCATATATATATGCACATATATATATGTGTATGTGTGCATGTGTGTATATATAAACACATATGTATGCAAGAAATCAATTAATAAGTTCTGTGGCAGAAGGACTTTAAAACAATATAATATAGTGAAATGTAGTTCATATTGCTATATGTTATGTTATTTCAAATAAGTTAAATACAAAATCACAGTTATCAAGTTAACATATGTAAAATAACATAATTTATATAAAATAATTATACTATTATTTTTAATAATTATACAGAACAATTGTGCAAACCAATGTTTTATTTGTTCCACTATTTTTACAGTGGTGGGTAGATGTAACTAATCATGAATGAAAATCATCATATATCATAAATTATTTTGAAGTTTATACAATGTAGTCTGTTTAACCTCCATTCATAAATATGAAAATTAGAAACTTTGATATATATTTTGGGGGTTAACGACCTTCACTCTCTTGAAAGAGCACTTTTGAAAGTTAACTTTCTTCCAATTCTCCCAAATATATAAGTATAATATATAAATATATAATTCTCCCATATATAAACTGATGATGACAAACTCAGATAAGCATGTACAGACAACGTCAACAGAAATTTGCTGTTGGAGCCTTCATATTCACGTCTCTTTGTTTGGTGGCTTCCATCTGTCTCCAAGAATTTCACATGCATTCTCAGTTCATTTTTTAAAGTGATTAAAAATTTTTAAAGTTGATTAAAAATTCTTTCCCCATAAAAGAAAAATATTTTGAAATATTAAAAATTAACTCAATGTAGTTATGTTTATTTACATTTTAAAGATCCAGTAAGTGTCTTGTAATACTTTGTAATAATCATAGATAATTGTCAATTTCCTAGAGATCATCTGGCAGTACTTCTAGGCACACCTATGATGGAATATTTAGGTAATGTTAGCATATGGTCATCTCTTCAGGGATCATCTTGGTTAGGTTAAATGATATGGTCCACAGTAGTGGTGAGGGAGAACTATTCCCGGGGTTTGTGTCTTGATTGAATAAAAGAGAGAAATAAGCTGAGCAATAGCATTGTTGCTCTTTCCTTCTGAATATAAATGTGACATGGCTAACAAGTTCCAGTTTATTTCACTGTGACTTTTCCACTGTGTTTGGCTGTACCCTTAAGCAGTAGGCAAAAGTAAGCTCTTCCTCTATTACGTTTCTTTTGTCAGGATATTTCATCCCAGCATCAGGAATGTAATGCTGACATGAGTGTGGTTAGCCTAACATAACTGTTTCAAAGGAACATGTTCTCCACATCTTGGCATAACTCTCTTATCACTTCACCTTATTTGTTACAAGTATATACATAAAACACACACTTATTGGTGTTTCTTTCTATCACATATCTAAATTTATTTTCTAGTAAACTTTTTATTGCAGGATATTTAGGTTATAGAATAAGACGTAGTAGAACATACCTTTTTTCTCTTTTAGTATTTGATCAGGAATTCTAGTCATGTTAATTTCTGACAATATAACAATAATTCTTTGGCAAGCCAAAGGAATAAACACAAAAATCAATGACCTGAATTTAAACTAAAATATATATTCTGTTTTTGTCAAACATTTCAAGAAAAATTAAAATAATTTTTTTCTCTACAAGTCACACAATCCCTAAGCTAGATGGCAAGATCAAGAATTTTCTCTTTCTCTTAAAGAAAATTAATGTTAAAATATCTGTCTAAAACAGAATAATACCTGTTTAGGAACTAAGGATATAATTAGCTCCTAAATGACTTTGAAAAGATAATTTTAAAAATGTGAGGGCAGGAAAGGTAGAATATTAAGTAGATTAATGTTGATGCTCAAAATGTTGAAAGCTTATTTCCAGGATAGTAATGCATGGTAAATTCAATAGTAAAATTGTACAACAATTTATACACATTACTGAGTATGAGAGATATTATGCAAAGTTATTTGACCTTTAAAAATGAGTTGATATGATTTCTGTTCAAAGCAAAACAAAAAATATCAGTACTGGTGCAAATGATTATAATTACCATTATTATTCTCTTTGCATTCATTTCATATTTACAATAGGTAAAAAGCAGAGTTGTTGAATTATTTTTAAAAATTGTATAGTATATTAACTCTAGCAGAAAAAGGCTTTGACAAAAGTCATTCAATGGTATAATTTACAGGATAATAATTTGCGTGGATAACAAATAAAAAAACTTTTGGACAGAATGAAGACTATATGTATTGTCTCTTTTTCTGTATAATCTTTCAGTGGGATCTCTTTATAATATATATATATATATATATATATATATATATATATATATATATATATATATATATATTCTTACTTTTAGGAAGCCACACATTAACCTATAAACAAGCTCATACATAACCACATTCATGTATTTACTGTCCCAAATCACATTTTGATACCCACTACTCTGTACTTATATTTTCATCTTACCAAGTTTCTCACCAAATTTGTCTTTTTAATTTTATAAGTCTTCCTGAATGTAACTATGTAAACTTTGGTGGAAAACGTTTGTCATTGACTAAAGTTCAACTATGCCATCCCAGGAATGTCCTATTCATTATTAAGTCTAGTAAACTTAAAAGTAATTTGATTTCCTCAGTATGATGAACATTAGAAAGTCTGCATTACAAATTTTATTTTTAACTCTGTATAGTAACAGAAGAAACATAAACAAAGGGAAATATTTTTATTTATTGAGCACCTCATTTGATGTCACAACATCCATATTTTTATGTATCGTCACTGTGATCTCATAGCATTGAATTTTTGACAAGTTAAAAAGTCTCTTTGTTTCATATCGCATTGCTAAGTAGTTTACGTGAACATCACTACGTTTTACCTTACTTTATTTTATACATAATACTGCTACCATGAAAAATAGACTTTCAAAGAAAAAATTAGATAGACAACTTCTGCATTTTCCTTAAGAACACGCTGTTTCCAAGATTGTGGTATATCTTAGTAAAGCAAAATCATAGCTATGGTTAGTGGTACTAAATCAAGCCTGAGGCACTTAACTGATTTATGATGAATGAGCCCCTTTTCCAGGGATGTGTAATCCAAGTTGTTTTATTGACCAACAGATGATTTATTTTGGGTGATCCACTTGTCCAATAAAAATATTTATTGTAGATGATCCCTATCAAGTATGATTGAATTTATATAATTCTCATAAACAGAGGTGAAAAAGTAAAAGTGAGAAATATGTGTGTGTGTCTTATCCCAAAATGGAGTTGCTGAACCTGGGTGAAATATTAGGACATACCAAAGGAGATGACATTTAGCGTCATTTAGTTATGTACATGTATTTGTATCGTGTAGTTAAAATCATATGTTGTAAATATTGGGTACACTATAATTCTAATTAAAATTTTTTAAGGAATTGTTCTATAATATTAAGAAATATTTAAAAATACTTATGATTATTCATTTTTTCAGGATAGAATTTTATCTGATATTTAAAATGACACATTTCTTACACTAGTTTTAAACTAAGACTGAATTTCTTTTTCCTTCAGAAAGCCAACCACAGCAGGATTTTTTCTCGGTATATCAGCCATTAAAAGAAGTCAAGAACACTCCCTAAATGATCCCAATTTTATTCATCTCTCCTTATATTCCCTCCCTGCATCCTTCTTCCCCTACCTGATCTCTCCTGGTCCCATTCCTGTTCTCTTTAAGCCCACCTGTAATGTCTGTTCTATTTATCCTTCTCGGATTAATCCATTTATCTGGGTTGGGTCCCTCAATACTTCATAATCTCTCTTGGTATGTGGATTATAGTACAACTGTCTTTTACTTAAGTGCTAATATGAACTTGTAAGTGAGTACATACCATGATTATCTTTCTAGGTTTGGGTTACCTCACCAAACCTAGATAGTTTTTTCTAGTTCCATCCATTTGCTGCAATTTTTATGATGTCATATTTTCAAATAGCTGAGATATACTCCATGGATGATCTGGAGATCTAGTGCAGTGGAAAGTCTCTGGAATCTATGATGATGACCTTAGCAAGGACCACTATAAGGGGCAACAGGGAGCTTGAACAGGCCATCTCCTATAATCAGAAAAGGCTCCCAGTGTTGTGACTGGTAGACCAACCCAGTCACAAAACATCCACGTACAACTTAGCCTTACTACAGGATCTACAGAGGCAATGGAAGGGCAGAACTCCACAGAGAACCCCAATACATACATTTAAACATTTGTACTGTCTAATTAACTTCTGAGACCTCCTGCTGACTGATGCTTTCTGATGAGCTCCTTTTGAACTCAAACCCTTCTGGTTCAACTCATTCACTGTTCTGGCTCAAACTCTTCTTAAGCTTCTTGGTTCAAACTCACCTTCTGAGCTGGCTTACTGTTTCTGAATGAGCTTTTCTGATTCTGGCTGATTTTCTGACTGCCTCAGACTGAACTCTCCCCTTCTGATACTGACTTCTTCTGCTGATCTGTCTCTGCATGTCTGCTTCAGACTCCTCAGACTCTGCTTCATCCCTTTTGTGTCTAACTGCTTCAGACTGCTTCATACATCCTGGACTGCCTCTGTTTCTTATTCTGATTCTCTGAGCTGAAAGCCTGCTTTTTTATCATGAGAGTTAAGTGTGTCCTCATTCTGACTCACTCTGCTAACACTTCTGATTCATCAGTTTTCCTTCCCTTTACTTTGACTCATCTCAGATATGACTCTCTGTCTAATACTGACTCTTTCTGACCTGTGCTGTCTATCTACCAAGTGCTGGTATTAAAGACATGCATTACCACTGCCTCCTGAATACTGTGATTAAAATTGTTTGCTACCACTGCTTTCTGAATACTGGGATTAAAAGTCTGTGCCAACATTCTTTCTATCCTAGAGCAATGATGCTGATGGATTAAAAGATTAAATATTCTTCTATAAGAAAGAAAAAAATGATAAAACATAAAAAAGTAAAAATTATTGACAATAGTAGTGAGTTTGAGACAAAAGCTACTTATTCATTAAACAATGCCTATTTCATAAATGTAATTAGCTATCTTAGGAAAGAAATTTACAGATGTCTTAGAAAAGGAAGATTGTAAGAAATTAATGTAGATGATTTCTATCTACTTTGGCCTTTTACATTACCTATTATGAATTCACACTTCAGGTTAGTGATATATGCTTATTGTTGCTGATTACTTTTACTGATTTTCTTAGATAAATACAATTTACCTCAAACTATTTTAGATTCATTACTTTGTATGTGTCAATACTTAAGTCTCTTTTTTCTATCTCAATTCATTATTATCTATTCATTTACATGCATTTTTTACCTTTTCCTGTCTCTGTCTTGACACACACATATACATATATACACATACACACACAGACATACATACTCAACAGACATATTTTTTACTTTATGTTTCACGGTAGTTACATTACTAATTTTCCAAAAGTAGTGTTGGTATGATGCAACAAATCCTAATAACTTTTTAAATTTTAGATTTTTAACCAGTTCAATATTTTCTTAATATACAAATATTGTTTTTCTTCTTACTATGTTTTTCTTCCAATATTTTCATTGCAATCTGTTGGTGATCAGGCAATATTGGTCTTCTGACTTTATTCAAAATATTAGGATAAATTAATAATTTCTGCTACTACACATTCTACATGATGAAATACTATCAATGAGAGAAATTATTCAAACATATTTTGAGTTATAAAATACTTTTTGTATAGTAGTTGCAGTTCTTTTATATTCTTTCTGTAGTATCTGTGCTTTAAATAAACATATTCCAATGCTTTCCTTTAGAGTTTTTTTCATAGTGGCTCTTACATTTAAATCTTCCTCTATTTTGAGGTGGGTTTGATTACAGTGGGAAATTGTAGTCCTGATACATTTTTCTCTATGTGGTTATCCAATATTCTGAGCATTATTTATTAAAGAGAGTTCTTTTCTTCATTGTATTTTCTTGACATTTGGTTCAAAATAAGACAATTGAAAGTCTCTACACTTATTTTCTAATCTCTACTTTGATCTATTATCAACACTTCAATACCAAAACATTTTTTTTATTAAAGTAGCTTTTCAGTATAATTTGAGATGAGGTAGTATCATGATTTCTCCTTTGTGCTTTTTGCTCAAGATTGCTTTAACTATTTGAGATACTTATAAATTAACATAAAAATTAAGGTTGATATTTCTGGTATTCTTTTCTCCTTTTCTTTAAAGAGGGCTTCATTATGTACTTTTGCTATCCTGATACTCTCTATGAGGCCTAGGCTGTTCTAAAAGTCACAGAGATTCTCCTGAGTATTGGGATGGAAAATGTGCTATCATGTTCAGTCAGGAATATTATTTCTGAGAATTTTTCATTAATAATTTGATAAAGATCTCTTAATCTTTTGGTTCTTTGTGTATTATGCTATTTTTTAAAATATAACTTGATCTACTACATGTCTTAGAATATCTTTAAAATATTTGTCTCCTCTAATTTCTTTGAGCATTACTCAAAGTTGTGGCAGTTCTGAACAACAAAGTAAGTCTTTGTTCAGGTGAATGGATACACATGTAGTGTCAGATCCTAGAGCTAAGAATCAAGGATTAATTACATTGGTGGGGATGTGTTTGATTTTTCAGGGAATTTGTATCTGCCACAGTAACTACACATTTTATCTAGCTATTAGAAAAGAATTTCCTGTTTTTTTGTTTCCTTACCAGAATTAATGTTTTGTATTTCAGTGGTTATAAAAGACACACATTAAAGTACATTTAAAATTTAAATTCTCTTACTGTGCATGTTATTTTCTGTCTTCTGTGTTTATTTCCCATCTGTGTTTTATGTGTCCACCAAAATCAGAACTAGAGAATGGCATTCGAAGTTTAAAAACCGGACAATTCTGGTGCCTATGGGATATCTGGATACCCTTTGAATGCCCTGGTGCCTGAAGGATATCTGAGCACTCATGGGATCCCATAGTGCGTGTGGGAGGTCTTGCTATGGTGGGATGTCTGGTTGCCCATGGGAATTCCTGGTGCCTAGGGGATGTCCTGGTGCCTGAGGGATGTCTGGGTACATGTATGGTATCCAAGGGCCTATGTGATGCCCTGGTGCCTGCATGATGTCCTGGAAACTGTGGGATGTTCAGGTGCCTAATGGCTATACATATGACTATGGGATGTCTTGGTATTTACAGGATATCTGGGTGCCTACTCTCTGCCTGTGTGTGTTGGTGATATCTGGGTACCTGCTGGAGGCCATGGTACCTGTAAGATTGAGGCCAAACTTCAGGTCTAGCCTCTTCATGCTTGGTCTCAGGATGGTATGGGTCAGGTGAATGTCCATCATCAGAGTACCTGCTGCCTCCAGGAACCATGGTAATGCCCATGATCTATGCTTCTGCGGCACTAGTTAGCTAGCTGGACCAAATTCCTAGATGTGTTTTGTTTTGCTTTGTTTTTGAAGGCACAGAGGCAGAAGGGTACAATAGGGAGGAATGAGAATAGGGTGTGATTGAGATACATTGTATGAAACTCAAATTATTAATAAAAGTATTACTAAAAAGTTTAAAAATGGAACAACACAATGGCAATGCACAGGCTGTTATGGACTCTCTGTGTATGCAAGAGTCAACAAAGAAATTTCAGCATAAAATTAAGGATAATACAAACATTGCGCTAGTCAAACAACTGAGATATTTATTTGGTCAATGATAGTTTGACATTCTAATCTAGTCTTCAAAATTCATGCCTTTCAAATTTTTTTTCACAGGAGATACCCTCATTGTTTACCTAAGCTGTATTCAAAAACTGAATATCTACTTATAAAGTGATAAGAAAATAAAATATCACTTATCATTATGAATTTTTGGTTAAAAACTTGGATGTTATACATTGATTTTATTATGATATGTAAATATAAAATATTGTGATTGCACTATATATAGACAAACTCACATGCAGCAAATATAGCAACCAGGCATTCCTAAGGCATATGCATATAAAAAGCATTTTATATACCTTCAGTTATTTGATATGCTTCTGAAAGCATATGGGAAGTTGAGAAGACTATGCAATGATTGAACATTTAGTAAGTATATTTATAATGTGTAGTAAGGACTAACAAATGGAGATGTCAAAGCTGTTCTTGTGTTATTCTATTAGTTAAAAATATCTGTTGCATTTATAATCCTGTAACACATGATTATGGTTTTTCAGATTGAACTAGTTAATACATAAATGGCTTAATAAATATAACTGTAGAATTTAAGGAAAATTTAAATGTGTTGAGTATAGAGATTGCTCAGGTGAAGAGCACTTGCTTCACTTCTAGAGTACCCATGCTTATTTCCCAGCCTTCATATCAGATGATTCACAATGAATTGTTACTCCATTTCCAGGTTATTTGCTGCCTTTGTCTGGACATCATGGGAATTTGAGGAATATTTAATCTTTCAATCCATCAGCATGGATGCTCTAGAATAGAAAGAATGTTAGTATAAACCTTTAATTCCAGTATTCAGAAGGCAGTAGTACTGCATACTTTTAATCCCAGCACTTGGAAGACAGGAAACAGAGATCAGAAGGAGTCAGAGTCAGACAGGAAGTGATGTCTGACACAAGTCAGAGTGAAGCACAGGCAAAGTGATGAATCATAGGAAGAGTTAGCAGAATAAGTCAGAGTGAGGACACATCCAACTCTTATGATAGAAAACAGTGTCTCAGCTCAGAAAGTCAAGTAGTATGAAGAAGGCAGAGGACAAGACACAGAGACAATGAAGTCAACTGACAGAGAATAAGACAGAGAAGCAGAGAGACTGCCTGAGGTACTATGGGACAGTGAGAGCTCAGAGGCAGTATGAAGCAGGAGTCAGAGACAGAATTAGGCAAGCAGTTTGAAGCAGTCTGACTCAGAGACACAGAGGCAACTAGGCAGAAGAAGCCAGTATCAGACAGGAAGAGTGAGGTAATTTGAAGCCAAGCAGAGCAATTTAGTCTGAGGCAGTCAGAGAACCAAACAACCAGAAGAGTCAGTTGAATTCAGAAGGAGCTTATCAGAGTGACTCAGTCAGCAGTAAGTATTGGAAGTTGATTAGATTATACAGAGGCTTAAATGTTCTAGGTTGTACAGAGGCTGAAACTTTCTAGTTCTGGGCTTCAGAGTAGATTACACAGAAGCCAAAAAAGCTCCAGGACTCATAGACTTGGATCTGTGATTAAATTAGGCAAAAGAATAAACAGTGTTTTACCCTGAATCAATGTCTACATCTGAATCTACATCTACAGGCATTGACACATATGTATCAAGTGCTCACATAGACATATATACATAAATAAAAATAAATACATTTAAAGGAATAGGAAAGAAAATATGAACCTTAGGCTATTGTCTCATATAAATCATATATGAAATACATTCACACTAGAGAAGCCTTAGGGAAGAGAATAGTTGACAGAGAAACTTCTGTATGGAACAGTGAAGGAAAAGTTAAAGTTTCTCATCTAATCCATAGAGACTTTACAACAACCCCTCCTTCAATTTTTTGAGAAAAGAGGTCTGTATGACTCCCAGGAATCCATCAAACTGCCAATTATGAGTTTATTGCTTGAAACTCTTGCTGAAAATACCCTAGGCTATATTTATCTTTAATAGTTGAAAAGTCAGGGTTAATGTAAGTGGCACGTCTGTACTATAATGATTTAGGTGCCATTTAATGCACTAAAATAGTAATTTATAAAATGGTCCCCTAGAGGCCTAAAATATTAATACATTTCTAGAAGGGCTTAAATTAATCCCAGGGTATAGCTAATAAAGTATGAGGGACTGTTTCATTGTTTCTATAAATTGTGCATACATTTAAATTTTGTTAACAATTTTAACAGAAAGCACCATTGTTAAGTGTTTTACTCTTGAATTTGATTTTTAAACATGTATTTCTAATGTGTTCTTTGTATTGCTAATGTTTTCAGACTTCATTTGCACATGCATTTCTCAAGCTAGCAATTTGTTAATACTGTTAAAATTAGGAAGAAAATTAATCATTCCTAGCTTTGTGTTCCTATTATAATTTTACAGAATAAATCCCTATAGTTCCATTAATAAAACTAGTTTAAAATTGCCACATGGAAGGTAAATTCTGACAGCGCTTTTTTGAGAAATTAAATGTAGAGTTGTTGAAGTATATGTAGTCTAAATTTTTTGATTGGTGTTAGTAATAGAGACAAATTCTAATCTTTTAGAAATGGAGTAATAGAACCTACTTTATTTTATATTATTTTATTTTACTTTAGTTTTTAAATTTATTTTTCTTCTCCTCTACAATTTTCCTACATTCCTACCCCAGTACTCCCTCCCCTCAATTCTACCAGGTTCCTTTCATCTCCCCTCTCCCCAAGATCAACCCTCATCCCCTTCCTGAGCTCTAGCAGAAAAAAAAAAAAACAGGCCTCCCAGAGGTACAAATCAGAGCTCAACAAAATAAAACAAGGCAAGGCACATGCCAGTACATCAAGACTGAATTACAGAATCTAGAGTAATAAAACCCTAAAATTTTGTAGAGTAATAGCTTTGTGTGAAAGCTAGGGTCTATATTCCAGAGGCTACATTCAGAGGCTTGTGTGTTCTGGATGGAATATAGACCCACCTTTAATCCAGTATTCAGAAAGCCTTGGTAGCAACCACCTTTAATCCAGTATTCAGAAGGTCCATGCCTTTAATCCCTGGGCGGGAGCAGTCAAAGCAGAAATAGGAAGCAAAACTCAGAAGCAGTCAGTGTTATGCAGAAAGTGAAGTCTGAGATGAGTCAGTGTGAATGACTCAGAGGAAGAGTTTGCAGAGTAATGACATTCCCAACTCCCATAAGAAAAGGTGGGCTCTCAACTCAGTAAAGGAGAGTTACATAGGAGTTAGAGTCATTCAGTTAACAGAGTCAGTTGAAGAGTTAGACAGAGTGAGTCAGTTGAAGGGTCAGTAAGAAGAATCAGTTGAAGAGTCAATTGAGAAGCAGGTTGAAGAGTCAATTGAAGGAGAAGAGTCAGAATTCAGAGTGACTCAGTCAGTAGTAGGTCTCAGAAGGCTAAGGCTGAAAGCCTTCCAGTCTGGGCTGGCAGTTTACATGTTCTAGATTCTATGAAGGCTGAAGCCTTCCAGTTCAAGAACTGAGACTAGATTGTAAGAAGGCCAAAATGCTCTGAGGCTCCAGGGCTTCAGTTTTAGAACCAGTGATTTATTTAGACAAAAGAATAAACTGTCCTCTGTCCTGAACCAACATTTACAATAGTCTAATCTACATTCACATCAATATCTACAACTATAACATTTAATAAATGTTTCATGCGTTCTGTGATATATAGGAATTTTTTAAATTATTCTGATTGTGCATAATAATCTACTTAGAGCAAAATATAATAATGAGTTAGAGACACTATAACAGAGACCTCAAGTGTACATTTATGAATAATGTTTTTTATGTTTTACTCTTATAAATCAGATATAAGATGGATTCAATTGTTTTTCTATGATATATCCTCCATGTCATCTATAGAGGCCATTTCTCAGCCTCTTGTCCTAATCTAAAGATGTTGGATTTGTGCTCCCAACTATGTAAAAATTGCTTTTTTCGAAAATTTCTCTATCATTGTGTAACTTTCTCCTGTAAATACACACATGGATTCATTTATTTTTATAATGTATACTATCTTATATAATTTCATTTAAAATAAACTCCCATGTCAGTTTGACTTACATATTTTATGGAGCTATAAAAATAGATTTGCCTTTTCTTGATAACCTTGATAATTCTTCTTGGTATTTCACTTTATCCATTTATTTGTTTCTGCTTTATCTATACTTGAAAAATATCTTAATGAATAGATATTATCTACCACAAATTCTAAAAAATACTCAATAGTTGAGAAAGGAGACAGTCATTTCCTGTGTGTGTGTTAGACAGAGGATCATTTATTTTCTATCATCCCTTCTGCATAGACTTGTACCACATACCACCAGCCTTATGTGTCTTCTGAGATCTTGAAAGGTGTCTCATAAGAATTGGAATATTGCAATTACAAAAGATGAATTATATTTCAAATACTTTATATCAATAAAATTTCTTAAAACTGATTTCACAAATCTCTGGTAACTGTTTAAATATGGAAACTAGGAAATTTAAATTTGCTTGGTTTGCATGCCTTCTCTTAGAGACTTCTGGGTTAGACTCTCTACTCTCTTTCCTCATTTGTACTTCATATCCCAGACATGAACAAATTACATATTATAATCTATAAAACAGTTTTATATTATTCTTTCACATTATGTTTGGTATTTTGTTTTGCAAATGTATCAATTTTATGTCCTTGACAAATAGTAATTACTCCCCAAATGCTAACCAAATTCATCTTGTTAATAATAAATAAGTATATATTTCATTAGTAAGCAATATAAGAAAATTATAAAAATGTTATTAATCATTTTGGTTTTTTTAATTAAGGAAAATTTTATGCTAATTCTTCATCTATTCCATCTATGTGTTTTTCATACTGTAATTTCTGGAAAATACCTCTTGCCTAATCTATTGCAATTTCATTCATTTTGTAATTATACATTAAGGATTTATGGCATGTCAGATATTATTTTACTGAAATAATATTAAACTGAAATAATTAATAATGACAAGACCTCTGGACTTATATATATATATAAGATAAAAAGATGAATGAATGATTCAGTTCATAATGTTTATAACATGATGAAATCAATAAAAGTGGGAGTCAGCTATAGATTGTGAGATTAAGGTAAAGATTGGTAATGAGGTGAAATTTTAATAGAGACATGTACTATAGAAAGTAAAAACTGCACAATGGAGAAGAAAAAAAGTGTAAATGAAAGACAGACTCTATAGGGATCCTCAATAATGAACAGGACTCATATGTGTGAAGGAGTAAAGAAAGTTACTTAAGGTTAGAATAAAGCCAGTGCACATAGGAGAGAGTAAATGATGCCCAGAAAACTGGATAGCCTCAAATTTTCTTTTTAAGTACCAGGCTGGTAGAAAAGGCAAACTGTTTTAGTATATCCCATTGGCACAATGAAAAGGAATTTAATTTTTAATGCATGTGCATTACATGATCTGATATAGATTTTTACATATATTACTTTTGCATAAATAATGGATTTTTCAGACAGTAGATGTAGTTAATGTCATTGCCACTTATTGGGTTATTGGCTGTTTAGTGTATATATATATACACACCATTATATATATATATATATATAATGGTATCTTGGTAAAACAAGTTGCAGTGTAGATGAATATAGAGATTGTGAATTTATACACCATTTCAAACTTTATCCTATATATAGCAAATGGAACATATTAACCAGTGTGCTACTTCACTAAAATATATTGCAATCCAGTATTCAAAGCACAACAAATATATGCATATTTACTCATCTTATTATCCAGGATTGCATTTCTGCTTAGAAGGAGAAAACTCTGATTTATTTGCATAAGACCATCCCCACACAACATTATGTTCTCTCTCTACCTCTCTGTCTCTCCCTCTCTCCCTCTTTCTCTCTGCATGTCTGTCTCAAAAAACAATATATTCAAAACCCAAATAAAAAAAAATCAAAAGAGGCAAACAAATAAAAATGTAGTCATTATTCTTTGCCATGCTCTGCTAGTATTTATATCCCAGGAGTATACTTAAAACTTACAATTTATGATTGAACTTCAGCATCACTCATTTGGTGAGTGACTTGGAGGACATGGAGTATGTAGGTATTTTCAGGAGGTATTTATTTTTCACAGTTCAGTTGGTTCACTAAGCTTAGATCCTTTTAAGTTTCAAGCTCTTTCTTAATATAGCTCATTCTTTAAACACTCCTACCTTCACTGCCCTTTACATCTCAATAAGTCCTTAGAACACTGGAATTTTCCATTTCTTCTCTGAATTCGATACTGATATTAGTGAGTCCTCAACTTTCTTCGTGTTTTTTGTTTTTCATGAAAGCAAATTACTGTTTTGTTTTGTTTTTCCAATATGGTGGTTCCCTCCTTGATGATACAAAGTTTATGACCACTCCAAGAGTAGAAAAACTGTCAGAACTCTGCATTTAGTTGAAATTTGGAGTATGCCACTTTTATTCCATACTTAAATTTAAGATCCTAATTTCTAAGTTACTATCCTTTGTTTAGTTCTATTTTTCTCAACTGGAGTAACATAAGCCATCTCCTTTAAAAGTCAGAAAGGGTAGATTGAACAATATTTACTAGTAAAAGCAGCAAAGCATATGTATGCAGCATACACTGGATAATGCTTCCAATTTTTTCTGCGACTTTGGGGCTCTCTTGTTTCAAACTAATTTTCACATACACAAGATGGAGTGTTTCGTGTATGCTATCTTGCCTTTCAAGGTACCTTCTCTTTTGTCCCACAGCTTGTATATTCCCTTTAGCGATACTGATAATTTCAATAATATTATCTGTTCCATATGCATTTGCTGTGTGAGCATGTTTGAAATTCCTCATTCTCCTTTCTTACTAAAAACTTTTCTGCTTCACTTTTTCCATTCTCCCACTTTAGTCCTGAGTTAGCATCGTGGGCAGTAACAGTGGCATAGTGTTAAGGATATTCTTTGTTGGATATTCTGTCCACTAAAAATTAATTCCATCACATTTATAATTTATTCATTAGAGTTCTCTTACAGAGTAAAATGAAGCAAGATTATTTATCAGAATGTACCATAAACTACATCTAGTCTAGTTCTAGAATCTGTGCTCCCCCATGAAGCTGCATGAATTGAGCCTTCATAGTCCGGATTTCTCTAACCATTTTGAACTTCACCATTCACATTAGAATGACTTATTAAGATCTTACTTTCCCAGTCTAAAGTTAAACATTCTTTCATGTTTCCTATAAACCAGCTTCAAAGACGAATAACCAGATGATCAGATCTATCATTGCAGAGATCCCTCTGCTCAGTATTTGATGTAAATTTATGGACTTCAACTTCACTAATTTGCTGAGTGGAGAATTGAATGTTCTCCACAGACTCATCTCTCTCCAACCCACGTGTTCTCTTATTTCTACCCTGTTGTCTGGAAGGATATGTTACTATAGGATTTATCAGGGGACATTTGGTTTCCACAGTTTACCTGCTCTCCTAAACTGAATTCCTTTCAAGTTTTGAACTCTTCTAAAACTAGCTCCATGGTTCTGAATACCCCAACTTCACAGCCTTCACGTGGTAACAATTTTCTGAATTAGGAACTTTTCTTATTGCTACATCACAGAAACTTGAATGAAACAACTTAAGAAAAGGAAGGTTTATCTGTAGTCTTTCATGGTGATGAAGGATTGGTGGTAACTCATATTGCACCGGTCAACAGGAAATAGAGGGCAGACAGGAAGTCATATTGACTTCAAAGCCAGTTTCCAGTGACCCACCTTCTCCAAGGAGGCTGTACCTCATAAACTTTCCAAAATAGTGCCACCTATGCAGTCTGTTTAAATGGTTTGAAACCTAAAATAATGAATAATGTGGAAATACAATATAAAGTTATTAATTGCTCAACAATATAATAGATTCAAATAAATGCTTTAGGGTAATTTTAATTATGCTGTGATCATCAATAGCATATGTAAACAAATGTGGATTACCTGGGTTACTGGTTGCCTAAGCTATGCATTATAGCTTGTCCCTGAGCTGTAAGTATATGCAATATATTATGTACAAAATGATGACCATAGTAGTAAATCAATGATAATTGTTTGTGTTTTTGAACATATGTAATCGTATAGTGAGTATACTAAAAATATAATTGTATTCAAATGTTTCAACTGCATTGTAATCTTATGTTAGAGAACACTAACTAATGTCTCTGTGGGCCATCAATGAACAATTTGTATTTATACATCACTTGACAGAAAATATATATAAATAAATTTATTTTGAAGTTAAATATTTCTTTTTAATAAAAATCCCACAGGATCCCCACTATAACCATGCTCACAGCTCTTGCTTACAAATGCAAAAGATGTAATGATTATTAATTTATTAAACTTTTGAAGAGGAATGAAACTTTTTTGAGGCCTCTACAAATGAGTTAATGAAAATAATTATTTTTATTATTTTTAGTAAGATGTAAAGGAAAAGTTGAAGCAAAACTGTTTGAAGATGTTAACTATGGATAATGATACAGTTTCCAAAATGTCTTATTTTGTAAATAAACATTACATACCTCCATTGAATAAAAACTTTTCCTTTTATCCTTGAAAAGTATCTTTAAACTTTTGATGATTCAAATCAATAACAGAAATTTCTGAAATTAAAATTTGAATAGCAAACAAAAATCAAGTCACAATTATGGTAAAGGTAAACTATTAACTTTCTTGTCCCAAAGCAAATATTTTCTTTGATCTATGTCAGTAAATGTTATCAAGAATTTCAAACATTTAATGAATAATTCATGGTAATTAAATGTCAGTTTGGAGAATATATATTAATAATTAGCATTTTCTCAACAATTCTCCAATTGAGGAAAATTTAATGTTTGTAAATGTCCCTTTAACCCTTAACATTTTGATATTTTTGGTTAGTTTTTTAAATGAGATCCTGTGTTTGCATAATAATGATGCTTCATCAGTTATACCACATTAATATCTTTTAATATAGAAATCAGTTTAATAGCTAGCTAACTGGTAAGAGAATTCTGTCCTACTGCATGCCCTACTGTCACTGCAGCTCAACGGTAAAACATGAATGCATTACATACATACACATATGCACATTTACACACTCTTATAGATTTATGCCATTGATTGTTCTTGTTGTTTTATTCATATTCATTTTATTAGTTTAGCAACATAAAATTTAGATAACTTTCACTTAATACTACTAATCCATACTAATACTTTTCAATAATTCTGTCAAAATAATGGAACAATATATGACAGTGTCTTAACATTCACTAATCAGTGTGTTTGGATTTTTTTTTGTTTATTGGTGCTTTTATTGTTTGCTTATTTTTCTCTGTGACACATTTTTGATGAAAATATTTTGAAAGGAGGAAAGATTTATTTTGACTCAGTCTCAGAATCTGACTGAGTCTGTGGTCATCAACTCTGAGGATTCATGCTGTTGTGACCTAGAAAACCTTGGCAGAAGCCAAATTGAAGCAAAAATTATCTCTGAATGGCTGCCTTGAAGCAGAGAGCCAGAGCTTGGAAAATGCGTTTTTCATACGTACATGCTTGTACTGTGAGCACATGCTTGTGTTTACATCGGTGTAATGCACATATGTGCAAGAGCACAATCACAGTTGTATAGAAGTTGACATCAGGTTTCTCCCTCCATTGACCTCTACTTTATCTATTGAGACAGGGTTTCTTGCAGAACCCAGACTTCAAAGATACATCATATCTAGGGAGACATCTTACACTATGAATCCCCTATCTTCTCTCCTGAGTTTGCCAGCTCCTTCCAACATTCACATTTATGTATTTTGTTAGTCTTGTTTTTCTTGCTGGCATTGACAAACACTGTATCTACTAATCCATCTCCATAGCTACAGGATATAGTTTTTCCTGTCTATGAAGAATGTCCTTATAGCCCCTGTGACTTACTCCTTTCAATAAGGTCCCAGTGTCAAAAAAATTTCCAACTCCCTGATAATGTATGAATTTATAAGTCTATCATTGAAGTAATCCACTAATTAATATAGAAATTTCTTGACTTTTTCATTTCTACATCATTGAATTTATTACCTGGACACATAGCTTTCAACCAATTCAAGGTATTTCATATTAATCATCAAGGAAAACAAATTATTTACATGTTAATGTAATGTAACTTTTCCTATCCCATAACTAATACATTTAGTGATGCTACCATGTGAAAATCCTAAGTTTTATACCCCTGCTTCATGGGTTCCTTATAGAGCACGGTAACCTTCCATTGCCATGCTAGAAATTACTAACTGTTCAAATTTAGCTACTTTCTTAGGCCATATATGAAATATTAGTCATATCTTATTATGTTGTGTGCATGACATATGTCATACGTACTTGAAATACGGGTCACAAAATAACTGTTGAAAGATCTTACCTGTGAATAATAGCCTTGAGTAAAAACTGGAGTCATATGTTCCTTTAATGGTTATAGATGACTGAATGTGTAAAACATCAAAAGCAAACTTTGTTCATAGGGAGTTCAACTCGGAGCTAAGGAAATGAGTACACTCACAATGGGATAATGGAATAAGATACTCCAGATGGATGAAACTAGACAGTAGGATTTGCCGTATTTATATGAAAAAGGTACATGTTATGTGAACACAGTAAAAAGAAATAATGTAGGGTAATATATATTGATAGAGTCAATAAGTCAGCAATAGGAAAATATTTTAACAAATTTGCATGTTCTATATATATAATATAAAGTGATAACAGATACAAGAGATGAGATGAACTCTAATACAGTAATAGTGAATAATGCTATCTTTATAATCTCAACAATGACCTGTTCATCCACATCAAAAATCAATAATGAAGAACATTGATAAATTGAACCTTGACCCAAATGTATCTATCAGATATTTCTAGAACCATTTCACCTAAGAGCTTCGTATTATATATTAACATAATCCACACATGGAACATTTTCCAGGATAGATCAATAAGATAAGAACGGATTGATTTCCAAAGCCTTTAAAAGGCAAGAATCTTTTGAAGTACCACTTCTAACAACAATGCATCAAAGCTGGACATAGATATTTAAACAAGTACAAATCAAAAAAGTAATTAAACATTTGTTGAAGCATAGTAAATTTAAGAAACAACTTATAAAAATCCTAGTAACAAAGAGGCCAAAGCAGTACTAAGTAGTTGCACTATCAATACTTAATTCTAAAAGTAATTATAGAAATATAGGCATTTGCTTGTGCATAACCCCAAAGCAGTACTAAGTTATTGTATGAACAACACCTGAATATAAAAATAATTAGAGAAATATAGGAGTTTAAGTAAGAATGTCCTCAATAGAGTCTCTTATTTAACCCATGGGCCCTAGTTGGGGGCACTATTTTGGGAAGTTTAATAGATGTGGACTTGTTGGAAGAAGTATGTGATTATTGGCAGGTCTTCAGAATTTAAAGAGACAATCCATTTCCAGTTGACTTCTCTATTTTATGGCTGTGGTTTAAAAAGTGACCCTTCAGCTTCTGGCTCCTGCCAGCATGCCTGCTGCTTGCTGCTGTGCATCCCATCATGATATATCCCTAGCCTCCTGGAAACATAAGTCCAAATAAATCTTTTCTTTTATAACTTGCTTTGGTCATAGTGTTATATCACGGCTGTAGAAAATTAACTAGTATAACATGTTACACAGAAGTGTTACAGTATGTAAAAGATTTGTTAAAATAATAAGAATATCAATAACATACGTACATGAAAAAGTTTTTGAATATCAGGCCAACTCTAGGAAAGAATTCTGCTATGTATTGGAGAAGACAAGTGATTCTAGTGGAAACCAAATTGTCCTTTCATGCTGAGTTTCTCTGACCTGGTTAAGAGACATCTGTCATGAGTGAGCTGGCCAATGGATATCAGCATATGCCACTTTCAAACTGGGTGTACACTGCCAGGATTGGTACTGGTTGTGCTTATCTTTGCCAGCATTATGTGAAACACATACTTGTTTCTCTTTGCAGTTGCCAGTCTCCAACCCACTTTGAGCCAGATTTTGAACAGATTCCCCCTGGACTGCTACCCTGTCTGGCTTTACATCCTTTACGATCCTCTTATCAATTCTTACCATCCCTGCCAGAAGCACAATGAGAAATGGAATGAGTAACTTTGGATATGCTAAGCATTCTTTTATAGTCTCATTGCTTTAAATCAACTCTATTTAAAATGGAATAACTTACCTCAAAATTTGACATAAAATTGAGATCACAGGAAAGCTAATTTTCCCCTTCCTTTTGTCAGATGGCTCAGTTTAAAAAAATGCATCCAGTTTATTCTAAATTCTAGAAAAGTTTTTGCTTGGAAATTGTAAGGCATCAAGTGCAGAAAAGAAATATGTAAACTAAAAAGCAAAACATTAAACATATCAAATCATGAAGAAATTACTGACCATTTCTGTATATAAGAAATCATAATATTCTACTGTGTCTAAATGTTCCATATCTAGGTACTATTGTACATATGTTATAAGTTCCAAAATGGAGAGAGAAGAAAATACTAGAACAATTCTTGTGCCAAATCAGCAAGAACATCTAATAGCCAAACCTCCTCTCTGCTTTAGGTGGAAGATAAAATGAAAATTTAATAGAAAAAAATCTAATCAATGGTTAACAAATCAGTGAGACAGTTATAAAATTTGTATACTTTTTAACTTATTTGTTTGCTGTCAGAAAATTTTCCATCTCAATTCTTTAATGGAGGAGATAAGAGAAATATTTCAAAGTATTGGGAGTTCTGTATGGTAGTTATATAAATTGTTAGTGGCAATTTCCCTATTTTAGAAGTATAATTAATTTTGAGATGGTTATTCCTAGTCATTGGGCAAGACTTTAAGACTTAAAATCAAACATTCTACTGTAATGAAAGCAAGAGCAGCTCAAATGAATAGTTTGATTTAAGGTTGAAAGCAAGTGATTATCTCAATAAATCGTGTCTAAGTAATTTATGCTGCTCAAGATTCATTTTGCATTAAGTCTGAATACAGGTTAAAATACATGAATCTGTTTCATAATAATGAATGTCAATATTTAATCAATAAGGAACTATATAATTAAAAATTTAAGGAGAACACCATTATTCTGTACTTCCTGGGAAATCTAATTAAAAGTTACCAAGAAATGAGAAATTTGTTTTGTAGACATTGTCATAAATATTATAAAATTAACAATTAAGGAATACTCTAATAATTGAAATGTGGAAAAGCATAGTCCATCACCTGTTTTTATATTGATCTTGTTTTCATATTCAGAGAAAATCAGTTGGATTAGATGCCAGAGAAGCTGAAGTGAGATCAAAATACGTGCGTGTAGACATTTCTCCAAAATCTATTCCCAAAGAGTTATGTACATTTATCAGTCAGAAGGGTAAATGTTTACATTCTGTTTTTATATTAAGGTTTATGCCTATAGCCAAATTCCTAGCATGCTTATATTCTTAGAACATAGACATTTGACAGGAGGGTGTAATACATGATGACAGCTCACATCATTTTGTATCTAATACCATGGCGTTCAGAACTATCTTAGAGTTTTTGTCAAATACTTCATTGCATTAGTATTTTTAAGGTGATAATATACTTGCATGGTGACTATCTCTACCAGACCCTTATGTAAAAGAAAGATGAGTAGGGATGATTCATACTGTCAATAGTTAAAATACACTCTGGAAATGAACTTGTACTGCCTATTCATGCTGCTTCTCTCAGGCCATCTCTGTGAATATACAGTCATTGAATCATAGGTAACATATTCTCAATGCAAATTAGTCACAGCAAAGAACATTCTGATCATGATGCAGAGAGTTCAGTTGTCACCTGTCAACAGCTGTTATGCAGCAACTTTAATAACGATCCTTCAAAGAAACAGGTAAACCACTTTCTTGAAACCCATACAATTCAAATTGTAGAATTGTATGGTACAATCTCAGCACCCATGTTGAGACAACAGGTCATGCTCTGGCTTTCTTCCCAGTCACTAGAATATCTGAGTCTGGAACCTAACAGACAGGTTATAGATTCTTGTGTTCATCATTACTAATGTTACAGAATTCTAGGTTCCCATCTATGCAATAGTACAGCTTACGAAATGAGAGATTCTCTGTGCTAGAGAGGAATACTTTAGTAAGAAAATGTAGCAGCATTCTCACATGTGAATCACACACACACACACACCAGTGGTCAGATCCAAACACATGGTCTCCTATCCTAAGCTAGTAAGCTTGCATAGGCAGTTATGGATACAGGAACACTGAAATAAAGACCAGTAGTCCTTAGACTTGGAATAGAAACAGAGTACAAAGGGAAGAAAATCAGAAAACTGATTGATACATTGTAATTGGGCTTGTGCCTATTGTTCAAGTATTTCATAGACTAACAGAATTGCTGCTGTAATCTCCCTAAAAGTGCTGCATGTATTTAATTCTAGCACAAGAAAGGACAAAACGGGGGGTAAATGAGTTTAATCTGGTCTACATAGGGAGTTGCAGGACAGTCATGTTACATAGTGATATCTTTATATATATGTGTGTGTGTGTGTGTGTGTGTGTGTGTGTCTGTATACCATAAAACAAAATGACAAAAATACATCATTGGGTAGTTGTGTCATATTAATAACTTGAAGTGTAACTGGAATCATTTTTGTTGATGAACAGCAAATCCACAATACTGATCATAGTCTTATAGAAGTCCACAAATTGTAGCATGAATCAGAAACTACAAAATGTACCAGTCCATCAAAGATGTTGCAAATACAACATGGAAAGCAACATGACCTAAAGTGGCCTGATAGAAAACGAGAAAGATAATTCTACATAGTGACCTTGATAAAATAAAAAGTCACTGAAGTCACCACATAGGCAGATGATGGTTGTTATTAGATCCTGCCCTGCACTACTTCAAACAACTTGACCTGAAACACCCACCAAAATTTGACTGAAACTACTGAAGAAAATGGGAATCTCATGATTTTTCACCAATGTACAAATTACAACTATTACATAAATCTATACATTATCTAAAAAATTCTATAATTAGCTGCATTATTGATTTACATTTTAAATGAAAATTTTTCCAATATATTTTGAATATGATTTTCCCTTCTTGATTTTCTCTTTGTTATTTCCAACCTCCCCACCTACCCAATTCCATGACTTATTTCTCTCTATTTAGAAAATAGTCAGGCAAAATAAAAAAGGAAACAAACCAGAATTTTTAAAACACAGACAGAGAAAAATTACAAGAAACACACACAAAGAGAGAGAGAAATAGAAAGATGGAGACAGAGGCAAACAGAGAAACAGGCAGTCACGCAAACACACACAAAAATAAACATCATATTAAACACAAAATTGGAAAATCATAATATACAAGCAAAATATACGTAAGATTAAAACAGTCCATGCAAATTAATGTGAGACAAAAAATATCTACAAAAATCACCGCTGAGTTAATTTTGTCTTGGCCATCTCCTGCTCATCATGGGGCCTATAGCCTTAAGTATAGTTTATATATTTAGTAAGACTCCATTGGATAAAACTGTTTTGTTTTTTTTTTTCTTTGCAAGTGGTTGTCAATTGAAGATAACTTCTTGGTTAGGAATAGGAGGTCATCTCTACCTTTCCCTCTCATCTCTGGGACCCAGTCTGGGTTGAACCTGCATATACCCTGTGCATGTTGCCATAGTCGCTATGAATTTATATGTCAGTTAATCTGTTGCATCTGTAAGACACTGTTTCATTCATCCTTTTTAGCTCTTCAATTTTTCATAGAAACAGAACACTAGATTCAGACATGAAGGAAACAAAATAATAAAACATGGTGTTGTCTATTATTATGAATTAATGATAGCAAAACCATTGGAATTTTGTATAATAAATATTTAAGATGAGATGACTCAAATAGACAAATATTTCTAAGTAACAAGTGTCATTTTATTTTTATTAATCAAAATATTTTCCAGAGAAAATATGTTGCATGGATATTGTCACTTATTGTAGAAAATTATTTTTAAATATTAGCTAATACAGTCTTCATTGTGTCTGTAGGGACACAGCAGGACATTGCTTCCTTTTCCTAACTGAGGTACTAGAACTTGGTTACAACAATTCAAATTGTAGAAAATATTTGATATAGTTGTGAAATCCAACAGTTAAACTCACCTTTTTAAATTCAGCATCATTATGTTTGCAATTTTACTAAATCCATTGCTCAGTCAGTATTATTGTGTTGTCATGGGAAATCACTAAGGACATTTATAAGGTAGTGTGATATTCTTTGTCAAGTAAATTCTGTCAAACTATCATCATAAAAGGATTTTTAATAACAAGCAACAAATAATTAAATCATGGTTAACTTTGTGACTTAATATTTGTTCATTTTTGATATAAGTGTAAACAGACTTAGTTTTCAAAAATAAATATAACTACTATGAGTTTTTGTAGTGCATAAAAAAATAGAGTAAAATATATGAACCAAGAAACACATCTATATCAGACACACGTTGTCATTTTTTTTTTTGTCTTTTTTTTTTTTTTTCCTAAACAGAGTTTCTCTGTTGTACCTCTGCCTGTCCTGGAACTCACTCTGGAGACCAGGCTGGCCTTGACCTCAGAGATCTGCCTGCTTCTGCCTTCCAAGTGCTGGGATTAAAGGCTGGAGCTGGCATCACTCAGCCTCATGTTGTCATTTTCAAAACCCACAATCATTGTTGGAGGAAGAGTGAGATTTCATTTCCTGGTTTTACCTGAGAAAAAATTACACGGAATATTTTTGAATGGAGTAAATTTCTTGTTTTATTTTGCCTAGCTTCCCATTGTTTTATTTTATCATGTAAAATTCTGACATGAGAATCCCTTACTCTTTGGTTATGCAGCTATCTATAGCTGATCATCATCTCTCTGAAGTACAAAGGTATTTCCAAAACATGAAACTGATTATAGCAAATACATTTTTGTATAATTTGAACTTCAGGTTATTTTTCTATTTTTAGCCTTTTTAATAAGTACTGGAATTTTCTTAAATTTATTCAGATTGGATTAATAGTAATCATAGACTCTAATAGATAAAAACCAAAAGAGAAAAGGTAGATTTTTCACCTAAGATGCCTAAAAATTGAATACTATACATTGATTATAATCTGTATGAACTTCATTATCTCCAACTTAAAATGATTTCTAAAAGTTTTTCAAACTACTTCTGCTTTTACAGATGCATTAGAATTCAAATGATTTTTGTATATGAAAATTCTCTATATATACAATAAATATTAATTTAAAATGCCATTATTTTATATAAGTTGTTTGTTTAATTACAGCTCTTATTTTGTTAAAATATTTTTCTTGCCTAATTATGTTTACGCAAGAAAATTTCAATTTATGTTAGCTATTCTTTGAAAATTAGTTCAATAGGAGCATTTAATCTTTTGTCATATAATGTAATCATAATAGCACATATATTATAACTATAATTTAGTAAAAAATTTTAAAAACTTAAGTTATGTTACCTTTATTTGCTAAATCTTTCTCTATAACAGAAACAATGATTGATGGATGGCTTGAATCACATTCCCTGTGAAGCATCTCTACCGAGCAAAGTTACAGGACATGAGCATCTTAAGTGTAATAATGGGTAGAATGATGATTTATCATATCACGACCAAAGGACAAATCTATGTCTGCAATATAATTGTTGTGAATTGTTGTAAATTAAAATAACGTTTAAATTTGACAATCATATTCAGTTATTTCTAGTTAATTCTGAGAGTGCAGAAAAATTTAACCCTACTTCATACAACAGCACCTATAGTTCTGATTACATGTGCATGCAGTTGAAAGCTGATTCAAGAATCATAACTTCTAATGAAGAAGTAACTTAGTAGACACACTTTGCTTACACTTGTGTGTAAGAGATTTGAAGAGGCTTTCTGTCTGTATTTTATTCATTTGTAATATTATCATGCAATTGGTACAAAAGTGTGCTTAAAGTGCCTCAGAAAATATGAGGTGATAGTTATTGTAAATCTGCATGTCAGTTGACCAAATTAAATAAGAATACTTGTGATTTAAAGACTGTTTTCCACATTAATGGTCTGTTTCTAAAAACAAGAGGAAATTCATGTAACACTGCTATACTATGCAAAGTCTCAGAAGACCCAACATCAATAGTGCAGAGATTCTATTATCTAATACAGATATTTTTCAAATACCATCAGTTTTTTCTCAAAGTATCCTTATTTTTATGTTTTGTCCAGATTCAAATGTAGAAAAGAACATTATATTTAGTTTGCTTCTTCATTTATTTTCTTTAGTTTAGAACGGTTTCTCATATTTTCAGAGTGATGTAGAACCATGACAACATGAAAATTACACTCAGGTTATTTTGTAGAATTGTTGGACAGTTACCTGTGACATTTCTCTCTGGATAGTTCTGATGTACTTCATGACTCTATTATATGCATATTACTGTGTTTCATTAGAAATTTTGGAGAAGCGACCCTTCTATAGTATGCCGCTGTGGGAGGTGATGGGATAGCATTTTAGAAAATACTTGTTTAAAGTTTATTTTATTTTGCCATTGTTCTTGTGACAACAGCATTCTGTGCAGTGAGTGGGATATATTACTAAGCCAATATAGATGCCACATTTAGTTTTCTTTATTTTTTTATTATTCCAAATGTATATTTGAAATTAACACTTTGTAAATGTGTAGTAATTCAGTACTCATTGAACTTGGCAATACCATATCCTTCTTTTCTGTCTGCTTTACCTATGTAAGAATAATACAATAATATTTTAGAAGAAAGAAAAACATATCTTCCCACATGGCTACACCTAAAATTTCTTTTCCTTTCATTCCTTTGCCCACATGTCTTCTAAATGTGATTTGCTTTCACAAAGGTCAATTCACTAAAAGATGTATAAACATTCCTTACTTAGTCGTCACTAGTTGAGGAAAAAATAGAGATATATAAAACCATTCTGAATCCTCAAGATAAATCTCAGATAGTCTGATGTTGTAAGAAATGTGATTTTTCTCTGACTTTAGTCTAAGAAATGTGATTTCCTTTGAATGTGTAAGTAGAAAAGTATTCTGTTTCCTTGAGTTATTTTATCTCTGGGTAGTACAGCATCTCATTGAGCGGTTCTACAAATCACTAATTTGATCAAAGTGGACCTGTTTCAAGAAAGTCATTTCTTTATTATCTTTAACAAAATCCTGTAGCAGCCCTGAGGTGATGTAAGTTGGCTTCTGAGCTTACCCCTAGCAACAGTCTTTTAATTAGTTTACTCTCATTGTATAAAGCAGGGCATGAGTATAGCACTGGATTGTACACAAAGTTCTAACTTTTTGAAATGTAGATATACATAATTAATCCAAAACTTACTTTCAGTTTGGGAAAGTTATGATATCACAGCCTTTCTACCATTTAATGTTCCTGAGACTATATGAGGATCATTGGAAAATAATCAATTAGTTCATTTTCCATAAATGAATCACTTCAATATACATCCAATATAAAATACACAGTTTCATCCCTAGAGAATATATTCCTGGGATGTCATAAGATGCATTTGCCTACTAGGAAGAGAAGTGAAGCTTACAAATAAGATGTTGAGGAATTAATAGTACCTCTACCATTATGATGTATGATCTCTAAATTTCTTTCATTTCATATTTTTATATTTTCCTGTTCCACAAATTCATCTCTGATATATATATATATATATATATATATATATATATATATATATATATATATATATATATTTCATAATCAAGCCATTTAATATCTTTGTAAATGTATATATCATTTGCCTACCAGAACTCAGAACTCAATAATTTACCAACTTACTATGACATGATAAATGTTGTTGAAATTTCTATTTCTAGATCATTCAAGTTGAATATATGTGGTTCATCTACTATACAATTTGTGCTTAATAAAACTTACCTGGTATCTGTTTACTTTTTTCACAGTACTACCTTCATCCACATGTCACCCACCTCACTAAAAAGTTTTATGTTTACTGGCTGACTTTAGCTGATGACTTACTCCCATACATTTCAAAGTAATTTCCTGGAAATTAGCAATTTTTGCACTACAGCTTCAACATGGGATCAGGGCAAAACTAATCTCTACCTGACATGCCATTATTGTTTGCAGCTTTTCTCCTGACCTATATAGTTTTACTATTTTTTTTCCTTTTCCTAAAAGTGTTTTCTTGATATTGTTTTTGAAAAAAACAAGCCTATCACAGACTACTTTTAGAATACTTGGTTTAAGGCAATGCTTATCAGTAGTCATCCTAGGAATATGTCCTTGGGGTTGTAAATTCTTAATGGGAAGACCTAATCACTGATTTGAAGTGTAATGTTGACAGTTGTATTGCAAAGTAATTGCTAAGGCTTCAACTATGATGGACATGAATGAGATAAATTAAGAATCTGCACTAGCCATGTGTTGTTCTCAGTGACTTAGAGAAGCATGGGAGATCTCAGTCATAATAATAGTAAAGCTTGATGCCATTGCTGTATGCTTGTAATTAATTGACCTGAGAGAGTGAGAGGCTCAGATCTATTAATCAACAATTAAAAGAAATTTGTAGAAATTAGAACTTCATGCCACCTTTTTCCAAGAACATTATTTCCTACAGTTTGTAGGTTAAAACTTAGACATTAAGAATAAGATTTAATTGTAAAACATAGTAGAAATTGAAAGAAGACTAAAGGACATCTACTATTTTAGAATCACTGAAATGGGAGTACAAGAAATGAGACAAGAGTTTTTCAATGGGACTATATAAGGATAGATGAAAAACAAACAACAACCTTGAAATGGAGATTTGTCCATCACTAGAAATATTTACTGCTCTGGTGGTGGTGGGACCTAGGAGAATGGACCAATAAACAAGATCGACTAAAGTCTCATGCAATAACCAACTTTATTCAGAGCATCCTACCACTTATCCTCTGACAGTTAAGAGGAGTTACATAAGTAAAGTGTCTAATCACAAGGACTGGCCACACATGGTGGGCAAGCCACATGTGGTGGACAAGCTGAAAGCAGAAAAAATATGTTTTTCTTTCTTTTCCATAGAGGCATATAACAAATAACAAGAGCCAGTTGTAATTTGTAATATTAATTAAACTCACTCTCATCTGTTATACTTTGGTGCACAGAAAACACATTCCAAGAACAATTTTATGGTTTTGAATAAACCAATGTCACAAAATCCTTGTGTTGTTTTCTTGCAGTTTTTCACAAGCGCTAAGAATTTGCCTCACATAACTCCATTCTTTGACAATGTTCTGACAAGAAGAATGTGGCACCCCTTTGTTTAAAGGTTAAGAAGAAGCCTCAATTAATATACTTTATAGGAAAGATTGTGCTTCTTTTATTTTTAATTTACCCAATCTTATATTCCTGCCATAACAGCAATAAATTTGTCCATGGGACAATATAAAGCAAGACTGTAGTTTTCTTAAAGTAGAAATTTGGAATGGAAGAGATGCTGAACATGTTAAATACACTGTCAGGAATATAGGGAGTGCATCAAGATTTCAAGTAATCTGGGTGTGCTTACATACATGCATGCTCACCTATGTATGTGTCTACATTTTGATACTGAGTAATAAATTTTGACCATATTTGACTATTTTCCTATAATTAGGAATTCATATTTTGGTAAGGCCCCCAGAATGTATTCTGACAAGCTCGTGTAATGAAAACTGAAAAAACTAACATTGCAATGCTCAACACTTAATGAAGTGAACCTTCAGAATAACTTTGTGAAAGAGTAGGTGAAGTGAACATAGTCACATAGAAGTGAAGATATAAGACCACATTAATGATTTGTGTTCCTAGAAAAGGCTAGTATGACAGATTCTTCATGATGATTACAATTGCAGTTGAGTATGGAAAGCAATTAAGTCACATGAAGAGTTCTGTGGTAGATGTCCACTATAGGCAGAGAATAAAGATAAGAGGTGCCACTCCAGAGTTTAGCTCCCACATACCACTTATGACAATATAATCTTTACACAGTAGCAGCCAGAGAAAGTCTCTTCAGTCACAAGCTATGAACTAGGTACTATTCATTGTATGGACAGCTAAAGAAAAATGCAGTAAGAGATAGCTAATGTAGCCTTAATATTTAAAGTTGTTACTGGCTTTGTTTGTTTATTTCTTGTTATGTTCTTAATTAAATTCCAGGCTTTTCTGATTTGTAAAGTTTCCATTGAGAATTCACCCAGGGGTTCCTTTGTATGTGACATATTTTTTTTCTCTTTGTACCATATCCTCCTGTGCTTCAATGGTCTAATTCCTCTAGTTTGTCTCTGAATCCTGATATTATATATTCTGCTTATACATTATATTTTTGAGACTTTCCACATGTTTTCTAATTGTGTTATAAAATTTTATAAAGTTTTATCCTCATTTCTGTTGGAGTTCTCTACAATTTATTTATTTATTTATTTATTTATTTATTTATTTATTTATTTATTTATTTATTTATGTATGTTCTTATATCCTGGAGCATCTGTCATTTTATTCAGCCTGATGTTTGTGTCTCATTGGGAAAATCACTCAAATGTTTATTTTCTTTAAATTCATTGAGCTGTTGCTTTGATTTCATTAATCCCTTAAATTTCTTAATTAAGTTTATGATTCCATTACATTCTGTATCTTGTGGTCCATTTACATAATTCATGAGGAAAGTTCTTCCAAGGGACAGATGAATAGGATAAAACATACTGCCTTGATCTTTTATACTGTTTTTCTGAGACCTGTACCTTCTTTATTGGTTTTGTGTCTTAATGTGCAACATGGAGGTTCAGAAAGGCACAGGTGGGGCTCATCAGACTAGATGAGGGCCCTGGTCCTCACACCTGAAATGGGTTTAAGAATTGGGGAGATTTCAGGCAGCATAGAGTCAGGGTGACTACTCAGGTTGAACCACAGAAGAGAATGCATGGCTTTGGTAGGACTGGAGGATACATGGAGGTAGGCTGCTCCAGCTATATTACAGTTGGGAAGTACTATGTCACGAAGGCCAGGTAAGTCACCTGTGTTGCTGTGGCATGTGGATGGGATAGTGTTAGAGATGCCTCTCTTTTATGTTTTCTAAATTTTCCATTTTTCATACGACATGTTTTTATCATGTTATTTCCCCTCTCCCAACTCCTCCAAGATACCCTCCTCCATCCCAATCCAACTTCATGTTCTTTCTCTCACATGAAAAGAAAAACCAAAAGTTGGAGATCTCTAAAATAGAGTTTGGAGCCTAGTTATCCTGGGTACGGGGCCCAGTGGCTAGTGAGCTGCTAACAGTGTTGGTCAGTGGGTAGTTCGTCTAATGAACTGGCACTATTCTTCGCCAGAACTTCTGGTTGGAACTCCACGTTCAGACTTCAGTCAGTCCTAGATCAGCGTAGTGAATAGCGTGGCTGATAGACTAAATCTGGAGGAGTCTTAAGCAGGGTTTGGTTTCTGGCTGCATAAACTTTGGGGCCCAGCTGCGGGTGTGATCGGACCACAGCCAGAGAAATGTTAAACTAAATCTAGTTTGCATTATGACGCATACATGAACTTATGGGATTTAAATTAGAAATGTCACTCTATAGGTTTCAGTGTTTGAACACTGGTTCTTAAATTGGTGATGCTGATTGGGGGTGGGGATGGGGGTAAGTTTGATTCAAAAAAGAAACACATAACTGGGGACAGACTTTGTTTATAGTCTTGAAGCCCCTTCAGTTAGCATTCTCAGCTTCCTTTTTGTGTTCCATGATATGATCTCTTACTTTCCTTTTCCTGCTGCCATGCCTGCTACTTGCTGTCATGCTTCTGCACCATAATAACTGTTATCCTTCTTGAACCATGAGCCAAACTCAGCTCTCCTCTTCCCTAAATTGCCTCTGGTGATCATATTTTACCACAGCCAGAGAAAAGTAACTAATATAGTGGGACAAAATGATTTCCTTCATTTTCTCTAGCTCATTAACTTCACTTATAAAAATATTTGCCAGACTATTGTAGCAGCAACTTTGATAATGATATTAATAACTTCAAGCTAAAAATTTTGTTATTTTATAACTGCAACTCATTTGTTCCAATAGTCAGACCATAGTGGCTCCAGCCATGTGCCTCCTTGTGTCGGGACCTATCTAAATAGTGAGGGCAAGGTCTTTTTTCTTTTAATTTATTTTTTATTTTTTTGCTGTAATGACTTGGCTTTACTCTCAGAGGTGACATTAAGTACAAAAATCAATCATAACTTTTGTTGCTACCCATTTAATTCTTTGTTGCTTAGCATCATTTAAATGTAATTCTTGAATAAGAAAGTAAATAAGTTCATAGAGGAGTAATCATCATTTCTTTAAATATTTATGCCATATGGAGAATTTTCCCTCAGCATGAGAAAGTCCATGACATAAAGTATGACTAAAAAAGAATGCATTAGTGAATAAATCTGCATCATAAACTACTGCTCCGACTCTATGACTTAAAACACATTTTCCAATAATGATTACACACAGAAAGAAAGACTGCAGACTAACAAAGGAATCCAGCTGCGTTTTTAATCCCAGTTTCATTCTTATATAATAATTACCTTTCCTACCTTATAGAAGCTTGATATGAAGTCAACTTTAACCAAATAAAATATCTTTGGATAAATCTAACATTGTCTTCACAAGCCATTATCAATTGGAGATAGCTTCTGAGTTGGGGATGAGGGGTTCTGTCTACTTCCCCTCTCAGCACTGATACCCCATCTGGTTTAGACCTGTGCAGGTCCCGTGCATGCTGCTTCAGTCTCTGTGAGTTCTTAAGTGTTTTAGTCCTGCTGCATCTAGAAGGCCTTGCTTCCTTGGTGTCTTTCTTCCCTACAGCCTCTTAGAATTATGTCTGCTTTCTCTCCCATGGAGTTTCCTGAGCTTTGAAGGAAGGGGTCTGATAGAGAGACTCCACTTAGTCTCACTGGGTAAACAAATCACACTTAAAGGCCATTGCACTGCAGTAGATGGCCAACCAAAAACAAACTCAATGTTATTTTTGGAGGGTTTTATAGTTTTTGTTTGTTTTACCTCACTGCCTCATAACGCTTGGCTAGAGCATTTTACTTTTCAACCATACAGATCTAATATATTATGGTTTCTGATTTTGATTTTATGGGTTTCTGTATGTTTGAATGTGTTTGCATCTCAGAGTCTGTGCTTCTTGTGTTTTTGCATTGGCTTTTTTTTTGATGGATTTCTTTGTGTCCAGTTTCCTTCCTGGGAAGTAGCTAAGCCCACTCAGCTTCATGGAAAAAAGCACAGGGTGGGTAAGCAATCTGGGTAGGTCTTAGATCAGAGAACAAGAGCCATGGGAAACAGAATTCCTGGGAGACAGATTTCAGTGAATCAGCTCAGTTTGTTTAAGCACAGATGGTTACATTTATAGGGTAAAATTGGGGAAGAGTCCTTGACACCTAGGGATGCGGGGCCATGGGTTAAGATAGTGATACTGGGGAAGCACCATTTGCATGTGGGAGACTCATAATCAGACTTAGGTGGACATTTCGCTGTTCTAAGGATTAAAGTCCTGGAAAAGCAAAGGAAGATACCTTATCAGGAAATTGGCCATCAAAGGCCTTCCATCCTCAGTGGTGAGATAACCACCAACCAGGCCACATTCCTTTGAAAAGGCTTGCTGTGAAGCAAGGCAGCATTAAAATTTAGCTGAGTTTTGTCAGAGAAAGGGGAGCAGCCAATACCTTGCACTCTCAGGTAAGAATTCCAGAGTTCAAAGCACGCTTCAAACCCCTCTTAGCTCTAGGACAGCCCCATACCTTTTTACTGTTTACTTGTTTGCTTTGCCTTGTTCTGGCTTGTTTATATTTTATATTATTATTATTATTATTACTACTACTTTTATTATTATTATTATTATTATTATTATTATTTTCTAATGAGAGGGAAAGGGTGTGGATTTGGGTGGATAGGGAATTGAGAAGAATCTTGGAGGAATGGGGTAGATAGAGAAGAGAAACTCAAAAAGAATATATTGTTTGAAAAAAATCCACTTCAATAAACAAAGAAAAATATTTGAAAAGTAGTTATACTTATCACTATACCTCCAATGTAATGAGCCTGAAATTATTTTTATTTTTTAAATTGATTGCATTTTTATTTAGTGCACATATTTTGCCTGTATGTGTGTGTGTATGTGTGTATATATATATTAATATATATAAAATATATATTAATATATAATATATATATTAAAATATATAAGAAATAAAGCATATATATATACATATATATATATATATATATATATATATATATATATATATATGCATTCACAAGTGCCAAGGTATACATGTAAAGGACAGAGGACAACTTGCTGTAGTTTGTTTTTACCTTTCCACCACACAGGGCCTTGGGTCACCAAGGTGGTAAGTGCTTTTGTCTAATGAGCCATCTCAGAGCTCAATTTTCTAACTTTGAATAAAAAGTATCAGGTGTTTATATAACACCTCTTTTAAGGATAAAACTTATTTAAATAATTTAAATAAATAAATAATTTCCCCAAAGTCATTTATCTTTTACTTTCTTAAAGAGTATAAAACATTGCTCATATCTTCTTCTTTCAAATTGATTGCACTGTGTTGATAGGATATATATATATGAAACTTTATATATGTATATATATTTATTTTACAAAAATTTACAGGTACATTCATAAATAAACATATATAAATAAACATGAAAGCATTCAGTTTATTGATATATGTGTAAAAGAAGGATACAATGCACTGTGTGTGCATTTGGGCAGGTTTTAATATAAAATAATAAAATGCTCATATATATCACAATCATGTTTGAAGCAAATTAGTTATTTTCTATTTTTTATAGTAGTACTGTGTTAAAACATTCAAATGTCATTGTAAACAATGACATTATATTCTTATTTGTTTAGAAATAAAGCTTATGGTTCAAAGTTATGCATAAATCATTAAGAAAGACAATTTAACTTCATTTATGTTCGAAGTTACATGCCGTAATAGGATATGTCAGGGGAAGAAATAGAACTCCAGCCAACTAAAGATATATTTATTTCACCTTCCAAATTAAATGACTCAATGCCTCTTCAAATACATACATAATACAAACAAGTTTTAGTATCTATTAAGAAAGCACATGTCAGGAGTATGTGCAACTTCTGCAGATTTTCATTAATTAATCTAAATATTTATTGTTTTAAGAATGAAAGCAAGCAGTAAACATACTTTGCTATAATCATTAAAACCATGATTTTAATTTTTCATTTTTGTTTAATGTGTGTTATAATGTTTCTGTTTTTAATCATTTAGCATCATAACAACTTTATGGTGAGTTAAAATAATTATTGCAATATTAACACAATAGCATTTTATGTGCTACATTATGGCTAACATGTAGATTTGAGTTTAACCTCAATAAGTTTTAAGAATTGTTCCTACAGTATTTGCAGTTTGTCATGCATCAATTTCATTAAACTGAAGTTAAGGGAGATGATTTTAGTTGTGGAGTATGATGAAAAATAATTTCATTGTTGGTTGAAGCAATTGTCTAAACAAATTCTAAATAATTATGTTCTATGTTATTTTGGAATTGTACCCAATGAATTTTGAAATTGTGATACGAGTAAAATCAAATATATAATCATCATGTCACTTTATTTATTTTTCTTTTGACTTTATTTTATTTTCCTTTAAGTACCCCCAAAATAAATAAAAAGACAGTGACAGTGAGAAAATATTTAGAATACATTTCCAAATTAACCTGGTTTGATAAAGTAGTAGTAGCAATCTCTTCTCTATGATCTCTGACCTCACATGTCTTTGTATTTGAATATGGTTCTCTCATGGGGTATGATTTTCTTCCTGTTAATAGGGCTGTAAGTCCAATTAGATAGTTATTGGTTACTTCCAATATATGAGTGCTATGATTGCAACTTTAGGTAGCCTTGACTTAAAATAAAGCCTTTCTTTTAGAAATAAAAAAAATGTTTAAATAGAAATAAAGTAAAAACAAGTAAAATATTTTAAGATGCATCTATATTAATACACTGTTATAAATTATATAATATTCAATAACTTCAAACCTGGTATAGGAGTTGATGATTTACTTTGAGGTAATAAGAGGAATTTTACCTTCCATATTGGTATCACGAGAAAGCAATTTTACTTTACTTAGTATACTGAATAATTGTGTCAACTTGACACAAGCAATGTCATTTGAGAGGACGGAGCCTCAGTTAAGAAAATGCTTCCTAAGATCAGGCTTTAGGCAAGCCTATAGGGCATTTTCTTAATTAGTGCTTGATGATAGAGGGCCTAGCCCATTGTGAATGCCTCCTTCCCTGTGCTGGTGGTCCTGGGATACATGAATAAACAGGTTGAGAAAACAATAATGAGCAAGCTAGTAAGCAACAATGCTCCTTGGTCTCTACATCAGCTCCTGCCTCCAGATTCCCATTTGGCTTGACTTCTTCTGACTTCCTTTGATGATGAACTATGATGTGGAAGCATAAGTCAAATAAACTCTTTCTTCCCCAGGTTGCTTTGGTCATGGTGCTTTGTCACAGGAATGGAAACACATAATGTTAAACCCTATCAAAATGATAAATGAGTTACAGCAACAGGAAGTAAAATTTAAAAATCTAGTTAATGTATTTGTTTTACATTCCTGCTTGCTTGGAAGCTTTTGTCTTTTCTCTGGTCAGGAATCTTACTTGGTCCTCAGAAGATGGCTTATTCAGTTAATTGCCTGCATACTTCACAAACAACATACTTTGAAAAACTAACATGTAAGAAAAATTGAAAAAAGCTAGAAATGGGTGGTGCAACTTTCTGGCCAGATAGCTTTGCCAATTAGTGGGTGCCAGTTTCAGTAAAAAAGTCTCTCAAAGAAGAAAGTGAAGATCAGCAGGAAGACAATGAGGTTGACCTCCAGTTGCCCCAAGACTGCCAACCACACATACACTACACTATAAATAGGCACTAACACACACACACACACACACACACACACACACACACTCACAAAACCACATACAACACACAGAAGATAGGAAATCTCCATCAACACACATTCAGGTTACAGGATTCCCATAATATGGGTTGTGATTTGAAAAAAAAATAATGGGAAATTGGACAATGCCATTTTTGTTGTATCTATATATCTAAGACCCAAAGAGACGAAAGGCTATAGTATTTGATACATCTTTTGCTGAAAGTAATTTTACTTCTAATGTTTTAGTTACTCAAGTGAAATAAAATATCAACTTTTGCCTTATCTGGAGTTGATTTGAAGATTTACTTAACAAACATTTGTTCAAAATTTACATGATCAACCAAGAGAGGAAAGACATTTTGGACAAGAAAGTACACATATTAATCACTCATGTAGCATCACCATTTATTTTGTGGTGTGGGGTTATATAATCTAACCAAATTTAATTAAACCCTTTCAGAAATATCAATAGAAGTAAATAGTTTGAATTATCCTTCTGTTATGTATTCATCTTTGTGTTCTAAAATTACTATGTCTAATTATTATTTTTTGCTAATATAAAAGTTTCCATGTAGCCTGGCAGTGGTAGTACACACCTTTAATCTCAGCACTTGGAAGGCAGAGGCAGGCAGTTCTCTGTGAGTTCAAGGCCAGCCTGTAAACCCAGTGTACACAGTGTAGACAAAGTGGGTTCCAAGACACCAAGGGTTACAACAGAGAAACCCTAAAGCAAAAAACCAAAAATAAAATAAAATTAATAAATAAAAGTTTACATGTAATAGAATCAAAATATTATTAAATCAAATTCTTATTTATTGCTATATTTTCCTGTGCCCTTAAGTGTCTAGTCCTCACATGTTATATTGTAATCATATTTGCTGCACAATTCCTAATTTTATATTTATTACATCAAGAATGAAATTTGTAAATGTGTGGAAATTTTTTTTCTTAATTTCAGTGGATGTTTTTGGGCTAATGCCTCTCTCTATCTTCTTTTACAATGTTGTTTTAATAAGATCTTTAACTTTAATTTAAAGACAAACAGGAAAAATAACCCTCACTATTGAAAATTTACAAGCTGCATGTTACTTTTTATAGAAGAAAATTTCCCCATAAAGTTTCACAAGAATTTTATGTTATTAAGAAATCACTACATGTAAAATATCATAAGGCAACAAAGTCTCAAAATTTTCCAGAATAAAATACTTCCTAAGAACCATAACAAATAAGAAAGGCATATTTTATATAATATTTATGGTGCTTAATTTAGATATAAGCTGATGTATTAGAAATATGTAATGAAACACAAAATAAAAATGTAGACTATTATAACATTTTCTAAAGATTTTTTTAAAAGAAAGAAACAAAGAAATAGTGAAAAGCAAGTAAGAGATTTTACATCAGAAATACACAATACTGAAATCCATAGTGTTACTACGAAGACTAAAATATTTGTAGTATTACTCCACCCAGAAAGACTGTAAACAAGATAAAATTGCAAAAGTTCCCTGAGAAGGAATAATTCAGAAAATTAAAATGGGATTATTAAAAATCCCATTTGAACTAAGCTACTACATAAAGAAGACAATAAAAGGCAATCACAGAGGCTGGTCAATGAAAAAAACACTGAGAGCCAGTGAAATAGTCAGAGTAAGCATTGACAAATGTTGAGGGACCTGAAGGATCCAAGCAAATCTACATATTTAGAGATTTGTAAAGGGCTGTAAACTTGTAAATGGATGGTGTCTCTTTTCTGTGATGCAATGTGCTCTTAGCAATTTGGAGATCTGTGTGCTGAAGGAATGTTATATACTATCTTATTACCAATTTTAAAATTTATATTTCACAATAGAACTAATGGATTCAGGGTTATGCAGTGGCAGCAAATCTGTTATTTCTCATATCCCAATAAATGGATATAATTGTGTGTAGTGCCACGAGTACAAATTTAGTATGTTATGAAAGGGTCTTTTGTTTTCTGAAAGACAGAATAAGTTATTATTCCACACTTTATACCTTAATGTCATTCATTACTACAAAATCATGAGAGAAGTACCTGCTGAGTTAAGTAGGGGAACTATATCGAAAAAGTTCCAAGAATTTTGTTCTCATAGTTAACTCAAAATGTTTTTGAAAGTAGATGGCCACAGAAAGTATAATAGGAGGAAGCATCTACTAAAGGATGATGTGAATCTGTCTTAAAATCCATTTATGCAGTTTGTTACATTTACTGACATATATGTGTTGAACCTTCACTGCATCCCCAAGACAAACTCAACTTGGTCATGGTAAAAATGCAGCTTTTATATATGTTTTATTGAAAATAGACTGGTTTCAGACAATATAATCTGAATAAGCTTTCTCTTCCCAAATCCTTCCCACCTTAGCATCAAATTAAATCCATACTCTTTTTCTCACTCATTAGGGAAAAAAAGTTGTTATCATAACAGTGATGATGATGATGATGATGATGATGATGATGATGGTGGTGGTGGTGGTGGTGGTGATGATGATGATGATGATGATGACAAGCAAGCCAAATAAAACAGAAAACAGAAAAAGCAAAAAAAAAAAAATAACAGATAAAGAGCAAAGAAAAATCACAAGAAACATATACAGACAAAAAGACACACACATTTGCACACACTTTTGATCTGTCTGTGTTCAGTTTACAAGTATCTTAATGTCTATTTTTTTAATCTGTGTTAATCAGAAATGTGAGCCTATCATTTTATTTTCTGTTTCTGTTTTTCTGTTACATATGGCTCTGTTATTCCAAGTTTTCCTTGGGTTGTATGAACATAAGTTTCCATTAGGCCTTTGCATGTCCTTTTCATTTTGGTTATGCTTTCTGATATCCCCTTTCTTTCCCATTATCCAGCACTTCTATTTGAAACTTGCCACCATTTCATGTTTTATTTTTTCCTTTTTTTTCTTTTTTGCATTTTACAATCTCCATTCACCTACTGTGTCCAATCTTTCCCTATCTTCCACCTGTACTCCACATTGAACATAACCGAAGACATGAAGCTAAGATCCATATATGAAAAAGAATATGCCATGTTTGTCTTTCTAGGACTGGGTGATCTCACCCAGTATAATTTTCCCAGACCTATATAATGCCTGAAGACTTTATGAATTTTTTAAGCTTTATACACGAACAATATTCCATTTTGTATATATACCTCATTATCCTGACACATCCATCAGTTAATGGATGTCAAAATTGATTCCATTTTCTAGCTACAATGAGTTGAGTCAAGGTGCAGGTGGATGTGCGAATGTTTTGTAGTAGGGTATAAGAACTTTTAGGTATATACACATGAATAAATAGTGGGATTGTATTGTATTTCTGTTTTCTTTTGTTGAGATAAATACTTCAGATTTATTTCCAAATATGTTAGCTAGTTTAAACTCCAACCATTTTATAAAGAGTTTCCTTTTCCCTGCATAAAGACCAGTATTGTGTGTGTGTGTATATGTGTGTGTGTGTGTGTACGTGTGTGTGTGTACGTGTGTGTGTGTGTGTGTGTGTGTGTGTGTGTGTGTGTGATTTGTGCTCCTTGTCATACCCATCCTGACTAGAGTGAGATGGGATTTTAATGTAGTTTATTCTGCATTCCCAAGAGTTAATGTCCTGCTCGGCGTGTGTGTGTATAGGAGGGGGGATATGGTTTTCTTTTGTGTGTGCTTACTTTTCCAACTTAATTCAAGCTAGAATTATCTAAGAAAGAGTGACCTCAATTGAGAGAATACCCCATCAGATTGACCTTTAGGTAAGCATATGAGATATTTTCTTGTTTGATGATTGATGTTAAAGAGCCAGACAAATGTGGGCAGCGTTATACATAGAAAGTTGCTGTTAGTGTTCATAGAAAAGCAAATGGAGCCCGCTGAAAGAACAAATGGGCAGAAGCAGAATTCCATGACTTCTATGTCAGTTCGTATATCCAGGTTCACTTCTTGAGTTTATGCCCTGACTTCACTTCATGGTGGATTGTAAGTGTAAGGTAAAATAAACCATTTCCTCTTCAAATTCCCTTTGGTCATGATGTTCATGACAGCAGTAGAAACTTAAGATAGATCAGGATATCTAACATATTTTACGTGTTTTATAGGCATTGTATTTTTTGTTTGGAGAAATATCTTTTCAGATCCATGCCTCATTCATTAGGTTGGTTTTTTGTTTAGTTTTAGTTTTTGTTTTTGTTTTTCTTCCCTCATATTTCAGTGGAAATATTTTAGATTTTTAAAAGTATATGTTATATTTTTTGAGATTGTAAAATAATGACAGCATTTACTCCTTTTCTTACCCCTCTACACCCTATCATATAGCCCTCCTTGATATATTTCAAATTCATGGGCTCTTTCTTTCGATAAATATTCTGTCATGCACTTATGTATTTACATATTTATCCCTAAATATATAAAAACAACCTATTCTGTTTCTATCATGTTACATGTATGTACATTTATGGGCTGATCATTTGGTATTAGATAAACAATTAGTGTGCTATTCTTCAGAGAAGACCTAAAACATCCAAAAACAGAGATATACATCAGTCTGTGTATACATATATAGTTTAAATACATTTTTATGTGTCTTTGGAACTAATGCTCTTTCTGATGTTCTGTGATTCTGTAATATTCCTCTTTATTCATTTGGCTGTATGTTTTCTTTGTGGTATGGAAGCTTTTAAAATTTATGAGATCCTCCTTATGAACCCATGATCTTAATTCTCATGCTACTTGAGTCATTTTAAGGAATGACTTACCGCTAGATATATGCTGATGGATATTCCATACTTTTTATTCTACTGGTTTCTCAGGGCCAGATCTGAGTTGAGATGAGTATTATGACAGGTCAGAGATGTGTCAAAGTTTTACACTAAAATTTATTAAATATGTTCTCTTATCTACAATGAATACCTTTTTGAATCTTTACAAAAACAAGGCAGCTGTCATACACAGAACTGTATCTGGATCTTCTACTGGGTTCCATTGATTTATGTTTTTGCTATTGTACCAACACATACTATATTTCTTGCCATAGCTACATTGTGCTATTCAAAACCAGATATTGTAACATCTTCCACAGTGTCTTTTTGTTCAAGTTTGCTTTGCATGATCTTGGTTTTTTGTGTGACATATAAATTTTGAGGTTTTTTTTAACCTATGTCTGTAAAGAATGCCTCATTAATTTTCATCGTGATTACATTTAATATGTAGATTGCTTTTGTTGGACAATGCTTAAAATGACCATTTTTACAAGGTTAATTCTTAAAACCCATGCACATGGAGAATCTCTCTACCTTCTAGTATTTTCTTCAGAATTTTTGATTGCCCACCTTAACTGCATGTTAAGACCCCATTGCTGAACAGTGGACCATGTATACTAGAATGTTACCTGACCAATAAAATGTATCCAAGGGTGCAATAATACTGGTTATGAACATAATTAGCCACTTTATGCTTGGATTAAAAAGTCTGCTCTACAGGAGAGATTTCATGTCAGGTATTGTCAGTCTGGTCTAAAGCTCCTGGCTCTGGATTGTCATAGGCCCATAGTGTTTGTAGTTTTGCTAAATGTTCATGTTTTTCAAGTTCTATGACTTTATATTCATGATGGATTATAAACATCTACAATGAAATAACCATTTCTCCTTGAAATCACTTTTCTAAGATTATTTTGTCACAGTAACAGGAAAAAGAAACTAAGATACTTGGTCTCTTGAGAGTTAGTAGTAATCTTTCTTTTTATTTTCTTGTGTTCTATCCAGTTCTGACAAAAATAGATTTTTTGATATTTTTAATATTGTGTGAATTTTCTTTCATTTTTTTATTTTTAATTTTTATGAATGAGTGTTTTGCCTCCAGGTGTGTCTATACATCACACGCATGTCTGCTGCCTGTGAAGCTGGAAGAGGATGTCAGATCCTGTCAAACTGGAGTTACAGATGTTTGTCAGCTGCCATGTAGTTGCTGGGTACTGAACCTTGGTCCCCGAAAGTACAGTGAATGCTCTTAACTTCTGCACCATCTCCCCAGACTTAGTGTAACTATTCAATTTGGTAGGTTTGAATACAAGTTTTTTATATGCTCTATACTTTTGTAAACATATAGACTAGCAGGTATATATATTTATGTTCATGTTCAGAAACTTGATATTGCTTAATTTTTCGAATTTTCTGAATCTGCTTCATGTCCTGTCTTTTAAAATATGACATTAATTTTTCATTTTAATAAAAATGAGTCAGGATTTAATTACTACATTCATTTTTTATACAAATAATGAATTCCATATATATTTGAAATCCTAGGGACCAAGCTATTATACATCAATCTGGAGGGAAATTTAATTTCCCAATTGTTTCTTAATATTTGGGATGAATTCACAGAACCTCTAGAGAAAAGAATAAGGAGTTTCATTAATAGAAAAGATCCTCAATGAGGACTTGGAGAAAGAGAAATAAATGTTCTATAGTTTTATGTGATGATATAGAACAAGTTTCACAGTGAAAATCCTTAAAGATTATAATTTTCACAAATGTTAAAGCAGTTTCAACAATCTATATCCAAGAAAATTCTCGTATTTATACTTGTTAGAAAGAGACTAATAGTCTTATGAAAATATAATTATATTAAAATATGTTCACTTTTGGTTCTTCTTATTTAACAATGAATTAATCAGTTGATAATTCATAGAAAAAGAATAATGTTGTTTGTGTCTTTAATAAGTAAATATCTTAGTGCCCATAGTAACGAATTAAGTATCAATATATTTTAACACTCTTATCATAATAGTACTATGCATTAATGACTTAAATTATAGGAGTTAATAATGATAGTTAATGTTGAAGATATGTATATATATTATTTGAACTAAATCTTGAATTATAGTTCTAAGTTAGGTGAACAACAAATATAATAAATAACAAAAACTATTTTGAAATGTGTGTCATATTTAAAAATACTTTGTGTTTAGGTAATATGGCATCTGCAACTGTTTACTCTGATGCTAAAAAGTAAAGTAATGCTTAGAATAAATGTTAATGGGGGAAATGTACATATGTCATCAATTTATAATGAGCATTTGCTACCATACGAATAGATTAATGAACCATCTGGTGATATGTAGAGCAGGTGTTGGCGAACTGTAACATCAGGGGTCAAATTTGATCACCTGACTAATTATAAATAAAGTTTTATTGGTGCAAATATATGTCCATCCATTTACAACTAGTGCAGATTCCAAACTCTCACTAACATTTCCAAGTAAATGTGTCTGCCACAAATATGTGAAGGTTACAGACTGACAACTTTCTATTGAAGTTAAATGTGTAAAACATTGAAGGCTAATTGGGAGTAGTGTTGAATGAGCATACTGTATGTGCAAACACATAACAAAAATAAGTCTCTGAGAAGTAAAGAGAAACAAATGAGCAGAAGGAAATGGTCATTTTTTATGGGAAAGAATTAAAAAAATTTGTCTTGCTAATTTGGTATTAAAAATCAAAATTAGAGTTTAATGTTTAAATACTGTACCTTATTTGATATTAGGGTAGTCCATAACCCAGTTTGGAAAACAACATTCCTGTGTGAAATGTGTTTACTTCTCTAATTAATATATACTGTAAGAGGTTTCATTAATATTTTTTTCTTAAAGGAGCAACAGAAACAAGTGTGATTTTTTTAGGAGAAGAAAAGACAATGTTCCACTGAATAACAAATGAAGGTTAAAGAATTGTATCAACTTAGGAAAATTTTCTATGATAATGGATTAAAAGAAACAACTAGAATGGATATGATGTGATTATATATTTTACTAGATAGAGTCATGCATATTTCCACCTTAAGACAAAAAAAAAAAAAGCTCTGATAAATAAGACCACAATTCATGTCTATAAAGGCAAGTTTAAACAGGAAACAGAAGAGAATCCTGCTACAGACAGGTAACTGAACACATAAGGAAAGTCTCATCTGTGTGCTGTACCTTGGTGTAGTTGGCATGTGGGCACCCTACTATTACAGATAGATATCAAAATGAGCCCACTGAGAAGATACTGTAAAAATAGTCTCTTTTCTGTCTATATTCATTTATCTCTCAAGTTGAGATAGAAAAGTAGCAACTTTTTTGGAGAACCAACTCCAAGGGATGAAAAACAGAATCTATTCAACTTGGCTTTAAATCAGCCCTGGTATAAATATGGACAGGTAAACACATTTCAAAATTTTCTTAATTGATATTTTCATGGGGTAAAATTAGATAATGTACTGGCAATTGCTATTAGCTGATAAATAGGATTTCATTTACAAATAAGTCTTGACGTAGAAACCAGTATTTCTAGTTTCAAAATATAGTCATTAATTCTTAATAATTACAAAATAGTAATTATTTTTAAACTATAGGTTATTTACATATCACTATTGTACAAAATATAATTCTTAATGTTTCTCCTTACATATTATATTTAGGTCTTTAGACAAAATAAATTAAATAAATGATAGAATCACAACTGAACAATTGCTATTGTTAAATATTTGTATGAGTAGATATCAATTTTACAAGGGAATGCCCTTGGTTAAGATGTTTCCATACATGTTTATGGTTTACTAAAATATTCAGAGTATAAAGAAGCTATGTGAACTAATAAAGGATTAGTGTATAATTTCTTCAATTTGAATGTACACCGAACACCTTAGTAACTAAGGGACTATTTAAATAGTTTTCTTGATAGTGTTTGATTCCCTCTCCCCTTGGTCTTTTGTTATTATTGTTTGTCTTTTTCAATTCCATACATGTATGCAATATATTTTATGAGTTTCCTTCCTGCCCCACATTACCCTCTCTCTTTCCCCTTCTACTCCCATTGAACTACTTCCTTGCAGGTTACACTCTCATTTACATTCTTCTTTTTTTTTTTTTAAATGGGGTAAGTTGAATTAGGACTATTTCAGTGAAAATTTGTGTGGGAGGGTGCTATTTGTATAGGCAATTACCCAATGTCTACACCATTGATGAAAAAATACTTCTGTGGTAAATACCCACTGCCAATAACTACTCAGGAATGAAGCCTCATGAACTTTCTCCAGTACTTGATGTAACTTTGATGAGACTCATCTTATACAAATCTTGTGTAGGAAATCATAGCTGCTATAAGTTCATGAGTTAATCTGTCATGTCCTGTCCAGAAGACAGTATTTCACTGTACACATAGATGAGGGTGTTGACTTAATTAGTTATTCCTGTGGGTTCAATGGCATAAGACAGTTTATTCTTTGCTAATTCAATCCTCAGTCCTAGAGGGTTTTAGCCTCCATACGATCTAATCTTAAGGCTAGACCTGGAATGTTTCACCCTCCAACACTTACTACTGACTGACTCACTCTGACTAATAGAATAAATTACTGTTTGACACTTGTCTTATTATATAAGACCTTCAAGAGTATAGTCTTAATATATAAATATATATGTGCCCCTATCATCTATGCCAAGATAATTAGCATAGTTGTTATTTTAAAAGATTATTTCTGTCCTTTTGTAAACTTCTTTGCAGTTTCTTTCTGCAGAGTCAGTCTTCAACTACTTTGTGTTACTAAAATCAGTTGACAAATGTAAATAACGTACTATGATATAGTATTACTATTGTTAGCCTAAACAGAGAAAAATAATTTTACAATCTGCCAAATGGTAGCTACATTGTATTAATAGGTAACAATAATGATACAATTATTTTAATAAAGTTATCATAATTATGACTGATTAATTTAACCAAAATTATTAATGAATTAGATAGCTTGTATCTGTTTAGTTTTTTTGTAAACATATCCAATTCAGTTCATGTATATTTAACATATATATACATGATATATATTATATATGTAATATACATTATAAATGTGATCATAAAATCATTAATAGATAACAAACAATAATGATTAGAAGACATGCAAATGATTATGTGTATAATCAAGAATGTGACTGGTGTAAAAATGACTCTAAGGTAAGAAAATGATCATCACTTAAAACTTTGGAGGAAAAAACACATTTTTCTGAAAGGAACAAAGCATCAGCATGTTTTTATCTTCCTTTTTTAAAGTCAGAAGGCATGTATAACTTGTTACAATGCTTTTCTGTCACAGTTGCCTAATGCTGTGGATAATGCTATTAAGTAACTAAGTGATAGCTTAGTTGCACAATCACTCACTGAAAAGTGATAAGACGAATGCTTCTCTCCAAAATGACATCAGTAGTCCTTTAGACAGAATCTAATGTGCGATCAATGTTTTTGAGAAAGACAGAAGCTAGTAGTAATGAGAAGATAAGAAAAAAATAGTGAGAGACCTGCTTGCAAATGTATGGTAAGATTATAAAATCCTGTGTTTAACAAGGATGGATACATGCTATGTCATAAGCACTGGATTTTTTTAGGAATCTAGATTAGATTCTGAGATTATGTTCTTTCAAATATATTCCATTATTGGATATTTCAGAAACTTAGAATGTCATAAGTTGTATTTTGTTATAAGAAATATCTCTGTCAGAACTGCTTAGCCTGTATTAAAAAATATTTTCTAGTATGTGCTCATACAAGGCCAAATCAGTCTAGCTCTTGCTAGTAAAGAGATTTGAATATGTCCATTGCATTTAAAAGAAATTTCCAAAGAAGTTGTTTAAAAGTAAATTTTAAAATGAATCTTATGTGTATGGCACACTGTGTATATCATGTCTTCTCTAAAAATGTAAGAATTTTTTATATCTGATCTAAAATGCTAGGCAATTGAACATTCTATGTTTCAGAAACAGAAATAATTAATTGAGTCATATATAGCATTTTAGCTGAATGGCATCTAAACTATAAAAGCTATTTTGTACTCTGCCCCTCCTGTGCTCTGTAATCTATGATTTGGTATTTAGAGTTCTCTCCTTTTTCATCTTCTAAATGAATGAAAATGAACACATATCAAAAAGCTCTTTGCAGTTACAATTCTTTTTTTATAACTAGTGAATTGTTTTTTTTCTTTTAAAATTATGGAGTGATATAATTAGAATATATGAAGATGACTTTTATATACCAAGCTAATATATAAGCTAACATGTTGTAAATATTTAAAAAGCCAGGAAATGTATAATTTGATATGTACCTAAACTGAAACTTTGGACCATACTTCATTTTCTATAGGACTAATAAATTTGCTATCATTTCTGATAGCACTCATATCTATGTAATATTGAATAGTTATTTTCAATTACTGTGGATTCATTTTTCTTTCAACTACATTTACCACAAAATTTAAGACTCTGTTATGCTGTATATTTCACAGGATACAAATCTGTTCATCTTGTATTACTGGAATTCTATATTAATTAAACAACAATCCCCAGCACCTCCCAAATGATGTCAATTTAGATGGAATCATATGGTATTTGTCTTTTCATGCCAGGTTTATTTCACCTACTTTGACTTCTTCAAGATTAATTTCTACTTTGAATACTGCACTTTTAAAAGGTTGAATCACACAATTTATCTATACGCTTGGAGATTAAAACTTGAGTTGATATGTATTTTAGCTATTGTTACTGTGGATGCTATGAATACTAGGATAGAAAATCATGTTTCCAAGTCACTATTTTCAATATTTTATTTGCATAATTCTACCCGGAATTAGCTGTATCATATGGCAGCTCAGTTAGGTTTGTTGAAAAGTTAGTGTGGTACTACCACGTGAAAGCATTTAACATTCCCACCAACAGTCAAAGGTGTTGCAGCTTCTCCACATCTTAGGCAACACGTCTCATTCTACTTTAATATGTCCCACAATAATTAAGAATGATGTTACCTGTGGGCTTTTAATGTGGACAGATTGTATATAAAAGCAATTCTTCATGATAAGATCATATTCCTTTTTTCATTCTAGGGATTATATTGTTTGGGTTGTAGCTGGAAATAAGGGATAGAGCCTAGCGTTGTTAACCTATAGTACCACAGGAGGTTGAGAGAAACAACAACAACAAATTTTAATCTGCGGTGGCCAGAGAAGATATTTTGAATGATATTTATCATTAATGCTTTGTTGAAACATAATGTGTGTATTATATTTAAATACTCTTTCAAGTTGACCTTTATGTATTTGAGAAAATATTCATGTGTTGCTGTTATAATATTCTATGTTTGTTTGTCTGGCCAAACGGATTCATTCAATCCTATGTTTCATGATGCATTTTCTTGTATTTATTAAGTATAAGATATTCAGATCTCCAAGCCTTATGACCTGTCAATAACTCTTTTTAATTATGTGAAATATTTTGCCACAATATATTTCATATACTTTGATGGCCATAATATTCCTAAGTGTAGGAATATTAATGTTTTTTATATATTCTTTATTATATATTATTATATATCAATTATTGAAATATGCATTCTAAATACTGTTTTAAAATATGTCCTCATTTATGTGAAAGGTTGCTTGCATGAGTTTGTATACACCATAAGCATGAAGGTACTCATTGAGGCCAAAAGAAAGCATCGAATTCCCTTGAACTAGACTCACAAGCAATTGTGAGTCACCCCCTATGTGCTATGAAGCAAACCCATGTGCTCTGTAAGAACAGCAAGCACACTTAACTTCTAAGCCATTTCTCCAGTCTAGTGTTCTAAGTCCTCTTACACTTCTTCTCATTCATTTTTGAAGAGGAAAAATGCAAAAGACACTGCCTTGTTGAATGTTCTACATATCTTTTCTTATCATAATTGTGATTGTGTTTTATCACAATTTATTTTGTTTGGAATAGTTTTTTTAACACTATTGAAGGATAGGATGAGATCATAGAGATGGATGATATAATAGTAAACACCAAGAGCTGTGATCCTCCCTTATACAGCATCTGCTCAGAAGAATCTAAGAATCTAAGCTTTGCTATGTATTTTATTCATAAACATACATATAATACATTATATTAATATAATAACATGTATCGTATAGAATAATGTGTATGAAACGTGTTTTTTCATGTAGATGTGGTGTGTGTGTGTGTGTGTATGTGTGTGCGTGCGCGTGCATGAGTGTATGCACATGCTGCTGTTGTTAATGATGACGTCATCCCAACTTTATATTCCCTCTAGGTGACATGAGTCACAATGCTCATGCCATTACTGTCCTAAATTCTCCTTAGCATAAATTTGAAGAAAGAAGGATAATAAACATCTGCTATTGTTTAGTTTCTGGGAAGGCTCCAAGAAGAACAGTCTAGTTACTCAGTAAATTTAGAAGTTATTCATCCATCATTCTATTTTAAACTATCTAGGACTAATGAGTGTCAACCAATTAGACACATGAGAAAACAGCCAAACAAAAGAAGGAAATAACTGGGAGCTTCAACCTTAAACTCTAGTGTCACAGTTTCACCAAGAAAATAATATTTGAATAAAAATATAAAGAATTTTAAAGAAAAATGGTTGCGATATTCTCACAGTCAAAGCACAATTTATACTGATGGGGAAAAATATGCTAGGACTTTAGATAATTAAGAATGAAGGTAAACCAAAAGAAACTTCTGGGTTACATTCCAAAATATGTTTTAAGATGAAAACATGATAAGAGTTTGGATTATTTCTTTGCTTTTACAAAGCTAACGTGCCATATGTATTTTATATTTTAAAGAGAAGAAAAAATGTAAAAATGCCATATCAAGTTAAATATGACATTATCAACTATTTTCATAATATTTCATACATATTTACGTTTAAATATATATGTAAACTTTTGTGCTTTACTATGTTTATAAATTTAAATTATATGATGACACACACGTTTGTTCACATGCATACAAATCTACAAAGAGAGAAAAAGACATAAAATTGCAATTTGAATAACTATTAAATTTTCAGTGTCACAGAATGGTTTCATATCTCATAAAAATGAATACCGAACTCAGGTACAAGATTGATAAAACCTTCATCTGTGTTAAACTTCATATAAATATTGTGCCAAATAAATGTGCCATAATACACTGTTACCACATTAAGGTATATAGTGTTTTTCTTTTTGATTAAAAATAATTAAAACATTTAAGGTATACATTAAACAAAGAAAACAAACTATAGTATAGTAATTTTGTCAGCTTAGTCACAGTCATAGGTATACAAATTTCTGTTATGTCAGAATTTATAGTTATACATATTAGTATCTTATACTTAAAATTTAAAAAATGCTCAAATTTAGATTTCAAATAAAATATCATAATTAACAGAAACACAATCTAGTTGAAATAGAAGCCACTTAAACTTTCTCTGTCATCAGAACAGCTGACATCAGCATGAGCCACCCTCTGTTGTAATTTGAAAATGACCTTGAGTGATTATTTTTGTATCATACAGCCAACTATTCATTGAGATATTTTCCCTAGGGAAGCAATCTTCCAAATTCTGATTACCAATGAATAATGCCTTGGCAGAAAAATCTCCAATAATGGTATTAAAGTTTGGGAGAAGTTATGATGTCAGTTAATAGGATTTAAAAAGCATAGCGCTCTGACAACTGTCAAATTTGTTTCAGGCCTTGAGGGATCTGAATGTTCATTAACCGAAGGGTCATACATTAGCTCAAGTCCAGTCATTCATTTCAAGGCACTGAATTAGTTCAGAGAGAAACCATTTATGCAAGATATCATGTTGTTGAAGGTCATAGGAATGTGACTCACCTGTAGCTGTCTCAGTCACTTTCTAAACAACAGGCATAAGGGTGGTTGAAAGCTTTGCATGTTGTGAATGTCTCCATTAAAGTTCAAGGTACCATTTCTCAAACCAGGTCTCCCTTATTATTTTATTACTAACATTGGCCATAGTGAAGGCCAAATTTCATTAAATTTCCATAGTTTTATACCAAAAATTCCTAGAAAATCTGTTTATATGCAGAATGCAAATTTTCAGCATTTCTCCACTTTACTGATTTCTATCTTGATTCCATCTTTTGGCATAATAAAGACCACAACCAGCAAATACTTATTATTTTATCTTTGTTTTACATTCACTGGCTTCTGGAAATAATTTTTATGACAGTATCATGTTCTTCATTTGTATATATTTCATATGTAGCATATCACAAAATAACAAGTGACTCCATTAACTATCCAGTGATTGATGATGACTTACTGAGTAAATGAAACAGTCCATATATTGTTACTATAGTAAATGTTATGTAACAGTGCAATGTAAAGCAATAGGTGACAACTTAAACCCGAAAAAGACTCCAAAAGAAGGGAGGAAACTAACAAAAATGGGACATAGACATGGAAGAAAATGTGTAAATTCTTGGCAATTCTATAGGATCAGATGCCATTGATGAGTACCTTGGTGATTTGAGGGAAATAAAGTTAAATATATAATGGTCAACTGACTGTAAAACTTGATTGTTGAAAATTCTGCCAACTATCTCCCATGAGAAGAATCACTAATGAGTTTTTCTCTATAATACAAAAGCAAATGCTCCCAATACTAGAGATAAAATTAGACAAATGTGCTTTAGAGTTTAGTTTAACCCTGAAAACACAACATATACCTTCAATTAGTAAAATTAGTTCAACTGATTCTTTTCTTCAAGACTGAGCTGAAATTATCATCTAATTAGAAATAAAGATCCACAATTTTAATTAACATTTTCTTGACTCTGCTTTCACCTCTCTTTTGATATCCCAATGACTTGGTATGAGACTTCATTATCTAAAGTCTAGATTATTACAGGAATTTTTTCATTATTCTTTTTTCATTTATTATAGCTATTCGCAAGCCACTCTCCCAATTAATTACCAAGAGTTTTTTCTGATTTATTCAGTTAGTTAAATGTGTTCATTGAAAGCATAATTTCTTGATTAGTTTCAAATTCCTTAACCAAGCCCTTCATAACCTCCCTATTCCTATAACCTCATCAATAATAATCCTGTGAAATCATTTTCCTAAACAATTTTAAAACAATTTTCTCCAGAATCTATCAATCATTACATACTCATGAAAACTTACATTCATATTTCCTTCTAACTAACACACTCTTTTGTTTATTTTTAAATCTCTATTACTCATATTCAAGCTAAAAGTAGCAACAGTTTTAGGAGTAAGGTAATTTACCTCAATTATTATATTTGTACCTCATGTCCTACTCAGTGAAATAATGCAAACACTCACAACATTTAAATATTCAATGAACTGGTCTGGTATTCATTCTCAAATTCATACATTAAAATCTTGAACCCAAAATCCAGTGTGATGGTTTTGGGGGTAGAAACTTTGAGAACAAATTACTTAATGAACATTGTATCTTTTGGAATTGCATAGTGTCCTTTTAAATAATGTCCTTTTAAATAAAGAGTTAGGTAGGCATTTTCTTGGTAAGTATGGATATAAGGAGAAATCTATAATCTGTATACCACAGAGAACCTACAGAAGAAAATGACCATGCTGCACCTTGTTCTAAATTTTACATACTTAAGAACTCCAATGAAGAAATTCTATACTCAGCCCATGGTACTTTGTTGTAGAATTCTCATCTGACTATGTCAAATTCCTTATTGTGTCTGATAACTGGCAAATGTTTGATAACTATTATTATTGTAAGACTTTCTATGATTATTTAAATTCTGACCTCCTTGCTAATTTTTACAAGTAGTTTTTCAGTATTGTAAATTCATCTACCTTTAATAATCCATATTGCTTTTTCTTACAGAAATGACAATCGGTTCATTCATGTCCCTAGCTAATTTAAAAACCCACAGGAAAGAAGTTACTGAAGACTGGCTAACAGCCTACTAATCACTTCTAAATTTCAGAGTATTGAAAGTTTAATATTAATTTGAGAATCTCAGTTCCTTCTAGGGTTTGATTCCTTTCAGTCTTTGTCGTTAAACCCACAGATGGTTATCACATACTGTATATGTTGTGAATTGGCCAGAGCTCCCTCCCTGGAACTCACCCATCCCCCATGCTCCTGACACTCTCCACCCTCTGGCCAAGTACCACTCCTGTGCCTGCCCCGAGACAAGTACCTGTCCTGCATCATCAGTCCCATATAATCCCGGTGAGCTTCGAGCTCCTCCTCTTTAGATCTGCCCCCCCTCTCTCTCTCCCTCTGTTGCCTCTCTCCTTCTCCCCCTCTCCCCTCTCTCTTTCTTCTTCCTTCCACTCGAAAGCAGACACTTCGTGTCTCACCCCATCCCAATAAACCTCTTGCGTGAGACGGTATTGTCTGTTGCATGGTGTTGTGCATTTTTCTTTCAGTATATGCTCCCACTTCTGACCCTAACTCCCATTCTTTTCCCTCCCTTTACCTGCCACCACCCCTCCCCCACTGCCTCTACCTCTTGGTCTTCTTAAGGAATTAATCCTAACAGTTATTCAGTTTTCCATCCTACATTTCACTTGGCCAGGACTCATTAATTAGCTTCATATATCCCCTTTGTGTATAGCCCCTCAAAACTAAATATTTGAAATAAAAATAGGCAGTATTTTAAACATATGAATGTAATTTTTAAATAAGACTCGGTAATCACAATCAACGATAAATTAAATTTCCAGTCCTGTGAGTGTGATATTATCTCCATGTGATATTCTTATTCTTGAAAGCTTTCACTCCTTCTGAAGAAGAACACTCTGCACTTCATTGTCAAGCTGCTGTGAATATCTTCCTGTCTGACTTAGCGCTGAGCTTATGATCATACCTGATTGCTTAACAAATGCCAGTAGGGAGGAGGCCTCAGCTCCTACCCATTCAATGCCAGGATCCTACCCATCAGCAGGGGAATACATTAACCAAAACCCCTGGCAAACAGACATGTTTAAAACCAACTGTTTCAGAATTTTAAAGAAGGAAAATTAATTGGCATGTTCAAACTAGACTCAGAATTTCATCACAAAAGCCACAGAACTGAATACTACAATGGGTCCTATAGATTAATTCATGAATATCTGTTTTGGAGAGCTCTGAAATTGTAAATTATTTCCAAGGGTACCTATATTTTTTCACTGGGACTGCTTTTCTTGTTAATTCTACATTATGGCTTTCTTTTATCCTTAAAAGAGGATAAATAGGTCAGTGATAATTCAGGAAGGAGTTGAATCTTGCCTAATTCAGTGCCTCAGGCCATTTCAAAAGAAGTGAATGGAAGGATTTTTGTAAGAATAGTGCAATGAAGAAATGAATCTCTCAAGTAGATCAGAGGATTTATATACATTCCTGACTTGACAATTGTTGGAAATAGTAGTTAAATTTTATCTTCAAGGTAAATCTGATTATTGTACTTATAATATTTTAATTATGACCCTTTGTGTTCTTAAACAAGACAAAGAATTTTTTTTCACTGTACATCAAAGTTCAATTCAGATGTCCCTATCATCAAGTTGCCCATTTTGCTGCTCAAGTTCTAAAAAATAAAGAATGCTGTTAAGGAAACTGTCTCCTCCAAAAAGAAAAAGAAAAAAAGAAATTTAAAAAGAGAAGGATATTTCTTTAGTCCTAGTTTAAGCTGATGTTCAGTACAGATAGTTTCTCACCTTACACTGTTGGCCTCCCCACAGCAGATCCTATGTGTGGCTTGTGTACTGTATTCTCAAAAGGAAGCTGCACTGAATGACATGGGATTTTCTAATTAACAACCTCTTAAGTATATTTGTAGATATTTTCCTGGCATTTTCATTCCATGTTTGCATGCTTGAGGCCTCCTGTATTCAGGATGAACAAATGGAGAAGTGGAGAAGTCCCATACATACCCTAGTCCCTTAGTTCTCATTCCTCTTTCTTTCTCTGGCTTCATGAAAATATATTTCATATATCTCATGAAAAATATGTTCTTTATTTAGGAATCACTCAATACTCACTCTGTGCAGAGTCACCTGATCATTGGTGGGCACAGTTACAGGAGTTCTCTGAAGAAATATGGAAAAAACACAAGTCAGCCTTTTCTACTTTTAGTATTAAGCTATGTGATTAAAAGAATCCTTAATTGAAAAACTGTAATCTTGATTTGTCTTAATTGACAAGTATGACACTTGTTACTCCCTACAACTCAATAGACCTCATTGAGTATAGGTAAACACATGGAAGCAGGAAATATTTATTAACAAAATAATGGCATGTGATTTACAAGCTTAAAAGTTGAGCAATGATCTAGAGAAAATATGCACATACATTTCATGTGATATATTCTGTGCAAAATATATACATATCCCAATTGATTTTTATACTGAAAAAATGTATTCATTAACATTGAAAAAATAAAAGTTATAAAATGTGAGAGGAATATTTAATCTTTTAATCTATCATAATGGCTGCTCTAAGGTAGGAGGAATGTTGGCACACACCTTTAATCCCAGTATTCAGAAGGCGGTGGTGATATATGCCTTTAATCTCAGCACTTGGGAGACAGGAATCAGAGATCAGAAGGAGTCAGTGTCAAACAGGAAATGAAGCCTGATATGATTCAGAAGGAAGAGCAGACAAAATGACAAATCACAGGGAGAGTTAGCAGAATGAGTCAGAGCGAGAACACACTCAATTCTAACAATAGAAAGGCAAGCTCTCAGCCCAGGGCAGAGTGATTTAAACAGGGAATATTTATGAAGCAGGTGATTTGTATGGAGAGTCTGAGAAATGTGAGGCAGAGATACATAAGCAGTTCAGTAGAAGAAGTCAGTATCAGATGGAAAGAGAAAGTCAGTTTGTAGTTGAGCAGAACAGAACAGTCACAGAAGTTGAAGGAGTTAGAGTCTGGCAGAGGCAGAAGAATTCAATTAGAAACCAGCCAGCTCAGAAGCTCAATTTTTTGTTGTTGTTGTTTTGTTTTTGTTGTTGTTGTTGATGTTTTTTGTTGTTGTTGTTGCTGTTTTGTGGCTTTTTTTGAAGACAGAGTCTGTCTGTTATAACTCTGACTGTCCAAACTCATTCTGTAGAGGAGGCTGGCCTTGAACTCACAGAAATCTGCCTGCCTCTTCCTCCCAAGTGCTGGAATTAAAAACATGAGCCACCTCTACTGGGTTTCAGAAGACCAGTTTGAACCAGCAGCTAGAAGAAGAGTTTGAGGCAGAATGGGGTGTGAGTTGAACCAGAAAAGTCAGTTTTCAGTATAGCACTGAGTTCAGAATGAGCTAGTCAGTGTGACAGAGTCAGCAGTAAATCAAGGAAGCTTAAATGTTCTAGATTATAAGGAGGCTGAAGGCTTCCAGAGCTAAGCTTAAAAGTAGACTATATGGAGGCTAAAATGATCCAAACTCCTAGAATAGGACTGTTGATTTAATTAGGCAAAAGAAAAAAATAGCCTTTTTATCCTGAATCAACGGCTACAGCTAAAAATACCCCAAAACTCTCAATCAGTTAGTATATTGCTAGAAATTTCTGTTTGGACAATAATAAAGTATCCCAGTGAAACATTTACCTCTATTTTTTGTCATGGTTTGATCCTGATAAGTATTATTGTATATAAAGAGTCTTTGGCTAAGAAAATCAAATTTGCAGAATTTTGGTGGCACGGGACTTTAATGCTAACACTTGGGAGGCAGAGGCAGATAGATCTCTGTGAGTTTGAGGCCAGCCTAGTCTACAGAGTGAGTTCCAGGACACCAAGAGTTAGTACAGAGAAATCATGTCTTGAAAAACCAAAAGAATGAAAGAAAAAAAAAGAGAGAACCAAAATTCAAAGAATTCAAACTTTTGAGAATCAATGATAGATAATTAAAAGTTTTCAAAAATTAAACTCTCGATTCTAACAATATAAACATATCCATGAATTAAAATCTATTATTCCCCATCATTTGATGAGTAAGTAAACAAACATTGCATGTTGGTTAGCTTTATTGATCAACTTGACACAACCTAGAATCAACTAGGAAGAGTCTCAAAGGATTGTTAACACTGGGTTAGCTTTTGGCATGTCTATAAGGGCCTAAGTTAATTATGGGAAGACCCATCCAGATCTTTGTGAATAAGACCATTCGCTGGCAGGAGTTCCATGACTATGAAAAAGCTGGGAAAGCTAGCTGTGCACAGGAAAACAAGGGCACACATATTTATGTTTTTTTTCTCTACTACTGATTGTAATAGAGAGGTCATATTGTTAACTCCATGGATATGAGGAGAAATACCACTGACCCAAATTATGGTTATATTAATTAAATCAAGCTTTTTTCCTGTACACAGGCTGTCTTTCCCTAAGGCGGGGTTCAAGAGACCAACACTGTTTATGAGGATGATAAGAGTTTTATTACTCAGGATTAGAAGGTTTCCAAATGGGAGATTTTGCAGGCAAATAATCAGGGGTCACAGAAGCAGAATATAAGTGTAACAAGTTGGTCAAAACAAGCTTCTGAAACAAAGGCATGGTTGCTTTCCTGGAACAAGAAATACAGAACCATTTGTACTTAAGGTCATTGATGGGGCATTGCTTAATCCTAGAGAAAGAGATTTAATCATAAACAGGAATGAATCTAGTTTGTCTTTTTTACTGTAAAATAGCTTTTAAGTCCAAGCTGGAGGCAGGCTGGATTATTAAAATGAATAACTGCTCCCAACCCTTGCCATTGTGACTTCTTTGAAATGATGCACTATAACCTGGAATTTTTAAACTAAGATTTACTCTCATCACTAAGTTACTCTTTTGTTAGGACATTTTATTATAGAACCAGAAATGAAACTAGGACACAAAGAGCATATGCATAATAGAAAAGTGCTTAGCTTCAGAAAAGAATAAGAGTCTGACATTTGTTAAAACATAAGTGAAAGTAGAAAATAATTATTCATCGTGTGAAATGAAATAAACTAGACACAGATAGAAATGGGATTACTACAGACCTGTGTAATCCAACCAATTTGAGCTTGTAAAAGTTTTCAGTCAAATAGCAGTTACAGGAGGCTAAGGAGAGTAGAGGGGAGGGGTACATAGGGAAGGACTGATCCCAAATGTCAAAGTTAAAATCAGAAAAACAATCTGATGTTCTATTGCACAGGACTCTGAGTCATGATAATAATGTACTATGCAATACAAAATGTTAAAAGAAAGGATGATTAAATATGATCTCTATAAAACACGGAACATATTCAAGAGAACAGACATTATTTTAAGGGTTTTAAATATTAAACACTTTAGGAAGCTGAAATCACCAAAGGTTGTTCAGTAATGTGTACTATTTTGGTTTCTTATTTAGGAATTGAAATTTAAATGTAATAAAAAAGAAATAAGACAAAAGAGATTTACAGATGAAGAATTAAAAAGGGAATGATGTTCAGATGATAAACTTTCACAGATTTTAATTAGCTTCATAATCAAGACACACTAGACTTTTTTTTTTTCTTACTTTCATTTATATGCAGGTGCTTTCCCATTTTGAAAACATGTTTTTGTTTGTTATGCCCATCTGCCTGTCCTTCTGCCTTGCTTTTTCTGACTGTGAATGTTTAAATTAAACAGGCTCAGTCCTCACTTCATAGCTTTTCCACCACAGTATTTACATACATTCCATAGTAGTCTGTTTTGAAGTCAACTTTTCCCCCTGGTAGCTCATGCGATTCTGATCAACTAAATATTCAATAAATTCACTTTAGTGAATAACATTTTATGGTTCTTACTGATATGATTAACCATCATATTAACCATCAAAGAAAAATCAAAACATTTTTCAAATCGTCATTCCTTCATTTAAGGAAAGCATTTCTGAACCCATTTGTTTTGTTCTCTAAATCCTGAAATGTGTATTCAGGGTAAGTGTATGGCTTTCTTAAGTTTGTGTATCAGTTGCTGCAGAGGTAGAAAAGCAGTTCATAGTGAACCAGACACAGGTTGTTTCCAGCCTTGACTCATATCCTATTTTATATTACTGAATAGTCAATTAAATTACAAAATACAATGTGTTTGACATGTCGGCAGCCATGGTAATGTCAGAAAACTGCATGAAAAGAATTACTGGAATTCTTTAGGTGTCTAATTTTTTTCACAATTTAATTTTCATTTTACCAATATGTAGCTTATATACTCCATTTGAACCTTTCCACAAACTTCAGCTTACATTGCTTGTCTTTACTGCTTTTATAGGCTCATAGTTTGGGCCTATGGAAATACTCAATAGGTAAAGTGCTGCTGGTGTATTCACGACAACCTCAGTTTAATTCAAGAAACCCACTTAAAAGTGGAAGCTTATATAGCCAAAAAATATATTTGTTTTGGTTCAGCTGAGTTTTTGTAATTTATCAGAAATGATATAAATTTCATTATATATTATATGTACAAATGAAGGTATATATAAATGTATATATAATTGTTTCAATAGTTAAGCAATATATATATATTAAATATTAAAATCACATTTTAGCTTAACTATTAAAATCACAGTTGGAATTACTTATGAGAAGCATAAATGATTATAGAAAGATGAAGTGAGCCAGGACTGTAATCACTGTCCTCAAAAGTTCACCTCACATGTCAGACACCATAATTTAAGAAGACAAACAACAGAGAACAGTTGAAAATGAACCAGAAGATATGAGAACTAAGGATGCTCAAAAATTTAGCAGGATGATTTCTAATTCTGTAACCAGTTTCTATCATCCTCATCACATTTTCAATATTTAAATGCTATTAAATGTACACTAATGTATTTTATTTAGTGTGCATTTTCCTTGTAGTCCCGGGGATATTATGGATGCTATAACCTTTAAAGATCTTTGGTGATTAATGTTGCCCTTCACTGTTCTTTTTATAACAACTACTGCAAAGGACAAAATCCACTTTTGCTTACCATATTTCTTTTCTTATTTTCTCACTCATGTCAACAACTAGACTAGGGCAATCAGTGCCTTTTATAATATGCATTGTATAATACAGATGTATCAGGTCATATATCATATATTTTATATAAGAGGTCTCATTATGTACCTAAAATATATTTATGTGGATAAATTACCATAATTTTGAAGATAGGTTTTTTCACTGTTGGAACACTTTGTACAGTTAAATATGGTTTTGCATTTGATAAACATGATTATAATTTTTGAAAGCTTGTGCTACTTCTTGAAATCAAAAAACTCCTAAAATATAGGAGAATATATTTTTACTTTGAAATTTTGCATGTCTGTGTATATGCAAATAGAATATATATGTGTTGTATAGGCACATGTGTGTACAGGTGACTTCACCTGTATGTGCGTAAATAGCCAAGGATGATATTGAATGTTTTACTCCGTCACTCTCCACATGAGTCCTTTGAGAAAGGCCTTCTCATTGAAGCTGGAACTAGGCCAGTGGACTTCCAGTTTCCACTCTCTGCAGGACAGGTTTTTGAGTGCCTTGAGGATCTCTACCCCAGTTCTCATAGTTCCTCAATTCCACAGCCCCTACTTTTAATTTATAGTTTATTGTTATCACGACTTACTCACAGTTTATTTTCTTTAATTTTGAAGGGTAAATATCATAGGAAGTGTCCACTTATTAGTTACATGCTGCCCAACAAATTACAAAGTAATTGAAACTCATAGGGTCCCCATCAATAAAATGCAGGCCTTGCTATCAAGGTGATTCAGTAGGTCAGGGTACTTGTCAACCTGAAGACTACAGTTCTGTCACTAGAATCCTTGTGGTGTAGTCCATAGATGTTTCCTCCTTCAAAACTGCCAACCTCCATGCATGCACTGCAGTTGTCTGTGCCAAGCTGCAGAAAATACTACATAAAATGTAAATTTGGCAGTTGGGTTTATAATGTGCATGCATCTATGTCTTCCTAGAAATAAGGATATTAAAAAAAATACTACTCCAGATGAAAAGTGGCTCACAATTTAATTTTAGAAGTATTGTATCTTTAATCATGCAGCTTTCTTTCTCAGAAAATAATTACACATAACATCATAAAAGGAAAACATATGTGTCCAGAACTAATTATTGTGGTACCAAATTTATATTCTGAAAGTGACATAATTTTTTGCATGTAAGGGTTTATGCTTTCTGGTGACATTTAGTGAGTACCATGAGCCTTAGTAGTTATGCTTTGGATTTCTCCTATGTGACATTATAACATAAAAAGAAAAACCAATAGACATTCAACAATACATTCAGAGAGATGTGTGCTCCTGCTTACTGATGAGAAACAGATGGTACAGAAGTTTAATTTTGTAGTGGAATCAGTCTGAAAAGAAAGATGGAGAGTTGAATAGATGAGCAGAGGAAGAAATACTTCAGAGCAAAAGAGATAAATACAAATGAAAATGGTAGAATTCTAATAGAATGTAAAGGAGGTATATGCATTAAGATGTAGAAGTACAAGTTCAAGTGCTTTTACATGAAGATAAGACAAATAGTCATATTTTAAAAGATGCAGTAGGTAAAAATAAAAATAAGGAGTAGGAACAAAATAGCACATCTGTTAACTTTTGCTTATGTTATTATATATTTTAAATTAGTAATAGAGCTTTATTGTCTACTAATTTGATGTTGTCTCCAAGGTATAGCCATAGATTACAGATGTAGATGTTGATTCATGGCAAAGGTTATTTATTCTTTAGCCTAATTAAATCCTGATCCTAGTCCTGGAGCCATGGAGAATTTCTGCCTCCATACTATCTAATCTTAAAGATAGAAGCGCAGATCTAGAAGGCTTCAGCCTAAGCAGCTGTACAATCTGAAATGTTTAAACCTCTGTACACTCTAATAAATCTCTTGAGACTTACTGCTGACTGAACCACTCTGACTAGCTCCTTCTGTACTCAGAGCTGTATTGAACACAAACTCTTCTCCAAGCTGCAGGTTCAAAGTGACCTTCTGAGCCTACTGATTTCTTCTGAATTGAACTCTTTTGACACTCGCAGACTCTCTGACTGCCTCAGACTGAATCACTCTGCTAAGCTTCAAACTGACTCACTCTTTTCCTTTGATACTGACTTTTTCTGCCATGCTGCCTCTGTTTCTGTTTCTCCACCAGACTGCCTGCTTCAGACTGCTCAACTTGCACTGACTGCTGTAACTGACACTGCTGTAAATGACTCATCTCAGACATCATTTCTTGAGTGACACTGACTTTTTCTGACTTTGCTTCCTGGTCTGCTTACACACTCTGTTTTTGTTTTAGGGATCAAAGGCATTGACCATCTCTGTTTTCTAAATACTGGGATTAAAGATGTATATCAACATTCTTAACATTCTGGTCCATACAGGCCTCTGACTGCAATTCCTTTATATAGACCCTTTATATAGACACAGGCTTCTCTATACCAAGCAAATTTAAATTTTAAAAATGATGCATGTTAAGTAAACCCGAGTCTACCATTCAAAGCCATTACTTCCATCCATGTGCTGTCTCAGGAAAATATTCTGTCATTTTGCACAATGAACAGAGAATCTAAGTAATATTTCTACACTGAAATATATTTGTCTTGAGCTTTTCTTTGCTCAGATAAAAAAGTCTGGTGAGAGCTCAGAATTTAAGAGTGCTTGCTACTTTTCTAGAGGGATTTGTTTCTACATTTGTTTCCAAGCACCCATGTTGGGTAGCTCAACCTGTAATTCTAGCTCCAAAGAAATTGATGCCCTCTTCTGGTCTCCATGGGCTTCATATTCATACACACATATTCACACACACACACACACACATATACACACACACACACACAGAGAGAGAGAGAGAGAGAGAGAGAGACAGAGAGAAAATAAATAAATAATTTAAGAAAGAAAGAAAGAAAGAAAGAAAGAAAGAAAGAAAGAAAGAAAGAAAGAAAGAAAGAAAGAAGGCTCAATATACAAAAAAAAATTGCTACCAATCCTTACAACTGTATTTCAAACCCAGGAAAATACATGGTGGAAGGAGAGACTAAAAACTCTTAGAAATTCTCTGACCTTCATATGTGTATACGCCAATCCCAACACACATAGGCATATACAAAAATAAATAAATTTAATAAAATATTTAACAAAAGCAGAAACAAAACTCTAAAACCTAAATGATCATAAAAAAGACACCCTACAGATTTTGCTTGTAGTTTTAATCAAATTTCAGTAAAACATAAATAAATGTATTAACAACTGAATTAATAAATAGTAAATCTTACTGTTCCTAGATGTAGACTGTGTGGACATTTATTAAAATCTTCTTTTATAGAGTTGTGCTTTTTTTTTGTAATCAGTTTCTCTTTGTGTCCATTTGTGGGGGGAGCTAAGTAGACTGTAAATGCCTCAAATTAGATCACTATGAAATGCTATATAAATTAACTTTTACTCTTCATATATGCCTATGATGATATTTAATTAAAAATATATTTACACAAAATATTAACAGCCAATGATATATAGAATAATTATAATAGTGTCTTAGATAACAATATGTAAGTGATACATGAAATTGATTTATCTCTATCTGAGGCAGAGTATTACATTACAGATTATTACATTATTACATTATTATTTTATAGCTCTGAGAAAGCACAGTATAAAGGATGTTTTGTTTCCTTATTTCTTATATTTTCACCTTTTTCAGGAATACTATTCAGCTTCTCTATAACATTTAAATTGACTTCTTACCTGCTTCTGAGCTCAGAGGTCATTAATGTGTACAAATAGAACTATCTGAATACAGGTATTGTCACAAGCAGTAGTTAACATGACAATGCACATGCCTACTAAGCTAACAATTAGCATATTGAGTTTGCAAGTGCTGAATAAATTGGCAATTTACATCTTAGGTGGCATAGAGTACCATGTCTCAAGGGTTTATACCCAGAAGAGTGCAGAATATAAAACATAAATGATTCATCTATGGAAATTTCCTGTTTGTATTTTCAGAATACAATTTACTGAAGGTAAATGAAATTGTGGAAAGCAATTTCATGCAGAAAAGTTGCTGTGTAAGGATATTGAATGTATCCCCTCAGCCATATGTTAAATATTTGGTTCCTACATGGCTCTGCAGTGGTGTGCTAGACCTTGTGAGGTGTACATGCCAGCAGGGAGGCCTTAGCTTTTAGGATCATACACAGAAGAGTATTCCAAGATCCCATTTTACTCTTTCTCTTGCTTTGTGACATGAGATGGACGTATTTCCATCACCCTGTACCTGCCATCATCATTTGATATTGCATCATACTGACATCTTTAAAGCAGTGAGCCTAACACCATATTTTCAAGCACATGTTAAAAATTATTTCATGTATTCTACTATAACATTGGGAGGATGGATTTCATAAGGTGATGGGGGCTACTATAATGCCATACTGTCTATAAGACTTTCAGTGCTGTGATTATTTTATTAGATTTACTATAATTTATTGCTATGCTATTATACATAGTATTAACTCACCAAACTAATTTTCCCAACTATGATATGATTATGTTGTAGTTTGTAAAGGAATATTTATTCATTTAGTCAAGCAATATGGCTGCTCTGAGAAATAGTCACATTGAAAGGCCTGTGTAATAGCTAGGAAAGGATCAATCCCAAGAGTCTATATAAAGGATTCACATCCAGGGGTTTATATGAAGGGATCACATTCAGAGGCCTGTGTGGTCTGGATGGAATGTAGAAAGAGTATGGTACACATCTTTAATCCCAGTATTCAGAAGGCAGTGGAAGTGCATATCTTTTATCCCAGCACTTGGGAGATAGGAAGCAGAGATTATAGACAAGAAGTAGATCTCAAAAGAAGTGAAAATCAAACAGGAAGTGACATCTGAGATGTGTCAGAGTGAAGGGCAGGCAAGGTAATGAATCAGAGGAAAAGTTGGCAGAGTGAGTTGAGTGAGACATGCCCAATACTCATGGTAGAAAAGCAGGCTTTAAACTCAGAGAATGAGAATAAGACACACAAAGTATAAGACACAGGCTGACTGTGGCAGAGACACAGAGAAGCAGTCTGAGGAGTCTAAGTTGTATGAGGCAGAGACACAAAGGCAATTCAGTACAAATCAGTTTCACACAGGAACAATGAGTCACTATGAAGCTGAACAGAAAGAAAATTTGCCCAAGACAGCCAGAGTCTGCCAGAGTCAGAAGAGTTCAGTCAGAAACAGTCAGCTGGCTTAAAAGGTCAGTTTGAACCAGCAACTTGGAGAAGTGTTTGAACTAAAACAGTGAGTGAGTTGAACCAGAGGAGTCAGTTGAGTTCGGCAAGCTCTGAGTTCAGAAGGAGCCAATCAGAGAGGCCAAGTCAGGAGTAAGTCTATAAGGCTTAAACATTTTAGATTGTACAGAGACTTAGGCTGCTTTTGCTCTGAGTCTACATCTACAGTGGTTAAGTGGATTGAGGTGCAAATTTTAAAAACAATGGGTTGAATTTCCTCAGTAGCACAAGTTGTATTTTCAAGATTCTGTACTTACTACTGTGTTTTTGGTCGCATCATCTGTGAGTAGCACATTGACATGTCATTTTTAGAGTCACTTTCTTATATTCTCCTGGTATCACCTTAAAAGCATTGATAAACAGATAATTTTAAATTAATGAGCTATGGCTAGATATCTTTTATCTTTCAGATAAAAATGATTCCTTAGTCATAGTTCATTATATTCCCCTTATTTATTTCACATATTTTAAAATCAATTAACAAAATTATATGAAAATTCTGATTATAGGGATGAAGAAGAAAGAAATTTTACTTTCAAATGGAATAGTGAAGCCTTTGGTTCAAAATCAAAGGTTTATATTCTTTGTCTAATTCAATCACCCATCCTAATCCTGGAGTCCTGGAGTGTTCCTACTTCCATACAATCTGAAACATTTAAATACAGAACTGGAAGGCTTCAGCCTCAGCCTCCATACAATCTAGAATATTTAAGCCTCTAAGACTTACTGCTGACTGAACCACTCTAACTCCTTCTGAACTCAGGGTTGTACAAAACTTTGACTCTTCCCCAAGCTGCTAGCTCATACTGACTTTCTGAGCCTGCTAAATGTTTCTAACTGAACTCTTCTGATGCTAGCAGACTCTGGCTGACTCCCACAACTTCTCTGAACTGCTCTGCTTGTCTTCAAACTGACTCATTCTTCATGTCTTCTACTGACTTCTTCTGCTAAACTGCCTCTGTGTTTCTTTCTCAGACTCCTCAGACTGCCTCCTTGTCTTATCTTCTGTGTCTCATCCTCTGAATCTCATTCTCTTGACTGCCTCAGACTGAACTGATAGCTTTCCTTTCCATCATAAGTGTTGAACATGTCCTCACCTCAAGCTGACTCACTCTGCCAACTCTTCCTTTGATTTGTCTCTGTCTTCCCTTCATTCTCATTCATCTCAAACATCACTTCATGTCGGATACTAACTACTTCTAAGCTCTGGTCTCTGTTTCCCAATTGCTGAGATTAAAGTTGTGTCCTAATATTCTTTATACATTTCATGCAGACCACACAGTCCTCTGAATGTGATCCCTTCATATGTCATCCCTTCATATAGATCCTTGGATTTGATCCCTTCCTAGTTATTACATAGAAGTTACAATGTGATTCTGAAACAGAGTAGGCATATTGTTGGGTTAAATGATTAAGCATTCCTGTACAGAATAGAATAGCGTATCAGCTCATAATGTATTGTTTTCTATAGCATGATTCTTTAGTATTTGGGTAGACACCTTATCCTCAAATATACAATTCTGTTTTTTTGTCATACCAATAAAATGAACATTTTCTTTACATCCTTATAGAAAGTTTGTGATACAAACCTTTGTAAAACCTTTACCACTTATTTTTTTTTCTCCCCAACAAGAAGACATTTTATGCAGTGGGCTGAGTTCTGATTTACAATTACTGTTGACAATGCACCCTTTGTTGTAGCTGATTAATGACGGCGTGTGTTTACTGTTTTGCTGCCCACCTTGAACTTGAAGTCCATTCATTATCAGAATAAGTAATTGCAAAGCTTCACTCAGATATGAAATGGAACTAGGTTTGTGCACACAGCTAATAAATAAAGGATGCTGGAGCATATAGTCTTTCTGTTTAGAGGAGAATTAATTCAGTCCTCAGACAGCTTTCACATATCATAATCCCACATTTGGTTCTAAAATTCACCTTGTTTAATCACTGTGCATAAATGATGTTGTTGCATAAGAAACCCATATTTCTAATACGAACCTACAAACAATAAAACTATGGTTTTGATATGAAAAAAATCCAACATACCATCTTTAATGTATGGGGAAAGTTACACACTGTGGGAAACTTGCACTAATCTATAAACTATAAAGAAATAATCTCATAACAATTTCTTGTACTTTGTAATTTCAACCCAAAGGAACATGATATTTGATATAAAATGTTAGAAAAAGAATTATTTGAGATTTATCACAGATAATAATGTAATAGGTTGCAAAGGAACAGACTCAAAAAGAATTTTGGTTTTCTCTACCCTTTAGTCATAAAATATATTTAAAACGATAGTGAAAAACTGAAACAAACAAGCTCTAGAAAGTATTTATCTCTAAACAAAGAGAGTGAACAAGGAAAGGGGAAATTTCACTGAACTTCAACCCTAAACAAGGAACTGCAAATAACTAGGTTATGGAAAACCTAGTTAATAGAAAACCCCTCATCACCAGGAAAAGCTCTGCAATTGGTTATCCAGTACCATATGATCAGCCATGAAAAGATATATATATATATATATATATATATATATATATATATATATATATATATATATATATCAGTTACCAGTTTGTATTATATTATAATAAATATACAAATATTGAATTCATACATTTAGAACTCACAGGGACATAAACGCAAATATATATTTTACACCAATGAAAAAAAAAGGCCATGAATTTGAGAAAGAATAGTTATGGTATATGGAAAGAGTTTAGAAGGAGAAAAGGAAGGGCAAATGATGTAATTGTATATTAATTTCAAAAATAAAAGTAAAAAAGTACATAACAGAGGAAAAAACATATTTGTTGAAAGAGATAATTTTCACATTCATCTTGAGAGGTTGTTCAAAACAAACAAAAAGCCACAGTTTCATTAGTGGTGTATTATGTTATTTAAAAGTATTGGAATGACAGGTGTTGAAGAAACAGATTATAGAAAGGGAAAGGCATTTTGAGAGGAAAGGACTGAAATATAAATTTTCTTTAAATATTTAGTAAACTTGCACGCTCACTGTGGCTTAGAAACTTGAAAGGAAAACAAATAATAAAGGGACAAAAGATACTTGAGTATAATTATTTATGTAAGTCAACATGATATAGTATAAGAGGCATTGAGTGAAAAATAACTCAAATTGTCTGAGGAATGGGACGCTGCCTGGACTGAATTTAAATTACCATTCTCCGCTGCTTTCCAGCAGTGAAAAAGGAAAGAACAGCATAGGGCTCTGCGGTAGTACTGTGAGCATCTTCCATAGAACATTAACCTCCTAGTGTGGAAAGAAGGAAATCCCACTGTTCAGACAAATGTGAACTGATTCAACATATGATATGGTGTGATAAAGCCCTTAGAATTGCCTTTCTTTTGAAATTCATTTATAGCAGAGATCCTTAAACTTTTATCCTTTCCGGACTCCTATTCACCTGAAAAAAAATTAGCATGACACTGGATAAATAGATACATAATACAAGAGTACAAAACAAAGTAACTGATGATAGCTTGAGGAAACTTATTTAAAACAATCCATTGGTATATGATTTTATCAATTATTAAAACAAAAAGAATTGCTCACATTAATGACATGGGTATGCTAGCAATTTTTGCAGAAATAATTAAATCTTTATTGATTAATTCATATTGTGGGATGTAGAACAATTTTACCATGTTTTAAGATTGATTGCTATTACAATATCATAATTATCAGTAAGAATACCTCATTTCAAAAATACTACAAATGTAGAAGTGTATTTGAGGTTTTGCTAGAAATTGTTCCACACTCTTTCCTAATCTGAAACCAACGTTTATTTAACAATGTTTTTGTGACACTCTAATCAATAATTCTAGTAGTGATTTTTTTTCTTTAATTCACTCTGGAAAGTCTTATATGCAATACATCTTGTCCATAACCACTCTAACTCTGTACCCTTGACTTTCCTATGGAATACCAAATAATCACATCTTTCACTCAACTTCAGGTAATCATGTTATCCTCTATCTATCTATCTATCTATCTATCTATCTATTTATTTATATATTTTTTGGCTTTTTGAGATAGAGTTTCTCTGTTGTAACTTTGGCTGTCCTGGAACTTACTCTGTAGACCAGGCTGGCCTCATACTCCAAGATTCACTTGCCACTTGCTCCTGAAGCAGAAATATTATATTTCTATAATAGCAGAAAACTTTGTAAGTACAGTGTAACCACAATTCATAAAATAGAGTGATATTAAATCCAGTCGCATGTGATAGGAAGCATCAATATGTGTTGCATGGCAGTACAGCATCTACAGTGTAAAATGTGTATGTAATGAATTCCTAGCCAATACTGCCTTTAAGTCAAAGGATACAACATGAATAAATGGATAAATTTTTAATTAATTTCTTGTCAGTGTGTATGCTGTCAAATATTTTGAAACTTTTATATTCACTTAGCCCTGGGTGGGATAGATGACTACAATTTATAGGTTGGAAAATACTAAAACCTCCTGTGGTTAAGATACTAGTCTAAGGTCATTGTACAAAATGAGAATTCATTGGCATTCATTTTTATTGTCATTTTTCAAGGATTCACATAATATAATGACAAAATTCTTCTTAAGACAAAGATTTTAAATCCATATTACAATGCAAGAAAAATAATGAAATAATATTTCCTTTAAATTATTAATTAAGGATAAGGATTTAAAGAAAAAACACAAATACATTCGAAAATGCACTGTATTGGCCAGTGGTGTGCATGCCTGTAATCCCAGCACTCAGGAGGCAGAGGTAGGGAGATCTCTATAAGTTCAGGGCCAGCCTGGACTACTAAGTGAGTGAGTTTCAGGACAGTTGGAGTTAGAATGGAGAAACTCTGTCTCAAATAAAATATACTGTATCAAATATTGTATATTTTTGAGAATTCTGAAATGTGATCATGTGATTTGTGGGATTTATAAATCTTGTATTAAATATTTTCTGGAAGACCATTTACTAATATTTGAATATAATAAAAATATCAATAATAGTTATATTTTAGATGAAAAATGATTGCTTGGAGTTTGTTTAGTTTGTAGAAATAATTAATGTTGAGTTACTGATATTTTATCTCTGTAACAAAACACCACAGCAAGTCAACTATGGGGAGGAAAGTTAATATTAGATCCAGGTTACAAAAGTTTCAGCCCACGGTCAGCTGCCTTTATTTTCTTTGGACTCTGACAAGGCTGAATTGTCATAGAAATCATCAGAGTATATCAAAGCTATATAATTCATGGCAACTAGGAAACAGACTGTAGGAGAACAATGAAGAGACTGGTGGTCTACTTTCATTTTTAAAGATATGATAAACACTCAGAACAATAGCAACTAAGGAGAGAAAAAGATTCATTTGGATTTACAAATCTGTTCACAGGACTTCACTGAGGAACAGCAAGGCAAGAACTTGAAAGAAGGACTGTTTTTTATATTTTACTACATTATCTTATGAAACAATTCACTTCACAGCTAAAGAAGTACAGCAGGAACCATGGAGGATGCAGTGTGCTAGCAGGCATGGGGTCCGTCTTATACACAGCGAGCTTTCTTATACAGTTCAGTGTAGAGGAATAGGCCTGTGTGAAAGGCCTATTCCTAGTATAGGAAGATTCTATATTACAAGGGTCTACTTTCAGAGGCCTGTATGGTCTGGATGGAATGTAGACACACCTTTGATCCCATTATTCAGAAGACAGTTGTAGCATATGCCTTTAATCCCTGAGACAGAAACAGAATGTAGAAGCAGACATCAGAAACAGAACTCAAGAGAAGTCAGTGTCACACAGGAAGTGACATCTGAAATGAGTCAGAGTGAACCATAGACAAAGAGATGAATCAGAGGAAGAGTTAGCAGAATATAACAGAGTGAGGACACACCCAACTCTCAGGAGAAAAAGGCGGACTCTCAGCTCAGGGTCAGAATAGTCAGTCAAAAGTCAGTTACAGAAGAATCAGCTATAGAATTTTGGGATACAGAGGAGTGAGTTACAGCAGGCAGTATGAGATGAATAGTCTGAAGTAGGCAGATGGGAGACAAGACATAGAGACAATGAAGCAGTCTGACTAAGGAGCCAAGAGGCTGACTGAGGCAGTATAACACAATGAGATCTCAGGGAGATACACGGGCAGCTCAGCAGAAGTCAATATCAGTCAGGAAGCTGACTAAGCAGAGTGCTTCAGTTCAAGGTAGGCAGAGAATCAGTCAGACTAAACAGGAGTCAGAAGAGTTCAATCAGAAACAGCCAGCCAGCTTAGAAGATCAGTATAAACCAAGCAACATGGTGAAGAGTTTGAGCTAAAATAGTGAACCAGAAGAGTCAGTAGTGTTCAACCAGGTGTGAGTTCAGGGGAGCTAACCCAGCCAGCTCAGTTGGTAGACCATAAAGCTTTTAATCTCAGGATTTGTGGAGGTCTTGGAAGATTAAGAGTAGATAGTAAGCAAACCAAAATGCACTAAGGCTGGAAAAGGTGGTTGGATTAGCAAAAGAAAAACTGTTTTTGAACCCAAATCAATGCTTACATCTGGTGAATATATGGCGAGAGTTCAGGACCACCTGAACTGTATAAGGATGATACTCACTCATAGTGGATTATGGATTGCTACATTAGTCCAATCAATATAACCCCTTGAAGAGATGTTCATTAGCTAGCTGATACAGGCAATTCCTCAGTTGATGCTCTCTACTCAGAGGACTCTTGGCTATGTCAAGTTAGTGGGACAGCTGGTCACACTGTTTCTTATTAAAAGCAATGCAACAGTGGCATATTTTCTTTAATCAAACTGGGGTATCCAGTTTCCATCATCTCACAATTGTCCATATAGTGACAAGTTATCAGTTGATGGTTTACTATCCACATGATACAATCACTTCCCAAAGCTAGTGTCCTTGAATATTCCTGTCTGAACTAATCTTCGAATATTTGATTGTAGGAGCATTTTATATCAGTTAACAACATTAATTCTGTCAACTAATAACCTCTTATCTACATCATAATACAAAATGCATTCAGATAATTTCTTGGAACCCCTAAAGTCTCATTAGCCACAATTTGCAGAAAATTTGCACGTTGAGCAAGCATTCAATGGATTCCTTAGGAATCAATGCAAAATCTTAGCTGTGAGTTCTGCTTAAAAATTTTTATACATATACAGAAGATGTGATAGCTCCGGGTAAGAGTTTCACTGTCTAAAGCACAAATAGATGACTACTACAAAAGGAGTAAAACCCATCAGGGCAATATTAAATGGTATATACCTTATGTGCAGAACCTAGAGCAGATAATGGAATGATCTAAGTTCCAAAGTATCTGTGTAGTCCAAGCCTTAAGACCATTCTAGCTTAGTTCACATTGTTTCTCCTTTGGACTGGATTTCCTCACTGCTTGTGGTTTTCCCAGGCAGACTTTCACTTTCCCTCCATCTCTATCTTTTAGAGGTATCATATTGAAGTTTCTGTATTGACTCACCCCTTTACAGAGTGATTCAGAGCCTGCTACAGGGTACCAAGACTCATAAGCCCTGCTTTTAAATGTACGTGGAATGCTCACTGATTTCCATGGAAATCTCCCAACACTTTGCAATGAAAGCAAAATGTGGATGTCACCAATGCTCACTGATGGCTAGAGCAATATCAGATCCACATGGGCCACTTCTGCAGTGGCATATGAGTCTGCATAGGTAACTGCAGGGAAACACTTCCAGACTCTTTTAAAGTAAAGTGTCTCAAAGAGTTAATGACTGTACACATTTGAGCCTACAATGCTTATATTTATAAATCCAGAAGTGTCTTCAAAGCACCTTTCCTATTAATCTAGAGTCAAAGCAGTGTTTTTTCAAAATATTCAATGTCTTAAGCCAGGTTTATGTTGAAGCATGAGACACAGTAAGGAGAGACCGAGAGAAAAATAGAAGTTAAGAAAGGAAGGGGGAATTAGGGAGGGAGAAAAGAAATTAGAGATGGAAGTAAAGAAAGAGGGGTAGTTGAAGAACCACATTAGCCTCTGAGAAAAGACTGTTTGAGGTTATGAACAGTGAAAGTGTAGAGGTTGAAAGAATAACATTGTTAAATGATGTTGGTCTCAGATACTAAAGAGGATTCAGCATCCCCTGCTAAAAGTGTCAGCAACTGAATGCTAAGCTCCCCTAATAATTTATTACATATTAGTTAGCCTTTATATTCATCCTCGCTCAAAGTCTTAGTTTATGGACAAAACATATAAAAGTTTCTTAAAACAGATTTTAAGATAGATGACAGACCTTTATTCTGTTTGAAGCGGGGTGAGCCGCCACTCCCCTCTGAAACACCACCATCACACTCCACATCTGCATTCTTATTTCTGGCCCAATATCCTTAACTTATACCTGAACAACTATCAGGTTCCATTTTTAGCTTTCTAAGATTTATAGGCTGGTGTCTCTACACTTTGATTTCTCCCAAAATCCAAGTACAAATATTTCTAAACTGAATGGTCAAAAATAAACCCAAAAAGCCCATGTTGCTGTATCAACTTTTTGTATTAATTTTAGTTTCTTTGACAAAATACTTGAGAAATTCAAATGAGGGAGGAAAGATTTATTGGACTCAAGTTTGCAAACTTTTCAATCTATCATCAGCTGTCTTCATTCATTGTTAGGTTGTGGCAAAGCTGAGACAGTGTCCCTGAAGATTATAGTAGAAGAAAGATGTTCAACAGCCAGGTGACAACAGCCAGTTAACAGAAGGAAAAGGATTAGGGAGTGATTTTTCCCTTCACAGTAACATATTTCATTCAGTCAGGCTCCACTTTCCAATTCTTCAACCTCTAAATAGTAAATTCAACTATTAATCCATAAATGGGTCAACCCATTGCTTAGGCTATTTCCCTCATATTTAATTACTATCTCAAAAACCCACTTCTGAGTTGCATAATGACTACCAAGTCATCAATTCAAGAGCCTATGGCACATATTTCATATACAAACTACAATATTGTTATAAATATGTATAAAAATGAAAAAAATGGAAAAGTTTTTAATATTTTGTCAACTTAAATTGTTTAAATTTATATTTTATTATAGAAATACTTATTTGTATCGATAACTAAACTCTTATTAAACTTGTAAGAAGTAAAAGAAATTGGAGACTTCTACAGTAATTTATGAAAAATTCTTCATTAAATAATCAAAAAGTTGTTTCCAGAGATAAGAGAAACAAGTGATCCAAATAATTCCCTTTCTTTAATACTGTTGAAGATGTTTTAGAACAATAAAAAAGAAGTGGTTTCTTGTTCCCCCTGTTTTTTGAAACAAAGCTGTAAGTTCAAAGTAATCAATTCACTGTTGTACAAAGAAATACTTGAAGCATTTACTGACTTGTCTGGGAAGAATTCAGTTGAGTATAAATCATCACTTATGTGGGGGTCACCTTTGTTTTGAGATAGAATCACCAAGTTGTATTAATAATACTCCTGCCCCCTGTTGTTGCAGAATTGGGAATTGTGTCTGTTTTCATGAGTCAACCTGGAAAGCTTTAGGATGTATGAAGCAATCACTGAGTAGAATGAGATATAATTTCTAATCTGAGAATAATTTCTTTGTGTTTGTGTGTGTGTGTGTGTGTGTGTGTGTGTGTGTGAGAGAGAGAGAGAGAGAGAGAGAGAGAGAGAGAGAGAGAAATATATGTGGGTGGAAGATGTATGTGTGTGGTATGTTCTTGTGTGTGTGAGATGTGTGTGTGTGTGTGTGTGTGTGTGTGTGTGTAATATGCTTGAATGTGTGAGATGTATGTGGGGGGATGTGTATATTGTGTGGTGTGTACTTGCATTGGTGTATGTGTGAGATGAATGTGTATGGACGTGAAATACATGTGTTGTAAGGACTGTGTGTCTATGTGTGTGACAGATATGTGTGTGTGTGTTTGCAATATAATGTGTATGCATATGAGTCTGTCATCATGACCCTACACACACACACACAGAAACTGAAAAAAAGGGGTGTGTTTTCTCCTATTATTTTTTGACTTATTTCTTGAGACGGAAACTCCCTCTAACAATCAAAAGCTTGCTATGTATACTAATCTGGCTAGCAAGCTAACTTCTTTGAACTTCCTGTCTCTGCCCACAAAAGCCAAGGGCACTAGCACATACAGCCATGCCTGAATTTTTATAAGAGTGCTCGAGTTTTGAGTTCAGGTTCTCATGCTTGCACACCAATTAATCTTATCCACAGATCCACTTCCCTAGTAAAGCACTAATTTTCAATTTTTAAACCATGATAAAGCAATATTTTATCCCAATGTGTAGTGCAGCCCAGAAAATATGGATGAGAAACATATTACTGAAGAATATCAAACTCATGTTAACTACTCTCTTATTTATATTGTTTAATGAAACAGAAAATGATTTTCCATGAGATAAACCAATCATGCATGTTAGATATGCCAGATGTATTAGTTACTGTCTGTTTGTGTGATGAACTACGATATCCAAGGCAACATACAGAAAGAAGAGTTTATTTTGACTTATGGTTACAGAGATATTAATGTCCATCAATGCTTGGAGGCATGGCATTAGGAGAAGAGAGGTGAGAGATCAATCATATTTTCTTTAACAATCTGAAAGAGGCAAACAAATCAAACTTTTAAAAAGCCTGCCATCAGGAATGAAAATTCCTTCAGCAAGCTAAAGCAGCTCCCAAGAGCATACACCAACTAGGAATCAAGTGATACCTGAGCCTATAGTGCACATTTCCCATCCAAACTACCACATCAGCCAACAATCTGATATTCATACATCCAATAGTAAAGGTATTGAGAAGAAAAGAAGTGGGTAAATTACAAAATTACTTGGCATTGAGATAAAATAATAGAGTAAATGTTTGGACCTAGGTCAAAGAGTAAACATGTAGCCCTCTATTGCCTGGGAGTGCTTCCCCATAAGCCTGCATTTTCCCAGAGCTGAATTCCTAGAAATTTGAAGCTATAATTACTCACAGAATAAAAAACAAGGGAGAAGAAAATAAAATTAGGCAAGCCAAGGACTAAGAGGTGTGAGTTTCAGCATCTCAACTTAAGAACAACTTCTGAAAAAAAAAAGTAAAATCTTTACAAATGTTTCAGAACTCAGTTATAAAGCACAAAAGAGACAGATATTATGGCATGTTTTTGGTACCAGCACTCAGGAGGCTGAGGCAGGAGGATCCTGAGTTTTAGGCTTGCCTATACTACATAGTGAGATGTTATTGAAATCAAGAGAAGGAGGACGAATAGCAGAGGGAAAAAGAAGTAAATAGATCAACACACCAGAATGTAAATCTGAGAATAGTCACATATATCAACTTAGAAAGCATTTTACCTGCATTTACACAATCAGCAGACTTATTGCAAGAGGAATTTCCTCAATTATAAATATCTTTATGGAAGAATAAGAGAGAAGAATGACTACAATAGATATTTCCACAAAGGACCCAACCAGTCTGTGAAAGTAGGGTGATTTCACACAGAACGTTGCTAAGAACTTCCATCATCCTCTTGAACAATGAAAATATCTTCTGATGGATTTGTGTGGAGTCCGTGGTATTGCATATCCTTGACCTGACTTAAGTAATTTTCTGAGACAAGACATTGTGTAGCCCAGACTGGCTTTAAACTCACTGTGTATCCAAGGATGGCCCTATAGCTCTCATTCTCCTGTGTCTACATCCTGATTACTGAGATCATAAGTGTGCTTTATCATACATGTTTCTATGCCACTAAGGATCAAATACAGGTCTTTATCATGCTACTGTAGGAGGCATGCACTCTATCAGCTTAGCTATAGCTTTAGGCCACAATGCATCACTTATATAAGCATCTACACATAATTCTTAAATCTAGAATCACTGTACATTCAGTCAACACATCGCTTCCAGAAACTTCATCATTCAGCAGCATCCAAAAGCAACTGGTAAAATCTAAGAAAATAATTTCAAATGTACAGACAAGATAAGCCTAAGGTAATGAAGAAAGTACAACAGAGACATGGAACTCAGAAAGGCAACCAAACATAAATTCTGAGTAAAATAATAACATATATGAAATTAAAAATGAATTAAAATTCTTGATTATTGATTGACTCAAGCATGGCAAAGAACTAATATAATTGAAGAAATATTATGTGTACAAAAATGTTACATATAAATAATAGGAATTGCATAATTCATAGTAAGTGATAGTGACCTAGATGATTTTATGAGTAGAAATGTGTTCTAATGTAGTAGCACAACAAAATTGCCTCATATGATGTTTCTGAAAAAATAATCTCATTGGAAATTGATTAATAAATTAATGTAAAATGTGAGAGGATAGATCTTATATAAAATGTGTTTTTAAATACTGACTATATGTACAAGTAAGATTGCTTGTAAGGTTGCTCAGTGGATAAAGCCATTAGCTGTCAAACTTGAAAAACTGAATTTGATCTCCAGGACCCACATGGTAGAAGGAGAAAATTGACTCCAGAAATTTTTCCTTTAATCTCTACATGTGCATAATAGTATATATGCACATATACACATACACAAATAAATGAAAATATAGTACAAATAAAATAAATACAGGCTATATATTAGTGGAAGAGTCAATTCTATAGGAAAGTTGAATAATTATAAATTTATAGAGACTCAACATCAAAACATTTGAATATGAACATAGATATAACAGAAAAATTGGTTATGTAGAATAACTGAGAGACATTTTCATTGAGTGATCCATTTTCTAATAATGGCTGGAACTAGAAATAAAGTCAAGAAAGAAACATCATATTTGAATAACTCTATGAAACACAGGCTCCTGCAATTACCTAGAATACTTTATTTACCAAAAATGATTATTCTCAAACATACATATATTTCCTAGGCTGGAAAACACATAAGTCACAAACCAAGAAAAGCTCAACAAATTTTAGGGAGTTAACCAAGATTCTCTGTATAAACTTTCAATAAGTAGTAGTAAGAAATTCAGGGTTTGGGATAATCAGTTAATGAAAAGTAATCATATTATTGAACAAAAATTACTGAGAAAAAAGCAAATGCAAAAATTTAATATACTAAGAAAATAAACAAACAAAAGTAAAATCACAACTTTATAAGCTCTATGGAATTCATCATGAATATTGTCTGAAGTGATATAATTTGATGGTGAACAATTTGCACACTAGGCAAGTATTCTATGACTGAGTTGTACATCTAGTCCTAAATGCAGTTCTAAAAGAGAAACATATTGCAACAAATATTTTTACTGCATAAAAAGAAAAGAAAAGAAAAATTTCAAATAGACAACTTAACTTTTTACATTGAGAAAATACAACGACAAGGATTCAAATTTTATGAAAACTCAAATTTTGTAACCCAAAATAAGAAAAATGCAATTCTACTTCCACTTAGCTTCTGTCTGAGCTCACCTCTACACCTTGCTTCCTTCTCTGAACTCTAAACTCTGAACTGCCTCTATTCTCTGCTTCTTACTCTGAACTCCACCTCTGCCTCTGAAGTACTAGGAAAGGTGTGTACCAACAATGCCTAATGAATTGGCATTAAAGGTATGTACTAGTATTCTTTCTACCCTGCTGGGAGCTGTGCAGGGGAACAGCAGCCGGCATTGGAGCTTCAGAAAGACAGCTTGCTGTTTAGAAGGGCAGCAGTAGGTTTTTACCTTCTCCTCGCAGGGGATTGTCTCCTGAATACTCTCGCCACTGCTGGGCCTTATTGGGCTTGTTGCTACCATGGTCTCCTTGTTTCTTTGGTAGTATAAAAGTTCTATGGGGGTCTCTAACCCCTCACTGGGCAGTATTGCTGGCGCATATAACAATGGTGATGATTTTCCCTCAAACAATTTCACCTGGGCAAGGCAGTGTCACTCAATTGAATTGATAACTCTGTTGAAACTCCAGAAAGAATAATTTTAAAACATGCATAGTTAAGAACAGTAGGTGTTTTCCACATATGGTTACAGGGATAAATTAGGATGTTTTGTCAGCTGCCTTAGAATCAGTAGCTTAAAAAGAAAACATATTTTTGCTAGGGACTTGTTTGGTTAGGATTAGGAAAGGCAGAAAAGAAATGGGTTATTTCACCTATGAAAAACAGATTCAATGTCAAGTAATATCAAATGAGTTTCAGTGCCCATTGTTAGGCTTGAATTATATGACTACAGATAAAATTGACTCTTTCCTGGTCTCTATAATCAAAAGTTTACTGATGAGTTTGAGGTATGCCTTGGGGATGTAGCTGCTTTTCAGCAGATTCTCCTTTTACATAAGAAAGCAAAAAGACTCCTGACTTAAAATTTTCTAGTTGTAATAAACTTGTTTCACTACGTCAACTAAATAAGAATTGTGTATGTTAGGATACTATGACATGTATTTATTCCCTAGCAACCTGCCAATTACAATAGAAGCTGGTTTAATATTAGTTGGCATATTTAAACTCTGTTAATCTATTAAAAAGAAAAGAAAAAAAACTATTGCTTCTAGGATATAGATGTACTATGGAAAATTAGGTGTTCAGGTGTCGGTTTTAAGATAATTTGATTTTACAAAATATGGAACTTGTAGTCACTGAAATGTAAAACTTATAATCATTACATAAAGTTTAAGTTTATGATGAAGATATGATTGTAATGTGATTTTTCCCCATGAGGGGCTTTGTCAAAGTCTATATATATATATATATATATAATCTCCATGGGAAAACAGATAGCCAACAGGAGTAGGATACAGGAGAGAGAGAAGAGGAACAAAGGAGAATAGAGAAAGGAAGAAGAAACAGCAGAAAGAATGAAGACAGAATTTGTCCCATCCATCAGAAGTGTGAATATATATATATATATATATATATATATATATATATATATATATATATACACAATACATTTATATTCTTTGTGAAGAGGGTTGTGAAATAGGCTTTAAAGCCAGACTTGAATTCACTAAGTGGCAAGGGTTATCAGGAGTGCTTAATCTTTATGCCTCCACTGTTCAAAATTGAGGGTTACATATATGGAACCATGCTCAATTTGCTTACTAAGTCATGTGACGGTTGTTCACTAATTTCTTTGTTAAAAACACCTTATAACACATTGTAATAAACAATATTATGAGAGAAAAATATTTGAAAAAAGAAAAGGATTGATATTGTGTTTATAAAGTACTAAGCAGGTACTAAAGCAGAGTACACATGATATTCTTTTGGGAAAAGTAATTTTTAAATTATCAACTGCCTCCAAAATGTACAAATATTAATATACTTACACTAAGTATTGTGATTGTGATATATGTGTTTTAATTTAATTTGTAGAATAGTACATGCACTAATTTAAATCAATGCCAAATAAATCAGTATACAATCAGAAATAATAGTCTGTAAGAACCATAGGTAATATTCTAATTTGTGAATGAAAGTCATCTATATTTGAGCTTTCATTGTTGCAATGCAAGAAAAGAGAAAAGTAGGTCATAACTAAATTTCATGTCCTATGAACTTTAAAATAATATACAAAGGTATCATGGCATTCATTCTGTCTTTTTTACTTAGCATTTTTAGAACATTTATCATTTATCATTTACTTAACATTCTTAGAATAGAATACAGCCACTTGCAACTAGAGGAAAACATTCTATGATTAAGGCAAAATATGACATAAATATATTTATAGTTTAAAATTAGCTACATAGTCATTTAAAACAAAATGATTTGTTAGTACTTTATTAAATATATTTGCTGTTTTATTGATTCATTTTAATAGAATTTTAATTGAAATAGAATTACATCACTTTTTCCCTCTCTTTTTCCCTCTAGCATCTCCTAATTACTCTTCCTCAAACATCTCCCATATTCCCCTACTCTTAAGTTAATAACCTCTTTTTATTTAACAATTATTGTTACATAAAGACATATAAATATAGGTATATGTGTGTTTGCACATGCAAATATATATAAAAATACATTGAGTGGATTATGATTTTTGTAAGTATATGTTTTCAAGGCTGGGTACTCTGTATTGGGCAGCCAGTGAGGAAACTTACCCCTGGGAGAGGCTAATTCTCATTCTCCCAGAAGTCATTAGTTGCCTGTAGTTCTTTGTCTAGACATGGAACCCTGAAAAATTTTTCCTTTCAACAATAACCTGTCCATCAGTATTCCTATTTTTCTAGTCCCATTAAATGCAGCTATTTCTGTGAAGGATTGTTTCACAGCAGACATCCTGCTCTTCTGGGTTTTATAATGTTTCTGTCCTTCCACAGTGTTCCTTGAGCTATAGATGCATTAGAAATGATGTGAATATATCCCTTGGAGTTTGGCCTCTCATGATCTGTTTGTCTCTGCATTGTTTCCACTTGTATTTTTCAGTGATGATATCCATTTGCTCTAAAGAGAAGCTTCTTTTTTTGAGGGGTGGTAACTTCATTTATCTGTAGGTATAAGTACTTAGAAAGTAGGAAATTATTAAATGAAAATATTAACATAATAGAAAACAAACTGAGAGACCTTTTTGGAAATAAAATCATAATGTTTTTTGTGAAATTCTAAACCCATGAGTAGAAAACTGAATCACATAATGTCATCCAAATACATTTATGGAACATTCCAGAAAGAATGAAGTTAGTTTAGAAATAATCTTGAGAAGAAAATAAATTTCATTCAAAAACATATGACAATATTCCTACTATTTAAAATACAAGATAAACTCTTGTATAGTAAATGTACGGAATGCTATATTTAGTATATGTATGTGTAATGACACAATAATAACTATGTACTTTAAGATACATATATATATATAATAGTATATATATACTATATATATATAGTATCAAAGAAAGATATAAAATTAGGTTTATGTCTTAAATCCATATACTAAACAATATCGAAGTTTTCAATGAATATCATAATTTCCTCTTAAACTTTGTCTTAGTTCTAGGTTTCCTGTTTATGGACTCACTAAGTTTTTCTCATAAGCTCTATCAATTCATTTTAGGATTTGATCTGCCATTCATATTGTGATCCATCTTCTTAATTCCTTCACCTACAAACTATATACTGTCTCAACAACTATTAGCATTCATTAATTACTATTATTCTTTATTATTTATCATTAGTAATTAATGGCTATGTCATGGTGTTAGGATTCTGCAATAAGCAGAGTCCACAGCAGGGCTCTGTGCTGGAGAGCTCTGTACCCTAACTCTGACCATAAACATAGCCCACAGTCTAGGGCTCCCTCTGAGGAGTTCTACACACACACCCCACGTCTACAGCGTGGGACTCCCACTTTCTGTGAGGAGCTCTGACATGTCTTTCCACATTCATCTATGATCAGCTTTCACAGCCCTGTGAAGTAAGTTCTGCCTTAGCTCTGCACCCTTGCCAAGTCCAACTCCCAGCTGGCTAACTATCAAACAGAAGGAGGACATGATTGAAGACTGCGCTCACTCCTGGATGCCCCCAGCCCTGTCCCAGATGGAATCTCATGGCTATCTGTACACCTGGCTGACACCCCTTCCTGTTCCAAGATGGACCCTCACAGCCATCTGTGTTTCTTCCAGGAAGCAAAGTTAACTTTACTATCAAACCTAGCCTCCCCTTCTGTCCAACTGCTAATCAAGACTAAAGTTTGCCTCCCTTGCCACACTGCTGGGGACTCTGGGGGCCCAGCCACCATTCCTTGTGCCCACCAGGAACCCCAAATGGTGTCAAAGACCACTGAGGAGCCAGCATATTTCCCTTTTGGGGCAGTCCATATCTGCAAGACTGGGGAGCTCTGGGACTTGAAACCCCTCATAAGAAAGCTCCCCCCCCCCGGGATTACCAGGGACCCCACTCCCATCTGGCTGTAGGGTTCCCCAACATGACAGAACAGAACAGAAGGGGTTCCAACTAACACAAATGACCCTGAGCTGGGTCCCCCAATGCCCTCTGGATTGAGAATTCCATCAATCACAGGCTAAAGAAACTCCAACAATCACAGGTCATGTTGATAGCTCCACCCCCTCCAGAACCCTTTAAAAAGGACTGAGCAACCCTCAGTTTTTGCCATTTCTCCTTGGAGCAGAAGCAGTCACTGGCCTGCTGAGATCATCAGACAGAAGAAAGAAGAACAGCTCACCTGGGTAATTTCCCTACAGAGCTACAACACCAGGGACACCTGGCCAGAAGCTCCTCAGTCCTGTTGGGATACCCTCCCTTTAGGACTGCATCATCTCCAGGAGGTGAGGCGAGGCAAGGCGAGGCAAGATGAAGCAGAGCTATACATTTCACCTCAGCTCTGCTGGGCTGAGCAACTCATCAGTCCTGTTGGGATATTCTCCCTTCAGGACTGTACCACCTCTACAGGGAGGTTTCTCCCTTTGGCATTGTATGGTCCCCAGACTATCACAAAAGAGCTTCACTTCTCCATCTATCTTCTATCTCTGTTCTATCTCTTTCCATCCGATCAACATTTTAATAAAAAAAAAAAAAACCCTTTCCAACACATGGTTCAAATGAAAATAGCCCCCATGGGGCCATAGGGAGTGGCGTTATTAGGAGATGTGGCCTTGTCAGAGTAGGTGTGGCCTTGTTGGAGAAAGTATGTCACTGGCAGTAGGCTTTGAGATTTCAAGAAGCTCAAACCAGGCCAGTGTCACTCTCTCTTCCTTCTGCCTGCCAATCCAGATATAGGACTCTCAGCTACCTCTCCAGCATCATATCTCCCTGTATGCCATTTTGTTTCCCAATGATAATGGACTAAAATTCTGAATTGTAAACGAGTCCAATTAAATAACTTCCTTTATAAGAGTTGTTGTGATCATGGTGCCTCTTCACATCAATAAAACCTAAATTAAGCAGACTACTAATGACTTTTTTTTTTCCATAAACAGTACCATTATGGCACACTTTTCTGAATAATCTAGGCAATGTACATGTTCTTTGAAAATGAGCAGTATGTATTAGAGAAGAGCTTTTGACACATTGAATCAACTAAGCTATGAGCCCATATATATAAACAGTCTTTTCTAAAGTTATAACAATCACAATGTGAGCAATATTTCCCCAAAGTCTAAATTTTCTAGAACTAAACATAGTTACTGATTTATTCATTTTTTACATGTTAGCTATTAATCTATTTGTGCACTTAATTCTCTATGCCTTTTAGTTACATGGTCAATTTAATTCAAATTATTTTTTATTGCATAAAATATTGTTGTTGTGAAACATAAAACACAAAATGCTAAACCTAATGTAAATGACCAATTAAAAAAATATAAACCTCATAATAACAACTGAAAGTAGACAAAATCTAGAGACACACAGGTTTCTCCAGGTGAAGATGAAAAACAAGTACTCATCAACCTTATATGTAGAGAGCTGAATGAATGACAGATGACCTAGGCATCTCTGTGTGCATCAGGGTCTCCTGGATATCCCAGATGGAAGGATGTTCACAGGAGAATATGACACTATTTTAATCCAGCAAGTAAACACCTAACAAATATCACTTAAATTAAAGGCATGGACTGTGAAACAGAAGGTGCAGTAGGCATGAAGCTTCATTAGTGACTTTTTTCCCCACCACCAAATTGTGATCTCTAATGGGAAGACGGCAGAGCTGTGCGACTGCTTCAGGAGTTACCCTGCAGTTTCGGGGAGAGAGCATGAATAAACCTGTGTTTCTGGGGAAAGAAGTCAATAAATTGTTGTCCAAAACAATAAAGGGAGTCTGGAGAGATGACTCAGGGATTAAGAGCACATACTGCTCTTTCAGAAAACCTGAAATGGGTTCCCAGTATCCACATCAGGCAGTTCAGAGCCACTAGCTAGCTCAACTTCAGAGGATCCGACATCTTAATCTGGACTCCACAGGCACTGGCAAACACTCCTGCACACACCTCCCCCTACACATGTACACATGCACAATTAACAACTATAAATAAAATTTTAAGAATAAATAAGGCCCCAGCTGGGTAAAAGGAAGGCATGTTGTGTTTTATGGCAATTTCCTCCAAACGGAAGTGTTCCTTCCAGGAGGGATGGAGGGACTCGGGAGACTCAGCAGGCAAATAAGACATCACATGTCTTGAAAAACAAAATATTGGAATTTCCTCAACAGCCTCCTTTAGCTTAATAGAAGGAGTAAATCACTACTGAGAGAGGAGACTTAGTAGCCAAAATGGAGAGAAAACAGATTCTGCATGGGTGGAGCTGCCTGCAAGCTGCTCAGAGCTCCAGGTTTTTAGCTTCTGTAAATCATCACTGTTTTGGGTGATGAGGTTGTCTTTTTGCTGATAGAGTTGTCTTTGATATGCTCCTGTACCTATGAATAACCATTTATCTATAGTTTTGTTAATGATCCCAACATAAACTAATAGGTTACTCAACTGGTGTAGTTGCTACTTTGATGGGATGTGGGATCTCTCCCTGGGTGAATAGACATATGTTGCATCTCCACAGGCAAAATCTATTACACAATACACTTGGAATGATGTTTTTACAAGATCTGGAAACAGGTCTGCCTAAAATAAACTCTTCATTTGTACACTGAGGAGAGTTATTCTTGCTTCAGAGGAATTACTATAATGTTTAGAGGCATCTGGTACCAAGAATGGAAGTCCAGTTCAGAGAAAAGACACAAAGTGAGTGTAGAGAGCATGAGGGAGGCAAGCCTAAGAGATAGTTAAATGCCTCAAACCCAATGCATTTTAGCATTTTTCATGTCTCCCATATAATAGAATTTTTCCTTTTTCAGCTTAGTTTATTTACCGACATGTACTATGTGCACACAGCTCTCTAGACACTGCGCCTACATACCTTAGAACCACCCAACCCTTCACCTGTTTTAGACTTCAGGTATTTCTATCTCTGAAGAATATTATGAGTTTTCCCACCGCTAGTAACAATCAACTTTAGACATTTCTGTTTATGTGTAGTCTCAATAACCTCTGATTCAGAAGAATAGAAGGGTTGATCCTCTTATAAATTAGTTGTGACTGCATGTACAATAAGTCAAAACTATGTCCTTAATAACTTTAGCAAGAATTCCTATTATGTTTAGAATACCTTAGTTATGTTTCTATTGCTTCAAAGATACACCATGATCAAAGAAAAACGAAGGAGGAAGAATGTGTTTATTGGACTTACAGTTCCAGAGGTTAGAGTTTTTAAATATCATGATGGGAATTGTGGCAGCAGGTAGACAGTATGGCACTTGAGCAGTAGCTGAGAGCTCACAGTTTGACAAAACAGCCAGAAGACAGAAAGACAGCTAACTGGGAATGGCAATGGCATGGGCTTTCAAAACCTCAAAATCTGTCTCCATTAGCACATATCCTTCAAGAAGGCCACACATTCATAACTCCTGAAATAGTTCCAACAGTTGGCAATCAAATATTCTAATAAATGAGTCTAAAGGGCCACTTTCATTCAAGCTAATTACTTCATTATACCTTTGTATAATTGGGCTTTCATGTGATGAGATTCAGGTACACTATGGGAAGGGATGTGCACATTAAGGAAAATGGCTGTATGATCTAATCTATCAGTCAAAATGGAGAACACTCAAGATTGGTCCCTCAGTCAACTTCTCTTCTTTCATCTAACCCCCACAAAAGGATGAAAACAATCTGTGTACTTGAGTATATTCACCCTAGTGGCCCAATGTCAATCTTGGCAATGCATCTATCTTTATATAGTTAGCTTATTATTATATCATATATATCTATATAATAGTATACTATGTCATATATAATATACATATTATATAATAATATTATACATGATTATATATTATATATTATATTCTAACAACATTTTATATATAATATAGTAATATTGGATATAATTATATTATACATAATATATATGTTGTATTATTATATTATTATAGATTAGCTCCAAATTTATCTTACTTCTTTAACAAATCTGTATGAGCCTTTGTTGTCAGTTCTTTGAACAAGAAGTCAGGAACCTGGAAAACCCCCATGCAGATTCCACTCATCATTAACATAGGTATTGACAAAACTGCTCTGTTATGTCAACTCCACTGTTCATATAAACATATTTTTAAAGAATTTAATGAAACATTTTAAATATTTTAATTGATGTAAATTTATTTTCATGGGAAAGGTTTCAGAGAACATAGACAACATTTAAATATTTGGGTATTCAATAGATAATTTTTGAGGTTCAGGATTTGATCTGCTATAACAACTTGGTACCAGTGAGTTGAGAGTTAATACAAGAGATATTTTTTTTTAATTAAAGTATTATATGTGTTTGTGAAAAAGTATACCTCGCAATAGTCCTTTGCCAAAAATCATGGACTTCTGTAACTAAAAATGATCTTAATGTTGCAATCTAAATATATGCTATTATTTTTATCAGAAGATCTTAAGGTTTGCCTATAGTTAATAATTAGTCCACCTGTAGTCCAAATGCATGAAATAATGTTATTAAAATGTCATCATAAATGTGATAACCCAAGAACTTTTGAAAATGAGTAGTTAGTGAATATATGACAATAGTAACCATATATAAATATTGAACACTACTTGGCAAATTTGTTTCCTGTGAAGGTATTGCTTAACAATTATGAAATTTGTGAAAATTCATATTGGGATTACACAGTCAAGTAAGGGATGATGGAGCTAATTATCTTACTATTGAAAATTAGTTTGCAGGCAGGAGAAAGATTAATTACCCTTTGACAATGGGTAAGTTTTGCAAATAACACTGAACTTCTATTTAGTTATCAGTAGTTACAGATTCGTAAATAAATATGTACAGATGGCATAACAGTAAAAATATGATGATTCTCACACATAAGATGATAATTAGATAGATGATTGATAATAGATAGATAATAGATAAATGACAAGTAGATTGATCTATTGATAGATATTTGATAGAATTTAGTATGCATATGCTCCCTTCTCTCAACTGCAAGGATCAAAGTATAATGACATTGTTTGTATCAATAATTACACTGAGTTTTCATCTCTTGATATTATAGTATTCCTCAATCAAATATAAATTATTCATTGTAGCAATGAGACAGAAAGATGCAAATATGAATATGGAGACTAACAGAGATAGCTACAAGCCAATTATTTTTCTGAAATACTTACTGGACTTTCAGTTGTTAGCAAATAAATGATTTACAGTTATGTAAGGTTGGTTTGCTTCAAGTAAAAAAATCTAAAAATAAGGGAACAGAGAAAACCAGAATGAAACCTCTTGGACTGATTTGGAAACAGAGGCATTAGCATAAGCGTGCATATATTTAGATAAATAGATGCAGAAATAATTATACGTGTATCCTAGCATGCATAAAATATATGTCCTACTTTTATATCTATTATTTCACTAAATAATTTCAAACACATTCACTGGTAACAATGCATACCACTGGTCCTGGATAGAGATATTAGGAGAACAACTTATTTAGGGAGATGTCTTTTGACTGACTGTTTAGTCACAGGCTGAAACATTCTGTATTTTTCTATTACTGTTGTAAGAAATCAAATAAATTTGAAATTATCAGAGAGATCTGTTGCCTCACTCCAAAAGTAATTATTCTCAGAGCAGCACTTCGTTAATTAAAGGAAATAAAAGTAAAAGCTTGCTAACAAGGAGCCATAATCACAAAAATAAATTAATAAATTCCATTTGTTTTTAAATACTATGCAAGCAAATGAGTGGCATCAGAATCTAGCAGTCCAATATCAGTGTTGATTAAAGGAAGGATACTGATAAAGAATACTAATAAAAATACTAATAAAGAAAATACTAATAACTAATTTAGAAAGTAAAGTTAGAAAGAGCAAATTTATCTGCTGTTATTCATTTCACTAGCAGGATATTATCTGTGACTTTCATCCAATTCATGTGTTATAAATAAGTATAGATAAAGCTGTAACTGCATTTTGAGCATGATAGGACAGACATCTAAGACTCGCTAAGATACTATATAAGTCTGCCCATTAATTGCAGGAAATCAGCCAATAAAACCAGATATATGGCATGACTTTCTATAGATTGACAAATAAATAATTGCAGGAATACATAAAAAAAAGAGATAAAAAGCAAATATTCTATTAACTTAGTGTTATATTCTCTGTTCTCATTTTTTGTTGTTTATTACTTTGGCTTGGTTTGTTTTCCTTTAAAAATATTCCTGAATCTTCAAATTAAGGAAAGAAGCATTTGAAAGAAAAGTAAGTAAAGAGGATGTGTAAGAGTACATGCAGGTACCTGTATAAGTACTAACAAAAGTACAACTGCAAGTACAAGTACATGCAAGCACATGCAAGAGTACATGGAAGGGGCTAAGGGAAGAAAACAAAGGGGTGACAAAATCTAATTAAACTTTAATTTTTAAAAATAAAATTAAGCAAGAAAAGAAATGATGCAGGTGGCAATGGAATCAAAAACTCAGAATAAATGTGTTACTTTTAAATCATCTGAAATTGAAATTTTTTTTTTTTAGTTTGGACTTTTTATTCTATCCTACAAATTGTTCCACAAATGAACATAAAAATCAAGGTGGTTTCAGAACTAGTCAAAGAGAAGCTTTGAGTCAAAGAGTGCAAATGCAAAGAATTTAGGGATGCACATGATGTATAATAAACATAACCAAAATGGAAAAGAGATTACGCACTGAGGAAAAAAATGGAAGTTCCCCAATGAAATCCAAAATGAGGTCTGTTTTCTCACTATAATTTTACATCATCCTGGGAGCCCAAGATGTCTCCATGAGTTGAGAAAGGAAAAGAAAGCATGTATACTGACTGAGTGAAGAAATAGAACTCTTTTCTTTTCCCACAGGTAACATAAAGGACTATGGAAAATGTCCAAAGCCACAAAAATTTTTCCCCAGAACTAATCAGTAATTGTATGTAGTTGAAAATGATAATAGCACAATCCAAACATTAACCATAATTAGCATACATTAGCATTAGCATAATCCAAATAAACCGAGAACATTTATGATATGAAACATCAACAAGAGCATGGACCAGCAGTAACACTCACTCACTGACAGTGGAAATGTGCAGTAGACAGACATGTAAGAGGAGAGAACAATGCTGTCTCATGAGACTGTCCAAGCTTCTATGTCAAGATCCATCAATCTTTGTCATTAGAATTCAACAAGACAACTGAAAATGTAGACAGAATGTATCAACTACTAGGAATTAGCAAGGAAGGAATAATAGACAGAGAACATGAACATTTGTAAGACTTTGAATATATTGTTTGACCCTTTGATTGTTAATATAAGTTCTATTTGTTCAACTTAATAACAATTCAAGGCTTAGTCCTAATATAAACTCTAGACAAGATAGCAATATATGGTAATTTGTTGTACCAAGTGTGTCACTCTGTTACAGATGATGACAATGTGAGATATTATGTGGACAGGAAAACTCAGAATATATGTTAGTAGCTCTAAAAATTAACTCTTTAAATTCTTGAGAGAAAGATATATGTTACATCTAGAATATTATCACGGAATAATACTAGATCTTGACAGGCACACTCATAGGACAGTCTCAAATCAAACTACATATGTTTGGTATTCAGAAGAGTGCTTCAAGGATCCTGAAGCAAGAAACACAACTCCTGTCCCAAATCAGCCTGATAGCAATAGCTGAAATACCCTCAGTGTTTAATACAGCAGACTAAAGAATTTTTGATTGACAGAAAAAAAAGTATTCGGTTTTTTTCTCCCCTTTGGTTCCTTAGCCATTTGAGATCAGTAGTAAATAGAACTATTTTTCTTAATAGGAGAAGACACTCCTTGCCTGATCTCAAGGTCACTTACTTCTTCAGTCCACAAACAGTCCCCTTAAGGAAAAAGCTGAGTATACTGGGGGGTGGAATACAGGTAAGAAAATATTTTGTAGTTTATTTCAGTAGAAGGAGCCCATATCACTCTGCCCAGTTAATAGAGAGGTGGGGATCCAGGTCCGGGTTTAATTGAAAGTGCTGAGGATTTGGTGGTATAAGGACAATAGTTTATAAAGATAAAAGGGGAAGTCTGGGCTCACAAAACCTAGCAATTCGAGCAATGTAAATGAGGCAGTAAGGAGTCTGCAGCAAGCAATCAAACATTAACTATTCTCTCCATTCTTCCTAATAGTGAAGTGGGATTATTAGGTTGAGCTTAATTTAGGGAGCTAGAGTCCCAAAAACTCAATGGCAATCAAAGCCAACGAAAGCCAGTAGCTTTTGGTTTTTGCTGTTTTTGTTTTGTTTTATTTCGTGTTTTCTTTTCTTTTTTTTTTTTTCTTCATCTCACACATTTCATAAGTTATACTCACAGATGAGGTTTTAAAAAGATATGTCTTTTTAAATTTTTTTTCTTTTCTCAACATCTTGACTCCAACTCCTCCTATCTCCCCTCCCCCAACTCCTCCCAGCTCACCATCTCCCCTCTCCTGCAGATCTAGCCATCTACCCCCTTCCCCTCAGAAAAGAGCAGTCCTCCTAGGGTTAGTGCTCAAAAGGGCGTAACAATGTGGAATAAGGCCAGGCACTAATTCCTATATTAAGGGTAGTTGAGGCAACACAGCAGGAAGAAAGGGGTCCTAAGGACAGGAAAAAGGGTCAGAGGCCTACTACTCTCTCCAGTTTTAGGAGTTTTGCAAGAACACCAAGCCAGATAATCATAATATATCTTTATGGGATCATACCCAATGCTTCAGTCTCTGTGAGCCACTAAGAGTATAGAAAAACACTTGATCCTTGATCTGGCAGCATGGTTGCTCTAGGGTAGAAGAATGTTAGTTAAGCTAATCCTGTCCTATTTTGTGGTTAGAAAAAGGGATTTCTGTGGTTCCTCTCCAGTGACTAACATGGAGATATGATGAACACTCCATGTCTTTCAGTCTGACCTTCACCTAGTGGCAAGGTTGACTGGCCTGCTGTTTGGGAAGTGAATTATAGAATTCTCTTTCTTTATTCAAAATAAGACTTTGTATCTACAGACAACTAGAACAGGCCTTTAAACCCAACTCTCAGGATATAAAAGAAGTTGAAGCCAGAGAGAAACAAAATAGAAGCAAGTGTGGAAGAAAAGTATAAGCAGAGAAAGGAAACTGTGTGGAGAAGTCAGCTAGTCAGAGTTTAGTTCCATCTCAGGTCCTGGCTTGCATCTTAAAGTTTGTATGTAATTGTTCTTTGAACCCCCACAGGAAAAAAAAAATACTTTTACATAAGAGTGCTGATCAGTTGGTTCTGTGGAGCTTGTTCTGGTGTCCTTGATGACTCTGGTCCCTGAAATACCTCCTCCCATCTTCCATGGAATTTCCCAAGCTCCTCATGATGTTTGGCTCTGGATCTCTGGATCTGCTCACATCAGTCACAAGAGGAAATCTCTCTGATGAAGATTGAGCTAGACACTGACCTATGAGCAGAGCAGGATATCATTAGAAATCATCTCCTGGTTATCCAGTCTCTGATTCCTGGCCTGCCTTTGGTGGGGGGCTTTTGCCCTTCCAATGTCCCAACACAGCCTACATGCATGATAGGTTATAAGCTGAAGAATTTGTGTCTGTATAGGTGTCCCAGTCTCAACACTGGAGGCCTTACCTGATTATAGGAGATGGCCTGTTCAGACTCCCTATTCCCCACTATCAGGGGTCCTCACTAAATTCTCCCTCATAGATTCTAATGAGTTTCCACTGAACTAGGTCTTCAGATCTCCCCTCTAATGTTCTCCAGTTCCAGCCAGCTCTCTCTATATTCTTTTCCTCCATTCATCACCCCCCAATCAGTTCTCTGGTCCCATCCCTATCCTCTCAAACCTTCCTGCAATATCTGTTCTATTTTAACATAGTAAACATGGTCATCTTACTAAAAACAATCTACAGATTCATGGAAATCCCTATCAAAATCCCAATAGAATTCTTTAAAGACTTTGGAAGGACAATACTCAACTTCATATGGAAGAATACTTCATTATAGAAAGCTTAAAAGAAAGAAGGCACACTTCCTCTACAACTAAAGCAGTGTCTAGATGTGAGATGCCACTGAGAGCTCTGCCCTGGACTTAATGGGGTTTTACTTGGAGAAAGAGATAAACTGTTCAGTCTAATTCCCATGTCAGGTGTCCAGGTATCCAGGTGTCCAGTTACCCTGTAATTTCACTCATGTCCTCAGTATATTTTCCAGGAAAGAGTTACTCCTTTAGGGGAAAAAGAAGAAACAGACCACCATACAGAAATCTCCAGATGCTTCTGCTGGCAAATGATTCATTAAGGCATTTTGTCTTAAGCACTTCTGGCATCTCTGGCCTCCATCAAGGACTACGCTTTCAAGGTCCAAGGACATTTCTATCTTTTAGTCAAGAAAACAAACAAAATAAACAATAACAATAAAATACAAAACTGATCACTATCTGGAGTCATTTTCATCCTTAAACTCCATAGGCAATTTCTACCCTTTGTTCTTATCAGTAGAAGAGTTTGTCTCTTCTATTCTAATACATAGTCCTGAGAGTAGGCAATTTGATACTCTAAAAGTGGTACTGTAATTCATGACTCCATTGATCTCCTCAGCCTTAACATACAGTAAAAGTAATTTCCAAGGTAGGAAAAGAAAGGCACAAAAGTGATTTTATGCATAGTGTTATTTGAACAGATTCAACCTTTGGCTGTGGTTACTCTAAATGCATTGTAGTATTTGTTATCAGATCTATATATCTCCCATACAGAAGTCACAAATGAGGCAAGTTAGCTGAAGAACCAGCTGGAGATAAAGAAATGCAAATGTCATACGTAACATTTGCTATTAGAAGGTGAGAAGAGGATTTACTTGGAGTAGCTATATTCTCTCATTTATACTTTTTGACCAAGTAGAAAATTTTCTAGCAAATTACAAACCTCAGTGATGGTAGCATCCATCTATTGTCAGGTATGGCTATATCATACAGACAAAACTCTGGCTTTCTTGTCAAGTAAAGTTTCTCACCTATGTGGCAAATTCACAGAAGTCAACCCTTTCAGCAATCATGAGAAATATATATAGGAGAAATATCATAATTATATTAAAACATTATCATTAAAATTGAATAAATAAATAACAAAATATAAACAATCCTTGGTTGTTTGTGCTGCTGTAACTTACATGGCAGGTTTAAAGATTTTTTTATTTATTTCGTGGGTTAAAGATATTTAAAGAAATGCTTATATTCCTTAATCTATGTCTCAGAATTGTAAAACAATAGACCCAAGAAATTGAACTTTGTCCAGGCATATAGGGCTTAGAGAAGAGAAAACATTGCCAAAGTAGGTTTGACAATGTTGACAACGGGCAAGACCATCTTTGTGGGAGAGATTGGAGCCTAGACAATGATAAGCTGATGAGAGATGGCTTATATATGCATAACTGGCCCTCTACCTCAGTTCAGGAACCTATAGATTAGGAGTTCACAACTTGTGGGTCTTGATCCCCTTGAGGTTGAACAACCTTTTCATAGGGTTCGCCTAAGACAATCTACATATCAAATATTTATATTATGACTTATAACAGTAGCAAAATTACTGTTATGATGTAACACCAAAAATAATTTTATGTTTGGGGGTTCACTACAACATGAAGAACTGTATTAAAGGGTTGCAGCATTAGGAAAGCTGAGGAACAGATCTATAGGTGGACATTGGGAATAGGCCATTTGTCCTATTCTCAGTATAAATACTTAAAATAATTTCTACTTACTTTTCACTCTTAATTTGCCTATTTTACATAGTTTGTGGAGGAAGAATGGCCAAACTTGGAATAATGGGGCACAGTCTGTGACACCAAGTCCTCTAACACTAGCACCCAAAAAGACTTAGGATTGGTTTAGGTTTTAGAAGGATAGGGGTGGAAGCTGGTGAAATCTATGAAACTGGTGTTCTTTTAAACTGATATCTCTAAAGGAAAGGCATGCATATCTCTATGGGTGTAAGAAAATATTTGGAATCTAGCTGCTTCTCAGTCCATGGTGACTTGCAGCAGTCTTTCCCCTTTCATAGATATTGTTAACCCATTGAGACATCATGAGTCTCTCCCTGCAGACTTCTAAGTGCCAGGTTGTTTCTCCTGGAGAAGTGAGTTTATATTAAAGGAGGTACTGATGGTCACACATCCTGTTTTCCACCTCTTTCCACTTTCCTAGGATTCAGAGCACTCTGCTACAGGCTTATGCTGTGAAAATATTCCTACCCTTAGGAAGGCATAGGTGAGGCATCTTTGTCTGCCATTTGAGTCCTTATTTCCTCCCAACAGAGCTTCTCTAGTAACAAGACATAAACTTTCCTTAGAGATCCTTTTATTCTGTCATCTGTTTCTTTGACCATGATCTTAGATAAATCTTGTGTCTTAATGGAAATTTTGTCCTGTTTTGGTGTCCTCTATCATGTTCTAAACCTAAGGTAGGAATAATTCTGTTAGATGATGATGATGATGACAATAATAATAAAAAATATTTTTGTAACAAAATTATTCCTACCTTAGACATGAGGCAGCTGTTTCCATTTATAAAGTCTTCTCTTTCGAATCTGGAGTTTGGATCTCTACAATAGGATTGAAATTTATTTGGAAGAGCAACCATGAATTTAACCTAGAACTCTTGTCAAAATTGAATGCATGACCAAAAATGCTTTAAAACTTTCTAGCCTAATATTAGCTATATAACATATAGCAGGATAATAATAAACAGGTAGGAATACTCAATCCTCAAACAAAAGAAAACAAGACAAAACCACCCCAAAAGACTTCTGCACTCATGAATTTTCTGTTGATAAGCCAAATACTTTATAAATATCAATTCCCATTTCCAGAATGATACAGGGTGGCAGCATGATTCCACCATAGCTGGGAAGGCATGTGGCAAGAAGGAGCAGAAAGATTTCTAGTCACATTGCATCAACAGTGAGAAACACAATGAATAGGAAATAGGATTGGGCTGTGAAGCCTCAAGGCCCACACATCTGCCCGAAACACTTCATCTGGTAAAAGTTCCATAGCTGGGGCCCATGTGCTTAAACCCATGAACTTACAGGGAACATTTCACATTCAACCCACATCAACCTCTCTCCAGTCAAATGACAATTATATAAACTATGTATCAACAGAATATTTATGCCTCTATTGCATTTGCAGGTTTATATGGAAAAAGGCATAATTCCTTCTAAATTGCTTTTCACACTTCACTGTACTGCTAGAAACAAACCATTACCTTCATTGTATTGTCTGTGGTCAAAGGATCACCATTATATTTAGTATTTGTTGGTTTAGCTAATCTGAAACCTAGTATACCTATGATATTTCTAAGGTATTTATTCTCAGACTGTTGGATTGAACTTAAAGATGACTTCATCAATTTATTCAGATTTCAGAGCTCTGAGTTGAGGGCTTTAACACATGCCTATTTTTCTTTCCTGGCCTTTGGCCACTGTAGTTTAACACTTTAGTGTGGACAACTTTGGAGATGTGAACTGAAGAAACAAAATTAATTGTTACTGCTAGTTAAATTGTCTTAATCAAACATCATATACAGTTAGGTTCACTAATATTCAACATACTTCTGATTAAAACTTCATTCACAGTTTTAATTCAGAAGTTATCATTACATGCTTGATTTATAACTTGCATTTAAAGTCATACTATTGGTTTATTTTCATTTATCTTGCAGAGGAGTAAGTATAATAAGCTTGTTGCAGAGGTATTAGAGCTAGTCTATGCCATCTTTTTGACTTTCTAGATAATTTTCAACCTGATCATGGTATACTATTGATTATAAAATGTGAGTAATTGTATCTTGAGTATGAAAAATCACTTGCTTTATTTTCCTTCTCCAAATGTTTTAGTACAAGGGAAAACAGGCACCAAATATAGTTATGTTCAAGGCATCCCCCTATCTTGTCTAGTTCTGTTAATGAGAAGGATAAAGAATGTGTTGTCATAAATGTTACTTCACTATTATGTCAAGATAAGAGTTAAAACAGAATATCCTTACTCCCCAAACCAATCACAATTTGAAGCTATTCCAAATATCAGTTTAATTAACTTATTAAAAAGATAAACAAAATTAACTAAAAACTGTCATTCTAAGATTGAACTTTGTTCTAGCATAAGGATAAATGTTAAAGTCTGCCAAAAGAAGAAACATTTTGGACAAAGTCCTAGAAATGTAATAAACACAGAATTTTTAGTGAGACCCCCAGGGGATCCACATTATTTTCCCAGTATGGAACTGTGAAATGTTGCAATGAATATTGCTGCTCAGGGAATTCATCCAAGACTCAGTTTCAGAGTGTTGCTCTTATTAGTTTCTGTTCATTTTCCCTTTTTTTAAATTTTATTTTGGGCTCTTTGCTTAGTGTGAACCAAAATCTATTATCCATGATCCTGATTACAGACTCTAGCTCCACCAAAAGTCTGATACCATGTAACCCAAAGTTCCCACTTTAAGTTATTAAAATATGCAGAGGGACCTGTGGCAGCAAGGCAAAAATCTCTGAATTAAACAGGATTAGAAAATGCTTTCCAGAAGGTAAGGACAAAGGCCAGGTATCCATGGGACAAAATTAAATTATTTACTACAGAGTGGTTTATAGGAAATATATACAAAGCTACTTTGAAAATTCAGCATTATTTTTCAGTTGTTTCTAAGTATGGTGTTTATAGCTGAATACTAGTGACCACAGCCAGTCTGTTTGGTAGATCATTTATGAGCATTTTAGAAAGAGGAAGGGTTTTAGGACAGTAATTCATGCAATTCAAACTGCATTCATAAAGATACTCTAATCCATGTTACTTCCAGAAAAAAAAAAAAAAAAACAACATCTATTCATTCATTTGGATAATAATATGTAAAGTTTTTATTTATTATAATAAAACAAAATGAATTTAACAATTTAAAGGTAGAACAGAGTTCTAATGAGTACCCATTAAACACTAGAGAGTATGGAGAAGAAATGAAAATAGCCAAATTTAGACTGGGCAGTGGTGGTGCACACCTTTAATTCCAGTACTTGGGAAGCAGAGGCAGGAAGATCTCTGTGAGTTCGAGGCCAGTCTGGCCTACAGAGTGAGTTCCAGGACATCCATACTTACAACAGAGAAACCCTTTCTTGAAAAATAAAAAAAAGAAAGAAAGAAAAAAAGAAAGGAAATAGTCAAATTTGTCTGTCACCATCACCTAAGAAACAATACAGAATCTAGTTGAAGTTTGAAGATATAAATCATGGCAAATAATCTTTTCAGGAGTTCTGCATGATTTGTTGGCATTGTAGTCCAAGTGTACAATCCAGATACTGGCTTCTGTCTGATAAAACATAAGAGATTGTCCCTAAGGAAATGTCCATAATAAAATAACAATTCACGCAATCACTAACTTACTGTTTGACAGAATTTATACTAGACATACTTACCTGACAGAATTCTTAAAAATGACAAGCATAACCTAAACTTTCATTTATGGGGTAAGAAACACTCTGAAAATAGAAAGATACAGTGTCCTGCTGGAAAAATATCAAAAATCGCTTTTTGGTTCATTGAAAAAATTAAGGGAAAGCCAAGAAGAAAGTCACTGATTGTGCTTTGAATAATGTTTGAGACCCTAGTAAGGTCTTAATGTGATTATGTCAGGCTGGCTTTATCCTGATGCTTTGAGATTTGATGACAGTATCCTTAATATAGTTCTCTATTAAGAAATGAATGGAGCTGGTATCAGCGTCATTTAGTTGGAGTAACTATGTCAGAAACACTGACATAGGATTATATTTACATTAAAATTTGCAAGAAGGTAAGATAGTATAGAAAAACTTAAGTATTTCAGGTAGACAATCTTTCATGTTACTACATGTATTATATTAGTTTTGTCCCATGTTAACAAGGATGTTTACATAATTCATTGCTACATTTACCAATAATCTCCTAAATGAAACATCCCAATGTGATGAACAGATTTACAACTGCCACCCTTACAAAACTGCCACTTGTACAAGCTCCAATTCTTGCGTCTGTGGATCAATCCACTCACCATACAATATACATATGAGGCTACCTCTGCCAGTCCAAGGAGGCACTTAAAGGACAAAGTAAGTAGATTCAAATGTGAAGCTCTCATTACTAATTGTGCTGTGAGGAATAAAGGCCTGTGTTTTCAATATGCATAACTTTTGTCAGAGTGAATGGAAGTAGGCAGGTTGCAATGTTCAAATAATAAGTAGAGTAACATTTAAAATGCATCATTGTTTTATAAAGAGAACGAAACTAAACTGGAAGACTCATATTGATGGGAACAGAAGATACAAACTGCTTAGGTATTTTGGGGTAGTGAGTCCCACAAAGAATTTTGTTTTGGATGATGTTCCAGGCCTTCGAGGACAAGGTATGAGTATGTTGTTTAGGGCTGTCCAGTCAATTGTCATTTATTCTCAGCTCCTTGAACAATCAAGTGTTTCTAAAGTTATCCTTTTCCAAGGAGACTCTTGTGTTTAAAACGCAACAGAACGTACCTCTCCAGATTCAGTTAGAAGCAATGATTGATTATAAAAGTTTCTGGAAATCATGTTCATGTCATATAATTTTAAATGTAGATTATATTGATAAGAAAATGCAGTATCCACATAGGAATACATGGACGTAAAAATCAAATGACATTAGGATTAATTTATCTATTTTATTTCTTACTTTTGACATTTTAAGTGTATAGACATTATTACATTGTATATGCAGACATATATATCTAGATACATTTATTACATAATTTCCCCATCCTTTTTTCCCCTTTCTAAACACTCCCTTATACCTCCTTTTAACCTCTTTCAGATTCATGTCCCCTTTTTCATTAACTGTTGTTACATACATACATACATACATACATATATATTTTTAATATATAAGTAAAACTTGCACAGTCTGTATAGAACTTGTATATATGTTTTCAGGGCTGACCATTTGATATGAGATAACCAATATATCAATTTTATGCTCTTCCATAGGAAGTCTATTTCCTTAATTCTCAACATTTGTATGTTGCCTTCTTTCTGTAGACTTGAGGTCTCATGGTCTATCCTTGTCTATGTCAACATGTCTGTTTTTATTGTTCCTTTTCAAATCGTGTTTGGCAACCATATTGGTGGGATTTTGTGTGTATAACTTGAAAAATTACTAGAAAATCCAGTCTCACAGCAAACTCCTTTATGTTCTCATGATTATAATATTTCAACTCCCTCTTCAGCACCGATTCCTGAACTTTAGAGGCAGGAGTTATACTGTAGATGTATTCCTTAGGATTTGGTTCCCAACTCTGCATTTTGATAAGTTGCAGTTTTCTGTTGGTCTCTGTCTGCTGCAAAGAGAAGTTTCCTTGATGAGGAAGTGAAGATTACACTTATCTGTGGATATAAGGACATATATTTAGAACATAATTATGGATTATACTGCTTTAATAAAGATATGATTACAGGTTCTCTTCCAAGATCCATGACTTTATTATCATGGAGTAGTAGGCTAGGTGTCTAGTACCAGGCATGTTTTCTCTCTTGGAGAGCAAATCTTAAACCCAGTTGGAGAGATTTCGGCCACTGCTAATGTGTACCTACCACTACTCCCGCATTAGGGTTATCCTGTACCGCCGGTCACTGTAGTTTTTATGAGCCATGGTTAGGTAGGACTGTTGGTTGTGAAAGTTCATGCTGTATTACTTTTTTAATTTTCTTTTTTTAGATGTCTGAAGAATAAATAAAACTTGGAAATAACCTCCTTTTGCCATATTAACCTTGAGTATGACAATAACACCTCAACTGATGGAATATTTCTTAAGATGTGTTAATTAGATCTGTCACCAACAGAGTTTGGCTTCAAAAAGATGCAATGTTTACCAGAAATATTTACTTTACACATTTGATATATTGATTTTTTTGTCTTATAGTCTCTCACCTTATTCTTTCTTTATTGTTCAACATAGATTTTTTTCTTTTGTTGAATTTATTATTTTGAGAATTCTGTCATATAATTACAAATGAATGGTTATATGTGAGATTATTAAAATAAGAATACACATCTTTATTTACATGACATTTTCCTACTTAAAAAAGAAAAAAAACTCAAAGACAAATAAATCATAGGAAAAATTCTAGTATTTACCTATTGAAATTGGATATCAGTTTGAATAACAATTTTCCTCTTTGAATTAATATTGTGTGCAGTTACTTTATTTGAGATTGGATTCCAAGCAGTATAGTAATCTTGTTTCATTTCTATTGTGATAAAATACCCTGACCAAAATATATATATAATTTATGAGAGGAAGGATTTATTTCAGCTCAACCCTACAGGTTATGCTCTGTCATTACAGGGAATTTGTAGTGTCAGGAGCTTAAGGTTGTGAAATTATATCTACTGTCAAGATTAGAGAGAGAATGAATGTATTCATGCTTATTGCTCACCAATCTTTACTTCCTCTTATGTATTACAGGGTCCCACACAGGAAATGGTTTTTCCCACTTTAAGTTTTGTCCTCCCGCATTAACTATGGACATAAAAACAAATCCCAACAGAACTACTCACAGGTCTTCATGATTTAGATAGTCCCTTAATGAGACTCTCCTTAGAAGTGGTTCTAGGAAGTTTCAATGAAAGAAGCTGGCGATAAATCAAGTTATATAGATAACAAATGTGAGAAAGTATTTGTGAGTTGTTACTGTGGGCTTTGCAGAGAAATGTAAAGAGATAAGCCCAGTTTTATCTCTTTCAACAAAGAGGCTGGGATATCTGCTCCTCAGTTCCTGGTTTCAGGATATTGTTTTGCGCTTGATTCACTTAACTACCCTGTACTTTGAAATTGCTCTTGTGGAACTAAACAGAAAAAGACAAGACACATCACATGATTGAGGCATCAGTATACAATATGAATCTAAGGTATTCTGAAACTTCATACAATAAATGTAGCTAAACCAAAAACGGAAACATTATTAATACGATTCATACAATAAATTTTGTGGAATACCATGGGCCACACCTTTCTGATTTTGTATTTGAATTATAATATTGCATGTTTATTGTTATTAAAGAGGCAAGTGAAAACATTAGGAACTCGATTTTTTGCATTGTCAAAATTGTTTCTTTTGTTGACTGATTGTGATGTAACTTAGAGCAGTTTGTTTGTTGATTGATTGGCATAAAGTAGATTAATAACTATAGTTAGAAGCATCATTCAAATATTAGACTCTTTAAATTACATTTCTTAATCTCATTTAATCATTCTACCAAGCTCTGAGAAAAAGATGAATTTTTCTCTTGAATTATGTCAGTAATACAATAATTCTTATGGTTTTAAAGATTTAGTGGTATATAAAATGGAATTAAGGAATTAAATTTGTTCTACACAGGGTCAAAATTATTTTATATTTCATGTGAATTTTACTTTATTACTTTGTTATTTCTGAGACTGTTGAATTTGACAAAAATTATACCATCATTTTTATAAGAGAATCTGTTCTCTTAGCTGTTCACTTAGCTACAGGGTGAGGGACATATCACTAATTCTGAGACACTGGAGGTAAATGGATACTGTCTGGCAGTTCATCTATTAAGTTTAAGTAGAATATCTGTCTTTCTCATATATTCTCTTACTCCCTTACCACAAGTGCTCCATAATAGGAATAATTTGTGTGGTAATGAAGTAGAATTCAGGGACTCCTACGGATTTGGAGCAGACCTTTGCAAACAACACAGAGCTCAAATTCAGATAACATTAAGCTTATATTGCTTCCAACTACACTAGTTTATACTTTATATCTTTCCAGGAAAATAATGGGCTTCTCATCCTAACACACTGACACAAGTTTTTAAACATCAGATTAGTTATAATAAAATTTTAGTGTTTACCTCTGGGGTACATATTTGCTTTTTCTCAGTTGACATTCTGAAATAGTTATTACTTGAGAAATGTGAGACTTGAGGCTCTTACATGCAATAATGGTGTCTAATATCCCACAGCCAGAAAGATGTTAAGCAGCATTTCATCCAGATAGTCCTTGTAATGCAGACTTTTTCTAAGAGTCTATGGGTGTTTCCTTTAGGATAGCTATCCCTGTTTTAAGTAAAGTTTTAACAATCCTCATAAGTTAACACTTGAGTCTTCATGGTTTTACCATCTGGATAAATATATTATATTAAAATAAAAACATCTTTCCCCGTTTAACATTGTGAAAGTTATTTTATAAAACCTAGACAATATTGAGTGTCTTTGTTTACTTTCATCTTCCAGTTGTTAATAGTTTATACTGAATGCCATTTATTAGAAAATATATTTGACAGAATAGAGTAATACCACAAAATTTACTTTAACCCTCTTTCTGCAGGAAGGCAGAACTGTGAATTGGTCAAGAATTTACATCAAATTGCCTGAATAGCAATAAAGATTCTACTACAGGTTACTAATATTAAATGATTTAAATTGCATATGATATTTGTTACCAGTATGTGCTTAATGCATCCCTTGCTTTGAGTACTGACCTATTAAATACTTTTACATGTATGTTAGTAGATATGCATCTTACACAATTATTACTGAGTAGTGTACCCAATACTAGAGAGAGAGAACCAACAGCAAGAAATAAGCACGGAGCTCCTGACATTGGCATTTTGATTTAGGTTTATACGCTAGTAGAAAAAGAACATTATTTTGTTTCTTTCAAGTAATCATCTTGGGACATGGTCTAATGTCTAGCATAAAGAGAATTATAGTTCAACATCACAAAACTATAGAATAGGCTACTCAGAGGTATACATACCTATTGGAATGAAAAGAAGAGTTTAAGTAGAGAACAATAGATAAGAAGAAAACAAGTGCAATGTAGTGATCAAACCATTACTGAAATGTCCATAATACTTCATATCACAGCAAAAAATAACTAATGTTGTCAGTTCTATTTAATTTTCTTTTATCAAAATGGAGATTTCTACAAATTAAAATCATTACCTATATTATAATGTGTTGGTCTTATGATTGCAACTAAATTCCATATAATAACAATTATATATATATATATATATATATATATATATATGTATTATTGAAAAAAGAAATTCAGTGATGATTTTTACCATTTGTTGTTGTTTTGATACAGGGTTTCTCTAGCATAACTCTGGTTGTCTTGGAACTCCCTCTGTAGACCAGACTGACCTTGAACTCATAGAAATCTCCTGCCCTTTCCTCTTGAGTCCTGGGACTGAAGGCGTCACCACGCCTTTAAGATTTTAAAATTTTTAATCTTAACAAATTGGTAGTAACAAAAAATCATGTGGTAGCAGTATATGCTGATTATATTTACATTAAGAATTATCAAAATTATTAATCTGTTGATTGGTGCTTTAATGAAATTTGTCTGATTCCTTAATAACACAATGCAGAAAATTATTAAAAACTATATCTTTAAAAATACTGAAATATATGCATTTTAAATGTTGCATGAGCTTAGATGTATAGTGTATAAGCATATTTTTATTCATTGGGTTTCATGGCAGAGGACAGTTTATGCTTTGAATAATTCAATCCTCAGTCCTTAGAGAGTTTTAGCCTCCATACAATCTAATTTCAAACTTAAATATAGATCATTTCAGCTTCTGAGACTAACTGCTGACTGACTCACTCTGACTAGCTCCTTCTGAACTCACAGCTATACTGAACACAACTGTGATAATTATTATCATAAAACATATAAAATCAGAGATAAGTGAATATATTTCAAGTTAAAAATTAAAAGAAATGTATATAAAATACAATTAAATGGGTGCTGGAGTTATGACTTAGCTGATAAAAGCAATTACTGCTTTTGCAGAGGACCTAAATTTGTTTCCCTGTGCCACCATCTGATAGATCACATATGCCAGTAACACCAAGTCCAGGGCATCTGAAAATATCTTCTGGCCTCTGTTGTCACTGTACCCTCATATACTAGGCTATGCACAGAAACACACATGTACAAAGAATTTAAAAACTGAAAAATACCCTTAAATGATATTGTGTTTGAGTTAGTAAATAACTATAATAGTGCTTATATTTGTACTTTCACATCTGTATATTCTCTTTACATAGTATGTTTTAATAATCTAATGGAATTGAGTAAGTTAATAAAAACTCAAAAGACTTAGAAATATATCATAAATTTCTCAAAAAATGCAAATTCATCCTTAAACTCTTATTAAGTGCATATCATATACTGTGAGCTTGAACTGATACTTCACATTTGATGTAATATCTAAAGCAGTCTCAAATGAAATATCAAGGTTAACGTTTCTAGCCCTCTAAGCCATCTCTTGCTTACTTAACAATATTTATCTCTGCAAATGTCAGCCTCATAATGTTTATAAGAAGTTTGTGGCTTTTGTTATATGGATTTACAATATATGTAACAGGATCCTAAATTGCACTTTGAACCATGATAGCCAATGAAATCATGCCAGAAGAACAACTTTGTCAAACAGAAAGTGCAAAGAAAGCTTACTGTGTCAATGAAAACCATGAAAAGAGAAAGATCCTGGGAACAAACAAATAAAAGCAGATGAAAAGAAAGGGGAGAAAATTGCTCCACCTCCTGCTGGCTGCACTCAGACACTTGGTTCTAATTGAACATTATCAAAAAGTGATTCAGACCATGTGCAGATCATGAGAATATTAATGAAATGAGTTTTGTGGCTACATATTGGCACTTAATATGTGAAGATAGAAGTAGATTCAGTGTGAAAGGCATTTTTCTTTGGCTAATTTAATCCCTGGTCCTTAGAGGGTTTCAGCCTCTGTACAATCTAATCTTAATTCTGTAACTGGAAGGCTTCAGCCTCTGTACAATATAATAATCTTCAAGAAACAAGCCCGAACCTAGAACATTTAAGCCTCTGAGACTTATTGTTCACTGAGCTCACTTTGTTTAGATCCTTCTGAATTCAGAGCTGTATTGAAATCAACTGACTCTTCTGGTTGGCTCATTCAACTCACTCAGGTTTTGGCTCAAACTCTTCTCCATACTGACTGGTTCAAAGTAACCTTCTGTGTCATTGTCTAACCATTTCTGACTGAACTCTTCTGACTGACTGACTCTAGCTGACTTCCACAACTTCTCTGATTGACTCCAGCAACTTTTATGGCTGAACTGCTCTACTACGCTTCAAACTGTCTCTCATTGTTAGCTGATTCTTTCTCCCAAATTCACTGTTTTTCTTAGTCTCTGCCTCTGAATGCCTGACTCTCCAAGAGTCTGCTTTTATATTGTGAGAGTTGAGCATGTCTTCACTCTGACTCACTCTGCTACCTCTTCCTTTGATTCATCACTTATGCCTGTTCTTCATTCTGATTATCTCAGACATCACTTCCTGTCTAACACTTTCTGAGCTCTGCTGCCTGTCTCTGCTTCCTCCTCCATTTCTACTTGCTTCTGTCTTGGGGGTTAAAGGCTTCTGCCATCCCCGCCTTCTGAATACTGGGATTAAAAGTGTGTACTAACATACTTTCTACTCTAGAGCAGCCATGCTGACTGATTAAATGATTAAATATTCCTCTATACTTGACTATTTAAAATGATTTATTCTGCCTTATTTGATTTTGAATCCATTAGTGGAAGGAATATATGGCATATCACCTGAATAATTGACATAAAAATGAAATAATACAATGGACATTTTCAATGAGTACTTATATGTAGATGAAGTACATACTCACACACACAGGAACAGAGAAAGAAAATCATTTTATTTAGACTTACTTTAGGAAATCATTAGAAATGTGTGATAATGATATTACTTCTATTTGTTTTAGAGCAGACTAGCACATACACAGCAGACTATATATTGAAACTTACCATTTATATAAGTTGCTTAACATTCACAAAAGGCATTGCTTTACTTGAAAATAACAGAATCAAAATAATAATACATTGTTAAAGTATTAATAGATAAAATCTATGAGTTTCTTGCTTGTACAATTAAAAATTGTTAAAAACAGAGATACAAAAGTGTGGATGTATAGTTTCTGAATTATAGACATCTCTTCAACTAAATTTGTTTACAGAGGCAAATTAAGTAACTCAAGGTATCATAATATAATTTAGTACATAAAAACAAGAGTCCAAACTCAGATTAACACTAGACATGAATAGTAAGAAAAACAAGAAAAATAAATGGAAATAGTAATTTCCATCCTCATTTCTTTCCACCATCCCTTCTTATTCTTTTCTGTTCCCTCCTTTTCATCCCTAATCTTCTCTTTCTCACCTACCCTGACCTTTCTACTTGTCTTTTGCATTGATTAGCATAGGAATTGGCCAACTCCAAGTATGTAATTGAGATGCAAGAAGAATTGATGTTACTTTATTTTTCTCTTAAAAAGTCAATTGATTTAGTCCTGTGCATATAATCAATGGCTCCCCATTACTCAAAAATCTATTCATTGAAATTTTGATCAAGCTAAAAGTACATCAAAATAACAACCAACTTAATATTTGACCTAAAACATAGGCCCTGCAGCTAACAAATTAGGCCAACATTATTAAGTATCAAAACTTCAACTCTTTTCTTCATTTGTTTAGTGGTATATTGTGTGTGTGTGTGTGTGTGTGTGTGTGTGTGTGTGTATATGTGTGTGTGTGTGTGTGTATGTGTGCATGTGTGTGTGTTTCATGATTTTGTGAAAGATACTTTAAGTAAGTGAAATGGAGCTAGATTTCAGATACGAAAAAACTGTTCACTATTACTTTTCTAAATATGCATATATGTTGAAACTTTTTCATATAAGTCCATTAATAAGTATTTCATTTCTAGATATGGTTAAATCAAGGACTCAGTCCTAATTTTCCCCATATACATTTGCTACTGAAATTATAAAACTATCATTCCAGTAAGGATTAATATCAGCAACATCTTTTAAAATGTTTTTTTTTTGAATAGTAAAATTATATTACACAAAATTTGATTGTACTGTCAGGATATTATAAAAACGACATAAAATTACTACTACTTTCCTTATTGGAAAATTCATTATAAAGGACATTTTAAAGGTACCTATAATTAAAAGGTATTATAATCAGCAATTGTGAAACCTTGTCTATGTTTATAAAATAATTTATTTGAAAACCACTTCAAAATATCCATATATTATTAAAATGGAGAAAGTGCTGGCATCTGGATTCTCCTTCTACATATAACTACAGTAATTATTTTCCAATATTACACCAGACAACATAGACCTGCTATATCAAATTGAAAAATATCGGATGATTCTATCACTACAATCTTCTTTCCAGACACACTTTCTTGGATCCACCTAAGTTCATACAGTACAGGAAATTACACTCAGCTTATGTGGGAGATCAATATTTTTCTTATGAAAACAGTGGATGGATTTTATGAGAAAATAACTTTAAAAAGGCTTTAATGCTCTGTAGGAATTCCAGACATGCCCAACCTGACTGCATCGCTATGTATTAGAAAGAGCAGTTCTGCTAAGAGGTTCTGCAAGGTCAAGGAAGAGAGAGGAACATGGAGCAGAATGGAGGAGAGATACTACATGATATGTAGATAGACCCAGTAATTGTTGAGTATTCACAGTGAAGAGTACTCATACACATTAGTTATGCAGCAAAATCCCTGAAAGAGAAAATACTTGGGATATCAGAATTTAAAACCTCAAAAAGTAAGTCTATACAAATCTCAGGAAAGTATAAAAAAAAGTCTAACAATCTAGCATTCATAAATTCTAAGAATTTGTATACCATAAATAAACTAAGTTCTACCAATAACACCAAAACACTAAATGAACTAAAAGGGATAATATCCAGCATTAAGTTGAAAGCTCTTTGATTAAAAAAAAATTAACTGACAGAACCAGAAATGATGGTATTGATTTTAAAACAAAGTCCACAACTATTTAATACTGCTAGGGAGAATGGAATAAAATGAAGGAATAAACTGGGGCTTAAACAAAAAAATTAAAAAAACCAAATAATACACATTTTACAATTATCAAATATAAACATGTTGAGAATATTTAAATAGACAAAACACATTAAATTAGTTGTTTTGAAATGACTTGGTGCCTCATTTACCACAATGCCTTTTCATAGTCTGTATCCCTGAAGGGACAAGCTTTCTTTCCCTTTCAGATGTGATTCTGTGTGTATATATATATACATGTATAGGCCATAGGACAATTATTGACAATTGTGTCTTTTCATCCACTGTAGCATCTGGATATCAAAATTAGTTCATTGAAATAGCAGATAAAACTCTGAGCCATATTACCAGCTACCACTTATTTACCTATATATTTATTTATTTAATTTTACCAATACAAAGTTAATTAAATGTACAAATGGTAATCTTTAAACCTTTGGTATTGATATAATTTAAAATCCAATTCTTTGGAAAGACAAAAAGTATATTTCCACTACAAAAATGAGCAATGATCTGAATAGAATACCTCTCTAAAACATCTATAACCAAAATCTTTGTCCAGATATGCTTAAGAGCACTAGTTACATAGATTAAAGGCTTATGGAAAAATACACAATTACCAGAGTTGTTAAAAATAAAAACACTTGAATGGTCTCAGTGCTGACAAATATATGAAACAAATACAAACATCAGCAATTTCTGATCTTAAGGTGTGATAAATAATACAACCACCAACACGAATAGACTTTGACACCATAGTCAAAGGAAAATATCAAACAATAAAGTTAAATAGAAATTATATATCAAAAACGTGAATGGATATAAAAATTGTTATGAATTTCAAAAAGGCAGAAGATAATGAATATTTGACATTATTTATCTTAAATGAAATAAAATCTAAAGTTACAACAATAGACAAATGATCAGTGCTACCTAGCAGTTAAAGGAAAGGTTAGTAGAGGCATATTCCAGAGAAATTCCACAATTTATTTTAGTTTGCTGAAAATCCCTAATATCATAATTTTTGTGAAAGTTGTGTATATAATTGTTCAATTTATCAGAGTGTATACTTAATCATGAAATTTATTCTAATTATATTATGTGCCACTGATATTTTTATTGGAAGTTCAAAATTTGGGACATACTCCTTCTTTTGCCAAGGGGATTTTTCCCATGTGTGTCCTGGCTGATCTTTTGGCCACAAACATACATATGTTTTTCTGGATATGATCCATGTGTATTGTATGCTGACATTTCCTAGTACAATGCTTTTCAATTCTGTCCATGTTGTTGCAAACTATACAATTTCTGCATTTCTTCATTTCTCTCTTTCTTTCTCTCTCAGAGCGAAAGAGATATAGATATATAGATATAGATATATAGATATATATAGTGCATTTATATGTCTGAAGTATGTTTCTGTGTATTCATATTCAGTGTTCATGTTTGTATGTAACCATGAGCTCCTGTGTGGATATCAGGCAATAACTATTGTGTTGGTCCTTGCTTCATATCCTGTTTGAAGTAGGATATTTGTTTTATTTTAGAGCTACTTTTTTCATCTAGTTGGCCTGTAAAAATCTAGAGATCTCTGGTACCTGAGGTGGGTTTAGGTTTCTGTGACAAGAACCTTGCAAGTTAGTCATGTAAACAAAGAGGGACTGGTCCCTTAGTCATGAACAACTGGTCTTTGAAAGATCCAGCTTTATTAAGAATCCCCGTGATCTGGGGGATAGGAGAGAAACAGGGGAGCTGGGAATAAAGGAGGAAAGGAAAAGTAGGGTTTGTGGTGTACTCTGTGAGAGAAGAAAATATAAAAAATAATAATAATAATTAATAAATAATAATAATAATGATAATAATAATAATGATAATAATAAAAGAATCCCTGTATCTTAGTTTTCTATTACTGTGATAAAACATTATAACCAGAAACAAATTGTGGAAGAAAGGGTTTATTTTACCTTATATTCTGATGCCTAAGTCCTTTCTGAAGGGAAGTCAGGACAGGAACTGAGAGCAGAAACCCAGACCAGAAATGGAGCAGAAGCAAAAGGAATAATGCTGGTTACTTCACATGTTCGTCATGGCTTGCTCAGCCTACTTCCTAATATAGCTCAGTGTCACTGGTCCAGGAATCTCTAACTGACTAGCATCCCTAGCATTCCTAACTGACTGGGACGTCCTACAATAATCACTAATGAAGAAAATTCTCAAGAGACTTGCCTTCAGATCAGGCTTATGGAAGCATTTTCTTATTAAGGTTTCCAAGTCTCAGTTGATTATAGCTAGAGTCAAGTAGGAAAAAGAAAAATTTATCATTGCACCCCACATTACATGTTTTTTTTTTTCCCTTTGGTTTTTTTTTTTTTGTTTTTTTTTTTTTTTTCCCTGAATCTTTGTCTACTGCTGGCCAACCAAGCTGTAGCACGAAAAGCCAGCTTTCTTCATTCCTTAGTAACTTAGTGATTGACAGGCATGTGGGGATATAAATAACCTAGCTCTCCTTCCCTTGTGAAACCAGTTCTTTTGGTACTTATCTCCAGAGATCACATATAAAATAGATCTAAAGTTTCCCAACAAAGTGTTTTATTTTTATACCATCAACACAATTTTAATACTCCTTTCATTTTTGTTGAGATATTTTAAAATCACTTATCCATAATGGTTCATGATCTTATCTTTCTTTACACAATTTGACTAAAAATAATTATTCTTTATGGCTTTTTATCATTCTCCCAATTGAAAGCAATAAAATTAATTTTGAGACCAATTAAATCTAAAATAGAAAGTAATTATTTTGACAGAAGGCCTTCTAGAATGCTAAAGTTTGCACTTGATTGTTTGTCTTCTTTTCCACTCGTGTTAATCTACATTTTCTCTCACTTTATAAAGGGATACTTTTATTCTGTATAGTGATTCACAGCAGAATGGGAAGGAGGATGCATCATCTGGAAGGAGTTTGGGGCCAGTTCTATCTCAAATAATCCAAATTTTATAATGAAGAACTTAGGTACTAAGTCAATCTTTTAAGCATAGAATAACCATATCAGTAATGCTATGAAGCCAATTTCTGAAACCTTTATCTCTATAGAGAATTACAAAGTAAGGTGTATTTGAAATATTTGATTTGATTAGGGTATTTATTACCATGCTCTTATTAGATAATTTTCTTCCTTCCTTTTTCCTTCCTTCCTTCCTTCCTTCCTTCCTTCCTTCCTTCCTTCCATCCTTCCTTCCTTCCTTCCTTCCTTCCTTCCTTCCTTCCTTCCTTCCTTCCTTCCTTCCTTTCTCTCTCTCCTTTTTTTTTAAATTTGACTTTTGAGACAGGGTTTCTCTGTTATAACTCTGCCTGTCCTGGAACACATTCTGTAGATAAGGATGACCTCACACTCAGAGAGATGCACTTGCTTCTGCCTTCCAAGTGCTTGGATTAAAGGCATGTGCACCACTGCCTACCTGTCAATTACTTTTTAAATGTGTGGGAATAAAGTTTGATTAAAAATTAACCAGGAAACCAAAAAGAACTAACAGCTTCTCTTAAAAATCTTTCAAGAAAGTAGACATTTATTAAGTTCTTTTGGTTCTTATGCTTCTTTAAGGACAGAATCTAGGAGGACTTTTCTCTAGTCACCCTGTAGATAGTGATATTTCTGAAATGATAGAGCGTTAACAATGACACAAGCAACAAAAATCAAGAACATTCATTTGTATAGCATGCTGAATGGCTACTTCCCCTCCCTCTGTCTCTCCTCCTTTACAACAGAATTAGGCAGATTATACATATGTACAGAGAACTTATACATGACAAAGTATGAAATATTTATGGTTCATACATTATCTTGTAAAATAAACCTGATTACTAAATTCAACTTTTCCTGTAAATGATATAAAATAACATAGAAATTTGCATACTTATTTCCTAAATATACAATAAAAATGAATATGAAAGAGAGTAGAATCTTATACTCCAATAAGTAAGAAAAACTACATTAAGCAGAGCTATCTCTCTTTAAATCAGTTCCAACCAGAGTTCTACCTTGTCTAAGCTTGAAGTAAATTAGTGCACACAGTGAATGTCCTTGAGTTGTTATGTTGTAGCATCAAAAAACCTACAAGCACACGAAATAAGGAATAATTAATTCTGTGAAATGATCCCTGAATGGCATAGCATAATGTACAGTAATTAAGTATCCTGGAGGTAAATAATTACGGTGAGATGATAATACAGATGAAAGACAGTTGGTAGGGAGACAGGGCTTTGAGAAGACAAAGGTAGCAGTTAAGAAAATTGAAATCAAAATAGAATCTTGTTGAGAAGAGATGAGATAACAAAATAATGTAAAAAATGTGAAAAGATTTAATGGGCAATTAGGCAGTAAACAAGAAAATGCAATCTATGTAAATTTTGTTGAACACTTTAATCATTACTTATTGTTCACTTGTGTTTAGAGTGTGCATTTAATTTCACATAGCGTGATATTTTCTTGATGCAAATAGCTTGGAGAAAAAAGAAGTAAGACATACTTAATAATGTGATTTATTATTATAAACTCTTGAAAGTCTGTACTGAACTGATTCTGGCTAAATTGGGTCACAAGAATGCTTAGAAACCCATATTTTACCTTTATTATTCTCTACCAGTACATTTCACTACAATATTTTCACTTTCCAAGCTAACAGGTTTCGTTGTGACATTTCAGTAGATGCAAATAATGTGTTCTGTGTTGCTCATCTTCTTTTGCATCTTCTCTTGGCCCACATAAGTTCAATGGTTACATACATTTTCCCAACTAGTCTCCTTTTACTTATACATTCATCTTATTATTTTTTGAGTACATATCAAATACTCAGGTAAAATGAAATATGATCATATTTCCACCTCTAGCCCCCACCAAATCTCTCCAATATGTTCCCCTTCCCCTTCATGTCTTAAGGAACTATTCCTGTATATTGATATTGAGGCAAAAGTTTTGTTAACAATGTAGACTTTTATAAATAATAAATATGTGTATTTTTGCTTCAAAAATTTTAAATTTATACTTTTCACTTTTTTTTTTTTTTTTTACTTTTTTTGAGACAGGGTTTCTCTGTTGTATCTCTGGCTGTCCTGGAACTTACTCTGGAGACCAGGCTGGCCTCTAACTCACAGAGATCAGCCTCCTTCTGCTTCCTTAGTGCTGGGATTAAAGGCTTGCAACATCACCGCCTGGCTACTTTTCACATTTTTAATAAAAATACAATTATATTATTGCTTCTTCCTTTCCTTCTCTCCTGTCCCTTCATATCTCGCTCCTCAAATCTCTCCCATACTCACAACTTTCAAATTGATGGCCTCTTTTCCTTTGATTATTATTGCTATATATGTGTATACACAAAGATGTGCACATGTATGCATACACTAACATATATATACAACCTGTCGAGTCCATTTTTGTTTGTATGTTTACAGTTTCATGGCTAATCACTACTTATTGGATTTCCAAATGGAGGTCCTCACTCCTGGGGAAGGCTAATTCTCAGCAGTTGTCTCTAGTTCTTTCTCTAGATTATCCCCCTTTCCTGTTAGCATGACTATTAATACTGTCATGATACAACATTGATACAATCATTCCTCCATTATTTTCCCTGAGCCATAGATGAAAGAGTTATGCTGGTATATATTCACTGGAAGAAGGTTTCTTACAGTCCATTGATCTTCATATTGTGTTCTGTTGTAGTTTTATGTTCTGATCGCCATTCTCAGTAGGGAGACACTTCCTTCTTTGATGAATGGTGATAGCTACACTTATCCTGGAAAGATGTCTTCAAACGAAGAGGCATTACTGGTAACAGATACAGAAGTAGGTTTGTGGCTGTGCAGGAGGCCAAAACATCTCGATTTACAAAAATCCCTTGAATAAAAAAGGTTTACTATATCAATTAACATCAAAATCACTTGTAAATTTTCTCATTGTTATTCCTTGTTTTATTTTGATAATTAGTATTATTTTTAACTAAAATGTCAAAAGTCCAACAACTAAAATAATTGATTTAAAATTTCCTATGCTAAAGGGAGATTAGATCAGAGGCTAAAAAGAATGAAATTAGTTACATAATAGTTGAATCAAAAACAAAATCAGTAATGAATGCTTAGTTGAACAGACTACGGAAAATGACAAATGTGGGAAATAGATTGTTCTTTAGAGGAAATCAAATAATAGACTTTTAAGCAAGATTATGAAAAACTTAGGGAAGTTTGGGGTTTCAGAATACCTGAAATTCACAAAGGTAGGAAAATGAGGCAAATTTTTGTATCATAATTTTCAATAACTGTAACAAGAATGCAAAAAATTGAAATATTACTAAAACTTAAAAAAACTGGTAGTCATTGACTTATTTATGAGTCCAATTCATTTGTATTTGTTACTCTTTGTACTAAATTGTTTATCGTAGGTCTTGGAAAGACCACCTTATTCATAAATGAAGCCAAAATACCCTGCCCACGTACAAAAGAATAGAAAAGGAAAAGCTATGTCTGTACATTAAATACAAATAAACTTCATGAATAAACAAAATATTTCATGGAATAAAAAGTTTATAGGGAGCAAAATTAATAGGAATTCATGAGTTTGTTTATAATAGATTCCAAGGATGAAAATCAGCTTCATAAATCATCATGTGGCATTTGAGTCCTTCTGTTATGCATCAAAAAAAGAAAAGGAGCATTAAAACATGTTTACTAATGTAAAAATATAAAGAAAAGTTCACATCCCTTAAAAATATTTAAGTTTGACTATGTTCTGAATTCCTTACTTAATAGTTAATTGTAAATACCTCTGTATAATTTACACTCCTAGATAAAGTTCTTGGTTTTAATTTATAATCTTATTACTTTACTAGAATATATAAACTGTACTTACATTAACATTAGCAATATTAAACTGATTGTGTAGCTAGAAAATAACTAAAATGTACTAAGCTCTAAAGCAACAAAAAGCAATCTTTGCAAATGACATCCCTAATACCTTCATGCAGATACACAAAGCAGTAACTTCTCGAATTTGCTTCACTGATCACATTTTGAAAGGCCCATTACAAAAGTTTTGTGTTTTGGATATTTAATAGAAATTTGCTTCAAACCCTTTATGCCAATAGAATCATAACAGCTGAAAAAGTGAAAGGATCAGTCTGAAAATATACTCTGAGAGTTAGAAAAAATGAAAATTTACTAAAGTATGAACATCAGTTACATACAGTATATATTCAGTGATATGTTGCTTCCTTTCTAAAGATTTTTATATGAGGATTTTCTTTGTTGCTAGACATGTATCCATCATATGTTGAGAATTACATAAAACCAGGTCCTCATTTTGTGTAACATGGGCACAAACAAAAGAATACTTTTGATAGTCAATGAATATTAAGCAGGTGGCCATTTGGTATCACATAGACTTACCATCTGCTGATAGACAAGGTTTCACAGATCTCTGTATAGCATAGAAATGGATTTTCATCACTTTGAAAATGGTAAAAATACTGATAATACCATGTAAAATATAATGTGCATACGGAGTTTCAAATACCTAATTCATATATATCAAGTTTTATTATAACTGTATTTTTAATTATAAGGTATATTCCTAGAAAAAACTGATAATTTTTGCTATTTTTATATATCTTCTGTTCATATTTATTTTATTTTCATGCCTTGTTTGTCTAATGATTCCTAGGCATTGTTACCAACCATTTTCTTTTTCCTAATTATGATCTTTATTTTCTTTTTTGTGAGAATAGAATATAATTAGATCATTTCACCCTTATCTTTCTCTCATTTTCATGAACTCTATAATCATTATTTGTTGTTTTATGTGTGTGCGTGTGTGTGTGTATATATACATATATTCCTAAATATGACCTGCTCCATTTGTATTAGTACACACACACACGCACATACACAAAAATTTATTTTAAATGTCTGACCATTTGGTTTGGATAACCAATTGGTATTCCTCTCTGAGGAAGATTATTTCGCCTGCCCTCAACCTTTTTTAGTTGCCTGTAGTTCTTTGTCTAAGTTGAGGCATCATAGTCTTTCCCCTTGTGGACTTAAGTTGTCTATTGCAGTTGACCTTGTTCAGATCATGTTTAGGCCATCATGTTGGTTAGATTTTATGAGTGTTGTGTATGGCATTACTGACAGGCAGAGTCTCACAGCATCATCCTTGATCCTCAGAATAACAATTATTCTGTTTCCTCTTTGTAAATATTACCTGAGTCTTAGGTGTGGGAGTTGTTTTTATATGTGTATCCATTGAGACTATGCTACACACTTCATTATATCTGGTTCTGGTTTTCTGTAATGGTTCCAATTTCACTCAAAGAAAGTTCCCTTGATGAGGGGTAAGGTTCCCACAATTGTTTATAATTATTCCATCAATAGAGAACTTGATTTTGAAAATATAACTTAAAATTTTAACACACATTTGAAATTACATGTAACAATATCTGAACAATCTATTCTTATGATATTTAACGTATTTCATTATCAAATAATGTAATATTTTACAAATATGTGTATATATGTATACTATTTATAATACATAAATGTGGAAAACTGAGAAACAGTAGAGATTATAGATATATGTAGAAAATAGAAACACCAACTTTATATAGGCTACATCCAAATAAAGTTTTATTTATACATATTTTATATGTATCTGTAGAAACATATACTTCTATTTTATCTTTTTAAAACAACTAAGATCTTACAATATTATTTTAATTACATTTGTTAGAAAATATATGATTATTTTACAGTAAAACATTTTGGCAACACCCCTGGAAGGGTAACATATAAGCTCTGAATAATTATAAAACAATCTAAACATATTTGAGTATATGTCATGTAATTTTTATGTATCTCAGATGTAGGTTAAGTTTTTAAAAGGAAAAAAATAGACTTTGATTTATATATCTACCTTTGAATTGAGGAAACTGTTTCTTGCCTATCAAGGACTTTTATATTAGATTTGTTTCTTTCTACTCTAATAAAATGATGCATAGGTGACAGATGATAGATAGATAGATAGATAGATAGATAGATAGATAGATAGATAGATGATAGATAAAGAGCTAGATAGATGTAGATAGATAAGAGATAGATGATAGAACAATCAATAGATAGAGAGATAGATGATAGATATATGATAGATCAATCAATATATAGATGATGGATGACACATAGATAGATACATGATAGAGATATAGAAATAGATAGTGGATGGATAAAGGTAGATAGATAGATAGATAGGTTACCTAAATGAGAAATGAGTTTCATTCAAATTTCTCTTATAGATCATCTATTATCTATCTATCTGTCTATCTATCTATCATTCATTCATTTTGCTATTATTACCATAGCTTAAAGTACTTGGGAGATGATTCATTAAATAATGCTGTCACAAAATATGATTTTTCAATTTAATTTTTGGGTAGACACTATAATTGAAATTCATGATGTTCCCTACTCCTCCAGCACCATAAAGTGTCAATAAGACTTCTAAGACTTTCCCTCAACCATATTGGAATTTTGACTGGATAGAACTTGTGTAGGTTCTATAGAGTTAACCATAGCTCATGCAATGGGCTTGTCATGTCCAAATGACAGTACTTCATAGAACTCCTACTCATCTTCCAGTTCTTAAATTCCTTTTTCATCACTTCTTCCATGATGTTTTTCAAGACATGGGGAGAAAGGATGTTCTATATCCACCTTTTATATCTGAGCACTCTCAGTCACTTATTATCCGCATTTGAACACATATGAGTTCCGTATTAACCACTGACACCTAAACAGAGAGTTCTCAACATAAGGAATATATATGTTTAAGAACACTTTAAAAATATCACTATCCTTAGCCACCATGGACATGTGTGAAATTATTTTAAGATTCTATTTCAGTCCAGTCAGAATGGCCATAATCAAAAATAAAATTGACAATAAATTCTGGTGAGAATGAGAAGAAAGGAGACCTTTATACATGTTTTGGAAGAGTATAAGATATATAACCAGTTCAGAAATCAATCTGTATTTTTCTCAATAAATTAGAAATAAAACAGTCATAAAACCCATCATTAGAACTACTGGGGATATACTTAAAGAACTCTAAATTTTGCTGCAAAGATACCTGTATATTATGCTCATTGCTGGCCTCTTAATAACAGTTATCATATTCAGTAAGCCCACATGTTTATCAGCTAATGGATAAGTAGTTAAAATGAAGTATATATACAAAGAAAATTTCATACATATGTAAAAATGGAATTAGGAAATTTTCAAATAGAAGAAACATGAGAAATTACACAGTGAAAACAATCATAATTCATTACATATACATACATACATATATACATGCATATATGTATATGTATATATATATATGTGTGTATATATGTATATATGTACATATATGTGTATATATACACATATATATGTGTGTGTATATACACATATATGTGTGTATGTGTATGTATGTGTGTGTGTATATATATATATATATATATATATATATATATATATGAGGATTTTCACAACAGGGTTTTTCTATTGTAATTCTGACTGTCCTAGAACTCACCTGTATACCAGGCTGGCCTTGAACTCACAGAGATCTGCCTGCTTCTCCCTTCTGAGTTCTGGGATTAATGGTGTGCTCCACCACTGCCTGGCTCATTTTGTATTTTGATCCAATAATATATGAAATTCCTACACAATTAATATAATTTTGATTTTCTGTTGTTTGGTTAAACATATAAATTTGTATTTGATAGAAGAGGCCGAGTATTATTTGTGGGGCTGTCCTGGAGCTGAGGTGGGGTAGAAGTGTGCTTGGAAACCTGAAACTCTCATTCTGAGAGCATAAGGTGTTCAGCTCTTCCTCCATCCCCCCAGCTCTGACAAACCACAAGCTATAAGCCTCTCACAGCAAGGCACCACCCCCTCAAAGGTATGCGATCTGGATGTTGTTTACCTGAAGCTGGACTTACTTCTCCCTATATGACCATATAAGGCCTCTCTCCCACTTATTCCCAGAAAATACCTGGGTCCAGGTTATGAGCCCCAACATGCAAACGTGGTTGTAGTATTTGCTCTATCCTAATGATTGTGAATCCCCTGAGGTCCATGGGTACCAGAGATCCTTCCATTCTTTATAACTGTGACCTGTCCCATCAATAAACTGAGTTACACCTTTGCCATGTTCTTCTGGGAATTCTTTACTTCATGCTGGCTATCAGAAGCCTCCAGTGGTAGACCCACTGGAGACCTGGAGACCCATGTCCTGCCCTCCACAGAGGTATCCCTCCACGGCATAGCTACTTTCTGGGGATAGAAGCAGACATGAAGAAATCCTACAATTACTAATATTCTAGCCAAAACTATTTGCATTGCAAAGTGTATCTATTTTATGTATCGAAATATATTTGAAGTATATTATTTTATGTAAAATAAATTGCTTTTTCTGTACTGTATATTTTAATAGAATTGCCTCAGTCCAAATGCAATTCAAGTCAGTCACACATTGAAATGTAATCAAAGATTTATGGTCCCATTATAAGGTAATGTTGTAATTAATTCCTAATAATAAAACACTTCATAGAAGTTCAGTGTTGTACATGATGCGTAATATGAATGACATGTTCTCTTAACTATTTAGGATTTTCTCATTTGAAAACAAACGGTAACACGCAAGTTTAAAATATATCCATCAGATTTCAGTTTTTATTAAGGATTTACAATCATCTGTCTTGAAGAATATATTATGAAGTATGCATATTTGAAAATTAACATTTGATGCTTTAATTCCTTCTAATGAAATTGATTTTAAAAAGTGATGAATATGAAATTATGAATATTATAATTTATTCATGTTGTAATGTTCTTTTGTAACTCCAAATATATAAAAATGAACCAAAAGGTGTAAATATTACTAACTGAAGAGGCATAGCCAGGTAGAAAAGAACAAATAGGAAACTGTATAAAGTTTTGAAAACCATGGGGTTTTGATCCATATGGGATTTAATGAAACATTTGAATTCAGCCTATGTGTGATCCTCAAGCTGCAAAAGAAACAGAAAAAAAAAACAGATATTGCTTCCAGAAGACCTGAGTTATGAAATGAAACTGTCAGTGCCGAAGTAGTGATACTTTTCAAAGAGTTGTTGATTTACAAGTCCTGAAGACCCCTCAAAGAAGATAGACTATTGTCATTGCTCTTAGTTGCCTAGTATAACTAGATGGTGAGCCTTTCTTGCTAAAGCAAACACCAACTTCTCTTGTGGAATATAGACAAATGTATTGTAATTTACTTGGAAAATTCCTCCTTATAGTATGATTAGCTATCATAGTTCCGAAATAGGTTATTCAGTCCACTGGTGGAGAAAATCACCAAGGGTCTTACTTTAGTAGTGGACCCTAAATACTATAATACCAACTTTCTAGCTAAGATGTTTCCCAAAGTGCAATAGTGTAATGATGGTTATTGGGTAAATAAGCACCTCTGATTGGATTATAAGTTCAGCTCATTGGAGTAAATACTTGCCTGTCATTATCCTGTCAGAAGCATCTGATGGCAAGATCACCGGCTCAAATTCATGATCTGTTAAATGGAAATGTTTGTATTCTAGCTATATTCTCAATATTAGTAAATATAACCATAATTAATGTTGCTTTTAACCTTGGTCAGAGAAGGTTCTTTTTCAATGGGCATGATTAAAACAGAATCAAAGTAGATGAAAACTCAGAAAATAAGTGACTATTAAGTGTTGAGCCTTAAATGGAACTTGTATATCACCCCTAAATCATGACTAAAGGAATATGATGGAAGAACTATCAGTAAAATATAAGAGCTAGGAATAGGGATAGGGATAGGGAAGGATGCTATCAAACAGTCTTCTGAAAATGTCATGGTCATTGTGCTCATGAGCTCACAGAACCTGTGGTTACTTGCACAAACCGAAATATCAAGCTAGTCAACATTGCAGCATGGATAATGAAGGGGCTTATGAAGCCATCCTTGATCTGAGGAGTTATTGACAGTTGATGGCTGTGGGAAGGAGGGACATTATTTTCTGTGCAGTATGTCACTCCTAGTAGTTTACTTATGCTCCTTTGGATGATCCAACAACCATGCACATATGGGTAATATTAACTGGCCTCAGTGGGTTATAAATGAAAAGAAAAAGAATACAGTAATTGGAGGAGGATATATTTGAAGATTCTAGGAGCAGTGGATGGGGGTGTAGAAATTATCAAGGAATAAATAAATTATTATTGAAATAATTAAAACATTAAAGAATTATGACTATGAAAATAATAATTGAAAATGCTACATAATAAAATATATATTATATTTTATATATATATAAAATATATAAAAGGAGCACAATAATTATTACAAACTGGATAATATAAATGTATCAAAACTTTAACATTAGCATCATATTAAGAAAATCAATGTTATAAAACATAAAGATAATTCAACTAACATTGAAGAACAGTTTCAGAAATACATTACTAGAATGACAATATTTGAAATGTTAGCTCAATTTTAATAGAGAAAACTTACTAATTATATAGCATGCAAATTAAAAATGGCAAATATAGTTTATATGAAGGTTTATACCTATACATATTGGTATCAAATATTTTTATCACCATTTATTGATGAGACTGTCTTTTCTTATATTCTATACTTACAGAAGCTTTGAAAAAACTCAATTAACTGTCCATGAATATGCTCATTATTTATCTTTTCTACTTCATCTGTCGATGTGTTTTTTTTTCTTCTAAAACATATGTCTCTCTGTGTAGTGACATTTGAAACAGGATGTGAGCTCTCCTTCTCTTTTTATTTTAGCTTAAGATTGATTATCTTTACTGTATATAGTTAAAGTAGAACTTTGAAAACGATAAAACATATCATAATATAAAACTTAGATTGATATCATTTTGTAAATGAATGGCTAACCTTTTTAGAATACATTAATCAAATTATAAATCAAAATGAAAAAGACTTATATATGTTAAATTTTATTAGAAAAAAACTATAGGTGGAATTTTATAAAATTTTAATGAAGTATGTATTTTAATTGTTTGCTCAAAGATAGAAGAATTAAAATGTGCTATAGATAAAGCTCAATAGCAGAGAAACAACCTAGCATTCCCAAAGGCCCTAAGCTGAATAATAGCTCTACTCAAGAAGACAAAAATGATGTAAAGAAGAAAAATGTGTGACTTAAATCTGTAATCCCAGGACTCTAGAAACTGAAGCAGGTGGATCTTCACAAGTTTAGGGAAACATGTGCCTCCTGTCAGGTTCCAAGCCACCCTGTGGCTTGGAACTGTGGAATGAAATATTGACTCAATAAATGGAAAAAAGAATTGAAATTTTCCTAAATGTTTAATAAAACATTTAATTAATAATGTTTTATGTTTAATAAAACATAAAATTAGTAAGAGTAATTTGAATCCATGTAAGAGCAATAAAAAATACTAATAATTGTCAAAGATTAAAACATCAAAACAAAGTTTTTGTGAAAAATTGCAAATGATTCCTTCATTAATTTTGAAAGTTTAACAGCGCTTATAATTATGAAACCAGATTATGATATAATATTAAAAACAACAAAAGTAAGGAATTGATTATACTTAACTACAATGTTGACAATGGTTTTTAGTTTTACTGACATTTTGTCAAAAGTAAACACAATTAAACATCAACATATTTATAAAACTGTTACATGGAAATTTTCATGTCTTTCTGAATAAATATCTAATTTTCTCACAACAAATTAGTTGAAAGTAATACATTAACATAACATGACATAACATAACATAGTGTTAACAAAATCTCTTAAGAAAAAAATCTCGACAGCAATAATTTTGTATATCTTGCTATACAGCATTTGCAATCCCTGAATATTTTATTCATTCTCTTCTTTCCTGTGAATTATCTTCATGTTCTTCAATGTATGAATAACACACACTTTCTCAAATAGTTATGCCTACTAATTGGGTCTTGCATTTTCACTTGAAATTTTAACTTGTTTTAAAATAATTTGTTTACAATAACAATGAAGTAATGATTTCGATTTTTATAATGTGATTCTTTATCCAATGTCTCTAATGTCCCCTCACACACACAGTTTCAGACAGAACACGATGAGAAGAAGTAGCAGCTCTTTCATGGAACATTGCCCATGCCATGAAATGTCTTTATCAGGCATCACCTTAATGTTTCAACTTGTTCTATAGACACAGTCGTTATTTACTATCCTTCAGAGAATTGAGACTTAGAACTGTGACAGAGCAGCTGTTCACAGAAGCCACTTCACACCGAAGGTTATTTCTGACACTCTCAGTGAGATAATTACAGTATCATATGCTGGATGGTGATGAAAAATGGGAAATTCTCTCTCTGGCTGGGGAGGGGTAACTTGCTGTTTGTTTTGAAGAACTCATTTCTACCATATGGTAAGTTGGAATACAAACAGCAGATCTTAGAATGATTTTTGCAATCTAGGTTATAAGACTCATTAAGTCCCATTGCAGGAGATCAGTTTTGACATTTATTTTTTAATCTAATGATAAAATCGTAGCCTTGAAAAACGAAGCATGCAAAAGGAGAGACCTTCAAACTCTGCTCTTTTCAATAATATTTTGTATAATTACTAAGTACATACTGTTAATTTTTATTTTGACAAAGATCAAAGAGGGTGGCATTTAAATCATCCCATGTATTATAGAATTGAGTTCAAAGTTTTGTTCCATTATTCAAACTATATTTTAAATACAGTAAGAGAATAAAGGACATAATGATTGTAGCTACAAAGTATTTGAAGTTCTAAATGCCACCTGCAATGAAAACAAAGACAATAAGACAATAATGTAATATATATTTAGTTATATAATATTTATAATTATAGTCTATAAATCTAAATTTTATATGTGCTTTCTAAAATATAAGTAGGTAAAATACTATTACTAAAATGATTAACATTATTGTTTGTATTAATGCAGAGTAATCCTATATAATCATTCAAAGTAATCCAGAGTTTCTTTCTATTTGATAGTTAACATTTTCATTTTATTGAAACAAATTATCAAGTTTCACTGCTGGACATAGGATCATCCTGAGTTTATCCCTTGGTATGTTGTTATTACACAGTACTTCCTATACTGCAGACAGTAAAACAAAATAAAATCTATATACTACATTTCATTAATGCTCTGCATATCATTGTATCAATTCTTGGTCCATAAGTTTGTAAAAGAATATTACTTACGTCATTTCTCAAAGTAAAGGAAATAGATTCCCTCAAGTCATTTTAGCATAATTGATAAAAATACGAGGTACAAAATACTTCTATATGAGTATATATGCAGAAAAAGCCAATCCTCCAATGTCTTGAGAACATTTAGAGCTAACCAACATAGTTGCCACTTAAAAGAAAGAAGTAACTATCACTAAGTTCAACATAGTTTCCCCACAACTTCAAAGTAATCAAAGGGCAAAAGACAGAATACATCCACTTTCAATGCAAGACAATAGAAAAATGTTTATGTCTCTTCCAATTTCCAACTGTCTTATGATTGCATCTCACTGAAAATTCCCAAATCATATCCAGAAACCTTGTCATAAGGGAATCTGTCACATATATTACTGGGGCTCTATGCTTGTTAGTTTTATATCCACTTGACACAAATTATAGTCATCCAAGAGGATGAAACCACGATTGATAAAATATCTTCCTAAGATCAGGTTATAAGCCATCCTTTAAAGCATTTTTTAAACTAGTGGTTGATGTGTGAGGACGTGGGCCACTGTGGATAATGTCATCCACTGGCTGCTGGTTCTCAGTTCTATAAGAAGTCAGGCTGGAAAACTCTTGAGGAACAAACCATAAGCAGTACTCTTCCATGGCCCCTGCATCAGATCCTGTCTTCACATTCCTGTCCTTTGTGAGTTCCTGTCCTGACTACTTTCAATGATGAACAGTAATATGGAATCCTTTACTCCCCAAGCTGCTTTTGGTCATGGTGTTTAATTGCAGCAATAGTATTCTTAACTAGGACAGGCTCCTGCCCTTGTCATTCTGGAGACCACAGAGAGCATGAGGCATCAGCATGAAAGAGAAAACATGAAGAAATCATAATTAATTGTGATATTAGTTCTCCCTCATAGGAATTTAAGCAAACTGTCATAGAAACATTAGTTTTTGGTTTTGCTTAAGATATGACCAGGAATGTGTTTGACAGAACACTTAAAAGTCAGTGAAATCACAGGAGATCAAATGGTCAGCGTTTCCCAAAACTGAAAGAGCAGACACAGTAGCTAGTTCATTGCATAGTAGCGAAATCATATGTCATGGACAAGAAAAAGAACAGCTTATTAGAGAGCTGCACTAATCTGTACCTATAGTGACAAGGATCTAGAGGGCAGTTTGAGATTATATCCCTTTAGCCAAATGGCTATAGCAGGTTCATCCTTGGAGACTATGAGTTCCCCAAGCATGAGTCTTGAACAGATTTAAATTAAATGCTTCCACTGGCTGAATAGGGCTTAAATCCAATCAGAATGTTGATGTCAGTCTTGTACCTATGGGTGTACCTTGTAACTCAGTGATATGAAATCTAGCCAGCAAGGGAGCTCTCTGGAAAACAGCAACATGTATTCTCCATGTACTATAAAGAAAATTTATGATGTCTTCAGCAAAATGGTCTTAACACCAATATTTCAATGGCAACCATTTGATACATACTCAATGAAAAGTTTAGAATATTATGTAGTAAAAACACTAACTGTGTTTTCTGAACAATTTATTCTTTTGTTAAGTATGCACTTTAAACCCTGCCTGTGTCAGCTGGAGGAATAAAAGGAAATTGTTTAAATTAACTTGTTATGTTGAATGAAACTGAAATATGTTTGAAGAACCAATGCATTTTCTGCTATTTTGAGATAAAATGAATATTTAAAACTTTTTAACTGCAGCATGAGAAAATGTAGCCTGATTTTTATTTTGTGAGATGGCAAAGAATTAGCCCACAGCAAACAGACACAAGTATAATCCTAATCAGAAATAATAGTCCCAAAACTTATCACCCTCGGGAATTAAAACAACTCTTTTAATAACAGAGAGAAACCTTTTGATATTATATGATGTTAGATAAACAAATAAGTCTGTGCCTACAATGCTATTGCTTTGCTTTTTGGTCACCATTACTGAAGGTACACATTGCCCTCCCATATAAGAATATAGATTTATTCTACTTTCTCTGACTTATAGGAATAAGTATTCCTATAATTCAGTATTATGAATAATATGGTATCAGAAGCAGAATTCTCTCCTGTGACAATTTGCTTATTTGCTCTTAAAACTGTCACACTATAGAACCCAGGCTCACCCTGACCACTCTATACCCCTGGCCAAATCTGCAGAGTGGTGGGATAAAGGAGGTGCATGAACCATCAAGTCAGGATTTTGTATGATATGTTTTTATTTCCTAATTAGAAGAATAAGAAAATGGCTAACATGACAGATTCTATATCTTTTACTATGTTAGGTGTCTTAATATGAGTGTGATGTAGCAGATTGCACAAGGACAAAGGCATTATAAGGTTTATTACATCTATTATCCTCTTGCAGAGAAATTGTTTTGCTGTAATTTTCCACAAGTGCAGGTGGAAAAGATGATATTATCATACCTTTTAGTGTTTGATATTTCCAAATTTTTATCTTAGCTCTTTGGTTGAATGTATCAAAATTCTTCAAGGTTGTTGGTGAAGAGGAATATTTAATCATTTAATCCAGCAACATGGCTGCTCTGGGAAAGAATCACATCCAGAGGTCTATATAAAGAGATCAAATTCAAGAGTCTGTATAAAGAGATCACATTCAGAGGTCTGTGTGGATGGAATATAGAAAGAATTTTTTTACACATCTTTAATTCCAGTTTAATCCCAGTATGCAGAAGGCAGTGGTAGTACTTGCCTTTAACCCTAGCACTTGGGAGACAGGAAGCAGAGCTCAAGAGTCAGTGTTAGACAAGAAATGACATCTGAGATGAGTCAAAGTGAAAAGCTTACAAAGTGATGAATCGGAGGAAGAGTTAACAGAGTGAGTCAAAGTGAGGACATGCCTAAATCTCAAGATAGAAAAGCAGACTATCAACTCAGAGAGTCAGTAGAGCGGCACGATGAGGATAAGACAGAGAGGAAGAGAATCAGAGGCAGAGACACAGGCGCCATCTGAGGAACCTGAGGCAGAGACACAGAGGCAGTTTGAATGGAAAGAATTAGTTTGAAGCCAGCAGTTCAGTCAGAGAAGTTGAGGAAATCAGCCAGAGTCTGCCAGAGTCAGAAGAGTTCAGTCAGAAACACTCAGCTAGCTCAGAAAGTCAGTTTGAACCAGCAGCTTGGAGAAGAGTTTCAGCCAGAATAGCAAGAGTGTTGATCAGTACAACTCTGAATTCAGAAGGAGCTAGTCAGAGTGGCTTGGTCAGCAATAGTCTCTGGAGGCATAAATGCTAGATTGTACAAAGGCTAAAGGCTTCCAGTTCTAGACGTAGGACTCAATTGCATGGAGGAAAAGCACTCTCCAGGGCTCCAGGACTAGGACTGAAAATTTAATTAGCCAAAGAATAAATTGCCCTTTGAACCTGAATCTAAGCCTATATGTTGGAATGTACAACTACCTAAATATTAATTATTTACAATTTTTTTCATAACTGGCTGTTTGTAAATTTTCAAATCTTTTCCCCATCTTTTGACTGTGTTCTTCTACTTACTAGCATCTCTTTACTATTATTTATGTATTTATTCTCATAATTATCAAAAATTAATTTTGAAAATGTACAGTTTTATTTGTAGCAAATAAATCTCCAGATGTATAATTAATCACATGCTAAATGGACACTTAAAACAAACTGCTTAAACTAGTTTCCAAAATAATGTTCAAGAAAATTGATGATATGCTTTCAACTAGGAAAAAATTTAAAAAAATACTGAATTTTAATTTTATAATCATATTTAAAAGGACAAGCTATCCCAACTCTGGGGAATAAGTGACTGCACTTACTCTACATAATGTTTTACAGTATCAATTAATCTATAGTGCTACTCAAATCCAATATTTCATTTCTGATGGTAATATATTATGTAAAAATTATAAATGGTAAGTTTACTTCATTTAAGCTTAGATGTTTTGTTCCCATGCTTTATGTTTTGCATAGCTCCAAACAAGATTCCTAGTCATTCTATCACTATTATGTACACTAATAGTTTGAAATTTATTTATTTCCAGCTATTAATATTTAGAGCACATAGAATTACATATATTTTATATGATATTTTGTAATATTTTAGGTTTTCCTATCACATTTTAAGAAATGCTTTGCATACTGCTTTTTATTTAAAGCTTATTTTTCAATTGAAAAATAGATTTGTATCATAAAACATATTCTTATTTCTCTTTTCCCTCCTCCAAATTCACCCAGATCCTCTGCATTTCCCCACAAACCCAAATCCACACAATCTCTCTCTCTCCCTCTCTCTCCCTCTGAATAGAATATAAATAGGCATCTAAAACAATAGCAAAACAAAATAATATAAAAACAAACAAACCAGAATAAGATAGCAAACAAACAGAAGAAAAACAGCCAAAGAAGGAACATAAGAAACACATATACACATAGAGACACACATGTCCACACACATACAGAAATAACAAAGTGAGAATCATATTATGCAAACAAAGGACTTGTGAGGGAAAAAACAATTTAAAAATTTTAAATAAAAAGCCATGACAAAGAACTTTCATACACACTGTTAGTATTGACCTTGGATTGCTGGGGAAAAGGCTTGCTTAAGAGTGGTTTGTTTACCCACTGAGACTCTTTTGGAGAAAACTTATTTTTCATTTGAGAGTGGTTCCCAATTGGAGATATCTTCTGGATGGGATGGGTGCTTATGTCCAGTTCTCCTATCAGTGCTGGAGCCCATTCTGTCCCAGACTTGTGCAGGCCTTCTGTGAGATAATTAGAACATCAGTCAGCTTGTTTAGAAAAAGCTGTTTAGAACAGCTTGTTTTCATGTTGTCCTCATGTCCTCTGGCTCTTCTTCTGCAGGATTTGCTGAGCCATGAGGGGAAGGAATTGATGGAGACATCTCATTTAGGATTGAGTGTTCAAAGGTCTTGCACTCTCTGTACACTGTCCAGCTTTGGGGCTCTGTAAGTGTTCCCACTTACTGCAAGAGGAAGCTTCTCTGATGATGGATGAGCAAGACACTGATCTATGAGTATAACATGATGTCATCCAAGTCATTATACTGCTACTGCCACAAGAGTAGTTATAGGGATGTGCTTTATCTTATGAAATGTGCCTGAAATTCAATCAGATATTGTTTGGTTACTCCCTCAAGCTTTGTGCCAGTATTGCACCAGCATATCTGGAAGACAGGCCACTATTGTGGATCAAAGGATTCATCACTGGATTGGGGTTTATCTTCCCCCTTGGCAGCTTTCAGAGTACTTCCCTGTAGATGTAGATGTAGATGTAGTGTTGATTAATTGTTCTCTTAGGTTCATGGCAGAGAACAGCTTATTCTTTATGACTCATTCCCCAGTCCTACAGGGTTTCTCCCTCCATGAAATCTAATCTTCAAGATTCAAGGCGAAACTGGGACTGGTGGTGGTAGCATATGCCTTTAATCCCAGCACTCTGGAGGCAGAGGCAGGCAGGTCTCTATGTGTTTTAGGCCAGCCTGCTCTACAGAGTGAAATCCAGGACAGTCAGAGTTACAGCCAAAAACCCTGTCTTGGAAACAAAACAAATAAACAAACAAAAACAGATTTAAGCCCAGACCTAGACATCTCCAGCCTCCATAATATCTAATCTTCAAATCTAAACCTAGAATATTTCAGACTTTGAGACTTATTGTTGACTGACTCGCTCTGACTAGCTCCTTCTGAACTCAGAGCTGTACTAAACTCAACTGACTTTTCTGGTTGGCTGATTTGACTCACATGATGTTCTGGCTCAAACTCTTCTCTAAGCTGACTGGTTCAAATTGACCTTTTGAGCTGGCTAAATGTTTTGGATTGAACTGTTCTGATACTGGCTGAGTCTGGAAACTCCTACAGTTTCTCTGCCTGAACTGCTCTGCTAGGCTTCAAACTGACTCACAATTAGCTGACTCTTCTTGCAAACTCACTCTTCTTGTCTGACAGTGACTCCTTCTGCTGAACAATCTCTGTGTCTTATCTGCCTGACAGTCTGAGCTGAGATCCTGCATTTATATTGGGAAATAGTGCATGTCCTCACTATGACTTGTTCTGCTAACTCTTCTGTTGCTGAAGTTTATTTTCAGTTGTGTTTAAAATAATTGTTTTTGTGAACTGTTAGAAAAAAGGAATGCATATGCCTTGGCATTCTGTATTGTTTACAGGTGTTGGGTTTCTGTAGGGATTGCTTAATTGCTAATGATCTGCATGTGCTATCAGTAGACTACCTGAGGATTTCTGAAAGAATAAAAATACCTGAACTGAGATGCTCAGAGTTCCTCTGTTAATCTGGCACTGACCAGGATAGCGGTTCCCTCTGCTGAGATCTGGCAGGGTTTGGGCCTATGATCATGCCTCCTTGTCTTTAATGAGCCACCCCAGCAGCAGAATATTACAACACTCTTCCTCTGATTTGTCACTTTGCTTGCTCTTAACTCCGATTCATCTCAGATGTTACTCTGTCAAGTCTTCATTCTGATTCTCTCTCAGACTTGGGATTAAAGATGTGTACTCACTCTGTACTTTACTCTGCCTTTAACTTTCTGCTTCTCACTTGACTAGCATGTTCTGACTAAATCTCTGTCCATTCTTTAAGTCTCTACTGGTTCTTTCTTAACTTTAAATTGACTAGGAACTCTGACCTAAGAACCATAACCTATTTCTGAACTGACTACTTCACTCTCCAACCTAAGAGTTGGGATTAAAGACATATGCCACCATTGCATTTTTTGGGTTACTTAAGGAGTGTGCTACATTCCAGCAGGATCACACAGGCCTTGAATGTAGACCTTTCCAAGAACAGCTATATTGCTGGATTAAATGGTTAAATACTCTTCTATACCTCCCAATGCCATGAACAGTAAAGTCTGTAGGGGAAAAGGGTCTAGATAGGCACCAGCTCAACTTCTTGTGTGTTCATTGAGTTGTGTAGTTGTTGTCTACAGGAATGGGCCTTGCTGTGTTAACTGGTAGAGAGAAAATAAGAGGTCTGCCAATAGCCTGAGTTGTTTGTTTGGAAGATTTCATGGGATACCCTTAGACCAACATTCAAATATATATGCCCTAAACTTGGTGATGAGAGATGTCAGGTTGGGGAATCACTACATTTTATATATGTTTCTATTGACCCCTCAAATGGCCCTTAGTTTTAGCTATTTCTCCTCATAGTCCCTCCTTTAGCCATTTGATTCTCCCATTTGCGGACTCTGCCTACTTATCCAAAACTATTGTTCTATTTCATTTTCCTAGGAGATCCAACATTTCCTGCCTATCCCCTTACCTCTTTTCCTAACCTCTTTGGTTATATGAATTGTAGCATGTTTTTCAAAGATTTAACAGCTAATATCCACATACAAGAAGATAGATACCATATTTGTCCTTTTAGATCTAGATTACATCACTCAGGATAATTTTTTTCTAGCTCCATCCATTTATCCAAAAATTTCATGATTTTATTTTTCAATACATGAGTAATATTACATTGTATAAATGAATCACATTTTCTTCATTCCTCTATTGATGGGCATCTACTCTGTTTCCAATCTCTGTCTATTATGAATAGAGCAGTAATGAACATGGTTGAGCAGGTGTCTCTGTAGTAGGATGCAGAGTCCATTGGGTATATATCCAAGAGGGTATAGTTATTTTAGAGGTTTTATTTCTTCCAACTTTTCTGAAGAAATGTTGCACTTATTTCCATAGTGTCTGTACATGTTTACACATACAGCTCCACCAAAAAAGATTGGATGGACCCCTTGCTCCATCCGAGGCATGCTTTCCTTAGAAATTCATTATCCACCCTGGTCAGTGAATAAGGTAGATGATCCTAACTCCCCTTCCCGTCTTTCAATTCCAATTTCCCAGTCTTATCCACCTTTGTAACAGATAACAGGCCAGGATAAAACCTAGTGTTATATTCAATATTTTTGGATTTAGGATTATAAAAGCTATTCATTATTTTTTTCACTTTTAATAATGCCTGTTTGCTTTCATGTATAGCTTGCTTTTAAATGTATGAGTAAACTTTTAGTAATTATGATAGATATTTAAATCTTTTCTGCGTATTCTCATAGCTGTTACAACTCTTCAATTCCTGTTCAGTGGTTGCACTTTAAAACAAAAAAGCAGGGTTTGAATTTTGCTCCAACTCTTTATAATATCTATCTAAAATCTCTGCAGAATTACACCCAATGATTATGCTACTCCCATTGCTATTATATATCTGGGCTCACTACCAAACTACTTGGATCAATGCTGTGTGAACAACTAATGACCTCTTGGACACATTTGTGTTATTGTTTCCTGGACATATATTGCTATATGCTTTTGTCATTTTATTATTTGAATTAATAGTGGGTTTCAAATAACATTCTCAGAGACTCTATCATGCAGGTCCCTGATGCTCCTCCTCTGTGGTGTTCTGACTTCCATGATCTCCTCTGCCTGCTTCTGTCACCAGTCTCTCAAATCAGTAAACCTAATTTGTTTTGAGTGAGCTTCCTGAATTGCATTATTGTCTAGGCCATGACTTGGGACATAAACCAGAAGAAATACAGATTTCAACACTGGTATTTTTTGGTTTAGAACCAGAAATCCTGGATTCCAAGGATCTGATGTTTCATTTTTTCCAATTTTATAATGGTTTATGACAGGAAACTTTTAGTTCATTTTCTTTGGTTGAAATATTTACTTATTTACATTATTTGTGTAATTGCATGTACAATTGCACATGACAGTACACAAAGATATGGAGGCAAGAAGACATATCTGTCAACTTACTATTTGGCAGATGGCTTTTATACAAACTGAAGCTAACAGTATTAACTGTGCTTGTTGGCTAGTAAGCTCTTGGAATCTACCTGTCTCCACTGAATTTGGGAGTTACAGGCATGCATGATGATGCCTACTTTTTAAATGATGCTGTGTTTTATCCCTCTTGCTTTCATAGTAAGCGTTTTTGCAAACTGAATAATCTCTGCAGTCCATATGCAAGTATCTTTATATATATATATATATATATATATATATATATATATATATATAACATTGATTCTCACCTCATCAAATAATAAATAATAAATAGTAATAAACATAATAAATAGTAATTAGGAGTAAAACTGCTAATTCAACATTTGATGAGTCTGCCTTGAGACTGCTCCCAGGGAAATGTTAAAAATGAGATAAAAACAAATTGAAGAAATGATATGTAACTCCAAATTGTTATTTTTAGTAAAATTAAATGGTACATGTCAAAAAGTGATTATGATGAAGGGAATTTTTACAAAGAAAACACATACAAAGTGAGATTAAAGCATGAGTATTTTGAACAGTTAAGTCTGTTTAATTTGCAAAGCACACTAGAGATGAGGCTGCATATAAGAAAATTACTGTACAGAAAAGGGAGATCACACTATGAAACTGATTTTTGTATAACATAATAAATGAATCTATGATATATACTGAAGAATGAAATGTTTTTATTCTTAGATTTAAAAACATTTGCTTTGATACTTCATTTTCTGCCAATAAATACACAGACACACATGTATATGTGTGTGTGTGTGCATGTGTGTGTGTGTGTAATGCATTGAATACAAAAATTAAATAATGAGTGGTACATGACTAATGGAACATTTAAAAATGATCCATCTCCTACCCCCGGCTGGAAAAACAACCATACAAAATGTATTAAAAAATCTAGCCTATATGGAAACCATGCCTCATAATTGAATGTTAATGATGTCAGGAATATTATTTGAAAGTAATGATTTGATTGACTATTGAAATAGCCAGGAAATTCACACTGATCACAACCAACTAGAACTCCAAATCTTCTACACATCAAAGGCAATTTGGAAGACAATTCTCACAATGAGAAACCAGAAAAACAAAAAACATGAGGAGGTAAACTTCTCACCAATTCAGCAACCAGCTCAAAATGACAAAGTGCACATCCCATCTTTCATTAGAATATTCCACTGAGATTAGAAATAATTGTTATAAACAGTTTATGAAGTTATGACGCACTTTGCCACTAGTTATCATTCAGTGAATCCCAGGAAAGGCTAATAGAAAAAACATTTCTCATTCTGACAAAATTTTCAAGCTGGACTCCTCACTCTCAGGTAATACAAAGGGAAAATAGACAGATATGAATCTGCAAATATCTTCACTGAAAACAGAAAGAGGAACCGTGACTCTGTCCTTCTCTTTCACTATGCTCTTATCTATTAAAACATAAAACCCATCTGATTTTGCAATTTAAAGCCTGATTTGATCTGGTTCCGTATTGTAAAAACAAAGGTGTCTAGTCATTTACTAATTCCATGTTTTAAAATATTCACATATAAAGATATTTCCAAAAGCTTACTTTAATTTAATGGAACCATAGGACAAGGCTTGTGGTATTTGTCTATTTGTTTGTTTGTTTGTTTGTTTGAGAATTCTGAGAACCTACAATATCACAGAATTATCAAATCACCTTGAGAACTGGTCTCCTGAAATGAAAATTCTTCAGTGAGTTTTGAAGTCTCTTATCCCCCACTTTCTTTCTTGGTTGTACTGAATATAGAACCCAGGGTTTCATACATGTTCAGCATGCATTCTACATAGAGCTACATCCCAGCTAGACATTTTCCTTTTTCCTCGTAAATACTCACCAACCCCTGCTGACATCAGTTTCACCAGCTTCCTCATAAAACACTCTGCAGAAATAACCCTCCTTAGGGCTAATACAACTCACATTTCTAAAAGCTTTAATCACAAAATACACCATAAAGAGAGTGCAATGAAATGATACCAGGTCATACTCTTTCTTCCCACTGTAAATCACAAATCCCTCCACAAATGTGTAGATTTTTGCATTTCTTTCATAAAGCATTGCTCACACTGAAACGATTTTCTTAATATCTTGGTCTTGGCAGTTTTAATATAAATGTCACTTTGAGTGTTCTCCCTCTCTAAATCTTGACATCACAGATGCCATTAGAAACTATGAACGAAATATTTCTGTATACTGAAAGGCATATAGCAGAAAAAGTATTACAGATAGGTAATTTGTTTTTACCTTTCTTTTATGCTCTATATTTCTTTCCACAATTAACCCTGTAAGACTCAGAGCTCAGTGACATATCTTAAAATTGGTTTGCTGGTACTTTTCTGGTTCAAAACAGCTGAATATACCATATTCCAAAAACAGTTTTGAAAACCACCATCTATCTTCCAAGAATCTGAGCAATAGAATATATTTAGAAAGTCATGTTATTCTTCTCCTGTTTTTCCTGCCACTATTATCTAAGAAATACAAGTATTTGTATATTATAAAAATCATACACTTTATTTTCATATATTGATATTTTAGTAAGCAAGATTTATTTTCATTGCAGTAGTATGTCAGTTTTAAGATTAAGATTTCTAAAGTACCTCAAGCTTTCAATGGATTTTGTTGTTTTTCGCTGTTCCTTGAACAAAACGTGACAAAGAGAGACCTTCTATCATTTTCTCGTTTCCTTTCCAGTCAAGCATTATATATCATGCCAATTTCTCAGCTCAAAAAACAAAAACAAAAACAACAGAATTCTTAAAAACATGGTTGGCTAACCAGGGTAGAGAAAAATTTACATAAGTTATTTATTACCTTACATGTTAGGTACCAAAATTTTTTTCTTTTGTACTAGATGTACCTACTAACTTTATTCCCACAAGAAATATGTAAAGTGATTTGTTTAGTATTAGGTAAAATCACTTTGAAAGAAATAATTCACAGAACTACTATGTTCATAAAACATAGTAGCTTTTTTTTCTATTTCTCGAAGATGAGGGCATCATGTAACTTTTAAATGTTTACATTTATTAGTCACTCAGAATTGCCCTCATCACATCACTCCTGAAATCATCTCCATATTCTGAGTCTTTTATCCACCAACTACTTTGCAGAGATTTTTCTTAAAAATATTGAACAGCTTTCCATCACTCAAATATTAGAAATCCTCCATCTATCATGTTATATTAAGCCTACCACATTTTTGCTACCCCACTGTATTTTCCGAATCAGATAGTAAATTTTCCAATGGGAAATGTTAATGGCTTGAACTGCTTAATACCCTCAATATAAAATGTATCTAGGATGCCAAAGTGCCTATCTGTATTGGTTTGTTCTAACTTCCTTAATGAAATATCACAGATCGTGTGACCTAAATGATGATATTTTGGTATTAGTAGTGAGAGACCAACAGGTGATATGCTGGGCTCCTACTAAGGCTGTTGTTGCTTTGCACGCAGCTGTATTCTCACTGTCTCTTCCCACAGCCCCATCATTTTGATAATGCATCCTCGATGTTTTTTTTTTTGCATGCCTAAATTTGCTCCTCTTATAAGCTCCCTTGCAGCTTTCAATTTTCTTTCTCTGCTCTGTACATTTAGCGTTTTGATTATTATGTGCAGAGGAGAATTTTTTTCTGGTCTAGACTATTTGGTGTTCTGTATGATTCTTGCACTTTGATAGGCAGCTTCTTTAAGTTCAGACATTTTTCTTCTTTGAGTTTATTGAAAATATTTTCTGTTCCTTGACCTGGGTTTTTCTTCTTCCTATATGCATATTCTTACATTTGATCTTTTCATAGTGTCCCAGATATCCTGGATGTTTTCTGCATAGAGGTTTTTTCTTTTTTTTCAGGTTTAACATTTTCTTTGACCAAGAATCCATTTTCTTCTATTGTGTCTTTAATACCTGAGATTCTCTCTTTTATCTCTTGTATTTTGTTCGTGAGGTTTGCACCTGTGATTCTTGTTCAAGTTCCTTAATTTTTAATTTTCAGATTTATTTCAGTTTGGGTTTTCTTTATTGCCTCTATTTCTTCTTTAAGGACTTGAACTTTTTATGCATTTCTTTCCAAGGATTTACATGTATCATCAACATTTCTTTTAATGGATTTATTCATTTAGTCTTCAATGAAATCTATCATATTCACAAAAGTTACTTTAAGGTCTTTATATTGTGCTTCAGCTGCATTGCAATTCTGAGGGACTTTCATGGCAGTTTTGCTGAGCTCTAGAGGATGTCCTGACTGTTATTGATTATTTTTATATGCTAGTTTTTAGGCATATGAGTTTTAAATGTTTGTAATTCTAGGTGCTGATGTTTGGTCAATTTTTCTGAGGGATGTTTTATTCCTTGGTTTCTTTTGTCCTCTCTTGTCCTTAGGTTTTGTTGCCTGGGAGAATATTTTTCAGGAATTCTGCTAGATGTAGCCACTGATAGTTCAGGTAAATGTGTTTCTAAGTATTAAGAACAGATATGGATGGGGCTGGACTGGGAGTGGGGGAGGTGGCTGAGGCAGTAGGGAGGAAACAAAGTGTTGCTCCAAGACTTGCTTAGTCCTCTGGGGGCAAAGAGTGAGGAGAGGCCACAACCAGTAGTCTGCTACAGAACCCTGGATGGGACTGGAAGATTGGATTTGGAGGAGAGAAGAAGTGTGAAAGTCTGAAGCTTACTTATCTTCTTCCATGGACTACCTGCTTCTCTACCAGACTGGCTGTTGGGTTTCCAGAGGTGCTCACTAGTCTTGGGGGCTGGGATAACTGGGTGAGTGTGAAGGAAGTTTGAAGGAGAAAAGTTCTGTGTTCCTTTGTAGATAGGAACAGATAGCAGGTGGAAACCACAGCAGGTGATCTGCTGCAGAAATGAGAATGATACAGTGAAGATTAGATTTAGATAAAAGGATTAAGAGGTGAAGATTTGTGAAGATTGAAGGAAACACCACCTGTTTCTCTTGGGAGAGTGATATGAGGGCTCCTAGGGAATGCCTGCTGGAGTTTGGGGCTGGTTTAGTGATGAGTCAAGGGGAAGGCAGGTTAAAGGGGAAGATCTGTGTGATCCCCTGAAGATGGAATTCTTGTTTGGGCAAGTGGTCTTCTACAGAACTGAAGGTAAGATGGGGGATTGGATATGGAAGATAGGAAGGACAGGTAAAGATCTACAGTTAAAGGATCTGCTTTCTTAGCTGGTGTTACAGTGGGTTCTCAGGGAATCATTACTGTTAAAATAACACTCCTATCTCCAAATACAGACAATGTGCTCTGTAGCACTGAGAAGTAATCATGAAACATGAATTTTGGCGTGACATATTTCACCTTATAGCCCATTTTCTTAACCTTCCTACAACTATACATTATTTTCTTGTTCCAAAGAAAAGTATATTATTTCAGACTTCTTTCTGGTCCAAATAAATTAGTTTCAAAGCACAAACATCTCAGAAAACTAAAAGGGTAAAACATAATCTTTCTGATAATAACTGGGCAATACAATTTTTGCTTGCTAAATGATATCTCATATTAAAACCTGAATAGAGGAAATACCATTGATACATTTTAAATGATGATGTAATAAATGTGAAAGAGAGGTAGGAAAATGGTTCAGCGGCTGAAATGTCTATTTTACAGACATAAAGACCTAAGATTTAATCCCCCGTTCTTACATAACAGCTGGTTGTGGCATCATACATCTGTAACTCCTGCACTGGGAGACACCAGGCAGATCACTGAAGCTAATTGACTAGCCAGCCTACCCAAATCAATGAACTTTAAGTTTAGTGACATTTCCTGTTTCAAAAAAAAATAAAAAAGCTAAGAATAAGGAATAGATCTGTGAATGTAGATGCCCAATATCAGCTTCTTGTCTCCTGTAAAAATGTTACATATGTGTACATGCACCTGAGGGGTACAAGTGCACACAATACAAACAAGTATATACACATATATAGTACACATACACAAAAGCTTTGTAAGTCTGAGAAAAGTCACTTAAGTTCATGCAATATGCTTTAAGTGAATTAACTAAAAGAAGCAAAACAAATCATATTTCATATGTCAATAAGAGATAAAAATAATAAAGAAACTATCTATTTCATACTTCTTGGTTCATTTTAACTGGTGTTAGTAGGGTCATTAAGAAAATTTGGAATATTGGAGCACTTACCAGGAATTCTGGCAAGAAATTGTTCATTTTTGAAATTAAACTGAAAGATTTTGAGAATGAACTCAGCCTCCAATTTAGAACTCCCTAACATTTCTTTCACAATGACTCTGGTCCGAAATTCACCTGGTATTACTATATTCTACAGCCAGGAAAAAATATTTTTTAATTAAGTAATTCTTTTTCTCACTTAAAAACCTCACTGGTTAAACACATGTGCTTATGTGTCAGATATCCATTAATTTGTGCATGGAGTCTGAGGTCAGGCTTTTATGCTGACCTCAGGCTGTTTTTACTTGTTTGATTGAGACAATGGATTTCACCGGATGCAAGCTCATCAAGTAAACTGTTTGACATCCCAGGGAGCTGCTTGCGCCTGCCTCCTCAATGTTAATATTACAGCATGTACCACCACACCCAGACTTTCACGCTGGTTCCTAATCTTGGACGCAGGACATTATGCTTACAAGGTAACCACTTTACCAATGAAGCATTATCTCCAGGCTTTTACTCTTACTTGGTATGCGTATTACGTTTTTCAAGACTGACTGACCCTTGAATCAGAATATATGTCTAATTTTGTTGTTCAGATTAACTTGGCAAGAAAATTATGCAATTGTTTCAGCAGTAGCCTCAACATTACCATATGATAATATGATCCCAATTGATTCCTGCCTATAGTAGTAATAGAAAGTAATCCAAAATGATATGTGTTAATTCAGTAGTATTTTCTTATCTTCAGGCCTCTCTATGATGCTGAACTCCACTCCGGATGCTTATTGTTAAAAGGAGAGGAATGTCTAACCTAATAAGCTATAGTTTCTCCTGGCATGTACATAACAGAGCATTTTACATGGCTGTTTTACTAACTAGTTGATCCAGTCTCAGAACTATTGACCCTAATTTTCCAGGGTATGCACACTGGTCTAAAACAACCACTGGTACAGCTTCACATGCTCCAACAAGAGGCCCATGACATGGGTTGAGAAAAAAAAATTATGATTATTCAGAAGAAGTTTGCTGATAATTGAGAACTAAGCAAAAGAAAAGTACTCATCTGTAGATTTCCTCTGAGGATCTCTAGAATGGAATGGAGACAACACTTCTACCAAATTTCTCAGAGAAACTATAAAATTATTATAACCAACTTTCCTTTTGTATTCTGACATTATTAAAGGTGAATTGTCTGAAAGAGAAAGAAGAATAATCAGCAGTATCTCAGTTCCACACACACATAAACTTTATTTATACATTCTTAATCCTGCTTAAACTTAATTTCTTAGATACAGGCATATTAAATCATCACAAAATTTCCTCTGATTGCTCTTTGATATTTTAGAATATTGATAGTAAAAACTTTCTCTTTTATATTATGCATAGATGTTATTCTTCTCTCACACCAATCCCTGAGCATAATATCTTACATATCTCTGTTAGGACTTCTTTCTACCAAGTATTTCACTGGTTTAAACATTGGTTCCATTTACCAAACTGAAATTGCACAGATACCAGAACATACTCAGCGTCTTCATCTATATTTCATCTATTTTAAAATAACAATTTACTACTGCTGCAAACATAATCAATTGAATTTATGATATACTATATATCCTATGCCTATTAAAATTGTTTTGTATCATTGTCATAGCAAAGAATATGTGAATGCCTTGTTCAAATATTAGGATATTTTTTTCTTTAATATCTATCATTTTTTATTTTACCTACTTTTTAGAATATAATACAATTACATTATTTCCCCTTCCCTTTCCTAGGTCCAAAACATCCTCTGACCCAACACCCTGTTGCTCTCTTTCAAATACAAACCTCTTTCTCCAGTAAATGTTGTTACATACATACATATATATACACATATATATATAATTTATGTTATTTTACCATCACTTTTAATATGCATGGCAATGTCTTTTCTCACAAAAAATAAAAACGATACAATTATATTCTTTATTTAATGCCTCGCATACCTTCTTTTTTATTATATTAATTAAATTATGTTGAATTTCGTGCGGTGTTTCCACCTCTCCCGTTCCGCTCCCACCCACCTCATGCTGGCTGGGCGGAAAGGGGGGGTTCTAGAACGGGAGCTGGGGAGGAGAAGCAGGAAAGGAGGACACAGGCTTGAATGACTGCGGGATCCAAATCTCAGCACAGAGAACCAAACAAATGAGATGCAAAGAATCAGTCCTCGGGACCTTCTTCTGGTGGAAGCAGGGATCACTTTAATGCAGGGTGTCTGTTACATATATCTGGGGCCAAAAGCAGGGGAGGGTCTTTGGTACCCAGGGTGGGGGATCCATTGGCCCAGACAAGAACATTGGGGTAGCCTCATTTGCTTGCAGGCCTCAGGTCTAGGCTCCAAGGCCCTGCAAAGCTCCCCCCCTCCAACAAGCATGGTCTCATGGAGAATAGGAGGAAGGCATCCTATCAGCGAATGGCCCATCCCTAGGTTTCCAGCCACAGCGCAGATAAGCACCCACCAAGTCACATTCCTTTTGCTCCTGTGAAGCAGGCAATATTTAATATTTAGCTGGGATCTGGCCAAGGCCAAAGTGAGGAGCAGCTGAACGCCTATTGCTCTCACCTCCTGGGATGGCATGGTGGTTCCTAGCCGATTTGACCCGCTCTTAGCTCCATGAGGGTCCCACAAAATTATTGTGCATGTGTGTGTATGTGTAATAGTGTATCACACTGCATATGTGGATGTCAGAGAAAAATTTGCATTATTTATATCTCCCCATCTACCAAATAGATGCTGAAAATTAAAGTCAGTTTGTCAAGCATGGCTTGAAGAACATTTACCCACTGAGTTGTTTCTACTGCCCTAACTTTTCAAGTTGTGCTTATCAACTTTTCCATCCCTTGAGATATTTCTTTCTGTAAATCATTCCTTATGCTCAATATCACCAATAATCTATCAATGATACTACTAATAATATTTCTGTTGTCTATTTTCTTATATGCAATTTGAACTAAAATATAAAAGAGGTTCCAATAACACATTTACCATTCTATTAATGCAAATTTATTCCTGCTAGCATTGCAGTATTTTCTTACCCTATGATCTTCGCCTAGCTCGGTATAAATTTTTGTCTTTTATAATGTTTTTCTTGGAAATTGAGATGAATAAACTCTCATCTTATTGATAGTAGAAACAATTGCATATATTTCAGATAATTTAAGGAAAACCATAAAATTGTTTAAGAACTAGAACGTTCCTTGACTTTTATAGTGGTTGATTTGTATTTCACAAGTACAATATAGACAGGATGTTTCAGGTGATAAAAATTAACTACTTAATATTTTAAGGTGCTGCATTTCATATACCACAGAGATGTTTTTAAAAACTCTTTTACAGAAACTGAAAATGAATTTTCTTTTTCCTCTTGTGCTTTAACAGCCAGAAATTCTGTAGGTGTGTTCATACCCACTGACAGCACATCACAGAAAGCAAAGGCCAAGTCATGCTAAAACGAATTCTAACAAAACATCACTGAGTTCCCACGCTGAAAATGTCAACACTGAATAATAAATTAAACTGTAAAAAAGTTGAATTTTTTAATACAGGATGGAAAATCTCACAGTTCTTTCATTTTTTAAAAAAATATTCTTAGTAACTGTATCTGCAGGATTTTACTGTAGAGATGGAGCAAAAGATAACTCTCCTTGAAAAGACTATATTTATTTCTTCTAAAAAAGTCAACATTATATAACTATGAATTTTTAAATGAAAATGCTCAGAAAATCAGATAGTTTGCTGCTTAGTAAGCCAGTTTCAGTTTTTTTGTCAATAGAAGAATGATTTTAGTTAAATTTTGTCAAATATACACATTTTGGGAGTGCTTTCAAAATAATTGTAGTCTGAGTAAAACTTTGCTTATATTAAAAAAAAAGAAAAGAAAAAATAAGCTATATGTCCTTGCTGGATCATGATGTCTTTTAGCAAACCTTTTAGTTGAATCCTCAAAGCTTGACTTAAAGAATACAGAGCAGAAACTTAATTCCTGTGTCAATCCTACATTCAGTGATTCCTTTTGCCAGATATAAAAAGAGAGGAAACTCTCAATTAAATGGAAAAGAAAAAATATTTGTCATTTCAAAGCTAAAAGAAATGTAGTTCTTGGCAAACTGCATTTTCCAAGTTATTGGTTTGATCTACATATTGTGAGGCGTTCTCAAGCCTCTGTAAGGACCCATGCAAATTCAAACCTTCTACCAAATACATACAGTTAAATTCAACATCTTAAAGAAGATAAAAAAAAAATCTAGAGCTCATCTTCAACAGAGTAGACAGAGTACAAAAGAGGATATTTCCTATAACTATTTGCCTTTTAATAAATGATGATATAAAAGATAGTGTTTATAATAAATATTTCATAATTATAAGTACATTTTAAGTGAAAAGAGAGTCATTCGTGTTTTCATATATACCATTTTTTCTCTTAAGGTATTCCTTCTGATAGTGGTCTTCAGTGGATCTGTGTCTGTCTGAAAATACTGCACTGTGCAATAAATTCTGACCAGGACAAGGTGCTGGCTTAGGGAAAAGGTCATTCATTTTGTATATAATGTACTTGCTTGTCATTGCCCCACTATTATTGAGCAATCAACACATTAATCATTTTACTTATATTAGAATATTCTTTTAGGATTTATTTACCTTTTACATACATTTCCATACTTAGTATAGGGTTGTAAGATCTCACAAATCATTTAGCTGGGGGCAACTATTCATGAGAATGGAGGCAACATAAGTCATTTAGGTTACAGAATTTTCATTTTTGCTTCAGAGTTCTCTCAGTTATTGGCAAGTATTCAAGTCTTGGCAAAATAATGATTTCTGAAGGAATATTTGCTTCTTCTTTTCTTTGTCAAACCAACAAACAATTCAGCCATCTTTTCTGATTGTTCCACAATGGATTTTAGATCCTTCCCCTTCACAGTGTATGACCTTATTAGATTCAAACCAAGTAGATATTTATGAACATATGTAACATTTGAAAAATGAAGCAGATTAGTTGATAATTTAATAGCTGTGAATAATCAAGTGGCCTCCTCATTACTACCAATTGCAATGCTAATAATGAACTTTAAAATGAGAATCTCATGAATAAATGAATCACTATACACAAAAGTAAATAACGAGCATAACTAAATATGAGTGAGTGTAGGGATGAGGAAAAGCAAGCTAGACATAGAAGCAAGCTGTGCAGAAATACAAGCTCTCTTCAACATATTAAGTAACAGAAGATAAACTGCCTTCAAAGAGGCTTCTGAGATTTGGGTAGTTTCTAGGTGAATCTGAGTACTGAGCACACAGGAGTTCAAATTTCTTCTTTATAACCATTTCTTCAATAATTTTGGATATAAATCATTTCACAATTTACAATTTGAACCAAATGGAATACTGTCAACATTAAAAACTCGAAGATTGTGGTTTTGTCAGTGAACTGTGCATCCTTAATAACACACAAGAAACTACCATTCATCTTCCATCAATCCATGTTCTGTAAGCATTCTAAAAGAAGAGACTTGTGGATTCTCTGAAAATACAACTTCTTCCATCCTGTAGATTAACCAGGTATAAATAACTTAAATTATTTCCTTTATCATTCTGCTTCTTTTATTCATGTTGTAATCACTAAACTAATACTGATTTATACTTTATCCTCACGTGGCCTGGTAGGTAGACAAGTCAGATACTTATTTCAATATTTTTGCCCATCGCTCAAAACACAATAACAACATGATAATAAAAACAAAAATAATAAACATTCCCCAGTTAGGTGTTGATTTTCTTATTAAGTAGTAGATTTTATGCAACATACAATTACTTAGTTTGAACATCAGCTTGGTATAAAATAATGTTTCTATTAATAGAGATATCTCTTTGAGTCCATTCTATTTTTAAAGCATAAAGACAAAGAAAAAAAGGCTCCATAAAATCATTGAAAATAGACATTAAGGCTGTAGCAAGTGACCTGAAAACTAGTTACACATGAAAAATGTCCACACTAATGACAAATATCAGCTTGGGATAATTGTCCCACTTCCCACATTTAAATAAAAATGTCAATATTATGGGTAAATCGTTAATGTCCTTTTGAAAATATGTCTGCTACTAAAGTTTGATTTCAAAATCCTGAAAGGCTGTTGGCTCCATCTTAGTAATTTTCAGTCTCCTTAGATAAACAATTCAAATTTCCCTGTTCAAAACTCAAGCACTTTTGCTTTTCTGAGACAGATCTTGTTACATATTCAAAGTTGAGTTACTCTCAAGTTCCTAAGTTTGTTTTATTTTATTAACAACCACATTCTGTGTTCATTATTCCTAATACAATCATGTCCGATAATCTTCTGTATGATTGATTGTACATACATTAAAAAGTATCCTCTTTAGTTCTATGGTAGCATATGGAGTTTCACACATTCCATCACGTTTCAGTTCTTCTTTAATAGAGCTCTACTATCTAATCCTCAACATTAGTATATGCTTTCCCTATTCTTCAGGAAATATCTCTCTTCCATAAGCATTCTTAGTCCATACTGTCTTTATCATGAACTTTCTCCTAGATACAGTTTGTCCAAGCCTTAACTTTAGGAAATTCACCTCTACACTTTGTCCAGTTATCAAAATCAAATTAACATGGATATTAAACCTGTCATTAGTTGTATTATCTTAATGAATCTTCAAAAAATTTTTCAAGTTTTACTTCTACTTTTTTTTCTCTTCCCCTTCTCCAACCTGTTGTTAAATTGGATGTCAATTAGTGTAAGTTTTACGTGATATGGAAAGACAATCATCACAGGTCTCTGTAGAAAAATGTCCAGAGGTAAATCAGTCTCTTCATCAAGAGAAATTAAATCTAACTTTAAATAATGACAGTTCCACTCAGTTGGTGCTAGTCTCAAAAAATAAACTGGTGATTTATTTACAAAATTGAACTTTAGTGAAGGATTATCCAGAGACATAAAAGTTATCCATTTTTCTTTAAGTATTAGATCTATGACTTATCTGTTAGAAATCACTAGATATTTACTACATGGAAACTTTAATTATGTGAATGTATATCATTAATGAAGATCAGAAAGTATATAAAAGAAGTAAATTATTTATTGTCTACAAATATAACTGATTCATCAAGGAAATTAAACTTCTAAGAAAAAAGTTTTCAATATATTTATTATTTTCTAATACAGTTTTATTTCATAAATTTTAAATTGGATATAAAGGAACAAATTTATTAGCAAAAACTACATCTATCTCTGTTTTAATACATCACATTACAAAGTTTGCCCATTTGGCTTTTAAGTAACACTCATTACAAATGCTAGACAGAAACATTAACTACATGAATCAGTTTCCTTGTGAAACAACAGTTCCTACTGCCCAGCTGTTTTTCTAAACACATTTTTTTTTAATATAGTAATTTGTAAATTGTAGATGTAGATTTGGGTTCAAAGGTGATTTATTTGTCTAATTAAATCATCAGTTCTTAGTAGTGGAGCCCTGGAGCTCCTGGAGTTTTGGCCTCCTTAAAATCAAAAATATTTAAACCTGCATTTAATCTAATTTATCTCAAATACTTACTGTTGACTGAGCCACTCTGACTAGCTCTCTCTGATTCTGATTCTTCAGGTTCAACCCATTTGCTGATCTGAGCTGATACCCTAAACTTCTCTGTAGAGCTCTGCTTGACTTCAAACTGACTCACTGTTTCAGTCTGATACTGACTTCTGCCAAGCTGCGTCTGTATCTCTGTTCCTCCTCTAGCCTGCCTGCTTCTGTAATTCACTGCTCCATATTGTTTCAGTCAGCCTCTCTGCTCCTCAGTCAGACCACTTCATTTTCTCTATAATTTGTCATCTATCTGCCTCCTTCAGATTGCTCTCCTCATACTACCTGCTATAACTGACTCTGCTGTGAGCTGAGAGCCCGCCTTTCCATGAGAGTTGGATGTATCCTCACTCTGACTCATTCTGCTAACTCTTCCTCTGATTTGTTACTTTGCCTATCCTTCGCTGACGCACCTCAAACATCACTTCCTATCTGCAACTGACTCTTTCTGAGCTCTGCTTACTGTGTCTGCTTCTACACTGTTTCTTTTTTAGGGATTAAAGGCTTGGACCATTAGTACTTTCTGACTACTGGGATTAAAGGTGTATGCTACTACTTCTTTCTGAATACTGGGATTGCCAGCATTCTTAACATTCTTTCTACGTTCTATCTGGGCAACACAGATCTCTGAATGTGATTCCTTAATATAGACCCCTAGAATATAGATCATTCATATAGACCCCTGAACTATAGACCCTTCCTAGCTTTCACATAGGCCTGTTTCTCTACAGTAAATTAATATCATATCCTCAATCTTAACATTTTCCAGTTAACTCTGTTTGAACCCTTGCTGATTATTTTTTTTGGAAGTTTTGTCTGGTAAAGTTAAAATTCTGAAATCAGTAAGAAAATTTTTACGCTTCAAAAGTGTCAAATTGTTCAGTAATAATCTTTGGTGATACGGTAGGCGGACACATGTCTACTACTGTAAATATAGACTCAGAGTTTGATATCATCAAAATAGATTTTGAAAAATAATAACATAAATGTTATCATTACTCAATGGATTTGAGAAATGAGTTTAAACTGAACATGTTGTTTATTCCTTATCTTGAATAACAAAAACATAATTTAATGAACTTATTTCTTTCTATAGATATTCAACAATCTCTTTAAATGGTTTTAGTCTAAAATATTAATTCCCACTTCTGTGATATTAAGCAATTGTTTAAAATATTAATTTTTTTATTGAATCTACTAAGTAAAATTATCATACTCTTCCAGGAGTAAACTCTTCTATTCATTCCCAGATTGGGAAAAGATGCTCTCTGCTCATTCTGTCATGTGGCTACAGCATATGGCTCCTTGAGGGGAACACCTGCAGCACCCTGTGTTTCAACTATCTGGATGCTGCAGCTCTTTCTATACAATGGTTCATATGGTTTCCCTAACAATTTCTAAAGAGGAGTTTAAAAACCTTGTAAAGCAACTACTAACAATTGAATCAAAGTTTACTAACAAGTTGTTGAGAAATATGCAATGCTGGTTATTGCTTTCACTTGTAAAATACATAAAATACAAATAAGTTGAGAAAACACAGCTTCAAATCCTCTATTTAATGAATGCTGTGTTAGAATCTGAGGTTCAAAAACTTCAAGTATGTTTAGTGAATATTCACTGTAGAAACCAGAACCCCTATTTAGAGACCCTGTAGACCCTATTTTGTATATATGCTTAGAGACACTATTTTGTGTACATACTTAGGCCTCAACCTAAGCCTGACCTTGCTAACTCCCCACAGTAAGGGCAAATTATCTTATCCAGCCAGGTAGCCCTGGAGACTATACTAAGGGTAATTAGCCCTATTCGGCCAGATAGCCATGCTAAGAGTAATGGGCCTTATCTGGTCAGGTAGCCTGAAGGCCGTAAAGCTATCTCACCGGACCAGGTAGCCTGGTTCTAATGACTAACTTGCCAGGCACTGCCCAAAAATGTAGCCACACTGACACTTGTGAACTACACCTATGCCCGTTAATTAAAAATCAGACTCCCTCACCTATGTGGAAAACCCCTTTTCTGTCAATAAAAGGAGCTGTAATTCTCTGTTCGTGGTCTGTCATCCTAACGGTGTCTGTTTTTTCTCTGCAGAATAAAAGTGCCTTTGCTTATTACATACACAGTCTCACTGGTCCTTGGGGGGCAAATTTCGCATCCAATATTCACATTTAAAATTTACATAATGAAGATTTGGTAGTTTGTAATTCAACTGGTAAAACAACTTAAAGCTATTAAAAATTGCAACATATTTGACAAAAGATTCACACATTATCATTTGTTATTCATACATTTATTATTATTATTATTATTATTATTATTATTATCATATTTGACTTCATTGCCTAATTTTTACTTTTTCTTTCTTCTAGTTCACTGTCTGAAAGTACGTATTATTGTATCAAAGAGTAGTTTCATGAATATAAATTAAATAGGCATAAAGGCATATTTTGGTACACATTTGGTAGCATATATCTATGTGTCAATACTTTAAAAGAAAACATGAATTTTTTATGAAATAATTTGAAATACATGTTTTATACAAAATCTGGAATGTTGCCATACAATAGAAACATTTTCAGTCAAATAAGTTAATTTGTATCTCTTGAAGTCAAATACTGTCATCACTCCAGTTCCTGAATGCCTTCTGACATTTATCATATGACTTTGATTGAAAGCTATTATCTGTCAAATAAATCTGGTGGAAATAGGATTGAAACAAAGGGAGAAAAAGTTCCATTTCAACAAATTGGCATAGATCTTAACAAAGACCAAAGAGAAGACAGAATCTTGTTTAGATGAAATTCTCCAGAATCTGGTAAATGGCTCAGACTTTAAGAGCACTTACTGCTCTTCCATAGGACCAGAGTTGGATTGCAGACTCACACCAAGTCAGTCACAACCTCTTCTGTCTCCAGATCCAGGGCATCCAATGAATTTTGGCCTCTGCAAATTCCTGCAATTATTTTCACATGAGTACACACATACATATAAATACACATAATTTAAAATGAAATAAATCTTTAAAAAAACAGCAATAAAATAAAAATGCCGCATTTGAATTAAAAACTAATAATTATATTTTATAAAATTTAAATAGCTAAAATAAAAATTAGCAACTCTCCTCCCCATAAATTAATGAACAATATACAGATAAGAAAATGATCTGGGAGTCATAGTTGGTAAAAAGTGAATACTGAAGTAGTTAAATTGGATTTTGATTACTCTCACATTATTTGAAGTATGTTGCACAAAATAAGGGCAAGTATGAAACAAGTATGGGAGAATTATTATATAAAAACAAAATTTTGCAATAGTCAGAGAACCAAAGCAAGTCTTGGAGTTGTATCAGAGCCTTAGAGGGTATTATGCAAATTCCCCTCTTCTAACCACCTTTGCTTTTTCCTTGATGCTCTGCTAATTTTATATTTCGTACTTTATAGATGTTGCTAATATCAACACAGGTACACAATCAAGCAAATCATTTGTTTTGCAATGTGAGATGTAGACTACAACAGAGCCAGACAGTATCTGAGTGACATAAATCCAGCTGGAGTGAGAAAAACATATCTTATGTCTAATATATGTCAACACCAAAATGCTGATCCTATGCTTTGCAATCTAACACTCATTATTCTCATGCCTACCTAGGATAAAATGATTATGAATAGCATAGAAGTTGTGAATATTTCAATGGCTCTAAGAGGTCTACTCTTAGTTTTATTTCCTTTAAATATCCTTTTCCCCCTTGAATCTTAACACCCAGAGAACAGCAACTCCTTAACAATCACAGAAGCACATTCCCAATCAGTCATATTTTGTGTCTCATGAAGCTTAGAATGAATGAGTAAATGCAAAACCAGTAACTGGATCAAAATGAAAATGTGAGCTTACTTAGTAAATAATCATGGAAGTTCTGCTGTGAAAGGTAACAGATTCTTTTTTTCTTTCTTTTATGACTTGTTTCATATTAACAGTGTGTTTATAATTTAATATCACTCTATGTAAAAAAAAATAAATTAAATCATCTTCACAAATTTTGCCATAATCATATTGTATAATTGGGGTTCGAAATCCAAGAGGAAACACACTGTGTATTTTGTTGTTCACAAAGGCATATTCTAAGTCAACAGGGAAACTATTTACAAATCTAACAGGATGCCTTACATATTTCTGAATATGTGCACCAAGTACACATTATGCTTACATTCTCTACTGTTAATAGTAAGTCAAGAAAGAATGAGAGGAGAGTAAGTATGGCTGCTGTCATTCATTTTTTCTCCTATCTTATTTGGCAAGGAAAAAAAAAGGAATGATAATCAGGACAAAAGCATGAGTAAGAAATCCTACTTTAAAATTGTGTTATTATTTTTGCTTGTTGGGACATTGTATAGTTCCTTTGGTATTCTAAACTAATTCTGTATTTGGATTTAGCCTTCAGAATAATCTTTTTTCCTATCAACATGTAACTGCTTCGCATTTCACTAAACTGCCTCTCATCTTGAATTTCTTAGAATCTTGTGATTAGAAATTTCATGAACTATGTGAATTATGAAACAAGAAATAGAGGCTATATGATATGGCTATCATTTCCTTAGACAAGAGTGATCCACGCAATCCATCTTCACTTACGGGACATGAGGTCAAATGTAGAAACAGTTAAAAATCTCAGAATGGTGACAGTTGAGCACTAACTCAGTGTGAGGGCCCTCCTTAGACTAAGTTATTCATGGCTATGACTCTGGGCCTGATCTATAATTCTTCCATAAATAATATCCTCTAGTTTTCCCTCTTATTAGATGTGGAATCTTTTACTTCCGGAACAATGTGTATAAAATCTACATTTTTATGTCTTTAGAGAATGGAATTTTTTTATTTTTCAAGTTCCTTTGGCTTTAATATATTATATATATATATATATATATATATATATATATATATATATATATATATATATATAAATACAAATATATTCAAGAATATATTTATTGTGTATTATGCATTATATTTAATACATTAAGAATAAGTAATATATGCGTGTAATTTTGAAATTAAGATATAATTACATTATTTTCCTCCTTTCTATTCCTTCCTATAGTACTTCCCATTATACCCTCCTTGTTTTGTTTTTTTGCAAAATCACAGCCTCTGTGCAAACTTCTCAGTCCATATAAAGTTACTTCTTAATATATAATTTCAAGGCTGATTACATGATATTGGATAACCAATTCAAGGGTCCTGCCCTGGAAAGTACTGTTTATCTTGCCTGCAGTATTACTTAATTTCCTGTAGTCCTTTTCCAATGTTTGGGACCCATGAGAATCCAGTTTTCAATGGTAGCATGTATATTGGTGATGTCATTGATTGGGTTGTTTAGACTTCAGGACTCAGTTTGCTAGAGCCTACTGAAAGATGTATAGATGTATAGTATCTGACTGGAAAGAGTTCCTGTGGTTTAACTTTAAAAGAACACTCTGTTATCATGGTAGATGGTCTAAGACCCAAGTGTCTGATTCATGTTCAAGTCGCGACAGCCCCGTCGTTGATGGTTATAAAGATTTTCATCCTATATTATATGATCTCACAGTTAATATGTTGCCTTTTGTCTTAGAAGACATTAAGATTTTGGACTTTTAAGTTGTATTTTAAATGTTAAAGAAAATGGGTACTTTTGATATTGGACTAAACACATTTGGCATTATGAGATAGCCTTAAGTCTATGGTGACAAGCAGAATATTATGGCCTAAAAGGAATGTGTTTGAGTATTAAGTTGACAAGCAGTGTAATTATAATGTTAAATGTTGTCAGTGGGACAGAATCTAGAATCTCCTAGGAGACAAGCCTCAGTGCATGCCTATGAGAGGTTGCCAATATTAGGTTAAGCTTTGGGAAAATCTTTAGAGAATATACAGACTAGGTTAATTAAGCTACAAAAACCTATCTGAAGTGTTGGTCCAACTTTCCAGTGTAGGAATGGGGTCCTAGACTGCATAAAAAGGAGAAAGTGAGCAGAAAAGGAATACTTACCTTCCACTGTTTTACTTTTTTAGACATGAGTCCCATGGGGTGATTCTGTATTGTGAGGAGGTAAACATAATTTCTTTGTATATTATGTGTGGAGATTTGTGGCCAACATAAAGTATCAAGTAGGTTTTATTCATTCTGTCCTCTATATGGTAGGACTCTTCAATGAAAACACCACACACTTGAGTTATAAATCATGAAAAAATCAAGCAGATATTGATTCAGAATATCTTTTTCCTATTAGCTAGTGGCCATAGTGCAGAAAGATACTTTACATCTTAGCATAAGAAAAAAAATCATGAATTTTATCTATTGGAATCTTATGAGCTACAAAAATACATGACCTAGAAATATATATCCACTGGTGAGATAATGGCACAAAAATAAATAATGACACTAAACAATCATTTTCTCATTAGTTTTAATAGTCACTACACATAAGAAATCCACATCTACTGTTCTTGGGCCAGGAAGCTGTAGCTAAACAGGAGATCTTACTACTATCATTTTGTTAATGGTGCATAGTATTAAAGTGGTTCCTAATGACTTATCATACCTATATATTAGTGTGTCTCTCAACCCTCATCAGAGAAGAACTTTCTGCAGATAACAATGAACACAGAGTCTCAAAACTGGTCACAGTGTAGAGAATAAGATATTGTGAAGTTCCCAGTACTAAATGGGACATCTATATCACATTCTTTCTCTGAATGCTCAGAGATAACTGCCTAACAAAGAGAGCAGAAATATTTTAAAAGTCAGAGGTGGCACATGACTACATTGAAGCAGTTTTTTTTTTTTTTTGGATACAATAAGACTGGTATAAAAAATATATCATTATGATTGTAGTAGCTTACACAAGACCTGTCCAAGCTCAAGCCAGACAAAGTCAATCATGGAGAGAGGAGGTAGACCAGAAGTTCCAATGTGTAGAGGAAAATTTAGTCCTTCCTTTAATCCAGCAACATGACTGGTCTGTGAAAGGATCACATTCAAGGCATATGTGATTCTGCTGGAATGCAGCAGCATGCACTTTTAGGTAACCCAACTAAAAAGGCACTAGTGGCACATGACTTTAAGAACATGTTTTGTGATATAAAAGGAAGCAGTCAGTTCAGAAATAGATCACAGTTATCAGTTCATGACTCTCAACTCATGGTTTTTAGTTCAGAGTTCACAGTCACTTCAGAATTAAGAAAGAAGTAATAGAGATTGAGAGAATGGAAGGAGATTGAGTCAAAGCATGCTAGTCAACTTAGAAGTAGAAACTCAAAGGCAGAGTGAGGTCCAGAGTGAGTACATGCCTTTAATCCCAAGTCTGAGAGTAAATCAGAGTGAAAATTTGGCAGAGTGACATCTGAGATGAATCAGAGTAAAGACCAGGTGAAATGACAAATCAGAGGATGAGTTAGCAGAATGAGTCAGAGTAAGGACTCTTCCAACTATCATAATATAAAAGCAGGCTCTCAGCTCTAAAAGCAAGGCAGTCAGAGAATCAGTCAGATAAGGCAGATCAGCAGAAGGAGTCAGTGTCATACAAGAGTGATTTTGGAGAAAGAGACAACTAACATCAAGAGTCAGTTTGAAGCCAAACAGAGAAGCTCAGTCAGAGAAATTATAGGAGTCAGCCTGAATCAAAAGAGTTCCATTAAAAACAGTCAGCTGGCTCAGAAGATCAATTTTAACCAGCCAATCAGAAGAATCAGTTGAGTTCAATACATTTCTGGGGAGCTAGTCAAAGTCAGTCAGTCAGAAGTAAGTCTTAGAGATTGAAATATTCTATGTTTACGTTTTAAGATTAGATTGTACAGAGGGTAAAGCCTTTGAGATCTAGGTTTAAGGTTAGATTTGTACTGAAGCTGAAACCCTCTAGGCCTGAGGATTGAAATTCCAAAGAACAAACTGCCTTTTACATCAACATCTACACCAACACATGAAGAGGAGTTATTGACAATAACTCCTGACAGTTTCTGGGAGAAGGAGAATTAGTTTGTTTTAAGAGTGTAGACCTTGGTAGTTCTGGATTGGATACAACACACTCAAGAATAACTAAGTAGATATTGGATTAAGAAAGTGAGAACAGAAAATTTTGTGTGTATGGAATGACAACTGGATCTGGAAGTAGTCAAAAAGGGAGTAATTATGATCAAAATACAAACAATAATACCCTCCATGAATTAATAAAAATGCATTTTAAAATATCTTATTTATTTCATGCTATGCTCATAGGCCTCTGAATGTAGCCCCTGGAATGTTGACCAAAGCTTTAACATAGGGCTATTCCTCCAGAGAAATGTCATATACTACATGTGCACATAAACACACACACATACACACACACATTCAAGGATGCCAAATTATTTAAAGTGAACATACTTCCAAGATTAAGGTGTTCTGACTTTTGTTTTTGCTCTTTTTTAAAAGAGACTTCTCATCTAAACACTGTAAATCAGCCAGATTTAAGAGTACAGCCAAGCCAGGCAGTGGTAGCACTAACCTTTAATCCCAGCACTTGTGGACACCCAGAGACAGGTGGATCTCTGTGAATTCCAGGACAGCTTGGTCTACAGAGGGAGTTCTAGGAGAGCCAGAGTTACAACAGAGAAACTGTCTCTAAAAATATCAAAAAAAATAAAGCCATTTTTATAAATAAATAAATATAACATGTAAATTGTAAATTCATGTGAATTAAATAAGAATACAAAATTATCATCATAAGAATACCAAAAAGAATTATTTTTAAAATGCTATTATAAGATTAAGAATACTAATGTTGGTATTTTGTAAAAAATCGAAACTGTTCAAGCATTCTGTGAAGCACAGAGACACAAGAGGCAGGGCATTAAATCTCTGAAATCAGGAATAGTAAGCTCTTCCACAATGATTAGCCAAGTGAAGAATGTGGAGATTTCTCCACATCTCAAATGCTGATGTATGTCAACAAACAAGTAACACAGATGTGATTCAAATTGTTTATGTAGCCAGGAACAGATGGGCTGCATGTGCTGTGTGAGATTATAAGCATTCCATAGCTGTGACTCATAGAATGATTCTACTGACCAAGCTTATTGTAGAGTAAGACAAAAATAAATTCACAAAATAGAAAAAGAAAGAAGCCTAGAATTGACAAAGCTTTGTCAACAAGAAAAATCAAATGACTGCTGCACTGTAAGAACCTATAGTGAAGGAAGGATAAAAAACACGCAGAGCTACATATGGCATTAGTACTAAATATTCAGAAAGTATTAATACCACATTTTATTCATTATTGTGCTTTGTGCCAACAAACATACTATTTTCAAAAGGTTAACTGCAAATACCAAACTCCTATTTTTAACTGGATCAAAGTGTGTGATGTCCCAAAACCAATTCACAATAAACAAATGCAAGAATTTTAAGTAGCCTATTGTATCTAAATACTGATGTAAAAATTAGACACATACACACTCGCACACACACACACACACACACACACACACACGAGAGAGAGAGAGCATATGTGCCTATATATAAAATCTTTCTCAGAAATAAATCAACTATTATACAATTTTAAATTTTTGCTTTAATCATTTTAGCATTTTCATGCATTAAAATACACATAACTTAAAAATTTATGAAACAACTCATAATTTTCCATCTATGCCCTTTCTCTTTATGTTGTCCAATCTGGATGCAAATGTTATTATTTTCCTGTTGGCACCCAGGCAGTGCTTGAGTTACAAATACTGTTCATCTTGGATGGAATTAGTTGTTCTTGTCAGAGAGTTCTCTGTCCTTCTGCCTCATTTATCTACAGTTTATAATCTCTAATTTCCCCACACTATCTCTGGAATCAACTGAGGTAACCTCATCTTATATTGGCACAATTCAATTTCTTTATGAAGTCCTATCACAGGAATTCCTAAGCACTGTAGTCTTAAGAGAATCAAAGCCAAGAACTCAAAGCACAAACTATCCCTGGAGTGCTAGGCAGTGAAAACTGTGTGAGAAAAAATATTTCCATAGCAAACAATTGTTGATATCGATAAATAATGAATTATTTTCTCAAATACTTTTCTAGCATGTGCAAATTTTATTGTGTACATAGTTATTCTCTCTTTACTATGTGTATATGATGTTCCACTTTATTAAATTTTGTATAATTTTATGTCATTAGATAATTTATATAGTTTGCTTTCAAATAACAATATTAGTTTGGTAGATATACTTTAAAGTGTGTATGTTCCAAAATGGGATAGTCCAATACATATGAAATTACATAAAATTGAATTTCAATACGTTGAATATTTTTTCCACAACAATTTAGACACACAAATTTATAGTAAAATATAGCCAGATAAACTGCCAGAATGAATTTGTAAATGAGTGAAACTTAAAAGCCAATTATGCACCATGGTATAATTAAATAAAATTTACAAAATTCTGTATTTATAGGGGTATAAGAATCAAATGAATGTACAATTGAGCTTGGGGAAGTTGAGTTTTACATTTACATAATATAGATTTTGTATACTTTACATACTTTTATTTTTTATTTTTTATTTATTTTTATTTATTTATAAATGATTGTCATCTCTTCAAGAATTGATGCTAACTGTAAATTCTTACAGAGAACACTCTATTAGAACAAGATTTCAATATCCATCATATACAACCTGATAATGAACATCTACTACATGGTATTTTAAAGTTTTATTTTATTTTGTATGAAGTATATTTATTTTCCCTTTATGAGAGGTTATAAATAACATATTAAAATGTATAAAGGAAAATAGGAAAAAAGAAAGGGAAGCTAAGTAGTATAGAGGAAAAAGAAAGAGGGAATGAAGAAGTGTGACAGTGTTCTCTTTCAGGATATATACCTCATATTTTTAAGTGAAAGACTGCTTGCAATAAAAATATTGTTTGTAGCTAAGTCCACATAGATAACACACTGTCATCAGAAAAATACATATTTTGTTTCTTTCCTTGTCTTTTAAAGAATCTAAAGTGACTGAATATTAAAGGCAACAATGACTCTTCAGCGGCAAGGTAGTTAGTCATCGTTTGTTTCTTTTGATTTAACAATTAATTTGAATGGCTGTGAAAGTAAGCATTTGTGTCTGTCAAACAGAACTGATCTGGAAAAAGATTATACACTCTCCTTACCCTTGAAACAGTACTAAATTTGGTTCCCTAAGGTTTTCAATGAGCTGAATACATGTTAAGTCAGTGTTAAATACCATTTAGATGACAGGTGAAAGAGCAAGTTGCACACAGCATGTTGCCTAAATAAATCGGTAACCTTATAATCAGGCACTACTTGCACTCTTTGAAGGCCAACTATCACAGCTTTACAATTGGTATGATTTTCCTCTCCAGTAAAATTCATGATTTTTTTCAAGTGCAGATTTGTAAGAGCACTTAGAAAGACAATGTTCAAGTTTGCTTCCCACCATATAATCTTCTTGATTACGGGTTCCATTTAGCTTTATCACGGTCCTTTTTTTGAGAGATTTGGTTGTTAGGCAAGTGTTGAAACCTTTTAAGATTTATTTTATCAAGATAAATACTGATTATTTTTTCACCACACAATACCCCCTCTAACTTTTTAAAAATTGACGTAAAAATCCATCTTAATGTAAGCATTTGAGTTCATTATGAAGGGGTACATCTATTGATAATCTATTCTCTTATGATCTGTACAATACAACTGGGAAGAATGTTAAGTAAGTGATAATCCCTGATAGTCATTTTGCTGAGATCCATTGTGCAGGAGTATTTCTTTAGCCTTACTAATCCAGCAGGGATGAATTGCAAGTATCTGCTTGGCTAGAATAGAACTTTGTGTCCACTTCCCCTTCTTAGGACTAGAATTTCATCTAGTTTGAACCTGTAAAAGTTTTGTGAGTGTTGTCAGTCTCTGTGAATTCATATGTTTACCAATCCTGTTATGTCTGGAAGATATTTCTTTGGATTTATCCATGACCTCTGTCTCTTACAATATTTCCACCACATTGTCCATGTAGATCCCTAAAGCTTGAGTAAAGAATCAGTAAAAGTATCTCATTTACAGGTATGTGCCCCAGTGTCTCTCACTTTGTGTACATTTACCAGTTTTGGGTCTCTGTAAATTTCTACCTGTTGTAAAGTTTTCTGCTAAGGCCTGAGTAATACACTGATCTATGGAATTAGCAAGATGTCATTTAGTAGAATAATAGAAGGCTTTCTCCTAGGCCCACTACTTATGTAATCTCAGGTTCTTTGTCATCTTATATTTTGAATGATATGCATGTGTGTGCATTTGTGTGTGAGTTTAAGCACATGAGTGAAGATTCCCTTAGAGACCAGAAGTGTGGGATCCCACGTATCTGCTGTAATGAGTTCTAGGACAAAGTCTTTCTCCACAGTGGTCTTTCAAATACATTTACATCTTATGACAGATTTCTGAAATTGTTATAATCAGAGCTATTAGTTTTCAGAAAATGAACTTCTGAACATCTATTCAAACATATAAGAATATATATTTATACATTATTTCCATATTACTAACAATATGGAAGATATAGATACAAGCTGTTTTCATGAATTGATGATTGGACATTCTAAATATTTGTCATATATAGGGAACAAAATATAATTAAGCAATTAAAAGAACAGAAAGGATGCTGTATGCAACACTGAAGTTTTTGTTTTTTTTAAATGGAGGATGTTGCACAAAGTGAAGCATTCTCATCGCAGAATGAATAATGCTTATCCCATTTGCATGAAAAATACAAAAATTTCCTAATATAAGTAGATGTAGAATAATCGTTTCCAGTTGCTGGGGTTGGAGAAAATGGAAGGTTGTGGCCCGATATATATAGTTAGTTATTTAATTTAGTTCATTTTAGTTAGATTTTAACTTGTAAGGATTTGCTGAACATAATTTTGTTTATTCTTAAAATTCTGCATACTAACAACATTGACTAAGCATAGTATCTCATGCTCTTACAGTCAAAAAGGAAGAGAAAAAAGAAAGCATCATCAGGATACTTGCTTTAACACCTGGTAAGTATCACTCTGTATTTAGAGACACTGTCTTCAATAGTCACTATTGGTGAGTCTGTCCCATTTTCTCATTTGCCTTGGGTTATATCACTCTGTCTCTTGATTTGTGCTTGAATTCTATCTTGTTTCTTAAGCATACATGTGTGTGTACACATTGAAACATCCCACGTGGGCATGTAACCAAAACTCAAACTAACATGCCCATATTCCAATAAACACACTTTTTAGTTCAGTACCTTAAAGTGATAAATTTATACTGTGTTCATTATCTCTAATGGAATGCTAGCTTCACTCCAAATTCAGTAGGGTTTATTACTTTACTAGTTTGTGAAACTGCTTGGATTCTGTATTCTTTTATAATGCAGTTTTATCAATTGTACTATTAATACATCCTGCCAAGTGGTGGTGGTGCATAGCTTTAATCCCAGCATTCAGGAGACAGAAACAGGCAGATCTCTGTGAATTTAAGGCCAGACTGGTCAACAGAGTGAATTCTAGCACAGTCAGCAAAAGAAACCCTGTCTGAAAAACAAACAAAAATGAAAAAAAAAATTCTGATGATACGTTAAGTAATGATTGTTTTTAGAGAATAAAGTAAATATATTAACAATAAAACCCAAATTCTGGGGTATTGGAGAAATTGTTCAGTGGTTAATAGGCATTGTTGTATTTGCATCAGACCTGGATTTGGTTCTCAGCAACCCACATAGTGGCTTATACCATCAGTAAATTCCATTCCAAGAGGTTCAGCACACTCTTCTGATATCTGCAGGCATGTGATACACATTCATACATGCAGACAAAACATGCATACATGTGAAATAAAATAAATAAATTTAAAAATCTTTTACAAATACAATTTTTTTCTTTCTCACTATGTCTGCATTCTATAAGCCTTATTCCTTTTAGTCATTTTAAGTGTCATAAAGATAATCACTTATTTAATTGACATGATAATATAATAAATTAATATCATCTACAATTTGCAAATAGTCTTCATTCAATCTTAATGATTGTCTAAGTAAAGACTAATTAGTTAAGACATGGATAATCTCAAATAAGCAGAGTTTATAGGTGATTATTGCTGTTGCTCCTTTATAATCTGCTGACATCTCTCTTTTTAAGTTCACGAACTTGAGTTGGACCGACAGATGTCTTCTGTGGGCACCTGGCATGGATATGGTGTATAGTCACACATGATAGCAAAACACTCGTCCACATAAAATGTAATAAATAGTCTTTTAAAAGAAGGTTCTTAATTTTTTTTTTTTTTTTTTTTTTTACTAGCGAAGGCTAGTAAGCCTGTAGGTTGATAGGCTTTAATACTCAGTTGTCCTTGGAAACCTTGTTTGTACCTAATTCTGTTTCACTATGGCAACATATTCTCTTGTTTTCTAGACAAAACTTACTCTATATATCATACTGCTGATTGTGGAACTATTTCATCAAATTGAAACATTTCCTCCTGGAGAGAATGAGAGTGTCATAAAACTTGGAAAGCTACAAAATACACAAGGGTGAAAAAACTCAAGAAAATTATGAGAATCAAAAGACCCAACCCATAGGTATAGAAGCATAGAAAAATAATTAGGAGACTGGAGAGTATGATCAGTGGCCTTTATCAGGGGCCTTAATAGATACATTTTTCATGAGCTGTCTTCCATGTTGGTGTGGATCTTCATGCTAATGTGGGCTTTTAGTGATTTACCTATGCTCCTGCATAAAACTCCTCATCCACTCTCCTGTAGATAACCTCAATTATCTCACAAATTCACCAACTTATTTGGATGATATTATTTCCTAGGTCAAATTGGTGGCCCCATATTTAAGGTGAATAGACTTTCCTTCATGTCTGCAAGTGGGAAAAATTCACATAACACTAAGACTTTACTCTCAACATCAGTCCCCTAAACTAGACAGCTTGACTGAATTTCTCTTGATGTTCCTTGAAATTGTCATCTTAAAAACCAGCAAAAGAAAAGCAGGGGTTTGTCTATATGATCAATTTTGAAAGTCAATAATACCAGCTTCAGCACCTTGAACAGTGGTCAGATTATTTCTGAGTACAGAATTTGAAATTCTATTTTGCATTGTTCTAAATGAAAAATCTCAAATTTTTATAGCTCCAAAATTGTGTTGCAATGATAAAAATACATTATTTGGCTCACAATTATAGAAGTGAAACTAATGAAAAAGTAACATTTTATCAAAGCCTATTTTGTATAGCTTTCCCTCAATTCTATTGTAATATTTTTAAAACAGTACAAGGACATCCCTGAGCCTTTAAAGAGCAGAGGCAGAGGTGTGATTGCCTCCATATGACACATAAGGAGTCAGTGAATACAGTCAGCAGCTGTGAGTCAAGACTGATGCTAAAAGAACAACTATTTCCATCCTTCAGATCACAGTTGTATATCTAAATATTTTCATCACAATGCCAATCACAGACTTTATAAATATTTATTAAGATAATTTGTTAGTAATGTGACTTTGCAGTGACAAATAGTTCTTTTAGCTTTCTTCCACATACCTAAGATTCATAATTCAAATGAAATATAATGCATTTCTTGGATATGATCAATTCATTGACTTTCTCAATATTCTAAATTTATTTTGAAACTATTGAATTTGTTATCTAGAACTATTTCCGCAAAAATGTGCTTTATTGCCTTTTACTGAAGACACAAAGTTGATTTGACTTCTATTCAAAACTTTTGGAAATATGGTAAAAAACAAACTTATAATTTAAATGTCTGAATTTTATTATTTTGCCAAAGCATATGTATGTGTGAATGGTTCAGATTAATTAATTTATACTTTCAAGAAAACTGTTTTGATTTGCATTGACTTTCAATTACTTCCTTCAACCTTTAACTACTAATACCTTCTTCCAAATTATAACATGTTTCTTATCACTATCAAATAGCACTCTGTAGATGTTAGTGCTAAAACTTTATCATACTGAGTTTTAAGAAAATATATGTGACCAATACATATGACCTCATTAATGTGAAAAATGAATGTAAGTATTGAAGTTAGATCAAGTAACTGTCAGTAGTAACTTTAAGAAATTTCAAAGAATTTTATAAGATTACATTATGTTATATCCTTTGATGGTCTTGCTGAGATGAGACTATTATTTATTTTTATAAAAATATTTGATGGACATTGCATGATGTGTCCTTAGGATAGATAACAAGTTGATATTAAAAATATTGATATATTCATAAAAATGAATATGAAAGATCTTTACATAAATCTGTTTTACAAATATACACTATTATTTGAAAAACTATATTTTATATATGGAATAATTTTTATTTTCTCCCATAAATTTTTAATCAATAGTCTAAAATATATCACCATGTTTGAATTTGAAATGAAAAGCAGGTAATAAGTGCCAACCAGCAGTCTCATAGATGAGGGAAAACCTGATAGCTAGAGTTCCATCACCAGGACCCACACACTGGAACAGTAAACTAACTTCCATAAGTTGTCCTCTTATTTCATGCACAGAAACACACAAACATATACACACATCCCATCCCACATACACAAGAAATAAATAAACAAATAATAAATGGAAAGACATATAAAATTAGATAATCAATTAAGTTGATGATCTTTGTAAATTTTTAAAAATCTCCTAGCTTTCTTCATTTGAAACAAAGTGAAGTTGAATACAATAAAATTGAATACAAAAATACTGGGTCAAGTCATCTATTTGTAAGATGATTTATCTGTCTGAAAGACTTTTGACTGATTTTCTTTTACTGAGAAAGCCTTTTAATGGTCAGAATGAGATCAATGGATCTAGAAAAATTATAAGTATGAATACTACACTAAATTACTTTTGCAGCCAATACCCAGAACATTCTGTGGGCAGTACAACAATCAAATAAACCAATACAACTGTCTTTAATGGTTTTGCACTCATGCCTCAGTAATGAAAATTGACAAAAAAGACAGATAATATGCAAAGGGGGCATAAAGGTTTGAAATCTAAATTGGAAAAATTAGCAGAGAGAGTTAATAACCTGGAAACTGCATTCAATGGCCCAGAAGAGCTGACAGCAAGCATTGACTGAGTCATTACATGAACCTCAAAGGAAATGATAAACTCCAAAACTCCTTCACTAGTGGGAGAAAGGCAAAGGTAACGTTTTGAGATTTTAACTAGAAACAAGTGAGAACACACATGCTTGATAAACAACTTTAACTCTCGAGAATAGAGAAAAACCAACAGCTCAGGGAAAAATGCTTCCAAAGTCGGTTAACTGAACACAAGAGGAAGTAAACTGATTCCTCAGGAAAGAAAACAGTAGGTGCCTGCACTGACTTATTATAAGTCTAGCTTTCAGCAAACAACTAAGTGCTTTTAGGTCATCAGTGCTACAATAACCTGAAAGGCAATTCTAATTTTCTTTCTAGAAATAGTAGTACAATCATTTTCTGCATGGCATAAGTGTTTTACACCATATTAAAAGCACCCGAAGGACTAGTAACTAGAGAGTCAGAAGTACTTACTAAAACTATGAACCTATTATTCATTCTTAAGAGAAAAGAAATCTGGAAACACTCGGCCCAGATTTTAAGCACCAGTAATAATTTTGTAGGCATGAAAGGTATTGGATTAAGGGAGCCTTAGAGTCTTACAAACAGGTCCACAGGTTCTATGAAGCCAGTCAATGTGCATCAATGTTGAAGTCCCTGTAAGGCATGACTCTTAATTTAAGGAGATGAAACAATGAAGACTTAAAGGTATTGGAGATGATACAGCCACAGAACACTCACTAAGGATAGCTACAAGAACAAAGTGGATCAGAACTAGAGATGTTGCCAAGCTCTTTGGAGCTGAGGTATATTAATTAAATGCCCCAAATACCAAATACCCAAATACTGCAAGGTTTTGTGTTTCCTTTACACAATGTTTCTGATCTTTTCTTGTTATCCATTTATTTTTCTTTTCTTTTTTTTCTTTGGAGTGGGAATCTTTATTATTTTCCATTGTGGGCTGGAAATGTAAAATGTGGTTTTTTGATTGTGTGGGAGTTCATAAAAAAGATTTTGGGTTGTCTTAAAAGACATATTGGCATGCAACTAATAATAAACCAGAATTTGTATAGAAATGATCAATGTCAATTGTTGAGAAAGAACATAACTTTGGTATAGGTAAATAACACAAAGCATAAAGATCAAGTTCCTAGTTCTTTGTTTTATGTTAGCTTCAATGAAGCAGCACATATTTAAAGGCTGTGTTACTGATACTTTCTACTAACCATTTTATTGTTTTTATATAAAATGAGGATAACATTATAAAGTCTTAAGAAATTACTACTATCCAGGAGGTGACACATGCCTTTAATCCCAGCACTCAGGGAGGTAGAGGCAGACAGATCTCTGTGAGTTCAAGACCAGCTTGTTCTACACAGTGATTTCCAGGACAGCGAGAGTTACAACAGAGAAACCAAGTCTTGAAAAAACAAAATCAAAAACAAAAAATACTGCTTGGCAAACACAGAAATCAAAATGCCCTAGAAGATATGTGCTTTTGTAGACTCTGGTTTAAACTTTGATGATTTCCTAATAAAGTCAACTAATAAAGGCTCAAATTAAATGTATAAACACCTTTGTAGTAGGAGGGCATTGACTAGAAACAACAAGAAAAAATGAATAAGAATATTTTAAAGTATGGTTTTAGTAGTAGGAAGACGTGAATAAGGAAAATATATTGATTAATTGATGACGTCTAATTAGTAAATTTTCATTAAATTTTCATTGTGTTGCATGTTTTTTTAATAAAAATTCTGTCCTACTATTCTGTAAATTACTCATCTTATTTCATCCTGATTATCTTAATATTGATCTTAACTATTTTAGACAATCTTTAACTCCAATAGAACTTAGACACATGCAAGGTCTGAAACAGATGGAATGGTATGAATGTCAAGCTAAACAAGCTATGAAAACAAGCAATTCCCAGTGTGCTTCATTTTATCCCAATTCAATAAATAAACAAACAAATAAAAAGCTTCACATGAATTTAGAATGGCAAAGGTTGGCTGGGTTTTACAACACCTCAGATTTTAAATATAATTTGTGGGGGACTACTTCAGCAGATAAATCCTGTATGAGTTTCAGTGTAAACTTTTAGGTGGCATGGCTGCACTATGTTAAGTACATTTTTTTAAGAGTCATGTGCTGCTTTTGAGAAGATAAGTGATTTGTTATTGGAGAAAGCTAAACAGCTTTCATTTTAAGTTATATTACATATAAACATTTTCCAAAGCCTCAAGTAATATCTGTTTATAATTAATCACAAATTTTTATTTTATTTACTTAAAGGAAATTTTAATATATTTTTATTTCAAAAATAACAGAAAAGTCACATCTAAGTTTTAATCTTTCTGCATCTTATAAATGCACATATTTGTCATAAAAGAAATAATATCAATAATATCAAAAGTATATAAGAATAGTATATATTACCCCATTGACAATTATTTACATAATTATTTGGCTATGACACTACAAATTAGCTTGTAATTTCAAGCAAATAGGCTCTTCTTGGCATATGATGTGCCTTTATAGCACTCAGTACAATATGAAGACATATATAAGAACCACTTTTGTATAAACAACTCTGGGAAGTATAGCTGATCTTACCTGTCTGTGATCATTAGTTAGCTTGCTTTCTACAAACTGGATAGGAAATTACTCGTGAATATTAATAAAGGAATATCACCAGAGGGAAAGATAAATAAATGATAAGCTATGTCCCCATGAAAGAGTGAATGGGGACATGCCATATGGTATGCTGATGGATTCTGAAATTAAAGGCTTTAAATTATTTTAGAAAGGAAACTACTATAATAAATGTGTATAGTGCTAGCTATTTAGTTTAACTTTGAAATACATCATAAAATATTCACCATTAAGAGTTCATAATTTAGAAATTACTTGATAAACTTGAACATAAACAGACTTTATAGTTTTTACACCATATTTTAACATAATCATCAGAAAAAACAAGCACAAGGATATATATATTTATCATCTTTTTATCTGCTTGTTGCTATTAGTGAATATAGCTATTCACTACACCTATTAGTGAAATTCTAACATTTATAAAAAATATAAACTTTATTATTTTTAAGATACTCTTCTATGAATGTATACATACAAAAGGATTATTTTGTGAGAGAGAAGAAAAAGAATTTTTCATCTTTTCTTTTAGTTGTCTAATATTGAATAGTACCTTTCTTAGAACTAGTTGGAAAAACTATTAAAACATATGTTCACTAATATATGTCTTCCTCCTAATTGTTGAGCAGGGTATTACTACTATTTTGCATAATGAATGTGATATATGACAACTTATAATAGACATAACTTACCTAAGAATGTCTTTGTGCGAAAAGGTCACTCAGCATAGATAAACCATACACTCTTTCTGGATATATGCCTCATCATGAAGTGAACATTTTAAAGTACTTGAACATACATATAGTCTCTATCACATAAATAAGATGCAAATATACATGAAAGATGTGTTTGAGGTTTGCAAAGAATATTGATATGATTGAGATACCAGAAAGCTGAATAATTAAGGGGTCATTTAATTGAGGGTGAACGTGTAAGTTCACAAGTGCAAGCCAGAAAAATAGTCCAGGTACACATAAGAATAAAATGCTGACACTTAAAAAATGCAAACGTTTTGACAGGCTTTGATAGAGTTTATGTAGGGAGGAATAGATCCCAGAACAAAGACTGAAGTGGGTAAAGGTATACAAATTCCTTTGTCCATTTCTGGTTTTTTGTTTTGTTTTTTTTTGTCTTAATAGCCAGAATATTGGAAGTCCATGTAGTCTTAAAATTGCTCCAGGAAGAAATTTGTATACATTATCAGGATATACCCTCAAATTCAACCAGATGAATTCACACAATTCTTCCAGAATTTCAAAGATCCATGATCAATGCTTGTTAAACTATTCAAAAAATAGAAATATAATTACTCTGAAAACCCTTGAAAGAAGCAAGTACCTTATGCCAAAAGCAGGTAAAGACACAACAAAAAAGAAAACTACAGGCTAACATACAAAGATTAATTGCCTTTTGCTTTACCAGCAATAAAAAATAATTAAAATTTCAAAAATTATAATCTGTTATTAAGTTAAATTAAAATTATTCCATTAAACACTTGAATAATTAAATTAATTTAGATAATATAAATATGGATACAATATTAATATATAAACATAATAAAATAATTGGAAGCAGAATACAGACACACATCAACATATACCATTGCCAATATCCCCCATTGATTTATCCAAGAAATGCAGAGATGGCTTCATATATACAACTCGATAAATGTAATAAGCTACATGAATGAAATTAAAGATAAAAATGAAATGTCCATCTCAGTAAATGCAGAAAAAGCCTTTGACAAAATTCCAACATGATTTCATCATAAAAATCCTAGAGAATGTAGGGCAAGAGGGGGCAAGAGGGGAGAAACCCATAGACATCATTCTAAATAGGGATGTTGAGAAGAATTTAGAACAAACCACTGAACTCAGGAATAAGTTATAGTTGTTCATTTCCCCACTCGTTTTCAGTGCTGTGCTCAAAGTATTAACTCGAGCAATAAGGCAACTAAAGAGATTCAAATCGAGAAGGGAAAAGTCAAACAATTCCTGTTTGCAGATGTCATGATATTATGCTTTGGAAATCCCAGAAATTTCCTAGAAATGACAAATTTTGCAGTGTGGCAGATACATAATCAACTCACACAATCAATGTCTTTTCTCCTGATTAACAACAAACATAGAGAAGGAGATCATGGACACTTACATTCCCAAGCCTCAAAAAATAAAAATAAAAAATCTGGAAATACAGCTGATGAAGGAAGTGAAGGATGTCTACAATGAAAAATTGAATCTCTGAAGAACGAGATAAAGATAATAGATAATGGAAAGACATCCTAAGCTTAAAGATTGGTAGAAGAAATAGTTGGAAAAAATGTCATTATGTTGAAATTATTTATTATTCAGACATTCATAATGAACCAAAAGAGACCTGGATAGCCAAATAGTTATGAACAAAAACAATAATGCAAAAGGGATTAATATCCAATACCTTAAAATTGACTAGGGAGCCAGAGTAATAAGAAAACATGGTACTGGCACAAACTCAGGCATGTAGACTAAGGGAACAAAAATCCAAGAAAGACCTAAACATGAGATGAATAATTTCAGCCACTTAATATTTGACAAAGATTCCAAAAACTTAAAGTTAATAAAATAAAAGCTTCTTCAACAATACTGTTGGGAAAACTGGAGGTCAAGGTCACCATTCAGAAGCATGAAGAATTATATTGTATCTATCACCTTGCACAAAAGCTAAATGAAAACGGATTAAAGACATAAAAGTGAAACACTGAAGCTACTAGAAAAAACAGAAATTACCTTGCATGATACCAGTATATAAAAGGACTTTCTGATTAGATTCCATTAGTCTAAGATTAAAAATGCAATAACACATGCAAGTCTATATATGTGTATACAAACATGCATGCGCCGTGCACACACACACACACACACACACACACACACACACACATACATACACATTGTACCAAAAACCATCTAATAAAATTCCAACACCAGGCATAAGAAACCTCTTATGAATTGTTGTTCAATCCTTTCAAGAGACTCCTTAGACATACTAGATATTGCAATTGCCCATGCTTGATTCCTTTAAGTGGAATGTACATCCACATTGTTTAAGACACCATGCACTTGAGATACATGATCCAGAGATTTCTCAGCTGGCACTGCCATGAATGCTTCTTCCTCCCTTGAGGACTAGCTTTTATGGTACCTGAAGTTGCCATGCATGCTTCCAAAAGAGGAAAGCAATCAGCATTCTACACAGCTATGACCCCTATGAATTACCACAATGACCAGCATGACATGACAACCTTTATGGGGCATTAGTGGCACACAAACTTTGTAGTAACGAACAGCTCTCTAATTGCACTAATTGTTAAGACCTGCTTAACAAGAAGGAAATCATGTCTGATACTGGAAACCTGGCCAAACACCCAGGGTTAGTAAAGTCATATATCTTGAAGGAGAGCTACAATGACTATGGTACTAAGCCAGTATAATTCCTAACTGCATTCTAAATATTTGTCCTCACTCCCACAGATGAGTGTAGGCCTCATTCCTCATCAATGAAACTTCTCTTTTTAACAAAAGGAAAACATTACAGAAAACCATACCCAATCAAAATGCAGAGTTGTGGAACCCAGACCTAAGGAATAAATTTATAAGACACTCCTGCATCTAAGGTTCAGAGAACATTGTGAAAGAGAGAATGGAATAATTATAAGAAGCAGAGGAACATAACTGCGGCAAACAGTCAGTCCTGGTCATCTGTTAAGTTCTCTTCAGCAAATGGCTGTTTCAGTATCAAGGTTTTCCAGTCTGATGAATTATCATCTCTCCTTCTTCAGCCAGTTTCTTGAGCTGTCTTTCTGCTAGGAAGCTTCTCTGGCTCACATCAAACCTTTGTCAATTCTGATGGAATCCACAGCTTTTCATCTCCTGTGGCAATAAAACCAAATCCTCTTCCCCAATGCAGCACAGCCCTTGACTTGCATCCTGATGTTAACACATCTTTATAGTATACTGGATAATTTAACACAGCAGATTTTTTTTCTATAGTCCAGTGTCTCTCAGCAGCTTTTTGTTCCTGTCTTATTTCCATCAAAAATTTCAGTCACTAAAGCATTATGCAGTCTGTCTCGAGGAGTCCTATTCTTTTTCTCCCTTTCTGTTTGTAAGCATGGCTAACATTTCTCACTTTTTAAACTAGGCATAGGACATATGATATAGCTCCAAGGAATGTTCATAAGTAAACAGGTTTGTCACAATTCTATCTATACATAGGGAAGACAAAAGAAACAATCAAGCCATATTCAATAAAATATCAACATACGCTATCAGTTTTAGTTTGTCTCTGAAATTGAATAAATATTAATCTGAGCTTCCCATTGATGTAATAAATCTCTTCCCCATAGATTTATGGCTATATCTGCCACATATGTCTTTAATCTTCCTATTTGACCTTCTGGTCCCACACATTTACTCCATCTAACACTTTGTTTTACTTGGGATACTATTCCTATCCCTACTAACTGTGTAGATACTTTCTGAAGGGCCAACTTGGATTCCAAGAATCTTGCAAAATTATATTTATGCCAGCTCCTGTGTCCACCAATCCTTCAATTTCAATACCATTTATGTTTAACTTTAATTTCAGTCTCTGATCATGGATAGCAGTTGCCAAAATACCTGCCTTCCAGTACATTAAAATCCTCCTGTTCTTTCAATTGGATCTGCTTTGCCTTTAGTATATGTAAGCAGTAAAATCTAAGCAATTCTGTCACCCACTTTAAACTGCATATCTTTCTGTACATATGCCATAATTTCAGTCTCTTCCTTGGAATCTTCATCTTTAATACCTAGATGTACAACTAATCCTTGGGAAGTCAAACTTCTTCTTCCTAAAACCATTCCTACTGTTCCTGAGGGTAGAGGACCATGAACTCCAATGTTTATTCTATAACATTGAATTTTAGGGGATACGTTGAGATTTCTATTTATATCTAAATCTATGGCTGAGTTTCCTATTGTAGCATGCATTAAATCTCTAATATCAAGTTTAGGTTCCTCTAGTTGATTTGTGGGTGAGCTATTCCATTGCTGACAAGGAATGCCTAGCTCTTGTTTTCTGTTGCTGGGGCCAAAGCAAGGCCATTTAGGGAAATTCTCATTGGTGAGGAGTTAATTTGTAAATTTCTGTTGATCAGCATTCATTAGTCCACAGCATCTACAAATCCCAGGAGGCCTACTCCTTCTTTCTGAATTATCTTTAGCTTTAAGATACCATTGCCTAAAATTCCTTCTAGTCTGCTTCCACTGTTTTTTTCAGGAATTAAAGTCACGGACCACCACTGTCTTCTGAATACTGGGATTAAAAATGTTTGCTACCACTGCTTTCTGAGTACTGGGACTAAAGGTGTGACTACATTCCATCGAGACCACACAAGCCTCTGAATATAGACCCTGGAATGTAGACCTTAGTTTTTCACACATTTCTCTACAAAGTTTTTTATTACTATTTTAATTTATTACTATTTTATTACTATTAAATATTCTCATTTGTTATTGATCTGTATATTATTGAATTTTTCATTAAATTTTAGCTGAAACAAAAAGTTCATCCATTCCTTTTGTATTTTAGATCTTAATAAGTATAGATTTTTAAAATATTTTCTTATAATAATCTAATTTCTCTTGTATCTGTTATTTGTATCTGCTTCTCTGTTCATTTCTGATTCTGTTAGTAGAGGGTCCTTCCATTTTTTTTTTCTTTTGGTTAGTTAGTTAGCAAATGATCTGACTATTTATTTAGCTTCTCAAAGAACAAGCTATTAGATTGTTTGATTTCATGAACTGTTTTCTTTGTTTCAACTTTGTTGATTTCTGTTCTTATTTTTATTGTTTCTTGCCATCAGTGATGTTTGAATTTGGTTTGTGATTGTTTTTCAACTTTTTTTGTTGTAACATTAAGGCAGTTATTCGTGTTCTTTCTGAATTTTTTTTTCATTTTTTTTCCTTTTACTAAAAATAAATCTTTTTCTCATATAATGCATACTGATTATAGTTTCCCTCTAATTCTCCCAGTTCCTCCCCACTTCTTCTCTCCTCTGAATCTACTGTTTCTGAATCTACTGAATCAACCTCTCTGTTTCTGATTAGAAAAGGACAGGCTTCTAGGAGCTAACAACCAGTCATGACAAAATAATATATAATAAAATAAAGCTGAAACCATCACATTGAGTTTGGACATGCAAACCAACAGAAGGCAAAAACCCCAATAGCGGCACAAGAATCAGAAACCCACTTGTTCATACACTAAGGATTCCCATAAAAATACTAAGCAGAAAGCTATAAAATATATGCAGAAAACCTGGTGCAGTGCTATTCAGGCCCTGTTCTTCCTGTTTTAGTCACTGTGAGTTCATATGAGTCTTGCTTTTTTGATTCAGAGGGCTTTGTTCTCTTAGTGTCTTCATCTCCTCTGGCATTTACACTTTTTCTCCCTCCTCTTCTGTGGGGTTACCTGAGCTCTAAGGAAGGAATTTGATGGAAACCATAAATTTAGACACTCCACATAATGCCTTTAGGTCTCTGAATCTGTTTATATCTGCTGTCAAAGGAAGCTTCTGTGATGATGACTGAATAAGGCACTGATCTATGAATATAGTGGACTATCATAATGAGTTATTTTACTTATAATTTTTTTAGATGAGTAATGTTTTGTTTTACTCCAGGTCTTTGTGCTGTCTAGTCTTTGGTTCTTGATCATCCAAGCAGTATCAGATGGAAAAAGGGGATTGGACTGTTGTACACTGACCTATGACTGGAGTATGGGGTTAGATCTTACTAGTGGAAAGGTTGGATGTGGCACATGAGTGGCTTCCTATGAGGGATAGATATAAGGAAGGAGATATATATATATATATATATATATATATATATATATATATATATATATATATATATATATATATATATACACACACACACACACATATATCAGAGGTCTACATATCATTTGTAGCACAGGCAGCAAGGTCAGGCAAGGCCAGTGCACAGAGAACAGATCTGGCCTGTTGACGAGAAGGTATGGAAGAAGAGGTCAAGAAGACATCCTTGACTTGACCCCGTGGAAAGAAGTGGTAGGTTTGAATGGATGGAGCAGTTGGATGTCGTGCAGGAGGGACCTGTGGGCAATGGAAAGCAGCATCCTTGTTTCTGCACAAGCACACACATTTACAAATAAAAATATGGTTTTAAAATTTTATAGCTTACTCAGTTATGAGTTAAGAAGTAGCTAACAAAAGTCAATATACAAAAATCATTTTTTCGTTTACTAGCAATAGAAAAGAATTAGACATTTCAAAAATTATGATGTTATTAAATTAAATTAAAATTGATTATTTCATTAAATACTTTTATAATTAAATTAATACCAATATAGACAATATAAATATGGATACAATATTAAATATAAATGTAGATAAACCATACGGATAACATAATAATAAATAAAAATATATCATATGAATAATAAATTAAATTAAAAATATATAAACAAAAGTATCTGAATTCTTCAGGTATTAAATAGAAAATACAAAAAAAATCTACTGCATTGTGTCATTTCTAAAGTTCCTAAATTAGAATATATGACATTGTTGAGGTGTCACATTTCAAGCTGACCTTTACCAATATATTACCAGTCAAAAGACAAAGAACCATTTTTATAGATAATTAAATGCTGGCTCTACACTTGATATAGAAACAGATAGGAACAAAAAATTGTCAACAAAAGAGCTGAAGAACAAGGTTGAAGGCCATGAAACATTATAGAGTGCTAAGATATATCTAGATGCCTGCAAACACAGGCACATATTTTCAAAATGATAGTCTGTCAATTCAAACAGGAGTGTAGCTGTGGATACAGCTTGGTGGCAAGGTACTGGTTAAGTATGCAGAAGTTGAGTGGAACTTTAGTGTCACAAAATGAATGAATACATAAATAAAAATAGACAACTAGATGTTGAAAAAAACCAAAGAAATAGACCACATGCCTTATACAACTGTGTTTCAAATAGAACAAAGACGATATAAAATCCAAGAATTATCAGGTCTATAAAATAACATAATGTAAGATCTATAAGACTTTGACATAAGCGTTTTATATAAAACACCAACACAAAAGCTATGAAGAATGAAGATAGAATAGAATGAATAATGGTAAATTGGAATTATCAATATTGAAAACATTTTCCTACAAATGCTTAACATGCTGAAAATACGGACAAATCTCTAGGTGAAGATGTATAAAATTTATGTAAATTTTTTATGTAAAACATAAAAATTATCTTTCTAAAGTAAAAATATAGGATACAAACATGTTCAATATATATGAAACTAAGGAAGAAACATTGCAGAAAAGCTTATAAAGTCACATTTAATATTATCCTTCAGTGAGTGTATGCCTATTAAAACAGCGAGATAACCTTCTTAGAATTACGAATAAGTGAAAATTGTAATTAGTGGTGAGACTATAATGCATCAGAGATTCTCAATTGTTGCTTTTATGAATACCAAATGGTATATTCTTTTTGAAATCTTTTCAGTATTGTATAGAAATAATTATGGATTTAACATAAAATGCAAATATTATATTTAAGATAATTTTTGTAAATACATTTTTCTCTAAAAATATTTTTCTAAAAAAGTTATGAAACATCATAATCTCTAAAATCTGGAAACAAATGATGACTTTTAGTAAGTAGGTTGATAAAGAGCTTTTAGGCATAAATATAATAATATAAAATATAGAAGAACATAAAGTTAAGTCACATAATACGTAGATGATTTTTAAGTACACTTTGCAAAGAAGCTAGTTTAGAAGGGCTGTACCATGTATGCTTCATCTTATTTGACATTCTGAAATATCAAAGGTGTAGGGATGGGGAAATATCCTTAGTTTTCATGGATTGGAAAGTAAGAACGTTGAAGACGCCAGAAAAATTAGATTTGTTAGAGTGTGAAACCATTCTAATATCATAACATGGATGTATAACATTCTGTTCTTGTCAAAATCCATAGAACATTATAGCACAACATGTGAACTTATTGAATGCAAATTAGAAACAAATTACATCAAGAGCTAGGAGAATCCAAAAATGGAATATAGAATATGACAAAACAATCTGAATTCATCATAAATGTGTGAAACAACTTTATTGTAAGGAGTTGGGAAAATGTTCCTTTGGATATTAATGGAGTATATAAAACTAAAATCAATTGAAAACTTGTCTCCCAAAAAGATGAGGTGTAGTTTCTTTGAAATCAAGTTAAGGATATGAATAAGAGCATAGAATGATGAAATGAATTCAGTAAACTGTCAGTACCAGACCTACTTATCAATGATAGGGAGTAAGGTTTTATACACCAAGATGAAAATATAAGTATCAGGACAGAACAGTGGTAGAAGAAAGTAGGAGATATCTGCATGACAGTAATGAAGATAGTTCTAAAAGTTGGGGCTTTTGTGGAGATAAGTTATGAGTGCTCTGGTACCATAAGTGGAATCAGTGTCCATCTTATAAACAAGATTTCAGGACATTCACTTGCCATTATACCCCATAAACAGGGATGAACTCCTTCAAGTCTAGAGCTCTCAGCAGACAAAACTATCACTGGGATTTTAGATTTCCAGCTCTCTTGAACAAAAGTCTTTATCTGGTGATTCTTGTTATAACACAGTGACCCAAACAGACAAAAACAAATATATACAGATAAGTATATACAGAAAGTTAATTTGTAATTATACATTTAATACATTACAAAATATATAAATATGTTATATTATAGTTCTGATCTATGTGAAACTCAGAGGAAAATGATAATCCTGCTGCAGAAATGAACACATCCACAGGACAGATTTTTGTTTCTAATTATAAACTATATTATAAATAATTTTACAGATTCTTTTCTTCTTTAAAGTAGTTTGCTAAGATTGTTTTCAGAAAAGTCATGTAATTATGAGATTAAACTAAATTATGAAAAAAGTACAAAACTGGCTTGTGCTATCTCCTTCATGAGTTAGGAAATTTTGGCAGAATTACATGAGTATAAAGAACTGACAAATCATTTGTTCATGACTCCTATTGATCAAATCAGCCAATTTGAGAAACTAATGATTGCAATAGGTTGCAACTCACAGAGTACGAAATAGATTCAAATTTGTACACGGATAATTACATAAAAGAATGCAGAAATGAGCAGAAGAAAAAGCTATGTAAAACATAGTGTTGGAAAAATATAAGTTATCAACCTCATTCCAATAGTGAATTCACCCATTAAACATCAGAGTCCTTAAACCTGTGAATATGTATTTGATAAAGAATGAGTTATTAACATGTCATCTTGTAATGTGTATCCAGACTATATAAAAAAAGACAAAGCATCAAAAATGAAGGAAGAGAAAGAGAGTCATCTTTATCCACACTGACACCATCACCATTCTTACCATCCCCACCATCATACCACCTACCACCATCCCCCAATCATGCTGAACTCCACCACTAACCCACTACCATCACCATCACTGCTACAAGCACCACCACAACCTCCATCACTGTCATCATTAGCACAACCATCACCACTATCAGCAATTGTGACCGCCATAACCACCACATTTTCTTAGCTAGAAAATGAGAATGAGAATGAAACTTGACCTCAATTGTGTGGTGATTTTAATAAAGTGAGAGGGTGAAATGAAACACTGGATTACGATGTTGTTCATCTTGGAAAAAATATTTAATTATATTTAAATAGATTTTAACCTAAATTGTATCTTAATTAAAGTGATAAATATACTTTCTCAAAAGAATGGAAGTAGTAAGTTGACAATAAATTAATCTGTCATGGAGATTCCCTCCATCAGGCAATGGAGGCCCATTCAGAGATTTACAGCCAAACATTAGGTGAGAGAGAGCCCAAATTGGATATCTCCATTGGATCCTTCCTCTAAGAACTCGGAGAATTCCACAGAAGAGGTGGAAAATGGATGATAGGAACCAGAATGCTTTAGGTCACCAGTAGAACATGGCCACAGAATCAACTATGCAGAGTTCATAGTGGCTCACGGAGACTGAAGCAGCAGTAATGGAATGTAGAGTGTAGGTTTATCAGAGAAAAGTCCTCCCACTGTGGTCACATGCCACTTGGATTTCTAGGCACAGCTTGGAGTGAGATATATAAGAGGGACACTGACCATTAGAGTTAGCAGTTGGGAGTTAAGAGTTAGAGTTATGAGATAGAGCAGAGTGGACAACTAGCAGTTAGAGTTAAGAGTTACAGCAGAGTTGCTGCAGGACAGGGAACAAGAACACAAAAGGTAATTATAGGAAGAGCAGGCAGAAATAATACTGATAGGGAAGCAAGAAGAAATAGGCTCAGATAAAATGAACTAACTTTGGTTTTAGAAACATTACAATTTAGATCTTCTTTGTAATTGCAATGTTGGGAGAAGCTGAACCAGAGTGTATTAGAGTTAGTTCAGTTTCCCCAGACATAGACAGATTAAGGCAGCCAGAAAAGGGTTTCTTTTTCCTTCTCATCCTTTCATTTCTTCCCTAACCCTATGAGTTAACTGAGGTTTTAAAATATTACAAGTTAGAAATCATCTAGCAACCAGGAACAGAGGGGAGGACTCAAATGGCCAGTGAGAAAAGTAACAGGACCCTTTGAGAGCCCAGACTCAAACACCAAATGCAGTCAAACCCACACACCCTTTTCAAAGGAAAAATGTTGCATTTTAAATACATTTTAAAATATCGTTTACAATGAAGCCTACATAGGTCTGTACTAGGTCCTCTGTATATATGTTATGATTGCTAGTTTGGTATTTTTGTGGGACTCTTAACAGTAGGAATAAGATTGTCTCTGAGCCTTTTTCCTACTCTTGGGACCCCCTTTTTCCTACTGGTTGCCTCCTTCAGTTTTGATATGAGGGTTTGAACCTAGTCTTATTATGTCTTCTTCTGCCACATTTGGTTGATATCCTTGAGGGGCCTGCTCTTTTCTACAGGGAAGCAAGGGATTAGTGAACTGGGCAAAAAGAGAAGTGTGTTAGGGGTGGGGTGTGAAGCTGGGAGAAATGGAGGCAGGGAAAGTGTGGTCTGGATGTATTATACCAGAGAATAATAAATAAGTACTTTAAAAAAATCTGCCATGTATAAAATTAATTAAGTGATTAAATTCAATATGATCAGTAGTGGGACATCTCAAAATCATATGTGACTTGATTAGAAGTAATAAGAACAGTAGGCACCTGTGTCACATTTCTAGCAAAGACATAAGATAAATCTAATAGCATATTAAATTAGCCCAAATCAAATACATTCTCTAAAATTATTGGTCTGGAGATTTCATTGCTATCAATCATAGATATAAATATGACCAATTTGTTTAAACATAGTAAAAGTTCCTCAGGAGTTATGGCAACTGAATAAAATATGTGAGTTTTAACTATTTTCATGGGACTCAAGTAAATGACCATCTGTCTTTTCAATGTTCTATTGCTGTGAAGAGACAACATGACCATGACAACTCTTATAAAGAAAAACATTTAATTTTGCCTAGCTTGCAGTTTCAAGGGTTTAATCAGTATTGTCATGGCTGGAAGCATTTCAGAATGCAGGCAGATATAGTTCTGGAAAGGAAGCAGAGAGTTCTACATCTGAATTAGCAAGCAGAAGAAAGAGAGAAAGACACTGAACCTGGCTTGAGTATTTGAAACTTCAAAGCTCATCTCAAGTGACATATTTCCTTCAACAAAGTCACATCTACTCCAACAATCCCACTCCTCCTAATCCCTATCAGTTAATGCCCCACTCTAATGACCAAACATTCAAATCTATGAGTGTATGGATGTAATTCTTACTCAAATCACCACACCAACATACTATCAGCTTGCACATTTGTGAAGATTGTATAATGGTTATTTTCTACTATTTATTTTTGAGTTTTAATACATTAACTAACAGTATGGACCACAACAATAATGTAGAAACAGATTATTCCATTTAATACATAAATTGATTGAATTATTAATTTTTGCTATATACTATATGCACAAAATACAGGTTTGACTCTGCAATTTACTACCAGTATTTGCTATGTTTCATAAGCTTTCATTGCTCAAAGGTCATACATTTTATTTTCTGAATTATGAGGCATAAATAATTTGGTCAAATCAAAGGCACTCACTTTCACTGACCAGAGCTATTAGATTTGAAAGAATTAATTTCCATTAATTTATATGAAGCAACATTTTAAGCATGTAATTTTAGAAGGAGGAAATTAATGCTATTTATTTCCATATGAAATAAAATTCTAATTATGGTTCTGAATTTGTAGTAACATCTTTTAAAAGTGTTCTTTTGTCTTTTTTTTCTTAATATAATATTAAAATTCTTAATGGCTTTAGTAACATGAGATAATATTTTGATATTGAAGAATAGAAAATTGATTTTATATATAATTATTTCAATTATAACTATCAAAATATTGCATTTTCTTTTGATTTATAAATTAATTATATAATATTCTAAACTTTTAAAACACAAAGAAATAGTAGTTCTATGCTATATGATTGTAATGTTATCTATGTATTATCCAGAGTATTATGTCCAATTTTTATAGATACTCATTAATAGACATAGATAGGTGAAGATGACGTTAGGTGGGTCTTTCAAATATCTTATCAGTGATTTTTCATAGAATACAGTCATAATCCTGTAAGTAGAACAAGATACTACTTGAACATGAAGGTTGTCTCACAGCTGGACTCACACTACAGACACGATATGATGATTGTTTAATCCAGATACAGTTCATCAGTTACATCTATGGGAAAGATTTCTGATAACTTCTGATGGTAACAGATCCTGAAGGCTGTCAGTAAAAAGTGTAACATTGCTAGAACTACTTTCTCTGTCAGCAAATCATGTTATTTCTTAAGATGAATAACTTATCTCTACTGTGAAGGAAAAGGTACCTCAGGTTGGTGGCAGTGATGGTAGTTATATCAATGAGACATTTTGCTTAAAAAGAGTTGCAAGGCAAGTGGTATGATGGTGGTGCACGCCTTTAATCCCAGCACTCAGGAGGAAGAGGCAGGAAGATCTCTGTAGTTTGAGGCCAGCCTGGTCTACAGAATGAGTTCCAGGACAGTTAGAATTACAACAGAAACCCTGTTTCAACACTCCCCTCCAAAAAACAAACAAGCAAAAACATCAAACGAAAAAAACCCAAACAAAAACAAAACAAAACAGAGTTTCAGTGAGTGCAGGATAGCACAATTGCTGTGGCACTATTTAATTACCTAAATATTTAAAAGCCATGCTAGTGGATCTATAAAATTCTGGAACTTCCCCAAACCTCATCGTTTTGCTAGTAGTGCTGATGGCATCATGCAATTTCCTACCACTAAATTCTTTATTGGCTCCGGCTTTGAGATTTGTGGAGGATCCCAGGCCTTATGGTAACTATTTTCCCTGTTTTATTGCAGTTGTTATTCTTTCTTATGGAGACGAGTGTGATATATAGGCAGGAATGTGTCTCCACATGCCTTCCATACAACAGACTCAAAATTTACTTAAGCACCAGTTACACTGAAAATATGCTATATCTTGATCCTGCCACCTAGTTTGAAACTCTCCAGATTCTTACCACCATCCTCTAAAGCTTCCAGAAGGTGAGTTAATGTGACCCATACCTCTGTAAGATTGCTACTACCTTTCCGACTCCACTCAGCCTCTGGTATTGTAGCTCAATCCTTCCTCATAGTAACATCACAATTTTTCTCCTCAATTCCCTTTCTGTTCTTGTTCCCTAGACCTAATATATATTTTCCAGATTTGTATATGAATGTTTGTGAGCGGTCTTCCTCAAAACTTCATTGATTTTGATTGATGGGACTTAGTTTCACTAACCTGTTTATTGTTGCAAACTGTTTTCCTACTACACAAACTATTAGATACTCTTTTTTATTTTATTACTGTACGAGATTTTATCATCATTAGCTATACAATATACATATTTACATTTCTTCATGTTATATATCATTCATCTCTCTTTGCACTGTGCCTATGTGAAACTAAAAATGAATTCCTGCCTGTGAAGCAGGACTCAAATCCAATCAGAAAACAGGTAGTTTTCCCCATTAACACTGTTCGCACTACTGCACCAGTGGGTATATCTTGCCTGGCAGATTTGTATTGTATCATGCAGGAATCAATACTGAGTAAGTCCACTGCTGTCTCTCCTTCCTCAGCATTCCTTACAGAACTATGAAAGACAGAGATCAAGAGAAAGTTTCCTGATCCTTGGAGGTTTATTTTCTCTGTGTACTCTACCCAAAGTGTGTCATATCTTCAGCAATAAGGTTTTATATATAGTTACAATGTCTAACAAAGAGCAACGGACATGGCCTGTCTTGTTTTTGGTGCTTCTGGACTTCCCTGATCAATAAAGCCTAGAGATATATTCCCTGCCTGTTACTGACATTTTTCTTCAATACTACATTTAAATAGAGATTATTAATATTTTAGTGCAATATAGCACTTTGATAACTGAACTCATTTATGACACGAAAGACAATGTATATTAAAATAAAAGTTTTATATGAAATGCTGAAGTTAGACACTGACACTTTATATTAAATTAAAATAATTGCATTTTATTTGCATTGGGAATAAAATTTCCCCCTGGGCAATGGGAACAATAGTCACAGTGAAAATGTAAGAGCAGTTATTTCAGTATCATATGGTGCTCTGTGCAGAAAATTACAGGATTAAGAAGATTTAATAAGTTTCTTGATAAGATTGTCTCACCAAACTAATACTAAAATTAATCCAAGTCAACAAATCTCCTCATATTTTCACTGCATATGGCAAGCCTAAAATCATACCAAACTTAGCATATAGATGCTCCATCACTTCTATTTTCCTCATGTAAATATATATATTTATACTAAATATATGGATTTCCATTGAAAAGATACATTGCATGCAAATGTTATTATACAAATACGAATTCTTCAACTTTTGTAATTTGGGGAAATACAGATATAAATTGTGAAAGTTTTTATTTGCAAAATAATTAAAAACTTCTTTTATTTTAAAGTATGTATGCATGTGTTTGGTTGTTTTGGGGTATTATATGTGCCTGACAGGCCGGAGGAATTTGATTGCTGTACAGTTGGAGGAATAGGTAATTATGAGGCATCAAACTTGAGTTCTAGCAAATAAAGTCAAGTCCTTTGGAAAAGCACTGCATGCTCTTAGTTGTTAAGCCTTCTCTCCAAACCCCTGACCTTCAAATTAATTTTAATGCAAGATATTTATAAAACTTAAAGAGAATAAAAATCATTTCAAGTAGTAGATGCTAACATTATTTTAATCTACATTAAATAAAAGAGAAATATTAAATACAAAGATAAGAATCATATAAATAAGCATGTTTAGTAGATATGGAGAGCATAGGGAAACATAAATATTCCTTTAAAATATAACTTAAATGGAGATGGAATACAAAATCTGTTTTTCTATATTTATGAAATATTGTCTCATCATTATTTCATATATTCTGGTAACAATTATTTTCTTAGCTGAGTTACTTTTAATGCCTGTCCTCTTGTAGCAGGGATAGGTGGATATCAGTGTTCAAGGTTAACCTGGTCTACAAAGAGAGAACACTGACTACAAAAATTGATTTTTTTAATTTTAAATATTTTTATATTTTATTTATATTCCTTAAATTTATATTATTTATTTATTTGAGATAGGCTCTCACTAGATTGCCCAAGTTGATCTCAAATTTCTGGGATCACATGATTCTTCAGTCTCAGCCTCCCCATTAGCAGTAACTCAAGCCAGTGGCAACATTTTGGGCACATATACACACTCACACTTTGCAGTATTTTACATGGACTCCAAGGCCTCATGCATGCTAGGAAAGCATTCCTATCTTTGAACTATACTGACAGATCCAGAATACTTTTAAATAAAAAAAAAGCACAACAATATCAACCATTCTTTATGCTGTATAAATTATTAGCTTAAGAACATCCATAGTTTGAACATTATATCATATATTATTCTTTTTAATAGCAATATACCTTCAGAAAGGTATTTTTAGGAGATCCTGATGATAAAAATTAAGTACTGTCCAAACTAAGCATGGAACAGGAAATGGTTTTAAATTAGAAATTGTTAAATGAATTCATCTTTTTTTCAAAAATATTGCTTGGATATATTACATAATTTACACAAACTTCTCAAATTATAAAGAACACAATATCCACCAACTAATTCATTAATTAAACATCCTACCAACAATCTTTGAAAAATACTGTTAGTGAAGAAATTGTACATCATCATGCACAAGGAAAATAGATGCAAGACATTGAAATGTTATTAGCAAATCCAATAAAACTGTATAAAAAGCATCAGTTATTAGATATTTGATATTTAACATAAAGTTTTCTACATTAGACAAATATATGAATGAACATTTTAATGTATCACGAAAAATTAACATAGGTTAAATCTAATCATGATAAAAATGCTGAAGTAAATAGAAACAACAATAATCCTACTTTGATTCTGTTAACAAAAGTACTCCTGACCAGTAGGCTATTGAATGACAAACTTCTGAACATTCAGCATTCTAAGTTAACAACGTCTAACAATGTCAAGAATCAGTGTTTCTATGCTCCTTCCTCCTCTTCTTCCATTGGATTCCCAACCCCCAAAGGGAAGGACCAGATACAGACCTCTAATTTAGACTCTGTCTCTGCATAATGTCTGGCTTTGGGTATGTGCACTCACTCCCATCTTCAGCTGGCAGGAACCTCTCTGATGATGACTGTACAAGGCACAGATCTATGAATATATCATTAGGAATCATTGTATTTGATTTTTATTTTTTGTCCAGTCTTGTTTGGCTCTACACTAGACCTCTGTGGTATCCTCTGGAACCTCTCTGATGATGACTGTACTAGGTCATTATGATATACTCATTAGGAATCCAGTCTCTGGTCCTAGCCATCCAGGTAGTATTTGGCATGGGCTCCTGAAGTTAAACCAGAAATTGGTTGGCCACTCACTAACGTTTCGTGACACCATTGCCCCAACATATCTTGCAGGCAGGACAGATCATAAGCGACAGGTTTGGTGTCCAGGTTTCATTTTTGGAGGTCTGCACAGTACCTTCCTGCACCTAAAGTTTAGGCTATAGGAAGAACACTAGGAGTTCATAGCCCACTGAATCAAACTGAGTAGGGTTCATGTGGTGTCTCAGGGACTGAGGCAATAGGGCCTGTTTGAGTCCACACCAGGTCCTCGTATAAGTTCTGACTGTTAGTGTTTCCTTGGGACTCCTAACCATGGCAGTAGGGGTGTCCTGAATCTTTTGGCTGCTCTTGGGATTCTTTATCTCCTATCAAGTTGCCTTGTCTAGCCTTGATATAAGGGTTTTGCCTTGTCTTTTTGTATCTTGTTTTGCCCTGTTTGATTATTGTCTCTTAGAGGCCTGCTCTTTTCTGAAGGAAAGAGAGGATAAGTAGATCTGGGCAGAGAGGAGGTGGTTGGAAGCTGAGAGGAGTACAGGGAGGGGAAAATGAGGTTGGAATGTATTCTATAATGGAAGAATCTTTTCAATAGTAATTAATAATAATAATAATAAATAGAATCTGTGTTTCTTTGCACACGATCTTATAACTTAAAGCTTTTACAGAAAAATACAATGGTGTTATAAAGATTTAAGGGGTAATGTTTGATTATGCTCTTTTATAACATAAAGCCAATCCTACTTTGTAGGAGGAAGTAAGGCCTCCCTAAGAACCGGCTGACTTTGTAGGAGGAACTAAGGCCTCCCTACGAACCATCTGCCAGGATTTAAAACAGGGGCAGTGGTTGCATTGATGTGAAAGCTGATACCTAGGAACAGATGTCATGCGAGCCAACCAGCAAAGGACATTTCACCAAGATCATTCTCAAGAGACGAATGGGAGCGGGATGGGGGGTGATGAGGGATCATATGGGGTATGAAATGTGCCTTTTGTGCTGGACTTAGAGAGTTTGCTTGTCCACGTTTGTCCCCGGCAGTCTGGTCTTTTGATTCCGCGCTAGCTCTTACCCCGGGCAGCCGTGGAACGGACAGGACCAGAGGGTGCCATCCAAAGCTACACTACCTGAAGTCAAGGCATCTTCCACTCACCTTTTACTTACCTTGGTATCTCTCTCTGGTAGGTTTAAATATGAATTCACATGTTGACATTTGGCTAAAATCTTGAGAAGAACTTGAATCCATCTGTGATACCTTCTCTGGTGGAGGCATTCTCTCTGTGTTATTATCTCATATCTAGTGATTTTCTTCCTGCCAATTCTAACCTCCCATTGAAGGAACTGGCAAACTCTGGTATAAAATTTCTAGAAGAGTATTTTGGTATGGTGTATCATTATCATCTAAACATATTCAGAATATTTTACTAATAATATTTTATACGTACCATTAAAATCATAATTTATGTGCATGCTGTGAATAGGAATGCATATTGAAAAATTTTAGAAGTAAAAACTGAAGACATCTGATGAGTTTAACAGTGATGCATATATGAATGCATTTATCAGATTAACAATATAAATGAAATAATATTTTAAATATCAGTATCATATAAAAGTGATCTTGTCTCATATTTAAAAAGAACATGGTTTAGAGAAGTGTGCTGAATTCATTTTTAGAATCATTCCCTTGTTCCTTTTTCCCTTTTCCATATATTAAAAGCATCTTGTAAATACTCAGGTACAATACATGCTTTCAAATAGTCTCAAGAATGTATCAGAGATTTCTGTAATTTAAGAGTGATGGAAGAAAGAAGATTTAAGTTGAATCATTTATTTTATCGTGAGCATGAGATGAGTATATGCACTGATATGAACTCCACTGTACTCTTAGAGTGGGTGTTATTCAAACACAGACATCAAGGAATATTATCTTGTGAGGGAGTTGGCCAACTTATCTAAATAATCCACGATTGGGAATCTAGAAAATAAAAGGAAAAAATGTAGTCCTAAAAACCCCTACAGCAGATTTCTGAGTCTGCCATTACTTGTGCTTCACTACATGGGGTTAATGTATTAAAAGTGAAGCTGAGTCTATGACGATCCAGATGCACATGAAATGCCACTCCTGCCATCTGCAACCTACCTCACACACAGGAAGCACTGTTCTCACAGAAAAAGGCAAAGTGCAACTTTTGCAAGGGCCTTCTTCTTGGACTTTCATTTGCGTAACCTTTGAAATTTTCATCTGATCCATACTGTGTTTTGTGACAAAGCTAACATCTAGAAAACTTGTTTTAAGTTGAACCATAAAAACACAATTTTTAAAATATCTTTAATATTTTGAATTACATTCTGCAGCACTTAAACTGGAATAAAGGTTAAATAATGATTTAACTTTTCCTTTAACAATTGTATAACTTTTATTCACCATTCACGTGTTTGCTGTCATTCTTTATCATGTAGAACCACAACTTGATGTTTTGCTTTCCAATAGATAAATCCTCCCATGTTAAGGCCACATTGACTTCACTTATGGTTCAAATATGCATTTTTATGTGTTGAATGTTACATTTTTCATAAATAATTGTGTTCTCATTTAATTATTTTGTTCTTTGAATTGAAGCATGTCAATGTACACACTTTCAATTCACTAAGTTTCTATAGCTGCACTGGTTTTGGTTATGATTTTAAAACACAATTTCATAAGTCCATTAGATTTTTCTATTAAAACATTGCTTTTATGAATATTCACAGATGAGATAATCTCTCAGGAAATGTTTTGTAAGATTGATCTATGACCAACTTGTGAATAATGAAACCAATGCAATCGTTATTAATATCATTTAAAAGACCAAAATGTAATAAATGAAATGAAGTATAGTAATAAAATATGAGAATGAATGTCAGTCAGTAATGTTTGCTCCCTTTCCATTAGATTTCATTTTAATTATATGCATGCATCAATTGCTGTCTTAGATTTACTTACAGAAACTTTCATTCAGAACTCAGTCAGTATTCAATCATCAGAATATCAGTACTAAGCAAAAACACAAACACAAAGGTCTAGGAGAGGTTTGGTTTCAGTCTAGGTTCAGGACATCTACAGCTGTAGTGCAACGTAACTGTAATATCTATGTAAACTTGCTATTGCACTAAATTATGTAAGATTTAGAATTACTACCTGCTTTCTTTACCACTTAATATTGGTGATCTTTGTGCTATATTGCTGTCTAGAAATATTAGCTAATTGTAGCTTTGATTAGTATACATTTTCTTTACTAAGATTCAAGTTTATACTTAAGTTTACCACATTGTTTTTTATAATATTCATATCAGTCTGTACTCCTAAGCAAAAATTATTTAAATACATATGTAATAGATTTAGAAATGGGCACTATAATAATGTAAAGTAAATTTACAACTGGTCTTATAAAAATAAGATTAAATAATATGATCAAAGAATTAGAAATTTATTATGTGCTGTACAGAGATAAAGAGATGGGTCTACTAAAGAAAGGTCAAGGGGCATTGAGGAGAGGTATTGAAGTCTACGATACATCAAATAAATGTGAGAATGAACTTCTAAAACTTTGAGAAGAATAAGTATATCTCCATGACTATGAACTTAGGTGTCTTTTTCTTAAGATACAAAAGCCAACTGCAAAAGAGAATTGTCTTGTACAAAAGATTTCAAAGACAAAGTGAAAAGACAAAACACAGATGAGAAGATTACTTAAAAATGCATTTCAATGATATTATATCCTTAGAAATTAAAGAACTGCAAAACTAATATACTTAAAAAATAATTGGAAATTTTGAAAATAAAATTTAATTATTACTTAATTATAAAATATTAAAATTATAATAGGTAGATTTTTCAATTTTTGCAGATAATCAGTGTTTGCCAATATTAAAATTACAAGAAGATAATTTGTCACTAGATAAGTATATTTTTATGTTTGCAGTATCTCAACTGGACATGGTGGTACAAGACTTTAATTCTGGCATTTGACAAGCAGAGACAGGTGGGTGTATGTAACTTCCTGTTTATCCTGCTCTACATAGAAAATTCCAGACCAGCTAGAGATATACCCTGAGACCCTATCTCAGCCATAATTTTGTGTTGAGTTATGTCTACCTAAATATGAGAATCAAGTGTCTTTAATGTACTTATAGTAAGAGTTGCTATAATTTATCCTGCAATCTGTTTGAAAATTTCAGTATACAGATACTTTTAAATAATTACAATTTGATATCTAAAGTTTAATGTAAAATACTTTTAATATGGTTAAAGTATTGAAAGAAAGACTTAGTCAAGATCACCCTGGTGGGTAGCAGTACTAACTGCAACAAGCTTTTTTTATCAAAGAAAGGGAATTATATTAACCTCATTAATTAATATTATAATAAAAATATTAATTATATTTGGGCAACTCAGAAATTTTAGTCAAATAACTGAGCAGAAGCCATTGTGTATAAGAATAAGAGTAATTTTGACTAAATAAACTAAATGGAATTCTTGCTGAAGGTAGGCCATGGTTAAGTTAGAGTTTTATCACTTGGGGATATTCAGATAAGAAATAGAACCTAATCTTGGAGATAATTAGATTTTCAAAACATTGCTTTTTATGGTTTTATCTATTATAAAATTCTTTATTTCCTTTTTTTGAAAATATATTCTTCTCACACATAACATATTCAGATTTCAGTCATAATATACTCTCTGTCCTTTACTCTTCTGAGTTTCTCTCTACTTCTGCTCCCAACCAGATCCACCTCCTTTCTGTCTCTCATTAGAAAGAAAACAGTCTTCTAAGAGATAACATTAAAATAAAATAAAATAAAATAAAATAAAATAAAATAAAATAAAATAAATAAAATAAAAACTAACACAACAGAATAGGACAAAACAAATGGAAGGAAAAGAACCCAAGAAAGGGCACAAAACACAGATACAGACGTAGAGACTCACTTCTTTATACTACTCAGGGATCCCATAAAAATACTAAACTGGAAACCATAATATATACCCAAAACTACCATGCAAGTCCTGTGCACGCCGCCTCAGTATCTGTGAATTCATATGTGCAGCTGCAATGTTGATTTACACTGCTTTGTTTGGTGCTCTCCATCCCCTAGCCTATAACACTCTTTCAGCCTTCTCCTTGCCAGGGTTCCCTGAGGTCTAGGGGAAGAATGTGATGATGGTGATATATCATTTATGGCTTAGTGTTCTCACTCTTTATGCATTGTCTGGCTGTGGGTCTCTGTATTTGATCCAATCTGCAGCAGGAGGAAGCATTTCTGATAACAGCTAAGCATTATAAGGACACTTTGAGTGTCCTAAGTATTTGGAATTATTTTATTCCTACAGTTTTAGGTACTTGCCCTAGCTAACACTAAGATCTTTGACACCCACGCAGTGTAAGGAATGGATTACATTTCATGGAGTAGGCATAAAATCCAACCTTATATTGGTTTAATTACTCCTACATATTTTGTGCCAGTATTACACTAGCACATCTTGCAGGCAAGTCACCATCGAAGGTTAAAACTTATAGTTCTGTTGATATTTACCTTTCTCCTGTGGTAATACACAGAGTACCTTCCAATACCATGAGCACTAATCCATAGGAATGAAGGCTCTAGGAAGGCACCACCTTAACTTCTCCATGTTCAATGAGTTATGTATGTGTCTTCAGCAATAGAAACTTGTTCTCAGCTTGTGGGAAACAATCTATACTCTTGGAAACAGCCCAGGTTGTTTAGGTGTCCCCATGAAACTCCTTTGCTGAACAAATTCATTAGATGTAACCTGTTACTGATACTAAATACTTCATTTGATGACAGAGATGGCCATTTGGGTTCTGTTTCCCCATTCTTTGGATATTTTATTTAGATTGCCTTCACATATCTATATATTTCAGGAAGCATCTACAATATTAGAATTACCCCCTCACATGGCCCTTTAGTTTAAGGATCTTTTCCTGTATTCTCTAGTTGCTCTCACCTTCCCTCCCCATTCTCAGTTGATCTTCTCTTTCCCTATCTTTTATCTGTAACTATCTATTCTATATTCCTATTTTAGAGAGATCTATTTGTCCCCTGATTCTTACTCTATATCTAACTTCTGTGGTTTTACATATTGCAACGTGTTTTCATTGACTTAACAGTTAATATTCACATATAATTGAATATATATATATATATATATATATATATATATATATATATATTCATCTTTCTGGATCTGGTATAGCTCACTCAGAATGATTTTTTTCAGTTCTATCCACTTACCTGCAAATTTCATGATTTCATTCTTTCTAATGACTGATTAATAATCCATTGTGTAAATATAACACATTTTCTATATATTTCTGTTGAGGTAAATCAAGTTTGTTTCCAGTTTCTGATTATTATGTGTAGAGCAACAATGAACATGATTGAACAATGTCTCTGTGGTACGATGAAGCACCCTTTGAAATAGCCAAAATGATTTCCATTGTGGTTGTCCAAGTTTGCCCTCCTACAAGCAATGAGTGTTCCCTTTACTCCAAATTCTTGCCACCATGAGCTCTCACTTGTTTTGCTCATCTTAGTCATTACTGTAGGTTCAAGATGATATCTCAAATTGTTTTGAGTTGCATTTCCCTAATGGTTAAGGATGTTGAACATTTGTTTAAGTGTTTCTTAGCCATTTGAGTTTCCTCTTATGAGAATTCTGTTTAGATTTGTATCCCATTTTTTAAAAAAATTGGTTATTTGTTTTCTTGATATCTACTTTTTTGAGGTCTTTAAAACATTTTGGATATTAACTGTATATTGAATGTGTAGCTGGCAAAAATCTTTTCCTATTCTTTAGGCTGCTACTTTTTCCCAATGGTGGTGTCTTTTGCCATGCAGAAACTTCGCAGTTTCATGCAGTCTCATTTATTAATTATTTATCTTAGGGCCTATGTTAATTGTATTCTCTTCAGAAAGATTTTCTGTTGTTGTTGTTTTTGTTTTGTTTTTTTTTGTTTTTTTTTTTTTAACTGTGTTAACGAGTTTGAGCTATTCCCCAATTTCTCTTCTATTAGGTTTAATACTTCTGGTTTTATGTTGAGTACTTTGATCCATTTAAAGATGTTGTTTTGCTGGCTTGTTGTATGTAAGCTTGACACAAGCAAGAATCATTAGAGAATTGAGAAAATGCTTCCACAAGATCAAGCTGTAGGCAAACCAGTAGTGCATTTTCTTAATTAATGATTACCAGAGGGCTTAGCTCATTGTAGATGGTGCCATCTCAGTTTAGCTCCTTCTGAACTCAAAGCTGTACTGAACTCAACTAACTCTTCTGGTTGTTGATTCAACTCTCACTGTTCTGGCTCAATATCTTCTCCAAGCTAGTTCAAATTGACCTGAGCCAGCTGCATGTTTCTGACTGGACTCTTCTGACTCTGGATAACTTTCACAACTTCTCTATTGAACTGCTCTGCTAGGCTTCAAATTAACTCTCGCAGATAGCTGAGTGTTTCTCCCAAACTCATTCTTCCTGTCTGACACTGACTCCTTCTGCTGAACTGACTTTGTGTCTTATCTGATTGATTCTCTAACTGGCTGACTTGACTCTCTGAGCTGAAAGCCTGCTTTTATATCATAAGAGTTGGACATATCCTCACTCTGACTTGTTCTGCTAATTCTTCCTCAGATTTGTCACCTTTTCTGTTCTTCACTCTGATTCATCTCAAAAATCACTCTGCTAAGTCTTCACAGTGATTCATAGTGGGATTCACTGGGATTAAAGGCATGTACTCTATACTTCACTCTCTCTTTGACTTTCTGCTTCTCAGTTGACTAGCATGCTCTGAATCAATCACCTTCCATTCTCTCAATTTCTACTGCATCTCTCTTAACTCTGAACTGACCATGAACTTTGAACTGAGAACCATGAACTGAGAGCCTTGAACTGAGAACTGTGACCAATTTTGAACTGAATGCTTCCTTTTACATCATCCTAACAACTGGGATTAAAGGCATGTGCCACCACTTCCTTCTGAAGTGGGTTACTTAAAGGTATGTACTAACATTTTTTTTCTACACTGGAGCACCCATGCTGCTGAATTAAAATTTAAATATTCCTCTACATTTAAATAGTCCATAGTTCTTGCATATAGAATTGCCAGTCCAAGTAAGAAAATATTGTTTTAACTATATATCCTTCATTTTACCCATTTTATCAATGAAATCACTTGTATCCTGATATTCTGCCTCAAGGTCTCTCCCATGATAGTCTCCTTTTTACTTTTCTGGTCTCTGAAGTTACTCTGGGATTATATACTGACATATAACAATTTGGAGCTAATGCCATAGACTAGAGATAACATTCAGACAACATTTGTCTTTCTAAGTGTAGTATAATATTTTTTTGGTTTCACCATCTAGTGCCACTTTACTAAACCAGCATGACTCCTATGTCCTAAATATTTGTCTTTATACACACAGACAACTGTATCTTTCACTAATCATCAAAGACACTTCTCTTCACAATAGATAGAGACTATTTACTATCATCAAAAGGAAAAAAAAGTGATTCTTTGGCTCATCAATAGACACACCTACAACAAGATTTCCTCACATAAGACTCAGTGATCATAGCAGAATAGTGGCCAGAAGGATAGTGAGAGCCAGGGGAACAGGAAGTCTGAAATGAAAATGTGCTTCTCAGAAATTACAGAAAATTATTTTCTATGACACCTCAATAATACAACTACATAAATAGGACCTGAGAAAGCACACCAATAAACATGATTACATGGAGGGGATAAATCTCATTCACCCCCAAAATAAATAAAAAAATAAAAGCTTATAGGCAAGCAAGGAATGCTAAGAGCTCAATAGTCTTTTCTAGGGATGAGCCCCTTAATTGTTTATCCAATATCAGTTGGTTTGTTCAGAAACCATACAACAAATAACAGTAAACATACAAAAGGCCACATGCATATATTCAGGTGTGTGCATGTGTGTGTGTGTGTGTGTACATGTATAGTTACAACCACATATGTAACAGTAACAAAGAAAAAGAGACTGTGGTTTGCAGAGGGAGGTGGGGTGCATGGGATGGAAAAAAGCAAAGCAAAGGGGAAAATAATTTACTTTTACAATGTCTTTAAACTTTTTAAAACACAAAACAACAATAAGAACAACCAAAGGTTATACTACATCAGCTATAGACACTCAGTGTTATTTAACTGACCTGTCAGCCTACTGTGCCCAGTGGTCCACTAAAGGTATAACTGTTATGGATGCTATGTAGATAACAGTCATCTCTCTGATTGCATTTGAAGCCTGCTCTACAGAATTCATAGGCCCTACTAGGGAAGCTGTTATTATTGTTTTGCTAAATGGACATGTTGTAACTTTTAAACTGACTTCTGAATGTTTATCCCCATAAATCACACTGATCTGAGCTTTCAACAAAGAAGATTCTCTTTAGAGTTGGCAATGGTTACTGCAGAGACTGGTCAGTACTCACAAATATTGTTGGAGGCTCACTCCTAAATGTTACATCTTTATCATCCATTTCAGGCTTAGTGAAAAGAATGCATGAGACAGGGGAAAGGGAGGAGTATTACGGGGTACAACCTTCCTTGTACGTATGTCATGGGCATTGCACTCCTAAAATCATAACGGCTCTGATTATGTGCTCAAGATTTATTGAGCCCAGTGTACTCTATTATAAATAGAGGGAGAGAATCTTGAGGCACGTCCATTTCCTGGGGAGTTAAAGATTATAATGTGAAGGGATTCATGATGTCTTATACTTCCAGGATGAGGTGACATTCTGTTCGTCGTTGAGGACAACAGAGACATATTTTTTCTTCAGTAATGTAACCTCTGATAAGTTTTCCATGATCCTATAAATAACCCTTTCACCTATGCTCATGTAAATATCACTAATGAAACTCACTGCATCACCTAAAGAGAAAAGAAGTCTGTGCAGGAGAAGGGAGGGGGGGTGTTGTTGAGAAGCAGATTCTGCTTATTATATAATGAAGTTGTTTTTTTACTTTAGCATGTTCTAAAATGCATATCTTAAATTTCTTGCTTTAACCTCTATGTTGAACCTACAGAAATGGATTAAAGAATGATCATACTGTATCCTCTCTCCATTTCACAAGTACTCAGCATTAGCATTGATTTGAGCATTGTTCCTTTTTGTCTCTTTCTTATATCATGTAATTAGCACTGCAATGGTTATCAGTACTAAACAAATGCCTATGGTTCACCTTCCACTGTTTCATAAAAGCACAGTTAAAATATGCTTCATTTATATTTTATTGAGGTTTATAGAAAATTTAAATATGACATAAAGTACACAGGCAGATGTTTACAACCTATATGCATTAGTATGCGATTTTAAATGTAAAACTTGAATATCTATGAATTCTGGTAGTCAGTAGTGAGAGGTTATCCTGAAAGCAATTTACAATAGAGACTGAAAGACAACTTTAAACATCTGAATATAAAGAAGGAAAGATAAATCATTAATTCTATACTTTAGTAAAACATTATTATGTTTTAATCACATTCATTGTGTTTAATTTTGAAAATGATTATTTGTGGAAACAGGGAATGTTCAATATTGAAAAAATATTGAAAAGAAGAGATTCCTAAATACGTTGCATGCATGCAGGTATTAATCCGCAATTTACAATTAATTTTTACCGGTACAAACACGATCTTTTCTCTTAGTTTCTATCAGAAATATTTTTACTTCAAAGCATACTCTTTTGTGTTCAAAATCTGTTAGTGAATTAGAAATTTTTCTGTACTAATCTTTCTGTACTAATCTGTACTAATAAAATTTTATTTTATTACATACTAATTGCGGAATATATAACAGAAATCCACAAAGATAAAGTAAAATTTATTATCGTCCCCTGAATACCAATTGAAACAGAAAATAATCACGATAAGGAATGTTCTACATAACCAATATTTGGCCTTCAAATAATTGTTATTTTATTAAATTCAATGAGAATATGTAAATACATAATTGCTTTTAAAGATTAAAAATTAATTGATAAATTATTATTATCTTAATGAAATTTTACTTCCAGGAATATTCCAAATCTTCTTTTTTATATAAGCTATCATGGATCAGGGACATTTTGAAAAATTCATATTAGAATGGTGTAACTAAAATATAGATATATAGAACACTTAATTCTCTTAAAATGTTTAGAAGTACTTGTATTCTTTCATTTAATTTAGTTGGAAAGGGATATGCACATTATTATAAGTCACACGAGTTTTGACTGTGTGCATCCATTGTGAGATTGACAGGTAAATCTGAGACATAACATAGTATTGGGGAAAAAATTGACTTTGACTAACCAAGTAATAATTCTTTCAATTTTACATCTCCAAATCCACTTCAAACATTTTTAAGGGTACTTGCTTTATATAATTCATTTCATTCCAAAAGGCAACACACTATTTTATCCTTTACATAAAAGACACATTCTATGGTGGAAGGGAGAATAATAGAAATGGTGGAATGACAGCCAATGCTTAGCTATTCTCTGCTGATTTCTCATAAGGAGTCCTTTTCATCTGCTGAACAAGTAGCAATTGTTGGCAAAGTGAGTAGAGCTATTCAACTGTGCCAGCTCCTGCCACCTGCTGCACCTAATTAGGTGTGATTATAAGGTAGTGAAGAGGTGCAAGTTGTCATCGCCACCTGAAATGCTGGTTTGTAGGAATGCCCAGAATTCCAGGGCATTCAACCAACAATGAGGAAAAAATGGCCAGTTGTTAAACAGAGTCTCTGAAGTCATTTATTTAGACAGTGCTTATCAGCTACCTATAGCATCCTGTCAACAAGCAAATTAACTATATTTATCCTAATATCAGAAAACAAATCAACTTGTAAGTTATTTCAAGTGCTATATATGGCTGATTTTTTCCTATGAAATAATTTGTTTATACTAAAAAATAAATTATTCTATTTTGGGTAATAATTTTCTGAAATATTTTACATATTTATTCACATTCCTCAATGATCTACAAAACATGTCTAGTAATGGCAGTTATTGTAGACTTCATGTTTAAGAAGAAAACTACTAATTCATCTAATGTAAAGTAGCAGTCTAGTAAACCAGTAAATCAATTAATTCATGAGCATTATCCAGTGTGACTTATTTATGGCAGTCCTTGAAGATGGTGATACGCCACAAGTGGCAAATTACTTAGGCAGACTTCCAAGCCCTCCCCTCCATATGTGGACTTAATTAATACTTCTAATGCATGAATCAGGGATTGCAAATGCAATATTTAATATAGAAGATGATAATATATAGAATAAATAAGGAGAATTTTACATGAATTCAAGTTTAAGCACTGATTTTTAACCATAGTATTTTAAGAAGTAGAATCCAAATCCTTTTATATTACCAATCAATGTTCTCACTTTTTGAGAGATACTCAGTTGTTAAGGAATGCATGTGTTGAATCTGGAAGGATTATTAATATTATGGCTATACAAGTGACCAGCATAAATATGTGAAGGAAAGTATAAGCAACTCCTTTATATTATGTACAATCAGTAATGATTAACTTTTTAATCCTACATAGTGTTAATCTATCTAGACAATGAAATAAAATCTTTAATTTGTTGGAAGGTATAACTGGCAGAGGAATTTATTCATATTTAGATATTTAACAGGATAAAATGATAATTTATAATGGAGGATATATTGGAAGTGGGAATGAAGGTGAAAAGGAATGAAGGAAGAAAATGATTAAAGAACAAAAGAGATAAACTTCTCACATTAACTATTTCAGCTATGAAAGCTAAAATAATTGCCAGGTTTTCAGTGGTGATACTGTAAAAATAAGGACTGCTCATGAGATTTGATTATACTGAAATTTATTTTCTATTATACTACTACTTGTCTACATGACGGCTTTCTTTTATGACTCACCAATGCGTGGTTATCAGATATTATTGCAGATCAGAAATCATATGAAACATTATCACATATATTTTGGGAATCCCAGAAATAGAGTAAGTAGTTTTAATGATGAAATTTAAAGGCATAATAAGTGGTAACAAAGTTTTATATGCTGACAAGTGAAGAATTGAACATGCAAAAACAGTTCTGCAGATAAATTTTCTTTATAAATATTTTAATATTTTTAAATTTAGTAAGAATGATATTTTTCTCTTATAATAGTACACCATGAAATTATATAAATTGAAAAAATATACAGAAATAGAAATAGCTAATAAGAAAAAATACTAATTTTATTATCACACAAGACCTTTTGTATATTGAGCTCTCAATCTGGCACTGGCTTCCTGATATGAATATGTACATTCACTTATGTAATTGGGCTTATCAATACAATTTGAAATCTACAACTTTTTAAAGACAATATTCCTTTATTTTGTGCCCCTTCGCAGCTTATGAAATCTTTTTCTTCAATCACCTGTATCCCAAAATTTTGATTATTGTTTTCTTCCTTCCAAAAACTATGTTTGGGTGTAAGCTACCTTTAAATATTAATATTGTAGCTTACTTTCTTAGGCTTCCGTTTCCTCTAAAATAAAACAGAAATTTATTATGTTCCTCACTGCATCATATTTGATGTTTAGATTTGTGTAATTACTTTAATTGAGTTTGTGAAATTAAGAATTAATGAGTTAATTAAGAAATTAAGAGTTAATGAAATTAATAATCATACTGTCACTTTTGTCTACATTAACTGCTTGCAGAAACCTGGAGAGTTACAGAAGAAAATACTTTAAACTTTGTGTGGCTGGAGAGATGGCTCTCCAGAACTCAGCACTACATATTTTTTTCAGTATTTCACTGATACCGAAGTATCTTAAGGATCTTAGAAATCAAGCTATTGCAAGGATGGCTGGGAAGCAGCCTTTCTACCTTAGTTGGAAAGCAGTGATAATGAAAGTACAGGGTCACTAGCATGTTTAAAGGGCCCTTGATAATGTTCACAATGTTGTTACTTAAAAATATGATCACATAAACAAAAAAAAATGTGAAAACACCTAGAAACTCAGTGTGCTTCACGATCCAGAACACTCACTCATGTGAGATGTACCATACGCTTGTGTGTGTGTTTTCTGCCTAACATTTTGCTTTTCTCTGTTACCTATTTACTTCTCTTTTTCTTTCTTTCTTTCTTTCTTTCTTTCTTTCTTTCTTTCTTTCTTTCTTTCTTTCTTTCTTTCTTTCTTTCTTTTCTTTCTTTCTTTCTTTCTTTTCTTTCTTTCTTCCCTTCTTTCCTTCTTTCTCCCTTCCTCTCCCTCTTCTTCTCCTCCTTTTTCTTCCCCTTCTCCTCCTTCTTCTTCAGAAAAAAAAAAAATCTTCAAAATACTTAACAAATAATTAACAACTTAACTTAGGCATTGAATTTGGGCAGGAACTGAGATCAAATTTATCACAAAAATAATAGAAGTTTCAGAAGACAATAATGTCCTCTGAGAAAAGCAATGTGGCATAAAGAGAGGAGAGATCCCTTTTTCCCTAAAGGAACTAGAAAATCTGTTAGCATCAGGGAGTGAGGGTAGCTCCCCAGATTATTTAGAAGACTTCCTCTTTTTGAGGTCAGTTATTTTGGGAAGAAAATATCAGAGCTAAAAATTTAAATCTTGTGTGCATTTAAATCTATACATTATGCTTTTGTAAAAATAGTTTATTTAATGAAAATGGACTGCAAAGATCCTGATTTACCCCACACTGAATGTAAATTACAATCCTTACAGAAGACATGTTTTGCTCTGTCTGATGTAGATCCTAGATGAAGAAGCTCCAATTTCCCTATACTCACAGTTTCCTCAAAGTTTGATGAAATTTAGACATTTCTAAAATAGCCAGGAACTAAGTTATACATGCATTACATTGCTTTTAAAATACATTTCTAAATGGAGTCATATATTGATGTACTCTGAATCTTGCTTCTTTACCCAATATTATATCTGTAGCATTCTTGCATGCTTTTATATGTAACAACCATTGATATTTCTCTTTTGTTGTATTATTTTTCCACTCTATTAAGATGCCCTGTCACATTTAAGTAGTAAATTAAGGAAAAATTTTTGCAATAATTAATTTGTGATTTTATTTATCATATGAGTTAGTCTCCAAAAGCAGTCAAAATAAATGTCAGTGGATTATAAATAATAAAATTTATTTTTCACAGGCTGGAAACTCAAATCCTATATGATAATATTAGTAGTTTGGCTTGACTTAACATGTCTGTTCTTTATTTGCAACCTCTCCCTCCATTTCCATGTGTCCTCTGATGGTATCTTTGATGACTCCCTTCCAATCAGGATGCCAGTCATTTGGGATTTCCTAAGACAATATCCTATGTTTTAATTTACATTAACTACATTTTCAAGGATCTTAACTATAAATGTTGTCTCATTTAAGGTTCATTTTCAAAATTTTTGTGTGGGACAACTCATTCATAGTTCATCACAATATCTTCTGATGTTGTAACTTAATTATCATTTTCTGAAACATTTAAAACATTTATAAACCACATTATATGATATTTATGTTTCCCTATTTTTTTTCTAATGCAATTATTTCAAATATTTTTAGATGTCTTACCCTAATTTGCTACTTGATTTTCGTTGAATATTAGCATGCGGATGTATGAATGTACCACAGCTGTACACTTGTCATTAGATTTTGGTTGAACAACTAAAGAAATGGTTCCCTGCTCTCTGACTCTGTCAACAACTAATAGTTCAATAGTGAATTATAAGAACCTTGATCCATAATACTATCATAAATGATCAAAACCACCTTCAATTTTCTCAAGTTTTTTTGAGACAGGATGTCTCAGTGCTGACTCAGCTAGAGTAGTTGACTAGGGAGCCCAGGCATCTTTCTATGCTTGCCTCCTCAGCACTGGTGTTACTAGTGCAAAATGCTGTTCTTGCATTTAAGTGGGAGCTGGGAATAGAACTCAGGCCGTAATTTTGTGTGGTAAGTACTTATTTTATCAAATGATAGATCTCTTCAGGCTTCCACATTTCCGTGCTTGCATTCATTAAAATGTTTCCACACATTACATTTTGATCACGTTTTCCTCCTCCTCTACCTCTTCCAGGATGCCCCTAATTTCCAGCTCAAACATTCCCCCCTCCCTCTCTCTTCTCTCTATTGTTATCACTTTCTCCCATTCTCTCTCTCTCTTTCCCTCTCACTCTCAGATAAAAGCAAATGGATATCAAAACAAACTAACAGCAAAGCAATTAAACTAAAATGGCCAAATAAAGCAAGTGAGAGAAAAAGTCCAGGAATGAATCAAATCATGGAGTGTGTTTTGTATTGGCCATCCACTCCTGGATGTGGGGCCTGCAATCGAGTGTAGTTGATATTCTCAGTGGATGAGACACTGAATCTCTAACAAAATTATAATCACAATGTTCTTCTTTGTATCCTTTATTTCATTACTAGCTTCACCTCTTACCAAAAATAAAACTAAAAATAAATAAATAGTATAAACACTAATGCACAGTCTTTTATAAAATTCACAATATATTGCTTCATTTTTAGTGAAAATATATAGCCTTGAACAAGTTTGGAATGCATAGTATACAGTTGCAATGGTATATGAGGTTGACAAGACATTTTAAAAGGCTTTGTCATTTTTTATTTTCACAGGTAATATGAATGAGAACCCTGATTTTTTCACTTCATTGCTACCAATTTCTATGGTCCAAACATTCTCTTTTCACCATTTTTAAGGTTGTATTAGCATTTGGAATGATAAAAATTTGAACTCCACAAATGACTGTGGCTCCACTACTCTCAACTGCACCCCAATTTTATATTTCAAAACTAGAACTTAAAGGAGTTTCACAAAGTACACTGGGTCACAGTTTATCTAAGTTTGGGATAAAAGTGTCACTTCCTACTCCATATGTCCAATGGAAGACAGCATGAGAAAGGAAAAAATTAAAATTACACAGAGCATCTGATTTCTTTATATACAATGGCTGTTGTGCTTTGAAAACTTACCAGATGTGGTAAAGGCAGGCAACCATAAAAATTGGAAAATTATCTTTTAAAAGAATATTAGGGCTCTACGTCCATCAATTACCTCACAGCTCAGGGAATCTGACAGAAGAGGAAAGCAGAAAGAGTGTAAAAGCTAGAGGAGATGGAGAATACCAGGAGATCAAGTCCCTAGAAATGGACTGAGCAAACCTTATATAAACTCACAAGAATCTGAAGCAGCAAGCACTGTACTTGCATGAATCTGTACCAGTTCCTCTACATATATATTATTGCTTTCAGTTTAGTATTTTTATGGGACTCCTGAATGGTTGAGTGAGCGGGTCTCTCTGATTCTTTTCCTCCTATTGGGCTCTATTCCTTCTGATAATTTGACTTGTCCAATTTCAATGGGGTGATTTTTGTTTTATCTTATTATATCTTAGTTTATTATGCTTTGTTGTTACCTCTTAGAAGCCTATTCTTGTTTAATGAGAGACAGAAAGGAGGTGGATCAGGATGGGAAGCTATGTGTAGAGGATCTTGGAGGAGTAGAGGGGGAGTGACTATAATCAAGATATGTTGTATGAGAAAAGAATCTATCAAGAAATAAGAAAAATAAATTTAAAAAATGGTGAGATCAAAAGAGGTCTCCAAATATTGAAAATATTACAGGATGACTTCAAATTTTCCAAATAGTGTGTTTCAATTAGTTTCAACCAATTCTTATGATTCAGAGAAAATAATCTGAGGAAATATCTAATAAACTAATTTGGGACCCAGAGAAATGAAAAGAAAACATATACAGCAAAAACAGATGACTTTGCTTTTATAATATTTTTTGAAATAATATTATGATTATCAGTTTGCACTATTTTACAAAATAACGTAAATGGACATAAGTGTAATTTAGAGAAACAAACCACATAGAGATAAGGCAGGACTGTCAATAGCCTGCTATTTTGGAGGTATGACATTTTATAATTAGGTTCTAAGTTGGAACTGAATGAATTACTTTAGTACTTTGAGCAATGCAATAATATTCATTTAGATGAAGTCATTCTCATAATATCTACCTTCACCCAGGGTTTTCAGTAAGGACAGTGAACATGTATAGCTCCCATTGTTTTCCATTTATTTTATATCCAACTTTGAAAATTCACCTAACCTAATTAAAATCAACCTCCATGGGTCAAGATTACTATCAATTTTACTGTAGAAAAATTTTGAAGAACTCCATGGTATAATTTAGTAAGTAGATTAAAATAAAATAAAGCATATCACTTACAGTTTATCCTTGACTAGATTAAAGCAGAAACTCTAGGAAGGTGGACATTTTCACATGTTGGTAGCTGCTCTATTGCCAATATCTGGAACAGATTTCGTTTTTAAACTAAACTTGCATTTAGTAGAAAAATTTATAGTATTATAATGAATATAGACTGAATATTTGGCAAGTTTCCATATGAAACTTACCAGAGATATGGCTGACAATAAAGATCAACTGATGAACTTTTTTTTCCCTAATGAAAAGCACTAACCTCAATTCTTCATTAAATCTTTTCAATATATTCATAATTTGGGAAGGATAGATTTAATTAGATACTAGACTTAGGTAAAATGAGCAAGATATACAAATAATAGCTTACAAGTCATTTAAAATTTACTGTTCCTCAGCACTATGGAACAGTGAAAGAACACTTAGATACATCTCCTCGGGCACATTGAGTCTTATCAGAAAATCATGAATGCAATTACAAGACATTAGTAGAGACTTTGGAGAGTAAACTTTAATTGACCATTACAGAAATGCTGACTACATAGGTAGTACTAACTACATGTATCCATAGATTTTTATTAGGCAATTGAAAGTAAAATGGGCAGTGAAACGGCTGATGAATGTTACAGGCATGGTGAAATGTTCTTAAGACTAGTTCACATTATATTTATACCAAGTATGAAAGAGAAAAAGGTTTTAATACCTAACCTGTTATTTTACTCAAAGAAATAGTAAAGATTTATCAGTTAAGTTCCTCAATTAATATCTATTACAGGAAGGAACTGTGTTCATAACCCTAGCTAGCACATATGTAAAAAAGGCAAACATGGTGGAAAATACAGATAATTCCCCAGAAGACAAAAATAAGTGGATCCCTGGTGCTCTTTATATTAATATATATTCATTACATTTAATACGCAGTCTTTATTACACATTATATAATAAAATACTTCATTAATTTAGGCAATTTCTATGTTATAGACTCCCATAAAGATCATTTTTATATTAGTTCAATTTATACAGCAAATAAATCCCCCAGAAGAATAACATGATTTAAAAAATAGAGTGAAAAAAATCCACTAACAGTTTGTATGTACTTCTCTAACATTTTCTATGTCCCGTCGAAAACCTGTAGTGTCCACTTGAAAGACAGTTCCAAGTAAATAGCTGCCATTTTACTTTTCCAGATTATAATCTGACCTTGAAGATCAAATAAATATTATTTTAATTATATATTATTTTAAATCTTTTTATTTCTGAGGGCAAGCGTTGCACTTACCAAGGGTATATTCCTCGTGTTCTCTCAGAGTGTAACTTACGCATATCATCACATATTATTCCTACAGTTTTTCCAGAGTAAGGCTCTTTTGCACTCCACTCTGACGCATCCTTATCCTCATTCCAGTTCCTAACTTGAGCAACACATAGACTTTATCCTTTCTACTTTAATTTCTTCTGCATAATGTTCCTAAACCATATCTGTTAGATCGAAAACTTCCAGATCCCCCAGTGTTGATTACTTTGCATATTATAATTCAAGTTTGTGTCTTGATATTCTGCGGCTACGACAGGTTCAGGTCTGTATGCATTGTCTTTTATGATACACTATTAAAGGAGCCACTGTGAACACCTGATTACATACAACCCTCTTTTACCTACATTTTGATTACCATACAAACACGAAGGAATTTAAGCTACAAGAAGAATATACAAAAGTATATTTTAGCAGTGAAAGCAGGTAAAATATACACATTTGGTAAATCATCTGGACTACAATTTTGAACTGATTTCAAAAGCAGAGTATAGCTGCCAAGATGGCTCACTTAGTGGGTGCTATGAGTAAAGTGTGCGTCCCTGTGTTCTCATTCCTGTGCCCATAGAAAAGTACAGTGTTGCCAAAACAGGGAACTCAGGGTTTAGTAAGAAAGTGATTGAAGAAAACATCCCTTCCACACACGTGTGTATGTTACTAATTTGATCTCATTGTATTTTTGTCTCTTGCCTTACTTCTCATTTATATTCAACGTTGTACTTATTTTTTCATACGTTTTACAAAAAGTAGTGTTCTGTGAAGAACAGCAAGCACATACTTAAACTTCACATTATGTCTCTCCCTTGAGGAAGGAAATCTGTGAGGCTTTCTTCTGCTTTGTCTCCCCAAATCTTCTTAAGGAAGGGAAATACTAGCAATCATTTCAGTGGTGTAAATAACTCTGCATATTATGTGGTGATGCTTAAGCAATATAATTTTTGTACTTACTTTGCATTTTCCTCTGTCAAATCAAGTAAACTACAAAAAGACACTCTTCTAAAATAACATGTCTCAGAAATGCTATCATTTTCCTAATAATAACAATAATAATAAAGTGTATTGCTTCTAAATCTAAACACTAACCAAAATTGGCTACCTTTTCAGCCTTTTCTTTTACAAATAGAAGTTTATACTATGTAGAAATGGTTATCTCCTTCTCTTGTTTAAAATAAAAACACATGCAAAACGCACACTCATTCTAACCCATCACAGCTGTGAAAGCCAGTGCTTGCTCTAAAACTTTACAATGAGGACTTCATCAAGATTCTTTCTATAATTTGTTATTCCTTTTTAATTCTAATTTTATATTTCTTTCCCTTTTGAAAATCTATGATATTCCTTTTATAAAATTTTTATTTCAGGGCATTTAAAGAAGAACTTGAGTGATTTTTCTCGAGGCAAGAGCCTTGTGAAAGACTCACCATAAAGGGACTCGATAGTCTAATTAGGAACAGATGAATTCCCTAGTCACTTGTAATATGTATTCATCAATTTCTGGAACACTTTTCAGTTTGCTTCCAAACAGTGATCAACATGTTGGTGATTGAGTGAGGCTGTGAAGCTAAAACTGTCACTGAGCACTCTGGTTTTCTGAGGTTATAACTTACAAATAAGCCATGACAGATATCAGGGAGCATTAATATTGAAATGAAATAGAGTATAAATCAAATGTGTACTACTTGAAAAATGGGAGTGTGTGTGTGTTTGTTAATCATATATTATTTAATTAAAGGAGACACTTAAAATGTGTTTTATATATTTTATCAATAAACTATTTTCTATTAAGAACAATGCAATTCATTCGATTCGTGATTAATATGTTTCTGACATGCAGTCACATTTTTCCCATAGTACTTAAGGAAAGAAGAGAAAAATCTGTTACAAGATTGCATAGTTATCCTAATCTAGTCAACTCTCTCAGTGAGTAGCTTTAAATTAGTTATCTTTAATATATCTTTAAACACGTTAATAACAGACCCTGTTAATGCTTGACTCATACAAAAAAAAAACATAATTATTTTTATTTAAGAAGTCTTCACATCAGTGAGTATGTTTACTGAATGATTATGGTAAAATAATGAATCAGAAGTCATGTGTAAACATGAATGTTATGGAAAAATAATTTTAATAATCACAATTTTGAAGTTAGGAAATGTTGAGAGAGCTAAACTTTTGTTTAGTACTATAGATATAAGCTGTTACTACACTCAAATCTATGTACTTTCTTTTAGTAAGTGTTCCCCATTAATTGAGCTCAAGATTTTGCAACACAGAAAAAGATTTTTCCAGACTCCTAGTAGACCTAGAGTTTGGTAGATTAGTTTACTGGAAAATAACCACCTTAACTCAGTGTAAATTTCAAGCTTTTTTTAAACTCTGACAAAATGGGAAATAAGGCAACTTTGGGTAGAAACATGTGAGGACTAGGGGATTCTTGGCACTAACCCAGCAAGCTGTCATGAGCCCTTGGAAATCTGGTAGTTGATATACACAGAATCACTAAACCCCTAGGCCTCAGTAAAGCTGGAAAATATCTCATTACTTTTCTTATGCCTTTAAAGTAGAGCTGGAGCTTAAAACAAATGGCTATTTAGATATTCTATGTTCTTTTATTTGTTCTTCAAGAATTTCCTTTATGAATACAATATATTTATCCATATTCACATCCACCAGAGTCCAACTTTTTCCTAGAATTTCTTACTCATAACCCACTTCAACGTTTTAAATTTTACCTCAGTGTGTCCAGTTAGAGCTGTTCTGGACATGGATGTAGGGCCATGCACTGGACCATACCCATCCTGTAGGAGGTCAGAGACGTGAAGAAAAATCATTCTCTTGTCTTCAACAACATTAACTGCCAATAAATAGTGCCTCCGCTCAGTTAGGTCTCAAGTGCCTTCCACATTATGCTATCATGCTGACAAGCTTAATCTTGTGCAGATCTTGTTCAGGCAGCCACAGTTGCTCAGAGTTCTTTCTGGCAATAGCTCTGCCATGTTCAAAAGACACTGATTTGCAGTATTTCTCTGGCTCTGAAAGCCTTTTCATCCTGTTTTTGATGTTCCCTAAGTCTTGGGGTTAGAGAAGTAGGTAGTCATTCAGGGTTGAGCAATCCACAGTGACTTTTCTCTGCACTTTGGTCAGTTGTTAAGTCTCTCTTTTAACTATCAGCCACTGACATAGGAAGCTTCTATACTGAGGAACAGGAATCACATTGTACAAAGTTAAATATTTATAAGTGAATTTAGTGTTATATCCATTTAGAAACGAAAGAGAAGATTCTCCCCTAAGGCAGCTAATTTCTGTCTACAAAGGTTCTTAGTTGGGATGACAGTTCCAAGCTGATTTGCCACTTGTTCAGTGGGAGTTAAATCCAATCAGAAAGCTGTCAGCTAACTCTAAACAATTCCTGCAACTATTGCATTAGTTTTAATAGGAATTTTATTTGGTATCATCTCCAGCCTTAAAGAAGAAACACTAAAAATGAAAGAAAAATAAGTTTAAAGTAAACGAACTTTATAATATCAGATCTAGACATACATTTCTTAAATAACTAACATGTCCAGGCAAAAGTTAAACAGACACTTACCAAACTTAAGACAGCAAAACAGGCATGCATGTTAATAAAGTATAGGTTACACACACACACCCCTTTTTTTTTTACAACCCGGCAGACATTTTTGGTTAAAGTGAAGAGTCATTTTTTAATGTGAATAGGGGCATATGTGTAGAGGTCAGAGGACCACTTTTAGGAGTTGTAATACAAACTAAAGCAGAGACTGAAAATGCAAAACCAACAAAAAAGGAAAATTGGTAGAAACACCTGTGAGGATAAAGCATTCACAGCAGCCAACAAGTCACACATCTCTTTCTTTTATTTTAACAGAATAAAATATGATTGGAATATGCTAGATGAATGAAATCTATCTTCAATAATAAATATTTTGTCCAGAGAACTGGTAAGAATAACAGTGAAAGCACATGTCATGGTACAAAGCTAAAGGCCCCTCTATTCCTTTGACTATTTTGCACATCTAAGCATGCATGATGCAGCTGAGCACATCTTTTGGTAGCCATAAGATAACAAGGAATTTTTCAACATTTTTAGAATATATCTTCATCATAGTCATTATAAATTTACATGTAAAAGAAAACAAACTATAATAATCAAACAGATTCTTTCTCTTTATAACCCTAGATCTAAGTGCAAAAATCAATCGTAGGTAGAAAGCATCACAAGATATAGCAATGTCCTTAGAATAGAATCAAATCCATAGTAGACACACTAGATTAAAGAAACATCAGTTTCTACAATAGTACTCCATTGGAAAGGAATTAGATCACTAACAGAGAGTTCACCCAAGTAAACCCCCTGTTTTCATTTTCATTTGGTTGACTTTAAAAACCACTATATTCGGAGGATATGCATTCAGACAATATATTAGTCTTTGGTCCAGATGATGCATGTTGCATGAAAGCTATACTGGTATTTGCTTCCTAATTTATTTCACAGACTTGAAAGTCACTTTTCTTTATTAACTAATAGGATCTTGGAAAATTTCTGCACTCCAAATGACAAAGTTCTTCAGACAAAGTTGTAGTCTACAGAATAAGAAATGATTTTTACCAATTACATATCTGATAGATGGCTAATATCTACAATATATGAAGATCTTTTACAAGATTGACATCAAGTAACCAAATAACCCAATTAAAATGGGTTTCAGATCTAAACAAATAATCTCAAAATCAGAAAATGAAATGGATGAGAAACACTTAAATGTTCAACATCCTTAGCCATCAGGGAGATGCAAATCAAAACTATTTTGAGATTTCATCGTACACCTGTCAGAATGGCTAAGATCAATAACACAAATAATAGTTCACACTGGCAAGGATGCACAGTAAGGAGCGCTCATTCATTGCTGGTAGAACTTCAAATTTGTACAGCCACTATGGATATTACTTTGGTGGTTCCTCAGGAAGACAGGAGTTAATTTACCTCAAGATCTAGCTATAATACTCTTGGGAATATACACAAGGGACACTTCATCCTACTACCGAGATATTTGCTCAATCATGTATTGCTGCTCTATTTCTAATAGCCAGAAACTTGAAACAGTCTAGATGTCTGTCAATAGATGAATGAATAAAAAATAAACAAATAAACATGTGGCACAACACAAAGGCGTGTTACTGGGGTGTTAAAAAATGAAATCTTTTAATTTACATGTAGAAGGATAGAATTAGAAAAATATCCTGAGTGAAGTAACTCAGACACAGAAAGATAAATATGGAATATATTCCCTTATTTATGGAAGTAAGCTGTTACATCAATGATAAGCAATCTAAAATCTGTATTACCACAGAGGTTAAGTAGAGAGTGAGGGAGTAAGCTAGAATGGCTTGATATACTTAAGGAAAATTAGAATATTGTTTCAGATCGAGTGGGGTAGGTGTTAAAATCAGAGGGTATAATGGGAAGTAGGAGGGGAGAAGAGATGAGAGAGGGATTACTTAAGTATCATAGAGGGGTCCTGCGGAAACCTAATACAAACGTAATGGAAGCTTCCTAAAATATATACATATATGAAGGTGATCTTATTGAAATTCTCAGAATCCAAAATGGGCATTTCTCATGACTAATAAATATTTCCAGTATCAGCAATGGCTTGAATCTAAGCAAGTTCTTAGTCAAAGCAGTCGTATGGTAACTCCCAAAGATCCCAGGCTATTCATAAGGCTATGGGTTGCTCTCATTCATGGTCTTGCCTTTCAGTAGTCTTCGGTTGGATACTATGTGTGCACTTATTTATTGGTAGAATTGTAGGAATGTTCACAATATTCCTGGCTGCAATTTCTTTGTTGTACCTATATGTAAAATCAATGTATGTACTAAGTCTCAGATTATCATAACGACTAATTGTAATCTTAAACTGTATTTTTTCTCATTTAGTCTCACCAATTTAAAAATGGGCACTTGTTTAAATAAAAAAAATCAATCTTAACATTAAAGTGCAGCTCTGTGTGTGTGTGTGTGTGTGTTTGTGTGTGTGTGTGTGTATGTGTTTGCTTCTACTTTAAGTCCTAGAACTAGATAGGAAGATATAGGAGGACTCAGATGATTTTTTTTAGATTAATCTAGGTACATCATGAATTCTCGGCCAACATGAACTAGAATAAAATCTTCACTCACAAAATGTAATGCAATTTATTTTAATATATGCATAATTCCACATGATTGCTTCATTCTATAATTTTCCTTTTATTTTATTTTTTAAAAAATAGTAATTTGTGAAATTTTCTAAACTTGATCTCTCTAAAAGAAAATTTGTTTTCTTCTTAAACACATTCCTAATAAGTAATTTTCGAAATAATTTTCATATATTTTTCTCAGTAACAAGTACTACATACAAAGTTACTGAATTTTTCTGATCTTAAAATCGAGTGAATTTTTGCTGCCTTTTAAGAAATTTTAGAATTTTAAGAAATATTAAGAGATAAGTATTTTATAAAAAACAGTGGATTTTATATTAAATCATTACAAGTACAGATATAAGAAAATGTTACATACATACACTATATATATATGTGTGTGTGTGTGTGCGCGCACATGCGCACGTGTGCACGTGTGGATGTGTGTGTGGGTGTAGGGTGTGTGTGTTTATGTATAATATTTTCAGTTTGAGGTAAAGTATATATTTTCGACACCTTAATATACTTACAATTTCTTCTTTCCCTTTCCTCCCTCAAAACTCTGCTATTTACTCCTCCTTGCTATCTTCAAATTCATGGCCTCTTTTCCTCATTAACTCTTGTTGCATTTTAAGTCAGCCATTTCAAAATGATAAGTGCAAGCACTCTTCCCCACGGCCTTAAATTTCTTTCTACTGATAATTAGTAATACCCAGAATGCATTCAGTTTTGATTAAATATAAATTTTATATGATTAGAAATCAGTGTATATGAAAACTGGATTCCATTACACCACAGTGCTATGGCAACCTTCCTTTCCTAACATTCTTTCTAAAGTGTGAAGGAAAACAGCTTGTCACACTTAGGAGATGACAATCATCCTTAAGCGAGCCTACCCGCGGTGGCTTTCACAGTTGTGTTTAACAGATTCCCTTCTGCAAAGTCTACTTTTTAAACAGGTTTTGATATAGAAGTGAAGCTAAAATAAATCATCCGCATGCTTTTTCCTTCTTTCCGCATATGTTAGAGATGAGTGAAAAGACATTTTTTTCAAAGTGATAAACAGCTTCTTTTTAAAAAAAAAAAAGTCTAAAGATTCATGTGCCTCTCAGCTATCATATATCTATGGATAAAATGAGCTATCAATTAAAATATTCTTCATAAAATTATTTCCCTATGATCCTGAAATACAAACATTTACATTTTTTTCATTAAAATTTAGTGTTAGTGTTTTTTTTAAATCTTTTTCTCTTTTCTCTCCCATCTCTTTTCTTCTCTATTTATATTATAAAGTTTAATTTATTAGTTATAAAATCCTTGTTTCAAAAATTCTCATATTGTTTCATACTTATATAATTTTATGTAGCTAGGGCACAATATTTAATAAAGTAAGAATACATTGCCAGTCCTCTGAAATCTAAAATGAAGGCAGTTTATTTCATGGTCATTATGTGATTCAGAGACAATTCATAATGACAATTTTAAAACGTAGGTCTCTGATTCTAAATATTACCTTAAAATATGTACTTTTTCATTTTCATTTCATTTGAAATTTTCATTTCATTTTGTTGTACTTCCTTCAAACATAATGTAATGGACAGTATTTTAATTATATATGTTAACTAAGTTGGTTGCATTTTTATACAACCCCAAAGAGTGAAAACAAACATTTAAGTGGCATTATATACACTCAATAGGTTATATTTAGGAATATATGCAAGTGCATACCATAACCCTTAGAAAAAATAAAAAGCCATGATTTTGAAAGAGAGTACAGAGAGGTATATGGGAGGGTTCAGAAGGAGCAAAGTAAAGGAAGAAATATAATTATGCTGTATCTCAAAAATAATAAAAAAGAAAGACTAAGTTCCTACCTTCACCCACTGTGTTCCAAATCATCTACAAGGTTCATGCACAATAGTTGTTATAGTTCTAAGAGCTGCAAAATTGAGAGGAGAGAAGGCTCGGCGATTAAGAGAAGTGGCTGTTTTCTTCAGAGGACCCGAGTTCAACTCCCTGCACCCCCATGGTGATTCAAAACTGTAACTTCCGTTCCAAGGAATCTGATAGCCCCTCTGGCCTCTATGTTCAGTACAGGCACATGATTCACAGGCATACACGCAGTGCAAATAACCATATACAAAACTCTTAATATAAATAAATGGTTTAAAAGTTACAAAAAGAGTTGTAAGATGCAACCTTTTTGAGAAGTGCTTAAACAAAGCCTAAATCAAAAATGAAAGCTATTAGACATATGTAAAATTCCTGATGCTAGCATGTTCAATATCAGGTAAAACCCAACTCATTGCCTCTGTGAAGTAATTCATACTAACAACCTGTTTCCCATAGTCCTTATTATATTATGTAATATATTCACAGATTACTCTAAAATAATAAGTCATGTTTAAAGACAGCTAAACAGAGTCTAAAAAGACAAAATCATTATTAAAGCCAGAATGAGGCATGACATGGTTGTTGGAATTATCATATGAGAACTTAAAGAAACTGTGATTAAAAATTGTGAAAGGCTCTAAGAGAAAATAAAGAATATGTGAAATAATGGAAGGATACTGTAAACAGATAAAAGTTTAAGAAGGCATTAAAAAGTATTGCCAGAGTTTAAAGAAAGCATAGATTATTAAAAATACCTGAGAGGAGTACAACAGTAAATGTTAACTTGCAGAGGAAAGACACAAACATCATCAAATAGCTTTACAAACTTTAATTTAATGTTGCCTGTCTATACATGTGTATAGGGCAGACCACTTGGGATCACATAACCTACCAGGTTGCTCCTATTCTCAGCATCCATTGATTTTCTGTATCCTTTCATTTATGGCTGGAAACTTCTGAAATTTCTGAAATCTATATTGACATGTCAGCTGGGGTTGTCAGTAGGCAAGTCTTATTTAGTCACCATATTGTCAAGATTGTGTTGTTGCAGCTTCCCTGTCGTGTATTAAAGACCCAATCTAGCAGCAAGACACCCAGACCCTGTGTCTTTTACAATCGTTCTTTCCCTCTTGGCAATATTCCATAAGCCTTATGTACAGGGTTTGTATATTATTTATGTGGATTGTCATCATAATATTTTTTCCTCCATTTGTTTTTTTGAGGCAAGGTTTCTCTGTTATAACTCTGGCTGTCCTGGAGCTCACTCTGTAGATGCAGCTGGCCTCAAACTTACAGAGATCCGCCTGCTTCTCTCTCCTGAGTGGTGGGATTAAAGGCCTGTACCACCACTGCCTGGCTATAGTAATGCTTTTTAACTAAAGGTAGGAGACAGTTGTTAACTAAAAAAGTTGAATTCAAACAGATGGACAAAACAAAACCTAAAATTATTGTAAAATATGATTGCATCTATCAGGACATCTCACAGCTAAGATAATGAGAATATATTTACTAAGTATTATCCAAATTCACTTGTAAAGTAAAAATAAATGAGTGGGATAGAACCTTGCACTTGAGATTATATTCATAACTCTAAATTTACTAAGTTAAATGCTTAATTAAAATAATAAAACATTCACATTACATATGTTACTATGTGCAATCTTCCTACACTTTAGGAAATTAAAGGCACACCAGTAACTTACTGTGAAAACAACATGGTTTCTCATGATTTTTCTGGCTTAATCCTCTACATCTTAAATAGGCAAACTTCAAGTTATGTAGATAATTCAGTAATATGTATCTATTTATATACTTAGATAAAATATATAAAGGAAATTCATTCTCTTTCTAAACTCATTTCTGTAGAGTAACATTTCAGTTTTAATACAGCAACACTGGCTGCTTTGGCAAAAGATTGCATTGAAAGGCCTGTGTGATAGCTAAGAAGGGATCACATCCAAAGGCCTGTATGAAGGGATCACATTCAGAGGCCAGTGTGATCTGGATGGAATCCATAAAGAATGTTAACAGAATAAACCTGTCCTCTGTTTGTGCTAATGCTAGGTGAAAGGGGTTTCTGTAGTTAAGAAAATGTTTTACACTCCTTTAATCCCAACTCAGAAGGGAATGGTGGCACAGGTTGTCCTAGTGTGCTGATGTATGGCTCACTAAGAGAGACAAGGAAGCATATTAATTGGTCAAGCTCTGCCAGACCTCAGCAGAGGGAAACACCACCCTGGCAAGCACAATATTGGAAAGTGGAACATGAGTGTCTGAGCTCAAGTGTTTTTATTTATTCAGAATTCCTCAGGTGTTCTACTGATAGCACATGCAGATCATGTGCAATCAAGCATACTTCACATAAATTCAACAACTTCAAGCAAAACAAAAAGCCAAGACCCAGGCAACTCCTCACCCAACAGTGCATAAAACAATTATTTTATACATAACTAAAAATAAACTTCTACAACAAGATTTTAATCCAAGTTCAATAGAGAGAAACAGGGAGTAGAAGCAGAGTGTGGAACCAAAGACAGGAAGCAGAACTCAGAAAGAGGTGGAAGTAGACAAGAAGCAGTGAGAGCTCAGAAAATAGATGCAGTGAAGAAGCAGAAGTAGAGAGCACAGAGAGAAGCAAGATAGATGCAGAGGTGGAAACATAGCAGAGAGTTAATTTAGTCAGGCAGTTTGAGTACAGTCAGCTCACAGTTCAGACAGGAGAAGTTGAAAAGAGCAGAGCCAGTTCAGAAAAAGAGAGAGAAAGCAGAGCTTCAGAAGCAGACAATTAACAATTTACAATTTGGAGTCCACAGCTCAGAGTGAAATAGATGGTTTGTAAGACAGCCAGTCAGAGTGAACCCAGTCAGGAGTAAATCTATGAGGCTAAAGGCTTCTAGGTCTAGGTTTAAGATTAGATTGTACACAGGCTGAAACACTCTAGTACCAGGAGATTGAATTAGCAAAGAATAAATTTTCCTCTGCCATGAACACATGAGAATATTAATAAATCTGCACTTGAATCAATGATTAAATGTTTCTCAATTCTGAATGATCTTACTGAATGATACAACAAAATGATAAAGAGTTTGTCCTATTATCCCTAAGCACTGGCAATCAGATGCTGAGTACCTTTCTAAGGGAACACTGTCCCCACATGGGAAAGACTGGGAACACACTCATTTGTGTTTGTGAAGATAACTTTATTTTCTCTTTACACAATGCACAATGAGGTCATAGAGCACTACACAATTCTATAGAATCCCCGTTTATTCCTTAAATGCCATTAATCTACTTTCCAGTGTTCTTCTATGTTTTTGATATCTCACACACATTCCTAAATACCAAAGGGGAGTTCTTTCTCGTAAGAACAATTAGTGTTTAATCAATTCACATATTGGATATAATTAGCTGATCAGTAGCAGAAATTAAATGAAATATGTATTATATCAAAACATTTCTCACCTTTGAATCTCTATTAAGACAAATATTAACACGTCATGTGACCATTACCATCATGTGTAGAATTTTTCATGCCCCTTGGAGATTCTACCAGAGTGCACACCCTGTTACATTCTTTATCAGGTAAGACTGTAGTAGGAGCTTCTTTTTACATATACTGGAAAAAGCAAAAATACATAATTTATATTACTAATTGAAAATGCTAAAATGTTGAAAACTGTTGAAAAATCACTGAGATATCATAGGTTATGTCCACATGAAGTAGCTACCTCCTATTAATCATTTTGCAGAAGTAAATCACCTTGGTAATTAGAAGTCCAAAGATGATGACTGTACTAATAAAATTAACTTATTTCTCAAACTGACCATCCACCCACAGTTGAAATTCCCTCAATTTTATTGTCTTGTCATCCACTAAGGAACAAATACTTTGGCTTCTCTTTCTCCTGATCTCAATAATTTTCCTTAGGAAAATTACAAAATTCCTGATTAATGATCAAATAAAAGAAAATGTCTAATCCTTTGAGGATCACATTCTCTCTGTTCCCACCATTTACATATTCATTGTACTTGTATTCTGTGCTATTGTGATATTCAATCTTCAAATTGCTAACAAACAGTTTCTCAGGTATATGCTCTATAGTCCTTTCTAGCTTATTCACCTATTTCCCATATTTATCCTCATAAAGTGTTTTCTAGCTAGCCTAAGAATAACATGAATTCTTTTCACCATCTTTCTGTATTTTATTATAAAATTCCTTTAGGCTGTATAAAGAACAGCAATAAACAATGACTGATTTTGAGCAGAAAGATTCTTGACCTTGAGCAAATGCAGTACTCAAGCATTTTTGGTTAAGTGTGGTTACTGTTCATTATATCACTATTTTGCCTACCATAAAGTTATTAATCTTTAAAATCTAAGTGAAAATCAAATTGTTTAACTAATCTATCCCTCAGGAAACTCCACAAAGCAAATGTACAATAAAGCATAGAGATGCTAATGTGGACAGAGGAATGTTCACATGGTGTCAGCCCTTATAAAGGAAAATAAAAATTAAAAAAAAGACTACAGGGCAGGAGAAATAGTAAACCCCAGGGAAGATCACAAAAGTTGGTTATCTAATATTAAATGGTCAGCTCTGAAAATACATATACAAGTAACATAATACAGACTAAGTATTTTTTTTAATTTATGCATGTTCATATACACATATGTAACAATGGAATGGTCATGAATTTGAAGAGAGCAAGAAGGAGTATAGGGGAGAATTAGAAGGAAGGAAAGGGAAGGGAGAAATGATGTAACTATAATCTCAGACATTAAAAGAAATATGTTTATTAAATCAAGTACAAAAACCCAGAAGCCTTTCTTCACTATTATCTTTCAAGTCTTAGCTTCTTTTTCTTCAAGAAGTTTACCATTAACTCTGAATGTAAGTTATCTATAATTCTCAACTTAAATTGTCACTCTGAGAGGAGATAATAAAAGGAATGTCAAAGCAATTGAGAGGCAGTGGAAAGGATGTAGGCAGATCAACAAAAATCTCTCTTGTTATGCTGCAAACACATGTTTTATACACAGAAGTAAACAAGCCTAGAAAGAACTGGATATGAAAGTGAGAGAGGAATGAAGGACATGTGATCTGAGAGTAGATAAGAGACTACCTTTTCACCTGAGGACCTGACTATGTGTTGTTTTCTAGCTCAAATCAAAAATGGGCAAAATTTCAGAGCCCTAGAATTTCAGAGTTGTTTTGTTGTTGTTGTTTGTTTGTTTTTGTTTTTTCGAGATAGGGTTTCTCTGTTTTAAATCTGGCTATTCTGGACAGCACTTTGTAGAACAAACTGGCCTTGAACTCAGGTATACACGTGCCTCTGCCTCTGGAGTGTTGGTGCTAGGATTAAAGGCTTGTGCACCACCACCAGGCTGAATTTCAGAGTCTTATGGATATCACAAATTCCTTTCAGTAAGCTTTATCCATCTGTCAAATGAGGTTAGGATACATCCTAATCTGAGTAATTTTCCAATTTCTAAGGGTTACAGGATAAACAGTTTGGGCATCCTCTACAGATCAACATCTTAAAACTGCTAAATTTTAAAATCAAACTTGCTGTTTTCTTTCTACACATTAGCCTGTCTACTGCTTTGGAGGCATTGATCTCCCTGCTGTCCACATCAGAAATCCAGAAGTCTGTATAACTTCACTTTTGTCACATAGCTGTTGGATAGCCCTGCCTGTAAGGTCGCAGTCCAAAATGTCTGGATAGCTCTCTAAGTTCATCGTCAGATGGAAGTGTGCCTTGTTAGCTTGTTTGGAGAAAGTCTCCAATCTTGGCTCCTTACCTTATTTAGAAAAGGATCCGTTGTAGAGCTCCCCTCCCCCTGCACTGCACCCCTGCGTGCCATATGATAATTAGGATACATATAGTACTGTGTTTAAACCAATTAGGCGCTGACGTGTTCCCTTATGATCCTTTATATACCTTGCCTGTGGCACCATACAGTGAGCTGTCTCCCTGAAACTGTTCCCAGGTGTTCCTCCACCATACCCACAGCCTGCTCAGAACCTTGATCACCACTTCGGCTCCCACCCCCTCAGATTGGTGCATAATGACTCCCTGGGAAGGGGAGACTCACACATAGCCATTGCACCTCCATAATCTATCTATCTCCCGGATAAACATATTTTAATTTTATATATTATTCTACATGATCTGATGGCTAGGACCTATTCCTTAATACACAACTTAACTTATTTATGTCCTCAAAAATGGAGGACTTGAGCTGGTACCAAATAACATGTTCAACCTGTACTGATTATGACTCATTGTGATTTAGGTTTCTTTGCACAATACTGGAGGATTTCATACTTGATTTTTTTTTTTTTTAGTGGGAAGACCTACTTTTTTTTTTTTTGTCTTGGAACTAGCCTCTAACTTACAGAGATCTGCTTGCCTCTGCCTCCCCAGTGATGGGATTATAGGCATAGGCCACCACCACCAGGTTCTACTTGATTTTTTAAAATTATTTCATTTAATGTTTGAAATTATAGTTATATTATTTTTCCCTTCCTTTTTTTTTCTCCAAATTCTCCCTTACATTTTTTCTTGCTCTCTTCAAATTCATGACCATTCTATGAATCAATATGGCCCAGCTACAAACTCCGCAACCTACAACAGCAATGTACCTATAAGCTATACTGGTCTAATATTGGCACAAATGTTGTGGGAGCAACAAATAAATTTTCTATTTGGTTTAAGGAACTGCCCATGAGATGAAAACATAACTGATACCGCTAAAGTAGCTCAGACCCTGAGATAAGTCTTTGGCCCTAGAGGAAAACCTACTTCTACTGTTCTGCTGAAAGAATGTACCAATAAAATGATGCTTAATGACACATTGCTATAGCTTTAGATAAAAACATCACATAACCCACATCAGAGAAGCTTCTTCTTACATTAAATGCTAATTATCACAGACTCAAAATTGGACAATGTGCAAAGAAGAAGAAACTTTGAGCACTAAGCCTTTAACGGGATGACATTAAACTCCTCTGCCAAGGCTCAGTGCGCTATGCAGAGGAGAAAGTGAAATGGTTATGACAGCCAGTATCACCAAGGAAATAGTGTATTCCAGAAACAAAAGGGTTGATATGTGTAAAACTAACAGACACTATGAGAGCATGTATAAGACATGTACAGCTTCAAATATGACAAAATGGCAAACACTGAGAAGAGGAAGTAGACAAAATCTCACTCTTAACTAGAAACTATTTGCAATTGACACCTAATGAGAAAATGAGAAACTATTTTCTCAAATGAAACATCAGTGGATATATCAACCACACTCCAGATCAAGCCTTGCCTAGGAGTAGTTAGTCAACACAAAACCAACTCCACACTTTTCCATGTTTTTTGTTTTTGTTTTTTATTTGATTGGTGGTTTTGGGGTTTTTTGTTTGTTTGTTTTTTTTTGTTTTTTTTTTGGTTGTTGTTGTTTGGTTTGGTTTGGTTGTAGTTATTTTGATTGTTTTGTTTTGTTTTTCATGTGCTTTTGGTTTGTTGAGGGTTTTTCTTTGGCATTTATTGCCAAAATTATTTTTCTTTGTTTTGATTTTTTTCCCTTTTATTGAATATAAACTTTTTCCTCATATGATTCATCCACATTATAGTTGTCCATCCCTCCATTTCTCCCAGTTCCTCCCTATCTCTTTTCCCATCTGAAACCACTCCCTTTCTGTCTCCCATTGGAAAAAAAAACAGACTTGTAAGAGATAACAACAACACATAACACAATAAAATTAATAAGATAAAACTAAGAACATCATATACTGTTTAGACAATACAACCCAACATAAGAAAAAGAACCCCAAGAGAAGGTATAAGAATCATAGGCCCACTCATTCAACTAATGAGTAGTCCCGTAAAAACACTAAACTGAAAGCTATAATATATATACAGAGGACCTGCTTCAGATATGTGTAGGCCCAATTCCTGTTGTGTCAGTCTCTGTGAGTTCATATGAGCTTTGTTTGCCTGGAGTTCTCCTAGCTCTTACATTATTTCTACCACCTCTTCCTCAGAGTTCCATGAGCTTCATGGAAAGGACCTGATGGAGACATCTAATTTAGAACTGTGTGTTCCGAAGTCTCTCTGTCTCTGTGCAATGGTTAGCTGTGAGTGTCTGTATTTGTTCTTATATGCTATATGAAGAATGCTCTCTAATGACTGAATAAGCACTGACCTATGAGGATAACAGAATATCAATAGGAGTCACTTTATCACATTTCTAAGACCAGCAGTATTTGGTTTTACCTTATATCTCTGAGGGTTATCTAATCTTTGGTTTTTGGCCACCCAAGCACTGTTGCTTATGGGTTCCATCTGGTGGAGCGGGCCTTAAGTCACATGAGACATTGGCTTACTATTCATTCAAGTTTTGTGCCACAATTGCCCTAGCATATCTTGAAGGCATAACAGATTGTGAGCCAAAGGTTTTGTGGCTGTTAGTATTTATGTTTCTCTTTTGATAGCCTTCAGAATACCGTCCCTTAACCAAAGAACACTATAATGTAAGGGTGAAGCATCCATGTAGGCACTAGCTAGACCTCTCCATGTTCAAAGACTTGTGTGGGTATTTTCTTCAGCAATGGCACTTTGGTGTTAGCTTGCATAAAGCAATCTATTGTCTTGGCAACAGCCTGTGGCTTTTTTTGGCGGAGAGCGGTGTTTCCATGGGTTTCCCTTGGCCATTAACTCAATTGGATGTAACCCAGTCCAAGTACTGGAAGTTTGTCTTGTGACAAGAGATGGCCAGTTGGGAACTCCATCTCCCTCATTAGTTGGAGACTTCATTAGAATTGCTTTCATATATTTTAGGAAGCTTTTACTGCACTGGGTATCCATGCTACTGCTCAAATTCCCCTCAATTCTATTCTCTCTCTCTCCCTCTATCCTAATTCTCTTCTCCCTTTCTAGTTGATCCCCCCATGCTCCAGTCAACTCAAAATATACTAGTTATTTTAAGAGGGAAAGACTATGAATTTGGATACATAAGGAGATTTGAATATTTTTGAAGAAGTTGACAGAGGGAAAAAAATATCAAAATATATTGTACAAAAATTTTAAATAAAAAACACAAACATATCTGAAAAAAGAAGAAGAATATAAGCAACTATTCAACAGAAAATGAGATAATTCAAATAAATTCTGCTGGTAATCTATTTATAGTTATTATTGTAGTGTGGGTTTTTGTTTGTTTGTTTGTTTTGAGTTTTATGAGCTAGGGTTCTTCTGTTGTAACTCTGGCTCTCCCAGAACTCACTCTGTAAAACAGTCTGGCCTTGAACTCACAGAGATCTGCTTGCCTATGCCTCCCAAGTGCTGGGATTAAAGAAATACACCACCACCACCTAGCTATTATTGCCATATCTTATCCAAAATTTTGCATTGTGGACTGGTTATATTTAAGCTTCAAAATAATTTATAGCTGTGTTTATGAACTACCATGAGTATCTAAAAATGCATAACAGACTTTTCTGAGTAGAAAAAAACAGACATTTAAAACTGAGGCAAAAGAAGAACTTCTGTTTTACTACTGTTATGATCAATATTTTCTAACCAGTTGGTTAGCTCAGAGAGTGTCAGTCCTATAGTTTGTACTTTTGTTGGGATGATACAATTGACGCCTTTGTATAAATAATTTATATGGAATGAAAAGCGTATAATGTTTATAGTTTTTAAAAATAAACACTTTAATTTACATATAAATAAGTATGTGTGAATATCTTATTATATCTAAGCATTTTTTCAAATTAGATATGACACTTTACCTAACACTTTATGTAATAATATTTTTAGATAGTCTTCAATTATACATATTACTAAATTATAGCTCTCAGAACTGTAAATTATGGAAAATGTTTTGTCTTAAGTTTATTCCTAGAAAATAAACAAAATTAAGAATGAATGCTAACTTCATATTATGGAGTTTTCTAATTAGGTTCAACTATTTCCACAAATATACTTGAAAGTAAGTAACTTTGAAGTAAGACTATAGAAAGATATGGCTAATTATAAGTAAAAGAAAAAAAATCTTAACATGGGCAAACAAACATTTGATTATACTGGTTCATTTTTAGCTTGCTGATGGGTATATGAAAATGTGTTGTCAATACACAGAAATGTCCAATTAACAATAACATAAATTTTCATGAAAATACTTGACAATAGTTAAGTGTGGTACTATGAAAACCAAATTGTTGTGAAAGAAATAAAACAATGAGTCTCTAAGAGTGTCTACACATATTTTCTCCAGGCTATTTGAAGACTTTAGTCTTTATAAGATATTTTTATACTCTGTGAAAATTCAGAAAGTATAGTTATATATGATCTAAGAGCACTTAAATAGCTATATATTAAAATTATATTTCTGTGTTTTTATATTATAAAGGTTAATAACAAAACTAAAATAAAACTTAAACAGAATGCTCAATCAGTAGTATTTAATTTATCAATAAATGTATTTTCCCTAGCATTTGTAATGTTTTGCATAATATTTTATATAAAAACAACAAAGGAAAAAAGATGTCTATTGTGAGATTTGGACTATGTATATAATAAAGAAACAAGTTGAGTCATTTTGGCAAAGTAATGTCGGTTGCATTTTAACTATTTGGATATTTGTAAACATCTTCAAGTCTTTTGTACTTGCTTTCAAGAAAAGAGAAAATATTATTTCGTTGAGATTCTTATTTACTTTTAAATCATGCCTAAGTTGATATAATAGATTTTTAGAAACTAGTAATAAATATTTATAACAGTAAATTTGTATTTTTAAATTAATCAGTGAAAGTAGGCTAAGCATTATATTTCAAATTTCTTTATTTCTGTATGTAATTATTAATGTACATCCTTTAAATATTTAGAGGGGCTGGAGAGCTAACTTTGAGGTTCAAAACTTTTGCTGCTCTTGAATAGGACCAGATTTCATTCCCCAGAACTCATATCTGGTTGCTCACAAGCCCTGGTGACTCTAATTCCAGACTATATAACACCCTCTTTTGCCCTTCAAAGACATCAACATATATATATATGACATACAATACAGAGAAAGAGAGAGTGAGAGAGAAAGAGAAAGAGAAATTAATCACACCCAAAGAGTATTCAATCCAATGGGATTCTATAAACTTGGAGTAGTCATCCCAAACAGAAACTCCGTGAGAGTATATAATGGTTGAGACAACATGGCAGCAGACATCATGGAAGCCGGAGCAAGGAGCTGAGTGCTTACATTTTAACCACTAACCCAAAGCAGAAAGAGGGAGCAGCAACTGAATTGTTCTATGCTTGTTTGCTGAAAGTCTGCCTCTAGTGATAAACCTCCTAAATCTTCCTAAACAGTGAAACCAAGTGGATCCACTGTTTAAACCCCCATACTATGGGAAATATTTCTCCTTCAAGCACTACAACAATTAGTAATGAAAATCCAAAATGGATAACTATTTTCTGTTTAGGAATTAATCTAAGTGGCAGAATTTTAACTCTATCTTACCTTTTTGTCTTAATTGTCCATATTAACTTTCACTGAAGGTGCTTTTAAAGAATTACATGTATTACTTGACTGATGATTCAGTATTTTAATTCTATGTAGAGAATACTATCCAAATTACAAAATTTTATAATATCTGGTTCTGTATCAATATTAATACCAATAGCACCTATTAGTCCTGAAAAAAAAATAATGGAACTTCCTTTTTATATTTTCACAATAATAAAAGCTGGAAAATATGTGAAGTATATTCATGGCAATAGAAAATGAGATGAACTGAAAATCAGTGACTCTTCTTAACTGATCAAAGAATTCAATTTGCACAGTAAATCTCTACCCTGAAATCTGAAGAGACAGGTGTATCTGCATTCACAACTGAGATACCTGCAGCAGAGCACAAGCTGTGGAATCATAAACTGGAAAGAGATTATGAGAAGCTAATACTTCTGATGGAGGCTCAGTGTGCAATAATTTGAAACTTACAAGTCAAGTGTAGAGGTTTAGAATGGTGCCCAGAGCTTTCTGTTGCCAACTGCAGGGATATTGCTAGATTCATATGGGATAGAGAGAGGGAATTCTCACCATCTCTTTGGGAACAAAAAAAAGCTAGGGTGGATGAGGTAGCAGAAGTATAAAGCTTTCTGAAATACATGCAAAGTATAGTTTATAACAAAAACCCAATATCCAAAGAAAATGACTTTAGAAGAAACTTTCCAACCATGGGAAGAGACTTCTCCAACTATGTAACTATGCCTTTTATCTCAACAAAGAATAGAGGGAACCAGGAAAGCTTTGTGATGATTTCTTATAACCTGGAATATATGACCACTAAAACTTTGTAATAATTTTAGAAAGAAATGAAACCCCCAGATTTAAGTAGTTCAATGTCATTCTATTCTTTATACCTCAGTGTGACACCACAGGGCTGCAGTGCAATAGTAGTAGTCAAAACCGTTGAAAAACAAATGATTCAGTTTTTTTTTTGAAGAAGGAGTATGTTTGGAATGTAAACCCAAAGACAATAGAGAAGGCTGAACAAAATATCAGAAGAATTTCAGACATATGTAGCATTTCTGATTACATTAAGCACGTTTCATCTCATAGGCAAAATAACACAAAACCAAAAACTGAAGTTTCTAATGAGAATTGAAGGCATGCCATAATGCAATAATCAGAAACAGAGAAGAATCCAACAGAGTTGTTGTATTTATTAGGTTGAACATTTAATAAACATAATGGGTATAGGAACTGATCTAATAAATTAAAATATAAAATATGAAATGTTGAAAGTATGTACCAAAGTGTACTTGTAAGGAATATCAAATAATGATAGAAATAAACAAGACTTAGGAGGGAATCAATAATGTCTTTGACAGGCTCTTAGTCTTAACAGAAAAGAAAAAAAAATGAACTCAAGAAATAACTGTAGATATTTCTCAAAGTAAAAGCAACAAAAGTTAGTTTTAAAAAGCTAAAAGTTTTAAGGAAGTATGGGAGTTTGAAAAGCTTATGTGATCAAAAGGTTGAAACAAAAATCACCAATGGAAATATACAAAATAGGATAAAGAGGATTGAATCATGATAAAATTGGAAAAGACTTTAAAGACAGAGACTTATCATGAAAGGTGTTCTTAGACAGTGCCTATTTACTTAATATTTTCTATAGCTAAAAACCTATTAACATTGGTGGCATTGAATAATATTTTCAAATTTAGCTTTAATTCCTTTTAACTTAGTTAATAACTCATTCTATGTTTAGAAGCAAACATTTCTTAATTTAGCACAAAAAAATGGAAAAATAATGAACAAGTCTGTCTGGACTTTATTATTTTTTTAGAAAAAAATGACATAATTATTGAACAATATTACTAACACTTTGCTTTATTATGAAAATTTACAGTTATTAGAAGAACAATACTGTTTTAAACTATTGAATTTCATGATACACTTAGTTATCTTCTAAAGCATTAAATTTTCATTTGCTAGTTAAGTATATTTTTCACAGTAAATGTAATTATTGACCTTAATTTTTATTTCTATCATAAAATAAACAGATTATGCAGTAGACATAGTGTCAGGTTTACCAAAATTGCATTGGGTTTCCCACTCATCTTCCATTAGCTAATAGCCAGTGTTTCTAGCAGAGACTAGATGTGCAAATGAACAAATCCAAGCTTGGTTACTAGTGATATTTCTGATTACGGTGCTGCACATCCCAGTTCCAAAAGTCTTAGGAGAATTGTTTTACTTCATTCAATTTATAATTAGTAAGCTTTCAGATAATCAGCCCTCAGTCGAAGTGAATTGTAGTAATTGCTACAATTGTGGTAATTACTATACTCTCTAAGATATTGTACTATCACTGTGTCCTTCTTTAAGTGTTTATGTCCTCCTGTTTACAAGCTCATTGCTCTGTCTGAGAATTGACTTTAAAAACAGAAAGGGAAGTCTAGTTGTTAGCCACTGTATGAGCAACAGGGGACTATTGTTCCCACTGATGTTACTTAATTTTGATTTACTGTTACTATGTTTTCAGGTGTCAGGCATACTCTTATTATCCCCCTATTTAGTTATATCAAAGGACATCTGCATTCTATTAAGCATCATTAATAATGATTCTTGGTTGTGTTTTCAATTCTGTTGTTACTGTAATGATTATATCTGTTTTTTTTCCAGTGATGGTGTATTGCCAATCTCTTGTCTGATGTGCAAGAATCATGTTGACTAGACTCAGGAGCTGTGTACTTCCCTATAACACCCAGACTATGAAAGATATTTATCACTGATTTTTGATCGTGAAAGTACTTTGCCCACTAACACTTTTGTGTGTTTGTCAGTACAATGCTTTTTAGGCTATGTTAGTAATATGGTGTACTCAATTTTTGGCCTGATATAGTTAGTCTGTTTTCACACATATATTAGAAGCATTAAAATTTCTTCTTAAGTACTCTGATACAGTAATATAGGCAAGTTAACTCAATTTTCTACAAACACTATTTTTCTAAGCTTCGTCTAGCCAAGCCAGAGATTAAGATTGGTTTCTTGGTTTTGTTTTGTGTTTTTAATTGTCAAAGCAAAGATATTCAACTCCAGAATGTTCCTGAGGTTGATTTTTTGAAACTATGTTTTGCACCATTTTTAATAATTTCCTTTGAGAAAGACTGCATTGCACTGAACTGAGTACAACTAATTAAGGATCCAAGAAAATCCTGGTAATAAACCAGAGATGCATTGTGAAGCATTTTTTTTCCTGTTTGGTATAGTAATTTTATTCCACTGGTGATATATGACCATTATAAAAACAGATTTTAGCTGGGTGGTGGTGGAACAAACCTTTAATCCCAGCACTTGGAAGGCAGAGGCAGATGGATCACTATGAGTTCATGGCCAGCCTGGTCTCCAGAGTGAGTTCTAAGACTGCCAGAATTACAACAAAGAAATTGTCTCAAAAAAGAAAAGAAAAAGATTATAGAAAAAAATAATTTACAGAATCATCATTGAAAGTGCAGAATACGCACAACGGTGGGTAAACTTTTTAATCCTGTGAATTTGGCATTAAAGGTTATTCTACTGCTATTATTTTAATTCAGATGATAGTTCATAACCAGACCAACATGAATGAAAGATTTGTTAAAGAAATGTGTTAGATTTGTTAAAGAAATGTGTGAGGATACCAAAAGGTATGCTGGAGATGTAGAGCAACAACCTCGCCTACTCTTACAGAGATCTACAAATCTCCAAGTGTACAATAAACACTGGTTATAATCCTTGTAAGCCAGCCAGCGGGAAGATTTGATATTTTCTGTTTTTTCAGCACTATTGCAGTTCAAGGTCACTTTATTGTTCTACCTCATCTCTGAGAAAATGGAATCTTATTTCTGAATTCATTTTAGTAAGTAAATATCTTCAACACCTTGGCCAGTTTCCATTTTCTTTTCGTTTCACACCAATTTTATATTAGACATTTGCCTGGTCAAATTGTGCTTTCTAAGCATGTTTTAATTTCTCTCCCTTAAGTTAAGAATAACATTCCCCCCATGAGTAGGCAACTCATTAAAATTAGATATATGATTAAAAATTAGGAATGTAACAAATCTGGGAAGAAAATTCCATAGTAGAGCTATGAAAGAAAAAGTTGAAGTTGGTGAGTTTCCTTAACAGTTCTTGACATTCTTGCAGAGGTCCCAGATTTGGCTCTCAACACCCATATTGTGCACCTAACTCTTGCACACTTACTTCCAGGTCCATGCATGTACCCACAAAAACACAACAATGTACATATTTACCTTCAAACAAAAGAAAATATAAAGCACTTGTGCACTTCAGTATGTTAGCAGTCCAGTAATATAATAATAAATTCTAGAGAATATCTATGAGTATGTCTCTAAAGAAGATATACAAATGACTAATAAACATATGTAGATATTTTACCTCATCAGTGTTAAATAAAAACAAATAAATCCACAATGCGTGATCACTCTATGTTCTCTAGAGTTTAATAATTAGGATGGATGTGCTATATGGAAAAATAAATAAATTTAGAAAATCAGAATGAGAAATCTAGATACAGATTGTCAGTAATCAAAACCTTCACACAATGACAGTGAGATTTTCAAATGGTACAGTGTTTAGAAAAGTCCAGAAGTTTCCTGAACATTTAAAAATGAAATAATCAAATTTCTAAGCAATTTAATTCCAAGGAGACTCCTTCAAATTAATCATGTCCTCCCAAAACGAAATGAATGTATGTATACTAGAAGCAAGCATTTCTTTCTCTCTCTCTTCCTTCCTTCCTTCCTTTCTTTTCTTTCTTTCTTTCTTTCTTTCTTTCTTTCTTTCTTTCTTTCTTTCTTACTTTCTTTTTTTTTAGATACAAAAGATAGCAGTCCAAATGTCCATCACTGGTCATAGATTTTAAAACTGGATAAATCATAATATATCTACCCATAAAAAGGAATGAAGTACTTTTGAATGCATCATACCCCATTGAAACTTTAAAATATTAGTTAAGAAAATCAGCCAATGACAAAAGAACATTCATATACCTCCCATTTCTGTAAGTTTGCATAGGCAGTGCATGGGAACACAGCATAAGTCAGAGATGCCTTAGGGCTCAGGATAAAAGATAGAGGCCAGCAGGGATGGAAAGGAACTATTGTGTTTTTCAAAGGTCATGAAAATATTGTAGAATACACTGTGGCAATAATCATACATCCGTACATATGTGTGTATACGAACAACCATCAAATGAACATGCATTTACTAGCTTTCCACCTAGATTGTTTCCATATATTATTGTTTGGATTATTTATTTGGCTTTTTACTCCGATATGGCTTGGGATTTTCTTTTGATTTTAGCCATAATGGAGTAACATGGTTTACTTTTTCTCATCTTACTGGAAAATTTCAAATTCAATCATCAATTCACTACACATTAATGTGCATACATTTTTTATTTTAAATTAATAGAAATAGGAAAGCATTTGATAAAACCTTTAATATAATTACCATAATCACCTTTCAATATTTTTTTACAAAGAAAATTCCTATATATTGAAGTAGAAAATGAATAGTAAACAGGAAGGGTTTTAATTGGTAGGAAAATTTTAGAAGCATAAGAAATCTATTTCTGTAATCCAAGTTCCAACTACGGATATTAACGGAGAAAGAGCAATTTTTAAGAACCAATTTTTGAAACTTCATCTTGCTTCATTCATTGGGATTTAGAATTATTTCCAAACTGTTATGCAATGACCACGAGCTATTCTAAACAAAGTACAATGTGATATTGTGTTTTGTTTTCGTAAAGTATATTTATTTTAAAACTAGTGATTGTGCTATTTCTGATTTCATTTCTGTTAATTTGCCATTCTATTATGATTTTACTGGAGTAGTGCATATCAGTTTCACAGAAATTTAGTCCATGAGATTCAATAAAGCATCCCTGTGCTGCTTAGCAGATGGCTTCAGAATGGGCTCTACAGTTATTTCCATTGAGTACAAATTTAAATGTAAAATAGTCACAAAGAACAGAAATGAAGCAAGGTGATGCCAGAAAGAGCACTGATAATATCATCAGGTGAATAATTTCAGCACCACCATATTTGTTTCTTTTTTATTTGTCAACGCTTTATTTAGAGAAAAAGGGGTATCAAAAAAAGTAATATAAAATACATTTGAGTGTTATACCAGTTTTTAAATTAAAACAAATTAGAATTCTAAGTAAATTTTATAAATGCCAATTGACTACCAAGGAATATAAAGGAATACACATAATAATTTTACAATGATATATTATTTTTAATTATCTGTAACTTGCTAAGTTCATTATAAACATTTAATGGGAATAACTTTTGGTGAACAAAAAAAAATCTGGAAATTATATGAGCTTCATTATCATACTCATTGAAGGAAATTATGTTCTGCCAAATAATATCTAGCCCAGTTTAAAATATTTCAAATACTGAAATAATACTTCAGTGGTTATTTGAGATTTTCATAGAATGTTTTCGTCATAATGGTCCTCCTCCCACCTTCCTTTAGCATGCCGTTTTTCCCTGGTTATCTCATCTATCTCATCTGTTTCCTTTTTTTTTTTTTTTGATTGTTTCTGTTTTTTCTTTTTGAGACAGGGTTTCTCTATGGTAAGTCTGGCTGTCCTGGAACTCATCCTGTAGACCAGGCTGGCCTCAGAGTCACAGAGATCTGCCTGTCTCTGCTCCTCAAGTGCTAATGCTATGATTAAAGGTTTGTGCCACCACTGCCCAGGTCTTTCTTTCTTTTTCTTTCTTTTTTCCTTCTTTCTTCCTTCCTTTCTTTCCTTCTTTCTTCCTTCCTTCCTTCCTTTCTTTCTTTTTCTTTCTTTCTTTCTTTCTTTCTTTCTTTCTTTCTTTCTTTCTTTCTTTCTTTCTTTCTTTCTTCCTTCCTTCTTTCCTTTCTTTCTTCTTGTTATTTAACCCATTAAGACCATTTTCTGCTGCCTAGATATTCTTGGATATGTGATATTCCACTGGAAAATGGTTGACTGTCCAGGGGCTAGAATATTTGAGAAAACTGATTTTTACTCTCCTAGCAGCCATCTATTGCCAATAGCTCCTCATCCAGAGGCGGGACTTTGTGTACCACTACCTTCTTCATTTGAGGATTTTGCCTGGCTTGAGGAAGCACAGGTTTTGTGCGTACTGTGACAGAAGCCATGAATTCATATGTGCAGCTGCCCTGCTGTATCCAGAAGATACTATTTCCTTGGAGTTATTTACTGCCTCTCATTCTTACACTCTTTCTATTTCATTTTCAACCATGATCCCTGAACCTTGATAGAAGAAGAGAAAGAGAAATTATATATATATATATATATATATATATATATATATATATGCTTACTTAGGTCTGAGCATGCTGACTCTCTTATTCCAATACCTTTTGATCATGTCAATAAGTAGTTATGACTATTTACAGGATATCTATGTTCCAGTGCTATAAGTATTTTGAAATAATAACATATCGGGGAGCAAAAAAAGGAAAGGCAACAATAGCTACTTTGTTTGTGAACATTAAAAAATGTGAGTGTTCTTAAAGGCCATGAAACTTCCAGTCTGCACAAGGTTCCAAATACTTTGTCCTATGAATAAATGTCACATCACTAAATGCTTCTCATGTGCCACCTAATTTAATCTTCACCACTTTATATAGAAATGCATTTTAGTTCCTTTTAACAGAGAAATCACCAAGAGTGAGATGAATTGAATAATTCATTTTATGTAAATGAAATAAAAGTGAGAAAATCTCAATTCAGTATTAATGATCCAGTCAACAGATTTTTAGGAGACACTGAATCTGCTTTAGATTAGAGAAACTAAACTGAATGTATTAAGTGTGGAGAAAATATTTGAGTAGAAACATGAAAGTTTAGGAGACTATTATGGAAGTCAAATTTCTATGATAGAAGGTGCCATTTCAAAGCAATTCAAACTAAAATGATCTATGTTTGTTTTTGATTCTATGATCTGGGCAAAAGATTTCATATTCTTTGAAGGTTTGTATCTGTATGTATATATGTGTCAACACGGCAAATATTTACATGTGTATGCATAGAGGCCAGAGGAGAAAAATAGGTGTCCTATTCTCCCAATTTCCACCTTATTTCTTTGAGAAAACTATATCAGAAACCCCAGATCTATGCTGACACCCATCAATCCCCAGGTACTATATGTTAGTACTCCCTACAGAGCTGGAGTTTTAAACACATGTGAATATGACTGACTATTTGCATGGTGGCTAGAATCTAAAGTCAGGTACTCATGCTTGAATTTAACATTCTTGCCCACTAAATCATCTCTCAAGTTTATAATTTTTATTCTTTTAAATTGTTTTTTATAATATGCAAAACTTAAATACAACAGAAATACATATTTTAAAATGAAGATGATTTAAACATACTCAGTGCCTACTCGGTATCACTTAGCTCCCGAGGGTGCTAAGGCAGAGTAGAATACAGAGCACATCAGTTTCTCATAACTATCAATAATCATGATTGTATCGTAATCTGATGACAATTACCTTTGAATCCATTGAATTCCGCAATATATCTCTATGACAAATTCTGCTAATATAGAGATCAACAGACTAAACTGTCAATTTCCTTTTAGCAAAGTGGCAGTAATAAGGCACAGTTTATAATATTGATTTTTGAGTTTTTGTTGTTTTGTGAGCCAATTAGTCACAGATGCTGACTGTACAACATATTTGGAATTTATAGTACATGGCAAAATTAAAACCAATGGAGAGATTCATATGACGGCAGTGAAGAATTCTACAGCATATCTCTTTAATAGGTCATTAGTGAATTTTATCTTTATTTTTATTACTGCAATATTGATGGTATAAATAAAAACAACCGTACTAAATTGAAAATGAGGTTAGTATGATATGAATCAACCATTCAGTATTCCTAAATCTTACTTATATTAATAGCAAAGTCAACCGAAAACCTAACATATAGCACATCTGTGAAAATGAACCATAAGTGAACAGAAAGTAAGAGTATACTTACTTACTTACTTATACTTACTTATACTTATACTTATACTTATACTTATACTTATACTTATACTTATACTTATACTTATACTTATACTTATACTTACTTCTTAAGGGAATTGACCAATTTTGCTTCTTAGAAATAATTGTAGATCGGAGCCTCAGTGAGTTGAGCGCTTGCCCAGCATGTGCAAATCTCTGGGTTTGATCAACAGAGCTTCATGAAACTAGGTATATCCTTATAGTCTCAACAATAGGGAAGTAGAGCTATGAGGATCAGAAGTTCAAGGCCTGCCTCCATATATATACTGTCTATGTAGAGTTAAATTTTCTACAGAGAGTTCAAGGCCAGCCTGCGATTGATGAGTCCTGTTTCAAGTAAAAAAGAAAAGAGAAAGAAAAGATGGAAGGAAGGAAGGAAGGGAGGGAGGGAAGCATAAATTGGAAATAGGAGAATGGACTCAGACAAGCTATGTATCTTCTCACATTTCAAAGGTGTAAAAATAATACCTCACAATGTAAACAAAAGGGCTAATGCAGAATAAGAAGTAAGTGGTATCATTCATGGAAGCCACCCCTAAGTTAACCAAAATTTATTTTTATTTTTCAACACCTAAATTAAAAATGTTCATTCTCTAAGTCCTCTACATATATGTTAAGGTTGTTTGACTTAGAGTAATGAAACTCCAAAAAGTTGGAGTTGGCGTGTCTCTGACCCTAAATCCTGTCCTGGGGATTCTTTCCCTTATGCTGGGTAGCCTCTTTCAGCCTTGATGTAGGGGCTTTTGCTGGGTCTTGTTCCACCTTGTTATGCTCTTTTGATTGATAATATTTGTTGAATGCCTGCTCTTTTCTCAGGGGAAACAAGGGAGGGATGAATCTGTGGAGAGGAGAGGTTGGGAGAGACTAAAAGGGAGGGAAGACTACTGTCAGGACATATTGTATGAGAGAAAAATAAATAAATGTTTTAAAAGGTGCTCATTCTGATATTTCTGTGAGGAACATACCTAGGAATGCAACTGGAAGGCTGGTACACAAAGGTAACTTCACACTTGTCATGGAAAATGGGATTTTAGCAATGATTCTCAACAAAGGGGATTTTTTTTCAAATTATTCTCCTTATTTATAGACTAATTTTAGAGTATGAGAGCTCTCTTTGCACTAAACCTTTGCCAATGTTTAGAAACATCAGCACAGAAAACTGTAAAATTTCTGATAAAAAGAATTACCACTATTATGAGACATACATAAATCAATTTTGTCATTTAATTCACATGTCCTGTGCTTGCTAATAACAAACATACTAATTATTTGAGTTATACTTACTTATAACTCCAATAAACTCATTTATAAATCCAATATTTTATATCCCTGTTTTAGTATGTTATATCCCTATTTTACTATGATCTCCACTCTGTTCCATCTGCCTATATTGTATGTATTGTATATTGTATGTATAGTGTATGTATTAATTACTATGTTTGTATAAAAAGCTTTGATATACAATGAAGCAAGATCCTGTTCTACAACAGTCCTTGAAAGTGTCACACTAGTATTTGGCATTCTTATTTCACTGTGAGTCAGAATCAGCTAGTTACTATCTACAAAAAAAGATTTAAACAAATGTTAACAACGGATAATGAGGTTGTCAAGGAATTTACAAGGCAACTCCAAAATTTTTCAGTTCATTTTCAGTTTTAAAATGAAGAACCCAACTACTGTACGTGCTTTATGATAATTTCATGAGATTGCATGCTGAGTGGGTGACACTTCCCTAGAGACAGGCTACATTGGCTGAACCCATGCTGCCTTGATCAATTCATCTGTAGCCTCAACAGGGTGAATTCTGATAACTTTGGCATCAGAGAACATGACTGGGATGGCTCTTGCTGCTTCTGTGTCTCTGACATGCTGCCTTTTAGTCATGAGCATGTAAGTGTATGTATTTCTGAATGAATTACAGTAATTTTAAGTCTATTTTTCAAAAATAAGTACATTAAAAAGTATATAATTTAATTTCTATTATACTTTTCATAATGACTGGCCAGAAATGTATGCATTTTTTATAATCATATGGCCATTTTTATTCTTTGTTAACAAATGCGGTTGAAAAAGATTTTCCAGTTGACTCACCTCCTACTTCCACAGCTTCATTTGGTAGCATTTGGTTTATCACACTGTGGCAACTCTCTTTTATGAATTTTATAAATAGGCTTTTTATAACATCATCCCCTTCAGAAAAGTATGTGATAAATGTGATCTAATCTTTTATTTATAGTCACATTGACAACAGGAACACACACACACACACACAAACACACACACACACACACACAAGCACACTTATAAGACTACAAGAATGATGAGGAGTTTTAATATTACATGTTAAACAGGCCAACCTGAAAATGTAACATGTCTTAGGCTTTTGTTGTTCTGGAAGAACATCACAAACACAGCAGTTCTTACAGAAGAAAACATTTAATTGATGCTGGCTTACAGTTCATAGTTTTAGTCCATTCTCAGCATGGTGGGAAGCATTGTCCCAGACAGGAAGACATGGTGCTGGGGAGGAAACCAAGAGTTCTACATCTTGGATTGAAAGGCAGCAGCAAGAGAGTGTCACACTAGACCTGGCTTGATTATTTAGAAAACTAAATAATATTTCTATTATATATATATATATATAGATATAGATATGTATAATGAAATAAGCAAAGATACATTGAACATATAAGAAATATTTGTACTCAAGAAATTTAAAGGAAGATTCAATCAATAGGCAAATAGGTGATTGCCAATGTCAAAATGATTTTCAAATAGATTCAAAATTACTCTCAGACTATAGAGCAACAATAAATTCCATGTCTATGGGCATAAATCAATTGACATTCTTAGCAAAATGTAGCATTCTTCAATTAATTAATTTCAATCAATTAATTTTCTCAATTGCAATCTGCTATAAACACTTTAAAATACATGAAAAATGGAGATAGAGCACAGCTTTGCTGAACAAACACCAGTAATCTGCTTTCACTGTTCTTGATCTGGTTTTTTCTTTAAATATCTGGAATGGAAGCTGAATATGTTTATTGCTTAATATACAAGAAGTTCAGCATTAACACATGGGATTTTTTGATTCATTTGTAGTCATAACTTTTCTTCTCCAAGCATATCTTTTGATTGCTATTTAATGCAATGGGTCCTGTAGCACTTGCTTTTCCTGAAAATATTATTACATTTTTCTATTTAAGACCTAGATATTTACTGTGCATAAATTCACAAGGAAGGTTATTTTCCAGTAGTTTTAGGACTAATAATAATTTTCTTTAACAAATTTTACAGTTTTATTTTTGTCTTTGCAAGAAAACTAACCGTGATGGATCCATATTTAGATCCTCTTACATAGTCCTGTTTGGAGTTCAAAGTATTCAGGAAACTGGTATGTGATATGTCCTTATCAGTATTTCTTATAACCTTGATTTATTCTTAAATGATTCTCCCAATTTAGACATAATTTCCCTTGATTTGTTGTAGTACAATTAATTGTATATAAACATGAACTCAATTCTTAAAATATCTATGAATAATTCTTCATAAACTTTTTAAACTATCTCTAAGCACGTTATAAATTCAAAGTGTAGTTTTTAACTTTTATTTTTCTATCAATGTCTTTATTAGGGTAAATATATTGATCATTATGAGAGAAGAGCACATAATTGCTTTTTTGTTTTAATTTAATTTTTTAAGACTTTCTTACATGTATTCACATAATTCCAACCACTCTATATCCCCCTTCAGCTCATCCTATGTCCTCCACAATTCCTCTCAAATTCATGACAGACTCTTTTATTATTACAAACACACACACACACACACACACACACGCACGAGCAATCAACGGATTACATTTACCTAACAATAAATAATATCCTATGTGTATGTGTTTAAAACTTGACAACTTGGGATTGGATAACCTATTACCCATCTCCTTCTGGAAAAAATTCATTCACCCACCTTCAGCATTCATTAGTCACCTGTAGTTTTTGATCTAAGGTTAGATCCTATGATATTTTCCTCTTCCATGCTGCACTATCAATTGGTGCTGTCATCATTCAGGTAAAGTTCAGGTGTAGTTTCCCTTTCATATATGAAAGACACTGTCTCATAGCAGATATCCTGATCCTCTGATGCCTCAACCTTTCTACCACTCATCCACCCTGTCCCTAGAGGCATAGCTGTAGAGCCAGCATTGTACAATCTTTTTGATGTGTAATTGGACTTGGCTTGTACGTATTTTATTAATGCATTTTGCATCTATGTTCATATAAGTTAGTCTGTAAATCTCTTTCTTTGTTGGGTAATTAAAAAATTTAAATATATTTTACTTTTCTCATATGATAATTTTGATCCCCCTTCTCCATTTCATTCTCTCCTCCCAGTTCTCCTATCTCCTCTTTCCCCAAGATCCACCCCCAGGCCCCACCCCAGATTATCCTCAGTCCTCCCCCAGGGTTATTGCTCAAACAGGGAATAACAAGATGAAGCAAAGCCGGCACTAATCCCTACATCAAGGATGGACTATGCAACCCAGCAGGAGGTAAAGGGTCCCAGGGGAAGGTAAAAGGGTCAGAGACACCCCCCCAATTCCAACTTATAGGAGTTTTGCAATAACGCCAAGTCAGACAACCATAATATATATTTAGGGGAACCTGCATGTTCCATATATGCTGCTGCAGTCTGTGTGACCCTTAAGAGTGGTGGTCAGTTGACTATATGGGACTTGTTCTCCTGGTGTCCTTAACCCCTCTAGTCTCTACAATCCCTCCTCCTCCCTTCTGTAGGATTCCCCAAACTCTGCACAATATTTGGCCCTGGGCCTGTTTGTCTGCTCCCATCATCTGCTGGAAGAGGCTTCTCTGATGAAGATTTGGTCAGACACCAACCTATGAGCAGAGAAGAAATTAGAAATCATCTTCTGGCTATCCAGTCTCTAGTTCCTGGCCTGCCCTGCAATATCAGGCATGGATTCTCTCCTTTGGCATGCTCTTTTTTGTCCCAGCAGATCCTGTAGAGAAGATAACATATAGGTTGAAGATTTTGTGGCTGGGATAGTGTCCCAGTACCTCCACTGGAAGCCTTGACTGGTTACAGGAGATGACATGTTTAGGCTCCCTAATCCCCATTGCTAGAGGTCCTCACTAAGATCTCCCTTGTAAATTCCAGGGAGTTTCCACTGCATTAAATCTCCTGATCACTCCCTAATTGTCCTCCAATTCAGGTCATCTTGAGGAATGTTCTGTCCCTCCATTCCTCTCTCCCCATCTGTTCCCTTTGGATCCCTGTCCCACCTCCCCCAGTCCAACTGCACAGTCTGTAATATTTCACTTATACCAGGAAGAATGCCGTTTCCCCAGTGGGGCCCTCTTTGGTCCATAGTGTCTCTGAGTCTGTGGATTGTAGTTCTGTTGTCTTTTGCTTAACAGTTAGTATCCACATAAAAGTGAATACATAACATGTTTGTCTTTTCTACGACTGGGTTACCTCACTCAGGATGACTTTTTTTCTAGTTCCATGCACTTGCCTACAAATTCATAAAGCAATGTTTTAATTGTTGAGTAATACTCCATTGTATAAATGTATCACAATTTCTTTATCCATTCCTCAGAAGAGGGGCATCTAGGTTGTTCACAATTTTTTGCTATTATGAATAAAGCTGCTATGAACATAATTGAGCAAGCCTCCTTGTTTCTGATTTTGTTGATTTGGATATTCTTTCTCTTTTAGTTTGGGTAAGGGTTTAACTATCATATTGATTATCTAAGAAAACCAACTCTTTGTTCCATTGACTTTTTTTTTTGTATTGTTCACTTTGTTTCTGTTTATTGATTTCGGCCCTCATTTTGATTGTTTCTTGCCAGCTACCCCTCTTGGATGTACATACTTCCTTTTGTTCTAGAGCTTTCAGGTGTTCTGGCAATTCACTAGTGTGTGGTATCTCCACTCTTTTTGGTAGGCACTTTGTGCTATGAATTTTCCTCTTAATTCTGCTCTCCTTGTGTCCCATAAATATGCTGTGGATTCATTTCCAAAAATTCTTTGTTTCTTTCTTTTTCTTTCTTTCTTTCTTTCTTTCTTTCTTTCTTTCTTTCTTTCTTTCTTTCTTTCTTTCTTTCTTTCTTTCTTCCTTTCTTCCTTTCTTCCTTTCTTCCTTTCTTTCCTTCCTTCCATCTTTTTCTCTTTCTCTCTCTCTTCCTTTTTCCATCCTTCCTTCCTTCCTTTCTGTTTTGACCCAGTCATCCTTCAATAGAGAGAGTTGTTCAATTTCCATGAATTTGTGGGCATTCTGTTGTTGCTGTTGTTTTTAAAACACAGCTTTAATCTATGGTGGACTGACAAGATGCAGGGGGTTATTTCAAATTTGTTGTAAGTACTGAAACTTGCTTTGTGGTCAAGTATGTGATCATTTTTGTAAAAGATGCAATGAGGTGGTAAGAAAATGGTCTTCTTTTGTGTGTGGGTGAAATGATCTGTAGATATCCATTAGGTTTATAACATCCATTAGCTCCAATTTTTCTCTGCTTAGTTTTTATCTGGATGACCGGTCTGTTGGTGAAAGTGTGGTATTGAATTCTCCCACTACCAATGTGTGCAGGTCAATGTGTTTTATGTTTTAGGAATGCTTTGTTTATAAACTTGACAGCCCTTGTGTTGGAGACATACATAGTAAGAATTGAAACACTGTCTTGGTAGATGTTTTTTTGATGAATATGAAGTGTCTTTTCCCCATATCTTTTGATTAACTTTGATCTGAAGTCTGTTTTGTTAGATATTAGAATGGCTACACCAGCTTGTTTCTTGAATCAATTTGCATAGAAAAAGTTTTCCCAACCCTTTAGTCAGAGGTAATGTTGAATGCAGCAGAAGGATGGATTCTGTTTTTACATCCATTTATGTTAGTCTATCTTTTTATTGGAGAACTGAGTCCATTGATGTTGAGAGATATCAACAATAAATAATTGTTAGGTCCTGTTATTTTGTAGTTAATGGTTGTATAAGTGTGCGTGTGTGTGTGTGTGTGTGTGTGTGTGTGTGTGTGTGTGTGTGTGTGTATGTATGTCCCTGTATGGTTTTGTGTGTGTGTCCCTTCTTTTGATTTTGATGGGACGAGGTTATTTATTCTTTGTTTTCATCAGTGTAGTTAACCTCCAGTTGTAGTTTTCTTCTAGTACCTTCTACAATGCTTGATTTGTTGATAGATATTGTTTAAATTTGACTTTATCATGGAATAGCTTGTTTTCAACATCAATGGTGTTTGAAAGTTTTGCTATGTATAGTAGTCTATGCTGGAATTTGTGCTCTCATAGAGTTTGCAACACCTCTGTCCAGGCACTTCTTGATTTTAGAGTCTGTGCAGAAAAATAGGTTATAATTCTGCTTGCCTTTATATGTTACTTGCTCTTTTTCTATTGTGGCTTAATAGTCTTTCTTTGTTCTGTATGTTTAGTGTTTGGATTATTATGCGGCAAGGGGATTTTCTTTTCTAGTCCAGTCTTTTGAATTTCTGTCTGCTTCTTGTACCTCTATAGGGATCTCCTTCTTTATGTTTGTAATTTTTTTTTATGATTTTATTGAAAATATTTTGGGACCTTTGAGGTTGAATTCTTCTACTTCCTGTATTCTTATTATTCTTATATTTGGTTGTTATATAGTGTCCCAGATTTCCTGGATGTGTTGTGTCAGGAATTCTTTGGACTTAACATTTTCTTTATTGATGTGTCTATCTCTTCTAATATATCTTCAACTCCTGAGATTTCCTTGTTTATATCTTGTATTCTGTTGCTGGAACTTGCCTCTCTAATTCCTAATTGCTTTTCTAGATCTTTCATTTCCAAATTTTCCTCAGTTTGTGTTTTCTTTACGACTTCTGTTTCCATTTTCATGTCTTGGATGGTTTTGTTTGTTTCATATAATTACTTGCTTGTTTTTTTCTGGACTTTCATTAAGGCATTTATTCATTTCTTCTAATTGTTTGTGTTTTCATGGGATTCTTTAATGCATATACTCAATTCTTCCCATTATTTGTCTTTTCAGTGATTTCTTTGAGGTTTTATTTATTTCTTCCCTAAGGGCCTTTATTTTCCTGATAAAGTTGATATTGATATCTTTTTCTTGTGTTTTGGCTGTGTCTGCTCTGTCGGAGTGTTCAGGGATTGTTGTAGTAGGATAGTTTGGTTTGGTGGTGACACATTGCCCTGTTGCTGATAGTGTTCTCTATAACGGCATTTAGGGGTTGGGGTGATTATAGGTTTAGGGGATCAATTCCTTGGATTTTCTTGGATAGATGTGTGTTTTATTACTTAGATTCTCTTTCCTCTCTTGTATTTTGTTCTTTGAAACTTCAGCAGAAGTTTCAAAGTACAGCAGAAGGTCTCTGTCTGAGTTAGTAGCTGGGATTAGTAATTGTATTTCTGGCTGGCTTGTGTGGCTTGGTTCTTCTGGACGGTGTGGACTGTGATGACACTGCGAGCTATCCTGTGAAGTACAGGACTAGATGGTAGGACTGGTTGGTAGGTACAAGCGACTATAGGCAAGTAGGTTGTAGGAACAGAAACAAGGGTTCTGCACATGGCGTGCATACCTGGATCATACGCTGACTTGGACTATGATCATGCAGGAGGGTATCTTCTGAAGTATGGCCTGGAGGAGAGAGAGGAGAGATTATACAGGAGTGGTTTGGATGGTAGGTTCTCTGTTGGGTCTTTATGTGTTTTAGATATCAGGTAATTATGACTTTATAAAAAATTGGGCAAAGCTTCTTCTGTTTCTACTTTGTGGATTAATTTGAGGAGTTCTGGTATTAATTATTCTTTATATATGTAGTTAAATTGTTCAATAAATGCATCTGGCTATGGGTGTTTTTTGATTGGGAGATTTTAATTACTACTTCTGTTTTACTGAGGGTTATAAGTATGTATAAATTTGTCCTCTGATTTTGATTTGTAGGTGATATGTATTGAGAACAATATCCTTTTTAAAAAAAAGATTTTCCAGGCAAGAATCCCTCATTTTTAGGAGACTTTAAGTCCAATTGTAAAACTTTTGGTAACTCTCAAAGCTATAGGTGTCATTACTTCACCACTGGGAATATTTTGGCAAGTTTGTCATTATTGTCATGTTTTTCTTCCTAGGCAGTTTGCTTTGCACCTCAGCTATCAAAGCCAACACTCATGGAAGAAGCTGTCTGCTCAGTTCTAGTTCAGTTTCTCTTTGCTCTATGTTGAAGTATGCAATATCTTCAAAAATAGTCTCTTAACTTCAAGATCTATAAGGTAACCAAATACAATGGCAATTTGCTATATTGTCTTAGGGGAATAAATTTGATGCCCTTATCTACTTAAAGGGATGTTTCTCATGCCAGACACTGAAGTTTTGTTAGATATTCTCTGGGTCCTGTGAAGAGATTTATCATATCATGTGACATAACTTCAAAAAATAATTGTTAGTTTTCAGTTAACTGAAAATTCTGCAAGCATCATATTATATCATATCATATTAATTTTCAAAGTTTAGAAGATACAAGTGGATTTATAAAACTATGTGCTTGTAACACGATTAGATAATTAATATAAATGGACTGAAAGTGGACAGTGACCATATGGAATGTTACAAAAGTCAAAGATGTAGATATTAACAGTGATTACCAACCATGAGCCTTTTTACAAAAATTATACAACTATAATTATAATTAATTTTCAGTAGAGCACATGTTAATATTCTGGTTGCTTTACTCATTTTAACACTTTCCTAAGGAGATAAATTTTCAAAGCAATATACGTTTTCAACATGAAACATTTTCCCCAGGTATAAATAATATAATAATTTTCATATTAAATGCAAAATATTTCTTCAAAATTAATAAATCAATAACATTGGGTTATAGATTGTATAAAACTTGTAAAATTTGCTATAAGCCTAATTATTGGCTTACCAAAATATCACCATCTAATAGCTAAATCTAAAGAAAAGAGGATTATAAAAGATGTTTAAAAATAAGAAAGAAATATAAACACAACTCTGGTATGGAATATTCCAATTTGTAAAAAAGATTGACATTAGTTCCACACATAATTCAGTTCTCTATGGATACATCTTTCTTATTCATTGTGCATATGATGTCCCATGCTGGAGCTATGTCTGTTACCTTGCTACAATTTTGACTCTTTGCAACAAGTGAATACACATTTCACTCAATTCAGCATTTGAAATGTTATAATGTGCCTCTTATCTCAGGCCCTTAGTAGATCCATTGCCTGTCTCTGAACAACTCCAACAGGGACACCTCACCTTGTTAAAAACTTAATTAGTCCACTTAATTTATAACCTTATGTCTCCTTCAGTCTACTTAGTTCTATTTTAGCAAATTGGACTATGTGACCTACTCCTTGTATGTACTCACCCAATGTCTTTATGATATAGGTAGTATAGACTGGATGAGAAGATGACATAACTGTGAATTTTCAGGTTTTGATGATTATATTTTGAATATGTAGAAAAGTGTAATTAGTTATATCAAGTATACCTTAAAGTATCAGAGAAGAAAGTAGTATAGCTTCCCAATGTGATAGCAGGTAGTTCAAGAAGAAACAGGTGAAGGGATTGCTAGCAACCTAAACAGCAACAGTAGATTGTTAGGATCAAAATGGCTTGGGGGTTTTCAAGAACAACAAGAAAAATGGTTCTTGAATTTCTACAGAACTTTCACCTATCTATTATTGTGTACAACTTCAGAATAGTAATTAACTTAGATAAATGTATATGAACTTAATAGACATTTAGAATGGTAAATGGGGGCAGGAAGTATAGTTTATAATAAATTTTATCAAAAACTATAATTTTTATAACCATTGGCATATCAGCATCAATCTCTCTGCTATTCTCTTTCTCCTGAGCAAGCACTCAACTGAACAAAATTTGATTTTGAGGCCTCTATCCTTTTATTCAGAAAGATAACTACTGTGGCTTTCACAGTTATCTGTTGTTGTTTTAAATAATAGTGCCATTGTATATGATACTGTTCCAGATGTTGCAGGATTCTGTTTCTCCTTGTATTCTTAAAAGACTGGCTTCAGGAAAGAGCAGCTTGAGCAGATGTTTACTTAACAAACACAGCAGAAAGAAAGTAGAGCAAAACAAACTGCAGTGAGTCATCAGAGAGGATGGTCCCCCGTAGAGTGGGTTTCACACTGCAGAGTTTAAAGAATGTTTTCTTAACAGTTATGACTTTGGTGTCATATGCACCAAGTAAATTGATCTGTTTTCTACCACAAATCATGTTGGACTGGATCATCCTTTTAGTGTATTTTTCAATGATAATTTAGTTTATTTACGTATTTATTATATCTCAACTTCATCTCACCCCAAAGTCTGCCAATATGAAAATAAATAAATAAATAAATACATACATACATACATACATACAAATAGAGCATGTCCAGTCATTTTTTTTTAATTTCAAATTGAAACTAGATAATTATTCTGGTTCAAGAGTATTTTAAAGCAGTTATGTCTAAGATATAGCATGAGATATACCCAGACACATTTGAGCATACATATCTGGAATTGAATTTTAGCTGGGGTTCCCTATGTAACATAACAAAGTTACTTTCTCTTTAGGTTCAGTAATATATGCTGAACAAAAAAAGCAAGTTCTGCGAAGAGAGTGTATGATTCAGAGTCATTACATATAAATCACATAAGATGAGATTAACAAACCCGATAGAGACAAACAAGAAGCAATGACTGGTCTAGCTTGAGGCCTACACAATGAAAAGAAGTCCATGCCAACACTGCCTAGATGGCTAGAAACTGGAGATGAATAGCCCAGAGATCTAGCGTAGAACCAAACATGACTGGGAAAAAAATCAATATGCTTCCCAGTGATATTTTCCTGTACTCATAGATCAGAGCCTAGCCCAGTCATCATCAGAAGCTACCTGTGGCAGCTGATGGGAGGATATGCACAGACCCACAGCCAAACATTAGGCAGGCACCGAGCCTAAATTGAAAATCTTCATCAGGTTCCTCCCCTCAGAGCTCAGGGAACCATGAAGAAGAGAGGGAGGAAAGATTGTAGGAGTCTGAGAAGAGGAAGACATCAGGAGAATATGGCCACAGAATCAACTAAGCAGGGCTCCTAGGGTCTCACAAAGACTGAAAGGGCAATAACTGAGCCTACATGTGTCTGTGACAGGTCCTCTGCATACAGGCCTTGGTTGTTAGCTTGATGTTTTGTGGAACTCCTAACAGTGACTCTTTTGCCTGCTGCTGGACTCTTTTCCTCCTACTGGGTTTCCTTGATATGAATGGTTGTGTCTAGTCTTATTATATCTTGTTACACCATGTTCGGTTGATAACGGTAGGAGGCCTGTTCTTTTCTGAATGGAAATGGAAGGGGAGTGGATCTGGGGAAGAGGAAAGGTGGGGGGAGGGGAAAGAGGGAGGAGTGAAGGGAGGAAAAACTGCAATCAAGATGTTGTATGACTGATAAATAAATAAACAGACAAACAATGAAAATAACATTGTACACAATATTAAAGAAACACATAAAATATTATAATTCTGAGCTACTTTAGGGTAATTTAAATAAAATTTATCCAAACAGAGACAAGTTGTAAGGCCCAGTCTGAACTAGTAATTTAGGGCCCTAATACACATAAACTAGGAAAGGTGAGCAGGAGAATTCCTGTAAGATGACAGGTCATTAAACATTGAAAGTGCTAATATGAAGTTGTTACATTAGTTAATGAATATTTTAGCCGATTTCCATTTTACCAGATATATTTAGTCACAAGGTGGTGATTTTTGCCTAAACTGGTAAAGATAGATAATTTTAATTAAACAAGCCTATACTGAAAGCTAATTAAGGTAAAGACATCATCTTTAGCTACTAATATAAGTTTCTACTAAAGCTTTTTTACCCTAAGGAAACAAAAACTTAAAACCTGGATCGATGGAACATTCTGATGATTGAATAAATTTGGCAAGGATATTTACCATATTTTGATTAAATTATAATTCTTTATACACTTTATTCATTACAAGTATTTTTTTTCCTACTTTGGTTTTTCATATGTACTTCTGGATTGCCAAAGACACATTTTCTGGTTGTTTCCTTCACTTTTTAATTTTTAAACCCGAACATATCTATACACCGCAGATTAGTAAGTGAATATTCTGAATTATTGACAAATCTGTGAGCACCTTCTTTTTTCTCCACTTGCACTCACAAGCACAACACAACTTTTTAAGCCTCATAATTCCATGTTTTACATAATCTCTTCGGGAAGAACCTGACTAGGACAAAAGTTAGTATCTTAATGTGTAATAAGTACTGAATACTGTGATAATTTATTCAAAAATAGTTTCTTTGGCATCTACTCAAAAATTTTTAGAAAGTTAAAAAATGAGTTTTATGTTCAGATGATAAGCTGAATATCACAGCTTAAGCAACTTGCACAAAACCACATAGAGAAAATAAAATTTGAACATGAGTTGATTCAAAATATTTGGACTTGCTCAAAGCTGTCTGTTCACAGTGATTACAGATGCCTAGGACAAAATGTAAATTTAACTTAATCTTAAATAAGAGTTATTCAGAAGTTTTCTATAGCTTTAAAAGTCATAAAGAACAATATCAGGACATAGCTCATTCAGTTAAGTGGTTAGCACCTGTGTTCAATCCCCATCACCTACATTAAACACACACATACACACACGCACACACAAACACACAAGCACACACACACACATACATGCATACACACATACACAGACATCAAAAGTTCCTGTAATAATGTCATGACATATGTTTGCAATCCAAGTGCTAAGATGAAAAACTGGCATTCACTGTCAGGCCTTCATCTTCATTCTTTTAGCACAGATTCTAAGTCTTTACCATATAGTTCTTTCCCTTTGTTTTTTCTAAATGAGACCTCTCGGCATTCTGTGAGAATTGTGTAGCTACCAGCTCAGCCTCTCTTGTCAACACTTTTTGCAGTATCACACAACACAATGACTGCCACAGTCTAACAGCTACAAATATGTGTAGAGATCAGAGGTCAATACCAGGTGACTTCCTCAATCACTCACTCCTTTATTTCTGACACCGGATCTCTCACTCGGACCTAGTATTCACAGATTTGACTACATTGGTTGGATGACAAGTCCCTATCTTGTCAAACCCAGCCCTGTACACTGCTGCTAAGGCAAGCCTGTTAATTGAGTGAACAAACTCCCCCAGCCAATAGTCTCTAACTTCTTATACAGAATCTTCCAAATATGGAAAAAACAGGTAGTTATGATGCCTTCTAGTATCCTGGTAAATACTTTTAATGACTGAAGTAAATGCAAGAAAAATTTTTGAATTTTTTAAAATGAAAAAATGTAAATTCCAACCAGGAATTTACTATTACTATTACAGAAGATTACTATTTTACTGGAAATATTTTACGCATACGGATATGTAGAAAATTGTAAAAATCTACATCTTTCTAAAATAACTAATTGCTTAATTGCCTATAGCTTTGTATTGAAACATAAAAACAAACTGCTTAAGAATAAGTAAAGTATGATATTCCATGATTAGGAGTGAATATTTAATTAGTTATATATATATATATATATATATATAATGTATTTGATAGGATACTTTATATTCACCACTAGATTATTGACAAGGAAAAGTAAGTGTATCAAATTATGTATTTTACTTTTTATTCTATTAAATGAACATACATAAAACCTTTATACTTTAATAACATCAGCACATTTAAGTCCATAAAATGTGCATCTAATGATATATTCAAACATATTTCTTTCCTTGTGGTCATTTACAAGCATTACAATGTAATCTATGGGGATTGTTTATATTCATGAAGTCAGTGCTGCAGAAAATTTGTATCAGTACCACTTGGTATCTGATTTTCTATTATTTTATTTTCATCTGTTTTTAATACTTTCTATATTTCAATGAGAAATCTACTTTAGTATTACATGAAAACATTTCTCTTCATTTCTGAAGCATGTGAGCAAAGAAATAGGGCTGGGGAAATGGCTCAGCATTTAAAAGTGCGTGTTGTTTTTTCAGAGAACTTGAGATTATTTTTCAGTACCTAAGTTTGATAAGTTTGAAGGCTCACATTACATACAACTCAAGCTCCAGCAAAACCAATTCTTTTTTCTGGCTTCTGCAAATATCTACACATACACACACATACAAGCAAAATGTCATGTATATACCCTACATATATATATATATATATATATATATATATATATATATATATAAATAAAAATTAATCTTCAAAACAATTTCCTTTCTTTCATCATATATATGTATATATGTGTGTGTGTGTGTGTGTATATATATATATATATTTATATTCCTGCTTAAATGTATGTGTATACATATATACACATATTGATAGGAATAGGAAAAGGAATAGAAATAGGAAAAATTCCTTTTCAAAATTACAGAGCCACTGGTATTGCTTAAAATTCCTTAACAGTCCAATAGGATGATAAAACACTAATTCCACATCTCCTGGCAATCCTGCTTTACCAAATACCCTCCTTCTCTCCCTCTCCTCTCTTCTTGTATGATTTGGTCTCAGGACAAAGCTGCTCATTTTAAGGAAATGTATTTCTTTCAAAGTTTGCACTTTTTGAGAATTTCTTTCCCCTATGTCAACATCACTATGTTGTCCTCTTTTGAATATTTTATTATAAAAAGTTTAAAGTGTATATTTTCTTTTATTCTCATTCTTTACCATCATCTTTAATTAGTAGAAACTTAGTGATCATAATCAGACTGACAAGAGATTTTATAAAATCAATATTCAATTTCAGCTGAAAATTAATTTCCTTTCAAGCACATATTTTCATTTTTATGAAGTAGAAAAACATTAGTTTGTCATTATCTGTTTCAAAATTTATTGTCTGCAGGTTGGAAAGAAGTCACAGAGGGCACAGCACCTGCTGCACAAGTGTATGGACTTGCGCTTGGTTCCCCAAACTGATGTGAAGCATAGGCAGACATAGCAGCCCACCTGTAATCACAATGTAATAAAATTTTAAAAACAATCCATCTTAATTCAGCACCATGCAAGATAGCAGAATGCAGTAGTGCAGAAATACAAAATAAAACAAAGAACCATAGATTCCTTGAGAGACATGAGGCTAAAGGAGGCAGCCAGGCAGCCATCTCTTGTACCACTGCTTCCTAGTCATTGGCGCCTCTGTATAGCAAACACACATAAGTACCAAGGTGCATTCCCTTAGATATTCTGGGTACAAAGTATTGTACCTACATCTTCATCCTATCTACCTTGAATAGGAACTCCGTCAAGGTTAGCAAGATTGAGGCCCAGTCTCCAACATTTTGTAGATAGATTCAATTGCCTTTTGGACAAAATGTCTACTCATTCTTGAACTGAAATCAAACAAATAGGAATGATTTTATGGTATCAGCCTGACTTTCTGTGTGGTGAAAAAAAAAACCTATAGTGTACTTCACAACACTGAAAATCACCTGAATGTTCTTCTTGGAATGGGTCCATTTATGAAGAACCATTAAAAATGCTTTCCTGAAGAGTGACTAATAACCAAGTTGTTATTTAGATTTATATTCTTAAGGTAACAGTACTCCCTCTATTGAGACAGTTTGGGATGGAAGAATAGTCATTTGAGTTAAATATTTTGCAACTGAGAATGCCTCCTGGAGGTATAACCATACTTTATGTCTTATAAAAATAGTCCTCAAGCTCATCTACTTCCCAGACCTAGAAAATCCAAGAGTATCAATATAAGGACAACAAAGCATGATATCCCCCCAGATCTCAAATCAGGTCATGGATTGTATAAGAAGTGTCATCAACAAGGCTATACTTGACATCTACATTTAATCAGACCACATATAGCAAATCGAATCTGTGGAGCTTCTGGGCTCTGGATTGTCCCTTGCTGCAGAACCCTGTAATAGCACCTTCCTCAGTGCTGAACTGGCCTCCAGCCATCAGAATCAGGAAGCTTCCTTAGTACCACAGCACATACAGACCAAACATTTGCTTCAAAAAATCTAGAGGGTAGGTGTTCTCCCCAGTTTATCCAGGCAGAGTCTTATTGCATTTCTCAAGATCTGTTTATAGCTTGATATTATCAAAGTCCAATTAGGAATCTACTCTGCCTACATGATTGAATTCCTGCAGAATATAAAGAGCTTTATCCAGATTATGCTTAAAAATTTAAACCAAGCCATTTAATAAAGAACTCAGTGGTGGATAAATAAAGGACTGATTATGTGCATTAATACTAGCTTTTCCAACCACAGAAAGACCCTTAACTGATACCATCAGAAGTTAAGGCTCCATTGTCTATTGGTAAAGCAAAAGCTATCAAAGTCCAAAGGGTACAATAGTGTTCATCTTGGTATGCTGGGTGTGTTCATGAGAGGATGATTCTCTGCTGGGAAAGATATACCTAAGATAATTTCTGCCTGTATATTTATACATCAATTAATTAGCTCCTGGAATGGAGATATGGCATAGAAAGAAGATTCATCCAACAGCTAATTGAGATATTCATATTCCACCTGGATAGATACTATGAGTAAGCAGGCAGAAAATATTCAGACACAGTTTCAAGCAGCTTTCTACCCACTCAATATTTGGCAAAAGTGAGAGGTATCAGGCAGAAACACCTTCTAGTGTTAATGGCCTTATGAAGGTACCCAGTGTTGAGGAATCTTAACCCTGTGAATGCTAGGCTTTTGTGTGGGTTAGGGAGATGTTATACCTCAGCTTTCTGCCACTACTCCAATGTTACATGCCACTCACTGTCGCTCTTGTTCTATCTTTGTTGCTTTTTCTCTGAAGTCATTAAGGCTTGTGTTTCAGAGCAATCATACCTTTACCTCTGAGTCTCATTTTCACAAGTCACTGGACAATCAGGTGAAGAGCTTACCGTTTTTCCTAAGTAGAAATTGCAGCTGAGTAATCTAGAGTTCATCAGTGCTTGCAAAAGCAACATCTACTACAAAATGTTTCAAAGAAGCTTGGCTGAGATGGTACCTTCAAGAGCCAGAACAATTAAACATTAACTTTTTGTCGTGTCTCAAGGCATCAGTGGTGTGTTAAAGATAGCTAGTGCTGACATAAGGCTAGTCCAGCTGGCTGTTAGGCTGATAGCCATTTTCCTCAAGGCAATCAGAGTAACAGTGGAAAGTCAGCAGCTGCTAATTAGGGAGTCAAATGATCCAATTTCCCAACATCTTTGCTAGTTTAGAGGAAAATGAACATCAGGAGTACTTAGCAAGTACAAATCTAAAGAACTTTTCATTAACACTAATAGTGATTTTTAACAGATTTTAATACTGTTTTAAGGGTGCTTAACAGCTGCCTACTACTCCAGGAGAGATGAGTCTCTAGTATCTGTCTCAGAAGTCTGATATTGTCACCCATGGACAGTTGTAAAGTCCCAGATGTGGGTTTTCCCTAGAGGAGCAGCAAGATTTCCCAAGGAGAGCTCCTAATTTCTTTGCAAATGAAGCCACATGTTTGAAAGTAGAAGGAAAAAGTCAAATAACAATAAATTATTTTCTTAAAGGATATTATCCAGGCTAAATTGTGGGGTAATTTCAATAAAAAAAAAAACAGGGACTGTATCAACCAAAAAGTGTACATAGAATCAGAGCAAATAACAGACTCTAATCCCAGAAAACAAAGACCATAATTTATTGGATTAGATTAGGAGTAGTTTGTGCTTCCTTATTTGTTAAAATTTCTGTTTGATCAATGAGCATTTGAGTGGTGAAACTTGGGAGATAGGCTTAGCCAAACAAAGAAGAAAAGAGACACAACCAAAAACAAAGTTATCTTCAAGACTGTAATCCTGTAGATTGGGCCTCAATAAGTGTTAACATGACAGGCTTCACAGTATTTCAGCATTTAGTGTCTTTAAATAGAAAATCATCATATCATCTGCAAATAAGGATCATCTGAATTGTTAGATTCCTAAATTTCCTAGCTATATTCCCTTTAAGTTTTTCACTTCTCCCAATGCTTTATCGGAGATTTCAAGCATTATATAGAAAAGAAACGGAGAAAGTAGGCATCCATGTTTTATTGCCAATTTTATCGAAATTCTTTGCGTTTATTTTCATGCAGCACTGTGTGGACTCTGGTCTTATGTAACTCATTCCCTTTGTTTTTGAGCAGCATACATCCCATATCTCTAGGTCCCCCAGGAGTCTAATGTGAAGGATGTTGAATTATGACATAGGCCTTTTCTGCATCTAATAAGATGATTGTGTAATTTCTGTCTTTGAGTCTATTATTTGGTGAATTACATTCACTGATTTACACTGTTAAACCATCCCTGCGTTTCTCAGTTGAAAGCAAACTGATCATGGCAATAGGCTTTTTTGATGTGTTGTTGGATTCAGTTTGTACGTATTTTATTGTTAAGTTTTGTAACTGTGTTCACCAGAAAGATTTGCTATCTATTTTTTTTTCTTTATTGTATCTTTGCCTGATTTTGGCACAAAGGCTTCATAAAAGGAATTTGAAAGTGTTCTTCTTTTTCTAATTTTACAGAAGCACTGTATGAGTAATGGGTTGCCTCTCTTTCAGCTGTTTCTCAGTGAGATCCACAGAACAGCAAATACTTTAGGATATTGTCACTGTTTTGGTACCCCTCAGAACATGATGGCAAATCCTCTTGCTGAAGATACCATACACTTGAATAAAAGAACATGGAGAAATCAAGCTGGCTTGTATCTGGAAGCATCATTTCTACATGCAAGTTAGGTTTTGTAGTGATGTGAATCACTATATACATCCCACAACAGGAGAAATATAATCATCAATATCACCCATTGTGAGCCCTGCAACACCAATTATCCTGACAAGATAGGCCCACTGGTGGAATATTCTAATGAATATTATGGAAATAACAAATGATTCTGCATTTGGATAAGGCATATTTCATGAGATATAACTGATACTGGCACTGGTAATGAGGTCAACAACCTGTGACTCCATAGGTCATAGCCTCTAGGGAGCAACCTAATGATATTCTGCTAAATGGACTTCAAATTAAAATGACTCTTAATAACTTAATGTTATAGCCAAAGATCAATGAACCTTTCATCTCTTTAAAGAGAAGTTTCTCCCTGCAGTAGATGGGAATTAACGCAGAGATCCTTAACTGGTTAACATGCAAACATAAGAAACCAAGGAGTAGTTCAACTATAAATTCAAAGTGAATAACATACTATTTTCCATAAAGATCAGGCATCTTTGGAAATCAGAATATTTTAAGAGCTAGAGGTCTTAGGTAACTTGTACAAACATAACAGGGAAGTTGCTCACATGGATTTTCAGCTACTTTAAGAGCAATCATAATACATGCACAATACATTTTAAGCCAGACAAAATCCCAACATGGAAGTGTGTAATAACAGCACTAAATAAGTAACTATTGGCATTTCCTAATTTCTGGGAGACGCAGAATAAGGTTTTATTTATTTGTTTGGTTAGTTTGTTGCCACTGGTAGGTCGAACATATGCTTCCTTATCCTCACTCTTGGGAGGGAGGGAGGAAGGAAGGAAGGAAGCAAGAAAGCAAGGAAGCAAGGAAGCAAGGAGGGAAGGAAGGAGGGAGGGAAGGAAGGAGGAAGAAGGAAAGAAAGGAAGGCAGAGAAAGAAAAGAAAAAGAGGAAAACTAGACGCTGGATAGTTATGGAGCAGAGTGGAGAATGGAAAGAGTGTATCTGGAAGAATTTGGAGAAGACAGAGTCAATAATATCAAAATACATAGTATAGAATTACCAAATAAGCCTGGTGAGAGTGGCATGGACCTTCCCAGCATTCAGGAGGCAGAGGCAGGAGAATCTCTGTGAGTTCCAAGCCTGCCTGGTCAACAGAGTAAGTTCCAGGACAGCCATGTCTCTAAAACAAACAAACAAACAGCAAAAAGAGAATTATCAAATAATAAATTAAGGCACCTACTCTCAAACATGAACCAGAGATCAATTCTTGGGACCTAAACTGTGGAAGAAGAGAACCATTCCTCAAGGTGTTTTCTGACCTCCGCACACATGTGGTATGATACAGGCATCTACACACATACACTCAGAAATAAAAAATATAATGGGCTAAAACATACATGGCATGGAATTATCAAATAATAAATAAATAAAACATTATTTAAAAATAAAGACTTAAAGGATACTTGTCTATGTGTTTCTCTCTTAAGTGACTAAAAATCACTTTTATGAAATGTAACATAAGGTAGAAACTAGGGCATATAGATATAATATTTGTGCTTCATATTGGCTGATAACATCACCAAAGAAATGAGTGGTAAATACCAATATGCATCTAAAGATACATTCATAAAAGTCAATGTAATAAACATAATGGTAGTAATAAAATGAATTACTCATAATAGCCAAAAGGCAGGCACAACCCAAGTACCTACCAATGAGTAAGTACATAAAGTGTTGTTCATATGGACAGTGGAATATCATACAGACATAAAAGTGAATGACTGGTAGATCATAAAATACGGATGAATTTCCAATATTCTTTATTAATAAAAGGAATCATCAAAAAAAAGAAGATTCAAATATCATTTGATTTTAATTATGTAAAATGGTTAGAATGTGGGAATCTACAGAGAGTGTGGAGACAGTTGATCTTTTCAACAGTGTCCTAAAAGAGCCTCTGGTAATAATTGCCCTTACCAAGGAGTGAACTAAAACAAAACAAACTTGCACTTTTCTACTTTCTTATTTAAATTACATAATTTACATAAACTATGTCTCAATAAAGTTGCTAAAACACATCTTCTGTATTGTCACGATTCCTTATGCAGCAATCTACACATTATTATAGACTAAAATTCCATTACTTTTGTAATGGAATTATAACACATCAATGCTTGAAACATTTCAGGTATTGTCAATAGCATCACTGATGGAGCACAGTAAAGACTACTTTTGAGCTGATTATTACCCAAATTTTTTTAAGTGGCATAGCACATGCTTCACTGGCTGTGGTGACAAGAATTCTGTCCATAACCCTGAACTCCAAGTGATTTCCTTCCCTCCACAGCTTCCTACTCCTCTAAGTTACCATGTTCATGTGGCATTATTGCTATTTCTCAGCAATTTTATGACCACATAATTTAGTCTTTTATTATATATTCTTTTACTTTGATATGAAATTAGCCTTCGCTTATAAACATATTTTTTTGCATTTTACATTGCCTATACCATTAATTGATAAAATTATGTATATATAGGTATAAAAGATAATGCAGACGTTTTTCACATGTACACTAAAAATATTAGACAGAGGTAGGATAGGAAAGGGGAGACAGAAGGAGATGGAAAGGAACAGTAAGGATCAAGGTAAAGACAGTAATTTGGCAAATCAATTACTGATAAAACAGCATAATAGAGGTAAGAGAAATCAGCACTCATTTATTTCACTGCTGCTATCAGCTTTTACTGAACTTAATCTATTGTGTTATAAAAGAAGGTTTTTATAAAATGATTCCCAAGGCTATTAGCATTCAAAGAAGGAACACTAGTATGTCCCCTTCACTTGAGGAATGTTGAACAAAATTGTCACCTGGACTTTTTTTAGCCTCAATATTTGTAAAAGTGTAAAATTAATACAAACAGGAGCATTAGAATCTTTTATAGCTGCAGTTTGTGTTCAAACAATCTCACCACCTACATTAATCAGTTTCCTATGTGTGTATCATTTTTTTTATAAAGTTTGCTTTTTATACTCATGTATTTGTGAGGCCAGAGAATGAAGACATTATGGGAACATGAGAAGGAAAGAACTGTCTCATCTTAGAGTTTGATGACATCTTGTCAGTTGAGAGTTAAGAATTCCAACACACTTACTTGGAAGGTTGACTACATAGAGAGAGTATTTCTTTCGTACAGAGATATTTTAAAATAAGAATACTAAAATAGTAGTGAATTGTGCTTAAGAACTGAGTGCATATGACCTTTCTCCTTTCCCTGCTGTAAACCTGCAATTTTCTGCAACTCTCATAGGAAACCCCATTTATAATAAAAGACATCTTAACCCCTTGTGCAACCTTCATAGCTCAGTTTTACTTTGTCATATTGTAATGTCATCTAAGGTACCACTGAAGTCACTCTATAATATCACTTATTATCAAAAGAGGAAAATGAAAAAAAAAACATTTCTTAGCAAACTATTCAAAGGTAGTTTGAGAGCTACCAAAATAATGTACTTGGATATTTGCAAACACACTTGAGCAAGACTCTGTTGAGAGAAATACCCCTACCTCTAAGAGGGTGCCTAATTCTTGTCTGGGTAGCTCTCCCTTTTCTGTTGTTGTTAGCCTTATTGCTGTTGGTGTTTGTTTTTTGGGGGTGAGTTGTTTGTTTGTTTGTTGTTTTGTTTTACAATATTTTCTCTTTTGTAACTCCAACTCTCCTGGAACTCACTCTGTAAACCAGACTGGCCTTGAACTTACAGGGACTTACCTCTGCCTCCCAAATGCTGGGATTAAAGGTATATGACACCACTGCCCAGCTGCTCTCCCCTTCTTAACCTCTACCCTTATATCTATATTTAAAATCTTTAAATTAACTTCTCTGGTTCATAGTGGGTCATCTTGAAATACTTCCTTATGATGGAGTCAAATCTTCTTGGAACTTTTTTTTCTTTCTTTCTGGAGGTTTCTAATGGATTAAGAGACTCCTCATGCTGCTGTAGGTAGAGCTGGGCTGTTTTTCATTCCACAATTTCACTGAAAAGTAGATGTGACTATAAACAATGTCCAGTGGTTCCTCATGTAAAACAAATTACTTCAAAACCCAATGTCTTAGAACAAACTCTGCTTTAGCTCAGTCATACACACCAGTACATGGGACAGTTAAAGACGATTATGCTCACTCAATGCCTCTCATCAGCTAGCATGAAGTCTACCCTCTAAAGCTTGCCTGATTAAAAATGTTCAAAATGATTTCTCTTGTTAGCTTAATGTAGCTGGCATTTTGAACATTGTGAATGGCTTTGCAGGGTGACAATCTTAGTCTGGTTTCTTTTATGGTAGAATTCCTCACCAATCTCATACTGCCCAAAAGGCTTCTCAGTTCCATTTCAGAACTGAGTTCCTGGTAAGATTTGTTATACTGTATTCCTCCATCTTCAGTCTTACTTACTTTTTTCTCACATCAGTCGGAAGGGTCATGGTGGGGTCAGTCTTCTCAGTTTTATCAGTATAGTTTTGGCTTTTTGTCAGACCTATTCATCTTAGATGTGAGCATCTCCTATCGCATCCAAGTTCTGAGTCATTTAGTATCCACTGGGGGCTTCTTGCAAAAGACATACACAGTCACCTGCAGTTCTTCCTTAAAATACTGTGTAACCTTTTGTGGTGTCTTAAATAGTTGCCAATATCAACAATAGTAAATTGTAAAGTATATTTTTTATTTTCAGAGTGTATGTATTTTAGTCATAGAAATATGGAGAAAGTTTTCAAAAATGAAAGTTACTCTTTCAGTTAAGGGAGAACTTCAGACAAGCTTACCACTTGGCAAAGAAACATGAAAAGAGGGGAGTGCATTTTAGAGTTATTTTGGAATTCTTCAATTAGTCATTTTCCCAGATTAATTCATAGAATTTGTTTTTAGAAATTTTTCTATGCTAATTTTTTAAAAACTATTTAGATTATAAGTTTAAAAACTTATTTACATTTTAAGGCAATATCAATGTCACTTGCCAAAGCACAAGACACTAAGGGGCAGTCTCTGTCTCACTGTTCACTCCTAGCTCTGTGCAGAACTGTTAATGCTTAGCAGTGCTTCTCCTGCTGGATGAGGTAACTGAATGAAAGAAAGGACATGTTGCTGAGTGCCACTGTGAGGCTAAGTCATTTAACCCAACATGTCAGTGTGGCATTTTCCACAGTGTGAATATCTATATGTTGATTAATTATGGAAAGGTCAGGTGTCTTTAGGATAATGACAAGTAGTAGTTCTCCTTCTTTTGTGTAGTTTAATTAAAAGAATTATCTAGAGATTGCTACATTGATATACTGAAAAGAACTAACAGGCAAAAAAATCTCTCAAATGACACAAAATTTTAGCGGGTGCACACACACACATATACACACACACACACCAAGTTAAATAAATGACTGAGAATATTGGAGCATAATCTTAATATGAAAATAACACATTGATTTAAGAGATTCCTAGTAATGATGTGTCTCTGACAGATTTTTGTTTCCATTATGTTATGAGATGTGAGAATGTATTTACTAAAGTAAACTAATGTTAAAATCTCAAGCTCTAAGTGAAATTACTTTTTTATTTCTGTACGTAAAAGAACAAATGAAAGAAAACAAAAAAAAGACCTTTCTTTTGAGCATTGTACCTAGATAATCTTCCACTTCTCTCTCTCTCTCTCTCTTTCTGCCTCCCTCTCTCTCTCCCCCCAACCCTTCTCATTTATCAGTGTCCAATATGACTGTTTTAGCTTTTTGATCCATTGAGGTTGCTGTTTGTTTGTGATAAGATAAAATTATGCTACTCTGAAAAATTTAAACATTTGGTATTGAATAACCAAATAGATGTCCTCTTCCCCAGGAAAGACTATTTCTTTACTTTCAGTATTCCTAATTTGCCTGTAGTTCTTTGTGTAGGGATCAGACTGCCTGTCCTTTCGCAATCCTCTTTGGTATGTCTATTGTTATTGCCATTGTTCATGTCATGTTTAGGCAGTCATGTTTTCAGCCTTGAAAACTTATATGAAAGAAACACTAATAGATTGAACTGGTTGTATTTATGTATGTAGGAATATCTAAGCATGTACATATATTTATATAACAATATTTAATAAAAAAAGAGGCCATGGATTTGAAAGAGAGCAATAAGAGGTATATGGGAGGGTTTGAGGGAGGAAAGAGAAAGAAGAAATTATGTAATTATAATCTCAAATAAATGTGAAACAACAGGAATGACACTTTACTGCCCCAGTCATTAGTTACTTAAACAAGTAAGGAAATACTGATTGTGGAACATGTCTCACATTGAATGTTTTACACAAATACTATACCTTCTTATATTTGAGCATCCAAGAATAAAGGCATCTCTACTGCTAATTCCCCTACAATTTGCTTAACTTTTCTAATCCCTGCCTTCTGCGTCCCAATTTAAATTCTCTTATTCTGAAAACAAAGCCTCTTCTACCATATCAAAAAATACTGAAAAATAATGATTTTTTATCATTCTTCCAAAATATATTTTAAAATTATTATTCTCAATAACTTTGTACCTTTCTTGTTCACAGAATAATAAGTTATTATAATCAGTATTTTGCATAATTAATAGATACTATACATATAAAACATGCAGGTTGATAATCTAATACTCTGTTGGCTTCTCAATGTAGTCATCTTGTTTTGACTCAAAATTAAAGTTTCTCTTTATATTGTCTTCAGCTCTATGTTCAAAGTGAACACTGATTATATACTTGTTATTTCATATATATGTTTAAATATAATTCTGGGGCTAGAGAAGACAAATGTACAAAAATTTGCATATTTGTCCATGCAAATATGAGGAGCTGAGTTAACATCCTTAGAATCCATCCAAAAGGCTGAGCATGGTTATATGCCCAGCTCTCAATTCTAGTTCTCTCTGGGGTAGCAGAGCACATGATAAGAATGCTGTCCAATAAGAAATTTATTGGACATCACCATAGTTCCAGACTCAGTAAGGCAATCTCTTCAAGTGAATAAGGTTGAAAATGATAGAGCTAAATATAAACATCCTATTGTAGTTTTAGGCATGCTTGGGGTCATACTCACACATATATGTACATACATGTACATATAACACACACATGCACACACAAATGTAATTCTAAAAGAATATGAATAAAAAGTCAATCTCTTATATTGTTAGAGAATTTTGTCTTCAGTGTGCCCTGACATACAAGTATGGGAAGTGAACTGGGTAGTAGTGTTGATTTCACATACATTTTTCTAGTGATAGATCCACATTGAAAATTTTCTTCTATTGTCTCAGCCACAGTGATCTTCGTAAAGATCTCTGTCTGTTTATTTGATTAAATTGAAGCAATACAATAGAGTTTGTCTGATGAATTTTCTGGAATATTATTGTTTTTCCACTTTTCTTAAATGAATATCATACTTTTTCATCTCTTCATAGTAACTGAGGAGCAATATTTAAAAAAATAAAATGAAAAACAACAGCATGTGATTCAAAATAGAAATGAATCATCCAGCATCTCTAATTTTTAAATTACTGTCCAAGCATCTGCATTTGAAACCAACATTTTATTTTCCATATTATGTTATAATAGCAAAAGTGTTAGGCTGAGAAATAATTTTGATTTTGATGCCCCTTTGAAACATGGAGACGTGGATGTACTTTTTGTTTTTCCAGTCATCATAAATCTTCACTTTCTATGCCTCTGTTAGATTGGCTCCTTACATGTTGATTATAATGGTATTTCCAGAAGAACAAAAAATGATTATAAATGTATATGTGATTATTGTCAGTGTGTATCAATATATAGTAACAGAAAAAATTCTTATCACTCACTATTTTTTGGAACACTAAAAAAGAATTACAGCATCCCTTGAAGACTCTGAACTATAATAACTTTGATCGTGATTTCCAATTTGAGTTATGCTTAGGGTAGAGACTGATCATTTCAAATGCACTAACTAAATATTTTATATCAGCCAACTAAAAATTGATCTCCCAATTCAGTCTGCTTCTTTTCCCCTTACTAAATAATATCCTTCGAAGTGTTCAAAGTTGAAAAAAGTCAGTAATAGTAGGAAGTCAGCTCTGCTTTGTTGTTGGATTTGTGGACTGACTGGGCAGGCTCTCCCCCTTGCTCTAACTTTCCTTATTATAAAAACAACACTTTGCCTCACACCCTTTTTTATCTTAACACATTAGGAAAGACTCACTGGCTACCACTCCTCCTTTCTCTTCAGAAACTCACAGGCATGACTAAAAGAACAGCCAATGTTAGTCTCCTACTTTTTCTGGAGATCTTTGGACACCATCTAGATTAGCACACGGTATTCTAAGCTTAATGCCTAAAATTGTACTCATGTAACTTGATACTCAATAAATTCCAAGTTTATCTTGGTTCCTCTCTGTGGCCCTTTCTCTAAAAATGAATTCAATGAAGAAGTACTGTTCTTTATATACTCAATGGTAAGTTCTTTAAAATATAGAAATAGAGAAAGGATGTTTGGGCAGCCTAATATCTCTTGGGGCCTAGTCTGGTATGATTTTGCCTCCTACCTCCTGTCAAACACCTAAGAGCTTAGATGGTTAACATAAGAAATTAGCTTTAGGATCAAGGCCACTGGGGGTCTTATAAGCAATAGCGCTTCATATGTCTAAAGCCATTTCCCACAGTTCCCTTTTAGGAGTTTATGACTTGACTGAACTTTGATAGAACATGCTACAATTCTACTTTTGCCTATTACTCACCATCAAGGAAATTCATTTTTTCCAACTTCTGTATGATTTTTCTTGGCATCATAAAGCATTTGGATTTAAAATAAAGTCTATGTATGATATGTTAACAAACTGAAGATTTTGGTTTTATCTTTATCACATGCATTTACTCATCATTTGGGAAATGTGCCTGTTACCTTCTATATGTTTTTAAATTATATTAATCTTAAATAATTATTAATATGGATACTAACAGTCTGACTTCATGTTTGATATTTGATAACTGTTAGCTATGAGACCTCATTATACACACTCCTTATTTCTCAAACCTGGGAAATCTGTAAGAAAGAAAATTTTTCTCCTTCCCTTCTACTGGAAGGGTCTACTGGAAATCTCTGCATTGTGCTCTCTACCATTAGAGGGCTATATATAAGCTATTTGGAATTGATTCTTGCCTTCTCTACTTGCTCAAGGTTCCTCCTATACAAGTACAATTTTTTTTTTATTTTATGCTTTGAGGCTAGATCTGCCATCATATTCCACAGTTATCTTATTAATTGCCAGGGCACTGAATCTCCATCAGTGGCTGGAAAAAAAATTCAATTTTTAAGTTCCTGTGACTAATTCTCAATACTCTGCTAATAAAAGAAAGTGAGTAGCAAGAATCTAGAAAATGGTAGTTCCTCTAGTGATGTAACTCAAGACTCATAAGGAATGTACCTAAAACACATTTCTTGTTTTTTCAGCTTTTCTATAATTCTAATACTTGAGAAAGACAGCCAAACATTGGAAATTATAGAAATACTTGGTGGAAATCTTGAAGTTACCCAAGGAAATGATAAGTGATTCTGTTCCAGTAACAGCATCAAATTTACTTAGATTTATAATACCAACCACTGGGAAGAACTAACTATCCATTGGTTCATTTGTTTTCTGTTTCAGGTATATAGACATTGTATTCTTCATCACCATAAATGCTATTTGGAATTATTTCCAACTTTCATTATTGTTGAAATTATCACTCATTTCACTCTCCTCTCTTCCTGAATTGCCTGACAAGTAGATCATATACCTTCAATTAAGCTCAGCTTAGATATGAAAGTTTTCTTTCTGTTTTGAAATATTTATTCATTATTCACCCTTGGCTTATTGTGCAGGTGCATGCACATTGGGCAGTGAAGTTACATTTGCCAATCTTTAGACTTGTTTCCTACAGCTTAAGAACATTACCAGACAGCCTGTTCAAATAGTGAGATCATCCTCATACCTTTGTGCAATTCCAAACCGCTCTCTGAATATCAAACTGAATTCCAGTGTATGTAAGACTGAATTATGTTATTCAGAAAAATCTGAGAAAAGTTGGACTAATGATCATTCCATCCAACACTTTCCCTTTCATGCAAGGTGTTGGGATTTGGTGTTTTCTTCTTGTTTCCTCTGCTGAGCTGAGGAAGACACAGTGAATCTGGCTGAATACTAGGTATAGCCACTCTCTTGGTCCTTACTAGCCCCCAGGTGGCTAGAATATGCTAGGTCTTATAGTACTCTAAGACAGCCACTCAGAAGCCCATGTTTTTAACAGCCTCTGTATATTTTAATGTCCTTGACATCAGAATCAAATTCTGTCATTCTCTTTATTCTTGAGAATTTTATACATGCATATAATGAAATATGATCATATATATCTCTTCCCTGTCCTCCAATAACTCCCACCATGTCCCTCCCCAAGGATTATTATACTCACAAATTCAAAGCAACTATTGCTACATGGAATATATTCTTGATTCTCTGAAAGGTGAAAAAGATTTCATATTTACTAGCTGCAGATTAAGTCAAAGAAAGAACTGTGGCAGGTCCTCTTCAGAGTTCTCAAACTGATAATGCAGCACTGTGTCCTTTGCTTACTCTGGAATATGTAGCAGGGACCCAAGGGATAGAACATTTCTCCCAATTCTATGGCCTGTGCTGGGGCAAGGATTTCATACAGAAGTTATCTTGAATTTCATGAGTCAGGTTTTTACTTCCTATGCTGCCAATTTGCTAACAACACTCTCATGTAAATATATGATGTAATGTGTTCCTTGCATAATTTAGGGTGAATTTAGTATTTAGAACATTTTAAAAATAACTTTGAATACATTGAAATAATGTAATAGTTTCTTATTTTTTATTCATTATATATCTTTAAACAATAATTATCCTGCTGCAGAGGCTGAAGGGATGATTCAGCAGTTAAGAGCACTTGTTGATCCTACAGAGGACCTTGTTTCAATTCCAGCATCCACATGGTGGCTCACTACCATCTGTAACTCCAATTTCAGGGCATCCAGTGCCCTTTTCTAATCTAAATGTATTCCAGGAATGGCACACAAGAAATACACATACATGCATGCAGGCAAAACACACATACAATAAAAATAAATAAATCTTTAAAAAATAACACAACCAATATATTCTAAAATGGTGATATTTTCATTGACACACTTAAAAATTATCATGATATATTTTCATTATCAACCTGATATTGTATGTATAGTATTGTAATTTGTAGCAAAATTTAATTTTGAACTTCCTTTCTTTATACTAATTCATAGAACTTTTAATCTTCCTTCCAAAATTGAAGTGTGATGTGTAGATTTGTGTCTTACATACTGATTTGTCAATTCACATGGAACTGGTTGCTTTATTGATTTTAGACATTTCTTTCTACAGAAAAACATATCATATATTGCTTGTTATACAATATAACATGTAAAATATAATACTTATTAATAATCTTGAATTTGAGCAAATACCGAAAAAAATCATTGTGGTTTTCAGCAAAAGAGAAAAATACATTCAAATTTATACTTCCCAATGTGAGATTTTTTTTTTAAACCACGTGCTTCATTTAATTTAATTCTTTTGTTGTCTTAACCAAATATTTTATTTATTTTCCAAAATATTCAATAATTTTGAGGCTGTTCTGAGACTTCCTACGAATAGCAACAACAAAATGTAGTAACTTGCTATTGTTTTAACTACTGAATATGAACAATGTAAGGAACTACTACTTTAAGTCATTTATTTAACTTCTACAACATAAAAAGAAATAGGATCAAACTTTCACATCCTTAGACTTCTTGTCTTCATTTTATACTAATGAGTTTACTAATAATGGCTATTAACTTGTTTTACTTCTTATATCAGATATCCAAATATATTTTACATATTTATTGACAAGTTATATGTTTCTGTTTTAATATCCATTTAGTGCATTAAGAATGTACTCTGAAGAAGTTTGAGAGAAGTGCTAATCTATGAATATAAAATTAAAAATGTAGGGAACAGTATATTACTATGTCCAGTTATCAGACTAATAATCCGAGCAGTCAGTCCTAAATGTGACATGCACATGAGAACCCTTCCACACAAAGTTCAGGGATTACTGAGAAAAATAAGAGGGTAACAATTAGTAAGAGCCACAGAGAGTAGACATTTGTAGCAAAATAATATTTTCTGTATATGATAGTCTAGCTGTATACATGAACTTACAGTTGCTGACAATGCATACACATGACCTGTACAAAATCAAGGCAGCCAAAAATTTCAGTGTGGATGGGGGACAGGCTCACACAGTATTTGTGGTGTGTTTGTGTATACTTAATGCCACCATAGTCTCTATTTTAGGCACTGTAGTAAGCATGAGAGATATACAACTCAGGAGGACAGGATACCTGTGATATATTTCATTGAGAAGTAGGAGGTAAGAGAAGGGTATATTGTAATGGAAATCAATAACAGGTTGTAATGAGTAATGAGAGGAAAAAAATAAGTCTTTGTCATAATGCTTCATCAGAGGAGATGGGGTAATGTTTGGGAATATTCCTGAGAGGATACACTCTGAAGAAGTACCATATCACCAAATGACAAGAAGAGGCCGGTGGGGACATTCCAGTAAATGTGTATAATGAAGAGAAGCAAATAAATACTCTACTGTGAAAACACAATCATAATTTAAGAAGCAACTATAATATTCCTCCAATGCATGAAGTTTTGAACACTGGTGGTTCAGTTACTCATGGTCAAGAATGTTCTGTAAAAACAGGATAAAAATATCCCAGAAAAAAAATCAATCTATTACTCTTTAATTGTTTACTATTCTGGAAAGTGTAATGAAATCTCTCACTGACCATCTTCATTGATTTGGATGTGAATCAGCTCTTTGTGTAGTGTTTCTACTCGGGATACACCACCTGCCTATTAGGCACTTTTATTCCAGTCTCAGTAGTAGTACAATATTTGTGTGTTTTACTTAAGAGTTGTCCCAAGATACTGATACTTACAATTCAAGCATGTCAAAGAGAAGCTGTAAAATGGTTCATTGTGGAGAAAGACTTTGTTGTATATGGGGAAAAGACTTTATATTAATAAATAAAATCCAATAATAACTGATGATTTAAGCATACATTGAGGGTCTTAAAATATATATCTTATGGCAAGGACTATTTTTTATATTAAAGGAACCCTAGGATTATCATATGCCATAAGCCACCAATTAAACTTAAGATGCTCAGTATGTATGAGATGAATAGAGATGAATTCAGACTTTCTATATAAAATTATAGCACATATATGATTTGTAGTGCAGAAATATATATATATATATATATCAAGGAGTTTCTGATTGCCTAAAGACAAAAGTTTATGATAGATAAGGATGATTATATATCCTACAAAACATCCTATTTCTATATTGATTTTTGTAGGTTAGACACAAATGTTACATATTAAATGAATTTGTTTTTGAGAATGTTTTACATAGCCAGGTTGTCCTTTAATTGAGTCTGAATGTGAAATTATGGTTCTCACTCTACCTTTTAAGCTACCTTTTAAGATCCAGGTTTATAGACCTATCTTATCAGATGCAAAATCATTAAATAGTTGAGGAATTATGGCCTTTGTAAGTGAGAAAACTCCAGAGTGTTCATTCATTATATTTATGAACACTATTGATTCATTTCTTCTTTTTTCCCAATATTATATCCATAGAAATATTAGAAAATCTCACTAGAGAATTCTGTTATATAATATTGGCAACTCTTGATGGCATTATACAGAAGTTATTGTGAATTTGCATGAGCAATAAATGCAAATGTGTAGCTCAATGAAATGCTTTCAGTCTCATATAAATTGTGTTTTGATTCCAAGTGTTTCATTTCCTGATTAATATGTATGAATTATGCCAAAATATAAATAATGAAAAGTGAAACATATCACATTTGAAAACATTTGGCAAATTAGAATTTTACTATAGTATTTTCCCTTAATAATTTTGTTAGTGTATTAAAATTTTTGAGAAATTATGAATTTTACAGATTTTAGAAAGACTTTGTCCACCCTGCAACAAATTGAACTATTTCATTTTAAACATAGGAAATTGCTGATTGTAATCTACCAGTATTAGTCTTATATATTTGATTTATTCTAATAAAATAATTAAAAATTGAGTGATTATTTTTTCTTGCTTTTATCATTAATAATTTCTATTTTATACTAGACATCTTAATAACATAGGATATCCCTATATCTGTTCTGTGATCATCATTAGAACTATCTACCTGTAATACATTCTTTCCTCAAGTTTAATCATGTTCACCATGTTCTACTTCATTTCAGTAGATTAGTTACTTCTCTGGCATCTTCTAATATGTAAAGAAACATACATGACAAAGTGATAGTGTATATTTAGGAGTCAAGTTGACATCCATAGAATCTAAGCTTTACAATGAAACCTCAGTCATCACTAAATAGGTAGGCCAAATATGATGCCCATTTGATGAGAATGAAGGAAGTCCAATTTCAGATGATGAATGAACTCTCAACATTCTTTGCTAAGCAAGAAAAATATAAGAAACTGACCTTTAGGTAATATTTATTATAGGTTTCCTAAAGACATTGGAAATTTGCTACATTTAAAACTTAACTTAATATGAATAACAGGCTAAAACATACTTTTAATAACTAGAAATTAAGAGGAGTCAAAGAATACATAAAACAGAAAACATCTTTCCATATCCTTTCAGAATATAAAACACACACACATGCATATTCAGCACATTTATGCATCATTAATGTAATGAGTCTTCCCCTACATGTCTGGATGAAAATATATTGACTTGTTTTTCCATTCATTATGAAGTTCATTCACTCAATAATGCCCTTATATGTAGTAGGTACTGTTATGAAACACATAAAATATCCCTATTTTCATGTGAGTAGCCAAAAAATGCCCAACAACATAATAAAAATAAATAAAAAGTTTAAAAATGATTATAAGACATTTGGAGAAAGACATGATGGGGTTTAGGGAGAAGTGAAGGTGAGTAAAGATGTAGATATGATCATGCATGTGTATATTTTTCAAAGAATAACTACTTTTAATAAGTACATTCAACTGTTTATCATAACCAAGCTTTGGATTCAGTGTTTTTGACCAGATGTTGGCTAAAATCTTCTAAATACACAGGCTAATCTTTCATGTTTGCTTTGGTGTTAGTGAACACACTCTGAATTGTCACAATCTCAATTAGCAATGGGTTATTCAGGTGTAATCCTACTATAGGTCAAGGTGAATCTGAATGTTAAATGCAGAAGCTTTATACACTGAATCTATCATTTAAGTATTACTTCATGAGCCAATTTACGGATCTTTTCCTGGAAATTATCACAGAGCTGTTATTATGTATACTGTTTTACTAAAATGATTTATTTCACAGACTTTAAGCCACATAGAATATATGGAAAAGAGAACACATATTTGCAATTACCTTCACAGACTTAATGAAAGAAGTAATTCCAATATGAAATTCAGCCCTCAGCATACCATGTTTTTACCAAAAGCTTAACAAATCCATAAATTAAAAAGAAACTGAAAAATAATTGACTTCTAATTCTTTTTCAAGGAAGATCTTACATCATTAAGCTCTTCATTGGCAATAAAACATTCTGTGAAGAAAGTAAACTTCAAATACTTTTTTAAAGCAAAACATCAGAGGACATGAAAGTGCATATACATGTTCAAAATCTCCTCTATTCTACCATCTGGGGAATTATGAAGATAATTCTCCGCAAACTCTACCACAGGTGGTTAAGCTGAAAGCTCTTGGCACTCTTGTTAGTTATGAGCAATACATGGTATATTCACAGGACTTGAAAATGTGTAGACATAAAGAATGCAGTTTATTTATACTCATATCTATAATTTGGTTTACTTGAAATTGTATGAGAACAGATGTTAAAGATAAGTGCTGAACTGAAAGAAAAAAATTGTATTACTTTTGAAAAATGTATCATTTATTAAATATATCAGAAATTGTAATATATAAATTTTGTATAAATTTTGTAATCTTTTAGATGTTAAGTTGTTAATATTCATTGATATGGTTGTTTTCACTTCTCTTATTTATTCTCTGCACTAAGCCATCTGTTATAAGCATAGATTTATTTATAAAACAACTTCTACTTGCTTAGAGACAATCAGAATTAGGTCTTCGATTTTATTTCATAAGTCTCTCTGATCCCCATGGAGAAGGATCTCATGTTGACCTCCATGTATCTATTTAAGGAAAGCTATTATTGAACTGCTGCTTTTGATAAGGTGATCTAATTCCACAGCAATAGTAAAATTGATGAAGAAGGCAATCATATTTGAAAAGGAGTAGGCTTATTCATTCAAAAGAAATTAGAAAAGATAAAAAGAATATTAGTGGTGATGTTGTCATTTAAGATAGGGTGAAAAGGTCTCCATAAAGGACACTGGTTCAAAACCTTTTATAAACAAAATAAATGTGTTTGTTTCTATGTAAACAAAAATCAAGTCTCACAATTTAGGGTAACTTGTAACTGTTTGAAAAAAAATGGATAATTTATTCTATGTCTAAAATTTCTGTGGAAATATATAGGGAGTTGTCATGTATTATTTATTATATTCAAATTATAATATTAAATATTAATACAGTGAGCTTAATATGAAATCAAATAATGCTGATGAAATAGAGTGGAAATTTCAGCAAATATCTTTTCTTCTTCAGTTATTACTTAGTGATATCAATAAGCTTCTTTATAAAACTAGATGGAAAAAAAGACAAATAAAGAAAAGAATAGAATTAACCTCAAACATAAAGAGACACTAGGGAAACTCTCTAGGTAAACAGTCTTAAATTAGAACTCAGACACTTGGCCAAAGCAGGCTATTGTCACTTTTTAGGAATCTTTCCACTACAGGTATAGTCAACCTATACGAAAGATATAAGCTGTTACTCTTAATTAAGGTTTTTCATAAAACAAGAAATAAATGCCCTCTAGGTAACAGTTTTGTGGTCAATTATGTGAAGAAAACAAAAGCAATGTAAATTTCCTTTTTTTCCCTAGATAACTCCCTAGAAAACAATTGCAAACCAGTAAATGATGAAGATAGATATGTGCCTAACTTGGTAGGATGTGTTGTCTAGCCTGCATGAAACCTAGGTTCAGTCCTCAGTACCTCATTAACTGGGTAAGGTGGTTCATGCCTTCAATCTTAGCACTCTGAAGAGAGAGAAAGGAGGATTAAAAGTTCAAGATTATGTTCAATTGCATAGCAATTTCTAAGCCAGCTTGAGCAACATGAGACTCTGCATCAAAAAAAAAAAAAAGGAGAGAGAGGTAACAAAATAGGAAAGAATAAGTACAAATATTATATACTATACAGAGTTTATTTGAATATTTCATGAGAAAAAGTGGATGTTGGCTGGAGACAGACATTATCTCTTTTTTAGGGTATTTATCAAGTAATTAACTGAAGTAAAATCTTTCAGAGAAATATGAACAATTGGCTGGGTTTTAGCTGCTATAGTAATAAGTAAAGTCTGAAGTAATCAAGACATTGACAGGAAGAAAATATATGTGAAACACTAAGGGCTCATATTACTCACTTCAATAATTGGGTGGGTACATTGGAAGACTACTTTTGTGTAAAATTTCATTCAACTTGTCAAAACTTAAGAAGAACCTAAATTATAGTCTCCATTTGTTGAAAAAAAAGTTGATATGAGAATTACAAATATCTGTGAACAAAAAGATAAACATTAGAATTCACTTAGAAAATGGACACAAAGCTGGGCAGTGGTGATGAATGCCTTTAATCCCAGAACTCGGGAGGCATGGCAGGTGGATCTCTGTAAGTTCGAGACCAGCCTGGTCTAAAGAGTGTGTTCCAGGACAGCCAGAGTTACAACAGAGAAACCTTGTCTCAAAAAACCAAAAAAGAAACAAAAAAAAAAAAAGAAAGAAAGAAAATGGAGGTGAGACGTTTTTCTCTATGTTCTATGACCAGGCATGGGTAGTTGTGTAGGTTTACAGTAACGGCATAATTTACTTTCATGGAGCAGTACTTAAATCCAATTAGACAGCTGTTGGTTACCCCCAAAGGTAAAAATTTCTCCATTACAGAGATCCATATCTGGTGAAAGCAAAGAAATAATGACTTTGGGCTGTCTAACCCCATTAGGCCATGTACAATTCAACCCCTACACCAATGACTCCAGGAAACAGAGGTAGAAAAAAATCTAGTAACAAGAATAATGGGCATCTGCTGCTAGATAGTGTCTTTCATACATTCCATAGAAGTTGCATTCATGAAATATCAACAATATTGTTACCTAAAAAAACCCACCAATTTACATACCAACATGGAGAGAGACAATTACAGAAGTCCCACCCCTAGAAGAAGAGCTCCAGGCACTCAGTGGTTGGTGAGAGGAAAATCAATTCTCTTCTGAGATGAGCATCCTGTTGGATTATCTAATCCTGGTGATTAGCTCTAAACACATGTACATATGAACAACTATGTGTGTGTGTGTTTGTGTACATCAAAAATAATCAACAAAGAGATAATGCATTTGAGAGTGGTGGAAGGACATGGGAAGAGTTGGAATGGAGATATACAAGGATGTATATAAAATACTCATGCATGATCTAAAATTTTTTAAAAATTAAAATTAAATTAGAAAGTGTTACTTTAGTAACATAAAATCATATTGACATTAAAAGGTTCAGAAGAGAAAAATATGAAAAATATGAACTAGAAAGATATAAATCATGTGATATTATTTTCGTTTTAAGAAATTCATGTAAACTAAAGTCTTAAGCCTACAGCTGTTTTTGAAGGTCTAAGCTGGAGAACAGTAGAATACTTCTGTTTCCAGAGGATATTTAAATTCAAGATGGTGAGTTGGAAAAAAATTCCAGCAGTTAATTCTAGCAGAAGAACCGAGTTTGTTAGCAGCAGTCACGTCAGGCAGTTTACAACTTTGTTTCAGGGTACCTGACAATTTCCTCTGGCCTGTGTTGGTACTTCCACAAAACAATACATGGACACACAGATGCATAAACATAATTACAAGTAAAATAAGTTTATACATTTATTTTGGAATAACTCAAGGTCAGTTATCAAGAAATCATAGGACACACATAGGGTAGACAATAGTACCCATGAATATATCGAATGCTCCAGATTATTTTACTCTATCATAGCATATCTATCATCATGATTTCAAAGGAAGAAAACCATTGCTCACACTTTATTATCTAGAATGGCTTTAGATTAATGAACAATCTGCCCAGAAACATCCTCCAAAAAGCCACTTGCTTTGGAACTAATAGGCTTCATGCACAGAGGACATGACATTTTGGTACTGTCTGCTTAGGCTTCTGTAACAAAGTACCATAGAAAGACAGTATTTTAGACTAAAGACATTTATTTCTCAGAGTTTTAAAGTATATAAGTGACACAATTAAGAGATCAGCAGATATTTTTTCTGGTGAAGACCCTTCCTACTGTTTCCAAGTGTCATCTTTTTAGCATGCTCAATTGGAAGAGAGGGGGCAGAAGAGCTCTCTGAAGTCTTCATGCTGAGGGCACAAATCATGTTTATGAGAGCCTCACTCTCATGATTTATTTATTTCCCAGTGTCTTCACCTCCTGATATCTGTCACATAAATGGTTATGAGTTCACTGTATGAATTTCAGAGAAAAAAAAATACAGACATTCAATTCACAACACAAACATGCTTTCTAATTTCTAGGTGTATGTTCTCCTGAAAGCACTACAAAGTATAAAGACAGTAAGCAAGCCTAGTGTAGGAGTAGGCCCTGACTTAAAAGAATAAAATGGGGAACATCATACATTTTTCTCTTTTGCTGTTGTTTGTTTGTGATAGGGTCTCACACAGTCCAAGCTAACTGTAGTCTTGTTTTAACAATGAAATTGTCCTTCAACTCATGTTCCTCCTTCATGCACTTCCCATGTGCTGTGACTATCTGTGTGTACCACCATACCCAGGAAGGTCTTTCTACCTGAGTCAATTCACTCTGTGCAGTATGAAATCATTGAACTGATGTATTTAAATAACTGTACATAAAATCAAAGAAATTGGAATTGGGCCATTGAAGGGGACTAGGAAGAAAAATGTTAAGAGAGAGAGACAGCAGAACACAGGAGACAAGAAAGGGAAATAATTTGAAGATCTATTTAAGGGGGAAATGGAAGGTACACCAAAGGAAGGAAGTGGCAGCAGGATAACTTACACTATGTTTGAGCAAGCCATATGAAAACCTACTATTTAATAAGGTTTTTAAAATAGACTTACTCTAAGATGGTGATAATGCCCCACCCCCCAGAAGTAATTGGTTGCCTAGTTTGCCAAATAAAAAGCACAATTTCAGTAATTGGATATCTCCCCTGCAGTTCTTGGTCACTGGTGTTTTAAAAATGCCCCCCAAAACAATACAGTTTTTGCCATTGATCTTGGTTTCCCATGAGAACTTGATAACAACACCCTATTGCTGAAAACAACACTCTTTGATCACAGGACACAGAGAAACCGAGTTGGTAATAACCAGGAAACTTTGTCCATGTTGGCTTATTTTCATTTTTGAGATTATAATATAAATATAAAAGTATTCCTTCCTTTCCTTCCTCCAAACTGTTCTATGTACTTCCCTACCCACTTACAAATTTATAACATTTTCTTTTATTACAGTTGTTTATATTTATATGTTTATATATGTTTCTGAATTAATAATACTACCTACTCATTCTGTATATTACTTGTAGGTATATGTTCTCAGGGATGACATTTGGTGTTAGGTAACTAATTGGTGTGTTCTCCAATTGGGGAGGCTATTTCTTACACTCTCAGCACTCCATTGTTTGAGGGTTCTCTATGTGACTGGTCTAAATTTTCTTTTGCAAATGCCTAGATCCTTCTTTAATTTAATGACTGAACAAAAAGCTGTTCATCATATAGTCAGATATGTTCATCTTGCCTGAGGAAAAAGCACTGGGGTTTATAAGTGTCCAAATAGTGCTCTTGGAGTTGAATCCCAGTTGCTGATGCACCTGCCATGAAAATTACTTGCAGCCATATTTAACTTGAAAAAGTATTTTTTTTTCTTTTTCCATTAATGTTTTAAACAGTCCACAAAGAATGTCACAGCTAATTTTTCTAAATAGATATCTAACTCTCACTTGTGAAACTTTTTTTGTGGAATAATAAGTGTGACTAGTCTGCTAAAAATGAGATGGTATCACCATATTATGCTGGATTCAGGGATATCCATCAGGAGCTTGTGCAGTGGCTTCACAGGCCATGTAAAAACTTGTCCCTGCATGCATGGGCTCATCAAAAAATTCTCCATGTCCTTAGATTTTAAAATATCATCTCCATTTTAGCAGTGTGTTCTGTTCTGTTGTTGTCTCCTCTCTTACTGTTGTGGAATTCTGTCAACAAAGCCAAAGACATGATAGTTAAATCTGGTTTCAGTATTTTAGATACTCTTCAATCACAGAAGCAATCTCTTCGAAGGCAAAATAATAAATTGAAAATTGTCTTTCAAATAGACTGTAAAAACCACTGTCCTGAGCATTTTTTATAGTTTAAAACAAATGGCTTATAGATGAAGAGTGATGGTTAATATCTGCCAACTACTCCAGTTTTTAACAAGCACATTTGAAATCATGGGAGCCCAAATGGGAAAACAATTGCCCTTTGTCAAATTTAAAGGTGCCTGTCTAGAACCTAATTATTATTTATATTTCATTTAGTGCCCCTACACATGGACAACAGAAAAATTTCTAAAGAGGCTTCACAAGAAAATCAAGTGACACCATCCAACTTCTGGAATACATATAATCATTTAAGTTTGAACATTTTAACGGTTTCTCATATTTTCAGAATAACCCTTTTTACAATGACATACATCATTTCTCAAATTTTTACATTGTAGGGTAAGCCTCGACATTTAGCAGTGTTCTTCAACTGGCTATTTTTGCTTATTTTCCTTATTTTTGGCTCTATTCTTTAATTTCTTCTGTAATCTTTTCCATAAGAGAGCACCACTGTAGTATATTCACTTATCCTTAATAGTTTTCAGGAACACATACACATACTATTAGCTTAAGTCTGTACTTTTAAATTCAAATAATATGATTAACTACCAGAAGTCTATGATTCATGTAGTAATACTCATAATGCACTTTCATGGTCCAATTTTATTGTAAATTGTATTAATCATTCCATTAATATTTCATTAAGATATTGATGGCTAAATTGCATGGGAAGAAAATAAGCTAAAGACTTTGATACTCCATGGTGTTGAAAGAGAGAGGTGCAAATCGATTTTTTATTGCTGTCAGGGCCTGAATTTAGATAAAAAAGTAAAACAAGAGGGGCCATCTGTCATAAATAAAGACAAGGTTTTACAGCCTGTGTAGAAAAATTTCTGCAATGCCTATATCACACCATTAAAATACCTAATTAAGCTTCCTTTATATTCAAATCTTATTTGCTAGATTTTTAAGCTAATAGCATAGATAATAATACATTATAGTTCAAAAGTCTATTTAGTGAGTTCATACCACAAAAAAATTGCTCATAATACTTGGGAAATGATTAATGAACTAAGATGCAAAAGACTACAGACAAATAATTCTCTGATGGATTGATAACACAATCAGGCAATTCTGATGATATATAGAATTCACATAAACAATATCAATTTATTGTTTTAACTAGGTATGTAAAGAAAGAACATACTGATGTCTGGAATAACAGATAAACCCAAAGCCTGTAGCTCATATTTTAAGTTAGTCTTCACCATAATGAGATAGACATTAGAGAGAAAGTATAAAAACCTTTCAAACTTTTTGTTTGTTTGTTTGTTTGAAAATGTGTAAAAGAGGCCATATAGAGCTTGGTGGTAGAGTGTGTTGCTTGATCAGGCCCACACTGCTGTGTCCTCCTTTCCCTTATGCATCAAGAAAAAACAAATGAAAAATGTTGGGGAACTTTAATGAGTGTGCATATCACACATGTAGGAAAGTATATGAATCTAGTGTCTTCATTTAAAATAGTCCATGGTCTTCAGACTTCATTTATTTGTTGTATGTTGACAAAAGTATTCCTGGGCAACATTTTTTTCATTTTCAATAAAAATTATGATCTTAAGTATAATATGTGTGATGTCTTTTAAGGCAAATGTGTAATCTATTATTCAACCAGTCAAGGCAAGAGTAGATTTGGAAGCTGATCTCAGCAAGATCTTCTTTTCAGTCTTCATTTATTGTAAATAGGAGATGGTCATAAATGTACAGCTCACTGTGTATGCAGAGAAGGCTGCCCTACCGTGCTTTTGTATGACTTCTCTTACAAGGCTTAAAGAAGTGGTTCCCTCTACATTATAATACAATGTTCAGTATTTGTCACTGTGTGGCCTTTCATATTACTGAACAAGAAATGAATGTTTCATTAGAAACAAAACATAAAAATTGACTCTTAATTTTGTTGCATGTGAAAAAATGAGATTATGGCTTAACAATGGATAAGAATGCTTCCATAATAATGGCCACTCTGTGACTATGAAATCAGCACAAGCATTAGTTTTAAATACTAATTATATTCAAGTGAAATTTTCACTGAGTTATGCTAATACAAAATTAACTTCATAGGAGTGTAATATGTACAGAATAATTATGCTTTTATAAAAGACTAAGTATAATTTCTCTATAGGCTTGTCTTCCATACATTTCCCCAAATATACTCATTTCAAAGGAAATTGTAGCATTCTTTAGGAAAAGAAATACTGATAAGGAGAGAGGCTAAGCAAGTCTGAAAGAAGAGAGAGTAGGAGAGAGGGAAAGAAAGGAAAAAGGAAAAATATGAAATAAATAAAGATCACGTAAATGAATTTGTATTTAAAAAACATTTATGCTCTGAAGATGATATTACTGAACTAGACAGCCAAGCTATATCAAGAATCATCCCTTAGATACAGTATAACTTTGTGAAAAAAATATATTGAAATTGCTTTATTTAAGGTTGACTCAATTTGTTTTTCCATGAATATCTAGAAATCCATTTAAACAATGTCACCCATGTTCACTAGAAGTCCCCTGGCTATTTCCATTATTTGTTCTAAATACACAATCACAAAACATGTCATGGTAACTGATAAGAAAATATGTAAAGAAATAACAAAATTAGAAAAATTTGTCTAGTAAATTCCTTCTAAAATGTTACCATTTCAAAAATGTATGCATAGATCAAGTATATAAATTACATCCTTTAATCTTGAATGCCCAAAATACAAATATTTATTTTCTGTAATGGTCAGTTCAAGAGAAGATTATCACACCTAGTTTGTGAAATTCTGGCAATTGAGCCCAGGGATTTGTGCATACAAAGCAAACATTCTACCAGATGGGCTGCATCTTCAGCTTTCTATACTAGTTACAATTTTAAAGTGTGTGTGTGTGTGTGTGTGTGTGTGTGTGTGTGTGTGTGTGTAGTTAGGTGTGTGCATGTGTGTGCATGTGTGTATGAGTGTGATATCAAGTTTTACATTATTATGGGCAATTTTTTATTGTCAATTTGTGTAGAGGAATATATAATCTTTTAATATGGCATCATGGCTGTTTAGGATAGAAAGAATGTTAGTACCCACCTTTAATCTCTATATTCAAAAGGCAGTAATAGCTAGGAAGGGGTCACTTCCAAGGGCCTGTATGAAGGGATTACATTTAGAGTCCTGTGGGATCAGCATGAAATGTTCTTTAGGCAATGGTAGTGATACCTTTAATCCCAAACTCTGAGGCTGAATCAGAATGAAGTCTGAGATTGAATCAGAGTGAAGTCTGAGTTTGAGTCAGAGTGAGGATACACTCAACTCTCCGGATATAAAAGGAGGCTCTGAGATTATAGGCAGAAGAGAAGAGATAGACAGAAGTTCAGAAGTTCAGTTGGTGAGAGAAGAGAACAATTGACAGGCAGTCTGTGGCAGTGTGAGGCATATACACAGAGGCAGTTCAGCAGAACGAGTCAGTATCAGTAAGGAAGAATGAGTTTGGGAGAAAGAGTCAGTTTAAAACTGAGCATTACAGTTCAGTCAAAGAAGTTGTGGGAGTCATTCAGTGTCAGCCAGAGTCAGAAGATTTCAGTCAGAAATAGCCAGCTCAGAAAGTCAGTTTGTACCAGTCCGCTTGGAGAAGTGTTTGAGCCAGAACAGCAAGTGAGTTGAATCAGCCAACCAGAAGAGTCAGCTGAGTATATTACAGCTCTGAGTTCAGAAGGATCTAGTCAGAGTGAGTCAGTCAAAAGTGAGTAACAGAGGCTGAAATGTTCTAGGTCTGAGCTAGAATCATGAAGATTAGATTGTACAAAGGGTAAAACCCTCTAAAGACTGGGGATTTAATTAATCAAAGAATAAACTGTCTTTGTACCTGAATCTACATTTACAAACTTGTCACTATCTAAAATGACAAGAAAAGAAAGAGAACCTCAACTGGGGATTTTTCTAGATGAAGTTAGAGTATATTCATCTCTGTGAGGGACTCTATTGCTGTTAATAGATGTAGTAAGTCTCATCCTGAATTGTTGAAAACTTATCATGGGCCATGAACTGTATAATAGGGAAGAAAGGTCACTGATTACAAGCAGCAATCAAGCAAACAAGCTGGCAAGTATCCACCTGTTTTTTATGCTTCTGGATGTAATATAACTAGCTGATAGAGTTCCTGCTTTGCTTCTCTCAGTGATGAGCTATAAGGGGGAATTGTAATCCAAATAATCAACTTCTCCTGGGTATGTGTTACAGCAACAAAAATGAAACCAGGACTGAAATGCATTTGAATGGTGAAATTATTTGGCTAGACATTAATGAAAACATATGAGGAACAAGGAACACTGCTTGGCTTTTCCCAAAACATTGTTAGTGCGTCTCCACACTCTACATCATGTACAACATTTGGAAGCTTTCTGTATTTCTTATCTTTCTTGGAGCGTAGGAAACTTTGGAAGCATATACCACATGGCTTTAGACTCATCATCATCCCCCTAAATTTTTGACACCTTGGTAGAATAAACACCATAGTTTTCCTGTTACAAATACAATGAAATTTAATTAGAGACAAGGCAAAATTATTCTCCCAGCATTTTATATTAAAATATTTTGTATCCTAAAAATAACCACAGTAAAGCATCTTAATAAATAGCACAACTAAGTTTTTGGAAAGGATTATCAAGCATTCATATTATTTGCCTCCTATATTTTAACTGTAACTACATCCTTGCATGAAATAAATAAATGAGTGAAAATCCCTATTGTGATCCGATTGTTCATGTTTTATTTGCTTGTTTTTTTTTTGTTGTTGTTGTTTTGTAATAAATGTCTTTAAAACTAATTTGGCAATAGTTGGTGGTGGAATGTCCCACACAACTCCTTCTGAGAAAAGCTATAAAAATTAAGACACGGATATTTAGATAGGGATACTGTGCTATGACTCAAACTGGCAGTTATAAAGTTATGAATAGAAAATTTGAAATGGAAACTAAGGGTCTATTTGGTTTGCTAAAGGTGACAAAATGCAGGCTGTCAAGCATAAAATGGATCAGGTACAGAGTAGGAAACAATTGCATTTCTTTCACACTGCAGAAAAATTAATGAACAATTGCTGCAGCAAGAATTCGTTCAATCAAAATAGATTATTCATGATAAAAGTTTAAATACTAAAACTGACTATACAAAATCTAAGATTTTTTTAATTGCTAGAACTTTAAAGGCTACATAGAAAATCCTTTTGAGAAGTAGATGTAACTCAGCCTATATAGATGAAATACAGGAAAAATGGCAAATAAAAATGTTTTCTTTCTACTCTACCAAGTAGTTCATTCTAGATTTTTTACATTTCACCTCCTAATAGAATACTCATCTACTTTCCACTTCAGTTTAATCTGAATTTGTGCTAAAGTCTCACCTTTGAAAATCAAAGGCTGTTTCATTACATGCAAAAAATATTGCTTTTATTTTAGTATTTTACTCAAATCAAGGAATTCCAAAAGTTTAATTCATCGACTCATGGTTGCTTGCATTCCATTTCTGTCAGCATAATTTCTCTACGTCTCTGACACTACTAGCTGATTTCTCATTTCCAACTTCTGATGCTTGTACATTTTCTGACTGCTTAATTATACCTAAGTGACCAGGCTTGAGAACTCTGTTTGATGCCTGGCATAGCCTATATGCTAGCTTGAAAACTGGCTCCAAGATGTCATTAAGCATCACATCTGAACTTGAATAGTAAAGAGCCTCACTGATTGCTGCTTCTGCCTCATGTCAGCCTCTACTTTTTCATGTAATTGAACATAAAAATGTCTATTTTACCCCCAAACCAACAAGATATACTTTTATCATTATTTACAAATATTATATGGCAGTAGGTCAAATATATGTTCTCACATACTCTACTACTTATATCTTCTTTGGTACCTCTAACCTCATTGAAAAGAATTCACTAAGGAAATACAAAGGAAACACAAAGCAAGATTTATTAATTCAACCGTGCACTGGCAAACACATGCACTGACAGTCTGAGAACGAATAGGCACACAGATCTGAGATTCCACCATTTTACTTATCCTGCCCACAATGGTTATATCATTTTCTCCTTACCTCCTGATGTATGGGTTTAAAAAAATGATCTTTTCCCACATGGTCACTTAGGATCAACTTAAGCTACAGCCATTCTGCCTTTCTTTAATTTCCCAAGATCTCACAATTGACCTTGCAACTATCTGCCAGTTATGACATCCTGTTGCTCCAAATTAGTATGTTATGTTATTTTAAAATTGAAATGTAATCATGAAGTCTGAGTTCAGGATTTTACATTAGCTTGACAGTCTGCACAAATAGAAATGGTCTTGGGCTAGGGCACCAGCTTGTCACAGCTAAATCTCTGGCGTCTTTTACCAAACACTTAGAACAACAGCTAGCAAAAAAAGTGGATTCCTAATATTCTTTAAGAAATCAGTGAAAAACTGAGTTAAATAAGAAATGAATGTCAAATATAAGATCAGTTTATATTTTTAATTGCTCTGCTTTCTGTGATGTTCCCTTGGCATTGAATGTACTGTCATAAATACCTTATTTGTGCCTCTGTACTGAAACATCTCTTTTTCTTAGCATCTTGAGAAGAGAAGAGTGTCAGCTTTAACATGATTAATTGCACTTTATCTGCTACATAAATATAATTATTACATGTTTTATTTAAATATAATTTGGTAAAGCATTCATTGTATCCATTAGATGTGTAAGCATTTAAAATTACACAATAAAATAATATGGATATTGATATAGATATTGAAATATTGTATCCCAAAATGATACCACTTATATGTGTAGAATGGCAATTACAAATCATACTATCAGACATATTTCTATTTTGTAAAGTAAATAAATGGATTTACGTTTTAAGTGTATAGGTTAAGCTGGTGATGCAAGCAAATCACTATTTTGTTCTATTCATATTTATTAAAAGGCAAGAAAAAAAGACAATTATACCTTTCTATATAGCATACTTTAAAAGAGTAAGAGGAGATGCATTTATATGAAAACATGCAATAATAACTATCTTTAGCATAAACAGATGGAAAATACTGTACAAGAGTTCTTAGGAGGAAGTCACCTCTTTTGAAGTACAGAGAGAGTGTCACTAAACTTTATTTTTCTTGGAAGAGGTTAAAGTTACAAGTTTTCAGTAAAGGTGCTCATACAGTGTTGATTCTGTTCAAAGAAAATTAGAGAACAGAACATGGAAGAAGTAAGATTTATAATTTAGGATGAATCTTCTAAATTCTTCTGTTTTTCCACATAGTAACCTCAATTAGGTTTTAGAAATAATTTAATTTAGTAGCTGGATAGATGAACTAATACTTGATGTGCAAGGAAGAAGGCCTGAATTCAGACTCTAAAACCCCACATAAAAGCTTGAACAGTATACTATTAATGCCATACAATGCTTCGGGGGACGTGACAGGGGACACTTAAGGCTTTAGGGTCAGCCAATTTAGAGAAATTGATGAGTTCCAAGTTCAGTGGGAGGCTGTCTCATAAACGACGTGGAAAGGTGATTAAAGAAAACAACTGACATTAACCTCTGGTCTCCACACACATGTACACATTCACTGTACACACATAAATACACACACATACACACACACTAAATTAAAGTTTCAGAAGTGTTGACTCTCCTCACTAGGCTAGGGAGACTTTTGATTCAATGTAGGGATGCCATCATTTAAGTTCCTGGTTACGTTCTTCCTTTACTTAATATCCAGTAAAATTTACTTTTCACATAAAAGTAAAAAGTGACTGGTACAAAGACAATGTGAAACAATAACGTAGGTTGTATGGAGACAAAATAAAAATGACCTTTTGACATTAGCAGGAGTGTGTTAAAGTAACAATTTGCAGCCTTCAACCAGAAAGAAGCTGGTCTTTTTGAATATGTAGGTGTAATGTAACTCCCTTAAGTCATACATTTTAAGTAAGTCCTCAGGCTTTCCCAACATAATTGTAATTGTGATTGAGGATGTGTTGTGCTTTGGAAAAAGAAGCAGTTGGGGAAGCAAAACCTCCATTCTCTTTGAATATCACTGCATATTTATCAATCCCACTTCTGCCACCCACTATCAAACATACAGTAACTCACATCTTATTGTCTTCTCCCCCCATCTCACACTCCTTACAAAAAGTAGTATATTGATGAATGAAAGGACTGGAACTGGGTGGTTAACTTTGTTTCATTCTCTTGAATTTTCTGAGATTCTTTGCAACTGGAGGTGGTGAATTTAGTAACAAAGATAAATGATTTTGATACCAATAAAGATAAAGAGTTCTACATCACTATGCCTTTCAACTTGAACAGTTCCACTATGGGTATATTTTTAAAATTTTATTAGATGAAGCTTCCCTCAGAAGAAACATGCAAGCCTTTGGATTCAGTCTTTGCAAAGAGCATAACTTTCTTCTAGAAATGAGTTACATTCCACTGATTTCATTTTCTTCTCACACTGGTTTTAATTATCAAATCCAACAAACTATATATCCTATTTGTATAAATAGAGTGATGTCTGTTAAATTTGCATGGATATAATGTAGATAGATAGAGATGGATAGATGGATGGATATTTACAATTTTTACTTTTTTGTCTTTACAGAAGAAAATATGATAAATCATCATAAAAACATCTGTTATTTGAACACCACAGTCTAGTCCTGGAAAATCATTGCAGAGCAACCTATTTAAATAAACTTTCTAGGAAAATCAGATATAAAGGTGTTTGCTGGATACCAAATGTCATGTGGATTTTTCCCCTATATATTTTTTTTTTTGCATAGACAAAAAATAAAAGTCTCATTGAACCGTATCACTATCCATAAGAATGACAAAATTGAAACAGATTTAAATTTATTTTTCAGAGGTGTGTTAAAAAAAATAAAATGTAACTCTGCATATCTGCAGAACAAATCTATTTAAACTCCATAATATACTTATCTCTTTCTTTCCCTGAGGCAATACTGCCTGTCAGATACTGAATAGACTAGCATATAGCAATTACAGTCATATTAAAATGACAAAATTTAGCTTCTAAAAGGGATAGAGGACTACGAAATGAGAGAGAAGAGGATTAGAAAACACAGACGTGCACAAAGCAAAACCATTAGCAATCCATCCCTGAGAACAGGAGAATTTGAAGGTACATTAAAAAGCTGAATTCACCTTCACCATCGTTTATATTAAGCTTCTGATTTCAATTTGACATTGGCATGAATAACTAATTATATACCTAAAATTATATATCTGAAAGATCTAGACTTATTAAAACCTTAAAATACTTTATTTTCAAATAGTTTCAGCCTTAAAGAATGTTACAGTTGAAAAATTAATGTCCTGCTCACATGTGTGGTTGACTTTTAAACTGTAAGTGGCTACTACTAAAACAGTGAACCTGTGGAGTTTGGCTGTGTGTTGTGAAGCTCTCGGGAATAGAATAAGACCCATTATAATAGATGCCCAGGAAGCTTATTCATTCTCCCTTCTGTCGTGTGAGTTAGGTTACAGTGAAAAGATAGTCAAGGAAATGCATCTTCAGTGAAAATGAAATCCAATTGGGCTTCAATTTTATATGTGTAGCTTTAATAACTCTGAAGACAAGATTTATTTTGTTGTAAGCTATCTGATTTGCTACAGCAGCCAGAACAGAATGAAGCACAGGAAATGAAAATGTAGTATACAGAATCCCCATACACCCTTCTGTGTTTTGGGTGTGTTTTATCCCCAACAGGGTTTATTTACTGTAGGCATTGTGTGAGAGAATTGGAATATTAGAAAAGTGGACCTAATGGCAGGTTACTGGAGCGTCTGCTTTCAGAAAGGGTTAACTCAAAGGGGAGTAACTCTCAGAACTTCAATTGGTTATTAGAGAGTGTTAATTACAGAAGGACCTGGCCTTGCTTACCTCTTGCTACCAGCTTTGGATGGCATCATTTCTCACATCCACTTCTACCCTCTTTGATCCAACCACAATGATGTATTCAGCAAGCTTAGTGATGCTAACACAATGTCCTTGAACTTGCAAGATAGTTAGCTATAGCTTATCTTCTCTGATTAACACATGTCATTAAGATAATGAACAATTCAAAAATATAGGTTTTGGTATTGAGAAGGGACCATTGTTATAATTTTACCAAAAAAAACTTGTAAATAGTTTAGAATTGTATCATAGCTATAGTTAATCAATGCCATCAGAGATGTGGGAATAATACATTGTAACAGGAAGTATTAGTCCATCAGTTAAAATAACAGGGACTTACCAACTATCTGGACAATCAACCTTGGATCCTCCATGGTAATCTTGATTTCACTGCGGGCAGAGGTTCCATGGAAACTTCATTCTTCAGCTGTAAGACCCAGAAGACCTGAAAGGCTTTCCTGTGAAGCAGAAACTTGGTATGAGTTTGGCTCTATCATGTATGTCTATTCAAAGTTGGGCAATCCACTCTTCAGTTTTCTGCTTGTCAACAGTTTGGACAGGGTCCTGGTGGTGAAGGCGAAGGACAGTTTCTCACCCTGTGGTTGGCTTTGCCACATTTAAAGCCAGCTCTGGCTTGTATTTTTCTGTGCCCCATCACCTTCTTTGGAGGAAACCTCAGGGCTGCTGCCAGGAGCTGGAAATTTTGTCTCTCACAGGAAGCATTTTTTTATTAAATATTAAAAAAAAACATATTCTGAATGGTTTGAGGACTATAAGTATATCAGAGCTAAACCATCTTTGCTTTTTAGTTACTTGCCTCAGGCTTAACTTTTACATCATTAGAAATGCAGTGAACTAGGATCAGCTGTTTCAAACTGTTAGAGTTATGAATAGAATACTCTCAAAATCCAGCTCATTGCTATGCTATCATTAAGTTAAATAACAGATAATTTTATAATCACTAATTACAACATTTACACTAACTTTCAATGCCTATCTAATATACCATTATCTTACTGTCTATTTTCAGTATGATTTGAAAATTTTAAAGTATCACTTTAAGATGAACATTTTTTCATGTGATACCTTTGTTTACAATAAGTTAGTAGCTCTTAGAAAATTAAGATTTTATAGCTTATGCCTGTTAGATTTAACCGTAAAAACTATTTCTGAATGTAAGTTCTTTTAGTATTGAAATGAAACTTTTAATTCATAAATACAAGTCACAGAGAGACTGTGACAAGGGCCTTTCCTGGCCCTTGCAAAGAGTATCATTACAGAATCTTACAGTTTCTTATCCTATTGCATTTATCAAAATTGCTAAGGCTTGACAATGATAAGAATATAAAAATACATTCTTATGCCTGAATAGACCTTAGGTAAGGAGAGACATTTTATAAGCCAATAGTTCTCAATCTTCCTAATGCTGTGACCCTTCAACAAAGATCCCCATGTTGTGGTGACTCCAACCATAAAATTCATCTGTTATTCTACAACTGCAATTTTTGCCACTGGTATGAATTGGAATGCAAACATCCAATATGCAGAAGGTCCCAGGCCACCTGCTCAGAAGGGTCCTTTGAACCCCATGAATGTCATGACCCACAAGGTGAGGAATGCTGTTCTGAGCTCTTTGTCAGACTGCTTAGATGATTGTTTGGCTGCATCATAGATAGGAACACCCCCCTTTCTTGTGTTTGGCATTTGGTACTCACAGTTATAATCTTAACTCTTAAGCCCTTTATTTTTTTTTAAAGAGAGAACATATTTATAACATAAAACATTTTATAAACTTAAAATACCCTATATCACTATAAATTTAAGTATCTTTAAAGCTGTTTCTTAAAATATCCAGTTTTAAAACTTCAAAATTTCCTCCCAAAGAAGTTGAAAATCTCTCAATTGTGTGCTCATACAGTATCAAAAATAAAGTACAATTTTATTCAAGATAAAAACAAAACAAAGCAAAGCAAATCACAAGGCATAACCACAATCTCAAGGAAGCAAAATCAACCTCCAATAGTAAAAACAATTCAATGCTTTATACCTGGGATTCATTCACATGCTCTTCTTGTACAGAGCACTTTGCCTTCAAAGTAGCAGGTGCTGCTCCATAACATTCGTGACTTATCACTCAGTGATATTTATACTAGGTGCTTCAACCAATTATAAGTTTCTTCATTAACTGCTACCCACTGTGAAAAGAAGCTTCTCAGACTAAAGTTGAGAGCAACACAGCATAATACTATGGTATAAATCTGTATACTTAGAATACAATTGGCAGCATGACCAGTCAGCAAAACAATAGTACATTCTACTATATGGTCCATAACTCCCCCACCATGGACTTGTGACCAGGTTTACTTCACCAATCTCTTCACACACAAACTGAGACTTAACACTCAGCTTCAAATGTTATCATTTACAATTTATCATATGTTTCATGGTAGTGAGAGTTATTTGTTGATCTCCTCTCAAAATCACTGTACAAGCTTCCATTAAACTTTTTTTCTGTCATTCACACATGGCCAGGCATCTTGCCACACTTCAGAAATATTTTTCAGTATAAAATGTCTTGAATTATGTATTTCAAGTCAGTCGTTAGACATGCACCTCAGTGTTCCTGTCCCTCAATAGAATTAAACTTAGAAACAATATATCTCCTATAAATTTTCCTCTAGCTGAGTGTGGTGGATCATGATGGTTATAACATCTCTGGGGATATTGTGATAGGCATATCACAAATTCTATGCCAATCTGGGCTACATAATAAGTTCCAGGTCACCATGTACTACAGAGAGATGGCATTTAAAAAGAAAAATGAAATGTTAGGGACAAAGAAATACTTTTCATGTGGAATCATCTTAATTATTATGAGATGATATTCCTACGAATATATTTACTAGCCTATCACTAGCAACATTGCATGAAATACTCTAGAACTACAAGCACTTAGACTTTATACCAGAAGTAAGTAATTAAATCTGAAAAAGGTGCAGAGAGTGTTTTATGAACTCTGCTATTGGCTCTGATTTAACTTACAACTGAGAATCTCACTCTTTGACACAATCTCAAACAAATATACATAAATCTGCGTGTCTGTGTGTGTCTTTCTTCCTATATAATGTTTCAGGACAACACTTGAATGCTTATAAATAAATATGACCATTTGCATAGTCTAGCTATCTGGGATTGTAGACAAAACGATCATTCAATATTTCTTTAAATTCTGATAGAAGATAATATAAATATGAGTGGAAGTTATGGGACTAGAAAGTTATGAAACTTCATTTTTTTAATTATTTTCAGCAGATACTTGAAACTTAAATTTACACATTTATTGACACATGTAAACGTAAATCAGGAAAAAATCACCAGTTCAAACACTTTCATGCCACTAAATTCCATAGAGGTAAAAATAACTGAAAATTTTTCTCTAAATAAATTTTAATATCTTTGTGGCCTGGGTAAACATTTAGGTGTCATTTGGCCTTAGAAAAAATATACAAATAAAGCAGTATTTTCTCTTTTATCCCTACCTCCATATGAGCAACAGGCACAACATGAAACACAGATCAATCTTTATTTCAAAGTGTACATGTATTCTCAGATGGTCAAGTTTTAAAAGAGTATCCTGGATTGTTTGGCACCACAGGCAAGATGACTCCATGGAACAAGCACTTACCACCATTCTAATATTGGGAGTTCCATCGTTAGGACCCACATGGAGTAAAGTGATAGACAAGTCTCTGATCTATGCACACATGAACACACACACACATACATACATCATGATTATGATGATCATCATCATCATAAATAGATTGTGAAACAAAATCCATATACTTTCAGTAGAAGCAAGCTATGTAAATTCAGTATAAGAGATATGGTAATCTATGAACACATAATTTTTAAAATATCATCAACATTCATTACAAACAAGGATGATATTCAGAAGTTCATAGTATGTTCCACTATGACTCCTGTATAAAGCAATCATTTGTGAATGGCATATCCAATATGATGTATCAAAATGTTAGCATTTGGAATCAAACTACTGTCTGGCTCTAAAACTGGAGTACTGGATTCTCATAATAAACAAACTAATTCATAAAATCTCTTTAAAACATTCATTGGTCCTATTTATATTTGGGGAAAAGACATTTTATTTTTATACTCATATTGATTCACATGTGTTGTTAGAATGACTATACTGATGACCAAATAGAGATTTTATACTGTTCCCATGAGACGCAATCTAAAAATGCTGAAATGCTATATTATTAGCATGCAAAGCATTAAAGTGTACAATTACTTATTGATTTTTAAATTTATTTATTCACTTCTTCAACAAATAAAACACTGGAGAATGGAGACATTGCATTCCTATTAAAATATATTTTAATATAATAGTAATTGTAAGCACTTGAGACCATCAGACAGTCATAAGCTTATATTGCGGTGTGATGCCCTAGAAGGAGAAACAATTATAGCTTTGGGTCATTAATACTTCTTGCCATTTTGTTCTGAGGGATACTAAAGAGTATTGGAAGCAGAGTTCCTCAAACACCTTGTAATTTTGTGCTACAGGCATGCATTCATGGGGTGATGGCAAGAGACCCAGAGACATTGCATTCTTTTAGAAAAAAATGATTTTTCACACCTGCACTACACTTTACAGAGACCAAGGCAATAATTTGTTAGGAAAGAGGCTCTCATAAAATTTATAGAGAGAAAATGTTGGCCAGAAAAGAGAAATCTGTTAACGCTTGTACCAATATTTAACTAACTCCTGGAGTATATTAAAAGTTCAGTATAAATTGTTAAATGAATTTTATTTTTAAAAGTGTGACTATTTACAAAATTAAGGATGTATATTGTGTCTAATAGGCAATGAAGCATACGAAAACTTATAATGTCCATGTATTGTGACACACTCCTTTAATCCCACGAGCTAGGAAACTAAGATTGAGAGAGGCTGAGCTACACAGTAAGTTCTAGGCCAGCCTGGGCCACAGTATAAGATTCTGTCTCAAAAACAATGCTAACAGTAACACAAGAAAAGATTAAAATGAATGAAGATACATTATTTATAATTATTTTCTAAATCAAAGAGTAAGCAATATTATCTGTATCGCATGGGTTTCATTCTAAGCCTTAACAAGAAACCTCATTGCTAGAGGTTCTTTCCAAGGTCTCCATTGTGGGCTCCAGTGAGTTTCCCCTGCCCTTGGTCTCCAGATTCCCCTATCAATGTCCCCCAGTTCTGCTGACCCTCCGTATGTTTCCTCCATCCATCCCTCCCTCCTCCAATTCTCATCCTTCTCCAGCCCACCCACATCTTCTGTTCCACCTCCCCTCCCTACAGGACCAGGGAGATCACTGCTTCACGCTTCACAATCAAGGGTCTCCTTGTTCAGTCTGTCTGGGGCTGTGGGTTGCAGCACCTTTGTCATTTGCTTAACACTTAATAACCAGTTGTAAGTGAGGACATGCTGAGTTTGTTTTTTTTGGGACTGAGTTACCTCACTAAGCATGATTTTTTTCTAGTTCCATCCATTTGCCTGCAAAATTCATGTAGTTATTTTTTTTAAATAGCTGAGTAGTACTCCAAACCTGAACAGGCCCTTTCCTGTAGCCAGCAAGGCTACCAGTAGAGGAACTGGGACACTACCTCACCATAAAACCTCCGACCTATATAACCCATCCTCCCTACAGGATCCACTGGGACAATGGAAGGGCAGAACCCCATGCCAACGATGAGAACCCACGCCTGATTCTGCAGGGTAGGGCAAGAAGTATAGACTAGATAGCCAGGAGAAGATTTCTAATGATTTCCTGTTCTACTCATATATCGGTACCTAGTCCAGTCTCTCTCAGAGAGGTTTCTGCCATCAGCTGATAGGAACAAATGCAGAATCCCAGAGCCAAACATCATAAAGAGCTCTGGAAAACTTGCAAAGAGGGAGAGGAAGCATTTCAAGACCAGAGGGGTCCTGGAAATCAGGGGAGCAGGCCCCTCGGAATTAACATACCAGTGCTCTTGGGGTCCCTCAGAGCCTGAAGCTGAAGACAGGGAATGTGAAAAGTCTCCTATATATGTTATGTTGTTGTCTGGCTTGGGGTTCTTGCAGAGCTCCTACAGGCTAGAGTGTATGTGGGGGTTCTCTGACATTTTTGTCTGCACTTGGAACCCATGTGTTACCTGATCCACCCTCGATGTAGAGACTGGTGCCTGTCCTTGTTGTGCCCTGTTTGATAGGTGACCCTGGGAGGACTGCTCTCTTCTATGCAGGGAAGCAGGGTATGGGGGAATGAGTTGGTGGGGATGGGAAGGATATATAATAGGAAGAGAGGGAGAGTGGGGAGTGCTGGGAAGAATCGAGAGAGGGTAGCAGGGGTGTTGATGTAAATTATACGAAAGAAAAATAAATTTAAGAACAGTAAATACATTTAAAAAGAAACCTCGTTAGATTTTATTAAAAAACAATAATAAAACCCCAGAAACCTGTACGTATTCTCATGGCCACCTGATGATACCATCTTTGAGAGATGGCCGAATCTTTGGTTGATTTTATCTGTCAAGGCTTCTGTCCTACCCTGTGTATCATCAGTTCCCACCCTCTCGTTGCCTACTCTTGCTGTCCCAGCATAGGCGTAATCACTAGTTAATGAGAATGAAGCTCTTCTCACGAAACACCGTTTTCTGGTGTTTCGCAGGAAACTTTTTGTCTTGCTTCCTGAGGTACAGCTTATAAAGACTATCTAGGCTCGAGTTTGTCAACTCTGTAATGGTAAGTATATTGAACTGTGCTTTGTATTGAAAAATATAATTTCCCAGAAATGGTAGCCAATCAATTTTGAGTGACAGTATTTCACCTCCTTTTGAAAATACCTTGTTCTTCAGTGGGCAAATTTAATGTTCATTTGTTTATTGTCTCTGCCTTTTATGTGAAACTAGATACAAAGAAGTATAAAAGTACATAGAAACCATGCATAAAATATGTGAGTGATGTTTACCATAGGAAACGTCTTCTGTGTTTCCAAGTAAGTGCGATCTGACACAGTGCTCCATTCCAAAAACCCCTCTCGACATCCATTTGTTCTACATGCAGCTGTCTCCATAGAGTCTTCTTTTGTGCCATTAATCCTCACTGCTACTTCTCCTGTAACTGACAATCACAGAGACATGAATAATCTCCTTACAGACTTGGAATACATCTTACTCTATTTTGGTAACTTTAGCTTATACATTTCCCTCTAGAATTCTTTAAAATGTTCTTTTCAAGTTGTTCGAGATAATAGAAAACAAGATGGTTTAATTTTGGATATATCCTGATGCAGAAGCCTTGGATCCACTCTTCATTGAATTCCAACATCTCTTTGCAGATTTTTTGGCTTTCTTTTGTAAATAACGATATAAATAAATTGATGGCTGACTGATGACTTTTTCTAGCTTGATATATTTCCTTGTCTTATCACACGGCTTCATCTAGCACTTTCAAAACCAAGAAAAACGGTTTGATTCTTTAAGGATAAGGATTTCAATGTGTCATAATTCCATGTGATGATTATTTTAGACATTGTGAAGGTTGTTCTCTTGTTCTCTTTTTCTTCCTTATCTCTGGACACCAGGGTCTAGATGTGCAGATGGTTTCTGACTTTTCTCTCCTTTGTAATTGATCTTTTAACTTAAATGTACTCCAATATACTAGAAATTTAACTTCTCCATGAATACTGAGGCCAGGTAATATAAGAAATTACTAAAGAGGGTAAGTCTGAAAAGTTTTATACCATTTTCCATTATTTGGATTTTCTATGTCCCAATAGATTTGTGTCTCTAAGAAACTGATAAATCTGCTTGTCACATTCCCAGGCTTCCCAGCCAAGTCCTCCATTAGAAAAGATAAGATACATGAGAGACTTGGATATGAAAAAACATAAATATAGAATCTCTATCATCATCACAATGCATTCTACTTCCTTAAAGCCCTTTATGTCAGCTAATAGCTTCATTGTAACATTGTAAGATAAAATTTAAAGATTGTATTGAGCAATGTATTCTCTTTTCGCCCACACCCTTTCAGTTAAGTACCACAGCAGAGCTATTTTAGTTGTCCTGCCTTTGGATATCTCCATTGCCTTTTCATAGTTAGACTTATTTTGTTTCTTATTTATTCCCCTTTATTCCCTTTTCTTTCTTAATCCCAGGAAATCAACGTTTCCATCATTATTTTTTTCTTAACTCAGATTTTATTTATTTTTCTAAGTGCTATATCAATTTCATTTACTTTCTGGAAATAATATCCTATGTATATATCATGTATTTTATGTATTATTAACACTTACATAAGTTATATATATAACATATTACATATATATTTAATAAATATGTACATAATATATATATATACCATGGCATACAGATGTTCAGTTTCAGTTTGTTATCTACAAAATGCCATCTCTAGCTTGCTAAAGTCCTGCTTAGGAGCTTTTATCATTTATTGTAATGTAGAAACAATATAAATTTAAGCAACGATGATTCATATCATGAGAATTAATCTTTAACTGAATGACAGTTTACATGTCCCTAATCTCTGGTGATGTTTGCTGTGAGTATTACAGCTACTCGTTACCTAACTACTTGTGATGGAGAATAACAAAAATCACTTTAAATAAGACACTGACAAAGCTCTGGTGTACATTAGGTACCATTTCATTATAGGATATTTTCAAACTTGCATAGCTTTTCACAAGCAATAGAAATTTGACTTCTGATTCATGGTACTGCCTGCTGCTCAAATTCAGAGTTATTTCTATATTCCTCTTCGTTCATATCTGGATAGTCCAACTTCCCATTCCCCATAATCTTGATGTTCCTCAAATTCTTTAATGCTTCAAAGAATATCTCTAGGAATAAATTTTGTGACCTAGGTTAAGTCCAGCTCATTTTTAAGAAGAAGCAGTATTAAATATTAATCTCTTAAAATTTGCCCCTGCCTTTTTGTTCCTGCAATATTTTACACATATCACGTGCTAATAATTAGTATGTAATCACTATAATATTCACCATATCTCTCATTCACTATATAACACATCCATGGTTCAGGTAAGTGATACATACAGTAAAATGCATGCATCTTAAAATGTTTGCTTACCTATTCTTGCAACTCATTTACAGTTCTGATTTTAAACATTGTATAGTCCATCTCTCTGATGTATTTACCAGAAGTTAATACATCCTACTTTTTAGTCTGAGAGAAGTTAACAAATCTGTGTGCATCTTCGAGCTAATATTCAAATGCCAAGGCTTATGATTCAGGGAGTAAAAGAAGTTCAAGAAGTCTGTAGGTTTCACAGATACTTTCACGTGTCTTCCCATCACGACTAATTTAAATGCAATAAAACGCCTGCTTGGTTGTTTACAAGTGACTGGGGGCTTGAGTTCTTTCATCCAGAGCCACTAGAGACTTTAGATGAAGTACAAGAATAAACAATTTAATGAATAAATAATTAACATGCAATTAAAAAGTTATTAAAACACACTGGCATTAGCTATATGTGTACTAAAGGTCTCATAGGTTTCCTGTAGATTAATTCTTAATACTTTTATCTCTAGTATTAATATTGGTTAATGGTCTTTTTAGTCTTAAGTAAGAGACTTTTTATATCATTTATCCTCAGAACAAAAGAATATACTGTCATACTACCTAAGCTATTTAATTTTTTAGTATAGATTTTTAGAGCAATATAGTTGAATTATTTTACATTTTGATTTAAAACTATTGTGAGATAGAATGGTACCAGTAATCACAATCATTGTGAATTTAGTGTTCCTATAATACATCTTGATGCTGATCCTTTATCTCTAAGGAAGTATTTTACCAGAAATCCTCGAAGAGTAAGCAAATTACCTGATTTCAAATCCTAAACAATAAATTTTAAATAACTTTCTATTATGGTTATTTAGATAACCATTTAGATACTATATAATGGTATACAGGTACTTCTTCATTAGCCATGCTTCTTCTTTGGATAGTAATAAACATAGAACTTTTCCAATTGCATTCCCATATTGCAACTTTTTTTTTAAATCATTAAGCTCCTTCTAGGGTGCTGAGGCCAAAGTTCAATGAGTAATATATTTGTTACATGAGCCTGAAGACTAGAGTTCAGATTACTTCCCCCCGACACATACACACAGACACACACAGACAATTTGGTATGGTGGTTTCTGCCTTTAATCCCAGTACTAGAAAGGTAAAGTCCCCCTGTAGCTCACTGGCAAGACATCCAGCCTAATGATCTAGATTCTGTGAAATACCTTGTCTCAAAAATAGAACATAGAGATTAATTCAGTATGATATCTATTGTTGACCTCTGACCACCATGGACTCGTATACCTGTACATATACACATATAATCTACATAGGCCCACACATCTGTACATGGTAGACAGCCACTGTTGGAGTAGCTACCATTGTAACAAATCATACACATACACACACACACACTCATACGATCAGTACTCTTCCTCTAGAGAATCATGAGTAATATACACAAGATCATCCTCAGTTCCAGTCATTGGAATATACAAGCAGTGAAGTTTTACAAATGAAGTAAAGTTGGAGTTCAATAAAGAAAAAATGTTTAACACAGATTGAGAAACTGGTGTTAAAGAAAGAAAGAGATAATTTAGGAAGAGCTTTCTTGCTTTCATTTTTTTTTTTATTTGAGACAGGGTTTCTCTATTGTAACTCTGGATGTCTTGAAGCTCACTCTGTAGACCAGGCTGGTTTCAAACTCACAAAAATATGCCAGCCTCTGACTCCCAAGGGCTGAGAGTAAAGGTGTGCACCACCACCACCCAGCAGGAAGAGTATAAAACCTAAACACCTAAAACATAGGTGTGACTTCAGAAGAAACATAGTTACCACTCCTTATTAAACATATATCATAGTTTTAAAAAGTACAACATTGCTATAGAATTCATGAATAATATGTCCAATAATGTTAGGACTCTCTGTGTCTAAACAGTGTCTCTTTTTTATGACTAGTCTATAGATATTTCAGAAAACAAAACTAAGGTAAGCACTTATGATGTTATCTTTTTCTCCACTAGTCAACTAAACAACAAAGCAAAATTACAAGTGTCTTTTCATACTGCTGATGCTTTATAAAAATATTTATATAATTTGATATTATTTCAACATGACTAGGGAAATTTCTAATTTGTGATCATGTCAAGTTTGTGTCCCAACACGAGTTTGTGGTTGAGGTGACAAAAAACAGTGATTTTTGAGATTTAACAGCAGAGACCAAATGTCAGGGGGTGTAAAGTAGGTAGAATAAAAGGGCAGATTACCAAAGAGAAAATGTGCATAACAAGAGAGATGCCAGAACATCTGCTATGATATCCTATTGATTTTAATTTTAGATCATGTTTTGCTTTAAGATAGTCAGATAATATAACACATTGAAATAACTAATATACAGTGAATCATATTTTGTGACTATTAAACACGTCCTTGCAAGCACTAGTGTATTGCCTCACACACACACACACACACACACACACACACAAATCAAAGTTTAAGACAATACAAAATTGGTATCAAAATATATTAAAATTCTGAAAATCATTGATCCAACGAAAATATTAATGATAGACACAAAGAGAAAGAAAAGAAAACTAAACAAAACTTGAAATTGTCATTAAAAGTGTGCAAATCAATCAAGAAGTGATAAAACATATACATCTATCTTGCACAGTTCTATGTTAAAAGAAATTGAATTACATAAAAATGTATAAAGACATTTTGGGAAGAAACATGAGACCATTACCAACAGAAGTAGTAAGGATCATTATAAAACGTAAAGGAATATGATTCAGTTAATAATTTAGTTAATATGGAAATATTTACAAGTAATTGAAAGTAATACTAATTACAATAATGTGATAAACAGAAATGAGTTTTGAGCTTTAGCAACGTAAAAATATGAAGAGATTTCTTCAAACTACATTTCACCTTTAAGTAAAAACTGTGAAGCAGTGTAGTGAGATTTATAACACAAGAGAAAATAAATCATACAACCAAAATGGCACAGAGAACAAGAGGAGAAAGAGAAATATATTTTAAAGTCTCTTTATGTTTTTAGTGAAATGTGGTGCAATTCGAAAGTGTAGCTTGATAAACTGAAGATACATAAGCTTAAGTAGATTTTTGGCAAAAAACTTAAACAGAGACACAAAACTAAATACTAAAAAATAAATTATTAAAGAGAAGGTAAGAAAAGAAAATGGGAATTTAAAAGTAAATAAAATCGAACAGGAACTTTAAAAAATTTTTGCTTTTAATCATTCACAAGACAAAGTTGGAATTTTCCTGAAAACATGGAGTGGGAGGCACTCCATGACAAAAAACAGGAGAAAAAAGACAAAACCAACCCCTCAAAAGTCACTGGAAGAACAATACTAATATATGATTTCAGATTATACTATGAAACTGTATGAATTCTAGATATGGTAGTTTGGATAACTAATCTCAAATAGTCAGAGTGCTTCTTCCTATATTTTTGGCATATATTATATAACGTAGTAAGACACACTTATGTTGCAGGTGGTATTAAATTTTCAGTCAGCTGGTATATGTCAGGGGAATTTTATGATTATCCTGATAGACTAAATGTGATCAGAAGTCCCCTTCTAATTTAAAAGAAGATGAAGAATCAGAACAGTACATGAAGGGGTTGGCAAAATCCAAACTTTTGCATAATAAAATTGCTAGAGATTATGGATATGAGGGACATATCTCAACATAATAAAGAAAATTTAGAAGCCCAGAGCCAGCATCAATCTAAGTGGAAAGAGACCCAAAGCGTTTCTGTTATAATCAGAACCAAGACAAGGTTGTTTACTCTCTCCATACCTTTCAATATAATGTTTGAAATCTTGGCTAGAGTACTAAAGTAACTGAAGGAGATTAAGAAAATAGAAACATGTAGGGAAGAAGTCAAAATATCTTTATTTGCAAATGATATGATAGTATACATAAATAATCCTAAAAATTACACGAGGGAATTTCTAAAGGTAAGTATGTTTAGCAAAGTAGCAGGATACAATATAAACAGTCAATAATAAGTAACCATTCTATATCCAAATACAAACAGATTGAGAGAAAAAAACCAAGGAAACAGTACCTTTTACAATAGACTTGACAACCATAAAATATCTTTGGATAACTTAAGCAAGCAAGTGAAACATTTGCGTGATTAAAATCTTTAATACAGAAGAAAGAAACTGAAGAAAATGTCAGAAGATGGAAAGGTCGCCCAATCTCCTTAGGATTAATGTAGTAAAGATTACATAATCACCTCCACCATCCCAAAAATTAGCCATCTTCAGTTCAATGCAATCCCCATCAAGTTCCTAGTACAATCCATCACAGAACTTGAAAGGACTATTTACAGCTTCCTTTGGAAACACACACACATAAACACACACATCAAATATCAAACAAACAACAAACAAACAAACAGAAATAGGAAAGCTAAAACAATTAAAAATGAAAGAACTACTACAGGAATCACTATCTCAGATCTCAAATTGTATTACATTGCTATAGTAGTAAAACCAACATGGTAATGACAGAAAAAGAGACATATGGATCAACAGAATCAAAGACCTGGACAAATCCACACCTGTGGACAACTGGTTCTTGATAAAGAAGGTAGAAATACAAACTGGAAAAAAAGACAACATCTTCAACAATCGGTGCTATTCAACCTGAATGACTGCATGCAGAAGAATCCAAATAGATCCATACTTATCACGTTGCACAAAACTCAACCCAAAATGTATCAAAAGCCAGATACAATGAAGCTGAGAGAAGTGGAGTAGAGTCTTTAACTCATTGGGACAGAAAAAGACTTTCTGAACAGAACAGCATTAGCACAGATACTAAGATCAACAATTAATAAATGAGACCTTATGGAACTGAAAAGTTATTTTCTTAAAGAGAAAAATAATCACAAAACATAATTTCATTAAAATTCCAAATTTATTACCTCAAAGAAATTAATAAGAAAATTCACAGGTGAGCCATCAAATACGAGAAAATGTTGAGAGCACCCTGATATTTCACAAAGTCTTAATGGTTCTTAAGTGAGTTCTTAAGAAGTTTTTCAAGCAAATAGATGTTTAAAGCTTCTGAGCAGAGCCATGCAACACTGTAGCTCCTGACCAATCATATTTACTGTCTATAATAATTCCTAGAAGGAATCAGATAGAGATGTTTGCTATGTGAATCCAATATAAGGATAAATGCAAGTGATAGAAGTTTCTAGTATTCATGGGATTCCTTTCTTGCATTTTAAAACAAACTTTACTTGCTTTTCTTTAAAAGCCAAATACATGAACTTGCTATATTAGGAACTCAGCTGAAATTACTAGTCATCAAATTCATGTGCTAAATATTTTCGCATCAGTAATCAATAAACATATTTTATTATGACTTAATGTCCATTCACATTCTTATTTCTCACACAGAATTAATTAAGGAGTCATTCTTATTCTCTGCATTCCCCTAACAAGTAATGAAATGTTTTGTTATTAGTAATCATTTCATACTCTTGTTAATTATCCCATACAGATGAAAATTAACCACAAAACAACCCTTATCGTGACAATAATGTCAAACACCTATTCCTTCAGTAATAATTGTGAGAAACAAAAAAGAAGTGTTTGATTATTTTTTAATTAAACTAATGCAGTTTGTTAAGTAATGTAGGGCAAAAAGTTTTAAATATCTTGTCATGAGTTACTGGAATGATAGATTATCTTTCAAATGCTCAAGTAAAACAAGCTCTTATAAGTTGAATATCATATAATTTAGTCTCACATTATATAATTTTTTATTTCCATCCTTGATAAGTACTACTCAAATTTTGAAAGATGTAGGAAAAAGTTATTTTATTGGTGAAGTACTGAGTAAAACTACTACATTCATTCCTAAATGTGTGTTTACCTGAAAAGAACTAAATATGAGGCATTTTGCCAGAATAAGAATAAACTGATATATGTATTCATCTAAATATTACAAATATTATTACATTTTAAGTCCCAGAAAGAACCTGATTTTATGAAAATGCTTTTAAATGAGTACAGTATGCATTTGTAAATAATTTTAACACATACATTTTAATTGTTCATACTTTTTAAAACACTCTGATATCTATTTATATCCTTTTAAAAAGCGCTTTTTAATGAAATGGACCTACATTATTTCTCCCACCTCTCCTCCCTCCACCATATCCCTATTACCCCCCTAAAAGCCTTCCCAAGCAAGCCTAAGTCACAAGTAAATAGCCTTTTTCTCTTTGTTTATGTGTGTGTGTGTGTGTGTGTGTGTGTGTGTGTGTGTATGTGAGTGTGTGTGTGTGTATGTGAGTGTGTGTGTTTTGTGTTTGTGTGTTTCAAAGTTAACCATTATTGCTACAACTGAAACCCTGGAAAACGTATTTGTGCCATCCTATTATGATTATAGTGTGATGAATCAATGTACTATCCAAAGTTCTTTGACTATCATTATCATTTGTTATAAGAAGCATGTTGGTATTTATATTTGTAAAAAATTATCAAAACTTAAATTATCTTGCTAAAGCTATCATTACTAATGATTTTTTACTACCTGGTATGAACTTGTAGTTTTATAGTTCCAGCACTTAAGAGTCTAAAGAAAGAGGAGTTGGGGCTCATAACACCTACAAATGCACACTCACCTATATTGAAAGCACATGCTTTCTATGACTTACGGTGTAGGAAACAAATCACCAAGAGAATCAGTCATGAGGAAACCCAGAGCAATCTTCAAATAGCTTATATGTGGAGTTTAATAGTCCATAAATTTCTTCTCAGAGTCAAGTTTTCCCTTCATGCTCCAGGTGAGAAGAGGAAGAATTCTATGTACACAGAGAGAATGGGATGAATAACAGACTACCTTTGGAAAACTGGGGTCTTTATTGTTGCACTTACACAAATGAAGCCAGTTGGAAAGGAAGAAGTTTAGACATTATTCTTCACCTAGCCACCTATCCATAATCCTCTTAGTTCTCCTACTCTCATATTTGACTGGAAAACAGAGCAAGCTAGCCCCTTTGTTTGAAAACTTAGACCAGGCTAGCAAAGTTTCACCACTTGCAGATCAAGATGCCATGAAGACCCTAAAATCCAATCTACTTTTATCTCATACCTCCCCAAAAACATGGTTTACAATGTTTGATAAATGTCAACCCAAACTACTTCATTTGAATAGATTCCAACCTTCATTTCTGTTTCTTGTCTTATTAGAAAAGTGACAAGAGAAAAGTAGCTAAACTCCACAACTGCAATGATGGTGAGAGGTTAGGAATCATGCCATTATTTTTTGTTTGTTTTCCGTTTGTTGTTGCATATTAAAGCAAGTGTTCAACTACAGACAGTGACATAAGCAGGTGTTTATGAGGTGGACAGCATATGTATTCCCCCATGCTTTGGAGTAATTACTGCCATTTAATAAGTAACTACATACGGAGTGGTACTAAAGCACTAAATCAACACGTCTTCTTCATGCCAGGCCCTGATTCATTGCAGTGTCTAATGCTGCAACTCATTGCTACTAGATTTTAGACAACATACTTGTTTTCTTCAATCACACACACACACAAAATTCTTCACTTTATACTTTCTCTCACTCAGGTATAGTAGGCTTGGCATTTTAGCACTGCCACATTAAAGGAGAAATGCTTTTATCCAGTTATCTACTTATAATCATGACAGAGTTTGAAGGGACTTTAAAGGTCACATAATCTCACTTTTCACCACATTCGCACCATCCCCAAATGATAGTCATATATCTGGATTCTGCTTGAATAGTTCCAATGACAAGGAGCTGACTGTCTGAGATGCAGCCTTTACTATGCTTGGATAGCTTTCATTGCTGAAAGTCCTTCCTTATGTTGAGTGGAAATTTATTAACCCTCCTTTCCACGTCTTGGTTCTAGTTCTATCATCTAGGGCAATAATTTTGATTTTATATCCTTTTTTTAACCCTCAGCACTCCAAGATTTTGATAATACACATGGATAGAATCTTCGGCTTATCTTTCATTATAAACTCATAGAATTAATTTCCTGTGTTGCTTATTATATTAGACAGTTGGTACTTTTAGAATCCAATTCAATAGAGATGTCAAAATTTAAAATGTAACTATAATCTTAGAATCTTGGAATCAAAGACCTATTCAAAAGATTTACCAATATACTGACTCTCCTTAGACCCTAGGTAGTTTCTTCTGAGAAAAACAATCTTATGTATGAGTGGAATGGTTTTAAACTTCAACACTTAAGTTTAAATTTGAAATATAAGAGACTTGAATGTAATTTCTATTAGTAAGCATTGTTTTCTTTTCTTTCTATATTTGAAAAGGAGAAAAACTGAATGTGATATAAAAGATCTCAAAAAAGCATAATGATTGTGTATTGATCATTAACTAAACAGTTTCTGAACACAGGTGTACACATTGTAGCCTATAGCAAGATACTGCCTTTTCTGGAACAACCTGCATGTGCCATCATACACAATTCACTCTCCTGACTAGTTCATCTCATCTCTCAATTCTTTATCAAATATATATATACCATTTGTATATGTTTGCATATTTGTAAACATTTGTATATCTACCAACTATTCTTAATATTGATTCAAATTTTTCTTATTCACCATTAAACATATAGTCTAATGGACAGAATTGTAATTTTTAAAAAAGGTATAAGACTCAATCTGCACTATAGAAATAATTCCAACCACCAGGCCTAATCTTATACAGTATACCGCCTACATGTTTCCTGTTTAAAGTGGTAATATCTTTTGTATGTTTTCCACTAGTTCTAATGTTATCTTTTTTCATTATTCAAGGAATTTCTGCAGACATTCAGATTTTAGAAACAGATCTGATGTGTGCACTTAAATGCATCTGGGACTAGATTTACTGTCAGCATTATACCTTGAAGAATTTTTGAATATTTAATACACCTTTTAACATTTCATGTATGCTATACAGTTCCAAATACTGCTAATATTTTTCTGAGTAATGGGCTTAAATGGAAATTTTTTATAGAAAATCAAACAAAACAATAACCAATCACTTCATACATAGCTCTGAGAAAACAGTATTATATAATCACCAAAATCAAAGGACTTGATATTATAGGAGATTTTGTATAAAAATAAATGAATGCAACAAAATTTATTTAAATAATTATATTTAATTATGACAGGAATTATTGATTTTCACACTTTCATTCATTTGAGTCTATAATTAGGGCTTATTAAGAAAATATCAAAAATCATAGAAAAATAATATTCATAAAGGTAAATTATCCTGACAGGTTCCTCATGGTAAGACACCCTTACCATACATACAGTGTTTAGAGATCACTTTTTATAGAGACCTGTGTTAAAGTTAATTTGAAGTTATTTTACTCAACTGTGTGATCCTAAAATGAATGTACTTTCCTCTACAATCACTCTAGTAATAGTATAAAATGAGATTTTGGATAGTAGGTGATATTTCCCCCTTGGAACAGAGCAGTTGCTACTGTAGACAATGTCAATGTATTTATAGAGCTACTACATCATTATCCAAGTACTCTGTATGCTGCATCTCTCACATGAGATGCAAAGAGCAGGATATTATTTATATTGTACTATGACTTTGAAAGTGACACCAAAATCCTTTTAAAGTTATTAATTTAGAAACAAATGCAGATTGTGTTCTGCTTTTTTGCTGACCACATTTTTGCTACTTCTTGTAAAAAGAGAAAGAGGTGATATCCAATCTACTTGAAATGGTGATAAAATTATGTCCGTGAATTTTGTAACATGTAAACACAACAAAGGAAAAATATAAAAATGTTCCAGGGTTCTAGGTTCAGAAGAATGGATTGTCATGTTTTAACGACATTTTAAAGGTGTGTGTGATAATTTCTATCAAAAACCTAATTGAAGTCTGAGGGAGATGGCTCAATAATGACATTCTTGTTATACAAATATGAGTACCATATTTCAAATTCTTAGCAATTAACATTTAAAAATCTGTATATGAAGACAAGCCTGTTATCTCAGTAATGGAAAAAGGTGGATCTCGGGAGATTTCTGAATAGTTAGTTGAGCGAAAATTGTGAGCTTCTGATTCAGTTAAAGAAGCTGTCTCAAAATATGACAGATCATAATATAAGATATTTGAATTTGACCTCTGGTCTCCATAAGAGCATGCACAGAGAGAAAACATATAGACAGAAATACACATATAGAACATATGAGAGAGGGAGAGAGAGAGAAGGAGAGAGAGAAAGAACACAGGAGAGAGAGTGAAGGGAAGTTGAATAGAATGGGCATAACTTAAGGGTGAAAATGGAGCAAAGATCCCAGAGCCTTGTCAGCGATACATTCTTAATGGAGACCTTTGGGAATCTGACACAAAGGTAAATTTGTCCCTGTGTTCTCTGTTAGTCAACTCCCAAAATATTAAAATGGTTTCCCTTTCCCCATGTTTGCATACCATAGACTTCAGTGTTAATCTCTTGGCTGGACAACGTTGTCCCGGAGTAGAAATGAGTACCCCAAACTTTATTAGACAGCGCTGATGCCAGGTCTATGGAAACTCACACATCAGAAGCAATAATGCCATTTCCCCATATTCCAATGGACCTTCACTCTAGCATCCTTTTTATCAGTGCTTTTGGAATGACGATTGAGTATGAGCAGGTTGGGGTGAATGGAATTACTCTTTATTGCATAGCTAATTAGGACTGTACTCCCTGTTATTTCAATTTCTTTTCTTCCATAACAACTTTGCAATCTGCACCAGGATTTCCTCTGTAGATCTGAGGAATATGCAGTTGCGATTCCTCCCTGGACTGTTTTTTCCAAATTTGTTTTCTTCTTCTACTGTGAAGCTGAGGAAATACACATTTTTATTATTAATTTATCCTACTAATTGATATTTTCAAAGTAGAAACTGTCTCACAAATAGCACAACAGACTATCCTTTTTACTTGCGTACTTTTTGCCATTGGGGAACTCAAAGGCTAAAGGAGCTTTAAATGTCCTTTTGCCCCTTTCCTTTGAAGGGGCAGCTGACTCAATCCTTTTCTTCTTGGATACATAGCATAGTCCTGGTTCCATTTTATAAAAACTTTAAAAGTTGTTATCATTCTACAAATGATGATATTGGAAGAGACTTGTAAATCTCGGTTCTCTTGAGAACAAATCTGTCCCATAGACTTACTTGACAAAGTCAGGGACTTGCCTGAATATGAAATCTGAAGCGGAGCAGTTGCAAAGTATCTTCATCAAATCGTTTAGATGAATAAAAATGACTCTTGTGCAATTGTAGTGTTTTTTAATTCAGACATAGTAATGATAATTCCCAACATTGGTTTAACTTTCACAAAATGGACTTTGCATTCTAACTTATGCCAGAGAAGAACAGCTACAGTGACAGTTTATCTGTTATTCTAACTTCTTTTTATATCTGTGAGAGTTTAAAACAAGTGAACTTGTATTTTTTTTGTTTCATATTCTATAGCCAACATAAGATATTACATGTATAGCTTCAATTTAAATTTTGTGGCCATGCAAGTATAATTTTTTGATAATAATTATTTCAAGATCATAATTTAATTTTTGATGAATATACTGACTTATATATAAATTTATTTCAAACTAATCTAAAATATTTATTTTTATTATTATTTCTTTTATTTTAAATTTTTTGCCTCTTTATGTCCAAATTACGGTTTTCCCTAATACAATTACTCCCAGTTCCTCCGTATATCCCCTACCACCTAGATCTACTCCTTTTCTGTCTCTCTTAGGAAATAAGCAGACATCTAGGGTATAATAATAAAATAAAATATAATACAATAAGATAAATTTGTCAGAATAGCACAAAATAAATAATAATATTAATAATAAAACAGAAGAAAAAGAATCTATAAAAAACACAAGAAACAGATATAGACACAAAGACATACTCATTTTTACACTCAGAAATCCCTAAAATGCACAAAACCAGAAGCCATAAAATATAAGCAAATGATGTGTAGTGTAATAAAATAAAATAAAAATAAAAATTTAACAAAGCTAAAATTTTAAAAAAGATAAAGATAAAAAGCCTGACATAACATTTAGAGACAAGGAACCTCCAAAGATGCCATGAGTTCATTTTCTGTTGGCCCACTACTGCTGGGTATCCATCTTACATTTAAGCATAGATTGTTTCCCCAGTGACATTCCCTCAGAGAAAACTAATTTTTCATTTTCAGATGACTTTCAATTGGAAATATCTTCTAGATTAGGGATGGGAGCATGTCTATTTCTCTGTTCTGCTCCAAGACTCCACCTGGTACAGACCTGCTCAGTCCCTGTGCATGATGCATTAGTGTCTGTGAGTTCATATATGTGTCTTTCCTGTTGTGTTAAAAGATCTCGTTTTCTCTGGGTCTTATGTTCTTTCTGCTTACTCTTCTATGAGGTTCCCTCAACCCAGCAGAAAGGAAGTTGATGGCAATATGACATTTAGGGATGTCACTCACTCTCTGAATATTGTCTGGCTGTAGATCTCTGAATTTTTTTTCATCTACTACTGGAGAAAGCGTCTCTGATGATGGCTGAATAAAGCACTGAACTATGATAATTGCAAAACATCATTAGGAATCATTTTATTGCTAGGTTCCTTGAGTAGAACAGTAGTATTTGGTTTTCCCCTAGGTCCCTGTGCTATCTAGTCTCAGATTCTTGGTCACTCAAACAACATCAGGTATGGGTTCCATCTTGTGAAGTAGGCCTTAAATCAAATAAGATGTTGGTTGCTTACTCCAATAAGCTTTGTGCCACCATTGAAATATCATATCTTGTAATCAGGACACCATTATAGATTGAAGAGTTTATAGCTGGAATGCTGTTTATGTTTCTCCTTTGGTAGCATGCAGAGTATCTTCCCTCATCAAGAATACTAACAAGTAAGGGTGAAGGCTCTATGTAGGCACCAACTCAACTTTTCCATGTTCTATGAGTTGTATAGGTGTTTTCTTCAGCAAGGGTCCTTGCTTTTAGTTTGTGGAGAACAACCTATTGTCTTTGCAACAGCCTAGAATGTTTGACAGTTCCCATGGAACCCCTTTGGTTAATAACTTTCAAGAAGCTTCTATTGTATAGGTTTCCATATTTGTTCTTAAATGGCCCTTAATTTTAGATGTCTTTCACCATAATCCCTCTTTCGCCTGCATTTCCCCCTACTTCAAATCTTGAGCTTCTATTAATTTCCTTTCTTAGTGAGATTTATCTGCTTCCTCTAGTCCCTTACTCTATACTCTATCTTTGTGGTTCTATGAATTGCTTGTCATTGACTTAGAAGCAGCTAGCATCCACATATAAATGGATATATACATTCTTAAAACAACAACAGCAATAATAAAACCCTTCATCCCTGAGACAGTGTAGACACTATGATCTCATATCCTACTAGCTCTCACTGTAAACCCACCAAAGATAATAAGTTAGTTGAAGCTGTCTGAAATTTTATACAAATAGAAACCTGTTGTTTGTTCATCTTTCTGTATGGCTTATACTTTCAATGTTCTAAAACTAATGTTATATATGTTAGAATGTCATCTATTTAATACAAAATATTAATCCATGGTTTCCAAATAACTTATTTGTCCATTTGCCAATTAGCAAGTGATATATTTACTTACTTTTTCTGTTAATATGAATAACATAAAAAATAGACACTGTGAGAGAATAATTGAATTTGTAAATACATCCTTTAGATATAAATTTGTGTGAACTTGATATATGATAAACAGGTTCTCCTGCTCTGTGTCTCACCTGCTGCTCATTTAATGCTGCTATTTTAAACTACTGTGTGAGATGCCAAAGACAGATTAAATTAAATCCTGAACAGTAGTGACTTCTTTTACTGTTCACCCCTTTCAGAGTTCTTGTGTCTGATTAGCACATTAAATTCATTGAGGTAATGCCATTAGGAAGGATGTCAGAAAGACAATGGGACAGGAGTACCAGGTAGATGAAAGGATGGCAGTACTCTAGGGACAGGAAATAGAATCTACAAGAGTGCAGTAGCAACAAGGGAGTGTGTGGAAAGTCATGAAAATCCAGAAAATGAAGGGCAGAGCTGCTTCTCTAGTGTATTTTTTTGCAGGACATATAAAGGCATTTTTAATGCTTATTATAAGGTGAGTGGTTTAATGTGTTTTACAAATAGAATGAATTTTGCAGCTATTAAAAATAATTTAAAGGCATTCAGGTTGATTTCCAAAAATGCCTATGAAGTATTCTTCAGTTAGAAAATCAAAATGAGGAAAAGGCAGGTAATATGATGATCTCAAGTTTAAAACTGATCAGTGCAGTCTATATAGTCCATAACTCCTTGTTCATATCAAAGTCTGGCTTTTGTCCTTCAGATCATGTAGACATACCTTTATCAGCCAGCTATATGATTTACACATCTGTACTGATGTCCTAAACCTCCTGTGAGATCTTTAGGTGCTGTTGTTGTTTTGGCACTACATGTGTATAGAATACTTCAAATTCTTCATACCTACAGCAGTTTTGTACTCCAAGTTCTGCTGCCTCAACCTATTGTCAGAGTTAGCATTTCCCTGTGTTATGATGATCAGCTTCTCTACCCAGATTCCAAGAGCTGAGCCATCACCCGCAAGTATGCTCCTTTTCCTGATACTTGGCCTCCTAATTAATTTAGCAATTTATCAACTGTTACTAATTTTCTATTTAAATTCTTTCAGAACTGATCCATCCATCTATATTAGGACATGACTACACTTCAGCACAAAGATCAGTTATCTCTGCCTTAACAAAATAGCATAATGGGTCCGTAAGCCTCTGTCTGTATAGCACTGAATTCTTTTTCATCTATAAACTTCAAAATAGACACCTGACTGAATTAATATCCTACTTAAAACAGTGGAGTTCAAATAGTATAATACATAATACATTTTTCTCTACACAGACCTTTTTCTTTTTTGGAACTTTGTAAGTTTTCATGACATTCTTAATTTAATTTCGCACATATAAACACATACAGACACACACACAAACACACTGGTTGCATATATAGCTATAATCATAACTATTTATCAAATTCTAATCATTTTTATGTTTGCATCTTCCTGAAAATTAGAGTTTTAGGTTCTATCTTTTGCACTCTACTTTTAAGCCTCTGAATATCCTCCTTTAAAGCTGTGGGGGACAAAAGAGATAGTACTGTAAGTACTGTATTCTTACCTGAATCTGGGCATGTTTCTCAGATTGTGCAATATTCCTCTGCAATCATAAATGCCCAATTTATGAAAAATTTTGTTTTTAAATATTTTAACATGTATATACTCTCTTGGTTGTGAACATAAACTCCCACACAAATAAGAAATCCCTGAGCATTCAGCAATCAAGGATATTTACTCATGTAAATAATTGTAATAAAGTATCATCATGTTGATCTGGGTGGTAACTGGGATAAAGAAATAAATGAAAAATGATATCAATTCAGCAATCCAGGCTTCTGAAATACTTCAGGATATTGAGAGATCTCTATGTTACTCGGCTTTTAAATATGTGCCACCATAAAAGAATAGCTAAAAAAATTTGGACTTGAACTTAGGATGAAAGCCTTTGGATAGCAATAAACAGTTAACTGAGTGATCAAAATATACTGAGTTATTTTGTGGTGGAACACCAGCTGTAAAAAATAACTATTTGAGTCACTGTTGAGGCAGCAAATATAATGTAATATCAGAGACAAGATGACAGTTTGATGTGAAAAAAATCCATCAACCCACATGGTATGTGTGACATTGATTCTATGGAATGACTCTAACCTATCCATCTAGTGGAAATTTTATGAACTCAGACAACCAATGCTTTCATCTTTATAGGTAGAATAGTACAGATGAAAAATATAGTTAGTATTTATTCAATGATATATCAACTTTAAGCATCTGTGATTTATTAATGTAACAAGGAAATGCAATAAAATACCAATTATGTTCCTACTATTCTGTGGTGGAAAATCAGCTTTAGTGTCACTTCAATGTAACATTGGAGCTGCAATATGAGACAAATATAGATTACCATCCATTTCACACAAAAGCATCAGCTTTGAAAGATGTCTACTACATTTATTTCTCCACATTTCAAATTGCTGAGAAGAATTTTCATTTGAAATTTCACTAATTTTACAAAATTACAAAATTTACAAAATTTTGTATTTACAAAAATACAACCTGTGGTATCGTTTGTTAAACAATGTGTATCATATTAATAGTGGAAAGCTGAGACATAATTTTAGTTTCATGAACCAGTTGCTCATTGTAAGGGAACAGGGAATATCGTTTGATTAGGAAACTCCTGATACTAACTCTAACAACAGGGTTCCTAAAAGTAGAATGAATACACTGGAATCATGGCTCTGTTTGCTAGAGCCCATAGAGCTTGAACAAAGTTTCCCCTTAATACGTGGATATTCTTACACAAATAAAGAATAAAGAAAATAATAACTGGATTTTAGTCTATAAAGAAAATTAACTAAGTAGCAGGAATAATGGCTCAGATGGTTAAGGGTGTTTGCTACTCTTGTAGCAGACCCAGATTCAGTTACTAGCAACCACATAATAGCTCACAACCATTTGTAACTTCAGTTTCAGGGATCCAATAATCTCTTTGAACTCCGCCGTTACTAGGCACATATCTGATGCACATACACACATGTAGGCATACACTCATACATGTAAAATAAAAATAAAAATTTTTCAAAATACCAATTAAATAAACATTAATAAATGCCCAAATATAGAACCCAGAGCATATGTGTATTCTCAATAATTGTTATATATGATTAATATTTTTGTATAAAATCAATAGTAGTTCAAAATGAGAGATCTGGGAACATGACTGTAGGAAAGCCTTCATTTTTTAGAAAAAAATAATTTGAAAATAGTGTCCAGGAAAATTGTTTTTTTTGGAACATTGAACACTGAGTAACATTTGCCTAGTATGATAGATGGGTCACCATTTTAGCAGTAGAGTAGGGGAAATGAAGGAAATTAGGTAAAGGAGAGCTTTCACAAACAATGATCACATGAATTGTGTAGTCTTGTTATTTAGATTATCAGATAGCCATCTCTAAGATGAAGACTCGTGGAGTCCTGTGCACCAATGAGGAAATACCCCATGCTCTAGTGAATAAACAGATATTTCTTCCTACATTTTAATTATGCCCTCAAAAATGTTGATTTTTATTAATCATTTTATACTACTTGCAAATGCTATAGTAATGATATAGTTAATTTAAATAACATAAAAATCTAAGAAGCGAGTTCAAAATAAATAGATGTTATCATAATTGATTTATAAATATCTTTAAAAGGCATGGCATTTAAAGTATTATTGTCAAATTAGGTGTGAAAAACAGTAGTCATAACCTGGAAGTGGTGGCTCATGCCTTTAGTCCCAGCAGGTTGGAAGCAGAGACAGGCAGATCTCTGTGAGTTTGAGGCCAGCCTGGTCAACAGAGTGAGTTCCAGGACAGACAGGGTTACAACAGAGAAACATTATCTCAAAAAACAAAAATAGTCATATTGAAGAGTTAATCACTACCATGGTTTTACCTAAAAAAGAAAGAAAGAAAAAAAAACTCATAAATTCTATTCCTTGCATAATCTCAAGTACAAACAAATAAACAAAAACAATAGTGATGTTGAAGAGTTTATCACTACCATAGTTTTGTCTAAAAAAAAAAAGAAAGAAAAGAACTCCTTAGAAATTATATTCCTTGCATAATCTCAAGTACCAAAATCAAATTTGTAATGATATTGTTTGGGAAAAATCAATATCAAAACGAAGCTCAGAGTAATAGCCATAATGGAAAAATACTCCTACAGCAAATGTTTGAGAACTGAATATCTACCTCAACAGTTTGTCAGGCCAACGTTGATATAACTAAATGTGACTGTGACTCAATCATCAATATAGGAGCGTTTTGGTTTACCCTGGTTTAACTAGGTTTAATGACATGAACTATGACTATTTCAAATATGTTGGAAATTAAAAAGAATAACTTAGAGCAGATAATAAGATGCCACTTAGATTTTCATGAAAATCCTAACTAGAGCTTCATAAGTACTACAATCCACAATTTATAATGAGGTTAATTACACATACTATTATTGATTGGCAGACTCCTTTACCAGTTTTCAGTAACAAACCATAGTTATCCATTATTTCCAAGAAAACGCAGTATTAGGATTTAAGTAGAACACATCATTTAGGCTCATAGGAACCCATGAGCATTACTCTATTCCTATGATCCTACACACACTCAATATTCAACTTTTACACCACCTGCTGTGTGAAATGTTTCATGACATATGGAGTTAGTCGGTTGTACCTCCATTTCCCCATAGTTTGTTAGAATGCTTCTAGTAAGTCACACTATGTTTAAAATTAGTAAAGCATAGAGATGTGAATGGTAAGGTAAAAGAAATCAGTCACTGCCAGTGACAATATAAAGTTCTAAGCCTCTTTTCTTGAAAGCTTTTATAGAGAGTGCCATAAGGCTAAAGGTTTCTGTACCATATAAGCCTCCTAAGAATTTTTTGAACTGATAGAGAATGTGTACTTACATAGATACTTATGCATAAATGTTACTATCAAAAACTATAAGTAGCCAAGATGATATTTAACACATCAGAGTTGGTCCTAAATTAAGCAAAGAAAAAGTGTTATTCCATGAAAAACAGAAATAAACTAATGATTGATTAAGTACACTGATGGATATCTAAGTACTTTTAATAATCTAACAAAGTCATCCTGGAAAATATGTCACTACTTATGTAAAACACACATGAATTATTATATGTACCATCAATGTGTTGCAATAAAGTGTTACTTTACTTTCTGTGGTCTTTCTTCCCCAAACCACAAACACAGTCATCAAAGTGGAAGGACATTCTGAGGAAGTGACACAACAAAGTTAAACCTTAGGAGATATAATAATCAAATCTGACACGTGTCTTGGATATCCTGGAAGGCATTCATGAAAAGAGCAAAAGATGTGAAGTAAAATCTAAGAAAACATTGGTGAAATGTACAATTTGGCATATACTAAAAAATTAACATCTATTTGTTTGCAGTAATCAGTATTCTGTGTTGATACAGGAAGTATGAAAGGGGAAACTAGGTTGGAGCTTTTGGAAAAGTCAATGTACAGCTTAAAAACCTAAAATTGGTCAAAACTAAATTTCTTTTAAAATGGACAGATATTGCACAAACTGAGAAGTTTCATTGATAATCTATGATATCCAATTCTATGTAAGAACAGGTATTAAAGATTAGTTAATAATTTAAAAGGCTGATAAATACATATAAAAGTGTAGTGCTTATACTACTCTGCTTATCTGCACTGCACCTTGGAGTAAATACATTGCTGACAAGGGCAGTTTTCTCTTTACTGAAGAATGATTCCAGCTTCTCAATGAAGTAGAAGAGAGGAAACGACACTGTAAATCATTCCAATGTTTGATTATCAAATTTCAGGAGATACAGCAAGTATAAAAACCAATTTTATACAAATATATAGAGCGCATATGAGTATATAGACACATATAAAATTTAGAAGATAAATGAAATACTTAAATTACAATATGAGGTACAATAAAATCCTAGAATGTTAGGAGTTAATGGAAAATGTAAATAAGACACCATTTCTTCAACTTAATATCCAAAGTGGAAATCTTATCAAGGTTGAATTCATACATAGGAGATATACTAGAAACACATTGAACTATTAAAATTCTTAAAATTTATACTATGACTGAAAAACTGAAGCAATCAGTTTTTAAGCATATATAATTAATATATGTATAATTTCATCTGTATTCAGTACTTACCAAAATCTCATGTCTTCTATTCTCTCTTGTCAGCATAAGCATTGTCTCTGATTTCTAGAACATTGTTTTTTTTTTTGTTGTTTTTTTTTAAATGTCTTTGGAAACTACTAAACTTCCTTGTATCTCCTCCTTTTTTGAAATGAAAACTACATGCTAAATAGGTTCTTTTTTTAAACAATAAAATATCTTTATTTATAAACCTCTAATTAATTTGTCATATAAAATGACTATTTTCATTTTTCCACTTTTATTGAAAATAAATTTTTTTCTGATAAAATGTATTCTGATTACAGTTTCCATTCCTTCTACTAATTGCAGATCTTTCCAACCTCCTCTCCCATCCAATTCATTCCCTTTTTGCTTCCATTAGAAAAGAATAGGCTTTTAAGAGACAACAATAAATCGTACAGAAATAAATTATAAGAAAGTAAACAAAAAATCACATCAAAGTTGAAAGAGAGTAAACCAAAAAAATGAAAGGAGCCCTAAAAAAGGCACAAGAGTTAGAGACCCACTCATTCACACACTCAAGAGTCTTATAAAATATTAAACTGAAAGCTATATGTACTGTATACACAGAGAACCAGGTACATATCTATGCCTGCCCTGTGCTTGCTGTGTCAATCTCTGTGAGTTCAGAAGAGCTTTGCTCATTTGATTTAGAAGGCTTTGTGTTCCTGGTGCCCTCCATTCTCTCTCATTCTTACAATTTTCCTACCTCCTCATATGTAAGGTTCCCTGAGCTCTGATGAAATGGATTTGATGGAGACATCTCATTAACAACAGCTCCAATCCCTCTCCGCTCCTGCCCCCCCTTTCTCTCCATAGTTTCTCCCTGAGGGTCTCTGCATTTGTTTCTATGTGTGGCAGGAGAAACCATCTCTGATGATGACTGAATGAGATCCTGATCTATAAGTGTAGCAGATTATCATCAAGAGTCATTTTATTGATTTTTTTAGACCAGTAGTGTTTGGTTTTTACCTTAAGTTCCAGTACTATCTAGTCTCTGGTTCCTAGTCACACACAAAGATTTAGAATGGTTTTCAACTCCTGGAATGGGTCTTAACTCTGATCAGACACATTGGTTGGCTATTCCCACAAGTTCTCTGATACCATTGCCCAAAATATATTGCAGGTAGGACAGATTGTAAGTCATAGGATTTGTGGAGTTATATCTGCTCTTCAATTCTATTTCATTTATCAACATATTTGTTTTTATGCCAATACAATGTTTTTTTTTTATTATTATAGCTCTGTAGAACACAAATTTACGGTGATCATATGTCTCAGTTATTTTATTATTCAGAATTGCTTTAATATCTTGTGGGTTTCTTGTGTGTTTTCATAAGAATATTACCTTTTCAATTTCTGCAAAGAATATTGTCTACATTTTAATGATTCTTGCATTTAATCTGTATTTGGCTTTTGGTAAAACGGGTATCTTTACAATATTAATGCTACAAATCCAAGATCATGGTTCTTAAGTTAAGTCTTTGCTGTCTCCTTATTTTCTCCAATGCTTTAAATTTTTTTTGTTATGCAAGTATTTCAGTACTTGGTTACAGTTATCCCAAGATAACTTTCTTAGTATGGTGATAAATATTTCTCTGATTTCTTTCTCATTGTGTTTGTCATTTCTGTATAAAATGGCTACTTATTTACGTGTGTTGATTTTTTATCTTGCTACTTTTTTAAAAGTCTTTATCAACTATAGAATTTTCCTAGTGGATTTTTACATGTCTTTCAGTTATAAAATAATATCATATTAAAATAAAGATATGTTGATCTATTCCTTTCCTATTTATATCCCCCTGATATCCTTCAGTTGTTTTATTGTTCTAGCTAAGACTTGACGTGTTCTAGTGATATAGATAGATATAAAAAGGAGGGCTAGATAGCTTTGGATTTTTCCTGATTTTAGTAGACGTACTTTGAGTTTCACTCCCTTTAGAATGATGGTGGTTGTTGTCTTGTGTGTTTTGCCATTCAGCCTGTTCATGTGTTATAGTATGCTTACTGATATACATAAGCTGAACAATCCCTATATCCCTGAGATGGTGCAAACTTGATCATGTTAGATAATCTTTAAGATGTTTTCTTGAATTCAATTTTTAAATACTTTATTTGGAATTTTAAAAGCTATGCTCATAAGTGAAATTGGTCTCTAACTCTTAAACGCTTTTATTTTTTTATTGGTTAGGCCTCTGTTTGTTTTTGATATAGAGGTTATACTCACTTAATAAAATGTATGTGAAAATGTCCATCAGTTTCTATTTTGTGGAATAAGATGAGAAGTATTGGTTGTAGTTCTTCTTTAAAAGTCTGATGTAATTTTTGCTGAATATGTCTACCCCTGGTCTACTTTTAGATGTAAGATCCAATTTATATTTTATTGCTTCTATTTTTCTAGGGGTTATGGTTTTGTTTAAATTTTAATTTAGACTGATTTAATATTTCAAAAATTCATTCATATCACGTAGGTTTTTGGTGGAACACAGATTTTTGAAGATTTTCCTTCTGATTCTCTGAATTTCCTTATTGTTTGCTGCACTGTCTCCCCTTTCATCTATAATTGTACTGTTTTGGATCTATCTGTGTTTAATTTGTGTAAAAGTTTATGAATTTTAATGATTTACTTTTCAGAAATCAGATCTTCATTTATTAAATTATTGTGTTGTCAATTTTTCTACTTCATTCAGCACTACATTTATTTCTTCTTGCTTCTCTAAAGCATTTAGTGTTTAATTGAGTTATTGATATAAAATCTCTGAGGAATTTTTTTTATTTGTTTTGCACGTATTGGCTTTTAAAAACCTTTACATAATGAATTTTGATCATATAATTTCCCCTTCCCCAACTCCATCTCACCTTCCTACCCACTCAAGTTTGTTTTGTTCTCTCTCTCTTCAATTTTTCTTAATGTCTTAATGTTTTTTAGAAAGAGAGAGAGAGAAAGAGGGGGTAGATAGACATAGAAATATATCTCACAAAAAAAAAAACACAAAAACAAAGAAAGAGACAGAAAAAGAAACATGGCACTGGTCCTATCAACAACAATCCAGGTTTTTGATGTAGGCACTTAGTGCTGTGACGTTCCTCTTAAAGCTGCGTTTGTTGTGTCCCATAGATTTCAGTATACGTTTTCATCGTCTTTCAATTTTAATACACTTTTGACTTTCTTTTTGATTCATGACTTGCCCAATTTTTATTCAATAATGAGTTTTTTCAGCTTTTCTGAGTTTGTGCTTGCTCTGTATTCACATATACCAAAACAGAAAAGAGAAAGAGAAAGAAAAATAATGAGTTCTGTATGTTGCAAGTTTTGAGATAAGGTCTTTGGGACAAACAGAAACTTCTGGACATCAAATAGTGTTCCATAATTGGGCATGAAAATTGAACGTAAATGTAGGTATCACAAATGTAATTACTAGACAAGGTACAAGGATAGAGTAAATGTTGTAGGTGACTTTTTTTAAATTAGTCGTAACATTTTTATTTCATTTCAGAGTAAATTGGTACTTAGAGAATTTTTAAATGTAGAATACATACTGAGTTTTGTGTAAAAAAAAAACTAATGCCTCTTAAATGTTAAAACACATACAAATTCTGATTCTGATTACAGACCTTATTTTATAATTTTTTCAAACATCACAGTTCTTGATATATGTTTTCTAGAGTTGTAATTATAAAGACCAAATTAAATTAAATAATTTCCTATGTTGGACTTAACAAATAAGAGCTTATAATACATCAGAAAAGTTAAATACAGAAAAGACCAAAAATATGCTATATAATCTCCCAAGAAAAACAAAATCACACCAATTCTTCAAACATGGGTGTTTGAGTATTTTTTCAAAGAATTTTTTGAATCCATAGTATCTGAGTTTTCATGGTGAACAAGTTCTGTTCTCACTTTTTCAGAAACTATGTTCTCTGATTAGCAGCAGCAACAGACTATCAATATTGTGAGTTCAGACTGACCAACTTTATTTTTCCCTTGGATATTAATAAAAGGACAAACATAGTAATGCTGTTTCTCTTGTTTGCTATAAGAGTAGAAATAGCCAAAGGGGAGAAAAATTTACAAGAAGCACAGAAGTCAAGACATAATCCAGTTCTGAATTTGTGATGGCTTGGTTGTGAAACCTATAGTCCAAATCCCAAAAGAAATGCCCAGGCAGTCACTTAGGAGCCCACATGTCCTGCATGCAGCTTATTCAGTATGTAGGAAAAATAAAGGAAGAGAATTGTTTACTCAGTATGCCTTTGGCACTATTTTTCAAATATTTTTGTGCGTAAGAATTACCTGGAAAACACATTAAATATCCCATCCTCTACAAATTATGTTATACTTGGCATTGATATTGCCCAAGACATGCATTTTAACAAGTCCCCTGGGAGTTGATACCAGACCACTGCTGAGAAATAATATAAGAGCATAACAAATAATCAGGGCTTTAACCTGTACTCTAACCTTTCTTTCTGTTAACTGCTTATTCTATTGCATGCAAAAAATTCTACATCAGTTAAATTCTAGAAATTAAGGGCAGTTGAAAACTATATAATTCATTTCCATACATTTTACAAAGTTTAATATATAAATGACATACTGTAATGAATTGGAAATACTGAACAGTGAAGAACAAACAAAACAATTCATTTAAAGAGTGTTAAGTGAGTATGTGCTGCTGTAACTTACTGCTCTGTATGAATACTCAGCCTTTTTATGGTGGATGGTGGTGTGAGATCACAAAATAACATCTCTGTGGTGAAATGATGTGAAGTAAAAGACATAGCACCATCCTATACAGAAGTACTACCCAGGAGTGATGATGTAAAGATTGAACAATAAATAGTAGCTACTAAGTAACTAACAGGCAAGTGATATAAAAAGAGTGGATACAATGACAAGAGCAATGATTGGCATCCCAAATGGGAAAAGGTGCATAGTTTAGGACACTGCAGATCTTGTTATGCTGCTCAAAATGATGTACTGAAATATAAAATTTGATTCTTTTTCAATTTATGGAATTTTCCCTTTAGTATTTCTGCAATGTGCTTGATTATGTGAAACTGGAGCTGTAGTAACTGAACTGTGGGTAAAGAGAAGTTACTTTATGGTGTGTGTGTGTGTGTTTGTGTGTGTGTGTGTGCACACACACACAGATATGTATGGATGTCCTTGTAGGGACATGGGGAGACCCAGTAGCAATGTTTGATATTATTCTCAGGAATTATCTACTTCATTGGGACCAAGTATTGCTCATTAGTGTACATGACCCTTCAGTGAGGACAACACATCAAAAATATGTTGCTAACCTGGACTGGACTTGCTGGATTTAGAAAAAGAGGAGACATTTGATCAGGTTGGGGAAGGATATAGATGTAAGAGGAGTCTGGTTATGAATAAACATGATCAAAATACATTGCACAAAATTCTCAAAGAATTGATAAAACTTAGGTAATGTTAAAGAAAAAATAAATAAATAATGGAATGCTGTAATATGTGTGTTAAAAATTACATTGTAACTATAATTCATATGATGATTAGGTTTTAATTTTTGCCAACTAATAACTATACCATAATGGCATGATAACAGGATTAAAAGAGCAGATTGGAATAGTGATTTCAGTAACAAATACATGCATACTTTCAATTCATTGACATGACCTCTATAGTAAACATAGCAAGAGAATATTCTTTCCAACAAATAATGCCTAGAAAACTAGAAAGTCAAAAGCTAGACTGAAGCATGCCCATGGTTACACAAAATCAACTCAGAAGGGTTGAACATAGATTGAACCCACTTCACGTTGTTGATGAGAATGTATAATGGCATGGCCGCAGTGGAAAATAGTATTAAATTTGCTCAAATATTTAAAAACACTGTACAATATTTTGTGCTGATAATCTTGGTATTTCTTTAAAATTCACAAAGGAAAATAAAAGCTGTTATATAAACCTGTCATCTATATCCCAATTCAAGTGTATCTCTTTTTCTCATATTGAGAGCTTATCAACTATGGCATGAATTGTGAGTAAAAGGAAATGTATAAATAATCAATGCTAAGTAATTCAAAATTATTCTACTTATCTTCCTATGCATAAAGTACTTATATTTATGGGAAAATAAAGACATTAGGTCCCTACTAATTATTTTCCATCATTCAAAATTGTTTTCAAAGTAGGAATAAACTTTTATAATTATCCATTTTTGTAGACAAATAAATAGTTGCATAATAAAGGGATATTCTACTTCAGTACTGAAGATAATTTAAAGAATAATAATGATGAAAAAAATTGTTAGCAAATAATGAAAAACACCATTTTAAACAATACTAAAATATATCAAACAATATATGAGAGTCTTTGTCATAAGGATATTTTTGAAAGTACATATTATCCCTTTATATCCTATAAATCCAACATCAAACAAATGGCATATATGAGTATTATTTTTAAAACAAGAAGGAAATTGGTATTTATGTTTCCTTTAAAATACAAATGCTTTACTTTATACATTACCGCATAATGTTTTAGTACTATTCACATATATCACTTACCATATCTGAAGATCACAAGTGAACTGTGGTCAAGTTAGGAAAGGTGCACTTTAATTCATATTTTAAAATGTATCAATGTCATTTAAATTGCTTTAAGATGAAATAATAGACTCATTTCAAGGAGTCTTTCTTGTAAAGCTTCTCACATTTCAGTCAGCCTAGGTAGCATTTAACACTATAATTCAATGATTCAGATTTAATATTACAATTGCAACTTTTCATTAAAGATAAATTTCTGGTTATTATCCATTCTTTTGAGAAATGACAAAAGCATTAGGGGATGTCCCAAGCTCTGGCATATACAGCTTCAAAATGATTGGTATTATTCCTCTCACTGATATCCTTGAACATTCTTAAGTGAAAGATTATGTTACTCCTTACTTTAAGTAATATCTAATTCTGTATCCTACATTTCCTAATAGCATACAGTAGAAGTGATAAGTTAGTTCTGAGGCTTAAGAAATCTACATATTTCTAATTTTTTTAATACAACTGTGTTTCTGTCAATCAAACAAGATAAAGAGAAATTATAGAATATGAACCATGTGCCTTAGGAAAGAAACCCTGTCATTCCATCTGGTACCAACACCTGTAAACACAGAAAGGAGTCTACATTGGAGCAACTAAGACATCATTTGTTGTCATCTCACTGGAAAAACCAGAATGAAATTAGTTCTAGATGGCTCATATCTGTTCAATGTCGGCTTATCTGAAATTCAAAAACTGTAATAGAGTTGTAGTTTGAAATCACTAACCTGTGTTAGGGTTTGTAATACAGCGAACTGGTATACCATATTAGAAGCCTTCATAATCTTTGCCTTGGCGCTTCTTCAGCCAGAAGAGCATAAACCACTATGGCGCTGTGTCTAGATCAGTTTATGATAGAACTTTGAAAGTATATGTTAGTTGGTCTAAGAACTATAGAAGGGTTCACATACTTGATAATACTCCAAATTTGGGTGAAATTATAAAACAAATCAAGATATATGATAATTGGATTATTTTCCACATCATATGGTAAAATACATGAAGAAGTATGTTAACAAATCACAGGATGCTAGGTACACAGCATGTTTAGTACAGTGTAATGAAGTAAATTAAAACATAACTATGAAATAAATTTAAAAATGGAAATCATATAATACAAAATGGTATTTCAAAAATTGACATAAGTGCAAGAGTAGATATAATATCTCTATATTTGAGGATTTTTAGAACATATAACATTTTGAAAGTAAACCAAATTTATTTTTAAATTGTATATTTTTTTATTTTGTGTTTATGGGTGCTCAATCTGTATTTAAGACTGTAAACACAGAAATGCTTGGTGTCATGAAGGCCAAAAGAGGGCTTCAGATTGCCTTGGAATGAAATTACAGACATTTGTGAGCAACTTTGTAGGTGCTGATAACTTAGTTCCTATAGAAGAACAACCAGTGTTCTTAACCAGGAAGACATCTTTCTAGCCCCAATAAGGTGAACTTTATATTTTTATGTATCATAGAATTAGTCTATTTGCCACTGAATTTCAATCATCTAAATGGTACTAAATTTGAAAAGAGAATATTTGCTCTGGTTAGGCAGAATTGTTTTACTAATTTTATATTGTATTATATTTATAATATTTTTATAATATAATGAATATTAATAATATACTATGATATAATTTAGCATAATTTCCTTGATATTGTGAGTATACATATGTATATGTGGGATATATATGAAACATAGACACGTATGTATACATTCTATATGGAAGCATATTTTAAACATATATACAATGTATTATAGATAAAAATGTATGGTAAGAAGTCCCCATTCAGCAGTATGAAAAACATACTTTTGACCATTAATGAAAGCATACAGACAGAATTAATAAGGAAATAAATTTTGATATGATATCATATCCATATGTATTGTCTAAATATACATTATTTGAACACATGAAAAGTAATACTTTTTCTAGTGATGTCAGAATAATAATAACAGAAATAAGCTTCTATATTCTATTAATACTTTAAATTACTGGCATTTATACTACAGAGTATGACTATTAGTATTTTTCTCTATGTTTTCTGCAGAAACATAATGCTCCATGTAGATACCTCAGAATATTGAAAGTAGAATTAATGTGGATTAAATTTGATGGCTTCCACTCAGTCACATAGCTTTTTAATCAAGCCAGTATTTTCCTGAATTACTTTTATAACAAGGTATGTACATCTGAAGACTTGTAAATACGTATGCTATAAAAAACAGGCACAAAGACACGTAATTTAGCAAGGAGTACAGGAGTGGTACTGTTGTGATACAAGAACATATTCTCATCATGCCTGACATGGCCATGTGAACAAACTTCAGTGAGAAAAACTAGAGGAGAAAATATTCTCGAAGGCAGGCCCTCTTGAGATAATGGAGACTTGTTTATAAAAATTTTTTACATAGGAAATCATTTGAAAGACAGAAAATGGATGTGTTTTGATAATTTAACATTATGGAGACAAGAATATAATTCAGTGATAGTGTGTTTACCAAGAATGAGGCTCAGAATTAATATCTCAGCCAAAAAAATAAAAACATAACTTAAAGCAAACCAAAAAGAAGCTCTAAAATTCTATAAATTGTTATGTGATTAAAAGTGAAGAGGAAATATCTTGTTGTACATAAAAGATAAATGCAATTTAAAAGAGATTAAGGCTCAGAGTCAGATATTTTTATTTCAAAAAAGTATTTTCCAGATTGTTTTTAATGTGTCTATTTGTGGAATTATCTCTTTATTAGTGATTTCAGTGGAAGAAGTAGATTGGTTGATTAACATAAAATGAAAACAAAAGTCCATGTTTTCTAAAATATCATATTTTGAACAAAACATTTCTATATATATGGTTAAATTTAATTTTATTTACTAAATAATTTAAAGCATTGCAAGAATTCAAACTTGCAATGTTAAAACTATGTCATTAAATACTCATTTAGAGTATTTGTATTTGACTAGACAAACAGATAAAAATTATGGGTGCTGTTGATCTTGCATTTTCAAAACAGATTCTTACATTGGCTTAGAGCTTAACAAAAAATCTTTGCTGGCAGTCCAATAAGCCCCAGGGATTTGCTTCCTTTGCACTGGAATCACAAGCATACACTCGTAAATCTGGTTTATTTTTAATGTGGATTTAAGGGAATCAAAGTCAGATTTTTATATTTGTAAGACAAGACAGACCCTCAACCTTGTCTAGTTACTTTTCTAAAGAAACTTTTAAAAGATAATTTATGGTGTAAATAATAAAAATCCTGATACTGAAAGGCTTAAAGAAATGCTGGGACATACACTAACAACTAAGCATTATGCGAATATAAATATTTTCATGTATATTTATTTTATGTAGCAAGACAGAATCAACTTCTGTAGTAACCATAGTAGCAGCAGAGTAAGATATTGTAAGAGCACCATAAGCATTCTTCCCAATTTCTGTCATTCTATATTATTAGATGCCTCTAACTGTGAGGAACAAATTGACACCAAAGAACACATTGAATCTAAGCAGTCTCTTTAACTTTCAAATATAAAAAGCTAACAACCAAACCACACACACACACACACACACACACACACACACACACACAGCTATTTTTCCCTCTACTCTCCTCTATAACCCCAATTTTACGGAAATACAAAAGCTTCCTTTTCTATTCCAAAATCTCAGGGAACTTCTCCATTATATTAGAGAAACAATATTGATTGTATTTGTTCAGACATGCTAAAGGCCTGGACTTTTACCTTTCAAGGCACATTTTAAAATATTAAAATGTATTTGAAAAATTAAAGTTTACATTTATAACAATAAAATCAAAATTATGATTTATTACTACTGACCTCTATGTAGGGAATGGAGTTAAAAAGCAGGGGACGATCAAATGTTCTAATACTGGGAGGGAGATGCAGTCTGTGGGAATCAGGAAAGTCCATTGATCATCTACAGAAAGTATCTCATTTGATCAAAACAAATAAAAACCATAAGCCAATAAAAGTGTTTTAATACAACTTATATTTTGGAAACAATTGCACATTTCATAGAATTAAAAAGTATCTTTGTTGGTGACACCCTTGGGAGCTGGAAGACTTGTGTGGAGACGAGTGAGAAGATGGCTTAGTAAGCAAGGACCAAAGCAACTGGACCTCTCCCTTATGCAACGCCTTGCTTCCTCTATTAAAGACTCTGCCTCTTCCAAAATAAAGTAGATCTGCACCTGATGCCGTCTCCAGATCTTGGGTTGATGACTCTGTCTCCCTCTACCCCGTTGAGGCCATCCCCTGTTCCAGAACACCCATATCCACACATCTTCAATATATTTCCAGTTTTGTTCTCTTCATCTTGAGAAAACCTGATTTTTAGACTATGTCCCAAATGAGATTTACCAATTAAAACACATAATTTCCTTTATAAGCATAAATGAAAAGGGTATTGGGGAAGGAGTCATCAGGGTAAAGCCATATGTGATGTTAACTTGAAACTACAGTGAGATGCAACTAGGTAGGAATAAGATTTTGCTTCTAGCTTTCTTTCTCTGTTGATTGTTACTTCGTTTTAAAAAGTATAGTGAATAGGGATCCCTCCTAAGAGTTAACTTAAATTTAAATGATCTTTAATATTTGCTGCAGAAAAATAAAAGTGAGGGAGAAATGGGAATTAATAGAGAAGAGTAAGCAAGGCATTAAAGGTATATAAAAATAAATACATAGGAAATAAAAAGGGATTTAATTATTTACTTCCTAAGATAATACCAGAACATCTATTTGTTTCAGAAAAAGGAATGATTTAAAGATGTCCTTCCACTCATATACATTGTATCAATATTTAGCTAAAGAGTTAATACTTGTTTACAAGCCATATTGATTGGGCTGATTCAACAAACCAAAAACAAAACTAGCAACAATAGTAAAAAATAAAACAGTAAACATCTTCTGAATGTCTAGGGAGACACGCAAAATGAGAAGAATTTTAGAATCAAAATTTTTCCCAGGCTGATTGTTACTTGTAAAGTGTTAGAATTCACTTTATTCATATATAGATTCTCTCTGCGTGTAAGTGTAAGAAATTGCAGGTGTTGATGCATTCTGCACCAATGGAACTCAGAGGCTGCATCTTCCAGCATCAGGCACTGCTGGTTACCTTCTACAAGTCTTCCATTTTATTGTATTCAATCTCAGTGTCATTGGGTTTTCTCGTCTGAGTTTTCTATCATTCATCTCTAGGAAAAGCCTGAAATGACGGGAAAACGGCTTTCCTCTGCTTTTTTTCCACCGCTGTATTTACTGATTCACAGCTTTTCTTTCCACACCATCTATCTATAGTCAGAGCAGAATTGAATGTCTCTCATCTTGTTCAGAACAGGGACTTTCCATCACATTGGCTCTGTATTTAGCGAATCCCACTAGGTCCGAATAAAGCAGAGGATTGATTTTTAAGATCTTGATGTTAACTCTCAGGATTCACACCACATCAATCTCTCGGTTCTTCTTTGCACTTTCTTTACTGTGTTTAGTCTTCTTTGCCCCAGTCTTAAGACTTGCTCTCTGAAGTCTTTGCTAGATTAACCTGGCTTTCCTGAGGTGCAAAATGGGCTACAAGCAAGAACAACATCTTTCCTTGCATTTTAAACATATTATAAACACAATCTGCTCACCCCATTCACCCAGATCCATTCTTCCTGAATAACATTAAAGTCATAAACAGTGATCAATGAATCTGGGGGCCATATAGTCAGGCAGATAACTGTTTCCCAAAGCCACTCCACCAACAAAATGACTTTGTCTGTATCTCAAAGTGGAGCCTCCCAAAAAAGTAGTGGTTACCATCCAGACTGTTAGGTGGTATGAACAGGTAAATCATATGTTATTTGTGATCATCAAATAGGTAGTACAAGCCTTGAAATTGTTCATCCCTCCACTGCCTGAAAAAATCTTAGGAGACCCAGGGTATATAGGTATATAAAATTAATGTGCAAATTAGACGCTGATAATGAATCACAAAGAAATACATCTTAAAACACATCTTTAGTATATGTAAAATTTTATTATTAAATGAATAAGAATATGTGTGTACAATGAAATGATATGTTTTTTGTTTATTTATTTATTTATTTATTTATTTATTTATTTATTTATTTATTTATTTTTGAGACAGGGTTTCTCTGTTGTAACTCTGGCTGTCCTGGAATTCACTCTATAAACCAGACTGTCCTGGAACTCACAGAGATCTGCCTGCTTCTGCCTCCCAAGTGCTGAGATTAAAGGCATGTGCAACCACTGCTCAGCTATTATGTTTATTTTTACATGATAAATAAATCTTGGCTGAATAATTGATACCCCAGAACACAGAGAAGTTTTAATGATTTTCATGGGTGTGATCATTCTGCCTCACATAAATACTGCATGAAAATGGAATAAGTAATCTTAAGATCAATTGGAAATTCTGTCCTCATCCTAAGCAAAATTAATTTATTGATATTTTTTTTCTATTTTGAGTCAGTAACTTTCACAGAGATTTTGAAATCCAACATTCTAACAAAATTCAATCCGTATATGGAATAATTCCATACTTATATGCAGATAGATTATTTGTAATGGCTGTTTTAGTTTTCAGGAAGCTAAATTCAGTATTATTTTAGGTGTAGCTGGAAGAGAACCACTTCTCCCTCCAAAAGCATTCAATCTACCCTTCATTTCAACCACATTGTCCTTCATCCCCATGACTTCTGCATTCATAAAGTTAATTATGAAAATGATTTACTGCTTGGGTTTTCAATGACAAATTTCTATATTTTATGTAATTTGCCATTAGTAATTTTGGAAATAATATAAATATTTTTATCTTTGTTTTTGCTATCATATTCCCCAAACTGTTCCTAGTTTATTCCATTTTTGTAATGACTGAAATGAAATCACAGACCTTCCTAATTTCTTGATGACTAGGTTCATATAAGGGGATACTGATTCATATAATATAGATAAATAGACATAAAGATGGTTTATAGATGTTATTTTTCTAAGTATATGTACTAACTTTTCTTCTCAAAATCATATTATTCTCTATTAAAATTCCAACCTAGCACTTAGGGCAAAACAAATCATTGAATTATCCAATAAAATTATGAGCAAACACCTTGCTAAGTATAAATCTTCTATGATAATTTGAAATATGGAGACATTCTACAAATTCGGAAAATATCTGAAATATCAAGATTGGCATTACAAAAATGTTTTATTTGTTCCAGAAACAAATAAACAAAAAAGATGAGATACCATTTGTGTTTCTATCAGACTGTGTTTTTTGTGCCCGCAGATAGCAGTACAGTTGACTTTAGCTTCAACAGGCATCCATGCTTTGGAATCCATGGATCACAAAAATGTCTAGGCTTTCTTATAGGCATGTTTTAACAGAACACATTCTGTTAACAGCATTTCAGACACAAATCTTCTCTTAGCAAATAATGCTTCTAAGCTATAATCCAAATTGACAAAGAGGACATCCTCATCTGTCTTCTTTGATTGCTTTGGAGCTAACCAAAGAAAGTGGATGAATGAAAGCCCAGCTGCTTGTTACTTACTACCTCAATAAAAAGCTAATTTGTATTTGGTATCTTTTCTATCACTGTTTGTTAACTTCTATGATGTCTCTTGGTTGTATTTTTTACCTCTCTCCTCACTGCTTCCATTTTTCTCACCAGACCATGTGTTTGCTCTCTCTCTATTTTGCAACTTCCACAATGTTACCTGCTTCTTTCTTAGACCTTGCCTTTTCCCCTGAAACACGTTTAATCAACTGAGCCATTCTTTAAGTTTAACATATTTTTATCTTTAAAAAAGAACCTAGGCTATTGAAATGGCTCAAAGGGTAAAGCAATAGACATGGATACCACTTACCCAAGTTCAAGCCTAAGAATCAGCATGAAGGAATAAAGAACCAACTTTCCTAAGTTGTCCTTGACCTCCACAAGGGTAGCATAGCACACACATATCCCCCTGCCACACACACATCATATATGCACACAAACACATAGCTATTTAATTAATGTAATAAAGATCCGTGTGAGTATCTGAGATACAGTAGCAAAAGATGTCTACAACTTAGTTTTCAGCTGGTTGTATAGGTAAACTCAAAAAGTTTCTCGAGCCATTTATGTCAGGAACTCACAGTTGGAAGGATTCTAACTGATATGTAAATTCTGGGTCTCAGGAATACTTGTGCACACCAAAAATCTGAGAATCTTTTGTTTGATACAGATTGTTTGTTTCCCAAACACCACTCAGTAAAGAAGTGGGTCAACACTAGGTTCAGTTTCATTACAACAAAATAAGTAACCTGTCAATAAAATGTGTTCCATAGCTGTAGCAGTTATAAAGATTTGGTCATGCACAATGAAGTAAACTGTGCTATAAGAAGAAAAGAAACAAACTTATCAATTTTGTGGCAAGTATCCAAAGTGTTCAAAAGTTTATACTTCTTAACATTCTTCAACAACTACTAAAATGCAAAAGTTGTATGAATGACTGGTATCTTTTTTTTTATATTCATTAACAGTCACACTCTAGTTATTAAATGTCACATCAACATGCATTTTGATCAATTTTTCATATCAAATACCATTTTAACATGGTCTATTTCTTAAAAAAAATGGAAAATCATCCATAACTTAATTATCAAATCAATTCATAATTTATATAAGCATATTCTTGTTCATTATAATCCCTAGTGCCCACAAGAAAATATTATATCAGTCAATAACATATCCAGTAGCATTTTTTTCTTTTAAAAAGAAAACCGTATCATACAAATGATGAAAAGAACATTTAGGGTTTATTTAGGTTTTATTATTGTATTAGTTTAGAATGAGTGTCTTCTTAAGTAGCCCACTATGGAGACATGTTTCTACTCTCATATCACATTTGCTGAAATATTAATTTAAGCTATGAAAATGCATTTGCAATGGCTTGATGACATTAGAGCTCTAATTAGACAGAATCGAACATGAAGCCTGGAACATGAAAAAGAAGGACTGTGTTATCAGGGAGACTGGGAGTGTGTAATTCATTGTTTCCTTGGGATGTTTTTCATATTTTCAGTATGACTTATGAAATGTTGATATCCCAAACCAGTACTGTTACCTTCAAACCTTTAACATTTTCCCCCAAATAGCTGTTGAGGGTAATGTAGTACAGTCATATCCTCAGTTTCTCTCAACCTCCTCCAAGTACTCACCCTTAACACCCCTTCTAGTTCAGTACATGAACTCTTGCTGCTTCTAGGTTTCATGCAACCCTGATGTGATAATGAGGAATTTTTATTTTTCCAGTTGGGTTTCTAGTTGAGACAACTAAAAATCTGATACTAGCTAACAAACTGTATATGAACTTGATGTTACTATTTAACAAGTCTTCACAGTGTCAAAGATACTCATTTCCAGACTCAAAAATTCAGAAATGTGATTTTTTTTTTATTTTTTTGGGGAGGGGTCTTACTATGTTAATATCACCTTGAATCTCAAATCCTAAAGAAAAGCTGAAAAGAATAGAAGGATTAGAAAGCATATGAAAAAGTATCAAGCGATACTGGAGGTTACATTGTAAATAGAACACAGTCAAAGAGTCTGAAGACCTGAATGAGATTAATACCAGAACATGAAGGAATAGAAACTATGCTTTATGTATTTTGGGTCTGATCATTAATAGCTTTCTATACTAATTTCTAAATTTGAAAAATGAATACTGATGAAAATAAGGAAGACTAGTTTATAGATTTTACAAACAAGATGTTATAGCCTTCTTTGCAGTACCATGAATGATACTGAAGACTATTATTGATATTATTTGAGAAATCTTCATAAAAGTAAGAGTTGGACATAAGCAAGAGAGGATGTATGTTAGTGAGCGATCAAAAGAAATTACTGTCATTCATGCAAAACTGTATTGGAAATGACAATAGGAAAGTAGTTTTCTAACAGAAAGTATTACTTCCTAATCAATAGTATCCATGGTGATTCATGATTAGGAAAAAGCTTTCAATTGGATTTTTGCTGTTTCATAGCTTTTACAGAAGGGTAGATCACTACTTGTTCTCTTATATATTAACATATTGGTTTTCTCTCAAAGGCATATGCAGCACTCTAATAACTTAAGTAAATTAGTCAGTATTACAAAAATTATATAAGTAAATTTAAACAAATAATTAAAACCTTAGTAACAGGTCAAAAAAGTAATTCATGAAGCATTTAGAATGATATAATGACCTTAAAAATGTCGTTTAATTAAGAACGTTGTACAATTTTTCCTTTTTTCATTTTTATTTCATTCTTTATTGCAATTTTTCAAGTGAGCAGATTTCTAAATCAATAATTCATTGATTTTTTGACATTTTTTCCTTTTTTCAACTTTACTTTTTATTTTTCTTCTCTCATGTAATACATCCTGACACTTCCTATCCACTCCCTCCACTCTCCATCTCCCAGGTTATAGGCTGAAGACTTTGTGGCTTGAATGGTGTCCCAGTCCCACCAATGGAAGCCTTGCCTGGTTAAAGAGATGACGGTCAAACACATCATCTAGCTAGTGACTTCCAGGATAAGCTTGACCAAGCTATGGTCTCCACCATAGCTAGCCTCACATCTCTCCAATGCTCGATAACCTCACTTGTGAGGGTTGTACCAAACAATAGGAAGGCCCTAGGCTTGATAACTGCTGAACACAGGGGAACTTGTGTTGGGGAAAGAATGCTGTATTTACATTAATGAGTCTGGGCTGGTAGAAGAACATACAAACACTCAAAGACATTCAGGGGGACATACAGACCCACTGCACCCCTAATACTCCTAACCCTGGTATTCAAAGCCCCTGATTGCTTGGCTCCTTCCCCTCCTTGGCCCTGTCCTGGCTTTTGAAACCCTCCTTGTCCAGGTCCCTTGCCTCATCCAGTTTCTGCAGCAAGCAGATAAGTGAAACTGCCACAAATCAGGACCTGGTCAATACCAGACCATCTCCCAAATAAAGACCTAGGAAAGTGACAATACCTTCTCCTTAAAGAAACAAAATAGGCAGCTGTAGGCCTGGCCTGGATATAAGGTGGGGGTGGGGTGTTGAAGTAATTTACTTTGAACCTAGGATTTCTCACCCTGAGAGCAGAAGGCATTCAGCTGCTCCTCTTTCTTACTCTGACAGACCCCAGCTAGCACCAACAACTAGCAAAACTCCTCCAGTGCTGCAATCTCTTATGACACATAGCACCTGTTAAAATCCTGCCTCTCTAAGGCATGTGGCCTCTTAATGTTTATCTGACCTGTGAAGCTGGAGGACTCAGGCTGGACGTCCTCTCTCCCTATATGACCTTATAAGGTCTCTTCCCCTGGCCCCTATGAGACTTCTGCTTATGCAAAGGAGGCTTCCTCAAGACTTTGACAATAACAGGGCAATAACATGGCAGTAATAAGACATGGCCAATAATATGTAACAACCCATACCTACTTGTGAACCCCCGAAATGCAAATAGAGCTCTCCTGGTATCACTGCCCTACCCAATAACATGTTACTACACAAGGCATTCCCCTCATTCCACCTACTATATATATATTTCCCTTTGTTTCAGTAAACTGAACTGTTCACTGACACTGCCTCCCAAGAAGTTGACTCTCATAGCATTCAAGCCTCTGCCCAAGACCTTCTCAGACCCTGGATTATTCCTGCCTATGCTTCCCTCCTCGACATTGGGCCAACAGTCTATCCTGGAGAGGGGACGAGGAAGCAAGAACCCTTCGTGTTATTGTTCTTAGCCATTCTGACAAGTGTAAGATAGAATCTTAGAGTAGTTTTGATTTGCATTTAAGGATTGCTAAGGATGTTGAACATTTCATTAAATGTTTCTCAGCCATTTGATTGTTTTGTTGATGTCTAGTTTCTTGAGTTCTTTATATATTTTGGATATTAGTCCTCTATTGGAAGTAGAATTCATGAAAAATCTTTTCCCATTCTGTATGCCACCACTTTGTGCTTATTGACAATGTCCTTTGCCTTGCAGAAGCTTTACTGAGGTCACATTTATTAATTGTTGATCTTAGTGCCTGAGTTATTGTGTTCTGTTCAGAAAATTGTCTCCTGTGCCAATTAAATCATGACTCTTTCTCAATTTCTCTTCTGTCAGGTTCAATACATGAGATTTTATGTTGAGTTTTATACACAGTGATGAATATGGATCTATTTTCATTCATCTATGTGCAGACATACAGTTAGGCCAGCAGCATTTTTTAAAAAATGTTTAATTTTTTTCCATTGTGTATTTCTGGTTTCTTTATTGAAGATCTGGTGACTGCAAGTGTGTAAATTTAGGTCTGGAATTTCTATTTTGTTTCATTGGCTGTTTTTATGCCAATACCAGTTTGTTTTGGTGGGATTTTTGGTTTGATTTGTTGCTTTGGGTTTGTTTGTTTATTTTTTGTTTTGGTTTGTTTGTCTGTTCACTATAGCTCTGTAGTACAGCATGAGATCAGGAATAGTGATATATCTGGAAGCTCTTTCATTTTTCAGGATTGTTTTAGATATCCTGGATTTTCTGTTTTTCCAAAGTTGAATATTATCTTTTCAATGTCTGTATAGGATTGTATTGGCATTTTGATAGGGATTGCATTGAATCTCTAGATTGCTTTAGGTAAGATGACCATTTTTGCTATGTTAATTCTACCAATCCAGGAGCATGAGAGATCTTTCCATCTTCTGAGATCTTCAATTTTTTCCTTCAAAGATTTAAGGTTTTCGTCATACAAGTCTTTCACTTGTTTGGTTAGAATCACCCTAAATCATTTTATGTTATTTTTGGCTATTGTAAAGGGTGTTGTTTCCTTGATTTCTTTATCAATACCTTTGTCCTCTGTATATAAGAGGGCTATTAATTTTTTTATTTGATCTTATAGCCGTTTACTTCACTGAAATTGTTTATCTGCTGCAGGAGTACCCTGGCAGTATTTTTGGGGTTGCTTTATATATGCACTATCATAATCTGCAGATAAGGATGCTCTGACTTCTTTCTTTCCAAATTGTATCCTCTTGATCTCCTTCTATTGTCTTATTGCTCTAGCTAGAATTTCAAGTAACATATTGAATAGCTATAGAGAGAGTGAACAACCCTTGTCTTGGTCCTTATTTTAATGGAATTCCTTTGAGTTTCTCTCCTTCCAATTTGATGTTGGCTGTGAGCTTGCTGCAAATTTCCTTTATTATGTTTAGATATATCCCTTATATCCCTAAGTTCTCCAAGTTTTTTATCATGAAAGAGTGTTGGATTTTGCCAAAAGTTTTTTAAGCTTCTAGTGAAATGATCATGTGATCTATTTTTTTCTCTTTCAGGTCATTTATATGGTGGACTACATTGACTGATTTTCATGTGCTGAACCATCCCTGAAACTCTGGGATGAAGCCAGGTTGATCATGGAGGATGTTTTTGATGTGATCTTAGATTTTGTTTGTGAGTATTTTATTGAGTGTTTTTGTATGGATGGTCAGGAGGATAATTATTCTATGATTCTCTTCTCTTTTTTGATGAAGTTTTGTGTGGTTTGGATATCATGGTGACTGAGGCCTCATTGAATGAATTAGGCAGTGTTTTTTGGTTTTTTGTGGAATAATTTAAGAAGTATTGGCATTAACACTTCTTTGAATGTCTGATAGAATTCTGTAATAAAATCATTTGGCCCTAGCCTTTTTTTGGTTGAGAGACTTTTAATGTCCTCTTCTATTTCTTTGGAAGTTATAAATCAATTTAAATTGTTTATCTGACCTTGATTTAACTTTGGTATGTGATATTTGCAGAAAAATGACCTACTTCTTTTAGATTTTCCAATTTTGTGTAGTATAAGATTTTAAAATAGAACCTAATGATTCTTTGGATTTCTTTGATGTCTGTGGTTATATCAACTTTTTGTTTCTGATTTTGTTGATTTGGATATTCTGTCTCCATCTTTTAATTAGTTTGGGTAAGGGCTTCTCTATCTTGTTGATTTTCTCAAAGAACCAACTCTTTGTTTCATTGATTTTATGTATTGTTCTCTTTGCTTCTATTTTATTGATTTCAGTCCGCGGTTTAGTTATTTCTTGTGCCAAGTACTCCTCTTGGGTGTGCTTACTTCGTTTTGTTCTATGGCTTTCCATTGTGCTGTTAATTTGCTAGTATGAATCTCTCCATTCTTTTTTCACAAGCACATTGTGCTATGAATTTTCCTCTTAGCACCAATTTCATTGTATCCCATAAGTATGAGTGTGTTGTAGATTAATTTTCATTGGATTCTAGGAAGTCTTTAATTTCTTTTTTTTATTTCTGTCTTGAGCAGTAGTCATTCAGAAGAAAGTTGCTCAGTTTCCACAAATTTGTAGGCCTTCTGTTGTTGCTGTTGTTGAAATCCAGCTCTAATACATTGTGGTCTGATAGGATGCAGGTGATTATATCAATTTCCTTGGATTTATTAACACTAGCTTTGTGTCCAAGTATGTGGTCAGTTTTAGGAAGGTTCCATGAGGGTGTTAGAAAATGATTTATTATTTTTTACTTGTTAAGTGTTCTGTAGATATCCATTAGGTCCATTTGGTTTATAACATCTGTTAATTCCAGTGTTTCTCTGTTTAGTTTTTGTCTGGATGACCTGTCAGTTGGTGAGAGTGGAGTATTGGAATCTCCCACCATCAGTGTGTAAGGATCAATGTGTGTTTTTAGATTTAGTTTTGTTTCTTTTACAAACATGGGAGACCTTGTGTTGGGAACATAGAGGTTAAGAATTTAATTTTTTTTCCTTTGATGAGTATGTAGTATCTTTCCCCATTTCTTTTGAATAATTTTGGTTCAATGTCTATATTCTTAGATATTAGAATGGTTACACCAGCTTCCTTCTTAGGTCCATTTGTTTAAAAAAAATTTCCCAATCCTTATTCTGAGGCAATGTTTATCTCTTTTAGGTTGGGGTGTGTTTCTTGTATGTAATAGAAGGATGGATTATGTTTACAGATCCATTCTGTTACTTTGTATTTTTTATTGAGGAATTGAGTCCATTGATGTTAAAAAATATCAATGACTTATTAGGTCCTGTTTTTTGCAGATGTTGACTATGGTAATGTGTGTTCGTGTGTGTTTGTGTGTGTGTGTGTGTGTGTGTGTGAGTGTGTGTGTGTGTGTGTGTGTGTGTGTGTGTGTGCTCCTTCTATTTATTTTGATGATGTGAGATTATTTATTTCCTGTGTTTTCATTAGTATAGTTAAGCTCCTTAAGTTGGAGTTTTCCTTTTAGTTCTTCTGTAGTGCTGGATTTGTAGATAGATATTATCTGAATTTAGATTTATCATGGAATATCTTGTTTTCCCTATCTATTGAATCTTTTACTGGGTATAATAGTCTGGCCTGGCATCTGTGGTCCCTTGTGTTTGTAGTGGATATGTCCAGGTATTTGAGGATCTTTGTTGAGAAGAAAAGTGTAATTCTAATTTATATGTTACTTGTTCTTTTACCTTTACATGTTACTTGTTCTTTCACTCTTCTAGCTTTTAATATTCTTTCTTTGTTTTGTATGATTAGTGTTTGGATTATTATGTGGCAAGGGGACTTTTTCTCTGTTCCAGTTTATTTGGTTTTTTTTTTTTTCATACTTCTTGTATCTTTATAGGCATCTCCTTCTTTAGGTTTGGAAAATTATCTTCTATGATTTTGTTGAAAATGATTAATGGGCCTTAGAGCTGGGAATATAATCCTTCCTAGATTTCTATTATTTTTAGGTTTTATCTTTTCACAGTGTTCCAGATTTCCTGGATATTTTGTGTCAGAAAATTTTTTTAATTTAATATTTTTCTTTTACAATATATCATTTTATTTATAGTATTTTCAAGTTCTGAGATTCTTTGTTCCATCCCTTATATTCTGTTGCTGTAGCTTGGCTCTCCTGTTTCTGATCAATTTTTAGGTTTCATTTCCAAGATTTCCTGTTAGTGTTTTCTTCATGACTTCTATTTCCATTTTCAGGTCTTGGATAATTTTGTTCATTTCCTTCAGTTTTTGTTTGTTTGTTTGTTTGTTTTTGTTTGTTTCTTGGCTTTCTAGAAGGGATTTACTCATTTCTTCTAATTGTTTGTGGTTTTTTGGAAGAATGTACTCAATTCCTCCCATTGATTGGCTTTTCATCATTTCTTTGAGGGATTTATTCATTTTCTCCTTAGAGACCTCTATTATCTTCATAAAGTTGGTCTTAAGGTCTTTTACTTCTGGTTTGGCTGTGTCAGAGTCTTCATGGTTTTTGTGGTATAAGACATACAAGAAATGTTGCCCTGGTTGTTTTTGATTATGTTGTTTTGCTGGCATTTCTGCATATGGGCTTGGGGTTATTCCAGGTTTAGATGCCAAATTTCTTTTTTTTTTTTTTAATTGGATGAGTGTTTTCTTACTTTGTTACTTTTTCCTCTCTGATCTTCTGTTCTTTGTGCCCCCTTGTCAAACAGGACATTTCTACCAGAGCTGGAGACTGGGACACTGAGCTAGCAGGTTTCCTACCTGTTCTTCTGGCTGGCTGCAGTGACATGCTTGATTCTTCTGGCTTCCTGCCTTGGTGTGCTCTCCTGCAGATGTCTGTCTGTATTGGTATCTGGGACTTGGATGGGGAGCACTTGTGGGAAAGTGGTGATCATTTTCTCACATGAGTTTTGTACACTATGAAGAACAGGCCCCAATTCCATATTGTATGGATTCAGTTTTCCATTATCATTTTTGACGAAGCTGTATTTATTCCCCCATAATTCCTTTTGGTACTTTATTAAATATCAAGTATTTGTGGCTGTGTAGGTATATTTTTTTTATTTTGACTTTATTTTGTTTCTGTATATGACTGTCCTCATAAAATGAAATTGTTTTCTCTTAAGTCAGATTCTGGGATAGTACATCTGACATGTTAAACCAAAATTATTTTCCAAACCTCCAGCAATGAGAGGTGCTGTGAAATATCATTTCAAATCCTGTAGGATCTGTCTTCTATCAAAGCTTCATTGATAGTATTATGTATAATACCATATTTAATGACTATGAAGTATCAAGTTTCACAAACATAAAACATGCTAAAGCTATATGTTTCTAAAAAGAAGTGTCATCTTGCATTGTGACAGATAAAGCAAATCCTGCCCAGTAGCCACTGGTAATGCTTTTTAGTTTATTAGACTATTTATGGTACTTGATATTTCTGCATCCCACCATGTGTCTTACCAAAATGTGCTTCTCGCTTTACTCTTCATAATAATGCCCCATGTGTAGAAAGATGTAGATTTTCTTACTATTCACTAAAATAATTGCTTAATAAAATGTATCTGAAACTCACACGACACTGATCTTTTCATTTTTCAAATCTTAACACAAATATGAATAAAAAAAAATTCCTCCTGGATGTATAATTTAGTTAGCTAAACTGTCCCATAAGAACATTAACATGGTACTTCTAGAAAAGTACAGAAAAAGGGACTGTGGAAGGAATGTGTACTCTCATGCCAATAGAACTAAGCTGCAGCTGTTTCTTACATGCCAAATCTTTGGTCTAGAAATTTACACGTAAATATATTCCACAAAAGGTAAAAAATAAGAACTTTTAGGGTGAAAACTCACTAAACTTTTAGATTTATGAATTAATGTTAAAATCAATAAGAAATAGGCTAACATGCCATAGACCAAATTATTTGTGTTTCTGTACCTGTAATGTTGCTGGTATTTGCTCTCACTAGGTGCATAAACAAACTCAAGAAAGCATACAGATTTACAATATATAAACCTGTCTCCAGATGTATCAACATGCATCAGTTACAGGGCATCTGAAGAATATATGGTGAGTACGTTTTATTCAACAAACTAATGATTCTCTCTAACTTGAATATTAGCCTTTCATTTTTAGATTTTACATATTTACATATATTCATGTTTACAGTCATTTTAATCGCTATTCGGCAAAATCAATCAGCACAATTAGATGGCAATGGTATTAGTACTGAAATTTACTTTTCCATATTAGTTGATTTCTATGGAATATTGCTGTTTTAATGTATATTTTGAAAATAACTTTGAAATTTACCATTTGTTTTACTGCCTGTTGCAGAAACTGAATCAAAGGGAGACAATGAAGTTTCTGCCTCACTGAGTCACTTTCAAAGGCTCTGTATTAAAAAGGAGGAGGAGGGATTCTTTTTCTACCTCTCTCTATTCCCACTTTCTTCCTACTCTGGGACAAAGACCTCCATTCAAGGAAGCCAGAGGGCACTAGATCTGATGAAAGTGGATCGATCCAGCTTTTCTTTATTTTCTCCAAACCCCATAAAGCATGAAGCTGTTGTTAACAACATCGTTATTTGAGGTCAGCTCTGTACAAATATGAAGCTCATGTTGGGCAGTGTATGACTTCAGATATAGAAATCATCTATACTGCCTGTGCTTTAAATAGAAGTGAAATCTTAAATTTTAAAGTCTCTAGATGCATCTCTAATTCTTCTTCTATTGATTTTGAATTGCCTTAAAGTAATAAAAAATATTATGGTTAACAAAAATGCCAATAATGCTATGGATGAAATAGTCCTTTTTACACTTTAAGTTGTTGGTAATTTTAAAAATAGAATATAAGCAATTATGTCAGTCATAATCACAGCTTGCTATACTGTGGTAAGAATACAACTAACACTTACTAATGAATCCCAGATTATTACTTCAGTATTTTTTCTGTGATAGGAGACTTGTAAATGTGGCTAAATATTACCTTGTTTCTACTCTTTCATTGATATAAATATATAACCTAATAGGTTAGTCACTCTTAGTATATTCTTCTACTATTGAGAATATATTTTCCACTCATATATTACCTAACATAAATAAAATGGCAGCCCCATTGAATAGTTCAACAACTACATACTGGAGATATGAGACTATGGGTTTCTGCAAACATGACTAATAAATTGAGAATAAAAATATGAATATTTTCTGATATAAATATCCCCTATATAAATTAAATTTTAATTCTATAAATGAAAAAATATCATAAAATAATTCTACATTTTAATACCTGAATAAACATCATTTTAAAAAACTCAACTAAGAATCAAGAAAAGAAATATCCAGACTAACAGACATAAAGAACTATAAATTCAAAGGATGTATATTTTAACATGTGGAACATGAGTAGAAGACTGATATTATTTTGATGATGAAAATTCCAGAAACAGAAATGTGTAAAAAGAAAGATAAATAAAATTGAGCAAGTCATGTAAAATAAAATTATCTCTATGAAGTACTTCAAAAGGTTCCTTCAAATAACTTTCACTTTGAACATCAACACACCATAAAATATTTGAAAAATAAAGAAAACAAAACAAAAAATCATGGAATGAGCAAGAATTGGATATATTAACTACATAAAAGTACATGGAATAGAAATAGGAAATGGATTTCAAAAAATATATACAAGAAACAAATATCAATCTTGGGGTTGGAGAGTTCATTAGTAGGTTAAGGGTGCTTCCTGAACAAGCATGAGAACTGAGTCAGTACTCATATAAAAACCAGATACAACTGTGTGAGAGCATGTAACCCCAGCACTGTAAAGATAGGAGACAAGAGAAAGGTTGGGACTTGCTGAAAGCAACAAATTCCAGTTTCAGTGAGAGATACTGCCACAAAGAACAATGTAGAAAGAGATAGAGTAGGAGACATACACACACACACACACACACACATGCACACATTTTTATTAAGCTAGAATACACTGCCAGCCTAGAATTCTAAACCCAATACAAAGATATTCATTAATTAAAATAACAGTATTTTGTTACTAACAAAAATTTAACTTAGTACCAAGAGAATTGTTGTATCCTACATGCCTACTGACCACCAAAAAGGAATACATAAAAAAAGATAGGAGCATGTTCTTCAAATAAAGATAGGGACAGTAACTTACAATATGAGGAATTAATGAAAACGTTAACTTGAAAAACACCTGGAAAATATCAGGTACACTTTTAAAGTCAGTTAAGATAACTGCAGGTATCTAAAGGAATTAAAATAATCCATGTATTTTTAAAAATGTTTCAACTAACTTTATATTTAAGTATTAAATAAAAAGAGAATATAACGAGCCTGAGTGTTAGCAAATTTCTACTTTTTATTTATGTGATACAATATTAACTCTAAACTCATTATGAAAATTGAGGGATAGATACTCTATTACCTAGATATAAGATCAAATGCAAGGAAATACACAAAAGATGAACTTCCAATAGTGTGAAAGTATGTAAGAAAAAAGAACAGAGAAATTTAAAACAGAGGGAAAATTGAAATCAATACTAAATGAAAGATTTAAGTCAATAATAGTAATAGTTACATTAAATGCTAATGTTTTAAACACCAAATTAAAAGGTTACATTACTTTCATTGGTGAAATAAATAAATAAATGAATAAATAAACAAGCAATGATATCTATGAAAAACAATTTAAATGCAATGACAGGTCGAAAGTATCTAAAAGGGTAAGACTAATATAATTTATTGTTCACAAAAGTGAATTTGTTGTTAACCAACAATTAGAATACATTTAAATACAAAGAGTTTGACCAACGACAAAGGCATTTCAAGATACTAAATACATTCAATGACAAAAAGATGATACCCTGAGATATATTATCTGGCCAAAAGCATAGCTTCCATAAAAACAGAAGAGAAAACTGAGAAAGTTAGAATGACAGATAGACAAAGCAACAATCATAGAAAATGTATTACTATTGAACCAATAGATAGTCAAAACTTGATAGACAAAGAAGAGTTAAAATATTAAAAAGCAAGTTTTTCTAACTGACATGCATAAAATACTACATTTGAGAATGCATCATGCAAATTCATTTTAGCCAAGCCCACAAAAACCTCACATGAAAAAGTCATTTAAAACTGTATATCAAAACAAATGTGTTGTTTGTAAAATTCATATTTATTAATAATTATCTGAATGTACATTGTGTTTATATATAAAATAAACTAACCATGTTTATATAATAATGCTAGTATTGATTCCCCATTCATCCTAATTCTTGTTCTACAACAACAATTCTGAGAAATAGTTGTCTCTGCTGTGTAATCGAAGTCTATGTGACAGAAGAAACACCAAAATGGACTTTTCCTATGGATATACACACCTCTACTTCCTAAAGAAGGGGCAAAAGTCTTTGTTCCATGGGAAAATTCAGAATTTTATATCCTCGTAGAAACTCTCTATAATTAGTCCAGATTCATTTCTAATTGTCTAACTTCCTTCCTCAATTTCTTCGGGGCTCAAATTACAGGCATATAATTCAGCTTGCATTTCAGCCTGGGTTATTAATATAATCTTTTGGAGTATATGCAAATTTGTCTGAGGAAATATGTCATTGTCTTCAATATTGTAGCTCATATATTTCCATTGTCCCCCAACCCAACCTTCTTCACCATAACAAAAATCTCTACTGTGAAAGAATTAGAAATAAATAAAAATTTGGAACCACAATATTTTTCATGTTTTACCTTTTAAACATGAGGACTACAGTAGCTCCACCTACATGAATTTGGAAACAAAGACCATATTTTTTCCAAGCACAGTACAATGGTATTTGATAGCACTGCATAATTTATGTATAACAGGATAATAGTGATCTGATACTTAAATTTATTCTCAATGTTCAAGAACTTAGACTAACCACAGTCCAATTATATACAAAGTATTTATAAAATAAAATACTCCCTCTCAGAATACTTTATGAGTTAGAAACTTTAATAATTACATCTAACAGAATAAAATTAATTCAGAGCAAAATTTTCAAAACTGTTAATCAGGTAATTATATTGTCTTAGCAAACAGTGCTAGAATGCCTTTACATTTTTGCCTAACTTTTCTTTGATTAATGCAAACCTAATGAAAACCTGCCCTTCATTACCTTGGAATGTTATTAGTTTTCACTTCCTTGGGAAGAATTTTAGCTTAGTAGAAAAGCCAAGTTTCATAACTACTTCAGGACTTCATAAATAATTAATGCTTTGTTGTGTATAATTCAAAGTCCTATGTTTAAAGATGGTAAGAAGAAACTCTTTTTGTGCACGAACTCTTTGGTATCTTAAACAGTTGAATTTTTATAGCTTCGGGTTTCATTTTCAACTAATTCCATTAAATTATAGAATACTTGGAATTTTGTTATTCCTTATAATTCACTTTTTCATTGTTGTATTGATCTCAGATTTGAAATTATTTTTCAATCATGCAGTGAATGAATTATTTTGTGAAACCCTACATTTAAATTTCCTTAATTAAGTGTACATTACACCGTTAATGAATGTATAGTAAGTTGACTTACAGTAGTTTGTGTCATTATGTTAATTCATGATAAGATTGGAGTTTTTTAATGGAATATGTCTACAGTCTTTCAATTTGGTAATGGTTTTAAAGACAAAACAATAATAATTTGAAAAGTTGAAAACCGATTAATAAAGAGGAACTAACTAATACTAAAATGTAATGGGAAATGCATAATTTAATTTCAAAGGAATATTCTCATTGTTGAAATTTATTCCTAAAAGTACAATATAATGAAATCAACTTTTAAATAGGTGACATTAAAGAAAAAAAATCACATCATTTGTTACGTATAATTTGCTTCAGGTCTGTTGTCCAAACAAATTCATTTATCTCTTTTTCCATGATATTGTGACAAAATTTCAGTAAGGAGTTAAACAAGGGGAAAGAAACCAATTCATAGCAGTAGAAAGGAACATATCTATATGATGTGTGTTGAGTGGGGAGTAGAATCTGACAAATCAAGGAAGACAAAGTAGCAAAATAAAATCAGAAATATGGAAGCTCCCTCAAAATGGGTAAATCTCTGAAAGAGGATGATTCTCCTGTCAGCAGTCATTAATTGCCTGTTGTTCTTTGTCTAGGGATGAGACCTCACAAATTTACCTCCTTCCACATTAACAGTTCCATTGATAGTGCCATTGCTCCAGTCTTGTTTATGTAGCCATTTTTGGGAGAGATTGTTTCACAGCAGGCTTCCTGGTAGGCTGACTCATAATCTTTGCTCCTCCTCTCCCAAGATGTTCCTTGAGTAGTAGATGTAGGAACTGTGATATAAATGTTGGGAATGTTTTCCCAGTACCCATTTATCTCTGAATTGTTTCCAGTTGTTCTTTTCTGTGATGGTCTCCATGAGAGGATTCTTTGATACAGATAGTATCTATACTTTTCTGTGGGTCTAAGGATAAGATTTAGATTTGAATAGGAAATTATGCTGATGTAGCAAAATTGCAGCAGTAGAATCTTTTCTAAGAACCATGATATTATTAACTACAGGAAACAGCTTATCTTTATCTTTGATGAATTCTTTACTTTTGAGTGGGCCTGAATTCCAATAAGATAGCTGTTGATTGCCACCAGGGTGCTCGCTTGGATGAGCCCTCTTATTGGTATCTAATGCAAAGTGGTAAACCTTTAAACCATTGATATACAAACAACAAAAAATGGACTCGGCCTACTGTGTGTGTGTGTGTGTGTGTGTGTGTGTGTGTGTGTGTGTGTGTTTGTGTGTAATATGTATATTTTACATGAACACTAAACACATATACATAGTTATGGACATATGTAACAATAATAATTAAAGGTATTCATGCTACAAAGTTGAGGTGATGTTGGAATAGTTAGGGGGAGGATAGTTTGGAGGAGATGGAGGGAATAAAGTGATGTAATTTTCTTTCAACTAATAAAAAAAGGGCAAATCTAACTTTGATGGATAGCTGAGAAATGACTCAATTGATAATCTGAATATGGAACCCCTTTACCTGTCCTTACCCATCACAATTTCAGGAAGGTAATTTGCTTCTTACCATTCATAATAATTAGTCATTGAGTGTAGGTAATTTACTTCCACCAAAATGTGTGTTTCTTCTTTAAAAAATCTGAGAAACTTAAGCTAGCAGTTTGTTGATTTGAGGTATCCTTGTTCTTGTGTCCATGGGTTGATGAATTCACTGTATCCTAAGATATGGCTATGTAATGTCTCATTCTATTGAAGCAATACAACTGTCTTAAGCATGTCTCTCTTGTTGTAAAACAAACAAAAAATCATAATCAGGTAACAAAATCTATCATGTTATCTCCTCAGTGTACCTACCTTCCCACAGGTTATAACATGGTTAGAAACAGGAACAGATAACCATGAACACCCCAAAGATATAAGCGAAGCACATTTCAAACTAGAGATTAAAGACAAGGATGTAAGTATAGATTTGGGTCCAATTCAGATATCTTCACATCGAAAACTAAATTTTAATTTTGACAAAATTTCTGTGTGAGGTAAATGGATACACAAGTCATTCAAGCATGAATTGTATTAATGAAAGAGCAAAAGGTCTTGGTTTGGGGTTTTGTTGTTGTTGTTGTTTTTGTTTTTGTTTATTTTTAATCATGGTGGTACTTTTTAGCTGTGGTGATGATTCCATCCAGGAAAAATGAATAGGTCCTATGGACCATAAATGAAAGATATATAACCCAGCTCTTTTAGTTAGAGTCTTTATGGCTATGATAAGATACCATGACCAAAAGCATGTTGGGAAAGAAGAATTTTTCACAGCTCATCATTGAAAAAGTGAGGGAGGAAACTCAAGGTAAGAACCTGGAAGCAGAAGCCATGGGAGCTCAGTGCTTACTGGCTTGTCCCTCATGCTTTCTTACACAACTGATACCCATCCCTTGTAGAATGTGCCCTTCTATACCAATCATTAATCACGATAGTTTTTCACAGGCTTGCTCACAGGCTAGCCTGGTATGGGTATTTTTTTCAAATTAGTTTCTCTCTTCCCAAATGACTTTAGCTTGTGACAAGCAGCCAAAATAGCTAGCACACCATGCGAAGCAGAAATAAAGGAAGCCAACAAACTGAAATATTAAGTGGCATAAGTCAGAGAATAAAGATGATGAAAAACTAATTATTAAAAAATGATATTATTTCAATATATAAGTATAAATGACAATATATTCAAGGAAAATAGAATTGGATTATTATGGGAGCAAGATTAACTGAGTTTAATTTATTATATACTATAAATAACTAACTAAATATGGTTGTTTGGATAACGACTGGCACTATTTGGAAGTCTGGTCTTGTAGGAGTAGATGTAGGCTTACTGGAGGAAGTTTATCACTGGGGTTGAAGTTTGAGATTACAAATGCTCAATCCAGGCCCAGTGTCTCTCTCTTTCTGATGCCTGCAGGAACTCTTGGATCTTTCTCCAGCCAGATGTCTGCTTGAGTGCCTCCATACTTCCCACCATGATGATAATGGACTAAACTTCTGAACCTATAAGTCAGCTCCAATTAAATGGTTTCCTTTAGAAGAGTTGCTGTTGTCATGGTGTCTCTTCACAACAGTGAAAACCCTAACTGAGATACTATAGCACATTGCCCACCACATTTTTGACATGATAAACAGTCATTGTTGGGTGATGTTTGGGTGATATTACTTTATCCATCACTTAACTTGGCTAGTAAAAGAGTTCACCGAATACTTAAAGCAGACTAAATAATTTCTCTATTTTTCTGGAGTATTGACTTGAATTAAACTATGACACTATAGATTTAAAGTTTAAAAAAAGTTTAAAAATGCATCTTTAACCAATTGGAAAACTCACTGGAATCAAGTCAAATATTTATTTTAGATTTAAGCTTAAGTTGATTGAAAATACTTGAAATTTAATGTTATGTATAAAATGAAATCTGACTTCATTTATAACATTTAAGCCATATGAGTATCATGAAAATAATCTACATAAATCTTGTGTCAGAATCTAGTTTAACTAAATTAGCTGTGATATTTTTAATTTATCAGAACTCCATTAAACAAATTTAGGAATCTGAGAAAAACATAGGACTATATCTCCAACAGTTTCTGGTTTCATTAATGAAGCCAGAAAATTAATTTATCAGTGATAAAATAAAATGCAGTTTATTACCCAATATTTGTTAGATCACAAGAGTAGATGCACATGGGCCTTTAATACAAGTGTGTGTTTGTGTGTTTGTGTATGCATGTGTAAGTAAATGTTAGATAGATAGATAGATAGATAGATAGATAGATAGATAGATAGATAGATAGAGGGAGATAGATTGTTGATGGTTGATAGATAAATGTGAAACACTTATAAATCTGTACATATATCTATGAAATGTGGGGCAGTTGTTTATAATAAATACTTGTGAATTTTTCCAAAATTCTTTAATGGCAGATTGTTTCTAATAATGATGATTCAGGTAACACTTGGGAATTCAATAACACATGAAAACAGCCTCGCTAACAGGCAGAAGCCAGATGTCTTAAGAGGGATCAAATCATTTTAAAGACTTAGCAATTTAATTCATTTCTCAATCCAGGAACACATTAGAAATAAAATACACAGAATTTAGATCCCAACTCAAAGTTGAAACAAAGAATAAACAAATTATCTGAGAAACTGAATCCAATTTCAGTTATGTGGAGAAGGGCACAAATCAGAAGCTTGCCAGAAACCCATCTCCCTAGTTTCAGCCTATTGTGTTTTCAGCAAATCCTCACTAGCCCTGAGAGAGAGGATATTTGTAAAAGCAAATACAGGTCATTTGCTAATGCTTTAGGCTTTGAATCTAAAAGAACATTCATGGAGGGTGGAGATTCACGTCACAGTTGAGTCCACAAATCTTACAAAATATATGTATCCTTTTGTCTCTCCTAAATCCCACACAGAGAAGATGTGATACTAACTATTGCAGCTTGAATGTCAGAATGTGGAAGGGACCAGAGTTGGTACTCCCTCAAAATAGCATAGTTGTCAACACAAGTTGCTCTCCTCTGTAATTAGAGAGATTTACCTTAAAAGCCACCTGAATGCAGAATGGGCAAATGCAGTCAGTCTTCATATGGAAGTACCTGAAGCAAGAAATGAATTCTAAACAAAATGAAATTTAAAATCAAAGCAAACTCTGTTTAATGGGCACAGAGCTTCTTTCAGAGTCACATCTAAAGAAGTGCTGCATTCCTAGAGGTAACCTTCAGTTTAAATAAGCTGGACATCAACAATTTGTGAGGAAAACTGATCCCTATTCAAGTAACTGAACTTATGCTCAATTATCAGTTATTAGTACAGTGTCTTATTGTTTAATCAACAATATATTTCCCATAATTGAATTAGAAAGTTTTACAGTTTGCTGCAAATATATCAAATTCTTATTTCAACATGGACGAAAATACAATGACAATAAAAGCTACCTGTGATTTTACTGATCTTATCACTTAGCTCCATACTCTTCCATGTTTTTTCCTTAACAAAAACAGAAGTTACAATGGGCATATTTTTTTTACAGTCTAAATATTCCAATAAAACCTAATTATTTCACTGTCATTAGTTTTACAAAAACAAGTTTAATGTGTTCATGTGATAAATTACTGAAAAGAAAATAAACAACACCCGCTTCTTTAAGCATTCATGAAAATACAGATTTAAAGATAAGTAATGGCTCATTTAAAATGACTTAAACTTCCACCAGGAGAAAACAGGGGTCCTGATTACCCTAATGTAGGAAAGAATGCATAAAATACTGATTAGTGAAAGTTTTTATAAATAGCATTAGTAGCAAAATATTTACTGAAATAATTTTGATTTTAAAATCAGTATGTGTTCCTGATTCTTCCTGTTTTTCTCCTTGCAGGAGACTTCAGAAACTTTTTGAAAATTATAACCAGTATTGTACAAGAGAAAATATCAAGAGAAAAATTTTTTTTAAATATTTTATTAAAAGATATTTGCAGGACAATGAGATGGCTCCACACACAAAAATGCTGCCCATGAAGTCTGATGAGCTAAGTTCAATTCCAGGTACCCAGAGAACAGAAAGAGCAACACCTGGAAGTTGTCCTCTGACACCTACCTCCTCGGTGGCATACATGTATTCATGGGAACACACACAAACAACACACTCACACAGACACACAGACAGATAAATAAAATGCATTTTAAAAGATACCTTTCACCATAAAAATCTTTTATGTGAAATAAGTGTATTCATGTTAGCAAGTTTAATGAGTAAGTTAAACTTCTGTGCCAATCTACAGACAAGAATGATTGTATTTGTACTTTATTGCACAGAACTTAAGATTACAATTCTGCAATGTCATATAAGCTTGAGGTCTAAGATTCAAACCATTGTATTATGTGTGTATCACTCCTATATGGAGGAAATGAGGAAATTTTGCTTTCTTCTATTCTTCCTGCTTTGGTGATGGAAACCAGTTAATGAGCTGTTTTTGTTGTTGTTTTGTTTTGTTTTTTGTGTGTGTGTGTGTGTGTGTGTGTGTGTGTGTGTGTTTTGTTTTGTTTTATACAGCCCCATTCCAAATTTTTCTCATTATGGAGAACGTACCATGTAAATGTAAATAGTGGATTATTTGCAGTCATTGAGTGGGACATTGGATAAGAAAAGTTGTTCAAGTCTTCTTCACTGTTATTTTTGCGTACTTCCTGTGGCAAGAACTAAGAGAAGGATGTGGGAGTTTTCAGTAACATTATCCATTTACTTTTTCCTTCCAATTCTACATTTTCTCCACGAAATTTGATGTTGTATTGACAAAGATGTTAACGTTTAAAAATGTATCTTTAGGAGAATGCCGTTTTTATCATTTTAAAAATGTTTTTCTTGTTATAGTAACAGCACTTCTCCTAAAATTATTTTGTCTGATGTCCCTACAGGTATTTCATCTTTCTGTTGAGTTTTGTTAAACATGATGCCTACTTTGAGATTATTTTACTTTTATGAAATTAGTATTTTAATATATTAGTGCTTCTTTGTTTTCTGAGAGACAGCTAATAGTTAGGACCTGCTGTTTTAAATCTAACTGTCTTAGTTCATCTGGAGTTGGTACTATTATTCATATGGTTGTCTTTAAATTGCTCTCTTGCAAATAAACATAGAGAAATGTGATTCTAAGAATAAAGAGGAGGAAGCTGCTACCATCAGAGGTGACACAATGGAGTCAAAGAAGCTGGTTAGGAACCAAATACTCTGCCTTAAAAAGTAGGATTGATTAGCAATTGAATATTGCTGCTCTCCTTAAAATACATGAATGTTCAAAGGCAAATCCTTCCTCAGTAGTCTGTCAGGTAGAAGCTTATCTTAATCATGGACCCTAAATCTCAAAGCTTATGGTTTATTTGAGGGTGAAAAATGTTTCATAGATGTTTGGGACGAAATTTTAGTATAAGCCTAAATTAAATGTAATAGGGGATTATCTCACGCTGCCTTTCTCAGTATTCATTGTTGACAGGAGCCAGTCATGCCCAGGATACTAAGCATTTGTGAAGGTGAGCCTGACCTGGAGATTTGAGGATAACCCTTACTCAGGAAGAAGGCATGCATTGCTGTCCTATGGAGCAATTTTCTCTTAAGCAAAGGTTCCAGGATAAACATAATTTTTCTAACTCATTTGAAGGCTCTGTCTTTCTAGTCTAAAAGTAAAATAAAACTATGAAATTCTTTCGTAAAATATTACTAATAAACTGAAAACAGATGTAATATCCTAGATACGTAGTCTCAATTTTCTGAGAATTATGAGAAAGAGAAGAGAAATTTTCAATGTATTCCCATGGAACTCTTACCTAAACTAATAACACATATCTTAAAAAGTATAAGAATTAGCTAAAATATTAATTCAAATGGAAAACAAAGTAGTATGTAATGTTGCTACTTACTTCAAATCAATATCATGTAGATACGTAGTATCACATTAAAAGGAAGAAATTTATCACTATTATTATATATCTGGTATAATTCCATTTTTCTTTAATGAGATGCTTTGCTTTACTGTGATTTTTATGCAGAAAAACTTTGGTAAAATTAAGGATGTCAGCATTAACTCAACTGTTTAAACACATTTAGCAGATATGAATCTATGTGTTGTAAAAGGAAATGGATGAAGAAGAATAAAAACCTGGTTATTTAGAGAGTAGGCAGAGATCTTACATCAGCTGAAAAATATTCACCTAGCATTCCATTAAGAAAAGAACTGTAAATAGTCTCCCTGAGGTGAAAGAAATGAATCATCTGAACTCTGAAAAGATGGTTCATTATATTACTTAATATAGAAGTGATGCTACATTTTAGTGTTGATTTAAAGTAGATCCCACCCACTGCCCCCCGCCAAAAAGAAACAATCCACAGGGAAAAAAACTGTAAGAATGGGCTGTCGTAGAACAGCCCATTTGTTAGATCAAAATTTTGATTGTGCAAGCTATTCAGTTTAGAATACTTTTAAAATGCTGAATGTTTAAAAGTATGAAATGTAAGTATGATTTTGATCTAGTTTCTTCAATTGGACATAAATTGTAGTAAGAGTGCTATGCACAATTGTAAGGGGACACCATATCGGCTGTGGATTTTGAAGATATGAAAACTCTCTGTGGTTGGACAAGACTTCAGAGAAAAGTTTTGAATCTAAAGTATCTGTATCATTTTGTCCACTGGGACATCTTTCTTTCCAGAAAAGTCAATTTGCAAGAGAGTCTTGAAGCATCTGTCCATTTATTTAGCATCTTGCTCTATATTCCTTCCTCAATGAAGTTTCCATTCATGTCCTAAGATTTGAAAGGTTTGACTGGTAAAACATCAGGTTCACATGTAGTAAATTATCTCTTCTTTTGATGGAAGGTTTCAGAAAATATCAATTAGCTGCTTTTTGTTTAGTCAATAGGTTTTGTCTGTCAAATTGTACACATATTTACATTTTTTTCAATATTAGCAGAATAAAAAGGAGCAACAATTCTTCCAAAAAAAATTTCAGAGACAATTCTGTGACATTACTTATGGGAAAACTCTTTTCTCAATTTTTCTCCTTTCTCTATTTTCCAGATGTCTAGAGATACTGTCCACAGCCTGCTTAATAGATAGTAGATTATCTGCAAGGCTGTCTGACACTGCCTTTGTTAAAATCAAGTTTATACTAGAATTCTCTGTCAGATAATTTCTTTTCTGCTATTGATGTCATGAGCTCACTAGAGAGACACTACTCTATGCATAAGTTGCTTGGATAGGACTATTAAATATTATGAAATTTCAATCAAATTCTCTTCAAAATTATGTTAGTATCCTCAGGACAGATATTATTTTATGGAATGTTTGATCTCATCTGTCCCCTCAAGATGTAGAAGCAGCATCGTAATATATCTTCAGCTTCTAAAAGGCGCAGTTAACACACTTTGTGTACAAATTCTATTCAGATAAAAATACTTCTGGATTTCAAGTACACAGCCCTGTATTCCACCTATATTAAACATTTAAGTTTTTTCTTCCCATGATGTCTTAAATACACTTTGAGGACAATTTTCACAGTGTTCTGATATTAGATATTTAGTAATATATAGATGATATAAACTATGAAAAGGTCTTTAGTTACTTTTATATGCAATTTTTTTTGTAGTGCTAGAAATCAAAGCCAAGACTTGAACAATTTTGGGCAGGGAACTGTTTTGCCACTGAGCTAACCCTCAGCCTGTGAACTTTTGAGGCAAAGTCACACTGGCCTCACACTGGTCATCATATCCCTTTGGCAATGGCTCATAGTGATAGGATTACAAGTGTCAAGTGTATACTTACTGGCCTGACGTATTATGGCATCGCATGACTATCTACACAGTTTGCTATCCATGAAAGTACTAGAACCAATCCACAGTAGATATAGAAAATAGCCTTACTTACATGAATTTGTGCTTGAGAGTTCTAACAATAAACTTGACATTAAATTGTAGCTAGTGGTTGAAGCAAAGGTTATATGAAATGAAAGGATGAAGAAACTAAGAGGCAGATATTTTCTAAAATTAAAGAAATCTTTACCACATAAAGGTGGTAATGCCTGAGTTACACAACGAACCATCTGAAGCTTTATTTTTACACCACTGTCTTAGTTAAGTCTTCAACAGCTGTTAAAAAAAATAAATAAATAAATAATAACATGGCCATGTGAACTCTTTTGTTTGTTTGTTTGTTTTGTTTTGTTTTTGTCAAGGCAGGGTCTCTATGTTGTAATTCTGGATATCTTGGAACTTGCTCTGTAGACCAGGCTGCCCTGGAACTCACAGAGATCTGCCTGCCACCTGAATGTTGGTATTAAAGGCGTGTGCCACCACCACCTGGCTTTGTTGCAGCTCCAAAGTTTAATATTCTAGCATTATTTTTACCATATCATAGAGAAATCTAGATTACTCCATTTTGTGTCTTAATCAAAATATTGGAGGTAAACCAGGAATAGTAGTACATGGGTATAAGCACAGCGCTTGGGAGGTGGAAGAAGAATGATCACAAGTTCAAAGTAACCTTTGGCTATATAGTGTCTTTGAGGTCAGCTGTCACAGAAATTGTCCACCTCCTGAAAAATGGAGGAAGTGTAAAGGTGCTCAAAACTTTTTACATAATTTATCAGATAAACATATAATGATATTTTTCAAGAATTAATTTCCTTCATATTTGGCACTTTAGGCTGTCAGTATTGTCCATTTACATTTGAAAAAGATTATACTAAATGAATCAACAATGATAGTTATTGCCATAATTTCTATTTTTCCACAAAAATTATTAGAATAATTTATAACCTTTCTTTGTGTTGCTTTCGTTTAGCTATATCCACATAAGAATATATTCTGATTTATGGCACCTTCTAAATGCTACTAGTATATATACTCAGTTGTGTCCAGGTCAGGAAAGATGCAAGAAGACAGTCTTTTTATGCATTAGGAGAATAACTTATAAGGAAGATAACACTTGAACATTTTATGAAAGAGAATTAAAAGTGAAAAATGACTCATTATAGGCGCCCTTGTTTTTACTACCAATATACTTAATACATATCTAGAAGGAATAACTATATTAATAATTCATTTGTTTCTACACTTTTAAATTATTTATAGTATATTTAAATCATATTTACTTTCAAAATGGTAAATAATTATTTAAGATATCTGGAGAACATATACTTATTTGTGTAAATAGTCTTCGGATAATTATTACAAATAAAAATTTTATGGAATCATTGAACTAATTACCAGAGTTCCAACCAATATATATTTGCAAGATTACCAGCTCAAAAATATTCATAAGGAAATCATAGAGCAAAAAGTCCCATAGGATTTCCAAATCCAATTTACATTGTTTTCACATGTTCTCTTTGCCCTCTTCTCTAAGGTCCAGCCTGGGTGTTGTTCCTGCCTCCCAGTAGGCTACTGTAATCCCTTGTGAGGAGACCATAGATCTGATGCTCAATCCTTATATCATGGACAGCCTTGTTGCTACTGGGGGCATCTCTAGAATGTCTGTGTCCTTTAAGGGCGGAACATGACACAGTTGTGATACATGACTGGGCTTGGCCATAAGTTGTCCTGCTGTGGCACTGTCTATGGAGGTCCTCAGCTGGGCAGTGCCCATGGACATGGATTTTGTCACATTGGAACCGGATAGTGCCTGCTCTGAAGTTCTGCCACCCATGTGTCCTATGCAGCTCAACTATATTATGACAATTCCCCCAAGGACAGAGAATGTGAATATATTGTGTTGCTTAGGCTTTTATCTACTTGACATGAGGCATAGTCATCTGAGAAAAGAGAAACTCAATTGAAAAAAATGATACCATAACATTGGCTTCTAAGCAAGACCGCGGAGCATTTTCTTGATTAATGATTGGTGCGGAAGGCCTCAATCCACTGTGGTGAGTGCCTTCACTAGGATGGTGATCCTGCAGTATATAGGAAATCAGGCTGAACAACCCATGAGTAACAAGCCAAGGACAGCATTCCTCTATGTCCTGTACTGCTTCAGTTTCTGCCTCTAGCTTCATGCCTTGAATCTCTGCTTCAACATCCCTTCAAGATGACTTCAACTATAAACTGAAATAAACCCTTATCTCCAAAAGATTTTTTTCTCTCTCATGATCTTTACCACAACAATAGAAATCAGACTAACTGTCTAAAAGTCACAACGAAGTAATAAAACTATTATTTAAGGGAATAATTTGAATAAGACTAAACTATAGTAGAGTACCAAATGATTTCCCTAACAATCCCACCTAAAGCTAAATATCCCTCTTCTTGGGTTACCTGACCTTCTAGCTTTATGAAACTTTGACTGTCACCCTTCCCAAAAGTATCTCTTCCATGATCAGGCAAGCATGTTTCTTGACACCAGTCTTCCTATTGGTTCTGCTGGGTACCTTGTAGAAAAAAATGCTATATATGTATACATACAGTACAAATTTCCTTACTATAACTCTAACACATCTACAGAGACCATCCTCTCCACTCTCAAGACTTCAGTAACCAGATGTAGAAGGAATTGGATGTCATGACTTCTGACTCTTCTTTTTCTATTATTTTAATCTCTCACACAGACACATCATTTACCTTTGTGTGCATATGTGTATACATGTGTGCATGTGCACAGGGAGAGCATATGTCAACTTTTGCTATCATTAGCAGATATCATCTGCCTTGCTTGATGGGACATGATCTTCACTAGGCTGGGTCTTGTCAAGTAGGATAGTCTGGCTGGCCAGTGAGTCACAGGGATCTGCCTGTCTCTGCTTCTCCAGTGCTAGAAGTGTAATGTAAGTCTCCATGCTCAGCTTATTACAAAGGTTCTAGGGAAAGAAATTAGTCTTTATTTTTCATATGAGTACTTTACCAGCTGAGATATCTATGTAGCTGTCTATCGAAATTTGCTTGTCACATTGTGTGTCTATTCATTCCATCTAACAATAATAATGCACTTACATAAGATAAACACAGGTAAGTGGGCAAAATTGTTTTCCTTTAGCAAATCTTCATTTCTTTAACTATCCATTCTACCAAAAGAGTATGTATCTCTTTTCATGTTCATCATCAATACCTCTACAGTGTTAGGGACATTTATTTTTAGTTATGTTTGAAATTGTTTTATATGCTGTTGAGAGAGGGGTTATTGTACATCTAGGACATTTACTATTACTTACAGGTGTTGGATTTCTGTGGGGATTGTTTAATTGCTTATGATCTGCACGTGGTATCAGTAGAACACCTAAGGAGTTCTGAATCAAGAAAACACCTGAGCATAGATGTTAAATTAAAGTTCGGGTGCTTAATGGAGACTCCAGCGTTGAATTTTCCAATGCTTTTATTGATCACAAACCATGTCAAATCTCAGGGAATTCTATACCCGGGCAGCTAGGCAGAGAGCTCATTCCAAGGCCTCTTCACCCCATGCTCTCAATCAACTCTTCATCCACCTCTTAATCCTCTTTTTGCTTCTCCTCAGACCCTTTAAACTTTTCCCCTCGCCCCTCTCCACAACCAGGCCTTCATTACAACACAATAGTATCTTAGCATACTTAGCTGGGTATGCAGTTCTGTCATGTCATCAGTCACCTTCAACTGTAAACAGTTAGTTCTATCTTGTGGAGGCTAGCACAAGGGTATGAATGGGTAGGAAGCAAGGCCTGCACCCGCTGCAAGGCATCTGGCTTCACAGCTACAAGGCATCAAAGCCTTATTCGCAAACCAAAACAGCCTACAAGAGTAAAATATCCCACAACACACAGATGCTCAGGTTTCCACTGTCAAGTAAGTATGGTGTTGGCCAGGATGCTGATTGCCTCTACTGAGATCTGGCAGAGTTTGCACTTATAAATATGCCTCCTTGTCTTCTTTTGTGACCACCAGAACAACATTCAACTACATTACAATTAATTGTCTTTTTGTGCTGTTGTCAAAGTTTTGGTAATTTGGAGAATAAATCTCCCATGTCATGAAAGTTTATGCAACCACTCTACCACTATGCCACACCTACAGTCCCACAATGTGCTACTGATACTATAGAAATATCAGACGTGTATCATGGGCCAAGTAATCATAGTCACTTAGTGAATTACTAGCCCAGTGCCACCCTCACATCCTCCATTCCCTACCTAGTGTTAATACTATGAAGTGTTATAGTATCTACCCTTGTTGATTACCCACTAAAATCTTTTGAATTGGTTTTTTTTTTCCTTAGAAACAAGTTTATTTTTAATTCTCTTTAAAATTTTGTTAGGAAAATGTTCTTTCTCTAAGGTTTATTTTAACGAAAATGTCAATAAAATTTATGTTGTTTAAGTTAGAGAGATAACTCAGTAAAATATAAATAACTATTCTATATAATCAATAATACACAATCTAACACCATATTTCACTAAAAGTGTATGAGGAAAGTATTTAGATCTGTGATTTAAGACAGTGGCAAAGAGAAAGAAGAAATGTTTCTTTATTTTTAGTTTTTAGAAAAATATTTCATAGTATGTCAGAAAACCATCAGGACCACACTAAGTTGTGATGTTTATTTGTTAGAACGGTCTAAATCAGCCTTTATAGGAAAGATAGTAAGCATACTTTCCCACAAAGCCTCCTAGCAGAAATAACAACACATTATTTTCCTCAGAAAATTCTACACAGCTCAGCAAACTATATATATATAGTGTGTATATATATATATAGGTCTATATAATGTGATATTTAATATGTATTGATTCAAAATGAGAATCTCCTCAGAAAATGACTTTGTAAGGAAGTAAAACTGCAGAGTACCTAATACAAACAAAACATGTCCCACCTCAAGCATTGAGTAATAGCTATATGGTATTTTCATTTTCTAAAATTAGCTGGAAGTTATGTCCTTGCCTGGAAAATGGATGTGTGTGGAGATCATCAACAGCAGCACAAGAAGCCAGAATTAAAAAAAAAAATAGCACATGGTTTCTGTTTTGTGGAACCTACATCCACATTTCAATAGAAAGATAAATCTATATGCCATTTATTATGGCGTGTGTGTAGTTAGAGCAACAGGGTAAAAAGGGAAAAAGAAGGAAAAGGAAAATATCAAAAGTGTGGAGGGGAGAAGTAGGAGACTATGAGGGCTGGATATGATCAACATACATGATACACTTGAAAGAAATTGTTTTCATGAAATCTCACACCATGTAAAATGAGTAAAATTATTTGGAAGTTATTTCTCAAATTCCCTTTCAAAAATAGAAAAGCTAGATATTTATCTCTACAGAAAAAAAATACTTAGGAACTTGGACACTCTGTTAACCATTTGTTTGAAATCAAATATATCTTATGTGTACTCTGCCCTTCGTAATACCTTGACCTTAAGCCATTTTTATATCTTTCAGAAATTCTAGATCCGTTATTAAACAGTAGGTTAATTTCGTTCTAACATTTGCAAAAGAAACATTAAAACAACAATCTCTGGTTTCTAAAATTTTTAAATGTAGGAATAGCTAACACACCATATTCTCCAACATTTGCCTTTTTTATTATTTTTCTATTTTAAATAGTTATGTGCTAACCGAAAGAGAAGAAATGAAAAATGAAGGGAAGATATTTTGTAATGATTATTATTAATAATATAATTGAGATTAAGGTATATAACCTATCATTAGAGTACACAAGGGAATGCAGGATGCTGATAGAGGACATTCTCTGCAATAGATTTCCTTTTCTTATTGCTATGAGCACATATCTGACAAACAGGAACTCAAGGGAGGATTTATTTTGTCTCATTCATTGTGGGTATAGTTCATGATGGCAGAAAAGGCATGGAGGCAGAGCTGTGGGCATGCAGGTGACACTGCTACCAGTGTCAAGAAACAAAGAGAGCCAAATGAGCCAAATGCTGAAGCTCAACTCACAGTTCTTTTTTTTTTTTTTTTGCTCAGCTAAGGACCCCTACATAAGACTATGCCTCTTGCTTTCAATGTAGATCATCCAGCACTCTTTCATCATCTCTGGAAATGGCCTCATATGCTGCCCTGTCTCTTGGTGATTCCCAATTCCATCAGGTTGACTACAAAACTTAACCACCATGCTTTCCCTGAAAAATACTATAGAAATTCAGAAAACTGCAACTGGATAAGGTGAACTCAGTAGAAATATACAACAGACACCTCAAATTCATCAATCTTCAATCTACCTCATTTGATATAATCAAACACATATATTGTCCATGTAACTTTCTATCCAATTTTAGAAATCTTTCTTTCCATAATTCACAATCTTTAGTTCTTAGAGTCTTAGTTTTCAAAATAATTTCTAAAGTAAAACCATATATTACCGTTATGTTCTTGCCTTTCATTACCACTATTCCATGTGCATAACTATAATGCCATTTTTAGGCTTTTAGTTGATTAAGAATTCATATATTACTGCATTTACAGGATTTCTATCCCCCTCTCTCATTGTCTAACTCCTATGTGCCCACTTACTCTCTGTCAAATTCCTGATTTAGGTTTTGCTATTGACCTACTGAGTCCATGAGTCCTTTAATGTTAGTTATATAGGGATGACCACTTGGAATTGATTAAAGGAGAAAATTAAACCCGCCTCTCAAAAGATACTGACTGGTAGTTTTTTTGTCTAAGTGTATAGGGACTTATGAAACAGCTATCATTCACATTGGCTTGTCAACCAAAGTTGTAGTTTTTCAGGTTATTAGGCAACAATTCTGTTGAGATTTCATGGATGTAGTTTTCCTGTCATGGCTAAATGACACTATCTAGCAGGACACATCCTAGTCTTCTGTCTCTTACATTTTTTTTCTTCCCACCCTGTCCTGCAATTTTCCTTGAGGCTTAGCTGTAGATATTTCAGGTGGTACTAGGTATCCTTTAGTTGTTATTCTCTGCACTTGGATGAATTGTTAATAAATAGTATATATATATATATATATATATATATATATATATATATATATATATATATATATAAATACACACACATGCTGCAAAGAGAAACTTCTTTGATGGGTGTTTACAATTATTTATGTTATAAGGATAAAAATTTAGAAATTCATTTAGAAATTACATATTAGAAATGTCAGTAGTAGGTTTGGCCTCTAGATTATATGACTTCTCCAGTTATAGGTAATTGGCTGGTTTTACCGATCAATCCCCTCCTATTGAGCTGGCCTTAATCTAATCATAAAGCTGTTGGTAACACCCAAGATAAAAATTTCACCATTTTTATTAGTTTCCTTACTTGTTTATGTGTGAGTGTTAGGTCTATAATTTTCATTTTGCCACTAGTCTCACACTTTAGTCTTTTGCATAGATTTAACACATAGCTTTAAGGCATAGAGTTTTTTTTGGGGGGGAGCATAGCACAAAGGTCTTTGCACCCATAAATCTCCAGAGAAACAAGGAATATTAAGCACATAGGATTGTCTATCTAATGGGAAAGATGTAAAACCTGTTCATCACCCAAAAAGGTGAGAATTGGAAGTGATTAACTGACTCGTAATCTGCACTGAGCCAGGTCCTATGAAGTTCCCACAACCAGGACCAAGGGTGACTAATAGCCTAAACAATCTCTGTTCTCTCTATATGACCTAGACTAGGTCAACCTTCTCCTTAGGCCCTTAAGCTAGAAAAGGTAGCATATATTGAAAACACATCTTCTTGGAGGAAATAGTTACCCTGAGTTGAATTTCACTGTCATATAATTAATTACGCTTCCTTGTGCTCCTGGGTTTGTATTACACTAGAAACTTTTTTCCCCCAAATTGTACTGTGTTTAAATATGTTGGGATTAAACCTCCTGATATCAGACTCTTTAGAATTCTTGATCTTGCTTGACAAAGTCAACCTGAACAGGGATTTTATTCCCATCTTCTTGGTTCACTTCTCTGCCTGACACCTGCAGAGACCCCTCAGAGATTCACCACATAGAGCACCAAAATCTGACAATTTGAATGCATTAATAATAAACTCAGAGGCATCAAGAATGTGTTGATGATGCATTAAAGACAGAAACCAAAGCACTTTCTTTTGGTGTCATCTGGCCAAGGAATGACACAGATTTGAATTCTTCATTTCACTTTCCCTGTATCTTTTGTTATTCTTGTCCATCTGGTGTATGAGTCTGAATCTGTGCCTGCCTGAATACTGTCTTGTGAATGTTCCCTTTCCCTGAGTCTCTATGTCTCTATACAGTTTTCTATACAGAAAAAAGGGCTTTTCTCTGTATTAATTAAACAGAACAGAAATCATCACATGAGCAAGTGGTGATAGACACTAAATAGAAATATTTAATGAAGTTTTACAAGGAATGAAGTCCCTTAGTCCAACTGAGTTCAAGTGACCCAGATATCAAACAATATTGCACATATCATTTTATACCAAGCAATATCTGTATGCTGTATCCAACACTGATGGTGGAAATTCATCTAATAATGATGCTTTTAGACTATTTCTGGCTTCCAAAAAGTGATTATCATAATATATCTATAAACAGACATGTCTTACTCTTCGGTCAGGTTGTGCAAGAGTAAATAATTTTTATATATGCATCTGTGCATCAGCTTAGGTTGTAAATGCTGATTACATAGGAAATCCAAGGTACCTAAGTTTGGTTGTTATATTGTTCTCTTAAATGCAGGTTAAACTAACTGATTGAGCATTCAGTGGAATAGCAGTCTTAAACCTTAAGTGCCCTCTGGCTGGATTATTAACTGTGGCTTTAGGGTCCAGCAAAAGTTCCAGTCTCTTAACATGTAAGAGTTATGTTTATCATAATTCATTGCCATACTCTATCAATGTGTTTTTAATCGAGTAATATTTTTTACTAAAGAGTAGCTATGTAGAGTAAGTATATTATAGAGCAACTATATGTAACGATATTATAGACTCTGTGCAATATCACTCTTTTTTATGTCATGTCACTCTGTATATTCAAAACGTTGAAATATATACTATCCCATAGGAATTAAAGTAGGTTTACATATTCAGCACATTTTAGTATTTCTTCATTTATCTAATAAAAATTAAAGAAGTATATTTATGTTTCAACTGATTTAAGAAGTACAATCATAGACCAATGACAATGCTTGACTAAAATAATAGATATAATAGTGAGAAAAATCACTTAATTCTTCTTAGTGATTGAGTTTTTATAGTGTATTTCAAATTTAACCACAATAGTTAACACTCTGCAGAATAAAGATTGTCTTGAAAACAACAAAGTTGCACAGATTTCAAAAGTACATAATTTTTAAAATACATTGTTAATCCCACAGGTTGAGAATTAGAGCATTACCAAGATATTTGACTCAAATTTGAAACAGGCTTTAAGTAGATACTGGTAAGTACAATGGACTCTGGACAGGTCCATTCTGGGTTTCCCAGAAAAATGGTGCCAAGACACATTTTGCAGAGTCTTATAAAGACAAAACCCATAAGATTATGTATTTCCATCCCTCACCTAATTGTAGGCAAGCATAAGCCTTAACATACTTCCTGCCCAAGTATCTCCCTCCTACATGTGAGTAAGCACATCCTGAACACTAGGATCACCAAGCTTGTTTACAGAAGCAAAAAGATATGGCTTATTATTTTACATGAACAATAACCCCCAGCATTTCAGAAAATATCCATCCTTGGGCATGTGAGCTTTACAGGATAGAGACATTTTTGTTTATATATCTTTTAGACACAGTAATTAAAACTTAAAACATAACTTTAGCTCTCACAGAATACCTCTGTGCCAAGAAAAACAGCAAACCAACTATCTGCCTTTCAAATGAAGCTCAGTATGAACCATGTCCAAAGAGATACTGATAATCCTCCCTCCTATCTCTTCTCATTATCAATTCTGCAACCACAAACTTCACTCAGTCTTGGAGAGTCTCAAGTATTACATGGTTTATATCAACAATTTACCTCAATCACAAGAGTCAGTGCATTTTTAAAATATCCTCTCCAATCCTCTGCTTATGAATCTGCTTATGTTAATATGTCTGAGGATATTTTTTTCCATAGTGCATTATGTAATATATAATATGGTTCTTATGACTAAATAGGCTTAAAATGCATAAATTCTTCTGAGATTTTTGGGACAACAAATATGTAACTTAGATAATTACTATAGTTTCATTTTTCTTCAAACTATTCAGAGGCACAGGGTCAAAGGGATAATTTTTTTTGTCACTGTTATCAGAGAATAGTCAAGGAGGGAATGATGCAATTCAAGAGAAGAAAAGTAAATTCTTTTTTTTTTTGTCTTTTCAATGATAATTTAACTTAATAGAAGAAGGCCTATTGCAGTGCTCTTAAGAAATAATTTTTATATTTATAAAGAAAAAAGATGGAGTGTTAAGCTTTTGAAAATGTCTCAACCTGCCTGGAGAGAATACCACAATGAAGCTGACAATGATGATCTACTTTCAATACTACTATTAGAGTGCTCCAAGAAATATCTGCAACTGTGATTGTTTAAAAGCCCTCATTTTCACATGCAAATACAGTTGTTTCTAAAGAGAAAAAAATTTAATTGACATTAAATGTGAAATTTTCTACCAATCAATTCTCCAAGGTAGAAAGTAATAATGGTGAGTATTCATTGTTATGAGTACATTCAAGTCAATGAAATGTTTCTGTGAATGCAAACTTGAAGGGGGGGGGCAGAGAAAGAAAGTTCCACAAAAGCTACTCCTGAAGCAGAAAATTTACATCTAATTTTGGGCTCCTTTCCAATTCATTTTGCTAACAAAATGCTATTTATATAGACTGAATAATATAATGTTTGTGTAAATATGATAGAAAACTGATCATCTTTATTACTAATTCATGAAATATTAGAGAAAATATCCACCTAAATAACTATTGAAATATTTGTGGCAATCTAATATTATACAAGCAATTTTAAAGGAAGTTTTTGATTATAAATAACTGGATCCCCAGAATAGCAAGAATAACATGTATCAGAGGTCACTGCAACAACAAATACCCAGGAAGAAAATTAAATACAACCAAGCATCTGCCCACACAATTTGCCACCTGCCAATCTCTAGAAGAAAGTTTCTCCCACATATTCTTGTAAAACAGGTTGGCTGTAACTTACTTTTCTATAATGTATCAGGTTTAGACCTCAAAGTGTAGAACCTGGCACTTTTTAAATCCTCATAACATAGACCTGGGAAAACAACCTCAACAAATACAAAGTTTAAGGTGTGTGTCTGTGTGTGTCTGTGTGTGTGTGTGTGTGTGTGTTCAAATGTCACAGCAAAGACTGTGACAAATTGTGTTTTCACATGTGTCTTCTCACTTCATCAAACAACCTACTGAATATTTTTTACTTCTCTTTTTCAGCAACGATTTTTTGTTATACTGTTTTTATCCAGTTGTTTTGACCAGGAAAAGCCAACTTTGATTTATATGTCACCCTTTTTGGTATTACAATTCAGCACCTAAGGAGACTTAGGTCAGGCATTTACTATTTGTTAGTTAATGATGAACATGGTGGCACTGACCTGGAACTGGAGCCAGTTAAGGGTGGATACAGTGGAGTGAGGAATTCTTCCCAAAGGATGAAAGAATGCAACACAGAGGAAGGAGAATAATTTTGCTGGCTCATCATGCTTCTCAGGATGTCCCAGCTCTGTAGGAGCACAGGCTGTGGCCCCATTGCTCACTGAAGGCTAGACTGATTAGAGGTCAGACATCAGGAACAGCCAACTTTAGACAAAATATCTGGCTTGAATAAAATCTGACAGTAGCTTTCTGCAGGGACTTTTCAATGTGTCCTCAGTGTTAAGTTATTCTGAAGTCAAATGATATTCACTATAGATTTCATTGTGAGCAGAACAGCCTGGATTACAGTAAAGACAGATCAGCTCTCTCATGAATAAGTGAGTGTAAGGTACATTGGGGAAAGCAAAAGTATTTTGATTTTCTCCTCTCTCTCTCTCTCTCTCTCTCTCTCTCCTCCCTCCCTCCATCCCTCCCTCTTTCTGATTTACTGTAATGTTATTAACATGTTAGGCAATTTGCAACAGCTATGTATCCAGGAAGAAGAAATCCAAGAAAAGCTCATTGCGAATTATAGCAGGGCATGAATGAAAGAGAGAGAGAGAGAGAGAGAGAAAGAAAGAGAGAGAGGTTGAACTGTAATGTTGATACATGATTGAGGAAAATAAACCAATAAAACTCCTAGTCAAGTAGGATCCTAGACTTTGAGTTTGATGGATCATTCTGTAGAGGTGAATCTGAGACTCCAGAAGGTTGAGTGATTTTATCCATAGGGCAGCAAGTGGCTTTCTTTCCTTTTGTGCTTTTCATTTTTTTTGTCAGTTCTCAATGAAAAGCATGCCTGTGTTAAAGCTTAGAGTTTCATCTGATATCTATTTGGAGATTTTCTAAGATATGTTTTTGTCATTATGAAAAAGAGTATTCATGATAAAAACTGCAATAGTCCTCCCAAAATTTTCTTAACATATTGGAAAAATAATATCACATGGAAATAGAATTTGTTCCTAACTAAATTCTCAAATAGATCAAAACATTTCAAGGATATCTAGTAAAAAAAAACTGGAGAAAGACATTAATGATGATAATCTTTTGAAGTTTATATTTTCAATATTATATTTACAAATGAAGATGTGTTAAGCCTTGCCAGTTAAAACACTGAACTATGTAGATACCCTTGATAACACATTAATTACTAATGTGTGCATAAAGCCCAAAATGAATACTGTAATTTCCATTGTAAATTTTTTACATTTGCTTCTACAAGTGAAAACTAACTAATACACAATAAACAAAAGATCAGTTGAAATTAAATAACAAATATCCAGGGAATGAATTGAGGAAAAATCATCAAAAGTCACAAATTCAATTAAATGATAAATCAAAGATAGAAAAGCCAATAAAAGTGTTAACAATGTAAAATATTATTTCTTATTATATTAGTTTTCTTTACTATAATGAAGTACCTGAAGTTAGGTACTGTAGAAAGAAGATGTATATTTAGTTCGCATTTTTAAAATTTAAAGTTCAAGATCAGGCAAACCTATTCATTGAACTCGTTAATAGCATCATACAGAGAATAAGCAAATGGCAAGACAGAAAGCCAGAGGCTAAAGAGGGGATTTTTTTTTGTAACAACATATTCTCATAAGTTCTATGGATCCATAATAACTAGCTGGTTTTCATGCAGGCAGCACTTCCAGTGGCTGCCCATACCCCTTCCACTAGGCTCCCACCACAGTTTCCTCTATCTTTCACATTGCACAATGAATATCAACAGTCCAGGAACCCTTAGAGAACACACTTAAACCATTGCACAGATACACATTCATGTTTTTAGAGAAAATGATTCCTAATGCCACTGAGAATAATGTGAAAGCAAAGGGGAAATCGAAATATCTATTTAAATCTTGAACAGTGATAGATACTATGCATCCAAGCTTGCAATGGATATGTACATAAGCATCTTCACACTGATATCTATGTTCCCAGTGACTTTAACAACTGCAAACTGTTCTTCCAATTGTGTTGAGATTACAATGCTGAAACAAGACTCAGGAAGTTCGCAGAAACTACAATACCCATGAGCCTTCTTATCTGGTCTTATGAGCAAAAACCAGATGACATGCAAGAGGAGATTCTTTAGTGGAGTGGCACATAAGTGATACAAGAAACTCCAGAGATGCAACTTTTGTGGTGATTGCTCTGTTTGTAGTCAGGTTTACAGATTAAACCGTGTTTCTTCCTCTAAGTAACTTCTGTAAGGAAAACAAATAAACTAACTAATTCACCATGCCAACTTAATATTTATTTGGTCTACAGCCAATGCTCAATCTGGGGTAAACAGTTGTTTGTACATACCCTCACAGGAAATGCCACAAAACAGAGAATTTCAGGATGTGGCTTCAAACTTACTCATTACGATGCGCAGAAGCCTGTTTCTTCCATAAAAGTCCAATTTGTTGATATCAAACAACTTCCAAGTCTTTTCACTAGTACTTCTATCATGAAAATTTGTGTTACAGAAATTATATATTCCTCTAATCGTTAGATTAGCCCATCCTGCAGCAGATAGAAACAAATACAAAGACCCACAGCCAGACATTTCACAGAGAAAGAGAGGCGTTGGAATACTCAACTCTAAATGGAATGTCTCCATCAAATTCCTCCTCTTAGAGCTCAGGGAACCCTGAAGGAGAAAAAGAAGCAGAAAGTATATAAGAACCAGAGGGGATGGAGAACATCAGGAAAATAAGGTCCTCTAAATCAACTGAGCAAAACTCACTCAGATGAACATGGTACATAGACATGCATACAGGCAAAACAGCCACTTATGTAAATTAATGAATAAATAAGTATTTTTAAAATGTGGAAAAGAGAATATAATGCTACTAACAATTATTTAATGAATTATTTTTAAATAAATAAACTTTTTTTAAAACACAAACTATGTACTATTATTACTGTAAATAAAAAAGTCAAGTTTATGTTATTTGCATGAACTCATACAACTAGGAAGGTGTATGCTTAAGAGCTGGATTTATTTTTCTGGCAACAGAATAAGCTCTTTTCCAACTATAATAATGTAATAACCTCATATACTTAAATGCCTAGATAACACACCATTTCCTGAGTGTATAATGGTAAATCAATACCTAGAAGACTTAAAACATCACTTTAAAAATGTGTAAAACTCTGGCTCGGAAACAAAGACTAGAGACATTGTCCATGTTCACTGATTAGACATGCAAAAGAAGCTCATTTGAAAATATTTCAGTATATCACTTCTACCTGTGGTCTCCTGTATGAACAGCATTTTATAAGAGAAACGGCACTTGGCACAGGTCAGTCTTTTTCAGTAAGAGTCTTCACCTATGAGGCACCTCGATAAAAGACTAGAACAATAGGAGTAGGAGCAATATCTCCAATACAAAGATCAATATTTATGGAAAAACATTTGAATAGTACATGAAATTATTAGAGAACAATATTTACAACCCTATAAATCTTAAAAATTTGCCTCTAATATTCAAATTAATACATAATTAATAACAGAATTTAGAGTTTAATCAAAGTGTAGCAGAAAAGACTATATCCACTCTACCTCCACAATTAAGGGAGTATTTTTAAAGAATTTTGCCTTTGTCTACACAGCTACCCTCACTGGGAAGGCAATTACTTTGGTTCTGGATCTGATACATGTCACTCATTTTAATGATTCTCACTTAATTGTCTTAGAAAATAAATAAGATTTTAAACTTGAAACTAATATCTGGCAAGGTTTCCTCAAAATGTGTTCCTCAGAATGTTAATTTTACATCTTAGCAAAAGACAGTGCTGTGTGTGTGTATATCGTGCACAAAGACAGAAAGTAAATACATAATAAACAGCTCTGACCTGAAAGCAAAAGATCTTATTTTTAAAACTAAGCTAATTTCTCGGTAAACACTGAGCACATCTGCCTTGTGCCTTCCATCACAGATGCCAATCATCCAGGAGCTTCTCTCTTATCTCCAAACCTCCCAGCTTACAGCCTTTAAATCCTTCTCAGGCTCAAATTCTTTAAAATGGTTTTCCAAAGGCATTGACAAGAGAAAGAGAAGCCGTGAGAATTGCAGAAGGATAGAGAAAAGATAAAAGCTACAGAGTACAGCCTAGAAGCTGTAAGCTACAGCTTGAGGACTTTAGGAACAGAGTGAGGACCACAGCATGATTATGCACAGCTTCATACAGAACAAGACTCTGTGCACGCTTATGGCTTCCTTTCATTATGCGATTCTGATATATCTGTGCAGTGTTATAATTTGGGTTTTGGTATCAATAATTCTAAAATGATTGACTATTCATGTTTGGTGAACATGGAAGTGTTGCTTTGAACTGGGAAAAAAAAGAGTAATGGTTAACCAAATTCAAAATAAGTTCAACTCAGACACACCCTTACCTCCTTACCACGAATGCTGATTAAGACTCATTGCTTTTATTTCCTCTTTCCTCAGAGATAATTTGAATATTCCAATTGAGTTAAAAACTTTTCTTGGATTTGTCAATAAGTCATTTCAAATCTTTTTCATAAGAGAGCAGAATATAGACATGGAAATAGATTGGTAATTAGCTGGTGATTTATCTGTACAGGCTGCCTTATTGATGGTAGATATAAAAGTCACTTTGTTTCAAGCCTGACCTAATAGCTCCAAAAGAGGCTTGTAATTAGTACAGTAGGTGTGTGGGAAATTAACTGAATAAAATTAGAAATAGATGTAGTCAGATGTTTTCACTAGCTCTGATGAAGATTTTTCTGATGATCTATTTAATCAGTTGTAATGATCAGGATTTGACAACAGAAAGAGTATTTAAAAAAATGCAATCCCTGCCCTTATTTCTCCTGAACAGTCATGTGGGACACTAAGAAAATACATGCATACTTTCTCAGCATATGCTATAAATGACTAAGAATCTCTCATGATTTTCTCCCACGCTGACATTATTAGGTATCAGAGTGCTTCATTTCAGTATTTCACCTAAGTTGGCATTTGATTTTAAGATTTTGATAGTTGATTACATTATGTGGCGAAGCATTGTATTTCCCACAAATCATTTTATTCTAAATGATCTTTGCAGTATATTTGAAACAACCTCTCAAGTATACTTTTCAGGGGAATTCCCATCATTGTAGAGTATATATTTCTAATGCATAGTTTGTTAAATAGCAAAATTAATCAGTTCTGATTGAAATGTTTCACAGAGTCAATTCCCACATTTACTCTTATAAATCATAAATTAAATAGTTCCAATTTTAAAATATGATCTAAAAACTCTGCTTCCTTATAAAATTTAATGCTACCTTAACTTTAATCATAAATAATAGATTGAGGGTGCAACTTTCATCTCAGTCACTTACAGAGAATAACTAAAGGTAATTCAAAAGACACTAAATACTATATTTTACCTAGCAGTCTGAGAATATAGATTACTCCTTAATGTAAGAGACCAAGTTTTAGCAATTACACTAATAGTATAAATATTATGACACTTAAAAATTTATAGTTTAACTATTCTTGAGATTGTTGTAAAATGGTTTGATAAATTACAAAATAGCCACCAGAGATCAATTTAGGCTGAAACTCTTCTGAAAAACACTCAAATTTCATTAAAATATGCATTAATAATATGTATATTTATTTACTTAATCCATCTTAATAGCTGTAAAGTGTGTGTGCTATGACAAACTCTATCAAAATATTAAATATCACGTTTTAGTGTGATAGAAAAGCACTAGTTTTCTGTGTGGAAATACAAATTTGTTAATTATAAGGATTTTTTCTGATTTTTATTAACTAACTTAATCATTAAATAATAGGTTTTGTTATTGCTTTTTCATATGTGTATTTCATTATAATTTTTCATATTTGTAATGGAAACAAATAAATTGTTTTGGAATAATCATAAGAGGTAGAAGTTATCATTGTCACTGTACATCATATACATGGCTCACAATCTGTAAAACTGATAGCAAATATATACTCTTATTAGTTTACATTTTTATGAGAGCTAAGTGCTAAATCATCTTTCACATTTTATTTTGAATTTGAAACTCCATTTTCATGAACTCCAAAGTCTTATGCCATGTACCTAGTGTAACAAAGGAACACTCGCTGTTAGTCTTTTACAGTAGTATGTGTTTCTGTGTCTATACCTGCACAGCATGTTGCCTGGTTACAGAAGTGGCATTTATGACCACAGATTTTCACTATTGGATAATCTAATCTGCAATGTGATATGTGAAATTTACCATTAGACAAAGTGTTCAGGCTATCCTTCATAAAGTCACCAAGCGGTATCAACCTGGGGGGGTGGGAGGGAAAAGCAGCGACTATGCATGAGCATGATGTGGGAGAGGGGCACCGTCAACCGCAACCATTAGCAGCTTGTGCAGACCTCTGAAGGAATCATTTAAAAATAGTAATATTTATCATGTGCAGACAGAGTATAAGCCATTCCTTAGATTTGCGACAGTATTAAAGGGATTTCATTCACTGTTAGGAAACAAAAGTGAGGAATAAAGGCCCTGCTATACCCCACCTTTCCTCCAATTAAAATTTAAGAATTTATTGTTTTATCAAATGGAATACAGAATCATGTTCCAAATAATGACGGTTACTTCAAACTGGGCTCTAATTTTGCAATGTAAAATTGAATATTGCATTCACCCTGTCAAGATTTCTGTCATCTCTGTAACAGATTATGAAAGATAAATATGCCATGAGAAGTTATAAATCTGGGGTAAATACTTCCCCAACATGGTCAGAGAAAGTTTTGTCCTGTTAACAAATTGATTTTGGACTTCTGACCTCTAGAAATATTAGACAATAAACTTTTATAGTTCTAAGCAAAATGGTGTGGGGGAGATATTTATGCCAAATTTAGAAAAGTCATTTTAAAATAAGCATTTTTCAAATATCTCATTGTTTTCATACCTTATAAAATAGTTTACTTTCCGCTTATCTGTGATATCTTTTGTTTGCCATTTGCCTGAATATTTTTATTGCTATTCTTTTTGAAGCATCCCATGCTTACATGTGCTTCTATGTTCTCAAATAACTATCTCCAAAACAATAATAGAGCTAGGGACTATTGCAAGAAGTTTTCAGATGGGAAAAACTCAGAGTCTTTAAGAATGGACACCTATGGGCAATTGACATTTAGACTGTTGCCAGAACCCAAGTTGCTGGGGATTCCAACCACATCCCAAGGCTGAACAGTCATAAAAACGTGAGTATCTTTTTATATATAATTAATCATTTCTCTCCACCTTAGCATTATCCTCACTGTGTAAAGAACCAGAGTATTGAGAGGAGGTAGTCACTCTTCCCCTGGATCAAACACAGATAACCTAACTAATCTGTCTCTTTTGAATAAAGAAAAGCATTCTCATTTTTACAACACTGAGAATAATTACTGTTTTTGCTTCCAGAATTGTTTAGTTGGAAATCAGTCCTAGAAGCAAATTTAGGCTGGCATATCTTCTCTAATCCCATTAAATAAAGGAAATGTCAAGGAGAGTAAGAGTTTCTGAGAACCTGTGGAATGAAGAAAAATTCTTTGCTTCCATTACACAACAGACACGATCTTAGAATGTGTATGCAAGGTAGAAAATGACAAGATAGAAAAAAATGAGATTTTTAATATAATTACAATTGTAAATCAACAGTATAGAAAGCAATCATTCTGGGGAACCAAGTTAATCAACAGAATTTATATAAAGATGAAAACATCCTATTCCAGAGTATGTAGAATGAAGAGGACTTAACTGGCCATTCCTATTTATAAATGAGCACCATTGACTGCACACTGAGTTTAACCACTCACACTCAAGTAAACTTCCGACCTCTTGAAGACAAAATAATTGTTATGTGTTGGTTTTAGCCTACATATGTTAATTTGTTACAAATATTTTTAGCAAACCAATACTCAAGTTTAAAACATCCAGAAAAAAATGTACTAATGTCGAATGTCTTTTTTCTCATTTTCTACATCTACTTATTGAGTAAAATCTAACTTTGCTAAAGTTATTCTTTCCCTTTAGTCTTCCAAATAGCTGAAGGAACAATACGTATGGAGAAAATAACCTACCTTCCCTTTTGAATAACAGATACCACCATTAACCATATTACTACCTTATTTATGAAGTGTTATAACAGTACTTATACTGAATCAAAACAGGATATTGAAGTATTATATCCGTCCTCTGATGGACATGTTCTTCATCTTTTCCATGGCTTAGTTACATGTGGATAACAATGGGAAAGAGAATGAGAATAACACTTCTTTTTCCATAACAGCTATTCTACATCTTTAGACATTATCTGCTATTGCTGCAGTACATAGTGAGAGAGAGGGCAGGCTGACTCTACAATCAATAAATGAGACTACTCTGACTTATCTAAATTGATCAATTTTCTATGACTATATTTGATATATTTTATGTATACAAATTTGCATATTATACATATGGATGGAGAAGTCTGGGAAGATAACAAAATGTATAGATTATATACATATATGTATATGTCATATATGGCTGTGATCTAAAAAGAGAAAAATGCTTGATACTATTAAGCTTTACCTTATACACAAGTATGATTTAATTTCTCTAGAACTTACTTATTATACATCAGTGGTATGATATTATTATATATTGTTTTACCTCTATATTTTAAGGCTGTAGAAGAACCAGAAAATGCCAGTTAAATAAAGATATAAAACTGAACATTGAAGGTATGTGAATACCAAAATAAGTATAAACAACTATAATAAATATAAAGTGAGATAAATTTCATAGGAATGGGGAAACTATAAGCAATGTAAATTTCCAAAGAAATGAAACATACTTCTTCCGTTACAAAGTCAGAATTTTAGGAAGAAAATAAACAAAAGGGCCCTCATTTCATATGTGAAGAAAATAAGGATTAAGAGGCCAAATACACTACCCAGGTAAGAGATCTACAAAGCCCAGGTCTGAAACTGTATTCTAGTTGTTTCAAATCAAGCCAAGTTAATTTGTTAATGCTCTTGAGAACACAAGTGATGTCTGAGTTCTTCCTGGGAAATGTTGCTTGCAATGTTCTATATGCATGGGTGATGACTTAGATATTGAGAAATTCTGAATTATAAATAAAAATATACAACAAATATGCAACAATATAAACATTCTTAGTAAGAATGGAATGATATATAAATAATTTTCAAATTAAGCATATACATTAAAAAGAAAACACATTTTCTAGGTTACAATAGCATATGCAAGTAAATTGCAGCATAGTTTTTTCCATTAGATAGAAAAATAAAAGTATTTTTTTCAATGTCCTATACCACTTGTTCGTAAGTTTAACTATTAAGACTTTTCTCTTAGGGATAAATCATAATTATGACTGGGTTACTATTTGGTATATTCAGAATATCTTCTCAGATATTGTTTACTAAGTATTCTAGATAGACAAACACTTTCCCAGTGTAGGCTGTTTATAGTAGATTCTATTCTTGGCTAGTTTACTCAATGTTTATATTTTTTTCTAATGATTTGAACAATTATAGAGATTACAAACCTCATTTTCAACAAGGTTTCTTGCTTTTAAATCAGAAAGATATAGAACTTCTAACCAAGATTTACTTTCAAGCTATAATAATGACAATACATTTAGCAGGATGTCCCCAAAGAGGGTTGCTTTCATGGTAATGTAAACTCCATCTATGGTGTTCATGAAAAGGCCAAAGGACATCTAAGGAATTCTTTCACCATGCATTTTCTAGTGTCTAAACTCAGACTATCCAGCTTGGCAGCAAGCACTCTTAATTGCTGCGCCATTTGGCTGGCACACTTTTTGAGGGGGGGATGCAAGCTGGCTCCATTTTGTAAACACATGTATTCTAATCACAGAAAAAAAATTCTTTATTGTGAGTCTAGCCTTTAATGAATGAACTATCTTTTCAGCCAAGACAAAAAAATTTCTTAATGAATCGCTCATATTGTCTCACACATCTTAGAGATCACTGTCCTCTCTAACATCATCCTGTATATTTCAACCAACTCAACTCACTGCTTAAAAATTCCCCTGCCCTTTGAGTATTTAGTTAGAACATGGTTCTGAAGCTCTCCTACTGTGGTGAGACAGAAGTATAGGGAGTGAGGGCTAGGGTCCTTGTTGGAAAGAAGACACTGTTCTCCCCTTGCTAGAACAGGAAATAGCCCTTTTGGAAACAACAGCTCTGGTTTAACAAAGGAGTTCCAGCCAAAATGAAAAAAAAGCTGGCTCATACCTACCCCTAAACTCCTGAATCATGCATGATCAGCAATCAACTAGATTGAGGAGAAGAGGAGAAAAGAACATCATTAGGCAGTTGTAGAGTATGTATCTAGAAAGCAGTGGTGCTGTGAGGTACCTAACAGAGAAGAACACTTGGATACAAGTTCAATCTGACAGAAAGTCTTTTATTAGCAGGCCAACAACTACATTTGGTGTTTGAGACCTGAGTAGGATTCTAAGCCTTTCTCAGGATGTATGTTTAAGCATTAAAAAAAATCCAGGGTAAACACATCTCAATTAGAAAGAACAATTCACAGAAGTAGAACTACAGAAGACAAAAAGCAAGGAATGTATTTAGGGACTTTCTAAGAACTATGGATTTGATGGATTAGGTTGTCATTCTCATTTGGCCAGGTGCTGTTGCCTATATGCTGAGTTCCAAGGCCTGAATAGTACTTCTACCTTGATGTCAATTATGCTAAGGTCTGGGGGCCTGTTACATTGGTTCCAGAAAGGCCTGTGGTCTGGCCAACAATCCTGTCCTTCCTAAAGGTCAGAAATGACAGAAGAGATTCCTACTTCCTTGTTCCTCTCTTCTAAAGGAGCATTCTTTCCTGGAAGTAATATGGGAGAATGTGACTAAAATTAAGAAACAGAATGTGGATGCCTCAGGGAAGGGCAGACTGGACTGATGACTGCCTCAAGTTTCATCCAACTGAAGCCATCAATCCTATAGAAAGCCTGAGACAGTAGCTCAATGGCACCTCATTTGCTGGGACTAGCTTTTGCTGTCAGAAGCTTACCTTTCTTTCTGTCTTTTAATTTCTCCTTATGAATTTATAAATTCTGTCCTAAGCTCTCTGCTCCATCTGTGAAATTAATTCTCTAAATCTAGAGACAAACAACTAGAAAGTCATTATTTTAGAGTGACTTTGTAAACAGGCCCCTAGACCTTAGCACAATTGACTCCATAATGGAAGTACCATTCAGTCCATAAAACTCAGCATGTACACAATACCACCTGTCAAAACAAAAACAAAGACCTAATCCATCAAAGTCTATACTTCTGGGAAAGTATCTAAATGTACTAATTTTGTGTTTTGGCTTCTGTAGGTCTGCTTCTGGCTAACTGTTCTTGCTAACTGAAGAATGTCAACCCAGTATTGGTTGTGTGTTTAAAATGGATTTTGTGCTTAAAATCTCACTGAGATTTTAAGAGTCAGGACCTTGAAAATGGAACCCTGAAAACCCAGTGTAACTGGGCTAATAGGAATTTCCATTAGCTTAAACCTGTGTCTGAGTAGTCTTCTCTTGTGGCTGTCCCACAACAACTTGTTGACATAAGTACATTGTCTGACATCTTAGCTCTCAGTGTCGTGCACACAAATGTCCAAACTCCTCAGTGGCTCTCACTGACACTTCATTTTTCCCTTAGAAGGACTAAGGATGACTGAGGAAACCATAAGAACCCTGAACAGCCTGGTTTTTACCTCTTGAAAGGCAATCTATACCTGTGGATGTCAAGGCCAATCCTGCAAACAACACAAAAAATGCTCCTGACAAAATTGTTCAGTCGAAACTGTTCTTAGTCCTATTCCCAACTCAGACGTCCTTCATTTTCAATAAACTCCTTTCACCTTATTTGCCCCCTCCACTGTCAGCAACTCAATCCTAAGAAAACAAACCAGAAGGCCAAGGAACTAGGTTCCTCAATAACTACTGATCGAATCAATAGCTAGCATTGAATGTGATCTCCTTCTCTGGGTTCAGTTTTACTGTGGTAATACCTATCATTTCCTTCTAATGTGTTGAATTTGAATTTTGTGAACAACATTTTTAGCAGGATTAGCAAAATCCTTTTCTCTTTATGATTAAAATACACCCCAGGGGAGACATGAATTAAAGAAATTTCTCACAGTTTAATAGAACAATTGAGTGATTTATTTTACAGAGGAATACCTCAAGGCCATCAATGAGCAAACTTCCCAATCCACTACTGTAAATTCAGACCTGCATGAAGAGACAACCCATACTCACACCAGCCGGGAAAAGCTGTGAGCTAAAAAACCAAAGGCCGATTAATATTTTGGAATTAGCCCTGGATTTAAAGAATTTGAACACCCTAATCTGTAATCCAAATGTTCTGGAGGCTCAGACAAAATGATCAGGAGTCAGAGCAAAATCTGGGGTGACAGAGCATGTTCCACATCTGCCCGGACTACTTATGGAGATAATTTCATATGATCATAAATGATAAATCATCATATTTATACTTATTTTAGTGTGATATATTCTCATTGCAGTGATCTATTCTATGCTTATAGTGCCAGCACTTGAGACTGAGACCAGAGGATCGTAAGGTCCAAAGAAGATTGGACAACAAAACAAGGTCTTGTCTTAGGAAAGCATAAAGTAAAGCAAAACAGAAAAACAAATCAATTGAAAAAAATTATAAAGAAATGTCTGGGGAAGAATTAGATGATTCATCTTCAGGATGCCTTACTCTTTCGTTTGTTTATTTATTTAAAAGACATTTAGATGAAGTAAACTTCCAGTATTAATTGATGAATTGTTTTGGGTATTCACCAAAGAAGACTGCCTAGACATGGGTTTATGCCATTAGAAAGCTTTTGTCTAATTTAATCCAAGGTTCTAGTCCTAGAACCCTGGAATATTTTGGTCTCCATACAAACTAAAATGTTTAAGCATCAGCGTCTGTACAATCTAGAACATTTAAGCCTCTGAGGCTTACTGCTGACTGAGCCACTCTAACTAGCTCCTTCTGAACTCAGAGCTGTACTGACTCAACTGATTCTTCTGGTTCAACTCAACTCACTTATTGTTCTGGCACCAAACTGACTGGTTCAAACTGACCTTCTGATCCAGCTGACTGTTTCTGATCAAACTCTTCTGACTCTGGAAAACTCTGGTTGACTCCCGTAACTTCTTTGACTAAACTGCTCTGCTCAGATTCAAACTGATTCATGCTTTCCCTCTTTGACACTGACTTCTGCTAAGCTGCTTCTGTGTCTCTGCCTCAGATCCTCTCTTCACTTCCATGTCTTGTTCTTCTCTGAGCTCCTACTATCCCATACTGCCTCAGCCCTTCTGCTTCTTTGCCTTTTCCTCAGTCAGACTGCTTCATTGTCTCTGTGTCTTGTCATCTGTCTGCCTACTCCAGACTGCTTGCTTCCAACTACCTGCATCATACTGCCTCTCTCTGAGCTGAGAGTTGTGAGAGTTGGGCACTTCCTCACTCTGCTAACTCTTCCTCTGATTTGTTGTGGGACCTCTGGGGCTAAAGGGCAGCTGAAGCAGCTAAAAAGCACCTCATACCAGCCAGGTGGGCTAGTAGGATGCTTTGCAAGCTCCTTCTCTTTTAGCCCTGGAAAGATCCTAGCTAAATATTATAAGTTGCCTGCTTCTCAGAAGCAAGAGGAACATGCTTGTCTCTACTGCACCTGGATCCATTCATTGACTAGATGCCTTTCTCTCCCGCCTCTGGTGCCCGCCCTGCCCCATGCTAATGGGACTTCCCCACCCAGAGTACCTGGACCCCGCCTCCTCTGGGGAAAGAGATATAAACAGGGAAAAGCCTGCCAATAAACAAGATCTGCTTCCAGCAGAAACGACTCCTGAGGCTTCCTTTCGCATCTCGTCTGATTATCAGGCCACGGTGATCAGAACCCATGAGGAAATTCCCCGAGACCTACACACGGTCTAACTTTCTGCCCCTGGCCAGGGTAGGAAATGGAGCTGAGATTTCCTCGGCTACGGGCTGGGGCGATGGTGTCCTGTGTGGCAGGACCGGGGAAATCGACAATTTGTCACTCTGCCTGCCCTTCACTCTGTCTCATCTCAAATGTCACCTCCATCTGACACTGACTATTCTGAGTGCTGCTTCCTATCTCCCCAGTGCTTGTATTAAAGGCTAGCACCACCATTGCCTTCTGAATACTGGGATGAAATGTGTATGCTACCACTGCTTTTTGAATACTAGGATTAAAGGTGTGTATCAACATTCTTTCTACCCTAGAGCATCCATGCTGTTGGATTAAAAGATTAAACATTCCTCTACAGTGAAAGTAAAAAATGATCTGTAATTATAGAGCAAGGTGAGTTGATGGTAGGGAAGGGAGCATTCAGGAGAATTAGGAAACCATCATTGTTATGATTGAGATTCTGATGGCTGAGTTTCCATTATTTTCCAAATATCAACATTTTTTTATTATCTTTTTAGCTCTTAAAATATATTTTATTTTATTTTACTTTTATTTCCAGGTTCTTCAAATGTTAAAAAGTTTGTGAACTAAGACCTTTCCAGAATTTTTCTGCTGAAAACCATTTAAACTGAACTATTTTATCAAATCAAATATAGTCATGTGTCTATTCTCCCACTTGATTTCATTGCTGAGGAAGTAGACAAACAGTATCTTGTATGAAAACGACATGCTGATCAAATAGAAAGGATGGCTAGTCATAGTGAAATCATAGCAAATGTCACACTTTATTTTATTTTAAATGTCCCTTGCCTCTATTAAAATATTAGATCTTTTCATAAAACTACTTGTTTCATAAAATTATACTAAACATTTAATAAGAGTTTTCCCTACCTTTCTCTCCCTCTCTCCCTCTCTCTCTTCCCCCCCCCCTCTCTCTCTCTCTCTCTCTCTCTCTCTATATATATATATATATATATATATATATATATATAATATAATTTCAAGTTGTACTGGATATTTTAAAACAATATGTAACTACTCTAAATATCTTCTAAAAATACAGGTTGTAAAGGTTAATTCCTTTCTGTTTAGTCAATACCCAGTGCTACTTCTACATGAAAAATAGCTGTGCATTATTACAGCCAAATACTGAAGCATGGAAAGCTTAATGTCTAAGAATGAGTGGGTCATCATAGTGGTTAATCTTGATTGTCAACTTGACTCCATCTAAAATCAACTAAAACCCAAGCACTTGGGCACACTTGTGAGGAATATTCTTGATCAAGTCATTTGAGGTCATAAAGATCCACTCTGAATCTGAATAACTGAGGTGAAATACCCACCTTAAATCTGGGCTACATCTTCTGGTGTACAACAATAGACAGAATAATGTGGACAAGAAAAAAGCCCAAGAGGCCTCAACCCCACATGAAGAACAACGAGCAGCTAGGTGATGTTGCATAGAGAAATAGTTTTCTCCAAGGAAGAACACATCATTCGGTTAGCTAATACCAAATGGTCACCCTGAAACTTTACAAGCATGTAACAATTGACTGAATAGGCTGTATTTAGGTATTTAGAAATGTGTGTGTGTGTGTGTGTGTGTGTGTGTGTGTGTGTGTGCGTGTAACAAGCAATGACAAAAAACATCATGAGTTTGAAAGAAAGCAAGGAGTGGTACATGGGAGGGGTCTGAGGAAGGAAAGCAAGGAGAAAATAATGTATTTACATTATAATCTCAAAAATTCAAAAATAAGACTTTTAAAATTGGGGACATAAAAAAAGTAAGTTTTTTGCTTTTTGCCTAATCACCCTCATTCTCACTGGCAAGTTCACCTGTACTGCTTCTGAGACATTATTTCCCTGGTATTAGAACATACTTGTTTGGAGTTTCAACATAGACTAATGAACACATAAGACACACAGCTCTGTGGAGTGAATGACTATTAGACTCTTGTCCTTTCTATCAAGAGAAAGTCATTGTTGGGATAGCCCAACTATGGCCTATAAACTATGCTAATAAATGCTGTATCCATTCTATCATTTCTGTTTCTCTAGAGAACCATGACTAACACACAACTCCATTGTTGAGAGAAGAGATTGTGTCATTCTGGTGGAAAAGCATGTCAGGGTAAACAGTCCTACCTAGAAGCAGAGAAAAAAATTCAAACAATAGATAGGGATGGCAGATTCTTGTAGTGCCTAATCCCAACAACCTAAAAGCATCCTCTTAAGCTCCATATCTTAAAAATCTTACTGTCACAGAACAGTGTCACTCGAGGAACAAGCCTTAAACAAGGGTGCATTAGATGGACATTCAACCACAAAACTACAGCAATGACTTTCTCTAATCCAGAAATCATCGATTATCCTCAGTTAGGAGCATGGTCTCAAGCTTCTCTTCCATGCAAAATGTTGACTGGCTTGATATTGTGCAGGTCTCATGATGGAATCTACATTGCTTTGAGTTCATGAGTGTCAGAATCTTATCATGTCCAGATGATGCTGTTTACCTCCAGTCCCTCCGACCCCTGTCTCTTATTATCTTCCCACTGAGAATGTGAGATTTATGATTGTCACTCTCTTTTATGACCAATTTCAAAGCAATGACTCTGAGATACCTAGAGTCATATTCTTGTCTTGTAAAATTAACCAAAAAAGTTTTTAAAATTTTAAATCTTGAAGGAGAATAATTCAAAGGCTTTCTAAAGTAATATTCTAAGAAAGGTCAAAGCCCTAAAGTTAGCAGGAATCTTGAGGAAACGTAGCCAAGTGCAGTGAATATAAGGACATTATGGACAGTGATGTTGCTTTAGAAGAAAATCTATTGTAGAAGAAAATATTTTGCTTTATGACTCATCCCAAATGACTTTTAAACAATCTCAGCTTTATTTACATCTAACAATGTGGACTTTCTAAGATATCCACTTCTATTTTGTCTGTGCATACAAACCATTGTTTCATCTGGTCATAACATATAACAATGTTTAAGTAAAAGTATTCTCTTAAAAAGCAATAGCCTCTACTATGGCCATCTGGAACATCAAATACTTTGACTGAAGAGCACTGGATGCCCTTAGAAGCAGTCAGTCAGGGCTCTCTTAATTTTTCCCAATTGCTTTCTCAGTCTTCATTCACACCTGAAGCAAGTTATAGAAACTAATAAAAACTAAAATACATCCTTCTTGAGGAAGATCGTAGGTACGAAAGTTCCTTCCCTTCTGGGCAGACATAAAACCAATACTGCTATTCAATGCCCAGCTGAACTACCTCTGGATGTGAGAACTGTTCATAATGAAATTCTCTGACCTGCCCTTGTCTAATAGTATGCCATATACCCCTGATACAGAGAAAATCTAGTTTAACCCTAGAGGAAAATATGCTACAATAGAGAGCTGAAAAAGAATCAAAAAGATGGTCTTTGACAAGTCTCTACATTCAGGTTATTACTGTTAGATCACACCTTTGTTGTCCAGTCACCATCAATACAGCTTTTCTTACCCCATCAATATGAAGCATAAAATATATATCTTCCTCTCCTATTTCTCAGTGATTGTTCTAAAAGATTGTGTACCATATAAAACCATGAGTAATTTTCTTTTTTTCTTGATAAGATCTCTTTTTTTCAATGTGTCATCCCTTATAATAAGGAATGCATCACCACTTGAAAGTCCTGAACATAACAGAAACATTCACATTATTACCTCATAGATTAGAAAAGCTAAGAGTGAGTATGTCTATTCCCTTCTTCAGGACCCACATCTTAGATAGAAGAGGCTGCATCTGTCTGTGACTTACTTCTCTTCATATGAAATACACCCCGGTGTGGAATATTGTTTCAATGAGTCACATGCTATGTGTTGGATTATGTACATGATGTTGTGTGTAAGAAGAGGTCACACACAATGCTATATCCTTTTATTAGACAATGAACAAATCACTTGCCCCAGATACAACCACAACATACAGAAAATAGGATGAGTCAACTATGTTCTTTCTGAATATACTTTACTTGGATTTTTCAAGAAAGGTGAAAATGGTAAGTGCAGGTATAATTCCTTTCCTGTACCAATTTATTTTAGGGTACTGTGTTGCTTTTAAAGACTTGTAATCACTTACTTTAAAGTACCATTAAGTGTGCATTACATTCCATGAGAATACACTTAGAAGCCTGACTAAGCGTCTTTCATTGGAAAAATAAGACTCATCATCACTTAGCCAATCAATGACCTTCCTGAGTATTAGACATATAATACCTCATTTACGTTTTTCCATAAAAGAACATGATTGCAGTTTATTTTAAAAATGAATACTATTTATATTTTCTTTAAATATACCAAATTCACTGATCATTTACTTTTTTGAGCAATATAGCTGTTTAGATGGCCAAACGGTTAATGTTCTCAATACCTGGAAGGCTGAGTAAGAAAATAATCATGTGATAACATCTGACTGGCATTACAAAAGAGAGACGAACTAGAACACCTTCCTTTTCTGCCTTCTAACAGAATTTTAAATTTCAGGCTACCTTAAAGAAATACTGGATGCCTGAAGAGAATCTATCAGGATAATAGACAGCAGCTCTATAAACTCTGGGCCATTAACAGCTTAACTAGCTCTGCCTCAGAAAAATCCCAGCTCGAAGGCAGCACCATCTCCATTTGAGGAAGAGAGATCAAACCATGCAATGTGAGCAAGCAGCTGAATATATAAAACTCATTTTATTTGTGCTTCAAATAATATATGGTGAGGTAATATAAGAACTATGAACTTTTGATCTACCGGTGATGGACCTATCTAGCAAAAAAGGAATGAAAGTGAAATGGTTTTATTTTAGGAAAGAAAATTCACCACAATTGTACTATTTTTTTTTTCTTTTAAAAGACTCCTTGAAGTGATAATTTTTCTAATGTTCTTTAAAGAAAGCATGTAATCATAAACATATATTTTTCTGAATCTCACACAAAATAAAGACATCTATAATAAACAGCAAACAAAAGGCTGGCCTTTTTCTTTTTTTTTTTTTCTGGAATTCAAGCCTGCTTTTTGATCTTGAGTAAATCAGAAAGTCAATTTAAATTGACAGAAAAGCTGTAGTGTTCTATCTTTGAGAAGAAAACATTATGTGCACTCATTTGCACAGGTCATTTCTCTGTTTAAATAACAAAGGCTAAATTATCCAAGACTTATGATCCATGAAAACTGTATTCAAGTCTGCAGATAAGCTATGTTTCTGGTAAGAGCAATAGAAAGAGCCTATTGCTGATGTTTCCACAATCGTAAATAGATATAATTGTTGATTATAAGAATCAGTAGAAAACCTAAATGAAATAGATGTATTTCTACAATTATAAGTATAGTCAAACAAAATGAAATCATCCATTTATGGAAAATAATGGATGGGTGAGGCAGAGGGAGAAGGAGGATGCAGGACTGAGTGATCCAGTTGCCTTTACATTACCTTAAAATTGGGCTATTGCTCAATAATGACACTATTTCATACTTTCATTTATTTGTGACTTGTAAACTTTCAAATATTTAGCTTGCAAAAGGAAAATTCCCCTTGTAAATTTGTATCTGAAGCTATTTTTTTCTACTGTACAATTTATACTAATGTCCTCACTTTCATTTTTGATTTAAATAATTTCATTCTTCCTTTTTTTTTGTTTTAATTCATGTTACTAAATTTTGTTACTTTTAAAAATTAAAATCTAACTTGGTTTTTATTCAGTTTTATACAATATTTTCTACATGTGTTTTATTTAACTGTTTTTATTATCATCTTTATCATTTCTTTCTGCCTTTCAGGTTACAATTGATTTCTTTTCTTAATTTCTTTTATTTCCTTAATTTGTAAGAGTAAATTCCTTAATGTACCTTTTGTTGTTTATCAGTGTTTGTACACATAAATATTTCTATGAGCATTACTTTTGTTTTGTCCTATAAATTTTGCCATATTTTGTTAATTTCTATTTGTGTGTTTTCTAATATTCTCTATTAATTCCTTTTAATTTTATGAATATTCTACTTAAATTACACAGACTCATTATTTTTTGTCTTTTTTCATTTATTATTGTTTAACCATCAGGTTGTATTTGTAGAGGTTATACATAAATACATATTGGGAATTGATTATTTTACATGAATAGGGACATATATAATTAAAAAAATTTTATTGTAATTTATCTTACTGCATGATATGAGTGATCGACTATGATCTACTGTGATCACTCCTATCATATATGATACCCTATATGATACAGGGAATATTGTTTATTCTTTTCACTGTTTTGGAGTAGAAATCTATGTGTCTGATACAGCTATGAGTAATGCTGTATTGTTCAACACTGTAGTTTCTTAAATACATTCTGTCTGGTTCATATATCTATTTATATAAGTAAGTTCCAGAATACACAGTTATTAATAGCAAATCTGTCTACCTCATCCTGCAATTTGCTCAATTTGATCTACAAGACCTTTAATTAGGCATGACAATATTTATAAGTACTATATATTGTTACATTAAACTTTATTAATATTTATTTTTTACTTTGCAACTTTTAACTTTTGTGATTTAAAGTCAGTTAAGTGTTAAGTTAGTAGAAGCTCCAATTTCATTACACTTTACTCTTAGCATGTAACATATTTTCCCAGTCTTTTAATTAAGTTGTGTCTTCGAAGCAAATGGAACCTTTCCTAAACAACATATAGTTGGAATGAATTTTATTTGTTCCTCCAATCTCTGTTTTGATTTAAAGTTTAAGCCATTTCCATTTGGTATTATTCTCCACAAACTGGCCATTGACCCAGTGACTAGACAAAAGAAATGTATGCTTTACCATGCTGGAGACAGGAAACTAACAGCAAGAATGGTTTATAGATAGTCATCTTGTTGTAGCCTCCATCTATACAAGAGTGGGAGACAGGAGGTGGGAGAGATTGACTTTGTGGTTCATTCTTAAAATATGAAGACGATTGTGTAAATACACATTTTACTTATCCATTCATCAGTCGATAAGCATCTAGGCTGTTTCCATTTCCTGCCTATTGTGCTATTGTAAATAAAATAACAACAAAAATGGTTAAAAGTATGTTTCTAGAAGGGGACAGAGAGTCATTTATGCATTTGCCCATGAGTGGTAAGTCTGTATCATATGGTCAGTCTATTTTTAACTATTTGAATAACCTCCATCTTAATTCCCAAAGTGTCTGCTCCCGTTTTCATTCCCACCAGCCATCAGTATATGTTCCCTTTGTCCCAAATAGACATTATTATATGTTGCCATTTGCTTTGTTCTTTACTGATCATATTTTGATTTTTATTTACTTTATCCAAAGTACATAGAGGGATAGAACATGTGATATTAAACACTATAATACATAATTTGAAAATATTGTTAACTATTAGCATGAGGAGAAACTAGATAAGTTTCCTTTACTTATTTACTTGCTGAATTCTGCTCCCTTATTTACACACACAAACACACACACACACACACACACTCACAAAGTGCCAGAGTTCTCAGGTCAGGCAGTGTCACAATGAATCATATCTGCTCCATTCCTGGGAATTCATCAGCATTCCAGTCAGGAGACAATCTGATGAAATAAACACTGACTTCTGCACGTGGGTCAAAGTGTTGAATTGAATCCAGGTGCATACCACAGAAAAGAATTTAGGTCCAGAGTTTCTATTTTCTACAACATATGGTAGACACATAATCAGGTGTAACACATTTAATGTGATTACTGTTGTTTCCTGGTATTGGGAGAAGGGGTGCTTCAGGATTCCTGTTGTTATTAGGATCTAAGGATGCTAAAGTTTCTAAGTTTGTACACCCCCCATGAATGCTATTTATATACCACCTATATATCCTTTCATATACTCAATCTGTTAGCAACTAAAGTACATAAATAATAAATTTAATTTACATTCTGCCTAAAGTTTTGTTGTACTCTATTGTTTAAGATACAATGACAATGTAAAAGTATATATAGTATAAAACACATATGATATATATATATATATATATATATATATATATATATATATATAAAAATCTTTAATTATGTATTTTTGATTCAGTATTATTTGAATACAGGCTATATGATCTAAAGAGTATGAGGAAATTTCTTCCTTTGCTTTCTTACTTAATTTTAATATTTACACCATTTTCTTCCTGCCCCTTAATGCCATGATTACTGTCTTCATTTGATTCAGTTTATTGTGTGAAGAATTGAATTATTTATTTCATTTCCTCTTAGTTATACTTGTTAGCTATTTTCTTCATAGTGCTCTCAAGATTATAATCAACACCCAGAAGGCATGCCACATTAATTTTAATTATCTAACTTATGTCAATATTATTCTAAACATCCCCCTTTCCATATCCACCTCAATATTTTTCTTTGTTGATAACACACATACAAAAATAAAACTGTAGGTTTAAGTTGGCTAGAATTAAATTCAGCCTGAAGCAGGAGCTTGAAACATTACAGAGCTAAAACAATGGCTTCTACCTCTTGTCTACAACTGTATTATAAAGCATATATTAGCTGTACCTTTCACTTACTAGTTCACTGTTTACTATTTCATATATTCACCCAGTTGTGTTCTCATTAGAGGCTCACCTGATAAAGGTAAGCTTCTAATCTCCCTAAGTGTTTGGCAGAATTCACATTTTGTTGATGAAGTACTTGGATCCACCTTCTCTTCTTAGCAACGAGCTGAAGCTCAGCAGGCTGCTGACACAGATCCTTGACACGTGACCATATACTTCCATCCCTCAAAATGTGGTGGCTTATTTCTCTGTGGTCAGTAAGAGAATTTCTTTTGCCAGTCTGCTAGAAGAAATTTTCATATTCAAAGTATAATGACAGAATCATGTTTTATTCTCTTTGATATATAACATCTTGTAACCTATTGGATCATTCACCTTGAGGCCCACTCCACAGGACAGAAATCCAGCGTTGTACTATAAAATTGACAAAAGACACTGACACTGTTGTTATGCTAAATGTACATAGTGTCAAACTGCCTATGTATTATGTTTACACATAGATCAGGGCTGCTTTCAATATTGGTCAGAGAAGTTTTGTTATGGAATAGACAACAGAGAATGCAAAGACTCATAACTGGTCAAATTGCTGAGAGTAAGCGAGTATTGGGTAGGTAACTTTAAATCTGACATTACACCCTCCAAGTCTTGGGATTTGTGTGTGCCATGCAATCATTGTAGCTACTGTTTTATCAGTTAGAAAGAGGTCACAGGTTCTGTCTTTACGCTCAAGGAAGACATTGTAAAAGGACATGAGCTGCTGAAAACCAAGTTATATACCACTTTTTAAATGCATCAGTCACTAAATAACATCTGTAATAAAAAATATTTTGAAGCACGACTTTAACTATTTTTATCAATGCTGCAAAAAAATCCAAAAGTAATTCTTTTTATAAAGGACTAACACTGAATAAATAGCAACAAGAAAAACAGCTACTATAGAACCTTGAAGTATTTGACTTCAAAAACTATTATAGACTTTCAAGATGTATTTGAAAACAACAGAGACATGACTACATTACATTTTAAATTTGATTAGATTTCAATTAATAAGCATGTTAACTTTATACTAAAATGATAAGTTTACCCCATCTGTTCCATAGGCAACAGATTTTGAGAACTAACATGTTTGTAGAAATTTTCAAGTCAGCAGGAAAGAACCTTGCTGACCAATTTTTTGGGTTTTTTCTTTGCTTGTTTTGTTTGGGTTTTCTTTTACTTTTCTATTATTTTTCTTTTTTTTCTTCTTGTTTTCTTTTTCAAGACAGGGTTTTACTGGTGTATCTCTGACTGTCCAGGAACTCACTCTGTAGACGAGGCTGGCCTTGAGCTCTAGAGATCTGTCTGCATCTGCCTCCTGAGTGCTGGGATTAAAGGCATGTGCCACCACTGCCCAGTACCTGTTTTGTTTTTAAGGAGTTTGAAAACTTTATGGTTTATCCTCCCCTAACTTTTCCACTAGGCCCTTAATGAAGTTTTCAAGCTGGAAGTAGAAGTTCACTGAGTTATGTCTGTTAATACAGGGACAAAGGAAAAATAACAAATATATTATCTTACATGATAAATGCCATTTTCCTTTCCTGAGATAAATGATATCTCTAAATATTAAAAATAAAACATACAAGAAGCCCAAGTGCTATTTTTATTGAAAACCACTATTCAATAAATTAAAATGATTCATGAGATGTTAATCTTTATGTTTTTGCAAAATAACATATTATAGTCATCTAAATCATTTTTCAGATCATATCATTTGATGGTGTTAAATCAATAAGAGTTATAAAGGCATAACTATTAATCATCAAAATTAAGCTATATGTTACAAAAATGAAGTCACTCTTGACTTATGAAAAACCTTATTTCAGTCACATGTTGCACAAGTATAACCTGAATAATCAGCTAAACCATAATTCACTTCAATAATCTAAAATAAATATTCAATTTTCCAAAGATATTTTTTAATATTTTTTTCAAGGATGTCAAAATTACAATTTATAAATATATTACTAATATTTCATGTGTATATATGCATATTCCTATTTTGGTGGGTGTAAATGTGCATGCTGATGCACATACAGATTTGTGCATGTGCATTTGGAGGCAAGATATCAAGCACCCATGTCATTTCTCAGGGTATATTTTTTAAGAGACAGGGTTTCTCTTTTATAACTCTGTCTGTCCTGGAACTCACTCCATTGACCAGGTTGGCCTCGAACTCACAGAGATCTGCTTCCCTCTTAGAAACAGGATTTTTAAATCCTGGAGAAATCTTGTGAAACTGGAGTTTTCTTGTCTTTGTCTCCCCAGGACAGGGATAAGAAAGTTGTACAACTACTGTATTCAAGATCACACATACTATCTTGTATTATCTAGTGCCACTGTATAAATGTACCTAAATATTAATTAACATTTAAAATGTTAATTTTATTGAAGAATAGATTATCATTTTGAATTTTTATATTTTTTTGAAATGTGATACATAACTTATTTTCCGTGGATTTTTTATTATCCAATTACTAAGATTTATTCATTCTCTCTTTCTCTCTTGTCATCTTTCTTTCTCTTTCTTGTTTGTATCACAATTAACAAATTTGAAGTTTTTACCATGGGTGTGTATTTCAGTGTAATTGTTTTTAGTGTTCAAGAGGAATCATTTTGTAGTAGGTAGAAATGTCATTTTTTTCCCCACAAGAATGCTGTTGGAGATACCAGACTAAATTCCCGGGGGTCTCCTGAAAGTTTAATAATTTTTGCAAAAACAATCATTGTTAAAGGTTACACACACCGTGAATATATGGTAAATAAGCATATCTGTTAACATATAGTCAAATAAAAATTAACTCTTTAGGCCTATCTGTTTTAGTAAGTAAGGAGCACTGACAGTACAGTGCGCAGTAAGACAGTACTGTGGGCCTAAGTGGAGTACATAGAAGCAGAACACTGTTAGAACTGATCAGTACATCAATGGTGAAACATAAAGGAAAACAAACAAAATGTGAGAAATTAAGAACAAGCATGAACATGCGTGTCTGTGTGTGTGTGTGTGCGTGTCTGTGTGTGTGTGTGTGCGTGTCTGTGAGTGTGTGTGTGCAAATATATATATATACAATTTTCTGAATCTGCTTAGTGTAGTGTGTGTATATGATTTGTTTGCTGACCACCTTCTACTGGGTAATAAATTAAGGGGCTCATGCCTAGGTAATTTTAATTATTCCTCTCACAACAGTCATTAGTGGCCTATAATAGTTCTTTGTCTAGGTGTGGGACTCTGTGATATTTCCCTCTTCTTCATTATCATTTCTATTGATTGCTGTCTTTCATGTCTTAATTTAACAATGTCTTAGTTAAGGTCTATATTGCTGTGAAGAGACACCATAACCACAGCAACTCTTACAAAGGAAAACATTTAATCGGGGCTGGCTTACTGTCAAAGATTTAGTCAATTATCACCATGGCAGAAAGCATAGGATCACACAGGCAGACATGGTGCTGGAGAGGTAGCTGAAAATTATACATATCAGGAGGCAGCAGGAAGAGAGAATGTGACACTGAACCTGGCTTGATAGCCCATCCCCAGAAACAGTCTTCCTCCCAAAAGACCACACTTCCTGATAGTGCCACTCCCTATGGGCCTACGGTGGCATTTTCATTCAAACTAACACAGACAGTTATATTGTTGAGTGATCCTGGGAATCGCTTCCGTGTCATTTTTAAGAGATATAATCTCACAGCGGTATTCCTGGTCCATTATGATCTTTCTTTCCCCTCATTTGTGTTCTCAGAGGCTTAGGTATATGCAGTTCTGGGATAGATATATCCCTTGAATATATGCCCCATACAATTCATTGGTCTCTGAATTATTACTTATGATTATCTATAATGGTCTCCATTTGTTATAAGGGCAAGCTTCCTTGATGATGGGTGAAATCTACACTTATCTGTGGGTATAAGTTTTAGAAGGAAGTTAGGAATTAAATTGGTGTAGTACAATACTGTTGATATGTTCTCTTCTAAAGCAAAGGGTGTCATTAGCCGTGGGTAGATTTCTAGGAGCGGGAATTGTTTCCCTCCAATTGATTGGTCTATAAGTCCAACTATGAAGGAATTGGTTCTGCCAAGATATTAGTGCAAATATTGTAATCTTAGGGATCTCCTGAGTTGTTGGTCATTGTATTGTTCACTGGTGTCACATCTGAATAGGAGCCTTGATTGCTTCCTCCCTTTCGTAGATAACATAGTTCTTTCTGCTACTATGGAAGCCATACTGCTGGGAGGAGGCTTTCAGAACAGATCCATCTTGTATTTTCCTGTGTGTGAAGTTTGTGGTGTCTTTAGCATTAGGGACTTATCTGCAACTAACAAGTATATACAGAACATTTCACGCAATCACCAAAGAACATCCATTATACTTGATAACCCACCTAAGCAGCATATCCTGGGACACAAAATGGTAAAATTGTCAGAAACATTGAAATTATTCCATGCACCATTTCTGATGATTATGCAATAAATCTTAAAATCAACAGCAAACAGATCTCTAGTGAGTGCATAAACTCATGGGGATTAAAGAGCTCATTCCTTAATGATGACAAATCAAAGAAGAAATTAAGAAGAAAGTCAATATAGTCCTGGAACCAAGTGAAAATGAAAAGTGACACAACAAACCTTTGGGACACATTAAAAGCAGTTCTAATAGGGAAATTCATAGCTCTGATCTCCTATGCTATAAAAGCAAAAGGAGCACAAATAAAGGATTTAATGACACAACTAAAGAATTTGGAAGAACAACCCAAACCAAGCTCAAATCCAACATATGGCAATAAATAATAAAAAAAATAACAATAGAAATTAATAGAGCAGAAACAAAGCAAACAATAAAAACAACTAACAAATCTAATACTGGATTTTTGAGAAGTAACAAGGTCAACAGAAACTTGGATATATTAACCCAAAGAAACGAAGACATGACCCAGTTTAATAAAATCAGGAATGAACAAGAAAGCATTGAAACAGAGTTTCTACTGCAGTGATAACACACCAAGACCAAAATCAACCTAAAGAGTCAGAGTACACTTTACAGCTAGTAGACATTTATCAAGGGAAGCTAGGCAGAAACTCAGAGCAGGAAACTAGTGAAAGTAAATGATGCAGAGGCCATGAAGCAATGCTACTTATGGCTTTGCTCTCCGTGTAGTTTTCTTGTAAATGTTTGTTCTGAAATATAGCTTTATATAAGTTATATTGCTTTATTATACATTCCAGCACAACCTGCCTAGGAGTAGTACCACCTACAATTGGTGGAGCCCTACCATATCAATCATCAAATGAAAAGATACACCATAAGCTTGCCACTGGCCAATCTGTTGGGAGGTATTTGCTCAACTATGGTTCGTTCTTTCCAAATGAATTTAGCTTGTATTAAGTTGACATGAAACTAGCCAACATACCAGCAATGTTAAAACAAGGAGAGATCAATAAATGAGAAGCCCAGAATAGCCCTAAAAAGCCTTCCAGCAAAAAAACAGCCCTGGCCCAGGTGATTCCAGCATAAAATTGTCAAGATATACAACCAATCAGTCTTAAATTATTAAAAAAAAAAAAAAGAAACAGAAGGATCACTCTCAGAGTCATTCTATAAAATTAGTATCACTCCAATACCAAATCCAGGAAATGATACATTAGAAAAATATGACTATAAACCAATATCCCTGATGAAAATACATGTAAAAATCCTCAACCAAAAAAATACCAAACAAAATACAGGCACATATCAAGAAAATTATCCACATTGACCAATTAGGTTTTATTCCCAAAAAAATAAAGAGATGGTACAGGAAATGAAATAAATCATATAAAGGATCTTAAATACAAGAAACACATAACCACTTGACACAATTCAATATGCTTTCATAATAAAATTTCTAGAGAGTAGGACAGGAGGGATTATATCTCAACATAATAGAGAAGGCTACATATGACAAACCCATAACCAACATCATCTTAAAGGGAGAAAAACTTAAATCAATTTCATTAAAATCATGAATGAAGTGGGACTGTCTACTATATGCACTCCTTCTCTGTATTGTGCTCAAAGCACTAGCTGGAGCAACAAGGCAAGGGCAGGATATTAAAGTTATACAAATAAGAATTGTAATTATCCATATTTTTAAACTAAAATAGCCCATCAAACATGGGTAATAATAACTAAATTTGTTCTTTATCATCATCTTGTAAATCCAAATTTATATTTGTTTGAGATAGGTTGCTAGTGACATTCTGAAAGATTCCGATGCTGAAGTGCTGTGTGTGGTTAGTCATTTTTCTCAGAAGTATAAATATAAAATAAATTGTATATGTGCACATATTAACAAATGTAGGACCATCTTGGAATATAATCTTTAGACAAAAATGTATTTTCTTTTATTCATTAGCTTTAAACAAGCAGAAAATAATTAAGCTTCAATTTCCTCATCTGCATAGCTATGAAAATACATGTTATGTTTCCAGATTGTTGACATAATAATTGCCCACCTCCACATATGTGTTCTATAAATTACAGCTGTTGTTATTGACCTATACAAAAACAAATAAATTGCAAGTTTGTTTCTATTTAAGAAAATATATTAATCTTCCATTCCAGCAAATTGGTTGCTTTTCTTAGAACACATATTGAAGATTTTGAAGAAATAAGTAATGTTTTCCTTTTAAAATTTTGATCAAAACTAAGTCTTAGTAAAATAAAATAAAACAAAATAAAATATCTCAATTCATGTAATTAATCCAACAATGGCTGTCTTTCCATGGAAGTTTCAAGAAACCAGTAGCTATTCGATCTATTAGGCTGGATGTCTCAGCTGTTCTTCAGTATATGCCAGAATCCTGAAGAAGTATGCCTCAATGCCAGTGAAGGAATGAACTTATCAGGGAAAAATAGTGAAAGCAGGATAATTTATGTCCCTTTTATAGACTATGAGCAGAATGTGTAGCCCAGATTAAAGGTGGATCTACTGACCTCAAAAGATTTAGACTGACAGTTTATCTTTCCACCTTAGAAGATTAAAAGTGGGTCTTCTCTTTTCATATAATTTAATTAAGAAAAAAAAGGTCTTCACAACTATACCAGCCTCTTGAATTTTAATTCCAGAGGTAGTCAAGGTGATAACCAAAAATATTCATCATAAGTCCACCCTTTGTAAACTTGACACACAATCATATCCCCTTATGTCATAATTAATTTCCAAAAGAAAACAATAAATAACCAGGTCATAATTATACCTAATATTATGCAACTTTCCCACATATGATCACAAATGAATTACATATTATATGTAATACGACATAACTATCTCTTATACAACTGCAAATGCACTATACATTTTAGAATAGGTGACAATATCCCTTGAGGGACATTCTTTTGGTATCTCAAAATTAAATATTTTCTTAGTTGATGTTACATTAGTTGGTAAAGAAATCAAGGAAAGAAAACACAAATATCTTTACAAAAACTTTCTAAACAAAACAGGACAGAAACACTCATGTCAATTATAATCCTCATTTCTGCAACAGGTCACGTAGTCTTAGCTAGTATTTGTAACTACCTTTCTCTACCACCCCATTATGTATTTCTTCGAGGAATGTCATAGTGTTTTTTATTCTCTATTTTCCTGGCAGAAGCAACTTTAAAGGTTTCCATCTATCCTTTCCAACCAGGATAATCCTCACTCCACAGGTGAGGGAACCAATGTGAGAATTTTGTCAACTTCTAATTATATCTATCCCAAGTATACATTCTAGAACTGGGGAAATAACCATAGGATGATTTCAGAGACCACTGGACGTTCTGTGAGTCAGACTTCAGCCAAAACCCCATTAATCACCTGACCTCCATATGCACTGGAGGGCCACAGTGCTTTTGGCTGTCTCCTGAAATCAGCATCAGTTCAAACCCAGTATCCAATATTCCTCCACAAAGTCTGATTGTTTTCTTTCCCCAGTGTACAATTACCCCTGTAAAATAAAATAGATCCCCTAGGGAAGGACTGGAGAAAGGTTAGCAGTAAAACTCTCAGGTATTTTATCAAAGTCTTTCCTCAGGGAAACCTTACCGTCCCTTTATTCAAGGGTTTCTGGGTCTGCAAAATGGCTCTGGCCTGGAAATTGGTTTGCAGGCTTAGATTCCCTTTTTGTCACAATCTCGTAAAGCTTTTCATTCATTTGTTTGAGAAATTTTCTGCTTGTGCAGGTCAAATAAAAATGCAGTAGACTTCTTATCTACTTCCTTCCTGGAAACACCATGACTGATTTGCCAGGAACAAAGGGCCATATGAGTCATGTCATCATAAAAGTAAATTTGTCTGTGCCTGTCCATTACTAGTTAAGCCATTATGGACATTGTTTTGTCTGTGATGCACCTTACAATAATTATAATCATTTCCCTTTGGTGATGCAATGCTGTCACCTCATCCCTGCTAGTTCAGGGCCCAGTTAAACACATTGCATTTAATTCATTCAAGTGAGCATAAGTGTCTCCAACCTTAAGAGCTGTCAGAAATAAAAATGGGACAACAAAGCTCTTCAAATGTACTGGTGCTCATCTCACCATTTTATGTCTTATAGGAATAGTGAATGGCCGGACTTCTAGGCCTTCCCATTGTGGAGGATTAGTTTATTACATAGCACACTTACTCTAGAATTGCAATTCCCCCGAGCTTTAAAATCCCTTCATCAACACTAAGCCAGGGGATATTGGGCATCTTCAATTCCATTTCAGTATGAACATTTTGACAAATGCCTCAGTCAAGCATTCATATAAATTTTTACATCCTTTTTAACTGTGTGAGCCTCCATATGAAACCTAGAATCTACACGCAGTTGGCCCATGTGAATAATGTAAGCCTGATCCAGTTCTATGATTGTTCCACCCTTATCCTTAAAATCCATTCACACTCATATTTCCCAGACTTCTGCCCATCTCTCTATGGATTACGCTGTCTATCTTCTCTCTAGGACCTGATTACCTTCAAGTATGGTGATAGTTTTATAAGCAAATATTAGTGGGCCCTGAGGAACATCGGTACTGTCTTCTTCTTCAGAGAAATTCACTGCTGGTCTAGCAGTCAACAAAGGATCAATTTCCTCAATCAAAGGCAGAAGAAATAATATTTCAGTGGATGGAGATGGGACTACATCTTCTGCTGAGAGTGGAGAAGCTACTTCCTCAGGTGAGAAAAACCCCTGTAAGTCTGAGGGTTCAAAGTTCAATAGTGTCCTCTCACACAACCCCATCCCAAGTTACAGGATCCTGTTCTTTACCAAAATCTCTAAAATGCAAAATATGCTTGGCATTGACCTTAATACTTGTCCAGATGTGTTGGCTATGTTCAACAGACGTAATGAAGATGTTTTTTAATTTTCACTATATAGAGAAGTGTGTGGAAAATATTTATTAACATCCACTACTAGAGATAAATATAAGCCACAATTTGAATTAAATAATCACAATTAAATCCAAACTATACATCAAAGTATAGCTTATACATTATCTAATCCATCTTGTTACAGAATTTGAAAGTCCCACTCTCTGGTTGGTATGGGCTGCTAAACATAATACCTTGGACTAAATAATTTATATAGAAAGAATTATCTTGATTTGTGGTTCTTGATTCAAGATTATGGAGATGGTACTTTCTCTGTTTATGCCGAGTACCTCATATTACTTCATCTACTAACAGAGAGATGAATGATAAGGGACATGGGTGAAAGAGAGAAAAAAATGATGCTATAAGGCTTACTAATTTTCTTGATTAAACATTAATTCATTATTGAAGGCAGATCCTTATAACTCAATTATTTTCTCAAAAATGAAATCATTCTCAATATTGCTGTACCTTATTATTGATCTTGGTGAGGACAAACCATATTCAAACCATAACAGATCCCAATTAAAAAAATAATCTTGTATGAAAATCAAAATATATCATGATTTTTATTTAGTGTAGAAAATTCTACTATATAGTTTGTTTTCTCAGAAGACTGAGATATTAAATACTGACATCTTCATCATTTGCTATGTACTTGTTTAATTTCTTTTTGAAAACATTAAGACATGTAAGAGAGAATTAGATTATCAGATGATTTTGCGAGCAGTTTAAAGATTAGAGGGAATCAGCTGGAGAGTTCACAAATAGATGTCTCTGGCAGTGTTTAACTGAAAGTCAGACTGTACTTGTACTTGACCAGACATAAATTCTTCCATTAATCTTCCAGTTTATTTAAGGAAAACAACTCTCTAAAATGGAAAATATGAATGGAAAAGCACCTTGAATTTTGTAGCACATGCAATTATAATTACTTATGAGTTACAAAAGACACCCATTTATTTTCTGCTCATAAATAAATCATACTATGTATCAGGAGTTAAAGCATAAAAGCAATAATATCCTCACAAATATTTCTCTATTTTAAAGTACTGTTTTATGTAGATCCGTTTATTTTGGGTGAAACAGAAAAATAAAATTTCAACAATTTTTCCATATCTTTTGAAATAAAATTTATTGAGATAAAATTTTTGTTATCTGTCAATTGTATTATAAGTATCATGTTATTCCCAAGGACACTGTTCAATCTATTTACACTTTTACTCTATAAATGTGTATAAATGTGCCCACTTATGTTTCCTAAAAACCTGCTTGTTTACAAGGTGAGATTAACCTCATGTACCAACATAAGCAGGGATGCCCTTGAGAACATAGAAAGCAGGATATGGATACATGTCTTAAGACCTGGACACAGGTCTTCCTGGAATATTCATTAAGTGTGAGATGAGGCAAACTTCCACACGCTAATACAGGTACAATCACTTTTGCTAAAATCTATATTTAAAAGTAGTTCATGTGTTTGATGAGAAAGAATTAGATTTAAGCCACACTTCTTCATTTGCAGCATGAATGGAAACATCTCTGGCGTTTCAAAACTTATGCAGCTCACAAAACCACAGACATGTAAGAAATGTACTGCTTTATAGAAGGCACTGTTTTTATTTTTTTAGAATTAAATGTTTGCTAAGGAAATGAGTAAATTAATACATTTATAATGTATAGTACATTTATGCCCTTCAATCTTTTTATTTTCCATTGTGCTATTTGACATGAATGATTAGAAGCTGCTTATTTATAGTCCTTTCTGATGATTACACCATTTTACACCATGCACTGTGTTGAAGTCATTGATATAATGAATTAGATAAACACTGAAATCTTCAATTTGTTAGGCTGGAAAAGGTAAAATCAAATGCATTCTAAAATTGCTATCTTCTTCTTGCTAGATATTTTAAATTAAAGTGCTTGAATTATTTTTCACAGCAGTAATCAAAACGCCCACTAACCTCCCCCACTATTTTCCCTTTACAACCTGTTAAAATAACAATGTCTACAATTATGGCATCATTTATTATGCATGGTATGGTAGAAGGCAAATACAAAGAGGTACTATCATTACTTTTGTCCTTTGTTCCTTGGGGCCAGAATATTGCATACTTCTTTACTTTGACATTTATGGCTCTTAGACTGGTAATGGACTGGTTTGTGTGGCTCATTATCTTGAATGATGATAATATTAGAGTGTGAAGCATCTATGTTTTTGTTTAAGCATAGTAAAGGCTCCATACAATTTAAGAAAGGTTATTACTAAACAATTACCCAGAATATAATTCATGTCCAATAGAACATCCAGACCTAAAAAAATATTTACTACATCTTGTAAGATACTGGATCAGGTAATATTCAAGTGTTCATTCTGTTGCTAATTTATAAAAGGTTACATTGACAGATGCATAAATAAAAATTATATGTAATAACTTGCCTTTTATGATGGCTAAACTAAATGTAACTTACTAAACATTTAAAATTATGACATTGTATTGGATTCAGGAAAACATGTATATACTAGCAAACTTAATCTATTATCTTAGAACTCAATTTACTATACTACTCTATTGTGTAGTATTATTTCCTAATTGCCCTCAGTGAGAATTTCCAAGTGCTGTAGAAATATTACCAAACATTATGAAAAAGCAAATGAAAAAGAATAAAATAAGACTTTAGACAGAAAGCTATAAAAAATGAACAAATAAAAAGTAATTTCTAAAAAAAAGTTTAACAAAGCACTGGCAAAATAGAGAAAAAATAGAGTGATCCTTTAACACTTAAACACATCAATATTAGGAATTCAGGAAAAATAGCAATTAGAAAAGTAAGAGACCTTAAAATATTGACATATTGCAAAGGGTTTAACATGGGGCTGTCCACTTGATACAGCCAGATTTACATAAGAAAGCATGTGATGTACATACCCCAGCATCCTGATTTTGCTTTCATTTAAGGAAGTATGTAGTCTAATAGTATCCGCTACAAATGTATGAATGAATTAGAGAAAATTGCAATCTGAAATATGGAAACATGTGAGGTCCAGTTTTATTTAAAATACTAGGGCTTTGGGTCCAAAGTAATCTGCTAACACAAGAAAATATGAATAATAAATACCAAGTATATAATATATAATCTTAAATTATAAGAGACTTTTATTGAAAATAGAAAAGTATATATTAAACATATATGATAATGTATAGATGATTTTTAGACTGCATATAAGTATTTCAGGTCACTGATAAAATGTTTTCTTTGTCTCTCTCTCCCTCTCTTACAAAAGTATACACCTATGTTCTGGTGTCACTTACTTTAATTCAGAACATGTCTCTTGTCTCAATGCTTAGCACTCATGCATAAGCCTATATAAAATACCTTCATTAATACCCCTATCCAAAATGTTTTCTTGTAAATTTTGTTCTGAACTATAGCATTATGTAAGTTACTGTTGTAGAAATAGAAAGACTCTTACCTTCAGTTAAGGCAACTTGCTGTGAATTATACTGTAATAAATTGACTTACTAAGCTGTGAAGGAATTGAAAAATAAAAGTGTGAAAAAAGACAAATTATTTGTTTGCATTCAACACATGAATGCGGAGTGTCTATAATATGCTGTGTCATGACTACTGCCAGTGTTAGTTCTCATTCAAGACATTTAACCTCATTCATTTGGAATGTCAAGTTGTTTGTGCAATTATTTATGCAAAAGTATTTCTTTCTGAATATTTTGAATAGCTATTTTGAACTGCAATTTTGAGTAGCTGATCTTTGATTCACTTTCCTTCTTAATGTATTGTAACAGTTAAGTCGTAAGGTACAGAAATCTGTGCGTATGAGATATTCTGTGCAATGGGAACATGATTTAATTACCATTGCAAAAAAATATTTAAGACACAATAACAGAAGAAATGAAGTATTCATTTGAACCAAGTCATAGGCCATTTGTGTAGCACTGCTCTGTCTTGTTCCCTCCGTTTTCAACCAATGCAAATAGAAAAAAAAAATCTTCATGACCATGACTACACAGCAGCTGTCAAGTGAAGCATTATGTTAATGGAAAATACTGTAGAAATTGAACAGTATTTCAAGAACTATATTTCTGCAGATAGTTACAGTTCTTTCTCCTGGAAAAGTTAGACGTGTTCAGGGTTACAGTTCTCAATGGACTCACTAAAGTATCAGTCTAAGAATTAATAGGAGAAATGAAAGAAGTGGATGCAGATAAAATGAAGTTCAGATAATCATTTTATTTATTCATACATTTGTAGCATACATAAAATAAACATACATACTAAATCATGTTGTCACAATAGTTACTGGACCCTTATAAGCTATCTATTGCTTCATAGTAAATTATCCTAAAATTTCTCTCTACTACATGGACTCTGTGAGTGCGCCGCGCCGACCTCGTCCAGCAAGGAAGACACGACACGACTGGTTCCTTCTCAAGGCAGTTTAATCAGGAAGTTTATTACAAGAGAGAATTGCAAGGAATGGCCCCGAGCCCCAGGAGCAAGCCGCTTATATACCCTGTGGTTCATGCTGATAGGTCACCTCTGCAGCACCTCATTTGCATAACCGTTTTTGGGCAGTTATGGGTGTGTCTTAAAGGGCCAAGCTGTTCTCAACTGTAGCGCATGTGCAAAGCTATTGTTTACTACCAAGCTGGCTGAAAACCGGCGCCATCTTGGAATGGCGTCCTACATCTCCCCCTATTTTGTATAAAAGACAAAGAAGAGTGTATTCCCGATCAAGAGACAAACCTCTTGTTGGAGTCAGTCTCGATCAAGGGATTGTTCCAAGCAGAGGGGGAAACAGTGACCTGATCCCTTGTGCTTCCATATGGAAAGAGTGAGACATTGTAATAGGATGTTTGCCCTGTCGGTGCACCAGAGGCCATACCTCCTATACCCGTCTCGATGACCTTTTTTCAGGGGGAGGCATTTTGTGTCATCAAACCTCCATGCAATCAGGTATATTTCCAGGAAGACCATGTGTCATGTATCCTCCTAGTCAAGTACCCACTTGACTCCCTGGCTGCAATTAAACATCTTGATTGTCTTGTAAGGCTGCCAGCCAACATTGGGGAGATTCTCCCTTGTCTAGGGCAGCCAGTGCTTGGTAGACAACAGTCTTATGTCTGTCATGGCTCTTCTTGAGCTTACACAGCAGCCAAATACAGAGGAAACTACCAGCAAGAAACACAGCCCCAAATAAAAACATTCCCACCCACTCTTTAAAAAAGGAGAAAGCATTAGCAATTCGGGAGGTGAAATCTCCAAGGGTGATGGGATCCACTCGAGTTCCATTCAGGGTGGCAATCTGAGAGAGTAAATCTCTGGTCATCTGTTCCGCTTGTTGCGACCAATTTCCTCTAAGGTATTCCGACAATTGATGACTCTGATTAATAAACTGAGAATGGTTAACATGCAAAGGAGTAATGCACAATCCTTTAAGGGAGGAGACACATGACATTTGCACAATATTATAAAGTTCATCCAATTGTTCTTGTAAAATATCAACTCTCTGGTTGACCAATAAAACGCCTGAAGCAAGGTGGGTATTAATTTTTTCCTGTGTAGTCAAGGCAGTGGCTGTTTGTAACACTACCGAATTAATAGTTTCAGCTGCTTGAACTTGACTAGCCATAGCAACAGCAGCAGTAGTAGCAGCTGTCGCAGAAATAACTATAGCTGAAATAATGGCAGCTGTAATTCCAAAATCCCTTTTATCTCTCAACAAATTAGTAATTGGAAAATTTCTTGGATCGGCATTCACAGGTATAGGAACAAAAGTGGGAAGTTTCACCACAAAAGCAAGATCAAAAGATCCATTCCAACATTCAGCCAAATAACAAATAATTCCAGTTTGATTACAATTAATCTGATCTGTAGTATCATTATTGGTTAAAATGAAGAAAAATGGTGGTCTAACACATACACCCTGAGGAGCATATGAAATATTAAACAACGTCCCTTTAGGACGAATTTGTGTAAGAACTGGCCCAGAAGCATCATAAAGTCTTACAGCAGATATATTTTTTAATTCAAAACTTTGTCCTTGTAAACCAGCAAAAGCTGATAAACTAGTAAACGCTCCTGCTTCATTAGATAATATCCATTGATACCAAGGCCATAAATTTTCTCTGCCAGAATTATCATTATCTCTGAGCATATATCTATGTACAGGTGGAGAAAATTCAAATCCTTTAGAAATCTGCCTAAGTCTATGTGCTTTGGTCTGACAAGGAGAAAACACAGGAGGAAACTCTAAATAAGGAGCACAATAAGGAAGTATACGCCTATTAGTGGAATTTGGAAGGAAAGCACTAGATCTAACAGGCATCGTTCCATTATGAAGTAAAATCAATGTAGTAGTTTTTGCCGTAACCTTATCATACATACTCATCTCACCTTTTCCTGTAAACTGTCCCAAATTCTCTCTTTTCATCGTATCAATAATCGTAGCAAAATCATTCTTATTCTTACCAAGAGGATCCAACCAATGTGCTAACACTCCTCTTGTAAGCTGTATACATGGCAATTTTGACTTATCATGTTTTATGTGAAAGCAAAGAGTACCAACTAAAGAAAAATTTGTAGAAGAATAAGATTTCTCCTCTAACGAAGGTATAATACAAGGAACATCTCCAAGGCAGTTAGTAGAAAAGAAAGCCGGCATCGTAGTTGATTTACTATGAACCGGCATTGGCACTGGCCATGTTCTGGCCACCGCCCAAAGCTCCAAATTATGGCTCAATTGAATTACCATCAATACGAGTATCAGCATTCGAATCAGGGAGTGCATCTTCATCCTGATGATCAGGAACTGTCTTTACAATCCGTGTCAGTCTCTCCGGTACCCAAATTGGATTTTCTTGATTCTGAGGAAAAACACAAACAGATCCCCTTGTCCAGGCCAGAGCAGGATCTGGTCCATTCCATTGTCCAGTCAAAACATCTTTCCATTTAACATAACCCTTCTTATTATCATGCCAATTAGCATGACGTTCTGCAGAAGAGCATCCATTCACATCTAGTTGTAAAAAATTTAAAGTAAAAAGAGCAAGGGAAACACGTTCCCTCGGGGTACGTCCACGACCAATTAAACACGTTCCCTCGGGGTACGTCCACGACCAATTCTCCCTTTTTGTTTTAATAGGCATTTTTTAAGAGTACGATGTGCCCTTTCAATGATGCCTTGTCCCTGTGGGTTATAAGGCAATCTATGTTTAAGGGAAACTTGTATTTGAGTGCAAAACGACTTAAAAGATGTAGCTGTGTAGCCAGGACCATTATCAGTCTTCAATTCTTGAGGTTTACCCCAGGCTGTCCATGCATCTAAGCAATGGCGTATAACATCCCTGGCTTTTTCTCCTGATAAGGGAGAAGCAAAAATAAGACCTGAACAGGTATCTACAGATACATGAACATATTTTAATTGTCCAAAATCAGAAAAATGTGTCACGTCCATTTGCCATAAGCGGAAAAGTAACAAACCCTTTGGATTTACCCCAAGGTTAGGGGGGTGAGTATAAATGTTATAATCTGGGCAATGGACCACAATTTGTCTAGCTAATTCTCTAGGAAGTTTAAATTTAACTTGTAAAGTTCTCGCATTAACATGAAAGTTTTTATGAAATTGAGTAGCCAACGCTACCGGAGAATCTAAAAGATTAATAAAAATAAACTCTCTGCGCGTGGCCATGTCAACCTCATTATTAGCAGAACTAATGGGTCCAGGCAATCCCGTATGGGCTCGTACATGTTGTACAAAAAAAGGAACGATCCCATAGCAAATGTTGTAATAACCATAATAAATTGAAAATAGGACTACTCGACTTTATTTTACCAGTAGCTTCTAAAACTTTTAAAACATTTACCACATATAAGGAATCTGATATTAAATTAAAAGGTTCTTTAAATTTATCAAAAACCTCTATAACAATTTTCAATTCTATAATTTGAGGAGAGGCAGGAGTAAATTGAACCACTATAGGGTTATCAGCATTATACTTATATGATCCACATCCATTTTTGGAACCATCAGTATAAATAACAGCAGCACCAGTTAAAGGGCTACTTTTAGTTATCTTAGGAAAAACAATAGGATGGGATTCAAAAAATTGTATTAAGGGATGCTGAGGATAATGATTATCAAACTGTGCATTACACGCACATTTCAATATAGCCCAATCATCCACAGTAGCACACAAAATCTGTAATTGATTATTAGTAAAGGGTATAATAATTTTGGATGGTTCTACACCAAAAAACTGCAAACACTGATGTACACCCTCTAAGGCCAATACAGCCACAGTAGTAGGATAATATTCAAGAGTTCGGGCTACGGAAATTTTCGGATGAATCCATTTTAATGGCCCACATTGCCATAAAACAGCAGTGGGTTGAACCTTTGTTTTAAAAATTAATAATAATATATCCTCTGAGGGTTGATACCGTCTTAAGGATGCTTTTGTTAATTCCATTTCTACCAATTGTAAAGCTGTTCGGCCCTCAATAGTCAAGTGTCTAGGTGAATCTAAAGCGGAATCTCCACATAAAATATCATATAAGGGTTGAAGTTGATAATTAGGAATTTTTAAATATGGCCGAATCCAATTAATATCTCCTAATAATTTTTGAAAATCATTCAAGGTATTCAAACAATCCAAGCGAATTTCAACCTTTTGAGGCTTGACTTCAAGAGGCTCAATTTTAGCTCCCAAATAAGATACTATAGAATCTTGTTGAACCTTTTCAGGGGCTATAAACAATCCTTGTTTACGTAAAAGTTTTACTAATAAGGCATAGGCCTCCTGTAAAATACACTCATCTTTTGTTGATAATAAAATATCATCCATATAATGTAAACATTTTAGCATAGGAAATTTCAATCTTATAGGTTCAATAGCCGTAGCAACAAACAACTGACACATAGTCGGACTATTAGCCATCCCTTGAGGAAGTACAACCCATTCATAACGGGTGTCCGGCTGTTCATGGTTTGTAGAAGGCAATGTAAAAGCAAATCGTTTACAATCTTTATCACATAAGGGAATGGAGAAAAAACAATCTTTTATATCAATTACTATAATGGGCCATGATTGGGGTAATGTAGTCAATAGTGGAAGTCCACGTTGAATAGGCCCCATAATCTGCATTTGGGCATTAATAACACGTAGATCATGCAATAATCTCCATTTTCCTGACTTCTTTTTAATTACAAATATGGGAGTATTCCATGGTGAGACTGAAGATCTAATATGTCCCAATTGTAATTGTTCTTTTATTAAAGACTGTGCAGCTATTAATTTTTCTGAGGATAATGGCCACTGAGGAACCCAAACCGGATCCTCAGTTTTCCAGGTAATAGGTATGCTCTCCTCAGTGGCCCCTAGGAAAAACCCAAACCTTGTTGGTGTGGTCTGGGAGAAACTTGAAGTGGACTTGTACGACCCTGTAAAAATTTACCAAGACCATGAGAAGGATGCCATCCCATGTTTTTCATCATAGCTTTAGAGGTGGAAGAATAACCTTTTTCATTAGTCAATTTAAAATTCATTTCTTTTAAAAGATCTCTTCCCCATAAACTAACAGGTAAATCCAATACAAATGGCTTAATATTTCCTTTGTGGCCTTCTGAATCTATCCAAGGAAGTTCCCTGGCACTCATGTCAGGTGATTTGGCATATCCAAGACCTTGTAATGTTCGTGAAGAAGCCTGAATAGGCCAATCAGGAGGCCAATCTCTACTAGCGATTATGCTACGATCAGCTCCTGTGTCCAGCAATCCCAAAATAGGCTTTCCATTAATAGTCAATTGTATTAATGGACGTTGATCCAAATCAAGAGAAAGAAATACACCATCATGTCTTGAAGAATCAAAATTTTTATTTCCTCTTCTTACTTGTTTTGCTGAAAATGTAGAATGCAAACTGGGAAGTAACACCAACTGAGCAATTTTGTCCCCAGGAGAAATTGCAGTAATGCCTCGGGGGGATGAAAGTAAAATTTTGACTGTACCTTCAAAATCTGAATTAATTATACCAGGATGAATTACTAGTCCTCCAAAAGTGGCAGATGCACGGCCAATTATTAAGCCCACAGAATCTGGAGGCAAAGGTCCCTTAAAATCAGTTTCTACGGGTTGCACTCCCATTTGAGGAGTTAATACGAGTCTGGTGGTGCAACAGAGGTCCAACCCGGCAGAACCGGGCGTGGCCCTTTTTGGGCTTTTTGACTTGGAATATTGGGAAGTTGTCCTTCTGAATTCTCCATTGCCCCATATATTTGTGTTGGGCCCTGGGGTCGAGGGCCCTGCTGACCGTTTTTTGAACGAGCTCCACCATATCCTGGAGTTAGTAGGTTTCCATCAATATCCTTAACGGATCTACATTCACCAACCCAATGATTTCCCTTTCTGCACCTTGAACATATTCCTGGCCTAGGCCTGCCTCTAGATGCCTCCCTTTCAGGGCAATTCTGTTTAAAATGTCCTCGACGTCCACATCCATAACATGTCCCTGACTTGTTTTCCTTTTCCCTTATGAATCTGTAGAACTGCGGCAGCTAAGCCAGCATTGGATAACGGACCTCCAACTTCCCTACAAGCTTTCATCCACGCTGTTAACCCCTTAGATTTCCATGGGGTAATAGCTGTTCTACATTCTTTTGTACACTGTTCATAAACTAGCTGTTCAATCAAAGGCATGGCAGAATCAGGATCCCCAAAAATTCTTCCTGCAGATTCCATTATTCTGGCTACAAAATCTGAAAAGGGCTCTGTTGGTCCCTGAAGTATCTTAGTAAGATTACCTGACACTTCTCCCTTATTAGGTAATGCTTTCCATGCTTTTATAGCTGCGGCATTAATCTGGTCATACACTTGTGCAGGGAACACGGTCTGATCATTTGCCCACTGTCCTTGTCCCATGAGCATATCAAAACTCCAGGCTGGTTGATTGATAGGTGGCGCAGCATTAAGACGAGCCTGTGTTTGCACCAAATCAGCATAAATTGATTTCCAATCCAAATATTGTCCCATTGTCAGACAAGCTTTTACAGTACTCATCCAATCATTAGGAGTCATGGCAGCCATCGTCAGACGCTCCACTTGTGCTTGTGTAAAAGCAGCATTTACACCATAAGTTTTTACTGACTCTGCTAAATTTTTTAATTGTTTAAAATCCAATGGCTCATAAATTCTCTGACCTTGACCTTGAGGGTGAGCATACACCGGAAAGGCCAAAGAGGCAGATGAAGCCTCCTTCCATGTCTGAGGACAAAAGGAACATTTAGACACCGCCTCCACATAGGGAGGGGGCACCGCGGACGGTGCCGTAGGGCAAGGCAAAGAAGGCTCCTCCCATTTGGGCGGAGCTCCCTTGTCTCCTTCCTGTTTTTCTCTTAAACCTTTTCCTTTTTCGCCGCCATCTTTTTTCTTTGTCTTAGAAAGGGCTTTCATTTTGTTTAACAATGAAGCCTCCATCTCATTTAACAGTGTCTTAACTCCCTTTCTCATTTCTTCTAGTTCTTGTTCAGAATCACTAAAACAGCTCCTTTCGGAATCACTAGAGCGACTTTCTCCTGTATTACTCTCACTACCACTTTCGACCTTCTGTAACTCCTTTTTTAAGTCTGGATAAAGCTGTCCTCTCCTTTTCCCCTTATTTCCGCTCATGGATGACCTTTCAGAACGTGCTTCTTTTACTGCCTCTAATGCCTCAGCAGAGGCTTGTACAGCCTCTCGGCAATCTTCGTCTTCCAAACAACTACGTATCATTTTCCAAACTCTCCTCACTCCTCCCTTTAATGTTTTTTGTTCCCAAGCAAAATCTAAATCTTTTCCCAATTTATCCCAACTTGGAATAGTTACTTCGCCTGTAGCTGCAAACCATGGAGCCACGGTATCCACTTCCTGTAAAAACTGAGCTATAATTTTATCTTTTATTTTAATTCCGCGAATGCGGAGAAGTTCTTGTAAAGCCAATTTCATTGGACAGAAAGGTGAGGCACCCATAGTTTTGTCTTTTAAAATTGTATAACCGCAACAGGCACACAGATTCACTATTACCGCCTTTTCGCGGCCCTCTAATTAAATCTCTTACCGAGAACTTTAGCTCAACCTCTTTTCGAGGACTTTAACTTAACCTCTTTCCGAGGACTTTAACTTAACCTCTTTCCGAGGACTTTAACTTAAGCCTACTTACCTAGGCACTTACCGATCGATCGCCCTGACCGCCAAGAGTTCTGGAACCCCGGGACTTCACTGTCCCCGTACGGGCCACCAACTGCGCCGCGCCGACCTCGTCCAGCAAGGAAGACACGACACGACTGGTTCCTTCTCAAGGCAGTTTAATCAGGAAGTTTATTACAAGAGAGAATTGCAAGGAATGGCCCCGAGCCCCAGGAGCAAGCCGCTTATATACCCTGTGGTTCATGCTGATAGGTCACCTCTGCAGCACCTCATTTGCATAACCGTTTTTGGGCAGTTATGGGTGTGTCTTAAAGGGCCAAGCTGTTCTCAACTGTAGCGCATGTGCAAAGCTATTGTTTACTACCAAGCTGGCTGAAAACCGGCGCCATCTTGGAATGGCGTCCTACATGTGAGCAATAAAGATGAACAAAATATTAAATGGGCATTTGCCCATTTAAAGTCTTAGGACTTCTCATAAGGTTGCATTAAACGTTTCTGCCAGGGTAAGCTTTCTTCAGATTTTAAGTGGGAAATTATTCACTGATTTCACTGGCATGCCTGCTGGTGAGCTTTATTTCATATTTATTAGATCAAATATTTCATTTTTTAAAAATTTACCTGGAGTATTATGTCATATAAAACAATTCACATGGTAGTTTAATGCATTGAAGTTGAAGAAAGACAGACTAGAAAAGAGGGAGGGTTTCAAGATAGAAATAACATGTCTTATAACTAGCTATTTCAGTCAGCTTTTTCTCACTCTAACTAAACAACCATGCAGGATACTTCTGAAGAGAACAAATTTATTTCACTCACAGTTTTGTGAGTCCAAGGACATAGCGTTAGCACTTAAAAATTTTGGTGAGAAATGTTCAGCTGTGTCAGCTGTGTCACGTTATGGTCACGTCAATAACAGTATTGTGTACAGTAGCAAGTTAGTAAATCTCAGTAGAGAAGGCAGGTACAAAACACATTAAAGGTCTAGCTCAGGTGTTTACAAAAATGCTCACTCTGAGGAAAGGCCAATCCACAAAAAGAATACTCCTGCTTGGTACCTACCAAGACTTAAGGAATTCCTGCTGGCCCTATCTCTTTAATCTTCCCTCTTTTTTCATAATCATCTAACAAATAGACACTTTAGTAACAAACCAAAACTCACTGGAAACACTGAGGGAATGGACCTGCAAACAAATTTTTAAATGATCGTAAAACAAAAGTAATAAAAAATAAAGCAGTTTTCTAATCTAGAGAGTATATTTGTAAAGTCCATTTTAAACTACAGTAAGTTTTAAAAGTGAAGACAGTCATTTTCTAGATGCTGTGTTTGACTAATGATGACCTGTTTGGTTGTTCTAACCACCATTGCTCTCCAGTGATAACTTAATTTCAGTTTGTCTTAGCAATGCAAGTCAATCTTCCTTATGCTGTGTGACACAGCGTTGCTCTATTTGAACCGTTCTATTTTCTTCACTTCAATAGGAAGTGTGGTCCTTTATGCTCTGAGGTAGTGGTCTGAAGGGAAAGGCCATTAAGCTTTTGAGAACCTGGCTAGTGGTCCGGCCTGTTCATTGAGCAGAAAAAAAAGACATGATTCTCTTCATTATATCAGTTAGAATTCTTCTCTTCTTTGGCATTTACATTTGGACATTATCCTTTAAAAGATCCATGTTTATCTTGAATCAAGTGAGATTAACCATAATATAATTTAGATCTTTAATTTTACTATGTTGGCTTAATCCCCAAGACACTGTTATTGAGAAATGCAGCTGTTCAATAGTCAGGGAAGTCACTGGGGGTCATGCATTTAAACTGGGTTGTGAAGTTCTGGACTCTTCTGCAGTCTTTGTTCTTTGTCCATAAACAGAGGTTATAGTATCCATAGTAGAAGTTATAGTACTTTTACTATGAAGTACTACCATGAGGAAAACAGTGGATACAACTGACTGAGAACCAAATCCTCTCAAAATGCTGAATGAAATAAAACTTCTCTTTTCATAAGTTAATTATCTCATATAGTTTTACAGTGACAGAAAGAGGGCAATATGTAAAGCCAACCCAAGGAAATGTCCATATGAGTGTCACCAGGAAAACTATAGAGGTGAGATGATGACTGTGTGCAATCTGAGTACTAGGAAGGTGTAGGTGGGAGGATCAAAAGCTCAAGGGTCAAAAGGATCAAGATACTATCAGCTACATAGTAAGTTTAAAGCCAGCCTGGACTACATGAAACCCTATCTCAAAAAACTAAAACTAAAACAACAGCAAACAATAGTTGGACTGTCTTTTTTTAATTCCAATGATCTTTGGGGTGATAAGAAACAGATCTGACAAATTAGGGAAAGCATTTGTCCCAATGACCTATTTAGTAAAATGTTTTGGTTTTTTTTTTTTTGTGGACAATTCATAACCTTTGTTTCCTTTTTGTTCTGTTGAAAATTATGTCCAATTATTCTATTATAATGTTATATAATATGTAAATTATAATGTGCAACATAACATAAGACATTAAAACTAGCAACAACACCAAAAAAACAGGTGTAGTGGGAGCCTACAGTCTATAGTCCACCAGAGTTTGGATGCTTCATATAGCAGCACAGGGATTTAATATTTGGCTAACTGGGATTTCTTTAATCCCTTATTATTTCTCAGTTATTTCTTCTTGGATTCATCAAGCACCTTCAGTATCTGCTCACTACTGGTGTGTGGGGGTGGGAGTTATTATTGATGTTGAAATGGACATGAACCCTTAGGAGACAGGGTGGATTTACCTAGTTTGAACCATAAATGTAATTGTATTGAAGAGTTCAGAGTGACATTATTGGCAGGAAGTGGAACCTTCAGTTCTATGATACATGAAATTGAGGAAATTATGAGACCTTGCCTCTTTCCTTTCTTCCTCTTTACTCTTTGGCCAAGAATTTAAAAAAAAGAAAAGAAAGAAATCCACTAAAATGAGATATTACCACACCTACAACACTGGAGTCAGTTGGCTCTACACTGAAAGCTCTGACCTTTACTCTTAAGAATTTGATTATGTCAGAGTTTTGCCTGAGCAACAGAGAGCTTACTAAAATACAAACTCTAAAGAAACTTAAAGCATTTAGACTACATGAAATTTCGGAGTTCATAAGTAAGAATTGTCCCGAATAAAGAGGATGTTAAAGAATGAAAGAGAATGAATATTCCGTAAGAGAATGAAGTGGCAACCCTCAAAAACAGAGTTAACAATCATGTGTTCCAGGACTATATTAAGAGCAGCTTGAAAAATGTTAGTAAAATATAAGCAGAGAGATTTACTAAAAGAAAAAAAAAATGGAGAATTTCAAGAACTTGAATTATGATAGTTTCAGCCAAAGGAGAACCTAGGAGACATGAAGTGATTTAAGACCAACAAATCCATCCTTAGAGGACCTAGAATACATTGACTCTACTGAACATTTCCATACTTACAGAAGGCTTTCCCTGGAAGGCCTTGGTCTCTTATTGCTATTAGATATATAGTCAATTGTGGAGGAAATTGTGTGTGTGTGTGTGTGTGTGTGTGTGTGTGTGTGTGTGGTGTGTGTTTGTATATATTTGTGGGTGTTTGTGTATATTGCTTTTGGAGATATGACAGCCAGTCATAGCCTAAGGGCTCTGTGTTATTGTCTTCCCTAAAATGAACTGTGCTGCCCCAGTCATTAGAGTGCTCAGACCTGAGTAATAATTTACACAGGTCATCTGTGATTGCTAAAGATATAGAGATAGGCATTCCCAACGGCCTTGATCATTTGCCCTGGAATGCCTGGGACATTCTAGTGGTCAGAAGGTGAGATAAGAAAGACAACATTCTGCTTCTGCAAAACTTGCTTATCACTGTGGGAAGGAAATCAAATGATCTTTATATCACTATATAGCAGGAAGGAAAAAAAAAAACTGAGAGAAGCCCAGCTGTGAATTCCATGGATAAGTATGATGCATATATTTCTGTTGTCTACTTTTACAAAGGAAAAAAAAAAACATTAACACCCCTTTACAGGGCATGCTTTTGGGGCTCTAAGGTATTCTTCTGCTAGCAGTAAGAATAAATTCACTTACCCTGAATTTGAATTGGGTCTAAGTCTTTGGTTCTTCCTCCATGGATTTGAACATCACAACATTGTAAATTTACATGTATAGTAAAATGAAACATTTCTTTTCTCTCTAGTCATGTAAAATATTCAATTATTTACTTTGTAATTAGGAACCTGCTCCATTAAATCATACACATACGCATACACACACACACGCGAGCTATATTCACATATGTAATATATGTGTAATAACTAAAACACCATGCTGAGTAAGTTAGTAATACTGAAAATTATGGAACATGTAAAATAGTTAAAGACCCTGTACATGGTAAGGTTAGAATTGTCTCATCTTCTACTCTTTATATTTATGTGTTTTGTCTGCTGCAATAGTCATGGGAAAACATAAGTCTGAGAATCTACCACATTCTGACACAGCATCCTAAGTTTCTTACTTTGAACTACTTATCTCATTTCAATTCTTTTGGTAACTTCATCACTCCGTATGGTAAGTGGTCTTTTATAGTGAATAATCTAAAGATATCTCCAGTTTTGTACTTTCACATACATTTCAAACATCATTAACTTGCAGGCTGGATATTTTTCATCTTTCCGTGACATTAGGATATCAAAGTATCCTAATGTGAATTCATCTTCCTTGCTAAACTCTCTTCGAGTGTTTTTTGCACTTCAATGGTAACTCTCACAGAGGCACTCCAACTATTGTCCTGGAAATATCTGCACTATTATTCTTTGCTCAAACACATGCTGATCTCAGTTTTTGTTTTCTAAGGTATTTTCCTTTTCATTCATCATTTTCTACTGTTATTGTCACTATATGAGTTCATTTCCTCTTCTGATCGTGGATTTATCCAGTAAACTCTTCAACTGCTTCTCTAGTCCTAGATTTATCTTCCTTGATTCTGTCCTTTTTATGATTTTTTGTTTTTGGAGACTATTATACAATTAGATCATTTCTCCTTCCATTTCCTCCCTCCATCCTTCCTCTAAATCCTCCCATATACCCCTTCAAAGCCTACTTCAAATTTATCACTTATTTTTTTATTAATGATTAAAGATATGCTTATATCCAGCCTCCTCAGTCTATACAATAATACATGAATATGATTTCAGGTCTTGTTGGAACAAGGTCTGTGAATGAAGCTAGGTGAGGAGATCTATGAGAGCTTGTGAGAAAAATCCAAATGAACAAGACAATAGTCTTATAACCTCTGTTCCTCCATGACATGAATTTGTTCCTGGAATGTACTTTTGTGCCTCTCTCAGGTGTAGTAAACAGGAATAATTTCCTGTCATATTACCCATTATTATTCAGAATGATGTTTCCAAGCTTGAGTTGTCCTGGTGACTATAAACAGCCTAAACTCATGTGATTTGCACTTGTAACTGTATACAGCTAGAACTCAAGTGAATTTTGCTCACATGATCTTGCTTAATCCTAAGAATGCCCTCAGAATATAAATTTTCTGATACCCTGAATAAAATTAGATATTGCATGAGACCTTAGTCTGCCTCATTTTTAGGCTCTACTCTCCCAGGTTCACACTGCCAACTAGAACAGAAACAAACTCTGACCATTTGGTATTATATTAAAGTATAAGCAACTGATTTACTTTTCCATGGGGAAGATTATTTTTCCTAATTCATGTAAAAGTACAAAAAGAAAGTTATTGTGGATGATTCAGCATAAAAAGGCCCCTTAACATACTGGGAGATGAAAGTCCCAAAAGTACTGAGTGTGAGGTTTTGGTTTTTTGAGACAGGGTTTCTATGTTTTAACTCTGGCTGTCTTGAAACTCACTCTGTAGATCAGGCTGACTTCAAAATCACAGAGATATGCCTGACTCTGCCTCCCAAGTGCTGCAATTAAAGGCGTGCACCACCACCACTGAGCAGGAGACTTTCTTAATGCAATCTCCTACATCCCCATTCTTGTTTTTTCTTCTTTGTCTTAGATAAAATGCAAACTAATCCATTGTAATTATAGAAGTAAATTTTCTGTCTTGAATATGTTCTAAAATTTATGAATACAGACTTGGCATTACTTTTTAGTCAAAACTCTTATCATAGAATTTGGTTCATAGAATTATCTAAGACATAAATAATGAATTAGCAATGACTCCCATGAATAAATGATAAATCAAAAATGATAATATACATGCTTTATAGCTCTGAGATGACTATAATCATTGATTGACAGCATCTAATAATAAACTTCAGGATACTAATTAAGATTTTATCTATAATTACAATATATTTTATCACTTCTTTCCTTTTCAAAGTGCCTCATTGTAATGGGTTGAATATGCAATATTCAATATATCAATGCAATAAATTAACATATCTTTAGTGCTATTTGAGCACATCTATTTATATTAAATTGCAAGAAATGATAGCAAGATTGTGTATGATTGCAAGAAATTAATAGCATCTGAATATCTGCCTTAATGTGGAGATTAAATGGAGATTAAATAGTTTGTCTTTCAAACTATTCTTTTAATGTAAAATCTTAGTTTTCCTCATAGAATGTGGTTACTTTGCACATTAACTTAATTTTATTTATATAGCTTTCCTCTTATAACTCAAGATTATATGAGCCAAAGTTTCTGGTGGTTATTTTTAATAATGTTTCAATATTTTTAAAATTATCACATAATTACATCTTGTCTCTGTTACTCATTAATAGAGTACCTTTGTGATAAAACATATTCTTATGAGATTACAGAAGACTTTGCTCAACATTATTGGTCAACAAAGAAAGAAATGTCTGTAGAGATACCCTGTCTCCCTGGCCTATCTGTCTTGCCTTGTGTAAACAATTTCAAAAGATGAAAGTGTAGGAAAGAAATGTGAACTATGGCTGGGATATTTTCCTCATTCCCATGCCTATAAAGGGTCATTCCCCACCACTAGAATGGGTCACAGCCAACGTTTTCTCCTGGTAGACCACTCAATTTTCCATGAGAGAGAGTGGCTGTCCCTTGCTGTATATGCTAATAAATAATCTCATTTACTGAAAGTCAGACTCCTGTCTATTTATGTCTTCTGTATCTTTTACTCAAATTGGAAATCAAAACTTTTGTCCAGTGATGGTGGCACATGCCTTTAATCTCAGCACTCAGGAGGCAGAGGAAGGTGAATCTCTGTGAGTTTGAGGTCAACCTGGTCTACAGAGTGAGGTCCAGGACAGCCAGACTTACAACAAAGAAACCTGTCTCAAAAAACAAAACAAAAACAAAAAACAAAAAACAAAAAAAGAAAGAAAAAAGAAAAAAAGAAATCTAAACTTTTTATACTCTGTTACTAGATCTGAACTTTTGTTATAAGGCTCTGCACATTTTGTCAAAATTCAATAGGGATATTTACTGTGTCATAAACATCATTGTCTCATGGCTATTTGAAGTTTGGAAAGACATTTGGTCCTGAATGGCTATTAGTTGGACTTACACAGACTTATTTTTCTGAGATACGATCTTACTATGTACCCTGGCTGGCCTAAAACTCACTATGAACTGTGTAGACTAGGCAGGTCTTAACTCATAAAGATCTATCTCCTTATTCCCACCCCCACCCCTGCCAATTGTTGGCATTAAAGGCATAAGCCACCATGACTGAAACTATTTCGCAGATATTTTATACACATATAAACATAATTCTAGAGGATGTAGAGTTTTGTTTATAGTTTCAACTCTGTCATAGTTTCTTTATATCTTTAATTTTTTTGTGTTTGTATGCAGGGTAACTGAATAATTGATAGTAAAGGTCATGTTTACTTAAGCTCCAAAGTTCAACATGCCCATTCTTGCTGTCTAGAAGGTCGCTGAGATGGATAGAGTTGAGACTAGAGAGATGAATGACTGGAAAACTTCCTTTATCTGTGTTACATCTTTATTGGTGAGTTCATTACAATCAAGTGATTTATTTAATTAGAGACCAAACTGTGTTTCAACATCCTTATTTACTCAATAAAAAGCTTCATTAGTTCAAAAAATCCTAACTAACCTTTTATACTCATTTGATACATACTAATTTATGAATTAGAAAGACCAAAGGACATTGAAAGAGAAAGGAAGGAAGGAAGGAAAGAAGGAAGGATGGAAGGAAGGAAAGAAGCTAAAATTTAGACAATCATTTATCTATGTAATTCCTTTAAGCTATTTTCTTGTATTGCATTGGTTGAAATACGAATCTTTCAGAGTCTTGTTCTAATATTTTTCTGTATGTAGTCTTACCATATGACTATATATTTATAAGGACTAATTTGATGATTACACAGAATCATTAGTTGTAATTTTATAATTAGCTATTATGCAATATAATGGTTGTTGATAATCACTTTCTTCCCTTCAATATTGTCTTACGTAGGGTTACTATTACTGTGATGAAACAAAAGGAAGCTAGGAAAGAAAGGTTTTATTTTTCTTATTATTCCACATCACTCTCATTATTATAGGAACTCAGGAGAGAGACCCAAACAGAACGACAATGGAGGCAGAAATGGAAGCAGAATCTGCCTAATGGTTTGTTCTTTAAGGCTTACTTAGCCTGCTCCCTTATAGAATCTAGGACCACTAGTTCAGGGAGATACAAACGACAATAGACTATACCCTCCTACATCAATTACTAATTAAGAAAATGCCTTACAGTCTTGCCTATAGCCTGATCTTACAAAGACATTTTCTCACCTGGATTTCCTTCTTTTAAAATGACTCTAACTTGTGTCAAGTTGACATAAAATTAGCTAGCACAATTGACCCTTTGTCAACTTGACACACAAACACATCACTTACTAAGACACAATCTTACCTTTTTTGAATCATTCCTAAGGCCTCGTATTAATAAATATCACAAATATAAGAATGTTACAAACTTAAAAGTCCCATAGTCTTTACCAGTTCTACTGCTAATGGGAAACATATACCCTTCTTCATAGACCTCAAACACAAGACCCATTTTGGCTTCACACACACAAATAGCAATCAACAAACACAGTTTATACAGAACAGTGCACTCTGGTTTCTGTTTCCCATGCCCTGTCCTGCCAGCAGCAGGAAGGAGAGTCAGCTCCATGATCAGGAAAAGTCATTGAAACCTTGCTTCTTTCCTGCTCCCAGATGAATTTTTTGTTTTTACCATGAAAATGTCTTTCTTTAAATACTTTCTTATTTCGAGAAGGAAATGTAAGGGCACACTCACAATCTGAAAAGAACAAAACCAACTCCAAGAGTAGAGACAATTCAATGTTCAGTCTCTGGGATTCAATCATGGTCTTCTGGGCTCCTCCATTCCCAAGTTGCCTTCTAGGCTTCTGCCAACTCTCATCCATGCTGCTGCTGTTCTTGGCAGTTGTCTTTTATGCTACTGGAATCTCCAAAATACTGTGCTCTCCAGAGCTACGGATGGGCTTCACTTTCAACAATAGTGTCTCCTGAACGCTCGTCATGATGCCAAGCTTCAACTTCTCTTCATGACCCTGAAAGTGCTGGGGCTTGACTGCTACTCAGGCTTGTCCTTTTAATTAGTAATTGATGTGGCAGGTGGGAAACCTGGCTCTGTGTGGGTGATGCAAAACCTGGGCATCTTGCCTTTAGTTTTTATCAATAATACCTCTCAACTTCCATGTGAAAAAAATCAAATTCTATCTTCAGCATTAAAGAGAACATTGACATCTTTTCTTAATTCTATTCATAGGTATATCAACAAATAGACAAGACTTCTACTTAATCATGTAATTGCTACCAAGCTCTTCTTGAAAACGTACATTAAATTATTTGTATAAGAATGGAGATGAGAAATTGTATTAGATTTGTTAAAGGATTTTCTAAGCAGATTTTGTTCTTTCTCTAAGTAGGGAAGCTATTAAAATACGTGATTCTGAGTCATGGCAAGCTAAATTTTCTTCTGACAAATAATGTAGAGACTATTTCAATAAATGTGGTCTAAGACATAGCCAGACACCTGATATTAACATGTGTATTTGAGCTGTACTCAAGTCTTTAATGTGTGCTATTGTGTTAAAGTCTTTCAAATATAGACCTCTCTTAAGATTGATAATAATATGTAATATAATAATACATTGATAATCACTTTATCATGTTATCAAGTGACAAAATTTTTAAACGATCTGTTCTAATTCTGAAGGTAATTATCAAGACAACCTGTTTTGTACCCTGGATGTATGCTCCATTTAAATTGTTGAGTTAACACAAAGAAACAGTTTTGTTAATCAGGTATTATAATAATAGGAATTTTTCCAGTGTCAACTGGATTAATACTTAAACATTTTAAGTGCTTGTTACTGCAGAAAAAAAAGGAGGACAATTCGGGACAATAAATTCAATCCTCCCAGCCTCCTGGGGAGGTGGTAAGGCTAGGATTGATTTAAGAAAATTGTAAATGGAGTGCTGGCAAGGATAGTTAACATTTTAGGATGCTGTTAACAACAAACTCCTTTAATGTTTACTAACCTTCTTCCATAGACTGCATGAGACATTCTAGGAAAACTATGTCCCTGTCAAGACAAGGATTCATTGAATATCCAATGCTCGTCTTTTTTTTTTTTTTATCAGAGAAGAGAAGTGAAAGGAAAAAAAGTAGTTGAAAAGAGTGGTAGTCAGTAGTAAAAGAGAATAATTTGATATGATAAAATGTGAAAATGGGGGATCTGAGAAAGAGAATGTGGGAAAGAGAAAGGAAAATATTTTCTCTTTACTCAAATCTATTTCTACACCAATGTTTATAAAAACGTTCATATATTCTGAAACCTCACAATGAAGACTCTTTTTGTGTGGCTATGTTTTTGTTTCATTATTGCAATTATTCTCAGTTTCTGCATTGTTTTCTAGAAGGCTACCTGACAAGGGTTCTAATCATACAGCAGAGAACAAAACACAACACTAAAATGTAAAAACTATACAAAACAAATAAATTTCATTTTTATAGGTTAGAACATACTGAAACATGTGGAAACTATTAAGGTTTTGTTTGTTTGCAAAAATTGGTCTGTCAATTTCAATTCCTTCAAAAATAACAAAAAAACTAACACAAAAACTGTTCAACCAAAAATACAAATTACACTTAAAATCATAGTTAACATACTTTCTGTAAGTTGAAGTTCTGTACGACATTAAAGTCTTATCACTGAAAATTTAAAGTAGCAAATGACCAGTATCATTAAGCATATGACTCACACAGTGTGCCTGCAAATAACAGTCAGGCATTTGAAAAACAAAATAAAATGCATCTCACAGAATTGGTCTACCGAGGTACAATGTCTACATAAAATTTTATTTTGTTAAAATTACTTTTCTGAAATATGTGAGAAATGTGAATTGACTCCACCTTTCCTCAAGAACTATCAGAAACATGAATGCCACATTGTGAAAATCACAATGGGGAATGTTTTAAAAAGTTGGAATCACACAAAATGTTTTCCATTTATCAAAAAATAAAATTATATTTTCGTATTTAGAAAATTACTGTTAAGTCTTATTATTTCTCATTAAATGCTTCTCTAGGTGCGGTGGCATGGTATTGGGTCCTATAGTGTGAAATTTAAGTATCTTTAATAGAAAAACCATAAAAAAGGGCCTTCTTGATTCATCTATCACAAGTGACTTCTTGCAGCTTTCTGTATGAGAATCTTATTGCACAATGGTATTTCTAAGTCCTGTCTTCACATAATATTGCCAGACTGCATCTGACCACCCAGTCCTTTTTGATCCAGTGTCTTACTCTAAATGAGGTAGCTGCCCAAATGCCAAGAATGCGTTTGCAATCAAGTAAATAAAACCCATGATTCATTCTCATATGCCAGTTGCTGAAGCACAAGGTCATCAGAAAGAAGAGAGCTATACATTTTGTAGGAGGATCTGAAATATATTAACAGATAAGATGCTTCTAAAAATTAAATTGCCATTATTCACATTGAATGAAAATAAAGAAGGAATAATATCTTCATTTAATCATATTATTCAATAAAACAATTCGAAAATCATATTTTGAATAAGTATTCAAATATGCCTCAGTAATTGATATCAACCAATAAATGGTGATGAATGGGATAATCAGAATGTAATCAGCAATTCATGTCCCCACAGATATTTTAGAATTAATAATGAATTCATAACAGAAATGTGACAGAATTTCTTATAAAATCTATTTTATCAGGTTAGAAATAAATAAGTACTACTAAAATAAGTATTACTGGTTTTGATAATTATCGTTGTTGTCTCTGGCATAGTTGAGTATGGCATTTTAAGTAACATTTTTATGTCCTTACCAGAGCTCAGAAATATTGATGGAAGTATGCATACACTGTTTTACTAGGGAAGAGGGATACACTCAGAGTGAGCTAGGCAGGACTGGGTACAGAAGCAGCTGAATTGCAACAAATTTATAGTAAAGGCTTCCAGAATATGAGAATCTTGGAAAGTAGAAAATGCCTTCTGATCTTCTGGATGATTTGGGATCATAGTCATAGAAACATTTTTCTTTATTAATGTATTTGATTGATGATTTTTTTTTAGTTCATGTTTGAAATTAGGGAAAAGTTAATATGTATCCAGCATGCCAGGCAACACCAGGTATATTATTTAGGCTTTATAAAAGATTAAAGTTTAAATTTGTGAACTTTAAATAAATAAAATATTTTCAACAGTGCATAGGGACCTTACCCAAGCCACTGAAAGCCTTAATAAAAAAGAATGACATATTTGATTTGCATTTTCTTCTTCTCTTTCATTTCTTACCTTACAGGTCTTTAGCTTGTATATTATGGTTTCAAATTCTATGCTTTTATGGGATTTCTGAGTGTTCTAATTTGTGTGTTTCTATGTTTAAGAAAGCACCTGATCTCTCCTGTTCCCATTCCCAACTTCCCCCAGTCCACCTACAATGTATATTTTATTTCCCCTTTCCAGGGAGATCCATGTATCCCTATGGGGCCCTCCTTGTTGCAGTCTCTATGGGTTTATGGATTGAAACCAATCATGTAGGATTGGGTATCCATGAGGCACCATTTTGGATCACTTTTCTTGCCACTCTAATAAAATTCATACTATTAATATATCAAAAGTAAGAATATAGTCTTACCCATACTTATATATTCAGTCTTCTATCACCATGTACTCTTTAAATATCTGATCTTTAATATATCTAAGTAAACAGCAATTATATTACAATTCACAGACACAGAGGAGAGACTATAGAGAGAAACAACCAGAATTGAAGGACATTTAGGGGGTGGTCTGGGGAGTTAGTCCAGTGTAAACTCCCTGGAATCTAGGAGGGTGACCCTAGTAAAGGAGGATAGGGAGACTAGTTAGCCTGGAGATGATTTTTAATAATATTCTGCTATACTCAGATCAGTGTCTAGCCTAACTGTCATCAGAGGCATCCTCTGGCAGCTGTTGGGAGCAGAGGCAGAGACCCATGGTTAAATATTGGGTGGAGCTCAATAAACTCCAAGGAAGAGCTGGAGGAGGGATTACATGAATCAGAGGAGTCAAGGACACCAGGAGAAGAAGCCACATGGATTTAACTGACTGTGACTCTTTGGGTCTCACAGCAACTGAAGCCAGTCAACCATACTGTATATGTAGTGGTCCTATCACAGACCCATGCAGTACGGTTAACTGGTCTGATTCTCTTGTAAAAATCCTAAAAGTTGGGGGTGGGAGGTATCTATAACCCTTTTACCTGTCCATTGGATTCTTTCCCTCCTGCTGGGTTTCCTCATCCAGCCTTGATCTAGGGACTCCTCTCCTGCCTTATTCCATCATGTTATGCCCTGTTCGATTGATAACCCTGGGAGGCCTGTTCTTTTCTGAGAGGAAGTGAGGGGGTAGGTTGGGAAAGAGGGGACATGGTGGAAGCTGGGAAGAAGGGAGGCTTTGGTTGGGATATATTGTATATGAGAAGAAAAAAATGAATTAAGAAAAAGAAAAAAATAATATAATTGTTAAAACTCAAAAAAAAAATTGTAATCTCAGGTTCAGAATAGTTTTGAAAACATTGTATTTTCTGCCCAGATCATTCTCAGTGCTACTACCTCCTTGCTTAGCTGACACTACCTTTTCCTCTAGAGATATGATAAATCATCATCTCAGGCAGGCGTTATCAGTGACTTAAACCTGGTAAGAGTGATGTGGATCCTTCTATAACTGTACTCCAATTGTTTTCCATCTTCATTTACAATATTGTATCTGTTTGCTCATCAGTGTGTTTTTATTGCATGGTAACATTTCATTTGGTGTATATGCTGATTTGGGGTAAAAGGTAGTTTATTCTTTAGGCTAATTAAATCACTGTTTCTATTCCTGGAGCCCTGGAGCTTGTCAGCTTTCTTCAATCTATTCTTAAAGCTAGATAGAAGGCTTAAGCCTCATTCTCCATACAATCTAGAATATTTAAACTTCCATACAATCTAAAACATTTAAGCCTCCACTGTTAACTGAGCCACCCTGACTAGCTCCTTCTGAACTCAGAGATATACTTAAGGACACTAACTCTTCTCCAAGCTAACTGGTTTTGACTAATCTTCTGAGCCCTCTGACTGTTTCTGACTCCTGCAACTTACTCTGACTGAACTATTCTGCTTATATTCAAACTGGCACAGTTTTTCTGTGTGATATTGACTTCTTCTGCCAAGCTGCCTCTATGTCTCTTCTCCAGCCTGCCTCCTTCTGTAACTCACTGTTCCATAATGCCTCAGTCAGCCTCTCTGCCTTTTCCTCAGTCAGACTACTTCATTGTCTCTGTGTCTTGTTCCCCCATCATCTGCCTGCTTCAGACTGATTGTCTCATACTGCCTGCTGTAACTGAATCTACTCTGAGCTGAGAGTCAGTCTTTCTATCATGAGAGGTGAGTATGTCCATACTCTGATTAGTCACATTACCTGTCCTTTACTCTGACTCATCTCTGACCTCACTTCTTATGAGCTCTTTATGAGCTCTGCTTCCTGTGTCTGCTTCCACATTGGGATTAAATGTGTAGACCACCATTGCCTTCGAAATATTGGGATTAAAAGTGTGTACAACATTCCTAACATTCTTTCTACATTCCATCCAAACCTTACAGGCCTCAAACCATAGACCCCTGGGATATAGATACTTCCTAGGTTTCACAGTTATATTCGTCTACAATTTGGCATTTGCCGGTGCTCAAAAGTAAATCGAGTGAATACAAGACCTATACAAACCTTTAAAATGGGGTTTCTACAATAAAGTTGGTTCAACTAATTATTAATCCAAATAATGGTACAATGACATTGATACCATGTCTCTCCCTTTAGTTTAATATTTTTTCTTTTTTAAATCCCAAGGGCAAAGGGGATTTCAAAGCCTAACTGATTTCTCCAGTTTTCCAGAAAAAAAAAAAAAAAAAACCACAAACACATATACAATCACTGTGATCTACAACTGTAATATTCCTACATGATATGTCATAGTGGCACAAACATTGTAAGAGTAACCAACTACTCTCTGATTGGATTTAAAGCCTACTACATGAGAAGGAACATATGTCTGACACTGCTTGGGTGGCCAAGATTCTAAGACGAAAAATAGGCCATGGGCTTAGGGACAAACAAAATACGCTGTTCTGCTAAAGGAACATAACAGTAACATAACAATCAAATGACTCCTAAAAACATTCTGCTGTATTTATATATCAGGGCCTCATTCAGTCATCATCAGAGAAGCTTCTTCTTGTAGTAGATATGAACTATCACAGAGGCCCACAACTGTATAACATGCAGAGAGGGAGAGACTTCACATTACTCAGTCCAAAATGGAATGTCTTCATCAAATCATTCCCCTCAGGGCTCAGATAGCTCTATGAAGAAGCGATACAAAGATTGTAAGAGCCAGAACAGATGGATGACACCACAGAATCAATATCCTCTTGACACAAGAGGAACGACTCACATTTAAATTCATGAGACTTTGGCAGCTGACACAGGGCTTACAACAGTTCAAAAAAGATGGGATCCTAGAGCTCAGAGGGGAAGCAGACATGAGCTCCAACTCCTATCTAAGAAGCTATCTCCAACTGATGTCCACATGTAAAGGAAAAATCAGTTTTTTATACTAGAATCACATCGAGTATATTAACTATGCTTAAGGTAATAACCATACTCAACAATAGATGGCCAACACAAAAAAGAACTCAATGGGATTTTGTGACATTTTGTCTCACATTGCTCTTTTCATGCATTTTTTTTTTTTTGGCCTACTGTTTTTTGTTTTTTGGTTTTAATGTTATAATTTTTTATTTTGTTTTTATGTTTTTTGGTGTGTGTGTGTGTGTGTGTGTGTGTGTGTGTGTGTGTGTGTGTATGAGAGAGAGAGACAGAGAAAGAGAGGAAAAGAGTATTTCTCATGCTTTTTCTTTGTTTTTTGTTTTGTTTTCTTTTGCTTTTTATTCTGGTTTTTGTGGGATGTTGTTTGTTTTTTAAAGAAAGTGAGAAAAAAGAAGGCATGAAGTTTGGTGGGAGGGAAGGTATGGAGGATCTCAGAGGATCTGGAGAAGGGAAATTGTAATCAGAATATACTATATACTCTATAAAATATATTTTTGTTAGTACACAAACACACACACAGATAGATAGATGATAGATAGATAGATAGATAGATAGATAGATAGATAGATAGATATACAAAGAAAATTTAAGCTAAGCATATAAGCATAACATTTTTTAAGTGAACACATTTTGGTTCCTGGCACTCCTTATTTTTAACTCAAAGGCTTATGAATTGGATCAAAATAAATAGAGAAACAAATGTCTCATCAGAGATAAATTTGACATTCTTCATTTTATAGGATATAATCAAGCTTATTTCTTGAAAACCTTCACACTGCATTTCAGATTCATAAGGCATTCAAAGTGTAACAAAAAGCATTCTAAAGGTAATTATAACTTAATACAGTTGCTCTGAGGTCAGAAAATTTAGACTAATTTTAGAACAATTAGTTGCTTTCATAAAATGTGCCCAATATAATTAATAATTCATCTACTTGAAGCAGTATATTGTTCTCTATTATAGCCTTATGAACCTTTCCAGAGTACAAACACAACAAAAAAGAACACTTTCGTCTTTTCTCCCTTCAGACTCGGCTCCTGATAAGTATGCAGATAGCTGTAACGCTGTTCATGCCCTGTCTTGTCTCTGCGTCTTACCTCCTTTGTTAAGGTACTGTTGTCATTGTTCTGTGTTTTGAAAATGTCAAATATGCTGTTCCCTGAGAGCCACTGTCTTCATTTTACCCTCTGTCCAGCTCGATCTTCTCCAAAATATCCACATGGATTATAGTTGTATAGTAATACACAATGCTATTGCCAGGGTCCTTGTGATGTAACTCTTCAAAGCTGCTTTCCTCTGCCTTGTTTTCGTGCATCATAGTTTTCAACAGCTGCCATATAGTTTGTTTATCTACTTAGTTGAGACTTCACCCAGTTACAGCTGAAAACTTCATAATAAGTGGAACATTTACTGTTGTGTGGCTGCTTTATCCGGGAATGCTGAACATGCCATCGAGACACTCAGTGGACATTTGTTGAATGAATATGTGAAAGATAAATGGATAAACAAAAGAAGTCTTGGATGCTTCTATTATTTAATCGAATTATTAAAACTTTATGAGAATGCTGGCTGACATAGTTTTATCAAACAATTGGAAAACATAATAGCAGAATAGCCTTGCTCATAGAGTAACAAAATGCCTTTAAGTAGTTTCATTATTTTTTACTAATTTGCTATTATTTGCATGTTGTCCAAAAGAATAAATTTGACATTATAGTGCAAAATGTTACCCAGCACATTGATTCACCAAAATTTGGTGTTTATTTCTTATGCTCTTTCTGGCTAAACATTTTCTGGATGAGAACAGAATGGATATAACCTTGAATTCAAAATTACTGTTTGACTTCTTTCAGAAAACAACTGGATACAACATTGTAGTAATTTACAAACATTTTACAAATGCTAATTTGGTGTTACCTACACTACTTAACTATAAGCAAAAACATTATAATTTAATTTATTTCACTATCCACCATGGCTTTAGCAAATTATGTAAAAATGGTAGGACTTGAATGAAAATGGCTTTATTTTGGAATGCATAAAATTTTCTATTTTTTTCATTCTTCTGTGGTCTTTACATAAATAGATTTTTCAAAAATATTGACATATGCTTCAAAATTTGGTTATATTTTAAAAATTTATTTTAAGATAATTATAACATCATACAGTAGAAATATCAAACATCAAGTCAGTCAAATCATATATTTCTTCATTTCCATTTCATTTTTGTGTTCTTAATAGATAAGGCTCACAAGATATCAAAAAATATGACCTCTGTGGTACTGAAATACAAACACTGGTAAATATATTATCTAAATTTCTGTGAAGCCAAACATTTGATAGCATAAGAATAAATTAACCAGAGCATTGAAATTGAAGTTGTTTCTCAGTGTTTAACAATGAAGGGATGTGATAAGAGCCTAAATACTGGTGATCTGTCTAGGTTTCATTATAACTGGAAACAAACACAGTTTCAACTGTCTATCTTTCAGTAAAAGAGAGATTAAGGTACAACTCTTATTCTATGCACTTTTTAATTTTTCTGAATATAAAGTAGTATGCTCTAGTGTTGTTAAGAAAATTCCTGATAACCTTATAAGAAGTTGACTCTACCAATACACGTTTCTTATAAAGCTATTCCAAGCAAACAAAAAAGCATATTTACCTCTAAGGTAAAAGACTCCAATTTAAGTTACTATTTTAACTGATGAAGTTAATCTCAATTCATTATAAAGGAAGGTCTGATTTGGAGACCATATTCACAGGCTGTTTTGATAGATTTATGTACATTTAATCTTTTTAAAAATTGTCAGCTGTAATTATATTTAGAGTGGTGGTGAATACCTTAGATTTAAATAAACTCTCTAATATATTTATTTTACAAAACTAAATTTTCATTTTGTCTGCTTCGTATTATTACTGAAAACAATACTTTTAATTTCATTGAGCAGTATGGGGAATTATAAAACTATCAGAATTCATAGTACCATTCTTTAGTGCCTTCCCATCCTGAGAGTAAGATGTTTATTTCTCTCTTTGTTTCATAGCTCTATATTGTATATACAATATATTGTATTGTATAGCTATATATTGTAATGTTGTGACCTCTTTTTCAAATTGATATTTACTCTACAATATAAAATGTTTTAAACAGAATATTTTATTGGCAGATGTTAGCATCAGAAAACTAGAAATTATAAGAGACATGCCTTCCCAACATTAACATTTTCATCTGCCAGTGGCATTCTTTCCTGAGAATCCTATATGGCTGATAAGTAAATTATTGAACAACTTATACCCACTTTATAATAAACAATATGAAATGAGCTTAGAAGCTTCCAGCACAGTAATGATGAATGATTAAGAAATAGAAAAGCTCATTGCCTTTTTAAAATCTATCTCACACACAGAATACACTTGTAGAAATATGTGTTTCATATGTAGAAACATTACACAGTATGAATATGCATGATTAAGAAAAAATAAAATTTTGAAAACAAGCAGGACTATGTTAGAATGTAGCAAACTAAAATCAAATTGAGATTCCAGACCTATATGATTTCCTGATTCATTCTAGTTGTTAAAGTGTTGCCTTTATATCAATTTATGATCTATCCAAGCTCTTTTTCTTCTTTCCAAATAAAAATTTTAAACTTTCATTGAAAGAAAAAGTGTCATGATATTCTGATGTGTTTCCTTTTTATGAAGTATTCCATCATCTGACCCTCATTTCTGTAAACTATCAGTTTCTTTCCGAGTATATGGATTTGAAACACCATAAACAGCCACATAAAATTTGCAAGTAAAAGTAAAGATAAGTGAATGAAAGCATGCAATGCTTCCTGTCATGGGAACCATCACCATCTCTGGAAATATGAATAGCTTGACTCAAGAAATAATATTAGATGAGTATTTGCTATTAATATTTTGGAGTTAGAAAACTATTAATTATTAAAATTTGTGAGTTTCACAAGTTTTCTTCTTTGGAATTTTCATTAGAACACACAGAAACATCAAAAAATTCTTTCATTTGTTCCTTTTCTCACATACTTTAGTTTAAAACACTTACAAAATACCTGCTGTATGCAGGAGAGTAGACAAGGCACTCAAATTAAAATATTTTCATCAACTCTCATGTCAGAATGCCATCACTGCCATTTCGTGGGAGAATGTCAGGATTACCTTTTGTTGAAAAGTGAGTTCTGGACCTGAAATCATACACTCTTCTTGTAATAGCATTTCCTACACAAAAATTATAATGTATTTCACTTAAAATTGACAACAAATTTGCTTCTTCTTACCAACTATCGTTCATCTTATAATAACTGCCTTCTGAAGAGTCAGTATCGTCTGACTCTTCCCATCTTGTCCAGATTTCAGTCTTCCATAAATTAAATAGTTATTTCTTTAGGTTATTTGTCTTCTATAGAATTGGAATACAACTATACATAAGGAGAATAGCAACAAGGCAATCAAAATTAAACAATATGCTAACCAATGAAGACAGCAATGAAGGTCAAAGAAAGCACTAAGAGTGGCAATACTAAGACAAAGTATGGCTGATGGCTGAAATTACTGATCATAATCCTGTAGTAGTATCCTACTGGATGACTTAGCAATAAAATACAAAGAGGCATGTTCATAGATGCAAACCCTGCCAGACCTAAACAAAGGAACTACCTGCCATGGCAAGTGTCATTCTGAACAGTGGAACCTCAATTGTCTGATCTCAGAGTTTTTTGCTGACACAAAAGCTCCTGTTTCATTGATCCAAAAATTCTGCCCTTTCATTAAAAGGCCTGTTTGCTTAATGAAGGAAATCTTTAGCCTAGTTTCATCTCATAATCCTTTAGCAGCTGAGCTATGTCACCTTTACGGTGGGGGACCTCAAGGTCTAAGCCCTTGCAGCTGGCGACTATGGAAGAGAGGGCCACAAGAATTTCCCCTCAGCAACTTTGCTCTTCCATAATGGCTTTGTCATAAAGCAGTGAGCATGGGCAGATCAGGAAGAATATATACATAAAGTCAACACCTGAAGATAATACAAAATGCCAAGGTCCAGCCAGCCCTTCTTCCAACAAGGCACAATTATTTTAAATATAACTAGAATTAAACTTCTACAACATAACCCACTGCCCAGAATGCATGTACACGTACCCACACATACACACACACACACACACACACACACACACACACACACACATCCTACATGTTGCCAGTGACTCCTCAAAGGATTAATTGTACCTCAACCTTAGATAAGAAGGTGTGTATCAAAGGGACATGATGTAAGCTGTCTGGTGAGCTCTCTGGGACCTCACTGGCCAGTGCCATCTTTACACTTCCAGATGTAGATCTGATCACACTGCTCCTATACTGGCCATTCTTGGTGAATTCTCACAGAAACAAGTCTGCATATTATTTAGCATTTTAAGAATAGGCTAAGGCCTCCACAATATTTTTCCTTTCTTGTTCAACTGATAAACTTTTCCTTAGAGAACTTACAATAAATGTATTTTACAAAGTATAATGCATTCTTATAATTAAGGGATGTGGAGTGCTTTCTTATATTTGCAATAGCTGTTGTAATTACAACTGGCTCACTGGATAATCAACTATCCAGAAAAGTCTAATGGATAGTTACCCCAAATGTACATGATATAGTGGTGATTTCAGTCTTGTCTTTTCCCTACAGATGACATTAATGCCTGTGCAGTATCTCAGGAGAGAATAATTACATATAATTCTTTACGCAAACAAAACATGTGAGTGGTACTTAGACAACCATGCATTTACAAGTAAAATAAATCTGTCTACCACTTATTTGATGTCACTTCCAGGGATAGTGACAAAGATGCCATTTCCTAAGGATAACTTTTTCTGGGCATTGTGTCATTATGTAAAAGAGATGGCACCATCCCTTAACAGCCTGTCTGGTAGTTGTGGATAGCTTGCAGCTGACAAAGGTTTTACAATAAATTACAGATTTTCTGCATGAAAAAGACTTGTGCATCTTGGGAGCGATAGCAGAGACATCTGCTGAATCCTCTCTCTTTCTCTTCTTTTACTTCTTGCTTTTCTTTTTTCTTTTTGCAAAGAAAGGTCTCAAGTAATCAATCAAGTAAATATTATTACTGTTGTTACTAATATGATTATTATCATGTAGAAGTTCTTCCTTTTTTTCTGTAAGCCTGTGAGTTCAGTAATTTGGTAGTCTGTATTTGTAGAGTAAATATCACTTCTGCCATCACTCCCAGACCCAAATCAATTCAGTGTGACTAGAGCAGCATTTTAAATTCCTTAACCTAAGACTCAATAATAATAGCAATACCCCTATCCATACAAGGGAAATTGGGGAAACTCAGTATTACATATAAATTTTCATGCCTTAAGTGTTTAAAAAAGTAATTTCACAATAACAGCCTTCTGCGATTTTGGATTTGAACTTATACTGCTCATGTTCAAATTAGCACACTATTAATTAAGTGCAAACTGGATAAAATTGATTCATTGAGAAAATATTGCCTAACATAGGTTAGATCTGAAGATAGAGCCAATTCTACAACAATGGATACTTTCATAACAAGAAACTGAAAGACATAAGCTATATATTTAAAAAAACAGAATTTTTGAATGGCATGACAGTCAAATCTCACCTAAGAAGCAGAACAAATTGATGAGTCCTAAGAAAATACTACTTTCTACAAAACTCCTGTGATTTAGGCTGTATTTAGAATAAGAGGAGGAAGGTAATCATGATTTTTCTCGATGCATCAAGATTCACTAACATGTTCTCAATTCTTCATTAGTGACATGTATTATACTAAAATTTTTAGAATTATAATTTTATCTTAAGTGATAATTACCCTTATTAAGAAAACTAATGCAATGAAACATCATAAACTACTAAAAAATTACTTATTTGACCACATTTGAACATTATATTCTGTTTCACAGTAACATTTGAAAGAGAGTATTATAGAAATTGGATGTATTTAGAGATGTGAGATCAGGACAACTAGGTAGTCAGTAATAACACGCCCATGTGTTCGCTAATTTGTTTATGACCTGTTTATCTTACTAGATGGAGAGTTCATGAGCATAGGCAAAAACTGTCCAGTTTAAAATTGTATATCAGGGCTGAGGAAGGGCAGGTAAAGAGCTTGCTATACAAGCATAATGGCATGAGTTTAGATCCTCAGCAACACTGTCAAAAAGTCTCAGCATCCTGTTACATGTTTTTCACCCTGGAGCTAGGGACAAGTGGACATCAAAGGCAGGCAGGTCCAGTGAATTAAAGGCCAAACATGTTTAAAAGCAGCAATTAGCTCAGGTTCAGTTAAAGATTCTGGGTTGAAATATAAGCTAGAAGTGATACACACACACACACACACACACATACACACACACACACACACACAGAAAACAAACAAAACAACAACAACAAAAAACAGTAAATGCAACAGCACACAGAGTTAACATACATGAACACACCCTTTGTAATAGCAACTATAAAGACGTTACCTCAGGTAATCAACTGTAGAATAAGAGCTCTTTGTGAGAGCAGGGTCTACAGTTAGAATTCTTTATGGTCTGGATGGCATGTAGACACCACCTTTAATCCCAGTATTCAGAAGGCAATGGCTTTAATACCTAGAAAAAACAATGGAAGTAGACACAGGAAGCAGAAATCAGGAGTTAATATCACACAGGAAGTGATGTCTGAAATGAGTCAGAATGAATGGCAGACAAAGTGACAAATCAGAGGAAGAGTTATCAGAGTAAGGACATCCCCAAATTTCAGGAGAAAACATGGGTCCTCAGCTCAGTTAAGTTGGAATTACATAGAGTTCAGTTAACATAGAGCAAGTTAAGAAGAGTCAGTTCAGAAGTAGACAGAGTGAGTCAGTTGAAGGGTTAAGTAAAAAGAGTCAGTTGAACAGTCAACTGAGAAGTAGGCTGAACAAAGTCAGTGTAGTCAGTCGAAATTAAAAGAATCAGAGTTCAGGAACCAATCAGGGTGGCTTAGTTTGTAGTAGGTCTGGAAAGGCTAAGACTCAAACCTTCAAGGTCTCAGATAGCAGTTTAAATATTCTAGATTCTTTGAAGGCTGAAGCCTTCCAGTTCAAGGATTAAGACTAGATTGTAAGGAGGCTTGAAATGCTCTAGGGTTCTAGGGCTCTTGGCTAACAATCAGTGACTTAATTAGTAAATGAATAAACTGTCCTCTGCCCTGAATCAATGTCTACATCTGGTGAATCAAAATCTACATCAACAACAATATCAGACAGTAAATAGTAAACAGAGCAAATAATCATTTTCTGATAGATAAAATTAAATTTTGTTTGGATAGGCAAATACTTCAGAATATAAACTTCTTGAAACTAATTTAAGTAATGTTCTGTAGCAGATTATGGTTATTTTACATGTCAATCGTACAACCAAACCAAGGATGTTAATTAATTTAAATAAAAATGGTAATAGTTATTTCTGCCTCAATATAGAGTACTTGGAAAAAAGAAGTTTCTACCCATGGTCATGGGACATATTTTGATGTCCCAGGATAGTAGGACTTCTAGGCATTAGCCCTGCTTGTAGGATGAAATCTGGTTTTTATGTGGGTAATGGGAAGCAAATTCAGGCCTTTGGTAACATTAGTAAGTGTATTAACTACTAAGTCATCTTCCTACCCATTATTTTATTTTTATAAATACATTTATTTCATGAGAGAGTGATTTCTCTCTCTGTGTGTGTGTGTGTGTGTGTGTGTGTGTGTGTGAGAGAGAGAGAGAGAGAGAGAGAGAGAGAGAGAGAGAGAGAGAGAGAGAGCCTCAACATGTGTAAAAGTCAGAGGATGTATTTTGTAATCTTTTCTCTCCTACTACCAAATCAGGCCCAGGGATCAAACTCAAGTCATCATGTTTGGCAGGATGTGTCTTTACCTGTCAAGCTGTCTTACTGGCCATCAGTATACTTACAACAATGTATAGCTTAGACATTACATTTAAATGTCTACCGTTTCCTAAAATCAGTAGAAACTAAAGACCAAACGGCATTGTCGCAAACTGATAGCATTCCTTGTTAGGCAGTGTTCCTATTTATCAAAAAATCAAAATGGAAAAACGGTGTTATATGATTCTAAAAATAATTTTCAGATAGGGTTTATAGAAAAGTTCACAGTTTTTAAAAAGCAATTCTTTCATAAGGATTCAAATAAGTAGTCAGTAATGTAAAGTTTGAGCATTTAATAACATACCCTAGTAGGTTCAAGATTATTTATTAAATACTCTAAGCTGGATAGCTTATAACAATAGAAGTGTATTTGTCACGAATTTGGACCCAAACAGTATTCAATGCAAGGAGTAAGGAAATTTTATTCAGTATGTTTCACAATTCATTCAATTATTTCAAAATCAAATGCAAGTGTTTCCAGAAATGACCTAGATTACAGGCAGAGTCAAAGCAATATATTCAAAAAAGAGGACAAAGATCCAGCTTTGGAAGTTAAAAAACATTATGTTTGTGGCCACAGTCCTCAAATATGTGAAATAGATGTGGTAGCTCTGAATCATTTTAATAAAACAGAAATAGTATTTCCATCACAAGGCAAGAAGCAGTACATTTCCAAATGCCGCCTTTGCCTGTGTGTGCCTTTATCAAACTGTAGGGAATAAATGTTTGCTGTTTAAGCCATTTAGTCTGTGACACTTTGGTATACAGTATAAGCTTCTGTGGGGATCAGCCAAATAAATACTAACATTTTTCAAAAGTCATTTCCTAATCACAAGCCTGTAGGTCAGTAGATTGGGTAGAGCAGAGTGTGGACAGATTGCCTTCACTCTATGTGACTAGGATTCGTCTGGGCTGGCACACAGCATTACTTACTGAATGTATCTAGAGTATTTTAAGTAGTTAATATGACTGAGACCCAGTGCCGGTCACCATCAAAACTTTACTCTTCAAGACAGCAATATTCGATAAAGCAACTTCACTCACTTATTTAGTTACTGGGTTTGTGTAGCTATAGGAATGATGGCTAATAGTTTATCTTTCTCTCTGGATTTTTGTTTCTTTCTATGTCAGCTCTCCATGATGGTTTCCTCATTGTGTTTCACACTACTAATAGTTAAACTTTTCCATTTCCACAGCAGCTAAATTAATCCAGGGCAAGCTTTCTAAGGAACCAGGGCCCCAGTTGAGAAACATGTAACTATTTAAGGCAGATATCCCCGGAATACCATTCTGCTGGATTATATTGGTCACACTTAGAGTCTACAGGAATGACAAATTTCAGTCATCATTAATCAAGGAGTAAACCAGTAATATATGCATAAAATTCAGAGATAGACAGAGCATGATGAATTATTAAGATGTTCAAAATATGCTAACTGATTGATTGAAGATATCTTAAATTGGAAATACCTTCCTTATACTCATATTTATAAAAAAATAAGATAAAAGGGCATGTAATATTAGTATGATGATAATTATTAGGCGATTTGTTGACATAAAAAGAACAAATAATTTAACACATTTAGTAATAACTCTTTGGATTACAGGCAGATTTCTTGCTAGAATATTTCCACTACTAAATAATTTCTAAAAGAATTAGTGACTGGTGAATGTTGGAAGGCCAAGAAAGTTAGTATCACATGAGAGATTGATAAACTGTAGTGTTTGTTTGAATATTGTAACATGGCAGTAATGGATGTGAGAAGACAGAGCAGAAACACTGTTGATAAAATGGCTTTGTGATTCTTCACTTGGATTCACCCATTCTTGGAAATAACTATAGTCATCCAATGAGTGGGATCACCCAAATACTCTAAAGCATCTACTTGAAACAAGGAATGGTAAGAAGAGCAGGGAGGTCGTTTTGCAAGACATGAAAGGAAGTAATTAATAAAAGAGGCTCCACAGGAAAGAGCAGGCATGAAATCAGCGATTCCAGAAAAGACATTGCTTACCTCTTTCAGAATGTCTCTTCCTTTTCTGTGAACTAAAGCAGTCAGAGAGAATAGTTTTAAAACCCTGTAGATGGCCTGCATAGAGATTGTTTCCTAACACTGTCAGAGCTCCCTGTCAAATATCCACAGATTGTTTCACTCAGCTGTTCAAAATCAGCTGTTCCTGTTCAAAATTAATAGAATTTTTGCATTTTCAAGGAAAAATTTAAAAAACTTCTAGTCATGTTTCCCTGTTATTCAGATGACATATATCAACCTTAAATGTAATGATTGTAAACCATATATAAATATATACTAAGCAAAGCTCCATGCCTAAATAGGAGAGGTTTCCCAAATAAAGAAAATGTGCCTCGATGAAAGGACATGAGAAGTTGTGCTGTGTTCTAAAATGAAGTGTGCGTTAATATGGAAGAACACAGAGGCAATTAAACAATGGGTATTAGAATCCAAATATCAAAGTGGGCATCTACCTTATAAAAGACTACAAAAATGTGTTTCCAATACCACATCAGTGAAGCATTGTTTGTAGTTTTTGTAATGTTTGTGGAAAAAAAAAGAAAGATCCTTGACTTTTTGTAAAAATTAGGCAATACCAAACATTACTTAGTCCTTCCCCTGATGACAGCTTTTTAAAAATGACTCCTACCTCCTTCTTTTTCCTAACGGGTTGAATTAATCCCAGAAGTTAACATAATAGAAACATCTAATTCTTAAGTTTTTTTTTTTCTGTGTGTGTGTGTGTGTGTGTGTGTGGGTGTGTGTGTGTGTGTGTGTGTGTGTGTGGGTGTGTGTGTGTGTGTGTGTGTGTATGAATGTATGCTAGGGATTTGGGAGTACCTGTGAAGGACAGAAGGCATTGTATCCCTGGCTGCAGTTAGAAACTCCACCTGATGTGGGTGCTGGGAACCAGTGTATGTGCTTTCTTGGGAAGATCAACAAGTACTTTAATAGCTAAGCTATCTTTTCTTCCTCAAAGTCTGCATGTTTATATACCTATACCTTTCATTATAAGAAGTATGGTTTTATTTATTTTATTTTATTTTTGTGATCTTAAGAAGTAATAGAAGTATACTTTAAGATAGAAAAAGAGCAAAAGAGAGTGAGATTTTTGCAATGTCTTCATAATAAATATTATGAACAGGATATTACTTTTACAACTATTGGCCAAGCTATTTCTGAGCAGTTATGATTATATCTTATAGGCAAAATTATTATTTTTCTTAAAAAATTGAAATATATAATATTTCTGAATAAATGTCTACATTTTATCTGAGGTATGAGACACTCAACTGCTTTACATAAAGTTTGACAAAGAAATAGTTAGGGGATAAATCCTTTGTAGAGATGAGATTCATCTTTCCTGTTCAACATTCCAGACACTTAATACCCCCCGACCCCGTGTAGTTTATTTTAACACACACAAAGGTATTATCAAGGCAAGAAAAGTAAAATGTAATATCCACCAACTCTAAAATGTCAGTACCACAGGTTTAGTCTGAGACCTTCAAATTAAATGATAAATGTGTACCTTTGTCAAATTGTTATGGATTACAGTCAAGTTCTCTCTGGTCATTTCTTTAAAAGTCAGGTTTCCTTTTAGAATGAGAGGTTAAAGAATCATCTTCCCGTTTGAGTGATTTTTATGAAAAGACTATTTTTAAGGTCAAAACCAAATCCATTTTCTCTGTTCCTAAAGAATGAGCTATAAATTTCTCAAAGTTGGTCTCATGTACCCTTAAAAGGATGTAGCAATACAGATAATTGGCCATGTAGAATATTATTATGTAGTTGATAAAATGAATGGTGAATAAAGACTTATAATGTCTCAGGCACATTGATTCAGACAATAAAAATAAATGGATCTATAATAATTATTTATTTACTAAAGACATGCATTTGGATATGTATATCAGATAATAGAGGCAATCCAAGACAAAAGATTATTCCTTATAACCAAATAATGTTGCCCTCTGAATTAATGAAATACCAAATGTTTTTCTTATAGGGTACTGAGTTTTTATAAATTTTGAAGTCACAAGAAAAAGAAGCAAAGAGAAAAAATATAATAAAATGAACTTTTTAAAATTATACTTTAGCCAGGCAATGGTGGTGCACGTCTTTAACTCTAGCACTCAGGAGGCAGAGACACATGAATGTCTTGTGAATTCGAGGCCAGACTGGCCCACAGAGTAATTTCCAGTACAATCAAAGTTACAACAGAGAAACTCTGTCTCAAAAAAATATATATATATACCTATATACAGTATCCCAACAAAATTTTCCAAGTGGTCACATAAAATCCAAGGCTATTTTTTTCTCACCATTTTATTTTCTATGTCAAAGCACCTACAACTATAACTTTCTTCTCCTTCTATTGAATGAATACTGATATTGTGGAATCATTGCTAAGATTGGGACTGATGACAGAAATGAAAAATCCCTGTTTCGAGGGTGAGAAAAGAATGTTCTTGGAGGTCTGAAATAAATTATTTGCTGGGACCATGTGTACATGGGCACAATAGTCTTTTCAGGAATACACAGTAAACCCTGCCAGGCTCATAAATCTAAGGAAACAAAAAGGGGAACAAACACCTCAGGAAAGCCAGCTCTCACCAAATGAAAGAATGAATAATCTCTCTCCGTTTGAAAAAGAAATACATGGATAATATCAGCAACAGGGCATGCTAACTTAGAGAATACTACCATTCTACTTTTCCATGTATGCTACTTGTGTTTGAGACATTTACTAAAATTACAATGACAAGATTGCTATATTATTAGCAACAGCAAAAACATGAATTTTCTGTGCATAATTGAAATAGCTACATAATAAATATGTTGGTGCCTTCCAGCCTGAGAAACCCAAAAATCTAACTGTAGTTAGCTATGTTGCTAAGGTACTGCACATGTACCATGGAAATCATAGGCTATTAGGAAGAAGTCATAGAAAAGGCTTATCATCAAATTTATACACACTGGAGCAGATGGGGTCAGTAAGCAGGGAAGATTGTAAAGTTTTGTATCTTAACAGATCTTCCCACTATTCCAATCTTGTTTGTTATGGGTCTATTTAACTTGTTAACCTCTTCTTGGCTTATCTTTGATGGTTTGTTTGGATAAGTCTAGTAAACTCTTCCATTCTTCTTAGATTTTATAATTTAACCCTACAGATGTTTAAAGTATTCCCTTAAAATATTTATGAATATTTTCGACGTCTGGATGTTTCCGTATTCTTCCTCAATTTTGTTAATTTGGGCCAACCTTTTCTTTTAGTTAATTGGGTTGAGTTTGTTATCTTTTTTATCTTCTCAAAAAACACACTTGATGATTAAATTGCTTTTGCTGCTATTTCATTAATTTCTGTTTTGATCTTTCCATTGAAATGTTCTCTTTAATTATCACTTTTAATATTTAGGTTTCCATATTTGTATGTATTGTATGTTTAGCATAGTCCTTCTCAGATACACCTGCTCTTTCTCGTTATCTATCATCTGCCCTCCCATGACTATGCTTTGTTCCCTTAGATTCACTCCTACTTTTATTCATTCATTCATTTATTGTTTAGTTATTTTTAAAGATTATAATATAATCATACCATTTCCTTCCTCTCTTTCTTCCTTCCAGAACCCACCCTCCCATATACCCTATTTGTTCTCTCATTTCTTCCCATCTACTGGATTGGGATTTGGTTTACTCTTGTTTTCACAAATCCTTGAGTTATGTTTTCATTTGTGTTCTGATTTTTTTTTTATGTAGGAGTTCAGGACTATGAATTTCACTATTGGACAGCATCTGTCCCTTATATGTCCTAGAAGTTTGTTTTATTTTATTTATATGAAAGTGGGATGAGTGAAATGAGGCTGAAGTTGTAATGTATAAAGAAAGATACAGTGACTGCTATACTACTTACTTGGAAGTGCAGATTATTTTTATGTATTTTGTATGCAGCTCCATTTGTCAAGGATACTTTTCACTCTCTCACATGTAACATTTAGTGATTCATACAATGCTCTGTAAAAAATTATTCAAATACACATATAAATAAACACAAGCCATTTAGAGTAGTAGTGAAAATAATTTATGTAAAAATACTTTAAAACATTGTTTGACTTCATTTCACTTTATTAAATTCTTAACTCGTGTATAATTTAGATCAAGGGGATTCCTATTATAAGTGATTTAATTCCATAAAGTATAATAAACACCTCAATTTTAAAAATTAAAGTATTTATATTCATTTTATATATTAAATATATTTACATAAATTGATTTCATGCTCAATTTTAAATATTAGGAAACTAAGACATAAAAGGTAAGCATTTAGCACAAAGACATTAATCTAATACATGTGTAGTTGAAATCCACACCAAGACAATGGCTCCAGGCTCTAAAAACTTCTCTTTATGCTGAATTATAACTGAAAGGTATTTTTACACTCTTGGGTTTGAAATTAACTTTCATATACTATATACAGCATTATAAGGTAAATTTAGGGTCAATTCTTTCTAATATAAAGGAACAACCTTTCCAGAGTGTGCTTTCTTTTATGTATACATAATCATTTCTCCTGATTATCATTTATGTATTATCCTTACCTCATTTACAGATGTCTGTTTATGAATGTTTGACCATCACACACACACACACACACACACAAAATGACTCTAGAATCAGTGTTATCATCTAGAATCAGTGGAAAACACTCGGGACAGTGAGTTCAGTTGCAGGGACAGTATAGGCAGAAACAAAAGTGAAGAATGGGCAGAGATCAACCTGAGTGGATCTGTACAAAACAATACCTGGGTTACCTCGTTGTTTTTATTTTCAATTTTTTGCTGGTTTCAACTTTGAGGATTTAGTATACTTTGTCATACCATGGTCAGATGACCACCAGATTTGTGCTTGCAGACGTTTCTACAGTTATAAAAAATATTTATTTGTGTAACTTGAACATACCAAATACAAAAACAAAAACTGCTGGAGTAAATGGGTTTGTGCTGTTGCATTGGCTGTTCCTCCATGTGACCATTCTACAAAGCCTTTTCAGTCCCACTGTCAATACTCTTGCTTTTGATAATACACTTATTAGGAAGTAGGATCTATGCAATTTGTTCTGAGAATTATCTGGTATCAATTCCATAAACTAAAACTAAGATTCTTTATATAGTATGCTCATGTATTCTAGATACTCATTCATTTCACAAAACATGTCATGGCTCTTGCAGTAGTCATGTGTATTCCTCAGGGCATGGCTGAGGAATGTGATGATGCTTTCCTGTCAAACTAAGTCATCAAGGACTTTCTACTTCAGGTTCAGTCCCTTTGGCATCCTACGTCCACAGAATGTGGCACATTCTATACACATAGATTCACCCACCAGATGTTGATTCAAACATTGGTTCAGGGAAGGAAATGCCTTTTATTCTTTTGTCTAATTAAATCAACAGTTCTTATCCCTAGAGCCCTGGAGATTTTTGGCCTCCATACAATCTAATAAACCTCTGAGAATTACTGCTTACTGAGCCACTCTGAGTAGCTCCTTCTGAACTCTTCACATTCAACTCACTCTTGTTCTGGGTCGAACTCTTCTCCAAGTTGCTTGGCTTCTAACTGATTCGCTCTTCCCTTCTGATATCTACTTATGACAAGCTCAGCTGTGTCTCTGAGGCTATGTCTCAGACTCCTCAGACTGTTTCTGTGTCTCTGTGAACGCTCACTGCCCCATTCTGCCTCAGTCGTCCTCTCTGCTTCTCTACCTTAACCTCAGTCAGACCACTTCACTGTCTCTGTGTATTGTCCTTATTCAGACCCTCTGTTTCTCTGCCTTATCTTACGTATGCTATACCCCATATGTCTACTTAACTTACAGCTTTACGATAGCATGAGGATATAATATATGTAATATCGAGGGAAAAAAAAACAAAAAACAAGAAACTACATGTAGAAATTTCATACCTTTTTTGTGTTCCAGTCCAGACATACGTTTCACATTTCTCATCTATTTTGGCTAGAATGTGTTTAGACTTGGTTATGAATACATACATCCCCTGTGTCAGCCCTGCCAAGCCAGCATGTCCACACTTAGATCACCTGACTAGAATGTTGTTTTATTTCCCAAACAGTAGAAGGACATTATAAGCACATTTAATGACCAAGATCTATATGGACCTACCAAGTTCATTTGTCACTTTGTGTTACTCTCTAACTCTCTACTCATGAGTGTGATCAACATAAACTGTACCAGTCTCCAGGACTCAATTTAAAAGCTATCCTGAAATCTGATCCCCAGATCTTGGTTCTGGAACAGTAACCTGATGAATGAACAATTACACTGGCCAGCATGCTGTGTTTCTTTGCTTGCTTGTAGGTTTTTCTGAGATTAGATTGCCAGAATTTTTTGACATACTAATGTTAGACAGTTTTTACCTCAGATTAGCCTCCTACCTGAGCATGAGTTACTTATGTGAGTCAATGAACTAGCTCTTGGCAAAAATCCATTTTCACTGGTCTGTTATCTGACTAGGTACTCAGTGTGATTTGCAGTAGCCAATGGGAGAAAGAGATAGAAGAAAGTGTACTTTATTCTCCAACGTTCCTCCTCTATCTCCTCTAAAACATGTGACCATGCGACTACTGCTGTATCTCTCAGAGTAGAAAAAGATGGTGGCTTCACAATGATGAAGAATCTTCTGATATCTCCTTATCCGTGATGGCTTCTATGATATGATACTTACCTATGTCAGGAATTAGCCATGCTAGAGGGCAGACATGTCTTATGTGGATGTGACAACTTTTCTTACTCTTCTATTGAAATGTTAGCCTCTGAACTTGTGGGAATGTGTAGAAGTAATCAATTCAACATTATGAGAATGGTTACATTTCAGGAGTATAAGAAAGAGTTGACAAAATACATGGGCATAAAATATGGTGTAATGTCTTCCAAATATCATTGTTTTGGTGATGAAAGAACAAATTGCCTTTTACTTGACCCTTCTCTCTCTGGGTAAAATACTTGTTTGTATTTGACATCACTGAAGCATAGCAAGAATCTCATAGAAAACTGGTGAAATTGATGGAGCTTGGCAGAACAATTCATGATATATTGTCTTGAAACTGATGCCATTAGTATTAAATATTATAGGGAAACTACAGATCATAGTGTGTCCATTGATTTAAGTAAAGTTTCCAAAACTCCCTGGTGTCATATTCAGTATCAACAATGCTTTCTTTAACTCACAATGAGAAACCAGGAATTGGTCAAGGATGACACATATGATGAAAAATCCAGCAAAGTATTTATTCTCAAAGATTAAGCTGTTTATCCAGGGGCATGAACCACAGCCAGATAGGTCACCTTCTTTAGCTATTGAAAACAGCTTCTTAGGAGTAGACTTTGGACTGCAGAAAGTATGCTAGTTTGGAGCACCATCAATTGTTTATTCAATGGCCTTTGATTGGAACAATTGTCATTCTAATGTTGTCTGCCCACTGAAAGATTTATGATATTGTATTAATACTAATAGAGGGACTTTACAGGACTCTCTCTCAACCTAAGCACCTGATAAGGAAGACCTTGTGTGGGGACTTGACTGACCAGTTAAATGGCATCATGTCAGTCAGCTGAAGTTGGGGATTGATGCACTGTGAAGGTTCTATTCATTATGCATTAAGCCGTGTGTGTTGGCTGACAGTGATTTCTTTCAATAAATACCTAGAGGTCATGTGCTGGCTTTCAGCTCCAGAAGAAGCAGCTCAGAGGATGGGAAGCTGAGCTTGTAAGTCAGTCATATGAGGTGAGACCTTGTGCTTTGCCCTCCAGGTTTTCCATATCAGAAGTTGTCATGGCTCTTTATTGATGCCCAATAATAACATTTATTTTAATACTTTTAACAGAAGCATAGCAAGAATCTCATAGAAAACTGGTGAAATTGATGGAGCTTAGCAGAACAATTCATGATATACTGCCTTGAATAGTGATGGCATTAGTATTAAATATTCTAGGGAAACTTCAGATAATAATATGTCCATTGATTTAAGTAAAGTTTCCAAAACTCCATGCTGTCATATTCATTAACAACAATACTTTCTTTAACTAACAATGAGAAACCAGGAATTGGCCAAAGATGACATATATGATGAAAAATTTAGCCAAGTATTTTGGTCTTAACAGGCAAGTGTAGTGACTTTATATGTAGTCTCCTCTATACAATATTTTGAGTTGTCAATGGAACTTGAAGTGACTGTTCTCTATTGATTATCTTGAGTTGCCATTGATAAATTACTATATCTCACATGGGCTTGTGAATTCTGAATTAAATTTTCAAACAAATTCTTTAAATTGACTCAGATCCTGAAAATAATACTTTTTTGGCTTTGCATATTTTTCAATGGTGTCCCTAGCTAGAAAGCAAAGTACTAGAAGTAATTCTTGTGAACACACCTAATTACAAAGGAAAATGGGAAAGGTACTTTAAGCTTGAGTTTAAAAAAATATATCATAGATTAAAAACAACAACAACAACAAAGGTTGAAGGAAAGGATGGGGATGAATGTGCATTCCATAATAGACTTCTATAACTGGTGAGCAAACTTCTGTTCTCCATACAGCTAACACTAATATTAGTCATATACACAAGAGACTGCTTTCTTATTTCCTTAGAAATTTGTATCTAGAGTAAATTATTCTCAGCTTACCTAAATTCAGTCCATCATTTAAAATATTAACATTTATTCAATCAAACTCTCTCTTCTTCATTGCTTTCTCTTCTGGTTTACTTAGCACTTTGTTTATGCTTTAGCTGTGCTAGCTATCTGTTTCAGTACCACCTTAGAATAAATATCTGTGCTTTCTGTTTCATCTTTGAATCACAAATTGCTTCTCACTGACTTAATTTTAAACATTCTTCTGCACATGCTTGCTACAGAGGGTTTGTGGCTTCTTCACAGTATTTGGAGCTTGGAAAGTAACAAAGGTTTGGCTGTTCATAAACAATCATATCTTATAAAAATTAATACAACAGTTTGGAATGTTTGCTGTAAATACATTAATGTAGAATAAATAGATTTGCAATGTTTTATGATTATCAGCCACTTTGGGAGGTTAGAAAAAGAAAATCCGTGCCTTTTATTGAAAGCAGGCAGTTTTTTTGTGAGATATAAGGGATCAGCACATACCAAATCCTAGGCATTTTGCCCAGTACTTTTTCTCTGGGAGTAATAATCCACATGATGTCACTTCTGCCTATGTGAATTCTGTCTCACTGGACTCACATAAGGTGATAACCAGGGCACAATAAAGAGGTTCCCAGTATTTGTCAAAATATAAATAACATAAATTCACCTTATCTACCTGTAAAAGAAATTTAAGTGAATATTTAGATCTAATTTAGGAACAATGACTTCAAAATGGCAAAAAAAATCATTATTCTTAGTACAATATTTGGAGATAAAGGGGTGGGAGGAGAGCACATGGTGTGAACAAGCATGTGAAATGTGAAGGGAAGATGGAGAAGCACTTCTATGAACATATTTGATGTGTGAACAAATGACAGCAGCTGCAGCAGTAGCCAATCACACATTAAACATAATATCATCCCTTCCCTGTTTTTGAAAACAGAGTCTTGCTGTGTAGTTCACACCAGCCCCTAACTAACGCCAACACTGTCTCAGCCTCTATAGTGCTGAGAACATAAGTGTGCACCACCAAGTCTGCCTTCCTGTCTCTTCTGCCTCCACTCCACTACCCATGAACATTAAAGTGACAGTTCAGTTCATTATGATGACAGCATCCCCTATGTTTCAGGGTACAACAAGGAACCCAGAGAATGATTGTTCTAAGACCAGATCTCCAATTTTCAAGCTAGTTACAAAGTTCTCTGCACTAGAATTTGCTTTGGAAGTGACTTAGTTATCCTTTAGATGCAACCATTTTCACTAACTACATTTGCACAACATTGGAAATCACTCAAGAGTTACTACAGGACAAACCCTTTTAGCTGGGAACATAGATTCTCTGAGAAAGCTGATGAAGCATTTGCTCTACATGATGACTTAGGACATTTGGACCTTTGATGATCTTAGATGACTTTTAAAAGTAGCATCTTTTCTGATAACTATACGATACATTTAATATATTTATACAGATTTACTAATTGAATCATTACTTTGTCATTCTTAGGAAGAATGGAAAACAAAATATTTGTACTCAATTACTTGATAAAACTACACAAAAAGCATCCCTGATTTTTAGGTTTCTTTTCTCTCCCCCTAAATTGTTTGCCATGTAGGGTCACAATGATGACAGCTAACAAAGCTTCTTTATTACCTAGGAATTTTCTGTACTCTTGAAGATATTTAGTATTCTAAATAGCAGCCAGTGCTAGCTGTCAATTCCAACTTCCCAGCTTAGCTTCTTTATTGCCTTGCTTAGCACTTGATTTCTTTGCTTGCAGCTCAGTGCCCACCATTTGTTTCTTTCTTTTAATAGCTGTGTGAATTACATATGCATACCCCGGGACCTGTTAGCAACAATCCTATTTTGTAAGAACAATGGCATAAATAAATTCACTTTGAGCTCTTTATAGCCCACTCAGTGTGTGGGCTTCATATTGATGCATGAGGAAAAAAAGTCACAGACATGCCTTTCGAATTTAGTGTCAAGAAAGGTGAATACTGGCTAGGTGGGCGTCATGGAGTAGGTGGAGAGAAGCAGGACTGAGAAAGGGGAGGTTTTCTATTTTTTTATTTTTATTTTTTTTAAAGATGGGATTTGGAAGAGATCATAAACTGGGGCAGCACCACAATGCCTGGCTAAATAGAGTGAGGGTGAGCTTTTAAAAGCAGGGCAGTACTGAGGAGGTGAGTTGACCCAGACAACATCGACTGACTGTTTCCACTAACAAGAAAATCTAGCCCTTAAAATCACATTCCTTAGGCTAAGAAAAATAGAACAAAGACAAAGATTATACAGTCAGATATTCCTCCGTTCCATAGTTAGGAAAAGATCAACGCATTACAAACAGCAAAGATATTTACAACAAGGAAATCAATAACTTTAGTAACTGGGGATTCAACCGCACACAAGTAGAGTGTAACAAAATTTAGTCAATTCCAGAAGGAATCATAGCCTCAGCGAGGCAGATCATTTTGTTAGACTTGTGCTACATTCCTTTACATACAAATATCATTTAACTGTTCTTGTTGCGATGAGCTGTGCCTGGAAGTGCAGCACCATTTACTATATAGCGGAATGCCTCTGCACACTAAAGGATTATTTTTCAGTGATTTTTGCATGGGATATGCTATGCAGAAGTATATTTCAGAGAGAAATGATTAATAGACCCATTCCCTTTCTGTATACAGCTCTTTTATCTGAAAACTCCTGAGAATTTATGTTAGGGATATTTTTTACTGAATTTTAAGAACAACATTATAGAGTTAGAAGAATGCACAGCGTCATCTTCGCATTATAGTTCCTTGGTCTTATTTCAGACTTCTTCTTTTCCATGTTCTATTAAAGGTTTAGCTATAAATGTGTCATAAACAAAAGGCATTCACTGTACACTTACCAAATCAAGGCTATGTTCCCTTCTGGGTAGTAGTATATACACACATTTACTCTCACATACAATATAGTAGCCTTCACACCCATTTATATAGATTTAAATAATCTTCTCACTTACAGACATATTTAAACTTCTCATATGCTTTCAGTGAACAATCTTCCATATAGCTTTTCATAAGAGGTATAATGCTCTATGAAGGTAGCATTAAACCAAAGTTGATAAAGTTATTTATAATCCAGTTACTATAATTTAATAACTTTCATGACCAAGTACATTTTAATTTTCACTATGAATTCCTGATTTAATTTATGTAACTCTTATAAGGATTACAGTAGCAAAATTAATAAGAAGTATTTTAATAAAGAATTATTTATTATAGTTTCAGATTTACATAAACAAGAAGATAGAGGTTTACTATATGTCAATTATTGCTATAAATATGTGTGACCTCTACAACAGTCATAATTCCCATCCAGAATGTGCATTTAATATATCTGTCCAATACTCATTGACATCTGAGTATCACTTCATTATGAAATATGTTCAAGTTCAATAAGTGTGTAATAAGTGTGCATTTTAAGTGCTTTTACAAAAATATGATGATATGTTCAAGTTTGTGTTTATGCTGCTATGATAAAACACTGACCAAAAGCAACTTTGGGAAGAAAAGAAGTTCATTTGCCCTGTGATTAAAATTAACCATCAAAGGAAACAAAGTCAGGAACCTGAATGCAGGAACTAAAGCAGAAACCATGGAGTCATTCTCCTTACTGGCTTGGTCCCCTCGGCATGCTCAGCTACCTTTCTTATACAACTCAGGTCCACATGCCTATGAATGGCACTGCCCACAGAGGACTGAGCCTCTTACATTAACTAGAAGTGAAGATAGTGCCTCAGAGACATGGTCACAGGACAATCTGCTGGAGGAAATTCCTAAACTGAGAGTTCCTCTTCCCAGGTATGCCTAGATTTGTGTCAAGTTGGCAAAAATTAAACAGCATACATAGTATATACAAAAACACAGCTCTCATTTGAAAGGAGATAAGACATAGCTTATTCCAGAAAGAAATATGAGTGACCACATCCTAGAAACAGATTCAAATATTTTTCTCAAACACCATATTCCAGTGTGGTAAGAGTTCCATGAAATTTTATTCTCACAAAACAAAAAAGAATCATAAATTAAGACAGTTTTCAGATGCATTGTTGGAAACATCGGGTAGGTGAGTTCCAGAAAATCAAGAGAATCACAGTTATAGGCCAGAGATGCTATCTGACAACAGTGTTACCCTTTTGGTCTGTAGAAGCTAGTGTTTTGTTTGTACATCCCAAAGGATTTATGCAACTCTAACAGACCTACAGATGTTACATAACACACAGAGGAGGAGGAAGCAGGGGTCTGTTAAGGGGGTCAAAGTTGCCTCCAGATAATTTGGCTCCAAACTTGCATATTCTAAAACTCTCCAAAAAATATGGAAGCTTTTCTCAACCTGTGGTCATTTGGGTGTGTTTTCTTTCTGTGAAATTTTGAACACAATCTAAACCTACTACTGTACTGTGTAATGTAAAAAGTCCCTGTGCTCTACCTTTCTTCCTCTTGAGCACTGATATTTTGATTTAAGGCTTGCGTTTTTCAAAATGCATGTAGTTGGAATTATATAATTGCAGCCTCTCAGATTACTTCTTCACTCAACAAGTAGGGTTTGGGACATCATTATTTTTAGCTCTGGATACCTCATTATTTGAATATATTATTTTGAATTTAACATTCTACCTACTAATGAATATATTGGTTGCTTCCAAGTTTAAAAAATAATGAGTAAAGGAGATACAAGCATCAATCGTTACATCAATTCTTTTTAATAAATACAGAAATATGTAAGTCTTTGATTATCTGGTAAGAGTATGTTTACTAGTGTATTTCTATTTGATTTTATTGTATAAAGTTTTCATAGCTGTATACAATGTATTTTGGTCAAATTCAGTCCCTATTCCTTCCCTTCAATTTCCTTACCTATCTTCCCACCACTTTTTCCTTTTTGCCTTCAGTCGGATCCATTTTCCTGAAAATGACTTAACTTCATGTTTTCTGTGGCTGGAAGAAGTTCCACTATATGTTATATCCTCTTTGTCTATTTCATGTTATAGGGTATAGAAAACAGAAATGAGTGGTTTCTCAGGAGTGTAAATGTGATTATTATATATATTTTTCTTTTTCTCCTCCAGATGCAATTTCTTCCTTTTCTAAGTCCCTCCAAGACTCTGCTTTTGTTTGATTTTTCCCTAATAAAAGATAATATGTCTAAGTATAGCTTTTTTTTCAATATGTTTCTGTTTGTTTGTTTATTTACATATTCTCAATTGTAATCTCTGAGCTTCCTGTTGTTTTTTTTTTAGTTTTAGACATTAACAAGAAGAAACTCTTAGTTGTTTTTATCAAATATATCTTCTGTTTTTTTTTCTTTTACCTCCTTATAGAATGTCCCATATATTCTGAGTATATTACACATTTCGTAACTATCTCACAGTTCATACAAAAATCTGCTTCATTTCTGACTCTGTTTTCCCTTTTGCTTGAAGGGAACTTGGAAAGACAAATCTATATTCTTTTATCTACACAGCCTACCAATAAACTTATCAAATACATACTTCATGTAAATTACATAGTTTTTGATATGTTACATTTAAAAAGTAATTTTTCTTAGACTTTCTAATTCAATTCTTAAAGAATCCATCTGTTGTTATTCACTATTTTATGCTTTAGAGCCTTTTTAATGGAACAACGCTCTTTTACAACTTCTGGGTTAATGGTGTCAACATTCTTGTCATATCTGAGCCTACTTCTGAGGCATACTGTATGTCTTTAAACTGTATTTATAATTTTCTAATATACCTATAACTTTGTTTTTGGTAGAGATACTGAATATAATGGTAAAATAAGCCATGATAAATAGCATTTAGCAATACATTAGTAAGAGGTAGAGTTAATAACTAGATGCACGACTATCCTACTTGGGAAGTTGATGATCTCTTGTTGACTCTTAATCTCATTGATAAAATAAGTCACAAATATATTTTTAGGGAAACTTGGTACAATTTCATTAGAGGTTGAGAGAACAGGAACAAAGAGCTGTAAATCTCAACAGCTGATTAAAAGTAGGCAATAATGAAAATGAAGATGAAAAGTTACACCTTTTGAGTTAGGATCTAAACAAAAAGAAACTTCATGATGAGAGGGGCTCCTGAGAAGATGAATACCATGCATCAATAAAAGTATAATTATTCCTCCATCTACTAAGCATGACTTCAGGTGAATCGGCTGTCCAAGCATTTGTCTCCTTGCTATGTGACTGACACTCACAGCTAGCTTAGCTGTTAAGGAAGGAGGCCATGTTATATACATTAATGTTTGAAGCAGATCAGAATGTCATGCTTCTACACAGGGACTGAAGTTATATTTCATTCTTTTGACCAGGAAGAAGTAGCTTTCTGTTTATGAACCTCAGCAAAGCCCTGAACCCTCATCTTTTTCTATAGTAATTTAAATCTTAAGTGGGTAATTGTGACACTTTCCTTTCACCATTATGGAGAAGTGCAAGTGATAAGTGGACTTCAAAGATAACTACAGATGAAGAATTCATCTTCAATAGACTCTGTGCTTGATGATGCCTTATCTAGAAACCTAGCAATTGGTTTTAGTCATTCTTTGAACTTTGTGTTACCATATTTCTCCCTTCCTGCTAGATGATATAGAAGGTCTAGACAGTTCTGAAATTAGGTATAAATACACCATATGAAAAGGCTTAGATAACTAAAGGTAGAAATTTTCTCCTATAAGTAGCCTGCACTAGGCTATAGCTGGATATTTCATTTTAGTGTTTACTCTTAAAGCAGTTTAGTTGTAGCATTACATATTAAGGTAACAGTTGCCAACATATTCTTTTCCTTATTCTATTTTATTCCTGGCAGAAGCATTCAACCACTTCTGCTGTGACAATATAAGGAAGCTAAGGACATAAAACTCACACAATATGGTAGCTTTCATAGCTTTGACATCTGGTCATATTTACCTGTAAGACTTGTCTACATGGAACTTCCAGCACTTTGCTAAGCATATAGGTTTTCCTATTCTCATCCTGGTAATCACAAATGTTTCTTCTAGTGTCTCTCTTGTTGAAATCGGGTTGTGCACTGTACAGTTAATATCCCTTGCCCGGAGAAACTCTATTTTACAAGCAGCATTTGTTGCATTTTGAAGATGAAGCATGGTTTTGAATGGGTTTACCTGAAAACAATATTCTCTATCTAATAGAATCCATGAAGCATGGACTGATAATGACCTATTTCTCAGAGTAGAAAATGTGTTACCCTATAAATTGGCTAGAGTAAATTGAGACTGCAGGATACATGATCAGATTAAAATCATATCAGAGAAAATAAGTCTAAGAATTTAAAAGAGACATCATACCAAGGAGAAAGGAACAAGGGCACAACTCACTGACTTGGACAACAAAAAGAAGTAGATACCCACAAAGATAGCAAGGACTACTACCCCTCCACCAACACACACATACACACAAATTAACCTATTTATCATATACCTGATATGTGCTACAAAGTTTAGAGGCAGGAAATCCTAACTCTGCCTTGCCTCCACATTGATATATAACCTAAACAACTCCTGTCTACCTATCTTCTACTAATCTCTCTGACCTGCTGTCCATCTGTAAATTCTCTGTCTTTTCTCCTCAAAGCTAGACTCAACTGTATCTTCAGTTCAAGCCTAACTCCACTCCACAGTAATATGATTCTACAGTGGCAGGTTTAATCTTACAATTGGTTTATATTCTTTTTTATTTACTTTTAAATATATATATATAATTTAAAAAATGATATTTTAGCAATTTCTCAAGGATTTCATGTAATATGTTTGTATCATTTTCATCCACTAACTCCTTAGGAATCCACTCCTACTTTCATATCCACTAATGTAGATCCTTCTCTCCCTCTATCTCCTCCTCCTCCTCTTCCTCCTCTTCTTCTTCTTTATATTTAAACCCATTGTCCTGGCTAGTTTTATTTCAAATTGATACAAGATAAGGTCATCTGAAAATAAGGAATGTCAGCCAAGAAAATGCCACCATAAGATCCAGCTGTAGGGAATTTTCTTAATTAGGGATTGATGGGGAGGGCACAGCCTATTTGGGGTAGTTTTTCCCATGAGCTGGTGGTCCTAAATTGCATAAGAAAGCAGAAAACCATGAGAGCAAGTCAGTAGACAGCACCCCTCCTTGACCTTTGCATCAGCAACTGCCTCCAAGTTCCATCCCTGCTTGAGTTCCTGTCCTGACTTCTTACAATGATGGACTGTGATCTGGAAATGGAAGACAAATACTCCGTTTTCTTCCAACTTGGTTTTGGTCATGATGTTTCATCACAGCAATAGAAACTCTAAGTAAGACAGCCATTAGGTCCAATATTTGTTTTTCATTATTCTTAATAGAATGGACTACTCTAGTGTGTGAGAGATCAACTTGAGATCACTCCACTTAAGAAAACATACTCTTCCTCTCCTGGAAACTATCAACTGTCAACAATTAGAAGTGGAAATTCATGACCACCTTCACCCCCAACTAGACTGGGATTTTGTGTGCTTGAGCTTGCGCAGGTCTTGTGTATGCTAACACAATACATATGTGTTTTCTTCTTTGAAAATCTTATTATAAGTATATAATGTATTCTGGTTCCTCCATTGCCATCCTTTCCTATCCCTCTCCCTCCAACTCTTGTCAAACACTACCTCCTCATTATGAGCACTTTCATCTCACAGACTCCATTTAAAGTTTTTTCAGCTTATCTGAAACCTCTTAAAACTCTCTTGTTCCCTCCTTACCTTTTTGTATCCATTCATTTACCCACATAGATAGACAGACAGACAATTGATGAGTAAATCAATATCAGGCAGATAGGATGATAGATACTTGTTTATTGTATGACATGTGATACAATGTGTAACATGTGATATGAGAATTAATAATTGTAATTAAGATTAGAATAAATTACCATGAGTTCATGTCAACCAAATTACCAAGAAAAGTAGGATTATCAGATGGATTTCTGCCCTTAGAGCCACTGTGCCTTGTGGATTTATTGTTTGATAAATTCTGACATTTTAGAAAAGCATACACATGTTCATATATACTCTAGCATACTGTGTTCATTATATGACTCTCCAATTTCACTATGTATTTTTTCCTGCAACTTAACTTGTCTGATAATTTAAGATTTTTACTTGTTGGGACAAAGTGATAGCTTCCAAGCTTTTAGCATGCTGGACAGGAGACAGCTGTGAGAGCATTTTCAGTAAGTTCATGCTATGTGCCCTGGAGCATGATTACACAGCTCATTTAGGAAATTTTCTTCTCCTTGATTTCTGCTCACTATTTTTTTTTTACTGCACAAAGAGTATAGTTTCTGCCATTAGTGAGACAATTATTTATTCCATCAATATTGTCTTCTCATTTTAAAACACATTGCAAAAATTTTCGAGAATAAAAATAGATCAAGCATAAAATATAATCAAGAAATGGGTCATTTAATCCCTCTAGCTAGTTAAATTAGGGAAGACAACATGAACACAATATGAGAATATTAAGAATGGTCTTCAACACCTTTCATTGATAAGTATTCATATTTCACATCTTTCATTGATAAATATTCATACTTCACATACAATTGAAACGTGGGACTAGTTAATGATATCTGAATCTGGAAATATTCCCTAAGCATTTTCCATTTTTCAAAAGCCACATGCAAAGAGATCATCCAATCAAAGTTCCCTACAATTAAGCACTCATTTGAAATGAAATGTGTCATTTTCACTTGGCAAGGTAGTTCATGCCTGAGGTAGGACAACTGGCAAATGGTTGAAGTGGCCGAAATACAGAGATAGTATTAGGTCAGCCACAGTGATATAGCAAGACATTGCCCCGATATGAGATTTAAAAGGATCTTTAGATAATAAGGATCAGTTTTATCATATGTCTCATGTCATTCATATATATTCATGTTTTACAAATATAGACTATTATTATCACTGGTTATGCTGACTACTAAATATTAAAATTAGTATTGAAAAGGTTACGTTTAGAGGTTGCATGGATCTGTACCAGGTCCTCTAGATATAATATGGCTTCCAGTTTAGAGTTTTTATGGGATTCCTGGGTTTGTGGCTGAGTGAGACTCTGAATCATGAGCCTTCTCATGGGCTCTTTTCCTTGTTGGTTTGTCTTGTCCAACACTGATGTGTTTGTTTTTTATTATTCTATTCCATTTTGTTATTTTTTAAACTAATTAATAAATGAACTAATTGAAAAGACAAAGGTTAACAATTGAACTGCCACTTATGCCTGTTTTGGAAAAGGAAAATCAGCTTTCCCTAAGAGCGTGACACTGGATATATCAACCACTTCAGGACAGGCCACATGATCAGTAGTGATTAACTTATAATAAACTTCACAGTTTTGTGCATGTTCTTGTATTTACTTTACAGTTTGGGCTTTTAATCTCTTTTTGGGTGTGATTTTATTTTGTTTTATTGGTTTTGGTGGGAGTTAGTGTTGCACTGAGTTTTTGTAGTTTTACTTTTATATAAAGAACTGAAAGTTTTGTGGATAGGAAAAGGCAGATGGTCTGAAAGGACTTGGGGAGGGGCAGAATATGATCAAAATGTATTTAAATTTAAATTATTTATTGAATATTTAATTACTTAGTCATTCATTTATTGGTTTTTCTAGAAAAGGTTTCTCTGTTGTAACCTTGGGTTTCCTGGAACTAACCCTGTAGACCAGGGTGACCTCAAATTCAGAGATCCACCTGCCTCCCAAGTGCTGGGATTAAAGGCATGTGCCACCATCACCCAGCAAATTTAAATTTTTTTAATAATAAAAATACAATTACAAAAAAAGAAAAAAGGTAAAAAGAAAAACTTAAATTTTTCTTTTGCTTGTGCAACAAATTAATGAGACTTTCTTCATGCCAAAGAAAATCACCTATAAAATGATATTTGTACTCCAGGAGACAGATACCCTTTTAAGCTTTCTATTGGTAGGACACTGAATAAAAAATATTTTAGCTTCATGTTTGGTGTTATTAAAGTGATATTTCAGAGGCAGTCTATTATGTTACTAGATGACAGGCCGTGGTTTCTTCCTTAGGTGTGGATGAGAAGCCAGAATAGCACAAGGCATTTCTAGAAGGAATGAATAATAATGGCTTTAGAGAAGTTTTTTGAGGGAATTGAAACATTAGGTGCTGATTAATGGCAAAAGAAGAGATGTATTTAATTCCAATGAATATTAATATTTCCTGACATTTTCCTTATAGCAGCCTTGTAATACTCCACAGTTTTAGAGCATTATATATGTCATGGAACAAAATTAGTGCAATTATTGTGACTATATATACAAGCATGCACACACACACACACACACACACATACACATTGTAAACACGTATTTCTCTTCACATTGCCTTTTCACCCACTTAGGAAAACCATTGGCTAATTTAATAAAAACAAACAACATCCTGTTCATTTAGCTGTAGTCATGCAGGAACAGAACTCATAGATACACACTTACAAATATCAAATTTTTTTGATGATATAACTATTATCTATCTATCCTATTCAATACATTGACACAAATTCTATACAACAATTTAGAGTTGGCATGGCAAACAAATGGGATTTTAATATTTAAGTTACATTAATATAAATTTAAATTATGTGATCTTATATGGCCAGGAGTGACATACTGTCAGCCTGTAATGCTAATTCTGTACTTGTCTAGGTTTCTGCCTTACCATCCAACCCAGTGGTATGTAACTAGGGCTTCACCTTAGATTAGCCTAGGGAACTTGAAACACATCAACTTTTAGAATCACTTTGATGACTTTAGTGAGAATCTATGGTTAAGTAATTGCTACAGCCCATGTCTAGACTTGCAAACCTTCATTTCTTTTAATACAGGTAAAATCTTTTAAACTAGAGCTTATTCAAGGATTTGGACTAGTGGGTTGAAAATAGTCTCTGAGGAGGCATCCATCCCAATCAGTGATTCTCAAAATTTGTTCAGTGAGACACCAGATCCACAGTATGCTAGTAAAAGTTTTGTTATCAAATTAGTCTGAGAAATTGAGGTATAAACTGCATCAAATATGTTTCTTTATTGCAGGTTTTCACAGAGAGTTTAAATGCTAATGTATGGGGAATTTTTAAGCAGCATAAAAAGTGCACTGATATTGTTTTCTCCATGCAATTTATTTGGCCATGAATTACTGAGGGATATTCTTCTAGAGAAGTGTTTTGCCAAGGGTAACTTAGACAACAACGATATTGACAATGTCACTTGTAAAGTAAAGAAATTCTCTTGTCACCAATGTAAGTTTCCTGTGACTAAGGGAGCTGATGAGTTTCCTCCTTATACTTGTGCTAGGTTATGTTCAACTGATTTCCTCACTAGACATTCTTTAATATTCAGATTCTGGGTTTTAAATTAGGTCTGTAGAGTCATATTGAACAAACCCGAATAGCCTCTATCACTTTCAAGAACCATAAGGGAGTTGAAATTTCACCCTGCTTGCAAGCTAACAAGGTAGCCTGTCACAATGTCATGCATGTGGCTAGAGGACAAGGCTCTTCTGAGTTAGAGACTGAGAATATACAAGGAATAGCTTAGCAGGCAAGGTTTTCATATTCACATCAGTTCCTTCTGACCTAAATCCCTGCAGCAACCATGCAGAGAGACAAAGTGGATGCTACATTCTCAGGGACTACAGCACAGTTGAGACCCTGAGCTTAGAAAGCCCCCCATTTTTGAAAGAGTTGTTGACATATCTGGTAAAGTGCCCTTGTAAGGAAGTATTATCTTTGTCATGCTAGTATAAAAACAACTCTTCCTGTTCATTGGAAGACAAAACTTTTTTTTTTAATCTTCTAAGGCTACTTTTCACACTATAAGCTTGCACAAAGGGTAGAGCCAAAACAGTTATCAATGCTCCTAAGGAAGTATTGATTATTGAAATAGCTATGTAGAACTTTCCCCAACCTGATCCAATAGCAATATTACACATCCAAAGTTCAATAGAAATAAAAATAGAAGTCAGATAACACATATTAAAAAGAATTTTCCATATGTTAAAATGTTCTAGGCCTAAAGAATAAAGCTCGAGCTCAGCCTGACAAATAAATAAATAAACAATAAACATGTACATTTCATTAATTTAGTTTATAGTTGAGCATTTTAATAGGTGTATAATGGTTTTTTTAACATAAACACTCCCATTTTCCCCAGCCAATTTCCCCACACTCTCCAAACTAATATCCTCTTCTTTATTTAAAAATGTATACATACATATATTGACTGTAACCAAGTAGTATTATTCATCTGCACACAGGTTTGGGGTTATCTACTGATTCATGGGCTACCTACAAAAGGCCACAGATAGCAGTTTATCCAACAACATTTATTGGCTATTCTATTTTTTTCCTGTGTATATTTTGTCATCTTTTTTAAAAATCAGGAAGTTGTATTTTGTGGACTTATATCTGTGTCATCCAGTCTATTTTACTGACCTGCATTTCTCTTTTTGTTTTATTTTATTGTTTTGTCTTGTTTAGTTTTGCTAATAAGATGCTGTTTTACTACTATTGCTCCGCTGTAGTTTGAAATCACCATTGTTCTTTTTGCTGAAGGTTGCTTTGGTTATCAAGTGTTTTGTAATATGAATTTTAAGACAGATTTTTCTCTTTCTGAGACAAATTACACAATGTCACAGTCACATTGAATCTGTAGATTGCTTTTTTGTAAGACGACCAGTTTACATTTTTTATTCTAATGATCCATAAACATTGGAGACCATTTCATCTTCTATTGTCCTCCTCAATTTCTTCAACACTTAAAAATTTTACTCTGGAAGTTATTTGTTTCCTTAACCCTACCCTAAACTCTCTGTGCTGTGTGTGTGTGTGTGTGTGTGTGTGTGTGTGTGTGTGTGTGTGTTTGTGTGTTTGTGTGTACGGTTAGGTTATTATGACTAGAAATGGCTGCAGTGTTCTCTTTTTATAAGGATTTTTATCAGACTTTGAAATCAGCATAAGGATTACATCATTGAAAGCTTTTAGAAATATTTCTTACTTTTCTATAATATGGAAAAATATGAGAAGCAATCATTTAAACTCTTCTTTAAAGGTCTGATAAAATGTATACAACTTATGTGGAGTTTTGCTATCTCATAAATCCATGGGTCCTCACCAGTAGTCCTAGAAACAGACCACATGATCCTTTTTTCTCATGCTATGACAACTTTCTCTCGAAAGATTTTGTATATTTTAATTCCATCAATACTATTATTAGTATTATAAAGTTTACGTTTTAAGTATTTCTCGTTTGGTTCCCTATATTCAAATTCAACATTTGAGCATTAAAGAAAATGAAAATCTTTCTTAAATACATTAAAATTCAGTGGGCTATGATTCCAAAAATGTGCATCAGAACTTAAACTCAAAGCTTTTGCAATGGCTGTTTATTTTTATCACTATATTGATAGACAACTAACAGGACATGAAGAGAATGACAATAAAAGATGATGAAAATATGTGAATTGTTACCTTGAAGCATTTTTAGTGAACCTTGTAAAGAGTCTAGAGTTGTTTTTTTTTCATTAATTTATTTTATTATTACAGTAAGAGGCCTGTCTGTTTTATAATGAGAGGAGGAAAGAAAGGATGTAGATTTGGTAGGAAGAGGAGGTGGGCAGAATCTGGGAAGTTTTGGGGGAGGGTAGCCATAATCAGAATATATTGTAGGAAAAAATAGGAAAAAAATCAGTTAATTAATGGCTCTATTTTACCACAGCTATATTTATTAGCACAATTACTAATAAATTGAATTTTTATAATACTTAAGTATAAGTTTTATTTCATCCGAATAAAATGTGCTTTTGAGTAAAATGAAAAAAATTGCTTTATGATAGAAGGGAAGATGAGACTTTCAGAGAGGACATAAAATAATACTAGTGGTGAGTCCTACTCAGCACCAGTCTTATTTTTTGATATTAACTAGCAGTGTACTTAGTTAACTGCTGGAAGTGGAGAGCTCGTTTGTCATTTCTATCACTTGGATCTTTGTAGCGCACAAGGAAAATATTAGAGGTAAAAACAAAGACAGTGATTTTTGCTGCTAAGCTGGTTTACAAAGGAATAATTTAAGTAAGGCAAGTACATTAAGAATTGGAAATCTAGTGTGATGACAAAGTCTCTGGAAACCTCAAAAACTGTGAAAGCCAGTATAATGTTGAAAAGGCTGAAAGGTTGGACATCAAAGACCTTTGCTTGAAGGTGTAAGGCAAATCTGGTACCTCAAAATCACAGCTCTAGGTAAAATAACCTAGTACTTAAATGTGAGTTGCAACAAATGAGAGATTGTCTCTGAATATTTGTGACCCCCCTCATATGTTTGTTTTAAGTTTTTTTTTAATTTTAAAATTCTTTCTGATATATTTTGATCATGTTCTTTCCCTCTCCCAACTCCTCCCAGATACTTCTCCATCCTGTCCATTACCTCCCAACTTTACATTTTTGCTCTACCTCAATCAAAAAATAAATAAAACAATAAACCTCAACCAGCCCTCAACCAACAACAACAAAATCATTCAGAAAACCTGGTGTCCATTTTGTTTTGCCGGTTACTCTTGAGCATAAAGTCTACCCTGGAGTCCAGTTGATATACCCAGTGACACTCTATTGGAGAAAACTGATTTTCCCTCTTCTAGCAGGTATCAATTATAAACAGATTTTTGCTTGCTTTCCCTTCTCAGTGATAGGATTTTGTCCTGTTTGAATGTGGACAGGCCTAGTCACAATCTCTGTGTATTCATATGCATTCATATATGTATAAATTCATATATGTTGTGTCTGGAAAATTCTTTTCCCTTGGAGTCATCTACTACCTCTAGCTTTTACAAACTTTCTGCCTTCTCATCAGCATAAATTCCAGAGCCTTGAGACAAATAATGGCCTAAAGGCATCCCTTTTAGGTCTTTGTGTTCCATGGTCTTTCATCTTCTTCACACTGTCTAGCTGTGTTGACCCTTCATATTTACATGAAGCATTCAAGTCTAAAATGTGTTCAATTTTCTCCTGTCACTATTAAGACTTATCATTCCTCCTAGAAATTAAACTCTCCACAAGGACATAGCTGTCACCCTCAGGAGATGAACTCATTCTGTCACTGGTCTCGAAAACATTTAATTAGAGACAAATTCTTAATCCAGCCATACCATCTGTAAGCTATAAAAGAGCAATGTACTTAAATCTCCAAATAAGTACCAGAAAGAGCCTGTGTTTACACTATGTGTAGAGGAATATTTAGTCCTTTAATCCAGCAGTATGGTTGCTGTAGGGTAGAAAGAATGCTACTATACACCTTTAATCTCAGTATTAGAGTTAGTAGAGTGAGTCAGAGTGAGTATGTGCCCAACTTGCACTTTATAAAAACAGACTCTAGCTCAGAGAGGTAGTCTGACTGAGGCAGTCTGAGGAGTCTGAGGTAGAGACACAGAGGCAGTTTGACAGAAGTCAGTACCTGACAGGAATAGTGAGTTTAAAGCCTAGCAGAGCAGTTCAGTCAGAGAAGTTACAGGAGTCAGACAGAGTCTGCCAGAGTCAGAAGAGTTTAATCAGAAACAGTAAGCAGACTCAGAAATTCAATTTGAACCATTCAGCTTGGAGAAGACTTTGATCTATAACAGAAAATGAGTTGAACCAGAAGAGTCAGTTGAGCTCAGTACAGCTCTGAATTCAGAAGGAGCAAGTTAGAGTGGCTCAGTCAGCAGTAGGTCTCAGAGGCTTAAACATTCTAGATTGTTTGGAGCTGAAGCCTTCCAGTTCTAGGTTTAAGATTAGATTTACAGAGGCTGAAATGCTCCAGGACTCAAGGACTAGTACCTGGGATTGAATTAGTCAAATAATAAACTGTCACTTACCCTCATATGTAGATTGAGAGAAAGAATCAGAAGGAACTTGACTGAAGAAATTTAACAGCACACCTGGCTTATGGACAGTTTATTGACTTGCAATCCAGAATTTTGTTCCTAGCAAGGACTCAAGTGGATCATAAAAACTTATTGTAAGGACTAGACCTAGAAATGTAGAAAATGTAATGGCCAAACTGAGTCAAAGCAAGAGGATTGAATTGTCAAAGAATAAGATAGATTAACAGGCAAGGACAATGAGTGAACAACAAACTGTGCATGAACCTTGCCTTTTTATTTATTTTTATTTTTATTTTTTTTGCACATGGCCCCTCTAAAGGGTAATTTTTGTTCTGTATTCAACACTGGGCCAGGAGAGGCTTCATAGTCTATGCCCCAAGGATTCAAAACTATTGTTTCTCAATTGACCTTGATCTTGTCTTCTGACAGTAGTTGTTTTCTATTCAAGTCTTCACAAACGTTGCTTCCTGTCATCTATTTTTTTGATGCCACCCTTCTTTACTTAGCCAATGCTCATGTATTCTGTGACATAATTTAATTTTTCACCAGATTATCATAAAAGCATTTTCCAAAATGGTCAGTATGAAGCCATGATAGGTAAAATGGCAATTAAACATGTTAGTTTTATATTTGTGGGTGATAAATTTATATTTCTATAAAAAAAGAGTTATACATTAAGAGGTACATATTGGAACTGGCAAAATTACTGAGCATATAAGGTAGAATACTGTTCTTCCAAAGGACCCAAGTTCGGTTTACAGCTTCTACATCAAGCAACGTGTTACCAACTGTGACTTTAACTGTACACTATCTAATACCCGTGGCCTCCAAGGGCACCAGTACTCCAGTGTACATACACATATTCCAGCAAGCAGAGACATATACACATGTACAAAATTAAAAATGAAATAAACTTTGAAAAAGAGGTATTTACCATTAAGAGATGTAATAAAGTAGGATATTTTGGTCAATTTTATGGAGAATTACCATTTTTTAACATAGAATTAAATTAACAAAGCAGGAGCTTGAGACATGTCTGAGTGGTTAAGAGCACAGGGTGCTAATGCAGTGAGTCTAGGTTCAGTTCCCAATGCCAATATTTGATGCGTCACAACCTATAACAATAGCTTCAGGGAATCCAATGTCTCTGAGTTCCATAGATACAGGCTTTCATGTATATGCACATGCACGCATGCCCACACACAATTAAAAGCAAATAAATCTTTTAAAATAAAACATAAGGAAGGTTTATGGCCATATAAAACTGTTAGGTTCCAGTTTCCTAGACACAGGGTCATAATATTAGAGCTTTATTTCAGAGGCGATGTTCTAATACAAAAGATGGAAAAAAAAAAAAAACATACACATCTAAAATGTTATGGAGGTAAACATTTGGATCATGGAAAACACAGAAGAAATATATTCTGATCTTAAACATGATTTCATCATTTTGAATAATAATAAATATCTTTCTCATACTTGGTATACAAATTAATTTAAAAATCATTAGTTTGAAACAATGAGTCCTTAAGGATGAATGTTTGGCAATAGAAGCTATCTCTGAAATATGCTATGGACAAGTGCTTATTCTTCAAATAAAAAGAAAATAAATCTTCTGTTTATTTCTATAATTATGGTGTGAGTATAATTTATAATACTCTTCTAAGCACATGTTCACAGAAATATGCACTTTATAATTTGGTTAGACATTTTATTACCATATTTCTAGTGGCATTTATCATTTCATGGAAAATTGGCAGTTACAAAGCTTTAAACATTAATATTTCAATTTGTCTGCTGACTTTATTCAGAAATAGCTATACACAAAATAAGTTCACTAGTACATCTTCCCTTGAGCAACCATAAAATTAAACAAGTAACTATCTTTTGTGATGAGGCTTCATTTTTAGAATTGAAATTTAGAACTTGCATGTTCCAATGATGGAATTTTGTTTGGAAAAGTATAGTTGTACATATTGACATCATTGTAAGTGAATTAAATCAAACACATACTTAGTCAAATTATATATAGTACTTAACAGTACCTTTGCCATAATATCCAGTAAGAGAACAAAGTTTCAAAAGTCAGTGCAAAATTACAACTTGCTTTCCAGGAATGTGCTATTTTATATATAATGCATATACAAGTGTGTGTGTGTGTGTGTGTGTGTGTGTGTGTGTGTACTTATTATATATATCTTTATAGAGTCTGACAACTTTCCCTTTACAAATGTATATTTAAAGGGATAGAAGACTTATGAATGAGTTGTTTTTCTCTCCCTGTTTCATTGTAGCTTACCCTGGGACCATTTAATCAAAACCAAAGGACCAAAACAATGGGGCAGAAACATACTAACAGTCAGAGGTGGTAGATGTCTACAACCAAACAGTATTTTTCAGACATGAGAGCACCATTTTACACATGAATTCACAGCAGCTGATACTGCATGCATAAGTCCTGTTCTAGATCAAGTTAACCAAAATTCCAGCCTGGCTAGCAAGGCGTCTCATGGAGTCCATTCTTATCTGAGGATCTATCAACAATTGATGGCTTATGATGATAAAAGAGTCAAATTCCTTCAGGGATGAGGCCCATGAATGGTTATTACTCATGATCCAGCAGATGACTCTACACCCATCCATATAGGCAAAGCATCAAATGGAATCAAGTTCTTTTGTTGTTGTTTTTGTTTCTTTAAACAGAGAATAAATAAAGTTGAGAGGGAAAAATGATGGGAGAGAAAATCAGTTGATTAAAGGAAAGATAGGAAGCACTGTAAAAATGTAGAGGAATAGGCCTTTGTGAAAGCTAGGAATGGTCAATATTCCAGAGGTTTACATTCAGAGGCCTGTGTGGTCCAGGTGGATGCTAGAAAGAATGATAATAATGTTGGTACACACTTTTAATTCCAGTAAAACTGTGGTAGCAAGCATCTTTAAACCCAGTATTCAGAAAACAATGGCGGCACACATCTTTAATCCCTAATACAGAAACAGAGCTTGGAAGCAACCACAGGAGGCAGAGCTCAGAAGGAATCAGTGTCAGATTAGAAGTGACTTCTTAGTGAGTCAGAGTGAAGGACAGGCAAAGTGACTAATCAGAGGAAGAATTATCTGAGTGAGTCAGCATGAGCACATGCCCAACTCTCAGGAGAAAAAGGCCAGCTCTCAGCTGAGAACAGAGTCAGTTACAAAAGCAAGCTGAAGAGTGTGTTACAGAAAAAACAATTACAGCAGGCAGTATGAAGCAATCTGTCTGAATGAAGACAGAGGTTGACTGAGGCAGCATGGAGCAATAAGAGTTCCATGAGCAATAAGAGACAAGAGCAATAAGAGCAATAAGAGACACAGAGGCAGCTTAGCAGAAGAGGTCAGTATCAAATGGGAATAGTTAGTCAGTTTGAAGCCAAGAAGAGCAGTTTAGTATGAGACAGTCAGAGACTCAGTCAGAACCTACCAGAATCAAAAGAGTTCAGTTAGAAAGGTCAGTTCAGAAGATCAATTTGAAACAGTCAGCCTGGAGAAGAGTTTGAACCAGAACAGGGAATGAGTTGAATGAAAAGTATCATAGTTCAGAAGGAGCTAGTCAGAGTGGTTTAGTAAACAGTGGAGACTCAAATGTTCTAGATTGTATGGAGGCTGAATCCTTCCAGTTCTAGGAATAAGAGTAGATTTCACAGAGACCAAAATCCTCCAGGGCTCCAGTACAAAGGACCAGTGATACAATTAGACAAAGAATAAAAGCCTTTACCATGAATCAACATTTATATCAGGTATGATTCTACTACACCCACATAAAGGGGAGGAATTAGAGGGAATAAGATGATGATATATTTCATCAAAACACATTGTAAGCCTGCATTAAATTCTCAAACAATTAAAAAACTTAAAAACAGTAATCAAAAATACACATGAGAGAAAAGAGAACTATTCATATATATGGTACATCAGTGAAATCAGAAAGTAATGTAAAACTCAAATATTCTGTCAAGACAAATTGTGGAATATTTTTATTCATTAGAAGCTTTATACAAGAGAAGACATTTTTCTTTGGGTGCCTTTTAGTTCTATTATTCTTTAATTCTAGGATGTCTGTGGAATTTAATTCTTAATGAGTATTTCCACAGAGTTCATTTGCGGATTTGACCAAAAAATGGTCAGGATGCTACTTTTATTAACTAATAAACTATTTTAGAGTAGAGATTTAAAAAGACAGACATTTCCCCCATTAAACTCAATCCCCAGAGGTTTATATAGAAATTACAGAATGGATTCTTTTTTTGTATAGAAAATTCTCAATAAGTTCATACTTAAATGAATAGAAGTGCTATTTGGTATAAAAGAAGGGAAGACAAGAGGAGAGAAGAAGAAGGGAGAAGCAAAAGAAAAAGGAGGAAGAGAGGAAAGGGAAGAGGGGTGAATGAGGGAAGGAGGGAAGAAAGGGACAGAATTGGAGTAGCATAATAGACAATATGAAAAAGAACATTCAAAATTTAGAGGTTCTCACAAAACCTCTATAGGTTTTAGAGTTTTAATGGTGAAATATAATGTCCTTCCAGAGATGTATGTACCTGTCACTGTATCCTAATTTATTACTTCATAGAACTAGCATTCCAGCTACCTCAAAACTCACATAGAATGCTAGTTTTATAAAATAATAAAACAAAGGAACAAATGCTAGATGATATTTTCTAATAGAAGAGTTAATAACAGCTACAGCATAACATTGTTAATTATATTTTAGAACTAATACTATCATTATATGGCATCTTATTTTGGATCCTCACACAAACTCTCCAAGCAGAGCCCTGATGTCCTATTCATTTGGGAATGAGTAAACTGCAGTGCAAGGAATTTTATTTTGAATTTGAGGGCCAGATAGAGGAGACAATAACATTCTAAGATCCAAACAGACTCAGTTCAGAAGCTGCGCCCATGAATATTATGGTACTGCTATCTTCCCTTTTGGATTGATTTTCTTCCTTAAATGTTGTTGACCATGCCACTCACCTTTCATAGAACTTCTTCCTTAGAAAGTCAATAAAACTTTCATTGCACTCCTGTAAGTGAATTCCTTAGTTTAAAGGGCACTAATTACTCATATAATGTTAGTTAGTTAACAATCCAGATGGTTGAGCACTTGATAAACACACTATCTCCAAAGCAGTGATTTTTTTAAAAAAAGCGTATTAATTCATACTTATACACAGATAAAGAAGTGGATGAGAAATAAAACCAAGGGTAGGCTCTTGGCATATTGCACTGGGACTTACATACAATAGCTTTTCCTTTCCTTTTTATTTATTTTTGCAGAATTTTTACTGTCTTATTTTCCTTTTCTAAACTCCAAAATCTTCAGGAACATTTGTGTTATATAAAAAATTTTAATTATCACAGAATTACATTATTAAATATTAAAATACTACAGCTCAAAATACTGATGAAGGTACATAGATCCATTCATGACTCACTTCCTTATATAATTTAATAAGACAGTGTACATGTCTTTATTCACAGGTGGTACCTGGTAATTTGTCTATAATTAAACAGACAAATAGTGTTAAATATTTTAGGGTTATGCAATTTTATTTCCCCATTTTTTATTTCAACAACTCTTTACAACCAGTAAATAATAGTGTTAAATTTTAAGCTATTAAAAATTGGGAAGTCAGTGCTAAAGAGTAGCTTGAGTCGGTAACTTGAGTTTGGATCCCAGACAACCAAATAAAAGTCTGGCACAGCACTGTATATCTATAAGCCAAAGGCTAGGGTATTGTATGTTAGAGACAGGAGATTTCTGTAACCCCTAGACTATAGAGTATAGCCAAGAGAGTGAGTTCTGGATTTAATGAAATATCGTGCCTCAGAAAGGAAGGTGGAGAGCAACTGATGAATATAGCAGTCATTGACTTCTGGCTTTCAAATACCGGCTGATAAACGCACATGCACATTCACATGCAAATATGTGAACACACATGTTTGCACAGACATACACTCTCACACATGTGCACATACCACAGTGTAGATTAAATCAGAACAGCAGGTTATCATTACTAATGTCTAGTATGCAATGCTGTGCTCAGAACAGTACATGTATCTCTATACCAACAGGGGTATTTAGAACAAATTACTAAAAATTCATGCCTTTTCACTTAGGTATATATAAATATTGTTTTGTATACTTATCATTATTCAGCTATGTAATTTTAAAAGATCATGGCATACAAAAAATATGCATTACAAAATATAAATATATATATACATGTATAAGAAAGATATATAAAATTTTTCTAATCTACACACATGTCAAAGCTTATCTAAATGATTTGATATACATTTATGAATTAGAAAGTAAATTCTCTTAACAGACACACAAACACCAACATCAGCATACATATAACACATACACACAATCACACACACTCATCTTGTCATAAAACCTTATAACTAAATGTTTCTCTTTATCTCAGAGAAACATTCCATGATGTTTCTCTCATTCCCGTTACTAAATTTCCCACAGTCTGGAGTAACTCCTTTGCATTTTTGTTCTCTGATTTTTCTAATCTGCCATTCAGTAGAAGAAATATCAGAGAAATTATGAGAAGTCTCTACTGAATAGGCATATTACAATGAAGACAGGAAAGGAGACTACATACACAAGAAAAATAAAGCATTAATCCAAGGATGAACTGCCAGAAAGCATAGGAAAGTAGAATAATGAATAATCATATTACCGGCTGCCATAAAGGTCAAGTTATATTTTATAGGTTGTTTTGAAAATGTAAGACAAAATCCTATAACTTATTAAGGGTCTTTCATTGAAATGTTCAGAAGTCTAACAATTGAGTTATGATAATTCCCCAATCTAAAAACTCTACTACTACATTAATGAATTCAAATAATAAACCAATGTTTTTTTTCCAAATCCATATTTCAAATCAATCTGTCCTGCTCCAGTTTAGCCACATATTTCATAATTCTCTCTTGGAGTAGTGATAACTATCACAACTGATTTTCTTAATTGAAATCCACTCTCTTTAGCCATTAATTCTCCCTAACTTATCAGAATTAAATTTCTGAAAGTTATATGCTCATATCACCTCTTCTTACCTTACACGTCTTCCATGGCTCTCCATTCTCTACAGGTTACGTCCAGTCTTCCTACGTTTGCCTTCAATGTGTCATGAAAGCATCCTCTCAGCCCAGTTGCTATCAATCTTGTCATATAGGCTCTGCTCCAGCCAGTTTCTGTTCTTCCCACAGACACCCCCTTGCTTCCCCTTGTCTGCTAAATTTTACTCCCTATTTCTGTCAGTAATTTATCTAATGAGTCATCTTTCAACACACAGCTAATTGCCATCTTTTATTTTGAAACTTTCTTTGACAAAGATTGAAAATATGATTCCCTCCTTTTTCCTTCCAAAGTAAGTTATTTATATTATTGTTTTGCCATTTGTCAAATTAAGTTTTACCTATCGTCTGCCAATCTACCAATCAGATTTCTATCTGTACTATGTCTATGCACCTTCCTTGATAAACTGTGCAATAGTCTGCTAGATTATTTTTCTTTAACTTTAAAATTTCCAAGATAACCATGACACAAAATGGGCCATTGTTCAGTATAGCTGAATGATTTTTTTCACATGATGTATAGCAATATTCCCATGCTCAAAATCAGGAAATCTACACACCTATTTACAATAAAAAAAATCAACCATGTTACAGATGTTAACATCAATAGAAAAATTATCCCAATATCCGTTCTCTATTACTCAAGAAACAATGAAGGTATGTATTGAGTATTCATCATTTGTTCATTAGAGACTTCCTTTTCCTTATAAGAATGAAAATCACCGAGTGTGAAGTCAAATATTTTGCTCAACGACAACTTCATAGAAAATTCCCATTCTTCTGGCTCGAACTGTCTTTCTGCACAACCTATTCTGCAATGATCCCTGAGCCTTAGGTGCAGGAGGTGTATCATAGATATATCTTTTAGAACTAGGCACCACAGCTCTGCATTTTGACCAGTTGTGGTTTTCTGTAATGCTCCTTGATGAAGAGAGAGGACTACTCTTATCTATGTCTATAAGGATAAATATCTAGACGATAGATACAGATTATGATGGGTTTTGGTAAAGATGTGGTTATAGGTTCTCCCTCAATATCTATGACTTCATTTGTCAAGGTTTATCAAAGAAGCAGAACTAGGCATGCACATGTATGATGAGAACACAAAATATGTTGATGAAATTATAGAGATGATGAATTAGAAAATCAATATAAGGAAGGAAATTGGGACAAGAGGAAAAATACAGCTGAAATAGGATACTGAATATGCTAAATATTCTGTTTCATTATGGTTTGGTTTTGTTCTGTTTGAGATGTGGTATCATTAGGCATACATGTTTTGCATAGGAGTCAAAAGGTAGGCCAAGCTGGTTTCCAACTCGTGATAACCTACATCAGCCTCCTGAGTAATGGGATTGTAGTCATCACATGGGACTTTTTACATTTTTCCTTTGGGAATGATGTTCATTACATAAATTGGTAAAGCCAAGCTGTCCTAATTTCCAAAATCCAGCTTTGAAAACAAATGTGGGACTTCAAAACATAAGCTGCCATGTATCACAATATAAAGTTCAATTAAGACATTTCATCTTATTTTACAGTTTCTCAGCAATTTGCCTGTATATGTCATCTCATTTTCTTTCTCAGAAGTTAAAAATTTAATGCTGTTCTGTGGTCAATTTACAATTCCTCAGAGAGAATTACACATTTTATGGATTTTGTTCTTGAACTGGCTATGTTATATCCTGTGATAATAACCACGTTTAATTTTTTCCTTCTAATATACTGCTGATCTCTTAGCTTTTGGGGTTATTTGTATTTCTAGTAGCTAACTGAGTGGAAACAAGTTTCTAAGTCATTTTCTATTTTTCTTTTAAAAAAAATCACTGTATGATCTTAGATTGAGAATTTTTATCAGAGCGAAAATTTTGATGTGTATTTATAACCTAATTGTAATCCCAGCATAGGATCTGTTTAGATTTTAATAAGGACATAAAATCAGTCTCTCTTAAGACTGAACAAAATCTTAATTCTCATTGCAGGAACTCACAACTCTTTTCCCTGCATACATAGTGGCTACTTTTAGATAGTGTTCTCTCAATCTGTCATATAATTCTCTACAGCTTCATTAGAATGAGCATGGTTTCATTATCAAAACAACTTATAATTTTCTCAGTCTATTTTCATTTGCTCATACAATCCTAAAACAAAAGATTTTATAGTACTATCCAGGTGGCCTTAAAATTTCAGCCCCCTGTCCATGCGATCACCAACAACTTTATCTTGTCTTCTAATTTTAGAGTTATACAAGAACAAAGATTTGCTTAATTATTACATTGTATGCATGTGTGTATGTATGTGTATGTTGTTTATGTGGTATATGTGTGACATATGCATGTGATGCATATCCTAGAGTGTATATATGTACTTTCACTAGTGTACATGTATACGGGAGCCAGAGCAGAATACCAGGTGTCCTCTACTATTGTTTTCTCCTTTACTCCCTGGAGACAGATCTCAGGGTCTCTTATTTGACACATAGTCTTGCCCTATCAGCTAAACTTGTTGGCCAAAGAGCTCAAGGGGTCTGTTTTTCACTGTCTTCCAACACTGGGGTCATACTCACATACAACCATATCCAGGTTTTATATAGGTGCTGGAGATTTGAACTCAGGTCCTTACGTTTTCAAATAAAATTTTCTTGCCTGCTGACCCATCTTCCCATCCCCTGAAATACTATTTTATGATATTATCCATATAATTCCATAGATTCTCAGAGTATATAATGATGTGACTGCATTTGTCAGTATAAATATACACAAATGTGTATGTTGAACTATTATCTCATTATAACTTTAATAGAACTATCTGAGTTGTGTGACACCTTTCTAGTACAGAGAGTCCTTCTGATATATATATATATATATATATATATATATATATATATATATATATATATATTGCCAATAACATATATGGAATATTTGAATCTCTCCTACAAGTCACTGTCTCATAAAATTGTGGAAAATCTCTCTTCCTCACTACAGATAGGGTTGGGAAATATATCCATCTGTTAGGTGTGGAAGCATAGCTGGCAAATGATGAGTGGTACTAATGACAAGCAATATGCCCTTTTAAGAATGATGCCAAGTCTTTATAGGGCTCAGCAGTTGACAGTTCACACTTCTCATGCAGAGGATCCAAGTTTGGTCCCAACATCCAAGTCAGGTAGCTCACTCAGAACTGTAGTTCCAGCTCCAGGGCACTCTAGTGACATTTTCTGGCCTTCATGGGCATTTATACACACAGGACATATAGTCACACAGAAATACACATATAATTAAAAATAAAATAAATAAAATCTAGTGACTCTAAATCTCATGGAATTATGTAGTTATTTCAATGACCACTTTTGGTTCATTTTGGTCTCCATGTCAAGCTCCAGTAGAGTTGCTTGTAATACACAGAAGGAAGAAAAGCCAGATTGTATCTCTTCCCATTAAACTTACATCATAATATTTCTTCCATTTGGGGTACAGGAGAATTGAAAAATAGAAGGCCTGTTCTGCAGCAATTCATGATTCATAGTGAGCAATTTTTATTTGGGGGGGGGGGGTAGAGAATTGCCCTTCTTTACATCCATTCCGTTTTCACAAGAAATATCTCCTCTCCCCAATTCTTGGTCCCTGACAAAGTCTTTCCTTATAATTGCTCTCCTTTACACAACAAATTCTTTGAATTAAGAAGCACACTCTTCTTTGTGCTGAGTGGCTTCTTTGGTCCACTTTTTATTTATTTAAGTTTTAGAACAAACATAAAAACCTTTTAAAATTTGTCAGAGATCTTTATTTTTTAATTTAATATTTGCATGCTGTAGACAGAAATTTTCTTCAAACAATTTAGTAGACATGTTATTTCCTTTTAGCCAAAATCATGTACTAACAGCCAAATTGACCATTCACAACACATTGAAAATATAAAGCATTAATTCTATTTCTCTCTTGATACTAACCCATCCTCAACCCAACTATAAAGCTATTAACTTTGACCATGGTAGCTGTGTGCTTGAGATATATTTTAGACTATTTTCTATGAGACATTTTAACTAATTAAATATTCTCTTTACTTGGCCAATCTCTTAATTGGATCTTAAATCTGATACACTTTGAGCCATTCAGAGATTAAAATTACAGTTGGGATAACCACCCCTTAATTTGATTCTTGCTAATCAAACCCCATTTTTTTTTCTGCATGGAATCTGATGGTCAGAGAAATAACTACCTTTCCAATCCTAGAAATCCCCAAATGTCTGTGTTATTTTTCATATTTTTATTTGTTCTAAACTATTTTTTGTAAACTCTTTTATGTAATGACTTCAAACCATAGTCAATAGAAATCAATAAATACAACTTGCATTTACTTTGCTAAGTAATGCTCTACAAATTCATCAAGTATATGCCTGGTTAGCTGTGTTCTTCTAAGATCCTTTCTTATGTTCCTTTGCCAGTAAATAGCATGAACTATTAATATTCAGACTCAAACTTTTCACAACCTTTCCTTTCAATCCAATGTCCAGATTTTATGTACACTTTTTAAAGTACATGTAAAATGTAGCATTAATGACTACCATGATTGATCTAGGCCACTCTAGGGTAACATCCTCCAAATATCAGTGATTTAAGATAGCAATAGGAAGAACAATAGCATATTTAGTGCTATTACATGCTTGTTACATGTCTGGAAGACCCTCCTAGGCAGATGCTATGCATATAAAATCTCAGCATTGCAGTCTTCCACCTTTGTAAGTTCCATGGGGTGAAATTTGAATTACACATTACCCTTATAGGCTTCTACTTAGAAGTGATACATAATTTATTTTTACATTGGACTGATTAAAGCAGGTGATGCCATCACACCAACTTTAGAAAGTAGGACAAGTGCAATCCTAATGTATTTTTGGAAGGAGACTTCAAAATTGCTTACAGTATTAATGAACATCTCAAGTGTACCATAGGAACCAACAAGCTATGACCTCTCCCACTGTGGCTGTTTCTTGACTGCTGCAATCTTATGACTGAACTCTGACATATATAGTCTCCAAGTTTCTGAACCATTACACCTTTAAATGACAAAAAATTAGAGAAATCTAATTATTATCTAATCTCTAATAAGATGAGGTTATTTACTTCAACTCTAAAGTCAAATTTTTACAAGAACAACTTTATTTGGAAGAATATATTTGCAATTCTAACTTTATATGTAAGGGAATCTAATAAATAAAGTTTTTTTAGCTTTCTTGTATTTATAATACAGTACTAGCACCCTTTCCTATAACGACTCATCAGTGTGGATATCTGTCCTCATGATCAGTGATCTTCATCCTCCAGCTTCTAAGATTTCACAATGCTTAGATAATATTTCTTCCCAGTAGAGGATTGTGTCTCTCAGACCTCACCATCACTGAGACAAAACTCTGAACAAAAAAATGGGGGAGGAAATATTTATTTTGGTCCATGGTTTCATAGATTTGAAGTCATAGTCATTTTAAGTCTGTTGATTTTGGGCCCATGCGGAGGCAGAGAATCATCAAAATCTGTCTGATGGTGTGAAAATCTGGTAGATACCACTCACATCATGGCGGACAAAAAGGAAGGAGTGGCAAGGAGCTGATATAGCCATCAAAGACACAGCACTGGTGACCATTTCTTCTAACTGAGTCCATTCTTTTAGCATTTCCATAACTTTTCTAAAATTATACAACAACTAGATGAAGACCAGACATTCAACACATGCACACATAAAGGAATGTTATATATTCAAACCATAGCCAAAATAATATGTGACAATTCTTATTTGCTTTATAGTGAGTTTCAGATATTGATCATTTACTTTTTTATATATGGTAATTTACCAAACTCTTTTCAGTGAGTTTTCTTTTATAATCCATAAACATTTACTGTAACTAATCAATAATGTTAATATTAAAAGCATGAACAAATCTTTGATAGTAACTTCTTAAAAAAACTGTGAAGAGAATATATAGTATAGTGTCTCATATTCTGTTCCCATTTTCTGAATCGTAGAATTAGTCTTCTATTCATTATTCTTATTGATGCTATTTTACTTGCTTCTACCTGGAAATGTCAAACTCCTTATATTCATATAGAATTACTCATGCATAATATAGTGGGAAAAATTGGTATGAAATTGAAAATCTAGATCAAATACCTAAATTTCACATATTTTCAAAAATAAAAGTAAGTTAAAATTTTATTGAGAAAATGACAAAGTGAAATATTTAAAAAGATTTATCCAATAAGAGAGATGAGTCTTTGAAAATTGTTCATGCAAAGAATATCTATTTCATGATCATTCTACAATGTTTAGCATAAGATAGATTCCTGTGCTCATTTCTCACATTATTGTGAAGACAAACTTATAAAGGGAAACTGTAATTCTCAAGCTCTGCCTCATGTCCTCCCTTATCCACTGCTTCTTGTTCATATACTTCACAATAGATCCCACATCAGGAAATCAATTGGGTATAATTTTATTCTATTTTATTATAATCTACAGCACATAATGTATGTCTACATTTTCACCCTTTTCTCATTTCTCCCTATAACTAAAATTTTATTTCTGCACAATGACATCTATTACAGAGACAAATGATTCAAAATTCAGGACTTTAAAATTTATATGTACATTTTTTATTTGAAACTAAATATCATTTCTGTGAGCCTTAAAATCCATTCTATGAGTGAATTCTCCTTTCAGGATAAAACCTGGTGACTTGCAGAGAAACTCCTGTTCCAATAATGGCAATCAGGCAAAAAGAAAACAAATAGATAAACAAATAAATTTTTTTGGTAACTTCATTTGTCTATCATATATATATATATATATATATATATATATATATATATATATATATATATATATAATGTTACCAAAAAAAATATGTATATACATACATACATATACCAACTATTTTAAAACAAGCTTTGAACAGGTACTTCAGTCATGAGGAAGAAAGTCTGCAGAAGTGAGTAGTACTCTTATAAGAAGTTACCTTGAGCTAATTCACTTGGTTTGTATTAGGTTTTAAGAAGCAAGGGGACTCAGTGGGCTACATTCCAGAAGCCACCCCTTACCAGAATCCAGTATCACTGCCATACTGTCCTAGGACATCAAGTATCAAATGAAAGACATTTTGTGGTTTGTGAACAATTCAGCCTATAATAATCTACGTTAACAGCTCAAAACAAACTAATGAAAGGTCATATTCTCTCTCTTTTTAGGACTAAGCCTCAGCATCTATGCAAATGTTGGTTATAATACTTTCTGTGTGAATGAGATTTGAAGCTGATGGGTATAAGCGGTTTCCCAGAAATGAAAGAAGACTTTTTCAACAGCATTTCTGCCTTGAATGTTATAAAGAAGAATTTACAAAATATAAAATTGGACCAAATTTATTTCTTCCCTCCACCACTTTCTAAAATTCATTCTATGAAACTAGTTATTTTTCTGTCTAGATGAAATATGAGGAACATTTCACATCATTTTAACCAAATAACATGGTCTTTGATTACTTCAAGTCATGCTATCTTATTTTAGTAACCAAATTGTACAATCACATATAACTCTCAAAAATATGTAAAGTTTTTATATTTTCTTTTTCGTTGATTCTGACAGCTCAAAGCTTGAATATCACACTCCTTTTCTCCTCCATCACTACATGATCACAAGGTTACTTTTTCCTTTCTTTGTTTTTTTGGTTTTTGTTGTTGTTGTTGGTGGTGGTGGTGGTGGAGGTGGTGGTGGTGGTTTTTCGTTTTTCGTTTTTTTTTTTTTTTTTTTTTTTTTTGGTTTGTTTTTTGTAATTGGGTAAAAGTTAAGTGATTAAAAATGTTATTTTGGAATGGTCTGATTTAAAATTTCTCAAGATAGGCTACAAATTATTCCTGATTCCTCTAAGCTTTTATGACATTCAGAACTGAATGCCTACTTTCATAATTCTAAATATAAATACCTTTCCATCACCAAGAGTCGTTTACATACAGTTCCCAAAGTAAGACATTTGCTCTGGCTAAAAAACAAGACTCACCCTCCTTGATGCCCTAATCCCACAGTCTGGGTATAAAGACCTCTCTTTGGGGAGTCTATTTTTTTTTCCTAATTAAAGTTCTGTGTCAAACCCATTTTCATATAGGATAAAGACTTTTTTCCCAAGTAATTCATCCCTAGACTATGAGAGGGAGAGATTCCTTTATTCAAAACCTCCTAGGAGAAAGGAGTACTCTGTACGCCACTTTCCCTGGTTGGTAAGCCACTGAGGTAATATTTTCCACCTTTATGAATTTTCAGGTGAAATCCCAAACAGTATTTGACCTGCACAGATCAGGCTCTGCAAGTGGCAGTGTTCTCAATTCCACTCACAAAGAGAAATAAGCTTACTCAAGGTTAGACCAGGCAAGACAGGAATGCGTGGTGAGCAAATCAAAATGTCTACCCTCAAAGATCTTGGAGTAGTCATCTCAGGCTTGAGCTCCTGGAACCTCTCAGAGCATCCTGTCCTCTATCTAATTTGTGGATTTGTCATATCTTTTTTCCACTTAAAAATTACCCTATTTTAGTTTGTATCTATAGCTACAGTTAGACTTTACTTTGTGCCTGTTTATAAACTATCCATGATAAAGTCACATTCTATCAAACTTTTAGTCTCCTTGAAACTGGTAACCAGTTATTCATCAATGGATATAATGGAACTAACTTTTCACATTCCAGACACTGATTCTCCTATATTCCCATAGCAGAACGCAAAAAAGATTAGACCAGAGCACATCAGTGAAATCTAGTGAAAACAACATAGTGAAACTTCTGGACAAACTTTATATCCTTGAATAAAATTTCATGTATTACATAATTAAGTTATCTATAAAACATTATATTCTATGAAGAAACTTTTCTATATTTTCAGTATGAAAGATTGCCTAAAATGGGGCTACTCAAAGTGACCGTGCATAATAGAACAAAGGCTAATGCCTAAATATTACTTAACTGTAGTTTACTTTACTGATAAAATCTATCTGAAGCAAGAATCAGCTGACTTAAAAGAGGCACACAATGATGAGCTGATTTTCATACAATAAATTGGTACCACATTGCGCACAGACACCGCAGTTAATGGATCAGTTATTGTGCTTAACCACAACACAAGAACATTGGTCCAGAGACTATATCAGTAATTCAACAAAAGTTCATTTATTTAATCTCCAACACTAATATTTAATGGGTGATTAACATTTCACATAAAATCATTCATGTATTCTCTAAATACTTTACAATATTTTAAATAATGATTTTAGGGACTATGAGCACCATAAACTAATATACGTAGTTATAGTACATACACATCTGAAAGCAAATGTTCTGTCCTTCTATTCACTTCCAGAGAATCACACAAAGAAAACTTAACCATGTAATACAGTTCTTCAATGTTTCAAGCAACCACCATAAAATATTAAAATTATGGGGATCAAGACATAGTCTATTTTGAATTAAATCCTACATTTTCTTAGATTTAAATTATCATTAAATCCAAGTATCTTTACAGGGAAAAATAATAAAGTAGAATTAAGTCATTTTTACACAAGAAGATATATTTAAATTGTTTGCAATAGAAATTTTATCTTTAAAATATGCCCTAAAACAGCTAATGAGCAAATATGAGCCTTAAATTTCTTGTTAAATTACCAGTTTTTTTTTTTCTTCTAAATACCTTATGATATAAGAAAATACCAATTATCTCAACTTATTCTGATTTTGGAAAGAATTGAATCACAGTGAAGGAAACTAATTAATTACCTGATTGTTTAACATTTAAAATCTCACACTGCTTTGGGAAAACATAAGCAAATAAATCATATGTGAATTTTTAAAATATATTCCTTTGTAATGTTAATGTTACCACCTTTAAAATTTCTGGTTTCCGCAACATCCTGATCTCTCAACTTTGATTATCATGGAGGCTAACCTGGATCTTACCTTTCTGCCTTATCTTGCAGCTATACCTCAGCATTAGGGGATCATGATCTTGCATTTTCATTTCAGAAAGGTTTGACTGAGGAGTGTCTTGTCTGACGAGGGATAAAGTCCTATCCTTTCAGCATACTCCAGAGTCCAAGGTGAAGTTAAATTGAGAGTGAGGACACAATATAAATTAAGTTTGAGAACATGATATGAATTAAGGAGACAGGGTAAATATAAGTAGTTTCTAATAAATAAGAGAAGACAAAGAAAGGGAAACAGAACTCAAGTTGCCTGGAAACAATCAATTCCCATTTTGATAAAACATGGAGTCTAGGAGAGTAATTAGCATCAGGGCCAGATCAATTTTCCTCAACACAGTATTTCATTAGATTGCTACATGACAGCATACTAATTAAAACTGATCAGTCTAATTAGAATCCCATTAACAGGAAAGGCAATGGCATCGAATGTTCTAACATTCAAGTAGCCATGGCTGCAAATGCCTTTTCTTATAATGTGTTTCTAATTTTATTAAGAAGAAACAACAAACATACGATAGGATGGCTAAGGAAGTTGAAAGACAAAAGAAGCCAAGAACCCCAGGATTCTAATATCCAGAAACTTGAAAAAGGGGAAATAAAATAATGTGTTCAACAGCATTCTAGCAATCACAAAATCACAGCACATCAAAGCCAAAGGCTGGAGGATCAGAAGTTCAACATTATCTTTGACTACAAAGAGAGTTGAAGGTCAAGAAAAAGTAAAGACAAAATAAATAAATAAATAAATAAATAAATAAATAAATAAATAAAATAAATAAATAAATAAAAACAAACAACAGCAACAATCTCATAATTATCATTTTAAAAGTTCAGGATGAAACAGCTTATATTTTTTATAAACATAAATTGTGATTTAATAATAAAATCACTCACTTGGTTTAAGTCTTTTACTAAATAAGATTGTGAAAAAGAAGGGATGAAATTAGGGTATCTGTGGTACTTTATTACTTTTAATAATATAACCAGAGCTCTTGAAAGTTGTTGAATTAAATTCAAATCTTGAACATACTCAATGTGTATTACTATTTAACATTACACATTTCTCCTTTACCCAAATATATTAGAAAAACTAAGTGCTGCCAACAGAAAATGCTTCATGCTTGTTGCATAGATATTATCTGCCATTTGATGTCCAGGTGACAGATACAACCTTTTTTCTGTTTTATTTTGTGTAGTGGAAGAGTTGTGAAAAAGAGTTGTGCATTATTCTTGCCTAAACTCTACCTCACTGGTGCCTCGCATGAACCTGTTGATCTTCAGCCTTCTGAAGCTTTACACAGATAATTCTCAGTTTTTCTGCATATTGCCATTGCATAGACAAACTGAGGTCTGTGCTATTATCCAGGTTAGAAGCATTGCTCAACCCTGTAGAATGCTACTTATCTCTAGGACTCAACTCTGCCCTTTTCTAGCCAATTCTTTTTAAGTATGTAGGGTGCCTAGAATGCCTAGGTACTAGCATTTAAGAAAATTGTAATTACTGCAATAGCTACATGATCAAATTGCTCAGGCAATGCACTGTATTAAGTTTCCCCCTCTCTTTTGCTTGAAAGCCTCTTTTTTGTGTTGAAAAATTTAAGGTCCAGCCCACCAGTTTGTCTATTAAACTTGAAAAGGTCAGCCTACAATCATGTATTATTCTTCTCAAAGACTGGATTTTTAGTATAGGAGGTATGGGAATGCATTAAACTTCCTCCTAAATGTTGATATACTTCCCATTATCATTAATTAATCTTTTTACAGTTGAATCTCTTTTCTTGTCTTCTGAGACAAGTAATACAAGACTTTAACCAATTAAATAGAGCAAGTTTTTCTAATATATACAGTATTTAAATAATCTCCGATGTTTTACAAAATCAATGATCAATTTGGAATGTGTGTGTGTCTCTGTGTGTGTGTGTGTGTGTGTGCACGCGCACACGCGCACATGTGGTTTCTTAATCAGACATTCTAACTAAATGAAGTACAATTTTCCAAAATAAATGCCTACATACAGCATAGGTTTATAAGATTCTCAGGTCACATCCCATTGAGCTAGGCAGAGGAGTAAAAAAGGAAAAAAAAAAAAAAACCCTCTGATTCAGCTTCCATGTGTTCTTTCTCGCACCAGCAGTATCTTCTGTCTCAACTTGTGACCTCCCAGTGTAATGTAGAATGGAGCATACATAAATGACAGACAAAACTGAAAGAATTTCACAGGCTGGTCCCTAGCGTAGCATATCACACTCACTCATACCACTCTCAGTTATATTAGAAACTTTGATGTCTCATTGCTCAGTCACGTCTCTTGCAATCCAAAGAATATTCTCTCAATAAAGCTTCCTAAAAGTTAAAAGGTTTGATCATCTGCTCACCTCACAACCTCACACTAAAAACTCAGTGCTGAGATGGAAGAGACGCTGCTGGGTGATTCTGAGAAGTGTACTGAGCCCACTCCTTGATTTTACAACTCATTTCTTCTGTACCATGTCTGGATCCAAGAAGATCTTTTATAGCTATATAATTCAAAGGCATTTGGAATTAGAGCCCAAAGAATCTTGATCAACATGTTCTAAAAACATTAATAAACTTCTGAAATATTTGATTCTATTTATTCCATACAACAACACATGAAAAGATCTTTTTAAGGTAGAAGTTTTTTGGTTTTTTTTGTTTTTTTTTCAGGTACAAACATAAGATATTCAGCTTGTCTCTGGCATTTCCCCTAAGGCTGGATCTTGATGATTGTTCAGTAGTAGAAGGATTTTGACTTTCTATTATGAGACATCTATAAACCTTTGACTGACTTTTCAATAACTAGTCAAGAATAGATACTGCTGGTTCCTATTCCCTTGAACTTGCTATTTTAAGGCATCCAATTCCTAAATTCTACATTCATTGTTTATTTCAATATTGTTCTCAGCAAATAAAATGACTCCTAATGACATTCTGCTGTACTCACAGATAAGTGTCATGCCCAGCCATCATAACAGAAGCTTCCTCCTGCACCAGATGGGAACAAATATTCATAGAGCAAGAGACCTTGGAAAAATGAGCCCTAAGTGAAAGGTCTCCATCAAATCCCACCCCTTCAGAACTCATAGAACCCAGAAAAAAGGACGCAGAAAGAGCGTAAGAGCCAAAGGGGATGGAGGACACCTAGGAAACAAGGTCCTTTAAATCAACAGGGTCAATGCACATGTGAACTCACAGTGACTGAGGCAGGATGCATAGGCTTACCTGGTTCTGCAACAGGATCCTAGAGCTGGAAGCATGCCCCTATCCCTAACTCAGATGCTGTTTCCAATTTGTAACCACTTACAAATAAAAATTTTAATTTTCTCCAAAAGAATTTCACTGGAGAAACAAACTACTTTCAAGGGTAGACTCGAATGAATAAAAGTAAATGAAAATAAAACCAACAGCATCTTTGGAAGTTCCTTGTCTCATAATGTCATATTGATGCTTTAGTTTAAATTTTATGTTTTTTGTATTTTTATTTTATTTTTATATGTATATATTTTTTCTGTCTCTTTTTAAATCTTCAAGTCATTTATATATGTATTAGAGCATCCAGTATAGTGTTTTTATGGGATTCCTGAGTGTGGCAAAGAGTGGGTTTCTGTCTCTCTGTCTGTTTCTTGTATCTTTTCTTGGCCTCTTTTCCTTCTGTTTGTTTGTCCTATTCTGATGTATTATATATTGTTTTTATTCTCATTTTATTAATATCCCTTAGAAGCCTGCTTGCTTTCTTTGATAGTCAGACAAGAGCTATATATGGATGGGAGGAGAGTTGGGGAAGAACTTAGAGGAACAGAGGATGGAAAAACCATAATCACAATATATTATGAGAAAAATATATTTTTTCAGTAAAAGAAAAAATATTGCACTAAACAAAAGCAATATCAAAACGTACCAACATAATTTTGATGTCAAATGATACCAATTAGGCATCTAATATTGTTGAAATATGAGAATTTGTTTTAAAATTCTAGTTGAGCTTTTCTCTGACATAATTCTACAATTCTTTGCTTTTGTGATCTTTACATATTTTTGCAATATTATACATAAATTTTGTATGGCAAAAAGTTACTACTTCAAGTAACTTAGATGAACTGGATTACTTCTTTTATACCAATTACTGCTGTAGACAACTATGGTTCACTTCTGTTTTCATATTGAAGCAAACAGACATATCAATGACTGTTCATATTCTTTCTCAGCTCAGAAAATAATATATAGTAAAAGATTGTGTTGCTTCTCAGGGGAGGTATTTTTATTTGGACCAATGTCATATATCTGCATTTTATGTATCCTGTCTTTTGAGACTCAGACAATTAAATAAAATTCAGAACCTATTAATCCAGTTAATAGATCCAAAAATCAGAGAGCTCAGCATAGTCTTAGGTGAAATCTCTACAAAATTAGTAAGAAATTCAAGAGCACTTGATGTGTAACTGTCAAAGTTCTTTGCACAAATAAAATTAAATCACCTTACACAATTCTTCTAGGTAATATAAGAATGATATTTAACGTGGCTATAGATAAAATATTTCAATTGTCCTTGATATTTGTTATCACCCATATTACTGAACATGTATACTCAGACAAGACATTTAGAAAGTTTAAGTTTTACTTCTTGGCTGATAAATATGAGCTTACTTCATGATAAATTCTTGTCTTCCATGAGCATGCATGGCACACAAAATCATATAACTGACGTGTGTGATGTTTATTTATGGAGGATGAAGTACAGGTTCCAATGAAACAGTAAATTTTAAAACTCACTCTAACATTTCTCATTCCACTCAGCATCTTCAATTTCTACCTAGCAAGGGTTATCTTGTAGACATTAACTTTATCAAAAAGGAAATTCTTAAAATCAATTTAAGAGTGACTTCCAAAGCTTTTTAAATGAAACTTTTGTGCATTGCTATTCTTCAAAATTTCAAACGTGACTGCAAATCATTTCAGAATCTACCCTTTCTACAAGGAGAAAGAAAATGCTAGAATATATGTAGTCCTTGAAGGAAATCACAATGATTTCAATTCATAGTTTGATAACTTAAAAAAAAAAATTTTATTCACTAGATACTCCAAGCATATATTATACAAATAAATAATAGAATTCTCCTATAGATATATATTCATTCCACTTAAAATATATATAATGACAGTGATGAGAAATTTTATCCTCTCAAAGAATGTAAAGTATTTTATGATTCATTATTCATATCAGAAATATATCAGAAATTCTTGTTGGCTCTACTATAAGGCCCATGCCATGAAAGGGAGCCCATGCTAGACATGCTTGAACGGCCAGGAACCAGAGTCTGGATAGCTCAGAAACTTAGGGTAGAACCAAACATGACTGTAAAAAAAATCATTGAAATAATGGCTAATGATATTCTATGATACTCATAGATGAGCGACTGGTCCAATCATCACCAGAAAGGCTTACTCCAGCAACAAATGGGAGCTGATACACAAGACCCAACCCAAACATTAAGTAGAGATAGAGCCCAAACGTGAGATCTCCATTGGATTCATCCCTTGGGAGTTCAGGAAATCCCACTAAAGAAAGAGAGAAAGGATTTTAGGAACCAAAGGATAGAAGTCACCAGCAGAACATGGCCACAGAATCAACTAAGGAGGGCTCACAGAGACTTGAGGCAGTAATCACAAAGTCTATGCGTGTCTGCACTAGGTTCTCTGCCTGTATGTTATGGTTGTTATCTTGGTGTTTCTATGACAATCCTAACAGTAGGATCAGCATAAATTTTATTCTACAAATATGACTTCCACAAAATAAAAAGTAGTTTATTAGTGAGCCTAGCACAATTTACTAATTCCAGATATCTAACAAATATTAACAATCAAAATTTGGAAACAAAAGTGTGAATTCCAAGGAACTCCTGCAATCTTGAAGCTTTCAATATTGTTGAAAGATTGAAATGGAAACAAACAAATATAGTGTTTTCATAAGATTTACAGCAGTAATGCTCCTCATATTTTAGTAATACTTTAATTGTATTTACTGAGAATTATCAACCATATAAAAATTTGAAAATTGACATGTATAAGTGAATATTATTGAGAAACTTTCAAATAAATTGTTGCCTACTATAAAGAACAGAATGACAAAAAACAATGGCTAAAAATTGTGAAATGTGTCACACTGTAAATTTGTCACTTCTTAAAATATTCACAATATTTTTACAATGTATCATCCATATGTATATGACTATGCACATCATAGATACCCTGACCTAAATGTGGGATAAAAGTAATCATCCATTGTATGAGAGTAGCGCATCATCATTAACATACACAGATCATAGACTCACACTTGCAGCATGGCAGTAACTACAACTACTACTGCCTGATTAGGCCATGACCAACATCCTCCAATACGCTCTCCCACAATTATCAGAAATCTTCATCTTAAATTTTAATATGTATCATTAATTCCTATTCTTGTGGCCTCTATCTTATCAAAATTTTAAATAAATAATATATGTATAAATATGCATATAATATAAATATTTTTCATGTTTCTTCAGTTTTTTTAACTGTTATCTGGACATGGGATTTAGAAAGCACATAAGTTATCGAACAAACAACAGAATCACTGCACTAATTAATTACTGGACTTTTTAGCCAGAACGTAAGTCTTATCAGGGATCATACGTCTGCCTAGTCCAAATTTGGACTAGGGCAGCGATCCTGATAGGAAAACAATTGTGGAAATGCCGAAGGCTAAGTAGACACTTAAAGCCATCAGCATCTATTATTATTCAAATACAATCTGAGCATTGGGTTTTAGGATTTGTGCTGTGTATCCTGAGTTTTAAGTGCATCTGTGTGTGTGTGTGTGTGTGTGTGTGTGTGTGTGTGTGTGTGTGTGTGTGTGTCTGTTACACAGGGTATAATATAGGCATTTGTAAGGGCAAACATAAATTCTGAGTTTTGAGCAAGTACAGTCAAGATATGTGTGTGGCCTGACTATATTATTGAATAAATCTTAAACAGCATGGTCCTCCTTTTTCCTTGAGAACCAATAAAGTTGATTGTTTGTAGTATATAATTTCATTTCAAAATGATGCCACTCACAAATGATTTATTTACAGTTCATTACTTGATAACTTTCCACTGACAGAGCTGGGTAGTTGCCCATAAACAAAGCATAGTCATGGTGTTCAGAGTAATGTGAATCAATATTCACTTTCTTATATTAAAAATTTTTATATTAAAAATTCTTATATTTAAAAATAAATTTTTTTTAAAAAAAAAATTCTCTTGCTCTTCTTACATCAGTACTGTGATTTCTCTTTCCTCCACTTTTCCCAGTTCTCCTCATCTTCTCTGTATCAAGATCCATCCCCCAGTCCCCACAAACACACATTCCATTTCCCCTCAGAAAAGAGCAGGCCTCCCTGGAACATAATGGAGCATGACACAAGATACAATAAGACTAGGCAAAACTCTCACATCAAGGAGGAAAAGGGTCCCAGCAGCAGACAAATGAATCAGAGAAACCCCAATCCTACTGCTAGGAGTCCCACAAAATAACAAACTAAGAACTAAAACACGTACAAATAACCTAATGCAGACCCATGCAGGTTCTGTGATTGCTAGTCTCCAGTCTCCTTGAGCCTATATGAGCCCTGCTTCGATGATTCTGTGGGTAGTGTTCTCCTGGTATACTTTGTAATAGGGCCCCAGACCTTAGTAGGCCCTGAGACCTTAGCACAACTGACTTCATGGTGGAAAAGCCATTCAGGCTGTAAGACTCAGCACATAGACAGCAACATCTGCCACAGCTAAAAAAAAAAAAAAAAAAAAAAAAAAAGGCCCAACCTTCACAGTCCATACAGTTCTGGGAAAGTCTCAAAATATAATAACCTTCCTTTTTAGCTTTTGTAATTCTGTTTCTGGCTAACTGTTCTTGTTAACTTAGGTATGTCAACCCAGAGTAATGTATTTGTGCTTAAAAGCTCACCGTGAAAAAGGCTCAGGGCTACATTGGGATCCCAAACACCCAGAGTAGTTGCCAGTTGGCTAATAAAGACTTCTTGTTGGTTTAAACCTGTGTCTGAGCAGTCTTCTCTGGTGAATACCCCATCATACCTTGAGCCCTCTGGCTCTTACACTCCTCCTCACGTTCTTCCTTGTCATTCCCTGAGCTCCAAGGAGAGGGACCCAATGAACATCTCCAATTTAGGCTCTTTCTTTGCTAATGCTTGGCTGTTGGTCTCTCCATCTGTTCCCATCAGCTGCAAGAGGAAGCCTCTCTGATGATTATTGAGCAAAGTACTGATCTGTGAACATTGCAGAATTAATTTTATTTATTTATTTATTTATTTATTTATTTATTTGCCAGTCATGTTTGGATCCACCCCATGTCTCTGAGCAGGTACTAGCATTCAAGGCAGTGCTAGTCCAAGTGGAGTAGTGGAGGATATGGAACCTGCCATCTTCTTTAACCAGGCAGGGCTTCCAGTGGTTGGACTGGGACAGCAACCCACTCATACACAGAGACTTAGGCACAGAATATGTCCTGCCTGCAAGTTGTGCTGAGGCTATAGTTCAATTCCAAACTGTGTGCAAAGTGAAGACACTCATGAACTCATGACACTCTGCCTATCCAGAAATACATCCTTAGCAATAAAAACCTACTATTTTATCACATTCTGGTCACCATTCCTCACCCAAATTAACCAGTACTTTTTTATTAGCATAGATCAGTTTAGCTTATTAAACATTTTGAAAGTGGAATTAAGTGTATATTCTTTTTATAATAAGCCAACAAAATTCTTTTTTATTCATTCACTTCTCTTGCTGTGGCATTTATTGTCAGTGTTCTTTTTCATTTTCCTTCACTAATTGTCATGCTGTTCATTGCACTGCTGCTGACCATCTTGATTATTCTCACTTATGTCAGTTGTGAACAGTGTTTTTATGGACACTCTTGTACATTGTATGAATCCATATAATATTTTGGTTATATAAGAAGGCCGTAAGAAGAAAATTCTTGATGATGGATTATGCTGCTGAAGGTGAATTCACTCAGACAACAGTGAACAACACAGGGTGAGCTCTTTATTATTTACTGCATCCTCTATTCCATTTTCAAATGTCTGAGGCTCTAGAGTTGACACAGCTTGAGTACGACCCAAGGCCAAATAGGCCCTTTTCCAGATCCTGACAGAAGTTTGGTTTCAAACCAGAACCAGAATTACCTCCAGGTGGCAAGGCATAAAGGCAGCACTCAATAAGCCTTCTCCCTAAGTTATTTGACATTTTGTCAGAAAGCAGACTCCAAGAATGAATGCAGAGAGTATAAAAGGCAAAAATCAAAGATATTTTGCATTTTCATTATGAGGAAAAGAAAATCAAGTAACTTTCTAAATCATCTGAGCCCTACGGCCAAGCTCAGGATAGAAACTTGAAAAGGGCACTTCATTTTCATCCCAATGGTTAAAGGCACATTGATTGATGATTAATCTACCCCAATCAAAGTGATTATTCCATGAATAAACAGCTGTCACAGAACAGAGCCCCCAATATCCTTACATAGAAGCCAGAATACCTTCTAAGGAACTCAGGTTCTAAAATTATTTTATTATTCAATTTTTACTACAAACACAGTAAAATAGTTTAAAATGCTGAACAAAATTAATCAGACATAAGAAGGTATTGAGGGGTTAAATAAAATAAAATATCATTTTGTTCAATGTTTTTCACATTTTAAGGACTGTGATAAAACACATAATAAATCAGGATCCCTGGGGCAAACTGGCTAGTTAGACCAATCAAATTAGTGAGCTCCAGATCCAGCAAGACAGGCTATTGGTAAACAAAGTAGAAGACACACAATGTCAACCAAGGGCCTTAACAACATATATTACAAATGCACATACAGCCACCAACATATGAGGTCATGTACATAAAAACACTCATACACAGATGCATGCACACACACACACACACACACACACACACACACAGTGTATCAGAATGTATATTGAATTGTTACATTATTTATATCTACCATATTTTTTTCACCAATTACAATATGAGTGTTAATCTGTAAGTCTTTTTAAATGTTATGGTGGTTAAAGTGAGGTTTCAAAACCTACCTGCAGATCAGCATGTAAAGCTATCAGCTACACCATGCTTGCCTGCCTACCAGCTTGCCACCATACTCCATGCAATGATGATAACGTGCAGGGGTCTGAGTCCAGCTCTAGTCCCCGTGATGGGTTCCTCAGCTTCCACTAAGGAGGATAAACGATGTAAACTATGACAAGTGAGCGCAGTACCTCACTCTTCTATGGGACCCTTAGTTGGCAAGCTTAAAGCTCTTTTAATAAGACACATAGAATACATCTTATGGTGATTATGACACGCAAGAGCGCTTCTTTAATAGTAAAATGAAGAAAGATAAAGAAAAGCAAAGAAATAAATCAAAGAGAATAACAATGTGCACATTAAGGGAATAAAACAAAGTTTCTCTAAGCTAGCAATCCAACTCTCTAGGCCTTGCGGTCTATCTTCCTCAGTTAGTTCATTTTGCCTCATCTCTCCTGAGCTGTCTGTCTCTGTCTCTACGTCCGTTGTCCTCGTTCTCGTCTCTTGTGGTTCATCGGTTCGTGGTTCATTGTTCTTTTCTGTCCCTTAAGTAGCACTGCAGGGATGCTTATCAAAGGGTTGCAGGTGTCAGGCATATCTCAAACAGGAACCAATGCGAAAGGTGTCTCTCTTCTTTACAGCTGCAGGCTTCAAAGTTACTCAGTTATCACCAAAGAGTAAATGATACAATGATTAATTAGTGGATGGTAGGGATGTCACTGCTGATTGCCATTTGCCTTGCACAGATAGTTCAGGGTGCCATGAAGGCGCCAAGAGAGGGTTTTATGGTTCTTTAGTTCTTTGGTATGTATATTATTCTTCTGGATCAAAAGCTCTACATTTCTAGTCTTATCTGGTGGCCTGGCTAGGTTGAAGGCTATTTCTCTCTTGAAGTCCTGGGAATGTTTACTTTTAAGTTGGTGCAGGCTTGCTATATTCTTCGTTAGTGAAGGGCTAATTGTCTGCTTGTCTTTCCAGGTGCATTAACTTTCTAACTAAGCTCTCTGGCTTCTATCTATTAAGGCTTATCTCTTCCTGGGAAGATCAGCATTTACTCCAGGAATAGCTTTATGATGCACTTGCAATAAACCTGGGTTGCTCTCACGTTCCAGGACTTGGAAGTCCCGATGTGATTACAATTTATTTCTGAACAGCATGGCTGTGTTTCATTCCAGCCCACAGTGGCCAGCTCAAGGATTAATTTTTATATTACTATTAGGCTTATGCAGATCTTATTATTGATGAGAAAACATATGTCACCACACAGTAAAGATAAGAAAGAGGCAAAGCAGTTAAGGAATTCCAGTTCCTGACAGCAGATGCCCAGGAACCTTGTCAAGCTGAAGCTTCCATGGTCTGGGTAACCTGGATTCCAACAATAATGGACTAATGCTCAGAAACTGTAAGCAAATCCTCAGGTAAATGTTTTCTTTCCTAAGAATTGTTTTTGTCATGATGTCTTTTGACAGCAATAGAAAAGTAATAAGATACACGTTTTGAGATGTATTTATATTTTAATAACTATGATTTTTATGCATTTGTCCCTCTCTCCCTCTCTCTCTCCCTCTCTCCCTCCCTCCCTCCCCCTCTCTGTGTGGTGCATAAATGCCATGGTGTATTTGTAGAGGGCCATGAACAATCTACTGAAGTCAGTTGTCTCCTTATGTCATATGTGTCCCAGAGATCAAACTCAGTTCACCAGGTTAGGTGTCAGGCATATTTAACGTTTAGCCACCTTGCCACTACCTAAATTTTAGAAAAAAAATAAAAGTTACTTTCGAGGAAGAACAAAACTTCATTATTATCTTATAATTTAATCCCTAAGATCCCCGTTTTCTTTAGCTTATAAGAAAAAGTGGATATTTCTAATGTGAATTTTAATTAATTGCAATAGTAGCATTTCATTACATAAGGTTAGAAAATTTCTCATCCCTACGTATCAAGTGTATGTGCATTTGTATTAATTTATTTGGGTGGGCATTCTGTTCTGAGAAAAATAAGAACCAGGATTATATAAATGAAGACATTTTAAAGAAAAGGATGAAAAAGTTGGCGTAAGCATAGAAGAAAATGAATCACCATGAAAGAAAGAGTATGTCTTGAAGGATAAGGGCATGCAATTAGTTAATAAGAAAAGAGTGACAGAGAGACAGAAAGGCAGAAAGACACATATACAGATAGAGATTTGGTCCTTTTAGCTCCAGCACAACAGCTGGGAAATAAAGCTATTTCCCCCTCTCATATATCCGCAAAAACTAAAATTATTTTGAACTTACAATACTTTTCAATTAATAAAGGATAGAAACAGAACATTCCATATATATATATATATACATATATATGTATATATATATACACACACACACACATATATATATATATATAATGTGTGTATATATATATATATATATATATATATAATGTATTTAAAAGAAGTCAGCATAGACAAGGATCAGAGAATATCATGTATTTATAACATTATTTCTCATACAGCAGAAACGCAAAGCCCCATGTGCTATATATGACAGTGCTGCTATCAAAGGAGAGCTGTGTGCTTATAAGATTAAGCTTAGTATGTTTCTAAAAGAGAATTCTGTTAAAATAAATAAATAAAATTAAGAGAAAAAAAAACATTCTCTACAGAGGTTAAAGAACAAAAAAAACGTTCTTTCTGTGGCTAGGCAATTCCCCTGGGTAACTGAAATTTCTACAGCACAGAAGACAAATTATGATGACATTTCATAACATACAGAGAGAGCTTCCTCTAAGATGTAAGATTTTCACAGATCCTTTAGAAAATCCATTGAAAAGGTCAACTTGTTGTAATACAGTAGTTTTTAGCTGTAGTATAGTGACAGCAAGTGTACTGTAATCAGTCACAAGGATGTGTTACCAGCAATTTGTTACAAACAATATATAAGTTACTGCCATTTGGAAATGATTTACTTGTTATAAATTACTGTCTAGTCAAGGTTATCCTTATAAATAACATTACTCTCATATCTCAAAGCACCATCTAGAGAAGGAGTGAGATTTCCGAGGAATTTGCTCATTGTAAGTGATAATGGAGAAGAAACGGTAAGAGGCAAAACACTTTAGTATTGCTGCATGGAGAAAAGATGTTAGACGAGTGGTACCTATAGTAACTATTTTTAGAAATGGTAGAAATAAAATGTGTAAGTGTTAATGGGACATGCACATGTTCATGAAACAAACAGGAAGAGGAAATGACATAAAGTTATTAAGGCTGCATTTTATATATAACTAGCCAGTGTTGAAAATTAATTTACTACATTAATTTTGTTCTAATATTAGTCTAAAAATACTAAAGAAAATAGGTTATAGAATAGAATCTGATGAGCTTTTAGACTAAATATAAACACACAGGAAGGGGAAATTTTGCAAAGTACAAAAATTAGTTATAATTCTATTAAAATGTGCTTGTATATTTTTACTCTATGTCATTCATTAACTTATGGCTATAACTACTTAATCATCTAAATTATTTTACCAAACACTTTATCATCTTGTTCTCACATAGAAGAATTTTAAAAACTGGATTACAGAATACATTTCAGGCTTCATGCTGTTTAATATCACAGATTTCACATGAAATAAAACATAAGGATTCCAAAACAACATTGGGAAAAACATATATTACAATTTGGGACTACGCAAAACAACAGTTATCCATAGATTATTCCCATGAATCACAAAATACAAACGTGGACAAACAACTACCACCAGTAGAAACTCTGTATGCTTCCATCATCTGTTTAATAGAAGAGGAGAAAAGAATTGGAGGCAGGGTAAAAGATGTGTCAAGATGAGAGCCAAATTCCCCAATAAGCTTGGCATTCACAAGAGCTGACTACACTCCAAAGTGACAGCATCCCAATACCTCAATCCAGACCCAAGTCAGGAACTGAGAACATAAATAAATAAATAAATAAATAAATAAATAAATAAATAAATAAATAAATAAATAAATAATAAATAGACAAACAATCATGGCTTCAAACCATGAAATCCACCTCCAAATTTTCCCCCACAGAACCCCTATTAGAAAGTACTAGAAATAAATTTTATTACTAATAAGACCTAGAATAAGTGAATCTTTCAGATTGGAAAAATTAGTGTCTGTTTTGAGATAGGGGATTTTCTTTTATGAAAACTAAAATGTTCTGAAACAGATTGTACTGGTGGCTTGGCATATGTAAATATAGCAAAAGAAACATTGCTACATCTCAAATAGTTAGGATGTCTGGGGCATAAAATTAGTTTAAATGGGGGGAGGTAAAATTACATGAAATAATGTGATTAGCTGAGCAAAGAAGATTCATTTTATATAAAATAACAAAATCAGAGAATAATATCCAAATTCAAACACTAAAAAAAAAGTCATTAATTAGGTATTTTTACTGAAATAAAGACAACTGAATCAGTAAAACTATATATTGAAAGAGTAGTAAAGTTTTTGATCAGTACCTAACTCAGTCCTCACCAGAGAGACCCTTGAGCAGCTGAGAGGAGCATCTAGAGAGGCTCAGGGACAAACATCATGCAGAGATCCAGGAACTCCAAGGAAGAGGGAGAGGAGGGATGATGGAAACCAGGGGGACTGGAGACACCTGCAGAACAAGCCCCACATTTTCTACTGACTAGGACTCTTAAGGACCCACAGAAACTGAAGCCATAGACACGGAACCTGTAGGATTCCCTAAATACATCACATGACTGTTTAGATTGCTGTCCTTGAAAAACTCATACAGGTTGAAGTGGGGGTGTCTTTGACCATTTTACAGGCCATTGAGAAACGATTTTTTCCTGCTGGGCTGCCTGGCCCACCCTTGATATAGGGATTGGTGCCTAGGCTTGTTCCATCCTGCTATGCCTTGCCCCAGTTGTGCTGTAACCCTGTGGTACCAGTTCTTTTCTGGGGAGAAGGGGGGATGTTAGTGTGCAGTAGTACACCTACTGTGGCGGATCAGCAAAGATGACATGGAGGTATATTCATAACTGCAAACTCTGCCAGACCTCAACAGAGGGAACCACAGTACTGGCAAGCACTGTACTGGACAATGAAACCCCAAGCTTCTGAGAGCAGGTGTTTTTATTGATGCAGAACTCCTCAGGTGCAGATCATAAGCAATCAAACATCCCCCACAGAAATCCAACACCTGCAAACAGTAGAAAACACCAAGAGCTAGCTTAGCCCCTCACCCAACAGTGCATAAAACATGTTATACATAACTAAAAATAAACCTCTACAACATTAGTAGGCAGTGATGGAAGTAGGTCTTGGGGAGAGAGGGGATAGAGGGAGTAGAGGAGGGGGCCAGGATGTATTCTATAAGTTGTATGAGAGAAGAAAAACTTAAATAAATTTTTTTAAAAAATTTATGAGCAAAAAAAAAAAAAAAAACCAACAAATAAACAAACAAAATCCACAACAAAGAAAGTATATTCTCTAGCCCTGAGTATTTTCACAGTATGTTGCAGGCATCATTATTAGGTATTTTTACAATGTTTATATATATATATATATATATATATATATATATATATATATATATATATATATAATCTTTCATCTTCCAGTATTCTCCTTTCTCCCATCATACTTAAGGAATGGCAACCAATGATCTATATCCTGTCATTAAACTTTGTCTGCACTAAACATTTCACATAAGAGGAATCATGCAATATACAATTTTATGACTGCCTTCAAACAATTAGCACAAAATACTTAAGATTGCATGTTGAAGAATATAACATTGTTTCATTCTTTGTTGGCAAATTATTTTATTATATTATATTACATTATTATATTATATTATTATATATTTTATTATATTATTATATATTAAATAATATATGCTATAGAATAATATATTATTTTATTATATTATATTATAGATATTATTATTATAATATCTATAATGTATTATATTATATTATATTATATTATATTATATTATATTATATTATATTATATTATATGTCCATAACATATTGGTTGGACCATTGAATAGTTGAGTTATATTTGCGCTTGTGCTTTTTGTTATTATGAATAATGTTGCTATGAACATACATACCCACATGTTTACATCAATGTGAATTTTATTGTCTCATGAATAGTTACATAGAAGCTAAAATACTAGAAGATAAAGATATTTACATTTAGAATGTCAGCCAAATTATATCAAAATTGAATTATTTTACATCAACATAAAAATGAAAAAGAAAATATTAAGATGTGGGAAATTTATATTAAACTTTCCTGAAGATACATGAAAAAACTTTCTTTACACCCCAGTATACTACTTTGCTTTCTGGCTTTTCTGGTAATTGCCATAACACCTTCAGGAGAGAAGGAATTATTTCAGCATACAAGTGACAATCCACCATCAAAGGAACACAGCCAATTGGTGTGCCGCATAAACACACAAGTCTAAGTCTGATCAGTCAGCCTGGGCAAGCTACAAGTGGCTATGACCCGGGGGAAAACTAGCATTCTCCCAATAACCATGTCTTGCCTATAGCTTCTCAACTCCAAGTGAGCCCTCTGCATTCTTTGTCAATCCATTCAGAATCTTGACTGGTTTGATCTAGTGCAGATCTTGTGCAGGAAATGAGAGCTGTTAAAATTCATTGGAACTTATTCCTTTTGAGTCCAGAAAATAATACAGTGTATTTTAACATTTCTTTTGGTTTTTATATATTACATTATTCTTTCTGCCCCCTCTTCCATGACATCCTAGATCAGTGAGTGGAAAGAAGCATGTGGTAGATGTGCTATTTGTGGATGGGAACTCCATAGTTGCTTATCTTCTGCACTTTGACCTGCTGTAGGTGCCTATAATAACCTTTGTCCACTTCAAGAAGAAATGTCTATGCTGATAAATGATAAATGATTTCTATGAAGTAGCAGGATATAAAATTAACTCCTAAAAATTAGTAATGTTTCAATATAAATACTATATAGGAAAGAAATTAGGAAAACCAATCTCATTTAAAATAACAAAATACAGGTACACACTCACAATAAAGTTTCATAAGACCTTGAAAATGTGAAAATCTGTCATTTGTAACAACACGGAAAACCTAGACTTTTTTTTTTCATGAAAACAAGCCAGAAAAAGAGAAATACACATACTTCCTTACATGAGACAAGAGAGCTTAGTGGACAATCAGGAGGACCAAAGTTCATATCCCTACCACACAGGTTAAAAAAAAAAAAAAAAGCTTGGTGGACATAGCCACACATGTACCTGTAATCCCAGCATTGTAGATGGTAGAAAAGGGAAGCTATCTGGACCTGGGTGGTTGCCAGCAGTGAGAAACACTGTCTCAAGAAATTGAGGTACAGTGTGGTAGAGGAAGACCACCTAGCTCCATCTGGCTTATACACACGCTAGCCACACTCACACACATATATGATCAAATATGCACACACATACACTCAACATATGAAAAGGCATCACATTTTTTAAAATTTTTTTAAAAAATTGTAAGATTTCAAGTTAAGACAGAAAAAATCTACTTTGACCTCTAAGTTTCAAAATGTTCCATTTCTGTCATGGTGTTTTCTCCATAGTGGGGGTATTTCACATGAAGAATTATCTTTTGATTAAAATACATATAAATCGATCACACACACACACACACACACACACACACACACACACACACACACATTTATTCTTTCATTTCAGCATTTTGCTATTTTATTCCAAGTTCTGTTACAAGCAATTTAGCAAAGACAATCTAAGTCTAGAAGCAGAAATATTAGTACTGATTAAGGAAGATGCACCCTGGGAAAGCAACATTCTCCCCTAATTAGAAGTGACTGTTCTCAATGGTCGTACCTTCTTTTGTGAACTCTTGTATCCTATTTATTCAACATGAAAACTGAAATGTCTCCAAATAGTTCAAGCCTTCAATTGACATTCTCACACTGAAAATATCTCATGAGTGTTCTCCAATTCCCCAAATCAATAAAATAGATCAATACCAAAATAACCTTAATCATCTGCCTCAGCTGAGGGAAAAGTAAACGTGAACTATTCTAAGCAAGAGGGAAAGCAAGCAATCATGCTGGTTAATAGGAAAAAATGGGATAATTGAGTGTTCTAGTAGTTCCAAATGCTAGGGAAAAACAAAGATGAAAGAGTAGATTTGTGTGCAATATTAACAGCACTATTTGCAGTTGAAAACAGGGAACTCACACATGCTAGGCACTAAACCACTTAGATATACTCTTTGCTTGGATAATTAAATATTCAAATAGATATTCACACATGATTCCCCAAAGATCATTTGATGGTATCTGCTCCAGATTTCCTTTTGTTCTCTTCTAATAACTGTGTTTTTTTCCCCACCTTTGTATTGCTGTTCTTTTGCCTCTTCTGGCACACATCACTGATTCTCTTTAGCATCCTATACAGAAGTTCCTGAGTTTGTTTACCCTCAAAGAAGGAAGCTAGAATCTGGGGATTTGATGCTCCAGTTAATTAATTTCTACAAGATAAGGACTTTCGAAAGTAACACTGCATCACTTGAAGACTACTTTTCCTCAGAGTCTTTCTGAAGGATTGACAGAAACCACTTCTCTGGAACTTTGCCTGAACCACACCTTCTGAATTACTTTATTTATTCTACTTTTATTCTACCATTTGTTTCTCTTAGAATCAATTTACTTTTAATTGTGTCAGGTGTAGAAGGTTGCTAATATGCTCTTTTAGCCTCTAGCTCAGAAAAGGAAAAAGAAAGATAGGAAGAAAGAAAGAAAGAAATCCTTACTGCCAATGTTGGCAGCCTAAATCTGGGAGAGCAGGAGATGATAGTGAGGCGCTCTAACGTCTCAACACAATATCCCTGAACCTAATTCCCTCCTTGGCTATCCAAGCTTCAACCAATATATACTCTGAGAAAAGTTCACAGAAGTCAAAGCTGTACACAATCAGAAGGACAAGCTGTACATGGCAAAATTATGTTTTTCATAGTGGCATGTATACAAATCATAGCCACTTGTAAAAAATAGTCTAAATCAAACTCACTCTCATATATTACCCCCTTTAATGGGCACAAAAACATATTCCAAAAACCATTCTGTGTTTTTAGAGAAATCAAAGTCACAAAACTCCTTCAAAATATCTCACTACAGTCAAGAATTGCAAATTTAAAATATGTAAAATCTTGTATAATTGTATAGCACATTCAGATCTTAAAAGTACAATAGAAAGTAAGAGAATTCCTGAACACACAGATTGATGTGTTTTCTAAGTTGACTTATAGGAATCACTAGCTAAAATTTCGGTGCATCCCCTAGATCTGCAAGGTAGGATCAAATATCTCATACTTTCAGTTCCAGGAAGTTCTTCATTTAGGTGTTTTGTTTTTGGTTTAGTTTTTGTTTTGTTTTGTTTTGTTTTTTTGTTTTGTTTTTTGTTGTTGTTTTTATTTTCTGATAATGGATGAAAGTACTACAGGCCTTATCTCAATTATTAATAAGAATGGTCATCTTAGCCTCAGAGAGATTAGTTGCTAATTGTTAGAACTCCGTTACATTTCGACATCAGTCTTTCCATGTCTGACTCTGTTGTGTTTACCATTTCTAGGCATTCCTCTTGAATGTATATAACAATATGCCATATGCATAACTACATACTTTGCAACACAGAATAGACTATATGGATATCAACTCTTAGATTCCTACTGGTTATAGTAGAAAAAGTTTACAGGCCTATGGGATGTATAGTAAAATGTTTTCAGAAAATTCAGTTTTAATCCCTTTTTTATTTCTTTTTATCCTTTGAGAATTTGATAAATGTGTACTATAATGATATCATTTCCTCCAACCCCCTTTTCTCTCTCTCTCTCTCTCTCTCTCTCTCTCTCTCTCTCTCTCTCTCTCTCTCTCACACACACACACACACACACACGCACACCTTTATTGAATTAATTTAATGTTAGAGTTATGTAGATGTGTTTAAAGAGACCGATGGCATTAGATAAAATATTAGGGACTTGTCTCTGTAGAAAATTGATTCTCCCTCTCTCATCTAGGAATGGTACCTTTTGTTTTTTCTGTATCAATAGTTTCTGACTTTAACTGGAAGTATTTTACCTTATACCCAAGATAAGTATAGCTCTTATCCCTCACCAAAAAAAAGAAAAAAGAAAAAAATACTTTTTCAGAGGCTACCATAGAAAAATTCTTAATTTTAGTTCCCTTTGATAGAAAATCATAATCTTGGGCCTTTTATCTTAAGATGGAAATGGCACATCTGAAATAAGAAAAAGGTATGAAGAGTCCTACAATATGAGTGAGCTGATGGCCTGGAAAGTAGGATGTCAATGTACTTCACCACACACTTATTCTTTAGATCATATTGTGACCACATTTCATGGGAAGGGAAATCCATGAAGACTAACTGATATACAATGATAATGACAAGTTTGTTCACAGAATAGTCATCAGAATAGTCATTTCATATATGTGTATAGAAGAATATTTTCTGAAGAGTTATTTTCTAAGGTGCAGAGATGATGGAAAAGCTTCCCAAATCATCAGAGTTTTATAAAAGCATCCAATTATCAACTTTGCATGATATGGAAAGTAACAGAACATAAGATTGCACTGTAATTAACAGTGAAAATTTTTTATTGTTTCAGAAATGTAGAAAAAAGTTGAAAATGTATATTAAGGAATTCTGGACATAGGGAAAGTAAAAGAAAATAGATCAATTGTGACTTCAGAAAGTGTGAAGATTGTTTTACCATATATTAATTTCCATTTATACAGATATATCTGAAATTAATATTTCCATAATAGGGAGAAGCTCATTAAGACAGAGAATGCTAAAAGGGAGGGAAAGCAACAGAATATATAAAGGGAGGTGAAATACATCATCATGTAGAAAAGCTTGTCAAGCACAGAGAAGAAGCAACTCAATGGTTTCAGGAAGTCCCTGAAACTGGTGAGATTCAGTAGACTCCTACCTTGCTAGAATATATGAGCTTAGTTACTGGTGAGAGACACACTAAGACAAATTAAGCTGCCTGGAAAAAGCAAAGACCAAATTAGCTACCTATAAAGGACACTCTGCTACAAGTTCAGCTGCCATCAAGATATTTAAATACATCCCAAGTTTCCAGTATTCTTAAGCTGTCACTCATGCTGTGGTAGTTTTTTGTAATGCAGCATTCTCTAAATAATTTATGCTCATTTAAGTAATATCCACATTCTTTTACTTAGCCTCAATAAAATTCAATGATTCATAAAGTTGTGCTTTGGAGGTATCTGTCCTTTGATCTGTTGTTGGTTCCTTATCTGGGGTGAGTAGATATTTGATTAGATCTTCCCAGGAAGTATTAAAAAACACTCATCAATGAAGAGTCATCACACACTTTAGGATATAGAATAATGGACACTTGAGTGTGAAGTGATCAATAAACACTGCCATGCTTCTTGCAGACACTAATACAATGACCAGAAAGTAAGAATCTTCTACATCAAAATCAACAAATAGCATATGTTGACTTATGTTCTCAACGTATACCAACAGTTAAATTATCCCTTAAGGAGACCTTCTAATTGGTTAATGACAAGTCATATGCATAGAGCTACCTATGCTAGAATGTGCAGCAAATATTTCAGTAGTAATCAGCCAACATTAAGAATACACATTTGCCTGTTTATCATCCAGGGCCTTAGCCACAACCACAAGCCAAAGGATCACAGAGGGCTTGATTCATCAAATGGAAACAGACCATGTATTTCCCTTGGTGATGTGATTTTTTGGGGGTGGTGTATCACATGTGGTTCAGCTTTGGACACAAAATTATAGCATGTAGTAGTTCATCATTTATCATTCCACCTAGGAGCCTTAAGTTAACAAAAAGACTCAGGGTTCATTTGGACTACAACTTTGTATATAAGATGCTAAGGAGTTTGCGGATTACCTTCCTGGTTATAGGGCATATGTTTCTTAATGGTCTTTAAATCAGGGCCATTATGAGCTGCTATTTCTCCTATGGGTAAAATACCTGAGGCCTAAAGACAGAGACTAGAAGTAGACATGGTCTGGTTCTAATAATCTCCAGGAACTGAGTTATATAGTGTATTCATGTCCTGGACAACTCTAGGTAGGTTTTATTTTAGATTTCTGTACGTATAGTTTTATATTCATATGATGTATGCATGAATGACGTTTGATTCTGTCTATAAGGATACACGCATTCTCTAAACCATGTATAAACCATGTATAGGTGATGGTTTTAGCTTCCCACCTTGCGGGGGTCTGAGTCCAGCTCTAGTCCCCTGGATGGGTTCCTCAGCTTCCACGAAGGAGGGTAAACAGTCGAAACTATGACAAGTGAGCGCAGTACCTCACTCTTCTATGGGACCCTTAGCTGGCAAGCTTAATGCTCTTTAATAAGACACATAGAATACGTCTTATGGTGTTAGGGTTAGCCGGGCAGACTTCTAAGGAACCACGAGACATTCCAGATCGCTGCAAAATGCACGAGGCTTTATTGTTAACAGGCACGTGTCCGGGTCTCACACAGGTCAAGCATGGCGGGGGTCAAGCATGACGCAGGCTAGAACCCTCCATCCCCAGGGCTTTTATCGGAGTCCAGGGGCTGGGGCCCGGGGACAGGGCTTGTGCAGCTCCGATTGGTTTGGAGCTCCTTAAATCCAGTGTCCCTCAACCTCGTTGGTCAGGTGTTGGTGCCCGCGGGAACCAGGGTGGGGGTAGTCACTTAGTACCCTTGGACTAGTCGTCCTTGAGACAGCGTGGCACCTGGTTTGCCCAGGAAGGAAGAATTCCTGCTGATAGGTGGTGGGGAGGAGGCTGTTCCTGGGAAGGCATCCCCCTTCCCCCTTACATGACCGCTAGCACTCAGGTGCATCTCTCCTGTACATGACTGCTAGCACTCAGGTGAATCTCCCCTGTACGTGACTGCTAGCACTCAGGTGAATCTCTAGGTTTTATATTTCTTAAATCCTTACAATAAACCTGGGTTGCTCTATTGCAATTTACTTCTGAATAGCATAGCTGTGTTTCATTCCAGCCCACAGTGGCCAGCTCAGGGATTAATTTTGCTATTACTATTAGGCTTATGTAGATCTTATTACTGATGAGAAAACATATGTCACCATACAGTAAAGATAAGAAAGGGGCAAGGCAGTTAAGGAATTCCAGTTCCTGACAGCGGATGCCCAGGAACCTTGTCAAGCTGAAGCTTCCATAGTCTGGGTAACCTGGATCATAAGACCACCTTGTTGTATATACCAAGCTACCCATCCTATGACCTCCAGTAATTCTTCTGTATCTAACTCCAGTCTCTTTGTAGAAGCCATGAGTTCTACACAAGTCTGAGTGAATGCACAGGCTTTTATGTGGATTCTGATGATCCAAACCCTAGGTTCTCATTATTGTATGATAAATGCTAGAGCCTCTGTGCCATCTCTCCAGCCCAAATGTAGATGTTTTACATTACACTGTAGAAATGGTTTACAAAAGAACTCATTAAGAACATATTAACAAAATATAGTATGTGCAAAGGGATAATGTTAGATGTGACAACACAGACAGATCCTGAAAACACTGTGATATATGAAACAAGACAGTCACAAAAGATCATATATTTTACAATTACTTGCATGTAATTTGATAGGTTTTTATTCTATTTTTTGTATAGTATGGTTTATAAATATAGGTAAGCATTTGCTTTAAAACAGTGCTATACATTGGATTTTCCATTCCATAAAATGGAAACAATGTATGCTCTATTCACATCTATAATTTCTAACTTCTTACACAGTAAGCACTACATGGAGAAAATATGATGAATGTATGCTTAAGAAAGCATATTTTGAAAGCAGTAGAAATTGGTTTATACTTAATATAAAGTTTCAGTCTTTGTATGTTACTTTTTGTGTTATAAACTAACTTTAAGACTTATGTGCACAGATAGTCTTTTGACATTTATAATTTTTTGAGATTATAATATTAATTCTCATTATATATACACCTCCTTGCTATATTTCATATTAATTGCCTCTTTTTAAATTGTTATTGCATATATATGTGCTCTTCTCTCTCTCTCTCTCTCTATATATATATATATATATATATATATATATATATACACACACACATACATATAAATATAATATAATCATCCATTACAATGTATATATATTTTCAAGGCTATTTGGTATTGGATAACCAGCTGATGTACCCTTCTCAGGGAAGACTATTTCCTCTGACCCCAGCATTCCTCAGCTGACTTTAGTTCTTAGTGTAGGGCTGAGGCCTGGGAGGGGGGGTTTACATTGCACTGTCTTTAAAGAAAGTGTAAGGTCTTGAGTTTGTGAATAAAAATTATAAAAATAAAGTTTAATTAACACTTTAGCATCATTTTCATTAGCATTAAGGATTTGAATAGTCCAGTGTGTTTGAATGTTTATAGGATTTTAATTAAATCATCACTGAGACATCTGATAAGATCATGTTGTCAGTAAATGTGAAATAGGAGTGAAATCAAGGGAAACAAAAAAATTCAGCTTGCTATAAAGGAGAAAGAAAACATAGATATATATATATATATATATATATATATATAACTGCAAACTTTTAAATCTGGAAGATGTTATTTAAGAAATCTCCAATAACATAACTAATTATCCAGTATCTTAGGATGAAATTATAAAAAAGGAAACACCTAACATCTGTTCTTTGGATATGACTCTTATGAAGCAAAGGAAGTGAAGAAAGAAACTGAGAATATATATTTTAGGCTTACTGACTTCCAAACATCTCTATCATTCTATAATTTACTGAATAAAAATCTTCAAAGATTGATAATAGACATCTATATACTTTTGTAAACTTTAAATATGATATATGATACTAAAGAAACTTTTTCAATATTACAAAAAGTGAATATTGCTTTCAATTAATTGGTTCAATAATTCTTTGTGTACTTATTAGAAAGTCCAGTTAAAAGGTACAGTATGTTTTCTTGCTTTTGAGTAGAAGGCAAACTGTACTAAGTTTAGCGTTCTAAATCTAGAATATTTAAGGAAAAGATATGTCAACAACAAAGTGAATTGGTTAATGATTGGAAAGCATATGTAAAAAAAATAAAAAGTCACATATACAACTAGTAAAAGTATTTAGTAATTTTTCTGTTGCTATGATAAAAACACTGTGAACAAAAACACCTTGTAGAAGAATTAGTATATTCTGGCTTATAGATTCAGAGTGTAAGAGTCCATAATGGCAGGGATGCTTTGCAGCTGGCATGCATGTACAAAGGAGCAGAGAGGTGAACACTCACATCCTCAACTTCAAACACAAACAGATGGCAAACTGAAGGAGTGTGAGACTATATACTCTCAAAGCCTTGCCCCAGTGATATATTTTCCTAAAAGGTCATATCTCATAAATTTCCCCAAACAGCACCACAAATGGAAGACCAAGAGTTCATATGCCTGAGCCTACAGGGACATTTTTTCATTCAATCCACATTGGCTCTTCCTAGTTCCTTTAGAGTGCTATTAAGGAAAGAGTGTACACTCATTATTGGTAAATTATGTTCAGTATTTGTCCTAGGGAGTCTCCATGAGCACAAAAATGCATCTGACTGCCTTACCTAGAAATCATTAAAGATAAAGTACCATTTCTTTGAATTTCTTTCTATCTGCTATTTAAGCCCTGTCCCCAAATCATATATTGATAGCTTATTACAAATGTAATGATATAGGGAGGTAGGGCCTTCAGGGTGTTCTTAGGTTATGAAGAGTCCTCCTGAAGGGTGTCTGTGTCCTTAGAGAAAACAGTCTACCCTACTACCCCCAAGATCTACCTTGTCTTTCAGAGTGAGTGAATCATTAAAAAAAAGGAACCATCTATGAAACAGTCAGTGGGCCTCTACTAGAAACCAAATCATCAGGTGCCTTGGCCTCAGAATTGAGAGGTTTGAAAACTGTGAAAAACAGATATTTATATCATTAATTACACTTTTTATAGGAGTCCAAATAAATATAGGTCAATAGAGATGACATAACTTGAAAATTGTTGATAGATGCAAGCCTGTGAGGTTGACACAATAGTAGCAGTGGATGTTGCACAGATATACATGCAGGCAAAACACCCATACACTTAAAATAAAAATTAGAAACAAGTAGTCTAATATACCATCTATGAAAATGACTATTTTCTACTATGGAGGTAACAAAAAAAAAATCAGGTCATTTTCAGAGACATTTTAGGTCATAGTACCTTTTGTAAAGTCCACTTGTCAAGGTAAAATACTAACGTAAAGATTGAGCTGAAGGCGCCAGTATGAATTGTCACTTCTTGCAGAGATTTATAAGATTTTCAGATGATGTAATAGATTAGATGGAAGAATTTCTTTGGGTGAGAGTAGAGATATGGGTCATTCAAGTTTATTGGGTGATTTTATTACTGAATGAAAAAAGAAAGAAAACTTCATAGGGTAAGATTTTACCAAATGACTCAACAAGGGTTTTTGTTTTAAAATAGGTACTAAAATCTGGTTTAAACCAGTCCTCTCACCAGCAGTCCTCTATTACTTTCAAGGATTGGACTGCACAGGTCCTGTAACCCTTCAATATTGTGTTCTCTCAACCTTTCCTTCTCATGGACTTTGTGTCTGGTAATAAGATACAATGTTCTAAGGAAGTAAATGTTTTAACGCAAAGAAACTTTCTGAGCTTTTACACCACAAGGCAGGATAATTTGTAGTGCAAAATGAAGAGTGTTGTCTAAAATATGTGTGATGAAAGGCTTGGACACACTTCAGCATCTCATCCCTGATCCTTAAAACTTTGAACACTGCTATCATTATATTTCTCAGAAAGTCAGAAGTGGTGTCAAAATTGAGTATCTATAGAAGACTCTATTATGAAGGAAAACAACAATCTTGTTGGAGAAGTTTGAAAAAAGCCTACAGATGCAGACCTGCCTCACCTATTAAAGGACATTTGATTTATAAGCAACAAAACCTCAAATTCTCAAACATTGAGAAATTGAATAATTTTATCAAAGACATTTTGGCATCTAATACTCTATTGTTTTTATCTATTACATATCTGACCTTTAGAATACATTTTGTCGAAACAATAATGCCTGCTTTAATAAGGATGTCTCTCTGAGATACATCTCCCTCTGAAAGGTGTAAGATAGCCATATCAAAGGGAGAGAAGTTCTGAGTCTGTCTATCAAAAAGACATGCAGTTTCTGTTCTGGGAAAGCCTGGGGAGAAGTTACTGTGAGAGACAAAGGCTGAAACAAGTCAGTGAAACATTTGGCAGCCATTATGAGCTTCAAGCTGTGTGGCGGTACACTCAGTGGTTGAATGGACATTACATGAAAGCATTAAGAAGATTTGTTTGTGACAGCTGCCATCTCATGCATCCATCATTGCAGGAATACATTGGAGTGTCCATTTACTTTCCCATATGGACGTAGTGATTTGCCTGAAAAACAAACTTTTGGCAACATTTCAGAATAGCAAAAAATGAATACAAAAGGACACACATTCTTTATTTTACTAAAAGTCAAATCTCTGTGTGTCACAGCAGTTTTATTGTACCAAATCCTTCTGTGACATTGTGCATAGTGGTAAGCATAGCTTTATTTGGTGTGAAAGAATGCAAGCTGTTAGTATTTACTTCTGCTTGTTATATGCAATGTTAAAGAGAAAATAAATGTTCTGGGACATCAGTATTTTTTAACTGGAAGAAAGAAAATGGAACTCAGAAAGGCTCAACTAGATTACAAACAGTTATGTATGGAAATATAGCTGCCTGAAGGTCCTGGGCTAAAAAATTCAAATGAAAATACTACAAAGTCATCTGTTAATAAAAAGGACAACGTTTTTTTCATTCCCTTTTGTCATTTAACATTTTCTATAAATAGTTGATACATGTCTTTTTCAAAAGGATTATGTACATATTATTTTATAATACACCCAGAATTGTTCTCAACTAAGGCATCATTTTTATTGAGTTAACTATAATTTTACATCATTTTATAGATTCATAAAGCTTTCACTATTGCAATTATATTTAATATTGCACAAAAATATTGACCCAAAAATTCAAGTAATATAAAGAATTTAAAATAGATGCATAATACTGTTGAGTCTAATATGATACTTGGAAAAATCTCTAAAGAACTTTACTTTGAACCAAATTTTAGTTTTAGTAAAATTTTGCAGCCAGTTAATTCATTTTAAGCAGCTAATTGACCAGTATCCTTGAACAAAATCATCTGAAACTTTGGGCAATGAACAGGAACCGAGTGAATCCAGATTCATAATCTTCAAAGTTTGGTCTGTTAATCACTTGGAAAACAGATTAGAAGAAAATGAAAAAATGGAGTCTTGAATACAAATCAGGAAGCCTTTTATTTGTCAAAGTAAAAATGAAGAGTAGAATTAAAATTCTGTGAACATACCGAAAAGTGAAGACACATATTTGGAGGGTGAGACTCTTATGAACATGAAAAAAATGAAGCTTGACTGTCTAGCTCCAGCACATAGGTGAACATTAATGCTGTTGACTTTAGAAGTAATTTCTGCTATAGGGTTCTCTATACGTTCAAGAGCAAAGCCTCAGTGTGAATGTCATATCAGAAATCACTGATGTTAATAAACGTTTGGATTTATAGATTTTAAGTTCTGAGAGGAGACCAGGCTTAGAGATAGATACTTTCAAATCAGACCACAAAATTAGGTATTTTACAATCACCACCTATGTCTGACTAAACAACATAACTGTACTATATTAAGAAAAAATGAAGAGCTGGGCCTTAATGAATAGCTCATTTTACTAGTTAGGTGCAAAACTTAAGAAGCAGTTTGTTATAAACAAAGGATATCTGATAAAAATTGAGGAGAAAAAAAAACTGACCACCATCTAGGCATAGACAAGACAAGAAAGACAAGTCCATAGAAATGTGTCACAAATGTAACAAGGTAGGACAGGAAAAGTACTACACAGGTATTTTCATTATTCCTGACCTCATGGTTTTGCACAGAGATGCAGCTCCCAAAGTGATTTTCCAGTTGCACCTGCTCCAGAGTGATGAGAACGGTAAATTGGACAGGGGAGCCAAAGAAAGGATATGTTCCACCCATTTCCTCCTACAGCAGAGCAACCTTCCTAACCCCTCAGATAATGTGTGGCTAAATTGGGAGTGCTAGAAACTTATGTGACCACATATAAAATACCTGCTTTCCAACTCAATGTCTGTAGTTTGATTCTCCATTTTATTACCAAGCCAGCCCCTATCTCTTGACTATGTAAGAACTCAGGAATAATAGGGAAAGCTGAACTATCATACGGTAAGGACAAAATGGTATTCACTTATCTAAAATATACAACTTAGGTGTAAATAACCTTACATAGTTATAACTGAAGCAATTTATTGGGATACAGATGAGATCAACTGTAATACATTGGACAAAAATAACGTGTAGGAAATGGAGATAAAAGAAATCGTAGTTAAACATAGTGGTTTTGGAAGAAAGACATCACTGTGCTTACTGATAAGATGGAATTGGTGGAAACGGCTTGATGGTGTTGCCTTTTATTATGAAGAAAAGAGTGTGCACCTAAAACTTTATGGTGAGTCTAGGCTAAGAGTTGTACAATTACAGAGCATGCTTATTGAATGGGCTGGGAAGTGGTAAAAGGGCATACATTTCTGATTCCAGGTTTTCATGCAAGTTTCTAAATGAAATAGGATCCAAGCAGGGAAGGGCCCATGTACATCTGGTAAGCATGAGGCATACAAAGCAAATAAGATGTGCCCTTTGCTTTACAAAGCTTCTCCTGGTGGTCAAAGGAGATGAAAAGTAACCAAGCATAGTGCAAGTGATTGAGTTAGACTGACACATCCAGCTATTCTCCTGTAAAGCATCTTGTTGTGTTTTAGAGTGCTCATTTACTTCTCATGAGAGATGAAGGCTACAGAGTGATTTTCTGATGCAGTCTCAATATGAAGGAAGTTCACACTCAAGAACAGACTCGCATAAAGCACTGTTCTGAAAAATTACAGATCATTTAAGATGGCTTCTTGGATATATTGGCCTAAATATCTTGTGTACTTGAAAACTAGCCTGTTATTTAAGAATGTGAGTGTGTGTAGTCTTGAAATTTTCTTGGATTAGAAATTTCCATATTTTTTGTGGAATTTTTGTCTAGGATATCTAAGAGGAAAGTTGGCTTGCAAATGTTTTGGGTATTAAAAGTATCTTCACAAAAACTACAATGTATATATTCACGACATTTTTCTGCCAAAGCCTGGGTGTTTATTACAGCTAGCGCTGAGTATGCTTATGACAGCTGTGTGTAGGAAGTATAAAAAAATAAACCATATTTAGCTTGAGTATAAGCTAAATTCACTTCTTGCCCAGATTCACTTCTTGCCGAGAAGCTATCTAGTAAATGCTTTACTTCTTTTTCTGTCATTTTCGTTACATGTGTTCTGGAGAGGGACACAAGCATGAAAGAAGAGTTTACTAAATGCTGATTTCTCAGGTGGGATGCTGGTTTTCTAAAGCACAGTGAAGTGGAGTGTGTGGGATCTGGAGATGAGCTTCTGAAGTTTGAAATTTGATGCTACTGCTGAATAGCCATGTGACCTTCAATTTGTACTTTAAATTATTTTACTATTGATAGACCTAGAATTCAATGATGAAACGGTGCATGCTTGATTTGTAGTATCTTCTGATTATTCATTAAAATCATAAAGAAACATTTATAAATATTCCCAGATCATGGTAAGCACAACACACAAATGAACTACAGATGCAGCTTACCTGGCAAGGTAGTTGGTTGCAACAATCAAATGAGATAGCAGTCATGGGCACAGTTTAGAACAATGCCTGATGTCTAATAAACTCGCAATAAATGTTACCTGTTTTTATGTTTTCTAATAAATTTAGAGCAACAGACTTGATTCTGGATAAAACTTACTTTTCAAAAATAAGAAATTGAAACAAGAGTATCACTTGGAAACTTTGAGCACTATGAAGTAAACAGAATTTAAGTTCTATTGCAAGTACCACTTGAACTCTATTTCCCTTACTTCATTTGACATCATGACTAAATGAGATGATCCAGGGCTGCTGCTTTGTAATCTGCAGAAACCAAATTACTATATGTTATTATATCCAATGAAGAAGTTACTTAACCTTAATTCCTACTTATCATCACAGTCAAAAAATGTACAGCTGTCAGAGATGAATGAATTTTATCTGCCTTCTTATTTCATTTCCTGGGGTTCTTCAAATAAAACTGATAAGAGACAGACTAACAAGGGAAATGTGCACTTATTTGCATACAGAAGTTTACAAAGGCTTAACAAATGGTGAATAGCTCATGTACTAACCATGTATAAGGAGGAACAGGGTCAGCCTCTATGGCAAGAAATAAATCAGTTTCTGAAAAGAACTACTTGGAAGGAAGTTTGCGAAACTGCTTATTCCATTCAGGTTCAAGTACATCTTCAGGGTAACTATAATTTCCTCTAATTTAGTTCTATGTGCATTTACTGTTGAATTCTTCTCTAGTAGTAATTGATGTCTTCAAACGGGAGTTGAGTGAGTCAAACTTCCACAAAGTTCCTGTTTTAGATGAAGAAGGCTTCAGGAAGGGATCCTTGTTAAGTATGTTGAATCCTATCTTTTTCTTTTTTTTTTTTTTTTTTTTAACCAAACCATTCTTCTACCATATCTGGAGTTATTTTTTAAAAAGATTTTAGTCATATTTTAAAAATTATCCATATGAGTGCTTTGCCTGCATGTATGCAAGTGCACAACATGCGGGCAGTACATGCAGAGGCTAGAATGGGACAGTAGATCATCTGCAACTAGAGTTACAGATGGTTGAGAGGGGTCAAATGAGTGCTGAGAATTTAACCTGGGTCCTCTGGAAGAGATGTTGGTGATCCTAATATCTAATACATCTCTTCATTCTCAGTCATCTCTAGAGTTCTAAGTGACACCTATATAGTCAATGTGATAATTACAATTTCCAGGTTCACACTTGAGAGTGTCCCAGAATATGATCTAATTTTCAAGACAGTTAAGAGATATGGCACCTGGATCTACTTCTTTGGTAGCATAACACATTCAAAAATCTATGTAACACATGAATGTTAGGAATGTAATGTGAGGCAGGAAGATGATTTATTAGAAATAAATTTATCCCTTTATATAAATGTACTAGATTGTGAAAAAAAAGATAGCAAAACAAGATTATGCCAAGATTTTAAAAGTATCTTAAGGGGGTGGAAGATGGCTTCAGCAGTTGAGAACAAGTGCTGCTCTTGCAGAAGACCCAACTTAAGTTCCCAGTATCCACATTGGACACCTTCCAACTGCCTATTACTCCTGGTTCAAGGGTTCTGATAATTTTTCTGGACCACACAAGCATCTGCTCTGACACATACACATGCTCACACAGAGATGTACACATATACACACCATTAAACATTAAATAAATGAAAAATGTTTTTGAAGAATAAATCAGCTTCAGTGATATTACTGAGAAAATTGGTAGTAATCTGGAGTAAATGAAAAAGGAGCAAGTCTTAGACACATTGCTACCATAAACTGAGATCAAACTAATTGTGAATATGCCTAATTCATGAAGCTAAAATTAATTCCCTTTAGCTTTTAATAATGACAAGCTGGGAAAGATTGGCGGGTTTCCAGTTCCATACACATTCATTTTCTACAGATATTATTATAAGCACACCAATAATTATCAATAGCCAGAAAGCAAGACCTGGTAAACCTAGTAAATCAAGAATTATTGAGAGTAAATTAACTATACAAAATCTTAAGTGGCAAATTAGCTTTTAATTAATAATGCACTTGACCTTTTGGAAGTAGATGATGCTTCCTTATTGCTGAATCTCACCAGAGAGAAGGGCTCTGCTTCAGTATTTGTACCAGGTGGCAAACAGCCCTAGTGACTAATTGTCAATATTAGTTTTTTGAAAAATAAATATTTTCTTCTACCAGTATCATTAAGCTTGAAATTAATTTAAGAAAATAGTTTTATCGTTTAAGAATGCTAAGCCATTTTTTATTTTATGGAGATTACAATATAATTACATTTATCTCTTCCCTTTCCTCCCTCCAAGATCTCCATGTACTCCTCCCCACTTTCCTTCAAATTTATACCCCCTTTTTTCAATAATGGTTAGTGCATGCATATTTCTACTGATAACTAGGAACCAGTAGGCAAGCTGTGTGGAGTTGCACAGGAAGTATCACCCATGAACATAAACTCTCAGGCTTAGAAAGACTTCAGAAATTCTGTATAAAAATCTTTCATGTTTCTAAACAATTATCTTGAACTACTGGAAAATATGCCTAGAACATGCCTAGAACAGTATAACAATTTTAATTTCTATACAACTACTTTATCACTGTTTTTGAAAGAACATATTTTCTGTTCCTGATTAAATGTTCCTAATGTCTGCTTTATAGCATTTTCTATTGGACGGAGGAGGAGGAGCATGCTCCTGAGACTGGAAAAGTAAATGAAAGGTCACATGTCTAGGAAGATATACATTTGGAAGAGTCTTGAGGACTCCTTTCAAGCAGAGTAAAAAGGAAGAAACAACTACCAAGGGAGGAAACTCTAATTAGGCATACTGCAGAGAGAAGAGAGTCTCAGGCTGATGAGCTGCCTGTAAATGTGTAGAGAAATTTAGGGTTGCAGATTTTGTGAGGTGTCACCCATTTTAAGCTGGGTTTTTCAGGGCTATAGTTGCTTTTGAGTCATTCCTGATTCTGGAAGTATTTGTTATCAGTAGTCCTTTTATTAACCTGTAGTAGTATACCTACTGTGGGGACTCAGCAAGGAAGCCAAGGAGGTATTTTCATAGTATAAATCCTGCCAGGCCTCAATAGAGGAAACCATTATAATGGCAAGTGACTTGACATTCTAGACAGTTGAACCCTGAGTCTCTCATCTTAGGAGTGTCTATTGATACTTAAGCTCCACAGGTGTTCTATTGATAGCATGTGCAGATCAAGAACAGTCAAACATCACCCACTTAAAGCCAATACCTGCAGACAATACAAAAATGCCAAGACTCAGGTAGCCCTATATTCAGCAATGCACAAGACAACTATTTTAAACATAACTAAAAAATAAATTTCTACAACAGTAACCCTAATAAAAAGCCATTGTTTCATCAAGATGAACATTGGCATCATCACTACTTTGGTCTGCTAAGCGATCCCTTTCTGAGATGGTTTATGTTTGTGTTAAGACCTTCCCAGGATATCTATCACATAACAATGCCTGAAGAAAGATCTACTCCCCATTTTTTCAACTAGATGAATTGAAAATGCATTCATGTAATAAATTTTAATATGGCCTAACATAGTTCCTTTTGTTCAGAATATTAGTAAAATATTAGTAACATATAACAGTTTAACTATTTACTTTTACTGATATGATACTAAGTTACTAAAAATGAGGCTTAGAAACATATTAGAGAAAAGAAAAGTATATGATATGAAAAATAGACTAATTGGGGAGGCTGCTTATGACAAGAATAAATAGTTGTTCTTAGTTTGATTTTGCTGACTTCTAATTTTATTTTATTTTACATCTTTCTTAAGTCCTATTTCCTTACTTATTTTTGGATATTTTCAGACACTGTATATACCATGTGCTGTCTAAAACAATAGTGATCCATGTTATCCATTTGTTGTAGAGGCTGAATTTTTTTTCTGTTAATCTTTGTGAAAAATGTATTACATAATGATTTATATCACCAAAATACAGCATCGTCTATACATGGCCAAGCAGAGCACTCAGGAAATCCCTTTATTATTTTAAATCACAATGGTTAATAACCTGCAGGACAGTCTTCCTAGTTGACATTCACATTGATTTTTACCCAGGCTGTCTCAGCAAGCTTTGAAGCTGAGAAGAGAAAGAAGCAAACAGTTTCAGATTAACAGATGACACGGGTATACATCTTAGCAACAGAACTTGGTCACTGGGAGAATATAGTCTGCCCTCTGCGTTAGGCATGAAGAGAAGTCTGGGGATAATTTAAAGGATAAAAGGAAGTAACTGAGGTGTGTGAATATCTTGTGTCATTTTTATCCAGAGGCTCTAGACCCAATCCTTCTTGAGTTTCAAGAGAACCCTGCACCTGATATAATTTCTGGGTGAAATTTTAGATCTAAAATTGGTAAAGGGATCTATGATAGCTGAAAGCCAAGCTGACTTTCTCTCTTTTTTAAGTTTCTATTTATTTGGAAGGACTGGAAATTGAATGTAAAGCCTCATACATGACAAGAAAATTCTATATCAATGAAGATGTATCCACAGTCCCTACTACTCTTAATAGAGAAAATATCAGTATTGTTAGAATGCAGTAACAAAATGACAGACTCAGGTCTCAGAAAGAAAAAAAAATAGAGAAAATCCAGAGGAGGGGAAACAGATATAAGAAATGTGCATTACATAAATAGACTCCAGGGTCAAAATTTAGATCATGAAATAAAGATTGAAAGCAGGAATTCAAAGTGAAATCTACATACATACTGATAGTATAGTTTGGTTCAAGAATGTACTCCAAAGGTTCATGTGCTAAAGGCTCTACTGGTGAAGCTTCTGCAATATAGGGAAATTTCAGGAGTTAAGGCCTTGATGGAGGAAGTTGGCACTTGGATTATGCCTTTGAGGGAATATTGGAATCTCCAGTTTTTGCACCACCACCCCCATTTGTGCTATCTGGATTCTGTGAGGTAAGCGGAACTCTGCACTGACATTTCCTATTCAGCTTGATGCTCAGCTTTACTATATGGCCATAGATATAGAGCCAAGCAATCATGAAATGTAATCTCATCTGTAAGTCAAAATAAATCTCTTTTCTTTTATGCCATCCCTCTCAATATTTTGTCACATGAACTATTAAGTTAGTGTCAGTCACCAAAGCCAGAATGCTAACACAAGAACAATTTTTCAGTCTTAAATGGAATAGAATTCTGATGTATCTTAAGACCAAATGAACCTTAATGATATTACGTGAATGGGAATACGACAGACAACAGACATTAAATCATCTCACAGCTGAGGATGTCCTACACTAGAGATACAGAAAGATAGGGATCTAAAGATTGATCTATGAGCATAGGGAAAGGGAAAATGGAAAGGGAGAAGATTAAAAGGAAGGAAGGTGAAGGAAAAATAGAAAAGAAGGAAAGGAGTAGGAAGAGAAAGGAAGAGTTGGGAAGGAGAAAGAATGGAAAGGTAGAAGAGGATAGAGGAGGGGAAGGGAGAGAAGAGAAGAAAGAAGGAAAAGGAGAATGGTCTATGGTACTTGCCAAGGCTGTGCATAAGTAAGAATGAAAAAATATTCTTCAATACATACCAAGCTTCAGTGATATAAAATGAAAACTTTGGAAATGAATAATGGCAATAATGGGAATGATTGTTTGACATTTTATACTTAATATCACCCAACTGAGCTAAAATAATATGAGAATAATAATTTTATGAAATGAATATTTCATCAAGTTAAATCACAGAAATCAGGAAAAGTGAAAGAGTGAGAAAGAGAGATAAAGGAGACAGGGAGAGAGAGAGAGAGAGAGAGAGAGGGAGAAAGAGAGATGCTGTATAGATTGGGCTGACCTGGAATTACTACTTTCTTAAAATTATCCTTAATTTTATAATCTTTCTACTTCTTCATCAGTGCTGATTTACAAATTCATATCATGACATTCAGTACCCATTAATCAGTTGAAGTACATTTAGGTTCTTTTCATTTCCTATATACTGTGAATGGAGCAGAATGAACATGCCTCAACAAGATTCTTAGTCCCATTTAATGAGACCTATACAAGATCAAGCCAATCAATATTCTAACATGGAGTGAGAATTGGTTCCTGAGTTTCCTTACACTTTACTGAACAGCTCTGGTAAGTTGACCTCACTCCAGTGGATGGCCTTTGATTCTCTAATTCAGGAGTATAATGTCAGGAAAAAATGAGAACTTATTTTTATAAAAAGGAGTGAAATGCAATGATTATCAGTGGAGTTAGGCGGGATGAGGTAGGTCTGGGAGGAATTATGCTCATGCAAGTTCTATATTAAATAGGTAATGAGAGAGAGGATAACCTTGCCCTGTTCCTGATTTTAGTGGAATTGTTTTGAGTTTCTCTCCATTTAATTTGATGTTGGCAGTAGGCTTTCTGTAAATTGTCTTTATTATTGTATCCCTAATCTCTCTAAGATTTTTATAATGAAGAGGTGTTGGATTTGTCAAAAGCTTTCTCAGCATCTAGTGACATGATTATGTGTTTGTTTGTTTTTTGGTTTTTGTTTTTGTTTTTGTTTTTCTTTCGAACTGCACACTTATAGACACCTGATCTTTGATAAAGAAGCCAGAAATATTCACTGGAAAAAAAAACACAGCATCTTCAACAAATGGTACTGGCTAAACTGGATATCTTATATATAGAAGAAGGCAAATAGACCCATACTTGCAACCTTGCACAAAACTCAAGTCCAAGTGGATCAAAGACCTCAACATAAAACCAGATACACTGAATCAGCTAGAAAAGAAAATGGGGAATAGTCTTGAACACATTGGCACAGGAGGCAACTTCCTGAACAGAACACTGATAGCTCAGGCACTAAGGTCAACAGTTATCAAATGGGACCTCATGAAATTGAAAAGCTTCTGCACAGCAAAAGACACTGTAAATAAGACAAAACGGCAGCCTACACAACAGGAAAATATTTTTACCAGATCCACTTCTGATAGAGGACTATAAAACAAAATGTATAAAGAACTCAAGAAACTGGACACCAACAAAACTATTAATCAAATCAAAAAAATGAGGTATAATTCTAAACAAAGAATTCTCAAAAGAGGAATCGCAAATAGATGAGAAACACTTAAAAAATGTTAACATCCTTAGTCATTAGGGAAACAAAAATCAAAACCACTTTGAAATTTCATTTTGTACCTGTCAGAATGGCTAAGATCAATAACACAAAGGAAATGTCATGCTGGTAAGGATGTAGAGCAAGAGGAAGACTCCTTCATTGCTAGTGGGAATACTAACTTGTACAGTCACTGTGGAAATCAATATGTTGGTTTCTTATGAAAATGGAAATCAACTTACATCAAGACCCAGCTATATCACTCCAGGGCATATACCCAAAAGATGCTCTACCCTCCCAGAAGGACATCTGCTCAACTATGTTCATAGCTGCTTATTCATAATAGCCAAAGTTGGAAACAACCTAGATGCCCTTAAACTGAAGAATGGATAAATAAATTATGGCATAATTACATAATGGAGTATTACTCAGCTATTAAAATAATGGCTACATGAATTTTGCAGGCAAATGGATTGAACTAGAAAGAATCATCCTGAGTGAGGTAACACAGGCACAAAAATAAAAACATAGTATGTAATCACTCACACATGCTAAGCAAAGGAGAAATGTACTAATACCTAGAGAAATAGAAAAACCCTGGAACAAGAGGGGCCCCACTTAGAACACAGAAATCTTCCCGGTATGATGGAAATTAAACAGAGGTGTAGGTAAGATCCTCATTGGCAATGGAAAGACAGAACTCAATGCCAAAAGAGGGAACCATGCCTGAAATTGCAGGCCAGGCCAGGAACTATAGACTGGATATCCAGGAGACAATTTTTTAATGATGACATGCTCTGCTCATCAGTACCTAACCCAGTCCTCACCAGAGAGGACCCCACCAGCAGCTAAGAGGAGTATCTGGAGAGGACAAGATGCAAATATAATGCAGAGATCAGGGAACCCCAAGGAAGAGAGGGAGAAGGGATGGTGGAAACCAGAGGGGCTGAGGATACCAGGAGAATAAGTCCCACATTGTCAACTGACTAGCACTCTTAGGGGACCACAGAACTGAAGCCATGTCAAGGAACCTGTAGGATCTCCTAAATACATCACATAGCAGTCTAGATTGGTGTCCTTGAAAAATTCTTATAGGCTGGAGTGGGGGTGTCTCTGACCATTTTCACTGGCTCTTGAGACCCCTTTTCTCCTGCCAGGCTGCCTCGTCCACCCTTGTTATAGGGATTGGTGCCATGCACCAATTGTGCTGTAACCCTGGGAGGACAGTTCTTTTCTGGGGAGAAGGATGGTATGTTAATGGAGATGGGAGGAGATGAGAAGTGGTGGAGAGAGGGGAGGAGAGGGGCTCAGATGTATTCTATAAGTTTTATTAGAGAAGAAGAAGGAGAAGGAGAAAAGAAGAATAGGAGGAGGACTAGGAAAGAAGAAGAAGACCAAGAGGAAGAAGAAGAGGAAGAAGAAGAAGAGGAGGAGGAAGACGAGGAGAAGGAGGAAGAAGAGGAAGAGGAAGAAGAAGGAGGAGGAAGAGGAAGAAAGAAGAAGAAGAAGGAGGAGGAGGAGGAGAAGGAGAAGAAGAAGGAGAAAAGATACGGAGTATCTTTTGTAAGGTTTGGAATTCAGGAAATATAAGATAACTTTCTTAGTGAGATTTGCCACTTTCTAATGCAAAAGCTAATAGTAAGTCTTCATTAAAGGGCTTCATCAAATAGTAAACGAGGTTCAGCTTCATAATCACTCCAATCATTCCCCTTTCCTAAATTTAGTTCTGTTTTCTGATTGGGTTGTCTTAATCCTCAACACCCTGTGTTGGGATTACAATATTCCATAATAACAATAAAATCAAAGAGAAGAAAATCCTTAGCTTTGTCTCTTTGATTGGAATATAATTTGTAGATTGACATATACATTATTTTGCTGTTACAAACTTTTACTTTTTTATAAAGTAGAAAATAATGGTTCTCTCTGCTTGACAAGGAGTGAGGAAAAGAAGCTAATATTCTTTTTGTAATCTAATCTTTTGCCAGTAGCGGCATCCTCAGCATTCTGCTTCTTGGCCACAATAAATGTTCTGTACCCTTCTGCCACAGGAGGTTTATCCTAAACTCCACTGAAAGGCATGAACTACTTCCTAATGATGTTGTAATTGCAAATAGATGCCCAACTGAATAAAGCAATGACTATCAAGGAAATATCCCCACTAACATTAAATTCACTGTTCTTCATGTAGCATTCAGGGCATTTTCACTTTTAACTGTATTATGCATGATATTTTTAATGATAAACAATTGTATTTACTGTCTGGAATTGGATACTTTACTGATTCATCACTCATCCATTCACTCAATAACATTCAGTGATCTAACAGGTTCTGAGAAAACATTTTTCTTTGTTTAATAAATGGGTTCTAATAAGAAAGTAAATAATTGTAAAGATCTATATAGAATTTATAGAGAATTATATCACAATATATTTTATGTAAAAGTTATAAAGAAGGGAAAGTTAATTATGCCTGGGATGGAATAATGGGGATATTTTTACTGTTACATAAAACTAATTAAACTGTATTGGAACTGATGAGAAGCTGACCTTCACTAAGGATGTATAGGGTAGATAGGGTAAAGTGTCAGTGTTGAAGCATGCTTGTAACTAAGTAGTTAAGGTGAATCTTCCACAAAAGGATAATCGTGATGAGCTGAAATGCTGCTGTGGGCAGCTGAGAGTGCACTGCTCAGTTGTCTGGCTTTTGTTATTTAGGCTATATGAGTTATTTATTTTTATACTTTAAAGTGTGAATTTTCCAGAACTCTGGAGAATGAATAACCATACTGAGAAAATAAAAATTGGAATATGACAACAAAAATATAAAGTTACAGGAGATAAAATTTTTCTGAGTTTAGCAAACGAAATTTAAAATATGGGCTAAGATTTGTTACTGTAACTCTATCAATACTATATGTTCCTACTATCTTTCTAGCTCTCACTCAATGGAACATCTGCAAAGCATAATGTCTACATATAGCTTCAAATATCTGCGACATGTTTTAAAGTTTTGGCTGTATTTGTCATCACAAAACCTGCTACCTAAATATTAAAAATGCATTTGCGGAAAATCACCAAACTGTCCAGGTATATATCAGGTAAATAGGTGTATCTTTATATAGTCTTGCATTATTACAGATTCACCTCTCATCTTTCTGCAAAGAATGGAAAATTTATCCAGACACCTTTACTTACTGAAAGATGCTTCTTAAAACCTATATTATATTACATTTATTGCATGGGTGGTGTGGGAATGCAAGGCTATGGAACCATTGTACTGATGTTGAGATCAGAGAATAAAATTTTCATGGCCTGTTCTATCCTTCCAGAGGTGGGTCTCAAGGATGCACTCACATCACCATCATCAAGCTTCTGGAAGTGCCTGTATCAAACGAGCCATCCTGCTGGCACCAGCATCTATCAGTCTTCATGCCACACTTATTAATGGAATAGAAAGAGAATAGCCAGCCATTCCAATTATAGAGGAAGAATGTTTAAAAGAGATAGGGTGTAGAAATGAAAACATAGACAAATATAAACAGAAAAAGAAAAATCCTACCAGTGATCCAGCTTGGGAATCATGGCTTTAGCTTTTAAATCAGACTGTGGATACCTTTACTGGAGATATAATGATCATTTTCATTTGCCAAAACCTCTTATTTAGTTCACATTCAAATGCATGTATTTCTCCTTCAATTCCACAAAAAATAACCATATAACTGAAGAAGAAAAGCCAATCTAATATGGAAGGATATATTACAAATTTATGTGAACATTAACCAGTTCTTAATTTCCTGAGTCTAAGGCTAAGGCTAAGGCTCTCAACTCAAATTACTTTGGCCATGAACTGCAGAAAGGCAAAAGCACATCTTAGTTTTCCCATGCTGTTGGCATGACGACTTGAGCAGCTAATAGCTACAAACTTTGTTGGAGAATTTTCCCTTTGCACAGTCATTTTTCTTTAAGGTATCCATATGCCTCCTCTAACACACTCTTCAGAAGTGAATATTGTATTCATATACTCCCCAGTTAGAAACATGAGGAAATGTTGAATTTTGGAAAGAATACAATTCCATCAGCCCTGTTTCTTTTAAGTTTTCTAATCAGTACTTTATCAATTCTGTTGAGAATAATAAGAACTGAGGAGTATGAACCAATGAATAAGTTTTCATAGAAACGCAGTGTTTTATATACTGATTAAATTCTACTAAACACATATTGCTTTTAGCTTTTGTACTGCTTTGAAACTTTCTTTTCTTTAATATTTGTGCCAAAATATATACATGAGCAGAGTAAGATAAGCATTGTAGAGCTACGAGTGGTGAGTTGAAGCTACGAGGGCCTCTGGATTAAGCAAGCATTCACTACAGAGGAGAGATCAGAGGATATCCATGTTTAAGACAGCTTAGCATGCTGTAGGGGAGCCCAACAGTTGCATATATGAGGCAAAGGAAATGAAAGTATGATATGAGTTCAATACACACCATGTAAAAGACTGAGTGGAGCAAAGGGACATGCATAGAGAAAGTGAAGCTAGCAAATTAAGTTAGAATACAAAAGGAAAGAGGCCATTCATAGAGGACTCAAGGAGATAATACCTCAATCAAGGTATGAGAGGACATTCATGTGAAAGATAAATCTAGTCTAGCCTCTGGGATAATAACCCAAGCAAAAATGAGGAGGTGCAGAAGGCCATCTTACATAGAGGTGTTTGAATAGGAACACATCCAAGTGAAAGGAAAGGTAGGCCGGCCCAGTAAACTGTTATGCCCAGGTATAACTGTCATGGATACTATCTCTAAAAAGAGAAGACATGATACTGTTTTCAGGGATTGAGTACTCTTAGAAAGATGGAAATTCAGCTCAAAATGATGTCAGATGAAAAGCATAAAAAAATGCTTAGACATATGTAGTACAGATCACCATGGCATTTGGGAGCTCACAAAGACGAGGGAGGTTGTCTGCATGTGGCAAAACATGGGTTGCAGCAGAACATCGGTTGCAAGCTCTCGTGGGTAAGAAGAGCATCATTGTTGATCAGAATGTGCAAATAAAGACTGGAGATTTGCTTTATGCAGAAAGTTCACTAAATTTATGACTATCTTTAATATACAAAAAAACAGATTTGCACAACTGAATAGAGTAATAATTTTTAAAATAAGGAAAATGGTAGCGAACGTTTGTGGTTAGATTATAATGAGAGACATCAGTGTGCATTCCATATTTTGGCTGATAGGGAAATAGAAAATAATTTTAAAACTGTATATGTAAATCTGTGTGTATATTTTACTTTATATAATGAGAAACATTACAGTGAAATATATATATATGCAAGTGAGAATATATAAACACATGTATATGTATACATGTATGCATATACACATATGTATATATAGGTGTATATGTGTGTGTATATACACATATATATGTATATAAATATTCATATTCACTCTGTCCCTCAGCTCACAAACAAATGGATATGTGAACAGACTGGAGCTGCACTGACTTCTAAACTCAATTTTCCATAAAAATAAACAGACCCTTTGAAAATGCTTTATTTTAGGATAGAGGCACAGAAAACACAATGTGAGGTCATAATATTTGCTAATACTAAAAAGCAAGGAATTGCTCAAAGCAGTGTTAGAATTTGAATCTAGAGTTGTCAGACATCCAAAATTTCACTTTGCTTGAAACCATGGTCACATTAATAGAAGGTACTAAAAACTTCAAGGCCTAGTTGGAGGAAGTCATCAGAGTGCCTTAACGGGTATATTTTGGACCCTGGCCCAGTTTCCGTCCTTGCTCCCTGACTACCCTGATGTTTGTTGTTTCCTCAGACCTATGGATGCCAAGGTCTTGTTCTGTCTCACATTGGTCCTACAGAATAGATGATTTTCTCACATGCAAGCATTAGAAAATTGATTAGCACAAATAACAATAACCTGTACAAGGAGTAGTTGGGATGTTTAGCTCATTGGCAGAGAGTTTGCCTGTTTTAATGATGCTCCTGATCCAATTCTTTGCTAATATAGAACAAAAAAAGACTTTTTAAAGAACTACTATTAGTCAAACCTAAAATAATGTAAAAATAAATCAATATCTATTAAATAAAAAGGAAATTATGTATCTATACTTAATTACTTAAATTTCTAATATAGTGAAAGTTGGACTAGATTCAAAATAATTATGTATATGTATACTATTATGTATTATATTATCATTTAAATATAATATTATATACATATATATGTAAATATACACATATACATACATACTAAATACATATATATACTACATACATAATAAATAAAATATATACATAAATACATATACATAAAATGCATATGCATAATACATAAAATAATAAAAATACATATATACATATATGCATTTATAGGTATATATACATTTATATAAATACATACATGAACGTGTGTGTGTGTGTGTGTGTGTGTGTGTGTGTCTGTGTGTGTGTTTCTATGCTTCCAATAAAATTAGTGAAATAAGAATTGGAAAGAGAGCAGGAAGAAGAATATGGGAGAGTATGGAGGGAGGAAAGGGAAGAGAGAAGTGTTGCAATTAAATTAATCTCAAAAATAAAATTAAGAAACAATAAAATGTTATAAAGAGGTCAAAAATCCTTAATTACAAGAAATAAAGCAACAAACAAAAGGATCATGAAATAACTTCTTTGAAAAATATAGATGTATGATGAACATCAGATTAAAAAGTCAACTGATAAATCTCAAGCTGCTACACTTTTTGTCATATTAGCAATTTCTATTCACTTTCAGAAGACTTGTAAAGTACATTCATGTCTATGTTATGATAAGACATTTGAAAACCCTGAGGACATACATTCATGGGAAAGCCTGTCTTTTCCTGCTCTACATCCACTTGTTTCTTCTATCCTACACAGAATCCCTTTGGTCTCTTTTAGTGGAAATGGAGCGTGTGTAGGTAGTATTCCTACATGAGGTACAGTGGAGATTGCCTGTGTGTTGATTTTCTGAGATAAAATATGACTCTTTTAACAGATAATACTTGATAAAACAGGTATAAAATTTCAAATGGTAGGCAAGTAACAGAAAACCAAGGTATTATAAATCGCATCCACTTCTACAATTATGCAACGTTACATATTCAAGACTACATTAAATAAACCAGTTATCCTAGGCTTTGTATATAAACATGACTTAAACGTATGTTACATTTTGGAAGAGACTCAGCATCCTACTCAATGGGAGAAAATAAATTACCCTGATCTTCCCTCTGTGGAACTTTGTTTAATAGGTAATAGATTTGAGACAGTAACTGAAGGAAATAGCTATATTTGAACAATAAGAATGGATGGATTATGATATTGATTGATAAGTTAACGAGCAGTAAAGTATCTTGCACCTTATTCAGAAGACACAATCTGAAAACCTTAAGTATACATTTATAACATTGCATATTAATTGTTCTTTATCTTAATTGTCTGTAGTTTAGGAACTAAAAATAACAAGTATCAAAATGAGTAATAAGAATATAAGAGGTAAAATAACAATGTCATTACATAGTCAACTTAATAGAAAGAAAAGACTCAAAACATTAATCTTGCAAAGGCATTATGAATACAAATGAAAGTAGAACCTTCGTATTCTCAAAGTGATGCTATGTGGAAGAATAATTAAGACAAAATAATGAAAGTAATATAAAGAAAATTCCAGTCCGTTTCTAGAAAACTAAAATATTCGAAAGTAGAAGAAATTTCCTAAAAATTGATAAATCAACTAGAAATCACAGATAATAGTTGTTAAAACTAATATAAAATTTTAAGTGGTGGATGGGTAAGAGAAAACCAGGATATATGAAATCCATTCTACTCTTGCAATTACAGTGCTGTATATCTAAACCTACGTCCAACAAGCCATTTACTCTAGATTTTATGTATAAATTTAATCTTAAGAGGTATACATCACCTTTTAGGGGGGCATTATACAATCTTGGACGTTGCTTTCCTAAAATGATTTCACAAATTTGAGCTGTAGCCAATGTTCCCAAATCTCTGAGAATAGAACAGTAAATGATAAACTCAATAGTAAACATGAAAAGGAGGGCACACAGTGATTGAAGGGACATTCATTGGCTTTGACATATTGTATTCAAGAATGGCTTCTCTGCCCAGTAATATCCACTGGCCTGAAGCTAGGCAATTTTTGCTTTTGTAGTAGCATGGCAAAACCTACTTCTGCAGTACTTCTTTAAGAAGTTTGTTTGCTTCTTCAATCATCGTATGGAAACTGACATTCAAGAGCAGGCATGTTTAGAAAATCAGAGCCTGACAAATTGAATTACAACTTTAAATCACACACAGCATTTGAAGAACAGGTAAGCAGGTGTTTCTAAGCAACTTTCATTTGAAAACTAATTTCTATGGTAAACTATTTATCATGTGTATAATTTATCATTAACACACCAAATACTTCTCAAATTATGGGAAAATAAGTCTATATCTATGATAACAAGCATACCTCCCCAAAATTATCCTTTTGATTAAACACTCTATATAATACTAATATATATATGATATATATATGCTAATATAAACCTAAACATCTCAATATAAGACAATATATTAATAATTAGAAGAGTTTCTTTTCATCTACTCACATAATAGTTTATTTAAAAATAGTTCAATTTTCTTTGGAAAAATTGAAATGTCATAGTATAATTTCTGTATATTCGTCAAGTATTAATTCAGCATGAGTAAGAAAATGCCTTAGTGGCTAAAGGTGGGTAGTTGAGTTGGAAATACAGTTCACAAAGTTAAGAATTTGAAAGATATGCATATGTGTGTGTGTGTGTGTGTGTGTGAGACCAAAAGTGAATAACTATATAGCTCAGTTTGTAAAGAGCTTTCTGCAGAATCATAAAGACCAGAGTTTGATCCTCTATCATTCATGCAGAGGAAGCCAGTATAAGTATATCCATACACTTGATTTGAGATGCCTTACAGTGATGATTTATGGTAAATACGATATCTAATGAATGGGCATTTTTGCCCTAATCCAATATGTCCAGCATGATAACCCTTATAAAATGTCCTACCCCAAGATTTTTCTTCTCTCATACAACTGATACAATGCAATACAATACCTGACCGCCTTCCTCTCCTCCTTCCACTCCTCCAGTTCCCCTCATCTCCCCTCTCCCTCATATCTACCACCCAACCCACATACTCTCCCCCACATCTCTCCATCAATAAATAGTCCTCCCATGGTTACTGCTCAAATAGGCAGGGCATGGCATAGCAAAGTGGAACAAAGCCAGGCAATAGTCTCTATATCAATGGTGGGCTAAGCAACCCAGCAAAAGTAATAAGGTTCCCAGGGCAGGTAAAAGGGTCAGAGACTGCCACATGGCAACCTGTATAGGTTTTTCAAGAACATCAATTCAGACAGCCATAAGATATATTTATGGGACCCTGCAGGTTCCGTGTCTGTGCCTTCAGTCTCTCTGAGACCCTAATAGTGTTAGTTATTTGGCATGGTAGGACTTGATCTCCTGGAGACTTGACCTCTCTGTTCTCCACTGTCTCTCCTCCCCTTTGTCCTTGGGATTTCCCTGATCAATTTCTGCAAGATGTTTGGCCCTGGACCTTTCCATTTGCTCTAATCAGCTGCTGGAGTGCGCCTCTCTGGTGAGGACTGGGCTACACACAGACTTATAAGCAGAACATGACATCATTAGAAATCATCTCTGGGTTATCCAGTCTAGTTCTTGGCCTGCCCTATAGTTTCAGGCAGGGGTTCCCTCCTTTTGGCATGGGGTTCTGCCTTTCCATTGTCCCAGCAAATCCTACAGTGAGGATAGGACATAGGTCAGATATGTTGTGACTGGAATGGTGTCCCAGTCCCATCACTGGAAGCCTTGCCTGGCCACAGGAGATGTTCAAGCCCCTATCCCCAATTACTAGAGATCCTTGCTAGTGTCTCCCTCTTAGATTCCAGTGAGATTTCACTGTACTAGGTCTATTTTCTGTCTTCTTGTTTTTCAAGACAGGTTACTTTGTGTAGCCCTGGTTGTCCTGGAACTCATTTTATAGACCAAGCTGGCCTCAAACAGCTATCCACCTGTCTCTACCACCACCACTGGCAGAATAAAACCACACAGACCTCTTCAATTACTCTCAGAGTATACTTTAAGTATAATTTAAATGTACTGTAAGTTTAAGTTTTAACAAGAATATAGATTTTCTTCATGTTCCCAATATCTAGTCACTCATAAGGTCCGAATGATTGCTCATTTTAAAACAGTTGAGAATTTTTTGTTAGAACCTATCAAACATGAAATACTGATTGATTAATTAATTAAAATTGATATCTAAGGTGGGAGTACAGTATACTGAGTCCTGAAGATCTTAATGGCAGGCAAAAGAAAGTACTTTTATCTTGAAGGGATTCACATTTATTTAATTAACCATGGTCATTTTCTCCAGGGTAAGATGTAATCTCAAGGTAGTTTTAATTTGCATTTCTCTGATGGCTAAGGATGGTGAATCTGTTTAGTTCTATATGCTATTTTTTAAGTGCTGGCCAGCATGTGGGGAAAGGAAGCATTAAAAACTGTTAATATGGACAAGTTATTTTCACAAAGTTCTTAACATTATTATATTAACATTGGATGCAACAGCAAACTGTGTGTGTACACCGATACTGCTAACAATCACATAATGAAAAATACAATTTAAAGACAAATTCCCCAGTCACATAACCAATAAGTAATGCATGCCTGTTTAAATTCTTATGTTTCTTTTTTTCTGCTAAGATCATTCTTTCCTTTAAAATGCTTGTACTTTTCTTCTCTCCTTCTTTTCTTTCCTGGTGTCCGTAATAGACTTTTCAAAATTTGTTGAAGGTATGATACTTTGATTTTTACTTAGTGAAAACTTCATGAAATTACAAACAGGCTTCCTTTTCATTATTTGGAGGACTCTAATAATTTGATGATCATGAATTAGTTTCCTTACTCTCTGCTAGTCCCATGTTAGCCTAGATGTTTGAGTTTTACCACAAGTACAGATGATCCAAATAGTATACCAAAATGTGGGAAACACATTGGCAGTTTTTGCTTTTGTTATTGTTTTTGAGGAACAAAAAGAAGACATATTTACTTAAAATATTAGGAAGACTTCCCAGTCCACCAACTATGGCTGGGAAACATTACCTAAAAGTTCACAGAGTGCAAAGGTTACATTGTAATCCAGCCATGTAGGAACGCCCATACTTAGGATATTATATCATTTCTCTTATTCCTCCCTTTTCTCATCTTTTGGTTTGTACCCATTCCCTATAAGTAGGTGATGCAAGAACCTGCTTTAGTTTCTCAGTAAACAGTGTAATCCATTTCTCATTTCTTCACCTGTCATTAAATTGTTCTGCATTAAATTGACCCTGTAAACAGAGCATAATTTTCTTACTTAACATTGTGTCAAGAAAACTCTAGTGATGGATCGGGAATTAGTTTGAGTGACAAGTTGACAATAAAATGTAGTCCTTCTTCAAGAATATCATGTTTAGTGCCTTAGTAAGTCATAATGAATTTGAAATATCCTACTGCCCTCTTCCAATCATGTGCCAAATGTTCCTGTAGGCATAATCACTCACTAATCCATTGCTTAACAGTGACATGCAATTAAAATGGCATCATAGAAATAGGATGTGAAAATGTGAATTCCCATCAGAGAATAACATCTTGTAAAATATTGCAGGGCACATCCTGTTTGGCTTATTTTAAATTTTACTCAAGCTTGATAGATCCAATGTTTATGAAAGAATTCAGCTACCTGTTAAAATAATTATTTTGAGAGACCATATTTCCTATGTAGTTCATTCTGCATTAAATACATGAAACATTTATTGAACTTTTACTTAATAGTAAACATTACTTAAAAAACTGTGGTCCTAACATGTTGTCAGTTAATGATCATCTTTGAAAAGAGAGGCTTCATCTTTTTTTACATTCATTTACTTTTTGTGTAGGAGGTATGTGCATATGCCAGTGCAGATGTGTGCAGATCAGGGTACAACTAGCCAGGTGGAGTCAAGTCTTTCCTACTATGTGGGTTCTCAGGATTAAAATTCAACAAGTCCCATTGAAATTTATGAGTGGATTCAAAACCCTTAAAGGACTTTAAAATATATATTTCTTACTTCCAAGTTTTTAGGAGACTGTTTACCATCCTTGAGTATTATTACGTTTTAGGAAGGAAATCGTGTATAAGGAAGGAAAGAAAATGTATAAGACACCTCTGATTTCAACAGTTCATTACCTGTTGAAAATTTCAAAGGGAGCAAAAATGAGTTCATGTTTATTAGCCACTTTATAATTTTTTAATGCCTGACAAAGTAAAGACTATCTATGTACATCACTACATAATAATGTCAGGAATAGGTTTTAGGCAGAGTTAAAAGTGTTGTCTTTCAAAAAATAATATACTGGGAAAATCACACAGCTATCCTCTCTAACTACAGTCTGACCCTGTTATTCCAACTGGAGTTCTGGTCACTTTTAACCGAGTTACCTTTAACTGAGTTCATCTATCACCTCAAAACATTCAGGATGCTTACAGGTAGGTCTTGTAGATAGGTACCATTAACACAATTTAAAATAGTCAATAGGACCTACACATCCCACAGTGAAAAACAAAACAAAGGCCCCAGGATACTGATGGTTCACTCATCAGGTGGTGTCAATGGCAAAGCAGCCCTCTTCTAAGAAGTAAAGACAGTTTTTCTATCCTGTCAGAAATGTAACTAAATTTTCAACCCTATCAAGCTGTCTCAGTAAAAATTATGGTTAGTATTCTGTTGACTGTCTCAAAATAGCCTGGACAAGGGGACTTTTTGATACTTTCTTAGCTAAAATCAATATATTTTGGCAAAGAATGTTGATGCCTTCAATTCACTATATCACTTTTGCATTTGGAGCAATAGCACACATAAAAAGTAAATACACATTTTTGTTTTGTTATTCATATTAACATCAAGAATCGAAACTGTTTTGATCTGTTTATTTAAGTTCCACTCTTGATCCATTTGCATCTTTGCTGTGGATATTACTGGATGCTTCTTTATTTTGTCTCCATTTCCCTTTTAAGACCCTGACATCAGAGGAAGCACTTAAGCATTTTACATCCCTTAGCCAGAAAAAGGAAGGTTCAATCTCACTTTTTCTTGTAAATGGGTCTCATCTCTCAGAGACTCTGATAGAGTTGTTCCACCTAGCTCCCTGGTGAATTGAAGTGGATGGACATGGTACTATATGTTCTATTTATGTCTCTGCATACTTCTGTCCCATTCTGGACTGGAAACTAATTAGTAAGAAAGATTATACCACATATACCTTGATGTAGACAGGGTTTGATATTTCCCTTGGTAAGTATTCAATGAGCAGCTGTTTGTTTGAGTTCATCTGTACAATGAAATCTTGTCTTTGTTTGACTCATATAGAAAAGAAATTACTATAAAGAATTGTTTTTATGTTATGTAAACTTAGCTTGAGCTTAAATTTACCTCTCAGAGAGAAGACAAACAAAAACAGAGACAGATCAGGGAAGCTTATGTCTCGATTATTTTCTGATATTCTGTACAAATTTTCACCAGTTTAATCCAGCATGTACCTTTGTACATCTGCCAAGTGTGTAATGATACATTCATAGTCATCAATAGCTTGATCTCCTTCAGGGAGAAGGAGTTTCTGTAGACAAAAACAGGAGAAGAAAAAAATGTTTTGTTTTCACTATTTTTATTCTGAAACTCAGTAGGATGCAGGCAAGAAGAAAGATTTGTGAGAAGCACTGCATTTGGTATGTTCAGCAATAGGATGCTATTTTCATAACTAATAGAATTATTTAAAAATTCTCCATCTGTAGCTTTTCCTTGCCTGGTAACAATTCTAAACTTGATCATCATTCTGTAGAATATTAAATATTAATATTTTTGTTTCAAAATAGTAAATATTTAAATCTAAGGAGCAAAATTATTGTCAGGAGAACAGAAAAAAAATCATGCTAATAGTTTAACCCAAGTTTTTCACAATGTTAATGTAACTTTCTCCAAATAAGTACATTAAACACATTGATTTTTATTTTTAACAGTGAAATCAAGGTAACAATAATCATTTTGAATCTCAGATAGTATGTAAGGATAAGTGTGCATGGAAAATACATGAAGTGAGAAATATAATGGTCCATAGCTATCAGCAGTGTAGTAGAAAATCCCCAAAGCTTCCTTTTTCTAAAACAGATAACGTGGTACCCACATGCTGTCTCCAGGGTACGGACTGTCCTTATGAATACAGAATATAAAGGTAAAAGAAATGTATCAATGCAAGGTCCAAAAGAAGCATTGTAGCCATCTAGCTAGTTTTCTGAAAATTTTCCCTCCGGAGAAAACTGATAGACCTCTATAGGAAGAACTGGCTCCCTGATGTGGCCGTGTGTCAGCCAGATGGAGAGATTGCATGGAGAAGGGTATCTGATTGCTCTAACTCTCTTAGTTTTTCTGTCATAAGTGCCAAATGAATGAGTTGAAAAGCCAATTTGACTGTTCCTTTCAGAGTATACTGATAAATAGGACCAGAAGATGTATTGGACAACCAAAACCAACACTCCAGTACTTCCCATTGATATCCAGCAGTTTAGAACACAGTGTTTGATTCCCCAGGCATTATGAACCAAATGGAGGCAACTCTTGCCAGACACTACCAAAATTATGATTCCCAACATGAAGAGATAACAGAATTGTTGTTTCTTCAGAACGCCAAACTTAAGTTGTTTAGGTATAGACTAAAAAAGTTAGTATGATTAAATACAGAAAACAGTCAGGAGTGATGGCTCATGTTTATAATCCTAGCACTTGGGAAGCTGAGGAAGAAGTTTGAGGATGAGACTGTAGAATAAGGTCTGAGCCAGTCTCAGCAACACCATGAGACCTTGTCTCAAAACACTTTAAAAAGTAATGTCAATGATTACTTTCTTATACAGCGTTCACTACTTACTTCGGTCATAGAGAAAGGATGTTACCTTATTGAAAGTGTGGCACATATGCTGCACCTATTGAAAGGCTCTGAGGATACGTGAACTATGACAGGTAGCCTGCCAGACCCAATCAAGGCCTGTTCTCACCTAAGTAAATGACTAATGATCCCTGAAACTCAACTTGTCCCATCAGACTTCACTTAAGCTGTAACCATGTCTAAAACATACCTGTATGCCACCACTGTGAAGAACAAAAATCGAATAATAATAGAGACAAAAAAAAAAAAAGACTTGAAAAAAATCATTCAGAGATACGTAAATATATGCATGAGAAAGTCTAAATTTGGTCCCTACCCTGGGAGCTTAGGAAAATCCATAGAAGTGGAGGAAAGATTGTAGGAGCCAGAGGGGTTCAAGGAAACCAAGAGAATATGGCTCACTGTATCAACTAAGCATGGCTAAAATATGTTCACAAAGACGGAAGAGATAAACACAGAGCTTGCATGGGTCTGCATCAGATCTTTGGTATATATGTCAGGGCTGCTAGCTTGGTGTTTTTGTGGATCGTAACAATGGGAGTGAGGGTATCCCTGACTCTCTTGTCTGCTCTTAGGACCTGTTTCTTCCTACTGGGTTGCCTCTTCCAACCTCCATATGAGTGTTTGTGCCTTGTCATATTGTATCTTGTTGTGTCATGTTTTAATGATATTACTTGGAAGCCTGCTCTCTTATGAAGAGAAATAGAGGCAGAGTGGATTTTTGGGAGAAGGGAGCTGGGGCAGGAAAGCTGGGATGAGTGGAGGGAGGGCAAACTGTGGCCCGGATATTTTGTATGAGAAAAGAATCTCTTTTCAATAATAAAATAAAATTCAAAAATATACACTCTGGTTGGTTCTAAATCTTTCACTTTTTAATATTAAAATATAGTAGAAATGTACACTCTATAATACCTAGGATGTGGGGATAGAATATTTTATACATTTCTTATGAAAGAAGAAAGGAAAAAAAAAAGGATATAGGTAAGTAGGGAAGGGATCCTAGTTTGCTTCTCTGTTGCTGTGATAAAACACTGTCCAAAGCAACGGGAGGAGGAAACAGTTTATCAATCTTATAGATTATGCGAAGGTAAGAAACAAAGGAAAGAACTCAAGGTTGCAACCTGGAGTCAGAAACAAGAAAGGAACAAATGTATACTATCCACTTTCCCCTGCCTTGCTTAGCTTCCATCTTGATACAACCCAGGATCACTTAACCAGAGGTGGCATTGCCCACAGAAAGTAGGCTCCCCTCCATCAATGAGCAATCAGGAAAATGCTCCATAGGTATACCCATGGTGTATATGAAAGCAATTTTTCAACTTAAGTTCCTTCTACACCCCCTCGTGTCAAATTAGCCACCAACATAAATCACCTAAGAAGGCAGGTGCATGAACTTAAATTAGCCTTTTCTTGACCTTCTTGTCTCTGATATAATTAATTTTCAATGATTAAAAATTTCAAATTCATTCCTACATATGTAAGTAGCCTATATGTGCATCCAGTTCATATCAATATAGCCTATCACCCTAACACAGACAACTAAGTAATTCACAAATCTCCCAGTGTTTTGAACACTTAGCAGCATATGAAAAAACGGTCAGTGATTTAAAAGATGTATCCCATTCTCACAACAAAAACTTTCTAACTTGTGAGGCACTGTGCCAGGAAGTGAGAATAGTGATACAATAAATATTAGTATTGCCTTAATGGAGTTTAGAGCCTTGGTTAAGACGAGAAAGTTGTGACAAAAATATCAAACAAGAAAAAAAGCAACAGGAGTAAGGAAAACCTCCCTGCGGCAGTTAGTTTGAAACTGAGTGCTAAGCTTATTCTAATCACAGCCTACCATGACCAAAGACCGTGGTGAATGAGGCCAAGCACAAAATCAAAAATACAATTAAAGTATTATGAAAAATTTTCATTATTTGATAGTTTCCTGCATGCATACTGTTCAAATCCACTCAAATATCTACCTTTTTCTCTTACCCATCTCAGGCACTCGTTTTTTTTTTTTTTAAATCTGACTAAGTCCACTTCGTGCCACCTCTATGAGTGTTGGTATAGGATCACCCACCAGAGCATCAGAAGCCATGGCAGTATCCATGAAGAAAAATGACTTTCCCACTCCCAGCAGCCATCAACTGCCAATAGGCCTTTAGATAAAGGTAGGGCATTGTGATTCCCTCTCCATTCCATGCTAGAATATGAGTCGGCTTGATCTGGTACAGGTCTTATGCATGCAGTCATAGTCTGTGAGTTTACGTATGCAAAGGCCTTTATGTCTAGAATGTTCTGCTTTTCTGTAGACATCTGCCGCCTGTTGGTCTACAATCTTTCTTGTACCTCTTTCACAATGTTCCCTCATACTAGCTGGAAAGTGTGTTAAAATAAATGTCCTATTGTGAACAAAGAATTATCCTCTTCTTTGTATGTTTATTAGTTGTGAGTTCCTGTATAAATCACTATCCACTGCAAAAGAAATTTCACTGAGATGAGAAGGGTTGTGAAATGAACCAATCTATAGATATAAGGAAAAAACTTAGGTGGTAGCTAATGCCGTGTTCATTTCTCATAAAAATAACACTAGGTTTTCTTCTAGAGCCTATAGTCTAGCCAGACATGGATTCTAGACTCAGTTATTGATAACCAGGCATGAGTCTGTCTTGTGGAACAGGTGACTCTGTAATTTTATTTTGGGGGAACCTTATTGTGTCTTTCTCAGTTGTGGACACTGTGGATAAACTTGTGTGAAAATGTCAAAAAAGTTGGACACCTTTGCATGAGTAAGAAAGAGAGCACACACTGGATCGAGTGAGAAGATGACTAGTGTTTTGGAAAGAAAGGAATCTATGGAAGGCAAGAGTATGGCAAAGAGCTCAGACTCGAAGAAGTAAAAGACATAAAGGCTGATGCAGAGGGCTCAGCAGTGTGGAATAGGCCTAAGGAAAAATGTCCATGGCCAAATATTTTATTATTATTACCGACGCATGATTGTGCATGTGTGTTTGATATATTTGTGATTGCAGGTACCCGCATACCACGGCGTGCATGCAGGTTAGAAGACACTACTGGGAATTGTTTCTGTCCTCCCACAGTGGAATCTGAGGACCAAAGACAGGTTGCTAAGCTTCTAGGGCAAGGACTTTTATTTACTGAGCCATCTCATTACACCCAGTGTTCAAATTTTGCAAGTCTTTGTAATATGTGTCAAATATTTCATTTTTTTCTTTGGAAATGTAAAGCTTTGGAAGATCTGATAAGGCTTTGATTTGAAAACAATGCCTGTTGTGGAGATTAAATGGAACATGGGGAAGTAACTCAAGAAGTGCTGTATGAGACATCATAGGTAGCAGAATTTCCGAAGAGCTGTTACTGGATAACACAGAAATGAGCAGATTGAGACAAGACTTAGAAAGTGTGTGTATATATATATATATATAATTTAGAGAGAGAGAGAGAGAAATACACATAGAAAATTCTATATAAATACATAGGAATATCAATAGAAATATATATAGATAAAAATAAATATTAGTATATATAACATATATGTATGCTGATACAATGAAAAAACGCAACATTCTATGGGAATTTCCAGGATGAGTTATAAAAAAAACTTTATATAACTGAAAATGAAAAAATAAGAACATCTCATATAGTATGGGTATGCTCTGACATGATAGGAAACGGATAGCTGGAAATCCTCTGAAAATCTGAAAACACACACACACATATATGTATGTATGTGTGTGTGTGTGTGTGTGTGTGTGTGTGTGTATGTATATATATATATATATATATATATATATATATATATACTCATATCTTCTCTTGAGTTTTTTGTCATTCTGGGCTTAGCATGTATTCTGACCATGCACCAGTGGCCTAGATAGTCTAAACTCTTTCTCTGACCTTTTATATGATCCCATTGTTTTTCTATAGCTTTAATTGTCATGAAAATAATAATCGCCAGATTCATATGGCCAGAGTAGACCATTATATTGAGTTCTATATAACTAACTTTATTTCTAAAATTAAATGATCCAACAGCAAGCACACACACACACACACACACACACACACACACACACTCACACTCACACACACACATAGTGCAGGGTGGCGGCATAGGAAACTAATTAAACATGACAGCTAGTCTTTCTCCAGCTCCTTCTATCTCAACTAGCATCCACTGTGAATTTTATAGTTGTTCAAGCTCCAAGTCTTTTACACTAGTACATTAAATAGATATTCCCAATTCAAGCTGATCTTTTGGATTCAAAAGTAGAGATTGACAGACGATCTTCAACTTAAGCAAAATTATAGCTAGATATAGTTAGAAGGTCAACTTCCTGACTCTTGAGTCAACATACATTAAGCAGGTCTCCACTTGAGATTTTCAGAATATTTTCAGCCATCCATTTCCTATCCTGTCAGAGTATGCCCATACTTAACTAAATATTCTTATTTTTTTCATTTCCCCTATATTACAAAGTTTTTTTGTAATTCATCCTGAAAATTCCCAAAAAATTTTGGGTTTCTTTCATTGTACCAGTTTCTATCTAAAGTTCAGATAGTTCAAAGAAATAATTAGCATTGCTCTAATTCATTTAGTGCATAAAGAGCTTAGAATATATTTTAAGTGGCCATGTTTGGAAACTTATTTACTGTACGCCAAGATGCTACATCTGTTCTACAAGTCACATTGTTGACAAGATTCTCCTTGCTGCGAATATTCCCTAAACACATTCCCCAATCAACTAAACTTTATCTGCAGGAACAGTTTCTTTAGGGTACTCGGCAAGACTCCAAAGGAAGAAGCAGGTAGTCTTGTTTGTCTCAAAAACTTGTGGTTCCATGAAGCTAATTTCTACAGCCATTCACAATGAAAAGCAGAAGCAGACAGAGATGGAAGAACTGGGGATGTCAAGGATCATTTCTGATTCAAAAACTATATCCTCTGTGATTCATACACTTGCTTGGCCAGACAAATTTCTATTCAGAATTCAAAGAAATGAATTCAGAACACTTGGAAGAAAGCCTTTGAAAGCTGTTTAGCTAATTTCCCAAGATAATAGCAAGCATTGTATCATGTTTTTCCCCCCCGTTTGGTCTTTAACACATAGCTCCATAAAATTTGTTTTTAGGTTTAGATTTTTTTTTTAATATAAAAGAGGGTTAAATGAAAAGTTACTGTCTCAGTCTGCTGAAAGCAGAAAATGATACAGGCTTTTAATTTTCTTTCATGAGTTTAAAGTATTTCAAAATATGAAATACTTTGTAGCATAATAGAAAGGAAATGAAAAGAGGCCTTAAACTGCTCTTTCATTTTGTGTTGACATATCCACAATAGAACATGGCATTCAGTATATCTTACAATGGTAAAACAGAAGAATACAGCAGTAATGAACAGTGCTTAACACAGTCTGTCTCATTTTTCAAGACATAAATGTCCTGTAGAATGAGTTCAAAGAAATGAAATTTTGTAAAAAGGGATATGGAAGAGAAAAACTGGGCGAAACTGTGACCCTTCTGAATATCGATAGCTGTAAGGAAGACAGAAGCAAAGGAGGGAAAATAAATCTGAAGCAAATTGGTTTGAAAGAATATTTGAAATATTAAAAAGAATATTTCAAAAAATATTTGAACAAGTATTGCATGATGAATTCTCTAGATAGTAATTACTTGTAGCCAGATTTAAAATATACATAGGAGGAAAAAATAATAATGAATAAGAAAAGACTATTTATTTGGGAAAATTGACGCACCATGGGATCTTCCATGCACATAGCATGCATAGCCTAAACCTCAAAGCTCTCAGGTGTTAATTTTAAAACCATGTATTTATTGCACTTTCATTGGATATGGAGTCTGTTTTATCATTTTGTTGCAGAAGACTGTTGAGTTTGCAAGAGCACATTCAGCAACCTCTATGCATCCTCAGGGTTCTTCCCTCATGGCTGGTTAGCCTACAAATGTTGGTTTAATGAAATAAGATAGCAGGCTGGGGGATGTTTATGTTGTTCTTACTTTCAAATGTGCTTCCTATGACCATCTGAATCTCTGACTGATCAGAGATTGATTTGAATACATTTGAAAATAAAATTTCTACCCACAAAGTGTTAGCTCATGTGTTAATCATGGCTCCAAATATATAAAAAGAAAAAAATGATTTTCTGAGAGAAGTGCAGTTTTTTTTAGGAAAGAAATGAATGAGTTGCCAAATTTGAAGGCACTGGGGTGTTAGAAGAAAGGAATCAAAGGTTCAGTGTGGTACCAAGTGGGGGTGGGAGTCAGGAAGGAACTAAATAAAATACCCACTTAAAAAATCTACCTAAGCAACATTCTAATCTAAGGAGCTAAGCTACTCATGGCAATTCAGCTCTTCTAGATGTCTCTTCATGGTGCCATATTTGTTTTTAATTAGGGGATACAAACTTACTGATGAGCAAAGGTCAGTTTTCTATCTAACACTCATGCACATACTCCACAAATAATCGTGATCATGCTCAAATGAAAAAAAAATCTTGTTAAATTTATTTTAATATTCAACCACAGTAAAACTTTTTTCAGCAATAAAAACTGTAGTGGACCAGTTACTTATCTTATACAGGCAAATCCTATTTATTTTTCAATATCTTTCACTGATAAATTATATTCTTCTTTCTTATGACTATTGATCATCATTACATTCACAAAAAAAGAAAAAAAATACTTTATAAGAAGAGTAAGTCAATTCATTGGTTACTCATATATAAGAACAAGTGAGAAAGAAGAGAATAAATCAAAGATCAGAAGTCTTGATATCAGAAACTGTGACAGCAAGCATGTAATAACCAAAATAGTTAAGAAAATGTGTACTTTTCAAAAATGTGAAGAGGTAAATTAAAATTCATTAAAAGAAGTTTATTAGATTTTCTGTGCTCCAGTTATTAACATCAATTCTAGCAGCATCAGCTAACAAGCATTCCATTTCTTAAATTATTCACACCCAATACAAAAACGACATGATTGAGCAGCTTGCTGATTCAGCAGGTTCACATATTAAAAACAAGGTTATGTATCACATGCCCCTTCCCCTATGTCTCCGTTCAACCTAGTATTAGTTCATCACATGTCTTTTCTCAAAGACAATCAAATTCTCTCCATTACATAGCGTAGATACTCTAGAAAGCCACCCTAGAACTCTGAGTGGAATGAAAACGCTTCTCTGATGCTACTTTTTAATGAGAATACTACAACTGAGGTGTCAGCCAGAGACAGTCACCAACGTACACTAGTCTGATGTTTCCTAGTGTTTTGGGGAGGGTTTTATTTTAAGTACCAATAAACTGAACTCCAAAAGATCTATGGTGACATTCACGCACCTGTGTAAATGCAGAAGCTATCCTAATACTACCACAATGCTCAAAGCCGTTTTCAGAATCTAGAGTAAACCTATAATTTTTTTTGCAACTGCTTACTGTGGGATTTGGCAGCACTCCGAGCAAATAATATAGGTAGCATTGTTTTTATCATGGTTGAACACAAAGCACAATGCGCATCATCACCAGAGGGAGTGTGGAGTTGAACATTTTGTTGTGTGTATTCCCCCATTGCATCATTGTTCCTATTTCTTTGCTGTCATGTTGCCTCTCGTAGAGAGGGCAATCATCATTATAGATAAGAAAAAGGTTAGGTAGATGGTTTTTTCTCTTTATACAACCCACAGTTTCCATGTGGTTTTCTTCTGGCAGGCTGTTTCTCAATTCTGTGGTGAACACATACTCTCAATTGGGCTATGGAGACATATATTGAAAATAATCTTCTATAAACATAGATATTTGGCAAGGTTTTATTGTAAAAAAAAATTTGAACAGAACAAAACAAAGGAAACATTCAAGGTTGTAACTAAGTTACAGAAAATGCTGTCAGTGTAAAAGAGAAAAAAGCAGGATACAAACATGGAGGTTATATCTAAAAACACCCAAAAATCATAGAAAGATAAATTTGCACATTCTCTTGCATAGAAAAGTTTCACTGCACATTTTATGAGTTTATCAAGGAAAAAACTTTTAGATATGCTGAAAATCAACAAAGGAAAGAGAAAATGGTCATAAATGACACAGTCACCAAAATCCACCACATTGGACCACTGAAGCTTAACCCGCTAGTTAAGAACACAGACTCCAGATACGCCAATATGGAAATGATGAATTTATATACTAGCCATGTTCACTTTTTGTTTGAATTCTCTTGTTAGGAAGAATAATTCCTTGTTATTTCTAGCTCAGGTAGAAGGGAAGCATATATACACACACAAACATCAGGCAGTGACACCCAGAAACTAGCAATTGGAAATCAAAACATACAAGTGAAATTATATGAGGCTAGGGAACATGAACAAAGCAACGACTGTGAATTTCCATGACTCTTATGAGCTGATCATGCAGCTCCCTTCCCAAGTCTCCATTCGTGTCTCATATGCAAAAGTCAATACCAACATCTCTATAAGACATGTGTTATGGAATCTATAAATTTTCTAATCAAGTATTTTTCTCTTTCTTCATTTCTTTCTTTGTTTCTTTGTTTCTCCCTCTTGATTTTTCACTCTAAAAGAATAAAAAATAAATATTACAGTAATATTCACTATGTATTATAATATGTAACACTATAGGTATCCATCTTATGTTCACAAAACATATTCTGAAGACAGAATATGTTTTAAAAGTTTAATAAAATGACTAACTTGGCTCATTTGTGGAGGATCCAGGTCATGTGGCTGCATCTGGTGGTAACATTCATGCTGGTAGTGCTAAAATGGTAGAGAATAAAACAGGAAGAGACAAGGAGTACACATAAGTGCATCTGATCTCTCTACTTTCAGTAATAAAGTTAATATCAATCATGAAGGTTCTACCTTACATATCCTATCTAATTCCAATTGTTTCCCAAAGAGCCCACCTTCACAATGAACAGACCAATGAATTGTCCATTCCTTTAAGACCTCATATTAAGAATGATATTATAACAGATAAACCCTTATAGACTGACTCAAACTGTATTCAAAACTGGCAGAAGCTGTGTTAGAAAAGTGTTTGTATTTCATTTAGAAATATACTTTAATGAAAGAAATTGCTTAATATATTTTATTCTTTGAAAATTCTGTATATGTTTACAATGTATACAATACATGTATACAATACATATATACAATGTCTCATGATTGGACCTACCCTTCAGTTCCCCTTCAAATTCCTCCCAGAATCATCTATTATTCTCCTTCCCATTTAATGCTCCCCTTTTACCTATTTTATTTGGTTATTTTATCAATGAATGAGTTTACTTTTATACCATTCCAGAGGGAGAGTCCATAATGGCTGAGACTGTGTGACAGCAGACAGCTAGAGCAAGAGGCTAAGAAATCATATCTTAACCACACAAAGATAGCTGAGAGTATTTATTTTTACTCACTGAGTCCATTAGTGCTACACAAGTGCATATGGATGTGAATTTGTTTACTGGAATATGGAGAACCTACCCATATCCTCAAAGAAAAGCCACACTGTACTCTTCAGCAGCCATTAACTTCCAATAACTGCTCAGGTATGTGAGGAGATTTAGAACATTCTCCCCAATCCAAGTGGGAAGTTTCTTTAATTATTCTTTCCAATTTCTTTTAAAAAATATTTATTTATTTATGTCTAAAAGTTCTGTGTGCATGTACACTTGCATGCCAGAAAAGGGTATCAGATCCTATTATAGATGGTTGTGAGCCATTACATAGTTGCTGGGAATTGAACTCAGGACCTCTGGAAGAGAAGTCAGTGCTCTTAAACACTGAGCCATCTCTCCAGCCCCTCTTGTAATTTCTTTAGTTTATAATTACATTATTTTCTTCTTCACTTTTATTTCTCCAAACCCTCACATATATCCCTCCTTGCTCTCTTTCAAATTCATACTCTCTATTACATTAATTTTATATATACTTATGAATACATATATACATATATATTTCTAAATAGTTAAGTACAACCTGCTCAGTCTATATAATGTCAGCTATATGTGTGTTTTCAAGGCTGACTATTTGGTACTGAATAGCCAATTTGTATGGTTTTTCCTGAGAAAGACTGTTTCTCCTGCTCTCAGCAGTGCTTAGTTGGCTATAATTATAGAGTATAATTATATAGCATAGAGTTGGGGTCTCCTGGGCTTTACCCCATCCATGTTACCATCATTGAGTTTTAATTGGCTTGATGTTGTACAGATGATGAGCAATTAATACAACAGCCATCATATGTCTAGAGAACAGCATCCATCAGCACTTCTTCCTTTCCTTTGTCTCTTAACTTCTTTCTAGGTCTCTCAATGATGTTCCCTCAGCCTTGCCAAGTGGGAGTTGATCTAACTGTCCAAACTGTGGCTTAGCACTCACAGTCATTTATGCTCAGCATTTGAAGAGTAATACATATGGGCAGCAACTACTACCTACTACAACAAGAAGCTTCTTTGAAAAGGGTCAGGAGCAACAAAAATCTGCAAATTTCACCTTTTTCTCTAAAGCTGACTAATAATTCCATTGTGTCTGTGGCACAACTTCATTATCCTATTGTTGATGGACATCTCTATTAATTTCATTTCCTAAGTTGTGAATTGAGCCTCAATGGATTGGATGTGCAAGCATCTCTATAATAAGATATAGTCCTTTGAGAACACGCCTACGAGACATATATCAGATCATTTGGCACATAGATCATAATATGGTAGAACTTTTTCTCATTTTAGTGAAACTTCAGACTGAGTTCCAAAGTGGCTACACTAGTTTACACTCCCCAAAACCAGCATAGGTGTTCTCTTTCTGGATATCCAGCAAGCTTTTGTTGTCGTGTGTACTCTGGATGGTAGCCGTTCTAATTAGAAGGAGATGTGATCTTTAAAAGAGTTTAAATCTACATTCCCCTGATAACTAAAGGTGCTGAACAGTTTTAGTGTTTACTAGTGATTTATATTTCGTCTTTTGCAAAATTTCCCTTGTCTTCCTTAGACATTTTATAATTGTGTGCTTTGTTTTCTTGCTTATTAGTAATTCATTTTGAGTTCACATTTATACTTCTATACAACTTACAGCAAAACATAACTAAAGAAATATCTGGGCTGGGATATATATATCAGTGGTAGGGGGCTTGCTTAGCATGTGCAAGATCTGAGTTTCAATATTCAGCATCACTACCACTACCTCAATATCCTGAAAAGACCTAGCTTATATACATTAAGTTTTCTTAGCTGTTTAATAATTACATCAGAAATCATCTTTATGTAAAGCCAAGAATAAGGTCAAAAATGAAAAGTCAGGTAAGTATTTCATGGACAAAGCTTTCTGTCTGGGAATTGGGGATAACTGACTGAGGGCAATACAAAACGAGTTAAACTGGCCAGGAACAGAAGAGGAAAAATACCAGAAACGAAGGAGAGACTCTGACCTCATCCTGTGAAAAGGATTCTAGACAATTTAATAAACAATATCTAGTATTTGTAAAAAACTTTGGGACTTTTTCAGAAGCTTACTATGTATTGCTGTTATATGTGATATAAAAGTGGATACTTCTAATAGGAGACCTAACTGCAAAGGTCTCTTCTTTAAAGTAACTTTATTAATCTCACTCTAACACATTTTTAAAAGGCAAACATTCCATTGTATTGTATTTTGCATCATTCTTTTGAAGTATTTTAAAAATATGGCCTAATGAATAGTATTTCTAGACTTATCTTTGTAATACTCACTTATTACGGCTTAGCAAACATCAGCCACGCTGTCTTCTGTTTATCACATCTCAGGTTACTATTCTCTATACACCATAGACCCTTTGGCCATATTGTATTTTTCAGTACTAAAATAAATATTCTTAATCATTATATATACAACTTGAATACTAGATTGTAATTAGAAAGAAGCTATATTAAAGTCCAAATAGTCAACAAATGAAAATCATTAGTAGAAACAGACCATTCCTAAAGTAGCTTCTGTAAACTTCAATAATCTTTAAATTTGTAAAGAACTTTCAAGTTTTTATTTAAATTATCAACACACTGTTTATTTGGATCTAGTATATTATATATATTATATATATATAGTATATATAGTCTCCCTTGCAAAATTCAGGTAACAGAACTATCAGTAGCAACCACAGTCAGAAGTATTTATGACAATGAGAAAACAGAATGCAAGTTACAGTTATTTTCAGATCAAATATATAGGATTGAGTTGCTGATTCCTGAAAAAAATCTGTTGAAAAGATCAAACACTGCCTTCCCTTTAGAGAAACACATAGCCTGAAGCTTCTTGCTCCTAGTTTCATAGTCTATTGCATTCAAGATTTCACTCATCTCAGTGAGTAGAGGTACAGGTGTACGAATCAGGGTTGTTCTTTACTTCTGTCAGTGATATAAAACTGTGAACCATAAAATGCACATTTATTATTTTTCAATTAATAATTTCATCTCTCAGATTTCTAAAGAACTGTCTATTTTTATTAAGAAAACAGTAAGTGTGAGCAGGGATCCACAGTTCTTTCCATATGAATGGTCTGTAATAGACATTTCAAAGCTTTAAATGAGCTGAATTCAATGCTGAATGCAGTAAGACAAAACAAGGTAAGAACCATTATTGTAAATTAATTGAGTAGATGGATTTTGGGGTGTATCGAGAGTAAGAGAAGAGTTTATAGTAATTATTAAAATGAGCATTAGAGCCCAGTAAAAACTTAAGGTCCTATTGATGGTACCAATTAAAGCAGAAAATAATTGTGTGATATCAGACTATAAACTGTGAAAGTTAAACAGATTAGGTCTTATTAATTTTTTCTTATATCAAAACATGTTAAAATATCTTTCAATAATCACAATTTTCCAGTACTTTCTTGTGCAATTTACAGTAAAGCCTATAAGCCTTGCATTATTCCACACAGTGTTACATAACTTGGACCATTCAATGAATTAATGAAAATCCCAAGCTGACAGCAAACTTTCTCTCTGTTGCTTTGTTTTAAACAAGAGGAGTTTAGTCACAGTAGTGTACTGATATACCCAGAAAACATAGGAAACCTAATTAAGATTTCATTCATATCCAGAATCCCTTAATGCTTGTTAAATCTTGTTTTATGTTTCTCTTTGCAATAAACTTTATTTCATTAAATTCATTTATTGTTGCCAGGTCTGCTGTAACATTTCTGATTAATTTCTTAGGTCAGCTTTGCCAATCTCTTATTTTACCACTTAATTGTGACTATTACATTGAATTTCAATTACTATCAAATTAAATAAAAATGAAAGAGCAAAGAAAAAGAAAAAAGTGGAGGGAGACTAAGAAATTGAATAGAGGACAGTTGAATTAAGAGATTGGTTATTTCCTAATAAGTAATGGATATATATATAGACATGAAGAAGAAAGGAAAGGGAGGGAGGGAAGGAGCGAAGGAGGGAGGGAAGAAGGGAGGGAGGAAGAGAAAAAAAAAGAACTCAAGAAACTGGAACCAGAGATATCAATTCAGCAAAGAAACAGACCCTTCTTTGATCATTAAGATTTTATTGATCAGAATATTTTACGTTTTGAGATATCTACAACCTGGTAGTGTGGAGATCAGAAAATGCTATAAATTCTTTGGGAATCTTGTTCTATATAATGCCTAACATTCAAATATCAGCATAAAATTTCTAATCCAGCTTGTTGCCTAATTGACATTGTAAATCTGCAAAACAAGGAGAGAAAATGTTTCAGAGCATGGCTCACAATGCCGCTCTAAATGTCCCCTTCTCTTATTTAGTAAAGAGGAATCACAGACACAACCTTCAAGAATCACAGACACAGCAAATTGCTTGTAGCTACATGAATCACAATGTTAAAATTAAGTAATGCATTTATCTTTAAATATTTACCATCTTTATAAGAGTGAAAATAATTTTTCCAGGATATATTTTTTTCACAAATGTGTGTCGTGGTTGGAAAACAGTCCTCTCAGATTTACTGTGGTAAGAAACATTTTAAATGGGCAGCCTCTGCTGGAAAATTTATTCTGAGATCATTCCTACCAAATTATTAATTAACTGCATATAGAATAGTAAAGGGGACCCATTCCCAAACATTATGGGATGATACTTCAGGTGATTTAGGGTTAAGGATGCCTCATAGGACTAGTAAAAGTTTTCTCAGAAATGTTCTGTGGACTGAGACTCTCCTAAAGAGTTCTTTCTCTTTCACAAAGGCCAGGCATGCAAGCTGCTGGCTCTACTTAACACCTACCACTTTCTCCAGCTCAACTCTCAATTTTCTTTAGTTACTTTCCCCGGATGATTCCTTAGCTTTATAACATTATTTCAGCATCTACTTCTCAGAGATACCAAACCCACAGTAGAAATACCAATCAAGCAGGAGATAGGATGGATTTAGGGCATCTAGAAGAGTGCACTGGGGAGAAAAAAAAATGAAAGCCTTCAGTTATATTTCATAGGAATATGTTGGAATGGAAGGGAGTGTAAAGCTCAAGAAGATCCATACTAGGGGTAATAATGCAGGCATTTAGAACTGTAGGGAAACAATAAGCAAAATTTTACTATAATTGACTATTGGTAATTTATATTGAAGGCTCACAGAGAAAGAAAAAATGAGGAATCCTAGTAAGTATGTATATGTATATACATCCATATATTCATAGTGAATATATGTGTGTGTGTGTGTGTGTGTGTGTGTGTGAAGGTGTGTGTGTGTGTGTGTGTAAGTGACATTGAAAAACTAAAAGAGATGCAGATATATTTGAATCTCATATCTGTTCTAGAATCAGGGCCCTGGTTATGAAAATGTTAGAATCTGAGAAATGGGGTATAAAGATATCTTGAGGAATGAGTTTGAGGTTCAGTTTACTGAATATAGACAGACCACTGGAACAGACAGGAAATTATCCACCATTTCAGAGTAAAAGTTAGCATTTTTAATACACTAGAATACACTTTAATACATTTCAGAAGCATCTCCCCCAAAAGGTAACAAGTGTGCTTTATAGAGACTTTCTGAGAACATTCATTAAGATAATTATAAATGCTTAGATGAGAGAAGACTTGGCATCACTGATCACTGAGTTTAGCATGATTCAATCTATGAGCCAGAGCCAATGGAAAAAGTGGTTATCATAGACCTGCCTCATTTTTCTGCATGAGTTGATTAAATAGGAGACAGAGAAGAGAGGAGTCAATAATTACTGCAACAAATGACGAAGTTAAAAAGGATACTTAAAAAAAAAAACCCTGATCTGTAAGAAATTTTGGCAATAGCTAATAGAACATGTTTGACACAGACAAAGATCCAACACATTTACAGAAAAATATCCAGTATAAAAACAATGTCCAAAATGGAGAAGAAATTCATTAATGTAGTCCCAATACAAAGTCATTAACTATGCTAATTTTCACTGAACTAGATTTCATATCTAGACATCATTGGTCGAAGCCCATTTTTAAAAATCTAAAGACTTCGACAAGTAAATAATGTGGAGTGATGCTTTAGAATCAAGAATTAAGGATGGAGACCAGATTACAAAAGAAGCTATAGTCAAAGTATAAATCAGAGTGTGGTCCCACTGAATCACAAGACCCACCTGTTATGTGTTGAAATTCTATGCATATATTATATTACACACACACACACACACACAGTGTATGTGTGACACTGAAAAGATAAAAGAGATACAGATATATTTGAATTATCTATCTGATTACTACTCATAAAAGTTGATACATTGGTGAAATTTTGAAGGACTGATATTACTAGAAGAAATAATCTCACAGCCATCTTCCTGATCCTCTGGACCTTATGATCTTTCCACCTCCACTTCCACAATGTTCCTGGTGCCATAGAGTAGGACTGTTTTGTAAAAATACCCACTGGGACTGGACTCAACAGCTCTGCATTTTGATTTGTTGTGGTTTTTCTGTAGTGGTCTCCATGTGTTTCAAAGAAAAGTTTCCTTGATTAGGGGTGAATACAAGAACAAGCTATATTTAGAAATGTGTGTGTGTGTGTATGTGTACATAAATAACTAATAATGAAAAAGAGGCATTAATTTGAAGGACAGAGTGGATGTATATATATAGAAGTTCGGAGGGAGAAAAAGGAAGGAAGAAATGTAATTATATTATACTCTCAGAAATAAACTTTTAAAAGTTGAAATATTCATCTCAAACTTACTATTGTTCAGTAAGGAAAAACTGAACATAATAGGAAAGCCAAATTGAAATGGCTTCCTATTTCTTGTTTCCTACTAACTAAAGCATCAAATCAGGACTGGTACTGTATCCCAAGGGGCATGGAAGATATTACTACAACTTAGGTCACTAAGAAACTTTTACAGAGTATTTTATGTTCTACCTCTATCTAACATAGCCATGCCTGCCTATGAAGCATCTATAGGTCCTGGTGAATGACTAATTACATTTCAAAATAGACTTAATTGGGCTGGGTATGATGAAATTGTTAGGAAAAACTAATAAGTATGTCCTAATTTTTAAAAAAAATCTATATGTTAGGAGAAAAAAAATGTTAAGTTCTATATCTGACCAAAGACTTATATCTGGAATAATAGAGAAAAATATTAAGCATATTGGTAAGAAGAAAACCAGGAAGGAGTGAAATATTTGATTGGACACTTGAGAAAAGAAATATAAGACTTTGCAACAAGCTGGACAAAAAGTAGGATGAAAAGAAGCAAACAACCATTTTCTGGGATTGAGAGTGAGGCAGACATTAATTGCAAAGAGTATGAGTAAATATCTTCAGATTAATGGAAGCATGTCACTCTCCATTGTACCCATGGTCTCATGAGTGAATGTCTTTGTTGAAGAATCTGACCCCATCAATGCATTCACCATTTTCAAGGTCCTTATTTGGATTGTTGTAAAAACTTAATGGTAGGATATATTTAAAAGAAGTGGATCCACTTTAGGCACCCACCTTAGTAATCATATCTTGTCTTCATCCTATTTTTTTTCTCCCCTAACCACCTATCAGCCATGTGCTAAGCTGAATTGCTTTACTGTGTGACAGGCCCATAACAGCGCAGTCAGCCGAGCCTGAACTGAAACTTAATGATGAAGCCAGTTAAGCTTTCCTCCTTTAAGTTTCTGCCCAGGTGTTTTGCCACAATAATAGTAAGGTGACTAATACACACACTCTCTAATGAGTTTTCTCACATTGAGGATAGTCTGAAGTGTGCAATGCCACAGACAGAAGTCTCACATTCCTCTGCTTATAGTCTATTTAGCTTCAATGTGAATCTTTAAAGAAAAATATGTTTCTACTATTCTAGAGTCCTGTTGAGTGACGAGAATTAGGGTTAAAAGAAAAATGTCATTCTGCACAGAATTGTTTTGTGTTTCTAAATCTTTAGTTGCAAAAGAGCACTTATTAACATAAATTACCACATGCAAACACACATACTGAAAAAATGTAAGCAATTTTGTTGCACCTGAGACTAATAGCATTAAACAAAATGCTATTCACTACATTAAACAAATAGTTTAGTTTTTACTGACATAGAAGAAAAGAAGAGCCATGAAGAAAATATTTACATTTGTGTTGAAAGGTATTTGCTCAGACTGAAAGAAAATACTTAGTTCTAAAAAGCAATATAGATTTTTGGAATTTCATGGAAGAGTTTAAACCGAAAACCTGTAAATTCAAGGCAAAGAATTAAGTCTATACATTAAATTGTTAAGAATTCTGTGACTCTATAAAGCCTCACCAGAGAAAAGGTGGTCACTGATTAAACTCAAGTAAAGACGGAAGGCTGGTTCACTTACTTGTACCAATCATTTCAACTGTGCTTTTTCTAAAATAATTTAAATTATTTAAATTTAAATATAATTTAATAATTTAAATTTAAATAACTTAAAATGATTTAAAAATACAATGAACTTGCACATCACAGGTGTTTCAAATATAAGCCTTCTTAAACAATAAAACTTCACAAAGTAGTGGCTAGAGGAGACATTCACAATTTTATCAAAGGAGATAAAATTAAATCCATGACATCTGTGCAGGGGAAGAGACTTCACAGTTTAGATTTAACTTCGAAGCTGTTCTCTTTTTGCCAAAATTGAAGAGTTATAAAAACCTTCCTATCACATAGCTTAGCTCAGCAGGAGACCAGTCCTTATCTCAGATGAGAAAAATAAAGCAGGAGGCCAGAAGCCAGAATTTTGTAAACATCATACTTTGGATCCAAGCAAGTCTACTTAGATAGATTCATATAAGCACATAAATACTGTAAAATTGTAAAAATGAATTCCGTTGATGCTGTGAATTCCCTGCCACTGATGTTAAGGACCTTGGTGAGAACATACAGAATGGAGGAACCTCAAGCATAAAGTAATAGCGGCAAAGAGGAAGAGATTTCACTGACTTGGAATAGACTAGTTTAGAAAGGCAACTTAATAGCAATAAAAATCTCACACCTCATAAGAATGCATCAACTAAGTATCTGAAAAGGCACTTTAAATGGCTATATAATGAATAAAAACTTTCTTTGTCCTTGTATTATAGGGAGGAAAACTATTAGACATATCTGACAAGTTATGCTAATAAATTTTACTTTATTGTATAGGGCTTCTATTAATTTTTGATATCTTGTATTTTATGGTGTAGATTCAGTTATTTTTATCTTTATTTTCATCTTTACCTTCTGTTTCCCTTAAAATTGTTAAATTAGAACCCTACAAACTATTATCAACAGTTGGTTCTGTAAAAGAATCCTATAAGTAGCATTTGATAACCTAGCTCCAATATGGGAAGAGAAATTTGAATCTTAGCAGTATTGTGGTAGTTCACATATACATTTTAAGCTATAAACAATTTGGATATAAACTGTATGTATAAAGATATCAAATCTTGCCTTAAACTCATTAATATTTTATAATTCAGTTAATTACCCACCATCTTTTATTATAAATATTTGTATATTGTACTTCTCCTCATAAAGAAGAACATTGTCTCTATAAACATGCATGACATACTACAGGGATCTGTTGGAGAAATTTATTTTTAGTTACATATAAAATAATTGTTTTGTGTACTGTTGGGTGAGGGGCTGCCTAGGTTTTGGCTTTTTCTATTGTCTGCTGGTGTTGGATTTATGTGGAGGATGTTTGATTGCTCATGATCTACATGTGCTATCAATAGAATACCTGAGGAGTTCTGGATCAATAAAAACATCTAAACTCAGATGTTAGGGGTTCCATTGTTGAGTATGGGCCTGTCATGATGGTGGTTCCCTCTGCAGAGGTCTGGAAGAGTTTACTGGTATGAAAATGTCTCCTTGTCTTTCTCGGTGAGCCGCATACAACTACAGGAATCTAAAATGTGCATGTGTGAATCCATAAGAAAACAAAAACTTAGAGCAAGAAAAAAATTGGTTCTCATTATATTTTGTGATTATTCATCATTTAATGGTAGACAAGTTACATACTATAGTTATGAATTTTGAATTTCAATTGAATCATGTGAAATGTAATAGAGAATTTTGGTATGAGCTGAATTATGTGCTTCCAAATTTCAAGTGCTGGAATCTTAAAACTTCATAACTCAAAGGGCAATGTTATTTGAAGAAAGATTATTTGCAAAGGCAATCTAGTTAAAACAAGTACATTAGAATATGACCTGATGCAATATGACTGGCTTCTTTGTAGAAGAAAAACCTGGATACAAGACACACTGAGAAACATGGTGAAGAGACAGAGGGGGGCTAGCAAGATTCAAGCCATGGAGAAAAACTGAGATAAGATCAAGAAAATAACCCCAAGGACACAATGATTTCAGACTTCACACCTGTAGAACTACAAACAAATAAACCACCTAATGCCTAATTCTTTGTCATAGAAATTCTTGAGGACTGAAAAGGAATGATTTTCATACAAAAATTTTTCTAACAATGTATTACTCAGCAAATTGCCTTACTTATCAGCAAACTTTTTATTTCTGAAAAGAGACAGACATTGGGGCTTGTAGGTCATGAAGTTTCTATTGAATATTCTTTTTTAATATATATTAAAAGAAAATAAATGAACATCGTCAGCTTGTGGGTTGCACACTGGCAGGATTTTGTGTAACAGACAATCCCACATCAGAGTAAGTTCATAGGATATTGATTGGTATATTCTAAAATGCCATTCAGATGGACAATGCAAGTAATATACATCAACTTCTATGGAAGGTTTTCTGCTGTTTTAATAAAATGTCATTTTTCGACAAATTCCCTTTTCTTTACCTTCTCCCCCAAAACACACGAAATATAATCAGCCTAGTATACTGTTTTCCTAACTTTTATAAACTATAATTTTTTTTCCAGTATTAGGCTCTCATTTTAAATGACATTACTGAGAAGCAGAACAATTCTAAACATGTTCACAGAGCATGTGAACTTAGCTGCTCATTTTCCTAACCCACAATGGCAAGGATTTAACAAATCGAGTGTAAACATTGCATCAGACATAGCCTTCGTCTAGTTACTCATATTGATTCTTCAATGCTGACAAAACATACTTTGGGTAAGAAATTGTGATTAATACAGCCTGTAAAAGATTTTACAGACCAGAGCAACAAAGCCACATCAAGAATATATAGTCCAATAAGCACAGGTTGGGTAGTTTGCTTGCTAATCACAAAATCAAAGTTGCTACTAAATGCCAGAATGTATGTGGTGGAGTTATAATTGCAGCCCGAGTGCTCAGTGCTGTTCTTAGGAAATCAGTTATTAGGTGGTGAAATGATAAACAGCTCTTTCTTCTGCTAAAGTGATTAACCTTTATAGATCCAACCCTAGACATTATAAATAAATAAATAAATAAATAAATAAATAACAAAAACCTGCCATCCTGCTCAATGCAGAACTGTTTCAAATTTAATTCTAACCCGGCTTCAATGGTGATGATGAAAACAGAGATTTATTGTTGGCATATGAGTAAACTATCACACAGTGTTTTCAGCCAGAAGATATTTCCTCCTTTATCTGTGAACATCTTGTCTTATTTCCTTCCAATTACATTTTTTTTCTTCCATTTGAAGCAAATGTGTCATTTCTATCATTCTCCTGCTGGTGGCCTTCTGGAGGATGATTGAATTACCTAATCTTTAGAAGAAACAAGCTGTTTTATGTCTTGATTGCCATGGATTTTGTGGATTCTGTTGCCCTGGGGTCTCTCTCAGGTTATTATAGATGCTAAGCTACTTCAGTGACTAATGTTCTCCTGAAAGAAATGAATGAATGAAAATTCTAGAAACATGCAGTTCTCCCAGGCACAGAATCACCCCCAGTGAGCATCTTCTGGCTTTTAATGAAAGATGAACATTGTGAGAAATAAATTCTGGGTGTTTTAAACTAATCAAGAAAATACCTTCATCATATCTATCTGCTGTCTGCCAAGCTGCAGATTTGTGATTCCGATTCTAAGTTTTCCCAGATTGGGTGTATATACACAAATTCCACGAGTGAGTCTTCTAGTCCTGAGTAACAAACTACCACAATTTAGTGATTTTAAACTAAACACCTCATTTCTGAAAATTATGAGTCTAGGTGCAGCTTTGCTGGATCATTAGTTTAGGATTTCCGCAGATTGAAATTCAGGTATGAGCCAGGGTGTTCACACTTGTGACAATCCTCTATAGCAGTAAGAAAACTTCTTCCTCTTGTGTTTCTGTGTACATGACAGAGGATTTCTACTCATCCTTACTTGTGGCCTGAGGACTGCACTTAGTTCCTAGGGGTATGGGGAAGGGTGCCCTGCAATCTCTTGTCATGTGGATATTTCCATCATGCAATAATTCAAGAATTTAAACTTATTACTTAAACTTCGTATGTTGTAAGCATTCTTTTGTGTATGGAGGACAAATGTGTGATTATCAAAATTCCATGGTTTCTACTTCATAGAGCTCACAGTTGAGCCCAAAATAAGAATTAAATGATTTCTTGTCTAACTGTCTCAGTAAACTCACCAGTGTCTCTGACAAAAACAACTATGTTCACAGATCTCCAATCAGTTCCTCTTATTCATTCCTGTACCACTCAGTTGATTCTTACCATGTGATCTTTCCAATATAATCCAATTGTGTAATTTCCTAGCTTGAATCACATCCCTCATATATATACATAAATTGTTTAATGAATGTTATGATTTAAAAGATCTACTTAGCTCCCTAACTTCTTTTTCAAGTAATTCCTTAATTCAAATGTTATTCTAGTCACAGAAAGAATCTCTGAGGTCATAGAAGGAACCATATTTTCTCTTGATGAGTTCACCTCTCTGGAGCTGCTCTGTCCTGCAGTCTGTGTTCCCATTGGTCCATTTCTACTTACATATCTTACCTAATCCTCCAGATGCCCTTTCCCACTCTGCATCTGACTCAATTTCGTCCTTCCAATTTTAGATTTTGACTAGTATCAGTTTATTATCTTTGCTTTTGATACTTAAAATTATCTTAAAAACTAAATACTCTTAGCATAAGTGAGGTATGCTATATAATATATTTGAGTAAAATGCTTTACTATTATATATATATATATATATATATATAATCATACATACTATATAGGAATATGTGTATTCATATATATATATATGAATATATATATTCATATCTTTATAATTTATTTGAGGTGAAAACAACAAAAACCTTTTATTCTACATATTTGAAAGGTCGAATAACTGATCACTACCTGGAGTCACAAAGGGTATATGACATATGAACATTTCTTACTCCTAACTGACTACAGTGTTCTTCTCTTAGCTCAATCTTTGTATATCCTTTGTTAACTGCCATTCTCTTGTATTTGTTACATATGTGCTGTGCAAACATCTTACTTTTTATTATAATAATAACTATCATTTTAATTGCGAATACCTATTTAGTTTTGTGTTTAATTCATTAGATTGTGAACAGGTTTTGAACAACACTGTCTATGGTGTTTTCATTAGTAGTTTTCACAGTGTAGGAAGAAGCAATGAATTTATTAACACTTTGAAGGGGTTAAAGCTGAAATAAAAGATGCACTGGAGGAGAAAGAAATTGTAGTAGACATAAATCAAGCCTATTGATGGCCCAGTGAGAAACTAGGTCTTTACATAATTTTGAGAAACTCTTATTTAGAGAAAAAATTGTGTTCCTGGCACATAGTACACATTTAGTAAATGTGTAACAGATAGAAAGTCAGGAAAGCACACTTAAAAAAAGTCTTTAAGTCAACATAAATAACATATGCCTTGTAATTGAGCCCCTGATGCCTTATTGGGAGATTTATACTGACAGATAGATTTGAAGTTTCAAGTCTAATATTGTGTTTGGGCCTCCAGAAAAGTTAGCATATCATGATAGGACTGCATGATTAGGTGAGTGCACACATCTCTAACCAAGAAGCAGAAAGAGAGGGAAAAGAGAAAAGGAGGGAGGGGGGAAAGAGTTCAGGAACTCTGAATTTCTTGATGGTATGTCCCCTGAAAACAAAAGAGGGTTCTTTTGTTCTTTTCTATTATTTAAAACAATTTTAAATTTAAATATATTTTGATCCTATTCATCCCATCCCCAAACCTGCCAGATCCTCTCCCCCTGCTACCCACCCAACTTTAAATTCTTTCTTTAAAAAATCAAAAACAAAAACAAAATAAACCAACACCCACCAACAATTTAGAAAACACCAATCTGTAACCAAAGAATTTGTAGAGTACACTATATGTTGATCAACTACCCCTGAACATGAAGCCTACCCTGAAGTGGTTGATATGCCTAGTGTCATTCCACAGAATAAAACGGGTTCTCCCTCTCACAGCAGATATAAAAATCAATTGAGTTGTTCACCTTTACGTTAGTGGCTAGATTTTCATTCATTCATTCATTCATTTTTAATAAAAACCAAAATAAGATACAACAAAAACTATCACACCAAAGTTGGACAAGAAAAAGAAACAGAAAGAAAAGAACCCAAGAGAAGGCATAAGAATCAGAGACACATCCACTTGAATGCTCAGGAATCCCATAAAAAAACACTAAACTGGAAGTCCAGTTTATATATTGAATATATTCAGAGGACCTGTTACAGACCTTTGTAGGTCATGTACCTGCTGTTTCAGCCTCAGTAAGTTCAAATGAGCTTTAATCGTGTAGATTTAGAGGGCCGTGTTTTCTTGGTATTTTCCATCTTCTATGTCTCTTACACTCTTTCTGCCTTCTAGTTTACAGAATCCCCTGAGGTCTAGGGGGGAAGGGGTTGGTGGAGACATCCATTTCAGACTGAGTGTCCCAAGGTCTCTCATTCTCTGTATAATATCTTCCTATGGGTTCCTTTATTTTTTCCTACTTGCTGCAGGAGGAAGCTTCTCCGATTATGGCCAAGCAAAGTACAGGTTTATAGGTATAGTAAAATAGAATTAGGAGTCGTTTTTTCACATGTTTTTCATTTTAGTTACCTTTTTCTCTGTTTTTATACAGTGTAATTTGACTTTACTCTAGATCCCTGGGCTATCTACTCTCCGACTCTTGGACATCCAAGCAGTGATGGGTGTGGGTTCCATCTTGTGGAATGATCCTTAAGTAAAATCTGATATTGGTTGGTTACTCCCACAAGCTTTGTGCCACTATTGTCCTAGCATATGTTGTAGGCAGTACACCATTGTAAGTCAAAGGGTTTGTGGCAAGGTTGATTTTTTTTTTCTCTTTTGGTAGCATGCAGAGTACCTTCCTGTACCAATGGAAATTAAAGTTAAGTATCTCTTCTGCCTCTTTGGCAAATAAGCCTTTATGTATAATCTCTAGGATACATATCTCCAAACCATAGCAAAGAAGATTAAAAGACAAATAAGGTTTACACCAAACCAAAAAAAAAAAAAAAAAAGAAAAGAAAAGAAACACTCAATTTTTAAACCACTACCATGATATGAGTAGAAATTTTATTGTTTTTCATAAAATTGTCAGGTGAGAAGACACTTCCTGGACAGGTGAGAAATTCAGACCCAGAAGCTTTTAGGTAATTTGTTCATAATCACAACGTTAGCATAATACAATGGAGGGAGGATCTCTCTCTCCCTCTCCTCCTTCCCTCTTTCCCTCCTTTGCTCCTTTTCTCCCTCCTTCCCCTGTATTTGTGTGTTCGTTTCTTTCCTTTTATTTCGGTACAACAACAAAGTGAAACACAATTATTTGTTTATTATGGATATCAGTCCTTCACTCTAACATTGGGCCTCCCTTTAAATTCCCAAGTATTTGGGAATTTAAACTGTAAGTACACTGTAAGTGTACATGTAATTGTACTGTAAGTACAATGTAATTCTAAGCACTGGCTGTGTGCCCGTTTTGTATGTGCCTGTTTTGTATGTTCTTACACGGACAACATCACCTAGTCCTCGTTGTCCACTATGACAAAGGAAGGACTGATATTACACTCCCCTTCCTCCTAAAGCAGCATTAGAGTAGAGATAAGGCGGCTTTAGTTCTGATTTTACAGTTACAATTTATTTCATTGATAGATACATGCCCTTTTCCTACAGAACAGCTCACTGAGCTCTCAACACCCAAATGTCTTTTCTAGTCCAAAATACCAAAGGCTTTAAACAGTCTTCCTAAAAACCACATGGTCAGGTCTGTCAAAGTAATACTCTACTATCCCGGTACCAATGTCTGTCTTAGGGTTTCTATTGCTGTGATGAAACACCATAGCAAAACAACTCGAGGAGGAAAGGGTTGTTTGGCTTACTCTTCCACATCACTCTTCCTTATCTAAGGAAGTGAGGACATGAACTCAAACAGGGAAAGAACCTGGAGGCAAGAGCTGATACAGAGACCATGGAGGAGTGCTGCTTACTGCTTGCTCATCATGTCTTGTTCAGCCTTCTTTCTTAAAGAACTCAGTACCACCAGCCCAGAGTATATTACCCACAGTGGACTGGGCCCTCTCACATCAATGACTAATTAAGAAAATGCCATGCAGGCTTGTCTATAGACTGACCTTATGGAAGAATTTTCTCAGTTGAGGCTTCCTCTTATCTAATGGCTCCAGCTTGTGTCAAGTTGACATAAAACTAATCAGCACACCCTTGAAATGTCATTTTTCTGCTCTTGATATTAATAGACACCTTATACTTTTTACCAGAATAACTCTCACCATTTCATTTCATGTAGTTCAAAGAATAAAAATTAACTTGCATCATATTATTATTTTATAGATTACACATGATTTTTAATAAATGAGGAGGCTTACTTACAATAATAGACAAGCTTTCAGCCTCCATTATCTTTAGAATTACAGAAGGCAAACAAGCCCCTTAGGTTGTACTATTACATTGCAATGCTAATTTGCTTATAATAATGGTAATAAACTCTCAAAAATATGAAGTGCATAGAGTCATGTTTCATTGGATCAGTTATGCTGTCTGAGCATTGATAACTCAATTCATAGTTAATTGTGCACTTCAGCTTTTATTTTTGTCTACTTTGAAAACCATACATGTGTTCATAATCTTATAAGTAATCAAAAGGTATTTTGGGTATTTTGCATAACAGCTATCATTTATACCCAATATGTACTCATGAATATATATAAAACTGTGTGACACTGGACAGAGGTCTATGTGTAAGAGCAGTGATTTGTATGCACTTGTACTTTAAACTATCTGATAACAATATTTCTTTAAGAAATGAAGTAAAAGACGAATGATTAGTTCATATTTAAAGAACTAAATTTTACAATAAAATGTAAGTGCCTTTTGGAAAGCTATAATTTTGTTCATATTCCTAAATGACACTATTCAAAATGTGTTATTGTGTAGCTATTTCCTCAAAACTGAACATTCCTTTCTTGATGGAAGAGGGAGTTGAATAAGACAAGGAACTTAAAAAAAAATTAGGTTCTGGGAACTCAGAAAGTTGTACATCGCATAAGACCTCCTCCTGAGCACAAAACCTATGGAATGCATCCACTGCTGCTAATTCCTGACTCTACCCACAATGTTCCATCTAAAGTTGAGAAAGCCCATAACTGAGTTCTATGGGGCCATAACTGAACTAGTATTTGCTGCAACCCCATTAAAATCTATATTCATCTATAAGATCTATAGATTAACTTCTTCCCATACCATATCCTTGAGACTGAAGCTTCCAGAGCAAGAGCACTGAACATACTCATATTTCTCCACAGAGCCATGGGGAAGAGTTCATCCACATTATTTTAGCTTTAGGGCTATAATTAGTAATCTCATCTTCACCAGAGCACTTCTTGTTTGAAATGGAATGTGCACAATGAGACCCCAAAATCCAGGAATTCAGATGCCATTTTTAAAGCTTTAGCAACCTATGGGACTTAATGAAGGGCACCCCACAATCCTACAAAACAAGAAATATGGTTATTATATGTTACCTGCAAATGCTTCAGAAAGCTTTCAAAACATCTCTTCCAAAGCAAATGGAAGTCTTTCTGTAGATAATCTTGCCAAATATCCTGCTACTATCTGTCATTTTTTTTTTTTGGCTTTGGACAATATATTACCTGTATTTCACAACTCAGCAAAACCTGTTACTACTGCTATAAACCCAAACATCAACCACAACCACTTTCTAAGATCTAGAGAATTCACAAATTTTTACAATCCAGAGTTCCAATACAATCATAGATGCTACTGATATCAGAGATAAAGAAATCACACAGAGACAATGTTTACCACTCCAATTAACCAGAAAACACCAGATGAATTTCAATATCTCTAAGAAATTCAGAGATATGCAAGTGAATAGCAATTAACACTAAAAAATGATAAGAGTGGTTGAGGATATGACTCAGTGTGGATAAAGTGCTCGAAGCACCAATATAACATTGTGGTTCCAATTTCCATGGACCATGTAAAGCCAAGAACGGTAGCATCTGTAATCTCAGTGCTACTATTGTGGGATGGGAACCAGAGACAGGAGAAACTCAGAAATTTAGAGACCACCTAGCCTGACATCTACAGTTGCTAAAACTGAAAAAGATACTGAGCTTCAAAAAGGCCTAAAACCCAAGACTGTCCTTTAACCTCAATATATGTGCAGTGGCATACATGTATCTAGCAATCATAAAAATATGCACACACACACACACACACACACACACACACACATACGTGTATTCATAACCATGTATCATATCTCTGTACCAAAACTGGGAAAAAATGATTCAGAGCATAATGTGAAATTCAGAAAAGAGATTAAAAAAATACTAATAAGTAAAATTTAAAAATAAAAGCGACAAGCCATGAAATGGAAAGTATAACGGTGTGTGACTGCAAAAGACTACACCAGGAGGAAAAAGGAATTTTGGAGTTCAAAAAAAGACTCATAGGCCAACGTTAAGACAAAACTATCATTATGTGAATTCAAGAATTGGAAAAATAAAAAAAAAAAAAGGTGAAAGACATTGAAAACTCATTTTAGGAAATGATAGCCAAAAAAATCTTGCAGACTCTTCCAGAGAAATTGAGATGTAGTACTAAATACGTTTCTTAATATCATGATGAAATGCCCGACAAAAACAAATTAAGAAGGAAAGGATTTATTTTGGTTCAGACTTTGAGGTCTATCCTGGAGAAGCAAATGCAGTGCTGCCACTTCTCACCAGGGTGATAGAAATGTGACTCCATTTCTCACATTGCATGTACAATCAGAAGTCAGAGATACATATGCTACTGAACCCTCTCTCTTTTCACCTGGACATTATATACAAGGCATGCGACAATAAATCAGAATAGAGAAGCAGACCTCATTAAACTGCAAATTTTCAAAACACAGCAAAAAAAGCACCTAGCAGAATCAAAAGGCAACTTGTGGAATGGAAGAAAATCTTTACAAACCACAGTCAGATAAAGGATTAGTACTCAAAATATCCAAAGAGCTAATATACCTTAATATTTAAAATAATTAACCCTTGTAAAGAACTTGGGCAGACGTATGTGCAAAGATGGGAAGTTATGAGCAAGCTGTTTAATGTTACTAATAATTACGGACAGGTAGAAATCCCATGAAGTACCACCCCCTTCTGAGGAACAAATGGCCATTAATGGGGGCTGAGATAAAATGTTGCTTTATTCACTGCTGTAGCTACTGATAAGGTGTCCTTGCTCCAGGATATAACCTCTTCTTCATTATCAGGCAAGAACGTCTAAGTAAACTCAGTAAGTCACACACAAAGAAGAGACGAAAGAGGGGGATCATTGAGAAGAAGAAAGTATTTCAGCAAGAGTGGGAGTACGAAGGAGAGAGGGAAATTGAGGAGAGATGAGAATTATTAAAATGTATTCTATATACATGTGAAACTTTCAAGGAATTAAAGAACCAAAAAATGAACACATCAGAAGGATGTGGAAGTTTACTACAAAAATGCCGAGCAAACTACAGATTACAATCACAGAAGAATGAAATTAGACCATATCTCACTTCACATGAGAAAATCAAGTCAAAGGGGGCTAGAAATGTGTCAGACTAGAAATATATTTTAAATTATTAGGGGAAAAGGCCATCTTTCTGACACTAATCTGGCCCATGATTTTTCAGAGGAGGTGATATTGGACAGAAGGCTGTATAGCAAAAGCAAATACATTTTTTAAAGTGACGGAACAGCTTATATGGGGATGAAGATAATGGAACCTAGCTTGTGAACTAAGGCAAAAAGGCAATATAAATAGGCAGAGATAAATGTCATTTCTGTTACCATTTTAAAGTACATTTCCACAGGAAACTTCTTGAGAGAGATTACTTCTGTTTCACGTTAATGGCTATGTTCTGGACTCTGCTGTTATTTAGCTGGCTTCTTAACTAGAGATTTAATGTTTCTAATAAAATCTTCCAGGCATCTTCCAAAATCTTGATGCAACAGTTTCTGCTCTTAAAGCCCCATCATTTAACTTCACAGGAGGGCTGCTTGATCCAGCTTTGTTTGCTCTTAGAAATTGCCTTTCACTCTGCTCTAAGATGGCCAAGCGTTTCACCCAGAACAGTCACCTGAGTTTATCTGCTGTATATGTTTTCCAAAACACTTTTCCACAAAGTGTCCTTTCCACTTTCTATCTATATATTTTAATGACAGACAGCTTAATGTTAGAATTAGAGAACATGTGAAATATGAAGAGAGGTCTCTTATACCTCTTTTAGCACTCCATATGATCAGCATATTGCATTGATCTACATACGTTACAATCAGTGGGCCAATATTTGTGTCTGATTGAAGTCAATAACTTTTCCTTACGGCTTACTCTGTGTTGTACAATCTGTGGGTTGCTAGTTCTTTATAAACGTGCAATTATACCTCACTGTGTCATTTATATATAATTTTCCTGTGACATGACATTGAGTAACTTTGATAATATGGATTGTCACATATATGTTCAGTGAGTTATTTGTCAAATCTTTTGAAAGAAATACACATTCTCCCTTTTCATAAGAAGTCTATGAAATTAATTATATAGTGATATAACCAAAACAGTAGGCTTTGTAATGGATCCTGAACCATATCTCATCACTCTTTGATTATGGAATCCTTGATTGACATGACTGAAGGAACAGTTCTGGCCTGATTGAATTCTCTCCTCTCTCTCTCTCTCTCTCTCTCTCTCTCTCTCTCCTCTCTCTCTCTCTCTCTCTCTCATACTGAAAATAGATTGTTTTCTCAAACAATACATACTGGACACAGTTTTCCTTCCCTTCCCTCCTCCCAGCCTCCCCTTGCCACACATACACACATATAACCCTCCTGTTTCCTCCAGATCCACTCCCCCACTATTTCCCTAAAAAAAAAAAAAAAAAAAAAAACAGGTCTTTAAGAAATGGCAGCCAAACATGACACAACAAGGTACAATAAGCCAAGTTATAGACCCTCATATTGAGACTGGATGAGGCAACCCAGTAAAAAGAAAATGGTCCAAAAATCAGGCAAAGGAGTCAGAGACACCCCCACTCCCACTGTTGCACACAAACAGTAAGCTAATTGCCCTGACATATAAGCAGAGGACCTGGTGCAGACCCATGCAGGATGAGCAATTGCCTCTTTAGTCTGTCTGAGCCCATTTGAGCCCTGCTATGTTGATTCAGTAGGCCATGTTCTCCTAGTCTCCATGATGCCCTCCTACTCCGACTGTCTTTTTCCCCTCACTCAGAGGGTTATGTCCCAACACTTTTGAAAAGAAATCCACATTCCTTTTAAAATCCAGTTATCTTCTAAAAGAGAAATGTATTTTGTGAAGGCTTTTCTCCCAGATCTTGTTATTTTCATTTGTGTAAAGTAATTTTCTTGGTGAATCTGTTAATTTTTGCAAAGGCCAACATATCAACATTTGCTTTCTGACCACTTAATGTTGCATTGAGAAAAATCCTCATTTTACCAAAAATCACCCACATTTTTTAATGCGTTATGTTCCACTATTTCCTGGTTCTACATTTAATATTTGGATTTCTAAACCATGGGAGTTGGTTCTTGTAAGATTTGTAAGGTCTTTACTGATGTTTTTCACACTACATCTAGAAGTCCTCTTCTAGGAGCATGCACAAGTTTAGAAAACTACCTCTGTAGCATAGCATTGTCTTTGTTTCTCTGTCAAGATATATTAATATTTCAGGTCTATTTATGGATTCTGTGCTTTGCTTTGTTGATCTGTTTGATTATCCCACAATCAGTTTGAGTTTTGTTCTCCCTTAGAGTTGTGGTGAGGAAGTCGAGTTGTTTGTCTATCCATATGAACTTTGAAATGAGTTTGCCAATATAAACAACATAATTTTCTGGGTCTTTGATTGGGATTGCTAGCTACATAGCTGAAGTTGGAAGGAGCTGGTATATTGGCAATAACGATGCATGTTTCAACACTGAATGATTTCAGATATCAGCTTAAATCTTCTCTACTTGTAAGCACTAAACAGAAGTACGATGGACCACAAGATCTAATATTATAGTCACAATGGACTTACACTTTAAATTCGTCATTTTAATTAGCTTGAACTGTATCATTTGTCTTTAAACCTCTATCTCCTTATCTAAAAAATTAAATATCTGATAGAAAATATTAAATAGTGTATTTGTTTTATTGATTTTTATACTCTTTTACTCTTCACTACACTCAGAACTTTTATTGGCTCTTTTTCTTTCCTCAAAGAAATGTGACAGGAAAAAGAAAAAGAAATATGCCAATTTTTAGATTATATTTCCTTTATTACAATGCACAACACAAAATCTGGAAGGAAAATTTGGAACATTAGCATACTGCTGAGCCATCAACATTAAGGAAAAAAAAATCTATCTCTCAAGTTGGCAGAGTGAACTAGATTTAGTGGTATAGGTAAGGTTGAAAATGAGGAAGGGCAAGAAGTGGAGGGGTGTGTGGTAAGAAGTGATTTTCCTAGCTGGTACATATTAACTAAAATATGGTGCAAGAATCAGAATCACCCAGTGTAATCCTGAACAGGATTTGGATCTTAAGACAAAAAGTGACTAACAGAGAGAATAAATCCATGGCACTGACAACGTGTCAGAGATTCAGTTGCAGAGGTGGGCATAGCAACTCCTTAAAAATTTTTCTCTCTGCTCAAATCTTATCTGTACTGTGTGTGACTTTTGTTGTTGTTGTTCTCTGATAGTAATTACTATGTAGTTATTGTGTAGAAATTTCTTCCAAAGTTCCTTAAGACCCAGGAAGTATGAAATGGAAGTTTGTTAAGATCGAGAAAGGAAACATCTCAGAAGCTCAGGGACTCCCTGAAATTGACCAGATGCATAAGGCTTCTCTCCCCGCCTCCCCCCCAAGGTTATATAGGCATGAAAGGCTTAACCCTAACCTATTGATTGGCTTGTAAGTCACATAGGAGGCCCAGGGTTCATATTTTGTTGAGTCATCACCCTTTCTGGGATAGGTTTTCAGTGATGCAGCTGACTTGGAGTTATTCTTTCTCCTGTAAGTAATTTAAAAAACAAAACAAAACTGTTTTCACCAAGATTGACTTTAGTGACTTTAGTGGCATCCTTACTTTGATCTGTTGCCTATGCTCTCTCTGGAGTAAGTAGATGGCTGTCTTGTAGCTCCCAAAAAAATACTGTCACTCACATCATTCTATTTATTATCTGATCATTCTTGTTTCTTAAAAAAAAAAATCTTCATGCTCATTATGTATCCTGAAATAAGATATCACTAATAAAGATATCTTACTTTTATAGGAACTATTACCTAAAATGGGGATTCAGGACATAGATTTGTACAAAAAGAAAAAAAATGAAGAAAAGGATAGATCATATGGGAAAATGAAACATGATCAGTAATTAGAATCATTTGCTTGCATTGAAAAACTACTAGCTAAATTATTATCTAGGTATAAAATAAGATAAGGGCCTATGCTAATATAATTATATAATATTAAAAGAACACATTATTGATTGAGTTGTATAACTCAAGGAAATATTTCTAAGGCCCGTATGTGAAATGCCTCTTCATGGGAACATTTTTGGTTGAAATTACAGTGACTAAACATGCTAAGAATTAAGAGGAAGTCATTATAGAGAAAAGCTGGCCGCTAGTATAATTTGACTGATATTGTATTAGGATAGAGATACATGCAGATACAATGCCGTGATATAATAACAGTAGAGACGATGTCTCTGCTCTAAATGAACACTTAAGGCTATTGGCAAATCAAAACAAAAAAGTGACAGGAAACAAGCACAAAAAACCCTGCTGGTTTCAGCAGATTTCCTGCCAGCATTTTTGTTTTGAAATTTTGGCCTCTATAACTGTGATATGCTAAATTTCTGTTGTTTTTTAAGCTGATTTGCCTTAGTGATACTTTGTTATGGTATCTATGTATATATATGACTGAGAAACACATGAACTGTGGAGCATTGTGATATTTCTTAATGCCATTTGGCAGCTTATACACAGTACCAAGCCAAATTTCTATGTTTTCAGCTCAACTAATAGACTTCAATCTAGGGACTTTCTACAATGGTGTTAAAACACCCATTTTCACCTGTGGTTACAGACATGTTCCTGAAAATCAAACGCAAAGATTAATCCTTCATGTTGCTGATTGACAATGGCAGTTGAATTTGCAATTCCACTCTGTCATTTTATAGAAGACATTAGTCTGGAAAAACTCATATTCTGACAGTAAAATCTGTATAAAAAAAACTAAGTCTCATAGAGTGCTCAAATATTTATGAACAGCTCAAGTAGTCTTTTATATGAAAACAGTATTACTCCCCCTACTAAAAATCTTATCATAAAAGGATATCACTTAATTCTCCACCGTCCAAAATATCTCTCATTAATTACAGGACTAAACCTAAAATTTGATTCTATCATCACTGTGCATATAACAGCTAGTTAGATAGATTATGAGTTAAAAAATATCAAACTGAAGTATTTTAGAAATAATTCTGTTATACTAGAAATCATTTTAAACTGAACAATACTTAAAAATCATTTAGTTTGATGTTTTCTATCATAACTTTATCAAAAGATTTCAATCACATGTTGCTATATTCTCAAATGAGAGTCTTGTATATGGAAAGAAGTGGCACAAGATTTTTACATCCTATGAGTAAGGATTGTCATGACAGAAATATCAAATAAAAGGTCCCTAGAATTCCATTCCAACAACAACAACAATAAAAATCAGATGGTATATTCACAATCTTAGGAAAATGACAGAGATAGATAGTACCACTGAGACTTAAAAGATGAATATATTTTGACTGTTTCCAAATTAGCTTAATGAGTATTTGAAGAGCACATCTTCTCAAGCTTAATCAGGGAGTGATTCCAAATTATAATTATCTTCCAGATGTGGTTCCATTACCAAATTATTTTGGTTCAGCTTATAAATCCTCAATAATGCTTTTCTATGACATATAAATATAAAATAGAATCAAATCATACAAAATATATATGTTTTTGGTCTTGGACATTTCAGGGCACCCACTAGAAAGTGAAGGGCAAGTTGATTATTCTCTATAATTGGGAAAAATGATTGCTTTTGTGAGCAGCACACATTTTTCAGAACCAGGGATGGCTTCTTAGCATCCAGTGGGGTCCTTCTCATCATTCTCCTTAGACTGAACCCTCCAAGTATTCCTTAACTTTCTTCTCCACTTTACAGAATTTCATCATTAAATGACCAAATTTTGAATATTTAAGTTATTATTTATATGTTGACTTTACTACATAGTGATCCTTTTAACATTTATTTAAGTATGAGGTATAAAATTCTATTGAGTGCATTGTTTCTCACTTGGTAAGTTTTTTTTAAACATAGTATTTTAAGAACAATTTTATATTTCCCTCTATCATGTTCAAAATGCATGCTTAATGTAGAATAGCTCTGTGTGAAACCTAAGGTCTACATTCCAGGGGCTACATTCAGAGGCCTGTGTCATCTGGTTGGAATGTAGACATATCTTGAATCCAGTATTCGGAAAGCAGTGGTAGCAACCACCTTTTTAATCCAGTACTCAGAAAGCAGTGGTAGCAAACATATTTTAATCCCAGTATTTAGAACACAGTGGTGGGCCACACCTTTAATCCCTAGAAAAAAAACGGAAGAAACAGACATAGGAAGCAGAACTCAGAAGGAGTCAGTGTCACACAGGAAGTAACATATGAGATGAGTCAGAGTGAATGGAAGACAAATTGACTAATCAGAGGAAGAGTTAGCAGAGTAAGGACATACCCAACTCTCATGAGAAAAGGCAGATTCTCAGCTCAGTTAGGAGTGTTACATAGGAGCAAAGAGAATAGTCAGTCAGTTGAAGCAGGAATAATCAGTTGAGAGGCAGGCTGAACAGCCAGCTGAGATGCAGGCTGAAGAGTCAGTGGAGGAGCAGTTAACAGAGTTAAGTTGTTACAACTTCTGTAAGGAGTTACAGAAGCTGAAATGGAGAGAGTTACAGAGCAGGCAGTTGATACAGTATGGAACAGAGAGAGCTCAGGTACAGACACAAAGATGTAGCAGAGCTTGGCAAAAGAAGGCCAGAACGGAGAGTGGGATGAACCAGAAAAATCAGAGTTCTGAAGGACCTATCAAATTGGCTCAGTCAGTAGGAGGTCTCAGGAGGCTAAGGCTGAAGCCTTCTACTTCCAGACTAGCAGGTTAAATGTTCTAGATAGTAGGAAGGCTGAAGCCTTCCAGTTCAAGGATTAAGACTAGATTGTAAAGAGGCCAAAATGCTCCAGGGCTCCAGGGCTCCAGGGCTCCAGGGCTCCAGGTAAGAACCAGTGCTTTAATTAGACAAAAGAATAAACACCTTTGCTCAGGAACCAATCTCTACATCTGAGTGGGTCTATATCAACATCTACAGCTTAATATTATGGTCACAATTTACTGAGTATAGTTTCACAGAGTAAACTTAGAATCCATGAAAGATAAAATAAGAGAAAATATTGAGAAATGCAAATCTAATCTTCTTTGAGTTCCTCATGAAAATGGTGTGCTGCTAATACAGTTATTGATAATCACTATTTTCTTCAAGCAAGTATAATTAAAACTTTTATTTCAATTCTCCTTTCTACGAAGAGCTCTACACTATGCCGCTGCAATAATATACATATGTATTAGGAACAACTAAACTATATTGAAGGCAATCATTTCCCTTTGATAAATATCTTCTCCAATCTACTTCCCAAGCATTTTGTGTTTATTTTCTTCATACAATTAGCATTATACTAGCATGGACCAAATACTTTAATTATCTTTACATTATATACTTTTCAGCTCCTGGTTCCTTTGCTGTCTTTATTTCTTAATCTTTAAGCATAAATCAGCATGGATAGATTCTGTTAGGACTAAAATGAAGTTTGTTTGTAATTAGTAAGCTTCTCTCAAGTGTTCTTTCCTTTTTTGTTCTTAAATATGAGGTAGGAGCTGTTTACAGTGACTCATGCTTATAATACCAGCACTCTGGAGACTGAGGCAGGACAAAACCACAATTTCAAGTCCACCCTGACTGGTTCAGACATAATAAACTTCAGGGCAGTTTGGGTTACAAAGTGAGATCCTATCTCAAAATATCAATGAATAAAAGAATGATTGGGGAGACAAATGTTAATGCAATTTCTTTATCCATATACTGTGGAAATCCTAAGTTTCTTCTCTGAACCTAGAGTTATATTAGTACACATTAAAAAAAGATATACATTATCCAATACCAAATGGTCAGCCCTGAGGTTATATATGTACAGGTAACATATAGATAGAGCATGTTTATTTATGTATTTAGGAGTGTGTGTATGTGTGCATGTGCAGTTGTGTGTATGTGTCTGTGAAACAATAATTAAAGAAAAAGAGGCCTTGATTTTGAGAGAGAGAGAGAGAGAGAGAGAGAGAGAGAGAGAAAGAGAAAGAGAATAAGAGAGGATGTGGAAAAGCAGTTGGGGAGGAAACAGAAATAAGAAATAAAATATTATAAAATAGACATAAAGTATAATAGTGAAATTCAGTTTCTCAATTCCCTAACAATTGTTTTCTACACAGATACAGGTAGTGCAAAAAACAAATAAATAAATAAATAAAAACCTGTGCTCAAAATGTACTAAAACTATGCCTTTAATCCCCACACTTGGAAGGCAGGTGGATATTTGGGAGTTTGAGACCAGTCTACATAGTGAGCTCCACACCAGCCAGGGCTCTATGTTTTCTTCCTACTCATATTATTTTTATCTGTTGATTGAATTTAAACTGGAAAAAGAAGTCATCTGGCAAATTTGGGCTACATAGTTCTAAGTGTAAAATTCATCAGAACAAAGCCTTGATATTATTTTGTTGTTAGTGATGATTTTTCAGTCTAGTTTCATTTTATTCCATCTGTTTGGTTTTCTCCTTCCTCTGATTCATTGTGTAGCAGTGAAGAACCTTGAAACTTCTTACATTCCTGCTCTCACCTCCCCAGTACTGAGAGCCAGTGATTTTATAAATCAGATCATTAGTATTACAACTATACAGAGAATGCCCCCCCCCCACCGTGAGTAGTATCTTTAGAAAATTTAATCATTGTGTCTTTAAATTTTTAAGAAATGTTTAATAGTTTAAATAAACAGTACATACTCAGTTGGGAAAAAATGATGTGACTGACTATACTTAGGATCCCATAGGATAAAATAATCAGTTAACTTCACATTTCCATTTGCACCTCAGATCTCTTTTCTTCCCTCTGCCATCCTACTCTGTGCCCCAAAGAAGCTGGCCTATTGCATTGCAATATCAAAACTTTTGTACTTCCTGTGTCCAGCAAAGTATTCCTCAATACAAGAGGACACTGGATTTACAAGAAATTGTATGATCTGGTCTTAATTTCCCTGTTTAGTTTCATTTGAAGCAATGTCAAGAATGAAGCACTTGACAAAGTCATTGATGTACTCAAAGTCCCTGACTCTACACAACTGCTTCTGGATACCTCTACCTAAAAAAAGGTAATACTGGAACAAACTTGGTAACTTCTATTCTGTGCAATCAGATTTTCTATGGTTCCAGAAATTGGTTTTTATTTGTATAAAAATAAAGCATCTTCTAAATTATCCTAATTTCGGTGTGTCCTCTACTTCCTGTTGCCTATTTTAACTAATACCAGGAATGTGTTAGGAAGGATACTCATGGTTAGTCTATAGGATTTGGTTGCTCATACAATCCCTGAGATCACATATAATCTCTATACTAGAGGAAAATGAAATACAAGTAACTTTGGAAATGGAAGATGGGTAGAGACCATCTCTGATGTCTTAACTCTAACCAGCTGTGTGTCCCACTTTCCTCCAAGAATGGAGGGAGCAAATTAGAGTTAAGTGCAAACAGGAAGTACTTTACTGTCAATTCAGGTAACAAAACTTAATACATATTGTCAAAAGGGATATAAATGAAACAATTTTAACTCTAACAGCAGATGATGGCTAAGAGCCATTACTGCTCGAAACCATGTTACAAGGTATCAAGATGCCAATTAAGAGTTGTTCCTTGCAGAGCAAGTATCTATGTCTAAGAAGTGTGACAGCTCTCACTGACTTCCAGAGCAGCTGCTTTCTGAAATGATTGGTGGTGTCAATGTCTGGAGGATGAAAACTACAGATGAATGAGTTCCTAGATCAGCCTCAGACATAAGTCATGGAATCTGAATCCAGAAAAATTCCTTCAGGGCTTGGAATCCTCAGGCAAAGAAGAACCTGTCCCCTCTCCAGCAAGTGAATCCATTCCCCCAGGTCAGCTGAGTCTGGCAGTAAGAGGTTGATCTTGAAGCTTGAGGTTCCCCTGTGTCTTCCTCTACCCAAGGGTGGGGAAGAAGTTTATCTTCAAGTTGTAGTTGCATCTGGCACACTTGAGTTCATACAATGATAAAAAATTAATTTCAAATCTATCTCTTATTTTTCTTTCCAGGCATGTAAGGGTACTATACTCTTACAGTACTCCAGCATACTGTTAGACCATAAGATACAAGTCTAGAAAGAGATAGCCTTATCCATGAAACAGGTAAATACCAGAACAGAGGAATCAGTGTCAAATTCAAACAAATGTAACTGAGAAGCCCTGAAATGTCTTCAAACATAAATATGAATGAGATGTGTTCATCTCATTCAAGGATGCTTGAACAACAGAAAATCAGAATAATTCATTTCTATAAAGACATTTTTCCAGAAACATCTGATGTTAGAGAGGGGTGATCCATAGCTCTTGTAATATCCCTTTATGGCTAATGAGTTTTACATTAAAACAGCTTACATGAGCTTTTTACCTTTAGATGTACCCCTCTGAGAAGTCTAGGTCCTATGATCATAACATGCACTTTTAGGATTATAGTGCCTTACTATCTTCCTCTCCAAATCCCTATGTTCTGGGGAGTTGATTTCTGTTGCTTATTTTAGCTTGATTATCAAATGAGTTTTAAATTCCTCACAAATATAAATTTGTGGGAGTCTGGGGACCAAGGGTGACAGTTGGTTTTCAGTGTATTAGACCATAGATATAATTTAAGATTCATTAGTTTCTAATTAATTGGCATGGATGCACTCAGAATTGTTTCAGAATTTGTGTGTAGGCTTGAGTACCCAATGCATGGAATTAATATTCTGCTAGGTTGACAAATCCAAGTCTTCCTTCAATAGAGAGTTATAGTTAATGAAATTGGAAAAACTCCCATATAATTCAAAGGAAGATGTTATCCCTCTTACAGAATTACTCTTGTAATGGAGTATGTGAATCTTCTCGATTACCTACTCTCATCTCTCTGGTGTATCTGGAAAGGCATACCCTAATATGATGACTCCCTCCACAAAGGCACACTATAAATAACAATTCTCCCTACAGTTCTTTCTACATACTCTTTCTACATTACCTTCTGGTAATGAAGAGGAAAACAACAATAATAACAACAATATAAACAAACAGTAAAGCAAGGAATAGATATGAAACTTCTGTTCAGGTACAGCCTGATGTCTTTGTGTCCTACAACAAAAATGTATGACATTGTCTTAATTTGCTTAATTGCTTAATTTCCATTCCATGAACAAAAGCAACTTGTAGAGAAAAATATTTTGGTTTACACAACCTGATCAGAGTCCAATGTTTTTTATTTAGGTTTTAGAATTGTTTTATTTTAATAGTCTGAAAGTTTTGCCTGCATTTGTGCCTGTGTCCCATATGCCTTGTGCCAACAGAAGTCAGAAGAAGGCATAATGATCCTCTGGATCTGGAGTTACAAGTTGTGAAGCACCATGTGGGTAGTAGAAACAGCACCAAGGTCCTCAGCAAGAGCAGAAAGTGCTCTTAACCACTGAACCAACTCTCCAGCCCCACAATCAATTGTGTGGCAAAGTCATGGTAGGAACTCAAGAAGAGCAGAGTCAGGAACTATGCAGACAAGCTGATTACTGGATTGTTTTCCAGGGCTTGTTTGTTTGGCTATAAATTTACTCATTATACCTGTGCTCTAGCTGCCCCCTCTGTTTTGATAGGCTCTGGTTTGATGGTGTGTACCTTGCTTTTCTTTAGCCACAGCTGGCTGTGTGAGTGCTCTAAGCTGCAGGAACAATCTCCAACACCACGACTCTCATTTACTTTGTTTCCAGGAAGAAATATATACAGCATACTCTGGGGAAATACCTATGCACACTAAGGACAAATTTAATCATTTTATAGTAAAATTTTATCATTTATATCATCTATAAGCTGTTATTATGGCCGTGGAGGCTCACTGGCACAGCATTTGACTTTTTATCTTTTTTTTCCCTAGGAACTCTGGCCCAACACAAACTTTATCACATTTGACTCTGAGTGTCTTATGTACACCCATTTTTCTGTGTTGTCCTTCTCTCATTCGCTTTTGAATGCTTTAGTCTTTTGCAAATCCTATTTACCTGTTATCTTAAATCATTTTTATTAGCTAGAGACTTTCCTACTCTTTGACAATGATCCCACCATGGGGCTCAGTAAATCTACTAAAGACCCATGACATTGAAGTTCTTACTGAATTAGCTTTTTTAAAACCCTGGTATGAACACAGTTTTATCAAGCCCAGTCCACAAAACATTAAACACTACCTTTATCATGCCTAGATACCTTAGTGATGATGATTCACCATGCATTGTCTTCCAGATCTGATGATCATGGGGAATCTCAACCAGCTATAGCCAAATGTCTGTAATGACTCATAAGAACTTCTCCACTGAGGGATGATTACTCTCATATTGTCTAATATTATGTAGTCTTGGTTTCAAGAAAGAGCAAGAAGGTAAATTACTCAGTTTCTCTGTTTCCGTAGCACTCAGACATCCCGTGAGTCCCTATTCCTTCTTTACTTCCTCATATGCTAGGATGGCCAAGTGTGTTTAATTCTTTCTATAAATATTCTCTGATCAGTTCATAAGCAGAATATTTATTTATTTTTACAATTCCTTACACAAGTTTACTATTTACCTCCTATATCTTCACGCTAAATCATGATAATTTCATTCTTCTGCACTAAAGGTCAGATACGGCCAATGCTAATTATAAATGACCTCTGAAATAAGAAATGCTGATTCCTAGAAGTCCACATAATCTCATCTTGAGATATACAAAGAATGAAAAATTCGAGATTTTTCTGAGAAAAGTCTAATTCAACTTGTCATTTTGGAGACTTACAGCTTGCTAATCACATCTTCATCAATCTAAACTCAGAAACCATTCCATATTGAAGATTTAGGCTAATCAGCTTGATTAAAAATACATGTATTCAATTTAAAATTTAAACAACACTATTTACCGGGATGAGTACAGAGGTATACTGATTCTTCAGAATTTATTTATTTACTGGTTCTGAGGCTGAGCTTATTTTCAGAAATCTAAAACATCATGTTTCACTGAACAAAGTAAGCTTTGAGTTTTTCTAAGCACAGTTTTTAAATTATACTGGATATGCAGTGTATTTAAGAGAATTCTCAAGTGGGTTTCCTAACAAGGGTCAAGAGACAGTATGCTAAGAAGAAATAAAGAGTAGTTGTTTGTCTTCATATGAAATAAGGCATCCACAAGGGGACTGCAGATATTAGCACATCGTCAAGAACCACACTGAAGCAGAAGTTATGTTTCTGAACACAGCACTCAGTAACTATCCTATATGATCCAAGCAAAAGATTGAAGGGAGACAGAGAATGACTATAGATCATTGTAGCTTAACTAGACACTGATATACATTGCCAATCTGTCTCCAGACATAGTATATTGTACACACAACTCACTGTAACTTTTTAAAATTTTTATTTTCTGAGATTATAATATACTTACATAATTTCCTACTTCTCTTTATTTCTCCAAGCCCTCCCACACATCTTTCTTTCTCTCTTCCAAATTCATGAATTCTCAGGTTCTCATATGCAAAAATCAACCTTCACAGTCTGTATAACAGTACTTCTATGTCTAAGTTTTAGGGTTGAGCATTTGGCACTGGAGAATCAACGCAACTTTTAACACTTGATATGCAGCATAAACTTATTTTTATTGGTGTTAGTTAGCAAAGTAATAGCCAGTTTGCATTAACATGCCCCAGAAAATCATGTAACTTTATTGTCTTATCATAGGGCTGTGACCACTCTTTTTCTCAATACAAATTTGAAAATTTGCTATGTGACTTGTATGCTAAAAAATTACTCAATACAAGTGGTAATGTGATAATGTCTACTTCAGTTCATTTTTTTTTTCATTTTTTTCTTTTATAACTAATAGGGGCTGGAGAAAAGGCTCAGCAGTTAAGAGCACTAGCTGCTCTTACAGAAGTCCTGAATTCAATTGCCAGCAAGCACATAGTGGGTCGCAACCATCTATAATGGGATCTGATGCCCTCTTCTGGCATGCAGGTGTACATGCAGACAGAGTAGTCATACAAAGTAAATAAAAATCTTTAAAAAATACAATAAAAAAGATTTTTAAAGAATTAAGATTTTAATTAAGTGACTTAATTTCTTTATGATTATTACAAAACTTAGAAATTACTCTTTCAAAGCTCATAATAGCATTAATGTCAAACTGAATTTATTTATTATGATTCAGAGAGGGATTTTTAATAAATTAAAAGTCAAAACACAACACTAGATTTTTAAGATCATTTACAAAAGAATCTATTTGTCATAAACATACTTAATATCTTCCATGTAGCTTACAACCCAATAGAATAGGTCCTTGCTCTCTTAAATTAACTGTATATTCTTATATAAAGAACAAAGAATATATTATTATGGACAGCTATGTAACAAATTATGATTCATTCATTCTTTCATTTTCAAAAATTTTTATTTGTTAAGATTAGTGAAGCCCAAAGACAGAAGAGACAATACAATACTTGTTCCTTTTGTTGAATTGCCTATAATTCTGTGAACACAGGATCTTTCCGTAAGTTAAATCTCCAGTATTCAAGGAATTAAACTGATAACCTCACAAATACACACTCAGGCAGACACACACACATAGCCGTACACACACAAGAAAAATATGCACACACAGACATACACACAACATACACACACACACACACACGCACACGCACACGCACACGCACACGCACACACACAGTGCTCGACTCTACCATTTATCCTGAAAAGGCTGTCTCCTTCAATTGTGAAGAGCCAGATCTACTTTCTCACCCTAGAATTAAACTCAAATCTCAGGTCCTGCATGTATTACTGCAGATGATCCTTAGGCTACAAGCTTTGAGTAAGTTGTTCAGTTTTAGGAGGTAACTCTTCTGAGAGGAATCAGATACATTAAAAACTCACACCACTTAATAACAATAGTTAAGTAAATATCCCTAAGAAATGATAAAAGACCCTTTATGATATCCATGAAGTTCATTGTCATAGTAATTTCGAGCTAATAAAACCTCACATCAATGCTACTAGGATCTGAATTCTGTGATATCTAGTAGGTCAACAACAAAGGGTAAATATTAAAATATAACAAAACTTTTGAAGGTCTTAATGTGAAATTTCCCATATTTTCATAGTGCCAGTGAAATTCACACACAAATAATGAAATACTCTTTTAAATAATTTTCAAAATACATAGACAATTTAAATATGACCACATTTGTGCTAAGATAAAGTAAAATTTTATTAATAAATATTAGGTATCAAAATTCAGATGTGTGATATCAATCAGTAGAAGACTGTTGATTTAACATGCCAAGACCACATCCAATCTCCACTACAACATTCACAGAAAAAGAAAAAAAAACTATAAAGGCCCCCACTAGATTGATGTGAATGCATGTTTCAAAATTGTAAAACATGCAAAACCAAATCTACATCAAGTCATGGTTTCACAAAAAGTGCCTGGCTTCTACAAAAACAAAAAAAAACCTCACTTCCAGAAAATTTACCTATTACATGACTTGACGTCTCTTCATATAGGGACATAGTTTGTGCTTCCTTTTGTCATGTTTATAATTTTGTTCCATTTAAAATCTGTTTCTCTTGAGTCCTATTAGTATTCAAACTTTTGTCCCTTTCAGATGGTTGGCAAATGTGGCCACCTCGAATCCAGTGGCCACGACAGTGAAAGGATGGCTCACTCTTCACTGCCTTATTCTTTGTGTCTCTTTGTTTGTCAAATATGAAAGTACAGCTTACATCATTTGTAAGATAGCTATCATCTTCCACAAACTACTCCTGCAATGTTCTGGTGTGTTATCCTTATTTGGAGGAAATGGATTCTCTGAAGCAAAGGCACATTCACTTAACGGCAGGACAATTTTCCATCTGGAGGTACCACACAGATTTAAGAGGCCCCAAGCAGCAACATCAAGACCCTATGTCTTGGGGCATTCTTGAAAGCATGTTGCAAGAGATTTTTAACACAATCAAAGATTATATTTTTCAGTCATTTGATGATCCTGACTTGGTAAATTTAGAAAGAGAAGATAAATTTGCCATAGTCTATTATTTAAGAAAACATAGGAGTCATTTTTTTTATACTTTTTTATACTTTTATTTTATACTTTTAAAATCACTTTTACTAAGAAATATAAACATGTATTTGACAATATGATGGTAAGGATTTAAGCACAAAGAATCAGAATGAAGGTATTGAACTTAAACCAATACATGATTAAGAAGATAACATGGATTCTAAATTGAGCTTGTTTTTAAGCCAAGTCATATCTGTCGTTTTTAATACAGGAATGGATTTATATGTTTTCAAAGCCAATTAGAAACAAAACTTGTAGTTCTCTCTAAAAGTTCTGAAGCTTTAGTAATTTTTCCTTTTCTGGGTCAAAGTTAGTACAATTTGGTGATTTAGTACTACCCAGAAGCACAGAAACACTGAAAGACAGCCTTGTGGAACTCTGGGCTCCAGAATACTCCTTTCTGCTTCAGTGTCTGACATTAATCTTGATATACAACAGTTACATTTGTTGGTTGCTAACAGCTGATGCAAGGTGCTCAAAGACATTTGACATTATTCACCCTGCACAATGCAGTGAAATTCAATACTCCCTGGTAGAATAAAATCTATATCAATTCATGGCTTCACAAAAAAGTGCCTGACTTCTAAAAATCTCACTTCTAGGAAATGTAACTATTACACGACTTTAAGTCTCTTCATACAGGAACATGGTTGGTAGTTCCCTTTATTGTAATGTTACATTTAAAAATCTGTTTCTCTTGGGTCCCATAGATTTCTCTATAAAATTGTTTTGAAATATTTAGGCACACATTTTAGGCATGTTTTTGAATGAGTTTTGGTTCAAAATTTATTTTTAGATCTTTAATTTAATGTCAAAGAAGTTATTGTCATTCATTTATTAACAGTCATATTGAAATATTATTTTAACAGTTTCAATAGCCTTATTTACAAATATAAAAGTATCATAGACTGTACATATTTAAAGTGTACATTTGAAACTATTTATCTTGCATTCATATCCAAGTAATTATTGGAAATACTAGTCTCCCATAGAAGTTTCTCATATTATTTGATCTCTCTCTTTCCCACTTTACATTCTGACACCATTTGAATTTTCATGTAGTTCCTTCTCTGATTTTGTAACTAGTGATTAGTTTGTATTTTCTGGAGTGTTACATAAATGGAATCACACAGGTTGTACTTTTCTTGTCTTGGCTATTTTTCGTCAATTGTTGTTCTCTCTTAAGACATGGATTTGTTTTCAGTTTTTAATCTTATAAATGTGGTATATTCAAAGTAACAAAAATCATGCTAGCATACATTTGATCTTCTATGAAGGTAGAGGAGGGAAACCCACATGTCTACCTAGGGATATTAATTCCTTATAACAGTGTTCTCTAGGGTCTACCCTGTACTGTACTATTAAATTATTTGGGATTGGAAAATTCATGAAAACATTTGAACAAAAGCATATAGTAACATATAACTTATGTTAGGCACTTAAAGCAATTATGGATTGTTTTCTCAACATTATAAGATGAAAGCATTTTCTTCCAATATCTACTAACAATCTAATATAAGGAGCATAGATGAAGCCTACCAAAAAGTATCCTTGAGGTTTGCATGACAAGATAGGGACATGATCTTGAGAATGATAAAGACCAAAAACATCTGTAGATTTGAGTCATTGCTTCTCCACTGGCTTAACATTTTTGGGGAATTTTATTCTCGAATTCCTCTAAATTAATTAAGTCACATTAATAATGCTCTTTCTTTTAAAATTTGATTCAACTAGCAGTTATTAGTCATATCAACAAATTACAATACTAAAGATTTTCTATGTAAATGTAATAAAAACAGTGTCACATGAAAGTGGTCATATTGCCTGTGAGAATTAAGACATTGGTTTTTGCTTATTTTGTTCTGTTTTATTAATGTTGATCATTTGTAGAAACCTTTCTGTTTTAATTTTATTATAGCAAAAGCAATTAGCAAGATAATTATATCATTAACAGATTTTTAAGTGCACAATACAGTGTTTTTAATGTTAGACAAATGATAGGCAGCATATCTTTAGAATTTATTCACATTCTAAAATGAAATGTAAAGCCCAGTTCAAGGAGTAATCTACTATCTCTGCTTGCTGCCATATCCTTTAAAGTACCATTCTTATGGTTTATTGGTATTTTTATTCTAAATGCATCATATAATTAGATTCATGCAACATTTTGTCCACAAAGATGATCTAAATACTGTAAAGCTCATTTTAAAGTAAAATAAAAAACTTTCAGTTCTAATTACTATATTCATCATGATTTTTAATCAGATTTTCTCATTGCCTCAATTTTTTGAAAGATAAAAATGTATAAAGCTGTATTTCTATTTGATAAATTTATGTATGTACCATCAGGAAAGCAATACTACAACAGATTTCTAAAAGACTATCTATTTGATGTATAGATAACACTTAAGTTCCTGAACCTAGATCTATATTGATCTACTTTGAAGATTATTCTTGGAAGTCAAAGAATCCTTTTCATTGCCAAGTAAGAAGGAACATATTAACCAGTTCTCAGTTGAAAGTGTCCAAAAGTCTAGGGAATTTACCTTCTTTCTGTACTCACTAGAGAAATATAGAAAAATGATTCTCTAGAGAATATATTCAACTAATCCTAAAAAAGTGAATCTCTTACTAGACTGCCAATATGAGATATGAGGTTTTTCTATTGCTGTGTTACACCATCTTTCCATACATCCTAAGTTTCAGCCTACTGAAAAATTCTACAAACTTTACGTGTGTGTGTGTGTGTGTGTGTGTGTGTGTGTGTGTGTGTGTGTGTTTGTGTGTGTATGTGAGTGGGTAGGGTAGGTATATGTGTGATTATAGATAATATAAACAGAGAGAACATTATAAGATTAAATTTTAATGAGGGACCTGGTACCTGGTATCCATCTGCAGAAGTATGCCCAGCTAGAGAGCCTCCAATATTTTACATTCAGTCATCAGTCCTTCCTACTGCTTTTGCCCTAGTCTCTGCCAACTACCACCATTCACTGCTCCTATCTGATCAATATATTTCGGTGTTTCAGATACTGGACATAAGTAGACCCATGCGATATGATTTTGTAGAAAAGGCTCTTTTTTATTATTTGTTGTCTGTTTATGACTGGCTTATGTCCTTCCTTGTAATGTCTCAGAGTTCATAATGTCTGCTGTATTAGTGGTGAATATTATCAAGTTAGAACCATATAGAATATTACCTTTATTCATTCATCTAATAATGGGTGTTTAGGTTGTTTTGTTTCTATTATGAGAAGTGTTTCAAGGATTTTCTTTGTCATACACTCCAGCTCAATTTTGATGCAGGTCTAATCTAGGGGTTCAGCTTCAGTTCTTTTAGAAAAACTGATTTTTTTTACAATGAGGAAGTTGTATTAAGATTTTCTGAGGAGCCTCCATACTGTTTTCCACAGGGGCTTCATCATTTGTATTTTTATAATAGCTATGCTGACAGGTGTGAGGCGAGAGCTCACTGTGATTTTGATTTACATTTCCCTGATGATGAGTCAAAGCATCCAATTCCTCATTTATCTGTTTGCCAGTGTGTGTTTTCTCTAGAGAAATATGTATTCAAGTTCATAGTCTTTTTTTAGAAGATTCTCATTTTTTCCTATTGAACTATAAGAATTCCATAAGCTATTTAAACTATGTAGACAAGAAATAGGTTATTTAGAAGAATAATAAAGCGAAGTTCTAGTATATCTAGTTAGAATTTTTCTTTTAAATCTCATTCCCTGATGTATTTAGACACCTTAAACTTTGTAAAGAAATGGGGAGGAGACTATGTCATGAAACAACTTTGCTCTCTAAACCTAAAAAAGTATATTATACTATGAAAATAAAATCACAATTATGTGATTCTGAACTTGTATGTGTCTTTTTATTGATCTAATGACTAATATTGACCTAGTTACTTCCTTTAACTTAATGTGTTTTGTTCCTTTTATTCTGATGCAAATTTGTAGAACCTCAATGAGAATGAGTTAAGGTTGTAAAAGTAGTTATGTACTCAGTATTAATTCACTTTAATAAAATCTAAGAAAACAGATACAAAAGAGATATTTAAGATCATTAGCTTTTAATAATGACAGTAGAATCATATATATATATATATCTGATATATATTGAAATATATATACATATATACATATAATATATATTATATTATACATATACACATATATACATTTATATACTATATATACATATATATTGATCTTTCTCTATTTTGATCAGCCAAAACTGATTTAATACTAGAAGTTGATATGATATCATTTCTTGCAGAATCACAATAGTGTTATGTGGATATTAAACACATGCGTTTGACTCTAAAAATGGTTTAGTCTTGCAAAAAAAAAAGTCAAAATGGGTTTTAGTATAACTTTAAGGTTCAGGAATATGATCATAAAAAGTTTTCACAATAATCTGATTTAAAGTCTCACCTTTTTAAAGAGCTGCATTGAGGCTGCATCATCGCAGTGTCTGAAGGCTTGCCCAGAGATTCACATTTGAGAGAAAGGATGTTAATATTAATAGGATTCTCATGAAAAAGGAATTTAGTCCTTGATTAATTCTGAATTCAGTCACTCAAAAACCATCTATTGAGAACCATAAATATTCTAGACATATTGAGATCATAATGACCATAGAATAATAGTTACTTTAACCACTACGTAGAAGGATATCAAGGAGTTGAAGTGACAGAGATAAATGGGTATGTGGCTTCAAATTCTGACACAGAAAAGTTTAGAGAGTTTAGAAGTAATGGGAAATTGAATTTCTACCTATGAAATTACAAAAAAAAAAAAAAAACTTCATCATGGAAAGTATCTGAAAACTTTTACTGTCCCCATAAAACTTACTTGATGGCTATGACTTTTAAATATGAGCATCAAAGGGGGTGACGAGAAACATACCACAAAGCACAAATAAAAACATAAAAAACATGAGCTTGTGAATATATTGTCTAGAAGCAAAAATAATTTGATATTTGTGGACAAACTGTGCCTGGAGACATAAATCATTTTAAGCTATAGTAATATCCACAGCAAGAACAAAGAGGTCATCTGTACTATATCTGAGGAGATATAAACTGAACAGGTTACACAAAATGCAATTCTGAAAATTCCATTTTACTTCTCTAGTCTTTGACTTGGAGAATAATTTTTAGCCTGAAGAAGGTGGAATAAATATTGGTAAAAAGCAATTGAACCTGGAGATATGTAAAGAGATAGTGAGATAGCATTTAGCTTCTCTAAATGCTTTCAAGTCTCCAGGTCTCCCAAGATTGCATACCAGACGATGGCAAAAACTTGCTGATGAGATAGTGAACTACAAAATGGAAATTTTTTTATCTCCTAGCCACTGGAGAAAATAGGAGATGTGACCAGGAATTCAATTAGAGACATTTTCAAAATGAGAGGAAAAGGCTGTGACTGGAAACAATTTTTTGTTATAATTTGTGTGCATATTCTCACTATGCTAAGTCAGTAACAAAGCTATTAGTATATACTTGCCTCTGGGGTAGTGGCAAGTGCAAAGCAGACAGCTTAAGACCAGCGTCTCTTCCAATCTCTTATATATAAAAGTATGTTATTTAAAAAGGGGATGTTGTGTTGAAGATACAATCAGTGTTCATAAAATATTATGAAGTTCATTCTACAGTCTCTAACCTCTCTGGCTTTTGTTTTTGGGCAAAAAAACTAATTCTGCCTAATGGATTATAAACAGTATCACTTTATTTATTTATATCTAACCAAGACAGTTAAAAAACAATAATGTCAAGCTAAGTCTCCCCTGCTACAGAAATATAGGATGATTATATAGAAAAGGCTCATTTTCCTGAATCTGTGGAAACAGAATAGCATCCTTATAACAAACACCAGACATATGTAGATAAATTACAGAACTTTTGAATTAAGATTCTAGTGTCTCACAGCATCTCAGGGTAGTTTAAACTGATTGGCCTGCATTCACATAATGGTGCGTGTCACTAAAATCTCAAAGAGTGATGAAATATTACTATTGTAGAAATATTCTAAGTTCAATATTTTGACTTTGATCTCTGGCTTTCATTTTCATAATAAAAAACATTATTTACTCTGATTTAATTTCCCATGACCCAGTTATTGCTGTGTAGAAAGCCAAACTATTCTGATAGTCTTTAACAGGTACTGCTTGAATAAACTATAGATTATTATTCCCATTCCATCACTGTTTCTAGGAGAAAATGAAGAAGCTAATTTTACAGTGTACAATTTCTCACATAAATTTAGCAAAAAAAAAAAATGCCAAGTTTAAGTTATCTCTCCATCTTTACTTTCAGAAAACATCTCATAGCTTTTAAGATCTCTGATGACACAGTGAAAATGCCATATTTGTTTTAAGAAATGATTTCATGCAAGTTAATAATGATTCATGAAATGTCAAGCTCCATTGATGAGCATTAATAACATTAGCTAAAACCTTTAAAGACACTGTTTTGTCTTTGTTTCAATGAGAAGGGGTCTCCAAAGCCATTTGCTTTATTGAGTGACTCAGTCAAGCAACAAAAGGGGTAGATAGTCTCCTTTTCAGCAGCATTTACCTTGCAGTATTGTTGGGCCCACTCTGAGTTGCAAACTAACTTGGAGTTAGTTAACTAACTTGGAGTCTGTTCTCTGTAATACTTTATCATTAGACTTAAGCAACAAAAACAACAAAAAGATAATATCATTTCCCCCTAAAATATATCTGAAAATAATGTATCCAGTATATTACTTTCAAAATTGCTAAAGAATGAATAGTAATTTCTGTATTTTAAGTTCATAAAACCTGTTTGTCAAGTTACATTGCTCGCCTTTGTTCAGCAAAGTTTTCTTAAGTTGAAGGAAAATTTATAAACCTAAAATATTAAGCATGTACATTTGTAAATTGCACATCATTTAGATAACATTGTTACATATTTTTAATATTTGTATTCTTACTCATCAGTGCAATAGCAGAAAATACTTGGGAAAGGGAAATTACTCAGTATGTAAAATGTTCTTCCTACAAGCATGAGGGCCTGTGTTTGAATCCCCCAGAATCCACGTCAGATCTAGTAGGATGCCTGCCTGTAATGCCAGCTTTGCTATGGACAGTCAGTGACAGGTGAACTCCTAGAAGCACATAGGTCAGCTGTCCTGGAACACTCAGGAAAAACAAGAGGTTGTCTCAAATGAGGTGAACACACCTGAGGTTTCCTTCATATATCCATACACATACCATGGCAAGAACTAATTTGCATTTACTGTCATGAATACACACACCACACAAACATACATACATAAGGGGGGGGGAGGTTAAAAACCTTTTTTAGTCATACGATTTTAAGTCCATTTCCAGAATATTTTTTTTCAAGTTCCTTAGAACATCCTGAAATTCTGAGTCTGACTAGATGTGTTAAGAATCACATTCCTCACAAACAATTCTGTTACATGAAAAAAATCTAGAAATAATTCTTGCCTTTGTTAAAGCAAAAACCACTCCTCAAATCAAAGTTATTATTCCCACAAAGCAAAATTCAGATTTTTTTTCAAAGGGAGATATAATTGTTTTATTAATATAATTTCTTTTTAATTTTGAAATGTTAGAAACAGCTTCAAATTTTTAAAAACACAGCAGAGTATTATTTCATTCTCTAGTGTGCCACAGTTTCAATATCCATTAATTTGTTGAAAAAAAATTATGTGATTTCTATTTCCTGGCTATTGTAAATAGGCCAGCAGTGAACTCTGCTGAGCAAGTATCTGTGAAGTAGAATGTCAAGTCATTTGGGCATATGCAAGGAGTGGTATAGTTGAGTTGAGTCATATGGTAGATTTCTTCTTAGGTTTTCTTTCTTTCTTTTTTTTTTTTTGGATTCTCCATACTAAACTCCATAGTAACTATACAAGTTTGTAATACCACCAACAGTGAAGAGGAACTATGCCTCCAGAACCTCAACAGCATTAGTTTTCAATTGTTTTGCTGATTTTTCAGCTGTTCTGACTGGGATGAGATGAAATCTCAAAATCGTTTCAATTAACCTTTCTGTAATTGCTAAGGATGATGAACATTTTTAGGTATTATTTACCATTTTTTGTTTTTTCTATTGAGAACTCTCTGATTAGATCCCTAACCTACTTTTTTATTTTCTGTGCTCTTTGTATATTGTAGATGTTAACTCTCTGTCAGACATATGACTAGGAAAGAGTCTCTTGAATTCTGGTGGTTTCTTCTTCACTGGATTGATTGTTGCTTTAGCTGTACAGAATATTTTAGATTTATAATTTCCCACTTGTCAATTGTTGGCCTTTAATCTTTGGCAAATGGAGTCCTATTTCAGAAATTCCTTTTCTACACCTATATCTAGTAGGGTACTACCTATGTTCTCCTCTAGCAGTTTTAGTGTTCTGGTTTTCAAATTGAGGTATTTGATCCACTTGTATCTTATTTTTGCTCAATGTAATAAATACCCATCTAATTTCATTCTTCTGCAGAAAAATGAGATCATGAAATTGGAAGGTAAATGTTTAGGCTTAGAAGGATTATATTGAATGGGTAGCTTGACCCAGAAAGACAAATATGTCATGTAATCTCTTATCAGTGGTTACTAGCTCCAAATCCTAAAATATGAGTAAATATCATGGAGTAATCACAGAAACCAGGAAAGTACAGAGACCAGAGGTAGCCAGGAGTTTGGGAGAAGAACAGCAAGATACAGCTGATATGATGTGAGAAACAGAATAATGCAAAGTGAGCTCCAACTGAGAAGAAATTATATATATATATTTAAAGGAAGTTAAGCCACTTGGGCTGACAATGTCCCACAAGAATCATAATCAATCAAAAACACTAATACCAGGCACAAGAAACCTCATTTCAAAGTTCAAAGGATTTGTCAGGATAATACAAGTGACTCTGAAAACAATATAGATTTTCAATGTAGTCCCCTCTTACCTTTCAGAGTGTAAGGATATATCCCTATTGCTGAAGAAACCACATAGAAGAAACCACAAGAAACACAAGATGAGGCTCATTTTAGAGGAATCTAACCTAAGAGTCCCTTCCTATAGTCTAGATTCCATGGTTCCATAAAATACAACACAAGTTTTCATAGAAGGAAAATAATTAAACAGTTCTACCCAGTTGCAACATCTATGAACCATGACAATTTTCAATGTGTCAAAATAAGCATAAAAGTGCAAAAATGCCAGAAGTGGAATTCTCATGTCAGTGGCAACCAACAGCTGTCTAATTGGACTTAAGGGCCACTTAACAGGAGGGAGATCATGCACGGGACTGGAAACCTAGCCAGCTTCCTGGGCGAGGGAGGTCATGCACCTTAGAAAAGCATCTAGTCTTATCACTTTGCTAGATCAACAAATTCCTTATTACATCCTAACCATTATCCGTATATCCACAGATATATGTAACTCATCAAAGAAGCCTTTTTATTGAAAATCATCACAGAAAGCCACAACTGGACACAAAATACAGATCAACAAACAGTGGGAAGCCTAGACTCAATGGATACATCCACTATATCTATGGTGCCAGGAACACAGTGTAATAGGGGACAGAAAGATTATAAGAGCCATAGTAGCAAGAAGTCTACTCTAAAACATTCTCTCCTAGAAATGGCTGCATGAACAAGACCAGAACAGTGGCATATCAATCAATATTTTAATGAGGTAGGGGGAAATATTCTTGGGGACACACTCATAGACAAAGAACTTCAGACAACTAATGAGAGCAGAATTAGCATATTCCAAGGATGAGCTCCCTTAATGGTAGTCAAAGCTTAAAATACACACACACACAATGAAAATATAATCAGCAATTTATATATACATATATGTAATAATAATAATTAAAACAAGAGGATATCAACTTAAGGGTAGGAGGCATGGGGGAGTTTGAAGGGTACCTGGAAGGGGCTGTAAGGAGGAAATGGAGGAGACAAAGTGATGTAATTCTATTTCAATAAAAAACATGAAAAATAAAATGCAAAATTTTCAAGAAATAAAAAAGATCAAGCAGTACAAAACAGTATTGTGAAAACTAGGCAAAACATGTGTGTAGCTGAAGACAATATTCTTTTAGTATATCATAACATGGCTTTTATCTCTGGTGAAATACATATACCAAGAAGACAAAATTGGGGCTAGAGAGATGGCTCAGCATTAAGAACACCTGCTGCTCTTCCTAAGGACCCTAATTTGGATCTCTGCACCCACATAGGGCAGCTCACAACTGCTTGTAACTCCAGACCCAGGGACTCTGATGCAATCTTCTGGCCTACTTGGGCTTCACTGACCCATACACATAATTAAGAACAAGTGAAACAGGACAAGATAAAATATGGTTGATAAGTATTTGTGTACTTCCATTATCTCCCAGCCTCCCAACTCAAGTTTGACTTTCCTCCTGGAGGAGTAGTATCTATATCTGCAGGAAGATAATGAGAAGTATCACAGATAATCAAAATATCCAGAGCACTGAGGAGCTCCCTACCGTGTCTTCTTGGAAGATAATTCCTATCCTTCTAGATGTTCATACTTGGGACAGAAATCAACGTTATGTAACATAATTTCAGTTGTATAAATGTACTAAGACAGACAGGTTTTTTATGAAGAAAATAATTTGGCAGAACTTGACTTCTACATTAAAATATACATTTTTATATAAGTATTTGTTATTCTAAGAGGTATTAGGCAGATAATAGACATTAGAAGTAAAAAGTTAAGCCAGAATCAGAGGGTTGGTCTGGTGTGATAAAGATGTGTCCACCTTAGTTTCTAATTCAACTTGCCAGTAAGCATAAAGATGAATATGAAAACAAGAAATAAATCACTAATACCTCTCCATTTACTTACTTGGGAACATATGCCTGAAGGTTCAGTGGTTAATGAAGTCCCCAGAAGAATAAGAGCTGATGAGAAAAGGCCAAGGCCTCAGGCTTGCTCTTTTCTTCCATTACACAAGGAAAATGACCTGATTAGAATGCTTGCTGAGGCCCAATTATTCCCTCCCTGTCCATAAAAGGAATTACAGGAGGCCCACTTTTAATATACCACATGTTGAGCAGCAAAGTTGCATTAAAAAATTTAACATCATTAAAATGTTAAAAGTTAAATCAATGAAATGCACAGCAAGGGCTAAAGGCACATAGAAGAAAGACCAGTTTTATGAACCAAACTGGTAAAAGAAAGCCTTGCAGAGGAGTGACAAGTCTATATGAGAAACAGTGCTCTGTGGCCAAGCAAGGTCCCATTGCAGATTAAGAGAACTCAGTGAACTTGTCATTTGGTTGGGAGACCCATTCCACAGTCATGTGGAGATCTGTGAGTAGACCAAATGATGGACCAAGGACAGTCCTATATTTTCAATGCTTACTTTCAGTGTATGAACTTGAACTTCATTTAGGATTTAAAGTTACATAACAATATTTTCTCTGATGAATTGAAAAGCAACAATATAATTACATTTGAATTTTCAGAAAATATGCAGTGAACCAGTCATTAGAAGGACAGAATTTGAAATCTCTTCCCCTACTTATATGTCAAAAGCAGAAATCAGTTGACCTTTAACAGAGACTGAGGGCCATCTGTTTGGGCTGGCCAGCCTAGGGGGCAAAATGCATACTGAAGCTCCTTGGCAATATGTTCTCTTCAACTGTCCCTTTAAAAAGCCATGTATTTGAAACTAAAAAGCACTCTAAGGCAACATAAATAGCATCTCTTATAAGAAAAACAATTATACATATCCACATACATAACCCACTCAGTATTTTAATTACATAGCATTGAACACATCAGTTGCCTGTTTTGTTATTGTACCTCTTAAATTCACAAAGCCAAAATAGAAACAAAGAAAGTATGATATAACCTGATATCTTAGGGAAAGAATGCAGAATCAAAAGCAGAAAATGAAGACAAAATTTCAAGTACAAGAATTATTCTTTCTTTCTTTATGAAAAAAAATTCTTTAATCTTTTAGACTTTCAAATGTAAATACAAATATATGTTGATTTAGGTATGTACTTACATGTACATATATAAATACACTCACAAATACATAAAAATTAAAATGGAAAGCACAATTTCTTCTAATGAAAATAAAGTAATTAACAACAATGTACAGTCAATACAGCATACAGAGCATTTAGAAAGCAGAACTGGTAGATACTCTCACGATGAAGGAAAGACAAATCAGAATTTCCTCCTTTTCTCCCCACAATCACACAGACACACATTTTCATTCCCCCCCCTCCATATTCTCATTTAAGGAACAGATTATGATTAAGCTTTGAAATGGTTTCTTCAAGGTAAGAAGATTGCTCTTATCAGCACAGAAAAGTTTCTTTCAAATCTGTAGAATATACTATAATATGTATAGAATATTTTTTAATAAGTATGTCTTGTTTCTAAGAATCAGTGTTTGTTATTTTTAGGTTATTTTACTAATGGACTTGCGATATAGCTAGCTCTTATTTCTTGATTCTTGGTACTCCAACTACAGTGACTCGGGAGCATATGTCTTACTTTGGGTACCTCTGCCTTTATGTTACCTGACATGTTTACATTCTATTATATTGTAGTATTAAAGGACCGTGACATCTGAATCCATTTCTGAACTTTTTCTGGATATACGTGAACGAACCTATTCACTATTTAAGTGACCAAAGAATGATTCTACTCAAGTATAGCTTAATAACACAAGGCCCTTAGTGAGGTTGCTTAGAGCAGCAAAAATGAGAAGTTAATTACAGGAAATTGGTAATTTATGAGCAACAACATTACTCATAAGATCCATCCCAATATGGCCAACTCACAAAAGCTCTGTCACCTGAGCTCTCTGCCGATCTTACAGGCAGTTCCACCACATATATTCCTCTCCTAGAGCAACTGATAACAACTTATTAAGCATTGGAGAGGGTTTTCTGAGTCTTGTCAATTTTATGAGCTACCTTGAACTAGTAAGACTTGGGAGCTTTCTCTATATTATAAGCAGTATTTCTCATTCCAGGAAATGTTTCCTGTTGGAGGAAATAGCTACACAACAGTGCTATGTCTTAATTAATTTCCAAATTTGATGATGTATGAACCATTTGGAAGATATCAAGGCACAGAGCTAAAAAGTTCCAATTTCATAATTCCACAATAAAGTTGCTTCTCAGCTTCATTTTCTGAAATAAGCCTGAAACCAATGTTCTAAACGTCCAATTACTGTTCACTTTCATCAGATTGAAGCAGTATTACCTGAAAGTAATAAATCCCAATTCATGTATTAATTAACATGCCTTCAAAAAGTAATCCAACTTTCTGAGCCTCAGTTTACAAAATATAGTCTAGTAATGAACCGCCTATATACCTGGGATCGCTGTATCAAGTGTTGCTGTGAAAACTGAGTGAGATATCACACATAAAATAATTACTGCAGTGCCTAACATTGTGTAGATGTCATTATTAGTCACCACAAAAAAATAAGAATATAAAAGTGGTACAATCAACATAGAGTCTTCAAGCTCTAACTTGTTATATTGAGTTCTGAGGAGAGCTTGTGTCAAACCAACTGATGTGACATTCAAGAAAATATGGATTTTTGGATAAGATACTGCATGAGAAGTATCTGTGTGACCTGCTGAAGGCAAAAAGTCAAGATTATAAAGAATAAGCTCTGCTTCTACCAGAGAAAGAGCTGAAGAATATCATCCTCACACAAAGGGATCAGTAGGCCAGTGGGTCTGTGTCAGAAAATAAAGAAGAGAAATGCAGAGAAAAGAAAGAAGCTAAGATGGGGTATGCAAATCCTTGGTGGAGAAACAGCCCAGAGCATCTGCCACTAGTATCTGACCACACTGTGATGCTAATGCCTTCTCAGTGTCAGCCCAAGCTTCTAGGGAGGGGATGCTATCGCATAGGCACAAAAAACAAAAGAAACAAACTAGAGAAACCATGCGTGGCCTGGGTAGACAAGACTAAGAGGTGAAAACACTGTGGCAGAGAAACAGCCAGATTATATTACCAGGTATGAACTTCATCCTGTGGAGAAAGCCTCAAGTCCAACCCAAGACAAGCTGTCTAGCCCTGTAACCTTCATGTCACTATTGCACCAGTGGGTACAGCTTGCCTGGCAGCACGGTATCTTAGCATGAGGGTTGCAGTGTTGTGAAATATCATTGATGGCTTTTAATCTGCCGGCACCCTGATTGTCACACTTAAGCAGGATGAAATCTATCCAGAAAGAAGAGGTGTTCCATGGAAGTTCCACCTTTATTTCTCTATGTTCCACTACCAAAGAGTGCTGTGTCTTCAGCAGTATTGTTTCATCATCTAGTTCTTCTGGACAACCAAGTCCAATGACGATAACTATCATGATCAAGATGTTTTCATTCCTAGACATCAAAGTTGTTTCGATATATGCCAATCATCCAATGCAATACAGCATATGAATACCCCAAATAACAGTAATCAGAAGACCTTTTCAAAAAAAGAAGAAAAGACTTATCATGAAGCTCAACTTTCTCTTACAAGAATAGTCCTAAAGTAGCTAGGATGAGAAGGCAAACCCCCAACTTCATAATGAGTTTCAGAGTGCCAAAAATATATTTAACAGGAGAAAACTGAAAGTATTTTCACCAAAATCTGAAATGAGAACACAACTAAAGTCTTAGAACAGAGAAGTAAGAATGTCCAATGATGTAGCTGGATAGAAAATCCACCTAACCAACAGCTGCCCTATGTACTAATAAAAACCACACTGAGAAAAAAGTCCAGAAAACACCAATAGAGTTCAGGACCCTTACCAACCAGGGAAATGCAAATTGAAATGCTTTGATGTTCTGCTTCACCCCAGTCATAACAGCTATCATCAAACAAACAAATGACAAGTGCTGATGTAGATATGAGAAAAGAGGAACTCTATGCATTGCTGGTGGAAGTACAAACTGTGACAACCACTATGAAGCCAGATTAGAGGCCTCTCCAAAATCTACTGTAGAAGTACTACAGGAACAAGCTTTACTGCTTCTGGGCATATATCAAAATACTTTTAAGCACTTTCAGATACACTTGGGCCTTCATTTTTATTTACGTTTACTGAGGTTCTACACACAACAGCTAAGAAATAAAACTAACTAAGACATCTACCAGATGACTAGAGAAAAGAAAATTTTTGTATATACACACAGCCATAAATACAAACAAAATTAGAACATTTGTAGGAAAATTTATGAAACGAGAGATCATTATGTTAAGTGAAATAGCCAGACTTCAAAAAAGAAAAACTTATTTGCCCTCATATGAGGAACCAAGATTTAATTGTGTTTGTGTAGATATGAAATTAGAAAGCAGATCATGAGAAGGGAAGAAGAGACCTTAAGAGAGTGGGGGGAAAAAAAGGGAGTAATGCATTGTCAAAGCAGAAATGAGGCTATTGAGGCAGGGTCACCAGCAAGTATTAGGAAAGGAACAATGGAGCGCAGTAGGGCGGCGGGGTGGGGGGCGGGTGGGGGATAGTCAAATAAAAACAAATCAAGTAAGAAATGTCATGATGAAATGCATTTCTTTGTGTGCTGATTTTTAAAATTATTCCTCTAAAACAGGGAAAGGGGGTGGAAATCAGACCCTTCAGAAGAACTCTATCAAATTCAAGGCAGGAGGTATTGAGCGAGGAGTATTTATTGAGTAATTATTGCCATGGATAAGATACTTTCTTTGTTTGTACTATTATAATAAAGTAGTACAGATGAATAATTGATAAGAAAAAATTGAATTTTACTATTGTGTATATGGAACCAGTGAAGTCTCAGATAATAGTACTTACCTTTGGTGTCTTGTTGGGTCTTTAATGCTACATATTCCCATGAAAAGGGTAGAAAGTAAAAACAACTGAACCTTGTAGACAGACTCTTTTATAAGGATCTTGATCCTACTCTAGAAGAGAGAAGCCTTCAAGGCCTAGTCACCTTAAAGGTTACCTTGCATTCTCAACTCCTGCACTTGTAGGAGATACATTGAAATCATATATTTGTATGGTAAAATAGCTAGCTATATACCCTTTTCCTTCTACACATATATAATTTACCCTGACATGAACATATCAATCTGAATTGTAAATTCCAAAGAATGGAGAGCCTACACCATAAGAATGGGAGGAAAAAGAAAAACTTGTAACAGAAATAAAGAAATCTGAATCATGGGAACATTAAGCACAGCAGAGCAAATCAGTGTGTGTCAGGATTAAAACTAAATGTACCCACAGATCTTAGTGTTATGACAGGAACCACGCTGAGGCATGATAGACTCAACCTGACTTTTAGAAAGATGGATTTATGAGGGATATTTAAGATGCAGTGAATTAAAAAATGCCAGAGGATGTAGAAATCAAATGGAACACTAGTACATTAGCCCAATAATGATGATATAATGAGGGGCTAAAATGGGAGATCTTTCAGACTGAAAACAAATGTGGTATTATTACATAAGGATTATGTTTTAAGAGCAATGAACCCAATAACTTATTAGATATGAAGACAAATAAATCAATGACTACAAAGATGCATTAAGTTTTAGTTCAGACTGCTACAGACTGAGTGGCTTATCACTACCCGAACTTTACCCATTAATGTTCTGTGGTCTGGAAGTATTTCAGAGATCAGGAAACCAGTATGATCAGATGCTAGGGAGAGCTTTCAGGCTCTAGAAACTGATAACTAATCCCTGTATCCTCCCATGACTGAAAATCTGCTTTGTGTCTCTTGAAAGACTCTTCTAAGATTGCTAATTAAATTTGTGAGGGCTCCACAGGTATCACTACTTATCTCTCAAAGTTTATGTCTCCAAATACCTTCACATTGGCAATTATGGCTGGGTCATATTGTTAGTGGAAGGCAACATGAAATATACTGCCTTTCACCCATGTCCTCTCCAGATTTATGTTCTTTTCATATGTAAAATGTATTCATTCCATAGTTACAAGTGAAGAAGACACTACAGGCATATCCTTAACTGCAAGTTATTTTAGAGCTACCTTTTCTCCAGTATTTGCTATTTGATGAGTATTCTCTTAGGCTTCAAATACACTAATTCACTTACACCACACATCCAAATATGAGTACAGTAATATCATGATGTCATTTTATAAACTAGAAATGCTATGTCAGAGAGAAGTTAACAGATGGATAAACCACAAGAACAATGGAATATGCTCTTTTATCCACTGAACATTCTGCCTTGATCATTTCTGTAGAAAAGATAGCTCATCAACACCATCAGGTGTGATTCTGACAATGACGATTTGCTCCTGAGACCACTGAAGCATCTCAATAGTACTTCCTTTTAGGATTCAGATTCAAAATGAGGCATGAAAATCATAACCCATGAAATACGATCTGTCAGAAATTATATTTTATCCTTATCATTTTATTGTAATCTAGTCAATGTCAAAAAGATGAAAAGCTGCCAAATAATATAATTAGAAACAGTGGTATAGGACTGACAGCATAATTATAGGAAGTTTGATATGTCAGATTTCATGAGTGGCCTCAAATAGAAGACTTTCATGCGAAGTCTTTAATTTTTATAAAATATATTACACCACAATGCTGAAGTGTGCATATGTATGTGTGAGGATGTGTGTTTTACTGAGTTTCCAAAAATAGAATTTCAAAATTATTTAGTTGCCAGACCTGATTGTAAATTGTCAGTGCTTCTCGTAAAGGCCTAGTGCATGCTAGAAATATAACAGCATGTTCTATTGGATATGAAACGAATAAAGAATACCTTCCTTGTATATACTACAGTCTTGAGGAATGAGTGATGGAAGAGTCCTTGGAGATATTATGCTATTTGAGTCTGAGGTAAGTGGAACTGGAGCGTACCAGGTACTCCAAGTTGTAACGTGCATTTCCTAGTTTAGAATATTTCACCTTTCACCCATGAATAAAACCACAATTATTATCTATAATGCAAAATTGAAGAACAGAATATTCAATACTGAATATCCACTAAATATAAAAAGCTAAAGTAACATGTATGTTTTATTAAACTGAGACCAATATGCTTTTCTATATATAGGGAAGCCACTATGTGTTTAGAACTACAAATTAAAATTATTAATACCTGTAATGTTATATATGTATATTCTATATATGTATGTATGTATGTATGTATTTATGTTTAAAGCCTCTTTTCCTACTTTGCTGATGCTATTATTGTCACTATTTTAAAGGAAGTGAAATTGAGATGTAAAAAAGCTAAATAATTCTTTTTAATGTTACATAGCTTATAAATGGAAAACTTAGGATACAAATCTCTATGATTTATCTTCAATGTAGACATTCATAGCTTCTATCTATAAGAGTTTATCAGTGCACACTGGAGCAGACTTTTCAAATATATTCACTGAGATTCATAAAGGCATCTTTGAACATCTACAATTGAAAAGACTCAGGAATATCAGCCATCTATAGTAAGGATTATGAAAGAAGATATTCAACCCAGAATAGCATGAGTGAAGTCTTGGGAAAAAAACTTGATTATGCTACCTAGAGCAATGAAAGAAGAGAAACCCAAAGTGGCCCAGAATTGATATTTAATCTTCTGCCCTAGAATTTTCAGCAGATCCTGGGCTGACAGAAGTGCCAAATGCAAGTTTTCATTCCAGGATTTGGGAGATGGCATTCTCAATAAATCATTTTTATTATATTTTTGTGTTGATGAGAAAATGAATTTGTACAGGTTTCTAAGGCCAGAAATCTGTTAGTAGCCATTGCAGTGATACATATTCGAGCAGATACATAACAGCTTCCATCATGAGGCTCTGCAGACCTGTCAACTTCTATGAACACATTCCATTTTTATTTTCTTTCTATCTCTTTTTCTTTCAGATACTTCCCAAAGCCTGGGCATGCCTTTCTCAGTTCTTAGGTTGTCATATTTTTCTACAAAGGTATCCCTCACCTTGTTGCCTTCCCTCGATGTGTCTGTTTACTGGCAGCATGGCTTTCTCTCTTTCTATTTTCTGTCTCCTGTCTTGAGACAGCTCCCAAACTCCCAGAAAAACCCTGTGGCTTTTCTCTCCCAACTCTAATAAAATTGTCCTAGAGCATTAAAGATAGAGAAGAAGATTTAATATAGATATCCCATTTAGAGCCAAGCATTCCATGGTCCTATGCACCTGGATCAGTAGTAGTCAATATGTTAACTGCCATCTAATATGAAGCTTTTCTGATGAGGGTTGAGAGATACACCAACCAATGAGTGTAATAAAAAGTCATCAGGAGTCAGTTTAATATTAGGTCAGTTTAATATTCAGCAGTAGTAGGCTCTCCTTAGGGCCTATGATCTGTTTATCCATAAGAATCCCCAATCCCAAGTCTCAGAGTTCATGGCAGAATAATAGCAGGAAAGATGATAAGATCCAGAGAGTTGGTAAAATACAAAGGTGATGCTTTTATAAAGAAAAAAAGGTTTCAAAATTGGGAGAGCACGGATGACAATGGATCTGGGAGGAGTTGGAACCAGAACATGAATATGAACATTGTAGGAAATTATTAAAGAACTAATTTTAAAGATTCTAGAAATTAAGAAAGAAGGTGAGAGATAAAACAGAAAAAAGAAAAAAAAGAGGAAAGAAAAGAGAAGAAAGGAAAAGAAAAGAAAATTGAAGGGGCAGAAGAGATCACACAGCAGTTAAGAGTATGTACTTCTCTTGCAGAGGGCCTGAATTCAGTTCCCAATACTAAAGTTGGGCAGCTCATAAGAGCCTATAAGTCCAACTCCAGGACATCCAGCACTCTCTTCCAGCCTCTGCTGGCACTTTCATTCATATCCCTATGTCCCCCTCACACACAAATACACAGAATTACAAATATCACACTGATAATTAACTTTCAGCAGGGTCTTCATGAAACTCAGTAGACTACAGCCATTGTAGATAACTGCTTTCTTTCATGTGAGGTTTTTCAATAAACAGACTTTTGAAAACCTCCCCAGCTACTGTGATTGTTTTGTGGCAGACATGAGTTTGGAACTGGTACATGGTATTCCTTTTGCAGATTATGCATCTTCAGACTATTAATCATATTCATATATGCTTAATATTGAGAAAATATATGAATCAATGTGCCATGAAGAAGAAAAAAATTCTTCTATTTTCTCTTGAGTTTGGTGGATAGAGGCACAAGGTTAAGGATAGGTAAGGGACACAGAGTGATGAATTGAAAGAGAAGAACATTTATGTGGAGCAAAGGGGCATTCTTCTATCAGGAGCTTGATGGAGAAGAAATATGAATTCAAAATATAAGTTACAGTCCAAAGAGCTCTATGGGTGATAAACATGAGAAAGCATCAGCTTCTGAACATTTGTCTTTATGAAAAGTCATCGTCTGGTGTTGTTTGTACTCTGGGGAATTTGAAGAAATTATTCTTTTCTTCCTCAGGCCCAAGAATCTGCAGCCATCAGGAGATATTCCATCCAACAGGGAAGCAGTAGGAGATAGAGAAATGGGACAAAACAAGGAGGCTGGTGCCAAAACTGAGGACAGTTATAGGTACCAGAAACCTGAGGAAACATCAAAAAAATTAGAATGCTTGGGAAAATGCAACATCTGTCCCTTATTTTAGTGTTTTCTCTGAAAACATTTTACCAAAAACATTTTTTTCATTACAGGCTTGCATGGTCACAGTATCCAGATGAAGACGATAGCAATAGTCCTGCTTACAACTTCTACTATATAAGCCTGCAATTCCTCTAATATCCAAGTCACAATAACCTAATCGTTTCACAGATATCGTCATCGACCATATCCAATCCATCAGGGTTTCTCAGGCTGAGAAATACTGACATGTTCTTCTGAGTCCAGAGTCCATGTTATGCTATGAGCCACCTCTGCCAGCTTGTATGCCTTACAATCACCTCAGCAATGGTTCTCTTTTTTGGTTGTCTCCTCTACTTGAGACCAGCAGTCTAGAGACCACTGCTGTTTCCTTTGGATCACATTGCTTCTCACAGTAGCATAAGCACTTTCTTTCAATCTGATTGAAAAGTGACCTCATGATGATACAAATATATTTCTCATAAGCCTATTGATACCATACGTGAATAACAAATCAAATGATTTAAATTTGGAACAAAATCATGACATCACTTGTTCCACAGCCTTAAGCTTCTCTGATAGCCTTTAGCTCCTCTTTGTCAATCTGCTGTAGCCTAGCATCATCATTTCAATTTCTCCAGAATAAGTGCACAGAAATTTTCTTCTCTTGAGATCCAAGTCCCAACTCACCATAGAAATGCAAATACATTCCTATATTATATCTAACTAAATTTTTCTAATTTGTCTCTCATGCTCATTTCTCCCCTAAGATTAATAGCTTCTTTGAATGGTTGGCAACTTGAAGGATATTTTTACTCATGAAGATTGACCTTGCATAAAGTTTCTATTGGGACAATTCATTAAAATCAAAAATCCTAATGTCATTTCTCTAGTTAAGAAAAATACATTCTTAAAAATCATGTAAGAGAGTTCTTTGACAGCCCAAAGCAACTTTAAAATTCTCCATTTTAATATATATATATATTACAAAATAGTAAGTTTCCATATGGCTTTTTAAAACATTCTTAATATTATTTCTCTAGCCTCAGCCTGTCTCCCATCTACTTTATCTTCCTATCTTCCTCTGTCTTCAGCCCCCTTCCCTTCATTATTCCTTTTCCTTAAAAAATGTATTTGCAAAAGTAATTTGATATAAATTATTACACATAAGGGATAATTCTTCTCCCAGAAACAAAACAACCTATCAACAAATAGACCCAGATGTGGAATATCCAGATAAGGAAGTCTAAAAGTCTCTTAAACTATACATGATGTTGCCAGGTACTTGCCTCACAACAGAAGTTGAGAGTAAAACCCTAGTGCTGAAGACAATACACACCTCAATTACAGGATTTAGAGAAATCAAGCTGATATTGAACTGGAAGTGTCTTCCCTGGTGGCCATATTTTATGGTGTCACAAAGTGCTAGGCTTCCAGAAGAGAAAAGGTACCAACAATCTTACCCAGCTGTGAACCTTTTGAGCTACAATGACGATTAGCCTGACTATTAGCCTGATTATTCCCATTGATGTAATAGTGGTAAAAATGTTGTGGGGGTTAGCCAAGAGACATGAAATTGGAAGAGGATTGGAGGAAAGGAACTTGGGAAGAGTTAGAGTAGGAAAATTAGGAGTGGATTTCAACAGAATAAAATGTATTCATGTGTAAATGAAAATACCTAATTTAAGGTAATTTTGAAAATATGAAAATATTTTTTTAATATTTTTTGTGCATTTTTTCTGAAACCTATCCTATGTGAAGATCCCTCTGTAAATGTAATAAAGTCTTTATATCTTTCTCTTTTTAAAAGTATTTTAAAAGAATCTATAATTGTGTCAATTGTGCTAAGTACATCATGTGAACATCATGTTTGTGGTAATATGTTAAGAATACATGAATATCTCTGTTTGTGATAATAATAGGAAGAAGATTTTGTTGTATCTATAGAAACACGGAGGTTACAAAGTTCACCCCAAGTCACACAGCTTACATATGAGGAATCTCTGGTTTTTGTAAAGGTAGAATTTGAGCCTTCTTTTCTAACTATGATTGTAAATTGTTAAAAGATGAAACAGACTAAATGCTTATTTAAAACCTAAAGAAGCCTTTCAAAAAATTCGAGATTAAACTCTACCCATGAAGATAAAATTTTACACTGTCTATGCAGAGGAGTGACTACCTATTTATGATTTTTTGCAAACAAAGAAACAGTATACCTACAATTCTCCTTCATGTTCAAACACTGGAGAAATAAAAGAATGATTTATGTCTTTAAAATGAAATTCCTGCTTATAATTTATAATAACTGCCTTTTGTCAAGCAATGGCATTTTGCCAGAAAATGAATTCTCTTGTATGTGTGTAGTGTGTAGGTGCATGTGTAGGAGAGAGAGAAGAAGGAGAGAGAGAGAGGGAAAGGGAGAGGGAGAGAGAGAGATAGTTTTGACAATGCAAATACTTAAATTATTTATGAATATCTCCATCATGTATATGAGTCTGTGGGAACACAAGCATTAAATGACTGCCTTAAGATTAGTTAAGAACTCATTCATTCCTAAACCCAATATTCTAACTCTTAGTCCCCCACTCTCCTACCACATTCAATACCAGCTGAGTCACACAGAATCACCCTTTATTCTTCTTAGTTCAATAGATTTAGATGTGACCCTAATCATTAAAAGTATATTTGTGAGATACACTGAGATTTGATTTTATTTCCAGTACAAACTCAGACATTCAGCTGTACCTATGTGTGTATATCTCTATATAAATATATACAAAGGGTCATTCTTTATACAACACTGGAACAGATGATGTTTGTTTTTATCACTATCATCTTCTTTTGAAAAAAGTGAAAGCCATTAGCTTCTTTTAAGGAAAAACCAACAAATCAGAACAAATAAAATGAATTTTAGAATAAAGGGCATTCAGTTAGATTTTCTTAGTATAAGCTACCAGGGTTTCATAAATACCAGATTCATATATCAGATACAGAATAATAGCCATGCCTATTGCACAAGAAAATTAAAGGGTTTAAATAAAATCAAAGGCAAAATGCACTGAAAATATGCAATAATTTATAAACGCAAATTTTTCTTTTGTGACTTGGCAGGGCAAAGTAAATAAAATACGACAAATGACAATATCAAGCATAATATCTTGTCACATCACACATCTAAAGAATAAGATATACCTGTCACTGAACAGAGCAACCTGAGTGTTTCTGGGAACAAAAATATCCTTAAGGTCAAATTTTATTATACATTATTCCACTCTATTAATTGAAAATTGTAGAAAAACATCGTAAACATATGCATATGAATACAAAAACAGTTACTTAAGATTACATTTAACTGTGCATATTAAAAATACTTAAAAATGAGATGCTTCAACAGACAGAGTTGGTTGCAAAGGAAACCTAGTGACCTGATTGGGATCCCAGGGTGGAAGGAAAAAAACTACTTTGGAACGTTATCTTCTATCACCATATGCATTGCTTGGGCATCTTGTGTGCACCCACACTATCCCAGCCCCCACAAAAAAAATGATGATGAAGATAAGTTTTAAAGTAAGTAAATATAACGTAGTTGGAGATGGACAAGGGGAGCTAGAATGGAAGGATAAAGTGGGAAGATGGAGGGAAGAGGTAGATGGGGAGGAAATGTGGGAGAGACAGCTAAAATTAAAGACCATTTGAGGGGTAGTATAGAAACTTAATACAACAGAAGCTTCTTAAAATATATAAGCATATGAAGGCAATATAAATGAATTAGCTATGGAGACAGAATCCCAAATTGAAACTTAAAGTAACAGTATTAGGTTACATTTAATGGAGTTCTTTATCAAAGTGGTCCCATGACAACCCCCAAACAACCTGGGATGATATCAAGCTGTTCTCTAAAAACAGATAGCAAGACCTCACTGCTGAAGACAACACCTATGTAACTCATTGAACATGTCAAGCTGAGTGTACAACCATGTGGGTCTTGGCATCCATACCTGTTTCTTGTGTCTTTTCTTGAGCTCATTCCTACTGCTTGTTTGTTTTGTCCTATTCTACTGTGTTTGCATTTGTTTTATCTTATCTTATTTTATGTTATTATCCATTAGATGTCTTTTTTTTAAAATGGGAGACAGAAAGGAGATGGATCAGGGTGGAAGGAGAGATGGGAAGAAACTGGAAAGAGCAGAGGGAGGGAAACTACAATTAGGATATATCATCTGAAAAAAATCTCTTTTCAATAGAAGAATAGAAAAGAGGGCAGCTTCCTTAAGGAAGCTTGGACTTGTGTTCACATGTAATAAAACAGTTTCCCTATCTTCTTTCTATCTATGTATCTATCTTCATCTCTCTCTCTCTCCTTTCTCCCTTTCTCTGTGCCTCTCTCTCCCTTTTCTGTCTCCCTACCTTCCTCTCCCTCATGTATATATGTGTGTACAAGTATGCTGATTCAGCCATTCACATACAGTGGTTAGAGGTCAGCAGTCGGTGTCTTCCTCTATACTGTCCACCTTACTTCCTGTGACAGGGTCATTCACTAGACTTGAAGCTGACTCAGCATTGGCGTTAAAGGCATGCACCACCATACCAGGTTTTTACATGGATTCTGTATATTCTAGAGCAGGTCTTCATGCTTGCATGGTATGCAGCTGATTTTCTACTGAGCCATCTCCCCAACCTCAAGGATTTAAACAGTTTCACTCAGTGGCTTTGAGAGTCGTCAAACAGATTTAATTTTGCTTAAGAATCAGGGGAAGTTGATGTCCCACAACTCAGGCTGTGTAAGTCAAAGCTATCACTATTGACTATGAGAATATTTTATAACTATATGGAAAGTCTAAAAAGTAGACTTACACTTTAGGTAAACCAAACCCAGAATAGTGATATATCCCAGAAAAGTTGCCCTTATATTTGATATTGAATGTATAATTAATATTGATTGCCAAATTTTCTTGACAAAATGTTTTGTTGCAGAAAGGAAATGCCATTAAACTCCACAAGAATTGCTCCTCATAATATCAGAGACCATTTTCATCACGTAAAGATCTGTGTGCGCTGAATTCATTGTTTCATTATTAAACTAAGAAAAAGGAGTAAATTAAAGTGAATTTGATAGTGAAAATTAAAAATGAGGATTTTTTTTTTAAAAAAAGGTAATGGTTTTCTTCTTTGTTAGTCAATATTCTTAATGATGTTCCAGTTCTGTCAGGTGAAGTGTAATTGAATTTTTTCTCCATGGCACCATGGCAACCTTGTTATTTTTAGCACATTTATTTTAATTAAAACTTGTATTATCTGATCCAATTGCCGAAAAAGAGGTCAGAAGCCACATCCAAACTTTTGTTACAATTGGTTTTCTCTTTTTATTTTTTTCTGCTTAAATGAACTAACTTCTGATAAACATAGCAGCATAGCAAACATGGTAGACAAAAATAGATTTCCTTAGTGTGGAAATCAATATAATCAAAATTTCCTGAATTAAGATATTAATAACTATGAAAAATAACACAAAGATAATCATAAAGGGAGTAAATATGAAAGGAGTAAAAACATGTATCTATGGAAAGTTTGTTTTCTCTCTGATGTGACTGAGTGGTGGAACCATGAGTCCGTACAAATCACCATAGTAAGATCAAGTTTATATTCAAACTAGACTACTTTGGCTCCTTCTGCTCCATGGCCTTAGCTTTATGGTCTGGGTAATTTAACAGGACTCTATTTTATGGGACATATTAAAAGTATTGAAATAAGGGATTTAAATTTGCATTCATGGTATTTTATAAATTTGGTCCTATTTTCTTGTCTCTTTATTTGGGCTTAATGATATATTATATATGTTTATTCATGTTGGGAAAGCTATTTTAGAATCTGTCACAACTAAAACTCTTGCGTATTTACCATAAAAGCACAAGTAACTTTGGAAGGCAGTTATTCCTGTCTCCTCCTCTGAATTACTGTTAAATATCTTCTAGCAGCAAAGTGCAGGATTATTTTACTAGTTATAATAAAGTTGTAATAATACACTTCAACATAAACTAGTCTCCTGCTTAGTATTTTGCATGCATTTTCTCATTTAAAGTTCATGATAACTAAATAGAACATCATGGTTCCCATATCTATTTTAGGAGTAGAATTTGTCTCAGTGAAGTACATATATGGTATAAAGCTTAGCAGCATTTTAAATATATCCTCACAAATAAATACATATATACATGCCTAAGAAATCATTATCACAGTCAAGATAATGAACATAGCCATAATCCACCAAAAATAAATAGCTTCCTTAGTGCACATTCAAATGCATTTATTCCTCCCCATCGGTAACTCTGTCCCATTCACTATTATCAGGTGTCCGCTGATTTGCTTTCTGTCTCTATGGTTATGATGTAGAAGGACTTCACTCCTTACATACTACTACAGTAAATGGAAAACTGCTGTCAGCCTTTAGAAAACAACATGAATTAAATAATTAAGCCTACACTTGCCATATGCTTCAGATATGATGTTAAGGAGACTTGTAGGGGAATATCTTTAGTTCGCTTACACAATGTTGTGTGACTTATATTCTAAAGGGATTCCCTTGAATATATTACTTGCACTAGACAGACTCTAAGTATAAGTAAAAGAAAATAGAGCAATTAGAGATGCACAGCAATAATTCGCACCAGGGGTGATGATACCTTAACCAGTTTAGCCTGTGTAATAGTCACATGGAAAACATGAACAGGTTCCAGGTAAAATTTTAATGATAGGTATTAATGAATTTTCTGGCATATACGAATGTTATAAGACAGAAGAATTTAGGTTCTCTCATAGGCATTAGCTTAGTAACTGTAAAAAGTAAATTGTTAACTGAAATACGAGTTTTTGGAGGAAAAGACTAAAGGAAAGTGAATTCAGGAATTAGTTTAGGATAAACTGGGTTTGAGATTCCAGGCAAATTTGCACAGTAGTAAATGTCGAGGAGGCTTTAAAATGGTTGGGGCCAGACTTGAACTGAGAAGTAACAGTTAGAGACAAAACTGTTGAAAATATTTTAGCAAATAAACTGTATCTGAAAATGGAAATAATTACTAACATATAAAAGTGGTAGCATAAACCCTGAGCCCTAAGATGACCAGTGAAAAATACGTCAGGCCCAGATTGGAAAAGAAGAGTTGGCAGAAGGAATCACACAAATATTCTTTTAAAGTAACCAAAGAAGAAGCAGCTTTTGAGAACTCACTTCATAGTGCTGAAAACTCTGCTGACATGAGTAAATAAAACTGGACATTGTATCCACATAAGGAACACTGGCTTACATCAGATTCTTAGCATGTGGAGATATGCATGAAATCTGCTAGAGTCCAGAACAAAGGTTAGTCTCTCAAAGAGATTTCTGTAGAGATGAGAAAGGAAGACAGTGATAGTTGGGCAAGGATTCTGGGATGAGTGTTTTGCGTGTGTGTGTGTGTGTGTGTGTGTGTGTGTGTGTGTGTGCACGCGCACACGTACCTGTTGTGTGTGTGTGTGTGTGTGTGTGTGTGTGTGTGTGTGTGTACATGCATGCACACCTGCTGTTTGGTTGTTTTGAGATGTGCTCTGAATTTTGTTTAGATTAATAAGCTAATATGGAAGTATAAGTTAGTGTTCTTAATGATATGTGATCATCTTAAAATTTATTGTATTACAAACTTTATTATATATATTTCTTTGATCATTTTTAATGTTAAAATGAGATATTCACAGAAATTCACAAAAATATTAGAAGAGTAATTTATGTTGTCGTTGAGCTTTCCTCAATGTTTCCACTTTCTGTGGCCTCCCATGAAATCAAACCAAGGAGTCAGTCTGACTTTGAGTAGCAAGTGTGTATTTGTCTGAGATTTATGTCTTTTTTGTTGTTGTTGTTCCAAATTTAGGTCTTCAGTAACAGTTGTATAATATCAAAACAAGTGTTTATGCTAACTTTTACTTAATAGTGTTCGCTCACCACTCTCAAAACTAGAAAATTGTTACACTTATAATGTGTGTATGAATGTTTGTGGCATGTTATGACTCATACAGCCTATTAATCTCTGGCAAAGAAATGTGCTTGATTAAGTATGCAAAGATCAAGGGGAGGGACTGTCATGCCACAGGAGGAAAGCAGTGGGAGTTGGAGTTAGTGTGAAAAGTTACAAGCCAATGAATGGATGTAGCAGTGAGGAGATTATTGGAGCTCTTTACTGATTCTGTCCACTTTCTAATTAAATAAGCAAATGTGTACATCAGTGAAAGTACAGTGGTGAAAAGGCATTCTCAGGTTTATTAATCAGATAAAAGAAAGAAAATATTTTCTAAAACTGTCTTGGAGGGTAAGGAGTAAGCAAGTCAGAGATATGTAGCATGTCATGTTGTAGCACAGTGTCCACAGAGATGAATGAGTTTAAAGTCAAGCCAAAGCAATATTCCAGCTGTGTGTTTTTCTCTAGCCTCATTCAGCTGCACAGATGAAGACATTGAGGAGGCAATCGGAATGGTGATTTGAAGTGGGAAGAGGAAAATCAGAAAAGGGGGAAAATACTTGGGAAAGTAATATTTATCTTTGTTTTTAGTAACGTGATGCCTATGGCCTATGGTTTCTAGTAGATGTTTTATAAGTGAAAGCAGCTGAGAAGACAGGGGTATGATACCATGAAGTATAAAACAGCACTAACCTCTTTGGTTTTGCTATTAACCAGTAATGTGCAAATCCCACTGATGTGCTAGAGGTGTGTGCACACTAATGGTTCTGTTGTCTGTTAGGAAGACTAACACTTACACTTAATGCTGCCCTCTCCCTAAGAAGGGTTTGAAATTTGTTCAGAGATCCTCTGATGTTTGCTGGTCCTTAAAACTCTGCAGCTATTTGAATACCTACGGCTTTGACACTCTTTGATAAAACAGCCGTATCTGACTCTACTCAGTCATTCATAGACCATTGCTATTTTCCCATATGTCAGACTGAATATTGCATCAGGGAAAGAGAAGTATGCTTAAGGGCTTCTATGGGAATTTTCATTTTCCTGACTGACTGTCTTGGCTGGGCTATTAAAGCATAGGAGCTATGCCTCTCCCCCTATGCAGCGATTTGCTCCAGAAACCCAGAATTGCATTCCTGAATGGATCATGCCTCCTGTGGCCAGAGACAAGATCACATGGAAAAAAATGTGTTGTGTGGTGTGTCATCTGTCATTTCAAAAGGCTAGCTGGCCAGGTGAATACAAATACAGTAATTCTCAGAGCTCTGCAGAAAGAGTAGTGCCTCTGCTCAGACATGGACACATGCTTTTCCTGATCCTGTGTGTATGCGTGTGTGTGTGTGTGTGTGTGTGTGTGTGTGTGTGTGTGTGTGTGCTTGAGTGTGCGTCCACATCACCAAGCCCAATGAACATTCTAGAAATTTGTTGACAAGAACAGCTAGCAACATTCCATCACTGCTTCTGCTTTGAGCAGATGGCAGCTGGTTGGTATCTAAATCATAGCATTTGTTTTAAATAACTCTATGGCATTAATTTGGTTACAGTCAAGAAGGAACAGTCCTTTAGGAAATGGGAAACCATGTCTGTAATCAACCGAACCAGTGTGGTCTGTTTGAATATAGCCAAGTCTCAGCCAAATGCGTCCCCCCTTCATTTTTCCTTCCCTTCCTTCCCTGCCTCCTCCTTTCCTTTTTCCCTTTACCTCTCTCACTTCTGTCAGAAAATACATACGGAGCCAGAGTACATATTGGGATCACAGCACTTCTTTACCAACCAAAATAGAAAAAAAATTTTTTAATTGTCTTTCTATTGGAAGCCAGAAGAATAACAGATTCAAAGCCATTGGCTTTTTAATAAGGACCCTCACTCTCTTTGCCTAATTGTCTTAATTTTCTAAGTTCCTTTAAGTCACTGCACAGCTCAAAACACAATTTGAAATGTTCTTTTCTAGCTCTCAGCATGTTTACTTTCACCTTTAAACAACAAAGACTATAGATATGACCCAACATTGACCCAGATCATCCACTTTAAAAGACTTAAAGCACAAGTGATGAAGCAAAGGAGCCTCACTAGACTACAATGCCCCAAACAGATAAGATGGACACTGCAGCAGCCTTTCAAGGAAACAGGTTCTGATAGAGGATGTTTCACAAAGCTGTGTTCTGTCTTCTTGTTTTGGTGATATGTCAACAAAATGGTTGCCAATGGATCATTGGGAGTAAGAAGGACTGGCTATAGCAAAGAGCAGGCACCCTTTCTTTTTATATTAGATAGGTACATTCCTCTAGCCCCAAGTGGATTCTTGACATCACACAGCAATGGAATGGTGAGGGACAAATCATATAGAACCTAAGAATGTTAGCTTATGAAAGTAGAAGGAAGTGAGGTCATTATCAATGACAAAAGGGAGGATAGAGGGAGAGGAAAGGGAAAAGGGATTGGTCAAAGGGTGAGAAGTTACTTTAGAATAACAAACAACAATGGATATTTCAAAATCACCAGAAGATAGGTTTCACTGCTTTCACAGAAAAGTAATTATAATGTTTGAGATGATAGATGCACTAATTATCCTAATGTGTTCAATATGCCCTGGATGATGCTGAGTTTAATTGGCAGCTTGACACAACCTAGAATCATCTGGGAAGAGAGTAATTCTCAATGGAGAATTTAGATTAGGTTTAACTGAGGGCATGTCTGTATGGATTGGGATTCTGATATTTTTTTTCTTTTTTATTGCTGTTGTTGTTGTTTCTTCTTTGTTTTTATATTTTTTTAGTTATGTCTTTTACTTTTGAGATTAATATAACTTTAAAACTTCCCTTTGACTTTCTTCTCTCCAAACCCTTCCATATGTCCCTTCTTGTTCTCTTTCAAATTCATGGCAATTCTTTAATAAATACATCAGTACACATGCTCAGTCTGTATACTGTTACTTGTGTGCAAGTCTATTTTGATTGATTGGTGTGGAAAGACCCATTCTTACAGCAGGTGGTACCATTCCCTGCTGTAAGGTCCTGAACAATAAAAGAGTAGAGAAATCTGGGTGTGAAGCATACATGCATTCATTTCTCTCTGCTCTTTACTGTGGATGTAATGTGACACACTGCCTCAAGTTCTTCTATTGCCTTCCCTGAAATGATAGACAGGAAAATTATAATTGTGTTCCAAAAGAAACTTTTCTCTCCTGTTGCTTTTTTTGTCATATAGTATATCACAGCAATAGAATTGAGACTAGAACAACATGTACATATTTCAGCCGTTTACACGTAAGTTTAAAGAGTTATTGTGTGTCAATTTAAAAAATATTCATTTAAAAGAATATGATCATGGGATTTTCCCATCTTGTCCTTCGTGGTATTCTATTGGTCTCTGGCATCATGTTATTCCTAGTCATGCATCCGCTGCAAGCCACTGTCAGCCATGTAATCTCCACATGCTTGTTCACTTGCTTATTTAGTAAGCATCACAGCATTGGAAAGCATCAAAGTATATCCATTTTACACAGAAGAAAACTGCAGGTACTGTGTCCATACATTTTGCTCAAGAACTTTTAAAATGTCAATGTCCAGGTCAAGAGGTATATAAGCATCCCAAACATAATAGAAGGCCAACAGGATTTCATCTGGGGTTATAAGGTATAAGCTTTGTAAGGGATGCTTTAAAGGGCATTGGAGATGAATTCCTTTTCCCTTTTTGGCTCAGTACTCAGATGAAATCCAAGGCCCCTCACACACAGTTAAATGCTCTAGTGCTAGAATGCAGTCCATACACAGAAGACTAGGCATCATCCTGCATCAGCAGGATAACGATAAGAAGGAAGCATACAAGTCTTCCTATACATAAAATAAAGCACCCTTTTAATGTTTTTGTAAAGAAACTAGCAATGAATCAATCATTACACTCAGTTTTTTAAGCAAGTATGGACCACCCAATATCCAAGTAAAAATCTTTGAAAGTGTGAGAACTATACAATCAAGAGAATTCTCCAAAAAGTATAGCACACTAATGCTGAGGTGAAAAATGCCAACTCCGCTTTAATTGTACCAGTGCAATTAATGGCATGGTACCAGTTCTGCCATGAAGATTCAGAATTCTAAAATAAAACAGTTGAGCCTGATCCATAGTCTTTGGCTAATATGACACATTTTTTATTCATCACATAAATATGATAATAACATATCCTAGTACTGGTATGAAAACTAAACCACACTGTGAAATCCATGAGCACAGGTATGACATACTACAAGAGTTCACAGAAAGCAATTTATTATTACGACAGTTATTATTGTTGTCCTAAGTTTGTGATGTCAATGAAAGACAAAATAATGTTAGCTCTTATCACTGAAATGTAAATGCTGGATTCTGTATGATGACAGGATGTGGAACAAGATCTGCTGCTACTGTGTACAGCAATGTGTTCCCCTGTTGGAGAAAAGTTTTACAATAAAACATTTTCTTCACAAATGTACAGAGATAAGAAAAACAATATAAAATATAAATAGGTTTTTCTTATCTACTCAAATTTTGTAATGATTATCAGGATACAGTCTTCAAAACAAATCTTAATTTTTTTTTTTTACATTTTGTGGGGTCATTCATTTTTAAATAGATGCGATTTTTAAGAGGTAAATTGTTAGCCATGCAGTGAGGGTGCACATCGTTAATTTCAGGACTCTGGAGGCAGATGCAGGTGGATCTCTATGAGTTCAAGGCCAGCCTGATCTACAAAGTGAGTTCCATGACAACCAGTTAAAACAGAGAAACCCTGTCTTGAAAAACAAAGAGAGTGGGGCGGGGCAGGGGGAGGTTAATTGTTGTTAGAACGCAGAGATCTCCCTAGTAGGGTAGGTAAACTGAACAGAGGGTATAGGTACAGTGGGCAAGGATGGGGATGGGAGCAGAGGGGACCAGGAGGAGGAATGGAACAGAGGGAGAAAATATATGGAAAGACAATAAGAATTGGGAGACAATTAGAGGGCGAACAGGAGACTTAGTATAGTAGTAATTCACAGGAATCTATGAGGGAGACTATAACAAGGATCCCTAGTAACTGGGGGATAGGGAGCCTGAACAAGCAATCTCCTGTAGCCAGTCAACATTTCCAGTGGTGAGACTGGGATACCATCTCAGTCACAAAACCTGACTTATGGCCTGCCTGCCCCGCAAGGGCCTATTTGACAATGGAAAGGCAGAACTCCATGCCAAAGGAGGGAACCCCTGACTGAAATTGCAGGCCAGAAACTAGAGACTGAAACAATTTCTAATGATGTCATACTCTGCTCATAGATCAGTACTTAACCCAATCCTCACCAGAGAATCCCCTCCCCCCTCAGCAGCTGAGAGGAGCATCTGGGGAGGCCCAGGGCCAAACATCTAGTAGAGATCAGGGAACCCCCAAGAAAGAAGGAGAGGAGGAAAGGTGGAATCCATAGTGCCTGAGGACACCAGGAGAACAAGCCCCACATTGTCCAACTGACTAGCACTCTTAGAGGCCCACAGAGACTGAAGCCATAGACAAAGAATGTGCAGGATCCCCTAAATAAATCACATGGCTGTCTAAATTAATGTCCTTGAAAAACTCCTACAGACTGGTGTTGCGGTGTCTTTGACCATTTTATTGGCCCTGAAGACCCCTTTTCTCCTGCCAGACTGCCTGGTCTAACCTTGATATAGGAATTTGTACCTGGCCTTATTGCATCCTGCTTGCCGTCTTCTGATTGTGCTGTAACTCTATGGGGATGGTTCTTTTCTGTGGAGAATGGGGGATGTTAGTTGTTGGTGACAGGGGTAGATCTGAGGAAGATGGAAGGAGATGGAGGGTAGAGGGAGAGGAGAATGGGGTGGGGATGTATTCTGTTATAGAAGTTTATTTTTAGCTATATATAAAAAAAAATTTTGTGCACTGTTGGAAAAAGGGATGCATAGGCCTTGGCATTTTGTATTATCTGAAGGTGTTGGATTTCTGTTGGAAGGGATGCTTGATTGTTAATGATCTGCATCTGAGGAATTCTGCATCAATAAAGTACCTGAGCTCAGCTGCTCAGGGTTCTACTGTGAGTCCTCTGGTTTCCTCTGCTGAGGTCTGGCAGAGTTTATACCTATGAAGAATACATCCTGTTGCCCTTGGCAACTAAAAATGGTGCCTATAACATAGGGCAGGACATCACACCAGCTAATCCAACATGGAGACAAGGAAGAAGAAAAAGAAACTCCAGATTTCACAGAGTTCACAAAAGTATGCCCAGAGAAGCTACAAGAGGATAGAGATTAAAGTATTAATTGAAAACTCCTGAAGGAAGAGGAGAGAAAGGAAATAAGCCTCTATGAAGAGAAAAGGCTATGAAATTAATAAAGAAATCTCCGAGGTGAGAGACACAGAATGGAGACACCTAGAGATAAAGAATTCAGCTGGGAGCAGGAAAAAGTAAGGTTCTTACTGCTTTTCCTGATCAGGGAGCCAGTGCTCCAAGTTTTCTGATAACTTGTGTGTGTGTGTGTGTGTGTGTGTGAGAGAGAGAGAGAGAGAGAGAGAGAGAGAGAGAGAGAGAAAGAGACACAGAAGGAGAGAGAGAGAGAGACAGAGAGAGAGACAGAGATAGAGACAGAGACAGAGAGAGACAGAGAGACAGACAGAGAGATGCTCACAATCTTGTGTTTGAGGTCTATGAAGAAGGGTATATGTTTCTCCATAGCAGTGGTGAGAAAACACCAAACCACCAGAATATTTCAACCTGAGACTCTTCCCACAGGCGCAGAACCCCCTACTATTGCAGAAGCCACAGCTTGGAGTATAGAGTCCCCTGATTTAAACTGATCAGTTTTGTTTATTTTTTTTTTCCTGCAAACCTGACTACAAACAGTCCAGATACTGGTTGTGGTGTTGAGAACTCGACCTACGAGGGGATCCTTACTGCAGACAAAGTGACTAGTTATTTTTCCAGCAAACCAGACTTATCTGAAAATCTGGAAAGTGTTTCCTCAGGGTCAGCAAACAGAAACTGTCTTCCTGAACTGGCCTAGGTTGTACTTCATGATGGCAGCAGAACTTGATGCTAAAAGAGTCACCCAGCTGGTGCTGGTTTTGAAGGCATTAAGGGGTCTTTGGAGAGCAGCTGAGGCCTGTGAAAGGCAAGGAGATGCCGTTAGTGAAAGTGCAACCTCAGTAGCAGTTGAAGGCCCAGATTGAAGGGATCATGTAAAGGAGTTGAGGCTTTGTACCACAAAGAGAGCCCAGGAGAGGCTACTGGCGAAAGTGTACCCCAGTTGCAACAAATGATCCCAATGTTTTGAAGATGCCAGTACCATGGGACAAACACCAAGAACAGCAGCAGCAGTGGAGTGAAGCCAGCCAGAGTCTGGAGGACAAGCTGTGTGTACTGCAGAGAGCAGAGCTGAGAAGTGACCTTATCCCTTTGGATCAGTCCAGAAGATCGTGAGTGAATTTCAGATAATTGGGCAGAGATAAATAATATTTTTTCTGCTGTCCAAGGGCATTGTAAAAGTTTGATAAATGTTTGGTTTCATTTAGTCATGTGCATTAACAATCCTTGTGATTGTTTCTCTTATAAATAGTTTTGCAGGTATAGTGTTAAATTGTGTTGTAGAGATAAAAAGCAATTTTTTTGGATTGGCTTATACAGAAATTGGGAAATGTTGGGGAAGTTTATTTTTAGTAATGTTTAAAATTGTTTTATGCACTGTTGGGTGAGGGGCTATACCAGGTCTAGGACATTTTGTATTGTTTGCAGATGTTGGATTTCTGAGGGGGTTGTTTAATTGCAAATGATCTGCATATGCTATCAGTAGAAAACCTGAGGAGTTCTGAAAAAATAAAGACACCTAAGCTGAGAGGTTTAAGGTTCCACTGTCTAGGGCACTGTCCATAGCCTGCCAGACCTCTTTTCTAGCAGAGCTTGAATCTATGAAAGCACCTTCCTGTCTTTCTTGGTGACCCTCCCTCAGCAGCAAACTACTACTGTATTGAATAAGTTGTATGAGAGGAAAAAAAAAACAATTCAAAAATTATAAAATTTTAAAAAAAGCATTAAGTTGTTTAAAGAGTTGAAGTTGAGTTTGGTTACCCGATGATTGGGTCCCTTGAGGATGCCATTTGCCCTTCCTCAACTATCAATTTCAAGTGTTCTTGAAATACACCCAGAAAAAGAAAAATGTTCAAGGACACCATGTTTAGACAACCTTCAGAACTGACTGAAATGACTGTGTGATTAAATCAGTGCTTTTATACCTAAAACTAGTTTGCAGTTCCCCCCATGAGGATTTTCAAAATCACTCTGTGTGGTAGTAGAAGTACTAGAGGGTGCAAACTGCTAGCTAGGTGTTAATTAGTATTCACATAACACATACTGAAAAATATTACATGGGATGATTTAAGACAAAAGCAATTCATGCACAGTAATTAGCTCCTGTACGTGCTGTTTACATAGAGAGTGATATGCATGGTTGAAACTATCACTTCTACTATTTTTTTCAGCATGTTGAAAATGTGCCTAAATGATGTCATGAAATGTAGAGCTTTCCTATTAGCCCTTAGAACTGTTTAGAAAATGTAAATAACAGGTATATTGTTAGAATTTAAAAAAAATCAATATATACTAATAAAAGTGTCTAGAACATGGGTCCGGGGCTGCCTTTCAGTTGGGAGAAATGTTGCCTAGCATACACAAGGCTCAGGATCACATAAATTAATATAAAATAAAATAAAACTGAATTTGGATACACTCAACTCTTAGAAGATAGAGAGAGGAAGATTAGAATGTCATCCTCAGATACAAGGCATTTGGTCTTTAAATGCAACCAAAATACAATTCACAGAAAAACAAAGTAAGGAAAGTAATGTCTAATATTTTAAATTTAGATAATTTTGATGACATTTTTAATGTTTTAAGATGTTTATACTAATCTCAAACATGTTCATCTAAAAAAAGTGTTTAAAACTACAGAAAATATTCTGTACAAAACAATCATTTCTTTTGTTAAAATTGGAAAGGGAGAGTGGAAGTGGTATTTACTAGGAAGGTGACATTTAAACAAAGGCATAGAGGATATAGAGGCATAGATTGAAAAATCTTGAAAAGAAGAAAGTTCTGGAAGAAGGACCATAAACCATAAAGGCTCATAGGAGAAAGTGTCTGGTGCCTAGGAAGAAAATCAGTGTACAATGTAGCTGCCAAGTTAAGATTTAATAAGGCCTTCAAAATAATCGTCAAACCTTTTTCATAAATAGGAATTAAATAAAGCATAATCCAGCTTTTTTATATATCCAGAGATACATGATAATCATGTGATACATACTCTATAAAATATCTATTTAATTGAACACTAAAATCATTTTAAAATTCTTGAATGTCACCAGTTAACCTATAATACAGCAGAAATAAATAATAGTTGAAAAATACATGACTATATTTTTTCAAGTATGGAAAATAAATTGTAATTTGTCTTCACAGAAATTTTTGCACTGCAATAATAACTTCCATTTTCTCTTGATATAACAGAACTACATGCATGATGGCACAGTTGACAAAGTGGAGGCAAACAGAAAACAGCAAAAGGTACTACAACCAACTCCATGACTCACAGCGAATGTGCACTGTTGCTTTGGCCCATCCAGCTGCGGATGGGTAAATGACAATGGTTAGAATCAAAATGGAAGTAACATTTTAGAGACAGCATCATCATTACCCTTTACTGATAGCCACTTTAGTTGATGATATAAGCATGATGCATTAACCTGGTGTTTCTTTCTTTCTTTGTTTTTGATTTTACGATCCACATTTGGAATTTGTTTGTTTGCTTATCTCAGTTTAACCTATAACTTACTAAATATATTGAGACAGGAAATTGCACTAATCAGGATTCTTAAAACTAAGTTATTCACTATCATCTTTTAACCCTCTGCTACTAATTTTTTACTTATTAACTATATTCCATAGAAAAACATAACTATATTTCACTGTACTTTTTGGATATAATGGTCCATTCGCTCTTTGGCTTTTTTTTAACTTCACAAAATGAAAGAAGAAAGAGAAGAATCTTTAAAAAATAATTTGAAAAATTTCCCCCTAGAAAACTGGATTTATGACACAGAAACTTATCCTTCTATTGTTAATAATTATAGTGGTAGTTAGGTAGATTTTTGTACAAATATGTGGATAACAAAATTTGAACACAATGCAGAAAGCAATTTACTAAACTATGATGTTTTATTATATCTTGCTGCAACAGGAGGGAAAGAGAAAGGGAGAAAGAAAAGAAAGAACAAAAGAAAGAAGGAAAGGAAGAAAGAAGGGAGCGAAAGAAGGAAGGAAGGAGGCAGGGAGGGAGGGAGGAGGATAGGAGGGAGGAAGCAAGAGAGGGAATGAGAGACAGAAGGCAGATAAAAAACTATAGATACAAACAAAGGGTTTGAGGAGTGTATATATATATATATATATATATATATATACACACACACACATACACACACATATATATAGTATGCTACAATAATTAATGAGAAAAGAGTCAACATATTTGAAAAAGAGCGAGGATGAGTGTATTGGAGAGTTTAGAGGTAAGAAAGGGAATTGGAAAAGGTGTTATATTATGTTCTCAAAAGAGAAAAGAAATTATCATTTGAAATAGAGCAGAGAAATTTAAAAAACAGGACACCAAGACAACCAGAAGTGACCTTGCGGAAGATTGTTGGGACCCACATGAATATCTTTTTTCATTTTGATTTGTTTTGGGTCAATGTCCTGAACTTTTCTAATGTGGGAAAACAATTTAGAATATGTAAAACTTGGTTTCTCAGTAGTTTATGAGCAAATTATCAACAAGATAGGAATGAATAGATTTTGACATTATCATGGAGACACCTTTTTAAAATTACATTCTACTTTTGATTTTATTAAAGGTAAAAATTGTCACGTGAATATGTTCCACATAACTGAAATTATGATATTATGATAACAGAAAATATCATATTCTGAATCTTCCTTAATAATTGTGCATATAAACGAGACTGGTCTATATCTTGTTTCTTAGTAGAATTATAAATGCAGTAAATTGAAATAAAAGAAAGAGAGAAAAACACAATGCAGTCTGCTGTATGCTACTTAATTATTATGTATGCAAGCTTGAAGTCAATCTGAAACAGAAATTTAAGATATAATGGTATGCAGATACAGAAGGTGCTTTTTCTTTAATAGATTTGATACTACTTTGAAAAATAATACGTATATCCAAAGATCATCTTGAAATACTTTACTATGATGGCTCAGCTATCATCAGGTACATACCTTGAAACATAAAATGTCAATCTTATTTCTTGTATATTTAGAAGATAATTCCCCCCCTATGGAGTGCTTTGGCAAGTTACAAGTTAATATTAGTAAACTGGGTTTAAAGAGGGAAAACATAAGTGAACATAACACACAAGAGCATTTCTAAAAGAAGTAAAACAAATTTACTGTTTTGTTTTTAGTTCAAACACAATATGAGCTGACTAAGTTACCAAATTGTATCTCAAATAGGAGGTACAATCTGTTTATTAGATTTCTCATGTTTTCCTCTTTCTCTAAAAAAGAAAAGAGAGAAAATCAGGAAAACATTTAGATCTGATATAGAGCAAAACACATTAGAAATGAACAACTCTGCAACTGCCTCTTTTTTTGATTTGGATGTCAATCGATTAAAATGAACAGATGGCTCCCACGAGAGTTCAACTCCCACAAGTTCCCTGCTTTCTACTGCATTAACGGTCCAGAACGAAGTGTGCTGTGGACTGTTGGATTAGACTGTTCATATGGAAAAATTAAATGCTACCAGATAACTCACCCAAGTATCTTGCCATCTAAATAATTAATAAGCTTATCATTCTTTCATTAATTTTGAAAATACGAATTTACTCTATAATGTCATTCTAGAACTCCAAAATGTAAGAAATTATAAATGAGTTTTTTTTTTAACAAGAAGTGCTAAGAGGGAAAAAAGTAGACAAAGATTCTGAGTTTATTTCCTATGCTTTCCTATGTTTTTTCAGGTCCAAGTCTGCTAATTATCTTTGCCATTTCTTTTTATGGAGTATGAGCTCCTAAAGGTACAAACTCATATTCAGTTCCCCTTAGTAGGGTTAAAACAAAATTCTTTTTAAATGACCCTAATTCTATAGTCACTCAATAAATGCTAGCATAATGCCCACTATTTTAAGTGCAAAATGGAATCTGAGACTGAATTTACTAAGTTTACCCATAAAATTTTAGAAAACTCCCTGATGTCAAAGACAAATTTTGAACTTCCAAACCTACAGAATGCAAAGTTAATTTCACCTCTTGCCCTAGTCATGGGTTACATGTTTGCTTCAGTTTTGTTTGGAAAACAAACCTTGGATTTCTGAGAGCCTTTAACCATCTTATTCACTCCTTCACAATTCCAACAAATAAAAAGTGTGTGAACTCAGAAGGGCTCCACAAGTTTCAATCACTTAGGAAACCAAATTCATGAATTCATTTTGAAAATCTAGTCGGCTCACTTAGATCAAAACCATGTTCTTATATTTGCTGTGCATGTGAAACTGCTGTGAATTAAATCTGTGTTGCTGTGAGACAGAACTAATGCTCCTTAAGACTGCCTACACTTAAACATTTTCTTTCCAAACACTCTTCTTCCTGGAATGAAAAGTTAGAGATTCTTTATTTTGTCAAACAAGTTACTTAACCCCACCGAGTAGTCTTTTCACCTATTTTTATATTTCTTATTGTGTATTAAATTACGTGTTGAACAAATGGTATTCAGAATGCATGAGTCTCCATGCAAAGGATTGTATGTGCACTATTATATGCAATCACAGCGACCACACTCTTAACATAGACTGTCGTTAGATTCTTTCAATAAAAAGATGAGTATTTCATTATCATCTGGATAATAAGGATTGTAAAGGCTATTTCAGACTAGTTTTAATCCCTTTCCAAAGCTTATACCAAGGACAAAATACACTTCTTGAAGTAGGAAAGGAATTATAAAACCCTAAGAGGTTTGTTGCTTTGTTTTGTTTTAAAGATTCAGTGACAAGCAGGCCCCATAATGAACTGGGAAGTCATTAAAGATTCTGATGATTTTCTCTGTCAGATAAGGGACATGTAGAGCAGCAGGGGCCAAAGCCTATTGTCTGCCAAATAAAGTTACTCAGTTCTCTGTTACCTCATATTCCTACACCCAGTCCCCACATTAAGACCACAGAAAGAAAGATGAATCGCTTAATAATACTGTACAATTCAAGCAGACAGAATGTAAGCACATAGTCAGCATTTTTCATCTTCTAAACCATATGCTTATCTTTACAGAATAGATGCATTTTTCTAATGTGGCGTACATCATTAGGAGATAAGACTACTACCAGCTGTTGGAAAGAAATGGGAGATTTACTAAAAGAATCCAATGGAAGGAAGTGAATGAGACAGACTGATGCTCAGTGAGGAAATCCGTTCTAACCGTTCTGTTCTAACCGTTCTGTCTCTCATCCTACTTCTAATTTTTCTACCTGTTTAAGCCACTTTTCAAGAAGATTTTAATATCTTCATATTTAATATCATAATTTTTTTCATAATTTAATATCATATCTCTATGAAGTGCTACAATGTAAAACATTGTAGTTGCATAAAATTTAGTTCTTGAAATGTACTGTAAAATACTTGGTCCTTAAAGCATTAAAACATGAATTATTGAAATGTGTCCTACTCTGACATAAAACAGCAAAACAGTTCATTACTAATCTTGATGAAACATTAGGTAAGAGGCTACATCCAACACAAAATATAAAGATCTCACCTATTCATACATAGTAGATGTAATAATGTTGGGCAGTTCCTTTACTATAACAATAAGCAAATACCTTTATTATATTTGGAGAACATGAAATTAAATTCCTGTAATATCCTATAATTCAAGAAAAACACAACACGCCTAACAGGATTTTCACCTAACACCTAAATGAGCTAGCTAACAACATATGTATTCCCTCATGCAAACATACGCTTCTCTTTTTAAATTTACTTATATTTATTATTAATATGAGGGGTACATATGTCATGGGTTCGTAGATTGGAGGATGACTAAATGATGTAGGTTCTGTCCTTCCACCTTTAGGTGAGTTCTGGAAAGCAGGCCTGAATCCTCTGGAATGAAGTGTTTTTACACACTAAGTCATCTTGTCAGCTCGAAGGTATGCTCTTCCCAGCCATTCCACTTAGTCTTCCACTATCTCAGCTTCACTGAGTACCCTATCTCAGAAATCCTCTACCTTCAAACCCCCTGCATCCAACAGAAAAAGACAAGAGGACAGCAAAGTCATGTCTACCATCTTTGAAAACACTTTTGGAATCTTTAAATAACATGAAAGCTTATACTTTATTGGCTAAAACTCTGTCATAGTTACAAAGCAAAATGGGAAGTCATTGTAATCTACAAATAGAAATCCAGGTAATACACTAAAACAAAACATGCAGTGTCTGCCACAAGAATATTATTCAAGAGGCAGTATCTTTGTAAACAACAAGTTCATCCTCACCAGGGATTTCAACATCTGTACTTCAGAATGTGATTATGAGTGTCCTGTTTAAAAGTGCTTGTCACACATATAAAACACTAGATTATATTCATGGTACATGCAAACTTATGGTATTATTTGTTCAAAGAGTCCATGTACAAAAAAAATAAAATACGTAGGGTATGTTATAAGTGAAGCAAGGGTGCTTTAGCAGTGTTTATATCTGCCACGCCATCACAATTGTGAGCAATGCCCACGCTCCCAACATCAAACTGTTGCCTAGAATACTTAAGGAATTGCTTCTCAACATGGTTTTAAATAAACATTCTGGTCATAACAGAAGAAAGTGTATCAACTGTAGATTCCCAGGTTTAATATATCTCTTATGTCACTCCTGGTGCCTTTCATATAGTTCCACTCCTTGACATTCTTTTTAAGAAGCAGAGGGCTGGGTCTTTTCTTTTTTCTAACTCAAGAGAATCTGAAGTTTTCATCGGTGGTCACAGGCTGGGGATAAGGCTCGAGAAAAAGTAATGGAAGACAATCATCTCAGATTGCTCAGGGGCTACTCAAAGCCACACATTTGAAAACAGAACGGATTCCTAAATTGCACTTGCATTCCTATTCATACACCTCTCCTGCACTCTTCAGGAGTCTTTTTTTAAAGGAGCAACTTCTTTTCTGTAGTTGTAAAACCTTTGTGAAGATGTTACCTTTTATTATTGAGTGAGGTCCCCAGCAGACAGAAAACTGATATCTAAAAGCAAGAAGACTCTTGCTTATAGTGAGAGAGAAAGTGGGAAGCAGCCTACAGAAACAGATAACACAGAAAGACACTGAGTGCAGAATAAAGCTTTGAGTTCTTCTAAAGCAAACATTGGTGAAAATTTTGGAACATTTTTTTTCTCAGCAATACTACCCCAGAACATCGAGGCTTCTCAGTCGATCAAAAGGAAGAGGGATGCTGACAATTGGCAAAAGAGAAACAAGGAACCAGTTGTCAGTCGTGCTAATTTGTAAAATAAAACCCTTTGAACAACCAAAGGCTATTTTAAAAGAAATTGCTGATTCTAAATGAAAAACTCCGCTTTGCTGTATTTTCTACTCTTGTACAGATCATCATTACTATTTTTACTTTCTATTTTCAGCAGAAATTGGACTTAACCTTTTGTTCCATCTGTAGCCCGCCTTCTGAAGCGGCACCACCTCCTTTTCATTATTCCTTTCAAAAGCACTGAAATTTGCAAAATGTGCCGTTTCCCTCCCTCACTCTGTGGAGGAGTAGCAGAGCTGGCTTTTCAAGCATGATGATTCCTAATAATCAAAGGAACTTGAGGACAAAAATAAGTATGCAGAGCAAGAAACATGTAAAGCTGGAGCAGGTGTGATCACAGAGGCAGCCAAATGCCCCTCACCCTCAGGGGTGTTCTCCAGGAGCCTGGTGAGGCACATGGGACTCACCAGCCACAGGAAATGCTAAAGACTTTAAGCTTCAAATAAAACAAAATGTTTTTATGGAGATGGTGTTCAGTAAATCACTGCCAATTAGCAGTGCATCCTTTCATGCAGGTTTATGTATCTTAGCATAAGTTACTGTTAATGAATAAAGTCAGTCACTAAATATTGGGGGGGGGGGTTATGAGGAATCCTGCAAATATACAAAGAGTAGCCAAGTCTCCATATGACTGCTATCAGTTTATGTGGGTTACATAATTACTCTGAGTATGCTATGGTCTTCAAACAAATATATGTTTTGTCTCATTTACAGTAGCATATCCATATATTGAACTATTCCTGTATGCATAGCTATATGTGTTTATAGAATGCTGTTTATTCATCCTTAGAAAATATTCAAAGTAAGTAAACAGTCAAGATCACTCCATAGCTATCCTGACACATCAACATTATGAGAAGCTACACCTGCCTGGCTATGGCAAGCTAAGCAGTGTCATAAAGGTCTTGGTCAGGAGCTGAATGGAGGTGGCATGTGGGCACTGAGAATTGGTGGGGATTCTGATTCTATTGTATAGAACTATAAGGGCCAGAACCACTCATCGAACATTATGCCCCCAAATTGATTTATGATAGAAATTATCTACAGACATGAGGGAGGACACACTAGGTGGTATAAATCTGCATTGTAGAGTAAGAATTCAGGGCAGAAAGAACCCTCAACAGTCATATAATCTCAGTGATGAATATGAAATCTGTACTCAAAGTTATTTACTACCCTATGTCTTATAACCAGCAACAAAAAAAACAACACCAAACCCCAGAGACCTCTGCCCAGGAGCTTGGATGTTTATGGAATACTAAGAATCTGAGTTGGTTTGAACAACTATAAGATAAAATCATAGGCTGGTTAATTTAAGTGATAAATACTTCTCTCTCCCAGCTCTAAAGGCTAGGGAGGCTCAAAATGGGGGCATCAGCAGATCTAATGTTTAATGGTGGCCTATTATTATCCTCTCCCATCTCACATGATGGAGAAGAAGAATATTGTTCTCTCTGTGTTGGGCCATCATGTTAACAGAAGTGATAATCATCTAGGAAACAGCCCTGGGGACAGGTCTGTCAGGAAGATTCTAAGCTGAATTAAAGGCGGTGGGGAAGACTACACTAAATATCTGTCTTGACATTGGATCCTGGACTAAATGAAAAGGAGATACTGAGCAGAGAATACCCATTCGCAGCTCTCTGCTTCCTGACTATGGACACAATTACTAGCTGCCTCAAGTTCCTTCTATCGTGTCCTCTTCACCATGATGGAGGGCATCAACACTGAGTTGAAGTAAACCCTTCCATTATTACGCTGGTTTTGGTAAGACACTTTGTCACAACAGAGAGAAAAGTAATGAATGTACTGTCTCTCCTAAGGAGACTAATTCCAACATGAACAACTATTTCTCATGACTTATTTATCTGTCAAAACAGCCATCCATCTCTGTTCTCTAAAAGCCTGAATCTGTCCAGGCCCTTCTGCTTTTAGAGTCTCTACTGAGAAGTCAGGTGTAATACTAATAGGTTTGCCTTTATATGTTACTTGCTCTTTTTTTCTTGTGGTTTTGGTATTCTTTCTTTGTTCCGTATGTTCAGCGTTTTTATTATTACATGGTGAGGGGACTTTCTTTTCTGGTCCAGCTTAATTGGTGTTCTGTATGCTTCTTGTACCTTTATGGGCATCTCCTTCTTTAGATTAGGATTTTTTCAATGATTTTGTTGAAAATATTTTCTGAGATATTGCGATGGGATTCTTCTCCTATCTCTATGCATATTATTCGTATGTTTGGTCTTTCATAGTATCCCAGATTTCCTGATGTTTTGTGTGAGGAAGCATTTGGATTTAACATTTTCTTTGATTGATATGTATTCTTCTACAGTTGCTTCATCTCCTGAGATTCTCTCTTTCATTTTATATTCTCTTCCTGTAGCTTGTCTCTTCAGTTCCTGCTCACTTTTCTAGATTTTTCATTTCCAGAATTCCCTTGCTTTATATTTTCTACATGATTTCTATTTCCATTTTCAGGTCTTGAACAGTTTTGTTCTCTGGAGTGTCCCTTAAAGGATTTATTCACTTCTTCTAATTGTTTGTGTTTTCCTGGGTTTCATTAATGAATTCATTCAGTTCCTCCCATTGTTTGTCTTTTCATCGATTTCCTTGAGGGATTTATTCATTTCCTCTTTAAGGACTATTATTATCTTGATAATGTTGGTTTGGGGGTCTTTTTCTTGTGAATGAATTATGTTGGAGTGTTCAGATTCTGCTATGGTAGGATATCTAGGCTCTGGTATGGACAAACTTTCCTGTTTATTATTGGTTATGTTCTTGCCCAGTTGAACTAGGCATTTGGGCTTAGAGTGATTATAAGCATACACTTTGCCTTCCTGCAAAATGTACTGGAGCAATGGTGGCACAGAACTAGGGGAAGTGGACAAAAATTGACTAGTCTGAGACTCATGACATGAGATATAGCCTAAGCCTGATACTGCCTGGATGATGGCAAGGAACAAGAGGCTGGATAGCCCTACAGGATAAAATCTACAGTAGTAACAAACACAACTGTGAAAAACCAATCATAGAAATGATTCCAAATGACATCCTGCTATACTCATAAATTGGTGCTTAGCCCAGTCCTCAGCAGAGGCTCCTGTCAGCACCAAATGGGAGCAGATGCAGAATTCCATAACCAAAAACTAAATGGAGAGAGAGAGTCCAAAGTAGTGATCTCCATGGGATTCCTTCCCCCAAGCTTTGGGAACCACAGGGATAAAGAGGATTGTAAACAAACAGAGGGTCAAGGCCATCAGAAGAACGTAGTCCACAGAATCAACTAAGCAGCACTCAAAGGGCCTCACAGAGACTGAGGCAGAAATCACAGAGCTTACATAAGTCTACACTAGGTGCCCTGCATACATGTTATGGTTGATAACTGAGTGTTTTTATGGAACTACTAACAGTAGGAGTGGGTGTGCCTTTGACCATTTTGCCTGCTCTTGGGACACTTTTCTTCCTACTGGGTTTCTATGTCCAGCCTTGGTAGGAGGACTGGTGCTTAGTCTGATTGTATCTTGTTGTGCAATATATGGTTAATATCCTTGAGAGGCTTGCTCCTTTCTAAAGGAAAGCAGAGGGAGAGAGGAACTGGGGAAAAGGGGAAGAAGGGAGGGGAATTGGGCAACTGGGCAGAATGGAGGGAGAAGAAACATGTAGGGATGTGTTGTATGCAGAGAGAAAAATGAATAAAATTAAATTTTAAAAAATCCAAACACTTTTAAACTGGGGATCCAGGTTGTTGTGAAAAGACACCATTATTGTGGAAGTTTATTTTATTTTAGTTATGTATAAAGTAATTGTTTTGTGCACTGTTGAGTGAGGGGCCGCCTAGGCCTTGGCCTTTTGTATTGTCTGTAGGTATTGGATTTATGTGGGGGATATTTGATTGCTCATTATCTGCATGTGCTATCAGGAGAACCCCTAAAGATTTCTGAATCACTAAAAACACCTGAGCTCAGATGCTTGGTGTTCCACTGTCCAGTATGACACTGGCCAAGATAGTGGTTCCCTCTGCTGAGGTCTGGCAGGGATTGCACCAATGATTATGCCTCCATGTCTCTTTGCTGAGCCACACAGTAGGTGTACTACTACACACCATGGCCAAGCTAAGTCTTATTTTTAAAATCACTTTATGGCAGTATGCTTATAGCTTCCAAGGATTAGAGTATGATAATCACAGCTGTAGAAAGCAGACAAGCACAGCAATAGAGGAGTAGATGGAAGTGTTACATCCTGACCTGTAGGCAGCAGGCAGAGAGAGAGAGACAGTCAGACAGACAGACAGACAGACAGACTGGACTTGGTATGAGTCACTCTCAGTGACACAGCTCCTCCAATAAGGCCAAACCTCCTAATCCTTCTGAAATAATTCCACTAATTGCAGACTAAGCATTCAAACATAAGAGCCTATGGTGGTCATTCTCAAGCAAACCACTGTAGTGTGTAAATATATTAATATTAACAGTCAGTAAATTGCTCCTCTAAAAGAATTTTGTTTTGTGTCCTTATAAAGTTATGTGAGCTAAAGAAGTAGGTATTAGAAGTCTAACACAATAGTATTGCTTCTGGTACAAATTCCTTAACACAGCATTATATGCTGAAACTGTTATATTAGAATGAAAATCATGAGTTTACTCTTTAATTTCTAAGATCCCTTCAGTATCAGTACTAAAAAACACAAAAATCCCTTAAAAATAAATAATATGGCCCTACAATTTAACTGCGTCATGGCCAGATTTTCATTTACAATATAATTGAAGGAGATTCATCTGCTAAACTTTCTCTTAGAAAAAAAATAAACACACACACACACACACAAACGATATATATGTATGCATGTATATATGTATGAATGTATGTATTCAGTTAGTAAACTTAATTAGTTCCTAGTACCCAAAGTTTTCACATGTACAATCCTCTTGATATACTCTAGTATCACCATAGAATTACATTTAGATGGCACATTAAAAATCAAACCTTGTCACTAGATAGTAAGACATTACAAAAATATTTTGCTATGATATGCTTTTGATTCCAACAACATAATGCTTAATTACGTCCCAGCAAAACACTTCAGAATGACAAGTTTTCTTCTCTGTCAAAGAGATAGCACTGTTACACTAACTTATTATGAGTATCAAGACCGAATGACATGTTACACTTTGCTACTGATGAGCAACTAGGAAGTGGCCATAGAGAGGGGAGTAGAACTAAAGATACACTATACTTATTTGCCTCGTGGGCTGTATTATATCTACTCTCCAGGCTATCTATTTGCTTCCTATTTATTTTCAATGTATAGCTTACTTGAGTAGAAACGTGAAGGGCACAGAAAGTTATAATGAACTCTCTTTGAATTTTATTCAGACAAAAGAGAAATAAACTAACATTTGTTCCTTTGCTATTTTGATATAAAACTATAACCAACCAGTGGAATACTATTGCATTAATCAAGCAGTTAATTTTTGCTACCAATTAACTATTATTTGTACTAATTTTCTTCCAGAGGGTTTGGTATTTCTACTGTGTGGTGGTTTATTATAGGTGTCAAATTTAGGTGGTTGAATGAATACATAAATTAACTGGTAATCTTTTGTTTTCAAGTATACCTGTGAGAAAATTTTCATGTGGGTCTAAGTGGACTTAGAGTTGATCCACCTCCAGTGTAGGGATGTGTAATTCAGAGTGCTGTGCTAAAGATGGAGGGAACAGAGAGAACAAGAGAATGGTGAGAATTTCTCTCTCTCTCTGTGTGTGTGTGTATGTGTGTGTGTGTGTGTGTGTGCTCTCACGCATATACGTGCATGCGCCTCTCTGTCCATCTGTCTCTCTCATCTATTTATCTATTTCTTTAAAAAGCTTAGATACATTCTTCTTTTCTTACATTTGATATCATGCAACATCTCCACTCTTTAGAATCAGAACTTATATTAACATCAGGGGTCTCTTAAGTTTTCATACCAAAGAATTTCTTATAATCAAAGACATGCTAGAACATCCAAGTCTTTAGATTTTAGTCAGTATGTCAAGGGGCTTCTCAGACTCTATAATTGTAAAAAAAAAAAAAAACAATACCCTTGATAAATGATCTATCTGTACACACACACACACACACACACACACACACACACACACACACACACACACACACACACACACTTTTGGCTTTGTCTCTCTAGAGAACCCTTGTTAGTACATTGAGCAATAAGTAGATATAGATTAAGAAAAGCTAAGCACTAAGCTGAAAATCAAGTATAAGCTTGTTTGGATTATAGTAATGCAAATGTCCACCTTGTTTATTTAGTCTCCAAACATTGCTGGAATGTAAAAAAATTATTTGAAAAAAATGCCTTGTATAAATATAAAACTTTTTCAATTAATTACTGCAAAGTTCACTGTTTCCCTGAGGCATATTGAACTTCAATACATACATCTAGCTACATAAGAACAAGAAAGAAAATTGTACCATCTCAAAATGAGAACTAGATCCTTTTTTAATTTGATAATACCCAATACAGGAATAGTCCTTTAAGCACTGACAGATATGGACCAAGGAGTGAGATAAATGCTGGAAAAGAAAAAAAAATTAGAATAAAATGTGATTGTTGGATCTATTGACAATTGAACTCAAAGTACCACTCCAATGGGATTGCTGGTGTTGATTTTTCTTATTGGAGAGATAGGGGTTATATTATTGTAGCAATCTTCAAAAGTTGTTTCTCTTAAATTTTGCTTTGAAGAAAAGCATGAGAAGTAAGTATCAAGGCATTATTAACTCTAAACTATATAGTTTGCTTAATTATTACTTAAAAAATAGTAATTCTGATAAAACATTTCTGTATTTTAATTGCAGAACATTAAAACGTTTTTTTTGTCCAGGATAGTTATGAACTTGTAATTTCAATTAACAAAAATAAATTATTGTTTTATGGAATATTCCTGAAATACTAAAAGAAGATGTGGAACATGACCAAATATACAGGACTTTAGAAAGATAGGCTTGGCAAGTAACCAAAAAAGAAGATAGTCTAGGTACTAATACAGAGCTTACCTAGAAAACCAGTAGAGCTATGGTATTGGCACAAGACAACCAAGGATCTGCAGGGCAAATCTTCACCACGCACAAATATGCCCTGCCTAATATCTACTAGTTTACCTTCATGAGTGCATTATACTTCTTAGCATCACACTTAAAACATCAAAACCTGAAGTCCAAATATTCAATCAACTGATCCTATGCCCCTTTTCTAAATACAAGACAACAATTGCATGAGTTGTCCATGCTTGCTTGTTATATTGAGTTATCAAAAATGGATTAACATAGCAGAAATATATTTTCACATAGTTCTAGAGGTAAGGCATCCAAAGTTGAAGTGCCATTATGGTGGTACTTCCCCATAAAAACTATGGGAGAGAGACTGTTTCTTGTTTCTTCCAGTTCCTGGTGGGTGTCTGAATGTCTTGGCTTAAAGCAGAATCACTCAAGCCTTCAGGTTCTTTCACAGCCTGCATATTTCTCAAGCTTTTACAGCATTTATGATCCATTAAAATGTTCTAGCATAATCTCAAACTAAAATTCTTAGCTTCATCCACAATTTTTTTTTCCAAATAAGTTAACATGTTTACCATCTTTTGCGACTGAGACTTGATATCTTTGGTTGGATTTACTCAACATGGATCAGGAAAAGAAAGGATCGAACCTTCTGTTTCTGCAATGAAAGTCACAGTATGCACAGTGCTAGATGTCCTATGAATAATAAGTTGAAAAGCCAGATCAATACATGGCCCATAGCTTGCCAAATACTTACTGACATCTACTTCTTTCCCTTCACGTAACGTACAGACAGTCTTCTATTCATGAACATACTTCCATTAAAAGTTAAACACTATTATGCAAATTATAGTATTTGATTATTCATACTTTAGTTGCAATAACAGACAGCTGACATAAATCATTTAAACAATATAAACTACACTTACTAATTATGTCAAAAGTCTGGAGAATAAAATCCTTCAAACAGTTTGACCCAACATCAAATTGTGATCGCTGAAAATTTCCCCGCCCTGCTGTTCTCTTTATGTTAGATTCATTCTCAGGCTGTCTCTCCTCTTATAATAAAGATGTAAGACATTTCTAGCTACATTCTTAACACATGTTGGTCCTAAAATGAGTGAAATGTAGAATTAAACATAATCCTGCAAAGATAAATTTTTTTCTTAGAAATTCCACAAATAGTATGAGGTTTTAACATAAGTGGCTCATGCTTAAGCATCAAGCTATTCATGGAGAAGTAAGTGTCCTTATTGACTTAATTTAGATGATACACTTCACATACAAAGATGGCTTTAAAATCATCTTTTCTAAACAAATTGGACTCTGAAACAGAAATTAAGTGATGTTTCTAAGAGGGAAAAATAACTAAGAATAAAGTTCAGAAAACTACAAAATTCAAATCCAAGATTAAATAACTGTCATAGCTTAAGAGTCCAGCTTTCTGGTGCCTGGAGAGATGGCTCAGCAATAAAGAGCACTGGTTGCTCTTCCAGTGGACCTAGGTTTAAATCCCAGAACCCATATGACAGCTCACAACTGTCATTAACTCCTGATTCAGGGGATCTGACAACCTCTCACAGATATATATGCAGGCAAACCAAAATGTGCATAAAATAAAAATAAGATATTTAAAAGAGTCCAGGTTTCTAATTAGCTCTGTTATTTTAAACTACATAAGAATATAAAATAATATTTTTATTTAATAAAAATTTTAATTTACCATCTTTAAAGATAGTTAATAGGCTTAGTGTAAAATGAGAATCCTCATACACTAAAGATAAATACTCACTAAGAAGTTGACTCATATATTTGAATGTCTTTATGTTAGAACTATTTGAATCAAGGTAGCTGGATTTTTACATTGCTCTGTCTTGAAAATGTTTAGGAGAAAATCATAGAACCACGTATCTAAATTATAAAGGATAAAGTTGTCAAGTCAGGAGACTTATCTGACATCTGAAGAAAATTTGCAATGAAGAGCAAATTTACATAGAATATAGAAAATAACTGATATCAAAGCACAAGACAGTACAATTTTTAAAATCTTCTACCTATAGTCAACCAAAAATATTCTATGAAAGTTTCTAGAAGTGAACTATAAATCATTGGAAGTGATCTAAAAGTTAACTAGAACTTACATGTTCTTTAAGTTATATGCTATTTTAGAAAGATTCCCTTATCCCCCTGCTCCCTATAGCTTGGGTCATGAACCATCCTCTATCTAGAGAACCAGATTGTATAAGCTATCAATTCATCATCAGTTTGACTGTTGCTATATCACAACACTGTGTTCAAGGAACCTTTATTTTATTTAAATTGCATGTGTAAAAGTCCCTGACTATTGATGCTAGAAATTCTGATATGTGAGAGAGATGCAATCAAGTGATTCATTCAAGTGAAAGAAAAAAGTTCTTGATCTATAGAAATGAAAAAAAACTATGCTAAAATTACTAACATCTGTTAAAACAAATAGGAAGACACAATATATATGTAATACATATTGTGCTATTTGTTTTTTACATATTAACAATATATATTGTGTTTTCTATTCATATATATATATATATATATATATATATATATATATATATATATATGTATGTATACGGTTCAATACTATGATTTCAGGAATCCACTAGAGATATTGCAGCACATCTATGAATAGGAGGAAATAATTGCAAGAAGATTGTTAGAGTCTATGTCTTTTTTATCCCCCAAAACTTATCACAAACATAACAAAATAACATCAAAAAATGGTAGGAGTGGGGCTAGAGAGATGGCTCGGTGGTTAAGAGCACTGGCTGCTCTTTCAAAGACAAAGTTTCAGTTCCTAGTACCCACTTGGTATGCTGGTTTGCAGCTAACCTTAACTCCTGGTCCAGGGAATCAGATGTCCTTTGACTTCCGCAGGCAACAGGCATGCAGGTTCTGAATGTATAAACATGCAAGCAAAACACCCATGTGTATGAGAGAGAAAAATCTAAAAATATATGGTAGAATTGACATAGCAGTGAACTCTACAGTGTAAAGCGAAAAATAATTTTACAAAAATTGTTTGGGTAAGTTTTATAAATAAACTATTTTTTAATGTCATAAACTAGCAAAGCAAAACAAAACAACAAAACAAACAAACAAACAAAAACAAAACTAGCAAACATTGTTCTCCCACGCAAAAATGTTGAGGGAAGACCTGTAGGAAGAGATTGGATCAAGAGTGCTCTGACGTCCTCAGTGGATTTGTTCATTGATGGTCTCATAAGAGCATGTACTGTTGGAAGGTATAGACAATTCTTTAAGATGCAAGGCCAAATTAGAGAAAGTTGCTCATTGAATGTACACCCTTGAAGGGTGTGTCTTATCTTTCCAATCTCCTCCTTCTCCCTTTTGTACTCTTCCTTTTCATCTTCCCTTTCATTGCCCTCTTTCCTCTCTTTTCTTTCCCTCCCTTCCAGTCCCCTCCTGTCTCCTCCCACTCCCTTCTTTTCCTTCCCCTCTCCTCTCCTCTCCTCTCTTCTGCTCCCTGCTCTTCTCCTCTGCTCTCATCATACTTACCATAAAATGAATAGCTTTACTCTGGAATGCACACTGCTCCATAATTTTCTACCTCACTACAAGCCCACTCAGGTAAGGCTAATTTATCATCAATGGAAATCTGTGAAACCTGGAGCCAAAGTAAATCTTTATTTTTTACAAAGATTTTTCTCAGAGGTTTTTGCAAAGTGATGGAAAGCTGAAAACAGGGAAAACCAGTACCAAAAGTGGGGCATTGTCAGGACCATACCTGCTTACATGGCTCAGAAGCCTTTGCAATTGGCTTGTTTGAAGACTGAAAGAAATTGGAGAAGCAGGACAGAAATAGTTTGGAATGCTTTAAACAGATTAATAGATGGTTCTGGGTGAAAGCTTTAAAGACGAGAATTCTGATAGAACTGTAGATGATAAAAATTATGTTCCCTAGACTCTTGGCAGGAAGGAAGAGTATTAGAAATTGTACAAAAAGGAACTCATGTTATTTATATCATTTGTCTGTTCCCAAAACTTTAGAAGAGGCTGAGTTTTAAAAATATAAACTAAATGAAGAAATTTCAAAATAGTACACAAGTCACAAAGAATATTTACATCATGAAACAAGAATAAGAAATAGAGCAAAAGGATTAAAAAGAAACAAATTTCAGTTTTCTCAGAAAAGTGTGTGTTCCAACCCAAGGAGGGTATGATTGCTGAATATATTAATGCACTAAAAAAGAAAGCAAAGTATTTTGCACCAGGACAATAGGAAAAATGTTTTGAGGACATCTTAGAAATTCATCAAAAATCATCTATGACACACTGAAGAGCATATGTTGAAATGTCCTTTCATTTCCATAAGATGTTGAAACATATTTGCTAGACTTTGCTTTGAGAAGAGAGCAAAATGACATCCTACTCAAACAGGGCCACCTACCATGGTATTTTACCGGTTCAGCTACCCTGCTCCATAGCCTATTATATCACAAAGCAAGGGGTCACAACCTCTGTTCACAGTGATAGAAGATATTGGAATTGTCCATATGATTCTAACTTCATGAGCATGTTGAACATCAAAGTTATAGATCATAAAGGCTTCTTCCAAAACTTAAAAAAGAAAATCTAGTATCCTAGTCAATAGGTCCTTGTGCCATATCTCCTAAGAAACATAATATATTAAGAAATGTAAACAAAGTCAAACTCACAAAGGAGATCTGTGGAAGTCAGAGATGCCAGGGATGTGGAACTTTGGCCAAGTAAAGCTTTAGAAACTATCTGAGCCCACATGGGAGAATAGTCACATGTGCTTCATCAAGCAAGGCCATGATGAGGAGTCATTCTGAAAGCCATTGAGCTTACAGAAAGATATCATGTGCCCAGAATCTGAATACGGAGCTACAGAATTTAATGATTGTCATGTTGGAGTATATAGCTTACATTTTGATTTTTTTCCATAGGTACTTCCAGCTAAGAGTTTACCTTTGGTATTAGATATAAACTTTGGACATGGACTTTTGGGAGATGCTAGAATTATTGAAACTTCAAGAACTTTTGGAAATAAAATAAATGCATTTTAAACAATATTTTTATCCTTTGATTAACATACAAGGTATAGAAATTGCAAAGGTATTCTGCATTGTGATAAGGACATAAGTCTTTGTGAGACAAATGGTAGAATGTTACGATTTGATTCTTAAATGTTGTTGGTGTAGGTGTGGATATATATGTTGAGTCACAAGATGTTGCCATTGGTTTGGAGCAAAGGAAAGTTTATTCTTTTCTGTAATTAAATCACTAGTTCTTAGTCTGGAGCCCTGGCGCCCTAGAGTATTTCAGCATCCATACAATCTAGTCTTAATCCTTGAACTGAAAAGCTTCAGCCTTAGTACAATCTAGAACATTTTACATGCTAGCCCAGACCTATAAGGCTCAGCCTTAGCCTTCTGAGACCTACTGCTGACTGAGACCTACTGCTTACTGAGCCATTCTGACTAGTTCCTTCTGAACTCTGGCTCTTCTGGTCAACTTACTCTCTGTTCTGGGCTTCTTCTGTCATACACTGCTGTGTCTGTCTCTCAGTGAGCTCTCACTGCTCAATCCTACCTCTGTAACTGACTTGTTTCAATTAACTGCTCTGTAACTCTCTCCAGCCTCAGCTTCTATAACTCTTCTGTAACTTAGTCTTCAAGTAACTCTGTAACTGCTCTGTCAATTGATTCTTCAGCCTGCTTCTGATCTGACTCTTCGGTCTGCTTCTGTTAACTCTTTTACTGACTGCTTCAACTGACTGTTCTGTAACTGACTCATTCCTGCTCTGAGCTGAGAACCCACCTTTGTTTGATGAGAGTTGGACATGTTCTCGCTCTGCTAACCTTCCTCTGATTAGTCACTTTGTCTACCATTCACTTTGATTCATCTCAGACCTCATTTCCTGTGTGACACTGCTACTTTCTGTGTCTGCTTAAGGCAGATTCTAATTTCCTTAGGGGTTAATGGCATGGACCACCACTGCCTCCTGAATACTAAGATTAAACTGTGTCTACATTCCATCTAGACAATACAGGCCTCTGAATGTAGCCCCTGTAATATAGACCCTAGCTCTCACACTGGACTATTCCTCTATAAATGTCATTAAAAACCAATTTGTTAAAGGTTGTTCCCCAAAGTACCAATGTTCAGAAGCAGGGCATTTGGGAAATGATTGAATGCAGGCTACAATGTTATCTATGAATTAATCCACTGATGAGTCTATAATTAAAGAGACTAATAGGAGCTAGTGTATTCTTTAGGAGGGGACTAGTTGGAAGAATTCTTTCATTGGAGACTTGCCATTGTAGGGTACATCTTGTTCCTGATCCACTATTCTCTTCTTCTCTGCTCCTCAGCTGCCATGTTTGTGCACTAGTTGCCATGATCTTGTACTTCATCCCAAGCTCACAGCAGTAAAGTCAAATGATAGTGGATTAAATCAATGAGACAAAATAAGGACTCCTGTTTCATTTAATCACTTTTCCTTAAGTATTTTATCACAACAATGGAGAGCTGACTAACATAGCTGCTAAAGAAACTACATTGTAAGTTGAAAATTTTCCAAACAAATAACCTTTCAGTTTGGCTTCATAATAAACTTTATAAAAAATTTTAAGGAATAAATTATGAAATAAATTTAGGGGGAGTATGTATTTACTAATGTATTCTATGAAAGCCAAATTATATAAATAATTACATGAAGGGCTGGGAAGATGGTTTACTTTGTAAAATGCTTGATTCTAAAGCATCAGGATCTGAGTTCAATTTCCAGCTTTTAAATAAATTGAAGGCCACATATCTAAGAATATATGAATAGCAGCAAATGTACTTGATGGGTTAAAAACATAAAGAGGACACAAATCTGTGTGGGTAGGGAAGGGAATAGATCTGATCATAGAAGAGTTTGTGAAGGGTGAATATGATAAAAATGCACTGTACAAAATTATTAGAGAACAAATAAAACATGAGCTGAAAAAATTGTCAGGCACAGATGCCTCGTGTGTGATTGTAATCCGATAGCTGAGCAGGAAGAGTCGGGAATTTCTGGCTGGCTTGCCTAGCCTAATTATCTAGTTCCTGGGCAAGTGAGAGACCCTGTTTCAAACACCTCAGTTGGGAGCAATGAGAACCCTCAGTAGGTAAAGGTATTTGTGTCCAAGTCTGGATATTTGAATGCAATACCCAGGAACCACTTAAAGATAGAATGAGAGAGCTACCTCTGATCTTCTAACATGCTGTAGCAAACATGCCTACAGAGGTATTATGCATTCTCATGTACACAATATATTTGTGATGTTTTAGAATTCAAAACATTTGGACAGTGTCTGAGGAACAACAACCAAATTTGACATGCACATTCCTATGCACTGAAAGGAAGAAGGTAGAAGAGGAGGAGGTGGAGAAAGAGAAGAAGGCACGAAGAATACCCATGTAGATCTCTCAGGGAGCATAAACTCAAAATTCCATACAAATTCTTTCAAAAGTTAAAGAGAAATGTTAAATCACTACAACTTATAATAACACAAAATCTGTAGATATCTTGGGATATCATGTAAAACCATGAATGAAATTAAAATCTATACAGTCACAGCTTATAGGAATTGCTGAGTGAGACTTTACACTTGATAAAAGATAATATTATAAGGATTATAATATTATATTATAATTTATAATTATTTATATAATTATATATTTATATATATATTTATATAATATTTATACTATATATAAGGATAGATTACCTCTAAATTGATCCTATATATTCAACACAATCATAATAAAATCCCCAGAAGTTTTGTCAGTAAGAATTATGAAAATAATAATCAAATAAATATGAAATTAAAAGGGTTTATTGATAATATTTCTCCAAACAGTATGTGGAAGATAACATTTTTCCATATCTTTCCTAATAGTCACTACGCTAAATATTAAACTTCATTCATTTGAGAAGCATTTAAGGATAATATAAATTTTCATTCTTAAATATTAATAACATTGGCATTGTCTCACATGCTATTTCATAGTTACACAGAAATTTGTGAAATGTCTTTTTATCCAAGATAATATTGAAATGCGAACTAAGTTTAAAATTTTTATTTCAATGCTTATTATTAAATCAGACATACAAACAAACATACAAACCTTAGGCTTTTTAAACATTAGGATATATAGAAAAGATTGTGGCATGGATTAATCAAAGAACTCAAATACAATATCAAAACCAAGTACACCATAAGTCAAGTTGATAAATTAAACTTCATTACATTTAAATGTATCTGATCTTTTGAGAAGTACTTAAAAGAGTAAAATATCATGACTTCCTGTCAGATTGAAAGTAAACGTTTGCAAGTTATATAAATGATAAATAATGCATGCCTTAAACATCAAAAGAATGTTTAAAAGAAAATAATGGAAATGGCATGAGCAATGGCAAAAGTAATGAGGAAATGTCCTGGACAGATGCCTAAGCAGGTCAGAGCACTGGCCGCTCTTCTGGAAGACCTGGATTCAATTCCCAAAACCCATAAGGCAGCTGGCAACTTCTGTTACTCCATTTCCTGGGAATCCAATGTCCACCACTGATCTCCAAGGGCAACACACATAAATGACGCACAGACAAACACATAAAAATAAAACAACCATACACATAAAAATAAAAAATAGAAAAGGAAACATGTTTGAAACAAGACATAAAATAACACCTCACAAATTTCTATTATGAAATAACATATGAGACAATGCTAATGTCCTTAATAATTAGGAATGAAAATTTACATCATAGTAAATGCTTGTCAAATGAGTAAAACTTAAGGTCTTAGTGTAGTGGGTACTAGAAAAGATAAAGAACAATCTTCACCCACTATTTATAGAAACTATTTGTAGAAATAATTTAGAAGTTTTGTTAAGAAGTGTATTTCAGAACATCTAGCCAACCCTTCCTAAATTTTACTGAAATCAATGAACATATTCATAGGAAGAATTCTAGGAATATTCTATTTCCAATAATGCTATCTGTTTTTGTTTTAATTGCATTTATTTATTTATGTTGTTTGACTGCACGGAAGTCAAAGGACAATTTTTCGGGGTGAGTTCCTTTTCTTAATCATGTAGGTTCACAGATCTAATTTGGGTCACCAGACTCAGTGGCAAGTGCTTTTACCCACTGAGCTGTCTTGCAGGCCCTAGTGACTCTACTCAAAGTCACTCAAAACTGGAAGCAGCCCAAATGCTCACCAACAGGTGAATGACTAATATATATATATATATATATATATATATATATATATATATATATATATCTGTATATCCACAAAAATTGAAATCTCTCATTCATAAAAGAGAATACTTATTAACTCAATAAAGAAAATAGTTAATTATTAATTCAATAAAGCAAAATTCAACAGATGCACTTCCACTTTGAATGTAATTTTAATAAATTTGGACTTATGTGTGTGATAGAAAGCAGATAACTGGTTGCCTGATAGTTGGAGAACAAATAAGAAATATTCAAAAGAGACAAAAACAAAGCTTTGAGGAGTGATGAATGTGTTGATTGTCATAACTACAATGATGTTCTTATGGTATACATATGGAAAAACTTAATTTATATATTTTAAGCATATGTGATTCACCACCTGTAAGTTATAATTTAGAGATTTCAATAGGTATGTTGAGAGTTATGTCACACTAGGTCCCAGAAGTAAAGCAGGGAAATGGATGTCAGAAACAATACTCTTGCTCTAAGAAGGAGAAAGGGAGATGGCGTTCAGCTGAGTCTAAGAGGGAAAATCATTTGGCTACAAATTATAAGAGTTAGTCAGCGAAATCTCTCACCATGTGAAAAAAGAAACTTAAGCAAAAGTAAGTTGCCAGTGAAATAGTAATGGAAAAAAAGATAATAATGGGCTTGAAAGGGGAAGAATTTTGTTCAATATGTACAGAGCATATTTGTTCATATGTTCATAAATACAAATACATACTTGAATCCCTGAAATCTCAGACTCAACTTTCATATTATGTTCTATAAAAACTTCTCTAAAATTGAAATAAAAATGGCAAGCTTATTTGTTTATATAAGATTGAAATACAATGTATAAAAAAGATTATTAATAATAATAAGTGAAACACAAGCTTTCGTGACTGACCTTGAACAGTTAGTATCATTTGGACATGCAGTCCTCTAAATTGTGAAGGAAGAAAATCTGAAATCGCATCTACTATTATTACTCTGGTGGTTTTTATTGATATTCTTATATAGCATGTTTATATATGGTGGGGGGGCGCATATATGTCTGTGGTGATTAGGGAAAACTTTGTGGAATTTTTTCTTCCCTTAGACCTTTATGTTAGCTCCAAGTGGTTCAGGAGTTAGTTCAAAGAAGATAGCAAGGGAAAGTGGCATATGGTAAAAACTACAAGGCGCCCACATATGCTGTTATGGAGAGGGATATTAAGGTTAAAGAGCATGCAAGGTTTAAAGAGTAAAGCCAGGACTCTAAGGAAAGACACAACTATCTTGCAGCTTGGTATGATACAAACAACCAGATTAGGTAAGAGCAAACTGGGATTTAAGAAACAAGCCAGTGATGTTAGGGGAGCTAGCTAATTGACACAAGACTTTTCTCCTTTCAAAAATGCTTGCTAGTCACTGTAAGAGTGACTAAATATTCCTGATTTTAATACATTGCTTCTAATGCAGTTGAATATAATAAAGCCTCTAATAAACTTACGCCCATTTTAGGAAAGAAATTTCACATCATTAGGTTAACATAACCAAGGATAATGCAGAAACTGTAAAAACAAAGAGAGATTAATAATATTAACAGCACTTGGGATACCTGGAAAGTCAAAGGTAGCAACACCAGTCAGTAACTAATGGCCAGCCATTAGTCCAGGTCAACCACTAGCAAAGTTAAGACAGTTTTGTATAATTGACAGTTAACAAGACACCTGCTAGGTTGGAAGGTAGTAACAACACTGAAAGTTAGCAGATAGCCAGAGAGCCAAGGCCAATATCTTAGCAGTGTCAGAGATGAAAAGAAGGGTCTTAAACCAACCGTAAGTGGTGGATCATCTGTGGTTGGGTCACGAGTATATGTACAAAGCATATGGGCTCTCCACAGACTCATCTCATGATATCCCAGAAAACTTACTTGCCTCAATAGAAATCACTTCATTCTGTCCAATTTCTTCTATTGCCCTACAAAACCCCAAACAAAGGTAATTCTAATTTTTCCTTCTCTTGGAAACTTTTCCCTTTTGTGAGTCATTCTCCAATTCTTCAAATTCTCACCATTTCCAAGTTTCTCACTTTTCTGAAACAATTGCTTATTCTTTGCATACATCCATAGCAGTCCATGTCATTAATCTTAGATGGCATGAGATGGCCAACTTGGAACCAATGTCCCAGGCTAATCTTTGTTGATTTTGAGTATTCAGCACATGGACAGATGAGTGGCAAAGACTCCCATTGCTCTCCCACTGCTCTACGACTCACGTCACTGGCTTGTGTGTCATCAACCAATGGGCCATCTTGCCTGCCCCTCAAATAGTATCTTAACTGCAAGAATATTTCTAAAGGATGTTAATGAAACCCAGAAAATGGCTAAACATTCTAAACACTTGTAAATTGTAGTGTGTTGGAATCATGGCTGTAAAAGCGTTCATAAAAGGCAGGCTAGCTTTGAAAAAAAAAAAAAAAAAAAAGCAAGGTTTCTTAAATAAAATGCAGAGAGACAGTAAACAAGACCCTAAGAGACTTGCCTGCCATAAGGTGGTGGACAATGGCTGTTTTTATATTAGGGCAGTCCTCTTTTTAGTTTTATGTTCTAACATAAAAGTAAAAAGTTCTGATTGGTCAGTTTGTCTATGAGTAAAGGTGTGGTTTACAGAGTGGTATCTCTGAGATATTAGATTATGATTAATTCTTATTGGCCATGGTGAGTCACCCAATTCATACAGTGGTCCTCAGAATTGTTTTTCCTTCTAGCTCCCTGTTGCCTTCTCATTAACAGAGCAGCAAGTCCTGTCTTGGGTGTTTGCTCACGTATCTCCTGGATTTTTTTTCAGGCTGAATATTATTATAGATGTGCTGACCTGATGTTGCTGGTCTGTCAAGGGACCACAGGGTGTATTTATCAAGGGACAGTTGGCTAGAAGTAAGTAGAATAGAAATGTCTGGTTCTTGTAAAAATAGTTTTTTAAAAAGTAATGGCTGCCTCATAATATTTGCTGGAATACATTTTTGATGCACATCAGGACCTTGAAATTGTTAGATCTTAGAGGAGACAAATTTTACACACAGGATCAAAATACCAGAATTAAGTACTAGGAGCATATAGTTGTAAATGAGTGGTTCTAGAATGGCCAATAACAAAGACAGTTAACTTCTCGCTAGGTTTGTTCCCAAGTAAGCCATCTTTGATTGAATTTTGGCAACATGTTCTCTGAATCTTTACATGGTGTCCTGAACTATCCTGAACTGGTTACCAAAGATACAGCATTACACTTCTGAACAAGACAGATGCCTTCTTGAAAGGCTATTAAAAAATCGAGACTGTGGGAGCTTTGAAGAACTGTTGGCACTAAAGAATTGACTTGGTTTTATAATTCCTCAGGAGTAATTGAAATGAAATCTAGACTTGCTAATGTGGAGGGGAGGATATGCTTGGCCCAGGATGCCAGGCCAAGACTACCTATCCTTGTTTACTTCCCACTGTTATGCCTAATCTCACAAATAGCTGAATTAACTGAACAGATAACTTTGTTCAATTTGAACCACAAAGCAAGGACTTAGACTAGTTTATTAGCAGAGAAAACGAACTACAAATACGAAGTACAAAGTCTTTCAAGGCTATAAATTATTGGAGCAGTTGGTAACTGACAATAGGGTTTTTGAATGCCAATGGTTGCAAAGGGAGTTACAGGGACAATGTAGGCCAATGGCCAAAAACTTACATGTAAGGGATTGTATTCATCTCTGGATTTTAAGTTTGAGGGAATACTAAGCATGGGGAAGGAGTCAGGAAAATTATATATATACATATATCTTGGTATCTATGGTATGTATGATGTGTGTGTGTGTGTGTGCATGTGTGTATGTGTGTGTGTGTGTGTGTGTGTGTGTGTGTGTGTATCAGAGCTGTGGACAGTAGCAATGAAGGAAGAATTTCAGACCTTGAGGTAAACTAATTGGGAAATAGAGTGACCATATGAGTGGGCACCTACGCATGGGCCTCAAGGAGTACAGTAGAAATGTGGAGACATATTTATTTACAGTATTGGTAGAGGTGAGTTTTGACAAGATCTGTCTCACCAGAACTAAGGAATCTTAATTAGGTCACACTAGGAGTGAGTTTATTTTTCTAGGATGTGTGTCAAAGTGACTAAGAAAAGCCCTTGATGTGGTCACTCATAAGTTCAAGGAAACTTTACAGAGAATGAAAAGATGAGTAGAAATCTGTGGGCAAGGTCATGCTGATAAGTCAGATGCTCTGTGCTACAAGGTCATAATTAATTTCATTGTCTGTGTTGTCACATAATTCCTACAGTGCCCCTGAGAATTTCTTTTTCCTCACACATATGAGTTTTGAATTTCTTTAAAAAGCTTAAGAAATATTATGTTAGCAGCAGTACTTTTCAGGTGTATACATTAGATACAAATCATTAAACGGCACAGTGATAGGAAAATGTAACTCTAAAGACTAGAAGGAAAAAAAGAATTATAAAGAGCCACTCAATTTACTTGAAAATCATTGAAAATATTTTTATAAATTCTTTCCAGTATTTAGAATAAGGGTCTAAGAATATTGTGACAAAATTCTATGAGTTTTTCAGGAGCCAAATAATTTTCCAAATAAATACTCTAGTGTGTACTACTTCTAAATATAGCTATTGTGCTTTAAATCAGAAACTCCCTATGCCACCACAATCAACAGTCCCTGCCCTCCTGTCACTGTTCCATTGATGCATCTTGTCACCAGTTCTGATGTGCTTCACACGGGGGCAGGTTTAGGTCATTGTTCCAATTCTCTAGACTTCAGGATTTTTTAATGCCATATTGTGGGATGTTTGCAGGTAGCTGCTCTGCACTTAAATGTGACCAGACTGGAGGTGTGGGAGAGTTAATGTCCAGGAGCCATCCCTCATCAAAGCAAGATGAGAGCCAAAGGATAAATGCCTCCTTTAATTCTCCAGGCAGATAAATCTAAAGCACCTTTCATAAAACACTTCATAAAGTTCAATGGAATCGAGAAGCAGTTTCTCATACTGATTGCCAGCTTAATAATGCATCCTTAGCTTTGTGTTTCCTCATCCCCTGTTTTACTCTCCTATACCTCACTCCTATCCTTTGTATTAGCCTCTGCCTTCTCAGTATCACAGCAAAATAATCATTGCCTTAGTTGGCTTGCTGTAACAGATCTTTAGAATGAGATTTGAAAGGTCTGGAACCTGAAGAACATCACAACGGGTCAGAGTCTCACCTTTGGTGAATGGGAAGTAGAAATAGGCAGAAGATTAGATCTTGGGGGTTGTGTCATTTTACAGGATGAGATTTTTACAGAATTGATTTAGCTGCTTTTAACTTATTTCTTTGGAAACCTTGAAAAAATGTCAAGCTTAGATTGGCCTATCTACTAAAAGAATGCTTGAAACACAGACCACAATCTCCTACAACTTAAGGATATGATGTGATGCAAATTGGACCTTGGATTTCAGTGACAGTGGTAAGGCTTCAAATTGACTGATACATGACCTTTACAGGTATATGAGGCAAAATCAGAGGGCTACTAAGGAAGAGGATCACATTTAGAAAATAAAGCAGAGGTTTTAGCTGAAGATACTAAGAAGCTTGGAACTTCTGGCATCTCTGAATCTTATCAAGCAGCAAAAGCAGTGTGTTCCCTTTTGATGGAGAAATATAGGCTTGCCATTCCTAATCACCCTGAGAAGATTAATGACCATCCAGGTGGTACTGTTTCTTCACAGGGCTATTTCCCTCCTGTCTTCACAGTCTTTCCTTGTATCTAACTAGGTTCAAATTTCGCATTTTTATGATCACAGAACTTCCATTAGGCTGAGGTTCACCTTCGTGATGTTTATACTTAGTACTCTCTTTCAGTGCTGTTTTTCTGCATTACAAGTGGGACTCACTGGTAGGCTGATATCTAGCATGTTCAAATCCCCTGGGTTTTATTCTCATCACTGTAAGTTATAATGCAGTATAATTTCAAGGTAATGAGAGTTAGACTTCAATGTGAACTTAAGAGGAACACAGTAAAGCTGGTAAGGCTGAGAACGTTTGATGCATTAGATCCTGTGTTAGATTTCTTCAGAAAGGATTTCCACAAGCACAAACAATTCTGTAATGATTCTCTGAAGATATCTGTGTCACTGTGGGAAGAATATGAAAACTTGCTTTGGTCACTAGTACCAAAGGACCTGAAACTCCATCATATCTCCTCTGCTCTGTGAAGGGAAATTGATTAATTCATGTAGACCAGAAAACAAATATAAATTCCACATTACAAAACTCAAAAATTCCCACCAAGTGATTCAATAGTCTTTGATCTCTAAATAAGGTAACTGAATTGATGTAGCTGGCTTGTCCTTTTAGTAAATTTTAATCTCATAGTATGAAGAGCATAATGTAGTAAATGGAAAGACTTAGCATGAACTGAAGCTGTTAACATATTAATATTACAGAATATTCTAATCTAAAAGCCATGAATGTCGATTAATACCCTCTGAAACTTAAAAAAAAATGATACGTGGGTCCCATCATATCCCATTTTGATCTACCTCTTTTGTTTATCAATAAAGAAGATAGAGAACTGTTCCTTTTTACATTAGAAGGATAGCAATACATATTCGATTCTTTTCTCGAAATTATATTGACTCTCCCAGCATTTCTTGTCATGGGATTATACTCTTCACAGGGAATTTGATCAAAACAATGGTATGTATTCATTGAGATGTGAAAAAAACTACATCGGATACAAGAAATAAATGTCATGAAGATTTAGAGGCACTTGGAAGCATGTCTGATTATGAAATATATAAATGTTACAGGAGAAATTAAATACCATTTAAGATACAGACAAACTATTGTATTTTGCAACACAGGTAATAAAAAACCTATTCCATAGTGGTTGTTTCTAACAACTGACAGAAATATTTATACCGATTTATCAAATGAGTTATGAATCTAACAGTTTTTAATCGTACGACCTAGAAAATCTGATGACAGAATATTCACGGTAGTTATAAGAGCTTGATGGCCTCTCTAGAAACCCATATTAGAAGTCACTGCATACCTCAGGATCTGGAGAAGGCTACATTTTCTTTGCCATAGAAAAAGCCAATAGTGAGCAAAATAGCTACCATAATGCTGCTGGGTCCTAATAACTTGCTCCTAGTTTTAGAATTTTACTGGGTAACTCAACTTCCAGATTTTCATGTATCTCAATAGGGCATTCAATACAATATCTAAAGCAGAAGAATCTTAGCTTTCTAAGCAGCCATGTTTGTGAACAAGCACTCTCCAACCACCCAGTGCTAAAGAAATAAATCATGGATGTAGGCCAGAAGGCTCTACAAGGACCTGGAGTGTAGAGTCTCTCCCTGAAAGGCTGATGAGATGTGCTGCTGTTGAGTAACAAGCGAACTTAATGTGTTGGACTTCCAAAGCTAACACTGTGTCCCAATAACTTATATACACAGGTCCACAAAATAAACAATCGTTACATAATTGTCCACTGCATCCAATACTCTCATTTACATACAAACAACATCAGTACTGCCTAGTCTCACACCATTATGTTCTCTCAATTTACAGGTCTTTTTCCTAGAATAAAAGGAAGTCTATCTATTAGGAAGTAGAAGGTCCCCACTGAACCTCATGCCAAACAGAAAAGAATGTATTACTGTGGGACCCCTGGAGCTGGAGAGCAGTAGAAGCAGTAGCCAGAAAGTTCCCTCGCTCCCTGGAAAGGTGAAGTGGGATGAGACGCTTGTCGAGCTCCTCCTCTTCTAGTCCTGGAAGGTCTCTAGCCAAAATTTTATAACTTGCTTGCTTCGCGGAAGCTAAAGAGATATGTTTGTATTGTAGCTGAATCCAACTTCCTCGTGTGAAGACTCTGGACTGAAATACTGATGACTTACTTACTCTCAAGCACTTATGCTCTACCAGCGCAGACTTAACATAAAACATAGGTGTTTTCTATTAAATAAAATTGCTTTGTTTTCATGCATTCCACAACCCCGAAAGCTTTATAACATAAATAAATGTGTTTCTCAAACTTACAATAGATTAATGATTTTTACCTTTTAATGAAATTCAACCATCACATCAAATTTAACTGACCTGCCTTAAAATCTAATGATATCAGCGATTATTAATGAAGTGCTTTTAGGCATGTTTTGTAACATGATCACAGAATCTATTTGAAGTTTATGTGATAAAAGATTGACTTATTAACCTTGGGGCATTTTCTTTGAATCAGCAAAGTTTAGAATTAGTGAAAGAGGGCAATATCTCTCCAGTAAACTCTGCAACATTTTTTTATAAACACATCAAAAGATAAAAATAGACAAGTTTCGATTAATGTAATCTTCTCAAGAGAGCAGTTGTGAATAGAACAAGATCCCCCATTTACTCTGTGTGTCTGCCCATTATTTTATCCAGTTGTCCATCATTTCTCTGACCTTGGAGAATTCTATTAAACTATTTGTAGGAAGGAAAAGAAACAATTGAGGTGATTAGGAAAGAAATTTGGTGCAGAATAGAACACAGAAGATTTTAATTACTTTAATATCTGTATTTTATATTAATTTTGTCTCTCTTTCTTAATTTCAGTTCTACCCCATCTCCTATCCTGAACCTCTTGATCTGTAACCAATAATTCACAACTCTCTCTGGATGCTTATTTTCCTCTTTATTTTATCCAATTACATATCATTTGACATATCTTTGGCATATAATTTCTTCTCTGATACCATAATTCTCAACTACTCAGGTGTATTATACTTCTTGTATAGATTTGCATATTATTTTAAAAAACTTTGTAAAATCACATCTACATCTATGTGAATTTCCATTTAATATATTTTAGTTCACTACCTTCAGTTCTTTTTCTTAGCTGTCTTGAGTCTTTTCTGCAACCTCAATGATAATTTGCTTTTAAAAATATATTTTTATTTTGTCTTTACAGATGAATATTATTTCAGAGTGTATGCATACAGTATTTTCTTTATCCATTTGTTGGTTGTAGGTAATTTAGAATGTTTCCATTTCCTACATAATGTGAGCAGCAATGAACATGGCTGAGCAAGTATTTATGGAGTAGGACGTTGAGTCCTTTGGGCATATGCTGAGGAGTGGTACAGCTAAACAAGGAAGACACCAATTAACATGCCAAAATGGATGGAGAAAAGCCCATGAGGCCTCAACCCTCCACAAAGAACTGCAGGCAACTGAGTATAGCTAAGAGCAAGAGAGGTGGTCCTCTCTAGAGAAGAGCACACCACTTGGTTATCAATTACCAAACAGTTAGCCCCAAAAACATACATACAAGTGACATTATTCGAAATGAACAAATTATATTTAGGAGTGTATATGTATATGCATATCACTTAAGCAGGCAATGACAATTAGTGAAAAAAGAGGCTATGAAAGAAAAGCAGAGAGGAGCATTGGGAGGATTTAGAGGGAAGAAAGAGGAAGGGGAAAATGCTGCATTTAAACTATAATCTCAAAAAAGTTTCCAAATGTTTTCAAAATACATCATGCTTTTAGGATCCACAATGTACCTCACTGTCTATCGTATACTAAGGTTCCAGATGCACCAAGGGGCTTATTAGATGATGATGAGTACCACTTACATAGTTTTTGAATTAGTAGAAGACTGGAAAACTAACAGTGACCTTATAACACTGTAAAATAAAATAGGATAGACTTAATGCTGTCTTTTTTAAAAAAAAAAATCACATGTGGATAAAATGTTAAAGAGTGATACAATACCTATGATATACTGATAAGCAAGAAACAAGTATTGAGTGGAATACTGAATACATATCTTTAAATTCTGAAAAGACAACACGAAATTTGATACATGGATTGTAAGTATATAAGATAAAATTTTCTGTTAATAGGAATGATGGGATATCATAAGTTTTAACTTTTTTATATCTAGCTATATTTTATGTCTTTAGTCTATCAACATCAACATTTATTTATTTTCCTGTAAATCACAAAAATTATTAAAAAGATTCAAGTCAAATTTCTGATCTCTGCCTTTTCTGCAATTAGTAAAACGGTTGAAGCTTTATCCCTAAAACAGCTAATCAGCTCAGAGATGAAATATTAATTAAATAATGTTTTTCTTTCCTAGTGATGACTGTATCAATTAAAATAGTTTTATCTCATGTGACAGAAACTAAAGAGTATCATCAGTACCCTAATAAATCTTATCAAATCTAAAGGGTGGGAAATGCAGAGACCCTATAGAAAGATTAGCTCCTCTATAGTTCTTCCTGCTTCTTTCATTCAGCCTTCTTATCTTCTACACACACATGGCACTGTACCTAGCCAACTACCTGACCTAGTGAGGCCACGCATATTAGAAGAGAACCTACTATAACCACATACCTAAATCAGTATAATTCCTAAATGTATTCTAAATATTTATCCTTAGCCCAACAGATAAGTGTGTAACTCTCACCTCTCATCCAAAAAAAAAAAAATCCTTTTGTAAGGAGATCATTACAGAAAACCTCAACTGGTCAAAATGCAGAGAACAATCAATAATAATGCCTCAGTATCAAGTAGATACATCTACAACATAACTGCTTCACCCAAGCTTCAGAAAACATTTAAGGAGAGAGGGTGAAAATATTTTAAGAGTCAGAGGACCAGGAATTCTTCTGTGAGATTATGCCTCCTAGAAATGGCAGAAAATCTTCACCCATGTTACCTCAATAATATGGCTTCCTGAACAAGACTAGAAGAAGTGTAACACCAATAGACTTGGAAGGGTAAGACCTCACAGACCCCTAGCCATAGACAAAGAACTATGTGTAAATAAGGCATGAGAGATGAAGAAATAGTCTTCCCCAGGGATGAGCCCCTAATACCAATACCAAGTGTGTGTGTGTGTGTGTGTGTGTGTGTGTGTATACACATACACACACACACACACACACAAATTACACTAAACTGGCTGAGCAGGCTGCATTTATTTATATATTTAGACATATGTGTGTATATGTGTCTATGTATAAAATTAAGGAAAAAAGATCTTTTCTTTATTCAATGAGTCAATATTTATTCATAATTTCAAGGTTTTATGGAGGAGGAACAGGGAAAAGGATTGGAGAAAGGAAAGAGAAGAGATAAAATAATGTAATTAAATTTAACTAAAAAATAAAACAATAAAATGAAAAAAAGAACAATCCCCAGTGCATGCTGAAAATAAGAGATAATATTTTCCCCTAAATACACAAATTGAATTCCTTTTCAATTTCAATTATTTACTATTCACTGTGGCGTAACTTCTGCATTGGAAATACTACAGTAAAGTTACAATATATTTCATCACCCTTTCCCCTACTTCACAGGTAGAATACTAATTCTTTCCACTGATTTTAGAAACTTAGGCATGAATTTTATATTACTAAGTGGTAGATTTTTGCCATTTCAGTTATAAGGAAACATTACAAATCCTCATCATATGTGAATAGTCAGCTTACTTAGTCTTGTGCTTTGAGGTTATTATTATCAAATAAAGGACTACAGGATCACAAGTAATGCCATGCCATCTCTGATAACAGAGATGGCTACAAAGTGACTAGCAGATAACCACCATACATAGTTTTGATACACTGAGCAAATCAAAGATTCACTTATGACCTGGGATAGGACCAAGTTTCACAAGCCTTCCTGTTACTCAGAGTATGAACAGAACCATGAGTAGTTTATTTCCTGTATTTTGCATTTACTATGTTTAGATTGTAGCTCACTCTGGAAACTGAAAGCAAAACTTTGGATACAGGACTTCACACTGTAGAAGAATGACTTGAACTGTAGTTCATTCATAGTTTTTGGAAGACCTTATCGGTATATCTTAGTATATTATGTATTTATAGTCTGTCAATTATGTTCATTTTTTTGATCATATATTCTTCAGAAAACCATTAATGGTCTTTTAAATATTAATATAATATGAAATACATATATTTTTATTATTATTGTATATGTCTGTTTGCAAGTACCTTAAGGCACAGTAATGCCACAAATCTTACATGGAGGTCAGAAAATAATTTTCAATTTTCAAGTGTCAGCTCTCTTCTTCAACCATGGATTCTGGGCCTCTGTTTCCACAAGGGGTTCTGGAAATCAAACTCAGATGATGAGATCTGCACAGAAAGCTCTTATATCCATTGACTCATATCTCACTGGCCCTACACATGTCATTTTAAAACACCTACTACGTACTTGTACAGATGTGACCCCGGCTAATCCGGAGACTCCCTTGAGCAAAGAAGTTTAATGATATAGTGTGTTTTGCCAACTATGTGTCCAACCTGAGTTCTGCAGAAATATAATGTCCTCCAAGACAAAGGAGACTACCAAGTTGTATATGTTGGTTGACAATTGGATTACCTCTGTGATTAGCCTCTGCACTTCAGCCAGGGAAACTAGTGAGACTTCAACTCTTAAATTCACATTCATAGGGCTAGAGAGATGGCTCTTTTGATTAGTAACATATACTGCTCTTGCAGACAACTTGAGTCCCAGTGCATTTTGGTGACTGTGGGTCACCAAACTACATTTGCTGTAGAAACTACTACAAACTACTGCTGTAGAAATTTACTTCCCAACTATGAAAAACTAACTGGCTTCCATAAATCAGTTAATATAGAAAATATTCTGATCAATAACAGAAAATGATACAAATAATTTACAAGAGATGAAATAAATTTTAGGTTTCTCTTTAATTGGCTTTAACAATCTTTCTCCAGAGCATAAAACATTAATACAGTCAGATTCAAGGAAACAAAACTAAGTAGAGCATTTTCCCTTTAAGAAAGAAAATCTAAATCCTTTTTATTTCAGATACTAGATACGAATGCACAAGTGGATTTGAACATCACTTACCACAGCAAAATGAGGAAAAGATCTACTAGTGAAATCAGAAATACAAAGCAATTTTTCACTCTCCATATGTAGCAAATTCACAAGGAGAAAAAAAAACACATTTGGAAGCTCTCTCCTTGTTTGTCTCAAGAAAAGGGTATTCACTTTTCAAGCATTATTGCTTCCATGTGGAAACCACCCATGACAGAATTTCTGGGAAGTCTGGAAAGTCATCTCAGGTTACTCGGGATCCTATCTATAGTAGTTTCTCATGACAGCACTTCAAGGTACTTTGGTATGAAGAAACTGGGGCATATGGGAAATGAACAATGAACCAGTAGCACAAGTGGGCAAGTACAATCTTCCCTACAATATACTGCTGGACCAATGCAACACTTCTGAAAATTTGAGCCACTGCCTTCTCGTGCAACACAGACCTGAGTTTCTGCCCTGTACCAGTTTTATTGCTCAATGCAGTTAAGAGATTGGGCTCTTCTTTCTTTTTATTCTTCTTCACGTATTGTTGAAAATTCATTTAGACAGGGCAAAGGTTCCTCCATCTTGCCTCAGCTAAAGCTATCCTTGTTTTAACCCGAAACTGACACCCCTCCTCTATCCCTGCCATGAAAAACCTTTTAAGAAGATACCCAGCCCTGTTCTAGAAACTCAGTATAGAAATACCCCCAGCACACTGAATGTTTTCAGCTTCTGTTATACTGCTTGCTTGCATTACATCCTTGTGCAACACCAACTAGGACATAGTTCCCCTGTGTTCTTTGCCTTTATAAGCTCCTTGTAAAGACTGAAGAGATGGTTCTGCCATGGAAGGATAGGCTCGCAACCAAACAAAAACAAAACAAACACAAAACACTCCATGTAAAATGTCTTCAAGACTGCTTTGTGAGAAGTGTTTTCCTCCATACATTCTCAACTAGACTTAATACAGAATCTCACTTTGAACTTTGCTCATGCTGAATGGTCTTTGGGACTCTACTCTGCAAACACTTTGAATTAATGCCTTTCGTCCTCGGTTTCTAAGAAGCACCTTATAGCACTGCATAGAATTTCTGATGGAATCATCTGTCCTTTCCCAACGCATGTTACAGGAGAGTTTTTCTTTCTTTCTTTTATACATTGCTCTCCCAGTGCTCTTCTAGTATTCACAGCTTGCCCTCACTTCACTCTCTCCAGAGCTGTCTCAGTCAATTGCAGAAGCTCCTCCAAGTACACACTGTAAAAATCCTCCCTGTCACACTTGGATTCATTCTTTCTGAATTACATTTTGTCTTTTTATGATGCTCTTATGCATTCTGAGCTTGACAGCTTTTTTTTTTTTTAATCCTGTATGGATTTCGCCTGCCTTGGCACCAAGGCAGGCTCTTTTTAGTCCATTTACTGTGAAAGGCATATGACTACCTGTCTCCTCTCTCACAAACCCCTCTGCACTTTTCCTTCTACATCCCTAACCTGCCTCTCAGATCATTAATTTCTCAGAAAACATTTTTCTCCCTCTCCTTTTCACATAATGAAAGTAGCTACTTACTTTTAAATGAAGCAGAATCATTTTAGAATAAGAAATGGCTTTGCATGCACTATCACCACAAGGACCACTGCTCAAGGAGGGGATACAAATGAACATTCTCCTGAAAGCCACATGATAAGTGTGAGATGACTTCTTTCTCTTCACTCTTCAGAGACAGCAAAGCTAAGGTGTTTTATTGTTTGGTTGGTTTGGGGTTTTGTTTTGTTTTGTTTTGGATTTTTGTTTTTAACAAATGCTTGCAAGTAAGGACAAGTGATTTACACCAGCAGAACACCCCCCCCCCACACACACACACACACTGAGTTGCACAAGGATGCTTATTTTAAACCAGGAGGGAAGCTTTGCTTCCATAAGGGAAAAAAAATCTGGAAAATCCATAAAACTATGAAAACAAGAATCAAAACAATAAAAAGATTGTTATCATTGAATTTAGCCTTATCAGCACCTCAAAATGACAACATGGAAAGAATTAGAACTCCAGTGATAATTTAAGAAAATATATACAAATAGTGGGAACACCATGTCCTGTGGTTCCAGCACTAGTTTTGATTGAAACGTTACTATTTTCTCTCCTGAGGGCCAACTCTACCAAGTAAAATATACTTTTAAGGCTACTGACCAAGGTGGACTTATATCTGTAGCTTTCAGAGACCAGCTGTGCAGTAATTGTCACACAGAAGAAAATACCAGACAAATTACTGGATTCCAGCACAGAGACTCACTTGTTCAAGATAATGAAACATTGGCTGTGTGATGACTGGAAGGATAGCTCAAAGCAGATCCCAGGTACAGATGGCATGTTGTAAGGCAACTAATTGGAAATACAAATATGGCTATGAGGTTTCTGTGGACATCTATGTAAAGATATTGCTGATATTTCTCAAGTCTAAACACACACCACTGAAATTAGGCTGTTTAGTTGTTGTATTATTTTAATTGGTATAGATGAAGAATGAGGCCCTCAACTGTACAAATATGATCCTGCAGGCTAGTTCTGTGCCTTTAAAGCCACTGCTGCAGAAGTTAGGCAGCTTCCTTGGAAGAAAAGTGAAGAAATTTGACTGGGCATTTGAACAAACAGTGGAAACTGTAATCATATGCCTGTCTACTGTTCTGTCGACTGATTTCAAGCCTTCTGAAATAGAAGTTGGAGCACTTACCATTGCAAGTTCTAAATTCAGGATTCCTATAGAAGCAGAGATTGACGCTCACCTTGTTGCTCTAGCAGAGACTGAACACTGTCATTAGTTCATTGAATCAGTGATACCACTTGCCTTTGTGTTTGGAAACAACAAATCAATATCATAGAGTCCCTTGGATTAAACATGAGACCTCTCCCCCTCCTCCTGCCATTGAACTAGGTAGGACTCTATATAAATAAAAACAGTACTTTTGGGAAAAAAAATATAATAGCATTTTACATGTGTGCAACTTTAATATATAACGTTCATTTATCTCTGTATCCCTGGATACCTTATAACACAGACACAGGTACTTATTTGACCTGTGAAATGGAAAAGAGAAGCAATCCATGGTGACTAGCTCAAATGGTATAAATACTAGGCTACATAGACTCAAAGTCTACTAAAGTGTCAGTTTCTCAGTAATTTTAAATGATTCTCTAATTTCAAAGAATTGATTCGTTAACAAACTCCTGATAGATCCATACTATGCATTAAACATTACACTAACAGTAACCAAGAAACTAGATGTTAATAGGTAATATTTTAGTGAACATGGAAGAACATCCTTAACTCTATTTACTTGCTAAAGGCAGTTAATGAAAACGTTAAGTGTGATATTCTTCCTGTAAATAATAAACAACATTATATTTTCCCAAATGGATTAGATTCTGATATTTCAGGAAAAGAAGAAAACAATAATATAGTTGGGGTTCAGGCATGAGAAATAACAAAGTACTGAGAGATGAGGGGGATAAGTAGTTGAGATGCTGCCATATAGTAATATCAGGTGAATTTTAAAGTAGGCATGTATATATACATACATATATGTACATATACATATATGTATGTATATATATGTGTGTGTGTGTTTATATGTATATATAATATAACATACAATATGCCACAAAGTATTATATATATATAGATAGATAGATATAGATATACAGATATACAGATATACAGATATATAGATATATAGATATTACTTCATCTACTTCTGGGGTTTATGGCCCCTCTGTTTGAATCTGTATAGACTCTATGAATCTGTGACCAACATGTGAACATGTAACCAACAGAAACTGGAACTCTTTTTCATCTAGATTGCAAGGAGGTGGTGCTTTTAAAACATAGCCATCAGGATGTGGGGAAACACAAACATCCACAGTGAAGAGTCCTATTTTCTCTGGTTCCAAATCTGGCAAAAGTCACCACTAACAGGTAACACCAAAACGAGCCACTTAAGGTAAATCCTTAGTTCACTGTGAATCCCAATGGCAAGTACAATAACGGAGATGAGACAAAATGACTACAGATTCAATTTACAAACAGATGATAATTCTTGGGTTAAACCAACAGGTTTGGGTAGCTTGTGTCTAGCCATAGATAACTAGAAAGTAGAAGATTCAAAATCAGATTTATAAGATATACCAAAAATGTGATGGATGATACTGGGGCTTCTTCATTTGATTAGAGGGACAGGTGATAAGGGAAGGGAAAATTATTAAATAGCCCACAAATCATACACCAATTGTAATGTTTTAGCCTGGAAGATAAAAACGGAGTTTAATGACTTCTGAAATTACAGGTACTCTGCAACCTATGCTCACAATGTGTCATTAAGACACTTAAACTCTAAAAGGTGTTTAGCTATCATTGAATTTTTCTTATACTGGCCTTCAAAGAAGCATTTGAAATTTGACTGTGTTTCTAAAATACATGAATAGATGACAGATGCTGAAGCTGCATACGAGCTTTCTGATACATTCATCTTTAATTCTTTCACCACAGTGCATATCCTTTTGGAGATACACCTGACAGTACTTTAGAAACAGCCTGAGCCTGCCATAGCGGTCCTAACATTTTCTGAGACCCCATGTGACCTCTCGGGTGTTTTGTCTGCTTTGTATTTTGTTCTTTGTTGGTTGCCTATCCTCTCATATCTACAAATGAAGGCTTGGTAAATATTCTGGTCCTTCTAATTCTTATTTCACTGCATACTTACAGTACTGAAAATATTCTAGTATTCCATAATTATCTATAATGGAAAGGAGCCCATTTCCAGATTACTTTGCCAAAGCTGTCTACTGGTCATTTATTGTCATATATGTGTTATGTTTTAGGAGATAGTGATTTGATATATGTATACTAAAATCCTCTCCATACTACAAATACTTTCCACCTTCCTCTGAAGAGGCGCTGAAGAAAATTTTCAGAGGCCAGGGGCAAAGGAGAAATTATCAGTTAAGCTCCAGGTAGATGATAAAAGGAGTTGTTTATCAACTCTCTAGGAAGTTATCTTCCAGGGTTCAGGGCAATGTAAAGCACACATTACTCCCTGCCTCTAGGAAATCTGCTAAGGGCTGGGAACAAAGGATGCTGGGATAATTACCTAACTCTTGGGTTGAGGAATATTTATACTGGTAAAAATAATTCATACAAGCTGAATAAAAAAAAAAAAACAGTAACTTAAAAATCAAGAGCTTTCTATGTGATTATTCAGTTGTCTAGTTTCTCTTGAGAATAACTAGAAGTACTGGGCTCACATCCTTACATGGCAACTTCTGGCCAGTGTGATGACTACCTGTAACACACGGAGCCCTGGAGCTGCAGCAGCTGCTGTTGCCCTCAAGGGCTCCCTGCCCTAAGGTAGTGTTTTCAATTCTTAGCAACGCAGTCAGACATTTTCCTTTAGTAAAGTTATGAGAAAGTGAAATTTCTTATAAAGTGAAAGTGTATCTAAATGTCTACAAAAATAAGAAAATACAATTTAGTAACAAAGAACAATGCTTCTAGTATTTCAATACCCAGGCCACTTGGCTCATTCACATTACTTCCCTGGTATCCATAGAAATAAAGTGTTTGCTTCATCTCACTTGAGGCAAAAGTAAACTGTTGTCACTGCTTCTCTAGTCCTGAAGGAACCTGACAATATATCAGTTTACTTTTCTGTTTCAAAACATGGGACCACTGACTGACATCTCAACTGTCCTTTTGCTGCCTTTGAGTTACCTCACAAAACGAACGTATGAATTCCCAATAAATATGTCAGATTAAACCCAATTCCCTCTGCTTAGGCTGAGCTCACAGTTAGCAAACAACTTCAAATTCCTGCCACTCCAAATGTACTTTCAGTACTCCTCTGCTTCAGGTTCCTGCTGCTTTTCGAGCTCCCCTGACTTGGGCCACTGAAATGACTCACAGAATAAAGTTACTGGCTGCCTGGTAGCCATAGTAAAGCCATTTTGTAAAGCATCTCCAATTTGGTAATTCAATAATTCTTGAAACTGAAGTACCCAGAGCCATCCTGGCCCTCCCCACCATAATGACCTCTGGTCCCTAGTAACAGCTAACCAGGAAGCTATATATTGGTCCCTTGATTACCTAGTCACTCCTAGCAACACTAGAGCTTGAGCCAAAAATGAAACATTTTAGTCCTCCTCATCTACCTTCTGGTTCTTAACCTAGAGATACCCTCAGGAGTTCTTTTCCTGGAATAAATCCTGTGCTGCCATTGAGTGTTTCATCATCCCCCCACTTTCATTTTCATCCATGACCTTACACTACTAAGCTTAGCAACCTGAATCTGATTCCTGGAACCAATGTGATGCAAGAAGGAAACAAAGTCCTGAAAGTCGTTTGTGGTTCTACACATATGTCATAGGATGCCCATGCCCCACAACACTAAACAAATTAATAAAATAACAATAATTAATATTTTTCACAAAGGTATAAGACAGCTATTGGCCAATCAATGCATTATGTCCATCACAAATACCACAATCAGAACAATATATTACAACAGTCTCTAGTCCCACAAAGTATGTTTAGTTTTCTCTCATGGTCTTTATGCTTCAAGACTAAAAGATATAAAAAATGAAAGGGCTTCCTGTTGTTTAATAAAATAAGTTTTAAATTTAATCTTTCAACTAAATGTCCAAAATGCTTATTTTCTTTTGTCTTGTTTACTAGGAATAATCTTGTAAACTTTGGGTGGCGGTAGGAGGAAGGCCATGCCTTGTATCAGGAAAGAATCCTACCTCACAAATGAAATGAGAATGGTATCATGAACTGCTGCTGCTGGCAATGACCTTGGTAAAACTAAATCTTCTGAACAATGCTGTCTGTACAGGGATGAGAGGATGTGAATGCCTGTGTCTTCCAAAATACCTATGAATGCTATCCAACAATATGATAATTTCTGAAGATGGAATCCTTGAAAGGTGATTAGGTTAACAAAGTGAATGCCTGATGAGTGGTATTAGATCTCTTAGAGAGGAATACCATTCTCTACACAAGGGCATGCTAACAGGTGTCACACATGAACCAGAAAGCAGGCAAGCTCTCCACAAATACGCTAATCTATTTTTTATCTTGGACTTCCATAAGAGTGCGTGTGTGTGTGTGTGTGTGTGTGTGTGTGTGTGTGTGTGTGTTCCATTCATAAGCCACCCAGTTAATGATATATGTGTTATGGTGTCCCAAACATGCTAAGAAAAACGAATATTAGAGATGTCAAAAATTTTTTAAAGCAAACACAGACTACACTATTGCAATAGATAAGGAGAAAGGAGAGATAAGAGCAAAAAGAGGAGAGGAGGGGCGGGACTGGAATGGGAGGGATGGAGATGAAGAGAGAGAGAGAGAGAGAGAGCTAGAGAGTATTTCTGGGTACTAAGGACCCAACAGAAAGCATTAATGAGGAATCAACAAAAGCCCAGGCATTGATTAAGCTGTTTTCAGTTAGGGCTGTATTGTTGGGTAATTAACATCTGTTTCAGAGCTACAGAGGTAGAGGCAAGTTAATGGCCTTGCTGATGGGGCCTTATCATCTTTCCTTCCTCAATAGCAGTTTTTCTGATTTCTTAGGCCTAGAGGCTGAAGAGAAATTGGCACCTGTTTCTAATCTCTATTGAAGCTTCAAAATGGAAAATAATAACCTAATTAAATGAAAGGATTTTGGTCTCCCAGAGATGCTGGGAAGAATACAAAGCATTCATCGGAGTGTTCAGGTTTTGTGCAGCCGAACAGATGATGGATAAAAGTTCAGGTGCTCTGCAATTAGTGCTGGGCAAGTGCTTCTGGCAGGCATCCAATTCCAAGAGACTCAACACAGCCGCGGCCTGCAAAACTGTGTCCTTAGGAAGTCTCATTTTCTATCCCTTCAAAAGTCAGAATTGTAATTGCTGTGCTCTGGGACGAATGGAGGGCTAATCTGCCTGCTCACAGTGTGTATTTCCAGGTTTCCCCTCACAGTATGTCAGGAAGGCAGCTCTGATTCAACAAGGGCTGCAGTGGTTCCCAAAGAAATACACCACTCTGCCATCCTGTAGAGTACAGGTGATCCTTTGATGGTTCACATTAGAACCCTTTAGGTGGGCCAGAACACAAAATTGGAATCATAAAGACTGCATTACTTATAAGAATTTTTATAATTCTTACTCCCATGAAAATTGGTGACCTCCTGATTCTATGTTATTTTTTGTTCAAAAGGGAAATACTGAGTATTTACGTTGCATCTCAGTATTGTTTATTAAGTAGTAAAGGTCTCAGACAGATTATAAATTCACCAGACTCACCAGACCTACAGACTCTGAAATTTTAAATAAGTAATTAAATTTAGCGAATCATAAATTTGGATCATCTCTATATAAAAAAAAAAAAAAAAGACAGCAACACACACACACACTTGCATGCACATCCATTTACACACAAAGTCATGTCCACATGCACATGCTGAAGAACCAGGAAAACAACTAAGAAAGTGGATTTTGTGAGCCCTAACAAGGAAAGCTCTCCTCTTTCTCTCCTCAGATACTGACTATTTGTATATCAGAATTTCCATTCCTTGCTAAGACTCTGGAAGGTTGCAGCCAGTCCTGAAGGATTTTGTAACACAGCTTGTGTGTATCAGCAAACAGAAAACTGTCTTATTGTATTTAATACTCACAAAAAAACTGTAAGGTTATCAAAGTGGATACTGTCATATATCCTTGCATATGAGGACAAATGTAGCATAAGTAACATCACCCTGAATGTGAAATTGTTGGTAGTCAATTTCACTTTCTCCATAGAGCTTCTTTTAGGTAGGTTTCACAGAAGTAGAAAAATACAACGCTGACCCCAAGCTAAGGATGTCTTCAGCCATTTGAAAAGTGTTTTTTTCTACCAAAGAAAAAGAAACTTGTCATCACAGAGGAATGATGCACAAAATTCATGACGCCTTCTCTAATAACTGAGAATATTGATCAGGACTTCATCCTCGATTCAATTAGATTAAATCTTACCTTTCTTTCCCCCACCCCTTTTTGACAGAGTTTCTCTGTTGTAACTCTGGCTGTCCTATAGACTAGGCTGTCCTAGAACTCATAGAGATCCGCTTGCCTCTGCCTCCACGGTGCTGGGATTAAAAGCCTGTGCCACCACTGATTCTTACCTGTCTAATGAGTGGAAAAAATTACAATGAAGCTTCTGAAACAAATTCTAAAGTTATATGATACAAAAGCTAAAAGAAAACTAAATTCTCCTTTCATCTTTTTCAGATGGAAAGCTTATAGTACTTACAAGCTAAAATGGATGAGATATAAATCAGTTGTTGTTATTATTATTATTATTATTATTATTATTATTATTATTCAAAATTAAATCAGTAGTAAATGTAGTTTGACATCATCAACAGATAATGACATCATCAATATTTGACAAATATTTCATAAACACCTATGATAGGAGAGAAGCTCTTTTGGCAAGCAAATCGAAAATTAATCTAAAGCAGATGATATCTCAATGCAGTATTAGTTAAAAGACGCAGTTAAAAGATGCAGCATTAGAAGAGAGCCCAGATCTGGAGTAGGAAACATAAAGCTACAGCATGATAAAAATATAATACTGAGAGAAAATGTAAATAGAGATTCTTTAAGGATTTTTAACATGGTATAGAAGAAGAAAAGTTTGAGACTGGATGAAAGAAGGTCTTTATAGACCTGAGTTTCACTGCAGAGTATTGCGAAACCATCTTAAGTTTGAAGAGTAGAGTGAGTCACTCCAACCCTCAGATGAAGAAGAACATATCTAACTTTCAAAAATGATTCATGAAAAATGTCCGTACCTTATCTTCCCTCTATGTTTATAAATCATCTAGGGTATATAATGTTATATAAATATAAATATAAAGGGTTAAAAATGTCCATTATGTACCTATGAAAATATAAAATGTTTAAGGTAAAAAATAGATCTGTCTAATTCTATCACACATTGCCCAGCTCAGTAATAATGCCTGCATAACCCTGAGTTCCTTCTTAAAGCAAGTGGCAGAATGGATGGGTGGGCCTGAGCAGGCGTAGTTCTTCATTCTTCTATAATTTCTCAAGCAGGCTGTAGGGGCAGATGCTTAGAACCCAAGGGAAATAAATGGGTCAACAAATAAGTGAATCATATACCTCTTTTTTGTATAACTATGATGGAAATATGACTTTTTAATTTTTTTTTTAGTTTACTAAAGCTTTATGATTAAAAAAAAAAAAACCTTACAAATAAAAAAAATTATGCAGTGAAATTAACCAGACCCCTAGTCTCTATGCCTCAATGACTTCTAACCATTCTGAGTAGTCATTCTGAAGCTGTGGAGCTTCACATTGGATTTTTCTGTCTCACTGTCACACATATTTTTATGTCTGCCACCCAAAATGAAAAATCTGTGACAGAGTGAAAACTACAAAAAGAATTAAATTCATATTCTCTGGGTCAACAAATAAGTGAATCATATACCTCTTTTTTGTATAACTATGATGGAAATATGACTTTTTAATTTTTTTTTTAGTTTACTAAAGCTTTATGATTAAAAAAAAAAAAACCTTACAAATAAAAAAAATTATGCAGTGAAATTAACCAGACCCCTAGTCTCTATGCCTCAATGACTTCTAACCATTCTGAGTAGTCATTCTGAAGCTGTGGAGCTTCACATTGGATTTTTCTGTCTCACTGTCACACATATTTTTATGTCTGCCACCCAAAATGAAAAATCTGTGACAGAGTGAAAACTACAAAAAGAATTAAATTCATATTCTCCTTCATGACTCAAGTCATCAATTTTTTATGCATATAAGTTTTCTCAGGTTTCCCTGAGAAACACAATGCAATCCTAAATATGAGGACTCATCATCAACCAGTAAATATATGTTAAAATAACTTTCGATCGCTTAATGGAGAGTCCAGCGTTGAATTTTCCAATGCTTTTTATTAATCACAAACCATGTCAAATCTCAGGGAATTCTATACCTGCTAGGCAGAGAGCTCACTCCAAACTCCACCAACCTCTCCAACTCCTCCCCATGCATCCCCTTAGCCCATTTAAACCTTTTTCCTAGCCGCCTCTCCACATCCAGGCCTTCATTACAACACAATAGTATCTTAGCATACTTGGCTGGGGGGTGATCAGAGTCTTCTCTGATCACAATCCTGCAGTTCTTTCACGTTGTCGGTCACCTACAACTTGTAAACAGTTAGTTCTATCTTGTGGAGATCTTAGTAGGGCTAGCACAAGGGTGTGAATGGGTAGGAAGCAAGGCCTGCACCCACTGCAAGGCATCCGGCTTCACAGCTACAGGCATCAAAGCCCTTTCGCAAACCAAAACAGCACACAAGAGTAAAATAATCCACAACATCAGGCATCAAAGCCTTATTTGCAAACCAAAACAGCATACAGGAGTAAAATATCCCACAACAAATATATGTCTTAATCTGACATAAATCCATCTGAATCTATAAGGCTGAAATTGGAAAAAGATCCGTGTGCCCTCCTCACCTATCCTAAACAAGATAAATAGATGAGCGATGACAAGGAATTGATGCTACCCCAACTGGCATACACCGATACATTCATATTTTTACTTGAATGTTTCTATGGTTTTGTCTTCAAATTTAATCTATTTGATTACTGAATATTAGGGACTGTGTTGAGCAAAACTCAGATAAAGTCTTGATTATTCCGTGTTGTCTTTTCTAGATTGAAATCAAAGCACATTAAAATATAATTTATTAGCTCTATCCTTCCCAGACCTTGGCAGGTAATGGTTGTTGAAGGAGATGATATTATTTTCTCCAGTGACATACCTACTGATAAGTTGACCTTGTTCCAGTAAATAACCTCCCGCCCATGTTTGAACAGGGTACTAATTAAGCTCAATGGGTCACACACAAAGACATGAATGGGGTGGGTACTTTCTGGGAAGAAGGGCTTCAGTGGGAAAGGAAGGGGTTCAGAGAGGGGGGGAAGGCTTAAAAGGACTAAAATTCATTGTATAAATGTATGGAAACTGTCAAATTATAAAAATGATTATAATTCATTTAAACAGAATTTAGCACAAATTTAAGTAGCAGTATGAAGCCACACTGTTAGAGAGAAGTTTCTTCTCACTGAACTGTCTTGGACATGACAGCTGTAATTTCTTTAATTATCAGAATGCCTTCAGAACACTTTCATGAGTGGGGGTTATTTTTCTTTTCTGTGTGATAATTAAATCTCTGTAGAAACATATCATCATGTTAGTTCTAAGAAATTGCTACTAATTTGGGAAAGGAATATAAATAGCAAAAAAATCTTGTCTAACTACAATATAAAAGGATAAGAAATAAAACTGTGTTCAAAGAATGTCTATCATAACTGTTGACAATTTGTAATGAAAAAAAATCAAAGATATTAAGGTGTCAAATAATTTTATTAGTTTATACACTTTGAAATCTTAATTATCATCATGAACTAGAATTCTTTCCAGGTGTTCCTTGTTGCCAATGTGGTGGGTGGCCATTCCTTTTCAGGTAACTTTAGCCAATTAAAAGTTTTTAAATTGAAAATAAAACAACAATGGTTTAAATTTGTAGGTATGATTGCTGATAATAGAATTTATTGGGTGGGTGGGAAAAATATGGGAAGAGTTGGGGTAAGGCAAACTGTAATCAGAATATATTTTATGGAGAAATTATTTTCAGCAAAAAGGAACTATAAATGTAAGAAAATCTGTTTTAAAATTGAAGCTATTATGAATAATGTCACTGCACAGGCTTCCAAAGTGTTTTCCAATCATAAAATAATAAATATGTGGTTTTTAAGACAACATAGACAGCAAAACTGACTATAAATTCTGGAAATAGTTTTCATCTATCTCTGATGAATGAGCTACCACAGCTATCATTTGAGAGTTGCAAAGAATATGTGTTTGCACAGTGCAGGCAGGTACTCCATATAAAGAAATGTAGTATTCCATTTGATAATTTTATTTGGAATTGACTATGAGAGCTATGATGTTCAGTTGAAAAAATGGACAGTACTTTGTCAGGAAAAATATTGACAAATGCTCATATATACATTCATAAAAATGTACAAATTTATCAAGATAAATGCGCAATATATTTCTCTATGAGGTAGTTTGTAAGGCTCATACTGAAATGGGAAAGACTGCAGATATCTGGACAACTACTGTAAAGTGAAACTCGGCTGAGTCTGACAGTGGAAGGTGGACTGAATAACTGTTATCGAATGCGTATTATTGTCTCTAACCAATGAACTCAAAACTATCAGATTCTGTTATTAGTTGGGAGGTAAGAAAGGCAGGTACAGGTCAGTGCCACAATACATTGAAAGTGTTCTCTTCAAACTGATGCAAGTATTATTATTAACATTTCTTTGATCATGTTAATTCAGGGGTGAAAACCAGAACCTAGAAAAGATTTCATTTACAAGTAATGATATTGAATCACTTCTATTCTAGAGCTTTGTGGTTGGATGGAAATATAGTCATGATAAAGAAAACTGCCATCAGAGCAAGAATCATCTGGCACACTAAAGTAATAACAGGTCAAGAGGAAAGCATGTACCACAAGTATTCCAAAAGATGGACCTCGATTTGGCCTTTAGTGGTGTAAACTAATCCTTTGTAATTTTCCCCCAGATTCACTTACTTGTAATCAAGTATTTACAATTTCAATATTTTCTCTGCTTTTCATGTTTGATATGAAGGAGTCCACTGAAGAATATGAACAGCCAAGGAATTAATGGTAAACATGTCAGCTAGAAGCAGATTCCACAATGTTAAAAAAAAGCTTGTAGCACTTAGAAACTTCCAGGAAACTTTGTGGAAGAGACAAACATTCCAAAAAGACCAACTGCATTCTGTAGTTCAAAAACTGCTGAATGTTGGTAAAAGAAGCAGGAAAAGAATCAGAAAATGTCTAGAATTATTGAGACCAAAAAAATCTAAAGCTATAGTGATTTCACTACCAAAGTAAAAATTATTCTTGCAATACATGAAACATAAATTTGCAAAATGATGGTTGCAATGTTCAATAACTTATAAAACTAGATAAATGAAATGATTTTACAAGTCAACTATAGTTGGTTGCAAAAAATAAAGCAAAAGAAATCATGAAACAAAACTTGTATTTTTTTCCCAATTACAACAGAGATTACAGTCCAAAAAAAAAAAATCCAACAGGTTAAAGTATATTCGTATTATTAACATCTTAGGAGAGTTGAGCTTTTTCAAGTCTTGCTGAGTTCTCAGTTCACAGAGGCACCTAGACTTTGTGCCTGAATCCCTGGGAACCCAAATCCTTTCAGAACCCAGCAGCCATGGCCTGAACTCTAAGCTGATTTCTCTTTTCAACCAGGTTGTAAAATGTGAGATTGAGCTTCTAACAAACTTCTCATAATGAAGAAGATCATTATATCAGTAGAGGTGAGCCCCTTGCAAATAAGCCAATACCAGTGTGCACAAGTTTATACAGAAACTATCAAGAGCTTTTCCTCGGAGCCAGCTTTTCCTCTGTAGAAAAGGGTCATTATCTGGGGTTGAAAAGCACTATTTAATAGCTGAAGTTCTGTTGCTTTCTTTTGTAAGACTGGTTAACTTAATCGTGAGTGATGAACCCTTTACTATAGACCCTCAACCTCATAAACCAAACACACTATTAACCTAAGGGTAACCTCACTGCTAATTGTTTATGCCTGGCTCAAGGAGCTGTGCTTTTTTAGGAGTGATATGTGTTCTTCAGCTATGTTAACTTAATATAGTTTTTAATATCCTTTTGTTGATGGTGTCCTCTTGTACACTGCAGAGCTAAATATCAAAACAGCTTCTTACTTAAGAGGATATCCCTCAGATAAGAAACTCTCCAGTAACTATCTCAAGCCAATAGAGCCCATAACTGTTCTAAAGGTCTTCATTCCTTCCACCATTGAAATAAACAGCAATCTCCACAATGCCCAAGAATATTACTTCATTGTAGAAATACTCCCACTCAGTCATTATCAAACATCAAAACAAACCTTGAAAACCATTTTGGGGATAGTTTTTAAATACAGATATAATGGAGATAGTAAAGTTTCAGTAATAACCTTGGACTTGTTAAGTATATTATTCTTCTCTGTTTACAGCATATTTAACATTGACTACTCTATTTAGTTTCTCTGGAGTATTAGTACAATGTAGATTATGCAAATATCATAGGAATAAATTAAAAGATAGTTCTAGGTCTTTAGGAAAATTCCAAGCATAGCAAATTATTAGACATTGCCTGTGTCCCAGAATTGGTCCTTAGTTCTCAAAGCAGATAGCGAAGTAAATATTAATGAAGTGAACAGAGCATATTTTCTTTTGAAGCCCCAAGTCAACCTAATTATTAGATGTTTCTGTGAAAACTTTGTGATCATCTGCTGTGATTAGCTGGAACATTCAACATCAGGTATGAAGCATGCACACACTTGTGCTGTGAGTGGGCATTGTGTGTACACACTAATAAATATGTCAATAAGAAAAGAATAGCCTGTGAAAGCTACTCATGTTAGCTACAGGAATATAGAGAAGAACACATCAATTTGTTATCTAATACCAAGTGGTCAGCCCTGAAAATACACACACAAGTAACTTTATACAGACTGAACAGTGTGCCTTTATATAGTTAGGAATATAGATTCATATATATAGATATATTCATATAACACAATTTAATGAAAAGAAGAGGCCATGACTTTAAAGGAGAGCAAGAAGGGTTATACTATATTCTTAGAAAATAAATGACTTTTAAAAAAGAATACAGCTGCGAAAATACAGACCTCTTAGAAATTACTTCAAGATTTTCTGCAAAACTGTACAATTGAGGTCAGTAAAATGTTAGTAAGTAAACTATCTCATAAATAAAATTGTCAACTTCAGGCATAATCAGTTCCAAACTATCAACGTTAGACAGTGGATGCAATTAAAATCTGTAACAGTCAACAGAAGTTAAAGAAATAGATTCTCATTGTTTGTGAAATGCTGTTCTACTCTAAATAAATATAAGAAAAATATCAAGATGACAGATCATAAGAAATGACTCTTTATCAGAGAACTGCTGCTCCTGTTGTAACAACAATGAACAGAATGTGGCCTATACCTGTAAGTGCATATGTTTAGTCAATGACTAGGGATCAAACCCACAGCCCCACAATAATCCTTACCCTTGATCTGTTTTAATTGAAGTTCACCAACTGAAGCAGAATATGAAATTATAAAAGTTTCCACCTGAATGGTAATGTGTGTGTGTGTGTGTGTGTGTGTGTGTGTGTGTGTGTATGCATGTATGTAATGTCAGATAGCTTTGTCAGTTGCTTTTCACCTGATAGACTTTCTATACCTGGAGCTCACCAATTTGGCTAGTCTGGATGAGCAATGGAAAATGTCCCAGCCCTTCCGCCCCATGCTTGGGGTGATAGACGCCCTTTGCTGTGTCCAGTTTTTGCATGAGTTCTGTAGATCCAACCATCTCCCAAGTTCTTTAAATTTTGACTTTTAATCACATTTAATGTGGACACCTTCAAGAACATTCTTCTAGTAAACCTAATCATTTCCATGATTCCCCACTACTTAACATGAGAAAATGATTGCTACTTTGTTTAAATGAAGCAATTCCTAATAATTGAACATCATTATCACATAAAGCCCCAAACCTTTTGTATTTTATAATCAAGACAAACATATACCTACATATATGTGTATACAGGTGTAGTCACATTTCAATACCTATTAGAGTATCAACCACACGACCATCAAGAAGAGCTGCCTCAAAAGGCTGAGAATTGATCTCAGTCGCAGAGTGCTTGCCTAGCTTTCACAAGGCATTGGATTGGATCTTTACCACTGCACGAAAACAAAAACAGTTTCTTTACATTATCAGAATAAATATTATACAAGCCAATACATCCACTTCAAGTAGCTACTTGATATATAAATTTGGTGAAAGGAGAGTGGTATGATACATAAAATACCCCACAACTGGCTAGATCATTTCAATTTTGTAAACAACTCAGTAAAATTTCTTGAACAAGATACCAGCCTTCAAACAGCCTTCTCTTATCTCGATTATGGAGGAAGAGACCTGGGCCTGACAAGAACTCATTAACATCATGTGGATCTGTACCTGTCCTGTAGACAGATGCCTAGGAAAATTCCTACCAAATATCTTATATTCTAGCTTGGAATATAAATATAAAGCAGGTCTAACACATGTGGAATGAAAGGCAGCAGCTGTATATGTGAAATGCTGAAATGCCAGGAGGGTAATATAATATGATAATACAGAGGCTTTAAATTAAAAAAAACCTATAGAGAATATGAAAGTAATTTGTAATAGGCATGAGAAGTAAAAAGCAGATTTCCCATGAGGGAGGGGGACACACAAGCTATATCCAGAAAAGCACGGCTTTCACTGACCAAATAGATATTCTTAAAATGAGCGTGAGGGCCTAACCCTGTAGCCTTTTGATGATTTTTAGAGTTTCTTTAGCTATAGTATCAGGAATGGCATGCTGTATCTAGCAACACAAAAGGAAGACTATTCCAAGAAATCTAGTTGAGATGATTTGAAGGAAACATGAGGTCAATATCAGGAAGAAGAAGTCAGAGAACAAAGGTCTGTTCCTTTACAGAGCTTTGAGTCTAATTATTTTTTAAAAGGACCTACCATCATTGCCAAACCAATGTTTTCCTTCTGGAAGTTTCCAGATCTGAAGGCCAAGCCCTATATCCACAAATCTGGTGCACACCATTTTTGCTTTTTCAGATGAGCAGGAACAAGGTGAAAGCAGCACAAGGCAACAGGACAAGGCTGGCATGAGCGGAAGACAGCACAACCCTCCTATCCTCCACCTGGCAGCAGTAGCCCAGGTGTCAAAAGGGATCATTACTGTTCTTTTGGTCCACTTCCTCAAAGACTTTATCTGACTATTAAGGGGCTTGACTTTCTGCAAAATAGATGCTATTCAAGGCAGACCAGAGAGGTCTGGAGAATTGAAGGTACATTAACTTGAAATATCTGAAATTACTTGGCTTCTGCCTCTGAGGGCTTTCGAGGCCAGGCAAAGGTTAAGCATTAGCTTCTTGTTGCAGAATAATGCACCTGCTCTAGGGCACAGACAGGTTATCACCTGTGAAATCTGTTCCAGTCCTTACAAGGAAGCCTGCTGTTTAGAAAGCACTAATGCCAGAAATGAGCTCTTCCATATGGACTAAAACACACTTAAGAGACAATTTTTATTGGCAAGCTAACTAGGGCAGACTTCGCATCCTGTTCCTCTTTATAGCTTATACGCTCACTGTCCAAGAACCATTTATAAGCAAGTGGCTAGGTCACTAGTATGCATTCCTGCCTGGTTTTGTATTATGGCTCCATTTCTCCCATTTAACCCACAGATACACTTATTCCATGTACACTCAGTCTAAATTCTGAGATGTCATTTAGAAAGCCAATGTCATATTGGATGAGGGCTGATTTTCTTTATAGATATAAACAGTCAGAGTTCACAGACACCTCCTGAATGATATGGACAGTGATCCAAGGATGCTCCTTGAGCATCTAGGAAAGCAAATAAAGGCAACCTGTATCTTAAGTAATTTGCACTAATTTGGTGACACAGGGTGGCTGATGGGAAGTGAAGAGTAACAGTTCTATTCTAGAAAGGAAGGACACAGGATCAGGCAACTGAGTTCCCACTTTGCCATGCACTAGCTAAAGTACATGGGAAAGCTATATTCATCTCTTGCTGCTAGTTTATCTGTGAGTGATACCTGCCTACTGTCTTTCTCCCAGGAATATTAAGTTCAAATATGAAATGATGCGTGCAAAATACCATGCCTCCTGCAATGATACTTAGATGGTATTATTAGCTGTAAGGTTCTCTAAGCCTGAATTTATCTCTTTCATTTTCTAGAAAACTTCTAGAGGACCAATTGCTGCCATTCATGTGTTCATTTGGTATTCACAGATGTGAATTCAAACACTATGCTTTACTCATTTCATAAAAATATATCAAAGTCCTAGCATATGCCATATTCTAGGAGCCAGTGAACAAAAGTAAGCTATTGTTTCATAGAACATTTAACATTTGATCCAAATATGATTTTAGCTCTTCAAGTATTTACATGTTAATCGCACTTCTGAGAGATAAATATTAAGTGTACATAAAAATAATATATCAAAGTGTATTTTACATAGTAGAATCTACATTTATCATTCTAAACTACTGTTATTTATATATTTGTTAAATCATTAGTTATTGTCATAGGGTCTCATATATCCCAGGCTTACTTTGAATTTTCTGTGTAGTCAAGGATGACAGTTAACTTCTGCTTCTCTTGCTTGTATCTCTCTGGTGCTGGAGTTTCCGGGGATTAACCTAGGGCTTCAATCATGCTCAGTCAGCACTCTTCAACTGAGCTATACCCCTATCCCTGTCATTTTTATTTAAACACATATAATTTTGCTTGTCATATATCAGAGTGTCAACTAAGTAATCAGTGACTACCAATAAGAATTATCTGAGTAATGAAATGAGGGCTGACTCTCCCCACACCTGCTTCATACTGTCTCTGAAGGACTTCCTGCAGCAGGAGAAAATTCGCTTATAGCTCATTACACACACAATGGTCACACACTCGTGTCTGCAATCATGTGGAATGTTTTTATCACTATATGAGTGGATAATGTAGCAAAGAAGAGCTAAATGATCAGAAAAAATGGAGGCACCTTTTGCAATTATGCAAAGTAGTTTAAAGATCATATAATTGAAGCAGAAGAGAATTTAGAAGCCTAGCAGATCTCCAGAGGCCTGGCAGAACCTCCTCTGCATGAAGTGGAATGTTACTGTCCATCTGAGCACAGCTCACTTGTGGAGACAAGGAAGTTTTGCCAAGGGAGCCAATTGAACTATTAGCTAGCAGCCTGAATTCCCCTGATATCTCAGCTGAACATGTATCACGTGAGCACAAACAAGCCTTCTGATGCAAAGAAACTCTTTTCTGTCCCTTAACAGACTAACTCAGAGGCTAGGGATACGGTTCAGAATTTGAAGTGCATGCTGTGCAACATGAAGACTGGTGTCAGATCCCCCAGAAACCCATCAAATGCCAGGTGGCCACCTGTAATTCCACCCTTGGAAAGCAGAGAAAGGGGATCCCCAGTGCAAACTGGCTAGCAAGAATAATCATATCAGTAAGCTTTGACTTTGACTGAGAAAAATTGTCTCAATAAATAAGGAAGAAAAAATGATCAAAGAGAACTCCTGTTATAAATCCTGGGCATCCACAAGCTCTCACACGAACAAACAAGCATGCCTCCTACTAACATGCATATGTATACATGCAGTCATGAGCACTACATACACAAATACACATGTCAGTGTGGAAAAAGTTTAAGAAAAGACTAACACAAGATATTATTTTGGATAATAAAACATAAACACAAGCAGCTCATTGTTAAAAACTACTGCATCTCCTCCTTAACATACTATATAGTTATATTCCAGTACACTCATCTTAAGCTGAAAACATCAAAAACAGATGAAGACACAGTGTGCTCAACCTAGCAACCAAGCATACCTTGGCAACAGCATATTGTAGAGTAACAGCTGTTTAACTCTGAGATCCTGTCTTGGCTAGAGGTCTATCTTGAACCACAAAAGCATACTGGCCTGTGGAATCATTAGGCCAGGAAAAGAGCAAAACCCAAAACCTGAGATACATTTTCAAATGAATTCCTATTGCTTTCCTACCATACTTAAGCATAAAAATCATCAAATTTACTCACCATAATCCCAGGAGCATCCATATTTAATACACATTGAACTATATTATCCTTAAAATATCTGTACATGGTACAGGTCTAATAGCAATATAATGTCATGAAGAGCAATGTTAAGAAACTGTAAACAGAGGTAACATTTATTATAATTGAATATTAATTCAGGTTGTGTCATTTATATATATATTTGAACAGCAATTCTTACTAAATCAGTTTCTTTCTTTTCTAATGCTAAAAATATAGACTAAAATATTATGAGAAATAATGCATATAAAGCTCTTGTTGTGTGTCAATAATGATAGCTGGTGCTGAAGAATTTCCTGTTCTACACCTTGTGCACTTTTACACTCTCCACAATAACACACACACACACACACACACACACACACACACACTACACCAAACTATAATACTTATAAGAGGTGGCATTTTGTTTCTTTATCTCCTTCTAGATCATCTTGTTCCTTACAATGTTCCTGGAATAAACTGGGCCCTGAAAAAAATATTTCTTAATAAATGAATAAACAAACAAGCAAAAACTGTTGAGTTCATTTGAAGGGAAAGAGTTACAGTATCCAGACAAAAGTGACTTTGTCAAGTGCCAGAATTGTTGAGAGTCCCCTCTGTCCTCACTGCTGCTCCATCTAAAGACAGACAATCCCCTTTCTAAATTTCCATTCGGGGGCAACACCTTGTGAGGTTGTCCTGTTGTGTCAATATTGGATACTTTACTCTTGTCTGTTGGTAAAGCTACAATAACACTCTTTCCTGTTTTTAGATTTGTTTGGGTCTTCTCTGCAAACAGTTACATATTATCTCATTCCTTGAGGAATTGCCTTGCTCACCTTGTGGCATTCCTGAGTCCATTGAACAGCAGACAACCATTGTTTTCAAATGCTTCAGAGAAAACAAACTCAAGAAGAAAAATAACAGTAAACACCAAGAAGTCACTGTGTTAACAATGCTTATTCTTTCATGTGCTCTTCAAGTTTTAGTAGTATGCTCTTTGGAACTCAATATCCATTCCATCAGCTGGTTAATAATCGAGTCATTTGGTCTTTGTGCTCATTAAGATAACACATTAATTTGAAGCTCTTAAACGTTTATTGGTAATGGTCAAATCAGCTGTTCAACAAGGCTGGACTCTAAGGACTAGCCTTTGGTAGATCCCATAATGGAGACAAGAGGGGTTGAAAGAGGGAGAGGTGTCTTCTCTCAAGTGAACACTGCAGCACAGGACAGCAGAACACTTACATCACGTTGGAGAGTGCACCTGATTAGAAGTCACAATGAGAGAAGACTATAATAAGTGTTACAGGCATTCAGAGCATGGGGCTCACAGGAGATTGGAAGGAAATGGAAAATTTAACAATGGAGGAGGAACCTGAAAAGGCTTCTTGAAAGATCTGCAGACTCTCTCCGCCCTCCAAGCTCATTTTCTAATCATTACCCACAGTAATGAGAGAGGCTCCTTTGGAGAACAGAAAGAAAATCTGCCTGGCTGATTGTTCAAACGCAGTCCTACACCCACAGCCCCTGTTCCAGACCCATCAGAATGGCAGCACACACAATACTCTCCCTTGCTGAGATATAGGCACTTTTATTCCCTCTTCTGAATATGGATCGAGGTCCTGGCAGAGGAGTGGGGATCATGCCATCTAGATCCAGCAGGAAGCTATAATAGCCTTAATGGGAAGTTTTTACTAGTGTTTGTTCAATTGTAAGCAGTTAAAAACAAGAAAGGATTTTAACTAATAGATTTATAGGATGTATGAAATGGAAAATTATGCATCAATGCTCATATACCTGCAAGAATCAACCATTTTGACAGAGATGAATGATAACCACACATCTGCCGATAAAGATCCACAGATCACAGAAGAGGTAATGCAAGCTTACAAGTGTGGGATGTCATTAGTAGCCACTTAGGGAACAATTTGTTAGTTCTTTTACAGAATTTTTCAAAGCAGGCATCAGATACCCATTTCTATAATAAACTCTATAAAATGGAAAGCTCATGATCTCACTCCAACACAAGAAGCATTGCCCTTCGTGCCTCCCTTGTTTCGATCTGTCACCAGCTGACTTTAGGCCAATCAGATGAACGACAAATGAAGCTGTTCAAAGGGCAGTATGGCTGCTGCAGAAAGTCAGAGGTTGCTTTTTTATTATTAACTCTTCAGAAATTAACTATCAAAACTGTAAAGAACTGTAAGGAACTGTGTGTCTATATGTTATGCAGAGTGACGTTTCATTAGTTACATACATGAGAAGAAAAAATATACATTACTAGTGGCTAGGAATAAAATAATGGAAATTTGCACATTGTAAAGCTATGTGTAGGGTAATATGTGAAAGTAAAATAACTTTGTGAAAAAATATAATGAGTTGCTTTATTTGATTTTCCTTAGAAATCTGGCTAGCTCTAGAACTGTCACAAAATGTAGACTAGAGTCTGAAAAACATGTTACATATTATACTTATAGTCAACAACAACAAAAATAATGAAGATAAAGTAAATTATAATTCAAAATTAGGTCCAAAGCAGGCTCTGTGAGTCTTCGGTGCTGTTTTGTTGACTCCCTACTCGTAATGGACACTGAATATCTTTTTCTAAAATTACTAACTCTCTTTTGGGTGTGTTTATTTTGTGCCTCGGCACTTCTGTCTTATCTTCTCATATTTTTCTCTATTTATCCTCCTCGTTACCAATTCCAAGGATGTATAATCACAAAGTCATCCCCTCTCAAGGCTCACTTGTCTCCCTTCATTGGCAGTGTGCTCAGTTAAACTGATTCCACCTGAGCAATTCCATAAGTATATTTTTACATGGAGTGTTGTGACCCTGCAGCATTTAAAAAGGATTTGTCTTTGGATATACTACTGTTCCTTTCTGTCCTCTTACCCACCTGTGTAGGTCCCTCCATCCCCAAATTTCTTGTGTCTCATTTGTCATATCTCCTCCCTCTTTAGCAAAAAGATTCTTCCAGAAAAACAGCTGGAAGACATTCATACAACTGAGTTTAATCCTTAAAGTGCATCTCTCAAGATAATAGTCAAAGATGATCACTGTCAGTATATTGAAGGGATCGGCACTTGGGTCAAATGACAAACAGTGGAGATCATTCTGTGGAATCTTTTCCAAAAGCCATTCTTTTTAATCTACCAGTTTCTTTTCGGATGTGTTATAAAACTGACACAACCTTCCCTGTTCTTTTCTTATCCTCTGAATTGGACTATAGCAGCTTCCGTTCTTACTGACTTTGCACTTATATGTGCCTATTCAGAGTTGACACCTGCCTGTCAAGCTGGTGCTGAGCTCCTATGAGGCATATCCAGGACTTGAGAATAAATTTGTTCTGAAGAAATCATGTTCTTTATTAATGTCAGTCAGTGGTAACATCTGAGTGCTACCGCTACCGTGACTCCACAGAGATCCTTGGGGACATGCTCTCTAAAAGGCTGGCTATGTCAGATATTTTATTCACCAAGAAAGTAGTTAGAAACAAAGGGAAGGGGCAAAGAAGAAAGGAAATATGAGAAAGAATCCTGATAGCCATGAACACTTTACAACTGTACATTGTATACTGTCTGCTCCTGACTCTCTGCTTTCTCTCTTATTCTAGACTGGCTCTACTCTTCTTGGCTTTTCCTTCTGGACTGAACTGTCTGTGAGCTGACTGCACTCAAACTGCCTGACTGAACTAACTCTCTGCTTTTCTCTGAGCTCTGTCTCTTGTCTGCTTCCACCTTGCTTCTGAGCTCTGCCTCCACACGCTGCTTCTACTCTCTGCTTCTCTTCTCTGAGCTCTGCTTCCTGTTTGCTTCTACCTCTCTTCTCTCTCTGAGATCTCTGCTCCCATACTCTGCTTCTACATTCAAAGCTCTGCTGTCTGCTTCCTGAGTGCTAAGATTAAAGGTTTGTGCCACCACTTCCTTGTGAGTTGGGATGTACTACACTGCCTTAACCACAGAAATACCTTTCATCTAGCACAAACAGAGGACAGAATTAGTCTGACTACCATTCTTCCTGTATTCCATTCATGATCGCACAGGCCTTTGAATGTGATCCCTTCATACAGGCCCTTGGATGTGATCCCTCCTAACTATCACACAGGCCTCTCAAAGTGATCCTTTGCTAGAGCAGCCATGCTGCTGGATTAAAGGATGAAATGTTCCTCTACTATAATGAATGAGCTGGAAAAGCAAGTGTACTTATTAAACCCAGAATATCTTCTAAAGAAACAATTAGTCTCCTTGTGTCAGTTTTACCTGCAGTGTAGGCATCTCAAAGTCAAACAATTATGAAAATTATTCTAATTTGTTATTATGGTGCTTAATAAAAAAATATAATGAAGCTGATTTTTTTAAAACTCAGAACCATCTGAGTCACACAGGACCATCCATTTAATCATAAACTAGATCAGTCTCAAAATATGGATATAACAAAATAGTGTTAGCTTATCTTCAACAGCTCATGTGGGTCCAATCAGTTATAAAAGAAATCCTGTTTTAATCAGCGTACATTAATTGTACAAAATCATGAATTTCAGCATAACATTTTCCTATATAAATACAATGTAACAATGTATTTTGACTGTGTTCATGTCTAGTCCCCTCTTTTGGGCCCCTCCATCTGTATTTACTTCTCTCAAATTATCTCTCTTCTACGTTCATGTCTTAAAAAAATATTATGTTCTGCATGTGAGAGAAAACGTGATATTTTCTTTTTGGGGGTCTAAGTCAATTTCACGCAAAGATCTCTGGTTCAATCATTTTCCAACAAATGGCATATTTTCAACTATCTTTACAGTTGAAGAACGTTCTATTTTTATTAAGCACCATATTTTTATTATTGCTTTACCTGTTGATGAGCAAGAACTGGAGAGGCTTGCTGCATAATTTGGTTATTGTAATGGTGTCACATAAGCATGGATATGAAAATATTTTTATTATGTGCTGATTTTGGTTCATGTACACACACACGCACACATACATGTGCAAATGAAACATCAGGAAAACATTTCTTGATATTTTATATTTAGAACCAACTTCTGATTACCTTATTTAATGAATATATTTTGATAATTTACCTACAATTTAGATATTCAGATGATACATACTTCAAAATCACACAAGTTTCCCCCATATAATTTTCTCCATTTATTTAACCTATATTCATAAATTTTAATTCATATGCTATCTGTCTTGGAAAAATTTTCTGACCATAGAAATTTTATAATTACTAAATTAGTGTATTTAATGGAGACAAATATGAATTTCAGGATGTATCATTTTGCTAGTCATAATTAAATATGTCTAGAAATACTGAAAAACTGTTCAGAAATGAAAAATATTTAGCACTAGAATTGGAAATATGTAAATTATTTGGCCCATGTTAGTGACTAACTAACTAACAAGTTTCCATATGAACTCTTAGGATCTTCCACATCTCATATACGTACATATGTACACAAACAAACACACACATACAAATACCAACCACTAGAAATGCCCAGAGAAATATCACATAAAATATATAAAGAGAAAACATCATAGTCAAGAGGTATTATTATATTCTAGGAAAGGCCATTATTTTTCTGAGTATGAGTCTAGATGATTATTTTAAAGGTGCTATGGTCTAAATGTGCCTTCTGAAGTTCCTATATTGGAAACTCAATCCCTAACTCAATAGTGGGGGCCTCCAAGGTGGTGAAAATGTCATGAGAGCTCTGCTCTCATTAATTGATTAATGCCTTATTAGGGGAGTGGGATAGTTACAGCAGCGCTATGTCCAATCTTACTCACTCAGCTTCCTACTTATTAACTCCTCTTCCACCCTCCTTCATAGGATGGCCTAGCAAGAAGATGCTTGTGGAACCCAGAACTCTGAGCTAAATAAACTTATGAATTAACTGGTCTCATGTGTTCTGTTATAGCATAACATAATAAGCATGAAGCATAAAATAATCTAAGAGAGAAGTTTTTCATATTCTACTCAGTTATTTGTTGAGCAATAAATATTCAACAGTTATTTTATAATCAGCTGAGTGGAGGAGGAAGGGCACTTCTCCCAAGTTAATCATCTAAAGCCACAGAAGATATGCACACATGGAGGCCAGGCAGCAATTAAAGAATTTGAGATGGAATGTGATAAGTGTCCTGAGAATTTAAAAAGCTGATGGCATTTCAGGGAAATGTTCTTCCTACTAAACAAGTAAGGGAGGACCCTTCACAGAAGTGTTAAACATGACAACTAAGTACAGATTTGAGAGCAATGAGGAATACTCAGGTTGGAAACAAAAAAATTAGAAGTCTCTGAAGAGGAAAAATATGTGTATGAAAATAATGAGAAATAAGATTATACAAGTCCACCAACGAATGCTAACAAATAAAACATGGCACATATAGTCAATGAAATTCAATGTAGCCATGAAGAAAATGAAAGCATGGCATTTAGGAAAATGGATGTAACTGGAAATTATTACACTAATTAAATAAGCTAGACCCAGAAAAACAAATACCATATTTCTCTTTACATACAGAACTTGAACGTAGAAGTATTAGTGTATGTATACTGTGATAATTAATATTGTCAACTATATAGGTCAAAGAGACCAGTCTTAGGGCATGCTTATCTCGGTTAAGTTAACCTGAGACAGGAAGACAAACCTTAAAAGTGGGTGGCACTATTCCCTGGACATGGATTTTGTACTGTATAAAAAAACAGAAGCCTACATGAGCTTGAACATTCACCTTTCTCTGTTTCCTGTCTACAAATGCATTGTGACCAGTCTCTTCAAGATTCTAGCACTAGGATTTCCTACCACATGCCCTTGAACTGTGAGACAAAATAAACCCTCCCTCTCTTAAATTGCTTTTGCCAGGGTATTTTATCACAACAGAATAAGTAATTAGTACACAGATGTGTATATGGATATGAGTAGAGCATGAAGTTACAGAAGAGACTATGATAAAGCAGGAAGAAATTTTGAGGAAAGGTAGACCTGGGTAATTTTGAAGGAGGTCAGTGGAAGAAAGCAACAAATAAGAAAAGACTATAATGACCTAGGTGTGAAGATGTCAGGTCACAATCCGTTACTGTGGATGCAAACATGAAAATTTAATATTTTTAAAAATTAGAGGTAGGTCCTTAGTGAGACATAAACAATTACAGATTTTAGTTGCTACGACTAGTAAGGTTTTCAAGAAGTGGAGCAAAGAGAGCTGATGCAGCGTGAACACAGATTCTCTCTACTGCTGTGCCAGTTCAGGTACAGCACTATGAATGTGCAATACGGGAAACACACTAGACACTATTGATACAACACTGGCATTCCAGTAGTGCTGGAGAAAAACATGTAAGTAGAGGACCCAAGCAAACAATGTAAACAGGAGATTGCAGTCAGCATTGATGAGAGCTTTGAAGCTCCCACTACAGGGTTTGGCATGGGGTTTACACATTGCTACAGGATATTTCTAAACTGACCTACTTAAATGCAACTTATCTCTTCCTTTCCTTAAAATCAGTCATTTCATTACTCAGATTAAAAAGACAATGCTTTCAGATGGAAAGTCATATGTGAACACCCAAAATAAGCATCCAATTTTGTTTAGACTCTCAAAAAAAGTAAACTATTTGTCACCAAAGAAGCAACCAGATGATTTGCTCCTCCAAACTTCCCTAAAGTACTCTGAGACACAGCACACAGACCCACTCTTTAATAGCAAAGAGTGATTTCTAAGAAGCCATGCCATTAGTGTGAACTGAAATTTTCACACAGCAGTCAACAAGTATTATCTCATTTCTCTCAAATATTTCTTCTCTTCTGAAGCCTGTCGGCAGCTGTCGTCTGTCATTTGCACTATCTCATCTGCTTCCAAGTTGCACCACAATATGTTTTGAGAACAGAAAAGCTGCTGAAGCCAGAGGAAGCAACCTCATGCTACCTCATTGTTTGGGGCAGGTACTGGGCAGATACAGCTGTGGTTTGCACAACAGGATATAGAGGTATGGGTGCAGTATGTGTGGTCTTTCGAATGTTTTGTAGAGATCTGGGGTGAACATGAGATATGGTAAAGTAGTATTGTTATTGAGCTTTTTGTCACATTTCAATCAAAAATTAAATATAAAAATATGAGTGAAAACCTATGAAGCCATTTATTCATAAGTAAACTGTTAGCAGAGACATCAGAAGAACACTCTGACCCACAGTGAAATATTAGGAGAAGTTCAGGAAGCCCCATGGAAGAGAGGAAGAAAAGACTGAAGGAACAAGAGAGGTCTAGAAGACCAGAACACAGCCCACAGAATCAACTATGGAGGGTTTACAGGGATCCACAGAGACTGATGCAGCAATCACAGAGCCTGCATGGGTCGGCACTAGGTCCTCAGCATGCTAATCTGCATATTGGCATGGTGTTTTTGTGGGACTCCTAATAGTGGGAGTGGGAGTGTCTCTGACATTTTTTTGCCTTCTTCTGGGACCCTTTTCCTCCGACTAGGTTGCCTAGTCTACCCTTGATACAAAGCTTTGTTCCTAACCTTATTGTATCTTGTTATCCAGTGTTGGTTGATACCCATGGAAGGACTGCTCTTTTCTGAATGGAAATGGAGGAAGAGTGGATCTGGGGGTGGGGTTGGACTGGGAGGAGTGAAGGGAACTGTTGTTGGTATGTATTGTAAGAGAGAAGAATATATGTGTGTGTGTGTGTGTGTGTGTGTGTGTGCGTGTGTGTGTATCTTACATATATATATTATACACCCACATATATATGAAAGAAAGGAAAAAGAAGAAAAGAAGACCACTCTGTGACAATAGGAAATGCAACAGGAATGAGGTAACACTATCAGAATGTCAGTAGTTTAATAGTTCTCCAACTTCAATCTGTACACTAACCTCTCCTGAGTTACTGCCACAGTAGTTCAATGAAGAGGATGCCCTGGAATCTATTTTAACAATCACTGAACAAATTTTAACAATGAAGTCACAGCTCCTGATATAATATGTTTCTAAAACATATCTTGAGGTCTTTTTATGTTACTAGAGAAAAATAGAGGGTGATGGTCAAAAGAATTTTCAAAGTGTAAGATTATGAACATTCAGTATGTAAGTAAATACACTAAATGATACAAGAGTTTTTTTTTTTTTTTTAATGCATAGGTTCCTGGTGAAAAGATAATATAAGTAGGTGCCAATTAAAATACAACATCCACTATGGTCATAGAGAGGCGAGCTGGTGCCTACAGAGAGCCTTCACCCCTACAAACTAGTCTCTTTGGTGAGGAAAGGTACTCTTCAGACTCCTGAAAGAGAAACCTGGACATCAGCACAGCCACAAAACCATTGACCTACAGTCTGTCCTGCCTGAAAGAGTGCTGGGGCACTGGTGGAGAGAACTTGTGAGAGTGGCTAACTAATGTATAGTTTAACTTTAGGACCATTTCACAGAGAAGGAACTCATGCCCAACACTGCCTGGATGGCCAGGAACTGGACAACCCAGAGACCTAGGGTAAAACCAAACATGACTGGCCAAAAAAAAAAAAATAGATGAATGAAATTTCTCCTAATGATATTCTGCTAAATTTATAGATCGCTGGCTAGCCCTATCAACACCACAGAAGCTTCTAATGGGAGCTAATGGGAGCAGATGCAGTGATCCATATCCAAACCTTAGGCTGAGAGAGTACCAGAATTGGAGATCTCTATCTGGTCCCTTCCCTCAGAGCTCAGGGAATACCACAGCAGGGAGGGAGAAAAAGTATAGGAACCAGAGTAGTCGAGGACACCAGGAGAATGCAGTGAATCATATTCTGAATATGACTGGTGAAACAGAAGAATCATCTAAGCAGGGTTCACGGGGGCTCACAGAGACTGAGGTGGCAATCACAGAGCCTGCATGGGTCTGTGCTAGGTCCTCTGCAAATTTGTTATGATTGTTAACTTAGTGTTTTTGTGGGACTCCTAATAGTAGGAATGATTGTAACTCTTGCTATTTTGCCTGCTCTTAGGACCCTTTTCCTCCCACTGGTTGCTCCTTGGAGACTTTGATATGAGAGATTGTATCTAGTCTTATTCTATCTAGTTATGCTGTGTTTGGTTGATATCCCCAGAAGGCCTGCTCTTTTCTGAAAGGAAATGGGGTGAAGGTAGAGAGAAAGTAGAGGGGATATAGGAGGAGTGGAGGAAAGGGGAACTGTGGTAGGGATGTATCTTATGAAAGATGAATAAATGGATGGATGGGTGGATGGATGGATAAAAATAAAAAAAAAATAAACAGCAATATTACAACCTCAACAGAATCTAAGTTCTCTAAGACACAGACTGCACCTAGAGAGAACACTGATATTTGTAGCCTTGCTAGGACCACGTTAAGAATTCAGCCAATTTTTGCATAGCAAAGAACACGATGAGAGGAAAATAATGGGTGCTAGAAGCAAATTCACAGACTAAAATGAGTCAAGATAATGGGAAGCATCCTGGGATCCCATCTTCAAGGCTTTCTATAGCCAAGAGGACCAGAAAGAACATTTCAAAGAATGTCTGCAAATGTGAAATGCAGTAGAAAGAACTCCCATAGGCATCTTACAGGAAAGTTATACTTCCTACCCAGCAGCTAAGCTGTGCTTCCCAGGATAGGGCTAGAAATATAGCAATACAAAAGGAGTAATCTCTGAAATGTGCAGCTTAATAATCAGCTGACAAAGAGTTATCACTTCTATTTCCTGATCCAAATTTCAGTTATTAGGTGTGTGTTCAACATCAGTTATGCAGAACAGGATTACTACTATGGCCAGGCGACTTCTCTGACTTTAGGAGGCACGTTAACCATGTGTCACTGTGACAAAAACCTGGGAATAACAATTTAGAAGAGGAAAGACTTGAGTTCACATTTTTAAAAATGTAGTTCCTTGGTCTGAAGGATCCATTGCTTTGGGGCCAGGCCCAAAGTACAGCAGAAGAAAAAATAAATCATGGAGAAAAGGCATAGTGGAGGAAACTTGCTTGTTACTAAGAAGCCGAGTGAAAGTAAGAAAGGAACTCTGAAAGATGTCCTTCAAAGACACACCCCCATTCACCTATCTCTACCCACGTCCCACCTACCACAATTCCACCCTACCCAACAGTCCAGTCAAATTTTGAACCAGTGACTGGATTGATCCATTAATGGGACAGACACAGCCCTCAGGATCCAATCACTGCCCCAAAGCCCTCCCTCTGACCACTGTTTCAACACAAGATGCTTCTTATCCAGTCCATAAGAAGAAGCCATAAAAAAAAAAAATTATAGAAAAAGAAAATAGTGTGTGTGCTATGCACACAAGCCTGTCATAAATGCAATATGGGCTAAGTGTCTATGAGGACCCTTCCATATACCACCTCATTTATTCCTCATAAACCAGTCATAGATGGTCTTTTGTTTTATGGAAGATGAAAATGAGGACCTAAGACTTTTTTAATTTGTCTAAGTTAACAGTAGACAGTAAGGAAAGTATCTAGAATTCACACACATGTCTAATACCTACAAAATTCACCAATGTACACTGAAGAATGAAGCAAAACTCTCATCTATTTTATATCCCCATAAAATGAACCCATGGCTAAATTTTATTAGCATTTCCTCAATTTAGTATGCCTACCTACAACAGCCTAAGCCTCCTGGAATATACAATAAGGAAGATCAAGTTTTTAATCACATTTTAAATATTAAGAAGGAATTAAAAACTTACTTTGATTTTTGGCAAGTGATAAATTTGCTGCAAGCCAAAATCCTGCCACAGATTAGAAGGTGATCAACTCCTTCAGAAAGTCTAACATTCAGTTAAAGCTTAATAATGTCAAACTCAAAATTAAGCAGGAATGCCCAAACACATCAAAATAGGTTAGAAAACCTGCATTAAATAAGATATATTGAAAAATATGCTCTTCCATAGAAATCCAAAATATAAGTATAATCTTAAATTTTACCCTTTATTTATCCTACAAACTTCCTTAAATCTTTATTTCTATATACTCAAAGTATATATTTCTATATGCTCAAAATACACATTTCCCACACTTCTTTCTCCTGAGCAACCAAGTCTTTATTCTCACCTGTCTTTACATTCACACAGCAGATCTGTGCATTCCTCCCCAGTGTCAATATGGCTGGTCCGTTTCATTAGTCCTGTTAGTATTACAGTATATTCACATCCATCACATCTCCAAAGATAGTTTCCCTGAATGTGTTTACTAAAATAGCAATCTTACCCCAACCCATCAAACTCTAGAGAACACAAGACAAGAATGCCCCATTATACTTTTTGTGTGTTTTCCTCTTACACTCACTAGCATGAAATGTTTTTGTTTTGAGAATAAATAAGAAGAACAAGAGTCTGTGGGGCTAGAGAGATAACTCAGTGGTGAAGAGCACTTACTCTTGCAGAAGACCTGAGTTCAATTCCCAGCATCAGTATGGTGACTCACAGCTGTCAGTGACTCCAGTCGCAGGGGATCTGATGTCCACGCAAAACATGTATATACATAAACTAAAAATGAATAAATCTTTGAAAAACAGCCTGAATTATATGTACAGTATAGGACAGTTAGGCAGGAATTGGAAATATTTGATATCAAAGGTGGAGCTTGAGATGAAAATGATTAATGGATATATTGGAAATGGTTAAAGGAGCCACTAGAGCATAGATAAGAAGGAAAGGAAAAAAACACAAAGCAAAAACACAGCGGTCTGCTCCCTAAATAGCAGGTAGACTAGCCTCAGATTATGATTTTGCTTCCAAATGACTCATCCTGAGAACCATCCACAGCACACTTATCAAACAATTGACAAAACAACGATTACATTAATCAATTGCAAGACAAGGTAAAAACATATTTATGCCTTCTGAAAACTAAAAATTTGTAAATTTTGGTCACATTATAGGTAGTTCAAATGCTTTTCCTTCATTTTTTAATTGTCAAAATAATTGTATATATTTAGGAGTACAATGGTATTTGAAATGTGCGGAATAGCTAAATCAAATAAACTAACACACTCATTACTTCACATGTTTTGTTATGAGAAGTTACTGTCTTCTCTCAGCAATCTGTAAGAAGTTAACGAATCGGTGTTCACCACGATCCTTTTGTCTACCTGAAATTTTATGCCCTGTATGCAATATCTTTAGATTCCACATGTAAGTTCATGTTGAATTTGCTGTTCTGAGACTAGCTAATTTCCCTTCAGAAAATTCCTTCATCGTTTTTCTGTGTTGTCACAAATGACAAATTTTACTTCTTTATTCTTTTTATTTCTTTACTAAAGTCTAATAGTATTTCAGTGTAGATATACTACATTGTCATCATTAATTTATGTTTTCCTTTTTTGGATATTTGTAATTCACAAGATTAAATGAAAGCTAGGGGGAGGCGATGTACTTTGGAAGAAGTTAACTGTTCAAGTGACAAAGACTTTTAACAACAAAATAAAGTCACATCTTTCAAATTTTCTGGTACATTATTAAGGAACAGAGCATAATGTGGATTTTAAAATTAACTAAAGCAAGTTAAATAAAGGAAAGATAAAAGGAAAGAAACAAAACAAAAGCCAGATCTTGTTTAACAACAAGGCCCAGGATCTTTAATGAAATGAACAGGATAAATAAAACTGAAAATCAGGTATTCATGAAGTACAGCTCTAGTTTTTCAATACATCAGGCATAGAGGTTAGAGACAATGCCTTCTGAGTTCAGAAAGCCAGATCTCTTCAGCATGGCAGGAGGCTATATAAATATTACTACATCAGGAGGTATTGAGGTCCACAACCTTCTCCTGGCCTGATAATTCAGGTCAGTTTTTGTTTTTGTTTGTTTGTTTGTTGTTGAGCCAGGGTTTCTCTGGTTGTCCTGTAACTAGCTCTGTAGACCTGCCTGGTCTCAATCTGATTCACCAGACTCTCCCTCTGGAGTGCTGGGATTAAAGGTGTGTGCCACCACTGCCTGGCTTCAGTTCAGTTTCTTTATTTGAAGTGGCTGCTGTGTTTTCCCATCCACAGGTGTGCCCTCTGTTTCCTGTGTTATTCTAGTTCTATGCCTCCCTCATTTTCTTCAGACATGCCATTTTCAATATAAATATTTCCAGTAACTCCCTAGAGCATTCTCTTTCAACCACTCTTCTGCTATGTCTGTAATTAGCACTTTCATGTTTGTCCTTCAATTATACACAGAATAAGAAGTGTCACCGACTTTCCCTAAACAACCAAAGAGAGAGATTGCTTCTTTTGGATATTTTTGCACATAAAAGCACCGTGAGGAAACATGGACAAAATTCCACAAGAATTTCCTGCAGGAAAGAAAGTATTTCTAGGGCTATATATTAAAAACTTGGGAAGATCAAAACTTTCCAAAAAGAAACAATTCTGCAATAGGGACAGATTTGGATATGAGAGAAGGGACATTGTAATGTGAAAGAGAAAAGGCTCATCGTTTGCATAAGGAACCTAAGAAAAGATGGCTTTTAGAGAGTTCAGTGTGCGAGTGGGTAGAAAAGAGAATACAATGAAAACTTTAAGTACAGATCAAACGTCTACTCTGCTTGGAAAGTAAGAAAGAAATTAACATATGGAGAGGAAGTAATTTGTGATATTACCGGGGGAGGGGGGGCTTTCCAGTCTAGTAGAAAGTATAGCACAGAAAGGAAGAAATTACATTTTTAAAATAGGTTAGCTAATTTCAGCTTGTTCTTATCGTCTTATCCAGATCCATTTGATGTTCGGCTATGAATGTGAGAAAGAAATCTTTACAATGTGCAGAGTCAAAGAGCTGCAAGTTAGCATAGCATGGCAGCACAGGAAAACACTGCTTTCATAGCCAGCCTTGTGCTGTTTTCAATAAAGATGATGTATGACTACCCAGGAATCAATATGAATGCAGATAAAACCTATTCTTTTCACTCAGTAATTCTAGAGCTGATACACAAGTTGCTGAATATTTATCATTTGAATGCAGAATAGAGTTTTGCCAATGCTCAGTGTGCAAACAATAAATACAAACATTGCCCTGCTCACTATTTTTCTCTTATTTCTGCTTTTGCTTTTCCCAGACTAGGATAAATGAATAGCAAAGACCCACCTCACAGTTCAGGAAACATGGTAAAGGAAGCATAAATCCCCAAGATAGCATTGCTAACAATCTCTAAAAGAAGTAAATGGCCCATGGATCCTTTAAATGCTCCATGTATAGCAGTCGAATGAATATGAGTCATACATTAAACGTGATCACTGGAAGGATGAATGGAGCTTTAAGGTGAAAGGAGTTCCTGTCTGAGACTGTCAGACAGAGGTATGCAAATGCCCTTGCCTTCAACGTTTTACAATATTAAGATGGTTTTGAATGTGTCACAGCTCATTTCAGTGTGAGCCCACAGCCATTTACAAAATGAAATCCTCAAAACCAGCCCTCTCCTCAAGGGTCATGAAGCAAATTGACTTTGTATTGGTGGTCTCAGTAGAGCTAGAGAGACTTTTTATGGTATTTTAGTAGCAGAATTGAGGCACAAAGATATAAAACTCAAGTAGCAAATGCTATAGGTCAATGTCTGGCACTCTAAATGCTTTGCCTTGGCCCAAGGCAAAGCCAGTCCTTCCATCATCCCAAATTCTCTCTTTAAAGCCAATATACAAGCCATCTCCTAAGTGTGTACCTATTGTACCTTCAAATTAGCTTTGAAACTCATTTTTTTTTATTTCTTTTCTTCCTCTCACTGGCTTATTAGTTCTTTCTGTCAGTCTCTCAGAGGATTTTCCAGATACAAAACTGAACCCCTTCTTCCAAAGCCTGCTACATCTTTTTCCCCATATATCAGCACAAAATTTTTCCATTGATCATACCATAAATAATTCAAGATTTCTTCAGGGATTTCCAATATCCTATGGAAGGCCATGTTCCTCAACATGGTATGAAAACAGTCTTCAAATCTTATTTCTAACTAGTCTCCACATTCACATCCAGCTTGCCACCCATCTTCTACTACGTGCTACTTACTCATCCTTAAGTTGTTGCCATTCTTGCATTTCTATTTCCCATCATTTTCCCTTTGACCGCTTCACACCCCACTCCACTTTCTACTGGTCCCCACAAAGAAATTAGTCATCCTAAAAAGACTTTCAGAACATAAAGGCTTAGTAAGGTAATTCTCTTATACAACCTAAAGACACTCTATGTTTCCTTTTATTAGATTATGTATCATGTTGCATGTATGTATGCAAACGAATCTCCTGTAGAGCAAGGACCAGGTGTGTACTGTTTACTAGGCTTACCCTCAACTCTGGACAGTGCTGATAATAGTTGGATCACAGATTTATTTTTCATGAAATGAAGGAGTAAAGCAAGTTACAATAGACAAGCTCCAATTCCTAAACCCACAGTATAGACTTATAGAGAAAACTATAACTTATACGTAATCACTGCAAGGCCTTTACCTGAAATACTTGTTTGTGCCTATGTTTAAAGAACACAGCTATAGTTTGAAGTAGTTATCTGTAATATATACAGTGAAACCTCAACTTTGAATGATCTTCCCTATCTCTGAAACACAGTAAATAAATTTTACAAGGATTTTAGATTTTATAAAATCATTTCAAGTTATGGAAGCTCATACATTTGGTCAAACAAGAAAAAAATGTAAGCCTTTTTGTTATGTTACATACATAAAAACATGTTATATTATACGTTTTTAACCTGAGGTCAGGTCTGATGTGACAACACTGACTCTCTCTGACTGGCCTCTCCCATTGATAAAAACGTAATATACTTTGTGGATAGTCAAATATATTGTAGAATTTTGATGATAGCTTTTAGTTCTTGCACAATCAAATTATGTAGGAAGCTTTGATCCATGAAATAAAAAGTCCAGATATTCGCGCTTTTCCAAAAGCTTTCAGAAAAATTCTATAAAGGTTATAAATCCTTGCTTTATATGAAGGGTCAGCAATTTTTATTAAAAGGTTAAATCATTCCTGTTTGAGACTTTGAGATGAATATGGTCTGTGTCACAACTAGTCCTTGTTATTCATATAACCTGCAAGTGAACAGACAACACATAAATGGATGGTGGTAGCTGTCCCAGTAAAACTGTACTTATAAAAGCTCAAAAGTGACAGATTTGACAGAGAGGTGACAGTTGACAACCTCTGAATTGGATAACTCTACAACTTCTCCCAAGCTAAACAGCTTTATTTGTATTGTTTTATTTCACATTTGTTACAGAGACATCTGCTTGTTTTGTTTTTGAAGATTAATTTACCAAAAATAAACTCTACTGAAATGTGACATAGAGCATTCAAATTGTGGTTTGTTCGTGGAAAAATGCCCAATTTGAGAATTAGCTCACAATTTATAAAAATGCTAAGATGTGATGTGCCTTGCTGTTGTTTTGAAAACAACAGGACACTCTTTTCCCTTATCCCAATTATTTTTAGAAAGGAATACTGATAGGAATATCAGTGTTCTCCCTTCTTAAATGACAACAATAAAACACAGCTGTTGCTGGAGTGGAGAAAGTGATGAGACCTCAAGCAGAACTGAAACAGCCCATTACCTGCAGAATCGTGTCCATGCAGGCGTCTCAGAAGACTGATCGAAGCAATACCAATATGCTGTGAACTACACTGTTGTGTTACAGCACGGGTTCATAAAACTTTACAATGCAGATGAAGAAAAATATAAAAGAATGCTGCAGATGGGACACATTGATATTCCCCTTGCTGAGTGGATACCACTACGCAGAGGAAAGGACTTTGAGTTCTTTTTCTGGAACCAGAACTTCAGTAATGGGTGCCATAGATATGCACAGATATCACACAGGTGAGTCCACAGCAATGACCTGAAACAATCAACTTCTCTAACTATTATGACAATAAATGTTGTTTACAACTTTCGAGAGGTTGAAAGTGAGTCGCGATGATGCCAGGTTGCACCTGATTACTTTACGGATGAACAGAGACAAGAATCACCTCACTATCATTAACCAGGCCTCAGACAATATGATATAAATATCTTGTGGTTTCAGATGATCACTAAATAGCTTTAACAGAGATATCCCTAAAGTGACAGACAACCCAGGGGAGGAGATGAAGAGAACAATACTTCTTAAATGCACATTTCTCCATTTGACCTCAGTTGAAAAACTATCTACTGATTCTCCTGAGAATATCAGACTATAAAGTTTAAGAAATGTGGCTTTAAGGAAAGAAAGTTACTGGGCAAGTATCACTCCAATAATCCAAACTGTTATTCTCTTTCGGTTGCTAATAGACTGACAGAGCTTGGGCAAACCATGTAACTGTGAAGGTGCTTTAACACTTTGAAATTTTATAAATTCTGCCCCAAGTTTGTTCAGGAAATAAACAGATTTGTATGTGGAGCGTGGGTGACTTTGACACTAAATGGCTAGTGATAAAACCAAGAAAGAATTATAGCTAACTTGTGTCTGATTGCTATTTCTATTCTATCTCTAAATGCTTGGTTAACAAATCATCCATGTACCCTTTTCTTTGTCTTAAAATATTGAATGGAACTAAATTGGGAGCAGTTTACAAAATATAACAGAATTAATAAATATGGATTACATAAAGTTAAGCTCCTTTGTGGCCAAACCACAGTAGAAAGTTTCATATAGCAATAAAAAAAAAAACCCAAGAATAATGTTAAATCAATTAAATACTGCTCTCTGAAAGCAAATGAATGGGTGGCAAAATTTAATGAAAACCGCATCCTTTCTCCACCAAAATTATAAAAACTGGCAACTGCAGTGGCTGCCCTGTCTTCTCCAGTGTCTCCTTCTCTCAAAAATTATGTGGATCTTTTATTCAAAGGAGTTACAGTGATGAGTAAGGCAAGGAACGGATGCTTCTTTCCTGAAAGGGTATGAATATGGTGGTACACATTTATAACAAAGAACGTTCTCATCCAAAAGAATATGAGGATTTGGATTTTATAGTGGATGGTGATTGATTCATTCACTCAATGAATTTAAGTTTTACTTTTCATTGCTTTTCATAAAAATTCTGACAAAGCAATAAGTTTCTGTTCTAGTTTGATTTCTGTTGCTAGGATAAAACACTGATCAAAGCCAACTTGCTGAAGGAAAGGATTTATTTGGCTTTCCAGTTATGGGAGGTAATAGCAGGGATCTGGTGGCAGGATCATGGAGGAACACTGCTTACCAACTTGTTGTCTCTGGCTTCATCAGCTACCTTTCTTGTGCAGCTTGGTGGGCCGGCCCCTCCTACATCAATTACAAAACAAAACAAAACAAAACAGCTCCATAGACATGCCCATGGGACAATGTGATGGAGACAATTCTTCAATTAAAGTTCACCTTTCCCAAATGTGTCAAAATGACAACCAATCTTTGCCAGCATAGTTTAACTGTGACATTCTGACACATACTTTGCATCCTACTGATACTCTTCCTTATCTTCCTGCCTCTTCCCACTGGCACCTTCTTTTGCCAGTGACTCTATTTTTTAATACCTTGTGTACTTCCTAGTTTATTTTCATTTAATTGCTCTTCCTTCCCTTAAGAACTATATTTCGTCTCTTATAATCCCCTTTCTAGTTTCACGTTCTGTATTCACACACACACAAACAAAACTCAAAATTTATGATCTGCTTCTAAGAGAGAGCATGCATGCAGAATTGACTTTCTATATCTGGATTATTCTGCTTAGTAATTTCACGTTTCATCTATTTTCCTGTAAGTGTCATGATTTCATTCTTCTCTGTTGATGATAAATTCTCACAATTAAAGTAACTCCGTGGGTCAGAAAGAAGAGCAACAAGATTCTATTGTGTGTATATATGCGAACATATTTTTCTCCATTCATCTCTTGGTGAGTATCTAGGCTGGTTCCATTTTTTAGCTGTTGTGAATAGTGTAGGAATTAACATGGATGTACAAAAGTATTTCTCCATCTTTTCTAGATATATCCAAGTTTGGGATGGCTGGATCACATGGTAGTTGGGTATTCAGATTCTTGTTATAACACTGTAAGACTTCCCATAGTGACAATACTACCAGAATAAGTGCATAAGTTATTCTCTTTTCCTACATGCTTACCATCCTTTGTTGCCATTTTTGATGATACTGTTAATTACTTTAAATCACCTTGAGAGCTAGATTTAATTTTAATTCATAAACATACTCCATCCATCATTTTTTCAGTTACTACACTAAGACTTGACCACTTCTTATTTCATAGAATAAAAGTAGAGAAATGGGAATTCTTAGATATTCTACAATCTACTGATGCATATTATTTTATTATTTTGACATTTATGATGTTTCTAAATGTGCATTGAGGGATCTGGGAAGACAGTGCTGTTTATGAGGTATTTGTGGTGCTAGAATAAGGACCAGTGTTTGATTCCTGATACTACATTAAAAACCAAGAGTAGTGGCCTGTGCTTTTATTCCATTTCTGGGGAGGCAGAGATATTTTGATGGTGTTCACTGTCCAACCAACCTAGCCCAGTTAGCAAATCTCAGGTACCAAGAGAAACTTTGTATACAGAAAAACAACAACAACAAAAAAGATGAATGATTACTGTATTGGTTGCTTTTTTACTGCTGTTAAGTATGACTTAACATAACGCCATGACTAAGGCAACTTAAAAAAAGAGTTTGTTGGAGCTTACAATTTCAGATAGTGAGTTCATACCTGCCAAAGAAGGTAACTTGGTATCAGCCAGGCAGGTATGACACTGAAGCAGTAGCTGAAAGCTTATATCCAATTGAACAACAGGAAGCAGAGAAAGAACTCACTGGAATGGCTTGGGCTTTTGAAACTTCAAAGTCCATCCCAAGTGACACACTTCCACCAACAAAGCCATACCTCGTAATCCTTCCTAGGCAGTTCCACGAACTGAAGACCAAGCTTTCAAATATATGAACCTATGGGGTCCATTGTCACTCAGACTACCAGTGATCCTGAGGAACAACATCCACAGTCAACCTCTGATCTCCACATGGACAGGACATTTACATATACTTGCAACTGCATACTCAGAAGTCCTCCCTCCCTCCCTCTCCCTCTTCCTTCCCCCCTTCTCCCTCTCTCTCTTTCTCTCTCTCTCTGTCTCTCTCTCTCTCTCTCTCTCATGCACACACACAGACACACATTTTCATTCCATGCTTTTATTATACATCTCATTTTTATTTCTCTAAGTTGTGTAGTTTATCCAGGTCCAAGGCTCACCACCAGTCTATCATTCCTAAGCTTTCTGTTGAGTCGTCTCTGGATTTTATCATCAAGCATGCCCATGGTGTACTCTGTATCAGTTGGAAGGTAATTCTGTTCAAATTTTATAGTTCTGATTATATGAAATAACATGAGAAAGGGAAAGATGGAGACACTTTAGTAAAGTGTCTGTTGGGAACAAAGGTGTCATCTGAGCTGAATGTTCCCTATCCATCTACTCCTTTCTAACCCTAAGACTGCAACTAATGTAGTGAGAGAAAATGGGACTAAAGGATTCTCACAAATAAAATAACTCAAAGGATTAGAGAGAAGATACATTTCTTTAAGAGAGTGAACAAAAGAAAACAACTGACAAAGTGATGAAGATAAAGAATGACACCAGAAAACAGACCAGCAAAACTGGGTGTGGACAGAGAGTCAGACAAAGTTACTCAAAGTCCATAGTACTCTCTCCAGCCAAACTATTGATGAAACATGTAGAGAAAATGGAAACTTTTTTTTTTTGCCAAGCAAGAGTGGTTAACGATAGCCAAATGCTCCAGTAATAAACAAAACAAGAAAGCTGTGAACAGAACCTTGAATGTTGACATGACCCATCCTACCAAGCTAATAGGATCAAAAGCATCGAGCATGTGGTTCATAGCATTTATGACCCCAAGGTTAGCACAGCATGTGTAGGCTGCATTGACCATGAAATTTGAGGACAGCTGGGCAATAAGTATTTTTCCTTCAAACTTCATGTTTAAACCCTGTATATATCTGCACTGCTGTTTACTGGCTTAGTGGAAGTCAAAGTAATTTGAGCAAAATCCCAGTGAATTTTCTCCTAACATGGAATCTAGATGAGCGCTATCAGTTAACCTGTGTCAGATGGCCTCAACATTATTACCTTTAAAAAAAAAAAACAAAAGCTATATGATGTGTTCCATAAAAAAGGGAAGGAAGCCAAGAAATAGAAAAAAAAATCAATTCAAGGAATAAAGGCTGAACAGATGTCTCTGTGGTTAGGGTTACTTCTTGTTGTTATAGAGGACTAGATAAACTAGCAACTAGCACCCACTTCGGAAGGCTCATAGCTGCTTGTAACTCCAGCTCCAGCTCCAGCTCACCTTTGAGTGGGAAATTGCAAGCACATGTACATGCAGACAGACACGCAAACACATACATAAACTACATAAAAATAAAAGATTCAAGAAATAAGAGACAAATGAAGGAAATGTAAGAATAACATTTGCACATCAGCCTTAGATCCAGTGTTCCAGATTGGAAGAAATAAGTAGAGGCTTGGGAAAATCGATTTCTATAGAAGTTATAGATTATGTAATATGATAGGTGGATTAACTATGGTCATTAGTATATTATAGATTGTGCTGGGGAACTTGGAAAACTTTAGAACAAAGAACTTTAGAACTTTAGTATATATGAATCTTGGTAAGTTTGAAAATTAGGAAGTTATTACCCAAAAGAAAAATAAATAAGTAAATGAAGTGAACAGAAAGAATAAACCTAAAACACTTAAAAATGCTAAGCCCTGGATAAGGGATAAACAAGCACTGACTGAGTTTGGTGTTTGCAAAACTGAATTCCAATATGAAGGAGCACTGAAGTAAATAAAACTGCTGCTAAAGAGATGAAAAATGATTACTTCTGTGATTAAATTGGCAGTGAAGAGGCAGAAGGGCAGAAGACTGGCATGCAAGAAATTTGCTACGTGAGTGCTTCGTAAGCTCATTTAAGGGACGATGCTTGCAATGTTACTTTGATTTTTTTAATACTATTTTAAAACCATGATCGTGTAAGGCCATATTTATGGAAGAGATCTTAAAATTGCAAAATGCTTTGGTTTCAGCCACAAGTCTCTAGAAAGTCAATTCTGAGGCCAAAATCAAGAGGGAAATACTTCATGTAAGGGCATGAAAGCAAGAATAAAAGAAAAGAGTGGGGGATAAAAGAGCAGTGAGGCAACAAAATATGTGAACCACTGTGATATGATACAGTGCTATACCAGGTGCCACTGCAGTACAGGACACAAAGAGGCAAATGGTCTCCTGGGGTCAGAGGATGGAACATCTTCTCAGAGGTTCAATGGAGGCATTTCAGAGTGTGGCCTTGCTTCCCCCCTCTCCTTCCTATGTCTCCTATCCCTTCTACGTCATGATCTCAAAGAGAATGCTTGTAAGTACAGTTATCCAAGTGCTAAAGGCTATACCAAAGCAAAGAAAGTAATAAAGTAATGAGTAGTTCACAAGTATATGAGCTAAGTTCAATCCATAGGTTATAGAAGTGGTTTATCTAGACAAAGGAATTCTTATTGAGGCCAATTTCTATGAATTTCTTTAATTTTTGCATATTCTCAAACTTCTGAACAAAAGCCATATTTTCCAAAGAACCTACTAATGGTAGTGACTGTCTGGAGAAGAGTGAAGACCTTTTATGACTATAGAGACAAAAAAGCATTTCATTTCCTCTCTAGAGACATTTCCTTGGGTTTCAGGTTAATGAATCTAGAAATACCTTCCTCCACTAACCCAGAAGATATCAAGGTATGTCTCAAGATAATGAGTAATCTCTCTCTCAAGAACAGACAATGGAAATATCGCCAACTAATACACACACACACACACACACACACACACACACACACACACAAATCTCAGAGCCTCCAATGTTTGGAGTCCTCATTTTCTGCTACAAATCACTGCACATGGAATTTAAAAATCCAGGCATTGCCATCTTCCTGTGGAACCTGTAATACATAGGTAGTACTTTGGCCACTTTGGCCAATGTTTTTTGCTGTAAGCAACAAAAGGGCTATGGTACTAGTCAGTGGTAGTACTTGTTTAACATGGGAAAGCCATGGGTTTGAACCCCAGAATTGTAAATATTAACAACAATCATTTTCATAACCCAGAAACTTTATGTTGTTGGAGATGTGTCTATGTGTCTGTGTGTGTGTGTGTGTGTGTGTGTGTGTGTGTGTGTGTGTGCATATAAAATGCAGATAATTTGGAATTTTGCTGGCAGCAGACAATATCAGTTCCATCACAGTTCTGACCAGACAAGTGTCTGGCACCCTTCCTCTATAAACATTCCTTCTCCTACTTGACAGAGGTATTTTAATACTACAAAGGTTTTCCTTACATTAAAAAACTCCTTAAATAAACCTAAACTTTGTCTTCTACTATAAGATAATCCATATTTCCACAAGAAGCTGACTTTTCAAGATTTTGAATGTTGAACGAAAATTTATGTCACTAAAGTAACAATGAAAGACTCTGTTCTTCTTAGCTTGTGATATTTAGTTTCATTTTATGTGTATATGAGTGTGTGGCTGCCTTTCTATATGTACACCAAGAGTAGGCTATTGCCCATGGAGGCCAGGAGAGTAAGTCAGATACCTGGAACTGAAGTCACAGGGAGTTGTGACCTGTCCAACATCACAATGTGAATGTTGTGAATCATAATAAGTTATTTGCAAGACCAGAAAGTGCTTTTAAAATTACTGAGCCGTCTCTCCAGCCCCAGTGTTTATGTACTTGACATAGACTTGCCACATGCCTTTGCTGCAGAACCTTAAGTAGTTTGCTCTGCACCTAGCATTCCCATGAATAAGTTGTGGCATAGTCTAAAACATTCTAAAATATTATATATGGAGCTCTAACAGAAGACTAGGCAGCCAGGCTTTTAAAACTGTGAATTCCCTTTCCTTCCAGGACTATCACCAGGTTTTAAAACCTAAGCAGATATTCCACAGATTGTTTATATTTTAAACTTGGGAACACAAAGAACTTCAAAGTGATTTCCTTCATGGTGATCAGAGGAAAATTTGGACTGTGCTTGATCACCCTAGTGCTTGGAGAGCTTGTTTTTCTGTCTATTTGATTGTTTGGGGTTTGATTTTAATTTGTAGGCAAAGTAACCAAAATCTTAAATGACTTTAAGTGCTTTTAATAAAGGAAAATATATATTTGTGTAGGTTGCCTTTCTCTGATAATTCATTTTAAAATATAATAAACTCTAGGTGATAATCAAATCAGAATTCAATGTAATAATCATAAACTGAATTGTGTCACGAATTCATTTGTTTCCCTTGTTCTGAGGAGATCTCATATATTTCTCAGAGGAAGATAAATCACAAGTTAAACTTTTCTAAATGAAAACAGTGAATTTTTTAACAACTACGCATGTATTTTATAGATTGTTCAGTTTATAGACTCACAGGCTTATCACAAATTAATGTATTTTGGCTTTTGCTATCTTCTTCATCATATGAACTTTAATTCCTCAAAATAGTATTATTCCCATAAGAAAGTAATATGGGGATAATTTTTCTATTAGACCACAGGAAAGACTATGTAGGAAGCACTTCTCAAAACAACAATACAGTGGCTCAATAGTAGCCTAAAAAAAATTCTTAAGGACATTTAATTTTATAATTACAACCCTAGTTCAAACAAAATTGCTTTAAAGAAAATCCCACTTACATCGTTGTTTTAATTTTTCATTATTATCTTAGATAACTGAGAATTAATTAGTATGAAATGATTTCTTATTGTTAAACTAACAATTACCTAATATAAACTTGAAAGAGTTCCCAGCATTGACCTGACATCATTACAGATTGCATAAAAAATAATGAATTCTTGATTTATTCCCAGAAAACAGTAAAGCTTTCTCATCATTCAAATCTATCAATGATGTAATTCTTTATGAGATTTTTTTCCCCACTTAAATTTATTATCTGGAGAGAAAGTGATAATGTTTATGGACCATATGTCTACGGAAACATATTTTTCATTAGAAATCAATAGTCTCTCTTTTGGTACATGTGGTTATAGATCAGTCAAATGACTACTAGATACTTTGAAGTCACTCAGAGAAACATGTTCTATGCTTCAGATTTGTACCTCTGTCTTCATTGTTCAAGAACCTGCTGTCATGGGAAAGAAAACTTCTGGGACATCTTCACAACCATGTTTTCTACTTCATAGATCTATGGGGAAAAGTATAAAGTACCATTATGTGACTTTCTGGTAGAAGTGTATCATTATAAGCAAAGAGAATGACAATCTTTTTTTTCAATTTAATGATGTTACATGTTATGAGATTTCGAGTCAATGGAATTATCTTTGATGCCAGATGTTACTTATGAAGCAACAGATGATCTATCTTAATCAGGGATTAGTCATCTATGAAAGTATGATGTCTTTACAATGATGTTCTCCATAATAAGAACTAAGAATGAGAAATAAATGGAGCCATGATGAATAGCCATCCTGGATTCTTTCATTAACATATGAAAGATAGGGGAGAGAAATCACAGCAGAAGGATATGTAGTACAGTGCAGCTGGCTCTGACAGGAGACAGTATAAGACATCTTCCCTGGCAGATGAGCTTCTCCATCCTTGTGGGAAAACTAAGGAAAACTTTTAATGCTAGGCATGACCCTCAGAAAATCAATTGGCTCGTATATCAGAAGTTGTTTGCTTTCATCAAAGAACCAAATTCCTTCTCACTGATGGGATTCACTTTAAATATTTCCAAAAGCAAAATATGAAAAAGACAAAAAGTAAAAAATAAATGAAAAATAAAAACACCAAAGTAGCAGAACTATAAGCAATTCAGAATTTCTATTTATGAGAGAATGGGGCCTAAATCCACTAGTACATCAAAGAACTAGAATGGAGTGCTCAAATTCCCAACTGGTTCCCAGTAACCTGACGGCCAAGCCACTTGCAAGGATTGTTTGGGGGGTCTTTATCTCCTTTTAGTAATTGTAAAGAATATCCATTTCATGCTCCCAGCTCCTGGAACATCACTTGTCTTACAACTTCTGAAATATCCTCCCTATATTGGTTTATTATTTGTATACATATCCTCTATCCCTCCACAATGAAATATCTTAAAATGATATAGGTGAAAGTCATTTGAAAAAAATAGATTTTGAACTGGAAACGTTGCTAAATTATGCATAGAGAAGATGAACACAAGGTCATTTTAGGGAACATCAGTTTTTCCAATTAATGCTAATTAGCCTCTATATTAGGCAATCAATCACAGAAGCAGGTATTTTCAGAAAAGTGTAAAATAAAACCCTGGGTCATATGACAGGCTGCCTCTTGCAAACATCTTGACTCAGATTTGGCTCAGAAGGGAAAAATGAGTAAAATCATATAGAGGTCAAGGGCTATTTTGTTTTAGGAAAGTTGTATTTTTCTAATATGATTCCAATTATTGAAAGTGCTGATGCCGGGCCTTGGTGGCACATGCCTTTAATCCCAGCACTCAGGAGGCAGAGGCAGGAGGATCTCTTTGAGTTCCAGGCCAGCCTGGTCTACAAAACGAGTTCCAGGACAGCCAGAGTTACAACAGAGAAACCCTGTCTTGAAAAATGAGACAAAAAACAAAACAGAAAAGAAAGGAAAGGGAAAGAAAGTGCTGATGGGTAGAGATGATCTTGAGAACAACTGGTGATGAGAAAAAGAAACAAGGACTCTGAAATGCAACTCAGTAGGAATGGAGAGGCAGGACCAAAGATGCAGGTGCAACTCCAGCCTCAGAGGTTTGGTAGAAGAAGCAGGACTAGTGATGCAGGCTTGGAGGTTGGCAAAGCAGTGTTCATTCATACCCCAATAATGTAGTATTTTTACTTTGCATACTTTTATTTTATTTATTCTTTTAACAAATTTTGAATGTGAGGAAAATACTCTTCTCCATTGAAGAGATCTCAGTTTGGATATCTAATACCAAGAGTCAGCCCTGAAATTATAAATGTAAAAGTAATGTTACAAGAACTGAACAGGTTGTATTTGTGCCTTTAGAAACACACACACATACACACACACCCAGGCATGCACATACACATACCAACAATTAAAGAAAATGAGGCCATGAATTTGGCCGATAACAAGAGGGTACATGAGAAGAGTAGAAAGAAGGAATGAGAAGGAACAAGCAGTGTAATTATATTTTCATTTCAAAAATTAAAAACTATTCAGAGAAGCTGCACATGTGAAGTCTTGACGTGGCTGCTTAAACAAGAACTGAAGAAGGACGACGTGAATAAATATGCTAACACTACAAGAGGAAACTTCATGGAGCGGCCACTGTAGACAAAGAATTACAGGCAGCGAAGAACAAGGTCAATTTCTAAAGGCAATGAAGGGTGAAAAAAATGTCACTTCTGGAACCTGTGCAGAGGTTGTAAGCAGCACATTTGTCATCACAGCATGAACAAGGTTGTGTGAATCTATGACATATACGTTTTCAGCCATGTCATAAACAATGGGTCGGGGAGGATTTGAAAGTATTGGTGTATCTTTGACTAAGTACCAAGTTGTAAGGACAACTTGAAGTGAAAAACTTCAGTGAGGAGCTATCAGCTTCTATCAGTCTGGACAAAAGCATGTGACCAAATAAATAGCAGCAGAGAACATAGCAAGGTGGCTAATATCCTTCACATACATATTCTTAATGATTCTCTTATTTGTCCTTCATTGTTACTGTTTTAAGACACTGCTAACTTTGAGAAGAAGGATGAATAAGGCAGGGGAGATTCACAATGAAGACATTGCTGAATGTAAGTAGGCTTTATATGAGAATAGTGATTCACCTTGATACCTAATTACATGTCAGGACTTGAATTTTCAGTCAGCATTATCATTATGCTCAGCAATTTGAGCTGAGGGTATTATAATTTCCAGATGGAATAGGAAGTGTGGACAGTTTTTTTTTTTTCTGAAATGAGTACACATCTGAGGGATAGAATTAGGTACTAAAAAGAAAACAGAGGTGAAAGTCTATATGTGCATGTGAGGAGGGGGTGCTTAGAAGAAAGCAAAGTGTTTGAAAATGAACACTAGAGATATTTGACAGCACAGGAATGTTCTCTTATAGAAAGGACAAGCTAGCTTTTCTGTGTATAGCAGCCATGAGAGATGTTTTCATGCCAATGCTCCAATGAAGAAAACTCAGGAAAGCCAACTGTAATATTTTAAAGTTTGTACTTGAAGCCCTAGAGGCCTATTACAGCAGAACTTGAAAGCCAAGCTCTACCCCTAAAAAAGTATGGGGATGCTGTCTGACATGCTTTTCCCCAGTTAGCATTGGTTGGTTTTCAAGTTTTGAGCTATACTCAGCCTGCAGAAAAGCAGAAAGCAATGCTGTAACACTAAGGGGACTTAAGGTAGGTAGCTCCATGTGCATGCACAGGACATGGAGATTCAGAAACAGAGAGAAGGAACAAGCACACTTTCATCAAAAGCCCTGAAAGTCTTTATGCAGAAGAGCTAACCATATATAGATAGTGTTGCTGTCATAAAAAATGAATGGTGTTTATTTAAATATTAAATTCTGTCATGATGCATGTCTAGTGTGAAATTTGTGATTAAAAAAAACTGAAGAATTACACTATTGTAAACAAATCCTTTTAAAAAAAGATATACCAGTTGCTTGTTGAATTTTCACTGACAATATTGTGTGCCACATTTTGCCTTTCAAGTAGAAAAAAAATTATTAATTACCATCTAGAGTAAAAGAAAAATTCCTAAAAGTCACTAGTTTTTCAGAAACAATAGGTCCTCTCTGAGGAAGATACTCTAAGCTAGAATCTCAAATATCAAGCTTTATTCAATATTGACTACCATATAGTTAAGTACTGGTCATTACTACAAAATGATAATATTAACATTGTTTAATTCCCTATGCTTTCATCAAAGGTAAAAATGTGTAATATGGAGCAGATAAGTTAAAGTTACCTTTCATCTTTGGATTGCTTTTTTTTTCCTTCATAACCAAAAAAGATAACATAAAAAGAAGAAGAAAGATAATAAAATAATAAAAATCTATGGATGTCAGTGTAATATGCCAATCTACATACAACCATTATCCTTAAGGCTAAAGAATACAAAGAGGTCTGAAGAGAGCATTCACTGAGTAGAGGTTCTCACTGCCAAGCCTGACAACCTGAGTTCGATCCCCAGGACCCACTTGGTGGAAGAAGAGAACCAACTTCTGCAAGTTGGCTTCTGACTTACTCATGCATGCCATAGCATATGCCCCTGCCCCATACAAATAAAAAAAAAACAAATTTTTTTTCACTAAATAAAGTACTTGAAGAACATAATTCAATTGAAAAGGGGAAGGAAACCACAGTCTCTAAAGAGCAAACTGACAGGTTGGAGCTATATCTATTGGGCATATCAAGAATCAGGCTAATGTACCAAAACATCATATGAGTTAATGCTATAATTAAGTCATCTAATCTTCACATAATAAATATAATCTGTATTCATATCAGAAATAAATTAATAATCAACTTATGTTCATAGTAACGAGACAGTAAGTTCAGCACATTTTACAGTTAAAAATACATTGAGTATTGATTCACAGGATTTGAAATATATTCAAAGTGTTTCATATAACTTCTGTCACTTAATCCTCGCTATAATCATGTGAGGCAGGAGTTTATCATCTATATTTCACAATGTAAAATCCTTAGGTTCAAACATATTAAGCAATTTCTCTGATCATGGATATAGATACAGCCAAATTTATTGCCACAGATGTAATTTTTTAGGAGATCTGTTTATATTAATTAGAGTAAAGCTGATTGCCTGTAAGAGAGATAAATAAATACAATTAGTCAACAAGCTGAAAGTTATTTCTCAATCACATACAATCCAGTGCAAGAAGGAGAGAGCTTCTGTGCTCTTTAGCACATCATTCTACCTCCAGGTCGTAGGAGTCTACTCTGACAATTATGTCTACCCAGACAAAGAGTAGTGAGTGCCAACTTACAGTCACCGCCTAGAGATCTACCTGAACATCCATAGCATGCATGGAGGAAAACCAATTGCTACAACACTGTTAACACATTTCTTTTGTCCATAGATAAGCTACGTATAAGATATATGCATATATACAAAGCATGCAAATAAGAATTTTACAGTGCGCAGTATAAGGGACACATGCATGTTTTCTTTTGGTTTCATTTATTACTGGAAATGTGCTGTAGGGAGCAAGAATATTTCTCTTTTGTAGTGACAGTAGGAAATACGTTACAGGATTAATTTTTACATAGCATCACTTCTGTTTCTAACAAGGAAAAATATTACTGCACAATTAAAAAAATCTATGTCTGGATAGGGGTCCCAATAATATCAAATAGATGATCAATGTCATGCAAACATAATCATAGATTCAGTACAGAAGAACTGATACAATCTTTCATCATCCTTCTATTTCATCTAGTCATATAAATTTTTCAGCATATTGTATGAAAAATGGTAATAAATAGGTGAGTCATTTTCCACACTGAAGCGTACTCACAGTGAAGGACGAATATGTTCAGCCCATCCAAAACAGGATATGAGATGCAAAACATTACTTCTTGACTCCGGTCATACCCAAAAGATAATTGTAACACCTGCACACAGCTCATTATAGAGGCACATCTCAGAGATGTGTTTAATATCTTCAAAAGCCTGAAGCCATCATTTCGGAATCAAAATATTGCAATTTTTAGTGTTGAAGATAAGAGCAAAACAAAATTATTCCTGTGCTATCAGAGTTTTACCCTATGGAACATTTGAGGTGTTTTTTGCTTTGTTTTATTTTGTTTTTTACTGGTTAGAGAAAGAAATAAATTCAAAACAAAAGCCAGTATATATGCACGTTTACATCCAAATGCTCTGCCAGAATAGGCTTTCTAGGGTTCAAAGTAACCAGAAGAGAATTGGGAAGTTTAGACTTCTGGGTCTAAATGAAAAGGTATCATCACACTCAGAGAAAATCTGACTCAAATGCACTTAATAACATAAAAAGCAAAGCAATTTACAAAGACCTGTGATTTTTAAGATATTTCCGTTCTAGCACAATGTAAATGTCGGCATGACCAGAGTTCTAATATGCATTGCAGGGTAACATCCAGAAAACCTACTACTAACGGAAGTAGAAGCCTGCTGCTGTCATAATTCTTACCAATATGGGTTTGCTTCTAATTCCCTATTTAAAATGCTGCATTAAATTTTAAGCATGTGATTAATCTGGAGGTTAAGGTTTATATACATTTTAGATGTTTTAAATAGTATTGTAGATACTAGAAGACTCTAAAACTGTAAACTGGTCTTTAAGATATCATTATCAAGATACTGTTGAAAGATATAGGGAAAACTTTGATTTAGATACTTCATTATCTATCTAAACAAGCAGAAATTATAGAAATATTTTCTAAAAAAGGAAATTCGCACAGTGAATTTCAGAGCAATGTAAATTTGAATGTAATTTGTTGTATTCCTAAACTTTCAGTTCCATTGATTTTAGTCAGGATTTTCAAATAGCATAATACTATAACATCAGGTTTTTAATGTGATATTCTTCATTATCTTAACTATTTGTTTTCTCTGTTTACATGTACATTGTTACATTGATTCATTGATTTTTCTAACTAATTTTATATCTTTCAAAAGTAATTAAGGAAAAGTCTTATCGAGATAGGAAGTAGGAGCAATATGCCATACAGATTTGAACAAAAATAATAATAATAATTTGAAAGAAGAAAAAAACCGAAGTTGGTCAGCAGGTAAAGGTGTTTTCTGTGAGAGCCTGGAGCCTGAGTTCAATTTTCAGAATTCACAGAGATGGAAGGAGAGTACAGATTCCACAAGGTTTTCAATTAACCCCTACACATGCTCTTCCCATGGCACATTTGTACACACATATGCATGCACATATTCACACATGACAATTAAAACAATAAAAGAAATGAGCAAAAGAAAAATAATCACAATTTAGATTTCATTTTTTAGTAATAGAGACACCCTTTTTTTTTTTGCCACATCAAGCACAACACCATAAACACAATTAAACTCATTTAGCAAACTTTCTTCAATGTAAAGCTACAGTACCTTCTAATCTTGAAAAAAGCTATTTTATCAGCAACATTATTTTTTCTGTTGTCAGGTTTTAATACCTTCTTGCCCATATAATACTTAGAAAAAATAATGAGAGAAGCATCTTCTTCTTCGGGATCCCCTACTGGGTGCCTGCATCCTCAAATCAGGCATGTTGCAGAGATCCAGGATGGCACCGGAAGATGAATGGCACAGAGAAGATCATTAGAAGAACAACATGGCACTCATCATTTTGTGCTGTCACAACACCATCTGTGTTGCACCAGACCAGAGTAACTTTGACATGACAAATAACCTCTTAGGGGGAATGGGAACGCTATTAATTGTTCCCCTGTCTGGCCACACACTGGTGGTACATGCTCCTCGCATATACTGTGTACACAGTTGTTATTATTGAATTAACAAATAGCAATTAACTATGATTTATTTTAAAAAATAATGTTTATTTCCTCTGCTTGAAAGGTAAGACTTAAAGTGTCTCCATCTCAACGAGGTACCACAAATCCATACAGCCTTAACTTATATCTACTCTCCACCTGAAGACTCACTTCAGACATAAATATTCCTTTCTCCACACTACATTGGACCTACATTATGTCCTCCTGGCAATGACTGCCTCCAACTGTGGTAATTGGTGAGGATATTGATTGGTTTCACTGGATTCTGACACGTCCCTGCCGACCTCTGCCTCAGCATCATTGTCATTAGCAACATGGTAGGTAACATCCAGCACAGGTTCATAGATACAACTTGGCCTCTTCAGTATCTATGCATAGTATCTCATTTAAGTCCCCCAACAATCCAATGAGCTTTTTCTTGGCCCTACCTTCTAAATCAGGAGTGGTCAAATACTCTTGGTAAATGGGTAAGGATCCAGAATTTTAAGCTTTTTCAGCCTTGCAGTCTCTGCACAAGTAATTATTCGACTGATCTTGCAGTACACGCAATCTAATAAGGGTGATTTTATTCCAATAAAACAAAAAACAGAAAGCTTACATGCTGCAGCTTGCCTGTGGGTCATTGTTCGCCTGCCCTGGTTCCAAAAAAAAATGAAGCTGAGATGTAGAATAGTTAAGTGCCTTACCCAAGGTCATTTAGCGATGCCAGCATCTGAAAGTAACCCATCTCGGGTCTGAGCTCCTAAGCACCTCTATACTTCCTCTAGTATTATATAACTGACATCCTCAAGGACCAGAAGGACTGAGAAAATGAGAAAGTTTTACTGCCGTAACAACTGGCATTGGGATTTCTCTTAGAGGGAGAGATTTGTTTTAAAGGAGTCTTGATAAGTCACTTGGAGAAAATTAAGAACTAAAAGACCATCGTCAGCAGGGCTTGGAGTGACATTTTGGGGTTCAGCCAGAGATGAAAGCACTGAATGTATTGTGGGTGATTACATCCTTAAAGAAGCCAAAGGCAGCTCATAGAAATGATATTTTTAAAAAGAGAATGAGAAGGTTGGGGACTTCTATCATTCTCTTACATGAGGTAAAGAAAGAAATAAAAGCATTGCTGCAACAGGCTTAAAAATACACCCAGATAATTAATCACATATTCCGCAGTGTACACAGAAAAGCAGGAGCAGTTGCAGGTGCCATGTGGTGCTACCCCAGCTCAGTTCCTCCTCGTTCACCTCTTCCCTGTACTCTGCTCAGTTCTATTATTAGAAAGGCTTCCTCTGCAATAGGAGATGACTGGCAGTGGCCAAGGCAGTGGGGTTCCTATGCAGAGAACACAGGAAAGAATCTTCTCCTCACTTTGTTGGGAGAAATCCCTGAGTTAAGAACTAGCAAGCCCCACAGAACATCCCAAGTGTTCCGGTTTACTTAACAATGGCTGAAATGTTCTCTGAAAAGGATTCTCTGACAATTATCCTAGTCCATCACGTGAGTCCTGAAGCTTCAGGTGTGTCCACGTCACTATTTACATGGGTAGACTGGTGAGTGGCTATGTGAAAATACGTGAGGTCCTTTTAGGAATGCAGAAGGAAACACTGAAGATAGATTAATGAACTGTAAATCAATAACAAGATGGTAAAATACTGAAGCAGTTCTAAACCAAGACACACATGCATATGTGCACACACTGAACAAACCAACAAACAGGGCTTTCAATAGCACCAAGCCATGTAGCTTAGTGGTAGAGTATCCAGTTAGCAGGCTGAAGCCCTGCATTCAACCAGGGTTAGTCTTTACCTCCTAAAGTGTCTTGCACTGAACATGGAGAGTTCCTGCATTTTAGAAACTATAACTTTATACTGTAGGCCGCTAAATGTTGTTTTACTTATACCAGACAATGTGCCTGGCCTAGAACAAAAGAATATAGATATAGACACAGATATAGATATATAGATGTAAGAAAAGCATATATATATATATATATATATAATCGTTTATGAGACACAGCAAGTAGAAAGTTATTATGAAACAATCTAGTAGCAGATTAACTATGGAGCAGTCTTGGGATGAGAGGGTTATAATTAAAACTTGATGAGCTGGATGAGCCTTCCAGAAGAAAAAGGCTCACTGTTCTATTTCATACACAGAAATAAATTATAAAATATAACCATATGTATTTGAATATACAGCAATATATCTTTGAAGATATTCAAGACAATGTTTTCCTTACAAAAGTACAGATGTGACTAAGTATCTTACAGTACTCATTAAAAGGCATTAAATTTGATACTAGTAGTGACTAAAGAGAATAGGATGCACACAAACTCTACACAGGTATACAGAGGCATACAGACAGACAATGCAGGTCTCCAGCAGCCTGGAAAGTGTGTTCACATTCATCTATTTCCCTTATATATGAAGAAATGAGGCCCAAATTCTACTGGTAAACCTACGTGGTGAACAAAGGAATAGAATTTTGATTTGTACAGAATAAACATGCTTAGAAAATTGTTGTGCAGCCTTTAAATGTGCAATTTATTTTGAAATGAGAACATATTTACCTACAGGGTATTCATTTTCTTCATAACAGAATGTGGCACAACTTACTGAGAAGACAGCTTGCTCTTGCACTTAAGAGAAGCATTCGTGGTTACAGGTAGTTGAACATTTTAGAAAGGAAATCACTTAATCTCCTCAATTTAGAGCTTTAGAAGCAATACATTAATGGGGAAAGGAAAGAAAAAAAGACCCAAAGCATAAATGCTTTTAAATTATCTTTTCCCTAGATAAAAATTATAATACCATGGCTTTCAAGCACACATTAAAAATTCAACAATCTACTGGTCTTTTGTGGAATTATTTTAAGACCAGGTTCCTCAGATATGCACTGCTAATATTAGGGGTAGATCATTGTTAAGGGAGTACGCTGTGAACTGGAAGATGTTTCGTGCTATACTTATCTTCTACTCACTGGACACCAGGAGCATTTTCTAGTCACAATCAAACACTTACACACACACACACACACACACACACACACACACAAATTCAGACATTGTCAAACATTCCCAGGGAAAGGAAAAAAAATTCTGTTTGAAATCTACTATCTTGAGGAATGATATGAATATCAATTAACAGTTTCTTATCATCATGTGATAGTTTTATTTCACTCATCAATTTTCAATACATAAATGTTTAATTGTGAAAAGTAATATGCAGTCGGCTTCCAAAGTTCTAGTACAAGAACATAAAAAGCATGTAAATTCATGAAACAGAATAAGGGTCATGGGAATCAGGGGTCAATATTCAGGTGAACTGACAAAAGTTAACTCATAATGATTTCAAAACTGGTTGTAAGATTAAAAAAAACCCAACAACAACAACACTTCTAGTCTTATGTTAATATTCTATGCCCATAAAGAGACCTGTTACCCAATGTAGAAAATGAGGGACAAGGGTAACACAATGCTAACCAAGATAAGATAAAATCTAGGATTTAGAAGCAATTAAAATGTGGAGTAAGGGCTGGGGAGGTAGCTCAGCAGTTAAGAGCACTGTCTGCCCTTCCAAAGGACCATGATTCAATTCCCAGCACCTACAAAATGAATTTCAGCTGTCTGAAAATCTAGTCTCAGGGGACTCAATGCCCTTTTCTGGCCTTTGTGAGCACCAGGCTATATGTGGTGCACAGATACACATGCAGCCAAAACATGCTCATATAAATAACTTTTTAAACACTAAAAAGGAGTTAACTAGAGGTTCAAACCAAAACTTACATGCAGAGGTTAATCAACTATGATTTTTAAGAATCTGAGACTGTACACTTGCCAGGGATAGCTTTCACACTCATTTTTGTTGTTTCTCAATCAGGTGCATGGAAAACCATTCTGATTTGGATAATTCGAACATAGTCGGGTTTTTTTCCATTTTTTTTAAACCATCTAATCAGCATTCCATCTCTTATGAAGCACCATTTAAGTATTTTTTCACAAACAAATTAACTTATGCCTTTTCCACACTTATTATCATAACAACTCCTTCGATTTGACTTCCCTCAAAATATCTAGCACATTGTCTGTCATGTAGTGAGCATGGGTACATTTTTAGGTTCTAGAAGGGTGTAACGCATTTGCATGGGATTGTGCACATGCTGAGCAGGCGTGTGGAGACTAGAGGTCAACAACCTTAGTTGTTAACCCCAGAACCCTTATATTTTGACACGGGGTCTCTCTTTGGGATCTAGGCACCCCTCCCCCTAAGCTGGTTGGCCAGTAAGCCCAGATAACCCATATGCTTGCACCTTCTGAATGCTGAGATGACAAGTGCATGCCACCATTTCTTACTCGGGAGTTGGGGCTGAATGCCAGTCTTAAAGCTAACATAGCAAATACTGTAACCACATAGATAACTCTTCAGCCCGACAAGTACATGTTTAAACAAACAACTGTATATTGGATAAATGTTCCTTCTGTTACCATAACGACCACCATTCTGTAAGAACAACTTGGTAAGAAAGCCCCTCATTTGGAGATATATTTTTGACATTTAATGATATTTAATTCATCCAAAACTTAAACTGAATTTAACAACCTTCAGCTTTACAGGAAATAGTATCCACAACAACATTTTTAAAATGTTGACACTCAAATGTCAACTATAGCAAGCACTGAGTAAGAAAAAGATTGTTTTTAATCTGTAATTGTTTTTAATCTGTAAATCCCAAACTATAAACCTAATTCAAAATAGAAAATAATCAAACTTGAATTACCGTGTCTCTGTGTGTATGTCCAGCTTGATGCAAAACAGATTTTATGGTTCAAGTGCCACACTACACAAAAGTCTCTTAAAATTTCCCTGTGCTTTTAGCATTCCATAGAGGGAAAGGCTACGAGTGCTTCACATTAACTCCCTACACAAAGTAGAAAGTATCATTCAGAACCCAGTGATTTCACCTAACCTGAGGTCACAGGATAGCAGGAAGGCAAAATCATATTCACCATCAAAGGGGCAAGAGAGCATATTCATTTTCATTTGCCTGTATGGAATGAAGAGAGATAAGTAGTTTTTCTGCCTACACTGTAACTGAATGTGGAGCTTAACAATGCACTGCCTTTGTGATCCAGATGCCACCTACAGAAATGCAGATTCAGTTTAGCTGAACTGGAATGGGAGTGTACTTTTCAGAGCCCATATTCAATTTCAATATGCATTTTCAATATGCAGGAGTGATTAAAGTCTAAACAACCATCTGTCAAGAATTAAGGGAAAATGGGAGCTAGGTAATAATATCTGTTATCAGTGAATACCTTTATCATTTGCAAGTTTAAATCACTGAGTGTATCCCATTCTCAAACTATAAGGCCACTCTATCCACTTCCACAGTACAAATTCCTGAGTGGGGATTTTAGTTACTGCACAGTAACATGAACTACAAATATTCTTGTTCCTCTTAGTAAATCTTTTGTTAGCATTGATGAAATCTTATTGTGGCACATGCTCACACACACACACACACACACACACACACACACACACACAGAGAGCGCACTAACTCTATTGTCAATTAATTGTAAAGTTATAAACTTTTTTAAGTTATTACCAAGTTAAGAAGACATGAAATTGTCAACAGATGTTTTGAAAGAAAGATAGAACTCAAAGGCAATATCTAAGCTGTCCAACTGTGATGGTAGCTTCCTATACTGCTAAGACTAAAAAAGCCTAGGCATGAGAAAAGTCCATTTTAGGACAACCTGGATACATATTGCAAGTCTCCTACAAAGAATGCATGAAAAAATAATGTATGACTGAATGTGAGATAAAAAACACATTTCTTACCTCAAAGGGGGTAAATGATAGCTTATTCTTAATCCAAAATGAAGAACCATGCCTGGGAGCACAGATTAAGGTTACCCCACATTCTATGTGACTGAAGTTTAATGCTATGTTATAGTAACAGAACAATAAACTTCACAATTTTTTCAAGTTACATTGGTGAGTACATCAGGTAGGAGGGCCACAGGAAAGTGGGGAAATCTCTGCTATAGGCCTCAGATGCTGTGGAAGCTAGAAGTCTGTTAATAAACTCTGTTATAGGCCCCAGATGCTGTGGAAGCTAGAAGTCTGTTAATAAATTCCAAGAGGACTCATCTAATAGACACAGGATAATAGGTTATACACAGAGGTGGCAACAAATGGCTATTGACAGGGCAAAAGATAGCTCACACTTACTTGGCTTTGGACCTACCACATGTTAACCTCTGCACATCCAAAGTCAGTAAATCAGCTTTGTGAAAGGTTTGGTGTAATGTGTGGATGCTTTCCAGGAACTTTCATGAATGGGAAAGAGAAAATGGGAGGGGGAAAGAAGAAAGGATGAAAGGAAGGAAGGAAGGGAGGGAGGAGAGAGGGAGGGAGGGAGGAGAGGGAGACAGGGAGGGAGGGAGGGAGGGAGGGAGGGAGGGAGGGAGGGGGAGAGGAGGAGAGGACGGAAGGGGAAAAAGGATTGGTGGAAGTTTTTTTATTTCAATTCTGCCATAACATCAGTTCAATACAAAGATTAGAATAGATAGCTTTTTTTTCTGTATTTTTTGTAGCAGTACTGGAGTTGTCTCCATGACCTCATGTGTACTAAGCATTTAACTATTTTTTGTAGGCCTGACAGTAAAGCCCCTCTCTTGAATATCAGACTATTGAAACAAGGCACTCCACGGAACTGCATCTCACCACCAAGAAACTCAGGCTGGGAGGAAGAAAGGGCTGAAGCATGGTTCTACCTAGAGCCTAGATCTTACATTCTGGAAAAACATTTACAACTTGCCTGAGGTACTAAGGCTGAAACAGTAAGTCAATGATAAGACAGGCCACAGCTTGACCAGGACCACTTACTTATGCAAACCTTTTCACATTTAGTTCAAACCTAATTTCATATCATTTAACTAAGAGACTTTACTTAAGGGATCAATGGATGTCTTTGCCTCCCCTTTCCAAAGTGACCACAGTAAATAAATCCCAACTTTATACTTCTCACTATTACTTGCTTATTTCATTGTTTATCAAAAGGAGTGCAGATCTTGGGCAATAGGGAAGCTCCACCTCACCACTCAATCACAGTACAGAGAGCTTAGTCCTGCTCTCTGTGCTGGTTGGGCCAAAGTCATTGGGCTGAGACTTCACAGACAGAGAAATTGTGGGACTTGTTGCTATGATAAAGAAATTGTTAAAGAGGTATTCACATACAATGATCCTGGCTCATGGATTCTAGTGTTATTTATTTCTAATTTCTATCATGACAAATTTCTATCATGAAATTTCTAGGCAACTGTATGTAGAAAGAGTGGGAAGGAAGGATACTAGAAAGAGAAAGCAAGGAAGAGGGAAGGAATTCTGAAAATAGGAAGAAAGAAAAACAAAGAGAGCAAGAGAGGTAGAGAACAAGGAAGAAAGGGGAGAAGAATGGATGCAAGGAAGGGTTTATTGAAAGACACCTTCAAACTTAGTAACAACTCATGGATGTGTAACTGCAAATAACCCACATGGTTATGAAAGGACTGCTCTCCATATGTAGGATATCCTTCCATAGGTAAAACCCTATTGATATCCCTTCAGGAATATATACAAAGAATGTTGGAAAACTCAATTACTATTAATACAGAAATTAATACAGAAAAAGAGAAAGGTAGAAATCTTCACAGCCTCTTTTTAAGCTGTCCTAAGCTCAAATCTCTCCAACCTTTGTTCTCTTAGGAATTATCTCACTAACTAATGACGGCAACCAACTAACCAACCAATCCAACCAACCAACCACCAACCAACACCCTAACCCGACTCTCAGGACTTCGGACCTTTTATGCCCTAAGCCAAAAGTTCCCATAAACCCATGTGGCACTCAATCCCAAAGACAACCTACAGGTGCCAGAATGACTGCACCCAACCAAATTATAGCCACTTGCATCAAGCATTCTAATTCCGACTCGTAAGCAACTATACCACAGCTGGGGTTGGAACACAAACCTCTAGTGACTAGTCAGTTAAAGCAAAAAACTTAACATAAAAATTCCAAGTGTTCTTCTACAGTTCTCAGAAGACATCTGCAATGATGGAGACATTTTTTCAATTGTCTGACAGTTGGGAGGGTGTTCCTGACATCTAGTGGCCACAGCCTGTGAGTGCCACAGAACAGCCTATGATACTCAGGACCACCCACAAAAGAAAACAATAATTTAATTAACATGCCACTGTGCCACTGTGAAAAGGTCTACACTATTACCTGAATGGAAATGTGCCAGGTTTTCAGTTACTCTCTGTATGTGATTCGGGTGATCAAAGCTCACCAGTCTGTTGGATCACAACAAAAGACAAATCTGATTTGAGAATCTGCCCAAGGTCCAGATTTGGATCTGGATTTAGTTTTGATTGATAGTTATATTAGAAGGGGAAGGAGACTGTGTGAACATAGAAGAAACAATTGGATATAATACAGTTTATAGACATTTGCTGTCTATTACCACCACCACCGCCACTACCACCACACAGTGACTAGAACTTTGTGTTTCACTTGAACTACCAATTATACAAATCTTTCTCATCTACAAGCAGGATTCTCACAGCCCATTCTTCTGACCCAGATTTAATTTCAGCAATAGGTAAATGGCTGTAGTTGTCTAATAAGAGAATTTAACTAAGATTTTTCTAAACGGAAACTTTGGTAGAAATTTCCCTTTGTTCTTCAATCTAGAGAAATGTTCCCATATGAAGGAATCTAAAAGACTGAAACCTCCACACAGAGATAAGCAGAAAACAGATCATGCCAGCTTGAGCCTCCATGGCCAGTGTCTGAGATCTACACGTCTTTCTTTTATAAGTTGAAGCATTTCTTTCCCTTCCATCTTTACTCACACTAAGCAAAATTTCTTCTCTCTTATTATCTCAAGGATCTTGAGGACTAAATCCCATGAGTATGGAATAAAATACTGACTGAACAATTTTCAAGAAGATACTTACTTCAGATCTTTGTAGGCACACCAGTCCTATCATTCCAATGGTTTTCATCTTAGTTTTGTGCATCACAAAACACAATCAGCCTTTCACTACAATAAAGGCAGCATCCTGATCTTTCTATTAAGCAGAACTAATAGAGCACTTGCTGGAAATGATACCATATTCATTTATTCTGGATGGTACTAGGACACACGCCACATGAATCCATGAATCTACTTTTTCTAAAAACTGCAAATCCACAGCCCCTGGCCTGTCCCTGTTAACTGAAATCACAGAGCAAAGAGAAGAGATGAAAACTGGACACTGACCAAACACTGTATGATTTAAAAGAAATAATAAAATAAAGACAACATTGCCTCTACTACTATGTGTGCTCCTGTGTTCCTGTGTTCCTGAAAAATCACCAAACTACAACAAAAGGAGAATTTAAAAATGGGAATTTTTTTACAGAAAAAAATTAAAACGAGAAACAGTATAAATTTTTCACTAGTTTCAAGTATTTCCAATTCCAAACAACATCTACCTAGAATTTTTATTTCCAAAACCATCATTCTGACTGTCTTGCCAAAAGATTATAACTCTGGTTTCAATGAAATATGAAGTGTGACATCAGGGAGAAGAATAAACACAGAAGAAATGATTTAGCTGTCTCATGGAATTGTGAGGCTTCATGTTTAGTTACCATGTGCCCCCTATGCAAAAATAAAGCAGAAGAAGATATTGTACACATATTGAGCTACAAATGGTAAGTCTACTTACTGCTATTATTTAAAATTTGCTACCACAAAAGTAAGTCTGGAGCTATCCCTGTATATTTCCTTTATACGTATCGGAGAAAGAGACACAATAAGCACTTTTAGAAATAAATTATTTGAGAAGTGTTCACGGAAATATGTTCACTATAGATGCATGGTGGAGAGTCACGTGAGCAATGGGGAAAAGCAGTCATTTTTGTAACAGTCAGTGGAAGAAAAAAGAAAAACAAAAAGGAAAAAGAGAAACAGAAGAGATGAAATTTGTTACAATGCTAAAAAGCACATGTCCTTTTCTCGTGTCATGATCTTACACTTGCTACTTTTCTCATGAACCCCCAAATACATATGCTTGTAAAATATATACATATATCTCATGTACAGGTCATGCATTATTAGGTGAGAAATAAGCTGACTTCCTCTGTTTGTTTAGAATAATAACCATTAGTGTAAGATATTTCTACTGATAAAATTAAAACTCAGCAAAGTACATCTACGAGGGAACATCAAAATCAAACCACATATGAGTCAACATTTCCAGTTTTTCCAAATGAACCAAACAAATTACAGAAAGCAATGATTTTTAGCTCTTTTCTACTAATAAGTTTTTTGTATTTTTGATATAATGCTTATAAGCCTCTTTTTCAGATGTGGTGGTAGAGATTAATTGTAATTTGATAATCAAAATATATTTATGTTAAGGAATGTTGTTGGATTTTGTGAACAATAATAGAATCAAGCAGCCAGAACTTACAGAACTCGGTAAGATTCCACATATCAAGCCCTTATAGGCACGGAGTTATTTGCTTTCTTTATTAAAACTGAAATTAGAAAGAGGATTGTGAACACTATGCCAAAAGCACTGCAAGTTCTAATAAATTTGCTTGGTCACTCACATAAAAAAAGAAATACAACATCATTTTGTAGTAGTGGGCTTCTAAAACAGGGCCTGCCTCTAGATGATTGACAAGTACTCTTCAATTAAACTCTACCTTTAGCCTCAGACAATTAGCTGATAAATAAATATGCCTAAACAGCTCAGAATACAAAAATCCATGGTTTCTCTGTCCCTCCCCTTTGAATCAACACCATTCAAGTGAATTCAAACAAACTATGAAATGGGTTCTGTACTGCAAACATTGAATTTAGGCAACAATGCTTTGAGCTTGTTTATTATTGGTTGGGAAACACTGTAGAGGAATTTAAATAGAAGGGATTTGAAAGATTGGAATTGAAATGCAGGTATATTGAATGGCTTAACATTATTCAAGTGTTTCTTCTGCAGATGTTTGATTGAACGAGATTTCTGTACTTTTAATACTAATTATAAGAGTAAAGTATGTGAATATACACATATGTGATTACTAGGCACAAGCTACTCAAAGAGTACACTGGACAGTGCTTACAACTATCCCTGCTTTACAGAGACTGAATTGTATCCCTCTCTCAATTCATATATTGAAGTTTTAACCCAGAGGGCATCTATATATGGTAAGAATACCTTGATTGGGTACATAAAGTATCATAGGATGGATTCCTAATTCAAAAGGACCATGGGAAGAGGAAGACACAGCAGAGATTGTTCTTTCTTGGATCCACAGAGAAAGCCATGTGGAAAACTCAGTAAGAATGTGTGATCTCCAAGCCAAGAAGAAAACTGTACAGGAAACCAGTGCTGATGTCACTGTAGTCTTGAGCTGTGAGCCCCTAGAACTGGGACAAAATTAATTGATTTCATATATCAGCCATCTAGTCTGTGCCGTTTCCTAGGGCGGAGAGAGAATATTAATGAATTCTGTATCTTCCATTCCTCACTTACTCAGTACTGCATATATTGCTAGCTGTATCCTCATATTTTTCATGTACATATCTATGTACTTTTAACATATATTTGTTTATTGGCTCATTTCAAAAGTATTTCTACTGTTTGCTAGGAATGACTATATTCAAAACTATTCTCCAAAAATGATAGTAAAATCAGATGCATTTTCTCCTAAACAACTGATGTTAGAACTAGCCTATCTATCTTTACATTGTTTTTTTGCTTTCTTATATCAACTACCAAACCAGATTGTCAAGCAACCTCCTCCATTTAGCCAAATCAGCTCTCAATAGTCTCTTCCCCATAGTCAGTCCTTTTTTGTGAAAGAGGGAGATGAAAGTACAGTAATAGATGTTCTGTGTACCACAGTTTACTTCCTAAACATACAGGGGAAAAATAGATAATGCAGTAGTTATGATAGTTCTATAGGTATAGAGTTCAATTGTCATATTTGAAGTGACTTGAGTTTCTAACTCTAGCTTCCAATGATGGACTTGTGCTACCTCAGTAATGGCTTCTCCCTCCATGCTTCTACAAACACTGCAATCCACGATGCTCCTCCATCTTGTTATTTGCAACGATTCATTTTAAAAATGAAAAAGCATCAAAGTCCAGCTATTACATCCTACAGTAGAGTCATAAAACTCAATATAGTAGTTGCAACAGGTAACAGTATATAACATTACAGTTTACATCATCTACAGAATGAAAGAAGAGTTCATTAGTTGTTTTCCTGCATTTTAACTTACAAGGCACTGCCTTTTGTCCTTCAACTAGGACATGGTATATGGCACAGTAGTAACAGTTAAATCTAGCACAAAACTAAATAATATTCTTTTATGTTTAGCTTTATAAGCACTAGGGTAAGCTCCATTCCAGGATACTGGTCATGGTTTTAAAAGATATATTATCTCTGTTATGACTCTGCCTACCTATAATATGTCCTCTTTGAACTCCAAACTTTGCTGAAGCCTCTTTGATTCTATTGTAGGTATTCTGTAATCTAAGTGAATACGTATATGTGATATGTAATACATTATTTGAAAGTTGATTCTAGTGAGTGAGATTTAAAGAAAAGAACCCGCATATTCCTAAAGATAGCTTCTGAGGTAAACTGGGACTCTTCGTAAATTGCAGCCAATGAAACTGTAGAACTTGCAAATCTATTGTTACTCAATAAATCATGGCATTGTGGAAACACATACACATGGAGCCTGTCATCTGCTTGACACAGCAGCAACTTATATACGGGACAAGTGCTTAGTTCATAGGACATTAATTATGGCAAGAAACATACACAGTAGCAGATTAACACATTCTCAGTGTATATCAAGCCACAAGCTTAATTTAGACTCCCAAAATACTTATCTTATAAATGCCAAGCAATATTTTAGGTTTTGCCAAATTCCTACAACTCTCAAAATTTCACAAGCTATGAATTTTAAATGATATTTCCCTTTCTCTTAATTTGTTTGGGTTGCAAAGGAAATGACATTTTCCAACATATTTCCAACTTCAATTAGGGTTTTCTGCTATGAAAACATAATTCCTCGTCTTGGAGAAACTCAACAGTTCTGGCTCTGAAGGGTTCTCAGTGGAGCAGAGGCTCTTCCTGAAGTCTTTTAGTTTGAAGCAATTGATGAAGAGATGAAACTGAAGCAAGTCATACTGAGAACAAGAAAACTCACATGACATGGTTGGCCTCTAAAGACCTAAAAGCTGTTTAAGTTTGGGGTTTCTTTTGGATTGGTCTACCATGAGCGAGGACTCCTAGAAAAAGTATAATGCACTTTTCTACACAAGTTTGTGTTCACTGTGCCTAATTTCCCATGAATATTTTCATCTCTTACTATCTAGGAAGGAAAAGTTAAGAAGCAAAATGTTGAAAGTAAAATAATAAAAGATCTAACTATAATTTTTAAAACTTTAAATATAATAGTTTTTTTTTAATTTTCAGATTTTATCAATCATATTTTTACTTTAAAGGATAAATGTATTAGTTCTGGATGCTATAGCATTAGTATCATAGATCCTGGCCTGGCTTAAACACTAGAAATTTTTATACTTCTTGAGACTAGATAGTTCAAGATCAAGATGTGGTATGGTTATTTTCTGGGGGAAGGCTTTTCAGACAGCTACCTTCTGGTTATCTTCACATGATCAGAAGGAGAATTCACAGGTATCTCTTTTTATAAGGACACTTATCCAATGGGAAGAAATCCTTTGTGCATGGCCTTAATTAACTACAATCACTTTCATGAAGGTCTTATCTTCAAATAGAGTTACACTGGAAGACATATGCATTTGGTAGGTACACAGACACTCAGTCTGTAACAGATTATTCTGACCAAGAGCTCCAAAGAGTCTCTGTAGAGTGGATTTGATATGACTTAACTGGAATCTGGGGCATTGGCAGTTTCCTCTGAAATAGGAGTTTTCCTGTAAATCATAAGGAAGCACACACTGCTTGCTAATTGCTACCATTATAAGAACTTTCCTGCTCTACACTGCAGTGATAGTAAACCTGCAACACAGCCTCCAGAAAAACCTATAAATAAATGATGTTTATGGATCATTTCAGGTTGTTAATTTTTGCAAGCTATTCAAGGTCCAGACTGGATTATCTTAAATATAGGATCACACACACATGCACACAAAGATCAGGGGGAAACAAGCCTATCAAATAACAAATATTTTCCGAGCTCCTATAATGGGAAACCATTACTAGCCATTATAATAGAGTTCTTCCACATGATCTATGCAGCTATTTCTAATGGTTTGTAAAGTCAATAAACACCATATATCCAAAGCGTTCAGTAATGACCATATTGTCACACATGAGGCTTTTCCTCAGAGCCTTTTATTGCTAATATAAAGTGAAAAGGATGCTGTAGGAGGGAAAATAGTGAATCACGCAACAATACATGCTACTTAGAAAAGAAGTACAACTTCTCGTTCTGAAAATTTCCTTAAAACTTCAGTAACTCATCCTCTGTGCATCACTTTGTCCAGAGTACAAAAAAAGCAGAAGCTAAGGAACAGCATTTTCTACTCTGTTCGTGAAGCAAGTTACCCAAGAAGAAGCATAGCTGTTTTTTTAATGAATTCAGGGAATTCCCCAAAGCACAAAGGGAACATCTGCTTCTGAAGTATGTTCTACCATTAGATATCAGTATGACCTTGGCTTAGTCCATTGGCAGCTCTAACACAGGCAATTAGAACTTTCACTGAGATAAATATCACTTATCTCTGTCCACTCTGAAATTCAGAAATGTGTTTTTCATATTTCCTTTCGAGCCAACACAAGATGCCTTAACTTTGTAGAATGTTCTATCTTACAATAAACCCAAAGAACATCATCGTATTGCATCCAAATTCAACAGTTAGTTGCAACTATTACTAAGTTTCTTTTATCAGAGAATATGCAAAGTTTGTATAGTCAGAATTTTGTGTGCTTTGTGTGTGTGTGTGTGTGTGTGTCTGTCTGTCTGTCTTATTTCTTAATTTGTCTTTAAAGAGAAAGAAAAGAAGAGTATGGGATTGGTTGGGGAGGGACTTCCAGAAGATCTGGAAGGAGTTGGGGGAGAGAAAAAGTATGATCTGAGTCTTATGTATTAAAAAAAATATTTTGTTTTGTTTTTTTCAATAAAAATGACAAAAAATAAAAAAAGTTGAAATCATTTTTCTTTCTGTCCATATGATAATAAAAATTAAACTATTCCCGACTTTTTGGCATGCTGACATTGCTCAGAAGGTTGCCTGTGTATTTCAATAGCCTCTCTTATGCTAGCCCATTCACTTTCCAAAGGCGATGAAGTAGTGTTGTGTTGATGTTTCTGAAAGCCCAGGGTTTTTATACAGAAGTGCCAGAGGAAGTATAAACTCCAACTCTGGGTTTATCCTCAAGATTGTATTTTGCACAGTCTCAGTTGTAAGAGTGAGCCTTTATAAATGTTCCTTGACCACCTGTAAAACACCTTATACCCTGGGAATTTGATGGATTTGATAATGTGTTAAAATGTTATTCCAAGAGAGAAACTATTTTCCCCCCAAGCCTTTGGGTTTCTCATATGCCTTATTTTTCAACTTTATTATTCTCAATATTTGGTCTTCAGTTTCTTAACGTATCCTGTGGTAAGACATGGCATTTTTGTCCTTGAGATGTGAGTGCAAGTTACTATATTTTCCTTCTTGGCCATCTCATGAGACAGGCAGTGAAATGCCAAGAATAATGTAAACTGTACAGGAAAATACCATGACGTACTACATCTAGAAATATCTCAGCTTAATAGGTGTTGTGCCATTAACGGTGAATTTTATGGAGGTAAGGAAATGTAAATCTGTCATGTAGACAAAGATTTACAATAATGCCCTCTTCCGTGCGTGATTTCCATCAAAGTTAGGATCACCAGGCGACTTAGGTGTTTTCTGGAGTCTCTTAAGTTATGAAAGCCTCCTCATACTGATCCAAGGTTGGTCTTTTGACCTTCCTGGAGTTGATGCCGACAACGTAGCTTACCATCCTTCCCTTCCATTATCATTGATGTGATTTCAGTTGGTGTGATGTTTTACTTAAAATCGATTTACAACGCAAGTCAGAACAATTTAATTTATTAACAATTTTCCACAAACAATGCATTTTTATCCTTGCTGGAGTGTTAACATACACTCTTTATAATTAGATCTTGGTAAAAACTTCATTTTCAAAAGATACACCCAGTGTATTACCGTGAGAAATCATTTGCTTTTGTACTGTTATACATCAATTTCACAGTTGTAACAGAAAACTGAATGGTAATTTTGTTTTCTATTAATGTGAAGTCATTGAAAGCAACCCTTGTTAAACAGTAAGCTACTCACACAGCTGGGGGACAGCACTGCATTAGAACTGCCAGTTGAAAACAAGAGACTTACCTTTATCTTTAATAAGCAAAATTTTTCTTAATGAAAAGTTCATAGAGCCTTTCAATACCTTATTTACAAATTTGAAATTTTTAACAAATATAATAAAAAGTACAGTTGTTATTAAGTCATAATTTACTCCTTCTATATATTTAGACATAATCGAAAATACATGAGAAGTCCAGCGTAGCTCAGTGTGTAAAGACACTTGCTGCCAAGTCTGATATCCTGAGTTCAGTCCTCAGAACCCACATGAAGGAAGTCAAGAATAGACACCAACAAGCTGTCTTCTAACCTCCATAAATGTATGGCATGTGTCTCCTCCCCACATAATTTATACACAAACACCAATAAACATAAATACACTGACAATATGCTTTTGTAAAATGTAAAAAAAAAATATCATGTTTGATATGGTCATAATTTAATATTATGTAAGATATATTAAAAATATACAATAAAATACTTTAAATGGACCTTGGAGGCCATTGTCAGTATAAGAATCCTGACTATGATTCCACAAAGACTACTGCTCAGAAAACCTTTATAACGGTAAGATAAAACTATTAGACATTTTTCACATGCATGTATGTGTTCTAGAATATATATGAAGAAGGAATAAAGTAGTAGACTGAGAAGTACAGCCCCAGCTGTACCCCAGCTCCTGGGACTCAATGCTGACAGACCACAGTCCTACCAATGTCTCAGCCTACTGCTGGTTGGCTGAGATTCTCCCAGGCCTAAAGTTACTACTAACTTTTTGCAATGCAAAAGTACAGACTGTTGAGAGTAAGCTGAGAAAGAGAAAGCAAAAATACTTGGCAGAGGCAAACATCCTGAGTTTCAACAATATTTTTGTCTTACAAAGCAATTATGTCTTCCACAGAATCCGTGGTTTCCTCGTAAACAGTCAATAAAATTTTCCTGATGAAAAATCCCTTGATTCCCAAAAGTGGATGACACAGAAACAACATAGAGGATGAGTGACGCTTTCAACAAGGAGAAAGTTGGGGGATAATAAAGAAAAGATTCAAAGATGCAGGTGGGGAGATCTTTAGCCCAAATCTCTACTGAGATGCATCATTCTTATTTTAAAAAGGGCAGCTCAATGGTTAAGAATACCTGCTGTTCTTTCAGTGGACCCAATTTCTGGTATGGACACTCATGTTGGAGAGTTCTTAGCCATATGTACTTCAGTTCCAAGGGATCAGATCCTCACTTTAACCTCCACAGACACCTGCACTCCTCAGCGCATACTGTCACACAGACCCACACACATACATTTAAGAATTAATTTAAAAAATTAATAAATAAATTTGAAATTTACAATATGTGATGTGATGTGATAATTATCAAACGTACTCATTTATGCAAGATACGAGAGAAATGCACTCAATAAAAAAAGTTGAAGTTTGTCAGCTGTTAATTCATATAAACCATTAAATCTATAAGATATCCATAAGATTAAATCAATGACTTCATAATGTTTTAAGTTCATGAAAAAGACATAGTTTTGCCAAAGATTTTTGCAATGTAGATTAAAATACTTTATATAAATTATTTCTCATTAGTGTTATAAGTTCTTATGAAATGACAAATGACACATATTGTGGCTGAGGAAGATACAGTATTTTCACAGAAAACTTGTACCACAAATTTCAAATACCATTAGCACTTCAGTCCATGATGGAATGCTATTCACATCTCAAAGGAGGTTTTAGATTATAACAGTTTGGGGCATTTAGAGGTTTTGTAATGAGCAGCTAAATCCTAAGATCTACCTGCTGTTCTTTGTGCTTCTACCACTAGTCATCTTTAAAAATTAGCTGTACAAAACAAATTCACTTGCTTTTGTTTTACTCTGGGTACCGTTTCCATCTTAACTAACAATTATGCATATTATTTAATATCCAATTAAGAAAATAAAATTTATGGTATACATGTATAGAATTTCTTTTGTATTTAAATAAAAATACAAATAATGAAAGGTGGCAGTGACTTAGCACAATGCATAAAGAGAAAAATCCTCCATTTTGATATAAAAGAACAAATGACATTTTGCTATACCTTCATTTGAAAAAATTGTATCTGAAATTTTTTGAGAAAATATAACATAAGAAAACCTGATCCATAAGCAAACACCCCAAATTGTCAATTCATCAAGTATGAAACTCCTCTTTAAAAATGTACTACAAAGACATTTTGAAATACTTCTCTAAGTAATGACATTTCAGGACTTTATCATAGTACAAGTTTGAACTATACTCAGTAGAGAAGATATTTATATGCTATGGAAACATATACCAAGTGATTCTAAATGTTATATTATAACTCATTGATTAAATTAAAATATTTCTCTTTTGATTTAGGATGTTAGTAAAAAGCCATAATTTATTTATATATAATCCTACAGGCTCAGTGTTGAAACTAATATTCACAAGACATCAATAGAGGGAAAATGGATAGACAAACTTCTCTGCATAAACTTTTCCTTGATCACTGCTTTTTCAAACCATCACATTATCTACAGCATGAAATAACACCAGGTAATTAGTAAGGCAACCGAAGTATATTTTGCTTATTTCCAATAAGACTACTTTTAGTAATAAGTGGAAAAGCTCTACTCACAAAATTTATACCTACCTCAACTCAACACACCCAACAGATTTTATTGCATCAAGAAACAACTACAGTCTTATACTACAATGCTCAGAAATTACAGTTGTTGTGCTGAGACTTAATCCTGATTTTAATCCTGATTTGGTAAAATATGGTCTCTGACTCATATTTTAAATTATAACACAAGAAGCCCTTAGTGTATAACTCCAAACAGCCTGGATAATAGAGAAATATTTAATCATATTATCTAGCAATGTGGCTGCTCTGGGAAAGGATCACATTGAAAGGCCTGTGTCATAGCTAGGAAGGGATCAAATCCAAGGGTCTATATGAAGGGATTACATCCAGGGGTGTACATGAAGGGATCACATTCAGAGGCCTGTGTGATCTGGATAGAAAGTAGAAAGAATGTTAGGACATAGCTTTAATCCAAGTGCTCAGAAGGCAGTAGTGGTGCATGCCTCTAATCCCAGCACTTGGGAGACAGGATGCAGAGTTTGTAAGGTGTCAGCTTCAGGCAGCAAAGTGACATCTGAGATAAGTTAGAGTAAAGGGCAGTTAAAGTGACAAATCAGAGGAAGAGTTGGCAGAGTGAATTGGAATGAGGACATACCCAACTCTTAATAGAAAAGCAGACTCACAGCTCAGAAAGTCGAGCAGTCTGAAGAGGACCAGAGACAGAGGCAGAGACACAGGAGCAGTCTCAGGGATCTGAAACAGACACAGTGGCAGTTTGGCAGAAGTCAGTATCAGACAGAAAGAGTGAGTCAGTCTGAAGATAATCAGAGCAGTTCAGTCTGAGGCAGTCAGAGAGTCAGCCAAAGTCTTCCAGAGTCAGAAGAGCTCAGTCAGAAACAGTCAGCCATCTCAGGTCAGTTTGAACCAGCAGCTTAGAGAAGAGTTTGAGGCAAGAACAATGAGTGAGTTCAGTATAGCTCTGAATTCAAAAGGAACTAGTCAGATTGACTCAATAAGCAGTACCTCTCAGAGGTTGATTAGATTGTACAGAGGCTGAGGCTGAAGCCTTCTAGGTACAGACTAGCAGCTTATACATTCTAGATTGTATGGAGGCTGAAACACCCCAGGGCTCCAGGCCTAGGACCCGTGATTGAATTAGCCAAAGAATAAACTGCCTTTTATCTTGAATCAACATCTACATTGGACATTGTCTTTAAAGAATTTGTTTCACCTGTGATGTCATGCAGCTATGCATGTGTGCAATGTTGAAATGATTTTAATAGTGGTAGAGTTTTAAACAATCTAAGAAATTATACCAGTCTTCATTTATGTTCAGAAACAGCTGAGAAATAAATAATGGACTCAGAAAAATGGTCACTCACAAATTATGACTGCTAAAATAGACCTGTGAATGTGGAAAGAGGAGCCACAGGCTTTGAGGGTAAACAAAATGCAACTCAACCCGATGTAATAATGGTGTATATGGGAAAACTCTGTTCAGCAGTAAAGAGAAAGGAGGGCCAATTTAGAGAGATTTTCTAGGGCTGCTAAGGAGAACAAACATTGACAATGATGACAATGTAGGTGATGATGAATGATGAGAAAGAGGAGAATGACAGAAAAACTATTAGTGATAAAATCTCTTCAGGGTATTTGCCATCATAAACACATTCTCACCTGGATCTCACATCACCACTGTTGGCAAAATCTGAAACCAAAAATATTAAAATCATCTCACATTTATTATATGACCTGGCACCCAGCAAAATAGGCAAACACAAACCCTCACTGGAAATACATCCTCCGTTTAGACCTCAGATCCTTATGTGTGCAGCATAGCTCTAAATCAAAGCTTACCAGATCCATACATAAAGAGGCAAGTTCCTATTAGAAGTCAGTACAAAATGATTATAAGCAGCCTAAGGTCCCTCCAGGGACTTCAAAAGTTGTAAACACAGAAAAAGGTACGTGAAATATTTAATGTGTAAAGAAAATTAATCTGTTCTTTATGTCTTGTCTCTATTATGCCTAACTCTTTAACAAATAACATTCGTTACCAGGCTTACTATGAAATTCAATCAACACACTATATTCTACCATTTTACCAGTGAATGCTTTTCAGAAAGTGCCTTCAGGCAGAAAGTAAAAAAAAACACCTTGTCTTGCTTGGATTCTCCTTCTTTTGGATGACAGTAACATGGTGCCATCTGTTAAATGTCTGAAACACCTGTTTCACATATTGTGTCTGCTTTCCTACTTGTCTAGTGAAAGGCAAGTGTGGTACATTTACTCAAACCCAGCCAGAAGTAGAAGTTAGCAGGTTGTATTTATTATGGTGATTGGTCTCCATATTATAGCCTAGCCTAGTTGTGGGATGTTCTTATAATTCCTCATGACTCCTGGCACATAGGCATTGGCAGTGATTAAGTTGTTATGCATGCTGTGGGCATTTATCATCTTCACTTCAAAAATATATTTCTTTATTTCCTGTGTATTTTATTTTTAAATCATTTCTTCCTTTATCTCATTCTGCTCAAAGAATTTAACCTGTACGAGTCTCCTCATTTAAAATGCATTTAAGTCTGGGTAATTTCCTCCCTTTACATCTCATTGTAGTATTTTAAGAAAGCCCAAAGTGTTGAGTAGAGGCTACAGCATGTGAGCCAAACTGTAGCTCCTAAGGATATCCAGTAAGTTGATTCGACAGAGAAAATGGCATCATATCTGTTATGTAAATTATGAAGTAGCGTTAAGAAAAACTCAGGAGGTGTCAGTTTTCCTCTGCTAGACAAAGCAATTCAAATAGGCTTCTCCCAGCCATTAGTCAATATGAGGTCTGAGAGAGAGCTCAGTACAGTAATATTTTATTGCCCAGAATCTCTCTCTTGAGAATGACATAATCACCTCCTTTCTTGGTTGCCCTTCCATCTGATCCTATTTCACGTCTCCATTCAGTACCTGTTTTAAGCCATTTCCTCCCAGCAGTGGCATAGCTATCTGGCTGGAAGCTTGTGCTTGCCATAGAACAAAGAGGAGCATCATGCTTTGCATTGCAATTTCTCTAAAGTTCTCCATTCCCATGATGTTGTCATTGACTCCATCAGGGAAAAGATTTCAGACTGGCTTTACAGATTAGTCAAGGATGACAATCATATGTATGCCTAATTTGACTTCATGCATTGTACTGGTTTGAATAACAATGCCCCTGATAGGCTTAGTCACTGCTTAGTAGCTAGTGAGTGGAACCCTTTGATAGAATTAGAATTAAAAGGACAAGGAGGTGTGGCCTCGGTGGAGAAAGTGTGTTGCTGGGAGAGAGCATTGAGATTTCAAAAGCCCATGCTAGACAGTTCTCTCTGTGTGTGGAACAGGATGTGGCTGCTAGCTCCTTCTCCAGCACCATGTCTACCTGTGTGCCACCATGCTCCCTGCCATGATGATTATGGACTAAGCCTCTGAAACTGTAAGCAAGCCTCCAATTAAATACTCTCTTTTATAAGAATTGCCTTATTTTGGTGTTTCTTCACAGCAACAGAAGAGTGACTAAGTCAAGCATGAAACTATGATCCACCCTCAAATGAGTTCAGGCAGTGTACCCAAAACTAACTGCTGTGGTCGTGTCTTGTGTAATGTTTTCCACTATTGGCATGAGAAAATTTTATCCTGGTCCAAGACAAGGAGATCAAATGAAAGAAAAATATTACTATCTATACTTTACTCTTGTTCAGATTAATGTATATATTTGACTAAACCAGGTTTTTGGAACTGTTTCTGACCGGGAGTAATGGAATGTGTCATAATCTATACATACACTGCGGAAGCTAAAACAGAAAGATCACAAGTTCCCAGCCATTCTTGGCTGTATAATGATTCTGTTTCAAAAACAAACAGCAAAACCTGTTTCCTATATCTGTTATAAATCAGAAATACTTTAACTTATCATTCCAATTTTCGATAGGCACACAGCACAGAGATTCATGAAGAGTCTGATAGGGCCATGTAATGCTATGTGCTTTCGTTTTTACGTATACAGCAACAGAAGCAAAATGTGTGTGTGTGAATCAAGAGAAGAATCTCGGTGAGGCAAACTGATAGAGAATGTTTTTGTTCACATATTATACTGTGTGCAGTATTTCCCACTTCTAAAATAAGCAAAGCCTAGAAGAAAATACACACAAATATGTTGATATAGATCAACTGCAGAGGACAAACTTACACTATGCACTTACAATGCATAGTGATTACATTACCAAGAAACAGGTCTAATTTGCCAGCTACAGGCCATATCTGTCCTATCCTTTACCGAAGCACAGGCAGTTTTTCCCTGTTGGTCTCCACAGGTACAAGGCAAAAGTATCGCTAGGCTGTTGATGCATGACATGGGGAGGGAGTTTCATTTTACACATAGTACCTTATACTAGCGCTCTAATTGATTAAGGTCTTCTATTATCCTTTCCTTCACATTCCATTGATTCTAAATTTGTGTTCAGTTATCAAGTTATCAAGAAGGACGTCCTTGATAATTTTACCTGAGCAAATGTTTCTCGTACCACTTTTTCATACGCATCCATCTTATCATATTCCATCTTCATTATTCTCCTTTATTTTTCCCAAAAATATCAACATTTCACTCAATGTAGATATGGGTCTACTCTCACTTGCCTTACTAGAACTTAAGCTCTGTCTCAATAGAAACAATTCTTTATTCACTGCCAAATGCTGAGTGCTTAGCATATAGTCAACAAAAATTCGATAGTTTAATAAAAACTAATGCTCGTTTTCCTAACTGAACATTCTCTTACCTGTTGATGAGTTGAAACCAAAGTATCGACCTATGTATATTGAAAAGCTATGTGTGTGTTTCAACTCTGGAATAGCATTCCTTTATTCTACTTTTTTTCTCCATGGTTATGGAATATACTCCTCATGTTTTTCCACCTCTGGATTGCCACACCCTTCCAGGCACAACAGAAGTACAGTATCTTTAACTCTTACATTGACCCTCTCCTAATATATGTCAGGTAGTTTCTAGGTCTGGAAACCTTTATTCCTATCATTTCCTCTTTCGGTCTGGTCAGATAATTATCCCATGAACACATATCTCACTATATTTTATCTATAGGGATGCTGAAAGTTAAACCATCTATGTTCCAGGTGTGCAGGTGAAGAGCTACAGTTGGAATTGATTTTATCTATCTTCACTGCTATCAGTATAACACAGAGTATTAGTGTATTAGTCACCCTGCACTAGTCAGAATCCCTAAAGTAACAGAATTGATAGGATGGGCATAGATCTTAAAAGGACATGTGTAAGCTTTCCTTGCATAATACCATCTGAGTAGTCAAACAATGGCTATTTAACACTGGAGAGGTTGAGAATTCAGTACTTGTTCATTCCACAAGGCTGAATATCTAAGCAGTTCATATTTGGTGCTGAAGACCTGGAGGATTCCTGGAGAGCTGTTGGGCTTCCATCTATACTGTAAGCCTGAAGAAGCTAATTCTGGAATCAGCAATGGAGCTCAGCAGTGACAGAATAGATAAACCTACCAGTAAACGTGAAAGCACACAGACAAAAAGCAAAGTTTACCTCTTCCTCATGTTTTTATCTGAGTTGCCACCAGAAGGTGCTGCACACACCAATGTAGGCCTTCAGCCTTCAAATAATTTAATCATGAAAAATCCCTTATAAGAGTACCCACTTGGTTCAAGTTGACAACCAAGGTTAGCTTTCACAACACTGAAGAGACAGATGCTCTCCAAGTTTCCTAGTTCAGGTCTACAGTTTCATAATTTCATTTCTTTGAACAAATTAGTTAGCCTCCATGTGTCTCAATTTCAGTACTTCTAAAGTGAAAATAATAAAGCCTATCTGTCATGCATCACTATTATAAAGATGAAATTACACACACACAAATATATATGCATATATATATTTGCATATATGTGTGTGTGTGTACACATGTCTAATCTACCTACGCACATGACAGACTGGGATGCTACTATCTTTATGCAATGCTATTCAGAATGTATTGTACCAAACTGTTTACTCAGTCCTGGGCCAATCCAGTGTGATCCTAATGTACTTCCACTCAGTAAGTTTCACCTTTACCTTCCCAAGGAACATTCGCTCCCAAAAGGATTTCTTACCCTGGAGCATCACCTCTACCTATAGCATACTAGAAATAAATTTTGGGGGCTCTGCTCTGTACCTACATAATAGAAACACTGGTCATTATACTTCTTAAGCATTCTTAACTATGAATTTGTATAGTTTATTGCTGGTGGCACACTATAACTGTTGCCACCTTCTTGGTGATGGCACCTTGGTTACTCCCTCTGACATTTGAGTGTCATTATAGAGATTCTGACTTATTTGGTCTGGAAGTCTGTGATCATCAAGATTTTTAGAAGAGGATTTCTGGGCTGGGGGTGGTGGAGGGGTCTAGTCTAGTCAGTAAGGTGCTTGCCTTGCAAGCATGAGGACCTGAGTTCAATTCCAAGAACCCATATGAAAAATTCCAGACACGATGAGGCTCACTTGGAATCCTAGCACTAGAGAGGTAGAGACAGGCAGACCTTAGCCCAACTCGTGAGTTCTAGCCATTGAGAAAATGTATCTCAAGAAGACATTCTTCTTAAAGTCCTCCTAAGGGATGACCCAAAGTTTTCCTCTAGAGTTTACATGTATGTGCAACATATATGCACATGCACATGTGTATGTAGACAAACACAGATGTACACACACACACACACACACACACACACACACACACATCCACATACACAAGGATTTCTAATGAACAGCTAAACTTAAGACTATTGATCTACACTTTGTGCATAAATGTTTCTATATTTTCTTTTTCTGTCTCTTAGTAGGAATAAAGTCACAGTCATACCTAGTGTTGGAACTTATTCAGGTCCTTCACAGCAACACAAATCCCAATACTACATCCTAATCCAAGTAAGTCAGAATCTCCAGAGAAAGCCTCTGGAAGTGACATTTTAATAAGTTCCCTGGGCAATTCTTCTCCTTATGAAAATTTAAGAAAGTGTAATGCATTATAAGCAAATAAATATGTATTATTACCACTCTATTGAGCAGCAAGAATACCATCTAAATCAGTACATCAAACTAGCATTGCACTTTTAGTTTTCACATATTTTTTTTTTAATTCAGCACATCTAATATCATAAGCCAAATGAGTTTTCTACTTAGACTTCCTGAGAAACAAAGCACGTGACCTTGATTTGTTGGGGCTTTTTTGCGGGGTCAATTACTTCAGGGAAGCTTTTTTCAAGAATGAACTCAAATTCCCTACTATCCATATAGGGACACTGCAAAAGAACTGGGCTAGGAAAAATGGCCACATTCACTGATCTGTGGAAAACACCCCCATAGATTCTACTTCAAAAAAAATGTTTTTTTATTAAAATGAGCATGTGTTTTAAATGAAATTAAAATCTACCTAGTGGTTATAACTTACTGTTTATGTAAGAATTAACAATTATTATAAAGCTAACATTTGTGAGGTTAAACAGTTACTTTGCAAGGAAGATTGCAAAATCCAAATTAAAACCCTAAGAAATTTAATTTGTCAAAATTAGCATAAAACTTGTGTAGTGTCTTCTTGGAATTAATGAGACAGAACTCTGTGCTGTGGTGACATTACAGAATAACTTTATGTATCCCTAATGCAATAAATGTGCTTTTATCAATTAAATACACAGCTTTCAGTATTTAGCTTGTAAGAGTTATCTTGCTAAGTGACTAGAAATACATTCATTAGGTTAGATGATTTAATTTATTTTAATAAAATTTATTCTGCTCGATGGAAGCTTAAAATAATCAAACTCATTTCACTAGACTGAATTCATTCAGAGAATATTGCTCATAGATTTTTGCTGGAAACTTTAATCTTATTCGAGATTTGTAACTAGGCTTTCAGATCATACCTGAAGGTATCTGATCTGTTTTCTTCTTGAATTATTCAATGACTATGATTATGTCAATCTGTACACATTTTCAAAACTCAGAAACGGTCTGTCTTAACCATCAAATATTAAAGTGTGATGGAAACATCGTGATAATTTTATCAAAAATACTTCATGCAAATCTAAAGGTTGAATGAATTATAAAATGGTTTTAAATGAGTGATTACTATTTAATCTCTTCTATTTTGAGCAAAGGGCTCTAGAACTATTGTGAAACCTCCCCCTGCTCATCCTAACAGTTGTCAGCCCTACCACATGCCAGCACACAACTTCAGGCCTTCATCATTTTCCCAATACTGCACACTCTTCTACCCAATCATCCTTGTCAGTACCCTATTCCCTGTTCTTTTTCCTGGGTAACATTGAGTCTAATGAATTACATAGAATTTACCTAAATCTAGTATTTCCTATATTAATTTCCCTATTATCTCATCCAAATGCAAAGTCCAAATCCTCAACAGTGGGGTGGATATGTGGCTGTGCCATTTCATCATGTTCCAAGAGATTCCTATGATCTAGCTGATCCAGAGTTCAAGTTCTACTTGGAATAAATAGAGTTAGTGTTTTTCAGGTTGTAATAGTGGTCTTTCTAATTTAGTCTAATCCAAGGACTAAATGACACAAGCAACTGAAAGTTTTTTGGATTTCATCCCTGGCCTACTAGATCTTACACCCTGTTTAGGCTAAGTCCAGGAATATACATTTAAATAATCTCTCAGTTGGCCAAATTATAGGTTCATTTTTAAATATACATATATATAGGTCCTGAATGCTTCATTCTATAGATGATGGCCTGATCCAAAGGAGCAAACCAAACAATGCATACAACAAATTAAAGGTCATTGTCTGTAAGAAACGGTCTTCATTACAAACAAAAAGAATACTTTTACATGTCTGCTACAGACCATAGTAAAAAGTAAATTAGCATTCCTTGTAAATATGGTTCTTTTTGCTTGTAGTCACAGGGAAAGTGTTTGAGCATGAGCATTTCTGATTTGTCTCACTTGGCTGTCTCCAGCTTTCCAATCTTCTCATTTTGACTTTGTTTCCATGTGCTGTTACTTGGCACCACATGGCAGATGTTAAGTCATAGCTGGTAATTACATGCTTCAGTAGAGACTTAGATACTGCATGCTCCGGAAAGTATAGAAGCTTTCAAGAGAGCATAAAAATAGAGCCTAACACATGTGATTCCTCAAGTGTTCAGCTTTCACCAGAAACATTTCAATGATATCAACAGGATCCAACATGCCAGAACTAAGCAGCTTTCTCCTACAAATGGAAAGATTAAATATATCCAGGTTATAGTTTTGTGAAAACATCTCCTGACAAAAGCAAGAAGTGGGACATGTTTCCCGAGTAACAGCTGGTGAGAATATCCCATGTAGACATCCTACAGCATCTGCCCTACATTCTTCATCGGCAACACTACACGGAAAGTGGGACTACGGATTTGATCCACTGAAGAGCTCAGAGGAGTGCTGCTTTGTAAAGAGTGCATTCAGTGGGTCAATGTTTCAGGAGGAAGAGATACCTAAAGCAATTCTGTTAGACTGCACTCTTCAAATGAATTCAGATGGAAAGTGCAATGTGTTTCCTTGCACAAAGCAGAATCGGGAAGAAAGTCAGGAGTTTAAAAATCCTATGCAGAGGTGTACAATTTAGAACTTTGACATTTTCAGAAATGAGTTAAGATTTAAGTCAAATTTAGTTTATTCTAAATCATTCTGCCTCACCCCTGGGAAAATCAAATAGAAGAAGATTCTTTGATGTCAGGGAAGAAAACAGTCATTGTTATGTCTCCAAAAAGACATCTGAGAAAAAATCAGAGGACATAAAGTTAAATTAAAAAAATAACTAAAATGAAACTCTGGTAAATTAAAATCTGGAACAGGAAAATCATCTTAATAAATTTGGTCTTAACTAAATAGTGTTTAGTTCTATTTCATTCTGTAAACAGCAAAACGGCTCAGCAGGTAAAAGCACTTGGCTCTAAGCCTGACAACCTGAGTTCAATCCCCAGAATTCACCAGGTGGAAGGTCAGAAACAATTCCAATTTGTCATTTGCCATCTAATGTGCCACATATGTGTGTCCCAGCACATGTTTTCTCTCTCCCCTTCTCTCCCCCTCTCCCCCCCCCTCTCTCTCTCACACGCACACACACACACATATATACCAAATAACTTTTAAAAAACACACTGAAACTGAATTTACAAAAACAGACTAGATGAAAATTCAAGACTCCTTAGGAAAAATGTCTGAACTGAATCTGGCTATACAATCTCAGTTCTTAGGAAGAGCTAGATGCAGTGTTCTGTGTTGTTTCCAGGAAGTGCTAACAGCTTTACTATATGAGGCATTATTATCATTGGAAAAAGGAATTCCTCAACATTTTATGTTATTAGTACATATTATTTACAGAATAATAATGTTTTATTTTAAAATATTTATGTCCCATCAAGCATTATGCTGGAATTGATATTCTGGAAAGGAAGTGAACACACCCTAATGGATGTTGTCATGTAAAATAAATAGAGAAAACACATTCATCTTTGTCTCAGTATAAGATCACAGAACAGAATGCTCTAAATGGCAAGAAAAACACCTGAGATAGGTTTAATGAAATATAGGTGTAATCTTCATGCTAATAGTCAGGAACTAATTCCTGATAATTAGACCTCTTTAAAACAAATGTAAAGAAGAAAGAGAGGAAGGAAGGAAGGTAAGAAGGGAGGAAGGGAGGGAGGATAGGAGACACAGGAAAGAAGTGCTTTCTGGACAGAAGAAATGGTGGTAAGAAGATGTGTAGCCCAGGGTTTGTTTAGTTTTAAGTAGAGTGATAAGAGAGTTATGGCTAGAGTAAGGGATAGTGTTGAAAAAGAGAGATAGGCACTGGACAATTCTAGGGGATGCAGGGTTGATGTGCTGTGCTGGAGTTAGGAATTTTACACAGAAAAAAGAATATTAAATTTTCAAGCAGGAATGTGATATAATCAAATATGTATATTCTAGAATTTCTTCAGGTACAATGCAAAGAAACAAACAGTCCAGGATTAAAACAGAAATAACTTGGATGGGGGAGGGGAGGCACTGTGAAATACTGAGAAATACCAGTGACTTCAGATGGAAAAACATTAAAAGTAAACAGGCGTACTAAGACAGAGCAGAATTTGGTAAATATTTAACTGTCAGTAATAAGACATAGGCAAGTCTAACAGGAGGTTAATGTAAGATACTGTTATGGCTAATTTTGGTTGTTAACCTGACTACATCTGGAATCAGTTAAAATCCAAGCAGCTAGGCATGCCTGTGAGGGATTTTATTGATTGGATCCTTTGAGGTGGGAAGACCCACGCTAAATCTGGGACAAACCTTCTGGTACCACCCATATAAAATGACTCAGGAAAAGAAAGCTTTTGTATTTTGCATATTTAACCTCACTCTCGCTTCCTGTCAAGTTCAACTATCCTATTGCTAAGGCATTCTTTCACTGGTATTAGAACTGACTTCTTCCCGTACCAAAGCACACTGAAGACCAGCAGCTCTCTGGAAATCCAGTGGGTATTTGGCAGCAGACTGGGGATTCTCAGACATCTAGTCTTGAGGACTCAATAATTCCCAGGTCCCTGGACTTTCAGTGAGGGGACAACCATTGTTGGAGTACCCAGACTTCCTTAGACTACCTACATGTACCTCAGATTAGATACATGATGGTGATAGCCACTGAAATGGGGGTTGTAGGAAAAAAATCGAGTCCAGCAAAAAGTTAGTTGGTCTTCATGTGTATAGCAGAATGACTGTTGGCCACCAAAACAGAAACACTCATAAGTTATTGGACATGTGTATTTAAAATAAAGAGAAAATATTTGGACTCAACATTATTATCATGTGAACATGCCAAATGAAATGAAGAGGACAGATATCATTGTTCAGGGAGAATAGTTGCACTAAAGAGAAGGAAGAAAGTGAGTGGCAAAGCCTAACATAACTAACCATCAGTACAAAAGAGAAGCCGTTGATAAAGAGAGAAATGTGTCCAAAGTAAAATAAAATGGTTTTGGAAGAGAAATTTCTGACACTACCACCTGGCCAAGGGCAATAACAAAATAGTGTCTATTGTGCTCAGTCGCAAAAATGTCACAGGCATGCATGTCAAGAATGTACTTGTGGATTGGTAGGGGCAGGCTAGTTTTCAGAGAATGAGAAATGATGAATTCAAGAAATGCTTACAGACAAGAACTTTCTTGATATAGCTGAGGAGATAGTTGAAGACGGACATGAGATAGATGTAGGCGTGTGCTAAGCAAGGCAAGACCAGACCATGACCCCTAGAGTCAGGACTAAAAAATAAGTTGAAGACATAGTTTGGAATCAAGACACCCCCAAAGGAGGCAGTCAACTTTAAAGAAAAATGTGTGGTTTTTCATTAGAGGAAAAAGAAAATATGGGATATTTTTAAGTTAAATGTATTGATTTTCTATTCCACGTTTGGAGATATATCAGTCTTTATGAATTCACTTGTTAACTAACTGGATTATTTTGGGGGAGGCCTTAAGAGTTGAATCGGTGCACTAGGTACTGCTGAGTTCTTGTCTGAGTCAGGGTCTTTCTCAAGATAGCTGATGGCTAGCAGAATTTAGTGTCTTATAGCTATAAAACAGGGGTCCGTGCTCTATTTCTGGCTGTCATCCATGCATTATTGCAGCTTCTTAAAGCCATCTGCTGCCTGACATCTTGCCCCATCTATATAATGGCATTTTGAATATCTCTGCTGCTTCAAACATCTAACACTAGAGAGGTTTATGTATCTTAATGACACTCATGATTTGATCAGGCCCTCACAGGGTAACGTTCCTTGTAACTAACTCAAAGTCACCAGATTTGCAACCTTAATCCAGTCAACCATCTTCCACTAAATCCAGACGTGGCATCCACTCAATTTACATGAAGAGAAGTGGATGATGAGGATGGTGTACTCAGCTTTTTTATTTATTTTATTTTTTCACACAATATATTTTGAGCACATTTCCCCTTCCCCAACCCTTCCCTGATCCTTCCCACCTCCTTATCAACCCAACTTCTCTTTCTTTCTCTCAAAAAAAGAAAGAAATCAAAATGAACAAACTAACAACAAAGACAAAAAATACAAAACATAATGAAACCAGAGGCATGTGCGTGTGCGCGTGTGCGCGTGCGCGTGCACGCGCGCACACACACACAAAGTCCATTTTGTGCTGGCCAATTCTTCCTGAGTGTGGGGCCTGCCTTGGAGTGTGGTATACATGCCCAGTTGCAATCCACTGGAGAAAACTCCCTTTGCCACCCAGTATCAGTTGCAAATAGCTTCTTGCTTAGGAGTCATTACAAATACCTGTCTATTATACCAAGAAAAAGAGGGCCTTGAATTTAGCTTTTCTTTTTCTTTTTTTCTGTCTCCAAAAAAAATGATTGGTTCCCTATCAACTTACCTTCTGGGTTCCCAGATTTCAAATAAATAGAAATAGAAAATGGCAATTATTAAATTTTCTATTTTACTCTCATTTCCTTTATTTCTCCCATTCTGTTCCCAGGACTGGGGATAAGGCCCAGGGCCTGGAGTATGCTAGAGAGCTGCTCTACACTGATCTACTTCCAACCTACCTACTATCTACCTACCTACACACACACAAATACCTTCCTTCTTGGAGAAACAGAGAAAGAGTACCTGGGAACTTTGGCTTTATATGAATATCACCTGTTGCCCCATTTCTGGACAGTAACTTTAGGTAACATTTTTCTCCCCTATTCCCCATGATATAGTACCCATGAGTGTATATGATTTTAACTTTCTCAGCAATTGGCAATATCATATGATACAAACAGCCCAGGGCCCTTTGGAATCAGAGCCTCCTTTTGAAGCTAGTGGAAACTAAGCAAGTAAGAGTTGGTAAATCAGGTTGGAGCCAAGAAACTGTTTACAGAGTGTAAACCCAGTCTATATTGGCACACAAAGGAAAATTATTCTCAAATAGCCAGTGGGTGGGGCGAGGGTATTGTTTAGTGATGAAGAACTTATCATGTTTGAAGCCACAGGTTCTATCACCAGGACCACAATATAAAAATAACAATCATGAGTTCTTCCAACACTGTACAAAGTTCAACTATAATAAATTGAAATTTCAAAATGCAGAAGCCTTTGAGTGGATGTTTCTTTATTTACATGCACTATGTACTGGAAATGGTAACACCTACCAAAGAGCAAAAACCAAGAATATATAATCCAGTATCTGCTTTAGCATGGTTAAATCTAAAGGCTGTCTACCCAGTGCAATACAGTCGCAAAATTAATGCCCTCTGCCTTGAGAAAGCTGCGCAAGGATAAATAATGGATAAAGGAAGGAACAGTAGCAGGCTACCCATGTCATGCCTTCAACCCCACTGCATCTGCACACATGACCCCTCTATGGGAAAAGAGTCCCAGTAAGGGATCTGATGTCACATGACTCCAGAGCTCTGGAGCACAATTTGCCAAAATAACTTTAGACATTTCTGTTTAACCTGTGACCATGTTTTTTGTTAAATATAGCAAAATGTAAATTGTCTATGCCCTGTTATCCTGTATATAATCCTATAGTATTTTAATGTGGCTTATTTTCATATTTCTTTACTAACAGATCTAAATAAAAATCTTATTCATAAGATGGTTGTGGCTGAATAAATTCTTGGCTTTGATAATTTCTCTTATTCTAGTTAATAAAAGAGGCCCAGAGATACAACACTCTAAATAAATAAGATATGCTATCTCCATTTATCTCAGTTGCTTCCTCAAAGTTTAGCTTGCACAGATTTATACTCATCTTCTTAAAGAAATACATTACTTGGGCAGGAAAGAAACACACTCTTCCAGTATCCTACATCTGAGTACAGGGAACAATTCTAGAGCTGTTGTATTACTATATATTGATCTAATTGCTGTTACCTCTAGTGTTTCTCTGCTTCCCCATTGAGAAGCCAATGTTTGGGATTGCAGCCTGCATGTCCGGAGCCAGAAACTCATTATGACAGCAGCCCTGCAAGGCAGGCCTGGGAATGAAACTGTGAAATTGTGATTCCTCCAGCCGAGTGTAGAAAGGGATATGTACTGCGAGTTTCTACTAGATTGAACCACACAATCATAGTAAATATAGTAGAACCTGAAGGTTCAGCGTGTGTGTGTGTGTGTGTGTGTGTGTGTGTGTGTGTGTGTGTATGTGTGTATCTGTGTTATTCAAAAGGAAACTAATCAGAGGATAAATCATTAAAATAAACATTTTCGTGACTAAGCAGTGTTTGTTCAAACATTTGCATTGCACTAATGTTTTGTGTGTATTTTAACTCATTTTATTTTGATTTTGAAAATGAATATGAAGAGAAATATTGGTGGGATTTGTTTTGCTAAATTTCATGATAATTCATGTATTCAACTATTCTCACTTCAGATAGGCTTTGAAATCAAATGTTCAAAATAAGGTACACGCCTTGTGTTTAATTTTTCTGCAAAAATTTGACAGGAAAATGTGAATCTTGCTTCAAACCATGACAGCCTTGATCTTTCTACAGATGGAATATTGGAGTTCAAAAATGATTTCATTTAGAAAATCATTCTTTGTTGTGCTTCAAAACACAGAAAATAATCATTACTCTTTCATCAAACCATCCTTTGTGAGATGGGCAAATAGATAAAGAAAACTGATCTAAACAAGAAAAATAATATATATATAAAATATTCATTATATATTTAATAACAAATAATGAAGTTTTATAATAACATGAAAAGCACTTTACAACACCAGATGAAAAAGGAACTATATTATCGAAGTACTAATTCTAACAATATAAAAATCATGTCTAGATGAGAACTATGTATAGGTGGAGCTGGATAGAATGGTTAGCAGTTAAGAGGGCTCACTGCACTTTTAGAGGACTGAGATTCAATTTGCAGATATGGTTTAGCTTGCTGGTATGGACATGTGACTAATTCCTACCCCAGTGTACTATGAACTAGAGCAGGATATGGCAATTCATTAGAAATCAACAGAGTTCAAGAAGTTGCTTTCCCATGATTATCTCATATGGCAGCTGGAGACTATCTCTAAGTCCAGTTCCAAGAGATCCAACAGTCTCTTTGGGCCTCTACAGGCACTGCGCCCAGGTGGTGAATCTACAAATATGCAGGTGAAACACCTGAAAATAAGATAAAAATAAATGCATCTTTTTAAAGAAGAACAATGTAAGGGGAAAATATATCTAATTTTTAATGTTATTTGACCTTGAGCCATTTTTACTGAATTTTATTTTCATTAAGTACATTATTATCTATTAACAAAAATTATTTAAGGCAAGAATCTCCATTGAGAAGTAATCAATAGTTGATCCAAACATTCAGCCTATCATTCTGCCATTTTAATTGGAAATATTGACACCGGAATAAAGATGACCTCACCGAGCCTCCTGTCAACCTGGTATGGGCATGTGACTAATGCCTGACCCACAGTGTGCTATGAACCAGAGCAGGATGTGACAATTCATTAGGAACCAACTGAGTTCAAGGAGTAGCTGCCCCATGATTATCCCTCTGCTTCTAGAGCAGAGCCAGTAGCTCTACCCAGACTGTAGAACCAGCTTAGACAAGGACCACATTCTAGAGTTGACATTGATGTGTGAATTGGAAGAAGTCTGAGTCCTTTATGATGGCTGTAAGTATTGTACTCCCAGAGTAGGAACTAAATTGCCTTATATAGTGACTGATACGCTTTCCTTTGCTATTACCTTAAGAATCTCAGCCAGTTACACATGGATGGGTTAACCACAAAGCCAATTAACTGCAACTTTTAAATGGTGATCAAATTAAAAGAGCTGGGAACAAAGGAACATCAATGTGAAGGAAGTAGAATTTGACTAAGGGTATGAGAATTGAGTGAGAACTGACGGGAGAGGGAGTAAAATTATGTCACATGACGTAGTCAGGTGACTGACATGATGCCAGACATTCAGATCACAACAGCCTAACACAAAACTATATGATAAAGACATTCTAAGAATTTGTTTTGATGTTTTTTGTAACTTGAACCCATTGTTCTTCAACATGGACTTTGTAAATGACAACATTGTGTAGCAATTTCAGAGGTTCGACATGCTTACAGGGTGAAAGAATTCAATTGGTTTGTAACTTCCTAATAGTTCACAATATGTGAAGGGACAGTCGATATGTCTGTGCTAGTCATATTTAACACTTAAAGACTCTCTGGAATGGTGACAGTGAAAATGAAGAAGTGACACATACTACTCAATGTGAAAGTTCTCCCCTGCCTGCCCTTTTGATATCCTACCTATCACTTTAGACTCTGTAACATTTGATTGTTTATTTAATTGTTTGGTTAGTGATCACTAACTTTCCTATTTCTCCCACAAGATTTTTCAGCTGGTTGTTAAGATAAAAATGCCTGACTTTCAATTCTGCACCATAGTACAATGCTTGGTGTATGGTAGTATTATCAGGGATGTGAAGAGCTCAGCAGGCAGTTGTTCAGCTCAGTCTAAAGCTTCAACCATTCTCCTTTCTTGACGTTGTCAGCTCCCCTTCCTGTGTGAGGGTGGGGACCATCTAAGGCAATCCAAACTGTTGTCTCTTCACCAACAACACAAAGTAAGTCTCAAGCATCATGCCATGCGAAAGGACCCAGTTAAATTGTAGGAACATACCCGCCCCGGACCCCTCACCCACTTAATTGCACTAATTTCAGATTTTCCTTTTCTACAAAGTTTAACTTTCTTTATATTTATTATTACTTAACATTTTTCTTTTTAATTTTAAATATGGTGATTTGAGATCTAATGCTTTAATAATAAGAGAAAGGTTTGATATTTGCAATTTATATGAACATTTCTGACAAGGCTACAGAGAAAATCAAAGCTCTTCTAGTTTACAAAAGATATTATTTATGAAGTAAAAAATATAATTATGAACAAAAACTCCCTCGACTATTTCAAATAATTCTATTTAAATAAACTATATGAAACATTTACCCCATGTAAATGTTTTACAGGGATTAGAGGAGATATAAAATAAAACACAAATCTTGTCTTCCAATATTTTACTTTCTGTTTCAGAAACTATCACTCAAGGATATGTTTATATAGATTATATACAGTTTTATATAAAATTTATATAGATAAGGTCTCATGGATGACGTCTGAGATGTGTTTTGAAGAAATGGGGTTATAAAAGAGGGACGTGAGGCAGGTACAATAGACACCAAATTTAAAAAAAACAAAAAACTAAAATTCCCTTCCCCTGAGCACAGTGTGTCATCTCATGATTTTGATGCACACTGAGTTTGAGAAACATGTGTGTCAAGTACTTGTAGGAAAGTGAAATAAAAGACAATAATAAGAAACCATGGAGCCATTTCCCAGGCAAAATTAGGCTTTAAAGAAAATTCATTTCATTTTTACAATGGGGATGGTTGGCAGTCTTTGAGTATGTGAACCAAAGTTATCTTCTATGCAGATTAATGTACTTTACAAGATGATTGAAAAAGAATTTCAGAAATATGAAGATTAAGATTTAATTCTTTGTGAATTTAGAAAGAGTTGAAAGAAACAGGAATTGGAACTTTAGGAGGAAAAGAGAAATTGAAAATGTATTACTTCAGAAGTAAAATCTATGAGACTTAACTAACTTGTCTGTGGATGCTGATGTACCAACATATCTGAGTCTGAGTAAGTTAAAACAAAAGAATGTATTGCATTTTTAGAGGCTTTAAATCCAAGACTAAAGCAGCAGCAAATTTGATGTCTTGTGAGGGTCTGTTACTCATATCTGGTACACTATAAGCGTGTGCCTATGGTGAGAGGGAAACATCAAGCAAGGTCTTTTAAAGATTTGTTTTAGTTTATTTTATTTTATCATTTTATTTTATGTGTGTTTGCCTGTGTATGAGTTTTTGTGAACCAAATATAGTCAGGAGCTAACAGCGGTCAGAATTGTAGTTACAGGAGGTTGTGAGATGCCATATGGTTTCTGGAAACTGCACCCTGGTCGTCTTCAAGAGCAGATTAACTTCTGACCCAAATCTTTAGCTCCTAAACTTTTCTTTTCTTTTCTTTTCTTTTTTTTTATAAAGACATGAGTCTCACTTGTGAGGACTCTGCTCCATGACCCAGTCACCTTCTAAAGGCTTAATCCTATCAATTTAAGGATTACCTTCCAACATGTCAACATGTACATTTTAGAAGGATACAAACATCCACAACTTAGATTTGACTACACCTAGAATCAACTAAAACCCAGGCTGCTGAGTACTCCTGGAACAGATTTTCTTAAACAGATTATTTGAAACATAAAAACCCACCCTCAATCTGGGCCACACCTTCTAGTAGCAACTCAGATCAAAGAACAGGGAAGAAGGAAACTTTGATTTTTGCCTGTTTACCCTCACTCTTGCTGGCAAGTATATTTATTCTGTTGCTGCAGCTGGTATTAAATCCAACTTCTTCAGAATTCTAATGTAAACTGATGACTAGCCACTCTCAACTAATCCCTCCTCCCACAGAACTCTAGTGCCAGGCTGGGATTGCTGAAACATCCAACTTCACGGACTGAATACTACCAGATTCTTGGGCACTGCATCCTGATAGCTATTATTGGAAGACCTAAACCACATCCTATAAGCAGGTCTAATAAATCCACATATATATGTGTGAATATATTTATACATACATGCATACAAACATATTCATTTTCAGCCTATCACTTATGTTCCTTTCAAGAACCTTGACTCACAAACCATGCAAGCAGAGTGACTAGGGTTTGAGTCCTAGAGCTCAATGTGAAAAGTCAGGCATGGTGATATATACTTTTAATCCCAGAATTTAGGAGGTGGAAAACAGATGGATCTCTAGGGCTTACAGGGTTTCAAACATTTCCTGGCCAAGTGAGAGACCTTGTCTCAAAAAAAATAAGATGGACAGCATAAAGAACAACATCCAAAGGTGGCTTCCACCTGAGAGCATATATAACATACTTATACTCATATTCACACATGCACACACAGACACATACACATAGGCAGAGAAGAAGAGATAGTAGGGGATGAATTAAGTAGAAGTGACAAAGAGGGTGTCAGATATGACCCAATTGCCTAGTAAGAGAGCAGACTATGCCACAAAACTAGAAAATCTCTAGAGTTCATCAATATGGCAAATTTGAAAACAGGTCACAAAGACAGATGATCCATATTGTGGCTAAAATTAATTCTAATAATCAAAGCCTCATTATTTTAACTAAAGCTCTTTAATTGGATGATACCATCCAATTTCTCAAGTAGTATTAAGTCTGTAGAGTCTTACTACAATGGAATCAGAAAATATTATACTGAGTGAAGGCAACCCAGAACCATAAAGAAAAATAAGGTAATGTTCTCTCCTCATATGTGGGTCTTAGTCTCAAATCTTTAGACCTATGGATTTAACCTCTAGTCCCTTATAGAAGGCAATAAATCAAACAAGAGCCCTTGGAGTGAGGAGAGAGTTTAAACAGGAAATATTAGACGCAGGAGTTAGGAGGGGGATTAAAAAGAGCTTAATTGGAGGTACCCCACATGAAAGGATAACACCCCTCCTAGAAGCCACGGAATAAAAAAATAAAATAAAATAAAAAATCTAGTACCGAGTGAGGGATATTTCCCCTCAAGTCACTGGTCAGAGGAGTCCTAGAAATTCCCAACTACATTTTTTTTTAATAAATGAAAGTTTCTTTTGGCTTACAGAAACAAAGGATAGAGACCATGGGGAATGAATAGCAGCAGGACAGGGAGGTGGATGCTGACATTTTATCCCCAGAGAAGAAGCACTGAGTGAACAGGGAACATGGTTGGAAAAAAAAAAGCTCAAGACCCACTTCCTCTAGAAAGACCCAAACTCCTAAAGATTCCACAACTTTTCTAAATAGCACCAGCAGCTGGAGACCTAAAGATCAGACTCATAAACCTATAAAGCAGTGGTTCTCAACTTTCCCAATGCTGTGACCCTTTAATATAGATCCTCATGTAGTGACTCTCAACCATAAAATTATTTTTGTTGCTACATAACTATAATTTTGATACTATTATGAATCATAATGTAAATATCTTTTTTTCAGTATGGTCTTAGACAACCCATGTTAAAGGACCATTTGATCCCCCCAAGGAGGTCACAACCCAAAAGATGAAAACCACTAATATAAAGAATATTTCATATTCAAACTACATTTCACACCTGCCCCCCCATTAGGCTCACAGCTATATAAAAATGTAAAATACAAAGTCCTACTTTAAAAATCCCCATAGTCCTTAATAGTCTCAACACTTCAAAATCCAGTCTTTTTTGAAAATCAAGACAGGTTCTTAACTGTGAATCCTTATAAAAACAAAAAAACGAATCATATACTCCCAATACATACTATCATAGAATAAGCATTATCATTCCAAAACAAAGGAATGGGAGCATGAGAGTTAAAGATTGGAAAAAAAAACAAGACAAATACCAAAGAAAACAAATACCAAACCTTCAGCTCTATATATAACAGCTCATTGTATTACTCTCAGCTCCAAAGACCTCGGGTAATCCTGATCCTCCAGCTCTGCTCCCTGCAGCATTCTCTGAGCCAGATATATTCTGTGCCTGCAGCTTCCCTTGGCGAATTACCCATGGTTTTGACATCTCCAACATCCTAGAGTTTCCATTGCTGAGTTTCACTTTCTCAGGTTCATCAGAGACCTCCCAGGCATCTTTGCAGAGACTGCAAACCTGTCATACATTTGCTGGCTTCAGCAGTTATCAGAAAGATTCGATGACCCCCTAAATCCTATACATCTCATTCACACTGAACTAATACCATGAGGACAATGCTGCAAAGTTCTGATTGTATAAATTCATGTTTGTGTGTACATAAATTTACACATGTACATCACCACAAAAACATAAATGTACTCATGTACACACAAAAACATAAATATACAAATGTATACACAAAACATAACATGTACACACAAAAAATCTTGTATATGTTTACACAAATAAATATACACATGCACATAAAGAAACCTAAATACACACATTGTACACATACATAAATATACACATGTGTGAACCAGTTCCAAAGGCCCAAATATCACATGATCAAGTAGAGTATCAACCTCTATTCTTCATACTGATATTCTTTATTTTTCTTGTTTCTGTACTAAATACTTGATCAAATACCTGACAAGCTTCAACTTAATGTAGGGAGGTTATATTTTTTATGAGAGAAGGGTTACAGTTCATTATGGTGGGGGTGGTAAGGCAGCTGATAGCATTCATACAAAGTTAGAAAGCAGAGACCGACTACATATTAAAATATACTCATGAACTATCCTTCAAATTAGTTTAAAATGCAAGATAAACATGATGAAACAGAAGAAAATAGCAAGATAGAGAAGTACAATATGAAGTATTAGAAGCCTTTCATACATACATGCAACATTGTATTATGTTCAAAACACTATACTGGACAGAGATGTCAATAGATGAAAACAAAGAATAAATACAGCCTTGGACACTTAAACATGATATTTTATCCTAGCGAATAAAATAGCAAGTGCTGCTGTTTGGAAAAAATATATATATTAGGAAAAAAACCTGCAATCTTTTACTGGGAAATATCCTGAAAATATTAACAAAGTCTTGGAGCTCACAAACTTAGAAACTACTTCATCCTTTAACAATTACAGGATACACAAACTCAGCTGCTTCCACTGGATCCCTTTGTTCCAATTAGGCTGAGTGCAGTTCAGCATTCAGTTCCTTGGGAGTCAACTAAATGAGTCTCTGCCCAATCCTAGCACACACACATACATACACACACACATACACACACATACACACACACACATACCTGCAGTGAGAGACCTCAATATCAGGGTCTGCATTTTATAAATCTCCCATCCCACAGCAGGTTATGAAACACACTTTAAGCATATGCTACACATGGTTTCAAGGGTAAGTTTTCTCTTCTAAAATATAATCAGTAACTCCCAGGAAAATGTCTAAACCAGAGAGTTGTATTTACTTGTTTGCTCTTGAGAGCAGATAGAGATGCATAGGCATTTTAGACCACTTCATCAGAGTAAATGCTTTTCTATTTCACCTTACAGATTTTAGTAAATTCTAAACATTTTGAAATAACTGATTGCTCTTAAATGACTGATTAATTTTAACAAATGAGTTCAGAAAACACGTATTTTATTTAATTTATGTGGGGGGGGTTATGTGTGGGCTGGGGGGAATGTATATTTTGCTTTGTCTGGCTATTCAGGCTATGTATCCCAGGGTATTCCTAAAATTGTTATCTTCTGCCTCAATCTACTGAGTGCTGAGATTAAAATTATGTGACTGCAGACGATGTTTATTTTGGTTTTGTCAGTTTTCATAGTATTATAATATAAAAAGAATAATTGAATGTTTTGTTAAAGGTACACCAAAACAAACAAAAACATTATAAAGGGAAAGGGGAAGAACAAATATGTGATATTGTGATATATATGAATACTGATCCTGACATGAATCCCTTACTGAGAGGGACACTACAGTAATCTTCAGTTCTAATGTTTGGCCTTTGGCCCTGGTTCCTGACCCATGGTTCCTAAGGACTTTGATTTCTTAAATCATAGAAGCACCTAACCCTGAGTTCCTACATCCCTTGGCACTTCCCTCATAGCAGTGTTGGGTTGACCCAAGTACCTTTTGGTGGGCTCCTGAAAAACTATAGCAGAAGAGGTAGCTGCCATGAAAATTATTTTGTGACTAGACATTGGCTCTTTCAGTCCCATCCTCTGACAAAAAATGGCCAATGAAGCAATCTACCATGAGTATTTAATGAACCTCATCAAAAACCTAAAGGGACAGGGTTCAGAGAGCTTTTGGATTGTGCAACACATGAAGATGCCTGCAGGGTGACAGTGCAGAAAGTACATGGGGAACCACCACCCTTCCAAGGTGGCTTATACACCTTTCCCACCTGCTTCTTCATTCATAGTCTTTCTCAAAACCTTTATTCATATAATAAACCGGCAAACTTTAAGTGCCTTCATCAGTTCTATGACTCACTAAGCAACTTTCATTTAGCTCAAAGAAGAAACCAGAGAAGCCCCTGGCTTCTATCCAGCTGGTGAAGCTGGGTAACAACTTAACTATTTGTAATTGTTTCCCAAAGTAATTAGAACCAAGTTCTATTTCCTAAACAGAGTAATGAAAGTTATAGATAAATGAAATTTCAGTAAGTTAAACTGTTTTCCCAAATTTGTATCAAAATATAATTTGTACTTATGAACAAAATATGAACTTAAAAGATAGATGGCACAGATGGCAAGTGGAGGAATATATTCTAATAAGCTGTCAACTTGTGGGTAAATAAACTGGAAAAAACTTTCTTGGGGAGAATGTGGCAATCCGTATCAAAACCATCATTCCCAATCCTAGATGGACAACAATCTGCTAACAGAGAAAGAAAATAAAAGGAAAAAAAAAAAACAAAACAAAAAATGAAGAAATCTCAGAATTTGATAGGAAGGGGATAAAGAGTTGAGACTGGGATGAGCGATGGGGGAAATTGAGGAGGGTGGATATATTCAAAGTACATTTTATAAAATTCTTAGAGTATTGATAAAAATATTTTAAATCCCTAAAATATGTCTGATTAGTAACCCCGCTATACGAAGGAAACAACTGCTGTTACAACAAAAAGCATCTATTACAGACAGTCTGTTAAAGGTCTGTGAATATATTTATAATGCAAAGTAAATGCCCAAGACAACAAAATAAATATTCAAGAAAATCACATAATGATCTAGGGTGGTAACCAGTGGTAGAGTATAAGGTCCTGGCACTGACAGTAAGTAGGACAGTGTGAATTAGTTGTCTTGTTACTTAGAGTAACAGATTTTCCAAACTTCTCATTTCACACAATACATCTAGAAATAGCCATTTCACCAATAAGCCTGGGTAATTTATACTCAGTTTGGTTAAGTGTCCAGGGACGCATAAAATTCCATAGTCAGCCCTGTTATTATCCTTATTACATTTCCTGACTCACCCTTCGCACAGGTCCCTTTACAACATAATAGAAAAAAATCATAAAATATCGAAACAGATTGTGTTTCTAGACCTCTTTTTTCTCTTAACATGCCTTCCAGTTTCAACATTTTCCTGCAGATGGCATGATTTTGTTTTTCCTTAAGGCTGAGTAATAATACTGTGTTCTGTATAAATATAACCCACTCCAGTACTACAGTTACAGATGAGCACTTCTGCACCTGGCTTCTACATGTAGGCTTGAGTTATTAACTCAGGCCACCCCACACACACACACACATATACATACACACATATATGTATATTGAATATATATATATAGTATATATACTATATATATATATATATATATTCAAAGAAAAAGAGGCCATCAATTTGAGGTGACATAAATGAGAGTTGTAAAAAAAAAAGTCACGTTTAAATGATGATGATGATGATGATGACTAGTTTAGTAAGAGATGCTCACTGGTGCAATAGTGACATAAACACCATGAAAATAAACAATCCTTTTCGGCTTGGTTTTAAGACTTGCTTCACAAGATGAAACCCATACCTGGCATCATATTCAGGACAAGGACCAGAATCTACGACTGGATAGTTCATAACCCTTAGTAGAGAACCTACTACAAATTATTCTGCTAAACTGATATAGTATAGTATTAAACCAACTCTTAATGATTTACCATTATATCCATGTATCACTGGATATCTGAACCCTCACCGGAGAAGCTTCTATTTGCAGTATGTGGTAACTAATACAAAAATCCATAACTGGCCAGTATGCAGAGAATAAGAGGATTAAAAGTGCTCAGCCCTAAACAGAACATATGTACTGTATCCCCTCCTTTAAAGGCTCAAAGGTCATTGCAATAGAGAAAGCAGAAAGACTTTAAGAGCCAAAGTCAGTAGTTGACTCTAAGAAAACAGTGTCGTCTGGACACAGCATGTCAGCTGCACATATGAACCCACAGAGGCTGTGACACTATGAACAAAGTGTTCGTGTGCAAGCCCAAACCAGGCCATATCCCAGCACAGAGAAGTTAAGAACTAAGTCTCGCCCTTAGCCAACTAGCTATGGACAATTGTTAGCTGCCAGATATAGGATCAATTTTTCTCTAAGAATGTAACTCCTGCTAACTCAACCATATTCCAGTGGAAAGCCATGCATTCAAGAAAATTTGGGCAACACAAATTGGCTTGGATGGGCGAAAAATAAAAGGATGCAAAGTTGGATGGGTTGGGAAAAGGGGGTGGATCTGGGCAGATTTGGAGAAGAAAGGTGAATGTAATCAAAGCGTTTTGTATGAAATCCTCAAAGAACTTTATATATGATAGAATCTTCATATGTTGTATTATCTAGAGACACCCCAGCTCCTTGATCCTCACCGAAACTCTTATGCCATGCACTGTGGGAATTAGAGAAAACACATTCTCTGTGGAGTTCCTCCTGTTGATCCTTCTTGGCTATTTTGTATGTTTCTGTGCTCAAATCCTTCGCCCACCTCACTGTTCCCTTCTTGTTACTTCAGAGTAAGATGTTGCTACAGAGCTGTGTGATGGCTGATAACTTGTTCCCAATTGCTTATATTTTAGAACCTAAAGGAATAGCTTGTGACCTAGTTTTGCTATAAATATCGGCTGTGAATTTTTCTACTTTTGTTTACTTGTCACTTTACTCCCAGAATGTCCTAAGATGCACTACATTTAGAATTTTTATCTACATATTTATCTACAGTCACAGTTGTAGATAGAGATGCAAGTACAGTTGTGAGTATAGGTACAAATCCAGATATAAATACAAAAAAGCATAAATCGATATGCATAGAAAAATTTGCAGTATAATTATTGAAATGTGCGCTATTGAGCTGATAGGATTATGAGTATTTTTTCTTTGTTTGATGTAGCTGTTTTCGATTTAAAGTCACGTTACACAAACCAAAGCCAGAGCTAGTGCTTGCCAGTAATGGAAAACATCTTTCAGCTCTTCATTTGATATACAGCCATGGTCTGTCTTCAGGATTCCATAAGTATAAGTCCCAGTCACACCAAATCAAATTCTCTCCTTCACCTCGAGGATAAAAAGTGGTTCACTGTTCATTCCTTCCAAACACTGTAGGATTTTCTTTGGTGTGTGTGTGTGTGTGTGTGTCTGTGTCTGTGTCTGTCTGTGGTGTGTGTCTGTATGTGTGTCTGTTTATGAGTGTGTACAGGTGTCCTCAACCTCTGCGCATACGTTTGGAGGTCACATACTGCAGGTGACCAATCGTCTTCCTCTATTACTCTCCACCTTACTCTTTGAGACAGGGTTTGAGGTACACTGGTTGAAATGTCCTAGGAATCATCTATATCAAGCCCCCACCTCAATACTCGGATTACAGATGTGTACTGCTGCACCTGGCTTTTACATCTGTGCTAGAGTTCTGCATTCAGGTCCCTGTGTTTGCAGCAAGCACTTTACCCACTAACCTGGCACCCCCATCTCAAATCCTGTGCTTTTTAAAGTGAATACTCAAACCCTGCTTCCAGTACTTCATTAAACACCTGCTTTTTTTTTTTTCCGACTATCCTTCAGCTTTCAGACAAATATTTTTAACGGAAAAACACAAAAATGTACTTAGGACTTATAAAGTCAAGAGTCTGACTCTCCCAGTGTTCCTTCTGTGCTCTTTTTTTTTTTCTTTTATCCTGGGGCAGCCAATCTCGCAACAATTTAATCAAAAGGGCTACAGCACAGAAAGACTGAGAACAGACAGCAAGGTGAGTTTATTACTCAATGTTATCCATGTTCATTTCTGAACGCAGGCTATTTCCTCTGAATAAAAGCACTCTTCTTGCTTATTGTCATTATATTATTGTGGGTACCAATTAATTTACAATGTAATGGCTTAACATTAACCATTTATTCAACAGAAGCTTCTTCACAATTGAGTCCTTACCACAATATCCTTATCCCTGCCATCCATCAAATTTGGTTGTTGCTGCTCTAAAGAGCTACCAGAATCTAGAGTAACCACTTGTATTTTCTCCTGATGTTACACATGCATTTCTAAGACACAAAAATCTTATTATCCTTTTCCTCTTTAGGATCTCTCACCCCCCAAATTTTCTGAAAAAAAATGGACCATATTCAGTAACTAGTATGTGGGCATCACATAGACCTTTGCATGTAAATGGTCTGGAGATCTCAGCTGGAAAGAAAGAACACCTCCGATGACACTTTCCTGCTTATAAATGTGTGGTAGTTCATAACACTTCCACAAACATAGCTCAATTGATTTCCATTGCTGTCTTCAATTTAGAAAGTGTTCATTGAATGTCTATCACTCAATGGGCTCTAAATTGGGCATGTGGAGGAGAGAAAAATTATTTCTGAAGGTCCAATAATTGAGTGTAAGAAATAAGCTGACAATGGCCATGTTAATATGGAAGGACCCACATTTTTATCATAAGCATGTGTTCAAATATGACTTTGCTATTTTGGGTTTTCTTGCCATGCTGGAATTTAACCCAGAGGTTGTATGCACTACATGGTGTCCTAGCTCTAAACCATGTCCCCAGCCTTTAAGCTATTTTGTTTGTTTTTTTCACTAGTAAGTGCAAACCATTTATTGATATCAGTTAACTTTAGGAATTCACACTGCTTCTATTCTAGGGAGGATGGGTGGAAGTTTATGATGAGTGAAGATCATCTACTTACGCAGATACAATCTCTCAGGTAATAAAACCTGTCCCAGAAGAGCCCATCAGAACAGGCAATGTTCTCTGACAGGCTGTCTATGGATGGCTCCTCTGCTCCTGTGAGTTAATCTTCCCTAGTTGACAGGATTCCCCTAGAGGGGAGCATGACAATTGAATTCTTTTTTGGAGGAACTATCTTTAGCAGATAAGGGAACTCCAGACATTTGCTGCTCCTCAAGTAGTCTCAGATGGAAGGAATCAGCATATAAAAATGGCATATTCCATGGTGATAGTTCCCGAGCTCCTTGAAGTATAAGACAGAGCTCTCCATGAGTCCTTGGAGCCAGAAGCATTATCCCGCCTCTTGAAAGAGTAAAGAACCAGTCCCAGAAAGATTAAGAGATCTGAGGAGATCATTGACAGGTAAATTGCTTGCAAGGTTGAAACAGGTTCTCACTGTGTCCAAATATGATTTTGTGTTAATGACCAATCCTGCCATTGGGTCATTGAGTAATAAATATATTCCGTACCCATAATAAAGTCAAAATGAACAGTCCTGGCTGCAAAAAATATTCCTTTACTGGAAGCCAAATTTTCATGTACATTTCTGTCCCTGGCATAAAATGATTCTTATGCCACAGTCAATGAAAACTAAATTCCATTTCTAAATTCATAAGCTTTCTGTTTATGCCATGTTTAACTACTTGGAGGTGTGGGTTGGTGGGGGGGAGCAGGCTGAGCACAGGGAGGACAGCATCCCTAAGCTAGGTGTGCTAATCCAACATTTTTTTCAGTACTCATTACCTATTCAGTGAGTCACCAATCCTATCAGTCTACTGTAGAAATAAAAGCTGCATTTATTCCTCTTTCTTTAATCTCCCATTCTTAATTGCCATATTGACAAAAGAGAAACAGTTGTTTACTTTCCAAATTCTCTGGAGTACCAGCCAAATTAATCCTTCTAAGCAGCTCCAGAAACAAGCAGCATGCCAAGCAGCAAGAGGCTCCCTTAAGTGCTAGCAAGTTCAAAATGCAGACAGGTTAACCTTGACCAGGAGAGCCTGAGGTCTTTGCTTCTTAGTCAGAAACAGCCTATGCTACAAGAGTATCTGGACTGAGGAACAGAATAGTCAAACAACTGTGTGTGTTGTCAATCTAGAAGGAAAAGCCAGGCAAGTTTTCTGATCACATCCCTTTAAGCCATTTCCTCTTGTTTCCTGGTAATATCATCTAAATTTTGTTCTCACAGGCAATTCGTCTTTCCTATGTGATGGACGAATCATGACCTGTCTGAACTGATCTTAGTATTGTATTTATTTAGGATGATGCTTTCATTCATAGCCTCCTTTGCAGCTACAGGCGGCTATTTGGCCCAATTCCGGAAAATAATAAGAAAAATTAAATAAATAAAATTAAATATAGTGCTGGACAGAGCCATTCTTTTTGTTTGGAACATTTGCTATTATATGGTATCTATACTGGAAGATGAAGAGAAAGGCATTCCAGAGAGAGACCCAAGTCAAAGGGTATGTGATAGAGTAAGGAGGGTATGGAAGAGCTCAGGAAGAAAAAATATTCAGTGTTAAAAGAACCTAGAGCCAAGAAACAGCTTGGAAAGTTAAATAACTTATCTCTAGAACCAGTTAGTAAGATCAAGGTATCAAAGCATAAAATGTGCAGTAGTAAGAAATAAACTGGACGGGTAAAGAGAAAAGGAAAGAAAACATAAGCAGAAATAAATTAACTAGAGGATCATCAGATCCTGAGAGCTATTGTAAGTCGCACTGTGGAGTTTGTGTTTTACACTCAAAGGAACTAGGAGCGCAGAATGTTTTTATCAAACTGACATGACTGGATAATAGCTTTGCCTAAGAATGATTTGGACTTAATAGAGACATAGGAAACATTGAAAATCACAGTTGTAATACCTTATGTGAGAGATTGTGGGGTACAAAGAACAAGACTAGTTAAAACTGGTACTAGAAGAAACCACATGTAGTATTTCAGAAGATCTAATAGACGTGAGTCTGTGAGTAAATGAAGACAACAAAGAGAAGGTAAAAACTAGCTCCTGGTTTTCTGGTTCTGGCAAAGGTATAGATATAGTTGACACTAACTGCAGAAATATATGAAGCAGGAAGAATGAGTCCCAGAAATTGTGCAATGTTGAGAACTCTTCAAGATAAGAAATAAGCCTGAAACTTGGGAGGCCCAATAATGATGTCCAGAACTTTGATATATTACTGGGCGTTAGGGAGAACTTCAGTGTGTCTGGGACTGGGTTGGGGAGGAAGCCTGAGAGCCAGTCATTCAAGGGAATAGATCTGAAACTTAGTGTATATAAGACTCACTAAGAGAAGCTTGCTCCAAGGCAGGTTCTAAGATTCCCCCTTCAGATTTCTCTGTAGGATTTCTGCACTAGGATTCTAGATTGTACTAGATTTCCTCACTAAGATCAAATGATTTGGATTTGATATTCAAATGGAACTATTATGATAGTGGTTATATCGCCAGATGGATCAAGCATCACTGTTCTATAATAAGACTTTTCCTGATAAGACCCACGTACACATACCTACTACACCCAGATAGGGAGCCCATGACAGACCAAAGCATGGATACCACCAAAGTCCAGCTTGGTGAACCAATGAGTTTTATTTGGGTTACTTATAGGACTGGAAGTGAGGAATTACTCACAGGATAAGAAATGATTCAAAGACAGCTGCATCACCACAGCCTGTCACAGCATGGATGAAAGCTCACAAAACATGGGAATCTGGAGCACATTGCACAGCCTGTTGGCAGCTCAACAGGCTGGTCAGTGTCCTTTCCACATGACTCTGGTCTAAGCCTCTTCCAGGAAGCTCATCTCAGTTTTGCTTCTTCCAGGCAGCTTCTGGTCTCTGAATCTTCTTTGCAGCATGATTTGTCTGAGAATGACCCTCAGCAGATTTATTGCTTAGTATGGGAGAGAGTGAATTTGGTCAGTTTCAGGGACTTCCTGAAACTATTCTCAGTTGCTTACTACCCTATTTAAAGAGCTTTCCTGAAAGATGTAATGTTTCATTTCAGAGGAAACTGTTATATAACAACCACACTTGAAGAAATACTGAATTATAGAGAATAAAAGACAGGCAAAATTCAGAGAGCTCAGAGAAACAGAGTCAAACATGGTAAGTACAAGAAAGGAAAAAGAAACAGTTAAAGTAGAGAAGCCACCCCCACCAAAATTACAAGGGTTGAGATGAATTTATTTTTAATTATTAAAGCAAGACTGAGAATGTCAGCAATTCAATGGGAGAAGTCACTGAAAAGCAGGAGATACAAGTATTTGTGGTTGTTTTCTGAAATGTAGTAGAAATTCATTCATTACTAATTAAATATTAAATCCACATTTTCAGATGTGCTCTATGGGGATTTTTCTTACCAGTCCTTTCTAAATACCAACACTTCTAAACACCAACATAACAAAATTCTTTTCCCATTACTCATTAAAAAAATAACTATTGACAGATGATGGTGGCACATGCCTTTATTCTCAGCATTCTGGAGTCAGTCGCAGGCAGATTTCTATGAGTTCAAGGCCAGCCTGGTCTACAGAGTGAGTTCCAGGACAGCCAGAGTTACAACAGAGAAACCCTGTCTGAAAAAAAACAAAAAACCAGAAAAAACAACAACAAAAACTATTGTTTTGGGGGGAGCAGAAGACATGATTGTGGGAAAGAGATGTGCAAAAGGATGGGGTTGCAGCAGTCATAATACGCTTTCTATGCATGTGAAGCTGTCAAACACAGTCAATAGGTGCTATAAAATAATTAAATTAAATTAATTATATTTAAATTTAATTAAATTTTAATTAAATTAAATAAATTATAAAGGACTACAATTATCAAAGCTAAAAAGAAAATCAAAATTGACATAGATAAATATAGCAAATTGCATATCCCATTAATATGAAAAGGATACCCATGGCTGATTCTACAGGATAGACTAGGAACTAAAGACTAGATAGCCAGATGATTTCTAATCATATCCTGCTCTATTCATAGATTGGTACCTAGCCTATTCTTTGTCAGAGAGTCTTCTTCTAGCAGCTGATGGGAGGAGCAAATGCAGAGGTCCAGAGCCAAATATCCTTTGGAGTTTTAGGAAACCCACAAAAGAGGGAGAGGAGAGATTTCAGGGACCAGAAAGATAGAGGATCAAGACCCACAGTGTCAACAGACCAGCACTCTTGATTCCACAGAGCCTGAAGCTGCAGACATAGAACCTGCATGATCATTGATTTTCTGGCTTGGTGTTCTTGAACACTTTTGCCTGCCCTTGGGACCATTTTCCTCCTGCTGGGTTGCCAAGTCCACCCATGAAGTAGGGACTAGTGCCTGGCCTTGTCTCATCTTGTTGTGTCCTGTTAGAGTAGTAACCCAGAGAGGACTGCTCTCTTCTCTGGGGAGAAGTGGAAGTGAGGATGAGTGGGTGGGGGTTGGGAGAGTAGATTAGGAGAGGGTAGATGGGCGGAGCTGCGAGGAGTGGAGGGAGGGTAGGAGGGGGTGTCAAGATGTATTATGCCAGAGAAGAAAACTAAATAATTTAATTTAATTATATTTAAGTTAAATTACATTTCATTTTAATTAAATTAAACAAATTATAAAGAACTACAATCAATGCTGAAAGGAAATTCAAAATTGACATATATAAATAATAGCAAATTGCTTATCCCATTAACATGAAAAGGATATATAGTTGACAAAAGGGCATACAATGTAATTTAATACATTTTGAAGGGAGTGAAGAGATTAAGAGGTTACCTTAAATGATAGGCTATCTCTAGACTCCTCCACAATTCTACCCAAGACAGACGAAATCCTCTCTACCCAGCAGCCATGCATTGAACTTCTCTAGCTTCTACTTCTTATGTTATTTCCAGCCTCACACTTGAGTCCCTTTAAATTTTACCAGTCATTTAACAAAGTATGGCTGCACTTATAAAGGAAAAAAAAAAAAAAAAAAAAAAAAAAGCACATACAAGAGTTACAAAATCAAGCTCCAGTCTCAGTAGACTCAGTTAACTTTGGTCATATTATAAATTCAAAATGGGGAGTACAGAGTTAAGAGTGAGATTATGAGGCATTTCACTTAAAAATAAGGAAACATTTTTTTTTCTCTCCCTGTGGTCTACGAACCAAAAGAATCTGGGTAACAGTGCACAGAACTGTGACAGAAAGAAGCTGTGCAGCACTGCCCACTGCTCCTGGAGATGGGTTAAGTCAACTATCTGTGGACATTAGATTCATATAACTGAAACCTGAGACATAAAAACATTATTACACAAAGAGTCACCTTTGTGTAATTAAGGCAGCCGATCCTGCTCTCTATGTTCTTCACACTCTAGGAAGAAAAGGAAGGAAATAGGAAGGAAGGGAGAGGGAGAAGAAGGACGAGAGGGAGGAGGGAAAAAGAAAAGAGATGGTTATGGTACATTGCTATCTATTTTGGAAATTGTGCAATTGCTTTTTTCCAGTACAAATATTCAACTGAATCTTTGGAAAACATATCTTGTCGGTCGATTGCTCCTTATGTTTTATTATGGCAAAGTCAGTTTTCTGGCCTGAATTCTGTACTGCTAAATGTTTTGCCATGATAGATAGTGCCATGAAAAACAGATTTTAGTGTCTTCTAGTCTGTGATCAACTTGATGTAATTGTTCTTGTATTTTATTTCCAAGAAGTATCATGATAAGCCTGTCTTTTAACAAATATCCATTGGACAAGTTTTTGGAAATGCCATACCACTAGAAAATTCCATCATTTGGATGAAAAACGTCAGTAGGTTACCATAACTTGACATTCTTTATATCATGACTTCAACATAACAGGGTCATTCAGATCAGAATGACATTACAATAGCAATTGTACTGGCCTCTCCCTTGTTATAGTCATTATCTTTGGTCATTCTATTTAAATGCATCATTTAGCTTGACAGCAAATCGTATGACAGAATAAAAAGGACCTTGGGGTGAAAAACACCCCTAAGTCAAACTGATTTAACATCACATAACTTCAAGGTGAACTCTGAACAGTCGGTCACTACCTTGCTATGTCTCCTTTACCAGGAGGGATGCTGGCACCACTGAATTGGGACATTTAACCTTGAGTGTGAAGAAAAAAGAAAGCCTGAAAGATTGTATTAGAAAACTCAACAATTATTTTTAAAGAAGAAAAAAAGAAGACGCATCATTTTCAAAAATATGTTTGAAACATGGAAAATAGGTACAAGTACTGGTTATGATCTTAAATTTGCTTTTAGGAGCACAGGTTTGAAGTTACATAAGGGAATCATAATGATACATATTAGTTTCACTGTCATTTTTTTTTTAAATTGAGACTGTGATATCGTTATTTGCAGAGATATTTTAGACATTAGGTTAACAACACGACATCCCATTAACATTGAAATAAGCACTAAAAGAGGGAGTTTTCATACATGGTATGGATGTTACAAAATAAGTAAAATTAAATGAGAGTCCAGGCAAGAGTTCCACCAACTTTAGTCTTTTCTCTCACTGACTCCATTTTGCCTACCCTATGCCTCTTCCTCTCTCTCTCCCTCCCTTCCTTCTTTCCTTCCTTTCTTTTTCTTGTAAACCACTCCCTCTGCAGTTGCCTCGGATTACAGGAAGGATATATCTGAAGATAAGCTTTTTTTTGACAAAATATCAAAACTAGCCTCCAAGCAATGGTCAATGTCTTCCAAAAAAAGATCACTCTGTGAGGATACCACACACCAAACGGGAGCCATTATCTCACCCAGAGAGGCAAATTGCCCCCACTAAGGAGCCGTGAGCTTTGCAAGGCTAGTCCTAAAATAATTATAAACTAGACCATGACCGGAACAAAATTACCTGCTCTGTGATGCTCTCCAGCTAAACAGACATCCAATCCTTACCCTTTCTGCTCTTTGAAACAATGTCACAGCTTCTTTTAGCCTCTTAACACAGATCTTGAGCCACAGAAATTCCTTATCTCTTTGTATGTGCTCTTCTCAATTAGACCACTCTGCCTCTCACCTCTGCTTATCTCTTTGGTTGGTATATCAAGACAGAGGGCCAAGCCTAGTTCACCAGATCTCTTAGGCCTGGGCCATTGCTCCACAACTCCCACAACAACATGATAATTCTTGGCTAAGAAGCTGCAATGTTAAAATTAAAGATTAAGCTTGAGGAATGAATGGTTGTTTCTATTTTCCATTCCAATTGGTATTTAAACCTAGATTCATTTCCAGCCACTACCAGTTCTTACATATTCCCATTCCTTCTGATTTAGAAAGAGAGGATAAGGTTAATTTCAAAACCAGATGTAAAGCAACATACCATACTCACATGTGAGGCCTTTTAGGTTGAGCTGTGGTATCCATCTGAATCTATAGTGCTGTGGCCAAAATTCAGGTCACCAGAGAGTCTGAGTCGGCATGCAAAAAGCTCCAGCACAGACTCTCTGCATCCACCCAAGCAGCAGGGTTGGCACAGAAAAGCCCCAAGCGCCTATTCGGCAGGCTTTTTAATCACAGTTACAGGAAAGGGCGGGAGTTTCTAATCCAGTAGTTACAGATTGGGTGTTGTTCTGCTCTATCAAGTTCTGGAGCGAGGGAATTGGTGGGCTAGGGAGCATGATCTCTGATTGGCTCTTTGGGGTGTGATCTGATTGGCTCTTTGGGGCACACATTTAGATTCTTCATTTGCGAGTTTAGGTCCTTCAGTAGCACATATTTCAAAGGCAAATGGATGCTTGAATATTTCTGTTAAGAATTTACCTCATATTGCTATCTCATGGCAATAAAGAATTGGTTTCAAAATATCTGGGACACTTAACAAATCCACAACTGAAAGATGTTCACACTTCATTAAGAACAAATGAGGTTTGCCACAATTTTGTAAAAATCAGGGGACAGCTCAGGGAGACACAAAACCAACCTGAATAACCTCAGTGATACTGACATTTCCAAAATGGAAATTTAGTCACCCATCAACTTGGAAGTGGGAGAGAGAATGGGAACAGAGAGAGAGAGAGACAGAGAGAGAAAGAGAGAGAGGACACAAAAGAGAGAGTTATTGTTTGATATTCCCCCTTCTGGATTACATTTTAAATATTTGAGCCCCCATTTGTGGCTGTATCTTGGGTAATTGAGAACTCTAAAAGGTGAGAACTAACTGATGAGAACAGGTGACTAGGGGTGGGCCTTTGACGCTTATAACAGCTCCTGGTTCCTATCAGCTCTCTGATTCTGGATGCTCTTGTGTGTGAACAACCTCCACCCCACACTCTCACTGCCATGAACCGGGCTGCTTCAGCATGCCTCCATACCATGGTAGACTGAAACCCTAGGAAATTGTGGATCAAAACATGTTTTTCATCCTTTTAGTGCTCTGTCAGACATTTTGATTATAATAAAATTGAAAATAACTGTACTATTCCACAATTGTGCCTAGATGTCCCAAAGGGCTTGAATTGTAATGATATCCTGATGTGTAGATACTTGCTATAAAATTTCACAACGGGATGTAGGTAGATGAGGACTGCATATATCGTCTTCCACATGAGCCAACTCTTACCTGAGACCACCTCACAAAGCCATTTAGGAATATGTGGCAGAAATGACATCACCTGCCATTTTTGCAAACCCCAGTTTTCCACTTATTAGTTCAATTTCATGGATTCCTTGATCTAACCATTCATTAATTGAGTTCTGAATAAAGTAAAAATTACAGAATTAATTCTTGTCACTGCTCACTGTTATTCCTAGTCACAGACATCACAAACTTTGATATTCCAATTACATGGATATTGTTAAAATTTTGATGAAATTTCTACATGAGTTTAGAAGGAGACCAACATTATAATTACTACAGCATAGCTTTCAGCAACCCTCTAAGACTGGATGGTGCCTTGAAGTTGGTGAAATTTTCACCTTGCTTTATGAGGTCTCTACTCACCATCCGAGGAATTTTCAAAATTGATGAGTTTGAGCTTTGAACTTCAGTAGAACATGCCTGAAGGCCATCATTTGACCCCTCCTTTGAGATCAGTTTCTAGGACCCACTCCTTGTGAATCCTACTGACTCACTAATATTAATGAAGAACAGTGCATCAGAGTTGCCTCTCTACAATTTGAGATGTCGTGTAGAAGGAGAGGCAAAGGTGGAAGCAGAAGCCTTTTGTTAAGACCCATAAAAAGGAAGTGATTTCCTCTTGACAAAGCATGGCTACTTTCATGGTACTTTTTTTCCTTCTTTAATTCTTGGTAGTCTACTCTGTTACAGTAGTTTTGGTCAAAACAATGGGAGCTGTGATATGTCTCTGGCCCTGGGTAGAGACATGACATTCTGGACTAACTAAAGCTCATAAAATTGTCATTTAGCAGAGGCTTTGTCATAAAGAACTGAGACATACCATTATCCCTCCAAGATGTACCATTGCTCCTCTTATATGAGTCTATCTAAATGGGCCTATTAGTCACCTGGATGGGAAAATGCCCTTCAGGTAAACAGTGTGTTCAAGAAATTCCACAACAGAAGAGTATCAGTCTCGATAAATGGGTCAACTCAATGGTCTTTCTGCCATTGCTACTGGTTCTCTGCACTGTGGTCTGAGTCTTAACCTGAGTTCGCCCACAGAACCACAGGAACCTAGAGAAGGAAGGGACATAAGCTTGTTATGTTGGAAATACTACTATCATCATGGTCATCTCAGTGTCCTACACAAACTAACATTGGGGGTTATGATGATGATCCTGACTTTCATTTCCAGAACTTTGATAGTGGTATAAGTTCCTTCCCTCTCTATCCCTGCCTTCTCTTTGCTGGTGTTGCTTCTAATGACAAAACCTTGGCTTTCTGACTTGACAAAGAGAATGGATCTGTCTAGCTCATTGCAGTCAGGGTTGTATTTATGCCCTGCCCTGGCTCTCTCCTGGAAATCCTAATCCAACCTCAGGTTCCACATAACCAGTGGTGAGAAGGTTTCCCTTACAGATGCAGTCCAGTTATAGACTGGTTTTATTCCCAGGCAAGCAAAGCAGAGAGCAAATGAATATGCTTATACTTCTCAAAACATTTCTCCCACAAAAGAGGTCTTCACTACAATTATTGGAGATTAAAGGTTTTCTATAATTCACTAGCAGAAATTCTTTTACACGTTGAAAGAATTTAGTTAAAGCTGACCATCTTTAGCTAGTATGCAAGATTTTCAATTTCTTAGGTACTTTCTCTTTTACTAAAAAAAAAAGAACAGTAGCTAAAAATTAAAGTAGATTAAAATAGTTACATTTATAACTTTGGAAGTCTGTTTTGTTAGTGGAAAATATTTTCTGAAAGGCCACATTATCTTTCTTCCATTTTCTATGCCGAAAATATATTCAATTCTAGGATTGTGGAATTTGAAAATTCTTTGATTAAAATTAATCAGAACATTTTCTTTCATTTAGGTCTGGAAACCCATAAAAAGTTATTAGCTGTCAGCAGCTTTAATGCCAGTTTATTAGAGGCCCTGACTTGGTGCCTGCTGATGGCTATTGTGCATGCTGAAAGGTTAACAAGAACAGGCTGCTACCAACCTCCTTGCCAGGTGTTTTCCCCACAGTTAATGGACTTGAGCCAATAGAAATTATTACTCTAGAACAAGCTGCAGACACTCTTAATCTTCAGACAGAAACATTAGAAGGAAAAAAATAAAACTGGGATTTGTTTTGTTTTGTTTTGTTTCACCATTGTCAAAGGTGGAACAATTAAAACAAACTATAGCTAATCTTCTATTTGTAAATGAAGGGCTATCAGCTCAAAAAACAAAAAAGGAAGAGAAACCTTTTGAAAGAATATGCATGTATAACATGTGCCATTAAAATAATAACAGTCCCTGCAGTGAAACAATGTCTTATAAAACCTCTCACAGGTCTTTAGAAGCAAGTGGTTAAAGGGTACATAAGTATTAATGTGTCTAAGTTCTTTTAATTGCTGGGTTTATAAATCAGAACAGTTGCAACGAAATAATCAGAATCAACCAGATGGAATTGGAGCCAGTCACCAGAGGTGCTGCTAAATGCACACTATTTGGAAGGGCTGAATGTGTGTTTCTCAAATCCAAAATGGAACTGATAGCACAAACAGGTCGGTGTTTGATTTATCTTCTGGATATTGGTGTTTGCTGATTTCTCTCCACTAATTTTAAGTAGTTGAGGGCATCTGTAAAACTCAGACAAAAAACAGAAGTGACGGAGAAAAGCCTGACTGGAGTGTGGGATGTCAGAGCTCTCACACCGTCAGATGAAAGAGAAAGGAGTCTCAACCTGTGACAAGAAGCACAGAAAGTTTTCAGTATCAGCCTTCGAAATTCAGTAACTGATGGGAATACAGTGTGAGGATGTGCTTTGGTTGTATAAAATGCAAAATTAAGCAAATAGTAACCAAGGGATGGGGGGGACAGAATAGAAATGAAAATTGCTCCTGCCCTCATAAACATTAAGATGCTCACCCAATGCCAATATCTTCATATTCAAATGGCATTTTCTCCATGAGGAAAACAGATTTTCTAGAAGAAATGGCATATGCAGGAGGAAAATCACTGGTGTGTTTAAAGGTTCCTAATCTGTCAGCGAGCAGAAAGCACTCAAGGATTAGTGGAAACAGCAACAAAATGCAAGGACTAAACAGAAGGACCCTACTGACAAAATGGAGGACAATTTTCACACTTAAGTAAAGGAACTAATAAAGTATAACACAGTGCACTGAAAGAGAAGCAATTAAACCCATAGGAGGTGTGGGTGGGTAGTCTCCTTAGCAAATACCAGCTTTTGAAAAAAGAGCGAACGGGGTCCCCACGGTCTGCCAGCTTCATCCAGCACATCATTTCCAGATTACAAAGAAGGACAATGGTGCTTTCAGCATCATAGCAGCATTTGAGCCAAAGCATCTAAGAAAGCATGATGAACAGTGAAATGAATTAAGATTATATTTTCCTAGATAGGTTGTGACCAAGTTTATGTTATTTGGCTGTTTAGAAAATTGTTCATTCTATCAGTATGAATGTGGGCTAGTGACATAACTTAGCAGGTGAAGTCACTTGTGTTATAGCCTAGATCACTGGAGTTGAATCCCTTACACCCACTTAAAGATAGGAGGATAGAACTGATAACACAAATTCATCTTCTGGCTTCCACACATGAGCCATGGGATGCACATGTCTGTGGAAACACACATATATTTACTAACAGTAATAATTATAATATAAAACAAATATTGAATAAGCACTCTAATACTTCTATTAGACAGAAACAAGAGGATATGTAGTATAATGTCAGCACTCCATTGAAAAACAATGAAGAGAAAAGCAGAACACAGGAGGGAGTGGGCAAAGGAACAGCTGAGTAGAATAGGAAACCAGGAATGATGGAGGACTGTATTTTGTGCAGGGTGGTTCAGGAATGCACTTCTTAGCTGGTAATCCTTGAGCAGAGACCTGGAGGATGCCAAGGAGTCACACAAACATCAAGGTCAACACTAAAGTGAAGGAGGTAGCAGCAAGCACAAATGCCCTAAGGGGGGAGTTTGTGTGTTGTTCAGCACAATTTAAAGATGGCATGCCTGACTAAAATAGACTGTGTTAGCCAGCTGCCTAGGACCGATCAACTCATGGAGACAAAAGGATCATTTGGGCTCATCATTTTGAAGGTTCTCATCACTAACTAAGTTATGAAAGGTACAATTTTTTTTTTTTTTTTGCCCTGCCATCAGAGGCCAGGGCATAATGGGAGGATCAGGTAATACAACCAAGCCAGTCACCTCATGGACAGAAGATAAAAGAATGTGGAAGAGATTAGGTCCCATTAGCCCCTGTGAAGGAGCACTCAATGACCTAAAACACTCCACTCTGCCCCTTCTCTTGCAGCATCTTGCTCCTTCAATAGCTCCAAGCTATCACCACCATTCATTAGAGCTGAGGAGCAAGAGCTGTAGTCATGACCATTTTGCATGAAGAAATTCTATAATGAAATGTTCTTTGAAAATTCTAAACATGTAGCTTTAAATTCTGTAACTGTTGGGTAATCTGGCACCATTACTGTTGTTGTTTATTAAGGCTCTGGACTATTTTCCACATATGAGTTGTGAAGATTTTTTAAAATTAATTTGTTTATATTTTGAAATGGCCTCATGTAGGACAGATTTGTTTCCATCTGGCTATGAAATTTGAAGGATACAAAACCATGGCCAGTCCGTGGGATGCTGGAGATTGAACTCAGTGTCTGGTGTGCACTAGGTAGGCACTCTACTCACTACGCTGCATTCTTAATCCCGACTGTGAGATTTTGAGCAAGTAATTTATCTGCCTGGGTGTATTTATATTATCTGTGAAATCAAGATAATAAAAATAAATATAATTTTTTTCAAATTAAGTAAAACGAGACTAGTAAAATATTTACTTTCGGGTTCTTAAAAATAACTCAATGCTACAGTATTGAATTCTAATGACAGTCCAGGTAAAACATTTGGCCCTGAAATGGTCTCTCTCTCTCCCCTCACCTGTATCTTGTGGCTAAGCACTCTGACATACCTTCTTGTCATAGTTACCCACCAACCTCTTTGAACAAAGGACAGATAAATGATCTCTATCTCATCTTGAAAATAGAACCTCTGAAATGTGAGCTAAATAATTTTTTTATAAAGTTAACCTATCTCAGATAGTTCACTGTAGTAGTAACACAAAGTGATTATACTCAATAAATATTAGTTGTTGCTCTTGCTTATAATTATTATCATTAGACTAAAGAAAACATGATATTATTGAAAATGTTGTTTTTAGAAGCCGGGAGCAAAGTTTTAAATACTTAAACTATTCTAGAAAATACAAAAGTTCATCATGTATATGTATGTCTTATAGCAAAAAGTTTCCTAAATGTTACAAATTATAATACAATGGCTTGTCATCATAGCTTCAAGCTACAGGAAGGAATATTTATTAACCTGAAGGTAACCAGTGAAATTCAGAAATGCCTAATTAGTCCTCTCTTTCAGATTAATGTTGCATGAAGTTACTTTTCCTGCTCATTAGAGACAAAAGGCTCACCTGTGAGAACAAACCGAAACCAATCAACCAACCAGATGGGCTGATTAAAGCTTTGGAAAATATTTTTTTAATCTTACCTTGATATCTAAAGAAGAGAATTTATTTTATAAATTTATCATGGTTGTACTGGCAATGAAATCTCACCTGTTTAGAAATTTCTTACACCCTTGCTTTTTATGTAAGGTAGTGTGGGTACTTTCTGTATGCATTTGCTATATACTGGGTAAATGTTTTCATTCTGCTCAGTGAACTGTTTCAACCGGTCCCTCTAAAACCCTTATGACTGTCTCTGAGGTGCTTGAACTTTCAAGTAATCTTCAATGAATCCTGCAAAGTCAACATAAAAGGGGGGAAACGGGGTCCATTCTTCCCTGCACAGAGTGATTATTGAATATTCTGCAAGTGTTTAAACATAGTTACACTGCAGATACCATGGGCTCCCAGCCATGATGCACTGTATCCCCTCTAAAACTGTAAACTACAATAAACACTTCCTCTCCAAAGTTGTTTTTTGCTGGAGAATTCTATCATAGCAACAGAAAAGGAACTAATACACATGGGTGCTAGGGATCTAAGGCAGGTTTTCATGCTCATATGGCAAGCATTTCATCAGCTGAGCTACCTACCCAGGTCTATACTTAATTCGTTGAAGATGGAATTTATCGATTTTAGGAACTCTGTCCTGACATTGCAAGCAGGGAAACAGGGAAGTAGCCAAGTGCTGTTGCAAGGTTGTCATATAATGCATGCTTCCAGAATCATCACATTAGGTGGGATGTTATACAAAATTGTCCTAACAAATAGTCACAATCTAGAACTTGTTTTACAGTGTGTGGTAAGATTGTCTGGATTTAGACAAAATGGAGATCCCAAACCCAGCCTTAATTTTTTTAGCTAAGCAAATTTGGCAAGCTGTTATATTGTCAGACTCCATTTGGTCACTTCCAGAACAGAAAGAAGAATGAGTCAGGGATGTTGTATGATAATACATTTTTAAACTGTTATATTTTGTTGTACTTGAAACTTAATAACATTCATATACTGGCATGTATTAATCTACAGTGTTCTTTACTTTTTTATGTTCCAATTACAAGCCATAAACATTCAAATCAGTGAAACCTTGGTTCAAACGATCAACAAGACATTTGCAAGACTTTACTGCTCTGAATCTGAGACAATCAATGTCTAAAATGGTATCTTGAAAAATAAATGAAATAGTGATCATAAAGCATTCAACATAAAGAATGTGATGTAATAATCACATGGTACATGGACATTTCCTTCCCTATTTTCATTGATCTGTATCCCAACTCCTGTTTCAATGTTGCTCATATTTAATATAAGTCAAAGTATTACTGTTGTCTAAGCAAAGATCCTTTTACACCTGGCATATCTGTAATCCTAGTACCCAAGAGGCTGGGGGCAGAAGTATGCAGACCTCAAGGCCAACTTGGCCTAGGTGGTGACACAAACAACACAATCTATTTACAGCTCTACTCCATGAATCTATTTGAACAGTAGTTCAAATGATAGTGATAATGTGCCACAGATTTCTTGAAAGGCTCTTGTTTTTCCTGGTAAAGGGGACAGAGAAGTCAAATTCTTTCCCATCCTCCTCTCTCCCATAGCTGAAGTCATGTTTGGGGAACCTGAAGTAACTGTCTGGAGACTATGTGAGAAAGATTAATCAGGCTTCAGCCTGAGAGACAGCAACCTTGACATGCAGAAATAGAGAAGTCAATGCTACTTATTCAGTACTTCTTGTTAACCAAGAAAGTAGCTGTTTTGTTTTGAGCAGTGAATATGCATTGAGTTTTCTATAAGCTTTTATGGAAACATCTCCATTTTATAGACATGAAAAACTAAGGAAAAAGAGCCATGATAATAAGGATATGATATGCTTCCTATATTCTGTTCCGTGGACCTAATGATCCTTATCTAGCTGTTAAATGAAACAGCTAGATTCTGACTTCTAAGTTTCCTCCTTCTCTAGTTTTATACTTCTTTCAGCATATGAACCTGGCACCTCATCCCAGTTCTTCTATTTACATGAAGTTACAATTCTTTCAAAGCACCATACATGGGAGTCAGAGTAGAATATAGAATGGATTCAGAGAATGTTATCAGAGTTTCAATTATGCCTTAGCTACTGTTGCCATGGAACATTAATTAGCCTTCCTACACTTAGCCTTCTCACCTGTGAAAGTCTATACCAACTACATGGATATTAATCTGATCTGAGAATTCAATATTAAGAACCAATTACCATATAGGATCCCAGTATATAATTTTCTACAAATGCAGCACTTCTATTTTTTTCATTGTTTTTGCTGTTATATTTACCTCTGAAAATTGATGAATATTTTCTATAAACTAAAATCCAGTGTCCTGATAAGACCATCATTAACATATTTGGTCCATTTTATTAATATTTATTCATAATATCAATATGCATTGCTTTTGCTACTATAAATATTCTCTCTTCCCCCAAAATTCCAAAAAATAATCTAAAATTTACTTTTACTTACTTGAAAATATAGCCAGTATAACACATAAAAAGTAACTTTGTTTAATTTCCAATATAAGCAATTCATTTACTTGCTTATGTGATCCTTTATTTAGTCATCATATTTATGTGATAGCACGGTAACAAAAGAGTTTCACATCAAAGATTCCATTAAAAGCTGGAATCTATCCAATCATCAGATCCCAATAATACATATCACAAATTACTTAAAGCGTTGACTAAAGCAATTACTCAGGCAGTCAATATAATTCACTAGTTCTTGAAGGACATAGAAATAACTTATTACTTTTTTTCAGAAAGAAAAAGGACCACTCTAACTTAAGAAGCCAACTACTTGCCTACCATGGCCCTCTTCAGAGACTATCAAAACCAAATGTAAACTTTCCAGCACCTACAGTTGTCTTACAACCTCAGTATAGTTTCTATACAAAAGAGATATGCCCATACATATGTATGCATATTGGTTGCCTTTGTCATTACTGTGACAGAAAAACTTTAAAGGGGGAGAGATTTATTTGGGTTCATAACTTAAAAAGTACACTTCATCATGGAGAGGAAAACATGGTGGCTACAGCAGCTCCATCTGTAGGGAGAGGAGCTTGCAAGATGACTTTTTAACATCATGACACACCAAAGCTAAGGCTGGAATATAACATCAAAGGTTCATTTGCAGTGACCTATCTCCAACAGCCAGGTTACATCTCCATAAGATGTCATAATCTCCCCAGACAGCATCACCACCTGGCGTCCAAGCATTCAAATGCATAAACCTGTGGAGAACATTTCATATTAAAACCATAATGATATGTTCCTAGTTATATACAAATAAAGGCTTGCTTTTAAGACAGTTCAAGAGCTGAAAAGGAAATAGCAAACAAGCAATTTTTAATTACTATGACTCTAAAGGATAATCAAATTCTTTAAATCAATAATTAATAAGTATTTTTTTTTATTTCCATGACTGCTTCACACTCTTATATTGGATGAAAGCCATTAATCCAAAGATGCCTGTATAGAAAATGGAGTTTGTTCTCTCCTCTTCAAATCTCTCTCTCTCATTCAGAGTAATATTTAGCAATTCCTAAAGTTCTCAGAACCCAGAGTTGATATATATCTTATTAAAGACAGTGAGTCAAAGAGCATCAGAATCATGATTTCCAGCCCACAGAACCTACATAGTAGATTGTAATAGATCTCTACCAAACAACAGGAACCATTCACAAAGGCATTTTAGTGTCTTGCTGAGTTTCTCTGGTCATACAGAAAGACAGTTATAGGATTATCTGAAAACTTTGTAGTAGCACGTGACTTGAATCAACTTCCCCACCCCCACCCCTCTCACCCTCTTCTCTCTCCCTATCAGTTCCTTCTTATGTAGGCCAAGGATATTTCATCATTTTCATATTTTTTGATGACAAGCTTAGAATTAGTCAGTCAATTTGATTAAATTATTCTTAAAAGCTTGATCCAAGATATTAAATTCTATAATCTCTATGGGTCAATAATATCATTCATGTCCAATCAGTGTTTTTCATTCTTCTTGATTTAATAACTACAGAGACTACTTCTATGCATGCTCCTGATTCTTGATAATACAAACCAAGGTAATTCCGAAACCACTGGAACCTCATTAAATGCATCCAGAGAAGGAAATATATGTACGCATTTGCTATACACTACTAGATCACTTTTATTATGAGCATGGCTATCATGGATAGCCATAGAGGCAAACAGATTTGGCACTTCTTTGTGAGACAGCTCGCTCTAGTAGTTGACAAAAGTTTCATTTGTGAGGAGTAGGTAGGATTAGATGACAACTTCAGGTAGGGTTAGAAGATTAGATTCTGTATTACCATGGGATTAAAGTTGATATGTGATCATTAGAATTGTTACTGTTAACACAGGTCCAAGGATGTATCACACTACTTGTACATCTCTTGGCTTCTAACCAACCACAAGTAAGCCTAGGCCATAGAAGGGAAGTGTGAGTAATATTAAGAAGTCTCTAAGTTACAAATCACTGATGTCCTGTTTCCCCTGTAAACATTTTGTCTGTGTGTTCCTCAAATGTGTGAAAGTATCCAATCATGAACTCATTGGCTGAGCCATCCTACTAGCATGTACTTTGTCAGTCAGGTTCCTAGAAGAAAAATTTCTTCACATATAATCTGGGGAACTCGTGAGATATTTAATAGGGAACTATTTTAGAAGGATTGGGCATGATACAAGAGATGAAGGAATGTCTAATAACTACAGTTCTGGTAACAACTGGAAAGCATTATCTTTTCTTCACCAACAGAGGCAAGGGCAGATAAAGAGCAGTTTGAGGAACATGGAGTTTGGGATTATTATCTTGAAAGGTGTAGCAAATGTTCCAATTTCTTTTCTGTTACAGTGAAAAAATATCCTAACCAAAATACTACATAAGCAAGAAGGCATTTGTTCAGCTTACAATTCCAGGTTAACCTTCCATCCTTGAGGGGAGTCAAGACAGATACGTAAGATTATTACATCCATAGTCAAAAGTAGAAGCAAATAAATGCACCTGTGCTGCCTCTATTTTTCTAGTTCTCTTTATCCTATCTTATATAGTCCAGGACTCCTGTGCATGAAATAGTGCTGCCCTCAGTGGGCTGGGTCTTCTTACACAAATTAACATTTAAGACAATCTCCCACAGACATACCAACAGACCAACTTGACCCAGATAATTCTTCAACTGAGATTATCTTCTCATATGATTCAATATTGTGGCAAGTTGATATATGAAACCAACCAGGGTAGTAACCAAACAGAGGTAGGGGTGTGTGAGTACCTTGGACTCTTTCTCCAGTTATCAGAATGTTAATAAAGTGAAGGAAAATTATCCTCCAGTACACCTGATTCTGACAGAAAAGACATTTCAACTAGGGCACTCAGTCAAAAATTAGCATTCAGACTTCATTCAAAGAACTCTGCAAAGCCATTTAAAAATTTTAAGTTAAGAGATAATATGGGAGCTAATGGGATGGCTCTGTAGGTAAAGACACTTGTTGCAAAGCCTGATGACCAAAATTCCATCCTCACGTCCCACATGTTGAAAGACAGCATCAACTCCCATAAGTTGCCCTCTAACATCCACTGTGCACCCACACACAGACATACACGACAGAAATTAAGCAATGAATATTAAGCATATTTATTATTATTATTGTCATCATCATTGTGTGTGTGTGTGTGTGTGTGTGTGTGTGTGTGTGTGTTGACAGGTGACCATAAAGACTGGAGGTGGGGCATTTCCTGAAATTGGAGCTACAGATAATTGATAGCCATCTAACATGGGTGCAAGTAATGAAATTCTAGTCCTCTAAAAGAATAGCATGTGCTCTTAAACATTCAATCATCTCTCTAGCCCCTAAATATTTTTTAAAGAAAGAAAGAATATAGGATGAAAATGATAATTTAAATATATCTTTCTGGATGTTCTGTAGAAAATGGATTAGAAAGGGTCAAGAGAATATAAAAGAATGAATTTAGGAGTTATAGCCAGTGGTATGGCCAAGAGATGTTGCCAAATTGAATTAAGAAGGTTGCAGCTCTGAGAGATATAAAGGGTGTGACTCAGGGCATATTGTGGAGGTAGATTCAAGAAAATTTAGTAGCATGTATAATATTGAAAGAGGTGGAAAATAAGATGTTATATATGAGTCTTAGGTTTATAAACTTGCTAACAAACTACATTGTGTTATAATTTACTGAGATCTGTTCCGTATAAGATGAGAATTAAATTTGAGAAAAATCCCTGAAGAGAGAAGGGGAAAAAATGAAGTCTGTAAAAAGTCACATAGCTGCATGATTTTCTAGGAACAAAGCACATTTATGATAGTCTATTTCAGCATTTTAAACTCTAACCACAAATAGAAAAGTCAGCTTTATGGCTGGCTTCTGTCACCAGCAAATGGGAGCTTTCAGCAATGTCTGCTCACCTCTTTCAGATAGATGGTATTTGTAACCAAAGGCAATAAAGTATTTGTGACAACTGAATTGAATATTGATTTTCTACTATTCTTAACTCTGGTAACTTTTTAAGATATATTCATAAGAAGCTGGGTTCCAGGCTTAATCAATTGAAAATAACAACTGAATCAATTAATTATTAACTAACCACCTTTCAATATTTCTTGCTTCAGCCTATGTTTGAAATTAGTTTATGTATCCTACATCAGTCAAAATTTTATTAACTGTTTCTGACATCATATACTTTCAGAAACTCTGAGAAATAGAAATGAACGACTCTTCCAAATATATCTGAATATTTTAGCTTAGTTTTCCTAATAGGTGGCTAATCATACATGTATGGGAGAATATTTAAATTTTCCTTCTTCCATGCTAATCACAATGTAACATCACACAATCATGATACACACATAGTAGTCCACTGCTGTTTCTATACTGGTTCCTTCTACAGTCCTCAGTAGGCAATTTTGCAAACGCTACTCCAGGACCAATAAGCATGTTACCAAAAGAAACATATCTTCCTTCAAATTGCTGAAGCTGTTCTTCAATGTCATCGACAAATAATGAGTTGTGATTGCCATTAAGGGGATACTTGTGGACCCTGGCCAGGGAAGCAGGTAGGCTAACTGCAGATTCTCACCTTTCCCTCTTTCTTCTCCAAATCCAATCCCCAGTTTCACCCCCAGCTCATAGCAGACCACCTGATGCAGCCTCCTCTTCTTTTCTGCCCCCATTTCCAACTGACCACTGAAACCTTCCCCTCTAAACTTTGCTCCACCAACTCAGCCCATTATCCCAGCCTCTAACGCAATCATACACTCTCTGTGAACCTACTGGCCATCCTAGCCAGCAAAGCAGAGGAAAAATGCAGGTCACTTCTCCCTCCTCTCCTCCAAATCCATCCCCCCAATCTCATCCCCAACTCTGTAACAGACCATCTCCTATGACCTTCATCCCTCTCTTCTCCCATCTCCAGTGGATCACACATATCTTCTCTTCCAACCTTCCTTCCATGCATCCCGTTATTCCAGCCCTCATCTCTAGCAGGAATTCCCTGGGAATCTGCAAGCCAAGCCTGTCAGAGAAGTAAATAGGCCAGTGAAGCCGGTAGGTAAGCTTCGGATATTCAATACTCCTCTCCTCCAAATCCAATCCCCTGTCTTACCCCTTGCTCTAGATCAGATTACCTATTGTGGCTTCATTTCACTTTCACTTTCTCCACCCATTCCCACAGGACTAAGTATATCCTTGTGGAACACCATCCTTTCCTTCCTCCCTCTTCTTGTGGACCTGATCAGTCCCCCCTCTCCAAGCCCATCCCCATTCATGTCAGCTCCCAATAATTAGAAACACACTTTACCAGGAACTGGCAGTGGTCATACTTGCTAAAACTTCTGAAGAATTCCCTACCAGACAAAACACAACCACTAAACCCTCCTAAGAACCAGAAAGGGTAACATAAACCAAGGAACAAAACACCCACTCAACAAAGACAAGACCAGAAATGAACACCTAGAATTACAGTCTTCCCAAACACTGACACCTAGACACCAGGAAAAAAACCACAATCAATAACAGCCAGGACAATATTTCCCCACTAGATCCCAGCAACTTTATCACAGTAAGCCCTGAGATTCACGATATAGATGAAGGTTAAGATAAGGACCTTAGCCTTTATGAATAGAGGTCCTCCGAGGAAATGGATAAATCTCTTTTAAAAAATCTGTGAAAATATGAATAAACAGTGGGAGGAAATTAATTTTTAAAAATAATCCAAGACCTGAAAGTGGAAATAGAATCAATATCAAAAACCCAAACTGAGGGAAATCTGGGAATAGAAATTTAGGAACTCAAACAGGAACCTCAGAGGTGAGCCTCACCAACAGAATACAAGAGAGAATCTCAGTCATTAAAGACACAATAGAAAAAAAAACGAATACCTCAGTCAAAGGAACTATTAAATCTAAAAATTTCTGGGTGCAAAACATCCAGGAAATCTTGGACATTATCAAAAGATGAAACCTAAGAATAATAGAATCAGAGGAAGAAGAAACCCAGGTCAAAAGGCACTTAAAATATCTCCAACAAATTCATAAAAGAAAATTTCCCCAACCTAAAGAAGTAGATGACTATAAAGATACAAGGAGCATACAGAACACCAAATAAACTGGACTAGAAAAGAAATTTCCCTTAGCACATAATAAACAAAACACTAAATGTACAGCCAACAAAAACTTACATCAAAGTAGCGGGATACAAAATTAAGTAATAAAAATAGTAGCCTATGTACAAATGAAAATGAACTGAGAAAGAAATCAGGGAAAGAATATCTTTCACAATAGCTTCAAATAGTATAAAGTACCTTGTTGTAACTCTAACCAAACAAATGAAAAAGTTGTATGATTTAAAAAAATTAGACACTGAAGAAGAAATCAGAAGATGAAAAGACCTTCTATGGTTAAGGATCAGTGGGATTAATACAGCCATTAATAAAATTGATCTACCTCAAGACGTAGCTATACCACTCTTGGATATATACCCAAAGGATGCTTTATTCTACCATTGAGCCACTTGCTCAGCCATGTTCATTGTTGCTCTATTCATGATAACGAGAAACAAGAAACAACCCAGAGGTTTTACAATAGATGAATGAATAAAGAAAATGTAGTGCATTTACACAACGGAATATTACTCATATAAGTGAAATCATGAAATTCTCAGATAAATGGATGGAACTTAAAAAAATCATCCTGAATGAGGTAACTGACACAAAAGGACAAATATTGTATTTATTCACTTTTACAATGATGTTAGCTGTTGAGTCAATGACAACCAAGCTATAATCAATAGAACCTCAGAGGTTAGTGTCAGGGACTGGGATGATGGGGTAGATAACCTTCCTAGGAAAGGGAAATAGAATAGCTAGCTATGGGTGGTAGGGGAGGGACTGGAACATATGAATCTAGGGGGCAGGAAGGAAAGAGGATGAGAAGAAAGAAAGCACAGGGATAGACACTAAAATTAATGGTCTTTTGAGGGGTAGTATAGAAGCCTAATGCAGTAGAAGCTTCATAAAAGATATACATATATGAAGGCATTCTAAAGGAAATTGCCAAATAAAGTTATTTCCTTGAAGTCATCCACCACCTCTGACTATTACTGTCTTCCTGTCCCTTCTTCCCCTAGAGGAGAGCCTTGAGGAGAGGGATGTGATCTAGACATTACAGTTGGGGCTGAGCACTCAGAATTCTCTTACTCACTGTACTTTGCCCAGTTGTGGGTCTCCAACTTCTCTTTAAATATAGACTCAGTACCACCAGCAAGCCAGAGACCTTTCAAGGTCTTCAGTATCAGAGTGGGATTGCTGAGGCTTCCAACCTCTTAGGCTGAGCAACCACTGGATTCTCTGCTTCTCCAGCATGCAGATGTAGTTAGACTATGTGGCTTCCTATAGTATAGATGTGTGTGTGTGTGTGTTTATATTATATAAATAATATAAATACATTGTTTATATTATCTTCTTGTACAGAACTCTGATTAGTACAATTCCATAAAAGAATTTCAGTGAAGACTACCAACTAAAAGTTCATGACAAAAATATCTAGAAAATACATTTTTAAAGCTCTGCTTTCTTGGAGTTAACATACTTTAGAAAAGCTTAACCTATAACTAAATTTTCAATATTCAGTATGAGGCCAGCCTGGTCTACAGAGCAAGTTCCAGGACAGGCAAGGCTACACAGAGAAACTTTGTGTCCAACTCCCTGTCGCCCCCCCCAAAAAAAATCAGTATTGAATAATCATTGATATTTTCACTATAAGCCCCACCTGTGATCAAAGTAGCTTAGGATTTGTCCTTTAAAATTGATGGGCATTATATTATCATGTGGTCTGAAACAATGGCAATCACTGACTACAACAGGAGAGGGGTATGACTCTAAAAGTCTGACATAGTAAAGACATCCCTGAAGAACATATATTGGCTTGTAGGCCAAATCATAGTATCTCTCAGAGTCTGAATGTGAGGCACAGGCAGGAATTCAGATGAGAAACTGGCTCCAACACTGGGAATTAGCAGTTCTGGTAACAAAAGTTACTCACAGACTACTAGGAGGGGAAATGGTAAGTTAAAGGAAGGACCACCAAACAGAGCTAAAGTTGGGGTCTGACAATCATTCTTGAAGATACAAAAACAATCTCCTTATTCATGAATTCCATCTCTAAGAGGATAATTGCTATTCTAACTAATGAGATTGGTTGCTATTCCTTATTTTTTACTGTGTCTTTCTATGGAGTATTTTCCAAGTTTATTTTAATTTGATACCTACCACAGTTCTTGTTTGGAGAATTTTTAAAAGTTATATACATATATATATATATATATATATATATATATATATATATATATATATATATATATACACACACACACACACATTCAAAGTAAGTGGTCATTCTGTATTTGAGATAGAAGGTCCTGAATTCAAATTATAACTCTTCTACTTATGAGTATGATTTTTTTCACACAATTATTTACTATCTGTCTTCAGATTTCTGATTGATGAAGAAGAGATGAGTCCATTGTTTTAAAGTCTAAGTAACATATTTTTGTACAGTATTTAACAAAGAGTCACTTCCCTCTATAAAATATTGATTTTAAAAGATGAGTAAAATGCATCCATTTTACATGTGTTCATTTAGTATAAGAGTGGTCTTTCTCTGGTGAAAAGTGAAATCTCTTCTATTTTCTATGAACAAATCTTTGTAAGTGTCACAACACAAAGAATACTGTAGAAGTGACATGGCTTAACATCTAAAGGCTAGATCACAAAAGATGATAGTACTTCTCTCTTACTCTTAACTCTCCTGCAACATTCATCTTTTGAAACAAGCCACAATCTTGTTGGTCTGTCAGGACTCAGAGCAGCCCAGAATACATGTAATTCCAAACTTCATCCTTAAAATCTCATCTATAAAATCTTGATAGGTTACTATCAAGAAGTTAGGTCTTTGAAACATACATGCCTCAGCTATAAAGTCAGAAACTTTTTTTTTAAAGGAAAAATTTCACTGTGTAGTCCCAGCTGGTCTGGAACTTAAAATGTAAAGCAGATTATCCTCAAACTCACAGGAACCCACCTACCTCTGCCTCACAGAGTCTTGGGATTAAAGATGTGAGCCACCACACCTACCTGGCTAAAGTCAGAATCTTAGTGAATTAGATGATCACCCTTAAAATAAAATGCTCTGACTGAGACCTTTCCCTTTCCACCATGTGAGGAACCAGTAGTAGGTGGCAACTACAAGTCACCAAACATGTTCTTATTTCTCACAAGACAGTAAATCTCCTGGTTCTTAACTTTGGACTTCCCATCATCCATACCTGAGAACAATACACTTTTGCAATTTATAAAATTTCTAGTCTAAAGCATTGTAATATCAAGCACATCAGATCGAGATAATTGCTCCAGATAAACTCTCAAGACTTCTCAGCTTTTAAGTCTTCTTGAGATCCCAGATGCCACAAAGCAAAAGTAAGCTATCTCTACTGAACCCTTTCAAAATTCCTGACCAACAGAATACACAAACATGATATAGTGTTGCTTTACACCACAAAGTACCGGGGTTATACATTACATAGTGTAGTAAATCACTTAGTAATCAGCAGAATTCGTTGCTGAAACAGACTCTTGTAGAGAGTGCCAAATTACCACACAACCTCAGCATTCGCGGGGAATTGGTGCCAGGATCCTTGTGGATGCCAAACTCCACAGGTGCTCAAGTCCTTTTCATTAAATGGTCTAGTACTACTCATATACTTTAAATAATCTTCAGATTGCTTACAAGAAAAAGAAAAATGCTACAGGAACAGCTGTTACAGTATGTTGTTCAGGAAATGGTGACATAGGAAAAAATCATCATGATAAGTTAGAAATGCATGTATTTCTATATTTTTGGTAAGAATTTAAAATCTAAGAAACTGGAACTCATATAGAGTTGACTATACTTGATGGGTGGCATTTATATGATATTGTCATCAGTGTCATCACTAACACCACTGCGCTCATCATCGCTGCTATTTCATACATGTCCTACGCAGTTTATCTACGAAGAGTCAAATTAAGAAGTGCATGACTGGATTTATTTAAAGTTTCTTTAAACTTAACTTTCTTACAGTAGATATTCCATTAAATGAAGAATGTCTATAGCGTTTACAACGTGTTCTTCCCACTGAAGACCTGAGTCAGGAGAAACTTCCAGAAGTGTTTGACAAGCTGTTTGTGTTTGAAGGCTTTATTTTAATTATGCTGAACAATCAAGAGAATTGAAATAGAGTGTTGTAAAGACAAGCCTTTTTTGCAAGTTCCCAAACACAATGCAGGTTTAATGTGTCCAACTTTTTATACCAGCCATAGGAAGAAAACAAAATGACCTAAACAAGTGCTTTCAGTAGCAAATGGATGCTTTCTGATGGTAATTGGCAGCCATACAATTGCTCTTGTTTATTTGTAGTGAATTTATAGAATTGCTTTTAAAAGTGAGCTTTTCATTCTTTAGCTGAAAGTGTATGCTGAGCATTGTTTTATGGGTACAAAGGAATGCCAGATGCTGGTGGTGTGGTGGGATGCTGGCTGGGTCTCAGCAGTGAGTTCTGTGGTTACATTTTATTCTCCCACCTTCCAGCCTCACTTGCCTGTCATTTCCATCTTTTTAACAAAACTGATGAGCAAATTGCCCTTTTAAACACATGGGATAAGTTCATGTCTCTGAATGAAAGAAACCACTATCAGGAGAAGCAAGATAAAAATGAAAATTAGAAATAGAAACTATAGATGCTTCTTTATACAGTGAACAAAAGTTCAAAAGACAGGTGGGGTCTCAACACTAAGAGAGCAAAGTAGACATGAGCCTTCATCCCTAGCCAAAAGGCTATATCTCCAATTGAAAAATTAGTTTTTCCAACTGACTCTCACTTGTTACACAAGCTACACTTAAGGGCAGGCTCCATACCTTGCAGTGTAGATTGCCAACACAAAGCAAACTCATTGGTATTTTTGTAGATATTTTTTTGGTCTGATATTGTTTTGTTTAGGCATGCTTTATCTTACTGGTCTTTTGTTGTATATTATGACTTCAGATATTGTATTTTTCTGGTGTGTGTATGTGTATGCACTTCTTGTGCTTTTTCAAAGCTTTTTGTTTCTTTGTTTGTGATTCTAGTTTATTTGGGGGTTTAGTTACCTGTTTGGTTTTTAAAAAGAGAGAAAGAGAAGATGTGGATATAGGTGAGTGGAGAGGTGGTGAAGATCTGAGAGGAGATAAAGGACACAAAATTATTAGGATCAGAATATATTGTATGAACTTTCAATTAAAAAAATAGTAACAATAAAATGAAAGAAACAAAAAGAAAAACAAATTTAAAATTGAAGTCTACTGTGTGTACTCTGAGCATTAAATTAACCACCTGTTGGTTGAGTCTGCTCTTTCAAACCACTACATTCTGGTTTCTTTTTGAGAGGAACATGGATAATTCAAATATTGCTGCTAATAAGGGCAGATACTGGGTTGAGGTGCCCTGTAAAGTTTAGATAAGAAAATTTCTGCAAAAAATATGTGGCAAGTGACCCTCCCAGGAGCATCATGGTAAAGTTGCCTCTATTTTTCACTTTCTAATCAAAGAGAAATAATTTTGACCCTGATCTCTCTTCTTTCCTCCTCCTCCTTTTCTCCTCCTCCTCCTCCTCCTCCTTCTCTCCTCCTCCTCCTCCCCCTCCTTCCCCTGCTCTTCCCTTCACTCCCTATCTTTCTCTCCCTTCCAACAAATCTAAATATAGTCTCCCCACTTTTCTCCCAGAATGAGTTCCCTGGCTATCTTTCCTGAGGTGTTCATCAAACTCCTTTGAGAGAAGAGAAGTATCCACCCTCCCTCATATCTTTCTTCTTACCAATTTCACACAAAGAACAAGGAACAGGTGAATCAACTTGTTTCTATCAGTACCCCTACTCCAGAGAAGCAAGTTCAGCTGTATCTAAGACAGGCAAGTAAAGGCAGGGAAATGCTCTTTCCCTATATTGACTTCCCGGTATGGAGATCATGGCACCTTGCTGAAAGGCTCTGAGACCTGGATGCAGAGACAAACAGGTCTTCTGTCCTTCGTGGGCAGCTGTAAGTGGCAGCTGTACATGCATTAGTCCCTTTTCAAATGATCTGAGGCTATAAAGACAACTGCATCCAGATGATCACTTACAACCTGTCTTCAGAACAAGTTACTTTTGGTCTGCAGTTACTCTAACTGCACTTCCTTTCATAAGATAATAGAAATACCAAAAAATAAAAAATATAGGATGAGAAAGATCCAAAATAAAGAATGGAAGAGAAATGAGAATGGGTTAGACAAATTAGTACAGAGAAGCCATGTACACTAGTGCATACCTGTAATCTCAGAACACAGGAAGTGAAGCACTAGTATTTGGAATTCAAGGCTAGCCTTGGCTAAGTAGCTAAGTAGCTAAGTCTAAGGTCAGCTTAGATCATATGAGACCATAGAAACAAAATGACAATATACACTAGCCAATATAATTAATACTACTTTTATTTTGATACAAATGAACTTTCAAGCAAAACAACTAAATTAAATAAAATTTTGGACATTCAAATTCACTTAAAAATAAATTTAAACATTTTCACACACCCAGAAGCTACTTTACTAGGAACCTTACAACGCATTCCTCCAAATTCCTATGTTAGGTTCCCAACATAGCTCAAGTAGACACTGAGAGAAATGCATGGCCATACGAAGCTGTTTATTTCAGCGGAACACATTCTGACATGCCAGTTTCAACCAATTAAAAAAAATATGGTGACTCCAAAATGTAGCCATGTGGGCTTTTTAAACAAAACAGGTGGCAGCTAGGGGATCTTTTTAATTCGTCAGGATCTGAACACTAGATTGGCTTGCTACATACCATCCGGAAGCGAGGATCTATTGGAGAAAGGGATAGCCCAGGTCAGGATTGCCCACCACAAGGGGGCGCTGGTCTCCATACCTCTTTACTTGGTTTCTCACTTCACAGAAGAGTATGTGCCCATTAATTTTGAACCATTTATTTCAGACTAGCAATGAGCTGACAAACTGTAAATCCTGGAAAGGTTGACATGGAAAGAGCCTCATTCAATATTTGTTTTTATTATTGTCTCCATACCGTCTTACTAAATAGATTACTTATGAATATGGTAATGAATAATTTGGACTCATCGTTTGCTTTGTTAAACAAAGCGTCAGAATCCACCTCAGGGGGAATCGCTGATTTGAGTCTAAGCTTAAAAATGTATCTGCCAGTGAATGAGAGACTTCAAACTTACCTCCAAGCCCCTGAACTGAAATCTCATCAACAATTTTGTCGTTTCCTTGAGACACAGACAGGCCACCTTCTGAGAAAACAATCGTAAACGCTTGAGCAAATAATTGCTGCCGGATAATGCTGCATCATGCTCCCTGATCTCAGGGATTATGCCTTGGAGATAACATCTGAACTGATGCATGAGCCCAAATCTGTAAATGCTAGCATGAGACAGAATATGTGCCATCTACTTCCTAGGAAAAATAAATGAAGTAAAAGTAATGATAAAAAATAGTCCAAGTGCAGCTCCCAGCTTCCTCACCAGGAACCATTTGGGATGACCACTGTAAGGACTCAGAGACATAGCTACCTGGAACAAACCCACAGGAAACCTACACTCAATATAGTTTAAAACCAGAGGCCACTGGTCATTTTTCCCTACTTGTTCTAGTTTCCCTTTGTTGCTATAATAGAACAAACTGACCAGAAGCAATTTTGGGAAAAAAATGGTTTATTTGGTTTTACACTGTCATGTCATATATGATTACTGAAAGAAGGCAAGGCAAGAAATTAAACAGAAACTCAAAGAAAAAAACATGAAAGAATCCCACTTCTTGGCATTACTGTACGACCCAGGCCCATCTGCCTAGGTACACATTGGACTGACACCAATCATCAATCTAGAGGCTTCCTCATAGACATAGCCAGTGGCCAATCAGATCCCTCAAATGACTCTAGGCAAGTTGACAACTGAACTAAGTAGGACACTTCATTTCCCTCCTACTCCCTCTTTTCCAAAGAAAAGGAATACAGTTATTTTTATCAATTTGGGGACCACCATGAAGAAGAGTACTACAAATTCTATTTAAATCTAGCATTCATTAATACCTCTCTTCTTCGTAGGCCAACTGTATAGACTAAGTGTGTTTACTAATACATCTTAGTCTGCTTGAACTGCTACATATAATGCAACTCCATAACCCAGGGTTCTAATCAACAACATAAATTTATTTCTCGAAATTCTGTGAGCTCAAAAGCCCAAGGTCAAAGCACCAGTGTCTTAATGTCTTGTGAGAGTTCCATGCCTCAGAGACAGCATGACGTCTTCAAGCTGTGAGAAGGCCCGTACAACTTCTGGAGCTCTCTTCTTAAATAGCATTAATCTCATTCATGAGGGCTCTGTCCTTTAGTCTAACCACCACCAAACCCCTTGCTAATTATCCCATAATTATCCCAGGAACAGGGTTTCAACATAGGGATTTTAAAGGGACACAAACATAAGTCAACAGAATGTCATCAATTACAAACCTAACTTCCAGGGAAGATGATGGGGCATCTACCTCTTTGGACTCTTTTTTATAGAATTCATGTTTTTTTGTACTCTATTAAAAAAATACCAGTGCATGTCCAACGTGACCCATCTATACAAGAGTTAAAAGGTAGCACAGTGAGTTCCTGTAGTGATCGACTCCAGTCTGTCCAAACCTGAGCTCAGCTGTGGTGCATACACACATGTAAAAGAAAAAAAAATGTACAATTTGGTTTACTTTTTTTGTAATTTCTAATTTTTTTCTCTATAATTATCTGATTTTATATAATAAATTACAAATGAGACCTATGTAAAATTGACTACAGTTCTTGGCAATAAGAAGCATAACATCTAAACTTGCAAAAGGCACATAAAACAACAAAATTAAAAATGTTCCAAGTTTTATTAAACAATCCACAGAGACATTATAAAAAGTTATTTATTGAATGTCTTACCATAAATTAAAAATGGCATACTCCTTCATTCTGAATTCATTTCCTTTGGGACTGAATTTTTACTTCCTCTCCTCGAATGAAGAGGAAGTCTTCTTTCCTTAAATTCATACTTACCTACAAATCTGCTTTGGCCTATAGAATATACCAGGAAAAAAAAAAAGTGGGTCAACTTAAACTTAGGTCCCAAAAATTCTTGTCTATTGTCTGTTTTCTTCAGAATCCTACCCAGACAGAATAGAACAAAGTCCTGGCTTGTTCACTGAAGAATGAGTCACTACTTGGTACAGAAATGTACCATAGCAGATGAGATCATCCTAGAAGGGTCAATGAGAAGTCAACCTAGCAGATGACCACCTATACATGAGTTAGCCCAGATAAACTAGAAGAGTCTCCCAGCTGAGCCAGTCCACCTGGTTGAACTGCAAGATCATGAAATAACTTTACTGTGGTAGATGGCAATAAAGTCTGAGTGGCTTTGTATGAGGCAAAAGCTAGTAGATTCATGGACAATATCTTCAAAATGTTGACCTGGATCTGAACCTCGTGAGCTAAGGAAATGTGTGTTTGTTATTACAGCCTCTTTTTACAAGTAGGAAGTGTCAGGGAAAGAAATGGTACAGGGCAAGGTCTTTAAATCTTTTGTTTTTAAGTTATGTAATTGTCTAGTGGAAATCCCCAAATTATGTGTATGTGTGTGTGTATGTGAAAAGGATATGTCAAAAGAATAGGAAAAGGAATATGATGAGGTTCTGATTTTCAAGATGTACAATCTGCTGGCACCAGTGAGAAGTGACTGCTTATCTCCCGAGAACACATGAAGTCTGTCTCCATTGCCTCTCCTTACTGCCTGTGTTAGTCTAACAACTAACACCACAGTCAGAAACAGAAGCTGCCATTCCCCAACAGTGATGGTCAAATGTCTTCAGCTTCTAATTGGCCACTTGCTCGTCAGAGCTGCTCTCACAGGAAACTGATGGCTGAGCCCAGGACGGCTGCCTCTTTTCACATTGTGCGACTTGACACTCACCAGCATGAAAGTCACCCTCATAGACGCTGAGCAAATGCTCTCAACCTGAAAGAGATGTGGATGTTTTCATTGGCCTCTGCAATTGGCCTGTCAAACTGGAGAGAGTGCAGGGGAGACAAAGAGAAAGAGCCTTTCCACCAGAGCACAATCCACCATACACTCTTGTCAGAACAATTGTAACCACTCTGTTTATTTACTAACAGAGATGTCATGGTCCTTTTGTGCCTACCGTTTTACATGCTGATAATATATAAAAAAGAGAACTGGGATTTTTTTTTCCTTTTCTTTGCCTAATAGACTGTCATCTTAGAACTCAGGACTCAGGAAGATGAAGGTGTTGCCACGATGGCCTGATGACATTCTGTTCTTTGGAAATAATCACACCAAAGAGATGTGCTGGGCATGCCTAGCTGTCACAGGTGCCTAGTTTCAAAACAGTGGTAGCAAACTTTTTGAGAAAAAAAAAAACTGTTGGCAGCTGAAAGGATTTAGCTTTCACCGTACATAATAATATTGTCTCTTAGCATCCTTCAACACTGAGCCCAAAAGTGATTTAAAACACACTCTGCTAGGTATGTGCTTATTACACACCTGGAGGTGTGTGCTTATTACAGTTCTCAAATCAAGAAATCAAAAGTAGGATAGCTGAATTTAAATACTACCACAGCCATGGCATCAGATCTTTTGGGCTCAAAGTGCTTACACGTGCAGAGATGGCTCCTATATTTGTTTAGGGTGTAACTGCACCTCCACATTAAAAAAACAAAACAAAACAACAAAAAAAAAAAAACACTGGGTTTGGAGGAAAGTGATGATATAATGCAAAATCCCAGGCCCTTAGCACATCAACATTTCTACATTTCTGGTTTTACTAGTGTTTTACAAAAAGTCTCCTAAAGATTCTTCCCTCATAAGCCAGATACAGATCACTGTATCTGTAACTGGGACAAAGATTCTTCAGGCATAAACATATTACAGCTAATCACTTCTTTCTCTCTTTTGACTTTTTAAAAATAAAGCACTCATGTTTATGAGAGTTAGGCTAATATAGAAAAGACAACATCTTGCTTTCTATGATAAGTGTACTAGATACTTCCCAGGCAGATGAACATATAGAAAAGCTTATTTTATTCCCCCTCCCAATAATGGAACTCCTAGACACTTAGCAGCTGAAATGAACTGGCAGTTGGTAGTGGGAAAATAAACTGTGATTTCACTGTCCCTCGTGAGAAGATAATTGCTCCAGGAGTACTTTGGTGTCTTTTCAAAATTGATGGGGACGTGTGCTTGACAGGTTTAGCCATAAAGGGCCCTAAGGATGTGATGGACAAAGAAGCAGCAAGACAAAGGGAGACTGCCTCCAGAGAATACAGTAGTCCTCAGTGTGCAGGGCTTAATGATGCTCAAGGAAACACTGCCATGGATGGAAGCTGAGGAAAAAGGAGAAACTGAATCCATGAGCGTGTCAAGTATGGCCCATCTTCCCCCACCTCAACACTTACTAAGCTTTCCCAAGTAAGTTTATTGAGCAGTTAACACTTCTCTTTCTTTGAAACTGAATAAAATCATCTTTGCTATTTGGGGGCTGGAGAGAGAGCTTAATCTGTAAAATGCCTACTGTGCAACCATAGGAATCTTAGCTTGACCCCTCAACATCCACCTAAAGGAGCTAGGTGTGGTGGTACATGCTTGTAATCCTGGTGCTAGGGATGAAAAGACAAACAGACACTTATAGGATTTTTGGCCAGCCAGCGTGGCTTAGTGGCAAGTTCCTAGCCAGTTAGAGGCCCCACAACAACACAACACAACACAACAAAACCATAGCATAGGACACACCTGATGAATAGTACTCAATGTTGACCTCTCTTCTCCAGGGATGTGTATGTACATTCATATACAAGTGCCACACCCAAACATGTGCATGCACACAAATACAGACACACACAAAGAATCCTTCGCTATTTTTATAAATCTCTAACATAAATTTTGAAAGTGGTTGCACAGCTTTAAACCAAGCCCCTACATTCCCTTCCTCCTGGTTATCTCCTTTATCAGTAGCATACTGGCCACTACCTTCATCTAGTCCTAGCTTGAATACTATTCCTCTCACCCACACTGAAAAAAATCTAAGGCCTATTACTGTCTATAATCAAGTAGAAAAACCTCTATATACTGTACTATTTTTACTCACAATCTGTAAAACACTAAAAATATTAGAGTCCCCTGCTTTTAGCTAATCCAATCCGAAAATCATCATCTTCTGTTTCCCTCTTTAATTTAGCACAAGGCTTCCCTTGTTCTGATTTGATCTCCTGACAGTTGCTAATCTTCTAACAGAGGAGAATAAATTAATTCAGTCAATGGCCTTCTGGTGATCTGGGGCCTCTTAGATGCTAAGCTTTGTTGGTTACCAGCTCCATTCTCAGCCTGAGCCCTTTTTCCCCTTTGCACAAACCATGGATGCCATCTCTCCATCAGTATCAGCTCCTGACAAACACCCTCTCTCCTCCCTCACTATGATCAAATTAAAGTGTGTATCAAAATAAATCCTAAATATTGTAAAACCTAATAGAAAATTTAATCCATCTCTATTTTTATGAGCTATACTAAACTGCAAATTTTGTTTTTAACTGATGGATGCCATCCTGTGGGGAATGTTGGTAATACTGAGCCATTGCTGACTCTTTGGTCTGCTCTGATGCAATTAGTAGTAAGTAAATGTGCATTTTTCAGTCCACTAGCTGTGGGATGGAACTGCAATAAAGCCAAGGTGAATCCTAGCAAAATCCCACTCCCATTAGGAACAACAGCTGCATTAGTTACCAAAAGAGTGCTAGCAAACTAAGGAAGGAAGGTGGCTTTTGTTCCGCAGCTGATTATGTAGTCTGTTATACCGATAACACCTCGCATCTACAGCATTCTTCTAAAAAGTCTGCATGGTTGTTTTGTTCCTTCAAAACACAGGAAGGAAAAAAAAATGTGTGGTGTTATAGCTCAGTGAGGTAAGAACTCAATTCTGCTTTATAACTGAGCTTACTGCCCACTTCACCAAATGAATCCACCTGATTAGCTGTCGAGTACAAACCGCTGAGATCCCACCACAGAGCGGTCACCTTTACACTCAACAGCACAGGGAAATTACAATTTCAAGGGGAAAAAAAGACGACGAAGAAGAAGACATTTAGTCACTTACTTTAAAATAGCAAATCTAGTCATTGTCATGAGTGTTGCTTAACACAATTTCATGCCCCCTCAGCCTTGCTGAGCTGATTCTCTTTGCTGTCTTTACACTGGGGAAAGTGAGTGATTAAAGCCGGCAGCCTCACCTCAGGCAGCTTCAGGAAAGCTCCCAAACTAGAGGTTTGTTATCCTTGAGATGCTACCAGGGGAAAGTGAGAAGCTGTCAGTGGCCTGTTAGAGTAGCCAGACTTGTCCACCAGTGTTTACCCCAGGAGTATGTAATCTGTAAATTATGCTTCGATCATGAGTTTTCACTCTTTTATGTAGCCTTGTATAGCACCCAAGTGATGTTATTACCATGAATGGCAAGTGTTTACTTGTACTGACGACATGTGAATTCCTCCACCATTTCCACTCTTAGATGGTAAGCCCTGCAAAGCAGGGTCAGTGATATAAATGCAATCATTCAGGAAAATGAAAACTATAGAGTGCTTCTTAGACATTTAATTATTTAAAAATAAGAGAGGACAGGAAGCCCAGAAGACACAGGTCCTGTTGCTTAGGGACTAACTATACACAGTAGATTTAAAATATTAGACTAATTTCAAAATTTATCAACTTTTCTAATAATCAAGAAAAACCAAAGCTTAGTGAAGAAGCTTGCCCAAAACAGAAAGTATTCAATCCCCTTCCATGTATAAGAGACAGAGAAAAACTGCTGAGAGGAAAACTAAACAAAACGTGTCAGGAAGCAGCACCAGCTACAGCGTGCATTGCTTTGCTATGGTCTGTAGTAAAACAGCACGTTTTTTCAGCTGGATGTAGTGAATACCAAGAGCTAAAGCATCCTTTGTTAGGGGGAGTGGGGTGGCTGTCCCGAGCTTTGTGAGATAATGAGTAGCACTGTAGGCACCTACCAAGTATATTTTGCCTCCAACTGTAACTCTTGGGAGAGCCACTGGTTGAGTCTTTACATATATTTAGGAGACAGTTCTCAACAGGAATGAAATATGCAACCCGTTTTTACCCAACATATTTTTACATCTTGGTTATACAGTATTCACACTTTCTAAGTTTTGCTTCAATGTTTTAAAATCAAAATAAGAATGTAAAGCAGAGGTCAGGATATGTAGACTTTAATACCACAGTCTCCCAGTCTGTTTAACCACTCCTGAGATCTGGGGACACATCTTTGGAGTTCAAGCCTCTGGCTCTTCAGGAAAGTGGAACTAAGCAGTCTGTTGCAGATGGCAGTCCTCAGATGGCACTGGGCAGCAGCCTCACAAATCCCACTTCTAGGACAGTCTGAGATGGGCCTCTTGCTACTTCAGATTTTTCAAAAACTCTAAATACTAAACATTAAGAAATTCCATTTCAGGGCTATAGGAAGCTGTTATGACTATGTGACTAACAGAGGAATCCTTTATTTAAATCCACTTTCAAAGTGGAGGGACTTACCACAGCCACAGGAACATCTTAGAGACATCAGGCTCACTTTTGGCGAATCTGTGAATGTGTGATGGAGGGATCCAGCTCCTGGAATCCTGATCTAAAGCTGCTGTATGGCTCATTTTCCTCATGGTCTAAGGCAGCAGTTCTCAACCTGTGGATTGCCACGCCTAAATGATCCTTTCACAGAGATCACCTAAGACCACCCTGCATATAATGTATTATGTTGTGATTCATAACAGTAGCAGAATTACAGTTATGGAATAGCAACAAAAATAATTGTATGGTTTGGGGTTACTACGACATGAGAAACTATATTAAAGGGTCATGGCAATAGGAAGGTTGAGAATCACTGGTATAAGGTGCCTCCATTTCCTCTTTCAAATCTACTCAGAGAAGGACTCTAACAGTTCTCAAATCAGTCAAGCTGGACCACATAATTCATATGCATCCCTGAGCCAGTGACTGTGGCTGCCAGGATAAAACATGTTGACTGGTTCAAGACAATCAATGCCATTTCTGGATGAAGATAGAATGAGTTGTTAAAATGACAGCAAGATGGCTCAGAGGGTAAAGGTGCCATTAAGGCTGTTGACCATAGTTCAGTCCTTGGAATCCAAAGGTGGAGGAAGAGAACTGATTCCCACAAGTTGTTCTCTGACTTCCAAACCTGAACTGTGGCATATGTGCGCAGACACACACACACACACAAATAAAAACACAATTTTTAGAACAAATGGGCAGAGTGACAATAAAATTTGGGTCATATGTGAAAGACAGAGACAAAGGAGAATTTCAAAAATGCTAATAATACTATTATGGCTACTTTCCAAATGATTGTATTATAAAATTTACAACTCAGAAGCAAAAAATAAAGTTAACAACTGTTGATACTGACAAGGTAATTGCAGGATGAATTTTTAAATTAATACTATTTAAAATGAAATAAACACCAATTAACCTATTAGTTCATAGTGTGTTCTCACAGTATACTCCTCAGTTCCTACTGTGCTATCAACTCATTAACTTCTGATTTCTGGTGTGCTACATGGCCATCATAAGCATTAACTCTTGAGTCTGCTACACTGACATGGTTTGGAGGGAAATGTTCACAGTGCAAGATGATCCTTTTCTTTTGAGACAGGATCACTGGACAACCCCACACTCACTACATAGCTGAAACTAACCTTGAATACCTGATCCTGTTGTCTCTATTTCCCCAGGGTTAGTATAATAGGAGTATACCACCACCCCTAGCTAGATGATCATCTTGTGATCCTTTATTTTAAGTGTGTTACTGCCTGTTGTTTTCTCCTTTTAAGATGATAGCAATCTAAACTTGAGACCCTTTCTACACAGAAGGCTCTGTGCTAAGGGACCTCTCAGTCCTCACCAGGACCCTCAACACCGCTCTAGCAGGGACTTTGCTTCTTTCGGTCTTTTAGTTTTATGAGTAAGCCTTGAAAGACAGCCACAGAATTCTCAGTCAAATTATGAAATGTAAATATAAATATCCCCGCCTGAAGTCTGCTCAGAAAAGTAAACTCCCTGTTAGGGAGAATTATTTAAGAGACAATTTCCATGAAGGTGAGTACACAGCACAGTAAAGAACTTTAGAGATTGGGAAAAGGCTAAAGTTAAGCTGAGCTCCCTGGAGGATTGTTGGAGCAGTTTATTTTAAATATGCTAAAATGTTAGGGCATTATCTTTCTAATAAGATGGGATCAAAGAAGAGTCAACAAACAGAACTAAGGAAATAGATGCAGTTTTCAGAGTTCAAAAGTTCAATAGCAGTGCCTGCCGGCTTCCTGCTGGCTTCTGCTAAGGTTCTCAGAGTGTTCAAGACTTTCTGGAGAGCATGGAAAGCAGCTACTAAGGATTTCATTGATACTTCTAAGTATAAAGGCTCCATTTAACTTCCACGTGGGCTGTGCTCCAATAATTCAGGTGGGGAACTATGTACTTAAGACTCAGTTTGCATTTTCTCTAGGGACAACTAGACAGCTAAGCAGCTGAAGCTAAGTTCCGTCCTACCAGTTCTATGAAATTAAACTCCTTGTTATAATGGCCCCATGACAAAGAAGATGTATTCCAAATTCCAGCCCAGAATAACAGAGATATATTTCCCATTAAAGGAGGGTATTTCCTTCTCAAGGCCCTGGGCCAAGGGTTTAAGCTATGTTATGATTTGAATATGAGACAGGCTCTTGTGTTGAAGGCCTGGTCCCTAGGTAGTGTCACTACGTAGGTTAGAGGTAGAGACTGGAGCAAGTACATCCTAGCTGGAGGAAGTAATTCTCTGGGATGTGACATTGAAGGTTGTGCTGGATCCCCCATGATGGCTATTTTTGGTCATCAATTTAACTACATCTGGAATGAATTAAAATCCAAAATTGGGGGATACATCTGGGAGGGATTTTTGCTTAAATTTGAAGTAGGATGATCCACTTCTAATCTAGATCTTTGAGGTAGAAAGTCTCACCTATGATCTAGACACTGAAGCAGGAAGGCACGCACTTTTCATCTGGATCTTGGGATTGGAAGACATACCTTTAATCTGGGTCACACCTTCTGCTGAAAGCCTATTTAGGGACATGGAAGAAGTAACTTTGCTGTTTGCCTGTTTACCCTTGACTTGGTAACAAGTCCATTCCCTCACTGGCATTAGAGCCTTCTTCTTAAGATTCCAGCATATACTGAACACCAGCTGAGACATCCAGACTCGTGGAGTAAGCAGCTACTGGATTCTTGGACTTTATGTTCGCAGTCTAGCCATTGCTGAATAAGCCGACTGCAGCCGGTAAGCTATTCTAGTCAATCCCCTTTCTGTATACAGAGAGAGATTCATTCTATAAATTCTGCTACTCTAGAGAATCCTAACACAGTCCTTCCCTTCCAGTCTCTCTCACTATGTCCTGTCTACTATGTGAAGAACCTCCTGAGTAACACAAGCTCCTGCCACCAAGATATTCTGCCCAAGAGTATGGAACCAAGCAAGCATGACCCTTCTGATGGTCCATATCGTCAACTTGACAGAAACTGGTATCACTGAAAAGACAAGCCTCAGAGCAAACCTATGAGGGATTATCTAGGGATTAAGTTAATTACAGATGGGAGGCACATCCTAAATGTGTGTGATATCATTCAATTGGGGAATTCTTGGACTGAATAATAAGGAGAACATGTGCTGAGCACAAGCATTTGTCACTCAATGTTTCTGGACTTTAGAAGTGGTATGACTATCTGCCTTCTGTTCTGGCCTTCCTACTTATGACTTTCCCACTTCGATGGACGATATCCCCTGGACCTGTAAACCAAAACAAACCCTTCCTTATGTTGCTTCTGTCAAGAATTGCATTTTAGCCACAAGGAAAATCATTACTATACCTGTGAAACGATTGAATAATTTAAATCCTTAAGTTTCTCTCTAATGTTTTGTTACAGTGGTAAGAAAGAGAACTCCACAAGGAATGTGTGAATTAAAGACTGCTAAAGATGAACATCTCTGGAATCCAGGGGCTCCTTCTCTCCTCACATCCCACCACTTACCCACAAAATCCAGGACCGTATCAAATCAGTGCATAAGAACTTTGGAGTCCTCTTGTACCCAACCTTTTAGTAATGCCTGACTCATCTTTCTTTAATTCCTTTCCTCATAAAATAAGCATGTCACCATTCTGAGACTTTTATAAAGGGTTGTATTTTAGGAAAAAAGCAGAGAGTAACTACTGAAAAGTGTATACCCACTGTATTAAGTGTCTGTAGAGTAACAAAACTTATTAAATGAATCTCTCTCTCTCTCTCTCTCCTCTCTCTGTCTCTCTCTCTGTCTCTCTCTCTTTTCCCCCTCTCTCTCTGTCTCTGTCTCTGTCTCTGTCTCTCTCTCTCTCTCTCTCTCTCTCTCTCTCTCTCACACACACACACACACACACACACACCACAAGTTTTATTGGAATGACTTACAGGCTGCATTCCAGCTTATCCAACAATGGCTGGCTATGAATAGAAAGTCCAAGAATCCAGTAGTTGCTCAGTCCATGAGGCTAGATGTCTCAACTGGTCTTCAGTTTATGCTGAAGTCCCAAAGAAGTAGGCTCTAATACCAGTGAAGGAAATGAATGAGCTAGCAAGGCAAGGGCAAGCAGGCATAGAGAGAAAACTTCCTTCTTCTGTGCCCTTGTATAGATTTCCAGCAGAAGGTATGGTACAAAGGTATGTCCTCCTCAAGATTGGAATCAAAGGCATGTGTCTTCCCCTTCAAAGGTCTGGACTTGAAGTGAATTCTTCCACTTCAAATCAACCAAAAATTCTCTCACAGATCTGCTCTCCATTTCTGGATTGTAGTTCATTCCAGATGTAGTCAAGTTGAGAGCCAAGAACAACCATCACATCTACTTTGGATTTAATTCCCATTTCCCATTTTTCTTTTGACTGATATACAGACTAGTAAAAAATGTAATTAAATAAATGATACCAACTTTTGCCAATGTCTGGGTAATAACTGGCTTTGATCAGCACCTTATAGCCTCACAGACCAGAGATGGTTAATGTGTCTTTTAAAACTGTCAAGACTCTAAGAAGTAGTTTAAGCCACAGCCAGACTGTATATTAAAAACATATCCCTAAGGCTGGGTTTCAAATGATTAAGATTTATTTGATGTTATATAATTTTAGGGTGAGATAACAGTTAAAACTGGAAATTTGCTGTAACTGAAAATGGATATCATCTATCAAGTCTGGAACTGATTATGGTAGATCAGCAGAGAGAATTCACCAAAAGGATCAGAAGAAATAGCCAATGACACAAGAAATGAAATGGGCCTCAAATAAAGAAAAGAGCCAAGGACAAAAAACAATAACGCATAAAGAGACTTGAATGACACTGACAAAGGAAAACAACTGGTAGCAAGGAATAACAAACAGCTTAAGGGAAAGAACAAGGTTCTTTTTATTCCATTTCTAAGATCAGACCAGAATTTGGCAAGCAGTGTGTGTATTTCAGAATTGTCAAGACAATGAGAAGAAAGTAACTAATCTAACTTGGATTCCTACCCCAACATTAGAGGTCGGTGTGCCTATAGAGGAACTATATAGGAAAATGAGATATGATGACATCTTCAGCCATACAGCATTGACAGTACCTTAACTGCCTCTGAACGTCAATGTTGAGCTCCCATGGGTAGCTGGAAGGACATGATAACTATTGAATTTCCTTGATCAGTTGTCTCACATAAAGCACTAATATGCTGACCTTACACTAAAGAAATTATTAGGAAGACTAGAAAGAGGGCTCTTGCATGGACAGTTCTCTGGGATATTCACATGAGAGAAAGCACAATGCAGACAGAATACATGTGACGCTCAATAAGAAATTAAAATAAAGGGATGGAGGGGTCTCTTTTGTCCTTGCTCCAAAAGTAACCCCCAGGTTGAGGGTGTGAAAGTTCAAATATAAAATATACTAGGAAATGTCTGTACTATGAAGCATCCAACTATGCTCTGAATTTGTGTAGCATATAGAAGTTTTTCTCAAGACTATTTATTATAGCCGGCTTCCCAAAAGCAAGAGAAGGAGGCAGACTAAAGAGCAGTGGAAGGTTTACCCATCTATTTTATTTCTAGAAAGAGACCACCAGAGGGCACTGTGTAGGTGGGTTTTTTTTTTTTTTTTTTTTTTTTTTTTTTTTTTTTTTTTGTCATGTTCTAATGTACTTGTGGTTGGATCTTGGGGAAAAGCCAGATATCATTTCAGTATAGCATCTTACAGGAAGCAATTAAGCATGTTAGTAAAGCTTGTTCTATTGCTGAATTTTTGTGAGTATTATCATTTCTTTACTTTTTCTGCTACCCACAATAGAGAAACCCAACAACCACAACACTCAAAGCTACTAACTGCTCAACCAGAGAAGGAAAGAGCCACTTTTGCTAGGTGAGAGAAAATGTCCTGCGGTTGTTGGGCCTTTGCACTGTGGTCTCAGACACACGTACAACAGGGACACAGGCATCGTGTACTTTATCTAAATCATGGGTAATGTTCCACAATAAGTACTTTACTTATGGCATTTCATTGATCTTGAAAATAAAATTGTGTAATAGAACAGTAGGGGTGTTGCAATTATCTGTTACCAAGAACCTTTTCATTTTTAGTCAAGCAACAATTTTAAAAGAACACAGGCATTAACAAACATGAATTCCAGAATTATATCTGTAACATTTAATTATCCAGATTATGGCTCATCAATTATGTGGGATGCAGGGCCTCTAAGAAGAGTTAGAAATCGATGTCATGCTATGACAGGCAAAGAAGGATGCAGTATCTCAACATAGGACCCACGGGCCTGACTAAATGATTGATTTGCTCTGTGACCTTGGGAAGATCCGTACTTACGGGCCTGAACTGATTCATTCTTGGATTTGTGGGGTTGAACTGAGCCTCCATTATGCTTGCAGTATGGGCAAGTGCTTGCTAGTCTAAACTTCCTATTTTAAAGAAGCACAAATTGGATTCTTGCCTTGTCATTCAACAATGTGAGTTTAAGTTATTTCACATTCTAAGCTTTAATTTTCACATCTGAAATGAGGTTAATCCCTTGGAACTCAGCCTTGTGCACATAGAGGTCCCCTAGTTCTTCCAGACCCCAATCCTCAGCCTTTCCTGCCAATCCCATTCTTTTGTGACTCCATACCAACTTCAGAACATCCCTTTGCCAGGAAACCCTCAGCCAGGACACTTGGCTAAGACCCAGGTCACTGAAACCTTTCCAGAGAAGCTGCTTCTTGGGAGTTATCAGGGAGACCCACAATTGGCTAATGATCAGGGAGTAAGGTCCTTTGGAGCGCTGAACCATAATAGGATGTCCATAGCATACCTCTTCTCTCAAGGCTCAGGAACCTGTGTGGAAGAGGAGACAGAGAGATTGTAAGAGCCAAACATGGTGGATGACTCCAAGGAAATAGTGTTCTTCAGGTAGAGCAGGACATATACACATATGAACTCACAGAGGCTGTGGCAACATGTATAAGATCTGCACGGATTCAAACCGTACAAAATCCCAGCACAGACAAAGGAAGTAGGAGCAAATTCTCACCCCCAACCAAGTTGAACATGGCTATAAGTTCTCTTGCAGATTTGGGCTCCCCCCAACTTACCATGTGCTACGTATATTTTCAGGAATTTTGTGAGCAATGACTTAGTGTTCAATCCCACCTCCTGTTTCATAGAGAAGAGAGGTAGGCTTAGACAAAGAGTTAAGGAAGATACCCAAAATTCAGGATGACTCACTTAAAGCCATGGTTAGTGTGAATGTCTGAGATTTATCTACTATTCCAAATGGTTTTGGGCTTGTAGGAATCCTCGGTCAAGGCTGCATCTTACCAACCCAAGTAATATTTTGAGCATTGGCTTCAATTTGGCATACGTAAGCAAAGATCACTGCTCAAGTCTTCATGCCATTTTCAGAACAAGGCCAAGACTTTATGAGCCTTAGAAATTAGAGTCATAAATGAAGCAAATGCCCACTGTAAAATTCTGTAAAATTAAAAGGAGAAACCAATTGTTCACAAGAAAGCATATTCTGAATATTTCACCAAAACCAAGTGATTCCAGGTTGTTTTGGTGTTGCTATCAATGAGATTTATCTAAGCTTTAAGGAAAAACATTCCCAAAAGGTCCATTGTAATGATCAGCTTCTCCATAGTCTCATTGAAGTGACTAAAAATATTTAGATAAAAACATTATGATCATAAAGACTTATAGCATGTCTAAAGTGAGAAGCTGAGAAGAATTTTCACTCTGTATTAGAGTGTAGAATGAAAATATAAACCACAACCATAACAAAAAGCAAGTAAAGAGTTGAGCAGATATGTTGTCTAGAGATAGCCATCTGGTATACTCTTACACTCTTTCCTCAAAATATGAGGGTTATCACTCATCTCCTTGCAATAAAATCTTCATTGAGAGTCTTTTGGAAAATAACAACATGGACAATGTGACAAAATAAAATACACCCAAATTTATGGGACGGGGCCACAGTTAAACTCCAAGAACCATAGGGAAATGTGATCAAGTTTTTTGAAGATATTACTACAAACAAACAAAAAATAAAAAGAAATGAGTTCAGTAATATATGAAATCAATATAAAAAACAGAATTACTGCACTTATAAAAGCATAGATCAAAACAGAGAGATTGAGTAAAGGTATTATAAAAAATGCAAAATAAGTTCAAGGGTAATGTCTTTATTTTTAAAACTCAGGTTATAAATATTGGGTATACTAGTCAAGATAGGCGACTGTTAGGAGCAAAACACCTTAAAATTTCTGCTTTAACTCAACAAAGTCTTATCGGTAGTTTCTGTTCTTATCTAATAAAACAGTTTGGGGATCAGGCAGCTGTGCTTCACAAACTTAGCTCCTTCCATTTTATGATGCTGCCAACATACACACATAAATTTTAAGGATGCCTTAAAGGAGGAAAAGAGTAAGTGACTGTTCATGAGTGGTTTTTAATGGACTGGACCTAAAAGCAGATCCAATACTTCTGCCTACATCCTATACACAGGAATCTAGTGAATCTAGAGCCATACCTGCTTCAAATTGGCTAGGAAACTCTGTGGTTAAAACTTCACAGAAGAAAAAGAAATGAAACATACCATTATCTCTGTTGCAACCCTGCTTTGTGAAGAAAAGTTATATTTTGACACCCTCCACATAGAATACATTCATAGATCTACTCAACATATACTTCAAAAGTCCAAGATTTTCTCAGCAGACTGTTGAAAGTTTAAGAATTCCTATTGACACAGAGTCATTTTTGAGTGGCTCAGTAGTTCTCATGGTCTGGTGACAAATAAATTGAGAAAAAAAACCCTAACTTCCTCCACTGAGCACACAGTGGTGAACTAGAAGCTGTGTAACTACAATGAATATTCTCACTGGGAGAAGGGGAAGGATGGAAACATGAGATAGTTGTTGCTATGCATAGCAATTCCCAATTCCCAGGAGATAGACACTGTACATTCGATCCTGCTCTTTAAGAAGGATGCTCTATTCATTATTCCTCAAATGCCTGCTCATGTCAGCTGGAATAGTTGGTTCTTCCATAGTCAGATCTTCCATAATTACTTAAAATAAAATTCTGGTCATTTTCCCTCTCGGGAGTCAGAAATTTTGGAAATTCACTTTCTGTTTATTGTAAGCTAAATATCCAATTGTCCTTTCATGGTTTAGTCAAAACATTTTGATTTTGGCTTATTGCTTTATCATGATTCTATATGATATACAGAAAATATAATTGAGCCATTTCACAGAAACATGTCCCAAATCTGCTATATTGATTTGCAATTGTTGTCAATAGGTCACTCCAAAGATAGCAACACTCAAACAGAATCAAGGTTAACTAGCACTGTTCCTTCTCTGGTATGAATGGACTGTTTGACTTACTCAGGGAACATATTTATAATAGGGAATTATATAATTTAAACTGAGCTTCTTTTGCTTAAAATACCCTCATGATATTTGGCATCAAGTCTGCTTTCCAGCTGTTGCAGAAATAGAAACAATCAGTTTTCCAAGCTTACAAGAACCATTTTTCTAGCTTAAATTTCCACCCATTTCATTAGCAAGTAGATTATATCTTTATCTATGCCAACCCCAGTTAATACAAAGTAATGTCCACTAACAATTTCATTATTTTTCTCAGGTAGGTCAGCTGCGTATTCTTCACAATGCATTGGTGAATGTTTTACCACAACCGTTGTTAGCACATAGTACAAATTTCCTATCTCATCTTCAAACTCCATTTCCATGAACTCTGTCACCCAAACTTTAAACTATTGTTGTCTATTTCAGAGTTTTACTATATCATAGTGCAAGCAAGAAAAATTAAAGTGGATTATCTGCTTTTAAAAGTACTCAGAATGTCAGAGACTTAATAGACTACTCTTCAGTGCTGACTGACAACAGTGTTTTTGCCCTGTGAGGTCATTGTTTTAGGTCAGCTTCTCTTCAGATGGGTACCCACAGTCAGTTTACCATCATTTAGCTGGAGGAGCTAAAGAGTAAAAGAGGCAGAGAAGTACATGTGGGTGGCACAAGAGTGAGTAGCCAAAAACTACACATTGTTTTCATTTTTTCACATTGCTGGGAATCAAGCTTAGAGCTTTATGCTACATCCATCCACTCTTGGTCATCTAAAATAGAAATTGGCAAATGCTTTGCTGTTTAAATTCTATCAGACAGAACTGAACTCTCTGTGCCATCAATACATAAAGACCTACCAAATACAGGCCCATTGAGGGTCTATGCAGAGGAAATAGACATAGTAGATTCCTCTCTAGTATTTACCAGTTGGGAAGAGCACACACACCTTTCATGTGTTCCTCTTAGAGACTTCACCGCCAGGATAGAGAAGACAAGGCAAACAGGTTGCTCAAAATTGGATTGGAATTGTTACTGAAATTCCTAACAAAGACAAGTAGATCCTCAGACAATGATCCTCAGCACAGAACGACTGAATTTGGGATCTTGCTCCCTAGAGATAGACATGGGAAACAATGATTGCCACAGTCAAATTAGAACCACATGTCTGTTTTTATACAATGCATGTGTTCTGTCAGTCTCTTGTTACCATCCCACCCAAACTTTAACATCACTTCTCAGATCAGGACTGGTTCATAGTTAAGCCTCAGTGTGGGGATGAATTTACCAAGTTCAGATGAATGTAGAGATATCGAGATAGAAACCAAAGTGCATATTACTAACGTTAAAAAGCACACACACACACACACACACACACACACACACACACACACACACATGCACACACATGAGGCATTGTTAGAGGGGGAAAAGGGGTGCATTGAAGATGGAGCAGGCACTAACAAGCTTCTAGTTTCTTATTTTGAGATTTACTGAAGCTAAAGACCATGGAGTAACTCAGAAATGTGATGTGATACTTGGAAATAGCTTATACTCAACTGCCAAGTAAAGATTAATTGAGGGGCATTATTCAAAGCAATAAAGCCAGCCTACTTTATCATTTCCCCCATTCAAAGTTCTCCTATAAATATTTTATTCAAATCGGAATCTCTCCAATTTTGCCCAGAACAGTTCAAAGAGGATGAGAGACCAGTACATTCTAATGGGCATTGACTTTCATTTGGGGAAGAATGTACTAAATATTAAACAATTTCTAACAGTTTGAAACCATAGTTTAATGTTATATGGGGTGGTTCTTTTTCTCACCTGAATATCTTGGATTTTTAATATAAACATTTGTTCTACTAATTAGAAAAAGAATGGACATGAAAAATAATAACTGGGCAAATGGATTCACTTTATTCCGTGTTTTATGAATGATATTACATTCTCATATGCTATGGCTTTCAATAACCATGTAATCTATTCCGCATCAGTAAATAGTGATTTATTCTTTTGAAGCTTTAATATGAATCATTTTGCCAGGAATTTAAGTGCCCATTAGTTAATCTTCACTGCCTCTGACCTCAGTAGGTTTTTTGGTAAAGCTCCATATAGCATTTATAGGTCACAAAATGCCAACAATGTTCATTATGGTCATTTCCCAAACACCCTGACAGCAAAATGTTCCCCTCAACTCATTTGTATGTACATCCTTTAATTAATGCTTCATCTCATGCCAAAACATACTAAAGCCCTTGTCACTTTACATGCAGCATGACATTTATACAAATACTTGCTGGATTTATCATGCATATTGCACATAGCATTTGTATCCTGTGGCTTGAAGGCAGATAAAGCATAAACCTGAACTCACCTACCTGCTGACTGAAAAGCATTAGGGAAATTGAAAAAGTGAGATGAATCTTTGTCAAAGTAGAAACTATGCCTCAATTGCCATCCTCAAATGTCTCTTGGCTTGCAATTGCTGTTAGCAAATAGATCTCTTTAAACCATGCTAGAAACAACTCAAGAATGTTTTTAGGTATTAATTTGGTGTCCAGGAACTATTCCTCATCTAAGAGACAGATGATAATTTCTGAAAATTTAGAAAAGGTATTTGGAAGACCCCTAAAGGCGTGTGTTGGGGGAGGGGGCGCCTTTCTAGTGATGAAGGAGATTGAGTGGTGGCATTTGACAGTTCTGAGCACAAATGTGCCCCTCCTCTAAATGTCCGACAAAAGAAGTAAAGCCATCTAAGTTTCATTAACATCGTCTTTCTCATATCCCAACCATTACAGATTGATTTTTGCCCTGCAAGTAAACTTCAGTGATTTCTCAACCTACAAGTTTTGTTTCATTTGTGCAGTGTAGACATTGATTCACACCAGATGTAGATACTGATTCCACACAAAGGCACTTTATTCTTTGACTAATCAAATCACTGGTCCTTAATATTGGAGCCCTGGAGCATTTTGGACTCCAAACAATCTAGTCTTCAGTCTAGATGTGGAAGGCTTCAGCCTCCATACAATCTAGAACATTTAAGCTTCTGCTGCTGACTGAGCCACCCTGACTAGCTCCATCTGAACTTAGACTTTTCAGACTACTTCTGTGTCTTTGTGAGCTCTCACTGCCCCATTCTGCCTCAATCAGCTTCTCTGTTTCTCTGTCTTCTCTTCAATGAAGACTGCTTAATTGTCTCTGTGTCTCTGCCTCAGAACCTGACTCTGCTGGAACTGACTTCTGTAACTGAATGACTCTGTAACTCCCTGACTGACTTTTCTGGCTCTGAGCTGAGAGCCTGCCTTTATCTGCTGAGAATTGGGCATGTCCTAACTCTGACTCACTCTGTTAACTCTTCCCCCTGATTAGTCACTTTGTCTGCTATTCGCTCATCTCAGATGTCACTTCCTGTCTGTTTTTACAGTTTCTGTCTTGGGGATTAAAGTTCTGGACCACCACTTCCTTCTGAATATTGTGATTAAAGGTGTGTCTATATTCCATCCAGACCATACAGGCCTCTGAATATATACCCCTTGAATAATAGACCCTTTCTAGCTTTCACACAAGCCTACAGTGTGAAGCCTACAGTGCAGACTTCCTTAGCGTCTACCATAAAATCTTTGAAAACCCCTTTAATTAATTTGTAACGAATTAGTGCTTTGGCAAGGCTCCAGACAACTTTCCTTCAGATTTTGTCTAGAATCTGCACATGGGAAGGAGCTAAACCATCTAGCAGCAAGAACATTGTCAGCTTTAGCAGGTCCAATCTTAGTCACCAGATGACAGTTTAGGCACTCACATTCCAAGCTCTACATCTTTTCATTGCATGCAAATGAAGTAATCACAAGATGTTAATAAGCCATCTCCCCTAAAAATATCTGACTTCAAGCTCTGATCATAAAAATGATTACATACCTGGCTGGAGAAATGGCTCATTAATTAGGAGTCCTTGCTATGCAATAACAGGATCTTAGTTCAGACTTCCACACCCACATAAAAAGCTGAGTGTGTCCAAATGCACACTTACCTTATAATTACAAGTCTCTGGTGAAGGGTAGAAGGTAGAGACAAAAGGATCACTTGGGCTTTCTGGATGCAGTCTGACACCAGTTTCAGTGAGAGAATGAGGCAGAAAATGAGAGACTGGGATACCTAACATCATCCTCTGGTGTTCATACAGCCACAAACAACACATGCACCAACTCAGACACACACACACTCACATACGTGTACATTCACAAAACTCATACCACTAAAATAACATTGTGCAAAGTCATGGTAATATGAATGAGACATGACTCCAAGTCTTAACCCTTCCTCTTACAAAGATTCAGTCAGATAAACAAAACTGGAGCAGGACACAGTAAGGAAAACAGCATGCTGAGAACCTGTGAGATGGGACCAGAAGACCAGTGTGATCCTGGAGCAACAGCAACAACATCAAGAACAACAAAATCCACAACAAGAACAACAAAAACTGAACTGGTGATAATTTTTTTATTATTTTTGTTTTCTTTTAAGATGTGTATTTACGACCTGTATCATCCTAATTGGTCATCTCTCACATCATCCGAAAATATTCTATGCATAATTGTTTTCTCTTAGAAAGGAAAAAGTATTCAACTGGCCAAGAAGAAATTAGCATGCAAATAATCATATAATAAAACAAACTATTATGCAGAATGCTCATTTGCTGAGTTTTTCACACAGGAATCTTTAAGAACCCACCTAGTAACAGATAAAATTTAATTTTGCTGATTAAATTGGATCATTTCATCAGTTAGCAATATAATGGATGTGTTTCATGTATGAAGGAATACCAGATAAATGCCTGAAGACCTTGGTTCTCTAAAGCCTTGCTAGATCTCTTTAAAGAGGAAAAAAAGGCAAGGCAATTAGGAGTTTTGTAATTATTATTATTATTATTATTACTATTATTATTATTATTATTATTCTGTGTGTGTGTGTGTGTGTGTGTGTGTGTGTGTGTGTGTGTGTGTGTACTTATGTTCTCGTGAGCATAGAAGCCAAAGGCTGACACTGAATGTTTTCCTGTATTGCTTTCCCATCTATTTTTTTAAAATAGGATCTTTTACTGATCCTGGATCTCCCTGACTCAGCTGGACTGGATAGCAGGGGAGTCTCCAAGATCCTTTTCGCCAATCCTGGGTTTACAGACATACACTGCTGTATTCATATTTTTTAAAATAGTATGTTTATTGGTTCTTTGAAATTTTCATACAATGTACATTGATCATATTTACTATCTTGACCCTACTTTCCCTCATATTCATCCTCCCTAACCCTTACCTCCCTAACCCAAATAACTCTGAGGATTTTTTTTTTTTTTGTCTCATGAAGTACAGTTTGTATTGCCCAATTACTGTTGGGAAGTGGAGCCTGCCCTGAAGTGTGGCAGACTTACTGGAGTTCGTGCCTTTGAAGAAAACTGTCTTTTCCTCTGTCAGGAGCTACCAAATGCCAAAATCTCCTCAGCTAGGTATGATGTGGAGACCCAAACTCATGACCTCATGCTCACTTTGCAAGCACTTAACCAATGGAGCTATGTTCCCAGCACCAATGTTAAGATGTTTTGAAATGTATCATGTGTCTTCACAGGGATGAATATTTTTATTTATCGAAATGAAGTTATTGACCTATTGACAGTTTACCAGCTATTCTTGTCCTGCTTTCAAGAATAAAAACTCCCTACAGAAATGGAATTTTCCTTTTGTGGACCAAGCTTGTCAAACTCTCTGATGACTGAAGAACTGCATTTAGAGCAATAGATGCAGATGTTTCTAAGGTGCTCTATGTTGCTAACTCTGCAAAATCTTTTCCTTGGATGTAAACTACTACTACTGAGGCTATGCTCAGTGAAGCTTAAAAAAGGAACTGAAAATAATAAGTCAGAGAATTATGTGTTCTGATAGTGCATATTTATGTACCATGTCCAGATAGGTACTGCTAGAATTCATCACTGACAGAAAAAAATGAGCAAAGGTACAGTGACAGATGCATTTTGACTCACTAAGGAAAAAGAAAAGAAAAACAGAGATCATGGAGCACCAAACATAAGACAACTAAACTCACCATTAATATGATATTACAGATTAAAGGAGAGATGATTAAGTCTTTGAAGAACTTAAGCAGTACACAAGATTAAAATGTTCCAGAATAAATAGCTGTAATGTGGAATACTTCTAAATATTTATAACCTGCATGCTAATAAGAATGAAAGGTTTTTACTGTTAAGCTCCAGGATCTATTTAAGTGATAATATTTTATAGCCTGTTAAAGAATAGAAAATTAAGCACCCTTTCTAGAAATTGAACCAATATATTAACCCAAGAAACAAAAAGAGCTTGCCTAGGTTTTTAATGCTTAAGTTTTTCTTAATTTATTTTTTAAAGGATTCTAAAGTGATTACAGGCTCAGTGAAAAATAGCACGTTGCTGAACTGTATTTGTAGTGGATAAATAAAGGTTCATGTAGAGAAATAGCAGGAGATTGTTCCCCTCCCTCTTAGGTGCTGAGTGTGAAGAGCACAATCATGAAAATGTTCAACAGTTATTCCCCAACATTAACATTTAATTACTTTCTGTATCAAATGTTAGAATTATATGAAGGAGTGATGATTTTAAAAATAAAAAAGAAATATAACTTAGATTCAGAGTTTATATTAATCTGCTAAGGCTGCCATAACAAAATACCACAAACTGAGAGCCTTAAACAACAGAAATTAATTTTCTCCAAGTTTCCAGTCCCAGAAGTTTAAGATCAAGATGCTTGCATGTTTGTTTTCTTGTGAATCCCCTTCAGGGACTCTTCTGTCTGCAAGCATATCCCTATGTCTCTCATCCTTACACCAGTCAAACTGGACTAGAGCCAAACTATGTGACTTCACTTAATAGTAATTGTCTCTTTAAAACCCTTGCCTAAGGCTGAGGATGTACTCAGTTGGTAGAGTGCTTGCTTAGTATGCATGAAGCCCTGAGTTTGATCCCCAGCACAGTTTAAACCAGTTATGGTTTCTTAATGGGACAAGCCTATAATTCCAGCATCTGGGAAGTAGAAGCAGAAGGATCAAAAGTTTGAGCTCATCCTAGCCTATGTAATGAATTTGAGGCCAGCCTGGATCTGGTCACAAAACAGAGTGAAGTGGCAACAAAACCTTTGCCTCTGGAGTCACATTCTGAGATTAACTTCAAGTTAGTGGTAAGAAATCTAAGGTTGGATGAAAGGGATAGAGAGGGTTATTTTCATGCAGCTGCTTACCAGGTGCTATGTGAGTATGAGTTGCTATGTTATCTTCCTCTTGAATAAATGGAATGAGCAATAGGAGGATAAACTGTCCCCTTAATGAGACAGATACTTAGTCACCCCATATGTACCTCCCCAAATGTAGTTGTTCAGGCACCTCCAGTGTTGACATCACAGAGCTTAGCAATTAGGTAGATGGAACTGATGGATTGTTGAGGAAGAGAGGGAGCAGAACAAGTCATCCACACCATTCACACCCATGTAGTTCCTCTTTTATAGCTTTAGTGGGGATTGATTGGAAAATATAACTTTTCTACTTTCTTACCAAACTACTGAAGAGCATCAGACTATACAGAGCTAAACTTCTTCCTCCAACGAGTTCTGAGATCTTCAGGCTAGAAATATATCTGAAGACCCAAATCAGAATTTCTCAAGAAACTGCTCTAGCCCTTGACAATAAAGAATTCTGAAAGTCCTCATTAGTTAGCTATTGAGTCTAAAATTTGTTCTTAAATTTCAGACAATCCTTTCTATACTCATGATGGAAGGTGAAAGCTTAGAAAGTTAATTTCTAGCTGTATGGGGTGGGGGGGGGGTGGGATGCACGCCTTTAATCTCAGCACTTGGGAGGCAGAGGCAGGCAGATCTCTGTGAGTTTGAGGCCAGCCTGGTCTACAGAGTGAATTCTGGGACAGCCAGGGCTACACACAGAGAAACCCTCTCTCAAAAACCAAAAAGAAAAAAAGAAAAAAGGATTAGTGAGACAGGCAGCTTTTGCAACAACCACAGAGATCTGAGGTGAGAGGACTTGTAGATATAAAAACTTCCATGAAGTGGCTGCTGTGTGGCAGACACATGAACCACAGAAGGAACAGTACAGAGGAGAAGGAATTCTGTGAGGCAGATGGGCCTATGCGGAGGAATGAGGTATCTTCCAGAGTTGGTTACCAACTCTGAAATCAAAAATTCATCCTGATGTATCATTCTATGACGTACCAGTATCTTCCTCACAGATTGCAGGAAGCACGATGTTTTTTTCTTCCCTGTACTTCCACTAAGAGCAAGAAGATATAATTCAAATAAAATGAAACAAAAACAAGAAAACAACAAACAAAAAATGGTCTTAAACATCAGTTTCACACACAGAGAAGAAAAAAAAATTACTATTAACATTTTCAACAATAACACATACACTTCAAGCTATTGAAACAAAATGAACATCTTTACCTGATCCCAAAACCTAGTCAACAACTAAAATGAAATGAAATTATGAAGAAGAAAAGTAAGAAAGAAAAAGACACACATATCTGATAGCATTTTTTTCTAAAAAACAATCTGAAAAACTGTCAGGTACAAGGCTTCTACTTGAAAGTGGATGCCAGCTTGCAGAAAAACTAGTCCCTAAAATGCTCATGTAACAAAATTGACATTTTTCTCCTAATTGAGCTTTCAAGAAAACAGAATATTTGCAAAGTCTGATTCTTATTTTATGCATTTATTTTTCCTCTGCATTTTCAATCTGTCAAGATACATCAAAGTTAATGAGGTCAACAGTGATCAAACTACTAACCAATTAGTGTTTAAACTAAAGAATGGATGTTTAAACTACATTTTCCATGTACTCCTGACTCCCAGAAACTGTCAGCTCATGAGTCTATTTCTTTGCTTTCATTAGATTCTATGCCAGCTACTAATGTATCTGTGAAGACTGCTAGTATATTTTGAAGTTTATATAATTAGCCCTACACTAGTGGTGATACTTAGCAATATAGATCTTGAATTTACTTTTGATAAATTAGAGCACAGTAGGAAAGGTGAAGATTATGCTCTGCTGAGTTGAGTGCTTACTGCATTGATCAGATTTGAGCCAGAAATTGAAGCAATCTCTCCCACTGCATAAATCCAGACATGTTCCTACAGCAAAAGCCTTGGGAATAATTTGGCTAATGGTGCTTTGAAAAATAAAATCTTTTTGAGATTTGAATTTTCGATATTTGAAAGAAACACTAAAATCTCTCCTGTAAACATTTTGTGAATGTCTTCTTTGCTGCTGTGGTTCTATGATGTGTAGACAGTCTTCATGGGATAAGGAATAATTAAAATTGTACAGTAAAATATGGAGAAAACCATGATCTTCTGCTTGGGGACTGTAGATCAGTGTTCACCGTCTTCCATCAGAGACTGTTCCAGAACATGTGCACTATTGGAAGCAGTAGGCTAGAAAACAGGCAGTGGGAGAAAGGTGGAGGGCATGATTATTGAGGATCCAATGGTTTCATCTGATGACTAATGGAGAAATCAGGATTCCCCCATCCAACACCCAAACCACCTGTCTTGTCATCACTACTAGTCATCCCTGAGATTCACATGTTACTAAGCACCAGTGGGAAGTGTCATTGAGATGTCTCTGTCCACAATGAGCCAACAGACAGGGAAGTGGTAGAATGGTAGCTATGACTGCTGCTTCTATAGTAAAATATTGGCTGTTGTCAGTATGAATGGTTCAAGTTAGGGTTTTCAAATTACAGTGGTATCGAAGCAATCGAGATTCAGGAGAAACCATTGAATTTTGCTCTTTTCCAGGCTACCAAACTTAGTCCAGAGGGGTCCAGATACTAGTCAGTCACTCTACAGCCCCAGTCTACCTACCTGATCAGAGAGAGAACAGTACATACTCTACAGTGTACAGCTTTGCTAAGCTCTTGATGTTCAGTAAATTAGGTGTGTGACATGCATTTCAACTTACCGTGAGTTTTTCTGTACAAAACAAAACAAAACAAAACAAAATAAGCTAGGTTAGGCTAAGGAGCCAGAGGATTCTTTAAATTTTAACACTGAGCCAGTTTTAATTCATTAGCCAAAAAGAAAGAAGTGTATTTGTTGATTCAACAAAGCAATTTCTCAAAATCCTACTCTATGGCAAGTACTCTTCTGAATGTCAGGAACACAAAGTGAAAAAAAAAACAGCAATAATCTCTACCTTCAGGCATTTTAAATTCTGAAATAAAGGACAAAATAACTACCTGTTAGAACATTTTCCAGGAATGGAATCACGTGGGGCAAATTCTGAGTACTTGTGAGAACATTCCAAGAAAAGACAAGATTATTGTGACTTTGCTGTCTACAAAACACAGAATTGTTCTTGGAATGTTATTTGTTTATATGGCTTTGTGGAAAAACATGGTTTTGCCACCTGTGTATTATCTTTGTGATTTATACAGCTTGAACTCATGAGAATTTTATTCATGTGACCTTTCTTAACCTTCAGAGTATAAATTGTCTGAGGCCCTGAATAAAGTTGACTATTTTATGAGACTTTAGTCCACTTCATTCATCAGTTTCATTCTTCCAGGTCCCACCACCTCTAGAGATGTGAGGCCTACCAATGAGATACTGGGCTTAATGCTCGTTGCTAAAGAAGAATATAGCTGAACTAGATCAGATGCATACTGTGGAGTTCTTTGCAGCAGTTAGAGGCAATACCCATATTTTATTGAACCATGAATAGATTGCTTAAAGCACAATAGTGAGTAAAAAGAGTGAGACATAAAATGAGCTGTAAAACATAGTATCATTAAAGTAAATTAAAACAATCTTTATATAAAACAACATGCTATACTACAAGGACTTTAATATATTCATGTCAAAGACATTCAAGCGGGTTAGAGAGGTGGGAAATTCTGAAGAGAATCAACATTGAAGAGAAAAGCAGCTATAAAGCCAAAAAAAAAAGTGTTCTTAAAAATTGATAAGAATGTACCAAGAGCTTAAGGATATGATCACTTTGATTCTTTGAATTCCACACCCTAAAAACAAAAGCAATTTTAAAAATAAAAAGACAGAGAAAAGCACTTCACTCTTACTCTGTAATCAATGCACCTTACATGTATACAATAACATAATTATGCATTTTCCGTTTTCTCTTTTGAAAAGAAAGTATGAAGCTGGCCAAAAATTCAGTATTGGACGGCAAGTGCCCAGAACAAGTTGTCTACATATGATACAGAGTAAAAGATACAAAATAAGTCCACATTTTGGGAAAAGTAATTATTTCTATAATTATGGTGGATTTGTTGTGCAGACATCTCTTTCTGAATAAATTATTCCCCCTCATGTACAAAATTTTAGATCCTCCCAAGGAGAATAGAGACATATCATTTAAATTATTCAAAAACTGTAGGTGGGTAGTCTTAATTACCTCTGAAACTCATGAAAATTCAATTGTGTGGGCTCTTTCAAATAAAGATGTCTTTAGATATGAATTCCATAAATGACTGCTCAGTATATATTTACTTTTATGGTAAACAAGACTTTAACTTAGGATTCAGAGCTTTCTAGACTACATAGGAAAGGCTAGGTGTACCATACATAGGCAGCAGAAACATAAGTGAGGTCATTTGGGGTACTTTTGCTTGGGGTACTCCTGTCTCTTGGTGTTCACAGACTTTACAATGACTTCAGAGTTGCACAATTCTTAGTAAGAGGTACGTGTATTATCCCTCCCCTGATTGGATAGAGAACTGAGATTTCTGTGTCCTTCCTGTAAATGACCAAACTTACCTATTGCCCTTGTAACTATTTCCTCATAATATTTTTTGGCACAAACTGATTAAAGATGCAAAAGAATAACATTGATAAGGGCAGGTTCTGTTGTAATTTACCTTTATATTTAAGTCTTTGGATGAAATAAAATATTCTAGCAAGATTTGTCCTTTCATTTGTCATTTGCATAAGGGATCTGCGCCTCTGTACACTGAAATAAGGAGAGGGAAACACAGAAAAGGAAAGTAAAGTTCTCAAGGATGCTCAGATTGTGATAAATCCTAGCAAGTTTTAGAAACACCTACCCAAAATGGATCATTCCATATTCTTAAAACATTTGCTCAAGACTCAAGAAACTTGGGTTGGGCATAATAACAGTTATACAAAGCAAAAGTAGAGAAGGTTTTGACACGTGAATTCAGAAGTACATTTCAGTACCTGTCAGGTGATGTCACAGCCTGTGAAGCGTTCTTCTGGACACTAGTGTGAGAAGGAGAGTGAAAACATGAAAGTGATATCTTTGGTGTTGTTTAAAAATAGAAAAAGAAAAAAATCTTTGATCTTCCTAATCCTTTGAAAGAATTTTAGGGCTTCAAGGAGTCCACAGAGCACACCCACCCTTCTGAATGAATGGATGCTGAAATACGGTCCTATATAAGAATACATAACTTGCATATAGAAATGTACAGAAGTTTTTTTTTTTTTTTCAGGGTTATACAGGTACAACAAAGAGAAGCTGAAGACAAAATCTGCTTGGGACACCTATGAGTCATGTCGTACACACAGGAACCACAGCCCTCTCTTTCACTATTAACTGTCTGAGGTGAAAGCCACCTTTGCTGACTTCCTTTCTTCTTTTTTCTCTATTTCAATCTACTTTTAGGAGCTCCTTTCAGGTAGCTGAAGCAGGAAGCTGAGAGATCACAGAAAGAGAAAACCAGAAGTGGGATGAGGCTAAAACCTCTCAAAGCCCACCGCTAGTGATACACTTCCTCCAGCAAGGCTGCAATACTGCTCCAGACGGTGCCACCAGCTGGGGCCCAAGTGTTCAAGTTCTTGAGCCTATGGGTGGCATTTTTCATTCAGACCACACCACCTCCCTTTCATTTTCCCTATATCTTTCTAGGTGCCCATCTAAAGGAGAATGATAAAATAATTATTTTAAAATGCTCGTGTATAGATGAAAAAACTTTTCTTCCTGTTTTTAAACTGTTAAAATCACCTCGAGAAAGTAACTTCTTCTGATAAAAAAAAAACTCTTGAGCTAGAGATTGTTAGAAAAGTTTCACCCAACACCTGATGTTATTTGCCAAGCAATTATACCAACAGCAACCACCTGCTGATGCAAGAACTCTGACTTGAAATCTGCACTCCCTGAGATTCCAATATCCACAAACTCTATTCAGTGCCCAGGATGCAGCTAGTCTTTCCTGATTTCTAAGCAAATGATGCAGAAATTCAGTCTCTCTGTAAAATAAGAAACATCTAAAGTGATGGGTTTTCCTCTGCCTGCTAAGATGCAATCTAATGTGTTTTCTGTGCAAGGAGATGTACTTGCAATGCCCTACTAGGCTAAGGCAGTTTCCAAAGTCCTCAAGTTCAAGGGTTTAGAAAAACAAGCCATCCCTCCACACACATGTAGTTCTCTCTACCCTCCCTATATCTTTCTACCCTCTTAAATAGTTTGGATCTTGAATGTTCCCCACAGACCCAGCAAATTGGAGCAGCTAGGAGGTAGTAGAACCTTTAGGAGTTGGGACCCACTGGAAGAAAATTAGATTATTTGGGGCTATGAAAGAGATAGATAGATCATTTCTCTCCCTCTTTCCTGATATATATGTTCTACCCACCACGTGGCCTCCATTATAAGCGGCTGCCCTGCCACAGATTCAAAATGAGTGGATCCAAATTACTATGAACTAAAGCATCTGAACCTGTGAGCCAACACAGGCCAGATAAAGCTTTTCTCCATTTAATTGATTTCTTGGGTGTTTTGTCCAGCAATGGAAAGGTGACCCACTTTTGTTTTTTACTTTTCGTTTTCTTTTTTAATATTACTAACCACATACTATTTGCCAGTCACAGTACTATGTATCTAGGGTCCATAATAGGCTGAATCAAAGATTTTCTGCTTCAGATACTATAACACAGTATCTAACTGGTATTAACAAGTAAGCTATGCAATGTTGAAGCTAGTTGTGTTATATAGTGTTAAGTGGTTAGAACTAAAATTTTGTTCCTTAGGATAATCTCTTCTGGAGGCTGTACATTAGAATTTACTTAAAGCTGAAACATAAAAGGGGAAACAGAAGCTCCAATACTGCCCCCCTCCTGGGAATTGAACTCAGAGCCCACCCCCCAACACAATATGGTATATAAGAACTCTACCAGACACTACTCCCTACAGGCCATCCTAGTTGAATGAAAGGAACAGACGAACAGGGCTCTGTGACCCTATTCCTAAGGAGACATAACAAATGTCTACTGACACAGGAAACTGATGATAGACCAATGTATGTGTATCACCAAAGTCTAACTTGGTGAACCAATGAGTTTTCTTTGACTTACTTATGAAAATATAGATGAGAGGTTACTAATGAAGCATAAATGAATCAAAGACAGCTGCACCAACAAAGCCTACCCCAGCATGGGGTGACAGCTCACAAAAATTGGATGACTGAAGCACACTGCTCAACTTTCAGGCACCTCAATAGTTGGAGGGTATCCTTTTCATGTGGTTCAGTTGATTTGAGCCTCTTCCAGGCAGCTCAGCTGATCTTTATTTCTTCAAGGCTGAACCTTTTCTAGACAGCTTAGCTTGTCTGAGAGTGTCTCTCAGCAGTTTTTAGAGCATATATACTCTTTGGGAGGGATCAGCTTAGTGAATTTGGTCAGTTCCAGGGACTTCCTGGAGCTACTTTCAGATGTTTACTTCCTGTCTTAATGGATTTCCCTGCAAGATTAAGTGTTTCATTTACCCTTAGAACATCCTTTTGTTTCACTTCCCTGTAACATTCTGTCTTAAAATATCCCTTTGTTTCACTTCCCTTTTCACAAAGTATTTCTTAAGAAGTTTTACTCCTGGGTGGAAAAAGTTTCTCTCCTGAATGGATCTAGGAGGAAACTGTATCTAAGTCATTATTCCCTCAGAGACCCTACTAACCAGTATCAACCCTTTTCATCTCAACAAATGTGATGGCTTCCTAGATTTCACACTTTAAATTCACCCCATATGGGATGGAATAGGAAATAATGAGGAACAAACACCTTTCTCTGGGGCAAATCTTTACCTGTCTAAAGGCGCCTGAGATGGGGACATAGGTCCCTATGCCAATGAGCGTAACATTTGGGGACCAAAGATTCTGAACTCTTCTCTAGTTTCTACCATTCTAGTCCTGATTCTCCTATGCATACTGCTACTTGACAGAAAGCTTGTAACCTTTGTTAGTATGGAAATTTTGCTGTGAGTAGTTCATTGTGGGAGCTATTTATGGGTTCTAGAATGATTAGCAGCCATCTTTACCCCTGTAATTAACTGATGAAACCCCTTCATTTCCATCTGGGACAACCAGATATATCTACAAATATTACCAAACATCTCCCAGGGTACAAAGCAGCCCTATTGTATTAGAAAATTAATTCTTCTTTTCAAAACTAAAACAATCATATCTAAATGTAGCTTAATTGTGTCAATGAGATCTAGCATTATCAATTGCTCTGTAGATATTTATTAAGATTGTTAAATGCATTCATAATTAATGAACTTTCCCTTTATGAGATTACTTTCTTGTTTTAAGTACATATAAAAAGTAATCATTTCAACTAATAGATACATGTATATACATACATATATAATGTATGTACATATACAGTTTTAATATTTCTCTTTGTCTTCTCCCTCTCTGCTTTTAAGGAAGTAATGTAAATAATCCTGGACTGTGCTTCTCTATCAGAAACAGAGGCACATTTGCCATTCTATTCAACAGTTACTCCTCTAATTATAGCACAATATTTTATTCAAAATTTCATATTCAGTTTCAGGAACACTCACAGTGTAGACAACTGCCACTACATTTGACAGAACCTTTTAAACATGGCAGTTCTTCCCCCTAATCTGCATCACAATTCAGTAGAGGATGAGCCACTATAGTGAGAAGTGGTCTGGACAGGCTTCTGATTAGTGAGAGGTTCCACACAGTGTTTCTCTGCCAGACAGATGTCAGGGGGAGCCAGCCTCCCAGCCCTCCCTGCAACTATGTGCCAAAGCTGCCTCACTGAGGTGCTTTGACGTGCTCCTCATTAGTTAAGATTTCATACTAAGACTGCTCGATAATACATCCTTTTTTCCAGAGGTCAATATGAAGTGGTCCTTCCTGGCATCAATCCCAGGACATAATTTATTGCCTAATAAGCAAATAAGCTTTTCAGTTACACCGCCACCCCAAATCCTACTCTGTGATTTGACTGCTTTGCTGCCAACTTTCCCAAACCTGAGACTAGGTGGGAAGAGGAGGGAGCTTTTCAAAAATGCAACCAATGCAATACAAATATTGGGGAAGGGGAAGCAGAAAAGGAGATGCTTCTGTTCCATATTTGCCTATAACCACTTACCCAGACCATGCCATTCTAACTCATCTTTCCTGATTGGGTAAGTAGCTTTCTTCCAAACTCTCTTTTCAATCCTAGTTCCTCCTCTAATTTCTTTGAAGTACCACTTAACTCTCCCTCAGGCTCCAATTCAGCTTCACTGGAGAAGCGCCTGAATTATCTGGGGTTAGCTCCTAAGGCTAAAGCAGGTGAGCAGCTCAGAACAGATGTTCTCTTTCATCCTTTCTTGTCCATCTTCCACTTAACTGCTCATTCTGCCTTCTCATTGAAGATCATGACACCTGTGAGCACTGCAACCCTCCAGCGATAGTTACTTAGACACTTGCGACATTCCCAGACGTCATCATTTAGGCACATCCTGACTCTGGGTTTTCACCAGTACTTTACCTCACTTTCTTGGTGTAAATCCGTCATTCGATGTCAATGACAGTCTAGTGTCAGAATACCCAAAGTGGCCAGTAATGTTGAAATAGATTACATTTGACAAGATAACACAGCTTCTCAACTGTTGGACAATTATAGGCCAAGAGAATTTCACATGAGGAGAAATCTAATTCTTTTATCAATACAACCCATCATTTTAAAACTGAGTAACCTTATGGGTTTTCTTCCCAGCATTTTGTTAACTTTAACAGCTATGGAACACCAGAAAAGGAAGAAGGACAGACAAGTACGAGTATTTCTAGCCCAATTAATTGTTATTAACATTTCACCCAAATATTCTACTACTGAAAAAGGAGGGTTTTCAAATGTCAGTGATATATTGGAGTTGTTTTGCCAATACTTTCTTCCCTCATCATCCTTACCCAAGTCCCTGATTGAAATCAGCGACTAGGGTGTAAATTATACATTGTGAATACAAGTTTATCCTGTCACATCTAGATTAAATTTAAATTCAATCACATTAGCACCAAGTCTGGATGCTATGAAATAGAACTAGTTTTCTCACATCAGACCGAGAGATTTCTATGAGAAGCTAGTAAAGTATCCTATGTTGACATATCTGAAAGTACAATTATTCATTGCCTGACAATGGATACCTTCTCAGCAATGTGTAGCTAGGCCAGTTCATAACTTACAGACGTTATATACTCAAACAAACCTAGATGATACATGTTAACAACTTAGTATGGACACTAGAAGCAATCAAGAGATGCAGTTAACATGAAGACCTGGAGAGATAGCTCAGCAGTTAAGAGCACTGGCTGCTCCTCCAGAAGATCCAGGTTTGATTCCCGGCACTTACATGGAGGCTCATAATCATCTGTAACTCTAGTTCCAGGGAATCTGATGCTTTCTTCTGGCTTCTGAGGCCACCAGGCTTTCAAGCAGTACACAGACATACAGGCAGGTAAAATTCCCCTATATGTAAATTTAAGTTTCAAGTTTCAAAAATTTATTTTAAAAAGATATGTTATGAACACGAGACATGGAAGGCTGTTGCCAGTACAATATGGTGTGCTATTTTACAATAAACATTTATTTAATGAGTAGAAAGGCCATACCCTAAAATAATGACAAAATGTACATTATAGTAAACGTATAAACCCAAAGCATAATAATTTATTATCGTGATGGTCATGTACTGCTCATAATTGCATGTGCTATACATTTACGCAGTTGGCACACAGTAGTTTTCATTTTGGTCGCGACCACCACAAACATGTGAGCAATGCACTGGGATGCAGCATTCTGATGGCTACCATATCATTAGGCTACAAGAACTCTGCAGTTCTATTATAATCCTATGGAGAGATAGTTGCGTAGGCAATCTGTTAGTAACCAAATGTCACTATGGGGCTCCTGGTTATAAACTTATTGCTATGCAAATATGTGGACGTCTGATAGGAAAGAGTTTGAGGGTGTGTAAGGGATTGCCCTTGATGATTGGGTAAGATGGGTAAAAATGGAGACTTACTCTCATCATCTGTCATCTGAACATAAACAAAAATAACAATTACTGTCCATAGTAACCTCTGATATGGGTATCTGTAATAATCCAGGTATAGAAATCCAAGAGAAAAGAGGTGTTTCCTGGCAGATAGTAAAAGAATGATGAGGGATTTCTCTGCACTGCACGGAGAAATGGAGCTCCCTACATGAAAAGAGGATTTATAACACATTGCTCATTAGCTTTCAAGAATGAATCCCTTTCCAAATTCTGTTATTCTGTGTAGCAGATTTTAAAAGCATGTAGCTGAGTAGGAACTACATTTTGCTTCACCTTCTTTGTCACGAGCTGTTGAAAGGTAGATTTGACACAGCAGCCATACTGTTTTTACATTCTCAGTCACTGCTCTTTCCAACTTAAAACTAGCTGTCAAATAGATTGAGCCTGACTGCATAGAACAACAGCTAGTCCCATAGCTACTGCTTGTCCCATAACTTGTCTTGTGGGTTCTCCAGCTCTTAGCAAAGGCATGAGTTTAGCTATCTGACAATGATAAGTCATTGAGTCATCAGAGAAGCTGGAGTCAAATAAAAACCAGGTTCCAGTCTATGCTAGTCGACTCAAGCTTGGGCCCAAGGGGCCCAGGTTTCTTTGTTCTACTGATGCAATGTGTCTTTTTTCTTGACTATCTATCCTGTGTTGTATCATCTCCCAGACTTCAAGGGGTATTAAACCTACTAGTTCCTGACTGCTAAAACTAATAGGTAAAGAACAACTATTAGGAGCCTGGAAGATGGATTGGCGGGTAAAAAAGCTTCCTGTGCAAGCACAGGGGCCTGAGTTTGAACCTCTAGGACCAAATTAAAACAACAAGCATAGTTATACATGCCTGTAAACCAGTATTGCCATGGGGACAAGAGGGACCCACCCCAAGAACTCAGTGATCAGCCAGCCTACCCCAAATGGCCAGCTTCCAGTTCAGTGAGAGACTGTCTCATGACAATAAGACAGAGAGTGACCAAGAAGGATGCAGGATGTCCTGTACACATTCAGGTACATACAACACACACACACACACACACACATACACACACACTCATCACACTCAACTATTGTAAGTTCTGACTTCAAGCCTATGTGGCCAACATAATTCTGTAGACAGAACTACATAGAAATGAAATAATGACCCAGAAATTGGTTGTAGGGTTTTCCAGCTTTATTAGATAAACCAATTGTTTAATATGAAATAGATTTCTTACTATCAGTCTCTCTTGTTAATAAATTCAAAGCGTGACAAATCTCTAATTCAACATTTTATCCTCAGATGTATTAAATCATGTGATCATAGTTCAGTCTAATTTCTCTCTGGTGACCATAAAGTTAATTTGTATATGTATTTTCTTATTTATTTTCTCAACAAACACAGACGAAAAAATAAACAAAAGGTCAAATATCTTTCCTAGGTTCTGTAAATTAGAGACAAATTTAGCTTCCCAAGCAATCTCTTTTATAAAGCAAATATCCCCCATGGAGGCCGGCAGATTTTTTTCTCATCTTAGCATGAATTAACTGCATCTGTTTGCTTTTCTCTTGCTGTGGTCAGCTGTGTTGAAAGACTCAGCATTTTAAAAGAGAGCCAGGAAAAGGAAACTTATTTTAGAATGCAGGGTTTTTGAAGTGGAGGAATCCAGTTGAGTCATCACAGGGCAAAGTGGGCAGACACAGACATTATAATGGCTCAGGGCATCTGAGGAAAAGGAGAGGGGAAATTCTCCAAGGATACTTTTCTCTGATTCCACATTCTGCAACCATAAGTACTTCTATAGACAATTTAGACTTGGCAATAGAGGCTCCCAAATCTTGATTGAGAAAATTAGATGGTGAGATGTAGTTCAAATGCTAAGTATGAGCATGAACAGCTTTCTCCCCAGGCAGACACCAATGCCATCTCCATATATGGCTCTCATTAGGTGTCCTTTGAAAGCCTTTGGCGGAAATGCCTAGCTAGAAGAGAGCTTGATAATTTCAAAATAATCAGGTTGCATGCAGTGTTGATTGACAAGATGGGAGAATCATTGTATTTTTGTTGTTAACTCAAATACAAGTTCAATGCCAGATGGAAAGTTCCTCTGTCCATCAGAACTCCAAATACTGTACTTAATCTAATTCTTAAAAGTAGTATTTTTTGAGCCGTGAAAAAAAAAAGACTAGAATTATTGGAATAAAAATGAGTGTATATAATCATATTTCTTAAAATTCCACTTTCAAGCAAACTTTTTTACGAAGTGTTTTGTTTTGTATAAAAACTTTTAAATAGCCTAAAGGCTTTCTTTGACCAGCTGCCTCTCTATTAAACGTCCTCAGAGTGAAAAGATTTCCACAGCAGAGGCATCTGCAGGATGTGCGATTCATTTTCACTCCCAGTGTTGGTTGTCTGGAAGCTTGGGCTCCACTGGCTCATCACTTACATTCACAATGGACATCTGGAGCCAGCAAAATGAAACATTAGACTTGTTTGTGTTGACACATTAAAAAGGGAAAAGAGAATGGTTTAAAGTTCCGAGAGTCTCTGTAACATCTAATTATGCTTTCAACTTCAGTCCAATGGGGGAAAAATATGCTTTCACAGGGAAATGGGCACTAAGAAAAAGCATTGGTATGCTGTTCTGAATGTTGCTAGGTCAACCTCTCAATCTATAAGCTGAGCAACAGGCAACTACCACACAGTTATAGAGCCTTTCCTTTGCAGAAGATAAGGAAATGCACCAAGACTTTCAATTCTACCATTTCCTTTACTGTCTCTCCTCTCCTGAGGAAGTAGCAGCTGGCAAAACAAGTATACTCAAGTCCATCTGTAAGGTGTCTGTCCACAAGCTTTATGTGCTAGGTTTTATTGGATGGATTCAAATTCAACTCACTTGAATATGAAATAGATAAAGGATTGTTACACAGCTCAAAGAGTAATATTTAAAAGTACATATTAGAGTATCATTTTACATTCTTTTTAATTTTTAAAATTTGATGTATATGCGTTGGGGAGCCAGTGTACTGGTATGTGCATATGAGTGCCTGTCCCTGTGGCCACAGATGTTAGATTCGTCCGTAGCCGGAGTTACAGTTGATTGTGAGCTGCCCAGTTTGGATGCTGGGAATCAAATTTAGGTGTTCCAGTGGAGCAGCATGTACTCTTCACTGATAATCCATACCACCAGCCCTCTAGTATCATTGTTTTTCTTTTTTAGCATTTTGTCTGAAATTTGTGTGTGTACCCACGTGCACTCATGCATACCAAAGTGACGGTGTTGAGGTCAGAGGGCAACTTGCTGGAGTCCATTTTCTTTCCACCAGGTGGATTCCAGTAATCAAACTCAAGTCATCATGTTTACAGACAGGTGCCTTTAGTAACTGAGATAACTTGTTGACCTTAAAATGATAGTTTCAGAAGGGGAGGTAACTCAGTTATCAAGTGCTTGTGGTACAAGCATAAGGACCTGGATTAGCTTCATAGAATCACAACAGACATGGAGCACGGTGGTGTGCACTTGGTAGTCACAGCACGAGAGGCACAGGCAAGCATAACCCTTGAGTTCACTGGCCGGTCAGTCTAGTCTACATGACATGTTCCTGGCCACTGAGAGATTCTCTCAAGTGACAAACAAAAAAGAGAGAGACCTAAGCAACAAAACCTGAGGTTATTCTCTGGGCCACAACCACACATGTACACACTCCTGCAAACATGCACAAACGTACACACAGAAAGACTATTTTATAATTTCTCCTAAAGATTTTGCTTCATTTATTGAACTTTTTCACATGAGAAATTTAGTCATTTTTTTAAAACCTTTGACTGCAAGGAAAAAACAAAAACCTCCAGCAACAACAACAAGACAACAAAAAAGGCAGGAACAAAATTGGATGCAGTCATAATTATTGCCTGCTTTGTAATAACCTTTATACTGGCTATTCCTAGTGCAACTTGGGTTATTAGGCCAATTCTGTCCAAGCACAGATTACTTCAGTCATCTATCTGCTGCAGGGACTAGAAAGAGTAAGCAAATGGTGGCCCTGGTGAAAGGATTAGGATGATATTTTTTTGTCTTATGCAGTCACATGCCTTGGCTGAGCTTTTGCTGTATGTGTTGGACCACATTAAATTACATGGGAAATTATTTTAGTCCTCATTGCTGTGAGAAACCTAACCAAATCAATTTAAACAAAGAAAGGTTTATTTTGGCTCATGGTTGAGGATACAGTTCATCATAACAGGGCATTGTGGGAGCAGGAATGTGAGGTTCACACTGCTTCCACTCAGCTTATTAACTTCCTTTAATCCTGTCTAGGACCCCATCCCATGGGATGATGATGCTACCCCTTTGGGGTGGATCTTACCAACTTGATTATGGGAATCTAGAAACTTTTCTATGAGTGGGCCCAGTGAGCAGCTTTCCACATAGGTGATTCTAAATTCTGAAAAGTTGGCAGTATTAACCATCACAGATATTCAAGACTGACCTTCCATTCCAGTTAGAAAAAATACAATGAGTTGAAAAAAGAGGAATTATTTCTAAAAGATATATTTCACAAAAAGGTTTGAAAATATATATATATATGTATACATATATATGTGTGTGTGTGTGTGTGTGTGTGTGTGTGTGTGTGTGTGTGTGTATATATATATATATATATATATATATATATATATATATATATATCTTCTGGAACTGCCTCCTAATAGCTTTGACATCTTGCATCTTCAGCAAGGGACCAGCACATATGCCAACTCCCCCTATATAACACTGCTATGCCTTAGTCCTTCTTTCCTTTTCTTCTTCTCTTTCTTCCCCACTCTCCATCTGTCTTTCTGTCCCTTCCCCATGGTGTTGGTGTTGCCAGTGCAGCCACAATGTCTCTCCTGCCCTTCTCTGGAACTCAGCTTCTCTCCCCGCTCCCCACTTCTCAAATAAAACTCTGCTATAGAACTCTGACACCTGACACATGTACAGTCCTGTTACATTATTTCACTAGTGCTCTCTTGTCTCGGCAGAAAATGTTGGTGTCCCGATTTTAGAGAAGTCTGAAGCCCTGCTACATCTATCACCAAGCTCAATTCATTTCAGCCTCACAGGAAGCTCCCATGGTTCTGCATCTCCCCAAGTCCCTGCCAGGCATGGCCCTTAAGGCTACAGCTGGCCCTCCTTACTAACACCACTCTTGGCTCATTCCCTTGGATATGACCTCTGAGCCCAGTTTGCTATTATGTTCGTCTCAAATCGCTGATGCCAGATAATGGACTTCATGGTGACCTCCTCCCTTCTTGGTGACAACTGACTAGGGCAGCTTTAGTAGTTTTAGGGTCGTGGGACCCTCCATTCTGGAGAGACAGATATTGGATATCTGTCCAATAATGGATATTGCCCTCTCCCTCCTTTCTATCCATGGTCACAATGCCATACCCTCTGCCAGCTGCCCCCAAAACCTCCACTACCCCTGTCAGCCCCACACTTCCCCATCTCCACCCTGAACCACATCACCAGTCACTACCCAGCAGGTGGCCTGCCAGTGAATTGATTCACTAATACAAAACAAAAAGCTCCATTTTCTCTGTTTTTCTCTGTCCTTTGAAATCTTTGTATTTGCTATCCACTTCATACTCTTCAGTTTCGGTTTAAATCTCTAAGACTTTTGCTAACCCATTTTGTGATACTACCACATGGCTGGCAGTCATCTTCACTTAGGTCAGAAAAGACAGGTCTGACTGCCATCTTTACTAAGGTCAAAACAATAGGTCCTGTGATTTTATCACTGCAAAAAAAAAAACAAAACCTTAGACTCCCGCATGATGGTCACTCTTAAAGTAACATCAAGTCACCAGGATATTCCTATCAAAAATGGATTTTTGTGTGACAACTCCTGTCCTAAATAAAATGTTTATGTAAGATATCACTTTAAAACAATGATTGTTTAGTAAGGTATTAGACATTCATTTACAGGATACATGTATCCTTGTGCTGGTGGACTGCCCCTTACTGTAAGAGTCACTCAAATTTTGATCTCATTGGATTGTGACTTTATTAGATGGTTTGAGCTATTGAAATTATGTTTTGCTATTGAGGTTATGTTTTGCTTTACTCAGATTGTAATTGTAGCCTGCCTGTTCTCTCCTGAAATAAAAAGGGACTTTACTTTTGATATTAAAGGAACACACAGCTCAGAAATTTTAAACTATAATAGTAAATTTTGGTGTTCTATAATAAACTGCTGTTTATATATTAAGTCAAATATATACAAATTAAGTATTCTCAAAGAAACAGCTTCTAAATGTATATTACTATGGGACATTTAAAATCTATAAACTGTTTTTAAATTGTTTTATTTTATAATGCCTTCATTATCTTCCCACTCAAGGTCAACCTTGAAAACATGTGTATGACCACTTATGTCTTTACTCTGTCCAATGTCCAGCTTCTAGAAAATTATATGATTAAAAAAACTGGTGTGTTTGGTAATCTATGGTATTATGTTGGTTATCTATCATATATATAGTTAATAAATAATTGGTATAGGACACTTCATTATATAATTCATTATTAAATGATATTAAAATGATATGATTATTTGCTATATGATATATAGTAATCAATAATAATTACCAACATTGTTGTTGATTATTATGTTATCTATATCATTATTGATTGTATTATATGATAACCAATACTAATTATTAATAACATTTACTATATCGTTGATATTATTATTATTGATTATACTATTGTATGGTAATTAATAATCATAATAATTGATTAATAATGATTGCTATTGATATCTTTTATTAATATTGATGATTGTCATTTATAACTATTATTTATAATATAATCAATAATGTTGATAGTTGATAATACTAATTATTGTTAATAATAACAATTGCCAATTGTTATTAGATGTTAAGGATAATTAAGATGCTCTGGTTGGAAGTTAATTTCCATGTGGAATTCTTTAATATGTTCAAATGTATGCTTGTAGTCATACAGAGTACTAACTAATGTAGTCTAGTCCAAAAATAATTCTGCTTTCCGTTATATACTTGTAGTCATGCAGAGTACTGATTTATTCCAGAAATAAACTTTATTTAGCTTCCTGCATGTGTTTTCAGGTTTAAGTCTAAAGCAAGTAAATAAAAAACAATATATGCTTACTATTTAGATAGATATACTTAACAGATTACAGATATATTTTTAAAATTATGGTCCCTAAGGAGATTATGATCCTCAAACCATCAGAGATCTGCTGAATATGGCACTTAAATGTTTAAGTATTCTACAACAAACAGTAACCATTCCTAACAATAATCCTCAAGGTCTCCAAGAAGTTAATGGACCTGTACAGTGAAGAACCCACCTGGATGGTAGTAACCCAAACCACTGGGTGAAACAGCCCCATACCTCACCTGTACCAGGCTCTGCACAAACTGTGGACATGTTTGGGTTGGCTACTTTGCTCTACCTAGCCAGGGTAAGATCAGTTTTCCAAGTTCCCTCCCTCAGGAAAATATTTCAGACCTGGGCAGCCAAAGGCCTGCACCATTCTGTATAACAGCTGGAGATCAAATGTTGTTCTGCACAACAGATAATGTTTGCCACCAGTGAACCAGAGGAGCCTAAGGAAACTACCTATGTAATGGGTCCCTGTCATTTTAATTGATACATAGACCATCTAGATCCTTCCTCAGATCTCTGATGGCTTGATGGCTAGCTGTAGTTTTAGGAAGAACAAGCATCTAGCAGCTCCCTCTTATACAGCTCCTCCCTCAAGGCTTCAGCTGCCTTCTTAGTCCTCTTCACATATAAAATCAGGACTCAGATCTCACTTTGCTAGAACTAACAGGCCTCTAGCTAAGAAAGACAGTTTGCCTTGTTACCAGACACTAAAGGAGGTAGACTCAGCTAGAATGTAACTTTTGCTATTGCTTTATTCTAATGAGTTTTCCTTCCAATGCCTATACCTCTTTCATGGTAAATAATTAGATAAAAGTTCTATGCAAGTTCTGAGTGTCTAAAATATGTTCTAAGATATATAGACACAAATTGTAAATATATTAGGATATATAGAAGACTGGCTTTACTGGGATTTCAAAGTCTCAGAGTTTTAATATTGGTAAAACTTTGGATACATGTTCTTAATGGAGGCCTGATAAGCTGGTACCACTATTACAGATTTTAAATTTCCTTTGTTTGTTTGCCTTCTGGGTGGTGACTTAGAGATGCTTCTCACAGAGCTGAAACATTTCTGTCCCATTTGTGTACCCAGCTCTCTAGACAGACAAAATGTCCATGCTTCTGTCCCAGGGCAATGGCTTTTGCTGACTCAAAGGTATGGATCTGCACTTCAGTACAGATTACAAACAGCGGAAACCCTCTTGTGAGCTTCAGGAAGTTGACTGGGATCCACCTCCCTAGGTCCAGATTTAAGTCTCCCTATCTACTCAGTCTTGAGGGTATGATTTATCTATCTCTTCCCTCGACTTGGGAACCCTTCCCCTCCCCACTGCCAAAACTATGGACCTAAAAGTTCCAAATATAAGATTTTCCTTTAAGTTTCCTAAACTTTAACCTCTGTTCCTAGCATATGTTTCTATAGATTTCCACTTAGATGATAGACACTACCCAGAAATTAGCTCCAGACTACAGGCTTCTCCAAATAGCTACAAGCCCTGGACTTGCTGAGAGCTGATATGGACCAGTCCAGCTGATGTGACTATTACTGTCCTCTTAGCTTGATCAGTCAACTGGATACTTACTTCTAATGAATACCTCATTCTCTGACAGTCTTCTTCAGCTTTTGACTAATATTTCCACCTTCTTGGGGCCCCTGAGTTTCAGTAGGAAGAAATTTCCAAGGAAAATATGATGCTCCATTTCCTCACAAGACTGAAATATTGAGTCAGAAGGGAACCCCCTGGTATTGGACATGTGATGGCTGTCTCTTAGGTCTATTGGCATACCAGAAAGGATACGTATTTAAAAGACAAATAGACCCAGATATATAAACAGATAGATTCATTTGCAAAGATGGTTCTAACTGATGCCAGACATCACAGGGCCATTGATACTTCTGCTTCTGCTAATTGCTACTGGCCCTTACATCACTAATGCATTAATTGAATACAATAAATTACTCACTCCTGTTTTTTCAGTCGAGCTACAAAGCCTGGACAAGTGCAACAGCTTGATTTTCATGACCTCAGCCAATGCTTCGACATTTTGGGGTCCTCAACAAAGCCCCCATTCCTACCTTACCTCTCACATTACTGTGTTCTTTGCCTTTTTAATAACAAAGAAGGAGGAATGTTGTGGGACCACCTTCTTATGTCCACTCCTGGACAGCCTCATGCCCACCCCTAGTACCCTTGAAGTCTGGCGTCATCAGCAAGGGACTGGCATATATATCAACTCTCCATATATAATACCACTTTGGTATTCTTTTTGGTCCTTCTTTCTTTTTCTCCTCTCTGTCTCTCTGTCTCTCTGTCTCTCTGTCTCTCCACCCCCTTTCTCCATTTGTCCTTCTGTCCCTCTCCCATGCCAGTGCTCCCAGTACAGCCACAATGTCTCTTTCTCTCTTGGCCTTCTCCAGGACTCAGTGTCTCTCCTTCACTACCCCCTTCCCAAATAAACCTCTGCCATAGAACTCTGACATGTGGACAGCCCCGTTATATTATTTTACTTTCCATATCTCATCTCTATACATCTGTGTCCCCATCTCTGTCCTCATCTGTCTTTATCTTTGGTTCTGTCATTCACCCAACATCCACACCTCTGAATCATAAAAGGGAACTAGTAGTCCAACTTAAAAAAAAAAAAAGTTCCTGGTCAAAATTGTATTTTCTTAAAAATGCATTTTTCTTCTTGGACTGGAGAGCTCAGTGTTTAAGAACATTTGCTGTTCTCCAGAGAACCTGAGTTTGGTTCCTAGTACCCCAGCTCACAGCCATGTAGAGAAATAGGCCTGTGCGATAGCTAGGAAGGGATCAATTCCAAGATTCTATATGAAGAGATCAAATCCAAAGGTCTATATGAAAGTATCACATCCAGGGGTCTATATGAAGGGATCATATCCAAGGGTCTATATGAAGAAATCACATTCAGAGGCCTGTGTGATCCAGATGGAATATAGAAATAATGTTAAGAATGGTGGTACACACCTTTAATCCTAGTATTCAGAAGGCAGTGGTGGCACACACCTTTAATTCACAAGACACAACCAAGTAGAAACAAGACAGAGGCTAACTGAGGCAGTATGAAGCAGTGAGAGCTCAGAGGCAGTATCAAGGAGGAGTCAGAGGCAGTATAAGGCAGTCTAAAGCAGTCAGTTACAGAGGCAATCTGAGGATTCTGAGGCAGAGACACAGAGACAGCAAAATCAATATCAGGTGGGAAAAGTGAGTCAGTCTGAATCATAGCAGAACAGTTCACTCTCAGGCAGTCAGAGAATCAGCCAGAGTCTGTTAGAGGCAGAAGAGCTTGGTCAGAAACAGCCAGCCAACTCAGAAGATCTATTTGGACAAGCAACTTGGAGAAGAGTTTGAGCAAGAACAGTGAGTGAGTTGATCAGAACAGCTCTATGTTCAGAAAGAGCTAGTCAGAAAGGCTCAGTCAGCAGTAAGTCCTGGAAGCTTAAACCTTCTAGATTGTATGGAGGATGAACCCTTCCAGTTCTAGGCTTAAGAGTAGATTGTACAATGGTCTAATTGGATGTTCCCATGTAGAAGACTGCAAATAGGTTCATGTCTATCATGATGCACAAAACTCAATTCCAAATGGAACAAAGACCTCCACATAAAACCAGATACCCTGAACCTGATAGAAGAGAAAGTGGGGAATAGCCTTGAGCATACTGGCACAGGAGACAACTTCCTGAACGTAACACCAATGGCTCAGGCACTAAAATCAATGGTTAATAAATGGCACCTCAGGAAACTGAAGAAGCTTACAAAAGCTTCTGAAAGGCAAAGAATACTGTCAATAAGACAAAACGGCAGCCTACAGAATGGGAAAAGATATTTAACTACTTCACTTCTGATAGAGGGCTAGTATCCAAAATATATAAAGAAATCAAGAAACTAGATGTCAACAAATCAAATAACCCAATTTAAAAGTTGGGTACAGATCTAAGCAAAGAATTCTCAAAAGGGGAATCTCAGATGACTGAGAAACAGTTAAAGAAATGATCAACATCCTTAGCCATCTAGGAAAAGATGCAAAGGCCCAGGCCAAACAAAATGCAGAGCTCAGGGAATATAACAGAAGAAGAGGAGGAGGGATTGCTGGGACCAGAGTAGTTGAGGGCACAAGGAGAACTGGTGGGTGTGAGGGCATGATAACATGCGGACACCCATGGAGTCAACTGACCAGTACTCTTAGGGTCTCACAGAGCCTGAAGCAGCAGACATGGAACCTGCAGGATCCCCAAAATATGTCTTGAGGTTGCCTGGGCTGGTGCTCTTGCAGAACTGGAATGGGATATGTGCCCTTGAACCTCTTGCCCATCTTTGAGTACCTTGTCCCCTACTGGGTAGCCTAGTCCGACCTAGGAGTAGAGAACTATGCCTGACCCTGTTCCATCTTGTTGTTCTATGTTTGAGCAGCAACCCTAGGAAGACTGCTTTTTCTTGGGGAGAGGTATGGATGGGAGTGGGAGTATGAGGGGGTAGATCTGGGGGATAGGGAAGATGGGAGGGTTTGGGAGGAATGAAGGGAGGGGAAGAAAGTTATTGGAACGTATTATATAACAAGAAAAAATTAAAAATGTTAATAAAATATATATACATTTTTGTATTTATTTCTACAACCTTAAGTAGCTATCTTCAAGTATAATTTGAATTTTCAGCCCCTTTCCTGCATCTTACCATTAGCAAGAGAGGAAACAAAGCCCCTGAAAAACTAGTTTTCCTCTGTCTTCCAGGCCAAAGTTTGATTCTCAAACCTCAGTGTACAACACCATAGGCTGGACAGGTTTGCTAGCCCTAGCACAGAGAGTTTCTCATGAGAGAGCTACATAAAGCTTGGCCAGTTACTGTTGTTTTTCTGTCGCTCTGTGCTTGTCCTGCCGCAGCCGTCTGGCATCTGTCCCGCTGGCCGGGCGGGTGGACCCAGACCCAAGCAGCGGGCGGCATGGGGCCCTGGGATCTGTGGTTCGGTGACCTTTCACAGAGCTGCCCACCCGCGGGCCTGAGAAATGTGTGACGAGCTGCGAAGAAGGCCCGGGAGTCCGGAATGAAGGAGACGTCATCTGATGGACCCGGACTCCTTTATTCAAGGGGCTTCCTCCAATAAATAACCTTTCCCCATAAGGGCGTGGCTTCTCCCCTCGAGTGGAGAAGCCTTAATTAGCATGGCGTTTTGCAGAGACAAAGGTGTATGATTACCACAGGGCAGGCAGATATTTTGCCAATCTGTTTGCTGAGTAGCAGCTTCCAGGGCTTCAAGAGTAAAGGAGTCAGCAGGCTATCCTACAAGCCCGAGGGGCGAGGACCACCCACCGCTTCAACTTCACTCTTTAGCCTGGAGCCCTACAAGTTACACTTCTAATATGTCCCAAGTGTTACTGCTGCTGCCACTTCAGAAGCCAGACTTTCAGGGCTACTGTTGTCCCCTGGCTTTTCTGCTTATTCCAACATCATGCACAATTCATGGTTATTTTGGGTCACAGAAAAGTCTTAATCATATTAATCCTGAGTTCCTGTAAGATCCATCTCAAGTGTTCCTTCATTAAAGACTGGTCCACCAGTGAGCCATCTGTCTTCTGGGAGGGAGATGGAACCAGCTCTGCTTCTCTCTCCACTGATCTCCCAGACCTTCAAGTTGCTGGTATAAATCCTATTAGCTGGAGAGAAAAGACCTGGGAAGAATCAAAGGAAGGCAATCAGGGCATTCTCATTTGGCTTCTGTCTGTACTTGTCCTAAGATGGCTTTCTACACTCTTTCCTGGCTTGTATTGAAAACTGAGCTGTTTCCTGGGGATCTTTTAGAAAGTCCCTTGAACACACCACCTCTGGTGGTTTGAATGATGATGGCGTCCATAGTTTTATATGTTTGAATACTCAGTCCTCAGTTGATGGAATTGTTTGGGAAGGGTTGGATGTGACCTTCTTGGAGGAAAAGCCCACATCAATCCCAATTAGCTTTCTGTAACTCATTCTGTGAATCAAGATATGAGCTCTCAGTTACTACACCAGTGCAATGCAATCTACTTGCTGGCATGCTCCCAGCCATGATGGTCATGAACTCTAACCCTCTGGAACTGTAAGCTGCAAATTAAATGTTTTTGTTTGCAAAGTAATAGTGCATTATAACAGTAATAAAAATAGTAACTAGGACACAACCATACACATCCTGTCTGTCTGGAGTCCCTATCACCTCAGTGGTGCCTCTTCTTTAACTGGTTGCTGTGAAGCCTCTACTTCTCTGGAAGCAATCACAGATTCACACCATAACAATTTGTTCATAGTTTGGGGCATTTCTTTGAGCAGTCTTCCATATGGGGTGTTCCCACACATTTCTTTTCCTAATGTCAATAAGGCTTGGAGACTTTCCAGATGGCACTCTCTGTAGGCATAACCTTCTCTGTGTCATAGGCTACACCAGGTTCTCAGACACCAGCATGAGATCTACTGCCCATACCATACATCAGCCTCTGAGGGGAGTTCTGATATGTAATCTTCATCATTAACTTGATTGGATTTAGAATCATCTAGAAAACTGGTGGGGCACACATCTGGATGTGTCTGTGAAGGTGTTTCCATAAAAAAAAAAAAATTAGCTTAGGGGACAAGAACCAACCCATGGGCTGGGGACCCAGCCAGAACCAAAGAGAATGAAGGAAAAGCATTCCCTGCTTCTTTGTGCTCTCTCACCTCTCTGCCATGTGAGCTAGTCCAGCACACGCTGCTCCCCTCCACAATAAACTGGCACTGGGAGCCAAATTCAACCCCTACTTCCTGAGGTTGTTTCTCTCTGCTATTTTATTACACTGACGATAAAAGCAGCCAAACACAAGAATCTCTTTCTCACCCGGATTTGAGGGTGACAACCACCATCCCCCCTCGCCTGACTCAATGGTGACAGAATAGTGCAAGGTTCATGGCACAGCTTTCCTCTAAAATATCCAAAATGCCTCCTCTCACAAGTACTTATGCGCATGCATGTGAATGAATCTCCTCAACATTCTAGCCCTTTTTTCTTCACTCCACTTTTTTTTTCTTACTAATTTAAACCTTCCTACCTGTTATTTTCTTTGAAAGTCTACATTTTGGTCTGTCATTTCATTTGGAACTTCCTGTCTCTTTCCCGCATGTTGCCTCAACCAAAACCTCTCTATTTGAAAACCTATACCAATATGAACCCTGTATGCCAACATGCAACCTATATACCAGCACTTCTCAACCTGTGTGTCACAACCATAGGAAAACACATACTCCCGATGGTCCTAGGAATTGAGACACTGCTCAGTAGCAAAATTATAGTTGTGAAATAGCAATGAAATTAATCTTATGGTTAGAGGTCACCACAACGTGTGGAACTGTATTAAAGGATTACAACATTAGGAAGGTTGAGAACCACTGCTGTGTACCAATATAAATTCTGTATACTGATACAAATCCTGTATACCAATATACAATCCTGTATACCAACAACATGCCTGTATATTCTCAAATCAACTTGGTTATAATTAATGCTCAGGACATTGACTACATCCTCCATGTAGTTCATACCTATATAACTCAGTGAAGAATCAGCTTTTCCTGAATTTGTCACAGTGACATATTAAGGCCATGTATCAGATTCATACCTATTTATCACCTGATGCCCTCCTTCATCTACTTCTCTTCTAAAACATGTCTGCCAATCAGGGCCCCCATCTTTTATTCCTCTGCCACTCTGAGTTCAAGTTTTGCTTTTCTTTCTTCAGCTTGTGAGATCCCCACAAAGAAGGGATCTTCTTTACCATGCAGTATAATGGTTTTTCTTCTTCGGGCATCTTGGATCTAGAAGAAGTTGGGTCCTGGACAGTTCAGTCTTCTCTCAGCAATCATCTCTTGATCAGATCTATTAGAAGCCTCTAAGAGAACATTATTTTTATACTTTATTGTTATATTTATATTATATCTTTGATTTTCAAGGTAAAACACTGTGAGCAAAATAGTTTGAGAGTTCGTTTTTTTTCATTTTAATCTGTTTGTGTGTGTGTGAGGTGGGATTAATGAATTGGCTGGCTTCATGAGGTTGGTTGGTTGGTTGGTTGGTTTTGTTTTTTTTCTGAGACAAGTTCTTATTATCCACCTGTAACTGGCCTCAAACTCAATAATCCTCCTGTCTCCGTGTCTTAAACATTGGAGTTACAGGCACGTGGGACCATATCTAGCTGAACAGTTGAAACAATTGATGATTAAGTTAGGTTGTGAAGCTATCAAACTCCACAAAATACATAAATAGCTAAATTTATTTACTATGTGTCAGAGGCCCATTCTATCATGCAATATCCCTGACGTATTCCTCACCCACAGCCTTCCTATGCAGTTCATCCAGGTGTTATCCAGACAAGCCAGAGAAAGAAGTGGAAACAATTGCAAGCATATTCCCAGGCCCAGGCTTGGTGGCAGCATAGTGTCAACCCAACAAAGAAAGTGCTAGCTGCTTGCAGGGCAGTTACTGCCACTGTCAGCTGCCCCAGCCATGATTTTTAAAGATTAATTCCAAATTGCTTGTATCCCAGATTTCCACCAATTAACTCCAATTGACACAAGATTGCAGTATATTTGAACAAAAGATGGCTGGTGTCCTTTCCTGCGGAGGAGCAAAGGATTTGCTTCTGATGCTGCTATTACCATTAATAGGAGTTGTGAATGTACCTTGTCTCATTTTAGTAGGAGGAGAGAGCCGGCTAGTTGATGAATGTAGATAAGATTATTCTATTCAAAAGCATCCCAGGCAATTTCTATTAGTTGTCATGGTTTATCTCCTTATATGTCTTTATGAATCAGATTTTCTTCAGAAGTCATAGTTCTGTAGATTATCAACCATATCAGGTAATGTCACCAATGATAAATGCCTGCTGTTAAAATGAATGTCATGTTCTCTTCTATGTCTCAGCTTGTTGTTAATGCAGACTCCTGGGGCCTTGTGCGACAGTGGGAGTCCATTTATCGACATAAAACAGCCTCTTGTTTATACATGATCACTTGGTAATCGTGTGGCCTGTGTACAGGAAGTCAAGAAAAATAATAAGTATGGCACAATCTGCAAGCCAGGAACAAGGAAGCTGTTTTTTCTTAACAATCAAGCACTATTTAGGAGGATTAATGTGGCTTTTGATAAACTGCCAAACAATCAGAAAGGACAGCTTTAGAACAAGGCCCACTGAAGACCTTTTTTGGCTCTTCATTTCCATAAAGACACTTCATAGGGGATTTTAAACAATTGCTTAATAATTGGAAATTAATGTATTAAAAGAAAGCATTGCTGAATGTTTTCCCTAAAAGCCAAAGTTATCTCATTTCTTTTTTCTCATATAAAAGAAATTATGTTCTGCAATCATAGAAGGAAAAAGAGTTTACTTCTTTTTACCTATAAGCCCCATTATTCTCAGAGTACATTCTCATACAGGATTCGTGAACTTGAACATGTCTACTGGTTATAAGTAGACAATCGCTTACATGGCCTTAGAATTGCTATAAAACTCTGCCAACTCCATTTTCTGTCTGCCTTGTCATCTGGATAAATGGCAGTAAAGCAACCTTTTCAAGATAAATATTAGGACAGAGTGCCCCATGTATCTCTCATGCTGCTATTGTACATTTCTTGCTGGATGTGTCAGAAATGAAAAGCCATGACTGTCCTTTGCACAAGGCCTTTTATCAGAATTATATTGCACTGAGCAAGCTTGAAAACTAAGGTAACATCTCCCTATACTCAAAGGGCAGGCATGCATAGTACTTCAGTTCCCATTATAAAAGAAATGAATGTCCCAGGTTTGTTTGGATGTGATGTAAGCCACTGCATGGGAGGCATCCATTCACACATCACAGAGACATGGGTCGCAGGGAGAGGTGACACACATACTGGCAGTCATGTTGCTTGCTGAGTCACGAGTATTAAAGTCATTTGTCTCTGACAAGAGTTGCATGACTTCTGCCAGCATCCCCAAAACAACAGGATAAATTATTAGCCTGTAAGTTGGGTAAAATCTATTTCTAGACATGAGGCAATCTGTGTTAATTATTTGTACAATGTCTAGATATCCTAAAAGATAGAGATAAAATAAGAAAAACAAAAAACAAACAAAAACACCCAGGGTTTTTTGAAGCCTTCCAGACTGACCTTCAAATTTTTCTACTGAATTCTCTTCTTTCTTCTCAACATTCTTCATTTCTTTTCTTCTCTTCTTCCCTCCCTCCTTCTTCTCCTCTCCATTGCTCTCCTCACAGTTCTTAGGGTTGAAATGAATGTAATCTCTTTATTCCCCACTGTGAAGAAATAGATCAGAGTAGCGTTTTGGAGTATTCCATCCTCCTGTTCACAGCCATTTATTCAGGAGTGTGACTCTTGGAAAGTAAATGAGCTGCAGTATATTGATCACCAAGTACAAATGAGTGCCATTCTAGCTGCTGTGCATATCTGGAAGCAAAGCAGGAAAGTCTGATTATCTGGGATGTTCACATGCAAGTGCCGTTTTTCTGGAACTATCAGGAAAGAGCTTCTTTCCCGGAGCTCTAGTTGTTAAAACTGGGAGGACACAAAACTGAACTTTCTGTAGTCATCCTTTGCTCTCCCTAGAAGATCTATTTGATAATAAAGCAGAACTGACCTCTCATTATTTACTTTTATTTATTCTTGAGTTGACAGTATTTACAGTACACAAATGTACTTTTTGTGAAATATATGTGTTGTGTATGGCTAAACTGAACTAATTTACATATGTATCACATCACATATATGATTAGAAGGCAAAATCTACATTCCTTTTTGTTTGTTTGATTGTTTGGATTTTTGTTTTGTTTTGGTTTTGTTTTTCAAGACAGGGTTTCTCTGCTGTAACTCTGGCTGTCCTAGAGCTCACTCTGTAGACCAGGCTGACCTCGATTTTGATGAGCCATTTCAGCACCTGTATAAAACCATGCCTCTCTAAAACCAATCTATCCATAGCAACAAGCTACACAAGCAGACCAATTCTGCTTTTAATCTAACTAATTTTGAATTTTATTTCTGCCACACAAAAACAAAATCCTTAATAATTATTAGGATTAAGCAAACTGGGGTAATACTGCACTATACTGGAAAGTACTAATATAGATTAATATATTAAAGCTGTAAGAGAAACTCTGTTACATTCTTTAATTCTGTAAGTTTATTTAATTCGGATTTTTTTACAGTACACTATCTTTTATTTCTCCCAGATTATTTTTATGTGTGCTTCATTATTTTTATTTAGTAATACCTATCAATTTTATAAAACTAATGTTCTATGAACCCAACTTATAAAATGTTCAAATAGACTTTTTCTTGTAGATTTATTTTAAATTTGTAAATCAATAATAATTAAATATAATAAACAGAAAGTATATGAATGCTTTCATCACTACAGACTTGTTTGTTCCATGAGCATTTAATGAGAACCTACTATATGTCAGACAGCAGAAGGAACTGCATACATAAACTCATAAACTCATGCATAGAGAATGAAAATTGGAGCAGAGAAAACATGAAATCAAACCCCACCCATTCACCTTAGGAACACAGCTGACTGAAAATTATGCAGTTACATTTCCAGAAAGAAATGTTTACCAAACTCTATCATGCTAGGGCCAAACAAAAACAATAGAAAGTCAATCTACTTTCTTGATTTTCATTAGCTATTGAAAGCAATTCTTCAAATTACACACAATCACAATCTATCGGAAGGCTGCTGGAAATAATTGGAATATTTAATATCTAATATCTACTTAGAACATGAAGATTCATATTTTTTAAATAGAAAGTCTAACAGTATCATATTTACAACCCAGTTTATAGTCCAAAGCCTTCCAATTTGATCAGGAAGTAAAACCAAAGTCAATAAGCTGCTGCATATATTCTAAACTGCTTTGCGATGCGGCAAGGGAAAAGAACATGAAAAGAAGGCGTGTGGGGGACATAATGAAATTTTGAAAGCCAGCTCACTCAGAATTAAGTCAATCAATTCAATTCACAAGACGTTTATTGTTGCTCCTACCCCTTGTCTTGTTGGAGGCTAGGCCTGCTGGGAGACATTTAAAGATGCAGCGTACAATAAAAAAGCATTCTGTAGTGAACTCATTTGATTTCTATAATCAACCGGGAAGGTAGATGCATTTGACTTGTCCTCTGGGTGTCTATGAAAAATCAAAGAAGAAAAACACAAACACCAGCCTCAGGATGAGAAACTGAGGAAGGAGAGATGAGCTATACTCACTTAAGAGAAGCAATTAATAAAATCAAAGCTGTGGGATTCTGGGTTTTTTTTGTTGTTGTTGTTCTGTTTTGGTTTTTTTTTTTCATTTGTTAATTTTTCCTTGAACAAATCAACTTCTAGAAGACAGTGTTTATTTGGAGAATACACTTTCAGAGGGTTAGAGTCCATGACCATCATAGTGGAGATCATGGCAACTATGGTGATAGAGCAGTTGCTGAGAGTTCACATCTTGAGATCAACCACAGAACCTGAGGTGGAGGTTGGAAGGAGACTAGGAATAGCTTGAGTCTTTTGAAACCTCAAAGCCCACTCCCAGTAACATACCTTCTTCAACAAGGCCACATTTCCTAATCCTTCCCAAACAGTTCTATCAACTGGGGACTAAGTGTTCTAATACAGGAGCCTAGAACTCTTCTCATTCAAACAACCATGCATGTTTTCTCTCGTTCATGGCTCCTAGATTTTATATAAATATATAAAGTGATATACAAATCTATGACATAAAAACAGTGACAAAACTTTGTAGGAGAACAAAGGATACCAATGGAAGGGAGGAGGGGGAATAAACTCAAAATACCAAATAAGTACATAATATACTTATATGATGATGGTTTTACATAACCAAGAGCCATGTAAATGAGTGTTACACTAGTGGAATAAAAACTGTTATTTAAGAAAATATAGCAGTGAAGGAAGCTACAGGGTCATAGATGATGTATACAAACACTACACTACTGACTGTTCAGGAGGAGGCAGATTTCTTCTGGTAGAAAGTTAAATCTGGATAAATTCTGAGCCTTGTGAAATGAACATATTTTAATGGTCAGAAAAGCCTATGCGGAGGAATGGATAGAAGTTGGCAACTTAAAGTATGGACAGTCTATCTCACACAGGCTAATGTATCTGAAATCTCTCTGGAAGACCTTAAGCACAGTACCATTATAAAGAATTATGCATGTCCGAATTCAATGCACTTATGTCTCTGGACCTTGATTCTTCAACTGTCAGATGGGAGCAGTCACTATTCCTTTCTCTCTCTGAGTGACTTCTGTAGTAGATTAAAAATATATCCCAACCTACTTTTTTGCCTACATATTTTAACAGCTTCAATGAGGTAAAATTTACATCTTTAAAAACATCTCACATAGTTAGTGTATTCAATTTTCATGAGATTAGACCAGTGAAAATATCATCTGAATCTTCCCAAAGCCTTCTGATACATGTTTGTATGTTGTAGTAGTTTATTTTTAGTTGTGTTTAAAATAATTATTTTGTGCACTGTTGGGTGAGGGGCTGCCCAGGTCTTGGCATTTTGTATTGTCTGCAGGTGCTGGATTTATGTGGGGGATGTTTGATTGCTTATGAGCTGCATGTGCTATCAATAGAACACCTGAGGAGTCTTGTATCAATAAAAACACCTGATCTCAGATGATCCGTGTTCCACTGTACAGTATGACAATTCCCATGATGGTGGCTTCCCCTGCTGAGGTCTGGCAGAGTTTGCACTTATGAAAATGCTTCTGAGTGGTCTTGGCTGAGCTGCCACAGCAGCCTAACTGCTACATTTGTATATTTTTAATCTCATGGTAAGAATGCTTAAAATGCTATCTGCACTTGAACATCTTCTTCAAGTGCACAGCAAATATGATTGCCTGTAGGCAATGTACTGACAACAAATCTGTATATCACACTCACAAAAAATTTAGACCCACTTAGGAATATATCCTTATTTCCCCTTCTCTCCAGCCCCTTTCAACCACTATTCTACTGTGCTTCTCTGTTTGTTAGATATGCCTGACTGATACACAATAGACGTTACTTATTTAAAAATTAAAGTCTATCTAAAGACTCCCAAGCCAAAACTTGAGGCTAACTGAATGTCAATGTTAAATGATGCTAAAAATGAAAGTATTGTTTCCAAGAAAAATCAACAGCTTTAGACCCCAAATTTTCTCATTAGAGATGCAAATAAGAAAACTCAAAATAAGAAAAAATTTTTTGAAAGAAAAAAAAAAAGAAGAAGCCTGCTATACCTACCTAGCAGCTTGCTTGCAAGGCAGGTTCCACCACAGCCTCAGAAATTCTGATGTGTTTTGACATATTTATCTGTGGGACTCTGCCATTGCATTACCATCTTCACATTATTTTACATCTAAATTGATTTCAATTACATAGCATTTCAAAACATTAATATTCATTTGAGATATTTCTGATATCTTCTCAGTGTGCTAAACTTTTCCAGGCTCTGGTTCATAATTAACCCACTCCACATGTAACTGCAGAGAACAACTCTATGAAATTCTGATTAGTCTAAGAGCCTTTTTTGCATATACTCAAACTTCCTGAATTATAAACATTCCATTGACAAAGAGTTCACATATACAAACTGTCCTACCAAGGTTGGACTTTTAGAAGCCTCTTTCCTAGTCTTTAAGAATAAGTAACTTAGGTAAGAAAAAAGTTTATGCAACACGTTCACTCTAGAGTATTTTGTAAAACAAGGGAAAAATTCAATTGATCTCTCATGGACGTAAAAATCAAGACTAAGGATCCCAGGAAGGAGAGGTAAAGAGATCACTACAGTAGCTATAAAGGCCTATAAAAGGGAAATCGTTTCTTTCTGGTCAAGGGTAGAAACCTAATATTCCAGTTGGCAAGTCAACCACTTGGATAAGGGACCACTCCTCATAAAGGCAGACCCACTATCATAGAAGCTGAAGAGAGAGGAGGAATAATTATCCTTTAATGAGATAATGCACTATTCTTCTCAGAATGCTTGCTCTCTGTGCGGTTGCTACAGAGCTGCATGGGGTTCTGTTGAGTCATTCTGACTTTCTGAATCCGGACTGCAAAAGGCAGAATGTTTCCTTTTTCTTCTCTTCCCTTTCTTTTCAGATTCAGCCAGAACCTAAGTATGCTTTCTCTGATACTTTGAGATTTTCCATTCTTTCTTTGAATGCTCTGGCCCTGGAATGTTGCTACTTGTTTACCATGTGTCTGGTGGCCAAAGGTAGCCTTTTCTCTGGTTTTAATTCATCTTCCTTTTTTGGGAGGCTTCCAAGAATTACAGAGGACCTTCTGTTTTAAATTCAAACAAAACTGACCTCAGCTGTTCTTGAATTGTTTTATTAATGACTGAGAACCTCAAGAAAGGACCCCAATTTCTCTGGGAACATATGGTGGCTCCAGGAAGTGGGGGGGCAGTCCCCAAGTTTTCAATAACAATAACTTGATTCCCCCCTATGAATTCCCTTTATGATTTTGTATGAAAGTAATAGATTTCTTATGCAAATTTATAAACAAACAAAGATAAGCTAATTTGATGTGTGCTGTCAGCATGTAAAAACTCCAGAGGTCTCAGATAAAGGAAACAATGGGCATTTATCCCAAATGAGCCATTCAACAGTCATGGAATTGTGAAGATCTGCAGCAATTTTGTCTAAATTCCGTAGAACAAAGAAACTTCCATGTCTTATCTGGGACACATGAACATTAAATAAAGCAATATATAAACTACTCAGGAATTAGAGGGTGTTCAAGAAAAAAACAGCTTTGGTTATTTTAGCACTTCATTTAGATCTTGAAATTTATGTGAATTTTCAGCAAAAGGTTTGGGGGCTACCTTCCTTAAGAGGGTTAGTGTGGAGTATGAGGCTAGGCAACACTGCCCCCTTATGGTTTTCCTTGTGATCTGAGATTATCATTCCCACAGATGTTCCAGTAGATGCTCTGCTGAATTCCTGCATTGAGCTATAAGCCAGAGGCCTGGGGGGGAAGAGTCTGAGTAAGGGTTCTAGTTGGAATACTAGCTTCTCTGAAACATGAGGTGGTTCTTTAAAGTAATAGAAGAGAAACCACTCTTGAAGAGACATGTGGTCAGGAGTATTGGAGCAGCAAGCTGGGAGATGCAGTTCCACATTGTCCAGTAAGCTTGATCTTCCCTTAGCCTGCAGGAAGTTATATCCCCTGAAAAATAGAAAGGTACAGTACTTTGAAAAAGTCAGAGTTGCTGAGAATTCAACAGCTTTCAGTGAAGAAGATGTCCTGGCTAGTAGAAGAAAAGGATAGTAGGAATCAATGGAGTTGACAGCAGGTGCAGAGATATGAGGTGGATAAGGTCAGTGTAACAGAGAGCTCAGCACCAGTACCGCCAGAGGCTCTGAGACCGGTCCAGAAAACAAAAGTAGGGAGACTGCTGTCCTGCCAGCAAAATTTCTCAGATCTGACCACAAGTCTATCCAGCCCGGGGCATGCCACCACACACACACCAAGAAAAATAGCAAAGGAGTCCTCAGGGAGGAGTCTTCTATTAAGACTCTGGAATGGGCTACACTTCTGGGCAAGATGACTACAGTTGATATTCATCTAATGCATGTGAATACTATGGTCCAGAAGTTTGGCCAAGTTCACACCTCTAAGTTCGCTTGTTTGTTTTCTATTAGTTTTTCATTGATTCTTCTTTCTAAAAGCCATACTTTCTGTATAGCAAAGTAGTTTTCACATTAAATAACACTGTAATAAAACAAGTTGATATAGCTTTAAACACAAGAAAAAAGAGGAAATCTTCAACTTTCAAAATTTATCCCTCAAATAATTTTTTTTACATTCTGTTTTTCCAAATGAGTCAATGCAACAAATTTCTTCTGTGAATAATTGGGTCAAGTCCTCCTGCACAACTGGTCAATGGCATTAAAAGAGAGACCACCCCCCACCCCCAAAAAAAGTAAGAACACATGTTCGATTCTGTGGAACATAAAGTAGATCTTGGTACTTCAGTACCCAGAGAGTTGAACACACAGATCCACCATGAAAAACAAAATATGACAGAATTAAAACTAGAAAAAATAGCTTTAAATCATCTTTCATGATTCATGTGTCATGTCCTTTGTCTTCACCTAACATTATCCTCTCTTGGTCTCCTTTCCTAATTTAAGACCGGTACATGTGATATCTGTTTATATAGATACATCTGTGCATTATAGGCTAGGATCTGCAAATGATGAAAGACTTGTAGGATTTTGTTTTCATTTGGGTCATCTTGCTCATTACTATACTTTCCAAATCCTTAGGACTATAAATTTCATTCTTCTTCATAGCTGGGTAAAGTTCCTATTCTTATATTACCATATTTTTATTATACACTTATTGATTGGTAGATATCTAGGTTGGTTGCATTCCCTTGCTGTTGTAATGGCAAAAAGCATGGATGTTCTAATGTCCCTGTAGTAAACTATAGAGTTCTTTGGGTATGCGTCCACAAAGTGGTATAGCTAGGTCTTATGGTAGTTCTGTTCCTTTTCTTTTCTTTTTTTTTTTTGAGATATCTCAAAACTTATTTCCATAATGGTCATATCAATTTTCACTCCCACTAGTAGTGAATAGGGGTTCTTCTGTCTGCAACCCTCTCCAGCATTTGTGGTCCTATTTCTTGATGATAGCTATTCTTATTGGAGTGACATGGGATCTCAAAGTAGTTTAATGTGGATTTCTTTCAATGACTAAAGATGTTGAATACCTTTGAAAGTACTTATAGACCATTTATGTTTTTTCTTTTGAGAATTGCCTGTTCATTTTTATTTTTTGACCCGATTGTTGATTGGCAGTTTTATTTTTGCAAATTCTGGATATTAGCACCACCTGTGAAATTCAGCTAGTAAAAATTTTCTCCTATTCTGTTTACTCTGAGAAGTTTCTTTGATTAACTTTAATTTCAGTAATGTTTTTCTGTTGATTCTTATGGTGGTTTTTGTGCTATTTCAGTTCTTTTTTTCCAGAAATATATCATCTATACCTATATCTTAAGTAGCATGCCCTGTATTTTATTCTGGCAGTTTCAGCATTTTAAGGCTTTTTGTTATTGTTGCTGTTGTTGCTCTTGTATTTTTTATTTTAATGAAAATATTATCTTTTTCTTAATATATCCCTATATGTTTTTCCCTACCTCTACTCCTCCCAGTCCCTCCCTACTTCCCCTCCCATCCTGATCCACCCTGTTTCTGTCTCTTATTAGAAAACAAACAGGCTTCTAAGGAACTACAATAAAATAAAATATGATAAAACAAAAACAAGCACATCAGAATAGGACAAAACAAACAAACAGAAGGAAAAGAGCCTCTTCAAGAAAAGGCACAAGAAACAGATCTAGACATAGAGACCCACTTGTTCGCACACTTGTAAATCCCATAAAAACACTGAACTGAAAGACATAATATATACCCAAAGTACCAATATGGTAAAAACTTAATAATAATAATAACAATAAAGAAATAAAATTAAAATAAAACATGATAAAAATTTTAAAGAAAAAGTTCTGAAATGACATTAGGAGGCAAGGAACCTCTAAGGATCAAATTCATATCTATTGACCATTTAGTGCTTTACATGCAGCCTACCTTAAGAGTAGTTTGTTTCTTCAGTGAGACTCCCTTAAAGAAAACTAAATTTCCATTTGCAAGTGGTTATCAATTGGAGATAGCTTCAGGGTTAGGGATGAGGGCATGTGTCCATTTTTCCTATCAGCTCTATGACCCCATGTGGTGGAACCCATGTACTTCCTGTGCATGCTGCCTCAGTCTCTGTGAGTTCACACGTGTATCCATCTTGTGGATTTAGAGGGCCTTGTTTTCTTGATGTCCTCCCATTCTCTCTGGTTCTTTTACTCTTTCTACCTCCTCTTCTACAGAAAGGAAAATATGGAGATGTTTGTACATGGTGAGAGATATGGTTCTAATTTTATTCTTGTGCAAATGGATATCTAGTATTGTCAGCACTATTTATTAAACAGATGTTTTAACAAATGTTCTTAACAAATGTTAAATAATTGTTAAACCATTTCTTACACTGTATGGTTTTGCTTTCTCTGTTAAAAATTTGGTAGGATATAGTATTATTTATGTTTTTTATTTCCAATGCAAAGATTAGGGTATAGATCAATATGATTAGTTTTCTCTCTCTCAAAAGAAATATTGGATCCTCAGAGACATCCATTCTTTCTTTCCTCTCAAGTATGATGTTCTCTTACTTTACAATTAACTACATAAATATTTTCTTAGTTTAGCTTTCTATTGTTATGACCAAACATTATGAGAAATGGCAATTTGGAGAAGAAAGGGTTTGTGTCATCCACTGAGAAAGATCTGGGCAGGAACTGAAGTGGTACAGGATCCTGGAGGCAGGAACTGAAGCAGAGGCCATGAAGCAGTTCTATTTGCTGTCTTGTTACTCTTGGCTTGCTCAGTTTACTTTATTATACACCTCAGGACCACCAGCCCAGGAGTGCAACAATCTATAGGAGGCTTCCTGCAGAAATCACCAGTCAAGAAAATGTTCCACCAGCTTGCCTACAAGCAAGCATTATGGAAGCATTTTCTTGATTGAGGTTCCCTCCTCTCAGATGACTCTAGCTTGCATCAAGTTGAAAAAGAAAAAAGTTACCCAGCACACACATCTTCCAATTTTTTATTGAGTAGGAAGGATACAAGCTTTAAAAACTAAATCAAACTAAATATAAAACAAAACAAATTAGGTATTCATAAGAACAAATGCCATGGTTCAATCCAACCTTTCTTTTCAGGGGTCTCTATAGCATTGGCTTTTAAAGGTATCAGTGAAGAATCTACTTGGATCAGGGCAAGAATTACTTTATATTTTACTAACAGTTTCCATTAAACCAATAGGAACCAAAGAATATTTTGCCTGTGTGATACTGCTTTGACCCTGAAAGCTTCAACTCCCTGACCTTGGTAGACACCACTCACTGTAAAGTGAACTTATTAATTGATGCATAACTCAGAGAAAACTAATGTGACAAAGTTATCGTCATTATTATACGTTTTTTTTATGTCATAAGTTTTCAGTCCAAACTTGGTGTTAAGAAGAAATAAACAGAACTGAAAATAATGACTGAGTCCCTAAGAAATTCATTAGCATATTTAATGTGACAGAGAATTCTCTGCAACAAATACAGAAATCCAGTCAAGGTTCCTTGCCAGAAAGGAGGCCAAAAAGTGTTTTCTCATTTTTCACAGGGTGACAGTGTGGTCAATAATAAATTTAAATTAAATAGGCTAGGTTCCGTCGAAATACAGCTCCAGTCACAGGACCACTTAAATGGTGCCCATTAATATAAATTTAATGTCTGATAAAGTACAAAATGCTTTCTTCTATTCATTTACTTCCAGAAATTGACTTTAATCATATTCCCTGACTCCTTTGGAGAACAAAAGTAGTCCTCAGTAATTTACATTTGGCTTTTTAGATTCTTTGTGCATTTTATGAAAAGCAGGATGCCTGGTTTGGTAGACATTAACTTGCCACTCCCAGCCAGATCCCCCCAAAGAAACTTCCATTTCAAAACCACACTGTCAGTAAAGGTATCCAGGCCCATAATCCCTGACAAAAAAATGAATAACAGGATCTGTGCTTGTAGCTTGGCAAAGGTGTCCTCTAAAGTCCCAATAGTGGATAAGCTTGAGATTTCACAGACACATACCCAAGATTTGAATTTGTTCACTTTGGCATTTCAGAGGGATTACTCATACACGAATTGCAATGTTTAACACACTGTCCGACATGCTTGAGGGATAGAGGTCAGAGAAACAGCCTCTTGCCCTCAGGGTTTGCTACTAGCTCTGAGATTCTCAAATTTGCAGTCACTACAGACAATGCTGAAGGCAATCTGAGCTGCCTCCAGTACAGAGGTGAGTGATTATCAAGACAGTGACGTGAAGCCTTGCGAAACCTCTTTTCAGGTATAGGCCACATATTTGACCACTACACCAACAGAGGAGGAGATGCAATAATGAACTTCTCCTTCTCTTTCACCTTTCAAATCCCATGTGAGCACTGATAATTGGAGGAAAAAGGAAAACAAAAAAAGGAAAAAATATGTCAGGTGAGAGTACCTAGTACCCAGACAGTATGCAGGCAGGAAAAGCTCCTGGGATCCTCTAAGAAGATCTTACTTTTACAGCCAATGGGTCTGTGTTGGAGGTTTAGCTCATTATAACAGCTGGAGCCTAAAAGGTGATGTGACTGATGCTTAGATTTAGCACAATAGTTATTTGAATTGGAAGCCTATTCTTGTCAACTGGGTCCCCGTTTGGAAAGAATAGCTGAGTGTGTGAGTAAGAAATAAAAAAGATCCAACTCCCAGAGATGATGCTTTTCTTTGTAGAGTGGAAAGATTAACCTCCATCATGGAACTTTTACTAGGATCTGGAAGCAAAGGCATGCACGCAATGGGCATTGCCAAGCTGACCTAAAAGAGTAGCAATGTACGGGTAGAGAAGGTATAGGAACTAGGACCCTATGAAAACGAATTTCATTAGAAATTTATGCAATTCCTCTACTGTCTGAGGAGGCAATGTAAAACAAAGCCTACTGTTCCTCACTCTGGGTAGCTGCTCCCCCAAACCACTGCACAGGAGAAAAGAGAAACAAATGATACAAAAAGAAACTGGACACCTTGCTATTTTGAAGATAGATATTACGTTATTTCAACTTAGATAGACAGGTGGTAATTGAAAGCAATTTGGGCTTTTTGTTTCTCAAAAGCTTGTTAAACTGTATTTTTTAAAAACATAAACTCATATAGACAAAGAGTGTTGGGAATAAGCAAACATGGCTTGGAAAGTAAGTGAGCCACTGGATCAATGATGAATTACTTGGCAGTTGTGAAAATGTTTAACTCTATGCCAGCAGGAGGAAAAGCAGAAGGAGGTACTAGCAAGTGTGGCAGGAACCCCGGAGACCAACATTTAGTAGACCCAGTCCCTCAGGAAGAATAGGGGAGCAGGAAGCAGGGAGCCAAGATAAAAGCAACAGTGTTGCTTGAAAGTCATTTTTAACAGGCAGATTTCCTATGTCGTCCTCAGCTTTGTGAAGCTGTCTCACCATTCTCAGCTTGCTCTGGAAGCCTTTCCTCTGAAAGGAGAAAAACAGTCCTCTGTACTGGAGACATAGGAATAGGCAGAGGTGCATAATGGGAAAATTCATGTTACTTAGTATTAAGGCACAAATTCCCAGCACACTTCTGTAACTCAACTCCTAAATTGTTGGCTCTTAGGATGGCACCATCCAAGGAGAAGCAAGTACCTCTCCAGATCAGCCCAGCAAGCCAAAGAATGTTTAAAGTGTGCTCACAACAGATTTCACAAGGAAACTTGCCAGTCAAATTATTCGAATGCCACCAGTCGCCTCCCCCTCCTCCCATCACACACAGAGTTCCCCAGCAGGACTTATGAGGCAGATTGCTCTTCACTAGGAATGGTCAGTAAAGATATTTGAGGCAAATCTAGAAGTTTTCTAGGAAAATTACTCCCATGTACAATCTGAAGGAAAGAAAGTCTATATAGCTGTGGCTTGGGCTCAAGATGGGGCTTCACAGGGGAAAGGGGAGAACAGGTTCTGTTTAAAAGCTGCAATGGATACCACACCTACACTGCTGTCATCCTCTGGAGAAAGTAGGTAAATACCTGCGTGGGAAGACAGAGTCACAGTTGCATGGGAATAGTAGCAGCCCCATTGCCAAAGAAAGTAGGAAACCTATGAAAGAAATGAGTAGAATTAAGACATTTGTCAAATCCTCATGATAGATAACTGAGTAGTCAGATAAAACTGCAGCATTTGTGAAACGCCTAGTTCTGTGCCCCATGCATTTTTTTTTTCTTTAGCTTTCAGCAGTTCATCATGCATACATTCCTATCATGTGGAAGCCGAGATGTCCTCTGCTGCCCCATTGCAGATCCAGTCATCGCTCCTTTCCTAGTGTGCTTTCACTTTCTCTTCTTCAATGCCTATAACACGCAAAGTGGAGATGAAATCATCCATTGGCAACACTTTCAAACTTTTACTAGATTTCTGATTTTCTAAAAAAAAAGTTTTAAATTATATCCTTTGAGAGACAGTATGGGCAATTCTCTGCAAATAGTCTGCAAAAGATAAAATTAATCATTAAAAATTGAGAAGAGAAGAGGCAGCTTGGAACATGACAAAAGCAGGAAACTTACCTATCCATCTGGCATAATTCGTGCCAGCCATGCCAATGAGTGCATATTTAATACAAGAACATTTCCACAGTCAAGAAAGAAAAACAAAGCCAGATTACCTTCTCACCACTTACTAAATTTCAGAAACTGTCTTTGGTATTCATCCCATAGTGAGGCTTACATGAAAGGCAATTTTAATCATGCCTTCACATTTAAGCCAGGACATATGTTTCTTCATTGATTCTCTAACTGTTAAAGTCACCAAAATAAGTTTTCTCCCTCTGCATATCGGGAACCTGGGTCAGATAACACAGTACAAAGTGTTCATCAAGGGGAAAGGTTCTGAAGAGTTTCAGGTAAGGCACTCACAGGAAAGTCACCACTGGGTGAAAATGCCAATTCCTGAGTTCTGCCACAAAATGACTCCTGTGAATCCCCATTGTGAGTGTGAAAACTTAATGTTCTATTCTTATCACCCTCCCAAGGACTTCTTGAACAAATGACATATGAAGATGGCCTGATTTAGGGCATGGGATCTGTATATCAGAACATTGAAGGCAGCTCAGTGCCAGAGTCCTAGCATGAGATGCTGTTTCTCAGAGGGAGAGAACAGAAATGGAGTCAATCTTAAACATAAAGTTCACAGATCTTAATTCAAAAACCAATCCTTTACTTTCTATTAAGCAAACACTTGGAAGGAGCATGAACATTCTTGGGCCTGTGAAGTAATTTTATTATTTATAGCTAACACTATAAATTTTAATTTTAAGTAAAGCATGGTGGCTACGGCATTATGAAAAGAAAGTGTCTGACATCTTCAAAACTTGGGGGTATGTACTTGTACGTTTACTGTGGCAGCTCAGCAAGGAAGACAAGGAGGCATTTTCCTAGACTCAAACCCTGCCAGACCTCAGCAGAGGGAACCACCATTATGGCCAGTGCCGTACTTGACAATAGAACTGCAAGGACCTGAGCACAGGTGTTTTTATTGATTCAGAACTCCTCAGGTGCGGATCATAAGCAATCAAACATCCCCCCCCCCACAGAAATCCAACACCTGCAGACAATAGAAAATACCAAGACATAGGCAGACCCTCACCCAACAGTGCACAAAACAATAACTAAAAATAAACTTGTACAACAAGGGTTAGTATAGCTGTTTACATAAGAAAGGCAATCCTAACTTCAACATGATAAGGATAGTATTTTCCTCTCCCAGGACTGAGGCTGGTAAAGCAATCAGGCATTAAAAGACCCTTTCAAAGTTCATCAACTGCTAAGGAAAACTGAATATCCAAGAATGGTGGAAATTACCAGCAATAGGGAGGTGTGCTCAGCCTGCATCATTGGTTATACAAATCCATATCTGACTTTACCCTTCACTAAAACAATGGCCTTACTTGCCTAATAGACACGTAACTGAACACGTACTACTTTACTCTGTAAAAAGTAGCAAGCTCTTGCTTTTGCTGTAGCATTTGCACAAGGAGACAGCAGAATGTAAACACAGCAATTCCACTACTGTTTTTTCTTTCTTTACTTGTTCATGGATTAAAAATATATATGTCCACAAAATCCTCCCATCACAGCATGCCACTTTACAATGTGATTCATCACTTTCCTCTTCTTGGAGTCTATGTCCCTGTCTGATGAATCCTAGCTGATGTTGGGCTTAGTTATAGAAGCGATTTGATGTCGTTTAAGAGATCAGGCAGGTCTCAGTAGGATGTAAAACTCTGGCTTCACCCCCCTTGCACCAGCAATCTGAGATGACCACAGAAGGTCATCTGGGCAGTCTGCAGAACAATGTGCAGGGGTTTTGTCCCCAGACAACAGTCAGTGGTCTCTGCAAGCAGATAAGTGAGGTCATCACAGTCATTTAGGCAAGAAAATGCCCAACTGAATGTATCTTTCAGAGGCAAGTTCTGGTGAAATCACCAACAACCTAAAATGTTGATAAAGAACAAATCATTGCAATTATAAGTCATTGAGGTTTGAAAGAATGTGTAACACTATGCTAATAGTATTATTTTGTAAAATAATACATTCAATACTTTACTTATTACTATCGTTGACCTTGTGTGTACTGGGGAAACAGTCACAGCTCTAACATGTGATGAACTCTTAATAAGTGCTTACAAAATGAAAGAACGAATTAGTCATGAGCGAACTAACTACCTTTGAACTCAATACAGAGCTGGACTGTATAACCTCCATCATTCAGTCTTCATGAGTATTGAACTCACAGCACCATCTGTTGGCCAGTCAGATAATTTTAAGTAGACAAAGCAGAGACAAATTGACCCTTCATTTAATAATTCAATAACAATTTCAATTGCTCTTTAAAGAATAAAATCACACAGATAAACTTTTCTCTATATTTGTTATCCTATATAGTAGGATCAGAGTTAACATCTAGCTTCTGTTATAGCATTGGTATTAAAAATCTGCTCCAGCCTGGTGTTATGCACTCATCTTTAATCCTAGTCAAAAAAAAAAAAAAAAAAAAAAAAAAAGGTCAAAGAAGAAGGCTTGGATGTTCAAGGCCAGCCTCAGTGATAGTATTTCTAAGGCCAACCTGTTCATGAGATGAGATTGTAGCTTTAAGAAAGAAAGGATGAAAAAGAAAGGAAGGAAGGAAAGGAGGAAGGAAGGAAGCAAGCAAGTAAGGAAGGAAGGAAGGGAGGGAGGGGAGGATGGAGGGAGGGAAGAAAGGTAGGTCATCCAAAACAAAATTCATTCAACCTTTATGGAAACCAACTTTCTAGTCTTCAATGGGGCTATTTCTAAACTTCCTTATATAAAAAATAAAAGTGTAATGTGTGTATGTGCTGGTGTATATTTTGTATCTGGTTAATAATATATGTCCCTGGTAATTTACATGAATCAAAAGTAGACATTTAACAACTATGCTTTGGAAAATTCTTTTTAATTGTTTCAATGGAAGACCTATTAATTATCTTATAAAATATTTCCTGGCCAAAATCACTGTGCCTGTGTTTTACAATTTAACTTTAACCCACGCTTTAATCAGCCCAACTGTCTTCTGGGAATAATCTTCATCTTGCACACAGAATCTCACCAGACATATCTGTCAGATTTTGAGTTGGGCTTAAGTGCTGTGTGCAAAGGAAGTTTCTCCTTTACTACTATTATGTCTAAGGGAATGGTACAGACAGTGCTTCACCTCCACAAACCGTTTGTTCCTTTTAAATATCATTTTGCCAACCTGTTCCCATCTTGAATAAGCAAGCAAGGATTCTTTTATGGAAAGTGACTTCACCTGCTTTTTAATAACTATGTTTCCTTTTTTTTTTTTTGTCATCATGGTCTTCTATTGCCTTGAGACTCTGTGGCAAAACTGTCTTGTATAAGAGGAGACTGTAGTCTTGGCACCTTGTAATTCAAGAGGAGAGGGTGCTCTGCGAAAGTATCTTATTATAAGACCATTGAGCCTGGTGAAACAGGGTGTCAGTGGGCATTCTAGGAAGAACAAGATAACAAGTGATTGTCGATGCACATACAGAATTTATAATCGGAGAATGGTACCTAACGTTCTCTCCAAATAATCAAAAATGGAAAAGAATGAGGAAAGAAGGGAAATAAAAAAGGAGAGAAGGACAAAAGGGGAAAGAAGAGGAGAGAGAGAGAGACTGAAGATGGCTTAAAATCTTATATGCTTCCATTCATCTAACTATTCTAAAGTGTATCCCGAGTCTGAGTTGTGTTTCATGAAATCTTGAGATCATGAGATGTGTTTCATCATTTTAACCACCACAGGTTTTATTTTAATTTTAGAAATATATTCTTTTGTCAGGACTCCCAACAATGTCCTCTTAACTGGTCTGACTATCTTCATACGATATTCTAATGCATTCTCCATATACCGGTTTGGTTTTTGGAAAAAATAGAATAAAAAATTTTTATCTTACTATTCATCAGCTTAAAACTGGTGGGTGTGGATCATGCTGTGAGGCATATTTGGGTATCCTATTAAACCCTTCAGTGACTTCCTAATGGCTTTGGATGGGAGACAAAACGTTTAACAACCCGCATAATTTTTTTACAAAGCACTTAATAATATGTCTGAAATACAATAAGGGCTCTGTAAAGTGTACCTGTCATTATTATTACACAGGTCAAAATGTCAGGGATCTGACCTTTGTGTATATTTCAATCATTCCATTAAAAGCAGTTATGGTCTGGCCGGGCAGTAGTGGCCCATGCTATTAATGTCAGCACTCAGGAGACAAGGCAGTGGATCTCTGTGAGTTCGAGTTCAACCTCATCTACAGAGTAAATTCCAGGACAGCCAGAGGTACAACAGAGAAATTCTCTTTCAAAAAGAAAAAAGAAAAAAAAAACAGTTATAGTCTTTATATTCTAAATTGTTGATGATAAAAACTAATATTCACTGCTCATGGTGACTGAGAAACACAACTCAAAGCTAACTCATAAACCATCACATTCATTTGCTCATTTGTTTGTAACACAAATGAATAAACCCAAACCAAGTTAGCCAATGACTTATTTACAGTCACAGTATTTGTTAGAAGAGAAAGGAAAGCCTGGAAGCAGATTTCAATTTCTCTGACTTCCAGTCCAGTGTTTCCCGTGATCAGCTCACTCTGCGGGATCCTAATAGAGCTAACCGTCACTGCATGCCTCAGGAGGACATGCCAGGAAAATTCAGACCCAAAAGGTCCATACCAGGAAAAGGTGGGAAAACACTTTCTATTGGATCCTGCTGATTTCCCTGCATTCATTCCATCAACAGCATCTGTACTTACTGGAAGGGACTATAAGGAGATTACCTATGTATGAAGACTGCTAATATGTGGCATTAAAAATTAATTCCAATTCTGAATAAATTGAACTAGAGGGGATCTTATTAGCCATCTGCTACTGAGTTTTCTGTTGTCCTGGTTACTTACATTTATGCTAATGAAAAATCAACCCTCAGGGCCACACTAATCTTTCATTTCTCTTTCTTCCTCACACAGCCTCGCCAGAGAGCCTTAAATTATCTTAGAGGATCATAAATTCAGTTTCAGTAAGTACAAAGAGACAAAATGGGGCCTGAGGAAAAAATGGATCTGACATCCTTAGAGAAGGTCCGAAGTATGCATAGCCCTAGGATGGGAGAGGGGCAGAAAACCTGTGATTTATATAAGAAATAAGCTCAGACTTGATCCAAGTCCTGGTTTCTTTGAGTCGAAATTTGCTGTTAACCCACTGGTGTTGTGTTAACCCTTCCTCTAGATTTGCATGAGTTTCCTCACTCCTCAGACACATCCCATAACTAGTCTGCAGATCTGTGATACAGTTCTCACAAGCTACCTGCAGGACAATTTCAAATTGTCTGAAACAAAGGAAGCTCTCCTTTGGCTTCTCACTCACTGCGCTACTAAATCAATTCTTCTCTTTTTGCTGTTATTGACAAGTCGAAGAAAACTTTTATCTTTAAAAGGACAATATTGGGAAGAGTAAGTTTCCTGTATTTTCATTTAATAAGTATAGAAGAGAGCTGTGATCAGCAAAGAGGATACATTAGAGATGCATACATTACCAGATCAAAGGAATATTAATATTTAATACAGAAGCTTGGACATAAAGGAATAGAAAGCCTAAAATTTTCTGAACACTTCACGCATCTTATCAAATTACCATATATTTTATGTTCTTTCAGTAGCATAAAACATGAAGACAACACCTATCATTGCAAATACTCACCTTGTTAATGGATCATGGTTTTCCTCAGCAACAGGTGAGTAAAGGACTGCTCTGAGGTGAGCTTGCTGGTGTCTTCTCCAACCCCTCCTTCAGCAGAGAACTTCAAAGAGAAGCATTCTGTGTGCACACTTATAGCCCTCATCTAGAAATGAGCACTGTCTGAAAACCTGAGGATCAGGGCAAAGCAAACTCATTTCTATCTGGCACATTGGTGAAAGTAACACTGTGAAGGAATCTTCTTCCACAAAGATTCAACAATGTGCTTGATAATGACTATGATGACTTAATTAACCTTTACTAGAAAGGTACTTTCTCTACTCTGGTTCAATTCTTCATGGTAAACATGTACATTGTGTTATGATAGTCAAAGTATAGCAGGTTAAAGAATTCATTCTAAAGTAATTTGTAACCACTCTTAAGAAATATCACACTGAGAAGTACGTGAACCACATATGCAGAGTATGGTGAATAAGAACAAAGGAAACACCCATGTATCTTCTCACCAGGTCAGGACACAGAACACAGCACTGTTAACTTCCCCATGAGTCTCCTCTTGAACACATCCTTCTCCACCATAAACACTGCCACGAACCTGCCATGATCATAACTTTTTATTTTTTTTAAATTATGTGTGTGGCTGTTCTCCTTGCATGTTTGTCTGTGCACCACATGTGTCCCTGGTGTCTGCAGTATCCAGAAGACAGCAATAGATTCTCTAGGACTCAAGTTACAGATGAGCTGACATGTAGGTACAGAGACATCAAGCTGGGTCCTCCAGAAGAGCAACAAGTGCTCTTTAGCGCTGAGCCATCTCTCCCGTCCGAAGGACAAATAAGAAGGTTAGATAAAGTGCCAAAGATTATCTCTGCCTAAAATATACATAGAAGTGTGAGAAGCCCACAGAGAGCTGTCCTCTAATATTAAATAAAAAGTATTATCAGAGAACTAACTTTCCTTTCTATTTTTCCTTCATCTTTGTCTTTTTAAAATATTAATGAGACGTACTCATGAATTTACAAATTTACTGAAAAGTCTGCTTATACACATATATTTAAAAACTTTCATAACTTTCTAAAAATTCTATATTTCATGGTTTAATGATACTTCAGAGTAAAATTTTTGTTTTCATTTCTTAGTTTTAAACTAGTGCAGAAAAAAAGTAAAATTCTCTGCAAACTGTTTCCTGTTCTAAAACTCTTAAGAACAATTGAAATTCTATGTTCCTTTCTTTAATCCATATTAAGTAGTATTTCATGACACACAAGGCATCTGCAAATGCATTAGTGGTTAGCATCAGAAATTAAAATGTGAGTCACTATACACGGGAAGAAAATATGAAATCTCAGTTTCAACTGAAATCCACTCCCAGGACCCACTGGGTTAAATCAAAATGTAATCATGATTCTAAAAAAATGATCTTGACTCCAGTTTCTCTTTGGCTCAAGTCCTTCTGCGTTGCAGCGTCACAGAAGTTACCCTTTGAAACACTGCAGCAAGCCATAGATTTGTTTTTTGAGCACTCACAGAATTCAGCAAGTGCTACACTCTGTGTGTGTAGTCAATATTTTTTTTTCCCAAGAGTCATTTTTAAATGTTCACCTTCTGTATTAAACATGTATTTCTACTCTTGTGATCAGATATTTTAATGGAAATGGAAGGGACTTCCCATACAGGGCTAGCTAATTCCTAGATATATGCATGCCTTTTGATCCCAAGACCATATTGCACAACTACCTCCTTTATCTAGATTTTCTTCTCTGGACACTCTGTATTTAATCTAGGGCTGGGACCTAGACAAGTGGAGATCATCTTTATTCTTCAGATCCTACCAAATTACGAAACTGTCCCATCCTAAACAGACGTATCCAGTTATCCGAATCCTTCTCATTCTTTCCCACATTCTTTCCACAGTCTCTGCCTTCTGGTTGACACTGGTGTCTTCCATGTGGTATCTCATGTCATGGGATGCTCCCTGGCTTTAGGAAACTCTAAGTATAAAAACTCCCTTATGACACTCAGTTCTGTCTCTGTCTCATTGTCCCTCGTTTGTAAGAAGTTCCAGGTACATCTGAAATAATCTACACTCTTCTTATGATCACAATTACAGTTATATCTTACTAGTACAAAAACTCATATAGTCATCACTAGTTTTCTCTGAATCACATGTGGAAGTGCATGTCCGTAATCCCAGAACTAGGCAGACACAGGAGGAAGACCCCAGGCTTGAGCTATGGGTTAGCAAGACCTGCAAGATACTGTCTCAAAACAACAAACAAAAAGTTTCCTTGTTCCTCCTTATTTTCTCATACTGTTTAGAAATGATCAAGATAAAAGACAGTACACATTTTTACTATACTTTATAGACAAGAACAATGATATAAAAAGTAAAATTAACATCGACATTTTCTAGAAAACTCAATGGCTGGCAGTATGTCAAGGAAGAATTATTTTGAGTATAATTACCCAGATTGGACTCCAAAGAGTCTAAATGGAGTTTTAAATGGAGTTTCTGGGGATAAAAATGCCTGTGATCCACACAGCCCTGCCACTGCCTTCTATATGCCCATCCCACTTGTCACAGTGACAAACAGGAATGCACCAGCATAAGTCACTCCATAGGTGAGGCTCACATGTTTAACTTCGAAGTAATTTTCTAGGCAAGAGTTCTCTTGAAAAAAATTTTTTGGGAAAATAAATTGTTTGCTATGATATATTCCAACTACAGTTTCCTCTCACCGATCTCCTCTGAGACCCGCTTTACCTCCTCACTCATTCCACTCTCTCTTTCACTTTAGAAAACAAACAGAAAACAAAGAAAAGGCTGGAGAAACACATTAACACTCAGAGACACAAACATTCACACATACAAAACTCATAAAAACACAAAATTGGGAACCATAATACATAAACAAAAGATGAGTAAGCTAAGAAAAAAGAAAGTAAAGTAAAAAAAAGAAAGAAAGAAAAAGAAAAGAGAAGAACAATTAAATAAAGAAACCTACCAAACAAAGCACAACGACACAAAAAATGTCCAAAAGTAGTATTGGGTTCATTTTGTGTTGGCCATCCACTGCTGAGCACAGAGTTTCTGTGGGGAAAGACAACATACTTTGCTGGCAGAGGTGAGACAGAGTCAGACAAGAAAATGTTTAAGAGCATCTACCACTGTCAATTAGACTTGAAGAGCTCGACTAAACAAAAGACCCTGAAGTATTCAGCAGTAAGGGGAAAATGTATCATGAATCTTGAGAGAGTATCACAAGTATCACTTGAGTGAACTTATCACTTTTGACCACATTTCTTGAGGAAAGATATTGACTGAGAGTTTTTATAAAGCCAAATTCTGTGCTGAGACTTTAGGAGGAAATTCAACAAGCATTTGTAACTAGCTAAGGCAAAGATGAAAAAGAAAACCAGAGACATAAGAGAGTACTGGCCATGAGTATGGCTCAATTACAGAAAAAATGAAGATTATCATCAAAGGAGAGATACTTGTGAATGCTAGAAAAGAGGACTCATTATTACTGCCATATATTCCTCTCAATTTATCACAGGACTAATGGGATATCTTAGTTATTATACTCTCCTTGTTGTTCTGATAAAATAACCCAACAGAAGCTATTTATGGGAGAAAGAATTCATGCTTGCTTATAGTTTAAGGGTACAGTCTGTTGTGATTGGAAAGTCAAGTCGACTGTAGCTTGAATCAGTTAATAACATCATATCCAAAAATTAGGACGCTGTGAATGACTTCATGCTGGTGCTTGGCTAGCTTTCCACTTTTTACTCAAACCTAGGACCCAATCCAGGGAATGGTGCCACCCACAGAGAATGAATCTTTAAACTTCAATTAAAATAATCAAAACAATTTCCCTAGGCATCCCCAGCAGGAAGCCTATAACCTAGATAATCCCTCACAGGTATGTCTTTAAGGCTTATCTTTATCTTCTCTGTTACTCTAGGGCAGTGTGGTTTTCAACCTCCCTAATGCTGCAACCTTTTAATACAGTTCCTAGTGTTGTGATGATCCTCAACCAAAAAATTATTTTCATCACTACTTCATAACTGTAATTTTGTCACTGTAATGAATCTTAATGCAAAATTAATGTAACCTGATATACAGATGGTCTTAGATGACCCCTGTGAAAGGGTCATTCAACCCCCAAAAGGGTCGCTAACGCCAGGGGTTGACAACTACTGCTCTAGAGCCTGTCAAGTTAACAATAGCCAGTCTGAGAGGCAATCCACTAACCTGAAAAATGGATAGGCATTCAAGAAAGTCCAGAAGAAAATAGGTAGACGATTTCTTGAATATACAAATCCTTTGGGAAGTATCAAGAAAAGAAAGCATGCCTTTTCAGATATTGACACAGGATCTCATTGAGGGCACAGTGAGGAGTACCTTCACAGAAGCCTATTAATCACAAAATACAGTAAGGCATTGGAAACCGAGACGGGAATGCAGAAGCTGAAGAGATGGACTTGCTCCATTTAACCAAGTTTGAGAGCACACTTTCAAATCCTGTCTAAAAGGCAAAACAAGACAAATAGGGGAAGAGCAGAAGGGCGGTTGGGCACCTGCTGAATCACACGGGAAAATGACTAAGAATACTGTGGGGACAATAACTGTCTCTTTAGTGTGAGATCAGAGACCCCAGGGTAATAAATTGAGTTTGAAGGGTGGGGAGAGGATAGCTGGTTCAAAAATAAGAGTCCCAGAATCTGCAGTACAATCTCCCAGCTGAAGGCTCCAGTGCTCACAGATGCCTGATGCCCTGAGACAACTGAGCAGCAGAGAGGAAAAAGGATGCTCTGAGTAGCAGACAGCCTATGGTAGGTACAGCAAAATAAAACATAACCACTGCATTTAATTTGGCTTTTCTAACCAGTCAGGCAACTATTTGCTCTGCATAAAATAAGTCATGACCTTGAAATATTCTATGGTCTGTACAAATGACCTTGAGGATTGATGGACTTCAAACTCCGCATTCAGAGAGTTCAGCGCCTCAGAAATGATCATTTTGAATTTATCACTGTGATGCATAGGTCAATTGTCAGCTTCACAAAAGCTGGAATCATCTAGGAGATAGTCCTTTCTACGCATGCTTGGAGGTTTTTATCTTGAGATTGTGCTGCACTGGGACACTAGAACAAGTATCCTAAGGGCAAGCCCTATCCCTGTAAGTAGGTTGGTCCATCCTGTGAAGAGCCAAATTAATTGAAAGGAAAAAAAAAGGCCTAAAGAGGTTCCCTGCTTTTCAAAAGTAACTTCCTAGAAGAGTGTTTCCTTAGTACCAGCACAACAGAAGCACATGTGGAATCATATGCTATGAGTAGCATTATTCAATTATTCTACATGTACATACTGTGACCAGCTCCTTCAAGATCCTGCTATCTTGACTTCCCCATCACTATGGACTATACCTTGAACTGTGAGCTAAAATAAGCCCTTCCAACCCAATGCTATACAGTGCCTGGCCTCAGATGTTCTTCATGACCCCCATCAGTATTGTACTTTTCATGCCCTAAATACCAGTCTTACATGGAAAATGCTCACAAAACTGCAAAATTCTGCTGCCAACTTGAAGTGAAGCCTGCCCTATTTAAACCAAAGCTGCATCAGCTTCTGTTGTGTTGGCACTGTGGGAACATTCTCCTCGTCGAGAAGTAGGCAACCTTTTTGGCTAAAGTTTTTTTGTCTTTTATGTTTTTATTTTTCCTTTAAATTTATTGTTCACAAGATGGAGCCTCCTTCCAGGGGTAAGGTTTGCCCTGAGAAAACCTTTTCCAATCTCCCAGTGCAGCACAGGAGATTTCTCTACAATGGTGATGAACTCTTTATCAAGTCTGTTGTGCACCTGCCCATTCTATCCCTCCATCTCCTCCCCCTCACACACACACATCTACCTTGTGTAACCACCGGTTAAAGATTCTCCTCCCAAGTCGCTGATGGACCAGTATGCACACGTGTGCATACTCCATAATACCACCACCCTCTATAATAAGGCCCAGGCAGTGTGCCCTCTCTCTCGGTATCTCTTGGTCTCTCCCTCTCTCTAGGTCTCTCTCTGTCTCTCTCTGTGTCTCTCTTGCTGTCTCTCTTTCTCCTTCTGTCTTCTTTGTTGCTTCTGTTTTCAGTTTGCACATAAACTAAGATTCTGAATTGTCCACATATAGCTCCAGACTTGGTAAGCATCAGCAGACCTCACAGCTCACACTGGAGGTATGTTAGAGTTGAAAACCTATAGCTTCAGGGATAGGAAAAAATTCAGGAATGGAAGTTCAGGGGATATTGCTGCAAAACTGTGTTGCTATTTAAGTAAGCATTATCCACAGACCAACACAAGTAGTGAGAGGAACTTCTAAATCCAGTCTGGGATGTGGTGTTAGGGTAGAAGAAAAATAGTATTTTATGTCACTTTTGATAAGTTCAGTTTTATGTAAGGTTATATTATATAGAAGACTCCTCTTGCATAAGAGTTTCAACCTGGTCATTCAGCTCCAACTATTGCAGTCCAACACTACTGCAAATTTATGTACTATAAAAGTCAGAAAGAAAACCAAGAGATTTCCAAACCTCCTCTAATTCCTAGCCAGAAATCATGGCATGACCTTAGTCAGAAAACATCTATGTATATGTGATTTATCTGTAACTGTGTGGTTAGTATTTTTAGTGATCACAAATATTTTGGAGTAACAGATTCTAAATAAGCTGTAGCATGACATACCTAAATTCTTTTCAAAAAATGAAATGATTGAATTCAGGCCTTAGGGATGGGCTAGATTTAAGTGAGTAAAGAAAGTGGACAGGTTATTCTTAGTTGAGAAATGAAAAAACTCATGTGCCAGGGTTATATTCACATTTTCAGGAAAAGCTAATGATGTTTCAGACAGAAGTACAGAGGCAGGACCAATCTTTAGCTTGTCAGCATCTTTACACATGATTAAGCAATACATGATTTTTAAGAACCAGAAAGTTGACTCTCCACGGGCATCTGAACAAACAGACAGCAAAGAGTTCACAGAGCTTCTACTCAAAGTTTTAATGGTCACCCCGCAGGGGAGAAGCACAAAGACCAGAGATGGCACAGTAGACTCTGAAGTCTCTCATCTCCTATTAGTAATAGGCTCTGGTGGATGCTGAGAACCCCTTCGGACTATATCTGAGAATGACACTGTTCGAAATAAACAGCTTGGATAGACTTCTGCAACTCAGTTACTTATTTACTTTTTGTACTTGACACTACTTTAAAGGGTCAAAGAATAGCAAAAGCAACACCTTGCAAGGATGGCGAGGTATCAATTACTTTTAATCACTCCCCAGCTCTCTCCCCTTATTATCCGTGCTGTCCGCTGGGATTGATTACAATATTCTAATATACACATTTATATCATCCACCATCTGAAGAGCTCAGGTAGTTTATAGATATTGCTGCACATTGTTACACAAATGAAAATTACCAAAAACACTTCCACGAAAAAGAGCAATGTGATTGGCTATATTCACATTTTTCCAGTGGATTGTATTCTAGGAAGAGTTCACATTTGAGGAATCTTAATGCTAACCACTCTGTCTTAGGGTTACTATTGTTGTGATGAAACACCCATGACCAAAAGCAAATTGGGTTGGCAGGGGTTTATTTGGCTTACAATTCCACATCACTGTTCATCTTTAGAAGAAGTCAGGATAGGAACTCAAGTAGAGGAGGTAACTGGAGGCAGGAGCTGATGCAGAGGCCATGGAGGAGTGCTGCTTACTGGCTTGCTTCACACGACTTGCTTAACCTGCATTCTTATAGAAACCAGGACTATGAGAATCCAGTCCAGGGATGGCCCCACCCACAATGAACTGAATAATCCTACATCAATCACTACTTTAGAAAATGCCCTACAGGCTTGCATTCAGCAGGACCTTTTGGGGGCATTTTCACAGTTGAAGATCTCTTCTCTCTAATGACCTAGTTTGTGTCAAGTTGACATAAAACTAGCCAGCATATGCCCTCTTTATTTCATTTGTTTTGCTTACTATGCTCAATATGTAATGTTTGATTACTGATGATTTACTAAACCAAAGTGAAAATACTATGTCAACCCTAGGGTTTAAGCATTGGTTCCCAATTTTTATAAGTATTCAAACTCCTGTATAGTAGCAAAATTGAAGGTGTCCAGATGTATTTTTACATTCATTATTTGGAATACACGTAATTGGGAAATCTATGGATTATGGTAGAGTTTTCATTATTTTATTCATTGTTGTAAAATACTACAAAATAAATGAGGCTAGCTCTAATTAACCTCATTCCAAAGGGTGGAACATTCTTTGTCAGTCCAAATTCAGTGTGCTCTTGTCTATGTTATTTCTGACCTTGTCCCATGATTGTTTCTCAGTGAGCTGCTTCCCTGTATCAGGAATGACTGATCTGAGTTATAAAACTGCTGTTTTCAGTAATAGTTGTTCATATACAGAATAATTAGGTTGGGCTAAAAAGGAAGAGCTGAAGAACACCCTTCAGCATTTAAGAGCTCCTCAATGGTTGGTGAGCTACCCTTCAGGGTTAAAAACCACTTATATATTGAAACAATGGGATTTACATGCTTCAGAGGTTTCCCGTTCTCCTTATCTTGTCTGTTAGAATTAATAAGTTAGGAGCATTCAGCTCCGAATGGAGGCTTGATTGCATGCCTCTTGCTAAAGATCCGAGACGTGAGGAGACTGCAGTGTGAGACACTTAGAGTAAGCACCTTCTGGACCCAAAGCTGCCTTGCATCGTTTCCATTTCATTTTAATTTCCTATTGTTTGCCTTTCAAAAAAACCCACTGCTTACAAATATATACTAAAAGTTATAAGCATTTTATTTCCAGGTTAAGGATGACAACTGAAATTTAAGTTCTTGGTTTATGATTTGTACCATTTGAGTGTTAAATTATAGCTCACAAGATAGAAAGATATGGGGATTTTCTTCATTTAGAGATTTTTTTAGTATCTTCACTTTTTGGTTGTTATAGACAATCCTAGAAAACACATCAAATGTAGGGAAAGGCAATGGGATTTTGATTAGAAGGCATTTCTTCCTAATTCTAGTTTAGATGTTTAACTTATATTGCTTGAGAAACAATTAAAGTTTCCATATGCAACACAAATACGTTTATGTAGCACCCTTCTTTTACGGAGGTTGAGAGGTTTATTGGGTAGGAATAGAGAAGAAAATCCTGAATTACTGATTGTCTCTAAATTAGTTACTTGATTACATTAATTATCTCATGCATTGGCTCTCCACTTGCAGAATGAGGTTAATTATAGCTACCCTCACTTATCTCACAGGAGGTATGAAGACAATGGCTAGAATGGCAAATACACCAGTATATCGAAAGTGAAACACTCCAAATCACAACACAAGTTTAGAGCAGCAGTGTGCCATGGAATAGGATTTTTCTGTGACAAATCCTTGCTATGTTATCTAGGGTGACCTTGACCTTGTGTTCCACTTGTCTCAGTCTCCTGAGTTCTGGGATTATAGGTGTGCATGACCATGTTCATTTTGGGAAAAAAAATAAAAATGAAAGCATTTACTGAAATAGAAGCATGGTGTGATGGGGAGATGAATCAGTGGGTAATTCATCTCCCATGTAGGACCAGAGCTTGAATCCCCGAAAATCCATGTAAAAGCTGGGTGAGGCTGTGTATCTGTAATTCCTGTGCTCTTAACTGCAAGATGTGCTGTAGAAACAGGAAAATACCTAGAAATTTCTGAGCCAGCTAGCCCGGTATTCACAACAAAAAACAACTAAAAAGACTGCCTCAAGCAAAGGTGGAAGGTGAAGAGCAATATCCAAGGTTGTCCTCTGGTTTCCTCATGTGCACTGTGGTAGCCATGCACGAGCATACACACATATATACATTCACACAGACCACACATATATATGTCCATATACACACACAAGGAATGGTGGGAGGAAAGTAAGTAAGGGAGATATGGCAAGGGAGATAAAAGGGAGGAGAGGTAATTTGATTATTTCAACAAGAAAAATCATTTAAGGTTCTGCTCTATCACTTAATTTGAGAGAATTCTAAGGTTGATTTAGGCTTTGAAAATGATGATGCTCTGTGCATGTGCAGGTGGTTGGGTTTCTCTGTATCCTGTGGAGTTCCAAGGTATGGGGCTGTCCTGGAGCTGAGGTGAAGTAGAAGCATGCTTGGAACCCTGGAATTCTCATTTCTGAGAGCTGAAGGTGTTCAGCTGTTCTTCACTGCTGCTTCAACAAACTACAAGCTCTGCTGCCTGTTCACAGCAAGGCACCACCCTCTCAAAGGTATGCTGCCTGGCAAATTGTTTATCTGAAGCTGTAACACTTCTCCCTACATAACATAAGAGGTCTCTACCTCTGGTCCCCTGGAAAATACCGAGGTCCAGGCTGCTGCAAACACCAACATGTAAATGGGGCTGTCATACCTTCTCTGCCATAACCAGTGAGTCTCCCTTGACATCCCTGGATACCAGAGACTCTTCTTCTCACTATATGTGACTCTGTTCCTGCAATAAAATAAGTCACATCCACTGCTGTGGGCTCCTGGGAATTTTGTACATTCCCACCAGCTCCCTGGTTCTCTGATCAAAGACCCCATGGACCCTCAGTAGATGTACACAGCCCTGCTTCCCTCCCCAGAGCCACAGTTGGCCAGCAGAGCTACATCATGGGGATGGGAAGCCATCATGAGACAAAATCTACACCAAGGGGCAGGGAGAAGGTTAGAGAGTGCGGTTTTGAGAGTAGGTCTGCTTCTCCTTAGTTGTTGAATGAGATGATTCATTTTACTCTAAGCTCAGATGTAAAAGAGTTATTCTTGACTCTTCTTTCCTATCCATCCTTTATATCTAAGAAGCCTTCAAAACACATCAAAAGTTTGGTTTCCAGCTTCCCTGCCTTTTTATCTTCAATATCTCCACTGTTCTTTATCTTCAAAGAAATCCACTTTAGACTTTCTGATACTTACAGATCATAATTATGAAGTAAACTGTTCAAAATTTTTTGATGAATCTTTATTTCTTGCCAAGTGATCCCTTAGTCTATTTGGTCTAAAATTACCTGTAACTTTGAATACACCATTATTTATTGCAAATGCACTTTTTCCTAAAATGTATTCTGTACTTTAGTCGATTGACTTTACTCCATGATTGCTTAGTACTTAATCTCAGTGTCCTAGCTATGACACAAGCTAGAATTATCTGAAAGGAAGGAACCTCTAATTGAGAAACTGCCTGTATAAGATCTGGCTGTAAGGCATTTTCTTAATTAGTGAACAACAGGGGAGGGCCCTGCTCATTGTGGTTCCTGCCATACCTGGGTTGGTGGTCTTGGAGAGTATAAGAAAACAGGCTAAACAAGCCATGAGGAGCAAGCCAAGAACAAGCCAGTAAGCAGCACCCCTCCATGACCTCTGTATCAGTTTCCTGCCTCCAGGTTCCTGCCCTGCTTGAATTCAGAATGCAACTATTATTGATTTATCTGGTTCTCGAAGGTTTTGTACATTCTCAAAGGTTTCTTGTACATTCAGAACTTGTATCTTATTTTTCTCTCCACACTTCCAGTGCCTAGTTTGATGTTCTTCATGGTTTATAGCTGAAACTTTTTTACATTTATTTCATTATTTTTTGAGAATTTTATTCAGGAGTACTGTATTTATATCATTTCCATCCTCTACTCCCTCTGCTCCAACTCCTCTTGTGTCCCTCTACTCACTTCCTCTCAACTTCATGACCTTGTCTTTATTATTTTTACACACACACACACACACACACACATACACACACACACACACATACACACACACAAAGTATACAGAAATCCAACCTGCTGAGTCTATGTGATGTTGCTCATTTGTGTATGTGTTTAAAGATGACGACTTGGGAATGGATAATCTATCAGGGGAACTATAATTGCCTGTAGCTTTTCATCTAGGAGTGTGAAGTTATGGTATTTTCCTGTCCATATTGGGATGTCAACTGGTGGTGGTTATGCAGGTCTTATTTGCGTGATCATCTTGTTAAAACTTCATGAGTTCAATTCCTTTTCATATATGGAAGACACTATCTGGTGGCATATATTCTGAGCCTCTGGATCTTGCAATCTTTCTGCCCTATCTTTTGAGATGTTCCCTGAACCTTAGTTGTAAAGATTGTGTTGGAGATGTATAAACTGAGGCTACACAACCCATGATAAGTTTTTCCTCTACGTTTTGACTGTTGTGGATTTCCATGATAGTCTCTGTCTGCTGCAAATGAAGCTTCTTCAATGAGGAATGATAGCTATACTTATCTGTGTATATAACGGAGGCATTGAGAATGTAATTGGGAACTCTACCAGGTTGGGAATGTGGCAGTAGTAGATTCTCCTCTAAGGTCTATGACCTCCCCAGGTATAGATAGTTGCTAGATTTACAATCATGGGCACAAAATCCCTCCTACAGACTGTTCTTTAATTAGATAGCTGTTTAATTAGGTAGCTGGTTATCACTGTGATATAAGTGCCACTATTGTATACCTAGATACACCTTGCTGTTCTGGTTATGGTGGTTTGTAAGCTTAACAGCAGGGTAGAACCTTTAATTGCTTTTCTCTCCTGGCAGCTTGCACAGGACATTCACGTGCTATGAGCACTAGTCCTTAAGGAGGATAGCTGATTTTTTTTATTTTAATCATTCCTGCCTGCCATGTAGATTCTAAACAGACACTAACATTTTTTAATATGCCAGTGAAGTACCATATTAAATCCTTCTTTTAAAGATTTTGTTCCAGATTTGGAACAATTTAAAAGTATAGGTTGTAGTAGCATTATAATTTTGTCACAGAGTCATTATCTTGAATTAAGTGGCCCATAGATAGATGAATAAGTGTTCCAAACAAATACTAATTGAATATTTACTAGGTGGAGATCAACAAGCCTTTAAAATGTATTTTCTTATGCAATCACACAATAAACTTTCTAATATGGGTACCACTAATGCACTCATTTTACACACATTGAAAGCGTTCTGGCATGGTTATGTTTGGAAGCTTGGGCCTGGAAACCCATTGAGCACTATAGGCAGAGCTTAATGTGCTGCTCTTGTGGGATCTCAGAAGATATGACTGCTGAGAAAAGCAGTGACAGTAGAGATCCAATTTAAGAGGTCTCTGAAAAGAATAAGGGAGACCAGGAATTAGAAAGGGGGGTCATCTTGTGGTATTTTGACCAAGAATCTGGATGCATTCTGCTTGTGTCCTGGGAGCCATTATATTTGAAGGAGATTGACTTATTTGTTTGTAGAAGAAATTTCAGGGAAAGTTGGTATCAAGACTGGTGCTGAACAAGCAGCTAGAATTTTTTGATATTTTTCATGGCAGGAGAGGCAAACACTAGCAAGCAACAGAATTCTATGGCAAAAGTTTACTTAGATAAGAAAGGGAGAAGGCCTATGGCAGGAGTAGGGAGAGAGGAAGAAAGAGACACAGGGATTGTCTCAGGAAAACAGAGGCAAGGAAGAAAACCGGACAGACACAGAGAGAGAGGAGACAGATGAGAGAGAGGAAGAGACACTGAAAAAGAGAGGCAGACACCAAGAGAGACAGAGAGAGACCTAGTGGAGAGAGAGGGGGGGGAGGGCTGCTGCCTAAGCCTTATTATAGAGAGTGGTGGTGGCATGGAGCATGCGCAGGTGTGCATGCTGGTCCATCAGTGACTTGGGGGGGGGGCAGTGAGTCTTTCAGGGGCCTTTAATTCATCCTTCCAAATATTTGAATGAGTACATACATTCTTGGAACAGGCAAATTATTTTCTTCCAACATCACATTCCTTGAAAGTGAAAATGGCAATCCAGGCATGTGGAATTTCAGAGCCTTTTTCACTCCACTACATGGTGCAGGGTGAAAAGCAAGAGGGACAAGGCCTGCCAAGAGTCTAGACAAGCGAGAAACTGGGTGAGCAATGGCTCTTTGCTCTGGAATTGTTGTCCATAAAGGGTAAGTGTGGGAATTCTGTGTTGATCTGTAAGAATTATCATCACTGGCAATCTATAACCTGCAAGTGAGTGGATCTGGCTTTCAGGAGCCAGACCAAAAACAAAAACAAAAAACAAAACAAAAAAAAAAAAACAAACAAAAAAACAAAAGAAAACATAAACTCCTAAATATGAGTGTATGACTGGGAAAGATACTGTGTGTTTCTTGTGTTTTTTTCTTTCTTTCTTCTTCTTTTTTCTTTGTTCTATTTTGTTCTTCTGATTCATTTGGGTTTTTTGTCTGTTTGCTTGTTTGTTTTCTAAAAAGAGAGGGGGCATAGAGATGAGTGAGTGGGGAGGTAGGGAGGATCTGGGAGGAGTTGGAGGGGTAAACTGTGATCATAACATAAGTAATATATATGTGATCAACATATATACAAAAAATTATAGCATATATATGTAACAGAATATATAACAGAAGCCAAGACCATGTTCACCAGTAATTGTCTTTGAATGCTGCTGTGGATGTGGTGATCTCTGCTCTCTGAGGCAGCCACTTTCCTCATTCACAGCAACCCTTAAATTGAAGCATAATGAGAGAGATAACAAGTATATGCAATCAATCACATACTTGCTTGCTTTTGTTCTATGAACTTGAGGATCCCTGTTCTCCCATATGCCTTGCTTCTTCCTTCTGTGTACTGTCTTCCCACTCTCCCTCCTCCTCTTCCTTTGTCACCTCCTGTTCCCTCCCCTGCTTCTTCTGTTTTCAATTTAAGGATGTTAAATGCTTTAATTGTAAAATAATATGCATCATCTTGAGGGTCTTTTAGGAGAACAATAGAAGTCTATTACTCCTGTATATGGATGTCTTCCTATGATCATGATATATGATGGACAATAATAATACAGTGACATAGAAGGATACCTGAAACAAAGGTGGAGTAGTTAAAGAAGATATTAATAAAATTATAAACTATGTCTCCAAACAGGAACTCTCTCCTTGGACCTTGATAACCACTGCTATCTAAGTATCATAATGAACAGACTGGTACATTCAAGAAGCTCTTATTACTACACTGCAGTGCAGTATAAAGCCCCAGTCATTGGGAACCAGTCAGAAAGAGTGAGAATGAGTTTCAGTTTTTAAAATTGCACTCCTTTTCCTCCCAAATATTACATAAAATCTTCATATTTTATATTTTCTTAGATTTAGAATCTCCTGGGAAGCAAAGCTCTTCCTCACCACTACTTCATCCATACATCTTTGGACCACTCAGTATTCCCTTGTCTGCCTTCCAGGCACCAGGCAGCTATGCAGTGCAGCCTCCATAACAGTGAAGTTCTATCTCTACCATTTAATGATTTTATGGGCTCTGATTAGTTTCCTCTAGTTCTATTTGCTTTTCAGAGTTCTGGGGGTGAGTATACACAGATTTCTGTTTTGCTGTAATGATGCACTATGTTTTTCAGAACCGTGTTCTCACAGGAAACATGAGAAATTCTCAATTGTTTCCCTTTCCCAGGGATCACTGGCTTTGCTTGCCTTATGTCAACATCTTGAATACTGGCCAATTTCTCATGCTTTGTCCAATTTGTATTGTTGTTGTTGTTAGAATCATTGTTGCCTCATATGGAAGAAACCTTTAATTTTCAATGTGTCTTCTCCAAAAGTTAAGTGACACTGTTATAATAATATTGAGAGATGATGAGGACATGAGGGGTGTTTTACCTTGAGAGGAGTAAACCTCTTTTAAAATAGGTTTCATGTAGCATCTGGCTGGCTTGCTAGTCAGTTCTTTACCTTGTCTTCCATATGGGAACACAGCAAGAAGACACCCACCAGACAAATGATGTCAGTAGCTTGATCTTGGACTGGACTTCTAGACATCCAGAATTACAAATAAATAAATTTAAATTACACGCTCTGGTATTAAATTGTAACAATACTAGACTAAGACAGCGGATAAATCAGGTCCCCTATTCTTCACCTAGATTTGAGGCAGAAATTGTATTCATGATAGGAGAAACCCATGGCCGTCATTCCAGGCTTGTTTCCACAGCATTCTCATTGTGCTATCAATTTGAAATGAAATAAACTTTTAATAAATGAAATGAATATGTCTCAGGGTAAGAGCGCTAACTATGGACTTAGATACATAATGCTGTCTGTGTATTAAAGTGAAATAAATTAAAATAAAATAAATTTACTGTCATGATATAGGACCACTCAGATGGAAAGTATGCCTAAGGTCAGGCTTGGGGGCATGGAATTTGTCTACACTGCCTGGGTGTTCCACACCCCAACACCTTGATATGTTCACTTACTTAGGAGTTCCTGTTGGTTTTGTCTTGTTTTGTTTTCAAGGAAAGCCAGAAAAAGATAAAAAATTATAGAATGCACTGATAAAGAAATATATAATACAAAAAAATATCTTTTCCCATATGATAAGAAAACTGAAGGTGTTGAGGAAGAGCTGAATGCAAGTAACAAACACTTGTATTATGAAAGTGGTCATAAAGCTAATTGGTCTTCTGGTTTCAACTGTCCCAATTTTTTTTCATTTTTTGTAGTTGATACATGTATAAAAATATACCTGAGAGTGAAATTGTAAAATTCAATATGAAGCTCCACAGCTTCATAATGACTATTCTGTGTAGAAGTCTATTGAGATGTACAGACTTTGTGTCTGACTAATTTAACTGCATGATGTTTTCATTTGCATGTTCCTCATAATGAAGTTTTAATGATTACAAAAAATAAAAAAGAAGAAATGCATGTTGTGAACAATTTTCCAGAGCTTCTCATATCAGTAGCAGGAAAGTAGTGGAGATAGACTTATCAAAGAGACAGCTTACCAATGTGACAAATGCCATAAACTACATCAAAATCTCATTGGTGGTAGGAGAAAGAGTGTCTTCTTTAACTTGAATGTAGGGGCTTTAAAGATTCTGGAGAAGAGGTTACATTAAAGTAAATGTTAAATTCTGAGTGTGAGTTTGGATAAAATGTCTGGGTAGAAACCTCAGTTGGTAAGTTAGAGAGTGATAAACTCAGCTGTGGGCAGTGTGAAGCATACATCAGGGAGTGCCCAGAATGAAGTTTTTAACTATGTCCCAAGGACACATCCTGGAATGTTGTGCAAACCAATCTCTACAGGTTGGACTTAGATACATTTAGTGGGAATGTGACCTGATCAGACTTTTATTTTTACAAGGTAGGTGAGTCCTGAATGGAATTATATTAACATTAGCATTATATTCAGTGTGCTTATTGACTGGCTACTGAAGAATCAAGGCAAGACGGTTATATAATCTTGCTTTTACTGGAATTATAGACAGAGAATAAAAGCTGAAGAGACACTGAGAAGACAGAGGTCTTAAGCACACACATTAGAAATAGATCCTTGTGGAGAGAAAAGAGACAACTGTGGTGTTTAAGTTTCTCTGTTTAAGGAACCACGTCATTGGGGATGCATTTCACCAAAGCACAAACTTGGCCCACATGTCAGTTGTTCAACCAAATTCCATCTGACAGCAGCAAATCTTTAGCTGCCTCTTGACAGAGGTATTATTGAGATTCTATTTCAGGGGATCAAAGTATGACACCCCTAAATGTGGAGTCTTTGTATAATAGAAAAACATTTTATCAGTCCTTCTTCTTTTCCCTGCTGGTATAATAGAAACTCTCTCCCCTCTTCTTCTCCAATATCCAATATCATCCCTGGGGTGATGGATATCATGCCTTCTACTAAAAAAAAACCAGGGAATAAAAACAGAAAATAATCTGTACAGGACTTGTCAAGTTTCCTTTGGTTTATTGTCTCTTTCTGCCAAATCACACTGAGTCACAATAGCTCACTCTTCATTGAACCTAACCATGAAATCACAATGTTGCTTTAGTCTTCATTTTCACACCATTGAGATCTATCTCGGCTCACAGTTTCAGAGGGTTTCAACCGGTTGTAGCAAGAAATGTCTGGTAAAATGGCTCATTCCATAGCAATGGGGCATGTAATTATTTATCTGACAGTACATCAGAAAACACAGAGAGAGTAGCAGAAGGAGGAGCCAGGCTGTAACTCAAATTTGAAAAGGCCTTCTCCTAGTGATCTACTTTCTCTAGGTAGTCTCCACCATCGAAGGGTTTCACAACCTCCCAAGATAGTGCCACCAATTGCGGATCAAGCATCCAACAGATGGGCTTGTGAGAGAATGTTTCAGGCTCATCTCATAGCAGACCCATGGAAAATGCTGTTAAATACATTTATGTTTTTCTCTTTTTTATGTTTTATCTTTACTACAAACTTTTTGGTAGATGAGGAAGGATTTTCCCCCTATTCCACTATGTCAGGGAGATCTTTGATCCCAAAACTACTAATGTACATATATGTATTCTTGGGCTCTGTCATGGTTACTGCTGTGGGTTGCCCATCTGTGGAGACAGGTAGAACTAGATATCCTCCTTAGTTTCATCCCATATAAATTCTAAGTAAATTTTTAGAATCTTAGTTTTAGAATCTCAAGGCTAGGATGAGACCTTAGGGGAAGCTAAATAATACTGTCTGTGCCTTCACCTTTGGGTGAGATCATGCCTAACCCACCATGGAGCTCTAAATGTATTTCTTTGTAAAGACTTGGAAAAAAAGACAATTATAAAGGCTAAACTGCAAGCATATATCCGAGGGTTAAACAGTCCTTGATATAACTTCAAAAATTGCTCTTTAGAAATACATTTAAATTCTTTACACTAATTTAAATCTCATGTTCTCTTATACACACTTTGATAATCAGCTTAAAGCTGGTACAACTTGTTCAGTATTCACCCTTTATATGTGTGAACATGGTTCCTGAGACAGTCTTCTCATGAATATTGAGTCTAAAACTCACTTTTGCTATAACAACTGTTGTTTCTATTTAAGAAAAAGAAAACATGATAAACTTACTGATGAGGACTTTTATAACCAAAATAGAAGTATTTAACTTTTAAAGTTATGGCTATTTAGAAATTAATTTATAAGAAAGAAATAATGAGTCACAAATTTACAAATCAAAACATGCTTTAAAACTAAAATTATCGTTTCTAAACTAAGGATCTGGAAAACTAAACTATTAGTTTAAGTAGGTGCATGCATTATTCAAATGATATCACTAACATTTAAGCTTAAAATAAATGAAAATCAAGTGTCTAATTGATATTCATTTATTCTTGTGACTTTATATCTAGAACAGTGCCAGCAACTTTTGTGTGTCATCATTCACAGAAACAGTGCTCCAACATCCTTTACAAAATTAAAATAAGGCATAATATTGATTTTGTTTGTTTTCAGTTTCTAGGACATGTCTGACATATATTAGCAAAAATAGTCAGCCTCAATTTGTTATTTTTATTGTAAATCCTGATACAGGGTATTAGCTTTGAACTCAACAAAATCTATCAAATTATTGATTTTTTTAAAACATATGAAATTATCATAGTACAGTAGATTAAAAACATTAGTTAAATGTCTATTTGCTTATTGCTCTTGATCCTCTATGCACCATTTAACTGTTTTAATTCTACAAAACTGGTAGTCTCTATTTGTCTTTACACACAAATTCGTCTTTATGAGGTCAGGGCTATAGTGCAAGCAGTTGAAGTTAGAAGAAAAAATAGTGTATTGCTAATTACCTAAAGTTCATGATCATGTGAAAATATGTTATGAATAATGAAAATTAGCATCCCCACTATTAGGGAAAATGTTATAAATAAAGAACAAAAGAAATTTTGTGGTGGTGTCTCCACCATTGTTCTATATAAATATGAATGAATGAGTTGATGCAGAAGTAAATGCAGGAATGTGCACTAGGGGCGTTTACTATCTGTATTTCCCAGCTCTGTCCGCAAGTGCTTAATAGCTTGCTATTCCAGTAATAATTAAAGTAGCTAACTCCCAAACTTCTGCTCTTTAGTATCACAGTACAGTAAAAGGAGTCAAGGTTCTTAAGGGAATGGAGAATTCCAGGATTGAGGGAAGGAAAGAATAATGCAATCCTGGAATGTCTTGTGGTGGCAGAAATATAGACATGATAAAAAGAAAAAATGGTGAGGATTTATTGAAGAATAACTTGAGGAAGCTCAATAGCAAAATATGGATCCAGACAGAGGACTGATAGAACTTAACTTCAAAACTTACCATAAAACTACAATAAATTAAACACTTTTAGCCAAAACACAAGCAAAATAATGAAACAAAATAGGGAGCAAGGAAATAGATCCGTGAGAGTACAGGCAGTTTGTCCTTGTCAAAGGAATCGATAGGTAACACTTCAGACAATGATGCTAAGAAAATTTGACCAAGCCCATTCCCCCCAAATCTGGACACACCATCATATCCTTCACATAAAATGTTCAAATGGATCAGAGACCTAGATGTGAAACACACTACTATGAGTTCCTACAAGATAATCTATAAGAAAACTTAGAAGACCATGGATATGACAATGACTTCTTAAATCAAACACTGAAGACATGAAAAAACTGATTAATAGTCTTGATTTCATTGTTCTCTGTAAACAATGTTGGGATAAATGAAAACACAGCTAAGGGCTGTCAGAAAATATTTCTCAAAGACATCTGACATGAATCATCTCAAATACACACAGACACATGCACACGCGTATGCGCGTGAGCACACACACACACACACACACACACTCACACACATACACAAAAGTGAAAATTTAAGAAAAAGAAGGTGAAAACCCATTAATATTAGTTAAAGGGACTGTGTATGTGTCTTCTCAATTAACATATAAGATAGTAATTGAGCATATTAAAAATGTCTAGCATTACATGTCATTGGAAAATTAATATTTAGACAACAATGATGTGCTATTACACAGTGGCTAGCATTGCCTGAATCCAGGACAATGACAGTAACAAACACTGGTGAGCATGTGAGACAAGAAGAACAAGATGTGCCAGTCTCTTTAAAAGACAGTTTCTAGTCTTGACCAAATGATCTGGTGATCATACTCTTTGGTATTTACCTAAACAACTTGAAAAACTTATCCCAGCTCCAAATCCTATTCACACAAGTTTACAGAATTTCATACAAAATTGTTAATTAAATCTTAGAAGTAACCAAAGTGTCCTTCAAAAGGTGAATGGATAAACGACTGTCAAAAATCCAATGAAATATTACTCAGTGCCAAGAAATGGGTGATCGAACTATGAAAACACATTGAGAGATAAGGAATGCATGTTAGTAACTGGAAAAGATGTCTCAAAAGAAATGGCATCTTGTATTACAGCTCTATTGCATTTCTAAAAATGTCAAAAGTGTGGAGACAGTAAAACAATCAGTGTTTGCCAGTGTTGAGGGTTAGGGTGAATGGGTAGACCACAGAGGTTTTGGGATAGTACTGTACTGGATCACTGTATAATTATAATAACATAATTAGTTCTGTACATTATCAATATCCATAAGATATAGAATACCAAGAGTGAAGATTATAGTAAACTATGGGCTTCGGGTGACACTGTGATATTCTCTCAACTAAAGCTGCATATCACAGTGAAGGGGGTAAGTCATAAATGTTTGGAGATGGGATATGGTTTTGAATGTTCCATAAGTTCCACTCAGTTTTGTTTTAACATATAATTGATTTACAAATAAACTTTATTAATTTAAAAATAAAAGTTAAAAATATAATTATTAGTATGACATGCTCCACAAATACTTCTTAAGCAAACATGGTAAGGGCCAACCATGAAAGAAAGAATGACACATCATTTGATCACATTAAAATTGGAAACCATGTGGGGCTGGAAAGACAGTAAAGTAGTTAAGAGCACTGATTGCTCCTTCAAAGGACTTGTGACAACACTATCAATCCGACTACAGTGAAGTATCATTTCATCTTCATCAAGTGCAAAAAATACCCTGAAATTACGACTGTGTGATATAGATGTGAAGAAATTCAAAAATTTCCTTTAGTCATGAGGGAGTGATAAGCTGGCCAAACTACTTTAGTGATTAACTTAGCAGAATCTAGTAGAGTTTAGATAAAATTAATAATTCCTAAGGAAGTTTTTTACAATGAACCTAAATAGTATATACAAAAGTTTCACTAAAACATCATTCAATGTCTCTTAGGAAATAATGAAGTAGGTTTTGATATATGTGTTAAGTAAAGCCCTATTCAACTGTCAAAATGAGTAAAATCTATGTGGATTATCATAAGTCCAACTGAAAACCACAGACATAAGAGAAAAATGGATAATTACATATATATATATATATATATATATATATATATATACACATATACATACACACATATATACATGTATATATATAGATAGATAGATATAGATAGATATATAGATAGATAGATAGATAGATAGATAGATATAGATATATAGTGCAATATTTTTTTTACCAGACTAGAAAATGGCAACCATGTTGTGTGTTCTATCTGGATACTCAGTTTTGTTACCATGTAAAAAATACAAAGGGATAGCAAGTAAAAAGTCTGGATCTGCTGTTCTTACTTTTTTTTTGCATTTTAATTATTTTTGAAACTTAAAGCAAGCAAAATATTACTTTAAATTTTCTGGACAATGACCAGTGAGATGGTTCAAAGGGTAAAAGTCCCTGTTGCCAAGCTTGATGACCAGAGTTTGATCCCTGGGCTCTACACTGTAATGGAGGGAATTAATTCTTAAAATTGTTCTCTGAGCTCAACAAATATTTCATGGCAAGCACATGCATGTGTATCACGTGCACCCATACGTGTGCATGAGCGTGTGCGTGCGTGCACACACACACACACACACACACACACACACACACATGCACAATAAATAACACATATAGTTTTAAAAATTTCTAAAGAGTTACTGTAGGAAACACATCCCTGCTACTGGAAACTGGACCAAGAATCCATGTTGGAAGAGTTAAAAAGTCCCAGGAATCAAACTACTACTATGATTCTTCTAATATTAAACGGCCTTCCAAATTCATCACTCTCTACCTATAGATTAGTAGAGCTCTCAGACATCATTAAGAAGTTCCTTTTTTACAGAGGGTGAGAATTAACACAGAAAATCATAGTGGTCAAAGTAAACAGAATGTGTCCTTAGTAGGGTGTTCAGCCACAAATGGGACATCTCTATCACATCCCCTCCCCATGGCTCAGGGGCCCTGTCAGAAAAGGGTGCAAAAGAAGTTGGTAAGAACTGGAGCTCAGAAGGATCTCTGTCTTCTAGATACAACAGGACCCAGCATTCACGAATTCAAACAGCTCGAATTGCTTAAGCAAAACCTACACAATATTAAGCCAGTCAAAACCCTAATATTCTAGCATGGAGTGGGAAGGGGTTCATGAGTTCCCCTACTCTCCCAACTAAAGAGTGATGGGCTGTCGATGACTTCTTTGGCAGGGAAAGTAAATTTTCTTTAAGGTAGGTGGACCACATTCCAGAGGATGCCCTATGCCCAGGAGTATATGAGTGGCATATATTGGAGTTGACTGGAGTGTGTGTGTGTGTGTGTGTGTGTGCGTATCCACAAAGTTGGGGAGGTAGGGAGACAGATTTTAGAGGAGCTGAGGTAAATAGGATGAAAATATATTGTACGAAATTTCCCAAGAGTTAATTTTAGAGTTTCTGTTTATTTGAAAAAAAATTGTGGATGTACTGTCTTTCTTATTACACAGAAAAGTGACAAATTTCAATTACTGGAAAGCTGGTTGTCCCTGCCAGTTGCCACATTTCCTGCCACTGGAAGAACAATTTTCCTGGGTTTCATAGAACAAGCAAAGTTTTGTAAGAGTTTAATGACTTAGGCCAAAGGGAGAAAACTTGGCATTAAAATGAGAAGCTAAATTTGTAAGGGAAATGCATATCTCCAAATCCCCCCAAATGATTAAACAGAAAGAACGCCTCAAGGCATCATCTTTCCCTGTTTGGTATAGGAATAAATGAAACCTAACAGAAATTGGGTATGCTGATCACAGTATTCTATCTGGCTCCTGTACTCTGACTAGTTATTAAACCAAGTTCCAGTCAGGAAGCAAAAAGTCAAATTATGCAGATACAGAGATGCCATCTGAAAATGCATTCATACCTCAGCAAAGGGAAGCCTAGCCTTTCATTAAGAACTGGGAAATTAAACCTAAATATGGAGAGGATCTAATGTAATGAGCAGTTGTTTTGTATCTTGCATTAATTATATCTTACAAGGTCTCTGCAGTGGAGATACAGACTGGTCATACAGTTTTGTTGTCAGACTGTCCATAGATTGAGTCACCACAAAGGAAAAGGATGAGTCCAATATTCCACGGAGAAATGTGCTCAAGTAAAACAGCCAAATCCTTGATTGGCTTCTCTACTTCTTCATTGTTGTGCTATTACTCCCTCCTTGTGAACTGGATTTTAGAGTTTCCAAGGAGCCTCATGCATCTTTGCTTTGGAAGGAAGGCAGGAAAGGCAGTGTTCTGGCTTGTTTTCTGTTACTGTGGTAAAACATTCTGACCTAAAACAATTTGGGGAGGAAAGGGTTTATTTGGTTTATACTTCCAGTTCACAATCCATCATTAAGAGAAGTCAAAACAGAGCCTTTAACAGGAACTGAAGCAGAAACTATGGACAAATGCTGCTCTCTTTATCCATCTCTGACTCCTGCTGAGCTGGCTTTCAGATAAAGCACAGTCCCACCTGTCTAGGAATAGTACACCCACAGGGAGCTAGGCCCTCCCACATGAACCAGGACAATGCTGACAGACATGTCCATAGGCCGGTCAGATCTACACAGTTTTCAAAGGAGGTTCCCTCTTTACAGGTGTCTAGGTTATATCAAGCTGACAATAATAAAAAAACAAACCAACAAAGTCAAGATAGGCAACGACACTGGGTCCTCAGCCTGCAGAGACCTCGCTCCCATCACAGTAAGGTCTGAGAGAGGAGGATGTTTCAAAAACCTGCTATCCTTATTCAATCATAATTGTCTTTACATCCATCAAATACTAAGAAGGTAGACCAGTGGAATTCCAGACACTTAAGCAAAAATGCAAAGCTACATGAAGAAATGTAGATCAAGATTTAATTATGACTGGACAGTGGTGGCACACACCTTTAATCCCAGCACTCAGGAAGGAGGCAGGGGCAGGCAAGTCTCTATGAGTTCAGTCAGCCTGGTCTACAGAGTGAGTTCCAGGTTAGCCAGAATTACAACAGAGAAACCCTGTCATGAAAAACCAGAAAGGAAAAGAAAAGAAAAGGAAGGAAGAAAAAAAGATTTAATTGTGAAAAATGTTATATTTTTGGGAAACAAGTAACTTAATAATTATTTTTAAATCCTATAAGAGACACATTCTTGAATGGTAAAGTAACAAAAATGGAAGAAAGTGAGGGAATTGACGGACTAATTTTCCCAATGCTAAAGGAGGAAGCTAGATACATGGTAATCGTGTGTTTTGCCATTGATCTACAGCCACAACCGCAGCCTTGCAAGTTATTGACTCTTATGAGATTATGAGCATTCAATTTCCAAATGACTTAGTATAGTTTTTGTATTTTTATTATAATATCAAAACCAAGAAACTTTATAGTAACAAATTATGAAAAATTCTCTGTTTGAAAGAATGGAACACCTGCAGGGTATCATCTGACACATACACACACACACACATATACTCTCACACATACACACACATTCATACATACACATCCTCACATACACACATTTATACATACACACACAGAGACTCTCATGCTTGATTTTGTTTTAGCTTTTACCTAAAAAGAACCACATTTTAGTTGCTACTCAAAATGATGACATATCCAAGCTCTGGGCCCTAATTCCTTCTCTCCCTTGTTCCAAATTCAAGGACCCTTCTTTCAGAAGACGTTTCTCCTGGGGAACTTGTTCCGCGAAACTCAACCCCTTTCTCAGTAGTACGCAGGCTTTGGAGCACCCAGAGAGAGAGTGTTAAGACTTTGGTGTGGGTCAAGCTCTCACAGTGGTATAACAGAAGGACGCTCTACCTCCACCTGGACTTACCTCTTGGGTTTTTTACAACAGTTTTTCAGTATGCTTCAGAGCATCCCTGTGTGTTGGGAGCTGGAGCTTCAGGAGTCAGCCTACTGTCTAGCATGGTGTCAGTAGGTTTTTACCTTGGCCTCTCAGGGGATTGGCTCCTGAATGCCCTTTGCTACTGCTGGGTCTTATTTGTGCTTGTTGCTACCATGGTCTCCTTATCTCTCTTGTGAAAGTTCTATGAAGGTCACTGGGCAGTGTTACTGGCACACATAACAAAATGATGATTTTCCCTCAAGTAATGTCACTTAGGCAAGGCAGTGCCACTCAGTTGAATTGGTGGCTCTATTGAAACTCTAGAAAGAATAACTAAAAAATATGTATAGCTAAAAACTGTAGGCAATTTTCACATATAGTTACAGGGTTAAATTAGGATGTTCTACCAGCTGCCTTAGAATCAGTAACTTCAGAAGAAAACATATTTTTGCCAGGGACTTGTTTGGTCAGAGTTAGGAAAGCTAGAACAACAAAACAAAAAAAACCAAAAAAACAAAACCTTAATTGCTAGGGCCCATGAGTTTCACCTATGAAAAACAGACCCATGATCAAGTAATAGCAAATGAGTTTCAGTGCCCACTGTTAAGCTTGAACTTCTACCACCACAAATAAAATTGATTCTTTCCTGGTTTCTATAATCAAAAGTTTACTGATGAGTTTGTGGTTTTCCTTGGGGATACAGAGCTGTGCAGCAGATTCTCCTTTTACCTAAGAAAAGCAAAAAGACTCCTGACTTAAAGTTTTCTAGTTATAGTAAACTTGTTACATTGTGTTAACTAAATAAGAATCATGTACATTAGCAACTATGACGTGTACTCATTCCCTAGCAACTTACCAGCTACAATAAAAGCTGGCTGTGAAATTAGTTGGCTTGCTAAATTCTGTTAATTTATAATAAAAAAACTATTGCTTCTAGGATATAGATATACTGTGGGAAAAATATTCATAGAAAACTAGATGTTCAGGTGTGGGCTTTAAGATAACTTGTTTTTAAAAATATGGAACTTGTAATCACTGAAATGTAAAAACTGTAATCATTATGTAAAGTTTAAGTTTACATAAGATGTGATTGTAATTTGACCTTTCCCCATGAGGAGCTCTGTGTGTGTGTGTGTGTGTGTGTGTGTGTGTGTGTGTGTGTGTGTGTATGATACATAGGAAGACAGCTTCAGTAGAAGAGGAATAGAATAAAAAGGAGTAGTAGGAGGAACAGAAGGAAAGGAACAGCTTAAGAGTAGAAGAGTAGTAAGAGTAGGAGAAAGAACAGTAGAGGAACAGAAGCAGGAATATAAGTAGGAGTAGAAGAAGGAACAGTAGAAAGGAGCAGAAGGAATAAAGAGAGAAATTTGTCCCACCCATAAGAGGTGTTGTTTTATTCATATTATTTCCTCCACTCTGCCCCTCCCTCACAGGTTGCTGAAACCTGGCCAGGACTGGATGCATAACACCTGTGATTCTTCTCAGCCAGAGCTAGATCCTCACATGTTGAGATCCATTACTTACTTTCCCACTCCATCTCAGCATTCTGCCTAAGTCTCCCATAACCCTTCCATTCCCCACAGGTCCAGAATCTATTCCATACTGCCTGATGAAATCACTTTTAATTCTCCTTGCTTGGAGACAAGTGACGCCCAATCTAATCTAATGACATTATCGTGGTTGCAGTGGTGGTGCTGGTGCTGGTGGTGCTGCTGGTGGTGGTGATGGTGGTAGAAGTGCTGATGACTCTAGATGATGCTTCTAGTGCTGGTAATTCATGGTGATGGCTCATTGTGATCATAAGGATGGTGGTGTCTGTTCCCTTAGTTGGTGCAATAGAACTTAAGGGCCGATGAAGGACTGAAGATTGAGTTCAGTCTCATGGTCAGTGGTTTAATCAGTCATGCTGACATAATAAATCCTCTTATCACTGAGGCCTGGAGGAATCAAAATAGGTGAACACTCTGATGTGGAGTGTGGGTGAGGCTGAGGCCACTTAACCTGTGGGGAGACAACATGGAAACCCATGTTCCATGAGATCTTGTCCTGTGTTGTAGCCTTTATATTGAAACTGAAATCATAATATTTTCAGTGAATTTTACAAATCATTCCAGAGGATAATTAAATGTGAACCTGAGGGAATTGTGGGAATCCCCAAACTGACTGTCATCAGAAGTACAAAGAACCTCCTGAGTCTTTTGATTGGCATCTGACATGACAGTAGTCTTCTAGAGTGCTGAGTGTGTGGAGTGTGATACTGACTGATGGTAGAGGGTGTCCGAGCCACAACATAACAAGGAAACAGATCAGGAGCCAAGACAGGGATGCCTAAGGCTTATAGTAGCGGTAGATACTGACATATTGACATTTCAATGAGAGTAATTTCTTTTATGATATACTCAATAAAGCCATTTTAAAAAATAAAAAAGACAATAAATCCGAAAGTTGAGCACCCCCATCTTCTACATGAGAACATTCAGTGGAGCTCCACTCTGCTTAGATACAGTCAAACATCTGGACACCACAGCACAGAATGGCTATGAAAGAATCAGGGAAAGGTACCACTTTCTCGAGTCATGCAGCTGCCATCTACTGGAAGATTTTGGTAATAACTATCCAAGTCTATGACACCTGCAATGGGATGACGCCCCTGAGAGCTGTATAGACAGTGTCCTGAATCCAACAACCTGATGGCACTTGCATCTCTTTTGGTTTTGTTTTTGTTATCATTTTGTTTAATTTTTGATATGATAATATAGTTAAATTACTCCACCCCTTCCTTTTGTCCCTCCAACCTTGTCCTATACATCCTTCTTCTGCATCTTTCTTTCAAAGTCATGGCCTATTTTTTTTTACATTGTTTTAATTGTCATTACGTGTGTGTGTGTGTGTGTGTGTGTGTGTCTGTGTGTGTGTATGCATGTGTATAATCTGCTAAGTCCATATAACGTTACTTGTACACATATGTCTTCAAGGCTGACTATTTTGTATCAGATAACGAGTAAGTGTTTTCTTCCCTCTCAGCATTCCCTGGTTGCCTATAGTTTTTTGTCTAGGGTTGAGGCCTCCTAGGCTTTCGTCTTTTCTACACTTGCATGTCTGTTGATGTCATCCTCATTCAGGAAGCCATGAGTCTCACATGGTATTTCTAGGAGACAGCATTTCACAGCAACCCTCCCATTTCTATGGCTCATGCAGTTTTCCCACACCCTATTCTGCAATGATCCCTGAGCCTTAGGTGTGTGTGTGTGTGTGTGTGTGTGTGTGTATACACATTTGTAAGATGTAAGAATGTGTACTTTCTATATTTTGATCAGTTTTATTTTTCTGTTAATGGTCTCTGTCTGTTGCAAAGAGAAATTTCCTTGATGAGGGCTGAGGATTACACTTATATGTGGGTATAAGGACAAATATTTGGAATGCAGTTAGGAAGTGTGTAAATGTGTAGAACTAGAAAATATCATAGTGAGTGAGGTAAGCCAGACTCAGAGAGACAAATGTGATATGCTCTCTCTCACCTGATGTACCTTACTCCACATCTTCAGATGTGAGTATATAACTTGGAGTAATTGCAGAAACCAAGAAAGTAGGAAGGAACCATTTTGTATATGGTAGGAGCATATGTCTCCTGTCATAAAGGAGGAGAGTAGACAGAGTCTGTAGTCTCAGTTCTGGAGAAACACAAGTTCCATGTGGAGGGCCAAACCCAAGTCATTTTGGTCATGTCATCAAGAATTCCCTTGAGGGCTGTGGGATTGTGCACAGGAGGCAGGAAGTCACATGACAGTGACTTCTGTTGATAAGTATTCTTATCAGACTTCTGTTGATAAGTTGATAAGTGAGACTGTTGTCAAATGATAACAAAAGACTGGGTTCAAGTTCCAGCTCTACCACTTACAGTTAGCAAGGTTGTGGTTCCGTGCTTTCCATTCCCTCCCTGGGGCTTCCAAGCCTTGCGCCAATGGCTCAGCTTCAGGGAAGGAAAGGTTTAGTCAGGAACCATCCAGATAGAGAAGTTCTTGAGTGGAGGCTGAGAGCCATTGGGAAAGAAACTTCCCTAGGAGGCAGTTTCAGTGAACAGCTCAGTTTATTGAAGCAAGAGAAGTTACATATATAGGATAGAGAGGAAAGGGGGATGCCTTATGTGGTGATAAGTCATTGGCTAAGGCAATGTCATCAGGAGAGGTTCAATTGTATATGGGAGGCTCATAACTAGACCTATGTGGTCTTATTGTCATTGGCTGGGATAAGAGTCCCGAAGAAGCCTCCTTTGCATAGGCAGAGGTCCCACAGGGGCCAGAGGAAGAGAACTTATAAAGTTGTATAGGAAGAGGAGAAGTCCAGCTCAGGGCCCTCTAGCTGCAGTGATCAGACAAGCAGCAACCAGACCAAATTTCTTGGAGAGGCAGGATATTATCAGGTGCTGAATGCCACAAAATATGGAAGAGCTTTGCTAGCTGTTAGTGCTAGTTGGGGTCTTGCTGGTGCCAGACCAAGAAGTAGGAGTAGCCAAACTCCTACCACTCTCAGGATGAGAATTCCAGGGTTCAAAGCATACTTCAACCCCCTCTAAGTCCTAGACTAGACCCACACAAGGTCACTTAATGGTCTCCAACTTCTCTGAGAATAGTAGCATCAAGCTAATACCACACCTGCCTCTTGTGATCCAGACTTTGTAAATTGTCTCCAAAGACAATGATGCCACTCTGGCAATGGACTATTCTGACTTCTATAATTTTACAGCATCCATGGTGGGGTCTAGAAGGATCTGCGGTTCTGGGACTTTAAAAATTCAAGTCCTCTCAGGGCCATTGCATTCCTGAGCTAACAGTGACCATGTTACCTATACAAGATAAAGCCAACCAGAACTGTGGTATAGACAGAGATATTCTCTGCAGAAAGACAGAGATATTACTGTGGTGCTTCTGGCACATGATAGCTGCTGGAAGAAGGAGAACCATTCTTCTTTGAGGGATTTCCTACTGGTAGATCTCTCATGCTCCAGTGGAAGCCCCCACACCCATGAATGTATGGGGAACATTAATCGTATATAGTGGATTTGGGGAGTGGGTGGAGAGTAGATGTGTTAAGGAGAGATGGCAGGGTTAGAAGAGGAAATTGGGAATGGGGTGCATATGATAGTATTTCATTGTATACATGTGTAAAATTCTCAAGAATAAAGAAAAATATAATGAGTTCAAGTCTTTCCCATTCACTTTACTTCCTCCCCAAAGGACACTAAGTAAATGACTAGCCCATTACAATGATTATCTTTGAACCCTCTACTACACACTGCCTTCTGCTGCCTCAGTCAAGCTCTTGAAGGACAAACACCTTGGACTTGCATTGTTTTTCTTATACAAATCTGAATGCCTGATATATAACAGAAGTTAGATAAATATGGAAAAAGTAAATGCCCCACACTTGACATTTATAGTAGCTGAGGTTCAGTGAGGTGAAAGAGCAAATTCTGGGGCTGGAGAGATGTCTCAGCAGTTAAGAGCAATATTTGCTCTTCCAGAGACCTGGATTTGATTCCCAGTACCAACAGACTGGCTCACAATAATCTGCAACTCCAGTTCCCAGGGATCAGATAGCCTCTTCTGACCTCTGTGGGCACCAGAAACAGATGTGATACACAGACATACATGCTGTCAAAACACCAATACAAATGAAGTAAATAAAACTAAAACAAGTTTTTTTTTTAAATAAACAAATCCAAGGCCTCATATCTTCAGCACTCTCTTGAGCTCTCCCATCTTTAGATGTGGAGGGTTCTTAATTACAGATTCTCCTGTTGGGTGGTTTGCTATGAAGACTGCAGGATTCTTATGTAAAAGTGAAGCCTGACTAGTTAGATATGATATAGTTAAGATTCATCTACAGATAATGAATGATCCAACATCAAGTAGCAGTGAAATTCCGACTGTTGTCTTCCTACTTCAAGCTGCTAAAGGGGACAATTTTCTGTTCCTATGAGATCAAATCCCCTGAGATCCATCTTATTTAATATCCAAGAACAAAAATGAACCTGACTTCCTACCCAGAGTATGTCAAAGCATTTTCTTCTCAGCCAGATTGTTTAAATCGACACCTTCAGGTGGTTCTGTGTTAATTAACAGAAAACGACTTCAGTCGTGATTATGGATATTTCAAACAGGTGTGATTTTCTGGCTCAGTTTAGCCAAATCTCTTGAGGACTCTCTCCATCCAGCAGCTCTCAGTTCAGTCTGGTCTAGGTAGACTGGGCATGCGTTTCACTTTATTGTGGCACAGCAAGCTTCCAATAGAGCCTTGTCAGAGCAATTTCACACAACGGGTGGGCATGTGTGCTCTGCATATTAGGAGAGCCTTTTCTTTTCTTTCAATGTAAGGGGTTTTCTATTCTGAATGCATTTGAAGCTTCAAATGAGGTTATAATGGTAAATATCACTGGGGAAAAAGTTAACAGTGACAGTCATGGTTCTCAAAGTCTTTATGCTTTTTCCACCAAACCACTCAGGGAACTGACTTGCTCCTCTGTGCTATGAGACTTCTTGTTCTCAGGACAGGGAGTTGGAATAGGAAGATTTTATTATTTTTATTACTGAAAATATTTGGTACTGATTATAAATGAAATACACAGAGGAAATGGAGTGAGCTCTTATATATTACTTTATACATATTGGATTTTTGGAATTATCAAAAATCGTATGCTGGTTTCACATAGATATTAAAATTGTGGACATCTTTCCAAATAAGTAGTCATAAACAATGTCTGATCACTTCTAAAAATTTGGAGAATTTCAGTTACAAAATCAAAAGAAGAAACCTCACCACCTAGAAATGTCAACTGGGAAAATATTCTATTGTCAGCATACCTTAAATATTTGTAATCAACCCCCTAAATAATTACATTTACATTGCTTTCAAATTCTATAAGTGCTATTCAACATAATAAATGTTATAAAAAAATTATGTGTCTCCCCCATTAATTCACAACAATAATGTTGAAGTGTGAAGACATATTATGGTTCTTATTATCATGTCAAGAAGGTTTAACTGATATGCATGCCTATCCTTTATAAAAATACCTCCAAGTTGTAATCATTTTCCCACTTCAGCATTAAAAAAGAAAAAATATTTTTGAGCTGGGGAGATAGCTCAATGAATGAAAGCAATTTGCTTACAAGTAGGAGTACCTGCATTTTAATCCCCAGTACCCACATATGAATTAGGTATGACAGAAAGAACTTGCAATCCAATATTGGGAAACAGAGACAGGTGGATTCTGAGAGCTCACTGATCAGCTAGCCTAGCCAAAACACGGTAAGCTTCCAGTTTGGTGAGAGACCCTGTCTCAAGGGAATAAGGAAAATGATGGAGGAAGACAGCCAATATACACTTTTGGCCCCAGCATGCACACATATAGACATGTTCACTCACATGTATGTACCACCACCACCCACAGGCACACAAAAATATGCTCAAGAAGCAAAAGTACAAATGTCTTTGTTCAGATTCCTTTCCCTGAGAATGAAGAAGAACTGATATTTGTGGCACACACAAAATGGGCCAGGCATTATGTACGACTTTAGATTGAAAGGATTTTGGGAATTCAACATCTTTAGGAGATAAGAGATATGCATTATACTGATGCTACTGATAAGGTACCTGAGGTTAGGATTGGCTGAGTGCCTTGTCTGAGTTTACCTAGACAGTGGGCCTCACACTGGGCCTGGAATGCGAAAGCAGATTTTTCTAACACCGTGTTCATTTATCAGCCAGGTTTAATGCTCTCTACATAATTCCAAACTATTTACATCGTGGGCAACATGCAACCTTGCTGAGTTCCACATCATTGAGTGCACTCGTGGTCTCAGATTTGGAAAGAAAACAAAACATGTGCTTCAACCTCTACAGTTTTCATTGTAAAATACATAAAACAATTTAGGGGAAACTGGAATACAATTATATAGCACTTTCCTATAATTCCCAACTCAGGAGCTATTCACATATTCTGTATAATTCAAAGGTTTAGCCATAGAATTTTCAAATGGGTTAGGGAAAGGGTATTTTTAGCCGAACACTTGGCTTAATTAAAAAAAAAACAACAACTTTAACTTACTAATGAGTGTGTACCTTGAAAAGTAAATGACAGAAAGAAATAAGGCAAAATGAGAGCTAAGAAGGCAATGGTGTACATGGCTCTTAAGAACTATAGTGACAACTTATGATGCATAATCACATCCCACACACCCATATGAAAGCCATATCGTGAGTAAAAGCCTCAGCTGTCAATTACAATGTCTGTTCTCAGGCTGAGTGTTAATGAAGCTGGAGCAGAAGGGGAACACACATGGTTTTTATCAGCAGAACAGGGTACTTCAGTTCTTCCAACTTTTCAGATTTCTCATGTCGACTACACTACCAGACATTCTTCTGCTGGAACGTAGTCATAAAGTTATCATTTTCAAAGAATGTAGCCCACCCCACAAGATGCAATGCAATCGAGTCATGCTTGAAGGTAGAACCTTAGTTAAATTCCTATGAAGTGGCTTCATAGGAAAATAAATGCTCCTTAGCATGACTTTGTAACAAAGCAGGTAGAGTAACACAAATATTCCCAAGGGCTTCCCAAATGTTTTCCTCCTGTTTCAGGGCTCCTGTAGTTCATGTCTTTTTTGTAATAAAGAGGTCACCCTGTGGGAGTCAGTTCTCTCCATCTGATCCCAGTGATTAAAACTCTAGTCCTCAGGTTTGGCAACAAGTGCCTTTCACCAACTAAGTCAACATTCTCAAACAAGTTCTTGTCTTCTTGACAGAAAGAATTCACTCAATGGACATAGAGAGTTTAAACAGAAGCATATTTAGTAAAGCTAAGCAAATATCTAAAGAGAGGTTAGAGTGGACGGCCTCAAAGTGGTTGGCAGTACCCTGAGTTCTAAACTGTGGATTTAAAAAACAAACAGCACATTTGTATTAATATTTATGAGGAGGGTGGAATATCCATGGAGTAAAGTGACATGTTTCCCCTCCAATGCACAGTGAACCAAATTTTCCTTTTGGAACATTTCTTCCCGTGATCCTCTAGGAAAGTTCACCAAATAAAGGGTCAAAACCATAAAGCAAGCAATATTATAAAGACATCAGTTATTTGAGGTTGCAGACCTCATGTACGGGAAAATACCCCAGTACCTAAGTTCTGATAAGCAGGAACAACCTACCTTCAGCTTCAAGTTCAAACACAAAGCAACACTCTGGGAGTCAGGAGACAGAGCTATAGTTTTCCTGGGTGGCACAGTTCATAGCCTGGAAAGCTGCTATTCATATACTAATTATACATATACCCTGGCTACAAAACCAAGTGCAGGAGTGGAACATGGACAATCATGGGAAGAATGCAAGTAAAATCATGTGTCTGTTCTCCAGGCTATGAAAACTCTACCTATGAGCCAGACCTGACATTAACCTCCTAAATGCCTGTGACTTCAGATGAGGAAGAGTGAAGAGGGAGGATCAGGATCTTGCAAATTGGAGAAATCACAAAACCTGATCTTTACATTGCTAGGAGTTATGGTTACCTTTTAGCAGGGAGTGTTTGGAATGCTATAAAGTTCACTGTCAGTGGTTTTATTTATTTTAGAAGTAATAATTTCAAAGTACTAGTGTATTTGTGTCAGTATACATACACACACACATACACACACACAGAGACAAGCATATATGTGTTTGTGTGTGTGTATATATATAAACATATGCATATACATATATATATGTGTGTAATATATATATATGAACAATATGAAGAGCAAAACTTCAGTGTTTATGTGGTTCTAGGTATTGTTGTAAGTGATTTTATATATGATAAACTTCCATGCAAAATCCTCAGAACAAGTCCACAAAGCAAGTGCTGTTTTTATCAGCATTTACAGTTCAGGAACAGAGATATCCCCATGATTACACAGCTCATAAGTGTTTGAAAGCTGTTCCTACCTGAGCACTCTTTTCACATTTCACGACTTAATCTCCAGAGTATACAACCTCTCTCAGTTTCCAGAAGATATGAAATTTTGTTTTTTAAGTTGTCACATCAAAATATTAACTTGATTTATTCTCTTTGGTCTAATACCCTGCACACCTCCAAGTTACCCAACTGTTTTATTACAAAAGCATGAACATCTGAGTTTTCATATTTTCAGAGCTGAGTTTTAAAATGGCACAAAGTTCTTTGAGATTTCCAGATCTATTCAAATATAGTTCTGCACCACTGTTTAGTACATTAGTAAGCTATGCCAAAGCAATTTTTATCACCAGAAAAGGCAGTTCCAATGGCCCAATGATTCTTTGTTTATTTATTTATTCCATCATTGCTATCATATTTATAACATCTAGAGATTAATCTTACAGATGAAAAACCTCATAGAGGGTGGAAAATGAACAGATGGCGGAATTCCAGGAAACTTAGTAGTTTTCTGCATAGCAATTTCAAGCAAAATTCAAGCATATGACTAGCTGAAGTAAGCAATCTGCTGTCTGGGTTAGAGTTTACAGGAAAAAATGCTAAGTACCATCAGAAAGCATCTCATCTCTGGCTCTAGGGATGTGCCCCAACCCTCTAATTTGTGCCATTCGGCACTAATCAATACGTTACAAGCCCCTAACAGGCACTTCTACAGATCCCAGAGAAACAACTCACACCCCAGAAAGCATGGGCGCCCTGAATATTCATACCAAGAGCAAATGTTAATTCATGCAGCACTTGCGTTAAACTGGTCTAATTATCTACTGAAGGAATCTATTAAAGGCATGCTGTCAATCCTCCAGATTGGGTTCAGCAAAGTGAAACTGAATTGCATGCCTTTTCAGTTAATTACAGAAAAAAAAAAAATCTGCCTACATGCTTTAAGAATGGTCAAGAGATGGGGGAGGCACAGGGAGAGAGAATAGAGCCAGCATAGGCTCCCAATGCACATTGCTACTTCTTGTCAGACTTGGAAATACAGGACAGGATGAGAGACAGAGAAGCACAGCCTAGGGGACCATGTGATCTGTCATTAAGTTGCTTCGAGTCTCATAAGGGATGTGGCATACCGTACTGCAATAATCAGTTCTTTTAAAAAGTCCACATCACAGATAACTGGATTTTCCTTGTGGAGTTTAAAGCAATAACTAATAAGTTTTATCACTCAGGATATTCCACAATTACTGTTCTAAGTCCTTGTGAATATTGAGAAAATTTCTGTGTATAGAATCTTTTATTTTTCTTGCCTTGCTAATGCTTAATTAAAAATCAAGAGAAAAGTGAGGGGCTGGAGGTGGAGGTGGCTCCATGATTAAGAGTATGCACTGCTCCTCTCCTCTTCAAACTCATTGCACAAGACGAGAATTTGTGGCTCCTAAAACCCACATTGGATGGCACCTAACTACCTCTAATTTCACTCCAGGGATCCAGACACCCACACTCACAATCTCACAAGCTTGCAAGCAACACATATATACACACAGACCTTATTTTTAAGTACTTTTTCTTCCCTCACTGTCTTCTCCAATTATTTAGATAGTTTCACTGGGACATCATAGGACAAGCTCATCTCCAACTTAAGGAAAGATGTTCAGGCCTCATTAGGGAGAAAGAGGAGACAGCCTATAATTCAAATAATATTTCAAAATATCATGTAGGATGTAGTTAACTCACAGTGAAATCGGATTGATTTTTTCTCTGTTTAGAAGATATTCACTGGCTCTATGCCCTATCATACTCCTTAATATGTTCTTACTTAAGTTCCACAACTCCCATCTCTATATTCAGGATAGATGCAAAACCTCAAGTCTCTATTGTTTTGTTGTTGTTTTGTTTTTTTCATGACAAAGTTTTGTGTATCCCGGGCTATCTTTAAAGTAGATGTGTAGCTACTTTTGATGACCCTGTACTTTTGATCCTCATGCCTCTATCTCCAGAGTGGTGAGATTATAAGCAAGTACTATTATTCCCAGTGTATGCAATGCTGGGGATCAAACTGAAGGCCTCATAAAGGCAAGCACTCTGTCATCTGAGCTACATCCTCAGTGCTAAAAACATACATTTCAATGAATAACCCTAAATCATCAACTAGGCTATTGTCATCTGCAGAATTTTAGGAAACATGACTTTTTATTTGGGGTTTACAAAATCACTAGAGATATGAGTAAATATTAAGGATTACGTTATTTTGGAAAATCCTCTATATGTCAAAACATATCCCATCTCCTTTCCCTCGCAGAGCATGCCCAGAACACCAGCAAGTCCACATCAGCTTTACCTTCATCACCTCCCCTGAGTCTTTCCACTTGTCTCCACCTCTGACCTGCCTCACACTCCCTTCATCCTGTCTTCAACATGGCAATAGGGTCCATACTTGTACCTCAGCTCTGCCTTTGCTCCTCTGTATGCTCTTACACATGGAATCCTAAACGTAAAGATACCATAATAAGTCAAATTATAAAATCCATGTCAAACCAAACTAAGTCGAGCACAAAAAGATACTACTTGTTTCCACTTAGATAAAGTATCCAAAGCTCCCAAAGTCACAGAAACAGATTGGGGTTGGCAGGAGCTGGGGGAGAGTAGGAAAGCTGTTTACCAAAGTAGAGTTTCAACTTGTTGAGACAATATGCTTATGGTTAATACTATTCAGTGGTACACTGTTAAAAACTTTTTCAAATGTCGCATCAAATCTTTCTGCCAAGGACTTCAGATGTACTCAGTAAAACTGGGAGCCTTCTTCATAGCTCATTGGAACTCAGCATAGGCTTTCCCCATTTCACTCTAAAGACTCTTCATCACTCTGCACCCAACTTTCCTCAGCACTGTTTCTTTCAAACCCTCCTTTCATCCTCTCAGGCTACGCTGTGTTTTCCTATGCCCTGGTGGATACACCAAGGATAAGTCTTCACAAAGCACACCCTCTCTTCCACAAAGCCCCTATTCATTACCTTAGTTTTTCAATTGATGAGATATTACCTTGTCAGGACAATATCACCAAAGTTATTGAAATCATATCTGCCAGTGGCTACCCTCCCATTGACTTACTTTTCTTCTAGTTTTTATTAAAAGAGATCAAAAGTTTTGTTTTGTTCAGTCCTATCTTTTATGCCTTAAACATATTGAACCTTGTAGATGCTCAATAAATGTTCATTAAATACTTAAATCAAGATATAGAATGAACACATATTATTACATATTATCCAAGTAAAACTTTTCAACTTATTTTCAGGTTTTTAACTCTAATTTTTGACACAGTCTCCTAAGAGTACTCATCTTACTTCAATATTACTATAGGAAGCTAGAAATACTACTATAGATATTAATGTAATATATGAAGCCTTAAAGTAGTTTCATCTAGTTTTAATGTTATATATTATTTTAATTCTTCTGAGATCGCATTATCCCCAAAGATGCCTGACCTATGATATGAGCTGCACTGCTTTGTAAATCTGTTCTGTTGAACAAGTATTTGATGCTCTCATTTCTGCCGGTGGGTGACACACTGTGAAGTACCCATAAACTACAGACTGATTAAAAACACACTTACATTAAAATCCCCATGCTGTCTAAAGCTAGAGGTATTAATTTCAGTGTGCAGTCCTGACTGTATATGAATTGGTGCCAACAGAAGACAAGAAGCAGAAAAGTAAACACAGAGCAGAAACACAGCAAAGAATTTGCAGCAAAGGCTGAGGACAGAGTACTGTCCCTGTGGTCAGGAGGTAAATCAAAGCCTCTTTAAAATGCAATGAAAAATGCAGAAAAGCAATATTAGAAGCTAAGAAAGGCCATTCATAACAGAGTATCTGTAGCATATTTCCAACCTACAGTAGGAGTAAAATTCATGAATAATATTAAAGGTATTTACATGATCCACTGTTCTCTTGAATAGTGTTTGCCTAATGTAATAAGATCTGGATTGCTTAAGCAAAATACAAATTTGAGATTATAAGACCTCAACCTGACTGCCTATGTTATTAAAAACTTTTTATGAATACAATAGTTTACATCAATATTACTTCTTTATTCCCTTCAGATCCTGGATTATTTGGATTGCATTTGTACCCTTATTATTATTCGTATAATTCATAATTATATAGTCTATGAGAGAGATTTTTCTTTCCTTCTTTAGTGTGCCTTTTTTCATTGAAATCAATGTCTTCAAATTCAAATTTAATTGAAACAATTCCAATCACCTCCCATTGTAAAGAAAATAGCTTGGGAAGAAATATTGTATCTCCTAAAGCAAACAGAGAGCACATCAATAGAGTAAAATCCAGCTAAAACCTGCTCCTCTACCCCCTTTTTCTGAAGTCATTTTTAAAAATATACATCTATCTCATTTCCTTTCAACTTTTGAACATTGACAGAAATACATTTGCAAAGCAAAAAGCAAATATCAATAGCTAAGAAGTTTTCCTCCTTTCTTTCCCTTGCCCTTTATCTTTCTCCTTGTGCATACATTTCTATAAAACATCCTGGAAGGAAGAAGAAAACCTCACATTAATAACTGAGTTTTCTAGCAGTGGTTTGTCTCACAATTTCTATGTGGGAGGGTAGCTTGTCTTTATAATTTTCCTGTATTGGTCTTGCCTGTGTTTTAAATTTGGATGGTTAGGAACACTCAGTATTTAAATGCTTTTACAGAAAGGACTGTTTAACCCGTTTTTAACATCGTTAGCTCAGCTCAGCTCAAGAACTGTTTGAAGAGTAACTGTTTTCCCCAAGTACGGATGACATAGCTATTGCTCTGCCTATTTTGATTTGCTCATAGGACAGAGAATAGGTAGAGTCGCTGATCTCCTGTAATGCCCTTCATGGCTGTTTTTCTCTCATTTCTGTTAGCTTATGGTCAATTTTAGCTATCTGGAAAAAACAGTCCTTGTCTCTTCCCCAGAAGTACCAAATGACTGTTAGCAAGTGATGTAAATCTAATTTGGTTCACTCCTTTCTCTCCATCAAGTAAGTAAATAAATAAGTATCTAAATAAGAGAGAACATGTTGAGTTCATGCTTTCCTGTTTCTTTCAAGCAACATAGGTAGGAGAGGACATCTAAGCATGATGCACTTTGTGCTATTCCTTACAAGTTCATATAATTGACTCAGCAAGTATTTTGAGAGCCTGCTGGATAGAGTATCCCTGCTATGTGCCATGGAAGACCAGATGAATAGAGTGGTTCCTTCATTTTCAAAGTAGTTACAAAGTCTAAGATGTTATAGACTGTGGTCCTCTGTGGTGGTTGTGCGAACTTACCATCTCCATCAGATCAGTTATGCATTATGGGGCCTGTTGATCCTTATAGAAGGAAGAGGTAGGGAGGGTCTTTGGCCCAGAACCTGAGATTTCAGACATTCTTCTCAGCTATTTGTATAAAATTTTACTCTAATTGTCTGCGACCATAGAGGGAATTTAATTATAAGGCATTCCAGCTATACAGCTACAGAGGAGCCATCATCCATGCTGGGAACAGACATTCTGCTTTGGGATCACCAACATTCCTGCCAGTAACCCTATACTCTTGCTCTTGCAAATAAGCCAAATAAACTCATTGTTTCTCCAAGGTGAACATTAGTGGAATTATACTTTGTTTTCTCTTTGGGATCTTGTTGTTTGTTTGTTTGTTTTGAGACAGGGATTTTCTGTTTTAACTCAGGCTGTTCTGGAACATACTCTGTAGACCAGGCTGGCCCTGAACTCACAGAGATCTTCCTGCTTCTGCCTCCAGAGTACTGGGATTAAAGGCATGTGTCACCATTACCCATTAGGATCTTCTGAGGAGAGAATAAACATTGCTTTTGTCTCTCCATGGAAGAAATTTTCACAACATAGGGTTTACATTTTACTTTTTGCAATAATCTATAAAATATATACTATAGGTAGCCTGATAAATGTTTTTAAAGATTGGCACCCAAAACCTGTCTCAATATTCTATCTTTCTGATACAACATCTGTAAAGAAGGAAATTGTGACAGACTGGTTACTAATATGACACAATTCCTAACTCTTTACTCATGTATATGAGTGACAAGTCCTCCTTTCCAAAGGTAGTGCCTGTTTCCATCCTCCTTAAATCTTGGTCACTTTTCTATTGGTTAAGCAATTTCAGGATAAATGTGCCAATTCAGGTCCCAGGAGTCTGTGATCTCTTTTGTTCTCTACTCTCTGCTTTGAGAGAGGTCATCAGTATATGAACAAAGCTAAGTCAAATGTCTAGATGGTGAAATATATCCAAATGAATCATGTCTGCCCTGCCATCCAGCCTTCAGTACTCAGCCAGACATAAGTAAGTTAAGCCTAGACTCAGTGGCCCTCACAGACCTGCCAGATTCTCACAGATGTGTGTGTGAGCCTTCTGGGATCATGAGCTCCATCTCTGTCAGCAAAACTAACAGACCAGCCGACTCTTAAACTAGCGATAAATAATATGTGATTATCCTTTTGCACCACTGGGTTTTTTTTCTCCAAACAAAATTAATTTAGTTCCAACTCCAACTAAAGGGAAAAACATAGATCTTAAAGATTGAAATAAAAATTTCTTGAAACCCAAGCCATTACAAAATTATGTCTTCTCCCTTAACAATAAATACTGAATGAAGTCCAAATATACTCAACAAGGAGGCAAGAACAGGAACCTTGAGAGCTCTGTCCTGAGGCAAGATTCCAACGTTCTATGTTCTGGTTTAAAACAACAGAACTTAGTCAGAGGCAGAAATATAGCAGAGAAGAGTATGGCCCTGGAGACAGCTGCAGTTTGGCAGGAGAGAGAAAGGAAGCGTGAAGTATCTTTCGGGATAGGGAAAGGACAAGTCTCCATTTAAATCTCAACATCTCTCTCTCTCTCTCTCTCTCTCTCTCTCTCTCTCTCTCTCTCTCTCTCTCCCTCCCTCCCTCCCTCCTTCTCTCATCATGGCTGTGTCTAAGTACTCAGAACCTATCTCTCCACCTTCACTTTCTTGTAAATTTTGGAAGGTCATTTGCATTAGGGCAGCTGCTCAGCTGCAGGAACTGAGACATTCCTTTCACCAACAAGCAGATGACCTGGAGCTTAAGTCACTGAAAACTGAAGCCTGCTGAAAACTATGGTGCTGTGATCCTTGGAAAGGCAATGCTTCCCCTGCTATTAATACTGAGGAGGTAGCCTCCTTTCCATCCTGTTTAGTAGGGTCACATGGGCTTTGCTAAGCCGTGACGGTTTATAATATGTTGCAGAATTTGGTCCTCAGTGAGGATTCTCTTGCCCTCTTTGAGTTCAGCTTTCAACTTCACTGAAGTTAGAGGAGGAGACTGTTGCTTTTCTAGCATTCCAGTCAGCCTCTGGGCTTAGACACCTTAGTACACAATATTGGTTGGTGATCTGTAACTGATGAACACGGAGAACTACAATGCATCTGTAGTGTATGACTCATCTATATAACCTGACCTCATATGTATAAGTCTGTATCTCAATAATTAAAAATATAATAAATGGACTTTTATGAACAGAAATAATATTAAAGAAACACCATTTATGATGACATAAACAAACGCAGAGGGCATTTGGCTAAAAGAAATAAGCAACACAAAAAGACAAATCCTGTATTATCTTGCTGTAGCAGAGAACTTCAAAATGTTGCATTTATGATAATGGAACAGGCCAGTAGATGACAAGAGCTAGGAGGAGTAAGGAAGATAAGTAGATGATGAACAAGTCCGCAGGAATGGATGTACACCATGAAAGAAGAAAGTAAATTATGTAAGAATATAGTTTTTTAATTATATTTTTATTCATTCATGTGGTCCAATAATCAAGAAAAGAGTTTAGCACAAAACAGCAGCTCAAAAACTTTCTTCATAAAAATGTATGCATTAGCTGTGGAGAATATAAAGTAAAGTTTGGGAGCAATTGCTTAGTGCTTTTGGGTATGAAAACTGATCTAGATACCATATAGAATCAGTGTGCAGGTTGAGCTCTGCTATGCAAGCAATATCACTCAACAGCAATAAAGTCAGTGGATAAAATAGACACCTGCATACTCATGCTCACTATGGCATGGTTTACAATAGCTAAGCTATGGAATTGGCCTAGGTGCTTGTCAGCACATGAATCTGTAGATAAAGAAAAGATGAAAGGTGACAGCATATAGAAAGATGATAGATTGATAAGTAGATAGATGATATATAGATAGATTTATAGATCAATGGATGGGTGAATAGATGATAGATACATACATACACAGATATGTATACATAGATACACTAATATATAGATAGAAGTATTGTTTGACCATAAAATACAGAATCATGACATTTGCTGGAGAATGGGTGAAACTAGAGGCCATGATGTAAGTGGAATGAAGTAAATAAAATGCAAAGAAAGAAAACATATGTTTTCTTGCCTATGTGTAGTCTAAATTTCTTTTGAATGCTGATGACATGAAAGAAATAGAAAAACTAACAGAAAAAGGGATGAGAAAGTAGGAGAAAAAAGAGAGAAGTCTACAAGGAAGACTATTCTAGAAATGATGTATTCAAAGAGCAAAACACATGGATATAAAGAAATGTATACTACAGAGAAACCATTAATCTATGCACTGATATATGAATTAAAATTTTAGAAAATAAAGTATTTAAAATACTATAGTAAAAATAAAGCCAAATATGACTTGGAGGGCCTCACAGGCTCATAGAGGGCAGAGATCATAAATAATCAGAATACATCAGCAATTACACTGAAATGTCTACAAAAGGGACTTGTGCAGTACCTCAGTGGTAAAGCACATAGCTAGTGTGCTTAAGTCCCATGCACCCCTCCAGCACCACTCATAGGAGAATAAAGAGGAAGATAAGAAGAAGGAAAAAGAAGAAGAGGGAGAAGAGATTTCGCCTCAAAATAGAAACATTTAACCAAATATGCATTTGATCTAGTTATAGATATAAAATGAAAGCTCCAGAAATCATTTAAGTTCATTTCTAGGAAAGTAAGTTAAGGCCCAGAAGAACAGAGAAGACTAGAGTTATGCTTTGTTGCCAAGGTGGCAGCAAGAGAAGAAGAAGCAGATCGAGCTTAGCCCTATTAAATGTGCTGGGTTTGCTTCTCGAATATGTGTAGCAAGTAGCAAGCCATTCTCTAAAATTTCTTCATCCTTCCACCTCAACACATCAACAACAGTTTTTAAGTTTGAATATTCATTCTAATTGTGGAAACAGGGATATTTGGTTAAATGTAATCATCTCTATTTTACAGCTCTATAATTCCACAGCCCTGTGAAGCTTAACACTAAACTCCAAGGGAATAGTGAAAGACCAAAATACGGGAAGATGTATAAAGAGGCAGCAAATGCATGGGTTTTGAGACAGGGAAGATAACAAGGTCTAAGAACTGCAAACAGTTCCATAGGGCTACAGCAATGCTTCATAGGAAAGTGAAGCAAGAAAAGTAGTGGGTGGGAATTAGTCACACAGGACACAGGATACCATGATGGATTATCAGGTTCACTGATGGCTTTTAAGCAAAAGGTGTAACCTAATGAGGCATACATCTTAGAAACTTCCTCCTAAATGTGCTGTGATCTATGGAGGAAAGCAAAGATAATGTCAAGAAGAACACTGGGGAAACTTCTAGAGTGGTCCTAGGAAGAACTGGTTGCCTGAATTAATGTAGTATCACTGAGAGGTAGAGATGTATGTAAGTAGATGGCTAAGACAATTTAGACAGGAAATGTGCAGAAGTGAGGAATGAATAAGCAAATCTCTGACTGTGGCAGACAGTGTGTGGAGGTGTCTGAGCCCACAGCTAGAGGATGCAAGACAGAGCGAAGGCAAATGAGCTTGAGTCATTTGAACACTGAGGTTATGATGTACAAACAGTAGCCATCAAGTCATTCAGCATTTTCTATAGCACGACATGGTGGCTGGCTCACAGTAAATACTCAATGATGCATTTGTCAGTGAATGAACTAAATGCTTAGAAAAGAGGTCCGAACATGAAGTTAGAAAAAAGGGGATAATAATCATAGATTTGGAGAATTTATTTTATGAGAGACTGAACTGGTTCAATTCTGCTCAAGTTCAAAATGAGGACATTAGAGAATGCTGGTGTAAAAACCGTCACCCATCTTCAATGAGATAGGCATACATACTTTAAATAACAATTTAGAAAATTTCACAGCATTTTATTGGGTAATTAATTTGTGTCTATCTCACCATACATTAAGAAATCTGGCTTACATTTTTCGTGACTCTTTTCTCTCTCTCTTTATAGTAAGTCCAAGGGATTCTTTATTTGCTAACTTTTATAAAATTCATCACCTGTAAAAATTGGGTATGTTTAAAACAATGGCAAAAAAAACAAAACAAAAAAAACAGTTCCAGGTCCATAGGAGGTTGAAGTACAGAGAGAGACGATTTTTGAGAACAATGTTTACAGAAACCCCTTTCTGAACTATTCTCACTTTCTATCCTTTCCTCTTATCTGTTTTTTAAACCAAATCTTATTTCTCCATTTAGCATCCCTGCTGGTTAAACTTTTGTCACCTTGACAAAAATCAGAGTCACCTAGGAAGAAGGAACTTCAGTTGAGAAATTGCCTCCTCTGTCACACTGAATTGTAGGGCATTTTTTTTTTTAATTAGTGACTGATATGGGAGAGTCCTGCCCACTGTGAGTGGTGCCACCCCTGTGTAGGTGGCCTTACATTGTTTAAGAAAGCAAGCTGAGCAAACCATGGAGAACAGGCCAGTTAGAAACCTTCCTCCATGGTCTCTATTTCAGTTTCTTCCATCAGGTTCCTGCCCTGACTTCCCTCTCTGTTGTATCATAGAAATAGAGAGCAAACTAATATGGTATCTGACACGGAATGAATTGAATACTCTTTTGTTTTTCTGTTTATTTATTCAACTTGGCTCTGAAAGTACTTTCATTCCTTTTCCTTGTCCAGACTCCACAGAAAGAATAGGGGTGAGAAAAACGTATAAGATAGCCCCTCTCCAACATAGTTTCTATTCTGTGATGTGAGCAAAGTCTATGATTTTCTTCTGGCTAAAGGAATTTGGTAGCAGTGAATGAATGTTATTCTCTTAACTAATATAGATTAAAAAGTAGAAACTAGATCTATGAATGATCAATCTCCTAGAAGACTCACTCTCACACTAGCCTTGAAGAAGCAAACCACAAACTATAACTTCTAAAAATATTTTTAAAGCAAATATTCTTCCACCAATGTACAGAATCTGAGAACAGATCATTTTCCTGGTGAGCTGTTAGATAAGACCTAACATTTAGCCAACATCCCTATTGCAGTCATAGTGTAGGCCTCACGCACAAGATGTCATTAACAGGTATGTGGAATTCTGGCATAGAGTAAAGGTGAGAGAGAATCTGTATTGCTTTAATAGCTAAATTTGTACTAATTTGTTATGCACCATAAAAGATTAATGTAATCAGACAAGTGATACTTGATTGGATTCAGATGAAGAGGACTTGGGGCAAATATGGTGTTCATGTTGCAGTTCTATTATGCAAGAGATGAGAAAAGAGAACAATTGTGAGAGGAATAAAACTTGTTTGGGATCGAATGAATCCATTGTGCTACAACTAACAGAACATATGGATAACTTACAATTAAAATAAAAGAAACACAAGTTTGTGGTCTAATATTTTACTCATTCATTGTTTAAAAAAAGACTGTGTAGGTGGAGGTTGGGAAGAAAAACTTTAAAAGCTATTAATCATAGGAAGGAAAAAAGGTTTCCTGAGAAATGGCATTATCAGCCAAGGCTAGTATTTAAGACATATGAAAAAGAATAAGAATTATGACATATCATTATCATTCATTAGAAATGGAAAAATGGTGGTTGGGCATTTGACAAGAATAGATTCAATAGGATATGGACCAGTAAAATCAATATGGTATGACATTAGTGGCTAGTACAAATGTGTTGGCATTGAATAGCAATGTGGGGAGGTAGAGAAAGAAGAGGTAGGTGTTTGATGGGAAATAGGTGATATAGAGTACAGGGTCAAATAATTTCTAACATGGAAGAAAGATCCAATAGGGAAGAGATTAAGGATGCAGAGAAAGAGAGGTGATCAAGATATGACACCTAGGGCGCAAGCAGAAGCAATAGCCTAAACACAGAGATACTTTTAAATCTCAGTTTCTTATAAAACACAAAGAAGCTGGGCCCATGTGGTGGTATATGCCTTTAATCCAAGGACTTAGAAGGCAAAGGCAGGTGGATCTCTGTGAGTTCAAGGCCATCCTGGTCTACAAAGCAAGCCTCAGGCTAGCTAGAGCTAGTTCAAAACAACAAAGCAAAAACAAAACAACACAAAGGACAAAAGAAGCTCAATAAGGAAATAATATATTTGTACATATATATGTGTGTGCATATATATACACACTTCGTATATATATCCTGTCTCTGCTCCTTGAAGAGCAGAGAAGAAGAAGAGAAGTTGTCCACTTTAAAATGAGAGGCAAGGGTGAGACCAGAAACTGGGAGTGAGACCAGGTTTGGAATAGCTCATGTGCAGACTGTTAGAGGATCAACAAGAGATTAATGAAAGGATTAAGAAGCAATTAAAGTCAGGCAGCGTGAATTGGTAGGAGGCCAAGTCTGCAGAGTTTTGCTGGAACTCTGTTATTGATACTGGGTAACAGTGAGGACGAAAGCTCGATTGGCAGTGGGTTGGTAGCCAGCAGACCCTCAGTTCTCATCAGTAAGGAAGCTGCCTGAATATATTATGTGATTGCATATGGACAGTCCAGAGATGGAGACTTTTCACAACAGACGGCAAATGGACTTTCAGCAAGCTATTACATTGGCAAGTCTTAAAAATAATGTAACCAGTAGAAAAGAGAAATTTTAGCACTGGCCTTAATGATCCACCTAATTGCCTGAAATGGGTCCTTTTTATTCTGAAGTTCCTTTTGCATTGTGTTTAAATATGCACGAGCGCACACACACACACACACACATACACACACACACACACGGGATATTGCCATTTCCTTGAAATGTGTTAAGCAGAAGCAGTATAGTTGACTATGACTTTATAGATGGAGTTGAACATCTTAAGGACCTTTAAGAGTTGATCTCAACTCTTAGCTCTTAACTCTAGGAGAACTAGCTAAAGAAAAGATGATACTGAGGAGGGCAGGAGAGAAGGGAACAGTATGATGATGTATGGACATAAAGGTTCCATGTTAAAGCCCATTACTTTGTATGCTAACCTAAAATTTGATTTTTAAAAAGCTACTTAATCTCTATATGGCTTAAATTCCTTCATCCAAGTAACATAGATAACTTCTAACTCCCTGTATGCATTTAACAATAAATGAGATAATTTTTATGTCTATTCTTGTTATCATGTAAACTATACTAGATTTGTAAATAAAACTGTTAACACAACTTCATATATTACTGTATTTTTGAGTCAATAAAATATTAAGAAAAATTAGAAATGCAGAAGCTTTAAAAATAAAAGTGGTCAAGAGACTATGATTTAAGCACTGATTTTCTTAATATTTTGGTAGTAAAATTTGATACCAAGAGAATTCTGAGAACATAAATTCAATCCCCATAGTTTTAGAGAAGAGAGAACTGAGGCCCAGAGAATCCATCTGACTTTTCTAAGGGCGGGTGGCTAATGAGCTGTAGAGTTGGGTCTACAAATGGGGTTTTCCATCTCTAGGACATTTCTACTCACTATGATGGGAGCAACAGTATCAATAGCTAATGCTTACTGGGGACACAGATGTTCAGAGCATTCACCACTCTATGTGCAGAATCATTATTGCTATACATTTACATCTGCTAAGAAACCACTCAAAAGTAGATGAGCAAAACCCAGCCCTTCTAGATGGCATGTGAATACCTTAGAGCTATGCCTACAGCACAAACTGCACGAAATTTAAGTATGAATTTACAAAAAAAAAAGCCAATTCTTCAGCTATCTTTGATATTAAGGAGAGTATAAGAGCTGCATGCCATCTACTAAGTAAGTGTGACACTTACTCCCTAGAACCCTGTACCTTACAAATAGTCCTACATGATTAATTCAACCTTTGAAATTTTCAGAAAAAACAAAACATTGATGAAGGTCTTGCACTAGTAAGTTCTTCTCATAGACTTGACATAAAGCTAGAGTTACCTGGGAAGAGGGAGTCCCATTTGAATAATTGCCTTAACCATACTGTCATGTCTTTAAGAGACTGTCTTGATTGATGATTGATGTTGGAGAACCCAGCCCCCTGTGGGTGGCATGATCCCTAGGCAGGTGTGCCTAGGCTATATAAGAAGGTAACTAAGCATGAGCTAAACAGAAAGCCAGTAAGCAGCATTTGTCCAGGGTTCCTCCTCTAGGCAGGTTCCCACCTGACATTGTTGAGAGATGGACTGTGAGCTGGAAATATAAGCTAAATGTTTTTGTCCCCAAGTTGTTTTTGTTAAGAGAATTTTATCACACCAACAGAAAAGCAAACTAATATAGGCCTCAGCCTTAGCCCATCAAATTTATACTTATTCTGCAATGTAGCAAGGCTCTCACTAGCTTTTTAGGTAAACAAGCAAAATGAAATAAGAGCACTCTGGAAATAATATTTCGATAATCGAGCTCAGTTTGCAGATAATAATTTAATAAAGAAATATTTGCTGCATATCTCAAATGGTGGATTAGATCATAGGCCTCCAAACAATTTTTGTTACATAATAGGAGGAGGAGAGGAGAATTAACTGGTCTGCATTCTATAAATTTAAAACAATAAGATTCTTTAAATTCTTTAAGTTTAAAGCAATAAGGATCATTGAACAAGTATTAGAAGTCACCCAACTAGTGAGCTCCCTCCCACTCAAAAATCTCAAAATCTGGTTATTAAGTGTGGCCTGTGTAAGAAAATTTTCATTCAGATTAATAAACTTACTGTATCACTACTATATGTCAATTGTTTTATGTTCTTGTGGATATATAATTAAATGCCCTGCTATTTAGAATTCCCTTGTCTTCTTAGAGATGCATAAATAGATAATTTCAATGTTAAATCAGAAATATAATGAGCATTCTATTTGGAGCACAGAAGAAAAGAGGGGAGTGGGTGGCACATAATCTCATCTCTATCTTAGAAGTGTAGAGGAAGATGACTGATGTACTCAGAAGGATGGGTGCAGAGTTAGCAAGGTGATAGAGGATGAGAGAAGCATCCAAGTGTGTAAAGATACCTTTTCATCAGCCAGTATTATGTATGCTGAGCATTGCATGATTTTAAGTACTGCTAAATAGGAAAGTCAAAGCGGAAAGTAGGAAGAGGTAATGATCAAAACATTCTTGAAACCAGTTAGTTCAAGGGTCACATGAGCTATGTGCAATAGCTTAAGAGCATGGAATTAATTCTATACATCCTGAAGCTGCTGATAGAAGTCAGAGTGAGGTACAAACAATGCAAAGTGTGAGCTTAAAAAGGTCTAGGGTTGAACGAAAAGACCAACTAGCAGGGTCTAGATGCAATAAAATGAGCACCCGAGGAGCTGTAGTACCTGGGCACATGAGAGCTGTTAGATAAGAGAATGTTTGAAGAGGTTAGCTGCAGGCAAAAGTGATAGCATCAGATGAGGAGCTAAGAGTCTAGGACAGTACCCAGGTTTCCCATATACATGTATTCATGCCACTACAAAGAAAGGGTTAGGGCAATGAGATTAGAACAAGTAGAAGGCTGGGTGCCTGTGAAGTATCTAGACTTAATTGTATGACAGATGAAAGTTGCAGGAGTCTGTGGTTCTGAGTTTCTCCTGACTGTCATGTTCTTTGCTGTTCCAGCAATATGTGCACATTCTGAAGGCTGATTAGTAACCCAAGGAGACACTAACCCAGAGAATGTAAGCAGAAGCATCCCTCCTTCTGCGTTTGGACTGTGCTTCCAAATAAGAAGCCTTTCTCACCTTTGACAGAAAGCTGGGCCAAGAGTGGTTGACAGGATGGTACTGTACATAAAAACCATGATGTCTCCAGGATCCCTGCTGTATGTTCCATCAGTCTATTTAACCAAGTGGAGCGCTGCAGAAACTATACTACTTGCATGGCCAACATTATCACCACCCTTAATGCCAGCACATCCGTAGCACGTGATGTTTCTGTCCACTATCTCATGCATAACAGAGCCACACCCAATAAAAGTAAATTACTTAAACCCATTCATGATGAACTGGATCACCCAGAATCTCATCTTCCCCTCTTCCTTGCTTCATGCCAGGCACTTTCCTGTTCCTCCACAAGTCACTTATCTTGCTTGGTTCTCAAAATACTCTACTGATGGGTTCTGTTTAACTCTGATAGAGTTTTATTCTCTCCTGCCTTACTGAGTTGTCTTACCTGACAACACAATTTCTGAATTCAGAGATACTTTACTTGTAGCATTATGGTCTAATGATTGCAGCATTATGATCTAAATTTGAGTCTTTCTAGATAGGCAAATCAGATGAGCTCACTTTATCTGAAAATGGGGGTGCAAAAATATTTCCCTTTTGAGATGGATGTGAAAACAAACTGAAATAAAATAAAATACCTGGCAAGTGGTAAGACAGTCAACAAACACCCTTTCCCTTCCTGACCACTCTTACCCATGCATTCCTTACAGTTCGTGTGTGTCCTTCAGCTTTCTGCTTGTATGCTTCTGTCTGTCTTCCTGCCCTCCTTTATTCATTCATTCATTCATTTGTGAGACAGAATCTCACTGTTGTAGCATGCAGCCTTGAATTCAGGATCTTCTTGCCTCAACCTCACAAGTGCTGGGATTATAGGCCTGTACCACCATGTTCTGTCTGCTTTCATATTTTCTAGAATCCAGACCTTTTGTTATCTAACTCAGTAACTCTTCTCTGACCTCATAGTCCCAGCACAGAGAAGGGGAACAGCTATGTAGAGAAATTTGGATTGTAAAGTTTGTGCAATTCTAATATCTGTTTTCTTCATCTATTTCAAAGTAAAGAGTCTGTGAGCAGTATATCTCTTTTGATGTTCACCTGTAGCTGAGTAGCCATTATGTTGGTTCCTTTTTTAAGATTTGTTTTATTTTTACATGTGTGTTGATGTGGAAGTGTGCAGGTACTCTCAGAGGCCAGAAGAAGGCATCAGATCTCCTGGAGCTAGAGTTAGAGGCAGTTGTGAGCCTGACTACCTAGGTGCCAGTAACTGAAATCTAGTTCTCTGCATAAAGCAGGATGTGCGTACTCTTACCAGTTGAACTCTCTCTCCATCCCCTGATCTTCTTGGCAAGCATTCTCAAATCATACTGATGTGCCTCTGTCAATGTGAAGTGCATGAGGTCCCTTTTCTTTCCCTAACTCCCTTCTGCTCTTCATGTTCTCAGACTGCAAAACACAGGCCCTCTGTTTATTGGTACATATATTTTAGTATAAGTTTCTTACCCCAAGCCCTAAGATGTCATCTGCATAACAAGAGGTGGAGGTTCCTTTCTGCATTCATTAATATCAAGCCTAGGGCTGTGGAAGCTCACCACAGAAATCAAATTATGCAGACTCCTAAGATCTCAGGTCTTCTAACTTGTTTGCTGTTTCTTGAATCATGCTGTAAATGAAAGGGGGTATTTTTATGCTGTTTAATTAAAGCATTAAGAAACTGGCAGAGTCCCCAGACAAAACTCTTCTGTAAATCCAGAGTTCTGGGTTGCATCGCTGCTTATGATCCTTTCAGCATCAATTAACAAAAATGTGACAAAAAGTGGCTGAGAATTTTATCTCGTATTTTAAAAATCCAGAGACAATGTTCATGTATAATTAGTTCAGCAAGTCAAGCTGTGGTACTAAGGCTATGGGTGCTAATACGCCATCACCTGTCTGTCAGCAATCTGCCTCTCTTAGTTTTAGCAGGGGTACACATGATCTGCAAACAGAGCTCTGCTACTCAAAGCACAGTGACTTCCTTCTTTGGGATTCCCTTTGCTTATTGAGGAAACTTTCCCAGAAACTCCTCAATTCCTGTTCATCAGGGTTGCATCACCTGCCTGGAGTCACCAATCACTGAAAAGGGCCATAAGAGAGCCACAGTGAACTTAGACTCTTCTTGATTCAGAACATTTAGGAATCATCACCCAGGATTAGGCAGGAAGAGCCTCTTGATAAACACATATCTCTGTGCTGGCCACTGAATAAAAGTAATTCTGTGTCACTCATATTTAGATAGGCATATTGGTCACAATTCTGAATGTACCTTTTGATATTACTAAGAAACATAATCCCACAGCAAACTCCCTGATCCTCTGGTTCTTTTCCTCTTTCTGCCCCCTCTTCCACAAAGTTCCACAAACCGTAGGTGTGGGAGTTGTTTTGTAGATGTATCCATTGGACTGGGCTCCACCACTCTGTGTTTTGATTGGTTGTAGTTTTCTGTAGTGGCTCCTGTTGTAAACAAAAGTTTCCTTAATAATGGGTAAAACCAATACCCTGTATAAAGAAGAGCAGGCGGCTAAGGAATGTTGAGAAAGGGAGAAATAGTCTTTCTCCAGGAGGAGCATACTAATTGGCTATCCAATACCTTTTGGTCAGCCCTTAAAACATACATACAAGTAACACTGTAAAGGATGAATAGGTTATATTTAGGAATAGATATGTATATATACATACATATATTCAGACAACACAATTAACAAAAAAGAGACCATGAATTTGTAAGAACACAAGGAGGGATATACAGAAGGATTTGGAGGGAGGAAAGGGAAGGGAAAATTATACTATTATATCTCAAGAATAAATAATAGAAAAGAAAAAATTCATGCTGTACCAACAAGACAAATGAGAGTAATGGTTGTGGGTACTGTAATCATCTATGTCATGTGACAGTCCCAATAAAATGGTAAGTGCAATGTCCTGCACATGCTGTAGACCAGGATTGAGATTTTGGCAGTAGAGTCACAAATTTGCTCTCACATGCTGACCCCGAACTTAAAGTGATTCCAGGAGCAAATGCATTATTAAGTTCTGTGCCTTTGAAAACTCAGTGGCTTCACCCTGCCCATGGACTTGACTGCAGATATGGCATTAGGATCATAAATATTTATTTTCTTCTAAGGTATCCTGCAAATTTATTGTTTCCATGATATTTCAACTGACTCATGAAATCTACTCTTTAAGTTTTATTTCTCTGTGGGAAGCTCTCTTTTACTCTTCTATATTCAGTACCTCTAGAGAAGAAATGTATTCTATTGTTATCCTCTTTTCCTCATAACAGAGAGACACACTCTAGAATCAAAGCTCTAGGTTGCCCACACATGGTATCTGTGTTAGGCTCAGGATGCTCAAGGTAGCTTCTCTGGCATCACGGTAGAAGAACAACATGCTTAGCAAGGGTGGGGAAGGAATTTTAGATTTCTATCAAGTGCATTCAGGGCAAACTGGCATCTCTATAAGCTTTCAAGATGATATCACCAGAAAGACTGGACACAGGAGGATAAGAGGCACTGCACTGGAAGCAGTTTGCTGGGCTGTAGAACAAAATGTCACATGACACAGAAGCTTGAGGCAACATATGTTTGCTGCTCTGCGGACTGTGTATCTGCTAGGAGGTTCTGGTTTGGGAATGTCTCTGTCAGGTTTGTTCTGGTGTGGGTTGAGCAAGAGCTGAATTAAAACCAGTATGGTTTTAAGGCTACCTACATGGAACTCCATGTCTTCCAATAAGTAGGAGGCGAAACTTAACTTACATGAGATTCTCTAGGTTTCACAAACAGCAAAGAGGCAAGTTATGAAGTGCTTTCACACTCGCTTATTCATATCCCATTCGTTAGTCAAAGCAGATCATACAATTAAGTAAAAAATCAGTATAGGGGGAGCACCAATCTAACAAAGAGAGAGAGAGAAGGATATACACAGACAGAGACAGAGAATAAGAAAACAGGTGTCTATTTTTGCTGTGTAACACAGGAAGGGTTCTCTTCTATGAATACCTCTATTAATTTTCTGTTATTATAACAAATACCTAGGTAATCAACTTGTTCATTTTTGATCTACGGTTTCAGAGATTTCAGTCATGATTCACTGGTCCTGTTGCCTTTAGCTGGTCCTGTTGCCTTTAGGCCTGTGGTGACAGTATATCACAGCATCAGTGGGTAGCAAAACAAAACAGGTTACCAGTGGGTAGCAAAACAAAACAGGTTACCAATGGGTAGCAAAACAAAACAGGTTACCAGGGAGCAAAGAGGATTACAAGGGGTAGGTTTCTTTAATCTTCTTCAAGGACATGTCTCCACTAACCTAAAGATCTCCCGGTAGGCTCCACCATTACAAAGCCCCGTAATTTTCCAACAGTGCTACTCAGAGGAGGAAGCCTTTAGCAAATGGGCTTTGGGAAAACATTCAAGGCCCTAAGACTGACAGTATCTAAAGGACTCTAGAAATTGATAGGATTGCCAGGGAAGGCTTTCTTGAGGGAAACTGTTACATAAATAAAGACTGTGTCATTTACAGTAACCATGTCAAAGTGATATAGAAGTTCTGTCATGGAAAATGCTGACAATGCCCATGCAAATATTGAGCCCCCAAGGTGATCACCAAGTACACCCAAGCAGGTATTCTTTTCCTTGTCCCTCTACCTATAAAGATAAAAGAAAGTCTCTAGTCATTTGAATGGTGTGACTTACTACCTTGCACTAATTCCTTGATCATGAAACAAGTTCCTTATGTCTTAGGTTCTTTGGTATTTGACTGACTAAAAAAAAATGCAGTAAACTCATGGAAAACATTATGTCTGGTGTTTCTATTTCTCATTGAAAAGTAATACATTAGCATTCTGCCTCATAATGATAGTTAATACCAATTCTCAACTTCATGATCACCTGGGAGGTGGGACTCTGGACATTGACCATGGGGGGTTATTTTGATTAGGTCAATTAAAGTAGGAAGACCTGCCTAGTGTGGGTGGCACCATTCCTAGGCTGGACTGTCTAAAAAGAAAAAAGTGAATTAAGTACTACTATTCATTGTTCTCTGTTTCCTCCTGATCATGGGTGAGATATGGCCAGCTACTTTAATCTCCTGCTGCACTGACTTCCCCATCATGATGGACTACACCTTGAACTGTGAGCCAAAATAAATTCTTCCTTCCTTAAGTTTCTTTTGCCTTTATCACAACTGGATAACTGGAAAAATAACTAAAGCATTTATATGTGTCACTATTGTGTGAGATTTTAAAAGTATACTTTGTTCACAAAATAATTCAAAGATACCTTCACATCATATCATGACATTGAAAGTTTAGAAAAATATTCTATGTGCATCATTATTTCACTGGATCTTATTGTTTATAGGCTTAACAAAGACACTATATTACCAAAGCATGGATTTCTCATAACTTTATAACTACATTTTAATGTAAGTTTTTCTTTAAATTCAATCAGAGCCAAGAATATTTCACAGTTTGCCTTTCATATATTATTTTGAGAGGAGATCTCCAGGCTCCTCCAGGTTGTGATGAGAAAAATGGCTTTAGAAATGTTTGAAAGTTACCACAAACCAGCCTCCATAGTCTAATAAAATGAAAAGAAACAATAAGTATTCTTGGACTTACAAAGTCAAGAAACAAATCTTAACACAAGGAAAATCACCAAGTATATGATGTTCATCATGTAGTACTGTTATACAATGCCCTACTGCATTTAGAAGTAACTGGAAACGCTAGTGATGTTATTAAAGTTAGCTTCTTGAACTGAGTGTTCTCTAAAGGCCATTCCAACCTAATGTTGTACCATTTTATTGCTCTACAGCCTACCTCAAGCCCTAGACACAGCCATCCCATAATGGAGAAAGTTATATCCAGCCTTCTATAGAAAGAAGGTAAACTGCCCCTGCAGGTCCATGGTCTGTTTTTGTCCTGCCTGAAGGCTAAGGATGCTGTTGTATTTCAAGCAGCTAGACAAGTCAAGAGAAAAATAATATTTTGTGACACATCAAAGTATATAAACTTCAGATATGGATGTTTGTAGACTGTGTTCGATCACAGCACAGCTATGTCTTCTCAGTTAAATACTGTCTGTGGTAGCTGTGTCACAGTTGAGTACCTGGGATAGATCCTGTATTACCCTAAACCCAGACTCCTTAATGTCTCACCTAGATTGGAAAAGGGTTGCCAAACCTTTTGGAAAACTGAACATCTGATCCTCCCTACAACGTCTATACTTTGTACTCCTTCCCAGAGGAAGCGAACCTAAAATAACTCTCTTCTCTCCCTACCTCAACTGACTTACTGAGAGGTTCCACTCTGTGTTCCACTTCAGGAGTTGCATGTCAGGCAAATCATGCACATAATTCACACTTTAAATGAGTTAATTATTTAAGTGCTCAATCTTTCAGTCAGTCTATCAGCCAGAATTACAAGAAAATGAATAAACATGAGGGCATTTCATACTCTTTCCCCGCCCCCATCATTCATTAAAAGCATTTCAGAGACCCATTAGTTAGGAGTTTAAGCAGCCTTTATAGCAGGCTGATAAGACGCCAGACGTTACTTTCCATACTCCACAGGTATTACCTAAATAGAGGGAGTGGAATTCCTATCAGCTCATAGAAATTAACTGTGACTCAGCCTCTTGCTGCCTTCTTCTAGCTCTTCAGGAAAATCCAATTCAATCTCTTTGATTTATTTAAATTGCTGGGGAAAAAATGGTTAAGTGAATAAAGCACTTGGATGTATAAAAGATATGTCACTTGCCTACCTGGGAGTACTTTTCTGTTTCAGCCTCAAAAAAAAAAAAAAAAGTAAGAAAAATTTAGCAGTCTTTAAAGGGATTTTAAATCAAAACACTCTACACCCCAAATCTATCATGACTTATTAAAAAAAAGTCTATGATGTACTGTTACCTTTTTGTGGCATGAATATGGCAAGAAACGTAAGAAACATTCTCTTATTTTAAACGTATCTCTAAAATATGTCCTTGTAGAAAATCTTCCCCGGCAGTGTTCTTAACTCCTACAGAAGGCACACCATCAGTCTCTGTTCTCATCTACCCATTGTTACCCTTCTTCTTCCACAGTTCATATACTGTCCCAGGGCAGTGGCAGCGACCTCAAGAACGGTTGCTTGGAACCAGAAGCTCCAGGTGGTGTTTTGTGATAATTCCTAGTGATGGCCTCTTGCAGTTTTTCTGGTCATATCTGTTTGTCATTGGGTTTATTTGAATTTTATTGAAAGAGCATTGTATTCCAATAGATGTGGATCAGGAGAAAAGGGTTTATGCTTCCATTTGATATTAACATGCCAAGATCTGTGAATCAAATAAAATGAGTGTCTTTTGAGTGCTTGTAGTTTTCACGGTTACTCTGAATACTGAAAATACCTTGCATTCAGCCCGTGTGCCCAGAGCCTGTGTGGCATCTGTTCTCAGAGGCAGAACAGATTAATGTGTGGTGTCCTCAGAGCTGCAAGTTCCAAGGGTTGGGAGTGTATTCCTGGTGGGGAGAAATGTTTGTTTTGGCATGGAGTGGAAAGGACAGCAGATTGGGGCCAATAGGAACAGAAAGGCATAGCGGAGCCTGTGCTGCCGTTTAAATTACAGTCTGTCTGCCTCCTACGAAATGGCAGCATTTGACAATGAACTACTTCCAATAAGAAATAATGAGCTTCCACACTATAAAGTAATAGTCTTTAAAGTAAGATTTCAAAGCACAATTAATGAGTCTCTGAAGAATGCCAGGAAAACAGTAGCCTAAATGTCAGTTCTGAAAGTTTACAAGTTTATATATGGCAAGGTATATTTGCTAGCCAGGTTTGAAGGCTTACCAAACACTTCAAACTATTTTTTCCCTCATAAACAGTGTCTCAAAATTACATGTCCTATCAGTGACCATGTTTCTCTTGAATTTGCACTCTAGTACATTTTTAGTTAAAATGTACACAAATGAAATCGCGTAAGAACTTTTAAAATATTCATTAATGAGAGTCAGTAATTGCATGCCAAAGAATAGAAGGACTTTACTTCTCATATGAAATGATGGGCTCAAGGATATTCTGTCTCTCAATGGAACACAACATTTCAAATCATGCCTACTCCAGAAGAGCCACAGTATTTGTCTATTACACACACACACACACATACACACACACACACACTCACATGTATGCATATATGCATATATAGTCATATGTGTGTGTTTCAATGTTTTTGTTCTCAGTGTGTCAAACCATTGGAGCTACTGTGTATGTATATGTAATATGCAAGCATTCCTTTTTCCTTGAGAAATGCAGGTCAATTGCTGCAAGAATAGTTGGGGATTAATTAAGGGAGATTACCGTAACATTATGGACACTGCCATTGCCACAGGTGTACATAAGTGACCAAACCAAGCCCAATAGAGTCTCTTCTTTGTATTGCAACACTAACTTTGGGGGAAAAAATGATTCACTTTTCTCTGGAGATGCTAAAGCTGCCATGCTACAGGATAGAGAAGGGTGTTCATCAGCTACTGTTCATGGCAACAAAAGAATACAGAAAACCAACAGCAATGAGACTAACAGACAAAAAAAGAGACAGCTGAGCAGGCAAGAGTACAGATGTGAAAACATAATTTGAGTCCAGAATCTGGTCATATCTGATGTGGTTTGGATCAATAGACCAATGTTTCCCTTAGGCTTCTTGGAGATGGATGTCTGTTCCTTTTTACTTAAAAAGATCTGACAATCTGTCAATAGGCAAGAAAGGTTCTCATAAAGAATGTGAGGTCTAGCCATAATGAGAAAGTTTTTTAGCACACTTTCAATTCTATGACAGCACTATACTTAAGGATGATATAATTTTCCCTTCCTAGTTAAACTAAAGAAGATATTGAACAGCAAGCCATTGATGATTAATGGCATCAGTTCATCTTCAGAATAGACAGACTGTAGAGTATTAAGAGGTGTTCAGGTAACTCTAGAGGGTCTTCCAAACTTGTACAGGATAATCAGATTGGAAAGGCAAGACAGGTGTGTGGACATATCACCCTGAACTCTCCCAGTCTCCTCATATGGCAGCTCGTAGAATTGTATAATTACTCAGTTGTTTGAAATTTGGGGTCTTTTGTATCTTTCCAGTGTTTAATATGTTAGCATCCCATAGATAATTCTCTATGCTAATTTAAAAGCAGAAGAAAAAAAACCCTCACATCCCTGCCAGCATCCTATGTATGAAGTGTAGGAAATCCAAGGCCTAGGTAACTAAAACTTAAAGAAACTTTTCAAACAATGATGGCAAGGCTGTGTGGTGTTAAAATGCAGCATACATACATGTTGACAGCACATAGTATCCCTCGGCAGTACACACCATAATTGTGCCTAGTTAGCAAGACAAATTAGTCAAAAAGAAAGAAACTTCCAGATGGTGCATGTTGTTAATAATGCCCATATGTGAATTATGGAGCTGATTTGTGATTATGTTTGGTGGTACTTTTGGGGGGCAGCAAAATAACAAAGAACATCTTTGTGAAAAAGCTCAGCTACCTGACTGGTTTTGCAGGTAAACTTTATTTGTTCTCAGTCTTAGATTTTGAGGAAAAGTTGCTTGGTCTAGACCCAGTAAAACTATGCTGATTCAAAGGAATTATTGGAGAGTTTTGTGAATCATTTCCCTTTCTCATTCTTCAAATTCTTTATTTTACTTTATGTGTGTGAGTGTTTTGCCTGCATGTATGTCTGTGAACCAGGAACATTCCCTATGCCCAAGGAGGTCATAAGAGGGAGTTATATCCCCTGGAAATGGAGTTACAGATGATTTCAAGTGACCATGTGGGTGCTGAGAATCAAACCAGGGTCCTCTGGAAGAACAACTAGTGCTCTTGACTTCTGAGTCATCTCTGAAGCCCCAAGTACTCAGCCTTCTAAAAAGAAATAGGCAAACAATAGTTAAGAGAATCTTCAGAGTGTTAAATTATAACCAGGAAAAGTTACTCATCAGAACAATCTCTGAAAGGAAATGGACTTTGGGACTAAGCAAAAATTAAAGAAAAGGAAGAGGGCAACCCTTCACAGAGGTCAATGTTGTCAACAAGCAAAGAACAGGTACCTATAGCACCTTGAGAGATCACAAGGATCCCTAGTCTCTGACAACGTCCTGACTTGAGTGAAGCGTGTGGACAGTGTGGACAACAAATTGATTCCCATGTAGGTTTGCAGATGTGTCAAGCATGTCATTCTGAGGTCTTGATTGTTTTTATCATCAGATACTCTGATTCCATACTCACCACACACACAGTTTTCAAGCTCTGTTTGTTCTATATTGTTGAGTTTTCTCATCATTGAATCTCTCTGCCTGTAAAGGTGATTTTGAAAAAAATCATTCAAGTCATGATGGACTGTTATTGTTTGTACTAGTTTGCTCTCTGTTTCTGTGATAAACACCTTGACTCCAAATCTGGAGGAATGCTTGTGTCATCTTAGGCTTCCATTTGCTTGCGGTCCGTCTTTGAAGGAACTCTGGAGGCAGAAACCACGGAGGAATACTGTTTACGTGTTTGCTACCTCTGACTCATGTCAGTCAGCTTCCTTATATAACCCAGGACCATCTGGGTTATGTCAGTAGTCATCTTCTGTCTTCTATAGTGGACCAGGCCTCCCCATATCAACCAACAATCACGTCAATCTCCACAGACATGGCCGTAGAGAAATCAGACCTGGGTAATTCCTCAGTTGATACTCTCTCTTCCACGGTAACAATAAATGGATAATAAATAACAATAAATAACAATGGATATTGTCTTTTTGTTAAATTAAATCTTATAGATTGACTAACAGTTGAATATCGTTAGAAACAAGGCATTTCTACTGTGACTACATTAAGACTATTAATAACTATTAATAATATTAATAAGACTTCAGTGAATTTCTTTGTAAGCTAATAAACTGATATTCCAATATCTATTTCTAAATTATCCGACTTTTAGTTAGAGTAGGACAAAGAATTTCCAAAGGACCATGGAAAACCAAAAACAGAAGAATTAGATGTCAACTAGACAAACTGCCTAATTTTAGAAAAGAATAAAATAAAGTCTAAATAGACTAAACATCTCATTGGTAGGTACAGAGATTGTTGGTGTCACAAGTAGAACTAGAGCTTAGCTTTCAGAAGAGGTTTCCTTCTACCACATTAGACTGAATATTAAGCACCTAAGGTTCACAGAGAAGAAGAAAAGAAATACTGAAAAAGTGACTGTGTTTAAGTAAAATAAGTCTTATTGAATCTTTTATTTATGCTCTTATTTTTATAAGCACTGTGAAAGGCACTGTGCAACCCAATTCCTTTCAAGTATGGCCTTATTATAGAAAATGTCCATGACGTCAAAATGCATGCAAAACGATGGATGTTATCTATAATTCTAATCAAACAGAAAAACCAATATGGACATTCAACAATTTGTGTAGATATAAATTTATGTGTCTGTTTTCTTCTCAGTACCTAAATATTATTCCATAAAGAAGAGACAGAACTAATGAAAGTCAAAAGCACAAAGAAAAGCTGGTCATGTTCTGCTGTAAGGAGCACGTGACTTTGAATAATTAATTAGCAACATGCTCATTCATACAATCAAAACCAGTTTTTAATAAAGTTATGAAGACTTGGGGCTGGAGAGATGACATGGTGGCTAAAACCACTTTATGCTCTTGCAGAGAAACTGAGTTTTGTTTTAAAGAGTCCATGCCAAGTACAACTCCCTGTAATTCCAGGGGATCTGATATTCTTTTATGAGTTTTCTGAGTGGCTACACACTGGCATGCACTCACTCATACAGACACAAACACACGCACATTAATAAAGCATTTTATAATCTTAGAATTTAGTTATGAGGACTATATGAGGTTGTTAATACTTGGAAATGGCTAGAATAAAAGTGCTAAAAATACTATAGAAATGTTTTTAAAATATAAGCAAATGTATTTTTATTAACTATTTATGAGATAAATGTGTATACATAATTATAAATCATAATACAACAAAGGACTTTATCCTTTGCTTCACTAGACATTGTATTGTTAATATTTTTGTACATTAATAAAATAATTCCTACTTCATCATTTGTTCACTGTCTATCAACTGACTTCTATCAGTTCACATGCTAATTTCCTTCTAGTTAATTGGCATGGCTAATATCTTTACCAAATCTTTCTTTCTGTGGCCTTCACAACAGACCCTCCCTTAGCCACTCTGCAGCTGCAAACTCCAATCCCCATCCTTTTGCCCTACATTTCAATTTCCTTCATAGCACACATCACCTCCTAACAAACTGCATTGTATAATTAACCATTTATGACATTTACATTATTTTATCCTTCCCCATGGACTATAATTGCATGAAAGCAGGAAAATGTTTTGTTCATTGATTCCTCCAAACCTCAGAAGAGTATCTGTTTCCGTGCAAATACTGTAGGAGCATCAGCTAAATTGAAAGGCATTCCTTCTATTCATAGAATCACAAAAAATCTTTGCTGGATATTTCTGTAAAGTAAATTCTTTTGCTTTTACACTGTTTAAAATAAAACTATTGGATCAAAGTTCAATAACAGTTTTATATTCTTGTTACTTATTGGGTTATTCAGGTCTCTCTGAGAAAATTTTGAAGAGTTGTGCAGTAAGAAGGAGAGGAAGTATAACAGCTGGCCTTACCCCACATTTCTGTTCCTGTTCAGACCCCTTCCCTGAGGACTGAGGTCTCATGTTGATTGGGAAAAACATATCAGTGAAGTAAAACATCAAGCACATGTGTGTCCCCTCTCATTTGAAGATTCCTGTGATCACAGGGCACACCACCGCAGGGTGACCCTGGCATCAGCTATACACTCCTACAGCAGCTGCACCTCCTGCAAAGTATAGACACACCCCTGCAGCACAGACGCATCTTCTCACTTCTTCCTTTGGTCCCACTGACTTTTTCTGTATGTAGGTTTATAAACCCATAGTATGAAAACTGAAAACTTTATTTTCATTGAATGTATTTATTTATTTATGCACGTGTATGTGTGTGTGTGTGTGTGTGTGTGTGTGTGTGTGTGTGTGTGTAGTGTATTCACACATGTGTGTAGAAGAGGACATTGTTTGTTTATTTTCTACCTATCTCTTTCCTTATTCCCTTAAGGCAGGGTCTTTCCGTAAACCTGTGACTTGATCATTGTATCTCTGTCCCCATAATGCTGGGATTGCTGGCATACAGACCAACCAGCTTCTTGTGTAGGTACTGGAAATTTGAACTCAGGGTCTCATGCTCACTCATGTTCTTTAACCTACTGAGCCATCCCCTCAGCCTCCATATTTTCAAAAGTTAATTAAAAATAAGGATCTTGAGTTGCCAGACCTCATAAAATATCTGAATATATTTCTGGACATAGATTTAAAATACAGTACTCTATCATCTTATTTGAATGTATCTCCAGTTGCCTCTGTTCCTTTAACAATTTTCTATATAGAATACAATACAGTTTCCTAGCAAATGTCTCAGTGGAGAACGGCTGTCACCTTCCTCATTCTAGACAGCATCCTTCTGTTAATGTCCATTATGTTTATTGGCTGCCACAACCCCCTGTTTGGTTCATTAAGTTTCCGGCTGAATGTATGCCCCATTTGGTCATTTGTGCTGACATCTAACCTTCTCTTTCCTATATTTGTGTCCTCCTTTTATGGAGTCAGGTTCAAGGTCTTACATAGAGTTAATGCCCAAAGAAAAGAATCTATTATACACCCCTAAACATCAATTTGTTCATCTCTAGATAGTTTTCCCAAGTCCATTGTAATTTTATGCTTGTAAGAAGCACTGTTCAAAAAGAAAATGTGATGTGGTGTACTTTATGTGGGTCCATGCCACATACAATCAGCAAGGGATTTTTCAGCATTTTCTGTAGCAGAATCATAAGCCAATTTTAAAGGCTGCTGACGGTGGGAAACTGACACAGCAAGGAAGTCAGCAAAAGGATTTAATACACAAAGGACAATGGGAGTATTGAGCACACATACACACAAAAAAATAACAACCCAGCAATATAAGGTGGTTTATAAATTAGGGGAAATTAGACTGTCATCATTAAGCACTCATCAGTTAGATTTTAATCTCGCACCTGTTTCACAGAGAGATGTCTGTCCTCACAGACATTTCACAGAGAAATGTTTGGTTCCCACGTAAGCATTTTAAACCGTCAGAATCTTTTTCACTGTTGGCGTGCTGCTAGGAGGATACTTTAATTACATTCAACCTAATTTGATAGGCATTCTGACATAACGGGAGAGTGGATGTGGATGACATTTAGGCCAGAGGTCTGTTACATTCTTGTGTGTTTATTATATTCTGTCCTGTGCTGCTGGATATAGCTTTTTTAGGACAGAATGCTTGAGAAGCTTATCTGGGAAACAAAAAGCTCTTGGTCACCTACATTTGAAAAAAAAAAAGTCTTCCTTTATAGATAAAACCTAAAATATCTGTGAAGGCACAAAGATTATTTTTCAAAATATTTAAACATGATTTCTTTGTATCATCATTCCTGACATTTTTCTATCTAGACTTTCTTGAGTTTAACTAGGAATCAGCTAGTTTATTAACTAGCTAATTAAAAGCATAGCATGAGCTAAGGATTGCTGTTTATATTAAGGATTGGATTTATCTTAAGGAATTGTAGGGAAATTCTCGTGTTGTACCTTAAATCTTTCATGTGAACTAGTTCACAGTTGTCAAGTTTCCCAAGTACTATGTTCAGATACTTCCAGAAGTACCATTAGGATTGCACTCATTAAAAATAAAATGTTCACACAAACTCACAGAGACTGTAAATTCATGCACAAGAAGGACACAAGATCAATGGGGCACAAAATACCAGCATGGATTGGGGTGGGGTTCATGAAGTCCCACCCTAGTAGAGGAGTTATCAGCAATTGGTGTATTCTGAGAGAAGGGGAGTCAGTTTTCTTCAGGGATGTGGCTGGTCCCTGAGAAGTTGACCATGCTCTAGTAGTTGGTCCTGCATGCATGAACACACAGGGAGCACTAAGTGGATTCAATGGAGAGAGAGAGAGAGAGAGAGAGAGAGAGAGAGAGAGAGAGAGAGGGAGAGAGAGAGAAAGTAGTAAGTAGTGGGAGAGGTGGCATGGGAATTGGCGGGGGTGAAAATAGGAATGAGCGAATTTGATGAAAACACATAATGTGCATTATGAAATTCTAAACAATTTAAAAAGCAATATCCTTAAGAGTAAAATCAAGTAAAAACAAAGCATTCATATCCTCATTCTTTCTCTCCCTAGAGGTAAGCCAACCTCTTTGAGTCCCTATTTTCTCCTTTGAGAAATGAGGATGTGACTGTCACTTCAGAGGTCTGGGATAAGATTGAAATCATATATTTGTTTGTATGTGAGAAGCGCTCAGGAAGAGTGGTGATGATTGTGTTAGATATCTACTGCTGGGTGAAGTGCATCAACACCTGAAGCATCAAATAATTATCTTCACAATGTCCTACTGGTTGCATAGGTCATCCTTACTCCACTATGCAGTGTGAATGCTAGAAAGCAAGGAACATTAGGAGCTTTCTTGAAGACTATGATGAGGAGGAGGTTTGTGGGGGTGGGGGTAGTGGTAGACACACAGACTTCAGGAGACAAAGAGTACATCTACAACCCAGAGAACTTGAATGGCATACCAGTTGCCTCCTTATAGTGCTTAAGAAGCTTGATATTCAATGTGAATCCTTCAGAGCTTACTGGTTCTATGTTCTTAAAACACAGCATATTAACTCAACAGATATTTGGTAAATGCTAACAGTCCTTCTTTTTGCCACATCAATAAGCCTAACCAGTGCCATCTGTCCTTGTGAAGGTTTTCTTATAATAGAGATAGGGACAGTAGAAAGTGGTAAATGATCAACTACAATCCCAACAAATAAACAAACAGAAACTGTGTCATGTAATGGGAGATCTAGAACTTTGGTGTGAAGAATGATTCATTAGATTGCCAAATATGAATGCAATTTCATCTCATGTTGTTCTTTGTTAAAAAATTATGTACTTGTACGCATAGGTACTTCCATAATTGCTGCTCTAGAAATTCATACTTACCTAGGTAGACTGCCTACTACATACAGCCTCACAATTTGATACCAACCTTTTCTCTGCAGATACTCAGATATCTTTAAAAGAGAATGGTAACATTTTTGCCTAAACAAAAACTCATCTTCGTTTTAATTTCTGTGCACTGTGCATTTAAAATCGGGTCTTGTAGGCTGTGCAATGCTTGTCTCTGTTCCATCACCTAGACCAGCCCATGTAACAAAAAGGGCAAGTGAGAAGCATTCCCCCAACTTTTAAGAGACTAATCCACACAAGGTCAGCTAAGGCCTCACTGCTCAAGCCACACTGTCAATGGGTGTCATACCTTTGTTGTCTTGTCCCTTTGGCCAGGGTCTTTGCTCTTCTCACATCTTCACTTTGAAGAGAAGGAAGGAAGAAGACAGTGCTTACTGTCCACTCACTCAGCTTTGGTTTGGCAGGTTCACTTCTAAGTATCTAAATACTTTCACAGGGAGATATAAAGACTGGCTTCTTGGTCAGTGAAAGACATACCAAAGCCAGTGTTCTCTGGGCAGGCTGCCACGCATGCCAGGGAGATATGTTTTCACTTATGAAAGTGCATAAGCTACTTTAGCTAGATACTTTGAGCAAGTAGCTAGGAACTGCACTATTGCTGCTCTAGAAATTTATACTTACGTAGGTAGAGGAGAGTGAGGAGAATGGAGAAAAGAAAGGGCTTTAAGGGCAGAAAGTGTCTACTGTTGTCAACATGTTGTTTGGAGGAACCCAGCAGTGAGACAGATGTGTAAGCCAGCTTAGTGTATGCTTCCTTAAGCAACATACCTTGGTTTAGACAGCAATGTCAGGCTTGAGGGAAGATGCTTAGAGCCATCAGTCCTTCGAGATGTTTCAATCTGGCAGTACTGGGAATTTTTGACAAGACATGCTGAGTTGAGTCCACAACATCCTCAGGAAAGGAAAAGATTCTTATAGTACAGAGTGAATTCTATGACAGTCCTTTGCACATGTCTTAAAATAAGGCATATTTGCATATTACATTTAGAGCCATGCTAAGTACTGATACTTAAGATCTTCTACAAAGATCTCTGGAATCAGTCTAGAAATTTTGGTATATCCCTTTACCCTTGAAGTGACAATTCAAACAAAACAAAAACGTATAACACCAAAGTATCCGAGGTCCAGGATCAATACATTCTATTACCTTCAGGATCTCTTTCTAAAGTCCTACTGTGTCCTTGCCTGGGTCCAGGGATGTGACCTGTCTTGGGCAGCAAAAGAATGAAGAAATATCAGATATCCTGATTGGCTGAACTGGACTTTTTGATGGAGAAGCCTCAACACCCAGGAGCTCAGCATGTTTATTACATACAGTTGAACAGAGAAGCAGGGCTGCTGCATATAGCTAAACATGGAAGTGGGTTTATTACACACAGATATACAAGGAACCAGAGTTTATGGCATATAGCTGGATGAAGACAACAAGGTTAGTAATTTGTTGGAGCACTATTTCTAGGGTAGAAAGAAATAGTGGCTACTTTCTGCCCATACTATCAATACCTACAAAGAAGGAATGCTTTGCCATCCCTCTGAGCCTCACACAGGGTACAAGGCTTTACCATTTTACCACTGGTCTGAGGTTTTGGAGTCCTTAACATGGTCATTACCTATGTTAACAATACACTTTCACCCAGGACTTCACTCACTGAGAACTTACTCCACTTCCTACAAAGTCCAAATCTTTATTAAGGCCAATTGGCCTCCAAATTAAATCAGTTTACAATACTTTTCAGCAAAAATTCAAATAGATTCCTTTGATTGGTAGCTAATGCTACATTAGCAAGTAAATTGAGGGTGACTAAGTCAGAGAAATAAGCATAATCTAGGTCAGATTAAACCAAAGATTTAAGAAGATTAAACCAAATGCTTTTTTCTTACCACTTGTATGAGGCTTAATGAACACTACATTCATTCATTCACATGGGCATCCATTCATTTTCACTTTCACATTCAATTCACATTCACTCATTGATTTATTCAATGAGTGCTCATTGAACACACTGTATCTGATATTATTTAAAGTAACAGACACAAAGATAAATAAAATTCCTGTCTTTAATGAGTTCACTATGCTATAGAGCTTTCTCTGAGCTACTGAAATTCTATGTTATAGTGACATAAGCCTATGAGAAATGAAACTATTGAAAGTTCACGGATAAAGCCATAGATATTGATTCAAGGAAATATCTCATTGTGTTAATATAAAGTTACAGTATACAGATGTGTAAGATTCCTCTGAATATTAATTGTATGAAAGGCAAACTAGTACTAAGAAAAATATATTTTAATGAAAAACTTTATATACACATGCATACAGTAAAACACACACAAATGAGTGCACACACACACATTAACACACACACACACAGACACACACACACACACACACACACATTGCCCTATTATACTTGAGCTGAATGGGGTTTATTTTCTGCTGACAGAGGGCTACATGATTCCCGATAGTTACCATTTCAATAGCACCTTTAGGTGCCTTCTGCCTACTCAGAGCTGAAGCAGCACTAAATAGGGAGGGTTCAGTACTCATGGTCTAGTTTTAACTCTGTGACCACTACCAGAATCTCAACCACTTTAGAGGCATTGATTTTCTGAATAGCAAATCAAATGGATAGAATACATGATTAGATTTAGCTGCAAAGTTCTATGATTCTTTGGTGCTTCTGCTTTGAATCAACTGGAAATGAATAAAATCCAGAAATAACAAAACCCCAATAGGCTGCAGCAATCCCCTTTAAGTTCCCAAGACTTCTCTACTCCTGTCTCCGATATCAGCTCAGCATTCCATCAGCATCTCTCAGCTGCTAGAATTACTCAGCCCAATCAGTTTCTGTTACTGGTTTATTTCCCCAGATCGCTCTGGAGTGTTTTATTCTAATGATCAACTGTTCCTTCTTAAAATCACCTCCTTCCTGGTCAAGTATTGTGTTTGTCTCTTTCTTTCCCACCCCAGCCTATTCTTAGAGCCTTATTTTCAATCTTGCTATTTTCTGTGAGAGTTGTGTTGGACTTTTTAGTCATGTATGCCTCAAGTTTTACCAGTCACCACATCTCCCTTTCCTTTCTCTATGGACTCATTCCTACTTATGATCTAGTTTCATTTAGATACACCCACATCCATTCTCTGAAGTTCTGGTCCAATGTCTCCAACTGACTGGAAAGCAGTTTCTCTGGATAGTTACCCCTCCTGAAACTTAGCATTTCCAAAACCAACTATTTATTTCCTTTCTCCATCAACATTTTTACCACCCTGTATCCAGAACCCTTGAGGTGGCTGGAAATTGAAATAAAATGATTTAGGATTATTGGAAGCATGGCGTGTTATAAATGTGTGTCACACACATTTTGATTCTAACTTTCTCAAAATCATCCCTTCGGTATCCAGCTTTGTCTTTCTGATTAGAAAGGTTTGAGGGTTTGAGGGTATTTGAGGGTTTGAGGGTTCTGGTATTTGTAAATGCACTGAAGAGTTAAGCCAGAGAATTTCATCAGCCTGTGCTAGGAGATTGAACCAGACAACTCTCCTCACCATAAATGCATTGTTATTAAGGAGCAGAGCACAATTATTTACAAAATAAATTCAAATACAAATAACTTCTCAATTGGTTTAGGTAAGGGCTTGCTAAAACACTACTAGTTAGACTGCTGAGTGTGTTATAAAAATAAAACAAAACAAACAATAATTTCTGGAGTTGTATAGATCTGAAATTATGTATTAAAACATTAATGATAAAACAAATATTAATGATGAAAACAATGTTGAGATAAAATAATTCACTGAGAACTTATAATTTGTGTATATACAAATGGTAATAGAATATGTACCTCCTTAGGACCTGGAAATACTTATTTCCCTCCTTTTATATATAAGAAAAGTATAAGTGCTACCATGATTTTTAATGTTACCCACTCTGGATTCTTGGGTGTTTTTATTTTCTTTCTCTTTCTTTCCTCCACAGTTAGCCTTCATATCCTAGTGATTCATTTCTGTCAGTCCCTGCACCTGAAGTCCCGATGCTGTAGGATGACCCAGTTTTGGTTCTGCATCCTACACTTTGGATGACAACCCTTCCCATATACTCCTGGGCTTATTGTGGAGGCATGCTCCACAATGTCAGAGTATGATGAGGTAGTGTAACTTTTTTCTTTCATAATTAAAAAAAAAAATCTGTTTTGAGAATTTCATGCTTGAGTACAAATGAATTTTCATCATACCACTCCCTCCCCCTCCAACTCTTCCTCTGTCTCCCCACAACCCCCCTGCAAATACATGCCCCCTTCTTTTATACAAACCTACTGAGTTCAATTAGTGCTTTCCATATGTACTTGGATATAGGGCTGAACACCTGGGCATGGGCAAACACTATCAGAAGGTGTGTCCCTGAAAAAGATTTACTCTCCCTCACTCTGCAGCAGTCTACTGCTTGTTATGTTCATAAGACACTATTTCCTAGCAGTCCTCCTGGACCTCTGACTGTTATACTCCTTCTGCCCTCTGGTCTAAGTATCACCTGAGCCATTGGTATAGAGCTATGTTTATTGATGCCCCATTTGGAGATGAGCTCTCCATAGTTGTCACTTACTCTCTATACTTACATCTATTGTTTACTGTGCTAGTGTATACATGTCACACAGAGTAAGGTTGGAGATCAGAAGACAAATTTTGTGGGTCATTTCTCTCGTTCCACCATGTGGATTCTTGTACTTGAGCTCAGGTTCTCAGGAATGGTGGCAAATGTCTTCACCTTCTGAGCCATCTCTCTTATCCCAGTTGTGGAACATTTAATAGGCAGAGTCTAGTAGAAAGGAGTGAGGTCACACAGACATCAGTCCAAGGGAAAAACATGTGCTTCTTCTGTGTTTCTGTTCAATATACTCCATCTGGGTGTAATGTCCATCCCTCTCTTTTTGTTGGATGACACTTGTGCATCTCTGCATACTTACTTAACTCCTTCTACTTCACTTAATCATCCCTTGACAGCTTTCAGTTCATAATTATGACTCCTTGACTTAATATTCAACATTTAGTTGGATATAATTGTGCACTGTCTTTTAGTGCTATTTAACTCTTCATATTTGTGTTTTACCTTTGAAGCTAGATTCAAAATTTGTTAAAGATAAAATAATACTTTAATATTTGCTAATATTCCCCAAAATACTGAGTTTTAGCCCACCCAACAGAGAATTTTAACACCTTTTTTGTTTCAATTAGTTATTCCAAGTGATTTTAGAGAGACAGCCAATGTCTTCCTAACCCTGTGTGTGTTGAATCATTTTTTTAACCTTTTTTTTTAACCTTATCTCAAGATGTCTCAAAGGAGAATAAAAATGAGTTCAATTATTTCTTTACTGAAATTATCTTATAGAAGTAAATTACAAAATAAAACAGAAAATAATTGAAATTACTTTTAAAGATCTCTTGGGAAAATAGTTATTTTGGAGATCTTCCAACTCTCCAGAAGTCCAAACTCAATTGTTTTTTTCCTCTAATATTGTTATTATTTTTTAAATAAGGAACATTTCATGAATTTGCATGTCATCCTTACACAGAGGCCATGCTAATCTTCTCTGTATCATTCTAATTTTAGTCTATGTGCTGCTGAAGCACACACCTTTAATCTCATAAAGAAAATACTGTTTGCTTTTTTCTTCAATTGAGCATCTGCTATAATAGTTGATGATCATACTCTCCTAATTAGCTTCAGCTTTCAACTTCACACAGGAGTTATCTTAGGGCATCTCAATTGGGAGATTGGCTTGATCACATTGGCCTATGGGCATGTCTAATGAGGCATTTTCTTGATTATTTGCTGATGTAGGAGGGTCCAGTTAACTATGAGCAGTACCTCTTGTAGACAAGTGGGTTTGGGATATAGAAAAATGCTGAGCGAATGTCTTAGGGTTTCTATTGCTATGAAGAGAACACCATGACCATGGCAAATTTTATAAATGAAAATATTTAATTGGAGCTAGCTTACATTTCAGAGGTTTAGTCCATTATCATCATGGCAGGAAGCATTGTGGCACACCAGCAGACAAGTGCTGGAGAGGTAGCTGAGAGTTCTACATATGCATCCACAGGTAGCAGAAAGAGAGCATGAGCCTCTTGATATTGAGCTTCTGAAACCTAAAAGCCTACCCCTAGTGATGTACTTCCCCCAATGAGGCCACACCTACTCCAACAAGGCCACATCTCCTAATAGTGCCACACCCTATGAGTCTATGAGGCCATTTTCATTCAAGCCACCACAATGAGTATAAGCTTAAGAGAGAACAAGCCAATAAGTAGCATTCTTTTGTGGTTTCTCTTTCAAGCTTCTGTCTTGAGTTCTTGCCTTGGTTTCTCTCTATGATGGACGAAATAGACCGTTTACTCCCATAATTTGGTCTGATCAGTATTTTATTATAGCAGCAGAAGATTAAATTAATACATAAACTTGTACTATGATGAGCCGGACCATTTTATTTTTGTGTGTGAGTATTGTTTGGCATTTTGGGCTAGAAAAGCCATTGAGCACTTAGAGTTTAATGTGTTGTTCTGTGGGAACTTGGGAGAGAAAAGTGTTAAGGGCAATGCAGATGATGAAGGTCTGGCTTGTGACGTTTCAGAGGGAAGTCTGAGAGTCCCTCTAAGACTCTATAGGGGCATTTATGTAATATAAGTGATTTTAATATAAGCACCTGTGAAAAGTGAAACCTTCTGTGCTCCATGGGGACAATGGACATTGGTTGACTGGGGCTGAAAAATCTGCTACAATTAGTAAGAGATCAAAATCTTTGAAATGAAGTCTTCTTGTAAGTATTTCCTTAGGGTCAATGTGGAGAAGATGTGGGTGTGCCAAGACTGCATATCAAGCTGGCAGCAAAGTATGGCATAGAGTCTCTGACAAAGTATGGCTTCTCAAGGCATGAAGGTCATGGAGAGCAGCTGAGGCTTGCTTGGCATTGTGGCAGAATCAATGTTCCTGAATGGAGGACAGTTTTGGCAACTGGTTAAGGTGCATCCTCAGATGCAGTACGAATTCCATGACGGAAGGATTCTTGGAGAGAAGTTGAGGAACTGTGTATCAGATTCAGAGTCCCTGAAGAAAAGCTAGAAAAGGCCATTAGTGAAGTTGCAGATGAATTTGCAGTGGAGACCTCAGGACTATAGGATGATCACCAAGGACAACAGCAGGTGAAGTAGAGCCAGCCTGGCCCTATTTGAGAAGCTGGTGTGGTAGGGTGGTAGAGAAGTAGGCCTTTTAGAACCCAGAAGGTTGTGAGTGAATCTCAAAGCTACAGGATTTGGAACTAGGCTGCTGAACATTTTTTAGTTAGGCTTTTTTAAAGTAAGATTATTTTTAAGCCCTAGTTATTCCCTTTTTGAATAAGAAATATTTAACTGGCTTGTTTATTTATTTATATTTTTATTTCACAGGATCCCATAGTTAGTAAGATATGTGGTTTTTTTTTTTTTTTAAGAGAACGTAGACTTACATTTTAAGAATTTTTTAAAGACTGTGTGACTTTCAACATTGTACTATATATTATGATATTATGATATTAATGTGGAATAGATCTTGAAGACAAACAAGAAAGAAAAGGTTCTGGTTGAAAGTGATGTGTTTATGTGTCAAGATGACAAACTTCAGGTTATTTTCAACTGTCATCTTTACACAGCCCAGAGTTAACTAAAGGGGTTTTAATTAAGGGGATTTCATTGATCAGACTGGCCTTCGGACATGTCTGCAGGGGCATTTTCTTGATTGATAATTGGTATAGGAAGGAACAGCTGACTGCTGGTTGGTTTTTTAGCAACTTTACAACTAGAGTCACCTTGGAAGTGGAACCCCAGTTGAGGAATCACCTTGATAAGATTTGCCTGTTGGCCTATCTGTGAAGTATTTTCATAGTCTATTTGATATAGGAGGTCCCTACTGTGGGCCATGTCATCCCTAGGCAGGTGGGCCTATGTCGTATGAGAAAAGTAGCTGAGTAAGTTAGAGGGCATGAACCAGTAAATAGCATTCCTCAGTGGTTTCGGCTTTAAGCATCTCATGCCTAGGCTGCCCTCAAAAGTGAACTGTATCTGGTAAGATGAAATAAAATCTTCCCTTCCCAAGTTGCTTTTGGTCTGATTTTTAATCACCACAACACAAAATCAAATTAGGACAATGTATATGTGAGTAACACAGTCATAGAGGGTGAAAATGGATTCACAGTAACAAAGGCATGCAGTAAGGGAGCATCAAGCCACAGAGCACCCATGGCACTCACTGCACACAGACTCACTGAAATGAACTTGGGTGTAAAATGTGATCCTTGTTCTCTTTAGCCACATGCTTCCCAAAAGTCAAATCACTGTTCAATATGTCCTAAGAATACTTCTGTGTTTGGTAGAAATGTAAGATGTCTATGAAGTATATGATGACCCCCAAGATTCTTGACTCAGCAACCCACACCTTTGAACCCTTCTCTCAAATATAAGCACACTTGTTAATATGATGGACTATTACTCCTATATTTGAGTTACTACTGATTGGTTGACTCAGATCATGAAGAGGGAAGTTATCTGATCAATCAATTAACCAGTTACAGGGACTGAAAGTCTTTCCTGACAAATTATCTAGAGACAGAGAGGACCTATTGAAGGGACATCTTGTTGCTGAGAGTAGTACCAACCAGATCTAGTAAGAAGAGTTGAAGGGAAATGATTCGTGCATAAGAGTCAAGGGAGCATGTAAGCCAAACTCTAATCAAGCTTTAAACTTTTGACATCCAGAGCAGCCCATCTGTAATTTCAGCCCTAGGAAGAAGAAAAGACATGGGATCACCAGAGCAAGCTGGCTTGTTAACATATTGTTAACATAGCCATATTGGCTAACTCTGGGTTTAGTTGAGAGACTCTGTCTCGATAAATAAGCTGAAGAAAGATATAAAGATACTACTGATATCAATACTGGGCCTTCATACACAAGCACACATTTATATGCAACCTTATACATCAATGACCATACACATTCTTGAACATCATAGACACACACACTTTAAAAAAATAAAAGACAGACAATGATAAAGGAAGATACTTGACATCAATCTATGGCTTTATGTTGCACAGAAATACACATGAACACACACAGGCACATACATAACACATGCATGGATATACAAAGGTGTGTTATACATATATATATATATATATGTGTGTGTGTGTGTGTGTGTGTGTGTGTGTGTGTGTATATATGTGTGTGTGTGTGTGTATATATATATATATATTAGACATATACCATATATGGTGTGTGTGTTATAGATGATTAAGCCCAGCCTCAAGATTTCAAGAAGAATCATTTCATCAATTTGTCTGACAGATGTTTCTAGAATAAGACATCAAGCCACATTTTACATTACCAATCCAGATAAGACTATATTTATGAGATTTCCTTCATTCTATAATACAGAAACAAGAAGATAACCTAAATATTATAGTGTAAGCTCTGAAAAATCTAAGATGTTGATAGCTGTATTTCTGTCTTTTATAGAATAAGCAATAAGCTAAATACATTAAAGCATTATCCCATTTATTTCCCAGAAAAACCTCAATGCATATATTATGGTTAATTTTCTTATAGTTAATTCTGACTTTACTGAAGAAGAAACAGTCTTTCCAAAGAGATTGAGTAAATATGTTGCATATCATGGCCAGAAAGTAGCATATAATCTAAACTTGATCTGGTACATATAGCCTAACTGTACACTTGCAGTATGAGCATTTCATTAAAGAGGGAGGATAGAGGAGTAAAAGATATATGGAAAGTGGGAAAGTGGAGTGGATGGAGAAAAATGAACGGTAATTTGTTGTAGAAGTTTATTTTTAGCTATGTATAAAATAATTGTTTTATGCACTGTGGATGTTGGCGTTTTGTATTGTCTGCAGGTGTTAGATATATGTGGGGGATGTTTGATTGCTTATGAACTGCATGTGTTAGTTGAATATCTGGGAGGAATTCTGTATCAGTAAAAACACCTAAGCTAGGACATTCAGGGTTCACTGTCCAGTATGCTGCTTGCCATGATAAAACTTTTCTCTGCTGAGATCTAGCATGGATTGCATTTATGAAAATGCCTCCCCATCTTCCTTTATGAGCTGCCACAGTAGGTGTACTACTACAAATGGCATCCAATGTAAGACATGGAGACAGGGAAAGAAGAAAAAGAAACTCCAGGCTTTGTTGAATCCCATCTTGTTTTGTTTTCTGTAAATTTGTCCAGATACTGGTGAGGTGAGGTGGTACTGACAAGACACATCTGCTTTTGTGATAAGAACTCCACCTCATGAGGGAACTCTTCCTGCAGACAAGGTTACCAGTTATTTTTCCTGAAAACCAGACTCTTTCTTAAAATCTGGAAAATGTTTTCCTCAGGATCAGCACACAGAAGCTGTCTTCCAGAACTAGCTGAGATTGTATCTCCTGTTGGTAGCTAAACTTGGTACTGTAAGAGTCACTCAGGTGGTGCTGGTTTTGAAAGCATGAAGAGGTCTTTGAAGAACAGCTGAGGCTTCGCATTGTGAGAGGCCAGGAGAGGCCATTGGTACAGGTCCATCTTCAGTAGTAGTTGTAGGCCCATATTGAAAGTGTCATGTAAAGAAGTTGAGTCTTGGCACCATGAAGAGAGCTCAGGAGAGGCCATTGGTAAATGTTCAGCCTCAGTAGCAGTTGAAGGCCAAGACTGAAGGGGTCATACAGAAAAGTTGAAGCTTGGCACAATGAAAACATCTGAGGAAAGTGCAGCCTAGTTACAGCAGAAAACCCCAGCGTTTTTGAGATGCTGGTATCATAGGACAACCACCAAGGATAGCAGCAGCAGTGGAGTAAAGCCAGCCAGAGCCTGGAGGACAGGCTCTGTGTGCTGCAAAGGGCAGAGCCAGAGAAGTGACTCAAGCCTTTTGGAGGAACCCAGAAGATTGTGAGTGAATTTCAGATAATTGGATATTGATAATGTTTTTCTACTGTCCAAAGACATTATAAAGAACTTGATAGATGTTTGGTTTCATTTGGTCCTTTTCTCGTGATTGTTCCTCTTGTAAATAGTTTTCCTGGTGTAGTATTAAATTGTGTTGTAGAGATAAAGTGATTTTTTTTTTGGCTTATACAGAAAGAGGGAATTGTTGTAAAAGTTTATTTTCAGCTATGTATAAAGTAATTGTTTTATGCATTATTGGGTGAGAGACTCCCTAGGTCTTGGCATTTTGTATTGTCTGAAGGTATTGGATTTATGTGGGGGATGTTTAACTGCCTATGAGATGCATGTGCTATCAGTAGAAAATGTGAGTTCTGTATCAATAAAAACACCTGAGCTAGGGGACCTATGGTTCCACTGTCTAGTATGGTGCCTGCCATAATGTTGGTTCCTTCTGCTGAAGTCTGGCACAGATTGTACCTATGAAAATGCTTCCCTGTTTTCCTTTGTGAGTTGCCACAGTAGGTGTACTACTATAGTAATTGTTGAAATTATCATAAAATTTTAAGCATCAAATCTCAAATGGGAAATAATGTAACTCACATGCTCCAGATCATTGAAAAATATTCACTGAAATAAAAAAGAAATTAATGACTATACTTCTTAGTTTATATACTAAAACATAGTATATAATATCTCATATAGAGTTATTAAAAATGTGCTGAAATTCACTCAAGCCAAGAATAAAATGATCAAATTGAAGTTGTAGAAAGGAATGCAGACACAAATTAATAGTACATGTGTATGCCTTTTTACTTAACTAAAGACAGAAAGGAACGGCTAGCTAAAAGTGGTCTTCGAAGTGCATGTATTACATAAGCTATTAGATGGCCATAAAATCAACTGAGTGGATCATATCCAGACTTGAAAGTGTGTGTGTGTGTATGTGTGTGTGTGTGTGTTTGTGCATGCACATGTGTGTGCACATGTGTCTCTGTGTATATGCATGTATGTGTGTGTGTACCTTAAGATTAAGACCAAATGTTGAATGGTAAAACATTTTATACAACTGTGGGAGTACAATCTTTTCATCTTATTATTATGATTCACTTTAAAGTTTGAAATTCATTGTCACAGAATTAATCATTCATTTTTACTACTATATCTCAGCTAGGGTCTTGTCAAAAGCACCCATCAAGGGTGATAACAGGTTGAAATCCTTAGTGCGTAGGTGCATTATGAGTGGATTGATTAATGGGGGGGGCCCTCTCCCTATGCATATCAGGAAGATAAGTGGGAAAGGAGTCCTTTTTGTAAATAGAGAGGTATTTATCTGAGCTGAGGTTTCTGAGAAGAGAGACTGAAGAAAGTGTATAGGAAGGACAAAAGCCTTTCTCAGGCATAAGTTCTGTTTGATATATGGGCTCTGTTTGATCTGTTCATATGCACAAGGCCTTGTTCTTCTCTCCATGCCTCACATGCAGGATATCATGAGGTTAGATGACCCTCGTCACATAGTTGTCCAGCTCTGAGTATTAATAGCTTGCCCTTTATTCTCAAAAATGTGGTGTTGGTTGATGAATTACATGAACACTCTATAGTGAGGGCAAAATCATGTCCCTGGCCTAGAAAGAAATATTCGTAGGGAAGGGCAGTGTACCAAGGATCTCCTATATTTGTCCTTTCGAAATTACTTCCTAGCACTTTCGCTTCTGCGGGAAGCCCCCCGAGATACATGTCTTAGAAGAAATTCTGTGCTTTCCTATTTAAAGAATGTGAGGAAAGACTAGTGCAGTGTTTGTAAGATGAACTTCAAGGGCTTGAAAATTCTCCAAGGATTCTCAGCTGAGCTTCCCATGCACATTTATATACTGCACAGTTTGTCTTGGTATTTATTTTACATCTTAAAGTATAGAATACAGGTGTAATCTGGTTGATTTGAATGGCTACTAGAGATTCAAGTGTTTCTGTTATAATTGGCCTTAACCAAGCCATACTTTTAATGTTTGTAAAATAACTTGAAAACAAAATGGTATAATAGGTACCAGGAAAATGAAAGTCTTTCTGTGGTTCAAATGCGTGCGCACACACACACACACACACACACACACACACACACATCACTCCAAACAAGCAACAAAAACACTAATTCAATAACTGAGAAATCATAGGATGATTAGATGAGGCAGCTGATCTTCTAAATTCTATCTTATTTGCTAAAAAAAAAAACATGCTCAGCACAGAGTCTAACTCCTAACCAAGAAGTTATTTGTAATTGAGACCTGGAAAGGGAGGGAAAATCAGTTTTCTCCAATGGAGGGACACTGGGACATATCAACCACACGCACGCGAGTGTTGCACACACACATACACACATACACACACACATACATATGCATACACACCTTGCTCAAGAGTAAATGGCCAACAGAAAATGGATTCTTCGCTTTTGGGGGGCATTAGGTTTGTTTTTGAGAGAAAAAACATGAAGTTAGGTGGGTAGGGAGGGAGAACATCTAGAAGGAGTTGGGGGAGGGGAGAGAATAATGACCAAATACACTGTATGAATTTTTAAAATGTCAATAAAAACATACTCAGACTTCATGTGGCCTTACTCTTTCAATAGAACAGCAGGACAAATTAATACTATCCATTTCTATTTTAATTTTTAAGCTTTAAAATTTAAAAATTTCTATAGACCACTGTGTACGTTAGAGCTGTACAAAATGACAGTACATATGGAATTTTATACACAGCTGTTTGTTCATTGTAAAAGAAATGAAGTAAGAAAATATGGGGGAGAAGCTGGCAAATGTTTTGTTTTTAAAAGTGGAGAAATTTATATCACCAAAGATTTAGATATAAAAGGGTCAAAACCTGATGCTTGAAAACAAAGTCTGGTTTGCTGCTACTGAGAAAAGCAAACAAAGACAAAACCATGCTCTCTGGCTCAACAGAGTAACAAGAATGTCCTTTTAACAAAGGGAATATACTTGCCAAGAAGGTGACCTAGCATAGCTAGCTGTCCTTCCTTTAGTCCTTATACAGGCTCCTGTCACCCCCACTGCCTGTAAGACTGTGAGACTGTAAATACACTGATTTATCAACTCCTCCTGGAGTTATTTTGATCTCCCCACTGCTGTCCTACTCTCCCCTCTGACTTTTGGACAGAGCACTAGCCTCTGTCTCAGCCTTAGGTGTAATTCTGAGAATATTTACAAAAAGATACTGAACTAAATGAATTAGCAAACACAAACACCTACTGAACAGCTTGGAACATAGGAAAAGCTCAAAATATGCTCACTTTTCCTGTAACTAATTGTCTTTACTTTAAAGATTAGACAACTGAAGTTCAGTAGGTTTGGAGACAATTTAATGCTGCCAATCAACGTAAAGGCAAATGCAGCTCACGAGCATAGTAATTTTCATTAGAAAGAGAACACTTCTAGGTTAACATTTGTTTACAAAAAAAAAGACTATTTTTTTTTTTTTTTTTTTAGTTTCTGCAAGTGTTACTTTAAGATTTGGCTTTTTACTTTATGGGCTAGTGAGTGGTTCCTTTTTCTATTTTGAACCATTCTCTTCTGCTTTTCTGCCCTTGGATATTTCTCATAGGTTTGAAGTGTCCTCCAGAAAACAATTACGAATTTATTCACTGGCATCCCAACCTTATTACTGATTGTGTTTCATTTTGAAAAACTTCCACACTGCATGCCAGCCTAAGCTTGTCCTCAATACAGTGGATTCTCTATTGAATTTACATCTCTCAGACTAATGAATACCATTTTCAAAGTAGCCTATCCCTTTATCTCACTATGGGAAAATTAAGAATTGGTATCTATATCATTGGCACACAGGAGCATTAGGACAAGAAAATAAACTTTTATTGAAAAATATCTAGACCCCATTGAAAAATAACATCAAGCTCCCTACTTATGGTTTAGCTAATTGTATAGGGGGACATGGCAAATTGCTTGCAGAGTAACATAGTCAATGATCAGGGTCACTGAACATTAGGTAACTTCACTAGAATTATTCAAATTTTGATGAAGAAAGTAAAAGAATGAAATTGTGTGTGTGTGTCTGTGTGTGTATGTGTCTGTGTGTGTGTGTGTGTGTGTTGGTGGGAGGGTCCTCATTTGCGTTCTATTGCTCTGATAAAACACTGACCAAAACTACCAGACTGACTTAGGGACTAAAGCGTTTCTTTGGCTTACACACCCTGATCACAGTCCATCACTGAAGAAAGCCAACAGAATTTTGTTGTGGAAAGGATACTTTGATCACATACTCAGACACACACATAATTAAATAATAAAAATGCATCTTAAAAATAATACGTGTATTGGCTAGCTACAGCCTCATATGGAGGAGGTAACTGGTATCTGTATTCGAATCTCGGACAAAGCAATATATCAAGAGATGTTTTTGAAACAGTTATCTATGTTGCTTAGTCTTGTCTTTTGCTCTGAGCTCAAATGATCTTGCTGTGTCAGTCTCTTGTGTAGCTGGGACTATAGTTACAAGTTACTGTGCCTCACTGACAGAGCGACTTTTTATGGAAGAACGTTGGTTAGATTTGTGTCTGCTTCATGTATTTGTTATCCACATTTGGTATAGTTTAAGGCTTGCAGTAGAGCTTATTTTTTAATGATCAACTTAAGAGGAATATCTATCTATCTTGTGCCATATGATACAGCTAATTATACTGAATATTTGTGACTAAAATGCCACACAAGAGTATGTTCTAGTGACATTAAGAGATAGTTGTCACTACCATACCCCATCCTTTTTTAATGGAAGTTGGTTGTGGTAAGCTCTGTAATCCTTTCCCATTAGCATTATGTCATGAGTTAGCCCACACACAGCCTGTAGCCAACTCATTTCTCTGGCTCTCATCCTCATGTACCATTTTGGAAAGGTGATTAATACTTTGTTTAGATAAACCAGTGAAGGAATTTTCTATAAAAACAAATATGAGCTAATACAAGCTCCCTACATCCTTTTTCCCTCCCACTATCACTAATTCTTCTGGTTTTTCTTGGTTCTTTACTATTATCTACAATTTTATTCTCTTTTGTTTCTAAAAACTATAGTGAAGTTGGGTGCTGTGGTCCTATTTCTTATTCTTTAATAAGCTATACACTTTCAGCCTCTGTTTATCCTGTTGTACGGTATAGTTATTCACATGTAATAGGCTCTTCCATAGCAATATGCAGTGGAAAATTCCTTTTGACAAGCCATAGCAAGCTTAATTGAGTCATGACGTATCCCATTAAATGGCTTCCAATGAGGCAAACAGTCCTTTCCCAAAGCATATGCTATCCGAGGATTTCATCATGACTGTGTAGTCTAACATGCCTAAGGAAATGAATTTCTTCATTTATAAAAAGTTAGAGAGATATGGGGTTAATAATATTAGAATTATCGAGTTAAATTTTAAAGAGTACAAGTTCTGCCAACCTTTAATATTCCTTAGATTTAATGAAATCAGTTTTAAATTTGTTTAAAAAATATTAGCACAGAATTACAAGTCCATTTTTAAGTGTTATGTTTGCTTGGTTGCTTAATTCATCCCTTATGAGAATCCCAAAGCAATTCTTTTTAAGTTGAAATTTTACTATAAAAGGTCACTTGTCGTATTAATAGAAACTATTCTGTCAAGATAGTACTCCTGATTCTCTCCCACTGACTTTGTAGCCTGAAGCCATTCCAAATCCTGACATTCCAGTTCAAGTTTTCAGGACAGATGGTGTTAGGGCACTCAGCACTAGTACACTATCAGCATTCAGTGTTTAACTTCCACAGGTGCCCTTGGGATGGGGTGGTACTGTAGTACCATTGCCAGTCTGGAGAGGATCATTAGGAATGGGCCTCATCCTTGCTTCCAACCCCAGTGCAGCAATAAGCCAGGAAAGGGAGATTGTAAACCATTGATTAGAACCATATAAATGAGTTGAAAATAAATTGTGCTATCTGCTCTATTTGTCCCTAAAGTCAAATTTACCTAACACATAATACAAATAGTCCCATTCAATTGCATCAAAGGACTTCTTGGAATGTAATACAATTATCACTATTCGTTCCGATTTTCTCTTGTATTTCAGATGAGTTGCATTAGCCTATGCAGATGACCTGATGCTTCTCACCAGGCATACAGGCTTCTTGAATAAAGGTCTATTAGGCCTTGGTTATTTATTCATGTACCATGTATTCAGGTAGTCATTATTTTATACCTACCTACATTATGTGAAAGTGCATTTTTCACAGTACCGCTAAGGGAATAGTATGTAATTTAAGTATAAGGCTAAATGGATATATGTAATAGGATAAAGAATAGTTGGCCACCTTGACTCCAAACCACAAATAGTATCTTATGCTTTAAAAATTCAGTACAAACCATTTAAATGCATTACATTTATTCTTAGTGTAGTTGTGAGGCGAGTGGCTGTTCAGTGTACTGATGGCAGGGAGAAAGTTAAGGTGTTGGTAGGCAGCCTAATTTTTTATGAAGCTGTTTTGAAAGTGACTTTGTGTCACAGGAAGTAGTACCAATTTATTCCTCAGTTTTCAGTGGACACTGTAAGGCTGGCCAGATTTCCAGTCTTCAGCTCATCATCTGTAATAGAGAGGGAGACACAAAATACCTCCACAGGAGATCCCTTAGTATTACAATAACAAGACACATCCTCAGAATAGGACTGAGATTGTTTCAAAGGCTTTTCTTCCCCAAACACTGATAAAAGTCATCAGTGCTTTAGGAATAGGGAACAGTGCATAAATAGGAAACCGAATAGTGGAGAATAGACATAAAGGTAGCTGATACTCTTGAAAGTTCCTTCAAGGCATACTGGGTGAGTCAGCACAGTGTAGGAGGAGGGGACTCCATTTCCAAATGGAGCCAGCTCTCACCTGGGTTCCCTTCTTAAGTTGCCAGTGTCCTTGACAAACAAGTAACACTGGGCTTTGCTTTCCTCATATACAAAGAAGAATATGAAAATGTTAAATACTACAAATTTTAGTTATTTCTTTATTGAGACAGTGTCTTCCTCTGTGGCCAGCCATTGTGAGGTCTCTACATCCCAAGAGCTGATAACTGACACACACCACCACCATTCCTAGCCGACAGTAATAAAGATTTAAAAAAGGCAACATAAAGACTTCAACCATTTAATGTTCAATAAATGCTTGCTGTTTTGTTACAATAATCTTAATAATAATGTATATAAATATATGTAATAAATATATATGCATTTTTCATCAATCCCAGGAACACCTACTGTTCAACTGAAGCTTTGTGACAGTATATTTAAAGAATAATGACACTCAACATTTGTACTGTGAAATTTTACATTTTGGTTAACTTACACAAAATAAATGCACTTTTAAAACTACAGAATGCAAAGACAGTATTTCAAACAGAAGAACAAACCACTAAGTCAAAGTAAAACAAACAAAACCCTTTTCTGTCATTAATCTTCTATATTAACTGAATACATTTGATATGCCCAAGAGATAAACTTTTGCTTTATACACACTAGCTGGATATACTTTAAAATACTATAGAGAACAAAGGTAGGAGGATATTTTTCCTAGACTTTCCATTTATTTGAATCCAGTAACACAGGCTTGCAAAACAAAAAGTATGCAATGAATAGCTTAATGAACAGAACAGAACAAATAATACCATTCTGCTTCAGCAGAATCTTGTGTTTCCATACTAGATTTGAAGAAAAAAATAAAAAAGAAGAAGCAGCTAATTTGGGGCTTGAGAGATGGCTCAGTGGTGGACAGTACTTGCTGCTCTTGCAGAAGATCGGAGTTTGATTCCCAGCATCCACATGGTAGTTTTACAACCATCTCTCTCCAGTTCAGGGGATCTAAAGCACTCTTCTGACTTCCTCTGGCAACAGGCATTCACATGGTAAACACACACGCACACAGGCAATACATTCATATGCATAAAATAAAATAAGTAAATAAATCTTAAAAGTTTAGATAGCTAATTTCTAATTTCAAGTATACTTTGTAATTTTCTCTCTTGCTTTATTTGTCCTTCCTTCACTCACTCACTCCCTCTGTCCTCCCTACCTCTTTCTTTCCTTGTTTTCTTTCTTTTAAGAAAGAAAGGACTCTGGCTGTCCTGGAACTCAATCTGTTGATCAGGTTAGCCTCAAACTTACAGAGATCCACCTGCTTCTGCTTCCCAAATGCTGGGATTAAAGGCGTGTGCCACCACTGCCCAGCTACCTCTTTTTTAAGGAGAGTTTTGCTATGCAGTCTAGGCTGGACTTGAACTTGTAATCCTTCAGTATCAGCCTCCTAAATTCTGGAATTATAGGCATGCACTGCCATGTCTTCCAGCATGATTCTTATTAGTAATTGGGAAAATATGTTGATATCTAAGTGAAGCAATTTCTAAAGAAAAATTTATGATTAAAATTGGCTCTAAAATCCTAAGTGTGTGTGTGTATACACACACACACACACACACACACACACACACAAGCATACACAAAACTTTGGGGATATGTGTAACTAGAGAGAGCTACTCAGTGAATGGTTTGGGGTCTTGGTAATGGATAATTGACTCTCATTAGGCATTTCCCTCTTGTGCATTAATATGTGACATCACATTCTCATATAACATTTTATAACCCAGTGAAATAAAAAGCCCCTCCAGATTGCAACTGAAAGATAATCAGATTCTGTAGTACTCATTATGACTGCAATTATGTAACAAAACACTCCAAATATAGTTCAGTTATTGCCGTTATTAATCATTCTGGTTTTGTTTCAAGTGCTTGCTTTATAGCCTGCTGGATAGACTCCATTATTCTACAAGCTGAATGTCGAAAGTCAAACACGTGCATGTGAATCTGCTGTTCTAAAGGCCTTTCAACATAATTTACCCTTTCAATTTGTATTTGTGAATAAAAGAAAATGGGGAGAAATAAAGCTGGTGTCAATAGAGTCACTGACCTTTGCAGTAAATAGAAGACAGTCCTTAAGACAAAACAAGTTTGCAAATAAGAAACCAATTCTGCTAGAACTAGAAATTGTGCTGCTTAAGAAGTTAGCCTCAAGCTGGGTTGGTGGTGGCATAGTCCTCTTATCCCAGCACTTGGGCAGCAGAGGCAGGTGGATCTCTGTGAGTTCAAGGCCTGGTCTACAGAACGAGTTCCAGGACAGCCAGAATTACAACAGAGAAACCCTGTCTCAAAACACAAAAACAAACAAAAAGTTAACCTCAGTGCCTATGAGATGTCCTGGTGCCTGAGGTATGCCCTGGTACCTGCAGGAGGTCCTAGTGCCTGCATGGTCTCCTGCAGGAACCTCTGGTGCCAGTGGGATGTCCAGGATGCTTCAGTGCCCACAGGACATCCTAGCGCCTGTGAGATGTCTGGGCACCTGTGGGATGCCCAAGTGCTGTGGGATATCTACAGAAGGCCCTGTTGAATACCAGATGACCACATTCCTGGTAGATGTTTGGGTGTCTGAAAAATGTCCAGGCATCTGCAAAATGTCCAGGTGTCTGTGTGCTGGCCGAGTGCCTGAGAAATGTCTGGGTGTCTGCAATATACCAGGGAGCCTGGGGGATATCGTGGTGCCTGCAGAATGGCCGGGCACCTGTGGGGTCTGTTAGTGCCCACAGGAGGCCCTAGTACATGGAGGAAGTCTGGGCAACTGCAGGAAGTCTGGGCATCTGCAGGATGCTGTGGTGTCCATGAAATATCCTGGTACCCACAGAACGTCCTGGTGCTTGCAGGACATCCTGGTGTCTACGGGAGACCTGTGTGCCTGTGAAATGCCCTGGTGCCTGCAGGAGGTCTGGCACCAGCTGAATATCTAGGTTCCTGTGGGAGGCCCTAGTGCTTGCAGGATATCTGGGTGCCTGAGGAATGTCTGGGTACATGCATGGTGTCCAGATGCCTGTATGATGCCCTGGTGTCTGCGTGATGTCCAAATGTCTGCAGGTTGGCTCAGTGCTTGCATCATGCCTGGCCATCTGCAGGAAGCCCTGGAGCCTGCCAGATGCCCCAGTGCCATAGGATGTCCTGGTGCCTATGGGCTGTCTGGATACCTGCAGTAGGTCTAGGTGCCTGAGTGATGTCTGGAAGCCTAAGATGCCCTGGTGCTTGCTGCTTGGTGTCTAGATGCCTGGGTGATGTCTGGGGGGTGACTGCTGGAGGCTTAGGTGCCTGCAGGTGTGAGTGGTGGGTCTAGTTTCTGGTCAAGCTTCATGGTGCTTGGTCTCAGGCTAGTGTGGGCCAAGAGAAGATCCATCATTGGAGCAGCCTGCTGCCTCCAGGAACTGTGGTGATGCCCATGGTCCATGTGCCTGTCACACTAGCTGAACTTAATTTTCTTTGTTTGTTTGAGGGCACAGGGGTGAGGGGGAGGAACAGAGAGGAATGGGAAGAGTGTGCTATCGAGATATATTATATGAAACTCAAATTGTCCATAAAAGTACTATTTAAAAAATCCCAAAAGATAAACAACAACAAAAAAGAAGTTAGTCTCAGAATACCAATTGTTCTTCCAAAAAGAATCCGCACATTTGATGAGGAAAATTGTAAGACTGTTGGTAAATACACATTTTTAACGCAACAGTTTAAAACACCCATGTTGTCATAGAATACTCTCCTAAACATTTTATGCATAGGTCCATGTATTCTGATTAATTTAACCATAAAATATCAAATAAAAGACAAGAAACTTATTGTACAGAACCAACACCATCTGTCCCACTTTAAATCATCACTATAGATATATATACTTCAAGAAACAAAATTATACCTGAAAGATCCTTAAGCCTATGCTCTATGAGGCTGAGGTACTAACTAAACAGGATTCCAACTGATGCTAGGGAAAGTGGCTTTATAAATATTTAAATACTGACACATAGAGAACTCAGAAAATATACATATAATAACATATCAACATGTCTTACAAAATTCCTATCACCATTTTCCTGTATTCATGTTTTTTTTCAGTTTGGCTATAAACATTGGGCCCCAAGCTTTGCCCTTTTCAGGAATCACTAAAAGGCTGCATTTCTGGTTGGTGGGGGCAAATGTGAAGTCTTGGCAGCAAGTCCTTACTATTCCACTAATATCCACAGGTACCATGTTACTGTCAGAGGTTATGATCTCACTGATCACATCCTGATTTTCAGCCTTGGAAAGTGTGCATGTAGAGTACACTAGAAGCCCTCCAGGACGTAAGGCTTTAATTGCAGACCTATGTGTAATGGAGAAAATGAAGAGATGAGTTAGGTACAAAAAGGAAAGCAGGAGATCTTAGTCAAGGAGATTGCATACCAGGCTTACTGTGGCTCAGGCTGAAGTAACTGGTGTTTTTCAACCCTACATGCAGTTCATCTGCATTTATCCCTGATGACTGGGAAATGGTAACAGACAAATCAGATAAATGGAAAACTCAGAAAAAGTGCATTGGATTGATGGTTTGTTCTTTTAAGGGTAAGAAGAATAGGACAGATCATGTTTAATGTGTTTGTCTTTTACATCATGAAAGTAAAACAGGAAGCAAAGACACTAATTGAAAAAAGATGTAAAAATCATCGATAATACTCCAAGCTGGGGTATTAGGTAAAAATTAGAAGATGTTCATCTAAGAAAGAAGGGTAATTAATTTGTGGAAACATTTGGCAATTACTGTGGGCTGTTCCTCAAGCCAAAGACCTTTGCACTCTACCTTAAAGGGATCTAGAGTAAGAGCTAGCTTACCAGAGTGTGATATTAGCAGGAAAAGCTCTTACCCTTACAAGAAACCTCCTCTACATTGTTGTTTCATTATATTCTAAAAATGCATAATGAAGAAAATGATTCCCAGGAGATGATTAATCAATACATAAGAAAAAGAATACAAGCAGCAAAAATGTGACCTAGGAAGAAACGGACAATTTAGGGAAGTAAACATAACAAAGTAAACATAGAAAGATCAGCAAAAACGGATCACTTATAAAATAGCAACATCATAAAAAAACAGCAAAAAGACAGCTCATAAAAATTTAACATATGTTTGTCAGAATAAGGAATATTCTGTAGATGCACTTAGAAGTTAAAGGTCAACCTACTCCTGACCCCTATCTTCAAAGTAGAACAATAGATGGACTCAAAATAAGATCAATCAAGCTTGTACAAAATTTAATTAACAAAATTAGAAAAATATACAGAATTTTTGACAATGTGAGTTGGATTAATTTAACAAGAAGATAACTTTCCAGAAATGGGACAAGATGACTCTTCAGATGGAAAGAACTCATCAAGAGGCTATCACATTCATTATTATTCATGTAACACCTATCATATGCTGGGTATTGTCTAGGTAGTAGATATGTATCAATGAATAAACAAAATAAACACTAACAATTTAAAAGACCTCCTATCAGGTGTGGTGTCTTACACTTCTAATCCTAGAATGCCAAAGTCTGAGGAAGGAGGACTGCTAATGAGGCCAGCCTTGGTTACATAGTAAGTACCAAGCTATGCAGATAGGCTACCCTGTCTCAAAAAGCCCCAGGAAAACACACCCTATATATCCAACGACAAATGTTCAGCCCTGAAAAGATACACATACAAGTAACACTGTATGGGCTGAGCAGGTTGTATTTTTAAATTTAGGAACACACACACATATGTAAGAACAATTAAAAAGAGACCATGAATTTGAAAAAGAGCAAGGCAGGGTACATGAGAGAAGGAAAGGGAAGGGGAAATGATATAATTACATTAGTCTCATTTTTTTAAATTATCAAGAATAATAAATCCACACACTTTGAAAAAAGCTTTATTTCCACAAATATCACATTCTATGATTGTCTCAGTAGACCGATTAACCGTCTAAGGAAAAGTAAGTATGCTGGTGACTGAACTGTTCCCCCTTAGCCTTATACAATGGTGTGTAAACAAATATGGTCTCTGCATGGGACTGAGTTAGGAATTAGGTTCTTTAAAGAGATAACTGAGTTAAAATCTAATCAATGGAGAGGATACACCAACCAAACTTAGCTAATATCATTATATGAGGAAATTTAGATACAGAGTTACAGAGAAAGGAGTACGTAAGGAACAGGAAAAGAAGGTCTGCAATCATGGAGTGACAACTCAGAGAAACCAATCCATCTTATCAGCATCACTCTCAGACTTGTAGCCTGTCAGCTGTTGGAAATAAACTATTTTGTATGCTACTCAGTCAGGTGAACATTGCCATGGTGGCCAAGGTAAGATCATATAAAGTATATGCACTCATAAATCTATATTTAAAAAATCTAAGTATTCATGTGTGAGTTTGTATGTATTTTTATTTCATGACAAAATTAGTGGCAAGTACCATGAAGAAAACTCAATCAAGATTAAAAAGATTAGGAGTGGAACAGTAGAGAATTGTAACTTTAAGTAAGACTGAATAACAACTGAGCCAAGCAGATGGATGAAGGATGTACATTCTACACTGCAGGAATAGCCAGTAAAAAGTCTCCTAGGCACGGCCAAAGAAAGAGGGAAGCTGTGGCCAGAGAAAGGGAAGAGAAGAAGGGTACCATGAGATGAGATCAGAGAGTCAGAGATGCAGAGGGGCCTGTGAGTGCCTTATACACTTGCACTGAAATACATCATTGCTAAAGTTTAAAATGCTGAGAAAAAAGATAAAGTACTAAATGCCTACAGGAAAAAAATGGAACACTAATAAGTGGGTCATTCCAGTGTTCAGAAATCAGACTGGCAACAGTGGATGTCAAGTGAATTCCGTTTACAGCTGACCCATCAAATAAATAGAGAAGAATACAGAAACTCTCAGATATCTGATGACTGAATTTTTTCCTCTAGCAAACAGAAAAGGTAAGTCAAGGAGGAGAAATAGAACTCATAAAACAGTAAATACAACATAGAACAGGAAGGGCAGGAAGTCTCAGAGCAAGAGCAGTGTGTGAGGATTGGAGAGAAGACTCTTCAGGCTGCAAGGAGAGGGAGGTCTCCAGAAAGAATGACTGACAGTTGATAAAAATGTGAAGATCTGTCATGCACAGCTAGGACAGAGAAAGTTTGATGGTCCCATCTGATTTGGTTGCAGGAAAATTCTTTAGGTGGTATTCCTCTCATAAAATTGAACTAACAGAAGGAGAAATTTAATTTGAATACATTACCACAGTCTATAATAGATGCTACTTGTTGAATTAAACAACATATGTCCTTTATTGTCAATATTCAGAGTACATCACAGATTTACATTAGTAATAGTAGATAAAACCTCAGGAGTTGACAAACATGAAGATTGAAAGCACCATCAAAAAGTACTGAGAAGTAAATGAAAGGGAGCTATATGTGGCAGGGTCAGCACACAAATATGCTTATTTTAGAAAAAGAGAGGAGGAACTGCCCTTGGTTATTTGAGAGAGGTGGACTGGGGGAAGAGACGATTTTATCCAATTGTAGACTACGAAATGGAAGTCTCAGAGCTGACTTGTGGAGGAATGGTAATTTGGAGTACAGGTGTGCTGCACTCATTATAAAATGAAGTCTGTGCAATCAGTAGTCACAGGAAGAATAAGGACAGAGGGTGTAGGGTCATGAAAGTGAGATAAGTACCAGCAGCAGGCTAGCAGCCAGTGCCTAAAAGCTATAAAAGAAAAACCTATTATATAGAGATCAGGGGATATTCTTTAGAGATTTGACAGTGACCTGGAGAATAAATTAAGAACAGAAACATATGAAAGCCACGGCCTCTGAAAACAAAGGAAGAAGAGTGGGAGGAGGAGAGAACAACATTTAACTAGACACTCAATTATATTTCTAGATTTTTACCCATCTGGCTAATTTTTATGATAATACAAACGAGAGGAAGGAATTTAACAGTAGGCAAATATCTACTTTCCCCATAGTCTTTAGTTGTTTTCGCATAAGTTTTGATTGTTAAGGGATAGCTGAATCTCCAGATAGCCTATGCCCTGCAATCACAGATAGCTAACATTTTCTAGTACATAGAATTCACAGACTTCCCATGTATGCTTTTGCTGAGTAAAATGTATATATACACATATTTGGGGTATTTAAATGACAAACAGCAGTAGCAAATGGCAAGAAACATTTGATGGGACCTCTCTAATATTTTGCCTAAGGTTTTCAGATTAACCCAATTTGTATTAAAAAGAAAGCCTTTGTGCTATTCCACATGATTTCTTTGTTTAGTAATTAAAAGTGACCAGCAAAGTTATGCCAACCTGAGTTTAGAAGATAAATTATAGCTAATGGGATGAAAATGAAGCAGAAGAATCAGACAATACTGAAACATTATACAAATTAATTTAAATCTGCATCATTTGTCAATGGTAAGGCTTCTGTGCCCTGCACAACTTTAACGGGAAGGAGAAAAAAAAATCATTCTCACTTGGTTAAGTACTAGTTTTGCTACTCATGGAATAAAGACTAAAGTAGTCCTTTAATGGGAGTGTAAAGATAATCTGCATTCAAAACTGCAAACATTCTCTACACAGTGACTATCTAATGGATTTTTAAAAAATTGTACAGCTATTGCCATAGTCAGTAGAAAATGATCTCAAATAAATGTAGTTTTAATACAATTTTAGTAAACTGACAACACATTTGGTGGCTTAAAGTATTGAAGCTACATCTTCTTTGGGCCTCTGGAGCCCACAGTTCATAATGGGCTTCATGAATCAAATCAAGGTGCTCCTAGGCTGTATTACCTCTGGAACCTTGGGGTGAGCAACCCTTGCTTTTGTTTGGTTTTGTTTTGTTTTGTTTTTAGCATCCATGTACCCTGGCTAGGCAAGACTGCCAGTCCAACTTGAATTTTCTCATCACAGCTCCTGTCTACCTCTGCGCTTCTTTCTCATTATCTTTGTGATGACACTGGTCCACTGAGATATCCAGTACAATCTCCTCAGCATGGGCTCATAATTTGGTCAAATCTAAAAAAAACTTTTGTCCTATTCGGTGATGAAATTCTGGCCACTACTGTTCTTACCTCAAGATGTTATCTTATTAAAGAATTCCCAGCCTGGCAGTGGTTGTGCACACTGTTAATCCCAGCACTCAAGAGGCAGAGACAGGTGGAGCTCTGTGAGTTTGAGGTGAGCCTGGTCTACAGAGTGAGTTCCAGGACAGCCAGAGTTACAACAGAGAAACCCTGTGTTGAAAAAACAAACAAAAATTCCCATCTCTGCTATCTAGATATGAAGGTCTTCTCTCATGCTGTATGTATACAAATTGCAAAGAGTGAGAAGAAAATATGGGTACTTATTTTTTTTTTTTTTAGGAATTGACGGCATGCATTAAGTGGTCCTTCCATGTGGTAGACAACCCCCAGAGATGTATCTAAGCAATGAAGTTTGGTAGGCTTTGCTGTTTATCTTTTAATTCAGCAGCATGGTTGCCCTAGCAAAGAATCACATTGAAAGGCCTGTATGAAGGGATCACATGTAGAGGCCCCTATGATCCAAATAAAATGTGCTGAAGGCAATGGTAGTGACAGCTTTAACCTCAAACTCTGAGACTGAATCAAAGTAAAGTCTGGGATTGAGTCAGAGTGATGACACGGCCAACTCTCAGGATATAAAATGAGGCTCTCACCTCATAAGCAGTCAGATCAGAAGGAGTTCAGAAAGAGATCATGAGGACAGAAGATACAGAGCGTTGGAGAGCTAGTTCAGTCAGTTTGCTCACAGAAAGAAGGAGAAATCAAGAAGTGTAGAACTAGTCCAAAATAAGCAGAGAGAAAGCAGACAGTCAGAGGCAGACAGTTTATAGTACGGAGTTCAAAATATAGATTCAAGTGTAAAAAGGGGTAGTTCAGAAAGTAGCTAGTCAGAGTGAGCTTAATCAGTAGTAAGTCTCAGAAACTGACACATTCTAGGTTTAGGTTTGAAGATTAGATTGCAGAGGCTAAAGCCGGTCTAGGCTTAAAATTAGACTGTATGGGGCAGAAATCCTCTAGGACTGGGGACTGAGTTAACAAAGACTAAACTGTCTTCTGTCATAACCCACGAGAATAATTAATGAACCAACACATACATCTACACCTAAGTAGGCCTTAACAAAGTCACTATAAAACTAATATTTGAGATGGAAAGACATTTAAAGACTAGAGAGTTCAATGATACATCCTGGCAAATCAGTATAATGTTGGTCACATAAAAAGACAAAAGAAGAACAGTCAAGAAAAACAGACACTGAGAGAAGTTAACAGGATTCTTTCTTCAGCAGGAGTTTCTGTGATATGCAGTTAATCTTTTCTGTTTTCATTGAGAGAAAATAAAACTGAACTATGCTGCTAACCTTCTCAAAGGGAGCAATGCCCTTGTCCTCTCAACAATCCTAAGTTTTCTAGGTTAACAAGAACTTGGCAAGCATGACATTATTTACCTGTATGATAACCACTAACCATACTGCATGAAATGGTCACAAATAATATTGTATTAAGATATATTATTCACTACTGAAAAGCAGCAGAGGAGGGCTTCCTTACAAGCAGAAGTCAGGAAAATATAGATAGCATGGTGTCATGCTAACTACAACAGAATCAGAAGTGCTCACTCAATTCTCAAAACTGTTACAAGTCACATTTCTAAAATGAGAACTGATAAACATTATCTTGGGCTACATAAACTATTCAATATATAATGCCCAAGTATAATATAAAATTTGGTAAAGTCCTTCATAAGGAAGCAGAACGCCACACAATACAATAGCTCTCATTTCCCTAAAGCATCTATATTCTTCTCAGAAGCTTCCTACATAAGTGCTTATCAGGCTTAAACATTATTTGAAATATAAAGTAAAAATTCTATCTCAGAGTGGTCCTGTAGTAAACAGAGCTGATATTGGTTAATGGTAATGAAATAAAATGCAGTGGGAATTGCCTTATAGCAAGTACCACTAACAGAAAAAAAAATAGTCACTCACCACTGAATGCATTCCAGTCACCTTGATGCTTCGCAGCACTTCTAGGATATCTAGCTCTCCTAAAATTTTCTATGGCTTGTCAGTATCTTATGGGTAAGGTTGACATGCATCTGTACTTAAGAACCCAGTTAATGAAGCATCTGAAAACAAAGCAGGATGTATTCCTACTGATGAAACTATTACACAGAAGAACATTTTGAGTTCTTCAGTTCTTTTCTTTTTTTTTTTTTTTAATTTCTTTTCTTTTTGAGACAGGGATTTTCTGTGTAGTGGCTACACAGCTACTCACTATGTAGACCAAGTTGGCTTCTAACTCAGAGATCTGCTTTTACCTTTTGAATGCTGGAATTAAAGGCCTGTGCCACTATACCCAGCTACATTTTGAGTTCTTAAATAAAACAAAATCCTTACTATATCTTTGGAAGTTTACAAAGTATACACAAATGGGACACAAATACTCTCCCTTAGTACTTTTCCATTAAAGACAAAAATCTCTGAAACCTATAAGTGTTTGATTTTAAAGTTTTCTTTAGTCTAAAAGGATTAACACAGAAATCTATATTGGTCAACATCTATGGCATATGGTATTACTATTTCTATGTTTGGCTTAGTGAGTGTTACTATGTTTGATTATGGAGTGTTCCTTTAAACTCTGCAGGGAAGAGGAGTTTAGCTCATGTACCAAATATGTGTTATATTCTTTCTCAACCCCTATCCAAAAGTCTCAGTTCTGAAAACACCAATACCATACCTCAAGTGTTTTGAACCAGAATTTGAGCTTTTGTCTTATATTCAAATAGGCATCATTGAAAAGTTATGTAAAATAGGATCTGTAATGTATCTACATATAGGCACAATCATCCATTGACAGTTTTATTCAATACTTTGTACAAGCAGACAATTGAAATGTTAATTTTCACAGGCATCAAAAAGGGTCAATGAGTATAACTCAGTGGTAGAACACTTTCCCAGCATTCCTGAGGTCTAGGCTCAATTCTCAGTCAACAAGGGCAATTAAAGAATCATCAGACAGGCAGATCTACTAATAAGCAGCCTATGTGCTCACCAGTGCTTTCTCATTCTAATGTAAGAAGAAAAACTGATTCTTCTACTTTTGTAAGTCATCAAGGGTTACATCGCCTTGACCTGCTTTGTGTGTTTGTATTAAAAACTAAAAACAAAAAACCCAGAGCTTTGTGTAAAGATACTAACTAACTAAAGCCAAATGTCAAGAAATTCCTTTTATCTTTCTAAAAATTAAATTCTCTGCTTTTCAATGAAGCTTATCAACCTTCAAAGGTCTACTTACAGGAAAGAAGATTCGACTATCAAGAACCCTTTCAGATCCTGGATCAGAAACAAGGAAAAAATGTGTTCCTTTCACAGCATAAAAGAGTTCATTGTGTAGGCATTGATGTAGTCACTGATTTAGTTGTTAACTTAATTAATTACTCTCGATAATTCATGACAGAGAATAGTTTATTTTTTGCTAATTCAATGCCCAGTCCTAGAAGGTTTCAGTCTCCATACAACCTTATCCTAAGCCTAGAAGAAAAGGCTTCAGCCTCCATATAGCTGTACAATTTAATCTTTGCAATACAAGCCCTTGAAGGCTTCAGTCTCTTTACAATCTAATATGCTAACCTAAAGCTGAATGCTTCAGCCTCTGAGGCTGCTGACTGACTCACTCTGACTAACTCCTTCTGAACTCAGACCTGTACTGAACTCAACTGACTCTTCTGGTTGGTTGACACAACTCACTCACTGTTCTGCTCAAAGTTTACAAGATGAGTGGTTCAACTGACCTGAGCTGGCTGACTGTTTCTAACTGAACTCTTCTGACTCTTGCTGACTCCCACAACTTCTCTGACTGAAATGGTCTGCTGGGCTTCAAACTGATACTTGATGTTAGCTGACTCTTTCTCCCAAACTCACTCTACCTGTCTAACACTGACTCCTTCTGCTGAACAACTTATGTGTCTTATCTGACTGATTCTCTAACTGATTGTCTATGTGAGCTGAGAGCCTGCTTTTATATCATGAGAGTTGGGCATGTTCTCACTCAGACCCTGCTAACTTTTTCTCTTATTCATCACTTTGCCTGCTCTTCATTCTGATTCATCTCAGATGTCACTCTGCCAAGTCTTCATTCTGATTCACTTTCAGATTTGGGATTAAAGGTGTGTACTCACTCTGTACTTCACTCTTCCTCTGACTTTCTGCTTCTCAGTTGACTAACATGCTCTGATTCAGTCTCCTTCCATTCTCTCAATCTCTACTGCTTCTCTCTTAACTCTGAAATGACAGTGAACTCTGAACTGAGAACCATTAACTGAGACATGAACTGAGAACCATGACTTACTTCTGAACTGACTGCTTCCTTAAAAGCATGTGCCTCCACTTCCTTCTGAACTGGGTTAATTAAAGGCATGTGCTACATTCCTGCTGGATCACACAGGCCTTGAATATGATCCCTTCATACAGAACTTTGTGTGTGATCCCTTCCTAGCTATCACAGAGGTCTTTTAATGTGATCCTTGGCTACAGCAGTCATGATGCTGGAATAAAAGATTAAAAGTTTGTCTAGAGTTTGGGTTTCTAGATGGGCTCAAAGAGCTCCAACTACCAGCATGTGATCTACAGAGAACAAAAGGGAAAGGCCTCCTGAATTTACATCCTTGAAGAAAAAAAATACTACTTTGATAACACTAAGCTTCATGACCTTGAAAAGCTAAAATGAAACAGAGAAGCAAACAGGTCTTAGAATCCTGAGAGATACCAAAGCTCCAAAGGGAAAGCAATGTAAAACTCAGCCAAGATTTAGCATGTGACACAGGATGTCCTGTCCTGTCTCCTCTATGGTAGATCTTAGTCTCAGAGATTTACGTAAATACTATCAAGATCACCTAATATTTAAAAGCCGTAAATTCCCCTTTCTTATCTTTCCCTCTACTGCCTGATTAGAAAACCTGGCATTAGGTGGGTTGGGTCACTGTTAATTAGATCAGTACATTTAACTGTTTTCTGCTTTTAAAAAGTACCAAACTCACACTTGTAGGAGAAAAACAAAAACAAAACAGAAAACTTTCAGCACAGCAACAGTGCCATCTTTTGACTAAAGAAGATAAAGAAGAAAATAATTTTAGTTTTCAGCTTTCACTAATTCCTCAAGGTTAATTCCTTATTGCCAGGAGGTAAGTGACTCCTTTTTATGTCATCACTGTAGTGTAATGTATTTTAAGAGATCCTGCCTCATCTCCAATTTCTGATGCAGAAGTAAAAGAATCATAGATGACTCAACTCTTGAAAATACAGATGATTGAAAAATACTGTAACTAATATGTTTATTTCTCATCTTTATTCTTATCTTTTTATTGTCACTGTAGAATTAAGTAACTAGGTCATATCATTGGATATAAATACAAGCAAAAGAAACAATAAAATGAGACTCACATACTCCTTTAAGTGGACAGAACACAATCTTAGCAAGCTTATCTACCTTAGAGACTTTAGCATTACACTAAAAACAAAACAAGAAAACAACTAAGAGAACTCTGGTTAAAAACACTTGCTGCTTCCCTATGACCCAAGTTTGGTTCCAAGTACTCAGATTGGGCAACTCCTAACCATCTACAACTTCAGCTTGAGGGTACCCCATGCCTTCCTTGCCCTCTATAGGCACCATGACATATGTGGCATATAGATATAAACACTCAGAAATAAAAATAAATCCTTTTTAAAAATCAAGTAAAAGTATAGTAATTTTAACATTTAAAGTAAACATAAGTTCCAATCTGTAACTGGTTATTTTAACCATTTATACTCAAACAATATTTGAGATATTGTGGATCATGGTACTTTTTAAGGCACTTGCAACTTGTGCAGAAATGAAAATGGCTCAGAATAACATGAAAACTGGAAGTCCCTAATCCCATTGCTCAAATGATAGTTAAACTGTAAAGATAAATACTTTCTCCTAGAAGGCATTACACACTAGGCATATATCATCCCATGAAGACAATTTCACTCTTTGCTTGCAAAAAAATACAATGTTCCTGAATGAAAAGGAATGTAGATTTGGCTCTAATTAACTTGGAGCAGGCAGCAAAAGTCTCCTATTCTTGAACCCATATATGGAAGCCCTACATAATAATTAGGACTTTGGAATATCTTCATGCAAGTGGCCCTCTGCTGTCTTACAGCAAATATGACCTATGCTATTTCTGAATAAAGTATTTTTGCTATTCTGTAGTCTGTATGCACTTTTATTTCATTCTTAAGATGCCAAGAACTTGGAAACATACAGCCTAAACACCAACTGCAAACTACCTGTAACAAACTGTGTGAAGGACATGTGATCTGTCTATTATGTATTAACACCATATTTATTTGATGCATAAGGAGTACTTCTCATGTAGTCTTAATGAGACCTTACAAAGTGTACAGGTAAATAGTAAGTAAAAAGTAAACAGGTAAATAGTCCGACTTCATTTATCAAACCAACGGTCAAAAACTCTGACTAGTGGGAAGTTACACTGTTAATTAAGCAAGTGCAGACTGACAACCTAAGCAAATACCAGAAAGGGGCTATAAACTTTACCTCTACTTCCTCCTGAAGCAAACATTACAACTGCCAAAATAAGTATGGAATCTGGGGCAACAAGACTTAGGATGCCTCATGCATTCATTTTACCATCCCAACTGTACCAAACTCTCATTGAAGGACAGGAAAAATGACATGCCTCAGGCACTTTAACATAAAGAAACCAGGAGCTGGCAGGTCTGAGGCAATGACCTGAGAACCTGAGTGTACATTATGTTAGTTGTGTTTGTTTATTTCTTCCTACAAGTTGAATTAGAATTAAATAGGAAGAACTGGAATGGGGTCCCTGGTGGGCTCAGGCCCTGATGTGAAACCTGGCTGTCTAACTGATGGCCAGTACAACCTCAGGAAACCTACCTTTGTTATTATTTATTTATATAATTATTTATATAGAGTATCTTTCTGTTATATCAAGAAGAAGAATATCTTCACTAATCCTGAGTTTGGTTCTACGCTGGAGTTGCTATAGCAGAATCTAAATTGTAATAATGGTATAATAAGCAGATCACAGGGAGCAAGGCTACAAGACTACAAGTTACAATACTAGGATGATAACTGGTGACTTCTTTAACTTTGTTTAACACTGTGCTCATATATTTGGTTATATATTACTATGAGTGATCTGTGAGGGTGCAGAGGTTTTAAATAAAATTATCCTTTGAATTGAGAGCCAAATAAAGCAGGCTGCACTTCAGAATATGGGTGGGATTGAACCATTTGTTGAGAGATCAAATTGAATAAAACAGTGATCCCACTTAAAAAAGAAACTGTAGTATTTCTCAAAAATGCAATATGGGCTCTTCCCTAGGTCTTTAGCCTTCTGGTCTACTCTGTCAGTTATGGGCTTATTCACCTCCCTATTATAGAGTTTCCTTGGAGACCTCTACCTAATATGGCCAAAGACTTTTACTATACCATCATATACACACACACACACACACATATATATATATACACACACACACACACACACACACACACATATATAAATAATCACATGCTCTATCTCTTTATAGAATTGTCTAATTGGTATGACACCTTAAAATGCACATACAACTAGCTCAACCTGTATATAGAAGATAGCAGCAGTGCATGCTTCCATTTGGAGTCACAGTGTATCATTCATCTTCTAATTCTGGACCATTTAGCGTATGGAGGAGGAGTCCAATAGCTCCTCTACAGATCTCTAATATCATTAATAGTTAGAAGCTTAAGAGCAGCAAGAGATCTACATATAGACTTTGGAAACACGAAGATGAATTTATTCTTCATGCTCATGGGTTCTCCCCAACGCATATGCTGTCGTAACTGAAACATAATTAAAAACCTTTCCTAACAATTTATAAAAAATAAAAAGGTTTTTCTTCATGGCAACATAGGTTTCAGATAAGCCATATATTAAGTAAAACAGTTAGTGAAGTGACGCCTCACTTCTGGTAAAGTGGTATTGCTGCTATTTTTAAAGTTTATTTTTAATCATGTTTCAGTGAGTGTCTGTGTTGGGGTTGTACACATAAGTGCAGCAAGCACCTTTGGAAGCCAGGGCAGGGTGTTGGATCCTAAAATTGGGGCTATTGGGAACACCCTCAGGGTGCTAGGAACCAAACTCCAGTACCCTGAAAGACCTATATTCATTTGGAACCACTGAGCTATCTATCCTATACGAAACTTTTAGTAAGTAATAAAAAACATCATTATTCCTTTAAAACTTGAAATATTTGGTACCAAAAATACCATTAAGTCATTTTAAATACAAATTATCTCAGAACCTATCTTTTAGTAAGAAAAGGGAAACCCAATAGAAGATATTAAAAATGTGAGGAGGGCAATTTGACTTAAAAAGAAGAAACATTTTTTTTGTTTGCTTATTTTGTTTCAAGACAGGGTTTCTCTGTTGTAACTCTGGCTGTCCTGGAAATCACTCTGTAGATCAGGCTGGCCTCAAACTCTCAGAGATCCATCTGCCTCTGCCTCCCGAGTGCTGGGATTAAAGGCATGTGCCACCACTGCCCAGCTATAAAATTATTTTTAAAAGAAAATATTAGCCTAATTTGATAGAACAACAGAAACAATTGAATCACTATTCTATAGTGTGACAACTGTAAAAGCATCCCTGAACTGACTCTCAAGAGTCCTTTCAATATCTGGTTTGTTCTTCCTCCAGCCCCAATTTCTAATTCGTCTGCATCTGTCCTTTGTCTTACCCTGGGACTGCGAAAGGAATTCTTTCATCCTGGGTCTGTCCCTTTTTTATATTTCACCTCAGCATCTAGTATGCCTTTCCAATGTACCTACTTTTGTTCCTTTTCGGTGGCTCTCATTTCCTTCCATCCCTACTGCCTGTTTCTCATCATTCCCCTGCCTAACAGTTTACTGCTGCTGCTGGAAAACAGCAATCTAGGCAAGAAAGCAAATCAAATATCCCTGTGTGATGATGCACTACGACCACAAAAACATTAAGGTGAGAAGTTGGAGTTCATGTGCAATCTTTCAAATAAATGCAGATTTGAAATTAAGTTTCAGGTACTATAAACATCAAAACACAGATATTTCTAGCTTGATGGCTATCCAGTGCTATCATCAGTTTTAAAAGTATTATTTTACAAGCCTTGAGGGTACCCTTCACTGTGCTCACAGTAAGTAATCAAACTTCTAGATAGCAGACTGTTTATTATCAAAGAATTTCTGTAAATTCAAGATAAAGAAACATGACCAAGCTTGCTGCTTTCAGAGGCACTGTGCCCAGTGGCCAGACTTTGTCAGTATAAAAAATGAAACCACACTGATAATTATCATCTCTCTTCTGGCAAGTTTTTACCTTGAAGAAGAAATTTCTTACATAGTACTAGTAGAAGAGAAATGGCATCAGATTCTTCTAAAACAGATTATAAAGGACAAGCTTTAACACATTACCAATTTTCACTGGATGAGCTCAAGTTTTGTATATCTTTTGCAAAGTTAATTATACATTAGTATGGGTATGAAGAGGATAAGTGTTAAAAGTTCTCTGCTTAAGACTGAACATAATAAATTTAAGATTGTGCTGCCTAAATTAGCAGAGTGTGGCAGCACACCATTAAGTCTGCCTAACTTCGAGATAGGATCTTTGAACTACCAAACGAAATCTCACACAAAGAAAAGAAATTTTCGTAAGTTTTAAGCAAATCTCAAAAACTGGTATCTATGTGTTGCGGGGCAGGGGGGGGGGTGTCTGGGAAGAGTTGGGGAAGAGTTGGGAAAGAATGGACTAAGGGTGGGTTTGATCAAAGCCATCTTAAACATGCATAAAATTATAAAAATAAGATAAAATAAAACCATCAAAACTGACATAATTTGGGCTCATGGCCAACATGTCTGTCAACAGAGAACTGTTGAACAATGATTTTGAAGTTTTTTTTTTTTTTCAGTTTTTGTATAAGAAATGGACTTTAAATGAAATTCTATGCTTTTACCCAGATAAAGGTATCACATTTGGCTATATTTTGGGCCCAGATTTAGGGCTCTTGAGATCATCCTTATGTACTTCCTGAAGCTACTCCCTGAATCAGTGCTATAGAACTATGTCTTTATAGACATTCCCTGAATCAATGCCGTAGAATCCCTACGTCTGTACAGAGCAGAGTCACATTGACCTGAATTATTCTTTAGAGAAAACAATAATTTCCTCTTAAAGAAAGAAGTCATTTGACTCCTGCAGCGGCCAGATTATAAGATAATTAAAAGCCCGTAAGGTTTAGTGATGGCACTTTCATGAATCCATTTAGGTCAGCAGCATGGTAAACTCACATACCTGTGGTGAATGGTAGAATGGGGTCAAGTGCCATGGCATAATTCTGATAGAGCTGTGATTAACAGTAATCAAGCTGAATACATCAGGTGAAGGAATTGTTCCCAACAGAGAGGAGTTTCCAGAAAAAATACAGGGCACCGAGTAGCAATGGAGAAGGCTTAAAGCCTGGTGCAGAGGAGCACACTCATGCCAACTCTTGAGAGGCACAAGCAGAACGGCCACTTAAGTTCGGAAGGCTAGCCTAGTAATTCATAAGGACATGCTGATTTTCACAGTAACTGTACTAACTTGTATTAATCCCATCAAAAGTAAATGAGGGTTCCCCATTTGCCACATCCTTGCCAGCATTTGCTTGCTAAATGAAAGAAGTATCAAGTTGGTTTCTAAATTCCCTCTTCTATATTCATGTATTAGTATAGCTCTCAGACATCATCAGACAAGTTTTTTTTGTCCAATGGTCAGTGGTTAATGGAGAAACTCAATAGTCAAAGAACAGAGAATCAGCGACTGTAGAGTGCTCAGTCACAAATATATTACACTCTCTCGCCAAGAGTCAGAGATTATCATGAAAGAAGGGATGCAAAAATTGTAAGAGCTAGAAGTCCAAGAGGACCAGAGCAAAACAATATCTCTTGGACTTGATATGATCACTACTCTCATTTTTAACTCACAGCAAGAAACTGTGGTTGTTGCTGGGTGCTTCAAAGAATTAACAAAGATACTTTTGGAAAATGAAATCATATCACTGAATAATATTACTTCAGTAGTTTGCTAATAATGAGTTATTTTCAGTTACATTCAGTTATACTAAACTTTTAAATGAAATATTAGTCAAAGGTACATTTAAACTTCTAAGGAGAGAACTGAGGGTAAGGGCTAGTGGTAGAACATTTGCCACATGGGCAAGGTCCTGAATTTGATCCTTAGCAATGAAAAAAAACATATGTTGTATACAATCTGGCTCAGGAACAAGTAGTCTGAGGAAAGAATAAGCCAAGCGTTAGGTCAGTAAGATGGCTCTCTGGGTAAAAGTACTTGCCACCAAACCTGGGAACCTCAGTCAATCCTAAAACCCAGGTTTGCCTACTGGCCTCAACACATGCGGCTCAAAATAAGCAGAGGAGAAATGAATAAATTAATAGTAAACACTGATAATACAGGCCTGTTTTCCTTTTAAAAATTATACTTATTTATTGTGTGTTTGTGTGTGTGTTAGTACTACTTTTCTTGCCTTACCTGCCCTCTAGCTATTTCCTCTAGTACAATCTTTATTACATTATACGTTTTCCTGAGGATGTTAAAACTACATATTTACTTACAGCACTTGGCAAAATACCATACAAAGTAGATATTCAACAAATGTTTGATGAATTAATAAATGCTGATAAATTCTTATACTAAGATTTATATTTCATATTAGTAGAACACTTCTACTGACAAAAACCATAGTGAGTTTTCATTTATGGAGTGGAAACATAATAGATACAAACTATAGGGTTTGATTTCTCCTGAACTTTCTATAATTTCCTTTAGTGTAGAAAATTTGAAAAGTATCATTTACAAAGGCAAAAGTAAGGGCTGGGTGAATGGACCTGGGAGGCATAAGTCCCTGAGCTGATCCTCTACACCAAACAAACAAACAAGTTCACTTTACCAAATTATAGACAATTAACCTCAGAACCTCTGGTTTCTAACCATAACTTTAGAAAATGAAAAGAGAAGGAGGAGGAAAAAAGAGGAGGTGGGAGAGACTCAGTGTTATTATAATTGGCACGAATGATTTGCTTTTGTTTTCTGGATTCCAAACATGTATGACTAAGCATGTGATGACAACATGCAAAGCTTACTGGTAGGAACTCTGAGAGGAAATCATATCTCAGAGCAGAAACAGTGAAAGAAACCTCCCATACTGATGTAACTACACAGCCTATGATTATTCTTCCGATATCCGAGCTGACTTAAAGGCCCATACTCCAAGTCACTAGGAGTCCCTCAGCTCAGCTCAATAGCATCATAGAATAAATGTTAGTGATTTTTTTATTGCTTCTTTTAAAACACAATTCTTGCTGTCAGTGTGCTGTTTTTGAAGACTTGTTATCTGGATGATTTATACAAATTTTTAAAACATTACCCAATAATCTAAGCTTCCTCTTTCAATGAGTTCTCAAATTCAATTTTACTTGTCAAGTAGTGAGAGGAAAAAAAACAGAATGGGTCAGTATTTTACGTGTGATTGATTTTCTTCTAGGAAATGGATGACATGATACATTACTGCAATAAGATACCTATATTTTTGTGATAAATCATACTCTTCAGTTAGCACTTTCCCAACCCTGAATCATGTAAACTTCTACTGCACAAATATCAAAACCACGTTCTAAAACGATACCATGTTTATGACTTTCAGCATATTTCTCCACTCTATTTTTTCTGGATTTATTGAGATGTAAATGGAGTGACAATTCTAATGCATAGATGTATATACACACCATACACACTGGCAATGACTAGCTCAGAAATTACTTTGAGAAGCAACAATACAAACATACTTTAAAGAGCATTCTATGCATGAGATTGGGTTATGTTCAACTATTCCTTTAATCCTTGCTCTTCATTCATATTCTAAGAATAGCTTAAGGGATATTTGTGATAGAACTTCACATAATTTGCATGTTCATGCTTGAAAAATTCAACAGAGATTTTCACATAAACCACATAACCCCTACTAAGTTGGTAAAGAACTCATATGCCTTGGGAATCTGTCTTCTGTTGTCACTGTACTTTTCATGTTTTTAGCTACCAATACTACTAAAAACAGGTTAAATTACTATTGTTATGATTACGCTAATCCTGTACATAGATTTGCTTTTAAGAGAGTTTGTAAGAGAATATTAGAGCTGAACTCAGTTCAGCTGTAGAGTGTTTGACTAGCATGTGCAAAGCTCTGGGGTTTGATCTTCTTAACCATAAAGCACCTCCGCCACCAACAACAACCAAAATGAAACTTGCACATCTACTAACAGTTCTTTTCAAAAATTAACATAAAAACCTGCAACTAAGTAAAAGACCACTTTTCAATTATGCATCACACAAAGCATGTGCAGTGTTTATATATGATGGTTGACCATCAGCTTTCAAAAGCTAAAATCCTAAACTATTAAGATTACCTACCTAAGAAATAATAAAAAAAAAAATCTGGAAGATCCACGGATGGCCTGAACTAGAGATCCTCCTGCTTCAGCCCTGATACCTTTTGGGTTTACAGCCTGAGGCACACGTCTAGCTCATTACCTGGATCCACTGCTCCTCTCCATTTTGAGTACCATTCTTTATCCACAGTATCAGGCTGGGCGCCATCTTGGTTTCTTTCTTGTTGCTCTTTGCAAAATGAAAGCAAGGATCTACCAATTCTTAACAGTGTGGCTAAAGCTCATACGTATCAACCTACTCTCTTGTATAATTACATTGAAATCCATGTATCTCTTATTACAGAATAAAATGATTATACCTTTTCTTGAAAAAATAAGTATGCAAGGAAAATTGAAAATACAAGCCAAAGAAACTTTTTTTTAAATGATAGTGGTATCTCTGATTTTAAAAATTACCATAATCTTTTTCCTTTCTGAAGTGGAGAATGGGAGATAAGGAAAGATTGTTTGGTGTTATCATCTTTTTGCTTTATCTTTTAACCCCAAGACTTGTCTTTATCAGGAAATCAGACTATTTTTTAATGTGTCTATAGCTTATATATTTGACTCTCTGTCCTTTTCATCATTATCACTTAGCAGTTTCAACTGCTTCTAGTCACTCTACCTCCAATACAGTGAGAAATCGAGGTCAGGCAGGCAAACCTGCAAGCCACTGCTCATAGGAAAGGGTGGATGACAACTGCAGTGATGGCCTTTCCCAGTTACAAATGATGACATGGAAACTGACATCGATTGTGACAGTCAGTTTTGTGTTCTGTCAATCTACTTTAATGTAAGCTATCTCTTGGGGAGAGATTAGAAGATAGAAGAATGGAGTGCCTACTAAGGAACAGTTTCAGCTCATAGATCATAAGAGGTGGAAATATGTAATGATCTTCATGACTGAAATGCTATATCATCTTAAAGAAAATGTATTATATGGAAAAAGCATAAAGTCACACCAAAAGCATGCTTTGCCTATGTAAAAGCTATACTAATTAAAATATATTATGTAAATTGCCTTACATTTATGCCTAATTACTCTGCGGCACAATAAATGATTACAAGATTATTCTGATCAGATTAACTTTGGCCAGAGTAATTATAGCTATGTATTCCAAGTATTCAGGCTTTGGAATTTACTGTTTTTAAATAATTATTTACTGAGATCTTTTATATGTTGGTCACGACATGGAGAATAAGAACTCTATACTCCAAGATGCTTACAATATTGTTGAAAAATAAAAGAGATAAGCGCAGGCAGATGTCTAGTGGAGTGACTACACACACACACACACACACACACACACCTTATTTTATCAAATGTATTTATTATGTGAATTGGGTTTTTCATGCATGTTATATCTGTGTGAGGGTGTCAGATTCCCTGGAACTGGAGTTACAGTGAGTTGTAAGCTGCCATTGGGCATTGAACCCGGATCCTCTAGAAGAGAAGCCAGTGCTCTTAACTGCTGAGCCATCTCTCCAGTCCAACACATTCACACCATTTTTAATAAAGGTAAAGATGTCAAGAATATCAGTTGTAGTCCTAGTGAGTTGATTAAGGCTTCAACAAAGAGATAGAGTAAAGCTGATTTCTGAAGAACCAATAGTTCAGAAGGAAAAGTTAGAATGAATTGGACCTCTACAGCAAAATAAAGTGGCCATGCACTGGACTCAGACCTGAAAACTGCAGGAACTATGTGAGGTGCCACTGCACTGAAACACAGTGCATGGAGAGTCTTAAGACAGTGAAGGTTAATGAAGTAAGAGCAAGTCAGGTTGAAAAGCAGCCTTTACTATTAGGTTAAATAGCTGGGAATCCTGCTGCTAAGGAGGAACCACTACAAGACTGCCAGGAGAGTGAGGGTTCAGATTTACATTTCAGATGTATCACTTTGGCTTCACTGTGCAGAATGAAGTGGTAGAGCTCACACTGGAGACCTGTCAGGAGCCAGCTGAAATCATTTCAGTGATAGATACTGGTAGCACCTAGGTTAGGCTGTGAAGGATTGAGAAAACTGGATGGAGTTGACAGATATGTAACAGTTATAACTGCAATGTCTTAATGATTGATTTAGAGAAAGTGGGGAGTTGAGGATGGCTTTCTGACATAGGCAAAGACATAGGAGCATGGATGACATTTACTAAGAGAACAGGCAGAATGATAAGGTTTTTGTTTTTATTTTGTTATTTTGGCAGTGGGACTAACAAAGCATTACAAAATTATGAGTTTTAACTTGAGACTTATGTGTCTAGAGATCTCTCTGGCAGGTTACTGGATGCATAAGTCCAAGACTAGGGAGAAATCTCAATTTAGATATATACTTGAAATAGAGCACTTTATATTAGTTGAACCCAACTGACAGTAAAATGATCAATATTAGCAGCTTACAAAACACAAAAGTTTTATGAGATGAGCTAAGTAAAAATTTAGAAAAATATAGAGAAAACTGCAAATAAGGAGAAAATCAAGAACACATATGATCACAAATGTCAAGAGAATACTTTAAGAGGGAGCAAACAGTCAACAAACTAAACCGTAACTAAGACTACGGGCTGACATCATATATTTTGGAAGGCAAACAAATGTAATCAAGAAAAAAATGCTACTATGCCTGTCCACTGAGACAAGGGATAGCATGCAAAAATGTTTCTGAAAGAGAAAGAAAATAGAACACAATATTGTTCCTCTTAAATAGTTCACAGAAGTTGAGAACAAAGTGGATGTATATCGACTCTAAAATATTACAAATTAAAAAGAACAAATTACAGAACATATACACATAACACCTGCTCTTTTAAACGTAGTTTTTATGCATAGTTACTTACATACACAGAGGTTGATGCTGAAAGTTCACAGGCATAAAAAACAAATTTAAGTCCAATGGTTAGCTTTGTAAAGAAAGCTGGTACATGGCAGAGTATGTGGCCAAGAGGTTTTGTATCATTTAATAGTTTTTAAAGTATCAGTATTTTCAGATAAGTATACTTAAAAATACATGTTATCTGGACATGGTGACTCATGAGTGTAATCTAAACACTTGGAAGGATGAGACATGTGGATTGAAAAATATTGGATGTCAGGCTGGGTTACATAGAAGACATTGTGACCAAAACAAAACAAAATGGAGTTGAGAAAGAAAAGAAAGAAGGAAGAAACAAAGGAAGGAATGTTAAAATCCTATCCAATCTGGGTGGGTCGGGTGTCTGATTAAGAAAAAGCATTTGCTATGCAAACCTGATGACTTGTGTTCAATACCGGCTATCTACGGTGGAAAGAGAACTGACTTCTAAAAGTTCTTCTGTGACCTCTATACATGCATCACGATGTGCATGCCTGCATTCATACAGACAGACAGACACATATATATACTGATTAATAATAATAATAATAATAATAATAATAAGAAGAAGAAGAAGAAGAAGAAGAAGAAGAAAAAGAAGAAGAAGAAGAGGAAGAAGAAATAAAAATTTTAAGAAGAAGAAGAAGAAGAAAAAGAAGAAGAAGAAGAGGAAGAAGAAATAAAAATTTTAAATCCTGACAAATTTATTTTAAAAGTAGACTGAGTAAAATAGTCACTTAATAATAAGTATATATTTAAGAGTTTTAATTAGAATAGGTTTGGAAAAATGAAGGAAGCAGAAAACATAATTGAGACAAATAGGAAGAAAAGCAATAAATAAAATAGAAAATGCTGAGATTGGGAATAGCAGAAATTCGAAACAGGGAAGGATATTTCATGAGAGATGAAAAAGAATATTCCCAGAAGCCTCACTGCTTACCCCCAGCTCAGAAAAAATAAAGAAAAAAAATTACAGAACACAAATGTGAACAACTAGTCACATCTTTCTAGCAAGTTCACTTGTGCAGAAAATTACCAAAATATGCATCTGGCCCAAAACTACTTCCACAGGAAGACTGCTCCAATTCTGGTTAAATAACACGATAAGCTGCTGGCTGGGACTGACCAAGTCAGAAAACAACTTTGAATCACAGCAAAATCCTTGATGCCCTTTAAAAACACATTGAGGGGAGGAGGCAGGACAGCGTGAAAGCTTAAAAAGGTGACCTGGAATTTTTTGCTTGCAATCTTTGGAGGAATTAATCAGAATACCTACAAGAAAGCGTTCTATTTGCCTGTCTGACATGCTTGGCTGCAGCTATTTAAATTATATCAGGAACCCAAATAAGCTTTTGAATAAACAGCCCTCACCTTAAGAGTTCTACCTGTAGGACAGGCAAATTGTTCCTTTGATGGATCCTCCAGACAGCCTTCTGAGAGTCGGATGAAAATAGCCAGCTTCGATCATTTGAACATGGAGCATCAACTAACACCTGGAGAAAATAAGGACAAACGATACAAACATGATTAGGATGAGGCATATGGACCAGCTACACTACAAAGGACACGTAAATAAAACCACTGCCTTAGGGCCCCAAGACATGACACGCAAAGTCCTTTTATATACTTGTCTCCTTTGTCTCTGATAGTTTTCAGGAAATTTTCCTATGCAGCATCACTGTTTGGGTTGTATTTGTTTGTTTCAGTGGATAGAGGGGCCATGACTGGACTCAGTGCCACCTATTAAATGAGTTTAATATTTTTGTTTTGTTTTGTTTTTTTTCAAGATAGAGTTTCTCTAAGTATCCCTAGCTGTCCTGGAACTTGATCTGGAGACCAGGCTGGCTTTGAACTCAGAGATCTGCCTGCCTCTATCTTCCATGTGCTGTGATTAAAGGCATGTGCTTTATGATCCAACTAACACAAAAATTACTTATCTCCAGCAAACATAACTGTATTTCTGAACTCTCAGGTTTTTTTTTTTTTTTTTTTTTTTTTTTTTTTTTTTTTTTGTCTTTTGCCTTAGTAAAATTTTATATTGCTGGAGGCTGAATCCAGGGTCAGTGTTTCTTCTTAAGAATTAAAAATTCAATTTTAATTTACTGAAATGGCTTTTCTTCATCTATCATACTCTGATATGAAATGTTACTGAATTAAAATAAAATGTTCAAATATGTATTTCTTTTCCTGGCTTCAATGATTACTGCCCATTTCCAGAGTAACTTTGAGGTACCAGAAAATAGAAAAACATTCTATAATCCCCAAATCCAATGTCACTGTTTCCATTGAACCATGCTGACCATCAAATGAAAAATGCCTCCACAATCATTTTTATCAACATCTCCCAGAGCACTGAGAAAGTGTACCATCTGGAAGCAGAAGGAAAAGAACAACAGAGCAACACAATACCGTATCGCTGGGAGTCTTGTCAGTTTTTCACAATACAATAAAAGTACCTTGTCAAATGTTTCAGGCTGGGCATCTCCCATTTCTCTGCCATCCAATTCAGACACTTTAATTACATTTATCAAAGGCTGTGGGATGAAAGATTCCAACGTGTGTCTCAGCCATCTCACTCGCAGACTGTCATATTCGTTACAAAGAAGATAACCTAAATATAAAGGATTAACAAGTTCCAAAGGCAATGAAATTGGTAAATCTCTACTTTCCAGCAATAAACTTCAGAAGAGTTATGTAGAGATAGGGCTCAGGGGTAACCATTATGATAACTTTAAAGAAAAATACATTCATACTTTATAAAATATTTACAATGTTATACATCCCTCCCCCCAAGCTTTTACATTTGTTCAAACAAGTTTGAGAGGTGAAAATTTACAGATTCTTAGAGCTGCTGTACAACCAATACTTCATATACAGTTTTCACCCTAAAGTACCAGCTGATGAGAGTAAGCAACATATTCTGATAGGTATATAAAGTTCCTTGCTGGTACGACACATTCATTTCTAGATGAAGGAAGGTAATTCAGTGTAAAATAAAATAAGCAAGGATATGAGCTCCCAGCAAGAGAAACATGGGTTCAAGCTGTGAGCTGAGAGCCAAGGAAAGCTACGTATTTCATGACAGCATTGGTTTCCTTGTGGGATTGGGAAAAGGAGGATCATATCTGCATAGGGGTTGTTATGATTAAATGTGATAAAAACTGAGAACAAGACGGTGGCAGACGAAGGTCCTTCAAAAGTGGTTTGAAGGAACTGATTTGAATGGCTTGGGCAGCCAGGTGAGAAACAGTGTCTAGTTTTAGCATAGAATAAGAAGGGATGCACTGAAGAAAGCAGAAAAGATAGGGGTGCTCTTGTCAACATCCCTCCAATTCAAGGCAGTGCAATGAGTGGTTCCTCCTACTTGAGGAAGGGAAAAGGGATGAAGTCCAGGCTTTGACTTGAAACCTAAAAGTGTAACCTACCACAATGAAACTCTGTGCCAGATAGTCTTAATCTGCAAGCTGGTACTTAATCTGCAAGCTAATACACTCTCTTTAGCTAGGTAGCCAAATGTTGCCACCACTCCTCCACCAACCTTGGTAAGCAGAGTGAGAAGTGAGGCTCTGAGCATGGCAGTCAAGCAGAAAATTGAATATAGGACTTAGCCTTGGAGCACAGTGTTGAGACCTCCACAGTAGATCCAGATCCCCTAGCCTCAGGCCAGAGCTTAGACATGGAGTCCTGGGACCTGCTTGGTATCAGGTGAAAACGTTTTCTTCTGTGAGACAGACTTGTGTGTATATCACCACCAAGTAAACTCTTGAGACTGTTCAGTTACCTATTGCTATGAAATTCAGATGTAACCTAGCTGAACATCAAGCCTGTGAGTCCAGGGAATAGTCTATCCCTCCTTCCACAGCCTTGGAGGACACAGAAAAAAACAGGACTCATCCTACTGGCAAGTAAGACACAGAAGTAAGCACGGACTTTCCTTTAGAACTTGTGGTGAAATAACATTAAGAAAATATGTCTTACACTGAAGGAGACTGTAACTTTTGCTGACCCTCACAGGCAGAGCTGATAATACACTAAGATTATTTAAGACTGCTACACTACTGTGTAATCAGCCTGAGTGTTTAACTTGCCTTTCAGACAAAAATGTAACAACCAGCCTTAATTGTCTGTGGACTTCCCATGTGATCAATTTTTAGAATCTAAGCAAACACATAGCTTTAATCTTAAATTATCTATAATTCCATGCTGCTGGCCTTCAAGTAATGCATGTGTGTATTTATGTTATGGTAACAAATGCTTGAAAACAGCCAATGGGCTGAAAGGATGCTTATAAAACAAATATTCACAATAAATGTTGGAAGTGTCATGGATATAGATTGATAGGTCTGTTTGCAATGATGTTTGCAGCACTGTTTGTTATCTGGGTCAGTTGGGGTCATTAGAAATCAGTAAAGTTTCATCCCTGGTAAAACCCTGTTAAAGAATTCTGTAACCCTCATTCTGTTCCATGTGACAGTTCCTGTGCTGTTCAAATAAATGCAGAGCAAAGCTCCTTGTTTGGAACACAGACATGGACATGGACAGACACAAGGACAGACAGGACAGCAGTCAGACACGCACAAACTCAGATTCATATACCAGACAGATTACAGACAGGAGAGATGATGGAAGGCACAGGGAGAGTAAGTAGAGAATTCAGATCTAGGCTCACTCTTGGTAAAACTACTTCAAGGAAGTGTATTGATTTCTTTCCCTTAATGCACCACAAATGTATTTTGGCACTGTGGAGGTTGTAACTAATGTGTTAAACTGATGTAAGAACTCAGTGCCAGGCTGGTAAAACTAATACTGGGCAATCCCACAGGCCAGTGCCTATGGACAGAGCTCCTAAACCTGCCCTAATGACACCATAAACTAAACTTCTAACCTATCCAGCACCACTTGTGACTAGTTATAGACATTCTGGACCATGAGTGGACCATAAGTCCACCTAAGAAACAGACAGTATACAGCAATGTAGGCCTCGGTGTCCCTGTGCTATGCTGGTTTTGGAAAGCTGTGGGTTTTGAGTATAATCCAGGTTTACAGTGTTTTTAAACAAAGAACTACCAACTGCATTTTTGCCCTGACTCCAGATATCTCAGAGGGAACAGCTACCTACTTGAGAAAAGTAAAGGGAAGTACTGGGCTGGTGAGATGGTCAGTGAGTAAAGGGATCTGCCATTGAGCCTGACATGCAGAGTCTAAGCCACCCAGGCATAGAGGAAAGAGACAACTAACTCCCAAAAGTTAATCCCCAAAATGCACATGTCAGAAGGAGACAACTGATTACCACCGGTCATGCTTTGATTTGTACACGTGTGCCCTGGCAAGTGTGCATGCACACCAACATACACATATATACACAAATCAATGAAAGTGTGAGTGGGGCTATGTGTTTAGAGCCTGGCTCAGTCCTTTCTGTGTGCCACAGAACCAGATATAGCTCTAGTGTGGGACCAGAGGCCAGTGACTGTGACTGAAGCATGTGGACCTAACCCAGTCTTGCAGTAAGGTTTACAGGACAAACTACATTTAGGCATTCCTCTAGTTCACTCTGAACTACATACCTACTAAAGGCATGTGACAAAATGGGGATTGGGGCATCAGAGAGCTGAACCAGCAGCAGCAACAACAGCAAAAACCTTAGTAGTAGAACTACGAAAAGCCCAGTCTCATGGCACCATCTAGTGCTGATGTACCAGAAAGGTCCACAGATTCACTCAGACCACTTAGAATTTCTTAAAGAGTAGGCACAAACACAGCCAGTACATGGATACTGGGAGAAATATATAACATTTATGCACAGACTATGTCAGGTGTCAATTATCAGAGAACCATGACCACACTTAATGGGTAAAATAAGACAAGAAAATGACCATAAAACAAGAATCCCCTGCATAATGGAAAGAGCTAAAAGTAACACTTTTGGGAAACTTGGTAAGCTTCAAGAAAACACTTTAAGAGAAACAATTTAATACCTAAACAGAGAAATGACAGGTTGAAGTCACTCTTATAAACATCAAACAATCTGGGTGGTGGTAAAGCATGCCATTGATAGCAGCACTCGGGAGGCAGAGGCAGGTGGATCTCTGTGAGTTGGAGGCCAGTCTGGTCTACGGAGTGAGTTCCGGGACAGCCAGAGCAACAATAAAATGCCTGTTAGCTTGAAAACAGGTTGTTTGAAAATATACTGCTGAAGGAAAAAGAAGTAAATAAAAAGGAAGCAGTGAAGAAAGCCTGTGAGAATTTGGGGTTGTCATCAAAAGAGCAAATATATGAGTTACAGGTGTCCATGAAGGAAGTGAGAATGCCTGTGAGTAGAACAGTAGAAACCACCCCAAATCTAGAGAAAAATACGAGAATCCAGATAGGGATTTCAATGGTACATCAGATCCAACACAAACAAATTCACTTTGAGGTAGGTATATTATGGCTGAGCCCTAGAAGGTCAAATAAAGACACAATACTAAAATTGACAGAGATGTGAAAGTATACCTACAGATATGAAGATGTCGCTAAAAGGGCTCATTCTAATTCTTCCTTCTTCCAAAGGTTAACCAGATGTCTAAACCTTCCAACTGACAGCAAAGAAAGAAGGGCTACAGCCATCATAGAAAAGCTTGACCATGCCACTCCATTAAGCTACATCATACCTGGTTCCCTGGTTAATAGTTCATGCTTTACTATTTAGGATCATAACTATTTGCTCCTTTTTTATTTTTCACAGCAACTGCAAAAGCTGTGTTAATTAAAAACAACAACAAGAAAAACAATCCATCATTGTGGTACAGGTGAAAGCAGCTGGATCAACAGAAAAGTAGACTAATTCTTTAATCACCTTAAACCCTTTCATTATCTAAAGCCATGAGCATCATTGCCTAGAATAATGTCCAGTATGGATGTAAAGAAATTCGATGTATAATCTGCACAATTAGTATGGTCATTAGTTTATATTTTGCTTATAGAAGCACTGACTAGTGTTGCTTCTGCATTCCACATCTGAATACTGTGGTTAACTTAATTTGGGCTCTAAACATCAGCATGAAGACATCAGTACCTTGTAGGGAACCATTATCATTAGTCCTACTTAGATGAAAAGCTACTTTATTTGGAACACTGCTGGTAGTTCCCTGCCCTGGATGTTAGATCTGCCCCCTCTTCAAAGTCCTAGAATGCTATCTGTTTGCTTTTGGGTTCCTGAGCCAATCACCTTCCTCACTACAAATGTGTAAAGAATCTATAGCCTCCGAATGAGATTTAAGATTAAAATGCTACTTGTAAAAATCGAGTTAGATTTAGATATTTCTCCTCCATCTTTTAAAATATTAACATTTTATACCAAAAATTAATACGTTTGTAAGAGTCAATATAAGAACATCATCAAGGAACACAAACACTTCTTATAATTCATGATTCTACAAAAGCACAGCTCAAATTATAAAAATAATAATATAGCCTTACTAAAGTATATCCTTACTATCTATTTTCATTTCCTATACCAAAAATATAGAAAGCTTCAATCACAGAGTTTTATCAGAATCTAAAACCTACATTTTTTTCTTAAATATCAATATATCTGTACCATAGCCAAGTACAACTGGCTTTACATTTTGAAAGGATTTCTTTCAATTTCTTCTCAAAGGAAGAAATAAATTAGAAGTCTACAAGCTGGAATATGCATGTCTTGGGGGAAACTAATACCTTTCTAAGAGACAGGCAAGTTTGGAATCTGAACAAATCACTTTTAGATCGTCTACTTCCTAAAGGCATCTCCTTCCACATGGCCATCCACCAACTTTACAAATAAAAGCTTCTCATTCATCCATAATCTTAAGAAAAATTGTGCTAGTGTACAGAAAAATACATCAAAAAATGTACAGTTTAAAAACACTATGAGGCTTGAGACATGGCTTAGCTATTATGAGCTCTTGCTGCTCTTTTAGAGAGCCAGAGATCCAGTGCCTACATCTGGCAGCCCACAGCTGCCTCCATCTCCAGCTGCAGGCGATCCAAAGCTCCCTTCTGACCTCCTTGGGTACTTGTGTGCATATACTTGTGCATGTGGACATGGACACACACACACACACACACACACACACACACACACAGACACACACAAGTAAATCTTTAAAGAAAACAACATGGATTTAGTTGTTGAGTGTGATGTGTTAACAACTAAGCAACTTAAATGAATGAGCTTCAAATTTACTTTGGAAAAACTGACAAACATATTTTAGAGTGTTAATCTAGCAGATCATTATAATAATGCCAGCTGCATCTGGTAGCTTACAACCATAACTCAGAAGGAATTTAAACAACCAATGTAACCATTGTAGCATAGCTCTCAGTAGTTCTGGGTTTTTTATCTGTGTGAACAATAAATAAAAATAAGATCATAAAGTACAACAAAACAGAACTGGAATTGAACTCTGTCTCACCTAGCAACAACCTAGTATTCAGAGAATCTTGAATTAGGGCTTTAAAATTTTTAGCAAAATGATCACCTATATAATTAAGAAAAGTAATTTACAATGAAATGGACTTTTTTTGTGCATGCATGTATGTATGTGCATGTGTGTTCATACATGTTCATGTGTGGTTGAGTAAGCATGTACAGGGGCAGAGGTAGACTCTGGGTATGTGTCTTTGTCCATAACTCTCCATTATAGTCCCAGGGATCTTCCTGTCTCTCTACGTCCTTGGTGCTAAGATTACAGAGACAAGGCAACATGGGCAGCATTGTCTTTTAAATGTGGGGAAATGTGGATGCTATGAATACAAGTTTATTAAGTCCTTATGTTTATATGGCAAATACTGTACTGATTGAGACATATCCCCAGCTCCTGGACTTTATACCAATATTAACAACAATAATAAAGTCACTATAAAAAAAAACACAACACCTCTCTGTATTGTTTAACTCTACCTTTTTTTTTCATATATGGTCATGAAAACTTGACCTGTGCTTTAAGAATAAAATAACTAATTTCAATAATCTCTAAGAAACTGAGAGTGTAAAATACTTCCTCAAACATCTTTATTGTGATTATGTGCTCAAGGATCATTACCTTTGCACTATGAAAAATGTCAAACTAATTTCACATTTTACTACTTTTTCAAATGATAATATTCAAAAACTTGAAACTATTTATGTATTGCATGGTATACATCAACTGAACAGAACTGCTTTAGAATCTTATGACCTAAGGAATGACACACAAGATGGCTTTAAATGAATCTTTGTGTGTTTTGCAAGGAGCTATGACAATGGCATCCAGACAAACCTCTAAGCATAAGGAGCTCAGTGGCAGAATACATACTCAGCCTGAGAGCGGCCCTGAGTGCCATCCCCAGTGAAACTAAGCACAAAAAGCAAATGAAAACCTCAAAACCCTCTGCAATTAGATTATGAGCATCCATATTCTCTGGATGGACATGTGGGTTCCCAAAACGTAGTGTTTTTTTTGCCAGATAGTTGGAAAACAATGCTCTTCACACTTATTTCCTCAACTGTATTTTTCATTCTTACTCATTGAGTCCTAACTCTTATTCAGACTTCCTAACCGTATACTCCTTCTTACATTTCTCTTCATATATTTTCAAAGGATTTGAAATACCTAGATGTGAAACAAATGTGACGTATGGAGAGAACAGACAGTACCTGGATAAGCACACTGCAACAGAGCTACTGATTTGCCTCCAGGAGCAGCACACAAGTCCAGAACAGTCTCTCCATCACTTAACTCCAGAGCCAGTACTGGGAGAAGAGAAGCAGCATTGAGGAGGTAGTATTTTTTCAAGTTTCCAGTCTGATGTCGTTCTGAAGGCATTCGGTCTGGAGTTCGGCTGAGATAACACTTCATTGATTTAGGATAATACGGTAAAGACCCTTGAAAGATTGTGTGGTAGCCCCTCAAATGTAAGTCCTTTTCCAGCTCAGAGGGATAATTGAATCGGTTGAAGAGGATAGCATACTGCCACAGTGATGGAGATATTAGAACATCCCTATGACAGAAAAAGAGCAATAAATGATGATCAGTATCATGAACCAGTGCGATTTTATACAGTTAATAGGGTGAATGTGGTCCGAGGTTTATACTTCATGCACCTGTGATTTTTTTAGACAGGATCTGTAATGGTTAATACAGACTGCCAGCATGACTGGGATGAGAAACAACTAGATTTAGTAATGCACGGGCCTGGCAGTGTCTGTGAGAAGCATGATTAGATCACGAGGCTCTTACCTAATCAACAGATTAATCCCTAGTGGGTTCATACTGTTATGCCTTAATTGGTGATATGAAAAGTCGGATGTGGGCCAGTTGGGAGGTAGTAATCACTGGGGCTGTGTTGTGGGGAGGTAAATTCTGCCTTTGCCCCTTCTATTCTCTTTTCTGCATCCAGGCCCTGATGATATGATGCCTTTGTTCCACTAAGTGCTCCCCATCATGAATTGACACTTCTGAATCTATGAGCAAAACAAATCTATCACTTTATGTCAATTCTGTAATATATTCTATCACAGCAACACAAAAATCTGACTAATACACAACTGGTCTTGCCAACTTTTCCTTTTGTTTCATAAGGCTGTGTGATGTGGCTCATCCTGAATTTACTTAAATAATATTTTATTCATTATAGCTTATTTTAAAATTAATTTTGATTCATGTATTAGGATTATGAAGAGACTGGGGAGGATGCAGAGTGTAAGAGAACTTTTTACAAACATGAGGATCCCTGTCAACGAAGGACAAAGTCAGGCACAGCTATGCTTGCCTGTATCCCCAGCACTGAGGGGACAGAGAGGTGAGCTCCCTGCCAGTTGGTGGCAAACTTCCAGCTCAGTAGGAGGCCCTGTCTCAAGGCTGTAAGGCAGAAAGCAATAGAGGAAGCCACCTGAAGTTCTGACCTCTGCATGCTTGTGCACAGATGCATGTGGACCCACAAAGGCATATGCAATCATATACTCACATGCATGCACCACACACACACCAAATGTTCTGTGGCCCCTTAAACTGTAGACCACGGAGGAATGCCTCACTTTCCTTAGCTTCCATACCCACTGAAGTCTTGCCCTCCAAAATCAACCTGCCTAGAACTGACATAACTTTTTATCTGCCAAAAGGTATTTTTGTAGGGCATGGAGAGATGTCTCAGAAATGGTTACAAGAGCTTACTGGTCTTGGAGAGAACATTCAGTTCTGAGCACCCACATGGCAACCCACAGCTGTCTGTAGCTCCATTCTTGAGATCCAGTGCCCCTCTCTGGCCCCTGCAGGCTCCTGCACACATGGTGCACATAAGCTTGTGAAGGCTCACACTCATACCCTTAAATTAAAATTCTAATAATTAATCTTTAGGAAAATAAAACTAAAATACAGGAAAAATAGCTTTTGTCCATCAGTACTTGCACAAAGAAGGGCTTGCCTTAGTTACCAAATTTAAGGCCAGAGACTCTTTATATTAGAGGGCAAAATACTATCAGAAAAAAAAAAAATGTGTTTGAAGGACTGAGCAGTAAGCTCTCCTCCAAAAAGGATAAAGGGCTTGCAAAGCTAACTTCAGTGAACTCTCCAGTAATGAAATTAATGAGGTGACAAGAGGCTCAGATGATACAGATCGAAGGATGATTAAAAATTGCTTATGGACTGATGGTGCAGGCTTCCCCAGCAGCTTCGCCTCCTAGATTTGTATTCCATCCAACAACTAGGTCTCCTGACAATCACAAGCTCACATCAAATGACAGATGATGCAGCAGGAAACATTTAATTTATTTACTAGCTGACCTTTCTGGCTGAGTTATTTGGGAGCCTCATTAACCATGGTCAATTAAATAAATTCCAGCTGCTACTTACCCCAAAGTTGCTTATGTGAGAAATGGCTGGATTGAAATGTAACACCTGTGACTCATGCATGCCATGTGAATTTCAATTACACCTGAAATGGGGACTGCTTTTGCCTTTCATTGCCTCTGGCTTACTATGGACAGTGCATCTATTTTATTTACTTTGCCACTGGATCCTACATGGAGTTACTGATTAAGCAGGATAGAGCCTAAAATTTCTGTTTCTTTTAAAGAACACTGATTTACTCATTTGTGTGTCTATGTATGTAGAGTATATGGTGCACATGTGCTCAACTAAAGATGCACAGATACCTCAGTGCCCATGTGGAGGCCAAGGGACAAATGTTGGGAGTCAGTTCTTACCTTCCACCTTAGATGAGGCAGGGTCTCTCTTGTTTTTGCTACTGCATTTAGTCCACCAAGCTAGCCAGCCTTCCAGTTTTCAAGCAATTCTCCCTCCCTCTACCTCCTATCGTGCTCTAGAGTGCCGAGTTTATAGATGTGTGCAGTAGCATTCAGTGGATCTAAACCAAGGTCAGGCTGTCTTAGGGAGCACTTTTACATACTGACTTACCTCCCCCAACCAGAGCCAGAAATTCTCTTTTTGTTACAGGTGGTAGTATGATAATGTCTGTTCTCCAGAACTATGCTTTGGGAACTACAGCTTTAATATAGATCCCAAAACGAAATCTGAGACAGTCACTGTAAATTTAATGCCTCACTCATATCCCCAAATTGGGACATTTGATCAGAGCTATCAGTCATGTGCAACAGTCTAGAGTTTCTCATGTATAGGTGTCTCATCACCTACACATCTCTTAAGGAATGAGGGGTACTCTCAGCTGTTTGGCCCCAGATATGGTGTTTCTTTTCTTCAGAACTCCCAGAGCTATTCTTGTATTTTTATTCTTTTATTTTTTATTCTTTATTTTCAAGGGAATTTTAGGAATCAATTGCTCAGGTAAAAAGAATTTGTAACCTAAGGGTGGTGGTACTTACCTGTAATCCCAAAACTCAAGATGGTGAGGCAGAAGGATCACTGTAAATTCAAGGTCAGACTAGGCTATGTAATGAGTTCCAGACCAGACTGTGCTAGAACAAGAACCTCCTCAAAATTTAAAAAAAAAAAAAGTAAATGAATTGTGTATATAGATATAGGAAACTCAACAAGGATTATATTAAAAACATTAAACATGGAGAGAATTAACACCTTCGTGGCATTCAGTCTTTCTAAACCCAAGCAGTGTGTTTTCATTTATTAAAATTTTCTTTGAGTTCTCCTAGTAAATGTCATTAATTCTATTTTCTTTGAAGCATATTGTGCAAGAAAATTGATATTCTAGGAACACTCCTGTTTTTTGCCTATTATCTAACATGTTAATGTGGGGGGGGATGACAAGAAAGATGTTACAGGACAAAGGCAACAGCACATATAAGGTACCACAGTATTTGGAGATCCCAGTATGGTGTTGGCTCCGGGTGGATGATATAGACACGTAGTGCCATTAAAATGCTGTGTTAGTGATGTGGAGCTGTTCGCAGACTTAGGGATTAGAGAGCCTGATCAGATCTGAAAATAGGCACTGTGGGGGTGAAGCAGAAATTTTTACAAATTATTCTCCTTCATTTATGAATTAGGCATAATAAGTCTCATTAAAACAAATAAAATCGGGGTCCCTCATGATCTACACCTGGACTTATTGAACTGTTTGAATTCCCATGAAAACATTTATTTGAGACAGAATGCCACTGTAAGGTCCAGACTGAACTCTTGCTTTGACATTCTGAATGCCTAACATGAATGTTTCCCCTGGAAACCCTGCTCCTACGTCATTAGAGGTACACAAAGAAGACGGCTAGAGCATTTCTATGCTAGTGCGCTAGGGCAGGCCTATTGTTTCAACAATAAGAATAGCTTGCCCCAGGGGAACAGCTACAGCTGGACCAACTCAATGAAGCACTACTGGAACTGCTGAGGTTGGTGGAGTGAAGCCCCACAAAATACCACTATATATCAATGTAGGACTCACAGCTCCCCAGTGCACAAGCTTGCCACTGCTGCACATGGCAAGTATGGAGTCAGATCCATCATACACACACAGACACACATACACACAAACACAATATGAATGAGCTGCTATGTAGTAGTACGATACTAGGTGAGCCTGCAAGAAAGACAAGGCTACAGTTTCATAGATGCAAACTCTGGCATCTATGAATTGCAAGCACCATTCTGGACAGTGGAACCCCGATCATCTGCTCTCAGGATACAGAAGTTCCTCAGGTGTTACAAATACTCTCATCTAAAGTTCTCTCATCCAAAGGCCTATTTGCATAATGAAGGAAACCTGTAATCTAGTCTCATCCCATAAACCTTTAGCAGCTGAGCTATGCTACCTTTACAATGGGGAGCTTGAGGCCCAAAGAAAGTGTTCTCTCCTTGTTGCGCACTATGTGAGAGAAGGACTACAAGAATTCCTCCATAGCAACTCTGCTCTTCCACAGTGACTCTGCCAGAGAGCAGTGAGCAGATGCAGATCATGAGAAGGCAACCATCTTAATCACAGATTTATATAAACCAACACCTGCAGATAACACTAACTGCCAGGGCTGAGGCAGTCCTTCTCACAACAATGTACAAAACAATTATAAACATAACTAGAAATAAATTCTCTGACACTGCTACTTCACACTTTAAGGACAGTTACTATTTCTAGAGCACAGCTTTGATGGATGGACAAATTAGAAAATTCAAGGAGACAGATGTACTAGGTTCCAGACTTCAGGCCTAAGATTCACAACTATGTAGTATGAAGCTACTCCAGTTATTGGTATCTGAGGTCAGGAGAAAACCATGTATATCTGAAGCAAGTATGACTGGCACCCTCAAAGCCAGTCACCTAAACACAACTGTTTATTCACATAGAATAGTAATGCTATCAGCTTTGGTCAGAGGAGCTTCATTTTTCAGTGGTCAAAAGTGAATGTAGAAACATATAACTGGCCAGAGAACTGAGAATAAATGACTGTTGAATGTGTCACTATAAATGGCATATGTATATCACACTCCTCCCAAGGCTCAAAAGACATTTTGGAAGAAGCAGAAGAGAAAGATGGGGGTAGGTGTGGATTGCTGACTTCTGGGCATTAGATGGCTGTTGCCTTCTTGGACTCACAGCCGTGTTACCACATGCACAAGATCTGCACAAGATAAGGCCAGGCAACCCCTTGTCATGGAAGGGGAGAGGACTCTTGGAGACTTATACATAGTTTATGGTAAGCGGGCAACAGAGAAACATTTTCATCATCACTTATAGCCACTGGTAAGCTTCTTGAGCTTCTGTAACCCATGATCTAATACACAACCCCAGTGATTCTCATTAGGTTACATACACAGGAACTTACACACACACTAATATACATACACGACATGAAAGTAGAAGTGGGGGCAGCTGGGAATAATATTAACAGGAGTAGAAGGGGAACAAGAACAGGTAATGGTCGAAGGGATGAATATGATCAACATACATTATGTACATATATGGAAATGTCATAATAAAACCTATTATGTATAGTTAACATGTTAATTCCAAACATTTTTTAAATGTATCTATGAACAGTGTATGGAGTAGGAGTATGACTCCTTTAATTCCATCACTCAAAAATCTGAGATAGCCTGTGCTATACTGCAAGACCCTATCTCAAAAACCAAAACACAAATATAATAAACGAATGCAGTGGAACATAAATATTGGAGTGACCTGACACCTGTCACGGTCTGCTTAAAGCTCATGTGGAGACACTTCTCCAGTAAATACAAATACATTCTTGCTTTAACCTTTGCCAATATATTTTGATGCTTGGAATCTGTTTTATTCACACTTCCCTGGCATATCCACTCACATACATACTTCACATGTGCTATGTTTGTTTTCCATGTGGTCTTAAATCTATAAGCATAAAATGGTAACATATAGATTTCATTATCAATAATCATAGGACAAATTTGTTTAAAATTTTGGTATTTATTAGTAGAATTTGGTAAGAAACTGGCCTCTTACTGAAGCTTCTGTTTCCACATATCCATAGATGACTATTACTTTGTGCTAAAATGATTCAGGATTTAAGATCAATTTTATGCCTATTTTAAACTTTTATAAAGCAAAGAAAACTCCCCTTCGAATTAAATGAAATGTTTTGTAAAATTAAATACATTTGCCATGTTTTACACCATGAATTCTTTTGAGGTATGTCTCCATAATTGTTATTGATCCATCATTAAAAATATTTTAATGAGTTGTCAACTGCAGTTCTTTAGTTTAGGTTTTTTGTTGTTGTTGTTGTTGAAATCAAGCCCTGGAAAATATCTCTGATGTCAAACAATTTTCTGTTTATTTTCTAAGCTCTGACACTGACATTCCACATCTTGGTCATGTGTAGATTTTTGTGTCCTAAGGAAATGCTTTATAGAGGCTGGACAAATGGCTCAGAGAACAACGAAGACTATTTTTTTGTTCTTATACAGGACCCAGGTTTGGTTGCCAGAACCCACATGGTGGCTTGAAACCACATGTAACTCCAGTTCTAGGGATCTGAAGTCCTCTTCTGTCCTCCTCAGGCAACCATCACCCACATGGTACATACAGACATACATGTAAGCAAAATACTCATACACATAAAACAAAATAAAAAATCTTTCTTTTTTTAAAAGAAAGAAAAAACATATTTCTCTTTGTTTGTTTGTTTTTCAAGATAGGGTTTCTCTGTTGTAACTCTGGCTGTCCTCTATAGACCAGGCTGGCCTGGAACTCGCAGAGATCCACCTACCTCTGCCTCCCGATTGCTGGGATTAAAGGCCTGTGCCACCACTGCCAGTAAACATATTGCTTAAAAAAAAAAAAAAATGTTGTGTAGAAGTCAGTATGGAGAAATTACGGTTCTGTCGGTAAGTGTATATGGTATAAATGTGGATTTGGTTTTGCTGCCTTTTTGTTTTTCTCTGGTTATAGGAAAATCCGAGAAAGGCAAGTTGGAAAGGAGAGTAAGTACTAGCTTACGTAGATGTTAGGGTACTTTCCAGAAAGGACTTAGTGACTGCTGAAACTTGCTATGCCTATCCCTACCGAACTCTGTGAATCATGTTTCTTTTTCTTACTACAATATGCCACATCATTATTATCTTATATGCTATATCTACTTACAATATAAAAGTTTTCAAGTTTAAATTTTATGTAAAGTGACTTTAAAAGATAGGAAGTAAAAATAAATTTGTACACAGGAATGAATGACCTTTGAGAAAATCAATGAAGTCACACTAGCAGCAGTCACACTGTCTGGTCTTGTTTCCTCAGGCTGGTTTATAGGCCATGGACTCAATTCCCTCTAAGGATGCATAAGCTTCTGGATAAAGTATAAGAACCAGTTTTATTCAAAGGTTTTCTACCTACTACTCTTTCTCTATTTTTGGTGCATGAGATGTACCTAGGATCTCATGAATGCTGACTGCTACCACTGAGATATACCTTAAGCCCTGTAACATAAGTCAAACACAAGAATAAAAATGTTGAAAACTTACACAAGTGGGTGCTTGTTATTTGTTAATGCAATCTTCATTTAGCTTTTCTGTGACACTCTTTTCCTCCTGCTACTCTGTTCCCTACCCAACCTTCTTTTACAGTGATGAAGACAAGCTGCTAAGCACAGTGGCTATTACAGTTTAATTTGCCAGGGTTGGGGCAAAAAAAAAAAAAAAAAAAAAAGCAAGCCTTTGTATTAATGCTCTCAGTGTCCACTAGAGGGTGTTCACTGGAACACTTTTGAGGGATGGCCTCAGAAAAAACGGACACATGGAAACACACTGAAGTTATTTCCTTTCCAAGTCATTTCACTTTTATTCTTCAGGGATTTAACAAGGGGCTAAGGGCTTCTCACCTTTTCCTGGCAGTGCTTGCTTCCTTACTACTCACATTGGGGAAACATATGTGAAGATCTGTAATACAGAGGATCATGGAGAATCTGAGGATCATGAAGTCTGAGGAATGGTATCTCCAGTAAAGACAGAAAAATGTTTAAAATACTGTGTTTGTTAAGAGAAGTGTGCTTTCACTTCAAAGGCCGCAACCTCAAACCCTTCACAGCAGCAGAAATGATAAAGAAAAAGCACAGGGCTCTGGATTTGCTGTAACTATAAAACAGCTGCCAGTTGTTCTCAGTTTAAAATTTATGCAATGTAAGGTTGTATATCCAAGCCAGTATATGAGAAAAAAAATCTGGTTATTTTTAATTTCCTATTTTCGTAACCATGACACTCTCTCTTGATTCATATACCCTAATGATACTATAAATTTATATACTTTTTTTCAACTTTAGTGTGTTTACTTTGGATAAGTGAAGTCACTTATTTTTGTGTGGTTTCAATAAAGTGTGTATTCCATTTCCAAAGTTCATAAAGATTTCCAATTCATCCTAGCATTGTAGGTATATCTGTTAGCAGGAGGAATAAATATGCATCTTCACATCCTCCCTGCTGAAGTTCATGACTTGCCCAAGCCTTAAGGGAGGTTCTTCCCGGTCAGCAAAGAGATGTGAAAACTAGGAAACATGACAGTAAAGCTATGAAAGAATTCCATTATCTGCATCAACAAAATGGAATGGAAACACAAAAGACAGAACTATTTTGCAAAAGGGTATATGGGAAAGCTTGATGAGTATTTGGCTAATAGTAACAAAAATAATACAAATATTTCTAGTGTAGTAATTGTCAACAGAGCTGGGGTTGTGGTAAGGGGCTTAGCATGCTCAAGGCCCTGTGTTCAGTATCCAGCACCATACGAACCGGGCACAATGTTGCATGCCTTTAATCCCAGCACTACAGAAGTAGAAGCAGGAGGATCACAAGTTCAAGGTCATCCTAGGCTAAATAATAAGATTGAATCCAGCCTGACATATGTAAGAGTCTGTCACAAAAGAAAAAAAAAAAGTCATACATTCAAAACACTTTGTAACTGTGTATATATATATTCATGAAAATTCATTTTCTCTTCTGAAATAACTATGCAGAATAGATACTATTTTGCTTGTCTTACAGATCAGGACGCTGTGTCGGAGATTTTCAATAACTTATCTAGGTTGTATGTTCAAGATGCTGTGAGTTGTGAACCTACATTCTTTAACTATTATAAGGAAGGAAAAGCATGCCTGGCAGAGGAGGGCAGCATATCCAGTACCAAAGGCAGACAGGAGCCTCTTCACTCATAATGTTGAAGATAGTGAAGGCACAAAAGAGTCTGTGGGCAGGGTGACATAATGGAATATGGCAGCTCTGAAAAGCAGCACAGCAGAGAGATTAAGAACCCACATTTCTTCTCCAAATATGTGATATGTATTCTTTCAAGTTATTTGACCTCTGTGTGTCTCAGTCTGACTGTAAGTGAAAATAACTATACCACAGAGGACTGTACAGAGAACTGGTATTGGTTTAAAATGATGAGAGTATTACCTGAAACACAGTGCCCTGACAGTGGAGGCTAAAGTAAGCAAACAACCATAGAGATGATGGCTATTGCAATATGCTAGAGAGATGAGGAAGGCTAAGTAAATTGTAGTGATAGAATTTAGGGATATCCAAATAAAAACATTTCTTAGGGAGAAGCACCAGCTTCTGGCAGCATATTCTCTTTGATTTTGATAGGGAAGAGAGTGATCTGTGGTATTACACAAATACAGAGTTGACAAGACTATGCAGTTTCCACAATAACTACAATTTCAGGGATCCCAGAGGTCACTCCCAAGTTCCACTATTCATAGAATACGAGAGAAACTGCTGTACTTGCAGTCATAGGCATGGCTATACTACAGCAAGAGAACTCAGACTCAAATCAGTCATGGGAAGAGACAACTTATGGGAATTGTTGGCTTTTTCCAGCAGCAATGTGGGATATTACCAACCAGATATGCTCATAAAATCCTCGGTGCCTAGCTTATTGGAGACTCTGTCATGGACACTTAACTGTCTATACAGCTAACTTTAAAAAAGATACCAACTCCTCTGGAAATTGGTCTGATATCACCCTATGTAAATCACAGTGTTAGACCAGCAGATGTGGCAGCAAAAGCCCCCAGGTAAGCAGCTCATTATCAAGGCATTATCAGTACATTTCAAGGACTTAGAGATTACCTCTCAGGAGCTGAGGGAAAACACCAGACTTATTTCCCAGTGAAGTTTCTTCTTTATTGCAAAGAGACTAAAGGTGTAGAGGAGTAAGAAAACAAGAGTGACAGTGAAGCTTCCAAAGGAGAGAACATAAGTAAATCCCTAAAGCAACAGATTAGAGAGAACTATGAGCAATGCTAGAAAATACAAGTAATACCCTGAATCTGGACAAACTGCATAGTGTAAGATGACACACAAGGAAGTTTAAGGTTCTGCTATAAATGGACTTTCCTGAAGGGAACAGACTGGGAGCAAGTACAGCAAACACTGAATTATGGAAACCACGAGACTAAGTCTTCCTCCACTGCTACAGAACTCTGAGAAATGTAAATCACTGTTTAGAGAGGGAGGGAAGAGAAGGCCGAAAGTAAAAACATTCAAAGTACAACATTATGTTTACAAATAGCTATAAAACAAACATGTAATTCTGTTATTTCCCTATGCTGTCTTCCATGGTCACCCTTTCCAAGAAAGCTTTTATTTTGCCTATGGCAAATTTAGTAGATGTTTATGCAAAACTTAAATTACCATGAAATCCTACCAAAACCATAGATGGAGCAGAAGGCACAGCTAATTAAATGGCTTTGAGGTTCACTGCTCATTTTGTTCAGGATCAGATAGTAATTTATAAGTCTTTCTGGGTATACGAAGTAGAAAATCAACTCATTACAGGTTATGAATAGCCACGTTACTAAGTCTCCAGACTAAATACTTCCTGCAAATCTTTTGTCTTACATCACCCAAGTATGCTAATTATATCCCACGTATGAGACACTGAACTGTCAGTAGTGGGAGATATGGACTCAGAGAGACTGGGCAAAAATCCCAGCTCTACTTACTAACCAGCTGAACGAATTGAGGCAAATTACTTTAACTCTATGCTATAGTCTAAGAAGAAAAGCTGGAAACAAGCCTCAAGTTTATTCTAAAGAGTACTTAAATGGGTATTGTTGCATACAATATTCATGTAAGACATGTAGTTCTTTAGGTAGTCCATATGAAAACCTTTGCATACTAAAAATCTCATGAATTCATTATATATACTTTGCTATTCATTTTTCCTCTGATAGAAGACTATGAAACGTATTGTTGAAATAACTGTCGCATTTCTATAATATTCACGAGTTTCCTAAATATCTTAATGCCCTAAAATCATCACTGACCCACTTCATATTTTATTATATTTATTAATAAGACTTAATCTTTGTCCCAAAATACACTTAAAGTTGTTCTTTGAAAAGGAGAAAGAACTATTGAGTTAATCTAAGAGATGGTTATAAAATAGTCATTTGAGAAATTATCTGAGCTACATTCCAGACTATCTACAATCATACCATTTTTTTCCTCTCTGCTGTGCAAAATAGATTGGGCAATCTTTCCTCAACCCTTCACATCTGGTTCCTTTTGCCAAGTTAATTGCAAAGTATGGAGAACTAGATAAGTTCCCACACCACAGTTTAGATTACTTACTTCTGAGAAAAACATGTCATTGTTTTTAGCTAACATCTGAAGAATTGTTTTGCTGAGTATATGACCTTGGATCAAGGTGCGAGTTGTTTTACCCTTCCAGAATAGAATAACATGTTGTTTAAGCTTGATGTTTTTGACGAATACATTACAAGCATCCTATCAGATGTTGTGAACTTGTATTTCCTGAATAAAAGAGAGCTCTGAATGCTAGTTCGGGCCAGTGTGTTTTAAGATACCCACTTGTATTTCCTGAATAAAAGAGAGCTCTGAATGCTAGTTGGGGGCCAGTGTGTTTTAAGATACCCATTGAGCCGTGCTTTTATCAATTCTCACTTCCCCTTGAGAGAACTCCCGTTGCCTTGACCGGATGGCTCCAGCAGCAAAGTCACCAGTGGCTTTCACTGGCACCAACACACTTAAAATATTTATTATTGCTGCCTGTTTCTGGAATGTTTACCATGCCCCTCCCATTTACCTCTGCCATGAATAGACTACAGTAAACTAGACAGGGCTATACTGTTCTTTGTATTCCAGGAGGTATCATATACGTCTCAGGTACTCTATACAAAAGCCCATTCACTACCATTCCAACCAACAGCAAAAACTCGTATTTGCCACTGAAAACAAAATACCTGCATTTATTTCAGGGGACATGGAATATGACTGAACATAAAGGTCAGAGGACAACCTACAATGTAGGTCCCAACTCTGGTTACCAGCCTTGATGTCAAGTGCCTTCCCTCCTCACCAACTGAAGCTCCCCATCACGCAGGCCTGTTTGTCACTTTTCTGTTCTATATGCTTATTTTAAAAAACACATGAAGATTTGTCTGTCCATGTGTACATGTGTTCGGTACATTCAAAATGATGAATATGACTGCCAAATAAAGAATGACTTTAAGCTAAGCTAGAGGAGCACTGACTTTAAGGATTTGTTATTTTCTGAATTTCAGAGAGTTAAGTACCTTCAAAGTTGGGATTTTTTTTACAGCATTAACTGTTTTAAAATGCAGTGCATTCTAATTTTACAGATAAAAAGCAATTGCTTAAGAGGGCATTCATTTTTACTATCACTATAAAGTTTTCTTTCTCCACTTCTTTACCATTCCTTATATTTCCTTAGTGCCTCATTTCTACAAGCAGGAGAGAGCAGCCAGGTGATTTCTTTACTTTTATTTAGTGTACCCTTCCTCCCAAAATGTATACTACTTTATCTTCACTGGGCCGCTCTTGACAGAGAGGTATACTGCGCACTGCCACTGATCTGCCATAAAATATCAAGAGAGGAATTATACTAACCTTACTGTATTCCAGGAATCCCCAAGTTCTTTGGAATACTGTTTGTCAAACTGATCCAACACAACTCTGCATATCTGTTTTGCAAGCTTCCCCTCTGATTTTGCTTTCAGCTATGATGATAAGAAAAAGTTGCTAACGACACATTGTGATATTACAAATTTATTGAAATTTGACATTAAGATGACCTTAAAAATTTTCTGTATCTGTATTTATTCATTGAGAATTTCATACATGTATACAATGTCAATGTATTCTCATAGGAAACACAACAACACACCACTTCAACTCCTCCCCAACTCCTCTTGTAAGTTCCCCTCCCAACTTTTTGACCTTGTCAATAAATAGACTTGGTCCAATTAGGGGTGTGGAGTCATACCCAGAAGAAAACTGTCCACAGCCACAGCCAGTCCTCAGCTAGGTGTGGGGTTTCCTGCTTTTAAAGAACTGTTTTTAAAATACCAGTTCGTGGCCATGGGAGCTGGGAGGAACACCTTGCTCGTGACAAAATTATATTATTGATATTTTACTTATTTATGAAAATGGCATTACCCAAATGTAAGGCACAGGTTAAAATTGAATACTAAGGAAATTTCAGAAGGCATAAAAGTACTTCTTAGTAACAATGTAGAGATACGTCACCACGGCAACCTTTGAGTAAACGTAACATTATTCAAAAATAAAATTTATTTACGGAAATAAGAGTCACCCTAGCTTCCTGCAATTCCCGTATTCACCCAAGTGCACCGAGGGCCGAGTGGGCAGTACTAAGGGCCCCGGGTGAAGGAACACAGGGAACACAGCCAGAGGTTCCCGGGCTCCCAGCGGAGCGGCACCCATCCCAGTCCGCCCCGTCTCTCCGCGGCTTCCGTCCCAGGCGCTGGACCGCCGAGGGCCTCACCCGAGTCAGCATGGTGCCGCCTGAGCTCGCTAACCACGCTCGGTCGGAAGGTTCACCGAAGAACACACGGGAACGCCACACCGCTAGGACGTCACGGGTGGCCTCGCGCTTCCGGCTTCCGTTCTCGCGAGATTGTTCTCTAAATCTCGCCGGAGGGCGGGATCCCAGAAGAATCTCTTTTCCGACAGGGAATTTCTGGATCGCTGTTTACGAAGTCAGCAGTCCCGTCTGCGGAGTCGAGAACAGACCTTTGTCGTTATTAGGCTGTCCGTGTTTTAGAACCGGGAGCATGGCTACGAGTCTGAGGCCCACCTTGAGGACAGTGCGTTTCCTCAGGATTGCCTGGGATAGTGTGTCCTTAGAGTGGCAAGTGTTCAGATCTGACGCGGGAACTCCGAGGAAAGCTCTCAGCAGAGACTACGGGGTACCGGCGGGGAGCTGGCTGTTAGTGTGTTAGTTCTGTAGCCAGCCTGGCAGGAATGAAGATAGAGACAGACGCTTGTCTGTCAGCCTGTTGGAACAGTGGCCCCCAGAGGAGCGGGAATTTCCCCAGGAATATCCTGCTGAGAGAAGGGAAGGCAGCACAGGGGAACTTGTCTTCTGGAAAGAGATTCCCAATGTAATACAAGGCAGACTGATCCCCAGATAATGATAGCCCCCTAGTCCCAGGGACCGTGGTGGATCTCATTAAAAGACTTGTGAGATGGTTCCTTGGATCTTTGTTCCCCTTCCCAATGAATAAATGTCCTTTTTCTGCTTTCCAGTTTCAAATTCTGGTTTTTGTTTTGTTTTTTCTAAATAGGCTTATTGAATATAGATGTCTGGACTTAATATAATGACTATAATATCATTAATACTTGAATAATGACTATTGTTGCCACCAAGCACTGAGACCATACTGCCAAGGACCAGGAAGGACCCACCAAGACCCGAACCCATTTCAACAAGCAGGTGTCAGGTGTTAGGAATAACCAACCTTCTGTTAGCATTTTTCTTGTTCTCTGGTAACAACCCTGAAATTTCCCAAAGAATAGGTCTTTTATAATAACTAGGCTTTATCATTTTGAGATAGTATTCGATGCTCAAAATATCAGGAGAGGTATATGCTATATAGTTAAGTGCTGGTCTTATAACCCTATGTAAAAAAGTTTTCCTTACCACTAGTAAGATTTAAAGCTTAGCATCTTTAATTAGGCAAGTTCCTCGCTAATCTAAAACATTAGAAATTTGAATTCAGTGAAAAATAAAATACAGTATTTGGTATGCAAATGAATACTACCTGTTGTATATTTGGGGAAACCTAATTTATCTATTAGCTGTTACATTCAGGTATTTTGTGTATTTTCTATGTTCATCATAAAATGTCTCAGCTACCGAATTAATACACGATTATATTTGCAAAGTAGACCTAGAAAATAGGAGGTAGACTCATTAAAGGATGTTAAACTTGGAAAGGTCATATCTATTAGTAACCTTTTGTACTACTGAAGACATGAGATAAAAAATAGATCTGACACTATGAGCATTCACTTTAGTGTTTCTTTGTTAATATTATAGTGTTTCATGTAGTTCAGAATGGCTCAGAGGCACCATGTAATGAAGGCTAACTTGAACTGATCCTCCTGCTTCCACCTACTGGTTCTGTGCCCTGTGCTTTCATGCCTACTTTATGCTGGGGACCGAACCCAGCCAGGGCTTTGTGAATGCTAGGCATACTAAACTCAAATGAACTACATCCCAGCCTCATTAGTTGGTTGTTGCTGTCTGCTTTTTAATGACAGTGTAAAAAGTGTAATGACAGTATTAAAAAAATGACAGTGTAAAAGACTCAATTGATTAATAAGTTAAAAGATTAATAATTTGCCTCTAGGTAGGAAGATTTTTTTTAATCCAAGCACTTTTATCATTAAAGCATTTGATGTAGAAAGTGTTTTTGATAAACACAGTTTATAGTTTCTGATTCTAACAATTTTATGCATTTTCATATTTATACAAACCATGTTTCAAACCCTTATGTTGTCAAAAAGGTAAAGATCCACTGGGTAGTGAGCCAGTTGGACACTGTGAAAACTTTCATTCCTGAGAACAAATGGCAGAAAAATAGAGGTTCCTGCAGTCAAGCTAGAGAACATAGTCCAGATGTGTAGAAACCCACTGTTGGAGTAAGTAAATATGACCTCTATTTTTTCATTCAGGTTTAGTTTCTTAAACTTTTTTTAGGGGGCATTTAATGTATATTACGCAGAACACATAGGTAGGTATGTGGGGCTATATTTGTCGTCCTAAGGCACGTTGAAGTTTTAGTCCTCTCTCTCAGGTTTGGACTGCCTCTACAAGGGGGTGACCAGGTTAAAGTGATGCTGTGAGTGTGAGTCCTACTCACTTGGAGACCACTGATTAACTCACCTGTCTCATGCACTGTTCCTCAGCAGTGCATAAAAAGAATTTACAACTGATGATTTATACCTAATTACCCTTTAGTTATAGAGCTGACCCACTAATTTGGAGGAAACCCAGTTCTCATTTCCTTGTTTTTTCTGGAAAGGAGTACACCTCTTCATTTCTGTTTCTACAAAACAAGATAATTACTATTTCTATCTGTGCCACACTTTAAAACTTGCATTGTCTAAATTTTTTCTCTGGATCAGATACATATTTCTCAATAAATGTATCAGTACAATCTCAGGGATAAAAGTATCCTCTATTCAGGGGTATTAAAAGCCACAGGTAATGAGATGCATAGGCTACACTTGTATTTGCATAAGCTGATTCAACCTTTTAAAAGCTTTTACCCAGAAGCATGGGTTTCTTTACATGGGATGGGAGAAAATAAATAACCTAAGGATGGCCTAATAAACTGAGCATCAAATTAAAACAATTTTGAAAGATTTTTTAATTATGTCTGTTAGCTGGGGATATGTGCATACCTGACAGTGCAGAGGCCCTCAGAAGCCAAAGAGGTTTCCAGATCCCTTCGAATTAGAGTTACAGCCAGGTCTGTGCTGCCTGCCATGGCTGCTGAGATTAGAACACAGGTTTTCTGCTAGAACAGCATGTGCTCTTCTGAGCCATCTCTCCAGACCCTAAAATATTTTCATAGTTAGAGAACATTTGGTAAAATAAAATATTCAATGTTGTTTTCTATAGGTGAACTTTCCTGTCCACTGTTTTACATATTAAGTTAATTCTAAACTTTAATTAAAATAGCGTTTAATTTTGTGTTTGAAGAAAACATGGCAATGGGGCTGGAGAGATTGTCTGTTAAGAGCACTGCTTGGTCTTGCAGAGTACCTGGGTTTGAGTCCCACTATTCACATGATAGCACGAAACCATCCCGTTCCAAAGGATTCAACACCCTCTTCTGGACTCTGTGGGTACCAGTCACACACATGATGAAGGTAAAACAGCCACACAAATTCAAATTTAAATTTCCAAAGAGAAAACAGCATGTAAAATAATTCATAAAAACTGTAACTTTGCTTCCCTCGGTACAAGACCAGTTGAACATTGGGGAAAATACTGTTAGTACTCCAAATGGAACAGTCTCTTTGTACAGTTCCACATTCAACATTAATTACACATAATATTATATATGTTATATATACAAATGGATTAGCCAATAAGAACACAAGGCATTTTCTTATAGGTAAGTTAAAATATATCTGTTGGCTAGTAGGGTTAACAAAATATGGGGGCAATAGCATAAAAAAAAATCACAATGTTATTTTTCACATCCTTTAAATAAAGTTTCATCTAAGACAAGAAAAAAGTACATTACCTGATTAGCCAAAGAAAATCATTTAAAACCACAAAATGAAAAGAGAAATGGCATATTGGTGTAAATTGTTTTTTATTGTGTGAAATGTTGTAATTCATGATGAATAAGAATGAAAGTGTATAACATAGCAAAATAAGCATTGAAGTGTTAAAATCTGCCAGGATTTACAAAACCTCTTTTAAAGGATTTTTTTACAGTGCTTTAAGAAAACATATTAATTTTTGAAAGTGCTATAAAAATCATCAGTTCCAGTTTATATTATACTCACTTTCAAAATCATTTTTATGAAATATAGTAGGTAATTACTGTACTCTACAGGAATGTGGTAGGAAGACAAATTTTTTTTTAAAAAAATCTTTATTCTCAAACCAGATGAATGTTTAAAGATAGCAAAAGTATGAGTTTAAAAAGCGAATTTAAATATTACAAAACGGACCAAAAAAAAAAAAAAAGCACTTTTTCCTCTAAACTTCAGTTCAAAATTTCCATCCTGTCTTCTTGTGATTCTCCTTATATCTGAGCCACCTACTAATTCTGGATATGGATTTGCATAGAAGTTAGAATGCTTTTTCCTCAAGTGTGTGAGGTAGGTACCATTACTCGGAAAAATTCTACCAAGTCTGACTAGCATAATTGACCTGATTGATCCAAATCTGGTGAGCTAAAATGTGATCACAATGTGTTAGAAACATTTAAAATGTAAACAATCATATCAATATACCTCAGATAGACTTACATTCAGACACCAGTATATGTTCATTGTCAGTATAAGGTCCAAGGTTAACAAGGTGGTATGGGAATTGTAATCTTCACCTTGACTTAAAGGCATACTTTCAGTTGAATATTACATTATGAATCCATTACTAAAAATAGCTCTCTAGAAGTTTTGGTAAATGGCAGATGAACAGAGAGCCTTATGAATGGCATGCTAGAGCAAAACAAGTGCTATCATTTTAAATTGAAAAGTCATGTTGGAATTAATTCTTTATAAAAGGATTTGAGCTAACATTTTCAATCATGTGGCTGTATTTGCTAGACAACTGAACTCTCTAGACCTGCAGTAGCATTTACAGTCTTTTTACCCTTAGTTTCATGGAAGAATTAAAACAACCCAAAGCAGTCAATGAGGCTTCTGCCAGAACAAAGGAATGGCAGGGAGCACCTGGGCTCTGACTGTCTGTTCCGTTAGTGGGGTCTATTAGGACTTTGAAAAATATCTCACAGGACACATTTTAGTAATTTAAACAAATTTTGGTGTTTTAAAAGAACAGTATTTCATATGTCCTAACATTTATTGAGATTATCACCAGGGAAACATACAGTGACAACAGAACGGAATTCTCTCCTCAGGTACGACTTTTAAATCATGTAGTGGGGGTAGGAACATGCTTTTTAAAATAGTTAACTATTTTAAATTAGGTCAAAATAGGGTGTACGTTTAATACCTTTAGCCATTTAAATACATCCTGCTTGTACACTTCGTGTCTGTCAAGTAAATCAACTTTCTACCCAGACAGTTTAAACATCTGTAGAAAAGTGCACAATCAATACAATAGCAAAACTTAAACAAAAGTTTTAGAAAAAATATAAAAATAGTTAAAATTTAGGTTATAAATTCCCAGGAGTTCCCCTTTCATGTACATGTACCTTATAAAACATGTTTAATGCATAGAAATACAGACTATTAAATAATCAGGTATGTAGAGTCCATTGGCTCAATTTCTGAGGAGGTTTTCCTTCAGGAGTATGTCCGAGAGTAGAGATGTGTAAACCAAAGATTCAATACTATGTCTTGCTAATTTGGCCAAAGGCTCTTGCCAGCTACTGGTCATTTTGTTGCCTTTCTGCTTTAACCACAGAACATGGAGAAAGAAGTAAATTATCAGGTCAAGTTCTTGAATATTCTTTCCTCCCTGAACTCATTCATCAGTGTTCAGGGAATTTCTGCTTTGGGGAAAGGTCTGAGTTCACCTTGCTGACATTAAGATCAGCCCATCAGATTTGGTTATGAGATCATGTCCTGAGCATCACCATTAGGTTTCTGTCGCACAGCCAGAGGTGGCAGAGGTTTCCCATAGAAATCTGCATAAAGAAGTGACATGGAAAACATGAAACAGTATAGTAATCAAAAATTTTCACAGCAAATTGTTTTCCAACCAACATCGTTAAGAGAGTAAGACATAGGCAGTTATCAAATGAGTGGAAAGGTGGGAAGGACAGAAAACATAAACAAGCAAAAATCTTAGAAAATTTGAACAAATTCAAAAAATAACAACCAAGGTAAGTTCTAAATGACTGGTAAAATGTTGTACCAAATAGACATACTTATAGGTTTTTTATTACACATTCATATTAGAAAACAAATACAACATACTAAGAATCTACACCATCTGCTGCTAAATCCCTTGAAAGTCACAATAGTATACACTGTTTCTAGTGATCATCACATCTAAGTATTTTAGGAGATGCAGACAGGCCTCCTTTACCTAATGCTTCTACAGTTCTGTGGTTTGGTAACTGGGAACTAAATCCAAAGCTTCATTCATACAAAGTAAGCCCTCTACTACTGAGCCATATTCCCTGGTCCTCCACTTTCCATTTGTAATATGTTTCTAGCCTATTTTTAAAATATGCATATTTATTAACTTTGATGTTTTGTGAGAACAATTCGTGGAAGACGATTCTCTCCAACTGTGTGGATCTTGGGGATTAAACTCAGGTCTTCAGGTTTGGTGGCATAAAGTACCTTTACCAGCTAAGACACCTCACTGGCTCAAATCTCTATTACTTAATTTGACACAAATTAGCTTATGAACTCAATGCCACATTTAAGTCATCATAAATTGTTCTAGAAGTACAGGTGTTTAAATGTACTTAAATGTATTTAAAGTGTATTAGAATTATTTTCAAAGCAACTATAAATTGAAAACAAAACAATTGAAAACAAATTAAACTGCCAGGATGTCTGAACAAATATTAATGTGATATATAATGTAGTATATACAATGTAATATAATATATAGTGTAGTATATAAACATACAACTTAAAGGTATGGATAACCAAACCAGCCGATGGATGTTTAAATCTTGATTCTGTAGCTTAGTGGCATGAAAGCTTGGGCTCTTAGGGTGTTCTTGGTGCCCATATTACAAGGCAGTCTGGGAAAAACGGAAATTGCCAAGCACAATAGTAGATACCTGTTACTTGTAGTTACTATTGTTGTGATGAAAATTTTATAGTATATCAAATTATTTTGATGAATTTTTAAATATATAAAAAGATCAAATGGATATACGTAGAATGTCCTTTTGTTCTTCTAAGAAATTAGTATATGTTTGAGTTGGTTTTGTATTAACTTCTTTACAGAAAACCAAATCATTCTATATGATAGAAGATTTTAATTTACTAAGCATTTTCATAATAGTTATAAAACATTTTCAAGATGAAATTGGAAAGCAGTGAAAGGATACACAAATTTATATCTTCTTCCATAATTTTAAAGATTGAAAATATTCTTTAATATGTATAGCTGATAATTTTGACTACCAGAAATTTTGATTCATTCCTCATAATGTGGAATATATAACACATTGATGAGATACAGATTAAAAGTGTTCTCAAAATAAATATAGATTCTTATTTTATGTCTCTTTAACTGCCTCTGTCCTACCTGCTACACAGAAAGGGTCTTGTAGGCAATAAAAGTGATTATAGAAACAATCTGTTACCAAAGTAAATGACTACAAAGTAAGAATCTCCCTTAAACTGCTTTCAATCTGATTATGTCCAAGTCAGTGAAGTTTAACTCACAAATCATGTGCAGTTGATTTTTAAGTATCCACTAGCTTATTACATATCTATTGTATACTTGTCATCAGACTTTTGTCCACATATTTCTATATATAATGGGAAGGAAGTGTGTTCAAGGTTAATAAAAAAGAGGGGCTGAAGAGATAGCTCTGAGGTTCAGATCACTGGCTTCTCTTCTAGAGAAGGGTTCAATTCCCAGCAACCATAATATAGCTCACATAATCTTAACCTGCAGTTCCAGGTGATCTGATGCCCTCTTCGGTCTTCCACAGGCACCAGGCAGACACATGGTACACAGACATATTTGCAGGCAAACATTAATACACATAAAGTAATTGTTTAAAAGTTCTTTTCTTAAACATTAAGTCTAGTAACAATATGTTCATGCATTAAATGAATATTAGCTTTTGAAAATTCACAAATACTATGCCTTTATATTTTAATATATATGTAAGTTCTTTATCATTTAGCTCAAGGCCAGAATTCCATTTTCAATGTTTTCTGTAATTTCAAATTTCTTCTCTTACCCACTATATAACTTCATGCCTTCAGATAAATTTTCAGACAAACTATTATTCTTTTATATCTGTTTTTGCTGTTGTCTTTCTGATTTTTCTCTTTCAGACAGGCTCTCATGTAGCCTAGGCTAGCCTAGAACTCCCAATCCTCTTGACACAGCCTTCACTGGTGCTGGTATTACAGGTATACTTACTTTTGGATCCTGCTTTTCATGCTCTTATTTAAATTCCTAGCTCTTATGAAACTTTGCATAAATGCCCATCTAGTAGCTGAATATGTACTCTGATTCTACACTAAAGAACTTATTGTTATAGATGCTACACAGTAAATTGAAGGACTTTTTTTCTATTAAATTAAGTAAAGTGCATATCTTATTTATATTGATATCACAAAATTTTTACCTTGTATCAATAATAAAATATGAACTGTTATTATTTGGGTCTAAAATGAACCCTGCCCCCTTCCCAGCTCATGTGTTTCAACACGTTAGTCTCCAAGTGGTGATGCTAACATTCCAAAGGCTGTGGAACCCAGAGAAAATTAGTTAACAGAGGAATGGAGTTCTTACTGGGATGAATACGAATTCTTAGGCCTTTACAGATGGTCTTTTGGATCAATGTAGAAGAGTTTGCAGCTATTGGCTAGAGATGCCCTAGAATGCTGTAAATAAACATCTGCTTGATGTTTGGAAAATCAGGCTACCAGAGATGCATGCAGTGAAGGCTGTGTACATGAGGGTTCAGGTGGGAACAAGGACTCTGCTGGGATTGGGTAAGATGTCATTCTTATCACATTATGTGAAGAATCTGACCACATCCTACTCATCCTGAATTTAAAAGTAATAGACTATTTATTTGGTGGAGAAAAGCTCAAGATAGTATTTAACATTCAGGCTGTGGCATAGTTATTGTTCAATGCTTTTATCCAGTCTACATTGAGAACAGAGAGCAAAGAGTAGTGAAAGACATGAAGCAGCAGCAGTTAGGCCTGGGAAAAGAGTGCATTTAACACAAAGCAAGTACAGACATTGTAGGCCTGTTTACTAAAGAGATTAGCACCATGAAAGAGAAGCTGCACACTTTATACACTCAACTACAACAAAGGAAATGGCAAGCTGAAGCTCCAGAAGAGGTCCAAGAATGTAAAAGTACAAACTCACTTGAAAGACTATTATTTATAGAGAGCAAAAAAGGTGACCTACTGGAAAAAAGTCACCTAGAGAAACATTTCCAGCCATGGGGAGACACTCAGCGTGCTACACCCATAGTCCATGGGGTTCAGAAATATCTTCAGCTGGCAGCAGAACTTGCCACTGTCTGTATGATGATGGTTTTACAGGCATACAGAATGCGAAAGTTACAGTGTCATAGAAGAATCTCAAGTTGCAGAGAGCAGTCCAAAGCAAGGGTATAGCAATGGCAGATTCTCTGAGGAGAGAGTCTCTGACAGGGTGAACCATGACAGTAAGGTGAAACCCAGGCTGTCACGCTGGAAATGCCAGAACATTGGGATGTCTGTTGAAGAAAACCGCAGGCACTGAGCAGGTACCTCAAGAGAAAGGCATATGTGCTGCAAATAGCAAAGCTACCATTGTATGGCAGAACAAGATCACTGGAGCTGACATGATCCCACCACATGTCCTATAGGTGCACATGTAACTGCAGGATTTAATATTTGCCCTACAAGGCTTTGGTGTTCCTACAGATCCATCTTTCCTTGCTATTCTGTTCCTCTTTTCTGGGAAGGGAATGTTTATTCTGTGCCATTTTATACTGGAAGTGTGTAACTATCTTTTTATTTTAGGGGCCTCACAACTAAGAGACTGTCTTGTATTTCAGAAGAAACTCTGAATGTTGAAATTCTGAATAATGTTTGAGACTACAGGGGCTGTCAGACTACAGGGGCTGTTCAAATTAGACTGAATGTATCTGCACTGTGAGGTGGACATGAAATAGGGCCCAAAAGTGGCAACTTATGTTTCCTCCAGTAAGCTGTTCTGTCTGGCATCCTGTCACAGTACTATAAATCATGATTAACATGGTTACTTAATAATGGAATTTAGAAAGAGAAAATACCAGTTTCATGAAAAATTATTTTTCTACATATGTATATGTACATTTGAATGGACAAACTCTAATAGTATTTTCTAATACTTAATATCTTAATTGACAGTGTTTGCTAAAATGGATAAAGTCAGATTATGTAATAAAACAAGATCTAACCTATTATCAATAAAAATGTTATAGTGTAAAATTAATAGAATAAATAGTATAAGTAAATAAAATAGAGAATATAATTCTACTGGAACTATCATCAGGAACTCTCATATAGGCTAAGAATAAATTCATTTACCTATAAATGTAAATTTTCTAATTTTCACTAATGATTAAGTAGAAATCATTAGTGATCTGTACAGTATTCTGAAACAAGAAGCACAGTTGAATATTTTCGAATATTATGTTTCAGTATGACATAAGAGTTTATAGCAATGCTATTTCTAAAGACTAAAGACCGAATGTCTTTTTCTACTAAGTAATTCTTTTAGGAAACAAAGTTTTATCAAGTTAACCCAGAAAGTATATTGGATGTTCTTAACAAGATTACAGAGCTACAATTAGACCTACTGTTTTGTTTTCTGTGTACAACGTTAAAACCTAGACTGCTGGTCAGGAATGACTTCTGCCTATGAGTCCTAATTATTTGTCCTCAGCTGTATTTCTTGACGTTCTAATGTAATGCACTGGCTAGATTGCAGCCATGATGATTTTATCAAGGAACTTTTTTTCTTGATTCACTAAAGCTTTCAAGAAACTTTCTGTTTATCCTAATTTTATTTGGTTTACTAATTTGGTCTCTCGTTTTACACACTGTGTTGATCTTGACTTCATTTTAATGTTTAGTAGCTGGAAGTCTTATTATGAGCAGAGAGCGCAATAGTGTTCATTATCACACAGTGTACTAAACGCAGGCAGGGCACGAGAGTTTTCCAGCGCTGTAAACAAACCGCAGTAGCTCAGACTTCAGTTTCTGGGAAACTTTTCCCTTCACATATTGTTTCCACAAGGTTATCATGAATAAACACAAGAATAAGTCTTTATATATTTGTATTGATATTTTTTAAAAAATCAAATTATATAGTTGTGAGGTGCATCTAAAAATTAAAAAATAAAGGAAAATGAAAGTTAAAACTATAATGAAAAAGATGGTAGTGGATCTGAAAGGCTACCAAAAATAAAAACTGAAAATCTGAAGTTATAGGAAAAAGAAAAGTGGATGTAACATGCAGAGATGATACTTGAAAACTAATCCTTTGGCATTACCATTATGACGTATTTCACCAAGAGGCTCAAGTTTTGGAAGTCTAGTGACTTTGGGGGTTCCCCAGCCAACTAAAGGAAAAGAAAAACATTTAGAGGCTCTGTTAAATGAATACTTGCTAATGTCTTTTCAAAGGATCCCTCCCTTGACAGGAAATGTACTTAACATTCCATGTCAATTTGAATATACGGTGACACAATTCTGAACAGCAGTGTACCCAGCTTTAGCTCTTAAAACACTTTTGCTTAAAATTCACATCCCTTGTCATAAGCACAAATAAGGTACTGGCTACCATTCTAACGCCCAGCAGAGGCTAAAAGAAATGTTTTGTTAAAAGGAATACTAGAAATGAATATTGTAAAAGTTCATAATCGAAAGTATTATTACCATTTAACACATTGGCAGCAAGGCTACATGGGAATTATGAACGCATGAATTTATTTAGTTGACACGAATTTACCAACAACTCTAAGAGGTGGGACACTATGCTCAGTGCTGAAGGCTATAATATTTGCGTAGTTATGTCCGACAGCTTTACATGCAGTAACCCCTGCAACATCTGAAGAGGCAGATATACATGTTGTATTTATATTGAGAAAAACATATTTATATAACTTTTAGGATGAAATGATTAAAGAGCCAGCATTTAAAATCTCATTCTGTTTGCCAATCCACTAAACTTCAATTCCCTCAGCAATATGTGAAGTGGATACTTCAAATAGAATTTGATCGCATTCTAAAAATTATTGTGTACAGTTATATTAATACATTTTACCATTTCCTACTTAAAACTACACTGAAATGTTGGCAAATTTTGCATAACATAGACAGTAAGGATTCTTCCTAAGAAACTGTGAAAATAATGGAAGCACTAACTGCAAATTACCTAATTTCTTCTTTCTTTCTTTCCTGTAGTGCTTAGTGGACTCAGTGTCGGCATCAATTTACTCACCAGGAGCAGGTGGGGGAGGTGGGGTGGGACTCTTAGGAGCAGATTCATCTGTATTGACTGGTTCTACCCGATGACTCCTTTTCATTCTTATTTTTTTTGTTTTCTTTTTACTGTTATCTATAAGAATATAAACATGGAACTTTATATGATTAAAAAGTGAACTTCTATAATGTAAAAACAAAGAATAAAATGAGACAGTTGGTGCCAAAAACTGTGTCTACTCAACTTTGGGAATTACTATCAACGACCAAATATGAACTTACATTCACTAAGAATACATTTTAGATGGCTGACAGAATAAATATATGATTAATGAACAAACACAGCCCATTTCAATTTCTAAGATAGGTCTTTGTTTCCAAAATTAATTAGCATTTCTTCCAAATTCAGAGTCATTTCAAACAATTATAGTTGTCTAAGTGTAGGAATTTCCATAATACTCAGAAAGGCCTACAAGAGGAGAAGAGATGGTGATTCTCCTCAAGAAAGATATGTAGAATGACTGATTCAAAGGACAAATTCTCCAAAATAACCATTTGAAGTTTGTCTAAGAGCACAATTGGTAGTCCTAGCAGAATTTATTACAAAAAAACAAAACACCAAAAAAAACCCCCAGAAACCACACAGGCTGTCATAGAAAAACATAGGAACAGTTTAAGGCTCTCTTAATTAATTACCAAAATTGTACAATATATTAAACAAATTTAGAACAAAATTATAGAAATATTTTGAATAAAAATTCTGAACTAAAATTTACTTCATCTATTCAAATACACACATAACTCATATATATATATATATATATAACAACACATTTTCTAGAATGAAAACTATCCGTAACATAAGCATAACCAGTATCTTTGAAACCTACAAAGCTACAGGCAATACAAATTATCTAGAAAACAATTATTTTTAAAATGAGAAAATACGATATGAGTTGTCTTACTTCATGTAGAATAAAAACAGAGATAAAAAGTATTATATAACACAATAATTTTTGTGAACATGGTAAAAATGAAATTATGTCAAAATTTCCTTTCCATGTGAAAAATATGAAATGAAAAGATTTAGCACCTGATTCTGAGGATCGACGGTCTAGCTCATCTTCGTTGTCCAGTTGTTGCGACAGCACCTCCTTATAACTCTCTACCACTCCACCATCCCTGTTACTGCTGCAGCCTCTAGCCTGGCTCTGTGTCTCGACCTGCTCCTGTTCCACTTTATGTTCTGGGAGGCAAACATCACTGTCTTTCTCTGCAGTCTGCTTCTTTTTCTCTTTTTCTTGCTTTTTTTCATTCTAACAAAAATGAAATACATTTATCTTTATCTCAATGGTGGCATGTAAGATCATTTTAAAGAAGAAATTGAGTAAGAGCTTTGGTGATTCAATGTCACTGTGAGATGCACAGTGAATTGTGAATCTATCATTAAAACGTACTAACTAAATATTTTAAATATGTAGTGCTAAATATTCACTACAGACAGAGGTCTAAAGAAAAAAAAACATTGCTAGGAGTTTCATAATCTGGAGGTAACCCCTATTACATTTATAATCATTATAAGACATTTTCTCTGCCACTCTTATAAGACACTCACCACCAACAAACACACATGCATGTGACTCCCTCTGTACACAAGTATTTACTTGCTGATGAAACAAAATGAATTGGAGGCTTTATTTTACTCTATTTTCTTTCATGTTAATGAATACACGAAGTACATGCTATTTGTTAGCTCGTATTATTTTAATCAACTGAATTGATTTGTGTTAGTGATACACACACACACACACACGTGGGTATTTGCACGTGTGTGTAGAAACATGAGTATGTGGAATCCAAAGGCTGTTAGCAGGTAGCTTAAGATAGGATCTCTAAGTGGACCTCAAGCTAAATTTGGCTAGATGGACTGGCTAATGAGCTACAGCAATGTCCCTGTCTCTGTATCTCCCAGCACTTGTGTTACAAGCATATTCCTCCATGCCCAGCTTTTAACATGGTTCTAGGGATCTCAACTTAAGGCCTCATATTTATAGACAAAGTAGTTTACTCTAGAGCTCTCTATAGAGCTCTCTTCCTAGTCCCCAGTTACATTAATATTTGTAAATGGTTGTATTATTATAGAGAGTGAGTGAAATCCAGAGTGAATGTTTATTGTTGACATGGGCACAGCTGTGTCAGGACTGAAATACCTTCTTGTGGTCCTCAACCTTCCTAATGCTGTAACCCTTTAATACAGTTCCTCATGTTGTGATGACCCCAACTATAAAATTAGTTTTGTTGCTACTATAAGATCAAAACTTATGCTTTAAATTTTAGCTACTGTGCCTAAGATATCTCTAAAAGAAAAAGACAGATAACCTCCTGGAATGCTACGTGGGGCTGTTCAGGTGAGATAATCCTGAATCTCCCTTGCAGAAGGATATATCCTCTTGGATTGTTGGGCCCCAAGCTGACCCTACTACATCAGATGTGCCCCAAATGCACTGGATGTGCTTGGTCACTTGTAGGCAGGAGATAATCTACACAGGAAGTACATCAGGATAGATGCTTGACACTGATAGGACCTGAGTACATAGCTTTATGGGTTCTGCCTTTAAGCACCTGTGTCACATGACTCGGTGCCATTCAGTGGGAGCTCTGGAGGTGACAGATTCACTCCGTGAGTACCTCAGAATGGACATGGTCAGAGTTCATCTTCCTGGCCAGTATTTAATTAATTTAATTAAAGCTTGCTTGATTCAAATTTGGCTCAATTATGGTCGTCTTAGTCTCAACCAGATTTGGGATTTACACTACTACAGAACTGTAATTTTCCTACTATTATGAATCATAAATATATTATATGCAGATGGTGTTAGGCAACCCCTATGAAAGGGTCATTGGATGCCAAAAGGGGTAGTGATCCACAGGTTGAAAACTGCTGCTAAGCCATGGGAATGGCAAAGTGACACCCTACGGTAAATTTCAGAGGGATGGCAAAGCCTACCTTAAGGTTCAACAGCGAATGTTGACAGTGAGTGCAGAAAGTGTCTGTGGTAGGACCCTATGCCTTGTTTATGATTTGAAAACTGCTCCCCAGCAGAGATTGTTCTTACTGAGATCAGTTAATCCTGCCTCCCTGTTCAGAAATATGTAACAATGTTGCCTCCTTGTTCCCCTGCATGCAATAACCTGACTCCCTATTCAGCAGTACATAACAAACATCTTCCAACTAGCTGTGTTCTCAACCAGAGCCCAGGCTACCCAATCCCTGCTTTTCTGTGTGTGTCTGTCTTTTCTTCATTCCTTCACCATCCGGTTATGACAATTCCTGGATTCGAATGTAATAAAAATCTGTTTTTCACTTTATGGTTTGTAGCTCCTTATGTCAGTATATAATACACACAAGCACAGTATAATTTAAAATATAAACATTAAATTATATTTTCTATTATCACAAAGAGAAAGTAACATCAATATGATTACAGAAAAAGATCAAATGTCAGTACTATAAGAATAGGGCAAAGTAGGTTTTATCAAAGACAGGAACTATGACATATTCAGCTTTTATTTTTATTCCTGTATATTTTGAAGTCATTTCTCTTCTTACATTGTATTCAACATGATATTTTTAAAGTAGTCATGTTAATCAAGCATTTGTTCTATCACTGTGCTACATCCCCAGTCCCCAAAGTAAATTATGAGTGGAAAAAAATAATCTCCACCCAGTCTCACACCTTTAACTTCATTAGAAACTCTCTCTGGAGGAATTCTCTTTTGCCCTGCCTGTTGTCCCAACACTCAACCACTTTTCCTAAATTCTAACTGTATTATTTCACACGTAAAAAAATCCCACTTGGCACAGCTCATACCTCAATGATCACCGCTGCTATGGGCTGGAAAGGATTAGCAAGAACTGGTCCTGAGTCTGTCTCAGCCAGACCACTGGTGGCATCAAGTTCATTTTGCTCTCTTTGTTCTCTGTTTGAGGGAGGAAAACAAAAATCAAAGATCTTTTTGAAAAAGCACTGAACCATTTTTAACTTAAATACCTAGTCATGGCTATTAATTAGAGCAGCATGTCAAGAAGACATACTGATAATAGGACTCTTTGTGTCTATCAAAATGAATCATTTGAATTCTAAAAGAAATCCTAAGAAGAGAAAGAAGCCAGCAGAATGGAGTGGCCTCCCTGTGTCTGAGTAAGAAGAGTCAGGGCAATAGATGAGAATGACAGAATGAGAAGTACAGAAAGCCAGGAAGAATGCTGGGAACCAACAGGAAAACTAAACAGCAGGAAGTGGCAAGGACGCAGACAGGCACAAAGCAGTTCTGGCTTTCAACCTCAGCTAGCCTCTGGGAGGAGGAAAACACCATGCTGCCAGATGCAATCATAAGGTAAGTGTGAAGGTACCAGCAACACATAGAATAGCAGCAGACAAAAGTCCTAACTAGAGGAGACACCCAGGCTTCTGTAGCTGTAAATTCAGAACAAGAGTTCAGTCTCAATGTAATTCTTGTACCTAATGAATATCTAAAAACCTGCTATTAGGAAAATCCTGCCTATGGCTCAGCTCAGCAAGCACTCCAAAGGCTCCAGTTAGGAGACATTTCGAGAAAGGTCCTTTTCCTTGGAACTAAACAGCTTTAGTGGGTCCAAAAAAAAAATGTTCACAACGCAGGGTCCTAAGAATCCTATGTAGCAGTGACAAGATGGGACACCACCAAACAATACAGTTGCTGATTGGACATCCATGACAAATCCACTGCCAGGCTTAAGCAGGGAGGGTGGGCTGTGGCACCAGGAGAGCAGGGCTCAGTGGTACATGGTCCCATTTTGCCTGCCCTGCCAGGAGGAATGAAACTAGATGCACCAGAGTCTGAAAGCACAGAGACTCAGGCTGCCAAATCTGTTTCACAGTAGTCTCCATTTCCATTGTTTCCTTCACTGTCAAGGGGCATCCCCCAAACACACCACAGCTTGCATATCTGCCATGCCCTGCAGTCTGGCAGGCTGAGGGCTCTGAAGGCACCAAGAACTTGCTTGGCCATTCCACAGGTACTGCTGAGGCTCCCTCAATATGCAATAAGGACTCTTGGCAGCCAGACTTTTGCCACACCTCTGATATGCATATGAAAAGCCTTCTGAGTCACCATTAATTAACCTGTGTGGCAGGAAATAAATAGCCAGGGAGCGGCCTGGATACTGACCTAAATCTTTAGGGAGAAAGCAGAGAGGAAGGACAAGTGGTTTCAGCTACAACTCAATGGCCCTTCACACCTGGTGGATTCCAGTATTAGCAGGTGCACAGGGAGTCATTTCCAATCCAAGCACTTTGGTTAAGAGGCCTGTTTGCTGTTTTTCACTTTCCTTCATTTTTTCCAATTATCTTTTTTATTCTACCCCCCTTTTTGGGGGGGCTTGGGGGAAGGGTTCTCTGTGTAGCCCTGGCTGTCCTGGAACTCTCTATAGACCAGGCTGGCCTCAAATTTACAGAGATCTACCTGCCTCTGCCTCTGTTAGTAATAAAGAATTACCAATACCACCCAGCTTATTTTCTATTCTTTAATTGTGTCTTTTTTCTTTTTCTCTTCTAGTATGTTTTATCTCTCTTTTTAAAGTCTTTAAACCTTTTATTTAACTTTTATTTTTATTACCTTTACTATTATTAATTTTTAACCTGTTAGTTTACTGTATGGTATTTTCGCTTTTCTCTTCTGGAGTTCTTAGTATTAAGGTAGTTGTTTCTTTTAATTGGTTAATATATTTCTATGACAACAGATATAGCAACTTCAACAAAGAAATATAATTATGAAAAACCAGGCCAAACGACTCCTGTAAGAGCTAATAATTCAAATTGCAAATGGCAGACCATGCCTGTAAATCCAGCACTCAGGCAGCACAGGGAGATCACTAGATTCAAGAATCATTCTTTAATCAGCACATGCCAGGGTATATTTTCTAAACAGAAACGATGTCCACAATAGAACATGATTAATAACTGTCACAGTAATGAACGTTGCATTCCTACAGTCTACCTACATGCTGACTAAAACACCATTTCTTTTTGTTATAACACATTAATGGGGTTTGCTGTGATATTTCCAAACACACATATAATAACATGCTTTGTTCATACCCACCCTCCCTACTAACCTCCTTTGTCCCTGTTACCTATTTCAGCAGTCCCTTGTGGATCACCTTTTTTTTTTTTTTTTTTTTTTAAATTAAGGTCCCACATATGAAAGGAAATGCACACTCCTTCGCTGACTGTATTTGGCTTATTGTGATTAACATGATAACCATCTATTTATTCACTTTGCAAAAATGACATAATTTCTTTCACTTATGGCTGAATAATATTCCATGTGTATGCATATGAAAATATAACAATTGGAATAAAACTAAAAATAATCAGCAAGAAAAACTAAAAGTGTTATATAAACATAAAGACTGAAAAATTGATTTTTTAAACAGCAATAGGCTACTAAAGGAATCAGGAGAAAATTTAGCATAATGTTAATATGTTTACATAATGTTAATAAATTGAACAGGTTAATTTAATATTAATATAATATAATATCAAATGAAACTGGAAGCAAAATAAGCAGAAAGAAAAATGCTGAAACAAAATTACACTGAAGAAGGAAGCTGCAAAAGATAATCCGAGGTGGAAGGAGCTTCCATATTCACAGAGTGGCAGAATACTGTGAAAATGTCTACACGATGGAGATCAGTCTAAAGGGTCAATATAATCCCCACCAATATACCCAAACAGACCTAGGAAAATCTTCAAATGAATACAGAAGCATAAAGACCTAGAACAGCCAAAGAAACCAAGGTCAAACAGAATAACGCTGGCTGTATTATAATGCCCAATTTCAAAATAAACTAAAATGACATAGGAAACACAAACAAGTAGCAGTACAGCATAGTGAACACATGTGTGAACCATGGATGGTATATAGAACTAAAAAATTTGTCCATGCATCCACAGCCATCTGATAGTGGTTAGCTACCTATCTCTCAATCTTTAAAAAAAAAAAAAAAATCAACTGAAAGAATTAGAAACCTTAATGGAAAAATTGAAACTACTTGAGTCAATCATAGGAGAAATCTTCAAGATCTTAGATAAGCAATTTCCTGAACAGGACTCCCATGTTTTGGAGAATGAAAGCAAGAATTTGCAAACAGGTTATATCAAATTTTAAAAGTTCTATATAAACAATAAACAAAGTGAAAGGGAAACATGCAGAGTGGAAGAAAATCATTGTCCTTCCCAGCTATTCATTTGGGAGTAGACTAGTATCCAAAATAAAGAACCTAAAAAATGTAACAACAAAATAACAAGTAATCTACTAAACAAACAAAAACAGGCCAATTCTAAGAACAGCGATTTCTCAAAAGAAGTGCAAATACCCGAATAAAGTGCTGAAATTTGCTGAAAGTCATCATAGAAATATAAATCAACACTATCAAAACTATATTAAAATTCTATTGCACTACAGTAAGAATGATTACCATTGAAATAATTCCTTATATGCATGATGGAGATGATGGAGGGAGTTTAGATGCATGGACAACTTTTAGCAAAGGTTTCTTAAGTTAGAGGTGGAGGGGAAGAGATGCTGAGACTGCAGTAGAACAGGACTGTAGGCAGAGAGAAAGGGAGAAAGAGAGACAGAAAGGGAGAGAGAGGGAGAGGGGGAGAAGAAGAGAGGTAGGGAGGACAGGATAACAAGGTAAGACACACAGAAAGGCAGAGAGAAAGAGACTAAGAAGAGAGAGAACTCCTGGCAGAGAGGGATTATATGGGGATGGTTGGGTCCCCTGCTAATGACATAAGACAGGTGGCTGGGGGCAGCTACAGGGCAGAGACAGTTCCACAATAAACATCATAAAACAAAATGCTGGCTGGGAAGGATGCAGGAGAAAAAGTCCTTGATGGTAGGGATACAAATTTATATGTCCACAAGGAAACCAAAACGGGAGTTGCTAAAAAACAAAAAACAAAAAAATCCACCAAAAATAGAAATATCATATGACCCAGCTATACCACTTCTGGGTAATATACCTACAGATACACACACATACACACGAATGTATACACGTATACATGTATGTATATGTGTGTGTATGTGTATGTCTATACACACACATATATATGGGTACTATATAATAGGATAGGATTACAACAGTCATCTCATAGGGCTATTTCAACACCACAGAACACCAGTTGTTCATATGTGAATACTCTGTAAATGAACATACGTATAAAACAGACATTGTTGTTACTCATTCATTAGTCACAATTTAAAGTTTAAAATGATAACATACCAATCCACATTAAAGTAGTATATCTACTCTTTAATAGAAAGGACTATGTGAACCAGTTAGACTGAATTTGACGAAGCAAAAAGACTGTCTTTCAATCACTCCTCTCTAAACATCAATTTATATGTAACCATGGAGTCACTGCTCAACAGTGGTATTCTCCACCATAACTGGCATACCTAGGAGAGTTAAGAAAGGAAGTGTGTACTGGAAAGACTTCCTAGAAAATGGCCTGGAGTATCACCATGGAAGGCAAGGAACTTATTTAAGATGGCTCATAGAATATTTCTTGTATCCAGTTTTTTTTTTTTTTTTTTTTTTAATATTGATACCTGCCTCCCTTCCTTCCTCTCTCCTTTTGGTACTAGGGATTAAATCTAGAATTCTGCAGGCTCCCCATGCACTCACTCTACCAGTGAGCTAGCTCTACCTTCACCCCATGTTCCCATGTTTTTAGTATTGCACTGGAGGAAAGTTTGCAGAAAACTGTGGCCATATATTTTATATTTACATATATATGTGTGTGTGTGTGTGTATATATTCATGTATAATATATTACATATATTATACATACAATATATACATATATTACATATATACGCATATATATGTAAATAATATATATATACACACAACACACATATATAAATGTGTATATATATACGTACACACACACACACACACACGATTGGCTATAATGACCTTTATATCCTGAAAATTATAGTAGGATTAAAAACAGAAAACACCAAAGATTCTCACAGGAATCTCTCATCAAGAGTAGTGCATCCCATTTGTAGCCCAGAAACCCGGACAGTCCTCCTACTCATCCTGCACATCGCTCAGAAACCCAGGTAAGGCCACATAAACCCCTCCATTTGAGAGATGAATCAATATGATCAAGATAAATTGTATAAAATTCTCAAAGAATTAATTTCAAAAACAAGAAAAAAGACCATTCATTCCATTTCCTGGTATCAGGAGAGACTTAGAAAAAGAACATGATGAAATCACTTGGAAGTCGGTGGATGGAGAGTAATTTCTACACATATTCCTTTCCATCAAGTCCTAGCTCTGAATTCTGTGAAAGGTCCTACCAGAAGGTTTCTTTCTTCCATATAAGGGAGCCCTCACAAGCCCCAAGAGTAGGAGACAACCTGGAGGCAGCTCTGGGAAGCCATACAGAAGGTCAAAATCACTGTGGCAACCAGAAAGTAACTGCAAATATTTAAGAGCTTACTTGTTTTAAAAAATTATTTTCTCTCCCATTCCAACATGTATCAAAAAGTGAAAAAAAGAATAATTTAAGATTGGGTATTAAATTTAACTCTATTCAAATCTCAGTACTTTCTTATAGCATTAAGTTAATTTATAAGTGATTCTGAAATAGTATTTGCAATCATTTTTCAACTCGGTGAGTTGAGTTTAAATGCTTCCCTTCAGACAGAGTATTTGAAAAATATGTCTTAAAACCTGAAGATAGGGACTGGAGAGATGGCCTAGAAGTTAAGAGACTGGATACTGCCATTCCAAAGACCCAAGTTCAGTTCCTAATACCCATGGTGGGTGGCTTACAACTGCTTATAACTCAGTTCCAGGGCATCCCATGCTTCTGTCCTCCCTGGGCACCTGCACTCATGTGCACATACCCACACACAGATACACATGTATGCACAGAATTAAGTAAAATAAACCATGAAAAAGAACACCTCAAGATAGTGCAACTTTTTGATAAAATTAGTGTTCACAATCAGGTTTGAGTTAATTGATCCTCTAACATCTTAGCTTTACATTGAGGGTACAGACAGGTATCTCATTCCATTACATTTTGAGACATTGAAACTAGTAACTCTTTGCTGAGTATCCCTGTGCCTTAAAGGATGGTTAACACCACCTATAACAGATAAAAATGTCTCCAGGCACTGCCACTCAAAGTAAAATTCCGTGTGCTTTGAGAAGAATTACTTTGGAAATTACTCAGTAACAACTGTACAAATTTAAAACTTTGGGAAGCAGTCACTACTGAAAAAGTATACTTAACTACTTAGGAAAACTTTCTAAGTCTAAGTCCATCACTTGGGTTTGATATATGGCTCCATGGTAGAATGAATGCTTGTTAGAAAGTCCAAAGTCCTGGATTGGATCCCTAGCATCACAAAAACAAAAGTACCATCTACACCTGTGTACACAAAGACTCATAGAAATAGGAATTTTACTTAAAATATTTCTACAGACTGAATAAGCAAAGTAATTGATTAGAATTGCCTGTTTTAGTTCAAATGGACCGTGTGGTATATTTAATCTACTTACCTTTCTTCTCGTAATTTTCGCACTCGCTCAGCCCTCTCTCGTTTTTCTTGTTCCTCAAGAGCTCGCTGTTCAGTTGTGTCTTTTTGAATGCGTTCACTTAAGGCATCAAAGTCTTTTGCAATGATATGCAGTAGCCAATAAAGCCCCTTTTTAATGGACTTGTCAATTTTCTTCCCATATCCCAAGACTGCTGAACAAGGTTCCTAAAACAAATCATTTGACCCAATGATTAAAACTTAAAGTTATCCACACAAACCTATTCAGAAATCATTAAGCAAAATTATTGGTACAACAAAAGTTAGCCTTTTAAGTTAATAATATAACTATCAAAATATAATTTTGCAGTAATTAAATTTAGGACTACCAGAAGCTGAAAATTTTTAAAGAAACTATCTATGTTATGAATGTGATGAGAGGACCAGATATAATTTTATGTAAATGTACTGGAAGATACTGATCTGAGCAAAGTACTGCTATTTATTAAGAACAGCTAGAAAGACCAGGTATGGTTGTGCACACCTGTAATCCCAGAACTCTGAAGGCAGAGGCAGGCAGATCTCTGAGAATTCAAAGGCAGCTTCCTCTGCATAGCAAGTTCCACACCAGACAGGGTGACATAGGTCTTGTCTCAATAAAAACAAAAACACTAGGAAGTTTTAATTTCTTATGTCAAGAAATTTACAGCAACAGACACACCTGTAAGACTCACAACCTAATTTAACAATCACTTCCTGAAGGTTGAATGAATCCTCTGCTATATTCTTTAAGACTGAATGACAACTCACAGTATCTTGAAATTGTTTAAAAATCACATTTAATCTCTTATGCTAAAACTTTATTTTTATAGTTTTTTTCTCTACAATTTCCAAAATTTGCAACAAGAAAACTTATCGACTCTATTGGCAGTGTCTAAAACAAAAGCAAACATAAAATTCTTTGAAACCATGTAAGAGAGTTTCTGAAAGTTGGTGGAAAAACATAGAAAAGATATTTCAGCATTGACTACTATTAACTGAACAATAACAGCATGATTTCTGACAAAAAAATGGTTTTAAGATTCCTTTCATTTTTTTACATTTACTTATTAATTTGGAGGTGTGTGAATCACACAACACAGGAGGTCAGTAGACAACCTGCTGGTTGTTTGTTGTTTCCTTCCACCATAAGTCCCAGGGATTGAACTCAGGTCGTCAAGCCTGGATACCTACTTCAGCTGAGACATGGCCACAAATACTGTTTTCTAATTTAAAAGTAGAAATAATAATAATACTAATAATAGTTAAACTTACTATCTGGCACAGGCACTTGTGCTCATTGACCAACTTTTCCAGAGAGAGACACTCAATAACATCAGCTTCTCCTAAGGCCCCCTCCTTGTCTTGTTTGTTTGCCAATCTAGGAAGACAAATAAAGCGGTTGTACAGCAAATATATAATTATGTGGCAACTGAAGTTTCTTTTTCATGGTCTTCTGTTCTCAAGTTTAGATCTACTGTTTATTGAACAAGCTGGTTCAGGCTCTGTAGCACAGATTTTTATAATTTTTCATAGTTACTGCTGTAAAATCCATTGTGAAAGAACCGGCTACTAAAAGAAAAAGCAGGCAAAGAGAAAAGTACAAGCAACCAATGGACTAATTATAAAAAAAAAAAAAACTACCGATAGAAAAAGAAGGAGGCTACTTTCCATAGCCCATAGACAGAAATGCAGGCACCTTTTTCTTCTTAAAAACAGTGCTGGTGGAAATGTAAACTCCATCCTATTTTATACTACATGAAGCGACTATGAAAATCGGTTTGGAGGTTTCTCCTGTCCCAACCCTCTTTCTTTGAGCAATCATATTCATTATTTCTTAGTTCGGCATCACATTTGTCTCCGTGTCGGTGGTATTTCAAAGTTAACAACTGAGCACTATGGATAGCATGTTTCTTTTATACCATGATTTTTTTTTTCTAACACAAAATTCAGTTCTGAAATTATCTTGATGAAAAATAATGAAATTTTTATGTGATTGTAAAATTCCAAAATAACCTATCATACAGATGTTCATTCACCAATTCTGCACAGAAGGATTTCTTCATTTTCATACAGTACTGTGAAGGAGTCATTTTATTTGGTAGGGGAGGGGAAGAGAATAGATTCCAGGAAGTGGTTTTAAAGAATCAACCCAAATTTTACTTTGATTATAGCAATGTCCATCCTACCTTAAAACAATATCTACAGTGGGGGTAGGAGTAAGAGTGGGTACACCAGAAAACTTAAGTGTTTAGAAATTTGGTACTATGAAAGAATTTTCATTTCTAAGTTTCTCTGTAAGTATTTGATCCTGGTAGCAATTAATTTTGAATTTCTAAATTAATATAATAAAATATAAGTAAAAAGTAGTATGTATAATTTTGTTATTCTATATTGAAAATTATAGACACTTACTCTAAAGCAAAAATAGTATTGTTTTTTTTTTAAGGTGGAAAGTTCAAAGACAAAAGTACTCTCTGGCTATTACTATTCTAAATTTCTATGATTTTTGTGCATTAAGCCATATGGGATTTCCAAATAGAAGAGAAATCAACTATAAATGGAACCTAAAAACCTGTATACTAGGCTTCATTTCATTCTTACTTTTAGCTATTTAATTGCTATTTAATTCTGTACTTTTAGGTTTTCAAATAAACAAAGAAACCTTTGTTAACATACAATAGCATTTTCTGAAGTAAGGCAGTTTACAGGTAGTGTGCACTAGGACAGAAAATGTACTCAAACTCAGTGGAACAATTTAACAAGGACTTCCTGTTACCACGGAGCTCCAGTAAAAATGATCTTCCTTTAATAAAAGGAACAGGCAGAACCAGATTCTCCAGGTGTGAAGTAAGCAATCTGGGCTTCTCATTTGATAGAAACAGCAAATGTACAACTTTATCTCCAACTTATTTGACTTCAATGTTTGTCTTTCAATTAACTGTATGAGAACCATAAAGAAAGCCTGTGGCTTAGGAGTGATTTAAGCATTTGATCAAGCATTACACTCCATGGCACTCGGACTTTCTTTCAGGCTAAGGAAACAGGTGGGAAAACCAGAACAAGAGAGTAAGGTAAGTGAATTTCTCTCTCTCTCACACCCTTCTCTCTCTCTCTCCCTCTCTCTCTCTCTGTGTGTGTGTGTGTGTGTGGTGTGTAGGGGGGTATTTAAAGCAAAATATCCAGAAACTGGATAAAGAGTGGCTCAACAGGTCATTCAAATTACTTTTTTGTTTAAATTTGCAAAGAGCTGTAAGCAGCTGAACTGTACTTGGCAACTGAACTGAAGAGGACTGAAGCATAGTTATCAATGTTAGATGAAGTAATTAATTTTATAAAAATGACTTCTCATTTTAGAAACATCAGAAAAGCAGACCCTGTGAAAACAAATCTGAAATTCTTTCTTTACAGACAATGAATTAATACTACCATGCTTATTTCAGAAAGGACTTTCAGATTTAATATGAAATGAAACTTTATGTCCAAATTTGACAGAGAAAATATTAATTTCTTCATTGTCATTTCCCAAGACATGCTAAACCTAATTTGAAGAAATTAAAAAAGTGTTTTTGCTGGGAAATGACTATTGTAAAATACCAAAACACTCAGCCAGTATTTTAATGTTGTAGGTAGTATGTTGAAAGTACTTGAATTATAACATTCATCATACTTTTTTTTCAAGCTATTAGATCACTTTAAGTTGGGATCATTTAAATGCAACATATTTCTTAAGTTATACTTATTATCATCTCTGAATTTAATAAATACTTATTTCAAATCAACATAATGACTTTTATAAGTATTTTAAAAGCAGATATGAAGTTAACTATGTAATATCCAAGGCAGTCTCTCTTCAAGACTATACATTTTGAAGTAAGTTTAATATGAAGACTACTTCGTATACATTCAAGGTGCTTGAATCAGGTAAGCAAAAGTTAAAAACTCTTAATATAGAGTAATGATCTTACTAAACAAGTTAGTTCAACAAGACAATTTAGCACATCTACATCAAATACAGAAAAATAGTACTGAAAGAATACATTACACAGAATGTCAGCTAATTCAAGTTTAAATAATATATAAAGTAAGATCCTCAGTTTTAATCTTGAGCTGGAGAAATTCTGATAATTGTCATCACACACAAGAACAAAATACTTGTTGTATTTCTTGAAGCATTTATTAATCAACAAACATAATAACTACTATAACTATATAACTAGAATAACTAGAAAGAATAGTTCACTTTTTAAAAGTCCATAAACATATTAAACATGCATTCAGGTGTGTATTTCAAAAGGCTCTGGGTAATGCATAGCCATATCTGACTCTAGAAATCTGCATTCTCTGTAACAGGGTGGAGAAAGTTTCCTTTGAATCACTTCTATTTACTTTTGTCTTTCCCTCAAAAATCTATTACAAGTTGTAAGCACAGGTATTAACTATCATCCTGTTTTTTTCTTTTCTCAAGTACTATGCTTAAATTCACATAGTCAACATTGTGGGTAAAATTCAAACCACATGGCAAATTCAAAAACATATAGTAGTAAACTGCCCATACTGATAGGTGATCCTATTTTCTATAGACCAAATACTACCACACTAAAAAAGTAAAAATAAACTTAAAATACAAGAGAATTGCATGAAATAATGATCTCCTGCATTTCATCTAGCTGACCAAATTAAATATTTGAGCTTCATATTTTATGCTTACATGAACTATCTCTAAAATTGAAATTCTAATATGTTTATATTCTAATTTATGGACACAAAATTAAATTGCAAAGTTGTGCATAGAGTTATGAATATCAATTGCTAGAAAATGCATATACACAGCACGTAAGTGAACCTGAGTACTTACATTAAGTCAGTTTCTATACTGATGAACAAGTATTAGAAAGCATGCCCAGAAGCCAGGCAGTTGGGAGGCAGAGGCCGGTGGATCTCTGTGAGTTCAAGGCCAGCCTGGTCTACAGAGTGAGTTCCAGGACAGTCAGAGTTACAACAGAGAAACCCTGTCTCCGAAAACCAAAACAAAGGAAAAAAAGAAAAGAAATGCAAGCAAGCAAGCAAGCAAGCCTGTCTGGTCATGCATGATGCTCTAGGTTCTCCTTACAGGATCACAAAAAAGACACATATAAACAAATGTATGTTTGTACATGAGTATAGTTAGGTAGGTAGATGGATGAATGGTTAGATAGGTAGATAGACAGACAGATTGATAGATACCTCAGCTTTCTTCTGTGACTTTTGTATTCTTGTTAAAATTCTGTGTATGTACAGAATATGTTTTATTTTCCTGCCCTCAATGTGCCGTGAATAGCAAAAATTAAATGGCACAAGTATCTTTCTTAGACTATTATACTAGTACTTATTTTGGTAGCTCTGATTAAAAGCATGTACTGAAGTCCAATCTTTTGCCATAGATACTGCTGTGAAACAAAAAGTCTTCTATTTTGTAGATGTGATGTTTTCTAAAGTACTGGATGTTTCATATCCTTTCCTGTTAGGCATACTTTCTTACTTTTACATCTAGTATATGCGTGATGTTACTTTAATCTCTGAATGTCAATACAACTTCAGGAGACTAAAAATGATTCTACATTAACACCATGAATTTATCTGATAACTATATGCATGTATGAGAGGATTCAAATTATTGATTAAAAAATTGTATAAATATGCCAAACACTGAATCCCATAGTACTACATCCTATCAGCTTTCTCTGCTCAATATTAAACAAATGTCTAGAGATCAATGAGCTGTTTATATTCAAAAGTGTGAAAGTGCCTTTCAAAACTCAATGATTAAGAGAATATAGTGGTTTATTAACAACAAGTTTTTATTCATTTAATTTTATATATGTGTGTATCATTACCTCATCATTATATATAATTATATTTAAATTGTTTCTATTTGATTTAAAGTTATGTACAATTAGGAGCACTAGGTGAAAATATAAATATTATCAGCCTTCTCAGATAAGATCATAAACATGGTTTCAAGTATCTAAAGATGTATCATAATATAAATTCCTATATATTCTGCCCTAGGAGTTTTGGTCATTGGAAACAACAGGCAAGAATGAGAAGTTAGCATAATCAAATCAACAATATTTTTCATATATGTAATAGATAAGAAAAAAAGGTGATATATTCTTAATTCAAAAACCTCATTATATATATTGCTAACAATCTATGTAGAACTTATTCTGTCCTTATGTTGGTTTTAATTGAATTATGTATATTTAGCAAAATGAATATTTACAGATTTTTATGTGTTTGCACATTTTACCTGTATGTATGTATGTATGTATGTATGTGTACCACATGCATACCTGGTCCCCACAGAGTAGAGAAGGCATCCGATCCCCTGGAACTGGAATTACATTTGGTTGTGAGCTGCTATGTGGATGCTGGGAAAGGAATCCTGGACTTCTCCAAGAGCAGCATATGCTCCCAACTGCTGAACCACCTTTCTAGTCCCAGAAAAATGAGTCTATTTTAAACACGATATAGACTAAATTGAATGGGAAAGGTATCTTTAGTAATGGTATTTTGAGGAGGCTACAGGGCAATCCTAAAAGTTAAAGTACAGTCAAAGCAACTTTTTTAACAGAAAATCATACTGAGGACAGAATAACGACACGAACAAACTTGATGGCAGCTGTATCCTCACTTTGCTTTCTCCACTACTGTACTTTAATGAATGAGATACACAGCAGGAGCAACCACCCGAAATAATTCCTAAATCATCTTACATTACTTTCAGTATTCTGTTAATCACTATGAGTTAATTATTTTTTATTTTCCTTCTTTTCTTTTTAGGTTAAGTTCTTACTACATAGTTCAGGTTGGCCTCAAATTCCCTACGTAGCTAGGATAGCCAAGAATTGGCCAAAATCTGGCCTTAGCGTCCCTAGAGGAATTATAGATAAGAGCCACAATGCTTTATTGATTTTCCTTTATTTTTAAAACTTCCTGTTAGAAAACTGAAGAATTTTTGCTAAGAGACATAGCTATCTGACATCAACTGCTAACGGGGAAAAATAGCAACTTTTCCCTTGTTCAATATCATTATTTTTGTTTCTTAGGATTTAAGGGAAGATGAAAGACAGACTTCAAGAATTAAAACAGAAAACAAAGGAAATCGAACTCTCTCAGGACAGTGAGGTATTCAAGGAAGCAGAGGAGCAAGGGGTGTTTGTCCAGCAAGCTGTTATTTATGAGAGAGAGCCCGTAGCTGAGAGACATCTACATGAAATCCAAAAACTGCAGGAGAATATTAACAGTTTTGCTGATGATGTTCAAAGATTTGGACAGCAACAAAAAAGTCTGGTGGCTTCCATGAGAAGGTTTAGTCTACTTAAAAGAGACTCTACCATTGGAAAGGAGATCAAAATCCAAGCAGAACACATTAACAGGGCATTGGGTGATTTAGCCAAAGAAGCAAAAAGGTCAGAGGTGGAGCATGGTCCATCATCAGTGGTCACAAGGATACTTGAATCTCAGTATGCTGCAATGTTCCGCCACTTTCAGCAAACTATGTTTCTATATAATGACACAATAGCTTCAAAGCAGGAGAAGTGCAAGACATTTATTTTCCGTCAGCTTGAAGTGGCTGGGAAGGAAGTGTCTGAAGAAGAAGTGAATGACATGCTTCATCAGGGAAAATGGGAAGTTTTCAATGAAAGCTTACTCACAGAAACCACTATCACTAAAGCACAACTCTCAGAGATTGAACAGAGACACAAAGAACTTGTGAATTTGGAGAACCAGGTGAAGGACCTCCGGGACCTATTCATTCAGATATCTCTTCTGGTAGAGGAGCAAGGAGAGAGCATCAATAACATTGAGGTGATGATGAACAGAACAAAAGAGTATGTTAACAACACCAAAGAGAAATTTGGGCTTGCAGTAAAATACAAAAGAAGAAACCCCTGCAGGGCCCTGTGCTGCTGCTGCTGCTGTCCATGCTGTGGCTCCAAATAAAGATGCTATTTTAGAAACTTCTCAGGGTTTAGGGCAAAGGTGTCTGCATTTCAGAGTCTTGTTTTGGTTGTATTCATTTCATGAGTCTAGTCACACATTTATCACTGCTTCTGCTCACTTTTCCCTTTAACATTTTTCCACTAAAAGTACAGAAACTGTTGAAGTCAGTCAAACAAGACAAACATTTACTATCAAAAATGAAAGACATTGTGTTTCTGGAAAAATATTATGTTCCACTGTATATTCTGTACTTTTTTTTTTTTTTTTTTTTTTGGTTTTCCAAGACAGGGTTTCTCTGTTGTAACTCTGCCTGTCCTGGAACTCATTGTAGACCAGGCTGGCCTTGAACTCACAGAGATCCTCCTGCCTCTGTCTCCCGAGTGCTAGGATTAGAGCCGTGTGCCACCACTGCTGGCATTTCTGTACTCTTAAAATGAATATTCAACTAAAAGATAACTTTATTAATCTGGCTTATTTGGGAATATTTTGGCAATTAAGTGTTGTACAAAACAAGACCTCAAAAGATGCCACAATGAATCAAAATGAAGCTAAAATGCCTATTAAGTCTTTATCCTCCAGTAGGTGAGTAAAGTTGGTGATCATTAGGTCCTGGGAAAACTCAATCATGAACTTGGTGAAGAATCTAACTGGTAAGAGTCAAGCATGAGGCCTATGATGAGTTATACAGTGTTCTATGGGTTTGATCCATTCAAGAAATTCAATTGCATACAGATCAGAGGGCCTGAGGAAGTCAAAGTAAAGGCAACTGTGTTCTTAAACATGTGACATCACTCTATGATGAAGCCAAACAATGAAGAAAAAAAATATATAAATTAATGAAGGAGCCTAAGCAATCTTCAACCATGTGAGGATCCTCCTGACAGCCTCCAGAGTGCTTGGATTACACAGCAATGCGCCACTGAGCCCATTCTACTCAGTATTAGAAACCTCATCTTGCTGGGCGGTGGTGGAGCATGCCTTTAATCTCAGGACTTGGGAGGCAGAGGCAGGCGGATCTCTGTGAGTTTGAGGCCAGCCTGGTCTACAGAGTGAGTTCCAGGACAGCCAGAGTTACAGCAGAGAAATTTTGTCTTGAAAAAGCAAAAAAAAAAATGAAAAATAAAAATAAATTAAAAAAATAAAAATAAATAAAAGTAAAAATAAAAAACCTCACCTTTACCTCACTGCTTGCTTTTGTCCACTGAGCCTTAGCTGTGGACCTTTTTCTTTAATGAAGTAGGTCATTCTTTCTGGAGTTGCTACACTCTGTTTCTTATTCCTGAAATAAACCTGCCCTGCCCTTATTATCACGAATTGTATGTTTACTTGACTATTGCCTCTGGCTGGGAGATAGACACTATAAAGATGTTTAGTCTTCCTACTCAGGAATACCGTTTCTTCATACTATCTTTTTTTTTTCCTTTTTGGTAAACTTTTACCATTTCTTACACATGAAAAGCAACATATTCATCTTCATGGTAGTTTTGCTTCTATTGTTATTATACACTGATATTTCTTTCCAGTAAATATTTGCCATTGTTGTCATTAGGGAAAAAAATGTCTTTGAAAAAGACCACCCCTGACTGCTCGTGCTTGCAAAGCCACCCTGTGTCACCTCATCAGCCTATGTTAAGTGCCTACTGGAACTTAACACCATCTTACACATTTGTTTGTTACTTGCTTTCTGAGTTGGAATGTGAATTTCTAATTGACTTCCTGTGTGAATCCAACCAATATCTGTAAGATAGTGCTCTTTTCTACCACCAAATTTACTCAGTTATCTGATTTTATTTGTATGCCCTTCCTGCCTTTCCTCTTTACAGTATGGAAAGCAGCATTTCTGCTCCAACCCAAGTGATCTTCTTCATTGGTCCCCTAGATCCTAACCCTTGCTTTTGAAGATCTTTCCTTCTCTTTGCAATATAAGGAATTCCTCTTCGGGGTCACTGCCATCTGCAGAATGTTTTGTTTCTTGCTATTAGGTATCCTACATTCATTTCACTTCACATCTCTTCAGGATTGACTCCTCACTGTAGGGCTCTATCTGTTCCAACTCTTGGAAGGAATAGTCGTTAGTGCCCAGAGTGGTAGAAAAAAAAAATGAGAAAATTCTTGTGTGACAATTTCTATTTCCTTAAAGAATTCTGAGACAAAACTATCAATGAGAGGAGCTTTGTTAAAGGAGCAAGGGGATGAATGGAACAATCAGCTCAGAGGCAAGGACAGAAACATTCTGAAAGATGGCAAAAGGATAACAGGGTGGCACTGAGGGCTCATGTGACATGTGCTGTGATTACAATAGTGAGAGCTCAGCATGTACACTCATTTGTTTTTAAACTAGTAACATTCAACAGCTTCAGTGCTGGCAGAGAATGTTGGGAATCCTGTCTAACGGGGTGGTGGGTTCACAACAGTAAAAAAGAGGCAATGTATGCTGAGGGAGCTGAGGTATCTGAATGGATTAAACTGCCACTTATATGTGTCACATATAAATACTACAAAATAATTGTAATTTAACAACATAAATGGAACTGCTTCTACTATGTCAGTTACCAAGCATCTTTGTGGAAAAAGATGTTTTACATATACTAGCTTAAAATGCTTAAAGGAGTATTATAAAAAGGATTCATTTAAGACTAATGATAAACTCTACAGCTGATGCCTTAATTAAAACCTATTACCTCCTCTGTTTCTTTTAAAATTGTATTTAGAGTTTGACTGATGCTTTATTAGATATTTAGATGTTCTTTATTTAGATGTTCTTAAATTATTTATCATGAAAACTAATAGTATTAAATACTATTTACTATGCATTAGTTCAAAATTATACCCAGATGGATTTGTAAAAAGTCTTTTTTTTGTTAGTATTTTATCATGCTTTTAAAGTAAGAATTAAGCATAAATCTGTTTCAAAGTAGTGAATAATATTCTATTTCATTGCTCCCTTTTCTTTTTACCATATTAATAGGATATGTGGCCTCATGGTGACGTTCCTACACATGCATTATTGTGCTTGATCAGAGCCACATTCTGGTGTCTCTCTTACCCTTCTTTGGCAGTTGCTTCACTGCTCTCAGGTTGTCTCCCCAACTCCTTAAATTCTGGATTCAACATACAAGAAAAAAAAATGATATCTCTTCTGTCTCTAGATGACTTCACTGAGCATGGTGACACCCACTTGTATTAATTTTCTTACAAATGACTTGATGGTGTTCTATGTGGCTTCTGTATTGATGGAAACCTAGGTTCACGCCATAACATGGCTATGATAAAGAATTCTCATGGCTATGTCTTCAATTGCTTAGTATACTAACCTAAGCAACAAGCACAAAATATTTAATCAGTTATTGGATATTTTATATATTTTAATTCCACACTTAATACAAAGTAAAAGCAGCATTTTTCTTAATATAAATAATATCTGAAAGAGAAAAATGGTTTTTGAAAGAGTTGAGGGACAATATTAGCAAACTTCTGTCTCTAGAAACAGAAGACAAAAAAATATATAAAAAAAAAACCAAATCTATTATGTCTGGGTGCCTATGGGATATCCTGGTACCTGAGGGATGTTTGTGTGCCTGTAGGAAGTTCTGGTGCCTTTGGGATGATCAGGAACCTGTAAGATGTCTGGGTGCTGATGGGATGCCCTGGTGCTTGCAGGATGTCTGGGTGCCTGTGTGGTGTCAGGGTATCTTTGTGATATCTGGTTGTCTGTGGGTTGGCCCAGTGCCTGCATGATGCCTGGGCATCTGTGAAATGCCCTGGAGCCTGTGGGATACACTGATGCCTTCGAGATGTTTCCAGGTGTCCATGGCATCTGCATGATGCCACAGCATCTGCGGGATACCCTGGAGCTTGGGGTATATCCTGGTACTTGTGGACTGTCCAGATGCCTATGGGAGGCAACGGTGCCTGTGGAATATCTGGGTGACTGCGGAATGTCTGGGGTCCTGTGGGATGCCCTGGTGCTAGCAGGATATCGGAGTGCCTGTTGGAGGCCTGGGTGCCTGCAGGCTTGGGCAGTGAGGCCCAAACTTGGGTCGAACTTCACTGTGCTTGGTCTCAGGCTAGTATGAGCCAGGAGAATATCCATCATCAGAGTACCCTGGTGCCTCAAGAACTGTAGTGATGCCTGTGATCCATGCTCCTGCCACACTAGCTGGACTTAATTTTCTTTTTTCTTTTTCTTTTTTTTTCCTTTTAAGGGCACAGAGGTAGGAGGGTGGATCAGGGAGAAATGGGAAAAGAGTGTTATTGAGATAGAGTGTATGAAACTCAATTTATTTATAAAAGTATTATACAAAAAAAACTACTATGGACTTTTGGGTGTATGTTAGTTAATACCACTAAATTGGTTTAAATGATTTGAGTTCATGTAACACTTTGAAACACTGTATTATTAGCAATAATATTCGAATCAATTTACAGAAAAGTAGGAACTCTGCACACCATGCTTTCATTATCTGAACTCATGTGAAAGCACAGGCCTTCAAATACTCATTTTGAAATGAAGGCATAAAGGTTCGGAAAGAATAAGTAACTTCCTGGACTGTGTGGTGGTTGCTCACCTGTATATCCAACCAGGTAATCAAATAGTGCTTTGTACCATTAATGCAAAGTGTAGCAGATAGTTGGTGTTTGTTGAGTTAATACATGCATAGATACATTAATACACAAAAGAAAAATGAAGAAAAATAAATCAATGACTGTTTGGTTCAAAATATATGAACTACTTCATTGATGACCAACAGTGATTTCCATGTGTGTATATGTGTGTGTGTACATACTTTTGTTTATGAAAAAAAAAAATCAACCAGTCTCTGTTTAAATACTTTCAAAGACTACTCTAGCTGTAGAACTCAACAAAGGTCACCCTTCATATATACTTCTATCAATATTTTACTTTAGATTCAATAACAGTGAGACTCAATTCTATAGTCAACTACAGTAACTTCTTTAATTAAATACTTAAAAGTTTAAAAGCATAAGCTTTACCAATAAATGATCCAGTTAAAATGAGCTTTTAACTTTTGTAATCAAAGCTTCAAATGGTTTTGCTTTAAAATCTTATCTGCTATTCAGAACCCCAGGGAAGAAACTCTTCTTACATTTTTCTTCTTAATCCAACCATAGGTTGGATTTTTTTATTTTTACTCTACTTAATGATGAATTACAAGAATGAGGGTAAATCGATAAAACGTCAAAGGCAAATACTTAGTAACTTCCTACTGAGGAACAATCTGAACTGATGGACCTTTGCTTTGCTTTGTTTCATGTTACAGCACCATCTGGCGTTTACTGTGCATAAATGTTATCAATACAAATGTCCTTTGTCAATCTTTTCTAGAAATGTTTAGACTTAAGGACAAAATGCTACAAGCATATGACTGAGACAATAAAGCTAGATCATACACACAATGTGGAAGTTCAGAGTGAGAAATTAAAGTGTCATTAGAGAAATAAACCATTTAAATAGTTTTCAAAAATCCAAAAAGAAGCAAATAAAAAAGGACAATGACAAAATATAAATTAAGAGAGGAAGTTTGGCACGAGGCATACTACTCACAATGTTGAGGTAGGAAGATCAAGAATTCAAGATCAACCTATCCTACATGGCAAAATCTTGTCTTAAAAAAAGAAAGGACTGAGATTGCAGCTCAGAATCATAGCATTACCTAAGCATGCCCAAGAGCTCCATCCCAGACAGACAGATAGACAGACATAGGTAGGTAGACAGATAGGCAGATAGGCAGATGGATAGATGGATGGATGGATGGATGGACGGATGGATGGACGAATGGATGGACAGACAGAGAAAAAACATGAAACATATTCTAAAACTTGTTCAAAATGCAAAATTTTATACAAAGCAGGGCATCAAATAAAACAAAAGTTTATATTTGATTCCTCAAGAAATCAAATTAGTAAGTTTGCTTACCATAGCCTCAATCCTTTAATCCCTACCACCAGCAATATAACTGACAGAAAGTTGCACACATTTATTATACTAACAGATGACCATCATGGCTCACTTTATTCTCTAAGAAACAAACAACTCTTGGCTAGTGCTTCTGCCCCTGTGTCTATAACAGCACTAATATTACTTACACCAATATAGGCTTTCCTGATATCCTAGGATGTCTTAGCACTTCTGACATTGTCTCTTTTGTTTCTTCCATTCTCTCTTCATCACTGGAATCCACAACAAATATTACCCCATAAGACTCAGCATAATAATTCTTCCAAATTCCTCGAATTCTTTTTCCACCTCCCAAGTCAAAGATGGTAACTTCAAACTTTCCTTGTCTGAGGTCAATTTTAGAAAATCCAACAGTGGGAGCTACATCTTCAGGATGCTCTGTTTCAAATGATACAAAAAGGGGGGGGGTGTTATTTTTAGACTTTAATAACATTAATTTATATCTATGACATAAATTAGATAACAAGTACTATTCACATGTCATTACAAAATGGAAAAATCACTTGCTGATGCAATACACACTACTTCCAGACATTGTTGTATGAGAGAAAGGTTAATAATATAAATATCTAACTAGAATTTCATTATACACAGATAGGAATTTGGGTTTTTTGTTTGGTTGGTTGGTAGGTTTGGTTTTTCAAGACAGGGCTTCTCTGTGTAGCTGGGTAACACTGGCTATGCTGGTACTTGTTCCATGGGCCAGATTGGCCTAGGACTCAGGAGATCAGCCTGCCTCCTGAATGCTGAGATTAAAGGCATGCACCACCACAACACAGCTTCCTAGCTGTTTTTTATTTGTTATTATACTCTTAGCAATTCACATGAAATAGGTACTTGATAATACCATGTTGAATGAATGAATTCTTGCGTTAAAGTTTTTATTCTCCAGTCAGTTTTAACCTTTCAATACCATACCGTTCAAGAGTCTATCACAAATTCTGTGAAAGAATAAGGAAATTAAAGAATATTTTTAAAAAAGAAATTTGAAGAATTAAAAACAGAAGAAGCTGCAAATATTAAGACAATTCTTTTCAAATCAAATATAATTGAAATGAGATTTTTAAGGGCATCCTGTAAAGTAAGTTCAAATTCAGAACTTCTAAATGAAAATGTTTCTTGTTCCAAGAACAAGAAGAGGAATTTTAGATCAGAAAACACAAAGGAGCAGCAATGATTTTGAGGGGTTTAAAAAGGTCACTTAGACTCACCACAGGTTAGGCTCAGGCTGGGGAGCAAAGGGAAGCTAAGTGTGTGAGAAATCAAGCAAGCAGCAAGATATCAAACATCAACACTGGATCCAATTCTTAACAGGTTTTAGTTGTTTTGGTTTTGCTTTTGAGACAAAGTCACTTTTGTAGCCTAAAGTTAACCTCCAACCTGTGATTCTCCTGTTTCAGTCTCCTTGGTGACTGAATGACAAGCATGCATTACCAAACCTGGCAAACCCTTAAGTGAATACAGCGGAAGCCAGACTTAACAGAGTTCTGAAAGCATGAAATGGAGAGCTGCTGAGGGTACCTGGCATATCAACTATACAATTGGGGTGACTAACATAGTGCTTATTGACTGAAAGTGAGTGACAGGCCATTCCTCAGAGGGTAAAGAAAATTAAAACAGAAGATCAGGAGAGTTTATTAAACATTAGTAGACCTTGCAGATTCAGTCTTTAAGAGAAAACTTTAGTGTCACGTGTGCTTCTTCCATTCTTTATCACTACAATATACTGTAAATCTTTCTCTGTGGGACTTTGTTTAGAGCTGTATGGGTCAAGAGTAGCCAGACACCACAAAAGGCTTCAAATACCGTTTCTTCCCATGAATCCTCTTCTGATGATTCCTTGCTACTCCCTGTACCAACTTCACCCTCTTATCATGACATTCTATTTTCTATAACTTCCCAACAGGTAGAACCATATTTGTTCACCCTTAGAGCTTAGCATATAGTATATTCCACACATCCCTGTAATTGCTTACTGATGACCTTTCACAGATAAGTTATTTGACATAGAGATACATGGCCCTCAATCTTGAGACTTACAGTAAAGTACATGTTAAGACACAGTAAGTCTAAGTAAAATACAAATACATAATGAAGATTTATTAGGTATCTCTTACATGCTAAGTTATAAGGAAGATAAAGCAAAACAATTATTAATCAGATTTCTCACCTGATCTACAGAGCTCTTGAATGAATATATATATATATATGTATATATATACACACACACATTTATTTATATATATATATATATACACATTTATATATACATATATATCAAATGACTATAATATAGTAAAGATATGGTAATACCTAACAAAGAAAGAAATAGAAAAAACAAACTTTCTACTCAAAATAATATAGCTTCCTACTAGCAAACAGTATTGGACAGAAATCCCTAGGAATTTTTTTTAATTTGGGCAAATGAAAGTCTACAAAAAACACTGATTCCCTCAATGGCGGCTATTAGTCATGAAAGGTGGGTCTAGACCAATTAGTGATAGTGGCAGTCCATTAAATATTTATTTGAACTCTAACATGTAATATGCCTATTTCCATAGTATAAAAATTCCCACTATGACTGATTTCAAACTAATCTTAGCTACTAGTAAGATATCTAAGAAGAGATTTGGGAAGAAACAGAAAACACTGGCTCTTGTAATTAGCTCGATTCAATATATAGAAGCAGTAATGGGGTCCAGAACACAATTGCTTCTTATCAATGATACACGAACTAAAGTGATGCATCAGCTTCTGGTTCATGGACCTAAAGGAGAGAAGCATGTCTTCCTCTTTTACCTCTTCCTTCCAGCTCAAACATATGTTGCAGGAGCTATCTTAGGCTGTGTAGGAGAAAGAGAACAGTAGGGATGGTAAAGTGGAGAGGAAAAAAGGCTGAATCTCGAACATCATGAAGTGCCATCCTAGTCCTAGACTACTTTTTGCATGGCCAGAGGGACATAAATGTCAATCTTGTTGAATCACTATGACTTCAGATCTGTTACACCAGGTAGTCCTAGGTCCACTTACCAAAATCATTCTTATGGTCAGGAAGATAACAGTCCAGTGAAAAGAAGTAACATTCATAACAGGAAGATAGTTTTAGAAAAGGCTATTGTGATGTGACAGATTAAAACACTGGGCTCTGGATTTGAGGAGTAGCAATATAAAGAGGAGGTATCATCTCATAAAAAAAAAAAAAAAGCTAGCAACTTCAAAGGAAAGAGGGGGAATGAATGGAGAGAAAAGAGCATGGGATAAGATAATGGGAAGTAAGTAGAAATGTAGATGCCATTGAAGTGATACTTTAAGTGGGCTGTCTATTGTTGCCACAAGGCATGGTTTAAACACCTGGGACATCAAAATGAATAAAACTGCCTTTAAGATTAACAGCCTGGAGTAATAAACAGATAGCAAACAAAATGCAGCTAAGTAAACTAAGTAACAGTGTAAATCCCAAATCTGGTCAAGAACAAGACCACCACAATTGAGCCAAATTTGAAGCAAGCCAGCTTTAATTGAATTAACTAAATACTGGCAGGAAGATGGACTCTGACCAGGTCTATTCTGAGTACCCATGGAGTAAATCTGTCACCTCCCAAGCTCCCAGGGAATGGCCCTGAATCACATGGCACAGGTGCTTAAAAAGGTAGAATCTGTAAGGCTACGCGCTTCCCACCAGGTTGGATCAGTGGCAACCATCTATCCTGATGTGCTTCCTGTCTGGGTTATCTCCCACCTTCAAGCAACCAGGAGCATTCAGTGCATGGAACACATTCAAGGGAGATTCAAGACTATCTCACCAGAACAGCCCCTCCTAGCATTCCAGTGGGTTATCAGTTTTTCTTTGAAATAAGATATTTTAGGAACAGTAGCTAAAATTTAATACATAACTTTTGTTCTTATAATAGGTACAAGTAGGAGTAGGACCCAAAGAAGAGGATGGTCACAATTGGGAACAGAGTTGATGAAAGAGGAGACTACACAGCAGAATGAGTCTTTGGTGGATCCTGTGCGTAATCCTAGCAATTGAGAAGCTAAGGCAGAGGACTGCTAGTTCAAGACTAGCCAGAGTTATGGTCTCTAACTCATCAAAGACTCCCAAGACCCTGTTTCCCACTGATCAACAATGTCAAAGAGACTATTCAAATCTGAACGTGGCAGTAGGTGGACACCATGAAGCAGAGCCTATTCACAGTGTAAGTATATTAAAACACAAAGGAGTGTACTATCTCAATCCAATTAACATGTACTAAAGCAATTTAACATAAACAAATAACTTGTAAAAATTAAGAGTTCAGAAAGCAAGTATTTTCTACTTACCTCCTTGGATTCCCTTCGCTGTGGCCGTTTTACCAGCATTATCAAGTCCCACCATCACAAGAGTCACCTTTCTTAAAATAATAAAAATTTAAAATCACTTTCTTTGTTAATTTAGTATGGTGGGGGGGGGAATACAAGCGAATTTATCCATTCAAGCAACATTTAAGAAGTATATACTATATCACCAGACAATCACTAGATGCTAGGAACTACAATGATGAATAAAATACTGATGCAAAAGCAGAATTTATGAAGATACCATGATATCTTCATCCTATTGTCCTCTAAACAAGAATTATAAAATGCATATATGTCTAAGTGATAAGGAAGAAATAAAGAAGAGAATGTTAAGGGAGCTAGGCAGAGGGTGCCGAGCCCTGAGCTACTGATTATGAAGAACTCAACTATCTAGCTAGTTGAACCAGAAATTACTGCAGATTTGTTTGACTTACAAAGCACATAAAGAATTCTTGCTAGGTGCTAGACTCATCTTTGCATTTAGATATGCACCATGCCACACAAAAATCTTAAACACAACACAATAACACAACTACTAACTGAAATAATAACATATTTAGAAAGACGCGTTCTATTCTTTTTATCTTATAAAGTATAAAATATTTGTTACTCCATAGAGTAAAAACAACAGAAGTCTAGTTCAGCTTTATAGGTGAAGAAATACAAGCCCATAAAGATACATAATTTGTCAAAGGTCACTCAATGATTCATCAATAGAAAGTCACAACCAGCATAAAACTGGGAAGGGATATTCTGGTCCTACTAACCATACAGCACCTCTGTAAAGCTCATCCTTGGCCAGGGTGATCTCTGACAATGTAAAGGGTAAAAGAGCCCATCATCATTGTGGATCTAGGAATGAAACTGTTTGGGGAACACAGAGAGAACTACAGCATGACCATCATACTAAGGCCAGAGGGTAAAACACAAGTGAGACACATCAGAGGAATTCAGAACTCTTGAGGGCACAGGAACAGAGGTTAAGAATGCTACTAAATAATTAAATGCTGCTGGCAATGTTAGTTTTGAGTTCTAACTCTTTATGTACGCATATACAATACATAACATACATACACGCTTCAGAAAATCTCCACTGGCCTTAGAAGGCATCCCAGGCTACAGAAGACTCAGTGTACTTTTAGACGACACTGAAGCTATTCTTCCTAAGACATGGGGGTGGTGGGGTGACCTCCTCAGTAGGTCAACAAGAAGTCAGTGATTGGTGCAATGTGGGACTTGTGACAGTTCCTTATAAAAGGTCTGTGGCAGGCTGAACTGTGATTGGTGCAAATATAACCCTTCATTTGTACTCTACGCCCAAGCCACATCCTGCTTCTGGCTATATAATCAGACTATGTGGCTCACTTTCTGAGTCTGTTGTGTGGAGGGCTCAATCAGAGGCTTCTGTCAAATGATGTTTACTTTGACCAGAGGTCCAGCAGGCTAAGTTTATAACATGTATAGGAACCAGCAGAGATGTGCAGCACCACCACCTCTGCAGCAGTGGCAGCAACAATGGTATCAAGAGGAGTAGAGGCAGAGGATGGTGGAAGCAAAAAGGAGGTAGAAACAAAGATGGGGGCTGTGGGCCACAGTTTCTAGAAGAGTTCCAGGAATCTGCCAAGCCATAAGGGTTGAAGTTGCCAATGCTCAAAAGCTGTAACACCAATTATTGTAAAGGCCACAGTAAGGGCAGGGGTAGGAGATCTAAGTCCTAGCACACAGGTCTGGGAGCCCTAACTAGCAGGCACTGACAGCTACTACTGCCATCTGCTGCTAAAAGCTAAGGATTACACTAGCTGCTGAGGCACTATTGCTTAGCTCTCAGCATCTAGGGCTGTTAGTATCTAGAGTCCTAACCCCCTAGTTCTCAGGACTTAAATCGATAAGCCTATGAATCTATCATCCCAGTTCACATGCATTTGGCACTCAAAGGCCCAGGTCAACTAACACTCCAGACTCCTGCTCAGGATTCCAAGTATACAAAAAGAAATGCAGGCATCACTTGTAATAGTAATATAGGTATACTCATTTCTCCCTGGCAATGATCCTAAAGAATGTTTAGAAAACAGAATTAAGATGTCAGTCAACGGTGTTCTTTAAATTCTAGGTGTGGTTCTCTTGGATCTGTACTTTCATTTTCCCTCTCTTAAACTCCAGATGTTTTCAGAGTCAACATTAAAAAAGGGAAAGGACAGGGGTGAAGGTGTCAACCATTCCAGGAATAGGTCATAGGCTAAGGGAGAAAAACTCAGTCTTCCAAAAGACAAACTGGTCAGTTTTCAAATAATCATTGATATGATTCATTTTACATTAGTCATGAGTGTTATGGTATTTAAGATAAACCTATTTATTTATTATCATCATAACAAAACAAACATACAAAAACAAAGTCTTCTTTTTTAAGTTTACATTTAATGGCAAGAAAAAATACAGTGAATTGAATAGATATAATTATATAGTATGTTAGAAAGCTGTTACGTACTGGGGGAGAGGGAAGAATAGCATAGATGAAGATAGAAGGAACTAAGAGTGGAAGATGGAGGTCGGGACAGTTTCACACAGAGTGATCAAAGCAGGCCTCACGCAGAAAGAATATAAACAAGGCCTTGAAAAAGTTACACACACATCCTGGCAAGAGAGCACAGCTGGTGTAAAGACAGTAACGTGTGGGAACACTACAGGGTAAAATGACACTGAGATAAGGACAGAGTAAAAGGACAAGAGGTCAGAGGTTCATCAGAAGTCAGATTACATAAGGCCTTGTGGGTTTAGCAAGAACTCTGGATTTTACATGACTACATGAATTTATTCTGCATGTTAGTTTCCCTTCTTACCCAAGAATTTTGTTTTGTTTTGTTTTGTTTTGTTTTTACATTTTTGAAAACAATGTGACAAATAAGTGGAAATCACAGCTACCCACTCCACTCCACAAAGAATAAAAAGGAACCTCAGATCCAGTCTCCAAACAGCCACTGAGGAGGCCAGTAGGAGTGTCAGAGACCCACAGCATTGACGAAGATATGGAGATGAGGTCGTATGAAATGTAAGTGTTACTGTGTATATAAAAATTACACAAGCATTGCCAACTGTAAAAAGTATGAATTTACTTCCTAAGAAAGTTATGAGGCACATAGTATACACATATACCTGCAGCCCAAACACTCACAAATATAAGAAGGCCACATTCTGACTGTATCATTTATTCTAAATGCCATGGACTCATTATAAAGAAGCAAATAAACACCGAGGAACTTCAGCCCTCATAACCCTTAAAGCCTAGCAAAAAAACAAACAAACAAAAAAAAAAAAAAACAGAGATTGGAAGAAAATGTCAGTAATGTGAGATAATTATTATAAAAGTATTGTGAAGAGAGCTGGAAACAAAGCCTTCTTCTAGAAGTCGAAGAATGTCCTACAAAGAAAGACCATGGAAGCAGCATTTCCTCAGAACATTATGGGATTCTTTGTACACCCCTTATGAGCAACCACACCCCTCTGAAAAACTCATGGTGTGAATACACAGTCTTTAGCTAGTGGAATTAGTTAGGGAGGCAATGGGAACTTTAGGAGGTAGAGCCTAACTGGAAGAAACAAGCATCTGAGGATGGGCCTTTAAAGGTATACTATCCCTGGCCACTTTCTGGAGGGTATGTGGTGTGTGCGTGTATGTTTTCACATTTTTTAAATTACTTATTTTGCATGAGTGTTTTTACCTGAATGTATATATGTGCATCAAGTGCATGCATGGTATCCTTAGAGGCCAGAAAAGGTTGTCAGATCCCAACTGGAGCTACAGATGGTTATGAGCTGCCATGTGGGCATGGGATCTGAACCCTAGTCGCCTTTGTAAGTGTACCAAGTACTCTTAACTACTCAGCCATGTCTCTGGCCACCTGATTTTTTTTCTTTTTCTCCTGATCCTTGGATATGTGAAGATCTGTCCTTCACAAACTCTCACAGTCATTTCCATTCTATTCTATGACCATGAAGCCATATAAAGCCACTGAAATCATAAGCCAAAATAAGTAATGCCCCTCTTGGGTCATTTTTATAAGTAAGATATTTGGCTACAGCTATGAATGAAAAAGTGACTAATAGCTTCACCAATGTAATTGTTTTCAATCAATGCACTCAAGATAACTACCCAAGGACATGTCCAAACGTCCATCTCACAGGAAAGTCTAAATTCTGCAAAACAGAAATTACAACTAACCATCACTCCTATGAACAGTACTCATTTGTGGGAAGGGATGCTGGGAATTGAACTTAGGACCTTATATATGCTGGACAAGCTCTACCAAGGAGCTAAAATTGCATTCTTGTGAACACTCCCTTTTACCTATGAGTCTATTCAAGACAATCAAAATGTCCTTCAAAGAAAAAAAAAATCATTTTTGAAATTGTTAATAGTGAGACTGGCACAAAATAATCCTCTACAATTTTCTATTTTTACTTAAGATCATGCTTGTAATTTTTATGATTATGCCATATACTTGAAAAGAGACTTTCCTGATTAAATATTTGAGGTAATTAAAGGCATGATGAATAAATAAAATGTTACTAAAAATAAAAATCACAGTATGAATTGACTGCAATGTTTGGTAATTTATAATTTCAGAACAGAATGGGTGCAAAGGTTAACACCTACCTAAAACTCAAAATCTATTCAACTTTTAAAAATAATAAAGATGTACAACCTACTTTGCACATTAAAAAGTACATGTTGCTATAGCTTTTAAAATTATGGTAAATTGTCACTGGGGCAGTTTGACTTTGGTGCTATATGACAACAGGGAAATGAAAGGCTAACATTGATCAAATACAGAGCTCCTCAAACAGAAAAAGACTGTACATAGTGCTCTTGAGTCTACAGAGTCTAGAAAAACTGGCACAGGCAATAAGATCAATCATTTTGTCATTTGTTCAGACAAGAACTCAAAAAAAAACATTAGGTGTTATGGATACAAAACTGCCCACACAAGATTTCTAACCTAAAATGCTCCTCCAGTGACAATGACTAAAACATAAATATCAATATAGTGTGGTACTATGACAGCTTAAGTGTTCATCTACTTCTTTTGTAATTCTCCAAAGGCTGATATTATGCTCCTAACAAATTCTACATAATGTGATTTAAATCACAGACTTTACCTCCCTGCCAATTTACTCATTTGAGCTTAACCCTTATAATTTAAAAGATGAAACTGAATAATGAAGTCAAATGCTTATAGAGAGAGACAGACAGACTGAGCAAGGGGACCTTATACAGCTCAGAGGTAGTAAAGGTGAAGGAATGTTCTTAAACATTAACATTCTGCCTAGGCTAGACTGTCAAAGTGAAGAGTTTGCCAAATAAGGAGAAGATGAACATAGTAGGAGGAGGTTAAAAGATTACAAACTGGTAACACTGCATGAGAACCTGCTGTTCTGTAGTTAGTAAAACCCAGCATTAAAGAGTATATCTCAGAATAAAAAATGCAATAAAAATTTCAGTATTGAAGAAAAAAAAAAAGTCTACCAGCTGACAAGATGGCTCAGGGGGTAAATATGCTTGCTGATAAGCCTGGTGACACGAGTTCAATCCCTGGCATCCACCTAAAGGTGGAGAGAACTGACAGATGCACTGTCAGTTCATCTGACCCACTCCCATACACACATGCACTTGGCATACCACGAGGAATAGGTGTGTGTATGTATTGTGTGTTCAAACATACAAACCCAGGGGTTCTCTGGGTACTCTAAGATTTAGGTACATTTATACTAATAGGCAACATAATAAGGTTCAAAGGCATTCAGATAAATGGGCTCAAAGCTAGTACAACAGTGGTTCTCAACCTGTGAGTCACGACCCCTTTGGGGTCCAGCAACCCTTTCACAGGTGTTGCCTCAGACCATATGCATATCAGATATTAATATTACAATACAGAAGAGTAAGTAAAATTAATTATGAAGTAAGCAACAAAAAATTTATGGTTGAGAGTCATCACAACATGAACTATATTAAAGGGTTGCAGCATCAAAAAAAAAAGGTTAAAAACCACTGTGTTATAGAATCCCACATTCAAGTCCTAATTCTGCAAAATTGTATGACCCTGGACACATTATTTAATTTCTCACAATTTCATCAGTAAAATACAATACTATCAATGCCCACACAGGTGGACATGGTGAAAATTAAATTAGACAATAAAATAGTGTGTACATTCCTGTGGTACACAGTAGATGGTCAATCTGGAGCTATTCTTATGACAGACAGCCCAAAATTCCAAACAGAGAAACCAGAGCTGGGCTCAGATTCTGAAAAAGTAATAAGTAGTCCCCTGCGTACATGCTGACAGGGTGCTTGCTCTCATGGCTGAAGTCTGAGACTGGGAGAGAAAACTTGACCAAGCATTGTAAGTGACAGTTAAAGCCATCACAACACATGAAACAGCCCAGGAAATGCACAAGGGACAGGCCAGGAGACAAGGGAGATGAGGACACTTTAAACTTGAAATCAGAAAAAAAAAAAAAAAAAAAAAAGAGAAGATGAAGGAGATGACATTAACGTGAACAGTTTCAGAAGGCTTAACAGAGGAACAGTATCAAATGCTGTAAAATTCTGTAATTAAAAGTATGTCTCTTGGTGGGTCACAAGTAATGGCAGCTTTAAGGAGACAGAAGCAGGAGATTTGTACTGAAGCCAGCCTTGGGTACTTATGGGAACTTATCTCAATAAAAGAAAGAAGAAAAGAGGTTCTTGAGGCTCACTATTTCAAATTAAGTACCTCATAACTGAATGGTCCCCACTCTTCTCAACCCTGCAATAACTAGGGCTTTGATTTAAATGCATGTCTTCACAGTTCAAAGGTGTTTCTCTCTATCATTTACCTTCACACTGTGCCTTGAGCAAGGGAGGTACAATATACTCAAGGCTTCAGTTCTAATAAGTTAGCTCGCAGCAGTTTCCAAGGGAAGTCTAAACACCACGGTTTAAGAAATCAATAATAGACTACTGTATTATGGAGTAACTTGAACCACTTTTATCCCAGTATCTACTCATGTTTATAAATGCATACCAAATCCGGTATCCAAGGACAAAGGCTCCTTTTCACAAATATAACCTAGAAATTTTTTCCATTCCTTTGCCCAAAACACTCACAACTTAGTTCCTACATCTTAAAAAAGGGTAGTATGTTGTTGATAAAGCCTAACTATGTGGCTGGGCCTTAATCCTAGCACTTGGAAGGCAGAGGAAGGTGGATCTCTGAAGGATAATACTTAAACTGAAATAATGACATAAAAGTTATTCCTAATGTTAAAAATATATGCATATCAAAGATAAAGTATTTTACTAGAAAAACTGAAGGGTAAAGTCTGACACACAAAACTTACATCATCAAAAATATTTCAACCTTCATGAAGCAGATTCTAAATTTGAATATAAACAGATATGTGTCTGGTACTTTTTTCTCCTCTGAAACTCTATCATTTTTATTAAGCATAAACAAGAAGTAAACAGATGAAAAGAATGTCAGACATTTCAGTTTAGCATACAGCACAATGGATAATCCTTGCTAATCTGTATGTAAAGCTTAACTAAGAAATTAAGAACTCAGCAGCTTCTATAAATAGTCTAGATTTATTTACATTCATTTAGAAATAAAATGTGGTTGTACTGATCCATTCCTTCCATGAACAATAAGCACAGCATAAACGATAGATCACATCCCAGCCAGCTTTACTGGACACGCCACTGGTGCACAGAAGCACTGAGATGCCCTATCGGAAGCTCTTTGGGGATGAGTTAGAAGTAGTTCACTAAAACATTTTGAATAAAACTTTGACAGATGGAGATGGCAAAATCAAGATGGGAGAGTAATCAGTGTCAAACAGCAAGGACCTGTGGGAGAAGAGGTGGGAGAACAGGATACAGGACACTTAAAGATGAGTAAACTGTGTTGTTGAGATGAAAGCTCATGTGTGATATTAAAGGTTAATATCTGAAAATCTTGAGCAGCTGACAGGTACTTCTATTTTCTGATTTAAAACAGCAATTATTTGCTCTTTTATATAACTTTTGTTGTCAAGACACTTTTAGTTTAGTTGGTCTTATTTTTCTGATTTTTAAGTGTGTCCTTCTTGACATCAGACTCATAGAAAGCATAAGGTATATAAACTTCTTCAGACACCAATAAAATTGTATGACTTTCTCCTTTTAAACCCTCAGTCTCTTTCCTGAATGAGCAGGAGTCTAAGGAATCCGACAGTAAAGTAAGGTAAGTTTTAAAGTAAGAAATCTGACAAACACAAAATGAAGACAAAGATACCATGCTCTTCTCCCACTTTTAATGATACACTGGATGTCTGTAGGCCCAAATAGACTGCCTGAAAGCAAAAGTAGCCTCTAAGTCCTTATTACAGAAAGATGACACAGAACAGTGAGAACACAGGCAGAGGCAGAGCACCTACATGTAAGCTAGAAAAGGAGAAAGAAGAGGGGGCTTTGGTCCCACAATGTCCTTTGAGGTCACATTCCTAGTGATCTAGCCGCCTTCCACTAGGCCTCATCTCTAAAATTGTACTACCTCCCAATTGCACCAAGTTAGGGATGGAGCCATTAACGTGTAGAGCAATTGTTTTCAACCTGTGAGTTGACCCCTTTGGGGGTCAAATGACCCTTTCACTGGGGCAGCCTAAGACCATTTGCATATCAGTTATACATTACAATTCATAACAGTAGCAAAATTAAAGTTATAAAGAAGCAAGAAGACTAATTTTATGGTTGGAGTTCACGACATGAGGAACTGTATTAATGGATCACAGCATTAAGAAGGTTGAGAACCACTAATGTGGGGCATTCAATCAAATAACGGTGTGTGACTAACCATGCTCTAAAATTGCTAGAAAGTTCTACAATAGTTCTAACTATTCTATTGTAACTTCTCCTGCTAGTACAATAAAATCCTGTATCACGGCCCTCGGCCATGCCTGAGTGAGGATCATATAAATCAAATCAAGCCTTTATTCAGCATATCCATACTGTATATGCTACTCATCCATTAATAACCTTGTCAGTTACCTGTTTTTGTTGAAGTCATCCTCATTTTACTTAATAGACGCCCCAAAGTAGAAGCACATCCACACTGATCATATTATTACAGTATATTGCTGTAAGTGGTTAATTTTATTATTAGTTATACCTGTTAAAGTTTTATTATGCAAAATCTACAAGTTAAACCTTAATATTGGTGTGTGTGTGTGTGTGTGTGTGTGTGTGTGTGTGTGTGTGTGTGGTATATATAGTATATACAGGGTTTGGTTATTATTCAGATCCAGGCATCACTCAGGGTCTCTGAAAGTACCCCTTAAAATATGTGAAAACTATTCTATTAAACAGGGAGCCCTAGAGTCATAGGAGAACAAAATATAACTTTACTATTCAGGATCACTCTTCACTTCTGATTTGGGTAAGAGGAAGACAAAAGAAATTCACTAACATGAAATATACAGATGAAACAGGAACCTGTGACATGGGAAATAGAGGGGACACAAGCTCAATCATGAATGTGCTAAGACTGACAATTCTGTAGAGATCAGTCTCTCTGTCCCGGAAATAAGTTCAGTCTGTAGCTGAAATGCTAACATAACATCTGATTGATTGTATAATGAGGATACGCCACAGGAAAAGAGAAGAGAATCTTGAGAAAAACTTAGAAAAGAGATAAAAGAAAGTAAGTTGGTGTAGTAAGATAAAGGAAGCAAGCAATAAGAAAAGGAAAAAGTGCTGAGAATTTTAAGATGTAATCTTAAACATCTAAAGATGATAAGAGGTCATTTAAGGCAAGTATCAAAAAGAATTGCACTTAGTAGCCAAGAAGCAACTGGCATAAGAACTCTTAAAGGGACAGGGCAGAAGGTTGTTACACAGGAAGTTATGGAATGCGTGACAGAGGAGGAGGTAGGGACAGCACCATAACCCACTGTGAACTAAGAATCACAGCACGAAAGGAAGAGATCAGTAGCTACAAAGACAGAGGGTTGTAAAGGATGGTAGAAGAAAAATGTCCTTCCAAGGATGTCCACAACCTAATCTCTACCTGTGCATATGTTACTTTACACGAAGGGAATTTTGGATGTGATTAGTGATAAGGAGCTCGCCTTGGACTGTCCAAGTAGATCCAATGTAAGGGTGTGTGTGTGTGTGTGTTCTATATATATCCATATCCATATATATATCTATATATATATCTATATATATCCATCTAAGAAGGTTTGTAGCATATTGTTGTAATTGGTTATGCTACTGGCTTTGAAAGAGGAAGAACAGAACCATGAACCAAGGAATTAAGGTAGTCTCTTCAGGCTGGCAAGGGCAATGGAAAGTGGATTCTTTCCCTAGAGCTTCCATAAGACCATTTTTATTTATTTTTGTTTTGTTTTCAAGACAGAGTTTCTCTGCTGTGGAAGTCTATTTTTAGTTATATATAAAATAACTGTTTTATGCACTGCTGGGTGAGGGGCCACCCTATGTCTTGACATTTTATATTGTCTTCAGGTGTTGGATTTCTGTGGGGGTTGTTTAATTGTTTATGATCTGCACATGGTATCAGTAGAATGCCTAAGGAGTTCTGAAAGAATGAAAACACCTGAGCTGAGACGCCAATTGAATATGGCGATGGCCAGGAGGATGGTTCCCTCTGCTGAGGTCTGGCAGGGTTTGAGTCTACGAAAATACCTCCTTGTCTTCCTCGCTCAGCTTAACTGCTACATTTCTCTGTTGTAACTCTGGCTGTCCTGGAACTGACTCTGTAGACTTGGTTGTCCTCGAATTCACAGAGATCCCCCTGCCTCTGCCTCCTGAGTGCTAGGATTAAAGGCATGCTCTAACACCACTTGGCTTAGCCTTTTTTGTTGTTGTTGTTGATTTGATGAAGAACATTTTTAACTTCTGATCTTAGAACTTAATTATAAGAATGTTATATTGTTTCAAGTAATGTGTTATAGCAGTCATGGGAAGCTAGTAAGCTGAATTTTGTTTAGTTAGGCAAGAAAAGCCTGAAAACATATTCTAAAAATAGATGTAAGAGAAACTTGGAAGACTAAGAAGAAAAATAACTTCTGTTTTTCACAGTAAAAGCAACGTAAGTTTATTCTTATATGCCGCAAATCCCCTCTGTGGTATATATGGTGATTTAAGTAGTTAAGAAATATCTGAATATAGAACAACTTAAGCAAAGAAATAGAATACAGAGTACAGGCACAAGAATTAACCTTGGAAAGAAAAATAAATTTCTTTTTCACTAAGATAGGAAGAGAAGGCAAGGCTACTTCCAGATAAACATAAGCTATCAACAGAGAAGGATAAATTACTATACAATGTCTACCACTCAGGGTTGGAAGTAGTTTACTGAGAGTTAGCTGGATTCCATTGTGATGGCACTCTTCATTGTCAACTTGACTGGATTTGGAATCACCTAGGAGACGCACCTGATTGGGAGCGTCTGCTGAGGGTGTTCCAAGGAGATTTAATAGAGGAAGGAAGCCCCACCTAGATTATGAATGGAACCAAGAAGACAAAACAAAAAAAAAGAGAAAGCAGCCAAACCTCAGCATCCTCTGCTTCTTGCTTCTGGACCTACCCAGATACGGGGGAGTCCCTGCTGCAAGCTCCTGCTATTGCCAACTCTGATAGCCTACCTCACTGGAATGGACAATAGTCTGTTAAAATTAGAGCCCAGAAAAATTCTTCTTGTCATAATTGGTGTCTCTCAGCTTTTGGCAACAACAATGAGAAAAGTAACCTCAGTAGCTATGCATCAAACACTCTCACAAATTTTCTCTCTTAAAATGATGTGAGATAAAAAGGATCAACAACTTGGACAGGAGAAAATGCTAAGACTTCTAGGATTCAGATTCCAATCTATTAAGCTCAAGCACTATACTGAGAAACCTGGAAGACAACACCATAACCAAGTGGTCAAGGTTAACCTTCCCAGCACTAAAACACACTGGCACTATAGAAGTTCCTGATATGATGTACTGTGATATGTGTATTGTAGAGCATTTGCCTACGAAGAAGGACATACTATCTCAGTACTATACTTCCCCAAGATGTACGACCTTACTCAAATTACTAGGAATTAAAAAGCAAACTGAGAAGTATCCTGCAAACAACCACAACCTCAACCTCAAAAATCCTAACCAGTGCCATTCAAAGTGACCTCAGAGATGGCAACACTTACAGAGTGAAGAAGGTTTAAGAATCAGAACAAATATAGAGTAAGACCCTAGATTGGTTCCTAAACACACTCATATACACACACACATACACACACACACACACACACCCTCTAAATTAAAAAGATGTGAAGACTATTAGTGGAAAAGTAGGTGAGCTTGGAATTCAGTAAGCAGTCTAATTAACAGTATTACACTGACACTATTTTTCTTTTTCTTTTTAAGATTTCATTCTTGTACTGTATCTTAAAATGAAAATTGAAACAAAAAATCTAGCACCGAACTATAGGGCTACTATTGGGGCAAGTCACTTGTCTGTGGGTCTGGCAGTATAGTCAATTCAAGACTGATTTACACAGCTTGAAAGCCTAGGTTCAGGTTCTAACTTGTACAACAAGTATGGTTTGAAAACTGGCTGGGTTCCTGGTCCTCATTACTAACCTAGACTGGTGCCTTAATACTGGATCTCAGCCTCCGGCTCGCTACATATCAAACAAATCTAATACACTCAATGAGTTGTGGGTTATCATTAAATAAATGAATCAAAACAAGCTTGATGAGAGAACTTCCATGTGAAGAATACAGAATCTATTAGCCAAGTCAACATAATCTCCGAGCATATTCTGAATATTAATAATCATTCACTTTCCTCTAACATTCACAAATATATTCTCAGAAAAACATAAAAAGGATCTCAACATCAAGCAACATATCTAAAACTTAAAAAACTAAGCAGAAAACATAAGTATAATAGAAGCATGTTTTTCTTGAATTAGTTAGTGTAAGTCATAAAAGCAAAGCATTTTAATTTTTATAACCAGTTTGCTTGCTTCTCATTTATGCTGGAAAAATAAATAGAACTCATTCTAAGATTATTTATGTACACACAGCTATTGGTAAAGGATGAGCAAATTACAGATAATATCTAGTAAACATCTATTCAGCCTCCATTGTGAATCAGGCATTAGGCAATGGCACTGAAGTTAGGCACAATCTAACTTGACTTCAAATAGCTGTACAGCCCATGTTATTCACAGTTGAAAGAAATATTGAGATACAATCAAGAACAGCATGATATAACAGATAATGCAAGTCTTATACTGCTTTAAGTATCTAACAACCACAAAAAAAGGGGAAAAAAACAGTAAAATATTACTTAACTCAGTAATGCAAGAGTAATCATTTTAACATTTGGTGGCCTTTAAAGAGACTGACATTGCCTTCACTCAAAGACCTTCCAAAGTCCATACATCTCTTCACTCAAAGCATGTCAATTTAGGTAGCACAGATCAAAGTGTTGCTTATTAAGACCAGTAAGGTGAATCTTAAGTATGTTTTACTAGTAAAATCAAATTACCTCTTAGAAAATAATACATCTTCCCCTTTCTGAACTGTCTTTTCTTTAAATACATCTCAAAGATTACATTGTTGTTACTATGGAAAGTAAATACTAAGAATAATGAATTTAAAATATCTAATTATACTCATGTTCTAATACTCCCCTAAAAATTCATTCTGTACAAGTGGAGGAAAATATGAATGGGCACATGTTATGATTTTCAAGTCTTAGTAGAAGCTATGAAACCAACCAAAATATGATTAAATCATTAAGAGCACACAATGCAGAACACACCTTCCATTCTGAGAGGTGATCACTTACACTTAAAACATCCAAACTGAAGGACAATTTGAAAGAACAACAGAAAGAAATATCAGAAGTTTTGTTTAAAGCCAATTTCTTTTCCAAATACAGACATGTATTTTCCTATAAAGTGATGTGTTGCTTTTCAGTGCATTCCTTAAAGAACTGCTCATCTTTATGTCAAATATATATTTGTGAAATTCGGGATTTTTAAAAACACTTTGCTAGATTTTGTCTGTGGTCTACTTCCAAAACAGAACTATGAAAAGTCAATCGTTATAAAGATAAACACACTCTATAGTTTGGGCTTCTGGGTTTCAGAAGCATCAGTGTCACTGATTCTATCCTAACACAGTGTCTGGTACACGTTACTTCCTTGATAGAATTTACTGATGAACAATCAAGTAACGTGCATGAAACATTAACACACGTAGTAATGCAAAATGAAACATGACACAAGAGATCTTTCAAATAGAAGGTTATAGTAGCGTATATATGAAAACTGCGGCTAAATTATAGCTAAGAAAACAGTACCCTTCACACACTCTAATTGAGTCCAACATTTCTTAGGCACAGATATTATCATCCTCATGTAATAATTAAGGAAGATGGGACAAAAGTGGTTGAATCATATAATTAGGAGTAGAGCCAAATAGCCAAACAAAATAGTGTGTGGTTGTGTTTTCAGATGTGAACAAGAGAGATGAGATGGAAAGAGCTACAGCAGTATGTGGGATTATTATGAAAACTGTACTTCATGTCTCTCCTTAAAAACTTTTCCATTACAAAAGGTTTTGAAGAAAACTACAGTAATTCCCTCCCTCCCTCCTTCCCTCTCCACAGAGACACGCTCACACACGCATCTTTCTATGAAATGTAAAGCAATTTAAAATACACGGATAAGCCGTGGATCAAAACTTAAGTCAAGGAGACAGGAGGGGCTACCGGTTCAAACTCTCCTTCCAGGGATGGTCCCATCGGGACGGGCCGCATCCCCAGACCTGGCCGACTCCTCCCACGTCTAGCGAAGAGGCGGCTCCAGGCCCGGCCCAGGGGCGCGGTCGTCCCATCCGCAAGGCACCGGCCCACGTCCCAGCCTACCTGACAGGCTCCCGCCACCGCTTGAACAAGTTGCAGCAGTTGGCCATCAGACTGAACATCCCAGGTCTCTCCGCCCGCCACCTCCCATCCGCGCCTCGGGCGGGGAAGGGCCCCGAGCTCCCCGGCCCGGCTCAGGGCCCCAAGACCGCAGGCTCCCTTAAGGTGGACTGGCCAGGAGGGCAGGCCGGGAGGGCGATGACCGGGACCGATCTCAGGGACCGGCCCCTCCAGCCGTCCCGGGACAGCCAGAACACACAGGCTCAGGAACACAGGCGGGACTCCAGAAAACCCCCGCGTCGACGTACTGACGTTCCCGCAGCTCGGAAGGCCCGCCCTCGGAACCGCCTACCACACGCTTCTCCAATCAGAGGCTGAAGAGCTACGTTCGGAGCTTCTGAGCGGCTGAAGACTCCTTGCTCCCCGCCCCCCCTGCCATATAGTGGAAAGAGGAAGTGGGTGTGGTCTAGAGGAAAGAGGAGGAGCTCGTGGAAGATGGCTCTGGTAACTAGGCAACCGGAGCGTCCTAGATAAACCCCAGGGTTCCTGGAGAGATCTCACACAAGCCCTGCCTAAACCCAATCAAAATGCGTTGCCTGCAAACCTTGCTGTTTCTCATCATTTCCAGTAACTCAAATGAGTTCTAAAGATCTCTGATCGCCTGTGTGGCTTTTGTTTTGTTTTGTTCTGTTTTGTTGTGGAGTAGGGATGGTGATCCTCTGGGATTCAGGCCATCTCAGGCTGAAGAACTCAGGAACAATGCACTGAGGCAATTATAAATGAAAGACACATGGGAAAAATTCGTTTGCTAAGTTGTCTCAAGAGTTCAAATGAGAATGCTGCTTTAATCTGATGTTTATCACTATTATGTTAAAAATGTGAACTGTGATTTTATTTCTTGTAAGAAGGGATTGTGATTACAAAAGAAATATATTCTTGTAGAAAATGAGCAAGCAGAAAAGGAACAAGATGAAAACATTGTGTACTTGCCACTCAAAGATGATCGGTGCCAATATTTTGATGTATGTTTTTCTGGGACTTTTATCAATATAAAATCATAGCCATTTAATTTCTGAACTTTGAGATTGTGAATATGCTGGCTCTTATACACTGCTTTATTTTTAACAGGTATTTAATGTCTTTATTTCTAATACATTTATTGAGGGAAAATGGCAAATACTTTCCCCAAAAACGCATGCGATAACATGTAGAGCCATGTTTATCCATTTGGTTTCTGTCTAAAATAACAGACAGATAGATAGATGATAGATTAGATAGAGAGATAAAGACTTCAAATCATAGCAAAACTAAAAAAAAAAGCACCAAGAACTCACAGTATTCAAAGAAAAATGATAGTCTAGGACTGATATAGATAAAACATTTAAAGTAGTTCTTTTCTAATTCATGAGCCGGTTGACTCTGAAACCCTATAGTCCTTCTGTAAAATGAGAATGAAAAATCACCAGTCCACAAAAGTTACTAAGATTGTGAGAGAAATACAGCTCGAGGCATTTTCTGATAAACAGTAATAGGTTTTAAAGTTACTGTCACTTGTTTGACAAGCATTTATGTTACATCATAGCCACCTATCTCCTTCTCCATGTGGACTAGGGTGCAAGGTCAGGGAAGAATAAGGAAAAAAGTCTCCCTTAAACATCAGCCTGGTTAAATAATGTTGCTGCTGACTCAATTTTCACAGTACATCCTCTGTAACTTATGATTCAACAACTTTACAAAGCACTGTTGTCGATGCCTTCTTTCATCCATTCTATGATTGAGTTTCTATCCCATCAAACCATGCCAAATAAAACGTTAGATGAAGCTTACATCTTCCTAATTCTTCTCTCTTCTCTTTCTATCTCTCTGTCTCTCTGTGTGCCTCTCCCTCCTTCTTTCTCTCCCTCACCTTTTCTTTGTGGTTTTATTTAAGCACAAGTAAAACGTGCACATGAGTCATCTGTCCATTTTCTTTGCTATGCAGCCTGGCATTGGTGTTGGTGACTCTAATGTGCACTTATGCTGCCCTTTTGATGATGATTTCACAATTTTTGAAAGAAACTTTGGGGTGAGTATGATTTATTGCACATCATCAACTCCTTGACATTGTGGGTCAGGAAGTTCAAGAAGCTGTTTGGTTGAATTGAATTGCTGCTCCTATAACTAATTTTGGGCATCAGGATCTGGCCCTTGAATCTTCCCATATTTTCTAAGAGCTTACCCTAACCACCTGCATTCCCTTTAAAAACATTCTTTCTTAGAAAACTTAATTGTCCCTTCTGTGCCTGAAGAAGCTTGCTATGTGTGTGTTTCTTTAGCATTTCAAGAACAATATTTGATACCAATTGTTTCAAAAATGTACTCAACATTAGCTCCAACTCATTCTTTCCTCAATTCTGGTAGTAATATATTTCTACTGCCACCAGATTGTCAATCATTTACTGAACTTGACTCTCAGTTTTCCAAGGCTATAAATGGTTTGATGGATAGGGAAGGCACTATCACTAATTCCTTTCTCTTTATAGGCACACAAAGCTGTTCTTACCTTCTAGAATCAAGCAATCTAAGTAACTCCTGTGTTCTGTCCAATGTGAGTAGAATATCAACATTCCATAAAAGCACTTAACAACTTAACTGCTAGAACAATAGTCCCTGTTCCCCTTTCTTTGGAAGTAGTTTTAAGAGTCTATGCTAGAATGTTACCCCAACATATGGAGAGCCTCTGCCAGGAAAGTCATTCAGACTCAGATTTCCTGTGACCAAGAAATAAATTACTGCAGCTTTGTGACTATTTCACCACAGTGAATAAAAAAAAAAAGTCTTTTTGCTATCATCTGAAATACAACTCTTAGGCTGAATATGATGGTGGATGTGACTATTATGGGAATAGTCCCATAATCTTAGCACCTAGGAAGCGGAAGCAGGCTAATTTCTTTGAATTTGAGCTCAGCCCAGTCTACACAGAGTTTCAGGATAGCCAGGGCTATATAGTAAAACCCTATCAATAAACACACACACACACAAAGAAAAAAAGGATATAAATAAAAAATTTCTAGTGCCAAGACTATAGTTCAGTGGTAAAGCATTTATTACTACAAACAGGCAAAATATAATCAAAAGCAAGACTCTCTTCATGATCACCCCTGATCATGCCATAAATAGTCCCAGGATCTAAGTGTTCAACTGAATATCTATGGACTACTTGGTGTTCTAGGCATTGGAAATATAGCTGTGAGTCAAACATTAAAAAACTAAAATCCTGTCCTCATGAATTCTATTATTCAGAAAGATTAGTATGAAGAAAGCATGATTAATGAATGGATTAGTTGCTTTATGAGTAAAAGATGATACAAAGATACTGCATAACTTGATATGGGAACAGGATTAGATTACGAATTAAAGTTTGGACAAGTTTTATTGTATGAACAGAAATATACCCAAATCAGATTTCAGCTGTATAATATTATCCAAACTGTTAGTCAGTATATAGCTGAAATCTGATATCAATATTGAATTAAAACTTGGATGAACTTATAAGTTTAAAACTGAAATATTTTATCCAGGGATGTATTCTCCCAATTTCCTTACTGAGCATTTCAGATAATATTTCAAGTTCGACAGTACAGTGAAGGAGACAGTTTTTCCACATTTTCTCTGGCACTACAATGTATTTCTGAAATTAAAAAAACAATCCCTTTCAAGCAAAGAAAATGGAAGTTTCTTTTTCTTTTTCCATTTCCTTGGAATGCCTCTCTTTGACATTCTCTTTTCAGGATCTTTCTGTTCTTGTCTGTATTGGAGATGATACTTTAATAGAATGCTCTTGATTTTTAATTTAGGAACTTTTCCCTCCCTGAGAAATTTTGTGATCTCAAAGTTGACGATAGTCTTTAAAATTTTCTTCACATAATGAAGAGATTCCCAATTGGAGCTTTTCACTGAAGGCCTGTGTCATTTGTGCATTTACATACTAAAGATTAAATATAGTACTTAAAGTTTCTTTTGTTTAATATAATCCAAATGGTTCTAAGGGATTAGATTTATATTTCTGTTTGAACCACTAGGGGGGGATGAGAAAAAAGTGGTAAATACAATGACCTTGTGGAGACAGGGGATCCAAGAAGGAAGACATTAATTTTAAGGGAGAAGTCTCAACATACTGGATAATGGTATTCAGAACATGACACAGCAATATATACTGTTTGACCTATATGTGTGACCTATATTTCAGTTAGACTACTATAATTGAAAATGTGTGTGTGTGAGTACTACGATCTTCACAATCAAGGCAGTGTTGGCCTGTAGTTCCAATGGACCTTGTGGAAAGACAAAGGGGTCATGACAGTTGCCAGAGTAAGACATGGGATATTGGGTGTCTGGGAGCCTGCATTTCACCCATCTAGAGTGGAGTAGTAGGTGTTGAACTGAGGCTCCTGAAGGCTGTGGGTGATGAATCTCATCAGTGGCATTTGGGGCATTTTATACGAAAGAAAATCAAAATCCAGAAGTAGCAAGCTTTTTAGTTCTCCTTCAACTGCCTGAAATAAACTATGAGTTCCTTGATTTGGAAAGGAAATTGTATCAGTTAGCTATCTGTCCTGATGAAAAACAAACAAACAAACAAACACCAGAAACAAAAACAAAAACTGTCTGAGGATCAATGTAAATGGCACAAACTCATGGTTTTAGAGGTTTCTATAATATACCCTTTAGCTTGTAATGGCACAAAGCATCATGGTAATGTTTGTACTGGAAGTAATAGAATTAAAAGGCCACTTACCTTATGGTATTTGGCTACTAAGAAGAAGAAGAAGAATAAGAGAGAGAGAGAGAGAGGGAACTCCCTTCAAGAGCACATCTCCAACGACATTCTACTAGACCCTAAATCCTAATGTTTCTACCACTGACATCGCCACAGGCTGGTGACAAAGTCTTTAACACAGAAGCCTTTGAGATTCAACTCAGACTGGAGCTTTAGGGGTTGGAGAGATGGTTCCGTGTTTGAGCATATGTTGCTCTTCCAGAGAACCTGGGTTTGGTTCCCAGTACTCACATAGTAGCTCAAAATCATCTGACTTCAGTTCCAGGAGACCTGATGCCCTCTGCTGGCTTTCTGCAGGCATATGGTGCACCCCACAGGCAAATCAATACACATTCACAAATCTCTTACACATTAAAATCAATAAATATTTTTAAAAAGGAATTTAAGAAAAGATCCAAGCTAACCAAACAAAACAAGACAAAACACTTATACATGAAGTTTTTATTAGTAAAATTTCTGTTACACCAGAAAGAGTAAGTCATAGAGACAACTTTCCCTGAGAGAAATAAGGCAAATTGCTTTTGACCATACATTTCTACTCCCTGTCTTTCCTTGACTTGTCTTCTCCACACCTTCAAGCTCCTTTGCTGGAAGCCTCCAACTGCTTTTCCAGAGCTTAAGTTGTTATGTGTCTCATTCATCTGGCCACTTCCTTGAATCTCATAATTTTGTGAAACTCCACTGGACACATACATGATTAAATATTATTTTCTCCTGTTCGTCTATCATTAATTCTTAAACATTAATTCTTAAACAAAGCACAGAATATAGACAGGTATAGTATGAAGAGTTTTCCTTCTCCCTACTGAATGAATGGAAATTCCCCAAACCATTCTTTTATCAGAAAATTTGACTCAGATATTACTCGTCTTTCATCCAGCTGGATCATAAAATCATTAAAAAAAAAAAAAACTAGATCTGGAAATAATCCTTAAAATATGATTCTGCCTAGTAAGTTTCATTCACACACATTCAAAAAAAAAGAATGTTTCATTTGGGTAGAAAATGAGTAATAATACATGATTATTGAATACTACTATTTGATGTGGACTTATTGCTTCATAAAGAGCATCTATTGAAAGTCGCATATCAACATTATAAAAACCTGTTATCTCTCTGTGTTACAGGTATCTGTGTTACAGTCAAGGCCCAGAAGACTGAGCTCTTAAAGTTATACCAAAGTAGTAAGACCAAGTACTGTGCTTTGAACTTGGGCAGTTTATCTTCCAGTAGAAGACAAAAGCCTAATTCACACCTGTATGCACGACAAAAGCTGAATTGAATATATTAATACCAAAGCAAAGTGGAGATGTTGGGATTTCATATTCTCTATACATTTTGCGCTTCTTAAAGTCCACATTGTCTTCTGAGTACAGGTTGACATCCTGACATCCTCTTGACTGGCACTGTCTCTGGTCAAGCAGAGAGGGGGGAAGAGGGAGAAAAGGGAGTAGGGATTAGGAATGGGAGAGAGATGGAGAGGGATAAAAAGGGGGAGAAGGGGAGAAGGGGAGAAGGGGAGAAGGGGGAGGGAGAGGAAGAATGGGAGAGAGAAAGAAAGGGAAGGGGAAACAGAGAGAGAGACAGAGACAGGGAGAGACCTTTTCACCATCTTTTGAAAACTTCGCAGTCTAAAGAAGCAAAGTAAATGCAGGACTGGGGACAGTGACAAGAGACCTCTTTCTTAGGCCTCCTACGTCTCTCCTGGAGCCGCCCCCACTCCCCACCCCCCAGCAACAAAAAGCTTCCAGGAAATGTCCCAGTCATCGCTTCCCCTCCCGGGCTGGGGGCTGGGAGCGGGCGGTCCCCTCCGCCCCTGGCTGCTCCGCCCGTGCCCGGGGCTGGCCTCCACAGAACTGGGAGAGCTGAGCCCGGGCTTGCAGCAAGCCTCGGCAGAGCGCTGGCTCGGTCCCCGCTGAGCCAGCCGTGACCCCGGCCGCCCGCTCAGCAATGAGGGTCCTGAGTGCGCGCTGCGGGGTGCTGCTAGCCTACTTCGCCCTGCTGCTGCCAGTCTCAGAGACAAACTGTGAGTAATCCATACCTCCTGGCTTCTCGCTTCCCTACGTGCTGCTCAGGCTGGTAGGATTTTCTTCTCCTAGGCTGCTGCCTTCTAAGTTTCCAGTAAGTTCTCCAACCACTCAGAGAGTGGCGGTAGCGTGGTCTAGCTGGCGCTGAAAAGGTCGAACAGTATCAAAGCTTGCCTTGGTTTGACGAACCTTGTCCACAGGACTGATCCAAGAACCTGAGTGACACTATGTCTTAGAGACCTTGCTGGAAAAGCTAAGTCAACCCTTGGTGCCTTCCCTTTTACAAAAGTGCCCCAGCTTGTGCCCTCTTGTGCGGCTAACCTTCCTTTTGCAGTTTCTGGACTTTGAACTTGGTTTGTTTCACATTGACAAACTGTTTGAGGATTACTGAGGTTTTATGTATCATTCTCTAACCTTGGTATAAGAAATGGCTGTTGGATATTATCTCGGACCGAGGATCGTTTTGTACTGGGGATTTTGACTGCTGCTTATCTGAGGTGGTGGCTCAAAGGAATTCTTTACACCTTATCTTTGTGGTTCTTGATCTTTCCTCTCTTGTTCTCAGATTCCAGGCAGCATATCAAATTTTCTCTTAGAAATATATAAAGAATAGCAAGGCTATAGTACATTTTAATTGTCAATTCAATTGTTTTCCAAAGCTTAATTATGTTCAAATTAACAGTTCTATCAGCTCTGTTGTGGTCCCACAACAGAGCATGGGAGCAATAAGTGCATATTAAATATGATTTGGACTACCAAGCTCATGAAAGAAACTTTTCAAAGACGATACTTAAATAGGAGTTTGATAAAATCCCAAGTTTTTATTAACAGTAAGTAGGAGAGCCGGATATTTTTAAAGTTATAACTAATGTAAAGACTAGAATGCAACTTGTTCAGCTTGTATTGAAGATAAACGAGTTACAGTTACAAAACTTCAACAATCAAACTCTTATAATGGAGCTACATGTGACTGTATGCCTGCATATGATCTATCTTCTTCATTAGGACTATCAGATATTTTCAAATAGCTGGAATTTGGGAGAAAAGCAACAGTGACTGGCCAAACAGAATAGACAAGTCCTTCCTATGAGGACATCACCGAAAGACTATTTGGGCTTGTGGTGGCCATAGCCTTTCTGCTTGATACCTGGATTAGAAATCAGTTCTTTATTGTTGATGAAGACACAGACACCTATGAGCTGAGATTTCTCCTCCCTGAGATTTTTGTGTGTGGAGGTTTGTTATCAGGTTTCATGGTGGTACAGAGGAGAATTAAATACAAGTCTTCTTTTGCATGCTAGGCCAGTGCTTCACCACTGAGCTACAGTCCCAAACTCCCAGCTCTAGAAGATGCAAAAATTGACATATAATTAGAATTTTAAACACCTTATGTATAATTGATTGTATGGTCCAAGAAATATTGCTATTTAAGAGAAATATTTACAGATAACGGTTATTTTTGATAGAGCACTTTAAAAGACAAAACAAACAAACAACAGCAAAAACTAGAGACCTGTTCTGTAGTTCTGACTTGCATTTAGCCTATAGTGACCTTCTGCCTTGACCTTCTAAGTGATGGGATTACTTGCATGTGCCACCATGCCTGATTTTGAAGCTCTTCATTTTAACGATACAGCAATTACTCACTTATCAACTGAGTTTCCAAATGTATTTGCATGAATAAAACCCATAAAAATAAAACAAGTAAGAAACACACGCACAAAAAAAACACCTTTTCTTTAAAATGCTCAGTGAGTCCATATTTAGTTCCTCACCCCTGAGAGCTTGTAGTGAAGAGGGAAATAGGAGGAGATATCTATTTTGGGAGGCTAATCTGGCCTTATCCACACTTCCCTTTTGGGTGAATGCAGTCTATTCCGTGCATTACTGACCTTTTTTACATGTTTTTATACTCTGCCCTGTCCTTTGCTAACTTTGCCCTGAGTTTGTCTTTGTCTTTCCTTAAATTTTCTGTACTTCAAAATCCACACTACTGTACCAATGGAGTGATTTTTCTCAAAGTTAGTTTACATTTGGGGTTTGTGCTGCAAAAACTAGTTTCTAATGTAGCAACGAAGGCAATAGAACCCATGGTCTATTCTTCTACTATTAGCTCTGTCCCAGACAGTACAGCGATGTTCTTCACATAGATATTTTCTGTCCACTAAGTTTCATATCTTATTTGTATCTTGAGTGAACTATTTAAATATGTAAGCCTTCAAAATAATATGAGAAGTAGCCAGGTGGTGGTGGCACAGGCCTTCCCAGCACTTAGGAGGTAGAGGCAAGTGAGTTCAAGGCCAGCCTGGTCTACACAGTGAGTTCCAGGACAGCCAGAGTTACAACAGAGAAACCTTGTCTTGAAAAACCAAAAAAGAAAAACGAAAAAAATAAAAAATATATGAGAAGTTTATTTGTATACATTAAATATTAAGAGCATTGTGGGACAGACATGGCCTTCGAGGGCCAGTAACAAAATGTTACACTTCAGATCTTAAAAATATATGTGTGTGTATATATATACACACATACACACACATATATATGTTTATATATATGTACATATACATGTTTATATATACATATATATGTATGTATGTTTATATATTATAAATATATTTATATATATTATACATGTTTATACATACACATATGTTTATATATACATATATATACACACATATATATATATGTGTATGTGTGTGTGTATATATTCTTTATCTGAATTCTTGCACTCTAAAGGAAGGAAGGGATGTCTTAGCAGGATTTAGTCATTATGACAAAGTACATGAGAAAATCAACTAAAAGAAAATGGTCTATTTTGACTGATGGTTTTTGAGGTTGCCTTTCATGGACTTAGGGAGCATGTGTTAAGGTGGAACAATGTGATAGCTGTGGCATCAAGGAAGGAAAAAGAAAGGGCTCATTTTTATGACTCAGCCCCTCTCCCCAAACCTATGATGCTGTCTATCCAAAGCCTTGGGCAAATGCTTTCATGATCTAATGACCTCCTCAAGGCCCATTTCAGATACTGCTTCTTTTGGGACTAAGTGCTCAATGCGTGAACTTTTGCAGGACACTTAATATCTGAAATATAACTGTGACCCTGGTACTAAAAGGCCCATGCCCACCTCAAAATGCAGAATCCATCAGTCCATCTTTATGCACCAGTCCATCTTTATGAATCTTTGTGTTTTACCAATTCCGTCAATACCAAAAAGCCAAAGTTCCAAAGATTTTTTTAGTGACTCACAGCAAATCCTTAGATGTGAACTTTAAAATTCAAGAACAAGTTGCATCCATCCAATAGGCAAGTGTTCGTGGAAAACACTCCCATTCCAAATGGGAAGAATTGGAAAACAAACAGTAAGGCAGAATGCATCTGAAGCAAGACTGGAAACTTGAAGGGCAAACCTTGAGTTCTATAGTTCCATATCTGCCATCCAAAGTACATGATGTTATGAGTCCTAAGGGCCACCCTCACAGCTATACTGACTTCAGAGCTTATGGTCATTCTCTTGGGCACACTGTGCTTGCTAACTGTAGCTTCCTTTGGTGGGTGTGCCATGTCACTGACATCTGTGATGTCCTAATGTCACCATTGTTGCTTTGGCTTTGCTTTCACAGCTTCAGGACCTTCAGGGTCTGATCACAAAGACTTCAATCATGCTACAAACTGCACTCCTTTACTAGCTTTTCCTTTGAAATCTCAATGGGACTCTAGCATTTCACACCTATACAAATAGTATTGTATGGACGTATGGATGTCATCGAGTTCTGCTAATAGCAAAATCCATATCCATCCCCTCTCCCTACTTGCACCATGGCTACAGTGGATTCTTCAGTGATTTCATGACTAAACAGATGGTATACTGTGTAAATAATTTCTTAGCTGTGGGACCAGAACACCCAGGGACTCTCTTCTCTATTGAAAGGTTTAAATTTACCCAGCTTGGAGCCCACGAAGGATGGATTTTCATGACTCAGAAGATCCCCTCAAGGCATTACCTTTCCAACTGTCCAGGTACAAAGTCCTGGGATTATTTTTAATGATACTAGTCTTTTAATGCCCCATGGATATCAGTCTAACTTTATAGGCTTTTCTTTGCTGGCCAAAGTACAAATTTCTCAAATCTTTCTGCTCCTTTTATTTTTTGTCATCCCCTCACCCCCAGGTCTTACTGTAAATCTAGCTGAGATCAAACAGCAATACTAAAGCCACATCCTGGATGCCGAGATGCCTTGGAACTTCTTACAAAGGGCTAACTGCTGTGTCATTTTAAAGCCTCCTCTCATAGGCAGTTGCAAAATATGGGGAAAATATAGACAAGTTCTTTGCCAGAATGTTGCGTAAATGGCCTTTAGTCCAATTCCCACAGCAGTCTTCACATTCATTTGCAACCTTTCCAGCATAGTCTTTACCTTAGATCAGTATTTTGATCTTCTGAGGTTCTTCCACAGTCATCCATTAAGCTTCACTTACAACGTTGCACACTGATTCTACCTTGCTTCCCCAAACTATTCCAAAATGCTCCGAATTGCATCATTTATAATCATAGAAATAGTCCCAATCCCAGGACTCGTGGTTTTAGACTTTTTAGTCTATGGTCTTCTGGCCTTGTTTCTATGCATACGATCTTGGAAGGATATTGAGAATATGAGCATTGTTCACTTCACCTTATTGAGGTGAGGAAACAAAAGGGAGTTCTTGTTTCATAGCCTCCCTCTCATTCCATTAAGCTATCCATCCATTTATTGATTGATCTATTGATGAAATCAGAACACTCTCTGTTTCACACATCACATCCCAAAGACTCCTCCCTGAACACTGCTGTTTTGGGGACCAACCCCCCAGCATGAGTTTTTCGAATATAATTAAGGGCTAAACCATAACAAGAGAGATATTAGACAAGGTTGTAAAAGTTACATGGATCGATCAGAAGTTTGCAGAATGATGAGCCTTACGTAGGGAAAGCAAGGCATGGGCATTTAGATGATCTATATGGTGAAACTCACGTGACACTACTTTAGGAACTGCTTTACGATGACTAGGTTTATCTTCTTTCTAGTTCTATCTATGTGTCTCACATGACTCAAATTTCTAGGAGATCCCAGTCAGTTCTTTGCTTAGCTTGGTTCTGAAGTCCTGTGATTGACAGTTTACACAGAGTCACACAGAGCATCAGAAGGACAGTTCCCACATGGAATAGTGACTGAGGCAAGAAGCAGAGAGAAGAAAAGTCTACACTGTAGTTATTTACTCTACAAATACATTCTCAGCCTTCTTTCCCAAGAAAGGGACATGATGGGATGCAGGGTGACTTTAGGGTTGCTTGTGTCTCTTGCTTAGCAGGTAGAACTTGGTAATGATTCATATTCAATCATGACTCAATTTCTATCATTCTTGCCCTCAGGGATTTGTTCCAGTGTTTCTTCTCAGGAAGAACAATTCTACACTTAGTTACTGAGCCTGTGCCTCCTTGCCTGTGGATGATGCATCCACTCACCCCAAAGGAGTTCTGCTCTTCACATCCCTGGCATATATGGCAGCAGCACTATTCTACCTTGTTTACTGTCATGACTTCAGGACAATACTCTTTTTTTCCCCTCAAAATTAGTAAAGAACATCAAATGGCTCTACATTAGTCCTAGCTTCTGATAAGGTAGAAAGGACAGTAGGTTCTCAAGAGAATGCATTCCTTCTGATTCTCAAAACTCTCTGTGGCCAAAACCTAGTTGTAAGAAGACAAAAACAAAAATTTAAAAACAAATCCCTGTATGAGTTTTCTAGGATTATCATAATAACAAAATTGCCTCGAGTTAAGAAAGCTTAAATAAAAGATATATAGCCTTGGGTTTCTGGAGTCTAGACGTCTAAAGTCAAGACATTAGCATGGATTCTTCCTTCTGCAAGGTGGCCTCAGATTGCCCGTGCTTTCTTCTTATGTTTTCACTACATCTTAGCTCTGTACATTTGTGTCTCCTTATCTAGATTTTTTCTTTTAGAAATACACTACCAAAGCTGGAGAAATGACTCAGCAGTTAAGAGCACTGATTGCTCTCCCAGAGGACATGGGTTCAATTCCCAGCACCCATATGGCAGCTCACAACTGTTGTGGGATATTTTATTATTGTGTGCTGTTTTGGTTTTGATACCTTGCCTTGCTTCCTACCTAGTCACACCCTTTGTGCTAGCCTTGAGATCTGAACAGATAGACAGTTGAAGGTGACCAGTCATGAGCAGGTCAGAGCAGGTCACAAGGAGATCACGAGCAAAGACTCTGATCACTCCCAGCCTAGTATCATTGTGTTGTAATGAAGGCCTAAAAGATAGAGGGGGTGGGGGAAAAGTTAAAAGGGCTAAGGCAGGAGGAAGGAGGAGGTCTTTTTGGGGAAGAAAGATGAAGACTCTGCCTAGCTGCCCATAGAATTCCCTGAGATTTGATATGGTTTGTGATTAATAAAGAGCATTGGAAAATTCAACACTGGACTCTCATTAAGCGTCCGAACATTAATTTAACACACAACTGTCTGTAACTCCTGATCCAGGAGATCTGACACTCTCCATAGGCATATACATGCAGATAAGACACCAATGTACGTAAATTAAAAAATAAATAAAATTAAAAGAAGAAATGTACATACATATTTTTGCCGGGTGGTTTTGGTGCATGCCTTTAATTCCAGCACTCAGGAGGCACATGCAGGAGTTCAAGGCCAGTCTGGTCTACAAAGTGAGTGAGTTCTAGGATAGCCAGAGTTACAACAGAAAAACTCTGTCTTGAAAAACCAAAATAAATAATCAAACAAATAAAATAAATACACTACCGAAGATGAACTATAGCCCAGCTCAATGGCCTCATTTCAACTTGGTCATCTGCTAAAATCCTATTTCCAATCAGTAAATATTCACACGAGCTGAAAGGTAGGACTTCACTAAACATCAGCATGTCACAGCTGCTTCTCTTTCTCCTTAATTCTTGACCTGAATCTTTTAGCTGTAGCAAAGCAGCAATATCTAGTAATGATTGTTAATAAAAAGAGTATATTACACCCTTTTAAACAGTAAAACCATGCTTAAAATTTTCTAAAGTTTTTCAAGAATTTCAAACTATTTTTTCAAAAATTATGTTTATTAGTCCTAGCATGGTGGCACACTCCTTTAATCCCAGTACTTGGGAAGCAGAGGCAAGTGGATCTCTGCAAGTTTGATGCCAGCCTGATGTACATAGCTAGTTCCAAGATAGTTTGGACTATGTAAAGAGACCCTGTTTCAAAAAATAAACAAACGAAATATTATTTTATTGGTTCTTTGAGAATTTCATACAATGTGTTTTGATCATATTTATATGACCCTCCAAATTCTTCCAAGATCCTACCCACCCAACTTTGTGTCTTAAAAAAAAATATGAAATCCAATTTGTTCTACACATACACTCTTGGGTATGGGACCATACCATGGTCAACCTAACAGGGGCCACACTCTTAAAGAGAACTGACTCTCCCTTTCACAGCAGGAAGAGTTGAGGTGGGCATAAAGTCCCATCCACAGCTGGCAACTACCTACCATCAATTGGAGTGTGGCCACACTCTTAACGAGAACTATAAGGGGCCACATTCTTAAAGAGAACTGACTCTCCATTTCTTAGCAGGAAGACTTGAGCTGGGCATAAAGCCTCACCCAAAGCTGGTAACTACTTAAACATAATAGAGCTCTCAACAATTAAGCAATTCATCAATCACTCTAAATATTTGACTCTACAATAAGACAAATGAAAACCGAAAATTTCCTTACTGGTATTAGTGTTGTTCCGTAGTTAGAAGCAATGATGTGTGGGTATTAAGGTAACAGGCTGATTAAGTCTATTAACACTGGTAATAACAGATACAATAAACCCAAATGAAGAATAAAAGTCTTTGAGTAATCCTAATCCTCCACAACAGAAGAGCTTTAGTTCAGCTATTTATCAATAATACACTGATTACATGTCCAATTTCCAACAACTTAAAGAATACCAGTTCTGATGGTAACATTGGAATTTTTAATTTCTGTGACTGAGAGCCTGATGTACAAAGGCCCACATAGCAGAGTCCCTGTGTAACCCATCTTTATATTTGTGATTGCCTTTTGTCTTCATTGTTATTTTTTGTATTATTATTGTGTGTGTTTATGTGTGTGAGAGAGGGGGGTGGGGAGAGAAAGAGAGACAGGATAGCTATGTGGAGTTTGTCCTCTCTCATCCTTACATGGGTTCTAGAAATTGTATTCAGGTAGTCAGGCTTGCATGGCAAGTGCCTTTATCTACTAAAGCATGCCACTGGCCCGGTGGCTGCAATTTTTATGGACTTTGTAGGTTTATAAAATAAACTTATAAAACACTGAGGATTGAATTTGAAGGTTAATTTGGAGATTTTTGTGATTCATGTATTATGATTGCATATCCAACCTAAAATAAGGTTATAAACAATTAAACTAATGCCTGTAGCAGATATCAGCAATATGTGTTCTTTGGTTAATTCTAAAATGATGTGGGCCCTGATTACAGAAAAGCACATAGATAATCACATCGTCTGGTGTGTTTTCTATAACTCTCTCCCAACTTATACCATCTGGTACATGTGACCTTCAACATACTTGTAATATTGAGAGCAGTGGAGGAGGTATTCTGATTGCCTCAGCAGGGAAGAACAAGACCCACTATTACTTACTATTCAAATAATTCCAAGCCAAGGAAGTTCAGGAAATATTCCATGAACTCCATTAGCTGTCTCTGATAGGTCCATTTTTCCTTTAAGGTTAAAATTAATGTTTCTTCACCTTAGGGAAGTATGAGCACACATTACCTATTTAACCTTTGGCAATTTTTTTATATGAAGTATGACACTATGTAACTATTGACTTAAAATTTGTGGTAGAGCTTAATGATGTCTAGAACATAGGTACCACATGGGAACTTAGAATTATTGCACCGAGTTGATGTTAGTATAGCAGAATGAACAAAACAAAATAGTTGATTTTGAAATTATCTTTGTAATGAGGATTCTGTCTCCTCTCTTCTCCTTCCCCCATTATTGGTCTTAGTAATTGATATGGTTTATGATGCCCTGTTTGTCAATCACAATTACTAGTCATAACTTTAAAAAATAACTTTTGGTACTTTAGACTGTTATCTTTCTAAAATGATTTCTTCAGTTGAACACTATAGTCCATATCCACCGTTTCCAGCACTCTGGAAACCTGAGGCAGGGGGATTGTTGAGACTTCCAGACTAGCTTGTACTATGCTGTGAAGCTTTGTCACAATAAAAGAAAATTATAAAACAAAATAAAATAAAATTCTCTCTCTGTCAAAAATTTATTTCCCTCTGTGTCTCTAAGTTCTCTCATGGGTCAATTTTTGTTGCTGTCTGTTCATACTTAGCAAATGGACTTCTGTGTTTCGGAGATCTTTTCTTTCCCTTAGATGCCATGGTTTCATTTTTTAAATTGGCAATCATATTTATTTAGGGAGTACAGTGTGGTATTTCTATGCATGTGCACTCACGAAATGACTAAATCACGGAGATAAGCACGTACGCTGCTTTCAGTGCTTTTCTTTTCTTTGTGGTGAGAGCATTTAAAATTCTCTTAACTCTTTTGGAAAACCTTAGTATACCACAAATAACATTAGGTTTCATTTAGATCTGGTCAGCTTACTCCCTTAAACTTCTTTTTAGAAAAGCAAAGTGTGTGTGTGTGTGTGTGTGTGTGTGTGTGTGTGTGTGTGTGTGTTTAAGTTACATTTTACTTATTTTGTGGGGCTGCACAGGTACTTACATGTGAACGTGTGTCCTATGGTACACTTTGTGGAGTTAGTTGGGTCTCTCCATTAACCATGTGGATCCTAGAGAAAGAACTCAAGTCTTTCGTCATAACAGCAGCACCTTCATAAGCTGAGCCTTCTCACTACTCTGCATTAATTTAAGTGCAATAACTGAGGCAGTATCTAACTAGTATCTAATAACAATGTAGCATTTGTTCTATATTATAAGTTTCTCAATGTACACTCATACTTAGTTATGTACAATGTACATATTTCTTAGATATTAATATGTGTGACTTGATATTAAACCTAAAAGTGATATTTATTTTGTGGGGCCAGACAGATGTTCAGTTAGTAACAGGTACTGGTCATGAAGAAAAATAGAGTTTGGTTCCCAGCACCCATGTCAGATGGTTAACTAACTGCCTGTAACTCCAACTCCAAGGGAGCTGGCGTTTGTGGCCTTTTACACACCTGCACACAGACACACATGCATGCAAACAAAAATAAAGAAAACATTTCTAAATGATACTTTTCTTGGGTATAATGAAGTACACTTCAGACCACCCTTTAAAATACACAGTTTTTCTGAGCCTGTGTTCATCGTAGTTATCTAAGCAGAACAGTATTTGTAGATAGTTAGCATGTTTCTAACCATTTGCCTGTATCAGTGATATTGAGAAGCACATGTTCATAATACTTTTTTGGATATGACCATGTTCATTTCATTCACTTAATTTTCTAGAAATTGCAAGCTTAGTGTCTAAATAGTATGTCTGTTTGAAGAAGTTTCAGATACGTGTTGTGGAATATTTCCTTGGAAATGTGCTTTGAAAAGTTGATATTGCTTTCACTTTTGCCAACACTGAGCATTAACTTAGAAAAAAAAAAAAAAAAACCTTGTTAATGCAGTAATTAAAAAAAAATGGGAGTGGTGAAGTGGAGTCATAGCTTGACTTTAGACTTGCCCAAAAATATTAAGAAAGGTTTGAAAATATCAGAGTTTTTGGATCGCAATTCAGCTGTTCTTAGTAATGTAACCTTTTTGTTTATCCACTTCCTGGGGAGGTTTCAGGAATTCTAGTAACATTTGTATTCAACTTTTTTTGCATTTGTATTGTTCCTGTGTTACCTATTTTGAAATGCCTATTGATGTTTCAGTCCATTCTTTTTCTAATGGGTTCTTTTCATTATGGGTTTATTTATAAGTTCTATGTATATATTAAAACATTTAAGTCCTTTTAATTGCTTTTATTAGTTTGTTTTTTTGGCTTTCTTTTAACTTTAATTTATTCTTTGACAATTTCATACCTGAAATATTTTGATTAATCTTGTCCTTACCCCAGGATCATGGAAGCCTTATGTCTTCCATGTCTTATGGAAGCCTTGTCAAATTCCCCTCCTCTCTCCAAGAACTTTACCAATATCCCTGATGTTTGTTTAGTTTTGTTTTACTGAAACAGGTCCTGTGTTTTGATGAGCAGACAATTTAGTATTTGTAAGCCAAATCTATGTTTATATGTTTCCCCTTTGGATTTGAGTAATAGAGCACTGCCCCCTCCCCAACACTTCAATAAAATATAAACATAGGAAATCCTGCTAATCTTGTGGTAAAACAGTAGAAAACACACAATGTTATAAAAATAAGTTACATTAATTAGCAGATGATTGAATGACAGGAATGAACTTGTGTGGCTAGAGATCTCATTTGGGGCCCTACATCAAGGTGGGACCACTTAATATATGTGTCTGCCCAGAGTAATTTTTGATGAGAACCATTTTGATCCTGGTACTGATAGGGATTTTAAAGACAGTGAATTCTAGAGGCTTGGTGAGTAGCCAATTTTTCACTGAAATTTAAAGATGCTGGTCCATCTTTTTTAAGGTAGGGAGAGAATCAGAAGCTCAACTCCATTTTTAACTACTTAGTTAAGTTTGAGGTTGGCCTGGAATGCATGAGATTCTGTAAAGTTATGAACAACTTATAACAGTCTACAACAGTTAGGGGTTTAAGTGAAATTACATCAAGATTGTAGATTAATTTGGGTGGTATATTGTTTAAAGTATTTTCCTATTAAAAATTATTATTTGACATATTACTAAAACTTTATTATATCTCCTAATAACATCATATGGTGTCATGATGTGTGTGTGTGTGTGTGTGTGTGTGTGTGTATGTGTGTGTGTGTGTGTGTGTTGATCTGGATCAAACTAAGGGTCACATGAGTGTTCAGAAAATGCTCTACTACTAAGTCATATCTCCATCCCTACCATGTTCTTGCCATAATGACCTCCAACCTGACCTCGTACTAAAATTATTAGTTAATATTAAATTAATATTTCTACTGACAGTATTTGTTGCCACTCCATTTATATTTCGTGTCTGCTTTGTATTTGTGTTCAAAAAACTATTCTTTTCCTTATTTGAAAATTTTTTCATAAATTTAGATTGTCTTCTCTTCCCCTACCTCCTTCCAGAACCAGTCCACATCCTACCCACTAACCTTATACTCTCTCTCCATCTCATTAAAAAAAAAAATCCCACAAAAATAAAAATCAGGACAAATAAGCAAAGGACCAATAAAGGGAAAAACATCCAAAGGAAATAAAAAAGTACGCACATACACAAAGCAAACAAACAAAAAAACAAACAAAAACCATGCAATTTTTTTTGTGTCGTTCCATCCCGGGTACATGGCTTGCCATGGAGTGTCTTTATTATACCCAGTGACACTCTGTTGGAAAAAACTGACTTTCTCTTTGCCAGCTGGTACCAACTGCTTCTTAGGGATGGGGTTCCATGTCAACTTCCTCCTCTCTCAGTGCTGGGAGCCCATCTGGAATCAGCGCAAGCCCTGTGCATGCTGTTACAGCATCTGCAAGTTCATACATGTCTCAGTCCAGTTGTGTCTGGAAGACACTGTTTCTTTGGAGTCATCTATTACCTCTGACTCTTACACAACTTTTCACCTACTTTTCTGCAGAGATCCCTTGCATTGAGGGAGGAGTTTGATAAAGACACCTCATTTAGGACTTTTTTTTTTTCAAATAATTATTTTTTGTCTAGAACTTTTAGAATATTCCCATTAGCATTACTTGATTTTCAGTCTTCTTTAAATGTCCCTGATAATCATTCATGTTATTGCCAGGACAGTTTGTTTTTGCTTATACAATTCTCCTCTTCCTCCTTCTCTCCCTCCTCCTGCTCCTCTCTCCTCCTGCTCCTCCCGTTTCTCCTCCTTTTCTTTTTTAATTTGTTTTTTCAAGACAGGGTTTATTTGTGTAGCCCTGGCTGTCCTAGAACTCACTCTGTAGATTAAGCTGGCCTTGAATTCAGAGATCCACCTGCCTCTGCTTCCGGAGTGCTGGTATTGAAGGCATGTGCCACCAGGCCCAGCTGCAATCCTTCTTTTATTGTTTTAAAATATAATGACCCAGGGCTGGGGATGTAGCTCATCTGCAGGACCCTTGCCTGAAAGAGGAAAGATAGAACTTAACTCCTTTGTTATTTCACAGTTATCTAAGTAACATGAAGGTTATTGTTTCTTTTCTGAAGAGAGGAGGTTTTGCTGGCCTCAAATTTATGAGTCCCCTGCCTCAATGTCGCAAGGATTGGGAAGTATTTGCTACCATGGCCAACTTTAATGCTTATCCTTATTAGCTCTTGATTGAACTATCATGTCTCTAACTTGCTTTCCTTTATCCAGTTGCTGTGTTTATATGAATCATAGTGTTTCTCATCAGTTCTGCAAATGTCTTTACTTTTATATATTATTAGCATCACTCAGTGCTTCTATTTGTAATTATATGATGACTTCCTTCTTTCTGTCCTCTATCCTGCCTTCTTGGAGGTCTACAGAATTAATCCTTTATGATTTTGATCTCTGAATGTCCTTTGAAATTTTATTTTAGGTTCCAGAAAATGTCTTCAATTTTTTTTCAGCACTGTTTTGATCATTTCCTTGCAGTTTCTTGAGTTTTACTTGGTTGTACATTTGATTCTTTTCCCTCTTGTGAATGTATTATTTTCTTAAGTCAATTTGATGATGTTCATTTACTTTTTAAAGTTTCTTTTTTTTAAGTTTTGTGAATTACCTATTTTTGCAAATCAAAACAGTTTTCTTGGTATTTATTTTTTCTTTCATTTCATTTTATTAGATAGCAATATGTAGCCCAGGCTAACCCAAATTTGTGATTCTGTCTCTTTTTCCAAGTGTTGGAATAAGAGACTTATCCTGGGCTCTCTCTCTGAGTCTTTATCCAATCATTTCCCCTTCTTTTTCCAATAACTTGTCCTTTGGTTTTATTGTTACTTAACTTATATTAGCTTTTGACCATTCCACAGGGACTTTTAAGAGGTTTATAGAAATTATACCGAATTATAAACACCTAGTGGATGATCAATCAGTATTCCAAAAACTTTACTTGCATTTGTGTACTTTAAACAACAAATAATATGTTAAGAATCGAAGGGGAACCCATCGAATGCTGTAGTTCTTTTATTTTTATATGTATCTTTGGTCAAATCTAGAGCTCAAGAATTGCACATTAAATTGGAGTTCTTTTTAATTAGCTGCTCTGGGGGAAGAACTGTTAAGGACGTGCTCTACCCCTAAACAGCACTCCAGGCCCCTGCAAGCCTCTGAGCACACGTTATACTTGTTGATTGTAGAGATCTTGGGGAAGCTGCAAGTGGAACATTACAGAATGAGGCCAGCTCTTCAGTGTTGACTTTGCTGTACTAAAACAGAAAGCCCGTTATTTGTCCAGACATAAGCGCAGACACAGGCCAGTGAACTAATAGTACTGATGCCATCTTAACAAAGTAGGTCAAATAGAACAAAGATAAAATATTTTATTTGCGTTCATTCTTTGGTACATGATGTCAAAATCAGGTTGTGTTTTGGTGTTCCCAGTGGGCAGGAAATTAGAATGGCCAGGAAGCTGACTGTGTAAATATCTTTCTCGAGCCATGAAAGGGGCTCCTGTTGTAACTTCATGAAGTATAGCCTAGCAGTTGAGAGAACAACAATGTTTAGAGAAACTTTCTGTCATAGCTTGCCAGATTCTGAATTCCGGGTCTCTTCAAATAAAATATATCTTCATTTGTCTCTCAACTAAAGCAAACAAATTAAAGAAATGGACAATATAATTGTTTTTTTTTTTTTTTTTTTTTTTTCCTGAGTGACAAGCTCTTCACTTTGGAGTGAATAGCTAACATGTATTGCTTCTTCTCTCCCTGGCTAAATTGAAGTCTCCGATCTTGTGAAGTCAACAACACTGATTTATTCTGTTTCCCTCTAGGATAGGGGCTGTGAATTAAAGTTATAATTAAATCCTGGAGCGTGGGGATGCCCACTTCACTTCTGTTGTAGATAAATAGTCCAGAGTTTCTTTGCCCAATCACTGAATTGTTCCATATTGAAGGTCAGTGGTCACAGTTTTAAATGACACCAGTGTCTCCTCTACTTCTATGTAAGTGCCAGCTGCTCTCCTCTATTTAAAGGATTTAGACATCACATATAATCATTTCCTCTTTGCATTTCCCCCTCGCATCCCAGATTCAAATCCTAATCTAAACCTATCTTATGATCTTTAACCCTTCTAGAATATTTCTCATCACCTCTTTATGGCCCCGTCCTTTTGAAGGTCTTATTTATACTTTACATTTCCAGAATAGCTCTTTAACCATTGTCTACCCCTTAGCAGAGGGGTATGAGATGTGACATCTTTTCAGCAGCATAATCCAAAATATTAAACAAAATGTAGAATGTAGAGAAAGGCTAGTATAACAGCCTCTCATTCAAGGAAAATACGGTCTTTGACAAGATTAAAGCATAAGATTCATATAGTCATGGCACTGCACTGTGAAAGCTGTGCAAGTTTTTCTGAAATTTGGGGAAGAAAAGCCTACCAAAAATGTCTATCTTTGGATTTTTCTTGATTCCTGCAAAAGCCACATTTTTAAAACATTCTCTACACTGCCAAATAGAACTCTTATGAAATATTTATGGAAAACATCAAAATATTTATAGCTCAAATCTAATTATTTTAAATGGATTTTTTCACATCCAGTCATCATTATTAACTCAAGATTGTTGTGGCTAATGCAGTTTTGTTTTTCATAAGCTTTAAGGCAAACATGCTCTTTTAACCATCGAGCCATGCAAAGTACAATGTCAAAGTGCTGCGTGGCTGTTCTGTTTGTATAGTGAAAGACATTTCCCTCTTGCATGCACCACTGAATCACAAACACAGATGAACACTGCCAAGATTCTCCTTTCACACACATTCTTCCAGGAGCAATCTTTCATTCTTAGGCTGCCAAATAAAAAGGACTCAGGGAAAAGGACAGAAGGCAAGCCTAAAAGAGAAGCAAGCTTTTAGAAGAAGAATAGACAGTATCTGGCAAAGACAAGGCAGCATTCCAGAAGAGCTTTAGAAGAGGAGCCCTTCTAGAAGCTGTTCTTCTTCCTGTCACCTACTCCTAACTCTTGAGTAGGTTTTTGGGCAGAAAGACTTCAAGGCAACTGGGAATATATTTCAACCACACACTTCTTTAAATATTAATATCAAACTCTCTATTACCGAATTTAGGATTTTTAGACTTAATCTTTCACAGTTTCATACATGTATACAATACACTTTGGTTACACTCATCCTTCACTGTCTCTTCTCCTCCTCCTGCTCCCACAAGCCTCCACACAGACTGCATCCTACTTTCAAGTCTTTCTTTTTCACTTCATCATTCACTGGGTTTAATGAGGGCTGCCCATGTGAGTGTGGGTGAGGAGCTATGTACTGAAGGATTGCCAGTGGCTACAGCCCTGAAAACAACGACTTCCTCTCCCCCAGTGGCTTCCAATAACTCCTCTGGTCAAGGTGGACCAATGAGCCTCTCTAGCATCTATCACTGAATATACCAGGACTCAGTCTTGTATAGATCTGTTGCTAAAATTTCTTATTCCTAGGAGACTTAAGCAGTGTCTATCACTGTTCCTTCTCCTAAGGTCCCAAGGGCAAACTGAGGCATGATTCTGTCAAAGTTCACTGGGGGAACTAATGATTTTATCAGCCTCACTGATAAGAGTATGGTACCTACAGTACTATGAATGTTTCCTCAAAAAAAGTTACACCAGAAAGTCTTTAGCTGGCTATGATAATGGTTTTCCTATAGCCTTGTAGGTAGAGTCTCAGCCTCTCCCTCGATTTTCTCTGACCTATATACTCTAGCCCTTCCCAAGGCCAAGTGAAATTTGGGCAGAATTACATACAACAGTTAATATGGAAATGCCCCAAGTCCCTCTACAGTTAACAAGCCCAGCTCTGATCATTTTTGTAAGTGAGCATAGCTCAAGTTGATTATCACATAGAACAAGATCCTAAGTAGGCAAATTCCTCTGCTGTCAGTTCCTGAGTACCTTGGTCAAGTACTTATTCCTAAGACAGAATTTTATACCCTCTCTGCAAGGTCATGATCTTACATTCTTTCTGTCCCATCTTCTTTGATATTCTGATCCCAAATTAATATTGCTTTTTAAAATTATTACAATTGTGTGTATATGTGAATGTTTATGGTGTGTGTGTATGTGTGTGTATGCATGCGTGTGCATGCTGTGACACACTTGTGGAGGCCAGTGTACATTTTTGTGGAGTAGCTTCTCTACTTCTGCTTTTATGTAATTTTTTTGGGTCAATGTCAGGTCAAATCACATCATTGGCATGCTTATAAAGTGCTTGTACCCACTGAGCCATCTTGCTGGTTGGGTCACAAGCTTAGTTAGTATTCTTGATGGAAAAATCGCTGGGAAGTGAATGCTATGTCTTTTTAAAATGTGTTTGGCTTTGATTTTTGTTGTTGAGCCAATGTTTTCATTTTTCTGTGATAGCATTACCATTTTTCTCAGACAGAATTGCACATTTACTTTGAAGTTCAGCAATGCCACATTTTTGCTATAGTTGTTACAAAATAGCATGGTTAAGACACTTCCAAGTGGCGAGACGGCTGCCTATGTAGAACACTTATGATTGACAGTGCTGTCATTTATTAGGCAGTAATCTACTTGGCAGGTAGCACGTTCACTGCTATCCTTTATGCACACAAAGCCTTGTTTGAATCTTTATCTTTTAATGAGTGGCAATGAAATGGCAAGAGATAAGATTTATAAATACAGTGCAAATATTTGCTTAGCCATCACATTTACATTTCTCTTTTGGCAAGTAATACACCTAAAGTAGCATTACTTGTTCCGCTGATTTTTATTACTTCTTTTCTTTTTTGAGATTAGAGTACAATAACATAATTTGTTTTTGTTTCCTCCCTTCAAACTCTCCCATATATCCTTCTCTTTCAAATTAATGTTCTCCTGTTTATTAAATATTGTTACTTGTATATACCTATATATTCCTAAATATAACCACTAGTTCAGTCTATATAATGTTACTTGTATGTCTCTTTTCATTGTTGACCATTTGGTACTGGATAACCATTTGTTGTGTTCTTCCTGGGGGGTTTAGTAGTTTTATCACTCTCAGCATTCCTTAGCTGACCATAGTTCTTTATGTAAGGAAGAGTCCTCGTGAGCTTTCCCCTGTCCATTTTGGGATGACTATTGTCCTTGTTCAGCTCATGTTTAGGCAGTTATATTGAGACTTTATGAATATAGCTTCTGACATTGCTAGGAGACAAAGTGTCACAGCAAACTCTGTGATCCTCTGCCTCTAACAATCTTTCCGCACCCTCTTCTATGATGTTTCCTGAGCCTTAGGTGCTGAAGTTGTTTTATAGGTGTGCCCATTGGGACTGGTCTCCACATCACTGTATTTTTATTGGTTGTATTTTTATGTAATGGTCTCTGTCTGTTATAATGAGAAGTTTCTTTAATGAGGGGTGAAGACTACCGTGTGGGTAGAAGGACAAGTACTTAGAATGTAGTTATGGTTTATTTTGGTAGTGAAGTGGTGATTACAGTTTCTCTTCCAAGATCCACAACTTTTCTAGCCCCCAGTTGATGGCTAGGTTTCAGTACCTAGCATTGTTGCTTTCTTGTTGAATAAGTCTTAAGTCCAATTAGAGAACTGTTGGTTACCACTAAGGTATATGTGCCACTATTCCACTCTTAAGGTTATTCTGTCATGCTGATTATTGTTGTGGTTTATAGGCATCATAGGTAGGTATGACTGTTGATTGCTTCCCTCCTTTGGAAGCTTGCATTGTGCCATCTGATATCATGAAAGCTGGTCCTCAAGAGAAGGGATTCATTTCAGATCCAGTTTGGGAACCTCTAGGCCCTGTGTGTGAACTGCATTATGTCTTCAAATTATGACTTACCTTCCACCACTGGGGAACCAACAAGGGCAATAACAATAGCTTGTAATGTTTTTAGAGATTTTTGGACAACCCTGATCCACAACTCAAAAAAGGGCTTCTTATATGTTAAGTTTTTTGTTATGGATTCTGGAGCGTAAATTTCATTAAAATTATATATGTATATTTAAACACAGACTTACATGTAATGTAGTTCTTTTTTAAGTAATTAATAATATGATTACTTATGATTTTTTTTCAGACATCCTTACTGTTATATTTCCTTCTTCATTTATCTCTCTCCCTCATCAGAGCCTCCCTAGTTTTTGCCAAGGTTGCCTATCTCAGTCAGTGTTCTATTGCTGTGAAAAGACACCATGACCACAGAAAACTCTTCTAAAAAAAAGCATTTAATTGAGATTTGCTTATAGTTTCAGAGGATTATTCTATTATTACCATAGTTGGACACACATAGACAGACATGACACTAGAAAGTTTCTGAGAGTTCTATATCAGGATCCACAGGCAGCAGGACAAAAGACATTGGGATTGGCTTGGACTTTTGAGACCCCAAAGCCCACTCCCAGTGACCAATTTCATCCAATGAGGTTACATCTACTCCAGTAAGGCCACACCTTCTAATCCCCCTCAAGTAGTACAACTCCCTGATGAACAAGCATTCAAAAATATGAACCAATAGTAGCCATTCTTATTCAGACCATCACACCCCTCAGTGAGATCACTTGTATTCTGCTATTCCCTAACTTATTTCACTTTTGAAAGTCTTTTAGTTGTTCAGGTATACTACTTATTGATCAGCCCTTTTCCTTTAACCCCTTATTTGGTCAAGCTTTTGCATATACGTTGTAGGTAATGAGACAGAGATATGAAATAAATCCATGTGCTTATAGACTTGCTTCTCTTCTTAGTAAAAAACAATATTTATAAAACTCCAAAAATATATATTTACAGATTTTATTTATGCTTTTAAAAAAATTTTTATTAAAAACTAGTCTGTATAGAAGTTTACATTTTTTTAAATTTTCTTCAAATATAATTGCTATTAGCTTATTAGCAGTTTGAGAATATTTTCAAATTCTTTTCTATATATTTGTCTACATAATATTTATATACTGTTATTTGGGCTGCTATTGCTGTATGTGTATTTGTGTGTGTGTGTGTGTGTGTGTGTGTGTGTCTGTATTGGAATAGCATTCTAAAATTTTTTTTTTAATTTGTGTGTTAAAGGTATTTACCCAAGAAAATTTTGTTTATTTATCTCCTTTTTTTCTGCCCCCTAATCTGCAGTGGACACCTCCAACACACTGAGCATTTTCTATTAAAAGTTCTATGTTTTTCCTCAGTACACGTATTACAGCATATTTTAAAAATCTGTCCTTCCTCAGATATCTGCAGTGTTTCTATTTTTTGCTCTTATAACAATACTTATATTTTTGTATTATTTAATTGTAATTTTTTGTATACAATCTAGCAAAGGTATTCTTGTCTTTAACTTTTTAATATGCAGAAATGACTTAAAATTGTGGTTATAATTTTCTCTTCTATACACTGAAAGTAGTTTATTCCAAAGTTAGCATTGAATTTGGTAGTATTATTATTATTATTTTTTTTTGCTGTTAACCTGGTTCAACCTTTTATGTAACCAAAGTTACTTTTCTCTTTGTCTTCTTACTATGTGCTTAATGAACTTTCTTTCCTCCTAGATTTTACTTTTCTAGGTGTATGAAGGATTAGTTGTTTTAGCCTGTCAGCTCTCACATGGCTGATCGGACTTCACATCTGTATTTCTGTATCTTCATAGAGATTACAAAGTTTTCCATTAAAATTGAGAAAGTTTGTTACTCTTGTTTTAACAGTAGTGTCTCCAGCTTTTGACACCCATTTTACCATGGTATAGCCATAGTTAAGAAAAACATTGAATGTCATCTAGTGTGTTTGGCCTCCAGCATGAGCTGGATAATTTGTATAGATCACTTAAATCTGTCTAGACAGGCATGCCCCGAGTCCTGCTGCTTGAGTTGTTAACCAAAGGGCTTATGTATTTTCTTGGATTGAGTCTATCAGTTTTAAATATCATGTATTTCATAGGAAGAAAATTATTTCAACTTCGATTGTTTAATAAGATGATATGTCTTAGAGGAAAAGTGAAAATTTTTACCTATATAAGTTTATGCTTTCTACAGTTTTATCGAAAGAACGTGCTTCACAAGTGTTGGTGAGGAGGCGCCGGGCAAATAGCTTGCTTGAAGAAACCAAAAAGGGCAATCTTGAAAGAGAATGCATTGAAGAACTCTGCAATAAAGAGGAAGCCAGGGAGGTCTTTGAAAATAATCCCGAAACGGTAAGAATTCATGGCAACCATCAAGTCCACACATGTAGATAGACAGCTACAGACTGAACTGAACTTTGCCAGCTTGAGTTTCCCTGGTTCCCTCTGAAAGCTAATGATGTTGTAGATCACTTTCCATGTGTTGCCACTGTCCTTTCAGGAGGAGTGCCAATGACAGGTGCTCTGGCCAAACTAGATTTCCATTGATTTTCATTGTGAACTACCAGTATTGACTTTGTGGTTTGGAATCATTTATCCTAACCAAAATTAGCTGTGAAGGTTCAGGAGAGGATGTATGTGGAGCGTAAGTGACTGTGCATACCTGTATCATCACAGGGCTTCTCATCTATTTTGTTTTGGTTCATTATTTGATTGTATTTGAGACAGATACTCTGCATCCCAATGTACCATGGAACTCACTACCTCCTGCCTCTACTAAAGCCTCCCAAGTACTGGGATTATAGGCTACTGTGCAGCACTGTGCACAGCCTTGATTTATCTTTAAAAAGGCTCTAGAAATGGGGCCATCTGAGACTCCTTAATACAGTGTCATGTATGCTGAGTTTACATTATTCCATAACCTTCGTAAAATTTCCCAAGGCCACCGATAATATAAAAATTTCCAAGTTACTCTCCCTACACCAAATATAACCATACAGACCTAAATATCACACAGTAATATGGGACTTCTTGGCCATTTTAGGAGAGGTTGCTCTGTAGCATGTCTGTGGCTAGCAAAAGTAGCATTAGTACCTCCAAGGAGTAGTGTAAACAGATTTTGAGAGTCTAAATCGCATACCCTTCAGGGTTTCCTCAGATATTTTTCCTGAGCTGAATCACGCAATCTGGAGTAAAAGAGGGAGAAAACATATATAAGGTTTCTCTTTTATCTCTGTCACAGCTGCCAGCACCCCAGCACCATGACAATAGCTGAGTGATAATGAGCGAAAACATTTTGTCCATAGTTTGAAAATTTCTCCCAGTCTGTAGCTACATGTGTTCTCTGTGGTTGTTCTTGTAGCTTTTCTTATCCCCATTCTAGCTTGTGTCAAGTTAACATAAAACCAGCCAGTACATACAATGATAATAGTAATACACATTTTTTTATCCTCCATGATGTAGTAGGCTTTCTTATTTTCTTATTATACAGGAGTCTACATATGCATTCCATGTTTTACATTTTAGTACTGAGAAGGAATGGGCACACACTCTTACAAACTTCCATAATATAGACCAATATGTCATTTATTAGATAGATACATATGTTCCTTCCCATTATGAAAAATTTTTAAAAAGTAGAAAGAACAATATAAATAATATTATTTAAATTGAATAAAAGTGTTATTTAAATTAAATAACCAAACAATATAAAAAAGAACAACAAAAAAGAACAATATAAACCCCAACACCTCTCTCCAGTAGTGATCCAGGTCTTCCATTTTATTTTGCCTGTCTACCACATCCACTCAACAGCTTTGATAGAATTCTTTGAGCACTGAGCACTCATGTCACATGATTTTATCATCCATAAATACTTGAGCGTATATTTCTGCATTGTAGATATGTTCTCAGAGCTCAGCCTTTAAAGAGTAATAGGGAGGGGAGATAGAATAAAGGAGAGAAGAAGATGTAGAAGAAAAATTCATTCCTGTTTCTTAACCTTTACTAACATTGGCTTTGTTGACAAATCCCTGTCTGTATCCCTCATATTCTGAGTCCATTTATCCAATGTTTACCCTGTTGTTTGCCTCTTCACTGTCTCTAATATATTCTTGTCATTAGCATCATACTAGTCTTTGAACCTGATTTGTTGTTCCTTATTGTCCTGGCTTTGCTTCGGCAGTAAACAGCACTGTTGACTGAATGATTCCGTGTCTTACCCCTTTCTCATAAGCCCGTAGAAGCATGTTGTTCAGATTTATATGTAATAAGAGGAAAGTGTGAGGACTTTGAGTTGGAAAAAGCCACAAATGTGGCTGAGTTGGAACTTTGAAGATTTTTTTGTGTGTGCAGAAATTTTGGTACTGCTTGAAATACTCTTATCTTATTTATGTTACATATTAGATATATTATGAGTCTACTGTCAGAAATTCGTAACATTTTACCCCTTCATAAAATATATCCTGTCATTACTTGTGATCAATTTATAAGGAAGGTGTTATATGTAGATTAAATGTAATGAGGTAAGTGTTCACTTTAGTTCTCTTAAAAATATTTCATTGTTGACTCTAATGTAGACAATTATCATGACATAAATTGTATCAATCAAATGAAGGCCAGTGTGGTGGGGCACATTTTTAATCCCAACACTTGGGAGGAGGAAGCAGGTGGATCTCTGTAAGTTTTAAGCATATCTGGTCTACATAGTGAGTTCCAGGATATTCAGGGCTATGTAGAGAGACCCTGCAAAAAAAAAAAAAAAAAAAAAAAAGTATATCAAATGGATGTTTAATCACCACGGAACATTAAAGGATTATAAAAGAAGGCATATATTGCTATTTTTATCATTTTATGTCCAACCTGTTCAAATTAGAAGCTATAAAAATGTTACTTAATAGTTCAGCATTATTTTAAGCCTAAGTATATATACTGACCAAGTATTGGCTATCTATTTATTCTTGAAGTGTTTTCATATAGAAAAATTAGAATGTGAAACACACACATGTAAATTATCCCCATGCTAATATAAAAACAAACTAAAATTATCTTTAACTCTGTGATGAAATTTAGGTTTGCTAATTTATATTTTTTTATTTTCTTTCTAGGATTATTTTTATCCAAAATATTTAGGTAAGTTCTAAGTATCTGCAGCATATAATCTTAAGAATTAAAGGGAACTTAGATATGTTCAAACCTCACTCTCGGCCCATATATCCACCCAATACTACTTTAACATCCTTGAGAAGAAGTAAGCTATGATACTTATGTATTTTAAGGACATATAAACTAATTTGGAATGGCTCTTTACTATGTAACACTTTGATTTTCATGACTTTCTTCTGAAGTATCTTGAGGCTGATGCCAATTATATTCAGAAACTTAGACATTATGTACAATCATGTTTTCATGGGCTACCTTTCATGAAATGAAAGATATCTAAGCTCATCAAATAGTCTGATGTATACAATTATCAACCAGCCATTTGTCACAGCTCCTCTGTTTGTGACATCATCTCATCACTCCCTGGAGTACCCATTCATGCTGTTTTGGATTCTGGGCTCTCAATAATGAGGTAGTGTGTGTACAGCTGTATAGGTTAGATGACTTCGAATTAAATACTACTTCAAAGTAACAAAGCCAACGTAGAAGTATTTCATATTGATATTATTTGGGAGTGTCATTTCTGTTTCCCAAGATCATGCTAGGCTAGTGGTTCTCAACCTTCTAAAGCTGAGACCCTTTCATAAAGTTCCTTATACTGTGGTGATCCCCAACTATAAAATCATTTTATTGCTACTTCATAATTGTAATTTTGAGGCTGTTATGAATCATAATGTAAATGATTCTGATAGGCAGATGGTTATTTGACCTGCAAAGGGGTCGTGACCCACAGGTTGAGAACCACTGCAGTGGTGTCTAATTTGTGCATCAGCTTCTCATGTGATTCTGCATGTTCACAACAGAGTTATATTCTTTTCCCCCCTTTTTTTCAGAATGCTCCTGATCTATGATTAACCCCATCCTTATCTTTAACCTAGTAGAAATAATAAACAAATCTTTATAAAAATATATAAATGAACTCTGATATTATTATTAATACAGTCTTATAAATGATTGTGCCATTAAACTCATTTCTCCTGGAATTTGAATGTAGTTAGAGAGTTTATATGTTTTGTTTTTTATATTTCTCTGTGTACCCTTGCGGCAATTCCAGGGACATTTTGAGAAGAAAGATATTTATAATTTGGACGTTAGGAAATCTTATACTGAAATGATGCTGTGGATTTATATTTATCTTTTAGAACATTTAGTAGGTTAAAAGTACAAGGCCACTTGGTACAAGACCTTTTAGAAACAGGTCCTTGATTGCTCTTCCATAGTTTTCAGTGAACAAGATGCTTAGTATCCTGCATTTGTTCCTCTTGCTGAGCTTGGGTGACTCGACTATACTATACAACACTCTAGTTCATCCTGTTACCAGTTATAAGACATCAATCAGTTCTATGGTATCTCTCTCTACAGCACAGCAAGATCTTAGCTCCCTATTTGTCACCTGTATAGATAGGTTCTCAGCAAGTTCCCAGAGCACTTACTAAAATGCTTTCTTTTTTGTCCTCTTCATTTTTCTCTCCTGATGTACAATTTCTATTTGCTTCTTTCTCTTCCTTTCTTCCATCCAAGTTTTAGACATGCTGGACCCCTCTTTACATCCATGGTTAGATGAGATGAAATGCATTCGGGGTGGTGAGGTCAAGTCCTTTCTTTCCTTCTTTAGCTACCAAACCAGTGTTGGACATTTCTTTTCAAGAGCACAGTATGAATAATAATTTTTGTCTACAGTTATGAATTGCAACAAGAATTTGTAAAAACTCTTTGCTTTTTACACTGCAAAGGGTATAGCCTGGATAAAAGCATTCATCCATGAAAAGATCTATTTTTGTACACATAATGGATCACCACTTTCTAAAACAAAAGCCAAGAATTTACATTACTGAGATTGCTGAGAAAGAAGAGGTTATCAAGAGTATTTCTGCCTCTCATATTAGATAGGAATTTAAATGTTCTGTAATAAAAAGATACACTACTTTGCTACTAAATTATAAGGTTATGTTAATCCTGTTTCTTAGGGCAATGTAATTAGGTAGTGTTTTTGCAGGAACAAAAGTCTAAAACATACATTCTTTGGTCACAGATTTGAATAAAGATAAATAATGTTCTAATGTAGAACTGTGTGTTTAGAGGAGGTTCCTTAAATAACATTTTCCCTTCCTTCTATCTCCTTTAATTTTTCCCCTTTCTGGCTCTGTCTAACTTTCTCTTCTCTTGCCATGACTTCCTTCGCAGCATGACAGAAAACTAAAGTACACAGCAAAACTTGAAGTTCAAGATGTGGGCTCTTTTCTAGAACAACTTTTGACTGGCAACATGTAACTGTTTGGATTCTATAATTTTGTTTTTGCTTTAGTGTTTTTTTTTTTTTTATTATTTGGAGGGGTATCTATATTTTTTTTATATGCAGACTATCACTAGATTTTCTAACTCCAGAGCTCTTAGACTGTTATAGAGACATGTAATAGATTTACTGTCAATCTTTCTTCTTATGTGAGGTGTTATTATTAAAGTCATCAAGTGGAACAAAAATGCTTTTGATTGAAGTTTTATATTTGATTTTATATGAATGAGTGGTAATTCCACTGTTGAAAGAGAAAAAGACAATCCCACATTTTGTCATTGGATGTGCATAGGGACAGCTATTCTTGTTAGAAAAGTACATAAACATAGTAGTAGTTTAATCATCCACTACTTATGATAAGCTATCCTTAGTAGTAAAGAATGTTATTCAGTAACTTAGACCACTGATGCCAATAATTTTTGAACAATGTCTAAACTTAAATTTTCAGTGCCATATAAAATACTTCATGCAGTTACATGTGTCCTCTGCTGCTCTTAGAACATACAAATTAGAATAGAAATACACTGAGCTCACTGACATTTGTCACATAGATAAATAATCAGTGTAATTTGTTTGCTTAAGAAATAAAAGCAGATAATGTTTTCAAAGAACTTATAAAATGTAGTTTTATTATACAAGTATTTGCTCATATGTAAACTTATAAAATCAAATTTGCACTGCTGAAGATTAAATCCAGCTCATGCGCATTCTGGGTAGTACTCTGTCACTGTGTTATATCATAACTTATTTTTTCCGTAGAAAATAGGATAAATATACCATCTATATGGGCCTTGGAAAATATCACCTGGAAAATTAGATGACTTTGTTCATGGAGGATACATTCTCTGCAGAATGGTAAACTTTGAGCCTGAATTTAAATATTAGAAAACATCCCTTAGGGCTGGAGAAGTAACTCACTGATAGAGTGCTGCACTGACCCAGACAAGACTTTAGGTTTAATTCCTAAACACACACACACACACACACACACACACACACACACACACACACACCACACATTACTTTAGTTTGAAGGTCCTGCAAAGCTAATGACTTAATCCAAACTTCTTACTTCATCTTTTCAAATCATCTCTAGAGAAACATTAGGACTCCATGAGCTAATGATAATAACATTTTAAAACAAGAATTAGACTGAAGTCTGGCATCATCTGCGGAGAGACAGAGGTTGTAGTAACTAAGTGTAGTAACTAAGTAACTAAGTAACCACGAGAAGATAAGCCAACTACAGGGCTTGTAAAAGGCCTAAGTGATCAAATGAAAAAAACAAGAAATACAATAGGGTAAGGTGCACAAAACAGCAAAAATAAACTATGACTAACAGTAGGTAAAATGGAAAACATCAAAGAGGATTGATGAAAAGCAAAATACATACTTTGAAAGGCTTTGTAGATCATAGCAGCAATAGGAAATTAAAGCCTAGAGTGACTTCAAATGAGCCTTTCAGTCTATCTTTTATAGACTGCATTTTTCAAATACGACACGCAAGTATTTCCTGTTCCTCATTCTCTCTGATATGTTATTTTTTCACTCCCTTATCAGAAGGTAGATTCTCTCTTCCCCACCCACACATCGATGGGTGGGTCCTGGAATTGCTTTCATCTTAGGATATGGCAGGAGTGGTACAATGCCTCTCAAAGGGTTTGCAGCTTCTGCTTTCCCGTTGGATGTTAGCTGTTTTGGAATAAAGAGCATTTTAAAACCAGCATGGTGAAAGAAACATGAAGAGACCCTGACCTATGATACTTTACATACAGATAGAGGTGGGGTGCCAGATGGCATGAGCTGTCATGTCTGAGTGAAAGACCATCTCGGAAAAGCATTTTACCTTAGACACTCTGGTTGATTCCACATGTTACAGAGATTTTTTTGTTAGGCTTACCAATTGCTTTCAACCCAAAATATCAAGTCCTAAACATCTATTATTTAAATTAGTAATTTTGGGGATAGTTATTCTGCAAAAGGTACCTAATTGTTGAGTATTTGAGCAAAGAAGTAATACATGTCATTTCTTTTATATCAATTAGGAAATATGTTTGGAGAACTAAACAACTTTCAATAACATTAAAGTCCCTAAGTATTTTTATCTCTTTTACATCATGTGTTATTTCTTAGTTTGTTAGCCATTTATGACATTACTTTCATAGACTTGTAGTCAGGAACAAAAGGAATGGAATCAACAATTTTGGAATACTAAGGAATTATGCAAATATAATTGTATTAGTTTTTATGCAACACTAGTAGACCTGGAAGTTGCCTGCAGCAACCAGAAACACTGACTCCTATTGACTTAATTATACATGCTGATTAAATCAAGCTCTGATCTGAAGGTTTGAAAATTTCTTTGTTACAGAGTGAAAACACAGATTTAAGTGACATTAGATTTCCATGCAGATTCCAGGTCTTTTTTATTTTCAGTTTAAGTCTTATCTACAGAAAGAAGCATAAGCTTATTTTCCATGACTCTGTTTTTTATTACAAGCTGACTTGAAGATTTTTAACTTTTCAGAGAGACAAATGTACTACAACAAAAAGCTAGTAGTGAGCGCTGCTAATGATGAGACTCAGAAAGAAAAGCATCGTGTAAAGGAAGAATTTGACAAAGAATGGAAACAAAACCAACTACTTCATTTCTTTTAAGGTTGATAGTGAAGAAAATGTTTTTTGATTCCCAAATAAGTATAGCAAATGGATGAATTCTTTTCGTATCTTACCAGAAATGGAAAATTTAGACTTAGGAACAGATATGATGATGAGTGCCTGGAATCCTTCAGCATTCATGAGGCTGAGGCAGGAGGATCATGAATTCAAAGGCAAACTGCACTACATGGCAGATTAAAGGGCTGGATAGATGGCTCAGCAGTTAAGATCATATATTGCTCTTGCAGAAGACCTGAGTTCAGTTCAGGTTCTAGGGGGAATCTGATACTATGCCCACCATAGACACCTGAAAATTCTCACACACAGATACACACATACACACACACATACACACACACACACACACACACACACACACTATTTAAAAAATGAAATTAGGTCTTAAAAACAAAAATAAATAAAAAAGAAAGCTTATCTAAGGCACACCCTGTAACATGTCAGGGAAGAATTCCTTTTCGTCCAAAATTTCAGTACCCAGATGGTCTGAAGAACCCTGCCCAGTAAGAACAGTGACTCCCACAAGTACCAGAGCATTCTTGACACAGTTACATCTACACACTCTTTTCCAAAGCATAATACACACTTATGCTTTATTGAAAGGCATTTTGCATAATACAAAAACCTGGGATCCTCCGGGGAAAAAAAAGCTCACAACAAATAGAAGTTGAGCACTGAGAGAAACTTAGGAATCACCTGTAAATTTATTCTCCCAAGCCAACACAGCAGGAGTAAAACGAATCCAGTGTATTGATCACTTTGAGTGAAGAATCTGCCACAAATCAAAATGAAACTACTGCTAAGAAATCCCAATGGCCTTCCAATAAAGGAAGTTCCATCATGTGAAATAAAGGAAGGTCAGAAGGCTCTACTACAGAATGATGTGCCTCATGTCAGAAATAGCCAGTCTGGGCTGAAAGATTAATTTTATATGTTTCTGTGAGTGAGACTGAGAACTGGAATTGGACATTCCAGATGATGTCAAAGATTTTATTCACACCGCGGTTGTCAAAACCTCGGCTAAGCAGCTGGAATGGTTGCTGAAAGATTGCAGAGGAGACTGCTTACTGAGATCTGGATGAGTTTTCAAATAGGGTTAGTTTTCTGATAAGAAATAGAAGCCAAACGTTTAATAATCTGAGCACTGTGGCAGAAAAAAAACAAAACAAAACAAAAGAGTAAATCAACAAATGTTAAGAAGCAAAAACTTCTTTCAGAAAAAAACCTCTCTTGTGTAGAAGAAAGTGAACTAAAGCAGGGGACAAAATGGCAGGGTTAAAGCTAGAAGTCAAATAGCGGCCACGGGAAATGCAAACAGGAAGAGGCTGCACATGCAGCAATCTCCGTGATGCCAGAGGGACCTGACAAATGCATGTTTGATGTGGAGCTGTCAGAGTTGAAATTTCTATTAAATTAAGCCCTGGTCTTCCTATACCTTCTGAAACTCTCAAATACTCGGAATGTCTGCTCCACAGGATGAAACATGTGCCTGGCACTGCAAATCTGGTGAGAAACCCATGGTTAGGGAGCTCACGGTCTCTAGAGGTGAACTTATTACAGTTTGCTAAACGGACATCGTATCAAACTCTCCTCTAAATTCATAGCTGTCTGCCCCTAATTTTGTACAGTTCTCAGTCCTAATCAGAGAAGTTTCTTTATGCGGTGGATGATAATTAATGCAGAAATGTAACAGGTCCAAAGGTAGAGAACAAGTGTCAGAGGGATACTAGCTACAAATGGGAATTTTTTTTTTTGTCATATCCTCTCTCTGTGGCTCAAGGTCCATGCCCAAAGAGGGGATGGGAAGACTGTAAGAGTCAGATGTGGAGGAGGACTGGAACAACCAGTATCTTCTGCACCGGACAGGACCGATAAACTCCTGTATTCACAGCAGCTGTATATGCCTGCACAAGGTCAAACTAGTCAGCACTCTAGCAGGAAGCAGGAAGGGTTTCATGAGCTTGCTCCCCTAGCTGGAGAGCTATGGATAGTTGATGACATTTGGGGTAAAGGGTCCAGACCTGCACCAAGGAATATATGGTTAAAGTTAGAGAATCTTCACATATAATACCTCAGCAGCATGTCTGCCTGAACAAGACTTGAAGGAATACAATATCAGTAGACATACTAACATGGAAGAGGGCAATCTCATGGAGCCACACTCATAGACAAAGAACCAAAGGCAACTAAGGAATGCTGAGAGCAGGAGAAAGAGTCCTCTCTGGGGATAAAAATCCCTCATTGGTTATCCAATACCAAGTGGTCAGTCCTGAAATCATATACATATAAGTAACATTATATAGACTGAGCAGGTTGTATTTATATTTAGGCCGTAATTTTGAGAGGAGACAAGTGGGAAGGGTTAGGGTACATAAAAGGGAATGGAGGGAGGAAAGGGAAAGGAAAAAGATATGTGATTATATTTTCACTTAATATAAAAAAATTAATTAAAGAGGACATGTTGGTGAGATAAAGGGATGGGGTGGATCTGAGAGAATTTGGGGGTGAATGAGGTGAATATATTCAAAATACATTGCATGAAATTCTCAAACAATTAACAGAAATATATATATATTTTTAAGAAGACTTAGTATAACTGTGTGTTAGCAAGGCTGTGGCTTAGAACTAGTGGGCTACAATGTGCTTTTAAAGCCAAAATACACAATGCAAAGATATTAATTCTCCAAGTGTCAAAAGGTGAAATGTTGATAAGTTGCTTTCTTTTCAGTTTTTACTGAGAGCAGAGTCAACATGGAAGACACTCAGTGTCCTGGATGTATTATGTTTATTTCAGATATAATTGAAATAAACTGGGATGCAAATGAGATAATTTTTGAGAAGGGTTGTTTACATAGTAAAAGAATGAATTTATCTCTCCTAGGTGTAGCAGATTATATGAATACTAAGAAGAAAATAAGTGTCAGATGTTGTCAAAGAAGGAGCATTCTGGAACTAAATTACTCAATTGCACCAGAGTGTTTTGATGAGTAGCCTTAAAAATATGTTCTGGCACAAAATACTATCATACAGGAAGAGGAAAACTGAAATGTAAAAGTCAGTCTGCAAAGCTTTTGATTCCCTCTAAACAGCAGTAATCCCTTCCCTCAGGAGAAGATAAATGAGGAAATTGCCTAACAAGTATCCTTTGTCATGTGTCACCTGTGTGGTTCCTCAATGGAGAACAGTCAGAACTTTTTTCTTTTCCCAGTCCACCCAGGAACCATGAAAAGGGCTGAGCAGATGAAAGAGCTTGTATGCAAACCGATTACCTGAATTCACTGTTCAAAACCCATGTGAAAAAGTCAGATGTCCTGGTTCACATCTGCAATCCCAGCCCTGCTAGAATAGGAGCTAGAATGGGACATGGGAGGTAGAGGTGGGTGGTTGGCCGGAAGCTCAGGAGTGAGCACAGCAGCAGAACTAAGAAGAGAGATCTTGCCTCACAAATATGGAGGAAAGAGAGAACTGACTCCCAGGAAGTTGTTTTCTGCTCTCCATGTGTCAGAGTGTGTGTGTGTATGCTTGCACACACACACACGTTAAATACGTATCTTTAAAAATATATCTAAATCTGTTCCTTGTATTGTCAATGTTGCCTTGACAATTTGGTGGATATACGTTTTGTTCGCTTTTACTCAAATCACTTATGTGATGTGTAATATTGAATATTCAATATTAATGGAAGTGTATTTTAGATAAAATACTGTTACTCAAGGGAAGAGGAAAGCATTCATGCACCTGAACCATCAACCATATTGCCTGTCTTGTTTAAAATAGATCAGCGTTAAGCTGCTGTGCTACACTGAGCTCCTGGCATCGTTAGGGAGATGGAAACATCAGGGTTGGCACATTGAATGAACCAACAGGAGCATAACATCCCGCCTTTAGGGTACATTTCTACCATGAGTTCAGTCAAGGCTGCTGTGATAGGATTGCATCTTTTCTTTCTCACAGGTTGTCTGGGCATGTTCCGCGCTGGCGCATTCAGTGCTGCGCGTCAGTCAGTTAACGCACACTCTGACCTCAGGAGCTGTGTCAACGGTAAGCTACTGTTTAAGAACAAAAATAAAACAGAATATAAACTCTGTAAGTAAAAAAACAAAACAAAACCAAAAACAAAAAAACCACCACTGTGTTCATATAAACTAACGTTTAAAATTCAGTAAGTGAGCCCTTGAAGGGGGCCATGATAAGCAGAGGTGTATTTTTGAACTGCACATAGAAGCATATTTCTCAGTGGCAGATGCATCTATTTTACTTTCCCCCAAAAATTTCAGCTGAGTGCTGGTCAGTGAGAGTAAGCTTCAAGTCACTGCTGTTAGAAGTTTTACTTCTAGCATCATTATTTTGGCTAGAGGTCTGGAATGACATAAGCATGACCAAAAGTTACTGTTTACTAATAGATTAGAGAAGAGCATGCTCATTCTTTTAATTTTTGGGCATCAATAATATAAATATATAAATAATATAAATATATGTGTCTTGAAACAGCCTTTATTCTCTGCAGTTTATGTACAGCCTAGAGTGATGGGCATGTGATTAATGGGCTCATTTCTTTTCATTTAGGTACCACATCTTCTTGCAACTCACTCTCCAGTGTTTGAAAACCATTATTTCATATATTTTAGTATGAATTCTACTTATTTAAGGCCAGAAGGTCCCTTTTATTCCATCTTAGTCCAGTTAGAATTGTCAAAATCTATCATTGTCACGCAGGGAATAGTTTGCTTAGCCTGTTCCCCTCATGGAATTGTAAGGTTCAAGTAAAGTATTTGCTAGGCTTCATGGCACACACATTTAATCACAGCACTCGTGAGGCAGAGGCAGGCAGCTCTTTGTGAGTTCAAGGCCAGCCTGTTACATAGAGAGTTTCAGGACAGCCAGAGCTACACAATGAGGTCTTGTCTCAAAAAAAAAAAAAAAAAAAAAAAAAACAACAAAAAAAAAACCCAAAACAAAAAAAAAAAACCCAAGAAATTAAAATAAAAAATAAAGTGGCATATTTGAAGAAAATTTACTTTACAATTACAATTTGAAATTACAATAGTAATTACAAAATTACTATTACAATTTCCATATATATTCATATATATGTGCATATATTCATATATATGTGTATCTGAAAAAAAATATATTCATGCACCTGAACCATCAACCATATATATACCAAAAGTAATGTTCTCAGAGTTGTTATAAAATGACTGTAAGGGGTTGCTTAATGGAATCAATTTTGTTTTCTTTTCTTTCTTTCATTTTGTTGTTTTGAGATATTTGTGTCTTATGAAGCCTAGTTTTGCCTTGAACTGGCTAGATAGCTAAAAATGACCTTGAACTCTGATCTCCCTCCCTCTACTTCCTTAGTGCTGGGATTACAGGCTTGAGCCACCACATCAGATGTATGCAGTGCTGGGTAATAAAACCAAGATGTAACTCCCAACCAAGTTACATCTTTAGGCCAGACACAAGTTTTTAATGAGAATGTACTGTTGGGAAGGAAGCATTATAGCCTTATTGGTTATAGGCATGCAATTGTACGTTTCCATTTCCGCTTCTCCCTATTCTTTCCTGAGGTAAAATTAAATAGAGGTCTGTTTCTTTTAGCCATCTCAGATCAATGTGACCCAATGCCATGCAATGAAGACGGGTATCAGAGCTGCAAAGATGGTCAAGCTTCTTTCACTTGCATCTGTAAACCAGGCTGGCAAGGAGACAGATGTCACTCAGGTGTGTATGGAAAATCCCCCCTTCCTCCCAGCGTTTCTGGGCTCTGCCGTATGACAAATTATCTGAAGGTGGTATTTCTTTTAAAAATACTTTCTTTTCCCATTGTAGATGTAAATGAATGTAAAGATTCAAACGGAGGCTGCAGCCAGATTTGTAACAACACTCCTGGAAGTTACCACTGCTCCTGCAGAAGTGGCTTTGCAATGCTTCCAAATAAAAAGGATTGCAAAGGTAAGGGCTCTGAAACAGAATAAGACTGCATTCACTGTTTGAGGCTAAGGTTCAGTTGGTATTTTCCTAGGAAGTTTCTAGAAAACACTAGTCAGAAAGTAACTCACTAGTCAGAAAGAAACACACAAATATTCACGCTAGGCAACTGGATAGCCCAAACCAGAATTCTGAGCCTGCAGTGAAATCATGCCACAAAGCAGAAACCTTATAGAAAGTGATTTTTCTCTTCTCTTTTGTTTGGCTAAGAGGTTAAAAATTTAGTAGGTTAAATGTGAAGTTTCCTTGTGTAAGCTTTTATTTCTGTCTTAGAAAAATCCGCAATCTTAATTCATCTTTAAGGATTTTTCTGCCTATTGATAGTATTCAGTATTGTATAGTTCACTACAATGGAATTTAAAAGCTGTGGAATGAAGCTGCAATGAAATACATTTACTAACAGTTTCTTCCAAAATATTACCCAATTTTTAACTGTATATCTTTCTTATCTGTCTATTTGGAGGGCTTAGTTTGGCTGGTAGAGTAGGGGCATCATTAGAACAGCGGTTATAAAAAGCCATTATAATTCAGGATACCACATATGTCATAGATAATACTCATTCCTACTTTAAAATTTAAATACTTGAATAATCTATTCTTTTTAAATTTTATGATATCTTCTTATCCACATTGAGTTAATAGATCCACGTACAATTATAAAAAAAAGTTGTTTTTTTTTTTTCTTTCTGGGAATATAGTTCAGTGGTGGAGAGCTTGCTTAGCATGTGGAAGCCCTGGATGCACTTCTGAGTACCACAAAACAACCATCAGAATGGTTCTGCTGATCAGAACATATGTCTTTCATTCTTTCTTTGCATAGTAATTTGTGTGTGATATGCAGCAGAGCACAGAACTTACAGAAAAATATGTAGAAAGCTATTACAGTGGGACCTAGGCCATGGTGTGGATATACATGGAATCAGGTTGGCAGGTATTGACTGAATAAGTCTAAAGACTTACCAGGCATAAGATGTGGATACACAGTCATCGTGACAATGTGATGTATCGAAATTCATATAATCTATATGTTTCCCTATGAATATGCCTGAAGCCAATTGATATAAGAAATATGTTTTATTTTCTTCTAAAAGTATGAACTTTAAAAAAAGCTTTTTGACATTTAACTTATTTTTAATTAACTGAGGATTCTTATTAAGATGTACGGAATATTAGAGATTATAGGTATTATTTATATGGTTCCCTCACTGGTAATATTTGCATACTTATATAATGTAACACTCAGAGCACTGATATTGACATAGTCAGGTTATAGAAACATTTCCTTAGTACAAGGATTAATTGCATTATTTGGGAGCAAGTTATTTGAAATAGAGCAATATGTACATTTTCATCTATTCATTTGCCCAGATAAACTTGCCAATTTTCTTTCTTTCTTTTTATTTTCCCTTTTGTTTTCCTTCTTTATTTTCTTTTTTTTTCAAGGCTAGGTTTCTTTGTGTAGCCTTGCCTGACTATCCTGGAACTCAGTCTGCAGACCAGGCTGGCCTCAAACTCAGAGATCTGCCTGCCTCTGCCTCCTGAGAGCTGGCATTAAAGGCATGAGCCAAGCAAACTTGCCTATTTTCAAAGTTGGAATTGCATTTCCCCTTTCAACTTTGCTTTTCTCCAATGGTCTACATGAATAAAGCTGAGCAATAATTAAATCTTTGTAGAACTGTCTCTCACTTGTACCTGTTTGCCTGAAGGGTGCTATCTACTACCTCCTTGCAATCCAGCTTTGGCTTCCTACTACACTATGCAATGCAATCAATGCATCTGAAACTTCTAGAATATTAATTAGCTTAGTACTAAAAGATACGAGAATAAGCACAGTTTTAGAAATACTTTGAGACCTTACGCTGTTCCACTTTAAATGTAAATCATTGTTGATTATGGTAGGAAAGATGGGTGAAACATTACAAATATTTGTTTTTTTCAAATAAAAGGATAAGACAGATGAGTTTGTATTTGTTAAGTATGTGTAGTAAGGAGTTAAGTGAATCTATTTTCACAACCAATTTCAGAAATATAAATTTAGAAATACAATTAAGGAATATTATGAATATTGTTGAGCGTCCTTTTTCATGTGTTTTTATATTTCCCCCTGATAGATAAGAAAGTGACTAAATCCCTTTCTTTTTGCTATATACCTGTAAAGGAACATCAGTCAAATTTCCCATGAATTCATATTAGGGAATTAACATGGTGATAAAGCTATTATTTTGCAGTTCTAAGGCTACTGTTGTGATATATGTATACACATAATTTAATATAAAAATGTAAAATAAAATAAATATATAAAAATATGTATATAAAATATATATATGATTCAGGAAACAAATGAATGTTTATTTGATATTGGAAAAATTTAATGTATTGATTTTATTTGTAGATAAGGATGAGTGCTTTCTAAAGCCTAGTGTTTGTGGCACTGCTGTGTGCAAGAACATTCCAGGAGACTTTGAATGTGAATGTCCTGATGGCTACAGATATGATCCCTCATCAAAGTCTTGTAAAGGTAAAATGATGATGGTACCATTGTTCATGCTAGAGAGGGCAGCTTTAATCCCTGAGTTAATATTAGAGAAACATGATTTTTGCTTATCCTTGACTTAGCTTGGTTGATTTGGTGATTACTGGCTTCCTTACAGAATAAAAATATCAAGAAAGATTCCATGGTATTCAGGTTTAGTATTATGTATTCCATTTAACCCATTAAGCTCCATAAAAACTGAAGATTCCCTTAATTATAAAAGCAAAATTGACAACATTTTGGTAGCCTCTAGATAAGATTAAAAGAAAATTTCAAAATGAAAGGAGAAATTCATATAGACAAAAAAAAGTGACACAAGCTTTAATTATGGAACTAAAAACCGTGAGCCTTCTTAACAACCTTAGGTTTTATTCCAAAGCTTGTCACTCATTTTCCATGCACATATAGGTCATTTTAAAATAGGAACTGGAACTGGAGAGATGGCGCAACAGTTTAGCACATTTGCAGCTCTTGCAGAGGATCTAGGCTCAGTTCCCAGAGCCCATGCCACAAGGCTCACAACCACCTGTCGCTCCAGTTCCAGAGGATCTGACACCTTCTTCTGGCCTCCTCAGATACCTGCACATACATGGTGCAGTTATACACACTCAGGCGCACACACAAAATTTACGATTTTATTTTGTGTATACAAAATAAAAGAAAATGTGAAAGGATGAAGTGACATATCAGTAATCACGACCGATATGATAATGGAGTTCTAGAGAGCTGAGGACTGTTGATCTGTGTTGCCAACACCTGTGGTTTGTGCCATCCTCTGTGGATGCTGTGCTACCTTCCTTAAGTTGCCATGGTGTCAGCATGGATGTCACAACTAGCTTGAATAAAATGTCTGTTTTTGTTTTTAGGTTTCAAATCAGAGTATATTAATTATCTCACGTCTTCCCTTAAATGTTTTAAAATTTCAAACTGAATTAACATCATGTCTAAAACTAATCAAATAAATAATAATAGAACATAATGTACCCTTGTAATGATTTTCAAACAGAGAGCTCAGCGACACTATTTAATCCACAGAGCTCTGCAGTCTCCATCACAACTGTCCTCAAAACCTTTTCATCACCCCAACCAAAAACCAAACTTTCAACCAGATAACAGCAAGCTCTCTTTTCATGGTTACCTTATTACAAATGATCCCTGCATATAATAAACCTTTCTTCTTTGAATTTACATAAGTGATTGGTGACCTTATAATAGATTTTTTTTCTAATTATTTATAGTGCTGTTGAAATGTTGATGTTTTACTTCACTGTGTCCCCACACACATACAATTCTGCTTTCCTACATAGCATCTATATTGTAGGAAACCTAGGAATTCTCAGATTCATTGAAACAGAGATAAGCAGGGTCCTTGATACAAGAGAGGCTTTCTAAGTTCAAGCAGGTTCTGGGAAGGAGTTAGGGTGCTAGTTCACAGTCACAGATCTTCCATGGGTCAAGTCCATGTCTGTTTGTTTTGTTTTTTGTGACAGGGTTTCCCTGTGTGACAGCCCTGGGTGACCAGTCTAGAACTCAGGTATCTGCCTGTCTCTATCTCCAAGTTCTGGGTTTAATGGCATGCACCACCACCATGCGTCTTAGTGTAGGACTTATGGAAGAAACTGGTGAGGAATGGGAGATGAGCTGTGGGTCCACTCCCCTGCCCCAATGTCTTTTCCAGATATCTTGAGTACAGTTTTAGTCACACTCGCAGATATAGCTTCTGGGAAGCTGTGTAAAAAGGGAGGCAAGATAACAAGAAATCAGATGGGAAACTAAAGCTCCCAAACACTGTTGGCATTTCTGGCCTCCAGCAATGACAAAGCTATGGACATTTCCTGCCTCTGGCCAGAGATGAGAATCAAATTCCTTGGTCCTAAACTGTCTGACCAGCCTCTATTTTCTGCTGTCATCATTATCATCAGCCATTTTCATTACCCAGATTGTAGTTTCATTAACTAAAGGATAGATTTTTAAATGTTTTATATATGAGTACACATATATCTTATTTTAATCCTATATCATACAATTTTAATGCATTTAAAGAATCATTAACTCTGGAAATGCATTTTAAAGTATTTAAAAGAGCATATATTACATGATAGCATTAATAAGAGCTTCATAAATTTATGATAGGGTGTATCCAGTGAAATGCCAAGGACTTTCTGAAGCCCTGAAGCAGTCTTTAGCTTAGGTATGTTATTATAAAATGGAGAGTTGGGGACGGATTAGTTAAAAGATTTCAAATTATGGAAGATAAAAGCAGAATGAAGTTAAAAAAAAAAAACCAAAGAACATTAATGTATGTCATTAAGTTTATCACCATAAATTCTTATAACCCAACATGATCATGGCAGATATTCATTATTCGACATTGTTTATGGGCATACTCAACAGTGGAAACAAAATGAATCAAATAGACATACTCTCTCCACTTAGAAATTTCAACTGTAGACACATGATAAAATCAACACAGATATTAATACATGTTATGATCTTCAATATAAATTGATGAAAGGGTAAAATACAGTTACTGTAAAACATAAAGGATATTAATTTGTTGGGAGATAAGGACTTCTCTGAGAGAGATAGAAATGTTTTGTTTAAAATACCTCAGTGGTGAAGAGAAGTGAATACAGGAAAGGGTGACTAAGGAAGCATGATCACCAGGGAAGAGGAATTAAGTTTACAGGCCAATGCATTCATCAGTTATATAGAAGGACACTGACTCTGAAAGTCAAAGGTCAGTGGCAAAGGGCATGAATAGGGCCAGATAGCAAATGAATGGGTAGGTAATTATGTCTAGATATGTGTGGCAGATACTTTTGTGGATCTGAATTGCTAGAAAGGAGTTATAACTACAAAGGATTGGTTAAAACTGCAGACTATGAAGAGTTCTAATTGTTTTTGTTTATTTGTTTGTTTGTATTTTGAGACAGAGTTTCTCTGTGTAGCCCTGGCTGTCCTGGAATTCCCTCTCTAGACCAGGCTGGCCTTGAACTCAGAGATCACTGCCTCTGCCTCCTTAGTGCTGGAATCAAAGGTGTGCACCACTGCTGCCCAGCAAAGAGTTCTAATTGTTGCAGGCCTAGAACCTAATTACAATTTATCTTGGGCTATCTTAGTTCTCTAAATAACTATCTCTTGTCCACTTCTGTGTCAGATTAAACATCCTGTGATTAACAGAAAAAAACCCTTTGGAATTTATTAACTTAACAAAACCTTAGTTTTCAACAAACAAGAGTCATGTGATAACATCCAATGCTTGAGATTTCTCCATCTGGCTGTATCCACTCAATGTTTTCTCCAGTGTAGGTAGCAAGGATTTTTGCTTATGAATTTCTTTGTTCTCTTATTATAAAAATTTCTTAAAGCTTTGTCCATGTTGTAACCTGAAATTAAGTCTGTGTTCCTGGGCATTATCACATGGTTCCAGAATAAACTATCTCTTACTCTTGGAATTAAAAAAAAAAAGTATGGACATTTTTAATTATCACATTATCATATTATTATAAAAAGTCAGATATTTTTGATCGTGTCAGGTTACCCACTGTGTTAACTCTCGGTGAATTAGAGTCACCTTCCCCCACCCTTTCACTTTCTTTCCTTCCCTGTCTTCATGGCTATGCTCCTTCCCCTTCTAATTTCTTCTCTTCTACTTTTTTTCCTTAGTTTCAAAAACAAAGAATTGGAAGGCAATTTTAATGGCATTCTTATAATCATAAATGACAACAGAGACCCTAAGTTATTTTCTTCTTCAAGTCAAAAATCAGAAGATTAGCATAATTACTGTACTATTGTTAATTATTAAAAATTACATAAATTGTTTGGGATATATACATAAAAAGGGCACTTGGCCAAGTGCACTTTTCTAGGTCAAGTGTTTAGACATGCTGCCACAGCAATTCCTTTCTCTAAGGAACTACTCCTTTGCTTATTGGATTTAACTTTTAGAAATTATGAAAGCTTCTTCTCTTTTCACCACAGATGTGGATGAATGCTCTGAGAACATGTGTGCTCAACTCTGCGTCAATTACCCTGGAGGCTACTCTTGTTACTGTGATGGGAAGAAAGGATTCAAACTTGCCCAAGATCAGAAGAGTTGTGAGGTAAACCCTTTAAACTCAAAACTTCTTACCAAGCTGGGCATGGTGGTGCAGGCCTTTTATTCCAGCACCTGAGAGACAGAGGCATGAAGATCTCTGAGACTAGTTAGGTCTACAGAGTGAGTTCTAGAACAGTTAGGGTTACACAGAGAACTGAGAAGAAAACAAAAACAAAACAAAACAAACAAAAAAAACACTTCTTTATCTCTTTTCTGAAATGAGATACCTAAGTGTTACCAGGATCCCTGCTCCTTGGCCGATCATCTTCACTGAAAGAATTCAGTTGAAACGCAGAACACAGTATGGAAGACAGGCGACTTTATTGTAGAATAGGGAAACAAACTCTCAGAGGGTGAGAGTGGTCAGTGGCCAGAGAAAGCTTTGAAGAGCTGCTGGCTCCCAAGGGATGAGAATGAAGAGTATTCTCACAAGGTGAACATGGACAATGGCTACATGGTACGTTGTGCCCATATGCAGTTTAGTCTTTATTCTTTTTTTTAAAGACTTAGAAAATCTCTAGACTAGCTTTCCTGAGTGTCATTTTCCTGCCCAGATGATTGACAGGCCTGCTGGGTTGATTCTCTCTTGAGGAAGCAATGGTAAGCCTTTGTTCTTTATCAGAAAGCCTCCAGCTAGATAGTTATCCAGCATGAAGTGTTAGGATCCTGGAATCATTTTAGATAGTTATCAAGTAATGACCTCTGTGCATGCAGTGTGGCATGTCTCCTCAGTCTCAGAGACAGGGCTCAGATCTCTGACCAGTAATTAAAGTCTGGCCATTCTAGTCTTTGGTTTTACAAAGGGCTGATTATGAACAAGGGGTTCATCTCCAGTGTCCTGTAATCCCACTAAACGAATATTACATAGACATATTAGTGAAAGCATGTTCTAGTGTCTGTCTGTATTACATTCTGGCAAGTTTGCCCACTAACTGTTTGTGCTTGTAAGTGTTTATAAACTACCTGGTGGAAACAAATTTGTCAAAAGATTTAGTGACTTTAAATGTGTCATAATTCAGAGACTAATTGTGTCATCAGTGTGTCTCAAACATGATTTTCAACACTCATATTTAATGTGTAATTGAACCAAGAATTCAATTTGTATATAGGTTTTAATAGGAAGTTAGTGGGTGTAGGTATAATAACTCTGGGGTACTCAATTGAAAGGCCATGTGGTGAAACTTATTTTATAGTTTAATCTCTTATTATTTCAGTATGTTCTATAGTACATACAACTATGCACTTTGGAATGGTTATGAAATGTTTTTTGGGGGAGTCTCTGTTTAATAACTGTGCAGAATTCATTGCAAAATGTCCTTCACTGTACCCCAAATTTCATCTCTAGGTAAGTTTCTACTTTGATGTTGCTGTTCAGCATTAAGAAACAAATATTTGGTAAAATATCACATGACTTCAAATAATTTTCATGTAAATTTCTTAGAGAATGAGGTGCTAAGTTTGGTTTATTCCCTACTGAGTTGTCAGCATTCTCCTGAGTATCTAGATAGCATATTTTCCTTACACTATTTTTCTCTTAATAACCAAATGAATAATTTTCAGATATAAATAATGTAAGGCATTGTATAGTTTATTGAAGACATGCTTGTAGGGACTTGAAGAAAAAGTTAGTGTTTAGCACTAGGGTATATGAAAGATATAATAAAGACAATCTGAAGCCACACATTGAATAAGACTTTAAAGCACATGTTTTTGGAGGCTTTTTGCATGGGTGTCACAAAAAAATGAAAGATACTCATTATTTACAAAGACATTCTGATGTGAGAGTATTTCAGAGGCTATTTTGGGAGCTAAAGAGAGAAGACAAACCAGGCAAACAGCAGACAGTAACCCATACATTTTGTTTTTCTCCAGGGTATTCCAGTGTGCCTTTCCTTGAACCTTGACAAAAATTATGAATTATTATACTTGGCTGAGCAGTTTGCAGGAGTTGTCTTATACCTGAAATTTCGTTTGCCAGAAGTCATCAGGTGAGGAACCAATGCCAGTGGGAATTCCCATAGGTTAAACAGGCGAAGATAGAAGAGAAGGCAGGCAGCTGTAGAATTGTGTTATCAATTACTTAGGTGTTTTACCATTTTCATCAGTGGTTATCAATCTTCCTAATGCTGTGACCCTTTAACACAGTTCCTCATATTGTGATGATGCCCAACTATACATTTATTTTTGTTGCTAGTTCATACTGTAATTTTGATACATGTTATGTATCATTATGTTATGTAAACTATGTTATGTAAACATTCATAACTATATGTATGTTTATATACATATGTTATGAATCATAGTAAATATCTGATATGCAGATGGTCTTAGATGACCCCTCGGAAAGGGTCATTTGACCCCCTAAGGGGTCTTGACTCACAGGTTGAGAACTGCTGATCTTCACACATGTAATTTTCACACAAGAGCCTTTCAAATCCACCAAGGCTGACTTTCCCAGTGCAAACTTATTTCATCCCATCATTTTACATTTTCCAGTGGTTACATATTTACTAAGAAGCTGGGAAGTTAGATCTAACCCATTTATGTAAGTTTCACTCTTCTTTTATACCTTTTAAAAACTAAATGATAATATCATTGTTTTGATGGAGAATCATTACATTCAAAACTAATAAAGAAAATCAAAAACATGTTTCAAGTAGTATTCTGAAGAAATAGTTACTTAATCTGGCAATTTGAATACCTTAACTTTTGCTTCTATAGTTTGATTGACTTTAGGGAAAATGTTTTTGTTTGTACTTTTCGGTGATGATTCTACATTGTCAAAGTTTCTCAGTGCAGATCTTCTGAAACCAGATGCAATAAATTGCAATTTTGTTGTAATAAAGAAAAGGAAAAAATTATTTGAAATTAATTTTAGAGCCTAACTTTCAAAGTATAGTAATTGATCATGCATGTTTAGAATTTACATTGCTTATTCCCTAATCAATTTAACTGAATTTGTAAAGTCTTATTACAAATGAGCATTGAAATTTATCCTAAGATTCACTTCACTGACTGTGTTGCTTGGACAGTCCATTTTCTTCAATATCTGGGTTTTACCACAATCATCTCTGAACAAATATTATTTTCTAGTGAGTGAATTAGAATTAGAACAATTAGTATAAGGGAAAAATTGTTACAATATATTTTTATTTACTTTCTCATTATTTATTTCTTTAGGACAACTCATTCAAACTTGATACCTAATGTTGGATCTAAATTAGAAAAACAATTTGCACAGTATTTCTTAGTTTCTTCAATGATTATTTATGTCACACTTTCAGAAGTGTAACATCTTGACGAATATGGATAATGTGGTTTGCCTAAAGCAAATCTCTTCATCTCTGTTTCACATAACCAACTGCTTCCCCTTGCCCTGCCAAATGTTGACAAATTCTGTCTTTTTTCAACTCTACAACACTTTTGAAACACTATAACTCGATCCCTAATATATTGAGTCAGGATGCGATGATGTATTCCAGAAAGAACATGTGTAGAATATGACTCTTTGAAATACCATTTAGCATTATTTTTACAAAGAAAAGGAAATTATCTCTATAATATGATCAGATTATGAAAGAGCGTGACCAAACACAGATTTAGTTTTTGGCTTGATAATTCATTCTTCACATCAGCCAAATGCTCAGATAATTGTGAAGAAGGGCATACTTCCTTATGCCATGGGAAACAGTTCTTTTACTTTTCCCTTTAAAAAAAGATATAAACAGGTCAGAGCATCATCCAACAGAGTTCACTCTATATTTTACCTCTTTCAAATATTTACTTGGAAACTCAAAATATGAGAATATTTTTCTGTCTCTTTTTCTTTGTTCCCTTTGAGGAAGGTTTGTCCCCATTACAAATACTGTCTTTGTATCTATTAATATGCAGTGATGGGCTATCTACATGGGGTTCTCTGTTGACTTATTAGCAACAATCAAGAAGTCCTGAATCTTTAACTCAGATTCTTTTAGTTAGTTTACATGATAAATAGTTACACAACTATTCTCCCTTTTCCCTGTTTGCCTTTGTTTTAAAAATATTTTTATTAGCTGGTGCCTTGTAGATCTTCACATTGATTCTCAAGAATACATTCTAAGGGAAGACATCAAATCAACACCCAGCATCCATAAAGGTTTCTTTCCCTGTAATAGCTATACTATACACACACCCAGAGTCTTGATAATGACAAGAATTATCAGAGTGCACAATCCCACAACAAAAAGTTAGACTATGGGTATATATAATGTGTAAAATACTTATGAAAATATATTAAAATATCTATAAATATATAGACTATATTTGTTAAGCTTGATTCTCATGCATCCTACATTATTCTAGTGTTTGAAAAGCTTTGGAAAATTTTCTCTCTTTCTTTCTTCCTTCCTATCTTTTTATTTCCTTCCTGCAATTTCTTCCTGTAATTCCTTCCTTGCTTTTTTGTACAACTTTATAATACACTTGAAATGAGGGGCCTCAGATATTCCTGGCAGCTATTTTCCTCTGGTGGTCAAGCTCCTACTCAGCTCCTCTAACTTCCTTTTGGCATGACTGTGCATTCTTAACCCTTGCCTGATGAGCTCATGAACTTTTTTAACCTATGGAGATCTTGGTTGACACAGTGGCATGCTTCTTATAATGAGCAAAGGCACACTCCACTCTCACTATGCAGCACACCAACTTGGTATATTAAATGACATGCTCAGGGCAGCTGCCATGGTTCTGCATGGTCACATTTTTTGGTCAGTCCTTTGTTGAGGCTCACAGACCTGTCCTGAGGTAACAAATACAGAGCCATGCTGCTTCTTTTTAATGATTACATGAAAAGTTGGTTATATTTTTAATCATCTAAAAGCTGCCCTGTGGAGCCCTGTGAGGGATTCCTTCCTGGCATATGTGAAGTCATATGCCTTTTGCTAGATAAATCAAGTATTTCATTGTAACATCTTTTACTAATCACTCATGGGTTCAGTAAACACAAATACACACACACCTTATTCTTATCAGTGTGTTCTTATTAGAATATATTAAAGATTCCAAGAACCATAATTATCTGTACACATGCATTTATTCTAGTATCTGAAAGATGCCTTCTAAACACATACCATAAATCAAAAAAATTACCAACTTACTGAATTATTTATTGAAAAAGAGGCTCCAAGAATAATCAAGAAAATATAATAACCATGTTTGGAAAACATGGAACCAGATTCAATCTATGAATAATTTACTGCTGCTCTTCTTCCTTTTTTTCTTAATCTCAGGGAAATGTTTTCTCTTCAGTGTAGTATTGTTTGCCAGCCCAAAGTGTTTGTGTTGGGGGTATATTGAACCTTCTGAATTCCTCATCTTAGAAGAATGTCTCTTTGTTTAGATTTTCAGCTGAATTTGATTTTCGGACATATGATTCAGAGGGCATCATACTGTATGCAGAATCTCTTGATCACTCAAATTGGCTCCTGGTTGCACTTCGTGATGGAAAGATTGAAGTTCAGTTTAAGAATGAGTTTTCAACACAGATCACAACTGGAGGCAATGCTATTAACAATGGTATATGGAATATGGTATGTTTGAGATTTCAGAATTATCTGCTTATGCTGATGTTCTTATTGTAAAATTATGATCTGATTGTCAAGTGACAGCAAACCAAAGTATATTGGGTCACCTAATGTTATACGAAGTGCATTCTACATGCTACCAGTTCTGGTAGCAACCTCAGAAGTTTTTCCTGCTTATTTATTTGAACTGCACTGTTTTAAAATATTTACTCTTTTTAGTAGCTGATTTTTGGGTAAATACTTGGTCTCCCTGGAGGTTAGCAATCATTAGCAGGCAGACATTAATATAAAGACGGCCCTGATCAAAGAAAACCATACTTAGTTGCCATGAGCATTTTTTTTAAATTAGTGAAATGCATATAGTAACAACACCAAAAAGTTAATTCAATTTTAAATGTAATTATATAGACAAGTAGCCAATTTTGAACAAATAGTATGCACTTAGGAGATTTAGCAACTAGAGTTCTTTAGCATTTTCATGATTCTATAAATTTCTTTTCTATTAATATTTGAGGTCATCTTTTTAATCAGTTCAACCAAAAATGAGACTTTTCTTGGAGAGAAGATTACTCCTTGTTGATAGTGGGGAAAAGTGTGGGGGAACCATTGCTTCTTTCAGCATGCAGCTACTTCAGAGTTTCCACTTTAGAATGTGGGGCTGTTTGAGGTAGGAGTATGGATGATGGGAAGAAGCTTCAGTTCCAGGTTTTATATTCAGCATTTCTGATTGTTGTTAAACTAATATATAGTGACATGCTTATATTTTAATGTAAATTGCCCCATCTAAGATTTATATAATGCCTGAAAGTGTGTGTGTGTGTGTGTGTGTGTGTGTGTGTGTGTGTATGTACATACATGTGCATAAGTATAAGCACACCTGAATGTATGTGCTTAGTCTGAGGTCTGGTGTCTTCTTCTCGCTTCCCACCTTATTTTGTGAGATGGTGTCTCTCACCCAGAGCTCAGTGATTTGGCAGGACTATCTGCTCAGCAGTTCCAGGCCTCTGTCTGTCTCTGCCTCCTCAGCACTGGGCTTACTGGTGTACATCATAGTAACTAGCTGTGTGTTAGGGCTACAAGTTCATCTCCTCATGCTTGTGTGTCATTCTAATTGGAAAGCGTTCATTTAAATTAGTCTATAAATTGAGTGTTTGTTTGATAGCTTTTCCTTAATTTTAAATTATTTCAAATTCTATTTAAAAAAATAAGAAATTAAAAATTAAAACACATGATCCAGAATTGTTTTATAATTCATAAGAACTACATAGGCTGCACAGTGATTAAACAGTTACCATAGCTAAAACTCAAAGAAGCATTGTTGTTTTATAAGTGATTTTGTCACCTTGTGTATGATTCCAGTACTGGTATTGTAACTCATTCAACTGATATTTATTGAGCCCCACATTTGTTAATCCTTATTCTACCAGGTAAGTCTACAATGATGGATGAAGCAGTCATTGCTGTCATGCGCTTATTGTTGCTATGAAGAAAAAGGAGAGCAATACAATGCCATAGCACAACACTGAGTGTGCACATAGAGCCAGTGAGCATGTGAAATAGGAGAGGCAACCCTGATGAGATTACATCTGTGCCAGGGCTTCAGAGAGAAAGTCATGAAAAATACAGACAAGATTATAAAATGATTCTGTGTACTGTGAACAGCAAGTTCCAAGTCTCACGGGGGAGGATGTCTTCGGTGTGTTTGACCAACAGCACAAAGATGAGTGTAGGAACATTGAGATGGGAGAGAAGAATAGTTTAAGGATGAAGTCAGAACTGAGGTCTGTAACACAACCTCCTGGATAAAGGCCTTTGGAGACCACAGTGAAGGCTTGGATTTTATGCCATCCGGGGAGTTCCTGGATAGCTTTGAGATGTGACAGAATGTAATTTACATTATAAAGAATAATTCTGAGCAAACTCTGATGGCTTTTTGGAAACGAGTAAGTAGATAGGAAGGCAGGGCTTGGGGGAACATCGAAGTAACCCAAAGCAGAGAAGGCTGTTGCTTTGGTTGGAGTGCTGGTGGTGGGTGGGGAAAAGCAAACACATTCTGGGGACATTTTTTATGGTAAGTCTTCATTCAGAATTATGTTGGTGTTTTTAAATTCTTATTCACTTCAGAAACTTCAATTCATAGATATAAGAAGTGTATAACCAGAGTTACAAGTAAACCCAGTTTATGTATGCAAATTTCTACTCACAGGGGTCATGTGTGCACTTCCGTAAATTAGAAACATTTGTCTTGAATGATGGCCCAACTTTTTTTTAAAATAGAGAACTGCAAAATTCATCTTGAAAATATAGAAGTGGTTTACACACTTCAAAAATCAAATGTTGCTTGTATCAGAGGCTTGTGACAGCTAAAAGGTTCAAGCAACTAGCAATAGTTTCCCAAGAAATCAGTACTGGTCAAAGAGAATAGAAAATAATTTTATGTTTTTCTGCTTAAATGTGATTGTTTGTGATTGTTTGTGTTCTGTTATTGATTAGTAATCCTTTCCGTCATGAGTTGGCAGTCTATGTGAAACAGTTGTATCAATCCTCTTCAGATTGTCTAGAAACACTTCTTATTCATGCTTACTGTCACTTTGAACCATTTTTTTAAAGCCCGAATTACTTTCAAAATTCATAACATAAATTAAATTTGACATTTTATTTTTAAGGAAAAATTGTAGATTTTGAAAAATACAATTGTATATGCTGTGCAAAATGTTGGCTATTACTGATTTCTTATCATTTACATTACAAACTTATTATTTTATTAATTCTGTATGTGAATGCATTGGTTGCAAAATAAGAGTACTTAACATTTTCCTCTGGTAAAGAGGCTCCCTTTTTTTTTAAAACTGTTTACTTTATGGCATAAAGGGATTAAAGATAAATATTATAATTGTTAATTAATGTTAAAAACTTAACAATGTTAGTGGGTTTTTTTTCCATTTAAAGTAACATGTACTTTTGATTTGAGATTAAGTTCTGTTACCTAAATATGAGTTTTTATAACACTTATCACAATTGTGCTCTCCAAATGGGTTTGAACGTATTAAAAATTATATTAAATTAATTGCTGAAAATTATTTAATGGAATAAAATGATTCTTCAATCCATTATGTCAAATGGCCATGCAGTGATGTTTGCTTTGTCTTTCTAACTGTAGGTGTCTGTGGAAGAATTAGATGACAGTGTTAGCATTAAAATAGCTAAAGAAGCTGTGATGAACATAAATAAACTTGGGAGCCTTTTTAAACCTACAGATGGATTTCTGGACATTAAAATATATTTTGCAGGATTACCTCGGAAAGTGGAAAGTGCACTCATTAGACCGGTAATGATGCAGATTATGTTGTCCATCTTGGGTGAATTGTTTTTTTTTTTTTTTGTCATAGGTTTAAAGATGTGTTTTCATAACACTCGATAGAAGTGATTTGGTAACCACACCAAGTGTAACAACTTGTGTTGAACTTTGAAGAAGAACGTTAGACCCTTGAAATTATAGTAAGGAGAGAAGAAAATGACCGTGTGGTTAAGTGTCCGTTTAAGTTGCAACATTACTCATTAATTCATTAAGCAGTGGATTTGTTTAATTCTCAAGCTGTCAGAGTGTCAGATCAGTGTTCACATTATAATATTCTATACTCAGCCATTAAGTACAAAAAGATACATTTAATTCCAAAATCTTTTTTGTTGTTGAAGCCAAAGATCTTTCTCAGTTTTTAGACTTAAATTTGGAAGTTAAAGTTTACACAGAGGGTGGACTATAAGAAATATTTGTTACAACAGACGAATACAATGTTCTGAATACAATGCTTGTCAAATAACTATTGAATAGAGTTCAAGAAATTAATCATTATCTTTGAAGACTTTAAATTTTTCATTTGAATTCATGGCCCTACTAGATGAACTGACTAATCTAACTTAAATATTTACTACTTCATATCTACCTTTCTGTCTTCACAATTCATAGTTACTTTCACTTTTAATAAATTTCTATGTGATATTAATTGGACTAGCTAAACCATGCCAAAATGAATAGTCTACATTTTTGGAATTGATGAATTACAGTACTTTAATAGAGAATTAAATTTATTCAAAAAGAATCAACCCTTTATAAAATGCCCACCACGCATCTTGAAACTGGCTGGATGCTTTGGTAAAGTCTAAAGAATGCAAGCCTTTTGTTCCTGATAAGGATTGGAATCTTCATTGTCTGGATGAACCTTTATTGTAAATGCACACAAAGAAAGACAAGAAGCAGCTCAGAGCGCAGGTATACTCCAGAAGCATAGAGAGAACTAACTGTTGGATGTGGATGATGCGGGAGAAGCAGGTGGGACCTCAGGTTGTAAATATCATCAGGACCGCACTGGAGGCCTGTGATGGTATAGTCTCATTTTACCAAAAAGTATTATCTGAAAGAAAAAAAAGTTAGGTCCAATTAAAAGTATTTTAAGCTACCAAAGAAAGGTTTTCATCCAGATGAAACTTATCAATTAAAGCTATTTTCATTCCTACTAAGTTTAAAATGTACTCCTTGACTTATATCTCTTATTGTGTTAGATTAATCCTCGCCTGGATGGATGTATACGAGGCTGGAATTTGTTGAAACAAGGAGCTTTGGGTGCAAAGGAAATTATTCAAGGAAAACAAAATAAGCATTGTTTCGTCACAGTGGAGAAGGGCTCATACTACCCTGGTTCAGGAATTGCTCAGTTCAGCATAGATTACAGTAAGTGATTTCTGCTGTATTTCTCTTTTCTCATTAATCATTAAAGGCATCCATTGGCAAAATACAATGATTTATTCTGTTAGCATCATGGCATGAGTAGCTGTGATAACAGGCATTGTCTTACTGTGTACTTAAATACTTCTTATAAAATTTTCAGGCATTTTAGGGAAAATATACAGATTACTAAGTGTGCTTATTATTATTGAATGTTTACAGGCATATAGCCTGGTTTATTGGCGGAAGACTTAACTGACCAGTTTTAAAGTTCACTGCTTTTGCAGTCAGTTTTAGTTCACTCATCAATGAATAGAAGGCTTTGGTTTTGTTTCTATCATTTCTGTTGATCTGTTTGAAAATTTCTGTCTTTGCTGAGACTACCTATGTATTTATACATGTTGTATTAGCTCTTCTGAAGCCTTCAACATACTCATAATACTTTTAAATGGCAGCATCTGTGTTCATGTGAGCTTGGTCATGTTATTTGTTTCCTTTCTGTATGTTGTTTTCTCATGTGTCTTTGTGTGTCCCGTAATGTTTTGGTTTAGTAGTGGGTATTTATATTCAACAGTTGATGTCTGAAAACGAGCACATCTCTCCTTTGACTAAGCCTTTATTGACATGGCTATGGAGGGAGATTGGTCAGTTTAGTCAGGATTTGACCCATTTGTTGAATTAGTATTTGAGGAAGCAATTTTTATAATTTTATAAAGAGAATTTTATAATTTTTATAAAATTTTTATAATTTTATAAAGAACAAATCCTTTTGTAAAGGACCCTGTTCCCTGGATTAATTCTGCTCCCCCTGCCCCAAGATCATTCCTTCTGTGCTGGTCTGACTAGTCACTCTAAACCTCACAAGAGCTTTTATGCTAGTTAGACATCCGGCCTCTACAAGTGTGAGCCAAATAACTTACTTTTAAAAACATATTAACTAGCTTCATGTATTATTTTTAATAGCTTTGGAAAATTAAGTTTCTGTTTGGCTAGGGGCTGGTTTTCTAGAGGTTAAGTTTGTTGTTGTTGTTGTTTGTAGTAGAATAGAAAGTCTTATCAGATTGAGGTTGCAATGAGGTCTGTGTGCATCTTTACAAATAACCTTCTAATATCATCCCTGAGTGTACATCTCGAACTTGTGTCATTAAGTGTGTATGAGAGAATTTTCAAATTAGATTTTCTCCATCAAAGATCCTGCAGATATGTAATTAGTGTAGGATTGCTTATATTTTCTTCTAAAAATTATTAATTGCTACTCTTACTAGAAACGGAAAGTTCATGCTCAAAATAGTTGTCCAATCTGATAGATCAAATTTGAATTTTTTAGTTTTAAATGTTATCTTTTAAATTTCTACTTAAGTTGGACACTTTTCCATATATTAGTAGTGATAACTTGTGTGACCTAATCAGGTAGACAATAGTCTGGATCCTGAGGGGTACAATCATTGTATTTGTGTCAGGATATCTGCTGGAGATGAATGAAAGACAAAGTTCTGACCATCAGTGAGCCAAGAACAAAGCATAGGGGTATTGAAGTAAGAAAGATTCTTTCCTATGGTTCCTGTTCCAGTGCATTTTTTTGCAAATTAGGAATTCAAACTTACATAGAGTGCCTGGTCCTGAGTAGTTGCTGTTCAGTCTCAATGGTTGGCAGATCATTGATCAGTTTTAACTAAGGGTAAGGTAGGACTAGGGAGGCTGACGCTGTTAGCAACCGACTAGTTGAGATCTTTGCTTTGCTAGCATAGAAATCGTGGGTGGGGAATGAAAAGCTCCCCAAGTCCTGATCCTTGGCAGCTTTTCATCCTTTAGTGTTTGACAGTAGCAAATGGTGGCAGTAAGAAGGCAGTAAGAGCAGCATCAGACAGCACCCTTTAGTGTTTCGACTCTTCTGTAGGCTTGAGGACCAGAACCCTTAGTTCTAGAATCACAGCCCAGGAAGATGAAATTCCACAACCCTTAACAGCAGCTGATGTTATTGCTTCTAGCTCTGGAATATCTGAGACCCTTGGCCCTAAAGACTTGACACATTTTATAACTCCTCCAGCAACCATGGCAGAGCCTCTTCTCTGGCTCTTAACAGCCTTCTAACCTTCTGTCTAAGCACCCCACTATCTCTGCTTCTGCACTGCCTCTTACTACCCTGGCTCCTTTCTGAGTATCCAGCTGCTTCTTCTTCAGCTGTCAAGCAGCTGCTTGCCTTGATGCTTTCCCAGCTTGGCCTGCTGGCAGCTCTTCCGTTGTTCCTGTTGCTCCTGAAGTTCTACTGCTTTACCTTGCTGCCTTGATGTTATTTGTACTGCTTCTTTATTCATGTGACCAGTTCAACCCACACTGGCAAAAGTAGGCAAGAAAAGGCCACTTCAGAGAAGCTTTTTGTTAGCCCAGCTGTTTCATCACCAGGAGAGATAGCACAGTGAGTCAGTCAAAGAGCCTTTTATAGCCATAGTAGGAGCCTTTCTACCAATCACACACAGTGTTGTCTCTTTAGTGCTGGTCTCATCAGTTCCTCTGCTAGGCCACCAGAGCCAGTGCTTCTGCTTTGCTCTAAGTTGAAATCATTATAGGGTCATCGAGAGTTCAGTGAGGTCTGTGATAGCAAAACAGCTCCAGCAGAGAGGCTGTATCTTTCAGAGCTGAGCATCTAGCTTCACTTGTTGTCTAATTGTCTCCAAGTGTCTATGGAGTGTTTCAAATAGCTTGTGCTGGCATAAGGTTAGTCTGTCTGGCTATCAGAGTGACAGACCTTCTGTTCAAGGCAGGGAGAGAGCTCAGCAGCTTTCCACTAGAAGTCAACTTGCTATCCTCCAACATCTTGCTTATTTATAGGGCAATGAGCATCAGAAGAAATCTTTCCAATAAGAACTCAAACTATTTTTAACATTAAAAATGCTTTTAATTGAGTTTTCTTTCTATTAGCCTTGTACCTGTTAGACAAGCTATATTCCAAGTCCAATTTGAATAGTGCTTTGGAACCTGCCTGATGCCCAGGGGACAGGTAGGCCCTTCCTCTGTCTTATCCCTAGTTCATCTCTGTAAGTAAGACATCTTAGCAACAGTCATAATTGTAACTCTGGGACTTTCTGTGAGCTCTGGCTTCCAGCTCATGTCCTTGTTTGGCTTTACAATGAAAAAGCAAAACAGCAATGATTGATCCCTGGAGGGTCCCTTTCCAGAATCTGATTTGTTAAAGGAAATTTTCCTGAAAAGAAATTAAAATAAGTTACACTGTAGCTAAATAATTACTTTTCTAAGTTATTTTGTAGATAATTTGAAAATGGCTTACTTCATAATTAATATTTAATGTTATAACTTCCACACATATTGATGTTCATTTTAGTATGAATTAAGTGTCCTTTATTTAATTTATTTCACAATAATTCCATATATTCTTTCTGGTAAGAATATATAACTCTGGCAATATATATAAGAATATATATATAATATATAAGAATATATAACTCTGGTAAGAGTTATAATGTGAAGTGTAGTCTCATTATATGTCGCTAAGTGGAAGAACACCTAGACAAAAGAAAAACATTTTTTCATTTATTTTTGCCCTTTCAAAGACTCCAAGTGTCATATGGAATTTGTTATATATTACTTCACAACAAATGAGAAAGACTTTATTTATATTATAAACTTTAAAAGTACTTGTGGTTAATTAAGGTAGTAGTTATTTGTGAATCTTAATTAGTGACTATGTTCTGAAAAATGTCTTTGGCGTCATTTTCAAAATCAATTTAGAGGAGAAAGGGGTTTATTTCTTTATACCTTACAATGCCAGGTATAGTAGGGAAGTTATAGTGCCAAGAACTTGAAACAGCTAGTTACTTTCATGTTCAAGAGTAGAAAGAAAAGAACACAAGAATGCTCACTTGTTTCTGTGTTTATGCTCAGCCTAGTTGTCTCTACTCTTAGACAGCTTAGGACCACCTGCCTAGGGAATGCTGCCACCTATTGTAGGCTGAAACTTCTTACATCAGTTAACTTAAGATAATTCCTTACAGACAAGCCCACAGGCCATTACAATGCAGACAATTCTTCATTAAGAATTTCCTCCCAGTTAATTCTAAGTTATGTAAAGCTTATGCTTAAAGCTGACCATCATGGTGTCACTGTGCAATCTCATCATTTGATGAACATCACAGAATAGACTTTTATAAAGTAAGCCAACTATAACTTCAGGAGACATATAATTGACCAAACTATAATTATGTGGTGCATAAATATTTACTGTCTGCTATGAAAAACAAAGTGATGATAGGGACACATAATTTGTAATCATTAATTCAGGTGTAGATTCAGGGCAAGGATGGCTTATTCCTTTGCTAATTCAATCCCAAATCCTAGTCCTGGAGCCCTGGAGCATTTTGGCCTACAATCTAGTCCTCAACCTAGAATTAGAAGGCCAGCCTCAGCCTCAGATCCAGCCTCAGTCTCCACACAATCTAAAATATTTAAGCCTCCTGGACTTACTGCTGACCGACTTACTCTGACTCGCTCCTTCTGAACTCAGAGTTGTACTGAACTCAACTGACTTTTCTGGCTCAACTCAACTCATTCACTGTTCTGGTTTCAAGCTGACTGGTTCAAACTGACCTTCTTAGCTTGCTGTCTCTGATCAAACTCTTTCAGCTTTGGAAGACTCTGGTAGATTTTCTGACTGCCTCAGACTAAACTTCTCTGCTTTACTTCAAACTGATTCAGGCTCTACACTGATACTAACTTCTGCCAACCTGTTTCTCTGCCTCAGATTCATCTCTTTGCCTCTGTGTCTTGTCCCTCTCTCAGCTCTCATTGCTCCATACTACCTTAGTCAGCCTCTCTGTTTCTTTGTCTTATCGTCAGTCAGACAGCTTCATTGTCTCTGTGTCTTGTCCTCTTGTCACTGCTTGCTTCTGACTACATGCCTCATCCTGCCTCTCTCTGAGCTGAGATCCTGCTTTTATATTATGAGAGTTGGGCATGTCTTCACTTTGCTAACTCTTCCTCTGATTTGTCACTTTGCCTGCTCTTCACTCTGACTCATCTCAGACGTGACTTCCTGTCTGACAGTGACTCCTTTTGAGTTCTGCTTCCTATCTCCGTGCACCACCAATGCCTTCTGAATACTGGGATTAAAAGTGTGTGCCAGCACTGCTTTCTGAATACTGGGATTAAAGGTGTGTACCAACATTCTTTTTACCTTAGAGCAGCCGTACTGTGGATTAAAAGATAAATATTCCTTTGCACTATTCCCTATACTCCACTTTCGTAGATAACTAGCCTAGAAATTTAAAAAATGTGAAGTATTTAAATAAGACTATCACAGAGCAAGAGTCCCCAACCTAATTTAAAAATCCACTCTGGACTTCATAGTATTCCCCTGTTGTATACATGGAAATTTTGGTGTATTCCTTAATAACACGGTCCATAATTTTTCTCTTGTCAGAATGAAAATATGGGGATTCCATTTGCATTTTAAAATAAAGCAAACCTGTTTGTTTTGCTGAGGTGATATATGTCATGGAGAAAAGGCATTAAAACCTTTAGTGCTTCACAAAGTATCTTTGAATATTAATCAGATTATAATAATTGATAAATACTGGTTTCTTTATTGTAATTACAATAATTATTTTCTGTCCTACTTTGTTTATCATTTTAAATAGATAATGTAACCAATGCAGATGGTTGGCAAATGAATGTGACATTGAATATTCGCCCATCCACTGGCACTGGAGTTATGCTTGCATTGGTTTCTGAGAATACAGTGCCCTTTGCCTTGTCCTTGGTGGACTCCAGCTCTGAAAATTCTCAGGTAACCTTATTCCCAACTTAGACTAAAAATCTCTCCTTTGTTTGTCTCCTAATTTCTGACTTCTTGACTGATTTCCAAGATCTTGAAGGAGAAGATATGGGGCTGAGACCCCTTTGCATCTGGAGCTATGGTTATGTAGACGCATGCTCAGGCTACTATGGATGTAAGACTCACATACAGGATGCTTTGGACATAATATTCTCACACAGGCTGCTTGGAGACATCACAGAATACATAGAAATCTACCCATATTTAGAATCTGCAAAGTATTATGGGAATTTATGGGTACACAAATTAAGGGTATGATAACAGTTCACTCTTAGCTGTTTAGTGTACGGTTGCAATTACTTGTTCTCTCTTGCACTTGTCAATCTTTCATGCCATTAGTAAATTAAGAAAAGGAGAGAAAAATGAAACCATCCCACTTTGTGTTCTCTCTAGTAACTCCAATTCAGAATTAAGAAGAAAAGGAAAGTCTTAGATATAAGGAAACACAAACTTTATCAGAAGATATGTGTTATTCTAATTTCTAGTAGCACTAATAGCTAATAGTTCCTTCCTTATGTCCTGCACTATGTAATGCAGCAAGTTCCTACAGATAGCTTGCTTATGCCAAGACTAGATTTATTATTTGCACAGCAAGAAACGAAAAGATGGGATTCATTTTGCAACTTAGAGGGTAATTGGAAGTGAGTGTCTGCTGAGTAACACCCCACCCTCTCTCATCTCCCCATGTGCCTTGACTGTCTTTGGAGCTTACTATATAGACCAAGCGAGCCACAAACTCACAGAAATCCACCTGCTTCTGCCTCCCAGGTGCTGAATTAAAGGAGTGCACTAAAATGCCTGACTTGGCCTTCTCTTTTAATGAATTAAGGATATGAGTATTTGTAAAATTAAACATTTCTTTAAGTATTCTATAGTCAGGAAGTACAGACTTTTTACTCACCATAATAAGTATCTCAAGTTCCCAAGAAACAGTTTCAAACTACATTTACTCTCTGGGAAACATTAGAGCATCTTTCTCCGTTTTTATTTTATTTTCTTTGCTTTTTTTATATTTCCTCTTTACCATCTATAAGTATTCACTCCCAACAAGTTGAATACTCTGAAAATTCCAGCAAAAGAAAACAATTTTTTTCTTTTTTCTTTTGAAACTCTCCTGCTACCTATTGTAACTATTATTTAAGACACCTGGTCTCATTCTCAGGCCCCCTTTAATAACACTTTGTCCTTGGTCTGTATGATTTCTTGGATGGCATAGACATGCTTTTCTACTCTGATGCATACTAAAGGACTCTGAACTTTCCAGGTGTCTTCCCAAACACAAAGTTCAGCTTTCCTTTTTTATATGTAAATTTTGAAATTAGAAAGACTTGTAAACAAAAGTGTTATATAAGCACACCATGTCTGCTTGCTTTATTTGAGGATACTTTATTTGGTGATATAACTGAATTTTCAGAAGCCAGTATACATTTACATCTTAATTAAACCTAGAGGTTCTAAAATTAATATCTGCTTGAATATTAATTGTTAATATTAATTAAAATCTTTTCATTGAAACGCTCTTTTTTTTCTTTGTTAAAATTTAGTTTTTGAATTTCAAAAGCACACAGCCATTCTTAAGTGATGTTACCCTCAGTGCTTGTTTATATAAAGTCTTTGCTCTGCTCTTTAGGATATTCTGGTATTTGTTGAAAATTCCATGGTGGCTCAAATAGAGACTGTAACTCTATGCTCAGATCAGCAAACTCAACTCAAGTGTAACGTTAACAGAAATGGACTGGAACTGTGGACCCCACTTAAAAAAGATGTCGTCTACTCTAAAGACCTTCAAAGGCAGCTTGAAGTCTTGGACAAAGCAATGAATGGAAGGGTGACCACTTACCTTGGTGGCATTCCAGGTATTAGCTTACTTTTTCTTCAGTTCTAAAACATATTTTAAGTCAAAGAGCTTTTGTTTTCATGTTTTTTGTTTTTTTGGTTTTTTTTTGAGACACAGTCTCTTTACATAGAACTGAGTGTCCTGGAACTTATATGTAGACCAAGCTGGCCCTGAACTCAAAGAAATCCAGCTACAACTGCCTTCCAAGAACTAAGATTAAGGGCGTGCACTACCATGCTTGGCCAAGTTGATAAAAATTTAAACATAGAATTTTAGTAACAAGGCACTAAAATTGAAGACTAAGACTTTCGATATCCTTTATGCTTGTCTTTGAGGCCTAGACCAACATTTTATTGGTATGTGTATTTTTAATGCGAAAGTGAGACTAATTGATTTTTGCTGCATTTGATTATCATTTCATTCTGTTCTCATGATAATATTGTAGGCTTGACATTTACTCAATTTATTCATGACTTATCCATTATTTGTTCACTCCATATTTAGTTCATCAATTAAGAACTTATACCCAGCTAAACAGAAAGCTATGGTCTCTAAAACTGAGGTTTTTACAATTTAGTTGAGGAGACAGACATCAAACAGTTCATTAATGAGCTATCAAAACAATTAAAATTGTGATGAATTCTATGAAGAAAAATTACAAATCAAAATTAGAGCATGAAAATAAGGTCTTGACTTGGTTGTGGGGTGCCAGGAACAATTTCTCTGAACAAGAGACTAAAATATAAATCTGGTATCTATAGAATTAAATGTATTTAACTAGGTGGTGGAAATGGGTACTTCAGTGTATATAGTCAATGGTCAATGTGTGAGCACAGGAAAATATGGGAGTGTGAGTAAGGCATACTGAACCAGGAGGTAGTACAAGGTGAGTCTATGAAGTGGCTGGATGGGTGACTATAGACTAGGTTAGGGTTTTGTTGCAAAAGCCCTTGGAGTCACTACAGTGTTTAAGACAATGGAGTGGCATATAAATATTACAATTTCAAATTTTAATTCTGGATGAGTGAGTAGATGGGATGCAGGAGAAAAAGTGGGTATAGTATACTTGAGTTCAGAGGCTATGGAGCAGGCCCTAATGACAGAATAATAGTGTCAATAATCAGAGCAACCAGTGAATAATAGTCATAATAGACACCATTCAGAGTCTTCAAACATATCAATTATTTTAGTGTTCAGAATACTGATATGGAAACTATCATTGCCACTTGGCAATGAGGAAGCTGCTGGACTAGGTTGGTAGCATAGTGGTTGCATACAGTGAATCCAGAAAAGATATAGAAATAAAAGTGAATAGACTTTCATGATTAAAAGATAGGTAGGTAAAAGGATAACTCTTAGGCATCTGACATTAATAGTTTCATGGTAGGATTCTGTGTTCAAAATGGGAAAAATTGGAGGAAACTTGGGTTCGTGTTTAACTTAATATTTGACCTATGAAATTGGCATCAACATTTTACTTTATATGTCAAAAAAGAGACACAAAGTTATTTAGAACTCTTATCCTATTAATAGATGATTCTCCTGTGGAGAGTTCTGAATTTGATGTCTGGATTCATAATAACCTTTACTATATTGCTTTAAATGTCCAAGGTCTTAATGACCCACATATAGAGCTCTTCTCTGGTATTTGGTGGAATGGAAGGAAGTGAGTTCCAAAAGTCATAGGCAGAAAAGGGACATAAAGTTTAAGTCTTCTGCTCGGTTAGTTATTAGGAAGCATGACTGCAGTTAAATCAGATGAACTGATGACCTCTGAATTGAGACTTACTCACAAATTAATTAAATGCAATTTTAGGAAATCAAACAATAAATTCATTTAAAAGACAAAAAATATAAAGTTTGCAGTAACACTAAGGGTAGTTGATTTTGAAGAAAGAGTGAGGAAAATTTGAGAGGACACTAAAATTGAAATACTTAATAGTATAAACTATGAAATGAATAAATTATGTATAAACACATTAATCATGTCAAATTCCTTTTGGTGAATGACCATTGAGTCTGGAGATTTTATCAATAATTTTTATTTCTACTTAATATATAATTATTTTATTATTCTGGGGGTAAATTAGTGGCATAATCAGCAAGGGCATTGTGGTTAAAATAAAACATAATCAGTGATGTCAGCCAGACTTGCAAAGATACATTTAGCATTTAGCTCATAAGTATGGATTTTATCACTATGTTGGGAAGCTGGTGGTAGAAATTTTGAAGTATCTATTTTTGGCATAATGTGCTTTGAGAAAGAAGATATATATAATATCTTTTTTATATTATTATATATTTTATATTATTATATATATTATTATATATATAATAAATATTTGCTATGAATTCAAATCCATGAAGAAGAAATGCCAAAAGAGAAGAAGGAGGTGGTTGTCTTGGACTACAGTTCTTAGGAAATCAAGGATGGTCCATGAACACTAGGATAACACTTGGTAACCAGAGTGAAAATGCAGCAAAGCCCAAAAGCACTCTTGACTTTGAGTGACTCACTGAGAAGCAATTTGAAGTGTTATTTTGTAGGATAATATTATCACACAAAAGTTAATCCCTTATTATGGATTGTTTTTATGCTCAGCCAGAAACTACTTCTTGGGAAATAAAAAAAATTGTTTTTATCCAAGAAATTATAGGAAGGCATGTTTGTCATGACATTTAAAATAGATTTCTAAGGCACCACAATTTACAGTTGAAGAGATAATCAACCCTTGTTGAAAATTTAAAGAAAGAGCAGTATATTTTATTTTATAGTAAATGTGGAATATCATAAGTTCTTTTCTCCTCTTTAAATGTATACATCTTCCTTCAGTTTGGATGGAAATGATTGTGTTTATGAAATCAGAAGAACTAACAATATGCTGAGCTCCAAGCCCAGCAAAGCATGCATGTGCTGAATAGAATAACATTAGTATCTTTTCCTGGAAGATTAGAATTAGTTGGGAATTGTTAAGGCTTGGTAATTCTAACTGTAAACAAATAATATATAGTGGCCTAATCATCAGACACTTTTTTGACAGATATTTCCTTCAGTGCCACACCAATGAATGCCTTTTACAGTGGCTGCATGGAAGTGAACATCAACGGTGTGCAGTTGGATCTGGATGAAGCCATTTCTAAGCATAATGACATCAGAGCTCACTCATGTCCATCAGTTAGGAAAATCCAGAAGAATGTCTAAAGTCTGTTTTCTGTGCTTATCATGTAATGTCTCTTTCCTTATTGTAATTATGCTCATCTTTATACCACCGCTGGCAGGTGCCGCCTGTGATGTGCAATGTTTGAATATTATGTGGTACTTTGTCCTTCAGATTTTTGTTATATAAATCACATTTTTAAAGTGAAGTCTCACTTCTATTGCTGTCTAGAAATTAAATAATGAAACACGTGAAAAATTTAATTTTCAACTTATTTGCTATAAATGACACTGCTTTAGGTTTTTGTTTTTTTTTTTTTAACTTTAAATGTAAAACTTCACCTTTATTCATTGAACTGGTATTTAAATTATCTGTTTTTCTCAGAAGGCAAATTGGTTAAACCCAAACAAAATCTCATGCAACTAAATGTTAACAGTTGCAGGTATGCACCATATTTTTGTTGTGCTTTTCCCCCAATGAACGCTGAAAGCCACAGAGCTGATAGCGTACTGAATGTGAACTAAATGGCAAGTCTCAAAGCTTTATTCCAAAGTAATTCCTCAAAATGGGGAGTGGCTAGCTCTGGTATCATCTTTCTTTTACCTGGCTTTACACTTGAGCCAACATCTTCCCTGAATTAGAGAACCAGAACAGCAGATTTTCACAGGAGCAGCACGCGAAAGTTGCCTCTAGGGCATTTGTTTCTATTACAGAACAGGTTATGTTGTAAGGGGTGTGAACATTGGGTGGACACATTCCTCACACTTGTCTGTATAGGCCACCTGAGCTCTGATTCAGAAAGGCAGCTGTTCTGGGTGGCGGGAAGGAGAGAGAACTCATGGGGAAATTCATTGTTTTCCTTCACTCTGGGTTTTATTTATTGGAGGTGGCTTGAATGTAATTGTTGAAGTTAAAAAGCGATGAAAAGTAGAGTAGATTTTTAACAAAAGGGTAAGGAAAAGAGGCACTTCGGAAATTGTCATATTCTACCTTCGTAATGAGTGAAGTAAGGAGGGAAGACTGTCAAGTATTTGCTGGCAGTGCAACGCAGGTGGCAAGTTGTTTTGTTGTTCTTCTTGAATCATTCATTTCAGATGTGTATCAGACATTTCATTGACATCTGAAAAATAAAACTTTATTTTACTGTAGATATTTTGCATCACATAAAACAATAAAATGATACGTATTTTTAAAATATATGAATAATGTCTCTATTTGAACAACTTGTATCATAAAATTACATAACGTACATCTAAATTCTCATGTAGCATAGGAAAACTCCAGTGAAAGTCTGGAAATTCTGAAATATATAATGAATGGTTGAATTGGTTATAAAGTGGAGCTCAGAAAAGGACGAAGAGCAAGAATAACGCATACTGATCGCCTTATACCTGATGGACATTGCATAGATTACTCATGGGATACAATTTTTCTACTGCTATGTACAATTAGGTGACTACGGATTATGCTGGCATAAAAGAGAAGAATGGGGCTGGGTACGTGGCCCAGTCAGTGGTAAAATGCTTGTGGTAGAGTCATGAGGACAAGTTGTGTTAGGGTCGTTAGCACTCAGAGAATGCAGGGTGGCTTGTCCTGTAATCACAGCATTGGCAGAGAGAGGCAGAAACGATAGATTCCAGGGGCTCAGGGGCAGCCAATCCATCAGAAACTAGCTCAAGGTTCATTCAGTAAGAAATAGTATCTCAAAAGATTAAGATGAATCGAGAAATACTCAGTCTGTCCACCTTTGTCTGACCCCCTCCCAGTGCACACATTCAACACAAAGAAGTGGTGAATATGACCATAGTACACTATATACGAACACTAAATGTCATAATGAAATACAAAATTATTCGTAATTAATTAAAATATGCTAATAAAATGAAGGCAGAATTAAACTAGAGAAATATGAGGAAAGGAATAGAAATGAATTTTCATTTCGGAGATCTGTACTTTTCACTTCATAATGCTACATTCAAGGGTGGCCATAGAGATCTATTCTGAATTTTATATCAGAAAGAGAAAACCTTTCCTTTACAAGAGATCAAAAAAAAAAAAGTACAAAATCAAAAATATCAATTTCATATATTTTGAGATACATGCACACTTACCTAAAGGGGAGGGAGTCTAGACTTTCAGTTAGAATATTTGATCTGGTTGTGTTTTTTTTTTTTTTTTTTATATCTGCTATGAAAGAGAAATGTCTATTTTTAGGGAATTGATAGCGATAGAAGGAGTGAAGAACTTAATTCTGCTGCGTGGGAAATGACGCTTATCAGTGCTTGACAAACAGCTCTCAGGTTTCCAGTCACTGGTGTTTGAAATCAGCTTTTTTGATTCTTTCAGGTTGTCCTAGGAAATCAAAGCAATGCACCTTGGGTCAGTGCTCCTGCATCACTTCTTTGTTTCTTCCCAAGACTGCTTTGATGATCTTTCACAGAGGTTCTTTGCTATAGCAACTTTCAAAGTTTTAGAGATCTTTTCTTTAAAAATTGGATCTTCTATGGAAGTATCAGTGTTTGTGCTTTCAGAATATAAGGGTGAGGGAAAGTTTATCTGGTCAGTGTCCTGTGACGTTTTTGATGCTTATTAATGTAAGTGAAATAATGTAATACTTAACTATGTCAATTTCATCATTATCTTGCTTATGTAAATTGAACTTAGAGATAGATATTGTCCTAGAAAAATAGTAGAGAAAATGTCTTAACTTCTGCTGTGGCGTATTTAGTCTAGAGGAACTGACACATGCACAAATAATTCAAATATGAGTATGAATTTGTTAAGGGCCGTAGTGGAGAAAAAAAGCTCTGCAGAGGATTATGAGGAGGGATAAGCTTAGTGAGCTGTTGCATGAATTAGAAAGACACAGGTAAGTTTCTGTTATTTCCCTATATCCACATCCTGTCTTTCCAATTGTCTTCCTTTGATGTTCTCAGAAGATCTCTTTCACAGAGATAACTTACTCATCAAGTTCATGAATGCTCTCTTTTGCTTTCAAATCTAGCTTTTCACTAGGCATAGTAAATCCGGCTTTTGCAGGGTTGGTTCACCATTGAGCTTGTAGGCCTTAATTCAGGTTGTTATTAGCTTCACAAGATCAGAAGATTCACATGGAAAACCAGTTTCAAACCACAGGTCCAAAGTTCATCTTATTCTGTGTGTTCCTCCTCTCCTTCCATCCTGAATCCTGTGTAAATGTCAGTGTATCAGTACACAGAAGAATCAATGTGAAACTAAATAACAGTGAAAACACAGAGAGAAAAGAGGAGAGAGGAGAATGGTTGGTGGTGCTGTCCATGGTGGTGTTGGTGTATGTGCTATATGTAAATACAGGTGGAAAGCCAAAGATGAAGAAAATAAAGCCTGAAAAAGGAAGATATGGAAAGTGATTCTTTGAGAAATTTAGTAATATACAGGGTAAAGAATGGGGGAGAAGAAAGAAGTGATACAAAATGAGAATGTGAAGAATGTGTGGTAGGGACAGAGAACAAATAGAAAAAGTAAATGGAATGTTTGTTTTTATGTAAATCCTTAAACAGAAGTAGAGAGTAAAAAATTGAAAGCCACTGAAGAAAGGTTGTAGATAAATGATGATAAAGAAGTAGAGATATAAAGTAACTAGAAATGCTTGAAAAAATACACGAAGAAAATACTAGAAATAAGATGCAGAGAGGTACACAGACATAAACAGAACTGAGAAACAAAAAAGCAGATGAGCTTAAAAGATGAGAGAATTATTAGTGAGAGGAAAAATGGTGAGTAAAGAATCAAAGGAAGGTGATACAAAAAGAGCAAATATAAATAGAAAGAAAACACCAGAGGAAAGATAAAAGGAGGCAGATGAAGATTAAAAGAGAGGAGTGTCTTTGAATAAACAGTAGAAAATGAACAAAATGATAAAAAAAAAAAGTTGCAGGAGTCTCTGCAAATACCACAGCCAGCACAGTAATGGTTCATGTGAGGCAAGGAGGAAGTGCAATTCAATACACTCAGAAGCCAGTGTTGGTTCAAACTTCGAGAGTCTGACACCTGACATTTTTATTTTAGGCAAATTTAAGTACAGTACAATTCTGGGGGAAAAAAATTTCCTGATGATAATTAACCCCATGTGTACAACAAAGCTTAAGGCATGATTATATTGAAAGTCTTTGAAAAGTACACGTGACTACTTCCATAAAATGGGTTCTATAGGTTTACTACATGTGACTTCTTAATGGTCTGGGGAGGATCTGATGTAGTCTTAGTCATACAGATACCACAAAGGACATTAGGCTATAAACTCCCTCTACTCCCATTGGTAAGGTACAAGTAACATCTCCCATAAAGATGGGTTCTATAGATTGATTGAGAAGCAATGCTCTAGAGGAGGGTCTGGAGTGGATGACTGAGATAAACGTAAGAGGCTGGGGGAACCTGGTGTGGCCTGGCCATACTGATAGCACAGAGGTCACCAGGCTATTAACCACATTAATCCCAGCCTTCTGGACAGAAAAGATGATATGCATCTCTTTCCCTCAAAGCATGATTAGCCTTCCTGGTTTACCTAGTGTTTACCTGTGAGCATAAGGTCCACTGTGTCCCCTACAAAAAGGAAAAAGAAAAAAAAAAAACCCAAAGAAATCGAAAATAGGGAAAGAGAGAAAGAAAGAGAAGAGATACCATAAGGAAAGAGAAAAAGGAAGAGAGAGGCAGGATGACATGCAGATAATTAATCCACAATGAGGATGTCATTGGAGTTGTTTTAATGGCTGTTAATTGGAGCAACTGGCTAAATATCTGCTAGAGATCACACACCATAAAATGTCTCTGTTGTTCCTTTTCACCTAGGGTTCTTCTGTAAGAGAAGACGGGAAGCTATTCAGCGAAATGTCATTGTGTGAAGTTTTGTGTGAATGCTGCTGATTACCTTCCCTCAGGCTGAAATTTCTAAGATATGTAATAATAAAAGTCAACTGAGTCACTACTCTCAAATCTCTTGTTTGTTTCATGTTCATCCCTCTTCTCCAGTTTTTTTGTAACACAGACCCTGAGCACTTTCTAAGTGAGGAAGCATAGAAGACAAATAGCACATTCATTTATTCATCAACTCTGTGGGGTACCCACAATCTTGTGACAAACACTATCTTGCTTTGCATACCTGGGCTCGGCCCACATATATCAATTAGCAAACAAAACAATGCCCTACAGACAGGCCCACAAGCCAATCTGTTCTAGGCAGTTCTTCAACTGAGTTTCCCAACAAATTGACAATAAAAACTAACTAGCACAATAGTAAATCGAAAAAAGCTTTGTGGCCTGGGTGTGTCAGTACACAGCTTTAGTCTCAGCATGCAGAAGGGAGGCAGAGGCAAGAGGATTACAAGTTCAAGGCCAGCCTTGACCAAGTAGTAAGACCCTGTTTAAAAAAGAAACAAACATTAAAGGAAGAAAGAAGAAAGGAAGGAAGGAGGAAATTTTGTGGGTATGTAATTTGAACAGGAACCTCATGAATGGAGCCATTAGGTATCACTGATAAGTATCTAACAAAGTACATGTGGCCACCTTTCCCTTCTCCCATGCCAAGGACTCTATTTGTCAAGACATCTTATTTCCTGTGTTTAATACCCAGTTTAGAATAGTCAAGAAGAAACTAAGTCACATCTAGATTCTTGCACCAAAATCCTAAACCCCAGAGTGACTATATTTTGAGACAGAGGAAAGTTTTGTTTGTCTTGGCACTGTGGATTGAATCTAGGGTGTCATACATGAAAGGCAAGAAATCCACTGTTGGGCTTACAACCCTAGCTCTTTATGGTAACATAGATGATAATTAGTGAGGGACAGAAGCTTTGTATGTCATTTTCAGAATTTTTGTTTTATTTATCTCTTTGTTTTAAAAGAAATGTTTACTTCCTGTGCATTTTGCTTTTAGATGTTTCAGAGACATTTGTCTTATATATCAACCTCATTTGTTATTTCTGTTACCATTTGCCACCTCACTGTATGTTCCATTTAATTGGAATATCATTCAGTAGGTATTTTGGTGACCAAGTACATATGCTCTTATTAAGATTTTAGTAACTTTTCGGTTATCTGTACTTCATTTATTTTACTAATTATATTGACCCAGGTTTCCACAGTACTATAATAATCCTAGTATTATTCTTGAGCTTTACAGAATTTGTTTTTGTGATTTACCACTAGGTGAAATTTACATTGATTTCCAAAAACACAACTTCACGCTTTACTTTTCTGTGTTTTAAAAATCTTACTTTCAAAGTTTATTCTCATCAGCTTTGAACCACTGAGAGTATGTTTCTAATTTAATATACACTAGTAATTTACAATGCGGTTACCCATGTTTTCTTCTCATTAAAGTATTTCTAATTACAATACATTCCAGTTGATTTTGTTGTTGTTGTTGTAAATTTTTGGAATCCAGACTATGTTTCCTTGGCTCTGTCTCTGTTCAGCTTATACTAGTTGGAAGAACAGAATAAAGCTAGTTCGGCCACTCCCATGGCCATGGCTGCCATTCATATTGTTCTCCCTGATGGATGGGGGAAGCATGCACAGTGGCGCCACCACAGGCTACAGGCAAATGGGCAAGGCTATGGGGGCAGGGTGGGATACAGCAATATGGAGCTGGACCAGGTCATGCCCCCAAACTAGCTGCCAAACCACAGGATCACCCTGCTCCTGAGCAATGGCAGGATAGCCCAGCTGAAGAATGTCTTCTGAACCGAGTATCCACACAAGTGACCTGTTCTCTGGTTACCAGCAGACCCTCCTGTTCTCCTCCATTGTCCTCCAGACCAAATCTGTCTCTCCAGTGGCCATGAACCCTGTTCATATTGCTCTCCCTGATAGGATGGAAGAGAGCATAGACTGTGGCACTACCCAAAGGCTGCAACACAAAGGCCAAGGCAGCAGAATGGATAGAGGTAAGTGTTATAAGGGTGTGTGTGCAACAGTCAGAGCTAATTCAAATCTGACTCTGAACACTCTGCCAAACCTTGGAATCATCCTAATACTGAGCAACAGCAAGATGTAACAGCTGAAGAATATTCCATACAAGGGGTTAATTCTCCTTTTGAGAGGGATCTTAGAAACCTCAAAATGCTCATGTGTACCAGAACAATTAGAGATCTGTCTGCATAGATTACACCATTAGAGTTCACAGAGTGTTTGAGCCTGTGTTCATGGGGAATTCATTCTGGCAGGCTGTTTGGTGCCTGCTTGAATGTTGGGTGCCTACCTAGAGTCTGGGGGCATGCACAAAGTCCAGGTGCTTGGGTGCCTGTGGGATACCCTGGTGCCTACAGGAGGTCCTGGTGCATGCTGGAGACGCTGGTGCCTTCATGATGTCTGAGTTCCTGTGAGAGCCTGCAGAATGTCCAGGTGCCTGTGGGAAATCCTGGTACCAGCAAAATGTCCAGGCATCTACATGATGCTCCAGTGACCGCAGCATGTCCTGGTGTGTGTGGGATGCCTAGGCACCTGCAGGGTGTCTATGGGGCAAGTACTGGTGCCTGCAGGATGCCCTTGTGGCTTCAGGATGTCTGGGTGACTGCAGGAGGCCCTGGTGATTGCCAGATGACTGGGTACATTGAGATGTCCAGGTGCCTGTAGTCTGTCTGGGTACCTGTAGGAGGTCCTGGTACCTGGAAGATGTCTGAATGTATGCTTCTTGGCCCAGTGTTTGAGTGATGCCCAGGCCTCTGTAGGAGTCTCTGGAGCCTGGGGGATGCCCTGGTGCCTGCAGGAAGTCCTGGGTCCTGTGGGATGTCTGGGTACATGCAGGATACCCAGGTACCCATGGGAGGATAGCTGGATGCCTGTGGGAGGCCCTGGTACCGGTGGCAATTATTGATGCCTGCAGGATGTCTGGCCACATGTGGGAAGTCCTGGTGCCCGTGGGATATCCAGGCACCTGTGGTATGCCCTGGTGTCCATGGGAGATTCTGGTGCCTGCAGGAGGTCCTGGTCCCTTTAGGATGTCTGGGTGTCTGCAGGATATACAAAGGCCTGCAGGAGGCCCTGGTGCCTGTGGGATGTCTGGGTGTCTGTGGGATGTCTGAGCTTTAGCAGGATGTTCTGATGCTTGTAGGATATCTGGATGCCTGTGTGGTGTTAGGGTGCCTGCTCTATGTCCGGGTGTCTGCAGGTTGGTCTAGTGCCTTCATAATGCCCAGGTGACTGAGAGATGACCTGGAGCTTGTGGGATGCCCTGGTGCACACTGGAGGTCCTGATGCCTGAGGGAAGTCTGGGTGCCTGTGGGAAGTCCTAGTGCTTGTGGAAGGTCTGTGGAGGTCCTGGTGCCTTGTTGCCTATGTGATGTCTGGGTGCCTGTGGGTTGGGCTAGTACCTGCATGATGCCCTAGAACCTTAGGAATGCCCTTGTGCCTGTGAGATGTACTGGTGTTTGAGGGCTGACCAGTGTCCTGCTCAGTGTCCAGCCAGGTGCCTAGGTGATGTCTGGGTGCCAGCTGGAGGCCTGACTGCTTGCAGACTTGGGCAATGAGGGCCATCTTTGGGTCTAACTTCGTTATGCTTGATCTCGGGCCAGTATGGGATGAATGAATGTCCATTATCAGAGCACCCTGCTGCTTTGAGGAACCATGGTAAGGGAAGCATCGTGATCCTTGCTCCTGCCACACTAACTGGACCTAATTTTCTTTTATTTTTACACACACACACACACACACACACACACACACACACACATATATATATATATATATTGAGAGCACAGGGGTAGGAAGGTAGAAGGGAGGAATGGGTAGAGAGTGTTATTGATATATATTGTATGAAACTCAAATTATTAATAAAAGTATTATTAAAAATGAAAAATAGACTAGGGAAGAGGAAGAAACAATGACTATGAAAGAAGAGATAAGAGAACAAGTATGCATGTATGTGTCTGAATGAATTAAGGAGCTCTATTTTGTATGTGATACATAGAAATGTAAACAAGACAACTTAAGCAATTTATTATCTTGGATTTCTGGAGGATCAAAATCCAAACTTAAGATCTAAGTGGGGTTTGACTCTTCTGGGCACTGTGAGGAATGCTCTTTTAAGCCTCTTCTAGCTTATAATGTTTTTTCCTGTCTCTATAACATCCCTGTGTGCCTCATACTTTCTCCATTTTTATACAGACACTAGTCATATTGCATTGGGCCCAATTCTAATGATGACATTTTAACCTGATCATTCTATAAGGATCTTATCACCAAACGTGGTCTGTCATAGTCTGATGTACTAGGAGCTAGGATTCTCTCAACACATGGAATTTGGAGAATGAGCATCCAGTTGCTTTTTTGCAGTATAGTCTAAGGAAGCTGTGACTCATAAAATACTATAGGAAAAGTTTGATGGGCATTTAACAGTGAATTCATTTGTATAGGTTTTATGTAGCCATTATACTTTAGGTTTTGGCTTAAAATGTATATTAGCTTGAGAAATTCTGATCTTCAGAGTGAGTTGACAAAACTATAAAATAGGATTAAACTCTCCTCCCTCTCTCTCTCTCTCTCTCTTACTATATATATATATATATATATATATATCACACACACACACACACACACACACACACACACACACACACACACCAGATACAAAGAAGGGATTATAAAATGTTAAGTATTACCAACTTTAATCTTTTTAGAATTTTTTAAATCATTTTATGGGTATGAGTGTTTTGCCTGCATATGTGTATGTGCATCATGTGCATACCTGCTTACCAAGGATGTCAGAAGAGGGCATTGGATCTTGGGGGATTGGAGTTACAGATTTTTGGGGGGCTGCCATATGGGTGCTGGGAATCACAGCTTTGTCTTTTGTAAGAGCATCAAGAGTTATTAACTGCTGAGTCAACTCTCCAGACACTTGACTAGCTTTTATAATATACAGTTTAACAAAAGAAACACATTCTGACTTGCCTATAAATTATGTTATGAGGAAGATAGGGAACATAGGAAATAATTAGCTAATATAATTCATTTAGATGCATTTCCTCTGAAAGCATTAAAATGTCTTTTATTGCTTCCTGAAAGAATTACTTTAAAGCACTGATTTATTGTGCTTATTTTATATAATTTTATATGCAATTTGGGCTTCATTTTGAAATTCATTCAAATAAAATTTATACTTCATGATCTAGATAATTAAAAGCTGATATTATGTTATGTTTTGTTCTCTAGAAGCCTTAAAATATTTTCATTAAGAATAAATAAAAGCTTTTCGGAGTGAGCAGAATGAAGAATATTAAATAACTAAAATATTAAATACGAACGAAATAACTTCAATTAATACATGATATTTAAGAAAGAGATGTACTTTTGTTGTAAGTGCAGTTGTTTTGTTTTTTGAGGCAAGGTCTTCTACGTAGCCTGTATCAGCTCCTGAGTGATGGATTAAAGGAGTGTGCCACCATTTCTGGCTTTTGGAAAGTGCTTTTAATGTAGTTAATTATTACCTATATTTAATTTAATTAAATAGGAACTAGAAAGTATGAGTCCATTATCCCTCAAAAAAATAGTCCTTTAATTATGATGAGTACAGGTATGAAGGCAATATATATTTCATACTTTTTCTAGAGACTCTGTATTACTCTATTTAGGGGACTGACTATTCAGTAATAATTCAAGAAATCTCTCTTTCTTAACTGCATGATTAAATATAAAATATATAAACTATTGTTGGATTAAGATTAGATGCTCAAAATACTTGCTGGGTTTGTTAATTTGAACAAGTGCTTTCCATGTTTTGTTCAGATAGACTGTCATGACTATTTTTAATTGTCAATTTGACTGAAGAAAAGGTTACATGAATTATTGGAGTAATATTATTGCTGAGTCTGATTGTGAGGGTATTTCTTAAGATATGGACATTTGAATTAGTGGACTAAGTAAAAAAACAAATCTGCTGTCACTCAGTGTGATCAGTGACCAGACCATGCAATCACCTGAGGCTTGGGACAGAACAAAAGGTAGAAGACAGGTCAATTTGTTTATTCTCTTCTACAGTTGGGACACTCTTCTGTGACCCTTAGAGTCAGAATTTAAAGTCTCTAGTAGTTCTTTGGATTCTGGACTTGTACAATGACCCTAAAATATTAAAGTTTTGGCCTTAGAATGAGAGTTACCCAGTTGGCTTCCTTGGTTTGGAAGGCCTTTAGACTGGAGGTAAGCGATGATAATCATTTTCCAGGTATCGGAGAACCTGTAGTAAAATACCTTATCCTCCTTAATCTCATGGAATAGTTCCCACAAGAATCAATCCATGTATCATCACTATCTATCTATCTATCTATCTATCTATCTATCTATCTATCTATCTATCTATCTATCTATCTGCCTATCTATCATATCTACCTAATTATCATATCTACCATCATCTGCCTCTGCCATTTCTTACTGACTATGGTCTCTGGAGAATCTTGACAAATAAATTTAGATCTTAAAACAGTGCTTTATATCTACCTGCTCTCTACTTACTCTTTCAACTTACTGTCAAACCCACAATATTAGAAACAAATGTGAGATGATGCCACATCCTCTTAGTTGTTTTCTTTAACTCATACTTCACACTCACCCAAAAAGTTTCTCTGGTCATTTGTCTAAAAGTAAGTTCACATTACAAGAACTGGGCTAGACCTGCAGTTCAATCCCCTTTAGAAGTCCACTGCTTTCCTGGCCACTAATCACTTTCTGGAGGGTTTCCAATGGTCACTGTAATGTATTCCTGCTGACGTTCCCTGACCAGGATTTTTACTTTATTAAGTTAGTTATTTTGTGGGTCTTATTAGGTATCTTTTAGTCCATTTGTCTTAATTTAAATATCTCGTACTTATTAAGTTAATGTGTGTGTTTGTTTAGGACAGGATCTTGTTATGTAACCTAGACTGGCCTTGAACTTGTGAACCTCTAAAGTGTCAGGATTTTTTCTAAGCATGTGTCACAATACCTAAATTGCTTTTATGTATTTTTCATGCAAATAAAACAGACATCTCTACCATTATTTAGACTCTTGCCAAACCAAGCCTCCATTTTTCTTTGTAGAACTTAACAGCATTTGTACATAATGTAACCTGTGTGATTATTTTACAGATGCTTTCTCCACAGATTATATCTTTTGAAATGAAAGGATGAACATTCCCACTTCCCAGTACATAATGTTAAAAAGCTGTGCATATTTTTGAATAAAAAATAAACTCCATTACATATGTGTCCTTGTTTACTTACTTGCTAGCTAGATTATAAACACTTCAATATAGGGGAAAGTATTCCCTTATGCTTTTGGGATCTTTACCTATTTCTGGGCTATCTCTTTGTCTAACGAAATACTGATGACTTCATGGATACTTGAAAAACCCTGGCTCATTAGGATTATGAGGTACAAGTGGAGATCACAGGAAGAAGAAAAAATAAAGTAAAAAGGAACTAGATATGAATTTTTGTAGGTGATTTTTTTTAGCACGCTGAGATGAACTGTCATGTGTTTCATTACATTTCATATAGAAGAGTGTCTTAATAATGAAATCTATTTTAGTATTTATAGCAGAACATCACCAGGAGAAAAAAAGAGAAACATGGACGTTGTTTGTGATTATGTTCTGTCTTCAAAGAAGGAAGAATGAGTTATCCCTGCTTAAGACCACAACTGGATGATTTAGGGGAAAATACATTGGACTCTAAAGAGATATTACCGGCTAGAAAGATATTGACATGCAAGCATGCATCTCATTTTTCATTTCATTCTTGGAATTTTGTATCTCTGGCAAAACAGATGACTCATATTACTGTAGAACACCCCACACCCACAAATCATGCCAGAGCTGGCTCAAAGTGAACTCTCAACTCAAGTCATCCTAGACGTGTCATTATTTTCAAATACTCTTACAGAGGGAGTGTTTCATCATGACTTTGACATCCCTGGAAATAACTAAAGTGAACTGTACTCACCCACAAAGGAAAAGAATCACAATTGTTTATATTTAACAGACCTATTGTCTTCCCTGTGACTTAAATGCTACTATTTAACTTCATACTTTTGTGAATTTTATATTTTTGCCAATATTCCTGCCTTTCCTGCCTCTCTGCCTTTAAAGATAAACTCATATTTCAGTCTTAATTTTGTTACATACCAGTAAATCAAACAGAACCAAGGCACATATTCACATTCTTTGAGATCTCTACCTTTTTTTTATTTCTGTCATCTCACACTAACCTTAACTACATGGCTCTCAGCCTCTCATGACTTGGTTTTTATAAGTAAAATTCATATAAGATAAAATATTGATATTTTAAGGTCATTCTATTGTGCTTACAATGTACTTACAATATGTTTACTAATTTCTTTACTTTGCTATATTTCATTCCTTGAGTTAGTGTTCTCTAAAGGAGCAAAACTAATAGGATCTACCATCTATCTATCTATCTATCATCTATCTAACTACTCATCTATTATCTATCTAGCTTCATCATCATCATCATCATCATCATCATCATCATCATCTATCTATCCTCTACCTACCATATTTATATCCATTCATCTACCTCTACTTAAATATAGATTGGGATAAATATATCAGAGGTGATTTACTATAGGTATTGGCCCAAACAAAAATAAACACAATTTTTCCATGATATGCTGCTAAAAAGCTAGGAAATAAGAAAATTCAGGGGTGAAATTATGCTGTAGTCCCAGAGAACAGATAGTACAATTCCTAGTTTCAGACTGATGACCTGAGAATAGAAAAGGTCAAGGAACTTGGAGCTCTGATGTCCAGAGCACAAGGTGGGTCAAACTAAGTCATCTTTCTCTGCTTTTTGTTCTATTAGTTTTCAATGGACTGAATAATGCTACCCACATTGGAGTAAGTAAGTGGACTTTACCACTTTTATTGGTTCAAATGCTGAGCTCTTCAAAAAATACTCCCATGAACACACCAGAAGTAAGGTTTTACTCCAGTGTAGAAATGGGAAGAATTACCACTTTTATTGGTTCAAATGCTGAGCTCTCCAAAAAATACTCCCATGAACACACCAGAAGTAAGGTTTTACTCCAGTGTAGAAATGGGATGAATTTGTTTCTTGTGCTTCTGTAAGTTGGCATGTCTAGTGACTGGCAAGGGTAGGGGCATTCTATTCTCAAGATGGCACCTTGGATGCTATGTCCTTTCTTGATGTACAAGAGGGGAAGAAGGGACAAAAGGGAGGGAGACAGATTTTACACTAGAGCCTGGAAAGTACCTCATTTATGCTGGATTTTCGGTTGGATTGATTTTTCTCAGGTCTTTTTTAGATAAACACAACTATTGTGAGTCGTGAGTGATAGCCATGTCAATACAGAAGTTTGCATTTCTTTGGACTCCTCCCAAACATCTGGCTCTCACATTCTTTCTGCCTCTTCTTCAGTGATGTTCCCTGAGCCCTTCTGATGGAAGAGGAGAAGGTTGAGGAAGATGTTCTATTTAGGGCTTAAAGTTCAGTCTCTTATTCTTAGCACTTTGGCCAATTATACATCTCATCTTTGACTGGTGCCACTACAAAAAGAAGGTTCTTTGACCAACATTAGGAACAGCCCAGGTGTATGGGTATAAACATAAATACTTTGGAGGCACTTTATCAGCCTGACAATTTAGCAAAACAACAATAATTAGCTCTACCCTAGGGCTTATGATCCTCCCAGATGTGGACTTTTGACCAGTATTACAGCATGAAATTCCCTTCTATGGAATATGCTTCAAATTCAGTCAGAAATTAAATAATCACCCCCTCACAGTCATGTCACTATTGAGCTCAAGTAAGCACTTCTTGCCTGTCAGGTCAGTACTGTAGCATGCACCATTCATTGATGTGTAAAAAAATATTTTATCATTTCAATCTAGCTGCTTGCATAGTAGCAATGTCTAGCACTATAAAAGGTCTGGAGGAAGTTACAACTAAAGTATGAGATGTCTTCAGCAATAGGGTCCTATCATGTAGTTATGCTGAGTAAGGAAATGGTAATAGCCTGTGGTCAATGGTGGGGATGTCCGTGGGGCATCCCTGACTGATAACTTGTAGGGCGGTATCCTGTGCCTTGCACTGGGATTTGTATTAAATAAGCCAGTTCTTCTGAAAGCAGAATTGTCCACTCAGGCAAGGTAATTCTGGTCAAATTTAGTTTATTTTTTGAGTTATATTTTGAAATTAGGATAAGTCTCCCACTACCCTCTGTTGTTCAGAATTCTATCACCCCCATTCACACTCAGTTCATTCACTCCCATCTCCCATTCAAAAGATCATCAATAAGAGCTCCATTTTCCTCACTAGATAAATTTCTAATGTTCCTTTTATCTATAACATTTTAATCCTATAACAATTGACAAATATGTTTGAGCACAGTAATTTGGTGTTGTTGACTATTCACTAAGCTGTGGATCTTGGAGGAAGCATGGAAGTTATGAACTTTCAAACCTCTCCTGCTCTTCACATCTGTTGGCTGAGGTGCTTCACCAACCCCACAACTCCATCAAAGAAGATAGTGGGAGTGAGTTCCAAAACTGTAAAAATAAACTACCATTATTCTAGGTAACTAAGTTTGTGATAATTCATGTCAGTACCACCAAGAAATGACATTAAAAAGACAGCAAATATGATCATTTTCTTTCAAATTGGTTCCAGTTTTTAAAATTTGTTATCTCAGTTTCTCTTTGTAATCTTAATGTACATTTTGGATTGTCAATTAAGTAGTGCAACACATTTGTAAGCATAAAACAAAGACCTCTTCTTTGTTTAAACCATGTCAGGTGAGTTTCTGTACTTGAAGCCTCCATACTTCCTCTTCCCTAGCAACTACAAAGCTAGCCACTGTTCCTTGCTTGGATAATCAGAGTGAAATTTTCGGAACCGTACATCATGTCCTCCTACAGGGACTATATGTTCAAGATACTTTTGTTTTGTACTCCTATAATTTACATCTACACTTGATATAAAAATCCTGGGGACTAAATTAAAAATTTCTGCAACTGGTAGGCAATTAATGCCTGGTCTATTCTTAATTGTATTATTAACACCCTTCATTGTTAAATCCTGTTGGTTATGTTGTGTCTACTTGTTGAATGGGTATGGCTTTCTACAATATACACTCACGACAAAACTAGTAATGCCTTTCTTCATCTTTAAGGGTGCACAGTCTCTACAGTCAGGTGCACAATGCTTTTTCCTTTCTTTAGTAGGACGAATATACTCGCTAGGTTGCATTTTCTTTTTTCCATTTCTTATATTCACACATTAATTTCTTTTAAAGGTAATGAGAATTATGCTCCTTTATGTAAAATTATTATAAAATCATACATATGCTTTAGAAAGTCAATATATTAAATGAAAGCTATAGAATTAGAGAAAATTTAAGGCCAAAGTTTTATGTTCAGGTTTATGTTCATGCTAACTTCATATGTGCTGAGAACCTTGTGTCTGTTATCTGATAAATAGTTTTGATTGATGTTCAAAAAAGAAACGAATAAAAGTGACTTAGGATTTTGATTCTTGGATTTGATTAACATTTTCAGATTTTACATTATAAAACAATGTGTGAGAAAATAGCATTTTGAGACATTATATAAAGAGAATAGAATTGAAATGACTACACTTATCTACTCATATCAGCTAAGATGAACTTAGTACCTTCTAAGATTAGGGAATTCAGTAACAGGGAATTCAGTAACTTACTTGTGCATGGTTTTTAATATATGATATTTGCAAAAATATTTTACTTTTAGGAAAACAATTTTGGAGGTTTCATAAGTTAAAAAAGTCTTTATTGAAATCCAGAATCATCTCAACATCAAACTGAATCTTTGATTTCTATTCTTAGATCTTAGAAGTAAAACTGACTTGTAAGATATGAATTCATCTAAATAGGTTTATTTTGATCTGGACTTGTGTGTGTACAAATCTTTGGCGACTTTTAAGCCTTCGGTTGAGGTAAGCTCAACAAACATTTGTTTGCTTTTGGGAAGATATTCAGATGATCTAGGTAATCAAAATATGATGCCTTATTGTTAGAATTAGTAATTTATGTTGCTCCCATTGGCTCACTCTGGACATATGCATATATACTTTTCCATTCATGAATCCAGCTTCTAGGTTAGCTAATACAGGCATTATGGTTATAAAGAAGCACATTGACTGTAATTGTGATTTAAAAAGTGATTTTATGAATAATGCAACTTTTAATAACAGAGAATTCTTGTACAATATACTCAGAATATTAAACAGCTGTAGCAAGGGAAATGCTGTTTTCTCCAGTGATCTTATCAGCTGAGCTAACTTGGCTCTCATTTGAAATGCACTCTTTGATCTTTCTTATAAAGAAGTACTTGGCCTGAAATCTATGGGATCAGAATACTACAGCTAACTTGTTTTCTAGGCTCTTTTCTATGGTTACATGGGAGGAGAGACATGAGAGAGAAAAAAATTTTCATGGGACTGGTCATACCATGCTCGATTGCCACTAGGTGGCAGCACATGAATGCCTTATAAGAGAGAGTATCCTGTAAGTTTCTGACTGTAATAACGCAAATTACGCACTTAAAACATGAAGGTATTCAAATTCAGTTCTCCTAGCCCACAGAATATTATTCATATTAAAAGTTTGTGAGTTTATGCCTATCCTAGAGAGAATCGCTCTGTAGAGCGATAAAAGCAGGTATGTGTTAAAGGCATTTGTCTGTTTTTTTGTTTTTTTTTTTTTAAGTAAAGCATGATCAGACATTTATATTCAGTAGAAAGGAAGCCATACTAACTCTTCACTTACTCAAAAGTCTTGTAAATCCCATTATTTTGCTTCTACAAGAAGTCTTTCCCCTATAGAATTGATTCAGGACATCCCAGAAAGGTAACACATTGACACAAGGTAATGATAGACTCAATGAGATACCGAAATTTCAAGACTGGGGAAATTAGCATTATTTCTTAGAAAGGGCAGTTTTGAAGTCAATGTTTGTATAAACCAAATGGGAACAAAATCAATAGGCAGGAGCATAAATATTTTAAAACATAAATGAGGAAACAGAAAGTAAGTAAGACGTGTTTCATTATTTATATGAGTGTTAACTCTCATCATAGTCATTCTTAAAGTATAGGCACAAAATAGAAAATCATTCTATTTACTCATACACTTTTAATGTCACATTATTTCCATTGTTATATTTTCAAATGCTGTATAACCTGTGTACAGTTTAAGAAATAGTTTAGTTTATGCAGCATATAATAGACAAACTCACAGGACTTGGATTCAAAAAGCATTTCTGTTAGTTCATTGGTTTCTCTTATATAAAAGAAATTTAGATTTCTATTTCCAGTCTCTGTGCAGTATTTCTCTCTTCCTCTTTAGTTTTGATTATTTTAAACACACCTGAACAGAGTCCTATATCATTCATCATTTGACCCTACTTGAACTTCCATGTTTCCTGAGTTTCACACTGACATTGATCTGAATTGCTCTAATCTTTAGAAAATATCTTCTGGCAACACAAAGCATGCAGAGAGCTCCTGGTTGTCTGGTGAATGCTTCTGAGAATGGACAGCCATTGTTCTGTTTCCCTTTATTTGGCTGCATAAACTTCACCATATGCAAAGCCCACAGTGTGTGTCTGTACAGAGAAAGCAAAATCTTGTCTGTTGCGATTTCATCCTCGGCTAAGTCTGTTCTTGGTTGTTTCCTCCACTCCCCTTTGTCACTCTTCTGTACGGAGCATCAACGCTGTGGAGGAAGGCTCAGAAAGGTTGACTTTTCCATCCTTGGCCTTCCTTCTCCATCCTTCCATTCCTATTCCTTTCACCCACTTTCTCTCTGTCTTTTTTCTTAATATTTGAATTAAAGGTTTTTCAAGAACAGATGAAAATGAAAAAAGTCAATGAGGAAAAGCACGATTGTCAAATTGCAGCCTCAAGGGATGCCATAATGAGCATCAATCTGAAGTGATTTCGGACTAGATTGCATGGTTATTACAGGCACATGTAAACCATATGTAAATAAACTTGTGACCTGCTTACATATTGATCTTGGAAGTCATAACTAACTTTTTAAGCGCTGTTCACTCTATCCTGAACTTTATCTTCAGCATGAAAGATTACCTCTATTAAAAATAACAACGATATTTTCATTTCAATTGCTTTCAATATGGAGCCAAAGTCAGCACATGGGGGCTGTTGCTTCACCCTGTCATCCTCATCTGTTTGGCCATGATAATTACACTCTGTAATGAGCTTGATTTTTCTGAGTTCTGATTCTGAAATGATGCATGTTACCACAGTGAATATGTCTTTTTATGGAGCTGGCTCCGTTTCCCTGTCCTTAGGACTGGATGATTGTGTTTCCTTTCTGGATGAATTAGAGTAGTATATTTGAGATTATATTTCATTAGTTTTATTGCAGCTTGTTAAGGTTTTATTACCCTCTCTGTTTTATATTTCAGACTGGCAAACACTTGCTAGTGGTGCTAACTGACTTGATATATATGAATCATAACTTTGCGACTGAAGAATGTGCCATCTCTAAGTAGAGTGGGGCATTGGAAGTGATATTTTATAATGGCATTAAACACAGGGATTCAAAGAACAGCTCCTATTCAGAGCTAAGCAACTCTAGTTCAAATTTTCTTCCATCCTGCTTAAAGTATTCAGCATTTTTCACAAGTGGATACATAATGTGCTTTAAATAGGAATTTACTCTTTCTGAATCAATGTCATTTATTGCATGTAATTATTTTCTATCATGCAGTAACAATTCAATCCTGTCTGTAAAGCAGTCTAGCAATAGGTAAAAATCTGAAACCTTCCTGCTCTTGGTTGATGGTTCCTTACTTAGCTGAATCAACAATTGAGAGGGTGTAATGGACAGTTACATGCCACATAATTGGAGCACATCCAGACAGAATGATCAGGAAGTACCGTTTCTCTCACAGTTAGAACTCCTACACCTCTAACCCAGTTAAGGGAGAGGGGTTCTTGCTCTATAAATGGAGATAAAGAATGTATACTCCTTGAGATATTTATGGTGATTAGTGAAACAAATACAACGGTCATAAGAGAGGTCACGATTAAAAAAAATTTATAATTTTTTATAATTATATAATAATTTTTTCAGCAGAAATAATGATTATATGCATCTACTTGTGATCACTTAGTCTATTGAAAAATGATTAACTTATGAATTCAATGCATTGTTATTTTTTGCTTTAATTAAGTGACGCTTGTTAATGAAATAAACATTTCTGCCAAGCTAGGTGCCCATTTACCAAATAAGTTAGAAGGCCTTAGGTATTTCAGACAGAAAGAAGTGCGTTCTGTATTTTTACATTATACTATTTTATGGCTGTTTTTCCTGATACTATTCTAAGATAAATGAAAGAACATTGGGTTATTTATAAAATCCAATTTCTCCACACTAAAGCAAATTAGTAAAAACAAAACAAAACAAAACAAAACAAAGCAAATAACAACAACAACAACAAGACAACAAAGTGTGTGAGAGAAAAACAAGCAACCAGGCAATACCATCTTATTAGCTCTAAGAGCAATGAAACTTCACACTTTCTCTGGTGAGGGGCATTGTGGATCTCCCAGTGTTTCTCCTCAGAGTATAGAGAAGTACAGAGATCAGGAGAGTTTAGGAATCTCTACAACTTGAAGCATAGAGAATCCTATTTAATTTTCCATTGATTCCTAATTCCCAGAAATCTGGGAATTAGAAGAGAAAGATCTGAAAGCCTCTAATTATCTTTGGAAGACCCTGGAGTTTGAAAGAAAACAAAATACCATGACAGAAAATTGTTTTGAAAATAAACAGTCACATGAGATGAGAAAACAAAATGTGGTGCACATATTTACCCCTCTCTTATTCTTGCTTTCTGCTAGCTTTGGATCTTTACAGAGAATTCTCTCAGTTCCCATGTCACTTTGATGCTGTGATGGACAAATAAATTACACCGTCAAAATTTAAAAAAAAATTTGGAGGGGGAATTTGTAGTATATACTGTGAAAGGAAATTAAATATAAACAAGAAAGGCAGGAGAGATGCCTCAGTGGGTAAAGTGCTTGCTAAGCAAGAGTGAGGACCTGAATTCTGATTACCAGAAGCCACTTAAAATCTGGGCATAGCAGCATGTCCCTCATCTCAGTCCTAGAGAAAGAGAAAGTGGACACAGGAAAGTTTTTGGATTACACTGGGTAGCCAGTCTAGCCGAAATGCAAACTCCAAGTTGAGGGAGAGTTCCTATCTCAAAAACATAAGGTGGAGAGAGATAGAGGAAAACACCTGACTTGACTTCTGGTCTCCACATCAAGCACGCACAAGGGCACAGACACAGGTTCAAGTACCCATATGAACCCACATGTATGCACATAATTATTTTAAGTCTAAAAATGAACAAGGTAAACAAACCCAGAGAGAGAACGAAAGTGAGACAAAGATAAAAACCTGAGTGGGATGTGTGGACCAAGAGTAGCACATAGTTGACAGTTGAGATCATCACGATCATCAGCGATGAAGACTTTTATCGCTGATGCCCTCCATGTGGGGAATGTGAGTACAATAAGGACGGCAAGAATGGATATTTAAGATGATCTGTGGTTTTCAAAGTGTGTCTCCATCTTGTCGTTTTTCAAAGGACATCTTTAAATGATTTGAATGTCTTGTAATTACTTCTGGTTACTGCATTGTGTTTCCTTTTATTTTCTAACCACGAGCTTGGATCACATAGACATGGTGATGACTGAGATTGCTCTGTATTTTTGCTAGCCATCTGTTTGCTCAATCTAGGGAACTATTGTGGTCATGGAACTTATCTTTTGGTAGGGAGCACCCATGCAGTATTTTCAGGTAGGTATGTGAATGGAAGCATAACAGTGCTCTTCTTCATCTTGATGAATGGGTCTAACTTCCTAGGAGAAAGTCACTCTCATGAATGATCGGTCTCTTTGAAGGGACAGAAAAACTATTATTGAGTGTGGGAAAGTAAGTATGTATGAAGAGTCTAGGCAGGAAGCCTGACTCAGTGCCCTCAAGGCAATCTTCATGCTTCCCAGATGTTCAAAATGGAGGCCTTGAAATTTCATTGAATTTTAAGATCAAGGCTCTGCTGCTTTTTGCTTTGTATTGGAGGAAGAGTGACTGTGGTCAGAAGGATAAAAGGTTATTTAGCTATTGTGCTTTTTCCAAAAGTACAAATGGTGGCAGAGGTCTTTTGTCCTTATTCTCCTGTTTGTCAAGCTTTAATTCTGTGCTTCATTTTCTTCGGGACGCGGAAAAAAAAAAAAAGACCGAAAATTCAATACATTTAAAGACAAGCTCAGTTTTCTTTCACTCCTGAGATTTCTCCCATGAATTTTCTTTGGAATGAATCTATTAGTAACCAATTGTTCATCTGGGAGGAGTAGGCACCAAGAGACACTCCTCCATACATGTACCTGTCATATATTCTAATTGATTCATAAATTACAAGCATTGTTTCCTTTCCTTGGTGACTGCTGCTTACCCTTGAGTAACCCTTTGAATGTGTATGAATGTTCTGACTCATAAAAAGTTGCCATTACTTGTTAAATGTAACCAAAGAAACAGATTTGTACTGGTATAATGGAAGATGAGAGAAACTGTTGTCAATTCCAGGAACAAGAGGAAGGGAGTACAACCATGCATCTCATACCTCTGCTCTGAAGACCCAGGAGCTGAAGAAAGCAGGTATGTACACACACACACACACACACACACACACACACATGCATATATATATGTATATATATATGAATTTGTTTTTCCTCTTGTATAATACATCCCGAGCCCCGTCTTCCTCTCCCTCGACTCCTCCTGGCCCTCAATCTCTCTTCTTCCCCAGATCTACTCTCTCCTGCATCCTCTCAGAAGAAAGCAGAAATCCCAGAGTTACCAACTACAACAGGGTAAAATAGAAAAAGGCTGGAACTGAACCCCTACATCAAGGCTGGACAAGGGATCCCAGCAGGAGGAAAGGGTCACAAGGTCAGGTAAAAGGGTCAGAGACCCTCCCTACCCACTCCAAGTTTTGGGAGTTCTACAAGAACACCAACAAGATAACCGTAAGATATGTGTAGGAGGACCTTGCAGGCTCCGTGTCTGTTGCTTCAGTCTCTGTGATCTCCTAAGAGTCCAGGACAGTTGACTCTGTGAGGTGTATTCTCATGGTGTCCTAGACTTCTCTGGTCCAGAAATCCCTCATCCCCCTCTTCCACAGGGTTCCTGAGGTCTGCATGATGTTTGTTACTGCCTTTGCATCTGTTCCTGTCAGCTGCTGGGGGAAGCCTTCGTGATGACTATTGGGCTAAGCACTGATCTATGAGCATAGCAGAATATCGTTAGGAATAGTCTCCAGCAGTGTCAGGCATGGGCTCCCTCCCTTGGCATGGGATTCGGCCCTTCCATTGCCCCAGCAGATCCTAAAGGCAGCTTAGGTTATAGGTTGAGAGCTGTGTGGCTGAGTTGGTGTCCCAGGCTCACCACAGGAAGCCTTGGGCTGATTACAGTAGATGGCCTTTTCAGTTTCCCTATCCCCCATTATTAGAGGTACTTGGTAGGGTCACCCCCCCACCCCAGCAGAGTCCAAAGATTCACTGGACTAAGTTTCCAGATCATCCCTGAAACATCCCCCATTTCCAGTTGTCTTTCCCTATTTTCTCTCCCTCAATCCTTTTTCCCCAATCTGACCTCTCCTGTTCTCCCATTCCTGCTCTCCTGGAGCCCACCTGCAATGTCTGTTCTATTTCCCCTTCCCAGAGAGAACCATGTGTCCTCATTGGGGCCCTCCTGGTTGCATAGTCTCTCTGGGTCTTTTGATTGTGATACAATTGTCCTTTAATTAAGAGCTAATATACAATTATAAGTGAGTACATATCATAATTATCTTTCTGGGAGTAGGTTACCTCACTCAGGATATTTTTCTTTTCTAGTTCCATCCATTTGCCTGCACAAAATTTCATGATGTCATTTTTTCTAGCAAATACTCCACTGTGTATATGTACCACATTTTCTTTATCCATTCTTCAGTTGAGAGGCATCTAGGTTGTTTTGAATTTATTACTATTATGAATAAGCTGAACATAGTTGAGCAAGTGTCCTTGTAGTAGGATGGAACTTCCTTTAGGTATATGCCCAGGAGTGGTATACCTGGGTCTTGAGGTAGGTAGATTTCCAATTTCCTGAGGAATTGCCATTTTGATTTCCTTAGTGGCTGTACAAGTTTGCACCTCCACCAGCAATGAAGGAGTGTTCCCCTTTCTCCACATCCTTACCAGCATGAGCTGTCATTTGTGTTTTAATCATTCTGACAGGTTTAAGATAGAATTTTAGAGAAGTTTTAATTTTCATTTCTCTGATAGCTAAGGAGGTTGAACATTTCTTTAAGAGTTTCTGAGCCATTTGAGATTCTTCTTTTGATAATTCTTTGTTTAGATCCACACCCCATTTTTAAATTGGATTATTTGATTTGTTGATGTCTAGTTTCTTGACTTCTTTATATATTTTGGATATTAGCAGTCTAGTGGAATTGGAGTTGGTAAAAATCTTTTCCCATTCTGTAGGCTACTGTTTTTTTACTATTGATGGTGTCCTTTGCCCTACAGAAACGTTTTAGTTTCATGAGGTCCCATTTGTTAATTGTTGATCTTAGTGCCTGAGCTATTTGGTGTTCTGCTCAGGAAGTTGTCTCCTGTGCCAATGTGTTCAAGGCTTCTATTAGGTACAGGATATCTGGTTTTATGTAGAGGCCTTTTAGACTTGATCCATTTAGACTCGAGTTTTGTGCAGGGTGATAAATATGAATCTATTTGCATTCTTCTACATGTAGGCATCCAATTAGACCAACACCATTTGTTAACGATCATTTTTTGTTCCACTGTATATTTCTGGCTTCTTTATGGAAACTCATGAGTCAATAACTATGTGGATTTATATATAGATCACAATAGCCTCAAAAATATTAAATATCCATGGTCACTCTAAAAAGAAAATGAAAAAGGACTTGTATAATTAAAAACTTTAAGACTTTGAAGAAAGAAATTGAAGATCTCAGATGATGGAAAGAACTCCCATGCTTATAGATTAGTAGTATTAATATAATAAAAAAGGACATCCTACTAAAAGCAATCAACAGATTCAATACAATACCTATCAAAATTTCAACAGAATTCTTCACAGTTCTTGAAATGACAAGTTTTAGCTTCATATAGAAGCACAAAATAACCGAGGACAGTTAAAACAATACTAAACAACAAACGAACTTCTAGAGGTATCACCATTCTTGATTTCAAGGTGTACTACAGAGTTAGAGTAATAAAAACCACGTGGTATTGGTAAGAAAACAGGCACTTTGTTTAATGCAATCAAATTGAAGACCAAGACATTAATCCATAGACTTTTGAACACCTGATTTTCAATAAAGAATCCACAAACACACCCTGGCAAAAACACAGAATCTTCAACTAATGGGGCAGCTCAAACTGGATGGCTACAAGAGATTAATGCATAGGTCCATACTTATCACCCTGCACAAAACTCAACTCCAAATCGAATGAAGTCCTTAACATAAAACTGAATCTGGCAGAATTGAACTTGACAAGTAGTCTTGAACTAATTGGTATAAGAAAATTCTAAACAGAACAGCATTAGCACAGGCACTAAGATCAACAATTAATAAATAGAACCTCATGATTCTGATAAGCTTCTACATGGCAAAGGATATTGTCATTTGGACAAACTGGCAACCTACAGAATTGGAACAGATTTCTATCAACTACACATCTGATATAGAGGGATAATTTCCAAAATATATAAGGAACTGAAGGAAGAAAACCTGGATTTCAAAAATACAACTGACTCAATTAAAAGTGGGGTACAAAACCAAAGAGAATTCACAAAAGAGAAAACTCAAATGGCTGAGAAGCACCTAAAAATCCTGAGTCACTAGGGAAATGCAAATCAAATTACTTTGAGATTTTATGGTACACTAGTCAGAATGACCAGAATGACCAAGATCAATAAAACAAATGACAGCTAATGCTGACAAGGATGTGGAATAAGGAAAACATTCATCCATTGCTAGTGGGAGTGCAAATTTGTACTACAACTATGAAAATAATGTAGTTTCCTCAGGAAAATGGGAATTGATCTAGCTCAAGGTCCAGCTATAACATCCTTTGATATGTCTCCAAAGGACGCTTCATCCTACTACATAGACACTTGCTGAAACGTCCATTGCTTCTCCTATTCATAATAGCCAGAAATTGGAAACAAGGTAGACATCTGTCAATTTATGAATGGATAAAGAAAATGTCATATATTTATTGTTTACTGTCATTTTTTTAAAAAAAAGTAGGAAATGATGGACTTTGAGTAGGCAATAAAACACTTAATCCTGGATGTTATACTCTGTGATTTCATGATACAGCCTGTTAGTTTGCCTCACTGGGACTGCTAGGGTTTTAGTATTTGCTGCAAGTGATGAAGCTCAAAGCTGTGCACACCAATACCAGTGACATTTCAGAGGACAAAGTTAATGAGAATTGAGAGGAGGGCAATATACAGTTGCCTCTGTCATCCAACCATGTACTTCCATTCTTTTGTTTCTTTGCAGATCACCTTTTTTTTTTGAATAATGACTTGAGGTATATATAGGTTTTTCTAAAGCTTTCTTAAATCTAATATCAGAAATATTGAGTAAATCACAGTTCCACATTTTTTTAAAATTTACTTATTATTTTTGTTTATGGGTACGTGTGTGAGACTTTGTGAGTTTATGCACATCCACAGGCATGCAGATCCCAGAAGACAGGGGATCCACTGAAACCAGAGTTACAGGTGATTGGGAGCAGCCTGATGTGTAAACCAAATCTGGGTGGGTGCTCAGCCAGAACACTAACCACTCCTAACCAGAGAGCTTCTCAGCACTCTCATAGCATTTTTTATTTTCACACTCCAGTTCTATGACTCTTTGAAATTTTTCTTGAGACTGACAAAGGTTCTGTAGCATAAACATTTTCTGAATATTTAAACTACTTTCCTAAAACCAAGCTACTTAAAAATACATCATTTAAATATATGTATGAAGGGCTATGTATTTAAAAATACCCTGGGAATAAAAATAAGCACACAAGCCAAAACAATTCCTCCCCTATCGGTCAATCAATAATTCCTTCAAAGCTCCTGTCTTGAGATTCCTCCATTGATTTAGGCTCCTCTGCTAACAGATCAGTTGTTCCAAGAAGACTTAGGAATGCTGACTAATGTTTATCTTTCAAGCTTTTCAGAACTGCAAAGAAGCCAAGATAAAGAAGACAGTAAGGACCATTTTTATTTACTGTTTTTCCTTTAAAAATTGCTATTATGTCCAAGAACCTAGAATATTGTATAAGTATCGCCTTCTAATATGCCTTATTAAAATGGGAAATACTAATTAAAAGTCTGAGAGGATAAATTAAATGGTTGAAGACATGGCATTTACTTATTTTTCCAAAGCCTCCTCATTTATTAGGTTGTTTCTTTTCTTTTCTTTGGTTTTTCTTTTTTTCAAGACAGGGTTCCTCTGTTGTAACTCTGGCTGTCCTGAAACTCACTTTGTAGACCCAGCTGGCCTTGAACTCACCAAGATCCACCTGCCTCTGCCGCCTGAGTTCTGGGATTAAAGGCATTTACCACTACCATTCTGCAGGTTGTTTCTTTAATTGGCTGTAAGTACAAAGTTTTTGATTATATACTATGAAACCAATTCTCTAAAGATTTTATATATTTCATGTTGAAGTTTAATACATTTGTATCACTGACCTTATGGTTTATGGTTTTTTTGATTAGGAGACAGAGGTTCTCAGCCTTGGCTACTTATGAGAATCACCTGAGGAACTTTTGAAATTCATCAGTTCCTCAGCCTTCGCAGGGGTTCTTAATCTGACTAAGGAGGAGCTCTGACATCTGTTGCTAATATAAAGTCACAAGGTGATTTTAACACAAATCTGTACAGAGAAAATTCACTTTAATATACACCATGTTTCTAGTCCCAGCATATGCTTTGCAGAATTTCTCCACTAATTCTGGTGTTTTTAATAGCCTGGTGTTATAAAATGAGTTATTTATGTACTTTGTTATACTGCCCATTTGCAGCTTTTAGGCAAACTAGTGTTGGCAGGGTTTTGGTTTATTAGCTCCATAAAAATCAAATCTACGTCATTAAGTTATGCCTTCATTTGATGATGAATTAACACTTGAATTGCATTTGTTATGAAAAACATGGTTGAGATTAGGAAACTTAGCATATCAAATACATTTCGATGAAGAGAATAGAAAAGCCTCAGTGCTTTGTAGGGTAGTAAAGCCCTGTCCGTTACATGGAAGAGTTGATGGGAAGACGAAGAGGATCCACTTTATAATCGCACTCGGAATGTTCCTTACATCTATTTATCCATAAACTCCTCAAAATTGTATTTAAAAAGCTGTTCCTGTTGTTCACTAAATACAGAGATACTTATTGACAAACTAAGTCATTTTGTTGCCTTATTAATACAGTAATTTTTTTTCCCTGACAATGTCTGATTAATTTTAACTTTTTCCAACAGTAATTTTTGATAAGAATGTGGTTTGGAAAAGAAAGTTTCGGGTCTTTGGCTAATGATTGACTCATGAGGGCTCTCACCTCATCAGTGGCTTCATCCTCTGACGGGTCCATAATTCTTTCACATTATTTGGAGGCGAGCCTACATGGAGGGACTAGATTATCAGAAGCATGCTTTGGACAGATATTCTTCATCCTTGGCCCTTCCTCTCTTCTTTTTCTTCCCAGTCACCAGGAAGTGAACAAGAAGCCCCTATGTTCTAGCACACTTTCTCCACCAAGACGTTCTGCTTTTCCTTGGCTTAAATGCAATGGAGTCAGCTGACCTTGGGCTAAAACCTTTTGGAGCTATGTGCCAAAATCTTTTTAACCTTCAAATTGCTTGTTTTGAGTATTTGTCACAGCAATGAAAAACTAAGACAAAAGACATTTTTTTTTCCATATTGAATTTAGTACTTTGAGTCTGCAATTGACTGCATCTAATTAAGAGAAGATATTAGTGTCTCCAATTTGCCTGAATGTTAGAGTAACTTAAAAATCTTTCAACAATTCTAATGCTTCTATAGTACCCCCAAACCAGTTATGAGTATTTCTAGAATTTCTCCTGGTGAGGCAAATGGGAAACAAGAGTTTGAGGACTGAAGTACAGGCAATGACGCTATTTTTTTTTCTGGAAATGCAGAGAATAGTTAGGTGGCATACAATAAAAATGTCTGAACAACTCTAAATATGAAGTATAACAATGATATACAGTATATATCTAGTGACTTTAAATAATTATATTCACTCATTTATACCTCATAATCATTTTACAATTAATCCCCTTTTGAAATTGAGGCTCTTGAGATGCAGAAAAGTTAAGTTGCTCAGCAAAAGTCTTGGCAAACAGGGACTGAATGATTTGGCCACAGACACTTTGCTGCAGAGCTTTATTCTTTATTATCACCCAATGCCATTGAAATAAATTTCCATTGATGCCTTTGACTTGCTATTGCTGCGCCTTGCTCACCACACAGGAATTCTTGGATTTGGAACTTCTGCTCTGTCTGTATTCTATGCACATAATAAAAGCCATAACTAACCAAAAGGTGAGTCAAAAATTGTTCTTCACCCCTATAAACATTCAAACCAAAATGGATTCCTGGAAAATATCTTAAGTTAGAAAAATCTCTGAATGATGAGAAAGTTTCTGTGGTGTGTTAAGCCTAGAGGAATAAGAAATGAGCAGGCTCTGGTTAATGGCAAGGAACTGTCTTCCGAACACTTGTTATTAGTCTGGCATTGGCCTAGCTTCCTCATTAATGGGGCTCTGTAGTATCATCAATGATGTATTTGTGTGGAAAGGAACACACTCAAATCAAATGACTACAATATGTGTTGTAAAGAAAATTACTACACATGCATTATGTCTGTTAAATTTAGAGACTTTTTAAATATAATGGCCATTGAATCAATTTAATGTTCATTATTGTTAATTGAGCTTGGAACTTTTTATATTTTAGTTTTCATTTTATACATGATTAAATTTGGGGATCTGGCTATGGTTATGGTTATAGTTTCTTTCATGGATGTCTGTATGTCAGGTTTATAATTTAACTTCCTAGAATCAAAAGTATCAGCTATGAGTTTTAGGAAAAGAAAAAAGAAGTCAAAGAAACAATTAAGGAACAGCTACAGTAACTTCTTTGTGGACTTCAAAGATCAGTCTGATTGGCATTGCAGATTAATGCAATCTTGGTCTTACTGGGACTTTATACAGCAATGATTGTATGAATTCACAATATGGATTTGTCTTAAATATAATTGCAATCTATTTGTGTCACTGAGCGGTAAAAGTTTGCTGATCTGTTCTCTTCCTGGGATAGGAATAGTCTCAGGCATGAACCTTGGTGTAATCCGATTAACAATTTAGTCTTACACTCAGAGAGAGTAACTTTAACATTTTTTTTCTCAGTTCCGAGATAGCTCTTGGTTCTTATTAAAGTTGTAGATATAATACACTTTTAAAGCATCCTTTAAAAGTTGTTTCAAATCTTGGTTAAATGTGTTTGGTTCTGTTATGCTCAGAGAGGTTCTCAAGAAGTTGATTGCTTTACTTTGGAAATGTATCATTTCTTCAAAGCACATTAAGCAGATATAGAAATCTATTCTTGGCAATCAAATCAAATGGTTCCTATAAGAAGTCTGCAGTGGAGAGACAGCTGGCCTACTTCCTGGTAAGTGTAGAATTGTTGGCTGCAGAATAAAGAATAGCACTTGTGATCTTTTACTTAATCAAGCTCTTACGTCACTTGCTGTTTATCTGTGGACTGGTAAGCTCTATAACTCTGTAGGTTATCGCTCTTATCTCTTGACCAGCCAGCTCAATATCTCTGTAAGTCACTGTTCTTGTTTTAAATTTAGTGAAGCAGTGCTTTAAAAATGTACACTAGTGGCCTGGAGAGATGGCTCAGTGGTTAAGAGTGTGCACTGCAGAGGACTCAGTTCTCAGCACTTATGTATGGAAACTCAGAGCTGATTGTAACTCCACCTCCGAGGGATTCAGTGCCCTTTCTTGTCCTACATGGACACTGCACTCACAGGTACATGCACATGCTCAGACACACAAATATACACATAGTCAGAAGTAAAAGACAAATAAATAAAGCTATGATAGAAAAGCAAGAAAATAAAAAGTCCCCCCAATGTGATTGATATACTATATTTAAATAAGTACACTCTCACAATTATTTTACCTGCAATCATTTTGTTAAACTGAAAATTCATTTTCTCTGAAATAGGAACATACAATGATGCCAGGTAGAGCTATAACACTACCTGCTTTCTGATGGCTATTCATTTATAAATCAAGTCCTAGAGTAAACATATTACACAATAGTAAGATATATTTTTGTATTTCAAACTTTCTCACAGACAGAGGCAGTAGGAGGAATAAAAGAGAGAGAGAGAGAGAGAGAGAGAGAGAGAGAGAGAGAGAGAGAGAGAGAGAGAGAGAGAGGAGCATACATAACTTTTCTTAGAGGAAAGTTAGCATATAATTCCTCACGGCTTACCATTGTACCAACACGATGGTATTGCAACCTTCTCTTACAACTGTTCTACAGGTTAAGATTTTTTTCTTAGCTCTTTGGAAAGGAAAGTTTCTTTTATATCAGAAGAAATTCACTTGGAAAAAATAAAAGGTTTTCTAAGAATTTAATTTTTTTCTTATGTCACTCTTAGTTACTTCATGTGAGAAAAGAGGACAAAGTTATTCCCAAATCAGTGAAACAAGGCATGTAACACTACACTATAAATAGCAACACTGTTTAAATTGGGAATACCATCTCAATTTAAAACAAAAATCCAAATCCACAAATAACTCTGACAAAGCAAGTCATCCATTTGGCACAAGTGGAATATATTAATCTTTCAGCAATGGTTGGAGTGAATAGAAACATTGAAAGGTGATGATTAATTTCCTAAAGAAAATCTAGCAAATATATTATTTATACAGCCTCATCTTATTTCTCTCCTTTGTCTTTTTTTCTTAATGTATTGTTATTTTGTATGGTGCTTCCCAATTCAGTTAGATCCCTTCTAGCTATTAATACAAGTTTTAATCAATATGCTTAGAACTATTTGCCATTTTCCTGTAACAGACTGTTAGTTTAATAAATGGAGGAAGCATATGTATGGGTTTCAAAGCACAAACTAAAGGACAAACATTGACCCAAAGATTAATATTCATGCTACCAGCATGAAGTTGAGCCACAGTTTCTCTGTTCAAATTCTAGCTCTTCCATTCACTAAAACATGACCTTTGGCTGTTAACCTCTAAGTGACTCATTGTAAAATGAAACTAGCTATGCAATTGCCTCATAGACTTGTGATGATCAAGTAAACTCATACATGTAAAATGTTCATGTGTTAGTTCTATTAAAAATTAATTAGAACATCACTTGACATTAATGCTCTGCCCCAGATGCTGGGCTTGGTATATTCTCTAGGGAAAAAGGATACAAGGGAAGTCATGGTGCAGTTAGTGGGGAAGAGAAAGTCCTGCTTATTGCATGAACAATGGAAAGGCTCAAGGAGGAAGGAAGAAGACTGGGAAAGCCAATATTGTGGGATACTGAGGTGAAATTGTGAAGAAATAAGAGAGAATAGATACTGAATGCTAGTCAGATAGTGTAAATTCAAATACTACATTTGAAAATGAAATGTTAGTTGTAACAAGAAATGTCACGGCAAGGTATGTTAAGAATCTGAGATGAGTCATACCTTAATGAAGAGAGGATTAGCTATAGCTTTGGTATCAAGGAAATTATGGAATAGTTAATAGGAAGCAGTGTATATTAAAAATTTGTATGCTTCATTTTGAGCATTGAGGGCTTTAAGTCATATCAAGGCTGTACTTTATAGAGATCTCTTATGCCCTACTGATTATGATTTTGACCTGTATTGAATTCAGGGCATTTCTGAAGGAATCATCTTTTTGGAGCCTTGTAGACTTAGATTCCTTAAGTATGAAATGAACTGTTATTTTAACTGGATGGAGCCTAAAGATAGTCTTATGAAAAATGTATTCTTCTCTTTATCCCAAGTTTTAACTATAGGTAAAATTTCAATGGATGACTCTGTGATTTTCTTACCTTAGGATGTAAGAAATGATGACTTGGTGGTCAGCTTTCTCTAGTGTGCCTCAGTCTTAGGATGAGTCAAGTGTGGTGCATGCAAAAGACTTGTATTTAAAAGACTTGCAATAAAGCATTTTGGTATGGCTAGTTGAAAGCCAATTTTATTTCCTTTTTATCTATCTATCTATCTATCTATCTATCTATCTATCTATCTATCTATCTATCTTCTATCTATCTATCTATCTATCTATCATCTATCTATTTATTTATCATCTATCTATCCATCTCTCTCTCTCTATCATCTATTCTTTTCATACAAAACATCCGAAGCCTTTTCCTCTTCCTCCATTCTGCCCAGTACTACCTCCCTGCTCTCCCTTTCACCCAGTTCCACTTTCCCTCCACTTTCATTTAGAAAGGAGCAGGCCTCCCAGGAATGTCACTTACATGGCACAAGAGGATGCAATCAAGCTAGGCACTAACTCTCATATCAAGGCTGGAAAAAGCAATCCAGTAGGAAGATAAAGATTCCAAGAACATGTAAATGGCTCAGAGGCACCTACTCCTACTGATAGGAGTCTCATATAAACACCAAGCTAACAATCATAACATATATGCAGGGGACCTAGAGCAGTACACGTTGGTTCTGTTGTAAAGTAAAACTTTTAAATTGCTTTTAAACAAATTTTATTTCTGACTCAAAAAATACACAAGAGTAAGCAAGGTGAAGCACGGTCTGGCCCCCACCTCCGATCTTCTCCTGGCCTTCCCATCCTCTCCATGCCAGCCATATTGCTATAGATTTGGACCAGAGCTCTGAAAGCAGCCAGCAATGGTGAATTTCCAGATTCTTCTGCTTCTTAACCATGATTCAGTCAGAGACATGTAGATAGTAACAGAAAAAGATAGTTTATTAAGGGGCAAACACAGCACTAAGCTTGGAAATGGGCCAGACTTGAAGGTAGGTAAAGGCTCAGGGTTCTGTGACAAGCAAGACCTTCATGAAGTTTTTATGGATCACTTACAAGTTAGATGCTTTTGCTGTTCATGCTGTCCATGTGTTCAGTGATGCAGTTCCTGGTGGTGGTGGTTGGGCTCCGTTCTTCCTCTCCTGCAGTTAATCTTCATAGCTATTGCGTCTCCCATGGTTTCCTATTCTCCCTCAACATTACTCCTTGCTTTCCCTCCAATGTTGAGGCATCCTCTTGCCTAGGGACTTCACACACATTGTTCCTTCTGCCTGAAATGACTTCACTTCACACATTGGTAGCTTTTGTGTGCTTTCTGGTTTTTCTTCAAAATTCAATAGTGGTAAGAGAGACTTATCAACATTTAAAATAATGCATGCTTTGTATATCTATGTCTTCATGTGCTCTCATTGCTTTTTCTTTCTTCCTGTATCATCAACTAAACACACACACATGCATACACTTGATTAATTCCCTTTCTACCTTTCATACTTAATTAAAGTTCCAGAGTAGCAAAGTATTCTGATATACCATCATGTTCATGGTGCCTAGCAGCATGTCAGTAATTCTATTTATTGTATACATTCCTTTTAAAATTGAAATAGGAATGATTCTAGGATGTCTAGGATGTTTTCCTTCTTTGAGAGTTGTTTATGCTGAGTGTAAGATTTTTATTCTGTGTATAAGTTCATTCTAAGGAGTTTTGGAAATCACAGAATTGGTTTCAAACCTCTGTGATGTTTAAAAGTCATCACTGTAAATAAAAATCCCTTTACTAAAGATGCACAGGAATTTTCTTATAAGACCTTTGGATAAGCAAATGATACTTTTGGACATATGGGCATCTCTATTGTTTACTTTCCTAAGGAATAAATAAATCAGCAGAGAAATATTTATATAGGTGGTATGCAATGACACCACAGGGAAATGTATTTGATGACTTCTAATAAAATATGTTCCAGACAAATTATAATTGCTGCCCAGAGGAGAGATGAGCAAAGACACAAGAAATTATTTCTGCCTTTATTTAGTGGAAATTGTGTATAAATAACACACTTATCAAAAAGCAATAAAAAAGCAAATGAAGAATTTGCTCACGGCAAAATAATCATGTTTTCAGAGTGGAACACACATCAGACTGAAATTTATCCAAATCAGCTTATGGAAGTAATAAGGACTTGTTTTCACTGACTATGTTCTTTATGGTAGGCCCTATGGTATGGGTTCTGTACACCTTAATATTTTAAATCCCCCAACAGAACTGTGGGTCAAATGCTTTTTCTTCCATCTTGCATATGAGAACATTGGTTCTCAGAGAATCATATGTCCCACTTACTTACTCTTTCTTACTTTACTTGCTGTCAAATAGGAGTTACTAGGCCTAAGTCAGCTACAAAACTCATTGCTGGACATGAAGTCCAATACTGGGATGCTAGATCTAATAACAATTTGGGGTGATAAAATTTGTCATCTTTGAAGCATCTCTGAGGATTAAATTCCCTAACAGACAGTGAATGTCATAGCAACTTTTAGCATTCAGATTTTCTAGCTATCATATGCAAGAGGGTTCGAGTTTGAATTGCTTATAATTTGTCTTAATCCTGAGATTAGAATTTTGAGTAGATTCAAAGTCTACAAACATCATTCACCAACCAAAACAAACAAACAAACAAAAAAGAGTCTGTTGCATCATAGCTGGAGAATCCCCTTGACCCTGGAAGATGGGCTTATCCATCTCCCTCACCTGGAGATGTTCTCTCCCCTCCAGATCAAAACAAAGAGAAACATGGAGACATAAAACAGATGCCAAGATAAACTTTAATAACTAATAAAGAAAGAATCCAGAGTTTACATTGAGTGTGATAGATATTTGGAAGTGGTGCAAAGATGGTGGTGTTCTTGAATGTGAGGCAGGTGAGTGGATTTGGGAAACACCACGATTGGTTAGTTGTTGCTCCTTTCAATATGACTGGCCCTTCCTATTGTGGGAGGTAAGGCTTTAGCTTCTTCATCATTGACTTACACTGTCGTTCCTCTTTCTGTACTGTGTTGTTTCTGCCTCCATGTTTTCAAACAGATTTGGCCATGGTCCCAGTACTGCTGAATTGAATGCCAGTAAACACCCCATGATTTTTCTTAAGCCCTGGAGAATACAATATATAAGTACTATAAACTAACAACTTTTTCCCCTCTTTTCTCTCCTTTCTTTGTTTAATTTCCCTTGTCTCCCTTAAAACTTGATCTGCTTTTTCCCCAGCTACAATTTTTTTAAAAAAATATTTTGTTGTGTTGAGTTAGCAACAATAACCCATTGTGTATTGGGTATTTTGAGATGGTAGTTTAATATACTATATCACAAGCAGGTTCAGTTTATTTACTTCAGTGACCTATGAATCCATAGTGGTTAAAACAAGAAAAAACAAGCAAAGTTATCACTTAAGTGTTTTGAGCCAAATGCCCTCTGATTGCTCCTGCTACAAAGCAAGGAAAACTAGAGCCTCTCTGTTTCCTGTTGCTTTGAGGTCCTTGATTGCTATTAATGATGCCCAGCTGCAGGCTGCCTAGGCCTGTCTCCCTTTCACTTTCTATAGTCTTGTCATCCATTTGGGGTGGGCTCCAGATTCTCTGCTGTGTCTTCTCTACTTATTTTGCAAAGGGAACAAAACTTCAATTTCCAGATCTTTCTAGGAAAATATAACAACATGATTCTAGGGAGGGCTTCACTGAACTATATTTTTCATAACTTCAGCTCATATGAGCACAAACAGGTTTATTTTCCATCTCTTCTTAAATTATAAATTCAAGAACATCTGAAAGTACAAAAAATGCACACAGAAAAAGATTTAACCATGCACATATTTTATCTACTTTAGAAGAGCTCTCTAGACTATTACCCCACACTCTACACCTTTTAGTCATCTCAGGTGCCCAATAAATAAATAAATAAATAAGAGTATCATAGGGTTGATCATGTTCTACTATGTTCAAACATGGAAACTTTCTCTAGTCTCTGATTGAAATATTATGCTGGATGGCTTTTTATCAACTTGAAATAAGCTAGAGCATCAGAGAGGAGGAAACCTCAATTGAAAAAATGCCTCTATACGACCAGGGTGTAGGTAAACCTGTAGGGCCTATAGTGTAGGACATTTTCTTAATTGATTGATTGATATGAGAGGACCCAACCCATTGCTGATGGAACCACCCCTGGGCTAGTAGTCCTGGGTTCTGTATGAAGGCAGGCTGAGCAAGCCGTATGGAACATAACAATCAGCGGCACTCCATGTCCTCTGTATCAGTTCCTACCTCCAAGTTTCTGCCCTGTTTGAGTTCCTGTCCTGACTTTCTTCAGTGATGAACCACGGTGTGAAAGTGTAAACCAAATAAACACACACTTTCTTTCCCAAGTTGTTTTGGTTATGGTATTTCATCACAGCAATAGAAACTTACCTAGGACAAATATATAGAATACCTGAAATAGGACAGAATGCAGCATATGATGAACTTCATTTAGTGCGTGAGTAGAGCACCAGAGTTCCAACAGTTACAGTGCCTTTTGTGTCTGGTGGCTTTCTATTTTCTATTTTCTCTCATATTACCTTGTTACATTTTTAGAGACATTTTAAATTTGAAAAGAAGTATTTTATACAAGATATATACTGATCAAGCTTTTCTCCCCTCAACTCCTCCCAGATCCTCTCCACTTTTTCCCCAACCAGCTCCACACCTTTTTTTTCTATCTCTCTTTAGAAAAACAAACAGGCAAATAATCAGAATTAAAAACAACAACGATAACAACAAAGCACTAGAAACCCACACATAGGCAAAGCAACTTTTTAACATGTATCTTTGACTTTGATAGAGTTTTTGATAACAAGCTAATATCTTTGGAATATGTCCTGCCAGCTGATGCACTGTGTACTTCACCTCTTCTTTCTTGCAAAGAGTCTTGCATTATACTTTTAAATGACCCTCTTTTACAAAGGGAGGTACCGAGACTCAGAAAGACTGGGGAAAAACATCTTACATTAACATATTATCTAGTGATTTTTCTCCAACCAAGAGATCTAATATTAAAGTAAATGTGAAAGAAGATACAACTATTGTTGTAGGAAGAAAATGTAGATGGGGGCCAGGGAGCAAGCTGTGAAATTACAACAGTGGCAGCAGTAGCAGTGATGTCTCAGGACAGCTTTTAGAAACCTGGCTTGTTAGCTTATTTGATAATATCATCACTTTTGCCTTCTAAAGAAGGAAGAATAGATTACTTTTGATCTTCTGCCACGATAATAAGCAGAAATCTTTATATATATATGTATATATATATATATATTTAAACCTGCTTATTTTTAAATATTAAATAAGCTTGCTTATTAATTTCATGCATTAGCACTTCACTCCTGGCACATCTCATAATCTCCTTATTAAATTATTTTTGACTTTATGAAATTTTTTCCTACTATTTATAACCCTGTTCTTTTAGGGAAAACCATTTTTATCTTTTTATCTTTCCTAAAATTCAGGTAGCATTGATTATCTTCCTAGTAATTTTAATAGCTTCCCTTTTTTTTAAGAGTAACTACTGTCAGATACTTTGCCCTTAGAGCCTGGCCAAGCATCTGTCCAGGAGGTCTGTGTTATTTGTGGGAGCACAGGGTCGCTGAACTAATTCCCATGGTAGAAATACACTATTGAAAGCAGCACATTACAGTGTGCTTTCAGTGAACAATACGTTCCCAAATCAAATGACATCTTGGGGAATTGCCCACAATTAACTGAATAACCAGCCGTGCAAATGCTAGAAGGCAATTGATCTACTATAGAATCTAAAACCATGGCGGGTCACTTGGTTCAATACTCAGATGGCTACCCAGCAGGGCTGGAGGCTTAGCTGGGCCAGCGGTGACTGATATCAGTCATTAGTGGAAATGATCCAAAAGGCCAACAGAGGCTCTTTGAAACCAGCTACCATTCCATTCATAGGCTCCTCCCCTCAAGCCTCAGATCCTGTACATTTCCTCCCTAAAGTTTAGCTAAGGGGAAGATTTTTTGCTTCATGATTTTCCTCTTTTTAAAAAAAATTTTTCTATGCATAGATAGGAGTGACAAAATGAACAAAAATACAATGGAGGTGCAGTGTTTTCTTTTTCTTTTTAATCAAAGGGTAACTAAGAATTTTAGAAAAAAAATTTCCTTTCACACACGCACGTTTTTTTTTTTTTTTTTTTTTTTTTTTTTAATCTGTGTGCTCTTAAAGCTCTCGTACAATTAACTTTATTTCATAGTTTAGGGATCCTGAACTCTGTATTCATTCTTTATCTGCTATATAGAAATAAAAGTTGTATGAAAATCTTAGATGCTATTGTTCAATTGCCATATTCATTTCATTTTTTGACACTCTTTACATTTTGCTTAGCTTTATTTCAGTGGCTTAATCCTGGTTATTGGAATGTGGATTTAGTGTTTTTCATGAGCCTTCATTCTTTGCCAGTATATAAAATAGTGTGTTAAGGAACTTGTTGTGAGGACCAGACTGACCTTGAATCCACAGAGATCTTGTGTCTGCCTAAGAGTGCTGGGGTTAAAGACATGTACCACTATGTCAAAAAAAAAAAAAAAAACCCTACAATTTTTAGATAAGACTTTTATAGAAAACAAATTCTATTTTGATATATATTTCATTTTAAATCTCTGTCATACTTTCTGATAACAGTTTTCAAAGTGGCTAAGAAATGTCATCTTACTTCAGATGAAAGTGTTTATTCTTAAGAAACCATCGCAGGGCTGAAATTCCATATTTTCTTGAGATGTAATCCCTAAAGGAGTCCATTAGAATTATTCTTATGGTTAGGTAATTATTAGTTTCTTCAAAAAATACTTGAAAAATTATACCACCTTTGAACTAAGTGTTATGGCAACCACTGCCAACTTATAAAAGGATCCAGTAAAATTCAGAAGGGAAATGAAATGAAACCAGTAAGCAAATAGACGCATGAGTTTTAAGATACATATGATATTAAGATGTTTAGATAATGATATGGTTACTACAGTGAAGCTAATTAACATGCCCATAATTTCATATAATTACTGTCCCTTTTGATTTTGAGGCAAATGCAGGTAACTCGCTTTTAGCAGGAGTTTCAAATCCAGTCCAGTTTTTATTAACTACAACTGCTATGTTGTATATTTTACTCCAATATGTGTTCATCCTACACATCTTCCACGTGTGTCCTCTGATCCATCACTTTCCATTTCTTTACCTTCCCTTGATAGAAGAAACTTCATTTTGTCCTAAAAAAAAAAAAAATACCTGAGACAGATAAGTTGAAGGAGAAATGCTTTTTAAAATGCCAGGCTTAAAGGCACAGACATGCTAATATAGGAGGATCACAAGTTCAAGGGTGGCCAGGGCTAGAGAGTGGATTCAAGGCCTGCTTAAGCCACTTAGTAAGAGAGATTTTTTATCTCAAAAATAAAATGTGAAACTATAAAAAATCGACCTGAAAATGTAGCTCAGTGGTTATATGTTTGCCTACTGTGTACATGGACCTAGGTTCGATCTCTAGTACAAAAGATAGATAGACAGATTGACAGACAGATGATAGGTAGTTAGGTAGATAGAATAGAAATAAATGAATAAATTATTGTGCTCAAGGTTTCACTTCCTATCTCCTAGATTTCCATTTCTAATTGGGGCTAGAGAGATAAATCCATGGTTATGAGCATTTATGGCTCTTGCAGGGGACCTGAGTTCAGTTCCCAGCATCCACATGACTGCTTAGAACTGAATGTAACTGCAGTTTTTAGAACTGCATGCACTTCCAAGGGATGAGACTGCCTTTTCAGGCCATGACAGACTCCTACACACACACAACATGGTGTTCATAAACTCCCACATATTTATAAAAAAAAATCTTAAAATTATTTTTAGGTAGTCTATTGATGAAAGCCTTTATGAATCAATCACTTTTCCAAAACTCCACCATAGTTTTAAAGATTAAGTTTAATTCACAAAACCATGCATACCCATTATAGAAATCAAGCAATAATATGGCTGGCTGCTAAATGAAATTGTAAGTAATAAAATATCATTTATCTCTTGATGACTGGGATATAATTAGATTTGCATTATAAATTGTGTACCATATATTATGGAAAAGTATAAGACATCGTTGCAACTGGGCAGTGGTAGTGCATGCCTCTAATCCCAGCACACTGGAGGCAGAGGAAGGCAGATCTCTGTGAATTTGAGGACAGCCTGGTCTACAGAGTGAGTTCCAGCACAGCCAAAGTTGCAACAGAGAAACCTTATCTCAAAACAAAACAAAAAAGACATCTTTGAAAACTGCATCAGGGCATACATGATTGAGAAAGAAAAATAATAGGAGAAGTGGTGATTATCCATGCTAAAGAAAGAACTCCTCTGACTCTTCTGTATGTCTCCACCACACCACTTTACATGTCATACCATTTTATCTACTACCTGCACTGTCTAATAAGAGTTTATGAGATTTGCTTTTCGTTTAGTGGTTTTCATCCTTTTTGTCAATTGATTTTCTGTATTTCCAGCTGAATTATCTGAAGGTCGAATATCAATAATGACTAGAGTAAGTTTTTGACCTAAATTTGGGAGAAGTCTCATTTTCTACTTGCTATTTATCAACCTTTCATTTGAAAACAGCAGTTTTACTCTTATATAGGTTAACTATGCATAGCCCGAGGAAAATGGAAATTTAGTACAATGAACTGGACCATTTGTTTACTTGCAATTAGTATTCTTCTTTCAGTTATACACTGTTCACAGTCAACTGCCTAGCTAAATTAATTTCTTTTGTTTCTTTAAATTGAATTCCCTTTAAACATGCACCCAGTGGTGAAGAAATCTGAGAATAAGAAACAATGATCTATGGTATCTATGATTGGGATAAGGCTTCATGTTATCATTGTTATGCTAAACATATTAAAATGAATGCATTATCCCAGCACAGTTACTGTTGTGTTAGGTAGAATCCTTTTTGTGTCTTTAAAGTTCTTTAAATTTTATTTTCTTTTTATTGAAATAGATTTTTCTCACATAATATATCCTGATTATGATTGTCCCTCCTCCTCCTCTTCCTGTTCCTCCCCACCTCCTCTCTGATTCAGATTCACTCCCTTTCTGTCTCTCATTAAAAACATACAGGCTTCTGAAGGCTAATAATAAAATATAACAAAATAAAATATTAGATAAGACAAGAGCTATCATAATCGAATTGGACAAGACAAACAAACAGAAGGAAAAGAGCCCAAGAGAAGGTACAAGAACCATTTGCACACTTAGGAATCCCATAACAACACTAAACTGGAAGTCATAATATATATGCAGAAGACCTGGTACAGACTCACGCAGGCCCAGAGCATGCTGCTCAGTCTCAATGAGTTCATGTGAGCTTTGATCATGTTGACTTACAGGGCCTTGTTTTCTTGGTGTCCTCCATCTTATTTGGAACTTACACCCTTTCCCTCTTTTTCTTCAGGGTTCCCTGAGTCCTGAATATTTTAAGACATATTCATCTGTAAAAAATCCTTTTGAGATTGCAGTATAATTACAACATTTTTCCTTTCCTTTTTCTTTCTCCTAATCGTGGCATATGCTCCTCCCTGATCTTCTTCAAATTCTTGGCCTTTTCATTTTTCACTAATTATTACTATGTGCCTATATGTGTATATGCGTGTGTGTGTGTGTGTGTGTGTGTGTGTGTGTGTGTGTGTGTGTGTGACCACCTCTTCTGCTTCCAGTTTTCCTCAGTTGCCTATTGTTCTTTGTGTAAGGTTGAGGCCTCATGGGATTTTTTGCATCCTGTTTGGCTCGTTCATTGGTGTCATCATTGTTCAGCTCACATTTGGGCAGTCATGGTGGTGAGACTTCATGGATATAGTGTCTGATTTCATTAGGAGACACAATCTTGCAGCAAACTTCCTGATCCTCTGGCTTTTACAATCTTTCCACTCCTCTTCCATAATGTTTCCTCAGTCTTAGGTGTGGGAGTGTTTTGTAGATGTATGTACTGGGACTGGGTTCCAAGACTTTGCAATTTGGTTGGTTGTGGTTTTCTGTAGTGGTCTGTTGTTGATAAAAGAGGTTTCCTTGATGAGGGTTCTTGACTACAATTATCTGTGTGCATAAGCACAAATGTTCATAGATTGTTGTTAGGGATTGTGCTAGCTGTAGTAAATTAGAGGTTGCAGATTCTCCTCTAATAACTATGACTTCACTAGCACTGAGTAGTTAGCTAAGTTTCCAGTATTAGGCATGATTTTCCTTTTGTTGAGCAGGCCCAGTTAGAGAGCTGTTGGTTAATGTCAAGGTTTGCATGACACTACTTCACCCTTAGGGTTAAACTGCCATGCCTGTCATTGATGCGGTTCATAGGTGTCAGAGCTGACTTAAACTATTGGTCACCTCCTTCTTTTAGAAGCTTTCATGGTGCCTTCTAGTACCATAAAACTAATCCTCAGGAGGGGGCATTCAGATCAGTTCTAGATCTCTCTCTCCTGTCCTTCCTTCCTTCCTTCCTTCCTTCTTTCCTTCCTTCCTTCCTTCCTTCCTTCCTTCCTTCCTTCCTTCCTTCCTTCCTTCCTTCCTTCCTTCCTTTCTTCCTTCCTTCCTTCCTCAGAATTTCATGTAGAAAAAGATGACTTTGAATGACCAATTACCCTGTCTCCACCTTTCAAGTGCTGGGGATGTAAGGCATGTAAGACTACACACCCAATTACATTCTATGTTAAGCATCAGACTCAGGGCTTCATGTATGTAGTCGAGAACTCAACAAATTGCATCATATCCCCAAGGCAAGCTATGTTCTGTAATACTCCAGGAAAGTAGTACAAAGCATTACTTTAAGTAATAGGAAAATTTAAGCTTATAGAAATAATACATTGAAGATCCTGAGATTGAGATGTATTCACATGTTCAGAGGCTTGAAATCACAGCTAAATATTATCTATGATCTAACAGACACAGGAAATGTTTCTCCATTTAACATTTATATTTTTAAAAACAAGAGGATGTGTTTGGACTGGTTCATCATCTTTCAATATCTACAGCTTTCCAGGGTGGGATTTTGAACTGAAGTTCTCTAGTTATTACTGGTCTATTTGTTGCTTCTCTAGTATGTTATGGATGGAGGTTGGTTTCCTGAATGCACATTTGAGAGCATCTTGTAAAGATGCAGACCTATTCTGGCTATTTTTTTCTCAAAAGACGCTGCAGTTTGCTGCTCATCTATGGTTATTGTGTATTCAGAGGTGTGTCCAGGAAAGATGGTATTATCTCATCAAAGGAAAATGTTCAAATTTTTGACTTCCTTCCTTGAAATTACACACATTAAATTTGTGTGTATTGTGCATGTGAAGGAATTGGGAAACATCGCTTAATAAAAAAACTGAATTTCAAGGCTCATTATTTCTGGGAACTGTGAGATTAGCTGTGAAGATCCTGAGGTACCAGACATTAGAACTTGTCAGACTTGTGAGTTTCAGCTGATAGCTCATGGTGTGGAAGCTGGAGAAACCTCAGTTTAGAATTCAATTTTATTACTATAAATAAAATCCACTGGCTATTCTTTCACTTTTCAAACAAGATATTCGCAGGGAGCTGAACAAACATAAACTGCTGGCATTCCTCCCACTGGTTTTCACTCTTTTAATGGAATGTGTTATGAGGCAGTTAGCAGGAAACAAGTGACACCACCTTCCTGGGGAAGGTGGGCAGTAAAACAGCCAGCTCAATGGAGAAGCTCCTGAGGTATTTCTGCAGCCTCATAAAACTGAATTCTACAAGGAGCTATCTGATTAAATTGTCACAGCCTGAAAGAGTCACTGCCAAGCGCCAAGAGCTCTGGGAGGAAGTTTCTAGCAGGTTTAAAGGAGAGAGAGGTTCAATGCACTAGCTTCAAAAGGTGTGGGACTTAACACTTCTACTTACCCAGTTGCACCAAATTAAAACCAGGACTGAAGGGGGAGGTCACCTGGCAACTCTAAATTATTCAGGAGGGAGGACTTAATGATTGCACCTCCCTAGCCATCTGCACACATGGTTAAAGTTTGAGAAACACAGTAGGCTGTATTGTTTTGATGACTACAGGAGAAATGCGCTCATTTTTATAAGATGTGGGAATACAGCTAACATTTATGGCATGCTTATCATACGCATCATAAGATATGGCTGTGGTTTTTGCACTTCATTTGCAACTCTCAACAACTTTTGTGTTGAATATTATATCTACGTGGACCTGTGAGAAAACGTCAGGGAGGCTAACAGGTTTATTCAAGGTAGGAAGATGGCCATCTATTTGGACCTGGAATTTATAATGGACTGATTTAAACTCAAGGTGTTTGCAGATACTTAGAGAAATCTATTTGTTATTGTTCTAGTAACAATGAGAAGCTTTCTCACAGAATTATTGTAGAGAATTGCTTACTAACTAAAAAGATACTAAATTACTAGCAAATAAATTTTAGTGCCTCTTTCATTTGCTAAACAGCACTCGTTTTGAGCCAGGACAATAGCTATTCTACACACAGCAGTATTCATCCAGAAAGCTTTAGTTTCAGACAAGAGAGACCCACGAGTAAAAATTATAATGAGTTGTCACATGGGAGCCTCAGATAAAAGTGTAACAAATTCCATCTGATATTATTAAATTACTTTGATCTTTTTGTTGAGGTATATTTTGTACTCAGTGAAATGTATAGATTTCAGATACACAGTTTGTTGAGTACTAAGTGCATAGCCAATACTCCAAACAAGACATAGTACACGTTCATTGTCCTTGCTGTTTCTTAGCCCTTGGGAATCATGTCTCTATTCCATATCATGATAAAATTTCAAATGGATGTCCAGGCTTGATGACATGTTCCTGTGAATGTCTGCACTCTGCAGGCTGAAGCAGAAGGATGGGCAGAATTACCATCACCAACAAAATTTCATTCTGAACTTCAGCCAAATGAAACTTAGTACTTTTTAAATATAAATTGTTCTTTATAACATGCTGTTTTGGAGACTTGTTCACATTGTTTTTTGTCTCCATAATTCTGTATTTATAGACCTCAAGTTAGTACTCCATTGTATCAACCACAATGTAACTTGATTATTCACTTTCCAACTGAGAAGTTAGGCTGTCACCAGCCTTGTTTTCTGTCTGTCTATTGTGAGCAGCAGAAGTGATCTCCACATTTTTTTGAGATACTAATTTACTCATATATTCATTTATTATATACACAAACATTATTATCTTTAACCAATATGAGAAAGCACAATATACATTTATGGTGCTAGAATTTTCGTCATTAATTATAAATGTTCATATTAAAATTATTTTGTTTTAGTTTATGTCTACACATGTTTTTCTTCCATAGATCTCTGTACCACTTGTGTTTCTGATGCCTGCAAAGGTCAGAAGAAGGCATTGTACCACCCTGGAACTGGAATCAAATCAAGGTCCTCTGGAACAGCGAGTACTCTTAACTGTTGATCCAGCCCCATGTTTACATTTTTGATAAATTTAATCTACAGTTTTGTTTGTTTGTTTCTTGTCAGATATGATGAGATTTTCATTGAATATTTTTTGGGGGGTGGGCAGATTCCAGACAAGATTTCTATGTGTAGTCCTGGCTGTTCTGGAACTCATTCTAGACCAGGCTGTCTTTGAAATCCTAGGTTCTCTTGCCTCTGCTCTGAGTGCTGGGATTAAAGGCACCGTGACCAGCATGAGGCTTTTCTTGATTTTTATAGTGTCACTAATGAGTAAAATCAATGTGACTAGTGAGTTTTTCATTGTTATGACTTTTTCTTTCTTTCTCTCTTTCTTTCTCTTTCTCTCTTTTTCCATTTCTTTCTCCCTTTACTACCTACCTTCCTTTCTTTCCTTCTTTCTTTCCTTCTTTATTTCCTTCCTTCCTTCCTTCCTTCCTTCCTTCCTTCCTTCCTTCCTTCCTTCCTTCTTCTTCTTTCTTTCTTTCTTTCTTTCTTTCTTTCTTTCTTTCTTTCTTTCTTTCTTTCTTTCTTTCTTTCTTTCTTTCTTTCTTTCTTTCTTTCTTTCTTTCTTTCTTTCTTTCTGGTGCACATGTAGAATATGGCATACACCAGTGTGTCTAAAGTGCAAGCATAAATGAACTTACTGCCATAGCATCTTTTAACTGCTGAGGTGCTAGTCTTTCCTCAGGACATTTTTTCTTTTTCCTTTTTGGTTTTTCTGAAAGAGGGTTTCTGTGCCCTATTTGTCCTGAAACTTGCTCTATAGACCATGTTGACCTCAAACTCAGGGATCTACCTGCCTCTGCATTCCAAGGGCTGCAATTATGGCATGAGCCTCGACTGCCTGGCCAAGACATCTTGAATACTGTTAGTGATAACAGCATCTCACTCATTCACCACCCCAGTGAAGGCTTTAATGTCAACTTGTATATCAAAGTGTAGCAAAGCTTAACTACTTTTTCTTCTTTAAATATGGTTGTACAAGTAAGTAGAAACGGTAACTTTTCCTACCCTTGTTGCAGTTGCTTGACTAACTTGTATCCTTAGGTGTATGAACTTCTATCTGGCAAATCCTGAATTGCATGTATATGAATGTGTGGAAGATGGTGAAAGACCAGAGAAAGAACATGGGCTGTTTTTGACTATTCCATAAACTTACCAGATGATGGCATACCAGTAGCTCTACATCTTGGGAGCCCCTTTGCAAGGAATATTCTGAAACTAAATAATCTTCACCTTTCCCTGGGTCTAACATTACGCATAGGTGAATTCCTTGTCTTCACTCTGTTCACTTTGTTGAATTCATCTGTTCCTAATAAATCTCTTTCCTTTTACAGTGATACTTTCAATAGGCCTTAAAATGTTATCATATGAATCAATCTCTTCATTTTTTTGTTTTTTTTTTGAATCAGGGCTTCTCTGTTGTAATTCTGTCTGTGCTGGAACTCACTCTGAAAATCAGGCTGGCCTTGAACGCACAGAGATTCCCTTGCCTCTGTCTCCCAAGTGCTTGGGATTAAAGGCGTGCATCACCACTTTCCAGGCTTTTCTTCTTCTCATATTCTAAGAAAATAACTTTTCCCAAAAATATCCCAATTGTTCAGCCAAAAACAGACTGCAGGAATCAACTATGGCCAAATCCAAGACCACACATTTGATAAGATCCTGAAGCAAATGTGGAAAAGTTGAAGATGAATGATGGCAGAACTATATTCCTATATAATTTACTCATTGGTCCTGCAGGAATGGACAGCATCAGCTGAATATTTAGAAGCAGGAGTATTTACAATATCAAGTTTCAGCTCATTTCTTTCTCCATCACGATTTAATTGTCCTGATGTCAGCTAGTAACTTATAGTTCTTCACTTGACCACTAGAGAAAGTTCTACCAGAGAGAAAATTTTAATAAGAGTTCAGTGCTGATTAGAAGATCAATAGCTGACAACGCACTTTGAATCTAGCCATCTTATTGTTTGATATTTGAGTTGTTAATTTCAATAAAATAAATCTTCTTAATTCATTCAAGGACTATTTAAAGTAATAGACTATAAAAATGAAATAAAATTTGAGAAACAAGTTGAGTTATATTTTGATTAGATTTTCTATCATCCTGAATTGCTGGAAATTCACCTGAGAGGAAATAAGAGCCATGGGTATTTTTTGAGTAGGGTCAGGCATATTTGTAAACCAGGTTTCAGGAAAGAGGATTTCTCACTGTGTATAACATAAACAGTGACAAGCAAGGTACCGAGAAGGACAGATATATAGTTCTGGGGACATGTCAAATCGAAGGATCAGAATATATCTAGAAGGGAAAAAATACATACTCAGTGGTAACTGCTTAGATATACAAAGGAAATAGTAATGTCTGTCTGTGGTGGTTTGAATGAAAATGGCCCCCATAGGCTCATAGGGAGTGGCACTATTAGGAAGTGTGGTTTTGTTGGAGTCCTTGTGGCCTTGTTAGAGAAAGTGTGTCACTGGGGATGGGCTTTGAAATTTCAGAAGCTCAAGCCAGCTCCAGTGTCACTTTCTCTTCCTGCTAACTGCCAACCTGGATTTATTTAACTCACAGCTACCACTCCAGCACCATGTCTGCCTGCTTGTCACCATGTTTCTGGCCATGATGATAATGGACTAAACCTCTGAACCTGTAAGTCAGCCCCGATTATATATTTTCCTTTCTATGACACTGTCATAGAAAATAATGAGATGGTTTGAAAGTTACCTCCTCAAAATGAATGGCACTCAAGTGCAGCAATTACAAATGCGTATGTGTGCTTACGTCATGTATATATATCAGCTCATATGCATACAAACTTTTTTAATTACCTAAATTAGATTCAACTATAAAGTTCACTTTTCTGGAGGGAGATTTTCCTTCCTTAAAAAGCAAGAATGAAGAGTGTACTAATGAAAAACAAGATGGTTTGCCTTTACCACATTCATTCTTCCCCTCTGGCAGTACTGTAATGAGTACCTATTAGTGATTTAGTTGTCACCAGCTACTCATGCAAACTACATTAATTTTGTTGAAAATGGTCATTAAGACAGTTAATTATTTTTAAAGTGGTAACTGATTATTGTATAAGTACTATGCATTCACTAATTATTATTCCTTTCCATTAATTATATATAATTACCTAATTCCTCAAAGCAGATGAATTTTGTTTTACCATGCTGTTCACTTCTGCTAATTTGGCTTACCAGATAATCCTTTGTGCTAATATAGAACCATACACTTGAGTGTTCAGAGTAGTTTGATAAACATTAACTTATTAATCCTAATGACTTCTTGGTATCAGGTTGAGACACTCTTTCTTGATAACTTGATTCTTATAGTCACCATCAAGCTAACAATTGAATAATGCCTGAATAAACAAAGATAATAAAGCCATATGCTATGCTCTACAAGCCATGGAAATTAGCCTGCTTTCCCAGTTAAGGAGAGAAAATAAACCATAACTGGGATTTAAGACTGTTCTACTTGTCCTGTAAATGCAGAAAAAAATCTAACAATCCTAGTTTTAACAGGAAGAAGAAATATAAGGCAAATACTAGTATGATTCAGGCAGAAGTGCCTTCTCAACAGCCACCTCTTATATTTACATACACAAACTTGAAGGTCCTTGTGCTTCAGTAGAACCTGAGGACAAGTCTGATGCTTTATTGATAAAAACCAATGCTGTATGAAGCATTTTACTATCGTGCTCTTGAATAATATACTTTCTATTCTCTGCATACTTGCCTCTGTAAGTCTATTTGATTTTTTAAATGATGAGTTTATATGTTATCAGAGTCTATATGTTTTTTCAAAGCACAGTGTTTCTTATTTTCTCATTTTTCACAGCATTTACTTTTAAGGAATTTACTCTAATTCCTACTGATTATAATTTTCACTCTCTTTTCTGTCAAATATCTTTCTTCATATAATATACATGGAGAAGAAAATACTCAAGAAAACAGAATTGCTAACAGCTCATGAAATAAAACAAGTGTTTAACTTCTACATTTTCAGCCATTGCAGTAAATTAGGATTCTTTAAAAAGAATCATTGCATATCATTATGATTAGTAAGAAATAATTGTACAAATACAGGAATTATATACAAATGAGTGATTGCCTGTTAGCCTAGACTAAATGGATAAAGGAAATAGCTTATGAACCAAGAAACATTGAATTATATAACAAATGAATTTAAAAAGTATGACTATTACTGATGGCTATATAGTAAGCTCACTTTAGTCAAAGTATGACAGTAGCATTCATATCTTAAAGAAGTGAGTCATTCTTCTAGTCATGTAAGAATCATTCAGGTTGTGGAAAACTTCATTGGTTCTTGCACATATCCACATTCCTTAGAAAGGATAAAAAAAAAATTTGGTGTGGAAGAATGTACAGCAATTAAAATGTTTGAAATATTTTTCTAATTTCAATGCAGTTTGCTGTTCTAATTGATTGTTATCAGTATTACAAGTTATTAGATATAGATTCTAATCCTAATTTGTCAAAATGGTTAACAGTGAAATGATGAGCAGCTTTTTCATGTTTTAACCCTTCTAAAATAATATATTTGGAATTCATAATCTCCAAGGTTGCTTCAAATTTAGAATTACTATTATATTAAGGATCAACTAAACATGTTATGCTAAGATATTTTAAAAATCACGTAATTAGTCAGGCATAGTGTGATGCCTATAATCTCAGTATTTGTGAGGCAGAGAGAAGAGGATTATGAGTTCAAGGCCAGCCTGGGCAACATAATGATTTGAGGGCTAACTGGGTTGTGAACCAAGACCTTGTCATGATGATTACTCTTGATTGTCAACTTGATTGGATGTGGAATCAACTAAGAGATCTAGACAGATCTGCAATGCTGTTTCTTGAAAGAAAAACTGAGGGGGAGAAAATGATCCTTTCAGAGTAGGTGGCACCTTATGATAGCTGGCCAGATATGAAAAAAGTCTAAGGTAAAAAGCAATGTTTCCTGTCTAACTTCACTCCTGGATGGTGAGTGTGAAGCTTCTATTATCTTCCACTAAAGACTTTAGCTTCTTCAGCTTTTCAAAGTGAACTGAAGACCAGCAACTTTCTGGAAATCTTCTAAGCCTAAGGTGCAGTTGGGATTATTGAAATATCCTGGTTTGTGGATGGAATGAGCAGTTGTCAGGTTCTCGGCCTTTTCAGTGTACAGTTAGCTGTGTTGGACTATACAGACCCTTGCCTACAAGTGAGTACTAAATCTTTTTTCATAACTCTCTTGGCCTGTGTCTGTCTCTGCCCTCCTGCCACCCTGTTTTGTTCCTCCAGAGAACACTACCTAATATACTGTATCAAAACCAAACAAACAGTAAATCAAAACCAATTTTGTAAAGAAGAAGCTCCCAGGGCTGGAGTGATGGTTCGGTGCTTAAGAACACTGGCTGCTCTTCTGGAAGACTGGGGTCCAATCCCACACAGTGGCTTACAACTGACCGTAGCTCCAGTCCCAGGAAATCTCATGTTCCTCATCTGTTCTCTGAGAGCTCTTCACATACATGGTGCACAAACGTACATGAAAGCTAAACATACCCCTTGCACACAAAATAATAAATAAATGAGCAGTTCTGGACCCTGGATCATTTAAGAATGATTTTTAGGTTAGCTGAGCTTAGTATCATCTGCTCTTCATCTCAGCACATGGGAGGCTGAGGCAGAAGGATCACACATTTGATCCCCCCTATGCTATACAGTGAATTTGAAGCTATGTGTAAGATCACATCTCAAAGTGACAGCAAAAATAACAAACAAACCAAAAACAAAAGAGATCTGTAGGCATACATTTTTATCATTATAAGTTTATCACATCTTTTGAATAATATCATTTAAATAAAGGCTTATTCATCATAAGTTTGGGGAACTCAATGAAATAGAGGAAGGAGGAATTTTGGGGACCAGAGGTATTGAAGACACCAGGAAAACAAGCATCATAGTCATCTAACCAGCAGCACACTTAGGGCCTCACAGAGATTGAAGTGGCAGACATGGAGCCTGCATTGTCCCCTACATATATCATATTATTATCCAATCTAGTGTTCTTGCAGTCTCCTAAAAGTTAGAGTGAATGTGTGTCTGGGCCCTGGCCCTTTTGTCTGCCTTTAGGACCCTTTTCCTCCTGCTGGTTTGCTTTGTCCACCAGGGGCATGCTTGGCCTTGTCCCATCTTACCAAGTGGTAACACTGGGAGGACTGCTCTTTTCTGAGGGGATGGAGGTAGGGATAGGGGTGGACCTGGCAGAGAGGGGAGAAGAGGGAGCTGGGAGGAGTGGAGGGAGAGGAGGGTGCGGTTGGGATGTATTACAGGAAAGAAGAAAAATTGTAAAAAATTGTTTAATATTTATTTGTTTGTGTATTTATTTATTTATTTATGTGTGCCTGAGTATGAATGTAACCACTATTTGCACTCAGTGTCCAGAAAAGCATTGTATCCCCTGGAACTGGAGTTACGGGTGGTTGTGGGCTGCCCAATGTAGGTACTGGGACCTGAACAGAGGTTCTCTGCAAGAGTAACAAGGGCTCTTAACTGCTGAATAATCTTTTCAGTCCAGTATTGGTCATTTTTTTAAGTAGTTGAGGGGTGGGTGAGATATTTCAGTAGGTAAACGCTTTTTGTTTCAAAAACTGACAAACTGAGTTTGATCCCAAGTACCTACATTGAGAAAGGAGAGAACCTACTCCCACAAATTGTCCTCTGACTTCCACACATGTGCTGTTACATATCTCTGTGCCCACCGATATATACACACATAGTCAATAAATAAATGAGATGAAAATCAATAAACCAACAAAATATGCACATGTATGAATTATTTCACACCTGTATTTCTAGAAGTTAGGTTCTCTAATTTCAGTGATTATAAAAAGGGAGGATAGGGCTCTAATAAAATGGGGTTTTACTGCTATTTTATAAAAATTACTTTGTTGCTATGTAATCATGTAAGAGAACAGAGAATAAGAAAAAGAATCACTTTCAAATACCTATGTAAAGAAGTCAGTACGATGGCATTGCCCTTAAGAAATCTATACTTCAGAATAAAGACTATTATGGGGTGAGGACAAACATTAAATCTTCCAAAGAAGGTACTCTAATGAGGCAGTATAAGAATTCCAAATGTGTACACGCTAATAATGGAACTTCCTGTTAGAGTCCAAAGTTTGCAGCAGTGAAAGAAAGACTGATAAGCCTATAACTATATATAGCTTAGAATTTAATGCTCAGTTTTCCCCAGGGCCTTCCCCCTCTACGTGTACTAGTGGTTCTTCCCCTCTCCTAAAGTGGCCACTCCTATTGAATTATGGCCCTTGCTAGAGTCTTGTTTTTGTGACCAGTACCTGAGAAAACAATTTCCACAAGAAAAGAATGATTTTGACTCATATTTTCAGTGATGGGCCATAACAGAATGTCACCTTGTGGTGGAGGGTATGACAGAGGAAGTTGTTTACATTATGGTAAAAAGAAATAAGAAAAATAGTTTCTCTGCTCTAGAAGGCTTCTTGTTGTTGTTGTTTCATCAGGACCCCCCAGTCCTTTGCCTGAGGATGCCCACATATGAGACAGGTCACTGACAGGTTTCTGGGACAGTCCTCATAGACACATGCATAAGTGTTAGTTCCTAATATTTTTGGATTTTTTCAGTCCAATCAGATTGATAATTAAGTTTAATCATGAACAGGGCTCAGTATTTACGACCTCATCTAACTCTACCTCTTTAAATATCCTATTTCTGCAAAAAGTCACATATGAATTTTAGGGTGACAATTCATTCCTTAACATTTCACTCTCTGGCTGCTAATATTCGTGTCCTCTGTAATGTAATATGGATATGAACTTGTGGGACCAAATTATGTGCTTCTAAAAGTATAATGGTAAGACAGACATTGCACAGACTTTGAAGAGGGACAAATTAAAAAGAAGGAAAGCATTCTGGAGTTAAACAAGTTCAGAATTAGCAAGGCAAGGTTCAGACACTGGGGCCACTGGGTGGCAGTGTCATCAGAGCAGCCTGGCTCTGTGGTTCTCCACAGGGGCCTTGCCCCTGAGGCACAACTCACAGCCACTGGCTCTTACCCTCTTAATCCAGGAAGGAACAGCCCAGAACCTTCATGTGTGGGGATAGGTGTATATTGCCTTCAGAATGAATTTGTCCTCCTGTTTATTAAGGACAACACTACTGTTTGCCATAGGAAAAAAACTAGAAGTCTGGCAGCTTTCCTTTGTTCCCTTCAGTTTCCTCTGTAAGGATTTTGTCCCCCAATGCAGTGTTTCTTCTGGTATTACCCATTTTTTATTATAGGCTTTATCTAAGTTGACTGGCTAACTTCACAGCTAGTCTGTTGATGGGATCATTTTCTAGCCACACTTTCATGTTGTCTTTCCAGGACCTGATTTTCAATTCTTTCAATAGTTATATGCTGAATATTTCAAAGTCTAGCTCTCTTTAATGTAACCACCCCTAACTTTTATTTCCTTTTGCATTTCCTTCTGGGTAACAGGGGAAAACCATCTGCATCTTGAATACTTTGCTTAGAAACAGCTCCTACTAAATATGAGAATTCTTTAGAAATTCAGGCTCCCATAAATCACAGGAGCACAATTCACCCTAGCTCTTGCCACTTCTAACTTTTGAAAAATTCCAAAATTTGTTTTTTATTTAGTCTGAAACTGAGTTGAAGAATGCCTGCTGCCCACTTCCATGATTCTTTGCCATGATGGATTCATCTTCTGGAACCATAAGCCCAAAAAACCCTTTCTGCTGTAAGTTGCTTTGGCCACGATGTTTCATCACAGTGGTAGAAGCATAAATATGGAGCCTGGTCCCAGTAGGTACATCTACAGTACAACTCCCACACCTAAAGTCAGGGATAATTATGGAAGAGGGGCCAGAATGATTGTAAGAGCCAGAGGATCATGGAGCTATGAGATGGCTTCATTATTATCAGAAACTATACCCATAAAGTCTCTTATGCCTAAACATGAGCTGAACAAGGACAATAGACATGCTAGTATTTATAGGGAAAGCCAATGAGACTTCAATCCTACACAAAGAACTGCAAGCAACTAAGGAATGCTGAGAGTTGGAGAAACAGATTTCCAAAGAAAAAGCCAAGCAGAAGTCGTCCGTATCACTAGCGTGATTTAGCTTAAAGTTAACAACAACACTTATGTTTCATTTTATTCACTAAGTCTCATACACTTGTAGTTGGAGGGAAGGGAAACTCTATCTTTTGGTAGACGAGTAAGGACTTCAAAATATTGCTAAGAAATAGGGTTGTGAATACTGATGATACAAATGATCACATTATATATCGTTAACAAACTATTAGGATTATAAATTATTGCTTTCTCATTGATTGACCATGAATCGCATCTTCTGCAGTTTCATATCATATCAGGTAATCAATCATACATATTTTTTTTTTATTTCAGAGTCTCAAAAACACAAAGGCAGAGCCAACAGGAATTTCTGCCTGACTCAGCAATTTGAAGATTGATCGGCCGTCATTTATATTTAATCTTATAAAACTACTCCTAAAGAAAAGCAAAGCTTTCAGAAGACAACCAAAATTGTTTTTAACCGGCAATATGACTATATGAAATAAGCTGGACAAAAACCAAACAAATATAGTGTATTCTACTTTGGAAAATGAGTTTACGAAAACTAAGGTCCCCATGTAATTCAGTGGTTAAGGGCTATAGATTAGCACAACAATGTGACTGATTTTCATAAATCACGGTGCAAAAAATAACCACATCAAGTCAATATGTCAAGTAGTTGATAAAATTACTAATACGTTTAATAAAAATATTTAATTTAGTTTTGAGCAGCCACTTTAAAAATTGTCGCTGTAAAGACTCTCAGTTTTAAGTTACTTGGATGCACCTCATGTTCTGTTTGTTAACTGTTAACATGTTAACTATCTGTTAACAGACTTTTACAGAAAACATCAGAGACTCACTGTTATGTTACATCTTTCCACTACCTTTGCTACTCAATTCCCAGGCACCACCTTTTCTCATGGTTTTTCTCAATCCCATACTCTTCCCCGTCTTCTCTGATGGAGATGACACAACAAAGGATATTGTTCCTAGGTGATGGCTATTCTATATGCGCATTAGATGTCAGTTAGTCTGTGTTTGTTATAGAGGAGTATAAAAGGGAGTTTTGTCCTCTCACAGTCCAAGATGATTGTGACTTTTTCTTCTATTTGACTGTTGAATTATGTAATGATACTGAAAGGCCTTCTATTTTAAGTTTATTCAGAGTGCTGGACCTATTCAGTAAGAAAGTAGAAATGTAAAATGAAATGCAACATGATTTTATATTCAGTATTTAACTTTTACTAGTATTTTCATATGTCTTCTTGTTTTGCTATGTGACATGTAATTATTTGGCTTAGACAAGTAAGCATTTGGTGAGGAAGGGAAAAAGCTGAAGCAAAAAGAAGAGAATTTTTATGAAGAGAGCAACACGCCATTTTTAGAACAAATGAGTAAAACTCATTATTAAAATAGAACAATATGAAAATACTGGTATATGAGACACTTACTTAGAAATTCCAGAGACCCTTCATTAGCAGAGGCCTTCTCATACATTGGTTCCCACTGGGACTGGCATGCACACCAAGCCCTGGAGTATGCCGAGGACCACATTGTTGCTCAACACCTGGATTTAAGGGAATCATTTATTCACTGCTGAACTTTTCTCAGACTGTAGAGATAAATAAATAGATCAATAGATAACAATCACTTATATGACGACAGGTTCTTATTTTAATGTGGAACAGCTCTTTCTTCTCTCAAAAAATTTGTCAACCAAAGCACACAAATTGAGTCTTGTTTATTTTATTTCAATTAGGTCCTAAGTGAACATTTTCCACACCATCCCTTTAGAAATAAACAATAAGGTAAGTTGCTTTTACACTATTTATTTTCCCAATATGAAACTAATTAGTGAGCTCATTCTTTTAACATCTGTCCCTGTTGTTCAGGATTTTTTCTTTCAACTGAGATTAAGGTCATTGGATAGAAAATGGAACTTAAGAATCTAATAATAATAATAATAATAATAAACCACCAAAGCATGTCTGAGGAATTATATAAAATCAATAAATAAGTCATTTTACAAGAGTGTGGTGATCTTGAACTTCCTTTCCCACTTATCCACACAGAGGTTGTGTTGGTTAGTGTCAGTGGGAAATCTTACCCTAAAATGGAAATATATTACCAATGAGCCAACCTCAAAGGGTTCATGATGAGTTTGAATAAGTATTCTGAGTTCAAAAGTCTTTTGGGATCTTAGTTAAACCTTCATGATCTACTAGCACAGACTGGAGTGTCTGGACTGGCTTCTGTCCAATATTGCATCAGCATCTTTGGTTCCTATCAGGATGTTAGTTTTCAAGTTACCCATATCACTTAAGTCTAATATCTTTTCCATGCATGCTCAATGTGTGTTCCTGTTTTACAGACTCAGTCAAGTTGAAAATAAATTTACATGCACAGAAGATATGCAGCAGCTCACAATCTCTTGCCAAGAGTCAAAACCACATTGATTTTAACCCCATGATTTTAAATGAATATGAAAAACAAACTGGAGGGAGAAAAGATTGATTTGTATGACACCTTACAGAAATAGACAAGAAGTAAAAACAGCACTCAGTTCATTATACATGCAAAATGACATTTGATAAAGCTTTTTGTATTTTTTTAAATAAGTTATTAGCTCTTTGGTTTGCATTGCCAAGCAAAATTAATCCATTATTTATTCCTCATTTTATCATAATCCTAAGTAATTTTTAAAAAATGACATGGGAGTTCAGGCTTCTGGACATTGATAATCCTATTACTAATCTTTAAGACATTCCTTATCCTATACTAGACAACTCTGGAAGCAGCTTCTCTTCATCTCAGAGTAATTAATTCTCTAGTCTTGACAACCCCAACTTTCATGCTAGTCTGTTAAGAATTGAACAGATGAGAGAAAAATGGAGAATAGAACAGGATCTTTTTTAAAAAATCCTACAAAAAACTATCATTGTATGTTCTTCTAACTTTTTTGTAAATAAAATAATTGACTCAGAAAATAATTATCCATAGATGATAGAAATAATTAAAAGAAAATTTCTACAATATCCACAGGATGTCAAAATTTCATCACAAATGTTATCTGCTCACGACAAAGAGAAAGGTTTGACTTTATAAAAGAGGGATAAAAGTTCTTAAGAAAGTTCATTGTTAACACAGTCTTATTGTGACATAGGAGTTTTAATTGGATTATTTAAACAAGACCTTTTCTTGGACTATTTCAAGAATAGGCATGTATAAATAGGTACAAAGTTTCATGAATGCAACACTACAATACTAGTTCTTTCCTTTCATTTTGCTTTTCTTTTTTCTTTTTTTTGGACAAGATTGTACTATATAGCTCAGGTTGGCTTGAACTCACAAGCCTTCTGATTGCTGGGATCAACTGTGGTGTTCTATACATTTACTCTACATACAGAGAGAGAGGGGAGGGAGAAGAGAGGGAGAAGGATGGGGGATGAAGAGAGAGAGAGAGAGAGAGAGAGAGAGGTTTTCATGATTATGGAGTCTGAAGTCCTAAAATATGTGGGTAGACTGGCAAAACCATCAATAGGCCAATGTTGCACCTGGAATCTAAAGAATCTACATGATAAATTCTCCCAGAATTCCCTGTGTTCAGAGCAGATGAGGTTTCTGTTCTCTATAGGCCTTCCATTTAACTGATAGGGGCTACTGATATCATGGGTAGTGCGCTGCTTCCTCAGAGTTATTTAAATGTTAACCAAATCCTCAGAACAACTCACAGAAATATCCAGAATAATGTTTGACCACAGTCTGGTTATTGTAGCCCAGAAAAATTGACATGTAAAGTTAACCATCACAGTGAGTATGCTGGAATTTTTAAAGTTTTTTTTTCTTTCCTTTCCTTTCCTTCCCTTTTCTTTTCTTTCTTTTTCTTTTCTTTTCTTTTTTTTTTAAAGAGAATTTAAAATCTTATTTAAAATGTTTCAATCTGAAACATTTCAATATATTTAAATATTTATTTTGTTTATGAAAAAATAGAGAACTGAAAATATCTTCTTTCACTAGTTGTATAAGAAATTAAAAGAAATTGCAGGAGAGAATAAAATGTTATCTATATTCACTTTATCAATCCTTGTCAATTACACACCAAGCTCTTTTCAGCATTGTACAGAGAACAGGAAGAAAGAAAAAAAAGACCCAAAGACTTTGATGTGTAAAGTAGGAAAAACAGATGTGGTCAGTCCAGTGGTTTAAGTTCCTGCTACACTTGGGGCTGCATCCAGGAAGGAAAGTTGCTAACCCCATAGAAGCTCTCGAGAGAATAAATTCTTTTTCCAAAATTATAATTCTGAATTAAATACTTCATTAAATATTATTTAATATGGACAGCTTTAAGCAGGGTTGGAAATAGTATCTCATGCTTCATAGCTTGTAGTGTTGAGACAAAATTTATTTTAATTATTTGAGTACTCTCCAGTAATCAAAGAAAATTATTGAACCTATTTAGAATGCTTGGGAGAGAGCTAAGAGATAGTATGATGGCTCTTGAGATTTATGATAGATCTCAAGTAAGAAAGAAAGAAAAAAGATGTTGTTGTTATGATAATAGTCAAGGTACTTAGTAAATGAGTCTAAAACATAATAATCATTCTTGAATGAAGGGCTTATTGGGAAGACCTGCTACTGGAATGAACTGTACACATTAAAATGTCACTAGTTGTTGCTAGACCACTGGGACAAGACAGCTATCTGACAAGGAGCACTGGGACTTTTCCATCCTCTAACTTTCCAGGTCCTTCTATTGACAATATCCAACAAGGACCAAGCAGGATGAGACTCAAATGTAGCTTACAGACTTCTAGTCCCATGTAATAAAGAGCACTGGAAAAGTTTTACTATGCAAGACATGTTACTGATATCAGAGCACTTAATTGAGATTCAATTTGCTCTCAGGTGAAATCATGCCCTGTAGGATATTGAAACAACTATGCATACTGTTAATGGCTTTCTTTATTTCCTTTCCTTAGATTTCTTTTACCTTCTATATTGACCACCTCTTACCTTAAAATGGAGGATAGGGTAGATATAACAATATATAAAAATCACATTATGAGCCTGGAATGGTGGCAAATATTTGCAACCCCAACAGACTCAAGAGTCTGAGGCAGGAGAATCATTATGAGTGTGAAACCAGATGGGACTGTACAGTTTATATCTGTCTAAGAAAAATTAGAGGATGGACAGAAGTTTAGAGACCAAGCTAAGTGTCAACATTTTTATTCTATATTCTGCGAAATATACTTTTATGAACAAGACAAATGCCTTTATGGAATTGCTTATCAAACCTTACCCTTAAAGTAACAAGAATAGCTGAAAATATGACTTAACATACTATATTATGAACTAAGACTTCCACAACATCTTTATATTGAGACTTAAAGGATCTAGTTCAGTGTATCTTGTTTCTTATTTCAGTGCAAACTATTTGGCCCTCCTTATCTATAAAGTTCTCTGTGTTTTGTCTGTGATTGTGAGCGGCAACAGTACACAGCTACACACCCAATGGTCATATAATTGTAGAATAATCATTTATACTTCTCTCTCTCTCTCTTTCTCTCTCTGTCTGACACACACACACACACACACACACACACACACACACACACGATGCTTTGATAAATGTAAATACAATGTACTTACAATGTACAATACAATGTCATAGATAATGTGGTATATCAATATGATCTTATGTAAAATAATATATGTTGAGCAGAAAAAGATAATATGACAATAGATATGGATGGTACATTTATGTATGTTAATCTTTAAAGTGTTTGACAAATGACTTTCCCTTTTCTGGGTTATGTCTCTTAAGCAGTGGCAATGCCCACTTCTGTGAAGAAAACTAATGCTTGAGTTCTAGCTTTGTGCCAAGCATGGTATTTTAATAAATATTTAAGACATCTCTGTGAGATAGAAATTGTTCTCATACTTCAGAAAACTAAGCTTAACCTTGAAAGAAATGGGAAAAAGAAGGATCAATGTCACAAAGTGAGGAAGTGATGTTAAGACTTGAGCCAGTTATCCATTTTTCTATCGAGGATAAAATAAATGATATATACGATTGTGCTCGTAGAACGTGACGATCATGTATGTGTGTGGATTCAATGTAGTTTCTCAAATTTTCTTCATTGCTTCAAATTATATAAGTATGTAGAGGAGTATTTAATCTTTTAATCCAGCAACATGGCTGCTCTGGGAAAGGATCACATTCAAGACTTATGTGATCTGGCTGGAATGCAGTATATGCCTTTAAGTAACCCAACCAAGAAGGCAATAGTAGCACATGACTTTAATCGAAGCTCTCAGGATGTTAAAGGATGCAGTCAGTTCAGAAGTAGGTCACGGCTCTCAGTTCATGGTTCTCAGTTCAGAGTTCACAGTTAGTTCAGAGTTAAGAGAGAAGCAGTAGAGATCGAGAAAATGGAAAGAGCATGCTGGTCAATAGAGAAGGGGAAAGTCAGAGAGAGTGAAGTACAGAATGAGTATACACATATATTCCCAAATCTGAGGGTGAATCAGAGTGAAGACTTGGCAGAGTGATGTCTGAGATGAATCAGAGTGAAGAGTAGGCTAAGTGACAAATCAGAGGAAGAGTTAGCAGAGTGAGTCAGAGTGAGGACATGCCCAACTCTCACGTTATAAAGGCAGGCTTTTAGCTCAGAAAGTTAGGCAATGAATTAGAGTATCAGTCAGATAAGACACAGAAGCAGTTCAACAGAAAGAGTCAGCATATGATATGAATAGTTAGTTTGGGAGAAAGAGTTAGCTAACAGTAAGAGTTAGTTTGAAGCCCAGCAAAGCAGTTCAGTCAAAGAAGTTGCAGAAGTCAGCCAGAGTCAGAAGAGTTGAGTCAGAAACAGTCAGTCAGCTAAAAAGGTCAATTTGAACCAGTCAACTTGGAGAAGAGTTTGAGCTAGAACAGCTAGTGCAGTCAGCAAACCAGAAGAGTCAGTTGAGTTCAGTTCTGAGTTCAGAAGGAGTGAAGTCAGAGTGAGTCAGTCAGCGATATGTCTCAGAGACTGAAATGTTCCAGGTTTAGGCTTAAGATTAGATTGTATGGAGGCTGAAAACCTCTAGGACCAGGGATTGAATTAGCAAAGAATAACTGGCTTTTGCCCTACATCTATGTCTACAAAAGTGGTTTTTAAAATTTCCAATTAAGTGATATGCAGCAAATCTTAAAATTAAAATTAAATTCTCTAAGAGAAGGAATTTCCCTGAGACCAATTTAGTTTCATATAAATTATTTTATTTTTTCACTTGGATTGATATTGTCTGAATAATCACCCACTTTTTATTTTATAAACATTTGTATGAAAAAAAATGATACTAATTAAGACAATGTGAAAATAAGCTTTATCCCATGGAAAAAAGAAAAGTTCAAAATCACAAATTGCTTGTATGTCTACATTTTGTGTAGAGTAGACTTGTTCACATGCACTTTTCTTCAACTCTATTTTGGAAATATACTCTTTAATTAAATTTTGTGTGTATATTTTGTATTTCATGCTTCTTCCTTATCTGAATTCAGCAGCATTGGGTGCCTACAGCAAAAGATTCTTTCTAAAGTAAAGAGATTAATTTTCACATAATGGCTAATATTGGATGAAACTCTTCTGTTTAGTTTTAAATTTCCAATTACATTCTCAAAAAACTTGAAAAAGGTTCTGTTTTTTATTACTATCCCAGTTCTCATAAGGTGGTCACTTCTCAAATGCAATAATATCATCACTCAGCAAATATTTATTATTCTTATGGTTCCTCAAATTTTCCTACTACTATTGATGTAGGCTATTTCATACACCATGAGTAACTTCCCTTTAAAGAGTACCCATAATATTTCAAAGAGTGAAACAAAAGATGTATGAGAAAAAGAAAGCATGTGTTACATCTTTTTACTGAGTTTCTACAATCCTTTCAGATTGTAGAAAATCCTTTGAGAATTTAAGAAAATTCTTAAGTGTTGCAAATTAGTTACTTATAAGAAGGAATAAATGTGAAAGAAATGACTTCAGAGAAACCAATTCTCATTTGCAACCTTACTGTAAAGTAGCATCAGGAAGTCACTATTACATGCATGATAATGTTTGGAAGAACACAACCTTTAAAGAGATTGCATAACTATCACTAAGTGAACAAGAAATATTATTTCCTTGGTCTTCATGATTATTGGTGCTAATCATAGTGCCAAATTTCTCTAAAAGCAGAAAAGTATCCATGTAAGCATGAACTTTCCTAGTTTCCTTCAGTCTGGCAAAATATAAGTCAATCATTCTGAGCCACACTTATGATCAGGCCAATAATAGTCATTGTTGGAACCAAATCCAAAACAGTCTTATCCTTCAGTAAGTTGCTGACCTGAATGAATTCAATCAGGAGTTTTATTCAGCTCAACTTGAAAAAAAAATCTCTTAAAAAAAATACCTCTTTTATTGGATCTATCCTCACACTTATTGAGTGGAAAAGGAATTGTCAGGACAGATCATGATCCTGATATCACGTTTTGAAAATCAGCTTATTCAGGTAAGAGTTAAGACATTTCACAGGCCAAACTGTAAAAGAAATTGCAGTCATTGCCCTGCTAAACCTTGGAAGGAATGAAGAATTTCAGTCTTTGGTGCTGTCAAACCGACACAATCCATCATCCTGGAATTGGCTTTTGGTTCTAAAAATAAATAAAACAAACCAGTTCTTTTCAGTCCCTCATAATAAAGGCAGCTCTCTACTATAGCTCATCTTGGGTTGGGATTTGATAACAAAAAAAAAAGAAAAGAAAAGAAAGAAGGAAAAGGAAAGAAAAAATAGGTGAAAAAGAAAAACGAATTCAAGTGCTTAATACTCCTCAGACTGCTACTCACACTGGAGTCAAACAATCCCAGAGAGTGACTGAAGTAGGTATTGATTGCAGACACTGAGACTGTTGGCTATTTGATTTTTCAATTTTCAAGGAATGAGATGAAATTCACATCTCTCCAAAAGAAAGCATGCCCTGGCTCCTGAAAACCAGAGTTTACGTGACTTGAGTTCACTTGAGGAGGATAAATTATATTGAAATGAATAAATAACAGCAGGACTTTGAGCCATCCGAACAGGATTTATAATACTTTCAGAAAAAAATATGCACAACAATGTAACCTCTCCTGTATTTAACATTATGAGCAATTCTAAGAACTAAATCATTTCAAAATCACTGCTGCTCCAGCCCAGGTTATTATAAGGTGGACTTTTAGGGCATCACTCTTGCATCATTTATGATGTGAAGACAGTTTATAATCAACAGTCTCCTCTGTAAGCTAGCCTGGAGAACTTGAAAGGGAATGATTGACAATGAATACCCAGTGACACCTTATTCATTGATCAAAATTCTCTTTGTGAGAAAACAATAGATATATAGTCTGTGAGTTTTTAAAATACTCACAAACTAACTCATTTGATGTGACAGAGGAAATTTCTGCTGTTTTTATTTAGAATGAAGCCCCCCAGATGTTACAAATTAGGCTTTGCTTGCTGCTTCTGGTAGATAGATTATACTGAGTACATTTGCAGGCATTGTCATTTTTTGCTCAAGTCAAATCTTAACTGAACTAGTTTCTTTGAATTATCCTTATAGCAACAGAACATTGAGGACCATCTTCCTTGAGTTTCTTCTTCAACAGAAAAGATTTTGTTGTATTTTAAAAAGACTTATTTCTTTATTTTTACACTTGTGAGTACTTTGCCTGCATGCATGTCTATAATCCACCATGCATATCTGATGCCCCCTGAAACAAGCAGAGGTTATCAGATTCTCCAAAACTGAAGTATAAAGGTTATAAGCTACAATGTGGGTGCTGGGAATCCAACCAAGGATCTCTGAAAGAGCAATCAGCACTCTTAACAACTGAGCCATTTTTGAAATCCACAGACTTTGCTATTTCAGTGCTGTGTACAATGTATTTAAATCTCAGTCAATGCCAAGAATAAAGGATAAAAGATGCATGGACAATGGAATGATTGAACCTGCTGTGGTCACTGGGAAGCTCAATGCAGTAAGCTTCATAATTTTATGAAACAGATTCTGTGGGGTTGTCCTACAGCTAATGATGGGATGCTTGGAACCCAGGAACTCTCATTCTGAGAGTGGAAGGCGTTAGGCTGCTCCCCCTCCCCAACTCTGAGAAATCACGGCTATGCTACCTCCTTTCACAGCATGGCACCACCTCTTCAAAGGCACCACACCCCTCAAAGATATGAGAACTGGCTGATGTTTACTTGATGCTGTGGCATCAGGGCTAGGACTTCCCTCTCCCTATATGACCACATATGGTCTCTCATTCTGGTCCCTGTGAAACACCTAGGTCTATGTTATGAACCCCCACATGCAAAGGGGTCTGTTATACCTGCGCTGCTCTAACCAATGGATTTTCCTGATGTCCCTGGGTACCAGAGACCTTTGCCTCTATAAATGGGACCACTATTCCCTCAATAAATCAAGTGACATCCTCTGCCATGCCTCATGGGAATTCTGTACTTCTCCTCAGGCTCTCAGAGCCTCCAATTGAAGACCTAACCTGGACTAGGAACCCACACCCTAGACTTCCCTCCACAGAGCTGCACTGCTGGCCACAGGGTAGCTACTTCCCAGGGATGGCAGCAGAAACAAAAAAATCCTGCAAGATTCCACTGCTTTTGTTTCAAACATAGTGTCAATGTAGTAAATAAAATGCCTAGTCCTCTGTTAATAAGAACCATAAAGAGGATTTACTGTCAAAATTTGTTCTCCATCCTCAGTTCACACCAGCTTCAGGGAAACTTACGAGTAAAAGAGGCTGTACTAGCTTTATATTCAGCCCCACAAAACCCAAATCTCTAGTATACTCTGCTCTCACTACTCGGTTCTCCAATTTGTGATTTGCTACTTTCCATCTTTCAGCTTTAAAAGGAGGAAGAGAGGAAACTGAGGGTGTTTGGTCTGAATGTGAAATGTCTCCTGAAAAAGACTATGTCTTGAAAGCTTGCTGCTCTGTGCAAGACATGTTCATAGATACAGCTTTGGGGACATGATTGGGTCTGAGGACTTTGAATTCACTAGTGGCTTAATCTATTGATGAATTCATAATTTGATAGCAGTATTGAGAGGTGATGGAAAGGTTAGGAGGTAGATTCTGGTTGGAGAAAGCAGATCCCTGGGGTCGTGCCTGTGAAGAATGGAATTTTTTCCAGCCCTTTTCACCTCATTTCACTGTGTCCTGAGAGCCAAGAGTTAGCTAGGTCATCTACCACGTGCTCTTGCTACTATGATGTTCTGCCTCAGCTCTAACCTACTCCAATACAACAAGCTGGTAACCAGGGAATGAAATCTCCAAAGCTATGAGCCAAACAAATCTTTCTTTTCATTACATTACGTCTCATATTTTGACAGAGCAATGAAAATCTTACCAACATAGAGCGATTGTAAGAATTCTGACTAGAAATTGTACATCAGTTTTGTGCCAGACTTTGTTTACTCTGTACCTAAGTGGTTCTTATGGGCTCTTGGGTTCCAATGCTTATCCCAGCATTAGCAAATAAACCACTTATCTTGCTTCTAGTACAGAAACTAAGGAATCTGTCAATTCTGGACAGCCATATTAAAACATTGAACCTTTTTAGTTTGTTTTGTTTTTCGTTCTTAAAAAGGAAACTCTTCTTCCCTATCCGCCTCTGAGAAAACATCCCCATGGCTACACAGAAGCAGCCTCTTAGATTTGTTCAAAGGTGTTTGTCAGGTTATCTCTTCATCCTTAGATTACTTTGGAGTTAAACCAAAGTCACTGTGTCCTAAACTCTCTCAGATATAACTTGCCACCTAGACTGTTCAATTCCAGACAGTATATTTTGAAACTATGAGAGAAGCCCTCTTGTAACATATCACTGTTTCACAGGTCTATAGTGAGGAAATAGCCATTTTCCCATTCATATTACTGCATGTGGCTTTTCCTTCAATATATTTTTTATTATGCCCACACTCTGAGCAGCTGTACTGGTCCATGATTTTCAGAGAACATTCTACAGCTGTTGATTTCATTGTTTGAAATTGTGAAGTTGCTTGCAAAGATGTGTGTATATTCCTCACACATCTCTCTTGCACCTGTTCTTTGGTACTGACATATCAGTTGCTGAGGAATAAAGGGGTGCACCCTCAAACATATTAACTTGTAGCTATAAGTTAGGGATGTGCACAGAACAACACAAAAACATTTGTGTCTAGATACTTCTGAGGCTACAAATCATACTTGTTGTGATCCTGTGATTGGGAATACATATTTTCTAAAGCTCAAGAGATACTTATGGTGTCAAAACTTTGTTTAATTGGTAGTCAGTATTCTGAGGCATGAAGGGTGTGATGTGTCAGGACATGCCAGGGATACTGGGAATGGTGTATTTTATGAACAGTGTACCTTGGTTTGTACCCTCAAATTCTTGTTTGTGGATACAAGGTCTCAGTTTGCAGTCAGGACAGCTACAAATTCAGTCTTTGTGCCTTCTCCTTTCAATGGCTGTGAATAAATGTGTTCCCCCCAGCCATATCAGCTAAAATTCCATTTTTATTTATGCAAATGAAGAAATACTCAAAACAATATCTTAGCAGATAAAATATCAATCTATAAAGTTTTATACTGGCAGATTATTTGGACTCATCTTTTAATTTCCTTTCACCCACTGAGGCATTTATCAGACAATCAAATGTGTACACACACATCCATACCTCCTTGAAATTTGTCATTGCTAAAGATGGTGGTTTTAGTGGCAAAACCATGCCTTGACTTGCAAGCTCCATTTTAGCTACTTTTGGGGAAATTATATTCTCCTTCACAAAGCAAACATATTGAAAGTTGTCTTGATTTAATTCCAAAGGGAGAAAAATTTCTGGAAAGTCTACACGTACACATGGTTAATATTAAAATTTACTTTTATGACATTATAACTGAATAGCATAATTAAACAATTCAGGAAGCCAAGTGAAATTTATCAGAAAGGAAAGCATTTGCTCTGCTGATTAGTTCATGCTATTGTGCCTTGGAATAGCACGCAGGAGTCAGCTGATATCATTGGTGAGATCTGAGCAATGCCAACCCTGGACTACCAGTCCATCTGGTAACTTGAAGATATTTCACACAGGTATTTCACTCATGGTCATGTGTATAAATGAATTTAATCTTTGCTCACCCTAAAGTGAGCAAAAATTTTAAAACACACCATCAAAATTTGAATAAAACAAGCTTATATTTAAATATTTCAAGGGCATATAACCTTTCTTTTTTAGTCACAAATAATAGATATCCATGTGGAATGACAGGAGGGGATTTGTGGGCATGGCACAGTTCCTATGCATAAATACCAATATTAGAGAGTGTCTCCTGGCCTCTTTCATAAGCATTCTGTCCTCTCAGATTAGTTCATTGTGACAAAATAATTTTTGAAGAATAAATTTACCATATTCATTCCTTTTTTATACAGGAAGATTGGTGACAGATAAAACAACTGGGAATCTGGGAACTCAGAATTGGTTGTGAAGGAGACAGTAGAAATCCAAAGATACTTTCTATTTTTTCTTTGTTTTTGGTACTTTCTGTGGATTCTTTTGTCTGATCCCCTACCTGGATGGTAGCTAAGCTGTTGACTTCTGGCACAGCTCCAGGGAAGAGAGGTCAGGGCAGGAGCATAGTACGGGCAGGTCTTAGGTAGTAGGCTGAATGCTGCAGGAAACAGACTTCCCAGGAGATGGTTTTCAGTGAAACAGCTCAGTTTCTTGAAGTAAGGGTGGTCATATTTATTGGGTAAAAGGGGAATGGTCATTGGCTAAGGCAGTGGTACTGGGGCTGTTCTATTTACATGTGTGCTTGCACACAACCAGATCTAGGTGGTTGTATTTTCAATGGCTGGGGCCAAAGTCCTAAGAAAGCCTCATTTGTTTAGACAGAGTTCTCATAGGGGTCAGAGGAAGAGACCTTATAAGGTTACATAGGGAAAAGAGAAGCCCATCCCCAAGACCTCCAGCCACAATGGTCAGGTAAACATTAAGTAGGGCACATAACTTTGGAGAGGTACAATCTATCTGTGTGTGTGAAGGCACAGCAGCATAGGAGTTGGCTGAGATTTGCCAGAGTAAGAGGAGGAGAGCAGCCAAATGCCTTCTGCTCTCAGGGTCAGAATTCTAGGGCTCAAAACACATCAAACCCCTCTTAGCTCTAGGACAACCCCACAACTTTCATACTTTAATGCAATGAAATACGATTTTATCTCCAATCCACTTTCCCCCGAAAATTGCTACTGTAGGCCTCTTAACATGACTCACCCAACTTTATGTCTTTTGTTTTTGTTTAAGTAACTCACAAAGTTTAGTTAGTCCTGACAATATGCCCATGGGTATGGAACAGTACACTGACATATGGAAAGTCTATCAGTGGCTACATCTTAAAAAACAAAAAAACCAGTAATTTCCCCTCCTCCAGAAACTATCTTCTAATAATTTCTCAGCAAGGAGTGTAGCCTCATGATCATTTACTCCATCTATGCTGGTATCTTAATAGGTTTGATCTTGAGTGGGTCTTGTTCAAGGAAACAGACTCTGTGAATTCATGAGTGTGACTGCCATGGCATGTCCAAGAGACAGCATTTCCCAGCTCTTTCTCTCATCCTCTGTTGATACTGATGTCCTGTTTAGGGCTGAACATTCAGTCCCTTATTCTAAGCATTTTGATGAGTTATGAAACTCTACTAACAGCTTCTCACTGCAAAAGCAGCATCTATGACTGAGATTTAAAGCAGATCGGGTTTATGAATTATAAACATTTAGAAGACACTTTGACAGCATGATCATTTAGCAAAGTAACAATAGTTTCTTATGATCTTCCCAGTCATCAGGTTTGACCAGGGTTCAGGACCATGCATGAAACTCCTGTAGAATAGGTCTTAGAAAGTATTTGGTTACCCTGTTACTAATGAACCAATGGACATATATTTTCTGGAAGTTTGGTATTGCAGAGTTCAGGAGTCAGTGTTGGGTAAGATCATTAGTATCTTTTCTCTTCCATCAGTCTGCATAGGAGGGGAAGAAGTTTCCTAGTTGGCTTGAGATTGATTTCTCTATATCCTGCAGCCAAATTGTAAGGCATTTTCTGTAATAGTGTTTTACCATGTAGTTACAGAGGATAACCAGGGGCAATGAAAATATCCTGAGTTGTGTAGGAGACTTCTTAAGCCACTCTCACTAATGACTTGTAGGGAGGCATCCCTTCTCTTTCCTTCTTTTGGCTAACTTGGCTAAAGGTTTATGAAGTTACTTTATATTTTCAGAGGACAAAATCTTCATGTCAAAATTTCTTTAGTTTCAGACTTGTTATGTCACCAAGGATGACTTTTAACTATTGATTTTCCTGCCTCCAGTTCAAATTCTTGGATTAGAGGAGTGTGTCACCATGCATGATGCTTAAGGATTCTTAGAAAAATCGCATCATTTCCTTGATGACTGCTGGAGGATGCCCTAAGTTTGGGACATGTGGTGTTTTTCAATATGGAATATGACTTCATCAAAACTAGCAAAGGAAGAAATCTACCAGAAATGTGGAAGTCACAAGATTTCTAACCTAATTCTGTAGTCTGGATGTTTATGTCCTTCCACAATTCTTTTGTTAGGCTAGTAACAATTTAGGTATTAAGATGTAGGAACATTTAGGAAGTGATTAGGAAATAGAGGTAGTACCTTTATAGATATAATCAGTGCCCTTATAAAAGAAGCTTGGGAAATTCCCTTATCTTTTCCATCTTAAGGAGGTACAGATCATATATCAGTGAAGAAGCTGAGCTTCAACAAACTGAATCTATTCCTTGATCTTGACCATCAAATTCTCCAGAACTGAGACAAATATTCACTGTTTATTAACAGTCAGGATTTGGGAACTTTTAAAGAGCAGCTTAGATAGATTAAGACAATGAATTGTGGAAGTGACATCATCTTATTTTTGCTATATATTCTTGGTGAGAGGTCAATCTGGAGAGTAAGGGCTTACAGAAGAATGTGGATTATTACTAATTGGGGATACCTTGGGAAACCACAACTCAAATATGTCCAAATACTTCTCTTCATGTATTTTTACAATTCTAGCCAAAGATACCAGTGCAAAGATTTTCATGCTTGAAACTTGATGTCATGTTCATCTGGTCTTTATTTTCTCTTACCACTCACATTCTAGTTCATCCTGAAGTCAGGTAGATATTTTGACCAGAGTATTTTGACTGATTATAATACATTTCCCTGTCATAGCTCATAATTGCATCTCTTTGCTAGTGATACTAAAAATGAACCTTCAAAGTATCTTCTCTATGTTCTTACTGCAACCTCCAACTTCCTGAACATTCTACTTTGCTTGGGATATTTATTCTCTAGGGGATACTGTCTCTACATATTTGCCCAAGAATCCCTTTAAAATATTAATGAATTCTTTAGGCCAGTCATGGTGATATACACTTTTCATTCCAGCACTTAAGAAGCAAAAGCAGGTGAATATCTGGGAGTTCAAGGCCAGTTTGTTCTACATAGAGAGTCCCAGAACAGCCAGGATACATTGAGAAAGCCTGTATCAAAAAACCAAACTAAAAATTAATTAATTCTTTTACAATTTCATGTATTATGTAATAAATTCTGGAAAGACTCATTTTCCCATTCACCAGTCTCCCACATTCTACAAAGTACCATCCTACCTTCATACTTTTTTGATTTATTTTAATTTTCACTTTGTGAATGACTGGGTTTACCTGGGCCACTTGTGTGAGCCTGTGTATGATGCTGTCCACTGGAATATGAGCAATTCACCAGTGGCTACATTACTGAAGGACATTACTTTGCCTTCCCCAGAAGCCCTTAACTGCCAATAGCATTCATGGGCTAAGCAAATGAAGTGATCCCTCCACGTCTATGAAAAACTGTTTATGGGCTCAGTTTTCTGAAGGCCCTATGCAGGTAACTAGAGATTCTGTGAGCTCATGAATAACATGGTCAGGACCATCCTTTCTTCTTCTCTTTAATTCTTTCTAGCCCCTCTTCTATGATGCTCCCTGAACTTTGGATGAGGTGATATAGTTGCCCTACTTAAGCCCTTAACATTTATGATCAGTTATGAATCTTTGTATTAGATACCATTTGGTACTATGAGAAGCTTAGTGAGGACAGCACTAGTATATGCGTGTATGCATAAATATTTATGAGGCAGTTTGACAACATGACCATTTAGCAGAGCAGGAATAATAGTCTCACCCCTAGTGCCTGCAATTTATCCTTCATAGACTTTTGATTAGATTCATAGTACTGAATTCATAGCATGAACCTCGTATGGAGTATGACTCAGTTCTCATCAGGAACAAGGAGGCTTTCTCCATAACAGTTGTGCCTCTATTACTCCATCACACAATTCTTGCCAGTCAAGATTGAATCACTTTCTCAATTGGCTATACCTCCAGTTTGGTTGCTTGATTTATTTTACAACAGAGTCTTGCTGTGTAGCACCATGTAGCTTGAAATTTATGGTCTTCTTGCCTCAGTTTCTCAAGGGCTTGGGATACAAGAAGATGCTGCTATGCCTGGCTCAGTTTCATCTCTTTAGAGGAGTTTTAATAAATATTTATGAGGAGGGCAAAGTGACTAATTTTTCTTCCCAAGTCATGATGGGCCAGATCTCCCTTTTAGTGTAATGATACTGCCCATGTGTGTCTCGCTACGTATTTCTTCCCACTATTCTCAAGAAAAATCCACAAGGAAGGACCCAAACCACAATATAAAAGATATAATAAATACAGGGATTTTTAAGGTTCTAAACTTCATTAGTGCACATATGTAGAAATATGTACCATTGCCTTTATGATTTAGTGGTAAGAGGTCATATGCAGACTGAAGGATGTATATCCATAAAGGGTCATTCTTGTATATCCAACAAGAGCCACAGTCATTAAGACACAGTTACAGGTTTCTTGCCTTTCTCCTATCTAACTTCTTCTTAAGATTGCTCAGTATCTCATAATTGATGCCATGGATTTTTTGTTATTTAAGAGAATTGGGATTTTATCATGGTGGTTGAGGACAGAGCAATAGTTTATCTGGCTGTACAAATGGGAGCATGACATAGCCTGTCTGAAACACCTTTGTCTCTCAACACCACTATTCATATCTACCTTTTGCCAAAAAGAAATTGAGCTAAAGTCAATGAAAAAGGAGGAAAATATGAAGATACTATCAGAGCATATTGTTGCCTACTTTTCTTAGTATGAGTTTTCTTTTTCTTTCAGAACCTATACTATCTTTGTCATTTGGGTGATCTATTAAAACTTTAGTTGACAATAGGCATGGAGGTTCTCTATTGAGAGGTTCTGTAGAGAACTGAATATTGCCCAAGATCTGGGACAATAAATAGCTTTGTGTAAAATGTTACCCTTGATAGGTGATAGACAGTGCATAAAAGACTTTCTTTTGCATGTAACAAAATAGAGAATTCCAACAGAGACACTGTTATCTAGAAATAAGAAAACACATTTTATATACTGGATCACTCACAGTCATAATACATCAAAGATTTGGATATTTAATTGCTTTGTGCAATATTTGAAAACCTTCTTTTCACATTCACCCTTTTTACTTGATGATAAATATGAATTTTACATGAAAAATCAATACAAGTTTATCAAGAGGAATCAATAACTCTGTGAAGCTATTGTTATATTGTTCTGGCATTTCCAGAGTTGCTTTACATTCATTTAGTGTATATGTGTATTGACTGCCTATTCAGAAAAATATTCTAGCAGCAAAGATGAATGGTACATAATCTGTAATGCTAGTTCCCAAGGGTGTCCTGCTACATAAGTGAAAGGTTCTAAATGAGAAATGAGTAGCTATTTTATTGGAATCTTGCATGCCATCTATCCTGAGAGCTTATAGACAGGATATGACTAGCAAGCTGCAGCTGGGTGCACCCTCACAAGGACCATCTATCTCAGTTTTATCACTCTTTATTAAAAAACTTACGCTTAGAGTCAGAGATGGAGTCTCAGCTCCTCGAAGAGGGCATCAGCAACCAAAGAAGCAGAAATTCATTCAGACAGGATCTTTGAAGAAATATATCATCACATTCCAAATGAAGTAACTTTTGGATGAGAAGGATTATGAAATATTTATCCAAAATATATATTAGTATTGTGAGTCAGATGAGAGAATGTGTACTTTTCAATGAACTTCCTAGGGTCTAATTTAAATTTTGTGGCAGTGACAGAACTCTTCCTCAGATTTGCACATACTCTAGGGATTGCCAGTGTTATGCCAGTGTAATTTTTTTTTCTATTTGATTCTATTAGAGGCACTTAAAAAGGAGGAACCTCAATTGAGGACTGCCTTCATTAGATTGACTTGTGGGTAAGTCTATGGGCATTTTCTTGCTCTGTGTGAGAGGATCCAGCCCTTGTGGATGGTGACACCATTGGTATTTGGTCTTAATACCTGCTGTGCTTCTACTTTAAGATGTTTGACTGTACTACAACTTGAATGTTTGTTATAAAATGGGGCTCATATTACCTCCCTGTTTGACCTCATTTATGGGGTAAAGCTAAATGATGTGTTTAAAATCATATGGCAAGTATTCTTCAGCAACATTATTGTCTAGGATGATATTATTTTAATTATTGACATTCTACTAGCATTCAAAGAAAGCTGGTGATTAAGCAGTTCTGTAATATTTAATTCACATTAATTTAAAACTTTGAAGTATTGTGTTCACTTTCTTAGTAAAAACAAGAAGACCAATCATGCAGGTATGGAGCTACTGTTTGACTTATACCCTGTATCTGTTTTTTCTCCTCTGCCTGTGACTTTTCTTTGAATCATTACTAATTTATTAGGGGCATTTTCTTGACTTCTGGTTCTGCCTTTTAATGTTGATTTCTGGAGAGGAAGCTCAGGACATACGAAGCCTGCTGTGCATTTTTTCCAGTAAAGCACAATCACAAAATTGAAGTAGAAGAGCCAATTTCACAAGGGAAAAAACATTCAGATTACACCATCAAATCTTAAATTTCTAGTATTTAACTGACTTATAGGCATAAGTGCTGATCTCGGATTAAGCCATCCCAATTAGCCATGGAAATACACTGATGATATTATTTTATGAAAGAATAAAAGACACCAAGGCTGTAGGAAAAACATGGCTGTTTTCACTCAGGAATTAATCAGAACCTGTTGTACTGTTTTACACTTTGATGCTAACCTTGTGACCAGTGGTCTCTAAGCATGAAGTGGGTGACTTTCAGATTCTGTCATTGAAGTGTTATGCATTTGTCGAGCTTTGGCTATTGCTTTCATGCTTATTTATTTTAATGTGAACTTAGCTTGACTATCCATTGATTTATTATTTACAAAAATTGTAAAATTGACTTCTTTAAGATGACCTATACAACTTTCTCATTTCCTGTCTTCAGGACATTGGCCGAGCCTCATCTTGTTTTTGCCCCATTCCAGCTCTGAATCAGTTATTTTCTAAAAAAGCTCTATCTCCAGTGAAGACAGGTTATTATTCAGAACCAAGATCCAGGTACACAAGGTTGCTATTTCAGTGCCCTTGCTTCAAGGACATTTCACAAAACAGATGTATGAAATATATATGTATATATAAATATATACATAAATATATATAAATAAATAAATAAATATATATATATGCTTACAAATATTTTTACATCTATTTGAATATTTGCATTAATGACTCCATATTAGTGTGTCTTATTTAAGCTGCTTCTTGGGGGATTCTTTCTTCATCCCCATCTATGTTTTAAATTTCTTCTCTGATAACGAGAAATCTACTTATTTTAATCTCTCTCTGGATATGTGTGCTTCCATAAACTTGTCAGTACTCTCTTTGCTCAATCAACATACTGTTTTTGTTTGTACAACCAATACCTAATGTGATGGCAAATATCGATAGTCAGTTTGACAACACTTAAAGTCATCTTGAAGATCTGGGAAATGGTGATGGATACCTTTAATCCTAGCACTTAGAAGGCAGAGGAAACTGGATCTTTGAGTTTGAAGCCAGGTTGTTCTACAGAGCGACTTCCAGGACAGCCAGAGCTACACAGAGAAACTCTGTCTCAAAATTTCCCCCTAACACCCCCCTCCCCAACAAGCAAACAACAGCAACAAACAAACAAAAAACACCTTGAAGACTTTGGGCAAGTCTGTAAAGGTGTTTCTAGACTGGATTAACTGAGGTAGGAGACTCCTTTAAATATTACTGGTACTATTCCATGGACTACTGTATTAGACTAAATCACCTCTTTCTGATTACTGTATTTAGATGCAATGTGGCCAGCCACTTCATATCCCTGTCCACTGTACTTTTCCCTCCTTGATCGACTCTATCTTTGAAGTGTGGGCTAAAATAATTCCTTCCTTACTTAAGTTGTTTTTGCCAGATTTTTAAAATAGCAACAAGATGAATAAATTATATATTCAATATTGGCAGACTCTGTGCTGGCCAGCTCTACATATTCAAATTTATCCAACTGTCCTGACTTCCAGCTTTATGTGTGTACTTATTCCCTCATTGGCCTAAGTGACATGATACGCTAAGAAATACTTTATACTTACTTTATTTTTATGGCTGTTTACATATTCTCAAATCCACCTTACTTAAAATGATATCCTCTTCTTGAAATCTTTTTAGATCTTTTTAGATTTTTCAAGTAGGTACACCTCATCCCTACCTCTCATGTGTTTCCATTCTTACTTTGCCTTCAGGGTGTTGAATCTTTAGAAGAAAAAAATATGCTTGGATGGTGGCTAAACAGGTACTATTTGCCCACTTATTGCTAGAGGCTTCTTTTTATGGTTTCAGAATTAGATGATTCTGCTTTATTTCCTTAATATAATCTTAGGGCAAATTTTATGATTAATATGGATTATTATTACTAGTATCTCTGTATTTCTACTTTAATTTTACTAATGCCTTTACCTTCTATCCAGCACATTCTCTGTACTAGTACATTAGTATCTGGTAGCTATATCCCTTCAGAAAATGCCAGTTTTCCCCTGCTTAAGTTCCACATTAAGACAAGGTTTCTCCTAACTTTTGTAATCATTAATGCAAAATATCTCTGTGCTCTTCAGAGCATGGACCTATTCTGAGACTCATTTCCAATGTCTGAAGCACAGCTACATAGTTCTAACCACAGTATGCAACATTCTATTCAACTAAATTCGTTAATGACAGAACTTTTTTCTGTTTGGCTTTGTATCTATTTTTGTAGAATATAAGCATAAATCATGCAAATGACACTTTTCTCATATAATTTTAATTCTAAATATTTTCCTGATGTGCATATATAATGAATTATTTTTTCTTTGATGTCTCATACATCGTATCTGACATCTAGTTGATTGTTTGGTGGAGGTTCAGTTTCAAATTATGCAAAGTATAATCCCAGCAATATAGTGTGTTCCAATGTAAGCCTTTATAGCAAAATGAGAGGCAGTAGAGTTTCAGAAATACTCTTTTATATATATATATATATATATATATATATATATATATATATTTGCTCTACTCAATTGCATTTCTTTGCCTTATACTTTAAATGTCTATGAGATGTGGCTTCCATGATTTTCCAAAGGAAGCCATAATCAAGGAGAAGTAGTTATTGATTTTTCTTGAGGTTTTCAGTTTCCAAAATCACAGATAATTTTTATTCCTCTGTCAAAGCAAAGTATTGCACATAAAATTTTATTGTTATATTTTCCAGACTGTTGTTTGTAATTCAGAGGCTAGACCAACTCATAATTCATAGACATTCAATTTTGGGGGAGGATAGGACTTTGCTATGAAGTCCAAGGTGACTTTGAACTCGTGATCTTCTTACTTCAACTTTTTGAGTGCTGTAATCATAACTTTGTGGCACCAGTTCTGGTTGAGCCATTATGTTTTAATGTAAATCTTTCAAAATACAGTATTTTGATTACCCATTATTTAAATTAATTACCATGTGATAATTAACTGACTTGCCATTGGACAACATGGAAATACCTCCCAAACATAAAAATTAAAGATAGTCTGTGAACTTACACTCTGAAACTTCAGGTTAATTGATGGTAAGCTTGTTTCTTGTTTTATTTAGTGTAATAGTCAAGTGTGAAGCATTACAAATAAATTTATAGTATATATTCAACTCTGTGTTTATCAGTTCTAACTTTTCCCCTGTCAACAGATATATGTTCAATTAGATGACTTCACACGTAAAAGGTCTTGGTTAATAATTGGTCAGTTAATCCTATCAATTTACAGGGTTGTTTATAGTAAGATTATTAAGTTTAATTCATTAAAAACACTGGCAATGAGAACTTGGCAATCATAAAGATTTGTCCTTGTAAATTGATAATTTAATAAGAAATTGTTAAGGCTGAAGATAAGGCTCATCAGTTAAGAAAACTTCCTGCTGTTCTAATGAACTGGGTTCGATTCCCAGCATCTGTATTTTGGCTCCCAACATCTGTAATTCCATTTCCAGGAGACACAATGCCTTCTTCTAACTTGTGAAGATACCAGGCACATATATGGTGCACTGACATACATTCAAGCCAAAAATCCATACACATTTTAAAATTTTTATTTAAAAAAGAACTTACATGCTTGGTGACACATACTTGTAATCCTAGTACTAGGGAGGCTACAGCAGTAGAATCACATGTTTGAGGTCAACCTGGCCTACACAGTAGAGGTGAGCTCAAAATAACTGAAATGAGCTGAAAATTTGACCTAACAATTGGATATGCTTTCTTAGGTTTAATACTTTTGTCCCTTCTTTGTTGAATTCTGCACTTGTAAATATTGTTCTTGTTTTGAGCACTCTTCAAAACACACAGAAAACTGCTGTTTAGCCCTAAATGCTGATTTATTGAAAATACAAAGATGTTTTCTGCCATTACAAATTTTAATAGTTTTTTTTTTCCTTTTTAAAAGTAGAATATAGGCACTTTGGAAAAAATATCTCTGATGAGAACATTGGAAAGAGATAATATCAGATGCAAGGCAGCTGCAGGCAAGAAGACACAGGGAGAAATGGCTACAAACTTGCCTCCAAGTGACCTCGGATCAGAATATCCACTGTCATTACTATCCCAGGAAACTCATCCAGAAAAACAGGACTACAACCCTGAGACTTGTCTTGTGACATTCAGGAAATTTATCCCCACATGGAGGTCTGATCCCATCCAGGAGCTGAGGTGACTCTGAGTTATGCCATTAGTCACTGAGTCCAGACTTGCAAACAAGGAGGAAATCCTGAGTTAGCTGGTGATGGAGTTGTTCAATGTCTCACTGCCACAACAACTATAAGCCTAGTGAAAGAGATTGGAATGAAGATCTCCAAAGATCTGGAGACGCTGCAGAAGAACATCAGGCAGTACAGCAGATGGTCCCTATTAGATATCCCTATCTAAAGGATAGATATTCCTCCCTCAGGATTCCAATATTGAGATGGCCGAGGTCAAGGAATGTGAAAGAGATGACGTCCTGAAGTTGTCTCAAGAACATCTATCAAATGAGAGTGAGGAGCAACTCATCAGAGGCCTGGCCAGCTCAGACCTGCAGAGCCTACCAGAGATGGAGCTGTCTACCAGTCAGGAAGAGGAAAGTCTGACAGAGACCATTCTTGAGACTGGAGAGGTAGAATATCTGAGATATAGACAAAATCCAGAAAGAGATTTGATTGGAGATGAGGAAAAAGCAATAACATTTATATTTCAGGTCCCTTAGCTGCTAAAAGGTCCTGAGTCTGACAGAGCAAAGGGTAAAGTAATGTCCCTGGAAGTAATCAGTGTGGCTGATGTCACATCTTCCATCCCTATTTTGAAAAGAAGAGGTTATCTTAGAATAGAGACCTTTAGAGTCTTTAGATATTCCCCCTGACATTTCCCAAGGAGGGATCTCATATATGGAAAGCATAAGAGAATGGCTAACCTTTAGAATCAATTAGTCATCTTCCTGATGAAAAACCAAGAGCCAGGCTGAGTTTGGATGCAATGAGTGCAAGAAGAGTTTTCTTTATAAATATCAGTTGTTTATCCACCAGAGGTCATATACAGGAGAGACACCCTTTGAATGCAGTTTATGCAGCAAGAGGTTTCTGCAGTCCTCAAACTTGTGAATCCACCATTATATCCACATGAGCAAAATGCCTTATCAGAATATTTTCTGCAGACATGTGTCCTTCTATGAGTCCACCTTGCTGTGTCACAGAAGGGTCTGCATGAAGGGGAATCCATATAAGTGTGAACACTTCAGGAAGAGCTTTAGGCGCAGGGGCAACTTCAAATTCCATCTCTTCATCTTAGCCAATCTGAGACCCTACATGGGTAAGGAGTACAGTCAGGCTTTACAACAGCAGGAGACTTTTGAGCCACATGTGAAAATCTATTTAAGAAAGGTGTCTGCACAATTTTGTATATGGATCTAAGCCTTTCCCAAGAAAGACCAATGTTGGGTCTCCCCTGTTACAACATAAGACCACTGTAAAAGTACTTACAAGATGTTTCTTTCTTGATAAGAGTCTGTCTTCAGAGTGTGGGCAAATTTTGTGGCATCTGCCCTGGCTTTGGTGTTCTGTTTCACTATGTCCCATTGAACTTGAACTCACTATGTAGCCTACATTGGCCATAACTTTTTAATCCTCACCATCCACTTCTGCCTCCAGAATATCGACACAAATAGACACTGCCTTCCTTGCTAGGCTTTTGTTACACTTTATTTTTTGGTTCACATTGCTATTCTCAAATTATCAACATTGAATAACACATGGGAGTGATATTAGTCCTTGGATCCCCCCTTACTCATTACTTTGTTATAAAATGTGACTATCCTTGCAATAAATTACATGGTCAACAACAACAAAAATATATCAAAAACCATTAAGAAAAGTGTAAACCTTCAGTTTTCCCCAAACACCATCACCAAGAGTAAGTTCATATTTCATCCATCAGTTTCCAGTGTCCAAATAGTAAATAAAACAAAAAAAAATAGAAATACCTGCCTTTTGTTCAAAATAGTGTAATACAATCCTGCATTTTGAGAGTCACCAGAGTTGCTCATTCAGGCCCTTCAAAAATGGAGCAAAGCACACTCTTCCTATTTGATGTGACAGCTCAGATCTGCTTATAGTGATTACTTCCTCATCTACATTAACCAAGCAATACAAGTGGAGTACTTTAAAATTTGCTTATTGGAACATATGAACAAAAATTATTAAGTGACCTAGATGAGGTTTGGGTTCATATGAAGTGCTTGTAATAAATATTTGTCGAATTGAAATGACCTTGTGGGGCAATGGGGAGAACTCATCAGATAGTGCTGATGGCTGCTGACCTTTTATCTTCATTTCTTTCCAGGCAGGCCGAGAGCCTGTGCTCAGTTGGGAGAATCTATTATCCTTACAGGCTTTGTTTGCAAAATACATTATCTATGAAAGCAAAATACGCTGTTGGAAAGACACTGAGTGTTTATGCAGCACTTATGAAACTATTTGATACTGTAGTGGAAAGTGAGACCCTGAATGCCTCGTCTTCCCTCACATTTGGGGGGGGGCTTAAAATGCTAAAAAATGAGCTCAAGGGATTCTACCATCTTTAAAAATTCATATATGTGTTCTCAGCAGAATAGTGTGCATTTAAGTCTTGTGTTGAAACAATCATTCCAAGTATTCTTAAAAAAAATTTTTTTGTAAATTGTATCTGATAGACTCAAGCTTTAAATGAGATTTTTAACTCCAATGTATGTTGGAAGGTCAAATCCTCTAAAACTTCAAAATTTTGTTTCACTTGAAAGCTTTCATAGGGATATAACTAAGGTAGAAATTATAAATGATGTCTAATGACAGTTGACTTCAGTCTTAATCTGTAAAACAAATTATTCTAATGTCTTTTGACAGTTCCATGTAGAAATTGATATAGGGGTGCTATTTCTTAGGAGATAGTATAGAAACATTGTAGGAATAGTTCTTTTAGTGGGAGTTTGCCTGACCTGGTGTTTTTACAGAACTCATACAGATTGGAATACGTGTTTGTGTCCCTGAACCTCTTGCCTGCCCTTGAGTACCTTGTACCTCTATGAAGTAGGGAATTGTGCCTGACCCTGTTCCATCTTGTTATGCCATGTTTGAGCAGCAACCCTGGGAAGACAGCTCTTTCCTGGGGGAGGTGGGGTGGGAGTGGGAGGATGGGGAGTAGATCTAGGGGGTAGGAATGATTGGGGGAGCTGGGAAGAAATAAGGGAGGGGTAGAAGGGAGTTGGAATGCAATAGATGAAAGAAGAAAAATTCTAATAAATAAATAAATTTTTAAAAAGAAATTTCACATCTATTTCCATCATTATAGAAAGCTTGAAGAATGAAGTGAGTCTGTACTTTCAGAACATTGTTCCAATGTAAGAGTTGAGAAGTAGAGCCTCAGTTTCTTGCACAGCACAGAGTTAAGATATAAGATTAGTACAACTGGGAAATGTTTTATATATCTCATAGTTTGTAGGTGGAATTTGTTTAAAGTAAAAACACACACACACACACACACACACATACATACACACACGAATATATATGATGGGATATTTTCCTCCAACTGTTGGTCTGGCAGCCTTAGTTTCTTGATTGTTGGAGTTACAGATGTTACTCTTGGTGATAGAGGATTAATTTCTGCCTCTTTTTGTCATCCTGCTTAGCATGTAGTTTGAAGGCAATTTCCCTTAAATTTATGAGCACTACATGTGTCCACATTTCTCCTATGGCTTGAATGGCAGAGTGTGGATAAATCATCTGGACATATTGGAGACTGGGTTTTAGTAACTGTGAACTATTGTAGTGAGAATGACATTCAGTTTGGAAGCACAGGAGACTACACCATTTCTTGTATCCTCAAATTGAAACAGTTTGCTTTGACTCATAGTATTTAAAGTTTCAGTCCAGTGTTCATCAGGCCCCTTGCTTTTAAGATTCCAGTGGGGGTATTGGAAAGCAGTGGCCAGAATTAAAGGCAGAGTGAAGCCATTCACATCATGGCTGAAAGAGGAAAAAGAAAAATGCCACATCATAAGTATGACTTCTTAAACCTTTGCCCTCCTCCCAAGAGCCCCAAGATGAGGATGAAGTCTTTTACCCCAAGCCTTTGCAGAGCCTTCTATATTCAAACTATAGCACTCCATTTGTACATGTGTCTGCAGCCTAATACAAATGACTGCAGCAACACTTATATTTGACTCACTCATGAGCTCCAGCCTTAGGGATTGCATGGGAAAAGCACAGTTTGTCTAATGAAACTTCTCTGTCAGGATCTCTACTGCCAAGGCAAGTTAGTTGATATTCCGTGGTAGTTGTTTTGCCTGAGAAAATAAAACCTTTCTATTTCTTCCAGTATAAAAATGACAGTGAAGTAAGTCTGTCTGCCAGAGAAAGAATGAGCCTTATGAGCCTTATGCATGAACCCTGACTTGTGCAGAAAAACAAAAACAAAACCAACTGCTGGACAGAAAGAGAATTATTTAAAATATCAGAGGTTTCTACATTGGGTCTTCTTTGCCTTAAGGGAAGGAAGCGGATGTAAGGACATCTGGAAAGCTTTCAGAGAGTGAGATTTTACTTATCTACCTCTGGGTAGATAGTTTTAATTCACAAACTCTTTAACTGTAGGGGGAATACATTTGTTTTTCACTCTACAGAGCATTGTAGGAGAGAGGGCAGGTAAGGGCTGTTACAAATAATAGCCCTAAATGACTCAGTCATCCACATGCTGAAATGTTCTAAACTGGAGAATGCAAGGGTACCTGAGAGACTTATTTATTGAGTAGTGGATATTAAACTTAAGCCCTCTTGTCCATTGTGTAGTGTGAATTGGAGAACATTTTTCTTTTGTTCCATCTGGGTCTGTTGTGATAGATCATCACCATGGCTTTAATATGAGGCAATAACATATTTTATATGCAGCAAGACATGTACAAGATTTCAGTGGGACCTGCAATATGACATAAGGAGGGAAGCCCTCCTTTGCAACTCTTTGCTCTTATTGCTTATCTGAAGGTGCGTAGGAACTGGGAAGAGCAGGTGAAGAGAAAATTGCAATCAGGATATATTACATGGGGAAAATTACTATTTTTTCTCTTAAATTTGTTTTTATTTTATGTACATTGGCATTTTGCCTGCATGTATGTCTGTGTGAGGGTGTCAGATCCCCTGGAATAGGAGTTACAGACAGTCGTGAGCTGTCATGTGGGGGCTGGGGATTGAACCTGGGTCCTCTGGAAGAATAGCAGCAGGTACTCTTAACCACCTAGCCATCTCTAGAGCCCCTCCAAATAATTTTAATAAATAAATAAATAAATAAATAAATAAATAAATAAATAAAGGAAAAAAGACAAAGGGAAAAAAAGAAAGAAAATTCAGGTGCATTTCTATGATGGGGCAGCAAGAGCTCTTAGAAGTTATTCATTAAGGCTTCTAGAGTTTCAAATTTATAGAGTTTTTTCAGGACTGGTCTTGGAATCTAGAAATGGCATTCTCATGTTATTGCCTTTCTTTTGAATTAATTATCAATGGCATGAATTTTATACCCTTTATTATTGGCACAGCATGAAGAGAAGCATGCATGTTCCAGGTGGAAGGAGAGTGTGCAGGTGAATTTCCTGTTTATGTTATGATGGGTTTCATGATATTTTCTCAATTCATGTGACAGTACGAATAACCATTTTAAAAATAGATGGGAGCACTCAAGAATAATTTCTTCAGCCTTGATGTGTTGAGTGACTATCCTTTCCTCATAGGGGGTTCCTAGGTTTCTCTACTAGAGAGGGAAGAAAAGTAGAAGACACAAAGAATTCTCTTCCATATGGCAAGAGGTAAAAGATGTGTAACATGCAATAATGTTTTCAATTTCCTCTCAGGAAGCCAAGAAAAAATGTAAAAAGCAACATCTGGTGAAAAGTAAAAGTTCACATGAGACCTCTCACTTGCACATTGTGGGTGACTTTTGTTTTTAGACTCCTTAATTGTAAGTTTTATTATAAACATTAGCGCAGGGAGGATAGACCATTTGTCTCTGTTTCTCTATTTATGAAACCATTATTTTTCTGTGTCTCATGCTTCTTAAAATATAAATGTGCTTTTGATTTTGGCATAAAGTTGCTATTTCATTATAAAAAGGTAACACTGTATATAATATAATACAGACTGTTATAACATATAATCATTTTTGTTGGCTTTCTCTATTTTTAATTGTTATTTTGTTAATGTGGCAATGTCCTAAAGTAGCATTTTATTTGTAGGAATCTTAAAAAATTACTTGTAGAAAATCTCTCATAATTAATAGCCAGATTATTTTGTGGCTTGTCAAATTTGCTGAAATAAAAATTGTAAATGGAAAAGAATATGCTTGGAATAAAACATGTATACTTATAAATTACTGAAGCTATGTGTGAAGATTCTTTTATTTACATAAAATTTTATTAATTATTTGAGAATTTCATACAATGTGTCCTCAGCACATCTACTTCCCTATTCCTCCCAGAGCACTTCCTCTCCTGTGCCCTCCACAAACAAAACATAAACAAAAGAACAAGTATAATTTGTGTTGTACTCTACTCGCTGGAGCACTGTCAGACTCCAGTAGCCAGCTCATTAAAGAATACTTGCTCCTCCCCTCGTTCCCTGCCAGGAGCCATCAACTATGAAGAGCATTTTTACTACAATTTTTTTGAAGGGTCTGTGTCCCTATGAACGCTTAATTTTATTTATTTTTCTTCTGTCATACAACACACCCCAATCGATTTCAGTTTCCCTCTCTCCATAGCTCCCAGTCTCCCCTAACTTCCCCTTTTCCCCAGATCCACTCCTACTCCATTTTCCTTCAGGAAAGAGTAAACCTCCCAGGGATATCAATCAAAGGGCACTACAAAATTCGTTAAGACTAGGCACAAACCCTCATATCAAAGCTGCATGAGGTAACCCAGTAGGAAGAAAAGTGTCCCAAGAGCAGGCAAAAGGGTCAGAGGCACACGCACTTTTCCCGTAATAGTCCCATAAAAACACCAAGCTAACAACCAAAGCATATATGCGGAGGACCTAGTGTAGACCTCCTCAGACTTCGTGATTGCTGCTTCAGTTCCTGTGACTCTTCTTAATGGATTCTATGGGCCATGTTCTCCTGGTGACCTCAATCTCTTTGGTCCTTATCATCCTTTCTCCACCTCTTTTGTGTGATTCCCTGAGCTCTTAGGGGAGGGAGCCAATGGAGATCTACAATTTGGACTCTCTCCACCTAATGTTTCGTTGTGGCCTCTGTATCTTCTTCCTTTAGTTACTAGGGTGACGACTGGGCTAGGCTCCAATCTATGAGTATAGCACAGTATCATTAGGAATCATTTCAGTGCTTTATTTATTTATTTATCTATTTATTTATTTATTTATTTATTTATTTATTTATTATTTATTATTTATGTCAGTTGTGTTTGGTTCTACTTAGGTCTCAGGGATATCCAGCTCCGGTTCCTGGCCATCCAGGCAGTGTCGGGCATGGACTCCCTTTCATGGTATGATTCTCAAGTTATACCAGTCATTGGTTGGCCATTCTCTACTAGTTCTGTGCCATCATTACCCCCGCATATCTTGCAGGAAGAACAGACAGATTGCAAATTGAAGGTTTTGTGGTTGGGTTGGTGAGCTGGTCCCACCACTGGAAGCCTTGCCTGGTTACAGAAGATGGCTGGTTCAGACTCCATAGACTCCATTACCAGGGGTCCTCACTAGGGCCACCCTTGTAGATTCCAGAAAGTTTCCATTTCACTAGGTTTAACTTCTCTCTCAAAGTGCCCTTCCCAATTCTCATCATCTCTCCCCATAATCTCTCCCTTCACCTCCCTCTGAGCTGATCTCTCCTGTTCCCACCCCCATTTGCCCTGAGTCCACCCACAAAACCTGTTTTACTCTCCTTCCTAGGGAGATCTGTACAAACACACCCCCAAACCCACCCCACCTCCACCCCACCAGAACCCTCCTTGTTACCTAGCCTCTGTGAATTGTAGCATAACCTTTACTTAAGAGCTAATTTCCACTTATAAGTGAATACATGCCATGTATTCAAGATGAGTTTTTGCTAATTCCACCGATTTACCTGCAAATTTTATCATGTCACCCTTAAAAGAAAACTGTCTCCTCCTCTACCCTCTGCCTCAAGAATCCATCAGCAGTGAAGAGTACACTTCAGCATCTTTATCACAATTTTTGGAATTTTTTTTATTAAGTTTCATATTTTTTAATTTTTATTCTCTCATATAGTACATACTAACACACTTTCTCCCCACCCTGTACTCTTCCCAGTTTCACCTCATCTCCCCTCTCCCTAAGATCTACTCCCCATCCTCCCATTCCCACCACTGTCTCTCTACAAGAAAGAGCAGTCCTCCCAGGGTTACTGCTCAAAAATGGCACAAGATGGAACTATTCTTTACTTCAAGAGTGGACTAGGCAATCCAGCAGGGGAGAAGGGTCCCAAGGGCAGGAAAAAGGTTGAAAGACACACCCTACTCCAGTCTGTATGAATTCTGCAAGAGCACCAAGCCAGGCAACTTCAAGACATAATTGGGGTTCCTTGTCTGCTGCTTCCGGCTCTGTGAGCCCCTAAGAGTACTAGTCAGTTGGCTTTATGGGGTTTGTTCTCCTGGTGTTTCCTGGACCCATTGGTCCCCACAATCCCTCTTCCACCTATCCTGTGGGGCTCCCCAAGCTTTGTACTTTATTTGTACATCTGCTCCCACCTGCTGCTGGAGAAAGTCTCTCTGCTGAAGATTGGGTTAGGCACTGATCTATGAGAAGAGCAGAATAACTTTAGAACTCTTCACCTGGCTATCCAGTCTCTAGTCCCTGGCTTTACCTGTTGTATTGTTCATGAGTTCCCCCTTTAGAAGGGTGTTCTGCCCTTCTAGTATTGCAGTGGCTTCTGCAGGGAGGATAGGCCATAGATTGATGTTTTTGTGGCTAGGATGGTGTCTCAGTCCCATGACTGGAAGCCTTGGCTGGTTATAGGAGATGGCCTGTATAGGCTCCCGATCCCCCATTACTAAAGGGTTGTCTTCATTGATTCCAGTGAGTTTTCACTGCTCTAGGTCTTGTGATTCTCTCATACATGTCCTCCAATTCTGGTCATCTCTCCATATCTTCTCTCCTTCCTCCCCTCCCCCCTCTTCAGTCCCTTCTCTTCCCATTCTAATCCTTTCCCATCTCACCAGCATCATCAGATCTATCTCCTCTTTACCAAGGAATTCCCTGTCTCTCCACTGGGGTCCTCCTTGTTGCATAGTCTCTCTGTGGATTATAGTAGCTTTGGCCTTTCTTTACTTAACAGTCAACGTCCACAAATAAGTGAATATATACCACGTTTGTCTTTCTGGGACTGCATTACCTCACTCAGGATGATTTTTTTATTTCATCTATTTGCCTGCAAAATTCATGTAGTCATTTTGTTTAATAGTTTAGTACTCCATTTTGTAGGTGTACCCAATTTCTTTATCCATTTTTCAGTTGAGGAAGCATTTAGGTTGTTTGCAATTTCTGGCTCTTATGAACAAAGCTTCTATAATCAGAATTGAGCAAGTGTCATTGTGGTAGGATGTAAAGTTCTTTGGGTATATGCCCAGGAGAGGTTAGCTGGATCTTGAGGTAGACCCATTTCCAGTTTCCTGAGGAATCGCCATATTGTTTTTCATGTTGGCTGTACAAGTTTGCACTCCACTAGCAGTGTAGGAGTGTTTCCCTTGCTCCACATCCTCACCAGCATGAAATGTCATTTGTGTCATTGATCTTAGCCATTTGACAGGTAAAAGATGGAATTTCAGAGTAGTTTTGATTTGCATTTCCTGGATGGCTAAGGAGGATGAACATTTCTCTAAGTGTTTCTCAGTGTTCCTCTTTTGAGAATTCTTTGTTTAGATCTCAACCCCATTTTTTAATTGGGTTATTTGTTTTGTTAATATGTAGTTTCTTGAGTTCTTTATTTATTTTGTGTATTAGCCCTCTGTTGGAAGTGGAGTTGGTGAAAATCTTTTCTCATTTGACAGTGTCTTTGTCTTACAGAAGCTTTTCAGTTTTATGAGGTCCCATTTATTAATTGTTGATCTTAGTGCCTAAGCTATCAGTGTTCTGTTCAGGAAGTTGTCTCCTGTGCCAATATGTTCATGGCTACTTCCCACTTTCTTTTCTATCAGGTTCAGTATATCTGGTTTTATGTTAAGGTCTTTGATCCATTTGGACTTGAGTTTTATGCATGGTGATAGATATGGAGCTATTTGCGTTCTTCTACATTTAGACATCCAATTAGACCAGCACCATTTGCTAAAGATACTTTCTTTTTTCCTTTGTATGTTTCTGGTTTCCTTATTGAAGGGTCAGATGTCCATAAATGTGTGGATTTATGTCTGGGTCTTCAATTTGGTTCCATTGACCTAAGTGTCTGTTTTTATGCCAATACTATGCAGTTTTTATTACTATGGCTCTGTAGTATATCTTGAAATCAGGAATAGTGATACCTCAGGAAGTTCTTTTAATTTTCAGGATTATTTTAGCTATCCTGGGATTTTTATTTTTCAGTATTATTTTTCAGTATGAAGTTGAGTATTATCCTTTCAAGGTCTGTAAGAATTGTATTGATATTTTGCATTGCATTGAATTGCACTGAATCTTTAGATAGCTTTTGGTAAGATAGCCCTCTTTCCTATGCTAATTCTACCAATCCAGAAGCATGGGAGATCTTTCCGTCTTCTGAGATCTTCATTTTCAATCTTCAAGTCTTATAGTTTTTGTTATACAAGACCTTCACTTACTTGGTTAGAGTCATCCCAAGATACCTTATGGTATTTGTAGTTATTGTGAAGGGTGTTGCTTTCTAATTTCTTTCTCAGTCCATTTGTCTTTTGTATATAGGAGGGCTACTGATTTTTTTCAGTTGATCTTGTAGCTAGCCACTTCACTGAAGTTGTTTATCAGCTGTAGGAGTTCCCTGGTCGAGTTTTTGGGGTCACTTATATATACTACCATATCATCTGTAAATGAGGATACTTTTACTTCTTTCCAATTCATATCTCTTTAATATCATTCTGTTGTCTTATTGCTCTACCTAGAACTTCAAGTACTAAGTTGAATAGGTATAGGGAAAGGGTACAACCTTATCTGGTTCCTGATTTTAGTGGAATTGCTTTGAGCTTCTCTCCATTTATTTTGATATTGGCCGTGGGCTTTCCGTAAATACTGCCTTTATTATGTTTAAGTATGTCTCTTGTATTCCCAATCTCTCTAATGCTTTTTTCATGAAAGGGTATTGGATTTTGTCAAAAACTTTCTTGACATCTAGTGAGATGATCATGTGGTATTTTTCTTTCAGTTTCTTTATATGGTGGGTAATAATAATTGAATTTTTCATGTTGAACCACTCCATCTCTGGGATGAAGCCAACTTGATCATGGTGGATGGTCTTATGGATGTGTTTTTGGATTCAGTTTGTGAGTATTTTATTGAGTATTTTCGCATCAGTGTTCTATAATTCTGTTTTGTTTTTTTTAATCTTTGTGTGGTTTGGGTATCAGGATGACTATGTTTTTGTAGAATGACTTTGGCAGTATTCCTTCTGCTTCTACTTTGTGGAATAACTTGAGGACTACTGGTGTTAATTCTTTGAATGTCTATTAGAATTTTGTGCTAAAACTGTGTGGCCCTCCGCATTTTTAGTTGGGAGGCATTTAATGACTTCTTCCCTTTTTTTAGGGGTTAATAGGTCTGTTTAAATTATTTATTTGATGTTGATTCAACTTTGGTAGGTGGGATCTAACAAGAAAATTGTCCATTTCTTTTAGATTTTCCAATTTTGTGGAATACAAATTTTTAAAGTATGACCTAATGATTCTTTGGATTTCCTTGGTAACTGTAGTTATATCTCCCTTTTCATTTCTGATTTTGTTGATTCAGATATTCTCTCTCTGTCTTTTAATTCATTTGACTAGGGGTTTGTCCATGTTGATTTTCTTGAAGAACCAAGTTTTTGTTTCATTGATTCTTTGGATTGTTCTCTTTGTTTCTATTTTATTGATTATTTCTTGCCATCTAGTTCTCTTTGGTGTGCTTACTTTTTGTTATTGTTGTTTTGTTTTAGGGCTTTCAGATGTGCTCTTAATTGCTGGTATATGATCTCTCCACTCTTTTTTGATAGTTACTTTGTTTTCTCTTATCACTGCTTTCATTGTGTCCCATAAGTTTGGGTATGTTGTAGATTCACTTTCATTGAATTCTACAAAGTCCTCAATTTCTTACTTTATTTCTGTCTTGATGCATTCCTCATTCAGTAGAGAGTTGTTCAGTTTCCATGAATTTGTAGACTTTAATCCATGGAGGTCTGATAGGATTCAGGTGGTTGTTTCAACTTTCTTGTACTTACAGAGGCTTACTTTCTCACCAAGTATGTGGTCAATTTTGGAGACTGTTCTGTGAGCAGAGTGAGAAAAGGGTATATTCTTTTGTGTGGGGGTGAAATGTTCTGTATACATCTGTTAGGACAATTTGGTTTATAACATCTGTTGGCTCCAGTATTTCCCTGTTTAGTGTTTTTATGGATTACCTTTCTGTTGGTGAGAGTGTGGTTTTGAAATTTCCCACTATCAGTATGTAAGGATCAAGATGTGTTTTTAGCTTCAGTAATGTTTCTTTTACAAATGTGTGAAACCTGTGTTAGGGGCATTGATGTTAAGAATTGAAATGTCATCTCGGTGGATTTTTCCTTTGATGAGTATGAAGTGTCCTTACCCATATCTTTTGATTAATTTATGTTTGAAGTCTATTTTGTGAGACATTGGAATGGCTATACCAGCTTTTTGTTTTGTTTTGTTTTTAGGTCCATTTGATTGGTAAATTTTTTTCCAACCTTTTACTCTGAGATAATGTTTATCTTTGAGGTTGAGGTGTTTTTCTAGAATGGAGCAGAAGTCTGGATTCTGTTTTTGTATCCATCCTGTTAGTCTGTGTCTTTTTATTGGGGAATTGAGACCATTAATGTTGAGAGATATCAATGACCAATGATTGTTAGGTCCTGTTATTTTGTAGGTGTTGCTGGTTTTGGTGTGTGTGTGTGCATGTGTGTGTGTGTGTGTGTGTGTGAGTGTGTGTTTGTGTATGTGTGTGTCTCCCTTCTATTTACTATGATTGTGTGAGTTTATTTTTTGTGTTTTCCTGAGCATAGTTCACCTCTTTGGATTAGAGTTTTCCTTGTAGTTCCTAATATAGCACAGGAATTATAGATACATATTGTTTGAATTTGGATTTATCATGAAATATTTTGTTTTCTTCATCTGTGGTTATTGAAAGTTTTTCTGGATATAGTAGTGTGGGCTGGTATCTGTGTTTCCTTAGTGTGTGTAGTACTTCTTTCCAGGCCCTTCTGGCCTTTAGGATCTCCATTGAGAAGTCAGGTGTAATTCTAGTAGGTTTGCCTTTGTATGTTACTTGTTTTTCTCTTGCAGCTTTTAGTATTCTTTCTTTGTTCTGTATATTTAGTGTTTTGATTATTATGTGGTGAGGGGATTTTCTTTTCTGGTCCAGTCTATTTTGTGTTCTATAAGCTTCTTGTACCTTCATAGGCATCTCTTTCTTGACGTTTGGAAATTTTCTTTAATAATTTTGTTGAAAATATTTTCTGGGCCTTTGATCTGGGAATCTTCTCCTTCCTCTAATCCTATATGTAGGTTTGGTCTTTATGTCCCAGTTTCCTGGATGCTTTGTGTCAGGAGTGTTTTGGATTTAATGTTTTCCTTTACGTATCTATTTCATCTATGGTATCTCAACTACTGAGATTCTCTCTTCCATATCTTGTATTCTGCTGCTGTAGCTTGCCTCTGTAGCTCCTGATCTCTTTTCTAGGTTTTTCATTTCCAAAATTCCCTCAGTTTGTCTTTTTTTATGGCTTCTATTTCCATTTTCAGGTTGGACAGTTTTCTTCAATTGTTTGCTTTTACTTGGCTTTCTTTCAGGGATTTATTCATTTTTTTTCTAATTGTTTGTTTGTATTTTCCTGTGTTTCTTTGATGAGTTTACTCAATTCTCTTAATTGCTTGTTTGTCTTTTTATCAATGTCTTAGAGGGATTTATTCATTTCCTCTTTAAAAACCTCTATTAACTTCATAAAGGTATATGTAAGAGGTTTTTCTTTCTTTTTTTTTTTTCTGCTTTACCTGTGTCAGTGTTCAGGGCTTTTTGTAGAAAGACAGTTGGGCTCTGGGGGTGCCATATTGCCCTGGTGTTTGTTGCTTATGTTCTTACTCTGGCATTAAAGTATCTGTGTTTGGGGTTATAATAGGTTTAGTTGTCAATTCCTGAGTTTTCCTTTATCAGACGACAGTTTAGATCCTTGAGTTCTGTTTCTTCTTTGGTCTTCTGGTCTGTGTGGCTTAGGGTATGGCTAAGGATTTCCAGGTGGGTAGGGTTTGGTAGGGAGGGAGCTCTTGGTCCTGCTCTTGGTTTGGAGGGTGGCTTGCCTTCTGGAGTTGTGGCAACTGGGGTGCCATTGGTTCATGCAGGGAGCTTCTGGAGTTGTGCCAACTGGGATGGTCTCTGGCCCAAGCCAGGAGCCTCTAGTTGAGCTGGAGAATGAGGCAAAGGGGCAGCACAGGGGACAGGAAGAATTGGAGAGAGGGTGGGGGAGGAGGGCACTAAGAGAGTACAGGGATTCTGTGATAGGGAGAGCCACCTACCTGCAGTTGTGGCAGCTGCAGTGTCATTTGGTCCAAGCCCTGGGCCTCCCTTACAGTTGTGGCAGCTTGTGTCTTTACCACATTTTTTAAAAGGACTTTCTTCAATAGCTTCATGTCTGGACTATTTATTTAATTTTTGGGGAGGGGGTGGAGTTTGGCATAGAAGCCTCCAATGTCTCTCATTCTTAGTTATGTATGAATCTGTAGTCATTGACTACATTTCAAAAGATGTTTTCCTGCCCATAGCTACCTGTGGTGTCACAGATCATGGACTTTAACATGGTTTCTGGTGGCAGCAGGGATCAAAGAAGTCTCTTGAGGAGACTTAACCCAGAAAATGAATCATTCTTCAGCTCTGGTATCTTGTTGTTGCGCAGAATCAGGGTGAACTTGTGGTTTGGAGGCGTTTCAGGGACAGGACCTGCATGAACTCCAGGATGCTGTATACTACCTTGCCCTCGGTGCCTGCACCCTGTTGGTACTGGGGTCTATCTGTCATGCTTGTAGCCTTTGGGCAGAGCTGGGGTCCCACACTCTCTTCCTCCCAGCAGGGCGAGCGACAGGAGCCACAGGAACAGGGACTCCATGCCTTGGGGCAGACCTGTAGGTCAAACAGTGGCACTAGACTAATGGACAATGTTGTGAGGTGAGCCCAGCAGTGTCCCGAGCCTGCGGGGTCCTGAGGACCAGCCATGCTCCTTTGTCCTCTGCAGCCATATTCCCATACCTGTCACCACGGCCGAGTCTCTAGCTCTGTGTCTCACCACTACGTGCAGTTTGGCATCTTTTCTTTCTCTATTCCTTATGAAGATTTTTCAAAGTATAGTTTTAGAGATGCACAGATTGGTGACAACAATAAGAGCAATAGGAAATTTGTCTATCTGATCCTTTAAAGGAGAGCATGTCATTGGCTCTAGGTCTTCTTATTAATTGCTTTTTTCATTATAAGTTTACTAGGCTATGTTTGTAGAGGGTTTTAGAGACAAAAAGGTGTTTCACCTAGAAGGTTCTTGTTTACAAAACCGTGTGGCATTGCAGTTTGAAGAAAGTAATTTCTTTGCCAAAGGCAATCTCCTGACTGCTGTCCATTCAACGGCTAGTTTATACCACTAGGGGTCAGTTTGCATGAACAAATGTCCATCACATTATTTATGTGTCCAGTTTTAGGGCAAAGTTATTTCATTGCATGCACTGTTTTTTTCCCTGCATAGGGGTCAAGAGAATCCCCCTGGACACTTAGAGCATCTCACAGCTCAAATGTTCAAGCTGCACTTTTGACAGGGCATTTCTGGAAGGTTTATGTGTGTCACTGAAGTGTTCTTTCCTCATCATTGCCTTGTTTCTCTCCAATGTGACCTCAGAGCCTCCGTCCAGAACAAGAGAATAACTGACAACAACATAACAGTGGATCCAGCTATTCCAAAAATTTGAAGCATGTTGAGAGGATGACAATTGGAAATTGTCTTGGAAATGTCTGGATTTGGGGTATGACTGACAAATGGGAAGGCTTTATAAAGGTACTATTACAAATAGAATAACTTGTCAATGAGAGTAGTTTCTATTATTTTGTTTCTTGCTCCCTCCTGCCCCTGTTCTTGTTCTTGGGAGTCATTAAAGTCTGTCTTCTCCACTGCAGCCTAACTTCATAGAAGGCATTGCATCTTATCTATCTACTTTTTCAATACTTAGAACAACATTTGCAATGAAAATGATACTAATTATATTTCCTTGATTTATTTCCTGAATTCAACTCAGTGAATGTTGATATGCTAGAATGACCTATATCATAACTACTTTTACTGGTGTAGAGAAAAATTATGTTTATGGAAATACAATGGACAAAGGCCAATGATTCTCCATTACTCATTTATATAAGAGGAAGATACTATGTGTGGTGTATAAGTAGATATGGTAGTTTAGAACTCTTATCAACCACACAATTGTTTTAATTCTTTCTAATTGTTCACCAAAGCACAGAGAAAGAAAGGAGGCTAGGCTTAGAAACCATGCATAATTTCCCAGACAGACATATTTTGGATTCATCTTTCTCTATGTTATACTTAATGCCTTATTTTTCATAGTGAACCTAATAAATGGATGCTTATTTTTATGTTCATTTAGTGCACCACGATGTTTTAAACATACACTCTCCAATAGAATTATCACCAGAGTTTGTTGAAAAGGTGACAGATTTAGTTATTAACTGAATTGTATGTGATACATATGAACTGATACATATATGTATGTACATATTTGATACATAATTGCTATATATATATATATATATATATATATATATATATGCTATACTAAATTACACTCTGTAGTATGCGGAGTTCAAAGGTGAGGTTCACTATTTGAACACTAGGAGGCACTGTGTAGCTATCACAGCCATGTCAGCCCCACAAGGGGCTTGCTGGGCTACTGAAGAAATAATACACTCTTTTCTTTTGGCCGGTAGCAGGCATTGATCTACTTGCCCACTGGCAGTTATTAAGTGACCACAGAGACATGGGTGCTATGTTTAATTAGGAAAAACAGTAAGAATAAGCTGCCTCAGTGGCTAGCCACATACTCCTCCTCTCAAGCATTCTGGATATTCTTTATGATTTATTAGTTTCAACAGTCTGATACATTAGTCATCAAACTTGTCTCCCCTGCTAGGGATCCTTAAGACAGACATCTACTCTTTTACTTCATAACACTTTTTTTGCTCTGGTTAGGATGCAGTGCATCCTTGCTACATATTTGTTGAATGTGTGTGCTAGTCTAGTTTTCGTCTTGTCCTTTGGTTTGTCATTATATCTTCACTGAACTAGCTTCTAGCTGTTGTTCCTACCCTGAATTCCCTGCCCACTGCCCTCTAATGCTTGTATAAAATTGAAGTGATTGTCTTTAAATAATTTTATTTCCTCTTTTCTGGCTAAACAGTATAAAAGTCTTATTTACATATATCAGATGAGTAAGATAAGTTATCAATTGAAGCATCAACAGTCTCACTTGAAGGTGTGGCTTATAATCTGAACAGTGCACATGAAATTCGTGTGATGTTTGAACAGATCAGATTCTGGGAAAAGCAGCTAGTTTGTAAGAGGTCAATATGAAGTTTCGTATTTCTTACCAATAAACAATTCAACTATCAAGAAGAGTACACCTCCCATAGTCTTCCTTTCACCACCAAAAAATACACTTGACTTCTAGTAACTCCCAAGTAGATGCTAGTCTGGGAACACTGTGTGGAAGGAGTATAAAGATTTGAAATTAGTAAAGCTGTGTGGTGGGAAAATTTTGAAATGTATTAACAGATTGAACAGCTGAAGAGGTTAGCAGGGGAGAAACTTGAAATCTATTAGTAAAATGGATCTTTAAGACAGCAGTTACATGTTAGATAAGTAGACAAGGCCATAGAAAGTTAAGATATGTGACAGATTCACTGAGCTCATATGCATCAGAAAAGCAAATTTTGTGTTTGGTTTTGTAGGGTCAAGTGTAGCACCAGAGTATAGCACTCAGGGTGTTTGTGGAGAAGAATGCTCAAGTATGTCCTGGCAATATAAGGCAATTGTATACTCAAAGAGAAGAACATGCACAAATTAAAATACAAAACTATTAAGGAAGTAGTTGATTTAATTTAAAAAACAAAGCCTTGTTCATATTGCTATTCCTCAATTCAGGGACAGAGATAGATTCTGTATAAAACTGAATCTTGATGATCACTCTGCATTCTAAATCTCTGTGCAGATTGCATTTGCAATTACATATCCAGCAGTTCTTCCTGACCATGCTCGTACCATGACACAAGTCTAAATACTGCCAGAGGGTCTCAATTTCATTGCAGAAGCTTAATATTTAATCCAAAGAACCTCTCCTTCTCTGATGGCAACTGCTGGCTCAGAAGAAGCCTCAGAGTGACTGGATTTCCATATTTGATTATTATAAAGAGAGCAGAGAGCCCCAAGGCTTATTCTGATTTCTATTTTTTTAAAAATGTCCTCCAGAAAAATAATTTCTGCCAGCATTGTAACCCCAAATGCTGACTTTGTGTGATAAATTTCCAAGACCCATGAGCATAAATTAATGATAGGAAAAGTAGCCTTTGAATTAATTAAAGCAAATTCACATATTTACATATTCTAATCATCTGGTGAGCAGAAATGTGTGCTCAATGTAGAAGCATTTCCTTTCCTGTTCCAATTACTCTTTCCCACCTTTTTGTCTCCACACAGTGTTTAGGGACTGCTGCTAATTCAGGGAGCGACTCTTTATTCCCATAACTGAGAATCAACCCCTATTCCCATAACCACATAAAGAGTCCTGTTACTGTTAATGCCAATAGATTTTTAGTCCCATTAAGGGAAATGGATCTCCCCTCCCCCTCCCTGCCACAACTGTTGTAGAGTAAAAGCTGGAACCACACAGGTAATAAAGACCAGGTAAAATGATTAAATGAAGAGAACAGTTGATTTATGATAATAATTAATTTGTCCCAAATAGTTTCCCTCTTAACTTTTCCTTCTGTGGGAGTAATTCTGGAAGAAAATGTGATGCTTGAGTTTAGACTTGGAGTTTTATTATATAGGGCTGCCTTGGATATCTGAATGCTCACTTTTCAATTAAGCACAATGTTAGAGTGACAAAGGGATATAAACGGTGATCTTTAAATCAGCACCTGAAAACGGTCAATGTCATGCACTCAAACATCTCATTCTGTGACTAGTAAGAGGCTGTTCATCCTACACACACACACACACACACACACACACACACACACACACACACACACAGAGGCATGTGATAGAATTGAAAAAAATTCAATAGTTAAATAACTTAACACTTCATAGATATTCATGTAGATTTATGAATAATCTATTTTGATAAAAATATTGTAAATAAGATTTTAGTAAGTTGGTTCACAGGTAGCTACTTGAAACTTGTTTTTTAAAATTAATTCTTATCTAAGTATATAAAAACAAAGTTTCCTATTAAAAGTGGTAGCAATTTGTTATTAGCCTTTTCAATATTGAAAGTAACCTTTAAACATATAAAATATAAACTGGTTTTTAAGCCTAGATTTTCCATGATTCAGAGTTCACTAATCTTGGATAAATATACAGCTTTCTTCTATTTAAAATAAATAAAAGAGGTACCTTTAGTCTTTTGTAATGGTTTGAATGAGAATGACAGCCATAGGCTCATACATTTGAATGCTTGTTCTGCAGTTAGTGAAACTATTTGGGAAGGATTAGGAGGTATATCACTGAGGATAGAATTTGAGGTTTAAAAAGCCCACATCATTCACAGTTAACTCTCTCTCTCTGACTCATCCTTGTAGATTGCATGTAAGCTCACAGCTACTGCTCCAGCACCATGCCTGACTGCTTGCTTCCATGCTCCCTGCTCTGATGTTCATGAACTTTACTACTCTATGGAAGCATGAACCTCTGTTAATTGCTTTCTATTATTAGTTGCCTTGGTCATGGTGTTTTGTCACAGCAATGGAAAACTAACCCGTGCAACTTTCTTCCAAATGACACCAGAAACACTCATTTCATGAGAATTACCAACTGAAACAGAAGAACAGAATGGTTCTATAGGCTTGTAAATTAATGGAGCTAACGTTAAACAGCTTGGTTAGTTGTAATGTTGGACATTGAAAGTATAAACACTCAGCATGTTTACAACATTAGTTTCCAATGGTGTGTAGCTGAAACCTTCAAAACACAAACAAATCCCAGTGCAAAACATGGGGACATACAATGAATGAGAACATGAAAAACCAAAAGGATCCTTGTGAGAAACACATTCAGCTACTAGATTAGACTACCGAAAAAGTGATTGTAAGAGCACTTAAGGCATTGTAAATTCTATTCCTTCAAAAATTACTTGTTGAATATAAACTGCGATTTATATTTGCATTGTTATTTGCTTTTACCACAAGCCCATCTCTTCCTCCCCCCTAGTGGATATTAGGAAATGAGCACTATAAGGGAGTGAAAAGAGAATGAATGATACTATGGAATGAATGACACTTTGGCAAGTGCAAACTGAGACAGTGGATTGCCATTTAGTCTGAGAGCAGAAAATGGACAAATGGTCATTTGTCCCTAAATAGTCCTGAGATAGAGAATGGCTCTTTTCAGGTTCTGTGTCCTAGAAAACCTGAAGGGCTTGCTTTTCAGAAATATGTACATTGTTTTCTATGGAACAGCAAAAATAATACAGTGAGATTGATTTGAAAAACGAAACTAGAAAATAGAGAATTAGAAATCATTTAAAGCCATGCACATCTTTCTTTTCTATCAGATATATGGGGAAATAGGCATAAAGGGAAACACATCTTTGCCAGCTTTATCCTTCCTTAATTCTGGAAAATATCCTCAGCACACATGAAAGCAGAGGGTACAGCCGAGACTCCTGGTTCCAACATGGCATCAGTAGCCACACATAGGTAGAGGGTACTTTAAATATGGTTAGTGGCATTTGGAAGTGATAATATTTTGCGTGTATCAAGTTAAATGAAAAAATAGAAGATTTCATCTATTTCATTTTACTTTTTAAAATATTGCTGCTAGAAAATTTGAAATTGCATAAATATCCCACCTGGATTTTACATAGTGTTGGCATGAAACCCCTATGAAGACCTGTCTTTGCTTAAACAGTCATCAGCTCATACTCCATCTTGTTTCATTTATACCTCAAGCACTTTAGAACTGCTTTTGACATACAGATAATCGGTCCCAGAATTGGCATGAACACCTGCTTGTCAGTGATATAGCCTTTTCCACTGCTATACTTTAAAACCGAAGTCTTTGTATGTGGGTATGTGTCTGTGTGCGTGTGTATGTATGAGTGTATTGTATGTATGTGTATGAATTGTGTGCATGTATGTCTGTGTATGCACTCATGCACAAGTTTTATGCCCTTGTAATTAATAATTCAGCACTACATTTTAAATTCTGCTGAATTTGAGAGGTTAATAATGCATTCATTTATTTCCTTGATGGATTGCTATTTTTTTAATTAAGAATCTTATACTAAGTTCTCCATTTTGTTTTCTAAGCACACTGGATTCATTGGTAAATTATGTTTGTACTTTTAAAAGGTTTGATCATTTAAGGATAATAAGTAAATTCAAATCTTCCCAGCTTTATTGCTTATTTACAGTGTTCACACAAAATTTCATTAATCATTTGAAATAGATGGTAAAAATATATAATTGTTCAATAATCAACAAACTTATCCAGTATATTTTATTATATAGAAAGGTCTCTGTCTTACACAGGAACATGTACACACACACACACACACACACACACACACACACATACACACCATTCAAGAAGTTATGAGTTTTGGAGATTTGGGGGAATGACCAAAGCAGAAAGCTTAGAGATTTAGAGGAAATAAGCTTTACGAGAAAAATATTTTCTCTTTGTAGTTTATCTTCAACAAAGACTTCTTGAATCAGAGGAATTTGTTAAAACTGCTATAGCTCATACTAAGTCAGGTAACATTCCCAAGAAAATTTCCCCATGTGCTATCGTGTACCCTTATTATAATCATCTAAATGCTAGCATAGCTATTTGGTAGGGATGGGGGGGCATGTGTAACAAACAGGATGCATTTAATATTTTTAACTCAATTACACATGTGGCTCCCCTCACATAGCTCCATCTTGGAGACTGAAAGGTTTTTCTCAAAAAATCTGGGAGTTCTATGGTTTTTCTTGTATCTGGAATGGATCCTGAGAGCAGGGGTCTGTTGTGAGGCTGGTGTTCAGACGAGTTGCAGTAGTATTTGTAGATACTTTTCTCATTCCTGTGACAAACTACTTGACAAAAGCAGCACGAGAACGGAAGTTTATTATGGCCCAGGGTTTGGGGATCCACTCCAGCGTGGTAGAGAAGGCGTGGTGACAGGGATATGAGACACGTGGTCACACTGTCGTAAACCCAGGAGGTGAATGCTGCAGCTTTGCTCACTTTCTTCCTTCAGACGCCTGGACCGCACCTGGTGAGGTGGTGCCATCTACCCTCAGAGTGGTTCTTCCTACTTCAGGGAACCTCCTTGGAAACGTCCTCAGACAAGCTCAGAGGTGTGTTTCCTAGGTGACTCTAAATCACATCCAGCCGATTAAGCTTAATTGTCTCAGGAGATTTAAGAGGAAGTGGGGTTGGCTGTTTTCTGCTCGCTCAAGCCACACCCATCTTTCTCTAGTTCTGGCAGTCTGAGCTGTAGACACTATGCTACTTGGCTTTGTTCCCTATGTCCCTTGGTTAGATGAGAACAGTGGGGAGTGCCAGGGGGAGAGAGAAAGTAGGAAGTGAGTTTCTGCTTCTTTTCTTTTATTCTTCCAGCAGGGTTGCTGAGGGAGGCTGCTAATACTCCACCCATTAAAACCCTGCAAGCACTGCCTGATCCCTAGTGGTTTTCAGGCTCTGTCCAATCTTCCTATTCAATTCTTCTCAGGCTATACTAATTTGAATGTGTCATTTATTTCCTGTGGGATTCTGAAAGTGTTTGAGGATTTCAAACTTGGCTCCACATGTTAGAAATCTATTTTGACCCTGAGTATATCAGCGTTCTTTCTTCAAAAGCAGTTTGGCAAGTTGAATGAGATTGAGGACACGGAACAAAGTTTTGTTTTTTTTTCTATCTACACAGTACAATATTTGCTTCACTGGGGTAAATAGAGAAGCAACCTTCCAGAATATACTTGAACACTAAACAGTTTTTCAAGGTATACTGGCAATCAAACAAAGAAATGAAATATCATGAAGTCCATACATTTGGGCTTGACTTTAAATCGACACCACAGACACCATAGCCCCATGTCGCTAGCTACACACTAAGTCCCAGTGCACTTAAGAGCTTCAGGTTTTTAATAAGCATTTTCTTCAAAGCAGTGGCTTGATTTGGTCTGTGATTTTTGTCAAGTGCGTATCATATCAAAGGATAAGTGTTTGCCAAAGCCTTTCTTCAGCCACAAAAGGAGAAGTTTTGTTTGAAGAAAGTCAAGCTGGTTGTGCTGACCAGCTCCCTCTGAGAAGATGAAAGGGATGAGTGGGTTTCCTGTTACTCTTTTGTTGTTGTTTGTATCCCTCAGATATTTTAATCAACATGAAAGAACGTGTGGCACTGTGAGAGCTGTGCAATTTGAGAAAGCCATTTCAAGGCTGCCAAATAGATTCACAACTAATAAAGTTGTACTTGTCTGTGGTGATTTATGGGAGCTGATTAAGAGGGGCCGAATGCCAAGCCCGGAGGGATGATCAGGAGATTATTTTCAGAATAGATTTTGTGACTGAAGATTCTTGATCTGTATTATGGACATTTAAAGACACAATAAAGAAAGATTGCACAAGTTGATTTTTGGTTCAATGACAGTCAAGCGTTGAGACTGGATTATGACATAAACTATAAATTTTCCCTATGTGTATGTGACCTAATGCATCAGGAATAATTGCAAAGTGACAGCTAAGATTTCACTATTAATAATCTGTATTTTATAGTATGAAAATTTTCTTCTAAATTTATTGTTGTGCATGTTCCTTTGTTAAATTCCCGTTATATGCAATAGGCCCTCAATAATCATTTATTCAAGGAGTGAATGACTGGATAGTTCAAACACTTATTTTGAATCCATTAAAAATTCTGACAATTATATGATGGTACTTCTGTCCTATATAAAAGAAGGTAAAATGAAACCGGAGAATAGGTCAGTGCTTAAGAGCACTTGTCGATCTTGCAGAAGACTCCAGTTCAGTTTCTAGCACCAACCAACGTAGTGCTTACAACCATGTGTAACAACAGTTCTGGGGAATCTGACATCTTTTTCTCATATCTGTGGGCACCACACACATAATGGTATTATTGTGCCCAATTTTCAAAGTCCCCCTCCCCAAATACCACCAGGAAACCACCAGTTCTGACAGAAGAGCAAGGAGTCTTTGTTCTACAGAGCAAACCAGCGCACTGGATTGGCTCATTAAAAGTTACGGGGCAACAAGGATTTCTGGGAAAGTGAGTACTTTCCATTAAACAGAGAGGTTTACGGGAAAGCAAGTACTTGACATTAAACTGAGGAGAGGTTAGTGCCTTTACCACTAGGGGCGTTGGGCTTTTCAGTACACACATGTACATGCAGGTAAAACATTCATACACATAAAATAAATCTAAAAAACTTTTGAAATATGAAAAAAACTCATAGTTATATTCATTATCATTAATAATTTCCAGCAAAGAAATGAATAACACACAGTATTCTTATTGTAAAGAAGTATGTCTAGGTGCTCTTAATGTCTGTGGGAGAGGTAGAGATAATTGTGTCATGACTCTGCTGTTAGAGACTAAGTCCTGGAGCTCCTGAGAGCAAGTAGGTAGAAAATGTCACCTTTGTTCTGAATTTATTATCAGGCAGTATTATCATCACTTTCCCATGTCATTTAAAATTTTTCCTCTAGTTTATTTTCTTGTTATATTGTTTCAGATAAAAGATAAAGCGTATGTGGAGGCCTATGACTTTAATCCCAGCTGGGGAGACAGAGGAGGGGGTCTCTGTGAGTTTGGGGCTAGTCTGATCTACAGATACATAGTGAATTCCAGGCCACCCAAAGCTATGTCGGGAGAGCCTGTTTCAAAAAACAAACAACCACCTTCAAGAAGCAAAAACATCAAATGATGCAATAAGGTTACTCAACCTTATTCCTCATTTATCACCCCCAACAGTTCTGACCAAGATCTTTCTGGTTTGTTATTTATTGATCTGTTTTTCAATTGATCACCCTCCTTCTGCACAAAAGGCACTATAATACAGATCTTTCTGTTAGTATGCATTAATAAAATATGTATAACTGATTCACAACAGGAATCTGGTTTTGATTCATGGAAATGGCATTGTGATACATCTTACTCTTACCATTTTTGACTCATAAAAATGTTCTTAGTACTTTTTAATCTTGCTACAAGGGAGAGCACTCATTGCTTCCAGCCAATGCTTAATGTGCTATAGTGTACCCTCATCATATGCTACTACTTCCTCAGGGCTGTGACTGATGTCTACAGCTTCCTGTTCCATATCAAAGCTACCTGATCACTAATAAGCAGCGTGAAGATGTCTTTGTGATGTACAGAAGAAGAGTTACCTACAAGGAAGAGTTACATGGGTCACACATATATTCTGTTTAAATGAATATCATCACCACCTTTAATTCTGTGTGACTGATGGCAGCAGCCTTACTTCCCAAGTTTTCCAAGGGTTCTTGTACTTCTACACCACACACCACACTTACTTTCAAATTTTTGTCAGTATTGGTGTAAAAATTTCGTTGTTTTAATGAGTATCTCTCTGTTTATTAAAGAATGTGAATATTCATGTGCTAGTTGACCTTTAAGACTTCGCACTCCATAAAATGATTGAACAAATACTGCATCTAATTTTCAATGTGAATTTCAAACTTCATTAGTGTAATCTATGTATTAGGTCCTTGATAATTTTCAACACTGAAGATTTATGCCAGTTTTACACTTTCCTCTGTTCTTCCTTAAACAAATTCTCTAAGTCAAAAGTAATAATTTGAGTATTTTGTATGTGTTTCTTGGGTATGCATATGCACATATGGATGTTGGTGGAAGCCAGCAATGTTGGATCCTCTGGAGCTGTAGTTATGTTGATTCTTTTTTCTACTATTCTCCCTGGGAGGTAATAAAGCTGTTGGCCACCAGCTCAGCTCTGAGGAGCTGTGGCAGACAACGGTTCTAAGTAGGGTTTTGGTTGGAGATTGAGAGCCAAGCCAGAAATGATTTCTGAAGAGACAGTTTTCAGTGAATACAGTTCTGTTTATTGAAGCAAGTGGAGTCATATTTATAAGGTAAAGAGGGAAGGGCTATTGGTCAAGGCACTGGTAATAAGCTAGCTCCATTTGCATGTTGGAGAATCACAATCATACCTAGCTGTTCCTACTGTCATTGGCTGGGACCAAAGTCTTAGGGGAGTGTCTTCTTCATGAGCAGTGGTCTCACAGGGGCCAGAGGAAGGCACCTTATAAGGAGAGGAGCCCAGTCCAAAGCCTTCCAACCTCAGTGGTCAGATAAGCATTAACCAGGCCACATTCCTTGAAAAGGCAGGATCTTTTCAGTGGCAAGCTGTGAAGTAAAGCAGCATTGGAGCTGGCTGGGATTTGTCAGAGTAAGAAAGGGGAGCAGCCAAATGCTTTCTGCTCTCAGGTTGAGAATTCTGGGGTTCAACCTCCTCTTAGCTCTAGGTCAGCCCCACAGAGTTATAGTTATCAGGCATCAGACATGGGTTCTCAGTACCAAACTCAGATCTTCTGCAATAGTAGTATACAGTTTTAACTGTTGAGTCACCTCTCCGGCCTTGCTGTGTGATTACACATGAGTGAACTTTGGATAGTTTTTTTGCAATCATTCTTTTTTAGCCTCCACTGTCAACTTGACACAAATTTACACATAGCTAAGAAGAGACCTCCAGAAGATTGGGCTGTTACCATATCTTCTATACTAACTGATATAGGATGACCCAGTCCACTATGTGTGGTAACATCCTTAGGCAAGTTGGTCTGGACTACATAAGAGAGCGATCTGAATGTGAGCCTGTAACAAACACGTAAACATCATTCTGCCATGGTTTCTTTTCAAATTCCTTCCTGAGTTCCTTCTTTGGTTTCCTTCATGATGGACTGCTAAATGTCAGATAAAATAAACCCCTTTACTCCTCAGGTTACTTTTGATCGTCGTGTTTATTACAGCAAAGGAACACACACTAGGCCACGTTCAGCTAGTTGGGTATTGATTTCACTGATTGTTCTTTGCAGTGGCCAACACCCAGCTTGCTGGTATTTGTTAGAAATTATTTTTTGTTGGCTAGGTGTGTACTTTGATTTTATTTTTGCTGATTTTAGTTTTCTAAGTTAAAAGTTCTCCACAACATTTGGTAATTCAGAATAAGTTGACTTTATTTTGGCAAAATGCTCTAGGTTTTATTGATCTAATTAATTTTGTCACCGTGCCTTAAGTAAATAGTATAAAAATATGTTTTAAGAAAATGTATACATATGTTTGGGTGTGGAGATGGAGGTGTGAAGGACAGAGAACAAGCGTGGGTATCGTCCTCAGGAAAACTATCCAGCTCTTTTGCAATTAGGCCCTCATTGGCTAGACTCTCTGGACAGGGCACCATAGGTTCTCCTGTCTCCTTCTCTCTAGTGTTGGCATTATAATCAGCTCCCACCACACATATCTCAGGAGTTTGGTGAGTCAGTTCAGGTCTTTTTTTAATTTTTATTTTTGGTTTTTCAAGATGGAGTTTCTCTGTTGTAACTCTGACTGTCCTGAAACTCACTCTGTAGATCAGGCTAGGCTTGAACTCACAGACATTCACCTGCCTTTGCTCCCAAGTGCTGGGATTAAAGGCATGCGCCACCACAGCCAAGCTCAACTTGGGTCCTTATACCTTACCAGTTAAAACATCTTTCCATCCCAAAAGTCTTTTTGTTTTTGTTTATGGATGTTTGTTTTCATGTATTTAGGTGAGGTACCTACAGATTTGAATTGAGGGCCTTCCTTGTGCATGCTAGGCAGGTATTCTGAGTTATGTTACTAGTCCTAAAATTCCTATGTGAAAATTATTTATTTTAAATGCATTAACAGCTTATTCCAGAAAAGTCTAAGGGCACTGATTCATACCATTTTGTCGATGATTGGCCTGCTTTTTCTCTTAGTAAACATTTGCACTTTGCTTATTTTTTTGTTTTAAAAAATAGGAAGTCCTTGTTCAGGGCAGGCTGTCTTCTGACTTGCATCAGAGTATCTGAGTGCTGGCATTATAGATGTGAGTCTCTATACCTGGATTTTTCTCTTTTGTCTTCTTAAATATCACAGTAATGTGTCTGGAAATGAAGTGTTTTCTTTATTTTATTATTATCTGAGTTCCTTGGCACCCAATCCTTCCTTACCTTCTGCCTGCCTCCCTCCCTTCCTTCCTTCCTTCCTTCCTTCCTTCCTTCCTTCCTTCCTTCCTTCCTTCCTTCCTTCCTTCCTTCCTTCCTTTCTTCTTTCTTTTCTTCCTTCCTGCCTTCCTTCCTCTATCCCTCCCACCTGCTTGACTGCTTTCCTTTCCTCTCCATCTACTATTTCAAATGCTCTGATTCTTTGCCATATTAAGAACTTTCCATATCTCTCTCTCTGTTTGTGTTATTTTTACTACAGCTTTCATTTTCCTTCTCTCTTATGTAATATGGCTAAGTCTGACTTCCTGCTCAGTAACTTGTTTTCCAGGTATGTCCATCATGTGGTTTATCACTATCTTTTCTTCTTCCTTTTATGTATTATCCTTTTTATACTTAATACTTGTTCTTTACATTCTTACATGTATTTGGTATTAGCATTTATTAATATATTTAAATATATACTATACTCTGTGCTATATATATAGTCTATTCTGGGGAGACACAGGTTCATGCCTATTCAATTTATTGTCCCTTAATAGTGATTGGACTCTCTCTTCTGTCCTGTGAGTATTCCCTCCTTTTGCCTCATCAGCTCCTCTGTCCAGTATCATATATTGGAAAACAGTAAGTGCCCAGTGTTAATTGTATTTCTTTTGGTAAACTTGGGAAAATCAATGGGTGGAGAGTTTCAAGCACTTAGAAACAGATGTGTTTGAATTATGCTTACCCTCAGACAAGAACCATGGTTGATAGGACCACTTATGAATAATTACTAATTACCAAACCTCTGGACAGTGACTATATATTAAATTATTGGAAACAGAAAGAGTCTATCTCCCTAGATTGTAAGACACTAGCTATTGGACAAAGCAGATGATAGGAGTGAGAGCTCAAAGTCATAAGGTCAGCTTAGATATCTTTGAATCTATTTCTTGCCATGTTGAGTTTCCAAACAACTCAAGGATATTTTGTTGCTACTGTTCTCTAAATTTTCATCAGCATTTGCTTTTTGTAGCTGAGTCATAAATGATGATGTTTTGAATCCAACACTGAAAAATGAAAGAGTAAAACCTAAAAGTTTCTTATGCAGTAAATAGTTGAGGACAATCTGTGTCTCACCAGTGTTACCGTTGACTTTGGCTTTTGTTTCAGTAAGTTTTCGTTGTAGGAATTTTTTTTTTTTTTTTTATCATTGATGTCACACATCTTTCCCTACAATGTAGATTTTTAGGAGTGATCCAGTTTACTCTTTCTGGTCATTTTTGTTTTTTGGTCCATTGTCCATTTCTCTTCTCTAATCCTCACTTGAACTCCTTTCCCCCTTGCTCTTTTAGTTTTCATCATATCCATGCTGTCTCTTCCTTTCTCATTTCCAAAACCCTCATTTAGGGAAGCAGTGAGGTGATAGTATATAATACTGGAGTTAGCAAGAGCAAACTTTCCCTTCCCTTGGCTCACCCCTTTCCATCCCTTCCTATAGTTTCCTAAACTCTGGAATATCTTGGATCAAGATTAGAAATGCACTTAATAAATTATTCTTTCTTTTCTACTTAAGGTATTGTTCAAGAGAATGATTTGGAATGCTCAGAAAATGTTTTTATTGTTTTAATTTTCCTTAAAGTCTCTGAGGTTTTTTTTAGCCGAGTGGTGGTGGCCCACTCCTTTAATCCAAGCACTCCGGAGGCAGAGGGAGGAGGGTCACTGTGAGTTCGAGGCCAGCCTGGTCTACAGAGTGAGTTCCAGGACAGCCAGAGTTACAACAGAGAAACCCTATCTCGAAAAATCAAAAAAAAAAAAAAGTCTTTGAGTTGTCTTATATTTCATAGTTGTCATCTTCCTTACCATTCCTTGGAGTTAATTATTTCTGTAACTCATGAAGCTCATGGGGTAGCAAATCTCTGGGACTCCTGGTATTGTTGGTTATAATTGCTTAGAATAAAATTATTTGAAGAAACACCCAAGAATTGAGAGAAATTCAGTCTTTTCTGTTTTCTCCATAAAAATCCAGAACTCTAAAGGAGGAGCTAGCCTTCATCATGTCTCTGTGACAACTTACATCCTTTTCATAAAAGCAAATGCTACTTATCTCTGGAAGGAAATAAAGATAAACTTTTTTCCAGTTCTTTTGATTTTCTGTATTAAAAATAAATCCCCAGTGAGCTAGTTTAATAATAAAATATACAGGAAAAGGTGTTTAAATGAGTAAGGATTAAAGAGTAATGGTAATAAAATATGAAGGGAAATTCCTAAAGACTCAGACTCATGAGCCATCATCCTGTGTTCCTGCAAATTCACCAGGATGATCATTTAGACATCTGGAGGCAAAAATCTCTTTTCAAGTGATTCCATAAATAAAGTCCATATGAATGTGTTTTTAATATTTTACACCTTACAGAACTTATATTAAATCCCTTTAAGTTACAAAGCAGACAAAAACGTTATAATATCTGAATCTCGGGGAAGTTCTAATTGTGTTAAGATAATGGTAGAGTTCTTCATGCTTTACATTTGGATGGACATGTAGATTTGTAGCCTCATTTGTTCAGGCCCAGCTAGTTTTCCTTCAGTAAAGCAATTTAAGTAAATACCAGAGACTTTACACTCAGACAGAGACCTTCAGATTCAGTATTATTATGTGAGGTACTGAGAATTTAATCAGTCAAGATTAGTTTTGTTTTTTTTAGTTTTGTTTTTGCTTTTTTTTTTTTTTTTTGGCTAATAAAAACTCATCTCCTAAGCTCTCATGCTAAAAGGAATTGGGCTTCTTCATAGAACCAAAATGGCTCTGTGCTGAGGAAGAGAAATGGCAACTATTTAAAGCACATGCTTGCTTTGATAAAGACACGTACAACATTCATTTGTACATACATTGCTAATGTTTTGCTCTGAAACCCTGTATTTCTTAACACATTTGCTTAACCATATGCCTTTGATGACAATCCAATCTCAAAGCATATCTTCTTATAGAAAATGAGAAGTATAATTAAGCTAAAAATTTAGACTAAGTCTGTAATGCATTTTGATTTCTCATGAGGGTCTAATCCAGTTTATGAAATGGTTCCAGATGTGCAATCTAGTCCCAGATTTGTTTTTTATGTGTGTATAGAAATCCCAATGTGAAATTACAAAAGTATAATATTTATATTCTTTGTTATGGAAGTTCCATTTGGAACATCATCTTGAAGTTATTAAGATCATGGGCAATTATACAGAACAATTTAAATTTTTAGTTTTATATTGGTATTCAAATGAGCGGCAAGGACATTTAAATCTTTAGGATGCATAGATATTAATCTCAAAGATTTAAGATATTCAGACTTACTCTATTTTCTATTGTGTCTACAGAGATGTATTGCCATATTAGGGGCATGGCATAGTTGTTTCTAGTTATCTGAATATGAGTATTTCCTCAATGCATTTACTCATTCATATAACAATGTGTCATATATTATGACAGAGATTGCAAACGTAAAGATAAATGAAGGAATGTTCTGAACAAGCTCACAATGGGCATAGTGGTGGGACGAATGAATTCATCTTTATGGTTGAGTAAGATATAACAAAATGAGCACCCAGAGCAATGACACTCTAAGCTGCAGATTCCTGTTACTCAAGATATAAGTGTAATAACTTCAGAGGGAGTCTCAAATACTTCATGTCTTCATAGAAAAAATTATTAGTAGAGGCACTAAATGAAGCTGGAGAAGTCATCAGTAAAAACACAGTGAATGCCTTTTTGAAGTTTCTGTTAGGAGTTCGTAGCTATCTTGAAACTGGTACAAAATCAAACTGTTTTAAAAGTATAGTGAGTTGGATCAAACAGACTAATTAGCATTAAAAAGAAGCAGTTCAAATAAAGCTAAGTATATCTTTATGTTTCTAAGAAAATGGAGTGTGGCTGGTCATTAAAATGGATATCAAATAGTGCTTATTACTCCTAGGCAAGCAATAATTTCAAATGGAAACCATTTGGATCTCTACCAATAGACATTAATGTATTTTGACGCATCCACACAGATGAGTACATTATACAAAGGATGTACAGAATGATATTGATACAACTCCTGGGATTAACTTTAGAGATACAACTTTGAGAGATGAACCAGATAGGAGAGAGAACATGTAATTAATGCTATCTCTACATGGTTCACAGTTAAATTGGACATATTTTTATATTTTATTATTATTCTTGCATAGGCTTGTGCATTTGCATGATGTGTGCATGTAGAGGTCAGAGGACAACTTTGTTCTTTCCACCTACATATACATGGATGCATGGAAACCATCTCAAGTCGCTGCACTTGGCTAGGAAGTCCCTACCTGTTGAGCTATCTTACCAGCCCCAAACTGGATAGCTTTTAAAGGAAATTTAAAAATTTATACATTTATTCATTAAAATATTTATTCTTTATAGAAATAGGCCATCGGGGTTGTAAGTTTAGAAGCTCCCCAAAAAACCAGGATTAAATAGCAATAAAGGTTGGTACTCAGCTGCATTTTCGAGAGCCAACTGAAGGAGAATATTATAGAAAATTACAACCAATGAAATATAGAGTATTTGAGCCCAGTACAAAAGGATACATCTACAATGCAATTCTGCACCTAAGGTTCAGGGATCATTGTGGAACAGGGGCCAGAAAGTTTGTAAGAGTCAGAGGAACAAGGAATTTGCTGTGAAATTCTGTCTCCTAGGAATGTCAGAAGCTATACCCATAAAGTCTTACCACCATGACTGTATAAACATGAGGTGAATAAGGACAACAATCGTAGACATGCTAAAGTTGATTGAGCAAAGTCAAGGAAGCCTCAAACCTACACAGAGAACTTCAGGCAACTAAGGAATGCTGAGAGAGGGAGAAATAGTCTTCTCCAATTGGTTGCCCAATACCAAGTGGTCAGTACTAAGAATATACATGTGAATAACATTATGCAGACTGAGCTGGTTGCACTTAACGTATTATGTACTGAGAAAAAAATATATATATAATGTAACAATTAATAGGAAAAAAGGCCATGAATTTGAAAGAGAAAAAAAAGGATTTGAAGGGAGGAAATAAAAAGGGGAAATAATATAATTATATTATAATCTCAAAAAAAGAAATAATTAAAAACAAAACAAAAAACTAAAACTTTCATTAATACATTTAGCTTGCCTGAGCTAGCAAATCAGGGCTTTTTATTATTATTTTTTTTATTTTACTAATTTAATTTAAATTAATTAATTAATTAATTTATTTTTTGCAAAAAATGTTCACTCTGTAGTATTCTCTCTCCTACATGTTACCCAACCTTGCAGTGTGGTATACACTTTTTTTGGTCTTATCTATGCAAATTGACCACCTGGCCTCTCATGCAAATAACTATGCTGTTTTAAAAGGATAAGAATAAAGGGAATGTAATGTTGTCTAATGTCAAAGCCAACTGACTTTTGTAGAACATTTTAAAATAACTAATTCAATTCCCATGTTTTATTTTTAACTGTTGCCTTGATAAGTCCCACACTATAAGATAATATTGTCAAGCAGCAATAGAAAACTGTAAGATTACAAGTCCAGTCTCTGGACCCACATCTCTCCTTATCAAAGGATTGCATGAAGGGTAGATGAGACAGGATATTTGACAGGGCTTTGTGACAGAAAAGAGTGCCACAAATATGATGTAATATTGTCTCTATTGCATTTATAAATTTTAACTTCCATTAAATCTGCTTCCTGTTCTAGCTGGCATCTGTGTGGTTACATATGTAGTACTTGCAATTAATATGACTCTTTTCTAAAAGGAGACTCGTTGTGGATTCTTATTAAAATCATATAAATGTCAACATAAGACTCAAAAGGGGAAATTAGCCTTAATAACTGGAGGTTTCAGCACTCAATCAATTTACATATATTGAGTTAATTTCTCTTAAATACACTATCCTTACCAGTTCCATGTGCACCTGAGTGATGTATTGTAAATCATACTAATGCAGTAGAGCTATTTATTTCTTGAATACTTCATAGGGCAGTCTTTCAATTCCTCAAGCCTGAAAATTTTCTGGTTTCTATTTTGCAAACTGTAAATGTTTTAGAATGAAAAGCTAGCTAACTTTTAGGGTATAATATGCCCCTCGGGACTAGCAGATGCTGAGAATTTGTGCATGTGCATGTGCCTTTGTGTGTGTTTGTGTTTGTATGTGTGTGTGTGTTTGTGTGTGTTCATTAAAGGTATAAATAGTTCCATGTAAAAGTCTACCATGTTGTAGCTGTTATTTTCATTTATCCTGTAATTTTAATTAATCAAATGAAGTGAATTGTGTTTTAAGCTTGTTTCTGTTAGGAAGACATGCTTACTTTCAAGCTGGAAATATTACATACACATACACACACACACAGACACACACACACACACACACACACACACACACACACATGTATAAACTAAAACCACTGTTGGTTAAATTACGAGAGTAAGATATTTTATAGAAAAATTTGAGAATTCCTATTTTCTAATAAATGGAGTGGTGGCAGCTACGTATGATTTTTCTTCAGAGGTAGCTGATGAATGTGGGGTCTGAAAAGTTGTCAAGGGGAATTTTGGAGCTGCTTGGTCATGTTTAGAAAATGTCAACAGAAAAGATCGCATAAGAAAATAGCAACAGAGTCTCCCTCAGTCTGCATCTTTTAAGGTACAAGAGATTGATTCTTGAGTATGCTTCAGTTTCTCTTATTCAGTCAATGCATGCTTATCAGATTTGTGTATTTAATATTGAAACTGTAAAATGATGAGGATGACAATGTTTGCTCATATTTTTTGTTTTAGACGATGTTGATGAAAATAAGAGATAGAATGTGGGTGGGCAGTTTAGAGACACAGACTTTGAAAATCAGCAATTCTAATTTTTGTTCTTGGCCCGAAGTGGGATATATCCTTGGTTCTGGCCTAGCCATAGGTCAGAAATGCCAGCAGCATTTGTTCCTGGTCTAGTTTCTTGCAATCTTTCTTCTCTTATTCTTTTACACAGCAAAGAGCAGTTGCCTCAAAGCTATATGTGACTGGGATCTCAACTCACAGAAGGCCTATTAATGTACAGATGGGACTCCTCAATGGCAGCCTTTTCATTGGGAACCCCTCTTGTTGTACAAGGGCATGGTTTATTTATTAGCTCTTCACCTCTCATCTAATAACCTCCTTTCTAAAATCACACTTTCTGTATTTTCCATGCAACCCACTCTCTATTTTTAGTAGAAAATAGGAATTCTCACAATTTTCACTAATATGTTACTCTAGTAATTTAAACAAAGGACTCAGGAATTATTGGTCATGATGATTTTAGTCGGCCATTAATCTTCTAGGACCTTCACTGACATGAGATTGTAAAGTGCTCTCAAGTTATGTATATTAACTCTTTGAAATCTCAGAATCCAAAAGAGAGGATACTGAGGCATATATACTGTTAGTAACTTGCTATAGAAATAGGTAAAATGTAATAGGTGAAATAGGTACATAAGTGAAATAGGTAAAGTTAGTAACTTGCACAGAAATAGGTACAGTGACATTCACACCTGGGCCAATCTGCCGGCAATGCTCATTTTCTCAACTTCTTTGCAGATGCTTGCAGTGAACACACAGTGACTGATTATAGCATTCACAGTTTTGCCCAGAACTAAAGGGAGAATGAATTATGGATTAAGCTTCCAGCAAGCACAATTCTGGATTCATCTTCAAGGGTCAAATGCCTAAAGCAACCTCTCCCTCTCTCTCCCCCTCTCCCTCACATCCTCCTCCTTTCCTCCCTTTCTTCTTCCTTACTTATTATTTACATATTCTCATCCTAAAGTACATCTTTTGTGTATAAACTATTTTCTGGATACCTGTTCTGTGTAAGGATGGATGTCTGGCCGTGTAATGATGCAAAGGTCAATCAGATGCCTCAGGAATGTGCAGAAGAAAGGCACTGTAAATAACTATAAGGAGAGAAGAAAATGACAACTTTCATACCACACAGATATGTGGACACAGAAAATTGAGCTGGAAGATCAGTATTTCTCCTTAAGTAGATGACTCTCTATTAGAAGGCAGGCTATCACCAGAGTCTGGTTCTAGTTATCATGAGGTAAACTGTAGAGGGTAATATGCACTGTTTGGCTCACTACAGCATTATTTATATTTCCTTTTCCATTACTCTCTCTCCTTTTCTTCACTGCTTCCTTTGCCATTTCTCCTTCTCTTCCCACTTCTCTTTCTTCTTGCTTTACATTTCACTTCTTATTTTTGTTTTAGAACATTCAAAACCAAGCAGACCAATTTATCATCTGGCTAAGAAAGATGGAGCCACTTATGCATGAGAACCTGAATCTGATCATCAGAGCCCAGGAAAAATAAACGGGTGTGGTTATGCTTGTAATTCCAGCATTGAGGAGACCAAGACAGGGACAAGGGGATACCTCAGGCTCACCTGTGAGTCATCCTTGCATACTTGATGAGCTTCAGGACAATAAGAGCCTCTGTCTCAAAAACCAAAGTGAGGAATAATGCCCAAGGTTGATGTCTTGCTTCCAAATGTGTGCACATGCTCACAAAGAGAATGATGGAATCACTGAACTGTGGAATGATAGAACTGACATCATAATAAATACCCACTGAGCATGTGAGACTGAGTTTTAACTTACAAGCTTATTTTTAAACATATACGCTAACATTTGTGGACACAAAATATATACATAAAAGTTTATGAATCATATTGAAAAGCATTGATATATAAGAACTGTTAAATATACTGTTATAGTAAGGTAGTGCTTCAGAAATGTAACTGGTACCAGTTACAATTCTTAATTATATTAGTTACATTACATTACAATTAGTTACACTACAATTCTTAATTTAACTATTATCCATTTAAGATTTATATGTACATACATTAAACAGGCATATAAAAAGTGAAATATTTTTACAGTGTCAAAGTGAACAAGAGAATTTTCATGAGAATGTATGAAGAATACTTCTTTTATCTTCATATTCTTTAAAATTTGTGGAATATTTCTATTATAACCATAAAAATTAGCATTATAAGAGTTGTTTGCCATAAAACAACAATCAACTGAATAGACTCATATAGATGCTTGTCTACAGCAATGCTGAATTATGAAATTCTTATGCTTATGCTTTTTTCACTATAAACTTTAAATGAATGCGTATTATTAACCATATGATATTTAAAACTAATATATCCCTGTTCGTCTCATATTTTTATTCATTAGCTGTAACTTGAAAAACTGGATTTAATATTGGTGACAAATCAGTCCTCACTAGCAGCAGTTCCTAAGTCTATTGTTACTTTGGAAATTTATACTTAAAGATCGTTGAATGAGCATTTCTGCTGTTTATTCACAATGGACAGTAGCCATCTAAACTGGCCGTTATTGTGAAAAATATAAAGATTACAAAAGTATTATGTATGATTGTTTGGCTTATATTAAAACATACTGGCATTTAATTACTCATTCTATATTACTTTATAACTTTAAAATAGGTATATAGAGAGAACAATTTAAATGTTCACGTATTTGTACCTAGTGAAAAAATATACAGGTCTCATAACATTCAATATAGCTACTATGGGACCATATCCTGCCTGTAAATATGCCCTTCTCTTGTATTTTTGGAAATTTATAGATGATTTGTTATAGTCACATATTTTGCCCGCTCATTTGGCAAAGTGGTACACCAAGAGTGACAATATTAGTTCTGCAAACATTTTGCTAAGTAATTGATACTGTTATTTTGTATTCACATATTTTAATTGAAAGTATTTATATCCAAATAATAGTCATGAAATGAGGGCATGCCTATCTTAATCAAATTGCAAATTAACTAAATAAATATGCATATAATTTTTTTCTCAGTTGAAGGCAAGATAGAGAGAGTCATGCCCTTGGATATTGTTTCTGTTTAGTCAAGAGGAAATTTGTTCCCTGAAAAATAAGTGCATAAATGAGCAATAAATTGCACACAGTATTGAGCCCCCTGACATGACTTTAGGAAGCAAATTCCCAGCCTGTACAAGAGCAGCAGGCACTATTAACCACCAAGTCATCTTTCCAGTCCCCTAGCTTTAAGTCCTAAATAGTGGTTTCTTAAATGTTACCTGTAGTTTTCCAAACTGGCCACAGGCAACAGCAAAGTCAACATAGATAGAATTAGAAATGTTAAGGTTTGTCAAGGATCGCATTCTCCAGAAATAAGAGAAAGGTCTTCATTTCCATTCACTCAACACAGGAGCCATGTTCATTTATAAATTTTCTATGCTATTACTTTAGCAGCCTAGTAGGTATCATTAGCTCCAGCTTAGCTAAACCATAAATGTCAGAACCAGGCCTAGATTTTATATGATCACTGTGTATAGATGGCTTGCTGAGATAGTAGCTAGACTGCAAGAACTAGAATGGTGAGTTAGTATGTTTCTCCCAGTTGGAGAGAGGCCCCCCTTTTCAGTGTAAAACCAAGATAGCACTGCTCCTGAACCTATTGCTTCATGGAACATGATATTTCTGCCTTACACACAGGATTTGTTGAACTTCCTAACATCCTTAACTATTTGGGAATAGTGTGATCAGCCTCAGAGTCAGAAGAGCAGTCTAGAGAAATTGAAAATCTTTCCTATGTTGCGTATGAACTTTCCTGGGTTAGGTATTACATTTCTTCAAGAACTCAGGGAAAATAGGGCTCCATTTAGAAAGGAATGGATCTAGTAGTTGCATCCAAGAGGTATTCCAGAATCATAGGGTGCTCTACTAAGTAGAAGATGCTTTTCTTTGCTACATTCTCTAATTCACAAAATAACCAGACACTGACATTCATAGTTCATAGAAGACATTAACATTTAATGACACCGCACTGTCTTGGTGGAAAATGTTGCATAGCTATCTGGACAGGTTCCAGTGCAGCCTGGTGATGGTCTAAGTACCACTCAGAGGATACTGACTTGAAGGATAACTACTAAAAAGAATTAAGTAAAGAGCTTAGTACAGTGGTGAGGATCTCCATTTCCAGGCTCAATTGGGCTACAGAATGTTTAAAGGAGATAATGTTATCTCTGATATCCAATACCTAATGATGAATATTTCTATCTTGTTTTCTGGAGGCATTATGATGCTGCTCATAGACCTTAGCAGTATTATTATGTATCTACCTCCACACTTTTCTCAGGCTTTACCAGCCACTCCTGAAAATACTGCATTTAGGACTATAACTGGGGCTTCTAATAGAATTGGAACACTGTAGAGCAGAGACAGATATAAAATGTTATGACTCACCTAGTTGCAGAAATTTTCAGGGTAATTTGTCCCATTGATATTTCTTTACTCATGACTCCTTATTGATTAGATGATTATGGAATTTATGGGGGCAGTAATCACACTGTGCACTGTGATGTAGCACACTAAGCCTAATGAATTGTTCAAAAAGGCTTCACTTCTATTATCCTAGCGCCCATCCCTTCTGTGACCACCTTCAAACAACAGCATTTGAAGCTGGCTTCCTTATTTGCCTTATTTGCCTATATTGAGGGTGGAGGGATGGCCATCTAAATCCCATAAATTCACAAATCCCTGAGTCTCTCCTGTCTTTGAAGCGTCCTAGTTTATTTGAACTGGTATGTGTTATTTTGATGTTCTGCAATCAGCACTGAGGTTGGTAAGTGTGGCAGGAACAAGGCCTGCTGCTAAATGGCACATATGCATAGCTTGCTAAACAGCACACATATGCAGCTCATCAGACAGTAAGCATGCGTGGCTAGGCTCCCACATAAGCTGCCCAGGACATGCCCGAGCATGCCAGGAGATAAGCCCACCATTGAGACATGCGCAGTTAAGACTTCCTGTTCGTGCTAACCTAGAAACCTGTCAGTGGGCCCAGAAAGCCAATGAAAAAGAACCACAAAAGCAGCCTGCAGTCCAGGAGCCAATGGGACGCTGGGCAGGGGTTTAAGAGAAGTCCCTCTTCCTGGAATAAACCAGTCAAGTTTTTGCTGCTTACCTGACTTGGGGAGTCTGTGTTGTTCACTCTGCGCCAGCTCACCCCTGCCCCAAAGGGTCCTGGGACTGGGTTCAGCAACAGGTAAGGATAAAATTGAGATGGACTCTGTACTAATTAGTTGGCATGGCATACTCATTTTGGGTTTTAAGAAGAGCTGAAACTGATTTTAGTTTAGCACTTGTTTTAATAGAAAAAAAAAAAAAACTTTACCGATCTGTCCTTCACAATCCCTTTTTGTGGTATATTTGAACTCATTCTCAAATATTGTAAAACTGCATACACTTCTTTGCAGTAATAAACTGTTTATTTAGCAGCCTGAGCCACTTCCAGAAGGTTACCTTCCTTTGTTAGGGCTAGCCTGCGAGCTTCAAAGAAACCACGAGTCAGTCAGACAGTTGCAAAACGCACGAGGCTTTATTATTATCTGGCGAGCCTCGGGTCCCACATGGATCAAGCATGGCGGGCCCCGATTCCTTCCCCGAGGCACTTTTATGGGGTTCAGGGGAAAGGGGTCTGGGGATGGGGGCTTGTGCAGCTCTGATTGGCTCAGAGCTCTCTATGTTAGACTAATTGGTTGGGAGTTTGCCCCGGCGGGATGGGGGGTGGGGTGGGGGGTGGGGGGGTGGTCAATCCATGCCCTTGGACTAGCTGTCCTTGAGACAGGGTGGCACCTGGTATGCCGGGGAAGGAAGAATCCTGCTGATAGATGTGAAGCTTAATGGTCATTTCCCTGTGGGTGGGAAGGAGACTGAAGAGTACTGTTAATGACTGTACTTGGGAAGGCATCTCTCAATAGGAGTCATCTCCCCCTACACGTGACTGCTAGCACTCAGGTGCATTTCCCCTGCACGTGACTGCTAGCACTCAGGTGAATCTCCCATGACTGCTAGCACTCAGGTGAATTCCTTGGTTTTATATTTCTTAAATCCTTTCACCTTAACTATCAGAACCAGCTTCTTAGGAGTGGCCCACGGAATGCAGAAAGCATGCTAGTTTGGAGCATCAACAATTGTCTACTCTATGGCCTTTGATTGGAGCAATTGTCCTTCTAATGTTGACTCTACACACTGAGGTATTTGTGTGGAAAACGTCCGATTGTATTAATGCTAATGGAGGAAATGTAGGGTGTCTTCTCTCTGTCTAAGCACCATGCAGGGAAGACCTTGTGGGGGACTTGAGTGGCCTGTAAAGCAGCATCATGTAAGCCAAATGAAGTTGGGGGTTGGTGTACTATAAAAGTTCTAGTCATCATGCATTAATGCAATGTGTAATGGTGGGCTGTGCTTCCCTTCAATAAAATACTTAGATGTCATGTGCTGGGAGTCAGTGCCAAGAGAAGCAGGTCAGAGGAATGAGAGACTGAGGTCTATCACTCAGCCATGTAAGGCGAGACCCTCTCTGCCTTAGCCATCCAGGTTTTCCATCTCAAAAAGCTATCTTGGCTCTTTATTGAAACCCACTGGAGATATTATTATTAATAATTCCTTAAAACCCTATATCAGGTGGCAAATTCACATGACTGAACCCATTTATTTCAGCTTTGGAGACTCCCTGACATGCTGTTATAACCTTGTCAGAATAGCCCAGTCTTTGATGCTTACTCCTCTAATGTTGTAAGAACATCTTTACTTATCTCACCTTTATCACATTATTGGGCGAAGAGGCCCATTTTTTTTTTTTTTTTGCCTTTAAACATACATGAGAAGGTGAAACAGTTGGGACCATTTACCCTGCTGTTTACAAGCTATCTTTTCTTCCTGCCTCTCTAAAGTTCCTTGACATCACTGAGCTTAATACAACTAATACAATCTGGAGTACATTGCAAAGGAATCCAATCAACTTTTGCTTAGAGAAAAGTATTATCCTTTATATATTGAAAAAAAGAAAGTTGCCTTCTACTCCAAGAGAGATGGGATTCCAAAGGTGTTCTCTATGCAAACATACTTAAAATAAGATTGGCATATTAGAACAACGTGGGCTTTTGCAAGATTCACAGAAATGCAAAAGTCTCACTGAAAACTCTTTAAAAAGCTATTTCTTAAAATCAATGATCCTTTCTTTCTGGTTCTTACTGTGAACTGAACTCTGTTAGTTTTGCTGAAAAGAAAACATGAATTACAATGGAACCTCCATTTGTAAAGAATATAGAAGCTGAGGAGTGGCCAATGATGGGGGACAGGAGTGTTAATGTGGTTTGAATATGATTTGAGTGCTCTTCTAAAGATATGTAGTTTAAATATATGGTAGAAAAAAATTGAGTCTTCATTATAAAGAATTAAGAGATTGTGAAATTTATCAGGTTATGATATCAAGCACAGATGGCTGGCCTTGTGTGCTTGATATCTTTATATGGCCCAAGAATGCAGGAGTGTCTTATCTTGTGGTTAACCATCTGTGTCACAAGACTGTGGTTGGCCATCTGAGTCTGAGCCAATCAAAAACCGACTCATGTAACAGTTTCTCTGTCCACCAATCATGTTCCTAATTACTTCATCCTTGCTGAAATTCCACTTTTCAACTTATAAAAGGCCTGCATGCCTTCACATCACTATTTTGTAAAGTAGCTGACCCCTTCATGTAGGATTGCTTTGCAAAATGAAAGTGCTCTTGCTTTTTAAATGCATGCTCTTGGCAGTCTTTGTGGGATGATCCATGGAACCAAGACATCCTTAGTAGAAATCCTCTAGGATTGAATTCCTTGTAGTTCTATTTGAACAAAAGAGGGATCAGAGACTCACCCATATCTGTTCTTTGTCCTTTGACAAATGACTCCTGTGTTGCCTTACCAGTAAGATCCTGACCAGACAGGCCTTCAACTGTACCTGTGCAGATTCATGGGTCAAAACAAACTTCTTTTTCTTTGAAGTTGCTCAGGCTGTAGCATTGTATCAAGGGCAACAGAAAGCACTTTGGAAACTATAAAGTGAAAGATCATCAGCAACTCAGGCTGCAAGCATTTGGAGTGTTTTTCATCTATTAATAGCATAGAATTTTTCAATGTGTGCATATTTATTTATTTATTATATATATGTGCATAACTAATACACATATTAATTGATCATCACAGTATAATTGATGCCATTATGGGTCTTTTTGTTATATAAAATCTGGGTAGCAGGCATATAAGAAAACATAAGACTATTTTATAGGAACATAGATCTCTAGTGTTTCAGAAATGAACCAACCCTGGGGGAAAAGCAGGAAGCATACAAAATTAGTGGAGGGCATTTTTTCTTGCAAAAAAAAAGGTATTTTTCCAAGGGCAATGTAATTAGAGTAGTAAAGGAATTTTATGGATAGAAAAATATAAAAACAAATATCTAAAGAGTATTTCTAGAAATACTTGGTATCTGAAATGAGGCATGGGTGAGAGAAAAGCACAGTAGATATAGCTGGCCATTAAGTGAACCTAGTCCTTGTCAAGATGTGGCTGTTACTGTAAGGAATTTGTGTTCATCTTATAGAATTAAGAAAAAACACAGGAGGTTTGTGGATAAAATATACTGTGATCAAATACCATATGCTAAAAAGTCTTGACTATCATTAACATAAATTAAATTTGTTTAGAGAATATGATTGTACTTGTGAAATGTACCAGAAGTCATGGTCAAAGTAACAGGTAGGATTAGAATGTGTTCAAGATTTTGAAAGTCACCTTTTGGAACTAGATAGACAATTCTGTGTACAAGAAGAGAAAGGAAAAAATTGCAAGGACATCTTTATTTTGACATTTGTTCATTGGAAAATAGCCAAGCAATTTCATTTTGACAATGGTGTCACTTTGAGGGTGGTAAAATTTATTCACCACCGTATCTAAGAACAAAGTCATTAATTACTGTAAGGTACAGGACAGGCTTGGATAGACTTATGACCTTCTATTTTCCATTCTACTTTATATAGTTGTAGAGATTATGCAGATCAATTGGATTACCCCAAAATGTTCTCTCTACCCTATATATGTCTGAGATAATCTGTAAAATGAAAGTAGTTGAAAACATCCTTTTCTGCCTAAAATTAATGAGGCTCCAAGTTTTTTATTTGAATAAACTGAAAATACTATATTGCAATTTTCTATAATTTCTAATATTTTTAAAATATGGAATCAACATTAATAGCTACACCAAAACCATTCCTTTTTATGATAAAAATTAAAATAAAATATTTTCTTTTGAATAATTGTGATGACTATAGCTTTGATGACTTTGAAATGAAATGTCTTTATATACTCAGAGACTACTAAAATTGCTTGTTACAGATTGCGAGGTACATAATAGGAAAGCTTTCTTTGTAGCATAATCAGGGATTTCATACAGAGACAAAAATATAAAGGACCCTTGCAAATAATTAAATACTCTAATTCTGGAGACTCTCTGATTAATGCATTGGAAGGCAAAGCACCCTGAGCATCTTGGAATGTGGCAGTGTGATAATGCCACAACTGATCTTTCATTGTTCTAGCTGAAGATTAATTATCTCCCTTCCTCCTATAATATCCGTTTAGTGCTTTATAAATTGGATCCAGCTATTAGCACTATTCATTTATTTCCTGTGAAAGTTGTCTAAGCTTTATCTACTTGAGGATTAAATTTAATATTACTTTTCATTTCCTTCCTACCTAGCTAAACATATGTTCTTCAAATAGCTTTATTTTCCTGGCAACCCATCCCCACCTAAAAATAACCAAACATAATATACAATACATTAATATAAGTGATCTATCCTTTCTTTTCGTGGTTGCTTGCTAATACATTTATTGTATTTTGATTATTGAAAGAAAAGGGTCATACAATAGGGGAAGATTTTACCCAAACTTTTCAGATTGGTACATTATTTTGTTAACACATGGATGAGGAGAAGAAATAAACTAGAATTCAGGAGCTACTTATCATCTGAATGTGGACACAGAGCACTCAGTTAGACTAGGCACACATTTTATAAGTTACATTTTTAAAATTCTATTTTGATACCAACAAGTCATAGAATTAGAGCAGAATACAAAGCCATAGAATATCTCCTCAAGCAAGTATTTGCTTTATTTCTGAGACAGTTTTCCTAATTGGTATATATGCCACAAAGGGAATGATAGTGTGGGGGTGGGGCATTACTCTCATCTTGGTAAAAGTGAGTCGTGGTCCCAGAATTATAGGCAGATGTTTGCAGCTGTCTTCAGGCTAGTTCTGGATGCAGGCAAACTACTGAAAGCACAGGCAAGCAAACAGTAAGAGTAAAGGCAAGTGCCAGCTTCCCTGGCAGTGTCACTTATAGCCTCAAATAAAATGAATATTTCCCCGAACTTCTGCATAATAGAGCTATTATTTCTGAGACTAAAATGTGATCAAAGAATAAATGAGGTCACAAAGAAAATAGAAAAATAGAATGACTATAAAAAGTTAGAAGTCTAGTTTAGGTTGTAATCCTTTGTGAATTCACTGTTCTTCCCATGGCAAATGATTTATGCGATAGTTTGTTTAAATAAGAGTCCCTGCGCATCAAGTTAAGTTGGATTTAAATATTGGCTTTAATACTATTAGTTGATAATTTAAACTCTTTAAGTCATTCAGTTGACTAGTGTGTGTGTGTGTGTGTGTGTGTGTGTGTGTGTGTGTGTATGTACACATACATTCAGTTATGAACTTTATGACAGCATGCACAGGGCCTACATAGGTCTGAGCCAGGTGAAATCTCTGTGTTGACAGGGGACATGGACACAAGTCCCCAACCCTCACCCAGAAGATATCTCCAGTTGATAACTGCTTAAAATATGAAAAATTCATTTTCTTCAATGGAGTCTACCTGGGTATGCAACCCTCTCTTAAGACAAAGTCCTATGTCCAACAGAAGATAGCCAACAAAAAACAAATTCAATAGCATTTTTGGAGGTTCTTTGTTGCATAAAGCTTTGCCAGAGCTTCCTCCCTCCCTCCCTTCCTCCTTTCCTTCCTTCCTTCCTTTCTTTTTCTGATATTTCTGTGGTGTGTGCAAATGTGTGTTTTTCTGTGTCTATATGTGTTTCCTATGCCTTTCTTTTGCTATTTTTCTTCTGTTTGTTTTTCTAGTTTGTTTACTTTTATTTTATCATTTTATCTTATTATATTTTATTAGAGAAAGATAGGGTATGGATTTGGGGAGTTGGGGAGTTGGGGGAGCTGGAAGGAGTGGCAGAGGGGAGAAGAATCCATAATCAGAATATATTGTATAAAAATAAATCTATTTTCAATAAAAAAAGCTCAATAAGTGGGTGATTTTTTTCTCCAGTACCCAAGTTGTAAAGCTTGGATTCTTAAAGTTATAAATATCCTCAAATATTCATGGACTTCCTTGTTATCCTTAAGATCCTAAACACAGGGCTTCCTCCTTATAAAATGGGTAGGCTAATTGTTCTGACGATTATTGCTACTTCATTGAAAGTGTTTGTTGAACTGATTTTCTTTATTTGCTTTTCCCCTGCTTTGTACTTCTAGAGAAATGTATAATTACTTTCTACTCTTGTTATGAGCTTCTATTCTCTTTGCGTATGTTTTCATATTTGACAGTAAGAAATATTGAGGTCTTATAGGGCAGAGGAGCTATCTATTTTTATAGTGTTGTTTTCTAGTGAGATTATTATTTAATTTAAAGGATAAATTGCATTTGGTGGAATGCCTCAAGGCAAGGTTGAGTAGATAACCTGTTTGTAGACATTATTTTGTAAAGATACACTTTTGGTTTCTTTCCATCAGAAGTGGATGTCTCCATGTTTCTGATTTGCAAGATCTCATCTCAACAATTTTCAATTCCATATGACAGAAACATAAATACATAGAAAACGCATAGTCAGAACTTCCACTCTTTTTCATTTTGCTGAGACTTCTACTAACTTTCAGAGGAAAAGGAATAAAGTTGATATTGTTATATTAATATATTCATATGTATTGTTATGTTTATCCTCTAGAACACCTAAAAGAAACAGTTTTTTTTTCTGTTAACCTTTTAAAATGATGAAGTTAGATAGATTAGGAATGTAATATATGAATATTGGAAGGGTTCTATGTAAGGTATATCTTTTCATTAGCTAGCCAAGGAGGAAATATGGTGATGAAGGAATAGTCAATTTTTTGAATTTTAACATTATTTGAGTATTTTCTATGCATGATTCAAACATACTAGAGTCTAGGAAGTTTTTCAATTTGAACCTGGAGTGTCTCCTACTGGTTTATATTTGAATATTTGTTCTTCTGGAAGTGCTGGTCTACTGGGGAGGTTCTGGACATTTGGAAGACATGGTTGACCCTATTGCTTTTGTTTCCTGGTATGCCATGAAGTAATGGCTCTGCCATATTCTTCTGCTTCCATGGCCTTTGCTCCTCTGCTGTTCCTGTTCCATCATCATAAGTGGAGCTTGTTGAAGCAGAATCTTTTCTTCTTTTAAGTTAGTTCTTTCAAGCTTTCTGTTATAGTGACATAAAAGTATTATCAGAGGTCACTGCAAACTTTTATACCATTATTGCATCTATCTGCTCGCTCTATCTATCTATATATCTATCTATCATCTACTTACCTACCTAACATATAACTAGCCTCTTACTGGGATGTTACTAAGAACTATTCAAATGTTTTCATGATTGTTGAAAGTGCTTGTGTATACCTCTAATATTGATTTTTTGGAGCTGAAGGTATGAGGATCATGAACTCAAGCTTAGTCTATGCTAGTGAAACCAAATCTACAATACAGACATACACCAAACCAACCAAAAAAATGACCAGAAACAAACTAGGAAAATGATAAGTAAACAAAACATTTTTTATTGTAAAAAAATAAAAATATATCAAAGTCCAAGAATAAAGTCTTTTAGATGTTTGGTAACATGATAAGTTGCTCTCTTTTCCTTTGTATAAAATATATTATTTTATTTATAATATATGAAACATATTCAAACTGAAGTAGTTCAAGGAACCCTATGAGTACAGTCATGGAATTAATGAAGTACCCAGCTAATAAATTGAACACCAGAAGTTTTGATGATAGAAATACACTCCAAATTAGTTTTTGTATTTAAATAAGGATTGAAGTACCTGGAATATGAATAAAGTTCTTCAAATGAAAATGTATATCATTAAATAAAGGACCATCATGTTAGTTTCTAAAATGTAGAGAATAATTGTTATAAAACATTTCTTTATTTATAAAGAGATATTGTAAAATGATCATATAATAAGAAAGCTAAGAATTCTGTCACATCAGTTATGTGACCAAACTACATTGAACAAATGGAATGTTTTGTTTGAAGATATAAATAATCTGATAACTGAGTTTGAAGAACTCTTTTCTTTGTACTATAATAAATCAATTCAAACCTTATCCATCAGATTAATGATAATGTAATTAACTTTTAGTGTGAGAGAATTTGCAGATAATGCTGGAATTCTAATTTTAATTTAAGGAACAGAAGTACAGTGGCTGCTGAGTAGAAGAACATTTCCTTAATTAATGCAAAATAGGGAATTAAATTATCTGTCTAGGTTCTACTTTTTAAAACTATAAAAACATTAACCTCCAAATGATTAGGTTTATGAACTTTTTGTCTCACAAAATTCACACAGAAAATCTAATAACTAATTCATTACCAGTGAAATGGGATTGAATAAATGGACCTTAATGGCTACAAATGTATAAAGTTTTCACCATGGAAGAGTCATTCAATCTTTGTCAGGTAGAAATATATCTCAAGGAGCTATGACATTGAAATGGAGACGGAAGTCACAAGACATGAAGAATAAAATGCCTGGGAAAGAAAATTATAAGCCGAGCCACAACATTATTAACTTCCTATTCTTACGAGTTGCAGCAACAAGGGAGGATCACATTACTCAGCTGTTAGTTAAGGGCAGCAGTACTATAAAACACTGGCCCAGATTCTCATTCTATAAAACTCTGTGGGGCAATTTCTCTTCATTGGTATAAGCTGGTCTGTAGAAGCATGGCCACGATTATTAGAAACTTTTCTCTCAATTAAATTAATTCCCTGCTTGTTTAAATAGAAAGAAAAGTTCTTTGAAACTATTCAATGGCAAAGCATACTGAAGAGAAATTCCCTTTAGTGATAGCTTTTTCTTCCTTCAGATCATGAGTTGATATGATCTCTCCCCTTCTTATGATATTTTTTCACTATCTTCATTTCCATGCTGAAAATGATTTTCCCACAGAGTAGTGAAGGCCAATCACTGAACTCAATAACTTTGTAAATTTAGACTGGGAAGGGCATCCTGTTCCTCTTTTATAGTTTTATACTCTGAGAAGTGAAATGGCAGTCATATGTGCTCTTCCTGAGAAACAAATAAATCTACCTATTGAATTGCAATTTGGTGAAATTAGAAACTGCAAGCTTAATTTTCCAAGTCCTTTGTTTTTAATTACTCAAGACATTGAAAATTTCTTCTTTCCCACTTGTATTTGATTGTTATAAATTCTGTCTGAGAAGTGATCTTTGTCAATTTGTGAAAGTAGGGGTAAATAGCATTGGTAATTAGAAAATTGGGCTCTATTTCTAGCTTTGGTGCTAGCTGACTTTTCAGCACTCTTCAGTGCACTTAACTTCCGTGGCTTAATTGTATTCATTAGGGGAATAAAGAGGTTAGATAAAATGATCCCGTTTGCCTTCACCTCCTGAGCTTGCACCTGCTATGGTCCTTTCCAGTACAGAGGCTACATGTACCGAGTGATGTGGCAGATTCTAAGCTGAGTTCTTATCCTCATAATAGTGTGTTTTATACTCAATTTCTTGCAGTTTTGCAGTAGTGATATGCGTACAGAATTCATGTTTCTTTATTTAAGTCATAAAAGCATAAATCTTGTTTTTAACACATCTGACCAATATATATTTATACCTAGGATCTTTCAAAAATTTTATTAATGGTTTGAGATATATCACTAAACAAAATAAGAAAAATAGATTACAGTTTGCTGAGAGAAACAGAAAGGAACAAAATAATATACAAGAATAAACAATAGAAAAAAAACTCAGTATATTAATATGTATAAATACAATGGAGAAAAGGAAATACATGAGATTGTGGTAAAGCATCTTATTCAATGTGATGAACAGAAAGAGTTCCTCAAAAGTAGACTTTAGAACAAAACTTGAAGGAATAGTTTGTTATTATATATAATAATATATAATAGTTTATAATACTATATTATTTATGGAGAGAGAAACATTACTGGCATAAGTAACAGTTAAGTCCTAGTGCAGAAATGGTGTTGTTATACTTGAAGACTATTGAAATGTCAGTGGTAGATGGATTAGTAGGAGTAAAAGAAGGTAGAAATAAGGTGAAACCATGAATGGCTTATTACATTAAAGATCTGTAAATTAAGCCTTCCTCCACCTATATCCTTTGGTAGTGATTCTCAGTACTGATTCTGGGTTGGGCTGTGTCTTTTGACAGTAGAAGAGAAACAAGCTTCATTCAAACAGTGGCTATTAAAGACCTTTATGATTTCTTATGGAGCCCTCTCACCACCACAGAAGAATCCAAGGCTAGGTGAAAGGAGAATGAAATGACACATGGAGTTGAGATGGCCAGCTCAGCCATAGACCACTGATAGGAGACCAACGGAACGAAAACTCATGGAGTATTGTTTAAAGATTGTTGAGGGCTTTTCTTCTCTTTTCATTTTAGTGTGAGAGATTAAATCCAGGGCCCTGTGCATCTTACCTAAGCACTCCACCACTGAGCTGCATCTTCCTTTCAAATTTTTTTTTGTTTGTTTGTTTTGTTTTTTTTAATAAGAATAGATGTGGGATAGTGGAGATTGGTGATACATCATGTGACATCCTCTTAGGCTCTGAAAATATTTTAATTTGTATTCTGTGTAAAATGAGAATGCTGTGAGTATGCTGTAACAGAATCAGAGACAAATGCTTTCTATAATGTGAGAACTTATTAGATAACAATAAAGTCTCAAGGTACATTGATTTCAGTGGCAGAAACTCAGGATGTAATTCCTCCTGACTACGTGATAATCTGGCAGAAACAAATGAAAGTTTTTTTTTTTATTGAAATCTTAATCACTAATATTAAGTCTCAGATCACATATTAAGCAGAAAACAGTAAATTTATGTACCTACATAGTTCACAGAATGAGTACAGGATAAAGAGGCTGCTGCAGAGTTCAAGAGGTTTCAGAAGTGAGTGGGATGAGAGGACCAAAGGTAGACTCAGTACTGATAACACAATATCCTCAGAACCAGCTGCTATGAAGAAGATGTTGTAGAGTCCAGGTCATAAGACAGTCAGGATGCAGAAAAGAGATGTCATCAGCTACAGAAAAGGGTTAGAGCTGAACAGTGGGTTTAGACTCAGATGGACAAGCAAGTAGATGGGCAGACAGGCTGCCTAAACAGTGAGGGATCTAGGAGAGCTAAAGGTCCAGAGACAGTCTGGAGTTCTCTGCCCATTGGATACTGGAGCATATATCAGGTATCAGATGATAAGCTGATGTGGGGCTGTTGCATCTCAGTGTCTGGGTTCATCAGTTTAATGGTCCAGGTGAAAGAGTTACATACTTTCCCTCGTATGGCCTGTTTGATAAATTACTGAGACAGTTTTCCCTGTTATAATTGTAATATGTCCACACATGTGTCTCTACAGTGTCAACTCACCTCAATTAATTTATAGTTGGCTCTGCTTAGTCCTAAGAATAAGTCATTTACCAGTCTTTGCTACATGGGTGGTGCCAGATAGATGGTGTTGTTGATTTTCCACCCAGGAGTGCAATTATCCTTCTCCCTCAGGAAAGAGTCATAAGTTGCTTGCAAATTGGAGTCTCCCAGGACAAAGCACAGCTTGCTAAACCACTGTTTCACATAATATGGAATAATTCTGGGCAGGGGGAGCCTGATCTTGAACTAGTGATAACTTTTAATCAGGCCCATTACACAATTTTTACTTTAAAATGCTCATTTTAGCTATTGTATAAATGACTTCATTTTCATTTCTCCCTGCCTCATCCTTATTCATAATTGTGGAGTACAGAGATAGGATTGGCATTTTATTTGGCAAACATACACTCAATCATAATCTTTGTTCCTTTAATTTAGGTTTAGATAGATTTTCTTGTGGATATAAACATTTACTCTAGCCTTTCATCTTTCTTTGAGAGAATTATTTACATAACCTTTTGCTCAACATAACTTCTTTATGTCAGTCAGCTTTGACATTCTTATGTAATTCTCTTGTTTAAAAGAGTTAGCAACTTTCCATAGGAGTTATAAGTTCAATTCATATTATGAGAGAATAGCAAAGAAGGTAGAAGGACATAAGATGTCTTTATATTGTTATATAATTTATGATCCTTGGGATTAAAGCAACTTGGTGAGAGGGCTTTTAATATTCTAAAATTTGTTACATTTTGAATACTCTAAGAACCAAACTCCTCATGACATTTAGTCAAATATCTCATACATAGTAATGATCCTTGGACACCACTGGCAACTCACACCAATTTGTTCTACAGCTCTCACCTGTGTTCCAAATTAACTCAAAATAACAACTCTGCCCAAGAGGAATAATAATAGTTTATATTGGCTTAAATATGAGTGACCATGGCCCAGTAACACAAATTCAATTGACCCTGAATCTTGTGTTCTTCTGCACAAGAAATTATATGAATTTTGTTAAGCTAAGAACAGTCATCAATTAATATGGTCAACATGTGTATTGGTAGAAGCATTAGGCAGGTTGGCTGTAGAAACATGCAGAAGTCTTTCTAAAAGATTACAACTATGTCTTGTAACATTAGCTTTAGGGTCAGTAGAGGCTAGAATAATGCTGCATTTTGAGAAGTTACCTAATAGTCATGAGAATGTTATGTTAGGTATAATGGTTAAAATGAATAGTTGTTTAAGTAAAAGTCACTACCTTTATATGAGCTAGACCAAGATAATTTAGTTCTTAATCTGCAGTTTTCCACCTCTCCATGATCACCAGATCCTACTTAGTCAAGGCCAAATAAGTTTCAGGATCTTGTTCTTTCTTTTGATTTTTTTTTTTTGAAATAGAGTCTTATTATGTAGCTCAGGCTGACTTTAAGTTTGTGATCATCTTGCATTTTGTCCAGAGTACTGTAATTATAGGCATACATCACAAAGACTAGCATCAGGATTCTTATATAGCAGTGGTTTCTTATGAGAACTTGAGATTCACAGTAGGTCAAAGAGATAGATTGCTAACACCCCTCACCCCCACCCCCACTTCTTACTAAGGGATTTTCAATGTCTAGAATAGGGAGGAACATTTCTTTTTGAAAAACTTAATCAAATAGAAATTTATCTTTTCTCACACTGAAGATCAGAAATTCAATAGATAATCATGGACACGGTGGCCTCCTCCTGACCTCAGGGAACCCCACTACTTCTATTTTTCTGTGCTGCAAGATTTATGTGAAGCTTCATTATCAATATTGTCATTTTGTACTTCAGAAAGTAGTTCCAAATTCTTCTTTTCATTACCTGCTCTTCACCCCACATAGTTCATAACTCTCACCCTGAGTGTGAAGAAGAGGAAAAGGAAAAGATAATATTATGTAATATTATGATTCTATACACTTTTGAAGACTTTTCCTTGCATTTGTACTTAGATGTTTCTGTAATCTCCTTGGCCATAAATCAAAGGGGCTAGGCGATATCATTGCTTTAACTGGACATATGCCAGCACTTAACAAGATATGGATTCTGTTGGTCAAAAACTGAGAAGGAAAAGAAGAGAAAAATAGATATTGAATTGTTTACTATTTAAATTTTTGTGTCAAGGATACTAGGTCATAATGCTAAGTGGTTTGGTCAGACATTATTTCTAATATTTCTGTAAAAATATTTTGTTTGATATGTTAATATTTATTTAGGTAGAGTTTGAATAAAGGAGGCCATGCTGAATAATTTTGCATATAAGTAGTGGTCCTCAACCAATTAATGGAAGGCCTTAAGAAAAAGACCCATTCCTCAGAGCAGAGGAAATTCTTTCTCTCAACTGCCTTGGATTTCACACAATGGCAGTAGCTCATTCTTGTCTCCTAATTGCGCTGAACTGCCTTAGTGATTTTTGGCACTCAAACCCTTGAGATCATACGAACCAGTTCTTTAAGTAATTCTCTCTCTAAACCTACATGTACACATTATGGGGTTTTCTCTGGAGAAACCTTAGTCTACATTTTGCTATTGAGATTGGTTCTAGAACAGTCAGTACTTAAGAATGAATATTTTAAGTTGGTTTGGCAATCTGTTTTTTAATCTGACTAGTTTTAAAGTCAGCAGCTACAGAAGTAGATAGTATTAGCAGAGAAGTATAGAAGATATACTGAGTCAGTTGTATGCTAAGGCAATAGACATATGCAAAGTAGTAATGTTGGGTAATGTTAATCAAGTGCTTGTGATAGGCAAGTCTGTAGTTTGTGGGTGACCATGTATTTGATAGACAAATCTCTTTTTATACCAGCAAATGTAAGAACTCTGATGATTCCTAATTATGCTTGAAAAAGTGGGAAAAGAAAATGATGAGTCCAAAGAATTAAATTAAATTAACTGGAAATTATATATATATATATGACTTGACAGGTTCTTTGTCTGATCTGAAAAGAATATCTTAGTTACCATGCACACAAATCTGAGATGCATGAAAAATAAATCTAGAGTGTTATTCTATTGGTGATTGAATTAAAATATAAATTCAATCCTGAACCTTGCAGTATATCTGCTTGGAAATTGAGGGCATTGATTAGGAAGGAATGGGATCCTAAAAATGTAAATGTGCTCCTTTCAGAAAATCATGACCAAAAGAGGTGCATTAGACCCCTTAATTCTGGTCTTCTAGACCAGTGGGAATTGCTCCATCAGAGGAGATTAACAGGGATTTGCCTGTGCAAACTGTATTGGCCTTTTCTGATGCAGGTGTCTTTTTAAAACTCTGCTGATTTAACTCCAAACAAGTTCACAATCACTTTTCTCCTAAGCTGTAAATAAGACCAAGTCTCAGAAGCCTTAAATAGTAGGATTTATATATGATATGACTAGCTGCATCCTCTCAAAATTCATATGGAAGCTATTTTAGCTACTTTTCTACAACCCTAACCAAACACCATGTCCAAGGCAACTCATAAAAGAAGATATTTAATTTGCGTCTCACAGTTTCAAAGGTTAGAGTACATGACCATCATGATGGGACCATGGCAGCTGGCTGACAGACATGGTGTTAGAACAATAACTGAGTGTGCTTACATCTGATCCAGAAGCAGGGAGAGAGGAGAGAGGAGAGAGGAGAGGAGAAGGGAGAGAGAGAGACAGAGAGACAGAGAGACAGAGACAGACAGAGAGACAGAGACAGATGGCGAGAGACATAGAGAGACAGAGACACAGAAAGAGTGATAATTGGACATGGTCTGGGCTCTTGAAATCTCAAATCCCACTCACTAGTGACACACTTTCTCCAACAAGGCCAAACCTAATCCTTCTCAAAGAATTCCACCAACTTGGGACCAAGCATTCAAACACATGAAACTATTGGAGCCACTCTCATTCAAATCAGCACAGAAATTAATCAATATGTGTTTATATTGATAATTATAGAATCTAGGAAGAAATTGAGTCAGAAAATTAGACCCTTTATCAATTAGGTTAGGATATATTTAAAAAATTATAGAACTTTCATGTCCATTCTACCACGTAAAGAAGCAGTGAAAAATGCTGCACTCTAACCCAGAAAGCAACAGATATCTAAAGAACAGACATCTAGTCTACAGATGCATTCACCTTAAACCTTCATCTTCAGAACTATGGGATATACATTTCAGTTGTTTATAAGTTATCAACTATTTTGTTTAGATACACAAACTGATAGGTATAAAGTAGAATCTTGATACAACATGGTGTAATCCATGAAAACCTTGTGTAAGTTTTTCATATATATATATATATATATATATTACAGACAAAAATCTGGAGAATATCTTTGGCAATGGTTGTTTGAGTGTGTGACAGTGGTAGAAGGAAAATGAATTTGGATAATGCAAAATGTGTTCATATCAGCCAACAAAACATGGATTATGGATTTCACCTAACAGCTTAGGGGGTGGAGAAGGCCTCTAACAACTTATTTGGTTAGATAAAACAAACAAAAATGTAACTATCACAAAAATAAGTTGAAATGGCAGAACTATCTTCAACTACTACAGAGAAGTGATAGAAACATGTACTTCTTTGATATAGCAGTAGACACATGCAAGATATCACCATTAGATATTCCTAATTTAGAGCTTATAATTATCAAGCTTGGTGGAGTAGCATGATATTAAAAAGGTAGACTACAACATGAAAGGGAATTTATTATGTCCTTAGTTAATATTGCTATTGATTTAATGATACACCATGACCAGAAGCAATGTGGGAGCAAAGAGTTTATTTGGCTTACATATCCTGATTCTCAAGTCAATTGAGGGAAGCCAAAGTAGAAACTCTAATCAGAAGGGAACCTAGAGGCAGGAGCTGATGCAGAGCCCATGGGGAAGTACTGATTGCTGGCTTAATACTCATGGCTTGTTCGGACTTCTTTTTCACAGCACCCAGGACCACTTGCCCAGAAGTGACACCACCCACAATGGGCTGATCTCCCCACATCAATTACTAATTAGGAAGATGCTCTATGGGCTTCCCTATAATCTGATCTTATGGGGTCAATTTGTTAATTGAGGTTCCCTCTTAGATGACTCCAGCTTGTGTCAAGATGACAAAAACTAGCTAGCACATTAGGTAAGATCAGCTCCCTCACCTTGGGAAAGTCCATGGGACAGATATATTTCTACTTTTGTGAGAAATAAATTTTTGAGGTCAGGTTAAGAATTATTGAGTAAGTGCATGTGGTAGCTGTTGCCTCTTAACCTTGTACTTGGAAATCTGAGGCTGGATGACAGTGAGTTCCAGCCAATCTATGCTACTAAGTGAGTCCCAGGCATCCTTGGTCTCTAATCCTGAGGTTATAGTTTCAGTTCCAAATGCATAGTTTGAATAAAAATACTCAACACCTGATAAAATACATTATCTTATTGTCCTATGCAGTTAAGGTCCATTAAGGTTGGGAATGGCCAACTGAGAGCCACAGTAATGTTCGTCTACCATGTGAAGAAGTAAATCAAATAGCAACAGTAAAAAGGTTAATCCCTATATCCAAGACTTGAGGTATGCAAAGAGTAATTTTTACTAAATCTGTTTTTAACTTGCCTATTTGACCAAGAAATGGCACATGGGCTTTGGAAAATGATATTAGATTAGTATAGACTTAAAATGATAGTGAACTCTATCACCACTGTTAAACCAGATATAATTTGCAGTTTGAGAAAAGTAAAAAACACCCTGGTACTGATATAAAGCCATTGATTTGAAAAATTATTGTTTTTGTTTATCTTTGTTATTAAGATCCAGGAGAAGCAGTTTGCTTTCATTTGGCTATACCAATAATACATGTCCATTGATCTACCTCAGGGAAACAAGTCATCCTGCATTAGGACATAATTTATTCTCAGGAACTTTGATTTGTTTTCCTCTGAAAAACATCACACTGGTCCATTAATTAATGACATTCTTAGACTTAGTGAACAAGAAGTAGCAACTGCTTTAGACTTCTTAGTAATAGGCTTACATCACAGATGGGAAAGCATAAATCCAGAAAAATTCTCAGATTTCTACATCAACAAAATTTCTAAAACCTAGTAGCATAGAACTTATGTAGGTATCTTTTATAAGTTGAGGACAAGTTGTTTCGTTAGGCCCTTCCTCCAACCAGAAAAGGGGTATAATATCATGAGTATCACTTTGGATTTCAGAAAAGACATAATTTTTTTTAAATTAAAGTTTTATTTTTATTTTAAGTTTATAGGTGTTTTGCCTCCATGATGTCTGTCTACCACATGTATTCCTGGTATCTACCAGAGGCCAGAAAATGGCATTGGGTCTTCTGGAGTTGAAGTTACCAACAGTTGTGAACCATCATTGGGGTGCTTGGAATCAAATCCAGGTCTTCTGGAAGAGCTGCAAATACTTTTATTCCCCAAGCCATCAAGAAGACATAGTCTTCCTTTGATTATGATACTCTATTCCACTTGATAAGCAATCAAAAAACTGTTAGTTTCGAGTAAGGAACCAACCAGAAAATGTTCACAAGCTGTTGGATACTTCAATGATATTTTACCAATAAAATATAACAAAGGATGGTATTTGAAGTGCTAATGGTAGGAAATTTAGCTGGATCTTTGTGCAGACCCTTCACATTTAAGCAAAGCCTTTCTATTGTTTGTGGATAACAATTGTCCTTAGGAGAAGCTGTGTTTGCTGCTAGTCTTATTAGAGACTAATTAGTCAACCACAGGCCATTAAGTTACCATGTATCCTGGGCTACCCATCTAACTTACTAAGCAGCACTCCATCATCCAAAGCAAATAGTGTATATGGAACTGAGTTTAATAGGGTCCCAAAAGGCACAAGTTAGTCACATGAAGCAGTGACCTTTGTGAATGCTTCTGATTTTCATACTTGCTGTCCATGACCTTTGCTATTCCAGCTTGCATCTGTGACCTCAGAAATAGAATTGTATTGTCAGTTGACACAGGAAGAGAATACTGGGCCCTGGCTTAGCAGTGGTTCTATGTTCACTTGTTATGAATTAACTTGTTAGCAAATTAAGTGCATCCATGGACCCATACTGATAGGATCCACTATTTTCACTACTTTGAAGCATTTGGATTAATATAAAGCTGAGTGGCCTTTTAAAGGCTCAAGTCCAGTGTCATTTAGGTAGAAATACCTTCCCAGGTGATGGTGATTCTGTGCAGAAGTTCATACCTATTAAAGACATTTAAATCAACATCAAAGACCTAGTGGCGTTTCTGCCACTGACAAGTTTCATGGGTTCAGGAATCAAGATGAGAATATGAAAGTGCTATCATCACCACCTCATATTCACCTGCAAAACTTTGTGTTTCCTTTTCCATGGCATTGTACCCTATTGGTCTAGACATTTAGTTCCAATTTGAAGACTTCTTTCATCAGGAGATGCTGCAATGTCTACATTGATGGGATATTAAAAATTGGCACTCTGCCAGTTTGGCCATCTTATATATCTGAATCAGCAAGTAAATTAGGCATTTACTATACTGAGTAGGTGATTGATCCTGATTATAGTAGAGAAACACAGTGTTCCTCTCTGTGGATCTAAGAAAATAGTATGTTTGGAACACGGGAGATCTGTCAGTTCATTTTTATTACAACCATACAGAGTGATTAAAGTCAACAGAAATCTGCAACTCGACTGAAATTGGAAAAGTCATGGCCCAAAGCCTCTGGAAGACACGTTTGGGTCACCCTCTCAGGTAAAAAATTCAAACCAGCTGCGGGCAGAGTGAATACAAAACAAAAAGTAGAAAAATAAAGTTATAGAAATATTAGCTATGAATACTAACTAGTTACAGAAATGAGAGCTTAAATTTTGCATTGTTTTAAACTTGTGTGTACATTTTTGAGTGTTTATATTGCAAGTATCTTGGGTATTTCTCTTTTGTTAATAAGTTATATAAAAATAATAAGTAAGTTACAGGACATCAAGAAGACTGGTTTTTTTTTTTTTTTGGAGGTTAACTATGGTTTAAGGAGATGGGTATCATTCATTGCCCAGTTGACAAAGTTTAGACTCTGATGGTTACCTTCATCTATTAATTTGGATACAATCTGGTCAAGCATACAATACAGTCAAGCATGGTTTGGGATATTTCTGTGAAGGTATTTTTAAGGTGTAGTTTGTCCTTAATGTAGATTCATAATTACTAAGTGGACCTCATTGAGTCAATTGAAAGCTATCAGGGTAAAGGGTTCATTAAGGCTGTCTGAAAATGAACCAACTCTGCCTCTGGACTGCCAATGGATGCTAGATAGCAATGTGAGATTATGCTGAGGGTCTCTATGCTGCTGTCCTGCCTTGAAGATTTTGCACTTGTCAGTCCTTTGGTCTCATAAATGGGCTTTTTTAAGCTAAATCTCCATCTAGTTGGGGAATATTAATACAGTTAGCAATGTTGGCCAAAATAGAGAATTCAAGATTTTATATTAGTATTTCATCAATTTTTTGCTCTTTGTTTTGCTACTGTAGTCTTTATTTTACATTATATATTTTTCAAATATAATAGCCTCAAAAATAAAAGATAGCATTATATAAAAGATAAAGAACTTAATACTTCAGCAGCTAACTGAATTTATAACAAAAATATAAAAATTGAGTATCAAGTTCAGAATCGACACCCATGTTCCACAGGTACAAGTACCACAATATATTTCTGCAGGGTACTGTTGACTTAGACTCATTATTTCTGACATGGATATGCTTGTTGCTTATGAACAGGCATAATAATAACATCTAAATCAAAGAATCATTTAAAAATTGATTGAAATATGTTGTACAATACCTTCTTCCATCAGATATTTAATGCATAATATTAATTCATTTCATTAAAATTTATATACTATTTTTGCATTATATTTGTGATTTTTATGAAGAAATAATCTTTATTTTACTAAAATTATGTGGATTTTATGGTAAAATTCATTGTTTAAGACATTTTCAATTTTTAAAGGTCCTTTTAATGATTAGGACTGCAGGATATGTGGTTCACACTTATAATCCAAGCAGTGAGGTGTAGGTTAGCCTAAGCTACAGTGTAAGACCCTGTTTCCAAAAATTCTTTTATAATAATTATAATCAATGGAGAAATCACTGACAACAAAACCTTGAAAGGATAAAATGTACTTTTATTGAGTGATTTGACAACATGTTTTTCAGGTACTCTGGGTTTAGGATGAGTCAGGTGGGGATAATCCCTGATAATTTTGTTCCAAGTATAAATTTATGGTCTGCAATGGTTTAAGAATGGGTTTATATTTTTTTCTACACTCCAGTATTAATAGAATGCACTTAGGGAGGGCTTTTATCTGTAACTTCCTCCAAGACCTTTTGGAAAATGATTGATTGGTATTTGGCAGACATCTTTATTGTGCCAAAGTTTTATGGTCTTTTAGCTTTGGCACTAGGGCAAAAATTTAAAGTATGCATTTGTGTACTGGTCCCAAAGGTAATCACGAGAGGGTTAAATACAACCTGCTTTCTGGAATCAGTCACAGCCATAAATATGCTATTGAACATATGTTGGAAGACCCTCTAAGGTTTCAGAGGATAAAGACTGAGCTAAAGATTCATTAAATGAAGAATTTCTTCTATTCAAGACCAAATATCATCAGAGATGTGCAAGAAATGACAGGTTCAGAGTCAGTAACCATCAATATCAAGGAGTTGTGGCCGCTACCATCCAGTTCAAAATTGCTATGTACATGGCTTGATAGCTCTATCAAAATTGCTGTCTCAAAAATGGCAGGATGATGCTGCAAACAATTTTATCATTACTGGTAGGTCATCCTGCTTAAAACATTTTCTAGTTGGTAATGTGACCACCAGGTGTCCTTCCATATGTCTAAATTTCAGCGTCATTTGGACACATTTTCTACAAACCATGAAATGTATCAACAGCATTTGATATGGTTCATCTCTTTCCCATCCCTAATTATCATGTTAAATTTTACTCTGAGGGCTCTGCAGCTATTTGGCTTTCATCCTAACTTCTTGCTGCTGATTTCTCCTCATTTACCCGACTGCCCTAGAATGATTCACTTTTACCACCTGAGAATGAGCTCCAAGGCTCTGTGAGATCAGTGCAAGAGAACTTCAAAATATTTCTTAAGAATTCTTGATATGTTCTGCTGGTATATCTGAGTACCTAAAACAATGCTCAGCCATTTGGGTCAGAAGGCTATTTACACTTTGGCCAAAATCTCTCTTTTGGATAACACAAACCAAGCAGACAGAGATATTGGGAACAGCTGGTGCAAGAAATATTTTAGAGTGCTGTACCAAGCACAGTTTAGATTCTTAAGATAAAATGTTATAATTTTAATGCTTGCTCCTTCCATAAGTCAGGTAGAATGTGTGTGTGTGTGTGTGTGTGTGTGTGTATGAGTTCATGTGCACATTTGGGTGTGGATACATGTGTATGTGGAAGCTAGGTCAAGGTGCTTTCCTTGATCACTATCTACATTGTATTTATTAATACATCGTGTCTCACTGAGCCTGGCACTCAATAATAATCTAAACTCAACTGTTTGGCCAGCAAGCACCCATATTATCCATGTCTTCATCTCCTCAGTATCAAGATCATATCACTGCTACAACTTGATTTTTATATGAGTACTTGGGATCTGAACTTAGGTCCTCATTGTTTTAGGGCAGGAAGCTTACCAGCTTAGTCTTCTCGTTAGCTCCTCCATTGGACATTGAATTGCCATTGTAGTTTCATTAAGAAGTGAGATCTTGGAGCTGAAAAAGATGACTCATCATTTAGAAGGAAATATTGCGCTTGCAGAGGACCCGAGTTTGAGTGCAAGAACCAAAGATGGGCAGCTAGCTAATAGCTTCCTGTTATTCCAGTTTCAGATGTATTCAATACCTTTGGCCTCTTTTGGGCATCTGAACTCATACGCACATACTACCCTCCCACCATATAATTTTTAAAAAAGAAGTGGGACCTTATTCTTGTTTGGGATGATTGCTTTCAATCTGATCTATAGCTGTGTAACTCCAACATGCTTCATAATATTTAGTATCTTTGATACATTTGAAATATTTATAAAAAGTGTTTGAAGTTTCGAGTACTTACCATAGAGAACAAGATGATGTGCTTTTGAATCAAAGAGAAGGAAAGACAATAGCTGATATAGGTAAATGAAAGGCATCATAGAACTAATATATACTTTGCCATGGTCTGAGGGCTGACCCAAGCTCCAAGTCTACAAAGAGAGCTTCAAAGATCACAACTTCAAAGCACCTGAGTCTTAATGTTGAGAACTCTGTCTGGAATCATCTGGCTGGTTTTGAAAGGATCACATTCTGTCTGAGTTGTGATAAGACTTCATAAAGATTTACGTATTTCCTGAGGCTTATGATTTGTGTCCATCCTTCCTCTTTGCTCATTGGTTATGTCTCAGCTGTTGTTGCATGTTTTTGTAGAGGATCATTCGCTGTATATTTTACTGCTAGAGACAGTTTGAGTACTTTCAAATCTATAAAGTAAATTCAGATCTTGAAAAGTTCCTAACAAGAAGAGACAAAGAAAATAGAAAAAGAAAGTTATATAGCACATATGCATTGTAGGTTTATTGCCATCGAGTATCAAGCTAGCACAGTTAAGGATAGCTGGCTGAGTGGATTTTATTCTATCATAATGTACTCATCTGAATGAAGTGGAAGTAGGAAAGAAAAACAAGTGAAGAGATTGAGCAGACATGCAGGACTACATCTGTCAGGAACAGAAGGGGGAAAAAACTAAACAGGTGAAGATCGATTTAAAAAAAAGAAAAGAAAAAGACAACAAAACCCAGAATGTTAAAACTGTTGGCATTATTTCTCTGAGAATTTTATATTATGTGTGTCTCAAGAGTTACGTTTCCCAAGATACCTTTGTGTTGATATAGAGTAAATTGCTTAATTGTATATCTTTAATGATTAAATATTCTCGCTCATGTAAAAATTGCTGCTTGTGATAGAAGCGAGTTTAACTCATTATTGTTACTATAAACTAATATGGTTGCTATAGAACCACTGTGAGTTGGCATTCGTCAGGATGGCCTATTTTGAAAGGCTGTCTTGAGGTGAAGACATCAGTGCAGACAGCAATGGTATTGCTCTTACTTGGCCAGGACTGGTTGGTACCCAGAGTTTCAGTGGTAGAAATAAACATGTTAAGAGATTTTTTTCTTTCCTCAGACATACAAAATTAGAATCATTGTGGGGAATTGTCATCCTATAAGGTGGTAGTCTTGTGTGAAACTGGCTTTATTATTTATAAGCAAAATTAATACTAAACTTTCTAACTGAGAATAATTTCTTTGTAATTTTCACTGTGTATCTTTCAATCAACTTCAAATGTGAAGGTGTGAAGTTGGCTATAAACCATTGTTCAAAAATTTCTGCCCCTTTAAAAAAAATCTCTGAATGTATCAAGCAGAAAGTAATCTTGAATTGCCTTACACGTATTATAGTAGTTCTGAACACATAGGAAGAAATTAAATTTCTATTTTATTTTAAGCTTCATATTTCTGTTGTGCTACTAGGCAATGATATCACAGTTACAGAATGCTTCCCCTGTAGGAGAACTGAGACCACAGCATGCTGTCTAAAGTGATTTATGATCTTCCAATGCTTATGTAATGTCAGGTTTCAGTTTGGGATCACACTATTATAACGTGTCAAACAATTTTAAAAATACTCTAACAGTTGACTACACCTGTTTCCACTTTGCAAATCCTTTCAAGTTCATGGCACTTTGATTGAAAAGGAAATATTTAACTCATGTCTTTCTTTTTCAATATAAAAATTGAAATTTTTGCCTTATTGTGATTTTCTGTGTGATATATTAACATTTGCAGGGTCATAAATGCTTAAAATTGGCAATTTTATTTTTATTAGATCATTTGTAAAGGGAGTTTTTAGAGTTCTATTTGGATCATTTTCAAGGAAGTAAGTAAACCCAAATGTCGTAAAACCACTAAATTATGTTAACCTACTCTATTGAATCAAATCTTTTACCACTTAATTAAAATACTTTGAGTACACATTTTTAAATTTAGCATATATCTACACATATTCAAGCTCCAGTTTTTGTTTTGAGACAATATATCCGTGTAGCCCAAACTATCCTGTAGCCCAGGCTAAACTTGAATTTACAGATATCTTCCTGGCTCAGTCTCTCAAGTGATGGGATAACATTCAAGGTTGCAAGCTTTATTCATATTTAATCTTTTTAAGAAAGCTAAAACCATGACACAGTTACTATTATCTGGTATTCTGATGAGTATAATTACTTTGAAGCTTTAAGCAGAATGCCACAGTCTGTTCTCATGAGAATTTCATATGGCCTAATTTTTATTAGAGGTGACTCTTTCTTTATTTACTTATAATATCCTGAAATTGTTCTTTCCTATTTTCATTGTTCTTTGTACATGAATTGGATTAATTTTAGATTTCATCATCAAGGATTTAGGGAACCAAAATTAAACAGTGAAAATCATAAAATATATTAATATTTCTAAGACAAGATGATGAAGTTTTAGTAGACTAAGATAGTTTTGGTCTAGTGTCATGGCTCAGCAGACAAAGTGATAGCCCTACAAATAATAGGACTTGAGCTTGGATCTCCAGAATGCATATATAAACTGGGCATGGCAATGCACACTTGTAATGCCACCACTGAGAGGTAGAGGCATGTTGAGCCCAAGGACTCATTGGCCGGCAATCTCAATTGAAAGAGTTAGTTCAAGGTTCAGTAAGAAATCCTGTCTGAAAAATAAGATGGAAAGCAATAAAGAAAGACACCAGATCTTGACTTCTGGCTTCCACCCCAATTTAGTTGAGCACCTTCCCCATATACATACATAATTTTATAGATATAACAAGCAAGTTTAACAAGATTTAGCTAGAGAATATTAGTTTCCAAATACTCTGGCTTTGTAGGACACCTTAAAAATTATCTTTTGTAATCCATTATGAGATTTCAAAATAGGATTTAGCAGTATCCAAATAAACTATATAATAAATATCAAAATAATTCCCATAGAGCCAAGAAATTCCCCATCATAGAAATCAATGATAAGTGTGCGGTTAACATTTTCAAAGACATTATTAAAATGTTCTAGAAAGATTTCTAAAACTGGAATATAATGTGTTACTTAGATGACTTCAAAAATAAAGATAATTGACTCCACATAAAAGAGAAATGAAAACATGCTTAAGAATTCTCACTAGAATGAGTACCGTGTTAAGGCAAGCAGCAGTACCTGTATATGGAGCCATCAGAAACTCACTAGGGAGACTTCTGGTTTTGTGAACTCTGTCAATTGTTACTGAGAGTTTTGGCGCTGGATGAAATCTGTAGGCACAGGCTGTAGTTGCTTGTACCTCCTAAAGATAGGTAGTGAACCAAATGGAGGATGTGTGCACAATATATTTTGCCACTTAAGGAACATGAAAAAGCTGTAAAAACTGTAGTATTTTCTAGTGAGAGTTACCTAGTGAGAGACAAGTGAATTTGCTGAAAGGACCAAAATCAGTAATACTAAAGGGAAAAAAACCCCATCATATTCTCAACAATTATAGTCTTCCCTCTGTACAGTGGTTAGTAGTAACAGTGTCATCTATATCATACTATTTAGAAGGTTGAATATTAACTCACAGAAATATTAAACACACTGTGAGCCGTGTAACAGGCTTTAAATAATGGTTACCCGAAAGAGAGGGGTCACACTCTCAGAACTCTCAGGGTACTCACTAAAATGTATAACTATTATTACATTGATTTTGCATTGCTTCATTTTCCTAGACCTCATCTGTGTTGGAATGATTCATTCCTGTTTAAGTCACTGCCCCACTGGAGTAGTTCTGTATGACATGTACATGACCTTGTATAGTGTTTATTTAAAACATTTAGCACCAGTTCTAGCTCTTGTTTTTCCTTCTAACAATTTGGATTAGGGGTACAGTAGGAGATCCTATCTCAAAAAGTAAGATGGAACCCAACTGGTTACCCAATAACAAATGGTCAGCCCTAAAAACATACATACAAGTAACATAGGGACTAAGCAGGTTGCATATGTATCTAGGAAGATATATGCATATACATATATGTATATAAGAAGAATTAGTGAAAACATAGGCCATAAACTGAAAGAGAGTAAGAAGAATTATATGGAAGGGTTTGTAGGGTGGAAAGGAAGGGGAAATGATGTAATTAGAATTTAAAAAAAAATAAAAAGTTGGAGCATGAAAGAGGAAGACACCAGATGTTGACCTCTGACCTTCATAGTTGTGAACTCTAGGTAGCACCCCACCAATATCCTGTTTCTCTACACTCGTGAACTCTAAATACTACCCTACCACCATCCTGTTTGGCAGGTATCATGTGGCTAAAATACAATTTTAATTTTAGGCTTTCCCTACCTTTACTTTGATTATTATGCTGATGTAACTTTTTATTCAGAACTTTCAATCTTCAATTCATTCTCTTGATGAGTTCTATGATGTATTAGAATATATATTTTATATGTGTGGATGTTTTCTAGATCACTAAGAGGTGATTGGGATGAAATACTATGTAGAAAATATAATCTGCAAAATCAAACAACCACTGAGCCCTCTCCCTGGCCTTTAATTATTATTTTTTAAATTGTACTACTGTATATCCAGTAGGATGAACTGTATGGTCTTACTGCACAATAATGTGTGTTTTAAAAATAGTTGCAGTTTGGAGCTAAGAAGATAGTTCAGTTACTAAAGTGTCTTCTGTACAAGGCGGGGGCAGGGGGAGGGGCTTTACTTTGGCTCCCCAACACCCACAAAAGAAGCTGGCCATGGTAGTTCATTCCTGTAATCAGTGTTGGGAGTAGGTGGGCAAAGACGCTGAGCTCCCTGAGACTCATTGCCCAGATAGTCTAGCTGAATTGAAGAACTTCAGTTTCAGTTAGACACCTGTCCCAAAAATAAAGATGGAATACAATGAGGAAAGGTACTGAAGTTGACCTCTGTGTAGTATCTTTCCATTTATAGAAGGTTCTTCTGTCAATGCAAAATATTTATCAATGGATTTAAGGATAATGACAGGTATTGCTGTCCAGGGTAAAGCTGCTGAAGACATATTTCTGAGTGAGTTTCAGTAATCTCCTGGTTAAGTTGTCATGGAAATAATATGCCTTTCCAATGAACAATAGCTCCATACATTTAGAGATTAATAAAGAAAAAGGTATTTAATAGTTCTTGCCAGGCTCTGGCTAATGCTCAAAGAGGAGCTAGCCATGAATAGAAGATTTTACTAACTTAGATATATCCTGCACTTATATATTTCACATACGCTGTCATCCTTAAACCTCTCTTAGATCCTGGACCCAGGTTAAACTTTGAACAATTTAAACAAAGACAGGATACTGACTGCAAGTCTGGCTACTTGGGCAGATGGGCAATTTACACAGCAAAGGTATTGCCAGAATTATTTCCTAAATACACCAGTGATGTTCTTTTCAAATAATTGTTACCTAAAGCTGTCTTGTCCATCTGGCAGAGTTATGCTTTTCTTAAGAGAGCTGGGGGCTTTACCACAGGCCCAGACTTAACATTGTTTGTGCTTCTGCAATCCCCCCTGACCCCCCCAAGCTTCCTGTTAGATGCATGATCTTTGGGGATGGACCTAATGGCTAGTCAATCCTGGTGAACAAGCATTTATACCCTAGCATTGTAATTTTTGCTTATCTCTGACCAGCCTGCTAGCATGTTACATATGTTTGGGAGTATTTTGGAGGGAACTGACCCTTAACTAAATTATTTGTGTGACTTAATGTCTTCTAAACATTTATTAGTAAATTCTTTATAATATCAGTTCTATTATGTTGAGTTTCTTACATATTAAAGCCATGTGACTGGTCTCTCACTGTGCAAGTCTGTGTCGCTTTACATAGGACCGCTTAAGGTAGTCTTCATTATTTATGATAAAATTCTTGCTTGTTTCTCAGTTCCTATGTATGTCTTTAACTTAAGCCTAAGTGAGGAATTTTTTGGATTTTTGAGGAATATCGAATGACATTGATTAGTAATCATTGGGCATATAATGTTCATCAGTGGCTAAATATAACAAGATCAGCATTAACTTAGCTCCTATTATGTGCAGAATAATATGTTTTTGAGATGTAGGTCTAAATGATTGTTCTAATTTAATACTAGCAAACTTTTCACAATGTGTTCCAGAGTCACAATTTCTTTTTTCTCCAAACAAAGCATTTGGATTATATTTTCCAAATAAATGAAAGCTTGGAATCAGAAACACATGGCTTTGAATGTAAGAGAACCAATATAGAATAGGTATTTTTGAGGGCAAAATGTTGAAATTTTTGAAATATTTTAATGCTTGATGATAATTACTTAAAATCTGGTACATATGGTAAGCATCATACCTACCAAATATTTTTTCCTTTCCACCCTTGCCCTTTGTAATTCTCAAAATGTGTGGGGATAAGGTGAGAATTACCTAAGTGTCTGGACCTCACTCTTTCTTTAGAGGAAACAAATGGTGTGAACTGGGGAACACTTCTGTAGGCTTGTGTGCTGGACTTTCTCCATGACTCAGCCACACCGTGATTGAAAGGTGATGATATTTACAAATTACTGTTTCCTTCTCTGTGAAGTCTCAGGCCTGAGACTTAAGCATCTTCAGGAAGACAGTGCAACAGCTGCTGTGTTGCTGACGAGACATAGAATCGGACAGGCAGATACAAAGGAAGAAAAGACAGAGGCAGATGGTCAGAGGGGATTAAAGAACATCCTCTTGCCCTTCATGGCAGGAGCTCCTAGGCCCAGTCAGTGGCAAGTTCTTTAATTCCTTCTTTGGGCCAAAGATTTCATAAACAGATTGTTGTCCAGAAGAACTTTCCCCGAAGAGCTCTACTACTTTTGCCAAAAGCTGACTTGAGTTATTATAACAGAAGTAGTTCCTTCTAGGCGTTCTAACTGTTTTGAAGTCGGAAGCTAGAGCATGCAATAAAATAGCTTACTTGGTTTTCTTCACAGTGATGCTCTTGAAATTCCATCTAGGCAAATTATTTACATCCTGCTTTGATAAGTCAGTTGTGATAGGCTAAACTAAACATCTTAAAGTGGAATGTGTAGGATGATCCCATCTCTGCATATCATGCACACTTCTGAGTTTGCTAGTAGTTAAAATATGAAAGGTAATTTGACAGTCTTAATTATTCTTATTTATGGCAGCTGATAATTCTTAACTGACTGCACAATTTTCTCTTTAAACACATAGTGCTAATGATTTTAAATACTTTAACGAAAAAATGAGAAAATTAAGAAAATTGCTTAAAATAAGATGGTGCTAATGTTTTTACATTGTGGTATACTTAAAATCCTGTATAAAATTTGTCTCCATTAATTTTTATTCTCTGTAAGGTCTTATCCTAATTGAATTCAAAACCCATACATTTTATATCTTATGGTATTATTTGCGTATAACATAATATAATAGAACATTATATAATTCTATTTAAATGGGCACATCAGTAGTAAATTTAATTTTCTCTGGATATAAAACTTTGTTATATTTTATTTATAAAACCTTAAAATAATGAGATAATTGAGAAGTATTAATATTAATTATCTATTCTTCAAAAAGTAATCATGAGTCAGAAACAGCCAACCTACCTTTGTTCTTCCTTCCCTGCCCTTCTTCCTGTCTGTCTGTCTGCCTCTGTTTCTCTAAAGTGGGATGTGTGTGTGTGTGTGTCTATATGAGGGAGTGATGCTTTTCTCTCTCTGACTTGTGGACAGTAGACATCAGTGCTGGGTATTTTCAATTCCTTTGCATCTTTATTTCAGACAACTTTTAAAAATGTTATCTGATAGTTTAGACCGTATATTTTTATCCTATTCTTTCCTGCTTCCCAATTTCTTCCAGATCCTTGTCTCTTCCCTACCCACCTAACTTCACATGTTTTCTCTCTCTTAAAGAAAAGGAAAATGAAAAAGGAAAGAAGCTACTAAATACACAGAGTCCTAGCCAGGCGAAAACCCCGGCATGAATGAAGGGAAATAGGCACAAAGTCCCACCCCCAACCATAAAGCTACCTGTAAATGATAGCTGCTGGGAGAGGGGAAATCTGTTTATATCCTTGAAATGATAGCGGGTATATCAGTTACATTTAGTACTGACCCATGATTAGATGTAGATGCCCGGCACAAATTGTACCTTATTTTTTGAGCCCTGATCTCTCACTGACTCTGAACCCAGCCATCAAGTCCTTTTGACCACATCCACTTGTCTCTGTCTCTCCGGTGCTGGGGTTGTGCCGCACACTGCATTGATAGTTTTATGTTCATTCTAGAGAGCGGAACTCACGTCCAGAGCCCTATGCAACAAATTCTTTAAACCCTGAACCATCTGTCCAGCCTCCTTTATTTTTACTCTTCTTTGTGTTTTAGTTTTTAAAACCTTCCCCTTTCCCTTTGGGAATGTAAAGCTGTTACCAGTTGTCTCAGCTGCTACTTGGCATTCAACCCTGATCCTTGACCTGCCAGAAGTATTTCTGTGTCTAACTCTCTCCTTGTTACCCAAAAGTTTACAGTTACAGTGAGGACCCACAGGCCTCACTTGCCAAGGGATTTTCACCAGAGGACATCTCACTGACAGCCGCAGGAGCAGTCAGCCCTTGAATCAGTGTGGGTCTCTCAAGGAAAACTGTGGCCCACTCAAAGTGACACACAGTCAGCCATTGAACTCAGCAGACTCTCAAGATGAACTGAAATTTCAAGTCAGCTTATCCAAGGCATTCTTCTAGAGCAAAATCATCCAAATTAACAATCCAGAAAAATTCAAACCTCGTAGTGTTTGTTTCAGTACATGTGACCATAAATTAGTTATTTTTCCCAAACATAAATGATGAAATATCCATTCCAGTAAGTGCAGACATTTCAACTTGTCTTGCTAGATTTAGGATGATAGTAGCTTTCATATGTGTAATATATTAGCAACATATTTTTCTTCACTTAATCAAGTGTAAGTGTGCACGTATATGCACACATGTATGTGTGTCCGTATGTTTACAAATGTTTGAGGCAGGAAATCAAATTTTAAAAGCTGCTACATTGAACTGAATGCTAAAATGACAAGCCACTTGTCTTTGAGATCTGTATTAACAGACATTTTTGTAAGATGGCAAAGTTAACTTGCCCCTGGAGCTAGAATTTAAATGACTTGAGCTTTATGGTCTTTTAATGTGGGACCCTCAAGCCTGGAAATGAGGCAGATTTTCCATCCTCTGACTTAAATCTGCTCAGCAGGATTGGTTCCCACTATCCTCAGAGCAGCTGTTAGAAGCAAGAGAAACAGTGTACTGCAATAAAATTGATTGCTTCAACCTACACTATTCGCAGCCCCCCAATAGCTTGACTTTTTGTTGGGTCTCTTAACACCTGCTCTCAAATGCACTGTCTTATCTCCAATTGGTCTAAATACAAATTCCAAAACAAGAGTTGCTGGCCAGAAACACTGAAAGTTGGTTCTAAGTGAATTGAGAGGAATCCAGCGTCTATGATTACATAGACCTGGTGAAGATAGCAGCGAAGGTCTGCCAAGGCCAGAGTTTTATTGTGATTAAGGTCTTAGTGCTAAATCAAGATGTGGCAGTCAGCATCCCTAAATCATTCCCACGGAGACGCTGGGGAGAAGGACAGAACACTTTAAGTGAATTTCCAGCAAGATTGAGCCACACAAATTTCTCCCAGTCTTCCTGGAAGCCTGGCTGTGTAGAGAAGTAACACCTACTTGATATTTCCTCTTGGATTCCTGTGGATCAGCTGTCAGTTCTTCGAAATGTCCCCTCCCAGAATAAGACAGGAGCTGGTATTGTCATAACTTCTAGCACAAGGGAAGCAGTTCAGTCTTAGCTGTCAAAGGTGATTGCTGTGACGGTGAAATTGTTAATCTTAATTTTCAAATGCCACAAATCTTCTTTTTAGCAATTAATACCTGTCACTATGTCTGTAAACTTAGAATTCCAGTTGCATTTTACTCATTCTAAAATTGAAGTAATATTCAGATCAGCTTTTTTTTTTTTAATGTGCTGAGTTATGGATTCTCTTACAACAGTTGTTACTGTGCTATATCCTATTTGTTGATATGTGAGGCTATTTTTCCACACCTGGTATTCAGTTTTCTGTTTACATTGTGATCTAGCATATACCATAACCAGGAGAGTTAATTAAATATAGTCACCATCTATGGATTTTGAAGTATTTTATCTATAATCTGGATACTGGAAACTGCATATCCTTTCCCACACTCTTTTTCATAAAACGCAGCCTTGAGATATTTTTATCTAAAGAAAAACATCCCCTTATGTTTTGAAATTAAGGAATTATTCTTGAAAAAATATCATCAGGTGATAACGCAGTCTTTGGAAAATGCAAATAATAACAATAGAGTAATTTGTGTAAAGAAATATGCATCTATTTTAGGATGAAAGTATGGTGTGTTTCCTCTCTAAAAATTGCCTGTCATGATGCATTAAAATATTTTTGTCACCTTTGAAAAACCTTTAACAAGACAGGACATGTGCAATTAGATAGAAACAAATATAAAAGCCATATTTGAGTGGAGTTGTTAATGTTACTCTTAGGGTGTTTGATTTGGGAGTTCCTTGTACACAACAGTGGAATTTCCAGGAAGACATGCAGCTATTGACAGAGTTATATCACTCTCAGGACTTTCTACTTTAGGAAGCCATTGCTTACCATAGATTTCTTGCGTAGCAGTTAACTCAGCACGTTTACTTGCTGGAGATAATTTATCTATTAATTTTGATGGAATTGTCTTAATCTTAAAAGGTAAATGTGCTGATATATTCATATGCAGAGTTTAAAATTTTCATATCATTCTCTGACATTACTAATAAAATATTCAAATATCTAATGTAGATCATGGATAAAAACGCTTACTATCAGAACAAAGAATATTCAGAGGGATGGGAGTAAAATATACCTTTTGTGTGAATGAAAAGGTAATGATATGATTTCTGGGAATACATACTTCTCACATAGAATGTCCTCACTGAAATTCAGTCAAACAGAATGTGAGGGTTTGACAGATTTAAGTTTATCTAAACAAGAACATTGGACATCAAAGGTATAGTTTCTTTCTTTGTTCAAATAATCTTCTGGTAATCTGTTTCCGCATAATTAATTATTCCCAAATTTGGAGTTTGAAACAGCAAACATTTATCATTTCCATTTCTACAGATCAAAAGCTTAAAAGGTAGCTAGGCTTCAAATCAGGTTGCAAGTGGGGCTACTGTCATCTGAAAACTTGACCAAGACTGCAGGACCCACTTCTGTAATGGCTTACTTCCACAACTGTTGGCATTAGGCCTGATGGTTTTGGCAAGAGGCCTTGTTCCCAGCTACATGGCCCCGCTGCAAAGAGCTGCTGGAAAGTTCTCACAGCAGGGCATCAAGTTTCCACCAAAGCCAGTGATCCAGTAAAGTCTAAAGTGACAATTGCAAGCCTTCGGTGACCTAATCTTGAGATTTACACACGTTCAATCCTATATAGTTCATTTGATGAGAGCAAGTTACTAAATCCAGTTCATTTCTAAAGAGAGGAGATGTGATTAGGTCTGGAAGGAATTATAGTTAGTAACTTGTGAATTTTCAAAATTACTCTTTTGCTTTCATTTCATTTAAAAATGTTCTATATTCAACTCTGCTCCAACCCAGTGTATTTGCTTTAGCATTCTGGTCTTTAGTCATTGTTCCTGTAACATGGATATGCTAGTTCCAAAATCACTGAAAAAGTGCAGATTCCTGTGGCATCTTATTTTGGAGAAAAAAAATCTCTACTAGAATATTAAGATGTTAAAGAAAGCTGAATTTAAAGAAACATACCAAGTAGCATACATGATTCATTGAGCTGACAAATTATATAAATCATAGAATTGCTCGTGAGGTCTTAGAGAAAGGATATCTATCCTTCTATAAATAACAACAACAACCAGTATGTTTTATGAGATTTCTATAAGCCATAGAAACAAAAATTACATTTAAGCTGCTTTATTTTTATTTGACAAATTGTATTTTAGGCTTAAATCTGTTACTGGAATATAATTGCTTTAGAAAAGTACATTCTTTAGATGAACTTTAGAAAAGTACATTCCCTTCTTATGTGAAATCTTGCACAAAAATCTTTCAATATGAGGCATTAAAGAATTCTGGACGTCTCCTACCTATTTAAGCAATAACAATTAACTGCCTTCTTATTGTCTCTGTTTATTTACATTCTCCTTTAAAGATAATTTTGAATACTTAGTAAAGTATTGCTGTCCTCAAAAACTTTAGAATAATTTAGTTTTATTAAAATGTTTTCAGAGATATGATTGGCACATATTTTTACAATATTTTAATTTGTCATATTAATCTTTGTAAGATAATAAAATAAATTTGAACAAATAAGTGGCTTCTTTGCATGTATAATTTCACAAATCTTATATAGACTGGAGATTTTTTATTCTCAAGTGAAATTTCTATTATTTTTGGTGTCTGAATAGCAATCAAATTTGTATTGGGTCACAAAATCTTGATGAAAACATTTTAAGTCATTGTGATCATAGACTACATCTGTTTATTAAATTTTTCTTTTAAGGAGATACAAATGAGAAGAGATATAAGACACAATGTTAGAAATAGTATGAAATTTTGTTTTTAAAAACTGCATTTGGGGCCTTCTCAAAGTCTTTCAATTTTATAGAGGAATATTTCATTGTTGAATCCAGCAACATGGTTGCTCTGGGAAAGGATCACATTCAAGACCTGTGTGATGTGGCTATAATGTAGCATACACCTTTAAGTAAGACAACTTAGAAAGCAATGGTGGCACACGCCTTTAATCCCAACTCTCAGGATGGAAAAGGAAGCAGTCAGTTCAGAAATAGGACATGGTTCTCAGTTCATGACTCTCAGTAAGTGGTTCTCAGTTCAGAGTTAAGAGAGAAGCAGTAGAGACTGAGAAAATGGAAGGAGATTGAATCAGAGCATGCTAGTCAACTGAGAAGGGGAAGGTCAGAGGCAAAGTGAAGTACAGAGTGAGTACAAGCCTTTAATCCAAAGTCTGAGAGTGAATCAGAGTGAAGACTTGGCAGAGTGACATCTGAGATCAATCATAGTGAAGAGCAGGCAAAGTGATGAATCAGAGGAAGAGCTGAGTCAGAGTGAGGACATGCCCAACTCCCATGATATAAAAGCAGGCTCTCAGCTCAGAGAGTCAGAGAATCAGTCAAGATAGACAGTTACAGAGGCAGTTCAGCAGAAGGAGAGTGAGTTTGGGAGAAAGTCAGCTAACATTGAGAGTGTCAATTTGAAGCCTAGCAGAGCAGTTAGTTCAGTCTGAGATGTTCTAGGAGTCAGTCAGAGTCAGAAGAGCTCAGTCAGAAACAGTCAGCTGGCTCAGAAGGTCAGTTTGAACCAGTCAGTTTGGAGAAGAGTTTGAGCCAAAACAGTGAGTGGGTTGAGTTGAACCAGAAGAGTCAGTTGAGTTTAGTTCAGTTCTAAGTGAGCTCAGTCAGCAGTAAATCTTGGAGGCAGAAATGTTCTATGTTTAGGTTAGCAGATTATATTATATGGAGACTGAAGCCTTCTTGCATTTCATGGAGGATGAAATCCTCAAGGACTGGATATTGAATTAGCAAAGAATAAATTGTCCTCTGCCTTGAACCCATGAACACAAACATCTACATTTACACAGTGTCTTTCCACATAGTGCAGCTGCAAACCCTGAATGTAGTTCAGAAAACAACCCCAGAATTCCAGATTGAATGATGTAGAAGACATGTTGATTTAAGACTCTAAGACTAGAAAGGGAAGCACAGTATGAGGGGGAGCTTATATCTCCCAGACTTTTCCATTTCTGACTCCAAACCTAGGATTAGAAGCCAGAACTGGTAAAAGTGTTTCTTCTCTGTCTTGAAAGGATTCTTAATGACAATATTGGGTGAACTAAATACTAAAGCTCAGGTTTTATATAGCCTGCCTCTCAATAAGCATTGTGGATGATTTAATTTGTTGTTAAAAATGTTTTTATATTAAAAAATATCTGTTTATATTTTGTGTGTGTGTGTGCGTGTGTGTACTTATTTGCTTTTACTCCTTAAGTGTCAAAGAACAACTTGTGGGAGTCTGCTTTTCTACTATGTAGGTTCTAAGGATCAAACTCAGGTTGTCAGGCTTGGTGACAAGTGCTTTTTACTTATTTATTTTAAACATCCCTGTCTGAAAGGTCTTCAGAAAAATATGTGTATCTCTGTAGGCACCTTGACCTTATTAGTGTTACATGATGTTTCTTGACTTATCTGTTGGCCAGAAAGGGAAACTAGATCCTGTTGTGAATGGTTTGTTTCAGTCTCTTCCATCCCCTTGTATTTCTATCCTGAATCATTGATCTCCAATGTGATTGCACCACTAATGTCCAGTGTGATCATATTAAGAGATCAGTGCACAGAGGAGCCATTGAGTCATTAAGATGGAATCCTCATGAATAGGACTGGTGCCTTTACAAAGGGGGCTTAAGAGATTCTCTTGTTTTCTTTCTGCCATGTGAGGTTAGAAGGAGAAATGAGGCAAAATGGAGTCCAGTATGTCACCCTCACCAGAACCTGTTCATGATTGCATGCCATCACTCAAATCTCTTGTCCATCTTCCAGAACTGCATTTTATTGCTTATAGAATTGCTCTATGGTGTTTTGTTCTAGCAGCCTGAACTAACATGACAAATGACAATTACTTTCCCACATGAAACCACAGTGGCAAAAAGGAAGTGTCATACTTTCCCTCTGAAAGAAAAGAAGTGTCAGTTGTGAATTATGTATCTCACAAAACATCCTTCAGGGAAACAGCAGAAATAAAGACATTCTCAGGTGAAGAGAAGTATAGGTTTTTCTTATTGTGCCTACCCATACATTCTGATGGCAGAACATTTCAGGCAGATTGGGGATGATAAAAGTCAGAATGTTGAAACTTCATAAAATCAGTAAAATGTGAGGACAGAAATATAAGTGTATGCATAGAAGTAATGCTTTCTCATTTCACAGTTAGGGGCAAAATGTTGCTGTTGGCAGATTGTTACACACGTGTACATTATAATGATCAGGATAAATCCTATGAAAACTATTAAAAGTCTCACTCAAAACTACACAGTGATCCAGTAAGTCAGAGATAACAAGAAAAGAGAAATAGAGGAATGGGAGTCATAGAAACAAACCTGAAAACAAAAGACACATACTCACTGCTATATGAGTAATTACCATAAATGCAAATGTTTTAAATACAACAATCACTCTCCAGATTGCCTGAAGAGATTTTGTTACTGTTGTTTTAAGATTCCATTTCATGATGCTGGAGTGATGTTTCAGCAGTTAAGAGTACTTATTTCAGTTACTGCAAAAAACTGAAGTTCAGTTCCCAACACCCAAACCTGAAAGCTCACAACACCTGTAACTCCTGCTCTAAGTTATCTAACATCCCCTTTGGCCTTTGTGGGGACCCAGACTCACACATGAGCACATACACACAGACACACAAATGAATAAAAGTACTCAATTATGTACTGTTTACAAAAAATGACTTATTTCAAGTTAAAAGACAAAAGCAGGCTGAGATTAAGAGCATTTAAGAGCCTTGGGCTGGTGAGGTGGCTCAGCAGATAAAAGAGCTCACCAAGAAGCCTGATGACCCGGGCTGAGGACCCACTCCTGCAAGTTGTCCACTGACCTTCATAGTGACATACAATAGCACCCCTCCCCAAATAAACACAGAAATAAATGTAAGAGAAAAGATACATCATGCAGAAATTAATCAAAATTTAAAGGAAGGAGTAATATTAATGTCAAAGAACTATTCAGAGGAAACAAAAACTAACTAGGCACATAAAAGGCCATTTTGTGAAAATATGTTAAATCATCAGAAGGGTATGATTCTGAATGTGTATGTATAAATAATCAGACCCTCCAACTACACAAAGCAAAATCTCTGAATGGATAAATAAATAAATTTAACGAACTTCAGTGTTCATCTCTTACTAACAGAAACCTGGGAACAAAAATTATCTTAAATAAAAGAATCTGAATAGTAAATTAACAAAAACGAATTAACTTATACATGAATCTTTATCTGACACTGCAGTATACTTACTCATATAAGTGTGCATATATCAATTACCTGTGGAGCATGTGCTGAAATAACCTCAACTACAAAACAAACTAGAAGATATTTAGAAAGAGGGCGACATAGATTATGTTCCCTCACCAGAATATATAATCAACTAGAAATAAGAAACATAAAAATAACCTTAAACACATTGAAATATAATAAAATCACTTCTAAGTACTTCAATAAATTTCCTAAAAATACACAGAAATTAATGGAAAGAAAAACACAGTTTATTAAAATACACAGGATGCAGCTAAAGCAGTGTGGAAATAAGAGCTCATTTCACAAAATACATATATAAAAAACATGGAAGGGGCTCATGCTCATAACCTAAGTCTCCAGTTCAATGAACTAGAAGAACAAAATGAACAGAAACAAGGAAGGCAATTATAGAGAATGAAAATTAAGGAAATTGAAAACTAAAACAGTATAGGAGATCAGTGAAACAAAGAGCTGTTTTTTTTTTTTTTAAACAACAGCTGATCGCCTTGTATGAAGAATAATGAAAATTACAAGAGAGAAGCAGAAATCTCCAAGATCAGAAAGAAAATAAGGAACATAATTACAGATGCAGAAGTCTAGACAGTTAACAAGGGAATGCTATCTATACATTAAGCAAATATGAAGAAATGGAATAAAATATTCTGCAATAAAAAGAGATGTATTACTAATCTGTGTAATTATCTAGACAAATCTTTAGAGAATTAAGCAAAGTGAAGAGAGTCAACCCTAAAAGGCAATGCACAGCTCTGCAATTCTGCTTATGAAAAATTTTTGAAATAAAAATTAGAAATGGAGGTTCCATTAGAAGTTGTCAAGAACGAGAGAGGAGGAACATGCATGAGTGTGATTCTAACAAACAACAGGATGGACCTTTTTGGAGGTGGAATTGTTTAGTTTCTGAACTATGATGGTGAGAAGGTGATCCTATACATGAAAAAATATATGTACAACTAAACACACATGCGCAAACAAATCCAATTTAATTGGGAACCCCTGAGTAAAATGGATGTTTCCTATCAATTTCAATAAAGTGGCTAATTTTTTTAGTTTCAAAGATGTCATTTGTGGGGGGGAGGGGAATAGATCCAGGGTCTCTCAGGCTTTGATTCTTTTTGAATCTTTTTTAATTCTTTTGAGAGTTTTTGTTTGTTTGTTTTTGTTGTCAGATATGTTAATACATAATTTAAAAAATATTAAAAGGCAATATTGATTAGATTTAGAAATTGCCACAACCTTCAGAAGTGCTAGTGCATTGATTTTCACCCTATTGTAAGTTCTCAGATGTTACCTGGCATACTGTCAAACCTGTACAAATGTTTTCACTACACCGTAGTAGAGTTCCCTACCTATATATCCAGTCTTTCAATTTTCTCTTTCACAACATAATACATCATTTAAGTTTACTGCTGTAGCATAATGCAAATATCCTTATACATCTTATAATTTTATTTTTGTAAAAAATCAAGTATTGGTCTCTACCAGTAGAAGTGTTTTTTACATCTAAAAGCATTCTTTGAAGGTCACAGAACCATGAAATACTGTGGTTTGAAGTGCTTAGATACTAACCACCTGAACAGGTGATAGCGATATTGAGAGAAAAGGAAAAGTGAATTTGTGTCTGTTACAAAAATGTAAAATTTTGTCAGTACCAAATGCCTCTCCTTGCTCCCTTTCCCAGCCCCTGGAATCAGTGCTGACTGTGCCCATCTGGGAAAGCAAAATAACCAGATGGCCATTGTGAGCTGTTGGGGAGGCCCCGCGGCAGCAAGAATCCACAAAAGAAATCTCTTTGGGACACAATGAATAGAGGCCTAATTTATATTTTAGGGCTTTTGAAGGAGATTAAGCCCCATGGTGGCATGATTTTAAACCAAGGCTGAGAGGGCTTTCTCTTTGTCTTTATGCCAATGAAGCTGAATTGTAAGTTTGAGAAGCTACAAAAGTGTGAAAAGATGTCATGAGAGAAAGCAAGGCTGAATCATTGTACAGATCCCAAACACTGCAAAAGGATTGTGGTTAAAGGACTTAATCAAAGCAAAGTCTTCTGCAATCGATTACTGTGGCAGGGATTATGACTTAACCGGGGATATAACCAGCAGGGAATAAAGGAATGATATCCTTCCCTTTTTTATGCTAAAACAGTTAAACAATTGATAACAAGGGATTAGAAATCAAAAATATATTGCAGACTTGTTCTATTCAGCCTGGTGTCAAGGTCAAAGAGACACGGTTCATGAACTTGGGAAGAACTGGTGCACTTGCCATGGGATATCACAGGCCTCATGTGTCCACTGTTCTGGCAAATATCACGATGAGAGAAATTAGTTCTGGTCCAAAAGAACCAGTCAATCAGATACAGAACTCATCTGGCATTTCCGACTTGGATCTTAATCCTCCCTTCATCTTTTCTTTATGAGATGGCTATATTAGATTTACTGATTTCACTGAAGATCTCTTTTCCCATGGGCAATGCCTCATAAACACTGATGAATGGTTCTTGAATAATAAACTAAAGCTCTTGCAACATCAGCCTAAATGAAAAGTGCAATTATTGTTTATTGTATTTTTTTGCATGCTTGGTAATTCTAATTATTATTAAACTACATTTTACTATTCATGGCTGCGTCAGATAGCTTGTGACTGACTCCCATGACTACTAATGAACTGTTTATTCTTTAATTCAAAATATCACATTCATTACATATAGATACACACACAACATACAAAATCTTTGACCCCGAGGGATATATATATATATATATATATATATATATATATATATATATATATATATATATATATTTGTGTGTATATATATATATATACACACAGAGATTTCTTCCTACCTCCAGACATCTTACTGTCTAATGGGTTGAATAGAACACATCTGGAATGTTACATTAATGATTTATAATCGAGAAATTAATCCACAAATTAAGCTGATTGAGGCCAGTTTGGACATCTGCGTATGTTCCCTATTTCCTTTGATGAACCATGCAGGTTAAGTAGCAGACAAGATGAAAGACATTTCAGGCCAGAGGGGCAGCTGACAAACAAAATCAAAATAATGAAACTAGCACAGTACATGAGAGAAACTAGATGCTTTCTGCTGTGGTTATTGAAGACTGAATGAAGAATGAGGCAGATCCTGTCCATACCATCATATTAGAAGGGACTCACTATATTAAAATTTGGAATTATACCTGCAAAGGTAGATTATGTAGATGTTGATGTGAGCATTAATTTATTTTTATTCTTGTGGGTTCATGGAAGAGGACAATTTATTTTTTGCTAATTCAATCCCTGGTCCTACAGGTTTTCAGCCTCTGTATAATCTAATCTTCAAGATGCTAACCTGCATGTAGAAGGCTTCGGCCTCTACATAATCACATCTTCAAACCTAAACTTAGAATGTTTCAGTCTCTGAGACTTACTTCTAACTGAACTCACTCTGATTGTCTTCTAAACTACCTCTTTCCACTCTGAGCTGTACTGCGAACTCCGAACTGTAAATTCTAAATCACCTGCTTCTGACTCTGCTTTCCTCTCTGCTTATTCTGGACTGGCTCTGCTTTTACTCTGCTTCCACATTCTGCTTTTACCCTGCTTCTCTCTCTGAGCTATGCTTCTACTCTCCAAGCTCTGCCTCTCTGAACTAACTCCTTTCTACCTTAACACTCTACCCTAGAGCAGCTATGCTGCTGGATTAAGGGATTAAATGTTCCTCTACAAGATTACCATTCACTTTAAATCTGTCTGTTAGGTTGGAGATGTATGTAGAGGAACATTTAATCTTTTAAATGAGAATCATGGCTGCATTAGCAAAGGATCACATTGAAAGGCTTGTGTAATAGCTAGGAAGGGATCACATCCAAAGGCCTGGATGAAGAGATCACATTCAGAGGCCTATGTGATCTGGATGGAATACAGAAAGAATGTTAATCAAACTAATCCTGTCTTCTAATCCTATTTGTGCTAATGCTATGTGAAAGGGATTTCTGTGGTTAAGGCAATGTAGTACAAGTCTTTAATCCCAACTCAGGAGGAAGTAGTGACACACACCTTTAATCCTAATTCAGAAGGAAGAGTTTAGCAGTGGTTGGAGAGAGTAAAAGCAGAGTGTGGAAGCAGAACTCAGAGAGGAGAGTTCAGAGAAGCAGCAAGTTAGAAGCAAGTAGATGCAGAGGTGGAAGCAGACAAGGAGCAGATCTCAGAGAGGAGAAGCAGAGAGGAGAAGCAGAGTGTGGAAGGAGAACTCAGAGGAGAGTTCAGAGAAACAGCAAGGTAGAAGCAAGTAGAAGCAGGCAGATCTCAGAGAGAGAAGCAGAGAATTTGTTCATTTAGGTAATTTGAGTCCAGTCAGCTTACAGACAGCTTAGTTTGGAAGGAGAAGCTGAGAAGAGCAGGGCCAGTCCAGAATAAAGAGAGACAAAACAAACAGAATATCAGAAGCAGATGGTTTATGATTTACAGTTTGGAGTGAGGAAGTTCAGAAGTCAGCCAGTCAGAGTGAACCCAATCAGTAGTATGTCTCAGAGGCTGAAAAGTTTCAGGTTTAGGTTTGTAGATTAGATTGTATGGAGGTTGAAGCCCTCTAGGTGTAGGCTTAAGATTAGCACTGGAGATTGAATTAGCAGAGAATAATCTGTCCTCTGCCATGAACTCATGAGAAGAATAACAACCCCCCCCCCAAGGATTATAACTACACCTACAGATATAGAAATAAAGGTCATACAGTTACTTGAAATTATAGTTTATATATTTTATTTGAAAGGTGATGCTATGTAAAAGGACATAAGCAGTTCCTGTGGAAGAAAAACATTAAGGGGACCCTAAAACATATTCCTAAATTCTTCCCTTCTCTGAAACTCAAAGCTAAACTGCAGCAGGGCACTAGGGTGTTTTTACCAGGAGACTGAAGTAAGCATGGAGAGGCAGTATATAAGACACCAAGTTTATCAAAATTTGCTAATAGGGAAATTAACAAGGGAGGTAAATTAGTAGCATGGAAATCAGCAAGAGGGATATATATTTCTAAGGTCCAGTGTTCAGCGATGACCATATTATGAGCAATGGTCTATGAAGGGTACATGCAGACCTAACAACACAGTCATCACAGTGCTATGAGACGAACAAATCAACAATCATTCATGGCCAGACAGACTAGAGAGCACTTGTCCTAACCGCAGACTTTCTGTATCACATTGCTTATTACAAGAAAAGGGTTTTCTTTCTTCTTTTCTTATAGTTAGATGTTATAACTAGTGGCATCTCCAGTTTAAATTTGGAGAAGATAAACCTATGTGTGAAGAGAAGCTTCTACAGATCATACTAGTTGGCTCCAGCTCCCAGTTGTAATGAGAGGAGTTCCATGAGCCTCCTGATAACCTTATCTGAATGTTCTGGTCTTAGATTTCCTTGCTCCTTTGACTCAGCAAGTGTCTTGTGAATGTAAAGGAGGCATTTTAGGGACATGGTGTTAAATATTCTCTATTTTTCAATGTTCATGTACCTCCCCTTGTGAATATGAACTATAAATAGAGTGAATAAACAGGGTATGACAATGGTGATGAGCAGTGTCTTCCTTAATGATGTTACTTGCTGGCTTTGAACTAGTCATCTGCTGTGTTATGAGAGGTCCTGAGAGGTTATTTGGCAAGGAACTGTAAACATCCTCCAAGACACAGGAGTGCCCCCCTGGATAATAGCCAACAAGCAAGCAGAGACCTCAGACAGAAAAAAAAAACGCCCCCACAGGGATCGGAAGCCTGCCAACATCCACATAAGCCTGTAAAAGGACCCCAAGGTCCAGAAAGGAACTCTGTGTGACCAATTCCTTGATTACAGTCTTTTGAGACACTGAGTAAAGGACACAAATAAGCTGTGCTTGGGCCTCTGATGCTCCCAAGCTGTGAGATAAGAAGTGGATGATTTTTAACGTTGCGAGTATATCTTAATTTCTTATGTGGCAATAGAAAATTAATATCAGCAGATAAGAAGGAATGGATCCAGAAAAGCTTTTGGAAATAAAATTGTCCAGATTCTGAGGATTGATTATATGTGAAGAATGAAGAAGTGGGGGTGGGGGGTGTCAGGGAGAATATAGTTCCTGCTATTCATTCCTTATGTTCTTAATCCAAGGCCAAAGCTTGCTTAACTGGAATACTCTGTGTGTGTGTGTGTGTGTGTGTGTGTGTGTGTGTGTGTGTGTGTGTGTGTGTTTAGTTGGCAGAGTACACTTTGCTGCTTCCAAAGAAAATCTGAAATTTCTAAAATTGATATAAGCAAAGATGTTAGGTAAATATCCACATTCTTTGTCTCTCAGTTGTAGTCCTTCTGAGTCATGCTTTCTATTGCCTACCATATTTTCTCTCACTTAAGGGACACTGTCTGCCTATGGATAATTTGATAAGTGGGTCATACATTACTAGCTGCCTTCCTTCCCCACTTCCCTAACTTCCCCACACTGACTTTATTGGTGTCCTTCTCTCAAATAGACCACACTTTTTTTCCCCCTAGCTTTAGGGTAACTAAGACAGAGGCAGGCAACTTTAGATTTTAAATTTGAGCAGTGAAAGATTTCTGTGTTCTCTTCTAAACAAACACTGGCAGTTCAGGGTAGTGCCAGCTAGTTTGGGAAACTGATCAAAATAAAAGTAAGTAACTGAAATAGAAAAAAGTAGTATGCATGCCTGTGCTCTTCCATCCAACTCTCCCCTAGTTACCAACCCTAAACATCCCTCTAAACTTCAAGTCCTCTCTCTTTCTTTCTTTCTTTCCTTGAAATAACTCAATGAGCCAAACTAATGGTGCCCGTGTGTAGGGTCATCTACTAGGATATTTGTAACCTTCCAAGGGCTACCTATGAAGAAGAAGGTCTCTTCCACTCCCAGTAGTGATCAACTGTCATTAGCTCCTGTGATTCTTAATTGGCTTGATTTTATGCAGGTCTAGTGTAGGTATCTATAGTACCGGGAGTTCTGTGTCCATCAGCTATGTCATATACAAAGGATGGGAATTTCTCAGCATTGCCCCTCCCATGTCCTCTGGCTCTTAAATCCTTTCCAACTTCTCTTTGATGATGTTCCCTGAGTCTCATGGCAGAGAGGTTGATATAGATTTCCCATCTATGCCTGATTGAGACATATAATTTTAAATGCCTTTTTAAAGACATGTGGAATTACTAAAAATCAGTAAAGAGATACATGTCCATGGAGAGAATTATAACTTAGCTGCTGTATGAAAGTGTTATAGAAAAACAGCACTAATGCCACATGGTGCAGATACACTCTAAGGTCTGTTGGAAGAGTGTAGCAGTATTGTCTCCTAAGCTTGCGTTACTCCAGGGCCTAGATGGTGCATATATGATCTAGGTGCACAACAGTAGAAGATGCAGCTGACAGGGATCAGCTCTGCCAAGAGATGGGCTACGTGGTGGAAGCACACCTAGAGTGAAACGATCAGGGACCTCCAGAGGTGCTGCTCACCATTAACGCTGAGAATACAGTTGCCCTTTAAGTTTAAGCTAGAAATTCCTAACTTCAGTAAAGTTCTAGTTTTTTCATTTACTTGCTACAATGTAACTGATACTATTTATTTGTTTGTTTGTTTATTTATTTTGAGGCAAAGTTTCCCTACATAGCTTTGGCTGTCTTGAAACTCAGTATGTAGACCAGGCTAGCCTTCAACTCACAGAAATCTCCCTCCCTCTTTCTCCTCCCAAGTGCTGGGATTAAAGCTGTGCATCATCATGCCTGTTTACTTTTTCTTAAAAATAGGAATCCTTGTTTCTAAATGTTATAAAAGTATATTGCAGAAATATATCATAACTATAATTTGGCACCCAAGTGTTGACAGATTATACATCATGTAAAAGACAAAAGCAAGATTTGTGTAGGTCCATCACTACTGAGATTTTGAACCAGATAATTATTCTTTTTCTCTCTCCCTCCTTTCTGCCCCTCTTGTCTTTCTCTCTCTCTCTTTAGATTACATTGTGCCTGTGTGTGTGTTCCTGTGTGTGTGTGTGTGTGTGTGTGTGTGTGTGAGAGAGAGAGAGAGAGAGAGAGGGAGAGAGAGAGATGGAGAGAGGGAGAGAGAGAAAGAGAGAGAGGGAGGAGGAGAGAGAGGGGGAGAGAAAGGGGAGAGAAAGGGGAGAGAGAGAGGGAGAAAATGTCACACTGCACATGCAGAGGTCAGAGGACAACTTGTGGGAGTTCACTCTTTCCTTCCACTATGTGGATCCAGGGAATGGAACTCGGACCTTCAGGCTTGGTGGCAGGAGCCTTTACTCATTGTGTCTTCTTGCCAATCTCCTCCCAATGTGTGTGATTCTGTTCAGTATAAGATCTTTAGGCTCCTATCCAGAAGATTCCAGCTAGCATTTTCCTGCTTTTTCACATCCTGAAGTTTTAACAAGCAAAACATTCTTCAGATATTTACAAATGTACTCCAGGGAACAAATTATTCCTCATTCAGAACATTTAAACTGTTGGTTGCCATTACTGAGGTTTTGGGAGGTGGGAGCTTAAGAAGAGACTATGTTCTTTTCAGGAATCAGTGACCTTCCACAAGGGGCAGACCCTGTTCCCATGGGACTGGATTGAATCAGTGTGAATTGCTACAAAGACAGAGAGTCCCTGTGATTTTTCTCATACTCATGCCTACTTCTTTTCTACCATGTAACCCTTCACCCAGCAGATGTTTGCATGATGCACTTGGACTTCCCACCTTCATGACCAGGAGACAAAACAAGTTTTAGTTCTTATGTCTCAAGTATTTTTTTTTTTTAATATAGAAACAGAAAATGGACCAAGATGACAAAGGCAGAGTTTATGTGAGTGAATAGATCTTGTTATGGAGAGATTGCATTGGCTATGTATGAAGGTCCAATGTAACCACAGGTCTTTACTGGAGAAAAATGAGATGAAAGCAGATAGACTGAGAGTAGATCAGGAGATGCTTTTGGCTTTGAAGCTAGAGAAGAATCCAGAACATACGGAGTGATAAGAATATAGCTCAGGAAGATGGAGTAGGCAGCAGTATGTGTGTGACCCTGTGGACACCTGAGATAGGTCTAGTCAAATTCTCCCTATTCAGTCCTTCAAAATGGTGAGAGAATAAATTCTGTTCATCTTAAGTCATTTTAAGTTTGTGGGTACTTGTTATAGCCATAGACATATAAGGAATCTTTTTTTTTTTCTTTCTGGCTTTTCAAGGCAGAGTTTCTCTGTTGTAATTCTGGCTGTCCTGGAACTCACTATAGAGAACTTGCTGGCCTTGAACTCACAGAGATCTGCGTGCCTCAACCCACCTGAGCACTGAGATTAAAGACACATATCACCACTGCCCAGCTTCATATAAGGAATCTTACACAGACACCTTCCTCTTATCATGTAAGCATCTGTGTGTGTATGAAAAATAATGTTTAAAACATAGAAAGAAGATCTTCTGTAATAAATGTAGAGTTTGAATCATTGGGATTCAAGTGCCCCATTGAGAAAGAAGAAGAATATGTATGATAATAAGGATGGAAGGAAGAATAAAATTATGTGAGTGGTCTTCAGTAGAAAAATAGATTCTTTCAATAACTGTAGAGTTTGACTAATTGAGCTTATATATGTGTGTCCAGAGAACAGGAAACTATATAAAAAATAAAAGTGTTTTGAATTAAGTGGTCTTTGAAATTCTTTTGGTGGTGAATTTTTAATGAAATAATTATAGATTTATGATTTCTCAAAATAGAAAGGGGCTATCCTGTTTTCAAAAGGTCAAAATAATGATTATTCTGTCTTTGACTATATACATTCAATACCAAATATATAGAGGAAGTTACTATTTTGAGGAGTTAGGAAAGAATGGGAAGATAGGACAGTGGTGGGGGAGGGAGCAATGACCATTAAGAGAACTTTAGGGTGTGGTACCTAGGGGACTTTCAGAGGTAGAGTGAAGATGCATGTGGACCAATGTATCAGGTAGGCCTCAAGAAGTCAGGGTGACAACTTTTGCTTATGAACTGGTTATAAATATTTAGAAAGTTACATCCTGTTAATCCTATGTGTAACATCCTGTTACACATGGATGGCTTTTTGTACAGTATTGGGACATGCCAAATTTTCTCTGAATTAAAATGACAAATATTTTTGTGTAGTATAGAATTTAAAAATAAATGAGATTATACACTGATGATTGATAGGAAAGGTAAAAACAAAATGTGATTGTGTGGTTTTAGTAAGGTCCTGAGTGGGTGGTAAAGAAAGAAAAATATACTAGTCATCAACCTATTTAGAAAGGAGGGATGAATATTTATTCTGATTAAGATTCATGTGCTTAGAACGCTAAACCAAATCATGTAGGTGTTGGGAGAATGTGGGTTTTGCAAGATTTATTTGATTTGCTAAGTGTGGGAAGAGAATTTGACAAGGAGATGCAGAAGATAGAGTATAGAAGTTTTAAAGGAAATTGTTTTGCTTATGACATTGATTTAACTTATAAAACTAGACATGATTTAGTGACAGATGTCTCTTCATTTGGAGGCACCCTTGAAATTTTATGTGAATAAAGATTACCTTTCACTATCTCACCAGTATCATAAAGGCAGCTAGGCATTCTTATGAGTTGGTTTGACTAAGAAAACATCTCTCAAGAAAATGATAATAGGCAAATAGTGTATGTAATGGATGCCTTTGAAAGGCATTTTTCAGGAAACCAAAAGGACTCATTGAATTAATGTGGTGCTGGTCCTTAGCTGCAGAGCGTCTATACCAGGTTGTCATATCTGCTTGGTGGTAACTTGGTGCTAAATGAAAATGTCGCTCTAGAAAAGGAAGATGGTCTTTTACAGAGGAGGTTCAGGCCAAAAAGAAAGGTTTTCTTTAGTTGTAGGACACATGACTTGCAGTATGATCTTGATTTGACTGTCAAAATCTTTGAAAGGCTTTGGAGACTTTGATAGTCATAGCATTTAGTGAAACCACATCTGTTTCCTGTGCCTCCAAGCCTGGGAATCACAATGAGGATTTCTATTGTTTTGTTTTCCCAGCCAGTTGTTGCTGGTGCTTGCTTAGAAGGAAGCACGCCTGTGATTGACTTAAGTTTTTGGGTAAGACAGCAAAGCAGGTGGGAACAAGGCTGTGGCCCTGCCAGCTCTCAGATCTCTGCAGCTCCCTGCTTGTCTCTGAGCTGGGGAATGCTTTCTGAAGTGAGCTGAACATTTCCGGACTTGTGTGTTACTTTGAAGTACTTGCCTTTCCCAGCCTTGTCTTTGGGAATTCTCTAAGTTGGTGCCTCTTGGAGCATGGAGAGAGGCTGCTGGACAGCTGGCTTATTTAGGATGGAAGCTGTGTGGAAAGTTACATGCTGTACAGCCTTTTAAGGAAAGAAGTATGGCGCAGTGATTGACCTTTGTGGCTCCTGTGAGAGACAGGAAGGACATGAACCCACTGTGGTTCATATGGAATATCGAACTGGAAGATGATCTCTCTGAACAATTCTAAATATCAACTGCCCAGCAACCCGAGAAGAGATACGGAGTTACTACTAAGTCATGGACGTTATCAAGAGCAAAACCACAGAAACTGCTTGAATATTCTTATAAGGCTAGGAGAACATATTCTCTGAGTTCTTTCATTTCCTATATCTGAATGAAACAGATAGATATATATATATGTATTCAAGATTCCACATTTTGTACATTGGATTTCTGTATAGTTAGATGTGTATCAAAGACAAAAATCTGGGGGTTCAAAGTTCTTCCTGTGTGAGAATGAGCGGAAGGAATTGTCCTCTAAAGTGTGGATGATCAATAGAAATGCAAAGGTCTCTGATGAGCTGAGGCTATTTTGAATGAATACTGGGGTAAGCATTTCTCTACTTGGAGTAGACAGCTTGGCTGGGTTATGACTGCACTATGACACTGGTCTATTATTAACTTCAGGACTCTTGGCAAACTGAGCATCAGGTTATACTACTGCCTGCCTCAAAACCCTTCAGTAGCTTCCTGTATCACCCTAAAGGGGCCATAGAATTGCTGTGAGACACAAGGTCCCACATGACCCACCCACTGTATCACTCAGCTCTTCCATCCCTCCATCTCTGTCACTATGTTACAGCCCTTTGCTCACTGGCCTCTCTGAGGCTCCTTTGAGATCTCTTCACTATAGCCTCCTTTGCCTGAAAAACTTTCCTCTTCCTGAAAACTTCATGGCTTGCTCTCTCACTCTTTTTAGGACTTTCTGATTTGGGTCACCTTTTAAATACTATTTCTCAAGCCATCCTTCTAAAGTCCCTACGTAAAGCATTTCATTTATAAACGCACTCTGTGCACTATTTGTTATATATTACATTCTTTTGATTAGCATATAATTTTTATGGTAGAAATTACTGTAATCTTTTTTTGTTTCCTGCTGTGGTTCAGGAAACAAGAACAGTGCATAGTATGGACTAATCAAATATTTGTGGGGCTGGAGAGATGGCTCAGTGGTTAAGAACACTTGCTGTTCTTGCAGAGGGCACTTGTTCAGTTCCCAACATCCACATGACAGTTGACAACTGTCCTTAACTCCAGTTCCAGGGGTTTTAGTGCTCTCTTCTGGTCTCTGTGGATAATAGACAGGTACAGAGCACATACATGCATGCAGTCCAAACACCTATACACATAAAATGAAAGTAAAATAATTTAAGAATTTGTTTAAAAGTAAATAGTATTTGACATTTATTACATGATTCTTCACTACCAGGTGCTTTTTAAACTACTTGACAAATATATCCTTTCTTTTCACCTTTGCTCCCCTTCATTTCACCAAGTTTGAATGATTTCAAGGTTATGGTACAAATGTACAACTGCAGAGTATGATTTGTAATTCTGAGAGTCCTGACCTTACACATCAAGCTTTGATCATGTACATTTTCTTAGCTCTTAGAGTCATTTACTTATCTCCTTGAAACATATACTTTAGCATAATTTGGACTGGAACATTTAAATATTTCTCCTGAGATTGATTTTTCAAATGATTCTCATAATGTATCCCAGGAAATTTATTTAGGGTTTTAATAGTTGCAGATGTAATTTAGTGCTTGCTTTAACACAACAATACATAAACAAATCAACCCTCCCCCCAGTAACATTACAGATAATATAATGGAATTCAAGCCAACAGGTAAGCAGAAATAATCCATCTGAACAGTAGCTATGTGCAACTCCAGTTTTTTTTTTTTAATTTTTGGCATTTTTGGGGAACTTTGTTTATAAATCATTTTTTTTGTAAAGCACTAAACAATTCATATATTTTTGATGGGGAATCAAGCTCACTTTAGTAAATGATGATCCCTGTGGCCATTTGGAGACCCAAAAAATGAGTTGGCAACACAAATAATTCTTGAGAAGTTATTACAAATATCAAATCTGTTCATACCATACTTTCAGAATATAGATGAGGACATTATGCTGCTCAGATTATGAACATTAAGTCCAAATAACTTGTCACCAATAAAACTTGGTCCTAACCTTTGAACATTATATATATTCTCTGATAACAGAGGAAGCATCTATTATACATCTTAATTTTATCTTGTAGTCAGGAGATGCATAAAATTATACCCTTTTTTTCCTCACCAATAATACATGTTCCGCAAAGTGTACTTAGTCTGCATTTTCAGGCATTTGTTTATTTTATTTTTATTTACAGAGGTCAATGGAATATTCACCTCTCTACACTAGTGCAATAGGTTATAAACATTTCTGGTTTGTTTGACTGAATAGAAATTGAATGAAATAAACATTTTGAATTTTATGTTGTCACAGCCTGCATGGCTTGAATCCAGGAGCCCTGATTAGGGGTGGCATGGGAATGATAAGAAGACACGTATACTGAAAGCCTGTGTTCAGGTCTGTGTGAGCTGACTCTGATGAATTGGCACCTCTTACCACCAGAATGGAATTCCACAATATTTATTAGGTACAGACAGGGGAGGCATTGGCTCATCTCAGTAGGAGGTCTCTTTTGGAGAGCAGTCATAGGCTGTAAACATCCAGGAGGAGGTAAGCTACATTAGCTAGTGTTTGTACACACTGATCAATAGTCGATAAGTACTTGGAACTCTCACCCTGGAGAAAAGCTTTGCCATCTTCCTGAGTTTTGCCTATATGGGTGATAGCTGTGACAGTTTCCCATGGGCCCATGGATTTCTAGTTCTTAGCATGGGCATGCTTCTGTCAACAAACACATTCACTCAGGACTTTACTCACCTGGGGCATCCTCCACTGCCTGCATCACCATCATCCTCATCCTCATCCTCATGTCATCATTCTTGTTTGAAGCACTAGCAAAGTAAGCAGAAAGCAAACATACAGAATGGTAAAAAATATTTTTCAGTTCTACTTCAAACAAAGGAATTAATACTTAAAATATATAAAGAACTGAAAAAATTGAATACATAAAACCTTAAACTTCTAATCAGGAAATGAGCCAATGAAGTAAACAAGCAGTTATCAAAAGAATAAATATATGTGGCATATAAATATTTTTGAAAGCTTTAACATCCTTACCTCTTAGGGAAATACAAATACAAATTAAAATCACTTTGATATTCCATCTCATATAAGTCAGAATGGCTACTAGGATGCTGGCCAGGATGTGGAGAAAAAGGAATTGCTCCTCCTCCTCCTCCTTCTCCTCCACCTCCTCCTCCTCTTTTTTGTTTTTTCAAGATAGGGTTTTTCTGTTGTAACTCTGGATGTCCTGGAACTCACTCTGTAGGCCAGGCTGCCTCAAACCCACAGAGATCTATCTGCCTGCCTTCTGAGTGCTGGGATTAAAGGTATGCAACACCATTGCCCAGTTTAGGTTTCTAAAATTTAATATATCAAAAACAAAGTTCTTTTTTTTTCTAACCTCTACCACCCAGCTGGAATTCTTATTCACTGCTGTAGAAGTGTAAGCTAGTGAAACCATGATGGAAATCATTTTGGGTGTTTCTCAAACAATTAAAAATAGAATCATCACCAACCCATATATACCATTCATGGAGCTATATACAGAGAATGCTATAACCTAACAAGAGATACATTCACATGGGCCTTCACAATAACAAAGAAATAGAATCAGCTTACAGGTCCCTTAACTGATGAAAGAATAATGAGGATAAATTACATATACAAAGTCAAATATCATTCGTATGTAAAGAAAAATGAATCTGCAGAAAAATGGATAGAGTTGGGATATATTATATGAAGTAGTGTAGCCCATCATCAGAAAAACATTCACTGAATGCTTTATGTCATATATGATCCCTAGGTTCTGATTTGTATGTATGTGTATGTTCAGTGAGTGTGGGCACAGGCAAGGAAATTAGAAAGAGACTCATAAAAGAGAAAAAAAGAGGTTTTTGGGGAAAGGAACAAGATGGGTAATAACATACATGTGATATCAATCAATGTAGAATGGGCAATTCTGAGAGCATACATTTACAAATGGGGCTGGGGTAGGGAGATGTGGGAGAAGACCAAATCGGGAGAGATCAACTCAAACTAAATATATGTAAAAATGTCAAAAGGAAACCTGTTACTTTGTATGCTCATTTAAAACCCCCTTTCTCAATAGTTTACAGAAAACATACCATGGGAGTGTAGTAGTATGTTGCTGTGTGGGCTCAGCAAGAGAGATAAGGAGGCATTTTCATAGACCCAAACCCTGCCTGACCTCAGCAGAGGGAACCACCATCATGACAAGCACCATCCTCAACAGTGGAACCCTGAGCATTTCAGCTCAGGTGTTTTTATTTATTCAGAACTCCTCAGGTGCAGATCATAAGCAATCAAACACCCCCCCCCCCCCCCGCCCCAGGAAACCAACAGCTGCAAACAATAGAAAACACTCTAGACCTAGGCAGCCCCTCACTCAACAGTGCATAAAGCAATTTCAAACATAGCTAAAAATTAACTTCCCCTCCATTGGAGCATCACTAGAGTCATAACATTCATAGTCACAATTAAAGTGCTAAGTTGGAACAGCTCCTTCCCTCAGTTACCCTCCATACCAAATGATGCTTCATAAGAACCCTTGTCTCCACCCTGCTCTTTGCTCAGAAATGGATGACAATGACATTAAAGGATACTGGAAAGGGATACCCTTTCTCAAGACAGTGCTTCTTCAATGGGTGTCATCTGGAATGCCATGGGTATCTTTTCTCAAATCTGTGTGCCATGTCTAGTAGAGAGTGCTTCTTCCCTATGTCCCCTTCTGTGACACCTCAGATTGTTCCTCAGATCTGTGAGCTATGTGTCTAGTAGAAACTCAGACAAACTTTTGGTAAGAGATGTAAATTAGAGGAAACTGAGGAAAGGAAAGGAAAAACGGAGGTGAAGAGCATAGGAGGAGAATAAAAGGCTGTAGCAAATTTGCCACCTGAAAGGTTTTTGTTTCACATTGCAGAAGGTGTTTCTGGAACCCTGACCATGAGAAAGAGTTCTGCTACAGGAATCAGAGCATTGTAGGGGTGGAGAAGCAATTCTCAGAAGAGAATAAATGGCACTCCTAGACTAAAAGGAACTTTCTGGAGCAAGAGGGGAAGAAGGATCACTGGAACATTTTGTTTAGTGTGGACTGTCAACACAGCTCATTTCATCCAGTCTTGTGGCATCTGCACAACAGGATCCAGTACATTGACTTCATTGCTTAGCTCATGGGCCATGCTGATCACAGTAACAGTTTGCTCTTTGGTTTTCTTCCTTTTCTTTCCAGAAATGGAGGAGACCAAGGACTGTCTTGTGGTCCTACTTACTATTCAACTTCCCCTGTCAATCTCCTGCTCCTTTTCTCCTCTTACCTCTGCTCACTGACCTTGCACTCATCTGTGGATTGCATAGACTGTGTCTCACATTTGCTTTCTGACTTGCAACCAGATTTCCTTGTGACTCTCCCCCCACCCTCATTGCATCTTGACTGAGTTCCTGTCTTCTGTATACATGGTGGCAGAGTGCTGGTGAGATTTTAATTCAGGAAACATGGCTTGCAATCTGTGGAGCAACCAGAACAGCTGCTGCTGCTGCTGTTCAATTTTTCTTGGCAGATGGACATAGAGGGAATTACGAATGGGGAAATTTGCTCAGCCTTGGATGCTGTTTCCTAAAGAAACATTGCATTTGCCAGCTCTCTCTTCTATACCACCCAAACATCAGAGCTTAAGATTTTTAACACATTCCTTAACCTCCAGTTCATGGTGGAGAGATTCCTACACAGAGCTCATTCAAGGCTCTCTGCTCAGTAGCCTTTTGACTGCCCACTTGACCACAGTGAACGACGGGTTTGTTTAGACTTTGGTAGCTTGAAACATACATTAAGGAAATGCCATTTTATTTCTCTAGTAAATTTAGCTCAATACCAACATGTGTCCACATGTTAATTTATTAAAACTAAATTTCAATGAGTTGTGCTGTATCTAGCATAAAACATGTCCAATTTAAACTTACAAATTAATGAGGTTTGAACCACTAACACAACCATTTGAAGCAGAATATTTCTATCAGCTCTAGACCTTGAAGCAGCACCCCTTTGCACTCACCCCTCCTCTTCTACCATGACTGCTGAGTCTCATATTATCTTTTATTACTGGGGTGTGACTTTTTCAACACTTAAGAGAATTATACAATTTGTAGGAGATCTTTACTCTGGCATCATTTAGCCTGATGACTTTGAATTAATCCCTGTTCTTTTGAGAATCGTTAGACTGTTTTATACCGTGTAATTTAATCATTTGCCAGTTGATGGATATGTAGGATATGCTATAATTTGAAAAGATTTTCAAGTTACTGGACTTTGGAACCTCCTTCAGAAATTTGTTAAGTTTGCAGCTGCTTTCATTCCTGCTGGTACTTTTCTTTGTCTTTAGATCTGTAACTACATAGATGGCATTTCATTTTGTTGTGCACTTCTGTGTTGACAAACAACATTGAAGAAGCTTTCTTATATTTACTTACAAACTATATATAGTACTTGGTAAACTTTATTTTCTTTTCTATTTGTATTATTTTCTTGAGAGAGGTCTTAAAGAGCCCAAGTTAGCCCAAAATCATGAGGTAAGTAAGATTTGAGATTTTGATCCATCTTGTTCCACCACCTAAATGCTGGAATTACAAACTTGTGATACCATCCCCAATTATGTGCTGAATTTTCTATGAAATACTTTATCCATGCATGTCTTCTTGTTGGGTTGTAGGAGTATATTATATTTTCCAAATTAAAAAATATTATATACATGCATATATATTTCATATTCTGTGGCTTGCTTTCCCATTTTCCTTTATTATTTTTAAAGTTATTTCCAAAGCTTAGAAAATATTTTAATGTTCAATGAAATCGATTTCAGCACAAATTATCAAAAGCCAAAAACTATAAGAGGAGAAATTGTTATTATATTTTCATTTACTTAACAAGGAAATTTTCCTTTCCTTTTGAAAGGAAAATATTAACCCTGTGATTTTTATAAACATTTTATTTTATAGTTAGTGTCTTAGGTATCTTCCCCAACACAAAGTCACAAACATTTCTGCTATTTTCTAAAAAGTGTTAAATCTTCATTCAGGTTTTTACTGAATCTATATTTAATTATTATTTTATATCCTAAATGGAAAAAAAATTAGGGTTAGTTGTTTCCATTTATTTACTGAGTTACTTCTGTATTATTTGGGAAATTCAGTCCTGTTTAGTTCAAGATAGTCAGAAACAGAATTCTTTAAAATGAGGCATTGGTTGAAAAGGGGGAAGAAGAAAATAGCAATAACATTGCAAAACATTTTTTAAATTTTAAACAGATTTTACAAAAAGAGCTGATAGATTTATTTTTTATGGAATTTCGTTCATTTAGTATGGTTATCTTTTTAAAACGAATAGCTAATGTGTGGTACATTCATGATTCCCATTAGAATAATAGCAGAGAAGACGCCTTTCTCTTGTGTCAGAGATTTCCCGATTGTTAGCAGAGAAAACCTGGTCAATGCACTTCCTTAGTGAGTTTTTAAACTGCTCTCTCGAAACTTTTGAGATGATGATAATGTTGTGAATATAAAGTCAGATTCAATAATAACTGCCATTTAAAAATAATGCCTGATTTCTCCTGAGAATTTTCCAGAAGTGTTTATCAAAAGCACATGTTTTAGTTACCAAATGAGAATGCCATTATCAGCTCTTTACATGTAAATATACTTAGGGACTTTGTCCAAATATTTTCTTAATAAGGTTAGAATAGGAAATAATAAGAGTGCATTCTTTATATGCAATGAATGGTTCTGACACCTGTGCCCACTTTTATTTGGAGTCTGTTGTTATGACAAATATTTTTTGTTTCTGTTTTGATTAGATCTATCTGAAGTTGATACCTTAAGCCTTTGGATTTTTTTTTTCTTTTTTTTTATGTCTGTCTTCATTAACTTTGCTCATGACCATTTAAAGCAAATACATTCTATGAATACCACACAGGTCTGATGACCGTTTCTTGAGCCCTGTAGAATGAGGATAAGAGGAATAAATTTACATGCAGATTTAGTTCTCTTCCTTAAATACTAGTTTGTGTGACAGACGTGGAGGAGTTCATTTCAGTTCTTATGTGGTAGAGATGTAATATACACTAAATCTATTTTAATTCTCCCTTATGCAGCCTCACAGCAAGATTTCACACATGCAAATGAGTTTGTTAAAAAGAAAAGTCTGTGAAAAAAATTCTATTGGTTTCATTTAAGCAGTATTGAGATGAGAGGACCAATTTTGTGTTTTAATGCCCAATTAATCAAATAACTACTCCACCCTTATGCCAAATTAATTTTTGAATTAGGATACAAGGTTTAAACATTTTTCAGAATGTATACTGAATGGGTACAGTAAGTGTTCAATGTTATCATCACTGTCATATTCAGTGGAAGGAGTGAGAGGAACACAGTATTATTTTAATGTTTATCTTATGAAGAGAAGTTACATGAGTTTGAGGAGTATCCAACGTGAATTATTAAATATGAGCATTAGTTAATTACAGCCAGAAAAATAAATGATTGTCAGAAGAACAAACAAAAATTATTCAGTTAAAGGATACAGTATGAGTATTGTATGATTTATACCCAACAGGATGATTATGCTTAATTCTGTGTATTCGAAACATAACCATTAGGTAACAATAATACCTGCCTAAGGAATGTTACTCTCTTGGTGTTTCTCTTTTTCCTCCTGTTTGCTTTGTTAACAAATGTTACTCTGAAGGGCAGAAATATCTTTCCCTTATTTTGTGGTATGTGAGCGTTTCTGTCCACTGGCAAATCCATTTCTGACATCTTGATGGGATGGCTTCATTGCCTCTACCTGCCCTCCCCATCTGGAGTATATAAATAAAGAAGGGACAACGGCCACTCAAAGTATCTTGTTTTTATTTTTAATTTTTGAACAACATCATTTATTAAACGTCTGACACCTTAATTTAACTGTGTAACATGTATAATTTGAGTTTTCTCCATTTCATTAACTATGCAGGAATCACTTATATTACTGGTATAATAGGGTTTGATGGTAGATGCCCTTTTGGGACGACTCAATTAGTCAATATCATCTTACATCATAGGAAGAGAAGTCTACTCAATTCGTGGCAAAATGACTGATAATCATATTTTAAAAGTATAGATAGGGTGAAGATTTAAACTCATTCTTTACCATACTCTGATGTGTTGGTGCTGGGCTTTGTATTAGTTACTGCTTTATTCTTTTCTCTGCTTCTAAGAACTTAAACCATGCTTATCACAGTATTCTTTTTTCTGGTCCAGGTATGTTTTAAATCAGACTGGAGAAACACTGTTAATGCAGTATCATTCCTCCTCCTTTTAAACCTCAACTTTATTTTGGTAAAACAAAATTACTAACTAAAAATTTTATCCTGTGGAGTTGTACTAAGTTAAAATATTTTTGTATGCATGTGTGCCAGTGTGTGTGTGTATGTGTGTGTGTGTGTGTGTGTGTAATGCAAACTTATGTATATGTGCAGACCTAGGTAATAAGATGCTGAGAGGCAAAGTAACAAGTTTTAAGCTAAATCTGAGGAAATAACACTGGAAGAAGAGTAAAAACAGAACCCAAAACTAAACTTTGGGAGAGGTGATGAGAGAGCTGTTATAAAAGTTTAAAAAAGCAATATACATTTAAAACAAAGATGAAGTCTAAAATGCTGGAGGAGAATGAACTCAGATCTCTTGAAGCTGTAAAATGGTGCTATTCAATTTTCTATGTGCTTGATAAGTAATTTCCAGAGCAGAAAAAACAAGCAGTAACTTTGACATTAGAACTTAAATAAATCACATCATACATTTCTTTTATTTAGCTTTATTCATAGTTTATAAAATCTAAACATAAATATATTTAAAGTGGAAATTAAAACTTTAAAAAGAAATATGTAGATGTAGGAGCTCCTGAGTCTTGCAATGAATAATTGATAAAATATAGTCACAGACTAGTCATTGGAAGGGGAGAGTAAGGGAGAAGAGGAATTAAAGATATCCCTGAAGTTTGTATTGTGAATACATTTCATTTGGAGTGGAATGGTGCAGAAAGAAATTAATTTCTAAAATAAACAATTTATAGACATAATTCTTAGATAATGTTTGGTCTCATTTTTGTCCTTTAAATTTAGTTTATATAAATAATTATGATGAGCCACAATATTGTATATCATTTCAAATCCCAATATTGTCTGTAAATGTATGATTGCTGAATGTGGGAGCTATAGTGAATATAAACCCATTTTTATACATTGCTAAAAATTCTTGAATTTAAAGAAATAGTTTCTAAAGGTTTTTTTTCTATTATTATTTTTAACTTTTATTTTTTTATAGGACTTTTGTAGCTGGGAGTGCCAACTTTCAAGTCAGATGACAAAGCAAATGTCAGTGTATGGATACCAGGGCACAAAAAAATCTATGAGGTGCTTTTGTAAGTTTTATGTTTATGGATCACTTGTGTCAATCACATTGGTTTGAGTTTCAGAACAGACATAAAGGAGGAAAGATTTAATTTGGCTCACAGACTCAGAAGATTCAGCTCCTGGCCAGTGGTTTCTTTGCTGTGGTTATGAGGTAAAGGATCATGGTGAAGAATATGGGATAAAACATAGCTGCATGTCATCTAGGAGCCAGGAAGCAGGGAGAAAGATAAAGACAGGGTGTGGGAGTAAAAGAATCAATTCACTTACAAGGTTAATTTTATTGGACAAATAGCACATTTCTCTTACATGCCAGGAAAAAATAGTATGAGAGTCAAGTTCCCAAGAAAATTCAAAGTAAACAGCATCAAAACCCAAATAAACAAAATATCATACCTGACAATAATATACTTAGCAAAGCTGTCCTTTATGAAAAAAAAAAAAAAAGGTAATTCACCACCCCAAGCAAGGCTTCTAAGAAATGCTTGGGCATGTCCTACACAAGAAGAGAAAGAACAGTGTCTGCCTTTCAGAAAAAGCATGTGTAAGTATCAAACTCACTAGGAGGACAGCTTACAATATGTAAAGAAGAAATTCAAACCCATCAATATAGATACCCAATAAACAACATAAATGGAAAAGAATAGAAGAAAAAACAGAAGATATACAAAACAACCAAAAATAAATTAAATACAATGTCATTGTCAGAGCACCAATAATCAACAATAACATTGATAATATACAAATTATGTTCCTCAAAGAAGATATTTATACTGAAAGCTGAATCTTTGACTGCCTAGAAGAAAGTCACTTCACCAGTGATAACATAGCCTAAAAGAGAAAACATTGGAAAAGAGAAAAACACCAAAACTGAACAGAAGCAGAATTAGCTATACTTACATCAGATAAAATAAATCCTAAGTAAGAACTTACAAAGTCAAAGTGTCACCACATAATGATAAAGGAATTAACTCATCAAGAGGAGCTAGTAAGTGTACATTCACCAACTTCTGGGACATGTAGTCATATGAGGGAAATAATACTAGGTCTAAATGGTAAGATAGATTCTGATGTGATCAGAGTGGGAAATTTTAGGTATCTCAATTCCCAGAATCTACATGGCAGCTCACAACTGTCTGTATTTCTAATTCCTTGGGATCTGACACCCTCACACCAATGCACATAAAATAGTAATTAAATAGATTATTTTAAAAAATCTCAACAAATAAAACTTAGAGTCAAACTATACTATAGACTGACCAAAAGAACCAACAAACTGATAAATAAGAGCATTCCTTTCAAAAGTGAAGAATAGACATTGTTCTCCCTCTACTTACAACATTCTCTAAGATCATATGTTATGCCTCAAAACAAATCTCAACAAACTAAGAGAATAAGGAACACCTCATTCATCTTCACTGGCCACAAGAAAATGAAGCTATACATCAGCAAGAACTTTAAAATTGTATAAGTACCCTGAAACTAAAGGACATTCTCTTGAAAGGCATATGCGTATTACTGAAGAAGTTAAAAAGGAATTTATTTACAAGTTTTTTTTTTTTCAAACAGGTGGTAAAAGGGACACACTACATAGTTAATCATTTGGGATAAAAATGAAAACTAAGAGTGGGATAAAAAGGAAAACTAGGAGAAAAGTTTATAGCAATAAATGTTTACATAGAAGGCAAGAAAATAAAAAGCCAAGCAAAATTGCTAACAGAAAAGAACTATAAAAGAATATGGGCTAGAGATATGGTGCAGTTGGTAAAGCACTTGTTGAATATGCATGAGTACCTGAGATCAAAGTCTAGTCCCCTTATAAAAATGCCAGTCATGGTGGTACATTATATAATCCACACCCCCACACACATGTGCACACATTAGCACAAACACAAATATATACAAGGAAAAAGAAGGGACAGAGAAAAGTTAAAAAAAAAAACCCAAAAGTATAAAGGTACAAAAGTTTAAATTTGGAAGAAATAACTATTGACTTTTAATAAAATAAAAATCTACAAGTTTGTATTTAATCTAATGAAGAAGAAAGATCTTACTAAGTAACATCATGTATCTAAAGGACATTACAAGTGGCACCACAGAAACACAAGAAATTACCAGATCCTGTTATGAACAAATGTACACTAACAGGGACACATTCAAGACCTAGATACATTTGTCAACACATATGAAACCAAAATTCAGCTATTAAAGTCACTGAAAACATAAACATAATAATAATAGATAACAGAATTGAATGATAGAAAGTTAACTGAATGATAGAAAGTGTTTTAGTGCAAAAGAGTTGAGGATCAGATGACTTGAAAAACAAAACTACCAGAAATTATCTCAAACTATTCCAACAGATTAAACAGGGAAAATTTTCTTAAAAGTCTTTTATATAGGCTGGTACCAGACAGACATCAATATCAAACAAAGCTTTAGAATGAAAAGAAAATCATAAGTATTTTAAATGAAAATAGATGGAACAAAGAACCCAGTGATATACTGGAAACCTAAGCTGAGTAGCACATCAGAAGGACTATTCACAATGAACAAGTGGAATTGAAACATGAACAGTTCAACATGTACAGATAATTGCATGTTACGCATCAGATCACCATACAGGGAAAAATTCTGTGATTGTTTCAACAGATGTGGAAAAAGTATTTGATAAAGTTCAGCACACATTTATGAAAAAACAAATTAAGTCTGGTTGGAACATATCTCAACATAGTAAAGCCACATAGAATAAACCCACAACTACAGCCAGTCTGAATGAGTTAAACAGATTTTTTTTTTCTCAAAAACTGAGAACAACCAGTGGATTGTACTCTCTCTACTCTTACTAACCCCACTATTGTCATTCCACCAGTGATAAAACAGAGGAAAACAAGACATCTAATTATGAGGGAAGAGCAACATTACCCCTCCTTGTAAGTGTCATAATTTTAAACAGAAAAAAATACACCTAAATATATCACCCTAAATCTGTTTGAAATAATATATAAATTTAATAAAGTTCTGGGAGACTACATGGCATTTTTATATCTCATGTGAATTCACTGACAAATTATTCATGGACATAATATCCCTCATGAAAATATACCAAAATTTAACCAAGGAAGCCAATGATAGAGGCATTTCTGTAATGCCAAAAGTAATGCAGGAAATCTGGGAATCTGTGATATCTTGGTATCCACAGGAGGTCCTGGTATCTGTGGGAAGTACAGGTACCTGTGGGATGCAATGTGCCTTCAGGAGGTCCTGCTTCAGGCAGGATGTCTGGGAACCTGGGGTTTGTCTGCATATCTGAAAAATGCCCTGGTGCTTGCAGGATATTGAAGTGCCCACTCAGTGTCTGGGTGCCTGGGTGATGTCCAAGTGCCTGCCCAAGACCCAGGTACCTACAGGGTTGGACAACGAGACCTAACTTCAGAACAAATCTTGTTATGCTTGGTCTTGGGCATGTATAAGCCAGGTGAATGTCCATCATCCAAGCAGCCTGCTGCCTCCAGGAGCCATGGTGATTCCTGTAATCCATACTCTTGCCACATTAGCTGGACTTAATTTTCTTTCTTTCTTTCTTTCTTTCTTTCTTTCTTTCTTTCTTTCTTTCTTTCTTTCTTTCTTTCTTTCTTTCTTTCTTTCTTTCTTTCTTTCTTTCTTTCTTTCTTTCTTTCTTTCTTTCTTTCTTTCTTTCTTTCTTTCTTTCTTTCTTTCTTTTTTCTTTCTTTCTTTCTTTCTTTCTTTCTTTTTTCTTTCTTTCTTTTCTTTCTTTCTTTCTTTCTTTCTTTCTTTCTTTCTTTCTTTCTTTCTTTCTTTCTTTCTTTCTTTCTTTCTTTCTTTCTTTCTTTCTTTCTTTCTTTCTTTCTTCTCTTTTTTGTTCTTTGAGGACACTGGGTGGGAAGGTGGAATGAGGGGGGAGGGGAAGAGGGTGTACTTGAAATACATTGTACAAAACTCAAACTATTAATAAAAATATTTTTAAAAAGGAAACAAATTTTTGAAATCTTGTTGGGCATGGTGGATCAGGTCTATAATCCCAACACTTGGGATGTGGAGGGAAGATGATCTTTGTGACTTAGAGGCCTACTTAATCTATATAGTGAGTTCCAGGACAGCTGGCATTATGTAGAGAGATCCTATCTCAACAACAAAAACAGCAATAAAAACTAAACAATCAAACAAACAAATTCTAAATGTATAAGCACTAAACAATAAGAACTTTAGCACATATGAATCCAAGATGGATGACAACAAAGCCACAAAGAGACAAATAAATAATTGCACCCATGTAATTTAAAGTTGTTTTTGATGAAATCAAATCTAATCAATGGAATGATGAGACAAACAGGTTAGCACATACATAAAGCATGGAAACAATTTGGTGGTCAGTAACTAAAATTCAATACAATATTCTGGAAAACAATTTTTGACCAGTGTTTTTTGTTTGAGAGAATCAGGCAGTTGATAGTCTAAATCTTAACTCCTTAATTTGATTTTCAAATTATAACTACTTTGACAGATTAAGGCTCTAGTCCATAACAGATCCATATCCATGCCTATGACTTTCCACTTAACATTGCCTATGTAACATGCCCCTAAATATTTACTATTTGTGATTTCTACTTTCCTGATCTACAAGTTGAGTACAATGTACTTGCCAAGTCACTGTGAACACTTATAATGATTTACATAGGCCTAGGTGATGAAGATGTTGGGGGAAATGATGATGTTTATTACTATCTTGTTTGTTAACTATAAAATCTTATGATAGTTTGTAAATAGAAGAGATAAGTCAGAAAAAGTCAAAGTTTTATCAATAAGAACAAAAAGAAATAATATCAATGTATTTTTTTTCAAACTACTGCTAAAATACAAACATTCTCATTGCCTTTGGTGATAAAGTCTAAGTGCAGTATAAATATTTTGATCTCAAGGTTAAAACTCCTCTATTTCTCTTAATATTGTTTTATGTACTCTTAAATTCTGTTGAAATATTTTTATATTCTTGAATGTTTCAATTAAGTGCTTGTGTATCTATATTATGCATGAATGCATGCGCACACACACACACACACACACACACACACACACACACGTGCACAGACCTCTCATTGTCTAATAGGTGAATAAAGATTCAAAATAATTGACCTTAGAAACTTAGGGGTCCGTTTAATTCTTTATCTATTGAAAAAGCCTGGTATTAAACAGACTGTAAGACAATAAAAAGGGTCATCATGAATGCACTCTAGAGACGGAGACATGGTCACAAAGTGCATGAATGCAGTACTTGAGTCCTCTCACATTCTAAATCATGCTAACTCTATATTCATCCTTCTTTTGATTTTAGATTTGCAGTGATAGAAGTAACTGATATTTAAAAAAATGATATTAAACAGAGTTTACAAATCCTATCATATCTTTGAAGTAAGATCTAAAGTTACCAAAGATTCAGTTCAATTTTCACATACTTTGGAATTTGATAGATCAGATAGTCACTGCCATCTGTGGCCACAATGGTTGTCAAATGTGCTATCAAAAAAGAAAAGAACACTCAAAACCTTCTATGACCAAGAATAATCCTCAGGTAAAATCCTATTAATCCTTACAGATAGGTGTATTCTTGGGGATTTCTGTCAGAGCCAAACATGAGTTTAATCTGAAGTAAATGATTTGAAATGACACATGCTTTCAATACATGGTCTTTTCCACGTATCTTGATGTAATAGCTGCTATTAGTTCTAACTCCATCATTCTCAAGTCTCATGCAACTTGCTATGAAATGACAGCTGAGAAATACAGGATCTCAATCATTTTTGTATTGAACATGTTTTCCATAGAAATTGGTTTTGGAGAATGAGTTATTATACTCGGTGCTAGCTGTAACACAGAAGCGTTACCTACCACTATCAAATGGCAGAATGCCATGAATTGCACCATATGATGAAAGCAAAATTTGAGACAGTTTCCATGTTTCTTTTTAATATATGTATATATTAGTTTAATGCTTTGAAATTAGAAATTTTGGCTCTGTCATTTCAGAATACTGTTTTTCTTTCTTTCTTTCTTTCTTTCTTTCTTTCTTTCTTTCTTTCTTTCTTTCTTTCTTTCTTTCTTTCTTCTTTCTTTCTTTCTTTCTTTCTTCTTTCTTTCCTTCCTTCTTCTCTTTTCTTTTCTTTTCTTTTCTTTTCTTTTCTTTTCTTTTCTTTTCTTTTCTTTTCTTTTCTTTTCTTTTCTTTTCTGAGACAGTGTTTCTCTGTTGTAATTTGTCCTGGAACTCACTATGTATACCAGGCTGGCCTCGAATTCACAAAGACCCACCTGCTTCTGCCTCCTGAGGGCTGGGATTAATGGCATGTACCACTACTGCCCAGCTCTGTTTTCTCTTTCTAGTTGTTTAACATATCATTTGAAATTTGCAGTACATACTTTATGGATTTAAGATGTAGAAAACATTTGATGCAAAGTAAAGAGGCAGGTGGAGTTGGAGAGATGGCTCACTCATTAAGAGTAAGGACTGTTCTTGGAAAAATCTAAGTTCAGTTTCCTGAATATACATATCCACATACACATAACTAAAAATAATAAAAATGAATCTTTTAAAAAAGGAAGATGTAGAGGAGCATTTAATCTTTTAATACAGCACCATAGCTTCTCTAGAAAAGGATCACATTCAAAACCTGTGTGATCTGGCTGGAATGCAGCATATGCCTTTAATCCCAACTCTCAGGATATAAAAGGAAGCAGTCAGTAGGTCATGGTGCCCAATTCATGGTTCTCAGTTCAGATTTCACAGTTAATTCAGAGTTAATAGAGAAGAGTAGAGATTCAGAGAATGGAAGGAGATTGAGTCAGAGCATGCTAATCAACTGAGAAGCAGAAGTCAGAGGCAGAGTGAAATACAGAGTAAGTACACACCTTTAATTCCAAGTCTGAGAGTGAAGACTTTGTAGAAGGACATCTGTGATGAATCAGAGTGAAGAGAAGTCAAAGTGACAAATCAGAGGAAAAGTTGCAAGAGTGAAACAGAATGAATACATGCCCAATTATCATGATATAAAAATCAGGCTCTCAGTTCAGAGAGTTAGGCAGTCAGAGAATAAGATAAGAGATAGAGGCAGGAACTTCAACAGGAGTCAGTGTCAGACAGGAAGAATGAGTTTGGGAGAAAGAGTAAGCTATCAGCAAGAGTTAGTTTGAAGCCTAGTAGAGGATTTCAGTCAGAAAAATTAGTCAGAGTTAGCCAGAGTCAGAAGAGGTCAGTCAGACAGAGTCATCCAACTCAAAAGGTCAGATTGAACCAATCAGCTTATAGAAGAGTTTGTGCCAGAACAGGGAATGAATTGAGTTGAACCAAGAGAGTGAGCCCATTCCTGACTCTGCAGGGAATGTAAAGGCCCAAGCCTAGTACTAGACAGAGCTCTGGAAACCCCACAGCAGAAGGGAAGGAGGGATTGTGGGAAACAGAGATGTTGAGGACACCAGGAGAACATTGCCCATGGGGTCAGTTGACTAGGTCAAATATGGGCTCACAGAGACATGGAGGCTGCATGGATCTTTGCTAGATTTGCTACATAAAACTTAATGTCTTTTGGCCTAGTGTTCTTCTGGAACACCTAAAAGTTGGAGTTTGGGTGGTGGTCTCTGACCTTTTGACCTGTTCCTGGGACACTTTCTCTCCTGCTAGGAGGACTTGTCCAGCCTTGATGTGGGGGCTCCTGCCTGGTCCTGTTTCATCTTGTTATGCCCTATTCCCTTGGTAACCCTGGGAGGCCTGCTCTGGTCTGAGGGGAAGTGGAGAGGGGGTGGATCTGGGGGAAAGGGGAGATGGGGGTTGCTGCTGTAGAGGAACATTTAACCTTTTAATTCAGCATTATGGCTGCTCTAACAAAGGATCACATTCAGAGCCTTGTATGATCCAGATGGAATGTTAAAAGACTGTGAGACTAATCCTGTTCTCTGTTCTAATGCTAGGTAAAGGGATTGCTGTTAAGGCAATGTAGTACATACCTTTAATCCCAACTCAGAAGACAGTAATAGTACATGCCTTTAATCCCAACTTTCAGGATATAAAAGAAGGTCCTTAGTTCACAGGAGTGGGAGTAGTGCAGAGAGAGGCAGAGCTCAGAAAGTGGAAACTGAGCTCAGAGAGAAATGTAGGGTAGAAGCAGATTGTGGAAGCAGAGTAGAAGCCAGAAGAGCATAACAGTCCATAATAAGTAGAGAGAAAGCAGAGGGTGAGAAGCAGACTGTTTATGATTTACAGTTTGGAATTCACAATACATATCAGAGTGAAAATAAGTGGTTCAGAACACAACTAGTCAGAGTGAATCCAGTTAGTAGTAAGTATCAGAGGCTGAAATGTTCTAAGATTAGATTGTACAGAGGCTGAAACCTTTTGGGTCTAGTCATAAGATTAGATTGTGCAGAGGCTGAAACCCTCTAGGACTGGGGATTGAATTAGAAAAGAATAAATTGTCATCTGTCATTAACCCAGGAGAATAATTAATAAATCAATGCTCTCATCTACAACTACAGGCTGTGGTAGGGGTGTAGTACATGAGAGAAGAAAAAATAAATGAAAAAAAATTTTATGCATTTGAATTTATGAAGAACTTCTTAAATATTTTTATGTTTATGGGTGTTTTGACTGCATGTATGTTTGTCAATGATGTGCACAATAGTTCTCAAGGAGACCAGAAGAGGGTGTTACATTTTCTTGAACTGTAGTAACAGAGAAATGTAAGCTACCAGGTGAGTGCTAAAAATCAAATTCAGGTCCTCTGGAAGAGTAGGCAGTATTCTTAACCTCTGAGTCATTTCTTCATCACACTCCCTCCTGTTTTGATTGTAACCTCCTGACAACAAAGAAAAGAAATGTTCCTTATGGATTTTTTTAAGAATGAATAAATAACGGGGTGGTTATGGTGCATGCCTTTAATCCCAGCACTCAGGAGGCAGAGGCAGATGATATCTCTGTGAGTTCAAAACCAGTCTTGTCTACAGTGAGTTCCAGGACAGCCAGAGTTACAATAGTGAAACCCTGTCTCAAAAAAACAAAAGAAGAAAAAGAAGGAGGAGGAGGAAGAGGAGGAGGAGGAGGAGGAGGAGGAGGAGGAGGAAGAGGAGGAGGAGGAGGAGGAGAAGGAGGAAGAAGAAAGACAAAGAAAAGAAAAAGAATTAATAAATTTCCTTATCCTGTCTTTGGAAACTTCAAAGCTCACATCATAAAACAAAGAAAAATGAATATGAAAAACATTATATGCCATGCATACATACATATATACATATTTTTATTTATACATGCACAGGATGTAATAACTATTTCTGGGCTAAGGTTAGGAAGTGAGAAGGAATTTGACAGAGAAAAACAGAATTTATTCACGTGTGTAACTTTCCTTGTCATTCTGTACCATTAAGACCAACCGATTACCTAGTAGGGAGACTGGAAACTCCCAGAAAGGACAATCTTATGGGTAGATGTGACATTTTCCCAAGATTCTGTTTAGAAAAATGGGAAAATCTACTAATAAAAAATGGCCTGTGCCAACGTGAAATCATTGCAATACAGAAAAATATCAGCGGCCTATCTTGAAGAAAAGGCTCAGTGGTAGTAGAAAAAGCTTAGTGGTAAATACTTCCTGTCTCTATTTCTCATAGATATTGGAGCAAAAACAAGAGAGTATGGGATAAAAGGAACACTTGAAATGAAAGGAATCATTAATGGATGGGAGCTTGATATGAGTGTTTTTCATTTTTTAAAAATTTTATTTTGAGATAATATAATTACAACATTTCCATTCCCCTTTCTCCTTTCAAACTCTCTGATACACACCCCTCCCCAGTCTCCTTCAAATTTGTGGTCTTGTTATTCACTAATTGTCATTGTGTGTATATGTGTATTTATATACATATTTCAAAATATAATCTGTTCAGCCTTTATAATATTACATGTGTGTATGTCTTCAGGGCTGAGTGTTTGGCATTGGACAACCACTTGGTGTGCTCTTTCCTGGGGAGTACCATCTCTCCTGACCCCAGCTTTCCTCAGTTGCCTATAGTTCTTTGTTGTGTACAGTTGAGGCCTTGTGGACTTTTCTCTGTTCAGGTTGTTATGTCCATTGGTGTCATCCTTGTTCAGCTCACATTTGGGTATTTATACTGATGAGACCTTATGGATGTAGCTTCTAATGTAACTAGAAGACACAATTTTAGAGCAAACTCTCTGATATTCTGACTCTTATTATCTTTTTACCCTTTTTCTACAATGTTCTCTGAGCCTTATATGTGGGAACGTTTTGTAGGTATATCCATTTGGACTGGTTTTCTTCACATTGCATTTTAATTAGTTTTGGTTTTCTGAGCTGGTTTTCATCTGTTACATGTGTGTATACAAGGACAAATGTTTCTAGGTTGTTGTTAGGTAGGTATGCTAGTTTAGTAAGTTAGTGGTTGAGGATTCTCTGAATAACCATGACTTAAGCAGCACTGAGCAGTTAGCAAGGTTTCCAGTTCAAGGCATGGTTTCCCTCTTGGTGAGTGGGTTCTAAGTCCAATCAGAGAGCTGTTGCTTATTGATAACTTATGTGTGCCATTACATCACCCTTATGGTTATTGTGCCATGCTGGCCATAGATGATGTTCATTACCATCATGGCTGGGTTGGACTACTTGTTGATTTCCTCCTTTCAAAGCTTGAACAGTGCCTGCTAGTATCATGAAATCTAGTTCTCAAGGAGGTGGTTTTCAAACCAGTTCAAGTTTAGGGGTCTCTGTACCATGTTTCTGAAGTGCATGGTTTCTTCAGAAATAGGGACTTACTTTCCACCTCTGGAGGGGTTACAAAGGACAACAGTGATAGGCTCATTGTTTGGAGAGTGTCTTGGACAGCTGTGATCAACAACTCAAAAGAGGGCTTCTCATGTCTAGTATTTTGATTTTTGTAAGGGGACCTTTGGCTCTTGTGGGGGGCACCATCAGCCCAGATGAGAAAAGTGATGTGAGTTTTTATGATATTTTTGTTGTGGGGAATTACATTATTCTCACAGGAAAATCACCTTCCTTAAAAGGTTGTGGCTCCTATGGTTAAGGAGCCTATGAGTTGTCTCTGACAAGAGGAACATGTGTGATGCTACACAGATGCATCAGAGGTTGAGAGCACATGCTACTTGCTCTTGGAGAGGACCTGGTTCAAGTTTCTAACACTCACATGGTACCTCACAACCACCATTAACTCAGGTTCCAGAGAAACATGCCCTGTTGGCTTCATGGTGCACTTACCTACATACAGGCAAAACATCCATACACATACAATAAAAATAAATACATTAAAAAAGTGGAAAACATGTTAAAGAAATGAATGTTTTAGATGCTGTTATCAGAAGTGGTGAACTACAGAGAAGCAAAACTAGCTACTGATTATGTTCCTCTTTGTGATAAATTACAGCATATATAATAAGATGCATTTGGATGAATGGATGGACTAGACATGAACACTAGGGAAAAATAGGTGTTTAGAGAGGGAACATGACTTGCTTAAAGGATGTTTTAAATTTCAAAATATTGCTTGGTTGCTAGGGAGATGGTTCAGTCAATAAAAGCACTTGATATGTAAGAGAAATTTGAATCTCCAATACATACATAAAATCTGGTTGGATGTGGTGGGTCACCTGTAGCTTTATCATGGACGATCAGCAACAGTGGACTCCAAGGAGCAAGCTGGCTAGTAAGAATAGCTTTATTGGATTGATCAGGATTTGATTGAGAGACCCTGTTTCTAGAATAAGGTGTGAAAATGATTGAGGAAGACTCTTCACAACAACCTTATCTCTCTGCATGCCATCAAATAGACACCGCCCCCGCCCCCACCACCTTGCATACCACACAAGAATATGCAAAATTCATGGATGAACAGCACTTATGCCCACATGAAAAGAAGTAAAATTTAAAAATAACAAAATTAAAAATACTGTTTAGGTACAAAGCATAAAAGAATTTCACAACACTAATGATAAAAAGTGATTGAGAAAAAAGATGCTTTCACTTTGAATAAGAAGACATACAGATACAGGAAATGAAGTGGAGTGAGCAGGAAAGAAATGTCAAGAACAGTGTATAAAAAAGATAATTTAATGAGTAATTGACTTGTTAGACACTCTGAGGTATTTTATCCCTATTTATTTATCCTCTATTTTATATCAATGGGTTTATTAATAGACACTTTATTTCTCTTTTTATTACAGCAGTTGAGCAACTTGGGCAATATCATGCACTCACATTAAAGGTTAAATTTGATGTTGCCTTTCTTTGCTAAGAACAGCCAGTGTTATAAGCTACTGAGATATCTAATGATATAATGGTAGTTACTGATATATATATTTTACTCAGGTGTGATACCTATGAACCAAAGTTCTGACCAGCAATATGGCTAAAGATGCAATTCATTTATATCTTGGTGCTAATAGCTCTCAATAGCTCTCTAATTGGATTTAAGGCTCAATCAACAGGTGGGAAATCGTGGCCGGTACTAGAAACCTAGCTGTCTATCCAGGGCTAGTGAGGTCATGAATCTTAGAGGAGAATCTACTACTGCCAATTTACAAGATGAACATAATTCCTAACATTCTAAAACTAATCCTTACACACACAGGTAAGTGTAACCCTCAGCCCTAATAAAAAAAAAGCTTCTCTTTATAGCAAATGGAGACCATTATAGAAATCTACAAGTTGCTATAATGCGGAAATGAATAAATCATTGATGCCAGCCTCAGTCAATATAACTAACTAGTTATATATATATAAAACTAGTTATTCAACTAACTTCTGCAACTAAGTTTCAGAAAATATCACTGAAAATAGGGTAGAAATATTATAAGAGTCAGAGGATCAGGAAGTCAGCTGTGTGGCTGTGTCTTCTGGAAAAGTATAAGACCTGAACAAAGCAGAATCAATCGATATGCCAACACCGAAGGGGAGGAATCTTACAAAGAACTAGAGGCAGTTAATGACTGCTGAGAGAGGGAGAATTACCCTTACCCCAGAATTTGTGTACTGAATGCAAAGTGGTCAGCTCTGTAATCATAGACACATAAACAGCAAAATCAAGTTCAGCAAGTTGTATTCATGTATTTGTGTATGTGCGCACACACACACACACACACACACACACACACACACACACACACATAGCAATAAAAGGCAGAGTGGATATAGGGGAGCACAAAAGGAGTTGGAGTGAAAAGACAGGATGGGAGAATAACATATTTTAATTAAATAATTAAATAAAGTTCAATAAAAAAATAGCTGGGAGAAAAAAAAGAGAAAATTGGTGTCAATAGTTGTCTTTCAAAGTAGGTGTCCAAAGGAGTGACTGGGATTAATGGAAATCATTAAAAAAAAATCTAGGCACTCTGAATGTCCCTCAGTATGTGGGGACATGCACCTGATTTATACAATTTAGATACTTATGAAAGTGAACCCAGAAGATCTGTGGATTAAGGGAAACACAAACTGAATGTATTTCCCTCTAGAAATCCTACTTGAAATTGATTTCCCAGTTGAAAACTCTGCCTAAAGTAATTGCTGAGAGCTTAATGTATCTTCCCTTTGGAAGGTTGGCAAGAAAGGTCTATATATAGTGTAACTAGGGAGGATAAAATTGTATATTTATGAGAGAGGTCTTCAAACCTGTTAGCCATCTACACTGTCATGTATAATTAAAGTAATAATTAAAGCAGCTTGTCTCTACTCATTAGAACGATTCATCTAACATGTGTGTAGCTCATATTAGCAGTGAACATCTTTGCTCTGACAGTTCTCTATAGATTTTTTTACAACCTGCAGACTTGATCTGTACCTCAGTGTTCCAAAATGTTATGAAAATTAGTTTCCGATGTTGCGACAGTGAGATGTTAAAACAGTAATATGAAATTTTGGCTTGTCATGCACAGTGGAAGACATTCACTGAGGTCCATGCTATTCGCAACTGTGCTCTGCTTAATTCCTCAAAGTATCTGGATCATAGTTTGGAAAGGAGACAACTTTGTGTTCAGTCTGAAACTTTAAAAAATTGTATTATTGTTTAATTAATAAACATTGATCATATACATTTATGGATCATATTGTGATGTTAATACATCATGGAATGACAAAATCAGGTAATTAGTGGTCATGTTAAATAGTGATCATTTCTTCGTAGTTAGAATTTTGAAAAAAAAAACACTCCATTATGTATTTTGGAACATATGACATATTTATTTTAATTATATTATTCAACAGAGCACCAGAGCACCTTACCTTGTGTAAGGTTGGCTTATTCCTTTCTGTGGTCTGTCTCCCCACCCATCCCATCATCCTCACCAGACTCTGGAGAACACTTGCTGTCTGTGTGAATTTTACTACAGGTAAGGGTGGTCATTCAATATTTGTATGGCTTATTTGATATAATGTCTTCTAAGCTCATTTGTATTTTGCAAGATAACAAACATCTTGGTTTTTATATTTTATCTGAATGTTGTTATGGAGTATTTATAAAATACATTTTAAAATCCATTTATATATTGATGACATTACAATTTGGCTACCGTTAATTACATCACAATGAATATTAAGGGGTGTTCATATCTTTTGGGTCTACTGATTTTAATTCCTTTGTATAAATATTCCATAGTAAGATTGCTAGATCATATAGCAATAATATTTTTGAATTCTATGGAATTCCTGTCCTATTTTTTAAAAGATGAAAGATAAAAAATTATTGATAAGAATGTAGGGAAAAAGGAACCCATTTTGCTCAAGGTCTTTGTAAAGGATTACTTTGCTGATGCAAATGTTTGTCTCTCTTCCCTGACTTCTAAGGACTACTAGCCCCCAGGCAATAGCTGAGTTGGCCAAGAGTGAAACACAGACTTATGGAAAATGACCCTTATGTGGAATCAAAGATATTTTAAATTTCTGAAGTGCAGGAAAATACAGAAGAAACAGGATTTTTGAGATAAAAGAGAAGGCATGATGGATAAATGTTCTCTATACTGGAAATAGTTAAGTTGTTTAAATCAGAAATGGGGAATATTACATTTTAAGTTACCATTTGGCTGCACTAATTATTTTACTCTCTCCATTTGGTCCTATATCTTGTATAAACATCATATTGTTGCAGCTTTAGGGGTATACAATGGAGAAGAAGTTTACTTGAGAAAAACAAATCAAAGGGGACAAGATGAGAATGTAGTAGACAGTATGAACACAATGAAGAATTTCTTTGCTCACCTCTCCTTCTGACTAGGAGAAAAATAGAGTCCCTAGAAAGAAGGACCCATATTTATCCTTTAACTAAAATATGATCATCAAAAACTGGAGGGAAGAGGACTTTTAAAGAATCTTAACAGAGGAGTTGGCAAGTCAAATTACTCTACTACAGTCCTAACAGGTTAGGTGCTCCCAAGCTTTGAAGAGCTAGTCTCCAAATCCAATTGTGGGTAGTTTCTCAGAAATGATTTCTTTCCACTGAGATGTTAAATGCCAGCAATGAGAATTCTGAATGGCTGAACACTAAGCAAAATGGCATAGCAAAGTGGGTTTCTTCCTAATGGAAAGTTAAGCTCCCAAATAGACATTAAACAACAATCACATTTATTGAAATTTACCTTGTAAAAATGCCTTTATTAACTTTTCCTAAGCAGTGGGGACCTGACAGACTTAGTTCCCCATGGCATTAAATCTGTAGACTTGGAGTTCTGGTGAACTATGATACCAAGAATGAAAACACTGTGTTCCCCTTTCCACCCTCTCCTACCCCAAAAGTGCAAGCAGCCAAGAGAAGTTATATGTGTACATAAATGTGTGAGAAGTATGTGAATGCCACATCACTGTTATACTGAATAGATGCCACTGGGAATATTATGGTAGTGTGAGATTTTTGCTACTATTTTATATTACTTTACTTTATTGTACTCTAGGGTCAGAGGCAAGGTCATATAGTTGATGAGCAAGCACTGTACCACTGAGTTTTAGTAGAGGTTAATATTATTTTTAAGGTATTTGAAGTGTTGATTTTTTTATGTTCAATATTGTGATAACTGGATATTTTTACAAGTTACTTAATAAATATGGTATGTTGAACAATTTCCTTATTTGGGGGATAGCTATGAAGTCTTTTCAAGGTGGAAGAAATATGCCTTTGAATATGGACTAGTTTATATCTATATTCCTTAATATATATGTGGGATGGGTTAATGTGTATACAAGTAGCTTGATGAAATGCAACATATGGCCTTGATTTTCTTTTCAAACTTGCTTAAAGGAGGCGGAGTCCATCTAGAAAGAGATTAATCAAGCTAGGCACTGCCTTTGTGTTAATACACATCTCTGCATAGTTTGTGAGGTACTAGCAATTCTCACTTTCAGAATCACACTAGGCAGCTGTTTTCCCACACTTCTGAACAGTGTTAAACATAAGATGGGAAAAGATACACATAAGCTGGGAAAGTTTTCTGACTTAAGAAATTCAATTGACCTAATTCAAGGACCTCTAGATTCCCTTCTCACACAGGCTTTCATTTCTCTTCTTGTACTTCATATGTATTTCTTATCTTCAGCCTTGTTAACATTAAGTAAATCATACAAAAATGTGGGATTCAACTAAAACATTATTGTTTTCTTTAAGATACTGAAACAAAACTGTATTTATAAAGAATTTATAAATGTTTTTAATGGAGCCAAAATCAACACATCTGCTTTTTGTTTAGTGACAGCTTGTAAGGTGCAGTTGGGGACAGGATTCATCCATCTTTGTGTTCTCTCAGCTTTACAAAGCTGGACCTTACACATTATTATGTCTCTGTTTCTGTGAAACTGTTCTATTAACAGCAGAACACTGGAGAAAGTCTCTTTTCCCCATATTGAGTTTTACTATTGCTGGTCCAACAAAGATTAAGTAAAATTGTAAATATATGTCCAGAAATCATTTTTGTTGAAAGAAAAGCCTGGTATAGAATCAATCTAAAATAAATTTAGCTTGTGAAAGTATTTTATTCTCAAGAGTGCATCAAATTTAGAGTGGGCTCATATTGTGGCTAAACACAGTACATAATCTGAATAAACAGATGATTTGCATTTGTTACAGTAACAGATGCCAACAGTTTTGAAAAATCTATGAATCCTGCACTATTGAGAATTGAATGTATGGTTCCAGGAAGCATCTCAATGAACTGATCAGGTTGTCTCTGCTCATTTGGAAGATCCAGGTGACATGCACACAGCTGGGATAACTCAGCAAACACCTTTGCCACCTGTTCTCTGAGTACTTACAATCCTTTATCCCTGTAAAAATGTCCTTGCAATGGTGATGCTCACATTTGCAGACCAGAAGGCATCAAGTTTAGACGTCCATTAGTATTTCAGCCATCTCCGGATAAAGGATTTAGAAAATGTCCATGTATACAGCATAGTACAGATGGAGCCACTTGAGCTAAAAAGAAGCCACATTGAAACAATGTATTTTCCTCACACCTTCTTACAAATTGCCAATTTACTAGTCTCCATAGAAAGTATATAATGACAATTATCTTTTCTCAGACCCTTAGCTATTTATACGTCATGTCTAATTGAAATAGCAAAGTCTGTGCTTTGAATCTTACATTCTTGAGTACTCATTAGAATTTAGTAAAACTTTTAGGCATTTCATAATATTGCCTTGACTACAACAGGTAACTTTACACTTTATATATGCATTCTGCCATTAGTTATTGCTAATTTTTTTAATTAAAAGAAGAAATAGTAAAAATCTGTGCTTTCTCTAGGCAATAGGTTATATAAGCTATCATTAAGACTTGTTGAAACGTTCTTCACATTTCTGCTTTCATTCAGATTTGAATATCTCAGATGGTGCAAAGAGCAATGGGCAGTTAAGAACTAGCATTATCCTTGGAGAGCTCAGATTTCATAACTGAGATTTGATTTGAAATTTATGTATGGGTTACATCTTGTAAGGGCTTCCCTTTTCTTCCTTTGTCTCTTCCCCTGCTGTCAAGTTCATATAGCACACATATAAACATATAGCTAGAACAGTAAGACAAGGGATACATCAGGAAAAGAAATCAAAGTACTCATTTACAAATGATTGATAAATACATATAAGAGACACAGAGTCTTCAGCAGATATCTCCTATAACTAATAAATACTTTCAACTAAGTGACAGGATAGAAAATTAACATACAAAATTCCCATTCACAATACCCTCAAAAATAACTTGGAGTAAAATTAACAAAGAAGACGAAAGACCAATGGAATAAAAACCTTAAAGCTCTCAAAAAAGAAATTGAAGAAGACCCCAGGGGATGGAAAGAACTGCTCAGATATTGGAAGAATGAATGCTATGAAAATGACCATTCAGCCAAATGCAATTTGCAAATCAAAATCTCCATGCTATTTTTCACAGAAATATTTTTTATTTAACATTCACTTATAAGTGGATAGTGACTCTTAAGCAAAGGACAAAGGGGCTGCAGTCCACAGACCCAGAGAGACTGTGCAATAACGAGGGTCCCAGTGGGGACACAGGGATCTCCCTGGTAAAGAGAAAGTGGAACAGACAGTGCATGTAGGGTAAGGGAGGATGGGAATGGGAAGAGAAGGGATCAGGTTGAGGGAGAGGGACAGAGGGGAAGAATATAGGAGGGATTTTCAGAAATCGAGGACACTTAGGGGAGAATCAGGAGACCTATGATGGTGGAAACTCACTGGAATCTAGGAGTAATACCCTAGTAAGGACCTGGTGAACCTGCACAGGAAGTCCAGGCAGGACTTCCAGTGGTTAGACTGGGATACCACCCCAGCTACAAAACCTATAACCTATACTCCCTACCAGAGCTCCTGGGACAATGGAAGGCAGAAGCCCATGCTAAGGGAGGGAACCCATATCTGTTACTGCAGGGCAGACCAGGCACTAGAGACTGGGTAGCCAGTAAATGATTTCTAATGATATCTTGCTCTATTCATAGATTGATGCCTAGCGCAGTCTGAGAGGCTTTCTCTGGCAGCTGATGGGAGGAACAGATTGAAAGGGCCAGGGGCAAACATCATCAGAGCTCAGGGAACCCCATAGAAGAAAGGAGGAGAGATTGCAGGAACCAGAGGGATAGGGGTCACCAGGAGAACAAGTTCCATCGAGTCAAGTGGCCAACACTCTTGGAGGCTCACGGAGTCTGAAGCAGAAGACTTGGAACCTAATGGGTCTGCTAGATATGTCTTGTGGTTGTCTGGATTGGTGGTTTTGTGGAGCTCCCACAGACTGGAGTTGGGGAGAAGTCTCTGACCCTTTTGCCTGCCCATGGGACTCTTTTCCTCCTGCTGGGTTTCCTAGTCCACTCTTTGATGTAAGGATTAGTGCCAGGCCTTGTTACATCTTGTGCTCTGTTGGAGCAGTAATCCCTGGGAGTACTTTCCTGGGGAGAGATGGGAAGTTGGATTTGGTGGGAGGGGATGTATGGAAGAGTTAGAAGGACTGGAGAGAGGGAGGAGGGGAGTCCTGTGTATTTTATAAGAGAAGAAAAATAAATAAATTAAAAAATTGTAATATTCATACAAAAGCTCCAAACACCTGAGATACTCAAAGCAATCTTGATCAAAAACAATATTGTTGAAGGCATTACCATACCCATTCACAAGGTAAGCTACTGAGCTTTAATAATAAAAATGGCATGGTACTTATATAACAGCAGAGACATAAATAAATATAATAGAACAGAGGACCCAGAGATAAGTCCACACAATTACACCACCTGATTTTTTTTTCCACAAAGATGCCAAAGCTACACACCGGAAAGACGACAGCATCTTCAACAACAGGTGTGAGGAATACCAGATATCCATTTATGTAATATTTTTTTTAAACTAGATCCTTTCTTTCACCCTAAACAAAAATTAACTCCAAGTGAAGCAAGGACCTCAACATAAAACCTGAAACCCTGAAACTGCTGGAAGAAAAGGTAGGGAAAGCAAGCTACAGAATGGAAGCATAAGTAAGGACTTTCTAAAATGTACTCCTGTTGGTCAGGAAATAAGACAAAAATGTGATAAAGTAGACTTTATAAAAATAAAAAAATACTATATATGAGAATAAAATGATCAATCAAGACTACAGAATGATAGAAAATCTCAGTCAGCTATATATCAGAGAGAGGATTAATATCTAGAAAACATAAAAAAACTAAAAAAAAACCCATTAAATAATAAAATTAAGTAAAAATTGGGTTATAGAACTAAACAGAGAGTTCTCAAAAGAAGAAATACCAATGGCTAATAAACATTTTTAAAAGGGCTCAGAAGTAACATCAATATGCATCAGGGTAGCACAAATTAGGAGTGGATTCAAATTCACTCTTGTCAACATGGCTATAATCAAGAACTCAAATCCCAACAAATGATGATTAGGATGTGTGTAAAGAAGACTTATTCATTCTTTGAGGGGCTGTAAACTGATACAGCCATTATGCAAATCGGTGTGGAGGCTTTTCAAAAAGCTCCATAGAGAACTACCTAGTCATAGGATTCTTAGGTGTATACTTAAATTCTTAGGTGTAATCCTTAAATTCTACCACAGAGATGTATCCATGATAATTGCCAGCCTGTTCACAATGGGAAGAGAATTTGCCTAGTGTCCAATGAATAGATACTGACAGTGTGGTGCAATTACATGACAAAACTGTAGTCAGATTTAAAGAAAAATGAAAATTTGAAACTTGTGGGCAAATGTATCAGAAGAAAATGATTAAGAATATAACTCAGGATTAGAAAACATTGCATGTTCTCTCTCATTTGTGGGTCTTAGCTTTCAGCCTTTAGATCTGTGTGTTTGGCCTATAATACCTGTAGAAGATGGGAAACTAGAAAGGAGTCAAGGGATTCATTAGGCTATAAGTGATGTGGAGGTGGAAGGAGGAAGGTAGTGAGGGTAGAAAAGTTTAACAGGGATGAGAATAGGAAGATGGGAGAGGAAAGGTTAACTGAAATAAAGGATGTATGAAATAAACATATGGGAATCTACTGTTTTTTAATTAAATTAAAGAACTATAAAGTGAAGTAAAGGAGTTGGAAGAGTGCTTGCTCTCTTAAGATATCTAGGGACAAGACAATGCTGCCCCTAGCAGTCATGGACTGTTGAGCAGAAATCCCATTGGTAGGTGTGAGAAATTTCTATATGAGTTGCTGGTTGAAGAAGGAGACTGCAGAGGCCCCCAAGCAATAAAGACTTTCATTACCCATCTTGATTACCTACCAAAACTGAATGATAAAATCCCATTGTGAAAGACATAACACACTTTTGGTTGCAGAATATAGAGAAAGCAGACTGGAACTGAGCTGGAGGTTTCCCTCGACATGGCTTTCATGATGCCAGAAGTTGCTCTTTAGGCTGTTGGGGGAGAAAATACATTGGCTGCCTTACCCATCTGTAAACCCTGTGAACTCTAATACCAACCTCCAGGTAGGATGTGCCCATAGTAGCAGTTCTGGTGAAACTATTCAAGAATGATCAACAGCTCTGTGATTGGATTTGAGCCCTGCTCTATGGGAGGGAATTTATGCCTCATACCGTGAACTGGAAGAAAAAGAAAAACATAGCTGAGGAGCTCATGACTCTAAGGGAAAGCTTACTGTCAAGTTGACATGAAGTCAAACTGCCTTCTAAACATTTATAGTTATACCCAGATTCAAATGCTGTCATTAGCTTTATCAGAAAATATTCTATTTGCAATGAATGGTGCTGAAGATAGACACACATGGCTTCTCAAGCTGCTAAAAATAAGGAACAAGTTAGAGTCCAGCTCTTCAGCAGGACATTTATATAACTCCCCTCTAAGGAAGAGGAAAGATCATGGAAGAGGAGTGAAAAGAATGTAAGAATGGAAGCTAGGCAAATGAGCTCTAAACTGCTGTCTTTTGGACATGTTGCAGTTGTAAGAGTTATGAGCTTATAGGAGTTGGAGTTACCTGACCTGAACTTTTACTGACTAAGCTCATAAACAGGAGAGGAGCTCAGCCTTCTCCTGGTGGATCTACTGACTACTGAGAGTAGCTTATAGAATCCACTGGAAATTCCCTTACCCACAGTTCCTCAGATGGCTCTTTTTAAACTCAGTGAGTCACAAAACAAAATGAGAAGTCATGAATGTGGGAAGGTGGATTGTAGTGAGGAGAGGGGGTTGACGAACATGGGAGGGAGATGGGAAGACTGAGTAATCACAATGGATTTTATACATGTGAAATTGTCAAATAATACATTTAATTAATAAAAAAGAGTCCTTCCTATTATTTTAAAGTTGCTTCAAAATTTATCTCCCAATTGAAAGGGTGAGTTTTCTCTGGTGACTTGGCCATTTATGTTAAAACCATTAAATTGAGAACATTGAGAACAGACATTTCTTTGAGTAACAGGAAATGAACTAGATTGTGATTGGGTTTGAAGTTTATATCATTTCCAGGGATAAGAAGAGCCTGATGAGTAGAAATTGATTGGGCTGCAGGTTTTCTTGTCAATTCCTCACATCCATGAATTATGAAGTCTTAGTCTGACAGCAGAAAATGAATTCACTATGCCGCCTTGATTGCTTTCCCACAGTGCTGCCCTCATGGCTCCCATCCAGCAATTGTTGTGGCAGGAGAATGAGTGGGGTTGGCTGCATGGTGGGTTGTCCATACCCCATGAGGGTGAGCAACCTGAGATGAGGAAGGCTAATCAAGAAGGGAATATCTCTCATTACTTCAGTAGTCAAAGGCACAATTTCAGGTGGGGAGCTTTATCCATAAAGATGTGATAACTTTTACTTGCTATACCCAACATTAAGGAAGCCAGGGCAAGCATTTTTATGATCATTTCCTCACAGACTACAGTTTAGGGTACAGTTACTTCTCCATTATGGAGGCCACTGGGAACACCTATAAGAAGTTTTTGGCTCCCAGCCCAGTATACAATGTAGGACAGAAATATTTTCCCGAACTGGGGCCACTAAAACAACACTTGAAAATTATCTTGATTTCTAGTTGAAAAATACCAGGGAAGATAGGACTTATTCACCCTGAATAATGGACCATTATTCACACACTCAGACATGTTGTAGAGGGTTTGGGCCCAGCAAGAGCTAAGAAAGTCTCTTAAGACAAAGGACAGATTGATTTGAGTAATGATTTTTACACTTAGCAATTTGGGGAGTTTCATTATTTTGTTACATGAGTTTTAAGTGTCTAATATATACAAAATACTCAAGTGGGTGGGAATTTTACTGTCCATGGAAAGCTTTGTAATATAATTAGTGTCCTTTTTACTCCCTTTCTGCATAAACTGAATAGTCTTGATATATGGCTTTGCAATAGAAAATTGATTGTTGATACAAGAAAACAAGAAAATGTTGAATCCAGATCATTAGTTCAAGTGGTGTGTGTGTGTTTGTGTATGTGTGTGTGTTTCTGGGGGACTAAGAGTGAGATAGATTTCTGAGAGGCACACCGATAGGTGGAGTAGGCAAAACTAGGTAATAAAGATGGTGAACTTCCAAGGTGATTGAGGATTCTCTCAACCTGAGAGAAAATCCTGGTAAGCTTTTTCTCCCACCAAGTACCTTTCCTGGGGACTTGTCTCAAAAGTCTAAGGCTAGACTAAGATGTGTTTACCTCAAATTTGTGGACATATCAGACTCCTTTTTATTATCCAAACTGACAACTTTAAAGTGAGGGAGAGAGACCCCCCTCAAGGATCCCTAAAGTCCCCAGCCTTCAATGAAAGACTAGACCTTTGCTTCCTGATTCTCTGCACTGCTTTGCACTACGTGTTTTTTTTCTGTGTGACTTGTATGTGTGTGTATGTGTGTGTGTTTCCTCACCCCAAACAAAAAGCTTTTTTTAACCAGCTAATTCTGACTGCTGCTGTCTGAGATTTCCCTCGATGTTATCTTTTAAAGCTAAGATTTTCCTGTCTTTTAATTTTCTAACTTGTAGAGAAAATGAATCCAGTCAAGACCGTCAAATGGTAACATTTCTATCTATGCAAATATTTATAGATAGCTATATTCACAAAGTATACAAATTGCTATGGATGAACTAGGATTTTTAAGCAAAATTGCACAGGTTTAGTTTTGACCTCACAAGTTATTAGATGGTCTTAAGAACAGAAATGCCACCAGACATATACTAAATTAACAATGGGCGTGGTAGAAACAGATATGCCTTGGGCTGTTGCTGCAGTTAAGGTAAGAGCAGTAACCTGGACTACTGTGGCATAGAGTTCAAATAGTGCAAAATGTGTTGCAGTGCCTTTGTTGCAAAACACCTTTGAATTTCTTGTGAACTGGAGCTGGCATGTAGGGGAAAGAGAAGAATCATAAACAACTGTTTGAATGTTGGTCTGAGTTCCTGAAGAATTCAAGGGTGGTGTTTACTGAGATTCAGAAAGCAAGAAGCAAATATTGTAGAGGTTAGAAAAAAAGAAACTTGCTCTTTGCTCTATTAAATTTTAGAAACCTAAGCCAGATGGTGGTGGTGCACACCTTTAATTCCAGCACTTGGGAGGCAGAGGCAGGCAGAGCTCTGTGAGTTCAAAGCTAGCCTGGTCTACAGAGTGAGTTCCAGGGCAGCCAGAATTACAACAGAGAAACTCTGTCTTGAAAACAAACAAGCAAACAAACAAAAATTTTAGAAACCAATTTTGTAATTTTTAGTAAAATAACTAATTGCATGATAAATCTGGAGTTTAGAATAGAGATAAGGAGCTATGATACAAATTTGCTAGTCATTTACAATTTATTGAAAGCTATATGAGTGGGTTTTGTGTAAATAGAGAAATGAACTCAAATAATGTATAAACTCTGAGTATTTGTGCATAAAGATGATAAATGTAAGAATGAACAGTTGGCCATCCTAATAATGAATATTTAATATTTAGGTTAATATTTAAGTTGGGGAAAAGGTGTTATAAAAATAAGCTGAGGGGGAACAGATAATGTGGTGTAAACATACTGAGATTATTGAAATATCCCAGAAAACAAATGAAAAGAAGGAATGAAAAGTAGGAGATAACTGTGAAGGTTAGAAGAGAGGGAGAGAGAGAGGGAAGGAGCTTCAGAACTATGAAGACATAAAATTAATTTTTTAAATTAATTTTTAAATTAAGCCTTAATTAATTTTGTAATATGGTGATTATTGTTGACCAAGATTAAAATGTTGGCTTGGGAAGAGGACTCCATAGTTTAAGGAAGGATCTCTGCCTTATGTGTCAGGTAGCCCACTTGTTCTCTAACGGTCAGGATTGTGGAGAGAGGGAAGTTGGCAGGAGAGAATTCACTGAATAGGAGATCAATGGATGTAGGCATGATGCAGAATTTCTTGCCTTGTTTTCATTTTCTCAATTAATTTAAAGGTGAGATTATCAGCTGAAGGAGAAAATGGTGTTGGGGTTTTGAGGAGAGATGTGTGAAGTAGTTTGATTAGGAAAAGAGAGCTTATTTATCACAGGAATACAGGAGTGATGCTAGGCATGGTATCAGAGGTTGGGGTCAGTGTTTGAGAATTTTAGGTCATCCCAGATGATCATTTTGATTTCAAAAATCCACAAGTCAGTCCCAAGTGAATGAAGGTGTTCTTACATTAAGAGTATATTCTCATAACATTTCTTCCAAAGAAATAAAGATTAAATCTATCAATAAAGCATTATTTTTTCCCTTTCCCAGTTATCCTTAAGAAGCGAGTCTGGTGTTTCTGGTGAAAAGCCAAGAAGCAAGTTTCAAACAATCTAAGAGTGATGATTCTCACCCAGTGAGAAGGAGCTCCAGGTAGGTTAGAGAGTGAAGTGTCACTGTGGTGAAGACAGGGCTCTGTGATTTGAACATGCAGACTTCACTCTCTGTGAACATGAGATAATCGATGGCAGGAACATCTCCTCAGTGTTCTGACTCCTCCCATGAGGATCTTCACAGGAAATGTGGCTTGACTGGAATGTGGTTAGAGGGAGGGTCAGAGCCTCAGCAAATCTTCCTAGTTAGTAGATTCACAGGGCTCTTGGAATGTCTTCCTTACCAATGTCCAGAGTCTTCTTTATTCTCCAAGTCACACTGTATGTGTGTGTGTACACACGTGCACAAGCATATGTGTGCAATTGTGTATGTGGTGATGTTGGTGGTAGATTTGCATGTGAGTGCTGAGGTATCTCTGCCATTGGACACCAGAGGAAGACATCAATGTCTTCTTCTACTGCTCTCCAGATTTTTTTAAAAATTTTTGACTGAATGTTTTAGTTTCAGTTGGGCTGTTGGTTCAGCCTTTCTTCTTCCCTCAGTGCAGGAAAACTCCTGGTTATGGCCTGGGTGGATGCCAGGATATAAACTTAGGTCCTCATGTTTGCACAACAAGTACTCTTACCTACTGAGCCATCTTTGTACCCTCAGCTCACATGCTTGATGTCCTTCTTGCTTCTACTCATACTACGTGACAGGATGTAACCACATTAGAAATCTTGGTGACAATCCGAAATGTACTATTTCATTGCTATGGTGGACAAGTTTAGAAAAATGTTGGGTGTGAAATTTGCCCCATCAAGGACCAGCTAGACCATGTGTGTAAAAAGCAAAGGCACTTTCATTCTGCAGAGAAAAATCACCAAGCTGGTGTCAGCACCATAGAAGATGACTGACCCAAGCAGAGAATTACAGCTTCTTTTATTGACAGAAAAAAGGGTTTTCTACATAGATGAGGTTATCTGGTTCCTAATTGGTGAACTTTTAATTGTAACGTGCAGTTATAAGTGCCCAAGTGGCTACATTTTTGGGAGATACTTGGCAAGTTAGTCATTAGAATCAGGCATCTGGTTTTATGGCTTTCAGGGCTATGCTATCTGGCCAGATGAGGCTGATTACCCTTTGCATGGCCTTTAGGGCTTCCTGGTTGGTGAGATAACTTTATGGACTTCAGAGCTATCTGACTGGATGAGATAATTTGCCCTTAGAGTGGAGAGTTAGCAAGGTCAGACTTAGTTTGAGGCCTGGAGTACATACACACCATAGAGTCTATGGGGTCTCTGAATAGGGGTTCTGGTTTCTACAGAAACATTTTACTTCTACATTTTCCATGATTTAAGAAAATTACTAGCATTTATGCCACATTTTTTTCCATTAAAGAAATATTTTAAATTTTTGTCATATGATTCTTAAATTAACTTCATTAAAAGCAAATAAATTATATAGGTATGTAAAGTTATAATGAAATCCATTATTTTGTAGAATAATATATACTAATTTAAAAAATAAGATAAGCACTAGGAGGATAACTCAGTAAAGTGGTTTTAAAAACTCGTAGGCTACTGGCATTTTTATGGCACTAGCCCTGATACATAGAGATAGGCATATTCCTGGGGCCTGCCTGCCAGCCGGCCTAGCCTGCTTACTAGCTTCAGAGTCCAGTGAGTGACTGCATCTCAAAAAATAAAAACATGATGGATGATTCCTGAGAGCCATGACTTAATGTTGGTCTCTGGCCTCTACACGAAGGCAAACAAATATGAAACTGTAACCGCTCAAACTTGCACATGTACACATAAAAATAATGAAAACTAGTACTATTCTCATTGATGAAGTTCCCAAAGATTTGAGGATTCATTTGTGCTAATGCATCTGGGAACGAGACAAAAGGAGGAGCCAGGTTTTCCTATTTTCAAATTGTCTGCTGATTACATCATGAAACAACACCAAATCAGTACATTACATACTGAACCAACTGTGACACTTTTGCTAGGTAAGAAATTACTCAACGAAGTTTTATGCTTAATTGCCACATCTTTCCTGCTTAAAATGTAATAATGTGTGGAAAAATAAGAGTATGGAGTTGAGGAAATATCTGAAATAATAAATGATATCAATAAAACCACCACCGAAAGAGACCCTGTCCAAATCTCCTCTCTTTTATATGTGTGACAACTGAGTCTCAGAAAAATTAAGACTTGTTCAAGGTCATTTATCTTGTTAATAGGATTGTAACTAGGATTATGTCTCTTGACAGCTACTTCAATGTGTTTTTTATGTTGTCTGTAAAAGTTAACCACAAAGCCACCAAATCTGAGAGCTGTAAAGGACTCTAGAGATTGGGTTCCAAACTTCTCATGTCATAAAAGAGGAAATTTGGATCCAGAATGTTCAATTGTTTCTGAAATGTTATATAGTGAAAGTTAGTAGGAAATTAGAGTGGGGCTGTGTCTGCCTCAGATTTCAACTGTGTCACCATAAAGGAAAATACATAATTTTAGAGACTCAAGGGCAGACATGTCCAGCCCAATTCACTGATGTTTAGAAGAATGGAATAAAGCACAGTCTTGGACTGGAATGTTTGCTTAGTGGTTAGAGTGCTTGTTGTACAAATATAAGGACAAAGTTGAGATCCCTAATAACTACATCTGTACCTTATGGGTATGTCAGCCTGTCTATAATCAGCCACTCAAAGCACACAATCCCTAGAGCAAGCTGAGTATGGAGACTAGACAGATCAGTGAGCTCTGGTTTGATTGAGATAACCTGCTTGAATGAATAAAGTACAAGGATTATTGAGGATAATTCCTGAGATCAATCTGGGGCATCCACAGGTATATGTACCCACATACATGTCCACATACATGCAAATATGCATAAGCACACATAAAAATTAGAAAAAGGCAGCCTTGTATTCCTTTTCCTGATTAGGAACATAAAGCAGTCATTCCATTTGAAACAGTGGAAAGGGGAAAAATTGGTAATGAGATTTCTCTGTAGTAAGTTCTTGTACTGATTTGAGCTTTGGGTGATGGGATATGTGAGGATTGAGCAATGTGAATCCTTGAGCTCAAGTGTGAAGAGGCCCACGAGAACCTACTTGACATCCTACACCCATATTTTGGTAATGGAGTTAAGAGGTTGACCTGCCCAGAGTGCACATTCAATATGTTGTCATTTTTGTCAATTATATGTTGGCCGTGTAAGTACAAAACCCTAACCCATAGCACCACCTCAAGGTGTGAAAAAGACATCAGCAAGACACAATGTGGTGTCTAGCAGCTGAGAAGGAATTGGAGAGCATCCAGGAAGGATCTTCTGTAGCATGCAAGAGACACAAAAGCAAACAAGTGTGCTTTCACTGTCTCCTTATTGCACAGAGCAGAGTCTATTTTAAAATTGAAATAAAAATCATATTTATTCTATTCTTTTGAGAATGTCATACAATAGTATTTTATTTATATCGCTTCCATCCTATACTCCCCGTTGACTCTTCCTTTGTGTCCCCTAACTTCCTCTCAACTTCATGTCTTCTTCTTAATAAGTCATTATTGTTATATATTTGTGAATGTAAATATAGCCAGCATAGTCCATTTATTGTTGTTTGTGTGTGTGTGTGTGTGTGTGTGTGTGTGTATGTGTGTATTTAGGGATGACAGCTTGAGAATAGGTAACTCCCTCAAGAAACTCAGCCCTGAAGAAAACTGATTCCTCCTCCTTTTGCAGCCATTAATTTCCTATAGCTCCTCACTGATGAGGCCTTGTGGTATTTTCCCCATCAACTTTGGGATGTCAAATAGTATAATTGTACTATTCTTGTTTAGTGACCATATTGCTAAGATTTTATGGCTGTACTTCCCTGTCATATATTAAAGATATTTTATAGTTGACATCCTGGTATCCTGGTCATACAGTCTTTTTCCCAATTTCTGCAATGTTCCATGATCCTTAGGTATAGGGGTTTTTCTGGAGATGTATCTATCACGTGGGCCTGGGTACTCCACAGCTAGTGTTCTCTGCAAATGAGCCAGTTGTGGAGTTTTGTGATTGTCTTTGTCAAGACTAATTGTGATAACACCTCTTTAAGAAAATATCCCTTCTTTTATAGAGAGAGGAAAGGAGGACTCTGGCCAGATTAGTTGGACAACAAGACATCTGTAAGATACTAGCCTCAAGCAAACCTGAGCTGGCAAAAAGATAATTATTAAATAGCAAGTCAAATTCAGTATTGCTCAACATATATTCAACACAGTAAAATCAGAATGTTTGCCTTATCAATATTATAAAATATAGTGTTTTATATGACTTATCTGGAGTAGTCATTCAGTGAATTGTCCGAATCTTTATCAGCAGTTGAGAAGGACACAGCTGTAGGAAGACAAAACTAAGGTTGCTCAGTTTCCAGAAAAAAGACTCATCATGTGTGAATGTGTTTTCCAGAAGCTTACATGTTTGAATTTAATCCTAAAGTTCAGATACCAACTATATTTGAAGATGGAGACTTTGGTAACCTATTGATAAACTGATGAGGTTAGAGCTTCCAAACATGTTATTGATGGCTTTGTATGAAAAGATATACATTCTGTTTCCCCACGTGACACTGTCCTCTGTGCTATTTTGCAGAATTAAGAATTTTACCAGTTGACAGTACAAAGCTCTATACTTCTTGTATGAAAGAGAAGCTGGAAATCAATTTCCATTTTTTGCCTCATCTTCTCACAGGTAATTTTAAATAGTAGCAGAACATAGACAAAGATGTCAGATTTATTATATGAGTTTTTTATACCCTTTAATCTAGGTTCTAGGATTCCTTCCATACACCCAGACATTCACAAAAGTATGTTAGAATGGACAGAACCAGTACATATAGTTTTTTTTAAAAACATTATTTTCTATTAGGAACAGAAAAAAGTAAGAAAATAACTCATATAATATTGAAAAGTATTCTGGGCAGTGGTGGCTCATGCCTTTAATACCAGCATTCAGGAGGAAGAGGGAGGAGGATCTTTGTGAGTTTGAGGCAAGCTTGGTCTAAAGAGTGAGTTCCAGGACAGCCAGAGTTTCAACAGAGAAATTTTTATTGAAAAGTAACAACAAAATATTGAAAATCATTAATGTGTGTGTGTGTGTGTGTGTATGTGTGTGTGTGTGTGTGTGTGTATTATAGATGTATGCGATAATTTATTTAATTATTCTCACTGCTGAGGACAGTTTATTCTTTGGCAATTCAATTACCAGTCCTAGAGGGTTTCAGCCTCCATCAAGATGCTAGCTTGAACCAAGAAGGCTTCAGCCACTGTATAATCTAATCTGAAAACCTAAACCTAGAGCTTTTCAGCCTCTGAGACTTACTGCTGTCAGACTTACTGAGTCAGAGCTCACTCTGACTGGCTGTCTTTTGAAATCTGAACTGTAAATCATAAACCATCTGCTTCTGACTCTCTGCATTCTCTTAGCTTATTCTGGACTGGCTCTGTGCTTCTCACCTTCTTCTGAACTTAACTTTTTCTGAACTGCCTGAAGTCAAATTGCCTGACTAAACTAACTTTCTGCTCTGATTTAGTCTGCTTCCAGCTCTGCTTCTACCTTCCTTGCTTCTCTCTTTGAGCTTTTCTGTCTGCTTCCAACTCGTTTCTACACTCTGCTTCTACTCTTTGAGTTCTCACTGCTTCTGGTCTGCTCCTACCTCTTCCTTTCTCTCACCCTTCCTAGCCATCACTCAGGCCTTTCAATATGATCTTTGCTAGAGCAGCCATGCTGCTGGATTAAAAGATTAAACGTTCCTCTACAAGTATAATTATGTGTGTAGGTGTATGGACTGACATGCATATATGTGGAAGACAGAAGGAGATATAAAGTATCCTCTATTCTCTTGAGACAAGATCTTTCACTGAACCTGGAGCTTGCTGGTTTTAGACAAAGGTGGCCACCAGGAAGCCCAAATGATTCTACTGTCTGCTGACCTGAACTTCTCCCATGTTGAGGCAGCAGGCGTGCTTCACCATTTCAGGCTTTTTACATGAGTGCTGGCGATTAAACCCTGGACCACATAGTTGCTCAGAAAATCCACAGCCCCACTGAAGGATTTGTTAAACTTTGAAAGTGTAATCACATTGAGTAGATCCACATTAATGTTTGCTGAACAAACAAATGAATGAAATAGCATCCTGCCATTACTGAGGGTGACATGGCAGGGAATTAGAGAGCAGGAACCAGTATAGAAACTCATGACAGCTGGAAGGGAAGTCAGCATTGAGGTTATCTAAAAATACACACACACACACACACACACACACACACACACATACACACACACACACACAAAATGTGCAGTGTGTCAAACTGACCACCAGGCCCATCCTGACTCTATTCATGATACCAACAGTGAGATGGAAATGTGGGTCAGCAGAGCCATTTTACTTTGATCAATGTGTATCTACAGCATATGTTCATGTTTGCAGTCAGTAAAAATGCTTTGAGCTAGCCGGCCTGTTTCTAAGTTCATGGAGCTTGCAATAAATCTTGTCCTTTTCACCTAAGAAGGATCAAGAGGGACAGCAGGAGTCCTGCCTTTTCTCTGCCACAAGTGGCTCTAACATATGCTCAGAATCATCATCCCTGACTTGTGTTCGCATAGCTGGTCTGCGGCACCAGCAGGGCTTCCGCCAAGGTCCATGTAAAGTTACAGCATTTCTGTGAACAGGGAAGCATAGATGTTGGAAAGAAGTGACATCCAGAACAAGTCAAGTGTTGCCAGACAGTTCTGTCTCACACTGAGGGGAGATACGGTCATAACTGCAAGCTTTTGTTTTTAGGCTAAGTCAGTATTCTAATAACACAGGGAACATGACTATCACACCCACAAAACCACATACTGATAATCTCAGATAAAATTGGACAAAAGTATGTCAAAATATCATTAATAGGAGAAATGATGATATTGTTGGGTTTGTGTTGAAGTAAGGAAGCATTTTCTTTGTATCAACCACAAAATATCTTATGATATTGTATGAGATTTAAGTCTGAAAAAACAAAAGGGGGCATCTACAACAGTTTCAGTAATTGGTGCTTATAGATTTTGGTGGTATTCTTCAAAACCCTTTGATTACATTTTGGAAGTAATATTTTTTTCTTCTGTCCTTTAATTATTTATTCTCTCCAAGTATCTATAATTAATTTACTAGGAGGAACTACTAATTTACTAGTTAATTTACTAGGAGGTTGACAGTGTCTCTGTTTTTTACATTACATGTCATTTCAGATTTTTGCTCCATCAAATCATATAACATCATCAGGCATAAGAACGGTTAAGGCTGTCTCCAACATCCTTAGAATCTTATGCGTACCTTTGAGTTAGTCCACCTGAAATTGCTGATTGTCTGAGCCACAGCCAACTGTGGCAACATGACTGAACCTACTAGAGAGTCAGAAACTATTCATCTGCTGCAAAGAACTGTGGTTACTCTTCCAAAGTGTGATCACATTCAATAATGTGTTGATTGAATTATTAAGTAGAAACAATTAATAGCTACACTTGATTATAGCACTTATAGAGTTTTCTTTTCATTTGTACAAAGTTATAAGCTGTCTGAAAAACTCAGGCTGTCTAAAGGACTACAGTGTGAGAGATTTAATTCAATAGTAGAGATTGCCTCAATATGCTATGACTGTGACTTATCATAACCTCTTGGAAACGCTGCTTCAAAGTCATCATTATTTTCATGAGAACACCAATAAGACAAAGTGGGAAAGAATTCTTGTTACTCAGCTTTTCAGCAATAATAATGTAGCTCTCTAGATCAAGTATCTGGATAAGCTATGTATTCCAGTTCACGTCGTGATACTTTAGGTTAGCACTTGTTTCTTAAAAAATGTTGTGTTCCACATGGCTTTTAATCTGCTCTGTAATGAACATACAGTAGTGGCTTAAATTATGTGAAATTAAATTATTTGAAACTCTAGTGTTCATAAGAGAAGATGCAACTAGAATTTTCCACCTGTAACAGTCACATTCATGTTGCATGGATTACACAGTCTTCTGAACAGTCACAAGTATTCAGGACTCCCTCAACAATTTGATTAGAACAGCTTAAAACCCATTAGCCTCAATAAAAATTCAACCTAAACTTGGGAAAATCTTTAAGATCTGAGAGAATATGTTTGCAAGTGATCAAACTGGGTTTAAATAAACCTGTGGATGTCCTGGTAGGATCTGGTATAAGGACAAAACATTCCATCCACTGTCTATTTTCTTAAGTCATAAATGCATGGCTTAAAATTAGCTGGTGCAATGGCTCATTCCTTAAGGGTACTGTATTCCTTTTCCAGAGGACCTAGGTTCAGTTCCCAGCATCACGGGCATTCACATATTAGCTCACAACTGGAGTTTGTAGCACAGACATATATACAGATAAAATATCCATCCATATATAAATAAATAAATATTAAAGAAACAAAAACAGAGACTGCTATTTGATTTCTAATGATGTACTCATAGGTCGGTACTTAGCCCATTCCTCACCAGAGGGCCCCTCTCCAGCAGCTGATAGGAGCACATGGAGAGGCTCAAGTCCAAATATCATGCAGAGATCAGGGAGCCCCAGGGAAGAGATAGAGGAAGGATGGGATAGACCAGAAGGATAGAGGACACCAGGAGGACAAGCCCCAATATCAACTCCTAGGGGTTCACAGAGACTAAAGGGACAGAAACTGAACTTGCATGACCCCCTAAATATATCTTATGTCAGTTTGATTTAGTGTTCTTGAAAAACTCCTACAGACTGGAGTGGAGGAGTCTCTGATTTGCTTCTGCCAGGTTGCCTGGCCCACCCTTGATGTAGGAATTGGTGCCTGGCCATGTTCCTTCTTGATATGTCATGTCCTCTTTGAACAGTAACCTGGGGGATGAATTGTTCTTTTCTGGGGAGAAACAGGGTGGATGTCTGTGGGATGGTGATGGGGAGTAGACTTGGGGAGGGGGGATTGGAGGTGTTGGGGGGAGGAATGAGGAAAGGAGAGGGGAGGATGTATTGTATAAGTTGTATGAGAGAAGCAAAAAAAAAACTATAGGTCCAGGCTGTGGTCTGAAAACGAAATTTTCTCTGGGCTTTACTATATGAATCAAATATCCTAGACAGTAGACAACTTTTCCAGACTAGTCCACGAGCTCCAGCAAATTCAGAAATACAGTGTAATAATTGAGATCTACTTTCAGGAAGTGGCACACAGGATTCTCCCCACCGAGATCCATCTTACCTAACTTTTCATCACTGCCTTATCCCCGGCACGTCATCTGCTTGCTGCTTCCGGTTCCTGCACATCTTACTTTCCCTGTCTGTACCACATGCCTCTTATATGTGCTTTCTGCTAATGACATTCCGAAATTTAAACTCAACTTAATCACATCCTCTTCCATGAAGATTTTACAAAAATTTACCTTCTCTGTAGAGACAATTTCTTTACCTAGCATCTTTTCTGGAGTGAGTAGGCGAAGGCATGGACAAATATTATTTTGTTGCTTTTATACAATTTCAGCACTAGCTGTTTATTACCAGACCATTTTCCAAAAGGGAGAACTCACTGCTCACCTAATGTTTACATCCAGATTAGTGGCTGGCATATACTGATTTTCAATAAATTCCTTGAAATAGTTAGGAAAGTGAATATTATTTTTATACTGTCTTAAAATTTACTTTCTAGAAGAAGTGATAAGAAAATGGCTCTAAACAAACTTTTCCATTAAGTTATGTGGATATCTTTGGCTGTTATTTCATTATGAATTGTTACTTAGCATGCCCATAGTATAAAGCCATTCTCAGCCGAGTAGCCACCATGTTGTAACATCTGAGGGAACAATGGCTTCCTTTTCAGTCAGGAGTTTGTCTTTAACTTAGTAATGAAGGATCTGACCATTTGTTTTGTTTACCTGTGCATTATCAGCTTAGATTCTTAACTGATATTGTGAGGTATCCACCAGAGAAGACTACTCAGACACGGATTCAAGCTAATATCAAATATTTATTAGCTTGCCAGTGACTACAAGGATGTTTGTGACTCCAGCACAGTCCTGAGCCTTTCTCAAAGTGAGCTTTTAAGAAAAAGAAATCCTAGGTTGACCCACCTCACTTCACAAAACAGTTAGCTAGAATTAAAAGCCTAAAAGTCTAAAAAACAAAAGTAAAAAACAAACAAACAAAAAAACCAAGGTTAGTATATTTTTGGATGTTCTAGAACTATAGATTTTGATGGACTAGGTCTTTATTCCTATTTTGGCAGATATTACTACCTACATGCTTTGTTTCATGGCCCTAATGGTACTTCTATCATGCCATCAGCTGTGCTAAGTTCTGGGGACCTATTACATTTGGAGTCTGTAACACTAATGCAACAGAATTCTATATTTGAACAATTGTGAATAGCATATAGGCAATGTGTGTAATTATGTATTCACATAAAATTAACAAATTGGCATAAATAAGACTTTCTGCACAATCAACATTGGAAAATAATTTATTTAAAAAGCATACTAACTCAGGAAGCAATATGCCATATGGATTGTATAAGAAAGTGACTATTTCACTCTGACCAGATTTAAAATCTTTTTCAGTTTTTTTTTAATATAATAAGAAAAAGCAATGATATACTATACTCTATACTCTTCCAAAGGTTAAAAGTAGGAATAGGAAAATATAGTTAATATCGTGATTGTTTTAGGAAAATACCAAGGAACACATATATGAGAGATATATGTAGCCATGGTTGTTAAATAATATATTTGGCTTGAAAATGTAATGAGAAATTGATGTGACAGAATGAATATTTCATGAACATGATCCACATTATGAAAGTTTATTCATTTGTTCTTGTTTGCAAATTTTGAGGTATCTTAGAGAATAAAGGATATTACCCAAATATTTTATCAGGGAAAGCTGGCTCATGAGAAAAAAAGAAAATTACTTGTATTTAATTATTTACATTAGCTTTCAGGAATGATCTGATTTCTTGAGCAGTTTAACTGCCTACCATATTTAAATCCACACAGAGATAATGAACATACAAGACTGGTCAGTGGGCAGTAGGAGGACTACATTAAAAGAATACAGGAAACCATGAGGTTACTCTTTTCTTTTCCCCCAGAAACAGGATGACTTTCTGGAATATTTACAATATCTTGTGGCTTCCATCAGAGCATCAGCTGCTATCTTCAACATTTCTCAACTTGTTGAGATTAAGTGGAAACAAATTGATCCCTTTACTTGCTCACCAGAATGTGCCTCTGTCCTCTTAGATGACAAAGTTGTATTTGGATTTGATGGAATAGATTAACCAGAATAAATAGACAATTACTTTATTTTTGTCATGCACATAACAAGCTTGTATATAAATCTATATTTTATATTTTTAAGTAAACCTAATTATGTCTACGTTGCCATTTTAAAGAGAAGTGTTGTATTTCACAACTCGGAAGATCTTTAATGATCTTTTTTTTGATATATCCATAGGACACTAAGACATTTTGACTTATGATGTCTTCCCTACAGAAAATGAGGGCTATAGCTCTCTGACCTAGAGCTGTGCTCCTCACCAATGCTGTTTTGTATGTACAGACTTGATAGCTCCTTTCTCTGTGGGAAGTTAGGGACTCCATTCAGGCACTCTTTCTCAGAGGATGACCTTTCTCATAAGAAGGAAAGCTACTCTAGACTAGTTGACAATTCATTTAAGCTTGTACATAATATACGATACCAGTTATCAGAGAATACTCTTTAACTCAGTGCCTTTTAATACTTGTGAATCGATTAGCACAGAACATCATTCATCAACATCACCTACAAAATATAGTGTTCATTTGCTGTGCAAGTTGTGGCTTACATGATGAAAACTTGTTTTTTACTTTTGCTTATTTGTTTTCTACTGTTTAACATCTAGAAATTCTAAGGCAAACCAAGGCATCTAAAACACAATATTCTTTTCAAAGAAAAGAGCAAACCTTGATTCATTACTCATCTGTATTTCTTTCTACAGAGTGACTAGCTTTTGCACTTCTGTCAAAGCCAGGATGCTTGACAAACAAACAAAGCCTTCAAATTTCACTGATTTCAGTTTCTTCATTCAATGAAATAGCAGGTTGAACTTACAGATCTTTAAAGTTCCTTGTGACTCTAACTTTCTGTGACATTTCTCCCTAAATCCAGATGTTTAGTATATTGAATATTCTGAAAAACAGAGTGCCAGGTAAATAGTTTATATCTTATGTGATCCACAGTTAAATTGAACTGAAGAAGTATTTCTGCACGAAAATGCAGTGATTATGGAATTCTCTAATCATATTTGAGGAACATCTGCTTTTTAATTTTATTTATTTTGAAACAATGGTAGTTAAAAAGTCTCCGTAGGACAGAATGAGTAGAAGCTAAATTTTAAAATAATGGTTTGACGTAATTTTAGATTTTAAAATGCCATTTTTCCAAATTTTAATCTTTTATTTTATTTTGAAACAGGGTCTATGTAACCCAGAATGACCTCGAACCCAAGCTCCTTCTGCCTCAGCCTCCTGAGTGCTAATTAGGACTACAGATGTGCACTGCCATGCCTGTCTGGTTTGCTAGTTGTTGATAGCCTTTTGTCTTTTCTTCCTTTTCTAAATTCTGAAACTCATCAGGTAGTTCACTTTAGGTTTTAAGGATGAAAGGTCATCTGACTTCTGATCTAGATAATTGATTGTTTTCAAAATATAGTCTGGCGATTGTGTTTAATAGTATCATTATCATTATAAAGCATCTATGATTAATTCTACATATTCTTTTACTGGAAACACTAAAGCTAGTCCTGAGGTATCTATAGGCAAATGAAGATAATGCCTTGATAAATAGCATGTCTACTTTTCTTATATCAGAAAATATAGACTCATAATCTTTTCTATCTAACTGACAGGTTTGTAGGGACTTTTGGCATTTCTAGGAAAGTATGACAGCAATTTCTCTTACCTTCACAAACATCTGGATCTTCACCTGGATCTGGTGAGATCTTGCCTTGATGCTTTGTGAACTGTCATCATCACCATAGAATTAGTGTACAAGTACAAGGATGGTCACCTCTTTCTTATGAGAGGCTGTGAAGGCTTCTCAGAGCAAGTGGTGGGACATGAGTACCATCTTTAACAACAAAGCTTTAAAAAAAGTAATGTATTATTAAAGTTTGGCAAGTGCTCAAACTTTTTTATTTACTTTTTAAATTGGAGGAACTGAGCTTAGCATAAATAGTTCATTTCTAAAGAATATTTGAGATTTTACAGCTGTAGGCTAAAGAAGTCACAGGAGAGGACATTACATGTCTAGTGTCTAGAAACGTACAAAGCTTTGTTTGTAGTGTTCTGTGAGGAAGAACTACAAAATTGTTTAACTGCAGCTGCTCTTCTGTTTCATAAAGAGACTCGACACAAATGGGATTTTTCTTTCTAGCAATGGACTTCAAACTGTCCATCCGTTCACCTGAAATGTGTTTAATATTTCTCATAAGAGTAAGGCAACAGCGTACTGTACTTCTGGGCAGAGAGTGCTTCAGTGAAGTTCGTGTTCCATGTGAGTAAAGAGGAACTCAAATACTTTCAGACCTGAGAGAGTAGCATGATAACAATGGGCTGTGGTTTTGTCTGGCCCAGCATATGGAGCATGGCTTATGAGGAGACTGGATGCGTTTTCCTTCTGAGAAACCTAGCCAAGCTGCTCCAACTGATATCACGGCAAAGCTATGGCAAATGATATGCTGACTTCAGGTAGTTTTGTGTCAATTATGCTATAAATTATGCAGCTGTTGAGTGTTGTTTTTCTTCCTGGAAGAAAGTAAAAATTACCCAGGGAGAGCAAAAAGGAAGAAACAGTCCAGTATAACAATGACTTTCCCTCATGACTTCAGACACTCATTTATTTCAAAGAGCTCTTGAATCTAGAGTAACAGGATTTTCTTTTCAGAAACAGCAAACCTAAAAACAGTATTAACATTTTGTTCCTCAGGCTTCCTTTCTTCCAGGTTTATTCCATTTTTCTTAGATAGGTCATTCTGGGCTGGGGAAGGAAGCCACTGGGATAAGTCAATATACAACAATTCTTGTAATTAATGGTTCAGAAAAAAAAAAGAAGGTAAGATTGCTCCTTCCTGGGTCTCTATCTTCAAACTAATCCTTGTGATAGAAGTTGATTAACATAGAGGTTCAAGACATGACACAAGCCACTAGTCTACATATTATGTCTTTGGGATATTTTAAATGTTCTTTCTCTGATGCATTCTTTCACAAATACTTAATATTAAAACATTTAGGAAAATATTGATTTCCCCTGAGAGACCTATTAAGATAATGAGTGATACAGATTTTATTAGTATGGCTTTATGGTTGTTAACATAAAAATAAAGTCAATGCTTCAGAATGTTTACTGAGTGATGACCAGGAACAGTGAATGATGAGTGTGAGAGAGGGTTTCACCTTTATTGTTGCTATCAACCTCTTGCATATTGGCTTATTCATTGGAAAAACTTTTTGGATAACTATAAAGTACCATCCAGTTTAATTTTAAAAATTAAGTGTCTGCTTCACAACTTGATATTTCTAACATAAAATGCCCTGTAAATATTCATTTATTAGTATTGAATATTTCACCGATACTTCAGACATTCCGTTATACAATTTTGTATCACCATTTTATATCTTAAGTAAATATTAAATAATAAATAAAATATAAAATATAATATGTCAAAACATATGCTAGAATCATCTTAGAGATGGAAAACATTTATCAAAAAACATTTATCAAATGTTGAAAACATTCAGCATTTATCAAAATAAAAACTTAAAAATTCAATCTTACTTACCTACATAGGAATACAACAAAAGAGAATCATGAAAAGTTCATTCTCATTTGTTAGCTAATAACCAAATTCTTCCATTTTACATAGAAGCTAAACATCAAACTTTCAATGCTGTGATAAATTTTCTTGTAAGAATCTTCTTAAAAGCTTAATGAAAAATATGAAATTATGACAGGTAACACGGCTCAAATGCTTTACATGAATGAAGACCTGAGTTTGATCCTCAGCACTCATGTTAAAAAATTGGAAACTAAAGAAATGAAGCCGTAGTTTGTAATTCCAGTCCTGTGAGGCAGAGACAGGTGGACCATCTTTAGTAAACCTTAAAAATTTTTCAATTATAGTATTATAACTTTATATGCTATTATAACATTATGCTATTATGTTTTGATATAGAGTGTTCCCACAAAAGTGATATGTTAAACATCGTGTTTCTAGCTTGTGGATTCAATCCTTACAAGATGATTTGATCATTAGAGCAAGAATTTAATCAATGGGTTAGTCCATTGATGGGCTCAAAATTCAATGACATTATTGTGAGGCAGTAGATGGTAAATGGGTAGATTCTGAATGGAGGAAGTAGGTAACAGGAGACATGGCTTTAAAGCAAGTGTCTTGTCCATGGTTCTTCCTGTCTCCATCTGCTTCCTGTACATCATGAGGAGAGCAGCTTTGATGCACCACATGCTCCCTGCCATGATGTTCAGTCTCACATTAGGACCATACCAAGACAAGCCATGTGACTATGAATGGAAATCTCTAAAACTATAAGGCAAGATGAATTTTCTTTCCTTTGAGTTGGATCTCATGTTTGTCTCAGTGAAGAAACATCTCTAGCATAGCAGTAGAATATTACAATATGCCTTCTTAGGTCATTTATCTGTTCATCATCTTTACTGGGGATCTGTTGTATGCCTTTCTATACTATAGATAATAATAATGATTAGATTTGTCATTCTGTACTCAATAACAACCTCAGAAGAGATCTGATATTTTGAATGAAGTTGTTAAATAGGAATTAGAAGCAATATTTTTACTGTTTTTTTTTAGTTTAAGTTTGATTTTTTATATAATTTATTTTGTGCAATATTAAAGGTCTTATACTATCTTTCCTTTGATGCACTGAAGTCAAGATTTGGGCTTCCTGCTAGCTTGTAGACAAACCCCTTAAGGCCAAGTTTTTCTGAATTCTTCTAGTAATTGATGACATATTGTATTCATGACTCCCTTAGTCCTTAGTCATGATATTTTATTTTTTTTATGAATTCTATTTGGCTTGTGAAAATTTTCCTCTAGAATTCAATCAATTGTTAAAATTTAGAATGTATACTTTCTTTTTATTCTACCATCTTTTCTGTCTAATATTTTACTTATCATTAAGATTATCATATGAATTTTCTCTTTAAGTAGGTTTCAGTGAGGCCATTTGCACTGATTGACATTTTGAAAACTAAATCACTCCTGCTTTGCTATGATGAAAAAGTTTACTTGTATATTGCAATAGTTATTTTTCTATTGCTGTGAGAGACACCATGACCAAGAGAAGTTATCTAGGAAGCATGTAGTTTGGGGCTTGTGGTTCTGGATGGTAACAGAGTCCAAGACTATCATGGTGTGTTGCATGGCAGCAAGCAAGCAGGCATGGGACTGAAGCAATAGCTGAGCACTTAGAATCCACAGACATGTCTCGGAAAGAGTGCTAACTGGGAATGGCATGGGCTTTTGAAACCAGTGACATATTTCTCTCAAGAAGGCTACCCTTCTTTATTCTTTCCAAACAGTTCTATAAACTGAGGACTAAGCATTCAACATAAGAGTCTATGGGGGCCATTCTCATTCAAACAACCACATGTATATACATGTATCTTTTGTATGAATTGTTAGGGTTGTTCTGAAAATTTTCCAAGGAGTTTTTCTTTTTTCCAATTGGTACTATCATTGTGTTTTCTTTGAATGTCCTGGTTCAATATTTGAGTCCTGAAACAAGTTGAGAACTATTCCTTCAAAATAAGGCTTCCAAAATAATATGTATATGGTTTGTTTTGGTTTTCATAGAACAGATCAGAGAGGCTATCAGGTGCTAAATCTTTTTTTTTTTTTTGAGACAATATTTTTCATTAGTTTAATACATTGGATTTTCAAATATTTGATCATTTTATCTATATCACTGAATTTAGTAGCATAAAAGTCTTCATAGTATTTTCTTACATTTTAATGTTCTAAATTTGTAGTGAAGGCAACTTTATTATCCTTGATAATGAAAATTATTTTGCTTGGTTCTTCTATGTAAAAGTTTATTATTTAGTTAATCATTCTAAGAACCAGTTTTTGATGTATTGGTTTCTGTCTACCTTATTTTTAACTTTATTATTTTGCATTACTTTTTTCTTAACTGTCTTTCACATTATCTCTGTTTAATTAGACATTTCATTTTTTGTTTCTTCTTAATAGCTAACCTGTCAAAATAAAAGCCTAGAACATTAATTTAAAATATTTTTCTTTTTAATATAGAGTATTATTATTTTTACCCTAAACCTTTAATTCATTTCATTATTTTTTGATAAATTGCTTTGTATTATCACCCAGCTCAAAATAGTTAACTTTTGGTACTTTGATCACTGAAAAATCTGTTGCATGCATTCAAATATTTGAAAATTTAAAAAATATGATTTAATATTATTATTTCTTGTTTTCAGCAATTTTAAATACATTTTACATATTATAAATGGTTCATTGTAAAATTTGTTCTCTATTTTACCTATCACGGATTCCTTCTAGGTCATCATTGACTAAGTCTATCATGATAGACCCAGTCAGAGGAACATTCTTTTTGTTACTGACCCCTATTGAGTAATTCTTTCTCTTGGGTTTACTCAGTGGGCATATGGTCTCAACTATATCCCTATAGGTAAGCTTCTGATAGTCTGTGACCCCTCATGCAGTTCTTCTCACACAGACACTCTAAAGCCATTCTCCCATAATAATTCACAAGAAGCTCTATTGTCTCTCTTACTATGATATCTAGCTTAAGACCATACGTACAGAGGATCTTGTTCCCTCTCTCTTCCCTACCTCTCTCTCATGCTTCCTGCTTTCTTCTCTTTATTTCCACCTATGAATACACTCACACATGTACCCACAGACACACATGTATTTCAAAAATTATATAATATCACCTAATTTATAGTTGAATCTTTATTCTCCATAGATGTGCTGGAAATAACTCTCTCTTAAAATAGACAGTAAAGCATTTTAGAATTCTCCCCTTTAATAGTTCATGCACATTATAGAAATGGAGTTTGCAGATATTCTTATTCTTGGTAGTATCAAATTTTTATTGTCACCCTAACTCTTACTCTAAAACCATCCTAACATTTACCTTAAAACTAAATTTAATTTCCATTCTACTAAATACTCAACCACATTTTCCCCCACAGATTGTGTAGAAACCTGGTTAAAAGGCAGCCTTAATTATTGTAGTATTAAGTAGTAACCACATTAAAGACCTGCCTTGACTTTTCTTGTTAAATCCAAGACACCTCAAGAACTTCATGAACAAAGTCTTGGAGGACTTATTATAATTATTGCATCCTTTTCAGAAAACTCTGATAAATATTTTTCTTGAACATTTTAGAACCATATTAAAGGGAAACATTGTATTTATTTACCAATGAGAATGATTAACATGCATTTAATTATAAAAGCTATTTTAGATTAAAAATGAATACAGTTTTAAGTATCATTCATAAATACATAAGTTATTGTTGACACGTTCTTCCTTACCATGAGTCCTGCCACTTTAAAATCATTGTTTTTCTTCTCATTGTAAATATTTCTCTTTATTCATGAACTATCTCCTATAACAAAGTTAAGTAAATATTTTTGCTTAATTTTTTGTAACTTTGTGCTTCTTCCCAATGTATCAGCAGTAATCATTTCTAGTTCATAAGATTTTCAAAAGTTAAAGTGAGAAGACATATGTTAAACATCAAGCCCAGTGTTCAGATCACTATACCTATTTAATACGTATCAGCTTTCTCTCCTGTCCCCGTTACTTTTTTCTCTGAATCATGTGCTGTCTATTAATATTTCTGTCCTCCATATCGGTAGACTAAATGATGCCTAGGAAAATTCTAATACCTAAAGTCTGTGATCTTTAGGTTAGATTTACTTAACTATTTTGCTAAGCACTTACTAATACAATGAGATTTTGTTGTCGAACAAGTCCGTTTACTTTATTCAGAAGTGTCTAAGGAAAACCCCTTCGGGAAGCCAACTTTTTATGAATTTACAAATTCAGTGCTTCATTCTTTTGCTTCCATTTTCCAACCTGACAGACACATCTGTTTTGCTTTTGCTTCAGTGGGCTCTCTGCAGGAGCCTACTTTCTGACATGATTATCCAGCAATCTCATTCTTAGCTCCTCACACTGGCAGCTCCCTCCTGAACTGCTTTAAGATATTTTACAGATTTCCCTTTCAGTGACTCTTAAGAGACTACTTGCAGGGAGGGGGGGGGCGGTTCAGTGAATTAAATCATCGACTTGAGTGTCATTCTAACTTCTATGTTCAGTATTTTTCTTAAAAGAATAAATTATGTTCTGTGGCTCCCTTCTAAAGGAAGGTGCAAATGTTCACATCCTTCCTGGGGAAGACTCCCAGCCAAACTAAGACTTAGACATTCAGCAATAGTACTACTATTCTCAAATGCTTTATGGCTCTAGGGTGTCTTCTAACTAAGATCAGATCCTGCCATTTCAGAGTCCCCTTGGGCCTAATTCCAAGAAGGGGGTGCTTTTTCTCTCCATTGAGATGTTCTCCTCTAGAAACTAAGAATTTCTGGGTCCCACCTGCAAGCTACACTTTGCTCAATAATCCATTATCCTGCATGACACATGACATCTCCCTCTTCAGAACAATTTCATTGCATTTCCCCCCACCTCAGCAATGCTATCCAGAGTGGCAATCATTCACTTTGATAAACTTACTGAATTATAAATTTCCTATAGTTGAGACTTACTCTTTTTCATCCTCTTCCCAGATGAAAAATAACACTTCCTTATGTATGCACTTCTTGCGCTTTTAGGCATTTTGATCTACCACTTGGCTTCTGCTGTGGCTGAGATTTCCATCACGAAATAGTTGGATGTAATTACTTTCTGACCTCTTTAATGCATCATTTTCTTCTTCACTGTATCCTGCCCCTTGTCGGCAACATGTCGTTTGATAACAATAGCTGATGATGTTGTTCTTTTAAAGTTCTGTGAGTAAGTTGCTATTAGCCTGTACATTTTTTAAAAAACAGTGGCTTTTTGACATTTTCTAAAAGGGGGGGGGATCTGCTTTTTGGTGTGTAATGTTCTCCCAATTTAGCTCTTACTTACACTTTGAACTGAGTCATCTCCTACTTCCAAAACCATACTGATTGTTTAGCCATGTTTCAAAATCACATTGCTAGTCCATGTTCTGTGATTTTACATGTTTATATTTTTTATCTGAATTTATATTTAAAATTCTCAATTTTACCTTTCAGGTCAGTTAAAAAATTAACCATATCATTCAGTCCATATCCATCATACCAGTTTATCATCTTATCAAACCTCTAAGTCTCTATTTACAACACTAACAAGTTGGACAATAACTTGCATTTTCAGTTCTCTTCAAGCCAGAATTAATGCTTTGTAAATATGTTCAAGACAGGATTTATATATATATATATAAAATTTGGAACTAAATATTTAAGAATGTATATTTTTTATCTTGAATGCACAACTCAGATTCCACTACATTAAAAATAAAAAATATTTGATGAATTGGCAATTAAAGGACTGAGTAGGAAAACCAGTAGCACATAAATGATAAGTTAGTATGCAAAGGCATAAAATTATTTTAGTAACGGATGGAGAACAGTGAAATAAGTCTAAGGGGAAAAAATAAACAAGAGTAAAAATCATGATGGAAGTGGAAATGAAAACCTGGAGGACCGCAGTGGTGGCACATGACTTTAAATCTAGCGCTCCGAAGTCAGAGGCAGGCCAGTCTCTGAGTTTGAGGCTAGTCTGGTCTACAGAGAAAGTTTTAGGATAGCCAGGGATGTTATATAGAGAAACCCTCTTTTGAAAACCAAAAAACAAAGAACAAACAAACAAACCCACAAAAAACAAAACAAAAAGAAAGGAAGGAAGGAAGGCAGGAAGGAAGGTAGAAAAAGGAAGACAATCCAGAGAAAGGTAACTGAATGAGAATTTAGGAAAAATAAAACTAAAGGTGCTTTGGAGTATTACATATAAATTATTGACCCAATCTGTGTCCTTGAAAGTTTCAGGCTCTCCTCTCTACTTGTGCCTGTATCCGGAAAGACATAGTAATTCATGTACCCAGGCAGCAACTCTCCAGACTACCTCTACCTTTCTTAGGTATTTAAAATAAAATCCATCAAAGCATTGTAAAGATTCAGGTTTACCCACCAACTTACAATTTGAATTGATCAGTTTTTGAAAGACTGCACTACACAGGAAGAAAATGCCTGCAAAAAATATGGAGAGAACATTGAAGTTAAATTGCTCTTTAAAAAATCGGGAAAAAAATGAAGAGAAATGTAACATGACATACAGTTGTGCCTGATGAAACACAAATCCACCTTGGTTGCCCCCCCAGAGGTGGAAGATAAGTTTCCATTGCTGAAGCTACCACTTCAGACCTAAGGCTCAGTGGTCCTTGAAGAAGTGTGTGTGTGGGGGGGGGCGGGGCAGAGAGAATGTAAGAGTCAGAGGAACAATGAGTTTGCAGTTTGTGTCTCCTAAAAGTTTCAGAAGCCACATTCATCAAGTAATATCAACATGGCTGCCTAAACATGACCTGACAAAGGACAACATCAGTAGATATGCTTACCTGAAAGAGAAGGGTAGGCAATGGGAGGGTGCTATGAGCCCTCAAGCCTAGACACAGAACTATAGGCTACTAAGGAAGGCTGAGAGTGGAAAAGTCATCCCTAGGAAAGAGCATGCCAATTGCCCATCCAATACCAAATAATCAGCTTTAAAACAACATCTACAATAGCATCATATAGACAGGTAAGGTTATATTTAGGAATAAAACACATAAACATACATATATATTAACAAAAATGAAAGGACATGAATTTCAAAGAGAACAAAATGAGATATGTGGAAGGGCTTGGAGTGATGAAAGGGAAAGGTGAAATGATATAATGTAACAAAATATTGAAAAATGAAGAGCACATCCCAAAGCCCTGAGCTGTGTTCAGAATTTTCTGGTATTCTAGTATCTAGTTAGGGTGCCTTAGGGAGCTTGTTTAATCTCTTCAGTTCTCATCAGTAAAACTAGGATGTAGTACCAATTTATAAGGTCTCCATGTGTAAAATATTTGCACACATAAAAATACGTAAACTTTACCACATTCTATTCAATACTAGTTTTTTCCACAGTTTTGAACAAACTAAGCCTTTACTTCTGAAAAGTTGAAAACAACACAATAAAGGTTTAATGATTTTTAAAAAATGAACATGACTTTATTTAGAAATGTTGTTTTTCTTTACAGCAAGCCATTCATATGAAACTGAGTGACGGCTTCAGCAGTCCCTCTAGCTTAGGAATTAGTTTAATTTCTTTTTGGTTTCATGCGTTCCCACAGGCAGTTTTGAATGTCATATACACTTAGAGTAGACACGTTGTACAGTGAAATTGTGCAAAACGTTCATGACAACCCTCATCTGAGACATAAACACTGCTTGTTTCCTGCTCGTGTTTTCAATAAAACCATATTATTTCAGGCAAAGCTACTTAGAATGTGACTAAACATACGGTCTGTGAAACAACATACAATAGAAACACTTCCTTCTGGTGCATGAGACAGAAGAACATATATGTAAGGGACTTTTATTTTCTTTGCTTTGATTTTTTGATTTTGATTTCTTTAACTGACTGTCTTTTGGGTGGAGACAATTAAGTTACCATTGAACTCAAACCTACTGATTCTTATATCTGTCTCAAGCTCTTTTTACTACCTGGTCTTATTATCCCTTATTCGCATATTTTTTTACGTAAGATGTCCAAGATGCCTGTTCTCTTTCCAATTTCTGTTTCTCATTCTTCTCAACTATTTTTTTTCTTTTCTTCTCCATCAAGGAATAGAAGTTACAAAACAGGAAGTTGTGCAAAGTCATCTTCAGGTCATGAGAAATGATCATCTTTAAACTAATTAATCACATAGTTTTGATTATTTATTTCTACCAATGATCCCCAATATACCAATAGCCTTGAAAAGATCCATAATATATTTGGACAGATTTATATCTATGCACAGAGGTAATGTATCACCAGGAAAGGTAAATTCTCTCATATTTGTTTTAATATATATTACTCAAAAGTTTAATTTGTAAAGTTTGTAAATTCTTAAATTTATGACCAACATAGGTATTGATTCAAGGTCAAAATCTGCAGGTGTATGGTTTGGTAAATCACACATATTAACTAAAAAACTTGAGTTCCACCCACACAGGGACTGTGTTTCATATTTTTTATTATTTTAGAGTTCCAAACATTCTTAGTGGAATTAATCAAAGTTAGATTTAAAAGATGAATTCAATTAAGTTTAGCATATCTTTTAACACAAGAGAAATAGGTAGCTCATATAAATCATTCTGGAGAGATCACAATGGATGGAACACAATCTGAATGGAAGAAAGATTTTTCAAAAAAAATCACTGATTATTTTTCTGTGAAACTACGCTTGACAGAGGTTGTGTAGGTCATAATTCAGAAGAAGGAGGAGGAGGAAGAGGGGGAGGAGGAGGAGGAGGAGAAATAATGTAGTAAACAGATCAGCATACATTTCTATTATTCTTCATAGTTTTCTATCCATTTTAGAATTCTGATGAACTTGTGTCCTGAAACATCACAATAACTTGTTATATTTGATTTATGAATTTCTGATAAATGCAACTGTCTCACAGAGATGAGGCAAGGCACTTAAAATCCCTGCTGTGTCTTCTGTGGACTCACTATACTGAAAGGAACAAGTTTATCGTAGCTCTTTCTTTTTTATTCTTTCCCCCTTCTGCTTTATTACAACTTTATTTTTATTGACCTAATATTTATGTATGGTCATGCACAAAGAGCTACTCTCTTGGGAAGATAATGATGATGGTTCTTGTTTGGTGCCCTTTGAGGTTATGCCATTTGCCACATATCATCTAGTGACACAGTATATAGTTAACACCGTGCCAAAGCCACCCATATGAATGATTTGCAGTTATATAACATTGCCCATACATTTTAAACAGATGCCAATATGCTATGATAACTGCTTTTAATTGGAAACAACAGAAGAATCATATTTGGGTAAATGATGCATGCTACACTGTTAGGCTTCAGTGTGCTTTTATCAGAGTCTAACAGGGGAAGGATGTGCAGCTAACATGAATTAAACTCATTGAGCACCCAGATCCTTTGTGCATGCTTGCAAGTCCCCACCCCCTTCACACCACAGCTGGTGCTTGTTTCCACCACTGAGTTTTAAATAATTCAGTGAAAATTTTTGAGAAATAGAGAATGTTTTGCATAATTTTGAAGCCTGATTACTATTTGCACCAAATGTTGCTGATCAGTAAGATTGCCTCAGTGGGAGTAGAGAAGATTTCCTATGAACTGAAATTCAAAACAAATTCATTAGCTTGAAAGCTCAAAAGGAAGAGAATCATCCCAACATCATTTGATACCTAATCTAGGAGGAAAAAAAAGATTTACCTTCCTTTATGAAGGTAAATAAAAACACTATGTGAGAGGAAGTCCTTTAGGCAGGCTTCTCTTCGGAACTGTTAAAAAGGAATAACACTCCCTTGTTGCAGTTAGAGTAAACATTTTCATTTGTTTTTTCAGTGGTTTTATGCATTTATTCTGAGTCCTTTTCCTCTCTTCTACCACAAGAATTATGTGCTAAATAGAAAGCCTCCCATTTGACCATTGTCTGATTTAAATTTTTTTTCTTAAACTGAACTAATATGTAAAGAATGTGAAAAGCAACTGGAGGAGAAGAGCCATGAAGCACTTAGTTTAGAAAGAATATATTTTACTATAAAAATAATTATGCTTAGGAGCATATCAAATGAGAAGGTATCTCACATCTAGAAATAAAATGAAAAGAAACTGGATGGAGGGAATAATAAAATATGGTAAAGGAAGAAGTATTTGTGAGCATCTTTCTGACAAAATTAGAATTGGAGAATCAGTGAGCATAATGCTTTAAGACAGGGTTTGCAAAGGTGAATTGGATTTGAGGATGGTGAAAGAGAAGTTTCCAGAACACATTAGATCTAGTCATAGCATGATCAATCAGGATAAGTCAATGTCTAGGACTAAAGAATGCTGAACATTGCCGAGGACCATCAGGGCTGCCTACATGACAAGGAAACAGATTTGGCCCAAAAGGTGATTATCATCCTACTCAGAATGTATTAGCAAAGGGGTCCAGAGGTCCAGAGATCAATATACATTATTTACAAGTGTACATGTGGGTTACAAGTGTGTGTTCAAGTGTGTGAGCATGGCTGTGAGTACACTCACCTGATCCCACTCACATGGAGGCCAAAAGATCAACAGTGGAGGTACTTTTCTTTTGTTTTCTACTTTGTTTTTTTGAGATGCAAAAATAAATTCTCTCAGGGAATGTGGGGTTTGCTCTTTCTGATAGTGCGGCAAGTGCTGGAATCTGCTTATCTCCGGCCTATAATGCAGATGTGAGCCACTTTGTCTGGCTTTTATGTGGTTCCTTGTACACAAAACACTTTGCCCCCTAAGCCATCTCCCCATCTCCTGAAGCAATACAGCTATACAAATCTACTTTTTTATTTGTACCTACTTTGTACCACCTTTTGTTGTCTGTGCCTACTCTATTGTTTTTCAATAGAAATGTCCTATTTATATGTACATAATGGCTTTTCCAGAAAAGAGAAAATTTTAGCTAACTTTTGGAGATGTATATTGTTTCTTGAACTTAACCCATGTGTATATGATATTCTGTGTATACATACCCTGAAGATAATCAGAGCACAAGAGTAACAAAGTGCTTGGTGCGCTTCAAGGAAGGGAGACTTTTGCTTTATTCAATGGTTCCCCCAAGCAATCTCTGCAAAGAGTAGGAACCCAAAAGTTTTCCTTGAGTATGAAAATAAAGGAGCATAGATGCATTAAATATCATGACATCATTTTTAACAGTAATGTGACTTTGGTTGTTATATGAAATGGGAGGGTACTTTTGAGTCCTTCTGGTATGGCAGTGTCATTTAGCTGTTTAACATATGGACATTTGTAAAAGGGGTTAACTAATAGGCAAATGGCAGAATTTTAATCCTGGTCATAAAATGGTTGTATATTAGTGAAATAAACCAGAGGACAACCCTAAGTGTTTCTGAATGGGGGAATCTATGCTTATTATTTCTATTATTTTTATTGTCAGAAAAAATACGGTGTCTCTATTTTGAAGGTGCCCCACACAGCTTATCCCCTCTTTCTCTTTTGAGACAGGGCTGACTCTGTAGCCCAGGCTGGCCTTCCTTCAATTTTTCATTGTCCTGCTTCTGCATCCTAATTACTGAGATTGCAGGCATAAACCATTATACCTGGCAAGATTTGTATTTAGCATTTTTGGTTAAGAAATATCTTTTTCAGCTATGTACCTAATCTGGAAATCATGTATGTTTGTAAAACCCTTGTAATTTTGATCAATTGTGACAGAATTAACCTTCTAACATACTTGGCATAGCTGTTCTACTTGGGTTAAGTGATTGACTATAAAGGTTTAGGTTTCTGGACCTGGATTCTGTCACTGCTGTTTCTGTGTATCAGGAACACTCATGGCTGCTGATTTGAGTCTAGAAAGACTCACTGTGGTGAGTGATTGAAGGGTCTACACCCTGGGTCCCAAGAAAGGTTTTATGCTGTTCAGGGTTTAGTAAATGGAAGTAACTAAAAAGCAGTTCGATTAGTCCAGGGCTGTGAAATCTCCCTCAGCTTTTCAAAAGCACATGGACAAAATGTAATAGTCACGCTGTCCTATGCTATAGGGACACTTTCAGTACTTCAGGGTACCAGAATTTACAACAAATTCTTATTTCTTTCTGCCAGACATTACATAGATAGCTGTACTAGGAATAAGAACAGGCAAATACATGGGCATATTTATCACTTGTTGAAGGCTTTCCATTTAGTAACTCTGTAATGGTAGCTCTGTTTATGAAAAGAAATTTATTTCTAAATATTTGTTTCGAATCTTACCTGAAAGAAATGTTAGCCACAAGAAATGTGAGCTAATGAATTCAGAGTCAATAGGCTGGAGAGAAAAGCTAGGAAAGATAATAAGAATATTTACCTCTAAGTGCATCATATAAATATACTGCACATGTTGCACATATACAAATGACCACATTAATAACATTCTAATCAATTTGTAGGCTGATGAAAAGAATGTGATGTAGACCATAAACAACCCAAGGAGGAAAATAAGACATAGTTTCTAATTCCGGATTTGCCATCAACTCTTTTGCTAAAGGTTAGTATAGAATTACTTGAGATTCAATACTTTTCTTATAAGATATGGGGGTGTGCACCTGCCTCAAATTTGTATATCAAATGAGATGAGACATGTGGATGCTTTTGAAAATGCATATGCAATCAAGAATGACATGGATAATTGGAAAAAAGGAAGTAGAAATGCTAAGGAAACCACTGTCCTCAAAATGTGATTTCTAATTGCCTCATAATACAACTTTTGCTTCTCTTGGACACCAAGTTCTTGAAAGTAGCCATTCACATTTTAATTAAAATTTAGGTATGTTTTCAGAGATACTTCAAAGATTTGAAATTCAGTACTCTCTCTAGTTCAGGTTTAAATGTCTTGCCATTAACAGTAAAGCCAAAATAGGTTCTAGCCACCCTATGTAAAAAACTGTTTTCAATAACTAGAAAAGTATAGTTCTTTCAAAGAATCAAGAATGTCTGCAATGAATTACATAGCAAATCCCAAGCCATTAAAATGAGGGTTAATAATCCAATCATATTTTATTATCAGGGAAAGTCAATATTGTGCAATCATAATATTTCAATCAGGAAAACAGGCAAAATTGCCCTATATATAATCTCATTAGTGCTTATGAAGTAGTCAATAGAGGAGAAGCTCTTCTGCCTGGACATTTATTAAACATCCTGATCCTGATGGTCCAATTAAGAAACTCACCTCGTTAATTCAAGTCAACTGATCGATACACTTTCAAATGTAAAGCAGATAATGAACTGTAGCAGAGTCTTGCATTTATTAAAACAACAAAGTTGAAATAAGCCAGTATTTGCAGGAGAGGCTAGAAGAGATTGCTTGATCAGACCTCTTTGCAGACATCATTCCTAGTGTTTTCTTGATACTTGGATTCTTTGTCTATGCCTAGCCACATAGTGTTGATTTCAGCACACTTACCAAAAGAGAAAAATGCCAAAATGAATATGCCTTTCTAGTCCTTTACTTGGTAGATGGATTTAGGTGTTCAAATGGCATAATCTTAGGCAGACAGACAGACAGACAGACAGATAGATTATATATAACTCCAAAACAGTACTTATCCAAAACAGTGCTTATCCAAAACAGTGCTTAAACTTTCTTTACTTTTTAGTGTTTGGCATGTTTTGGTCATTCAATATTTTAAAATTTAATTTTTAATTAAACCATAATGGCATTTCCTCCCTCCCTTTGCCTCCCTCCAGCCTTTTCCATCCCCCTTTACTTCCTCTTAAATTATAGTCTCTCCTTTTATTATCATTGTTACACATACATACATAAATACATAAATACAACTTGAAGAGTTTGCTTATTATTGCTTGTATGCATGCAATTTCAGAGCAGACTACTTGGTATTAGATAACCAATTAGGGAGCTCGTCCCTGGGGTGACTAATTTTCCCACGCTCTACAGTCATTAGTTACCTACAGTCTAGAAATAAGACTTTGGTGAGATTTTTCCCTTCCACGTAGGCATGTCTATTGGTGTTGTCATTAGTTAGGTCTCTTTTAAACAGCGATATTGTAAAGGTATCATGGGCGCTTTGTTCAGTAATTTCTAGAGCACACTATCCAACAGCAGATGGTCTTATGGTTCTTACCAATCTTTCCATCACTTCTTCAATGAAGTTCCTTGAGACTTAGGTGCAGCCAATTTTGCTGTAGATATAACCATTGAGACTGGGCAATCCATAATCTGTGGTTCTCTGCATTTTAATCAGTTGTAGTTTTATGTAATGGCCTCATTCTGCTACAGAGAGAAACTTTTTTGATGAAGGGTGAGAGTCAAGTTTATCTTTAGGTATAATGATAAATAATTAGATTGTAGTTAGGAATTATGTGTGCTGGTCTAGTAGAGTGGCAGCAGTAATTTATTTTTTGAGATAGGGTTTCTCTGTTGTAACCCTGGCTGTCCTGGAACTCACTCTGTAGACCAGGCTGGCCTCAAACTCACAGAGATCTGCCTGCCTCTGTCTCCCAAGTGCTGGGATTAAAGGTGAGTGCCACCACTGTGTGGCTGGCAGTAATAGTTTTATTTAAAGAAAGAATGAATAATTCAATTCATGTTTTATGGTGTGTCCATCATAAATGAGCACAGTGCTCGTGAATTGTTAATTATTTTGCATAAATTTATGTGGCGAACTCATTAGGTAGTTTTGTGTTTTCTTTCCACCACACGAGATAATTCGAAGTGGAACTCAAAGTATACTCGAGAAATGAAATTTCTATTTGTGAAAGCTTAGAAAACTAAGTTGTGTGTTAAATTTTGTCTTCAAAAGTATTTTTTCTTATTGTATCAGTTCTTCCCAGTATACTTAGAAGTGGAGTATAGTGGAATCAGTGTTCATGGACGTCTATGTTCACTTTAAAACTCTAGAGACAAATTTGAGTGTATATGTATTTTGTGTGCATATGTTATTACAAAATTTCTTTAAGATTTGATTATAACTGTAACTTAATTTTCTCTCATAAGAGGCCACCTAAGGAGTTTGAAATATATGATAAGGAATCTTTTAAATTAACAGCAGAATCTACTAAAATAAATTATAATAATGAAATTCATTTACTAGAGAAATTAATTGGGTAAGTTGTTTTATGATCTATGTAAAGTATATAGTAGTAAGACATTTCAGATGTCTTTATTGTATTAAGATACATCTTTCTGGACAGATAGAAGAGATGTGCCATATTTCTGAGAGGAGAGTCCATCTCCCAGTGGACTTATTAGGTTGTTGCCATTAGCCATGAAGAAAAGACAATAGGTTGGATAATTCAATGAATTCTTGGCTATGGTCAATTTTTTTATATCTTGATACTAGAGAAGGATCAGCTAACTTTTCTTGTTTCATTTTCTGGTTCTTTTAATTAAAACTTGTAAAGCATTGGGCACACTAGTTCTACTCCAAGGTTTTAAAGTTCTATCAATGTATCTAAAAAATACTTTAATACTTAAAGCATTAGATTAATTCATTAGAATTCTATTCAATGCATGAGCATTCTATTCATGTATATTATAGACACATGTAATTCTGTGAAAAGTAGTCATGAAATTCTTGTTCACTTTCTATATAAACCTGTGCATTAATATTTTATTTATTTGTTGATTCTTGAAGAGACTAGTATTTGTCTTAGAAACTAAATGACTAGAATTAAAAGTGGTATATTTTAAATGTGTATGGATGGTTAAATAATACTATTTTATGATAATTTTAATGACAATGAAATGCAACACATTTTATTATTGTAGTTAGCTGTAGAGAAATATTTAACCTTTAATTGTCAACATGACTTATTTAGAGTAGAAAGAATATTTGTACACACCTTTAAACCCAGTATTCAGAAACCAATGGTAGCATATACCTCTAACTCAGTATTCAGAAGACAGTAGTGGTGCATGTCATTAATCCTAGCACTAGGGAGACAGGAAGCAGAACTCAGAAGGAGTAATTATCAGAGAGGAAGTGACCTCTGAGATCAGTTAGTGTGAAGGGCAAGCAAAGTGACAAATCAGATGAGGAGCTGGTAAAGTCTGAGGTTGAATCACAGTGAAGACACACCCAACTCTCAAGATATAAAAGTAGGCTCTGAGTTCAGAGAGACAGAGGTAAACTTTCAGGGAGACACAGGGACAGTCTAAGGCAGGGACATAGAAGCTATTTGGCAGAAGGAGTCAGTATCAGATGGGAAGAATGAGTCAGTTTGAAGCTGAGCAGAGCAGTTCAATCTGAGGCAGTCAGAGAATCAGCCAGAGTCAAAAGAGTTTAGTCAGAAACAGTTAGCCTGCTCTGAAGTTCAGTTTGAACCAGTCAGCTTGGAGAAGAGTTTGAGCCAAAACAGTGAGTAAATTGAATTAGCTAATCAGAAGAGTCAGTTTAGTTCATTACAGCTCTGAGTTCAGAGGGAGCTATTCAGAGTAAGTCAGCTGTAATTCTTGAAGGTTGAAATGTTATTGTACAATGGCTAAAGCTTTCAGGGTCTGGGCTTACATCTTTAAGATTAGATTGTATGGAGGTTGAAACTCTCTAAGCCTGTGGATTGAATTACCAAAGAGAAACTGTCTATTGAACCTGAATCTACATCTACAGTTAATTTCATATTCATGACGTATGAATCAGATTTTCTGTTAAAAATCAGATTAACTTTCTTGTGAAAAATGCATAAAAAATTGAAGAAATATCATGCTAAAGACAATGTATTATGTTCATCTCTGTGTATATGTTTGATAGCATTAGATTCACTAAAACTGTGAATCTGACAAAAATTTACTATGAAAAACCTGTCATTGAAATAAAGATCAGATCCAGAAACCTTGTGTAATGTAAGGAAGTGTGGCAAGCACATTTTAGCTTAATATTACAAATGAACATTAGTATAGTTTTACTACATAGATATCACCAGCAGTGGCTAGGCAGAGGTGATGGGAATCTCTTGTTGGGCATTTGTCTAGAGTCATAATGGATTTATATGAACTTGCTCAGAATGGGTAGAGTTAAGGAAGGCAGGAAATCAGTGTCCCTAGGTGATAAAAAAAATTTTCTAGTGACAATTAACTTACTCTTATTTGTACAACAATGCTTAAGACATGTTTACATTGAAATTCTTTACAATGTATATATGGCTTCCTCCATAAAGACAGGTTCTCTTGACTCAGAAACAATGCTCAAGATAATGGTCTAGGGAGAATGACTGAGGTAAACATAATGCCTATGGGAGACAGGATTGGCCTGGCCCTAAAATAACATAGAAGTCTCTTATGCAATTGTAAATTACAAGTGATATCTCTCATACAAATGGTTTTTATGAACTTAGAAGCCATGGTCAAGATTTAGGGGAGAAGGGGCTAGAATAAACAAATATAATATTCTGGAGGATATGGGTGAATCCTAGCTCTACAGATAGTAAAGGATCATGAGACTGTAAACTATATCCTTTACAAGAATCCCCTGAGGAAGACAGATAATCATATCTTTCCTCTGAAGAGATAAGCTTAAGTATTTAACTTTTCCTGGATTATCTGTGTACACAAAGGCCTCTTGCCTTCTACATTTAATTGATTTAGTTCCCCAAACAGACAAAAGTTAGCAAACAAAACTAAAATTTGGTCTGGTGGCAAGAAACCCAAAGCCTGCTCCTACTGATGAGTCTGTTATTGTTTACTATGATTATTATTATTATTATTATTATTATTATTATTGATTATTTGTTCTTTTCAAGACAGGGTTTCTCTGTTGTAAGTCTGGCTGTCCTGGAACTCACTCTGTAGACCAGGCTGGCCTTGACCTCACATAGATCCACCTGCCTCTGCCTCCCAAGTGCTGGAATTAAAGGCATGCCACATCACCACCTGGCTGGAGTCTTATTATTTTCCATTTTTTCTTATTATTTAATAATAAAAATGAATTTTATTTTTAATATGATTAAATTTCACTAACATTAGTAGAATTGTAAGGTAAAAAAAAAACAAACCTAAAATATATCAGTGATGTTTAATTTTAGTTGTCAACCTGATTTGATGTGGAATTAACTAAAAGACACATTTGTTGTATGAGGGCACTTCCCCAAAAGGATTCATTGAGGTGGGACAATCCTTCTTAGAGTAGATAGGATTGTCCAAAAACATCCTAGATAGAGAAGGGCCCAAGGGAAAGCATTGCTTCTTTTCTCGAACAGGTTTGATAGTTGTTGGAGGCTGCACCTCTACTGTTACTGCTATAGTTGTGGTTGCCATTGTCCTTTTCTGACATCAGTACCCAGATTTTGTTACCTTCCTAAGTTGATAGAAGGCCAATAGATCACCAGCTATCTTCTAGGCTGTAAGTGCCAGTTTGGACCTACTGAGACACACAGATCACTGAATTGAACATTTATTGATTTTTTTGCCTCTAGCTCACTAAAACAGCCATTGTTGGACCACCTTGCCTATATCCAGTAAGACAAAAGAATAAATCTTTTTTTAGTATATACTCTTTCTATCATTCTGCTCCTATTAAGACCCATGACTAATATAATATAATACCTACAAGGTATCTAGATATCTGAGGAATATTTTATTATATATAAAATGCATAGTAGACTTTTCATTTTTGTAAATAAAGTTTACTGGGGAATATTTTCAAGTCTAGGTTTAAATACACTTTCAAATTATCTCTTACAGGTAGAGAATTTGGACTTTAGGTTTACTTACTTATTTTAAAAAAAATATTCAATTTTTATTTTATATGCATTGTTGTGAGGTTGTCAGATCTCTTGGTTCTGGAGTTACAATAATTCGTGAACTGCCATATGGGTATATATATTTCAGTTTATTTAGTTATTTAGTTTCAATTTTCCACAAATGAAGTCCTTTATACTAAGAGGCTAAACATGCTCACAAAGCCAGTTAGAGTTCTATTTAACTAGTAATATAAAATGTGAAGTTATGTGGGACCAGCAAACCATAAGTGTTCTACTTACAAACATTAGTTCATGTCACTGTTAATGAGTCCACCTCTATTATCTTTTAGACAGCAGCTCCATTAGCTGTTTTGTATTACCAAAGATAATTAGTGCAGGCTTGTCAATTTGATTTTTGCTAACATTGTGGCTTTTATTTTGTACTATATTTTTAAGGGTTCCTCTGGGAGACTGTGAATCACTTTGTTAGCTAGGCAGACGGTATTCATTCTGGCCTGACAAAAAGCACGGTTTAATTAAGAAGCATTCTTCTATTCATTGTGTACTCCAGACTACAATTTTGATGTTGGTTTCTAAATGCTAAAGTTTGTCAGATTTAATTTCTCTGTTCTAATTTTCTATCAGAGAAAATGTGATACCAGGCATGGCTCCAATTTCCTTTTCTATTAGCATTTATATTGACAGAGTTAACGATTTTATTATCATCTTTGGTTTGTTGCTAAACAGTAGTCATCACATCCCTCCTCCTGGATGGCTTCATATATAATATGGATGCTTTGTCCTGGGAGGGGGATTATGAATCATTCTATGAATTTTATTGTAAGGTGCTCAAGTTGAATAATGGGTAATGAAGTGAGGGGAGTGTTAGTAAAGGGATACTTTTCTAAGGATAACATGTCTTTGTGGATAGGTAGGGAACTGTGGAAGAACCTCCAGGTAGACCTGGAGTCTTCCTCGCACTAATCCGGAAATGAAACACTTGAGCAAATATGAACCCTATACCCTGATTCTACCCATGTACTGCTCTGATGGGACTATGAGTCTTCTCTGAATTCTAATCCAAATAAATAGACCAAAGAGTGGCACACTGTATTTATTTCTCACCTTTTGGACTCTGCATCTTGCCTCATCATCGCCCTAATTAACTATAGTTGGTGTAATTATTTTGTCTCCTAAATGTTAAGGTTGGGATGAATTTATATCCCTATTCATGAATTACTTACTTCTTATTTAAGTGCAAATAAATTACTGCCTGCTTTTATGGGAACACAATGTGTCACTCCTGTGTGATGTACCCCTTTGCAGAGTATCTACACCTCTGTTGACATGGTATTCTTTAACATACCATAGGACACACATGTTCTCTATGTCTACAGGAGTCAGATTCTATAAACTTTGCATCAAATAGAGGCAGGATATTTTATGTAAAGCTTTATTTTACTGTTAACATATTGATAAAGGTATTTAAATATGCTTTCACTGTTTATACTAAAGGAACATAAGAAGAAATTAGCTGTTTCTCTTCATGTTCAATTAGTAGAATAATCATATGCCTTCCACAATTAAAATGAAAAGGGAATATATTCATGGAATGTAATTAAATATATTTAGTATCCAAATACTGTCTATATGCAAATTTCTTGTCAACATTTTAAAAATTATATTCACTCTATGATTAACATATTATAACCAAATCTACTGAGAATTTTATATTTATTAAATAGTCATATGAGATCCTCAGAGACACATATGATGATTTCACTGTAGTGAACCAAATCACTCTAGAGATTTTTAAATTAATTTCTAGAGGCAATGAAAGCCAGAGTCCTTCTGATAATGAGAATACATAGTTGAAAGGATTGTAATTTTGTGCAGAAATAGAAGGAGAGGGAGACACAACACACACACACACACACACACACACACACACACTCACAAAACTGCAAGTTAATAAATATTTATAAAGCTAGACTCCACACATCAAAGAAAACCAGTAATTCAAATATTACACATAGGATGAGCTCTTCCCCTTTCAAGGAAATCAAATACTGAATAATTTCTGCATACAGAAATAATGTAAGCCAGAGGATTCTATCTGGTAATTAGAAGAGTCAGATGTTAATTGATGCCTATCTTTCAATGTTTTGAACATTCTGAAATAGAAAAAGCAATATAGTTTGAAAGCTTAAGTTTTGGCACAGATCACTTCTGTAGCCTTTTAACTTCTTTGTGACTTGCTTCCTTAACTACAAAGTGGTAACAATTACATCACAATATTGTGGGGGAATCAAACCTGAAACTACAGTGTGAATTGAAGTGTTACAGAAGATGTTGGTGGTAATATTCTTACAGAATAAATATGTTTTTTTATGCCTACTTTTAACTATTTAAATTAACTATTTTAAATTTTTTACTATTTATTTGTACACCCTTTCCAGCACAGGAGAGATTGTTAGAGATAGGTAAGTCACTTTTCAGTGACACCGCCACCCCCTTTAAGTCCATCAAACTCCTGGCTAAGTTTTAACATGTATTTTGGAAGCACCTAAATAATTAAACCACAGAATTGAATGTATTCAGGAACCACTCCTCTAATGCTGAGTTAATTGTGAAGATTGTTGCAATTCCAGATTCTTGAGGCAATAGACATTTGGGATTGCCTAGATAGTTACTAAATAGACTTAACATAAACATGCATGTATCTTTGTGTAGACATATGTTTGCATGTATCCTAGAGAAATTATTGGATGGGCTGGCTCTGAGTGTCAACATGTTAATCTTTTAAAGGAAACATCAAATGTTCTTCAAATTTGTTATATCCGTTTTAATTCTGACCTGAAATTTTTAAGAATTCCAATTGCTACTTAAACTTGTGAAGATTTGTGCTCAGGCTTTGCGCTTTTAGGTGTTCTGAAAAGGTCCAGAAGGCATACCATTGTGGGTTTTCCACACATTTCTATAATAGCTCATGATACTGTGTCTTTTCTTCATATTTAATACTTTATTGTACGCTATTGGGAATATCTTATCCGAATTGAGGCTGAATTACTCATTTTAACAGTGTCTTTTGAGGAAGAGAAATTATAACTTTTACAATAATCTATACTCTAAGTATTTATGGATTATAATCTTGGCATTGTTTCTAGGAAATATTTGCCTAATGCAAGGTCATAAGCATTTTTCCTAAGTGTTTTGTAGCTTAGATTTTATATGTCTATTCTGCTTGAATTAAGTTTGATGGTATGATGCCTGAATCAAAATTTACTGTTTGATCATAGAATAGGTAATATAGCCTGAATTGTTTGGTTGATTTAAAAATCTGTCTGCTTTAAGGAATTTGTCCTTTCTAGCTAAATTTTCAATTTTTTTGACGTGAACATAAAGTTCTTTGTAATAAGCACTTGCACTTGAGTCTTTTGTAGACTCCATAGTTATATCAGCTCTCACTCCTGGTTTTAATTCCTTTATTTTATGACTAGTTCAACTATATTTTCATTAATTTTCCATGTATGTAAAAATCCACCCTTGGCTGTTTATCTCTTCACTCTTTTAGTTTTTGTTTATTTAGTCTTTAATGTTAATGTCATAGTTTTCATATTTTAGCTTCGATTCACCTTAACAGGAAGCTTTAGGCTTTATTTTTCTCTTTTTGCTTTATGTTTTAAGGTGGAAGTTAAGGCCATTGGACTGAGAACTTTGCTTTTTTTCTAATTAGGCATTTATGGTTATAAATTTCCTCCTAAGTTCTGCTTCAGTTGTGGCCAACACATTTTGAAATGTTGTGTTTTCATTTTCTTTCAATTTAAAGTGATTTCTCATTTCCCTTTTGGTTTCTTTTTCAACCCATGGTTTATTTATAGTGTGTTATTTAATTTCAAAATATTTGAAGATTTTTTTTCTATTAATTGACTTGTAACTTAATTCTACCATGGTCACAGAAAATATTTTATATGACTGAAGCCTTTTAATTTGGTGAGATTTGCCTTACGACCTAGCATATAACCTTTCCAGGTGTCTGCTTTAGGCACATGTGTTACTGTGTGTCCTGCAATTGCTAGATGGTGTCCTCCATCAGGGACACTAAGGTCAACTTAGCTGTTGCCTGAGAATGTTATTCCAGGTTCCCATTTCATTAAGGAATTTCTCTTTAATTATTCTTTAAACATTAGGAGCAAAGTGTTAAATATGCACTCGGTTTGTGTTTTTGGCCATTTCACTTTAGGATTCTGTCATCATGGTGATGCTTTGGTTTCCATTTGTGATTATTCTATGATCCTGAGGAACCTGGTCTTTATAAATTGATCATCTTCTTTGTCCTCTGGAATGTTTGTCTCTGAGTGCCTGCGGGATTTTTGATATAGACATTTTACATTGTTTTATTAATATCACATAATTAATGTGTTTATGGTTGTGCAAAAGCACACTTATATTTTCATAAATATATCAAATATATGCTATGCAATTATATAAACTATATACTCAGAAAAATAATATTTTTGTAAGAAAAGAACACTTAATTTAAAAATTTTCATTTTGTTGAAATTCAGAGCTCTGACTTTCAGGATTTAAATATTTGTGTCTATTTGTCCCATTTGTTCTAAGTACTCTGTTGCTCCTTTTCTGTTGTGTTTTGAGTGAAAATCATAATTTCTGTGCTTTGTCTCCTATTTTGCTTATCTGTTTTAATAGTATTTTCTTGTGTTATTTCATTGGCTTCTTTAGACTTCACTGTATTAATTTTTAACTTACCAATCTTCTCTTGAGCAAAAATCTATTATATCACTCACAATATAAGTTTGGCTTTTACTGGCAGGATATTTGCTATTTGACTTTCTTTTCTTTGTTTCTTTGAGTATAATGTATCAATTCTATCTTTGCCATTGATTTCAAGAAGATAATGTTTATTAATTGGTGAAGTTTTCCATACACACACACACACACAATTTTTCTTTAATTTTTAAGATATTTTTCTTTGGATGATTTTTCTGCTGGTGTTTCCTCTCTTATCGCATCAGTTGCATGTGAAAATTGCTCCAGAGTTCTCTGATGCTGCTTGTGGCTTCTCATTTGATTTCCACTTGTGCATTATCTTGTCAACTTTCTCCTGTTACTTCTTCAAGCACATACTTTCATTTGCTGTGTTAATCTCCAATTAACCCTTATTTCCATTAAGAATGCATTTTATCTCCACCATTTATTAATTCTCTTTTTTGTTTTTGTCTTTCATTTTTAAATTTTGACTTATTTTATTGTATTTTTGAGATGCAATTTTATTGTATAGCCTAGATTAGCTTGGAATTCACTATTAAACCCAACCTTCCATTGAACTTCTGGATTTCCTCTTGACTTAGCCTCTCACATGCTCATGTTTTCATTTTATTTACTATTATCTTTAATCTAAAAAAAAATTGGTTCCATCAGATTCTGAACTAAGAGCATTGACAGTAATCTGTAATTTTAGGGTAGTTTTTGCTGAAGACCCAATATACTTGAATCAAAGATGAAGAAATCTAGCTGGTATTTAATTGGGAGCTTTATCTCTTCTGGATAGTGTACATAATAGAAGGTGCTATGATATCTCACCCAGCTATGAACACTGTGAGCTACAGTAATAACCTACCTAGAAGGATATGACAACTTGTCTCATAGTCATGAGGAGTAATGAATCTAATAGCAATGAATGCTATGGGAGTAACAAATCACATTTTTATTGGATTTAGGACAGCTCCACAAGATGGAAACCACACCTGACATGGCCAATAACACCAAAAACCTAAGACTAGATAGGTCATAGGCCCTAGAGGAAAATCAAACAACTTTCATTCTTCTAACTGGACATAACATTAAAATGACTCCTAATCTCTTACTGCCATACCTATGCATCAGTGCTGCATTGCTCAGTGCTCATCAGGGAAGCTTCTTCTTGTAGTAGGTTATATTAACATAGAAACCCGTAACTGCTCAATGTGTAAAGAATAATAGAATTCAGGGTTCCCAGCTCTAAATGGTATGGTTACATCACTCCTTTACTCTCTAGGTTCAGGGATATGTGAAAGAGGGGGAGGAAAATTTGTAAGCATCACAGGTGGTAGATGACTGCTAGAAAACATTGTTTTCCAGGCATAATAAGGTAGATGTATATACAAACTCACAGTGATTGTGACAGTGTGCACAAGTCCTGCACAAACTCAAGCCAGACAAAATGGAATAGAAGATGGACACAAAGTTCCACCCATTAGCTGAGGAGCTATGGTATTGAATAGTTGCTGGGAGGTGAGAAGTCAGTTTTCTTTAATAGAGTGACTCTTGGTATATGTACTCCAGAGTGGGTTTTTTTTTTTTTGGCTCAAGAATAGTTAGCCAATATTAACTTTACAGGATGTTTTCTGTTGTATTTTGAGACAGTCAGACAGACAGACAGAAAACATGAAATAGGGTGGATAAAGAGGTGGAGAAGATTCTGGAGGAGTTTGAGGAGGAAGATGCATATGATAAAAAACAGATTGAGTGAAACTCTCAAAGAATAAAAACACTATTCAAAGACTTCTATATCTCTTACTAACATCTCCAACCTTGGGGCTGGAGAAACAGTTCAGCAGTTAAGTACCCTTGCTGCTTTTCCAGGGAACTTTAGTTGGTTCCCAGCACCCACATTGGGCAGCTTACAACTGCCTCTAACTCCAGCCCTGGAGGGTCTGATGCCATCTTTGAACCTCCAAAGGCAACTATACACAGATACACACACACACACACACACACACACACACACACACACACACACATGTACATGTAAACAAAAATAAAGATAAAAAATCACAAAAATTTCAATATTTTTTCTAGATTTTCAACATGTAGACTATTATTATTATAATAACTTATTTTATTCAGTACTTCTGGCTTGAATATTTTTGTCTAATTTATTAATTTCTTACATAGAACCAGAACATCTGGAATTGTAAATTAAAATGGTTTTTCTCAAGATATTTTATCACAGAAACAAACATAAAGCATATATAGTTGATTGTTGTGAACTTGTTGTGAAGATGGATTTCAGAGGGAGAGGTGTATGGGATAAAAACAATTAAAATAGAGCATATAATTGTATGAAACTGTCAAACAATTAAAATTTTTTAAAAAGAAAAATTGCCATAATGATGCATGATTCATAAGATAACCCAAAACATTTTAATTAAATATAAATAGACATTCTGAGAGCACCTAGCTTAGAACTGGGTTCCAATCTGTACTTAGGGGTCTTAACTTTGAGAAAAAGAACTTATCTCTGCTTCATATCTTTTATAAAAATATTCTGTTTACTAACGTCATAAGAACTAATATGTAAGCCAAACACATAAGTATGTATCTTTTAGTATATACAACTTAAGAAATATTCACTCAATAAAAACAATAATTAAAATATAAAGGGACCAAGACTATGTATATTTATATATATGTGTGTGTGTGTGTGTGTGTGTGTGTGAGAGAGAGAGAGAGAGAGAGAGAGAGAGAGAAAATATTTACTAGTAATAATTACCATGAAAAAAATTAAAAAAATAAAATGGGTATAATGAAATATGGAGATACAATTCATAGTTCACAAATATCTGCTGAAGTATTTCAATAATGTTAAAAAACGCTATTAACATTTTTAGATCAGTCAGAAAATATACTGAGCTTGAAATGGATGTTACAAAGTGAGAGATGGTAACACTACCTAATGATTAGAAACATGGGATTGATGTCAGAAGGTCCAGACTTTGAATCTAGGCAATTCTGCTTTGAAGCAATATGCTTTGATTAAATTATTTATACTCGTCTCTACACCTCAACCTCCTCATACATAGAGTGGAAATAATGACACCTATTGCAGAGGTGTATTATAAAACAAAATGCACCCCGGGGCCTAAGCATATGACTGTATGATAGCCATGTGGAATTACTTTATGGCAGTCTTATTATATCTTGTTTCAGAAGCAAAATTCATGCTCTCTGAATGGCATTAGCCAAGCAGTTAACACTATTCTCAGTGTTACATGTTACTAAGCCAAAGCTGAACATTATACATTTAGAGGTTGTGAAAGTTTTGGAAAATTCGGCTTCTAAATAAGCTTTATATCAAGGAAACCCTCCTTTGAGATGAGCCCAATGTTCTTCATCTAATTTGATTCTTTAGCATTTATTCCCTATTGTAAGAGAGAACAGAGTAATCATTACACATAGCACATGACAGGCATAGGCTAAACCCTGGTCAATCATAGCCAGTGCCCACCCACTTTATTAGATGGAAAATAAAAGACAATAACTTATTTTATTCAGTATGAGTGGTAATGAGAGGAAAGTTTAGAAAAAAATCAGCTAGTTGATTGAATTCTTTTGTATTGATAAATGTACAGAGAAAGATTCCACTTCCTAACCAGATGTATGGTGCATATGGAAATAGTTATGTCTCTCCTAGAGGGGTTCATGTTCAGCACTCTATCATATACCATTAGGAAAAACATTTTGATATAAATTTAGAAATGCAAATCAATCGAGCATTTCTATTCAGTGCAGAGACATCAAAACAGCAATATGCTGCCCTTACTGTATTCTTATAGAATTTTATCTTTAAATTTTTATTACATTTATTTATTTATTTGTTTGTTTGTTTATTTATTAATTATTCATTTATTCATTCATTTGTGTGTGTTCATGTGTGCCATGGTACACTTGTGGAAATTGGAGGGCAACTTGCAAGAGTCATTCTTTCCCTGTACTGTATGAGTTTAGCAGATTGAACTCAAGTTTTTGGGCTTGCTAGTAATCCCCACCAAGCCATCATTCTGGTCCCTATGCCTATTGGAATGATCACAAGGGAAAAAATGGAAAGGATGGGGTACAAATTTGTATGAACCTTTTTGTCATTTATTTATCTGAGGAAATTCACAAGTTGGGGCAAAATAGGACGAAACTAACAAATTTAGTGCTTAAGATCTAGCCAATGAGAGATATTTAAATAATAGCAAGAAGACTGAAGTCCTTCCCATGTGACACAGATAACATAGGGAGGGTAAACTCTTTCTCCTTACAGCTTTTAAATTAATGACACTTCATGGTATTTGCAAAATTGACAGATGTCCACTAGACAATTTGAAGAATATGACATTTATATGAATACAGTTATAGCTTCTAGACAGATGCTTGCTGAGACACTCTTGGAAAAGCTTGATGATTTCAGCAGTCAGAATAGGTCTATGGGATAGAAAGGCCAGCTAACAGCATCTGCTGAGTCTTATTTCCCAAGGATCTTACACTTACCCAAGTATTCATCTGTCAGTCAGATTGATGGCAGGTAGAAAAGCAGGTGTTGGTTTTCTCCATCTCTTTCTCTCTATCCCCCCTTTCTTTTTTGTATTCTTATGTAATGTTTTAGGCCTTTAGGGAAAATAATATAATGTGGCATCTTGTTGAAATGCACACTAGGAGGTGCTCCTGAGAGTCTTATATACCTTACACTCAATGTCTGCTGCACATGGCACCATAGAAGGCTCCATGCAATGCACTTGAACATGGCTTTTACTTTTTAAAACAAAAAATTTGATTTTCATTGGCAGATTTGACAATATTGACTTTGCCCAACTTTTAGTCTTATTAAAATTCTTTTTGTTATCTATCTTTGGTAACAAAAGATGATTTTAAGCATATGATAATTAAAATATTTAAATACTTTTACAATACACTATTAGTAACTGAAGAAAAAGTTCTAGATAGTGTACCCAGTGTTATGAATGACAAATATAAACAGTCACACACTGTTTAAATAGCATTGCTGAACAGAATGATGAAGTTTGTAAATTCTATATTTATTTACTACATAGTGTATGCTTAGAACATGAGAGTACACATCTCATATGACATAAAGACATGTGCAGAGGGACTATTGTCATGTATTTCCTGATATTTTCATGTGAAACTAATAGTATATAAAAATTTTAAATCTTTATAAATTCCTTAGGAATATTTTTATGGTTGTGATTTATAATTGTGACTTAGCCAAAGGCTTTATGGAGTTCAGTTACAGTATTCTTTGACATTTTATGGGAAAATGGAAAATAACTTTGCTGTTATTCCTCTTTGTGCAAGTGTGCTACTATCGACCTTTGATAGATTACAGTCTTTTATTGCTGAATGTTCATTCCATCTCCTCGTCCTCTGTGAGTAAAACTTTCCATAAACTTGTCTTTTATAAGATGTTCCCTAAGATGTCATTTTATTTAGAGTCTAAAGTGGGAAAAATGAAGTTCTATTTTCACTGTTATCAGTATGTACAGACCAAATATCAGTAGAGTGTGGCCGTGATACAACATCACACCTTTCCCTTCTTTCTTTAACCACTTTCACCATCACGCAATTCTGTGCCATTTTTATTTATCTTACTATGAAATACCAAAGCAAATCTCAAGTTCTGGAAAACTAGTAGGTCAGTTTGTTAACATTTTCCAAACTTGCATTAAAAAACAATCTGACGATGAAGCCTTTAAGTTGAACTTTTTACATTCTGTTTATATGACAACAAATAAATATTTAGAAAGGAGATTAAACTTGATTATGTCTTGGATCTCTGTCAACTGTAAAACTTTCCATTGTTGTCTGATTTATGTCATTTCTCTTTAGTATGCTAAATATAAAATCTTAGAGAAACAATCTTATAAGATTTGGTTATGGGAATGCATTTTAGCTATTAAAGGGCTATTATGCTGTGTGCTTATTAAAAAAATAGACAAATAGCAGTCTGTTATCTTCAAATCTACTCATAAATCACTATAGCAAACAAATGATAGGAACTTGAAGTGATACAGATGACATTCTGAACTTATTGATCTGTGGCTCCCAAATCCAAAGAGACTGTCCACTATTAGAGAGAGTTGGAATAATAACTGTGTAACTCACCACGTTCTTCTGGCTTAGTGTTCTTACTGCAGAGTATTCCCATTCTCCTCTATTTATACCATCAGACTTCCAGACCAGGAACAAGAATCTGTATTTTTAAAAAAGAGAAGAGAAAAATAAGTGTAAATACGTAATTTCAGTATTTTAACTTAATCCATAAGACTTGATTAAACTGCTTTTTAAGAATATATTTATTTTTATTTTTTTGTGTATGACTTTTTTGCTTGCATGTAGTTCTGTGTCCTACCTGTGTGCCTAGTGTCTGAAGATGTCAGAGAGGGTATTGGATCCCCTGGAACTGGAATTACAGATTGTTGGGGGCTTCCAAAACCTGTGATATGAGCAGCTAGTGTACTTTGCTGCTGAGCCATCTCTCTAGCATTAATAAAACACTTTCAAAGTAGGTTTCTATTATTATGGACTGAAAGTTAGTGTCTTCCCAAATGAAGTTAAGTCTCCAATAGGAGAATATTAGGGGAGACCTTTGGCAGATGAAATGATCACGTGAGAGTATGTGAGAGCATCTTCATGTGTGTATGCATGCGTGTATGTGGTAAGTTTGTATATAAATGTGTATGTATGGCCATGCATGCTCAACATGCACATGGTGAGCTTATAGGAAATCCTGCTTGTAAGCCCTCATCTTCCATCTTGTTTGAGACAGGGCCTCTTCTTTTTAACCAATGCATATACCAAGCTACCTGTCCTGCAAGCTTCTGGGAATACTCCTGTTTCTGCCTCTTGTTGAAGGTGCACTGGGATTACAAACACATGGTAGCTTGTCTGGATTTATGATAGAATCTGAATTTCATTTCCACCTAGTCATCTCCCTAAGCTGAGAGAAAGAGAGGGAGAGGGAAATGGGGAGGGAGGGGTATGGGGAAGGAAAGGAGGAGAGGGAGAGGAGAAAGAGAGCACTCCTTCCCTTTGTACTCTATAGTAAACAGTCCTGCATATGACACTGGATCTGCTGGACCCTTGACTTTGGAGTCCTAAGTTTCAAATTTGTAAGAAATAACAATAATAAATATTTGTCATTTATGTTTGCTATAGCCACATGAAGTAACTAAGAACAGTTACCATCTGAAGAAGTTCCCCCATGTCTTATATGGTCCAAAAGAGTCTTGTGTCTATGATTCAGATATGAGACTGTAGGATAATTTGATGCAAGAACAAGCAAGAGGTTGAAATCCCTCTGTCTATTTGGCTCTTTTCCTTGTGAACATTAGCTAACCTTATTTCTAAGTAAGCACCAGATAGAACAATGAAATACATATTCAAGAAAAGATTAAGAGCGATGGACGTATCTGAGAAGTCATGAGAAGCAAAGGGGTCAAAAAAATGTCAGAAAAACAAAAGTGGTCCCAATTTCATTACATTGGCGATGAGAACATTATCAAGAGAATGAAAGTGATATGGGTGGGACTCGTGCTTCTACTCAATTATAAGGTCTTTAAAGGGCTAGAGTAAACTGGGATATGAACTTCCTAATTTTTAAAATTTCTAAAAATTTTTACTTTTGAGATATGACATAACTACATTTCTCCCTTCCCTTATCTTCCTCTACACCCTCTCAGAAACCTTCCCCCAATCTCTTTAAAATTCATGAGGTTTTTTTTTTTTTTACATGTATTTAACCTATTCAATCCATATAATGTTAATCATATGTGTGTTTTCAGGGCTGACCATTTGGCAATGGACAACCAATTAGTGTGCTCTTCCCTGGTGAAGGATATCTATCTTACAACTTTCTTCAGCTGCTCATAGTTCTTTGTGTAGGGTTGGAGCCTCGTGGGCTTTTCTCTGTTCACTTTAGCATGTCCAGTGGTGTTTTTCTTGTTCTGCTCCCATTTGGGCAGCCATGTTGGTAAGACATTACAGATTTAGCTTCTGAGGTTACTGGGAGGCACAATCTCACAGCAAGCTCTCTGATACTCGGGATCTTATAATTTTTCACTGCCTTTTTTCAATGTTCCTTGAGCCTTAGTTCCCTGGATTGTTTTGTAGATAGATCCATTGAACTTAGGCTTCATAACTCTGCATTTTGATTGGCTGTGTTTTTTTTTTTTTTTTTTTGTAATAGTCTTTCTCTGTTGCAAAGAGAAGTTTCCTTGATGAGGGGGTGTAGACTACAGTTATCTGTGTGTATAAGGACAAACATTTATAGATTATCATTAGGAATTATGCTGGCTTAGTAAAATAACATTTATAGATTTCCATCAATTTAAGGGTTCATACATTCTGGTTGACTTTAAGGGAAACTTTGTGGTTTAGGAATATCATTTCTCTGCCAATATCTTCTATGTTATCTGAGAAGTTCTCAACACTTGGGTAAAGAAGATTGCATATGAGACATGGTGGGGTCATGTGACTCTTGGTGTAACTGCACAAAAGACAGACCATATAAGCTGGACACATGCCACACAGCCTGAAGCCTAGAGCATTAGTGAAAGTTGAGGTTTGAGGAAGGCCACCTGGACTTCACTGACTGTAGTGTATAGACAGAACACACCCCAGAAGCTCATGTTTCTCAGTGCTCAATCTGGTGCTGTTGAAACTTTAGGGAGATCAATGAAAGCTCTTTAAAGTTATCAGAAGCATACTCTTTAGGAATGAGTAGGACCTCATCTTGTCCTCTTTTGACTATGAGGTGAGTAATTGCTGCCAACACAGCAGTTCTCAAACTCTGAGACACACTCCTTTTTTGGGGGTTGAGGGTCCCTTTCACAGGGGTCACATAAGACCATCTGCATATCAGATATTTGCATTACCATTCACAACAATAGCTAAATTAGTTATGAAGTAGCAACAAAAATAATTTTATGGTTGTGAGTCACCTCAATACGAAAACTGTATTAAAGCATCACAGGAAGGAACCACGTATAATGCAGGCTCCACTGTTATGGAGTATCACTAACTGAAAGCAGGGGGCCAACCAGTGACGAACTAAAACTTCTAAACCTGTGAGCCAAACTCACCTTTTTCCCGTTATAAGTTAATTATTGGGGATGTTTTGATAGCAATAAAAAGTTAACAAACGTAATTGGAAAAAACACAAATAGAGAAGAGTTGCGGGAGACCTAGGCTCAATTTCCAGGAACAGCTATGAGGAATCTAGACAGCAAGAGGAGATGGGTGGGCAATGTTTCCCGCAAACCTAAGCTTCACTAGGTTGGAATAAACTTCCTAGTGCTATTTTCTGTTTTGACAGGATAAGCAGGAGAGAGTAAGGCTGTGATAAAGCAACATGACCATGGCAACCTACGGAAGAATGAGTTTATTTGGGCTGACGGTTCCAGAGGGATAGGAATCCCTTTTGGTGGGAAAGTATCAAAACAGGTGAGCAGGTATTGTGATAGAAGCAGTAAGCCAGGAGGAGCTCACATATTCAGTTGCATGAGGAAGCAGAAAGAGAGATGCAAGAGGAAGCAGAAAGAGAGAGCGAACTCAATTTTGGGAGAGGCCATGTAATGTCAATGCTGTCCCCAGTGAGGCATTCCCTTCAGCTCAGCCACACCTTCCCATAAGCTTCCTAAACATGACTACCAACTGGGAACCAAAGGTTCCAGCGTCTGAGTCTCTGAAGAATATCTCTCATTCAAAGCACTATGGTTCATTTTCTATAAAAATTGAAAAATAACAATAAGGTTTTTCTTTTCAGTTACAAGACTGTGATAAATTCAAGATATAAAATTTTGTGCTTCTCTGTGTACTCTCAAAAATTCACAGGCAGAAGCTTTTGAAGATCAAATCATAATTATGAAAGAAATTTCATTTTCTTTCCACATCTCTGAGTTATTGTTTGATGTTTGCACCATTGTTTTGCAGTATTAGATTAAAATGCAGTTTTTTAGTTCCAAACATAATCTTGCTGTAGTTTAGACAGGTTTGTCACAAATATTTTCTCCCTACAAAGTCTCAGATGCCACTATATTATTTTCAGGAGAAAAGCTTCTAAAAAGAAAACCCTGGGCTCTGGTGTTTTAAGTAGCTCTCATCCTGTGCACAGTAAACTTGTACTTTGTGGTTTTCACAGAGACCTTGATACATCTGTCTACATTCATGGTTCTCTTGTGGCTGTCTTTTAAAGATACATGTGCCTTTTATGCTCAATGTAATCTGAGAAGAGGTGTACAGATCTCTCTTGGCAGGGCCACTCAAGCCATATTTGCAAACCCTGTTCTTTTATAAATACTATCGGGCATCATTCTTACTCATGTATGAAACACATACATACACACATGTATAAATGATTGAAAGCAAAATTATTTGAACATCAAAGTAAAAAACCAGTAACATATATAACTGAAAATACCAAATATTTATTAAAAATATTGGACTTTTAAAATTAAGTCATGCAAACAATTTTACTAAAAATAAACACTGTTTTCTAATTAATATTAAGTTCTAGAAACCATTGGATGTGTTTTCACTGTTTCTTTCTTTTCTGCTATGCCATCTTGTTTCAGACTCACCATGTACCTTTCTTACTACAGACATGGCATCTCAGTCTTCTGGGAATTGGGATTTTTGTTGATGTAGTTCAGGCTAGCCTAGATCTCTAGCCTCTACTTCCAAAGCACTGGAATTGCAGACATCCTCAAACACAGCAAGGGTCATGTTCTCATTAATAGGAAAGCATAACTGGATGAGCTTTTTCAATGAACTACAAAACTTTGATATAAGCTGGACATGGTGGTGCACACCTTAAATCCTAGTACTCAGGAGACAGAGGCAGACAGATCTGTGAGTTTGAGGCCAAACTGGTCTACAGAATATGTCCCAGGCCAGCCAGGGCTGTTATACAGAGAGACCTTGTCTTGAAAAACCAAAAAGCAAGATAGGTAGATAGATAGGTAGGTAGGTAGATAGATAGATAGATAGATAGATAGATAGATAGATAGATAGATAGATAGATTAGATAAATTCAAAATATTCAGACAAACAAAAATCTTGAATACATTTTTTATTATTTCTTAGTACTATTTCTAATTCAGATTGAATACCAGAGAAATATGAAATATGTTTTTCCTTTTTCAATTTCTGAACAACACAAACACAGTGAAATATTGGGTAATTTCACAGTGTACATACACACGCACACACATACACACACATGCATACACACTCACACCAGATTCATTCTACAACTAACAACACTCTCATAGAATAATAACCCAAAATGAAGCATTAATTTTTTAGTGTTTGTTTTTTGATTTATCTCCACTCAAATTTCAGTGTTTTGAAGTAATTTTATAAATGTTATGAATTTCATGTAAAATATGAATTATTTGTTTCATTTTAATTTTAATATTTATAGATAGCTTTCCAAAAGTTAAATTTGGTTTTTCTATGCTAAAAATATCATGTGAACCAGCCATGTATATATATATCTATATCTATATATCTATATATATATACAGATATTGATATAGTTATCATCTGTCATCTATTCAATATCTTTCCTGTTTGTCTCCACACTATTCCCTTATTCCCATGATTTTAGCTATATCATTTATTTTAATAGTTTTTCCATTCTTCTCTTTAAAATATAGTGTGAAACGGTTTCAAATTGTAAAGTATTTAAAGACTTCAGACTGTTTGTGCAGAGAGCTCCTTTCATGGTTTGATAGTCACCCTAACGCTGTCCTGCTGGGCTCAGTCCTGGACCTCACAACACACTTAGTTCGTAAAGATCTCTGGTGTATTACATTCTCACTACTCCTTGACTTTCATGACCTGGATGTTTTTAAAAACACAAGCCATTAATATTGTAGAACACCCCTCAGTTTATATTTGTCTGTTGTTTCTTTACAGCATCTTCAGGTAATCCCATTTAGGGCAGATGCAGCATTAACTTTTTTTGCTGTGTGTTTCTTATTACCAACTGCCATAGAATTCAGAATTATTTAAATAGATTTTCAAGCTTCTTCATGGGAACTTTATTTTTAACTTTTCTTCAATTTAAAAATAATCTGTGATAACACAATATAAAATGTTTTGGTGAATTATGCCCTGAATTTTATTTATTTTGTTGAACTTATTTATTTAAGTAATTTAATTGAATACTGAAATAACCCTTTTTTAGTAGTTTTCTTATGTAATTATCTAATTCCATTATTTCTTTCCTTTTTTCCATTTGGTTATCTAAGGGTTAGCTTTTTCTTATTTTTCAATACTTTCTTACTTCTTTGGTCTATGAAGTCATATGTTATATTGCATTATTTAAATTATAGTACATCTCTGTCATCTATCTCCCACTTTTAAGGGTATGGTTAGAAGAAGTTTTGAATTATGTATTTTGATAATCAACTTTTTGTAGACTTGCCTGGTTGTGGCTTTCAAGACAGTTTCTGTGTCATTTTGATGTGTTCTAGTTCTCTTTGAGCCCTTTGTTAGTTTTTAGATGATGTTTAAAACTCATCTAAGATTTATTGCCTCATTTCAGAGTCAGCCATTTATTACAGCACCCCTTGTTTCTTTTATGAGGTCGTCATAGTTACTTTAAATTGTTTATCTTTGTAGTCCAAGTAGACTAGTCCTTCCATAGAGAATAATATAAAGATATAAAGGTAAGCCCCATCCCCACATGGGTACTTGTTATCATGGATGATGTAAATCTATATGTTTCCCCCTATATAATAGGTGTAGTAAGAGAGCATAAGTGAAGTTTCCTTCCTTCAAAATTTCACAGAATATTTTAGAATAATTCCTCATTTCATTCAGCTCTTTGTTTTTAGGCTCTTATAGTATATAGTATATACTATATACTAGTAGTATATTGGTAGTATATATACTAGTATATACTAGTAGTATATTATAGTATATTGGAAACAATTCATATTGTTTCCAAGTCATTAGAACATAGTTTTGAATTTTTTGTCTGGAAGGTCTTCTAGATCAGTCTGATTGGTAGAGACACATCATGATTTTTTTGTGTTATTTTTGTTTCTGTATTAGAAGTTGTGCATCTGAAATGGTTCATTTTTTTGTTTTTAATTAGGTCACTGATAATTATGTACAATATATTTTTATCATGCTCATCCCTACCTTCATCTCCTCCCAGATCCTCTGCTAGTTCCCTACCTGCTTGATATTATATCATTTAAAAAAAAAACCCACCAACAAGTCATATTTGTGCTGCTGAAGGAGTGTCAGATGTGTGGATTTTCACTAGAGTGTGGTCAACTAACCAGGGATGATACTATTAATGAAAAGTAACTCTTTCCAGCAGGTTTCAATTGCCAATGTAGAAGTCTACTTCATATGAAGCTTCCTAAAATGAGCGCACACACACACACACACACACACACACACACACACACACACACACACACACACACACACAGTAGGGGGAGGGAGAGACAGAGAGAGAGACACAAATACAGAAAGAGACACATCTTTTCCTTCTTTTAGAATTGTTGGATAGTGATGTCCCACAGATCCCTAAACATAATAGATTATTAAAATTGTCCTAGTTACCCACATATTTCAGTCACCGAACATGGAGAAATGAAGCTGGTACTGGCCTGGGAGCTTCAATCCTACTGGCTAGCTTTTTTAGTACTGGAAGGTACTATGCCTGATAACCGAGCAGAAAATTAATCATCACTCTAATGCACATGCGAATCCTGCAATCAAAAAAACTTTTCTGTAAAGTAGCAGAGGATACGTTTTTCATAAGCAAAATCCTTTCTGTATAATACAGGAATTTTTTTCCAGCTGAGATGATACTAATTTACAGTATCTTCTTGTTTTAAAGGCAGATGAAAGGATTTTGGATATTTTATTTTTACTATAAGTGAATGTAATTATCTCAGGATATAAATGTGTTTACACTGTTTTGAATATTAGGCAATAAATGCATGTATTCAAGAATTCTGGGCTATCACATAATTGTCCTCATTTAATGTACCAGTTAAAAGTTTTAAAAGACTTATGCTTCAGTATCACAATCATGAGTTTTAATTGTAAGAATTTTAATTTAATTGTGTATTGTTATAACAAGGCAGACTCTTTATTAATTGAATGTTTTACAGGAAATCACATAAACTACTATATATTTTATAAAGCATTAGAAAAGAGGACCTCAAAGTCTCCAAATATAAAGCAATAGGGAGACAGAATGCTAAATGGGCCTTTATTTAATCAGCGCACATTATCTACAGGTATGTAATGATTAAGGTGTATAGAAAAACTCTATTAATGCATACTTAACTTTGTTACATGTTAACTGTAAAAAATAAAAAAATTACATAAGAGAAGTATTGGACCTGGTAGCCCATGTGTGAGGTCCCAATTTCTGGGAGACTGCTTCTGGAGAATCTTGAGTTCAAGACCAACCAAAGATGCATAGTGAGACCCGATCTTAAAAGGCATTGAAAGTATAAAGGTATACCCATTATAAGAAAGGAAGAGTGAAAAATAGGAGGAAAGAAAGAAAGAAAGAAAGAAAGAAAGAAAGAAAGAAAGAAAGAAAGAAAGAAACAAAGAAACAGAGGGAGGAAGGAAAGAAGGAAGGAAGGAAATCTCCTATAATGAAAATGGATGAAAACCATTTTAAAATTAGTTCATTGGATCTGGGGAATGGGGAAGTGGCAAAGCTTGGAAGGGTGAAGTGAGGGAAACTGGTTAGAATGTATTGTATGATAGAAGAATAAAATAAACAAAAAAACGTTTACACTTGAAATAACATTGCAACTTTTAATCTTTTAAGACATATTTCCAAAGTATGTTTTTAAAATTAACAATAATATATAGCCATGTTTTAAAACATAATAAAAATAAAAACACAATCTTATACATTAATTCAGACTTCACCTCGTAAGGCAATTATGACATCTGAAATGCTGTCTTTAATATCCTGAAGGAACTTGCTTGTGTAAACCTGTTTCGAGAAACAAAGGAAATATTACATTGCTCTGAAAGAATTTTGTCCCCTGGATGCTATTATTATTGTTATTATTAATTATTATTATTATTATTTAGTAAACACAATCCCATTATTTCATTTCTAATACAAGTGTAAGGATGGTTTGTGGGAATGATGTACAATACTAGATCCTGTGATGCTAAAGACTAGATCTCCATTATTATCAAGATTTTAAAGGAATGGAGATGCCAAAGGGTATAAGAAAAGTGCACAATACCTCAACACAACACAAAGAAATGCAGGCAACCAAGGAATTCTGAGTGAAGAAAAAACTGTCTTCCCTGGAGAAGAGCACAGTGATTGCTTATCCGATACCAATGGTAAGCTCTGAAAAATATGCAAGTAATATTATTCTGAGTGAGTGGGTTATATTTAAGAATACTTATATATACATATACATGTCATATAATAAATAAATATAAGAAATAGAGGCCATGAATTTGAAAGAGAGGTGAGGAGGGGTGTATGGGAGACTTTGAAGGGAAGAGATGGAAGAAGGAATGTTGTAATTATATTGTAATCTTTAAAAATAGAAAAGTAAAAAAAAATATAATTGCATGGTTACACACATTAACTCATAATACGGATTCTTAAATATCAAGTTACATCAAAAAACCATCCTTTCTGTACGTGAGCATTTTAAGAAAAGAAAGCCCTGGATAATGTAACTTGAAGTATGTTTAAAAAAGTGAATGTTCTTCAAGATTTTATGTGACTTTATGTGATATTTATTCCTGTTTTGTGTGTGCATCTCTCTGGAGAGAGATTTTACCTCTGATATTACAGGAAATTGGAGAAAACATAAAAGAAAAGAAGGATCTTAAAGGGTGCATGGCTGGTTGGACCAGGCTTTTGGGCTCTGTTTAACTATCTGTGGAGAATGGAGCCTGAACTGAACAGTGAGCAGACGTATTTTACTCACTTTCTAAGAGCGACAGGTGCAAAGAAGCTTGAGGAAAAAGCATTCATTATGGGAAAGGTTAAAATTAGGTACTTAAAAATCGTCATCTAATTTAGGCCATTTATCATTCTGCTCAAAGGCCCTTTTGTATGACTGAATGCTGCAGCGCTTACTTTACTATTAGATCATGTCAGCTGCTCCAGGATCACTTGAAGCAGATGTTTCACAGACAGACTGAGCCTGGCCGATTCTAACAGAAGCGGGGTTACTGCGAGTCACTTCTTGGCAGTTCCAGCAGTGAATGTGAGCATACCATGCAGGTGCAACCATACCCAGTGAAGTGTAGGATAAATGCTTGGAGAAAGGGAAAAGTGATATTGGTGAGAGACCCTGAAAGGGTTTTACTCCCAATGGGTTAGAAAATCAGAGCCCCTGCACTGAGATTCCCTGTGATGAGATTTAAACTATTCCTTCCACTTTAAGGGGAAGAGCAAAATCCATGAAATGCTGAGCTAAATATAACGCATTCTTCCAAATACTTTCCAAAACAAGTTAAAGATGAAAACAGAATAGTGGAGGAATGTCACTGAAACGATCGTACCATACTACCTTCTTGAAGTACCTATGTCGATAACAAGTTATATATTTTTACATGCTTAAGCATACGAATGCACATATATGCAGATCAAAGAAACTAACAAAATTTAGAGGAGTTGACTACATAACATACTTCTTATTATAATTCAAGCTATGAAATTTATGTGCAAGATGTCTTTCTCACTTACTTTTACAAGAAGCCTCTTAAATTCTTAGTTTTTGTTTGAACTAAATAGAAGAGACCCTGTTTTTTGACTAATAAGATCTTTTATAAATAAGAATCACAACTCTTTTATGTTTAACACTTTCCAAATAGTCATTCTTTAAAGTGTATATCTGCCACATTAACTTTGCCTAGGATATGTAAACAAATGCCTATTTGTCCCAGTTAAGGTGCTGATGGCGGACTAAAGAAATGATTCCACCCAAGTTTAGCTTGGTGAACCAATAAGTTTGTTTGGTGTTACTTATAGGAACTCGAGTGAGAGTTTACCAACAGGAGCATGGGCAACTAACTGCAGGCTACATCACTGAAGAAAGTCTTCCTATAGCAGCTATGACATATCTATAATTTCTCCAGATGGGGGCAGATGTTACACTTTTAATGAACAGCCTTGTGACCTTTCCTTGTATCTCTTCTGAAATCCCACTTCCCACTCATGAAGAAAAGTTAATGGGCCTAATTTTGGGAGCATCTCATGAGGGGAACCACAGTGGCTTTGACTAAAGATAACAGTGACTGTGTATTGCCAAAAGGGCAGAATTCCACAAATATTGTCTATACTTTCATGGAAACCCCCCCCCCCCATTTTCTCATTTGTTATTCAGCTGCTTTCTCCCTTTCTTTCTCTGGAATTCCAAAATTATGTTTCTAAAGAACATAAAGGAAGTATTTTTATATGTTGTTGCAAAAGTAAAAAAAAAAAACCTAGGAAATTGTATTGGTCTCCCAGATCTCCCAGGAGAATGGCTAAAAACAACAGTAATATATTCTCTAACAGCTACAGATGGGGATTGCATTCCCTTCCATGACTCCAGAACAGAATCCTCTCTTAGTGTTTTAGATTCTCATAGCTACAAACATTCTTTAGCTTTTGGATGTGTAACCACACCCTCTCCCTGCATCTTTTAAAGGTCTTCTCCAATCTTTCCATGTGTTCCCTGATCTTCTGTCTCAGATAAGGACATTTGACATTGGATCTTTAACTGACCCAAATAATCAAAAGTGACCTCACTCCAGAATTTTTTTGGTTGATTTTTCAAGACAGGATTTCTCTTATAGCTCTGGCTGTCTTTGAACTAGTTCTGTAAACCAGGTTGGCTTTGAACTCAGATCTGCCTGCCTCTGCCTCCCAAGTGCTGGAATTAAAGGCATCGGCACCATGCTTGACCAGATTTTTAATTATATCCACAAAGACTCACCTCCTCCCCAACACACCATAGCAAGGTCACATTTTCAGGTACTGTTATATAATTGCTTTGGAGGTTTCAATTCAACCTACAATAGGTATTGTACATGTGCTTTTATGAAGATCAAAGATAACTTATAAAACTTAGAAACATTGAAAACACAACATAATTACCTTAACCAAATAATGTTTATTATTATAATTCAAGTTACAAAACTGATGTTATACACTGATTATATATTTTAAGTTGTGATACTCCATTTATCATCCTCAGATGGCTATCAAATTTATGCACCGTTACTTGTCTATGTCAAATGTGGAAATCGCACAAGAACGCCAATTAATTTTACCACTAAGCACACTGTTAGATTCAGTTCCCTTTTGGGGAAAGGTTTTCTTGATAAAGGAAGTGGTACATTGATTTATTTTCTTGTACAATTTCCTTATCACATTTTGAATCAGTACTTTTATGCTTGTAAGGTTTTAAAATCTGGTGGTCAAATTGACTCTGTCTTGTTTACATTGTATCCCTACTGGTCTTCAAGTCTAATACGGTTGCTTTGGATAGATTCTGTTCATTGGTAAGTAAGCAGTTAAATAAGATACTTGATCATCACACGAATTAGTAATTTATTATCCCTATGAGCAAATGTCAGGTTAATCCTGCTGTGGAGAAGTATGATGGAGCTAAAATGAGGAAAGGGAAACAATCATACAATTGTCTGACCACTCGTGCATTGGTTCTGCTTTTGTTTTCTAAATTACATCATTCTTTTGCCTGAGTAGTAAGGATGGTGCGAAAAACTATAATGTTATTTTTTTATTGTTATTGTATAAGACACATGGTGTGAAAATCTCAGCCACTGGATTTTAACATCACCTATAAAGCTGATGTCACTGTCTCCAAGGTGCCGTTTGTGAGCACCGTCTGCTGGCCCTTTCAACCCCGTGGGTATCTCTGTTGGCTAAGAAAATTTAATTTGTCCTCAGTTGTATTCAAAACCCCTTCCCTCGGATATGCTTCTCAGTATTTTAGAGTCAGCTATTAGAAACTGAAGTGATATTTTCCTTATCATGTCTTATCAATTTTTTTCTATTAATCACCATTTTCCTCCAAATATCGACACATTTTGCTAGCCAGAGTGACTCAGGGACATCACTGTATCTAATTAGCTCTCAGCTTTTACCCCATCGTTCATTACACATTTCTATGCTTATCATATTTCATATTGTTTCTGTTTTCAAAGCTATGTTCATAAAACCATATTACTCAAGGATTAAAAAAATTCCCATATCAATTTTCTTAAAATATATTCTGAAAGCAGCTTTAAGTGTTGCATCCCATCTTATTACACTGTTGAACTGAGAAGTTAGGATTTTAATGTCAGTCTAAATCACAAAATTAAAGTCTCGGGTCATCACAGCCCATTTGGACCTGTCATGTGAGTATACAGTATATAGCATGTCCCTGTAAAACTCCCAACATATTTTTAAAATAATTTCCTCTTTTTTTCTTTCACCCAAGGGAACAGTTTTAGGCAAAGCATTTCCATATGGAGGGAGTGAGGTAGTTTAATGAGCTGTATAGCATCACTCATGAATAGTATTAAAATCTCAAGAGCATAACTTGGACTTGAAGAACAGGGTGTATAAAAGCACCTCATTTTTGAACATGTTCACATATTGTCAGAGCAGGAAATGCTACAAACACAATTATAAGCAACTCCAATGCCCATTTTATGAAGGCTACCATTACAGGATCTTGCTAGAGCACAGATACTCCGATTTTAATGGTTAAAAGGCAAAGCAACATGACAGTGTTGGGTGCAGTTATTCCTGTACAACTACATGAATGTGCATCCCATGTTTGATATTTTCACAAATAGTGAAAGAGCCTAGAAAAGACAATCAGGCTTGTAGTTAGTGATGGAGTAAACATTTGTCAATTATTGAGATTAAAAGTAAGAGTACTTTCCTTCTTGTGGCTGCCTATACTTTGCAGGCAGGCAGTGGCTCGAAGCCCTGTGTTCACAGGTGATATGAAGTAGCTGATGCACTTTACAAGTACCAGATGCTCAGGCTCCATGCCCACTTAGAACTCCGGTTCACTCTATTCAAAAGTTTTTCAAAGCCCCCAGGTGATTTGAATGTGTCAGCAGGTTGGAGAACCAGGGATTCTTCAAGAACAATGATTACTGAATCCTAGCATGTAAGAACCACATGGGGGCTTAATAAAAATGCACTCTCTGGTGCCAAATGTCCAGGCATATTGATGGAGGAGTTCTAAATACAGGTTTCATGATTGCATTGTGGGGAGTATCCCAGGGGATCTTATGCCCATGTTCTATGTACTTTACCAGTTAAGAAAAAATAAGGCAGAATCCTTAGGGAGAAGTCCTACCAATTCAAACACTCTTTTATAGAAGATTGATTCATAAGAAACGTTTATCTTGGCTTGTGTAATTGCATTCATGTGTAGCTTTCCTTTATTATGGAATTAAAATTATATGAAAATTCCAATTTTGTAGCTAAATAAACCAAAGGACAGATTGCTGAAATGACCTCCTTAGTCTTGTAGAAGAGAAGTATCACTCCTAGGACAAACCCTTGTTTATTTCTTTGTTATCACTTCACAGACTCTATAAATATGAACAATAGTATTAAAAGTATCTAAATATGTAAAATTCAAAGTTTCAAAGTTTCAAATTTGTCCAAATGAAGTTCTGTCAACATAGTCTGAGTTTTGAAAATTTATGATAAATAAGAATGAAATCTGATGCTAATATATAGCCATCCCAAGAATATCACATTGTTTAAAAAATTTTTTATTAAAAATTTTCTTCATATAATATATTTTGATAGCTGTTTCTTCTTCTCTAACTTCTTCCAGATACTCACTACCCACCAAATGCTACACATTATCTTTCTGTCTCTTTAGAAAACAAACAGGCAAACCAAAAAAATGTAAATAAATAAATAAATAAATAAATAAATAAATAAAATAAGAACCAGAATTTTAAAAAATATAAGAAATACATATACACAAAAACATAAAAACCTCCAAATTGGAAAATGCAATATATAAGCAACAACAACAACAAATAAATAAATAAACAACAACAAAAAAATAAGATGAGAGTCCTCAAACTAAACAATATGAGACAAAAAGTCTCTAAAAATACTATTGAGTTTGTTTTGTGCTGGCCATCTGTTGCTGGGCACTGTATCTGTCCTTACTTGTGGTTTGTATAGCCAGTAAAATTCCAATGGGAAAAACTAACTTTTCCTTTGTAAATGTAAGTCAGTTGGCGACAGCTTTGTTAGGGATGGGAGTTCATGGTCATTAGGACCCTGCCTGGCTTGAGCTTGTGTAGGCCTTGTGCATGCTGCCATGGTCTCTGTGAGTTCATTTGTGAATTATCCCTGTTGGGTCTGAAAGACAGTTTCTACGGTATCATCATCCCCTCTGGATCTTAGAATTTTTCTTTCTCCTCTTCCACAGAGCTTCCTGAGCCCCAAAGGGAGGTGTTTGAAGATTTCCTATTTAGGACAGAGTGTTTCAAAGTCTCTTACTCTCTGCCAATTGTCCAATTGAGGGTCCCTGTATAAGTCCCCATGTACTGTAAGAGAAAGCTTCTCTGGTAGTGGCTGAGTGAGGCACTGATTCGTGGGTATAGCACAATGCCTTTGGAAGTCATTTTATTGCTATATTCCCAGCATAATAATAATATTTTGTTTTCTGCTAGTCCTCAGACCTATCCAATCTCAGAGTTTTGGTCATTTGAGCAGTATCAGGCATGTGCTTTATCTCATGGAGTGGGCAATAAAGCCAATCAAATAATTGTTGGTAACTCCCACACATTTGTGCCACTATTGTTTCAGTGTATCTAACAGGCAGGCCATTGTTGTGGGTCACAGGTCTTATAGCTGTGACTACAGGTTACTTTTCTCTTCTAATAACATGCCAAATACCTTCCAGTACCATCTTTTGAGAAGCTGAATAGGCTAGTAGTCATCATCTTCTTCCCAGGAACCAGACTGCAAAATGTCTGTGAACTCTGTGTGTGACATACATTAGCTCTGTGACCCCATGGAAATTATACAATCTCTCTGTTCTCCAATTTCCTCATTAGTTAAATGGTGATAATTATCACAGTAGATATTTCCTGCCTCCTAAGGCTTGTATAGTTCTATGGCTTATCTTGTGGCAGCTCTTAGAAAAGCAGTTGGTATAATGATGATAACTATATAGTTTTAAATTCCAGGGAATTGGCTATGTCGCTTGACAAGGCAATGGGTATTTGCAGAATGTATAATTAGTTTTGGGTATGCTTATTAAAATCATATATAAATATACATTTTTAGTTAAATTTTATTAAATCTTAAATTGTCTTGGTAATATGGTACAGTGAGAATATATTCTCATTTAGCCAAATGAGTTAGAATTGCATAAGAATGATATATTCCTCAAAAAAAATTTTTTTTGGTTCTATTTGTATATCATGTAACTGCACTATTTAAATAAAAATAATTAATGGAGCAAAAAGTGACAAAAAGAAAAAAAAAGCCTGTCTCTGTATTGAAAAACACTAAAAAGTAAAGCCTGATTCAGAAGTGAAATATCCCAGCCAATAAAAAGGAATGCTTTCAGGCTCATTGTGAAAGCTTGGGTTGCTGAGCTGACTCATAGATACATCAGGAATAGGGTATAGGAGGAAAGTGTGTTAAGAGACATGCTCTTTACATAGTTCCAAAAGAAAAATAATGAGTCAGTTATCTCAGAGCAACCCCACTCACCCATCCCTAAAAGCTTATTCTGACATTTCTCATCAGCAGGGACACCCAGGAGCAATATCCAGTGCCTGAACAACCAACACGTAAAGGACTCTAATGACATTGGATGACATCTATGGAGAGTGGAGACCCTGCCAGTGTAATGAGCAACCGTGAAATGGTAGTAATAATGGTCTGAGAAGAAAGATTTTAAAACCCATCTTTTAGGGCTCTATGTAATGGTCATCTCTTAGCAGCCTCACCTCATAACCTACTGTAGCTTATTGAGCCCGATATTGTAATGTTCTTCTTCCTAGTCACTCAATGACATGGAAAGCCTTTCAATATATGTGTGAAGGTACATGGATATCTTTGAGTGTATCTTTCTGCAGCAGAACATGGCATGAAGATGTATAAATGAATAAAAATATTTTCCTGGATGAAGGAGAATGTTGTCAGCAGTAGCTGTCCAATGAAATATTCTGCAGTTGCATTTTATGCTACAGTTATACCATAGATGATGCAAGACTAATCTAGGAAGAGGAACCTGCCTGGCTGGCATACAGCTTAGCAACACAGTGCTTCCCTGGCACACAGAAGGCCCTAAGTTCAATCTCTAGTTCCACAGAAAAGAGGTGCCCAGAAGTCCAGATTCTGGAAGACATACTTTATCTGCAAACAATTCTGTCATTACTGAGATAAAATATGCATCCTCTTACCTGCTGTTCTCATAAGGTAAATAATTTATACTATATTTTCCTCAGAAGCAAAGTTTTGTTTTGACTCTCTGATGGCTGTTTTATTTCATTTTCCCTTTTGTTATTGTAGTTGCTTTATGAGAATAGTGGAGCTCCAGCTTAATGGAATGACTTCCTGAGCACCAAGCTGGCGCGAGGCACCAGAACTCTGTGTATTTAGGAATGAGCAGTGTGTACTTCATCTATACAATCATCCCTTTCAACTCATTTCAAATGCAGCCGGGATTTGCCAAGTGTTTTAAACATCCGAGGGTTTATTGCTTGGGTTGATGAAAACTCGCTGACCTAACATTACTTGTAATACTAATAAATCTTTTATAATGAAGCAGTGCTCATCCTTAAACTAAAAATAGGAGGTGGGGGCAGAAAGGAGCCACAATGCCATTTTTAGAGTGTGTTCATTTCCTGTCCTCCTGCTTTTGCTTTTACCAGATTTTGGTTCATATTTACTAAACCCTGGTTTCTTCCTCTGTCTTCAGCCTACAATACTGTGCATGGGAATATGTACAAGCATTCAATCTTTAAAGTTAGGAAATGAGCGTTTCAAATCTAATCCTCAAAATTTACTCTTTTAAAAGTCTTCTTTATGACTTGGATGTCTTGACTAAAAACCGATGGATTTTTTTAGTTAAATATCCCACTTTTTAATCGAATACTTGTGGCGTTAAACACAATACAGTTTAATTTGTAGAGCAAATCATTTTTTAACCACAGCTAGCTCTTTCTGTTGGGATTCTACAACCACTTGGTGGCGATGTTGTAGAAAGGATTCAACAGCAGGTGGGGGTTAGACAGACAGAGGCCCTTCCCAGTACTTGGGTAAGTATTTTGATTTACAGAATTACAGGCCATAGTTATGTCTTAATTATTTAGAGGTCCTTATGCCTCAGACTGGCTCAAATTTCCAATGGCAGAGTGATAAAAAAGTCACATAGACTTACTTTTAACAAATACATCCGCCATATAAAATGAACAAAAAAGCAAGCTGAATTAAAGAATCTTTTGATTTTCTTCAAAAGTAACCAGAAAATTAGATGAAATATAAAGTAACTTAGTAAATAAAGTAAATAATATGAATTTAAATCTCAAACTTGGTTCATGCAGTGTAGAAAGCACAGGAAGTCCTTCAAAATCTGAATCTAATTTACCTCTATATCTTCTTATCCTACTCAATTTTCAGCCTGAGTGAAAGCCTGAATCCAAGGTGAGCTCATTCTCCCCTAAACGGTCTTGTCTTTTAACACCTCCTCTTTCCTGTTCACGTTCCTTCCTCTGGTCCTAACAGCATCTCACTCTAATCTCCCAAACCTGCACACATTACCTCCCGTCTTCATGTCCTTATTCCTCACTCCTAACTTCTCACCAACACACTGCAACTCTCCCAAGCTACACACATGGTGCGTGTCTGTTTCCTCCAAAATGTGTTTCTCAAGAGGGCACTTTCACTCCCTTCTTACTGATATCCTCCTTTCCTTCTTCTCGTCCCTCTCCCACTTCCTCCTCTGTAAGAAAAGCATGACTACGTTAGAGGACCGTTCTGTAGTTATCGTAGGCATAATAAGCTGGGTATAGTCCTCAAGTTCGTGGCATTTACATTCCAGTAAGAAATGGAGTCAAATTGTCTTCTCAATCTCTCAAGAGTATTTGTGGTGTGTATATGTGTGTATTTGTTGGAGGTATGCACTTGTCACCATCACTATGTGCCTAGAAGTACAAAAAGTAGAAAAATTTAAAAAGGTCATGTATTATAATTTTTAAATCATGATAGCAATTCATGAGGTAGATGCTAATATTACACTAATTTTAAGGGTGAAATTTATAGTTTTAAAGAAATTACAGCAATACATCCTGAGACAAGTATTTATATTTTTAACGAATGGGGTCCAGAGTATACTCTTTTAACCACTGCACAATATTGTTTCTCTTTAATATGCGAAATACTCACATGTATCAATTAACTAAATATGAAAATATTCTAACAACCTTAATGACACAAAGAAGAACCAGTTTGTTGTTAATAAATGACAAGGTGGGATGTTGTTCAAGGAATAACTATTAAGTTTTTCTTTCTAGATACATACTGAACTTTTAATCTTCTTCTAATCTTACTTGATATTTCTCTGAATTATCTCTATATTCTCACCTAAAATGTTATATTTTCAGTATGATTTAAGTTTAAGGAAGTTTTTTTTGGTTACAAATTACTCATTAATTAGACTTAATAAAAGCACAACTCAAGGTTATCTGTGGAATATTTCTCATAATATATGTAATTTGACTTCATGCCAAAATACTTACTGGTAAGTACAGTCTTAGATTCAAACAATTAAGAGAAACATGTTCTTCCTCGAATGTTTAAGGCTTGAGAAACGAACTCAAGAAAATACTGAATTCTTGCTACTGCTCTCTGTGCATCAGCATCTTTCATGCCAACCCAGCTCAGTGTCTTCTGGCAGCATGCTGTTATTTTGTGTTAGTTAGCACACAGAATGAGCCACACCTGTGTGTGTGAAGTTGCCTCAGTGTGGTGCTTTCTTCTCCATGTTATTAGCCCACTTCAGCTCTCTTTCCATCCTTGGCTAGTGTCCTAGACACATAATACAGGCTTCTCTCCAGCCCTTCTTTCTCATGACCAAGATGCCATGCTAAAATCATCCCTGAACACCCCTTATTTTATCCTCCCTGATATCTTTTAAATGACCAGGTGAGAGATCTAAGAACACCTAAATGTACTTGGCACAGTAGTTAGTTATGTTTTCTCCTACACTATCAATCCCTTAAGCTGTCATGTGGTCTTATTCATTTTGGTGACCTCTATGACTTATACTCTGACATAGTGACTTGAATTTATTGATTAGTAAATTGTTTAAATAAATGACTTTAAACGTGTAATATTATTTCAAGGTAAGTGTTTTTTTATAAGCCCCCAAACACACAAAAATATCTTGTAACTACAGAAAATTTGGGAGATAACTTAGTTGCCCAAAGATTTTTTTTTAAAATGTAATTTTGGAACAGTTAGTATATACAACAATGGGTTAATTTTAAAACCAAGCATTCAGATAGTTTTTTCTTTGTATCTGATTTAATATCTGTGGATTTAAGCAGTCAGCAATGGAATGTATGTTTTTCAATTGCATTTGTATGAAATGTGTATAGACATTTTTTGTCATTATTGCCTAAACATTGTGGTATAGCAACTATTTACGTATCATTTACATTATACTATGTACCACAAGTAATCTAGAAAAGACTTAAAGCATACAGCATGGTGTGTGTAGGTTGTATGCAAATACAATATCATTTTATGTGAGGGACTTGATCATCACCAGATTTAGGTATCTGGGAAATTCTGAAACCAATCTTTGTAGGGTATGATGGAATTCTGTATTAAGTTTCTTGATCTGAAAATTTCCATGAATAGTGAAATGACTACAAGGATTTCACAACTAATCAGTTGAAATTATGTTTTATTCGATGTATGGAGCTAGGTTAATGCCTTATGACAGACTTACAAACATTTTCCTTTCATGCATCACCAGAGTTATGTGAAATCAATAAGAGTTCTGCTCAGTAAAAGCTACATGTTCAAGGTTCACTGACAAGATATTAAATACATCAAAGCAGCATGTAAGAAGAATGTTTTCCTCTGTTCTAGGTATTTTATTTGATATCTCTGTTTATTCTGCCCCTCCTTGACTATGTGAGCTCTCAACTTCTCTGAATGTTACTTAAATCTCAGAGTTGAGACTCATGGCATAAACTCAGAACTAATGAATGTCTCATCCTCAGTGGACAGATTTAAGGTAGCTGTCAAACAAGAGTTTAGAAAAGATGCTTTGTTTACTAAAGTAATCCTTACTAATGTTACCATCAATTATGAACCATATAACTAAAATACATAGATTTTAAAGGTCATAGAAGCTGATTTTTATTATTTCATTATAATATTACTTCTTTAATATAATTATAAAATCTCATGAAATATGAAGGGTGTTCTCTTTTCTTGGAGCATGAGTAAACTGATAACATAGGAAGATGATTCAGAAACGTATGATTTATTAACAGACACCTTAAATTGCAAATATTTTGCAAAACAAAAGGTATTCAAGCTTGAATTTGAAGATGTGAATTTGAATTTTAACTCTGGGCAATATGCAATCAAAGAAAAGATATAATATTTTGTGACTTAAATTTTAGGACAAAAAAAGATCTTTCAGTAAATAAGTGGATGATACTTTCAAAGAAGGAATTCTTGCTGGCAGTAGAGTAGCCTGATGGCTGATGGACAAGGACAAAAATACTCCATTGAAAATACGAAAGAATTGTAAAAGTCAAAGGAAAGAATAAAACGTACTATGAGCAAAAATGGTCCTTGGATTTGACAAAGGTAAAGTTATTGCAATACTATCAAAATATTTCCTCAACTTTGAAAATAGCCACATTTAAGTATCAAGTAATAGATGCCTCCAAAACATCCCTGCTCTCCTCCAGTTCTGCCACTACATCTCCAGCACAGGCCAAGACACTCAGAAGAACTAGGTAGGCAACCTGCCTGAAGAACAGTTGGGTTCTTGTCCCACAATCTATTCCCTTATAACCCCTCCCCACTCCGCTCCAGTTCTGACAACCAGCCTCCAACTCCAGTGGACACTCCTAACTCCAGAAGTGGACATGCTGTCCAGAAGAACAGGTTCAGCCCATGCCACCCAGAAGAAACAGCTTCCAACATCAGCAAACATTCCCTGTGAACATAACAGGGCAACATGCCAATAAAATAGGCAAAAAAAAAAAAAAATAGGGAGAGTGGGCAACCAATGACTTGTCTTACAACCATGTCTTAGAAGTATCCTAAGCCTGAAGCTGTATGGCCAAGAACAGGAGTACAGATAGCCCTGATACCCAGGGCAGAACCAAACTTTACTGGGGGAAAAAAAACCATTGACATGATTCTTAATGATATTTTGTTAGATAGATAGATAGATAGATAGGAGCCTAGCCCAATCATTACCATAGAGGTTCCTGCCTAAAGCTAAAGGGAGCAGATACAGAGACCCACAACAAAACATTAGGTGGAGAGAGAGTCCAAATTGGAGATACCCAATGAATCTCTCCCTGTGGAGCTTGGGAAACTCCACGGATAAGGAGAAAAAAGGATTGTAAAAACCAGAGGGTAGAACATGGCGACAGAATCAACTATGCAGGACTCACAAAACTTGTAATCATGGAGCCTGCATGGGTCTTCACTAGGTCCCCTGCATATATGTTATGGTTATTAGCTTGGCGTTTTTATGGGTCTTCTAACAATGAAAGTGAATGTGCCTCTGACCAGTTTGCTTGCCCTTGGGATGCCTTTCTTCATACTGGATTGCCACATCAAGCCTTGGTATGAAGGTTGGTGACTAGACAGTTGCATCCTGTTGTGCCATTATGTCTAATATCCCTGGGAGGCCAGCTCCTTTCTAAAGGGAAGCAAACAGAGAGAAGTGGAACTTGGGGAAGTGGGGAAGGGAGGAGGGGGCACTGGGCAGAGTGGAGGGAGGGGAAACAGGTCGGGATGTATTATACAAGAGAAGAGTGAAATAAATAAGTAAAATTTTAAAATGGAGGGAAAGTATCAAGAAATACATTAATAAACAATGTATGCTGAAAGAGGAAAACATTGAAGAGTGGAAATAATGTCTTCCTGAAAATTCCTTGTCATTAAATACCGATCGAAATAATAAAGCATTTTGTATATTCAAAAATGAAAAGGTAATAAACTAGAAATCTGTTAGGAAAACAGTATGCAAAAGTTGGAAAGCTTCTGTAATGTATACATTTCATTAGTATTGGGACATTCCCTCCTGTAGGGAGTCTCTTCAAGACTCAGGAAGTAAATAAAACCCACAAGTCCCAGGAAGTGCCTGACACAAGATTCACAAGGTCCCTCTACTAGATTATGCAAGCAGAAATGATTTCTGCCAAAAGGAGACTCTGACCACCAGGGCCTAACAGTTGTGCAGGGGCTCCCAGGTGTAATTTTCATGAGTCTTCACTTATTGTATGCTGGGCTTTTGGTGATGTAGCAGCTTTGACTCATTTATGCTCCTGTGAATAGCCGTAATAAATTCACCAGTACATCACTGGACTTAAATAGTATAATTTCTGTGATCTGTGGTCAGTGTACTACTTGGTGTCAATAGACACTTGTGCATAGCTTCTGGCCAGGGGCTGGTTAGGGGTGGGGGTGGGGTGGGGTGGGGAGTAAGGGTAGGGGTAGGCTGGCTTCATATGCCAGCTGAGCAGTGTATCTGTTTTTGAAGTTGTTAGTGTAATGCATGGGAAAAATAAATGCTTTTAGTATTTTTGTGTTATTTTATAAACAAATAGAATTTGTTTTCCATGGCTTTGGAGTTTAAGAATTGTAAGATCAATTTTCCAGTGATTTATCATCCAAAAAGTCCTGATTTTGGCTCATAGGTCATAGATGTCATTGTTCCACTGAATTCCCATGATGAAGCCTCAAGCAATTACTAGAACACAGATTTGGACATAAACACTTCAGCATGTGTATCCTAAAAACAAAAGCATCTCTAAAATGTATCAGTACGACATACAGCTAGTCACCTTATTGTGCTTTTAGTAGGAAAATATTACCTATATGTTGAGATTTCAATAAATATTCTTTCAATGTTGTTAGGAATAATGAATGTCAAGGAACAGAGTATGATGATTATGAAATAAAAATGATTTTGATTTCAGAATATTAATATGAATGGAAGCAATAATGTCATCTATCATTTTTGGTTTGTATGCATTTTTAATTAGCTTCTAGCAGAAGGTAGTGAAAAAGGTTAGATTATATTCTACAAAAATATTTTCAACACAAAAATGAGAACTTCTGAGCAATAACTTATTTTAGGTACCAACATGTGTGAGTAAAAGGTCAGTGTAGTTAGGGAGTTGTGTAAGGAAAAGAATTTGGAACTATTAGTTATGAATTCTTCCTAAACATGATTATATTTGGAGGTGCCAGAAGGTTCAGTTTGGAGCTCTGACGGCAGTTTAATGAGTATTCAATGAATTTCCGTAACTTCAAAGAATTAAATTAAATGGTCTTTAGGATACTAGGAGTCCTCAAAAGTGTAATTCTATGACTTTAAATAACCATAGTTTGCAAAATTCATAGGAAGAACTTTGGTACCTGATTCAAGATACTGCCATGATTACCAGGATCTTAGTGACCCAGACAGTGCTAGTGCTAGAGTTACCTTGTTGAAAGAGTGATTTACATATGCTAAGACAATAAAACTACTATTGGCTTCTCTCCTTAACATTAAAAATTAATTTAAAATAGATTATACTAAATTTTCTTTTTTAAAAAATTTTGTTCACTTTGAAGTTGTTTAATAGAAACTAAAATTTGACAAGTTAAAGTATAAAAAACACCCATGCCTTCCATGATTTTTATACTGCCCATTTTAAATACGTATTTTTTTATTTTACTTTATTTTAAATGTCTTGGCCCAGTATCTGGTGAGTTCACATCACCTTTGGCTTTTCTACCTAGGCTTCTTTCCCGAACATTTTATCCTTTATATGAAAGAGTACTTCCTGACATCTGCCTTGAATTTCCCCTCTCCCATTCCTGAACTCTCATCTTGCTATCTCCTGTAAGTGGAAAATCGTCTGCTTGACATTACTTCTATCATGTTTGGTTCTGTATTTTTCAGTGAAATCTTTCTTAATTATTTGCTTCCCAAGAGAGCACTTAATCTTTTTCAGACTGTCTTTATAGATTTTTACCTGTTGGCCTCAGGATAAACCCCACTGCTTTTTAAAGCAACTTTGACAGTTTGAAAGACTCAGGTATTCTATCTGAAGAAGCACCATTAAAATAATATCCACAAAATATACAGAGTCAATCTTTGTACATTGGGAGAATCTCTGTGAAAATAGGCAGAAAATACCGAAAGAACAAAGGAATGAGATCAAATATAGCATATCACTCAGAAATACTTTTTCCATTTCTTTCTCTTTTTTTTATTACCTTTAGTGCCTCAAGGGGTCAAACAGAATGATGAAACACTATTTTTAAGTGTTTATTTTTCTTTAATGTTTACTTCATATCTAACAGAGCAGAAAGATACAACACTTAGAAGAGATTAAAATTAAATCAATTTTCCCATTTTGGTTGTCTCTTGTACTTATTAACCTCAGGTCAAAGCAATAAAAAGGGTAAGGAATGAAAAAGAGGCATTATGAAATAAAAAAAGAGAAGCCAATTATTACTTTGTTTTAATGGATAATTAAGACAATAAGTTCAAGATTCACAATTTAAAATGTAAAAGAAAACAAACTCGTTATCAGCAGTATGATTTTTCCAACATATAGTGTGAATGAATTGTTCTTTATGTAAACAACAAAGGAAAAAGACTCATTTTCACAGTGCCAAGTGCTAAGTGTTGTATATGTTAAAGCATCCCCAGTTAAAAGGATATTTTAAAAGAATATATAATAGTTGACACTGTATCAAAGACTAATTTAGACTACTTGTTTGCTGTGCAAATAATATAACAACAATATTTAATAGAATTATAGAATTAGTGATGTTCAAATTTGAATCCCATAGTTATTTTAATAAATGTTTCATTTGACTATGTTTTATAATAAATATATAAATTGATAGATTTTTTCAAAATTATCTCTGAATCAAAATCTTACTAGAATTTCATTAAGTCAAATTTCACTAGAAATTCAGCAGTATTAGGAATCCTGGTCACACTGTCAAGCAAGGCAAGTCTAAGAGCATATTGGAGCATTTGCATATTTAACTTTATTTATGTTATTTTCCTGTGAATGACTCAAAGAAGACTATTGTTTCTGTAGTTGTGCTGGATCTGTGTGTGTAGAGAATAGTGAGATGGGCTTTCAGACACAAAGATCATTCACTGAATCGTTCTCCATACAAATGCATTGCATCTTACAACTTGCTTCCTTTCCATCATTGTTGGGGAAAGTATAACAAATTAAAGCATTATTTCATAAAATTATGTTTAGCTGTTTTTTGCTTCTTTCCTAAGCAAATGATAAAAGGCATTTTGAAATATTTAACTAAATTCTTAGTAACTCATGTGTTTAAAAGGTCAAGTGAATTAATTATTTTGAGCTAATTGCTTCTTTTCAGTTTAGAATATTATGCTTTACTAAGTTTGTGCAGAGGTTTACAACAATTCATAAAGGGCTAACTAGGAAAATCTACATTAAATGGCATGAAAGTATCTTTTGTATTATTGATATTAAACTGTGAACACATAGTTAAGTAAAATACTTTTGAGAAGCCTCTTTCTTATCAAGAAAATAAGCCAGAAAAAACTAGTATGATGTCAAGCATTAAGGCTAACAGATAAGTTTCTATCTTTTCTTGAATCACTGTAGACATGACATTTACTTAAGTACCAATACTTTATATTTTATACAGGACTTTCTCCACTCTTTGTAACATTCATAGCACTGGCAATTTGGTGTTCTTCCTTTCTTGTTTTGCAAAATTCAAGAGATCTAAAGAGTTTATTTCCAAAGATTTTTTCCAAAGTCAGATACATTTTTGATGTAAAGGTCTTTCCAAAATGCAAATATCAATTAAAAACAAAATTTGTACAAATTTTTCCTAATGATAATTAAGCTATTTAAACATGACTTAATTTTAGCATAAATTGAGGTAGATAAGAACAGATACATTTATATTGCTTTTATTATCAGAAAAATATTTTGCTTCCTTATCTAGTATTATTTATAATAGATATTTTTATTAATTCTTTGAGAATTTCATAAAATGTATTTTGGTCAAATTCATCCTTAGCTCCGCCCAGATCTACTCCTATATCTTTACATTCCTCCCAATTCATTTCCTCTTTTAAAAAATACAATAACCCATTGACTGCAATTTCAGCTGTCCATACACTTCTGGATGTGGTAACACCCACATGAGCATAGTCAACCTATGAGGAGCCACATCCTTGAAGAACACTGACTTAACCTCCTCCCAGAAGCCATTAACTTCCTTACCCCCTTAGTTAAGGGGCTGATCATGAATCTCTTTCCACTCAATGTTAGAATGTCGTTTGATTTTATGCAGGTCTTTTATAGGCAACCATAGCTGCTCTAATTTCCTGGGGTTAGTGGCTCTGTTATGTTCAGAAGACATGGTTTTGCTGCAGTCCTCCCTGACCTCTGGCTCTGACAGTCATTGCTTCACCATTTCTATGATGGTTTCTGAGCCCTGGAGAGGGCATGTGATATGGTCACCCCATTTGTGGCTGTTTACTTCACAGTCACTTATTCTGTGGACTTTGACCATTTGTGAGTTTCTGCATTACCTAAGATCCCCTGCACAAAGAAAATCCTGTTCAGGTCTGAGAGCTGCACTGATCCATGAATGTAGAGATACAAATTGAGAGCACAGTTTGACAATCTGTCTGATTAGCAAAATAATAGAAGTAGTTTCATTCCTAGGGACTTTGAGCACCACAACCATGGGTTTTTATCCATATCTGTAGTCCCAGACCTGTGTTTCCTCTTGGGGAGATGGCCTTAACTAGTCCTGTAACTAACCATAGTTACTATAGGTGCTACTATTGCACCCATGGACATATCTTTCCATCATTGGAATCATTATTGAAGTTCACAGATGGTTAAAACTGTTGATGACCCCTACTCCATATAGGAATGTATTCCATACCAGGCACTGGGATTTTGATTTTGATTTTGATTTTGTGACCTATGATTTCACATCTAGAATAGGAGAGAAAGAAAACATATGCTGTTTTCTCAGCCTGGGTTACCTCATTCAGTATAATATTTTCCTATCCCATCCATTTTACTTAAAATTTCATAATTTTGTGGGCAGTGGTGGAACATGCATTTAATCCCAGCACTTGGGAGACAGAGGCAGGTGAATTTCTGTTAGTTCAAGGTCAGCCTGGTCTACAGAGTGAGTTCTAAGACTCCAGGACAGCCAGAGTTACATCAGAGAAACACTATCTCGAAAATACCAAAAAAAAATCATAATTTTTCTTTGTTGTTGGTGCTGAATAAAATTCCACTGTGTAAATGTATCACATTTTCATTATCTATTCATCTGTTGATGGACATCTAGTCTGGTTTTGTGGTTCTCTTTCCTTGCTACTGTGAATAGTGTAGCAATGAGTATGGATGTTCAAGAATCTATGGGTAAGACAAAGAATCCTTTGAATATATGCACCTGAATGATATGACTATGTCATATGGTAGTTCTAGTTTTACCTTTTGGAGGAATCTCCACAGTGATTTCCAAGGTGGTCACCCCACTTTACAATTCTATCAACAATGAAGGACAATAGCTAAGGAAGTCACAAACTATCTGGGGGAAATTTGTACTGCCCTTTAAATAATTATGTTTATGCCTGTAGGCTCATAAAGTTATCAGCCATACTCAGAGAAAGCCCACTTTCCAGTGACCCTTGGTCAAAGTATGTCACTGATCTACTTATGACTGGTAGAGTTCATATCCCAGTGTAGTGCTGAGGAAGGGACTTCTGAGTATTCAGCTCTAAATGGGATATTTATTCCACCCATTTTAAGGTTCACAGGACATCACAGGAGAGTGTGCAGAAAAAACTCTTAAGAGCTGGAGAACAGGGAGGAGCACTATAAAATGCTTTCTTCTGAATATCATATGGCTATTGCCATAATGAATACACAGCAGCTGTAATGACTTACACAAGGTCTACACAGACATGAAAACAAGAAAGGGGCTAGAATGGAGGAAGGAGGAGTCAGCAGGAATGGGAGGGGAATAGTGAAGGTGATGGGGCAGAATATACTTACAAGACACTCTACATGAACACAAAACTGTCAAAATATAAAAATCAAACTTTCCAGGGAAAAAGAAAAAAATCAGTTTTTCTGTTTTGTAAGTTTCCATGTCCTATCTTCCAAATTATTGACCTTCTTGGGAAAGAACTGGTTACTTGGAAGGTACTTCCCTCTAGTTCAGGTCAACCCATTTCAAATATGAAATGCTAAGTCAAAAGTTAGAGCTCCCAATGATTTGTGTTTGAGTTGTTCTTCCAGAAATGAGCCCCAAAAGTCAGGGGACCTTTTTTTCTTCCCTCTATTATTTTGTTAAACATAGCCTTGCCCCATGAATCCTTTGTGACCCCAGTTTTAAGTTTTATTACTTATGTATCAAACTCAGAAAATCTGTTTTCTCAGTTATATGTTTTTGGAGTTACTGGCACATATTTTTTGTGTAATAAATTTTTCTGGCTACATGTTTTTATCCATATCCTTTAGTTTCTTGTTTTAAGCAAAATAATAATGATTTGGGTGTTTTAATTAGTTTTACTTAATGAGGATTTTGAAACTATTTTTAGTAATTTGCTAAGGTTTTTCCTCCATTAAAATATGATTTATGTCTTCATGCCTTAGATAAAGAAGTTCTTTACCTGCTCTGTCTCAATGTGATCCTTAACTATCCGTATTTGAGAAATGACTTCTGCTGCTTTATTGTTTTCCACTTTTTATGAAGAATAGATTTATTTTAGATAATATCTCAAGATAAAGTAAACCATAGTGGGGAAATTAAGACAACAGGAAATTGAAGCATCTAGTATAGTCACATCATAGTCAAGAGACAGGAAGAAAGCATATGACTGCTTGACTCCAATTCAGGAACCTCAGAAAATCGTGCCATCCACAGTGGATGAAGTCTTTCTACTTCAATTAATAAAATTAATATAATCCCTCCACTGGTATGTCCGTATGTTTAGAGCCTCAATATGCAAAGGATGATTTGAAACTTCTGAGCCTTCTGTTACCATCTGCCAGGTGCTAAAATTACTGACATTCACTACTGGTTAATGGGATATTGAGGATTGACCTAGAGCTTCATGCATTCAAGGTAAACTCTTACTAATTGAGTTACACCCATATCTCTTTGTAAGAATTCTTTAAAGTCTTCATACAAATTAGGCTCTTCCCAGAAAGGTTTGTTCATTTCTCTCCAGGATACCTGATGCTACTTACTGTTAATAATTACTTTAAAGCAGTGGTTCTCAACCTTCTTAGTGCTGCAACCTTTAATACAATTCCACATGTTGTGGTGAATCCCAACAATAAAATTATACTTCATTCATACTTCATAAACTGTAATTTTGCTCTAAGGTAAATGTCTGATAAACAGATGATCTTACATGACCTCTGTGAAAGGGTCATTTGACCACTAAAGGAGTCACAAACCACAGGCTGAGAACTTCTGCTTTAAAGTTACATTTCTGACCTGAGCATCTTTAACACTGTTGCCCATGAAAGTGATTTTGTGCAAGAGACAAGACAGCCTGAGTTAGGGAAGGTTTATCTTCATGATCCTGTACAAGGCTTAAAATATTTTCCTCTTTGTTCTAGTTGGCCTCCAGCAGGTGGACGGTCACCCTCTCCTTATCTTTATATTTTTAAATAATGTTTTTTATTAAATATTTGAGAAAGGCATACAATGCATGTTGAACATATTCACTTCCCTCCTCCAACTCCTATCATATCAAGTTCGATCTCTTGGTCTACACATTATGTTAGATCCCTTCCCCTCTCTCTCTTAAACCAATCCAGTCCAGTTTTGTTTGCTAACTATTCTAATCTCTGTGAGTTCAGATCCACATTGCCTTGTTGTATCTGAAAAACATTGTTTTCTTGAAATCAGTCATCACTTGGTTCTTATGTTCCCTCTGCATTGTCTTCCTCATAGATCTCTGATCTTTGAAGAGAGGGGTGTAATGTGCATGTCCCATTTAGGACCTAGGACTCCTAGGTCTTTATTCAAAGTCTCTGCTCTCTGATTAGATGTGGGCTTCTCTGCTAATCACTATCTACTGCAAAAAGAAGCTTCTCTGATGGGATTTGAGAGATGTGCTGATCTATTAGTAAAACAACAGGTTATAGGGAGTCATTTTAATGATGTGTCCATATAGCAGAATAATAGATAGGTTTTCTTCTAGTGTCTATGGCCTCACTGACAGTGCTAGGATGGATTCTAATGTTGTGGAGCAGGCCTCAAATTAATATATTTCCTGTTTTGTTTTTGTTGTTACTGTTGGTAAATTTGCTGGTTTTGTCTTTTTTTTTTTTTTTTTGTCTTGGAGTGTCATTCTTAATAAGTGGCTTGAAAGCATGACACTAAGACAGATACAAAATTCTGATTTTATGATATGAAAATGGCTTTCTGATGCCTATTGAGGTTTCAGGCAAGTAACTTTTTCCACCGTCCTTAACATTCCATACAAACTAAAGGCGATGATAATAGCTGCCTTACAAATACTTTTAACTGTTATTATTTCTTCTTACTCAAGCTGTTTTTGTGTGCAAGTCTCTAATCCAGTCAATAACATTAGCATTAATTTCAGCCAATATTCTAACAATTAAAAAAATCCTAAAATATCAGAATTTGCTCTTTCTTTTGTTTCTCTAGAACTAAGTTAAGAATATTTTATATGTATAAAGATATTATATGGCTTTATTTGAATCTTCCATTACTAAAGGCACCTGGATTGAAGGATATTTATATTTAAAATCAGCTAGTAGTTGCAGGTTGTTGTGGGGAAATGCATATATTTTTCCTTAAAAATGACACAACTTTAAAGGAGAATTTAATTTTTAATGTATCATGAAATGTATTATTTCAGAATAACACTAACTGGAAATTATACACTTTTCCTTGTACAGAAGTAGTAGGTAATATATGTTTGTATGATATGTAATTTTCATGCTAGTTGAAAAAATCAAGAAGATTAATTTTAATATAAATAAAAGTTTGATTTCAATTCAACTTTATAATGAGGTGGCTAGAAATACAAGAATATAAGGGCACATTTTCAAAAAGTTTAGTATAATTTTACCATTTGAATTTAAGTGGTATTTAATTGTGGGTATGCTATTAATATCTGGCTATAATATTGATTGCCATATGTTGTGCCTAAGTAGGCTGAACTCAATTGAATAACTGTATTTTTCTATCTAAATGTGTTATTACTCAAATGAATTTGTTCTGACTCACTATCTTGGCTGGGAATCAAAGATAAATATATTTAATTAGGTAAAATTATAAAATGGTTTATGAATGCACTAAATTGGCTAGAGGGGATTCTTGAGGGTAGTGAATATAAATCAGGGCAATTTTAATATCCCATTAGAATAGCCAATTTAAAAAGATGCCCCAAGGACATCATTGTTCATCTTGTATGTAGCATCTTGAAACCAGTAGAAATGGTACCCTTGTCTTCATCAAACTACCTGAATATTCTTTCTACCTCATTCTGGAAGAATATTTCTCCACTGAGCACCACACACCCTCAAATCAAGTGGGTGTGGCTTTTAATTACTGTTTTCTTCTTCTCACATGAGATGCCAGGTCCTCAGGTAAGATGCTGTCCATGTTTGCTATTTTTTGAAATACCTCCTCTCCTATGGAAGCTCAATGTCTGTAAAGTACATGCTATCAGGATCCAGACAGAAGCCTTTGGTTGAAGCCATGTACTCACCTCCCAATCACTGTCTACCTCCACACCACATTTCTATAAGGCCTTTGAGTCAACATCAGCGTCTTCCTCTACATCACTACTCTTGGTCCAAGTTTTAGATTCTTCTATAACAGCATTTTGTTATTATAGAATGTCATGCTGACTTACTCTTTATCTGGTCTACTCTGTATGCATTTCACAGGCACATTTGAGATATTTCCTTTAACAATCTTTTCCTTTAACAATCTTCATATAACACCACCATACTTTGATTCAACCCAGCTGATACTTTGGCCAATTGGTTGTAAATTAGAGAAAAGAGTTCAAAGGAGTTATACCTGTAACAGGGGATCTTGGGATATAAATTAATTAGGGTGATGAGTGAGAGCATGAGGTAGGTGGGTAAAGAGAATGTGGACTGCAGGTCCCATTGACCTGGTAAGTTGTTAGCCTGATTTCTTCAGTTGTGCTTTGTGGGTAAGCATCAAAAATTGGATGATAAGGTCAAAGAATTAGATGTGTGAAATCAAGATTTTGGACACCATGTAATTATCATTTAACACAGTCTAGTAAACAGTCACAGTAGAGAATTAGAAAATAAGTACGTTCCAGTTGATTTTTATAATCCTTGGTTTGTAAAAATACCTCCCTCTACAATAAATGATCTAAGAAGCTGCATGCTGTTTCATACCAAAACCAAATTTCCCTCCAATGTGCTTTTCACTTTGATTATCTAGTACATCCTAGGGTGAGCAATCTGTATTTATAATCCCAGTTGCTAATTTTAGACTGTGAGAATCTGGTCCATTATGCACAATTACCTGTAAATTATGATTATATTACAAAATAAGCTCATGTAAAAAAAAAAAAAGACAGGGGGAGATTCATACCACTGAAACTTATTGTTTGGTCTCTTGAGATAAGCATCAGCTGTGGAAATGGCTCCTGTTACATTTTTTCTAGTACCTTTTAACTTTTGATGAACCAGCCATTTTGATTTTTAAGTATTCTATATAAGATGATAAAGGCACTTTGGTGGTAAAAACCTCCAAATGAGATAAATTGCTCTATTTAAGCCATCTTCTCTTGATGAGAGTCCTCCTTAGAGACAGGTGTACATTGAAATACATTTTCCTTTTTAGCTCCACATCATGGAATTCCAAACTAAACTGAACTACAGAAATGAGCATAAAAATAGCACTGCCAGACTCAAGAGACTATTTTTCCTTAATGTGGAGTCTTAGAGCTTTCCTATTTCAAGCTTAAATTATGCATTTCCTTTACTTCTGAACTAAGAGTTTTTGTGTGTGTTGGGAGGGGGGCAGGGGGTGTTCCTTTGTCTTTCATGGCTTATAGAGCAGGTAGCTTCTCAGAAAATGAACTGGGCTGTGACTTAAGAGATCTACTTTTTAGTTCTTTATCTTATGTGTGTGTGTGTGTGTGTGTGTGTCAGAGAGAGAGAGAAAGAGAGAGAGAGAGAGATATCCTGGCAATTCATATTTCATTTTCTTAATAGTTTTCTCATTGCCTGTTCTACCTGGTGAGTCTAAAAGATAATTAAAGCGAATATTCAACATATGAAAACATTAAAAAATGCTATAAATTCTCTTCTAACATAACGACATTGTTAAACAGGTTTCTTGAGAGTGTCCAGTGCCTGCATGCCATGAAAATATTATAAATGGTATTAGTATTGATTATCCATATGTTTCCAAAGACCTCATCCATTGATCAATAGAAGTCTTTATATTTAAAAGGTTGAACCTTGTTCAAATAGCTAGTCGTTTTTTTTCCATTATTTACTGTGTTTAAGTTTAATTAGTTAGCTGACTAATTGCAAATGATGTTAAACAAGCTACTGATTTTCAGACTGTGACTAAATCAAAAATAAAGTATAAGGTACTGGATATATTTATTAAGTTCTTATACTATGTTGAGTACTGTTCTTTGGGACCATTGTCAGAGCTATGAAGATGGTGGAAAAAGCCATGTCCTTAAAGAGCATATGATCTACCCATCCATGAATGAGAAAATAAGTGTAAAATAAATGTTATTATAATTTGTTAATGTAGACAAAGGGGTTATATTTAATTTAATTACACTTACTGTGCCCTAGAGTTTTCAGGGTGATACGAATTTCACAAGGCTATTTCAAAACAATCTTTCTATTAATGATTGTTCATGGCAAAAGTCATGAAGAACTGCATTAGTATTCTATTATAAACAGTCTATCTCCACAAATTTGGGGAATTCAAACAATGTATTTATAATGTCCTGGTTTACATGGGTCAGAAGTGCAAGCATTGTAAAAGGCTCCTCTCCTGGAAATCTAATTAGACTTTAATTCTAGGAACTTGCCAGATTTCATTCCTTTCTGGAAATCATAGCTTTCTCCCCATTACCTGGTTGTTTGCAAATCTCTGGCTCCCAAAGTTGCAGGCCATGTCTCCTATTCATTTGCTTTCTGTCATCTCATGGTTATGCAGAGCTCTTAGAAGCCACTCATTGTTTTTTTTTTTCCCACAGTGTGCCCCAGAAGTCCTTTCACAAGACACATACCACATTCTTTAGGGGCCAGTGAGTTACTGTTTCATACCAGTAGCCTAAAACAGAGTCCAATATTTAATCATTGAAATAATAAATCTATTACCTTTGATTGATTGGCCACATGGAGGAGGAGTCTACTTAGCATGTTCTATTTGTCAGGAGCAACTATGAGAGAAAAAGTTGCTGTGGGAGTATGACTCATGGAGATTCTATAAGATGCTTCTGATGACAAGACATAAACAACAGTAAGACACAGGATAGCATCTCCCAACAGACACATTTAATAATGGAAGGCTTCACTTCACTGGTCTTCTTATGCATAAATTATCAGCTCATAAAAATATAAATTTGGTGATTAGTAGTATTTTTAAATGATATATGAGAGAGAAAAAGAGAGACACAGGGAAAGGAAGGGATAGAAGGAGAGATAGATATGGAAAGAGAATGGTAGAATAGAAGAATAACCGTGATAAATTCAATAAATTTGTTAGTGAAAGATGAAAATGAAACTATCCCAAGTAGAAAGTGACAATCTGAATAACAGGAATGGGATCAGCAGATAGGTAAGTAGCTGAGAAAGGGACACATTTTTAGATGCTGATCTTCAGAAAATAGACTTGAGGATTTAGTGAGAATTTGGAACAGTTGAACAAAGATCTGGAATTTATGACATGACTACTATTTCTGGATACTGCAGTATCTTTCACCTTCAATAGCAAGTTAAGCAAAACTAACTATAAGTCATATTCTGTGCAGTACTCTCATTTCATCTCAGAAAAACTGAACAATGACAACATCGCTGTTCTTGAGTTATATTATTATGCTTTATTTCATTACCACATATTCTGAGTAAGAATTGTATTTCCTTTTCTGGAAGAAGAAAATCAATCAAAATTATTTTAAACTTATTTTGTGTGTTTGTGTGTATGTGAGGGGGTTCTCACATGCTACAAAATGAATGTGGAGATTTGTCTTACTTGGGGTTTTTATTGCTATGATAAAACACCATGACTAAAAGTAAATGGAGAAGAAAAGTGTAAGTCCATTGTGGGAAACTAAGACAGGAACCTGAGGCAGGAACTGAAGCAGAGGCCATAGAGGAACACTGCTACTAACTTGCCCCTAATGACTTACTCAGACTGACTTTTTACACCAGCAATATCCACTTGTACAAGACTGGCACTACCCACAGTGAACTGGACCTCCTTCATCAATCATTAATCAAGAAAATGCCTAATAGACTTGTCTATAGGTCAAAATCACAGAAGCATTTTTCTCAAGATTCTCTCTTCCCAGATATGTCTAGCCTTGTGTAAGATTGACAAAAAACCAACAGCATAAGTTTATCTAAAAGCTTGCAGTTCTCTGCTAGCATATAATTTCTGGGCTCAAACTAAGGACTTTAGGTTTGGAAGCAAGCAAATTTACCAGTTTAACCTTCTTGCTGGTTCCAGAACATCAAGTTTATGATTATACTATTTGCACACTTCCTTACAGATGTTATTTCACAAGTATTTCGACATAATTTTAAAGAAATCAGTTCCATTTCCTTCTAAGATCAGTAACTCTGAAGTCAGCAGGCACAGTAGCTACCAGTCATGAGTTCAGAGCCCTCTTGCTATATCCATTCTACACAGCTATGTCCTCTCAGGTAAGTCATCTGACTTGTGTGATTTATGGTGTTTTCACATTGTCTGATTTCACAGACATCTGTAGCTGCATCCATACACTCTTCCAAATGTACTCTTCCAAAATATACATCAGCCAATCTTTCTTATATACCTCTCTTACATCTCTATAATTTCTGATAAACATTTCAGTAAGACTTAAGAAAAATATACAGTATATTAAGTCAGGTTCTTTCTGGATTTCTAACTTTTAAATGGTGATGGAGAGGTTTTTTGTTTTTTGTTTTTTTCTATATTGTGGTAATTTGAAAGCAAACGGGCTGCACGGGCTCATAAGAAGTGAAGTGGCACTATTTGAAAGTATGCCACGTTATTGGAGGAGGTGTGGTCTTTTTGGAGGAAGTGTATCACTGAAGATAGGATTTGAGGTTTTCAGAAGCTCAAGTCAGGCCTAATGGCTCACTCTCTGTTCCTGGTACTTTCTAATCCAGATGTTGAATTCTCAGCTTCTTCTCCAGCACCATGTCTGCCACCATGATGATAATGGACTAAACCTCTTAGCTTATAAGCTAACCCCAATTAAATGTTTTCCTTTATAAGAATTGCCATAATCATGGTGCCTCTATGCAGTAATTGAAATCTTATCTAAGACAGAAGTCAATAAAAAGAATCACAAAATTGTTTTGCAATATCATTACATAATAAACCTTAGCTCTATTGACCTTAAAGCATTTAATTTGTTACAAATTGATACTATGTATAGCAGAGTGTCATATTTCCACATGAATAGATGAAAGACAATTGTGGTTAATAATACATAAAAATTAATAGTAAACCAGTCATAAGATGTCACAGTTTCAGTATTATAAGCCTAATGAATTGAATTTACTTTACTTGTGAAGAGAAATAAATTAGTAGCTAAGAAGCCAACATTGTAGGTGCTATCAACTTAAAAAACAAACCTAGTTCTTAAAAATTAATATATTGACATTTGTTATAATCCATAAATTTTATGCAAAAAGCATGCATATAATTACTAGTTATTTTTTGACTTTGAAGCTGTGTTATATAGTATACCTTTAAGCGATTTTCTAAGGAAAATATTTGATGCATCCATTTAAGCTCTGTACAAACATATATTGACAATCGCAAGAGGCCACAGGTGGATCTTCAGGGCATCACCTTGTTGTAAGTCATCATTGTAGGAATTAACATCTGAATAATCCTGTTGAAAGGAAACATCACATCCCTTCCTTATGAAATTACATTTACAACTTGGTTACAGTATTAATTTTAATGCATGCTTTCTAAACATCTGGAATACAGTCCTTTTCTGCTGATTTAGCAACTTAAAGTTTTTCATCACTCTTAACTGAACTATTGACATCGTTGCCTTGTTGTTTCTGCTCATGAACTGTGGTTTGCAATGCAAATACTGCCTTAATTATGCAGAATGATGAAACACTTTCCTTTATTCATTGTTTTGGGTGGTTATATTCTTTTGTCTTAGCACAAATTTGTATTTTACCTTGGTTTTAATGTTTCTATTTAAGCTCTACATGTTTTAAAATCTAGTTTAGAGTATTTATGTTTTATATAGCATAGTATCTTAAGATAAGTAGCCTTTATATTTTAAACATTAATTTATTTTAATTGTTATGTGTATCCATGCAACCACAGCATTGAAATGTGTCTTTAAGTTAACATATGGGCTTACTGTTTTCCATGCAATGAAATAATGGCAATACAATTTTCCTTAGAAACCTCAGTTTTGGTTAGTGAATGGGAAAGAAACCAAACAAAGCCATATTTCATTTACCAACTGAAAACAGTTGTAATTCAAATGTCTAACCTGTCTTCCAGGATGCTTTCTGAGCCTTGTGTGGTGAGGTGATGATATAGATATCCCATTTAGGGCTGTTGAGCATTTCATATTCACCTGTTCTCTGGATTTTTCACTAGTTGTAAGTTTCTGCATTAACCACCAGCCATTGTACAAAGATCCTTTTTTTACAAGCATAGATTAGCCAAATCTGTTGTTAAAAAAATAGAGAAAAGAGAAAGGAAAGAAGAGAGAGAGAGAGAGAGAGAGAGAGAGAGAGAGAGAGAGAGAGAGAGAGAGAGAGAGGGAGAGGGAGAGAGAAAGAGAGAGAAAAAGAGAGGATGAAAGAAAGAAAAAGAAAGAGAGAAAGAAAGAAATGTAAGTTCTTTGAATTCCTGTGAGGTATGGGTTAGTCTTTGATTCCTTCACTGGATATCTTTTCATATATTTATATTATAAGCAATCACCCATAGTCATCTGTGAACTAACTGGCTTTCACATAAACTTGCTTATTGTTATACATATAAAAATTTCAAAGATTTTATATAAAAACAATTAATAGAAAATGTTTGCCTATGTTACATCTACAATAAACTTCATTTCAAACTTGTTACTGACTCTATTTCTACTTTGATTTCAATTACTTGTAGTAGACTACCAGGGGATTTTCAACACCATGACTAAAAAAGGAAGAAAAAGAGAAACAGAAAAATATTGTCCATGTGAATTATTTGGGGGAGGAGTGAGGAGACTTTATATTTTGTTTCCCTGATACTGTTCTTCAGAACAGAATGTGCAGTTTGGAAAAATGTATTGCCATTCTCCATATGGCTATCCTACTAAAGGGTCAATAGATACCAGTTCTCACCTCAGGGAAGAGTAGGGGCAACAAAACACAGTCTTGTATTTGTGTTTTATGTTTAATGCTTTCCCATTTTTAACTTGTCTTATGACATTCTCACCAAGACTTTATTTGTGATTAAGAAAATCTTCATAACCAGTGTTTGCCCCTGTACAGTTCAAATTTTTTCTCCCATTTGTTTGATGATCTTTTATATGTGTCAGAGATCAATTATACAAGGCAGAATTATACAGGTAAGACATATTTACTCAAGTCTGTTACAATAGAGGAGAGAAAGAGACTAGCCTCCACACTATTGGTATCAAAGGCCAGAAAGCATATATACTGCTGTGGAGTTTTAAGAACTGGGTGAACTTGTGAAAAATCAGCTCTGAGACTCCCAGAAAGTCTTAAGCACTAGGGTAAGCTACTGGACAAACACCAGATGACATTTAGATGAGACTGATCCTGTATATTAACTTATTAGTGTTTGCACATTGATATTTGTGGCAGTGGACCTCCCACCTTCCCACAAAAACTCTAGGGCTTGGATTATCACACTTTTAATGGCTATCCATCAAAGGGATGAATTCTAAGTCCTTAAGAAAGATGTAGAATTGCCATGTAAAACTGGAAGGAGACATTTTATACTGTAAAAGGGCTAAGAATGAATCTACAATCACTTATGTTATGAAGTAAACACTCTGATAAATAGGAACTCTGGGGTCAGGAAGAAATCAGTCTAAATTTTAATCAAACAGAGGGGAACCATGCACTTAGTGATAGATGTTTATGACACTATGAAAACTGAGCATTTAAAGTCAAACTTGCCTGGATCTGAGTTAAAGTGACAAGTCAGATATGTGCTGTCATTTTCCTATTCCTATGAGTGCCTGAGCTCAAATTTATGTTAAAGCCTTTTTAAAAAATAAACTCCAGCTTTGCTTCATTAAAAAAAATAAAAAACCTGCGAATTAGCTTTAATATATAAAAGTAAGTGGCCCTAAGAGAAACTAAGCTAAAGAGGTTATGGAGAACTTTTTAGAGAATGCTTCCTAGAGTTAGGTGAGACTAAACACCGACCTCACTAGCCTCTCATTTTTTTCAGTTTTGGTGATCTGCATCAACAGAGTCTGTGCTATTTTTTAAATGTTTAAAATCTTTCACTGCAAGTAATCAGTGGGATTTTCTATTGCTTTCTATTCAGCAACTATATTTCCTATAATCCAGTTTTTATGTGAAGGCACATAAAATTTAATTACTGGCTGACAGAATCCAGCATTTTATTGTGCATATTCTATCAGGTAGATCCACATTGTTTTATTAGCTCACATACGGCTGAGAGGTTTGATTTGATGCTACTATTTGATTGGCAGATTAGAACTTTTGCTTTGTAATAGTTTTGCTCTCATATGCTTAGCTTGCCCTGCTGCTGCACATTAAATTGTGTTGTAACAATTACTTGAAATGTGAGTTTCCAGTACTTAGTGGTAAATATTTCCTCCTTTTCTGGAAAGAAATGAAATACTTAAAATAAATAAAGCTTTCCTAAGTTTTTTTGAAGAGAAGACTCAATCAAATATAAAATCTCTGAAGTTCTTAAAATTGAATTGCCATTAACTGTCTGTAGGGTGTGCTTGTGTTGTGTGTATGTGCGTGTTGGTGTGTGTGTGTGTGTGTGTGTGTGTGTGTGTGTGTGTGTGTGATATAGAAAATTATTCCAATGAGGACAGGTTTAGACACTGGAAGTCAAGTCAAACTAAATTTTGCTTTGTCTTAATATGAATTGCAAAATTTATTGACGCTATTATTTGCATTAATAGTTTTGACTCTGTTCTAAAGCAGATTGCAATTCTGTTAGATGTTATTTGGAATATATAGAATTACATGGTTGGAGCTGCAGAATATTTTTCTTCTACCTTAGTTGCATAAAAGTCATTAGTTTTAAAAATTCCCTTTCTGTTTTGAAAATTAAGATTTGTTTTTAGAAATTATTACTCCTATTTAAAAACAAAACAAATTTGGCTAACTATGATGTTTTTTATTTTGTGAGGGGTGGGGATTCATTTATCTCACTTGGTACAAATAACCCATGTTGTTAATTTTTAATTCAATATTAAAAATTCCTAATAAATATTATTGCTTTGGGCAAAGGTGCATGAAATACCCTATGGCCAAGTGACATTTCTTCAAAATACTAACATATTCTTTTTCTCTAATGACATCACTGAAACACGAGATTCTTAATAATAGACATGGTCTCCCTTGATGTCAGTAAAGTGGCTGTCTAGTGAAATTTATTGTATGATTTTAGTCTTCTATTAAATATTTAAGGGTTTTTATAAATAACCTCAATAAACTGTCTTGAAAATTGACACAGACGCACAGCTAATGTGTTAGAAAGGACAAAATGTAGAAGCACTACAAGGACTTGGCTTCTCTGGGAGCCTCAAGAATCCATCACTGCTTGGGTGTCAGGCATTTTATTGCCTGCAGGAAATCTGGAACCACAAAGTGAAGGACTTTCTCTGACCCCGTAATTGGTGTGGACCATTCAGTCAGTAGGGGAATGAAGTGAAATATTCAATGTCACTACTCTTCCTTTTATTTGACTTAATTATGATGCAAAATATCCTGTCTTTAGCGTGTAAAAATTCCCCCAAAGAAATAGTTTAAAAGTGTTCTCTGGATTTTTTTTAAGGGTTGGCAGTCACTTTATCTTTGATACTATGGTTCTACTGAAGTATAGGCACTCCGAGTTACTGATCCATAGGCTAAAATTGTAGTACAGGTGCTCACAGAACAAAATATCCTAGTTAGCATTCTGAAAGCTCATCTACATAATGATGCTGATGTGAGGATGTACAAGGATGCAGATTAGCATCCTAATTTTGGGTAGTAGTCTGGGTTGAAAAACAGGCCAGTTTTTGTCATCTTAAGATCCTAAGGAGTAGGAAGATTTGGCTAAAATTAAGAAGAAGGCATTGCTGAGTTTTAAAATGAAAATCAGTTTATAATTTCCTAACTCAAAATGTAATTTCCCAGGTTAATAACATTAAACTACTACAAGTGATGCTGTGACTTCTGAGAACTGAAACCACCTACAGAACATTCTAAGAAATCTGAGCTAATTTCATATTCTTCCTTGTTCTCTTCTTTTGGCTAAGGTTGCAATGGCCTTATATATACATACATGGTTTATACAGTTAGTACTATAAAGTAAGGTGCAGTACCATTTGTGTAGCTATGAAGCTATTGGTTTACTCATTGTTATGAGACAATATTCAAATAAGTAAATATTAAAACTGCTCACATTTAAATTCTTGTGACTTTTCCAATCACATCATCTTTGGTAGCCACTCTATGAAATATTTTTCTTGATGTTCTTTACTTGTAATTGACTTTAGTGAACATCCTTGATCGCTTTTGTATATCACATATTCATATTGTTAAATATCTTTGAAATTGGAAGCTTCAGAATTAGCATCTGTATCTCATTAATCAACTTTCATCTTTTTGAGTGTAAATGATGTAATTACTGCCAGGTGCACAGTCTGGCTTCATGGACTCTTATTAGTTCAGCATCACATTATCACCTTTGGCTATCACCTGTATCACTATTTGGCTATAATTGCATTTTCTTGGCTACCTAGAATTCTATAGGACTTCTTATTGCATATGCATTATTATATACACTGTAAATTGCTGACACTACATTAGTGGGTTAAAAGAAAATGTTGGAAGAACACACCTCTCAAGAAGGATGATGACAGTTTCTTTTGTATTTATATTATGACCCTCATCCCTGATTTTGCTCAAAGGGGAGAATATTATTACTTATTTATAGCTTTTATGTGATTCAACTGAGGTACCTTGTGGCTTTTAAGGTGATTGTTACCGGTTTTTCAAAATAATTGTCTTTTGAGATAGAGTCTCACTATGTATCCCTGGCTACCTGTGATGTGCTATGTAGATCAGGCTGGCCCTCAACCCACAAAGGTTTTCCTATATATGCCTGACAAGGGCAAGGATCAAAGGTAAGCACCACTACAAAAAGCCTATGAGAAATTCTTGCGGATTTCCTTATCCATGGATATTTTTCTTTGATTCTGGCTGTCTGTCTGTATCTCCAACATCAACCAATTACGTTCATTTATTTAGCCATTTATGCACACATCTACCTCTTCATCCACTCAACTATTCATCCATTCATTTTCATCTGCTATTGTAGAAGGAATGTTCAGTTCACATTGCCTTATTTTGATACATACCTATTCCTTTACTTGAATATGGAAAGGTATAAATGTTTTTTATAAAACATATACCATTATAAAATATGGTGCAGAACACATTTGTCCTACCAAGTTCTTGCAACTGCATCCATACTCAATGTAATACTATTCTTTGAGTCTTACTTTCAATCGGGGTATTGAAATAATGTCAGTCTTTATTATTGCTTTTTCAATAATCAGTATGTCACTCATTTTTCTTTTTCTCAAATTATGCCCTGGGAAATTGAAAGAAAGTTGTTGTTTTATGTGGTGTTTCTGGAATCTTTCTCAGTTATTTACTGACAATATGATGTTCAATTTTTGCCTCCTGTGAATAAAAATGAAACAAAGGAATTCATCAAGTCAGAATATTTATTTGATTTATCCATTTGCATTTTAAAAATTTCTTTAAATTTTCTTTTATTTGATTTTAGGGCAACTGACTTAGTCTCCATACTGCTGTACTTCATACCCATAAATGTATTTTACTATTATACCATATTGACTAAAGATTCATTTCTAAAGGCAAAAATTCTGCATTTTAAAATTTATTCCCTAAATCAGAATTAATAGTTTTAATAAGTTTTAATAAACATGATCACAATTTTATATTAAATATTTAAATGAACTATACATAGTATCATTATTCCATATGATTCTCTTAAATGTCAAGTAGCAGTCTTAAACAAGATAGAAGCTTTCTCTATGTGGCATGTTTTGTGATCTTGAATGTCTCTGCATTCTGTTGTCTGAAACTGACAGCTTGGTGGAGCACTCTGGCCATGCATCCCTCCCTCTGCTGAGACTTGCCTGATATTTGTTCCTCATCTTTAGATTGAGGTTATGGGTTTGGGAGAAAGGTAAAGCACAATCTCATCACACGTAAATCGAGGTTATACTATCAAAATGATTGATCACCTCAGATGTTGACCTTGATCTTGTAGCTGGGGCAGTGACTGTCAGGCTTTTCCACTGTGGACTATTTTCCCCCTCAACATGCTGTACTCTTTGAAAGGACAGAGCACCGTACGATATATTTGTAAGATATTTGATATTACAACCAGCCTCCTTAAAGGAGGAATAGCTGCATAAGTAACTTGGAATTCTGCTTGAGAAATTAATTTCTTCTTCATTGTTGATGCAATTATCCATCATTTCTTTATGTAGATATGGGCTCAGAGATGTTGGATTTTTTTTTTGTTCTCATGTCAGTCTTGACTTTCTCTTGGCCTTCTGTCTCTTGTTTTCCCTTATTTTATAGCGCTATCAGATACACTAGTCTAATTTTATGTATTTTCTGCCCAGCCCTACAATTAGCTACTTACTACTCAAAGGAACCCTAGTTCCTCTTTCTAAATGTTCTACATTCATTATTAATGAGTTTATGAATCCCTTTTATACTTTATGAATGTATTGTATAATGCTTGCCATGCTTGATCTAATCTGGTTTCCCAAAGAGTTTTTTGAACAGGCCACATGGCCTAGGCTGGTTTCTAACTTCTGATCGCAACTGATCTTTCTGCTTCAATCTCCCAAGTAGCTGAGACCATGAATTTGTTCCACTGTGATTGAATTCATTATTCTTTTGAATGTGGGTGTTTCTTTCAATCCAAGGATACATTAATTTTTTCAGGAATATAGAACAAAATCTCACAGTCAGCCTGAAAACATCCTGGTGGAAATGAAAATATTCTAAAGACCTACTCATATCTCTCCCATTGACTTTCAGGTTATAAAACAATACATCCAAAAGAACCTGGAATTTCCCCAGGAATGGTATACACTGGGAGAAAGAAAAGGCTGTAAAGGAGAAAGAATCTTTAGTTCCAGCCAGATGAGGAGCTAGTCTCTTGGAAAATAATTTCACACCATTCTGACAACTTCTCAGAATACTTTGTAGGGGATACCAGAACCTAGACAATGGTGATGAATGGGAGTCCTTACCAGTTCTGTTTAAATATTCATACCTTTCATTTTTTCTTTAAATCTAAACGTCTTGTGAGGATCTCAAAGGTGGATTTAATGGGCTAATGGACCTTTAACTTTCCTCTTCCCAATGTAGCCTTATTACATACATGTCCTTTTTCTGATTTTTAGTATTTCTTGTTTAATTGTCCTGTGAGATCGGGTGGCTTGGCCTTGCCTATTGGGGCTATCAGGGCTCCAATCCTGATGTAACAACTCGAGAAACAGCATAAGATCCTTTAGAAAGTATGTTGTTTGAATATTCAAAGGAGGTAAATATCCTCAGCCCTCATACTTTTTTTTCCTAAATATTTAATGGCAAAAATTCTGAGAATAGGTAAAAAATATGCATCTTGGGGTGATAATAAGGAAAAGAGGATTCTCATCAAGGTCACTGCAAGGAGAAGGAAGCCTTGTAGAAAGGAAAGGTAACTGCTGGGGGAATTTCTTGTTCTAGAGCAGTAGTTGCTACTTTATAACTATAATTTCACTACTGTTATAAATCTTATTATAAATATCTGATATGCAGATGGTCTTAAGTGACCCCTATGAAAGGATTGTTCAACCTCCAAATGGGTCGTGACCCAGAGGTTGACAACTGCTGTTCTAGAACCAGGAATTTAATTTTTAGTGGACCTAACACTATATGACAGTTTTATATTAATAGTCTAATGAATCTCTGTAGTTTTGAGAAGTGGAAAGAGTCTTGTGTATGGGTTAAATCCTCAGAAAACAAAATAAGTTATGCTGAAGGAAGGATTTAATTATTCTTAAAGTATCTGCTAAGAAAGTGTTTTAGAAATAGCTCACATTAACTCTGGCTAGTGAAGAAAAATGTGTACTGTCTACCAACCGTATACACACAAATGCATCAAATAAGAAGATGAAAACTGTAACATTTAGCATGTGTAGGTATACAACCAAGTGAGTTTTGGAATATTTATGTGTTTGGAGATTATATATATTGTTTAGAATTTTATAAACAACAAGAGTCTGGTTTAAAGCTTCAGATATGATGTTTGTGATGACTAAATAGTGTGATGAATTTAAATGTTCAGCTTACAGAAACTGTTCAATAAATTTTAGCCATCATCACAATTGGTAATACTCTCAATATTCAAATTAGTATTCAATTATAAGAAATATTTCTGTCTATAGAAACACAAATTTAAGACTTGCACTTTGTTCCTATGTTTTGAATCAAACTCAAGGCTTCACTATATATTCGAGTGTCCTACTACTGTGCTATATAAGCATACAACAAAATATTACAGTACAAGTGGGTGCAGATTATTTTATGAATGAGTGGATATATTCTTCCATTTAGAAACTACTGAGTTGTAGCAGGTTGTATGTATAATGGCAGCACTGATTGCATAGGGTTAAATAATTGAATGCACTCAAAGGACTCCACTGAATACACTAATGTACAGCTTCAATAAAAATGAATGATACAGCAAAGAAGGAAACACAAACAAGGGAAGGTTTCAAGGGATCTAGAAACTTCCAGGTGCAGTTCCTTAGGTTCATCAATTGGTCACATGGGATGTACTTTGTGGATTGCAAAGCATGAGGATATGGCCAGGAATCTTAGTTTAAGGATAGATTGGACAAAAGTTTACAGTTGGATTTTTCCACATCACGGGTGTAATTTCTCTAGTATATGTAGTAGGTTTAACTGGTATCAGTCATGTTTCTGGTGATCTCTAAACTACATAGACAAGTTAGACCCCACATTGGGAGTTTCAAATCATATGCAGCACACTGTAATTCGCTAGCTAGCTAGCAGTCCCCTTGGAGAGAAGCAAAGGCAGTCCTGAGTCCAGCTGTGCAGTCACTCTACTGTGTGCAATGGCTGGCAACAGTCCCTGCTGTCACTGTCTGCAAGCCGTGTCTCACCAAGGAGTAACACGTCAACTTTCCTTGTTCTGGGATTTTGTCTTATCTCCACTAATGAAGCTAAATGAAGGTGACATTGTCACCATATTAGTATAAAGGACTTCTAGCTTCCATGTTGACTTTCTTATTAGTCTGAGATTCTATGGAGAAAAGCCTAATCTTTTTACAAATAGATGTCTTATGATTCAGTGCTTGGCTCTAAGTGGAACATCTTTATTACCATCATCCAAAGGCTCAAAGAACTTCACCATAGGGGGCAGGAAAATATAAAAGCCATTGTCTTGGAGTACTTCTGGGAAACAGTGATTTCTGACATGGTATAGCTGCTTGACTTCTCTATAGTTGTAGTTACCTGAACAAAACCTGAGTAACATGGGACCTGTACCCATTTCATCATGCATGGGGAGGCGCTTTGATTCACACCCCTCTCTGAGGGACTATGGCCAGTTAATAAGTGCTGAGGGAGCAGGTGGTAAAGCTACTTACATGTTGCCCATGTTGCAGTAAATGACCCCTGATTTATGCGTATGCAAGCCAATATTGCTAAACTTAATGGGAGAACAACCTGTAAAACTAGAGATGGGCTTGTTTCAATGAAACAGAGTCCCAGCTAGAGAGAGATAAGGCCTCGGGAAGATGATGCATGGAGAAAATGGCCCAAATTTAGTATATATGTTATATGAAATATATATGGAATCATCAAATCATTTTATTTTTTTTGTTTGTTTTGTGTTTTATTCTAGACAGGATTTCATTATATAGCTCTGGCTGTCTTGGATCTCACTATGTAGACTATGTTGGTCTCAAACTTACAGAGAGCTGCCAGCCTCAGCCTCCCAAGAGCTTGGGTTAATGACATTTGCTACTGTGCCTGCTGTCATTAAATGATTTTAAGAGGAAAAAATGAAATACAGTCCTCCAAAACTAGGGACCCTACAAACACAGAGATCATGTGGAGGAAATCCCCATGAACCGATGCTGGCTGTCAACATCAAAACCTTCGGCAGAAGAAGAGACCTTGAATTCTTGATCTACAAACATGGAACAGGGAAAGAGGAGCTGTGGCCCAAATGTTCCAGCATTCCATCCAATGACCATTCCAGTGGTTTGAAGGAGTGATACTTGAGTTAAATCTAGAATATTCTCATGTAGCTGTGCTGATTTGTAGTCTTTATTTAGCATTGGATTTTTCCACTTTCAGTTACTCATGATTACATTTCATAGAAAAAATGTAGATTCCATAGTGCATGTGGTAGTTTTGAAACATAAAATATAGTATCTGCACATGAAATTTTAACATTTACGTGGGGATTCTACATTTTTAATAAGGGAGAAAACTTGAGCCTTTAGAAGTGTTTTCAGAAAATGGACACATGTGATAGTTGAAATTAAAAAAAATTTAGATATAAAATCAAGAGTGTTATGACATCCAAATCACACTGGTTTGAATTGGGAAGTTAATTCTTGGGCTATCTGCTTTAGGTTAACCCTGTCATTTCATACATTCTTTCTCCCTGGTTTATATAATGTTTTATACACATTTGTACTCTTCTTAAAAGTTCTTAACATGACTTTTTCTGTCTTTAACATATTTGTTTTTATAAAGTACATACCAAATTGGCACTGAATTATTAATGTATTTTCTTTTTCAAAATTATTATCACTATAGATAAATTATTTAAAAAATGGGTTTTATCATGATATTTTCATCATTCCTCCTCACATTGGTCTATTTCTGCTTTTCAAATAAAAGTACCTCTTCTACTTTCATTTATTTTTAAAAATTACATATACTGGGCTCACAGGATAGTTCACTGTATAAAGGTGGTTGCTGTCAAGCCTGACAACTTGAGTTTGATCTCTGGGATGATATACATGGTGGAAGGAAATAACCACTTGTGCATGATGTCTTCTGACCTCTATACATGGGAATCCATACACACACAAAGTAAATAGATAAAATGTGGAAAATATTAAGGATAGTAAATACATATACTATATACAAGATTTTAAATAACTAGGTAGTGAGTTTCTCAATAAGCAAATGATAACTGTATACTGTTCTATGGACTCATTTGTAAATATAGAAATCCCAAATCAAATTACAACAATTTGATTTAATAGTCTCTCATAATTTAAGTAGTACATTTAATAGTCTCTCATCACTTTTGGACTCTTCCAGTGGATTTTAAACCTCCTCTCATAATGGATCTACCAATGCCAGGAGAATTGCTGAGACGTAGACCTTCCAAGCTAGCATATGTTGGATTCACAGAAATAAATCTTTGTGTTACTCACAATGATAATGTAGTATTGTGATGGTTAATTTTATGAGACAACTACATGAGGCCAAGAGATACACATTTCTGATAAAATATTTCTGGAGATGTGAGGGTCATTCTAGGAGATCATGGCAGGCTTTCCTTCTCCTGGTAGCAGCCATTATCTCAGATGTGAAGAGACCTGGGGAACAGTGCGGTGAAGAATATGGTGTCTCCTTGTCTGACAGTCTCGCATGAACCAAAACATTGGTCTTTCTTTGCCCTCCCCCAACACTTGTAACCATCATTTCTGGTTTCCATGTCTTTGAACGAAACTAGAATTACACCAGTAACAGCCAGTCATGCAATATGCCAGCTTCCATAGCTGAAGCAAGCACTCAGAAGTTGTCTTTGCTTTAAATCATTGTCCCCTCACTTGGCCCAGAAGGTAACTAAATGTATAATAAAAGCCTGACATCTCCGCTCCAGTCTGTATTCGTCTCTATTACCAGCTTCCTTCTGAAGTCCAGCACATCAGTCACTTAAGCAGTGTCTTTCTAAGCAATCTCAAGCCTCTCTAGAATGCTTTATCCTTTTCTCTTGAGTCATCTAGGATTCCAGAAAGAGATAAAATAATTTAGGACAGGACCTACCTTTCTAGGTGAGGACAATTATCCATGGGGGATAGGGGAGCTAAACTCTATGTCAGAAGTAATCATCATTGAAGCAGATGGATTCTCTTGGGTGATGACAATGATTAACAGATTAACAATATATCTCACCCCCTTGCAGGGCCTGAGCTGAGACAAAGATGAGTGAAACCACACCTGGACCAGTTTTTCAACCTAATGTTCATGTCACTAACCTGAAGATGGATAGGGTCACTAGACTCCTTATTTGTTCCTTTTCTCGACATATGGCTATGTTGAATCACTCTCTTCTCTGCTTTTCACCATTACTTATATCCTTAGTTATATCTGTACTTATATCTGAACCAGTGGCAGGACTGCCAGACCTACGGTTTTTGCCCTAAAACCTCCAGCTATAATATAGTTTAAACATATTCCTAACGATAAAAAGTAATGTTGAGGGAGAATCCTAGTATAAGCAGTTTCTGTCCCCAATTTCAGTGGATGATATGGGATGGATTATTTGCTGCCTCAGAATCAGTTCAGTCTGGGTAAGTTTATTTCACATTTCATGTAATCAGATTCAGCATTTTGCTTTCTTTTATAAAACTATTGAAACTCCCAGAGAAACCTGTGAATAAAAAGTTATGAAGATTTTGATATCCTTTGGATTTTTCAGTGTAAAGAGAAACAATCATGTAAATAATTGTAAAGTAGGTGAAGAAATAACAGCAGTTGTCTTCTGTGAAAAGTAAAATAGCTCTATGAGAAAAATGGAAATATTAAAAAATTGTGACATTAGTAGTAACTGTAGATGAAATATTTTCAAAGTAAAAACCACCCATTTATTGATGAAATTTGAATTTTTATCATGATCATGAGGGTACTGGTATTCAGCACAAATGAATTCCACAAACAACAGAATTTGATCATTATCGTAGATAATTTAACCGCTCCCTTTCTTAGTATCTATTTTGTTTGTCTCTCCCTCCACTTTGTAGGTATCTATTTTGTTTGCCAAGGAGGAAATCAGTGGGGCTATGTAAAGGCTTCATAGAATAATGACGGGCAGACACACTGAATATTGAGATCTACTCATGGCTTATAATATTTTTTCTGCTGACTCTGCTGTTTCTTTGTACATTCTATGATTATAAATATAGTAAGTGCAAATAAGCAACCACAAAAATTTCCTTGTTTCTGTACTGTCCATTTATGGTAACAGTTTTTCTGTTTTTAATTGAAAGATAGGTTCATTACAATCCAACAAATGAAATGGATAAATATTCAAAGGAGCCTTGACATTTACAATTTTTCCTACAATGATTTTATTTCTTTCCTGCGTTGTAGACAACACTAATAGCTGGAAAGTAACTATATGGCTGACTGTGTTAAAAAAAAATTAACTGCCAGAGAGGCCATTGACAATGGGATCCTTCCTCATTGTTGACTTTGCACCCCATTTTTTCCCCTGGTACCACTAGCAAAGAAAGATTATATGAAAAATTGGAGGTAGCTGAGTTTTGTTGATGTACATTAAGACAAACTACTTCCTCTTGATCACAAGAATGTTCTATCCTTTGCCTTTGGTAGAGCCCAGATATCCTTACATCCTAAGTTACTTGAAGCTTTTCATTGTCTTCTTTCTTTTCTTTCTTTCTTTCTTTCTTTCTTTCTTTCTTTCTTTCTTTCTTTCTTTCTTTCTTTCTTTCTTTCTTTCTTTCTTTCTCTCTCTCTCTCTCTCTCTCTCTCTCTCTCTCTCTCTCTCTCTCTCTCTCTCTCTCTCTCTCCCTCCCTCCCTGCCTCCCTCCCTCCCTCCCTCCTTCCTTCCTTCCTTCCTTCCTTCCTTCCTTCCTTCCTTTCTTTTCTTTTTTTGTTTTTTCTAGATAGGATTTCTCTGTTGTAACTCTGGCTTTCCTGCAACTCACTCTTTAGACCAGGTAGGCATCGAAATCACAGACATCTGCTTGCCTCTGCCTCCTGAATGCTGGGATTAATGGTGTGTGCCACCACTGCCTGGGGATTTTCTTAAAAATTAAAAGAAAGAATTAGTTTAGATGAGTGCAGCAATCACCTGGCCATAGTTTATGGCCTCTATTGTCTCTGATGTCTGTTTTACATGAAGATCTGGTGAATAGGAGGGAGAATTAGTTGTACCCTGTCACACTTGCAGTGCTTCTATGAAGCACAGCTACAGAGCCTATTTTCTGAGTCCTAACTTAGAAAGAACGACTCTTCCTTTTCCTTTTTTGTATTTCAGGTACTTACCAAAACCTAAGTATACTCTCCTTTTGGGCTATCTCACTTTTTCTCTGAAGTTCACCTTTCCCTTGTGCCATGAGGCTGCTGGCCCATTTGTTTGCAAAAGGCATGACTTTCTCTCTCTCTTTGACAGCTGCCTAGATTTATATTTGCCTGTCTTGTGGTTTGTTTCTCCAACTCAAAAACTGTCCATGAGCATTCTTCTAAGTATTTTTAAAACTTATTTTATTAACAAGACTAAGAACCCAAAAGGAGAACCTTTGACTCCATAGTAGTAGTTGTTCTTATGATTTGAAAAGGGAGAGGAAGAGGAAGGGGGGAGAGAGGAGAGAGAAACAGAGAGGTAGCAATAGAGATAGATAGATAGATAGATGATAGAAAGAGAATGAAATACAATACAAAACCATCAAAGATTCCATCTCTAAAGGAAATATATAATGTGAAAAAAAATCAAAAGAGAAAAGAAGAGTACTTTACTCTTGTAGTATACAGTGAGCAAACATATCGTGTAAGTATAATTCGTTCTTCCATCATTTTAAAAGCTATAGAATGATCTACAAAATCAGAGTGTTTGAACAGGAAGATGCACGTATGTGCTCATGTGGATGTTGCATTTGCATATCACTAGCTAAGTTCTGCATGGATGAGGACAGTAAAGGTGCTTAGGGTGATTTCTGGATAAAGGTGCAATGTGTAAAATGACACAGATTGACTCTTTGTGTGTCTGCCTCCCTGCTGCTTGCAAGTAGGCAGTAACACCACTTGGCTGATCTCCTAATAAACTACAGGTGGCTGGGTGTTGAGGTTGTGCCATTACAAATCATCATCTGTTAGATCAAAGTGCACAGGGAAGGACAGCAGGTGTGTAGTATTAATAGCTACATTTATCTCTCCAGTCACTTAATAATTGGTTTTGGTATGGCTTCCTTGTAACAGAGCATTTCATGGACTCCAAAAGCATTTTGATGAGGCTTAATGTGCTCCATGCTGGCAGAGGTCTCCTGTGCTGAGTGTAGGGGGTGTGTGTTTCATTTTCTAATGAGGCACTTGGGTTAGCAAACAGATACAGGGAACCAACTGTAACTTCTCATTCATGCTCCTCTTCTAAGAACAAATATTATGGATTGTCTTTGCATTCTTATCATTTGAAAACCAAAGCTAGTTTATGAGTTACACTGTTATAATTTTTCTATATTTTGCAATTATTGACATTTATCAAGTGTTTTCTGTATGCCACCCAGATGGTTCTTGGCTCCTATACTTATATACTTATAGTGTCTATCATTTTTGTGTTGACTACTTTTAATTAAAAACAATGCTATCACTAATTATAATAGTAATTAGATATCGAAGGCTATAAGGCCAGAAACCTTTGCCATTTGCTGTCTTCTCCCTGAATAACTTAAAACAGAGACTGGTATGGATGACGGAAGACTTTTCCAGAGAAATGGAAGATTTTTCTAGACTTTCCAGCAATTCTCTAGTTTTATGTGCAATGTCAAATTAATAGCTAGGTTTTACAGTTTATATTATCTGCTATAAAACTTGGTTGTCATTTCACTATGCTTAATTGTTTGCATTTTATTTTATATTCTATGAAGGTGAAGGAAATCCGGGCAGGTGAAATGAGATGGTTAGTGTAAGATTTGTGTATAATTCTGTGCACATAGTTATATCCCAGCTCACTGATATCCAATGAACAATATTTTGTTTTCCTTTCATCCCCTTTCCCTTACTGTAGGTTCAGATGTAAATATGTACATTGATTTATTTAATTATCCTTGTGGGTTCATGGCAGAGGACAGTTTATTCTTTGCTAATTCAATCCCCAGTCCTACAAGGTTTCAGCTTCCTTACAATCTAATCTTAGGCTTAGATCTGGAAGGCTTCAGTCTCCATACAATCTAATCTACAAGCCTAAACATAGAAAGTTTCAGCATTTGAGACCTTCTGATGAGTGACTCACTCTGACTAGCTCATTCTGAACTCAGAGCTTTAATGAACTCAACTGACATTTTTTGGTTGGCTTATTCAACTCACTTGCTGTTCTGGCTCAAACTCTTCTCCAAGCTTATTGGTTCAAACTGACCTCCTGAGCAGACTGTTTTTGACTCAACTCTTCTGATTCTGGCTGACTCCCAGAACTTCTCTCATTGAACTGCTCTGCTAGGCTTCAAATTGAAGCTCACTCTTAGTTGATTATTTTTCCCAAAACTCACTCTTCCTGTCTGACACTGTCTGGTTCTACTGAACTACTTTGTGTCTTATCTGACTGATTTCCTTAATTGACTTCCTGACTGTCTGAGCTGAGAGCCTGCTTTTATATTATGAAAGTTGGGTGTGTTCTCAATCTGACTCACTCTGCTAACTCTTCCTCTGATTGTCACTTTTACTACTCTTCACTCTGATTCATCTCAGACATCACTCTGCCAAGTCTTCACTGATTTACTCTCAGTCTTGGGATTAAAGGCATGAACTCACTATGTACTTCATTCTGCCTCTGACTTTCCACTTCTCAATTGACTAGCATGCTCTGCCTTAACCTCCTTCCATTTTCTCAATCTCTACTGCTTCTCTCTTAACTTTGAACTGACTTTGAACTCTGAACTGAGAACCATGATCTATTTCTGAATTGACAACTTCTTTTTACATCCTGAGAGCTGGAATTAAAGGTGTGTGCCACCACTTCCTTCTGAATTGGGTTACCTAAAGGTGTGTGTTGCATTCCATCCAGATTACACAGGCCTTGGATGTGATCTTTTCCCAGAGCAGTCATGTTGCTGGATTAAAAGATTACATATTCCTCTACACTCCATTCATGCTAAGTGGCCATGCATTCACTATTATGTTGTTTTTCCTGCTATTACTAAGATAATGACATTTTTGGCTTTGGAAACAGCAAGCCACTTGTCTCATTCTAAGGCACTGAGGTACAGATACGAGAAGACATAGAATGGAATGAGTAGATGTCTTCCCAATATGTGAAGTGATAGAATGTCATTGAGCAATTTTTTAAAGGTATAAAATATGAATTCTGTTAGTTCTTGAGGGGAAGGTCTGAGTGGATGTTTATAATGTGAGCTGCTTTTAGCAAATCATAAACACTGTATGCTTTTACATCATTTCATTTTCTTCTACAGTGTTATTTGAATAATTTTAAGGTTAATTTTTATTCTTCTTATTACATCAAGAAAATATACTTTTAATGGAAATTCGGAAAGATTTAGTTTTCTGCATTTCCCAGTAACATTTCTAGGTTATTTATGACATTTCTCTATAACACAGCATGAAAGCAAATAAAGTTTCAATGAGAAGGAAAAGTTTATGTGTTATCTTTGTGAAGAGAGAAGCATGAGAGCACGTCTTTTGGACAAGATGTGACCAACTCTGAAGGAATACAAATCTCTCCATGTGGTCAGGCACAGGAATTAAGAATTCCACATCATGATTGGTATTACCCTCTGCTTATATTACCCAAGAAGAAGAGAAAAACTTAGGAAAGAATGGCTGTAAGATGTGGGCAAGAATGTAAGCATGTAGCTATGACATCTCAATCTCTGATCGCCACCATGCAGAGTGGCCTATTTTTATTTAAGCATGGTAGCAAATGATTTCACTCACACCCCTAGAAATGTTTTTATTTTTATTTTGGTAAGAATATAACTGCTAGGTCTTTTTTTCCAACTTCACTATCAGCATCTTTTTTTAAAATTGAAAATAGATTTTTTTCATATATTATATTCTGATTTTATCTTCCCCTCCTCCAACTCCTCCCACTTCCCTATCTACCCAAATGCCCATTTACTTTCTCTCTTTCATTAGAATACAAACAGGCATCTTAATTTTAAAAAATCTTGAATCTTAAAAATATAAAATTTTTATTCTAAGGCTCTACAATAAAATAGTCACTTAACTTACATTTCTTTTTTTAATGTTTGTGTACTTATTTGCTGCTGATTTTGTTTGGGTTAGCTACAATCAAAAGAAGAAACAAAAGAATTGTCATGAAAGCCACAGAAACATCTTTGACAACACAATAAGATCTAGGTTTGACCCACATTTTAAAAATAACATACTCCAGGTTTGCTCAAAGGGAAATTAAATTCAACTTATTTTCCAATTCTGTTTTTTTTTTCTTCTTTTTATATTCCAACTCTTTGATATTATAAACATGAGCCAGAGTCATTTGTTAGTATTTGTCATTTGTTTTCCCACATCCATTGGAGAGGCTCACATGTCAGCATCGTGATAAAAGTGTGTGCTGCTAGGACTTGAAGGACAAAGAGAAGGAGTGGGCAAGTGCAGACTGGGACCCCAGTAGAATTCTGGACCAGAAAGAAGACTAGATGTAAAATGTAGTGAAGTTCACATATGATCTTAGATTTTTATCAATATTTTACTATCAATGTTAATGTCCTTTTGTTGATCTTTATGTTTGAGTTTTACATGATCCTAACACTTGGGAAAACAGTGTACAGGATGTAAAGGGGTATATCCAATTTTACAACTTTCCTATAACTCTAAACTTAGTTTTCAGAAAATGGAAAAAACATAAAATATTTAGGTGCTCAGAAAAAAGTCTTGACCTAAAATTATTTAGTATATCATTTAAAAAGATTATTTATCTTATGTGCATGAGTGTTTTGCCCGCCCATACATCCATGCAACAAATGCTTGCTCCTGATGCCTAAGGGTATCAGAAGAAGGCATGTGATCCCCTAGAACTGGAGTTATGGATGGTTGTAAATACCGTGTGGGTGCTGGGAATTGAAGCTGAGTCATCTATAAGAATATTAAGACTTTAACAGCTGAGCCATCTCTCCAGCTCTTCATTTAAAAACTCTTAATGATCCGCACAGTCCTCAAAGAAAACCATTTCAAATTAGAAAAGTATTTTTGCCTATTTAGTTTTCTCCAATGATGTGTTACTGGAAAAATAAACGACTCCTTGGGTAGACTGCATGCCTAGCAGTAGATCATCAACAGAAAATCAACTCACTGGCATCTTTGGAGGTTCTTTGTCTCATAATGTCATGTGGGAGTGTTCCTTTTTAAAAACATTGTCATATTACATTTTTATTACACACACACACACATACACACACACACATATCACACATATATACATATATATATTCATTTTTCTTTTTTTACTCTAGTGCTTCATTATGTATTATTATAGCTTCCAATTTAGTGCATGAATGAATACATCTCTGTTTTTGTGCATTCTCTTTGACTCTTTTCCTTCTGTTTGTTTGTTTTACCCAATTTCAATGTGTTAGTTTTTGTTTTATCTTATTACATTTTGTTATTATCCCTTACAAGCATGTTTGTTCATGAATGGGAGACAGAAAAGGGATAAATCTGGATGGGAGGGGAGGTAGGAGGGACTGAGAGGGGTAAAGGGAGGGGAAACCATTATCAGCATATATTATGTACGAAAAACATTTATTTTCAATAAAAGGAAAGAAAATAAGTTTTCAGAATGGGCCTAAGTTACAAGAAATCTTATGGGGTTAAAGAGATGGCTCAGCAGTTTAGAGCACTGGCTGATTGTCCAGAGGACTCATGTTCAATTCTCAGCACCCACATGTCAGCTCACAACTGTCTGTAACTCCTGTCCTAGGGGACCTGACACTCTCACACAAACATTTATGAAAGCAAAATACTAATGTACATAAAATAAAAATAAATATAATATTTTAAAAAAGAAACATTATCAGTCAAATTTCCACATGAGTACAAATTTGGAACAAATATATTTTCAAAGATAATTTTTCAACTGAGAATTCAGTAAAAGAACAACCTCAAGAACTCTAGGGAAGTGAGGTGTCTTTGCTTATTCATGCTGAGAAGAGCAGTTGATGGAGGATGGTTATAGAAGGAAACATGGGGAGTTAATAGGAAAACGTTTTAGTAGCGGATGAGTTTTGGGGAAAGCAAAGATAAGGACACTCTTGTAGGGTGTGAATCTTGGATAAACAAAGTAAGGATGCAGAATTTTCTCTAAAGAGACTGCCAGTAAAGCTTTTAAAAAGAAATTCAACAAAGTAGTAAGGAAAGCTACCCTTGTATTACATGTCTCTAAGGCTTACTAGGATGGTACTAGAGTAAATGGGCTTTAATATGTAAAGAGTATAATATCATTGGGCCATCACAGCAATCAATTTTCAAAAAAACATAAATTTGGAAAAAATATCAAAAATACAGTAGACTTCATTGAGACAGGTTACGTCTTTATAACTAAGGCTGGCATGGAACTCAAAATCTTCCTCTCTGACCAGATATATAGGTGTCTAAAAAGAGATTATTTGGCAAAGTCACTTTAGATTATCCAACATGTATATGGAGGTCCTGTTTGGTAGTGGCACACTTAGTTCCCTGACCAGGAGAACATGAGCTTGTACTGCAACTGAACACTGGTAGATGGCCCAATGAGCACAGTTATAAGAGGTGACCCTCAGAGCTGTACCTTCTGTCAATCACATGTGTCTTCTCCCTTGACTTTTAGAGCAGAGGTATAAAAAGTACTCTCCCTGGGACAGATATGTAACTAGTGCCTGGGGATGTAATTCATATTCTTAGGCAATAACTAGACAGTGGGAATCAGAAAGGGATGGGATATAGTAAAATGTTTTCCAACAAACCCTCTATAGAGTTCTGATGCAGTCAAGATACATAGCCCTAGGCTCTACCAATTATACCAGTGAATATTTCTCATCATGTTAACATATTATTGGGTATTTACTGGATCTCCATTGAAATTCTTACCAAAACTTTAATGCTAGGCATTCTTCAATCTTGTTTGTTCATATTTCCTCCTGAAAATCCAGACAAAAATGCCAAAACCATGTTGATAATCTCTGTAGTTCCCATAGAAAGACAATATAATTGTGTTAGTGGGGGTTGCAAAAACTAGAGTTATTTTTATCTGTTAAGTTAATAATTGAATCATGGTCACAGAGCATTTGCAACCAGCTCTATGGCGCCCGAGGTAGAGTGAGTTAATTCAAGAAATAGTTGAGTACCTCATATGTAACCATTCCTATACAGACCTGTCTTGTACCTGTTCAACTATTTCAAAGAATAAAAATGGTTATATATTTGAGCCAGGCAATACAACTCATGGACAACTCCACTGTGAGGTATCATATAATCTGAGACTCACAGACAGGTCAGCAACCATTTCTTTTCCAAAAGTGTCACAAAGCAACTGGCTTTCTTTTCCTTTTTGAATTCTCCAAACAGCTGTATTTACAGAAAGCATCGTCCTGATTAGTTTCAATCTTGATTTCTAAATGTGCAGTTTGGTGGTCTAATGATTTTAGTTTGTGGTACTCATAAAATTTGTATGCTAAAGTAGCTTGGACATTTCTCCCTTTCTTCTTTTTCATGTTCCCATTATTTATAATGAGTCTTCCCAGAAGTTTCCAGTGTGTTCCTCAACTGCAATGACATGGCCAAAGCAGGCGAGATAATCAACTCCAGGCTGGAGCTGCTCGGCAGCGCCAAAAAGCTACTCATGACTCCTGCAGATGTTTCTGCTTTGGGGGCCAACAGAAATTTTATAGGGTTTTTCCTCCATTTCAGGGAAAATTGCCAGAACAGTCAAGAAATGGGAAATATATAGGCATGCTCACATTTCCAAGTTGGGAGGGATATTATATCCCATAAAAAGAATCTTGAAGAAAAGAATTTCTGAAGACACCATTTCACAGTAACTATGTAAAATGTTCACCAAGAGGAAAGAGAACCACGAAAAGCATGCTAGCATCAGATTTCTCTGTGTATGGAGAAGTGTGGGAGTGCTATAGTAGTTAGAAATGAAATCCCTTCATGGCAGAAATGCACCTGGGATCCAGGAAGGCTTCCCTGTCCCATACATAAACAAAACAGAGTAAATAAAGCTGAGAGGAAAAAGACACAGATTTAGAACTCTGAATTTCTGCTTCTTTTGCTTTTATCTCTCTTAAATTATTGTGAATTGTGAGTATACTGAAGATAAGACTCAAGCATATCTGTGGGTCATTTTATTTTATCTATTAATTATGTACCACATGCATCCTTTTACACTAGAAATGAGAAAATTAGAAACAAATTTCTTTTTGAGTAGGAAGATTTGAGAATTTCAGCTGTCCTGGATGAATTTTCTTGATTTTGGTGCTCTTTTGTAATTTAAGAAATGGGCTATATGCTAAATGCCATGATATTTAACATTAGACAACTGTTGCCGTGACATTCATGTGAGGGAATCCAGGCAACAGTACATAAAAACAATTATGCATGTTAAAAGTATTCTCACTTTTGGAATAAAGTCAGAGATGCATGGGGGAGATGAGCTCCAAATCCATTTGTCTGGGTTGTGTAAACAGGAGGTAATGAGGACTGGTTGGAAGAGCATGGCTGCTGGGATCCCTGCTGTCTTTTCTGTGTGGGAAATCTATCTGTACAGAATGAGAGCACTGTGCAAAGCCACCCCAGTAACTCTACTGTGCATTCAAAGTCACCCATAAACAATTAACACAGGGAGCTGACTGATGAGAAAAAGCAGTCAAGTCTATCCAGTTAATCATTCAGATTTTTCCAGCATATGCTTCATATGCTTGACAGAATAAAAGAGATTTGAGATTATTCTGTTAAAGAATAGTACTATTAAGGAAATATATCAGCAATCTATTATACTTCTGACAAGAAGGTGTTCACTTTAAAATCCATTAGCTATTTTATTGTGGGAAATGGAAGTGCTAATTGAAATCCTAGCAAAATATTAGAAAGCCCTTTGTGAGCTTAGAGAAGAGTCCACCTGAACCTGTAATATCCCCCATATCCATAACAGTCTATACTTTTTAATGGAGTCCAAATTACCTATCTTATTACTGCATCTTAATACTTGTGGGATGAATATTATTTGTATGATATTAAGGAGTAGACTAGCAAATTGAGAAAATGCGTAGAAAAAAAAAAACACCTGGAGTTGAAAAAAATTTTCAAACTAAAGTTAATACTCATAAATATCATGTATTGTGAGAGGAGGGAGAAGAAATGAGTATTTTCCAGACTTGAAATTTAAAATCTACAACAAATGCACTGATGGGAGGGAAGCAAGTTTTGAAGTATCAATGTTGTTCTTAACACATGCTATATGGGGAAGTGACAGAATTAGAGAGGTGCTCACAGAAGCAGAAACTACCCAAGAGTTTTAGGTGATACACTTGGTATTTGGGTATGTGAAGCATGATGAAGAAGAAACCTCCTGGCTTGAACAATTGGTTGGAGAAGAGCCACTCTCTCAAGGATTTGTAGGTCTAAAAGGAATTGTGAAGTCCTTTCTGTTCCTTCACTGTAGGACAATTATTTCCAGGTATGCCAATCATATGTGTGTTCTACAAGCCAGAACTTGCTTTTACTTCTCTGAACAGGCATGCCTTTAGTCGTGTAATCCGTCGTCAGCTGAAAGAGAAATAACAGTCTTATTCCTTGGTAGCAGTGTGACCATGGCTTTCAGCATCTTTTTGACACAGCAGTTACTGCTGCTGCTGGTCTATGGAGGCCTTGATCTCTGAGCTAACAATCACTGAAGAAGCTGCTCAGCCTACCTCTGGTCTGCATTGTCATCAAAGGCCAGATCACTGTAGGTTATAATGATATGACTGAACTGATAGTTGTATGATCCCTTTGTTAGGATTTCAATATCAGCTCATGATTACAGATTGAAATGTATAGTTGTACACTGCTGTGGCAGCCCAGCAAGGAAGAAAAGGAGGCATATTCATAGGTGCAAACTCTGCCAGACCTCAGCAGAGAGACCCACCATCATGGCCAGTGCTTTACTCAACAGTGGAACCCAGAGCATCTGAGCTCAGGTGTTTTTACTCATTTAGAACTTCTCAGGTCCAGATCATAAGCAATCAACATCCCCTATAGAAATCCAACACTGCAGACAATACAAAAGACCAAGGCCTATGCATCTGTTTTTCCAACAGTACACCAAAACAATTATTTTAAACACAACTAAAAATAAACTTTCACAACATTTCCCCTTTTTTGTATAAAAAAATGCTTTACCTTCACAACACAATTTAACCCTCCACCAGAAAAATCTATTTATAACAGGAACAATCACGAGAGTTCCTATTGTGTAGAAAAACAAACATCCAAAGAGATCACTTATCTCTTATTATACAGAAACCAAAGGCAGGACTTTCATTATGAGCTAATATGGGCAACCTGGTCAAATATCACTCACTTATTCGGTGTTTTTACTCCAAGCAACCATGGATAACTGAAAAGATACTTAGAAGTTAATCAACACAGTGCAAAGAAATGAGTAAGGTGCTGTTCACTTATTAACTGAATGAGAGAATGTAGATTTAAAAAAGTCTCAGTCCACACTCTTCTTGTCATAACTCTGAGGATCAATAATGTTTACTTTCACTTCAGAGTCTAAAGAAATAATTGTTTTCCAATATAAACGTCTGTGCAATGAGGGTGATGAGAGTCAACAGGAAAAAAAATGCCATCGATGATAGGGGTTTTAGAGTTTCTTGCTAACTAGAAACTAGTGAGAAAATATTTTTCTAGTTATCTATGATATTGGATATGGCAACTTATTGCTCCTGTAAGTACATACACAACACATTTCCATAAACAGTCTTGACAGACTGTGTTTGATGTTCTGTATTAGAGATACAATTATTTGATAAATGTGAGTGTTTTTTCCTTTGAAAGTTGTTTGCATGAAAATTATAATATAGAGTTGGTTTTATTACGGGCATACCATTTTCCTGGAAGAAAACTATTTGTTTAGTTAAGAAACATTTTTTTTCACCACTTGTCCTGTGATCTAACCATAAGAGTTCATGGGTCTTAAATCCAAGAGGACAAGAAAAACCAAAGATTGAGAACAGGGAGAGCTCAGCAGCATTGAACTCTAACAATAGGTGGGAGCACACCTCTTCAACCCAACCATCTGGCCGCCAACACATACCTGGATTTCTTTATATTTCATCCTCTGCCTGACCTTTCCCAATCTTAATGTTGCTATTCAAGTTTAAGCAAGTGCTGTCAGGGTGCAGATGGTGCCTGAGTGGGGAAGAGCTAGTAAGACATAATGAAAGGTGTTCCCTTTTGACCTGGAGGTGATTGCAAATCTGATCAAAAGGGATCTTTCTCTCTAAGGAGAAGAGGAAATGCAGCCTGTTGCTGGCTCAAAGCTCCTTGCTAAAGGCCACCAGTTCAGCTGCGGTTTCCAAGGAAAGTCCTCGGGAGGATGTCCTGAAGCCATCAAATCCATATTCCATAGAATGCCTCCTGGGACTCAAGTACTGGACAGAGAACAGAAATGAAGTAGCTGTTTCCAGTAATTTGCAGTTCTCTTAAATATGAGGAGGAAAATGCATGGAGACATTTTAGCTCAGCAGGCTCTTCAGCTCTAGACTGTAGAGAAGTTTCCATTGCTGCCAAATGCATCTTATGACTCCACATGTAAATGAATGCTCTACCATCTGAAACCTTTCAGGTCTACTCAACCTAGTCCGAGAGGATAAATCCATCCAGTGTTAAACAGCAACATGTAATATTTATTGAAAATCTTAAACTGTCTTCTCAAATTAATATCTGATTCAAAAAGGAGCCAAATGTGAAACCAGCAGTCAGGATATATATGCATATATATTCTATTCATAAATCTCTCAAATAGAAGGGATTAAACAGCCTTCACCTCTATTAGAAAAGTTTGAGGGGGCTATAAAAATGGAAATGTATTAACTGTGTCTATGAAAATTTATATATACACATAGCCATGGGTTAAATCAAGCTCTGGCCCTAATGTAGAATATAAAGTACTCATCACTTACTTTCTCTTTTCTGAGAGATTTTGGTAAAGGATTCCATTCAACATTTGGTGAATATAGTATTTTGGCTCAAAGGAATGTATAGTAGAAGAGAGACTACCAACAGTGGCTTTGAAAAAATCAGACATAGCATTAGTTCATGGAATGGATCCAATATGAAATTATTTTATGATATGGAATCTCAATAAATAATCTGTGGTAATAAGCCCTCACAGAATTTAATAGACTCATATGCATAAAAATTGTTATAATTTTTATATATTTTAAACTGTTGAGAATACTTGGAGAATGTCTAGATCATATTCCTGTTTAGAAATAGTTTATTTTATAAAACATAGCTGGTCAGATCAATGGTGTTTACTCAGATCACTTCAAACCTACCAAATATATTTTCAAATGTTAGTTATAAAAGCTGTTGTGGCAATTAAAAAGGCAATCTATTTAATTATCTTTTTCATAAGAATAACTTAATGCCACAACAGCTCCTATAACAAAAAATATGTATGTATATATACACAGATATGTGCTGAAATTGTGCTTAGTTTTAACATTGTTTTTTATGGTTAATAAAAGTTTCAATAATTTCTCATTTCTTATTCAGCTGCTTCACACCTTTAAATTACTTGCTTAGCCCTTCAGGGCATGTCAACCTGCAGCATGGCTTTGCTATCTGACTTCAAATGCTGTCATCTTTCCCTTGATATTCTGCGTGCTTTGAAAGTGACATAGTATTTCCTTGATTTTCTTTAGCACCAATTATCACAGTTTCTTAGGAAATGGATATTTCTTTCATTTTTTGCATCTGATCCACAACAGTTTACTGTGCATCTGTCCTGTTTTAGACAAGATAATTCTGAATGGGATTATGCCAACAAGATAAATTCAGTTACCACTTTCATGAATCTTAGTAGTGAAGTGAGGGAGGCTTTGTTTATTCGTGAATGAAATGTGGCTGTATGAAGTCTTTTGTTATCATGCGTTAGACCAGAAAGGCATTATAATTATCATTCAATGAATAATGATGAAATCGTATATGATGAATATCATCTCCCAAAGGGGATTTTATGTTGAAGTTCCTAGCCTTCATGTACAGAATGTGATTAATTTAGAGACAGCATTTTTAAATAAATTAAATAAGGTCATAAGGGTAAAAGCTTATCCAATATGAATGATATCTTTAGAAGAAGAGGAAATTAGACAGATACAGAAGAAGGAACATACCAAGACACTAGGGAAAAACAAAAAAACAAAAATGCTCACCTTTCAGCCAAGCACAGAGGCCTCCAGAAGAAACTGACATTGTAGACACCTTGTTCCTAAGAGTTTTATCTTATAGAACTGTGAAGAAATAAATTGTTTTACATAAACAACTCATTTTATTTTGTGGAGCCGTATTGATTCTAGATAATAAGATATTTCTGATCTCTTTGTCTCTAGGAGCTATTATGTAGTGGTTGGATACAAGGTTTCATTGAAAAGAAATACAGACTTGACATAAGCCATGGCCTACAGGTTCATAGGTAAGTAGTCTGATTCTGATTACATGATTTGAGAGACCTCTTTTTTGTACTTAATTGATCAGTTCTGGACTATCCAAAATAGAGAAGCAGGGCAGGAATTCAGCCATACATAGACACAAATAAGTAAAATCTGAGGATACAGACAGGGACATTTGAATCTTCACTTTATTTCTAGTATCTTACCTTAAGAACATAATCAGATATCCATTCAAGGATTTAGCCCAAAGATTTAATTATCTACAAAAGAGAATGCAATAAAAACTCTTGACTCCTGTCATTATAAGGCATTATGCAACTGTAACTTTGTATTGAAAGTTTTTTAAATATAAACTTTAGTGAAAACATGACATATGATATATTCTAGTTGTTTAAAAAATAAGGCAATATAAATATGCAGAAAAAGCTAATAAATTCATGTATGCAGTAGTTATTATCTGTCAGTTATCATGTTAGACTACTTTAAGTTGGTCCTGCATATAAAAGACCTAATAATTTGCCAATAAATATGTTATATCAAAATAGTTCCAAACATTGTTTTATTAAGTGGAATTTTGAATGCCAAAGTTCTGCCATGTGATTATATACTTTGAACATATCATGCATGAGAAAATTTTCTAATTAACACAGGCTCATTTACAAAATATAATAGGTGGCATGGCTTTAAATATTTAAAATGGTAACTTCTAAATTCTGATTAAAAGTCTACATAGTCTATACATACACAGATACTTCTGGAAAACCTGACATAAACCCACAAAGAGTAAATAGTAATGATTCTATCTCTACTCAGTAGTGGCCGTACACTTTTAATCTTGGATGAAGAAATATATGCAGATAAATGCTTTGTGTTGGCTTATTACTGGGTTGTTTTTATAATTCACAATACTGTGGTGTTTTTCTTTATAAAGATTTTTATGCAGCAGTCATCTCTTTTAAAAAAATCTATTACACCTTTGTATTTATTTATGTGTGTGTGTGTGTGTGTGTGTGTGTGTGTGTGTGTGTGTATCACTCATGTGATAGTGTGCATGCGGAGATCAGAAGAAAAGTTGTAGGAGTTTGTTTTTCCCATTTTTCTGCTATGTTTCCTATGTTCTACTAAGTTTGTTTTTCTACTATGAGACCCAGAGTTCACATTCAGATTAGCAAGCTTGGCAGCACAAACCTTTATCCATTAATCCATCTCACTGGTCCATACAGCAGGATATTAAATTCATTTTTAAAGCATCTTTTGGTGTTTAGACATCAATTGCTTAGATATACATTTACCCACCATCCTCACTGACTGGAACATGAATCAAAGATGAATAGAACATAAACTCTGTCCATTACAATATGTACCTGTAAGGTAAAAAATAAATTAAATAATTAAAGACATAGCCAATGTAAGACTTTTTTAAGATGCATAGAAGCCAGTTAAGTTGTGTGTACTATCTGTTTCATTTGGATATATTGATGACATGCCAATTTATATCTGGCACTTCTTTCTCTGATTTGTTCATTTCATAATTAAAAAATGTAATCTCATCCTCCAACTAAATTGAAATTCATTATTGAGCCAAAATAGCCATTCTGCTATTTCTAGAGGTCTTGCAATAAAGCTAAGGTGTAACATGGGTTTTTATATAATCAAATAAATCATAGAATACATAAATAGTAGAAGAAAAATCATAGTAAAAATTAGTCAAGATTAAAAACCCATGGAAAGACTATTTAAAATTTGTTTTCACATTTCCTGATGTGTGTGTATGGAGGTCAGAGGACAACCCAAATGTCTGATGACCAGAGTTCAATCCCCAGAACCTGCATGAAAAGGCTTTTGAGATTTTAAAGGATGGAGAAAGTTTCAGCTGAACAAGTACGGAAATTATGATGACAATGACGTACGTGAATCAAACAATATAGGCAATGCAATTAAAGGCAAGGGAATTAGGGGCAAATTATGGATAAGATTAACGTCTTATTTTGGCAAAAGGATAGAATGAAAATGAAGAAGCCTTGCCAAGAATATTGGAAATGTAAGTAGAAGATGCTAACCTGAGCAGAAACAGCTCCCCGGAGGACACTTAGTAGAAAAGAGAGTGATGGAAACACTACTAATTTGGCATCATTTTAGAGCAGTCTTAATTTGTGTCACAGACACATGAACTGTTCAACACACACACAATTAGATATGCAATTGCGAAAAACATTTGTACAGATATTTTTGAACATAGAATTTTATTTAATTTTAATATGTGTAACTATCTTAAAGTAATTGGCGCTTGACTTTAGAAGGAATTGTTTTGTCAATAAAAACTATTTTAAAGAACTTTCTTCTATTTTACACAGTATGGATTTTGCCATATATTTTAAACAAATTTAATGCAATATTAAATCAGTTTTATAGTGTTTAGCAGTAGATATGCCAAAAAAAAGGTAAAAACATGAACCTGATGTTCAGACAAGCTTTTCTCTTTTAAGTTATGAACTTCTGAACAATATGCAATTATTTTTGTGGAATTAAACATAAGCATATGCCCTACTTAGAGTTACTATTGCTGTGTTGAAACACCACTGCTGACAAAGAGTAGATCAGGGAGGAATGGTTTTACTACACTCACATTTCCATATAACAGTTCATTATTAAAAGCAGTGAGGGCAGGAACTCCAGCAGGACAGGAACTGGAGGCAGAAGCAGATGTTGGGACCACAGAAGAACGCTGTGTACTATCCATGTTCTTTATGGCTTGCTTGCTCAACTTGCTTTCCTAGAGAACCTGAGACCACAAGCCAAGGGTGGTACCACTCACATGGGCTTGGTCCTCCCACATCAATCACTAATTAAGAAAATTCTCTACAAGCTTGCCTATAGCCTGATCTTTTGGAGGCATTTTCTAAGTTGAGGCTCCCTCCTCTCTTGAAGGTTCTAGTTTGTGTCAAGTTGACATAAAACTAGCTAGCATGGCATATATTCTAATATAGAGTTTGATAATAATTAAGTTCTACAACACCTGGAGAATAATGATATCAAATAGTGAACAACCTAAAAATTATTGCATTGTATGTATCTGGATATCTGTTTGATTTGTATATATGAGATTAACCACATTCAAATGAAATAAAGAATTCTAACCACTGTGTGTCTCATTCTTTTTTATTTGAAAACAACAAACTTGACAGTACTTAAGAAAAGTAAAATTAGGCCTGGAAAGATGGCACAGTGGTTAAGAGCACTGGCTGTTCTTCTGAGGTCCTGGGTTCAGTTCCCAGAAACCACGTGGTGGCTCACAATCATCTATAATGGGATCCAATGCCCTCTTCTGGAATGCAAGTGTACGTGCAAACAGAACACTCATACATCAAATAAATAACTAAACTATTAGAAAAAATTAAAAAAGAAAGTAAAGAAAAAGAAAAGTAAAATAAAATAGGTTTCACCTTTCCTGACTAGAAGGTGATTATACAAAATCCCATTTTTGCTAGAATATGCTGTCTACATAGACTAAATAAAAAGTATGAGTTAGATTTTGATAATTTTTCTATAAAATCACTTACTTTTACAATCACCATATGAACACTAAATTGTCTAGAAAGATAGAGTAGGCTGGACAATTTAGCAAAGGGGGAATTTTCAATACTCATGAAGAGTCATTAGATTTTAAACAAAGTCTTTGCCATTCTGTAGGTTGAACACAAATAAACATTACTTAGATTAAATTACATTGTATGTATGCATGCATTTATTATTTATGTATTTTATACATCATTTAATTCTGTGAACATGTGTGCGAGCACAACATGTGTGTGGAAGTCAGAAGACAACTTTTGGGAGTTGGTTCTTTTCTTCTGTTGTAGGGGTGGGATCCTTATGATTGAACTCAGGCCATAAGGCTGCTTGCAAGTGCCACTACCAGCTGAGACATTTCACTTGCCCAACAATATTTGTTTCTAAACAGTACTTTATTAATGGATCTTGAAACACTTTTCACTGTAATTTTTGGTTAAAATTGTAAAGTTGGATACTAAAGCAGTAAATATCACTTACTTGGTAGATAATCCTATTTGAATTTTTCCATCAGTTCAATGGGAAATACTTAACAGGCCAAAATGTTTTAACTTTTAATACATTAATTTTAATACATTCTTTTGGGCCTAATTTTATTGAAACCTCTGTTATACAAAATATATTTTGCTATACTTGTTTAAGTTTATTGTAGGAAAATTATGAGACTGAGAAAAATGTGAAAAAACAATGGTAGTAATACTTTCAAAATATTAGCTATCACTCAAAATTTAGAACACATTTTTTTTTAATGTTCAAAATGTTTTCCGAAGACGTAATATACCCTTCTCATGTTTATTATTTTTCTTTCTTCCATATGTCCTGCCTAATTTATTATAAAACATATACTGTATTACATTAACATGATTATAAAAATTACTATTAGCTCCCATTTTGGTATATATTATTAGTTATTAAGTAAAGTACAATCTAATAATTTCAGAGAATGATAGCATTGTAAATATTTTGATCTCTCAAAATTTCTAAAATTCTTAGATTTCCCTTTTATAAGGTTTCTCTGTTGCAAATAATTTCACTATAAATAAATTAGTATATTCTTGCCAATTGTCTTTTCTAGGTTATTGGAAATACAATTGCCAAGCCAAAGATTATGAACATATTTAGGCAAACTGATAAATCTTGTCAAAGAAAATTCCAAAAAATCATATCAATTTACACCATTGCAAAATGATGTTGCTTCAGTATGGTATTCATTTTAGATGCAATAAGAAAGTTGCTTTCAAGACACTTGATGTTGTATTTTGTGATTCCAAATAAACTGAAAATCTTTCATACATCTATAATTCATTTGTTTTTATTCCTCTATGAATTTTCTTTTTGATATCCTTTAAACACTTTTATGGAAGAGCATATATTTTCATCTCAAGAATCATCTGTTCTCACAAAGTAATAGTGCTATTTGTCTACCATGTATGTTGAATTCCTTTTCAGTTCATGTAGGGATTTTAATGGAGCTTGAGATTTGTTTGACACTCTAAAGTTTCAACTATGTATAAACATTCTTTCTTCTTCAAATTTGATTAATATCATTTGTTTATGTGATTAAAAGAACTTCCAGACAAATATTAATTTTTGACAAAGTAACTTCCATTAAACATATTTATTGCATTAATTCTAAGTTCCCATGGTAGTAGTAAAAAATAAAGGAATAATAATACTAGAGCAATAAGTGAAGTAGAGACTCCAGAAAAATAAAAAAATATAGCCTATTTCATGAACTCTCGAGCATTTGTTATTCTTGTTATGAATTCATAATATCATATCATAGATTGAGTTTCTCTTTTCCTAAAAACTGTAAGTCAGATCCAGATAGTTTGAGTGATTCCAGGACTATTGCACTTTTTTGTACTGTACACACTGCTTATGTAGTATATGTGACAACATTGAACATATATGCAGACTCAAATACCTGCTCTTGCCAGTGTATTGTCAGGCCAACATCCTATATGTCAAGACTGAACCCTAAACTCATAGTCCACTCAGATCCATAGGCAAGAACTTCACACTGAAATTTTATATTCTTTGTGTCTTTGTTGATTGGTATTTTATTCCTCTATGAGGATGGGTGTGATGAGCCCCTCAGACTCTGGGCCTAGACTCTGCTGTGAGCCTCTGGCTAATATTGCCTATTCCATTATTGGGAGATCTGAGCAAAACTGAGTCACAAAATATTATAACTGTCCAAGAGAAGCTGGTTTCAGGGAAGTCAAGGTTATCTAAAGGAGTGTCCCTTCTCTGGCTGAGTATCCAACTCCACCCAGAGAAGCTACTTCCCTGGGTAAACGTTTAGCTTCACTGAAACAGGTTATCTACCATGATAAACATTCTGCTCCGGCAGAAAAAGGGAAGTTTCAAGGTTTAGGTTTAACTAGAGAATGAGATGTTTTACTCGTGTATTGTTTTACCCAGTGCACGCTGAGTTCTTCGTGATCATTATCTTTGTAACTGCCATAACTGCACGTAGCCCTTTGAGGAAAAGTGAATAATAATTGTGACAAAAATTAAACACGAGCTCCATTCCATCTGAGCTAAATGATACTGTGTGTGCCTGGTCTATCCCCCTCCCTTTTCATCTCTTTTCCCCTCTCCTCATAATGCCCTTCAGTCCCACCCCCGTTCAGGTACTTTCCGACTTGTCAGGCCGGCCCTGACAGATGGGAGACCTGAAATACACAAGAAACACGCACATTGACTATCATGCTTCCCATAGTCTCTAGAACAACAAATGTTAAAGACAAATCCATAGCCATGATCTACGTAAGGTATTTTTGTGATTTAAGAAGGAATCACAATGCTAGAGAATAATATAAATGGACTGTGGTTATATTTTGGTTGTAGATATAAAAAAAATCCTAAGTGTGAAAAAGTTATTCTGCCTTCAGACATTTAGAGTAGAACTCTTTAAGGAAAAAAATGTCATTTTTTTGATGGCATAGAGTAGAATGGTCAATAAGAAATGAAAATCAGCAATTCAATGTTGGACATGAAATGTTTGAAAACTCCTTTCACCTCTAGATACTTATATTGACATTAATCACCAAGATGATGGTATCAGGAGGTGGAATCTATGAGGAGCAATTAGTACATGAGGGTAGAGTCTTTATAAATGGGGAAATGTCTTTAGAAAAAGAACTTTGGAAAAAGAACTCATGACCTACCCACCATTAGAGAACACAACTGTAAGGAACATCTACGCCCAGAGAGAAGGCCATCAGGAGACACTAATTCCAACATCTTGATTTCATTCTCTCTAGAATCCACAGCTGTGAGAAATTATCTTATTTCTGAGCTGCAAAGTTTATGGTATTGTGTTACAACATAATAACAAAACATTTTAAATGAAGAAAGGACAATAATTTATTGATGTTATGTTTGGATGTAAAATATTCCCTCCTGCTCATGTGTTTGATTTCTCTGCCATCAGCATCATTTGAGAAGGTTGTGGGACCTTCAGTAATATAGTTACCCAGGACAATGGTTATCCAGAAGCGGTAGCTGGTCACAGAACTTGAGGGTGATCTGTGCTTCTTGTCATTCCTAACTCTCCCTGCTTCTACTGAGATATGAGGTGTGTACTCTTTCTTGCCCAGAAGAAAGTAACTAATACAGAAAATGGGTAATGGTGAGAATTCTGACAAAGTGGGTTTTCAGCCTTGAAATTGTGAAAAGTTTGAAGATGCAGACTAGAGAAGCTTTGCAATGTTGTAAGCAAAGCTTGATGGGTCCATTCTGGTGGATGCTCCATAGACTGAATATATATATTCATAATATAGCCTATATTCATAAAGTTTTAGAATACTACAGCAACACTTTTGTAAATTCAATAGAGGTCAGACATACTATATTCCAGTGAACAATTTGACTTTGTTCTGCCTGTATTGGAGTAGGACTGAATATAAAAGTTATGGGTTAATCTGTTTGATAGAGAAAGATTCAAGGTAAAATAACATTTAGACTGTGGTATGGTTGTTACTGCCTCTCTTTAGACACATTTACGAGTACACAGACCAACAAATGGAGCAGAAACATGTGAAAGATGATAGGTATCAAGGAAAGAAACATATAATATTTAAAACTGAAGACAAGGCAGGTGTGGACAAAGTGTCACTATAATTGTTCAAGAGGTCGATGTCATTAAAGAAAAACCCCAGACTTTGCAGAGTCCTACAAGGAATTGGCCCTGAAAGCAAACCTCCACACATTAAATGTTCTAGGGTATAAAAATGCAAACCAAGTTGAAGAATTTTTATTTCTTCTCATTTGTTCTACTAAGAACAAGTCAAAGACTTCATTTGAAGGATATTACCTGGGAAAATAGTGGACAGGGATCTCTATTCAAACAGGAGGATGTAGGGATACATTTTTACCACTTTGAAAGTCAGAGGCTTCTGCACATATGCAATGGGGCACATGATGGTCAAGCTATATCTCTAAAAGCAGAACCTTGTATCATTCATGCTGTACAAGGTTTTAGGCATACACATATGAGTTATGGGCCATATTGTCAGACAAAATGTACTGACTGAGTTTCCTGTATGGCATTCCTGGCAGAATTTTGAGTGAAGCTATACATGTGAAGGAAGCATAAGTTGCAGTAGAGATTCTCTCATGTCATTTCTATTGGTCTCAAATGCAAACTAATTCTTCCTCAGTTTCCATTTTTAGTTGCTGCATTTGATTTCTCTAAAATATTATTAGTACTTTGAAAAAAAAAAAGAAAAAAAAACATGAATTTTTCATATGATTAGCTGAATAGATTTTCCGACTTAACTCCATCTACATCTACAGAATCTGTTTTACAATTTGTTACAACAGAACTGATGTATGTGCACTACATTCCATTCTTATTACTTTCCTAATATACCAGTCCTTCAGAATATAATGCTCTGCACTAGTATTTCCATGTTCAGAGATAACTTTCAGCAACAAATATATAGTCATTCCATGCATATTCAAGTGCATTCTCATGAATATACAATTAAGCAGGCATCAATTGAAACAGTTGTATAAGTTTCTTTCTCAAAATTCATCTGTCCTATTCTTTCGTATATTCATTCCAATCAAACTCTGGAAAGGGATGTTTGCCACAAAAGAGTGTGTAGGGAATTCCTGGAGGTACAGAAATGCCTCATGTCTTAGTCCTTGCTCCATAGACCCCCACAGTTCTCAAACCATGCTGCGCTGAGCCCGTAAGAGCTGTGGCTTTTATTATTTGTGAAGGATAACCTGAAAACAAGAAAAACACAAAGAGGGAGCCACTGCCTTCCATGTTCTCTTTGTATAAAATGGGGCACATATGGATAGAATCACTCTAAAGAGGAGAAAAGCCAGAGAGAAGTGTTAGAAAGTGCAAACCTGAATAAAATTGACACATGGCAGGGATAAAGCAACTGAGAGAAGAAACCTGTAATTTGTAGGTATTCTAATTTACAAACTGTGTAATTTTGTCCTTCAGGGATTAATTATCTAGATTGGAGGATAAGGAGAGTAAAACATAACTGCTTTTTTCAGGGTAAAGAATTTATTGGCAGTTAGGCTGGGGATGGGTGCAATGAAGTCCATGAAATGATAGGGCAGTAATCAAATCAAGGGCCTCGTCTACTCATCCATGTAAAGCAGATGTACCAAGAGCATGGAGCCTGAATGATCCAAAGAGGAAGCATTAGGATCAGGTTTTAGGGCCAAGCAGCCCTCTGTGGACAAGCAGAAGGGAGTGGGCATTAACAAAGAAATCCCAGATCCCAGCCGTTGTCCAGCACAGTTAGCTTTTCCTGCTACAGGAATGATATTTATGAGCTTATCTTATGACAGTGACTAAGAGCAGTTACACTAAAATGTTAGTCTATTAAATGTCATACACACAGTTGGAAATTCCGGAAGGCATTTTTACCATCAAAAGCTTAAGATATCTTTTTTTTTTCATTTTTAGATTATAATGTAATTACATTTCTCCATTCCCTTTCCTCCCTCTAAACCTTCACACACACTCCTCATTGTTCTTTGTCAAGTTCATGGACTCTTTTTTGTTAATTGTTTTTGTACACATAAATGTGTATACATATATATATGTATATATATAACCTTCTCAGTCTGTGTACTGTTGTTTGTATGTATGGTTTTTATGGACTGATTATTTGGTCTTTGATAACCAGTTGGTTTTCTCTTCCTTGGGGAAGGTCTCCTCTTTGGATCTTAGGTTCCATTCTCTGTGCAGGGTTGAGGCCTCTTGGGCTTTTCGTTGCCTACTTTGGCAATTCATTAGTAGTTCATATCTAAGCAGTTATGATGGTGAGATTCTTTCTTAACCTAAATAAGTCACTGCAACCATGTTTTGTTAAAACTTTTGTTGTGTTTTGGTGTGTGTATGTGTGTAACTGTGTTATCCATACATGTGTTTAGAGGTATGTATGCCTGTTCATATGCTCATGAAAGCAAGAAGAGGCCATCAGGTAACTTGCCCTGGCACTCTCCACTCTCTGGAACAGGATATCTTATTGAACAGGAAGCTGTTGATCTGCAAGCCACCACATTCTACAGTCTATGCCATTCACAGTGCTGAGGTTACAGGAAGTATCAGATCTCTTCCTGGTTATTGTGATCTTGACTCAAATTCTCATGTTCCCACAGCAATTGCTCTAACCTTCCTCAGTCATCTCTCAAGCTTCCAAAGCTCATTTTAAGGCCACTTAAACACATCTTTCAAGATGTATTATAACACAAAGTCAGTTACTTTACTATGCTAATTAAAGAATATATTTAGATTTTCATGAGAGAAGGTTTGACCCTTACCTTTAAGAGATTTGCATGAAAATTTAGGAAAGCCAATGGCTTTCACCTAAAACAGCACTTCTCTGCAGAAGTTCCTAAACAAAAGCCTCATGACAGATACTCACATAATCCAAACTGTGCTTATTAGAAAAAATGCTAACACACTGTGTTTCCTTGATATTTTCTTTGATTAAAAAGCACTCTCATAATATAAAAATTAATTTGGTGTGATCAATACAAATACATATGACTTTTTTCCCTCAATGAATATAAGAGGCAGGAAGTGGGAGATAATATTAAGCTTTTGATGGACATGTAAGCATCCTGTAGACTACATATTTTAGCTTTATAATAATAATTTCTCTTATTATGATTTGTATTATATTACTCTACATGTGAACCCAGCTTTTAAAAAACATTAACTTAATTATGAAAGGCATGGTTTCTATTTTGATTATTGTCTGTGTGGAAAATGCACACATTCATCATACTTAAAATGCTTTTTACAGCTGTATTTAAGATGATTTGCTTTAATAGCCTTCTTAGGAATCCTTCTATATACATTAATATGATACTTTTGAAGAAGATATGGAGGACTCCTTGGCACAGATATTAATTTTTTATAGCTACTGTAACATACTACTGAAAGCTGGGTAGTTTAAAACTGAAATTTATTCATATAGTTTCAGAGGCAAGAAGTTTAAAATGTGAGTATACTCTAGATTGGGCTTCTCTAATGGTGTCCAGAATGATCTTTCTTTATCTTGTTCTGGCTACGAATGACAAATTGCTCTCTCTGCTATTACTTGGTTTTCAGCTGCAGAAATCTGTTTCCAGCTCTTTCCACCAGGTAGTATCACTCCTCTTGTCTCTATAGTCCTTCTCCTTCTCTTATGAATTCTCCAGTCATATTAGATTAGTGCCTGTCCAGACTTAATATGACTTCATCATAGTTATATTATGCCTTCCAAGACCTTACTTCCCAATAAAGACACAATTACTCCCCTTTGTGTCAAAATCAGGATACAGATCCTTACAATTTGATTCAAATTCTAGGCTGACTTTGAAAGTTCTCTAAGAAAGTCTGCAAGATCAGGGTTAGAGAAATAGTCTGGTACGCAGCTTGGGAATTAGCTGTAACATCTACTGTACTGACTCTAAGATGGACAGGATAATTTTTAAACTTTGACAACAATGATAAAACAATAGTACAAGAAGTCTACATGTATTTCATCTGGTTATTTTGTGCCTAATTATAATGCTCTGTCAGAATAAAGAAGCTAATATTGCAACAATGGGTTAAGCCTTCTGTTGTTTAAACTCATATGAAGAGCCTACAGCCATCAATGCAAACAAGAATCAGAAGTATATCATCACTGCAAAGATCTCCCTCATTTTTATATAGGCACACACAGACCACCCACTTTGTAGATGACAGGATTCTAAGACTTGCAGAATACCAAAACTTGAGGAAGATCTCTGTGAATCAGCATTTTCTGAACATTACGGGAATGTACTCATGAACTCACAGCAGCAGTGGTTGCTAGTATACTACATAGGACAAGTCAGTCAAAAATGGTGTTTGGCTCACCAAGGCAACTGAGGATCTACTGACAGTTGATAACTGCTGGGGGAAGAAGAGTCAGTTCCTTCAGGGCAGGGTACCTGTTTTGTTTTCCATTCTGTAATGGATGGTCATACACATAGGGGTAGCATTAATTGGACTCAGTGGGTTTAGAAAAGAGGGTATAATTTTGGAATGAGGATGTGATTGTGGGGGTCTGGAAGAGGTAAAGGGAGAAGATCAAAATACATTTTACACACGTATGGAATTCTCAAAGAATGAATTAAAATTTATTCTATAATGAATTAGATACACAAAAATGTGATTTCTTTGAAATGTGCAAATGAAAGAAGGAAAACATTTCAAGGGATGATAAAAGATAATACACAGCTAGTGAACTTGACTTCTGCTTCTTAGGATCAGAAATCAAATCTTACGTGGCCCAATTCCAGGCTATCTAGTTATGGAAAGTTGCTAAAAAACAATTCATGTGTTGTTTTTAATCCACTTTGAAGAATTATTGTTAACAATGAAAATGGACTGGTGTTTGAATCTAAACCAAAATCCATGACCTTATCTTTATCCTGGCTAGTGATGACAATCCAGGTATCCTGTGGCCCCCTCACACCTGAGATCATCAAGTTTGAACCTGGAGCTTGAGCAAATCCTTTTTTATAGTGCCCATTCCCAACACCTTCTGATTCTCACTGTCATCTCTGAATGTGTCTGCACATGGGGATTGACAGTGAAGCACCTGATAATTGCTTGCTCAGAAAATGTGAATGGAAAGAATAGCAGTGCATCAAGACATTGCTGGTTTGCTGGTTTGTCTTGCCATAAGTCAATATCTTTTGAAAATAATCAAATAAGCAAGGCAAAGTCGTATCATCCCGAGGGAAGTACATGGAGTAAAGCTGATCATGAAGGACTAAAAATCACTGTGTTTCAGTCTAATAATGCATTTAAAATTTATTTTTTATTTTCTGAGATTACAATATTATTAAATCATTTCCCCCTAGTAAAGCAGTTTATATTTTCTATGTAGAACTCAATAAACAAAGGATAAATAATAGCCTGTATTCTCATTTTAAAATGCAGGAATTAAAAGTTACTTTATAGACTATTGATTTAAAACTATTAGATTAATATAATAAGCTATATATTGTGGCAGAGACACAAGTCATGATTTTCTGCACAAACTATATCTTTGTCTTATAATACATTATATGAGAATATTAAATTTTAGAAAAATTTACTATGTGAATATATTCTTTCCTCTGAACTCTTGAGAGACATATAGAAAATATCAGAAACCCCAAAACTAAATTGAGAAGTTAAAAAGATATCTAAAAATGGACAAAGAAAGAATCTCTATCACTTATCCCTTTAAAACTTTTTCATGCCCTCCATTGTTAAAGGATGGCCTTCCCCAATGGGTCTACTGAGAACCAGGTCTCCTGGTGAGTATGCTCAAAAATATTCCTGCTTCCCTAGAAATAGCCCTTATTTGGTTTGCTAGACTTACCAAATGAAAATAAGAAAAGCCAATTATATTTTATTCAGTTAAACACTTTTAGTTGTGTAAACACTTTTTACTCAGCCTGCAAGTCATAATTAAGCTAAAATATTACAGTTAAAAAGGTAAGATTATCAAGTATTTTACCATTCAGCATCATTTACAGGCTTATTTTAGATCCACTGTGAACTATTGTACTGAACCCACTTTTTTGCAGGCTCAAAGCACTTGAATCATTGAACTTGTCTCTGAGGGTGTCATGTGCCAAGATCCTGAGTGACAAGTGTTCTTAGTGTTTCCTCAAAGAACTTCATATCTCCTCTGTCTTATTATAATTTCAACAGAGCCTTAAATCAAACAGAATTGTCTCTAAACAAAACTAACACATTTCTTCTTACTACTTTGACATTTGTAAGAAACAAAATAATTGTCATAATTGCTATGCTAACACAGTTGTAGATTTAATTTAGTTATCTCTGGGGGTCCTTCAATTCTAACACTGGGTGTTTAGATTCCCTCAGGATGGGCTATTGTGCAATTAACCAATTTCTTAAAATAACTGTATGTGAGAAAGATTCTTACGTTTTTGTTGCTGTTGTTGCTTTGTAGCTTTGATATTTTGAAAATAATTGAATCCTATTTAATTAATACGTGTTCACTGTTTGTAATTGGAATGTATGTATATATGGCAGTACATATGTATCTGTGTTTTAAGACAGGCTTTGTGTTTAGTTTCACTAGCAAGCAAGCTGGAGTTGGGTTAGAAATGTGGTGTGATGTAAAGCAAAAACCTGTTAATGTGACATTTCTACTAGAAAAGCTCAGAAGAATGTATTCTTATTTGAAAACTAAATGCCTCCAAATATGTGAAATGCCCTCATCACTTGTCACAAGTGCCTTCTGTGCTGTTAAAATTTTTTCCAGCTAATATTAAAAATGAAGCATCCCTAGTTTCTTGTTTCTTCTCTCAAGTTTTTAAGCACAGAATGAAATAAAACCAAAGTTTCACAAACTCATGCCCCTCTACCTTTTACGGGATTGATCATTATGAGTCACTTGGCTATTACATATCCTATTCTTTTAATTTAAGCATTAGTATTTGATGTGAAGACTGAGAAAAAATAATTTACTATGATTAGGATGAATTTCAATATGGTTTAAAAAATTTTCTGTTTGTGTAGCACACACATGTGTGTGCATGTCAGGTATCCTTAATTAAACTCCACCTTGTATTTTTAAGTGGCCTGTCACTGAACCTGGAGATCTCTGCTTTAACTACACTGGCTGGCCTATAAATCCTAGGGATTCAATAGCCTCCAGCTCCCAATCCCTGGGATTATAGATATAGGCTACAGTGTCTGATTTTTCATGTAGATACTGGGTATCTCATATCCACGTCATTGGAAACAGCCAATATACCTACTAAGACATATCTCAAGCCCGAATATAGCATCCTACCTCTTGAAGATGGTTTTATACTATGAAGATGGTTTAAAGCACTATTCTTTTCTTCTTGGTGCTCATGAGTTTTCTTCTTCTTCGTTTTTAAACCATTCTCCTTGAAAAAAAAATTCCTATCTACCATTCATGTTTTGTTTTCCTTTCATTATCCTTCTCGTGCTTTGCTCCTTCCTCCCCCTCCTCCTCTTCTTCCTCATCATCACTGTTGGGGAAGGTTGTTTTTAGTTACATACAAAATAATTGTTTCGTGCACTGTTGAATGAAGGTCTGTCTAGGTCTTGACATTTTGTATTGTCTGCAGGTGTTGGATTACTCTGGGGGATGTTTGATTGCTTATGATCTGCAACTAAAGAGATCTGAAACAATAAAAAAATCTGAGATCAGATGTTCAGGACTCCACTGTCCAGGATGACATTGCCATGATGGTGGATCCCTCTGAGGAGATCTGGCAGGGTTTGCACATATAAAGATGCCTTCTTGTCCTTTTCTGCTGAGCCCACACAGTGGCTAACTACCACACACCACCATCACCACATTACCACCATTATCATCATTATTTTGTGGGCTAATTTTGCTTGGAAGTCTCTATATAGCCTAGAGAGTCCCCAAACTTGTGATCCTTCAGCCTCACCTCCCAAATATTAGGATAATAGCTTTAAATTACCATGCTCAGTAACACTTTGCTTTTATGTCACATAATTACATTAAGGTAAAATCTACTAGTGAAATTGCTAAAAATGCATAATTAATAAGATATATAAAGCAAATATTCATATATATATATATATATGCATCGTATTGTTCAAATCTATTGTTTGTGACTTATAGGATATGAGTATGAATCTGTCTTAGACTTTTCCACCTGGAACTCTGCATCAGGGCAATATGGCCATGACCGCAGAAAATCAATACCTGGTGATTTACAGACCCTGTTGAAGACCCACATTTTAGAGTGAGGTAAGGGAAATTTCCCAAACAGCAATGGTACCTATCTTAATCTCTGTGTAAGTCACTGGCTTTCACATACCAGCTGTGAAGAATGTGATCAAATGTTTTCTGATTGAGATCTTAACATTTAATTTTTGATAATTTCATGTTAAGGGACTAATGCAATTCAGTGTTAAAAGCCAATAATTAGAAAAATAAGAATAGGGCTTACATACATTTTTTTAAATCCAAAGATGATATACAAATGATTAGTAAACACATGAAAAGTAACTAAACATCACTAATTATCAGAGAAATATGAACTACAATGATTAATCACCATCTATCTATGGAGACAACTATTATTAAAAAACCAAAAGAAACAATTGATGAAGAGGAGATGGAGAAAAAGGAAACTCTGTAATATGTCAGAAGGAGGGTAAATTGACATAATGTGGAAAAGGCTATCGATATGCCTTTAGAAAATTTAAAGCAGGACTATCATGTGGTCCACCAATTCCATATCAGGGAGCATATATGCAGGAAAACAACATAACCAACCTATAGATGAGTTTCTTTTTTTAAAGATAATATATCACCTTTTAACCCAGGCTAGCTCTGAACTCATGATGTAACTAATATTTATCTTCAAATCTTCATACCTTTGCCTTAGTCTTTCAAGTGCTGGTGTTACATGCATTCATTGACACATTGAGACTAATATCTTGCTATACATATGACAATGCTGGTGAACTTAAGGATAGATGTGGCAATTGATATAATTCAGACTAGAGAAATAAACAGAAACAATGTATCTGACTGGGAAATGTTATCAAGAAGAAGTTCTCTTTAAGAGACAGAGACATTAGTACGTTTGTATGTTGGTAGAATGATTCAATGTTGAGGGCTAACATTAGTGGTCTTGGTTAGTCACATCTTTCTCTAGACTTCTTGTCAAAATGATTTTGCTCACAATAAGACATTCAAGTTCATTTCCTTGACTATTACCTCATTTAGTTTATCTTGGCAAGTCCAGCATTGAAGAAGCATCACTCTAGGTCTTGCAAGTGTAGGCCTTAATAAGTCTCAAAGTGTACACTTTCACCTCCTTTGAACATTTTCTCCATGGTTTAGAGGAGTCTTATCTGCCCTTGTGATGGAAAAGTACACAATGGGTAAAGAGCATGGCAGTCTAGCTAACAGCCACACAATCAGACACAGGAACAAAGTTCTCTGGGACAATCCCATCTTTTCATATGACCAGGTAACAGCAGTATCATGATGGTCCCAGAAATGAGCAACGTCCATCTAGATAATCCAAAACTGCTCAATCCCAAATCCCACCAGATGCACGAAAAATAAAGAATGCTTGTGTGTCTGTCAGTAATTTGAGGATGATTATTCATTTAAATGAATAACATAAATTATTAACATGAATAAAGAGAAGAGAGGTACCAACAACTTTTTTTTAAAAAAAATCACAGTTTTGATATTATTCTATTTGTTTTTAGAAACAAATTTTATTTGATGATGTCTGTATCATATTTAAACATATAATTTATATAGGCACTTAATCAGTGCAATATATGTGCTATAATACCATGTCAATCCCCACTGTCTATTTCAGAGTATTTTCCCTACCTGTTTATTATAGAGTGAATAATTCAGACACATGTTAGAGCTGAGATATTTCTCTGATAAGTTAGGTAATAAAATTAACTTGAGGAATATAATTTTGAAATAGATATTATTTTATCTCACAGAGTCTAATAGCAAATGATGCCAGACTTTCAATTTAAGTATAAGTCTAACATTAGAGAACAGGGAGTTATGATATTAGAAGTACAAAAACTTAAAATTATAAGTTATTGAAAGTGAATTATTTTTATGATGAACTAAATATAAATTTTGTGATCCTGGAATAGAATGTCTTGATTTATCATGACCATTCTCAAAGGCTAGATTTGGTAGATAACTAAAGAAGGATAACCCTATATTAACCAGCTTAAATATTCTGTCCAGTAACGCCTTTGTTCTGTTCTTCTTGTGCCTATATTATCTGATTTCATGTTTCTTCTAAACTTACAACCTAAGCAACAATTGGATTTATCCCTAGCCATAAAATCATTATTAAATTTAATTTATTTCAACTACAAAATATAAATGGATTTGAGGAAATGCATTATAAAATGAAAGATAAGGTTATTAGTTAATAGTCAAAGAGTTTATTGTCTTCAAAATAAATGTTTATAACAGACTATACAATGAATAAATGAAGTCACCATTTAGTACTTTAGAAAATTCTCACTAAACTCTTGGGGAAAGGGTAGGAATGCATGGTTAATGATGACTAACCAGGCCCACAGGAATTCATGACTTCACATTGTCCCTATGCTGAGGTTGTACCACACATGTTACTGTAAGACATCTTGTGGCTGCTGTCCTAGATTGCAGTTCATACTAACAGATGTTTGGGGAGGAAATTATTTGTTCAATTTGTTTATGAGTCAGAGGATTTTTGTCTGAACATAATTACATGAAGAGACCACAATTTATGAATGGATTGTATTCCAGCAGCCCATTTGTGAGTCAATTGTTAGGATGAAGAATATATATTTTATGTATAAACTAGCTTAAACATTAGTGTTTCCCAAGAAGACCACAAATAGCTACTTCCATCCCTTACTTGGCTGACAGAATCTGTAGCTTGGTCCTGAGTCCCTGGAGAAAGGATTTAGAAAGAAACGCCCCACTCCTTTCCTGGTATTTCTGTTTGTTTTGATTCTACATAAGATAGACTTTCCTCTTTCTAGATTAACTATTACTGTCTTTTTTTTTTTTTCAAAATCACTTTGAATGACGAGACAAGTCTGATCCATCCTTTACAAACTTTATGCTATTCTGAAATCATGGGCTGCTCCTCAATCACACACCCAATACCTAGGTTATTGTAAAGCAGTAAAGAGTATTTTCTTTTTTAAAAACTGTAATGAAATTAATAACTACCTTAGGTATGATTATTTCTAATTTTATAGTTGGATATTTGTTCATGTAAATTCCTGTACTTGGTAGACTTTGTGACTGAAAAAGTGAAGAAAAAATCCCAGATGTATTAGAGAGATGCCGTTCTCTGGTCACAGCTTGTATTCAGGTGCTCCAAATCCTTTCTGAATCATCTCCTCTAATCAATTTTGTTACTTACTTTAAAAAATTTTACCCTTTATGACCTAACACATTCTCTAGAACTTTCTGTTCCTATTTTATAACCAAAGATGAGCACTTAATTGAGAAAAAAATGAGCAAAATGATTTTATTGGTATATAAATTTCAACTTCTCTGATTGTACGATTTTTCTTCTGACAAATAATTAGATGCCTAATTATTAATCATTTTGTTTGCTTGCTTTCCAGACTAAGCAGTGTATTCCCACAATTAGTCTTGAACTCAGTATACTGGTTACAACCTAATTAATCCTCAAAAAGTAATTTAGGAAGTAAATATATGTCATAATAGAGACATGAATGGACTTGAATTAAAATACACTCCTTGGACTTCCCAACTTTTTAGGGAAATGGACAACACGGTCCTCTGACCATTTCATTCCACACAGCTCTCATTCCTTTTGATAGACATAATAATTAACTTTAGTTTCTACTGTGAATAATAAAGACTCACTGTTTTCATGCATAGAGTCATTTTGTTTAACTTCTGTAACAGCAGAAAGAAGTGAAAAGTTGAGAAAGGAAACTACTATTGTTTTCTGGGCAAATCTCATATGCATTTGAGAAAATTTGGCATGTTTGTAAAGAAGACTAATTTAAATAAGGAGGAATACATAGTATGGGAGCTCCAACTTTGCTTCCCACATGTGTTAGTGAAGCTGAAACACATGAAGTATGGTTACAAGAAATCTGAATTTACAAACACCACCTGACATGAGGGCAACACGAAGTCCTATCTGGTGAGCTAATGCCACACAGTGTGGTTGCAGTGTACTTATAATTTGTACAGACAGTTATGTTAGATTCACTTTTACAATTTAAACAATTCCATAATTAGCAAAGCATTTGGGTGGCCCTTTCTGATTTGCACGTGAGCACTGACATATAAAGCATGAATGTGTGAGGTCTAGAGAGAACAGAGAGCACACAGAAGATGGAGTGACTTGTAATTAGCAGGTAGCAGTTAAGGACATGCATCCATGTAAAGCCTCAATCTCCATTTGACTCTTACAAGACTGTTTAATGCTATTAATTCTGTTTTTGACAGAGCATGCTGTCTAAAGAACCCATCAGGATTAAATTCATTGCAACAATCAATACCTTACTTGGTCCAAACACTTGCATAAAATTGTGACCTTACACAATATACTACTTGTAAACTAAATATTCAGAATTAAAATCAGGTCAGTCCATGTAGATATATCTTACACTGAATTTACTGATCTGAATATAAACAAAATCTAGCATAACATTAGAGTTTGTAGCTTGACTGTGGTAGTTGGAGTAGTGACAGCCAGGCTGGCTGCTGGAAAGAACTGGATTCTCTTTCCATGTCGTCATCAGAAAAGCTAAGTTGGCTATATATCAGGACCAGGAGATCTGAGTCTCATTATAGAAACATTCCTCACTGCAGAATAGTGAGTTGAGTTTCCCAGTTCTTCTTTCCATACTGTACATTTGTTGTAATATCTCATCTGTGAAATTACTATGAGTTTTGGAAAAAAAAGATGGAAGATAACTGATTGGAATAACAATATCAGTCCATATATTTTTCTAGTAGAAACAATGAAAAGTGAAGTTATTCTGAATTGGTCACTCTAACAAATCATACAAATGGGAATTTATCATTGGAAACATTTCTGCACAACAAATATGCTCACACACGTGTGCACACCTGTGTGTATGTGTCTGTGGAGGGGCAGGCACAAGTGTGTGTAGGTTAAAGGATGACTTTTAGGAGTAAAATCTGGTTTCCACTTCATTGAGACAGACTCAGATTTGTTTCTTTATTGTTTAGCTTACTCTAGGCTTTCAGCCCAAAAGCAAATTCTCCAGTTCCATGTCCCATCTTGAATAAGGAACACTGGGATTACAGACTTACACCATCACATCTTGCTTCTTAATTGAGCTCTTGGGAGCATACTCAGATTATGAAGCTTTGTGGCTAGCATGTTTACCCACTAAGTCATTCCCCCCGACCCCTATGTGACTTTTTAAAATGAAATTCTTGATAATTACTTTGAGTTTTAGAATTTTTAATTTTTATGCATTATATGTATCAAGAAATATTTAAAGTTGCTGATCCAAGTTATCAAAAAATCAGATAAGAAATATTTATCTAGGTATATTCTATCCTATTTAGCCATAAACATGTTTTACACATTAGTTATGTACTAGTATCTGAAGGTTTGTGGAAGATGAGATAGCATCCTTGTGCTGCCTCTGTTACCACAAGTTGAGGCAGCAGGCATGACTATCCCATCCATTTCCTGGGTGGTAACATAGAGGAATTAGTTAGCAAAGTAGCTAACCAAAAGCTTCTATCAGTCATCAAAACAATGAATTTGTATGGTGTAGCTGTACACCTACTGTGGCAGCTCACCAAAAGAAACATGGTGGCATTTACATACGTGGAAACCCTGCCAGACCTCAGCAAAAGAAACCACCATCATGGCCAGCACCATAATGCAGTGGAACCCCAAGTGATTAAGCTCAGGTGTTTTTAGTCTTTCAGTACTCCTCAGGTATTTTACTGACAGCACATGCAGATCATTAGCAATCAAATATACCCCCACATGAATCCAACACCTGCAAACAATACAAAAAGCCAAGGCCTATGCATCTCTTTCTCCAACAGTGCACAAAAACAATTGTTTTAAATACAACAAAAAATAAACTTCTACAACATTATGGAATTTAATGAAGACCTCCTTTGCCACTCATTTTTGCTATTCTTTAAAAATTTTGTGGTTTGATTTGCAGAACTGACTCTATAAAATTTATCTTGAAGTCTAATCTGGAATTCCGAGTTTACCTGGTATTGAACTCAGACCTTTCACCAAGTACTCCTACATGCTCTACTTTCTCTTACCATCAAGATACACACACACACACACACACACACACACACACACATATATGTATATATATATATATATAATCAGAAGATGCGACTTCTTCATGCATCAGCATTGGATTAACTCTGCAGTTTCATAAAACACCCATTTCCATTGAAAATGGTATGGGCTTGTGATGCAAACCCAATCAACAGAAAGAATCCTCAGTCATGAAAAGGAATGCAGGTAGGAGTTTGTTTGATTTTTATATTTTTGGGGTAATTGTGAGTATAATAATGTTTCCTAAAATGAAGCCAGCACATGCTACTGACCAAAAGCCACAGGCGGTTGTTAATGGACCAATCTGAAGACATTCTCCAGAATCTCTTTGTGTGAACTAATAAAGCATAGATTAAAATCTGGTTCCTCACGAGAAAAAATCATCCGGAGTAATGTAACCCAGTCCCAGAAGGACAAACATGGTATGTCCTCACTTACATGTAGATGTTAAATGGTAAGCAAATGACAAAGCTGCTGTAGTCCACAGACCCATAGAGACTATCATCCATACAGCCTAGGCACTGGTAGCAGGTCAGAAGTGTCTGACAGGTCTTAGGTCAGGGAAATAAGAGTCAACAGAACACATAGGATTCCAGGAGACATCATCAGAGGAGCATTCTCAAATTTAATGCAAGGGTCATGGTATTTTACGAGGCTCAGGGGAGGGTCTTTTGATACTCAAGGGTAATGCCGTTGGTTAGGACAGGGATGCTGGAATAGGCGCTTAGGTAAACAACTCTGTGAATCATAGCTCTTGCCCCTTGAAGGGGGTGGCGTTTTGCTGTGGCTTGTGGTCTGTAGGTGCAGAGGGGAGAAGCCACACTCCCACCAGCTCTTTAGGATGAGAGTTGGGTTGCAAGCACCTTCTGAACCCATAACTGCATGACTGTTCCACAGGGGCACCACAAAGGAGGACCCCGGTGGGGACACAGGGATCTTCCTGGTAAAGAGGAAATAGAACAGATGGTGCAGGTGGTGTAGGGATGTATGGGAATGGGAAGAGAAGGGACCAGGACAGGGGAGAGGGAAGGAGGGTGAGAAGATATGGAAAGATGGCCAGAATTGGAGGACATGTAGGGAAGATTGGGAGACCTAGAGTAGTGAAAACTCACTGGAATAAATGAAGGAGACTCTCGTGAAAACCTCTAGGATTGGGGGATAAGAAGCCTAAATAGGCAATCTCCTGTAACCAGGCAACGTTTCCGATGGTGGTACTTGAACATCATATCAGCCACAAAAACTTCAACCTATGGCCTGTCTTCCCTGCAGAATCGGTTGGGACAATGAAGGCAGAACACCATGCTAGGAGGAAACCCATGAGCAATACTCCAGGTCAGGCCAGGAAATAGACTGGCTGGCTACCCCGGAGAGGACTTCTAAAGTTATTCTGCTCTCCTTATAGATCAGTGCCTAGTCTGATCTTCATCAGAGATGCTTTCTCCAGCAGCTGATGGAAGCACATGCAGTGGCCCAGAGCCAAATAAAGTACAGAGCTTGGGGAACCCCACCTAAGAGGTGCAGGAGAGATTGTGGAGATCAGAGGGTTTAAGGAGACCTGTAGAACAAACCCCATTGAGCCAACTAACCAGCACTCTTATGGGCTCACAGAGCCTGAAGCAGGAGACATGGAACATGCAAGGTCTCCCAATTATGTCTTGAGGTTGCCTGACTTGGTGCTCTTTCAAAATTCATACAGACTGGAGTGGGCGTGTATGTGTCTCTAAATCTTTTGCCAGGTCTTGGGACCCTTCTCCCCTTACTGGGTTGCCTAGTCCACCCTTGAAGTAGGGAATAGTACTTGACCATGTTCCATCTTGCTGTGTCATATTTGAGCAATAAGCCTGGGAGTACTGCTCTCTCTTGTGTAGAGTTGGGAGTGGGAGAAAGAGGGAATATACCTGGGGGAGAGGAGAGATGAGGGGAGTTGGGAGGAGTTGAAGGTCAGGAGGAAGGGTGTTGGGATATACTATTTGAGAGAAGAAAATTTTTTTAAAAAATCTAGTTCCTCAGGCTGCATTTGGTTGGGTCTATGCAGAATGCAGATAAACTGCTTAACAAATTGTCAATGTGATTGGAAACTATCTCGGTACCATGACTTTTAGATATCTAATAAATTATTGCCACTTGGGGGAGTTTGTATATATTATTGTTTCCTTGGTTCACAAAAGTGACTAATTCTTGAAGAAGTAAAATAAATTGTTAGCATGAAAGAAACTAACTTAAAAGAGTTTCTCTATAGACAAAGGAAATGTCAAATGAGTAACTAAAGGGACGTTTACATCAGTTGTTTATTACAGAATGCTGTGAGTCATTATAGGATCTACATAATAAAAGATGCATGTTTCCTTGAGATTTTGGTTCAAATTGTAACATATGTTTCCATACAGAATGTTGAAGGTTTCTGATTGAACAAAGCATTTACGGTGATCACCAAACACTTTTACAGAGGGAAAACAGAAAATAAAAAGCGCTCAAAGACTAATCAAAGCAAGATGGCCTCGATCCCACTGCATTTACTTCCTTCCAAATGCCAACTGGAGTTCTCTTGTTATAGAAGATGTGTGGACTCTGAGGGGAATGATGAACAAAGCACCCGGATTTGTGGATCTAGCGGATTTTGACAGACTGCTGTGCACAACATGATTGATTACTGGGATGAGAATAGAATAGAAAAGCAGGACTAAATCATGCCAACCTGTGGGAAATGAAGGTTCTATTAATCTTTTAATTAGGTTTTGAATACAATGAGCTGATTTTTGCTTTTTAGAGTTTGTTCATCACTTTGATAAATTTCAACTATTCAGCAAAAAAGACATAAAAAATTATTTAGTGTATAATCATCAAGTCTGCCTCATGTCCTATAAGACAAAGAATTTGCATTAATCTTTGGGGTAGCTAAGCAATTCAATTATATTCCTTCCTTCATTGTTGAAAACGAAACTTTTTATTTTCTTGTCCTAATTTTTTAAAATTTTATTATTTTGTGAGATGGCTTTGGACAAGTTAAGTTCCTTGTGTCCCATTTTTTAACTTATTTGCAAAATGGGGTAATGTTACCTACATAGGAGCATAATTATTTTTTAAGTTCTAATAACAAATAAGAAAGTTCTGACATACTGCTTGGCTTAATCTGGAATTTTAAAAATGGATAGTCCTTTTTTAAAGATAAATGTTAAATAAATTAGCTAATAAAAACATTATTTAGAAAAAGGTAATACATCTGAGTTACTACTATCTACACAGCTGGCAGTGAATCAAGTCAGAATCCTGGTCAAACCACATTACAAGGAAGTCACAGGCCCAAGAGGGGAACCTATTTCTGTTGTTTTGCTAACTGAAAGATTTGCTAAACTGACTGCCTTCTGAATATTAATATTTACATCCATAGGTTAGTATTGATTTCAAACTTGGTCAGGTAAACTTCATTTTGAGGTGGGCTGCAGTTACTGCAGAGACTCATACCTGGTCAAAGTGGTTACAATAAGTGATTGTTGAGGGTCAAGATCAAAATGAGATATCTGTATCACCTCTGACCCTCAAGGCTCAGGGAATATCACAGAAAAGTTGTAGAAAGAATATAAGAGTCAGAGGATAGGGAGTAATGCTGTGGAGCACTGTGTTCTGGACAGGATATGACCATTAAACTATTAGACTTGTGAACTCACTCACTGTACAGGTAGATGAAGTTCAGAGTCAATGTGTATTAGCAACATTAACACAGTCATGTCAAGGCCCTATTCCCATGGACCCATGGAAATGGCTAAGATTTCCCCTAGATCATGTACACAAATGGAGGGCCTTTAGCTAAAACCAGTGTATACAGAAGCTATCACAGAAGGTTCCTCCTCCCTGATAACCACAGTCAGAGACTGTTCCTCTATAGAGATCTGTTATTGTTAACCTGCCTCTTCTTTGTTTGTGCTGAATATGATAAAGGCAGTGACTTTCCAAGCTGCTGCTTGTATACCTCCATCAGAGTGCAGGGCTCACCTTGTTCCCAGCTTTTCTGGACATGTACCTGTGTATCTGTCCTTTATTTATTCTTTCATTGCCCCATTAGGTCAGCTCCTAAGCTGTATGGGTCATGTCAGCACATTGAGCCAGTCAGTACCAATATAAGACCTGCACAAGTTTGGGCCTGTTAATATTCTATCATGAATAGGAGAGTGGTTAATGAGGCCCCATACATCTTTGAGGCTTTATGAGCAGTTAATGGATTCTAAGAGGTATCATTTTCCTCCATGGTATAGCCACTGATATGTTGCCTATGCTCTAGTAAATAATCCCCAGGTCATTCAAGTAATCATAATAAAACTCAGTGGGTCACATACAGTTCAAGTTTGCTGTCTATTGCTGAGACAAAACATTGACCAAATCAACTTGGGGAAAGAAAGGGCTTATTTTATTTCATAGCTGGCAAACCATCAAAAAGGGAAGACAGGGAAACAGTTCAAGGAAAGAGCACCACATTGAGCTGTATTTTCAATTGGGGTCCAAGGACTAGAGGTACCCTGTGAGAGTAAACTGCCTTGCAAAGTGGGACAGATGAAAGTATTCTGCCCCTCCTTTGAAGATGATTGCAAGGGATCACCATAAAGAGTAAGAACAGGGGCAAATGGGGAGCACTGTAGGTCACACTTGTGTTCATGTAACATGTAAATGAAAATGAACTCAAGAAACAAGAACTTGATGCCCTATTTTCAATATTTACCTATTTACCAACATTTCTTAATATAAATCAATATTTCTATATGAGATTTGTTTCTCCTAAGAACAGCACATTATAAAATAAAGAATGTGCTCATTTAAATTTCTCCAAATTTGGTTGGTTATATAGAATAAATTATAATGGGATTTGAGATTTCAATCCAATGACTCATTAGGGAAAATGACCAGAGAAAGGCATTGTTCAGATAGAGAAAAACGCTGGGGATGTATTGTGTGGAATTGTTGTGTTCTCACATGGTTTTTAAGTAAAGGAATCAACAATGATTGAATTTGTCTTTGTCAGTTTTTGAAGCAAAAAAAAAAAAAAAAAAAAAGCAAATAGAAGGAATAACTCTTGCTAACTAAAAGGCTTGTCTATCTTTTTATATTTGTCTCTATGTTCTAATAGCGACTTTTAAACGTCATACATATGAATATATATATATATATTGACTGGACTACTATGGATAATTGTACACACAAACCAATGCTTATGATACAGAAATTTGCTGTTGGTTTGAATAAAAACAATTTTAATTTTAGTTAAATATTTGTAATGCTTATATCATACATTGATTACATCGAAAGAAATGTTAGATTTAACATGTACTGTTAACATTAAAAGTGATTTTCAGTGATTTTCAAATGTTATCTTACAAAATCATAAAAACGAAAATCTTCCCCCTGAATTCTCTATTCAACAAAACTCTTACACAAAGAGAAACAATCTAATTGTCTTTATTCCTATGGTCAAGACTATGGCTAATTTGTCAAAAATGTTTTCCTGATTAAAAATAATTAGCAGTTCATTCAATTTAATAATCAAATAGACTATATTGTTGAATATTATCTCAACACTTTCCATCCTAAATAATTTATTCAGTGACAATGATGGACGAGGAGGGAAAACAGATGCAACGTTCAAGACGTGCAACGCTCAGAGGACTCTGGAGAGCCTCTTCTCTACGCTTCCCCCATAGTTACTGTGAACATCCTTTGCTATAAATCACACTTTACCTGTACTGTATCATAATCACTGTCACCCAAAGACAGTCAGAATCTACCAAAGTATAAATTACTGCCCAAGAGAAAGTTAGCCATGCTGAAAACTATCTTCATATTTCTGAGCTTCTGATAAAAAATTAACCAGATAGTACATGGTTTGAATATTTATTAGTCACTGGAGTGAATGGGTATCAGTCTTCTGTCTTCATTTCTAAAGTGTAGATAAAGAATTACTTGATAGGTGCTTCCTACACTTAAAGGACAATATAGAGAACAGATTTAATTTCTTTATGCCCTCAGTATGAATTGTGGGAATGATAAGTATACAGTTTTTCTTTAAAGGGCATTCAAGAACAAAACAAAACTAAAAAGCAATCACATAAATCCTTAGCTCACTCAGTAAATTACAATCCAGTGATTCATTAGGGAAAAAAAAATGTTGCTTGGTCTTCAAAATTTAACACTAGCATTTCCCCTTGGTGAGTGTTTTAGAATTCAATGCAAAGAGTATGTGTTCACTGTACTTCAGAGTCCTGTGAATATGTGATTTCTCATCTAGTACATGAAAATCCTTAAGATAAGGGCAGAATATCTTTAGATTTTGCTCTTCAAATTCAAGGTAACTGTTACCTAGATTCCAACCAGTATTTAATATTTAAGTATTTAATTAAATGCAGGATATATAAATTAAATACAGTATTAGGTATTTAATAAAACAAAGATGAAACAATAGTGCTATCTTGACTCACTCTGATCAAGTTTATGACTGAGATTCATTTAATGAAAACTCCTAATCTTGACAAATTTTAAATTGCTAATAGATCTCGCTACTTAATTTTAATTTGAAAACATGCAGCAGATGTGAATGTACCTATGTCCTTTATTAAAACATATTCTTGTCTTGAATTCATTAAATAATGGCTCACAGGAAGCTAATGGGATCATACTGCTTCAAAATAAAATACTATTTCTTCCTGTTACATTTCCTAACCTGATACTGATTTTACACATACTGTATGTAGCATTATGTGGATTAAAGTGCAATAATCAGGACCACATGGTGGCTTCTGCCTACAATTTTGTTACTATGGAGGTTGTAGGACTACTGTGAGTTCAAAGCCTGCCTTGGTTATAAACAGCAAAAGATAATAATAATAGTCAATGGCCAAGACATGAGGATAGATATATAAGCTAATAAAATAGGGAAACACTTTAATAGAAGGACTATTTATATTTCAAAGACCCTGTTAATTCAATGAGGGAAAGCTTGTTATTTCAATAAATAGCTTAGAAAAGTTAGATGATAAAATATAAAAATTAAGTTGATATAAATCATGGCCTCAGAAGAAAGAGTTGAAGTATAAAACTTGAGAAGTCAGAGAAAGTACAAATAAAAAATTGACTTTGCTTTTGGTGAATATTTATTAAATAGAAATATCCCAAAGTTACAAATTATATGAAGAAATAAATTACTCTTCACCAGTGCTAAAGGCTTTGATTTCATAAAGTAATTGTGGGTAAAGGAGAACAACAAGTCACAGACCAGAAAAAAAATACTTTCAAGACATATATGTGAAACCAAATTTGCATATGAATCAAATAAAAAATTATGGCAGCTTAAAAATAAAATGTCCAGAAAACAATGAAATGAAAACAATATTTGAAAGACAGTTACTAAAGGAACAAGCAAATGACTAAAACCATTTAAGAATATGCTTAACAAATATAAATAAAATCCAAGTATAATATCATTATGCAAGTACTAAGAAGGCTAATATTTTTACTCGCAGTGCCCAATGCTGCTTACAATTAGTAGCAACTAATAATTTTATATGTTAAGAATACTGAGACAGGGAGAAATAACCTTGTCCAAGGAAGAACATACCAATTGGTTATGTGACAGCAAATGGTCAGCCTTAAGAATAAACATACAAGTAACATTATACGGACTGAACAGGTTATATTTCGAAATATATATGTACATTCATATACATACAAATATGTATGTATATTCATATACATAATAGGCTTTTTCATCATTAAAATGTTACATACATATTTGTATATTCATATACATGTATACATGTATATGAATATACAAATATGTATGTAACATTTTAATGATGAAAAAGCCTATTAGTATGAAAAGAACATGGTTATATGGGAAGGTTTAGAGGGAAGAAAGGGAAGGGAGAAATGATGTAATTATGTTATAAACTCAAAATTTAAAAATAAATTTTAAAAAAGGACTCTACAGTGGGTCCATGTGGTCCTTGATCAGCAAACCAGAGGTTGGCTGAAGTGTACAGAATTTCCAGGAGCATGCAGCAGAGTGCTTAACTCAGCTTAGTTTATTGCTAGAGCAGGATCACATATATAGTGAGAGGAAGGATCTCTAATATCCAGGTACATCAGGGAGAGCTCATTGGTTATGACAGCATGGGGTACAACAGCCCCATTTGCATGCTGGGGTGAGCAGCCTGGACCTAGGTACATTCCAGGGGACCAGAGGGAGTGACCTTATATGGTCATATAGGGAGAGTTGTAGCTCCAGGTAAACAATTCATCATGTTGCATACCTTGAGGGGGTGATGCCTTGCTGTGAAAGCAGGCAGCATAGCTTGTGGATTTTCAGAGCAGTCGGTGAAGGAACAGCTGAATAGCCAAATGCTATCAGTTCTCAGAATGAGATTTCCAGGGTTCCAAATTGCTTCTACTTCACCTCAGCTCCAGGATATATATATATATTAGTGTGAAGAATTTAGGATGGGACCAAGAAATTGAAAATGTATAATTGGAAAAAAGTATAAAACATGTGTAAGATACTAAGTTTTTCATCCTATGTAATAGTATTTTTAGAACTTCATGTATCTGTGAAAACTTGAAACTATAAAAATAAAATATCAGAAACACCATACCATAGTAAGAAGCACACCCTTAGATATCTTAATAAACTTTGATTAGCTACCTTATAGAAGTGAAATATATCCCCTCCCCTGATCCTTTGTATCTGGATTTACTTTCAATTAATTCAGAACACTTACAAGTTGATAATATTAATTTACTCATTTATTTGTTTTATAATCCATATCTTCTGCTAGAATTTAACCTTTATCACCAGCACAGATAGATATGACCTAGCCTTTCTACACAGATTGACTGTTCCAAGATGAGCCTTTCTGTATTAGTTTATATAGACATAGATGTATGCTTTGTTTTTTATTACTTATTCTCATGGGTTTAAGGCAAAAGGCATTTTTTTCTTAGGCTAATTCAATCCCTGGTCCTAGAGGGTTTCAGCCTCTATACAATCTAATCTTCAAGATGTTAGCCTGAACCTAGATGGCTTCAGTCTTCCTATTATCTGATCTGTAAATCTAGAATGTTTCAGCCTCTATGACTTACTACTGACTAAGCTCACTTTCACTAAACTCTGAACTGTAAATCGTAAACCAGCTGCTTCTGACTGTTTTCTCTCTTAGCTTATTCTGAACTGGCTCTTGTCTTCTCAGCTTCTCCTGAACTGTCTGTGAGCTGACTCCACTCAAACTGCCTGATTCAACTAACTCGCCATTCTGCTTCTAGTCTGTTTCTAGTCTGTGTCTTCCTTGCTTCTACTCTCTGAGCTCTCACTGTTTCTTGTCTGCTTCTATCTCTTTCTGAGCTCTGCTTACTGTCTTTGCTTCCACACTTTGCTTCTACTCTTTGCTTCTCTCTACTGAGATGGGATTAAAGATGTGTGTCATCACTGCCTTCTGAATTGGGTTTAAAGGTGTGTGCTCTGTTGGGAAAAAAGAATGAACAAACATTCTTTCTACTCTAGAGCAGCCATGCTCCTGGATTAAAAGATTAAATGTCTATCACACAGGCCTTTCAGTGTAATCCTTTGCTAGAGCAGCCATGCTGCTGGATTAAAAGATTAAATGTTCCTCTACAAATTTACTGCAAACCCAAAAGAATGGCCTACTTCCAGGTCACAGATGCTTCTTGAGGGAAATAAACACATATTGAGTCTTTTCAAGTAAATAAAATATGGCTGATAGACCAAATCTGGTTTGAAAATTTTATTTATAAGGACATCAAAGGTAAATATGCCTCTTTTACATTTTAATTATCATAGTAAATGGAGAAAGCGGGCACAGAGAAGGAGAAAGAATAGAATATATGACAGAAAATGGATGAGATACACAAACCCTAAAATATTTACTGTTTTCTTATAAGAAAAAAAAATGCTAACTCCTGACCAAGAGATTTCCAAGGGATAAGGGACCTTTCCCATTACAGATACACAAATAATTATGACTCCACTTATGTAAGGACACAGAGTAATCAGAATTATACAAAGAGAGAGCAGAACAGTACTTGCTCCAGATTGAAGAGAAAAAAAAAGTTGCTCTATGGTTAAAATTGATAGTAACCCAGCAGTAGCAATGTCTTTAGAGTCAGAGAACAATGTAGTAACATAAGGGAATACATTTTATGTGATGTATATTTAACCACAAAAAATATTTGAAAAAAAATATTCCAGTGCAGCATGGCTACCATGAAAATAAAGAAAAGGAAAGAGAGAGAGAAAGAGAGAAAGATCTTAAATGTCCACATGTATTAAATCTCTACAAAGAAACATCCGGTAGCATGATATCTGATAATGGCCTTGAGAGGAAATTGCTTATTAGTGACTTAAAGGGAGCCATGACATCTCTTGAATTACTAGCATTGTATCCTTTTGCACCTGGGTTTTCTTTGGAGGTCACCCTCCCAAACATTATCCAGCATTGACCCTTTTGAGCTCAGGAGCTCTGATGAGCTCATAGCCTGGGGTGGTGTAGATTTTGAGACTACATTGCAAAAAGAGTAGGGCTGTCACACAGAAGAAAGTGCAGGAGTGTATTTATGTCTTTGTGTCATTCATATATTTCTACTTTATGAACCTAAATTTCTCCAGGGAGTGACACAAATTCACATAATGTTCCTATGTGTTACAATTTGTATTTTGATCTCTGCGTTAGCTGACAGAAGTTTTAATAATAACCAGAATGCTCCCCAGTGAATATAGACATGTAGACATTGAAAAAAATTAGCATAATAATTCAAGTTAAAGTATATAATTTCTTATTCAGAATTCTTTTTTATTTCATCTGCTCCTATTTTTCACTAAAAAAAAATATGAGCTTTCAATTTTTAAGTGTACTAGCTCTGGCATCCTTGTGGGTTGTTTCATGATGAGTCACCAGTAGGTTGCCACCTTAAATACCCTTAACTAATTCTCCACAGGAGTAAAAAAATGCAAAGGATTGTTTTTTAATACACTAAGATATTGGTTATGTGTAGAGGAATATTTAATCTTTTAATCCAGCAATATGGCTACTTTGGGAAAGGATCATATTCTAGGTCTGTGCAATTTGGTTGAAATGCAGCACATTCCTTTAAATAATCCAAATCAGAAGATAATAGTGGCACGCCCATTTAATCCCAACTCTCAGGATGTAAAAAGAGGCAGAAAGTTCAGAAGCAGCTCAGTCCTCTCATGGTCCTCAGTCCAGAGTTTAGAGAGAAGCAATAGAGACTCGGAGAATAAGAGGAGATTGAGTCAGAGCATACTAGTCAACAGAATTGGAAATTCAGAAGCAGAGAGAAATATAGAGTACAGCCCTTTAAATCCAAGTCTGAGAAGGAATAAGAGTAAAGAACAGGCAAACTGACATCTGAGATGAATCAGAGTGAAGAACAGGTGAAGAGACAAATCAAAGGAAGAGTTGGCAAAGTGAATTAGAGTGAGGACATTCCCAACTCCCATGATAGAGAAAGCAGGCTCTCAGCTTCGAGAGTCAGGCAGTCAGTTAGAAGGTCAGCCAGATAAAATACAGAGGCAGTTGAGTAGAAGGAGAGTGAGTTTGGGAGAAAGAGTCACCAAACAGAGTCAGTTTAAAATCTAGCAGAGCAGTTCAGGGACAGAAGTTGTGGGAGTCAGACAGAATCAGAATTCAGTCAGAAACAGCCAGCCAGCTCAGAAGGTCAGTTTGAACCAGTCAGTTTGGAGAAAAGTTGGAGTCAGAACATCATGTGAGTTGAATCAGCCAACCAGAAGTGTCAGTTGAATTCAGTACAGCTTTGAGTTCAGAAAGAACTAGTCAGGGTGAGTCAGTCAGTAGTTTCAGAGGCTGAAATTTTCTAGGTTTAGTTTTGCAGATTAGATTGCATGGAGACTGAAGCCATCAGATCTGACTTTAAGATTAGGTTATATGGAGCCTGGAAACCCTGTAGGACTAGGGGTTGATTAGCCAAAGAATAAACTGTCATCTGCCATGAACCCACAAGAATAATTAATTAAATATATGATTACATTTACACATACATATACCAGTGTAACATCGGGGATTACAGTGTTGGGAAAAGATGCCCAGTTTGTCTGTCTGCTCCTGTAAGAAGAAATTCCTCTTTGGGTATGTTTACTATCTCCTAGAATTTTTTTTTATATTGACACTTACTGTGGCATAGTACCACTGTACTCCCTTATTGTAAATCTTATACCCTGATTTGTGCTTTTCAATATAGCAGCCATCAACTACTTTTGTTTCTTGACCATTATGGTGATGATTTAATTTTGTTTAACTATAATTCATTGAGTTTGATTTATTATTTATTTATTTATTTATTTTTCTGTGTACATGCTCATGCATGTGTTTGCATGTTCTTGCATGTGTGTGACCATAGGCTGTACATATACACCACAGTACATGTGCAGTGATTAGAGGAAAACTCCATTGGAGTAATTTTTTTCCTGATACCTTATGGGATCAAGGGCTTGAACTCCAGTCATTAGGAGTAGAGAACACTGCTACCTACTGAGTCACCTTGGTGGTACTTTGTGATTATTTAAGACATGAAATTTTACCATTGTGAAAAAAAAAATGTTGGAGTTGGTAGTAATCACCTTGGCTAGGCAAATGCTCTTCAACTGTAAGTTTTATGAGCTCTGAAGAGTAAATATTTCCAGTGATTATGTAGAGTCAAAATTGAAATACGTTGAGTATAGAAAAGACACACTGGGTATATAAAACTTAGCATGAACAAAAGAAGGCACAATATCTGGAACCAGCTTTTCATAACATTGATAAAGTATTGAATCAAATAATAATTTTAAATATATAAGATACTTGATTAATATGAATTTTAGCAACTTATTTTTAGATGTACCGTCTGAAAAAAAATACTTATACAAATGGATTGAATCTATTTTATTTTATTATTTTATTTTATATGTATGAATGTTTTGCCTACATATATATCTATATACCAGTTGTGTGCCTGGTGCCTACCAGAGGCCAGAAGATGCCTTGGAACTGGAGTTAGAGATGGCTGTGAGCTGCTATGTGAGTGCTGGGAATTGAACTGGAATCTTCTGCAAGAGTAACCAGTGCTGAGCCATCTCATCTCTCCTGCTCTGCATTGTGTTTCTTTCAGTAATGACTTTGACTCTGGCCCTTAATACATGGTCCACTGACTACCAGCATTGGCATCATTTGATAGTTTGTCAAAAAGACTGGGTTTAATAGGTTCCCAGTAAGCACATTAAATCTTGAAAACATTAATCTTGACAAAGGTCAGATTGCTATTTGTCACACTCCCCTTCTGGCTACTTGTCTCATTACTGCTCTTCCTAAAATATGCACAGCCTTACTTGGGACATGTAAGTGGCACAAGTTCTTCTTTATCAGACATGCACATGGCTTTATTGTAGAACCTGCACAGGTCCATCTGTATTTAGTACTTTATACAGATATTTATTGTATATATAAGAGTATTATAGCATTTTGTTTATTATTATTATGTGTATTGCATATATTAAATAACAGTATTATAGTATATTATAATAATATAGTTATATACAGTATTTTATAACCTGACTTATTTGTTGTTCTCTACAGATACTTTTTTCTTTCTTCCATCTTCATTTCCTTTCTTCTTAGTTTATACAGGAATATATTCTTGTTTAGAACAATTACCTTTAACTTTTAAATACTGTAAAAGGAAACTGGAAGTTCTTTTATCATAATATTGAAGAGCTCTTTATTAGAGTCATTGAATGATAGCTTAGTTTTGTTTTGTTTTTCTCTAACACATTTCTCCTGTTGTTTGGATGAACCGTTATTTAACAATTAATGGCTCAGACCTTCTGAAATTACATATTAATTTTCATATTTGTGACTAGTAACTGAGACAATGATTTTTATCTAATGAAAAGATAAAACAAAAGCTTACACATATCTATATGGAGAATATTAACTTTTTGATTTTTGATATTGTCTGTCTAATGAGATATCATCGTCATACTTTCTTTCCTTAATTAAATAGTCTTTTTAATTTGGGTTTTTTTTTTCTTTTTCTTTTTTTTTTTTTTTTTTTTTTTTTTGAGACACGGTTTCTTTGTTGCTACTCTGGCTGCCCTGGAGCTACTCTGTAGACCAAACTGGTCTTGAACTCACAGAGATCTTCCTGCCTCTGACTCCCAAGTTCTGGGATTTAAGGCGTGTGCTACCACCACCCGGCTAAAGAGTCTTCTTTTCATTTTTCATTTGTTGAATATCTTCACTAAAGATTTTCCAAAGTTTTGAATGCTAAGTCCACCATTTGGGATTTCTCACTATTCCCAGCCCTTGAGTATCTTTTACATTCCCATTTCCTTCTCTCTCTCTCTCTCTCCTTCTCTCTCTCTCTGTCTCTCTCTCTTTTGATATCTAAAGCCTAGAAACTTTAGTTCTTAGACATTGTAGTATCTGTGGGTGCTAATTCCATTCCATATCTGAAATGTATTTCTTACTAATTTTTTTAGTGTCTTGGCTAATAATTAAATGAAACCTATTTTCTTCACGGTGTGAAACTTCTCAATCAATTATGAGAATGGGCTTGTGGACAGGGCATATGCAGATGCCCTGTTGTAGCTTTGCTTCCTGTGATTGTCTTGCAACTGGATCTCTGCTCAGCCCTCTGTCTCGTTTGGCATCACTTCTGATGGTAGCCATGCAACTAGTTTCTAGTTTTGGTTTTGTCTTCATCAAGTACTTGTACCAGTAACTGCGTTGTAGCTTTGCTTCCTGTGATTGTCCCTGGATCTTGCTCAGCCCTCTGTCTCGTTTGGCATCATTTGGGTCCTTGGTGTAAGGTACCAGGCTCTGTGAGGTCTGTTCTGAGGTCTGCCCAGTGTGTCCTTCTGAGCTGTCTATTCTCTGGTATGTAGCTGACCTTCACTTCCAATTTTTCACATGGAGTTACCAGCCTCCTTTTTAATTGCATGCCACAAGAAACACCAGGGACTTCAAAAGTGACTTCTAATATGAATTTTCTTGTACTTTGTTCTATAGTCATTTCCTTTTGCAGAAGTGGGAACCTCTTTGGTGCTTATTACTAAAATCTCTGAGCCACAATTTTAGAGATGAAGTCAAGGACAGTGGAGTATCCGTCTCTTGGAATGATGCTCTGGTGATAAGCAGAGACAGCACAAATACAATGACTGCTCACACATAGTCACTAAAGCTTAGAGGATTTTCTTTACAGTTTTCTGTGTCTGTATGCTCTTAGAACAGTTCCACAAACTTTAAACACTGTTGAAATTTTTTATCTTTTATCTATTTTATTTGCTATTATTGTGTATGGGGACATATATGTGTATATGATGGGGGAGGGTATGTGTATGCCACCGTACATATCTGGAAGTCAGGGGATAACTTGAGTCAGTTCTCTTTTTTATCTTTATGTAGGTTCTTATATTAAACTTAGGTTCACAGTTCCGTGAGGCAAACTGTTTACCCACTGTGCCATCTTGCCTTAAATAATTTAATCTGTCTTCAAAAGTCATTTTGATTGCTTATTCCCTCACTTTTGTTTTATTTCTTTAAGTGTAGGTACAGCTCTCATCCCAGCATTCTGGAGACAGATTGTTAACTTTAATTCAAAACTCAGCATATCAAATAATATACATTAAAATTAAAAATGCCCATTTTGATGGTCTCTATAAAACTATATTTTCTTCAATAGCTAAGGAAAATCTTGGCCATTAGAAAAGGTCTCTCATTCATAATTTGAAAAATTATTTGACACATTTGTTCTTCATATTTAAGCAGGATTATGCTTTGGAATTATGATGAAGCATGCAAAGCTTCCATTGTTTTCTGTTCTTTTATTTGTTTAGAATTTAATCTTTGATGTTGCTATGCCAAAGTTTATTGAGCCATGAGAACTTTTCTTGTGAAGAGGGTATCCTGATTATCCCTTTAGAATGAAACAATCCTGCTATCTGCTAACTTGACCTGGTTCGAAATGTAATTGCATTATTACATACCATTGTAACAGTATACCTACTTGTATTCATGCTAATGTAATGTGATGTTATAGATTATCACACACTGTTGTAACAGTACACTTCTATTTATGCTCATGAAATGTGATGTTAGAGATAATATAGTCATACTGCTTTGGTTTCCTCTTTAATCCAAGTTCCCCGTTTTTGTTGTATTTCATCTATATTGTCATATTTGCCCTTTCTGTGAACCATCTAAAATAATATTTAGAGGAGTTATAAACACAGAATAATAAATTCAATTGGACCAGTAGATACTCTCTCTGGGACCTAATTTCCTCATTTACAAAATGATGGAGGTGAGCAGAGCCAGAGACCATGGTCTGCTCATCTCTTCCTTAACAAAGTTTTGATAGATTACTTGAGTTAAAAAGTCTTTCTTTAGATTGCTTGAACAGATATCTCCTTTTCTACAAATGTGACAAAAAAGTGGAGCTTAAAAGAAAATGTTTCTATTCTGAGATACATATATATATATATATATATATATATATATATATATATATATATATATATATATACCAGTTGAATCACAAAACTAAGAATACACACAACAGCAGTACTGAACTCTGAATTTAATTTATGTAGTTATCTAGAACAAAATATGGTCTTGTAGACAATGTGCAGGTCATTGACTACTTTTACTACTTACTCTGAGTTTAGAGTTTTGCTTTCAAAGACTCGGACTCAATTGTTCCAAATACTCAGTTGGTATATTCATACTTAGAAGAAAGTGATGAAATAAGGTTAGGTCACAGCCTTGATCGCCATGGAAGCATGATTGTCTGGGAAAAGGGATTTCACACCTATGACTAAGTGAATAGGACCTCTTTATAAATCTAAGCGTTTGTTTTTTATTTCTAAATGATATGAGTATTCTTCCCACAGGTTGCTAGTTGGAGAGCCACATTTTAAAATTTTAATACACATATTATATACTATTTATTATGCAAGATGGAATATTTGATTAATCAATAATTAATCAATTAATCAATCAGCATTATCTTTCTCCAATCATATCAGGGCTGACTACATATAGTGGGCTGCTGTGAGCATTCTCATACCCTCATCATGTTTACAGTGTTCACCTGCAAAGAAATCAGGTTTTTACCATGAGAGATCTGGATGTGTAACACTAACGACTCTGGTTCTATTTTAATATTGTTTTATCTAACTAGCATGGTGTAGTAGCTGGCCCTCTATTTGAAATAGCTTTTGAAAACCCCCTCTTGGGTTAAATTTCTTAGTTCAAATTGTATGCTTAGGATTTAAGTCATTTGGTTTAACTTAATAGTAATTTGAGTTTTCATTAAAATCAAGTATCAAAATTTATAGATAATTCTTTAAGACTCTAAGTCTAATATATATGTTATATATCTATCAAATACACATATGTATATATATACATATATGTACACACATATATATGTATATGTAATATATACATACATATACAGATGATAAATAGAGGGAATAAAAAATTTGATATGTCATCTGTGTCCTTTTGTGTCAGCATGATTCTCCTTTTCCCTCCAGAGATGCTAATCGGTTTGAGCTCAAGGTCCAGGGAAATGTTCAAAAGATAGAAAACCACAAACAAACAAACAAGAACAATAAAGCCCTGCCTGTATCTCCAGATTTGTTTCCAAAACTTAAACCCTTTGTTCTCTCTGAAAATCAAATGTTCCTAGGGAGCAAGAGCAAGACAGATCATGTGAACAGGAAAATATTCTCTTTTATGAGAAATAGAAGGAAAACGTTACTAGTGAATGACATAACTATTCTCAATTGTAAGGAGTATTAAGAACAAAAGAGAAGAAAATGGTCTGTTGCTTAAGTGTTTTTTTTTTTTTTTTTTTTTTTTTAAGGAAGCTTCAGTGCTAGAGATATAAGACATTTGCATGTACAAAGCCCTGGGTTAGATCTTCAGCACTGCAGAAAGTTAGGCATGACCATACACAGAGGCAATCCTAGCATAATCCTAGCATAATCCCAGGAAGTGGATCAGAAGTTCATAGTCATGGGTGCAGCTTCTCTGTCATATGTAGAGAACAGCATCTCACAACAGAAGTCATAGTGTTCTGGTTTTTGCAATCTACCATACAAAGTCCCTTCGAATAGCTTCCCTGAGCCTTAGGTTCCTGGTTGTAAGTGTATCAATTTGGATTGGGCTCACCAAATTCTATTTTTATTTGCATTTTGTCAAATTTGGAAAATTCTGCAAGGCTCTCTATTTGTTGAAAAAAAATATCTTTGATGAGGAGTGAGAGCTACACTTACGTGAGTGTATAATGATAATATTTAGAATACAGTTAGGAATTATACTGGTTTAAGAAAGTATCAATAGTAGGTTCTCCTCTAGGGTCCAAGATCTCACCAGACATGAGTAGTTGGCTAGGTCTACAGGGCCAGACATGCTTTGCTCATGTTGACTGGGTCTGAAGTAAAAGTAATACAGCTTTTGGGTACCCCAAGATTGAAGTATCGTTTTTAAATTCCTGGGTATATCTTGCTATTCTGGTCACTGATGTGATTTGGAGGTTATAGCTGTCTAAGTCTAGTAACTGCTTTCCGCCCTTAGCAGCTTGCATAGCTGCTTCAGATACTATAAATATTAATCTTTATGAAGGAAGCTTCTAGGTCAACTTGTGCTTGATTTGTCTGAGTCCTGTATTAGAAGTACTTAGTATCTTCAGCAATAGAGCCTTACCAACAAGTTCTGGGAGCAACCAAGGACAATGGCCTCTCTCCTTCTCATTTTTCTTATACATATACAGTATCAATTTTAATGAGAAGATTAAAGTTTCATATACCTTAAGTGGGATTAGGTCTTGATAAAATAGAATCAGTGACAGCAAATAAATTTATCTAAATTTTAAAATGCTACATTGAAGGTATTTATAATTTGTAGCTTATACATGCTGTTCTTTCTCTTCCTACATAAAGAGTGACTCTGGGTAATTTGTTCAATTTAAGAATATGCTTTTGTTTTAAGGTTCATGTATTGAAAGAAGAAAAAAATAAACCCATAGTGATAAAGTGACAATTTTTTTAAAAGTGTCAATTCAAAAGTAAGAACTTTAATATTAATGACATGAACAAAGTTACAGAAATTAACATAAGAAATATTTTTGACAGAAATTCACATGCTTCAAAGGAGAAATTATACCTGGAAGCAAAAGGAAGCAACAAATCAAGAAAGAAAAACAAAAATACAAGTGCTAAACAATGATGATAATTATTGTTTCCCATTTTTATACACAACACACACACATATACGCACACAAATGTTTAATGGTGCTCTGATAAGAAGTATTGGATTCCTAGTATTATTTTCCAATTAGCATATAAATTTTACAAACTATTTAAAAAAGTTCCTCTAATTCTCCTGCATAACTTGTAAGAATATTTTGGCTGCAACAGCACTTGAACGTTTTTGTAAGGATAATGTTAATGAATAAAAATCAATTATGCAGATATTTAAAAACCCTATCTATGAGCTAAACACTTCACTGGACATGTTGCTAGTGTTGGTTATAGTGCATGAGATCCTCCCAAAAAACAGGTAGAGTCAAAGGTTTGGATGTAGTTCAGTGGTAGAATACTTACATGGCATTTATGAGACCATAGGTTCAGTTCACAGCACCATGAGAAAAAGTACAAAATAAATTATACTTGTAGTTTTAATGTAGAAATTAATATATATGTGTGTACCCAACCATGAACTAACAAATATTGTTGTGGAATGATGTATGCTAACTGAGTTCTGTGATATTTAAGAAGGATGAATAATGGCCAGACCAGTCAAATTCATCATGAAACATAGGAGGTAATAGTCATGCAATGATTATTTTCCCTTGACCAATTTTCTCAGCATATATCTTGTTATTCATTCATTTCACATTGCTCTTTGACATTTCTTTCTCTGTTATAAATTACCTATATTTACATATATTACTTCTGTATTAAGGTAAAAGGTATTCTATTTCACTGTCATTTTTATTTACACAAACTGCTATTTTAATTATTCTTGATTTTTTAAAAAGTATTTGCTTCTATTCTTTATAGCTTAAATTATTAGTTTACATTTTAATAATATTAGACACCCTTTATACTGCTGCATAGAGCAAACAAATATTTTGTGCTTTCTGCATATTAAATACCCAAAGCATAACTTTGATCACATTATATCACCAGCAACAGTGTGACGATGGAAAGAAGGGATGTAAGAGTTGAAAATGCAGTCTTATGCCCATCTGTGTGAAACATGTGCACACCAGTGTGGATGTGTGTGGTCAACCAAGTGCCGTTTAATAATGTGTGTTTACAGGATACTAAATTTTAGTGCATCTAAAGAGTTACCAAGACTTTCTTGTTACCAAGAATTGCTATTTGGGAGCCAAGTCCTAAAGTTTACTCTGTTCCAAAGGCAGGAAATGCATCCAGCTGGAGTTGGAGGCCAAGTGGAAACGAATGTTCCCCATGGTGGCAAGGCCAAGTGTAGAGCCTGGGCTTCCTGCTTGTTACCGATGAGCTTGCAGCCAAGAAACTGTTTGGCTTGTTTAATAAAAACCTAAGCTTCTGTACAATGCCCGAAAGAGTGGGTCCATCTTGCTAAAATCAATTTCAAGTGAAGGTTTCTAAGATTAGATTAGTGATAGATGTATGCTTTAATGAAATAGAAGTGTGTTTATTTTCTGACTAAATGTAAAGTCCAGAGAATGGAGTCATGATTTTTACAACAAACATTTTAATGTTTATAACCAATCTGGCAGACGTGAAACTCTCTGAAAAATACTAAATTTAGACGAGGTGAGTGGTTGCTTCCCTCTGAGGTAATTTAACTGACTTAATCCATGGATTCTCTACTACCTATCATTAATCTTCAGAATTTTGGAAAAAAATGAAACTAGGTTCAGAAAATCCCATTAGTCCTTCCCCAAAGTAACAAAATACTCAGTTTGTTTGAACACTTTGCTTAAAGATTCCTCATTCTTTTATAGTGAACTTTGAATTCAAGCCTTTTGAACAGTATCTCAAATATCTGACCCAGTGGTATAATTAGTTAATATAGTTGTACTTATGGCAAAGTTACTGTATTTGAATCACTTACACACATTGTTTTATCAAAATGTTCAAATATGAGTTTAAATATGAGAATCCCAGATGTGCAGCAAAAAAATAGCGACAGACACAACATCACCATTGCACTTGAACTCATTGTAGCTCCACTTATTTGTACAACCTTGCATAATATTGTGCCTATCAATACTTAAACACAATTTGGGAAGGGCTTACCATTTTCTTCAGTGCTTTAGCTGCTACAGTTACTCTTTGTCTAGTAAGTAAGCTCTGACCTATATTCAGGCAAGAAATTAATTAAACTAATGATTACAAGCCTACACTCATAGGCATAAAAGTGATTGGAGGATTTGTTAGGAGGAAATATGAGAGAAGGAATGAAATGACAGAGAGAAGAGGGATGAACATCATTATTAAAACTTACTATATGAGTGTATGGTACTATCAAACAAAAAATAAAATTTAAAAGAAATAGCAACATTTATGAAATTTATTCAGGAGAAGAAAGTTACCATTTGCATTGTTCCAGTGGTTATAGTTGTAAAATATTTTAGGGTGATTCTTCATATCTCACTAAATGAACTTGGTTCTTTTTTTTCTTTATCTCCTGCATGATTTCAAGTATAAAAAAGATGCTTTATATGTACAGATCCTATCTCAGAATTGTTTGTGTGATTTTCTTAGTTTTCTGAATAGCTGTAGGAAGATAATCAAGACACAGGGATATTGTCAAGCAATTCCTAAGTGTTTTCTTTCCTTCTTTCTTTCTTTCTTTCTTTCTTTCTTTCTTTCTTTCTTTCTTTCTTTCTTTCTTTCTTTCTATCATAACTATTTCAAATGCTTTTTCTTTAATCATCTATGAAAAACTTATATAGATAAAAAACAATTAGATTTAATGATTATTAATTATGATGTTTTTCACTCTTTTTCTTTTATTGTTTTCTTTCTTTCTTCCTTTTTTGTTTTTTGTTTTTTTCTGATATTCTTATTAGCTTTTGATTGCAATTTTCCAAATGTGATTTCTGATGAAATTTTATTATAAGATTAATTATATCAATACTAAAAGATTATTTTCTCTCATTACCATAAATAATTATTTTAAAACACTGTTTTATGACAAAGAGGATATTGCAAATTTAAAATAAATAAGAGTTTTGCAATATAGAAGTATTAGGAAAATAAAACGCTATAGAACTTATAAATAAAGAAAACTTAGTTTTTGGATTTTCTTCAAATGTTAGCAATCTTTACTTTGAATAACATCATTGAACCCAGAAAATAATATTGGCATGTTTGTATTAACTTTTAAGAAAGATAATCTTATTGAAAAGTTTATGTAGTGTTTTGCACATTAAAACACATTGTCCTATTATAGTTTGGTATGATGTTACCAAAATGTCATATGTTTGATGCTTGATTCTCAATGTCATATATGTAGAGAAGATGGAGCTTTCCAGAGGGAAGCCTAATATGGGATACTTCAATAATACAATGTCAATCTTAGGAGAGGTTAATATCTGTATCAAGGGACTAGATTGAGTCGGGAGAGAAGAGTAGACAGCATTGAAGCATGCTGCTATAAAACAAGGATATCACCCCATGCCTTCTCTTATGATACAGCCTAAGGCTCTTCTATAGATGTGGCAAAACAGGCTTCGACTTCACTCTCCAAAACGAAATAATTTTTCTTCTTTTATAAAAATCCTTAGTGTAATCATTTTGTTACCACCATACAAAATGGACAAAGAAATTTTCTCAGCTGACTGATAATTTTTAAATTCATAGGTTCATCTAAAGGATATAGTACATAGCAACTGGTAACAACAAAGGGCTAAAGCATTATAGTACACATTGTTTTGTGTTAGTTACTTTGTCTACCATTGTTACAAAAAACCTAATAGGAAAAGAAATCAATAGAGGAAGGATTTACATAGCTTCAGAGTATGTCAGTCCATTATGGCAGGGACAGTAGGTATAGTGGTAAGCCTTGTCCTTGACAGTAGAGTTTCTATGTTGTTCAAATCAAGACAAACCAGGAAGAAGAGAGATTGAGCAGCATCCTGGCCAGGCTATAATCTTTACAGGCCACTGTCTCAGTGACCACTCCTTTTAAGCATCCTTCCTAACCCTCCCAAAACAATGCTGTTGAGAAGCAAATATTCTAACACACAAGCCTCTGGAGGGGGCATTTCACATTACAACCACAGCATTTCATATAATTGTATTAAGAATAGACAATCCAGTTTCTGGTCATTAAGAATAAAGCTGCTATAAACATAGTTAAGTAAGTGTCTTTATGGTAGTATGGAGTATCCTTTGGGTATATGCCCAAAGTGGTATAGCTGGGTCCTGAAGTAGATTGATTTCCAATTATCTGAGAAACCACCATATTGATTTCCATAGTGGGAGTACAAGTTTTCACTCCCATCAGCAATGAAGGAGTGTTCCTCTTGCTACACATCCTCACCAGCATGAGCTGTCACTTGTGTTATTGATCTTGTCCATTCTGACAGGTGTAAGATGGAGTCTCAAAATAGTTTTGATTTGCATTTCCCTGATGGCTAAGGATGTTGAACATTTCTTTAAGGGTTTTTTGCCATTTGAGATTTCCTTATTAGAATTCTCTGGTTAGATCTGTACCCCATTTTTAATTGGATTATTGTTTTGTTGATGTCTTTTTTCTTGAGTTCTTTATATATTTTATATATTATTAGCCTTCTATCAGATATGGAGTTAGTGAAAATCTTTTCCTATTATGTAGGCTGCCATTTTGTCCTAATGCTGTCCCTTAACGAAAGAAGCAATTAATAAAATGTGATAATTATACAAAATCTCGTATTTCTTTAGATGTTTAAAATAATGACATCATGAAACTTGCATGTAAATGGATGGAATTAGAAATATCCTAAGTGAGGTAATACAGACCCAGAAAGACAAAAATGGTACGTACTCATTTATAAGTAGATATTAGCTGTTAAGTAAATGCAATCATGTTACAATTCACAGACACAGGGTAACTAACAAGGAGGGTACCAGAGGGAAGCACTTAAGAAGGGGAAATCAAACAGATTTTATGGGCAGACTCAGGGCAGACAGAGGGGATGGGAAAAGGAAGTATTAGTTGAAGGGTAGGGAGCAACATACTGGAATTGGGGGGTATTTTGTAGGAGATATGAAAAACTAGTGCAATTGAAACTCCCAGGAATTTATGAGGGTGACCACAGTGAGGACTTCAAATAATGAAGTAGATGACTCCTAAGCTGGCCATCTTCAGTAACCAGGCAAGACTTCCAGTGGTGGGACCAGGTAACACACACAGCCATAAAACCTTTTACCTCTGTCCTTCCTGTAAGTACTGGGGCAATGGCGGTATGGAACTAGGGGGAGTGGACAACTAATTAGTGACCCGAGACCTATGCCAGCAGACATTCCCAACTCCAGAAGTGGACATGTCATCCAGAAGAACCAATACAGCCCACACCACCCAGAAGAAGCAGCCTCCAATATCAGCAAGCATTCCCTGTGAACACACTAAAGTAACGGGCCAATAAAACAGGTAACACAAACTCAACACACAGAACTAGGGAGAGTGGCCAACCAATGACTGGTATGAGAGCCATGCCTTAGAGGGATCCCAAGCCAGACACTGCCCAGATGGTCAGGAACTGGAGAGTGGCTATCCCTTATAGCCAAGGTAGAACCAAACATGATTGGAAAAAAAAAATCATTGGCATGATTCCTAATGATATTCTGACATATTTGTAGATAGGTGCCTAGTCCAGTTGTCACTAGAGAGGTTCCCACTAACTGCTAATGGGAGCAGATGCAGAGACCTACAGCCAAAAATTGAATGGAGAGGGAGTCCAAAGTGGAGATCTCCATTGGATTCCTAAAGGATTATAAGAACCAGAGGGTCAAGGTCTCTATATAATCTATGATCTTTTTATAGTCAAGATATAGCAAGTGACACTATTTTCTTTGTAATGAAACTATGTTAGGGAAATTATAAGATTTTTATAAGAATCAATAAACTATCAAATGATAGATCCAGAAACCAAAACTATGCTTAATTATGATTATTAGAAAAATAATAAATTTAATAATTGCATACATTTATTAATTTTAAAATATATAAATGTATATGCATCTTTGTGTAACATGTGCATGTGGTGCCTGTGGATGCCAGAAGAGGGCATCAGATCTCTTAGAACTGGAGTTATAAATGATTGTGTGCCACAGTATGGGTCCTTTGGAAGAGTATCGAGAGCTCTTAATGGCTGAGCCATAATCCCAGCCCCAGTTGCATGTATTTTTAAAAGATATTAAACTTACTAGTCCTTTCTCTCCACATCTCCACTTTCTGGGGCCAGCAGCAATTTGAAAATTAAATAGAAAACCTCAGTAATAAGTAATTCATTAGTTTAAAATGATTTTACAATATTATATGGCTACTATCATTGTGTGTTATTATTTGTTGATAATGGTAATTTCTTACTGAACCTAATTTTAATTGATAATTAAATGCCTTAAGAAGTATGTATGCGCTGAAAAAAATATAGTGTGCATAGACTTTTATATAACCAGAATTTCATACCTGCACTAGTGCCTTAGGACAAATTCACCATGAATGAGGAGGTCTACAGTACAATCTCAATGATTCCCAAAGTATGTGGCTTTAGAAATATTGAGCATCTATTACATGAAGTAGAGAACGTTAGTTTCCAAATTATCTTTATGTTTTCTGTGTAAAACATCAGTATGTACTTTTCAGAAATAGAAGATTTCAGCTTTATTTTGATTTCACATAGGCCTTAGGAGGAGATATGCCTGTCTCCTTCCCTCCTTGCCAGAAAGTTTAAATTAATCCAAGAACCTTATTTTAAATAAAAAGATGATTTTTTTTTACAAGATAGACAACCCTCAAAACTTCAGTAAAACGTCTCGGGGGAAAATATTTATAGAGAGAATATAGCATTTATGTATTCTTTCCCGTAGAGGTATTTGGGTTTTGTAACATTCTGTTTGAGAAGCTAGTGAGGTATTTCCCTGTTTCATTGAACACAATTAAAATTCTTGGTAAGACGATGAATATGTGGCAATTTGATTGCTTGTGAAATTAAATATTTTATAATAGCCAGTCAAGATTTTTCAGTTCATCTCTCATTACTTAGATTTGTGAAGGTATATATTTGATGCTGTTAGTGTATGACAGCAGATATTTTCTGAATTGTTTTAAAGCAAAACAATTCCAAAATGTTTTAAAATAAAATTTTTTCTTCCCTAAATGGAACAACCAGATTTGATAACTATTTCCTAATTTTATACTTATTTAACATATCATTACCTATATAAACTGTGTGCGTCTCTTCAAAACTTCCTGTGAAGTGATTTCTCATTGGTCACATGGGGCCAGCAAACCTATAAAGCAGGATGCTACATTACCTCATGAGAGCCATTAATAAATGTTTACCAGCACGTTTCTGATTTTCAAATCCTTTTCCATTGATCATGCTTTGATGCTCTACAATGCTGAGACCCAGAACTGCATCCCAATAAAAGAGTTTAAAAAATACTATGAAGACTTTGGGGAGTTGGTAACTTGCCGTTTTCCCATTAAATCTACCTCTAGCCAAACCAGTATTCCCTCTATGAGTGAAACTCATCCTTATTTAGTACACTAAACATCTCACGTATACTAGAAATGCAAGGTGGACACGCCCTAATCTAGTTTTCCAGCTAATATTTACCATGACAATTTCTATTTTTAGCTGCAATAAACAAACAAACAAAGCAAAACAAAACAAAAATCTCCACATTTTAAGCGTTGTTTTAAATAGGATGGAGAAAAAATACTTTCCAAATGACTAAATATGAGAGAATTGTCTTCTAAGAATGATGTCATAGAATAGAATATCATGTTACCCAGAGGTTGGTGAAGATTAGGACCCCTTTCCTTACTAATATGATGTAAAATTGGTAAACAGGCTTGTGTCTTGCTCGACTTGAGCCATGTTCAATGAAATGTGGGGTTATGGGTTTCTCTTCTAGGAAGTACTTGTGAGTTCTGAAACTCGGAATAGATTTCTTCCACACCAGAAAACAAGCTGACTCCCAAAATTTCATAAGAGAACATAAATGATATCTGAAGCCCTCACTGAAATCAATATACTTTCACCTGGCTGTGAGGATGCAAACTGCACTAAGATCCTTCCATGCCTCCAGGATTAAAGGCTGATGTCTGTAAGCATGGATGGCATGCAGCTATTCATTAGCATATAATTGATTTTGGAGGGCAGGGAGAAAAGAGGCATTACGTTTTTTAAATCACATGTGGAATTATTCTCTCCCAGAGCCATTTCATGGGGAAGGTACACAGAAGGGAAGTGAAACAAGGAGAATGCAAGCATAAAGACAGCTACGACTTTACGAACATTATTATGGACAAATGGCAATTAAGATTCTCTTAATTAGCCTGTCATTTTGTATTTGTCATCATAATGTTTGTTTTACAATGCTTTATTAAATCTGGCTTTATGACAAACAGTCTGTTGGCAATGCACCCTGCTGTGCAGCATATGGTGTTGCACCTAATGAATATTAATGCTGTGAAGTGGGGATGGTCCTTGGGGACAGTGCTGATGGCTGGGAATCTCCTGCATATGATATTATTATTCAGAAAGTTTAACTTTATATGTTTCTCATCAGCCTTTTTCTCTCATTGAGGCCTACTCTTTTGCCTATGAAACCTCAAGCATGCATTCAAAAGCTGAAAATGTTTGCCTTTTTGGCAGTGTGATTCCTGTTCTTTCAGGTCCTCATGCTATACTGTTTCTTCCCACCAACTGATTTCTCCTGAGGATTCTCTTCATCTGCATGCTTCCTACCCAGGTGGGTCTGTTGTCCCAAGTAATCCACTCTCAATTAGACCAGATGTTTCACTTCTATACCTATACAGTGTCCATATTTTCAAATTCAGCAACAGGTTATTATAGATTCATTCTGTGTTCCACCCACCTCCAAATGGAATTAGGAAGTGAAGCCTTTGGGAAATAATTAGATCATGAGAACAGAATCCTTGTGTATGGGATTGGTGTCCTTATAAAAAGACCCCAGAGATTTCTCTCTCTTTTTTTCCCATGTGAGGAAGAGCTATCTTAAAATGAGGCAGCTCATCTTCACCTGAAACAAGATTTGCTGGTGACTTGATGTTGGAGTTCCTATTATCCAGGATGTGAGATATTTCTGCCTTTGTAAGATACTGAGTCTATAATAATTTATTGTAGTATTACAATCTACATGAGTCAGTAGTCACTTAAAAAACAACCCCAGGCACTATATATATGTTAGTCATACTACCCAATATATGAAATTCCCAACAATTTTAAATTTTAATTTTTTTAAATTACTAATTAAAAGACAGGAAAGGAAGAAATGAACTGAAGTCAGAAAACTCACAGTGTAAAGAATATTTTGTTCCACATCATTATCTCAAACCGAGCTTTGGAAACCAATTTGTGTTTTTGTAAACAAATTGTGTTCAATCCAGGGTATTGCAAAGCATTTCCAAAATGCACTGGGCTTCCTCCTCTAACAATATATAGAAACATTTGGATTAGCAGTTGTAAAACAGTTTTATTTATTTATTTCTGTTAGTAATATAGACATTAGTTATCAAAGTCTCAATCATGAATTTATATGATAATATTTAGACATATTAGTCTCACAAATATTGAAAATATGCAGGCTAAAAAGAAATGATTTAAGATAGCATTGTGTATGCTATTTTTCAAAATAGAGCTTTTTGTATAGTATAGCATTAAAAACGCTCTAGTGTGCATCATGTAAAGTGGATGCAAATTGCATGTATAGATCATCTTAGAAATAATGGAGATACCATTTAACAGTCTATCAGTATTCTGAATATCTCTTGCTCCAAAGATAATCACAGGCCTTCCTCCCGTCACTGAAATGTGAGTTAATCTACTTCAGATACTTTAGAGGTGGGAGGGAACAGCATGCATTCTAAAACTTGATTTTAGCATCATCCATAACTGAAAGTCATCTCTCAATATACTATAATATCTGATGAGATTTTGTCTAATGATGAATAATGATGCTTTTACTACTTGTTGGCCATTTTCTGTTTACTATAGTCTATATACTAATCTAATTTTAATAATCATGTGAAGTAAATGTTTAAAAGCATTTCAAAACAGAGTTCTGTTAAAGGATACAGTTGACATGATGGTATGGAATGGTTAAAGGGAAGAAATAAGCTTCTAGAGAGCTTTGTTATCGAGAGCTAAAATGAAATTCCATTGTGTCTTCTACGTTTCTACCCTTCTGTCAGATTAGTTCTCTATTAGAAAGTTACTATTTCTAGTACAAGGGCCCTTTGTGCAACAATTTTATCAATTGTGTGGTGTGTTGTGTCAGTGGGCAGTGCCCAAGAGACAAACTCAAAGTCATGAAACAGGTAGAAAGGGGATATTCCTTAATTCAAACAGAGAAAACAAAGATACAAAAGATACAAAAGATATGGCAAATTGCTTTTTAAATCAAACCAAATTATGTTCTGCAAAGTGCAGTATTGGAGTCAATCAGGTGGGAGTGGTTGCCTATAATAAACTCTAGAGAAACATCAGGATCAATGGATTTCAGAAAATGCCAGAAGTTATTCTCTGAGTTATACATGGTGATTACTTTTTTTCCCCAACAGGATACTAAGTGTAAAAAATTAATTTTATGTATAACAATAGATTATATGCTAAAATAGTGCAATGTTATATAGTAAGTCTATGCCTTGTTAGATGTAAGATTATATTAAAATCATTTTTCTCTTGAATTTAAGTTAATTTCTGGTGCTTAAGAACAGACTTATCTGAATTTTTAATCTTAAAATACTCTACAAAACTTATAATTAAATGTGTACTAATCTCATTTTACAGTTTGAATTTAGTTATTTTAAGTACATTTGGATGTTACTTTTTTCTTCTTTCATAAATACATTACAATGTTCTTCTTTGATGTCATAGGTAGATGTCTATAGACAGGTAAATCAGACCCGGGGCTTGTCTTCTGATGCCTTAAAAAGAAAACTAGCCACACTGCTCCCCTCTTTGAACTGGACTTGGGAGATTTTTCTCTAGATATTTTCTTTATTATATTTCCTTTAATCTTTCCCTACTTAAACATCTTTCCCTACTTAATCTTTCATTGTCAAACATCAGATACTTCCATCTCATTCCTAGGATGGTACATGGATTATAAAACAGAGATAATTTTTTTTTCAGTACCTGATCATGGAAAATAATATATAACAGGACAGCACATAGCTGAAGGCTGAATTATAAAACATTTTGCATGTTCAGCAGAGAGAGAGAGGGTGAACACACATTCTGGGAGCGTATAGGATTACAAACAGCAATGTAGCCAACGAGGAGTATTCTATTAGTACATAGTCACTGTGCAGTATTTGTTGTCATACACATTGTCAGAAGCTTCTGGATCTTTCCTTTGAGAGATGTAAACCTGTTACAACTTTGAATGTGTTTCTGAGAGAAAATGAAAAAATACATATATATATATGTGTGTGTGTGTGTGTGTGTGTGTATGTATCTTTCCTGTTTTCATTTTCTCTGATATATATATACATATATATATATATATTTTTCATTTTTATGAAAATATGTATTTTCACATATATTTTAATTTTATTTTTGACATTGTGCAAAGTAAGGACCTGCTATGTTATTCCTCGGGAAATCTGCTGAAGTTCCATTCCAATAAATACAGAAAGTAAACATTTTTCTTACATTTTCCTTAAAAAATCTTTCAGTTAATGTCTCTTGATTAACAGAGTAACTACAAAATAACAGTAAATTACACTCAAACACAGAGTACTGAGTGGGATGTACTTGTGTTTTGAATTTGTGCATTGGTTTGATAGCAGTGTTTTATTTTTAATTCTAGTAATGTCAAATAATTTTTATTACTAGTATTACGTGAGAAATCAGTGAGCAATCATATTTAAAAATCTCTACATGCTTTTCTTGGTTAAAAAAAGTCTGAGACAATTTAGTGAGGTATGTTTGGTGATATTGTTGCTTTATAGTAATTATATTAAGAATCCTTTTTATAGTTTTCAACAAGTTGAACCACCAACAAAGGACTAAAAGTCGCATATTTAATATAAACCACTGAATTCTTTGGATTCAGTTTCCAGAAAGCAGCATACTGGGGACAATAATTAGCAAACCTATCAATCTAAATTGCTTTACACTCTTTGAGAAAATTTTCATCCTCCCGAATGTGGCCTGGTTAAACACAGGTGTGTGTGGAGTCAGAGGCTAACCTCAGTTGTGCTCTCCAGTCTCTTTCCACTTCCTCTGAGGCAGTTCCTCTTACTGAACCTTGAGCTTGCAGTTTGGGTTAATCAAGCTGATAATGACAATCCTTTGTCTCTGTCTGGAAAGTGCTGGGGTTACATATAGGACAACCCATCTTCCTGCCTTTTGCATGGATTCTGGGGATCCCACTCCAGTTCCCATGCTTTGACAGCAAGTGTATTATCCCAAACCTCGATGTTATTTATTTAGAAAACAAAAATATAGTAAAAACACATTCAGCTGTCTCTGGAAATTCATATCTCACTCTTTAAAAGCAGTAACTATTTCTTCAAGTTGGACTTTTACCAAGAAACTCTTTTTGTTTGATTTTTAATACAGAGTCTCACTATGTATCCCTGACTGTCCTTGAGCTCACTATATAGACGAGGCTGGACTTGAACTCACAAAGATCCACCAGCTTCTACTTCCAGACTGCTAAGATTAAAGTTGTTACCATACCCATCCATGAAACTATCAATACAAATATAGTAAGAAGATAGTTTTGTATTTTGCTTTACTCTTCAAATGAGTTAATTGTACTCAATATGTTTGACAATAAATAATTCCAGAACATTGGTTTAAATTAAATAAAGCTGACTTGAGTAAGTTTAGGCCACAATGGGATACATTAATTCATAAAAATAAACCACCCAAAGTCAAAGACAGAGAAACAGTCACAGGAATGTTCCCAGGTTTTCCCCATGTCCCTCATTGCCAAATTCAGTCTATCTTTGTGCAAATGAACTACCTTGTGGCTGTCAGAGATGAAGCTATCTGTATCAAAACTCTACCCATGAAGGACTATTTTTCTTCTTTATATTCACACTTTATACGTCCTCCGCGTGGTATACAAACACACATCCTCAAATGTACATGCGATCCCCTCTAATGAGAGCCAGAGTAGGTATCAGTAATTTGTGAGCACTTACTGAAAACATGAGGTTGAAGTAGTGATAGAGATGGCAGGCAGAAGGGGGAACATTTGCCTAAATAGTGGAAGAAGTAATGGATTCTCCTACATGTGTAAGGTGGAGTCTATTATTAGACTCTTGTGATTTTAGGATGTTAAAACTATTAATCCTCGTGATTTTAAGTGAATACATATTTTTCTGTGTTAATTGTTATCTGCAATAATAGAAAAAATGTTAGATTGCTGACACATATTTTGAAAACAGCATTTGTCTTCTATTAAGAAAGGATGATAAAGTCTTTCAGTATGTAAATTATTTACTTTTCAAATTAACAAAAGTTTGTATATTAAATGGCACATTATTTGGAAATGAAATTTAGAGAATTTATAGGTTTTCCAAAGCCAGAGTTAATATTACCTTTTTTTAATGCTAATAAGTCTAAGTTGATTTTCATCATACTACCATAAGATTGTAGCTTAGTAAAATTGTAAAATCCTTTGTAGGTTTCTAAACCCTCATGTGGAAAACACTATTAACATTTATTTATTTTTATTTTAAAAGTTAAAGTATAAAATTTGTACATAGACTATGCCAGGTTTAAAATAGAAGAAATCAGTGGTAATCGGAAATTGATCTTTTTCTTTCACATTTTTTTTTCTTTTTTTAAAACAAATTTCTGATTTCTTTGTGTAGATTAAGATGGGTTTGGGGTAGGAAAACTTTAGCTATGTGTTGAAGGAAAACGCTTTGTTTGTCTTTGCTCCCTCCCTCATAATAAACACAGCATGATATTCCACAATGATTCATTATGTGCCTTGCTAGACATGCATTTAAAATGTCCAGCCAGTCATTAATCAAGGATTTATCAAATGCTTACTTTGTGACATGCACAATTCAACATTCTGAGAATGATATTGAACATGATACACAAGAAACTTATATTGTAGAGTAAGAATGATTGGAAAGTAACTTTAGCTTGGGTCCTTAGAGAAAACCTTAAGCATTAAGACTGAGAACTACAGGATGATAGCAGCTAACCAAGAAAGTATCAGATGAGAGCATGTTCAATAAAATTAAGCAATGAAACTGTAAAAATAAAGTCTTTTGTGAAGAAAGATACATGCTAAGTGTTATCACAATGATAGTACATAAGCTTGCACTGATACTGTAGGGCATTTTGAATTGGGGAAGGAATTTAAGTCAGGCAACAATGTACAATAAAATAAGATTTTATTTTGAATCTGAATTGTATTAACTATTTTATTGGATAAATTGTATTGATGGGGGAAAAAAAAAAGAAAATTAGAGGGTTATTAAGTTGAGGAAGAGATGATGGAGACTTGTAATCTAATGATATTAGAATCTGCTAACATATCTCCTCTCTGCAAATTTGAAAAGGGAAGTACTTTAGTAGAAAGCTGTCCAAGGAGACAATGTATAAACACCTCAAGTTAAATGTCTTCCTTTTACCAGAAGACACAACCCAATACCAGACAACAAGTGGGGTTGTTAAACTTGGGGTTGTTAGTAAACTTGGAAAGGAAATTCAATGGGGGCATACTTGAGGAGAAAGAAGAAAACATTGTTTGGCTAATGTGCACAAGATATGTGTTAGAATTTCAAATTAAAGAAAAAAACAATTTGTTGATCTAGGGAGATTAATCACATGGTGATAAATGAAAAAACCTGCTAGTGATGAGCATGGAGACCTACCATAGTGGCACGAGGGAAGACTGACAATAAGTAACTGGCATTATCAACCACAAAATGAGACAGTTACAAGGATTTGACTCTTCCTGTGAAAATTTGTCCAATTTTACTAAGCAAGAATATGAAAGCTGATGATAGATCATTACTATAAAAAGTCTTTACTTTTTACTTGCTGTATTAAATTAATTCTCTTTATTGGCAACTGCCAGACCACCATCACATGCATCTGATTGACTCTCACAGGTAGCTGTCAACAAAACTGACCCTTCTTTGACCACCTATTTCACCATCATCATAGAAATTCATTTGTTTTAACCATCTTGTGATCCGTCCAAGGAAACTCACCTCTAGCTACAGAGACCCCCTGTAACCACAAGTAGTACTAAGGCCAAGACTCCTGCTTCAAGAGTCCTTGCATTCGCCTTGTACTGCTTCAGACATGTGTTGACACTGGAAGACTCCACTCCAAGTAATATAAACCTAGGAAAACTCTTTTTTCACCCCCTGTGGGATGTAAAACAAAATATCTCCCAAAATGCAGCCAAAAGTCCACTGTGATTGTATTGCGATACTTGCAAATGGACTTTACTGTTTGTCTTTAGAGTATCTCACTACTGCCCAGGCTAGACTTGAACTTGGGACAGTCTTTCCTTAGCCTCCTGAATATAAACATGAGTCACCATGTAAGACAATGATTGTTTGTTATAAGAGGCACAAGATTCATTTGTGTTTAAAGCTTATGGTTGTGGATCTTGAACTTGTAAAGCAGAACTGTGTGTGGAATTAAAATCCACTCCTAAGCATGCCACTCACCTCTTCTTGCCATGTGAGCAGACTATTCTGCTCTGAGTTATTCTGCTGTGTTATTCTGAGTTATTTCCCACTATTTTTGGCCTATTTCATGAGGCTTTTTATTCTGTATACTACATCAAGTGTAGGAAACACTCCAAAAGGTTTGTTGTGAATGGATTTTTGCAAGTGTGTTCTTTATTATGGGACATGCAGACTGAGCTGCTTTCATAACAACAGACACACACACACTCTCAGGGAAGCTAACTCTTGCAGTGGCCATGACAGTAATAGGAGCAAGATGAAGCTTCCAAGAGTCACCAGATGCTAAGATCCTAAAACCAAAAGGTTAAAGCTATAACACCAAAATGTGGCTAGGGATTCAAGAAACATACAGAACAGTAAGTTAGTGCCTCATACCCATATCTCTGAGTGATAGCCCTGAGAGATGGTGGAAAGGACCCAGAAAGAGAATGAGAGCAGACTCTGCAGGAGCTGAAACTATGAAGGACAACAGAGCTAGGAAGAAGATGAGGGAAAAGGGGTGCTGCGATGTGGAGGAGGAGAGGCTGTGAAGAACAGAATGCCAATGCCAATATTTCAAAGAGGAAATGCCCTTGTTGGTAACAGAGCTTAAGAGAACTACCGAAGGTTAAAGAGCTGTGGTCCTCAACACTCAATGTTCCAAAGCTCTAAGCAGTCACTGGCCATTGGTACTCTAAGCTCAGGACAATGTTCCTTTACCTCAAACATATAGAGCAATAAGCCTCCAGCTATCAGCATTTAGTCATGAGCTTAGTGCTACACACCTCCAGGTATGGAAGCTGAATGTATAAGCATCTAGAGCTCAAGTTTGCCAAATTAAGAAAACTTTTATTTGCTCATTTGTTAATTTCTGCTTAGAGCAAAAAGAACCTCTGGCAATCCATTTCTGATATATAAGTGAATAAATAATAAAATAGGAAAAGGTTTTCTGAGTATCTTTTGCTGTAGGAGCAGCAGAGAAAGAAGATTGCAATGAGGGTAACAATGAGGAAAGACGTGGAGGTAAAGTAGTATGGTTTGTGGATTTTTCCTTTTGTTTTGAAAAGAATACAGATAGCAGCATTGGAAAGCTGTATGCAGAGAAGGTGGGAAAGCTATTGCAGTGAAACCTGTGCGTGGCCTCTTAAAAGAATTTCAGAGGAAGTGATGCTTTTTATGAACTGGCCAGTTTCAGTTAAAGAAAGGGGACTAAGGGAACAGTTAGCACAGGGCTAGACATATCAGTGTTTCGCTGTTGACAGAGGTGCTTTGCAAAGGGCAGAGTTGAAGGGTTTGGGAGTTAAGAGATTAGAGGAGATTAATGGACATGCAGTGTAGTATGGGAATGTGCATTCAGTTGATGATGGATGGCGGTGGAATCTTGGCCTCTTCAAATGGTTATGGAGAATCAGAATGTGAGGAATGACAGGATTAACCCTGAGTGTTTCTTGAGCGAAGGTAGGAAAAATTCAAGCTGGAAAACACAATAGTGCCATGCATGTTCACCTTCTGCAGCTCTTACAATTTGGTAGCCAAAGGGTGATTGAAAATTCCTCAGAGACTTTCTTAGCTGGCTGAAGATTGACTCTATACGATGATGAACTGTGTCTCTTATACAGTAGCATGAAGATGAAATGCCTGAAAACAAATGGAAGACCAAGGAAACAGGTGGCTACTGACTGAATGAAGGACAAATGAATGAAATAAGCTATTAATAATTCATATACATCCTTTCAGGATGAACAGGACATTTCTTTGAGCTCTGAGAAAAAGTATTTTAATATACTGATTAATCATTTACTTTTTGCTGCCTTTGAGCACAAAGCTATAGAATTTCTTTGCACTTTCAAAACTCATCTATCTGACTAGTCATTTATGAAACATAGTATGAAATTTGTACATATACCAAGAGAGGTAGGGTTTTTAATTCCATCCATTTACAAGGTTTTCTTTCATTTTCTCTATCAATCAGTGACTGTCAACTGCAAATCTTTCTTTGCTTTCTGTTTCTACTACTTATTCCTCTTCTTTTTCTTCCTCAACCTCCTTCTCTTACCCCTCTTCATTCTCTCCCTTCCTTTCTTCCTTCCTTCCTTCCTTCCTTCCTTCCTTCCTCCTCATTTCATATTTAGTCTTTATTATTATTAATTTCCTCTATTGAGGACTGAAACCATGACTTCATAACTCATACAACATATGAGGTGAGTTCTTTAACTCTGAGCAATTATACAGCTCCTTTTCTCCTTTTATTTAATTTGAGACAGAGTCTCACTACATTGCTCAGGTTTTCTTTGCCCTAGCCCCACAGCCCAGGTCAACCTCAAGCATGTGATCTTCCTGCCTCAGTGTTCTCAGGAATTACAGGTCTGTGCCACCAGGGAAAGCCAAACTGTGATTTTCTGCTCCATGATTTTTGAAAGCGAACTGACCTTTTTCTTTTATTTTATTTTGGTGATGATAAAATTACATTAGAACTTTATTATTAAAAGCAGTTTGTAATGTGGCAGACTTTGTTAGTCTTCTCGTAAATATTCTCCTGTTAGAAAATATTTCTGTATTGACTGAAAATTTTTCTATAAAAAACAAAAACTCAGGCATTTTTAGCTCAAATAAATAAAAAATTAGCTATTATACTTCATTAATATTTGTTATGGACTATGTTTACAGATACATATTTTTTCTAAAAAAAAACCAGTCACGTTAATATAATTAATGCTCACTTTTATTATAAATACCATTTGCTCAAAATTTATTATCTGTTTTCCCATTTCCCCACCTACATATTCATATAAAATACTTTTACCTGATAGATCTTTAAGTTAAAATTTTGATTTTTTTCTATTTTTCACTTAAATAACACTCCATAAACACATTATGTCCTATAAAATAAAAATAACTACATTTGAAAATTTTTTGATGAATATGTAACAAAAAACTATTGCATGAGAAAGCAAATTATCAATGGAATAACATAATAATTTTAATAAATGATTAGAACTTGAAAACATACCAGTTAGGTACAGGGAAAGTTAAAAAAATATTGTAGGTGAGTAAAAGTTAGAACGATCAGCTAATTTTTACCTTAGGGTCTTTATGGAATTAATTTATATTTAGTGCTAATTTGGAATTGCAATTCTCTTCATAGCTAGGATGACATTTATTGTAAAAGTCAGAATCTTAACATGTTATTCAGAAGAGAAGAAATTATCATCAGGAGTTTTAAATGCTAAGGAACTTTTGGGAAACATTGCAGGTACCAGAATAATCTGAGAAAGCATTATTTACAAAATACTGACTTTAACATATTCAAAAAGAATTACTATAAAGTTTAATGTACACAAGTTAGACAGGGAAGTCATAGCACAGCTAAACATAGCTTATTTGCATAAAATATATTAAACCCTGAAAAGAAATCTTTTAAGTAACTACTAAAAAAAGTGTTACTTCTGGCTTATTGCCCTGTGGGATGCAACTTAATCTAGACAAAATTCTCAAACAAAGACATGACTGGTTTTCAAGCACTGGATCCTAGTCAACAACAACAGAGCAACAATAGCCACCCAGGAATTTCTTCCAGAAAGAAAATAAAAGGCATGAACTCTACAAGTGTCCCAGCGTGTTTTGTAGATGAAATGTCTAAGCCACAGGAAAAGGAGAGAGAATCCAAGCAGTGCATGGCAACTTTCCAGAATTTGAAACATAGAACTAAGTGTCTATGGAGAGCAAGGCAGGTGTTATAGGGCAGCATAAGAGAGAGACAGAGAGAGAGAGAGATAGAGAGAGAGAGAGATAGAGAGAGAGAGAGAGAGAGAGCTGTAGAGACAGTCCTTGACATATGTACAGAAACTGCAGCCAAACACACATGAGTACAAGAGTGAATGGAAAATACCTGAGTCTGAGAAGAGAACAGAAGACAGGAGTTGGACAAAAGCATTACTCTAACCTCACAGGCTGAAAATTGTTTTCATTGCATTAGCCAGCCTAGAAAAATTTTACAGTACCCAAGACACCAGACCCCGAAAGATCAGCTTAGCAGTGTGAAATAATCGTCCTAGAGTAACGGCTGCTCTGGGCTTAACCAACAAATTGTACGTACTTTAATAACTCTCAGAAGAAGCAAACTGTCTCCAAGTTACATAGTGTCATCTCAAAAAATGAAGTATGTTTGTAGAAATATGTGGATCTGTGTGTAGATGCTCAATTAGGTAAAAATCATCGTCAAAATCATTATGAATGTAATTAAGCAGAAAAATGTAACATAGTGCAGTTAAAATTAATCCAAGATTTAAGGAAATAATAGAATGAGCTGTAGTGGATATTAAATAATTCAATATAACCAAAAATTAAAATGAAAAAAAGAAAGTACAAGAGAAAACAAAATCAAAATTCTAGACAAGAAAACCAGAATCTCTGAGATGAACAATTTAATGCATATAAACATTTCAGAAAAATATTACTCAGCTTGAAGTTATGGAAACAGAAACTATCATAAACAAACATGGAAACATGAACTGATAAAGTACTGCATGATGTTAAGTTGCCTAGTGTCAGTGTAATGGGAAGCCTTGAAAAGGAGATCCATGAACTAAATGAGCAAAAATTATACAGAGGTCAGGAGTGGTGGCCCTTGCTTGAAATCTCAGCACATGGGAAGTAGAAATAGGAGGGCCAGGAGTTCAAGATCATCCTCAGTTGAATACTAAGTTCTAGGCTACCCAGGGCTACATGAGGCCATGTCTCCTCTAAATAAACAAACAGTCAGTGCTGAAGAAAACAGCATTATGCATAGGACACTCATATTGCTGAAAATAAAACAGGGCACATAGGGGCTCATTGTATCCAGAGACACAGAGAAAAAAAATAATAAGCAAAGCAATAAATGTGTCAGATTACTGTAGGGGCTGGGGAGATGGCTCAGCCATTAAAGCCCAGTCTCCTGACCAAAAACAGCAAAAGAATGATGATTTCAAATGCCAAAATAAATAAAACCAGAAGTTGTGAGGCAACGAATAATACATAAGGCAGTTCTATATTTTAATATAACTTATTAACGACTATAGCTAATACAATGACGCTAATTAAAGCTAATACAACAATAGTTAATTTTGTTAAAGCTAATACAACAAAAGTGATGAAGTAATTATGTGGATTATCACAAAGAAGGGAAATGGAGAGGTAAAAATCTAACAAAGAAGACATGGAGCAAAATTAAACAAATGGAAGCAATGGAGGGTGTGTAGACCCACCATTTTCAGTGATCACACTAGAAATGAGTATACCTCCATTGGAGGACAGAAATGTGACTGAGAAACAATACCAAGTATGTGACACATATTTGATATCCAGCTCAAATATTCTATGAAGATAAAGACTCAGATAAAATGTATATGCTTAAAAGCAAAAGATGCAAAATGATGCATCTTAGTTGAAATAAAAAACATAATGAAATACAGAAAAACACTCAGTTACTCTTCAAAATCTCAGTACCTTTCAGAATATAAAAAGTCAAGAGAAAATTGTCAAGACACCAAACTAGGGCACAAAAGAAGAGATATAACTAAATATTCTCTGTAGACACTAAAGAATTATATGGAGTTCATGAATAAATATAAAACAAATCTGTGACAATAGATAAAATTTACAATTTTGTGAAGTGCATAATTCCTGAAACTCACTCAAAAAGAAGAGAGTCCATGCATGTTACTGCATTTTGAGCAGGGCTATTGTATGATATGTGAAAAAGTAACCAAGGAGGTCTAAATATCTCAGAGAAATTTTTTGTCATAATGAATATGGTAATCTCTTCATTTCATTCATGGCTTTACATTCATATTTTATATCAAAACTTGCCAAAGTATACATTTTCAATAACTCTAATTTATTTTGTAATACATGTACCTCTTTAAAGCTGCAAATTCAGATTATGTTTATATGTTAGAGTAGTTAAAGAAAGCTTCCATATGTTATATTGGAAGCTAATTTTGAAAACATTTAATTTGCCCTGGTAGTAGTTTTCTAATTGGTGAATGTATTCTGTAGGCATAATAAAATGTGAATCATTACAAGCATGTTCTTAATAGGGACTTTTAGTCTCCTTACTTGTAATAAATTATTCTTTACTCTTAAGTAAACACTCTACTTATTCTGTGGAATATAGTCATCTTATCCTTTTTCTTTCTTTAACTTTCCAAAATATCCTTGACTCGCAGTTGCTCAGTGTGCTGAGGATAAGTGAAGAGTGAATGTTTAGATTTCAATAATACATTGCCACTGAGACAATGCCACTCCCTCCAAGCCTTAGTGAGTACTGTAGAGCAGGAAGATAGCAAAAGGGCTGCAAAATGCCATCTTCTTGGCATAACACCGCCATTTCAACTTTGAATTCAGAGCAGCTGCAGTGGGCCTGACCAAGACTGGTCCTGTCAACAACCAGATAGAAAAGGGGCTCATGGACCCTCGCTCTCCTTCCTCATCTATTTACTGCTGATAGATTTGGGGAAAATGGATATCTTTGTCTTTAGTCCTTTGCCCACTGGTGAGTACAGTAAGTTCTAATAGATAAGCTCAAACTCATAGATTCATAGATTACTCTTGTTAAAAGCTCTCAAACAAAAATACATGAATACGGGAAAGGGTTTTATAGGGAGAAAGTAGGATTTAACAAGGGTGAGAGGGACGACAGAAGGAGGGGGTCTGAAAGTAATTAGAATGCATCATAGAGCTAGAGAAATGGCTCAGTGGTGTAGAGCAGTGGCTGTTCTTGTAGAGGACCAAGCTTCCATTCACAATACCCACATGGTGGCTAACTCCAGTTCTAGGGGATCTAATGTCTTATTCTCACCTCTGCAAGCACCAGGCATGTATTTGCTTCACAGACATACATACAGGCAAAAGACATATACATATAAAAATTAAAAAGAAAATAAGGATAAAAAATCCTTGGAATTTTTTATGGATGGAATGCATGGAATGAAATCATCAATGAACAAATTTTCTTTTTAAAGGTCTCTAAACAAAACAATCACTTCTATATCTTTAAAATATAAAATTTTGGTGGTTATCATTATATTATGAATGTTCATAATTTTGAGGCTAACCTCACTGTAGAATATTTTAAAATGATAATATGTGATTGTCAATAATAGTTGCAAATAGATAACTTAGCTATATGATGAAAGTAGCACAAAAATATGAGAGAAACTCACTATTAGGAAAGGTGACATATAAATGAGGAACTGCTCTAACATCATTAGACATGTTTAATAAGGATTTTTACTTCACATCTCACATATATTTTAGCTGACATTCATACTAAGTTCACAATAAAATGAAATTAAGGCAATATGAGCTTATTACTAGATTTTATTCTTAACTTTTTTCACATATAAAGAAGATAAATTTAAGAAAGATGAATTTTTTCCCTCAGATTTTTATGGCCATTATCATCAAAATGCTTAAAGATATTGTGTGTATAATTTAAACATACAGCTGTATTTTCAAAGAATTTTACAAGTACTACAGACAAATACACAGATTATTATACTAAAATAATGTTTGAGACAGCGGAACTGAAAAATTAGTAGAAAAGAAGACAAAAAATATACATGCCTGCATGACTTACAGAATTTACTTAAAAAGACACTTTACAGCTGTCAATGTGTTCATAGTAAAATTGTAGTGCATGGTCCATGTTGAATTCACTAACGATGGCATTAGAGAAATATATCTTGATTCTGATTTCAATTTTTCTCTGCGACATGGTACTTAACCTGAGTTTATAGCCCAATAGCAATGGAATCACCTAAATAATTCCAAAAAGGATAAAAGACACCCCTTCCAATAGAGCCCACAGAACAAAGGGCAAATGATTGACGCAGCAGCTGCAATCTGCAGGTCAGAAACCCTTCATAAGCAAAAAGCCCCTGCAGGAGTTCTGAAAAATACTAAATTTGATTCTGTTGCTTTTGCTAATCCACTGTCCGACATTTTCTTCTCAAAGGGATATAAAAACTGTAACTTATTCTGAATGGAAACACAAAATTGCATGATTGATTAAAAGCTGTCTTCACTTTCTGTTTTCCAAGTAAGTAACTCAAATGAAAGTTCCACTCCTTCTTTCATCTCCTCACTATAAAGACTATCCCTGGTAGAAATGAGGTTCCCTTGAAAAATGTGTCGGAGGCAGACGGTAGAAGCATGGCTTAAAGTCTCAGGCAAAGTTTCAAAGACAGACATTTCCTGATAGTTTTAATGTATAACCCTAAAGAGGAAACATCTTCAGAAGTAGGTCAGGGGATATAGAACAGCCCATGTGGAGGATGAACAGGTGACAGAGATGTAAGTTTCAATGTGAAGACTATAGGTACCAAAATTGTACACTGTACAGGATTCCCTGGGAGAGATTATAATTCAGAATTCTTCTTATAAAAGGAAAGTGAACAATAGCTATGGAGAGTTGGAGGAATTTTGTCTCACCACGTTAACCTTGGCCATTCCATAACATGCTATATCTAACATACACTATACATTTTCTAAATTTTGTTTTTATTTAAAAATAATTTTGAGATTATATTTTAGCACTTAACCTAGGCAGGCCTCAAATGTTCAGCACCTCCTTCCTTGGCCTCTCAAGTTCTGGGATTATAGTCATAACCACCTTAGATTGTCCAACATTTAAAACATACAAATTACCCTCATCACTGTTTCAAATGTTACGGACACGGTATTTGTTAGAAAGTGATCATCTATCCATGAAAACCAAATCTTCCTACAGTCAAATTATATAATGCTGCAGAATACCAGAAGCGGTATTAAGAATGGGATGGAAAAATTCTATTGTAGTTTCTGTATATTTATGTGTTTGAAAATAAACCTATTGATTTCTAGAGGCTTAAATTCTTTTCAGAACAGATGTTGATGAAATTTTAAATCAAGGAAAAATGATTTCTGTAAAGTGTTATAATTTGAAACAAACAAGCAAACAAATAAACAGCAATTATACAATGTTAGTTAGTGGTCCAGCTCCAGGATGGAGTGGTCTGGCTGGAGCTTTGTCACCTGTCTTCTTCAGTAGCCAACCAACTCAACATTCTAACAGATGAAAGTTGATTAATTATTTTTATTGTATCATTCATATTAAAATGATTTAGCAAGGGATTGGTTTGTTTGGTTAGGTAGGGTATTGTTGTCTAGGCTGTCCTTGAACTGATGGCAAGCCTTCTGCTTCCTCTTTCAAAGTATTGCAATTACTGTTGAGTGATTATGTCTGGAAAAACGATTTATCTTTAAACACCAGCTCAAGAAATCTCCAATAAAGAACACAGCCAATTAATTTTGCTTTAGATGACAATCATAGAGCCTTTAAAAGATATCAGAAGCAGTGGGTAACAATCAAAACTGATGCCAAGTGGATCACAACTTTGGAATAAAGGGAATAAGAACTGCACCAGGTGTTGTATTTATATATGTGAGTATGTATTGGTGTGTGCGCATGCACACACACGTGTGCTCATATGTGGAGGGCAGAAGTCAATGTCAGACATCATGTTTTAGTCTCTGCTACAATTATAGGTACCTTCTGTAGCCCTGACCTTTTTTGTGAGTGTTTGAGATTGAAGTCAAGTCCTTATACTGTGCAACAAACACTTTACCCACTGAGTCATCTCCTCAGCTTATGACTCTCTCCTTTACATATTTACATGTGTGTGTGTGTGTGTGTGTGTGTGTGTGTGTGTGTGTGTGTGTGTATTTTATAAACTCTATTCTAAAGAGAGACATCTTTTTGTGTTGTGTTATTCCAGTCTCTATAAACTTTAATAATAAATGTTTAGACATCCTTTTTCACAACCTTAAATGCTTTAAGATCATCACAACCATTAGGAAACAATAGAGACACTCCTGAAATGAAAGAACAAAGAGAGTGTCAATTTTGTGCACAAACTGTCACCTCTGTCCTGCCTTCCAAACTACACACTCATAGAACAGACTCAGAATGCCTCAGGAAAAACTAAGAGATGTGAACTGAGATTAGAGTGCATGCCCCAGAGACAGAATTACAGTTTTAAATTAACCAAATTAAATGTCTTATGAAACAATAAATCCACTTAGGGATTTTGTGACAGGATGCAAAAGGATGTCTATGAGACAAGTTATTTTAAGTATGAAGAGATAAGAAAATGTGATCTATTAACAAAGGAAAAGAAAATAAGAGCTGGAAAGATGACTCAGAGATTAAAAGTAGGTACTGCTCTTGCAGAAGACCAGAGTTTGGTCCTCAGGTTGGTCCTTTGGTTGCTCAGGTTGCGAAGATCACAGCTGCCAATAATTCGAAATCCAGGGTAACAGATGCCTCTAGCCTTTTTCAGGCACATGCACTCCTATGCACGTACCCATATGCAGACACATACACAAAATAAAAAATGAAACAATTCTTTTAAAAGATAGCCATAAACCTATCTTGACATGAATCAAATATGAAAATGAGTACATAAAAGACATAAATATATAAGTGCAATAAAATGGTACTTTTCAGTAAATAAAATAATAATAAAGAAGTAAAGTACATTCTAGAATAAAAGATAATATTATGTGAAAAATAATACACATAAGAAGAGGAATTGTTCTTCTAATTCACAGTATGATCTATCATGACTGGGCAGATGAGGACATTCTCCCTTTTCAGTTAAAGAATACTGAAGATTTTGAAGAGCACAACTATATTCTTTTAGAATTGTACTCTAAAGCCTTTTGTTTCCCTGGTGGTACTATGTTAGACATCTTCTGGGAAGGTTTTATAGTTTCTCCTCAGACACACGAGGAGCAACTGCACATACACACATTTTCTATTTGTTTGCACCCCTCCTAATCTCTGCCCACTCTACCTCTTTCCTTTTTCATAAAATCTTGTAACAGAAACAACTTTCAGCAGCCAAATCTCTGGCTAAGAAATGTATTCTCTTTTGTTGGATAAACCAAGACTCAACTTTGAAGCTCATTTTTCCAGGCAGTTATTAGATGAAACAGTAATGAGATAATTATAATCCTGATAAAAATTAAATAAAAATGTAGTAATACATTTTTTAGAAAATTATTTAACAATTTAATCTTTTAAAAATGTGTGTGTGTGTGTGTGTGTGTGTGTGTGTGTGTGTGTGTGTGTGTGTTTCTATAATGTGTATGCAGGTGCCTGCAGAGACCAGAAGATGGCATATCTAGGAGCCTTTTGTGATGCTACCTGATTTGGTTCCTAGAAATCCAGACTTGGCCCTCTAGAAGAGCAGTAAGCATTCTTAACCACTAAGCTACCTTTCCAGATCAATACATGCTTTCCTTTTAAAGCTTCCTTATTGTTCATGCTAATCATGATAACTTGCATCTCTTGCATCTCACCTCGCTTGTAAACATTTGGGAACTATTGGTTACTGAATTCACCTCACTCTTCAGTGGAGCTATTTTGGTAAAGATGTACTGCCAGAATGATGTCTTGGTTACTTACAAAGTCATAGGTACTTCAAAATGTAACCAAACATAATAATGAAGAGAATCCTACTCTTAAGGCACGTAATTTTGTAATTAGTAATTTATATCCTTCTCTGTGTCTCTTCTAAGCTGGGTTAGCTCTCTGAATACATCTGTTGTAAAGACTTGGCAAAAGCTGAATAGCACAAGTGCTAGAGATAGAACTATGTGTAAGATGATCCCTTTGACTTCAAGGAACCCACTATCCACCTGGGAAAAAAGTAAAATGTGATGAGAGCAATAAAGTATCATTATGGCAAAAATGTTGGATAGAAGAATTCTGCAAATGATGTAGACTGGCTATCTATTCAACTGTGGCAGATGCTTGGCAATCATGTTCTTGAAGCTTCTCAGACATCCTAAAGGAGGAATAACATGATATGACACTAAACTCTGACCCAAATCAAGATATTAGAATTAGATTTAATAAAATAATATTCATAATAATAGAAAGCATTCTTTTACACATTACTATATTTTACTACATTAAAAGATTCTAAATTGGATGGCAGATAAGATATGTAAAATTTAATTTTATTTCTATGACACAGACTTCAAATTTGAGTGTACGTTTCCTCAACGGCAAAAAGAGAAAAATTATCAACTACTTTGAAAGTGTACTCACTCCAATATACTGGAGAATTTATATAATGTATGTGTTTATGCTAACTTGATTCAAACTCTATGGATACAGCATTTTCAAGGCTATAGAGGCCTTTGCAAATTGATTAATTATAAAGAAGTGATTAGCAGGTATTGAAGAAGGTTCTGGTCACAATGTATTATATACAAGTAAAAAATTGTCAGAAATAAAGAATTATCAGAATTATTAGAAACAATTTGAGAATTAAAGTTGATCCTTAAATTATTCAATAGTTCACTTTTAAAAAAATAATTCTTTGAAGATGCTGTTGTATTTTTACATTTTTTATTTAAGGAGTTATTCAATACTAAAATTCAAAATGATGAATACATGTTACTTATTAAATAGAAGACTAGACAGCAACAAATGAACCTTCCAACATTAAAGAAATGAAGTCATATATTTTTATATATTTTGTGTCTATCATTTCACATGCATAGATTTTTAAAGATGAACACACATATATGCAACATACTAATACCTATTATTTCCTCCTAAGTTATCACAGTTTAATTTAGAAAGTCATTGCCTATGTCTGTTTCTCCTGTATTTTTCTCTAGGATTTTAAAGTTTCAGGTCTTATATTAGGATATTGGATACATTTTACTTGATTTTTAATTTTTAACTTTTAATATTTTTTGTTTTGATTTCCCTGTGTAGTCTTGACTATACGGAACCAGCCCTGTAGACCAGGCTGGCCTAGAATGCAGAAATCCACCTGCTTCTACTGCCCAAGTGATGGGATTATAGGCATGCAATGCCACACCTGGCTCTTAGCTTGACATTTTTTTTATACAGGATGAATCTAGATTCAATCTTCTGGAGGTATGTAATAAAAGTTACATGGTAAATTTCTGTGCTCTTCTTGAGCTTGTTGAAATTAGTAGCCTCTGGAGGTAAGGACAGCTCCATTGTTTTACCCTCCCATGTAGTATTATGAGAGCACTTTGAAATTCCCTGTTCTGTTGTATCCTGACTCTGAGAAAGGAAGAAAGGAAAATGCTGATGTATAAAGGTGTTAAATGCATTGTTCTTGGAAACAGCTAGATGGTAAAATATTTCCAAAAGAGATTACTATTATCATGCAGCCCATCCATGACATGAATGCTCTGCTTTGCCTAAAGCTTGCCATCAGAAACTCCAGTATAATAGTAGTTTATGATTGTCCTAATAATTTCTGATGGATGGTGTGAGCACACGATTGATGCTTGCTCTCCTACTCTGGCTACTCCGGTTATATTTCTGCTGGATGTTATAAGCGCCTAATTATCAAATCTATATGTTTCTCCAATGTATACACTATTTTTTTCTTATAGATTTTATTATTATTTCCTTATAAGCTCACGAATTGAAACCAAAAGTATGACTATTATAGATCATTCCACATGGAACAATGTTTATGCGCAGTTTTCATAGAACAATTTGTTAGAGGCACAATGTAACATCATTTAGTTGTAAGGAAAAATCTGCAGGAAAAGTGGATGAAGGTAAAAGTATCATTCTGAGTGAAGTAACACAGATCCAAGAAGACAAATATCACACATGCCTTTCTAATTGTGAATGTTCATTTTGACTCTTTAGATAGGTATTTAAATTCGAGATGGCATAGAAATCAGGGAGTTACAAAGGGCATTAGGAGAATTTGAAAGAAAGTTGGATAGAATGTAGGTAAAATAAAAAATGAAAGAGAAATAAAGGAGTTAGACTGGGTGAGGAATGGGAGAGTATGATAGAGAAGAGGAAAATAGCTGGCACTAAGGATCTTCGAACCTACTATGTGGAAACCTATCTGAATATGTATATCAAATAGAGCTACCCCAAAACAGAGGAGAGTGCCTCTCCAAAACAATATGTTACCAAATAAAAGGCCCAGTGCCTAGTGTGGCTTACTTCTTTGGAAGCTGTTGGTAAGTGAGTTCCCACAGGTTCTCTAAACTATAGACTGCTGCCATTTCTCTTGGTTAACTGCTAGAGCATGATGCTAAGACCTTATTTCGGAGACTATTACATATTTCAGTCACAGAATATGGACCCATCAAGCTGGTACCAATATGAAAGCTTCATCCCTACTGGCTAGCTTTCATAATGCTGAACAGTTCTATAAATGCTACCAGTCACGATGAATAAGCATAATTTTAACTAGATGCAAATCCTGCAAAATGTCTGTCCTGACAAAATAAGTTCACTGGTTCAATACTGCCATGAATGGGAGTATTGTTATGGGAATAAATAACCAGTTTCTGATTAGATTTAGTGCCTGTTCCACAAACTGGGAATCATGAGTGGTACTCATAACTGTGTCAAAATGTCGTTATCTCATAGGCCATGAGTGAGAATCTAATGCTATTATTCTACTAAATACACATGTTGTTAAGCTGCCCCTAAGTTAACGTTATACCCAAAGATTACGGCAACTCTCAATCCTGATCAGAGAAGCTTCTTTTTCTTGTAGAAGGTGACTGATAACTGAGACCCACACTTGTCAATAAGACAATAAGGAACTGTGGAGTCTTCACCACCCACTCACAAGGATTAGAGATCATCATGGAATATGGGGCAGAAAGATAGAGATAGAGATAATGGATGACTGCAGTGAAATAATATTTGCCAGTGCCTGGACTATTGCAGCTGTTGCTGCAAGCTCAAGACCTGTACAAGAGTGAGTCAACTCAGGTGAAGGAGGAGGGTCACATGGAATCCTGCCCCTATCTGAGGAGCTTCTGGCCATTGACAGTCTGTGGGACTGGGAGGATTACTTTTCTACAGGGATGTGGCCTCTGTGAGGCTATTTATGCTTTAGTAGATGGTACTACCCCTAAGCACATAGTGGCAGCACTAAGTGGATTCTGTGGATTTACAACAAAATAAAAAATTGAAAGGAAAAAGTATTTGGGATAGGAGAAGCATTAGACAGGAAAAAATGAGGAATAGATTTGATTAAAGGATATTATATGCATGCTTGAACTTTTAGAATAATGTAAAAGAGGGTACCATTTTCTCCAATATATTTTTTGTGACAGCTCTATCAAAGTTCAGATGGACTTAACTGTTAGGGATATTAATAGGTTTTTGGTTTTATTCTTTTGGTCTACTTTTGTGTCAGTGCTAGAGTGTGTATGTTTTATTATTTAAAGTTTACTCCTCCTCCCCTTACTATACATTGAAGATAGGTAAAGTGATATCTGCAATACTCCTTTCTGCTGAGGATCACTTTGCCTAATCTCAGCACCATTTTAATCTCATGTCACAAATTTTGATGTAGTCTATTTTCTTTTCACTTGGTTCAATGTATTTCTTAAAATTTCCCTTGGGGATTTGTTTATTGACCCTAGACTATACAGTGTTTTGTTAATTTCCATGGATTAGAAGGTTTTTTCCCCCTTTATTGGCCTCTATTTTATTCCAATTATAGTAGAGAACACACCTGTTATGATTACGAGTATTTTAAGTCTTTTCATGTTGTCTTAAGTTCCAGTATATCTGTATCATAATTGACTAGCTCCATGGGTACTTATCTCGAGGACACTCAATGGGTAACTGCCTGTCATATCTGCTCTCTAAACACTCCTGTAGAGATGGGAAGAGTTTATTATTACTTGGGGATGGTCGTAGAATTATGGGAATTATCTTTCACAATATGATGGCAGGTGATGCTAGTGAGAGATGGGAAGGACACTTGTTATCACCTTGTGGGGTAGCACCCTTTCTAGAGTTAGTACCTGATTCCCAACAATCTTTGCTCATAGCACTTCTCGAGGGAGCTGATGTGTCTCATCATTGTTGAGTTCTGAGATCTAGTTTACTTAATGCCTTTTGTTGGCTATTGTTGGGATTCAAATCATGGTTTCTGTTTTAATGATTGTAGAATAGGATGCTCATTATCTGAAATTTTGTCTTGCTTTGCTGTGGGTTTCTATGTGTATATTTTTCTATCTACTTGTTAGTATTTTGAGTTTCTGATTTAACACAACTGGTATAATAATAGAGGCACCAGGGCACCATTCTAACCTAAGAACCCAGAACATAGACCCCCCAACACCTGCCAAAACAAGAACAAAGACCTAGTTCATCATAGTCCAAAGTAACAGAAAAGTTCCTAAACTTTCATTTTGGCTTCTATAGGTCTGCTTATTGCCAACGGTTCTTGCTATTTGAAATGTGTGACCATGATATGGTTTTTGTGTATAAAATTCAAGAACAGTGAGGCTTATGGCTACACAGTTTGGGCAAGTTCCCTATATATCTTGGAGGCCACCAAATAAAAACTTTCTACTGACTGTACGAGTCCCTGTGTTCTCTGAAGGAGCTACAGCTCTTAATAGGAGGAATAGGAAAATGTATATTCATCCTATATTCTTACATGTAAAAGTCAATTACAGCATTTCATTTTAAATGTGGTAAAGTCTCCACCCTTGATTCTTGCCTTGCAACTCAGAAATAAGTTTAGAATTGGAAAGAATTACTTCATGTTTACATATACTGAATGCTTTATCTCATTTCTTATTGATAGTCATGTACATATATATTAATAAGCTGATAGTAGACAATGAAGGCATGGGAGATTTCCCCTTATTCCTCTATGGTTAAGCCTATTAACCATATGCAATTCCTGGACAAACTATCTACACAATGTCTGTTCATGAAGTCATATACATCAAAAGATAAATCTCTGTCGAATAAGGAAGCTGATATAATAAGAATCACATTGTGCATTTTATGTCTGTTACTCCATTCACATATTCTAAAAATGCTATCAGTTATCATCATGTTTAAGAGTCAGGAAACAATGTTGGAGAGATGTTCTATAGCATGACAGGGGTGATAGAAATGTGGAGTAGTGGTGTTCAAATCTTTGTGCTTAAAGCCTATGCTCTGTGAATTACCTTCATGTTGCCTCTCAGAGACAGAAAGAAACAACTAGGGTACTCAATTCTACAAAAGGTTCCTTCTTAAGATTTCCCAGTTCTTCAGATCCAGAGATATCTGGATCTGTCAATCAACCGTAAGAGTATTTATAGTGAAAAGCTTTGCCTTATTTGTTAGAAACAAATGAACAAAAAACAATGATATCAAGAACCATGAGGCAATAGGAGTCAACTCTGTCATAAACACATGACCACATGCTTCTAAAAGGAAGCATTTCTTTCAATCCGATGTGTTGGATTCAACTTGAAAACCAGATGTAATTATGTTAACTAACAGTCAAATTTAGTCACTTCTTACTATTTTTCTGATAACTGGTTTTTAATTATACATATATAAAAATACAATATTTAACTTCCTCACCTTTTTTCTATTAAACATAGCCCACTCAAGTAACATCTGCATCCTCTTTCAGGAACACGTGTATGGTGATGGTGGGAAGGGAATTAAAGTTTATCTAGTTTATCTGTGTTTTCCCAAATCCAAAGCCTCATCACATTTTCCTGAGGCCCCCGTGACAGCTGTATCTAAATCCAGATTCAATCAGTGCTTCATGTCAACTAACACAATCCCTTAAGCACGGCTTATGTGAGTTTATATTACTCTAGTAATGACAGACAAAAGCATATTTTCTGCCAGTGATAAAACACTAAGAAAAGATCAGGGCCACAGATAAAAGATTATTTCCTATTCCTTGGATGTTTTCAAGATAATGTTGATCTCACACATAATATATAAAATTGCAAGTTTAAAGTTATTTATTCTGGAAGGCTATAAAGTTTAGGGCACCCAAGCAAGACATTAAGACTAAGAGATGAATGTTTTGGAGTATGTGCATTAAACTTTGTATTTTGTAATTTATTTGCTTTCCTATGGTTTTAAGCTGCATCAGAGGCAGAGTTTTCTGTGTCATTTACAATAATTAGCATGCAAATATTGTATGGATATGAAGTTCAGCCAAGCAAAATGGGGCTATTCTTATTACTCAAACTGGATTGTGGAAAACTGACAAAGCTTAAAGCTAGTAGTCTGAGGCTGTTTAGTGATAAAAATTGAAGCCTTCTCCTTAATTTGAGGGAATGCAAACAGTTCTAACTTTACATATCCTTAGTCCTTTCTACTCAAAGAATGAATTCTCCCCTCTTCTTTTTCCTCCAATCATCCCACGTCATTATTGGTAAATGCTTGCTATGTTTATATAGCAAATATATACCCCAGTGCCTTATACAAATCTCCCCTGGACTGTTTCTTTCTAGTCTTGTTCACAACTGGCTGCATACCATCCAAGACTTTCCCATGTACTCTGTTTAAAGTATAAGCCCCCTCTTTAACTGAATATTCTATTTTACTTGCTTTGTTTTTGCTCTATTCCTTTATTGGGATACACTCAATATTCCTTAGAATATTTTTTATTTCCATTTATGTATTGATGAATATACACTTAAATCAATGGATTGAAAGGGTAGGACACATTCATTTTGCTCATGGACCTGGTAGTTGGCTGGACATAGTTTCCATTCTCTATCAGTGGTGTCCTGGAGTTCAGTCATATGGTGGTAGGATCATGTCATCTGACTGTCTACCTCTGTGCATTTTCTACACCCGGGTGGGAAGACTATAACATCCAGGAGGGGAAGAACTAAAATTCTTTGGGCATATTTCTCTGTACTGTTTCTCACTTCCTTGTGTGGTAGCCTTAGTCTGTAATCCCAGTACATGGGAGGCAGAAGCATGAGTCTTCTCCTGCAATCACATTTGAAGCCAGTCTGTTCTATATTTCAGGTTCAGGACAGCCTAAAATATACAGTGAGTCAGTTTCTGTGTCTTTTTCTCTGTCTTCTATCTCTGTCTCTCTGCCTCTGTATCTCTCTCATTCTCTCTCTCACTTAGACACCCTGCCTCCATTTCAAGAATGGTATATTATTAACTTAAAATTCCTCTGAAATTTTGCTCAGTAACTGCGTAACTAAGGTCTCTGCAATTAAGAGGAAGGACTTCCTGTCTGGTGGTAGCATACCCAAGTTCTGCAAGAACAACCAAGACAAGAAATGTTTTCAGTTTGAAAATTCAGTCTGTGCTTTCCTTAAAAAGTAAGATTTCCACAGGGTTCTGTTCAGATAACCCACGCATCATCCCTAGTGCTCAGACTAGCACTCAACACATGCTTGCCAAACTTAATAACAAGTTTTAATAATAAACAAAGTATGTAGAAAGTAAGAGCTAAATAAAGTAGGTATAAAGCTATTGTATATAATCAATGATTCTGGTATTTCAATAGTAATAGGGGGAAGGTTATATTATGCATATTACCATGAACATTTGTAAAAATGGGGTGCTAACTGTTAAATTAAACATAGTACTACTTAATTCTTTTTGTATATTTACTCACAGGTTGACTACATTTCGTGCTCAATTCTATGACAAGGTTGATTTTTTAAATTTTGACTTTCTTTTAAACATATGACTTAAAACTAAATTAGACTTAAATTATAATTTAATTTATTTTAAACTACAGTTTCCTATATTTTAACTATTTGTATAGAGGACGGAGGAATGCTTCATAATCAGTCACTTACTAATTACCAGTCCACAGTGTGAAGGCTCAGCATTGCCTATGGTGCTTAGTATCCCTATGACCCTATGCAAAGACCCTTATTGTTTATTAAAGAGCAAATAGGTGAAAGGATTCTGGAACTCACAAGTTAAAGAAATTTAGAAAACTCTACCTTATAAAAATATCCACCAAGTTGATAGAGAAGTTAGATAAATGTCTATCTGAATGAATGTAAAAGTTGATGTTTTATTTAGTTTTACTTAGTCATTATTGGTGAAATACTAAAGACCAAGTAAATCATTTAAAGTCTTGGAATGTGAAGGTTAACCTAATGCAACATAAGTTACTATTTGAGGGAGAAAAGCATGTTATGAATCATAATTTTTAGAGTGTATTACAATAGTCCTTTAAAAATGTCTTATTTTGTGGTGTAGAGGTACGTGTATATCTTGAAATAATTTATTTTATCAAAATGCATTTATTATGCAGTACATTTTCTTTTGAAGTGGCTGAGCTTCTTAGTGCTATGACTTAATCAAGTTGGTTTCTCTCAGTCAATCAGCTGGTAAACAACATAATCCACTGGAAGACTAAATACGAACTCTAATTAGTATCTGGATGTGTAATACATTCCTTGGCTTGATTGTGTGTTTTGTATATGTCTCATGAACATCTGGTGGATAAAAACCCCTGTCAAAATGTGGAGTGTGTCCTTAGATGTACCTGACAATAGGCTCAATATAGCTAGTGTTCCTTTCCAATGCCAAAGATTAAAATTGAAAGAAGATTATGCAAACAAAGTTGTACAAATGCTATCTACAGATTTCTAAATCACATGCTGTATGTTACTCTGTCCTTTTAAAGAAGTGTCCTTCAGTAAGCCTATGACTCTTTTTAAGTATAAAAGGGACAGGAAACTGGAAAATATAGAGTATAACTTTGTCGTGATAATGTAACCTGAACAATGGTGACTAAATCCAAGCTATCTATAAATTAAATGAAAAAAGAAATTCCATCTTAACAAAGAATCAAATAACAACAAAATGCTTTGGGGATTTTATTATGATGAGTATATTCAGTTTTCTTGAAATGTTCTTTCTGTAAATTGTACTCTCTAAACTTCTGAGATTTACTGTGATTACTGGTAGAAAAGGAGAACTAGGTAATTTTTCTTCAAAGTTTAGATTCATTTAAAATGAAAAAGGGGTGGAAAATATTTTCAAAACCATAAGAAATCAATTAATTCATTTCAAAAGAGAGTATAATACCAGGTTTAAAAAAGAAGTTATGAAACTGCAAGTAATTGATCTCACTCCTGTAAACAGAGACAGCTAATTTTGACTTGTTTTTAACCTGTTGGCTGTAGCAAGCGCACTACAATAAAATTTAAATGGAGAAATGATTCTCTCATGCAAATCTCCCTGCTCTCTCCCTTTCTTGTGTTGTGTGTGGGTTTTTTTTTTTTGTTGTTTGTTTGTTTGTTTGTTTTGTTTTCCCTTTATCTACCCTCTCCTTTCCTGAGTCAATTATCTTTGCAGGGCTTATAGTCATGTTTTTGTAAAGAGATGGATGTGCTCTAAGACTCTACTGTTTCACAAATAAACATCATGCCGTAATTGCATGCAGCATAATTCCCACTGCCAGATGATGGAGGATTTAGTGACTTAGAGTCCATTCCCAGTATTTGATGTTGTCTAAATAGAAAAACACTGGATTTCATGCTTCTTGGTACATCATTTTATCTAAATACAGATTGTGTATTTGCTGCAGACATTATTTTTCTGTGAATGTTCTAATTTGTTACTGATTATCCTTTTTTATATTTAAAAAAAATAAGGGGCATCTCAGGTTTTTTATTGCTTCTGCTAGCTGTTTTTGCCAATACAACATTGCAAGCTTTGAAAATGGTTTTGGCAAGGCAGCTAGAGTTAAATTCCCATTTCAGCTGATGGCTTATTTAAAAACTCTCCCTTGGCATTTGGAGAAGTATAATTCACTATAATGTCCCAAGTTCAATAATGAGATTAGCAGGTTATCCTGAACAACCGAATAATAACATGAATGTTTGGTTTAACCATATCAGCAATCTGATGAAATTAGCTACAAAAAGGTAGTAATATCAGAAATACTTTGGATAAGAATGTGGAATATCTGCCTATGTAAAAGATTTATTGTTGTTGTTGTTATTACTTCTCATCACTGTGTGTCATTCCTGCTACCGCACGCCTATAGAGGTAAGGGAATAAGTTTCAGGAGTAGATTCTTTCCTTCTACCAAGAAAACCAAGTTCCTATGTTAATGTAGAAATGCTTTCACTGACAAGCTGAAGTATATAGAGAAGTATTCCGTGTCTGTCCTTGGATCCTAGCACAAACTTCTGAAAACATTCTATGTAGAGTTCTACAAATGACTGAGAAATAGTAAAAAAGAAAGCATAAAAATATATGACATTTATGATTAGAAGAATCCCTAATTTTAACTATACCAATTTGATTTATAGATACAAAGCACAGTTACAATAAAATTGCGTTTAACTTTGGTGTGAGACTGTATAAGATGTTAAAAATCCATATGGGCGTATAATGGATTATATATAGATAACTGATTCAGTGTCAGCAACTCAGAAGAAAAAAAATGTTGAAATGATGTTGTTACAATGTTGCAAGACTTGCTATAGATCCTTTAATCTGCAAAGATATTTGTTTGGTGTTGTATGTTCAGAGGAATGAATCTATATGTGGTAAAACATGCTTGTAATCCCAGCACTCATGAGGCAGGATGATTCTAAGTTTTAGGAGAGCTTTTACTAAATGTGATTTCGAGATCAGCCTCAGCTACAAAGTGAGCCATGCCTCAAATATGAGAAAAGAACAATCATTTTACTGAACAGTGTTGATTCCATTTAATAATTAATATTTAATATTTGATCCCTTTAATGCCAGCATAGGAACAATTTCTACTGTATTCTACAAGTAAATCCAAGAAAAAAATATTAAAAATTCTAAAGGTAATAGATGAGAATGTTTTTGTTTCCAATTGAAAAAAAGAGGCATAAAGTAATTCCCAAGAAGTATTCAGTGTTTAAAAAAAATGATGTTGAGCACTGAGGTGTGTGTTTGAAGTCCCTGCCTAATGGGAAGCTAGGAAAAACTGTATAAGCTTGAGAAGAACCACGGCAACATTTTGAACTCCGCTTCAAAGAAAAAGAACAAAGGAAAAACAAGAAGAAACAAACAACAGCAATAACAGCACAAGAAATAAAAGGTATTTGTTAGATTATACTAAAACCGGAAAGTTTTGGTAATTAGAAACTACCATCAATAGTGAAAAGCCAAGTTAATCAGTACATATTATACTAACTGCATGTAATTTAACTAAATGCTTCAATGCTTATAGGTATATATGGGTTTATATGGAATATATTTAGTATATACATTAGTATATATACATTTTACAACTATATAAGTATATTAATATATTGATATTGAATATTGCATGTATCTTAGATATATTGTATATATCTTATATTTTGGCATAATTAGACTATATTAATTTTATTATGCTTAAGACAAGATTCAAGTATATATAATTACATAAAAATTTCTAGTTTACTGAAATTATACATTAATGTTATTTGTACACATTAAATTTCTAAAATTAGTTGCATATTTAATATACATATTTTAAAGGATTGGGAAAATATAACCTAGTAGGAAAAAAATTCACAGATAGTTCAAAGGACAAAATATTTCTATAGACAATATTCTCAACATTATCATTCATTAGTGAAATGCAAGTTAAAAATCACATCGAAATCTAGCATTGCCTTTCATAATTACTAAATTTAAAAATGCAAATGTTAATATGGGTGTTGGTAGTAGAGGCCTTTAATCCCAGCACTTGGGCAGGAGAGACAATCTAATCTCTGTGAGTTCAAGGCCAGCATGGTCTATAGCGTGAGTTCCAGCCACTCTGTAGCCAGAGTTACAGCAGAGAAACTCTGTCTTGAAAAACAAAAACAAAACAAAGCAAAACAAAAAAAGAAAGAAAGAGAAGAAGAGAAAAAGAAAAGGAAAAAAAGAAAAATACACATGTCAGCATTGTAAAAACTAACTGGAGCTTTATACAGGCCAGTTGGAATTCTCAAAAAAAAACAAAACACTTCGTATAGTTTCTTATTGGAGACTGAGTTTTTAACATATTATTCTCTGCTTGAACATTCCACCCTTAAGCATACATATATCCAGCATAAATACACAACATCTCCATTAAGAGAAAAATATTGAGAATATTCACATAATTATTTCTTCTACCTTCAAACTGAGTGCAATGAAAACCATCACATCATTCATAGAAAAGCGTGAGCCGTGACCTAACCACCGAAAGAAAGATCACTCATAAGTGAGTATACAATAGTGGTTGTGAAATCTGATCCAAAAGTTTAATGTCCAGACAGAAAAGTGAGGAGTACATATAGCTATCACATGGATCCATATGTACAAAGTTCAAAAACAAGTATGAATAATAACTGATGTTAAAATTACGTTAGGCTTAGCCATTAGGTGGGACAGCATTGGTGGCATTAGTGAGAGGGGCACTGTGACATCATCAAGGTTCGATTTTTTGGTTCACTAGTTCAGTTTTTCTTTCACTTTTTCTCTTTGTTTTCTTTCTTTTGTTCTTTTTTATGTGTATCCACGATGAAATGAAAAATTAATTATATATACTCATAGATTGTCTACTTTCTCCAGTATTTTGTAAATGATGGAGTTTAGTTAAAAGAGAATGAATTTGGGGCTCTATAGGAGGACATATAGCATATTTAGAGACAAGGTTCTGGTAGGTGCTATGTCTGTCCATAAGTAGAGGCCAATGAAATATGGTATGTACTTTCTTTCTTGTGTGCAGTGTGCAGTGTGCATGCAGAGCCTTCACTGAAGTACAGAGTATAAAGTACATGCAGTGATTGTGAAGAATCAGGGCATTCCTTTTATCAGGGACTATACTTTGTGTTTTCTAGAAAGAAATGTGAGTGTTCATAGAACATAACTATACGAGAGTATGTGATTTAAACATTTTTATTGTAATCAAAAGAAATGGAAAAGAAGTATCTGCTAGCGAGAGCTAGTATCAGTGGGACAAAATCTCTGAATACAGCAAAGAGATTAGTGTTCTACACACTGCAATTTAGCAAGTAATAACTGTTAGAGCCATGTAACACGTTAACTTTTACATAAATCCTGTCCCATCACAGATTAGGTAGTTCAAGCCAGGTATGTGATTTAAACATTTTTATTGTAATCAAAAAAAATGGAAAAGAAATATCTGCTAGCAAGAGCTAGTATCAGTGGGACGAAATCTCTGAATACAGCAAAGAGATTAGTGTTCTACACACTGCAATTTAGCAAGTAATAACTGTTAAAGCCATGTAACACATTAACTTTTACATAAATCCTGTACCATCACAGATTAGGTAGTTCAAGCCAGGTAATATGGGTGATCCTCTGTAGCTCAAGAATAGTTGCAGAATTTCAGTTTACCCAACAACGAATAACATACCCTTAAAATTTTCTTCATTAATTCAACAAACTATACCTTCAATCAACTTATTTTCATAGATACCTTTGTACTATCCTCCAAAACATGACAATTTTAACATTTCCTCTGCTAATGAAAGTGACTTATATTATTCATTCTTTCTTCTTCCATTTTCCTTGTGTCCTCAATTCCAACTAATGAACTGACTGGTTTTAGAGTCTGTTTTCTCATAAGATTCCTTTTCCTTCATACAGCTCTGAAAAAAAAAAATAATTATATGGGAAAATAAGTCATACCTCCAGGCATTTTCTAATAGCATAGAGATTATTAATATTCCTCTTGACAGAGTTCGCTGTGTTCTGACAATGTTGAAAACCACGTTGCCTGAAGGGAATAAAAATCATAAAATAAAATCCAGAATTTCTATCATGTTTTACATTTTATACATTTTACATTATATGATATCTAGAAAAATGAGGTACTATAGAGACAGATGGTATTATATACACATATGCCACAGGCCAACCAAAAATTTTGTCATATTCCCCATTCTCATTCTTTATATTTCAAACTAAAAATATTCAATTATATAAACCACATACAAATATCCTCATTATAAAATATCAAAATGTTAGTTAGATTAAAATTGATTTTAATGATTAACCTCAATTTGATCCATTAATGGAAACTAGATGCTTCTATAAGTTCAAATATAAGCTCAAGTGTAATCATTTAGAAACTTTGGACTATTCAGAGCAAATACTTAAACACATGCCTCCGTGAAGCATATTAGCTGGATATATTTAGTCACAATACAAATAATTTACATTTAATGTAATGCATTATTAATTTAATAAATGTTATATATTGTAAATATAACCAGATATTTTATGATATATGACCACAGCAACCAAAGTGTATTATGTATAAAAAAGATACTTTAGCACATTGTGCATAATATTTAGCTATTTCTCTTGCTATTTATTACTTGATTGTTAGTATTTTCTTTCTTTCTATATCAGTATGAATTTATCTGCATTATTCATCATAATTACGATATGAACTGAAGTTATATGAATATTAATTCATTAAAGTTTCTGTTATGGAATCAATGACCATCCTTTAGTTACTTGCTATGTATTTATCTAAGTGCTTCTTTTGACAGATCTTAGGAATTTGTTATTTTACATAAAAAATGTAATGATTATAATGCAAATAACTTTCCAGAGCTCTGTTGTATCTAAGTACCTACAAACCATGTATTTTTCCATATACCTTAATAACATGTTTCCCACATACACCATTCACATGAGTAACAGAGTATTTTTTTCTTGCTTTCATTTGCATTCTTCCAGTTGATGAGGGATAGTAGACTTCTTCTACTTACCAATTGTGTTATTTTCTCTAAAATTATTATTTTTTCTATTAGGTTTTTATTACACTGCCCATTAATTTCCTCTGTATTAAAACTCTCCATCTTGAAAGAAAGCTCTTTAAGATATAGAATGACCTCAAGAGACATGAAACATCTCATTTTGCTCTAAAACTCGAGATATAAAGAACTCATAAGCTTCAGGAAGTCCTTGAAATTGACTAGATGAAGGAGGCTTCTCTTTCTCCAAGGTTAAATAAACAGGAATGACCATTAAGAGACACTCTCAACCAGGCAAACTGTTTGAAAGAGGCATTCTTCAGTCAGCCTGTCAAACTGCAGGGAAGTTGTGCATTGAACTCTAGGTTTCCAGCTTTCCTTAGCCATCACCTTTGTTGAGACAAATCTTGATAATGCAGCTGTCTCGAGTCACTCTATTGTAAGTAACCCATCACACATTCTCCTCGAAGTAACCCCCAGGGAACTCACTCATACCAATGAGTTGTTTGGTCTGTTGTTGGTTTCTTAACTTGAGTCAGTAGAACTTCCTTCATGTCTCTCGGTAGTAATGTCATACAACAGTCATTTCCCCAATGATTTGAAGTTTGCATATATGCTGGATATAAATCTTTGATGATATTAAGCTAATACATTCCCGTGTTGTTTTTTCTAATATATGCTTTCTTTTGCCGTATAAACAGTTAATTCATTGATTTTCCTTTATAATTATTTAATAAATCTCCCATGTATCAAAATTATGAACTTTTAAAAATATTTTTCTTGAAGAGATATCTAGAAATTAACTTTCAGTTTTAATGATATAAAAAAGATATTTGAAATATCAAAAATATTTGAAGAACATTATCTATGACTTTCTGAGTACAGTCACTGATAGCAAAGAGAATGAGTTATATTACTTCCAGAATGCACAGGATGAAGAGGAAGGAAGAGGATGAAAATTAAGAAACATTGGACTAGAATATTTTACATTAATTTATAAAGAAAACTATGGAACAAAATACATAAATATATAAGTTAAGTCATGGTTGAAAGTTGAACTTGGAAATCTTAACTGAAATATGGAAAAGGAAGGAAAAATTCTAACAAGGAAGAGTAGAAACAAAGGTAAAAGGGGGACAGTGGCAAGTACATTTTGCTTAAATACAGCATTCATGAGACACATTGGTAAAGTCCTGGAGACATAGGTCAGTAGTTAAGAGCATGGACTACTCTTCTATAGGCTCTGCAGTCAGGTCCCAGCACCCATTTGACAGCCCATAACCATCTGGAATCATAGTCTCTGGCATCCAACAACTTGCTTCCTCTAGCATCAGGCATACAAGTGGTACACAGATATATATGAAGACAAAATACACACACACACACACACACACACACACACTCACACATATTCACATACACACAAGGAATGATAAGGATATCAAAAGAGTGGGACGTAAAATATTTTATGATGCTTTGTATTCTTTGACAGGTTCATGCATGGATATAATTAATGTATCTTAAAAGTCCCTTTTCTTATTCCCCCTAAAATATTCACATGACTAAAATTTAGAATTATATTTTAGGCTTTCACAACATATAGTAGTTATCAGGAAGAGTTTTATTTGATCAAATATCAATGTGCATATTTCAGAGGTGATAAAATGTGTACAGCATGGAATAATGTAATGATAAATTAGGTGATTCAAAATGATTTTTATAGACAACTTATGAAAATGAATGTAAATGTTATTTCTAGACTTGTTATATCTAAGTACTACATAAACCTACACAAGAAAATATAATGAGGAATTTTCTTGTCATATAATTAAACAAAATAGAGCAAGGAGGAGTTTTAATAGACACACAGAAAGAGAGAGACAGAAGAAGAGAAATAGAGACACAGGGAGAAGGAGAGAGAGAGAGAGAGAGAGAGAGAGAGAGAGAGAGAGAGAGAGGATCTTTAATACTTTGGAAACAGAGGCATATGCCAAAACTAATGGATTAAGGTTGCACTGGAGCCTACAATATCACAGAAGCAGATTCACGACTGAAAGAAACTGGAGCACAAAAGCTAGAGGAGATCATGAGGTAATGCCTTACAGAGTTACCCATGGTGTTGCTTCCACACATACTTGGTATGGAGTTTATTTACATGCTAAACATCCAGAGAGACCACATGGAGACCTGTAAGCCAGAGGAAAAGAGAAAGGCATTTAACTGTTGAAACTTTCTACCTTCTTTATTTCTTTGGACAAATCATTCATCTTAGAGTATTAATAACCTGTATGCCTCTTTTGTTTAAGTTGTCCAATCCTCTAGGCAAACATCAATACCAATCTTCCATGGGCATAGTCTTGACATTCTTATTGTCAGCTTCAATATGTGACATAGATGTCACTGGTGATTTTCAGAACAATCCCTACAACTCTAGGGATCTTATGCAAGACCGAGTATCCATGACCTAGAAATGTAGCTGAGTTGATCTAAAGCGGCCAATACAACAGTTACCAATACATGCTCACAAAAGCACGCGAGCTGGAGCAGGAAAATATGCCACTGAACCTAGAGAGAAAGTGACTTTATTCAGATCCATTCTGAGTAAGTTCAGAGTACTAGCTAGAATGCTGTTAACCAGAAAGAAAGATGATTTTAGCCTTTACTATCCAAAGTTTATGGAGCCACTATGAGAAAAGATTGATTCAAACACACATTACAATATAAACCACAGGGAAACAGATGGAGGTATTTTGGAGCCTAGGAATCCTCACTGTCAATAGACAATTAATTCATAGACCACAGAAGTAAATTTCTTGATGTCATAGATATTTTTGGTTTGAGAAAGCTTTTTGGAATGTTCTGGAAAATATGTAAAATGAGGAAGGCAAAAGCAGAAATTGTTTACGTGATTCTCTACATGGCCAAAAGGAATCAGAAGAATCTTGAATATAGTTGCTATGAGGTGAAATTACTCTGAGATGGAGCCAGGTGCTAAGCATAGCAGGAATGTAATATATTAAAGTCTGAAAGGAAAATTCCATAAACATGCAAGCAAAGAGAGAAAAGACCTATAAAACTTTACCATTTCCCTCTGCTTTTGTGCAACTAGAAATCTTGGATAAATCTATTCCCAACAAAATGCAGAGACAGAAAACTATCTTACAGTATTAAAACACAATTGAGAGGGAACATCAACTTGATAATAGGCAAAAGAATTACTTAAATAATTCCATAAAAACAAAGTAATCAACTGTATCCAGAATTTATAAAAAGCTATTCTATATGATTATCATGACAGTTTTGTAACTATGAACTCAGTGATGTAATATCCTTTATTCATAATAGTGGGATTCAGAAAAATTTGCAGTTGTTTCTCTGGAAGAATTCATATAATTTTGAATATTCAGGCTAGAGAAAGTCTACAATGTTGTAAAAAAACAAAAACAAACAAACAAACAGACAAACAAAAAAAAACCTTAACCAGTAATTCTAGTGAAGACATAGAAATGTGGATACTGATGAAAAACATTGCCTGCAAATTTTACATTTGTGCAGCTTCAGAGGAAAATGAGGATTTAATTACTTATTTGAGAATAGATTATTCATGTCAACTTCTTGCAAAGTACCCACCTACATTTTGTTTATTCCTTAAGAATTTATAGAAAGATATATTTAAATTTATGAACTAATGAATTTGATATAGGAAATTTCAAGCCATTACAATATTACAACGTGACATGGATATTACTGATCTCAGCCAGACTCACATTAAGATGGAGAAGATTAGCTTGAAGGGACTGGAGGGAGAAAAGGGAAAGAAGAAAATGATATAATTCTCTTTCAGTTGAAAACATAATGAAAGAAATCATAGAATAAGAAAATCCCATAAACTTTAGGGACGCTTTAAATTCATACCAAAATTGAAAGAAAATAAAATACAAAATCAAACCATAAACTTCCTGTTCTGATAGTTTTACAACCTTCCAGCGATAGTTAGTCTTAACTTGTTTTTAGAATCGCCATCGAATTCAATTCTACATATTTCTATGAGGCTGATTACAGAAAGCTGTAGTTGATGAAGAAAGACTCACATTGGATATGAGCAGCATGATCACACAGGTAGGGGTATAAAGCTGAACAAAAGAGAAAGTAAACCAAACACCAACTTTCATCTTTGACTGAAGCAATGGTGTGAGCCCTCTCCTGTTCTGCCACTGTGCTTTCTCCTGCACGCTAGAGTATATCCCATCAATCTGTAAGCCTGAATAAACTCTTCTTTCCTTAGGTTGTTTTTTTCAAGTATTTGGTCACAGCAAGGAGACTTAACTGTTAAAGAATATTGTTACCAGGAGTCGGGTAATTGCTGTGATAAAATTGACCCTATGATTTGTAGGCATTTGAAACTGGTTTGCAGACAGAAATGTGGAAGAGTTTTGAACTTTGAACTAAAAAGCTCTAGAATGGTATACATACATCATAATTTAGTGTTAGGATTGAAGGTTGTAAGATCAGAATGTCAAAAGAAACACAAATAGGAAAGCCCTGTATCAAAAGGTTTCAAACAGAAACAAGGACTCTTATGAACTGGGCTAGAGGCCATTCATATATTCTGGCAAAGAACTGATTTCATTTTGCCTATGTCCTGAGAAAATGAGCCAAGTAGAATCCAGAATTAATGAATTAATTTGCTTGGTAGAGGATAATTTAGGAAACAATAACATTCAGGCTTTGTCATGATTACTGCTCACAAGCTCTCATTCAGGTCTATAGTGAGAGATGACAAGGAGATGGGAAAAATGTGCAGATGGTGGGAAAAGGAGCATAAGTGAGTTTAAATTTGAAGACAAGGCAAATGCAAAAGTAGTTGAATTGCAAAAAAAGTTAACTCCATTAAAGATAAAACTGTATTCTGAATTATAAGAAGAAAGCTTCCCTGAGGCTCAGATCTAATCCATCCATCCATCTGTCCATCTTTCTGCAGATCCATCCTTGCACACATGCATCCATTCATCCATCCACCCAAAGTTCCAATTTGAAAAGATATAAACATACTTATAAAGAGAAAGTCTATACCAAGAATGGTGGTGAAGGATGTCTCTGATAAGACTCCTGTATAGGTACATGTTGAGAAACCAAGGCATCAAGAGGCCAGTGGAATTTTGCTCCAAACAGCCATACTATAGCTGGCAGCAGAACAGCATACTGTAACATCACCCATTAGGTATTGGTTTTGTAGACATTAAAAATTCATAAGTAAGAGATCATGGTATCTTCTGCAAAGGTTACAGTAAGTAAGTAAAGTATGATGGGAATCCCTAAGAGTTCATTGTGTAAAAACTATAAAAGTAAGTCTGAATTGTTGGCTGTTAGAGATGCTAGTAACATGGGACTGGTACAAGCAAAGAGAAAGTCTATTTTTGATGCAAAGAACTGGAAGCTTTGTTGGGCAATTTTTAAACTTACTGTTGATTCCTGGGATTTGAGGTCAGGGTTTTAGGATATACAAATAAAGCACAGAGGATTTTAGAGCAATAATATTTATAATGCTATTGTACTACAGTCATAGATATTACATAAATACTACAGTCATAGATAACTGCCATAATACATCTGTTAAAACCAATGAGATATATAGAATCACGAGTAAGTTTGTTATGGTTTGAATATAAAATGTTTCCTTAAATGCTTCTTTTCTAAGGCTTGACCTCCTTTTGGTAGATTATTTTGGAAGACATTGGAAACTTCAGCTGCTTAACACCATATTGGCAAAAATAGATTACAGAGGTGAGGTATATCCTCAGAGTTTATACAATACTGTAGCTCCCTCTGTCCTCACTCCCTGGTGGATACTGAAAGATCAGATAGCTCTTTTCTATCATGCTTCCCTTTCTTTGTGTTTCTTGCTTTGTCTCAGGTGGCAAGCTATGAAATAAACTAAAAATTTACTGAAACTTCTGAAATCCTGTACCCAAATAAATTTTTCTGTCATGAATTGTTTCCCTTGGGCATTTATAAGTGATTTAAAGTTAACACGAAATTCTAAGATAAACTCTGAACTTTGTAGGAAAATTAGGTGTCACTTTATTTTTATCAATCAATAAATATACCAGTTATTTATAGGATATTGATGAGTTTCAGAGTCTATATTTTACTGGAATTCGGTATTGTCATTGTTATAAGCATATCTTATTAACTAAATTTACATTTCTTTAATGAATATCTTCTTCTACATATGGCTCCCACCTATATATCTTAAGCCTAGTATATGTTCATTAACGTTTCAGTAGTATTTTTGTGTTGGTGGCTAATTTCCTATTGCACAGTTTTACCAGTTCTTTGCATATTTTGGCTGGTGGTCCTTTTCCACATGTGTTTTTTGCTTTTTAGTTTTTTAATGTGCCTTTGGGGAAAAAAATGAAAGAAAGAAAGAAAGAAAGAAAGAAAGAAAGAAAGAAAGAAGAAGAAAGAAAGAAAGAAAGAAAGAAAGAAAGAAAGAAAGAAAAAGAAAACCAAATGAGCAAACAAACAAAAAACTAAATAAACAAACCTGCAATGTTGTAATACAACAGAAGCAATAGTGTTTGGCTTTAAATGGAAGAACAGATTAATAAATAAGTAAATAAATAATGAGGCTGAAGAGATGGTCTATGGGTAAGAGTGCATGCTGTACTTGCAGAGTTTGTTTCTCAGCACCCATATTGGGCAGCTAACACAAAACTCAAAGTCCAGCTCCTGGAGTATCCAATGCCCTCTTCCAGTACCAGCAGGCACTAAATTGTGCACAGGAACAAAAATAAACATAGTTAAAAAATAAAAATAAAATAAAAAATAGTTAATTTAAAGGACACAAAATCCTTGCTAGTCCACGGACAGAGGTCAGAAGCTGGTCTCAGACAGATTTTTGAATCCTCCAATTCCAGAAAATAAGATTTTGAAATGACAATATTTAGTAATATTATTTTAATTCTCTTCCTCATCATGGAAGAAGACTTCATTTTTAAATGCAAGGGTACAAAAAAAAGATCAATTCACTCACTTGGATCCTGGGTTTCTCTTACTATAAATATTGTTCACTTTAATGTTTTATTTAGTATTTATTTATAGATATCACCATTTGTTTTCCTATACAGTAAACTTCATGTAAAGTACGAATTTGATACAAAAGTCCAAAACTTAAATGTGAGCATTTTTTGAACTGTTTTGCATTTAAATTTTTGACTAAAAGTAATGTGATTCACTTGTTTTTTTGTACTACTCTGGGAAGTTCACTTTCCATTATAAATTGGAAAACATCAAAAAACTTTTGTCAACAAACTTCTGGATTGCATAACTCACCCTGCCTTTTCCACTTCACTTTGGCTTTAGGCTACTTTACAAAGAGAAAAGAAAAGCATTGGGAAATGAGGAAATCTCCAAACATTGGTTTTAATTTCTTATAAAAGGTATGTTGTTGATTAAAGAACTCAATTTTCCTTAATGAGAACCCGATCTGCACTAGAACCAATCTCTTCATCTCTAGTCTGTGATGTCAAAAGTACAAAGTGAGCCATGAGCTGAATACAGTCAAGAAGGCTTGGGAGGCAGTTAAACAATATGGGCTTTGTTTAGAAGTTGGGTTATCACAGGTAAACAGATCTGGTGTGCACTTCAGCATGGCAGTAACAGGGACAAATTGCAGCGGTGATGTCAAGTATGTTTACTGTAGTCTTCCTCTAGGGAAAAAAAAAATCTCAAACTAACATCTGAATATTTGGAATGAAATTAACAGGCAGCAATTGACAATTCACCATTATGTATTTATTCACTTAAAATGCTTATGCAGCAAACAAAAGAAACATAGCTGAAGTATATTGTGGAAGCTCAGAATGTTTCACTGTGTGCTTTGCTTTGAAGAAGCATGTGTATTTTTCATAAGCATCTGTTAAGTTCACATTGTACTGACTTAAACCCCATGAAACATGATTCATATTTCTTTTGCATCTCCCATTAGGATAAGATTTATAAGGCTAATTTTTCTTTTAATAATCATTTTATTTCACAAATCTGCTTATATTGTTTAGGCATTTAATAGACAAAGGGAGCAGCCTACCATTTGTTCAGATCTTCTAAATCTAGATGCTCATCTTGTAATAACTCACCTTGTAATAAAGTCATTGATATTTACATAAACTATAGACAATATTTTTCAGAAAAGGAAGTGAGGAGTGGCAAAATTGATAAGGTATGCTAGAAATTTGTGATACAGATTTGTGCAAATAAAAAATCAAAGTGTTTCCAAATGCTTTTCTAAACCAGAAATATCAAATTTATTTTGAATGAGGAAGAAGTTTTATCCTTTACAACCCTGCACAAAGACATCGTGGGAATCCAATTAACCAGGTTTTATTTTTAGTACTTGAAACAATTCCTTACTATGCTTCCCAGGCTATTTTTGAATCTTGGGATGAAATGAATCTCTTATCTCTGCTTCCAAAGTATGTATCCCTGTCCCTCTACCTCTTCCTCTCCCTCCTCCCTCCCTCCCTCTCTCTCTCTCTCTCTCTCTGTGTCTCTCTCTGTCTCGTGTGTGTGTGTGTGTGTGTGTGTGTGTCTCTCTCTCTCTCTGTGTCTGTCTTGTCTCTCTAGGTATGTGGGCCCCTACTTAGCATGGCACATGAGTGGAAGTCATAGAACTTCCAAAAGTCTGTTCCCTAATTCTGTCATCTAAATCTCTGATATAGAACTGAGGTCCACAGTCTTGGCAGCATGTGCTTTTACCCACTAGGCCATCCTGCCAGACCACTGTCTTCTTTATTAAGTTTGTAATATAGAAAACAAACAAACAAATACAATAAAACAAGGAAAGGATTTGAGTCTATACTGAAATTTTGTGTTAATATGGGATGTTTTATAAATAAAATTTGTCATTGTACTGATTAACACTTCATAGTACAGGTGTACCACAAAAGAGAAATGAGCTTGTTCCTTTCATTTTTTCAAGAGTGTCTCTCTACTAGAAGGAAAGAATAGACTTTGATATTCAGGGGATTAGGAAGGTATTTAATAACAAGTTTTCATTTTCATTCTATTTTTCTTATCACCAGTGTCCTGATGCTGAGTCTTCATTATGCTCATTAACTGGAAAGTTTTTGTTTAAATTCATTTTTGTTTCTTGAGGTAGAAATTATTTCTCATATTGAAATGGGTTTGGAAGTCATAAATATCAATCAGCTCTACAATCACTCTAATGTAGGTTAAAACTATGAAGAAATAAAACCAAATTGCTAGAATAAAGTATAAAGGACATAAACTATATTCCATTATTCATTTGAATTACAATTGGTTGTACTTGGTATTTCATGTTAATCATATAAAAGCACAAAGCTTATCAATTGAAATATGAGAGACTTACAATCTTTTAATTATTCTTTTATTTTTGTAGTTGTAGTAATTGAAGTGAAAGTTATCATCATAATAGTGGGCAAATGAAGGAACCAAAGTAACACAATGGTAGATGCTGTTTCATTGACCACTTCTGCCAAGATAATGCCAACGTCTTTGGACAAACCACCACAAATGGAAAAGCAATGTGCTACAATAATTAGCTTGCTATGTTATTAGAGGACATAATTTTTCCTCCTGTCCAGACATCAAGTCATGATATTCTATATTAGAACCTATCATTAGAAGAAAGTCTAAATCTTTTCAGTTTTAGTTAATAGTTTAGAAATACCTAATATTTACTTTACTAATGGATATTTCTTTTTAAATATAAAATTGTATATTCTAAAATATTTCAATCATATTCATAAAATAAAAAATACATAAGTTTTTATTTTATTATCTATTCCTGTAGAATTAACCTTATTGATTATTCTTTGTGTTGTCAATATACCAGCTGCTCATTTATGAAATGGATAAATATGTGTACTCAGTATTTTTCCAAAAATATCTTTTGTATGTAAAAATAATTAGGACTAAAAAGAAAAAATATGCTAAATTCCATTAATTTTTACCCCATTGCCTAAGATCTAATTTTTATTGGACCTTGAGGATATTTATAATTAATTATTGACAGAAGACATATGTACCCATGGTTTAATGATGCTCCTCAATGAAGTCAGGTGACTAAATTGGTGATAGTCTCTTTATTATTTTTAATTTCCCATTGAATATCTCTCAATTAAAAATTTTTTAAAAATAATAGGTATAGGTAGTTTGCATTTATTGTTTTTTGTTTCAGAAACATCAGTTTACATTACTTTTATTTAAAGTCATATCATATTGATTCATACTGATAAATTTGCAAAATAATTCTTGATAACAGAAAATTTCAAGAACCTTTTTGTCACTTTTCAAAATTTAAAAACCAGAAAACATTAGCAAATGTCTGATAAATTCCAGGTGAATGAAACAGTTTCTTGTTACCTGTAATACTTTTTCTTTCTTTCTTTCTTTCCTTCCTTCTTTCTTTCCTTCTTTCTTTCTTTCTATTTATTTATTTGTTTTTTGAGACAGTGTTTCTCTGTTGTAACTCTGGCTGTCCTGTAACTCACTCTGTGGACCAGGCTGACCTTGAACTCACAAAGATTCACCTGTCTCTGCTTCCCAAGTGCTGGGATTAAAGGTGTGCGCCAGCATCACCCAGCTCTCAACTGTAATCTTAACATAGACATTTTCTGAATAAAAGTGTGATTGATATTTAAGTTAAAATGTAACTGTTTTTTTTTTTCATTTTGGCTAGTTACAAGGATTTTCATAATCATTAAGAACACTATGACAAAATTCTCCTTAGAAACTAGGGATGTGTTTAAACGATTCTGGCATAATGATCACCCAAAGAAAATGTTCATTTGTACAGGCAACAAACTTGGTTACTTAGTTGACCAAGGTAGAACCATTAAAACTTCCAGTTTCTTATGTTCGTTTGTTATGAGAACAGTGTCACTAATAATTATATTAGTGAGCTAGGAAACATTCCTGTTCCAGGGAGAGAAAACTTGACCTTAGAGGTTGAATATTTTGTCCCAGCCACTCTGTCAGACTGTATCTTTCAAGGACTTGACTTCAAGTCATTTTTTTATTGGCACTGATTTTACAACCATAGTGCTTTGCTCTTTTCTCTAGATAACCTCATATTTTCAGAATGAGAACTTAGCCAAATCTCAAGATATTTTCAAAGATTATTATCCTAATTTTCATTTTTATCCCCAATAATGTTCTTTCTAAAGCAATTTTATGAGTAACTGTAATTTAGCTGAGAGGAAATGACATGTATTGAGTTTCTTGGGGTTTAGACAGTACCATGCTCAGGCCCTCTGATATCCAGACATGACATTCATATCTTTAATGCGTGTTGAAATAAACTTGTACCTGTGGTGGAATGTTGGTCTCTGCATTGTAGGCATAAAATTATAAACCTCAGCATCAAATTTTATGCATTCCTGTGAAAATGAACTTTTCCGCAGTTGTAACTTGGGTGTGTTCACACTCTCTAGATGCACTGAAAATGCAGAAATCTGGTCAGAGAAATGGAAAAGAAAATTGAGGTTTGGAAACAAATGAGCAAATAAATCCCAGCGAAAAACATGGGTTCTTTTTCTAGAGTGAGAGAAGCTAAGCAACACATTCAGGATTGAAGAGATTCAAGCTGTTTGTTGTGGGAGGCTGTGAGTCTTGCATTCATGCAGTCTCGTGAGTCTGAGGTCTTGCTTAAGATGTGCAGCTGTTGTATTCTGCCACAGGATACTCTCTTTCAGTAAAGAGGAGATGAATTCAAAGACAGTGCATCATTTAAATAACACTCTATCAGATTCTGGTCCAGAACCATTGCATCAGTGAAATGAAATAACTGCATTATAAAGGTATATAGGTTCTGGGACTAGTACTTTTGGTAGAGCCTGCTAATGGAGATATAAGGTATGACCTTATTGACTTGAGTACAAGAGTATCTACGTGAGAAATGTAGAAATATCGGCAGTAACAATGAAAGAGTTGTTGGGTATCATGAAAGTTGCCCTGATATGTAGAAAAAAGAAAACATTATTTCTGAATGTGTCTTGAGAATGTGGAAGACATTAGTATTTGAATCAGTAGACTGAATAAAGAACACTGTTCTTAGCACTGTGGGCAGTGGCAAGATCCCTTTAAGATCAAAATAGAACAAAAAGTTCACAGCTGTTTCTCTTTTATTTCTCCAGGGACTGGGATATCCCTCTCCTTCTCTTTGACTCTTGTGTGATAGTTTTTGGGTGGTCAGACTTGGATTAGAATTTAGACTGTGTGCTCCTTTTATTTTCTGAAACTTGGGCTTGGACAAGAATTATATTACTGTCTTTCTTAATCCTCTAGATGCCTAGAAGGCTAATTCAGTCAAAATGTAACATTTTTAAAATCCACATATTTCTTGAAAAAGGTATCAATAGACTGAATCTTTGGAGAAATCCGTATTATTCCAGTGTAATAATGATCTGAATTCCTGGTAGGCATTTGGTATTCTTTTTGTTTTGTTTTGTTTATGTTTTTCAGATAGTGTTTCTCTTGTGTAACTCCAGTTGTCCTGGAGCTCACTCTGTAGACCAGTCTGGCCGTACACTGAGAGATCTGCTTGCCTCTGTCCCCCAAGTGCTTGGATTAAAGGCCTGTGTCAGCACTGCCCAGTGGCACTTAGTATTCTTGCTACAGCAAGAATAGAGCAGCTGCTCTTCCTTCCTTTGTCTTTAGGACCTCAAACTGAAACAAAATAACAATATGAATTTCAATTATATAGTATTTACATAGAATTTCGTGAGACAATCCCTCATCAACGCTTTCACATATACCTATATCCACATACATTTTTTATTGATTTTTGTTTCTCTGAAGAACATTCATTATGTGGGACCCCAGTATTGAGAAATAATAAGGGCAAACAAAATGAAATAAATAAATTAAAAAAAACAAAAACAGAACAAACACCACATAAGGAATTGTCATGATGACTCACTGGTTAAGAATGAGTGCTGTCCCTGCAGAAGTTGCAAATTTGGTTCCTGACACTCAAATTGGGTGGCTCACTGCTGTCTGTAACTTCAGCTCTAGGGGATCTAACACCCCTTTCTGACCTCTGTGGCACCTTCATGTATGTTCACATATCCATATACATACTCACACATATACACATAATTAAAAGTAAAAATTAATCTAAAAAAAAAACAAAACAAAACAGTGATACCAGTGAAAGGTATACTAAAAAGCGGCCTCCAGGAAGCCAGACACCATCTCTATCTCATGTACTAATTATAACTAGTCCTTTCTGAATTATGGTAGATGTTCAATCTATGTTGATTTAGTTCATGAACAATATCAGAACAAATGGTACATGATCTTGGAATGCAAAAGCATCACAAAATAATAACCAAGAATGCCTAACTGTCTATACCTACATCCTTCTCCAAGTACCTAGAAAATGGATGGAGGAAATACCCGAAAAACATTGGAATTATTTTGAGCTCATGCAAGTGAAAGCTTAGGACTTTGAGATTTGTAGTATGATAGACTTAATTATAATTTGTATTCACAGGTGTGTCCAAGGGGCACACATATGAAGGAAAGTTTTTGACATATATTGTTTCCTTTCATTCCTTTCTGGTTTAAGCCATCTGGCAAATTGGAACTCTAGACAACTGTTGTTAAGGATGGACTTGTCTTCACCCTATTGGTTAATTCAGTCTAAATGTAAGATTATTAAAATCCATATATTTCTGAAATATGATATTGATGGACTAGATCCTTGGAGAAATATATATTTTTTGAATATAAAGAAAGCCAAATTCCTAGTAGGCACACAGTACTCCTTGCTACAGCAAAAATAAAGAAAATTGTTCTGTCTTCATTTGTCTTCAGGACCTCAAACTGAAAGGAAGTGGAATATATAAATTTCAATAAAATAATATTTACAGATAAAAATTGAACATGATTCAAGGCAAAAAATAGCAAGGACATTCTCTCTTCTTTTCCAATAAGAATGTGGAATTCTCAATCAGGATAAGCTGAATTTTAAATTTTGTATCTTCTACTATATTACAAACTAAGTTGTTAAGTTGAAGTTGAATTTTTTTTTTTAAATTTAGTTTAAAATGTATGGGTATTTTGCCTGCATATATGTACCACATGTGTACTTAGTTCCTACAGAGGCCAGTAGAGGGCATGTGATTGCCTGGAATTGGAGTTACAGATGATTGTGAACTACTGTTTGGATCCAGAGGATCAAAACAGGGTCCTATGGAAAGGTAGCCTCTGGAAGAAATCGCTGAGACATCTCTCTAGTCTAGCAACTTTTTGATTTTGATATCAAAATTTCTACTTCTAAATATGTGCCACATGGAAACCTTAAAATTTCCTCTATTCAAGAGTAAGAAGAACTTTTACATTAATTTCTTAATTAATGTAAAGAAACAGTCCTCAAATGGGCATTACTTTTTCATTTCCCGTATTGTATACCTAGATGTGACTTCTTTACTACAATTATCACCAAATACCACTTTCTCTAAAAGCAACATACCTACTCTTCAAACCGGCTTGATGACATATCTAAAACATAAATTATTACATACCATTTGAGCAAGATGGTATATTGTGATGGACAGCCTTTTAGGCAGGAGAGAATCTATCTTTTTATCCCATAGTCATAATAATTATCAAATTATAAAGTTCAGTTACTCCTACATTAAAATATTTGCACATAGCACATCACTATTCTTTTGTCTTATCTCTTGGGTCTCTTGATATGAAAGTTTTATATGTACTGAAGCTCAGACACATCAGGCAGAGACTTGTTAGTTCACTTTGATTCTGCAACAGCCCACTGAAGAGTAGCAGAACATTTTAGTTCTGTCTGAGAAGGTTAAATTGCCAAGTGGCAGAAATTGAGAGAGACAGTCAGCTTAGTTATTCAAAGTATCAAACCATCATGAAGCCATTGAACTCATTTGGGAGAAAATTTGTGATATATTTTAAAATGAGCACAACAGAAACTTTAACACAACAAATATTCTAAAATCTGATGACAGTGGTTTCCCCTCTCCCATAGGGATATGGTTCAAGGCCTCTGACGGATTTCTGAAACCTCAGATAATAGCAAGCTATGTAGATATTTTGTTTGTTCCTTTTCTATACATATATGCCTATGATAAATTTCACTTTATAAATTAAACACAGCAAGAAATTAACTATAATAGCTAAAATAAAATAATTATAATAATTTACTATAATACATGTTGGGTCAATGAGCTCTCTAATTGTACTTTACTCATACTTTCTCTGATGATGTAGTCTGACTCACCACATTGTCTGTCTGATCAGAGGAGGTGACTGAAGTAGACATTTTCAGCTGGGGTTAGACTGCCGTGTGTGACTATTTAGCAAGGAAACAGTGAATCAGACACAATGGCTACAAAATAACGAACAATAGCTGCCAGTTTATAGAGGTTATTTTCCATGGACATCATCTGGTGGAAATTAATCAGGAAACATTCATCATCCTTCATGGCGCTTATTGACAAAAAATGTGTAAGTTCTGCATGTTTGAGCAAAAAACATGTTAAAGAATGTTAGGTAGGTCACAACATTTCCATATCACTGAGCTTGTTAGAATAAATACACTATATACTATGTTTCTTCTAGAAATTACCCTGGTGGGGCAGGGGGGAGACCAGTAAGAGCAAGAGTTCCATTCAACCCCTATGAATTGTGTATATAAATAGACAGAAAAGTCTGCATGCTAACACAATAGCTAGTGGAAAAGGTTACCTCTGAGAAAAAAGAAGCAATTGAATGCAGGATGAAAATGTTCTATAGATATGGAGATCCATAGAATATTTCATAAAACATTTTCAAATGTGGTAAGATAAGAATGTAGAATATAATAGAATCTTTGATTGATGCTTTTAAAAATAGAAAATGTGAGACAAAAATCAGTGCAAAGGGACATGCTTGTTTTGACTTTTGGCAGTTATGTGGCTTTTATTTCAGTTAAAAAGTAGACATTTTAAGAAAGCATTCAATTTGGCCTAATAAACAGCAGGCTATCACACAGCGTTGATCATTGTGAAATAAAATCTTAACATGCATTTGAAGGATAAGGAATGACATGTGATAGTGGTTTGACTTGCTATCTTGTACACAAGAATAATAAAGCAGTGACATTGTGCTGATGGAAAGCACATCTACTGGTTGCCAAGGTCATCATAACTTAATTGCTTCGCATTTCTATCAGCAATTTATCAAATATGAATGCCCTCTGGGGAGAAATGTCTAAAAACTGGAGCTCTGTATGTAAATTATATCTTGTGATTTGTAAACAAAATATATTATCAACATCTTTGTTAACTGTGAGTGTGCACATGAGGACAGGAGCCAAAGGCATTGTTCATAATTGATAGTGACAATAAATACAATGTACCAGAAGTATAACTGCATCATGTTTTGAATAAATAAATAAAATAATAAACAAAATAAAGGTTTGTCAGTTTTTAGGTTTGTTAATATTCAATTAAAATGTTCTTAAATATATAATGGGATATCTTGGCAAAAGAAGAAAGATAAAAGAAAAATATCTTTAAGTTTCTAAAAAATGATGCCATTGGCTTCTTTTTAATTGGAGTATAGAGCAAGTCACCTTCAAATAGAGTTTGTTTAAGGCTCAGAGAACATCTCAAAAGCCGGGGAAGAATCAAGATACAGGCTGTGAGATAGTGTCCTCTAGACATAACCAAAACACAAATATATGGCTTCCTAAACAAGATTTGCATAATGACAATACTGACTGACAAGCTAATTCAAACAGGGAAATGTCACAAGGTCCTACCCCTACATGAAGAGTCAACAGCAAATAATGGTGGATGAGAGAAGGAGAATCATTCTTTGTTAGAGACATATTCCCTGGTAAGTTATCCAATACCAAATGTTTAGTCCTAAAGATGTGAGTAGATGGAGTGGGGAGAGGAAGAAGGGAAGATGTAAATGCAGTACTCATATATGAAATTCTCAAAAAAAGTTTAAATTAAAACAGAAAGAAAGAGGCTTTGTTCACTAAAGAGTTAATAGAATAAGCCCACATGAGGCTATTGCATCTGGAGAGTTGTGAAATAACAAAATTTCGTCCTTGAATTTCACTCTAAGACTCTCAGATGACTCAACTCCATAGGAGGTAAGGGAGGAGGCACATTGTATGGAGCAAACAAACTCCCTGGTAAGAAACGTACTGGCACATCAATCATATTCTTCGGATCCATTAACTACTTTCATTGCTGCAGTCACAAAATACCTGACAAAGTGACTAAGGGAAAGATGGGCCTATCTGGGCTCAGAACTCAGCATACAGTATGTCATGATGAGGATGACATGGTCAAAGGAGGAAGTGGGGCCTGGAACACCATATCACAGCCAGGAGGTAGTAGACGCATGAATGACGACGCTCAGGTTGCTTTTGCCTTTCCATTTGGTCCAACATTCCAAACCCCGGATAGTGTTGCCCACACTCAGGATGCATCTTCTCTGTTCAGTTAAACTTTTTCTGGAAACACCTTCATAGGCATAACCGGAAGTGTGTTTTTGTGGTGATTCTAATAAAGATGAGCCAGATCAGGTACAATGTAATTAATAGTTCTCTGACGAAGCTCATTGACTTTGCTGGTTAGATTTCCTTGTCAATTTAACACAAACTGGACTCATCTTTGGGAAGTTTTGAGAAGAGGAAATTCAACTGAGAAAATTCCTCCATAAGATTTGCTGTAGGACATTTTCTTGATTAATGATGTTTGTGGGAGGGGCCAGTCCACATGTGTGTGCTACTCCTGCGCAAATGGTCTTGAGTTGTATAAAACAGTAGTATGAGCCACGCAGGAGAAACAAGTTTCCATGGACTCTGCTTCGGTTCCTTACTCCAGCTCCCTGCTTTTAGTTCCTGGCATGCCTGCCTTAGTGATAGATTGTGAATTTGGAGTTCTTAGATGAAAGGGACCCTTTCCTCCACAAGTTAGTTTTGGATAATGTTTTATCACAGCAACATAATAAAGCTAAGATATTGACCAAATATCATTTACTAAAAAAGAAATTCATTTAGTTTATCTAAAATTTACATAAGGAAAAAGAAAAAAAATTTTTGGAACCAGGGGTAAATATTTTAAGTACGGAACTCCTTTTCCAGGAAATCTCTGACTGTAGCTGGCATTTATTTCTGAAATCAACTTTAGTGCTATGATAATATAAGGTGGCATTTGAGGTTGAATATACAGAGAGAGAACATTGAAGCCAATGCAGGGATTGGTATAATGTTCTTGGTTAACTAAGACAGAGCTTCTTCAATAGCATCAATATATTTTAAGGGCAAAGCCCAAAGTACTAGTGTCTAGCCAGCTTGGTCTAACGTATCAAAACAATGTAGACTATGGATTCAATGGAACAAATTTATTTCCTTCTGAACTAGAGGCCAAATCTGTGAAAAAGAATCTGCTAGCATTGTTGAGAAGTCTATAACTCATTATTAAAACCACTAAAATCCCAATAAAAGGTAGACAAAACAAATAAATATTTATTTATAGAAGTTATATACATGTCAAAAACAGGAAATCTTCAGTATTATTAGTTTTGGGGGAAATGCAAATAAAAATCACAATAAGATACCTCTTAATACCCATGGTTATAATATGCTTAGTTTTATAAGAGCCCCCAAATATGTTATATTAAGCCACTGAGATATTGAAACTGTTTGTTTTTGCTATTTATGTAATCCTAACCTGACTACATAAAGCCACTGTCATACTAAAGATAAGCCAAAGGAAAACAACACACACACACACACACACACACACATATATAATTTTAGAATATAGTTAAATATGTTTAAATTATGTACATACTGTAATTATATTATGGGAATGCTTAGGTTAATGTTAATCATTGTTGTCTACTTTCTGGGTTTGGAATCACCTGTTATGTCTCCTAGGGAGTTTCCATAGAAGGTTAAATGAGGAGGGAAGACACAATAACTGCAGGGAGCAGCAACCCTACACTGGTATCTCAAACTGAAAAACACTGAAAACATAGACATGTAGCTGATGTGCTTTCTCTACTTTTTGACTGCTTTGGTAACTCAGATCACTGAGCTATGTATAGCTAAGGAGTCATAGGCAAAAGCCATGTCCACCATTCTGCCCTGACATAATGGGCTGTACCTTCCAACTCAGCCCAAATAAGCCCTTCCTTTAAACTGTTTTGTCACAGCAATGAGAAAAGACGCTAATACAAAGAATTTAAAAATACACAATATAAGACAGCTTCTTACTTTAAATTATAATGATGGGTATAAATAAATCATTAGTCATCAGAATAATAGAATATACATTCATACCAAAAGACCTGGAAATGAATGATAGAAAGGCCTGATGGGAAACACTAGAGAAATGTAAGTAAATCTTCATTTCTAGCATAATCCCTAATTATAAGTGTAGTTCTCAACCCTTGTTAAAGAAGCATTTCTTGCAATATACTGAGACAATTACAGAAAAATACAGTCAAACTGCAGAATAATGGAGCCAAGTCCTACTGATACATCTACAACACAACTCCTGTACTTAAGGATCAGAGATCATTCAGAACAGGGGAAGAATAGACTGTAAAATCCAGAGGAACTATAGACAAATAACTACTGTAACATTATATGGACTGACAGGCATATGTGTGTGTGTGTGTGTGTGTGTGTGTGTGTGTGTGTGTGTGTGTATGCATATAGATGACAATGAATTTGAAACAGCAAGTGGTAGGGTTATAAGGTGAAAAATGTAAGGATGAAATGACACAATTATATTGTAACTTAAAAAAAATTTTAAAAAATGAAGGCATAGACAGTAATACAATTGCTATAATCTAGCAGCAGCTCACTGGAAGTTGCTGGTTTGTTAAAGTTAAATTTAAAAGATGGTCCTGTTAAAATTAAGGGAATAACTTAGCCAAGGACACATACCAAGCAATAAACTAGATGAATAAGCACACTGAAATCCTCTTTCCTTCCTTATATCTCCTTAATGGGCATCCATTCTATTGTTGTAGAACTAGAAACTAAAACTAACGTTTATGTTCAAGGGGAGGGTGGTGGTCTGTGTGAGACAATCTCTCTGAGTAAGACTCAGATTCAGAAATATAGGTATAGATCTACAGGAATGAATGTAAGAGCTGAATTCTATAAAATCTACTGTGACCAGCAACCCATTAAATCTCAAGGGCTGTATGACACTAGACAGAAACTTTGATTCTCAGGCTGTTTCTGAACAGATGAAATTAAAATCATCCAGAAGTCTAAAGCATAACATTTATGGTCACTTCCCAAGTTTGTAATCAAGTGTGTTTGGGCTCAGCATATGGATTTGCATTTCTAATGAATTGTCAGAAATTATTGGTGCTATTGATTGGGAGAACCATCGTGTGAGAAACAGAGAGCTATGGAATCAAAGTTGTCAGATTTTAAGCCCTCATTTTGTTTGTTAGTAGTTTGGAACAAAACCAATCCTCCAAAATACTCTGATATTAAAACACTTATTTATTAAATTATATTCAAAATCTATCAGTTATTTATTAATTCATTTATTTTTAAATGACAATATTTGGTTTATCTTGAATGACTTTGTATGTTATGTAAAAATGCATCAAAAATATATTCCCAGTATACTGCTTCACATTCAATAAATCAATACACAGCATTTTATTATGCTAATAAACAAATAGAAGACTAGTGGACATACAATAAAACTACATCTAATCATCTAATCGTCTGAAGTTATAAATGTATATATCTTAAATTTGTCATCTGTATATATACATTGTCATTTGTATGTATTATTTTTTCCTAAAGCACAAACTATATACAAAATGGCTTTATAAGGTTTTTGCCCATTGACTCTACACAAATAAGCTGCAACTCTCTTTTAATTATCAGTTGAGAAATGGCTTGTGCTTTACTTGGTAGCAAGTGGCAAGTGAAATAAATAGTTTGTTCTGTACTAATAAATTATAGGTACTAATAGGCCACCAATTTTGATTCCCTTGTAATTTTTTATTTCTATTCATTCCATGGGGATTTTAGCATTTGGGATAAATAAAAACTTTCTAAATAATAAATGCTTAATTCTTCAAATATAATACTTATTCTTGGATGATAACCAGTACTACCAGACCAGCTATGTTAAATGGAATGTCTGCCAGAGCCAGAGGTGGTAGATGAGAACATTATACAGACATATCAGAGTTAATAAACATATACGAACTCATGGAGACTATGATATCATGCACAAGAACTGCACAGGATCAAGACAGGCAAAATCGCAGCACAAAGAAAGTCCGACCCCTAACCAAGAAGTTATTTGTAATGATACCTACTGGGAAAGGGAAAGTCAGTTTTCTCCAATAAAGTGTCATTGAGTATATCCTCCACACTCCAGTACAGGCTCCATGCTCAGGAATAGTTGGCCAGTAAAAATGGACTCCATGTTTTTGTGTTCCTTAAAATTTTCTTTTGGTATTTTTTTGGCCTTTTTGGTTTTTCTTTTGTTTTGTTTTATTTTTCTTTTTTTTAAGAGGAGGAACATGAAGTTGGGTGGGTAGAGATACTGTTGCACATCCAAAGCATCTAGATATGTTCAAAATACTGTATTTAGGCCTCTGGATGGGCCTAGCATATCAAAAATGTCTTGTCTTATAATACAGTAGACTATAAACTACGAATATAGTTGATTACAATGTAAGAAAATAGGCTAGTGACTGAGGATATTCCAGAGAATGAGAAAACCACAATACTTATACTCTAGTTTGCTTTCTGTTTCAATGAAAAAAACACAATGACCAAAAGCAACTTGGGGAAGAAAAGAGGTCATTTGAGTACAAGTTGATGTCCATCATTGAGGGAAGCTGTGGCACTAAATACAGAGTCACCCAGGTGGTTCTGCTTTTGAAGGTAGGAAGAGAAGAACATCTGAAGCTTGGCATGGTATGGCTATCCCTAAAGAGAGCCCAGGTGAGGCTGTTGAGGGCAAAGCAACCCAGTTGTAGCAAGAGACTGCAGCATTATGAAGGTGCTAGTCCTATGGAATAAGCACCAAGAACAGCAGCAGCAGACATAGAGCCAGGTGGAACCTAGAAGACAAACTGTGTTCACTACAGCTGGCACAGCAACAGAAGTGGCCCGAGCCCTTTGGAGGAGACCAAGATCTTGAGAGGATCACAGATACTGGTTGGTAAACTATTTATGCAGTTGGAGTGTGGTTTTTGCTTTGTTCAAATTATGAGTGTACCCTGGTTCTTCATTCTCAAAGTAAGAAAGTCCTATACTTAATTTTGATTATAAAGGAGCCCACAGTTGAGAGACTTTGAACTTTTAAAAGAGATTTTGGATTTTTATAGAGATCGAATGTTTAGTGTGTTTACATTCAGTATTGTGGGGCTGTTAAAGTTATTTGTGTTTTATATTATTATTTTAATATTCACATGCTATCTTTGGGATAAATGAGAAAGGAAAGGTTCTAATTGAAAAACTATGTGTTTGTGTGTCAATTTGAAAAGGGATCAACTGTTCTGGCTAATTCTGGCAATTTGGCCCGAGCTAATGCTATCTTAAGAAGGCAATCTCAATTTACAAAAAAAAAAATGCCTCCAAATGATCAGCTGTGGGCAAGCCTGAGGTGCATTTTCTTTGTGATTGATATCGGAAGTTACAACCCATTTTAGGTGAGGCCATCCTTGAACTGGTGGTTCTGGTTCTATAAGAAAGCAGGCTGAACAAGCTATGAGGAGCAAGCCACTCAGTAGCACCTCTTCATTACCTCTGCATCAGCTCCTACCTCCAGGTTCTTGTCCTGATTGAGTTTCTGTACTATTTCCTTCAGTGATGGACTACGATGTGGAAGTGCAAGCTAAACAAACCCTTCCTTCCTTAAGCTAGTTTTGGTCATGGTGTTTATCACAGCAATGGAAACCTAACCCTGGCATCTTTGTAATCCATTCATAAGTTTATCTAAACCTGAGAATATCACTCCTTTCCATACTCAGCTTCTCTCAGCTTCTCCATATTGTATTCAAAATAAACCTCATTCATTCCCTTGTGGAGAACTCTTCACATCTACTTTTATGTTCTAAATGTGATTTACTTGTACCTCCAAATCTAATTATAATTAAGTACATATCCCATGTGTGTGTTGTAATTTTCTCTCTCTAGATCTGTTCTGTTACTTCTTCTGATCTACAGCTTATCTCTGCTTTGTGTCAACCTGGTTTTAGTTTTTGGATGAGACTGCATGTCCAATAGTAAGTGAAGTGGTCAATGAATATTTATTTTACAACATTAAAAACCATAATATTTGAAGACCTATCACTAACATGTCTCCAACTTTTTCTGAAATGTAAATTTCATAGGAAAGACTAGGAGAACATTTCTGATTTTCTTTTATATCTGTATTCAAATGAGAGTAAGAAGGACTTTCAAGAGCTATTTCAGGGTTTCCTTTAGATTGTTGTGTTCTGGGACCCTTGGAATCCTGAGCATAGGCTCTATGACCTGTAACAGCATGTTTTATATCCACATATCTGAACAGTATACATTCTCTCAGTTCTATATGTGGAATACATATATATATATATATATATATATATATATATATATATATATATATTCACCTGATTCAGGTTCTAGATACTATTTCAAGTATAGTTTTCATGGATAGTTATCCACTAATATTTTGTGCTACTGACAAGGGCGGCAGAATACAATATAGTTCTATCTCTTCTGGAGTGCTTAATGAAGACTGATTTGCTGGCGAAGATTTGGGGTTGAATTTTGCCCCTCTTACAAAAATAAAAACAAACAAACAAACAAAAAACACACCCCCCAAAAAAAAACCAATGTCTTAGCACCCTTCTCCTTATCGCTATCTTGGAAGCAGACTGTCAGGATGGATCCCTTTCCTGTAGTTGGCTTTAAGCTTCTGTTTCCTTGGTAACATTAGAAAGAGAAGCTTCACTGTTGCTTCCTTTATGACTGAAAAACAAAATGAAAAGATTAAGGTATCAGGACTCAAGTGCAGACATGACCAACCCTAAAGGTTGGAATATTACATACTACTGGTACTCCTTTAAGAGTCAATCCAACTGGACCTTTCAGTCACCTAGTTGATTCTTCTGAAGATATGCTAAGGACGTGGAAGCAGTAATTATCCCCTTAATAACATAATGTACTTCTACTCTCATTGTCTGCACTGATGATATATTTAGTGATATGTGTCTTAGTTGCCTCATCAGATAAATGGTGGCCTGATTATGGTTGATTATTTAAAAAATAATAGTTATGTTCTTTATATATTCCCTAGATAATACATTTTAATAAATCTCCATTATTATTGATACTTTTCTCCTACTCTTTATAAAATATAATACTTCCAACATTACAAATAACTTTATTTTTGCTAAATAATAAACTTCCCAGGCCTTGACATGCTAGCTCTTCCTGTGGCATTCTTGATCTTTACATTGATAATGTCACCCTTTCCTTTGCCATTTTGTCAGATTTTCTGTTGTAACTGTTATTAGTCATCTTTTTTGGGAAATCATTTTGTTTATCTAAACTATAATTTCTTTTATAAAAGTTTATTTTATTTTTATTTGTGTGTGTGTATGTGTGCATGTGTCTGAACATACATGTACATACATTAGTGTACCTGCAGAAAACAGAAGAGGATATTGACTTCCCTAGAACTGGAAGAACATGTGTCTGTGACATGCTTAACATGGGTGCTGAGGACTACATTGGGTTTAACCTTTAACTGCTGAGCCATCTTTTTAAGCTGCTAAACATTAATTTCTGAGGTAGACTAGTTTCTCTTTTATGTAGTCTTCCTTTCATGTGACACACAATAAACTGTTGACAATTTCTAGTGAAATCAGTGCAATAAATCCACCCTATTGAACCAATTTGTACATTATCTTCTTTTATCAAACTTCCCAAATTCCATTAAGACATTTATCTATGGGTATCTGTTTTTTTGTTTGTTTGCTTGTTTTTAATCTCATTTTAGGTGAAATACATTTGTCCTTAACCACTTAGCTACTGTTTTGGTTTGAAAAAGAACTGTCTCCCATAGGCTTACACATATGAACAGTTATTCCTTTGTTGGTAGTGCTGTTTGACAAGATGATGGAACCTTTAGGAGGTGCAATCTTACTGGAGGAATTACATCGGTTGGCTTTGATGGTTTAGAATAATCCCTCACTTCCCGTGCATTCTCTGCTTCCTGTGGACAGTTGAGATGTGATCTCTCAGCTTGCTGCATCTGTCAACACATTTTTCTCCCACTGGAATGTTAAACTAAAATGAAGTCTTCCTTAAGTTGCCTGTGATCACGGTATTTTATCACAGCAACCAAAATCAAAAGCCTGTCCAACACTTCTGGACCTGAGATTAAAAGGGAACCGGTGTCCAGAGTGACACTGTGCTGCTGTGTTTATTGCTACTCTATTCACCATAGATAAGACATGCAATCAGTCTTGGTGCCATTCAGCAGGTGAAAGGATAATGAAAATGAAAATGTGGTATCAGTGCATGGTAGAGGAGTATTCACTCACAAAAAGGAATGGAATCCCAAACTTTGTGGCAAAGTTGGTAGATTTACAAGTTATTATGCTAAGTCAGACAGAAAGAAAATTATTTTTCTATGTCTTCATAATTGTTAGCTAAATGAATGTCAAATTACAATAGAGATTTGGAGATTTAGAAGGTAATGTGTGAGAGGATAAAGAAAGACTGGATTCACTTAGTACGCACTGTATGTTGAGGGGTCTTTCTCTAAAATTAGAGAAAACTTAAAATTCCTTATTCTGCTGTTAGGAAGAATCTAAGATGTAGTATTTTAAATTTTTATTGAATCCCAGACTGTGCTCTCTGTTACGTTTATTGGGAAATCCATAATGCTGTCAATTTTTGAGGAAAACTTGGAGTATTAGAATGTTGTGCAGCAGACTAAGTCTGAGCTACAATCTGCTCTGACACCTTTACCTAATGACAGAGTGCAGTTAATAATGAGGAGAATACTGTGTGGCAGATTGGCTTGCTGGAAGGCTCTTTGGCAGATTCCAATTGAACGATAGAATGTAGAACTCGTACATCTTCCTGCCTTCACATATTGAGTCTATATTAACCGTAGAATCATTATATCTGATATTAGCTACAGAATTTCATCATAAAATGAAAATGCTATATATAAGACTAGGCCTCTGGCAGATATAAAAAGCACAAGCACTTAACATAAGCAGATGGCTCAAACTCACAAAAATGACACTGACAACTTCATGACTTTGCACTTAACCTTCTCCATATTCCTTCATAGTCAGTTAAAGATCAATGACCTGAAGTAAAAGGATAGGTCTGGCTTACAAATGGATTTGTACAATAGCCTCTGGCAGGGTATAAATGCTACACAACTGCCTGATCTAGGAAGTTGAAAGAGAAAGCTCTTGAACATAATGTTAAGCTATATGACATATATATACACATATATAAATTATTAATATGTATTAACTTATTGCTTATGATTATGTCTTAACTTAATGAAAAAAGACAATCAATAATGCAATTATAATGTGTGTAATGTGGAGGACTGGAGGAAGCATATCTAACACCTCCTAAAATGGGCAAAGAAGGCTAAGTCTGAGAGACTAGCTGGCCATTTTCTATCATTGTTTAAGTGAGAGTTTAAATAATTGTGTGGATGAAGTAGTCCATCCTGCGAATGCAATTTAACCCCATGTTCTAAATATCCAGGGCTTCCTCAATGGGCCTACATACATGTAAAGACAGAAATGGGCTAGACATGGGCTTAAAAAAATAGGCCTGTGTTGATTAAGGCTGATCTGGACACCAGCTGCCAATCTGCTAGTAGCTGTTGTAGTTAGATTACATTTGACCTTTTTCCACAGGTGTGAGGCAGCGGTTCATCTTCCTGGGATTATGAACATATGAACTTGCCTTCCTTGTTTGAAGTACTCGTGCCAGAACATCCATTAGCAGATTTGCAAAATGTCTTATTTATAGCTGTTTCTTCCGCATTTGATTGTCTCCAAGTGGTGAACTCATTTCACAATCATGGAAATGTAAGAGTGAGAACATGTGTAAGAGATTCATTAGTCTTACCACAAATTCTTCATTCAGACAAAAAGTTTTTTCCTAGAAGAGTATTATGATCTACTGAAGGTTTATTAACATCTGGGAGTTATATTATAGTCTAATTTATAGTTCTTCTTTCTTATTAGCTAGTGATATGCATGTGTTTAGGAAAGGAATTCATGGTAGGCACCTTTCACTGATATATTTAATAACTCCCTGTGTTGACTAGCTTTTTAATATATAACAAAATACTTGTGATAATAAACTTATAAAGAGTTAAGTTTTATTTGCCTTATAATTTCACAGGCTCTAGTCCATAAACAGTAAGTCAAATTACTAATGGCTTGCTATAGCACAATGCAATATGACATGAGCACATGACAGAAGAATAGTATTCGCTTCCTGGCTGAACACTAAAGAAAAAAGAATGGATGGGATTGCACTATCCCTGTAAGACCTGTCATCAGTGACCAGACAGCCATATATTAGGCCCTATTTCCTAAAGATGTTGCTTCCTTCTGATAGAGCTATGGGCTGAAAACCAAATCCTTTACCATACAAGCCTTTGGGAAAGGTTCCAGGGCTAATCTGTTACATTCTATCTATTCCTCATCCCCAAAGGCTTATGGTTGCGTCATCATGAAAAAGCTATTCAGTCTATCCCTAAGAGTTACCAAACCTCAACTATTCTAGAATTGCTGCAAAGTACAAATCCAGTCTATTTTGAGACCTAGGGCAAACTTAGCTGAATACTTGTTTAAAAAAAGAAAAGAAAAGAAAAGAAAGGAAAGAAAAGAAAAAAGAAAAGAAAAAGTCACTTCTTCCTAGATACGTGTACAGCATCCCCATCCCAAAAGATGTAGGGGAACATAAAAGAGAAATCAGATCAAAACAGGTGTTTTGGGTCAGGTGTTGATATCTAATACTGCACGCCCAGCACTGGCTGTGTGGGTGCTTCTAAGGATTTGAACAAGATGCAGATGAAGGTGGGCAAAGGTGGAATATACTTGATAGTCTCCATTGTTTTCCTCTGTCTCCAGGATATTTTCCACACTGTCCTACCTGCTGTGTTAGAGCTTTGCCTTTGGATCAGCCATGCCTCCCTAATCTTCAGCTATTACTGGATTTGGTGAATGTAGATGTTGATAGGTGATGTAATCTAATAGTTTATAGAAAGAAAGCTGGGTTGTGATTCTGCGAGTGACTGTGTACCTCTGATTGGAGGAAAGCTCCTACTGATTTAACGCAAGGCTGACAGGGCTTTCACTTATTCCTCTCTTGTTTTGTGGTTGGAAGATTACTGCAGATGCAAGACTCAGTACTCATATAAGGCAAACCATCGCTTTTCCTAAACATTAGGCACTAGATTAAACTTCCATGTACATATGCATTCTATTAACATGTAGAAACTAACATAGCTAGCTTCCTCAAAGAAGGAAGGATAAATAGATCCTGCTTCTAAATGAGGATGGATTAAGGTCTTTAGATTCATTTGGGTGTATGCAAATATATTCACCCCAAATCTTGAAGACCTATTCCATCTTCATTAATACCTTCACTTTCTATAACTGACAGTACAATTGAGTTTCATCTTCACTTGTGGTTCTTTATGAATGAACACTTAGATCTATTTGGATGAACAGCAGGTTTTCCATATGACTTCCAGAGTGGAGTGTTTAAAAACTTTATTATAATTTTGTGATTGTAAATATGCGTGTATGTGTGCTTGAGCACCAGTGTCATCATGACACAATATATGTGTGGAGATCAGAGACTGTAGCCATTAAGTCAGGCCCAAAACAGATAATTCCTTTGTCTAATTCAATCACAGGTCCTAGTCTTAGAGCCCTGGAGCTCTTTGGCCTCTGTGTAATCTAATACCTTTAAGCATCCTAAGCTTATTGATGACTGAGCCACTCTGACCAGCTCTTTCTAAACTCTGACTCTTTTGGTTCAATTAGCTCTTGTTCTGGCTCAAACTCTTCTCCAAGCTGCCTGGCTCAAATTGATCTTCTGAGAGGGCTTACAGTTTCTGAAAGAACTCTTCTGACTCGGCAGACCCTGGCTAACTCTCTGACTCCCTCAGACTGAACTGCTCTGCTGGGCTTCAAGCTGACTCACTCTTCCTGTCTGATTCTGACTTCATCTGCTGAGCTGCCTGTGTCTCTATGTTTATCTCTGAGCTCTCATTGTTCCATACTACTTCAGTCAGCCTGGTTTCTCAGTCAGACTGGTTCATTGTCTCTGTGTCTTGTTGCCCCATCTGCTTGCTTCAGACTATTCAACTCATACTGCCTGCTATAACTGACTCTGCTCTGATATTATGAGAGTTGGGCATGTCCTCACTCTGACTCAACTTTACTAACTCCTCTGATTAGTCACTTTGCCTGTCCTTCACTGACTCATCTCAGATGTCATTTCTTGTGTGACACTGACTCTTTCTGAGCTCTGCTTCCTATGTCTGCTTCCACATTCTGTTTCTGTCTTAGGGATTGAAGACATGCACTACAATTGTTTTCTGAAGGCTGGAATTAAAGGTGTATACCAACATTCTTAATAATCTTTCTACATTCTGTGCAAACCACACAGGCCTGTGAATGTGATTCTTTCATATAGACCTCTGGAATATAGACCCTCCCTAGCTTTCACACAGGATTATTCCTCTATAAAAAACTACTTTGTGGAGTCAGTTCTGTTCTTTTTTCTTTAGTGGGTTTCCTGGATCAAACTTAGGTTGTCAGGCCTGCACAGCACATGTGTTTACTTGGCTGGCTAAAACATCAGCTTGTAGCTCTTGGTGTTTTTTGTGCCTTTGAGTAGAGAGGTCAATGATCTGTACCTGCATTTTCTGTAACCTTCTCTGTGCCAGTCTGTTCATGTGCTAGGGAAAGTGGATTTCCCACTGTAATTGAGTAAACATAATTGTTATAGTGAATAGTCATAGACAGGCACTCCTGGCTATTCTACAATGTCCCGGTAGACTGACACTTTATTCTCAGCAACTATAGGTAATAATTTTATAATCATTCTACTACTGTAAATCATTGATCGACAATACATCAAATAGATGTGTAATTCACCTCTAAAGTCTAGCTTAAAATTTTCATCCTTGGACTATGTCTTGTACCAGAAATGATACTAGTTAACTTAAACTAAAATAGCAACCATAAGTCTAATATTTAAAACAAGAGTACTTTTCCTGAGGGAAACATTTGCATAAATAATAGAAACAAACCAACAGAAAATTTTAAAGGAAAATTTAAGCACCATCAGGAGTCTTTTACAGTGACCACGCTGGAGGAACAAAATAGAATATTGTTTCCAGATCTCAGAAATCTACATCAGCCTCAGGAATTTTGAACCACAGGAGGTCCAAGTTGCTGAAGCTGTTGATTCTAGAGGTGCAGCTGTGTTGTGCTTGCATAAATTTATTTATTTATTTGCCACATTCAACCTATAGCTACTTGACATAGGAGTCTGGAGAACTCAACTTTGGATATGTGATGTGTGTCTCATGGTCCTCAGAGCAGTAGAAAAGGAGAGATCCAACCCAAAGGGTGGCAGATGCTAATGGCCTGTACTGAATGCTGGTTCACTTAGAAGCTATTTAAGGGCTCATTTCCTAATACTTGTCCGACCACAAAGTATCAGGTCTCAGTAGAGACATTTGACTTGTTCCTTCCTTCCCAATGTAGTTTTATTCTTATTCCGGATGGGTTATCTGAAAGCAAGGGAACAACCTCAAACAACACATGAAAATATGATTTATTTCTTTCAACTGGGTGGACAAATTAAATTCAATACCATTCAACCAAAAACAAATTCCCATTGGTTCCTAGATATACACTTAGGGTTCCCATTTGATACTTCCTTTGCTATTATTTTGCAAGTCCTTGTGAATTCAAATACCAACCAAATCTCTCAGTAATGGGGGACAATTCAGACCTCATTCTTCTTAGTCAGGTGACATATAAATCATGAGCAAATGACTATTTGGGTCATTTTTAGACATTTATAAATACCGGAAAGACTCAAATGACCAAAACTTAGTTCAGCAATGCAAGTCTTTAACAAAGGTAGTGAAGAGATTAGTCAGGGAGCTTAATCAGAGAACTGTTTGTTTCAAGTCTCAAGATAGATGCTGTTTTTGGCACCTGGCTTTTTGGGAAAAAAGGTCAAAAACAGAAAGTAGAATGACACTTGCATCAGAGCAGGCTTTTGTCTTCCATATATTGTGAATATAGCTTCCATCTGATGCTTTTAACAGTACCTCAGAATATTTTCCCTGATATATGCAACTATCTTAAATCAGACACTGAGTGGCCATGATATCTTATCTATAAAAAAGTCAATGTCAGACTTATGTATATTTTTCTTTAAGTTTATAAGATAGACAAAATGGCAAAATAAAAGTAACAATTTAATGTTACAGTTCATCCTTAGAAGGGTTTCCAGATGGTTAATTCTGTTATTTTATGCATTTTTCTTTCCACAAAAAGGAATCTGTTATTTATAAGTATTAAATATTCACAAATATTCCCTCAATGCCTTGCAACATTCTACCTGGGTTTTAAAGGAATTTTTTCTAACCTCTCCATACTGTAGTATCTTAAAGAATATTATTAGTCTGTTTTTTTCCTGATAGTGTTTATTGTTTTTGTTTTTATATTTTCTCTTTTTGCCACAAACCAGTTATTGTTGCCTATTAGTTTCTCGCAGAATTTTTATAGTTCTAATTCTATTTTCAAAATGTCTTCTTTCCTTATTTTTCCTTTAGGAAACATGATGAATAATGATGTAAAAATTTCTCATAGACTTTAGGTTTCATACATTTCATTTTTTCCTACATTTACATTTTTCAGCTCTTTCATAAAATCTAAAATCTTATTAGTCTTTATTTGCATTTCCCCCACCCCTACTATAGAACTCTGCTCATACCTTCAGGATAAATGAGCACATGTTCTGTCTGTGTGTCTATTTCTGTACCACTCTCACTTTTATCAGTGCTTGGATCAGGGTGTCACTCAGAGCCTGGCACATGGGAGGATTTAACAACTCTTTGATTCAGTAAACTAGCTGGGAGAATAAACATGTGCTTATATGAATGGCAGCATGCAGGTGCTAGGCAGAAAATGCCAATGTATACCCAATCCATATTTAGTGCTATAGTGAGCAATTAGCCTAAAGATGGATTTGAAACTCAGTGAGTAGATATTTATTTTCTATATATAGTAACTAATTATATATGTCAGCATGTTTTTTTTTTCAAGCTGGTAATTTTCTCACTATAAGAAGCAGGAAATTTCTACCATGATGACCTAAAAATACACCATGAGTATGAAAGAGTCACACTATTTTTGTCATTATTTCATTAACCAGTAACAATGACTAAAATACAGCAGGCATCCAATAAGCATTTCTTGAATTATTTAATATACCCATTCAAAATATTTTACAAGATTAGAGTCTATGTCATAACTAATGAATGCAGTAACAAGCACTATAATAGAATGACAAATCAATCTAGCAAAATACAACTAAAATGTCTGAGATAATAGCTTAGGGATTTAGTACTCAAAACCACACACACACACACACACAAACAGAGAGAGAGAGAGAGAAAGAGATGGAGAGAGAGAGAGAGAGAATAAAATCAAGAAAATTATATAACTCAAAATGTGCTTTTTAAGTTTTATTATCAGAGTATTAACAATTGTTGAAATAGTTAATCTTGTTTTATTGTATGTGATGAACCAGTAATAAATTCTTTATATAAACTAGATGTTTAGGCCCTAGGAAAAACAAACTATAAGAGAGAGTGTCTCCTATTTATAAATAAGGAATTTGAACCAAATAGAGGCTGTATGAATTATTTCAAATTATATATATCATCCCTGGGCTTGACTGATTAAGACATAGAGCCTTCTATTTCTTGATCACAATCTTTTTCCCTATGTTGTAATAACTTTCAAAGTGTAAATGTATTTAAATATTTCCAGGCAGTGTTAGTGTAGTGAATGAGAAATGTAACCATTTCATGTGTCAGGAAGTTGAATCAAGTTGGGGATACTCTCTCATTTTATTTGGTGTATGTTGAATATATATCCATATGTGTGTGTTCATGCATACACACAGATATATATATATATACACACACACACATACACACACACATATATATACATATACATATATACATATATATTATATACATAGGTATACATATATACCTATGTATATAAATGTATACATACACACACACACACACACACACATATATATATATATATATATTTTTTTTTTATTACACAGAATCCTTTTCCACAAGAGGAAAAGATCTACTTCCCACAGATTTTCTACAAGAAGATACTGAACACATAACAAAGTCACTAGAAAGTGGGACACAGGAAACATCTCTTCAAATCTTGTCAACTGTTAAAACTATGTATTTGTGTCTTCTTCCCTGGGGGTGGACTCTATTAGGGTATTTGTAAGGTTTCGTTTCACACAAAAAAATTAATCAGAATTCTATTTCAACTTTTTGTATAGCTGTTGTATACAACAATTGTATTTTAAATTGGTAAAAATTATGAGATAGGTATGTATGTTAAGGAAATTTGACTATTCTATGCCATTAATATGACAAATGCTATTTAATAATTTCTCTAAAAATACTACTTACTGAGTTATATTATTTATATAATTGTATGCAGTTATATTGATAACATAAATCTACAATAGATTATAGACCTCAGCTTGACTTTTCTCAATATTAGTAATAATAAACTTTCACCCATACTGCGTTATGTAATGCTTACTTATTCTCTCACCTCCAAATGCTAAATGCTGTGTCTGGTTCTCTTCAAGGGATTATTTAGATTATTTCATTTTTCCTAATGTTACTTTAGTAGATCTTAGCTTGAGTTTGACTGCCTGTGAAATATATGCCTTCTTAAAAATAAATAAATAAATCAAAAAAGAAACAAAACAAAACAAACAAAAAACAAGGGGAAGAAACATGTTTCCCATGGATTTGGAAAAGATTCACAGAATCAAGTGTTTTAAGAAAGTATAAAATTTAAAGCTGTTTCTTAGTCTTCAAAGAATAGAAAGCGGGTCTTCACATTCTCAGCATGGTGCTTAAAAATCCACATGATATGAACGATGTGTTGAAGTATCCCATGACACACTCGCCTCATTTCTTATGTTATTAATATAAGGGAGTGGTTGAATGACTCACCTTATTGCTTACCGATAAGTGTAGTTGTTTGGGTCTCAACTGAGACTCTAACTGGGAGTTGACCTCCTCTCTGCCTTCAATCACTGGAAAAATATTTGATAACATTTCAAGTACAGGAGGGACACATAGTAGGGGGATGCTTGAAATAACTCATAACTCATCAAGCACCAACTCACCTACCTTCTTGAGGTTGGGAACTCTTAATGTTGTACAACAGAAATTATAGAAGTGGAAATGATACATTTGCATTCTGCATCTTGTGTTGTTTGTAGAGTTATAAGTTTGTACTTTTTCTCTAAAGCTGTACTTTTTGTTTAAAATTGGATTTAAAGGTGAACAAGCATAGTCATGTTATTCATATACAAACTACCCATTTTAATGGTAGAATAACATGAAATTTTATTCTAAATGAAACTACTAATATAGTCATGGTTTTATAACAATAATGATTTCTAATTAAAATAAACCTTTGATAAGATGAAATGTGGGGCTGTCCTAGAGGTAAGAGTGGGTCAAAATGTGCCTTGAACGCCGGAATTATTACCCTGAGAGAAGCAGGAATTCAGTTACTCTCCACTTTCGCAGCCCTGGCAAAGCCCAGCTAAATTCTAAATATTGCCTTACTTTACAAGAAGATCATTAGCAAAGGAATGTGACTTGGTTGGTGCTCCTCTACACTGTAGCTGGAAACCTAGGGCTGAGTCCATTTTCTGATAAGGTATCTTCCTCTTTTCCCTGTGGGACTACGCCTTATGCAGAAAGCACTTTTGCAGGACTTTGACTCTTAGACAAAAAGCCCCACATGCAAATAGGGCTACTCCAGTATTCCTGTCTTATTTAATGGCCCCACCCCTGGATACCAAAGACCCTCCCTGCCTTTATTCTATAAATGTAACCACCCTTGCTTCAATAAGCAGAGATGTTCCACTGACAACACTCCTGAGAATCCTATCCATTCTCATGGGCTCATAGTTCTCTGATCTAAGTAAGATCAGATGGATACCCAGCTTCCTACCTGGGAGCTGCCACCTTGCTGCTGATGTGGGTCAGCGGAAGGCAGAACCACCTCAGGGACAAGGAAGTCCCTGGATTATTTTATTTTTTATACAACAACTGCAGCTGTACCTGCCCCTTATCTTCACATAGTAACAGAAATTCAAATTTAGGAAAAGTAAATATTTTCAATAATACATTTCTCTAGTAGGCTGGAACTTTGTTAGAATGTCAGCTACTTAATTAAATATGGTCTCATAGCATGCATCTTACTATAGAGTAGAGAACATTTTCTTCTGTTTTTGTTTCACAATTGATAGGAGAATTATTTCAAAAGTAATGTTTATTTTTTAAAATATATCCTACAATATTGTCCCTTCTATGTCATTTACACTTCAATTAAGTATATTTTGTGGTCCATGTATTTTGGGGTTCTATTGTACACACATACATGCTAGAGATTACCATACCTTAATGTAGAACTGAGTTTTTAATATTTTAAAATGTCCATCATTATGTTCTACAAGTATTTTGGTTGTCACAAACTATTTGGTGTGTCTGCGTGTGTATATATATATATATGTTCTAATCATGCAAATGGTTCTCCTTGAATGATAAACAAACAGAATTATTCCTGAACTTTTATTATATATGTACTCATGCCTTTGAATCTAAAACTTTTATCTTTCAGTAGTACAGAATATGATTATTTTGGTTTTATTTGATTTTGTTGAGTCTATATTAATTTTTTAAAATAAATGTTTTTAATGTCATTATTGGGATTATTGAATCTAAATCTACTTTTTGTATTTGTCTCATGTCTCTTTTTTCCTATGTACCGCTATTTCTGTGTGTTTCTCAATAAATATATAAAATTGATTTAAATAAGTTATTTTTATAATGATTGTACCAGAAATCATAATAGTTTATTCTTAAAACTGAGTTTTGCTTGAATTAATATGATTTACTTTAGATTAATATAATATAATTTCAACAAATGTATAAATTTTGTTATAACATAGCTTCAGTGTTTTTTAAATTATTTTATTATATACGGGTATTTAAGTTAATATTCATAATAATATAAATTTATATTAATTACTTGTAAAAATACCCCTGTATGATTACATAAGTTCAATAGTTTACATTATGTAACTTTGAGTATACACTTTACACTTACTATTTTATGCAGTTTTCTTTTGAATTAATCAGATAAGTAAAAGAATAATATATATTTGTATTATCTTTTACATTTACCTACACAATCATCTTTAATAAAGTTCTATGCTCTTTATTGTATGAATAGTTTTTAATGCCTGGATTCATGCACAACTTGTGTACATCTTTTTAATTATAACAGCTAACAATATCTTGTTTCCTTTTGCTTTTATGAGAATATGTTCTACCATCACTTTGGAAAGATATTTGTTCTGATTATAGATTGCTTAACTTGCCTTTCCTTGTGTCAGTCCTTTCAATACTTTAAGTGTAACAGTTTACTATCTCTTGACCTTCATCCACTCTTTTGAGAAGGCAGCTGTTAATATTATTGTGTCCCATATAGTTTCTCATTATTTCTCTTCAAAATTATATATTTTTTTGAATTTCAAGTGGTTCAATATTGTATGTCCATGTCTGAATATATTTATTTTTTATTTATGTAATGGAGTTATACAACTAAGATAAAAATAGAATGATATATACATACAATTATCTGTTCCTGTATAATAATTAATAAACATTAATAAACTTATATTAAAATTGTTTCTTTATGAATTTTGCTAATGATCTAGTGTTGGGTTCCCGAACCGGACCCCAGCTTGATGACGCACCCACAGAGAGACACAGTCAGATAATCGATGCAAAAAGCAAGAGGTTTATTAACCAGCACTGGGGCCGTTCTAACACGCAGGATAGAAGCGGCCCCGAGAAGCAGAAAATGAAGCTTTTTATACAAAATACAGACCGTTGCTAGGCATAAACCGATTTGGTACAAGTCAATTGGTCCTCAAATTGTTTTTCTATTTTGATAGGTTAGGGCCAATTAACCTTTAAGCTGATTGGAGCTGGCGTATAGCAAGGTCGTGGGCACCAGGAAATGTACACTAAGGGTCTTAGTCAATGTGGAAAGTCCCTTGCCCAAGGCTATTAGGCGGCAGCTGTAGCTGCCTCTCATATTTTAGCTTTGGGAATTTGGGCTGGGTCACAGTGCCCTTGAATTAAGCCTGACAATAATTGTTTTATGGTTTCTGGGGTAGGCTAGTTCTTGGAACAGGGAGTTCTGGAAAGTACTCAATAATTATCGTATTGAGTAGAGAAAGCCTAAGTTCCTGTTAAGAGTTTAGGATTAATGCCCAGGGCCCGGGGGTCTCTGGCCTCACACTAGCATTTGGGGTGGAATCTGTACAACTAAAATCTCTTATTCTATAGGAAAACCTAAGTATTAACTTGATGTCTGTGGGAGTCTAGCAGAATAGAAAGCAGCGTATATTAAAAACAAAAAAATGTTAACTTTAAGTGGTAGCATTTTTTTTTTGTTGAAATTTGAATTTCCTTAACTGTACAAAAATATTATAAATTTCCCACTTAGGAATTTTAGTTTTATTTACAATATTGACTGCTTTTTACTTAATTTATATTAGTCTGTTTAGACTTGTATTCGGTTTCTTTGGGAAAATATAATGTAGTTTACAAAGATTAAGTAAAGAAGGTTGTTAGCATAGCACCCTAATCCTAAGAGTGTAGTAGTGACATGCATACCTTGATGGCAGGAAACTGTTCTCTAATTGGACTTAAGACCTGCTTAACAAGAGGAATATCATGCCTGGTTCTAGAAACTTAGCCAGTTATCCAGGGCTTGTAAAACCATAGATCTTGAGGGAAAACCTGCAACCATTACTTTTCTAAACCAGTAAAATTCTTACTACATTCTAAATATTTGTCTTTATACTCACAGATAAGCATAGTCCTCACCACTTATCAAGGAAACTTCTTTTTGCAACAGACAGAAACCATTGCAGAAAACTACAACCAATCAGGATGCAAAGATGTGGGGCCTTATCCCAAGTAATACAGATAAAACGCACCCATTCTTAAGGCGTTAGGAACATTTTGGAAGAGGGGAATGGAAGGTAGTAAGAGCCACAGAAATAGGATGTTTGCTATGATACTGTATCTCCTAGAAATGTCAGAGGCTACACCCATGAAGTCGCATCAAAATGGCTGCCTAAGCATGATCTAAATAAGGACAACACCAGTAAGCATACTAATGTGGAAAGGATAAAACAATGAAACTTCAACCCAGGACAAAGAACTACAAAGAACTAAGGAATGGTTAGAATAAGAGAAATGGTCTTCCTCAGGGAAGACCATTCTAATTGGTTATCTGATAACAAATGGTCATTCTTAAAAATATGCACACACAACATTGACTGGGCAGGTTGTATTTATGTACTTAGGAATATATAAGTGTGTGTGTGTGCATGTGTGTGTGTGTGTGTGTGTGTGTGTGTGTTTAACAACAATTAAATTAAAGACATCATGAATTCGGAAGAGAGCAAGATACATACGTGGGATGATCTGAATAGAAGAAATGGAGGCAGACATGATGTACTTATATTATAATCTCAAATATTTATTTAATTATTGAGAAATAGAAAAAAGAAGGTTATTATGTCCAAAATAGAATGTGAGTTAGATTAGTTATGATGACCTACCTTGTTTAAATTACAGCTATTAAAACATATAATAGGATACTATTTAATTCTCAAGATAAAAATCTGAAAAGAGAGTATCAAAGCTAGAATGATGACAGAATGATCTATCCAATATTCGAAAAGCAGTTGTTTTATTTTAAAAGGAAAGTCAATTTATAGTCTTGTCAGTTCCCTGCTATGGCACTGGCTTATAGTAAATAGAACCCTGAGAATAGGAATGGGACATTCAGATAAATCTGAATCCTGACTGCCTATATGGAATGAATGTGTTACCTCAGATTCATATATTGAAGTTCTACTCCCCAGTAGTTGACAATGTGACATTATTTGGAGAAAATGAAATTTTATATATTTAGTTTGTTAGTGCAGTAAAAGATGAGGCTCTAATGTAATGACTGATATCTGCATAGGAAGGGAAGTTTGGATACAGAGACAAAAAAAATGCAATTAGAACATGAAAGCAGAGATCAGGGCAATGTATACGTAATCCAAGAAATAACGGAGACTGTCAGAAACTAGGACATACATATGCAGCAGATTTCCATTCAGAATTTTCAAAAGGAGTCATGCTTGTCACTGCTCACCCTCAGAATTCCAGTCCCTGTAACTGGGAGACAATAATTTTGATAGTGCCAGGATCTCAGATCTTGAGACAGTTTCTGCAGCAGTCTTGGAAAACAAATACACACACCATTCACCAAGACCAGTACCTCCTGACCTTGCAGAAGCAGTCTGTCTTCTCTCGTTGTGGTTGTAATCTTCTCTTTATAATAGTTTATCATAGTCCAGAAATTATGGTAGAAGATGCCCTAATTAAAATCTGATTCTCAAATATAATTATTTGAAATATTCATAAGTCATTATCTTGCCAAATAAATACAAGAAACAAAATAAAACAAACACAACAACAAAACAAACAAAAGACAAAGCAAAATAGAAACAAAACAAAGCAAATAAACAAACAAGCAAACAAAGTACCTCATCTCTAGAAGCCAGATTAGCATTGCTTCTATAATGGGTAACAAAATGAGCTAGTGGTGAGAATGATTTCATCCACAGGAACACTATAGTGAGTGGCTGATTGTTGTCACTAGGGCTGACAGGGCTACATCTATTTATAGCTTGCCTTTTTCATTTGCATCTACACAGTCAAAAAAATATAAAGCATTGCATTTGATTGTTATATTTTTCTGGATGAAAGAATGATCAGAAACACAGATCTACATAATTTCCTGGAAAGAGAAAATGATTTGATGGTCTTTTATGTTGTAATGTAAGAAGCAACATTCACGATGTGTTCTGTGCAAAGGATATGAAGATTGACTTCCATAAAAATGCAAATTGATTTGGCACTCACAGTAAGATCCAATGGAAGTGTACATGAAAAGCGGGTACAAATGTGGCACTTCTTGTGTTCAACAATAGAAGCTAATACAAATTAGAGGAACATATCCCAGGATAACAAGTAATATATGGATTCTTCAGAAATAAAGGCTTGGAAAACTATGCAAGGTAAGAGACACTTATTATCTTAATTGTTGGTCAAAATAAAAGTGATCATAAAAAGCATAACTGAATAAAAAAAGTTTTAAATACTATTCATAACTGTATTTCTAGTAGCATGAATGTAATTGTATTTTATATTTACTCATATGATTTCATATTTATGTATTTGCATTTATATAAGGCATTTTCATTTTTATCCATTTCCTTATATCGAATATAATTGCATTGATATTGTTTAGTACTTTATTCAGTGTTTCAGTTATGGATAGCTATATATCCAGATATGTATACATGGATTGTCTTAAATGGATCCTAAAGACAAATCAAACTTCCATTGAGATATATGCATAGCATATCAGAAATATGTCTCCTCTTTCACACAGAATACGTATGGGATGAGTACAGTTAGATTAATCTAAGGTTTATTCAAAATAAAAAATGAAAAAAGCAATATTTATTACAAAGATGAACTGCTGGGTAATCAGTTTTAGTCAAATATCACGACAATTCAATCTCCTCTGCATTGCTAGGAACTGCATTCTCCAGAAGTTCCTTCTTTGTTTGATATAAGACTGGTTCTCTGATGAGAACACAGACACCAAAGTTTGAAAGTGAAAAATGAAAGAGAAATCAAACATCATGAAATCAGTAGGCGAGGTGAGATGCCCACTAAGGATTCAGTTGCTAACAGCTGAGATAGCAAGTGCAAACTTCATAGACACTTAATACACATAATATACTGATCTTGTGATTCATCAGCACACTTCACTGTAGAGGGTCTCTTCTTGACACTCATGATTTCTGAGAGGTCTGGGAACAGAAGTTTGTTGTAGCTGGCTGTCCAGCATGGTGAGAGAGAACCATATTGCATTTCTATAGCTTGGGAAAAGGTCATACTCAAAATACAGTCTCTACTGAACAAAATTTTGTTCTGTCATCAGGATGCAGTCAAAATAGCATAAATAAGAACATAATACCTTGTGATTATCTGAAGTTTGTTTCATTAAGTAATTCAAATATGAATAGAATCCTTTATGTCATTGTCTACTTAAGAATTGTTATGTAGACATTGATTCATGGCAAAAGATGGTATATTCCTTAGTTAATTCTATCCCCAGTGTTAGTCCCAGAGCCCTGGATCATTTTGGCCTTGATACAAACAAGTCTTAAGCCTAGAACTGGAAGGCTTCAGCCCCAGCCTGCTTACAGTCTAGAACATTTAAGCCTCTGAGACTTACTGAAGATTGAGCCACTCGAACTAGCTCCTTCTGAACTCAGGGTCATACTGAACTCTTCTGGTTTAAATAACTCACTGTTCTGGCTCAAACTCTTCTCCAAGCTGACTAGGTCAAATTGAGCTTCGAGCTGCCTGACTATTTCTGACTCTTCTGACTCTGGCAGACTCTGGATGACTCCTGCAACTTCTCTGACTGAACTGCTCTCTGCTCAACTTCAAACTGACTCACTCTTCCTGTCTGATACTGACTTTGCTAAACTGCCTCTGTATCTCTGCCTCAGTTGTCAGACTGCCTCTGTGTCATCCTCCTTGTTTTTTATCCTTCTTACTGCCTGATTTTCACAGTTGAGAGTCTGCCTTTTCTATCTTGAGAGTTGTGCAGTCCTTACTTTGACTCATTCTTCCGACTCTTGCTCTTATTCATCACTTTGTCTGCCCTTTACTCTGACTCATCTTAGATGTCACTTCCTGTCTGACATAGACTTCTTCTGAGCTCTGCTTCCTGTCTACCAGGTCAAGACAGTTTTTTGGTATACGCAGGGGATTTAGGTACGAGACCCCCCCCCCTTAAAAAATAAGGGTAGTAGCCATTTGGCCTCCCACCTCTCTGATCTGAGGGTTGGCAGATCTTTTTTTTTCCTTCTCTATTTTCAACCTAAGCCATGGCATGGCAACACACTAGATACGGCCTAGCCACATGGGCAGGGTAACTTCAGGGTTCCTCTGTCTTTTGTGCTTCCTCCATTTTGTGCTTCCTCTATGGCCAGGTGTGGTCTCCCTCCTTCCTACCTACAAGCTTAGTCACTGGACTATGTCTCCGCCATCCCTATTATGGCTCCAAATGACCAACAGCTCAAGATTTCAAGATCCAAAAGCCCAACTCTAGTCCAAAAAGCTGCTCAACTGAAAGCTCACAAATTCCCAAAGTCCCTTGGCAGCACCTGCTGCAGACTCTAATTTAATAGAATAACGTAACTCCAATCACCAGGTTCAGTTCCTCAAACCTTGGTGGCTCCTGCTATGGATTCCACAGAGCCAGACTCCTGTGGGATGATGTGTCTCCAAAGTCCCAGCAAAAGAACTCCCAGACCAAGGCTGGTCTGAAGCGTCTCTGAGGCAGTTCCGTTCCCTAGTGGTCCCACTGCCTCTACTAAAGGTCATTTTACTAAAGCTATTTCTCTTTCTTAAAAATCTTTGATCGCTTTTGCTCTACTTTAATTTAAAAAACTTTTCATAAGCCATTTCTCCGAAATGTCAGGAAGTTTGGAGACCAAATGCTGGTGGTATCCTAGCCACTCAGGCAGGAGGTGAGAGACTGTGAGGAGTTGCAATTAAGTTTAGCTTTCTTGGTGACATTCTACTCTGTTCTCTTTCAAGGAAAGAAAATCATGAGAAGCTTCTTGGTTGAGTCTTCTCAAGATCAGCCTTAAAATAATGTTTAAAACTGATATTCTATAATTACGCACCAGTCCTTTTATAACATCATTTTTGGGTTTATTAATTATGCTAAATTTTCAGCTCAAAATTTTAAGGCTCAAACTTAACAGATAAGAACTGTAACATAATATATAATAATTATTAGATAATTAATACATTACATTATCTATTATGTTGGTGTTAAATTGGTATTATTAGAAACTGTAACACCCCAATTCCATGCTTTATCAGACTAGAGTATTTAATACCATTCATTAATAATTGACCTAAATCATACAGAATGCTAAGATTCTCTAATATGTTCAGATATATATTTAATAGTACAGAGTGCTTATACAATTAATCCCAAAGTAAGCTTTACTAGGCCTCTTGCTCTGCATTTTATAGTCATATTAATTGATTTGGCTTCTTGTCATTTATATTCTAGTCATAAATAGTAGTTAATTCCAAAAGTAAACTTCATCTAACCCTCAAATGTGTTTTCAAATTTTAAATGTAAGATAAGAAACTAAAAGCCAAAATATGTTTATATATATATATATGTGTGTGTGTGTATATATGTATGTATATACATATTATATATATATATATATAAAATATATAACATATAATATATAATATAATCTCAATATAATATATATAGACAAGGCTTTAGCTGCTTTCTCATTTTCTCTTCACAATAAAATAAAATAAGGCTTCTAGCTAAAAAAGGGAGCTTGCCTTGTTCCCAGACCCTAAGGACCTAAACTCATCTAAAAGATAGCCTTTGCCACTCCTTTATTCAAAAAGATGTTTTAAAGTTATATAATTGTGACGGTATTAAAATACATAAATAATTGATTATGCTTAAATTTCAAAGGTTCAAAGTTTTAACACTTGTAAAATTCTAGATAAGTATTCTTAGTAATCTAATAAGCTGGTATCACTGTTACAAAACTTTAAATCCCTTTTGGTTATCTCCAAAATATAAGCTTAAGAGATGCTTCTCATCAAAATAAAACATTCTGTCTGATTTATATTCCTAGTTCTCTAGACAGACAAAATGTTCATTTTTTGGCCCACAGCCATAACTTTTAGTAACTTAAAGGTATAGATCCACATATGTCCAAATGTTTTTACAAACACTTATTAACTGCTCCTTCTATAATACGTGCTTTGATAAATAGCTTTGGCTATAACTCAAGGTATATGTTTATACTTCAATACAGATTCCAAGCAGTGGTAACCTAAGATATTTATTAGTTTTTGTGGATTTAAGCTTCAAAATATCATAAATAAAATACACCAAATGTGCAAAAATCAACTTAAAAAATAAAAACGGGCAATTTATATATATATTCAGTTATTTATGGCTCTAAAGCATGGAACACTAGATGGAACACGGAAGGGACCAAACCCCTTCCTCACAATGGGAAAAGTTTTCTCTTTTGTCTTCCTGAAGAATCAACCCAGGACTATCTATGTTTCAGCTCAAAATGTTCAGCACATACATGCTGATCAAGAAGATGGCCTAACTCTCCATAGAAGAAAGAAGAACTCAAATAAACTTCACCCCAAGGCCGGTATTAGCTCACAAAAACATTCTCCAACAGGAAGATCAAGTCCAAAAAGAGGTTCCAGCCACCTTTTCCTGGCTGCACCATATGCAGTATGCTGTGAGACTTCTTCCTATTACTACCCACCCTAATGCTTTGTAATACTTCTCCTTGCCACAGTTCTGGATATCCTCTCTTTACAGGAAGTCACAAAGAGATGATTCCCTGAGGCTTCCCTCAGAGATATCCATCTCTCTGGGTCCCACTGGACTCCCAATTCCCAGTGCCTACTTAATGTCTCTGTTTCATTACTGTACCTTGCTTTCCCATCCACTTCTCACAACTGTGCCTACAAAACAAATCTTCAATGCCCCTTTTCACACAGATGCTACAAGATACATGTCTCTTTAACATCATTCCTTCCCACCTTACAAGATTATCCTCCAATTCCCATCCTATGTATTCTTCCTATGACACTATTTCTAAACCAATATGTGTAAACCCTCCTGTGAGTCTCTGGCACCAAAGGCCTGTTAGTCTTTGAACTAAATCTTCCCTCCAAGGTTTCAGATTCATCCACAGGTCTATATGAGCCCAGCAGCTGAGAAAAGACTGAGAAAGGAAAAAGATCATCCTCTTCTGCCTATCAACTTCCACTGCAGCTATGCTTGTCCAGAGTCATGCCATTTTGCTGGTGACCTCCACGGCAAACTTAATGGAGCCATGACCTCAACCGCTGCTAGCTTTACATCTCTCCATGGACAGATAAACCCCTTTACAGGGACTGTTCTAGACTTGCTAACCACTGGACAAAGGGAAACTTGTGGGAGGGATGGTATTTTTATGTTAATAAATCTGGGCTGGTAGAACAGGACATACACATGCTCAAAAACCTCCAGTAGGATCTTCAGGCCCGCCATACCCCTAATGCCTCTATGCCTTGGTTTTCAAACCTCCCAGTAGCTTTGGTTCCTTCTCCTCCTTGGCCCTGTCTTGGCAATTGAAACCCTTCTTGCCCTAGCCCCTTGTGTCATCCAGTTCTTGCAGCAGCAGATAAACAACTTTACCAAAATTGTCAACAATTGGATTCTAATTTAATGCCAAATCGTCTTTCAAATAGAGACTGATAATGTTGATTATACCTCCCTTATAAATAAAAAGCAAAGGAGGAGCTGTGGGGCTGTCCTAGAGCTAAGAGTGAGTCGAAGCATGCCTTGAAATGTGGAATTCTCACCCTAAAAGCAGCAGGAGTTTGGTTGCTCCTCTCTTTCTTAGCCCTGGCATAACCCAGCTAAATATTAAATACTGCCTGCTTCACAAAAGGTCATGGCAAAGGAAAGTGGCTTGGTTGGTACTAATCTGCACTGTAGCTTGAAGCCTAGGGTTGAGCCCATTTTTCTGATAAAGTGTCTTCTTTTTTCCCTGTGGGACCATACCTCATTGAAGAAGAACTTTGACCTTGCATGACTTTGACTCTTAGACAAAGAGCCCCGCATGCAAATGGGGTTACTCAGTATCTCTGTCTTAACTAATGGCCCCATTCTTGGATACCAAGGACCCTCCCCTGCCTTTTTCCTATGTATTTAACCACCTTTCCTTCAATAAGCAGAGATGTTCCACTGACAACACTCTCCTGAGAATCCTGTACATTCTCATAGACTCACAGATCCCCGATCTAAGACCAGATGGGTGCATGGTAAGAACCACATTGCCCTGTCTGGCTTCCCACAGGTGACCAGTAGAACCTGGAAGCCATGGGCTGGATTTTTTAAGTTACAACAAAGGAGAACAACTGAGGCTTGGCACAATAAAAAGAGAGCCCAGGAGAGGCTATTGGTGAAGGTGTACCCTCAGTGGCAGTTCATGGCCCAGATTGAAGAGGTCATGCAGAGAAACTGTGGCTTGGCACTATAAAGAGAGCCCAGAAGAGGCTATTGCATCCCAGTTGTAGCCAAGGACCCCAGCAGTTTGAAGATGCCAGTACCTTGGGATGACAAACAAGAACATCAACAGTGGTGGAGAGGAGCCAGCCAGAACCTGGAGGACAAGCTATGTGTGCTGCAGAGGTCAGAGTCAGAGAAGTGATCCAATCTCTTTGGAGTATCCCAGATGATTGTGAATGAATTCCAGATAATTGGACATTGATAATGTTTTTTTGCTGTCCAAAAACATTGTGAAAAGCTTGATAGATGTTTGGTTTTATTTGATCCTATGCATCCTAGCAACCTTCATGTTTGTTCCTTTTGTAAATAGTTTTGTTGGTGTAGTATTAAATTCTGTTGTAGAGATAAAGCAATTTTTTTGATTGTCTTATACAGAAAAGTGGAAATAATGAAGAAGTTTATTTTTAGTTATGCTTAAAATGGTTATTTTGTGTACTATTGGGGAAATGATGCCTAGGCTTTGGCATTTGTATTGTCTACAGTTGTTGACTTTATGTAAAAGATGTTTGATACCTCAAGATCTGCATGAGCTATCAAATAGACCACCTGAAGATCCTAGGTATCAATAGAAATCCCTGAGATGAGACACTCAGGGTTCCATTGTCAAGTATGGCACTTGCTATGACAGGTTGTTTCCTCTGCTGTGGTCTGTCAGAATTTGTGCCTATAAAAATGCCACTGGGTCTTCTTTGCTGAGTGACACAGTAGGTATACAACTACAGGAAAGCCTAGAGATGATGGCTAATGATATTCTGCTATGCTTGTAGATCATAGATTGGTGCCTAGCTCAATCATCATCAGAAAGGCTCCCTCTGGCAGCTGATGGGAGCAGATTCAGAGTCTCATTGTCATACATTGGGAAGAACTCTGGGAACCACACAGAAGAAGAGGAGGAGAGATTGCAGGCCCAGAAGGGTCACGGACACCAGGAAAACACAGAGCAAACTGACCAGGACTCTTAGATGCTCACAGAGACTGAAATGATAGGCATGGAACTTGCATGGGTCTATGCTAGGTCCCCTACATATATCCTAAGATTGGCCAGCTTAGTGTTCTTATAGAACTAAAAAATTTGAAGTGTGGGGGTTTCTCTGATCCTTTTACCTACCCTTGGGATCCTTTTACTCCTGCTGGATTGCCTTCTTGTTCTAGTTCCCTTTTGTTATGCCATGTTCAATTAGTAGCCTTGTGAGGGGGACTGCTCTTTTCTGAGGAGAAGATGGGAATCTGGGGGAGAGAGGTGCTGGGGGAATGGTGGGACGGGAGGCTGGGTTCAGAACATAATGCAACAGGGAAAAAAAATCAAAACTAAACTAAAACCACACCTCTTAAATAAATGGATTCACCATGTAAACTTCAGATTCTCTATTTCTTTGGGGACTATAATATTTTTTTTAATGATTATTCTTAGTATTTGACTTTAATTTGTAATTCCTCATTAACTGTTGTTGGACTAAAATGGTTTGAAATATACGTGGAAAAGTTAATTTCATCTTTAATTCATTTTGGGAGTCAGCAACAAGTCTGGAAATGACTGCATTATCTCTGTTATCACTGGCATTTGCTGTTACAAACACATTTAAATGTCTTATTGTTATGTGATTATTTATACTAAGTGCAAACTAAAAAGTTCGATAAACTTTAAAGTCAATACCAGTTATTAAATTAGATTCCAGCTTTAAATATATGATGCTTTGAGACCATGACCAACACATTCAAAGCGACCATAAAGGAAGAGATGAGAGGGCACAGAAGGTCAAAGTACAGCCCTGGGCTGCAGCTGGACTGCTGACAGTGAAAACTCATGTATTTTGTAGAGAAAATTGAAATTATAAAATGAAATAGAGTATCAGAAATGACAATATATAGGTATAGATAAGCATTAGACAAAATGATTAATTTTGGAGTCACAGTTTAAGTTTTATTTTTATAAATCTATATCATCCTCAACATTATTCCAACTTAATATTAATCAAGTAAACACTATATTGTCTTTTATAATGATGTCGCCAATTTTAAACAAGAGCTGCCTTAGAGAAATAATGTAACAATTAGTTAGGGGAAAATGATAGATTTTAAACATATCATTTTACAAAGTATATTTGAGACCTTCCAAAGAATAAGAATTGTCAAGAGTCATGATCTTGTCAATGACCATGATATTATAATCTAATTTAAAGTAACTTAGTTATCAGGGTCGATTGGATACAATGTGATTTTGTGTAATAAACTATAATCCATACATCAAAGTCATTTAGTAGCTAAGCCAGTTATAGTTCCTTTCATATAAATGACAGTATTGATTTCTTATTTAAAATCCTGAATAGGAAATCAAAGGCCTTAAATGTGATATAGCATTAGATGCCAGGGATGTTTGCTATTGACAAAGGAAAAAGGAAATCAAAAGGTCTTGCTTATTGAGTTAAGATTCAGTCAGAGGGCTGGAGAGATGGCTTAGAGATTCAAAACAGTCATGACTCTTCTGAAGGAAAAAGTTCAGTCTGAGAGCCCATGTGCAGCAGTTCACAAAAGCCTTTAACTGCAGCACCATGAGACCTTTGATCTCCCGGACACCTCTAATATCTCTCTCTCTCTCTCTCTCTCTCTCTCTCTCTCTCTATTTCTCTCATACACACACACACTATTCACAATTAAAATGAAAGAAATAATTATTTTTTGAAAATGAATTTTTAAAGGTTTTAGATTATAATTATCACATTTCTCTCTTCCCTCTTATCCCTCCAAATGCTTATCTACCCCTTTTGTGGAGATAATTAAACATGATTGTAAATGATGACTGTTATCTTCTGTGAGCATTCTGGTCCAAATTTCTGAAGAAGAATGTAAGAAAATATAAGTCAAATATAAGTAATAATATAAGTAAGTTTAGTTTTTGCAAAAAGCTACAAAAAACTATAGTAAAAAATGGGAAATCGCTGTCTTCTTTATTCATTTTAATATAAACAAAGAGCTATGTGAATTCTTTCATCAAATTCTAATTGTAAGAACTTGACTGACATCTAAGAATTATTTCTCTTTGGAATGTATGAATGTGTGTAGCTTAATAATTTAGAACTTGACAGTTAAAATATTTGGTCACTGAGATTCAAATCACTACAAAAGTATGTATTGATTAGAACTAGTACGTTTGAATTTACTATGTCCTTTATATTATTTGTCTTTTGATAATAATATTTTAATTAAAGAGCACAAATATCAATATTTGACATTAAATGTGTTAATTGGTTTATGAAACTTCTGTTATAATTCTGTCACATTTTTTATGTACTCAGATTAATGAAATGAATAGGGGCTGAGATGGTTTGTGTTCCTTCTTGACACCAGCACCTGATTGTTGTCTATACAGAAGAGATGGGCATTGTCTTCTGAGACCACCTTGGTCCAATAATTGAAAGTCTCTATTCCTTATTATTTCATGTCATTCGTGTGCCATGATACAAGGAGTCTTGAAGTTACATGAAAAATGTTAAGTCTCAAGACGTCATATGTGATATATGATGATTACTTTCTTCTCAATTGAACTAGATTCTCCAGGGAATGGGAAATGAATTGTCAAGTTACCCTCAGGCCTCTGATGCAGAGGCAGGAGAATTGTGAGCCCCTTGTAACTGCCACATGCCATTTCCTCCCAAGTGAAAAAAATATGTCAAAACTGGTCTTGGCCAAGTATATATGTCTAAATGCCCTTGGACAATTCCAAGTCATGTTCTTCAATCGTAAAACTAAAAAAATAATAAAATTTATCAACTGGATATTACAGTAAAAAGACTCACAATAAAATTACATAAATCTCCAATTTTGATATCAATAACTGAAAAATTTATCATGGTTGCAGAGGTTTCTCTATGAAATTTTAAGCTATAAATAATCTCTCTTTTGTCTTAGAAGTATTTAAAGTCAAAATCTAGTAGAAACTTATCTATTAATAGCAAGTCTAGTCACAATTTGAAAGTACACTGTGATTTCAATGGTGGCAGATGCTGAGGTAAGGAATTTCCAAGGTATTTGACACTATTAGCATTTTGAAGTCAATAGTTTTCAAAAGCAAATAAATATGTACATTGAAAAATGGCAAGGATATTGTAATATAGAAATGCTTACATTACAAACTATTTGCATCACTGCTTATAAATCACACTAAGTAACTTTGGAGCTTTGCTGAATTTACTTTCAGGCTCATTGTTAATTTCTGTACTGAAACAAACCTATTAGACCTGGATTTTCTTTTCAACTTTTATTGACTTTACCTTTCATATGAGATTTAAGCTTTGCATAATTAGCTAATATTGCTGCCTATACAAAAGGAGTTCCTCAAAGATATATGTATCCGCATTAGAAATCTTGCAATCCCTAGTATATTAAACAAAGTTCTGTTAAATATAAATTTGATAGTGAGTCAGCGAATGATAAGCATCCTTAAGAAAAGCAATTTTTATTTTGTTAAGCTAGTGAAACTCTCTACTACTTATAAAGCGAATAGTATGCAAAGGAGGTAGAAAAATCTTTACACATCCCCAGGTGATTTGGGTTATATAATCTTGGCAATAACTACTAAATATTTCTGTTATAGCAAAAGCACAGCCAAGGATAGTGGCTATATGAGTAGCTGTTGCTACATACTAATAAATCTGTTAAAGAAATTTGAAAGGCCTAGATGGAGTTTGCTGATAAACACTGTACAACTCTAATTCTATCAATTTTGTCATTAAGTTTATTTTCAATCAAAACTAATTCCACAGGTCACATATATAATCGTAGTCAAATGTGAAAAACAATAGCAAACATGCAAAATTAGTGCAAATAATAGAAATCTATTTTAAATGTTGGGATTGATACACCTACTTGAAGGCATCAGCTTGGAGAAATGCATGTAGGTGAACATGTTGCATGGTGAAGATATGTACGTGTCAATTAGGAAAAATGAATTCATTGATAACATTTAGATAATGTCATGTGTAAAATGTTTATATCAGTATTTGAATTCTCATATCAGAAAATTCTCATAGAAAATGTTTAAGTATTGCTTATTTGAACCCAAGTGCAATGAATAAAAACACAAAATAGTGTGTAAGATAGGCTTTTAAAATCATGATACACAAGAATGACAACAAAAACATGCTAATGCAGAAGGGGGAACTCATCATAGGACCCCATCCCAAGACAAAGAACTATAGGCAACTAGAGAATGCTTGGGGGAACAAATAATCTTCCCCATGGAAGAGCAACCAACTTGTTGTCCAATACCAAATTATCAGCTCTGAATTTATACACATACAAATAATATTATATAAACTGATTAGGCAGCATTTATATATTTAGAAACACACGCACACACACCTACACACATTACAGTAATTAAGGACAAAGAGGTCATGTTTTTTAGATAAAGGGAGGGGTGGATAGGTGGAAGTGTTTAGAGTGAGGAAAGGGCAGAGAGAAATAAAGTGATTTTACTAATCTCAAAATATTTAAAAGTTTTAAAAAATATTATACTAAATCCACAAATCATATGAAACAATTAATGATTTTAATTAAATTAAAACTGACTCCTACATAAATTCTTATAACTAATTCTACAAATTATAGAAAAACATGTCAACAGCTCATTGGAAAAATGGTACAGGACGCCAAAACAGAAGTTATAGGAAAATAAAGTATAAATGCAGGTTGGAGAGATGGCTCAGGGGGTCAGAGTGCTTGCTGATTACCCAGAGTTCCTGAATTATATTTCCCTTTCAAAGAATTGAAATCAGTAGCTTGTTATTGTTTTATTTTATTATTGCCTATGTAGAGCAATGATGTTTTTAAGACGTTGGACAAAATACTATAGATTTGTTTTCCTAATGACACGTAAGGCTACGTTGGACAAGTTACTTTTCTTAATATGTGCAAGTATAAGAAAATGATAGCACCAATTTATTGGCTTTGATGAAAATTAAGGAAGATTTTAGTGATGTTTAGTTGTGATGCTTGAAAAATTTCAACCGTGGCTGAGAAATGGCAACAGGAAACTGCTCTGACAATACGAAAATGTTTCTATTGCACAGATTATAATAAGATTGAGGGAAATGTATCTGTTTTCAGTTTTCAGTTAGATACAAAGAGAACACTTCGTATTAACTAAAGTTCACCAGAATTTTCTCTGTATGGAAGGAAAGATATATTTATGTTTTCCCTAACAGGTGAGTTGGTAAAGTGCTTATTGCACAAGTGTGAGAACCTGAGTTTAATCTATAGTAGTGGCACAATAGTCAATTATGACAGTGTACGGCTGTAATCCCAGAGCTGGAGAGGCAAACCTGGGATGATCTCTGGGGCTTTCTGCCAGCAACTCTAGTTGAATCAACCTGCTCCATATTCAATAATAAAGTCTGTCTCTAAAAAGAAAATAAGACAGAGAGTGATTAGGTGATTAGCAATGTACGTGAGGGCAACCTGTGGCCTCCATACATATAGGATACACACCTATATACATGCATACTTCCCATATGCTTGCACATATGCACATCCATCAATATACCAGACAGAAGCACCCACAAAACCAAAGAATGAGGCTTAAGATACAGCAACGAAGGATACAATTCTTGTGGAAAAGTCCTATAAATGATGGTGTACCAAAACTTGGCTTTCTGTATTTCTTTGGTTGTAAATAGCTTTCATTTTTACATTAAGTAATATGAGTGTCAACATAGAGATTTTTCTGTGGGTTTATCAGAAGGAAGGAGATTTTCAGGCTTTCCAGCAAATTACCTTGAAACTTTGTGTATAGACAGTTGGGCTAATTCTTTGAGATTAAAGGATAAATAAGGGACTTATTGTTTTAAAGAAACTTGTAGGTATAATTATTTTAAAAAAATAAACAGGGAGCTAAAACGAAAACTTTAAAGTTAGATAATGTAACCCAAGTTTGACCTTTTTTTTTTTTTTCCACTTCTCTTGGTTGAACTCTTATTCTATAAGTTGGCAAGCAAGGAGTCTGATGCTATTCCCCATATGAAATCCTTTCAGGAATTCCACATGATTCTGGATCTCATGTCCATTACCTATAAACCAAGTTTACCCTGTAGGGAAATCTAAAGAAATGTGTTTGTTCCTCTCTGGATTTCACTTGTCAAAGTAGTTCCTTGGGAGATCCCCCTGCACCATTCTTAAAAGCACCAACCTGCAGCAAGTTTACCATGTAGCAAGTTTACATGGTACCATGTACCATACATTGCTTGAAAAAATGTGAGTCTTAGAAAGATGTTTTAATGTGTTTTCAGTAAAGCTTGAAGCTGCAGCTAAATTGGCCATTCTCTTACAGGATCTAAAGAGGAAAGGATCCTTCCCATGGTAAATCTGCCCATTTAGGTATTCTTCCTTCCTAGAGTACAGACATAGGTTCACCATGTAGGTAGCCACTGGTTTGGGGCAAAAGCTTTTATTCTTTGGCTAATTCAGGCCTGGAGCCTTGAAATGTTTTGGCCTCCATACAATATACTCTTAATCCTTGAACTGGATGGTTTCAGCCTCCATACAATCTAGAACATTTAAACTTTTATACAATCTAATAAACCTCTGAGACATACTAGACATATTGCTGACAGAGCCACTCTGACTAGCTTCTTCTAAACTCAGAGCAGTACTGAACTAAAACTTTTCTCCAGGCTGATTGATTCATAGACCTGATTGTGCTTACTGTTTCTGATTGAACTCTTCTGCCTCTGGCTTACTCTTTGACTGTCTAAGACATAATTGCTCCGTTCTTCTTCAAATTGACTCACTCTTTCCATCTGATATAGACTTCTTCTACCAAGCTGCCTCTATGTCTCTGTGTCTTTAGACTGCTCACCTCACACTGCCTGATGTAACTGACTCTTTTGTTACTCTGTAACTGACTCTGTTCTGAGCTGAGAGTCCACATTTTCTATCATGAGAGTTGGGCACATTCTCATTCTGACTCATTATTCTAACTTTTCCTCTGACTAGTCACTTTACCTGTCCTTCATTCTGACTCATCTCAGATGTCACTTCTAATCTAACACTGACTCCTTCTGAGTACCCCTCCTGTGTCTGCTTCCACACTCTGTTTCTGTCTTAGGGATTAAAGGTGTAGACTGCCATTGCCTTCTGGATACTTGGAATAAAGGTGTTTGCTACCTTTGCTTTATGAATACTTGGATTAAAGGTGTGTCTACATTTCATCTGGACCACACAGGTCTTTGAATATAGACCCTTCGTAGATTTAATACAGACCTAGTCCTCTATACTAGAGAGTTAATATTACTTGGAGCCTTGCCTTGTATACATATATCCCCCTTATCAAATCTTTTTAACTGGAAAATAATCATAACCATTTCTTATTACCCCTTATACTTCTCTTACTCAAGCAATGTCTCCAACTCTAGCTTGATACTCATTGCACTCAGACTTTCTGTTGAGTGTTCATAGACTTTGAGTGGAGGTGATGGGAGAGAAAGATTTATCTCACTTTGAAATTTAGCTTTACAATATTAGGAAACTTTTTTTCAATGATTAATGTCATATGAAACATTAAACATTAAAGAAGTCCAAAGAAGTTGTCTTTATCTCCTTCGTTATTTTATATTTTTTAGTTAATTTTTGTGTTATTCAGAGAGATTGTTATCAGCATATATATTTAAAACTTTAATTAAATTACTGAAATGTATTTCACCCAAAATAGAGTTGGATCTTTTTAAGAACTGAATCAGTTTTGTAACTGAAGTCTGTTTAAAGGTAAGAATGAGATTTAGGAATTATTTCTAAATTCTCTCTCCTTTTTTTCTGGGAGCCTAAGGACAATCAAATACATAGAATTGATACATCCACAGTCCCCAGTTTCTGAAAAGAAACATAGATTAAGTTTCTTATTTTTGTGATATTTTATTTAGGGGTCAGTGTAAAATGCAACTAACATTTTTCTTTTATATTTACTATCAACACTTAAACTTGATTTTGACACACTAAACTTACAAATTTATACATTTGTATATACATATAAACTTACAACATTATATCTTAGAAAATTCTGCATTCTCAAGTAAACGTAACAATAATCATAGAAACTAATGCTTTTATTTTGTAGACTATGAGAATCTGTTATTGTCATTTAAAATGTTCCATAATGATAGATGAAATGATGAATCCTGGCACTTGACACATTTTTAGTTATGAATTTTTTCCTCTTTATTCTGCTTAATCATTCCCAACAGAGATTTCCTGTAATTAACCAATCCTTTCTCCATCCATTTTGACAGACATTGCATCACAAATTGTTCAAAATACTTTGATTAAACATGTCAGATCAATTTATAATTTTATTTATTTATGTTTCATTTTGGGAAGCAAAACAAATATGAAGGTCTTGCCTCCAATTCATCTTAGCGTTATACATTTTAGACATTCAAAGTTGCTGAGACACATGCAGCATCAGAAAGTTATATTTCCCTGAACCAGGCTCCTATCACTTCTCTAAGTAAATGCTATCTTGACTTTAGCCACTAAGTCCTTGCTCCACTGAAACAAAAACAAAACCTTGAAGCTTAGTGTAACATGCCTCTCCTGCTGAGCCCCCACAGACCAGGTGTTAAAATTTGGACACTTTTTTTTCCATGCCCTTGATATATGAAAACAAAACCAGAAGGAAGCTTGTCGAGGAAACTGTGTTTTAAACAGTAGTAGCTCAATCTGTTGATTTACAGGCTACTGATTTACAAGCTGTGAATGAATTGAAGCCTTCAGCAACAGGAAGCTCTGCCATTGGGAAACCCTATAGTTACAGCTGGAGCCCAGGGACCTGGTTGACTGCTTACAGGAACACTCACTCCAGGAACCCCTGTAATCAGAGTTGTTAAGCAGAAGGAAATGTCTTCAGTGCTCTTACATGGCTCTTAATCAGATACTGACAGAGTGCCTTTGATCAACACATTTGCACCATGAGGTTAGCCATAGGGTTCAGTACATCCATACAGATTTCACAGTCAGCTCCCAATGTATACAACTAACAGAGGAACCATTCAAATTGATCTTGCTGCTTGCTTCATTTCTATCCTCTAACCTTCCTGGGTATGTGGCAAGGGCTAATGAATCACTTTTTTTTTTTTTTTTTTTTTTTTTTAAGTATCTTGCTGTCTCTGAATTCGAACAGAAAGGGAAATATGAAGCATTATTGGATAAGCCTATTTCTTCTCTGATATTTCCACATGTCTTAATTGAAACTTCCTGCAAATGGCACAAGGCTGTGGCCCTGCCTTAGGCCTTTAAGAATTTGCTAGTAGAGAGAAAGAAACCTCAGAGAGGAATTATCTACAGCCAGAGCTCACTGGTGGGTGAAATGGCACCAGCAGAGTTATTTTTCATTTGCCAGCTTGATTGGTAACCAGAATCCGTGACTGGAAATGAGAGTGCCATGCATTACAGCACAGAGAAACCCAGAGGGTATGAGGTGCCAGTGCTAAACACCAGCAAGGCAAGGCGCATCCCAAAGAGAGCATAGCTATAGATTTTACGATCACTTTAATTGCCTGTGAAATATTCCAAATACCTTGTATTAGTGGATAAGTTGAACTGACTGCATTTCACCCTAGGAGAAAGGGAACAAGGGCTTCTTCATAAGCTCTGTGCTAAGATACCTCCAGGTAGAAGGTAATATTATTACATCCTTTGTGCATTAAAGACGCACACGACTGGGTGTACGCTTATTTCTCCACACTGATGTACTCATCATAGAGTAGAAAAATATAAACAAACACTGGTAGTTCGAGAATTTGTATGAAACAATGGGGCAGAATTATGTTTAAAGTGGAGTTAAAATAAGTTTAATAGAATCTTAAAGCTCAGTTTTCTTGTGTGAGAGGCTGGCATACAATTAACGATATTTATCCAAGAAATAATAGCTACAATAAGCCAATGCCTGAGGAAGAGATCAGGTTTTAATAGTTCACCTGTATTATTTTAAATAGTAAAGATAAATTTCAGAGTATGACACAGTATTTGAATCACTTGGTTTTTACTTTAAGAAGTTAGAAACAGGAAACCAAGGAATTGCCTAGTATGCTTTAATTACTGGCCTGAAAAAACAATGGGAGAATTGCTGAGGAATAAAATGAGATAAGCAGTTATGATTACTTGTAGATAAATTATGCTGACCTTTATAGTAATTAAAATTCAGTGGAGAACGTTTTATTCCATTTCCCAAAGCTAGTTAGTATTATTCTGATTTGATGGGATAGTAAATAATTTCACAAAAATATTTGACGTTTATTTGAAATCAAGTCATGATCACTTTATTGATTGAGGGTCTCTAGTTTCTGTTTGTAAGCTAAACACAAAGTAAATGAAGTAATTCTCAAAATCTTTGTAGAATTCACCTATTTTACCATTAATTTAGGTTACACTTAATTGAAAAACTGCACAGTGTGATGCTTTGATGAGTTTCAGCAAAATAATTGTAGGCTAGTGTAATGTTTCTGGTCTAAATTGTAAAACTGGCATAAGTCATTAGATGTGCTAAAGAGATCATGGACATCCTTTGAGAAGAATGTCAAGAATTGAACGAAGTCCCTTGTGGGTTCATATGACTGTGAGTCTACTTCTGATAGGCAGGAGTTAACTAGGATGTGTGGTAATGTACATATTTCCTAGAGTAGCATTATACAACAATGCGTATAATACTCCATGTTCTTTGAAGTGAAATATAGTCGTATACTGAATGTCAGTCTCTGTACTTCTCATTGAAGTTGGTTTTTAATATCTTACCACATTCCCTTTTAATTAGAGGTTTAAGTAAAACCTTTGACAACTGTTCATTTTAGTATGGAAATCAAAATTCAATGTGTCTGAAGGTTTTCTTTTATCAGATAAGCCAGAAACACAGGAGGTATTTCAATTGAAGTAAAGCTAATTTCTGTTTATGCTCACTTAAAATATATTACAAAAATAGTAAATGCTAGGTCTGTTAGTTAAAGATAATCAAATAAAAGGTCTATAAATGTCTTGAACGTGGATTATACAGGCATGGTTTCTTTTTGCTTATTGTTTTGAAAGTAGTTATAACTGTCTTCTATTGTATTCATTTATTGTTCTGCCTCCCCACATAAGGACAGAAAGTGAATAATGGAAACAAAAAGCATAGCTAAATGTAAATAGGAAAGGAAATATGTAAATACAAATGAAAAATGGAACTCGTACTCTTCCTTCCTATAGAAAGACCCAACTTAAATGCTGTCCAGATTCCACATTAGAGTATACCCCAGAATCAACATAGAACTCTAAAAACAGGACCTAATGTAAGGGAGTTTAATTTTAGTTTTGTTATTTGTGTTTTCTTTCTTAGTATTCAATATGGATACTCATTTGAAAATACAAATATAATCCCAGACATTTTCTGAAGCGGTCAGAGCACTGGCTCTAGAGCCCTTCTTGGAATTCAGAGCATCCTTACTTTAGCTCAAAATGTTAAAGACCTCAAAGTCTTAAGACATAGTCTTTTCATACACAATCGTATCAAGGCTGAGGAAAGAACATAAAGGAAGTCATATCATTTCCCTATTCACTGATTGCATTTAGCTCAGCTTACAAGTCAAAAAGGATTCAAATTCAATTCAATGAGGCTGCATATCCTATTTTTTATTACCTGTCTGGGAAGGCAAGGCAATGTACAATGCTCTATTTCAGGGAAAGTTGCTAAGCTAAGTAGGGTATCTAACACCAGGTTCTCACTGTATGTCATGCCATCCCAATCACAGCTACAGAATCATTTAGTATTAAACAAAATGCCTCATTATTTAACTCAAGCTAAAATATTTATAAATAAAAACCAATTCTTTTGACACAAAAATGGAAAAGAAGAATATATATTTAAAATTTTCCCTTTCTTGGAAAATTAATATGCAATGATTTTATTACATGATGGTTAGACTCTGACCAAAAAGATTAGATAAGAAATGTACAAAAAGGAATATGGTAACTCCTAAATATGGATAATAAAATGTTACGAGGACAGTGGAGAGAGTGCATGGGATGGATGGGTTATGAAAAAGAAAATAAATAAATAAATTAAATTAAAGCAACTCTATTTTATAAGCTAGGGGTTAATTTTATTGAATGAAAAGTTTAAATATTTTTACTTCATAGATCATTTCTAATTTTGATTTTTATATAGTATTATACTCGTTAGAGGAAAAGTAGTATAACTGTCATTTTTTACAGCTTAAAACTAAAGATCTTAGATCAATGAGATGACTCAGCAGGTAAGGATGCTTGCTTGCTACCTAGCCTGAGTACTTGAGTTCCATTCCCTGCTTCTAAATGGTGGAAGGAGAAAATCAACTCTCTGACTTTTGCAAGTACACACACGCACACACACACACACACACACACATACACACTAAATGTATCAAAAAATTCTTAAAAATTTAGATGCCTTTATATTGACTAAGTGTGCTGATAATAAAACTGGAGAGTTTTCCATCGAATGATTAAGGAAGATGCCTCATCTGGAATTATGTCACAACTAATTTTTACTTTTCTTTGTTCCTTTATTTTTCCTTTTAGAAAATTCTCTATGAAGGTCACTGAGAACTTTGTAGGATTGTTTATAAGAAGGAGGTTCCTAGTTTGTGATAATTTCCAGTCATTTCATATTACTTGTTGACAATTCAAAATGTATAGAACATTTTTCTTATATGAGATGACCTAGAGACTATTCACATAAAAACTTGATTTGCTATTATGAAGGGACTGAGTCAGAAGATAAGTTTGTAATAAGGAATAAAATTTGTGATATGTTAATTGAGCACTCTATTTTATAGTCATAAAATTCATAAATTTAGGTAGAAATAATTTAAGGGTAAAGAGTTACCAGAAAGTCAAGGAGAAGTGTGGACACATAAAAATTAAGGAATTCCATAAACTCAATCTAGTAAGAATAAATTAGAAAAGACTTTTCTCCATAATACTAGAGATACGTTATTTAACATGTTCCTTGATCTGATCAATCTTTTTAATTTTCTGCATTCTAGTGTTTGTGTAGTGGTATCCTATTAAGGTATTCGTTTAATTTCCTAACAAGATTTTTAAAAATTTAAAAACATTGAACACACATTTGTAGGACATTTATATACCTTTTTGCATGAAGTGTCTATTCACAATGTTTGAGTGGGTTTTTATTGGGATTGTTGCCCTATTGAGTTGGAAAAGATTTATATATTCTATGTGAAATCCAAATGAAATCAATATTTGGAAAGTAAGCCTCTTTTTCTTTGGCTTTTACTTATGAGACCATGTATATTTTAAAGAGCAAAAGCATTAGGTTTTATGAAGGACTAATTTATCAAGGTTTTACTCCTTCCTCATGAATTTTATTTATTTACAAAATATTTTAAAAAATAAAGATCAATAACATTTTAGCCTAATTTTCTTCTCCAGAAGTTGTATTATTTTTCTCTTCCAATTAAAGCTGTGATCTCTTGTGAGTAAATGTGATGGTAATTCTACAATCCTTTTAGGAACAGACATTAATTAAGTTAATGGTAAACCTGTGCTATAGGGAAGAAAAAAATCGTCTCAATTTGCACAAAATTAAAGAAATAAACATCCCATTTAGTATGAGTAGCAAACTAGATTAGCATGAAGCTGACTACTACAAGGTGATAGAATACTGTAGGTGAGTGAACTGTCATTTCTTGATTTTTTTTTTCCTTAAGTGATGAAGACAATTGAGAAATCTGAAAACTGACATGGCTTCTTCTATCTCTATTGCTGATGCTTGCTCATCATAGCATTTTGCTGGTTTCACAGTACACATCCAAACAATAGCTTTTCATAACCATCTACAAGCTTAGTACTCAAATATGGTGTGCAGTTCCACATGTCACATCACTTATGAGAGCTATTCAGAATACAGAATTACAGATTACAGATACTGTTTGGCTTGTAAAATGCTCACCTAATAGACACAAGGACCCATTGTTTCCATGCAAATACTCTTTAAACCTGGTGAAGGGGTGCATACTTGTTATCCCAGCACTTGGGAGTTAAAGGCAGGAGGATCAAAAGTTCAAGGGCATCTTCTACCATGTAGCAAGCTAAAAGGCAGCCTCAGCCATAAGATATTGTTTTACAAAACAAAAACATATATAGGATTTAGAATACACCTTTCTAATTGAGAATTTGTATTTTGGCACAGTCCGAGGTGATGACTTTGTGTGTTCGATTTGCATTTGGGAAATGCCTACTTGACTAATGCTCTATGATTGAGATCCATGATTTGCCCGGAAGTACGCATCTGCTGCCTGTGATAAGGCAGCTTGATAAAGGTTCTTTCACAGGAGTACAAGACTTCTTACAGAACTGGGTTGGGACTGTGGGACAGCCAAGCATAAGCATCTGTAGTCAACATGCAGGAGCCTCAAGAATTTCCCTTACTCTGTAGTTATTTCCCCCTCTCTTTCCCAATATTTTCTTCTGGGTTCCATCAGTCAGCCTGAGATTAAGTATGTCAACCACAGCAGCAAAAGAAAAATCACTCTGTCTTACCCACGCCAGTTAGGGAATTCTTTGTGTATTCTTTCCTCCTAGCTACTTGCATCTTCTAAGCCACAGAATTAAGACCTGGCTTAGTTTCATCAGAAGCATTCAGTGGGAGTGAAAGTAGAAAACACGTGTGTGATAGTAGAGTAAGTATCAAGTAAGAAGCAGCTTGTATTTTATAGATAGATGCTACTTACATATTTTTCTCCCACTAGAGTAATTCATGATGATAAAACAATTATATTGTTGAAAGTTGGCCAAATTTAGAAATGATAATACCTGGACTGGACATGTTAGTTAATAGCTGGGTTAAAGGGTGAATCATTGTTTCTCAGTATACTTTCTTAAGGTATGTTGTTGATTCCCAGCAGTGTGTGGGAAACAGAGCTGTATCTTTAACTATGAACCTGAAAGGATTCTATGTAGCTGATTAGATGACAGCTAAGAGTGAAGGTAACACTTAAGATTATACTCATTTCCTGAGATCATGTAAACAGGAGGAAAAAGCAGGCACTGGCTCTCAAACACTATTTTTCTCTCTAGGACAGCACTAAGCAAATGTCTAGTGCATCATCAAAGACTGGGGGAATCTCTTTAAGATCTCTGAAAACACAAGTTTTCTTATTTTATGTATCTGTGAGATAAGAGGAAGGCAGAGAGGAAACCAGTAGGAGTGAAAATGTATTGGGTAGGAAAAAAATGAGTGCTAACCAACCCTCCCCTACCCCATGAGATATGGAAATGGAGACACCTGGCTATGAATACAGGCTATTCAATTGAGCAGGATTGACCTAGCGGAATGGAAGGAGGGAGATATATATACAATTATGTAGAGGAATATTAGCTAAAGAGTGATAATGAAATTAGGAATTTTAATCCAGGTCAGGTATGGTGTGTAGAGGAATGTTTAATCCTTTCATCTGTCAGCATGGCTACTCTAGGGTAGAAAGAATGTTGGTAAACATCTTTAATCCAAGTATTCAGAAAGCAGTGATAGTCCACATCTTTAATCTCTAAGACAGAAACAATGTAGAAGCAGACAGTAAGCAGAAGGAGTCAACGTAACACAGGAAGTGACATCTGAGATGAGTCGAGTCAATGGCAGGCAAAGTGACTAATCAGAGGAAGAGATAGCAGATTGAGTCAAAGTGTTTCCCAATTCTCATGAGAGAAAGGCCCAGTTCTCAGCTCAGAGTTACAGAGTCAGTTACAGAAGCAGGATGAAGAGTGAGTTACAGAAGAGTCAGTTAGAGTCAGGCAGTCAGTTACAGAGTCAGTTGCAGAAGAGTCCTTTACACAGGTGAAATGGGGCAATTAGGGCACACAGAGAGAAAGAAGCAGTCTGCAGAGTCTGAGTTCAGAGAGAGCTATTCAGGTTGGCTCAGTCAGCAGTGAACACTTAAACATTCTATATTGGATGGAGGCTGAAGCCTTCCAGTTCTAGGCTTAAGAGTAGATTGTATGGAGGCTAAAATGTTCCAGGTCTCCCATAATAAGTGATTTTAGTTAGGAAAAGAATAAACTCTGCCTTTGAATCTGAATCAACATGAACAGCTATACAACTACAACAGATTTCAAAAGATATCTGCCACACACGGCCCAGACTTAGGTAGCCCCACCCCCAACAGTGCAAGAAACAATTATTTTTTACATGACTAAAAATAAACTTCTATAAAATTTCCCATTTTCTGTATAAAAACAAATTGCTTTACCTTCACAATACAATTCAACACTATGCCAGCAAAATCATTTATAAGAGGAACAATTATGAGACTCCTAATATACATGACCAAATGAAACCAAATATCCATCAAGATTTTCACAATGTCTTTGGACAGCAGAAAAACATTATCAATGTCCAATTATCTGGAATTTGCACACTACCTTCTGGCTTGAATTACTTCTCTGGCTCTGCTCTCTATAGCACACAGCTTGTTCTCCAGGTTCTAGCTGGCTCCATTCCATTGCTGTTGTTGTTCTTAGTGACCATCTCATTGTACTGACATCTCAAAAACTGCTGGGGTCCTTTGCTATAACTGGAATACACTTTTACCAGTAGCCTCTCCTGGGCTCTTTTTATGGTGCCTAACATCGACTTCTTCATATGACCCCTTCAATCTGGGCCTTTAACTGCCACTGAGCCTTTACCTTTACCAATAACCTCTCCTGGGCTCTCTTGATGGTGCCAAGCCTCAACTTATCTGCACAACCCTTTCATTTTGGACCTCCAACAGCTACTGAAGCTGCACTCTCACCAATGGCCTCTCCTGGTCTCTCATAGTGTCAAGCCTCAGTTGCTCTCCATGATCCTTCATACTTTCAAAACAAGCACCACCTGGGTGATTCTTTCAGTACCAAGTTCAGCTACCAGCACAAGATACAACTTTGGCCAGTTCGGGAAGATGGTTTCTGTGTGCTAACCCTGAGGAAACACTTTCCAGATTTTTAGATAGAGTTTGGTTTGCTGGAAAAACAATTGGTAAGCTTGCCTGTGGGAAGGAGTTCCTTATGAGTGGGCTTCTCGTCACCATCACCATTATCTGAACTACATGCAGACTGTTTGCAAAAAATAAAAAAAGCTTAAAAAAATGTTCAGTTTAACTAAGTGGCTTTTTCACTTTAAGATGTGGCTTCCACAACAGCAGGGCTGTGGGAAGAATTGCTAGTTGAAGCATTCTGGCAGTTCACTGTTCTTTTACACCACTGCTATGGGGAAACATAACCTTCTTCATAAGCCTCAAATACAAGACCCACTTCGGTTTTACACACACAAAAGACATCAACAAACTCAGTTTATAGAATAGTGCACTCTAGTTTCCATTTCATGTGCCCTGATTGGTGCCAGAGTCAGGAAGGAGTGTCAGCTCAATGATCAAGAAAAGCCTTTGAAGCCTTGCTTCTTCTCTGTTCCCAACTGAACTGCTTTCACCTTGAAAATACATCCAAAACATTTATCTGAAACATCACCTTGGAGCTTCTTTCTCCTTTGCAATTCTCTCTTATAGAGCTTCAATTTTAATAATACCTGTCCTCTGGGAACTGTTGTGAGCATACTTTACAGGACTCTGTGAGGTCTGGAGTTTCTTTCTTGTTCTTCCTTGTCTCCTGGTTGGATGAGCATGACTTTGGAACTCCTTTGGTGCAGATCATAAGAAATCAAACATCCCCCACAGACATCCAACACCTGCAGATAATACAATATTCCAAGACCTAGGCAGTCCCTCACCCAACAGTGCACAAAACAATTTTTTGTACATAATTAAACTTCCACAATGGCAGAAATCTGTTGTGTGTGTGTTGGGGGGGGGTGTTCTCAAGGGCCTCATAGAAGTTCCCAAAGCCTGAATGACTGTGGTCCTGCATACCTCCTGGCAACTCTGCCCAATAAGGTTCTAACATGTAGCAAGAGAGAGTTCTTAGTTAATGGATGCACAGCTGACTGTCAGGAATAGACACCATTCATTTCTCATCGGAGGTTGGGCTCTTCAGCAGAAGTTTGGTTGAGGGGTAATATTCTTCTAGGCAATTTTTATGCCACCATTGTAAGCAGCATTAAATTTTATATTGAAGTCTTTTACAAAAAAAAATGCTTATAGCAAGACTCTAGGACTCAAGTCCTTCAATATGTTTTCTACTTGCTCATTTCACAGGATAAGTTATATTTGGTATATCCTTGTGCTGTGTAATTGTTAAATGAGAATATTGCCATTTCCATCACTTCAAACACTATTTTTATGTGTCTGAGATTTTGGACCTTTCTTGTCATGCTGAACTATATCCTAGATGGTTTTAATAAATAGCAGTTCTATTATGGTTCTCCCACGTCAGTAGGAGAACGGAAGTAATTTATGTTCTCTGTTTTAATTCTCCATTGAAATTCTTGTACCTCCCTTTCCCCTCCCCTCTTAATCTCTGATGCTCATTGTTCCATTCATTTTTCTATGATATAGACTTAATAGTTTTCACAAAATGAGTGATATCATGTAGTATTTATCTTATACATCTAATTTATATCACTTAACACATGATTTCTAGTTCCAATCACATCGCTGTGCAGGTTAGGATTCCACTGTTTCTAAGGGTGAGTAATATTCCATTGTGTATTATGGTTTTGAGCTTGAAATGTCCCCACAGAAGGTGATATTTTGGTGATTTGTTCCCTAGTTTGGTGGCACTGTTAGAGGAGGCTGGGGTGTTGGGACATACTAACACAATTCAAATTTGGTCACTACTGACAGGAGTGAATTGGGTGGCAAAGGAAGCTCTCCTAGCTTGAAAACATTTCCAACAGGTTAGTGAATGAGTGTAGCCCAGTGTCTCCTGACCAGAGTCCCTGTTAGACAATAATGTTAGCATGATCTGAAGCAGCCAGCAGGAGGTTGGGTGGTTATACAGAAGTTTGATATTCTTGGTTAAACTCGGGACTTATTTAGATACCAGAAACCTTAACATGTAATCATAGACCTTGAGCTCTATTCTCTTAAAGTACCCTTTCCCTCAAAAAATAATTGTTTGAGATTATAGTTTGAGAAGTGAACTGGTATGTTTGTTCAATAACATACTGTTCCTGAAAGATGAAAGTCTGCAACAGACATAAATTCCAAGTTTGTTATGATTCCTCAAGATTGTGAAATTATCATAATGTACATGAATCAAGTTTTACCATACTGTCTAATGGGTGGATGACCATTGAGCCATTTCTTTCTTTGGATTACTAAACATGAACTTTGTAATATTAACATTCAACATAAAGTAAATATATGAAAAATGAAAGAGTTGGAGCCTAGCTGACAATTTTAGGGGCAGATGACCCATCATGATTGTAGCCCACAACCTACTTCTGGTGTCCCCTCTCTTCTTCCTGATTCACCACTATGTGAATAATCCCAAACCACATACTTCTGGCACCATGGACTTGAGCTATTTCCCACTACTTTGTGGCTTGATGGGCTGAGCCTCTCCTCTGTGTTTTCCCTACTAAATAGGCTAAGCTACTCCTCCATGCCTTCCTGGCTTGATGGATGGAGTCATTCCTCCACTGTTTTCTGACTTGATGGGCCAAGCCTCTCCCTCATGCTTTCCTGACCTGGTGGACTGAGACTGTCTGAAACCGTAAACTAAAATAAATCTTTCCTCCCTTAAGTCAGTGTCAGTTATTTTCTCACAGAATTACAAATGCAACTAAAGCTCATGCTTACACCGTATGTCCTTTATCCTTCTTCAGTGAAGGAAATGGAGGTTGAGTCCATATTTTAGCTGTTATGAGCAGTACTATCGCAAACTTGAGCATTGAGTTTTCCCTATTTTTTGTTGCGTCTCATTTGTCTCAGTTACCACATGCCCTCCCAATACCTGGCAGACTTTGTCTTCACTTTTAACTTGTTGTTGGGCCATCTTTGCCTTTGTCAGTAAGCACATAGCACTTTGATTTCCTATATAAAGTTTCTTGATAGTCTATCACCTTTTTATATGATGACAAATGAGGAGAAATAGAGCAATGGCTTGTTGAGAAAGAGTGCCTGAATCCATAGGACTTTGTTTAGACACAATAAAGAATGAGAATTCCATTAACTAACTAGCTGTTTATGTTCCCTTAGGGAGTGAAGGGCTAGGATTAGTTAAATTATTCATATTTACTCTTACTTAAAATATTTTTCCTCAGCAATTTTCAATTATTTTCTTTTTGGACACTTTTAAAACTAATGAGAATTCTCATGAGTTTGCAGCTAAGAATTTGTGATGCAACATATGTTTAGCAAGCAATCCATAACTCTTAAATTACAAACCAAGTAATTGTATTTCCATGGCCACAGTTCACCTATTATATACATATCCATATACATATATATGTACACACACCCCCGCACACATATACACATATATAGACTACAATGAATAAGTACTGGTTTACGACATTATTATTATCCTAGAGTGAAAATAATTTTCAAGTAGCCCATAAAAATTTTGGGAACCCTACCTTATACATTTGACAAGGATTGGTGTTCAGGACATAGAAGGAACTTCAAAATACAATGTTGAATCAACTAATTAATAATGACTGATAGAACTAAATAAATATTTCTCAAAGGAAAATATAATTGGCCAACATAAAGGTGAGAAAAATACAGCATCAAGAAAAGGTAAATGCCTTTAAAAATGACTAAACATGACTGTGAAACTATGGAACAAAGGAAACTCTTGCACAGTGTTTCTGAAAATGTAAATTAACATAACCACTGTAGAAAATAGATACTTTCTCAAAACATTAAAAATAGAACTATAATTTGATCCAACATGCCTACACACTTTATTTATCTCTTTATTTAACTATTTATTTACTTATTTATCTATCAATCATCTATCTATGTATCTATCTATCTATCTATTTTGGATCATAGTCTATATTCTAAGTGTTACTTCTTAGATTATACCAGTGTGGGAAATATTTAAGGTTTTCAGATTAAAACAAATAATACAGAGCTACTTCTTTATAAAGGAATTTCATATTGGTACATATCTCATTTCTAAGCCAATTTTCTTTCCTCCTCCTCTTCCTCTTTCTCTTTATCCCTCTTTATTCTTTACTATGTAGCCTGCACATAAGCCATGTAATTTTCTCCCAAGTTAATCATTTGTCCTCAACCACATCTTAAAACTGCAGTCTTAAAACTGAGCACTAATACAATTTTTTTCCATAATAATCTAAGCAAGAAGGTCAAGATAGGAGCCTCACACTAACCAAAAACTCAACTCTGTTGCTCTAGCTTGCCATGGTGAGATATACAGCATGCCTTTTTTCTGTGATTCCATTGTGTTGGAAATATAGATTTTTTTGAAACAAAAACAGCAAAGCTCATAATAAAAATGATACGGCCATTTCTATTTGTTGTCGTCTGTGGTACCCCAGCAGTCTTGTACAGCCTCCAATGATCCTGTCAAGTAGAAAGGTAGCCTCAAATTCCTTCAAGACCAGTGTACTCATTACAGAAATAAACAGAGAGAGAATTGAAACTATTGTGATGAAGACTACAACCCTGGAGATCTTTTTAGTTTTAACATTCAGAGGGGAAAAAAATGGGTAAGTAGTTTACATTTAAATTCCAACCATATACATATCAAGTTCTGTTAAAAGAGCCATTTATTTACTACTTAAATATCCAGCAAGTAAAGATAAGAAGTTAAAATCCATACCATAAAAAATGGTAAATAGGCTAAATTAAAAGAAAGAGAATTTGAGTTGTTCTGCATGAGTTTTCAATTTGGTAAGGGAAATAACATGTAAATATGACGAATGTAATAATAATAGATGATAGATTCAGAAACACAGCAGATTGTTAGATTTGCATTCCAACAAAGTAACCAGTAGAGCCTTAATGCTAAGATGTGTTTTGGAGAAATAAAAGATAGTCAAATATAATATATATTATACCCATGGAAACACATAGTTGGGAAATTGAATGGTTTTAGTTATAGAATGTTTGAGCCTTTGATATAGTTTTATAGGTGATTATTTTACAAGAAATATGTATGGAACATTCTGGATTCTCTCAACTACTGAGACTCTGGGCAATGATATGTAGAGACTAAAGTAGGAGAATGTGGTACACTTTTGATGGAACTACAAATATCATTTGTGGATTAAACCATAAAGAGTATTAATTACAGTCAAGGACTCTAAAAGATAGCTGAAAACTGTGAAAAAACCTGTCATCTCAGTACTTGGGAGCGAAAGACAAGGTGATTAGGAGTTCAAGGTCACCAACATTTGTGTGGGGTATAAAGTCATCCTTAACTAAGTAATGAGTTAAAGATTACATGATACTTAGACTAACAAACAAACAAACAAAGAAAGCTGAAATGTTGTGATATAAGAGCCAGTTAAAATAGGGATCAGTTATGTTAGACAAATGAAGATGTATGAATCTGACAAGGCAGATAGTGAAAAGGGTTGGGGAACACTGAGCACTCTGAGGCCAAAGAAGGTAAGTTTCCATAGCAAAAAAGAGGCTCATAAACGTGTGGATGACAAAAACATCAGAAACTCTAGGTTGCTCAGAGGTTACTGAGATTAGAAAATAAGTTTTATTTCTTGACAAAATGAGTGTTGGCAAATCATTGAAGACCAGAAAACAACAATAAATAAAGCAACACAAGGAAGCTCACCCTCTGAGTATAGACTACTCATTTAAAGAAATTTAATTCTTGAAGAGTTAGTGATTGAGTAGCTCTTTGGAAATAACAAACATAAGAACACAAGCTTATTGGAATGAATGCCAGCTTTTGTCTCTGAATACTAAAGATTTGATATAGATGAGAGAGTAAAGAACCAGAAAAAAAGTCCAGGGAACTGGGAAGAACTGGCAGGAAGTAAAGAAGAATGGGGTATTATTATTTTTTTGATTTTTATTTTCCATGGGAGAAGAAACATGATGACATGTATGGTGCCTGATTGTTTCTTGTCTTTTAGTATAGTGCTCTGATCTTACCAGCATTACCTTCTACAGCTTTCTGTCTATGTGGGAGACAGGGCACGTGGTTTACTCATATTTGCAAAATTTCTATAAAACTACAAATACTTTTTGAGTGGCTTGATCAGGCTGATTGTGGAGTACATCTAAGTGAAAGTTCAGTGATCGAATTCAGGCAACATACCAGTTCTTTCAAGTGAATAGAATAGTAGCTCTTGATAAGTTGCTACTTTTTGCTGTGTTTACTGAATGAAAGGTTGTTCTGTTTTCATTATTTTTGTTCTATTTTACATATAATATATAATAAAAAGGCAGATACATGTATTGACAAACAATAGAAATTAACATGACCTTGGTAACACAAAAACTGTCATTTATATTCCAAATAGAATTTTACGTTGCTTTGAACATGATTTCTTAAAATAGAAAAGAACAAAAAGTTTAATTTAAATATCATGCAAACTTGTGAATAATCATCAATAAACTTCTTTCATTTTTTATCAATATTTTTGTTATTATGTGGAATGACATCTCAGTATGACATTTCAGACATCCATTTCATAAATGTACTTTGTTCATACCTGTTCTCCCAAGTGTTCCATACTTCAGATGACCTCATTCTTCTGCATGTGAACACAGAAATAGGATTTTTTTTTTCTCCTATTTTTTGTTGAAATGATCTAGAAATCTACTTGATATCCCTATCCTTAAAGGAATGTTCTAGAAGCTAGGGTGATATATCTTAATGGAAGATAACTGCTCTTCTTCACTCCAAGTTACTGGTCAAGTATCTCCTGGATGCATTTTGTTCCAGATTTCTTTTTTAACTACAAAATGGGAGCACAGCCTACTCACATACCTGACACTTCCATGAGAAGATTTGGTAGCTGGTTTTAGCATTCTTATTCCACTTACTGATAAAGCTCATTGCTGTATACTGTACCATTTCTGGGAAAAGATTCTGGCAGAAAAGGTTCCTTTGCATTATACACAAAATGAAAGACGTACTACAAGGTGTATGTATCTTCTAGCATTTGTTTAACTTTATCAGTGTGTATAGGGGAATTCTCCAACATTCTCTAAATATCAGTCATTTCTCTTTTCAATTGTTTGTATGTATTGTATGTGTACAGATTTTTGTGTATGTGTCTTTGCAAATGTGTATAGAAGCTTTGGTTATCTTTCACTTTATTTTGTGAAACAGGTTCTTCCTCTGATCCCCCAAATCACCAATTAGGCTAGATTGGTTATCAAATCCCAGAAATCCTCATTTCTCCACCTCTTCAGAACTAAGATTACATGTAGAAGCAATCAAGCCTGGCTTTTTATGTGGGTTTTATGGGATCCAGCGTGAATCTTACAAAATAACCCTTATAAATTTCAGTACTTATGAAACACCCAAACAGCTAATTCTCAAAAGAATAACTCATAAAATATTATACTTTAAAAATCCATATAACTTTCAAGGAAAGAAAAACAAATAGTTCTCAAATAAGAAACTCTTTAGGCCTTGCCCATCTAATAAATTTCTTCAAAAGTTTCTGGCATCTAGACATTCATTCTTTCACAAGGACTGAATTTTTGGTTGGTTAAGAACACATACACGTATGTTAAACAGGAAAGAGAAGGAATACGGTAGTGCAAATACAACATAAAAATGACAGCTGGAGCCCAATGAAAGTAAGGCAGTTGGGATGAGATCCTGCAGACATGCCTAGTAGAACTGTGGAAAGAGCATTGACACTAAGAATTTCAGGTATAGTTGACATTAACTGGGAGTAGGGAGAAGAGACACCGGGGATAGGAAACTTTGGAATAATAGCCGAGGAATTCAAACATACTGTAGAAACTTAGGAGAAGATTTCACAAACTTGGAATCTATATTTACATGAGTTCTAACCATGATTACTCTTACCACAAATTTAAAGTTTGCTCCTGGTTATGATGCCCCTTTCTATGTTGAATGTTGCCAAAATAGAAGAAGATTAAAAATATACTCATTAAAAAAAGAATACACAGTGGGCAGACCTTTGTTAATGCATTCCCCATATATATATGTATATATATGTTTTCAAGATAGTTTCTCTGTTGTAACTCTCACTGTCCTGGAACTCACTTTGTAGACCAGGCTGGCCACAGACTCACAGAGATCCACCCACCTCTGCCTCCTGAGTGCTGGGATTAAAGGCCTGTGCCACCACTGCCCAGCCAATTTATATATATTTTAAGAATAAATAATTTACTAAGAACAATATTTTAATGTATTCAGTACATAAAATTATACAAAATTACTACGGCAAATTGTCAGCTAAGAGCTAGAAGGCCTATTTTCAAACATAAGAGTTAAAACTTCATCTAAATGTGATTGATTGTTCAGAGGCTAGTGATATAGTTCATTGATAGAGTGCATATCTTACATATACCAGGGACTGGGCTCAATCCCCCATACCTCAAACGAGTAAAGAAAATATGTCTGTTTAAATAAGCCCTAAAGTAAAGCAGAGTCATAACAAAGTCTAAGTATATAGCTCTACATAAGCAGGTAGATAGATAGACTATAAATGCAAGAGAAAGACAAAAAAAATTATTAATGCTTTTCTAAACACAGTGTGTGAACATTTTTATTAAAAACTGTGATTTGTAATGAAAAACAATTAGTTTTAGCAAGTTTCTCATTTTAAGTGTACTATACTTCTGTAATACTCAAATATCTGCTGCCCATAAAGAGCACAATCTCTTCCCACTTGCTAACCTCACCCTGTGACAGCTGTCAGGTATTGTAACACTGTGGCCATTGTGTTTGTGTTTACATATAATTCAAGAACCAAAACACAAATAAACAAAAGAGCCCACTGTGTTAGCTCCAGTACAAGAGCGATTCTGTGCTTGAGTTAAGAGATTGGAAACAGATGTAAACATTTCTAATTATGTATATTTCAGGCTGCCTTACATGTACAAAAACAGTTGCTTTAGAAATTATGGGTGGAGCTACCCTAACCCGCACATCATTTGTTTTTCAAAGTCTAGAACAGGAGATGAGATTTAATGCAAGCACATTAATCATGAAATGAAATTTATAAGGAAGCTACTCATTTGTGAATTTCTGATGCCATTCGAAAATAAAGAATTTCAACCTGTTTGATTTTATCCCATTATCATGAGATAATATATTCAGCATGTAGGAAAGGAGGCTGGGGGAAGCATTTGTTCTTTCCCTTTGTAGTATCTCCTCTATTCCAGGTAAATGCTATTTGGTTGTCTTTTACTGACACCTAGACATGATACTAAAATAAAATACCAAGCAATACCCAATAACATGCATTAGCTTGTCTGTTGAATGTCCTCATCTTTTATCTCTTTGTAGTTTGGATTTGATTTTTAGCTTACTCCTTGCTAAACAACTATATTTATCACTCTCTCAGAGTTGTAACTATGACTGTGCAATTAAATTCAGGACAGTTGGATAGAAGTAGATAGGTATCAGAATTCAGGAAGTGGATTAAATGGACCTTCCTACTTCCTTCACTCATTCATGTACAAAATCCTTCTGAAAATGAAAGCCATATGTTGATTTGGACAAATAAACAGATATAGAATTGGGAGTCAAGAATTAAAAACCCCACAGTCATGAAGTTACCCTTCCAGTGCAGCATCATCTATAGCTAAAGTTCACTTATATATTGGAGAAATATGATATCTTATTTAAATCACTTCATTTGACTATTAGTAACTGATGCAAGCTCTTTATATAGTACAGATTAAATTACAAATAGGATTACAAATAGAGCTTTCTTTGGTCAAGGGACTGTTGTGGGTATAATGGCTGAGTTTACTCATAGTGTAGTGAAGTGTTCAGCAAACAGTGACCCCTAGAGTAAATCTCCCACTGACTGTTTTTGTAAATACATACATCTTTATCAGAAAACAGTGTTGCTTATTGTCATTAGTTCTTTCATGTTAAAATGATAGGTATGAATAGTTATGGCAGGCCTTATGACTTTCAAAACATGAAGCTATACATAGTATATAGAAAGTAGTGAAAAACCTGCACTGAGGGAGCGGAAACTATTCATCACAGATGCTGCTCTTTGAAAAGAACATGGAAGTGTGAGTAGGAGCTGAACAGGTTAGTGAATCAGTGGATCATTGCAAATGGAATGTTAGTGGGAGTTAACCAGATAAGTGAATCTCTGAATCGTTCTAATGGAAAGTTATTGGGAGCTAACCTGGTAAGTGAATCATGGAATCATTCTAATGGAATGTGAGTGAGTCAATGGATCATTATAAATGGAAGAGTAGCTGGATCTAACCATGTAAATGAAACAGTGGCTTATTTTCAACTGAAGAAACTCTATGAATTCCAAATCCCAACATCACAAACTATAAAATGAATGAATCATGAAGAGAGTACTGTAAAGTATGGAAGAAAAACTCTAAACTTTGAAGTGGTTATATTGGAAAATAAGAAAGCGGGGGAGGAGAAGCAGGATTCCAGTTGACACAGTCTAGAAAACTCAAAGCTGTCATTTACCTGAAAGATAACTCTACCAGATATTTGCATTTCAAGCCAAAATGTGTTTTACTTTTAGGTGGAAACAGTTTAAAATTTATTTTAGGAATGCCTTTATCTTTCCCACCAGACACTTCAGTGAAAATTAATGAGTAACAAGTACCTGAGATGCTGGTTAAATAACAGATTCTAGGAAGTACTATTCAGAGGCTGAAATCAGTAGTTTCTTTCAAACTCTACAATTGGACATTTAAACAATCAAAACATCAATTATAATTAACAATTGGAGCAGAGACTGTACTTCTTGGAATGTTGCTTTTGTGAATGCAAAGAATTGGTCTAGGGTCATTTTCTTAGAAAAATGACCACAGAATTCAAAGTATTTTAGTAAGCCTATTTCTTTTACACAAGTGTATAGCAGTGCCAACTTAGACTGGCAAGCAAAACCAGTGGAGTCCTTCTGGGTTATTATTCTGAAATCAAAGTGGTTCTGTGTTTTCTTGAGGAGTCAGAGCTCTGTCTTGTCTTGTTACTTGATTATGTTAGCTAGTTTTATGTCAACCTCACAGAAGTTAACGTCATTGGAGAGGAGGGATCCTAAGTGGAGCAATGCCACCAATAAGATCTAGCTGTAGGAAATCCTGTAGATCATTTTCTACATAGTTATGATGTGGGAAGGCCCAGCTTATTGTTGGTGGGGCCACCCCAGGGCTGGGGTTACTATGTTTTATAAGAAAGTAGGCTGAGCAAGTAAGAAACCAAAAAGCTTATAAGAATCACACCTCTGTAGACTCTGAGGTTTCAGCTTTTGAGGTTCTTGCTTGAATTCCTGCCCCGACTTTCTTCTATGACAGATTGTTAAGGTGTAAACAAAATGAACTCTTTTCTGCCCTAGTTGTTTTATAGCATGAATTAGATCGCAATAATATCAACCCTAAATAAAACAGTGATTAACTTAATGCTATGAAGTTGAAAAGTGAAGTGAAACTTCTGAGAACAACATGCAAACTTGGGCACCGAGTGAAACTTTGAGCAAAATATTTTGATCTTAGAAAATGTGGAACGAAGAAGGAGGTTGTTTGTTTTTCTATATGACATCTCTACAAATCTTTTTAAATGTGGAACTTTCTTAGTGTCACTTAAATTTTTGTTATAAAATGCATTGTATTTTATTTGCTTCTCCAGTAGTGAAGAAGCATGTACCATGATTTTCTGGAGCACTTGGAAAATTTACACTCTTCTATCATATTCTGACATAGAGACTAGAAATCCAAGGGCCATATGTATAAGTGTCCATAAGCCAGGCTAAGTGTGAGGAGGGCAGCCATGATAACCTATAGAATTCTTCAGTTAATGTCTCTTGACTTTGCTTTATGTGCTTTCCCACTGTTTGTTCCACAGATGTGACCTGGGCTGTTCAGCTATAGGGTCTTCATAAGCAGAATGTGTTCATAGATGACAAATAGTGAGCACAAGGACTACTCTTGACACTAGAGGTTGAAACCAGTCAGGGACTTTTAGAGCAAAGACTTTGAAAAGGAACTCTTCCACTCTTGTCCTTGGTGAGAGTTGGAAATGGCCTTGGTCCTATCCTTGCCAGACTCTAGAAATGAGGATGGTGTTTTAGGTATTAACTGATTTCTTGCTGCTTGCATTCTTTTCCTTGATCCACAAATAGTTAGAAGCTAACCTGAGAGTATGACCAAAACTCTAGTCCAGATATCAACCTCCTTTGGGGAAAAATTTTTAAGTTGGCCCTCTGGAATTTCATGGCAGGAATGGGTTATGCTTAATATACTATTAAGAGTGACACTATGAATCTTTACTTTTGTGATCTCAGCTGCTGCCTTGAGTTTATGTTCTCTCAAAAACAGTGGATATGTTCTTTGGTGGTCTTGCTATAATCTAATTCTGAGTTCCCATTATCACCCTGGGTGCATGGAAAGTCAAAAGCAGTAGAGACCAGAAACCTTCCTAGGCCCCAATTTCAGCATAACTTCTGATTTTAGGGTCTCAGCTATTGATAGGGGATATTTTGAAGACTAGAAGGCTAGGAGGTCATCGAAGATGGACTGCTTCCTTCATGATCCACTTTGAACTTCACTTCTTGTTTCCTAGGTAGCATTAGGAAAAGAAACTTCACCGCTGTTTTTCCTTATGGCTTAAAATCCCATATAAAATAGGAAATTATCAGGTCTTTGTTGAGGCTACTTCTCCTCATTAGAAGAAGGGGATCTGAGCTGTACTTCTCAAACCCTAACTCAAAAGGCATAGCTTTCTCTAGTTTTATCCATCCCCTTCCCCAAGGAAGATGCTGGGACTTTCCTCTTGTCTGCCTTGTTGTTTCCCTTTTATACTTGTATAAATTGTTCTTTCAGCTTCTCTCTGAGTGTCTTTAAAAAATTTTTGTTGTTGTGTTTCTGTTTTTCAAGGCAGGGTTTCTCGGTTGTAACTATGGCTGTCCTAGAACTCACTCAGTATACCAGGTTGGCCTCAAACTCAGAGATCTGCCTGCCTCTGCCTCCCAAGTGCTGGGATTAGAGGCATGCACCAACACTGCCTAGCTAAAACTCTTTTTATAAAAAAAACACTAAGAACCCAGAACACACAATGATTTACCTAGTAAAATTACTTTACTTGCTTTGATTTCTGGAGTGAAAGTTCTTCCAAGTCTAGATGCTAGTCACAGCCAGTCTTCTCAATTGTTTACCATACATCTAGCTCCACAAAACAGCTTTACATACATATCCTGTGTAGAGGAATAGACCTGTGTGAAAGCTAGGAAGAATCAATATTCCGGGGGTCTTTAGGAAGGAATCATATTCAGGGGCCTGTGTGGTCTGGATGGAATGTATAAAGAATGCCAAGAATGTTGGTACATGTCTTTAATCCCAGTATTCAGAGAGTAGTGGTAGCAAACACCTTTAATACCAGTGTACAGAAGGCAGTGGTGGTTCATGCCTTCAATCCCTAAAACAGAAACCAAGTGTGGAAGCAGACACAAGAAGCAGAGCTTACAAAGTGTCAGTGTCACACAAGAAATGGCTTCTGAGGTAAGCCAGTGAAGGACAGGCAAAGTGACTAATCAGAGGAAGATTTAGGAGAGTGAGTCAGAGTGAGAACATATCCAGTTCTCACAATAGAAAGGCAGGCTCTTAGCTCAAAGTAGAGTTAATTACAATAGGCAGTATGAGGCAAGCATTCTGAAGCAGGCATGCTACAGGAAAGACACAGAGACACAGAGGCAACTTGACATAAGAAGTCAGTATCAGACAGGGAGAGTGACTCAGTTTGAAGTCAAGCAGAGCAGTTCATTCTGAGGCAGTCACAGAGATTCAGCCAGAATCAGCCAAAATCATAGGAGTTAAGTCAGAAACAGTCAGCTGGCTCAGAAGGTCAGTTTGAACCAGGAAACTTGGAGAAGAGTTTGAGCCAGAACAAGATGAGCGAGTTGAACCAGAGGAGTCAGAGTTCAGAAGGAGATACTTAGAGTAACTCTGCAGAAAGTTATAGACATGAATTAGACTGTGTGGAGGCTTAAATACTCTAGATTGTACGGAGGCTGAATTGCTTATATGTAGGCCAAAATGCTTCAGGGTCTTGTACTAGGAACAGGGGATTAAATTAGCTAAAAGAATAAAAAGCCTTTTGCCCCAAACCAATGCCTACATCTGACATCTACAGCTACAATCCTGTGTGATCTAGACTCAGGTTCTGTAAGATATGGAGCATGTTATTTATTTTCCACATAAGGAATGGGAAATGTTAAAAGAGCAGTTTATGCTTAAGCCACTGTCATCTGTCTCTAGATTAATAGATTGAATGTTTACAAATATTTAACACATTATAAGTAAGACCTTAGAGCAGGTGTAAAACATACACTAATTCCCCCTATACATATACACACACTCACACATGCAAGCACACAATAAGATACCTATTTTGCATTATCCATTTTCAAAAGAAACATCTCCCAATGTACTTAAAACATGTTGCAAAAGTAGGTTTCACATTCTGTTCTTAACATCTGGTAGAGAAGAGAATTGATAGGAAAGTGAGGGATGGAGGGAAAGAGAGACAAAGAAGAGAGGGAGAGAGAGACGGGGAGGAGAGAGAGAGAGAGAGAGAGAGAGAGAGAGAGAAAGAGAGAGAGAGAGAGAGGAAGTCATTTCCTATCAAGTAGCAAACATTAGTTACTCCCCATTGCTGAGATTCTACATTGTCTCCTCAGAAAAGCCATTAAAGTGCTCTCTGGATGAATTTCCATTATACATGGTGTGAGGTCTGGACACATTCTATTGGTCTTATCTTCTAATTGACACAGTGAGCATGCCAAGATGTTTCTCAGTTATGGGTCAATTTTCAGGTCACGAAAGAAATTATTCTCAATAGCTGACAAAGGCTTTTGTTATAGTTTTTTTTTTAACTGTTATTGCTTGTTAGTCTATTTTTTTAACTTGAAAACTGATTCAAATTAAGTCAGAATTATTGGGGAATAACATTAAACCAAAGAGTTTTATGTAAAGGAAAAAAAAACAAAACAGAACAAAACAAAAAATGGAAGATGGACTTTAGAGCTTTGCTGATTTTATATTTTTGTTTCCAATGTGGCCACATTGAATAAATATCCTTTTGCTGATTCCCATTCTTTGTCTCCTTATTGCTTTATTTTTTATCTTTTTTATCAGATTATTGAAAATGGGTGTCTGGACTTACAAGTAATGACTGACTTATGCATAAGTCAAATCAATTTTAATTAGAAAAAAATTATAATCATTATATTTCAAAGATATATCCCCCAAGAAAATATACAAATGTGTGTGTGTTATCTATACAGTATACTTACTATCTGTATAGCTGTGTAGAGATATGTATATAATATTTATATTTACATATTCATAGTATGAGCAGAGTTAAATATTTTCTAGATACATGTCTTAATAGATACTTGGATATATTACATATACATACACACAAATAATCACCACAACATTTTATATTGTTATCATTTAGATTTCTGTTTCATTTGAATATGCTTTATTCAATTTCATTGGATTAGAGATATCCAATATTGATATTGATATCAATTGGATATCAATTTAATACAATTTTATTGGATTAGAGAAAGACATTTGTTTTGAAGATGTAGAAATATAAGATTCTGGGTATTCATTTCATAGGTTGATTTACAGTGTATAAGACAGGAAAACAGAATCAAACCTACATGAACTTTAAGGAAATATTTTGCAGTCTCAATCTGAATAAGAAATCTTCTTCAAATGTAGTATGCATTTCTTAGTCTCCTGTTAGTTTTATCAAAGTGATTTTTATCTGAACATGCTATGCAACTATGGCATGCAGTTTGACAATGACTTTGAATTATTTACTTGTACCTTATTTGGTACATAGGGATACAAAAAATAATTTTTGAGATGTAGCTTGTCTCATTTCCCATCAACATCTTTAATATGCACTTGGGTAGCTTGTTCTAGACATTTTTGATACAGCCTTGCTTAAAATACATAAACCAATAAACATGATGTTTCAGTTGCATTTAAGCAATAGACTTTACAGGATCATAAAGTATAAAATGCTCTATCTAAGTGAAGAAATGGAAAGCAAAAATGTCCTTAGGAAACCTTCTTTTAGTAAAGACTATCGACTTCCTCTTTATATAAATAAAAACATGACAATTGTGGTCAAATGTGTGACATTTCTAGATGAAAGAGAAAGGAAAACGTCACTCATAACTTTTGATAAAATTAGCATGACAAAATATAAATTAAAATACTGGAAAAGTTTAACTAATGTATTATTTATCAGGACATATATCATTCCATTCATTATATGTTTATATCTGCTCAGAAATCTAACAAATATTTTGTTAGATTCGAAAGTCTAATCTTAGAGTGTTGTGGAAATGGTTGTAATTTTATGTTTATCCATCAAATTTTCTATAACTCTGAATATTTGTTAGAGCTAGGCTGAACAATGCAGGAATAAAAAATAGATATAGTTAATGGTGAAAGATACTAATACCACAGAGTAGTGATGCTTGAATGTTGCCATCACCAGCTTTCAAGGAGGCATGTAAACAAAGACTGGCTCCATTTACCTTCCCAAAGGTTTGAACAGACACAATATTACTTTTAACCATTTGTATTCATGTAACATTTTTATGCTGTATGTTGTTTTTAAAGGAAGTTAATTTCAAATTTTATATTATTAATATATTTGGATGAATTTAATTACGTTTGAGATTTTAAATGTATTAGAGGTTTGATTTTTTTTTCACTTGAGATTCTTCACCTGCTAATTGTATTTCAGATGTTAAAATGTTTTGAGAAATATCATAGTAGTTGTTTCACTTACTGTATGAGCATTTATACAGCATAAGTCTAAGGACCTAAACACAAAAATCAATCATCTAAAATTTCTACATTTCTTCTATAAATTGGAAAACATATCCAAGATTCCAAGATTATTTCTCTGCCTTTCATATGAGACTGCCTCAATAAAATCATTCAATATACAAATTATGACTCTATGTAGTAAGTGGGGACGTATTAAAAACAACGATCATCTCTGTGGCTCATTCTCAATTGCTTACAATTGCCTACTCATGACAATCACCTTACTGCAATAACTCAGGCAAAGAACACTGATGGGTGGAGTGAGGATGTTCTTTATGATGCAACTCTTTGTGCCTTTTATGTGTCAGGATAATCCATCTTTCTTCGATCCTGGCAGTCATGTTATGGGCAAGATATATATTCATTTTAAGATAAAAATTGCTTAATCATGAAAATTAATTCATATTCCTAAATAAGTGATAGATAAACATTTTTGAAAATATAAATTCAATAGTAATTTGGCATTAGGATTCCTTAGTTTCCATGGTGTAGAGTTTACTGTAAAGACATAGTGTTTTAGAGCTGAGGCAGGAACTACAGATATTTTTGTAATGCTTAGGCCTGTAATCCTTACTAACTGTGGATAGAATAGTGGCTGCCTGTTTGCAAATTAAGTCACAGGGCCAAGCTAGATTCAATGGTATGAAGAGCAGAGTCTATTATTTGACTGAAAAAGCTGTAAAGTTATACAGCAAAAGGACTTCACACAGTGAGGAGTGGTGAATTAAGTCATTTTTGCAATCAATCTGCCACAGTATTATTCTGCACATATATACATATACTGCAAACATATTTTAGAATACATTAAATCGATCTTGAAATAGATGAGACATAATCTAAATTTCAAAATATCATTAAAACAGATTATTTCTATAATATGTGTGGAAAGGATGTCAGCATACTGACATCTTGGGTTAAGGTAATAATTAGACAGTCTTGTGATATGTTAAATGGACATATTCAAACATGCTTATTTATAAAAGAGTGTCAACTTAAAGAGACAGTTCTTGTGGCAGCACATAAGGCTTTTTTTCTCAGCTCTGTTCAGTTTAATATTTAGCACCATTTATCAATGACTTGTATGAAAACATGATTACTCAAATAAATGTTGAATGTTGACACAATGTTGGAGAGAACAGAGTATTTTGAATTACAGTATGATTATTTAAAAAATTATCTCAACCAGATGAAAAAATATTAAGTCAAATGCATCGATTTTTTATTTATTTGATTCTTCTCATATATAATACATGTAGACCACAGTTTCCCCTTCCTTCACTCCTCCCAGTTCCTCACCATCACTACCCCTCTTTCCCTATGTTTCCCTTCATAACAGAGCAAGCCTCCTAGGGATATCAACCAAACAAGGCATAATAAGATATAATAAGACTATATAGAAACCCTTATATCAAGGCAGGATGAGGCAAGCCGGTAGGAGAAAAAGGGTCCCAGGAGCAGGCAAAAGAGTCAGAAACACCTCCACTCTACTGTTAGGAGTCCCATAAATACACCAGACTATCAACCATGGTATATGTGCAGAGGGCCTGTGCAGACCCATGCAGGCTCTGTGCTTGCCACTTCAGTCACTGTGAGGCCAAATAAGCCCTGCTTAATTGATTCTGTGGGTCTGTCCTTGAACCTTTCTGACTCCTACAATCCTTCCCTCCCCTCTTCCAGATAAAACACAGGATATACTAAAAATCCCCAAATGTCAGGGTTTAATGGGAGAATACTTGCCTGGCACGAATGAGGTTCTGAGTTTGATTTTCAGCATTGAAGAAAAATATCCCCAAGTATCTGGTTATTGGCTGGACTTAGTTGGGTAAGAGAGAACAGTGTGTACAGTTTGCATAACAACTCTGGTAACTCTAGGTCACATTCTATAAAATAGAGGATAGTATAAAATAATGCGTGTATGAACTTCTGTGTTCACTTATAGAATCATTTTACATTTAAATTGTTGTGAAAAGCAGTCATACATTTAACATGATCTTGTTCTTTTCTTTCTTTTTTTAAATAACTATTTTTTCTTCATGTTTACAATACATCCTAACCACAGCCCCCCTCCCTCCACTTTGCCCAGGATGTCCTTCCTCTTCTCTCCCAGAGATCCACACCCCACTGCTTTTCCTTAGAAAACAGCAGACCTTCCACGGTTACCAACCAACAGGGCATAAAAAGATGGAACAAGGTTGGTCACAAACCTGTACATCAAGCCTGCATGAGGCAGCCTAGCAGGAGGAAAAGGGTCTCAATGGATGGTAAAAGGGTCAGAGAGACCCTACTCCAAGTTTTAGGAATTCTACATAAACACCAAGCCAGACAGCTATAAGATATATGTAGGGGACCAAGCACAGACCCATGAAGGCTCCTATTCTGCTTTTTCATTCTCTGTGATCCCCTGAATTCTGGTCAATTGACTCCATGGGGCAAGTTCTTCTGGTGTCCAGGCTCCTCTGGTTCCCTCAATCCCTCCTCCATCTCTTCTGCAAGGTTCCCTGAACTCTACCCAATTCTTGGCTGTGAGTTTCTGCATTTGCTCTCATAAGCTTCCAGAGGAAGCCTCTCTGATGATGATTGGACTAGGCATTGATCTATGATCAGTTAGTACCCCAGTGCCATTTGAAGTTCAGTTTCCTTGGATATGCAAATTCTCACCAATCAGTAAGAGTGAATTAAAAACAGGTAATATGAGTCAAATAGCAAGTTTTGCCTGCATTGTTACAGCTTCTGGTATAATATAGTATATTAGTATATATAGTATAGTATATATAATAATATATATAATATAATATAATATAATATAATATAATATAATATAATATAATATAATATAATATATATTATACATATATAATATAAATAGGTGTTTTACCTGTATTGTAAGCATGAGGAACTGAGTTTGGCTTCCATGAACACATTAAAAAGTCATATGAGGTGGCTGAAGCCTGTGATTCCAGCACATAGCAAGGAATGCAGGGACAGATTGGAGGATTCCTTGGAGCTTGTTGGTAAGCCTTCCTGGCAAAATCAATGGGTTTCAAGTTTAATGAAGACTCTGACTTAAAAATAACGGTAGATAAAGAAACCTTATATCTACTTCTATCCTCCCTATGCTGTGCACACACACCCACACTAGAAAGTAATAGATCATAAACACATAAACATATAATACACTGAATGCACATGTGCACATGCACGTGTATGCACATACACAAAGAAGTTAATGACAAATTTACTAACAGAAATTAGAACAAGATAAATAGTTAAATTTTAAATAATAAATACAGAAAGTAAAGTGTTCAAACTACTATACTGTAATGATTTTAAAAATCTTTAGTTAAATTTTATATAAAAGTGATACAATGTGGTCAGACATACTCAAAGGAAAATATGTAGAACTAATAGTTTTAATTTAAAGAAAGGCTTGAAGTCTGATTTCTGCCTAGAGTGTAGGAAGCTAAATATAATGTAACTTCATCAATATAGTCTATAAAGTCATTCTTTTTCCTGAGTACATTAGTTTGATGAAATTTTAAGGCAATCGTGTTAGAGACTTACTGACATTTGGAGAATAATAGAGTCATTTAAAAGTGACACATGACTCCTGAAGAATTTCTGAGGCCTATGGACTATCTCATATTGAATCTGAACTTGAATAATGGCAAATCCTTGACTCCCATCAGAGGATGCTAAGCAAAAAGAATCAAGCCATCTCTGAGTTTTCTGAGGCAAAGAATGACAAGAGCTGGAAGAGTGCATGTATAAAGAGAACATGGGACTGGGGAAATGACTCAGTCCATGAAACTCTTCTAGGAAGGGCAGGACTGTGTGGGTTCATCTCCTCAGCATCAATGTAGCATTTGGGCATGATGACGTGTACCAGTTGTACACTAGAAAGGGAGACACTTGAGAACATAGGGGCTCACTGGCCTACCAAGCTTGCTGAAATGCGAAAGCCAGGTTCAGTGAGAGATCCTTTCACCAAAATAACGAGGAAAGCAGTAGAAGAAATTATCATTGTTGACTCTTCGCCTCTACAGATGTACACCCTCCCTCCCCTCACATACACACACATATAAGACCTAAGTCTCAACAGGAAGAAGAATTTCAAGAAATCTTTCAATCCCAGCATGAACATGCAAAAAGAGGAGATTTCACAGGGTCACAGAATTAGAAGCCAGTGCTGAAATGAAAGCAAGTGTCTCCACAAAGCTCAGGTCTGAAAATGAATGGGAGTTGGGAACTGGAGAAATGACTCGGTGGTATCTCACAAAGGCCTGTATCCCCAGCTCCAAGGATATCCTTCACTTCTGGCCTCCTCAGGTTTAGGCACTCAAAAGTATGTGCCTAAAGGTAGACCTGTACACATACACATAATTTAAAATAATAAAATAAAATGTAAAACTTGCAATATATAAAAATGGCTGAACTCTAAAGCTATCAGCCAAGAAAATGAAACCCATAATATGAATTATCACTGTTCATCTTCTATATGCTCTTAAAAATATGTATTTGCATTATGAAAAGCTCATGGTGTTAAGTCATAGTATATTCTATCCCCCAAATAAACCTCAACTAAATAAAGCAATATAATTATTTGACCATTGTGCATTCAAATTAGACATTAACAGCTGAGAAGTCTGAAAAAAATTTCCAAACATTTGTAAAACAGCAAATTTCTAAATACCCCAATGAATTAAATGTAAAGCAGATAAATATTAAAAACAAAACCTTTTTGTCTTTCCTTTAGGCTTTCTTTGATGTAGTATTCAGCATTCAGTATTCAGCATTCAGTTAGCACCATAGAGTCCTCATACATTTCATCCAGTATGCATCCCAGCTGAAGCCAGAGAGAAGTCTTGATTATCAGAGCCAATTGCAGTCAGCTTCAACTAGTTGAAATAAAGTATTCAACTAGTTGACTTTATTGTTGAAAGTAACTTAGAATTAAGTTTTATAACATCCCAATGATAGATACTATGTCTCTATAATCTACATGTGTACAGTAAGTTAAGACACAGTAAACTTGGAATCAAAATACAATCCAAAATCTACAAAGAAATGGCAGTATGAGAATCAGAGTGCATATTCAATAAAAGTATCATTTAATTTGTTTCAAAAAGTTGTTAGTTTTACTATATTATTTAAATGTCATATTGTCGCAAATATCTTTATAGTTGAGTTTAGATGTGTCTTGTGTTAATGTTCTTTATCACACTAATAGCTTTTGAAATATTTTGAAACATTAGAAATTTCTTGCCATGTTATATTGTGTCAGAAATTTTAATTTACTTCTGGGAAAACATTTTCTCTTTTCTTGTTAAAACATCTAATTTCAAACATTTTAAAATGAGCACTCATATATGAGTTCACAAACATTGACTCTTATAGCTGTGGATATTATTCAATTGCAATTTTTTTATACTCAAATTAGTTACTCAGCATTTTAGCTATCTACTAATATTTAAACATAAAAGATGAAAATTATATAAGATTATAGTTTTTATATATGATTTATTAAAAGAACAGGAAAAGCTCTCATCAATTTTCTTTGTCAAGAGATGACAGTATTTAATGTGTGAAATAAATTTTCTTTTGTATTTGCATGTATCTCTATATTATAATGAATTTAATACGTGTGCATTATGTTTGTGATTTATCTTCATTTAAATATTTTCAATTTTTACTTGAAAATTTCACTTTATTATCATAAATAAGATATTTTAAACTAATCCTTTGTATATGTCTTAATATGCAACAAAATATTTAGCATAACTCAATTTCTTTTCAAATGGAGAAAATTTCAAACTATGGTTCTCTATCTATAATTTGCAATATGGACGTTTGCTGTGGTAAACAACAAGATATTGAAAGTTTACTCTGCTATTTCTGTCAAATTAGATTAATGCCTTTCCTATAAATGTAGCACCTTTTTTTTTTAGCTTACAAATATTTCAGTAGAATAGCTACTCAGTTAAGTCAGCAGAAAGACTTTTAGAGTTTGTATTTTTTTCCCAGAATCTTTAATTCTAAGACAATCTCAGGTTAGCCCTTTTGTGTTTCAGGCTAGAATTTCATGCAAATGGTGTGATCCTCAAGTCAGTCTTCACAACCTCCACAAAAGCATTATGAATTCTATTTTATAATTCTATCTCTTTAAATCTGTCATGACTGACTGAATGATTGGATCCTATAGGTCACCAGAATGGACTAAGCATAAAATCTGCCCTCCAAATTAGCACGTGACCAGTCTCTCATCTATCTGCCTAGAGTTTAGCTGACAAGAAGCAGAGGCTTTTGACAGCAATGTGTGTGTGGTCAATGGTTTCATGGAAAATTGGAGAGAAGGGAGTTGTGTTTGTACTGTCTAGTAAGTGATTTTACATCAGCCAGCTTTTCTTAATAAAGGGTAACTTGAGCCACAAATTGAGGGAGCAAACATAGTGATCAAAAACATTTTATAGGAAGTGCTAGTGTCTTTGTCTCACTGTTAGTCTTCCTAACAAGGACCACACAAGTTTCATGTAAAGACAATTGTGAGAATCAACAGCCCTCTTTGCATAGCAGAGCACAGATATCATGCAAGGTTTTGAATTAGGTCATTCTCTCTCTCTCTTTTTTTTCCCCCAAACTGCAAAGGCATGCTAAATTTCTGTGATTAACATTAAATTCATCCAGATCTACAAGGCTTTTCTTGTACCAACATTGTTGTGTAATTGTGGGTATTATTGATTACCTATTGATTTTGTAACATTTTCTTCTGTTCCTTCCATTAGCCAAATATGCAGCTGCAGAGTTCTCTTTATTTCTGTCAGCTCTTTGTTTATTAGAAAATCGATAATTTTTAAGGATTTAAATAAAGTTTTGAATATCCTTTATAGTTAAGAACACATCGCTGGATTGATATTAGTTAATATTTAGAATTGTATCTTACAATTGTATTCTCAGTTCTTTCAACAAAACACTGATTTCTCAGGGAACTTATAGGTGATATGTAAGTCTTAGTTTAACAAGTAAAAATGTCTGTATACTTGGGTCCTAAATTGAATTATTCTGTCTATATTCTTTCCTCTTTTATTACTACAGAAAGAAGACCTGTAGGAGGAAATATGAATCAGGAGTGTCCAGGACTCCAAGCAATTAGGGAGAGACATTGACACATCTCTGGAGAAAAAATCTTGCCAATATCCATAGAAAAAAATGTTTTTCAAATTTAACTATCACTCAACATATGTAGTTTTAAATAATAATCTCAATGACTTTCACAAAATAAAATTAAAAAAATAGATGAGAATCCCACCCAAGATGAACCTAAATAACATTTGTGAAAACTTTATTCTTGATATCAAGGTTGCTTTAACTGAAAAAATAACTAAAATATATTTTTATATATTTGAATAATTCTGCTGTGATATAACCCTAAACCTAATATTTCAAAAAAATACTTAATAAGATAAAAAAAATCTGATGTGTTTATCTCAGTTCATTGTCAGTGTAATATGAATGTATTTTCACTCTGTCAGATCAGCACATTCTAGAAAAGGAAGCTGGCAACTTTAAGAAAGATTCTTTTAAATCTATTTTAAGTGTTGTTGATACTTAAAAAATAGTGATAAAACACCGAGACTTAAAACATGTTTGCAAACACTCCCAGATTTAAAAGAAAATAGACTTCCAAAACAGAAAGTAATAAACTAAAATAATAATTTTAAACACTCCTGTAGAATAGCTGGTGAAAAATGTTGAGAGAAATTTCCTGCCTACTATTACGGGAGTGCTAGCTAGCATTACTGTAATAGTTCTTAAAATATTAACAATATAGGCTGTCATATGACCATCTATCCAATTCCTGGGCATGTATCAAAAGGAGATGTAATAAGGACGTAGAGGGGACAGCTGTGCTATCATGTTCATTGTAGCACAATTCATTGGAGTCAAGAAATAGAAACAATCTTTGAGTCACTAACCAACAAATATGTAAAAACATGTGGTATGTATACATTACAGAAAAGCGTTTCATCATAAGAAGGTTCTTGCCATTTAGGACCACGCTGATGGAAAAGGTAATCATTTCGTTAAGTGAAATAAACTAAGCACAGAAAGGGAAGTACCGCATGAGTTCACAACTCATGCCTATAACTTAAAAATGTGAACAGAGAATGGTGGTCAACAGATGCTGGAAATATAAAATGGGGGAATATTGATCAATGATGCTGTTTGAATAAGATAAGAGCAAGATGTCCTCCTGTGTTATTTCACAGTAGGGTGACTTTAAGTAAAACTTATAATATTTTTCAAATATTGGAAGAAAGAAGTTTTGAAACTTACATCATAAACTTATTGTAAATTTTGAAGAAGTAAATACATTTAACCTGAATTCTGTATAAATATCATATACAGCCCTGGTAACATGTACAAATTTGTATTCTATGCATCAATTAGATGTAAAGTTTAAGGGCCTGCACTGGGCAGTGTAGTACACATCTTTAATCTCAGCACTTGGGAGGCAGAAGCAGGCAAATCTCAGTGACTTCAAGGCCAGCCTGGTTTACAGAGTGAGTTCCAGGACAATCAGAGTTACAACAGAGATACCTTGTCTCAAAACAAACAAACAAACAAATAAATAAACAAAAAGTTTAAAGGCCTGAAGATGTTGCCTCATGGTAGAACACAATATAATTTGCATTAAGAGGTGTTGTGTTCAATCCACAGTACTGTATTGTGTAAACAAACTCACTGCTTCTTCTTATTTTATTGTATTTTTCAGAAATGCTTAGAGTCTGTTTGTTATGCAATTTATCATAGCCATCTCTCTCAGGCTGTTCCTCTTCATGTACCATAAACTTTATTTTGCATCTTATATTGTGGTGAGTTTGTACCTTGACTTATGCACTGTACCAGAAATCTACCAAGGCTGGTGATGCTGGTGTTCCTTCCTTCTCCACAGCACAGGGCATATTTTTCTTCCCATGTCTGATATTCAAAAATGGTTATTCAACAATAGAGAATACTAACCAACTTAAGACTTTAAGAAGTTTTTTACGGCTGGAAGCATCAATGATGAACATAGGTTTTATCTTGCTAGAAAAAATGCTTAAAACTAAATACAAAATACTACTAATTTGTTTGTCAATAGTTGGTGTGAGTTACTTTTGCTTCTGGCATTTGCTTACATTTGCCATTTACTTCTGGCAAAAACTAAAACAAAAATAAAAAGTTAGAAAGTTAATTTGTGCACGTTTCATTCAAACACTTTGGAAAGTTTGGCAATAAAAATCATAGAACATGTTCTTTAAGTAACTATACATATGCAGTTGGTATCACAGGCCAGAATATAAAGGAACTCCAGTTTGGTAACTGGCTTCTCAAGTAGGACAGTTGTGCATTTAAAGAACTAGATCAACAAATGAAACTTGTCTCTACAAAAATATTTGCAATCAGCAAAATCACCTCTGATTCATTGACAAAAAATGAGATATTACTTTAAGAAAAGTGGTCACAATAGCAAATTCAAAAGGAAATGAGATGTTCACTCTTAGATTTGCAGTTGTGCAAACAGAAAATGCTAGCTAAGCAGTACTCAGGGAATGAAAAGACTGTGAAATAGAATTGAACTTACTCCTTCTGGAAACTGTAAACTATTTCTTCCAGTCCCAAAACAAAAGGTTTGGTTTGGCTTTGAGTATTTGGTTAAAATGCTATTGTATATGCTATAGACAGCTTTTGGATTCTATCAATTAGCCAGCGGGTAGACTATGTCTAATCTCAAGAGATCCTCCTTTGAAAGACAAACATTAACTGGTTGATTAAGGAGATTCTTCATGTTCACTCATTTGGAGACAGTAGTACTCTGACATATCCAAATCTGAGAATTCCTAGGCATGGTCATGCATGTCATTAATCCCAGTGCTGGAGAGGTAAACCTAGGCAGATCTCTGTGAATTTCAGGCCAGACTTGGCTATATAGTTCACCTTGTTAAAAAAAAATCCAAGATACTAAATGAAAAAATGATATCGTCCATCTGTGAAAGTGTCCGAAATAATATTCATTCCACTGGCAAATGTTCAAGAAGTTGTACATCTGTCTTTCCTAAAATGGGGAAATGTCCTGATTTGTTTCAGTACCGGTTGTTGACAAATCAGTATTATGGAAAGTTAATGTAATGTATGAACATGTTTATCATTTGAAAATATCTTTTTTTAATACTGTTCATTATCTTTCAACTTCAAGTGACATAGTAATATAAATTAATTATGTTTAACAGATTTTGCTATAAGAACTATGGAAACAGTACACCATTCAGTGTTTAGTTTGATATGGAGGTCTAGGCTGATAGCCTACATCTCAGATTTATGGATGTAGACTACAAGCATCAGATGATACTTAGAATGTAATTGCCATTGATTATCTAATAGGTAAGCTGAACTTTCTTTAATTCGCAGAATACTATACAATGTGCTTTCTTTTCACTGATAAAGGAAATTAGGGTTATACTTTTACAGCATACTCATAAGTATAGCTTTCTGGTATTTTTTTAATGCATTCATCACTCCTCATCCTTCCTGGTTTTGCTAGATGGGAAAGTGAACTGGATAGAAACCAGCTTGCATAGCCCATTGTCAACCATAGCACCATTGCTGTTCTAAATGTCCATTCTATGTCACTGAAGACCAGGCTTTAGCAGGCTGGGAAGGTGATCAGATCACCATCAAGCTTGGAAGGAGTTATTTGTGGTGGGAATGAATCAGGAAAGAGAGACTGGGTACTCAAATGCACAGCCTTACATCATAGGACTCCAAAGCTGAAAATAGAAATTTCTGTAAAACTTGGAAAAAGAATGGTCCTCAGAGAGTCAGCAGACAACTGATGAAAGCAGCCTGTTGATAGGTGAACAAAGGGAGACTTTGTGTGAACACTGGCTAATTAAGTCTTGCAATTACTCAAAAGGCTTTTCTTTTGTGTGGGGGAGCTAGACATCTAAGAGTGATGTGCAAGTTCAGATTGAAAATTCTTATTTATATTCTTTGAGAGAAGGGCCATTTGCCTAGGAGACAAAGCCAGTGCTGCTGAGCTTCTGATTTCAGCAGGCATGAGGAGAGTGGGAAGAGGCAGGCTTCTGAAGTAGGTGAAATTGTTGGTCATGAAAAGTGCCTTTGACTCACTGTTTCAATGGATTTAACCTTTATTAAATATAGAACCCCTATGAAAATAGCCATAAGCTGAGAGAATTGCTTCCAATACACACTCCTTTGTTGGTAGTCATAGAAAAAACAAAGCCTGATAAGCTCTCGAAGCTGGAGTATTCTTCTCCCATATGGGAGTTATTATTTCCAGTTCAGTGTGTCTCAAAGTAGGGGTCAGGTCTCCCAGAGGCCATTGGGGTCTGAGAGGGTTAACACAGAACAGAGCAACAGAGCTCTTCAGTGATCAGTGCAGATGATGGTAGTGTACTCCCTGCTATATAAACCAGATGAAAAGACCTCTGCTTACGGACCTTAGTCTTCAGTTGTCTTGTAATAAATACTTCAGGAACTCGATTTCCAAGAGGGGGCTCCAAACTACTATTTGAAGGCCACAAAGAGCTTTTAAAAACCAGGCTTGTTTGTTTTTCCGTGGAGGAGGGGCATAGCCAACAGGAGAGCCAGAAACAAGGAGGGAGAAGAAGAGACACTGGCTTAGAGTAGCTCAACTCTGCAGGTCTTTGCAAAACCGTGGAAACGTAGACAGAAATCTCAGTGTTTCTGGCTCCAGGAATAATGAATCCCTGTTGCTTTCTGTGTAAAGTCTTCCCAACATGTACTTCTAACAAGGCCTTCTTCCATGAATCTTTGCTGTTATTGATGTTGGGCTTCTACTCTACCCAAGACCATTTTATGTCAGAATAGTAACCCACATTATAAATATCTTGTATACATGTGGAAGAACTAATTTGGGTTTTGTTCCTAACTATCTATAAGGACTGTCTTCCGAACATTTCATAAGCTCATATAATCAGTGGTGAACAAGAAAATAAGAGGAAGAATAGAGACAGTGTTAGTCAACAGGATCAGCCCTTTCTTTTACAGGCTTTCTTCGTAGAACAACACTAAAGTAGCCTCATGCCCTGTCAGTCTGCATATTGTCTCTTAAACAAAGACACTCATAACAGTAACTTAAGGCAACATTTCTCTTCTCTTTAATTGAACAAATATCATCATGTATACTATCAGCTCCAATAAGCAATGATATGCTCCTGTCAGACAAATCATTTGTTGCCGAAACTGTCACAGACACTTTACTTTCCATTTTTCAAAATTCCTCCTGCAAATGAGAAGGCTTTCCAGTTGCCAATTGGCTCAAGAGGGTTCTCACTTACATATAATAATAATAATAAATATGTAATTGGGAAGAGGATGTGTTGTAGAGGATATAGGGAGAGCTAGGGAGAGAACAATGTGAAATAAGTATGATATTTTATTGTATACATGTACAAAATTCTCAAAGAATAAAAAGAATAAAAATATCTGTCTTATTTCATGCAAAAACGTACATGCATATGAGTCATCAGAGGAGCAGGAGTTAGTGCTAAGAGCATTGATATAAAATCTAGCCTTTTATGGAATACAGTGTTGTTTGTGGAGAAGAGTAGTATTTCAAAGCAGTGTTTTTCAAAATATTGTCTACGAAATATTTTGGCAATATTATTATGATGCTTGTTGCATATTTAGATTCTAGAGTCACACTCAGGCTAATTAAAGAAGATTACTTGCATATTAACAATGTTTCTGATTCTACATTTGTACAGACACCTTCCACAGTTCACTTACACTAAAGTTTAGGAATAACTGGCTCAAAGGACGTATGCATTCATTGATGGTGGTAACCCCATAAAGAATGTTTTCACATCATTTATATCTGTAAGAAGTATCACTTATCATTTATGCAAGGTCATATTACATACAAAAACACAAGTAGAAAGTTTGGCATGGCCTTCAAAAGCCTTGAAGTTTATTAACCTAAGAGACATATTCAATCAAGTAATTAACAAAGGAAGCTAGAAAGAGCTCTAATAATGGCATATTCAACACATAATAAGAAAAATGTCATAGATTGGAATTTGCCTTTTTTTGTGTGCCCCAATGGTTATATAAATAAATAGTCATTTATAACCAAAATGCAGGATATATTTCTGAAAAATAACATCTTAATTCCAAGACCAAATAATGTGTTCATTTTCCTGCAATCTAGGAAAGTATACATCTAGCAAATTTCCTTTTTAAAAAAATCATATATATATATGAAGTATCTGAAAAAACATATCCAGAAATATATTAGTGCTCTAAAATATCTGTGTTTCTTCAAGGTACAAGAGGTGATTTAGCATGATCTTTTATTCTTTAAATCTAAGCTCATCCAAAATATTATTGAAGTTTCTCTATGTAGGATAAGAAAAGCATCAGTAGATAAGAAACTTATTAGAGCATATTAGAATATGTAACTCTCCATATTCATAAGGTAAATGTATGAAGCCTACTCGAAGCCTGAAGTGGTTTATAGAATTGTCGAGCATTTAAAAGTAGATGGGCATCATTATAGATCTGTATCTTTTCTGGAACAAATTATTTTTCTATAATATTAGAAAAAGTCACAGCATTCTCAAACTCAAGGTCACCTAGAAAATAATATAATAGCCACAAACACATTAATTTGTACCACAATTGTCACTCAATGCTTTTTCTTTCTTCCTTCCTTTCTTTCCCTTCCTTTCTTTCCCTTTCTTTCTTTCTTTCTTTCTTTCTTTCTTTCTTTCTTTCTTTCTTTCTTTCTTTCTTTCTTTTCTTCTTTTTGAATTTTAAATACATAAGGCTTCTGCACTCCCTGCTGTGATAGGTATGCCACTGAAGAGCCATTTGCTTGTAGTGGAGAGAAAGTGCTGAATGTGTAAGTGCTGACTCAGCTGGTTGGAGGTGGTAAGATTAATGGACACAAACCTATAGGGAAAAGTGTGTTAGTGTAAGGGCCTTAGAGGGTGAAGCATTTCCCAGTGAGAGACAGAACACACTCTTTGTCCTTGCAGCCACCCCACTGCCAAACATCCTGTTACATAGGTTGGAATCTCATGTGTTGATCCTGTTAGAAATTTATATCTCTGTTCGGTAATGATTCAATGGAGCACCAACTCATCACACATCTGATCATAAACCTTAACTGCTGTGGGACTTTTAAAGGGACCGATTTTATTTTCATTGACAACATATGCATATGACATAAAACGAAAAGTTTGATTAAAAGAAAATCTCTCAATTTACACATGAAAATAAAACTATAGGCAAATGCATGTATTCAAGTGGACCTTATTCATTCGAATATTGAAGCAGAATGGATGACTATATACTATATTAAAAGAAAATTAGTGCCATGATACCTAGCAGTATTTTATTCTTTTTGGTATATTTAAAAATTTCATAATAAGTAAGAAAAAAAAGATACTCTTTTAGTTTAAGGGTCCTGTAATATTTATAGCAGATAAAAACATTTATTTTATATTTATTGTTTATCTTGGGTAGTAGACACTTTAACACTTCTTTTCAGTATACAGTTTGAGACAATGACTGTGTTTTAAGACAGACCTTGGAAATGGGTAATTTTGTCAATATGAGGGGCTCAGTGTTAAAGCTTGCCCTGATCCAACTGAGTGAAAAATATTAGTTTATTCAGATACAAATGCAGTTTGTAAACTGAGTAAATATTTACTGGGTCTAGTGCACTAGGCATTCTTCTAGCCACTGAGGACTGCAAAAAATAGATAGCATCTGAGTCAAGTGTAAAGTAGGATCAAGAGGATGTCAGTAGAGTTATAAAAGTCAATGTCAAGTTTAATGCAATTATGAAAAAAAATGTCACGCTTGCCTAATCTTGCAGAAAACAAGTACAGATGACAGTGTGTTGTCTCCTTCACCTCTCTCCACTTCTGCCTTTGTTCCTTTCCTTTGTAGAGTCGGTGTGCCATAAACAATATAATGCAAAACAAAAAGAACAAAGCAGGAGACCTGACAGTTTGGCTTCATCTCTTAGAGTAATTACCAGTGTGTCTTACAATACATTAAATAAGTTTTTCTAAACTTCGGTTTCCTGGGATAACGTATAGAATTTTACTGAAGGTAATCACAAGTTTATCTTTAAGGAAAGGATCACTTAGAAGAAAATAAACTTATGAGACAAAACATTAGCTGCATAGACGGGGATGTCTGTAGCCTACTAGAGCTTATGGATTCCAGGTGAATGTGTTCTATATTTCATGCAAGAGAAAATGTTTGAATTGGAACAATTTACAGACAACAATGATAAGCAGACGTAGAAGAAATGATCGCTCTATTTATTTATAATCACTTTTTTTTCCTTGGGATTGCTTTTCTGAGGGTAAATTTTAATTGCAAAGACAACAGGAAATGTGTTTTCTCAGCTGAAAGAGTTGTCCTTGATAATACATGCATAGATATAATAATGTGTAATACTCACAAGACCTCATGTTTTGTAAGCTTGTTGTAAAATGTGTCTTTTATGCTATCACAAAGGAGAACATCAGGTATGCAAGGGTGGAGACCTGTGGTGCTGGTTAGTATAGTGATATCTGAGGTTGTTTCCATCTATTTGTTTTAGAGCAGTGAAAAGATGAAGAGTTTTCCATTTTCATTCAATGTTTTTATTTCTAATGTTCCTTTTAAACAAATATTTGCATATTGGTTCTTCTTTCTACCTGAATTAATTTACAGTGAGTTATATAGAATATCCTGAGGGTATCTTTTGAATCTTTTCTTTCAGGAATGCTTATGCCAACAAAAAGGGAGGAGATACACCGGGGAAAGCTAAACCTTGTCCCTGCTGTTTGGTGCATAATAAAATGGTATGATGAAAGCCATTTTCTTTTGTTCATAATGTCTTTAAACCAATATAGGTTCATGCTTCTTCCAAACAAGCGAACAAAATCAGTACTAGCTGCTTTAAATATGTATCCTTGTTAGCACTTTAAACTTTATAATCTCTAACCACTAACTTCCTCCTTGCTCAGTAGGAAATCCTCACTGTCATTAAATCACTAACTCCTTATGTTTATGACTCGCAAGAAGTAGGAGAGAGAGAAATATGTGTGAGCAAAGCCTGTCTAATTAGCATCAGCCTTCACTTTGCCCTGCACTGACAAAAGCCTTTCAGAGCTCACGTTATTTTGACATACATGAAGAATGCCACATGTAGAGTAAGTCTTCCTTATTATTTTATTGTAATGCTAGGATTACTCATTTGCAAGGCCTCTTTCTTCCTCCCTTCCAACCATTTCTCTCAAATTATTTCATCATTAAGACCTGTAGATACCTCTTTCTTTCTTCCTGGGTATGGATTGCAGGCAGTTTTAAATCTGAAAATGCTAACATTGTTATATTATCAAACCTCACATTTCTCTTTTTTGTAATTTTAGCCATTATTTTGGATCTGCTTCAAGAGTCATAAATAATGTGCAAGAGAGAAATCAATTGTAAATTACATAATATACACATACTTATATAAATGTATACATTATTCCAATACTGTAGGTAAAGGAAAAGTATTTGAATTTTGACTTAAAAATTAGCTACTTAAATATAGGAATTTTAGCTTAAAATCTATCAACTGTTACCAAGGTGTTAAACTCTCTTCTTGAAAGAACAGTAGATGGGTGTTTGCATCATTACCATGATAAGCCAATGCCTATAAAGCACTGTGACTCTTTGTGCATGTGATTTCATTGAAGGTGATGTCAACAAGCTTTCAAACCACAGGCTGTACAGATACTTTCCAGAAGCTATCTCATGTGATGCTATGATGAATGTGCAATGTAGCTTACTTTTTACCATCTTGATTAAGAAAGTACTTTTAACTTTTACACACACACACACACGTGTGTGTGTGTGTGTGTGTATGATACAACATTTGTATTTAATTAATTTAACTAATAACCTTAAAACGAACTAAATCAATTTCATAAAAAGGCAGAAAGCACTCCAAAATCTCTTAAGTAGTTACTGATGATGTGTTCTAAATTATCTTAAATTAATATGTGTTGGATCATATCTATACTTATTTGGTATATTGTATCTTATTTCTTTTCTGATTTTTAACCTTTTAAGGCTAAACAAATTAATTTTTATTTATATTCAGTTTACATCCTAGAATACAAAAATTAATCACAATAAATACAGGTCAAACAATCACTGATTGGAGGCCTTCACTATTGGTATTGTGCAATGAATCCTATTTGTTTATGTGGAGCATCTATGTCCTTTGCCACAATTCCAGTGAAGCCTCTGGCCAGAGAGAAGACAAAACCTGATACTGTTCAATGAGACCAGAATATAAATATATACATTTTCCTGAATAATGAGGGATGAGAGTTTTAAAAATGCACAATACATCATCGGAAAGTTTATTTTAAAATAATCACTTTTAAGTGAATTTAGATTAAAACCACTGGCGTGGGCTGAGAACAAAACTAATAGTAGATTATACACCAAGGGAAGATTGGTGGGGGAAGAAACCCTTTCATCTTAACATTTACCATCATCTGCACTGACAAAAAGCTTCATTTTAGCCATGTTTTCCTCTGATTTTGGAGTACTTAAGGACTTTGGACACAGTATGCTTTTTAAAAAGGAACTTCTTAAAGTGCTGCTCATTGCTGAAGAAGAAAGAAAAGATAATAAAAGACAGAAATGAGGAATGCTAAGGAAGATGGAGCACTGTCACCATTTTATCCAATAAATAATTCCAGGAATTTTCTCAAGCTTGTCGTAAATGAGGCCAAAGAACAAGCTAAAGTTGGTGATATTTGATAATTCCCTAGAAAATTTATTACTACTTGCTTCTGAATTTTATTTATTTTACCTTTGTGAAGCCCTAAGCTGATTGCTATTAAAATCAAGTCTCAGATTTGGGACTACCTCTTTAGTGCTCATTATTCAATCTTTCAAAAATGTTTTTAATTTAAATATAACTATGTCACTTCCCCCTTTCTTTTCCTAAACTCTTCCATATTCCCCACCTCCTGCAATCTCAAGTTGATAGCCTTTTTTTCCTTCCATTGCATATATATATATATATATATATATATATATATATATATATATCCATATTTATCATGACTGTGTATATATGATATATATTCATGTATACCATGTATGTATGTTTATTCACAAATACGTATTACTGAATTCTGCTGATCCCATTTTTTGTGTGTGTATGGTTTCAAGACTGACCACTCTACTTTGGACAACCAGTAAGGATGTTGATCCCTGAAAGAGGCTAATTTTCTTCCCAGAAATCAATAGTTTCCTGCAGTTCATCATTATTCTATTTTAAAACTTGTTTGAGTGGTTATGAGGCGTGTTAACATTTTTCTTAATTTAATAAAAGTAAATGTTAACATTATAAATAATTGTCTACAATGTCCACAAAAATCATGTAATAAATGTGAAATATGGAAAAATATGCACCCATGGGAAGCTTACTAGATTAGTTACTAGATACATAAGTGCCCACTGGAAATGAGCCTAGTATTTGCATTTACGTTGTTTTCCATCATAGTTTTAAATAAATATTCTTTCAGATTATGTTTTCGTGCAGTCAGTAAAAGAATATACAGCTTTGCCTACTAAGCTTTAAATATTTTTAACAACATGCATTAGTAAATCTTAAAATATCTGTATTTGTGATATATATCTATAACTACCAACTACATTTTATTACAACTACTAGTTGCAGCTTTGTATAATATTTCTGTGGAACAAAACAAACAGACGATAACCCAAATTTCATAAGGATTTTGAGTCTCAAACTAATTAAGGGTAAAATTGCAATATAATCTCTTTAAAAGAAATTAGACCTGAAGGTTTTTCTCCCTTTAGACTGTCAGTTGATGTTTAAACTCTTTTTAAAGCACATCATGATGGTTTGGATTTATGCACCAGATCAAAGCAGAGCTCTTCCAAAAATAAATCAGCTAATTTCAACATCAAATGTGATTTTAGGATGAAGGTTAGACGTCCAGTTTTAAGCAATCAACTAACACTTAAATCCTATGTCTCTAATCGACACAGTATCACAGGATTCTAGATACGGTATTTAAGAGAGAGATGTGTATTTCAAGCGCTCTTTATATTGAGATAAGAACAAAAGTTGCCCAACGTATTATACTGTTTAGTGATAAAGATAGTAAGTTAATAAGGTGTCTTGGCTTTCAGTGTAATTTTTTCTACCGTAAGTTGTTGTATAGTGGAGTGTAAGAATGATTTCCTTGTTCTACTAGAATAACCCAGAAGGCATCGTGAGTTCTTTATATTGTAGTTGCACTGATGACAGTTAAAGCTAAGTTCATAGGCCACAATGCCATACACAAAAAAGATCTTAAACAAATATTCTAAGTTTGTGAGTTTTTATGGTGGTATTTAAGTGGAAGTGTTTGTGTTTTCTTTTTATTGAAAAAAGTGATTCTGTAATATATGGTTAGAAATCCACTAACTTCAAACTGTATTTCAACTTGTGTTTTCTATTAAGGAGAGCATATCCTGTGAGCTAGCTGTTTGACTATGCATCAAGTATAAGTTCGTCAAAGTTATAGAAACTGAACATATAAGAACAAAATTTACCTCAGAATTTAAAAAAAAAGACAGAAAAGGAACCAGAAAGTAGTCACTTTTTATTTCACAGACTAAATGGTATTACAGTAGCTGAGATAAAATTGTGTAGTTTATCACTCAAAGGAAATTTTGAGTTAATGTGACATAGTTGATTTTTGAAGAATGAGCATATTATAAACTACAATACTTTTCAATAACCTAATTTGGAAAAAATGAGAAGATGTATCTGTAAGTTAATACAAATTATATTGAACAGTAACTTAAATGGAATTTGTGAATGAAGATAAATGAAATTTTTTAAAAAAGAGTATTTTTAATTGTGTGTGAGAGAGAGAGAAAGAGAGAGAGAGAGAAAGGAGGTGAGAACATAAAAAGGAATCATATCCACTGGATCTGGAGGTTGGGAGCCACTTGACAGCACTGCAAGAACAGTAAGTGCTCTCAGCTACCCTAGCATCAAGATGAATGAACTTTAAAAGTAGAATTTATATCACCTAGCTCATTTCCTAGGGCATATACGTTATGATACCTGAGAGATCTTGAGATTATATTATTCGAAGTTAGAAAAATACTTGGGAAATTAAGACAATGATAGGATATAACTAATACGACAAAAATAGAACAACAAAACGGCATTGCGCCACGGAGTGCTTATTGCTGTGATAAAACACCGTGACCAAAAGCTACTTGGGGAAAGGGATACTTCTTTTACCTTATGCTTCCAGGTAATTGTCCATCACTGAGGCTATCAAAGTAGGAACTCAAGCAGGGCAGGAATCTGGAAGCAGGAACTGAAGCAGGGGTCATCAAGGAGTTCTGTTTAATAGCTTGCATATCACACTTTCTCAGTCTGCTTTCTTACACAATTAAGGGCCACATACCCAGTGGTGGTACCTACCACAATGGCCTTGGTCTTTCCATATCAATCAACAATCAAGAAAATTCTCACAGGTTTGACCACATAACAATTTTTTGTGACCCTTCTCTCAGTTTTACTCCTCCCAAACTATTGTCAAATTGACACAAAAACTGACCATGACACATTAAATATGAGCAGACATTATTTATATAGTAGCTTATTATATCCAGAAGTACATTTAAGAAAAAAAAAAACAAAATATTTGCTGTAATTCAAGGTTTAGAAAATAGAAATTAGTGAAAAAAATCTACCTATAGTAATTAAAAAGTGATTTACACTGCTTATATCACAAAATATAAAAGTATCCTTATAGATAATAAAAATTAAACAGTCCTGGTTCATTAAAAACTCTAATATAAAGAGTAATATAAAGACACTTCTTTAGCCTGATACAAATTATTTATAGAAAACACCAATATTTTGAAATATAGAAAATATTATATTGTTACTAAGATTTTTAAAGAAAATGACATGGTTGAGATTAATTAATCACAATCATTTAGTTAAACCTAAGGAACAAAAATAAGGAATTGAAGCAGGGGGCATTAAGGACTGCTACTTACTAGCTTGCTTATCATGCTTGTTCACTCCGCCTTCTTACACAATTAAGGGCCACATACCCAGGGATGGATATATCATTATAAGTAACATAAGGATACCAGCATGTATAATTGAATCCAGGGTATATATGTCTAAAGATCAATCTTTAATGTATTTACCAGACAGAGTTCAACAACCCAAATCAATTGCCAATAGTTAAATAGATGTCCAATTTCTTTTCTAAATAATCACTTCAAAAGTAGGTTGGTCATATGGGAATATTTCAAATATATCAAGAACTATGTAAGAAATATGCAACAAGTTTACAAACACAATGGCTAATTAAGAGACATTTAAAACTAAATGTAATGAAATCTATTATGCTCATAGATTTTTGATATTTTGCATAGTCTGAACCCCACCATATTCATCTATTAATTGAAAATATCTCAATTTAAACACAGGAGAAATTTCAATAGAACTGACACACTAAGTCAAACTTCCTATGGAAGAGAAATGTGGTAAAATAGCTAAAAAACTTTTGAAAAGGATGCTGTCTATGAGTTTTCACTCCATGTTTATATCTGTAGTGGAGCAAGCTATGGCCTCTGAAGCAGATTTCTGCTGGACCTTGGACTTGCAGAGGAGAGAAGGTCTGGATTCATAAATGAACATCCTCTTCCATGAGGTCACTCTTATGAAACTGCAAAGTAAGGAGCAAAAGTTAAAAATATCACCTTGCAGCTTGGCAAGTTTGGCTGTCCTTTCTGCTGATGATTCTCATTGACATCCATGACTGTTTCACTGTTTAAAATGTATGTGGACGACACAATATATAGAATAGAAGAGTAAGGATCACAGAAAGTCCTGTATTCCTTGCAAGAATAAAAAGAGGAAAAAAAAGTTTTAAAACTCAAGTTTTTCAAAACCACGGAATTTAATTAGATTCTTATATAGTAGTATTTACTCAAGGAGAGGCATCTCAGTAACAACCAGCTGCATTCATTAAAATACCCAAACTACTGAACTATTTCTATAAGAGAATTTAATCTGTCTGACATGATTCACTTAATGAAAAATAAAAATGAAAAGGTCAAATAGCAAAAAACTTCCATCTTCCATTATATCTAATAACAGTGAAATGTTTTCTCTTGACAACTTTTAAAAAATATATTTTTGCTGCATGTTTTAGACAAGGCATCTGGCAAGAAAAACAAATAAGTATTCTGATGGGAAAGCAAGAAGTCAACTGTCTCTATCACAGACGGCATAATCTTGTCTAAGGAATGTCCTGTGAAAAAAACATGAAGAATCTGTGAGAAAAGAACTAATAAATGACTTCAGCAAAGGCTCAATGTCAAGTTCATTGTGAAAAGTAAAGTGCATTTATATAAACTGACAATAGAACTGAAATAAAAACTAAAACTGAAATAGAAAAAAACAATTTTAGTTACGTACAATAGCATCAAATAGAACAACATACTTGGAACATATTCCACATGCAAGGAAGACTCGGATTCTAAGAAACACCACTTGAGGGAAACCAATATTTGTGATGGAAATGCACAAGCCAACTAATAATCAAGTAGGAATTTTAATAATTTCAAAATGGCTATACTTTACAAACTTATTCATTAAGTCAATAAATTCTACATGAATTTTATCAGACTTCATTGAAAAAATTAGTAAGTGGCTTCAAAAACTCACATAGATCTTGAGGGAATTATTGAAAAAGAAAAAGAAAGTTATGTTTACAACTCACATTTTCTTAATTTTCAAAATATAATGAACATATGTGTTATTCTCCTAAGCACCTATGTATAGTTCAATGTAATATATTTGAAAGATCCTAAATAAACTCACAGCTATGGTCAATTGACTTTAAATAAACATACTGAGGAAATTGATTATAGGGGAATAATATTTTCATGAGAAACACTTGGATAATTGCATTTTTATGTGCATTGGAATTAATTTGTGCCTCTAATTTGCACCATATAGAGAATTAGTTCCAAAGGAATCATATTCTGAGTGTAAGAGCTGAAACTATGAAACTCTTAGAAGAAAACAAAGACCAGAATTTTCATGATATTGGATTAGAGACTTATTTATAATGTATGGTATCAAAAGTACAAGTAGCAAATATTTAAAATGTACAAATAGGATTTTATCAAAAGAAAATCTTTACTATTTTGAAGGACATATTATGAAAATTAAGACAACACAAAACATGAAAAGCTGCTTAATGAAATAAGTCATTTGAAAAATGTAAATCAAAGCTAGGAAGCTTCTTTGTACCCAGTAGAATGGTGACAATAAAAATAAATAAATAAAAATGGTTAGTGGGTTTTAGAGAAATTGAAGCCACCATATTTAGAAAGTTGGTATTAGTTAGTTTTAATGCAGATTAAGAACATCATGGATGGATGAGCTCAGATCCCTTGTGTGAGGTCTGTACTGCACTGAAACAATTTATAATTTTAATCGTTCAACTTTTGCTCAAAGAGACCTACCAATACTTACCAGAATGGTTGTTTCTTAGGGAAAGGACAATAACGAAACATTGCATGCATTACTGCAAACCAGTTCTAAGTGCATACTAGTTCTTGGTGAGTCATCATGTTGTTGTGGCTCTCTACTCAGGGTAAGTAGAGTTCATGTATCAGTGGAATTTCATTGATGTTCATAGAATAGACAAAGAGTCACTACATTTCTCCATCCGAAGATCACATAATTTAGTAGAAAACTTGTAAAATTCCATATCATCTCATAGGTGCTATATGCAATATATACACACTTAATAGGGGAAGTTAAAAAGAGACCTTAACAATTTTTTTATTTTTTATTGATTTGTTATGTGAATATGTGTCCATGTGAGTATGTGCACAAGTAGTCATACCTGTTCATGCACAGATGCCAGAACAAGGAGTTGTAGCCCTCAGAACTGGAACTGCAAGTGCCTTCCTGAGGTGTGGCTGGCTATTCACATCCTCTTGATTTTACAGCTAGCACTTTTATCCTCCAAGTTAGATGGAAAACTCCTTTCTCAGATAAAAAAGGATTCATTTGAAGTCCAAGAAGCAATGTAATTAAATATGTTCATCATTTCTTATAGTATTTTTGAATCCCCATTTTGTGTTTTAAAATGATGAAAAACCTAGCAAAATTTCACTAGACCAATTCTTCTACCGCTTTTTAAAAATGCAACACAAACCCCTAACGTATTAGAGTATAGTAAAATGCATGTTTATTCCCCAAAGGACACAAAGCTAAAGTCAAGTGCCAAATGGCCAAGCAATAATTAGACCAGTGTTCCCATCAAGATAAAGAAAAAACAAACTTTATTTTTATACTGTTCTTGTACTAAATAATCCAAACTGTACAATTTGATCTTCATTTTCCCAGTGGTGTATTGAGCAAGAAGCCTGACTTTTCCCTTTTCACTGAGGAGAGCTGTAAACAGGACTAAAAGTTCAGGGCAACATCTAATTCAATGAACCCACCCACATGGTTGTATAAACATTCAGGATCGTACATGTGGTATCACTCAGTTATTAAATGGAGGCCTGAACTTTGCTGTATCCTTCTTGTCAATGTACAGGCTTCTCTGCTTCACCATAATGCACGATGTTCTATTGAGCAAGCAACAAACTCTTCTGAAATCAACCGTAAAAATACAACAAACACAGATGAGTCTACAGCTCAGAGGGCAACTTGTTAGCCTTGCAAGCATGAGGACCTGAATTCAATTCCTAGAACTCATTTACAAAGCATTAGATGTGGTGATACACATTTATAATCTCAGTCATAAGAGATCCTACCTATAAATAAGCAAGCAAGCAACAAACAATCAAACAAATAAAATAAAGAGTAGATAGTGTCTTAGGTACATGTGTGCACACATATGTGAATTTTCACCTCCCCCATGAAAATGTACATATGCAAACACATATACAAATCTATATAGAGTAGAAAAACCTTACTACAAGAAAACATGTAGGGTTAGTGTCATCTTTAGGGTGGGAGAACCCTTGTGCACACCACCCTATGGGATGTATGTACAGACACCAGCCACTAGTTTTACAAGGCACTCACTCACATTTCCGTATTAGAGACAGCTTTGTGTTCAGAATTGCTGAAGCATGAAAGAAGGAGTCATACCCCAGAACCATCCTGATACAATTTTACACAGCTAATATTTTTTCTGTTTTGTTTTGTTTTTTTGTTTTTTGAGACAGAGTTTCTTTCTCATAATAGCTAATAATCATGTAGGAAAACAATGAATTTTTTTTGTTACCTATATAAGAACTCTAAAAATCAAACTCCTTACAATTTAAAAACTCATGGGAAGTTATCAAAGCTTATGTCTATGCTTGACGCATTCCACTTCAATCTGGTTACAACCTTGAACACATGTGTCAGGGTAATGTGTTGTTCCTGGTATTCTTTCTTTATCTTACACTCTTGGAAACAAAGTGCTGCTACTGTGAGCTTACTCTCATGACATGCATTTCCCTGGGCAATCAGCATGTCACTTGAGTTGCAAGCTAAAGTTGGACATTTAAAGCTCCCTGAAGACATGGGCTGAATAGCTTCTTCAAGTTTTTTCTGGACATGAAGCCCTCACACTGGAGACCCAGGAGACATTTATTTCTAGTGGGAATATATAGAAATGGTACCCCACAAGATGTATAAGGAATAATAGATCTCTCATTGCTCCTCAATATTCACACCTAAACATTCCTCTTTGTTTTCTACATTTACATTAGGGAAAGAAGATTTTTGGAAGTTGAGTTTTGTTTAGAAACAAAATGATAAATATTGCATCATATTTAGTATTGTTCAAGGTTGACTGGAGTCACAACGTCTTGAGACATGAGATAAAGGTGATATGTTGAAGCTTGCTATTATCCACGAACAGTTACATGTCTGAATAGCACCAACTTCTGATTTGACTGATTTTTCTGGCTTAATACTAGTGAAAAATAACAGACAGCTATGCCTTTTTAGATCCATCAATCAGTTTTTCACTTCCCAGCTAGCAAAACTTTAAGACGTCCTTGAATTTATATTGGTGATCTCAGAGCCAGCTACACCGTACTGTTGCTTGAGATACACTGAAAATGGGATAGAACTAGCTTCACTGAAAAACATTGCTATTTACTTCATGCAATATGTTAGTCTTAATAAAATAACTCATTTGCAAACATAACACAAACATCTGTGGTATGGAAGAGCATTCCTGAATCTTTCCTTCATTCAAGCAGTTTACTTCTATCACCTGACCTTGTTTGCTGATGAAGGCTCTGTCTGCAATCTCTAAAATCCTTTTGAAGATGTTAAGTAACCATTTTAACAGTCACTTTCACAGAATTCAACATACTTTAGCCTGACTTTATAAGCACCACATGTCATATGTTTTAGACATAGAGAGCCTTAATATGGCAGCTATATTGTACATCTCAGGGTGGCTTGCTAACCTGGCTGAAGCAAGCAGACAAGATATGCAGAGCTATTTAAGGCTCTGAAATACTGGCAGGAAACAGTCAAAGAGGAGTTGAGGAGACCTAGTCAGTCTGCTTGTTTCAGTCTGCAGTAATAGAAATGTAAAAAAGAGGTCATATCAAGGTCTAAATTGTTGGAAGAATATCCTTAGTCCTTAGGGAAATAGAATATTTGTGCATACCAAGATGCTTTCTCCTCAAATCAATTCTGATCCAGATTGCAGCTATTAATTTTATGTGTTATGTTTTACATTTCTGTTTTCTGTTGAGAATTTGACTTGACTGTCTTTGCTACGATAGGTTGGTACATGGTGAAACAGTTCCTAGTAACAAGTGGCTTTACTTGAAGAATTCTCTCAAACTTTGTGACAGTGTCCATTGTGTGTTTTGCACACCAGGAGACTCGGGTAGCAGTAGTAACAAAAGGTCTAATTGATAAGCAGGAAAACTCTGTTACCTGCAGATTGCTCCAGAAGGAATGTTATTAATACTTTTATCTGTCTGTCATTCATGAGGTAAATGAGGTGAATTTTGGCAAAAACAAAAACAAAAACATGGTTTTCTAATTGCTTATTTTCTTTCCATGGTTTACTGTGTTATCATAATAGTGCCTCTTAGCTGTAATATTTAATATCACACTGGGTTTTTAGGGAGCTTGAGAGATGGCTCAGTGGTTAAGAGCACTGACTGCTCTTCTAGAGGTTCTAAGTTCAATTCCCAGCAACCACATGGTGGCTCACAACCATCTACAATGGGGTCAGATAGTCTCTTCTCTTATGCAGGTATACATGTAGATAGGTCCCTCATAAAAATAAAATAATCTTTAAAAAAATCACACTGGGTTTTCAAGGAAACACTGAGTCAATACTATAGTAACAGAGAAACCGAAGAAAATTAGAATCCCAAGCAACTGCAATACTTGGTAAAAGAAATGAAAAACTGTAAATGATCAAGGAAACCTCATGGAGAACATGAATGGCCTCTGGGATAGTTGTGCCATGGGGATGATTTCTAACTCAATGTATGTGTAAGCATGTCTGTTTGAGGGACCATCTGCTCTTAGTATATTTAAGAACTATTTCAGAATAAAATGACTCACATTAAAGACCTGAGTGCCTCTTTGTTTGTAAATGGTATTATTTAAGCTTAATTTAGATGAAATTTTAATAACTGGCATCATTAATTGTTCATAAAATAGCCCAACATTTTGCTAATACAAAACCCATAAAATATCCCATACTAGTAGCCAAGATTCAGATAATTAATATTCTTCTCAAACATTTTTATTTTGTATTATAGAATAAAGAACATAAAAGGATTATATAAAACTTACACTGATTTAGGTGTTATGAAATAGAAATTTGGTTCTGACTTGCTAAGTTGTGAGAAAAATAAATTTTAAACTCTGACCATGTTGATTAAGTTTCTTTCTAGGAGTCTTAACTTCTGTAATACTTGGATATAGTTTTAAAAAATTGTCTGTTGAATTAATAGAAGAGGTATATGCTATAACTTTGGAAAAAAAGACAACAAAATATACACAGAAAATTACAGGTCACTTGATAATCAGGTGGGCTTACATAGTTTTCCTTAACATTTCTAAAGGTTAAAAACAAAACAAGCAAAGAATACACGGTCACCTTTGACCATGATGTCAGTACAAAACATTGCACTGTGATTCAAAGCCATGCAGGACAGCATTTCCCAGCATGTGATCCCTTCTGCAAAACAAATACCTAGTGAAAAGCATTCTCTAGTCAAATAAATTTGAATGATGTCAAATGAACTCAGTTAAACAGATGTTTTCAGAACTGTCTTTTCTAGAGGCTTTAACCAAGAACAATGAAGAGATTCACCAACAGACAAACAGAACATAAGGACATTACTAAACTGAATGGGTCAAGATAGGGCTGTTCCTTTATTCAAAGGAAACAGTTTCATATAAATGCTTATATTTTCCACTCAGGGGCTCTGTGTATTTCATTGAAATGTTTCAAAATCATGTAATTAAGTATTAGCAATACACATTCATAGGGATGCTTAGAAATAAATCAAGTACAACTCAAATTGATATCTTAACTATTTGTTTCACAAACTGGAGTGAAATTATTACAGGAAGCCCAAACACCTTGCTATAGAGGTTTCAATTTAATTGTTTTCTGTTGTTTTGGTTTTTTTCTTTTCTTTTCTTTCTTTTTTTTTTTGTTTAGAGATATCATTTATGATATTGATTGATTTCAAACATACATAGGTCATGAAACATTCTGAATATCATCAAAAAGAAAAATATACACACTACAAATTTTACCACAGTTAGAGTGCTGGTAATAGTTTTAAAATAGAAAACAGTGTTACCACATATTTGTTGTATTGTTGGAAGAAATTTAATGCTAAGTATTATTATGCTTCTACAAAGCATCAGAGAGCAGTTATAATATTTATATTCTCCAAATATAGAAAAATAAAAATTGGAATTTTAAATTTGATACCTATAATTTAGTGCTTATTTTTTATTCATTACATTTCTAAACTCTCTTTTATTTATACTAATGTAGTTAATAATCCAGTTTGATGCACTTTAAACTCTTCTTTATACCTAAACCATAATCCAATACAAAATCAATTTTTATACAAATTAATCTTAGAACATAAACAGTCTTTGTACAGGAAATGATGAAGGGATTCTAAACTGTTTGCATCTAAATCAAGGAAATATAATTTAAAATGTCTTAAGATTTCAGATCACACAAATGAGTCCAGGAATAAAATGAGTCTATGAAGAACTTTGAAATATCTTCTATTTTTAAAATGTTTCAGATATTAAAACAGTCAAAAGTATTCCTACAACATTCTGAACATGGACACAATTCAGGTCAAGATTCCAGGACTGAAAACCCCTCTAAAACTCCAAAATCATGAGCAGCTGCTCCCATCAGATGCCTGTGAAGTTCACTGCTCTGGTTCAGGAGTTTCCTTGTCATGCAATCAAAGGACGGAAACATTAAGGCTGCAGATGGAGAGTGGTGACACACTGGAATTTCATACAGACAGAAGACAGTTTGGTGACATAAGAATTACTAGACCGTAAGTCCTTGGGTCCATGAAGTGGATTAAAGCTTTATTGCTCTTTGGAGTTCTGACAATGACAAATGTTCTCTCTGATGTTGGGATTATCTTGTCTAAACTTTTGTTTCCTCAGTTTCAGTTTTCTTTTTTTTTTTTTTTTGCCTTAACCATCTCCTAAGATCCCAAATAATTTCCTTTTTTGTCATTTCTATTGGAAAGCATTTAGTAAAACTCCCTAGTTTCATTCCTTACTTTTGGCATCATATCCAAGAATAAGTTATTCTTCAATTTCCAATTTTCTGATGAAGTTTGAATGATAGGCATAACCATATGATCACATGACTCAACTCCAAATTATCATTGAAAAACAAAATAGAAGAAAACAAAAAAAATTAAATAAAATAATAGAATTCTCTGAAAAAATATTCAGATAATAAATATTGTATTTTGTGCTAATTGCTGTATTAACTGACTAAGCAGATTTTTGAAACAAGCTTCTTAAAAAATATATTTTTTAATGCAAATGATTTTTTACCAATGTGTGAGTGTGTGCACTGTATCCATAGCTGGTGCTTCAGACATCCAAGGACCACATTGGATGCCCTGGAACTGGACTTAGTTAAGAATGATTGTGGACTACCGTGTTGTTGCTAGGAACTATGTAGCTGTGTCTGCAGCCACTAATAGCAAATATTTTTCTTTGGCCTTAATACTTACTGTACTTTCCTATCTCCCCATTAGTCTGTCTTTGTCATGATCGTATATCATGAACACTTTGAGTGGTGCTAAGCAGGTAGAATCTGCATCAAGAAAATGGTAAAGCTATAATCAGGCAATATTTGATGGCATTTATGTCCAGTGATTTTCTAGTACTTAATAAAAACTGTGTGAAGACTTTGCATTTGGAAACACATAAAATATTTACATGTTGCAAAACTTCCAGTAAACCAGTTTGAATTTTGTTTTTCTAAAAGCATTTCTTCTCAACGAGGCTTCCTCAAACTGCATTTGGAAGTACTATAATTGTATTTACTTTTTAAACATTTGAATAATTGTGTATTGATAGCTGTAATTCAGTTACACTAGCTTGCTTGATAGTTTTTCTGTTTTATGAGAAAGAAAAACCGCAATCTGGCTTCCAATGAGAAGTGAAAACAACAGCACAGAAAAGTGGAAGGGGCCTTGCTTTGGGGAGAGTTCAACCCTTGTTGAACAAAAATGACTCCTTTTTTAGATGGAATATAATTTTTTTAATTTGGGGTATTTCATGAGATTTTAAACAGCCAAATGCTATAGAAAATGTTATTATAAACCTTATCCTTTCCATTCTTGTATTTCTCAACCAATTAGCATAGTGTTAGGTATAAGAAACAACAACTGTTGAAAAAATTCAATAGCTGAATACTTGCAACTCCACAGAGTGCTGAGTATTGCTTTAGAACTTAAGGTAACGTGAAGTTCCTACAGAACCATCATGGACTTCATAGTTTTAAATGCTATCTTTCTGAGAAATGAAAGCAATGAATGTGGCCTTAGATTAGCTTGAGTTTACATTAGCTTGTCACTTTCTTACAGTGATATTAGGCAAATATTTGATCTTTTATAAGGTAATTTCTCAGTCTACAAAATGAAGAAAGTAAGATCTAGGGTTAGTCCTTAAGTTCTAAAATCAAATGACATCTTTTAACTTTCAAAATGCAACCTGAAATATGTAAGTTTAAAGATGCAAGGAAATATGACGAAGGGGGGAACTTGACTAAATACATTGTAAACCTTCAATGATGTATGGTTTTTACTCATGCATTTCAATATTTCTATAGTAGGACTATCTGTATACAAGAAAACACATCAGAGATCCTGTAAGAGGATTGAGCAGATATAGCAAAGAATGAGGGAGCATTCTGGGATGGGAAAAGTGTTCAGCAGTCACAGTGTTACATCTGATACAACTGTAAAAATTTAACGAAACTTAGGTCTGGGAAGATGACTGGATGGGTAAGGGCATGTTCTGCACAGGTATGAGGACACAAGTTTTGATCCCCAACATATAAAGGACTTAGTGTGGCTACAAAAGTTTGTGACTTCAGGACTGCGGCAAGAGAATCTTTAGTGCTTGCTGGAGAGTCAGTCTCGAAAAAATGGATAACTCCAGGTTTAATGCACAGATACACACACACACACACACACACACACACACACACACACACACACACACACAAATAATAAAAAAATATGATTAAAATTAATAAAACTTATCAATTTGTGTGCTTTTGGGAATGAAAATATCTTAATAATAATACTTTTCAGAGATTGTTAGAACTCAGGGTCTTATTCAGGATAAGTAAGCACTCCCTCTGAACACTATTCTCCAAGCCTCAATGACTATCATCCTTTGTCTATTTATTCCTCATAAGCTGGTAGTACCAGCTTCTCAGTATGAGAAGTCAGTATGAGAGCAGGGACTGTTGATCATTTCTATACCCTCCATTCATATTAATAGAAGCTCAACATTTGCTTCTTTGAGAAAATGTCATATATATTAAAGATCTCCAGTACCATATTTAATAAACTGACAAAATTAAGCCTGAAAAGGAGATTCAAATATTTTTCTTCTTTTCTTCTTCTTCTCTTCTTCTTCTCCTTCTCCTTCCTCTTCTTCTCCTTCTCCTTCTCCTTATCCTTCTTCTTCTTCTTCCTCTTCTTCCTCTTCTTCCTCTTCTTCCTCCTCCTTCTTCTTCGTTTTCTGTTGTTGTTATTTGTTGTGTTTTTTTGAGACAGTGTTTCTATGTTGTAACTCTGGCTGTCCTTAACTCACTCTGTAGACCACACTGGCCTTGAACTCACTGAGATCTATCAGCCTGGCTCTGCCTCCTGAGTGCTGGGATTAAAGGTGTGTGCCACCACTGCCTAGTAGGAGCTTCCAGTTTAAAAAATTTAGTCTGCTAAGTTGTCTACCTTCATCAACATTGTCTAATTGTATTCATTCTTACCTTTTTGAATTATTTGTGAACATGAAGCAACTAAATAAAATTTTTCCAAAAATAAAAATTACTGAGAACAGTCTGTAAAGTAGATTATAATGATTTTACCCACCCCCTCATTTCTTATCATTTAAGAACTTTTTGACAAACTTTGTTTAAAAGAAGAAAAGTTGGATTGTTGTTTGCTTTTGATGGTCAAATATGTGAAATTTCACACAAACAATATACACTATCCATGTTATCCTCTATATATTGAAGCATTTCATTACATCCAGATACTTTTGACATGTCACTACTTGCACAGCACATGTACATAGCTATCTATCCGGGGAGTCTGTTAACATTTTATTACAGTAGGAAGAGCCCACAGGATTGCCTTTAAATTACTGAGGGTAGGCTTTGTCCTTCCATCCTGTGGATTCCGGGGATTGAGCTCAAGCCAAATGCACTTATCTACTGAGATACCTCACCAGTCAGAAATAAAAAGTAAAACAAAGAGAGAGAGAGAGAGAGAAATCGTACTACAAAAAGTATTTTCCTAAAAATTTTTCTATTCATATTGAGGGAGAAAGTTGTACTCCATGTTATTTATATCCCTTCATTTGTAAACATTATATTTTGTTTTTAATTAAAAGAATAAGTTGTCACTTATACTGGGCACCTGAAAAAAACCTATCTCTTATTCCATTAAAAATAAAAAAGATTCAACTGTACAAAATTAATATTGCCAAGCAATGTCTACACATTAACAATAGCCAAAGAAAGAAACAATATAAGTGTCCATCAAAAGACAAATTGGTAAGGAATGCTTCATATACATACAATAGGATATTTTTTAGCCATAAAAACATATACTATGAAAGACAAATTCTTTCTGATTCCAATTGTATGTGGAATCTAAACTAATCAAAGTCAGAAGCAGAGTGTAGAATGGCAGTTGTTAGGGGCCGGTTGAGGAAGATGGACTCAAGTTTCAGTTCTTCAGGAATACTAAGTTCTAACAAGGCTGCTGGACATAATGTGGCTATAGTAAACAAAACAGTACTGTGTACTTAATATTTGTTGAGTTGAGCATGAGGAAATCCCATGCTAAGTTCATACCATTATTTAAAAATTAAAAAAGGGAAATTCACTAATATATTGCAGATTTAGTTTTCAAAAAATTATCTCTACATATTTATTGCATGAGAATTTCAGTGGTGCCCTGTATGGTTTGGAATACAGGCTGAAGTGGTTCAAGAATGAGAGGAAAGCATAAGGAGCACTGAAGTTGAGACAGTAGGAGTTTAACAGGTCATTGGTAATAGTGTTGGTACAAGGCAATGAATAATAATGAAGTAGCTAACAGTGGCTTATCTTTGTGCCCCCATAGTGTTGGTGTGACTGTTTTTAAATGATGTAAACTCATTTGCATTCAATATGATATATTGATACATAATTATGGACCGATAAGAAAAGCATCTATAAAATTGTAAGAATTAAAATTTCGATGTAGATTTGGCAGGAAAGTAGGTCATATTATTTGTAGGCTGTTGAAAGTTTGAATAGAATGATTTAAGAATATCTTACTTAAATGAGATACTTGAGTATATGTTAGAGGATAACATGGGGTAGAGTATATTGTTTGGGTTTACCACACAATTAAGTTTACCACTTAATTCTTGCCTAAAAATTATACTTACTTAAATTCTTACTTAATGGAGCAAAATTTAAATTATGCTTCCTGCAGTGAAATTTGTGAAAGAATAAAAAAAAATCTTAAAAAATTCAAATTATATGCAAATAATGCAAGGTACCTTACCTCTAGATATTTCAGTTATAATGGAATCACACAATTGAGTATATCTTAGACACTACCTACCACATACAACATACTCAGTAAATATTAATAGAAAAAAAATAATGAAAGGAATCAGAGTAAAAGCAAGAAAAAAAGGAAGAAAAGAATGCATGAACTCTTCTAAACTTCTCTCTGTTTTGTTTTGGTTTCTTTCTTTTTTTTTTTTTTTAAATAAAAACAGTTGAATCTTCCCAAAAACTATGTATAGCCAACTACATGATGCAAAACATGCTGTTAACTGTACCATTAAATGGTGCAATGATCCCCTGAAGGCAAACATAGGGCTGAGACAGATGTCCTCAATCATGAAAGTTCATACAAAAACATATTCCATATGGTTTAGGACACAAATTGTATGACTTAGCTGGCCCAAGAACAAGAGGAACACACAGCTAGCAGTGAAAAGGGAAAACAGTATGAGCTCAGCACTATGTTGATAAGAACATCTTTAGCAAAGCAGCTATGAAGAGGTTAGCAACTCGAAGTTGCCCATCATGCATGCAGACAGAGCTTCGCATTTTGAAGTTAGATTTTATTTTAGACATGAGTTTCCATTGTCCCATATTTGAGAGGCTATTATGAGGGGAATACTTTACGTAACTTCATCATTAGATGCATATGCCCATATTTTTAGTGAGAGTAAAAAAAAATTGTTAAAATTTATTTTAGAACTAAAAGACCAAATTGCATCCAGCCCTGTAGGAAATTGTCTGTCTCCTGCACATGTCTAAACATCAAGTCAATGTGCTCTAGTTATGTTATAAGATCAGTTCCAGAGATCTGCCAGTAGAATTTTAATCGGGTGCTTCCTGAAATAAGAAGTTACTGTTAGGAAGCCAATAAAAGTGCCGCTTGCCCACAATTTAATAAGGAGATTTCCACCATGGGTAAACAAAAGCAATCACAAAGCTGTGTAAGACTCAAACCTCACATAAGAAATATATTTTCTTCTCTAGTCACCACACTGATGCAAATAGCTGCCCAGCTGTTTCTACATACTCTGACTGTATAGGATAAAATCGTTCTTTCAGTCCGAATATATATTCACGGACAGAATCACATCTTTTCAGAGTTTCACATTTGTTTCTATTAATTGTTAAGAGATATGTGAAACATTTTCACCGTTTTCAGACTAATAGTTCATATGCCATAACATATAAATCTAAGAGTTCATATGTCATTGCAAGAAGCTCTACTTACAGAAGAGCTATTTATTACATTTAATATTTGCTTCTTTGGAATATTCCTATCTTCTAAATGTTTGTAGCCCATAAACTTGAAATACATGGTTTATAAATTAAAAGCAGGAAATGGAAACTTAACTATTATTTAAGTAGGGACCAAATAAAATAGTTTCCACAGAGAGTGAAGATATTCTATTTCACTAAAAGAAAGTTACTGCCTTCAATAACTTCCATTTTTAGAAATGTCAAAATTATTTTATTCACAACAACGTATTAGAGAAGGCATGTTGTGCATTTTAAGAAAATTATTAGAAAGTTACAATGTTCAAAACTTAACATCAATGTTGTTCAAATTTCTACACTTTGGGTTACCCAAAGTTTAGCTTCCGGGTACAATTTGTTTTAGAATTCAATTTTAATAAACCTAAGTCCAAGAACCAGAATCAAGGAGTATAATTAGGGACAGGATGCATCATTATTTAGGTAGGCAAAATGAGGAAAGAGCTTAACCTACAATAGTCAACTTTAATTCTCTAACCTTATTAGCTTGATATGCTTAATCTTGTTTTTATAATAAAGACATGGACTTTAAAAATCAGGCCTGCTAAATTCAACTAAGAAAAACTAATTTTTAGGTCTTAAAATTCCTCCATCTTGTAATTCCTATCCATCATGTTAAATCATAACAAACACAAAAGTAAATACTCTTGACACAATCTACAATGTCTAAAATATTACTATGAATTCACTTTCTATTAAAAGCAATTATTTTTAAAGCCTTTTGGGATTCAAATAAAAATAATTGTAGCCAAACCTCCTGAAACAGAGAATCAGAGCATGATACCTAAGTGACTGTTCAAACCCATTCACAAGATTCTTTACTAATGAATTAGACTCTTGGAATAACAAATATTTTCAGTATTAGAATGCTAACACTGTTTAAACAGAAAGAAAGCTTTTCATTTTTCAGTGTAGAGACTCATATTGGACAAAATACTGAGATTAAATGGCTGATGATCATTCACCCTTAAATAAAATATCTCTTCCTCTCCTTAAACCTTTCCTTGTAATGTCTAGGGAACATTATAAAAGATACCATGGAAAAGATAGCCAGATGATGAGAAAGAACATCATAAAACTCTGTCATTCAGGTATGACATTGCTGTTGCAATCACAGCAATAACTGAACACTCAATAACTATGGATTTCTGTCCAAGATTGGGCCTACCACTCTTCTTCCCAGATTGGTGTGACTCCCATGAAACATCATCTCTTCTTGAATAGCTAATAATTGGTAATGGCTGCTGGAGGAAAGCTTTCATTTTCTTTAAAGGAAGGACTAGGGTAAAAGAAGAAGGGGTTTAGAGGTAAAGGAAAGAAGCAGCCGGGGTTAGGGGATGAATTCAACCAGCATACCTTGTACACCTGTATTCAACAGTCAAAAAATGAAGTAAAACAAAGATGACATTAGTCATAAGAATGGAAATTTGAAATTGTAAATATAATTTTTCAGATAATAGCTCTTTCTCTATGTATTATATATCTTAATCTCCCATGAATATAACTAACTTCACTCTTCCCATATTATGGCAAAAGGAGACATGAATGTGAGGAATCTCAGGAGTAAAATTACGGCATCAGGATACTTGTAATAATTAGATCTCACATTAAATCTGATAGATAAATAAAGGTGTGTTTAAATTAGCAGTGGAGTTTCTGAAGTATTAGTTCAAAAATATTAGGCTCTAAAAAGTTGCTTAATGCTATTTGAATATTTTAGGTTTTATTGAATTTAGATTTCGAGGAAGTATCATTACAGAATCAAATTAAGTTTATTGCATATTTCCTCTTCCTAACAAGAGTTCCCTAGAACCATAAATTTATGTCAGTGAAAAATAATAAAGGCATGATGATGAAGGCAGCCCAATAACTAATTTATGTAGACAAAATGCTCTAGAAACATCAATATATGTTTATGTTAAAGTCCTTGTGTCTGTATTTCACCATCATGACCATATCCAGAAACAGAAGTTACATGACTAGAGATTCCTAAACTTATAACATACACACATACACACACACATGTGAGCATGTGATTGTGCAAACATACACATACACACACACTTCTAAACAAAATAAAATAATCATATTGCTACTAATAATTGCATGGATTATTGGCTTTAGTGATAAGTGGCAACTCAGTTAACTTTACACTTTGTTTATATTACCTTCATGCTCTAGAGCAGTGGTTCTCAACATTCTTAATGTTGTGACCCTTTATTACAATTCCTCATGTTATCATGATCCCCAACATAAAACTATTTCTCTTGCCACTTCTTTATTATAAACATGCTACTGTTATGAATCATAATGTGAGTATCTGATTTGCAAATGATATTAGACATCCCCTTTGTGAAAGGGTTGTTTGACCTCTAAAGTAGTTGTGACCTAAAGGTTGAGAACCGCTGCTGTAGAGCAAATAGATTATGACTGTAAGCTGTTAGAATAAAGTTATTGATGTCTTTATTAACAAATAAAAGTATGTACACAGACTATATGTAAAATACTTTTAGAGGACTGGGTAATATGACGAGAAAGAAAATAATATTGAAACTCTTCTTGTTTCTCAACTAATCTCCAACTATTAAAACTAATGTGTCACATACTGTATCCAAATAAATTTTTACATTATATGCAGGCCTATTCAGAAGACTCTGACCCACAATACTGGTAAGATCATATAGTTTTATTTTTCCATATAGACCTCTTTAATTTTCAAATATAAATATTTTTATCATAGTGGGCATCATATAAGATGTTTATTAAAACACAAAAGACCTGTAGAAATTATTTGTGGCAGTTTCATTTAATACAGATAAGATTGGAATATTTGTTTACTTCAATGATATAAGAGTTTGGATATATTTTCAAAGTTTGAAAATTGAATACTTTGAATCATTGATGATGAACAAAAAATCACAAGAAAACAATTTGAAAAACAAAATAAACCCCCAAACAAAAGTGTTTCTAAAACCAAAGTCCAATAAGTAACTAGAAGTTAAGAAAGGAGACATGATAACATTTTAACATAGAAAAACTAGAAAACAGATTGTGGGTTAGCATACTTTGTCATAATGTATTTGCTTTAAAATTTTTAAATTAAATGATTCAATTACATTCATTAATGGAAAGTAGTTGGAAAATAAATAAACACAAAATTCAACAAAAGGAAGAACAAAGTAAGACAGATATGTTAATAATTAAAGATATATTGATGTATATTATACATCATTGATTTTAAAAATCAACTCAGCTATATTTATGTCAAATAAAGTAACTCTTAGATCTACAAATTTATATGACTACAGGTCTAAAGAGTATATGTAATATTGAAAATTCAATCCACCAAGAACTCATAGTTATATTAAATGTGTTCATATCAAAGGAAGATCTTGACAATAGAAGAGACAAAATTGGGGAGAGGTAAAACAGTGGTAGCTATGCAAGGGTAGTTTAAATTTCAAACTTAACATCCCAGCCCATATATAAAATACCAGATGGAAAACACATAATGATAGCAGAACTAAAAATGTCAGCAACCAAAACTATCCAATGGAAACCCATAATTCAACCAACTAAGTAAAAGTACAAAATGTTTATGTATGTTCTCACAGAATATTCACTAAGATATCTCATATGTCAAGAAATAATTTCAAAAGAATGAAACTACAGACATTCATTAATCAACTATAATAAAAAATAAATCAATGATAGAAAGACTACAAAAATTTCTGAGTCTAGACAATGGAACAGCATTATTTTTTATTGTTTGAGAATTTCATAAGTGGATATAATGCATTTTGTTCAAATCTACCCCTTCTGTGCTCCTCCAAATATTCTTCTATCTTCCCAGAACTTTTACCTGACAATTCCACGTGTCTTTAAAAAGATCTATTTTCACTTGGTGATGCTTGTATGTGTGTGGGTACAAGACATCTGCAGAAACATGGGTATCATCACAGTCATCACTGCAAAAAACTGATTTTTACTTTCAAACCAGCTATCAATTTCTAATATCTACTTAACTAGAGGTGAAACTGCACCAACCCCTTAATTATCCATGCCAGAATGTTGACTGACTTGATTGTGTGCATGTAGTCACAGCCACTGTAAATTCAAAAGTGTAACAACATTGTCATGTCCAGAAAATACCATTTAGCTGCAGATTTCCAGTATTTCTGGCTCTTAAACCCATTTTTCTCTCTTTGAGGATGTTTTACCAGTTCTGTGGGCAAGGATCCGACAAAGCTGTTGCATTTAGGGGTCAACACTACAATTTTTTTTTAATTCTCTGTATGTTACCTTATTGAGGATTTCTATCTCAATGATCACCGACTTTAGAAAAGAAGCTTTCTAGCTCACACTCTTGCAGATACTTGATTCTTGACAAAGAGTCAGAAAAACACTTTGGAGAAAAGATAGGCTTGTCAACAAATAGCAATGGTCAAAGTAGACTGCTACACGTAGAAGAATGTAACTCCTTATATCTTACATTGCATAAGAACCAAATTCCAAATGGATCAAGGGCTTCATAATAATAACCTGGTATTATAATGAAGATAAACTGGGAAGTATATTTGAATTTTTGCATAGGAATATACTTTCTGAACAGGGCTCTGACTGCACAGGCAGTAAGATCATCAATTAATAAGTGAGATTTCATGAAGTTCAAAATATTCTGTATATCATAGAGCATTATCATTTAACCTACACAATGAAGAAACATCTGTATATCTGACAGAAGGTTAATATCTAGACAATACAAAGAATGAAAAGAAGTCAAAAAATAAAAAAAAACAATTAAAAATCAAGAGTGGAACTTAAAGCAGAATTCTCAAATTATGAAATATGAAGTGACTGAGAAATATACAGAGAAAATGTTCAACATTCTTTCTTATCAGAAAAATGCAAACTAAATTTATTTTGGGATTTCATCCTATCTGCATCAAAATAGTTAAGAAAAAGTAAGATAAATGGTAGAGTAGATGAAAGAACGGGGGGACGCTTAATCACTGCTTGTAGAAGCAAACTACTACAGCCACTGTGCAAATCAGTGTGTTTTGTCAATAATTTATAAATTGGTCTTCCACATGATCCAACTATACCACATTTGATGAGATATTAGACAGAAACTTGTTCATTCATGTTCATTGTTGCTGTCTTTATAACAGCCAGAATATAGAAACAGTCTATCTGTACATCAACTAATGAATGAGTAATGAAATTGCATATCTACATGATGGAATATTTCTCAGTTTTTTAATGATTATAAAATTTTTAATTAAATGGATGAAACTGGCAACATTCAAACTGATGGAGGTACCTCAGGCCTACAAAGACAAATATCACACCTTTTCTCTATTTGTGGATGTTAGTGTTGAATCTTCAAATATACGTGTTTGGAAAAGATGTAGATGTTGGGAAATTGCTAAGGGGCTATGATAGAAGGACTTTCAAGGAAGAAGACATAGAATGCAATAATATAAAATATTATATTATGTATAATATAATAATATAAAGTAATAATATAAAGTAATGAAGAGGAATAATGGAAGAGGGGAAGCTAAATTTGGATCCAAGATAGAAAGGCAAGGTAAAGGAGGGAATACTGGGAGGAACACGTAGCACTAAAGAACTTTTTAAAACTTGTATGGAAATCCATTATAGGAGAAGCTATTACGGTACATAAAAAGTTAAGATGGAGTTGCTCCATAACAGGACAACAATATCCCTACTACAAACCACAGGCAAACAGAAAACAGAAAAAAATAAGCAGTGCTAGCAATGAGGTACCTCTTTGAAGTTGTTGGGCATTGAGTTTCTCCTAGCCCCACACAACACAAGATATTGTCAATAGCATTTGTTAATAGAACCTGGCAGTTAGACCCCAGTGCTGAAGACGCCACACATTTGAGTTATAGAAGATGGAAACCAAACTGGTACTTACAAGGAATTATCATCCCTACTGGATAGCTTTCATAGTGTTGGAAGATGCTACACATGCTAGTGGAGGAGAAAGGTCAGTCCTACCCAGCTCTGAACCCTAAGACTTATTATGATGATTGGCTTGTCAAGACGTGCTCACTGGTGCAATAGTGACATGAACATAATAGAATGATAATTAAGTATTGTATTATTTGTTGTTGTTTCAAAGGCAATTGAGTCCTAGGACAAAACAAAACTCATATATAATATTATGCTAAAATATAGACACTGATGAAAAATTTCAGAGGAACTTGAATGAAAGTATTATACTTTCATACTCAGACTTGAAATCTAGTTTTGCAAAGATAATAGTTCTATCCAAATTATCTGTTGGTTTAATAAAGAATATTATTATGTTCTATACTTTAAACAATTCATATCAATTATATTATTTTCTTAACAGTTTTATATCCAATAGTCTCCATTTGCCCGTATGGGAATTCTTGACCTGTAGAGTCCAAGGAAGTTGGTCATTACTGCCTGAAAATTCTCACATATAGAAAAAGTGAATCAGAGTGGAAGGATGAATATTTTAATGAATTTATACTAAATTTCTGTACTGTTCTTAAAACTAGGACAAAAAGAAGTTATTCTGAGCAAAGACTATTTTCTGGCTGTCAGTTTGTCTCTATTTGTTTTACAAGCACAATCATTAATTAGACTTCTTTATGATTCCCTTCCCAAGAATATTTTCATACTGAATTAATTTGGAATATAGAATATCTTCCGCTGCAGCTGTTGGTAGGTTTATTTACTTGCTGTGGTAAGTGATAGGCATGCTTGATTCAGTGCTTATAAAATAGTGAGGCTGTTTAAATGTGGACTTTCTTTAACATAGCCTGTTACATATGTAGGCATGACTTGGCTCGTTCAGAACTGTATAAACTGGAGAAACAGAGCATAGAAATGATGACACTCTGGATATTGCTTCTGCAGTATCCTGAAAGCCAAGCTGTTTGTCTCTGACCCAAAACCTCAGATCTTCTGCCAGCAGCCCTGGAAGTGTGGCAAGCTATCTCGATGGCTTGGAAACTAGTTAAATCTCAGACTCATCACGGTTCTTGATACTTTTCTCTCTTCTCTCCTTCCATCTCACGTAAGACCTTTACTTGAAATCAAACACTATTTTTGTGAGGAAGCCCAGACCAGAAAGTAAAAACATATCTGACTGTCCCAAATAGTAGCCCAGTTACGTCCTCAGGTTATAGCCAAGTAAGATAAACAGATATGCGGATGAATAAAATACAAGATGGCTCCAACACTAGGCTGAATTTTACTTTTGAGAGCCAACCAACATGGAATAGAAACAAGCTTTTCCCTGAGAAAGGCTTTGACCTGCAGAAAATATGACTTATTGCTAGTGTTTATCTATGAAAATCATGAAGTGATCTTGTAAAACATGGTAACTGGATCAGTGACTAACAAATCAAATGAACCACTTCTTTTATGCTTTCTGATCCTGTTCATATATACATCTGTCTGAGAAGGAAATGTTTCTCAGAATTCTTAAAGCATGTTTCTGGTCTGGCATTTACTACTTTCTTAGATATTAGTAAGTTATTTACCATATACTTTTTTTCCCTTCATGGAATATATATATATTTCACATATAGTCAAGAAATTACAAAATTTGATTTAATGTCATCTATCATACAGTGCTTTACATGTATATGTCATTTAACAAACTATGTGTGTCATTTAACAAACAATGAGCTTATTCGCTTATTCTATGGTCCAAACCCTGGATAAGTCCACATAATACATTAGATTTGCAGTTAGTAAGTTTTTATGTGTTCAAGAGAAAGAGGAACTGAGTAGAATACAATCTCATCTTAGGCACAAGACCCATGGCATGTTATTTGAAAAAGGTGATTTTCATCATTGGGTTTTCAATAGTACAATTTAATCTTCTCTAAGTAACTACTAACCACTGTTAATGTCTTCTCCTAGGCAATAAGCCAATGTACCACCATTATTAGATGAAAAATTGGATTAATACTAGTAACAAATTAGACTCCCATACTCAAATAATGCCTTAAACTGAATGAATTAACTAAAGGATAATATCTTTCTTGTAAGATATTTTTAACAAATTGAAAATATTAAAACAATCTCTTTGATTCTATATGCACACACTAACCTTTCATGTATTAAAATTTAAGTTTGGGGTTAGTAAGATGGGTAAAGGATCATACCACCAAGACTGGGGACCTAAATTTAATCACTGTGACTCACATGGTAGAAAGAAAGAATAAATTAATTCCAATGAGGTGTATTCTGCCCTCCATATTTGTGTGTATGCACATTTACACTATCACATACACATACAGACAAATATACATTTAAAACTTGTTTGTTAATCTAAAATATTACTGTAATTTTATTTCAATGATCTACTTACCAGAAAGTATTTATAATATACTCAGAAACATGAAACAAATCACATATTGTAGGGGCATGAGCCAAAAATAAAAATGATATTGGCAAATTGAGCATTCTGTGAAGGAACATATGCAAATGAATTTTGTCTAGAGTCTTTTTCAATTTTTGTATTGCTGAGTTGCTGATATGAAATATATATTTATGATATGAAGCATACCTATGGCAGTTAAATGCAGATAGCGTTATCTGAAACAATTTGTATTGGCTTCTTCCCAAGGCTTTAGATTTGCCATGTATAAGAATAAATGGGAACCATATGAAAGTCAGTAAGTTCTTGATAGTACATGACATTCTGTGTTCTCTCATGCTTGATTTCAGCAAACATTCCGAGGTTTTGTCTTCCATCATTGAGGGTGATGGACTTCAAAAATGAAAGTGTTTTTCTTTGGCTTCAGATAAGAATCCCAAACTTAACACACTTCCATAAATCACTTCTGTGGAAATCCATCAGAAGACAGCTCCAGAGCCATACTTTTTGCTTGTGGTACTCAGTTTTTCCAAATTAGATTATTTGTTGCATGTTACAGAGAGTATGCTTGCTTGAAGGGTTCACCATATGTCAGACAGATCTCATACTATTGAAATAAGGTTCACTGAAATAATATCCAGGGTAACTGCCTGTTCCTTTACCGTGGCAGCAGCGATCAAGGGATTATGCAAGAATGTGTTACTAGTTAGCTACCCAGTAACATTATACATATTGAAAAGTGGCAAAATGCTGATGAACCAAAACCTTAATTCCATAAAGGATTTCATTATTGTTCTTCAGCATTGACTGTTAGCTGCATTATTACACAGACAGTTAATAGGCTAGCAATTTGAAATAAACATTCTGGAGTCTGTTTTGACTTCCATTCTACTTGCTATTCAATCTCTAGCTGACCTGATATGATTAACAACAGTAAGCCTCAACTATTAGAGTAGCTCTCAAAGAGCTATGGTAAAATTTAAATAATTTAAAAATGGCTTTGTATGTGGGAAGGACTCAATTGGTATTAGCTGAAATTATTTAGAATAAATATAGAAGGTTCATATGTTTGTATCAGATATGTAATATATGTTATTAGGCAATGAACTTCATTCTTATTTATTTTTATTCTTTTTATTGTTTCTAATTTCAGTAGAAATTAAACTTTTTTTTTTAAAAAAAGGAAAGATGCTAGCCCACCTAGCTTGATTTAAAAAAAAAAATGTTTCAATTAAGACTCTTCCCTGTCAACTTATAAGCAAGATTTCCCAGAGAATTTCTGAGAGAAAATGTCTATAAACTTCTAAAAATCTTCATTTTATAGTGTGTTTAAGTCTACCACTTATTTTCCCAAGTTGTGTCTAGATCCTCTGGGTCAATAGAATGTGCATCCCAGATGCCCCATAAGGAGGGTTGTTTTAGTAGGCACATTGACAGTATTTGTACACAGTAATAGAGTAGAGAGGATCAGAAAAGCTTTGGCATTTTTCTTGTTAAAATTTTATAGTTAGGCTCTGGTTCAAGGATCTACTTAAACGACTTAGCTGCATGAAGAAAAATGGGAGCATTGAGACCAATGAAATAGGTCCACAAAATTCTATGAAAATGAACCAGTTCTAGCAGAGATCAGCATAGCCAATGATCCAAGATATATAACTAAAACATTAACTAGTTTTATTGACATGAATAATTGACAGTCTTCCCTATAGGAGAAAAGTCAAGGATATCACCCTTTTCATATTATCAAATACAGCTAGCTTAATGTAGCAATTCAACTCAAAATTATGTGTATGCTTATTAAACATCAGACATACTATAGTGAGCAATATGACCATGCTGCTTCTCAAGCGATGAATTCTTTTCAAGATGCAGGCAGTTCAGGATAGTGATGGGAAGTGAAGTAAAGTAAAGTTAAAGATGGTAAATGTTTGGACAATATTAAGCACATCATTTAAAAATATTTTTGGCAGTACAAGAGAAAGCTCTTTTATTCAGTATTAGTGAGGCCTGAAAAATATAAAAATATTGGCTAAGATTGTAAACAGAGGAACAGAAAGAACCATCATATTATGGAAGTTAAAAATGCCATTATCTGAGTACTATATAGAGTTTGCTATAATTGTTTAGAATTAAGTATACTGGATATAGTGAATATATGGTAAGTAGGAGAAAAGAGTAGTTTGTTTTGGGAGGATATTATGTACCCATAGTCCACAGTATTCTGTATGGTAGAAATGCAAAACAAATTTAAGCCAACTTAAGCCCATGAACATATTCTTAGCCTTATCAAATGTTTTTCCTATTTTAAATAGATGAATGGTTCTCACAAATTCACATTAAGGAACCTCATGAAAAAAGAAAAACAGGAACTCATATTAGATTAGTAGTGTCTTGTACATGAGTTGCTTTTGGAGGAAATAAAGGTGTCTTTTATGAGTCACCAGAGTCACTGCTTGCTTCATGTGTTTATGTATAAGTTTATATAACCTTGCAGGCTCCTGAGGCATTTGAGTTTGTGAGCCTCCTGAGGAAGAACTAAAAAGTTAAATTTGCTAGGTATGGTAGTGTGCTGCTTACTGAAGAATATGCTGAACATATCAGGACTAGAGTAATGAGCTCAGTTTAGGCTCAGTCACTTTTGTGACTGGATGTCCACATGTAGAAGAAGGAAAGCAGACATGTATCTGTACCTTGCACAAAACACTAAATAGATAGAGAGCAGTTGAAATGTGAAACATTTAAACTTCTAGAAGATAACACAGGATACAGACATAGGAAAGTAATTTCTAAATAAGATTCCATTTACCCAGGATTTAAAGCCAACTCTTGAGCAATGAAAATGCCTAAAATAGAAAAATTCTACACAGCTAAAGAAACAACCAGATGAAGAGAAAGCATACAGAATAGGAAAGAATCTTCAATATCTGACAGGGAATTGATATCCAGAGTATATAAAAAATTCAAAAAACAAAGTCATAAAACCAAATTACTCATTCAAAAAAAATGGGTTTGGGACTCAGAGAGTCTTCAAAAGAAGAAATGAAATTGGCTAAGAAATTTCTAAGAGTGTGTTTACCATTTCTATCAATTACGGAAACACAGATCAAAACAACTTTGAGATTTCTTCATATCTAAGTCAGAATGGCAAAGATCCGCAAATAATCTACAATAAATGCTAGAAATGATGAAAAGAAACACAAGAGAGGGAAAGAGAGAGGGAGAGAGAGGGAAAGGGAAAGAGAGAAAGAGACAAAGGGGGAGAGAGGCGGGGGAAGGAAGGGAGAAAGAGAGAAAATATTCACTATTAGTGAGATTGACAATTAGTCCAGTCACTCTTGATATAATTGTGGGGGACCCTCAATGCTAAAGTAAAACTATCATATGACCTAGATATATCACTCATATGTATATGCCCAAAGAACTTGATATCCTACTATATAGATTCTTGCTTACATATGTTTATTGCTCCTTTCTTCACAAAATATAGGAAATTGGAACAACCTAATTGTCCCTCAACTTATGAGAGGATAATGAAAATTAGTACATAAATAATGTAGAATACTATTTAGCTGTGAAGAAAAATATTATGACAATTTTCAGGTAAATAATATTACAGGAGGTATTCCAGGCCCAGAGAGTCAAGCATCATATGTTCTCTCTCACCTATAGTTCCTAGCTCCAAGTCAGCAGGTGTTAAGTATATATCCTAGAGTAACTGCAGAAACCAAGAAAATAAAAGAGATAAATGTGAAAAGGTAGGACTTTAATTATGGAGGGAGTGGGAGGCAAATACAGAAGGAGAAGGGAAGAGGGTAAAATAGCAAAAAGGATTCTCAAAGAGTCATCAAGCATCATATCATTATCTATCTTCCTAGATTTATATATAAATCTGTATATATATATATATATATATATATATATATATATATATATATATATATACATACATACGATATACATACAATGCATTTAAATAAAAATTTCCAATCTGTGCTAACAATATTCTTGTCAAGAGACACAGACTATCTAACAAAATCTCCAACACCAGGAATGAGAAGCCCCTTTTCAGTTGTTTGTAAGGGTTGCTGAAGAAACATTGAAAACATGATAGGCTATTGCTGTTGTCCATGTTTGCCTCTCAGAGGCAGAAAGTAGAAGGTTAGTCCCTATTGCTGAAGACACCATGAAGTTTAGATACATAACCCAGAGGATCTGAGCTGAATAGCTTTATGGTACCAGAAGCCACCGTGTTACCTTCCAAGGAAGAAAAGCAGCAAACAACAATCCTACCAAGCTATGGTGCCCATGATCTACAATGACAAGCATGGCATGATATCCATAAGGACGTAGTAGTAGCATGCATACATTGCTGTTAACCCACAGCCACTAATTGGACCTAATGTCTATTCAACAATGGTGAAAGCATATCTGGTACTGGAATCCTAGGGAAGTATCCAAGAGGCTAGTGAAGTTATTATGTCTTAGAGGTAAACCTATACCATTATTTTAATAAACTAGCATAATTCCTAACTACATTCTAAATATCTATTTTATACCTGCAGATAAGTGTAGTTCTGATCTTCACTGGAAAACTTCTCTTTGCAACAGATAGAGACCATTACAGAGAGCCACAACCAATCAAAATGCAGAAAACAAGAGATCATATGGTCGCCAGTTCCAAGTATACATCTGTGGTGCAAACTTTTGCACCTAAGGCTCAGGGATCATTGAAGAAAAGGGAAGGAAAAATTGAAAGAGCAAGAGTAACATGAGAGTTGTTGTGAGATTGTGTCTCTTAGAAATGCTAGAGAGACTATAGCCATGAAGTCTCATCAACATGGCTGCCTAAACAAGACCTGGATGATGATGACACCAATGGACATGTTGGAAGGCAGAAAGCTCTTGGGGTCTCATCTACAAACATGTATGTACTACAGGCAACTGGCAAATGCTGAGAAAAAGAGAAATGGTCTACATCAGGGATATTACCCCAACTGAAAGATAGCAAAGGAAAGATATAGGAGTGATTGTAGGAAACACATGAAAGGTATAGAAATGACATAATTATTTTAACTTAAAAAAGTATGTGTATATATATATATACACACACACACACACACACACACACACACACACACACACACACACATATATATAATTTATATATACAAACATATATATGTGTGTGTGTGTAAGAGAATCAGACAAAACCAGATTTTCTGGCACATATTTGGAAGAAATTCTGGGATTCATTGGCACTGTGGTTAGAAATGACTCAGGAACTGTCAGATTAAAATACAGTCCAAAGGCCTTGTATATTTAAACTTACACTCATTTTCATGGTAAGAGAGGAGAGCATTTTCAAAGCCATTAAGTCACATGTATTTCTTGTTATCATAGACTGCTGAGAAGTAACTTAGGACTCTTTGAATGCCATTCTTTATTCCTTAATGTGAGACACATCATTCAACCTCCTGCCTCTGAAAACCCGTACTGGACATTTGCTGGGGCTTTGATTTAAATGTTATTGTTTACCAATTTCCCAGTCTGTGGCATTTTGTTATAGCAGAAGAAAACAAGTGAGCACAACTGTGAAAGAAAACAACAGAGGAAGAAAGACTACATAGAAGGAGCTCAGGCCATGGGGCATATTTACAAAAGTATCTATCCAGACTGCTGCAGCATACACAGGGCCTGCACAGGTCCAGATGGTGTCTCAGCACTGAAATGAAGTGGACACAGGCTCCCGTGCCCAGTCAAAAAGCTATCTTCAATTAACAGCCGTTTGTAAAGGAAAACTTAGTCTCACTTGGAATCAAACCATACTTCTGAAGGGCAGGCCCCATGCCCAGCAATAGTTGGCAACACAGAACAAACTCAATGGTGCTTTTGGAGAGTTGGGGCTTTTGTTTTTGTCTCATATTGTTTTGTGCATATTTTTTTTAAATTTTACTGTCCTCGTGCTTGCATGCTATGATTTCCAAATTTGTTTTTTATAGAATTCTTTGAGCATGTGTGTGCATTTATTTTGCTTTTTTCCTTATTTTTTTCATTTCTTTTTTTAGTTTGTTCCTTTTTTATCCTTATTTCCTTTTTTATTTGCCTGTCTAGTTTCTTAAAAGAGATAGAGGAATGGAGTGGAAAGGTAGGCAGGTGGGGAGGAGTTGAGGGAGAAGAAACAACAATCAGAATTATATTGTAAAATTGACTTTATTTTTCAATAAAAAATAAAGCAAAAATAAAGCCTCAACCCCAATGATTGTAGCAAGACTTTATACTTCTTGTGAACAATTTACTATGTGAGAAAAGACAACCTGCCTATAGTGTTTCTATGCACATATTCTTTTCCTATGATCAGTTGAGATGGAGTAAGTTCTGGTAGAGGACATCCTCTAGGAGTTTTGAAGGCATGGTAGCTCACAGGAATTAACTACTTGTATAGAAGTGCTGAAAGGGAATATCATTAGATGGGTATGGTTTGAAAATATTGTTTAAGTACAAAAGTGGACTATACTCTGGAGAGAAAGTGGCATGACAATTCTGAGCTTAAGTTTCCCCTCTATTCAAAGTGAGTAAAGTTTATTTATAAAATTTTTATAAGTGGCTAATGAATGACTTGTAACTTCTGAGAACAAATTGCCCAGCAGTTTGGGGATACACCTTGGTGGTACACAACTGTCATCCCTGTACTTTGGAAGCTAAGACAGGAGGATGATAAATTTCAGGCCAAACTAATCTACATAGAAAGCTCAAAGACAAAGCACTTTCTCCATAATAATATTGTTTGAATGCTTACAGAATAAATGAACATTTTCTTTGTTTTTTTTTCTGCCTTCAGTTTACTTACCTTATCTTTACAATTTATTCTCTACTCTACTCAAGGCAAAACCACTTCTAATTTGTTTTGTGATCTCTTCTTAATTACTTTGCTTTCTAAGTTCTCTTAGTTTAATTTGCTTCTCTTTGAATTAAAAACTTTTAATTTTCATGTAAATCACTTTCTTTAAGGACTACAATGGCAAAAATTATACTTTACTTCAAATGTTAGTTATATCCTAACATATAGCTTGAAATTGTAGTTATTTGGTTTTCACCTTTATTCAGTCCATCTATAGTACCTTGACGTCCTTCCTGATAACCACCTTTTCTTTCAGGAACCATCCTGAAATGTCTAACTTCTTTAGAGAGTCTGGCTTCTTCATATTACTATCACTACTTCCCAGGACAAACATGGGCCTGAGTAATTGCCAATCTGATTAATATATTCCCCCATACATTGTTATCCAAGGCAAACCTATAGGATCTCTGTTTAGATAATTAAGGGGCAATGTTAATTTTACAGGAATCATAGTATTTACTTACATTAAAATTAGCTAGACTTGTATTTTCCACTCATATATAACTTCAAATTAACTTAATTAGTAGAAAAATAGGCCAACAGTATGAAAGACTTACACCTGATCACATTGCTTGAACTTTGGTTCTATATTTGCCAGATCTGTTGACTAGAGTGAGGGCATAAGGATTTTACATTTCTCCTAAAGTGTGTATGCGTGAAGTGCATGCATATTTAAGGGAGCTTATGTTATTATATTCACTCTCTATGAAGACTGGAATTACTGATGATTTTTCCCAGCTCACTGATAATAACATTAGAACGGTAAATGCATTTTATTACAATAATGACGATCACAAAGAAACCAAAAGGAAATTCATAATGACTTAGATAATCTTTCATTACTTTGCTGTTTAAACTAGTACACATTTTATATTTGAATAAAACATCAAAGACCACTTCTGTATTCCAATCTGTAAAAATATTTTCATTATGTTTATTATAAAAATATAAATGTTCCCACTAGAAATCATTTTACATTAGTAAGAGGCCATCTACATTGTGCAACATAAACTAAATGAACAATGTTTTGAAAATGCAAGTTTAAAGTAAACACATATTGCCAATCATATCATATTTATACATGGCTTGATAGATACTTAGTACAGCATAGACTGGGTGTGTTGCCAGAAATAAATACTATCTATAAATCAAATTTAAGATACAAATCAGATAATATGGTACATAACTTTGTGAGGGAGTGGTAGCCTCATTGTTATGGGAAGGCAATGTAGTTCCTGTACAAAGAGATGGCCATAAGCATTCTAGTTCCTCTACTCCCCAGTCCAGAATCGTACATTGTTATGTTTACATATGTACAGGGAAGGGGTTATGCAAATCAAATTCATAACTGGTCAGATAGAAAAATATTGACAAATAAAGAGCAATGTAGTGTGTAAACCACCTCTACTTTCAAACATAAAAATAGAAACTCAGCCAAAGTAAATGCAATAGATACAAGTTCAACATCTACTTATTTTAACATTCATTGTTGCTGAGTGTGTCCAGAATATTGCCTAAGAGAGTGAACACGAGTGTGAATGAGAAAATTGGTACAGATGTCAGATTTGAATTTGGACCTAGTAGTCCAAAGTATAAATTACTTTCTTAGATTCTTTTTGTTGTTGTTGTTGCATTCAGGAGATTTAAGAAAAACTTATGAGTAATTTTATCAGTCCATTTCCAAAATGTTCATGTTCTTATAAGTCTGGTACAAATGATAGTAGCATGATTTGATTATAAGGAGCATTGCCAAAATTTGGGAAACAATTTCATATACAGAAGAACACACCTAAGCCCTAGTATACTAGACCTACAATAGATCAGCCTTTGGGAATTTTCCTCTATGATTGGAAGCTGTTTTTCTTTAGTGTCCCATTTTGCATAAAGATATACTTGTTGCAGTATTGTTTTAACCATCTTATTCTTGTGACACATGCATTTTGTGAACCTATGGAAGGGTGATATCAGCAAGAAAAAACACTAAAAATATTGCTTCGGCATGAATAGTTCACTGGATGCCCACCTGGAACATCTTTCTTAATATTAATGAACATGCTCACAATTGACCTTTAGGTAACTTCAAGTCTACATCCTCACAAGGAGACATCTCTCCATTGCCTGAAGATGTGGGTTCATTTGCTGCTAGATGAGTTACTCTTCCAAAAATGATATGCTTAATAATATTTAGAAGTCCAAGACTTCTAATCATGCACCCAAATAACAAATAGGTACATTGAAGTGGAAGACTCAAAGATAATTATACCTGATATTGAGGATGAAAATGTGAAATTAATTGTCGTGCAACCTAGTGACGGAGATGAGTAGCATAGTCATCATCATTTTCTACAAAGTTTTTAAGCAATGATATTACATGACTTTTCAAAGTCAGTTATTTATTTTTTGCCTCATGCATATACCTATAGGCTGCTGTCAACTAATGTAACCATGTAGCTTCTTTTTTGATCTTTCCAGTGTTGCAAATTTAAGGAGCTCTAACAAGCTTCCTTCATGAATGGAAGGAGTTGATGTCCACTGAGCACCAGATCAGGAAATGTATGACATCTGGTTAAAAATCTTTTACATACAAGCCAGTATATTAGACTAAATTAGGAGCATAAGTTACTAATAAATGGAGAGACAAAGATGAATGCGATAATTCAGGCTGCATAATTTGGTTAATGTATGAACAGGGAAAGAGTTTCATTTTGTTGCTACATATATGTGGATTGTTCAACAGTTCTAGAAAGGAAAACATCGTTATCTGGGTCTAGTTAATCATGGTTCTTGCTGCTGAGAATTTGAGAAAGCATTTGGCACTTGGCTGTAACAAAACCCAAATTAAATCATCAAGGCATAAATATCAAACAATAAAAACCATCCAAAAGAAAATAAATATGCACTTTCCCCACAAATTAAGACATGTTTTTACATGGTATGCTTAAAGAAGGTAACAGTTAAAATGTGTATCACTTAAAACAACTACAAACTTCATCTCTATATGCTTCAAACAGATAAAAGAAAATACTAATGTGATAAGGTAGTAAATATGGCCAGATAGTCTGAGGTATAAAACAAAATACCTGTTACAGATTTCTTCTGTGTATAAAAATATCACAAGTCTTTTCTTCTGTGGCCATTTATAACAAAGCCATCAGTTTCATTTTGCTAGTTTACTTTGCTTGCTTCTATGATACCTTAGTGATCAAAGGCTCTACACTAGCTCTTCCATTTTGAACTGAAGAATTTTAATTGACCCCACCAATTAACATTAAAAAAAGCAATTACAAACAAAATGCACCCACCCACCCCTCTGTAAAATGATAGGGGAAAATAAAAAGATTTTCAATTTCATTTTAAGGCATTTGGACTTGTAACTGAGTGTCTTATTTGATTTGGAGCTTTCACCAGGGTCTCCATCTTTTCCATTTGTCCGAAGGATGATGCTGCATCTTCCCCATTCATCCTTCTAATACTTTACACTGGAACTGGACCATTTTTTGATTGTGTTTCTAGAGCTTTAATGCTACTGATTATCTTCTTCTGTGGCCCAACCACAGTAACACCAACTTTTTTCATGTCACTGTAAAACACAGGAGAAAATAACTGATGAGAATCACCATGTTCTGAATAGTATAGAAAGAGAACGTTTATTAATTTTCAAATTGATACAATTATATATTCCCATGCTTGGTATCTGATTTTCTATTTTTTAAACATTGATATAGTGTTATAGTTGGATTATTCTATCCTTATCATGTGTAGTAATATGGATGTTGTAGTGGGTTAAATATGCTTCTCAAATCTTTTATCTACCCACAGTTTCACTATATGTCTTTATGTAGAAGTAGAATTTGGGCTTTTGCTGATATAGTTTAGGTAGGGATAAGGAAATAGGTTCTAGATAATATTGGATGCTTAATTAGTGAGTGTTTCTTTACAAGAGACAGGAACTCGTAGAGAGTTACATAGAGAAGAAAAATGCAAATGGAGGCAGGGATTGGATTATACTGTCATTCATTATCTCATGATTCACTAGAAGTTAAAAGTAAGACTATTTTTAACAGAAACTTCTCAGAAAGTTTACCAGTGCCTTGATTTCAGACTCTTGCCTCCAAAATGTGAGAGAATACACTTCTGTTATTATTATTCTGATAACTTTGTGAAATATGTGATGGCAAACAAAATAAACTTTTATTTATACTAGCCCAACTGATAATAGATAGACACACTTTCTTTTTGAAATATTTTTTTCCTATTCCCTTGAATCAGGACCACCTCAGGGGCTATTTTGACTGATGGAGCTAAAAGTCCAAGGTGATATTGTATTGTTTCTTGTATTCAGGTCTTATGAGATAGAAGGCTTCTACCTTATTTATCTTGAGGCACCCTCTCTGGGGGGCCACAGAACTACTATATAAGTCTGACTATGCTGAGACCATGTGTGAGCATGTTAGTGCACTGTATATTCCTAGATATTCGTAGGTAGACATCCAAGTGTAAATACTGCCAACTCCCAAGATGAGAACTCTTGCTTTACCATTTGAATGTCTCAGTCAATAGTAGATCTAGAGCACTGAGACTTGGCCCTCATTAGTTCCTCCCAAATTCATGAGCACTGGTCTGTAACTGAAACTGCTGTTTTTCTCAGCCTTTATTTTTGTACAGACATAGATAAGTGAACAAAGGTATGTCATTATTAAATATAAAACAGTTTAAGATCAGAAATTAATCATTAAGATACATATTGTAAGAAAAACAATTTCATTTAAATGAAAATAGGTAAATACATGAATTTTATGAATTACTCATTTAAATAATTCTCAGATAAGAGCATGTTCCTAGTCCTCTCTCAAATATTCCCTTCTATTGAGAATTTCCTGATTTTCTCAAGTAAGATAATTTCCTTGGACCTCCTACTTCCTTTCTTTTTTCATTTCCTCCCTTATTTTTTTATTAGTATCAATTATGCCAGTTTTCTTTCTGAAATTATTGTCTTTGTTCTCTGCCTTGTCTAACAAGTAGGTGCATTCTATGTGAGCAGGGATTCTAGTGTCATTTTACTTTTGTGAAAAGAACAGCCTCAACCTGTGTCCTATTTATTACAGGCTATAAATTTACTACAGAAAGAAACATATACATGTCTTCAAGCCCAGAATTTAGAAGGAAGGCAAGTGGATTTTTGTAATTTCAAGCCAACCTGATCAACACAGTGAGTTCCAGGACAACCAGGGCTACATAGAGACCCTGACTTGAAGAAGGAGGAGGGAGGCAAAGAGGAGGAGGAGAAAAAGGAGGAGAAGGAGGAGAAGAAGGAGGGAGGGAAGAGGAGGAGGAGGAGCTACCGAAAGTCCACAGATTACTTGGAACATGTCTCATGATTTCTCTACAGATGCAGTCCTCAAATATATTCCTAAAGAAATCTGTATAAAAACATCTTAGATTCCTATATCAGAAAAGTGATGTAAACCAACAGTAGCTCTATAGGTTTAATACAAAGGTTCAGATTTGATTTTGGAGAACAAAAATGAATTATTCCTTTCAGTTATTTCCCTGTCTAGTTTTAATGGATACTCCATTTTCTTAACTTATTTGTCTTCTTTGAACTACCCTGCCATGTCCAGACTCTGACTGCCAGCTGTTGAAATCTCAGTAGCATGCCCTGTGAGTTTATGATATTTTGATTATCCTATCCAAAACAGAAACAGAAACAGTCAAAATAAAGAACAATTCCAGATCAGGCCCAGAGGCGGATATGTTATCTTCAGCTCATATACAAAGGGATAGGTGGTAGCACTTATGAAATGGTTCCTCACTAGAACCTCTCTAAACCTCCCTACACTGTAAAAATAATATTTTTAAAATGCTTGTTAAAAGTGTTTACTTGGCTTCACATAAAAATTTGGGGAATTGAGTAAATTTCATTTTAGTGAAACCCCTCAATTTACTAAAATAAATTAAAATTTGTTAGAGAGGGAAACTCTCCTGACCTTTTCATGGGGCTTGATTGACTGAGGAGGAGAACAGGAAGAAATTCAATATCATACCAGGTGCCTGTCTATTCTAGGAGAATTTCTAGGGTTATTTGGTCAAGTGGATCATTTCTGAATTGAGCCTGGATGTCACAAAAGAAATAGAGGATGAAGCAATCAACTTCAAAAGATAAGAACATGAGGGCAAAGGAAAACTTAGAATGTTTATACAAGAATTTGAGAATTTGAGGTGAAAATGTTTCCTGATTATGTTTACCCTGGTCATAAATGAAATAAAGACTGCATGCATAGGGTGTATGTGTATGTGTGTGTAATGTGTGTCTCTGAGCTTGGCTTCTATGTGAATTCTGTGATTGGAACTTAGGTCTTTGGGTTTAAGCTCCTGTGACATTACTTAATGGACAGAGCCAACTCCCCAGCCAAGTAACAATCTCTCTCTCACTCTCTGTCTCTTTTACTCTCCCTCCCTCTCCCTCTCTTTCTTTTACAATTCCATGATTCTGCAATAACATAAAATGTCTAAGGTACAGGATATGGTGACTAAGGGCAGAAACATTTCTAAGGCAATAGGTAATGATCCTACAATGTTCCTAAACTAGGGATAAAAGACAGAAAAAAAAAGACATCTTAGGGAGTAGAGGACAGAGACATCTAAGACTATTTGTGGTGGTTTGAATGAGAATGGTTCCCATAAGCTCATACATTTGAATGCTTGGAATCCACTTGGTAGAACATTTTGGAAAGGCTTAGGAGGTATGGCTTTGCATAGGAGATGTGTCAATCAGGATAAGCTTTGAAGTTTTAAAAGCCAAAGCCATTCCCAGTTAGCTCTACCTCTCTCTCTGCCTCCAACTTGAAAATCAAGTGTAAGATCTCAGCTACTGTCTCAGCGTCATACCTGTTGTACTCCCTGCTGTGAAGGTCACAGACTAACCCTCTGAAACTGCAAGCAAGCCTCCAATTAAATACTCTCTCTTATAAATTGTCTTGGTCATGATATCTCTTCATAGCAATACAGCAGTAACTAAAACACCCTTTGAGTCTAAAGAACAAACCTGAAGAAATGGAGACTCTCAGAAAAGGCAAACTTGCTTGCTGATTGAATATTTACCTCTTATTCAAATGCAAATAATGGTGACATGAAATGTTCTACCAGCCAAATAGTTTATTGTCCATTACTGTAATATTGACACACACACACAAAAATCACTAATTTTTAATTGACAGTTGTTTTTGACCCACCTATTCTGAACAAATGGCTTTCTTGATCTATTCATCATTTCTAAAGTCTGACTGCATTTATATTATGAACTAGCATTTATTATGAATGTTCTGCCTCCTGTATTTCAGTATGATATTTCATTATACATTATGTAGAATAAACATTTTCATAATTTTGCTTTGAAAATCTGACAGTTGAGTGGAAACATACTCTTTGTGGTTACTCTTTGTCATGCTTCTATGTCCTAAAGCAGGTGTTTTGTATATCATAACCCTGACTGTTTATGAAACTAAAATAAGAATGTATAAAAATATTCAAAGCAAAAAAGTTTGAATGCACAAATATATCCTTTTTTAACTGTGTCTGAGCAATGTAACTCACTGTATTCTTGATAGGATGAGAAATTCATTCAGTAAATATCACTTTTAAACAGGGATGTTGGTGTGTTTTAGAACTAAAGTAAATTTACTTTCTGAGAAAAAGTTATCCTCCACAATAGCAATAAACACTTTTACAGGTTCTTTTATGATCTTAAATGTTTCTGACCAAAACACTATAGTATAAATCATACAAATTATTTGTTGTATACTTAAACATGTATTTTTACACTATGTACTCCTTTATTGGAGATCTAACATGTGTCTCCCCACAATAAAATTGTTGAAATGATTATCAAAGTAACATTCAAAGTCTTTATACATGCAAAACCTTTTAAAGCCTTTCAGTTGGAGAGGATAAGACTTAAATGATCTTGAAATGACTAACAGTTACATTCAACAGAGTAATGATCAAAGAGAGAAAGACTCTGACACAGTGTTTTGGGATATATCTGCTTGGGTATATCTGCCCAACCAACACATCTTTCTTTAAGACAGTTTCATATCTTGTATTTGGATGAAGATCTCTAGAACCAAGTAAAAGCTCTCTCACCCTACTTCTTTTGATCAAAATTGATAAGTAATGGTAAACATGTACCTTTTGAAGTTCTAATGTCCAAATAGGAATGAATCATTTCTTGTATCTCTATTAGTGACTTAGTTAAGATAGTTACTCAACGTTCAGCTGTGTTATAGAATGGCAGAGTTGAAGGATTGTGTGTGTGTGTGTGTGTGTGTGTGTGTGTGTGTGTGTATGGTCAGAAAAATACAAAAAAAATGCCATTTAAAAGATGAGAAAAGGAAATCATCATATTGTCATGTTAGATAAATTGGAACTTATTGACAAAGAGATAAAGAACATGACTGACCACCTGTTCTTTGCTTTCCAGATTCCCATTATCAGAAAAACATATTGTGATTTTCACTGGGATCACTTGGCTGTTTCTTATTTTTTTTGTTTTTGGGGACAGGATTTAATGTGATCCAGAATTGTTTCTAACTCTCCAGTGATAAGGATTTTCTTGAACTTCTGATCCTCTGTCTCGTTTCCAAGTGCTAGTATTACAGGCCTGCACTTGATAATGTTTTCTATTAAGGGTTTTAGTTTATCTATGAGGACATTCTATATCTGAAAAGGTCCTACTTGCTGGCCTTTCATGAAAAGGAAGATACAACACATGTCAATGTAGTGTGGTCCAAAGGCCTCTAGGGTCCTGCTCTGTTGTTACAGTGGAAATTAATTTCAGAAGCAAAGCAGATATACCCCATCAATCTTAGACATAATCAGGTAGCTATAACTCACTAATGAAAAACAGATATGATACTGAGGAAGATCACAATCCTCTGTTTTCTCTCCAGTATGCTACTTACTCTGTGGAGATCTTGGCGATAGTGTCACAGGAGCTGTACTCCACACCTGTGAAGATTTCCTTACAGTGTGCTGTCCGGACGCCATTAAGCCAATCACCTGTTGTGTGGAAGGTAGTGATGTCAACATTGCTTTGGTCCAGAAGTAGGTTTGATGGCCTGCAAGAAAAGAAAACATTCAAATGAGAGAAATCAGGATTGATTGAAGTGGCCACATGTCAAAATTTGACACCACCATCAGCAGGAACATCCAGACTGCACACGATGTTCATGTTTATTTGAGGAATTGATCTGCCATGAAGTCTTCATCTGTTCAAGCTGGCTCCTTGGAAGGAGATGATAATAATCTCACCTAAGGGCTCCTTTTTCTGCCCTTTACTGCTTTTAAACCATTGAAAATTTACCAGAAAAAATATATAAACATGCAATACATATCTTTTTATAATTGAAAATTTTAACTCATTAGCAAAATGGCATAAATTTAGATACAGTTATAGCAGGCATGACACAATAAACTTTGCTATCTGCCTTAGTAATAGAGTCTGGTTCAATATTAAATCCTTCTCAAATGGATGATTGTTTGTAGAGAGTGTATAGTTTGGGTGGGTAAAGAGTTATTTGAAATATATGGTACACTTAAAGCAAGACGTGAAGTCAGCACAGATTATGATAATACTGTTGATGCCATTTAAAAGTAAAATTTACAAAAACAATGGAAAATGGCAGATGAATAATAATACATAAAATTATTTCTTATTGACTAATACCAAATGGAGATCACACACACATGTGTGTATGTGTATGTGTTCAGAGACATACAGATATAGAGGTTGATTGTGACTTATATGGACAGCATTCATCAGCATTTATTAGATAGCCTTTAGAATTGATTTACGGTGTCATGATCCTGTTTGGACATCTAAGAAAGGTATATTTGTTGAAGCAAAGATCCAAAAGTGAAATGAAGGTGAGGGTGTTTTTGTTTTTGTTTTCTATCCCTCTCAGCTCCTAGTGACCCCTTTTTTAAAATTGTCCTTTGACTAACAAAAATGGGAGAATTTATTGATACCGCTATTCTTTTTTTTCCATTAGAAAGCTTAATCACAAAGTCTTATTTGTTACAAGAGTCTTATTTGTGGATTAAATTTAAAATTTATGGGCACATATAACATTCCAGGCACATTACACAGATATCAAGACTTAACCTTTACAACATCAGTTAGGCACAGATGGTACATGCTTTATAACAGATGCAGAAGCCAACACTAACAGAAACTAAGTTACAATCTTGGTTCCCTTAGGCAAAAGAGACAGATCAGGGATTTAGACACAACCTGTACTGAGCTGACACTCTTCACTGCTATATTACACCATTTGATCAAAGCAGTTGTTTGAATCAGTTTCCTTTGTTTTTTTTCTTAATATATTCATGAACGCTGGATGTGGCCTCTGATCTGAACGTGCAGTGAAGGGTCAGGGAGGAATCCAGTATATAATACATGCTATCTACGTGGCCTGGAGGGTTTTCTCGTCTCCTCATCTGTAAAATGGGATTGATGTGATGGATGAGAATTGACATAGGTGTTACGTAGCTTGTAGGTAAATGTGTAGGTTGTGTTTAGAGTCACACTGCCTTATAATTGCAGAGGTTCACTATTATTCTGACATAGGTTGCGTACTCTGTGAAGCTGGTTCACATTATTAAAACTTCAAAAAGAAAATAGTTGAGTAAATTCCAAGTTTTATAAAATGCTTGGATTGGTGTGATATTGTTAATTACCGTGTTGAGGGAATGTAAGTTTAGTCATATGTGATATTATGTATATGATGGAGCAACAGCCCTATAAAGTGGCTATTATTGGAGGCCTCATTAGAATAGTCCACAACTTTTACAAGCTCATTATGTGGTCACAGGCAACACTTATAAATGGATGTGCTACTGTGCCTAATGCCATTGCTGTTCTCATTATTGAACAGAATATGTTGTTTACATTAAAACTGTATCTACTATGGTATAATTTTTATAGTTGTGACACATTATACATTTGGATTCTTTACCTCATCAGAGCTTTTGTTCAAATCTTTCACTTTTTTGTGATGTTGGCATTGGATTTAATCTTTTTATCTCTTAAGACATTTTAATGTATTTTAAAGATCCCTAAGACCAAAGGTGCAGTTCAGTCTAGAGCATATGCTTAGCATTGTAGATACAGTCTCTCACATAAAATATCCGCTATCATCTGTTTTAAACTCATAAGTTTTGATTTTTATCCTCCTAAAAAACACTTGTCTAAATTAAATATATAGTTTGAAGTGTTAAAACTAATCATTTAGAAATATGGAAACTCAACCTGGGGATCCAGAGTATTACAAGATAAATGAAGAATAATGAACACATCTTACTCATTATTTTTGAAGTGAATTTAGCTGTGGTTAATTATAGTGATATCTAATAGTAACTGAAAGCATTTGGGTGTGTTGGAGCATTCAGGGGCTGCATACTGTCTCACACACAAAAGCAATCAAGAGTTATCATGTAGCCATGTGGGGAAACATTCCTATTATGAATAGGAATGTGACTCTGAGGAGAATCTATCAATATACCAACTCTACATATCAAAGGTACTTTGAATCAGAGCATTTCATTTCCCATTGTTGATGGTCCCCATCATTTCTTAACATACAAAAGGTATGCAACGTGTAAAGATAAGGTTTTTAAATTTTCATTTTTTATAAATGTATCTCCTCTCACTCTCTGTACATGTGTGCAGGTATGTGTGAACAATGTGCTGTAGATGTTTGTGTCACAGTGCACATGTGGACTTCAGAGGACATCATTACTAAAATAGGTTGTCTCTATGTACCTTTGTGGCAGAATCAGTTCACCAATATCAGCAGCAAGTTCCTTTAACTGCTGAACTATCACTGTCCCAGAGATAGAGTTTTTAACCTCAGGAGAATTTCCAAGCCTTCACTAGACCTAGGTACTATTACTCCAAGTATCTGAGAAACCTACACATTTCTGTACAGTTTTCTCGTAATTACATGGATACATTAAAATAATCTGATTAAAACTTCCAAATGTAAAAGTAGTTTAAGAAAAAGAGAACAAGATTACATTTAGTCTGCCTCTATTTTTGTTATCTATAGACAACATAGCTGAGGAATGGATTCTTTAGAAAAGTCACCCTTCTCACATATAGGGTGAGCAGGAGAACTCTAAATCAAAAGTGAGAAAGTTTTATAAGAAAAATGAAGTGAGACTTAGATACAAGACAGCGAGACACAAAAAGGACCCGTGGATGTGAACACACACAGAGCAAGCAGTTGCCATGTTGCCAGTAGCCGGTGCACAGAACCCATGGTGACTCTTAGTCCCATGAATTGCAATACTTTTTATTTATGAGTTTGTGGATATGAAGAATCAAACCCCAGGCCATTTATTCAGGATATTTATGAAGTGTGTGTAATAGCAAATAGGGAAACATTTTCTTCTCAGCTCCGGATAGTTTGTATTTTTAAACTCAACACTTTGGACAAACTCAAGAAAAAGTTAGAGAAAATTAGTATTAGTATAAACAAATTGAAATAGAACAAATAGAACTGGACGTGTGGATTAGGGATTAGAGTGACCCAGCTGAGTTTTTCTGTTTATGGCTTGGATCAAAGTACAACCAAGACCAAAAGAAAAAAAAAAAAAAGGAACCTAATTTTAATGCTAGTGACCTCAGAATAACCAGTCCTGCAAAGTATCATTTTTCCACTTCCAGGATTTCTCTAGGGATTTCAAATAAAAATTGGTTCCTTTCCTCCTCTGAGAGGACATCTGGAGAGTTTATCAATGGATAGGAATTTGTCTCTCACTGTGAAGAGCCTGTGATGTCTCTTCACGCGCACCAGGGGAATCCGGCTTTCTAAGCAGCTGCGGCCACAGGGTTTTTTTAGACCCAGCCCCAGACATTTGGTCTGAAGGGGAAATTTATAGGCAGGGTGATGTGCACCGTGAGCTCACACTTTTACTAGACAAATTAGATAGGTTTCAATCCGTGCAGCTGTAAACGATGTCCTACAGAGTTCCACCTGATCTTTTACAGCTTTTCATAAATCAGTGCCTACTGGCCACAGACCGCAGTCATTAAAAAGAAATCATGGAAATTACATGTTTGCTCAGGGGAAGCAAAAAATAACTTTCCTCCCCTGCTTGCTCCCTCCTTGTATTTGGGTTTGTGAATTATTCTTTTATGAGCTTTCATACCCTTGCATTAAAGAGGTACACACATTTTTCTTCCCATCAACTCCTATTTTAGCTGCCAATGCTTACATACCAATTAGCACCAGGTAGTGGGGAACAAATGTCAGCTAAAAACTGCCAAGCCCAAGGATAGCTCCTGATAATCAGCTTATTTCAATACTGTCCTAGATTTGCTAGGATTGAATAATACATTGTTTTTCTGGATTTTGCTTTATAAATGGCTCTATTTTCATTCATCAAAATTATGAATGGTATATATTTCTTGAGCCAATAAGTAGATACCATAACATCTAGAAGAGATCACAAAGATGCAAGATGTAAAATATTTAAATTTTATTTTACTTATTGGAGATAGTTTTGGGAATGTTAGGTCACTTATCAAAGCCAAAATATTAATACCATTTTTATCATTTTCTTTTCTTTTGTAATTTAGTTTTTATTTAGTTTAGTTTAGTTTCAATTTATTGAAATAATTTATTGAAAATTTGGTTTCAGTTGATATATTCACTATATTCGAAAAGGAATATTATACTTGTCAATTTATTTGAATGTGGATCAATACTAACCTTGATCTTTTTCTCTTTAAAATTAAAAGTACAGATACTATTAAATAGTTTAACTTTCCATTGGTAATGGAAAATAGCTTTGAACATACGTATTCATTCAAAATGATATGTAGAATAAATATGCTTTTGTTTTGCAGTGAGAAATTACTATACAGATGAAACATTAAGGAAGGCCATTGTGTTATTTTAATTATCTTTAACTCTTGAGAGAAACTTTAGCAGTAATAGTTTCTTGTCTACTTAAATCATTCCCTATGGTAAAATTGGTTACTTTGATTTTAAGATTCTTAATAGGAAGAAGAAATCGCCTGAGTATCTGGCACATTTGTTTCCGTGTAAAATGTTCTTTACAGTATTTTTCAGGGAGCAAATCCTGTCAGTTCAGAGTTTGAGGTCAAAGTCATTTTGAGAAATAAGGCAGAACTGGTTTTTGGTTGTAGGCTTTTTCTGGAAGTACAATGTGTGTGTCAAAACATCAGCTACTCTGAAAAATAATTGTTTTATGTACTCAGAGATAAGAAGTGTTTTAAAGTAACATTTGTTTATGTCCATTAACAGGAAAAAAATGAGCACTGTTTGCCTTCGCTCACATTTGTGGTGTAAATTGATGAACATGATCCTTCCACAGTGAGCAATGCAACGAAAGGCATCTTTACAATGGTTTCAATTAAGTCTATAAAACTTGGTGTTCAAGTCCTCATTATACATATATTAATTAGAATAAAGTCTCTATGTCACAGAGTTGATTATGTTCACTTCACAACTTCAGCCTAATTAATGCATTTTAAAATTATTTCATGAGTTTTGATTCCATCAATTATAGTATTAATTAAAATGTAGCTTTTAGGACTGGGAAGGTGACTCAGCACACAAACCACACTCTAGGGCCTGTATACAAAACACCAGATGGACATGGACGTGGTAGCCCACCTCTAATCCTAGTACTTGTCATTTTGTAACCATCTTACCTTCTATGACATTTTCATCATGATCATTTTAACAAAGATATCTCTGAATCTCAAAAAAAAAAAAAAGTGGGGAAGAGCTTCATGCTTTGCTATCATAGTTGTACATTATAATTTTATTTTCCTTCTAAATTTCTCAACAGTTCTGTTTTACATGTTTTGTCTTTCTCATCATCTCTAGGCTTCCCATAATTTCAGATTTGTCATCCTAAAAGAACCAAAATAGATCCCAGAACAGAACCCATAACCTTCTATTGCTGAAGTCCAAGTCATTCTGCCCCTCAATTTTATGATTTTTATAATTTCACTTGCAGCAATGCTTCGCCAACTATTTAACAATTCTTTGTACTTCTATTTTCTGTAGAATTTAAGTCTCTCTCAACAAAGCCCCTGCTGTTCCCTGTTTCTACCTAGCACTTTCCATCTCTGAGTTACAGCAGGCACTACCTTCCCAAAGATCTACAGAGATTCTTTTTCCCCCCGGTGGGAGTCACTACAATGTTATGATCTTGGGTATCCATGTATGCTTATCTCTCATTTCTTAGTAGGTTCAACACTTTCTGGTATTGAGTGACTGCACAGCCCCCATATAAGCAGCCTAAAATCTTCACCAGGTGCTACCAAAGATAGTCATATTCAACAGAGGCCTTTGGTCATTTCAGTGAGTGTCTTGGTGCTTGTAGAATTTAACTTGGGTACTTGTAAATTCTAACTGAGGCATTTAGAGGATTCACGATGATCTCTGGACCCTGTAGCATTATCAAAGTTGCAATGATCTGAAAATTAGACACTTGCAAATTGGACTTAGGATAGCTCCCTGTCAATCTATTAGAACCACATATCCTCCTCATAAAGTCTCATGTGATCCATGTCATGAGCACTTTGTTAGAAATTATGCTAGAAGAATAAAAAGGAATATATTGGTACTGAACCCCACCATCAATAGATTAGAGATTTCACCTACTCAACATACAACCATGGCTGCTATTTCATGTCTGGATAAAGAGTACTGTAAAAAAAAAAAAAAAAAAAAAATGTTAGCTTTCATTTTCCCCTCCATGTTATCATGGACTTTCAGCTTCTTGTGGCATTCAGTTTCATTCTGTGGAGAATGCTCATGTGCCTGTGCCTTACCCATCTTTCTCCATCTTACCTCTTTCTTTCTGTGCAGAAGACTGCAGTATTCTCAGACCTCCAACTGAAAAACCAGAGTACTTGCTAATATGTTCCATTACTTTGCACATCTCATCTGCTACCATGTCCTGCAATATTTACACTGGTGAAACTATTTGCTCTGCTTTATCCCAGTATAAGCCTTTTCTTAGACATTAAAATTGTCCCCTACTTCCTTATTTTGGCTTTGCACACTTTTAGACTTTCTTAAACTGCCACAAAACTATTGCATTCTTTTTTTTTTTTCTACAGATGACATTTAATTTTGATTATCACACAAAATCACTTCTTAGGCTCTTTACCCACAATCCTCATATTTTTTCTCTAAATCTTATATTGTTTTAGAACTGTTTTACGCTATGCAATTTGGACACATGCACTGTGGTTTTATGTGATTTGTCTTTCTTCACAGTTTCCAAGCCTGTGAAGGTTTAATACTATCGATTGTTCATAGAAACTTCATAGACTATACAAAAGTAAATTTCTTAATCCAATTTCCAAGGAATTGTAACAAACTCACATCACTTCATGACTCCTGAATACTTTGTCACATTCCTTCAGTAATTATGCACATCCTTTTTCTTCCATACTCAAATATAAGCTGGGAGTAAAGTTGCATCTACTAACTATATAATTATCATGGGACTTTGAAAGATGATTTTTAACTAAGATTTCGTAGCCTCATACCTTCGTGTTTTCAACACACTAAGCTTATAATATGCCTTTGCCTGTTTACTCTACTTTTAAAGAAACAAATCAGGTACTTGAATAGAAATATAGTACAAAATTTAATACAACCTCTCTTCTCACTACTCTGTGTGACATCTAAAGAAGGCTTGGTTGTGGGACATGTTGACCATCTACTTTACAATCTACTGTACTTTTGTCATGGACTCCAAACAATGTTGCTCATAAAGACATAATAGGAAGATTCTGTTATCAACCTATTCCGATGAAGTGACAGTTATAAATAATGCACACAAAAAATCCAGAATGAAGAGAATGCTAAATATCATATTGCATTTTGTAAAAAAATAATGGTATTGGATTTTAATCATATTACCAGAAAACTCTGGCAATGAATTCATGATGCATTAACTGATCCCTTAAAGACAAAAAGATGCAAACACTAATCTGGGATGAAGGACAGCAGGTGCTTCTGCTTTCTGAAGTGTCTGGTATGCTGAAGAACTGGAAGTGCCAGGGAGACTGGCCTGTTGCTAAAGTGAAAGCTCTCAGCTGTAAGAGTTAAAAGGGCCTCTCCTCCTAACATGTTCCCCTTCCCTACAGAAATCAGCTGCGTAAATCAAATCATGAACCTTCTCTGATTCAGATACTTTAATGGATTCCTCATGCACTTGAAAATGAATCCCAAAGTCTTCACAATGACCTGGTAGCCTTAAGTGCTCTGGCTTCTGTGTGCATCTTGAGGCTAGGACGAGACCATTCTTTCTCTTCTGTGTTTCAGTATATAACCGCAAGCACCTCCTAGTACCTCTAAATCTATTCTCATCCCAAGATAGCTTCAGTTTACTTATCCTGTGACTAGAATATTCTGTGTGTGTATGTGTGTGTGTGTGTGTGTGTATGTGGGGGAGGGTTTCTGACAACTTTTTAAACAGTGAAGTTATTGCTACTCTGCAAGTCATAGCCCAAATCCAAGCTCTTCAGAGGGTTCATTTTCAACAGTACCTTTATTTTCCACACAGCTATCTATTACTTCATTCTATAGTCTGTTCTGTCTGTTGCATATTATACACCATCTTCTGTAGCATAATTGTCAATATGACCAGCACGATCTGGCTTCCTCATTTTCCAGGGACTACCTAGTTTCCATTACATAGAATGTAGGCCTATTATAAGTACCCACAAAAATTAGTGAATGAATGAGAAGTGTCCCTGGGGAAAGGAAGGCTTTTTGAGCCTTCAAAGAAGCCTAGTAAGTCCCCTGGGTTATAAAGAGAATATCAAATTGGTTATAAACAATTGGTGGAAGTTATATTTGTTCAGATAAAACAATTCTGAGTGCTATAGGGATAGATGCTTGGTGCAGGGAAAAACAGAAGAGGAACTTGAGTAGGAAGTCTGTGCAGAGTCTAGTTCAGAGAAGCAGGTGATGCAATGAAGGCATGCTAAAGGTTACTTCTATACCCCACTGGGGCAAATGAATGAATATTTGTATATTCAACTCAACTCAACTAGAAAGACAGTGGAAGGAATCTGGAGGACAGATTTACGGATTTACAACAAAAAGTTGGAGTTATTTTGAGATCATTGATTGGAAAACTTTGGGTTTGAGGAATGTTACAAAACTAGGGATGCAGTGATCCAAGATATTTGCCAATACAAGTAATACTAGATGTAGTATTTTAATTCACCTGTTGAGAAAAAAATCTCCAGAGTTTTATCAAATATCCAGACTCCAATATTCTTTCATAGAGATTAAGTATCAGATTCACTTTGTAAATTCCCCTGGTGATGTTTGTCACCCATGAAATGTGAGAAATAGTGTCATAAAATATATTTTATGGCAAAAATCACACAGAAATTATATATGGATATATATATGGAAAATATATATGGAAAAATATATATAAAAATATATATGGAAAGAGAGAGCAGGGTGGAGAGAGAGGCAGGAAGGTAAGAGAAAGAATTTGTCCATTATATTAAGAATGACACTTTATCTAAAAATGGCTAAGAACAACAAAGTAGCTAAAAGCTGGAGGCAATTTATTGCCAAAAATATCCCAAGTATGTAACAATTTTTAAATATTTCAATAAAGAATATTTTAAGGGTATTTTGTGAAAATTAAAGCAGGAAATGAGTTCAGGTTTGAAAAATAACAATCACTGTCAAACAGTGGAAAACAAATTATTTTTCTAACCAAAAAACAGTGGACAATTTTTTTTTCCATATAAAAATTTCTTAAGAAAAAAATATTGAATTGAGTGCAACATGAGTTGATTGATGATGACTTTGCATGGCCTGATCTCCAGAGGTAAATGTCTTTATAATAATAAATAAACATAAAATTCCTCTAGTTTTGAATGTAAGGATCTAAGTCCAATGGCATCTTGTAGAAAAATATCTATATTTTCTCCCAAATTAAATGTTTTATGACTGAATATTTGAAAATTATTCAGGTAGTTAATGCTATAGGAGCAAAAAGTCAATGATAGAAAAATCAATTTAGAACATCTGCTAAAATCTGTATAATTGTAAGTATTCTGCTATTGTGTGATCTGATATAACACAATTTTCATCCACAAAGTTGAAGTTAAATATCCCTAGATCCTATAGCATAATTTAACTTTATATTGATAAGATCATCCAGTGGAAGGTTTAAATGCCTTCTTATGAGATGAAGAGAGTTGAAAAGTTGCTTTTCCCTGCTATAGTTACTACTGAGCAAAGATCAAAAGAAATGGCTTCAAGGTGTAAAATGAGGACCATATGCCCTGGCAAGGACAGGCTGTAATCCAGCCAGTTGTTAAACTGTCAGGTGGGTTTCCACAAAGTCTGCATTATCTCTTTCCTTGTGAAGTTTGGGTCAGAGATGAATCTTTATAGAATAAGTTATGGTAAATCTCATCCAAAGGTATACCAATAAATTCTATTGTGGTGCCTCCTAAATATTAAATAAAACTAATAAACCATTATTCTCATGTAATGACATTAAAAGCTTGATTTAGATTTCCCTTGTTTTATTAAAAAATCATAAAACTATTGATCATGTATGCTCAATTCAAAATGGATTAAAAATAGACCATAATGCCTGAATTATAAAACACTCATAAGAAAATACAGATTAAAAGACACCATTATATTGGTCTTGGAAATATCTTTTGAATATCGTCATCAAAGCAAAAGAAATAAGTAAAAAGAAAATAAGTATGGTCACAGCAAACTAAGTCTTCCCAGTAAGGAAAATCATTAATAAATATAAAAAGAGAAGCTACAGAATGAAGAAAACTTTAGAGATCGTATATCCAATAGGCGGTTAATATCCACAGTGCATAAGAAACTCACAACTCACATGTAAGCAACAAAACACCTAACAAACAGCTTAATAAAGCATAGATAAAAGACTTATACAGACTTATTATCCAAAGGCTCCTGAAAAAAGTCATGACCGATATGTAAAATCATTCACTATCATTGGGACATACAAATCAAAACTATTGTAGGATCACCTTGCATCTGGTAAGATGGGTATAATCACAAATGAAATCGATGTTAAGTGTTATTGAAGATGTGAATAAAATGGAATACTGTTGGTGGTAATGTAAATTCATATAACGTGAAATTTCTTCTAAAAATTAAAAGTAGAGTTAACATATTATCCAGCACTCCTAATTTTGGGTAGATAGCCAAAGGAAATCAAATCATTACCTTGCAGATGTTTCTTTCCTTACATTTATTGCAACAATAATAATGAGGTAAAATGACACAAACACTAGCAATAAATGATTAAGAAAATATGTCTCATTCATGTTCTTATTTTATATCAATATATTGAATATATATTGACAATGTGGATGAAACTTGAGGACACTATTTTAAGTAAAATAATCTACAGATAAAGAAGAACTCTTATATGGATACACAAGTTTAATCTGAAACAGGTCTAACACAGAAGCAGAGAGACTAGAGTTTACCCTGAGTCAGAGTTGAGAAAAATTGAAAGATTGTAGATAAACAAAAATAAAATAAAAAAAAAACCAAAAACCGCTTGCATTATTTGATAAAACAGCTGTGGAGACAAGATACCTATCATGATGTTTGTAGAAAGTAGTTTGGAGCATTAATAAAGCATTAGGTCTAGAAAGAACTTACGATGTCTCATTGTAAAATTGATCAATTGATCTGAAAGTTAAATATCTGAAATAGTGAAGCATTACTTCGTTTGATCATGCTAATCATTCCACACTACAAGTATATAAAACTACATTACAGAACTTGAATATGCTCAAGAAAAATTTAACACATATATATTTATACTGGCTCTCATTTCCCCTTTGGCCTCATTTTCCAAAATGCTCTAATCTGTGCTTGTATTTTAAATTTTCATATTTTCTCATTGTATATTTAGGGACATTCTTTTTATTTCTTAAAGTAGTACATCGAATACTTTCACAGAAATCTGGTCAGAGCTCATAATTAATTGAACTTATGTATTTCTATACACACACACACACACACACACACACACACACACACACACACCTTAACAGCACATGTATCCACTGTCTGTTCTCTTTTGTTTTGTTTGGAAAGGGTCCCCTCTAACTCAGGCTATCTTGATCTTATTATATATCTGAGAATGTCCTTGCATTCCTCCATCTCTCAAATCCTGAATTTACAGGTGTGCACGATCAGACTGGGATCAACTATTAGAAGATAGTTTCAAGCAAATAAATCACCCTGTTTTTTCCTTAAACAATACAGAGTAAAATAAGCTATGTCTTCAGCTTTCCTATTTTCCAGACTTAAGCTTGAAGATCAGGACACTTCTAGCCAAGAATCATATTTATATTTTCATCATTATTCTAAAGTCAAGTGAGAATTCTTCCCCAAGTTAAGGAAAGAAAAGCAAGCCCCATCTCTTGAGTTCTGAGAACTACAATTTCTGAGAACACAGTTGGAAGGGGAGTGGGAACCCCGCACTGAGAAGGGAGTGTAACATGCAATTCTAATGTGTCACCTTGCTGCTGCGCTGGTGATGATCTTCAGACTGCCTGGATTCCGGATGAGCTTGTCCAGAATGCTGACGATCTGCTCAAACTTGGGTCTGTTGTTCCTGTCTTTCTGCCAGCAGTCCAGCATCAGCTGATACAAGGCAGCTGGGCAGTCCATGGGAGGAGGCAGGCGATAGCCCTCATCCACTGCTTTAATTACCTATGTGAGAAGCAAAATTTCCGGGGACAGAGGCCATGAGATTCATTGGGTTTTTTCAGTCCCTCTGATAGGAATATTTTAATGTTCAATAAGACAGTTTTTTTTTAAATTGCCTGAGAATATAATAACTGGCTGTAAACAACAAATTACCCATGCCTGAAAATGCTATATAAAGGAAGATCAAGAGAGAGAAAATAGTATGTGTAAAGATCTTCTGCAAATCAAAGTCAAAATAAAGGTTCCTTCGTATAGGAAGTTTGCTGCTACTAAGAGATGATTATTTTATTATTCATATTATTGTATAAACCTTGCATTGATTCATGCAAAAGAAATCAGAATGGAGATTCCAGCTAAACCAGAGTTCAGAACTTTGCAAACCACAGAAATTCTCTTTGGTAAACTCCTATGGGCAGTACATTATTGTTTAAAAACACATAAAGAAGTAATTTTTAAACTTTAATGTAAATCAGAAACATCTGGAAGAGTTCTTAATGCACAATGTACTTTTCCCTCAATGACTGAGTTTCTGAACCATCCACCTGGGGTGTGTGTGTGGGGGGAGGGGGTAAATCCTGAGAAATTTTACTCCTAACATGTTCCTAGGCCATACTAAAGTTGCTGATCCAGGTTTTATGCTTATAGATGCTTTGATAGAACATCAGTCTGCAGAAAATAAGTGGAAACCTTTGTATGATTTTCCTAGCATTATTGTATTTAAAAACACTCAGCATGTCTGAGAAAGTTATCTACATATCAAAATCTAGTAAAGCAATCTCATAGGCAGAGTCTTGGAATTGGCCAGCATCATCTCAGCTTTCTTCCTTATATGTTTGGATTCATGCTCAAAATTTCTGGTAAGCAGAAAGAAACATGTGAATCCTATGTACTTATAGTATCCTTTTACTAAGCAGTAGCAAAATGTAATATATGCAAACACAATTCCTTTCAAAAACTCACACTATAGTTATAACAGAATATTAAAAATTTCCTCCAGCCTGACTCTTCAGTTTTTGTGATTGAATTCATGTACAAGTACAGTGCATTATTAGAAATAACATGGTAGAGATTATTAATTTTGTCTTTGTGAAATACTAAATTTAAGTAACCAAGATACTGGGACAGTTGTAAAATTTAATCAAGAAAGGATTGCAGACATATTCTTAATAATGTTAAATAGAAACAATTTTTTAGCAAAAATATTGTAAATATTTCATGATGTGTACATGCATGTGCACCCACACATTATTTTATAACATTCCTTTTTGTTCCGTTCTTAAATCCCTGCTTGAAGGAAATAAGCAAAGCTGTAAAACAACTTAATTAATACCCCTGCAAGACGTGGGAATAGTTTTATTCACTTTAAGTATCGTGCTTCAATGTCACCAAGTCGATGCCACCTGGCTTCATTGTGCTCCGCTTCCTTGCACAGCATGCATTTTTAATTTCAACTCATAACTTATAAACCACAAACACACACTTACATCCTGATTGGACATCTCCCAGTATGGTCTTTCTCCGTAAGACATCACTTCCCAGAGAACAATTCCATAGCTCCACACATCACTGGCTGAGGTGAACTTGCGGTAGGCTATTGCTTCTGGTGATGTCCACCTTATTGGTATTTTCCCTCCCTTGAGATATAAAAATTACATGTACAATAAATAAGTAATAGAAAATACAATGTTCATAATATACCCTGAAGTCAGAAATAAATTCCGGGGTGTCTGTTCTGAAGGAGAATGCAGGCCTCTGATAAAATATATCAATATTCTATATTTTTCCACACTTAATTTGTATTTAAATAATGTGAATGGAATTTTTTCTCTGATAATTTAATACGTGAATAAACTTAGCAGCAGTTACTTGAACACCTATAGTTTCTAATATTCCCTGAACCCTATTCAATTTCCTTTTACCTAAAATGCCTTTACAAATATCCGCATCCCTTTTCTTATGAGACTCACTGAGTTTAAAAAGGTGATATATGTGACCAGTAGTTTGGAACTACACATTTGAACCTGATGGGCAACTTATTTTGCACACAGATAAAAACAGAAACTACTGTTGTCTCAGAAGCCATCAGCCAACACTACGGCAAAGAGTACTCAGGTCTAGAGGACATTTTCTAAGCCATGATTGAAAAACTTATTTAGAAAAATTTACCCCTAAAGATATCAGAAGAACTAAATGGCTCAAATGTTGATGCTTTTGAAAAATCAACTATGGCATATTAAATAGCCCCCATATTGTAGTATCTACAACTCTAGCCATCGTCTTAGAATTGAAAGACATAACAGATCAAGCTTTATTGATTTACTAATAAATCTTAGCTCAGAAAAAAACAGTATTATGGAGGTTTGTTAATGATTAAAGTTTCCATCATTGGTAGTAGTTTGTGTTATACATCCACAAAGGATAATGTATCTTTCTGATCCTTAACAAAGTGAGCCATCAGCATCCTGTCTTCTCCTCTCATTCTACTCACTTCAGTTAGGTAATTAGTCAGCACACCTTTAGTGTTACGTACATTCATTAGGTGAGAAAATAAGAAAAAAATCCCACTATTGACTACAAAGCACTACTCAAATTTAACAATGATTGCTGTCGTTGCTAACTAAGTCAGACTAAAATAGGTTTTTATTTTCCCCTCTTCCATGTGAGGCAGTATCAAGACACCATGGCTTTAAATGAAAAGAAACTGACATTAAAGACATTTCAATGGAAAACACAAACTGAATGAGAGTATTAAAAACAATAAAATACTGCAGAATTAAAAGAAAAGATGAGCATATCATCACTAATTGTTCAATTCCAGCCTTATAGTTTCAAATTCTTTATCACTACTAGTACAAAGATGTAGTGCTGGTTTACCTAACTAGTAAAATGTCCATTGACATAAATAAAATAAAATATAGTGCTCCTAAATGATGATTTGAAATCATAAGCCCTGAAAACTGAACATGTAATAAAAACAAAGGTTATGAGCGCAGTACACATGGGTCTGTCTGTGCCGACCACACAGAATCATTGCTTATATTTAGATTCTTTGTCTTGGCAGTAGATCAGGCATTCAAGAAAAGCTTGCTTATCTTAGTTGAATCCCTTTTCACCTAAGTGCGTGCTTCCTTAAGGTCACACTGTTTATGTTTTCCAGGGAGACCTTCTCCCCAGTGCTTTCTATGAGTGGTCCCAACCCACAGCTTTTTAAGTATTATTGTCTATACTCATCCATGCAGAACTTCTCTCTTTTTTTTCAATCTGCAGCTCAGCCCATATTGGTCACCTTTTCTCCTTCATTCTTCCACCCTGAACCTTCTATCCTTTCTTATAGCAGTTAGTTGGTATATAGGCTCACCAAGGAGATCAGGCGTCATATTTCCTATTTGAAAACCCTGCCAGACCTCAGCACCATTCTGGCCAGCGCCACACTCGATTGATAGTGGAACCCCAAGTGTCTGAGCTCAGGTATTTCTATTCATTCAGAACTCCTCAGGTATTCTACTGATGGCACATGCAAATCATTAGCAATTAACCTCCTTCCCCCTCCCAAATCCAACACCTGTAGACAATACAAAATACCAAGGCCTATGCATCCCTTTTTCCAACAATGTACAAAAGCAATTATTTTAAACACAACTAAAAATAAACTTCCATAACACTTTTTGGTAATTATCATTCCATATTGATTTCTATGAGATCAGCTTTATTAGAATACACATGAACCACTTAGCAAAGTATTCCCCAAACCCATAATTGTTAATACAAATGGTAGGAGTCTATTCTTTTCAGAGTAGATATTACATTATGTACCCATGCTGCCTTCCTTTTCTTTTCCTGCATTCCATGGCATACCTATATTTGGTGAGATTCAAGAGCATGACTGTCTTCTCACTCTTTTTCTTTCCACAAGTAGAGTATCATTAAAGCCAGGTTCTCTAAAAGGCTGCTATTGTCATTTCAGACCAGATTATTCCAATGTCAGGAACTTTGCAATCGGAAATGAATTTATTCCCTTTCTGAGCAAATAATATTAGTGATCCCTAGTTATGACAACCAAAAGTAGCTCCAGACAGTAACAAGTGTCCATTGAGGAATGGCATCATCTCTGTGTGAGAGCTGCTGCTTCAGATGAGGCATGACAATTCTTGATGAGCTAATGAAAATGAGCCAGGTGAATCATAGGACTGGGGCTTTTATATGAACTTGTAGTGTCTATGTCACATGCTCACTCTTCCTGAAAATTTTTTGTTCTTGTCCTGGGATTTAATTTCATTATAAAAATCAAGAGTCCAATCCACGAGAATTAATACCTAGATTTTGGTAATATGTCAATGTCTTCTCTGGAATTTTCCATCATTTCAATATTTCTCTCCTTTTGTTCTCTTCTCCTTGCCTTCCCCCCATTTATATTGTTTCAGAAAAGAGAGGTTATTTTCTATTTTCAGTGCATCTTAAATGAATCTAATAATTTAAGCATTATTTTTCCCTCTCAGGTAGAGCTTACTATTGGCCTAGCATTTCAGTGAGAAGCACTGAATCTTGAAAGCAGAGTGTCCTCATCTGCAATGACTGCATGCTAAGGGCATAGAAAATATTGAAGGAATGTGGGTAAAAGCAGAAGGTGTTGATCACAGGCTTTAACTTTGGTACAATTTACAATAGAGTTCTTTCTTTGGCTGAGTATTTTTTGAAATTGCATTTAGAGTTTATGTATGTGAGAAATATGTTAAACTATTTGTTACTCAGTAGCTGCCATACACAGGTTTCAGAGAAGTATACAAAAATTTGGATTTGACAAGACAGTCTAGACAGTGTGCTGTCATTATTTCACCCATGTGATTCTTGACTGCAAAACAGTTTTATTGCAACTTTATTGATGAACTTGAACTCGAACTCTTGGTGAAATACCACCTAGCATTCAGAATATTGTGAAAGTATAATACAAATAATTTATGATGGTGCATTTTTCTATATTTTAATAGGTTTTTAAACTAAGCATTTGCTTGAATGTCTTCTACATCCACATTTAAACTCCTAGGATATTTATGCATCTGAGGACAGTTCCCAGTTACTTGGAGCAGTCCCAGAATTACAGCATATGGACTATATCTAAAACCTCAACTTCAGAGGGACCTCCCATTCAAACTCAGCAGAATCTAAAATAAAGCTAATGCTTGCTCTGTATATTTGAAGCATCAGAATTACAGTCATTTCTAATCAGCATCTGTCTATGTGACATTTTAAGAACTGGGGGTACCAGGGAATACTTGTTTATTTATCCCACTTGAATACTTCATTTTAGTAGAAATAATAAGTATTGCTTTCTGAGACCAGTTTTGATCCTCCTGTTCAAGTTTTGCCAGGTTTCTTGACATTTCTGAGGCTTTTTTGCCGTATATAAACTGAGGGCCATGGGGATCATAAAACTTAACTGTATTCTTCTGTTTATCTTCTCTAACAGCCTAACAGCTTGAATATCTTATAAACCTTAGCTCTTCTGCTTTCAAATTACTATGCTAAATGTACGTGAACAGCAAGTATGCTGACATTTATGGCGATAATTATTTGAGCTCCTTAAGAGAGATTAACTCCATACTAAACTATGTATTAGCTTGAGCATGCATCTTGCCTTACTTCCATACAATTTATAGAAGAATTAGAGGAGACGAATAAAGGGTTTCAAACACATGTGGTAGGAATTCTATAAAGCCGTGCTTAACTGCTATCTTCCAATTCAGTGTAACACACAGGAATTTAAAACCTTTTCAAGTCTCTAAAATATAATAGAGTGATATGTTCTTTAAACACTCTAAACATCAAAATTAGAAGAATTCAAAATTTAAATTGGTAGTTTCCATAAGATAGTGGTCATTTTTTTTTTTCGCTTCAGGAGCTTATTTGATGTCAACTTATGGGTGGCCTCAGGGTTGACTTCTAGAAAGAAGTACATTGGCTGAATTTTCTGCATGCTAAAGCATATATTCATATATACTATTTTAAACCTATATTTGTTTGTACAAATAATTCCTTGTTGACTTGATTGCCCTGAGGATTTTACATTTCATATCGCTTGCCTATGAGTTGTGTTAGATCATAACCCAACTGGCAATGGACTTAGGAGGGCTAATCTGAGTAAACCCAGAGTGATTAAGCATTGAACTTGGAGACAAATATTAGCCTCTCAGGTTAAAGCAAAACTACAGAGATAAATCATTGTGTCAAAAGTCTTAGAATCTATGTGTTAACAGGGACTCAGCTTCATTCAATGTAGTAGACAAGGTACAGTCCAAGGGGAAGCACTTCCCAATGGAAGTATATATTTTACTCCTTCGTAGCTCAAATTGAAGGTCCACTGAGAGAATAATTTCAACAGATGTTGATTGCCATGAGAGATCAGAGACAGATGGTTCTTTAAGAAGCAGGAGCCAACCTTGACTTCTTGAGATTTTTCGACATTATATAAAATGATTAAGAATTTATTAATAGAGAGGAGAATACTAACATTCAAATACATCTAAGGATGAAAGTAACAAAACACAAATAAGTAATGATTATGCTCCTTTTGCTCACAAAACAATATAGAATTCAATAATTTGATGGGAAATGCCACCTGTACTACCCACAGCATAAAACCTGAAGAATAAGGCTAAATATAACCTAATGTGGCTCTACTTCTTTCCAAAATTCAGTTAACTCTAAAATACCAGATTCTGCATTATTTATAAACCAAATTCCTAATTTATTTTTAAAATATCTTCTTAAAGTTATCATAAATTATGTGTACATGTGAGTAGGTCATATTTGTAAGAGCATTACTAAAGGCTGAGCCATCTCTCCAGCAGCAAATTTGTTTTCTTTACATTTCAATAAGATAGTGTCATTAATGTAGACATAAGGACTAATGAACCAAATCAGAAAGCCCAGAAGCAAATCCTTACAACTATGGCCAACTAATGTCTGACAACTATGGTAAGATTACGTATTACAGGAAGAATTATCTTTTCAATGAATCGGGGTGGGAAAATTGCATATCTAAAGGATGGAAAAATGAAACTTGTCCCCATTTGCCCCCATTTACAAAGCCTATTCCATGTAGTGTGAAGATTTAGTACAAAACATGGAACTCTGATATAAGTAGAAGAAAATACAGGAAGAATCTTCAGAATATTAGAACCATCATGAAATTTTTGTTCAAAATTTCAAAAGCAAGAAGATGAAAGCAGGATTATTGAACAGGGTTATAGTAAACCAAAAATCTTCAACATAACAAATGAACCAATTAACAGAATACAGTAAAAAATGATGGAAAATATTTGCAGGATATCTATGTTACAAACATTTTGATACCAGAATGTATAAGAAACTCCACACACTCAGTAACAATAAGATTTAGCATGGACTTAAAAGTGGTAATAGGTTTAAATAGTAAATTATTCTGAATATCAAACATATATAGAGTATGTTCAGCATCTTTAAACATCGGGAAAATTCTAATCAAAGCCATGATCAAATATCACCTTCACTAGTAGCATATTTACTTGATAAAGAATGAAGGATAATGGGAAGGGGCATATGAGAGGGCTTGCATAGAGAAAAGGGATAAGGAAATACTGTAATTATATTATGATCTCAAACATTTTTAAAAAACATAAAATATTATACATAACAGAAGTTGGTGGGGATTTGGAAAGAGAAAATCTGTTAGCAAGACTATTAATTAATAGAGTTCTCATGCAAAATATAATTGAGGATCCTCAGAGAATTAAAAGCAAATAACCATAAGATCCATTCATCCTACTATTGGGGTTTTTTTTTTTGTACACAGAAAACAAAATAATTATGCCAAAGAGACATTGCATTCCTGTGTTAACAGAGATACAATTTACAATGGTCATGAGATAGAAGAAACCTATATATCAAGCAATAGATCAATTGATGAAAAGTATATAGAACACTGTAATACTGTCCACTCATAAAAAAAGGGGAGATCTTGTTATCTGTGTCAAAATGAGTCTAACTGGAAATAAGCAATTTAATTGAAATAAGCAAGACACAAGAAGACAAGCATGTATAAACCACTCACTGGGATTGCAAAAAGATTGTTCTTACAAAAGTGAGGAGAACAGGGATTGCCAAAGACCTGGGAGGACGGGAAGAAGCTGGGGAGGGTCAGGAGAGAGTGGTCATTGGTGGTCATATCACTGTTAGACTGGAACAAGAAGTTCTGGTATGCTGTTGCACAGTAGGCAGACTTTTGATAAAAGTATTGCACAGTTTTTAAAAAGCTAGGATAGATAATTCTGACCGGTTTCACCTCAAGTAATAAATCTTTGAGGAGACAGATGTGATTAAATATTCAATTTAAATATTACATGTGCATACATTAAATATGGCATATATATGCACTAAAACATCATAGTGTCCTGTGAAATCTATATTGATAATGTATTTATGTGTCAGCTATAATTAAGGCATAGAAATTCACTTGAAATTCTGAATTTTGGCTATTTTGATGGAACATCATGACAAAGAAGCAACATTATAGGGCAAAGAGGTACATTCAATGTTGCAGGGATAGTGAAATGTCATAATAAAATAATATTAGTGATATTAAATTTATTCTGATAATTAAAAGAACATAGCTTGAATAAAACTCACATGCTTAATGTTAGCCATTGTGAAATTAGAAAAGATGAACCACTAATGTTAGATTCTTCATCCCCAATGAAATACTTGTAATGATTTTGAGATTACCAAGAGATCATGGTGATAATTCCCCTGTCTGTCCACACTTAGTGAGTCACTGCTCAAATTCAAAGTAATTCCAGAGGTAAGGTTCACAAACCAGTGTGTCAGGCATCACAATGAGTGGAATTCATGACACATTAACTTTTTAAATAAAGTTTAATAAAGGTGACTAAAAAGGAGTGATTTAGAGCTAGGCATGGTGTTTCAAGACTTCAATCCTACTAATTAGGTATCTGAAGCAGGAAGAGTGCTAGTTTTGGTTCCATCTGAGCTCTGCTGTGTGTTTTAAGCCAGGTCAGGCTATAGAGTCAGATTCTCCCTCTGCTTAAAAGGAAGGAGAAGAAAAATAATAAACTATATTATTCATGTAACTGCTCTTCCTTCACTTCCTTGTTTCTGACCTGAGTTATGCTGAGTTCAAGCTCATGAGATCAGAGCATGCCTCTGTTTACTTCTGGATCCTCAGTTTCAAGGACTGTGCCTAGAACACCATAGCCACATATTTGCTGCATGAATCTGTGAATCAGTGAATCATACATTTCATAGAAAATAATCCCTCCATGGACTGTGGATAATTTATTTGAATGCATTTCCAGAAAGCTTCCTCACTCAGTGTTCCACTTCAAAATTACAGCCTTGATTATTTTCTATTTCATAAATACAGATATTTATTCTTCCTATGCTAAGATGATCATGCTGGTCATCTGTTTGAAATGAATGTTGAGCGCGTACAAGGTGACTTATCAACTTTTGATGCAACATTGATAACTTAAATCAACAAATAATTTAGATTCCGTATGAGTAGGTGGCTTCATTTTGTGAGTTTACATGCAGGAAATGTCATGTATAATATAAGAGGGTATATAGCAATTTGGCATTTGCTTTATTTATTTAGTTTGAAAATTTATTTTTAGCATACAAAGAACATTGATTAGATATTTTGTTCTTATATTTTTCATTATGTGTAAATGGAATATGGCATACATTACATATATATATGTGTGTGTATGTTTATGTATATACATATGTATATACATATATATGTATGTATAATATGTTTTGTATCATACGACTTTTGATGTTAACAGTTTTTAGTTAAAAATCCTTCAGGAACAAAGACTTAGGTTTTCTATCATTTGCAGTGGAGGTACTATGAACAAGACAAGACCAGTTAAGTTCTCTAACATTGGCCATCAATTTTTACTCATTTAGAAAAATTAAATTAGATAATTCAAAGCTATCCACAATATTGCTGGAATAAACTTAGCAGAGTTACAGATCTAAAAACTACAGAGTATAAAATTTTCTTTATGACCAAAGATGAGGTGCTCTCAACCAAACTTAAAATTTGTTTAGTTATACTCAGTATGTAATGTCAGAATGAAGTAAAGAGAAAATGATATCTCACTAGAAGATAGACACACGAGAAAGCAAACTGGTTTTCTTAAGTTTCCTAAAACAGTAATAATTACGCTCATGCAATACTTACATGACTAACATGATTGGGATTATGAAAAGGAACAGGTTGCCTGTCTACATGGCATATAGATTAGTAAAAGTCTACCCTTTCTTTAGTGGAGCCCATGTATGTAACAGTAGATTCACAAATGGTATATTGGAATTGTGGATTCTGTTTCAACATGATACTAAGAATGTTAATTGGCACAGATGCGTGTAGACATGCATATATAAAAATGTTAAACTGAAAAAAAATCATATAAATAGATTGAGAACTTATTGACTGACACATAGTTTTTTACTAATAGCAACATGGCTCTTTTATTATGTTTATTATTTTCTGTTTTCGTGTGTGTATTTTGTATGTATATGAGTGTATGTGGATATACGTATATATATTCATGCTTATGTGTTTATGGGTTCTGTATGTGTGTGGCTGTGTGTCTGAAAAAGAGAGAGAAGAGAGAGAGAGAGAGAGAGAGAGAGAGAGAAGAAGCTACAGAGCATGTGCCATGGACTACCCATGTGTGAGGAGACCAGAGCACAACCTTCATAATTAAGTTCCTGACTTCTGACATTTTTTACTTAAAATAAAGTAAATTATATAGTATAACACACAAAACAAGAAAGGAAACATGTCCTAATTATACTTTGAAAATAATGTGGTGAAAAATAGGGAAAGGGGAATTCTTGTTTGCTGCTCAACAATATAATTTCTATGGGATTCATATTTGGGAGACTGCATGTTCCAATCACACCAGCAAAATGAAATCCAGGGGCTTTCATCCTGATTTGTGTGGGCAGAGTGCAGCTGCAGTTATGCTTCATACACAGCTCTTTAAAACGTATCATATCACATAAAACTACATCTTAAGTTAGATTTATATCATTGAATGACTACTGAAATATTTATTTAGTTTTTAAGGTACTTTTTCCTGTTAAAGCACCTGTAGCAATTGTCTTCAAAGCGTCATTCAGGCATCTGTAAGAATCCCAAGAGCATTATAGGGAATCTGTGTGCTTGAAACTATTTTCATAATAACACTAAAATTTTATAGCCTTTTCACTTGCAACATCCCAAGAGTTTGAAATGGGATTTTACAGAGGGTACAGGATGCATGATAATATTGTACAATGTGCAGTGTCAACATTTAGATTTTTTAATAACTCAGGAGTGAAAAATGAAGAGAAATAACTTATTGTCAGTATTGAAAAATAGCTGATTCCTTCCAAAATCTTTATGAAAACAGAATATCTCTCTTCTCTTGCCATCTTTCTCTCCCCACTCCCCCATTCTCTCCCTCCCTCTCTCTCTCTCTCTCTTTCTTTCTCTCTCTCTCTCTCTCTCTCTCTCTCTCTCTCTCACACACACACACACACACACACACATACACACCCGAACACACACACAGGCAAATGACTGTTTATTTGATCCCTTCTTTTCAGCACACTGCTGGAAACACAAGGGGAGATCATTTTATAGCCAAGAAAAGAGCAGTATGAAGAAATAGGCAATATGCTTAGAGATGAAGCACATTCTCAACTCCATAAATACTGCAAGCAAAGATTGTTGCATTTTATTTATTTATCATTTAAATTATGTGTATGTGAGTTCAAGTTTTTATGTGAGTACTGCGATGTGCGCTGAGGTCCTCATGCATGCAGAGTAAGTTCTTGTGCCCAGTTTCTAAGGTTCTCTAAAATACACAATTAGTTGGTACAGTGTCTATACTACTCTTTTATTTTGCTTTCCTCTCTCAGAGATGTTTGGAAAAAAATGGAAGCAGCAGACACCCTCTGTCAATAACACTGAATGAAATGTGGTTCATGATTTGTTTGTTTGGTTTCTCTCTACCTAAAGGCAACAGTATCCAGAAAGGCATTGGCAAAGAGTCAATGCATTGAAATTCTGAATGCTAACTCTTGGAATGTAGAAAATACAGACACTACGCAAAATATGTCAAGTGTTACTTAAGTAATGAGTGATGTTTAAAGTGGGCTCATCAGATATATGGAAAACATACATGTCTTGTACAATTTGAAGCTTCTTGGACAAGACAAAAATCATTGACAAGTAAGTCAAATAAATAATGTAGCATCTAAGCTGGATAAAACTGGTTTGGGTTAGAAAATAAATAAACTTTATTATATATTAAATGTATTAATATATTTAATTTATTTATTTTAGTTAATTATATTAAACAACTTAATATATATTAAACTTATTAAATTTTATTTGTTTTTGTTTATTTGTTTATATATTATGGTATTCGTTTTCTTTTTTGTGATAATAAACTTTTATTTATTCAAGTATATTTCCAAATTGTTTTGCTTAAAAATTTTTTATTAATGCTAGTTGACATGTTCTAGCTTTAAATTTCTAAAAGTGGAGCTCTCTAATATTTTTGCCTAGCAGTGATCCTTCTGCCAGTACACATTCTCCACACTACTGCTTAGAAGTGCAACTCAGCTGTTTTGGTCTGTTTACATAAAAAATAGCAGTCCAATGACTTTACAATCATACTCATCTTAAGAGTAAATCATAAAATTACTATACTAAACAAAGCTTGTTATTGGAGATTAAGTCAATGACTTCTAAATTACTGTAGACATGCAGATGCTTCTCAGAAGGAAGCTGGGAACCCCATGGGTATTTGACAGAGCTCCAAAGGAACACAAGGATGAACACTGAAGAGCTTTGAGCAACTGTGTGCAGGAAGGGAATGGATCCACTTGGCTGGTGTGGTTGGCAAGAATCTTCTGTTACTTAAAATTTTAACACAAAGCCTGTTGCATTTTTACTCAGAATTCAGAATGATACATAAGAATCTTGACATTGCAAGTCCTTCCTTCTTTACTAAAGCCAAATAAAAGGTCCTCGTCTTTAGTCCTAACAAAGTTACAAACAGTATAGAGAAACTCAGAGCATTAACATTAACATTAAGCATTAAGTTGATGACTATATTTTAAAGACCCTTTCATCATTCCACTATAGCAGCCACTCCTTTGAGTCTTCTAGGATCAAAAATAGAATTGAGATCAAGGATGCTCACGTTTAGTAATTGTATGTGACAGAGAAATTAGAGCCTGACTCAAAAGCTAGCTTATATTATAAATCAGTTCAAATATAAGTTTCCTATCAGAAGTACTTTATTAAAAATGGCTGTATTTTTTAATATGACAGTTGTTACAGGAATGATACCAGAAACAATGCTTTTTCTGGACTATTAGTATTTTATAGAGTTTGCAGAAGCTTACAAAAGACATCTTTAGAGGACTGAGCAGTAACGAGGAGAATAAAGTCATTTCTTGGGACGATAAGTAAATATACTATCCTTTGTACATATGTTTTCTCTTGGGATGAGAGCGTAGTCAGAAATGCGATGTTGTACTTATACAATCTGTACTGGCTGATGTTTGTGAAGGGCAGAGAAGCATCAAGAGAGAGTATTGCTTAATTAATCATATTTCTAATTACATCGGTTGTTCAGAGCTATATAGTTGAAGTCACTGTTGAAAATGCATTCTACTAGCTACAAGGTTAAAAATTTTCCATATCTAAAATGAAGAATACATTACAAAGAATATATTCATTAGTAAAGTGAACTTGCTACACATATTCAGAAAGTATATGCTAAGGATAAAAAAAGCCTCAAAATGGGATTAAGAATAGTCTTTCTTTAATTTTTAAATCATTATTGAGGATATTAATTTTATATAGTAGTATAAGAACATGAGAATTTACCAAAGCTTCCTGTTAAACTAGTGACTAAAATGTTAATAATTTAGGCATGTGGAAACCGTGCTTGTTGAGGAGGGTGTTATTCGGCCAAGTGTGTTATTTCAGAAATATAATTATTATTGTGTTTTAAATGTAAATTATCAGTTTTTCATGGTGTGAATGATATTTTAATTTTTGAGAGATTATCTATAGAAAACATAGCAGATATTTTATGCTATCATTTCTACTTGTTTATATACCCACACGTTTACAATTTGGAAAACAATTTTGGTGGGAATCCCATTACTCACTCTGGTTGTATAAGCAGCTTCTGGATCATCTTCAAGCACCCGAGAGAGTCCAAAGTCAGAAACTTTACAGACCAAGTTACTATTGATCAAGATGTTCCGAGCAGCCAGGTCCCGGTGGACATAGCCCATGTCTGAAAGATACTTCATACCTGATGCTATCCCACGGAGCATTCCCACCAGTTGGATAACTGTGAACTGGGCATCATGTTTCTGAAAATCATTAGAATACCGGTTAAAATATGTTTCTTTTACTTTAGAATTTCACATGCCAACATTTTTCATTTTTGACTCAACACATGTTAATTAAAAGCACATAAGACTACCAAGATCATAGACCAAATGAATGAATGTGTAACACAAAACTGACCGTGGCTGCATTGCCCAGTATATTATATAATCACAATTCAGTTCAAAAGTAAGATTGTCTTGATCTTTGCATGATACACAAGCTCCTTATCAGAAACTAAGGCTAAGAACAAAAAATATAAAATAGACAGTCTGACTATGTAAAGATGATAGCTATTTGAATGGAATTTTATTGTTTTCTCTTGTGTAGTAGCAGATGTGTATGTTGATGTATACGTAGATTCACCCAGATGTAGCCATTGGTTCAGGGCAGAGGACAGTATATTCTTTTGCCTAACTAAATTACTGGTTTATTCTAGAGCCCTGGAGCCCTAGAGCATTTTGTCTTCTTTACAATCTAGTCTTAATCCTTGAACTGGAAGGCCTCAGCCTTTGTACAATCTCAGCCTTAGCCTTCTGAACCCTACCGCTGACCAAGCCACTCTGGACTAGCTTCTTTGAACTCTTACTCTTCTTGTTAAACTGACGCATTAGCCTGCTTCTCCACTGACTCTTCTTACTAACTCTCCAACTGACTCACTCTGTCTACTACTGTTAACTGACTCTTCTTAACTGATTATTAACTAAATGACTCTAACTCCTATGTAACTCTTTTTTACTGAGCTTAGAGCCCACCTTTTTTTCTCAGAGTCCTTAATGTCCTTAATCTTCTAACTTTTCTTTAATTAGTTTCTTTGTCGGCCATTCTCTTTAACTCATCTCAGATGTCACTTCCTGTGTGATACTGACTCCTATGGAGTTCTGCTTCCTGTGTCTGCTTCTACTGTTTTCTTCTAGGGATTAAAGATGTGAACCACCATTGCCTTCTGAAAACTGGGATTGAAGGTGTGTCTACATTCCATCCAGACTACACAGGCCTCTGAATAAAAACTCCTGGAATGTAGACCCTAGCTTTCTCACAGGCAAATTCCTTTATACTCTTGGCTAAACTTTTAATAATAACCATACATAATGAATTATGCGAAAAATGTGTTTATATACATTTTATGGTTTGACCTTGAGTTATAACTAATCAAAGAAAACATGATGAGAGACAGTCATAGAGTCCTGGACTGAGAATCATTCTAATTCATTTGTATTTAAACAGTAATATATAGTTTATAATGTATAGATAATACACAATTATAAGAGACTATCCATGTATATTTATTTACAGAATCAAGACTATTCAACTAATATATTTCAAAAAAATCAGTTCAGAAAATGCTTTGAAATATGCAAAAATAAATACCTTAAAGAATTATATTTGTCTTATTAACATGAAAATAATTATTTCTCATTCTTAGAAAGCATGGGATTTTGACTTACACTATGTCTTTATATGTCTGTCCACTAGTCTATCTTTATATCAATTTGTAAAGTACTTAAGAGCCTTGTGTATAGGGTGTATATCTTTACATACACCCTGAAATCATTAGTGGTGTCTTGAATATTATGAAACTTTTGCATTTCCTTTGGCATATTTGTTGAAGTTCATTAAACTGTAGCACATTAAATACATTCAAATAAAAACCTTACAATTAAAAATATTTACTACAAAAATTAAATCCATCAGCTGAGTATGTATATACTTTACCATTTCTGAAAACACCTGATGTCTGAATAGACAGGACAATATGGGATGTAGATCTGAGGCACTTTAAAAAAACAAATAAGGTAAAGGAATATGTCTGCCTTAATTTCTCATTTAGGGCCATTTTTTAATCTTTAATTTATTTTTAAATGTGTGATTTGGGAAAATACAAAAGCCTTATACATTTAAAAAGTTGTTCTAAAATACAGAGCATTTACATTTTGAAACAGAAGATAAAGATGAAATTTTACAAATTCCCTTTTCTAAGTAATTCTAGATTACTTCACTTTTACTTAAAATGTGGACACCAAAATAGTTAGCATAATATTGGAAAGTATCTAATATTTCCTGTAACTCACTTATCAATATGTATATTTGTATATACTATATCATATAGACACAGAAATATTATACATATGATGTTTTACTCACACGTAAGAAACTGTCCAAAGAACCATTCTCCATGTATTCTGTAACAATCATCACTGGTTTACCTATACATGCAATAAATGATAAATATATATTTATCATCTTACTTAGCTGGTATCAACTAAAGAATATACCTGTATAATATACTTTGAAACAACTAATAAACACAGGAAAATTTCTGTCCTTCAAACATTACCAAGTTGCAATAAAATGACCATGTTTCAAAAGCAAATTAAAAAAAAAGCAGAAGGCTGAGTTTCAAGAGCAAAGGCCTGTAAATTACTTTATCTAAATTTAACTGTATTGCAGTGCTCCATGGGAATAAAATATCCAAGTGTACCTATTTATTCTTTGGCTTCTATGGTATTTTAAAGACTCAAACATTTTGTCTTCAACCATATTGTTTTAATCTCATTTCTATTATTATGATCGAATGCTTGACAACAATCAAACCAGAGGAGAAAGTCTTATTTTAATTCACAATTCCACTTCACATTCTATTTTTGTGGGAAAGCAAAGACAGCAGAAATTGAAGCAATGATTTATATTCCCAGTTGAGAGAGCTGAGAGAGTGAATCCATTGGTGTCAGTACTCAATTCACTTTCTCCTTTTTTATATAGTACAGGACCCAAACCTAGGGAATGATGCCACCCATGTTAGGCTGTGCCTTCTTACATCTAGAAGCATAGTCAAGACAGTCTCCCAGAGATAGGACCACAGGTCAGGCCATCCAGACAATTCCTCACTGAGATTCTTTTCACAGGTGATTTTAGACTGTGGCAGATTGATAATTAAAACTAATCATCGCACTGAGGACAGTCAGGTTTTGGCAATTATTTTTGTCTGTAGTATTTAAAAAGCTATAGGCTGTGAGTGAAACTTACATGAACCCCTTAGTTTTAGTTTTTCCCCTATTTTTTATGTTAATCTGCCTATAGTTACATTTGCATATAATGAAATGTTTCATTCAACATCATAAAACTAGTCTTCTTCAATGTCTAAAGGACCAGGTTAGGTGAGAACTCAGAGTTCCTGAAAGTCCTTGAGTATAGAAGAGGCTTTGACAAAACAACCACATCCATCTAACTACATGACAGAGGCACAAGTTTCTCTTCTAAGTATCTTCTCTGACATGCGGTTCATTTTTAGTTTTTTAATTCTCCCTTCTCCCTTGTTTGTTTTCCTTTGTATTTATTAATTTTTGTTATTTTAATATAATGTGGTCTGTTTTATTCTTTCTTTCATATGGTTTTAGTTACCATATTTTTATTTTTAAGACAGATTCTCAGTAGTCTATGTGGGTCTTGAACTCACTATGCAGCATAGCTTGGTAATGAACTTCTGATCCTCCCCGTCTTTCCATGTACTGAGTGTTGCTCGCATGCACCTATGCTACACTCAGTCTGTCCAGTGCTAGGGATCAGACCCCAGGCATCATGCATGCTGGGAAGCACTCTGCCAAATAAGCTACACTGTCACATGGTTTGCCATTTTTATACTATAAATCATCTGCACTTCTTTACACTTTTCTTTTATAGATGAAAATTGACACAAAGTTATGATTTATGATTCAGTAGCATGCAGATTATTCTTACAGCACTTACAATTTTAATACATATGAATAATTGTATTTAATTAATTATTCAAATATTTAAATTATATGAAAATTATCAGATAATTTTCACATATATTACATTTAACTGGTATATTGGCCCATTTTCATTAAAGCCTCAATTTATTTACATTCTTCTGGTGACACATCAATGTATCTCCTTGATCTAGCCATGTCTTAAAAATATTTTAGTTAGCCAGGAGGTGGTGATGCAGGCCTTTAACCCCAGCACTCAGGCAGCAGAGACAGGTGGATCTCAGTGAGTTCAAGATCAGCCTGGTCTACAGAGTGAGTTTCAGGACAGCCAGAGTTACAAAAAAGAAACCCTGTCTAAAAACACCAAAAAAATATTTTTTTAGTCAAAACTGTGATAATTTATGGCTTGATTTTTCCAAATATTCGCTAAACTCTAGTTTGACAATTTTCAAGAAGAAATGCAAGATTTACTTTTGCCTTAGACACTTTGATGTCTCCTAGGATACTTTACTTCCAGCCCTGTCTTGTAGTAAAATACATGAATGATTTAAGGGATGGAAAATGAAGCCTGCTTATTATTAATCTCTACAGATCATTATCAGGGTTTGTGCTCTCTCCTAATACAATTCTGAGGAAAATAATATGCCACTGAACTTGAGTGCATATTTCAAAAGTAGTCAATGACACTCTGCTTTATTCGGCCGGTTCCTAAATTTGTATACCACTCAGCTCTTTGCTTATCACTGATTTCCTCTGGCTCTCAGCCTTATGGCCATTTCATTTCTCATTAGCATGTCTTGTAAAATGTTTGACAAGGGAAATAAAAGTAGCTAAAAAGTCAAACCAGTCAATGAAGCCATAGCCCCATGACCATTTAGAAATCAGATTAGGGTGCCTTTAGCTCTTCTAATTTAGGTATTTGTAAACACATCGGTTAAGATAGGCAAGTCAGGAAATATGCTTTGCATTAAGTTCAAAGATCCAGCAACCCCAATGTACAAAGAGCAAACAGAATCTCTAGGAAAGCAATATCCTAACTGAGAGTTTCCTTTGTGATCTCAACAAATATGGTTAAAAACAAGGACTCTGGAATAGTGGTATGAATTTGCTGTAGGATGCTTTAAATGTGGTGGGAAACAATCTATAAAACATCAGCTCATCTGTACATTATGCAGTGTGCTGGTACTAATGTTTGCAAGACTGTGTGCTTTGATTAGCACATGATACAATCTACTTCCTCAGAATATAGCTGGTATCATTTATTGTCTCTAGAAACCACAAAACTTATCTGGGGACATGTAATAAGCCCAATGGAATCTCTAGCCTAGGACTGGTTGAGGACTCTGAACCAGGTATCATCAAGGCAAATTCCACAGCGCAGTTTCACTTCTGTTTCTAAATTTACTAAGAAGTATAGAGAAAAAAAAAAAAAAAGATAGTCTTTCACAGTTTTACAACAGTAAAAGAATCAAGTCGGTCTGTTAAAATAAGTTCATTACCCCAATTATCCAAAGGAGCTGAGAGATATTAGAAATGAATTAATCACTGCCCAAACACAATATCCAAGAATTCCTGAGTGAGCCCTGGGTATTAACAATACAAGTAACCTAACCACAATTTCCATAAAGACAAGAGTTGGATGGTGTAGTATAGTCAGTTATAGTCATATCGTTTTTAAAGATTTGTTGCTTTCGAGACAGGGTTTCTCTGTGTAATCTTGGCTGTCCCGGAACTCGCTTTGTAGACTATTCTGGCCTTGAACTCAGAGACCTTGACCTGCCTGTCTCTACCTCCCAAGTGCTAGGCTTAAAGGCTTGTGCCACCCACTGGCCACGAATTTCTAATCTTAGTTTTTCCGTTAAAATATTTACATTCAAATTTAAAAAATATCAGAACTAAAATATTTAAAGAAATGCTAGCTGCCCAGAAACAATATTAATTGTGACTAGCAGTCTAAATTGCTATTTCTAGTCTTACATACATTGTTTACTTGTCTGTTTGTTGTGAGACAGAGCCTTGCTATATATACCTGGCTGGACTGGCACTTTCTGTTTGCAAAGGTTAACCTTAAACTCATGTCAATCTTTTCTTGTGTCAACTTCTACCATGATTGGTTATTGTTGTGTAATACATGGATCCTGAAGCACACTTTCTCACATGGGTGTGATGTAAAATAAAATCCATTGTCATTAGAATATAGAACTCTTTCTGATTAAATAATCAGAGGGAAAAAAAGGAAAACAAAGAAGAGAAGGAACTTGGAACAAAGACCATGAAATTTACATCAAAGTATTTCTGAGACAGAGATTTACATGATGAAGGCAGCATTATAGACTTTCCTTTGTACATACTAAACTGACACAAATATTGTAACAAATTATAGACTGTTATTTTTTCATCAAACCATTATAAAGATTTAAGGTTTCCTGATTCCTTTTTAACAAAACTATTCTGTTGAAATAACCACAGTTATATCCATGGATGCATGTGTTAATGAAAGCAGAGGCCAACTCCATTTGAGTATGTTCTAACTCCACTGCCAAGAGGCAAGCCAGTGGCAATAGCAGAGGTCATGTCTATGATTGGGGTTTGGCTAAGGACAACCTCTATCACATATAGGGTCTGAAATTCCAAGAATTCCTTAACAAGAATTCCTTAACAACCACACTCACCACCTTAACACTGAATCTTTGTATCTAGCTTTTTGAAACAGTGTGCATAGTTAATGTGTAAATGTTTGTATGTGTGCACATATGTGCATAAGCAGGAAGATGTCAGACATCAATTATGGGTGTGTTCAATTGTTCTCTGTCTAAGTTTTTTGAATCTTTTCACTGATCCTGACATTCACTGAGCTAGAATGAAATATCAGAAAGCTATGGGGATCCACCTGTCTCTACTCTACTGCCCTTTTACCCCAAGCCCTGAGTTCACTGTTGTGTGTGCTACCATACCCAGCTCTTACACTGGTGCTGGTCCAAACCCATATCCCTGTCCACAAGCACTTTGCCCATCAAGCCATGTCCCTAGACCATTATATTTGCATATTTTCTGTGTATAATATGTTAAATACATCTTTAAGTTTAAAGTGGTTTCTTTTCTGAAGATATTAATATTTTTTATTCTTTTTAGCAATGTTGTAAGTATTTCAAATTATTAATTATTAAACAAACTAATTTGCATTCTTAGACTAAACTGTACTTGGTCATGGTATACTATGCTCTTGTCTATATTTTAATTATTTGTTCCTTGTTAGCCACTCTATTTTGTACATTGGTGGACATAGATTTATAATTGTAATTACTAAATTTGGTTCTGTACTACTATGAATGGCTATTTTATGAGTTGCTTAGACTAGTATTAACATATGTATAGCCTCATAAATTAAGGGTGCCTCCTCCTACAAAAGTTGATGTGAAGACAGGGTCACTTCTATACTATAAGTTAGTGTCTTAGTGTATGTGAATTATTGCTATTTGTAATTCATATCTCAGGTGCCAGGGAATCATGCTGTAACAAATTTTACAAATTGAAAATATTCTGATATAACAGTAATTCATTGAGAATTGTATACAATGTACTTTTGTCATTATTAAACCCTGCCCCCCCAACACTACCATAACTTTGTGTCTCTCTTTAATTTAAAGCTCATCAAGTGTCATTTTTGTTTCCCACATGTTGTCAGATGTGTGGTTGGTGCAGGATTGACCTACAAGGCTCCAGCCTTCAGGAAGGATGACTCCCTTTATCCCAGCAGTAATCATTCCCAATAGCTTCTTAGTTGTAGGAGTTATAGACTTCATGCCATCTCCCATCTCCATGCTGGGATTCTGACTGGCTTGACCTTGGGCAGGTCATGTGTATACTGTCATAACTGCCATGAGTTCATAGGTGCAGTTGCTTTGTTGTTTCCTTAAAACATGGTCTCTTTGTAGCCATCAACCCTTGGGCTCTTACAGTTTTTCTGTAACTTCTTCCACAAAGATCTCTGAGTACAGGTGTTATACCCTGGTTCCATTTATGACTGAGGTTTCCACAGCCTCATTCCCTACAAACTGACCAGTTCTATGTCTCTGTGTTTATAATCATCTACTGTTAATAGAATTTAGTCTTCCAAAAATGCCAGGAAACCATGCTAATTTATATAAATGAGAAAAATATGCAACATCAAATCCTTTGTATTTCCAATGAACTCACTGAGATATTAGTGAACAGTAAAAAAGAAAAAAATACTTTAAACATGTAAAACATCACTCTCTACTTATTTTTCCTAAAATACACTGATATTGATAGAGACCTTTCCAGGTTTGTTCCACGGTGAGCTGATATACGTGTTCTGATTCAACAATTGTCAGTCTATAATTGTGAATGTATGATAATAACTTGCATCATCAGCACTTTGAAAATTTGTTATTCTAACAAACCATTCGCATAGTTGGTGAAATATATTCCATATATATACTGTCTACTGAGAAAGTCACATGAACTAGAGTACTCCATCAAACATAGGTAAAAGTTTTAGAGAAAAATAAATGAAATAATGAATATTTGATATTGTTACTTAAGTGTGACATCCTCTACCAATGTTTTCCCATCTTATGTGAATGGAATAAAAATGTTGAAGCCTTTTGTGAAATATGGGCATTCAAAAGTATACATAAGAAATCCTTTTAATGCACTGTCCACAGCATTCCTCATCATGCAAGATTACGTATGAGATATACAGTAAAACTTATTGTTGCCATAATTTTCTTTTAATTTCTAGAAAATTATTCAAAGGGAAAATATAACAGTCATATCCAGTACAACTTTTTCTATCGTACTAGGTAAAATTTTGCCAGTTGTAATTATCGTTGGAGCCCAAGCATCATTTAACTAATGGTGTGATGGCAGAAATATCAAACATTTGCTGTAACTAAGTTCCATCCTTTTGAACTTCAAGTAAAATTGATAACACATGTTAGTACCTAGCTCTGAGCAGAGTGTGCCCGAGCTTTCTGCTACTTTGAAGATCAGAGACTCTATCACCTTCTCCTGTTCAAGGCCATCAGGCTCAGCAAGTACCATGCTATTAACATTGTTTATGGCTCAACTCAAATAAATGAAAAAGTAATGATTATATAATGAGGTTTCTAAAAAAATGATCTGAAAATGGCAAGTTAAGTAGGTTGAGTGGTTCCAAGAACACAATTAATAGCAATAATAAAAAGAGTGGCTTTTAAGCAAAAAGAAAAACAAGGAATTATTTTCCAGAATTTTCTTTTGTTGACTCATTAGCTGGTGCTTAGTCAGAAATGGTACCAACTAGTCTTGTATAATTTCATCTAATCTTTCAAGTGGCTGAAAATATCACAGTACTGTTAATTCTTTGTTTCACATGAAGGCTCACCTTTAACAGTTTGATGTGCAAGTGGTCTCATGCTAAGCAAGGTTGACTCAGAGTTTGATTTCAGAGACACTGGTTCCTAAGTAAAACATCAATGGGCTGAATTTTCTTTGGTAAATGTCATTATGTTCATAAAAATTAAGTTTCACTTAGCTCTACTTTTGTGTGCATATGTATCTCTACACTTTGTAGACACATTGCTTTGGAAGTCAAAGAGTTTTGGAAAACAAAATGGTCAATAGAATAAATAACTTCTAGAGGTAGATTTGCTTTATTCTGTATTAAATGAGACATATTAAGTTGATACTAAGGAGTTTGTATTGTCCTCTGCCATAGCAATGTGCCAGGCTTGCAGCTCTCAAACTTACCACTGAAGATCCCACAATTGATTTCTATCTGTTTACAGTGGATTTATAGAGTGGACTTGGCAGCTGCTCCTGTTCTTATTTGACCAAGGAGATATAGCACATTCAGAACTTTCATTCCAAGGAGGTAGTTATAACTGTTACTAGAATGTTCCAGTGTCAAACTTGAAGAATTGTTCAACATAGTCTACCAGCAATGATCAACACCTTTTTTAATCTTATATGTTTTTTTCTACACTTTTGGGGATTGTTTTAGATATTTTATTGTTGTTTCTTTTTGATTATTGTGATTCAAACTTTTTAAAAAAATTTTAGATATAAAGAAACTTTGCTATGATATTCAATGTCTTATGCTGTTTTTAATGTATAAACACATTTTTAGGGCACAGCAGAACAGTTTGCTTTTTGTTTGTTTGTTAATTTGGTTTTCTGAGACACAGTTTCCCTGTTGTAACTCTGGCTGTTCTGGAACTCTGTAGACCAAGCTGGCCTCAAACTCACAGAGATCTGCCTTCACCTGCCTCTCGAGTGCTGGGATTAGAGGTGTGTATCATCACTGCCTAGAACAGGCTGCTTTTAGTAACTCATACTGGAATCAGTTCCTGGTGGATGAAAAAAATAGAACCCATCACTAACTGTCAATTTAAACCTAGCACTGTGTTTGACAGTGACCTCTATGTACTCTCTGTTAAATGTATGTGCTAGAAAAATCAGTGATGGTTCTATCCAGACTGAAATGGAATAATATTCTCTATCAGCCTCTGATAGAAGCAATCAGTTAATGTAATTGAATTCTGTGAAAAATACTCTCAATTCAAAGATGTTAAAAGCCTATTAATGGTAAGTACTGCCCTTCTCCTCCTCTTTTACTATTTTTTTCCTACCCTTTCAACCCCTTTTTTTCTCTATTCATTTGTGTATTCATTTATTTATTATCTTGTGCTTTTTACATTACCTTTTTATTTTTTGATATTATAATATAATTCCATTTTCCTCTTCCCTTTCCTTCCTCCAATCCCCCAGACAACATACCCTTCCTTGTTCTCTTTCAAATTTGTGACCTCTTTTTTAAATTGTTTTTAATATACCTATATGTATATACATGTATATAACTTCTCTCAATTCATTTTTGATTCCTGACACATTGGAAAATTAAGTTCCTATTTTGATCCACAGATGAATTTAGTCATATCCCTGTCATCTGTGAGGGATTGAATATTGTTTGGGGTGTTTTAGTTAATTTATTGACATATAATTAGTAAGTGTGGTAAATGGAAATATGCACAAACATGCTGGAGGCAGAAGAAGATATCAGGTGTCCTCTATATTTTTTTTTTGTCTCATTCCCTTGAGTGGGGGTTTCTCACTGAACCTGGTGCCCCCACTTTATGCCCAGTAAACACAGTAATTCTCTTGTTTTTTGCCCTTTCAACACTAGAGTCTGAGGAACATATGATCATGCTGGGCTTTTCTCATGGGTTCTGAGTATTCAAATTCAGATCTTCATGTTTGCACAGCAAGTGTTTCTAACTACTGAATCACCTACCCAGAGCCTTGTTTTAGGGTTTAACAGTAATACATTAATGCAAAAAGTTTTAGAAACTTGAAGGGTGCTTTTCTATAATCAAGTTGTTAGGGAAGATTTTCAAAAATCAAGAAATAAGTGGTGGAAAATAAGTAGGTGGAATATAAAATTATAATATGGAAACCTGGTCTGGCAAGCTGGATCATCAGGTAAATGTACTTGCTGCCAAGTTGATTGATCTGAGTTAGGTCTGCAGGATCCACAAGGTGGAAGATGAAAATTAGCTACTTTGATTGTCTCTGACCTCCACATATGTGCTATGACACGTGTCCTAATATATACATGCATATATACACACAAAACATCTATAAAAAGGAAAAACAAAAGAAAATTAAAACATGAAAACCTGTGGCTGTCCATATTTGAGAGTAGAGTTAAAATGGAAAATGTTGTTTCTCAACATCAGTAATGGCTTCTAGACAAGAACCTTATGTTATATGCCATCCATGAAAATCTAAAAGAGAAATAATCAATTCTAATGCACCAGGTAGTAGTGACAATGTAAGAATACCACAGTCCATAGTCAAAGCCAGCAGGCCTCACATGAAGTACAATGAGACACTGTAACAGTGAAAATTGAGACTAAGAATAACTGCGTAAGTAAAAATGGACTGACTTTTCCCAGTTGGTCCCCAAGTCCACAAAGTGACAACTTGATCAAGATGTCACAATGGACATTAAATGTCTAAATGACACTTATAGTCCAATTAAATGTGATCCTGTATATCTAAAACAGTATATTCTTTCCCTAAAGGAACAATATACTCACTTATTACCACTATCACCACTTCTACAAACAAATGTTTTAATTGTTAAAACAACATATTTTATCAACAAATATTTCAGTAACACTTCTAATATAGCCTTCTAATTAAGAGTATAGAGACAAGAAATCTTTTAAGAAACTTAAAAGATTTAACATGGTTATATTGTATTTGTTTAAATTATTACACATTGTTAAGTTCTCAGTTCAATTTGTTTCAAATGAAAACTCAAAGGAAAATCAAAGTATTTTTCAATTATGCCATGCTCTTTTGCAGAAGGAAATACTTTTTTAGCTGCTCTAAAGTGGGAGAAGGTATCAGTGCCACTTGGAAAGGGCTGCATGTAATGTTACAGGAAAATAACATCATGCAAAATATAACGAGTAATGTCTGTTGGTAACCATAGAGTATGGAAATATGGTGCCAATGAATTATCCCCTGAAGGATGCCAAATTTTCTGCCATATGTTGTCATTCACTGTATGGCGTCTGTTGCCAATTTCACTTATTCTTCACCCTGTGCTCCAAAATCTTGAGAAAAAAAAATTCTCAGAGCATTCTCAAGAGGTTTTCTTTGGGACTGGAGCCAAGAATCACAGATCTGCCTCACAGAATCCCTTTTGCCTGGCTGAAGAAACCATCATGGAAATAAATCCAGACCTCTGTGATGGCTCTGAGCCAGATGTTCTCCAGCACAGCCAGGAATGCACCTGGGAGCCTAGGTCAGAACTACCTGAAATCCACTGAGAGGCCAAGAGAAGCCTTGGGTCTCCTGTGAGTCCCAATCTTATGTCTTAGAAGCATCCCCAAGATTCCTATAATTTTTCTAAAGGCAGGAGGAGGGCAAGAGGGCAAATATCTGAGAGCTGAATCCAAGCTGGTGAGTACTACAAGAAAAGGCAGCTAGATGGGAGTTCCTGTCAAAATCCAGCCATTGTTTATCCTGCGACTCTGCGAACACGATTGTTCTCCATGAGTCTCTTCAAGCAATCTTTTAATCAACTACTAATGTCAAAAGAGATAGGTTTCTGTGATAAAGAACAGCACAGACGTTTAATCAATTGCCAGAAAAAATGCATATTCCTCCTAAACATAATTTCAGTTAGAACCAAGCTACTTGTTGTATAAAATTCTTTAATTACTGATTTGATTTTATACAATGTCTGCTCATCATAAACAAAATAGCCCTGTGATATTACTTACTTTTAGTGACAACCCCTTCTAATCGGATGATGTTGGGGTGGTCAAACTGTCCCATGATGCTAGCTTCTCCCAGGAAGTCTCTCCTCTGCTTCTCTGTGTAGCCCACTTTGAGGGTCTTGATCGCCACTGAAATCTCTTTTTTTGAAGGCAGTTTTAAGCGACCACTGCAAACTTCTCCAAATTCACCTGTTAGATTATGAACGAACAAGATACAATACATATCTTGTATATAATACACATATGCAATAAAAATTCATGGGGCTGAGTAGATGTCTCATAGAGCAAAGTGCTTGCTTGCAAACATGAGGTCCTTCCTGAGTTAGGAACCCCAACACTCAGGAGAAAACCAGGCATACTGGTGCAAATCTGCAAATTCAGTTTGGTGGGGACAGAGACAAGTAGATGCCTTGGGCTTGCTGCTCATTCAGTCTAGCTACAGTTATGAATTCCAGGATTAGTGAGAGATTCTATCTCAATAACAAAATCTCAACCATAAACCAGCAGAGAAAAACATCCAGTGTCAACCTCTGCCTTCAATGTGATTGCACCTGCTTACACATATGCAGACAACATAATGCGCACACACACACACACACACACACACACTAAAATCATCAAAAAGAGCAACTGTGTCAATTCCATTAAAATACGTATGTTCATATTTCCAAGGTATATTGTATAAGCTCAAATTTTTTGGAAGATGGCAATATAAAATTACCTAGAAAATCCCAGGATATTTGTGAGCCTTTAGAGAAGCCACTTGCCACATCTCAAAAATTCAAGAGGAAAATTAAGAGAAGCATCTATAAGACTTTGCATTCCTTATTCTAATAGCTAACATTATTTCAGGGTTATCAACAGGCCAGCAGAGATATTTGGGTTGAACACTAGATTAATTTCAGATGTTTGAAACTATCCTGTTTTTATTATGAAGGCCAAATTGGCTATAGACTTAGGCTCACTGAAAATGAGAGGGTAAGCATCTGCTATCAATTCATTTTATTGGAGTATTGGTTTGTTGTATTATTAACACACTAGCTATAAAGTTCTCTAGGCTTCTGGGAAGAGAACAATAATACAACAATATTAAATGAAACATAGTCAGTTTTATCTAAAAACTCACTGTAAAAATATTCTGTTAGACTTAATGCCCAAAATAAAGTTGTCTTGAGGTGCCAATGATTTAAAAATTGTTTTAACATGAAATATCGCTGACATTTAAAGTTTCCAATATAGTTAATATAAAATTTCCTTGAACTATAAGGACACTACCAGGTTACTGATAAGATGTTGATATTTCTTGCAGCAGAAGCCCTTTATATATAATTCTCTGAACCCACCAGCTAAGATTGCTACAAAATAGTGCCACCCACAGAATGCCTCTTCCAAACATTGTACCTTTTATTAGATCTATAGTTTGCCATATTTAAAACTCAATCTTGTGATAGCCTGAGAGGGGTTATTTTTGATTATTGTTATGCTAATTTTTGTCTATTTATGGTCTTATGTTGCTGTGAGTTATCTGAGCACTGGGCCCTTTGTGCCAGTTTAAGAGAAGTGAGATGATCTGTTTATTAATGATTTACTTCTTTCGGCCAAGTATGTAGTTTGACATACAAAATACCAGAATATACTATTTATTTACTAGCTACATGACAGCAAATTGTCTGCCTTCTCTTTAGAAACTTTCAACCTCCCCTGACTTCACCATACATTGAGAATCCAGTCTCCATTGTTTCCAAAGCAATGACTTAAGCTGTATCTGGACAAAGGCACTTCCAGTCCAAAATACAAGATGTAAATATCCTTCAAATATTTTCAAGTAGGAACAGTGAAAGACCTCAGAGAGGTCAAGCAAGCACTAATGCTTGCTTCTGAGCAATAGTCTGTAACTGAACTATTTCTTGGAGTTTGAGAAATGAAGGAACAATATTTGAGAAATCAACTGATTTCTTAAACTCAAGTTAGAATATATCACTACTGCCATGGATATATTAAGAGGAAGAGAAATACTACCATTTACTTAGAATTTAAAGCAAGTATAAGAATTCTTTTCCTTTCATGGTGTTATCTGAACACTTCTGGAGAACTCTGGTGACATTTGTGTAAAAACCTATGAGGTGAGTATTAAAACACACTCAAAACGGTCATATGAAATTTATTTCAAAAATGTCAGCTGTTTATTTTTGATTGTTCATTCTTTGATTTGAAAAAGACATTAAAAATAAAGATCAAGATTTACAATTACTAGTCTTGTTTATAGTAAGGCACACTTTTATCCTTCTATCCCCATTTAGCCAATAGCTTTGTGACACATGATCGCCTTTAGCCACTGCTGCTGCTATCCCAGGAATTCAATAAATAAAAGGCAGCCATGGTCTGAGAGTCTGTAAGTCTGGCACCTTTGAAATCATTACATTCCATTAAGTGCTGTATTTATTTATTGCCCGTCTTTGATCATGAAATCAGAATATGTCTGTTTCCATAGCAACATACGTAAGTCTCAAAAAGTAAGCAAGCTCATGATCCTCATGTAGCATACTTACTGCTAGTTGGAAACTCATGATTAGCAACTTGTTGGTAGGAGAGTTACTGACATGTTAATTACCTGCTCCAACAACTTTGTCAATGGATATGTTGGTGGCATCTAACTCCTTCGCGAACTCATGGACTGCTTGTGTAGGGTCCTCATATGTGTGTGGGTCAACATATGTTCTGAGACCTGGAAGCTTTACTATTAAAAAAGAAAAGGAAGGTTTTTACTGAGCAAATATCATACAATTAGTTTTTGAAAAGAAAAATCTCTAATCCATTAAGTTGTATAGATCTTTAGTCTATTCCATAATATTAAAAATCTGTTGTACTAAGTGTAGAAAATAAAGTTGTCCACTATATAACATAAAAAGGAAGGAAGTGCAATAAGTTCTTGTTTTCTGCTAAAACATGTCCCCTTATAAGAGGACACTGAAAAGCATATCTCAAGAAGAAAGATGACAAGAACATTAGTAGGCGTGTTAATTACTACCATGAGCCATCATATGCTACTAAGCATTCCTGATTTAGAAGCACTGGAGTAACCAAATATCTGTTATAATGTACCATCTGACAAAGTACATGAATATGATCAGGAGGCTGAAGAGAAGTTTAAGGATAAAGTAACTAAAATACTTCAAAAGCAGAGCTTCTCTGATACTACTGTAAGTACATATTTTTTTTTTTTTAATTCACAAGTGAGTTCACCTATCTGAATTGAAAAATTAAGTTTAGGCTGTATATTTATGTGCATACCAGCACACTATCAGTAGACTAAAATCACATGTGATTTTCAACATAAATAGAAGCAACATAAATATTGTTTATAAGCTTAATAGTTATCCTGAGAAGCTATTTCAAGCATAAGTCATACATATAATTATATATATCTTTGTATTATGCTTATTTACTGAATTATTATGAATGTGAAATTTTTCATGGCTTTTTATAACTAAAATGTTATAAAACCCAGAGGTAAATTTTCTGGATATCATTTAGTATTATGGATTTCCTTTCATTTGGAAAAAAAGATGACATTAAGTAAAATTTGGGATGTCCAAATAATCTTTCTCTAAAAGAAAACTTTTCAAATAATAACCTAAAATAATTCATGAACACATTCTCACATTGAGGATTCAAAAATGATTTACATATTATATTTGTTGACATTATAGATGATTTTGGTAACATAGATCACATTGTTTTAGTATTCATCACTGATGCTTAAGAGATACAAAGCTTTTAAATTGCACTTAAATGTTACACTTCCACTTTATAATTGAAGCATCTCATTTACAAAAGGATAACTAAACAATGCATAGGCTCAATAAGCGTTTGAGTTGGTTTTGTAGGCAATTAAGTGCCAGTAGTTGTCTTGAAGGTAAGCCTTCAGCACAGTGGACTGACAGCCAGTGAGCCTAGCGCTTCATAGTGTATTGTTTTTTTAAGGCCGATTTCTTTCATGAAACAATTATTCTTTTCTGTAAAAATAGATGGTGGAGTCATCCTTTAACACAGGGATTTTTATTCTTAGTATTAAACTAATGCTACTCTTAATATCAATACTATTAATATTAAGACACTGTACCTAATGAAAGCTCTTAAACATTTCTTGATTTGGGAACCCCTGAGTTACTAAAATATTTTAGGCAATAAATTTGTGTTAGAATCTTTTAGCTTTAGTCAGTTTGATTACATTTAAATACTCACTTCAGATTACTTATTTTCTGATGTATTTTTATCTGCCTCCACTTTTGAACAATAAAGGAATCTCTCATTCCTCTTTAAGAAGGAAACACTATTGACATAATGTAAAATTTTTTGTTAAATATTTTTCTTAAATAATCTTAAATCTTTGACCTTGTGAAATTTAAATAAAGCTCATAGTAGGGAGAGTTACTGTCATTATAATTTATAAAATTATGAAATAATTAGTGAAATACAAAGTCTCAAAATTTTATATATATATATATATATATATATATATATATATATATATAGAGAGAGAGAGAGAGAGAGAGAGAGAGAGAGAGAGAGAGAGTTTTAAAGTCATCCTTAGAGAAAAAAATTGTTTTACTAAATAAGATGAAGCTTGGATAATCATTTTCCCCTCAAAATCAATCACATCCACTTCTATAAGTTAGCATAAAGTAAATTGATTTTCCATCCATATGAAATTTGTGAAAAGCTGTAAATATAAATACACGCCTGTGAGTCTTTTCACCAGGGACTTTGCCTGATGACTTTTAACTGCTCACCCCTGTCGTTCTGGGAACCAGGAGGTTTGGTCTACAAGGCACATAATCCCTTCACACTAATAATTAAGGGCACCATACAGAGTAACTGTGCTCTGCCACGAAACCAGATAATAAACACATGCACACGTGTTAAGCTGCACTACTTTACAGCTCATTCTGTGCAAACACAATAATTTACATTTCCATTTTACCAGCATGAGTTGCCCTAAGGATAGCAAAAAAAAAAAAAAGAAAAAAAAATGTCCAGCCAGAGAGGGCAAGGGGACAGGATCTTAAGAGGCAAAACACATTTCTTTTCTTTTGAAGCAATATTATAGGATTTGTAACAGGGCTTGAGGGAATAGTTCATAGCAAGAGCTTTTTAAAGTAATACCAAATAAATGGTCTGAAATAAACCAGCTGTAATATTAAGAGGCAGAAAGTCTATGACACTCATGTAAGTTGTTTTATGGTTTTAAAACTGAGATAATATGCATTTCTTTTTTTAATTTGTCTATTTTAAGTATATGGTGCATTGAAAAAAGATGTTTTAAGAAAATCAGCCACAATAAACAGGAGTAAAAATACTATAACCTGCTTAGAACTGGTGACAGATATTTATCAAAGTCCATATTCATAAGGCTTATGATTACCACAGAAATGGCTAAGTCAGCATGGTCCACTCACATCAACCATCCGCTTATTACTAAGAAGGAATTAGTTCACAAGAATGGATTTGTCCAACTTATTCATGCTTAGAGACCGTAGCAGTTCTCAGTCAGGTTATGAAAATATAGAAGACTACTCTTCTATAATTTGATGATTCAGTTACTTTATTTGGTAAACTAACTTAGCTACATTGGAGTAACCTCCATAGGTGTGGCATTGAATTATGGTAAAACCTCTGTGTTTTATTATTAAAATAGATTAAAACAACTGAAGAATGAAATGACTAAACACACTGCTTCTGTAAACTCTTGTACTCTTTCCATATATCAATTCATATTTTCATAAACATTATTTTCATTTTTTTCCAATGTGCTGTATGCTTTCTCAGTATGATCAAAAGGAAATAAGTTTTTATGTGAGTTACAACCAAAATGATTTATTTTTATATTTTATATGCAGAGATAGTACTTTATAGGAGGCATCCTATTAATTTGAAGACAATTTTTAATAAGGTAATAGCTAATAACTAAAGTAGCTATCACCCTTCACTTTAAGTATGCTGAAATGCAGCCACAGAAAAATTGCTTAATGGAGAGTCATAGATTTTCTCCTCTTTCTAAAATAAATTTAATTTGCTCATTTTCCCCTCATAAGACCACTTCAGAATTTGTTTTGTGGAAGGAAGGTTACCAAATCATAAATCAACAGCTGCTAAAGCTAAAACATTAAAACAAAGTTTAGAAACTCACAGTGCCCATTCCCAAATTGAAGCCGCTTCTCATCTGAACTGTGTTTTGACTTGTGATAGCCACAGAACCTAGAGGCAAAGCAAGAAAATACATAAATGCACTATCTATGCTCATAATATATAAAGTCCCCCAAAACTTGGCCCTGAAACAACCAAATGCTTTAGTGAAAGCTTACTGAGTTTTGTATTTACTAAGAAACATATTTTATTTATCATTATATTATACTTATACTATATATATTAAATTATATTTAATACAAAGTATAACTTAGAAAGCTATATTTCTAAGTCTTCTACAGAAAGTCTATTTTTCTGGGGACCCTGGAAAGCTGCCTAATGAGGAGATACGCAGAGTTGCCTCCCCACTGAGCAGACACCTCCAGTTCAGTTTTTATAATGGCCTTAGAATGTGTTTATAGTATTTTTTAACAACTACTGTTGGAATGAATAAAGGGGAAAGTCTCAGTTGGTAATGATTAGTGCTGTGCCCTGTTACCTGAGTTTGGGGTGAGAAAGTGTCAAGGAAATCTGGGGTTACTCGAAGAATGAGGGGATAATTGGAAAAAGAAGGTGGAAACTAAAAGTGGGGTCAAAAGAGAAGTGGTCTGTGTTAGAAGATGGGGATAAGAATTAGTGGAGATCATGGTATTTGCTGTGAGACTGTGTCCCCTAGGAATGTTGAAGCTACACTCATAAAGTTTCACCAACATGGCTGCCTCAACATGAGCTAGACAAGGATAATAGAGCAATAGATAAGCAAAGTGGACAATGGAAAGCCCACGGGGCCTCTACCCTACACAAACACACACACTGTGTGTGTGTGTGTGTGTGTGTGTGTGTGTGTGTGTGTCTACAGGCAACTAAGGAATGATGAGAACTGGAAAAATGGTCTTTCCAAGGGAAGAACACAGCAACTGGTTATCTAAATACAAACTGTCACAAAAACATACATACAAATAACATTGTACAGACCAAACATGTTATATCTGGGAATACACATGTATAAGCATATACACATATAATAACAATGAAACAAGAGGCTCTGAATTCTGCTGAAAATAACTAGGGATGTATGGGAGCTTTAGAGGGAGGAAAGGGAAGGATGAAGTAAGAAGAATGTAAATGTAAAACGAAGGATCTCAAAAATAAAAATAAAATAATGCAGGAATAAAAATGAAAGGAAGGATGGAATAAATTTCAAACAGAAGCATCTGGAACATAAACATTTTTATTTGATGAATGACATCCTTGAGTACACAATTTTAGAATCTAAAGCAACTCAGGACAAAGAGAAAGGCACAGTTTTGGCCAATAGTTCAGCCAATTAAACTCACCTCCCAATCAAAACATAAATGACAACAGTGAGGACAATGATGGCCACTGCTGCTGAAATGGCGATCATCACCACATGACTATTCTCACCAGAGATGGAGAAAGCTGTGAAGTTGAAGGAAAGAAACAAGAGAACACACATTACCACTGTGACTGACATCTCCATGGCAGTGGTTATAAATTCATCCTATATACTGCTTTTATCTGAGACATAGTTTATGATAATACTGAAGGAATTCACTGAGTTTAAAGCAAAAGACACTTTTCCTGATTTTTCATGAAATTTCTCATTAATGAAAACATGGTTTAATAATAAATCACTCTATTTTCAAAACACTGATATCACTTGAGTGTCTACATGTGAAATATGGTGGCCTGTTTTTATCTGTTGATACTGGGAAACCTCATTGGATAAATCAGAAGTTACTGGCCTAACACAGTGGACAAGTAGAGTTCCAAATAAGAAATCAGATAAGCAGCTGTGTGGTGGAGACACAAGCCTTTAATCCCAACACTTGGGAGGCAGAGTCAGGCAGATGTTTATGAGTTTGAGGCCAGCCTGGTCTACAGAGTGAGATCTCAAACAGCCAGAGTTTCAACAAAGAAACCTTGTCTAAAAAAAACCCAAAAACCAAAAATAAAATAAAATGGAATAAAAAAATAAAAGAGAAGCCAGATGAGATTTGGGAAGACACTTTTTTTTAACCTAATGTGTCTATTTATTTATAAAGGAAAGTTTCATTTACAGCAGTATGGATAAAGCAGGAGGGTATTGTACTAAGTGAAATAACCAAGGCAGAGGACAAATATTCTATGTTCTCTCACACACAAGGAATCTAATAAAAGTTAGACTCAGGCAATTAGAAGATTTGCAGTTGTCAGAGGCTGAGAGAGAGGGATAGGGGTGAAGAAAAGTGGCCAGTGGATACCAACTTCCAGTTGGAAAGGAATGAGTTTTCAAACTCATTCTAAGGTAGCCACAGCTATTATAACATACTATATATTAAAATTTTCACTACAAAAATCATGCATTTAAGAAGATAATTTTCAGTTATAGTGGGTTAATAAATCTGTAAGATAATTTTGGAATAAATATAAACATAACATGGCACTTGCTAAGTACATGCAATTATTATTTTGTCAGTTTCAAATACAACTTTAAGAACAGAAAAGTTATGTAATGCTGGTTTTTCTACATCACATTACCAACAAACTCTCCCTGTGTCTACAGTCTTAGTAAAAATCCTCATTACATTATCATTCATTCATTAAGAAAGGAGGCAAGTAGAAATGGCTCTAAAGCTAAATATATTCAGCTCTAGATTTTATAGAGCTCTTATTTAAATAAAGTTTTACATTTTGTGGTAGATATAAAAATTCAAAATAAGAAAATCCAACAATATTTGATATTCAAATTCAAATTCTATGAAATTTAAATCTGTATGCCCCTTAGTAGATAATCATTGGAACACGAATACAATCGGGAATGACTGATTTTAGGTTAATGTGAGCACCATCAATGGAGACTGTATACGTACACAGACTCAAATGTTTATCTGACTAATTACAGAGTAAGTTTACAGATTCTTGACTAAGACCAATACTTCTCTAACTGTGGTGTAAACAGCAAACCACTGAGGGCAGAAATAAGTTCTGGTTGTTCCTTGTAAAGCCAGGGTTAAGACTAGCATAGCTTAGAAGCTCCCAGGTGATGGTAGCAGTCCTGGTTCCAAACCGCAGCATCTGACTAGGAAAGACCAAGAGTGCAACTATGAGATCTCCTCCTGCTGTCGCTCCTGACCGTCCCACATCCAATTTGTCACCACATCTTCTTTACATAGTGTTTTGTGTCTCCATTTGTCTTCTGGAGTATAATTAGAATCTCAAAATTGATCTCAACTTGCCTTTCTTCTCTTTTGCCTCATTACTCAAATATTCCTTCTACAAAGCTACTGTGCTGTGCTATTCTTAAACTCTTCTCTTAGTTTTCTGATACTTTCACTACTGAGTATGAATTTTAAACCAGGCATTTAAATTTGTAGCCTATGTCTGTGGCTTTGTTCATTAAGAAGTCCAGGAGCATCCTGATCTGGAGGCTTTCTAAAATGCTCACAGATCCTGGGAAAGCCCTTTGCACATATCACTGTGTTGGTAAATCCTGATTGGACACATGATGAAATTTTGATCAAAAGAGAAAATGAGGGCTTGGGGGGGAAGGTATGAATAGTTTCATCTCAACAGAAACTAACACTAACACTTTAACGTGGTCAAATCTAACTTTGAAAGATTCTCTCCAAAGCAGGTGGTTCTCATACATTTGGGCAGGCACTATGCCCAGCAGTAGATGGCCAACACGAAACGCACCCAAAGTTATTTGTGAAAATTGTCTCATATTGCTTTGTTTGGGCATTTTTTTTAACCTTACTAATCTTTTGCTTATAAGTGTGGTTTCTGATTTTGTGTTTCTATGGGTTTTATAAGTGTATGTGTGCTTTTCTTTGTGTACATGTGTTTCTCATGCTCTTTATTACTTTGTTTTATGTTTTGTTTGTTAGTTTGTTCATTATATTTTATCATTGCATTTTCTATTTATCTGACTGTTTTGAGGTGGGGACGGTCTGGGAGGAGATGAAGAAGGGAAAATTGTGATCAGGATATTGAATGAAAATAACTTTATGATTGAAGAACACATTAAAACAAAACAAACAAACAAAACCAAGTGTTTCTTAGGCATATTTTAATGATGCAAGGGCAAAGACATTTCCTATGTATCTGAAAAATGTGGCTGGATTGGGACTGGAAGTCACGTCATGGTATAAACTTTTGTAAGAGCATTATTTAGTGCAACTGCCTTGGTATTGTTCATACCACTGTGGTGGTGATAGAGGGGAATGTGGGGTCAAGCTCAGATGTTTCTATTTCCCAAAGTACATTGCATAGGCAGCCTCCAGTTGCTGCACCGTTAGTATCCACTGCAGTGTTCAGACATAGGCTATCTCATCCATGGTAACTAAATAAAACAGGTTCAGGAATGCTGGAGTTTGCTGGAGTAATACAGAGCTCCTAGAATGCGCCATTTCTACTCTCTGGCTCATTGTTAGTGTGTTTGGAACTGTCAAAATTGGGTGCAGTTGGGGGTTCCTCCTTCCCAGTCCTTTCTTCTTGCCTCTTTTCAACATGCCAGACACACATCTTAGAATGAGAGCATTCACCAACTTCCAGCATATCCTACCTACAACATTTCAGGTACCTCTCCATAAAGCTCTTACTCTTAAAATTACATCTTCATATCTGCTTACCATATATATTCCTATTCACTGGCTACAGATGTGTGATTAGTTGGTAAAAAAGCTTAGCCTTTGTTTCCTAACACTGATAGACACACAACAACAACTCTGCTTTTCATTCTGTATACTCTAACTTTAATTACAATAATTTTAAATTATTATGTTATAATAATTTACATTATGTTATATATTAAATGTGTTAAGTATGTTATAACTTTAAAAATCTGTAGGCTTTTTTTAAAATTACCAAGTTTATTTAAGATAGCACTGTGAGACCAGGAGAGGAAATGATAAGGATATACAATGCTCTGTCTCTTCTTCTGTCAGTCATGGGATTAAGATATGACTTCTTTGCAGCATAATCCTGCTCCAAACATACATTATTCCTAGAAGTATCTAAAATGTGAAACCAGATCAGACCAGACTTGCTGTTGAAATTTGAAGAAAAAAAAATGAATGACTAATATCAATGTAGTCTATAAATACCTAACTATTTAAAATTATACACTGATAGCATTGATAACAATTATTTTTCTTCTCAAAAATTCAGTTTGAATATACTTTCCCACAAACAAGTTTTTTCCATTTTTTCTTGTCACATCTCATTTTTCCTTAATTTTTGATTCAGCTTCTTCCCACTCAAATTTCCTAGGATATCTATCTGCCTTTTGACATTGGCCTCTGTAAATTGGGTCAGGAGGTTTATATCTTGAAAATGTAGTCCTCAGATGGAGGCATGCTGACCTAATAGCTTCAGACACTGACAGATTCACAGCATGATATTATTAGGTCTGTTATGTTCTAGGATGTTAGGACTTGTTGAGCAAAGTGTATTACTGATGCTTTGCTATAAACAGATGGTTGCCCTTAGCCTTCTCTTCTCTGTGTCTCTCAGCTTCCGGGCAGCCTTCTGGTGAGCAACATTCCTTCCCTGTTCCCTGATACCATCTCCTGCCTTTCTATATGTCCACATCAAGTAGCCAGCAAAGCATGCCCAGAACCTCCTGAAATTGATTAATAAACCTTTCCTTCTTCAAACTCTTACACATATATGTGTCACAGTGAACCCAAGCTTCCTAATAGAGTGTCATTTTCTGCAATGTCACACTTGCTTTCCAGTAACATGCACAATAGGATGAGGTTCTTCTGTAATGTTGCCCTGACCTTCCTACTCATCAATGCATATCACAGGATAGTACTCTTGCTATTTGCTCTTGATGTTATCTCAAATATACATTCATGAGTTTGAAAATATAATTTGCAATTATTTTCAAGAGAAGAAATTCTGATATCTGAAACATGGCTCATGCATGCACAAGAGCACATGCAGAAATCACAAAAGATTTAGAAATGCTAATGTCATTTTGCAATTATGTTCATTGTCATTATCTAAGATTTTTAGTTCATTTTAAGCTTTGCTCACGTAACTCCATAACATTTTACATTATTGCTCATGTCTTCAGGGAGGGTTTTTTCACGCCTATTTACTCACAAATGGATTAGGAGAGTTCTTGAAATGTAAATTTGGTTGTTTGCAGACGGTGTCTCACCTAAAGTAGAATTGTCATTGATCCCTGTGAAATAGTGATATCTAAGAGCAGTGAAGTCAGGTGCCTTCCTTGAAGAAGCTAAAGTTCATCATGCTAAGCAGCATTCCCACTTGTCAAAAAGTGTTTTATGGAGTATTTATTTATCATTTTAACTTCAACACTTTAAATTTTTATTAGTCCTGTGCATTCTTACTAGGCACAAATATTTCATCATACCAGTAATAATGTGATTTCATAGTTGGACAAAAATATTTACAAAATAGGAAATGCAAGTGCCAGAAAAAATGGCAAATTAGAATGGTCAGAAGAGATTACAAGGTTTCTCTTCAGTAGAGTGCTGGGCCTTGTAGCTCTTTCTGGGATAATCTGTGTCTGACTGGTGTGGATCACCTGTGAGGGCTATTTTCATAACTGTGGCTTTGGTTGTATAAAACGTTTAGTGATATTTATGTTTTCCGATTGTAATTAAAATGACAACTATTCACTAGAAATGTAATTAATCATCTCTTATAGAAAAATAGTCCATATCATTAAATTTCATTGTTCCATGAGTATTATCCATATAATACACTAACCATTTTTGTCCTTTGAAAAACATTAACTATGACACACACACACACACACACACACACACACACATATGTTCAAATTTTCTTCTCAACTAATTGTAGTCTCATTTGCTATTCTGTAAAATAAAACTTTTACTTATATTTACTTTATATTAACACCATAGTAATGACCGTAGTGGTCATTACTCTTGAACAACCCTATTACATCAGAGGACTTTTAAAATAAAAACTTATACATTTCAAGAAAAGTAAAGTTACTGAGAAAATGCCAACTTTAGACAACTTTTACACACCTTTGACCGAATATACAGGCTATTCAGATTGCTTATGTATATTAATGAAGCAATATAACACATACTTAAAACTTTAAAGATCTATTGTCTAGTTTATATGTATTGGATATATTAAGGATTAAACAAAACTAATGCTAATGTTAATGTTAATTTAATGTTAATTAAACAAAAATATGTACTGGATTTATTCATTATTAAAACAAAATTAAGAACCTCATGGATCAGGAAGTTTCTTTTATGCAGTTTATTAAATCATGCAATGAAGTTAGAATATCTGGACTGACAGGCATTAGAGGCATGCTATCATATTAAAAGGTTCCTGAAAAACAATTTATGACTAATAGAAAATAAGAAGAATTCCAGAAGTTAGAATAAATTTACTCTGTAAAAGAGACAAGGCCATAGGTGCACATTCACACCAGTATGAAACCTCATTCACAAAAACATGCAGTTTGCTAAAGATCCTCTCAATATACCTCCAGTGCACAACTTTTGGTTAACATTAAGAAGAAATGACCAGACACTTTGTAATTTTTGCAAAACCCCACTTGTCATAGTTAACTGAAGTAATACATACAGTCTGGGCTAGTTTCAAACTCAAACTTGCGGCTGTTGGTTCCATATCCCGCTGCTGTCCGAGCTCGGATTTGGAATACATAAGTAGTATCTGGCTTGAGGCTACTGATAGTAACGTTTGTGCCTCTTGCCCTCAAAATGGTATAACTTGTCTCTTGTTCCTGCTTTGAAGTAAGAAAAAATGATGTTAACATCAAGCCTGCACAATGCTATAGCGGTAGATTCTTTAAGATTTTTGTCATAAGATATGAGATGCTAAAAGAAGTCAGCCATGTTCATTATTTCACTCTTTAGGTACAAATTATCAGTTCTCGTATATGTATGTAGGGATTTACCTCCAGCACACAAAAAAAAAAACAATAAAAAGTGATTTTCTTCTTTCAAATTACCCAATATTTTATGAAAATACCTTTTCTTAAAAATCAAAGCTGAAATAAAACTCCAAAGTGATTCTAAGATTAAACTTATTAAGAAGATACTTTTTCTGAATTACACTGGAAAGAAATGTTCAATGGATATCCAAAATGAAATATTTACATTACTCTTAAAATATTAAAAATCATCTGTTTTAGTAGTTGAGACTGTTTATCTCCATATACCTATATTTACATTATATTTAATGTTTCTCCTTTAAGTGATTATAGGTGAATATTTTTAATATCTTCACATCAAAGTATGTATTTCCCAAGCACAGCTTCCTCTAGGAGGTTTATATAGTATATTGAAATTCTTTGCATCAAGTATTGTTTCAAACAATGAATTTATGTGCAAGTTTATTTTCCTTCTAGAATATGTTTATATAATAATTAGATTTCTTTCCCTGTTCCTTTCCTTTCCATTTCCCCATCCCTTCCTTTCCTCCCTGCCCTCCGCTCCCTTCACTTCTCCTTTTCTTTTTCCTTCCCTCACTTCCTGCCCTCCCCTGCCTTCTCCTTCCCTCCCTTGCCCTCCTCTTTCCTTTCTGAATGTTCACATGTTTGTGTGATTGCAGAGGACAAAGGCTGACAATGAAAGCCTTCCTCAACTGCCTGCCAGCTTATCTTTTAAGATAAGATTAACTCACTGAACATGGAGCTAACTGATTGGCTATATGAGCTGACCAATGAGCCATAGGTATCCTGCTGTGTCTAGCTCCTCTGTTCTGCAAGGATTTCTAGGACACCAGTATACCAACTTTATATTTATTAGGGATCTGGACTCAGGTTCTTATGCTTACATTGCAAACTTTTTACCAAATAGGCTATCTCCCTTGCCCCTAATTACAGATACTCATTAACTGAAGATACTGATCAAATGACATTTGAGCTAATGAACAGAGTTGAATTTATTTTTACATCATTATCTTACTCATTAGAAAATCATTGTTCTCATATTCAGAACCAGGCCCTATTTATTCTCAGGAGCAAATAAACATGTAAGAAGATCTTTTGGGAAAAAAAATTAGTAAAACATTCAAAATATTATCAAGTTTCAAAATAAATATTTGGGAAAAATTTTTAAATGTATGTCTGCATGCTAAAATAAGTACAATTATATACTTACTTCTATATACATATATGTGAATATTAAATTTATGTATGCATACTTTTTTTACTGAATGGAATTTTATCCTATATTACTTAATATATTTCCGTGAATGTTGTACATCAGCTGAATGAGGAACCACTATGAAAACAGGAGTTTTGACGATAATAGACTTAAATGTCCTGTCTATCATCACTAACTGGCTTACATTTAAAACTGACATCTGTGATGTTACTATTTGCTGTGTACAATAGAGAAGAATTGTCAAGATAATTTTAAATGGTCCCCACCTAACACTCAGAGAGGTCATGTGACCAGGTTATAAAAAAAGGCTATACCACTCATAAACAACATCATTGGATTATTTGCAAGAATGTAGCTCATGAGATAATAGGAATTTTTCTCCACCCAATCCAGCCCAGTCACACCCTTTCCCCCACCTTCTCATAGTATTTGACTTCATAGTCGAGTATAATTCCATTTGGATGTTCAGGTTCTTGCCAAGATAAAGAGATACTGTTTCTGGAAGTTCGCTCTTTCTTAATTGTCATGACAGGTGATGGAGCTGTAAATAGATAAAGGAAGAGAGAGTGAGTGAGCAGGGAGGAAGAAGACACAGAAAGAAGGCAACAAGCGCAGGAAGTCTACCATTGCTCCAATCTTTGGCAAGACGGTCTTTTTCTTTTTTTCCCATCTCCAAGGCTCCTGAGTTTTAATTTGACCTCATGTACTGTTCCAACAGCTGGATTGCTGACACATGAAAACCTATGGAAAATGAGCTGAAAATTTCTTCGGTTGGTGGACTAGTGGCAAGTGAGCAGATGTTTCCAATCTGCTACTATAATGTAAGTAGGGAAATATACTTGATGTATTAAAACATGGAACTAAGCATCAGGACTACCTATTTGTTATAATGCCGCAAAGTTATTAATACCAGATTCTTCAGTTCATTGATAATCTTTTCATGTGCACCTCTGGAAGTGGACTGGAATCCATTATGTAAAAGGAGTCCCATGATATCCATAGGTAATGGTAACATTTAGTTTATTGTACATTACACATGATATAGAACATATTACAGTAGATCTTGACTTCTAACAGAACTTTCATGAAAAAAATACACACCCACAAAACAGTCTTCTACTTTTAAATTTTCATTCTTTAAGAAATATTTAATAAGAAACATAAAGAGATTGCTATGTAAGTAAATGCAGAAACATTGTAAGATATCTTACTGAATGGCGATTCTATGTATGTTATACAAATCATGAACTGGAAATAGAAACTCATCTATGTAGGCCAGATATGACATAGGTATCTTCCTTTCTAACTCAATGAAATATATTTGAAGGAATTTTTACTTAGAATCCTTTCTTTAAAAATAAAATTGCATTCTGTTCATCCAGGTACTTATTTCAAGTCTTGGTTAACTAGGCAACTGGAATGCCTTACTGGGAGCCACAGCACTCTGCCCTTGTGGGATGTACCACTCTACCCATAAAAACCATTCAAATCCTTGGGAAGTTTTAGACATATTAGCAACTGAAGGAATTTTAAGTTATTTTTAGCAATGTTGAGCGTTTTATGATATCTCTCTTTTCCTGAATGCTTATTTATTCAGGTTTACAAGAATGGTACTGTTTCATTCTTTGCTATTTTATTTATAGCTCACTTAGCTCCAAAAAGGAAACTTACCCTTACCCATTTGTTATTACCTCTGTGTATAATCTGAATCAAAATTAAATAAATGCTTGATCAATTTTGTTTGCTTCTGACTTGAATAATATTTTCTAACATTATCCAAGAGTGACAAATGTAGGGCTTTTCTGACATTATAACCTGGCTGGTTTAGCATTGTTAGATGCTTTGAACCATCACAATTATGCTGACAAATGATAAAAAGAAATGAAATTCTTAGTAATTTTTATGAAATCAACCACTATTTGAAAGACATCTATTTGTCTTCCCACACGAGTGAATATCACTAGGTTCCATTTTTGTTGTTCTGTTCATTCGATGTTCCTATGGTCACCACATGACAACTTTTGTAATCTAAGTTCTCATTCAAACTGTTCCTACCTACAAGTGCTTCTCAGTTTTCTTTCTTTTCTAAAAGTAAAAGCATTCTTTCCTTAGTCATCACCTATACCATTCAGTTAGCATCCATTCAACGTTTCCACACTCCTCTTTCTTCTGTTTGTAAAATCCCAATTTTAACTTTGTTCCAGCGAAAGACACGCTATCCTGAGTAGCCTGGGAATTTATTTTACATTATTTTATTTTATTTATTTATTTTTTATTTTTATTTTTTTCTGGGAAAAATGTAGGTTTTACTTTTTGGATGAAAACATAAGTTGCTTTTCTTATTTTTCACTTTTTATTTCATTAAGAAATAGTGATCTTTTTATGTCAATTAAATTCATTTACCTTTCAGGCCTACTCTTCATTTATTCAATATTCAGCTGTTTAAATTGGCAAATTGGCCTCCTCTCCTACCTTTGCTGCTCTGAAGTTACTTTCAGGCAGAACATGTTATTTTTATTATAATTTAGCTGAGGATATATAAATATATTCAATATTAATAGCATAAATTAGTAACAGCTATGTTGAAAACTTGAGAATTATTTTCTCTTACTTATCCTAATACAAAAATGAATTTGTAATCCAACCTGTAATAAAAAATATATCCCTCAATGTCCATGGGACCACATTTAATTCTTATACAAACAACAGGGAAATATCTCTAATTTCTCTGTTAAAGCAAATCTTTTAAAACAGTGGTTTTAATACCTGCTTACAGAGCATTTTATAGAAGTTAATGTTGAAGCCTTTTCCATTTAAGGACAAGAAGCCTTACATTTAATTCCATATCATCCTGAAACTACATTATATTTCATAATGATTAAAATATGTGTCAAGGTAGTTTTGGAAACTAACCAGGTCTAATACTGCTCCTTGTAAATAGCAGAGAGAGAAAATAATTCAGGTCCAGGAAAAGTTGGGATGGGGATTGTATTAACTTTGTTTAATGAAAGCATTTGTAGGCAGTTTTGGGTATCTGCCCAAGTTTACTGCTTCTGAAGTGAGCAAGACTTTGCAACTGTTAGATTTCTTCAAAGGTCTTTGAGCAAGCTGCAGGGCCCCTTTGGACTGTAATAAATAGCCTTTTGTAATCCCACACTTACTTAAGTAGAGGCAATTGCTTGAAGCTTGTGCCATCTCTATGTTAAATGAACCTTTTCTGATTGCTGCTTTCAGGCCCCTGTTAAATCATTTGTTCTGCTCTCTACATACACGCCCCTTCTGCTGGCTGCATTGCAACCCAGTTCAGCCCAGTTCACCAGCTGAAAGCTCATTATTCTTAGGGAATAGTCATCAATATTTCAGTATTAATAAATAATTAACAGAAGTTGTTTTTTTTTCCTCCTTGTAAATAATGGTCAGACATTACAAAATAATGCAGGAAGACAAATTCTATGGGCATTGTATTTTATCAATATTTTTAAAAAGTTTCTTAAAGCACTTTTTAATTCATATATTAAACTATAATTTTTCCTTACTTCATGTCCTCTATAACAATTTATAATACTTATAAAAAACAATATAAATTATAATCCTTTTGTTTTCAGGTAAGAATGGTGACTTGTATAATTTAATGGTAACCATTTCCAAATTGAGAAGTTCATTAATTCTTTTGTGTAAATAATATGGTACTGCAATGTATACTATAGAATCAGTTTGACTAATTTTCTTCTGATTCCTCTGTTTTTCAGAATTGTCATTTAAAAGAATAGGAAGTAACTGTTATGTTTGAGAAAAAATGTTGGAAACTAGAGGATAATGTCACTCAGTGGTAGAGTAGCTGCCTTCCACATGCAAAGCCCAAGCTTCTATCGCTGGGATCTGTTTTCCTTACAAAACTATTGACTAGGCAAACTCGTAGTTGCTAAGGAACACATTCATAAATTTGACTAGGATTTTAACTGTGTGTTTTTAACATACGCTGAACAAAATATAGTTAAGGTTATTCTCTCATTAAGAGAACAGATTGGATAATGAGAACTCTCATAAACTTTTATGCTAAAACTATTAGTTACTAAGATAGTGTATTGAGGCATATCAAAGACAGGTATAGAGAAATTTCTGAAATAAGTGAAGATAATTTTTCATCACTATACAATATGTCTTGACATAGGAAACTCTTACTGGTATGTGTAAGAAAGATAATATGTGATTCTGGCTCTGCTGTTGTAGGGCACAAGTAAGTGAGTCGTTTGTAGAACAAAATGGGAAGAAGACATTACAACAATAGTAAATTTGATTAATTGATATTGACTATATGCATGTTTCTTTAAAGAATAAAAACACAAGGAAATGTAGTAAGGTCAGTTCAGAGGGTCAGATTCATATATCACATGGCTAACTGTCTTCCATGAAGCTCTCCTAGATTTAAACCTTGGTGAGTAGTAATAAATTATTAACTTTTGCCACAGTGGATTTGTGTATGGCTCTTGTAGTTCATTAGTCATGAAAATAATTGTTGTTTTGTTCATGAAGGGTAATTGGACAGATATTTTCTCCTATTACCATCTGGTAGCATGTGTCTTACGAAAGCTTCAAGCATAGTATTTTTCAATCTGTCTTCTGAGGGTATATAACTTTATAGAAATTAGGAGTTGAATGATTTTTAGATGCTTTTCTTCAGTTCAGTCAAAGCAAAGAAATGATTTTCAACTGGCAACATGCATCACTGAATTCAGGCATGTGACAGAGAGTGAGTATACTCCATAATATTTTATAATTGTGCCTAGCCTAAAGGTGGAAAAGAATTTGCTCTAAATGACTTTTTCATTTATTTGTAGAGAAAGACAACAGTTTCATGGTTAATGTAAGCTATGTCATGGGCTCCCTGTACTAAAATAACAGAGTCATGAGTTATAACAGGGTCATTCCAAAGGGTTTGTCTGGGAAAAAAATCTTCCTGTGTGAAATGATCGTGTAAGACATGGGATTTGCTTTGCTTGTGACCTATATGAGACTTGAGATGAACACTGTCTCATGCCAAGTCTGCTGACAGATAGGAAACGGGTCCATTATTTGAACTATGCTGCTTCATACAACATTTTCTATTATCCTGTAACCAAAATACTGCCCTTCTTTAGAATCAGGAAGTCAAAACTTCAAAATTCAACTCCCAAAGGATCTGGATTGGTGTGTTTGTTTTTATTGGGACCTTCATCTTTCTGGGTTTGGGAATTTCTAATAAACCTCTGAGGTATCTCTGTGGTTGGGAATTTGTACAAGTTAAAGTAATAGCAAAAAGGGCTCAGTATTTCTTGTCTGAGTGAGCCAAGACTTTTAAAAATTATCTCTATGGGAAAATATTGTGCGGTAAATGGTTGAAAAGTTTTTCTTTTGAGTCAGACATGCTTTTACAACTTTACTTCATTAGTTTTCTTTACCATGCATTACAACGCCCACTTAAGGACATTTCAACTCAGTATTCGTTGGTTGTGAACATTTCTATGAAATCCAGAAACACTCCTGGATTTGATTTATCATAATCCTTCATAACAGAGAGTTCTCCATCATCCCAGTCCACCTCATCTTCTCAGAAACTTGTCATTTTCTGGAATTAACCCCTTTGGTCACACACACCACTATTTTTGGTGTAATCCATTTACAGTGTTAGAGTTATACTTCTTTTTATCTTTTCCTGGTTTGCCATAATCCCCATCTTCTGAAGGCTGATGTATTTTCTTTCAATTCAGTTCTAGTTTTTTCAGTCTTAAGTCAAGGTTTATCATTTTCCTTATGTTGGATTCAATGATTCTCATCTCACAATGTCAAGAATTTCTACTTTCTGTACAGTCTAATGAGATATCAGTTTATAAAGCAAGTGAAATAGCTACTTTCAAATTCTCTAAAATATCAGAATTTCAACTCCAAAGTACATCCTAATTGTTACAGGATAATAAACTCCAAGAGAAAAACCTAGACTTCTATATGTTTTAAATGGTTGGAAAACTCTTAGGTTTACAACCATTTTTCACAAATATCGTCCACAATAGGATATATAAATTTATTCCATTATAATTTAAGTCTTCTTTTAAGGCAACGATATAACTACTGCTCCGTTACTCATTGCTCTTTATTCAGACATTAAGTTTTAATGATAATTCTGTGTACGCTGTCAGTATTTATGCCAGCTGTCTTATCTGGCCTTCTCCCTCAACATCTAAAACCATAACACTATTATGCAGATTTTATTTTATTTTTTTCCTTTACATGTAAGCATGTGAAGAGGTTTAATTTATAAAGCAGGTAAAATACTACATTAGTTATAATAAAGTGTTCCTGAAGGTAAGTAAGTACTCTTGATAACCATGGAACCAGCTATGTCACTAACTAGCTGGCTATATCTTAGGGTGTAAAGATGCTGTGCAAATAGATGATTCAAATCCCACGTGGGTCAGAGTGGGATAGCTTGGCATTTCATCGCAAGACTCAGAACCATGAATGATTTAACACTTATGAATTGTTTATTCCTGGAATTTTCCATTAATATTTCAAGCCCCAGTTAATGTCAGGCTACTGAAACCATGAGAAGTGAAATCATGAGCAAGGGTGATCTAAAGAAATGTATTTCCCAGTACCCTCAAACTTACTCCTTCCTTAGCTTCCTAGTATTTGAGAATGGGTGTGTGCCAACACACCTGCTATATTATTTTTTCTTATCAGTATGGCTTCTGACTAGACTGTAAGTATTCCATCTTCTAGGCAGGCCTATTACCAGCCTTGCTCAAATCTAGTCATGCTGCACAGTTAGCTTTTGTGTAGAATACAAAACATATTTTGAATCTGTGTATTTTTTCCAAAGGATAAATTTTCTCCAGCACTCTGTGTCACAATCACAAAACTCAAACCAAATGTGTAATTGAAATATATGTAGAAAAGAAATAAAATTTGAATTCTGTAGTAAAGAGAAAAGATATTTTCTCAACCAAATCAGTGGTATTGAGAGAAAGCAGTCTAAGATATAGTGCACGGAAAATAAATTGTGGCCATTAGAGTGGAATCAATATTTGATTGTCTGAGTCCTAAATTTCTTCAATACCCAGAAGTGTTAACTATTGGATTTTAAAGATTTCAGAATGGTTATAAAGTCGGAAGACTACAATTACAATTTATAATCACATCTTGACTTCTGCATAGATGGAGAAATAGGAGAAAAACAAAGGGCCAGAGGAAGCAATCATTTTAGAAATGTTTATTGAACAGATACATGGAGTTGAAATGCTGTTTGTTGTTTTTCTTAGTTGGTGTTCAGATTCATCCTTAAATATAAAATTGCCCGTGATTTGAAATCTTCCAGTTTCTGAATGCTATCATAAGCATCTTACCATGAACCATGGGACTTATGAAGCCTATGGTGGAAATCTAAGGTTACTAAATACAAGTCTTCATATGAAAGAGTTACTGTTTGCAAATAGTTGCATTTAAAACATAAAGTGTGTTTGAAGCTTATTACATTCTAGAATTAGAAATTGACTATGTAGGAAATGATGAAAACCAGAACAGATAAAGCTTTTTATAATAGCTCTTCTCGCATGTAAAGTGTTAGATCCTTAAGTCTGAATACATAGACAATACCTACAATATCAGCAGAATTTAAGAAAATATTTTTGGCATTTGCTGTGCAAGTATATTTTTAGTTATGTATAAAATAATTGTTTTGTATATTGTTTGGAAAAGAGCTGCCTAGATTTTGGCATTTTGTGTTGTCTGCAAGTGTTGGATTTATGTGGGGGATGTTTGATTGCTCATGGTCTACACATGCTATCAATAGAACACCTGATGAGTTCTGCATCAATAAAAACACCTGCGTTCATATGCTCAGGGTTCCACTGTCCGGAATGGTGGTTGCTATGAAAGTGGTTCCTTCTGCTAAGGTCTGGAAGAGTTTGTTCTTATGAATATGGTTCCGTGCCTTCCTTGTGGAGCGACACCATAAGTGTACAGCTAGAGATATTTTCTGGGGTTTCATTCTCTTTTTAGACCTATAGGAGGGCCATGAGAAGTCTCTATGACAGCCATTTCATCTGTCATATCAGGCTGTCAGCTAGCCTTATCCAAAGAGATCATGATTTTTTACTCAAGGCTGTGAGAGTATTATGGCTAATGTCTGAGGAGTTTCTAACCTATGCTTTTGCTTTATAGATGAGACAAACAGCTGTTGGAGCATTTGGCTATCTTTTGTTTTAAACACAAAGTAAATGAAGCTCTAGTACATCTATGTATATTTCCATTTTTAAAGATCCATCACACTTGAAAGATAGCATGCTCAAATTCCTAGACAAATAGTTATCTAGCTCTGAGTTCAGGTTTAGAAATGGAGTAATTACTATTTTATATCTGAAAATATGTGCTTTATGTTCTAAGTATTTTTCCAAGCCTAAAGTTAGTAAAATGTATTCCAAAGGCAATAAAAATAATCCATACACAGAGAATAGACTCTTTCCTCCTATAATGCCAAGAATAGTTTGAGAAACTCCTCACTCTGTTAAGTTTCTAAATATCTTTAAATATCCAGAGCATAGCTTTGAGTGTGGCCAAATGTTTAATTCTAAATTGGACAACACTAAGTTTGGTTATAATTCACTAGTGATAATATTTAGAAAAATTGCTTTGTTGGTATTGGAAGAGTCCAAATCCATGACCAATGCTGGGTTACTCTAGAGCATATCCTGGCTTGTTTCTTTAATGAAGGAATTTGTTTAATTAGTTGTTGTCTACAAATATGAAGTAATAATAAAGTAATCAGATAAGCAAACTTGAAATCTTAGAAATAATTAGAAAACATTCGAAGGAACTTTTGAGCGCAGACCAGCTTATTCTTACTATGGACGACTCCCAAAGACTGAGGAGGAGAGCTGCTAGATGTTAGTGAAAAACTGAAATGAGGGAAATAGAATGATCATGATCATATTAAATTGAGCAAAAATAAGCTGAAAACACAATTCTGATTAGAAGCAGGCTAATCACATCGAGGTTGTACTTCTCTGCTTGTTTTGCTTTAAAGCTCTACTTAGATCACTCTTCTGTTTTGAATCATGATGACTGGGGTAGAGCCACCACATCCTAGCTCAGCACAGATGGTTCAATTCTGGATGCAGCTGGGACACTGCATGGGGCTTCTAAAAAAGGACCCAATGACTCAATTAGCTGAAGAATTGAGAGGTATAAATAGAGCACAGTTTTAGTGTAGGAAAGACTTTTAGATAACTTCCACATTAAAGTTTATGTCGATAAAACATAAACAATGGCACTCTATCTTCTTGTGTTATTTGGTTCCTAGCTTTAAGCTCAGGTCAGGAAAGTAGAACAATTTACACTTATAAGGTCATAAAACATTTAGAAACTAGGTAAAATATACACTAGTCTTAGACAAATTAAACTTTGATTACCACTGTGACTATAGAAAAACAGCAGAACCAGAAAGCATTCTACATTAAAAGAAATAGTCTATCTCCATAACATTTTCAGGTATGTATGCTTGTAATAGGAATTTTCATTTCATTTATGATCATTTATGATCAGTCAAGTCCTTTGTGTGTAAGTAGCATCTCAACTTATACATACGTAAAATTTAAGACTATATAATCATAATTCTGTATATCACTATGTGGATTGTGAATTTTTTTATATATATTCTTCTTGCTTTGGCTTCATGTCCTTCACTACTATGAAAGAGATACTTCTTCAAGGACTACTGAATTACAGGAAGCAAATGACTAGCAAATGACAGTGAAATACTTCCTTATATATTTCTGATACTCAAGTATGTAATCTCTCTCTGTCTTAGTCTCTTAGTCTTTCACCATTTCCACTGAAAGTCAAACCCCATTCCTCAGAGTCCACCGAAACTATTTAAACTAGCCAATCACAAACCTATTTATTCTGCTTTTAGTTCCCCCATGGAAACCACACAATAGCTCCAGTCTGTACTCCCCCTCACATTTACCTATTAATCAATCAGGGTTGGTGCATCTCCTTGTGGCCCTATGTCACAAGGCCTGCCACGTCTTTTTGAGAACTTGAGTAACAGATTTTTCCTTACAACTTTTACATGTTATAATTTCTCTCTTACACATACAAACAAAAATGTGCATGACTATTGGATAATGTGATAGTTTGTTAGATGAATGCATTGTACAATGTTTAAGAATTGGCTCGGAGCTCCGTTGGTGCAATTAGTTAGCTCACAGCACTTACACAATTTGTTAAGCATATCTGAACCCTCAAATATTTATCACTTTATAAGTATTTGGAGTCTTTCATTCAGCTTAATGAAATAGACTATACACAATCAGTCTCTGTACTCAGCCTTCTATGCAGTAGCACACCAGAAGTTCTTATATCAACTGGTCAACCTTTCCCAAGCAATCCTTTCCAAGCAAGCTGAAGACATCTGCTACAGGGAGGTCATAAAGTATTTGAGAACATATCTGCGAGACAAAGATTTAAAAAAAAAATTTTTCCCATATTCTTTAGGAATGAAGACATTGACTTAGTCTGGATTGATGTTACATACCATCATCTTTTATGCAAAAGAAATTTACTTCTTTTACTTCTGGAGACTGGAAAGTTTAAAATCAAGGTATGTAGATTTGGATTCTAGCAACACAAGGATACATTTTCTGGCTGCCCGATGGCATCTTTAAGCTGTGTCCCTCAGATGGCATGAGGAAAAGAAAGCTGTGGGAAGCCCTTGTTCCAAGGCACTAATCCCATTCATGGGAGCTCAATGCTCAGAACCTAATCATCTTCCCCAGGCCCTACCTCCTAAAGCCATCACATTGGTGATTAAGTTTCAACCAAAGAATTTAGAAGGACTACAAACAATCAGACCATAAGAGAGTTTTGTGGTACAATGTCTTTGATGTTTAATTTACAGCCAACTTTTTTAAAAAGCCTGTAAAAGCGAAAGTAATATATGGTTTCAAGCACACACCCTATTTAAAGGATAGGTACTTCTACACTTACAAGCTTACTACCTTTGAGGCTTCTGTGTCTGTGATAATTAGACTCCAAGATTTAGTCAGATTACACTGCATATGAGAGGGTGGCACTAAATCACAACCTAACGTGTATTTTGAACAATCCAACCTCAGTTTAGCATAATTGAGGTCCCAGATCAGTAATTTTTTTTTCAATCTTTGCTGAACCTTTTCACTTTCAAAGTGAGAGCATTTTTTAAAAGGATAAAATGAATCCATTGTTAATGCAGAAAAAACTGTTTTGGAAGCATTGTATCACAACTGACTAGCTGCCAACTGTAACTGAAGTGTCAATGTCTGAAGCACACACATAAACACAAGCATATATTCATTTACATAGGTCCAACAGTGAGCCTGTAATAACCTCATTCACACTTAAGTACATTTGCGGGTAAGTGAGAAAAAAAAAGATTTACTGTTGAAGGCATGATAATGGTCCTTATAAATCTTGCATACCTGAGTAAGCTGCTGTTTAATTCTTCATTGTTCTATGAATCATGAATTGTTATTGTGTATTATGTTTTTTTCATTTTTAAATGTGGTAGAAACCATAAGAGTATGTATTTCATTTAAGTATTATTTATCATATATATATATATATATATATATATATATATATATATATATATATGAACAGACAAAATTAAGAACAATTGGAGATATTCTTAGCACATGGCTTGTGGATGTCTGGCCCATATGGCTTGTAAGTAAGCCAAGCAGCCCTACTCCAAGCGCATCAGACTCTAACTGCAGCAGAGAGTAAAGGCCTCTTGAGAATGGCAGAGTTGATCCTTCGTTAAGGGAGGTAAAACTCCAAACCTTCCACAACAGGAAATCTAGGAAGTCTGCCTGAACATTTGGAAATCAGATTTTAGAAATTAGCTCAGATGTATTCAACGTATTCACATATAGAAGGTACTTGCTGCTCTTAAAACACATAGGACAAAAGTCTTCTATGAGAGAAATATTAGGTTACTAACTACAAATAATGTTAAATATTTTGGTTACTATAAAATTGTCTTTCTGACAAACCCTTAATTCCGTGTCTCTGTGATGCCAGAATTTTATTTAAAAAACATAGGTATGTTCTTAAACAAGACAAGTTTTTATTTGTTAATTCAAAATAGATGATCCAATACTTTAAATAAAATGGAACAATGTTAAATGCATTTAACAACTACAGCCTGAATCTTTTAGTGGTTCTCCATCATTTCCAAGTATTCATTCCAAATTTATTATCAAATTCCAATTCAAATATAACAAATTAAGTGCTAAAAAGAGATTGTGTTTACCATTTTTTTCCAGTCTGTTTGTCTGAAGGAAGCAGGTGAGAAATAAGCTGATTTGGACATGTTTGCAAGTTTATACAACTGAGATGAGCACCAGCAGAGACTCGCTGTTTTCAAAAGCTATTGTGCCTACAAAATGTTTTTTCTGGCTTGCTAAGCTTGCTTTGTGTCAGCATGCACAAAGTGTTCCAAATCTCATTTTGCCCCAAACAAATTCTTCCTTCCTTGACCCTTGTCACTCAATCAAGGAATGCAAACATTTAGTCACAATGAATAATTTCATTCCTCATGAGCAGAGGGCTTTGAGAAACCAAGAAAAATATAAGAGGGGAGAAATTGCAGAGTACAACTACCTGGTGGTAATATCCATGCTGCCTGTGACTTGGAACTCTTTAGTTCCAGGCATAGGATCAATTTTTTTTTTCTGAAAAAATTGTCAACTATCTTTCAGCCAGCCATGAATCCTGAAGCAATTCTTGTTCTCATGTCCATCTAAATCAGGAAATGCATTTGTGCATAGTTTTACAATTATGAAATACAGCACATAATTGACCTTAAGATTTTGAGAACTGGACAGATTAAATTTTTTATGCACCATAAAAATTTTAGCACATTAGAGAAAATGTCCCGAAGTTGTTTTATTTTTGGATTGCATGAGTAAAACTAAAAGGGAAAGTATGTGGATACAAACTTAGAAATGCTTATTTCTTTTCAGGTTAGCATTTTATTTCATTGTAGGTACTTTGGGATTTTACCCCAATAACTAACAGAAAAATTTCAATAGTTGACACACAGGAAATATTCTAAGGTGTTCCTGTATAGTCTTCAGGTTTACAGGGGAAAAACTGCATTTTAATTAATGTTTGGGAAAATTCCAAATCTTATGGAGTTAAACTTAAATTGTTTTAATAATGAAAATATACATTCCATATAGATTCTTAAATTGACATTTATAAATGAGACTGTAATTACATGTAATGATAGGCTTATTGTCATTGCTTAATAGAGGCAAAAGTACTTTCAAACTAATTTATAAAGTGATGGTATCTGTCAGTAAAGTTACCAAAATCAGTATGTTATACCCATGAAATTGGTAGATTTTATGAAATGTAAATACACTCCAACAAGGTTATTTTTTTAAATGGTTCCCAATAAAATGAAGTATACATTTTTTTCTGAGTTGGAAGCAGTTAAATTAATTATGCATATGGTTTTTAATTATTTTTAATAGTGTCCTGGAACTCATGTTGTAAACCAGGCTGGCCCTGAACTCACAGAGATCTGCCTGCCTCTGCCTTTCGAGTTCTGGGATTAAAAACATGTACCACCACCACCTGGCATGTTCTATATTTTTAATATAATATTTAGAGTCCTTCTAGAAAAGAATCTGCATAATTTTCTTATCTGGTCATAATGAAGCGTTACTGAACTGATCTTATTGCTTTTGGCACTGAATAAAACAGTAAAATAAGAAATATTATTATTAACATTGAAATGTCTGTCACATAGTCTTATAAGCATGCTTTCCAAGGTAAATTTGTTTACAGAATGTGCCTTGCTAGGTAAAATTCAAAGAAGGAAGACTAGTAGAGGCAAAATGCACTTGAGGACTGAGAAGTCTGGCAGCATGCTCTCCAAGGATCGCCATTTTCCCTATCCATCCCATTTCAGACGGCTCACTGTTACTTTCCATACATGCTTTCTGTATACCTACTTTCCCACAAAGTTAAAATAAGTGACTGTGATTCTTTGCTAGTATTAGAAATAACAGACTGCCAAGTTGATTTGTTATTCTACTGGGTTATTTTAATATATAAAATGAGATTCTGAAATTAGAGGCCAGTAAGACCAAACATACAATTCTAAAGAAATGAATAAAATTTGAAAATGGGCACATCACAATAAATATTTCACTAATATTTTTGTTGACGATAGAACATTCACTATATTGCAATTACACATAATCAACAAAATGTATTTGTTCTTTTTGTTCATAAGATAGAATGCATAATGACAGACTTAGAAGTGATTTAGATAACTCACCACTAATTTCAGTAAAAATGGTGGACATGCAATTTGATGAGAAAACATATAACTCAATTTAAATGAGAGTTTTGACTACACAAAGATCATGTCATTATTATTATTATTATTATATTGTAATATCACTTGCTAGCTTATAATGAAGGAAGTGACCAGAACAACTACTAGCACTGGAGAAAAATTATGAGAAAAAATTTCCAATATAATCCTTGGAATATCACCAAAATTTTATAGGAAACAAAATGGCTATTGAAATAAAACCTTCAATTAAGTAATATATCCCATTAACACCTATAATTAGTAAAATATTAAGTCAATTTTGAATGCTATAAAGATCAAAGTCCTATTTTGACTATTTTGAAGAGCACTTAAAAATTTAAAACAAAAATTCTCCTCCCTGACAGCACTCCTTAGACTATCAAAAATTAAATTAGTTTTACAGAAGACGAAGAGAAGTCAATTTTGAACTTTTGAAAAGCTTGTGATTTGTATTTTATCCTGTACTCTTATTTCCTGAGATTTACTTCTGTAAAACTAATAAAATATTCAGTTCATTCTCCAAGATGATATTTTCCATTTTATTCAATGCAGCAACAATGCTAATATATCTTGGGGGTCCTCGTAGTGCTAGAGTCCCTTCCACATTAACAATGCAACAGTATTGTTTTGCACATTCCTTCTTGTTGTTTGTCTGCCTAGTAAAAATCATTAATGCAGATATCCTAAGATGATTTCATTCCTGCAAAGGTTGCATGCTTATTTCAGGAGAAATGTCACAGAAAGTGAAGTAATGTGATGGTATAAAATGCCAGTGCTGGGATGTCTTTAAGAAACTGAGAACATGCTCACCACTGCAGCTGAGATATTTTGTGAATTAACTTCTGATGCATATGCCATGCTCATCTGGATGCATGGTGAACCTGTCATCATCTTGGTTAACCTCTGAGGAGACTGAAAATGGACTGCAACTCATCTATGGCAGCCAATGAGCATGTGACTACGATGAAAACAACAACCTGCCTTTGGGATTGACTGCACAGGAAGCTTTTCCATTTCCACTTCCAAGAGACTGATGGCGTCTCTTTAACTGATGGTCATATTCTGCCAAGAGTTACCATTGCCCAGGAGGGTTTAGTCTAGATGTCTAAAGAATAAATATTTTTTTAATTATTTTTCACACTTAGAACAGGGTGACTGACACCACAGCTTCCTCCCGACTGTGATAACTAAGAAACTTATGCTTTCTTCTTACATTCAGTTTGGGAACACTGTACAGTTTCCCAGGTACCCCATTTCTAGTTGCTGTCCCTAAGCATCCCTTCCTCCCATTGTTTTAACTTTGTTCTGCTTCTCCTGTGATTCCTGAAATTATTTACCCAGTAAACAGCTTTTACTCAGATTCTCTTCTAAACATTATTTATTGTAGAATATAGAACAGGAAACTCCATATTTCTAAAGATATTGTGGGGTACTGATGAGAGTTTACACTGCCTTGTTTGACTTTTGAGATGTTTAAATGATTTATGTTTTTCTGGTTAGTGGCTAGCTAGTATCATTGGGAAATCTTATCACCTAGTCAAAATAGCTTTAGGAAAATCAAACACACACACACACACACACACACACACACACACACACACACACACAAACACCCCTCACATGTACTCACAAATAAAATATTAATGCCTAAGACTCATATGGAGTTATGATCTTGAGTTTCAATATAGGTAATATTGGATACTCTTTTATTAATGGGAATATTGTAGAATAAAGGATAGTTTGTGGCAACACTTTTGATCATTGAGGTCTCTGTTATCTGTTTGCTCTAAATTAAGATGACACTTCTGAACCTTTATATTCATTTTTACCTCCTGTTCTGTGCTCAGATTGCAGTGTGCTGGGTTAGAGGTACAGGGCCTCTTTGGTACTTGGCCATTCTTGGCATTCCCTGAAAACGATTGAGACAATCAGAACAACAGGCCTAGCTCTCAAACAAGAAGCAGATACTCACAGAAAACCAGACAGATGGAACTATTTGCAAACGTGAAATACAGAGAACAGACCTGCTCTGAGCTCTTGAACTTCACTTCCCTTTGCTTTGATGACATTTCTGGGCTGTTCCACAGCATTCTGGTTGCTTTCTGTTAGAAATGCTCAGTGTGTATATGTATGAAAAAGAAATTTCCTGCGTGTGAAACTAAGAAAACAGTTCATTAACTGTTCCCCTTGCTTGTTACAGAATGGCACCTTATATAGATTCTGGAGGAAATTGTACTCATCTGTGTGACAATTATACCATATGGTTGCATTTCACTACCTTTCCTGAATCACTCAGTCACTTACGCCTGTTCTGTCTCATTGAGAGTCCACTGTTTCAGAGGGCTCTGCAGATTGTACACTGCATGAACTTGGTCTTGATATTTAAAACTCTCAAGAAATATTTGCCTCAAAATTTTTGAAGTTCTCTTTCAGGCATGACGTATGTAGGATATTCGAGTGAGTGTGTGTGTGTGTGTGTGTGTGTGTGTGTGTGTGTGTGTATGTGTGTATGTGTAAAAGAGAAAGAGAAAGAGAAAGAGAGAGAGAGAGGGAGAGATCAATCCGTGTTCTCAAATCCCAAGCAACAGAAAATAGCTAGCTTAACATTGCACATGACTAGGGAACTAAGTCCATGTACATGTATGAGTCTAAAATTGTATCTATTTTAGCTTTAGCTTTTAAAAATTCATTTATAATTATTGGCGTAACTGTGATATTTTTTATGTATGATGTTATAATATGTAATTTCATAGTATTATACATACAAATACTGCATAACACAGTATGCAGAAATCCATCCTATTTGAGTTAGAAGAGAGTTCCAATATTAAAGATGATTAAGAACATTTAATGACATATACTCCATTGTGTTATTTTAAAAGCCATAAAGAAAGAAAGTTAGTTGCATTTTTGTGTAACATGCTGTAGAAATTGGCCTATAGAAACCTGGACTGGCACTGGCTGTGAGGTAACAATAAATCTTTCCTGTCAGTTCACACAGTGAGTGAAAATTGCAGTCTAGTAGGAATCAGACAAAAAGACAGAGAAGCAGGTTTCCTTGGGAAAGGCTCATTTACAGGTGGGGTGATGATATCCTGGTATTCACCTGTCTAACACCTTTCACCAAAGGAGACATCTGCCAGTTAGGAGTTGGGACAAATGGGCTGTTCAGCAATCGTTTTTTACCTAATGTCCCCAGGTCTTGCTTGCTGCAGTAAAACAGCTCTGTAATAACACTTCCATCACAAAATTAGTATGTTAAAGTTCTGTTTTACCATGTAAAATAGATGTCAGAAGTGCATGGAGATTTATGCAAACTTATTTTTGGTATAGAACAATGTTGAGAGTAATGTTCTGTGCTTTTATTGAGTAGTTATCTTTCAAAAGGGCATGGTTTTAAAATGAATATTAATAAATTATAAATGAGCAATAGCGTTTCTTGAAAATTAAGTATTAGTTTTAACAACTATCCATTCTCATATATATATACCAGTAGCCACAACGAGGAAAAGCCCTGCTTAAAAACTTGAGTTGAGATATACTCATTATTTTTCTTTAATGAACGCTGCACATTTCTGTACTTCAAAGAGCAATCCAGGAAGTTGCAATTGTTGAAAGCAAAAAGAAGAAAAGGAGGAAAGAAATCACTCTAGGAATGAATAGAATATTTTATGGTATGATTCTTATTCTGTGTCAGAAGTTTTAAAGTACATAAATAAATAAGAGTGAAAAAGAATAAAAGGAATTTTATGAAAGGAAAAGATAGTGATAAACAAAGTGATAAATGATAGGGAAATACCACACATCTCTATATATTCTCAATCAACATTCATGCACTTGAGCAAATTTCTTATATGCAGCAGTCCTATGCAGATGCTTGCTTAGTGATTTTGTGTCTGAAAGTAGTTTCAGACACAATAGAAAAAATACTTTACTTTTGAATATATTACTTGTGTGACATGGGTAACATACCTTCTTTTGAGAGTCAAATGTTAAGTTATTCTATTTGCTTTATTTATGACTTACAGAGACTGTCTCATTCATCAAGAACAATGCTAGCCACAGCCTTCAGGAGACAGAGACAAAGCCTTTCAAATGAATGACTAAGGAGTGAGTAGCTCATGCCAAGAGATGATTCATTTGATTTAAAACACATTTGTTGAACAATTTGAAGCTATCCACACTTACCGATTTATTTTGTGATTTCTCTTCTCTTCCTAAATTGGAAATCAAAACCAAACCAATAGTACCTGGTTTCATTAAGTGGCTAAGAGTGCCCTAGAAATGACCAATGACTCAGCTTCATAGAGTGAGAATCACTAGGAAAATAATATTTTTTTGTCTTTTAAGTCTACATTTATAACAATTTGGCTTGACTAAGTGATACACCGGTAAAAAGAATTACTTGCTACTCAGTCTATGCAGGGTTTTTTAATTAGAATTTGGAATTCTATAAAACCTGAAGTACAGAAATTCTCATTATTCCTTTTTTATTGCCCTCTCTCTTAAAGAAAAGAAGTGCTTTATTATATAAGACCCAAATTTGTGACTATGAAGGAAAAACTGTGAGTCATACCTAGATCATGTCCTAAAGATATTTAGAGTATAGTAGTTAAAATTAAATGTGTATACAATTTATTATAAAAAATTAAAATTCAGGCACTTATACAAAAGGCACTGGTAGCTGATGAGATGATATTGCAGAAGTACAGATGAAAAAGCACAGTTGCATCCTAATTATAAAAATTATAAAAATAAATAATGGAAATTCTAGCATTCAATCTAGGCAATGAGCCGTGAAAATATTTGGTATACAACTGTTGAATAAATACATCTCTGGCTAAAGTAAGTAAATTTGCAAAAAGTCTCTAGTGAATAGGAAAGAGTTAAATTCGTTGTTTTAACCAGGATTAGAGGCGATTTTGTGTGGAGGTTAGATGGAAAGGATTGTGAAAGCTTCAATTTCTAGGCTAAGAAGTTTGGTGTTTTTACTGCTTACTGTAGAGAGCCATTACTTCGAAAAGTAAGTAACAGGATCAAAGCCATGTGTTCACCTAATATTGATTTCTCCAGAGCTCAGCAGACAGAGTTAAGATCAGGTCCCTGCTTCTGAGGAGTCACACAATTTAGCAACTACAGTAATTGAGTTAGAAACAAATGCATACAAGAGTCAAAATGGAGCTTGATTATTTTAGTTGGGAAATGGGAAAATTTTTCCAGAAAATGAAACAGGAATTGAGCTTTGAGAGATGAAAAATAAACCAGGTTTAAGTAAATAGTAGAATTTCCTACATGGCTACAGGTTAAATGGAGATTAAAAGACACGAAACTTCAGAGTTGGTTCCGGAGCATAGGACCTGTATTTCCAGCACAAACTGTAACAACATTAAACAGCAGCTATGTCATAGGGAACTCTGGAAACGTAGCAAAGCATTTGCGTTTTAGGATTTCCACAGATGACATGGAAAAGGAAGTCCCAACTAGAGGTTACTATAGTAAATCAGCTTAGAAATGATGGAAACTTGACATTAGAAACATCAGTGAAGACAGAAGGGATATTATTTTGGAGGTGATATTATAGACACAATATGCCACTCTCAACCTGTAAGCATTTCTTTAGGACACAGTATATTGTGAAGAGTGAAGAAATTTATCAAATTGAATTAATTAACAAGTAGACAGAATTTCCTTGTCCTAATAGAAATTAGAATACCTGAGGCATAGTAACTGAAGAAACAAAAAAGAAAATAAAATTATGTGGCCCAGAAGATAGCTAGCTCAGTTAGTAAAGCTCTTGTCAGTTAAGCATGAGTAGCTGAGTTTGCATCCACAGCACCCATATAAAAGCTGGTGCCACATGTTTGGAACCCCAGGATCAGTAGGAGGATGAGGAGGTAAATGTCTCACTGAACAGTGATTGACAAAGACACCCAATGTCAGCCTCTTGTCTCTATGCATGTACACACATCTAAACATATATCCACACGAACATGTACATTCATAATACATACATGCATTTAAAAAATAAACAAATTAATAAAAATAATATTTCCTAAAGACGTTTTGAGTATGACCATTTTCTGCTTGAAGTCTGGCATCTTCTTGTATGCTCAGCAGCTATCTGCTGCTATTTCTTTGTACTGAATTTTTTAAAATCTATCTCTGATAAATAGGTCATGGGTCCTAGAGGAAAATTCACTTCTTTTACACTAAAGGAATATATCAATAAAATGACTCCAAATGACATAGTGCTTTACCCATAAAACAGTGCATTCAACCATCAGCAGAGAAGCTTCTTCTTGCAGAAAATGGTAATTAACACAGAGACCCAGGACTGGACAAAGTGTTGAAAGTGAGAGTCTTTGAAGCAATCGATCCTGAACGTGATGTCTTCATCACACCCCTCTCCTCAGGCTCAGGGATATATGTGGAAGATGAAGTGGAAAGATTGTAAGAGCCATAGGTGATAGATTAGTCCAAGGAAACAATGTTGTTCAGATACAACAGGATTGGTACACATATAAACTCAGAGACAGTGACACCACACACATGATCTATACCAGTTTAAACGATATAAAAATCCCAGCAAAATGAAGGGGATGTAGACACAAAGTCCCACCCTAAGCAAGAAGCTATTTGCAATTGATACTCTGGCAAAGAAAAAATTAGTTTTCTCCAATGGAGCGTCTTTCACTGGGTATACTAACCACACTCCCGAGTAGGCCCTATGCCCAGGAGTAGTTGGCTAACTCGAAAGGACTTCTTTTTTCTTTGCTGTTTTCTTTTCTGGCTTTTTGTTTTGTTCCGGTAATTTTTGTCTTAATTGGTTTTCTGTTTGTTTAGTTTGGTTTTCATTATTTGTTTTTTAGGTTATTTCTTTTATTTTTTGAGATTGTAGTATAATAGCATCATTTCTGCCTTCTTTCTTTTTCCTCCAAACCTTTCCATATATCCTTTCTTGATCTTTTTCAAACGTATGGATTCTTTTTTTTTTTCATCAGTTGTTGTCACACATACACACACACAAGCTCAGTTCAACCTGCTCAGTCTGTTTAATGTTACTTGTGTGGATGTTTTTAGGCCTGAACATTTGGTATTGGAGAACCAATTGGTGTGCTCTTCCTTGGGGAAGACTATTTCTCCTATTCTCAGCGTTCCTTAGTTGCCTGTAGTTCTTCGTGTAAGGCTGAGGGCTGGATTTTCTAAGGCTTAGAGATCATTGTGGGAAGAGGATGGGTATATTGTATGGGTCTGAGGAACAAGGAGTTGATATCAAATTGTGTCTCCTGGGAATATTTTTGTTGTTGTTTTCTTAGAGAATAAGAGAAAGAACATGAAATTGGGTGGGTAAGGGTGTAGGGAAGAGTTGGGAAGCATTGCAGGAGGGAATGAACATGGTAAGAAATTCTTTAATAAAAAAATTAAACTAAAATATCTATCTCTGACTCTGATCTACTCCCTCTCTCGATAAATCTTATGACTTCCAAGTAAGAAGAGTATTTAATGATCCCCTCTCCTCATAATTAGACATTTTTCATCACTTGCCTTTTTGTACATTTCTCTAGTGGAACAACGTCTCTTCCTGATTCCAGTCATTTCTAACATACTCCTTCCTCTTGGTGATCTTGAGCAGTGGCTTTATCCTGTGTTCATCTCTGTTTAAGTAACTTTCATATCTTAGCAGGCTGCTACATTCCCTTGCTCTTTAACTCACATCTGGCCAATTTATACCACATTGTCTTGTTTTAATATCTGAAAGGTCAGCTACCTCTTCTTCCTGGTTCAGTTAAGACCATTATCTCTAATGTGGCTTATTTTTCTTGTAGCTTCATTTATTTTCCTAAATCACAAGCCAGATCATATCTCTCTCTACTGCAATAAGCATCAAGATTCCCTTCTGTCTGCCCCATCCTAACCATTCATAACATACACAGCACTCTATCTACAAAACTATAGGGGGGAAAAAGTGTACATACCTGTCTGCCTAGGTCAAAAAATGACATGACTGACTGTGTTAACAGACTCCTGTGAAGGGGAAAGCAGCAGGCAGAGGGGAATGTTGATGCTCCTCATTCCTCTATGTCTGCTGGTACTGATAGTCCAGAGTTGGTTTAGTAGCCAAAAGAGTTTGTTATGTGTAAATAGTCCCTCAAACTTGGAAACCCTAACTTTCAAATGGCTTTGATAGATTCCATGGCACAGAACTGTATACAAAAGAGCAATGCAACAGCATAATCTGTATGTTTTTGGTCAGGCAATGCCTTTGCTTCCCAGAGAGAAATGGGCTCTTGCCCTGTAAGAAGCCACCCAGATAAAAAGCTACTTAAAGTGTCTGATATATATTCCTAACTCCATTTGTTAGGAAATAGAAGTGAATGTATGTTCACTGCAAACAAAATTCCCCCATATTCCTGAAATCCTGAAGACCTCCATACATTTTCCATCCTACATCACCTTTGTGGGATGACAGAGCTAAATCCCTGTTCTGGAAGAGAATTAACCTTTTCAACTTTGTTGCTTCTTTTTCTGGTCTTTAATATCCTTGTCCTCTTCTGTGATTTCCTTAGCCAATTTTCATTGTCCACCTCAAACCCTCCCTTTTTGAAAAGTCTTCCAAAACTAGAAATCACCACACCACCACCACCACCACCACCACCACCACCACCACCACCACCACTACCACCACCATCACCACCAACATCATCATCATTATCATCATCATGTTTCGTGTTTCCCAGGCTAGCCTCATACTTACTGGGTAGCTTAGAGCTTAAAGTGACTGAACCCCTAGTCCTTAAGGAGAAATAAGGGCATATATTAAAATGCCCATTTTTTAGAATGTGGTAGTGGGTGTCAGGGATTTATACATACTAAGTCAGTACTCTCCCAAACCAGCTACATTTCCAGCCCTTCATTTTCTTTATACATTGTGATTCATTTTCTTGTGAATTTTAGTTCATTCATATGAACTAAATTTGTTTATTATATATTGCTTTATACATTTCTTCAGGATAGCAGCTATATATTAATTATCATCATATTCCCTCAAACTTCATAACAAAATGTGCATCATGTAAGAACATTCAGTGTTTTCACGGGCTAAGATGAACAGATACAATATTAGAGATAACCAGGATACCATGAAGAAAGTAAGAATGAAAAGATACATAGAGGCCCATCTTCCAAGAGACTTTAGTGTCAGTCTGCCAGCTTCCTCTGAGACAAATGGCATAGTCAGTGGCGGGTAATACCCTGGTGGACAGGGAGTAGAAAACAGATTTTAAGCACTATAATGAAAAATCCCCAAGCTGCTTATAACTCATTTTCAAGTGCTGGCTACCATGGCTAGATTAACATTAAGCCAGAGCTGGCCTTCCAGAAAGCGGGAAGGACCTGCAAGTAATTGCCTTTAAGTAATTGCAAAATTAAAGATTAACCAATTGCAGGGGCTTTGAAACAGCTCAAAATAGCAAAACTGGGAAGTTAAGGTGACAGCAATAGATGTTTTTAATTATCTCTTCCTGGCTCAAAGGCAACAAAACTTGGTAAATTAACAACAAGAAATGTAGCTAGTTATTGTTCCTTCCAGTCTTAGACATTCTGAGTTCTAAGGCTACCAAGAACAAGTCTTAACTGACTGCAGGAATGAGAAATGAACATTAAGCTGTAACTATTTCCTCCTTGGCTGGCCCTAAAATGTTGAACAAAACCTTTCAATATAAGGTAAAAACAGCAAAGGTTCTGGAATAATAATAATAATGATATAATCATAATAATCATGAAAGACTTTTTGAAGAAGTGGACTTTGTAGTAGAGAGTAAGTGGTGAGTAAGGACTTAAAAGTCTCAGAGAAGAACAAGGACATTAAAAACCAAGAAAAGGAAGCAGCAAGGTTAAAGCGGTTGTCAGTTCTCAGTGGGGTTTTGTTCATTTTTGTTTTTTGTGTTTTGTCTAAGCCTACTTTGTCTTTTAACTTTTATTCCTGCTTTATTAACTTTCTCCTTTCTCTCACTATGACTTTTCTCTTGGCAGCTGTTAAAATCTGTTGCTTACCTGTTCTGTTGCTTTCTCTCTCTGACTCTAAAACAATTGTCTCTAAGTTCCCTTTGGTGTTCCTTCTTCCCTCCCTCTTTTACTCTCTCAGTTTTCCTTTCCTTCTTCTTCTCTCCCTCCCTTTCTCCCATCTTTTTATTTCTTGAGGCATGGTGTCACTCTAGCCCTTACTGCTTTGATGTAATTCTTCTCTTCCAACCTGCAAAATTCTAGGAGTGTAGGCATGAGCTATGTCACCTAGCTTCTGATTATATTTTTCAATTTTTTAAATCAACACCAAGAACTTTTAAATGTCTTATATGCCCTCTCCCACCATCAACACAGACCAGCCATGAAAAGAATGTTACAAAAATGTTTAAAAGCATCAAAGAGTAATCAAAATGTAGAAGGAAAAAGTATTAAAAAGTATTTGAGCATCAGTTACTGTATAGTGTAAACTCGGTACTATACATTAATGGTTTGCTATCTTATTTTTATTCTATGACAAGTTTGGGGAGAAACCATCATAAATAAATGCTAAAATTCTTTATAATTTAGTGGATTCAGGAAATATTGGTAATACATAATTATATTTTAATTTGTATAAAAGAGAAAAATAATTGCTGTAATTTTGATATCAAGATAATATTAGTTTACATAAATCTGTATTTTTATGGAGGCTTTCCTATTCTAGCAAACTCAATATGCATGGACTCCGGCCAAGATGTTTACTGTAGTTCAAGTTGAAATGTGAGGGGCATGTAGACGTCATGATTGTCTCCAATTTTATAATTGGAAAAGAAATTGTTCTTCCAAGTACTTTCCCAAGATCTGGTTGATTCATTGGCAGTGTATTTTAGGGATCTCCCAATTATTTTCAGAAACTCTTTCCCAATCTGTAATATTGGCTGAGAACCCAGTACATACTGGTGTGCAGAAAGACTTTTAAGAGATATTTTAGGAACTGTGAATTTAAAGTTCACTTTATTGAGTGTTTTCATCATTATTACTACTCAGAAGATGATTGATAAGCACTTGGAATGCTAGTAGCATGCTTATTTCTAGGACTTAAGTATGTCTCTTGAACACAAGAAAAGTCATGTGTTCAGAAGGCTATGTCAGCATGTCTGACATTGCTCCTGTGATACAGGCCCTATGAAATGAAGGTGATTTCTTGCCGATCTTTTTCACGTTGAGTTGTCTAGCAGAAAATATGCTATAACACAGCTTTCTCACAATTTGATACAGTTCCTCACTATTATAGATGCAGATTTAATTAAAGATACATTGGTTTTGAAGGAGATAATTGAGGTAAGCTCTTGAAATTTTGCATAGTTTGGATAGGATTTTAAGAAAGAAATTTTCCCCTGGGTCAGATACAATCTCCCAAACAAAAGTCAAGGACAGACTCTCAAGGAAGAATGGAGAGCCATAGGTAGAGAATTGCAGCATGGCTATATGGCTGGTGTACAATTCAAAGATTAGTGTCTGTATTTGCTTTTCTTGACATTTTCTTAAACATATGGAGTAGGAATTCATGCAACAAAAAAGACTATAGATGAGACCACTGACAAGAGGAGCAGTGATAATTTAATATGTCAAGTTCGCTAACCATGGAACCTTGATACTTGGTCATATACCAATATGGATGTCAAGATGAAGAAGTTTTTTTTCTGAAGGAAATAAAATTTTTAAATAACAGATTTTTAGCAAAGTATAACCCACATGACAATATTAATGGGCCTTATCTATTTGGTTGAGATCCATAGGAAGAAAAATAGAAGGTAAAAAAGAAATCAGAATTCTAACCTCAGCCTGCCAAGTCTAATGTGGCAATGTTAAGTTTCCTGGGTTTCCAGTCTACCAGCCTACTCTGTGGTCTTTGGACTTTTCAAGATCCAAAATAACATGCACCAATTTATTACACTCTTCCACCTCTGTCTCTTGCTATCTCTGCTTTCTATTTCTCTACGCATATCTCATTGACACAAATGCATATTTCGTTAGAGAATTTGAATGATAATAGTATAATGCAGAGTGCTTTACGATAAACAAACAATCAAACAAACAAACCGCATAAAACTAAAACTTAGATGTGAAATAAAGGTATCTACAATTTTATACAGGCTGAACTGACGGAGATATCTTCTTGAATGTCACTGCTAGCCATGTTCTCAGTTTGTGTTGGCATATACCCTTAGTAAAACTTTAGGACAAACGTGATGAAAAAAAATATAGACCAGACTCATCTCTCAATTTGAGTTAAATATAACCCTGATCCATGAGAGCATTCTCGCTTAACTAAGAAAGAATGTGAAGCTTCAACTCTGGGGTCTGTCTATGCTTGTTTCTGTTGATGGTGCTGGTGTTTCTTCTTTGCTGGTCAAGGAACTGGGATTCCTGTTTTCCCGGCCTCTCCTCCCAGAAGGGATATGATCTGGGACTTTTCAGAAACACTCAATCACATGTGGGCAGCACCTTATTCCTTGTCTCACCTCCCAACACCTTCACCCTACACTTATTCACACGCATGCATCCAAGAGAAAATGACTTTGTGTTCCATCTGCTCTGGGTGCTGCTCTTTGCAGCAGTCATAGAAAGATTTCTGGCTGAAGTGTTTGTGCCTGGAAAATTAAAAAAAAAATCAGGCTCTGCAGGTGACTCCAGGGAGGACAAGAGGGCCCATAAAGAAATACAGACAAGAAACACAGCTGCCTGGCACCAACTGCATTAGACAGCCAGGGCAGCTGCTTTCTCCACATAAGGTGGGGCAGAGCTCACTCCCAAAAGCAGTTGTTAATGCAGAAATAACTCCCAGGCTAATCTCCTATCATCCCAACAATTATTTCGAGAACAAAAGGAAAATGGTCAGGTTTCTTTCTGAATCATTGACACACAAAATGAATTTCCTTTCTTTAATGGTTCCTTCTTCAAGATAGGAGATATGTTCATCTTGGGAAAACTATGAGCATACACTAGGTGACTAGCAGCTACTTGTACTTGCTAAAGGTACAAAGGACAACATTCTTTTTATTTTTAAAAGAATAACTGTGGTTGCTAATTGACAGTCGAGATGCTTGACACAGCTTCCTTAAAGCTTCATTCTTTAAATGGCAAATTGAATTATAATTTGAATTGCATCATAATCAAGGCCTTTGAGAGGGGTGTTGGAAAGCTCTCACTTTAAATGGTTTTTAAAACAATTTTTCCTTTGAAAACAAAATACATATCACAAATTCATTTTTCCCACAGCAGTGCTGTCGTCATTTACGTTAGATTTAGATCGCTCCTATTAGAAAGTTGTCACAAAGAGGAAATTATTAAGTTACATTCAAAGGCCAGTTCTCATTTGGTTCCCACACTGGTGTGGTTTTGTGAAACTCAGGTTATTATCACCTCCCCAGGCTAAGGGAATAGCAGGAAATGGGCAAAGGAACGAGTGACACAGGTCTGTGGAGGTGAGTGCTCAGAAAATGTGCATCTTAGCTCCAGCAATCTTTAAAGGGGGAATGCCATTAAGTAAAAGTGACCTTCCAGTATTCCCTAGACTAAACTGTGAAACATTTTTGAAAAGCATAAAATCTTTATTTATGGTAGGAATGTTTGAAATTCAAAAGATAAATGCCATTCGGAATGCAAGCATGTTCTAGGCATCTAATATGTAATGGGACACAGCTGTAATAACAGCCACTGAACCAGGGGCCTCTCTATATCATGTCATTAGTTGACTTGTTATAAGCTGATCTTCAAGCCCTTTTTATAAGGGCCACTGGGGTAAAAAAGAAATATATCACACACTGAACATCTGTGGCTCTTTCATGAAGCACTACTCATATCAATTTTCAAGCTGTATCTAAGGATACATATAGCACTCAAAAACATGGTTCTCAATGAGACGAATAGGAGCTCAAAGTTTTTATTTCCAAACATTGGAGAAGACAAGGTCTGGGCTCTGCCTTGGGCTACAGCGGCAGTATATTTTTTTGTAAATGGTTCAGTGTGTACTTACGAGTTTTTTAGCCTCGTGTGCATTTAGAATGTGTGCATTCTAGATACGATTCTGTAAGGAAATATTTTTCTATGCAAGACATAAACTCATAAAACAAATGCCATGTGCTCAAGCCATTGCTACAGTGAGTTTCCATTTTGAGGGACTGCACTCAAACCCCTACATTTATCAATGGTAGTTCCCATGGTGCCTCTTTTCTTTACATATATCTACTTGCCATATAAAAGGTTGCTTTCTTTCATGTTCAGTGGCCAAATGACAAATAATGAGAATCCACTTTAGTGGGATTACTGTCAAATTAATTAAGTAGTAGAAATAAATAAGGATAAATTTTAACTATGAGGAATATTGCATTCCATACCAATAAAAAGCTTGATCCATTAACAGATACAAAAACAAATTAATTGATAACACTGAAGAAAGATTGAAAAAAATATCCTCAAGCGAAAGCGTGCTCATCTTAGCTCACAGTTACAAGTTTGTTTACTTGTTTGTTTTCAGAGTATTTTATCATAGCAACAGAAACTAATATACCAATTTAAATTATCTTTTTCTTCTCTCTTTATGAGGACTCTTGGGATCTTATCCACCAATCTATTGTTATCTATCTATCATCCCTATCCATAATTTACCTATCCATCATCTATCTGTTTGTCTACCATATACTTATCTATCTATACATCTATCTATCATAATCTACCTGCCAGTCTATACCATTCCTGTCTGAGAGAGACAAAATCTTTTTACACACTTCAGATTGGGCCTTGATATATTGAACCTTCTGTCTTAGTTTCAATGCTGGGGATTTAGGTTTGTGATAGTGTTTCAATTTCAAGATATATATGGTGTGTGTATGTGTGTGTGTGTGTGTGTGTTGGTGTTAGAATCATGTAGCATGAGTGGGCTTTTAGTATCATACTCAAGTAATGGAGAGAAAAGATAATACTATTGGATGGAGTTAGCTACTATCTGTGAATTCAAGATAAATTATTAGTTGTCTTCATTTAGCTGCAGGTGCTTCTTGGAGCCTCTTGGCAGCTGGCCTGCTTGCTTTGCATGGCCAAACCAATCAATTTCATGCAGGGTTTTTAGAATTTTTCAAATACCCTTGATGGAAAACTTGAAGATAGTCACCACATCTTAATCAACATTTCGTCTATAGTGTATGAGGTTGTAGTTGGCTCACAAAGAGTAGTCTGTCAATGCTCAGGATACATACAACATAGCAATTAATCAAATGTCTTATTTATTGCCAAATGAAACCAGGAGTTACCTAAAAATTGTTCTGGTCTTTGAGAGTGAATCTATTGTTAAACATTCTACATGATATAAAAATAAAACTACGAAGCATTGATTACTCTAAATGCAACTAGCACTATATGAAATATTATTTTATACATTTGTTCTTCACTTCTCAAAACATACCATACACATAATCTGAAAGAAAGTTTGAGATGGTTAAGAGTAAAACTAGATAGCTTAGTGGCTAATGTGCCTGAGGCATAGACATGAAGATCACAGTTCAGTTCTCAAGCACCTACAAAAAATCCACAGCGAGTTGTCATGCACCTGCAGACCCTAGCAGTAGGGGAAACACAGAGATACACAGATCCTGGTGGGCAGGATGGCCACTGGCCAATCAGTCTACAGAAAGAAATGAACTTCAGGTTAGATGGAGAACAGTGGAGGAAGATACACAAAGTTAGCCTCATATGCCTGAACATGAGAGCACACATGAACATACATATGCATACACATATGGGCTTACACACACACACACACACACACACACACACACACACACACACACACACAAACACTACAAAAATAACCTAGTTTAAATTTCTTAAGAGGAGAAGCTTTGTTCTCTCAGATCTGTTACACATCATTAATTTGAGAGGACTTTATACCTTCTAGAACTCTATATTATCAATCTATCATGTATTTGCACAGATAAGCATATTAACACATATACTATAAACATATAAATGCAAGCAGTTGTAAACCCCTGGTTATTGTCTAGCTCTTTTATGTTCATATTTTAATGAAGCTTGATCTTGTATGTACAATAATCAGAGTTGATCAAAATAGCTCAGTATAATTCCTCTCAAATGAAACTGATGAGATTCATCTACAAAAGCTTTATTCTACCAAATAAATTCACAACAGGGAGACCTCTCAAGTGAAAAATGATAAGATTCAGCCACAAAATCTTTATTCTATAAAATAAATACATCTCAATAAGTGTGCTTTTTTTCTAAAATAAAGTTTTTAGCTGAAATACTAGCTACCTATCTCACTGGTCAACTGTGCAAAGCTTTCTGAAATCATTTTAATAAAGGGAAGTAAAATAGGGCTAATCCAATGAAACAAAAATAGCATTTCCATCTGAAAATAACCATAGCACATTATGTTCCTAGAGGATCCATACAACATCACCCTTTACAGACAAAGATGAAGGATGAAAAAGATCTGACGTGGCACATACGCATACAGCAAGATTAATCAAACAAACAGAATTGATTTATTTTCTCACAATGTCTAATGTAGGGAACATTATAGTTCAGGAAAATTTAAATTTTCTCTTCTTAGCTACATATTAAACTTACTAAACTGTACTTCAAAAACAACAAGAACAACTAACAATGATTGCAAGTAAAAGATTGCCTTTTCTAAGTAAGTGCAGAATCTTCTCTTAGATTCAAGAATCTTTGGCAAAGATTATTCTTACTTGTTAGCCAGAATGAATTGGTGGACATTCTTTTCTCATCTCATTTCTTCCTGTATCTCTTTCCCTTTCTTCAGTCTTTGAAGATATGTTATGCTTAATTGTCCACTGGTTTATGTCATGTTACTGTTATTAGTTCTTTGCTATCATGTGTGGTTTGGAGAAATCTCAGAACTGTATAACCAATTCAACTTTTTATAAACCTTTTGTATTATACACTCTTAAGATATCTCAATTGGCACAAAAGTTAATGTATAAGCATACACACATGTTGGATGGGTATAAGGGACAAACTAGATGGCCTTGTGCATTGGATTTTGTCTCATATCACAGGTGTGCTCTACAAAAGATAAGTAGTTGTATTCCTACATTTTAATATTTATTTATTTAATCAATATGTATCTCTTTATGATTTTAAAAAAGCCCTATTTGCCCCTGATTCAGCAATATCATTTTCATTATGTTAGAGTTAATGCAGAACAACAAACATAAAGGCGTTTTCAAGAACATGATCCTCTGTGTTATAACAATCTGTTTAACTGTCTATGTTCAACAAATGATATTGACATCCACTTTGAAAAGTAAAGCATTCTAGATTAACCCAAAAGCTCCCTTATACTCATTTTAAAGTAACATTTAGGCCACATTAAATATATCAAACTTGAATACACAAATTATATTCGTCTCATGTGAAGCACCTGAATTTATAACTGGACTTTTGACTCATCTTTATTTCTCTGTCTTTCAAGTATTGTTTTCTTCGAGTCATATTTGTGCCAGTGAGAGAGTGGGTTGTCCTCCCATCAATACATGTAGTTTGCATTAAGCTCACTCCCTGAAATGTACATTTTCCAATTTTTAGCCTAGAGTGATATTTTTATATAGTTATATTTACAGTCGCTTCACTGAAGCACATTATATTTAAACATGCAATCTTTGATATATTTTGAGACAAAAGTGCAAAAGAGATTTCTGTGCAATAATAATTCTAAATTCTTGGAAGGATTCAGTTAAGATAAAAGAAGTTAGCACCCAATGACCATTCTTTTCTATCTTTACACGTTACATTTACTAGATTTCCTCCTCTATCTGATTACTGGTATTCTCTGCCTTGAGAATTTTCTTCAGGAGAAGCCTCAATTAAGAGTGGCCATACCTAACCAGGCACATGTAGGGTACATTATTACAAAATTAAGGATTAGAGATAAAGACTTAACAAGAATACTATTTAATTTGGAAAGTTCCCAAATGTTTCCCATTTGCTCATATTCTACATTATTCTGTCTTCAAGCTTATATAAATGTTTAAAGAAGTGTCACAACTAACTGTATATGAGTTTGTTTTTGTTCAGCTTATTGCCCATCCTGTCTCTATGCAAGGTTCCAACATACCAGGGGATGTTAGCTGAAAGACATCATTCATGTAATAAATTGGTATGAATGCATCTGGTACACTGGTACACATTACTGCAGGAAAATATTCTTAACTAACAGAGTAATCTGCCCAGATTCAAAAGAGAAGAGTAGAAGTTCACTTATCACAAAGTAAAATGCACGATGAAAATCATAGCATACATTGACATGCAATCTCTGGGCCAGACTTAGACCTTACAATTTTGGGAAGTAAAGATAAGATACCAGTTCTTAGTTTTTATCTTACAAAGGAAAGCAGAGTAGGATGTCATGTGATACTTTAGTGGAGTCATCTGGTCTTCACTATTTTGGCAGGATATTTTCATTACATGTCTACTTTCTGTTTCACTTCACTGATATTACAAAATATTCTTTCCTATAGAGTCTTCTATTGTCTAACATAACTCCCAGGAGTGTAACTGTGCATTAAATCACATTTCTGTAGGTACTCCAGCAATATGGGGCTTTCAGTTCACACAGATCAAGCTGAGCACTTTTGCAATATTCATTTTGGGAAGTTGCTTCTTTTGACATTTGAAAGCCTGAGGTCTTTGACAGGAAATGTTATTCTCTCGTTAATATAGACAGCATATCAGGAGGGAACAAGGTACAGAGGTAGAATGCAAATAATTGAATAAGCAGTAGAACATTAACATTAACTAATAGGCCTGCTTCTAAAAGCATATATTCTTTACTGAGACTCAGTAACTATTTTCTTTCTTGTCAGCTGATGGATAATGTTACTTTATTCTGTGAAATAGTACATCAAAAAGCTCTGTGAGAGAAAGATCCCCAAAGTCACTTACAGGTTGTGAATCACAAGATGCCCGATTAGCTGATGACGTTTTGTTTTAAGTATTAGTTAAAATGGACAAAAGTAAAATAATTTTCTAAATGCTTGTCACAAAAGCTGTTCAGACATTAAAATTTGTTGGTAACAATGTTCTGATTGTCCTAGATTGACAAAATTAAACAAATTAAGAGAAATTATGTTTGGATTTATAGTTTTATCCTTTCATCTGGTAGTGATTTTTGAACAGAAGAAGAAAGAACAGTTGTTGTGTTATTCCAAAGAATGTGTTTACTCTCATCATTAAATTAAATGGATGGTAGAAGTCATTCCGTGAAAGCTGAAGGCCAAAATATTTTCAGTACAGAACAGTCTTTAAGGTGTTATCCTTCTGTAAATAACTTAATGGTTCATCATTAGGAAACCTAAATAAATCTAAGTCATCTGTTTTATATGAACATGATTTGCAAAGTAAAAACTATGGATTTTCTTCAGTGATTTCAGTAATCTATAAGTTATAATTAAGAATTAGTCTCTTTTTTAATCCTATTTTCATTTTGATTTAATTTGAATTTATAGATATTTATTACTTATTACTTAATTTATTACTCACCATATGTTTTTTGTTGTTGTTGTTGTTGTTGTTTTGTGTTGCTTTATGGTTCCAGAAACTGAACTCACTATAAACAAGCACTCTGCAAGCCATATCCCCTTTCCTACTTATTTGTTACTGTGGATAAAACTGTATTACAGTTAAATCTGAAAGCATATAGGGATCACTTTTTCATAGGAATATTAGAAGAACAGTTTGTTGATGTGTATGAGTGAGAAAAAGTTAATGCCTTGGTTGTATTGAAGGTCCAAGTGCATCATTGTTTAAAAATTTGTACTGAAAACTTAGTAGTAAAAGAGCATATTATCTACAGTTAACTTTCCAGTGGCTTCTGGGCAATGAAAGATGGAAAAAGACAGATAAAGCCTGTGGTAAAAAATAATTTGGGAATAATCTTGTTGAAAGTGTTTGGCCATAATATAAAATAGCAACTTATTTTGTAGCATTTGATATATAAGTTCAAAGAATTTTTTTTACATAAACTATATGTACATACAAAATTCCATGACTAATTAAAGAAAAAGTATAAATTCTACTTATTACAGAAAATGATGTTTGCAATTGTGTTCATAGGTGAAGAAGAATTAAAGTAAAATCAGAAAAAAAGTAAAACGTGCTTCTATGGTGCCACAAAACAGGTACATCTACAAAATATCTCCTATGCTTAAGATTCAGAGATCATTACAGAAGAGGTGGTGAAAATATTGTATGAGCCAGAGGATCAGAGAGTTTGCTCTGAGATTGTGTCTCTTTGTAACATCAAGAGCTATAACAGAAATTATGAGTGCCCAAACTTGAACTGAGCAACAACAATAGACATGCCAAAGTAGAGAGGTGAGAGCCTGTGGTCTTCAACCCTATACAAAGACCTCCAGGTCTCTAAGGAATGCTGAAAGCTTTCAATTATCTGATACTAAATGGCCATTCTTGAAAATATATACACAAGTAAAATTATTCAACCTTAACAGGTTGTATTTTCGTTTTTAGGACAATGCATGTATACGTTTATACATATACATATGCAACAACACTTAATAAAATATGAGTCAATGAGGCAGAAAGATTGTCAGGGCCAAAAAGAAGGATCACACACAGGAAAAGATGTCTTCAGACACAACAGGATTGACATACACACAAACTCACACTGTGACAGAATTCACAGGGCCGGCAACAGGTTCAAGTCAGAGGAGTTAAAGTACTGAGAGGGGAAATTGGGCAGGAACACTAAAAAGTTAAAAAGATTGAATTTGAAAATTAAACCAAATATAAGATGAGACCATAAAGAAAAATTCATAAAAACATAAAATCTACAGTGAACATATGTACTTCCATTTACATATTATCCTAGCTCTTGTTGTCTTTGAGCTACTCAACTAAGAAAAAGAAAAAATTAAGAAACATGCACCAAAATAATAACTACAAAACAAATAAACAAAACACAGAAGAACTAGGCTTAAAAGATTTCTTAAAAGGAGATTCACTATTTAACACATTATTAATTTGGAATAAATAGGAGTCCAGATGGAACTACATTTTGATTAGATTTAGAGATAGAAACACAATATTTTCATTTCTCTCTACAATGCTATTGGTCTCATGCTATCTCTCATCTATGATTCCTAGCTCCAAATCTTCAGTTGTGAGTAGATAACCTAGGGTAACTACAGCAAATAGAAAAGCCAGGCAATAAAAAATGACCTCGAGAGAGAGCAAGATAGAGTAAGAATAGCAGGATACAGGTTAGATAAAGGAGGAAATTGGGAAGTGGAGAGGGGCATTAAGTGAATAGAGGTCGGAAGAGTAATTACAGAAGAAGAGGAGAGAAGGCAGAAAAAAATAACTCTAATGTTGTTTGAAAAAGAATCATAAGGAATTTTATTATTTTTATTTACCTAAATTACATATAGCATGCATATGCGTACACACACACACACACACACACACACACACACACACACAGAGTTTAAGTAAAATAATACCCTCATGGGCTAACAAAGTTTCTCTCTATTCTACAGAGTATCTTAAGAAAAACTCTAGTACCAGGTGTAAGAAATTCCATTTTGAGTTATTGGTCAGGATACTTCAATAGACTCCCAAACCAATATGGGCTATCTTCATTATCCTTGGTTTCCTCCCAGAAGCTGAAGTTAAGTCCCTCTTGCTGAAGATACCATACACTTGATATAGAATTCAAAGGATTACAGCTAGATCTGACCTAAAAGCTTCCCTCCTTAAGAGCGACCTTTCATTTAACCAGAAGTTGCTGTATAAGCTTCCAAAGGAGGGATACAATCAATATTCCTACCTGGCTGTGATGCCTAAAATCCACAAAGACCAGCATAGTCAGATATCCTTATAGGGGCAATAGTGGTGCTAACACCCTCGTGGTAACCAAGAGCTGTCTAATAATCCTTCAGATCTCTCAACAGGTAGGAAACAATGCCTGGTACGAGAGAACAAGTCAACATTTCAGGCTAATGAGGTCATAGATCTCAAAGGAGAACATTATATCATCACATTACTAAACTAGCTTTATTCCTAACTGCATTCTAAATTTATTCTTATACAGGTAAGTGTAGCTTCTACCTTTCATTAGAAAAAAAAAAAAAAAAACTCTTAGGAATGGATGTAGGTGATTATGGAAAACCAAATTTGGTCAAAATGCAAAGAACAACTGACCACAGGTAGTGTAGTATGAATGATACATCTACCACACAACTCTTGCACCCTAAGTTCAGGCAACATATAGAAGAGAGGATGGAAAGAAATGACAAGAAAACTTCACTCAACCATATAGCTGCTATGCAAGAGCTTAATAACACCTGTAGGCATAACATGAAAGAAGAAAATCTCATGGGGCCCTACCCTGAGACAAAAAACTACAAGAAATCAAGAAATGGTAAAAAGAAGAGAAATAATCTTCCCCAGGGATGATGCTCTTAATTGGTTATCCAATACCAATTAGTCATCCCTGAAATCATATACATGTAAGTTAACATTAAATGGACTATGGAATTGCATTAGTATTTTATGAGTTTATATATGTGTATGTACTATACAAAAGAAAAAGAGACCTTGAATTTTAGAGGGAGCTGGGAAGGGGTGCCATAGAAGAAACTGGAGGGAGGAAAGTGAAGGGAGGAAAAGACATAATTATATTTAACAATAAACATTTTAAAAGGAGGCAATGAATTTGAAAGAAAACATGGATTATGTGGGAAGGTTTTGAAGGAGGAAAGGGAAGGGGGATATGATGTAATTATAGTAAAATCTTAAAAAAGGAAATAATTTAAAATGTCTTAATACTAAATATTATTTTAAATAAAAAAGAAGTCAGGTGAAATCATCTGAGAATGATGTGATAAATGACAGCATCCAGCTTCAGGAATGAGGGAGATGGTGAGGACACTTTTGTGCAGAATCTCTTTTAGAGCTCCACGGTAGTAAATAGCAACAACCCTAGAATTACTGTGGCTCCTCAAGACAGATATCTTCATAAAGGATACTCTCCTTGTCTGCATTATTATTCTTTGTTTCATGGCTTATGTCACCAATGGCAGCATCAGCATGAGTAGAATATGGATGTAGAGTTGAGTGGGGAGACAAGAGCTTGAAGTCTTGATGAAATGTTGGGAAAGTGCCTGGATCTTTTCCAACAGTAGGATTTGAACAGACTTAGAACTCAAACTTTCATAAATACTTTGACTGTTCCCCTTCATCTAATCTGAACTTGTTATCTGCTATGGGATGCTTAAAAGTTATCTATCCAATGGTGGAGATTAAGACTAAGCAGATGGATATTTAAGCAGTGGAATGTGCCTTTCCAGAACTTCTACTTGAAAGAATAAAGCAATTTTTCAGGCTGTAACTGTAAAATGTTTATTTTACAACCTGTAGTATTTCCTCTACAAGTTTGACTTGGGCACTGATGGATACAATCTTTATATAGGAACCATGTTTGTTTTTTTAATCTTTACTGACTTTGTGAAAGTATTGAGAGTTGATAACTAATATCTGAATTTACCACATAATCCTCTACAATTTATAAGGTGCCTTATCAAGTGGTTATCTTGAAGCTTTAACAATATAATCAAGAGAAGGATCAGTAAACTCAATCTTAGAAACTAAATTAAAAGAAATACGTTCACTTTTGCCTTTGTAGCAGTGTCAAAGATAGAAAGAACAGAAGGAATTGAAGCACAGAAGCATTGTATCCATCACTGCCATGTCCTTCCAATGGCAGGGAGGGTTTTTTTTTTTTTTAAGACTATTGGTCAGGTTATTAACCTTAACAGGAATAGGAGCAAAATAAAGCAAAGAGTCATTGTCAATAGAAATGCCCATTGCTTATGTATAACCATACTTATATACCTTGTCCTGTGGATTGAAGGTAGAGCAAAGACCTCTGCCCCTACATGCATACAAAATGATACAGACACCATGAAATAAATTTATCATTTCTGCTGTTACACACTGTGGTCAAATCTGTGACTGTTCTTTTAAGAAACAGGAGTTGGCTTAGGAAGAGTTAGAGATAATGCCTGTTGGGTCTCTGCTTATGCTATGATTTGTGACTGGTATTTGGAATGGGAAGCACAATCTCATCAATTTTGTAAGGTCTTGGCCATCTCCTTGTTGCCCCTTTAACTCTCTTCTCTCACTGTATGTACTCAGAATGATTAATTTTCTGATTAATGTGTTACCAGAAAGACAGAGGGGAATGATAAGATAGGACATAAAGAGCTCATGCTTGTTTTAAAATATTTTGTTTGACTTAGGAGATAATTAGAGCACAGATTGATGCTCCTGTGTAAAGATAGTAAATCAGCTTGAAATAGAAGACTTGAATACGTTTATTTACCACATCATTAAAACAGTGTAGAGTTCTCATGTTCACTGGATAGGAGAAATCATAGTTATGTAATATACAGTTTGGGTATTATTCATCTTTTTGTTTAAAGACATTTAAACCCAAGTTACATATTTTTAAATATGATTAGTTATAAAGATGAAATATCATTAACTGTGGTAAAGTAAAAGTGTATATGGTTGCTCTGGGATCTAGCATAAAAAGGGACAAAGAAAAGTTTAATAAGATCAAAGTAATGATTGGGTGAAGACCACTGAAAAGTCAAACATTTCCCACAGATGATGTTTATGTATCACTATGAGAGAATGATAAAGAAAACAAAGTTTTCTTCAAGATGTGAGATTAGAAGCAATGTTTGGAAAAAAAAAAAAACATGGGACTGAGATTTAAAAAGACACATGTTTGAATACATATTCTGAAAGGAGGAATATTCATTTGTTCTGTTAGGAACAGAGACTCTTCAAGGGAAGAGAGTAGTAGTCCTCAAATATTGAGGATTTTATTTTTGATAACTAGGTTCTGGGGAGAAGAAGGTAGACCTGATATACTGAGTTTAGGAAATTACTTAGCCTATTTGAAGACTAACCTTTCCAGCTGTATTTCTAGTTATCTTGCTGATTCTAACTATTAACATTTGAGCAATTTGTTAAGAATATTACCATCTAATAGAGTCATATTGGAGATAAATTTTCCAGTATCAATTATGGAAGACACTTGTTAAGTCTAGTCAAGTTAACCTTCTTCAGAAAGTTAGAGAAGATGTTCTAGTTTTATCTTTGTTGCTTTGGTAAAATGCTCCAGAAATAAAGTTAAAAGAGAAAGGTTTTGTTTGAGCCCACAGTTCCAGTAATGCTTCATTATTTGAGGGAAGTCACACGGGACAGGAATTTTTAACAACTGGTTCTGTGGCACCAATGTCAAGTTTAGAGAGAAACAAGTACATACTTGCTCAGTTGCTGGCTTACTTTGTATTCAGCTAAATTTCTCCACTCTTGAAAAAGAAAAACTATGATACATAGGGCTTCCTCACAATATTAAATAAGTGAGTAACAATATATGAATCTAATTTAACATATATATATATATATATATATATATATATATATATATATATGTTAAACAGCCTGTTGAATCTTTGCAAACTTTGAATGCCTGTTAGATTCCTCACATTTAAAAATGTTCCAAAGAGCCCCATTACTGTCTTAGAGTCCCAACTAGAAAGTAATAGATTTTGAAGTAGTTCTAAAATCATCTTGCAAATACGGTTTATTCTGATACCGATAATTAAATTGAATTACTAATATACCACAATTATCAAAACCTGAGATCAGAGAAGTATTTGGGGTTTCTTTTCCATCTCCCCATACAGCTTTCCTTGCTTTCTCTGCCCACACAAAGCTTGGTTGAACATGACAGCTGAAGTCTGAGGCCGCCAGCGTGTACTCACCAGCCTGATTAGTTGTGATGCTGACTGCGGCAAACTGTCTCGGTGGTGAGCTGAGCTCTGACACCCCATTAATGGCATCGATCTCAAAGGTGTAGTTAGTATGTGCCAGAAGGTCTGTCACTGTCACCGTGGTGTTGGTGAGTCCAAGCTGCCGAGGGAGGAAGCGGACATTGGCGCTGCATGGCTCGCACTGCCTGACATTCCACCCACATTTTTTACATATGATGTTGAAGGTAATATCCTTCCGGCCTCCTGTGTCCAGGGGCCAGCTCCAGTCCAGGATAACTGAGGTCTCGTTTATGTTAGAGATAACATTTCTTGGTGCAGATGGAGGCCCTGCAAAGTAGTTCAACAAAGATTAATGAGCATCACTTCTGGTTTCTACTACAAGGGAAATGGGTAATTTATAAAGGAACTGAAGAGGTAAATAACCATCCTGTCCATATTATCTACTCTAATTCATCCTCAGAGGATCCATGAGATCATAGGTATACCGATTCAAGACGAGCAACCTCCCCTAGCTATGAACTGGGAGTTTCTTCTCAAGATTGAGGATCTAGTCACAATGTCCAACAAAGAAATTTACTACTAAATTCAATACCCTGGTGAATAGTTATGAAAATTTTAGTATTGTGTTTATAAATTTTAGTCCTCCCACCCTTTTATTTACTGTGACCTATGACCAAGAGATGGCAAAAGATAATAAAAATCCCAAAGGGTAAATCTCCCCTTCTGTCTGTAACTTCTCTTGACCTGGCAAATACATTGTGAAATATTGAAGTCAGATACGGATTTCTTTTTTTTTTCTTTATAGGGGTTGCATTGTAGGATGTGCTTTAAAAACTAATTTATTTTTTTGAAATAAATGTTGCATTTATGATGAATCAAGCATGGAGAAGGAAGCAGAAAGTTTTCAGTTTGCATATGGAAAACAGAAAGATATGGGTGAATGCTTTACACACACACACACACACACACACACACACACACACACACACACACACACACATTCGGAGCAAACAGCACAGCCACAGGAAGATAAAACAAAACAAAGCAAACGTGGAGGCATGGATTGCAGCAGAACTACTCACGGGTACAAGCCATGGATGGAGGGTCTTTGTCTGCCCGGAAATAATTATTCTCACACCTGCAGTTCATCGACCCATCGTCATGTGTGGAGCTGTGTGGTGGGCACTTAGCACACTTAGCAGAACCGTCTGAAGCCTTGTAGAAGCCTGGCCGACAAGCTGCAAACAAAAATGGCTCTTTTAAATTTTCTGCAATTGTTCTGTATCTTGAAATGTATAAGACAGATTGCTGGAGGTCAAAGCATGAATTCCTTATGAGTAAAATGCATTTGTCTCCTCCCATAATTTACAGAAGCAAGTAATGTGGCCAGTGTGATTTACCCTTGTATTCCTTTGAATTTGATTTGCACCAAATGTCAAGGGAATTTGAAAAAATTTTTAAGAAAGTCACAAAACTTAGATTATTTTGACACTGAAGTAGGATGAATTTTTCAGTTTGTATCCTCACAGCTTTACTTGGCTTTGGACAACATGTACTGAGAGTAAGGCAAAACTCTGTCACGATGTAGTCACTCTGCCTCTAAAGCATGATGCAGTGTTTCCTATCTGCACTGTATTACCGCTGCATGTTGACTTGTTTTCACATTTCTGTCTGCATACAACTTTGTTCTGACTGCTGTAAGTGACTGAAGGGAAATAAATAAAAAATTGTGTGCTGTATAATTTAAGACATTTAGTGGATTTTTCATGAGCTATTATATTTTTACCTTGATAATGTTTCTTAAATTCCAGGGCAATGGCATACCAACAGATTTAACTACATTTTCTTATCTATATCTGAAACAGAGAGCACTTTCTCTCCTTTACACTACTGTAGGTATGAATTGCTACTAGATAAAAGATAAAAGATCCCTGCAAACTCACACTCTGTTACCTTCTTTCTTCCCATTTATTACCATTACCCATTTATTATATATCTACATTAGGTATTTTTATAAATGTATTAAGCTGTTTTTTCAAACGCGGATTTCAGCTTACTCTTAAGACTATTATAGAGGGATGTCTCCCATCAGTTTCATTTTAGTCAGAATATTTAACATGTTCTTCTATTTCATCTGATTCATTTAAAACACACACACACACACACACACACACACACACACACACACAATAGGAACTGAAATCACTGAAAATTTTTCTGATGAGATTTCTCTTGATCTTATTTTAGGGAAGGAATTTAGCACCCAGATTCTAGGTGTCACCTTTAGAACTTAACTATAAGGCTACCTTAAGATTGGGTATTTGTGGGATTTGTACATATATAAGAATGCACCCAGGGTAAGTGAATTTTCTAATTTTTCTCTATCAACTTTATATTGTGAATGAAGTGATATTTGTACTCCAGGAAATAGCATCTCTTGTGGACAGATCTTTACTTTTACAGCATCCAGTGAATTTGCAAGGATAAAGCTCCACATGAATCCTGAATTCCCTCTTACATAAAGTCCTCCAAAATAAAACAAGGAAGGTCCAGAGCTCAGATGGAACATTACAATCACATAAATGATAAAAAAAAAAAGTCATCTAGTGTTGTTGCTTTCTAGGTCTATTCCAGAATGATTTTGCAATACGTGAAATAACTTCTGTTGTGACACTGAAATGCACATAAATAAATCCTATTTCCCCAATCCAATGTGGACTAGGATTACCATATTGGTCCCCCATTGTCCTTATCAATTGCTGAGAAACTTTCATTTATATCTCACATCCTATTACCTCAGACAGTAAGTGAGACCCTGTTTCAAAAAAAAAAAAAAAAAAGAAAAGAAAGGGGGGAGCTCTTGAAATCTTAAGTTAGCTATAGATATCTACTAATGGAGCATAACTTGAGATTTATCATGAAGCTTGAATAGGAAGGGGCGAGTAAGACTTAATTAAATTCACAAATAGATAAATATGTAAAGGGAAGACAAAGAATTATGGAGTGACATATAGCCAATATTGTAGAATATTTACTCCATACCAAAACCCTTCACCGTGCTTGCTAATAGTTCCAATTTTGTCAAGAGTTGTACCCTGCCAAGTACTCCTTTACACATGTCAAAACCAGTGGCAAATATATGCCCCAAAATCATGACCAAAAGAGTAGAATTAACAAGATGGCCAAATGCAACTTTCTCTGCTAACCATGATTCTAAGCTTCACTGTGAGAGTATTATGCCTATAATTACATGAGCAGCTTACATGAGACAAAAATGTTAAAATCTAAGAAAATCAGAGGAATGTATGCATTGTACTCATTGATTTAGCCCTCACCTGTTACAGAATCTCTTGAATTTAGAAAGATCCTGGATGGCTTTAATGTAAAAAAACCACAGCCTTTGTGGAGGTATGAGCATACGAAATCACATTAGCCTGTGTAAGTATGATTTACCTCTGAGGACTGACTTTCAGAAAGTAACACATAACTAAGGACAGAGTCTCCATATGCTGACATCTGAGAGTTGGCTAGACTGATGTCTCCAACTACCAGTATCTATGTTCTCTTCATTTCATTAAATGAAAATTCTCTTCATGCTTCCAAGAGATGGTTAGGGAAAAGATTTGATGACTATCTTCTATTTTTAGTCCTGAGGCATTCCAAGCATGATGCTGATCACGGAAAACTGACTCTCTGTGTGCCTGTATCTAGCAATGATGGAGAGTTTTATGTATAACTGCTAGTTGTGCTCTCAGGACTGAAACTTCCTAACTTTAAAATGGGCATAGAACTAAACAGGAAATTCTCAAAAATGAAATACAAAAGGCTGAGAAACATTTTTAAAAAGTTCAACATTTTTAGCTATTATGGATATAAAATTTAAAATGACTTCAAGGTCTCATCTTACCCCAGTCAGAATGGCTAAGATCTAAAAAGCAAGGTGGCATGAGCTGTTGAGGTGTGGAGAAAGATGTAGGATGCAAACTGGTAGAGCCTACAGAGCTCAATGCAGAGGCTCCTCAAAAAGCTTAAAATAGATCTACTATATGATCCAGCTATACTACACTTGAGTTTACAGCAAAATTACTCTATATCCTACTATAAAAGTATCTGCTTACTCATGTTCCTTACTGCTGTATTCATAATAGGCAGGACATGGAAACAGCCTAGATGTTTATCAACTGATGAATAAATAATGAAAATGTGGTATATTTATTCAATGGAATAATATTCACCTTTTAAGAAGAATGAAATTTGCAGGTAAATAGACGGATTTGGGAATAATCACTCTGAGTGAGGTAACATAGACCCAGAGAAACAAATGTTACATATGTTCTCTCACTTGCGGATATTAGCTTTGAATGCTTAGATATAAGTGTTTCATTTGAAATACTCATAGAAATCATGAATTAGCAAGCACTCATTGGTAGGGATTTGAAGGGAACTGAAGGAAATTACAGAAGAGGAAAAGATGTGGGTGGGTGGAGTAGATTTATCAAAAAAGTCATATAAAAACCTACTACTTTAGAAGCTCCCTAAAATTTATCTACATAATACATAAAAAGACTTAAATGGAGTTACCCTATAAAGGACAGAAATGACCCTCCTAGACACTACAAACTAACAAAAAAGTCCCAATTCATAAAATGGATTATTGGAGAGTCAGTTATTGGCCAATGAGGACCCAAAGACCTTCAAATACTGTCATTGTTCTTGATTACTATCTAGAACTGTACAGTAAGACCCTATTGCTGAAGATGCACATATTTGCATCATACAACATAGATAAATCTAATGGGTACTCAACTGGAATCTTCATTCCTGTTGACTTTTTTTCATGGTGCTGGAAGGTTCTATGCATGTTACTATAGGAAAAAAAAATCAATCAGTATAACCCAGCTGTAGAGAGGAGTATTGGGTACAATTTCTGCTCCTAGCCAAGAAGATGTTGTCAGTTATCAGCTGGTGGGAGAGTTAAGAGTCAATTTACTCTGTGAGTGTAGCCCCTGATAAATCTGATAACCAGGTTCCCGTAGAAAGCTGCATTTCCAAGAATATTTTAGAAGCACAAATTAGCTTTCGTGGTAGAAAAAAAAAAAAAAAAAGACACAAACTTAAGTGGGAAGAATGAGTTCAAACTGCTATTGACAGATTTGTTTCCTTATTCCATTCAGGCTAGACATTTTGAAATATACTCCTAGGAGGCTGAGGAGATCATACTGTGGGTAAGAACTACACATTCATAGGGCCCGAGTCTGAATTTTTAGCACACATGTAAGAAGCTGGTTTGACAATGTACATGCCTGTACCCTCAGCACTGGGGAAGGGGTGGAGACAGGACAACCTGTAATTGCCAACCTAATTCTGTGTTCAGTGTTACACAATAATAAAATGGAGTCATAGATCAAGACATAGGACATTTTCTTTGGCATCTGTGCTTGGAAACAGGAACACACATCTGACATCTGGCCTACATAAACATGTGTGTGTGCACCACACTCATAGAAATATATATGAGGAAAATCAGTCAAAATGTTGATATTAATTTAATGTAAATTTATAAATATAAAATAATAGGATTTTTTTCTATTTTAATGGCAATGACAATTATCAAATGACGATGATGTTAAAAACTCAATTTAAGAGAGAGTGACTTTTCCTTCTTTAGTTAGTTTGCATGGAAGATGAATTTGCCTTCTTTTCTAAGTTAGGCCTTAATTCTCTTATTCTAAGTAGCAAGTTAGTGAAGATACATTCTTTTTTATTGAACAGGTTCCCAATTTTGCAGAAAAAGGAAAGAGGGCTATCATGGAACAATAGGGCTATCACATGTTATAGTTAATTTTTGTCATCTTATCACAAACCTGCCCATGCCAGGAAAGAGAACAATCTCAACTGATGAATAGCCTCCATTAGATTGGCTGGGCATGTCTATAACACACTTTCTTGGTTGATGATTCGGGTGAAAGACCCAGCCTACTGTGGGCTGTGTCATCCCTAGCAGGTGGGCCTGAACTATGTCAAAAAACAGGCTAAGCAAGCCATGAAAACAAGCTAGTAAACAGCTTTTTATCCATGCTTCCTGCCTCTCCTCTGGTGCTGCTGAAGTTCCTGTCCTAACTTCCATCAGCAATACAACGTCATCAGGACATGTAAGCCAAATGTCCCCTTTCTTCCCTAAGTTGCTTTTTGATTATGTTGTTTATCACAGCAACAGAAAGCAAACAATGACAGGGCCCTGCCACTTATCAATCAGGAAATACAACAATATGACTAAAATAATAGAAAGGAATAAAAATAATTTTAATTTGTATTGGATGAATTATAAAGATCATGGGAACTTACAATTTTATAAATGCCAGCAAAACAATTAAATAAGAATTAAACACTGTGCGCTCATAGTAGGTTAAAAATCACACCCTGGAAATTCCAACAAATACTAAAGAAGGAAAGACTGAAATAGGGAGTACTGCAGATAGAGAGCACACAGTGAGTAATAATTACAGAGCACTTCAAGATATAAGATTGGCCTCCTTCCTAAAGCATGCAGCACACTTTTCTTCCAGGTTATAATTAATGGGTTTGTGCTCTGCTGATACAGAGAGAGGGTCAGATTACCATAGTGAAAGAAAAAGAAATGCCCTCAGTAAACCATGGTGGCTACTGTTGAAAGAAAGTAGGCAGTCTTTAGCTATAACGTGAATTTTGTCTCCAGTTGACTAATGTGGTTGACTTTTAGAAGAAACATAGCCCAAATTAAAGGTTAAAAGACTCATTTCAATTTGAATTAACTTTAAATTATAAAACAAAGCTGTTGGTAAATAGAGCTCTTTCAGTATTCAGACTTGAGCTGCTACACTCAGGGCTATATCACCAATTCCCAGCCATAAACAAAAACTAATGACCAGAACCACCAGTGACTAAACAGATGATTTCCTGGCCTTACAATTCCAGACCTGACAGGGGCTATTCGGCAGTACAAGGTCAAAGCAACTGTTTGTTCCTCAAATGAGCTGCACTCCCCAGTCTTGCAGAAACTCTATTTTTTACTATCTGAATAGAGGTACGATGCTTGGTGGCAAGAAAGAGACATTTCCAAGCATTGGAAGTGGCTCTGTTCAGTCATTAAACTGCCTGCAAATTACAGCATTGACAAAGTGATCAAGTGTTTCCTTCTTGGGCTACTTCCTCTCTTCAAAAAAAGTGCCTAAGGCAAAATGCCACCACACAGAATCCATCCCAATCTGGGACGGCTCAAAGATGTCTTGGCAACAAGACTTGATTGTGTTTGATGTTGTCCTATCAGATGAAGCTGGAGCGGTGCCTGTAACATTGAAACAGGCTCAGTGTGCTTTCACTGTGGTGAATGCTAAATGAGCCCTGCTTGCCATCTCTTCTCTGATTTACTTTCTAAGAACTGTCTGTCCTAAGAGTGGAGTAAGATACATCGATAGGAATATATGTGGAGAGAGACTGTAAGCGGGAATATGCTTTTTGTGACACCTTTACAATGAATGTAAAAATGCACAGTAACCAAATTCACACCCAGACCCTAAGCAATGCCCTTCTGAAGGTTTTGGCATAGTATTGGAAGTTGTGTTGAAATTATAGCAGGATTAGAATGTGTAGGAACTGCTCCTAAGAGGCACTTTGGAAGGAACTAAATCCTGTTCACACCTAAACACTCCCTTCTCCCCTTCTCTGGATTAGAGTGTTCCATCCAGCAGGGGAATCATTAGTAGAGGATGAGAACCTATCACCAACCCCACATTCATCTTTACAGGTTTTGAAAATGAAGCATCAAGTAACTAATTAAATTTGAAAAATACCACGTGCCATGTGTCTAAGATTAAACATTTAAAATAAAGGAGGCTCAATTCTTAGAAGAGTAATTTCTGAAAGGCCTACTGCATGTGAATACAAAAGGAAAGTTTGGTCTCATGTATATACATCTGCTTAAAGATGTGAGGATATTGATAAATTAGGAAAAAACTCATCATTTCTTAAATTTGAAAAGAGGTTAAATAAATTTTAGTGTATTTATACATTTTCATGAATACATAGTGACAATTTCTTGTATCTTATAACACTTATGTTTTATACAGACATGTTTCTATTAGTTTTATATTTAAAACAGGTCAAGATGATGTCTGTATCATCTGTTCTTGTGTTTTATCAGTATTTACTAATTCAACAAACATGATGGGTGTTCTTCTTTATCTAATGAACTCAGAGGTCTTTTGAGCAAAGCAAGTGTACATATAAGATAAAGATATAAGCATATTAATAACTGAGGGTGTGTGTGTGTGTGTGTGTGTGTGTGTGTGTGTGTGTGAGATTTTCACATTGGGTACAATTCATGTACATGCAATGTATGTAAGAATGCTCATTGCATGTGAGATTGAAGTCCCAACATCCTTCTCAATTTTCCAGTCTGTTTACATTCACAGACTTATGCACAATCATACACTCATCAAAGTTTTTATTAGCACTTGCCTGTATTATATTATATTATTCCTTAGTCTTTCTCCCGTATATTTCTTTTAAAAAGTACCACACGGCTGAGCATTATGGTTGACTGCAAATTTTTATAAACTGCTAATACGAATTTCACACTTTTGATTTAAAGTAATTACCTCTCTACCTGAGAAAGTTTATCAAAAATAGCATAATTATTTTTAAATGAAAATCTAAGAACAATGTCAAAAGTTGAGAAAAGAACAGACAGAATTTTGAATGCTCCCAGGTGAAGTTAGAATATTTGTAGGCTTGGCTACAACGCTAATCAGCCACTCTCTGAATTAGATCATGATTTGAGATCTGAGGAACAGTGTCATCATTATATTTTATCAGAAACAATTGCATATGAACATTGTCAATTTATATTCTGAGGAAATGTCTTCAATTATCAAATTTACACCTTAACCATTCAGGTAATACTATAAATTTCCCATAACATTTATATTTTTTTTTTTACTTAAATGAAATGACTCCAATGATGGTATGATTTCAAAGCCAGTGAATTTGAAGTAAACCTGTCATATTCCATTTATACATTATTCACCTTATTGTAATATAGTATTATCAATTAGAGGAGGGTAATCATTAGACCGCAGTCAATATTTGCTGTAAATAATTTTATAGCTAAGTCATTTCAAGGAAACAGTAAAACAAAGTAAAATGATTTAATGGAACTGTAAAATGTTGCTTAATATTTACTGGATAAACATTAGTATTTGAATTTGGGTCTGTGGGTCCCATGTTAAAATCAGGTGAGGTAGTACATGTTTATTACATCAGCACAGAGTAAGCAAAGACAGGAGTATCCCTGAAGTTTGTTGGAAAGCCAGCCTAAGCACATCAGTGAGCTACAGTTTCAGGGAGAGATCCTGCTTTAAAGAATAAGGTAGTTGAGGAAGATATTCAGTGTGAGAGGCATACATGCGCAGGTACGCTCACAGAAAACAACTTTACATGAGAGGTGAATATAAAGATATTAGATCTTCCGAGGCACATGAGGAAGTTAATTATCTGATTGTACTTCAGTAACTACTGGTTTGATAGCAGGTTTTATTTTTTCATCAATAGCTTAAGCATCTAAATGAGTGAACAGTTCCTATAGGGAAAATCAGCCATAATTACACTTGGTTTATTCCTAATTAAAGAACATTTGAAGATGAATTTCTTTATATATGAAATCATATGCGCATATATATATATATATATATATATATATATATATGTCAGATTATATACTTTATGTTATCAGATGAACCTAAGAACTTCTATTGTATAGTGTGGAAAATGTCATAAACTATTTCCAAAAAAATTAAAAGAACTATTATCAGGGGTTGGAGAGGGATGAAGCACACTGGTTACACTTGCACAAGATCAAAGCTCAGTTCTTAGCACTCACACAATGGTTCTCAACTATCTGTAACTTCATTTCCTTTAGGAGATTTTGATCTTTTAGTATCAAATTTTTCAACCTCCACTTATTTAATGCTTCACAGTGAGTAACCGTATTTCAAACGTAAAAGTATCATCTTATATGGATAATGTGATAATCACCAGTATTGTTACAAGTATGTAAATGAGACGATGATGTAGTCATGTGTTTATAAAAGACACATACAGCTTTGTGTGATGCTGGACATGGGCTGTGGTATTGGGCTTGGTGGCACATGCCTGTGACCTATCACCTTGGAGTGAACGTACGAAGACTCAAAGTTCAAGGCATTCTGAGTTACCCAGTGAGATGCCACGTCAAAAAAAAAAAAAAATTAGAGAAACCACAACTTGTTAAAATGTAGAGAGCATCTGATTCTGAGGTTCCAAAACCCAATGGAAACACCTATAACACAGTTCCTTAACTTAAAACTCAAGGAACATCATGGAAGAAGGATCGAAAGATTGTAAGGCCAGAGGAGCAGGAAATCTGCAGTAAAATGGGTCATTAAAAAATGACAGTGAAGATTCACACATGATACCTCACAATTGTGGCTGCCTGAACAAGACCTGAAAAAGGACAATACCAGCAGATGTGTTACCACAGAAGGGGAAGTCTAATGGGTCACAACTCCTAGACATACCACATAAGAAGTAGTTTATGTAAAGGAACTAACAAATTTTAAAAGGGAATGGAATCCTCATTCATCTCTTAATACCCCGTTATTATATTATGGATGCCTAATTACTATGTTTAGCTAGCCACAGACATCTTAAGAGAAAAAATAATCCCTTTGAATCATCAATCTCATGATATGCATCAATCGTAAGGTTTCAAAATGGAATATGAGGAAGATGAACAGACTTTAAAAAAATATTGGGATTCATTCACTGATAAATGCAAAAAAAAACATAAAAAAGAATTAACAAAGCCAGGCAGTGGTGGTGCATGCTTTTAATCCCAGCACTTATAGGCAGAGGCAGGTGGATATCTGTGAGTTCGAGGCCAACCTGGTCTACAAAGTGAGTTCCAGGACAGCCAGAGTTACAACAGAGAAACCCTGGCTTGAAAAACAAGCGAACAAAAAATGGAATTAACATGTATACAATGTATACAATGCACCACAATATACATAATTGACTAATCATAGTTATATTGTAAAGTTTAAAATGACTCTTCTAGTTTCCCTGAACATTATTTTAAAAAAATGTTGACATCAAAGCAACATTTTCAAGGTGAGAAATTATAAGAGAAGCAAATTTTAACTGAATAAAAATTATTTGTGGTTATGTTTACTACCTAATATTAGAATAAAAACTAATATTCTATAATATGTATAACCTTAATTCAAGGACTTATGTGAAATGTAAAAGGACAGAGCAAAATGTGGAAAGTTGACTATTTGTCTGAAAACTGAGGGCAGGCAAGAATTGGTGAGAATGTGATAAAGAAAAAAAACCCAAGAATATTGAACAGAATGTGTCAGTGTCAGACTAATCTTGAGTGTCGTGCAGATCAATCAAGCCATGAAACACTTGGGAAGCTGCATGCTAAGGGTTTGCTTATAATACATACTGAGTGTTGTCAGGAATCATTGAAACTTCAAGCATGAGGTACACACATAATCAGATTTTGTTTCAAAGTTCATTCTTGCACTGTGAGGAAAATGTATTGATCTGAGTCTGGAGGCAAGAGAGAAGTCTGTCAAAGTAATCAAAGCAAGAGTTGGCAGGACATGAGTAAAGAAATTGTTACAGATACAGAACCGCAATCTGTTGAGTTATTTTGTGGGTTATATTGATGAATTAGGAGATACATAGAGGGAACGTGGGATGATGAAAGAAAGCAAAAACATTGACTACATGAAATGATGGCTATGTTAATTCACCTGGTATCAGAGATTATTAGATTATACATACACATGAGGAAAATATGCATTTGCAGAAGCAATCATGAAAAAACCCATATAGCCTTTATTTTTAACAGTCGTTTAAATTACTAATATGTTATAAAAATGATGGATTTTGCTGAGTTTTCTGAGTCATCCCAGAATGTGGTATAATTAAACCAGAATATTTGATTTCTTTTTTCACATGCACCAGACATTTGGCTTCCAAAACAGAAAACCATGTTTCACAGATTCTACTAAAGGTTTATTGTTGTTTACTAATGCATAATATTTATGATAATGCAGAAGAGGAAATTATGAACAGATCCACACTATATATCATACTACTGTACTAGCAATTTAAAGTGAACCTTACTGCTTGGTAAAATATGAGAATATTTGATTTTAGTAAGCATATATTAATATTAATAACGTAGCTTGAACTATTTAATTTAAATCCTGACTATGCTAGTTTCTATAACTAAATATGTTACAATATGTCTTCATGCCTTATATTCTTTGTTCATAAAATGTAAATGGTTGAAAGATGTTAATAAATGTGTGAGTATTAAATGAATATGTCATAAAATGCATATTAGAATTTAGTTGTGAAACTATTACCTGAGTAATTAGTTGGATAATATGCACCAATACTTGCAAGTATGTGAAACAACTCAATTTATCAATATATTTGAGAAATACTAAACCACATTTACCTTTTTTTAGTTTCATCCTTTTTAAGACTTTTCCTCCTTGGAATATTATGCTTCCATTTTTCTCTATGAAAATTACACCCTCAAACAATTCACAAAAAATGCAACACAAAAGAGCTTTGTCCTTGAAAAGCTAGCTATTGATAGACAGGTGACAAATCTTTTGCTATACCCAATACTTTAAATCTCAATAATTTAAAGATGATGCTTTTCTGCATAACTTATCTCTAAATCCACATACATAACAGGAGAAATGCTGTTCTTAGATGAAATGTGAGCTTATCTGGTTCCACATAACTCACTAATGCCTTTACTATCTTCTGAAATCCTTGTGTTCACTTTTAGAAGGACCACAGTGGAGTGGGTCTACTCAGGAGTAACTGAAACAATTGCCACTAACTTTGTAGCTCAAAGCCTCCACATCTTCACAGAGATTCATCCTGTCAACCCTTAACACGGCAAGTTTTACTTTTATTTTTGTGTTGCCACATCTACCAGCAAACATTTCCAAACGTGGCTGGCTTTCCTCCACATCTTGTCCTCACTTTGGGAAAAGAGCTCTCCTTCATTGAATTTCAAAACACATATGCCTTTGCGAACTTTTAGGTTTCCGAGTCTTATTTCTTAATAAGTCCAGAGCTGTTGCTAAGGTGACACTGATCCTCTCAGATTTCTGCCACTTGCACCAGTCTGTATCATGTTGGCACTGACCAAATTTTCCACTGTCTGATAGTTTTTTTTCTTTCTTTTCTTTTCTTTCTTTCTTTCTTTTTTTTGACAGCTAATGAGAAGTAAAAGACTGAAGCTATTAGTCTAAATCCTAGGGGATAAGTGTCCAGAGTACGGAAACCACATTCACATATGGCAATAATTGGCAGGCTCTTCTAGGTGATCATAGGATTGGCCCCAAAGTCCGAAGGATACTTGAATAATTCCTTGATGCAAAATAGGAAACTCTTTTGCAAAGGGTAAGTATGCACATTTTCATGCATTACTGGTTTTCTCTTAACCCAATGGGCTTTTCTAATGAAGTAGGTTCTTCTGAATAATATGGGTCAAAATTTATAGAATTCTAACAAAATTCCAGGTTTATATTTAAAGCTGTTTTAACCATTAGAAACATAGAAATCAGACTCACTCTGCAGAATGTATATGGGATTTAAACAAGAGGAAAGTAGTATGCTTGTGTATCTAAGTGTCATAAACCTAGGAGCAGCAGGCCAACGCCACAAATATCTTCCCATCAAGAAATGTAACAATGTTTACAGAAGGCCTTTAATTAACTGCCCCTTTTGTTCGTATGTAAAGAGTACCATAGAATTCAGTCTTATGAAGGTAGTCATTAATTGAATATGAAAAGATTCACTTTTCTGTTTATGTATTTACTTATACTTCTAAATCTGCTCCCTTGGCCACGATATGCCACGCTACTTTCCCTCTGCTTCCCTCCAGTCTTGTTCTGTTTGCTCACTCTTGCTATTGAATTCCATGCTCTTTAGACAGTAAGGAACCAGGAAACAAAAACGTTTCACTGCTATAGGAAGGTTTACATTTCAAAAATGTGCTACACTTGCATGATCCAGAAATGACTTCATGATGATGTGTTTCTTTGCCCAAAGACTGTTCTAATTGTTTTGGATTGTAGGCACAGTTTCTTTACTCAACTCTATACTTTCTCATAGGAAAGAAAGCCTCTTCTGATCCATCCCTGATAGGCATGCTAAGCTGAGGACTGTTTCATGGTGAAGGAATCCCTCATCATCTGGAGTCTGAGGGTGGGGCAGATAGCTGAGACAGCAGACCTTCTCATCCTACATAATTCTTATGCTGCTCTCACAGCATAGAGCTTCAAGAGTAGCTAACAGATGGAGTTGAGTCAATTCATGGGCTCTGTATGTACTTCTGACAAAATTTAACTCCATGCACTGTGTGTCTGTAATGAAAAATGGAAAGAATATCATTTGATAAGCCACTGATATGAACTTCTGGGTGGGGAAACAAAATCAAAACAATTAGGCATCTACCCCTCAAATCAGAGTACCTTTAATCAATCTTTCCTCTATGAATTATTAGAAGTATGAGACTGCTCTCAGCAGCTACAGTGATAATCATTTATTTTTAGAGATACTTTTGTCCATTTTATTATTTATTTATTTTTATTTCTTCTCTCATACAATTTTTATAATACATCTTGGCCCCTTCTCCCCTCCCTCCACTCCTCCCAGTCCCCCCATCTCCCCTCTTCCTAGATCTACCACCCCACCCCCACACACAACCACCCCGCTTCCCAGAAAAGAATAGTAAAAAATAAACAGAAAAAGCTGGAGTGGGCGAGTCCCTGAGTGTTTTCATTTTAAATCATAAACAATTACAGCAACTATCATAGAGACACTTGCTCATCTATAAGAAGAGACATTTTACCCATAGTCCAATAGTGATATTTTTAGGGTATTAAAAAGATTTCCAAGGGGTTTTGTGGTGCTGTATGAGTGCATTTGTCACTAGTAATCTAAGCACTAATTTTTTCTGTTTTAGATCCTAAGTGGCACATAATTAGTTTTATATAATGGAAATTCTTGTTATTTAGCCTGTAGCTTTAAAAATATAACACTTCACAGGGTTGCTTTATGATAAAATCCCACATCACATAATAAACAGACTTTCACCTCTACTTAGCATTTGTCTCCCAGGATTAGAAGATGACACAAGGTGGTTCAGTGATTAAAGTGGAAAATATGTTTCCCCTCAAGCAAAGATAATGTCTCCATAGTCACCTTTCCTTTTTATTTCAAGTCCCTCTTTCATTGGAGCAATTTCTATTCCTTTGTGTCAACTCTAACTTGAAAATTAAACACCTTTGGGAACACCAGGGAATTGCACGAGATGAACACCATTTTGACCACAGCTGGAGTCCAGACAGACGCTGCTGTATCAGATGAAGTGAATGGCATGGGCATCATGGAAAGATAATGACAGGAGTTGGTGCTTTCATCTGATTCCCCCAATATCTTATGATCTTTTACTTAGATGTAAAAATGTACTACTTTCTTCTAGTTATTACTAATGAAACTGGTAATCTAATACTAGGAATAAAAGGGCTAGCATTGTATATTTATTTTTATAACAGAAGTTTCCCTGTGTTCAGAATGCTCAGCATTTTGAATATATCAGTTGCTTACATATGTTTATTATAATCTTAGAAAAATGGTTTGTAAATACAGATATATAACATATGTTATATATTATCTATATAATATTATATTTTTTCATGATAATACCAAGATTATTTTAAATTTATCTCTGCAAATATGTATAGACTACAGATTGAAATTAAGAAATTGACATTAAGACTTAAGGGAAGGCTACTGAAGTCTTCAGTTCTAAGGAGTGTGTCTTGTAATTTGGACTTCTGAAAGTCAGAATCCACTTAAATCTTGCTTGCATTACTTGTGCCAATCTGAGGGCACTGGTTATTACACAAAAGGAAATCTATTCACAAGGAGATTTAGTCTTAGGAACCATTCCTCTTTTAAATGGGTTTTGATGAGTGTTTTCCAAGTTTTAAATCTTCCTTTCCTCACAGCCACAACAAGTTCTCCATCCATGATGATGTTTTCATTTTGAAGTTTAATCTTCTTATTGTGTATGCTATATTTTCACAAACCGCCTCCTATTCTGATTTGTGTTGTGACAGTGTTAATTCATTAAGAAAAGGAATCATGTCCTATATATTATTCTGCATTCAATATACTAACACAAAATCATTAGTCATAGTCATAGTCATAGTGAAAGATATTGATTCCGGTTGCTACATACGTAGGGGTATGTGAGTATTTACACTAGTAGTGTACATGTCACGATACTAGCTTCCTCCTATCCTCTGCTTCCCTCTCTCTCACAATGTCAGTTCAGTTCTTCCCAGAAGTTATTAACATTTTAAGATTAAACAAAGAAAAAAGAGAATGGATATTTAGTAACAAAAATTTAGAACATTTCCTACATTTTTGAAGCTATAGAAAGACCTCGTGAAACAACACTGAGAAAAATAAGTAATAAATGTGATCTGTAGATATTAAAGGTCAATAGTCTTTTATCCAATGAAATATGAATGTTTGCCATTCCTCTGGTGAAGGACAGCATGCAACACTGATTTTGTAAAACTGTTTGAATATGATTTACACTGTATAAATATTTGTGTAAAGAATGACACCTTATAAAATAGAGATAAATACAATGACTGGTAATTAACATTATATTGTGATTCATACCTCTACCATGATGTGCAGGTGATGAGTTTTTAGTTACTTTTTTTGGTGGTGTTGTTGTTTTGTTTTTACATATTAGACTTAGTTCTGCTTATGCTGTGCAAAATCAGAATTCTGTCACTCTGTTTATAGTGACTGCAAGTCCTTGCTGTAAATATAGTTATTTATGGATCCTAAGCATAACCTCTCTGATAGGAACTAGTTTGATGTCTGATCATTTATCTACAGAATCTTGTAGTTTATTCTCTCATTGTATGGAGAAAAATAGGAGCCTTGATACTTGAAAATTTTTATGAAAGGCCAAATATACCAGCACTGTGACACAGTATCTGAAAGACAGTGTGACAAGCTACACAAACTACTGTAATATACACGTTCTCAAAAGCAACAGCAAACAAATCAAAGGATGGAGGGTGGCTTCATAAGGTAACTTCGTTCAAAGCTGCTAATAATGATCAAAACCATACCTCAAATTCTCGTCTCAGGAAGAGAATAATAAATTTTCTTTTTACTATGGAAGCCATGATTTCTCACCCCCTACAAAAAGGTTTTACAGAATATCTCTTCAAGATACTGTAGTCTCCATGACCAAGGCTGATTGTTCCAAAAAAAAATCAAGAATAAAAATAGTCATATGATCCAAGGTTTTCCCAAATTACATATGACTAGGTCATGGTAGTAGGCTGATGTGTGGAATGCAAGTAATATACTGTATTATTGATGCATGTCAAATAACGGAAATTGTTACAAATTAATTCATCCTAACCTAATTAACCCCGTGTGCAATATTATATGCATTCCAGACAAGCCCTGTTTTGCTCAGGCCATAAAACTAGAAAAGACAATATTTCAACCCATAAAATTGCCTTTTAAGCCACTTAGAAACCTCAAAGAATATTGCTTATGAAGGAGAGATGGAGAAGAATGCATTACCTCATTTGTTTGAGTGATTTTTGGTGTAATCTAAAAGTGTACTTTAACATTTTCAATTGTACAAATAATGTTAGAAAAATATCTAGTCTGACTTTTATATAGAGAATGGATAGACTACATTAATACTAACACATTGCACTTCTAAAATAAGACACACACACTTGGACCAGGGAATGAAGAAACTTTACCATCTTTGATTTGCTACTACAAAAGATCATTTTATGTCTTAGATTACCACAGAGTTCTGAAATTTCAGGCTCATATTTATCCAGCTCCATTTATCACTATGTATGCAGTGATTAGGACTGGCCTTCATGGAATCAGTAGGAAGGCTGTAAATTGTTTTTATGACATTTTACTACTTCGCTTTATCTCTCTCTCTGCACATCTTTTTCCTTAGGATCATTTTCCAATAACATCCTTGTCCCCTGACAAGATGGGACAGATTTAAACACAGCCAAATCTAAGCTCCTCCTGTGATCCAAATTACCCTAGGATCAGCTCTACATTAATATTTGCTACTCTTTTCCTTCCTACTAGGCTTGTGAACTATACCTTGCATCTTTTACTTTTACTAACAAAAGACATGCAACTCAAATGAAAGTTTTAATTTATGGAATTCTCTTAAACTTTCAATCCGACTTTCTCTGATCATGTTTGTTATCCCTCTACAATATATTTTCTCAGTAATATCAGCAAAAATTTTATATTTTCTAATTGTTTTTACTATTAGCTGGAGGCAATTAAATTCATTTAAAAAGGGAGAAACAAGGGGCTTGCAAACTAAATTGGCAGTAGATAGAATATAGATGTATTGACTTAAAGATTTAAGGTTTTTTACTTTCTTTGTGATCTTATAATACTTAATCAACCTCTCTGAGCTTACTTTCATGTGTGTAATGAATATTAAAATGTCTGTCTCAATAAGAAACAATGACATATGCCTAGAATCTCAGTAGTAGGGAGACTGGGTTAGGAAGATTAATAATTGGGGGCAGGAAGATTAATTATTGGGGGCTAAGCCTAGCTATATAGAAAAATCTCAATCTGAAATAAGAAAAGAAGAAAGGGGAGGAAGGAGGAACGAGAGGAAGCTTAAATGCTGGTTGTGAACACTGGAATATTTGTGCACAATGTGTCTTGCACAGTGGAGAGACTTACTTAGAGAAAATATTTATGGAACACTTTTATTTAATAACTAATACTCTGCAATAGTTTTACATTCAATGGCATTGTTTTAACATTAGTAGCTATCAAGTATGCTAGAATTCCAATTCCCATTCTCATGAAGGAAAATCAAGCACCATCAAAAAGAAAACCGGAGTCGATTTTAAAAATGTCTCTATCTTGAAACTTTAGAAAAGCAAAAGGAAAATACTTTATGGTTGATCTTCTATTTAGGAAAAAGATGAAAAGATACCTTTGGATATTAGAGAGACAGGCAATTATATACAGATATTGTCAAAATGTGTTAGTGAAATATCACATCTGATGAAAACTAATGTGATCTGATGCCTTACTGAGTAGATGTCGTTGTGGTGGCCTGTTGTTCCTGACACCACAGCACAGGATCAAAGCGTCTTCTGTGGTGATAAAGTTGGCAACATGGATGGGAAATAATGCCAGAGAGACTGATTAAGTGTGAACATCCCCAGCTGGTGCCATGAAAGTGGCACATGCCATTCATAATTCAGGGATATTATTCCCTTCCCTGCATTTACTTTTGTGATAGCTCTATCTTTTGAAACAGTTCTGACAATTACCTATCTCTCCCAAAGCAAACATATCCATTGGTGTGATACATCTCTAGAAATGACACGTATATTCATATTACATATTTAAAAAAAGACATTTCAAATGGGCACAGAATATGACTCATGTATTGCCAGACACCATGTTCAGATTGTTTCCTGGAAGACATCTCAGTGGATACAACTACCTTTGGAGAGATTCTTAGGATCTGTACTCCAGATGCATGTCAATTTTAAAATGAAGTACTAAAATGAGAATAAACATTTTACCCCAAACTATCTCCATATATCATAATTAGACTTCTGGCACATCATAATGTTGGCTTTTCCACACAGCTGCCTGTGAGGCCAGTTCAGCATTAGCTTCAGTGAAAACTGACTTTCCTGACCAGAGCTGTGGTAATGCTTAGATTGTAAGAGGGCAACATTTTTATTTCTCTTCACAAGTTCCAGGCACCTGAAAGAGAGAGTGTCCACTTTTGATCTCAGGGAAGATTCTAAAACAAGAACAAATGTCACTGCTCAAACAGATCAGTTTGAATAGTTTTCTGTGAGCCAGTACTTATCCAAATGACAAAAGATCCTTTATTAATTCCTAAAGGGGCACTGAGGGGTTTTTGTCTACTGAGTTGAGAACTATAGGTCTCATTCCAAATGTCTTAGTACCTGTAAATAACACAGTTAATTCAAAGACATAGCATGCCCCTTAATTATTCGCATATCCAACTCTGTTTGTCGTCAAAAAAATAAGAATAAGAATAGGAATTTTTATGTACACATTCACACTCAGACAAGCAGGCACGCACGCATACACACACACACACACACACACGCACACACACACACACACACAAATAACAGCCATCCGGGAATAATTTGCTGGGTGTTCCCAGATGATGTAATGAAGCAACAGGTATTTTCCTTACTAATTTATAAGATTTTAGTCAGACTTTATGGTCCATTTAAAAGCACTCTGTTTATATTTTGTAAGCTGCCTTCAAGGTGCCAGATAGCTGAATGCTTCTTATGTTACGGATGAGGTCACCATTGAGTAGCATGCTGAGAACAGCAGGACTGACCCCAGGCTTGGGAAATGAGGCAGGCTTCTAGTGTGTGTCTTCATTTGTGTTCTTTCATAATAATCTCCAGAAGCTTGTAGACTGCAATCAGTGTGATCTGGATCTTAGATGAACACATTCTATACATACTGATTCCCTCTACATTAAATTGTTTGGCTGTTTTTTTATTCCTATCTGGATGATCATAAAATACACGAAAATTTGTGTTATCATAAAAGAAAGTTTGATAAAATACTGAAAATAAATTAACTGATTTATTTATGTTTACTTTTCTTTTGTATTCATGTTGGGGACAGTGAGCATCCCAAGGTATGCATGTGGGAGTCAAAGAATAACTTATAAGACACAGTTTTCTTATACAATGTGAGTTCTTAGGATAAAATTCAGGTTGTCAGGCTTGCGAGCACTGTTACCTGCTGAGACATTTCAAGAACACATAAAGGAACGTAAAACTAGAAAAGTAACCTTTATACAGACTCAAAATTAATTTGCTTACCTATTGATAATTTTATGGTAAAGAAAACTAAAACTGAAAAAAAATATAACTTTACTATAGACATAGGGAATCAAGATCTCTTGTGTATATTAAGTCAAATGAAAAGGTCAAATTCTTAAAGGTAGCTGAGTGAAGAAAGATGTATTGAAAATATTTTCTAAAATGGGGAGGAATGGTATATGTCTATATCTATTGATAATGTCAAGTTAAGGTTACAATGGGCTCAGTTACAGATTGTAACAACATAAGGCTACATTTAAACTCTTTACAAGAATAACTTGCTTTGTAACAATATACATATTTTCCTTATTAAGATGATAGTCCCTTTTATTTTACTTACAAAAACTTTTAACTGCACCAAATGGTATTTGAAAAGTATAATGGCAGGACTAAAGTACTGACAGTCTCGTAAAAATATATTTTTTTCTCTATAAACTTATTAATAGTTCTTTTCCTTCTCAAATTACTTAGCATCATGAATAATTAAAGGAAATTTGAAGCAATGTACTTGATATAACAATGTATAATGACAACATAAGACTCAAGGGAAGTGATACATTTAAAAATTTCACACATTTTTATCAGAAATAGATCAATACCAACTTGAACTTAATAAAACTTGACACCAACTTTAAAGAGACTATAGTGTACTACTCATGTTCATTGAAGTCACTTCAGGATTCACTATAACACAAACAAAATAGTCCGCAATTCAGTAGCAGAATCAGTATGTTATACCAAATTATATCTAAGTTAAATTGTCAGTATAAGAAGAAACAGGAAGGGACTGGAGAGAAAGCTCAGCAGTTAAGAGAACTGACTACTCTTCTGGAGGGCTCAGTTGGATTCCCAGTACCCACGTATAGCTCCCAAACCTTTGTTACTCTAGTTTCAGGGTTATCAGGCACCCTCTCCAGATCTCAGTGGGCTTTGAAATCATGTGATACACAAATGTACAAAGACATACATTCAGGGCAAACAGTCGTAAACAAACACACATAAACACACACACACACACACACACACACACACACACAAACACACACAAACTAACAGCAACAACAAAACTAAAAATACAAAAGTAGAACTGTGTCAGAAAAATATTCACAGAAGCAGAAAACAAAACTTCAATTGTTACCCTAACTCAATTAGCATACATGAAATGTGAATGAGCTAGGTAAGCAACCAAAACATTTGGTAAATTTTCCCCATTACAAAAAAACAAATACAAAAACAACAAACTACATACTATCTATAACAAATGTATCTTATAATTAAAGCTCAAAGATTTATTTTTTCACAAAAATACTTAAAAGATTAAAAAATATTAGTAGAATAAGAATTTAAAGATACTAATATGAAATAAACCACAGAAATGGTATTAGAGAGGAGGCGTGTAGTAAAAGATCAATATGGTAGGAGAAACACCACTTAGAAATAGGTCTAAACCCAACATCATAGAATAAAACAAAGAAAAAATTAATCAAATTTAAAGGAGAAGGATTAAATCAGAAAGGAATGTTTAAAATTGATTTATTCCCAGCCTTATGGTTGTCTAAGGAATTAAAACACAGTCCAAAATAGAATATAAGACAGTGTTGCATAACTTTGAAGGAACTCTGATGATTCAAGTTATCTCTAAGTTATCTCTCGAAAATATCTTCCTTTACAAATTTAATTTCTTTTATAATTTGTGATATTTATGAATGGAAATTATTAAAAGACAAAAGTCATTGTAATCTACATACTATTAACTCCTCTATCAATAATATTTGTTTCACATATTATTCTACAATATTTTTCTACATATTTCGATGTAAAAAGTTGCCACTCTATGAAATGAGAAAACTGAAAATATCAGAATTTCAAAGCATATTTGTAATAATTATGTATTTGTTATGATGTAATCCTAGCACACTGATGTTCCTGAACAGAGACAAGTCGCCTCGCTTCCACATTGCCTTGTTATAGATTTCAAACAATACTTAATTTTTAAAAAGAGTTCCTGTATCTCTTGTTTTATCTCTATTCCCACAATGCCTAGTTCATTTCTCCTGGTTTTCAATATTCTTGGCTAAGGTGTATCAGAATATTTCTCAGACATCAGGTGGAAAATATTCCAATTTACATCACCAGTTATGAAGTGTTAAATATACAGATGCTGGTGCCAAGGAAGCATAAGCTGAGGTCAAAGAGCTCTTTGGAAGTATTAATGATACAGACACTTAATAAACAATCCCAGATTTGGCATTTGCTGAAGAAAGACTATTTATAGTCACTAAAGCAGATGATGAACACTAATTTTATGAGACAGTTGATGACGTACATTCTGAACCCCTTAAAACCATAGGGTACCCTGGAAAAAAGTTCTAAACTTCAACACATCTGAAAATTCTAAAAATGTCTTGACTCAATTATAATTATAATTTGTTTCTTTGCAGTCTGAGGAAATTATAGTCATGAACACAATATATAGACTCTAAACCTATTTCCACTACTCACATTTCAGCATCAATGTTTGTTCTACTTTAGACATAAAACTTTACATCATCTTAGTTAGATTGCTGGTGGAGACATGCTTCTCAAATATAAGGAAAAATTAATAGCAAAGTATATTTCTCTGCAACGTCAGCACTGCTCTGTCAAGTTTATCATTTAGGAGAAGAAAGAATATTATGTGTTGAGGTTAATGATTTAGTTTTTCATTTTGTTCTCCTTGAAACCCACAATTTGAAATGCATTCTACTGACTTAACTTAAGGAACATCATTATGTCTGTATTCCACACATTAAAGTAATTAATTAAATCATAGAAACCCCATGTATAGAAGGCTTATCATTTACCAAAGCATCCTTCTACTGTTTGGTTTAATATGCTCTGTGTCATTAGTAACAGTACCGCTGTGGACTCAAGTATGTAGGAAAACCAGACACCATAAAAGTGATGAAGGAGGACATGACAGGCTCAGGACAAAAGCTAATCATTCTGCCTGAGATTGTGCAACAAATCCTTAGGTTCAAACAAATTGTAAGTTGAGGACAATATCGCCTAAAGATGAAAATTTGATTTTATTAATGTTTGTATTACAGTGAAATTATCCATGTCTTATGTTCAAATAGCTGTCTAGACATGAGAGAGATGAATTATTGAGAGATGAACTTTTTTATTGACCTCTGAAAGTTCACATCTAGTTTGTATCTGTTAATTTGACATTAATTACACATAGATATGCTTAGACATATGTAACTGACTGGAGTTCATCTTTTAAAGAACAGAGCAAATAACAGGTCTGGAGAATATAAGGACAAGGATATGGATAAAAAGCAAAATAGTTGCCTATATCAAGAAAGAGAGGGTTATAATTAATAGTTTAAGCTCTATGCCTATAATAAAAATGCCTTAGTTTGTCTGCCTGCCTTTGAAAAGACACAGCTTTGAACTATTGCAACACTGCAGTTAGTAAAATATTTTAAGGAATCCATTAAATAATTTTTCTAAGATGGGTATTTTGGGCATGTATTAAGATAGCTGGTGATAATGTTTGCATTTTCTTCCTCTAACACCTTTATATCCCTCTCCTCTCCCTGAAAATTAGTGCTCACAGGGTCCTCCAAACCCTTTCTCACTTGCCTCTTACTCTTCCATGCCTACAAATTAGCTCATGAGAAGTCCTCTGAGGAAAAGCTGAGAGTTTAGAAACCCCATCAGTTCCTACTGGGGACAGAGTTTAAAGGCATGTGGCCACACAGTGTGAGGTTTCCTTCAGAGGTTTCATTTAGAGTAAGGATTCTGCCTGTGCGGCTATGCATTCAATTATCTTCTGAGTTCTAATTTAAACACAACTTACAAATTGCTTAAATTAGAACTCAGAAGAAAATTGAATGTTCTAATATAGAATAACATTTTTCTCCTCCCCCCCTCTTTTTTTTTTCAAAAAATAAAAGGCATTTTACTGTGTGGAGAAAAGAAAGAGAAAATCAGCCCCAAAACATCGTTTAGGTGTGTATGCAGTTGTTTACTAAAAACATGTTTTTCTTGAAAACTTTTATTTGACTTATATTATTATTGACTGCGGGAACATAGGTTTGGCAGTAAAACCATAAATCTTTTTATTTGAGGACTATGAAAAATTGACTGTAACAGAAACAATGTTAAAGCAGATGATTAAGTTGGATTCATCTGTGGTGTCTGCTAAAAAAATCAGGAAAATGTGTGTGCTTGTGTTGTGTACAAGGATAAATGCTGGCCCTGGCCAAGAGTTAGGCAGAAAATTTCATTCCTGTAGGCACCAAGATTACATGCTTTCTTTGAACTCCCATCATCATTTCACCCACACTTTTGGCCTTTGCCACTTATAGCTTTCAATATTAGCATAGTGATGTCCCTTGTATTTGTTAGGCTTGCTGCAATGCTGATAAAGTTCAAAGTACGGCTTCCTGCTCTTTCCATAGCAAAACACTGACTTTTTAACTCCCAAAACTAAATATGAAAAAAAAAATCTTCCACTTTATTCCTGCTTATTTCTGTTCATTCTCCTATTCCTAATAATTAGAATGAAATCATTTGAATAAACTCTAGAATAGTCTTAAATAGTCTTACAGTTGAATCCAACATATTTTCTACATCACTCTATGTAAAGTTAAAAAGAATTTGGTTTTTCCCCAATTCATCTTCATAGCTCTCAGAATTCCGCCTACAGACACAGTACTCTCCTCCTTGATCATCCAGCTTCTGGGATGTTTCTCATAATCTTCCTCTGAGAAATTTCACCCTGAAATGCTGTCATTAAGAAGTAAACGATCAAAGATATTTAAAGTTAGAGAATACTTAATACCTTTCAGAACTCACTGCACTTTTAATCCAATCCTTTCTAGATATGTATATAGTATCATCTATAGTAACACATTTATTATGCATGAGATTAATGAGTTTCATTCAAATTATTATTTTCAGGAGTCTCAAAAAGAAAGTTTCCATTACTCCAGAAATGTCACCCCCTTTTCACCAAAGACAATCAATTGTTATTTGTGTTATGTCTAATGGTATTTTCTTATTTGTCCTGTTTTCTCCTCATAATTCGAAAGTTTCAAATTGGAAAAATAAATTTCTTTTATTCTATTCCGTAAATTGTTTGTCCCATTTGACATAATGCTACTGTACTTCTACTTCAGACAGAATTCTGGGCAAAACCATCATTCTGAATATTCATTTACTCCCTGTCCAGGGTCCCTAGTGTTCTGTATGCTTCCACTGATCCTACTTTCCGCATAGTCACCTCCATTTTCTAACCTGATGCCCAATTCTTACATCTGTCTCATGGTCCTAGTGGGCAAAAATGTCTTTTTAAAAATTTCTTTTGTTTTTATTTTTTGAAATATTTCATGTGCTAATGTAATATATTATCAACTCATTTGCCTCATATAGTTCCTCTTTACATATATACAGTGGTCATAAAATTAAATATTTAAAAAATAGAAACTTTAAAAAGGAAGAAAAATGGAAACTTAAACTATGTTACCCTCGTTCACACATTTACACACTTTTACAGAGAAGCAAATAGTATACACTCCAGCATCAGTGGCTACATAAATGAATTGAAAATGCTTGCATATAAAAATGAACTAATTAGATGATGTGGCTAATACATATGCTTCCAAGGATATACTATTTAAAGTCAATTTTCAATTTCAGTAACTACCAGAAAATGTTACATATTATTACTTCCAGTTGAATTGTTCTTAACTTATGGTACCAAGATTATCTATCATACTAAAATATTTTTGGAAATATATGGGATAAATTTCATTCAAAAGACATGATGCTAATCTAACATAAAACAGGGAAGATATGAGTGTCATTCTTATATGTTTTATGTCTCACATAAACATTTGTTTATGTTTCACATAAAACAAAGTACTAAATAGTTAACTTTACGGCTTATTTCATGTAGTTGAGTGGTCTCTAAATGCTAGCAGCTTAGAAATTAAAATATTTACATGTTATCAGGGATAGAGATATGGCTCAGCAATTAAACGCATTGTCTCTCATCCAGAGGTCTTGGGTGTGATTTCTAACATCCACATGATGGCTCAGAGGCATCCATAATTCCAGGTGTAGGATATATCTATTCTTTTCTGGCCTATGTGGGCACCAGGTATGTGTGTGGTATATAGACATAAATGCAGGAAATGGATGCATACATTTTAAAATACAAATAAATAAATCATTTAAAAATCATTACAAATTAGTAGTATCATTAATCAAACTAAAATATAATTTCAAACTTTAATAAAGAGTTGAAAGAGAGATATGCTGCATCAGTAAGTAAAGATGCTACCAGATGGCACTATTACCAAGCAAAAGCCCTAGTACTGGGTATGGGATACCTCCCTATGAGTCATTGGTAAGGGAAGCCTTAGAAACCCTAAAAATACCTCTTTTAATTACCTATCAGAAATGTACGATAAAACCTTGTTGCTGAGGATGTGATATACAGAAATGAAGCTGGATAAACTGGAACTGACATGAAAGCCTACTATATTTCTGCTAACTTTCATAGTGCTGGATAATGCTATGCAGTTTGTTGGGAGAGAAAAGTCAGCAACAGTCTTTCCTAACTGTGGACCATAAAAAACATAAGACCAAACTGTCTTGTAAGATGTGCCCACTTGTGCAATAGTGGTATGACTATTATGGGAGCAATAAACCATTTTGTGTTTGGCTTTGACAGTCACTACACTAGAAGGAATCTGTACCTGGTACTTTGAATTTTTCAAGCTTCCTCAAATCAAGGAGAACTAATTACTTGAACCATTATATGTTCAGACTTAAAGTTCCTTATTCATGTTGTATACCAGAAATACATGGTTTTAATTTTTTCACATTTTGACATCTTTATGTACATTGTAAGTAAACTCGGAGATAAAACCTAAGAAAGTTTATTAAGAAGCCAACAGCAAGAAAGGTCTTAGGCTCTGGAACTTAATTCTGTTGCTTAGCTAAATTGACATAGTATCAAACTTATCCTTAAATATATAGATTTATACTTACAATTAATTCTCACAGCCTTAATGAGAGCAACTTTTCTTTCTAGTGAAAGAATAAGAATGGACCTATCAATAAGCAGTCATGGGTAGAGCATAGATCCAGTGAAGCCTGTCCTTCACTGCTATTCATTATGGATAGATTTGAGAAAAAGTGTGAGTCATTGCTTCTTGTTGTGTACCCTCTGCTAATGCAAAGCTCCAATTGACAGTCCCAATTCAATGGCCATGCAGATGGTTCTGGTTAAATTAAATTGGGTACACAACAAACCAAAAGTCATGAATCTGGGCAAGGGACAGGTAGAGAGAAGGGCAGATCAATAGCTGTGGGAAGACAATTAGAGGGTGTAAAGAGAATACTCAGAAATCAACATATAAATATACTGGAAATGAGAGTAAATACTCCTCTCTGGCTAGCTTTCATAGTGTTGGAAGGTGCTATACAGCTTACTGGGAGCTGTAGGCCCTAAGAACTATGAGATCTAACCATTTGGAGAATTTCAAAGAACTAAATAGTATTTTACATTTACAACTTACATTTCTTTCTATTAATTCTTATGTTGATTTTGCCTTCTTTAGTACTTATTAAGCAAGTTTATGAACTTCCCATTCTTTAACCAAGATCTTGTCTAGTCAAAAATTTTGAGGCCTCTTCATGATTGATGCAGATGCTTACCAATTAAGAATTATTTTCTCGTTTTGAAAAGATGGGTCATATTTATGTTAGATTATTATTTCTTGATCCATAATTGTGTTAGGTTATTATCACTATGATATTACTTTAATGCAGCTAATAACAATTTCAAATGTATTATAAATATCAAAAATAAATTTTGAAAATGATATCACCCATTTTTCACATGCTCTGGAAATTTGAGTTTTTCAGGCATCTTTAAAATCAAGGAATCACTTGAACCATTATATATACATATTAACTGTACAATATTCTGTACTGGGCACCAGAAATGTGTGGCCTTCAATTTTTTCAAATTTTTTCTATTTCGAAATATGCTTGTCCATTATGAATACAATGACATATCTGTATGAATGTCATAATGAACATAACTAAAAGTTTTAGTAAAAATACTCTCATCTCTTAGTTTTCATGAATATAGGCATTCCTATTTTCAAATAGAGAATTTTTACGTTGTATTAATATGATTAAGTGCCAAGTTTCTGTTCACTTAAATTTCAATTTGTAACTAGTTTTGAATTTGAATGGAAAGCAGATCATCATTTCAATACAAATTTTCAATTCTGAGACTTCCTTCTTCATTTCTACCATGAGAAACTCTGAAAGTTCCCTCATCTACAGAGGATTACATCCAATTCAAAAAGCCTAACTTCACAGTTGGCAAGTGTCCATTTGACAAATAGTGGAAGACACAGCCTTCAGGCTAGCCAAAACCACAGTAGTGCTGAGATCAAATAGATCCAAACCCACAGGCTTTTCTGAGTATTATTTACAATTTGCTGTGAATTCATGGCTAGACTGAGCTTAGGCAAGTCAGCCAGGAAAAGTCAGAGTGTCTGATAATATATCAAACCTGAATTTTATATCATTAATTCTATTGCCATTATATAGCTCATATCTTTGTTTCCCAAAGGTCTGACCTAAAATCCAGCTATAATTTGTCATTCCATGCTTTAATATGTTCACTAAGTACTTTGGGGGATACTTTATTAAGATGGGTAAAATAGTAAAATTTAATTTTCTGAAAGGTATTCCTAACTTGAAGTACACTCTAACCACACCAAAAAAAATATTTATGGTATCATTGAACACTATCTACTTTACTATCTCATGATGATTTTAACAGTTAATGACCTTGTCTTATGGTGACTTCAATTCTCTTTAAATAATTTAGTGACTAAGATAAATTTAAGGCAGTATAATTATTAAGGAAAAGGATGACAAATCTAGACACTGAAGTTGAACTTTTAGCATCATTATTTATATAGTCTGTACCTGCAGAAAAAAATTATAATATCTCTCAGAGACTCAAATTTCTCATCTGTGAAATTGGACTAAAAAGCTAATATTCTCATACCCTAGTTGTAGATAGTAATCATAATTAAATGTAGAGTCTAGAATACAGTGAGAAATCAAACCCTGGCAAAAAATGATAACAGTGATGCTTCATTCATAGAGTTAAACACAAAGAATACTAGTTGACTTTTCCTTTATTACTCAATTTTCCTTCAGAAAATAAAGCTTTCCTTAAAAAAAAATCACTTTCGTTTATATAATTTTTAACCTGATATTTTGTTGCTAGGTTTTTTTGTTTTTTTTTGTTTTTTTAAGCGAAAAAGTACCTGAGAAGGACTTTTCTCCTACTTTCTTCGGTGTGGTAAGAAGTAGGAGTTCATATTGCATAATTCATCAGACAGTAGACAGGGAAAGGAGTAGAGAGAAAAGTAGTAGATGCATTGTAGATGCATCTTAATATCCATGATGGATGTTAAGAAAGAAAGGGTCCATGTGAGGGGAATATTGTGGATAAAGAAATTAGCTTGTTAATGATTTGAGTCACCCTGTAAGAGAGGTTACGGCATTTTCATGCAGATACATGCAGAAGACTGTCCCTGGCCTAGTATGCAATCAAGGCAAATGTCTAGAAGAAGAACACATTTGAGAACATCAGTGGGGTGTTCTTTGTAGTGGTGGGACTGATGGAGAAAATAATATCATTCTGAAATTAAACTCTTCAAAGCATTCAGTCACTACTGGGATTCTGGCTTCTCTCCTGAGTAAATGGAGGAGCCATTACTGGAAAAGTAGCAGAAAAGAGAATAAACTAGATGATTAAAGGATACTGTCCTGATTTGAGAATATAAAAATAAAAAATCAAGACTGACTTTAATTGAGGCTAAAATAAGAGCTCTACAGTACTAGAAAAGAAGAGGGAATCTGTTGCTATAAGTCTAGGGCTGGTCCAAGAACTCTTCATGAAAATGTTGGTATAAATCCCCAATGGATCCAACAGTATCATCCAAATCTGCATACCCAAGTGAGCTGCAGAGCACAAGAAAGACAGACCAAAGAAATTATGCATCCCTTAATGTCAGGAACCAACAGACTGTCAATGTAAAACAAAATGAGGAAAAGGTCAATAGTGTGGAAGTCTAAAAAAAGAAAGAAGAGTAGCTGCAGGTTGAAATCCTCACAGAAGCAGCACATCCTACTGAGCACAGACAGAAAAAAACAGTCATAGTAATCCAAGGAAGGAAAAGGATCTGGGGTGTAAATACCCTAAATAAAAGGTGTCTAAAAATTCAGAAAGCAATTTAAACAAAAGCAAAAACGAAAACATCAGCTCAAACAATATTGTAAATAATTCCATAATAAAAAGCTATTGCAAATTAGATCGTACAGGAACATAGCTATGGAATGTGAAGGCACATAGAACAAAAGAGTTAAGTGAACTATAGGAAAGATGGGCTGGAGAAGATCATTAGTGATGAAGAAGCATTCTTTGTTTCTATCTCTGACTCCGAGTTCTGAAAGTCAATATACTTCGTGAATATTTTTTCCAATATAACATGTGGAGAGAAGGCCATTAGAAAAATAAGCAGTCACGGTATACATGTGAAATGAATACCAGATGGTGTTCTGCACCCACATGCAGTATCTTTCACCACTTTATTCCTGACTGTAATTCTCTAATCATTTCCACCTATTCAGTTTTTGGTTTGCAGCTTTTCGTGAGTTAGGAACATGTCAAACTTCTCAAACAACTTTAAATGGAAGGATTTTTTTTTTTTTTTTTGCACTGCTTACAAACCCTTTTGGTTCTCCAGATTACTAAAATAAAAACATAGAGAACAGACAGCTATCAAACAGATCAAAGGTTAGCAATACAGGTAAAGAAAGTGTGTGTAAAAACCCCTTTGGACACATAGGAGGATTTAGTTTAAAACTACATTACAATATACCATGTTTGACTATATATGGAGTCAAGAGCATGCTTTCAATAACATATGGTACAAATTTTGTTTCAGTTTGCTAGGTTTCTGTTTTGTCTAAAGCTTTACACACTCTAATACAGCTTATAAACAACTTGATTAAGTATTCTAAATTACCATTCAGTGCTAATATATTCTTTTGTGTATACAATCTCATTCGTGTTCAGTTTTAGAAGGAAATACCATTTCAACACTAAGTATCATAGATGTTAAGATTTTTTTAATTATGTATGCATGTGTTTGTGTATCTGTGTGTGAGAACAGTGTTTGCAGAGGCCAGAGGTGTAAGATCTTCTTGAGCTGGAGTTACAGGCAGTTGTGATTCATCCAACTATATGTTGGGAACCAAACTCTAGACTTCTCCAAAAGAAATACATTCTTTTAACTGATGAACTATCTCTCCAGGCCCAAGTATGTAGTACTTTTGCTTCACTAAAATTAAATTTTTTCTACTGATCTAACTATGTTTATATTAAGGCCCAGACAATTCAAACTATTTTGTGAATATGTTTGCTGGAGCTGTATTAGACATCCATCAACCTGAAATATGCAAATACTTAAGCATGTAAACTGATATATATATTATATATATCAGCACCATATAACTTAGCTCAGTTAATACATACAAAAATAATTGTTAAAGGGTACATTTATCAGTCTTCTATGCGATAATCTGTTAGTCATTGTTCAAGGTGTATTTAATAAATCTCTCTTTTATGAGTGGATAGAAAAGACTGCAAAGTTACGCTATCAGATTTTTCTATCAAAACCCCTTTATCATATATAATTCTAAATTACTGTGCAGTTTTAAAAGTGGAAACGGAAGAATGAGGGTTCTGTACCTTTATCATACAATGCATCTGGAAAAGGACATTTTAAAATACTTTTTCAATTACCATAAGAAACATTTAATGATTCACAAGAAAACATTTCCCATAGTTCCATAGGGCTTTAAGTTTGTGGCTCATAAAAAAACAAAACAAAAAACTAGAAAACAAAAACTGTATGTGAAGTTTTATTTGGTGAGTTACAAAATTTTTCAAGTTTGACTGCAGAAAATACTTAACTATCATGAAAATCAAAATTCACATTACAGGGAAATGTTTGTATTTTATTTATTTGCACTTGCCCATAGCTTCTGAAGACATACTGTAGTATCTTTATGTAAACATGAGCCACAGATACATAAGCAGACACATTATGGTCAGAAAAGACAAAGTGGAATGAGATGGGGTCTCTAGAAAGCAGGTATGACTGCATTGTGTGGAAACTTGGGTTGTGTACTTTATTTGGTATATTTCCTCCTTAAGAAACTGGCTTCATGCATAGGATTTCTCTTATTAAAATGAAGTACTGACCATATTGACTCAGTATATCCTAGAAAAGAACACATAAGCATTGTGGAAGGAAACTTAATTGTGAAGCAAAACAGTGAAGGATGAAAACTGATGGGAAAGCTTCTTACTTGATTTACATTGGACAGATGTCAGACGATGGATGTAATTGTTGAAAGTATTAAGTGTGCCATCTAAAAATAGAAGTGCTTATGGTGGTGCCAGGAATGTAGTAGGTGCTAAGTACTTTACACTTCTCTTTTTTGTCTCTATTCTCTGTCTCTCTCCCTCTGTCTCTCTCTCTCACCCCTCTTTTTTTTGCTGTGTAGCATTGCCAATATATAAAACTTTGCATAAAATAGCAATGTTATATCTTCTTAAAAATAAATTATATTGTTAACTTATCATGGAACACACACACACACACACACACATATAACTTATTATGGAAGAAAACTCACTTCAGTGACATCTTTCAGATAGGAAAATGTGAGAATTAGGGGGGATAACACATTACAAGATTTTATGCTTCAGTAGTTTAAAATTAAATTAAATTAAAATATTTACTATGTAGCTAGATTATAAACAAAATGAAGCAACTCACAATAGGTGAAGACAAAAATCTATCTGGATCAGTTTCTGGTAAGTACTAAACATTCATAGTTTGAAATTCGTGTTTGAATTTGGACTAGGTGTGCAATCATAATAGGATTAGATAAACCTTCCTTTTAAGCCCAATAGACAAGTTGATGTAATAGGCACAGAAACATCTATTCACATGGTTAACCTCCATTTAGATTGACTAAACATAACTATGAGAGAATCTGTTGCTTGAGGCTATTAGAGTATTTTCCCTAAGGTTATACATGGCAAAAATCAATTTTACTTTTCTCATTTCTCAGACCACAACAGAGTCTTTCTTGGTGATATTTTGTTAATAACATGCCCATACCATAACGTAATGATCTGCAACAGGAAACCAAGTTCTGGTTGGATATATTGATCTCTAAATGTCATTCTCAGCAGCTTTGGGTAATGGAATCTTGCCAGTGTCCTTATGTGTAAACATCAGACAATTGTAAATAAAAGAAGAAAAAAAGAAAAATCTCATTACAGCGCTGGGTTGAGGCAATGAGGCTATCACTATAGCTACTTGCTTTGTATATTGCATATTTAGTATTTTTTCATTTGCTGTTGCTTTATTGTAGTTCTCCTTTGGTTCATTTATTTACATTCTAAGACTGAGCTCTCTGGATGTTTCATTATTTTCTCTTGATAGTTTCAAAATTATGTTCATCAAAAAAATAATCCTACTAGAGATTTCTTTTTCTTAATAATACATACAATCAGCCTTAACTATTGCTAATTTATACTATGCCATGACTCTTCTGTCTGCCCTTTGTCCATATCCCCAATACCAACTAATAGCTCTACTCGGATAAGTATTTTGTATTGTAGCTTCATATTTATTTTCTTGCCACTTCTTCCCGTGATTTTTATTTAAAATGGTTTCCATCATCACGTGACAAAATTCCAAAATGTTAATGTTTATTGTTACTGTGTGTGAAAATATAATCGCAAAATGTCTGGGATTTAAATACTTCCTTGAACCCATTATCTTCCATTGCTCTCTCTTCAGAATGATTTATTATTTTATTAAACATACCTTTATAAAAGAGGGTGCCAACATAAAAGACCAAATATCCCATTCCAGCTTATCAGCTTATCAACAGTAGCACCTTCACTGTGCAACTGTTGCTAAGTATATAACCTCAATAAGGTCTCCTATGAAACCCTCACAGCTGAAACATACTTACAAATTTGTTGACATTTGTTGAAATTTTAAGGTAGGTATATATGATTTTTTTCCAAAACAGGATCAATTTATGTAGCTTAGGCTAGCCTCAATTTCTTTCTACTGCTGCCTCAGCCCATGGATGCTTAAATTAGAGACATGTGCTATCATACATGGTTTGTTCTATTGCTGATACATCGCATACATTTTAATGCCCTTAAAGACCACCTGTAGTACACTTATTATAGGACATTTATTCTATATAATATAATTGTAAATAATTTTCAGAGAGCTGCTAATTCATATGATATCTAAATTCAGTCTATGATGAAGCAACAGTAACTGCATTATCTATCATGTTGGGAACAATCAAAACAGATTCAAAAAACACCATACAAAGATACATTAGACACCAGTTTTCAATACCTGGATACCAACAAAAAACCAAATAACAACATACCACAAAACAAAGAAAATGGAAAAGGAAACTCCTCATATATAACACTTTACAGCTTGGATAATTTTCTTTTGTAACAGAAGGGCAAGCAACCAAGAGCTTGGGAAATTGCCTGAGTCCACAGACTAGAAACAAAAAGAGAAGAGTGTACATAGAAACGTTGCATCAGCAAAAGATACGTCTTTGGATTCTATCAGAGTATTATTCAACCCATGTTAGGAAAAAAATCACCGAAGGCCATAGCAAAAAAAAAAAAAATGTCCTGCTGTATTAGAAGTGTAGTTTTTCAAGGCACTAAAACAAAAGATTGACTAACTTGGTAGACAATCTCAAGAATTGTGGGGTACTGGGTACACAAAAATACCTGTCCTAAGTAGTGAGCAATAATCAGATCTTGAATCTATACTATGCTTATCCAATTTGGCAAATCTAAATGCCCCAAAAATCCAAGGATAAAACTGTTTCTTAGTCATTAGACTATAGCTCATGGAAGTTAAATAATTGGAATACTGTTAAAGTATGTTTCAGCCACTTAATGAGAGCCCATCGTTGACTTTTCCAATGCTCTTTTCTAATCACAAACCGTGTCAAATCTCAGGGAATTCTATACCCAAGCCGCTAGCCAGAGCGCTCACTCCAAGGCTTCTTCACCGCATGCTCTCCTCCTCATTCTCCTCCTACTCCTGCTCCACCTCCTCCTCCCTGCTCCCTCCTTGCTCCACCCCTCAATCCCCAGGTGTTTTTCTTCCTGTTTTCACACAAACCCTCAATAAACAAATAACAGGAACCTCCTGTCTGGGGTGGAAGCTGGGGATGGCACAGAAGTGTAAACAAGTAAAAGATGAATCTTAACTAAAATATTATCCACAACTAAACATACCACAACAGAATACAAAACTATCAAAGCTCAAAAATAAAAACTAACCACAATAACCTTCTAATGAAAAATAAAAATAGCATAGCATACAGAAAAACATAGTTCTGACAGAGAGGAAAATCAACAGCAGTCAATCCTGAACTTCCATATTAGGGTCCCTGGATTGAATGAGAAATATCCTCCATGGGTTCAGGTATTTGATTAATTGGTTCTCAGTTGGCTGCACTGTTTGGGGAGGTGTAGTCTTTCTTGCTGGAGACTGGATGTCACTGGTTGCAAGTTTTGAAACTTTCCAGCCTCTTCTCACTTCCAGTGTTCTCTCTGCATCATGTTTGTAGTCGGAAGAAGAGATCCCTCAGTTTCCTGCTCCTGATACTTAATGTCATGCCTCATTTGCCATTATAGTCTCCTCTTTGGAACTATAAATCAAATAAGCTTTTTCTCCTATTAATTACTTTGGGTCATGGTGTTTTATTATAGCAACAGAAAAGTAACAAATACAGAAGATAGGTGTGTATGTTATAACAATTAATATGACTATGACCTAAATGCTCAGTTAACATATAAATGGAAAAGATACAAGAACTGATGATGTGAGATAAATTAAAAGCTACTATATCTGATCTGAAAATATATTAAATTAAATTATTAGTTAGATTTGATTTAGAATATTCATGAGCTTTAACACATAGAAATAAAAACTTCCAGAAATAAAAAAGAGAGACAAAAATAATTACAAAATGTAAAGAGAATTCACAAATGCCAAGAGTATTTAAATTTTTGTAATATAATAAAGTCATTGCAGTTTTCAACTGGGGGAAGGCAATATTTAAACAAATGTGTTTTCACAAAAGTGCAAAGATAATTTAGTGAAAAAAGAACAATAACCAAAAAAGGTTCTGAAACAACTATGCATTTGCAAAGACTTGTAGTTCGTAAAACATAACAAGATTAAGACAGTGAGGATACCATACCTACCACTTCTGTGTTACACCCAAATAACTTTATATCCCACTATAGAGATTCTTGAATATCCATACTCATTCTTGCTCTGTTTTAAATAGCTAGAAAATGGAATAAATGTAGATGTCCATCAACTGATGAATGGATATGTAAGTGTGGTCTATAGATAAGTAATATAATAGTACTTAAATGCAAAGAAAAAATTATATATATATATTTATTTATATATATGACATATGTATATATATTTATTTATATATGTGATATATATTAATATATAATATAATATGATATATATATCATATATATAAATATGTCAGTCAAGCTTGGAAAGACAAATATTTTATTTTGTCTCTCATATGTGTTTCCCACTATTGATTCTTTGCATTTGTATGTTTAGCCAGATAATTAAAAATGGGCACTTGAGGAAATATCCTTTAAGAGAGGTGAGATAGTAGAATATATGTAAAATGAAAGTACAGATGGGGAAGACATGAGATATGGGACTATAGTTTCAAACATGAAAAGGGGTGGCAGATGGGGAAACTAAGAATGGAGGAAGGCTTAACCCAAATGAAGGGTGTGTGAAATGCTATATAGAAACCTATGATCTTGAAAGCCAAGTAAAAAATGTAATTATAGGACAAACCTAAGCCAAACCAAATCCTAGCACGGAGTTGGGCATGAAATCCTTCCCTTAGCCAAGAAGTTTTTTGGCAATTGTTTATTGTTGGGAGAAGTAGAGACAGTGTAGGTTCTGATAGGTCTACCATTCTCCAGTATAAGACTACACATCTAGTAATATTTGGGCAGCTCCAATTGGACTTGTTATTTTTTTTTTTAAAGATACAAAGCTAGGAGACTAGAAAAGTGAGGATGCATCTGGACAGAATTGGGGCAATTAACATGATAAAATTAAGTGGTACGAAATGTAAAGTTCTACAAACATTTTTTGAAAATGAAATTAGAGGAGATAATAGAACACAGGAGACATTAAAAATACTGTGTATGTGTGTATTGCTAGGGGGTATCCAGGTTAAAAATTTAAGTGGGGATATGGGCAAAGGGCATAAAGGAGAGAAGGACAAATAAGGTGTGAATTTTACAAGACTAAGGATAGATGATGAAGCAATCCACAGTTTTATAAACTAGTTTTAGAAGCAGTAAGTGATTGTGTGCTGGAGCTCTGTCTCACACATGGGCACCATGGAAGGATATCATCATTATCATAGAGATCAGCTTCATTACACTGTAAAACCCTTGGGAGCTTTTCTAGAGGATCACAGGCAGAAATACCCTTCAAGAGAGATCTCAGTTTTTTCATGGTTTGGGATAAAAAAAGGACAACTTAAGGACCCTATATGAATAAGTGTGAGGTGATTCCTTTGACAATGCACTGAGCTCCCAGTTTTCCTTTGCTCTCCTTTGTTAGCTTAATCAACTTTTAAATAATCTTAAACAGTGTCTTTTGACTCTATTCTCTCATTCTAGAAAACAAGACCCAAAAGCCACCTTTAACAATGCTAAAAATTATGTAGGAAATCCTGGAGAAAACTATTACCTCTTTCAGTTAGAAGAGGGTTGGCATCCATGGCCCACAAGCAAGATCTGAACATCCACTTGCATTTCATGGTTAAACTGGAGAATATTTTTATGTATTTAATTAATTGAAAATACTAAAAACACTTTTAAAACATAATATTAAATAAATTTAACATTCAAGTAAATGATTCTTAGAGTACAAACATGCCCCTTCATTTATATATTTTTCATAGTTGATTTCCTAATGCAACATCCTGGATAAGCCATTGAGAGCTTTGTGTGAAGCACAAAGTCTCAGTTATTTATTATCCATCCCTTCAAATTTAACAGTTTGGATAGGCAAATATATGATAGCAAGATCAATTTAAAAAAATGATAAAAATGGGTTTCATCAAATCTCAAACGCTTTCCTTAAAAAGATGTTTTTGAAAGAATTTAAAAGAGTTAAGAGAATGAGGAGTTACTGCACACTGGCATCTGATGAGGAATTTATATGGAGAATTTAAAGAAGCTTAAATATCTGTGATTGAAAAAAAATACACCCAATAAATATTTTCATTTCACCGAAATGAAACTTGCAAATGGAAAATAGGTACAAAAAGACATTTAGCATGCTTAGTCTACAGGATTTCATTTTAAATATAGAGTGAGAAGCCATTCAGAAAAACTAGCTTAAGTGATTGATTGTTTATGTTAAGCATCAGCAAAAAACTAACAGAAAAAAAATAGAACTCAAAGTTATTTCTGGTGGAATATAAATGGTTCCAAATATTTTGGAAAATATTCTTGCACTATGAAATAGTTTAAAGCCCTTATGTTTCAGTCAACATTCTGTTTATCATCTATTCAAAAGTTGGTCAGGTGAATATTTTGAAAATCTTAGTAAAGTATGGAATAAATTCAATACTTCTAAAGTACAGAATGAACTTATGAGTCACCTTGTGCATGTGTGTGTGTGTGTGTGTGTGTGTGTGTAAAAGAAAGAGAATAAAATTAACCCAAATTAAATGGAAACTAGGCAAATTGCAGAGTGCTACGAGGGAGTCATTAGAGTTATAGTCTTCAGAACACAAGTATACATAAGAATTTTTAACATATTGTGAGACAGAATGATAGATTAATAGCCTCAGTATGAAGGACATTCACATAATACATGAAGACATATTTTCATTTTATGTTAAAACTTGTGTAATTTTTTAATAACATGATCATTTTGTTTTATTTGACACTATAGGCATTGCTGGAAAGAATGTGTGCTTCTGAATTTTCTTATAACTGTAGAAATAATTAGTCATACAATCTCAGAGATCCAAAAATCTTGTTGTGTACCAGAAGAACAGAGTTATTTATTAACTACATGTTAATTTGATTGGTGGATATTTTACAGATCTAGGCTTTAATGTCATTATCAGAATAACCTTTCTTTAAGCAGTAGACTTAGGATCATAGACCATCACAAGTGTGTTGAGGAAGCAGATATTTTCATTTAGACTACTTGGCTGACACATGTCCCATAAACCAGATACAGCTAGGCTCACTGGCTGGAAAAGTCCCAGTCTTTTAAGTGTCAGTGTCATAAAGCAGAGCAAATGATCCTTACACATAATCCCATGCAACATCACACTTCCAAGGCCCACAGATGGCAATGCAGTAATAGCTCTTCACTTTTAAGTACTCTCAATTGACAATAAGTTCTCTTACATCTGACCTCTGCTACTGATTTCATTACTCAAGACTCCTGTAAATAACTTTTATCTGTTGTCATACTTTTATGGAAGCCTGGTCAAAATCAAGTATTAATTTATAATATAGTTACAAATGCTCTGTATCACATCTGTACAAAATTTGGAGAACATTTCTATATCTGAAAAGTCCCACAATATTTACTTAATATATAACCTAGCATTGTAAAATCTTTCTCTGTAGTATACACTCACAATGAAAACATACACAACAGAGGCTTGGGATTTAGCTCAGTTGGTAAAGTGCTTCCCTGCCATGCATAAAGCCCTGAGTACAATTCCCAGTGCTGGGTAGACTGGATGATGGTGGTAGCATTGATTCAACACTGGAACCCAGAGGAAGGAAAGTAAGAAAATCAAGTCATCTTGAAATATATGGTAAGTTCAAGGTCAGTGTGGAATACTGAAACCAGCATAAAACAAAAATTCTTAAAGAGAAAGTAAAAAGAAAAGAAAAGGAGAGAAAGATATGTATAGTGAATTATCCTCTATAATTATTTATTGATTTATCAGAAGAAATTCTAAAATTAAGTCACATGAGAACGTGAGAAATGAGCACTGTAAACTAAACCAACCCCATAATATTTAAATTACATAATAGGGGTAATGAAATTGAACGTTTTAGCAAGAGTCATTAAATGTGTTAGTTGCAAGTTTACTTAGAATAAGTACACCCTCTATCTGAATTTGCATCTTAGTCCTCATCTGCTTATTAATCAAAAGTTACACTGATGATGTTATGAATTTTGTCATCTATAAGGGCTATATATAGGAAAATGCATACATCCAGCTGTGGGAGATCCCAGGATAGCAGAGAAAGACACCAAGCCACAGATCATACAACTCAATATACCTTGGTGTATAATCTGCTATTAAAAGTACATAAACAAAATATTCATAACATCACATCTATCAGAATAAGGCTATGAGTTTTATTTCATTTATTTCAATTACAAAATGTACCCAGTAAATCTAGAAAGGAAGAAAAGTCCTGTGCTAAATCTCTTCTAGGGATGACTTTTGTTTAGATTTTACCCCAGCCCATAAATCTCAAATCAATGAAAAACACAAATTCATCATGACCAGAGCTTAGGTCATCAGGGTCAGTGGGTCATTAAATCAATGGGTGGTGGGTATTCATGTCTGCAGTTATATTTTTGAGATAGTTGTAGTAAAGTACTACTTTGCCCTGAATCAAAAATGAGATTTTGTTTTCTTTAACTTGGACTCCAAGGGAAAAGCATGAGGTATCATTATTAAGGAGTTTTAATTGGCATTTTCATACTTCCTTTTTAATAACTTACTGCTGCATTATTGTGCTTCAGTGTATGGGGCGTAGCCACTGTTATATACCACATATGATGCATGTTTAAAAACTTATTTTTTTAGAGCATGAAATGATTGTAAGATCACACTTTCAACACTATTTTCACTATTTTACCACAAGAAAATGAGTGAAGTGTATATTTGAGCACATTCAATAGAATCTCCATGACAGAATTGGTTAAAATACTTAAATGTTCTTTACGTGGAAGATGTCATGAACAAATATATACTTTGTGGAGTGACATTTCTAGACTAAAATTTCAGAGGAAAAGAGCCTAGTTAGAAAGAGAGAAATGATACTATAATCCAGAGAAAGAACATTTTAAAACATAGTAGAATCATCTAATGAAGTGAGACAGCTTCATAGATAGTTTGTATCATTTGACATCATTCATATAGACTACCAGTTAGGATGAAAAGAAAACATCAAGTGGAACATGAGTGGAAACAGAGGAACAATAGCAGGGAATCAATGGGTGGATTCATACCTTTGTGTTCCTTCTGCACATTCCTTTTTGTGGATCGCTCTGCTCTCCATTCTCTGTGGTTTCTTTGTATAGCATAAGTACACACTCATATCTATTTAACTTTTGGGCTATTCTGTGTCATTGAGAGAAGTTATGAAATTAGAATTTTTTTTTAACATGAACCTCTGTATTTGAAAACTAACAACTTAAAAACAAATGGCTCCAGGGGCTCCTGATCAATTCAGTTAGGCTGACTAGACCAATTTTTTTTAGTTCTGAGTTCAATTGAGGTAGCATTTATCAGTAAGTAAAGCAGAAGAGATTGGGGAAAACACAGTACTGGACATCAACCTCTAACCTCCATGCATACATTTGAACACCTACCCGCATATACATGTCTGCTTTCACACATGAAAACACATATGCATCCATACTACACAAATGGAAAACAAACACGTAAACACAATTCCAAGCTGATTAAAGATTTTAAAGCAAGACATGAAACTCTGACACTGTTAGAGGAAAAAAAATATAGGAAAAATACTTAGAGTTGGGCACAAGGGAGTGGTTTCTAAAAGGGACTAACTCACTTCCTCCAGAAAAAAATGGAAAGAACTAATAATTACAATTAGATGAAATTAAAATGTTTATTTGCAGCAAAGGAAACCACTGAATAAAGAGACAATTGACACAATGGAAGAGAAGTGTGATAACTACAGATTTGATGTAAGATTAACAACTAGAATATACAAGCTGAATATAAAGAAATCAAGCAACCAAATCAATACATAGGCTGAAAAATGAACATAAAGTTCACAAAAGATGACATATAATGGCCAAAAAAAACATGAAGAGAATTATTCCACATCACCAGCTATCAGGCAAGTATAAACTTAAATTGTCTTGATATTAAATCTCACTATAGTCAAAATTCTCATCATTTAGGAAACAACAAATTATCTTGAGGATGCAAAGAAAATGGAAGCCTTAGACACAGATAGTAGGAATGTAGATTAGCCAAAGTGCTTTGAAAATTAGTGTGGACATTTCTACAAAATCCAAAACTGTGTCTGCTATAAAACACACCTATATCACTCCTAATATTTACTCAAGATATTTAACATACAATGAAGATACTTAATACTTAAATACTTGATAATTAAAATACTATGCATAAACATTAAGTTATAGAATCAACTTATTTACCTGTCAAAATAGAATGGATAAAGAAAATATGGTACACAATAGAATTTTATGAGCCATAAATCAATATGAAATTCTTTCCTTTGATGAGAAATGGATGCAGATGGATATAATACTGACTAAATAAAGAATAAAAAATTGTGTCAAGAAGGGATATTACCAGTTTGATAAAGACTATAATCAGTCATGTCCTACCTATAGATACTAGATTTTATGGACACAAAAATTAAGTAGGTATATATGACATAAAAGTAGTAGAGAAACTACATGAATGAAGAAAATTAACAAGAAATGGGCAGGGAGAAAGGGATAATTTAAGTTAATATTGTGGGGAAAGTTGGTCAAATTCCATAAAACACATGTATGAAAATGCCCTTATGAAACTTAGTACTATGAACAATGAATAGACTCCAATGGAAAAGCACATGTGAAGAAATTGAAACTTGGTGAGTTATGTTGACTTATGCCTGTGATTCAAGCTATCTACTTGGGAAACTAATGGCAGGTGACCACCTGATCCCAGAAGTTGAGAGACATCTGGGGCAACATAGAGTCTTCAACTTACAACTTACAAAATAAACACTTGGATTTTTATCTATTCTCATAGCTAATTTTATTTTAATATTAGCTATGAATAGTACAGTTTTAAGGTAGTAGTCAGTGTATCTGTAATAGGTATTTGATTATCATCATAGGCTGAAATCAATCACATATGAGTTTATAGGTCAATGGTAGATGGTTTATCTAGAATGTGTGGTGGCCCATACTGATTTTGTGTGTGTGTGTGTGTGTGTGTGTGTGTGTGTGTGTGTGTGTGTAAGAACACTTAAAACTGTTAAACATTTGAAACTGTATTTCTGTGTATCTCAGATCTAAAACATGCTTTTTATTTTATGACTAAACTTTTAACTATGCTGATGATATTCCAAACCGTAGTACACTATTTTCCCATAATGCTGAATACAACATATGTGGTATTCTTAAGTTTAACATGCATAATAATGTCCAAAAGCTTCCATAAACAGTATTTACTATGAAACTAATTACAGGGATGCTTAGCTGTGTTTGTCAGCTGAAACCCAGCTATGCAGAGTGGCCATTTGTGGCTCACACAGAAGCATTGGCCAAGTTTATATTTCCATCTTCTTAAAAATCTCTACTGTCACAGAATATTGAAGACTATAACATTTTTATCTCAATACAGGTACTTTAAAATAGATATACAGTACTCTGTGTATCCATTCAAGGATTTGAGATAAAAATCTATGAAAGTGACCATAAATTTCAACATTATACAGCATCATAGTCTTAAATTTGTGTCAAGAAAGGATATTACCAGTTTGTTCAAGGCTGAAATCAGTCATGTCCCAACAAGTAATAGCATAACACATCCTTTTTCAGAGCTGTTTTTCTCACATAGAACATTATATTATAAAAATGAGTGCATAGGGCATCTATCCTGCATATGCAACTGACTTTGGCTGAGGGAAGTTAATTTGCATAGATGTGATCATTATACATAAACATTGAATGAGTGTGTTGTTTTATATTTTTTCTTTTGTTACTGTTGGCAATATACCCTTGCTAGACAAAAGGCACATCTTTAGTGATTTTCTACTATTTTCTCCCCCAAATATCAGCTCTGGTATGTTCTCCTCTCCAGCAGACATAACTCTGTGCAGCTGTAATAGCAATTGAAGTTATATTACCATATTCAGACATTCACTGTCAGGAGAAAGGAAAGATAGACAATGTATTGTGTTTCCATCCATTCTTATGGACAACTCAAAAGTCAGGGTCCCATCCAGGATGGATTTTGAGAAGAGAAAGAAATGCTTGAGAAAGGATTTGAGATCCATTTGAATCTGTATCTACATGAGGAACTTAATTTCTTCAGTTTCTCAGTTTAAAGAAAAGGACATACACACACACACACACACACACACACACACACACACACACACACTTTTTCTACTTTAGAAAATTGTATCTGTTGACTTCACTATTCTCATTTCTTTCTTCTGTTAAATATTAAAAAGGAATTGATCCAACACAATTGCCAAATGCCAAATGGATACTGGGTTTGTGTACCTTTCAGAAAAGAATTCTCCATCTGAATTTGAAAGATATTTAGTTTTTCTGGGCCTCATTTTCTCTGCATGTAAAATGATGGCAATAACAGTGTTTACATGTTCAGGTTGTGCTACACTTTCAATGGCTTTATTATGTGTAAAAAACAGGAAACTGCATCTGACAAGAAATAAATATTAGATATTATTATTTTCATAGAATCAGTTTTTGCCTATAAATGTGCTTCCTGTTAAACAAGGACAAATGGTTAAATTATTTTGGTTTCATATATATTACCTCCTTTTACATAAAAGACTTATTTTACTTTAATCTCTCCACCTCTTTCTGTCTGTCTCACTGTGTGTGTGTGTGTTTGTGCTTAAGTGCGTATGTGAGGGCAGATAGTTGCAGAGGCCAGAAGAGGGAACAAATTCCTCAGAGCTAGAGTAACAAGGAGTCTGATGTTAGGAACATGGGTTCTGGGAACAGAATTTGGGTCCTCTGTAAGAGTGCCACATACTTTACCACTGATCTTTCCTTCCAGCCTGGGCATTATCTCTTAATGCAGTAAGTATGGGCCCAGTCTTTGCACAATTCTGTGCTGTGTATGTGTAACCACCCTTCATTCAGAGTCAGGGTCTAAAACTAACTCCAATTGATATCTGATTTTCTTCTTCAAAGCTGCTAAGCTGATTCGGCTTTCATAATAAACAGCATTTTTGTTTGTTTTGTTTTTGTTTGTTTCCATCTCTAAAAGCACAAACCCTGGAGCTATCCTGACTCTTCTGCCATCTTGCAACCCAATTAGGAGAAGCTGGATAACTCTGCATTCAAAGTATATGCACTACTTTACTCATTCACACCGTCTCCGTAGTCATGCCGTAGTGCTCCAGAACTCTATCATCTCTTTCACATTTACTGGGAAACTTTTCTCACCGTTCTCTTTGTTTTACTTTTTTCACATACATATTAACGTGGTTTTTAGCAACCAGAGGTTTTTAGCAACCAGAGTAAGCATCTGTGAAACAATTCTCTCCTTTTTGAAAGGTTCCACAGCTCTTATTTTATCGAACAAAAGCAGAATTTTCATTATAGCTCAGAAGGTCCTCTCTACTTTGATTTACCTTGTTTATTTTAACATTTTTAAAAGCCCACCCTCTTCTACCCATTTTGCTTTGCACCAAGCAAACTGTCCTCCTTAACATTTCAAAAGAACACTAGCAATGCACTGGGCTGAGAGCCACTGGGTGTGTACAAATGGCTGGATGGTGTTGGACTTTTATCAGAATGCTTTATCTTTCAAATTCTATGAGGTTATTGATCAAATATTACTTTCTTATTAGGGTATGTTTTGGTAATTTCTCTTCAATTTCATCATTCCCAATCCTTGGAATTTTCTATTATTTCTATTTTATTTTGTTTCAAAGTAATTATTAAATGATCATTGATTCTTGTCCTGCACTGTGATTTAGTCTTTCATTAGAAATAAACATCCTAAATTCGGAGACATTTTCCTATTGTTACCCTAGGCTGAATTTCAACTGCATAGATAATGTCTAAGCAAGTCAATATCACTAAGGTATTTATTGAATACATGAAACAATACATAAACACAGAACAAGAAAGCTTTTGTAAATGGTGAGAGAGAGAGAGTAAGAGACAGAGTGGTAGGGGGGGAGAAGAGAACTAGGCAGTGTGGAAGTAGTGCTCTTGGCAAATAGAGTGGCATTTAATTGTCAGTTCTTACACAGAGTGAATGAAATGGAATTCAATAATTTATATTGTTAAATGATTAAATGTTTATGTTAAGAGAAAACAAAAAAAGTTTGTGTATATTAAATAAGAAAAAGGTGGATAAAAGGAATAAAATCTGAGAGGGAAGCAGGGGTCAGTTGACGAGCCTGCTGGGCTACAGTAGGAAGTAGAAGTCCTTTTATAGAGAAGAGGTACCTCTGTGTATGGAAGTTATTGAAGGTGAGGCTCAGAGGAAGTGATATATCACACTTTGTTTCAGAAGACCACTTGTTGGCCTAAAAAGATGGCTCAATGGCTAACAGCTTCCTGTAGAATCATGACTACTGTGTTATAGATTCCAGAATTCAAATGGGGCATCTAGCCCATGCCTGTAGCCCAGCTCCAATAAGAACAGAGGAAGGAGGATTGCTAGAACTTGATGGCTCCTATCCTACCTGAAAATACATGAGCTCGTCTAAAAGAGATAATAGTAATAGAGACATTCCATGAAAGGACACACACACACACACACACACACACACACACACACACACACAGCATGTAAAATAAAAATAAGATTATATTCCCCACACTGGAGAAGTAGAGGCTCAGTAGTCAGACAATCTATCCTAACTTGTGAGTTCCAGGCTAATGAAAGACCTTTACTCAAGAAGCAAAGTGAATGAAGCGTTAGGAGCTGTACCCAAGGTTGTCCCCTGGCACATGAGAGAGAGAGAGAGAGAGAGAGAGAGAGAGAGAGAGAGAGAGGGAGGGAGAGCGAGGAGACAGACTGAGGGAATTAAGATCAAACATTTCATTTTTTATGATTATTTTCTTTATCCAATTATGCAGACTTTTATATGAAGAAAAAATGAATGTATCACAGGTGCTGAGAAGATACATATTTACATTATACTAATTCTCTTTTATTTTGTAGGTAACCTTGCCTTGAAATCAGACTCCATGGTCATTTGGATGTATATGAGTTTGCTTCTTTGGGAAACCTCCTGACCTAATTCCACTTACAAATTTAAACTTATTTCTTTTGTTACATTATCAAATCAACTCTATTCCTGACCAATGCTTTCTGTTACCCATAAAGACAAGTCCAAACTTGTCACTGCCTTGCTTCCTCCTCTGAAATTCTTTACACTTCATTCTAGGCATAGTGATTTATATTGATTGCCTCTACACAATTATTTTGCCTGGCTACTTCTACATCAAATAAAGCACAGTGACTGTCCGCAGTTAAACTGATACAACTTAAATTTCATGAAATGAAGCCATAGATTTTTCAATGGCCCCTATCATTCATGTACCAATTGATGACGTAAGGAATCAGCATGGTTAACAGTAATGATATTATTACACTTACATAAAAGTTATAATACATTACAGTTTTGATGTAAAGGATTGTTGTTTCCATAAAGGGAAAACTCTTTGGCTGCTTATTGTGTGTTTTTAAAAAACCCTATATTACAGGTTGATTAACTTGTTATGTTTAAGATCAATATTGGTACAAAAAAAATGATTATGGAACTTTTAAAAAGCCAATATAGTAAGTAAAAAATATGGTTGAAACATAGGATGTAATTTAAAGGAATGATAATTTGCTACCAAGTGCAAAGTGTTACAAATTCCATGAGGATAGATAATAGAGAATTGCTCTCCTTCCATGAAGAATGAGGATGCAGTTGGAAAAAGGACACTGACAGGAAAAAAAATGTCTTACAGCTGGGTGTGGCACACATGTGCCTCAAGAAAGGAAACAAGAATATCTTCTGTATTGGAGAGCAAGCATCAAAGATCACTGTCTTTTACAACACCCAAAACAGTGCCTGATGGAAAATCACTCTCTCTGAAGACTCTTTGAAGTTAAATATCACTTTCTGACATTATTTGAGAACTATCTATAGTAGCAATCATCATTGCCCTAGTAGAATCATTATTAAAGTATCTTTTCTTGAATACTAAAATAACAGATAAGCCAAGAGAATCCCCAAGTATATGCATCATAAAATCTGACCCATTGCAAAATATTTAATAAAATTGTAGAATAAAAGACTGAAGAACAGGCACTCAAAGGTAAATCACAGAGTAGTTTAAAGTCTAATTCAGAGTACCTGTTCTTCTAGTAAACATTTTTAATTTTATCACCTCAATTAAAACTTACAAATCAAGTGAAGAAACAGGAATAGGCATTGAAAAGACATTAGTTTTCTATAGGACACCTGCAAGGGACATTTACTTATGAGTGGGCACAAATATTTAAATAATTACATTGTATGTATTAATATTTATATTTTTATTTTAAATTAAATACTGGTTGAAAGAACTAAGGGATGGATAGTAATTAAACCAAATAGCAAATCTGTAAAAAAAAAAACTATGTAGTTAAGTTTTTTAAAATAAATATTAATAGAGATTTCTTAGTCTAACAGATATGGAGCTGGTTTCTATATATACAGGACTCAAAGGTCTGTAAAGGGATGTGGTCTTGGGCAAGGTACTTCTAATATATAAAATTATTATAATATGATTTTTAAAAATTTGGCTAGATATCATGAATATCAAGGCAGGTATTTGGTTTAAAAGCCTATTTTTCATCTATTATTATATGAGCCACTCCTCTGAATAAAATGCACATGTCAGTCACAAGAACCATGATTATGTTATAAAGAATAGTCATTTTAACCATATGCTACTTCTATTTTGGGAAAATAACTCAAAAACCATTCAAATTTGTGGTTAGGCAGCTATTTCTGAGACAGTATTTTTAATAATTTACACAGTAATAATGATTGCGTCATACTAACGAACCAGTAGTCTTTCTTTGCTCTATTTGAGGCTATGCACATAAGAGGAAACACACAAATACAGGGCATATTCCCTCATATACCAAAATCAACTGTAACTATGTGGATGCGTTCGTTGTTCAACATAACTGAAGCCTAAGTATAGCACACTTGACTCTGAAAGCAGTTATCAGTCCTCTCCAGAAGAATCCACTCAGTGCTAATCAATAGGAATAGAAACATTACTTGTCACTACTCAAGTGTTTCAATTTGTAATGGCTATTTAACAAATAGGAGCACGGTGACGGAGCCACCTTTGCCCAACTCAACCTCATTTTTCATTTTAACCTACTGGACATTAATTACTATCATCTCTAAGTTGTTTTCAGAACCTTAATCACAGAGTTGGAGACAGACTGCCTATTATCACTAACTTCTTAGCTTTTATTTAAAAATTGATCTACTTTTCTACCTGAAATAGTGGTTGTTTTATAAAATAGAGTTTAGAAGTCATTACGAAACAAGATTATTACTAATAAATGAATTTATTTTCGTCACTAATGCCATTATAATGACCCCATATCTAGGATCAACCTTTTAGAATTATATTTTGATGTAATATTTTATCTTTTTTTTTAATCACACATATACATACACATCCTTCTTGAAAACAATAGGAATTGTTGAAGCTTTGTAGTCAAATTCAACTTTTAGACAGATGATTAAAAGTTGGTAGGCATATTAATGTGTTTATTACAGGTCATGTCTTATTATTGAATAAGTGTCTTCAGTTTAAGTTTCTCATTGTAGTATTAGCAATATGGAGATTTTAGAAATTGCACTTCTAATTGTTATTTTCTTTATTGGTCCTTAGCAAAGAGGACTATAAACAAAAGCTAAGAACAAGACAAGCTATTTGACATATATAACATGGCTGCCTTACCCTTAGTTTAAAATTCTGTCAAATAAGTCGTGCAACATGCACCATTGAAACAGATGGCCTCATTAAAGAACAGTTACTTGTGAGGGGAAAACATCAATTAGCCAAAGTCCTGCATTATAAAGTTGGTTCACAGTGCAGGTCATTTAACTGAACGCTAAGCAGGTGTATTGGATTGAAAGATACTGAATAATAGCTTAGAAATTTTAATATCGCTTAACAATACTTAAACACCTGTCCAAATCAGTAATTCAATATGCAGCTGATATGTTGAATATAATTAAGTGGTTGTGAATATTAAAGTCCAAGTCTTTCTTACGGATCAATTCCATAAGAGCAACAGGATGTGTTAAATCTATTAAGAAACAAAGAATTCTTCGTTAAATTTTATACTTAGAACAAGGGGATGATGATGACGATAATAATAACAATTAATAATAATAATAATAATAATATAATGAATAATACTCCAAGAAACTAATGATGTAACTATTTTATTATAAAACAAGTTTAGTTAATTTACCATAGCTAATTAGTTACTTTTAAGATGAATTCTCCCAGAATTTAAATATTCCACAGTCTGCTATTTTAAATCTTTTTTTTAATGAAGAAAAAAATTATATACACATTTGGTTTAGATTTTCCACAGTCTAAATTACCACCAAGCAAGTTGGCTGCATATTTAGGAATCCACAAGTCCTAAGGATGCAGTTCTAAACACACTTAACTGTGAACTCTGAGGTACCCCTCCTCCAGCCTGAGCCACAGATGAATTCTATCCTTTTTTAAAACATTAATTCACACTCATTTTGGAGCATTTCTCCTGGGAAATTAAGGCAAAACTCTCAGGCATTGGACCTAGTCATCAGACACGCTCTACTCCCAAAACTAATAGTTTATAGAATCAATCTCAAATCAGATTTATCAAGATGTGAAAACAGTAGCACAGCCTGTACTACATTTTATTTGGTGTGTGTGCCTGAGGTTTCAGGTACTGAGTAATGGAGAGAGGGAGTTGGAGTCCTCCAAATAGGCCTTTGCTCCTGAAGCCCACAAATGCAGATGACAAGGTAAGGAAGCCACAGGCTGCTGGAATGTCCTCCTGCTGGGTCTGCACATGGCATTCCACTCAGCCTATGAAACGTGGGTTTGTTTAGCAGCAGCAGACAGTGAGAACAGGGGGTCCCTGCACTGAGAACGTTTTCATTTAATGAAGTTAGTAAACTAATCACCCTTCCATGAGTCTTCCTGACAGCTTGATTTCCCACCTGGAAGAGCCAAGCTTCTCCTGCTTCAACCACCTACAGGGCGGAGACCTGATTGTAGCCACTCCTGTGGCAAATGCAGGCTGCTACTATGCCACTGAGGACCAGCAAACCCGATACTGTGTCTGAATAATGTTCCAATATGCGTGGGATTAAGAATAAATCTTTTAAAATGAAAAGTAAAGCAGGAAATATATATAACACACTAGCCTTTGGGGTAAAGCCCATCCAAAGGGAAAGCGTTTTGACTATTTTAAAGGACTGCTGGGGAATTATACATGTTTATAGAACGGCATCTTGTAAAAAGTATAAACCCATCATAAAGCTTGTAAAAGCAAAGCTCGTTGTCAAAAACTAAAATATATTTGAGACAAACCTCATGAACCTTTTCAGAAAAGCAGCTGTAGCCAGCCTCCTGGTTGTGGTATGAGAAGTAAGAGTTAAACACCCCATTGAAACTATATTCAGCATCCAGGGAGGGTCCAATAGAGAATCATTGTGTGAAAGATTCTTTTAAAGGGGAGGAAAAAAACATGCTTTAAATCATATTAGCTAATGCACTGGGAATTTTTATAAAAACGAAAATGAATAGTCTGCAGAATAAAGGCTTAGGGAATTTTGGAGTAAAAGCCAGAGAACACTGGGGCATCATATTTTGACAACAAATAGACTACACACTGCAATCATTCTTCCCATTAGAAATGGATGGTTTTGAGTTTGTAAAACTATAAAAATGGATGCAGCCTGTGGTGTGCTGTATCCACATCCCTAGTAACATATCTTGGAATTCAAAAATAAAAGCACATGCTTCATTAAAACGCATGTTATATTTGGTGATTCTGGGAAGTTTTACCATGTGGTTCTCAGCTGAGCCTTTGTGGTAGAAGGTTATCGTTGTGTTTTCCTCCAGATTGCCATGCTAATTTAGATTTTAAAAAAATTAACATATCGAATCAATTAATCAACTATGCAAATATAATAATAGCTGGACAATGGCATACCCATTAGAGTGTTGAGTACAGATGTATCCAAAAGCATGAAGACTCATTCCCTTCAATTAATTACATTATAGTTAAATGTAGGTTATTGCAGCTCCTTTAAATATAAATACAATTATTTCACTTAAAACTTCAGAAGTAAAATGTGTGTAGTATAATAGTATTTGAAATAGGATAGGGAAGCATCTGTTTATAAGAAATAATCCAACTATTTTCAGAGACACTGCCTGTGTGCTTTTGTGAGACTATCCTCTGATGGGACTATTCATTGGATGCAAGGTTGGCAATATAGTATCAAAAAGGAAAATGATTCAGCCTGTGAAGTTTCAGTGGCTTCTCATGCTTTTCTTTTTTGCTTGGGGATGTAGTCGATCTGACAAGTAATGGTGTTTCATAACTGTATGAGGCATCCTAAGCTCGATATGATGACGTCCTTAAAAATCATGGACTTGCTGAAAAGTGTTAAATTGATACATAAAACCTTGAAAGCATGAAAGTTGCTATGATCTATTTAGGCTAAATAGTGCAGCTGGATAGCTTCAAAATGGACTAACTTTCAGATATCCTCTTTAATACATAATGTGTCCTTTAGAGCCATAGGAAAAATGTATCATTTCCTGTATTCTGTGGGAACCTGGGCTTCCTGAGAGGCCTATTCAGATTAGAATCATAAATCTTTCTCCTGAGTACAGAAAGCCTGTTAATAATTATTTTCTCGTTCAATCAATCCCAGTACATGGTTTCCTCCAAATAACATCCAAGAAGAAGAGAAATACTATTATCAATCTCGAATATTCTTGACTCCTGTGTTCTTAATTTTCATGTGCATTTTAAAATTGGCATATTATAATACAAGAGAGCAAGTTTTCCTGCCATTTTTATTATCAGAATTTTTATTAGGGACGTAGTGAAAACATTTTTCCTCACACACAGCCATCTACTTAAGCATTCTATTCTACTCAATCAAAATGTACCCACTTTAAGTATTTGCTATACACAGGCTGCTCAATAATTTAAGTACCAGAGACAGACTGGATGCACTTCAATACTCTGCTATGGGCCAGAGGGCCGAAGAAGGTCTTATGAGCCTTTAATTCTTTGTGTACTCCTCATAGAAATAAATTGTTTAGGATAGCATTCTGCCCCATTGATAAATCAGTTACAATAGGCTCTGGAGTAGACATCATATACCTAGTTCAAGAGCACATGCAGAAGGTAACCTTTTGTACACCTATTTTAGAAATGTAAGTGCAACTGTTTTTGAACTTGAATCTGTATGATTATAGTAGCACAGAATTTTGTCTCTGCTTCCTCTTTTTCCTTCCATGTCTAGAGCCCACTCTCCACTACTGACCCTAAGGGTTCCAGCTCACACACTTACTACCCACATGAGTTTTTCTGTTAGGTGTGGATACAGAATAACCCTTATCTTCTATTGCACTGTCCTACATTCCTTTTAATGGAGAGAAGAGATTTGCTGAACTCACTATTTTAGAGCTAGTTTTCAGCAAAGTTTATGACTCTTAGCATATCATTCAAAAAATTTTATTCAATAATACACATTCCAAATACTTAAAAATATTATGTGCATAAATGGAATGTTTTATGTTGTCTACTACCAATTGGGGAAAACTGAAGATTTCAACATGTTCTTGACAAATTTGACAGTGGAGCAAAGTTAACACATTTGATAAAGTTAATACATTTATAAATTAGTTAAGAACATATATTTTCAAAGTCCTTTTTTTTATTTTGTCTCATTTGAGCCTCCTGCATCTAAGATAGACACGTATTCTCTTTCTTTCTTTGTTTTTGGTATTGTTTTGTTGTGTTTGTTTTGTTTTTGTTTTTTATCTCTCAAGACACGGTTTCTCTGTTGTAACTCTGGCTGTCCTGGAACTCACTCTGTAGACCGGGCTGGCCTTGAACTCACAGGACAAGAATTCTTATATTCATATTTTATACATGAAAGCTGGGAGTTCTCACAAGTGTGACTACAAGTCCATCCTTTCCCATTGCACACACACACACACTGAAGATGTAGAAAGTGTTATACTACAGAGAAAAATCTGCTCTTTTCTATCATGAGAATGTTTAATTTTAAGGAAGATCACAGTTCTGGTGCGTATTCTTCCTCCTTCTCTCCTGGCATCTTGAACTCATACTGTCAGTGATTTTCTTAAAGGATATACATTTCCAGGAATGCATAGAATTGACCTTGCTCCTTGTAAACTTCCTGATTGCAGATTCAATCTAGGAACTTTGTTTAGACTCATGTAAAGCAGATAAGGAAAAAAATATAAAGCAGAGACACAATTTTAATTGAATCACTTACTAGCCATTTGACCTTAAACAAGGCATAACTTTTCCAACCTTTAGTGGTAAAACCCAAGTGGTATTAATGTCTCTAGGACAAGATATCAAGAGAACTAGAAGTATAACGTAAGAGGGAGTTCCTGACATACAGGAAGCTGGAACATGGTAGCCTGAGCTCTTCTAGGGTTACGTTACTTATTTTAACTCATTTGAACCTTAGTTTGATGTTTGTAAGATTTGTATCTTGAATTAACAAGTAAATAGAAAGGCTTCAAAAGATAAATTAATATCTTTAAAGACTATGAGTAGAGCTGGAGGAGTTAGACTAAAGAACCAAATCTTTTGGCTCACAGTATTTACAAACATTAAGAATTTTCTTGTAAATTTATCTAACCATGAAACCATATATTTTTGATCTGTAAACGACTTGCTTAGATAAATAAAATACCTAATTCTTTGATGAATGCATAACCAGATCATAGAGACTATGATTTTATAAGGAATAATAAAGTCAGAATTTATTCCAAGCCAGAGATTTAGATGCTTTAGAACTTAGAGGTTTTATAGTGACCATCAGAGAACATTAATTCTATAAAATACCTCCCAGATTTGCATGTTTACTTAAAAACCTCTTTGTGACTCCAAGTTATAAAAAGTAAGTTCTTTCATTCCCTTAAGGGTATTGCAACTTCCAAGTATCCCATGGTTACCTTTAAGCACAAAACATTTTGAATAATATGAACTTGGACAATGAGAAAAGCAGCAAATACAAATATTGATTAGATAAGCAATCCAAGTTACCTTAAACCATATGATTTTAAAGTATTTGATGTATGATTCGCACATATAAATAGACATACGAGAAAGATTAATTTTATTAACTGTGTTCTGTACAATTGCAAACTTGGCATGGTGTTTGGCTTCCTGCTACTTTTAAAACTTTATGTATTTATTTTTATGGTCCTAAGCACAGATTCCAGGCTCTACTACATGTTAGGCAAGCACTATTCTATATATTTCTCATTTATTTTAGACCCTGTTAATAGAAAATCCTTAACATTTCAATCAGGGACACTCAGAAATATTGATTTATTTTTAAGTGAGAGATTTAGGTTAAAGGCCAGTATATTCTGTATAGTCTATCAATAAATGTGAGGTATATTAGCTAAAACAAATAAGTCATTAAATATTTTTATTTCCATTTTCAATAAATCTTATAAATTTTGTTTTTAAAGATAGTGCATGTAATTGTTAATAATAAGTACAAGATTCACTCCACTGCATTTCTTTCCTTTTATTGTTTCTGACAGTTTATCTTTTTTTCTGGGTATTTATTTTGGCTGCTCCTTCATTTTCCTTTCCTCGTCTCTCCCTATCTCCGTTTCTTTCAGTTGTTCCTTTATTTCAACAAGGTGTAGTCAACTATCAGCTACCAAGACAGATGTGGAAACATGGAAGCAGATGAAACAGAATACAGTTTATTTTCACTGTTACCAGCTAACCAAATGATTCAATCATAAATTCAGAGGTCGTGAGCATCACGTTAATGAGCAATGAAGACAAAGTGAGACTAAGTTCCTGAATATCTCCTGACTCCTCCAAGTGAAGTCAAACTTTGTAGCATTCACCATTAATGTATTGAGAAGGCATTTTCTTTGAAAATCATTCAAAAACATAGTCGTCTTTGTTGCATGAAATGAAGAATAGCTCTTTCTTTATATGTATTTTGAATATCATATGAAGTTGCCATTTCTTACTATGCCTTTTATTCTTTACATCTTAATTTGTGGCCACCAAAGGCAGCAGAGCAAATTAACAGTAGAACTTTCTCACTATTATTTGATTTAAATATGTCTTTAAAAAATTACAGTTTATTTTTTGCTTTAGTACGCAAACAAAACATGTAATATTGTTAAAAATGAATTGTATAAGTACATGATATATATTTTATGTGCATAACAACTATAAAATACAGAGGAAGAACATTACTCATTTTCTATTACATTTTATACTTGATTAACTAGGAAAAAATTTTGTTGTTATACTGAAATATTTTAGTATTTATTCTATCTTTCAATTAAATACATTTTGTGAAAAAGAAATAAAATAATGACACACAAAGAAAAGTTTTCAGAAATAGTATTTGAGGGTTAATCACCAAACAATGTTAAACCAGCATAATTTGATAATGTCTTAATCATCAGTTTTATTCACTTAACTTAAAAGAAAGATAGACATTAAAATGCTTATAGTACACTTAATTTCTTCTCCAAGTACATGATTTAACACATTATTTTATATCTTCTTGAGAAACTAAGACAGATATGATGATCATATGACTATAGATCCAGAGAAGTCATCAACATGGCTAATACTGTTAGTTATTTTGTAAGAACAGATGAGCCAACAGCTTCCCTGAACCAGATAGACACACTGATTAGGAATATGAAGAATCCTGCTAAATGAAAAACAGAGGGGGATTTCTGAGGATAAGAACCTAGGTAAACCTATAACCTAATCCTGTAGAAGTCAAATATGACTGGCACTGAAAATGATGGATGCCAATCTCATTACCAACAATAATAATGACACTTCAATTATACTTCAATTACTGACCACTTGCTTCTAGGCAGCATCAGAATGCTTGAATCCAATAGATTAATAGATTCCCTCCTGACAGCACCATCAATGACTTTCAATGACTGGTAACCATACCCCAGAATCTAACTCACACCGTGGAAAAATCAATGATTTAAAATCATACACTTACTAAAAGAAGATCTGATAACAAACCAGGGAGTGTATGTTTAGAATGGATGTTCTACATCAATGGCCCAGAGGCCAGCCAGATGACAAGGGAAGAAGAAACCACATAATAACTGAAGACGACTACAGCAGAGCTTCAGGACATCATGACAGCAGTTTGACCATTCTGTGTTAAGGAAAATCTCTCCCAACTACCTGGAACCACCATGTCCCACCAAGGACATGTGATCTCTAAACATCCTCTGCTTAATTATAATGATATTTCTATATCATTAGCTTCAAAGGATCAGTTGTTCCCAGGTGTTTGATGCATTACATATCTGAAAACTTGGCAGAAATATAGGAAAGCAGGGATAAATGCTACCCTCACATAACTTCATTTTTAATCCCCTCCCCCAAATTATCATGACCATAAAATATATTGCCTGAAAACCAAGCAGCTGGAACTCACTTTGAGAAGTGGAACTCCCACATTCGCTATGTAAACAAAATCTTTTGGCAGGTCCTTATTTAGTTCCTCTGAAGTCATTCTTTGATGGTGAAAAGCCAGTGACTACAAGTCTCTCTATCTCATTCTTTGTTTCCCCTAGGATCTCCTATTCCTTATCACTAGCAGCAGTTCTTAGATTTCAGCATACAAAGATCATGTGTTAAAACACATACTGCCTGCCATATGTTTTGAATGTCTCAGTCTGTGGAAGGTGACAGCCGAGCATGTGCAACTCTGATGTATTCCCATATGACATCAGTGAAATTAATGCTCCAAATTACTCCTATATAGTATTTTCTATAGTTATATCAAATGAATTCTCAATGCCTCCATTTTTTCATTGTAAAATTTATAAAATAAATCTTCTTTGTGCTTATTTTGAGGAATAAACAACACTGTAAAAGGTACTTAATACAGGGTCTTTCATATGATAAACTAAATACTTAAGAGATTTTTACTATTGGGTTTGGTAGACTCATAAAGTCCTCCTTTAATTAGATTATGGTGTTTACAACAGTAGAAAAAGAGACCATCATTCCATAAGCCTGTATTACTTTTAAAAATTCTGGTGCTCGTGGGTTTCTCTTGTAACATGTATAAGCAAACAGGCTGGCTTTGACCTCACCTCGTCTTTCTTTTTTTTTTTTCTAGCTTGTGCATAAGAAAAATTGTATCATTTACCACAACACAGGAAGGCTTAAAAAAATCTTGTAAAATTATTTAATGGCACTTTGTGAAAATAATGCAGTTTATAAAAGCTAATAATAAATTTCACCTTTCTCAAAGAACATTGTAAAATTCTAATACACTGCCTGATTTACTGCTATAGCTAAAGTGCTAAAAGTATTGAGAGACTTTTTTTTTTTTCTGAAAAATCATCCATTAGGCTTTCTCTTTTAATGCATCACAGAAATAGCTCAGAATAGTCTAATAGTCTACAAAGTAGAAAAGGCATTCAATTTCTTCACTTTTAAATAAAATGATTATATAATAAACTTTTGCTGATTAAAAATTACTAAAAAATAGCATATAAAAAGAGATAGATAACATACATGAAGAAATAAGAAAAGGAAAAAAATAAAATTTGGAATTTTTAGAAACAAGGTTTTTCTTTAAATTTTAGGGACTCACTGAACTTTTATAAGTTGACTGACCCTCTCTTGCTTTTTCCTTTGAAGCAACAAATATCAGCCTCATGAACATCAGCAATGGCAAAGCACACATTTCAAAAAAGAAAACAGTTGATCTACTGGGGACAACCTTGAAGTGATGTGGTGTAGTATGATAGGTGTTGTAGTTGTGATTTTTAAATCTTTCTCCAACAACAACCTGTGATACTGGCTTGTGTGGCCTGGGGCAAATGAAGTGTCTTTTGGAAATGAATCCATCAGTAAAATGGATATGAGCACATTAGGCAACACAACCAAATAGCTTTATAATCTGTCTTAACCTGCAGCAAAGTTCACATCCTGGCTATTAGGAATTGCACTGATCTTTCCATCACTGTAGTCATTTGGTGAACATGACTGAAAGTTAATGTGAAAGTGACTAAAACAGAGAACTCCAAGCCAATTTAAATTATCAGTGGAACTTGGATTTACAATGATGGAATCAGCATGTTCTAAAAAATGTTATCATATCAGCTTATTTGGATCTGTACTTGAAATTAAAATCAGTATCATCTGAGAAACTGCAGATATGCTATTACAATTTTAAATTATACTTGGTCCCTATGTATTCTCAAATGTTTAAATTTTCAGCTTTTTATTTGTATGTTTGTTTAATTTATACACTACAACCAAGTTGAGATAAATCTTTACTCTATGTATGGAGACCCTGTCTCTAAAAAAATACCAAAAACAGACAATTGCAATGAATAATGCAATGAACATTGATTGGCCAACCAGTTATACTTCCCTTCCATGGTCTCTTTTAATACATTTCCTCCAACATGAAGGGCTTTCCATTCTTTACTATTCAGTCTCCTGGTTTCTAGAGAGGAACTATGACTTGTAAAGTGTCAGTCAGGAGGTGTCAACGCACTTTTTTCCTAATGAGAATAGGACACCAAACTAAATAAATCAAATTTCTCCCTGTCTGCCTGGGAAGGTAACATCTAAATTGCCTACAGTGTAAAATAACCAGAGATAATTAATTATATGCTTTAAGACAACATTCATTCACTTCCAAATCAAGTATGCAGATCTCATTTTAACATCGACTACAAAGAAAATTATAAGGATGCTTATCAACTTGAATTTAGTGATATATCATGATTTACTATAAATTTATAATAAACCTTTTTCTTTGGCAGGAAAATTATTTTATGTGCTGATTTTATTTTTTTCTCCTTCATTTTCTGTTATATTTTTATATTATTGAATTATTTTTTGTTTTGAAACAGCATCTGTTTTTTATCAAGTACATTGTTTATATGCTATATCTTACCTTTCAGTTTCTAACAAGAAAATAGACCCACAGAAACATGAGAAGAGATAGTAGGAAGCATTAGACAATCTTATTTTTAAAATGAGATGTTTTGAAACTTTCTTATAGACCATTGACTTCCAAAAATTTTAGCTACATCATTGTGAAATAGGTAAATCTCTGTTTCTAAAGAAAATTGTGTTAGAACACATGAAGTACTTATCAAGAATACTAGACTTTATATTATAAACAAACCTATTTTCATTAGTTATATTGTCTTTGTTTACTCCTTCTTGTTTTGGAGTTAATTCCTTTCTAATGATTGCTTTTTAATATAGTCATTCACCTGTAGCCATAACAATAATAAAACAAGAATCATAGGGATAAAAGGGAAGTTAAAATGTAAATACAGAGAAAGTATTCTTTTTTTTTTTCTTCTCTCCTACAATATATCCAGATACCAGTCTCTCTTCTCTCCACTCCTTGCAGTCTCCTCACCTCTGCTGTCTCCCAGATCCACTCCCCCACCCCTTTTCCCCTCAGAACAGAGCAGGTCTCCCAGGGTTACCTATCTAACAGGGCATAACAAGATGGAACAAGATCAGGCATGAGTCCTTACATCAAGACTAGATGAGACAAATCAGCAGTCAAGTTATCCACAATGATCAATATATCATTGGTGTTGTAAGAACATTAATATATCACTTATAAACATTTGCAAGCAAAAGCAAAATATTTCCAGCCAAAATCTACTGACTAATCAAAGTTCACTGGTTCATATGTTTTACTAGAGTCAAATTTGAATTCTGAATTTAATGTTGATTGTCCTAAAATGAAAATGAGAAAGAATGTGTGTAAGAGAGCCTATCACAATGGAAATTCATTTGCATTAGAGTACATAAGCAATGATAGTTAAACTACCACTGAAAATGTAAAGGAGTTTGGAGTTTACTAAAGAAAAGAGTGGAGTAAGAGTTGGTGTAGAAGAGAGCATGGCTGATCAGGCCCTGTGCACTGGTGGGGTTAAACTAGGATAACTGACTGGACTCCTGTGGAATCAGGGGATTAAACAAGGACTCACCGAGGATTATTCTTAGACTTTGAAACACTACAAAATTTCTCTGCTGGAGTTTAGATTGCTTGGGAGAAATATCCCTTTTATTCCTTGTATTTTCTCTTTCAGGGAATAGAGGTGTCTTATTTGATGCCTGACCCTGTTGCAGCACAATATTTAGAAGGCAAATGATTTTCTTTTTTTTTTAACTTAAGATCTAGAGATAAAGAGAAATTTGCCCAAATTTCAACCATACTTGATTTACATTATAAACTACTTGGCTATTTCAGCTGATCTGTACAGTAATATTTGGGACATAAAGTTAATGCTGGAATAAGTAATGCCATCATTTGGTATATGTAAGAATTTGGGGGCCACAAAGCAGAATTGATTAAGCTAAATAATGCTCCCTCGTTACATATCTAAATTAAAATGTAACTTTATTTGGCAGTAGTGTTTCCAGTTTTATTAGTTTATGTAAGGTCATGTCAGGTTAGATAAGCTTTTAATCCAATGATAGATCTTCTTATTCAGTGGTGATGTTAATAAGTACACACTAGGAAGAAAGGCCACTGGAGAATGAAGCTATAATTCTTGGTCTAGAACTCAAGAAACCCTAAGGAATGCCAGCAAATACAGGCAATTAGGAAGAGGCAATGAAAGATCGTTCAGTAGCTTCAGAGGATGCCTGGGCTGCTTATACTTTGATTTTAAACTTCTTGACTCCACAAACACTGGGGAATCATGTAGTAATTCCCTAGCATCCATTGGAAACTAATATTATGTCTCAGCTCAACATGTTGAAGTGTTTTGGCTGCTACTAGTGCAGACACTGGTATAGGTACTGTGGACAGTTAGAATTATCTTTCATAGTTATGTAAGCCAGATGGATGTAAATTTTAAAGTCATTTCTCATGCTATATTATGTTTTTTGCATGGCAGATATTCAAAATGTAGTATTCAGCATACATTTAATAATGTAAACAAATCACTTAATGCCAACGGGATATGCATGGTGCTATAATTAATGTGCATATTTATTTGTGAATGTTGGCTCCTATGTATTTGATAGGTAAATATAGTAAGTCTTTTTTAAATAACTACTTGAAAACATAAAATTACTGACAATGACTTTCAAAGAATAATTTAAGCACAATACGTTAGAGGTATAAGGGAGCCAATGGCATTACGTACAACATAATACTTTAGTGAGTCACTACTTTTTGTTCAGATAATAATTTTTATTTATGCAGATTTTACTATTTTAGCATGTGTGTGAAATATCTATTTATTTACAAAGCACTTTGTAAATTATATACTTTATATAAACTTCACGGAAGTTGCCAGGCCGCGTTGGGGAATAAGAAGGAAGCTTAATCAATAAGACAATCCACACAGTTTAAAAACACATTAAAATAGTACCTTCTGCATAGAGGGTAGCCACGAAGAAGAGCAAAGAGTATGTTTTCAGTTCAGGGTTTAGGGGCCAACACTCTCTGCAGGTTTTTTTTTTAACTGAAAAATGAAGTATTAAACATAAACAACAAGGCAAGAGGTTAGTATTTTGATAAAATAAGACATTCTATGGGTACAAAGAGAGTCTAGCCATGAATCACATATTTAAATGCTTCAAGGAAAGATGATATATGAGTGTCAAACTAATTCAAAAACGTAAAAAATGAAATCACCTTTAGAAATGTTTTAACCTTTCAAAAAGAATGTCCTTGCACTCTCTCTAGGACCACTTCTGAAGGCAAACCCTGTAGCCAGCTGGCCTTGACATCTCACCTTCCAGAAGTAAACTTTGCTGAAAGTTAAATGCCACAAGAATGGACACTCACAGGCACACCAGTATCCTTTGTTGGAATGTAACTGTACAGAAGGAGGAACACAGAGAATAGAGACCAGCGGGATATCCTAGCAGCTGCAAGGCACTGGGCAATAGCAAGAAAGCCTCAAAGACAGAGGGATGCTGAGGATGGGCTAAGGCTCTGGCCTGGAAACAGTGGGAAGCATCAGCCTTTCACGAAGGGCCCTGCAATGGCTGTGGCACATGTGGAGATTTTGACTGTGTGTGATGGAAAAAAAGCAAAAAAAGAAGAAATATTATGCCCTCTCAAAGATGTCTACATCTGTAAGCTGAAGAACAATGTTTACTTATTTATCTGTTCCTTTCAGAGATCTAACTCAATCATAAATATTGTAAAAATTTTTGCACAGCAAAAAAAGGTGCAAAAATTTTTTGCACCTAAAAATATTTTGCACAGCAAAGACAAAACAGTAAAGGAATGGAAAATCTCACACATGCAGTGGGAAAGGCACATAGCCAAATAACATATGTGGCCAAAATTTATAAATATCTCTTATAATTTAAAAGAAGAAAGTCCATTTTAAAGAGACAAAGCATTTTAATACATATTTGTCAATGAAAACATAAAAATATGCAGCAGATATATAAAACTCTATGCATAAGTCAAAATTACATTGAGGTATTACTCCACAGCTGTTATGATGATTCTTATCAAACAGAGAGGAGATAATAATAGTAGTGATGATGTGAAGAAAAGGGAATCCTAAATATACTGTTGGTAAGAATTTAACTATAATAGACACAACCATTATGAAAAACTGTACGGAGAACCCTAATTTAAAGAAAAAGTATTACATATCCCTAAGTATAATAGAATATTATTCAACCTTAATTATAGAAGATCTTGCCAATTAACACAATACACATGTATCTTCAAACATTGCATTATACAAAAAAAATCACATAAGAAAATCTTACCTTATCTCACTTATATGTGGACCAGATATAGAAAGCAAAATAATGCCTGACATGATGCACGTTTAGTAGAAAATAAAAGGGCTTGAAGTGGTTAAGTTTATGGTATGAGAGGCCAGTGTACCTAACATTTACTTGAAACTTAGAGGTCACTCAAGGCAGTATGAGAAAAATGTTAGAACAAAGATCTGTGGAAATGGCATAAGCTGTGAGCAACAATGTTGATAGAGATGAAGGATAAACTGAGACAGGAAGTCTGATAGCAATAATAAGAAGAGTGAAGAGAACCCGAGCAGATCTGGCACAGGCTGGGATGTGATTTCAATCATGTATCTCTAACTAGATAGGCTCACAGAGTTTATGAGTACCACCTCTTCATATACTCACCCTTTGGCTTTCATAGGATGTAAGCACAACCACTAACAAGACAAAGAACATTGTATCAGCATAATGCGATACTCCAGATCACAATAACGTAGAGACACTCAAATTCCAAGATATTTTCCGTATGTTTGCTTTTCATTATTAGGTCATATAGATCTGGGGCTGTCCTAAAGCTCAGAGGGGGTCGAAGCATGCCTTGAACCCCTGGTTTTCTCACAGAGAATGGTAGGAATTCAGTTGCTCCTCAAATTTATTAGCCCTGGTCAGAACACAGCTAAATATCAAATACTGCCTGCTTCCAGGAAGATCATTAGCAAAGGCTTGGTTGGTGCTTATCTGCACTATAGCTGAAAGCCTAGGTATGAGCCCATTTACTGATAAGGTGTCTTCCTCTTTTCCCTGTGGGACCACATCTTATGCAGAAGGTGCCCTGGCAGGATTTTGACACTTAATACTTAAGCTCCACATGCAAATTGGGTTACTCCAGTGTCCTTGTCTTAACCAATGGCTCCCATCCCTGGGTATAAAAACCCTCTCCTGCCTCTACCTTATAAGTATAATCACCACCCTTGCTTTAATAAACTGAGAGTTATTCCTCTGACAATGCATCCTGAGGTCCTGGTGTTACTCTTGCTGGGTCATGGGTCTTGATAAATGACATGATGTGTATGGGGTAAGAACCATGCAGCTCTCCTGAAGCTTCCCATCAGGGAGCTGTTAAAGCTCTCCCAGGACCTGGGGAGTACGTGGGCGGGGCGTGTGTTTTTTATTTTATTACAACATATAGAATTTTTTTGAGATTTCAGTAAGGTAAAGAATAAATAAGAATGACCATCATCAGTCCAGGATTCTCTGTTCTCCAGAGCCTCTTCCTGTTATTGTCTCATTCACCACAACTGTATCCCCTGATGAGCAGCTAACACAAATCTTAAAGCAACCCTTATTTGGGGGATGGGCTCCTTGGGAGAATTTTTAACAAATGATTGGCATGACTGCTATTTTACAAATATATTATTGCATAATGTATACCATGTATAGTTATATGAAATATATTAGTGTATATTATACCTACGCATTACATGAACTTCATAGTGCATTATATAAATAACAATTAATTATATAGTTATGTATATGTAAGCTTTGGACATTGTACATTAAAAAGCTCATGTTTATGTGACATAGGAATGTTGCTCAGCAGCAGAGTACCTGTTTATCATTCACAAGGATCTCAGTTCAACCTGAAGCGTTGGAAAATAATTTCAAATTTATGTGATGTTGAAATAAATTGAAGACATATTCCTCTGTATGTATGTGTGTGTATATATTTCCACTTATTAGCTTTCTGTTTGTTTACTTTGCATTTCCATATATAGATTCTAGAAATGTAGTGTGTTTTCTCTGTATGAATCATAAAATAATTTGCATATATAGTGACAGTTTCAACTAACGCATGTCTCATTTAAGAATGAAGTCATAATTCTTGTGAATACATGGTCACAACTAAACAATTCAACATTGACACTATCATATCCAATACATGTAGCACCAGTTGTTTTTCTCTTAAAATACTCTGTAAAGATTTTGAAATCAAGAAAGTAATAAATCTCAAAGATTATACTTATTTTTTTCTCTTGTCCTCTCTCTTCTAGAAAAATGCTTCTGCTCCCCAGTGGTTTTTTGGGGATATTGAAGATTCCAGAACATCTGTATGTCCTAAAATGTGGATGGATTTGCCTGATAATTTTTATGATACAATTTTAATTGGACTGTACTTTTTATTACAAAGGTGTAAAAATAGAGATTTGCATATGTTTTAGTTTCCGTTTTTGTTGCTGTGATAAGCACCATACCTAAAGCAATGAGTTCATTTCATTTGATAGATTTCTGTCGATCACCAAAGAAAATCAGGTCAGGAACTCAAGCAAGAACATGAAGCAGAACCATGGAGGAACATTGCTTACCATTTCTCGCTGTCTCATTCTCAGCTAGCTTTCTTATGTTGTCTAGGCCCACATGCTTAGTTCTGGTACCAACCGCAGTGGACTGGACCCTCCCACTTCTATCAACAATCAAGAAAATCTCTCGCAGACATAGCTGAAGGCCAATTTGATCTTGATATTTTCTCAATTATTCCTTCTTCCTGGGTGATTGTAAGTTGTGCCAAATCGATGATCAAAATCGACCAGTGCAATGCACCTTCTAGTATTACATCACCAGACACCGAGAAGAAGTTTGCCTCATGAGTGATGCTAAGTTTGAAAAATAGATTGGATTATTGTTCATTAGTTCTCTGTTTTACTTAGTTATTTCCTTTGTTATTAATTATTAACCTGCAGAGTAACACTTAAAGTTCATGTGATTGTTTTATCTCAACACTTTTACTAGTTCTTTGTGTGGTTCTTACCATATGAAATATTGAGAAGTTTGGTAAGGAATCATAAACTTTTCAGGTAATACTTGATACAGGTATGCTTTCTTTCATATCATCTTTATTGTCATTCATTTGAATTCATTATAAACTTATATTTACTATATTTCTGTGTTGACATTAGTATTACTATTCCTATCTTGTTTCTCATATTTTAATCACTATTACTAATTAATATGTAATTTTCTTATATCAATTGAATTTGGGCCAACATGGACTCTTTCAAACCTATGTACCCTGGCCTCATATCCATTAGCCACTGAATGCTTTCTAGGTTTAAATAATAAAGTACTTAATAATCACATTAGACTTTCCCTACATATGCTCATATATTTGAATGCTTAGTCATCAGGAAATGGCACCATTTGAAAAGGACTAGGAGGTATGGCCTTGTTGGAGGAAGTATGTAAGTGTGTTGGAGGAGGAGAGGTTTTTAGGTTGTAAAAGCCCATTCCAGGCCCAGTGTCACTCTCTCTGTTCCCTGTAGGTCTGGATGTAGAACTCTCAACTATGTCTTCAGCACCATGTCTGCCTATGTGCCACCATGCTTCCCACTGGAATGATAACAATCTAAACCTATGAAAACTGTAAGCAAGCCCCAGTTAAATTCTATCACTTATAAAAGTTGCATTGATCATGAAGTCTCTTCACAGCAATAGAACACTGATCAAATAAGGTTGTGTGTTTAGATGTGTGTTTTTTTAAAAATCATTTAAAGTTATTCAGGCATGGTGACATAAAAAAACCATTGAGCCCTGCATTCTGTTGCATTCAGTTTCACACATGACTATATATCCACTAACATCAATGAGGAGCAACTTCAGTATTTTTAATCTGCATGAAAAAGAAAAGCACAATTTAAAACTGGAGAGATGGCTCAATGGGTAAAAGCACCTGTTAGGAAGCCTGTAATCTGAGGTCAAAATTCTGGAGTCCACATGGTGGAAGGAGAGAACTGACTTGTACATTTTTCTTTTGACCTCCACACATGTGATGTGAGACAAACACACACACACACACACACACACACACACACACACACACACACACACACAGTCAATAAATATATTTTATGAAGAAAGAATAGGAAAGCATCAATTGATCATGGGAGGGCTCTTCCATCCATACCATGTGTAGTTTCTCTGTTACCACGAGGAATCTAATGTTTCTCTCTGTGTCCTACATTTTCCCAATAGATTCTCATATAAGAAGACACAAACAATAGAAGCATTTGCTGTAAAATCAAATTGTTGTCTGGGTCCTCACAAGACTCTGGCTTTTAAAGTCATACAGTGACAAGAAAACCCTTTAGTCCCCATAAAACCTTCTAACAACTTACTTAGAACTCTAGATCAGAGAATTTTATGTAAGGCAGAGTTGGGCAAATGTTTGGCCAGAGACAGATAGTAAATACTTTTGTTTTTAGAAGCCATATGGCTTCTGTCACAGATACTTCCACTATGTCTCCAAAAGAGACTAGAAATGTATAAGAAAAAAGAGTATCTGTGTTTTAATCAGTTTGTATGATAGAGATACTTCATGTACAGATACGGGTGGAAGGAAGAAATTAAATCTCTTTGCTAGCTATCCACACTTTGATTTAAGGATAGTCCCAATTACAAAGAACATTTGAAAGCTGATGTCTTATTCTTAGTGCCCTGGAATAGAAAGCCACAGTTGACACAAGTTTGTAAAAACATCAAAAGTTTTTTTTAAATGTATTTTTAGTTTCTTTTGTATACCAAAACATAAATACATACGTATACTACCAGTATATTAAGATGAAAAAAAGATCAAAATTAATTTCCAAAATATCAGCTATATATGAAAATTTAATGAAAACTCTTTTATACAAATTTGCTGTACAGGAGATATATGGTTTCTATGGACAATTCTATATTTAAAACTTCAAAGGCAAGTTCATAACTATTTCCCTGTCATATGTATGAATAATATACATCTTTAGTAAGTTTGAAAAATTGGATCAAATAAACTTTTGTGGAAAACATCTTAGGAATATAAAGCATGAAATAAGGTAGGGAATGTCCTTCCTCTTGTAATATCCTCCACCCTAGACCACAATTTTCAGCCTATAGAAGAACCTATTCGCTGAAATTATGATTGATATTTAAGATAAGCTTCCTTACAAGACACCCTTTAACAGTTCAAAAGTGAAACTTTCTGTTAATGTTAGGCATCAAAACCTCCAGTATTCCTAGCCATGAGTCATTAAAAGGCAAGAACAAATGGGCTATTCACATTTTGGAAATTACCCCTTAGCATATTAAATTCTATCAGTTACAGATCTGAAAAATGATTTGCTTTGCTTTTATAGAGTTGAGGCAATAGAAAACGAAACTTTACATTCATAGCTAAGAATTCTATGATTTACTAGAAATATAATTGTAAAAAACAATTTTATGGTATATTTATCTTGCTTAGAGTAAATGCAAAACTATTGACATTAAAACCATAGTAATTACAACACAAGTATTTAATCACAAAAGTCAGTATTTAATCACAAAAGTAGGTATTAAAGATGTACTCTATTTGACCAGCATGTAAAAAAGTGACATCGGCACACATTATTACAGGCTATCACTTTGTATCTGGGTTAGAAAAAAAATCCAAAATTTACTTCCAAAATATTCTAATAAGAGTTTATAGGGCCTGTGGTTTCTATAGTAAGAAATGGTGGTCTAAATATTAATTCGTCTGATGATTTTAAAGGGATAAGCATATAAATTCAAATGGAAAAAAGTGAAAGTGAAAAGAATCATTTATGGCTTAATTTTTCACCAAATTCTAGTGATTAATGTTCAAGCAAAGAAAAATATTCATGAGACATCTAATTAAAAGATAGTTAAACATTCTTTCCTTTTCTATATTTCTGTTCTGAAATTTTATATTTGAAACAGAGAAAGGGATCAAGTGTTTCGGCTTCTACGATGAGTAAAATGTGATACTGTGAGATCAAAATGCCCATTCTACCGTCCTAAATATCTTCTTGGACTTTCTATTTCAGATAAGCTAACCACTATCTACAACTTCAAAATATATTACACTCTCAAGTTTTGAATTCTTTAAATACATTAGTAAATAATTTCTTTATTAACCAAGTTCGATTTATATGCAAATACAAAGCTGGTTCTTAAAATGTATGGGTATTATCAAGTTCCTAAATTATATCTGTGTCTTAAAAATGTTATTTTAAAGTTTTTAATGTTCATATGTTTGATATTTCCTCTTCTTAGGCAAGTATTTCTCTCTAGTATATATGTGGGAATACACATTTAAAGGCAGGCTATAAAATATACGTGTTTATCGTTTAGGGAAGCCAAGAAAATGGGGGAATGTTCATGCCATGTAACATTTTGAGATCTTTAACACTTTTGTCTTTAAAATAATTATGACAGTGAGGGGGGACGATAGGCATGGTTTGGGTGTGAATTGTATGTGTTTCTCAATTTCATAATCCCATTCTTTCAAAATCGCAAGAGCTCCCCACATCTAAATGTCTTATGTGTATTGTATCCACCTTATCTGTGCACTTGAAGGACTGATTTTACCCTTGAGGTAAGGTATCCTTAGATGTTAGAAGGAGAATAAAGGGATGAAATACTACAGCATATAATTTACAGTTATTAACAGGGAAAACTCTGCTCTCCTGCTTTTTAATGTAAGCCTATAACTCCTGCTGGGATCAGAAGTATCGTTTGCACAGCTCTTTTAGGCAATGTTTCACCTCTCCACTTGTCAATGCATAAATCTTTTTCTATTGCTTGGAATAACTAACTGACATCTGGCAATGAGGAATGACTAAGTTTAGGGCAGAGAAAAGTAAAGGTAGTTTGAAGTAAACCATTTAGAAGACCGAAATCCAATCAAGTTTTTCTTCTAAGTAATTTTGCTGCAATATTATATTAAGTAAAAGATATAAATGTGTAAATGTATAAAAAAGTGTTATGTGCATACACATAATATTCTTTTTTAAAACTTTAAAAACTTTTTTCATTTAAATTATTTTATACAATATGTTTTGATCATGATTTTCCTTCCTCCAATTCTTCTCAGGTCCTACCCACCACACCACCACATTCCTTGTGATTTACATTCTCAGTTGCTGTCTTTGTCTGTTTGTCTCTGTGTCTCTGTTTCCATGCCTCCCTCCCTCCCTCCCTCCCTCCCTCCCTCCCTCCCTCTCTCTGTCTCTCTCTCTCTCTCTCTCTCTCTCTCACACACACACACACACACACACACACACACAAAGTTAATGACCAAGAATGAGTCAGCCCTCCCTAGCCGACATATTATACACTTTTAAGGGAAGGAGATGGCAAAATTGAACAGTATTGATAAAATACAAATGGACAAAAAGTTAATTGTTTCTCAATTGTAAAGTATGTTGAAAAATGTTGCAAATGGTGTGTGTGTGTATGTGTGTGTGTGTGTGTGTGTCGTGTGAGAAAGAGTACCTGGTAAGTGGCATATGTTATTTTTTAACCAAATGTATTTTGCATCTGTACTCCACTTGAGTATTTTTTCTAAAATAAATAGTCAAAAATATAAAATATTCTGTCTTCTTTTGGAATTTAGTCTAGCATAATATATGTTTAAATATGGTCCTAACCAGTTCTGGAATTCAGCATTTTTCAGAGAATTCAGTGAAACATTAATTATCATTGTTCTTGGCAGCATATGTGGAAATCTGGCAATGGTCTGCAGCATGAGAAATATATGGAAACACATTTACTCCTCAGATATTTCATATTTCTTTTGAAAAGAAATGTTCCTATAACTATGACATGTTTTTCCTCCACAATTTATTATTCCAGAATAAGGAGATCTATATAACCTGTGACTGCAGTATAATTCATGATTTTCTTACTCTTAGGCTATATATACCATTATTAATTTTACCCATGTATGTTCCATTAAACGTCAAACCAAACTAAATATGTTAGTTCTCAAGGAGGAGTTCTATACCCTGAGATATTTAAAATAATAAAATGCCTCATTATTCTATTACATAGAATATATGCCTCTGAGGTTCCTTAATTTGTACATTTTCATCCATACAGACCTTTTAAAACAATGCCCTGGAACGAAACATATCAGTGAATTAACTTCTGTGGAAGACAAATTTGCAAAAATTCCTCTGGTTAAAATAAAAACAGCATGTGGGTATTATTGTGACTTTTACTTGATTGCATGCTGTACTTATCCTTACAGGCATGTGATCGTTGAATGAGAATAAGCTCAGTGATCAGATTGATTAGTGTTAAAATCAAAATTGTACATCTTACTGATATTGATAACTTAGAAATACTAATATTTCTGAATTATGCTTTCTATCTTTATTAATGAGATTCATTTCACCTACTTTTATTGCTGAAACATTATGTGCAACATAGCTAATACCTAATATACTTTCATACATTTTAATAGCCTTCCTCATATATCATTTTCAATGTTTATATATGATATGCTAATCTGGTTGCTGTGATGGAAACATTTATCACTATCTATGAGTTGTTACATAAAATCTCCCTTTTAAAGAAATAGCCACACTGAATTGAAAAACTTTTCTCTTTAAACTTCTAAAGAATAAATTCTCATAGATTTTGATTCAGGAGTACTTGAATAATTTCTTTTTTGTTCTTCCTATCTTGAAGGTTGTGATTTAAGTAAAAAAAGAAACAGTTTTATAGGAAGATACCACAAAATTTTATTATTGTCCTTACTCAGATTTTCCAGGTTCTGTTTGTCTAGCTGCTTAGATTCAAGGCTGAAACCTTTGTGTCATTGTACCAGACAGTCACTTCTCCATCTAATGTTCCTACTTGTTCCATGAATGATAACTGTGAATTTTGTCCCTTGTGAGCCTCATTACAGACAGTCAAGAACATCTATGGTTGAACATACTATTCACATCGCCAAATAACTATTGAGATGAATTTTTGTTCAGCTATAAGAACGGTGAAATCAGAAGGGTCTTCATATAAGAATGGTATTAAAGTATTCAGAATGTATGTCATTCCAGGCATATAGGAAGCCATCCCAAAGAAGAGTTAGCAGGTAAAGAGTGAACCAATGTACAGTGGTTAGGTAAATTCTAATGTAATTTAAATATCCAGTTTGGCAAATGCAGAAACCTCATAAGTTTAGTTTAAACTCAGTAATACTCTGTAAGTACAGATTCTATACCTGTGAGTATTGCCTCTTGGAGATGAGAACAATCAATAAAAATATTACATTCCCACTCTGTAAGTACAGAAGTTTCTTTCTCCATTCCCTAAGGCCTATAACAGAAAAACCATTTACACAGTAAATAATGACATTATTCTGGGTAATATATAACTTCTAGATTATTAAAAGTATATTGGAGAATGCATATAAATTATATGTGAATATTGGACCATTAAATTAAAGGACTTAAGAACCAATAAATTTTGGTATCTGGAGGATCCTAAAACCAACACTTCGCAAATGCACAAGAAAGTATTTTAAGATAGTAAATGATTACATTGGGGATAAAGCAGAAGGCATTTGAGAACAATTCTTAAAATTCTATGTGAAGATTCTTGGGAATGTGAGTGTGTGTGTGTGTGCACACGTCTGAGCACGTGCACATGAACTGTGCATAATGGAAAACAACAAGGAACTAAATATGAAAGTGATACAGATAGGACAACTTGTTTTAGGAAGAATATTTCTATTTTTGTAGTTTATATAAAATACCTGACATTTGTAATATTTTCCTGAATAAATGGAGGCAGTGAAACACAAGAGACAAGGATGTTATAAACAGTAATACTGTGGTATTACACAAGAGAAGTCTTGCTATAACCTTGACAATTTATTGTAGAGCGTTTGAAAATACATAGGAATGCTGATAAAGTTTTGAAAGCAGGAAGTAACTAGATGATTGTTAGGTCTGTAGCATTCATAAAGCTTCCGAGGTTCTAAGTAGGGAGAAATGAGCTTCTGCCTACTAGGAAATGTGTCTCAGAAAAGTTGATTACCAGGGATGTTGCCAACTTTGGTTTTAGTGAATGGCAGCTAATAATTACAGTTTTAAAACCAAGATGCTTGTCCTTTTCTCAGGACTGTACTTTAGAAAGTGGAACTTTAAGTCTTAAATAACTGGAAACTGCCTGCTGGAGGAGGTTCAGCGTAGGTTATGAAGACCCTGCTATTCCTGAGGTGATGTTGGTTATTATTGTATTTATATCATATTTCAAGGACACTAAATGCATATACACCAGAAATGTAGTCTTAGAAATAGAAAATGTTGCCCTAAATTCCTGGGTTTCTGTGTAAGCAATGACAATATGGAGGACACATTATTTTTAATTTACTTGTTTATTTATTATCTATCTATCTATCTATCTATCTATCTATCAATTTGAACCCATGGCCTTGTAGATGTCAGGTCAGAACTCTATCAATAAACTATATCCCTAGACTTTATCATTATTTTCAAATATTTTTGAGCCATGCAGGCAACTGTTCTCATATATAGATACAGAAGAAATCTATCACCACAAAATAAAGTAAGTGAAGCCTACATCAAATTATTTATCAGAGATTAACCATTTTAAATCTAATTAAATTGATCAAAATAAATGTGAGATTTGCCCGAAACAGAATATCAGAGTCCAATTCTTAAAGAAATTAATGGGTCTTTTAATTAATTTTTATCGTTATGGACAAATATTTGAGATTACAAACTGAGGGAAGAGAAGTTGCTTTGGCTGTGACTTCAGAGGTTTCATTCCATCATTGTATGGAGGATGTAATGAAATAAAGTAGAAAATGTCATAATGGCCAGGAAAGAAAGATTATCTATGATCATATTCTATATCCTTTACTTCTTTGCATCCTGAGCTCCAGCTTATGCAATGGGACAACTCCCACCCAGAGCAGGTCTTTCACTCCCAGTGAAACCTCCCTGAAAATACTCCCCCAGACCCCAAGAGTATGCTTTACTAGTATTCTAGGCATCTACCAATCTAGTAAAGTGAGCAATCAACTTTACCAATTCTAAGTCTATCTCATATGAGTTCCAATAATGTTGAAAAATCCAAAGTTAAAAGACTCTTCTGTGATAGAAAACAAACATTTCTTTTGAGACCCTGTCAAAATTTAAAAGGCAAGTTATATAATTCTGAGATACAATAGCACAGATTAACCATTCTCATTCTATTACAGTGAATGGTGGCATTCAAAGGAAGCATGTTATCAATGCAGGGAAAACATTAATCCTTAGCACTGTGTCTAGAACTCATCGCACAAGATGACTTGCTCTGCACTCTGAAGGCTTCAGCAGACCTACCCCTATGGCCTTAAACTTTGAAATCTATGCTGTACCTGTTTTGAGCTAGCTCTATTCGTTGCTTTTCTCAACAAATGGAAGATATTCAATATTCCTGGCATCTTTAACATCCTGGGGTTTCCACTGTAACATGCTTTTATGAATCTTCTTTTCAGAGATATGAACTCTAGGAAGTTATGGACTGTTAGCAGTTATGGACTGTTATGCCTTTGAAGTGCATTGCTTGGTCTCCCAGCTTTTCTTTGGAAAACGGTAGGAAGCTTTTATGACTCTACAACTGCTTAAAATGTTATACAGGTAGCAGCATCTTTTAAAACAAGTCATATGCAAACAACTTCTGGGTTGTTCCTATGAGGACAGGATGCCTCAGAGATGAAAGTGTACTAGATTAGTTTACTCTTTACTCTTGCTACTGAAGGGTGACTGTCTAGCCAATTTTAGAGGAGCCCTCAAAGTATTTTCCCTATTGCCTAATGAAAAATATTTAGTTTCATCTTACTGGGAATAACGTCTTTAAAAACTATGCCTTCTTTTGTCCCTACTTACCTAGCCTTTTTAATGAAACATAATACCATTCTAATGTGTATTTTGCTTCTGATTCTCACTGTAAACTGGATTAAAGTAGCTAGCTAAATGGATGCCATAACTGAAACATTGGGATGTCTTGAAATTGTACTAGGTAACTAATCCAGATTTGTAGGTCCATAACCTTCCAAATTAAGTATCTCAAAATCTTAGGACATGAATGAAATGAAGAGAAATTTGTTTTCAGAATATTATATGATTTACTCACAGCTAAACTTTCAGTTATATCCTCAATCCCTCCTAAAGCTTCATGAGTGTAACTGTCACTCTGTACATATTCCTGGTGTTAGAAAATAGTGAAAGCCTCTGAGTTGATTATGGTGTTATTGAGTCTCATTCTAAAACACAACCTACTTCTTGGAATGAAATTATGCATATTCCTTATTGTTTATGACAGTTCCATTTAGGATATCTACATAAAGTCTAAATTCAGTCCAACTGACAAAGTAATCTTTAAAGATTTAGAGTTTTGAAGGATTGAAGAGAAATGAAAATAATGATGAGAAGCTGGCTAATTCTGGATTCATGTTTTCAACTGGATAAAACAATTATGTGGACTTGTATTATAGGGATTAAGAAAGAAACATGGACAATAAATTACAGAGATACAGAAAGGCAGAGTTCTAGAATGATTCCAAAAATAAGTGAAAAAAAAAACATGGATTTTTTTGATACAGAGCTTCAGTGGTCTGAACTCTGAAATGTTATTTCCATACATAAGGAAAAATGAGCAGAAATTTTACAGTGAAAAACTACAGGCATCAGCAACTTCCCTACGCAAAGCATTAGATCACCTTATTAACTTGGATTAGGAATTAGGACACATAACATGGTAATAGGAGATGATATATTGGCAGAGTGTGTTACTTTAGGTTTGGTTTTAACTGGAGAGATGTAGGTTTTCATTAACAAAGACAGAGTGGAATGAGAGAATTAAAGACAAGGTGCATCAGGCATGGTGATTAACTCTTAATTCCAACAAAGGAGGAGGATCAGTAATCTGAAATGAGCTTAGATTATGAAGCAAGACCCTGATTCCAAATCACAAACAGTAAACAAAAATACAGATGGGGAATATAAATGATATTCAAGAAAATTAAGAACCAAAAATTCTTTTAAGCCCCTTATTCCTAGGTCATTAACACCAGTACCATCAATCAATATCTAAGTTTTTTTCTAGCTGTAGGTATATCATCAACGAAGACCATCAATCATGAAATTCCAAGTTTGTCTTCTGTGTATTAAATATGTTTTATCTTTTCCTAAATTCATCCTAGTATTTAATTATCAAGGTGACAGGATTGAGAAATGGAAGGTCTTTAAGAAACATGTAGGTCAAGGGATTTCCAACCTCCTGAAAAGATAAAATGTTTCCATGAGAGTTGGTTACTTATCATCTAGTGATCCCTTTATATCTTTGCTTTTAGGGCTGCATCATATGCCTTGTTCTCCACCACAAGGGCCTCACTGCCTGCATCCACCGAATGTTGAACTTTCCCAATTTAAAAAGCTATGAGACAAAATCATCAAGTTTGGGCATTTTATTGTAACAAAAAACAAAGACAGATTAATACTTGATGCTGCACGTTGCTTTGAGTTTTGCACAATCTCTTCTAATTCAGAAATGTCCTATACTGAATCCATCACTTTACACACAATTTTATTTTCCTTTTTTGGATGTAAAGCTAGAACAGTTAAGCTTCCTTTTCTCTTAAATAACCCATGCCCATGGATATCATATGAATATGTTTTGTTTATTGCATCCCCTTTTGTTTAGTAAGCTGGGCCCAGATAGGTTGTTGCTGTTTCTTGAAATGTCAGCTATGATAGCCTCCAAAGTTTCTCTAACTTTTCTCCCAACACACTGAACGCGTTACTAATGTGATTAAAGAAATTTGAAGGTCACTCTCAAAGGATCAACTTTGAGAACTTCCCAGATACATACACAGAGTTTAATATCTTTGGATGATATATGAGATACAGTGTTACTTGGTCTCATTTCTCAGTGTTTTCTACTCCCACATCCCTTAAAATATGTTTCACTATCACTAAATACTTGGCATGGTTACTTATGTTTTCTTTTCCTTAACATCATAACACTCTCATGAGATTATCTTTTTGATATTTATTTGCTTATTCCCATTTTTTGTGTGCTTGGCTTCTACTAGCTCTTAAATGTCAAATTTAACTTTGTCTTCTCTTTGGAGTTATCCTTTATACACACTGCATAGTTGGTGCTTTCTGCAGTCTCAACAGATGATGCTTTTGTTGAAATTACTTCCTTTATTTGTTCTCTGCCTGTTCTTGAACTCCAAAGCATCAAGGTCTTTGTTCTTATGCACCATTGCAATAATTCTGATTATCTGGACAAAGTATTGTCACAGAGTTGGTGTTCAGTGGATTGTTACTGAATGATATCTATTAAGTGACTTTGTCAATAAATACCACCAGTCAAACAGAATATATGCTGATGATTGTTCTTGTTTATATACTATGTTTGTGTAACACACACACACAGACACACACTCACACACCTATCTCTTATATGAAGTATCAGCAAATATCAATTCGGTCCATTAGAATCCAGAATGACATTGTTGAGGAAGCAAATATATGCATTCAAAGAATACTAAAACATTAATGTACTTTCATAATTGCTATACAAATTGCTGTCAGGAAGCATGATTGAAAGCATGTCTAGTTTATCAAATAAAGCTCAGAGCAGCAACTGTCACCCAGTAGATTCACACATAATATAACTGAACTGCCATTGCCCGTGGATATGATGGCAACCTCACTGTGTACCTTGTACTCTGACACAGACTACTCAAGTACTCAAAGAACTAAACCAACAGGGGACCAGATGTGCATTATATAGTCTGGACAGAAAATGATGTCACTTTAAAGTGATGTTAGAGCCATCAAAATGTCATGCTGACTCCCCAAAAGATAACTATATAGACTTTGTTTCTATATTGAAAGTAAATTTTTTCTCTATTTTTTTTCTAAAAATTAAAGCATATCGAATAAACAATCTCTAATTCAAACTATTGACTTATAAAAAAGCTTTGTACTTGGCTGAGAGAACTCCTTTATGATTTTACAGTTCTAGAATACTGCATTTATATCAATTATGAATACATATAATATAAACTATATAAATAAAAATATAGCTTTTTATATTTATAGATAAACTATATAAATATAAACTTCTACTTTCATTACTGCTTATGAGGTGTGATGCTTCTTAGTCATGTGAAAACATTAGAGGTGCAGGGCTTAAATGCAGAAGGGAGCAAAGTTAGAGCCTCACATCATATGAGAAAAATATGTTACTGTCTCTATGCTTTCCCTTTGAACAGTCAGCAATTTGGGGTTACAGTGAGCCTATCAGTGTTGTACAATACGAGAAAAAGTCATGAGATATCAGAAGTCAGTGAAGACTCACCAGTGTCTAATTGTGGATATTACTGACTCTCTTGAGACTCTCTATGGCAGTGCTGTCAAATGATCTTCTCTATTGCAAGATTTTAAGCAACCTTATTATACTTCTAACTTTTCCATCTTATGGAAGGAATTAGAAAAGCTGTCCTTGTACAATCTGACCAACTTCCCTAAAATCTTTTTAACCTGAAGCATAATCTATTTAACTAAGTTTAGGCTAGCACTCTGATAACAATAGCTGCCAGCTAGTCCTGTGATGTAGAAAGCATCTAGGTCTGGTCCAGATAGTTTGAAAACATCAAGTTTAATTCACACTTCATAGGAAGTGTTAAGAATTAATCTCGCCTCTTGCAGTAGGATGGCTCACAATTATAAAAAAGATGAGTTTTTATATTTGTCCTATTCAATGAGAGCAATCATTATGAAATCTCTTTTTTCCTTCATAAAATCAAGGTAAAAATAATCCCTATGGGTGTGCATACTATTTTTCATGTTTATATGAGCAAGCAATTACAGATTTCGCAAAGCCATCTCATAATTTTAAAGCATCGCTCTTATGCATTCTGCCTTGTTCTTTCTTCAAATACTCTTCAGATAATTATATCTTTTATTCAAACATTCATCATCACTAAGGTGAAGTTTAGTTTCATTTATCTCAGAAGCAAGTCACAAAGAGGTATGTCCTGGTCTGTCTAAGCTTGGTCAAAACGCCCAAGTGCTCACACCGTGAGATGAGGATAACTCGTGCTCTTTAAGAAATGTTCCAGATGTGAATAACAACTGTTCTACACATGGATATTTTGACTTGGTAACTCATCATTTTTTTAATGTGTTTTTGAGAACACCAACCTTACTCACCCTTTCTGCAGTCCCCATTTATAATTCAGACTGGTTCAAGGAACATGGAGTAAAAGCAGTAGAAGTGGTTTTCAAAAGAGTTGCCTGCAACTGATCTGTGTGAGAAGCAATCCGCTGAACCACATATTGATAAGACAAAGTGTCATGCTTTACCAAAAGAATGCTTAACAGAAAAGCCATATTTTGGAAAATTTTAAGTCATGACCTCTAATAACATTATTAATTGTTCAGTATTCCGATAAAGAAGCATTTACATTGTACACTGTTACTAATCATAGTGTGCTGAAATCATGGTGATACAGTGATAATTTAATATAAGAAATGAAAACAATACTCCTCTATGTCATTTCTCTTCTGTGGACGTCTATGGAGACATTATAATACAGTGTTTCCCATAGTAAACAACTATCTTTATTAAAAGAAAATAATTAAATCAACCTTTGTCTTAGGAAATATTGGTTTATATAAAAATGTTTAAAAAGTCATTTCTTTCTTTTAAATACATGAGAATTATAAAAAAATATGTGATCCATGGATCCATGTAGTAGTATTAACTCACAGTGTATATTCATTTAATTAAATTGAAGACAATTGAGGACAAGAGTATATAATCCAGTCTATATGATTAAAATGTAGATAAATTAACAGAAATATAAAATATAATGAAGTTATTAATTTTCCTTCAGATTTCCATGAAATGAACATTCCTGAAAATGTACCAATATTCACATGCAAATTGTTTGTTATGATCTAACTTTTCCATAGTGTTATTTTTTTCTGATTTAAAACTCATATGTCAGTAATTGAATATGAAATTACTATTGAAAAATGCAAAACACAATGATATGCAAAATTATATAATTCCTAAACTTATAAGCTTTAGCACCATAGTATTGAATTACTTAACAAGACATATTAAATGGGGAGGGCTCTATTTTTGTTTGATTCAACTGGAAAATATTTTAAACTTACTAAATGATTTGGGTAGAAATTTATACAATAAGTGGTAGATCAAATAAAACAAGAAAGAAAAGAAATGTTCCACTAATATCTAACTGATTTGAAAACTCCTCTATCCAAATTAATTATCCATAGAAAATAGGAATTGTAATAGAAACATCAAAACATCTTACAGTGCACTATTTGACATTATTTGAAACCTCAACCTCATGTAGCAACTCACACATTCTCAGAAGCATTGGTATCACTGTGGTGCTACTATCGTATTCAACAGGAATCCTGTATAGATTTTATCCTGTAGCGGGAATGTCAGTCTCTGTAGAATTACAATTCTTGGCTTGCAATTGCTTTAACAATCATCAGCTCAGGTTGCAGCATTTGTGGCAATTAGACAAAGGCATTCCTTTCGAATCTTTGAGTTAGATTACCAGCTCTGCCAACTGTGCATTTTCTTTTATATCCTCATTGATTGGAAAGCACCTTCAGAGAATGAACCCATGTTGAAAATCAGCACTCTATTGCACCAAAGGAAAACTTCATCTTGTTTCCTTCTGCAGAGAAGTGCCATTTTATTTACTGACTCATCAATAAGTGACCAAGGCTGCAGGCTCATAATTCTGCTTGCTGATCTCTTTAGTTTATCTCTAAGGACGAAATACATTGAAATATTCAAGAATTGTAGAAAATATTTAGTTGGTTGTAAAATATTTTCTCTTGCACATATCTGAAGTCCAACTCCATAATAAAATACACTATTATTTTTTTAACTTATTGTATTCTAAAATGGGATGGCATACCTATTTACAATGAAAAAAAAGTACATAGTATTTTGTTTGAAAAACATAAGGGAAATCATTTTGAAAAAGATAACAAACTCCCTAAATTTCCTGCTTCCTTAAATAGAGAAAATAATTTTACTGTTGAAGAGACTTGTGATGGTGATTAAACGTGTATGGCTTGTATATATTCACATCTGTGTGTATCTATCTTATATGGTTGTAATTCAATAATATCTATCATAAGGAATAACACAAGTGGTAGATGTTACTAATGGTGATACATAAATTAGCAGTAGCAGGATTTTTAATGGAGTTCTAAATGATAGTGATCCTATGTTTATTTTGTTGTTATAATATATAAAAACACCAGTAACTTCAGGATTGCCAAAATATATGAAAAATCATCACCACTCAGTAATTTTAGTTTAATACATGAATCAGAGGCAAATGCCCATTGATTTTCAATTAGCTGACATTTAGCTACTGTATGTCAACACCGACTGGCTGATTTGGTGATTAGTATGTGGTATATAAATTCCCACTAGAGACATTGAGTCAATTGAGTTTGTAGGGAGATAGCTAATCACCTTTTCCTTATTATCCCTGAGGGAAAGTGAGATTAAAGTGAACAGAGGAAACATGAATACTTAAGTTATCTGATGCATTTTTAAATTTATGTTTGTTTTGATGTTTATATTAGATTAGACTGCTTTTAAGTAACAGACTGACTATACTGCATGTAGAAAGTTATGATGATTTATAACATGTATTTTATAAACAAAACAATTCTTAAAAGAAAATTGCATTTTGTTGTAAAAATTAAGAAAATATGACTTTAAAATGTTATTTTGGCATTTCTAAATTTCTTGTTTTCTCTGTCATATCTTATTATAACACTGATGCAATTTTATCAAGTCAGCTTGTCAATCTAAATGATAGACATGTGGTACACTTAGTTTCAATACGTAGTGAATTGTTAGCATTTTCTATTATTTGAGCATTATTTCTTACAGCTTCATTAGATGTTCGTACAGACAATGCACTGGAACATTCAATGGATAGTATATAATAATTTTTGCTTATTTCTTTAGATTATTCTAAAATTCAAAAGAAAACTCTACAGGGCACAAATTTTTATGTGTCCTGTCACAACTATTTTGTGTGAGGTGTGGATTATGAGAAAGCTAGAGGAATGGTAGGGGATAATAAGATCAAAATGCATTGCATGAAATTCTCAAAGAATTAATAAAATATTATATTAAATAAACAGAACCTCAGAAGTATGTAATTAGAGAATATATACACATATGTGCATGCTTTATAGAAATAAAAATATCCCATACCAATTCATTGTGATTACATAGCTTATATATTGAGCTACCTTGAGAAAAGGAACATTATTTTATGTGTCATGAATTGAAATTCTTTTTCAGCAGTACTGCTACTTTTTAAAAGATTTGAGCATATTTTATTCCGGACATATGTGAATAGCTGAATACTACTTAGCATATACTTATATATCAAAATAACAATTGTTATATTTTGTTCATCCACAAATATTAATTGCTTTAATCACAAATTCTGGGAATAAAATAGTCAGTGAGTCAAGCTTTACAGTCACTGAAAAGACTGAAACACTTGGAAAGTCTTTTTCTTCAAATGAAAAAGGAAAAAAAAAAATGAAGAAGAAAAACTCACTAAATTACCCTTTAAGACCACAGCACTATTTCTGTGCAGAGACTCCTTAGTAAAGTCACACAAACGTGTTATTTCAACCATCTGACCTGCTTTCATCCCCCAACAAGAAGCTGGAAGAGTAGTCCCTGCTCTGGCCCCAACAGGCTTAAATGACAAACCCTTGACCCTTTCCCCTGAATGTGCTCAGTTGTCAGTTTTCCCTACCGCAGCTGTTGGATATTCCAGAGGATCAGATGGCCAGAATAGGTCTGGGATAGACCTATTAGCATCTCAATGCAGCCTCTCACTTCCCTTTATTACTAGGTCATTCAAATTAATTAATTTTTAATTTTGCACTACCTCAACTGTTATAAATCAAGTCAGCCAGAGACAGGAAAGCACCTGAAACCCGAGCCTGTCTGAGGTTTAAGTCACAAAGGCTCCACCTTTGCAATCTGTCACTTTGAAGATCAGAAAAAAAGCAAATTGTTCTGTGCAGAGATTATTGAAAAATACTTGTTTGATGAATGATGCTCCTTTCAAATGGCCATTGAAATGAGGAGTGGTGATAAATGTCTTGGATGTGTTTTAGGTCTATAAACACAAGTAATGGATTCAGAAAGATTTAAAAAAAATGCTCCATTGCATTTCTGCCTACTTTCTATGACACTAACATGTTATTTTGGTGATAATTACAGACTGTACATATCATAACTGTGGTTTAAATAGTCAGAACTAGGAATATCCCATCATATTCCTACAGTGTGAAATCACTTCTGTTACTGTTACATTTACTATTGCTATCATTACTTTGCTAGCTTGACTGCATTTTCTTTGAAGCAACATTGTCTACAAATCACAAGGCTTTAGAATGTAAAGCCATCTGAATTTAAGCAACTGGTGTCCTGAAAAAAAGGAATACAATAAAATAGTTTGTAAAACATAATTCTAAGTTCCTTTACCTTCGATGTATTTAACTGAAATAGTATCAGGAATGAAATTCATATCAGAACAAGGTTATTGATCATGATAATACTTTCCGAGTAAGCACTGATGACTTTGAGTGTCCATATTTCAATGTACACAGGCATAGATATTTTCTTTTGCCCTACAAGGTCTAGGAATTCAAAAGACTAAATCCATTTAATCATTCTTTAATACTACATAACTTCTTACATCATATTCTTGAGGAGAGAAATGTGGTCACATTTAAGATAAATGTATAGCATGCTGGGTATGACTTTTTTAAAATTCTAAAATAAACTTAGCTGTTTGAGACAGAATACAATTGCTTTCTGTTTCTGAGAGAAATAGAGGGTAGATTCATGACTCCCAAAAAACTCTCAAGAAAGGCTCCCCCACGTTAAATATAATCAGCTTCTTTGGTGTAATTTATTATATAAACCTTCATAAGATATTTCTTTAAATACTTGGAATTATTTTAGAAGTATTTGCCATTTAAAGTTTTAAAACTAAAGTTAGACATTTGTTGGGGGTAACCAGGCCATAAAGAAAGGCAGACCAACTCCATGCTGCCTATCTAATCATACAGTTTCCTGGGGCATATGACTTCTGAAAGTATAGGTTGTTTGTAAGAATATCACCTTAGGTGACAACCATCTGTTTTTAACAAGCCCTAAAATGGAATACTTCCCTTATCCAAGAATTGATTAATCTAGAAATAAATTCCTTAGGCTACATCTTCTGTTAAAAACTCTGACACTACCAAAATGTAAAAGACATAAGTCTTCTTAGAGAAAGCATACTCTTGAACTCCAAAATTTCAAATCTATGGCAGTAAATTTGAATTGCTAAGACAATGAAAAATTGCCTTAGTTTTCCAATCTTTTATTGTTCTTATGGAGATTGTTATGCAAATCCTTCCTATTAGTTCTTTGGCAGACCATGTTCAACAAACTGCCAAGCTGAATAGAAGTTGGCTTCACATTTCCATCTGGAAGCCCCATGTTGGGTCATTTTCTTCCTTAAAAATACATGTTCTCCTTGTTGAAGAAGTTATCCACTGCATCAATGTAAATGCAATATCAGATATTTAAATAATATACTGAATATTGCCGTTGCTGATTCCATTGTTAGCTCAGCAAGAAAAAGTATTTCCTTGATTTTTTTTTTTTTTGCTACTATTGAGAAATTCACACAATATATTTTCATCATAGTCATCTGCTCCAAGATCAAGGCTTTCTCCCCAAAATATCCTATTTTCGTTTCCTCTTATTTTTAATCCCATCAAGCAGAATTGATGCTGTCCATATATTCTGAAATATATGTAGCTATACAGCAAATTAATTGGGCTTTTATTCTCACAGATACAAACATTAAATACATTAAACATTAAATCTTTATTACAATATCATACTGAAAAGTAGAATATTGCTCATAATTTAGCCCAAAATATCAACGTCATTATTGTCTTTAAATATTCCCTCAGCAACTAACATTCATAGTTAACTTCTCAGAGAAATCAACTGTAATTATGGAGAACAATGCTTAAAAAAACAGATGTGAAAAACGATAGACTGTTATGACATTGTGGTTGTCATTTTATCACATTTGGAACTGAGTTTACAAATAAGACTAACCAAACTTTTTGGCACATATTTTCTTTTTTTCCTTAATTTGATTATCTTTTCATTCTCTAATAATAGTGCGATAAAGCATGTATACACCCATTGTCTAGAATGGAAGTAGCACTTGGGATGTAGGTCTTAGATGTGTAGGTTGAAGATGTAGGTCTTACCAGTTCAAAGCCCTAGCTTTAATCTCCAGAACCACAATAGTTCAAAAGAATAAAAAGTCAGAACTGAAACATGTATCTCCAAATTCATCATCATAACTACAGCCTTCTAATGAGACCATATTCTCTACTCCCAAGGCAATTGATATCTCAAGAAAAAGTGTCATCTCATGGTGCCTTTAATTTTATAAATACTTTAGGCCTCTATAAGTTCATTAAAAGTGTATCATGATAAATGTGAGAGCCAGAGAAAGACAGAGACAAAGAAAGTCAGAGAGACCTAGGAAGAGAAAAGCTTTTTATCCAGGTTTTATTGGCAATCTTATTCCCAAAGTAATTAAAATATTTCAATTTCCATAAGTAGTATATTAAATTTATACAAGAAAATGCAAAACCCTACTTCCCTGAATATTCATATGATTTACAAACTAGAACACATACATCTCCAAGGAAGTAGTTTAAAGTTATTTACTCATTGCCTTCTTGCATGTATTTCACTAACCATTAATGATACTGAATATATCTTCTAATCTATTGAAAATATATTGTTCACACTTGGAAAAATGGTAGTTTTTGGTTTTTGTTCATTTTTTCATTATGTATTAGCATGCACATACTCTTGTTACTAATTCATAAATTTTGTATTGTAGTTGATAAGAACAATTTTGTTTATCAATTTTTAAAAATGATCATGCTAAACTAGATACATTTTAAACTAAAAAAAAATTGCCATTACAGTGCAGCTAATTTCTCACAGAAAAAATATATGACTCCATAAGAATTACATAATTTTAATAGATAAATACTATTTTTACAGAAAACAATGTTTTGGAAATATACTCATTTATCATATTTTACTTACATATTGAAAAATTCCAATTTCTTCAACTTTTCTCATACTTGATAATATGATTCTTAATTGTATGTGAAAGAACGAAAGTAAAAATGTCAATTTTAAGGGAAGAAATGAGAGTTTTGTTTCTTGAAATATCAGTATTAACAAAGCTATATAATCATTATAGTGAAATATTGTCATAATATCAAATATATTTTATATAAATATATATGCAATTAAACTTAAATGTCCATATTACAATGAAAATCATATAGTCTTATCATTTTATTATTCACTTTCAGGACAATAAAAACCACAATGAAAGTCTCACTATTCCCTAACTTACTACCAATGAAGGAAGTAAAAGTTGTATTGCTTCTTACTGATTAAAATCATAATCAACCAAGTTATTTTAACAATTCAAAGAGGTAAGAGAAAAACAAGCAAATTTTTACTTAGGTTGAATTGTGGAATTGATCACATTTATAAACTTACATTTCTATTTGGCTTTACAGAGCGCCATAAAATTTCATTGAGTACAATACATGAAAACAGCTGTCACATGGAACAATGATTACACTAAATTTAATGAAAGAGTCAGTATAAAAGATTTTCTCTTTTCTATCAATATTAAAATTTTATATAATTCTAGTATTAAAAAAATGCATTGCGTTGTTCTTCTGGGATATAGAGTATCTTTATTACTCTACAAAATTATATTTTATCGATCTTTATGATCTTTATTTTCCTTTGAAAGTATTATTACTTTCTTTTGTTCTTAAGGCATTACTTGTTGAATTCCTATCTCACATTGATCACCTCTGGTTTTTCTGAGCATTGAAACTCAGTATTATAGCTGTGGAATTTTTCCATCTAGATTCCCGCTGTCAATCAGAATCTTTCCTCATATGTTCAGACTGCTAACAGTCTGCACCTTTATTGAGGCCCAAAAGCATCACATATTTTTTTTTAACCTTCATAAAACATAAGAAAAGTCTTAATCACTTAATTATGGTAATTAATTTGGTTTTAAAATATGGCTTGAGTTCTTCTAGTTGGCCTCACTTTAAAAATTGTAAATCATCACTGTAAAAAATTTTCAAAATTGTTTCATACCATAAGACTTCCTACAGGAATACATGTGTAAAAAACACACAAAGGGCTTTATTAAACTGCCAAAGATTAGCAGGACATTGAGAACCTGGTACAACTACTATTTTTTAAATATTTGTGTATTGTAGCCTTAAATAATTCATTATCTTGCTTAAGTCTGGCCAAACAGATATTGATCTTCAAAGTCCTTGGATGGAATCAGAACAGAAACATGGGGAGCCACCCCTGAGGAGCACTCCACCAGCTATCACTTTAGAGTTGGAAATGTTTTCACAGTCCTATAACACTTATATAGTAATAGCCTGTATGGAAGCTAGGGTCTACATTCCAGGGGCTACATTCAGAGGCCCTTGTGGTCTGGATGGAATGTATACATACTTTTAATCCCAGTATTCAGGAGGCAACAGCTGTCTAAACCTTTAATCCCTAGATAAAACAGAGGAAGCAGACACAGGAAACAGAACTCAGAAGAAGTCAGTGTCACACAGGAAGTGATGTCTGAGATGAGTCAGAGTGAATGGCAGACAAACTGATTAAACAAGAGGAAGAGTTAGCAGAGTAAGGACATTCCCAACTCTCATGAGAGAAGGTGAGTTTTCAGCAGAGTTAAAGATAGTTACATTGGAAATAGAATCAGTTAAGGTAGTCAGTAAGAACTGTCAGTATAGATGCAGTAAGAAAAGTCAGTTGAGAAGCAGGAAGAAGAATAAGTTGAGGGGCAGTGACAGAGTTAGTTGAAGAGTTAGTTACAGAGTAGTTACAGAAGCTGAGTTTGTAGTGAGTTACAGAACAATCAGTTGAAGCAGTCAGTTATAGAGGCAGGATGGAGCAGTAAGAACTCAGGGAGAGACACAGAGACACAACAGAACTCAGCAGAAGTCCAGAACAGAAAGTGAGCTGTGCGAGAAGAGTCAGAATTCAGAAGAAGCTAGTCAGAGTGGCTTAGTCAGCAGTAAGCCTCTGAGGCTTAAACATTTTAGATTGTACAGAGGCCAAAAGCTTCAGGGCTCCAGGACTAGAACAGGTGATTGAATCAAAGAATAAAAACCTTTTGCCTTGAATCTTCTACTATAAATACAGTTTTATTTCCCTTCTGTATAGGAGCATCTATTGATTATAGGAGTACAGAAATAAGTCACCTGATAAATCATGGAAAACACACATGCATGCTCTGAAGAATTGGTGATCCAGTCAACTAAAGAAAGAAAAAAGTAGAATTCATTCCTATGTTTTCAATCTTCAGAAATCTCAAGCAATCCTAGGATTGGATAAGGTGATTCAGAGTCTATGGAAGAATTCCCTTGTCTTTACTTTTTATCTTTTCTAGCAAACAAAGTCCTAATCACATTTATCTGCCATGTCCAATCCTGTTTGCCTCAGAGAGAGATAGGAGAACCACATTCTAGTCTAAGTTAGAAATTGTTAAGTCTTCCTGTTGCCAACTGTAACTGGGAATCCATGGAATTTTTTACTCTCCTCTTGCAGTCTGCAAGCCAGCAGCAATTCAAGACCAGGGGCGGAGGAGGTGGGAGGACAGAGGGGTGGGGGATGGAAATGATGGTATGGAGTTCTTGGGGTCTGGCTCAGCAGGGAGACAGAAGCAAAGAGTCCTGTCAACAACTATAACAATGGAAGGAATTTAAAATGCTTTGATCTTATGAATAGCCTTAGACTAAAGGCAGGGCCTGCTGTTCCTGCCTTAACAACAGTGCAAAAAGAGCAGACAACCTCATTTATGCACTCTAGTTCAATGCCAAAGACAGAAAAGTGAGGGGACACTGAGCATCTGGGGAAGGAGGCAGTTAATTTGACAGCACAATCATTGCATTTATTTCCCTAAAATGCTGCCAGTGAGGAAAGTCTTCAGCTTTCTCCAGTCTATATTTTCTATTTTATAAATACTTCATCTCAAATATAGACTCATAAAACAATATATCACAACTACTCCTGGACAGAGCTTATTCTGTTCTTAAATTCCAATTTTTCTGTAATTTTAAGTATCACTCTATTTATGTATGATAAATATTTATCTTTTTTTTTCTTTTTTCGTTTACCATCTTGGGGATAGGATCATCTTCCAGAGATGATGTTCCATATTAGACAAATGACAGTATTTTAGTAGAGTCCTAACTTGATCATGTTTGAATATAAAGTATAGTTTATTCTTTTACACCTTTAAAGGCAGCATGTCTTATACATAGCAGATTCAGATACTTGAAAGAGCAGCTGATGTGCATTCTATCTAATTTTGATAACAAAATGATCTCAGTAAATGGCAAAGCTTACCTTAATCTTTTCTAGACTGGAGTATGGATATTTAAAGAAAGTCTTTTGTAATTATTTTTTTAAATTAATTAAAACAACTCAATTTCTTGTTTTTTTTGTTTTTGTTTTTGTTTTTTTCCCCTTCCTTATTCTGAAGATAGAGGAGGCAGATTGTATAGCATGCTGATATTCAATATCTTCCATTATTTAATCTGGCAGCAAATTAGGAAATTGCTTCTGTGCCTAGATGGAATTACTATCAATATTTTTTCCCCTAGTACTTAAAATTTCCCATTTCCCCAGAAGTTGAAGATAATGCTGTCACCCATTATTTGACAAAATACCTGACATGGGCAATTTGAAAGGGAGGGGAGATTTGTTTGGGTTCAGGATTTCAAAGGTTTCTGTTCACGTTTGTCTGGTTGGAGACCTGACTGAATAGCAGGGTAGGAAATATGCACTGAAGCAAAGCAGCTCATCTCATACAGATAAGAAGCAAAGAGAAAGGGATAGGAAGGAAGAAGACACACCCCTCAAAGGCACATAGGCACAGACATAAGACCTCCAACCAGGCTTGTTCTCATTCTCCCATCTCCGAGTGATCGCTTTCACACTCTGAACCCTCCAGTGGATTCGTCTATTTACTATGTCAGTGTTCTCATGACCAGACCACAACTAAATGATTATTAGTTCTATCACCTGGGGATCAGATTACAGCAATTGAACCTTTCGGTGGTAACGCTTCATAGTTGAAAGGTGGCGATTACTGCAAAGATCTCTTTATTTCCTTTTTAACATGAAACTTAAATTGTTTTAATTATTCTTTTCATTAAAGTTATTTGAAGTACTTGATATCTTACTTTTATTTACAACATGAATTTGTTTTGTTGCTCTTTCATACTTTTGTCCATCCTATTAACAAGCACCTGATCCCAGGATACCTCCACATCTAGCCTCTTAATCACCTAGAACTGTAGTGTTTCAGTCTTAAAACCTGCCTAGAAACAGTCACATTTGCCCAATAATCAAACACTTTATTTTCATTTCTTAAACACATCATTCTTAAATAAAAATGTCTTATGGACATCCATTATTATATTCTCTAAAATCTTATGAAGGTATGTGATTGCTAGGGTTTGGGACATGAAAGCTGAAATATGTCACTTTGGTTTTGACAGAAGGGTTACTCTAACTTTCTCATTATGACATGAAAAATCATCTTCTTCTCCCCTGAAGAGTCTCAGATGAGAATTATCTGCCCTCTAGCAGGAAAAAAGAATGCAATAACAATTATAAATTTTTTTTAAAAATGGCTGAGGAATTTGAGAAGACCAGGGAGAGATATTTAGGAGGGGTTTTGAAAGAGGAAAGGGAAGGGAGAAATGTAATTAAATTGTAATCTTGAAAAGAAAGAAGAGAAGGAGGAGGAAGGAGGAGGAGAAGGAGAAGGAGAAGAATGTATGAGTATGTAGTGAAGAATCTGAACATGCAGGCCTTCTACTCAGCTGGGTTCCATTGAGTCACAACATGTAACACACTTACATGATCTTTCCTTGTCAATGCTAAACATAATGCAGCTTTCCTGGATCTTTGAATCTTCATTGTTGTAATGTTAATCCTTGGAACATTGATTTTTTAGTCTTTTTTTTTCTCATTAAGTTATCTTTTGTAATAATGCTAAAGGTATCAGCCATGAACCTTGCAAATAAGTAGTAAATGACATTTTTCTTTCCTATAGGATGATTACTTCAGATAATCAAGAAATACAACCTCTAAAACCTCACACATGAACTGCAATTTCAGGCTAACAAGATTATTCAACTGATAAAGGTACTTGCAATAAATACAAAAATGGAAAGTAAGTAAATAAGCAAATATAAAAATAATAGAAATGCAATCTCAAAATAAACCTTTTAGACAAAAATCTCCTTTTATCCATATGTAGAGTAAATTTTGGGAGCAACTCCTGAATATTATCAAAAGCATACACAAGCATTAGCATCTAAGTATATTATTTCATTTAGAATATTCATAATTTTTCTGAAAGAATAACTTGGTTTTATGACCAGTCATGTAACATGGTACTTGCTACTAAGTATTACAGTAGCTTTGTACTATTTCTCTCCTTATTCTAGCTTAAAGTTTTTAATATAACTAATTCAAAGTACAGTGTATTAAAGAAAATTTAAGTTCTTCGACATGAGCTATGTAGACTAACATAACTTTTCATTTTTTAATGTGTCAATTCATTAAAATTAGATTTTTGGGGAGAGTATAGGGAATATTTAGGTAAAGAGTGATAATGAAATTAAGAAGTTTAATCCAGGTCAGGTGTGGTGTAGAGGAATATTTAATCCTTTCATCCGTCAGCATGGCTGCTCTAGCATAGAAAGAATGTTGGAACACACCTTTAATTCTAGTATTTAATTCAGAAGGCAGTGGTGGTTTATGCCTTTAACCTCTAAGAAAGAAGCAGAATGTGGAAGCAGACACAGGATGTAGAACTCAGAAGGAGTCAATGTCACATAGGAAGTGATGCCTGAGGTGAGTCAAAGTGAAGGACAGGCAAAATGACTAATCAGATTGGAAGAGTCAGTTACAGAAGAGTCAGTTACAGCAGCAGTCAAGTCAGTTACAGAGACAGGATGACATAGGCAGTATGAGGTGAGTAGTCTGAAACAGGCAGTGAGTGGACAAGACTCAAGAATAAAATGGTTTGATTCAAGGTATGACAGAGAAACAGAGAGGCTGGCTGAGGCAGTATGGAGCAGTGAGAGCACAGGGAGAGAGACACAAAGACACAGAGGCAGCTCAACAGAAGTCAGTATCAGATGGGAAGAGTGAGTTAGTTTTAAGCTGAGCAGAGCAGTTCAGTCTGAATCAGTCAGAGAATCAGCCAGAGTAAGCAGAGTCAGAAGAGTTCAGTCAGAAACACTCAGCAGGCTCAGGTCAGTTTGAACCAGTCAGGTTGGAGAACAGTTTGAGCCAGAATAGAGAGTGAGTTGAATGAGAAGAGTCCGAGCTCAGGAGTTAATCAGTATGGCTCATGGAAGGTTGATTAGAATGTACCAAGGTTCAAATGTTCAAGATTGTACAAAGGCTAAACTTGCAGTTCTAGGCTTAAGACTAGATTGAAAGAAGGCCAAAACTCTACAGGACTCAAGGACTAGAACTGATGATTGAATTAGAAAAAGAATGTCTGCCTTTTTCCCAGCCGATGGCTACATCTGGCATGAATCTACAGTTATAGGGGAGTTGGTTAGCAAACAAATCAAGAAGATAACTCCTATCTTCAGAATTTTCCCTTGATTTAACAATTATTTTTGCTCAGCAAATATCACCTTTAATATTATCTGTTACTTTTCTGTAAATCCTGTTTTCTAATGAGATCTAATATTTACACACTTGGGTAACTAGGCTCTTGTATTTAGGTTTCAGGGATATTTAACTCTTCCTTGATAATGGAAAGCTATTGGTGTAGATCTGTAAATCAGAAACATTTATTACTCAAACTCTGAAATAATTTTAAAGCTTATATATAAACTTATTTTACATTGGCCATTAATATGTTTCTTCAAACAAAATTTATTGGAAATTACACAGTTTTCATCAGATCATAGATGTTGACATTCCAAAACAAATATGGTCTTGGATAACCAATAGGTATCTCTTCTCTGGGGAAGACTTATTTTTTTCTTTACCCATAGCATTCTTTAGATATTTTTAGTTCTTTGTAAAGGGTTGAGGCCACCCGGGCTTTCCACCATCCATGTTAGCATGTTTATAAGTAACTTTATATAGACTCAGCAGGGGTTGTAACTATGTATATAGGAATACCCACACACATACATCAACAATGAAGGAATATGAGGCCATGAATTTAAATAGAGAAATGAGGGATATATGGGGGATTTGGAAGAGATGAAAGGGAAGGGGAAATTGCTGTAATTATTTTACAATATCAAAAATTTTTTAAATGATAGGGAAAAAGCAGGTATACCATTCTTTAAACTGACTAAATGAAATCTAAGTTGTTTAGAGACTAGATGAACCATGTAAAACATCACGTAAAATTAAGTGATCAAGTCTCAAAGATTATATGGTTTCTTCATTTTCCTTTGATTTAAATTTGCTATGAATACAACCCTTAAAATACTATATCAAAATTTAACTTCTGTGCTTGAAAATATCATGGTGTACAATTTATCAGCTGTGGCTCAAATAAAATACACAAATAAAATTAGGAATCTATTTCTTTTAATTATACCTCTGTAAAGTTTCTTAATGTTTTCTACATGTCCTCATAACTGTGATAATCATGTAACTGATTATAAATGCACATATATGTTGAACATTTTAAATTGTTTATTAAACTTAATATATTAGCCTGATACATTAAAAGCACAAAAATTATACAAGTTAATATGCTACCCTATTATACTTTCTTACTAGAATTTTTCTTTTTGATTGTTAAAGTTTCACTAGAAATTCACGTCTTACCAAGATGTGCTAGAGACCTCCCTCCACTTACAGGAGATAATTACTTTTTGTTATTTCCATGACATGATTTATTTTCAATTAGTAATTGATATTAGGAATCTTATTTATACTCATAAATAATGAAACATAGAAATCTTTTTCTTATTGCAGTATGACTAATTATTTGAACTTGAATGTTCAAAAAATAGTAGACTGATTTCTGTTATTTTATCCAACCCAACACTATCTGGGATTTCATAAATTTTAATGAATGCAATATATATAAAACATTTGACTTGAAATACAATTTGATATTATTCACAAATTTAGCAGTATTTTTTAACTTCTCTTTTCTTAAGCACTTGCAGCCTAAGCCTATGAAATGTTTTCAGAAAGATGGGAATGGGAGGTACTTTTCTTTAGGTAAGAAGGAAAGGGGCAAGTGTGAAAAAGAAATGGGGAAGAAATACAAGCTTGAGAGCCAGGGTTTTGTAATAGAGTAAAATTTCCAGACAGGTGACCTTTATCACATATTGTATCAAAGTTGCACTGAATAAAAGGATGTTCCCTGTCCCAGCTACCACCTACTGACACTAGACCTTCAAGGAAGCCTCAGAGCCCACACTCAGGCCCACCTTTGAGGAAATGTTGACAGGTCCAAGGTTGTACAGGTCATGCACAAGTAACCACTGAAATAATAAAGGCTATTGCATGTCCAGAAGAATACTTTTTGCTGCACATGCCTCATCCTTTAGCTTGTATATTGTTTCCACACTCACTTATGATTTAATCTTCCACCAGATTTTCAGCATCTTGAAATACTAAATACTCCATTTAATGCAATAAACTTGATAGATAATAAATATTATACGTATATAAATTAATTCCTAATCTCGTGATCACATAAGGTATTTAGCGTGTCAATATTATACCCCATATTTTTATAAACTTTTAACTTAAGTAAACATAGTATTGTCTTGCTTCTCACTATTTGTTCTCTAATGTGATGAATGACAAGTGCACTCTACATGCTAAGATGTGATTGTATTTATGACATATTTCTTAAGTCTTATAGATGAAAATTAGTAATTAATATATGCTAAATGTAATGTCAGATTTCAAATTCCTATTTTCTACATTTGTTTCCAAAAATATTCTTGTCAACTTTTTCACCTTCAATATTCTTTCTTTTCTAATATTGTATACTACTAAGTACACATTGCTACATGTATACACTCTGTCCCTGAATGTCAACCAGCAAATGAAACTATTCTCAGCAGAGACTATTTTTGTTTTTTATTATTTAAGTAACTCGCAGTGGACATTTTATCTGGGGAATATGTCTAAGAGAACAGTCATTTTTAACTAAGGCTAGCAAAGTCAAAGTCACAGCAAATCCACTTTGCAATGCTATCACACATGCCAAACATAATATTGAACTACCAACAAAATGACTGTGCTATGCAGAATACACTATAATTAACCTTGTAAATTCACTGTGCTTCCAGCCCGAACATGTTCGTACTTTGTGAAAGGAACCACAGTGCTGAAAGCAAATGTGAAATTTGCTAAATAAATTTTTGGGAGCTTGAGTCATTTGACCTTTTCAGCTTAAACAAGAGTTAGTCATTCTTGGACATGGGACATTAAAAATAAACTACTCCACATAATAGCTGTCATGTTCTGGGATATCCTCACTATGAATTACTATAGTAAATTTTCCTGAAGAGTTAAAATAAATAAAAATAACATTTAGCTTCTTGAAATCATAGGGAAAGTTATGAATCAATTTTCCTATACAATTAAGAGTCACAACTTATTCCTGAAAGGACACTAGATACTCGAACAACTTTGTTCTGAATTCCAGGATTTAAATCCTTGTGATGACTTACAAGTTCTTTTCTTAACATACTGAACAGTGACTTAACAGTCATTATTTAGTGATGTATAAGTTTCCTAACTACAACTTAATATTTACTCAAGAAACACAAGGAAAGAAATTATGACTGATAAATGAGGAATCAGAGACCTGGAATTGATCCCTGGAGCTTATGTCTTCAGTATATAGGAAAGACTGCCTCTAACGCTAAGGTCATTTTCAAAATTCCTGACAGAGGCTATGACTGATTTCTCAACAACAATATTAAACAATTTACTTAAGAGAGATTTAACATTAGTACCCACAATGTGTTCCTAATGTGGGAACTTCTATTTTTTAATCCAAATTTTAAAAACTGCTTATAAATAATATTTAAAGTACTGCACATATGAGTAACTTTCTATTCAGTACAATTACCAATTATAGAAAACACTTACATAGAAAACAGACTTCTGAGTGTAGTGGCGAATTTTCTTTTTACTGTTATTAATCAAGACTATTATGTAATATACATATATTCTCTCTTGTCTCTATCTCTGTTTCATTATAATCTTTTTTGATTTCTTACCTATTAGCCGATTTCTGACAGAGACATGTGCACATTATCAAGCACACACACACACACACACACACACACACACACACACAGACACTCCAATATACTGAAAATCTTACATACTAGAATGCATGGGGGTTAGTAAATATGATTGAGTCTTAGATATTATGTACAGATTTCAAAGTTATTGATAGTTGTAAAATGCATGTTATCTGGTACTGAATATAAACTGATTTTTGTGTATGTTACTTCAAAAAAAAAAAAAAAGACCATCGGAAAGTAGCTTTGGATGTATGAAGAATTCAGGATGCTATATCTTGCAGTGTTTTAAAACAAACAACTCTGAACCATGGTAGACAGACCATCAAAATCCAAAACCAAACCAAGTGAAGTGATTGGATTTTGAAAAATGATTCAGCCATGGATCAGTTGAAGTTTTAAATAGGTTTAAGAACTGAAGAGCTCTCAGTTTAAACTACAAAAATAGTGAATGTTATAAGACAAATTGTGCACTGTTTAGTAACATTCATTTTAGTTTGGTATTGGAGGGTAAATCCTTGTCTGCTTGGATTACTGGAAAATCTAGGAAAAAGATTTTTTGAGACAGCTTACTTTCCTTAAGACTTCGAGAACTTGTTATGACAAAAGTCAGTATACATTAAGCACTCTCAATGCGCCAGCATGTGTTGCCCACCTTGCATGCCTTGCACTTTTGACCCTAAAAGCTATGAAACAGACAAAAATTTCAGTGTTCTCCAAATATATTTGTGCAAAAATTAACCCAGAAGAATAAGCAATTTGTACGCTGTTCCATACTAAGTTAGGGAAAGTTTAGAGTCATGGAAAAATTCAGGTCCTTTGATGTAGCCAAAGATAGTGACTGAAGCGTTGATGTGAGTCAGCTTTGTTTTCTGTGATGGAAGCATCATGCATAGAATATAGCATACAATATTTTTGTTGCTTAAGTGGGATGGATATAATTTAAGCATGTACCAAGTCAAGATCAAAATAAAGAACAATTTTATTTTGCTTTATTCACTTTGCAATCCTGTGATGTGCTTGGTTTACTCAGATATAGAAGACTGCATGACACATTGTCTTAAAAACAGAACAGCAACAATTTAAAAAAAATAACATGTTTCATAATAGTGCCAGTATCAATGTGTGGCACCACCATCCTCACTGCTTTTTCAGAACCAAAGGCAAAGGCAATTCTTTTGTATAGACTTTTTATTTGAAAAAAGGGTGAACTCTTGTGAGACAAATTATGTTTACAGTAATTTATTAGAAGCTTCTTAATCATTTTCTTGTGATTTCAATACATAAGTATTGAGGATTTCAAAAGTGTAAATTTCTCTTCAAGAAGAATGACTCTTGTAATCGGATTGTCTATTTTATGAAGTTAGATTTTGAAAGAATTTTGTAGGAAATGATTTCTATAGGAAGGGGCAATATCGTATTTCTGAAATTACTAAAAGTGGGGATGTGATCAGTTCTAGGATCTCCTACCCTATCATGTGTGATTCTAGGAAAAATAATGCTCACAGTTGAGATCGGTGCATATTTTCCTTTAGATATTCATATCTTACACAAATTAATAACTGGCAATTAATATTATTATATTAATTAATTAGTTAATTAATATACCATAATAACAAATGTTCACATAAGACATTCTCCCATTGTGTATAGATCTAGAATTATGTTCTAAAAAGCATGAAGAAACAGAATGCACATGCTCTTATCTTAGAAACAGTAAACTAACAATAACAGATTGTGCTTTTATCTTAAAAGGCATTCATATTTAGAATCATGATTACTAACCATATGTTAACATCATGTTTAATAGTTTCCTTTGAACTCTTAACTCTTACAAAAGAGTCTAGATTAAAAAATGCAAAAACAACAAGTGTATCTATAGTTATACATACTTTAATAAATTCATGTAAACAAAATTGCAAGATATAAATTCAGGACACCATTATTATATGCTAAAGAATCTTTGGATTGCTTTCTGTTCCATTCAAATGTGTACATAGTCCTGCAAAAAATTGTAATATCGTGAACCCCGCTGAGTAAGTCTTAGGTCTGTTACAGGAGATTGCACAGAAAGCATCCTTTGCCACCAGATCTGACAATTCCTGTGAAGTTGTGAGCCCCACATAGAGTTTACAGCGTGATCTTGGCCACTAGCCAGTAAGAAGGATGTTAAAATTTCTTGATGGCAGCTCAATGAGCTTTCAAGTGTTCATCTGCTTTACCTACTGTGCTTAATAAAGAGCAAGTCAATGGATGTTTTCATTTCCTTTTCATCACTAATAAGAGTAACTGTCAGCCTTAGGAAGGGCAGAGTAAGCTTTTATTTCCAGCTTCGTTTTCCATGTAACTCGCTACTGAAGCACCAACACCTCCATTACACCACCCACCGTCATCATCACACAGACTTACAACTGAAGCAGAATATTTCTCATTTTGACAGTATAACCATAAAGAATGAAGTCCATGAGAATTGTATCCTTTCTTGAAAATCAAGCCTTAGAAGAGTTTCACTACAATAACAAAATGATTGCCCACTACTCCGTCTTCAGCTCTTGTAAAGCTGAAAAGTTCGAGACAGTTTTCATGGCAAAACAGAAGTTTGTGATCCATCATATTTTCAAACAAAAGTAGCTACACATAATCCTTTATGAAATATCCTCACGAGTATATTGGAAAGTGTGTGTATGCTGAGCCACACTTCTCTACCTAAAAAACTACAAAGAATTATTAGTATGTGCTCTCTTAACAAATTTTGGAAGCTATGTACATTAGTTTAACTAGGGTTTAAATGGAGTCTCATCCAAAAACCAACCCGAAGCAATATAAGAATGGATCCATTAGCATAATACCATCTGAAGTTCAGTTAGAAGTTTCACTTGAGATTTCAGCAGTATGTTTATAAAAACACATTTAATGACTATATATATACATATATCTGTATATATATATATATTAAGTATATAGTGATAAATGTATATATGTATAGGACATATTTAATATGCATATATAATATATAAATATATTACATAAAACCATACATTCACTATGTTAGAAATTTATAGTATATATCTATTTGCACATACACACATGCACACATGTACACATATCCTCTTATATGCCTGTAGATATTATTGCATGAAACAGTATTTATGAATTTTTAAAAAAATGAGTCTGTAACAGATATGTCAGCCATCTCCAAAACTCATTCCCAATCTGCCACTTGGAGAGCTGTCAAACTCATAATGAAGCATATTGTGCAGGCGTAAACATTGGGCACATAACAAGTGTCTTACTGAATGCTGCCTCTCCACTCACCATCATCTCCCATCAATCATGTCCTCAGCAACAGCAGGGGCAATGGAAATAGAAGCAGAGGTAATTAGAGGCGTGACTCAGTTCCACATGCCCAGAAACTAAAAGCCAGACTATACCCTGTGAAAATCTTTTTGTGTTGTTGTCTTACCCAATTACATGTTGAAGAAAGGCGTTAGTGTTGATGAGTATCAAATTCTGGCCTCCTTAAATAACCATTAGCAATGTATTTTTGTTTCTCAATCCTTAACAACCAAATTTGCTAATAAGCATTTTGGTAGCCAGAACTTGGAAATTTTCAAATTATGTTGGTTTGGAGAAAACATTATTAAGTAACATATTAATTTATTAAATGATTGAAAGTGTTGGATTTCAGAACAACACCTAAATTTCCATTGATATTGTGATATGAGACAAATTAGTAAGCCCTGTTAGCCCTACTCTGACAAAATATGTTTAATGATGTTTACCTTATAAGGCTTTTTGTTGAGGATCAGTGACATTTTATGTTAACTCTTAGATACATCTAAATATAAATTTGAGTATAATTATACTTTTCATATTTATGACATGGTTCTCACAGTTCAATATAGAATAGATTATTATAAAAATATATTTTAAAAGTTGAAGAATAAAGGAAATATAAGAAGTGAAAAGATGTAGGTTGTAGTCTGGCTACTGCTGAGTTTATTACTCTCTTTTAGTGTACACATATTTCTTCTTTAAACCAAACTATGAAAACATTAAACTACCAATTTAATTTCAGCATATTGTAAGGGCATATCTACATATAGATTTGTCAGATGTTAAGTATATGTAATCCTGTTTGATTTTATAAGAAATGGAAATAAGAATCCATTACCATTCCATTAATTATGGAACCAAACCAATAGTTCAAGGAACAACCAGCATTGGCCTTGGAGCCAAGGCTGAATACGCATTACATGTCTCAGGAAAAGAGTGGGCTGGCAATCACTGACAGCCTATTAAGAATCATGTTGGCAGTAAGGCCAGCTCTCAGTTTCTCACCTATCTCCTCTGATGCAGATGGGAGGGTCTCAGGTACCTCACCTCCCTTGTCTCTCTACAGGATGGTGAAGGGAATAGGGTCAGACACAAGTATTCTATTTAGTTTCAAAAATCAGTTATTTGCCAACAGTGATATTAGACATTTGTTTATTTTTTCCAATCTCCAGTTTCCATTGATTTGAAATGGGTAATGATAGCATGTGCCCCACAGAATACTGAGTGACCTACATAAAGTTCCAGGCTCAGTTACATAACCCCCCCCAAAAAATGATATGGTCTTTTTCTTTTTTAAGAAACAGCTGTTAATTACTTGTTGCTCTTACTTTTAAAGGACCAGTACTAGAATTAGAATTTGAGGAATTAATTTTAATACAAAGATTATTGATACATAAATGTTGTAATACAATACATCTTATATATTTACCTGCCAAGTTTTAGAACATTACAGTAAAAAGGGAATCAAGATATCTGAATGGTGTATACATATTACACTTGCCTTCTAAGCATTTCCCGCTTGACAGATTTTTCTTGCTGTTCATATTCTTAGACCTTCACTACCAAACTAGAACCATTCATCATCAAGACTTTGTGTAGATCTTTGTAAACAGTATTTTTCGCTGCTTGAAAGCAGTTTCACTTGAAAAAACTTTTTTTTTTAATTAAATTTTGTTAATCATTTCTCTAAAGAAACTTAACTTTGTCTCTTAATACTTGGGCCTCACTATTGAATCAATGAAGCAGTTAATAGACCTCCTGTGCCTTGAGAAGTTATATCCCTTTCTAAGAAAGTCCATAACAAATTGTACTGAGACACTATCTTAAAGATGTTAGCTTTGGTTTCAGTTTAGACTCTCATGTGGGATGCTACCTTTTATTTGGACTTAATTTGGATTTCTGGAAAGAGATTAGCCTAGACTAGTTTTCTCAGCCTTGGTTTAGCGTTCATGTGCCTGCTTCCATAGTTTTGTGAACACTGCCCTTTGTGTTAGAATGGCATAAGATGTCAGTAATTCTTTGCTTTTTGGATATTGCTAAATGTCCTGGAGTCTGAGTGAGGATAAACTCAGCCTGATAAAGTTCTTTGGGGTCAACTAAACACTTTTATGGGTGATATACTAAAATAATCTACATTAGCATTTGGATTGCTACTATTTTTCTAAAATCTGAGTGTCCCTCGGAGACTAGGACATTTCTCTGTGTTCCTTAATGGTACATTTCTAGGAATATTTAGTGTGGAAATTAGCATTAATTTTGTTGGGCGAAAAAATTCAGTGTTAAAATGCATTACTCCACAGCAAAGGAAACTTCTTCCTGAGTATTTAGGAGCACACTTTTAAGAATCATTAGACAATGTTCAAGCTTGATATACTTTTGTTCTTAGGAATGGTATGTTGAACTTTTTTAGCAAAAATTCATTCATACCAGTTTTATCATGCATGAAGCTTGAGAACAAGAAATGTATTGTCCTTTATCTAAATTTTACATTTTTTCACCTCATTATTCGACACAACTTTGCTATCTCATGACTGGTTATTTTAAGACTCTTTTGTAAATATGGTTGACTGGGATGACACAAAATGGGTCTCAAACTCTAACACACAATTTTTCCTTTTTAGTAGCTATCACAGAAGAGAGATAATTCTTTTCCAACCTGCTATACACTAAAGTTTGCTTTTGAATTTTACATTTGCTTCTTCCTTATTTTAATTTGAATGCTCTTTGTTGAAACTTTTACATTTGGAGTCTCTCAATACTGAATATCATTCTGTGCTTTATTCGTTTCTTCTTTATACACACACACACACATATATATGTAAATATACATGTATATATGTGTGTGTGCATATATGTGTGGATATGTAGAGGTGTGTGTGTGTGAGTATGTATGTGTGTGTACAAGAGTATGTGTGGTATCTGGAATGGTGTGTGTACACATGTGTTTTTACATGCAAATTTGGAAGACAGAGGAGAACATTGGTTATTGTTGTATTTTGAATAAGAATGACTTCCATAGGCTCATAGATATGAATGCTTATTCATCAGGAAATGACACTATTGGGATAGACTAAGAAGTCTGGATGTGTTGGAGGAAGTGTTGTTATTTGAAGTAGTCTTTGAGATTTCAAAAGTCCATTCCAAGCCCAGAGTCCCTCTCTTCCTATTGCTTTCAGATCCCAATGAAGAACTCTCAGCAATCATGTCTGTCTGTGCGCTGCCTTGCTCCCTACCATGCTCCCTGCCATGAGGGTGGCTATCCCTTTGAAACAGTAGGCAGCTCCAAATTAAATGGTTTTTTCATATAAAAGGTATCATCGTCATAGTGCCTCTTCACAACAATAGAACACTGACTAAGACAATTGTCTTCTGCTGTCTCTTCTTTATCTCTTTGAGACAGTCTTATGAGTCCTGATCATCCTACCTTAATTACAACAGCACTTACAGGTACACTTAGAGTTACAGGTATATTTGACTGTTTTAGGCTTTATAGGTGGGTACTGGGACTTGAACCAAGGCCTTTGTATTTTTATAAGAAACACTCTTAACCAACAAACTATCTCCACAGTCTTTGACTATTTAATGATACAAAAAGTCTGTATCTGATCTTGTGTTGGTTCTGATTTACATGATTACGCTTCATTGGGATCCTCAGGTATCCTCTCATAGATGTCTCAGATTAGTAAAAAAAAATGTCTTTCTGAAGGAAGATCAGCTCTATACTGCAGTGTTGGCAATGGGAATATGAGTAAACTTTAATTTTTCAATGATCTGTTCCTAAATCAGTCATTCATCATTGAATTCAGTGTTACCTGTAAGCAGGATGTTTTGTCCACATCCTGGAAGAAGAGACACTATAGCAGAATAGCATGCACACTGCCTTTCTTCTCACCTCATACTTTACAAGTGGCCCTTACTTGAAAAGTACCATCATCAAGTGTTATCAAAAGTTATCCTTCTCTTCACAATTGTTCTCTATTAATGTTCAGTGCCAGTTGCCACAGCTGTAAAGTTAACCCTCATTAGCACTTACAAGTTCTACCCTGGAACTAATGAGGGATTGTCAAAACTCTAAACACAGGCAGAATTGTAGGGGAGAAACCACAAGGGACACTGTGGAAAGCGTTCAGTGAACCTGGATGGACAGAAGCAGCCTATGTGAAACACTTGCCAACATATTTCACAGAATCCAAAAACCTGAAAGGGAGAATAAGACAATGCTCCCTATCTAATTTGCACATTGTGTGATTTCTTTTATGTTTTAAAGATTTAAAAGGTCGATAAATCGAAACATTACTTATTAACCTGTATTTATAATTGTTACATGAATTTTCACAAGAGTTTGCCTTGTCTTCTTCATGATTTAGAATATGGGATCTTTGATGATATTTAAATAATTAGAAAAGGTAACAAATAAAATCTATATTTCCTATACACATGTCAAGCAGGACATATGTTTAACAAATGTTATTTTTAGAATGGCATTCAGCATATTAAACACAAGGAAGGCTATCTTTGTAAAGTAGAATAAGTTAAAGCAAAGAAATTTCAAGACTATAAATCTCTCCAAATTTGAATAATTGATGATTTGAACAAATTGTTTCCATTATATAGTTTCAGCTTATTTCTAAAATAGATCAGAGTATTGTTTTGTAAAACATTTTCTGGACATTTTTCAGCTATAAACCCATCTGTAAAGACTTGACAGAGATTCACCTTCCCAAGTATAACCATGATTGTATATCTCCTACATATGTTTTCAATTAAATTATCTCTAACTACTTAAAAAACCTGATTTGTAGTCTATAAAGAAGAAAGAACTCACAGATCTTTCTAATATCCTAAACATTCACCTCTGTGATTGAAGTTTATATTATTTATCTTTAGCTAGACTGAAAAAAAGAATCACTATACCATAAGAAATTAAAAATCAAATACAATCCCTTCTGTTACTTTTCTCTTTATTTGAAAAGTTTTTACCTTAATTACTATCTAGGTAGTGGAGTGACACAATTTGTTTGAAGATTTCAGTAATATCACATAGTAATTTATGTAAGATCATTTAGCACATACTTTCCATAGCTTTCACCTTCTCCACACTTTACAGTATCTAAGGAATTCTGAATATACATACAGAATATCCAAAATCAGGCAAACCATTCTTTTACAGCAAAATCGATCAGTTCAACACATATCTCCTTTCCTTCTTGATTTTTGATTTTCATGATTCCTTCAAAGCAAGGACATTAGGCTCAACTACCCCTTTTAATTTTTTTATTTATTATTTTTTAATTTTTATTTATTTAATCTTATATAGTACATCCCAGCCTCCCCTCCCTCCACTCCTTCCAGATCCCTCGCTTCACCTCCCCTTCCGGATCTACCCCTGGTTCTCCTCAGAGAAGAGCATGCCTCCCAGGGTTATTGTTCAAACAGCAAACCTACTTCGTTAAAAAATAAATGTTAAGACAGAAACAAATTACAAAAATAGGATTAATGTTTCTGAACACCAAATATCTTGTGCATTACAGCATATTTTAATTGCACCACTGTACTTGTTTGCTTCTTACTTAAACTCTATTGTCTTGTATCACTTCAAATCTGTCTCTGAGGAGGGAATAAAAAAATGTCCACCTATAAATTTATGGAATGTTTGGAATAATCTCTTGAAAAGGCTCATGTTATGCAAAAAAGTCAATATAATAGAGTTGTCAAATAATAATATAATGGGAAAGTCAAATAATAGATGGGAAAATTCCAAAGTGATTGATTGTTTACAATAAGTAAGAGAAAATTTGACCAAAAAATATCATGAAGATGGTAAGGTGATAGGTGGGGGTAGGCAGGAAGAGTCAGGAAAGTGTATATGATTTAGATATATTGTATATATATATATTAAATTTTTAGTGAATAATAATAATCTATTTTTAAATGAGGCAACAGCAGGAAACATTATTCAAGATTGAGTAAACTAAGTTTTATAGAAGCAAAATGAACTCCCTTCTCTCTCTTTCTCTTTCTCCTCTTCCCACTCCATCTTCTTCCCCCTTTCTTTCTCTTCTTCCCCCTGGGTGGAGCTCGAGACCTTAGATTCTAGCAGTATCAGGAGCTACCCAGACACTCCACCACTGAGCTACATTCCTGGGGAAAAATGAATTCTCTATAGAAAGGAAAACCATGCTGCTTGATAAACGGTAGAAAATGGAGGAATGGCAATAAACAAGTAAATATGTTCAAAGAAAATATAACTCATTCCAAGATCACTAAGAGCTAGGAACAAGAATACCAAATGGGGGTTATCTTATTCAAGTGGTAAGACATATTTAAGTAAGGAAGAAAGGAAAGCTAACATATTTCAGAAATGTTGATGGTTGACAATAATAATGTATACTTTACTAAGCTGCTAGATATGATATAGTGAGCTTAGCAACATCTTCATTGGCCATCTCATGGTCTTTCCATTTGTTGAGGAATCAGAAGATCAAACTGTTATGTCACAAAATTAGCAAGTAACATTTCTCACACACTTGCTAGTGACAAGAACTTTTTGCTAACTACAACAATTAAATATAAGTTGAACTTGAAGACTGGCTCACTGAAGTTTGAACATCAAGTTAGTGTTCCAATAACTTATTACAGAAATTTGTGAGAAGACATATGATACTAAATAAATCAAGCTAAGTTACATTATATTATAAAGCTGTCATAACACATCTGTTTAATTTGTTATTGAGGAGCTTATTTATATTATTAGTTACTAGCAGCATAAATGCATTCACTGGTATGAAAAACTATGGATACACAACTACTAAGGACAAAGCCAAAGTAGAGAGCTATCATCTTAAACAGAGGAAAAATCTGAATAATTCAAGGTGAAACCTTGAGTTATCAATGACATAATTCCCATGTTAAAAGTAGCAGGGGAGGAATCAATGCTATAAGTTGAAGCTGTGCAAATAAAGAGGATGAAAATTTCAAATATTAATAGTTTTCAAAAGATATTAATTCTTCACTGTATATAAGCGTACATTTAACAGTGATTAATTTTATAAAAAAATAACGTAATACTCATCAAAATACACAAAAGAGAAAGATATTTATTCCTTTATAGCATCTATGTGTTACTCTCTAATGGAGCTCTAGATAAGTCTATATTTTTCTATATGTGGTATCTGACCTAATAGTAAAAGTGCTCATTTTAAGCTACGTAAAACCCATTCTTTTATTTGCATAGCCTTCTAAATAGTCTAGAAGAGTCATGATAAATAATATGAACTAAGTTCTCTTCAGGATCTCATGCTAAGAATGCATAGTTGACAGAAACTACAGAGTTATTTTCATCTTATCAGTTTGTAACTGAGAATCTTTTCAGTTTGTCTCTGCTAGATTCTGGGAACACAGTGTTGAAAAATATATTCATAGTCTTTCTCCTTAAGGATATTCCTCTCTGGGAATTATGGGAAGGCAGTTTTTTTAAAATTATTTATTCAAGTATCAAGCCTTTTGAAGTTCTAGACAGAACCTATGGCTGTGTGCATAGCCTCAAAAAGCACTAAAAATATTCCCGTGAAATCTTTGCTTTTGTGTTTCCTCTGATCAGCAGAATGAATCCTTAAATCACCCTGTACTTGAAGCCTGAGAGTTGCTCTAAGGGTTCCTGAGCTGGCATAGAAAAGAGCCAAGGAGTAAAGACAGTATCTTAAGTCATCAGTAAAGAAAACTATTTTGAGCAGTCATCAAAAAGTCTCACTGTCTTGGAATATTATATCAAACACATTCTCCTATTAAGCTTCTAATGTAATAGAGCATGGAATAAAGTTAACATTCCACAATGAACATGCAGATAAAGCACAGAGCTACAGATTCCTCAGTGACATTAATAAGGTATTTGGTACACTAAGTCTAAACAAATTTTGTATGAGAAGGAGTATTTATAGTAACCCCCTGCTATCTGTCTCAAATACAATTAATTGACCATATAAAAATCCATTAGCATTCTCATTTATTTTTTACAAAACAAAACTGAAGTGGATAATATAATTTATTAGCAGGGACTAAAAAATGAGGAAAGGTGTTTCCTTGGAATCAATGCTAAACCCCCACTCCTCTAATTCTTAAAAGAGGAAAAAAACTGGTGAAGATTTATGCTGATATGTAAGAAATAACCGAGTGCTGAAAGAAAACAGATGATATTCTTTTACAAAAATTATTTCATAGTTTGGGTATATAAATTCATTAATTTAAAATTTTTATTCATTCATTTATCTTTATTATTTTGTTGTGCCAGGATTTTAAGCCAAACTTTGTGTATAGTAGGATAACACTCTAGGTAGTAATTTATCTCAGACCTTAGAATGTATCCCAGATAAGGCTTCAATTACATTCTTTTTTCCCCATTTTTTTGAGACAGGGTTTCTCTATTGTAACTCTGGCTTTCATGGAACTCATTCTGTAGACCTGGCTGCCCTCCCACTCACAAACATCCTACTGCCTCTGCCTCCCAAGTGCTGGAAATAAAGTTGTGAACCACCATTGCTGGCTAGATTACATGCATTGTAAATGAAAAGGTATGCAGTGATTTCTTCTGTTGTCAAATGTGAGTCATGGCTACTTTACAGAGAGGACATATGCTGGAGGAATTTCTATTAAGCCAAGTTGATTCATGACTCCTTCCTCATCCTCGACTGACTCCTCATCAGTTTATACTGGGGCTGATCTTTCCTAGAGAATTGTATTTCCCACATTAATTGCAGTAGGGTTTTTCTTCCTCTGGAATACACATTTTCTGTTTTCTTACTTTGATTTGCAATCAATTATTGAATGTTTTGTTATTGCCAATATTTCCTTCCTATCTTACTCTCTGACTTAAATAATCGTTAAGTATGAAGGTGCAGCATTTTCTCCGTTTTCCTGATACCATCTTTTGGACGCAAACAAAAGAACAAGGACACAATACAAAACAAGTAAGTTCTTTTCTCATGACCGGTAGAAAGGGAGTAGATCTGGAGGAGAAGGGAGAGGAAGGAAGACGAGGAGGAATTGGGCAGAGTAGAGGGAGGGGAAACTATAATCAGGATATTTTGTATGAGAAAAGAATATCATCAATAAAAGTAAAAATAAAAAAGATAAGATCAGCAACATAACATTGCGTTGTGGCAGAGTCTAATATTTGTGACTTTTCTGCTGCAGCAATGCCCCTTTCCATGGCAGTACCAACAGTTCACTGTATTTTTTATTGTCCCTTTTACATTTTTAAGGCAGGATCTCACACTATAGCCCAGCCTAGTCTGGAATGCACATATAGCTCTGGCTGTCCTTACACTCACAGTGTAATTAACCTGCCTGAAGCTCCTAAGTACTGGGATTATGTAAGTATTGCATTGAACTGTATTTAATTTATCTTTAATTAATTAGTTAAAATTCTATTTTCTCTCATAGGCAGAGTCAAACATTTGTAAACACAAACACTTATACATTATATTTTAAGAGTGTGTATGGAGGAGGGTGTGTAGGCCACATGTGCATGCGAGGTCAGAAGAGGGAGGTAGATGCCCTTGTGCTAGAGTTACAGGTGGTTATAAGACGCCCAATATGGCTGGGTACTGGAAGGCAAACTCTGCAAGAGCAGCAAGCATGCTTACTGAATCATCTCTCCAGCCTCAACACATACATTTTTGAAGTACAAACAAAAATAATGTGTCAATGACTATATTTGTCATTTGATTTCTAATGTTTCAACTCTGAACTTGGCATATCTTAGCGACTCAATAAATGTTTAATTAAATCCATGGTCAAATGATACTACATAATAATCCAGTACAGGAAAACTGGATTGTTGTAAAACATAAATTATGTACACTAAATATTCAATACTTAGAATTTTGCCTCTGGTGAATGCTATTTTGTTTTTATTCACTCTTTGAAAATTGATGGATGTGTTTGTTGAATACAAAAACTTCTTATCAGTGTAATTTTCCTATCAAGTAGAAGGTGACACATTTTAATCATCCATATCGCTGAACAATAAAAGTTCTAATTATATGTCTAGATTGGGAAAAAATAATTGGCATATTAGATTAGTTATGTTAGGAAATGGCTAGAAATAAAATTTGAATTTTTCTGAAGGTCTCCCTGCAACAGAGACTTAGATAAAAACACTCTCGTGTGTCTTCTGTATGTTTTTTTTTTGGGGGGGGGGTGATTTCAGTTTAAGGATGTATTAACAAATAGGAAATTTCCTTCTGGAATATATAAGATTCACTAAGGACACCTTTTTCTTCCTAATCCAAAAGTTTGTGAGCACAGTAGCAAAGAGCCTAAAACTAACACAAAGCCATCCCTTAATTAATCAGCAATTTTTATGATTAACTTTGAAATCCTTAATATTAATCTCTTCCTCTACAATACTGGCAGGATTCATTATGCCCCAACAGAAGATTTATTGCTCTGTCCTCCATTATAATTATTAATTTATGCATCTGTCATTTGAGTAGACCGTGAGCTCCTGGAAGGTAGATACAATGACTTATTCATCTAAATTTCTCCTGTGTCTGCCATATTATTATTTGGCACTAATAGATTGTGAGGAACACTTACTGAATTGTATTTCACAGAACGTTTGCAAGTGTAAGATTCTTGACCATCTATAAATCCAGATTTCATTATTTGCTACATGAATGTAGCTTATAGAACCCAGAAATTATCTTTAAACCTACAATTCATTCTTAGAATTCTGAAAACAAAAGAAATATCAGAAATAAACAGATGCATATAAGGCTTATAATAGACTCCTGATTACTTTGTGCAAACTCTTGGGGGCTTCATTTCGTTCAAAGGACTCCCATATAGTATGTATACTTGTATTCCCCTTTCTCTGTCACCACTATCAAAACGACAAGAGAGCAGTGTACACTAACATTGAGACCTTAGCCTTTGGGTCCAGTCATCCTGATAACTAATCTCAATTTCAACACTAATGCACTGTGGTTTAAAGGGCAAGATGTGAATTTCAAATCCAAAATAAGGCCTAGGGAAATGGCTCAGTGGTAAGACCACTGGCTGCTCTTCCAGAAACCTGGGTTCAATTTCCAATACCTCCATGCTGGTTCACAATTGCCTATAACTCTAGTTCCATGAGATCGGTCATTCTGCGGGCACTAGGTATGGGCATAGTGTATATATACATGCAATTAAAACACACACAACATCAAAAATAGAATAATAAAAAATTAAAAACTAAAAATAACAAAACCACAAAAGCAACTAATGTTCCATTGTGAAGTGAAGATATTATACACTTGCTAGGCTATTATGTAATATAAATATATCAGGTCACTGGCATTGCTTAGCAGAATAGCAGTTCCTGGAATCTGGAATGTAGTAAGTGACTAAAGCAAAAACAAACAAACAAAAAACCTTTAAATTTTGAATATTATCCTGAATAAAGTAGACATATATCAAATATTTGTAAACTGGAAAGTTTTTCAATTGTTTTAGAGGTAGTTCTTTACGATTTCATCTGAAGTAAATTTTAACAAGTACTATATGCCATAAGAAATAACCTACTCAAAATAACAGGATTCAAATTGAATATAAAGATTTTTTTTCAATCATGAATGTCATTAAAATGTAATTTTACATTATTTTCTAAACTTTGGAACTTAGCAACCCATTTTAACAATGGCATACAGATAACATTTTTTTCTAAATAACACAGTAAAATATAAGGCTAGATTATACAATTCATGCTTATTTAATGTATTTGAGAATAAATATTTGTCTGTCTATATGCAAACATGGATGTAGGCCACTTGCCCAGGAGAGTACATGTGGAAGCAGGGATTGACATTATGTGTCATCCTCTATTGCTCTCCACTGTGTTTTTGAAACCATATTCATTCATGCAACACAGAACTTGCTGATTTGAGTAGGCTGGCTGACTTGCAAGCCCTTTCATCGAGGTACTTCCTCTCTTCCTTGTACCAGCACTGGGGTTGCATATGACTATTACCAAGTATGGCTTTTGTGGGACTGCCAGAGACCTAACTCAGGTCTTCATGTTGCACATACAGCACTTTATCCACTCTCCCATCCTGCCAATCCCTCATTTAATGTTTTTATAAACTATGCCTATAGTCAAAGGAAAGATGCTGTAGTCTATTAATGTTATTTAACAGACAAGCTATAGAGAGAGTACAACATTTCTTTCATGTGGGCTTCTGAATAGTGATTATCAAATGTCTATCAGCTGAATAAGAGACTCTTTTTTGATAGTCTAACAGCAAATAAAAGTGTAAAAATGAACAACATCCACAGGACTGTGCACTAATACTCTCTTCTATATTTGTAATCTTCAAATATAATTGATAAATTCAGTATGTTCAAATATAAAACCTTACCTATGGAAATAAATGGTTTTGAAAGTAATTGGATTATAGTCTTAACATGTCATATATATATATATATATATATATGCAAAATAGTGGGGAAAGATAACCTCTTTAGAATTTATAATTTATAATTAATTTAAAAATATGTTTAGTTATTTTTCATAGAATACATATTGATCATATTGCTGTTCCCCAAACTACTCCCAGATTCTCCTAGCCTGCTTTGACACAGAACTTAATATTCTCTCCTGACTACATTAAAACACACACACACTCACACACACACACACACACACACACACAAACCAAATACATATACATTATTCATGTTTTTTAAAATAGAATTATTTTCTTAAAGCATTTACACATCCACTTGGTAGCCAATTATCACTGAAGAACAGGCCATACTTTATAAATATTAAGAAAATATTACTATGAGATAAGTGAACCAGGTATAATCACCACAATATCTAACACTGTTCTAAGTAGCTTAGCTGAGTACCAAGGATGTCTCCACTCTCCGTGTCAAAAAGGGCAGATGTATTCCACTTCAGTTGCTATAGACCACCATTAATCATTAGCTAGCAAGCAAATCTCAAAATCAACACCTCAAGCCAGAAAGATGGATCAAGCCTGATAACTTGAATTTGATGCCCAGGATCCAAATATTAAAAGGAGAAGCAACTTCCTCAAATTGTCTTAATATCTTTACAAATGCACTTTGGAACGTTTACATCCTCCCAAATAAATAAATAAATAAAAGTACAATGAAAAAATAGCACATATGACACCTCTGCAGGGTGCAACACAGCACCCCAGAGTTACACCCATTAATATTTCGCAACAGATGATGAATCAACACATCAAATGGGATAAATTTAGCATATAAATAGACTAGTCATTCTGAGGCATGTTGTGCTGCCAAGTGAGATCAGATCGGGTTAATTTTTTCCCATTAATTTATAATAAACTCACAGGAGACAGATTCAACTGTAAAGAAAAGAGAAAGCTCTTACCTTGGCATATGAAACCTCGTTCTTCATACCCAGCATTACAGGTGCACTTGCCAATAGGGACCAGCCATTCACCCTCTGTACTGCAGTACATCCTGGGAGGATCCTCCTCCTTGGAATTATTGACACAAGAACCCCTAACCTCAACCAAGGACTGGGAGTCCATGGGCACTGTGTCTGGAAACATAGCCAGATTCTTCACTGTAAAAGGGCACTTTTTGAAGTACACTCTTACAGAAACCAAGGCAACACAAGCACCAACGTCTTGAAAAGCCAAATAAAACCCCTTTTTGTTCACCGGTCCCACTTCTCTGATCTCAGTGTTGAGTTTCAGAATGCGGTCCCCGAGGTCCATCTGAGTGAAACTTTCATCAGCGGCAATGGTATCAATCTTCGTAAACTGGTGCTCTCGGAATTTGACACCATGATCGTCATCAGACTCCATGTAATACAGGTTAAAGGTCTCCTTGCAAGTCCCCAAAACCAATGGAATGCTGTTGCAGTCCCGTAGTGTGAACTTGAGTTCCACATAGATCTTCTGAGCTGAGTTTCTGGGGACCCAGTTTGTCCTCAGCCAATTATTTTGGCTGTGATCCATGACATTGCACACCTGGTAAGTCCTGATGGGTGTGTAATGTTCATCAACGCCACTGATCTCTTCCCACTGAAGCATGAAAGCAAACAGAGAGAGGCAGAGTTAGTGAGATAAGTGTAATGAAGGCATACACAGGACAAGCATACCAAGGTATCACAGGAGCCGCAGCGTAAACAAGCAGAAGCTTCAATGCTATACATGTTAGGGATCTGTAGACCAACTTCGAACCTTGTAGTATGTGTTTATTATTGGCAAGATTTGGTGAATTACAGGACACAAAGTAGTTCATAATTGAACGAATACATTTGCCGTACATTGAAGATTTTGCTATATTCAGGAAAAGGCCAAGTGCAAGTCATTATGCAAAGCCAAACATTGCAGGATAAAAACCTGGAATGAATGGTGACCGATGATTCACATCACAGTTTTGCTACAATTCTGTGTTCTGTCTGTTTTAAAAGAAAATGAAAACTCCTTTTTTTCTCCCAACACAAACCAGATTGCTGTAAATTTGGTATACGGTGAAATGGAGAGACTCTAAATGATGACATCACCATGCAGCCTCACAGGCAATATTATAAAGAATCTCAGTAATTTCAGTAGTGTTGGGAAAATGCCAAGTTCTCCAAAACAAACACTTAGGCATTGTATGTGAAAAATAAACTGCTGTATAGTGAACATTTCATTTCTACTGCCTTAGTTTGCATGTTGGACCTTTATATGGTCAATACACAGTTAAGTTGTGTTATTATTTTATTATATTAGTCAAACTTGTATTAATATAACTTTTCTCACTGTGAAAGAGCTTAAAACTTTTAAGAGTTTAAAAAAGCAAAGAACTGCATTTTGTCATTTTTAGAGCAAATCTTAGGAAATTAACATAATAGCATATTGCTCATATTACTTATGTTGCTTAACTTATTATGCCAGGCTTTTCAGTTGTTATTTCTGTATATGTATTTTCTTTGTTTTCATGGACAATTTTGCCTAGACCTTTCAGGAACAAAAGTCTATTACTAAGTTCCTTTTTTATTGTTTTATTTTTTTGAGACAGGGTTTCCTTTGTTGTAACTCAGGCTATCCTGGAACTCACTCTGTAGACTAGGTTGGTCTCAAACTCATGGAGATCCACCTACCTCTGCCTTCCAAGTGCTGGGATTAAAGGTGTGAGCCACCATAGCACTATGCTCCTTTTTAATTGGAAGTCTTCCATGGTTCCACAGGGCTCATGCAAAAAATAACTCCTCAGTTTGGGATTTTAGTTTTCTCAGAAACTGATGTCAATCTACATGCTAATTTTTAAAGAGTTCAAATAGAGAATAGAAATTGTCTTTCCAATGGGAACTATTTTAATGTTTATAAGAATCGCATTAGATCTTTTGGTCTTTATTCCCTTGTTTATAGTATACTTACATTAGGATATGTTTTCTTTGTCCATGACATTCATAACCCTATTGTTCATAGCAAATGTTACCATTTTAGACATACTATTTAATTGTAAATTTAATTCATTAAATGTTCTATGACAAATTTAAATTCTTTTCTAAAATAAATTACTACATTTTGAGATATTCGTATTTGCAATATTCCATGGCAAGACTACTGGGGAATAAATTAAAAATTACTTCTCACATAATATATTCAGATATCATTCTTGAGCATGAAAACATAAGAAATTATAGCTAGGATCATTAGGTATGTAGTTCAGTAGTAGAGTCTTGTCAAGAGTGTACAAAGTCCTATATTTGATTTATAGTATGAAAAAATTGCTAGGAGACTTTTAAATTTTGGAATTCAATCTTTGTGAAGCTCACTATAAATGTGTTCTTAAATTTCTATCTAATAAGAAGGAAATCAAGAGAATACAAAGAAAGAAGTCAATGATGTATCTTTATTTGCAGATGATATGAAAATATTAGTGGGTGACTCTAAAAATTCCACTAGAAACTCCTACAGCTGAAAAACACCTTTGAAAAAGTAGCTGGATACAAAATTAACTTACAGAAATTAATATCCCTCCTATATCCAAATGACAAATGAACTGAGAAAGAAATAAGGGAAATAACACTTTTCACAATAGCCTCAAATAATATAAAATACCTCCGGGTAACTTACACCTTGATAAACAGAATCATTGAAGACAGAGTCATAAATTCACACAAATATGAACACCTGACTATTGATAAAGAAGCCAAAAATACACACTAGAAAAAAGACAGTATCTTCAATAAATATTGATGATCAAACTGGATGACTACATGTAGAAGAATCCAAGTAGACCCATCCTTAACACATTGCATATAAACTCAAATAAATGGATAAAAAGACCTCAACATAAAACCAGACACACTGAATCTGATAGAAGAGAAGTTAGGGAACAGCCTTGAGCTCACTGGCAGAGGATAAGACTTTCTGAACAGAACACCATTAGCGTAGACACTAAGATCAGTTGTAGACATAGATGTACATGTTGGTATATTAATTATTCTCATGGGTTCATGTCAGGGGAAAGTGTATGTTTTGCTAATTCAATCCCTGGTCCTAGAGTGTTTCAGCCTCCATCCAATGTAATCCTTTGCTATAGCACCATGCTGATGGATTTAAAGATTATATGTTTCTCTATAATCAACAATTAACAAATGGGGATTCATGAACCCCAAAAGCTTCTGTAAAGCAAAGGACATCATCATTTGGACAAAGTGATGGCCTACAGAAATGATTTTTTTTTACCAACTACATATCGAATAGATAACTTTTAAAATGTACAAACAGTTCAAAATATTAGATAGAAGGAAAAAAATAACTCAATTAAAAATGGAGTACAGGTATAAACAGAGAATTCTCAAAAGAATACTCAAATGGCTGAGACCACTTAAAGAAATGGTCAACACCCTTAGTCATCAGGGAAATCCAAATCAAAAGTACTTTGAGATTTCATGTTATACCTGCCAGAATAACTAAGATTAATAATACAATTGACAGCTCATCTTGGCAAGAATGTGGAATAAAGGGAACACCAATCCATTGCTGGTGGGAGTGCAAGCTTCTACCGCAATTGTGGAAATCAGTGTGGTGATTCCTGGGGAAAATGAGAATTATTCTACCAACTATAATCCGGCTATATAAATCCATTTATAGTATTCTTGGGCATATATATATCTTGTGTTAAGCTTCACCCTACCATAAGGACACTTGTTCAACCATATTCACTGCAGCTCTATTATAATAGCCCCTAATTGGAAACAACCTAAATGTGCCTCAACAGAAAAATGTATAAAGAAAATGTGGTGTACAATGGAGTATCATACAGCCATTAAAAAATTAAAATCATGAAATTTGAAGGTACGTGGATGGAACTAGAAAAAAAAATCATCCAGAGTGAGGGTAGCCTAGACCCAGAAAGAGAAAATATGGTTTGTATTGGCTTATATGTGGATATTAGCTGGTAAGTTAATTATATACAAAGTATAATCTATTGAACCACAAAGATTAGGTATAGAGTAACGGTTGAGTAATGGATAGATAGATATCACTAGGAAAGAGAAATAGAACATATGGTTATGGATCGGGGAGTATTAGAATGGGAGGATGTAATGGAGAAGGGGAGCAAAGAAGAGATGAGGTAGTAAATATGGGGAGAGATAGCCAAAATCAAGGGCCATTTGTAGACACTGTGGAAACCTAATGTAATTGAAGATTCCTAAAATATATTGGGCAATCTAAATTAAGTCAGCAAATAATGGAGAAGATAGAACTCCAACTAGCCATCTCTGGTAACCAAAAGAGGCTTCTACTACCTGTACTGGGGTACATCTAATTGAGTTGTTGGCTAAAGGGTCCCCCTGAACACCAAACTACCTAGGCTGGAGAAGTTGAGCTAGTGTCTACATAGAGCCTTTCCTCCCACATATAGTATCTTTGGAACAGGAAGGTACTCTGCATTCTGGCAAAATAAAAACATAAATACCAACATAGCGCCAAATAATCCTTTGATCGAAAATGGCATCCTGCTTGCAAGATATGCTAGGACAATGGTGGCACAGTTTGTTTGAGCAACCAAACAGTATCTTATTTGATTGAATGCCCACTCCATAGGATGGAACCTATACCTGACACTGCTTGGGTGACCAAGAACTTGAGACTAGATAGCCCAGAGACTTTGGGCAAAACCAAATAGTAACATTTTTCATATATATATATATATATATATATATATATATATATATGTATATGTATATGTATATGTATATATGTATATATGTATATATATACACATACACATACATACATATACACAAACACATGTATGTGTGTATATATATACACACATACATATGTATATATGTGTATATATATATGCACATTTACATATATATCCATATATATGTACATATTAATAAAATACTCACAGATCAATTCCTTGCTCTGCCTTAATCAACAAAACTAACTACCTTTTGCTGCAAATGGGATCAAATATAGAGGCCCACAGGCATACATTAGGCAGAGAGTAAGAGAGTCTGGAACACTCAACTCTAAGTGGGATGTCTTCACCAAATCCCTCTGCTAAGGGCTCAAGGAACCCCGTGGAAGAGGAAGCCAAAAAAAAAAAGGTGAGAGCCAAAGATGATGGAGGACACACAGACACACACACACACACACACACACACACACACACACACACACCAGAACAAACAAACAAAAAAACTGAAGCCTTCCAAATTAGAATGATCAATGTACATAGGAACTCACAGAGACTGAGACAGCAAGCACAGGACCCTCCTGGGTCTGCACCATATAGGTTCCTAGAGCTGAACAAAGAAATGGGTGCATGCTCCCATCCATAACTCAGAAGCAATCTGCAATAGGTTACCAATTACAAATGAAAATTTAGTTTCCTTCAAGAGAATCTCACTGAGGAAACGAACTGCTCTCATGGGTAGGACACATGCCCAGCTGTAGATTGCCAAAAAAAAAAAAAAAAAAAAGAACTTGCCAGCATCTTTGAAGATTGCTTCTTTCATTATATTGTCAGGACTTTTCCTTTTTTAAAAATTTCTTATTTTTTTATTTTGCTTAATTTTATCTTATCATTTATTATTTTTTATTTGTTTTATTTATACAGTTTTTCTTCTCTCCTTTTACCCTGCAGTTTCTTCATATATGTGCTTTTATGAGGTTTTTTTTTAATGAGTTTTGTATGAGTGTTTTTATGAGATTCCTGAAAATGTGAAGTGGTGGGTCTTTCTTGTGCTTTCTATTGAGCTCTTTTGCTTCTGTTTTGTTTGTTTTGTCCAATTCAAATGTGTTAGGTTTTGTTTTATCTCATTTTATTTTATCATTATCATTTAGAAGCCTATTTGTTTTCTAATGAAAGATAGAAAGGAAATGGACTGGTTTTAGGGGAATTGAGGAGGAACTTGGAATAGAGGAAATGAATACTGTAATCAGGGTATACTGTGTGAGAAAAATATCTATTTTCAAAAAAAGAGGAAAAATAAATACAGTATTTTTATTTATTTTTTTATATTGAAGAAATAAAAACCATTTATCTCAGAGTGTTTAAAGGATCAAAAATAAATCTGTGGGCCTTGAAAGTATGAGAAAAAATTTATTATTTTCCCCTTTTCATCGACCATATTACAAAACAATATGAGCAAATAGCACTAGTTATTTTAAAAGACTTCATCTGAGATGAAGAATGAAGCATGAAAATGAATTTTCTTGGGAAAAAAATAGGCTCAATTTCATTTTTATAACCCATGTACGTCCAACAAAGAAACACATTGGTATTATTATAGGCAACTTTAGAAATATATATGATATATTTTTATTTTAAGGCAACAAAAGAAAAGATCCATGCTATATTTTTTATACTCATTATCAGGAATTGGGTAAGTGGCTGGGAAAGTAAAGGTGCTTTCCAGTAACTTCAACAACCTGAGGTCAATCTTCAGAACCCACATGATGGGAGGAGAGAACCCAAACTGTCCTGTGACTTCCAAACCACCTTGCAATTAGGAAAAAATAAATAAATGTAACTAAAAACAATCTCTGAAAATATTTTTAAACATTCATTGCATGTCTGGATTGTGTAGGAATTTCTTTTCAGAGGAAACCCATGCAAGAGGTGTCTCATTTCTAAGGAGTTTACACCAAGGTATCAATTGTAATGAGGTCATGGTCAAACTAAAATTAAAGCGTACATTTAATTTTAGAACAGAAAAGGGCTGCACTTTGTGGTCCAAAAACTTCTGGTGGTAAATATCAGTTTTGTGGAGGTGATCTACACTGAAGTGTGATACAAGGCTGAATACAATCTGTGTCTTTACAGTTATATCATGACATTGTGATTTTAGGAAATAAATTGGCTTCATATTTTTAAATCACATTTTCCTCATAAGAATAGAGAAATGTTTACTTTGATCAATGAATCCTTTGCAAATTTCTTTTGCTATAAGCTATATTCAGCTAAACATCAAACAGCACATTCTGTAGAGATTTTCATAATTTGATGTAAAATATGATTTTAATTATGGAATTCTCATTGTAGTTTAATTTGGCAAGCTATCACACGTCCTTGAATACAGGGGTATGAATTACAAGAAGATAATGCAAACAACACCAGCATGCTTTTCACTGAGGAGGTTGCAGGGAGCAATTACCACTTCATTAATTTGTAATGAAGACCTAATTGCCTGTAAGTGATGGTGGGCTGCCATCTCGAACTGTTTACAAAACCAAGCCTCTAACTCTGGCAATTGCTGAGGACAAGTGACAGCAGAAATATAATCTCTAAAGTAACATTCGTTTTTTCTTTCTTAACATCAGCAATGTCAAAAGGTTAGCTAAAGTTCTTCTTGGAACTACATGCTTTATCAACTTAAAGCATGCCCAACTTTGACATATCCCCCTCCTATCAGAACTAATGGTCAATATTCATAAATTGTTACAAATATTATACTGTATAGTAATTGTTCTAAGGCAAACATGGAGAAAGATACACAGAAGTGACATAGAATGTGGCCATATTAAGCATGTTTCTCTTCCCTTCATTATTTTAAAAGAAATATTTTGTAAAGGAGAGTTAAATTACCTTGTTTTCTTCAAAAAAGCACAGAACAAATTATGAAATTTTCTTAACTTCTCTAAATCATCAGCTCTGATGTTTAGCCTGTAATTCAGATCAATACTCAAAATCTGTCTTATTTACTCAAATTCAGACTGAGTTCTTTATTTTTCATGGTCCAGATTACTGTTAGTAACTATAACAAACACATTCTTCAGACTCCCTGTCATTGGAGGAGACATTCTGCAACTTCTTCCCAGAAGATTTTATTAATATTTTCTAGAAAGCAAAATTCCTATCCTGTTGGTGGCAAATATGTATTTTTTAGGGAAACAAATGCTTTTTAATAATTAATCACCATTTAACCCAATAACTGTCTTTCTTATATACCTCAATTATATTAAAGATTTATTTTATGGTTGTTATTAATTTCTTTCATGAAGAACATTTTTAATGAGTTGAAAACAGGATATCAGGGCACTAAAGGCAGAAATATATTTATTTATGGTGGGAAATTTTGAATTAATTAGTATATATGTAGGCCACTATGTTGGAGGACATTAATAAGATGAGAAAAGTAACTTCATAATTTACCTCTAAGGTCATAAAAGTGGGTTCTCAAGAATTTGCAAATGACAAAAATAAAAATAACCCTAGTAATTTTATTTTATTTAAAATTACGTGTAGATTACAGTGGTTCATAGGAAGCTCTAGGTCTGCACTTTCCTAATATTCTAATGGTCAATTGTGATTTTAAGTGGGTTTGTGTTCTTCTTGTCTCCATCCATGCCTCATAGTCATATTAGTTCTTCTCCTGGTCCAGCTATAATCATTGCAAAATGCTCAATGTTTGTCCTTTAAATCTTGGAGCACTTTTAATGAAACTGGATTTGATGTGCAAAGAATCACCCTCTCCTACATTATGGATGCCACTACTAAGTATAGGACACAGAAATGTCAACACAAACCATTGTATTTCTGTTTAGGCACTGCTTTTTTAGCCAACTCTCATCTCAATAGTACATACACATGTATGGTCATATATACAGGGATGTAATATTTTCAATAGTTTGGTATGAAAGCTCAAGCAGTCTAAGAGTTGAGATAAATAAGTAGAATTATACTGATTTCTTATAAACACTTTGTCCTCTAGACATTTGATAATGATATTAGAACAATCTAACTGAATATAGGGAAGACAACAGCCTCATTTAGGTAAGACATATTAAAAAGAGGTGAAAAGCCAGTAGGAAGGTTGAAAGTCTAGAATTACTGATGAGGAGAGGCAGCAAAAGCTTTCAGAGTGAGCACATCAGTCAGGAATGAGTGGCATAAGGTCTCTGTTTAGGATTCTCAGAATATTGTACAGGCTGTGGTAACGTCTGCAGTTGTAACAGGATGTTGTTAAAGTCCCCAGAAAGCCTGAGTGGATGGAATCCTTGGGTCCCCTGTGAGCACCTGTCCTTTTCTTTCTCTGTGTTATACAGCATGTCCGAGGTAGACTCACAAATAAGTTTATTTTCTTTCTTTCTTAGCTCTTTAGCTTCATAAAAACCCAAGACAGACATAAGAACCATAGAATGCTCAGTTCCTTCATATCTGTGTGTAATTTCGGATCTCTCCTTCCAGCTGGAACTAGGCAGAACTACGTGGAGACCTCAGAACTGTTATCATACTCTTGACTTTGTCTCTCAATTATGGTGTGTCTAATTCTCTTGTCTCAGTGATTCTTGATCCTCGCAAATTGTTATCCAGACAATTTCTAAAACATATTGCTTGGTGGCTCCTTCTCCTCTTGTTCTTATTTTGTTTTAATCCTCAGGTACTTAGCTAAATGTGACAAGTATTTGTTTGAGAACCAGTGAATTCTCTTTGTCACTTGGACTTCACAATTTCTACTTCCTTGTGTTACATGGCAGGGTGCTTTAATACCAGCTTCCATAACTTCTGGGTACAGTGAAACTATCTAACATGTCATGTTTAGTATTCAGCTAACTAAATGTTTAGCTAAACATCTAGCATTCATCTAAACATGTACTCCAAATTCGCCAAAACACAGACATGCCTTACACAGAAGTCCTCCAGGATAACCTTTTTTCCTCGAACCCTTTTTCCTCCCACAAGGAATAGTAAGATGTTATTACAACAAACCAATTAAATCTAATCACAGGGTTCTATTTCTAAAATAAATACATATAAATCATTCTTTATCAGAAACACGTGAGTAGAACACAGGGAGAGGATGGGCTACTTCCCCCAACATATTAATTCCTTATAAAAGAAATACAATTGACTTTACATAGAATACTCTCTATATAGTATACTATAGGCTGATATTTTGTGGAGAGTTTTAAATGTCTTATTAATGGAAATTGTAATCAACTCTGAATGCTTAAATTAAATACTTCTGTGAATAAAGCCTGTGCTAGTAACTTCTGGGCATGAACAAGAGAATGATTTATGATTTTTTTGCTGTTATCTAGAAGTTGATAGTGGATGAGGTAAAGCTGTCACACAGAGTCGATGAAAGTACAGTTGCTATTTGAGGTATGTAAAGACATATGGGGGAAAAATGGATTATTTATGCAAAGAAAGTACCAGGAAAGCATTAAAGAAGCAGTATCTAGAACTTCTATGGTATAGGCATGTGGTATACACAGAAGAAAGAAGTAACAAGAAGATGATCAAGAGAAGAATCCCTTTAAATAGCTGGGTCCCAGTGTTGGAGGACAGCGATCAGAGTCAGTCACCAATGGTTAGAGCAGAAGGATCTGGGGTTCACTAGAGAATCTGAAGTATCCTGTGTACTTCATTTGCTTCTGTGAGAAAACATCTAAAGAGAGCCACACGGTGGGATCTGGACTGGCTGTTGCTTCCTTAGTGGTGAGACAAGAGGAGGAGTACTTCAAAGGTTTACATGACAGTTTTAGCATCACTTCTGACAGTGCTCATTATTTTCCAGAATAATATGAAGAGCTGCTCCAAGGCATGCTATAAATGCCAAGAGTAAGAGCCCTTATTAATTTTTTTCTGGAAGACTGCTCCTCTTGAGAGAGGCAGTATCAGAAGTAAACAAAGTACCCATATGTACATAAGTATATTTATTTAACATTCATCTGTGAAACATATTCTTATTAGACACTTTATGTCTCATTTCACAAATAGCTAATTCATATTGATTGACCATCCATGATGTGCCAAACACTACATTGGTATTCAGCAATGAAGGATGTCTGTCATTATTATATGTGTCTGTGCTATTATTATATATAAAGCACACATATGAATATAAATATTATATGTATGTGTGTGACTGTGCTGTCTCTGTGATGTTTGCGAATGTGTATGTTCCCTCATATGGAGGTCAAATGAGGACATTGGATATCCTCCTCTGTGACCTTTGGGCTTTCTCCTTTAAGAGAGAAGTTTCTTGCCAATTTGGGGATAGGCTGTCACCACATGGATTTTTCTTTTTCTACTCCCAAAGTACCGATTTCTAGATGGTCTCTTATTTGGATAACTTTCCCTTCTGAAGCATCTGTGCCAAAATCTAAGTAACTACCCGTTTGAGATTAACTAAAATTAAATGGCATATGATGTGCCAAGTGCCAAACATATTGCAATTAACGAAGCTCAGAAATGTGCATTTTGTTACACAAGGCATTGGATTAAAAACAATCAGTACGTTAGTTAGACCAGATTCTGTCCTTAACTGACTGAACATCAGGCAGATGACAAGTTTTTTAGAAGGAACAGAATGGAAAGAAATTTTCTATAAACTATGGGTCCACAAATTTATGATAAAAAGTTTTAGGATTAATGGCGTGAAGAATTTTGCAAGGTGAAGAATTTGAAATTGCAGGATACAGTGTGAGAGATAAGAATACATTTTAAACTACAGAAAATATCTTTAAAGACAAGGCAACATAAGGGAATTCCAAACCAGAAGAATTAATATTCAAGAAATATGACACAGGAGCTGGAAAGATGGCTCTGTTGGTAAAGAGCACTTATTCTTGGAGATCTGGGTTGAGTTCCCAGGATCCACATGGTGGTTCTTAACCATCTCCTACCAAACTTCCAGAGGACCTAATGCTCTTTTTGGCCTCTCTAGGTACTGAACACATGTAATGCCTAGACATTCAGTGAAGGCAAATTATACATTCAGGCAAAACATCTATATACATAAAAATGAAATATACAGTGAAGGTTAAGATTTACCTAAAGGTATCATACCTAGACTGAACAAAATCAAATAGTTTCAACTATATCTGCTATTTGAATTTAGTTTCCTTATTTCAAAACAAAAGGAAGAAAAAGAAAAGTTTTCTTTTCAGTACAGTGTCCTGATGTTGTACGTGATAAAATGTTTTTATCTTCAATGTAAAAAATAAACAAAAAGGATTCTATAATTTAAAAAAATTACACTGGGAAAGAGGAATCCATTAAGTTGGGTAATGAATCATCCCCTAGCCTATAAAAACTGAAAAAAGACAAAAAGAAAAACAACACAATGTAGGCATTCATCTGAGATTTTCTCTTCCTTTCTGTTCATATATTGCTAAATGGCTGTACTTTCTGTAGAATAAGTTTTTCCTAAATATTAGGGAACAGGACAATGAGGCTATCGAGTTTCCAACCCTTAGAAGAATGTTCAAGGTGAAATTGTCCAATAAAAAAGGTAATTTTAGAATTGAATGTAACTACTTGAAAATGAAGGGGGAAAATTCCATGCACATGGGCTTAACGTGTCTAGACTGAAAACTGCTAAGATAGGCATTTACAGAATTATTACAAATAGCCAAGGACTTAGAAATTAATGCTTGCACTGACAGCAGCACCTTGCACATCAGCTGTGAGACCTGTGTAATTTCCTGCTCTGATAATAGGTCACAGCCACCGCAATTCTTAGCAATTTGCAATATACCTGTACAGCACTCACAGTGATGGAAATGAAATTAACTTGCATGACACGGGTCCTGTGCTAAATTTTATGGACATTCTGATGGGAAGTTTACACTTTAACCAAGTATGTGTTACTCCTGAGAACATGTCTCTGCAATCGAAGCTGTTTTTTATAGCATGAGGCGGAAAGTGCAGACACTTCCTGTAGTGATACCTTCTCAACTGTAGCAACCACGATGCAAGGAAACACTCTCGTCTTCTGTCTTCGAGTACCCTGTGAATTCCAGACTTACAGGCGTAAGCTCTTCAGATAAACAGACTAGGTTGGAAATTGAGTTCTGCTCTTTAGAAATTAAGATATTTAATAAACGGTGATGTGATGTGTGCGTCAGCAAAATGGAAAAGACTATCGTAAAACTTTTGGGCATAGTCTGGCACAAAGCAAATTTGTGCATTTAAAACGTTTGTAACTGTGTCATACAGGGCCAGCAGTAAGCATGTGCCATGATTTTGCTGAAGCTGAGTTAGTCCATATGACATTTCTTATAATAAAAACAATACACTGATTTTTTTTATGAGAATGTATTTCTAATTCAAACTTTCTACCGTTCTTTTTTTTAAAACTTGCCTAGAGTTTCTTTCATTTTACCTAAAGCCACTACAATTCATGACAAGAGTAAGTCTATCCTACCGTCTTAAAAAAATCAGTGAGAATAATTCATAGTTAAAGTTAAGGGAATCTTAGGTTACTTTGAATTTTATTATAAATGAGCCTGTCAGCTTTCTTTCCAAAGAGTTTGCACTACTTTTACATCTAATAAAAGCATTGCCAACACTCTTCCACACTGTACCAGGCTCCACAATACCACACTATTATTAGACATTTATTTCACTCTCACAATTCTCTTTTTAAAAAATAAGAGCATATAGTCAATATAGCATACTGATGGGTAAATTCAATAGCTTAGCAAAAATGAAAATAAATGTCATTTGCTTTTTATTTTATACTGACTAATGTGTTGGCTTCAGTTATGCCTAAGTGGAGATAATAATTGTAAACATTTTGTAGGAATTCTTTACCTTAAAATATAAAACTGAGATTAAGTACTTATACAGTAATCATCTGCTCGCTAAGCAAACACTTGTATTCTACTAAATTAGCAGTAAGTGCTTACCTCAGGACTGAGCACATGCTTGTCAAGTACCTTGATTTGATCAAACTGAAAGTTTGTGCTTACACAGAGTTTTAACTAAGTAAAGAAGGTACTTATTTGGTACCTGAATTTTCCCAAATTTTCTGACACTACCATGCTGTGGAAGTTTATTTTTAGTTATTATAAAATATTGTTTTATGCACTGTTGGGTGAGGAGCTGCCTAGGTTCTTGATTGTTTGTATTGTTTGCAGGTGTTGGATTCATGTGGGGGATGTTTGATTGTCAATGATCTGCATGTGCTAACAGAAGAATACCTGAGGAGTTATGAAAGAATAGAAACACCTGAGCAAAGATGCTCAGGGTTCCATGGTCAGTATGGCATTTGCCATGATGGTGGTTCCCTCTGTTGAGGTCTGACAGGGATTCCATGTATGAAAGCACCCCCTTGCTGAGCCACCACAGCAGTGTACTACTACACTACCATTATGATAAAGATGCAAAAATTATAGCTTTTGGATTTTTGAAATTTATAAGAATAGAAAACAGATGTTAGTCACTTATCTATTCAACAGAAATTCTCTGTGAGCCAGAATGTTTGCTATGCTCTGGAAACTAACCACTCTATGGAAATAATTGCAAAAAAAAAATCAGTACTATTTTTATGGATTTAATGTCCATCCTGAGTAAAACAATCAATAAACAATACACACACACACATGCCCACACATTGCATGCCTATGTTAGAAGAGACAGGGATAACACAATGAAAAATGAAACAAAAATGTAAATAGATGAGAAAACTCAACAGTTGAATAGACTTTTACATACAAGCCAGCGTGCCTATTCATTTCTGCAGATACTTGAGAAATAACATGAGAAATTAGCCTAAACGTATGTTTGTAAATAAAGCACCACAGGCTGAAAGAATGGAGAACCTCTGGACTGAGATATGACAATGCTAGGTGAGTCAAAACACTGCAAGGTGCTCAGTGTATATGAGGCTGAGAACACATGTAGCAATAGAGAAGTACTAGAGGAGAAACACAACTAACTACAAATTAGGAAATACTTTCAAGTCATATATAAGAATTTGGCATAGTTTTCATAGTGGAATTCAGTAAAGATTTGAGACAGATGGTTTGTCCTGAGTCATGTCATAAGAAGTTCATGACTGCTCTGTAGAGGAAGAATGAAGAAACATGCAAAACACAGAGCTTTTAGAGAATGAGACCAGAAGAAAATGGCATTGGTAGAAACAGGTAGAACAGATCAGATTCTGGAAGTACCTTGCAATTGAGCAGAAGGATCTGATTAGAAATGAATGTGGAAGTGTGATTTATACCTCTAGAGAGGACTGTGATTTACATCATCAAAAATTGGCTCCCATTAGTGTGAGAATCAGAGAAAAAGAATAAAAATCATAATGTAGCATTTAGGCAAGTTATTCAAACAAAGGTGGAAGATTAGTAAAAATAGGTGAAGAAGATAGAAGAAAAAAACAAAAAGAATGCATGCCAGGAAGTCTCATGGAAAAGACACACAAGCACAAAACACCATCAAAATTTGGATATCACTCTCCAGTTTCTTGAGAGCCAAGGCTAGTTTTCAAATGATTAATTCACCACATATTTGTCGAATACCTGCTATACACACTAGTGGCTGATGCGGGATCTATAACAATCAATACAATTTAAATTCTTTCTTATATCATATCTTTCTCTTGTAGTCACATGTCATGTATAGTAATATGTTTCATGAAGAGACAATGAAAAAGTAAAAGAAAAAAAGTAAATTTGTGTTTCTTAAAAGGTGGGATTTTTTTAATGCACAGGAAGATTTACTCAAAAGATGGTCTTTGAATAAAGGACTGAAAAGATGGCTCATGGCAGTAGTAGAAGAATGCTTGGGAGGTATTTTGATAAAGGAACATGGATAGAAGAAAAAAAGAATAAATCGAGTTCCAGGAGAGCCAGAGTTACAACAGAGAAATCCTGTCTGAAAAAAGAGAAAAGAAAATAGAAGGAGGAGGGGGAGGAGGAGAGAAGGAGAAGGAGAAGGAGAAAGAGGAGAGAGAGGAGAAGGAGGAGAAGGAGGAAAAGGAGGAAAAGGAGGAGAAAGGAAGAAGAAGAAGAAGAAGAAGAAGAAGAAGAAGAAGAAGAAGAAGAAGAAGAAGAAGAAGAAGAAGAAGAAGAAGAAGAGGAAGAAGAAGAAGAAGAAGAAGGTGGTTTCATTTGGCTTACAGTTTTTGAGTAGTACGTGACTGGGCGGTTGTAGTGTGTGGGTCTTAATGAGGCCACATATTTCAGTAGGAGTGCATAGCAGAACAAAACCACTCACTGCAGGATGAATGTGTGAGATAAAATGGGAAGAGAGATGTCCAAAGCATCATTTAAAATTGTGATCTTACTAACTTAAAGACTTGCTTCTAGTCTTACCATTTAAAGGTTTCATTACTTTACAGTAGTGTTGGCTGGGAACCTTTAGCACATGGGCTTTTGGGAATATTCAAGGTCCAAAGCAATTTACTTAGACATTTTCCTTAAAAAAAAAAAAGGCAAACATTTCCTGAAGGTAAAACATATAGGATCTTCAGAAGTGAAAAGTCTCTGCAGATCTGGGGAATGTTGAAAAAGAGAAACTTTTGTCACAAGCAGGGAAGGAAGAAGGTCTGGAAACCCAGAGAGAAGATGTATAAGCCACAGAGACAAGCCTGGATCAAATGTATCTTACAAGATCTATGGAAGAGTTTGTTCCCTGGTATTGAACCCAGAATTCCAGTCTGTGAGAAGAACATTACTGCTACCAAAGACACCTAGTCTCAAAAATTTAGTACCAGTCACTTGAGCTTAGAATGTAGCATGTTATAAGGTTTATAGTAAAGCAAATAGTAGTTTAGCAAAAACTGGTTATTCCCATATATGAAAATTAATTGGTTGCCATATTATTTTCTGAATTATGCTTTGTCTGTTTTCATAGCTACAAAACAGTTTTTAAGAGATTTGGGGAAAAAGAACTTAAGGTCAGACATGTTCAGAAACACTTATAATTTGTCTTTATGAGTATCTTTTAGTACATGGTGGGCAATAAGTAAATTATGACCTGTTTTCAATGAGACTCATAAGTCAAGAAATTCAATGTAGCTTTCAGATTATGTGTCATAAGATGGTGAAGATTAAACAGAATAAGGGACTACTCCAGGCAGAGGACATTGACTATTGTCGGGCAGGAAATGTCTGGATGTCCAAGTTTCTATACGATGAGCTGTTTTAGATCAAATATATGATTGAAATCATGCTTTTAAATACAAGTAACTGGGTTTAAATTTTTTTGATATTATTAATTCTGGGCAGATGTATCAAGACTAATAACAAAGGAAGTATATTTATAGTAAATTGCAGTGTATATTACACAAAACTAATGCCTTCTTACTATTCTATTTTTAAAAAATAGAAAATAGTGTACTTACAGTAAATCTTTTAAAAGAGTTGCTGAGAGGAAAAAATGTTGCCAAGGAATGCAAGGATTGTTTTAGGAGTGAAAGAAAGATGTCAAGTCAAATAGTCATTAAGAAATGTTAACCTCAATGAAATATGTTAAACAAGGATTTTCTAAAAGTAAAGCTTGGCTCAACTGGAGGACACTTTTTATTTCTTTGATTCTGTTGGGGGAGGGGCAGGTGTCTTTTCAAACAGGCTCTTACTTTGATATTTGTGTGACCTTGAACACACTATTTACACCAGAATAGCCTTGAACATACAAGTGCTACTCCTGCCTTTGCCTGTGCTGGATGATATAAATGCCCACTATACCACTATGGTTAGTTTTTCAAAGCTATACTTGAATAGGAAGTGAGCATTAATACTGCTTCTTGCATATTTAAAAACAAATGATAGACTTTCACTTTATAACAGTTCCCATTCCTACAGATAACTCTAAGATATACTCTAAGGACTATCTATTCCCTACGAGTTCCTATCCCCAAAATCATGACTTTTGTTCTTATTTTATAACCCATTTAGATAACTAGGGCAATCTGTGCCACCATTGGATTTGAAGTATCTGTTGAAGCCTAATAGGATCTCTGTGCATGCATGACTGAAGGTGAAGATTTCCCCTTGTCTTCAAACTGCCAATACTAGGTAGTTCAAGAGTGAGGAGTAAGGCCCCTGAGTTCCTCTTCAATCCATGCTCAACTGTTGAGGGCCCTACTCTTTTGCTGGCCCAGTATAGGCTTCTATAGCTAATGTAAGTTGGCAAATGCAATGGCTTTTATCTTGCCCAGAAAATGTCATTTCACATCACTTCTTCCTATCTTTTGGCTCACACATTCTTTGTTGCTCCCCTTCCTCTGTGTGCATATTGTTATTAACCCTTTTTAAGCAAACAAGAGTCTGTGTAAAAATTATACAGTTGGTACAGGAAGGTGATATGGGTAGAAAAGGTAGGAAAACACTATAATTTTGTACTCAATCAAATCAAAAGAATTTACTGAGGGTGTACTATGAATTAACATTAGTTAAATTATATATTAGAAACCAGTGAGAAATAAACAAGGAAGGTCTCAGCTTTATGGAACATGCTTTATGATAAGTAGTTATCATCCAGAGTCTGGGAATAAGGAACAAAAAGTCAGAGTTGTGGTGTAAGATTTGTCAGTGTGGGTGATGTTGGCTAGATTGGAAAGAACAGTAGAGAAAGATTAAAGAAGTAGAAAGGATACTATAATGTTTATTCATCAGAAATCAAGTAAATCAGTGCAATGTGCTAAAAGAGCCTACGAAAAAATAACAAGAAAAGAAAGAGGAAATCCAGTGTCCTTGTTACTGTAGGCACTTATCTGCATACTGCTTAGTTTAGACTACTGTATACACATGGACTACACACACACACACACACACACACACACACACACACACACACACACACATACACACAAGGGGGGAAAGACATAGACATTGTTACACACAGATACACACATACTAGAGATATCAACAAGTATTTTGTGTACCAGCTGGCCTTTAATTTTAAGACACTATTCAGTGAAACACAATAAAGAAATACTCAGAACACTAAGATGTCTCAGCAGACAAAGGCACTTTCTGCCAAGAATGACAGATGTTTCCCTGGACACACCTGGTGGAAGGAAAGGCTAATCCCTTCAAGTTTTCCTATGAACTACACATATATGCCCTAATTGGAGTACACCTCACACATCCAAATCCAAACACAGGTTCTTGTGAACACACACACACATACCCACACACAAATCAATGCAACATAATAACAAAGTACTTTTAGATTTGCAGTAATATTTATCTGTGACTATATATCACTTCATTTAAATTAATAAGTTAATATTGTGTTGTATTAATTATTGTTTGAGTAACTGTGGAATTCACTTTGTAAGCATTTTTTTCTTATCAATGAGACAAAACCTAAGTGTATTTATTCTGAGTAAGTTAACAAAGTATCCTGTGAATACTTGACCTTTAGAAAACACTAGTTTGACACAATGAAATGTAAAAGTACTTTTGTCCATTAATTTACCAAAGGAAGGACATGCACAAAATTTATAGAGACAAAAAAAAAAGTACATTGTATTCTGTCTCCAAAGTAAATTCACCAAATAAAGTGAGAGAATAAACTGTATACTTTTAGGAATAATACACGTACGAAGAAAGAACTGAAGTTTTATTGTAGGAAGAAAAGTAAACAAGGCAGAAATTGTCTGGACACAGCATAATGCAATCCTCCTAAACATGAACATACAAATAATTAAAGATTAAAAACAGACCTTGGGTAACAATAGGCTGAACGATGTCAGCTCATTAGACAGGTGCACAGCCTACCATCGCCTTGGTTTAACGAGCCTTTGAAATGTTCTATTTCTACACAATGGAATTTCCTATAGAATTCCCAACTCACAACAGGTTTTTCTCTTGTTGTGTACCTAAACACTGACTGCACTGTGGGACTGGTATGCTAGGCTGAATGAAACTGTAAAAAGCACCAGCTGGCTGCGTTCAAAATGGCACTTGTCCAGGTCTCAAATGTCTTATTTATATACAGTGGAGTTCTGCCAGCTGTTTAATATTGAAGACTAATAAATGTAATTGGCAGTACTACATAAGCACAATTCACAAATATCAGAAAATGCATTGCATTGTGAAGTTTGACTTTTTCTCATTTTTCGTAATTGAATTTGTGACAATGGAAAATGGTTTGAGCAATATGGCATTTTACAATAAATGGTAAGCTCACAGGCTGAAATTCAAAGAACTTTTGCTTTGGAAACTTAAAAGAAAAAGGGAGGGGGTTAAAGAAGGAAATTTAAACTAAGCAGTACGTATATTGTAGGTCTGCATTTTTTAAAACCACTAGTAGATATTGACAGGTAACTTTTACACCATATGTGGAAGAACAGAGGCATTTAGTAAGCTCAGACAGGTAAAAGGTATTAGACCCTCGAAGAAGAAGTATAATCTTGTGTCAGGAAAGTTTACGTATTTCCCGGAAACGTGACAAGACTGGAGCAAGACAGGTTTATGAAAAAAAGAAAAAAGATCTAATCACTAGTGTACTGCATTGATTTTTGTGATGTGGGATTTTATTCCTAAATAAAAACAGCAGACATACACTACTTCTTACTGAATGGGAAAGGAGGAGGGAGAGAGGAGGAAGAGAGGGAGAAAAAGAGACTGAAGGAAAACAGGAATTGTTAAAATAATCACATTTTAAGAATAAGGAAAAGGATGTTCTTCCTCAGAATTCTTGTCTATGAGAAAATTAACATTCTGCTACTGAGACACCATTTCTTCCAAACCACGCTTGTCTCTTTTTCATTCTTGGAAGTCATCACATTTTTTTAATGTAACACATAAGAAATCTAAAGCATCATTTTGCATGTGGGAACCAAGAATGCTCTGACAGTAGACACGGAAGAAGGGGAGGATGGTACAGAGGTTGTGAAACACAGGTGAAAAAAACATGACAGGCAACACACATTCTTCAATTTCTGTACCATTCATTTCCTACCAGACACATTGGTACATATCTAAGAGATGGCAATGTCATCAGTTTTTAGTTAGTTCTTTTAATACATTGAATGTAAAATGAGTGTAAGCCGCATCTAACAATGGTCTTTTCTGTAGACAAGCTAAAACTCTGGCTAACTTTTTTATATTATTGATGCTTTAAAAAGTTGCATTAGCTAGGCATAACTTTTGAAGGTTTGTTTTTTTGAGGCAGACTCTCTTGCAGCCCAGGGCTGGCCTAAAACTCATTATATTGCTGAGGATGTCTTTGAACTACTAACAACTCTGCCTCTATCTCTTGGGTGTTGAAATGTCCAGCAGCAGGTGAACTACTGACAACCCTGCCTGTATCTCTTGGGTGTTCAGATGTCCAGCAGCACACTCAATTTTAGGTTTGGTTTAATCACTCCTATTTTAAATATACAGTTATGTGGTATCTTTATTGAATATATAAGTAGAGAATGCATAAAATTTATCAGAAGAACAATCTAAAAATAAGGGGAGAAGCACAATAAAATTAGCTTTACTATTTTAGACTTAGAATAAAAAATGGACACACATTTCAAGCCATGGATGTTCATCTGTCCCTTTGGAATAGACCAAAGTTCAAGAGTGTTTAGGTGACCTGATGATACTGGGACAGCCGTTCTGAGCTTGACGTATTTGCATCTCTGCAGCAGTTCTTTTTCCTTAGTCCTCTCTCCTTCTGCCCAAACCTAAATAATTGTGCTTTCAATAAAACACATTCATCATTACTAGATGTAGGGGAGAATGGTAAAATCATTGCTTTTTAAGAGTTTTGTTTCATTTTGCTTCGGCACTCACAAAAGCAACTGGGAATTCTGGCATGAAAACACTTGTGTTCCATGGGTACAGTATCTTACAATGATTTTTAAAAAAGCATTTCAGCATGTGTTTATATTTTGGATTATACTCTTAAAAAACACAAGGGTTTGGTTGTTCCTGGACTTGTTTATTTGAAAAGTCCTCCTTTGACTGCAGCTTTGCAATCTCTGCTTGCGATTATTGAAAATAGAATCACTTATGGCATATCTAAACTAAATTCAAAACAACCGGGGTGTAATTAGATTAATGCCAATGTAAACTACCAACTCCATGAATGGAGGTCTTTTAAGCACAGACACAATGCAGTGGTTTTGATGCCAAGAAATCTCTGTGGCCTGGAACTTCCTATAAGATGCCATTGCATACAGGGGCCTCCAGTTTGATGAAGTCACTCAAACAAATCAACCAGGCACTCACCTACTTCTCCAAGCATGACCTCATGTTCCCTTCACTAATACAAGGGAAAACATTATTTTCCCATAAGGGAATTTTTTCCAGTTTCTGTCAAACTCTAAGTTAAACAGGAATGACTACTACTTTTTGTCAGTGATGTCAACAACTACTTGGTTTCTGAAACATTTGAAAAATACCAACATGCCCAATTTTTAAAATACTATTCTAAATGATATGAATATTTTAATAGAAAGTGATGACCTTTAAAGAGTGGCAGAAAAGCAAGCGAAACATTATGAAAATAATGAAATCAGTACATTTTATACCCAGAGGATCTTTAGTTGCTCATTTAAATTAAAAAAATTCTATTTACCAAGCAATTAAGAAAAACACTATGTGTTATGATTATATAAATCTTAGGGGTTTGCAAGGAAATTTCAGATCAAACGTCAGTGAAAAAGAGTAAATCTTCTTCCCTGATCCTACTTCTTCAATAGTTAAAAAATATAAATTCAGATTTCTGTTCACAAACTAGAAAGAACAAAAGTCTTTCGTAAAAATAAAGTAATGACATTAAAAGAAAAGGCCTGAAATTTACACCTGTTTCCTTTTAAAAACCATTTGGGATAGGGGAAAAGCACATTAACTGATAAAGGGGTAAAAAAAAAATATGTTGTGCATGTGTATGTTTGTGTGTGTGTGCTCACACATGCTTTAAAAGTTAGAAAGAGTGTTAGAGAGCAATAGATGAAGGACTTAAGAGAGAAGCACAGGGGCTAAATAACATTGAAAATATTTAAGTCTTAACTTGTTCAGCTTACCACTTTCTTTGTTAAAGGGACATAAAAAGAAGAAATCATTTGAAAAATGAAATGAGAAATGACCAAACCTTTCAGATTCCACTCAAAGCACGATTTGGGAAGGTTTTAAACCACATTAGAATTCTGAATTTAAGAGTCCTTAAATTGAAATCATATTTGTAATTACTTTGCCCTTCATGACCCAAAATATCTGATTTTCTAACATGGTTAAATTCCTTCTTCATGTGTTCCAATAAAAATAAAACTTGTTACTTAAAGGACATGATTATTTATTTAAAATATTAGAAATATTTATATATAATATATATTCATATGTTATTGTATATTATTATATCATTCATATCATATATTTATATATGAGCATATATTTAAATATACATATGAATATATATTTATATATTATATATCACATATTTTATATACTATATATATACTTACTATTTACCCTGTAAGGCAATAGTACAAGACTTTTCATATTACATGGAAGTGTTTTGGTTTTTCTAAGACTCCCTTAATGTAAGAAAGTGGTAAAAATCTAATTCTCTTTCATTTTAGTCTTAGATGCATTAATTTGTGTTCATTCTATCCCAACTTTAGCATGTCTATATTCTTTTTCCAGTAAAGCAGAAGAATTTAACAGCTAAGGGAAACAAAAAACTTGCTTTCACTTAAGCTGTACATTATATGTTCAAATGTCATATGTATAAATTCCTCTTTTTAGCCTCAGGAATTTTATCTTCCTCCTGGCAACATAATGCAAACTAAACCTCTTTCACTATAATCACTAAAATAAGGAGACCTGTGTGAACGGAATGTACAGAATCAATTGAACACCTCTTCAAACTATAAAGTTTGCTACACCAAATATTCCACACTTTCCTGGATCTCTTTTTAAAAATGGCAGTAGTACAGTTTAAGGATCATTCACAGAAGTCAAGAAGAGCCTTTTGAAAAATATTCAGGATAGAGATACATGTTTGTCACAGTAAGAAGTCAGCACTGAGTATGGTATGTTCTGTTAAAGAAATAAAGGGTGGTATGAGGTAAATGTTTGCAGTTCAGTAGAAGTTGAGAACTGAATTAAAGCCAATGGAAGAGAGAAGTTAAAGGGAGGGGGAAAGGAGGACAAGTAAACATATGACAGTGTGATTAGTAGATATGAGAGAAACTTCAGTGTAAAGTTCCATCTTGTAGTGAGGATGGGCATGATAATTACTATATATCCATGCAATTTAATGGGTCCATCACTGCCTGAACAGTCTACACACAGGAATTTACTAATCTTCACAGCATCTCTTAGACAACATTCTCTAATCTTAACAAAGAATAATAATTGAAAAAACTGAAAGCCACCTACCTCTACTTTGTAGGGTTTTTCTCTACCATCATTCCTCAGTACCTTGGATGTACATTCTGTCATGCATGCTACTCTGCTTTGAAGTGACTGTCCAACATATATCTGCTTTGAAGGGACTGATTTGGTTTAATATTTTGTACCCACCATTTTAAAATTTCTAAATTTTGAGGAAGATATTTTCTATTTTACCAAGTCCCCATGCCACATTGTACAGTTAGTTCTGGTATCTTATACTGCGAAGGAGGGGGGTAACTCAGGCATTATTACTGATTATGTGACTAAAAATTGATAAACAGACAGGTTTTAACCATTTCAACACTGTCTCTATTACAATTTCCCTTATGCTGACTTTCATCTATTTACCGTGTTCATATGGCTGTGTTGTTTTCTGAAGCTGCAATTGATTGCATACTAAATGCAGCAACTTCAATGTCTTTTCTTTCAAATATTTTGTTCCAGGATTCAGGATTCAAAGCATATGTTATCACATAGCTACATGTTCTACATTTGTAGTAATTACTTAACGTGACAGCAAACTCAGGCATTCTTTCACATTTGATAAAAATCTACTACAATTTAGGCAAAAACACTGATATCCAATAAATGCTTGTAAATACACTGAAATCTTTAGAAAGAAAAATAGAGTCAGTAATTGTTTGAATAATAAGAGCAAGTGGTCATAATAAGTCTCTAAGTCATAAATTGCTTACTTGGAAAACAAGAACTGTTATATTCATATAAAAAGAAAGTCTTTCCAAACTATTTCAACAAATTTTAATTACTATATGTTAATGAGTATAGAAAATATTCTTTTTAAAACAGTTAATCATTTATGTGATTTGTAATCCTGGTCAAAAGGCTTTGACCCATCTCTCTTTTATCTTGTATTTCTCAATTCTTTGGAAATTACTTTCACTCCCATAATCTAAGTACGTCTTACAGATTGTACTGAATGTACCCGTTAGAGTTATTTCCATATGAAATTCAGTTACCTTTTTTTTTTTAACTTTTATACAAAGTGCAGGTCTGCCACTTCACAATTTTATGAAAATAAGAGGAGGTTGGATTTGTTTTCCCTTGGTGGGAAAAAATGACAGAGAAAAATAAATGACAAAAGCTGGAGTTGAGGAATCTTGTTTTATCAGCTGCACCACAAGGCAAGCAAAGCTTCACCCTGTTTGGCCCTATAATGCAACTAAACTGCTGTTTTCAAACTGCATTGCACGTAAATGAAAAAGCACTGCTGGGTTTAATATGCTGATTACTGTAAAATAAGCTGCAAGTCAAAACAACACTTGACCCAAAGCATCACAAAGCTGCGGCTTTCCAACCAGTGCTTCCATCACAAGCCAAGCAGCAGACATGCACACCATAAATCTAAGACTGTGGTCTCATCTTTCCTTTGCTATGGGGAATTGAGTGTATGTATACAGACTTGGAAATCAAGAGAAAGTGACTTTTGTCTTTGTTTATAGTAGAGTGGGAACTGGGTAGAAGAAAAAAAAATCAGGATTGGAATCGTAAAAGAAAAAAAAAGACAAAGTTTAGATGTTTCCAGGTCTATCTAAAAGTTAGACTTTGCAATGGAAATCTTTCCTCAAACTCAGCATTTTTAGATAATAATAATTTGTGATAATATGCATTTATATATTTTTAATAAAGATGATTTTTTTCTTCAAGGAAAGTATGGAAATAAAGGAAAACAGGTTTTGCAAATACTCCTGAGCACAGACCACATCAGTTTATTGTATGTTTTGTATCCCTTGATAACCTGAACTGATAGGAACATACAAACCACTAGAGTTATATTTCTTTCTGCATAATCAGACATTTAAATTACTTAGCTTCTAAATCTCAGGGTATTAAAAAAATGTTCTCAGTGAGACACTGATTTCATACTGTGACAAGCTCAAAAATGAAAACAACTACACACATGAGAGAGATTCTCACTAAACCGCAGCACTAAGCACAAATGAAGCCCTGCTGGGAACATGTGGCTACACGTGTGTGTTTGACTTGCTCTCATGCATTTGTGCCTCTGCAGGAATAAGAAAAAGTATAAAAAGACCTGACAAGGATTTCATTGTCCACAGTTTTTCAAGAATTTTTAATTTTTAATATGTAGAGCTTAAGTTATCAGCAACATTTGAGCATGACATTTTGCATAGGCTCAATATCTGTCTTCATGGAAGTATCCATATAACTCTGTACCCTGTCGGTAGCCTCAGTCAAGCAAACCAAAGAGAGAAAATTCAAGTTTTCCTGGACTACAGGATAAAACACAATGTGGACCTACAATCATGAAGAACCTTACTGTGGGTCATATAAGTTATTTTGTAACTTAGGTGTTTTGTAATGTCAGAAATCTTGGCTCCTAAAGCTCGTGTGTGTGTGTGTGTGTGTGTGTGTGTGTGTTTGTGTGTGAGTGTGTGTGTGTTCAATTAGTTTTATTTAAAACTTTCTCTGATAGCCTCTCACCACTCCATTCTTTATGTGATGACTGGGACAGATCAGAAAGACTAGAGTAAGAGGAAAAAGGACACTAGGAAGAGATGTATTAATTAATCTTCCTAGTCAATTTCATTTCCAATATTATTCAGTGTTTGGGTCTTTATAAACATAAAAATGCACCTAGACCAATCCAAAACTACAAGAAATTATAAGGATTTCTAAAATGGCTAGGTGCACTAAAATTAGTCATTTCTTCCAATCAAGGTTTATAATGGGAAAAGAAAACCACGTTTATTAAAAAAAAAAAAAAAAAAAAAAAAAAAAAAAAAAAAAACTTATGGTGTCCTCTGTTGCTTTTAGAGCAATAACAATTAATAAGATTTTACATGTTGTCTAGAATTTGTAAATATTTGCTGAATTTGACTGTCTTGTTGAATATAATCTACCATGCCTATAAGCCCAATATTATGACCTTAATCATATAGAAAAATGTGAGGCATTACTGAAGGCAGTTAATAGTATTAAATGTTTCTTTTATCTTTTTGTTCCTAAAAATATAATATGAAGTTTTATTTGTATCAGGACATGGAGGATAATTAGCAGAATGCTAAAAAGTTATTCTTTAAATAGCAACCATATGGGAAATATTAATATTTTAATGCTTAAATTTTTCACTAGCATTAATACTATCAGAAAGGTCCTTATATTTTCCAATGAATCTAAAAGAAAGCTCTGTCCTCACAGAATAATGTTCTATCACCTGATTCCTAACAGATAATTCTGCATCTTTGGTTATAAATAATAGCTCAGAGGAGCCCAGGGTTGAAAATTCAGAACAAGAACTTCTTTAAAATTTTTGCTACTTCTTTAAAATGACATATGACTCCATGGCCAGACTTCCACTTTAAATCCCTTCATTACTATCATGTATATGATACCATATTATCTGATAGCATTTATTTATGTCAACTAAAATAGCCATTGAACATATTTAGAATATATGAATATATATATTCAAATATAGAAAATATATAGATTCATATAGAACATATGACTATATGAATAGAGTAATACAAATTTTAATGTATCCAAATATGAGCATACAGATAAACTATGTATTTGAATGTATATACACCAACATACTATGTAAACCATGTATGTATCTTACTTACAAACTTTCAAAATATCGTTTATTCTTAATTAATAGCAGTTTTCAAATAATTTTGGTAGATGGGCTACGTTTCATGATTTAAGATAAAGATCGTGCTTAATGTTTTAAAAGAGTACACAAAGGAGACACGAAATGTCAACGGGAAAACGAAAAAACTGCAAAAATACAGATACCACCCTTGGGCCTTAATTTTGGTTCCTTAGGAGTACTGTTTTCACTATTCTTGGGTTTTTGTTTTGTGAAAAATTCTACATGTGGTAAATAATTTGTCAGCCAATAAGAATTTCAATAAAATGCAAACTAAATAAAACATTTCAAATAAAGGAATGGGAGGTAGAAGAAGAGGTAAGAGCAAGAACCCACATGTAGGACTGTAAAATGCAAGTGATGCTGCCAGGCCCACAGTCGGATACGCCCGGAGAAGAAATTCAAGATGCTGTGATAAAACACTACATTTAATTAGCAATCCCTAAGTAGAACTAGCAGCTAGTGGATTTGCTGGTTTTTACTTGTATTGGCAGCTTGACTAGCTTTTCAAAATTCATTTACAACAAACTAAATCTTAAGCATCATTGATAATTTCAAACAAAAGTTCGGATAAAAGATAAAAAGTCTACAAGAGAAGAGAAAACCAGCTTTCCACATCTCAGTTTGCTGTCAGCTTATGTCAGTCTTTGAAGTTGTTTACTGCAGCCTTACTAAGGGGGCAGAGCATCACATCAGAAGAGAGAAGGCAGATGTAGGAGAGATAAATCTTTTTTTTTTAAATAGCTAGAGATCCAAATGTGGACAGGCGAGCCAGGGCATCCGGCTCACAATTGCTGGTAGAAGCCCCTAGAGATTTCAACACTCACTTGTCAGTGCATTCCAAGGCATGAGCAACACCCAGACAAGTGTTGTTTTGTATAGAGCTGCTGGCAGGTAGCTGATCAGAATTTTGCACATGCTTGAAGATAAATAGAAATTTAAATATTTAGAAAAAAAATCAAATGTTTTGAGAAATCTCTCTCTCTTACACACACACATACACACACACACACACACACTCACACACCCCCACATTCCTTCACTCTATGCAACTTGTCAAGTATTTTACTTTTTAAAACTAGCTTTTCCATATGAAGAAAAACTTAATACATGAGCTTATGTGATATGTGAGTTATACATGTTGGTTTATGTATTTGTTGCTTCATAACTGCCTGAAACCTAAAGTAAATTATCTGCATACACTTAATTTCCTGTCAATTTGGAATTTTTATTCATGTCTTGGTTTATTTTCCTATAGTATGTTCCATATGCATTCTAAGTAATTTATAGAAGTGCTGAGAGTGACAAGTATTTCATTCACTATTCAGTTAGTTACATATGTACAGGGCATACTCTAGATTTAAGACAGCTACTGGTTATAACTGGTTATAACATACTGTTAAATTTAGTTTTAAACAATTCTGTGACTCTTGTATTATTGTTCTCAGTCTCTACTTGGGCTCAGAGAATTCGAAAGATTATTTTAAAGGCATAAGAATAAATGTAGGGCAATAGTCTCAAGTCAAGGACTGTACATCAACATCTATCCTCTCTGCTGCACTGTGCTAATAATGCAGGTGACCAGGAATGAGCTGAGTTTTCTAGCATTAAAACAATTAACAATGAATAGAATCAGTCTAATCAGAAGAGGAAATAAAACCTAGAAAAAGAATATTTTGTCCTTTTTATTCCCCTTTCATCTACTCTCACCCCTCTCTCTATATATATCCTTCATTTATTTATTTGTTTGTTTGTTTATCTTTCTTTCTTTGTAAGAATAAGAGTACCAGACAATGAGAGCACTAGGAAACCTTCAGAAACAAAGAGAAATATTACATGAGAGATCTTTGGGAGTTTGCCTTTATTTTGTTTTTTGAGACAAGGTTTCTCTGTTGTAACTGGCTGTCCTGGAACCCATTCTGTAAACCAGGTTGCCTGGATCTCACTGAGATCCTCCGGCTTCTGCTTCCCTGAGTACTGGAATTAAAGGCATGTGCCACCACAGCCTGGTGAGAGGTTTTGTTTAGAATATTTTTCTTTATTTATATGAATCAAGTATTAGAAGTGGGCTAATTTTGTTGACTAGTATCTAGGAGTACATCTTTAAAAGGCCTACTTAATTAAAACAGAATTTTATTAATGGAGTCAAAAATCTAAATGAGTTAATCTATCAACAAAGTCAAAATAAACTACAGCATCCTAAAATGTTTATCAGCTCTTAAGGATGTGATATAATAAAGGGTAAATGTTTTAAATGAAATATGTATACCACAACTTTAAAGAGCAAAGTTGACTAGCACTTAAAGAATCTTGCAACCTAGACATGGCTGGTATAAAGTGCATCATAAAACATTGACACTTTTCCAACTTAAATCTCTTCCAAATTTTCCTGGAGCAAATTATACTTGTAAACACCAATTATTTTTACAACACTTTAAATTATGCAGCATTGGCACTTGAATTCCAGTTTGTTCAAGTATTATTTTAGATCTCATCAAAAAAGGGTGTATTTTCAAAGACAATATTCTACTGCCAAATATAACCAACACATGTTTATTTCCTCAGGTGAAAGGTTTAGGGATGAATTGAAAAAAAATATTCACTATTTCTTTACTATAAAACCTTATGTCATCAAATTTTTGGAGCCTTACTTAATTTAAAAAAATTTGAGGGGGATGGGGAAACGTTTTCATAAGCAAGGGTCCTGCTGCAGAAGCAAGACTTCTTAATCCCTATTCCAATCCAGCACTGTGACTGCCTGTGTCCAGTATGGCTGTGTTAAAGTTTCCCATTGTCAGGTAAGGCTATGTTAACCAGGAAGACTCAGGTTCAATAAGACCTTGGCTCACAGAATAGGGCAACAAATAGCAACAAAAGATATCGTATGTCTTCCTTTGACCTCTACATGTTTGAGAATACACTTATTGTTTACACATACACATTTTGTGGGAAATCCCTCGAAATTGTGAGTGGCATGTTTTAGTAAGAACCTAGCTTTAAAAAGGGCATTTCAGAGGGAAGTTTATTCTTGCCTTTTGCTCCACTGGCCTTCTTGTCCTTCCCTCTCGCCACAGAGCAGAGTTGATTTACTATGCTGTTGCTGGTATTGATTTCTTCACTATCAGTAGAACCAGCTTTCAGCCTGGAATAGGGACCAGTGACTCTCCATGAACTTTCTGAGTCTTGTCCTCAGAATGGGACTAGATTCACTGCCTCATCCAGCCTGGGTGACTGCCAGTTGTTGTTCTGCATTGAGAGACAGCTATGCTGGTACTGCTCTTGCTGTTGAGGCACCTAGCCTCAAGGACTGAGTACTGTTTTCTCAGTATCTCACACATGATTTGGCCACTGTTAAGATTTTAAAGCTCATTTAATAAATTATGATATTGTTTCTCTAAAGAACCCTGACTAAAACAAATTGTGGTATACAGAGTGCTGCTGCTATTTTGGAGAAGACTGTGGAGACATTTGAACTTCGGGCTGAAGAAACCATTGAAACCAATGAGAGATTAATGATCTGTTCTTTGGAGACTGGAAAATAAGAATGCTAAGAGCATCTTTTCATGGCTTCTGTGTCAATTCCTGCCTCCAGATTCTTGCCTTGATTTCCTTCAAAGATGGACAGTGATGTAGAAGTGTAAGCAAATAAACCCTTTCTTCCCCAAGCTGCTTTTGATCATGATGTTTCATCATATCTATAGAAACCCTAAATAAGACATATATCCCAACTATATATGATATTTATAGAATTCTTCATGTTAGGCTGTGAAGTATAATAACCTAAGCCAGTCTGCAACATCCATATGATTGAAACAGAGAACAGATGCCTACAGATGTCTTCTGACTTCATGTGTGCTGTGGTACCGTTGCAGAAACATAACACACAACCCATGAATGCACAGAAATAAATGTTAAAACAAATATATAAGTAAAATAAAACAAATCCAAATCCATAAATTTCTATCATTGTAGGTACTTAATGAAATTACCTAATGTTTTTCTAAATATCTTGCTTTTGGAATGATATACCTCTGCTGATATCACATTCTGATGTTTATAATTTAACTTGATACTTAGTAAAAGAAGGAAAAGCTTTCTGTGAATATGATTATATTTAACTTATAAAAATGTAATTAAAGATAATGATACTTTTGATTCACAATCAGGGGAAGAATTTTTTCTTGAAGAATGATGGTTTAGATCAATCGATTTTTTTTGTAATTTTAGTATATAAACTGATATACAAATTATGTAAATGCATATGCTATTTACAAATTGATTAAAAAGCAGACAAACAGACACACTCTGACAGCAGATAGCAAGTGCCTTCTATGGAGCTATGAATACTTCATTTTCCTATTAAATATAATAATGCAATACTCATATGAAGCTTGCCCACACATTTGCCATGAGCAACACTACACAGGCTGCTTGTTAGCCAGGAAGAAGACTCATGTTCCTCTACACACATATTGCTATCATTATTTTAATGCTGTGTATGTTTTTTAAAGCAGCAGTGTGAGAATATCTAGCACATCAGAGATTTAAAACCCACTGATATTTAATGCATAGTTTTCCTCCATGGAATTTGCACATAATTCTTGAAATATTAGTTAATTAAAACATAAACTGGAATCAAAATGATTGTAGTGAAAATAATAATAATTACTCAGGGAGTAAAGTTTCTACATAGGGGAAGTAAGGGGTGGGGGAGGGGGAGACAGGAGAATCTACTAAAAAGCATTGTGTTCAAAACTGGCATAATGGTAACTACTATCTTGTATGATAATTGAAAAATATTAAAGACAAACGAACATAAAAAAAAGCTAAGCATCAAGATGTGTAAGGAGATATTTCTCTTTAACAATGAATTTTTAAAAGATGAAAACTTACTTTTAGAATCATTTAAGTTAGAGTTAGTACAATTCCTATGTTTAACAGCTACATGACCAGTATGCTGTTCTTATAAACTTTATTCTTTACATTCAGTCAAATATCACTGTAACATTATATTGTTTAAATATAAACATCACTAGATATTAGATGATAAAATAAGACTGAATTTGTTATAAAGGACTTGACATCTGACTGTTCTGGAGACAGGCTGAAAGTATTGTCGTTGAAGCTAATTGCTTAGTGACAGTAGTTACATATATGCATTGTTTCTGTCCTTTAGGTTTTTCTAAACTTCTTTCCTCCTAGGACTACCACTGCCAAGAAATTCTATAAGCAACAAAAAGAAAAGATGCAAACTGGATTTATCTATCATTAAATTCAGGACTTGCTACATCAATGATCTTAGTTTACATGAAAATAATTCTTGATTATTAAATATGAAATAATGAAGCTTTAAAAAGCTTATCACTTCAGTTAGTGAACAAATTTAAGTATAAATCCACACTTGTGCATTTATGAAACATACATTCTGAATATTTTGCACTATTTTTACTTTTAGGAGTATAGTATTCCATCTTTAGGACTTTCTGAATTTGTAAAATTTACTTGGAAAAATGAATCAACTTCTAATCCCTAAGTCAGGTCACTCTGGTCTGTGGAGAGAATCTAAAGAGTTTAAAATACTTTTTTTAAATGTCTGACAGAATTTTTTTTTTGTATTTTCAATGTGATATAAGAAAGGAAGGACACTCCTCCTTGCCATATACCCACTAGACATGTCCTACTGTTATGAGCAATACGTACCCACTAGACATGTCCTATTACTATTAGCAATATGGAATAGATTCCCATTGTGTCACATATGAACAGTCACTCGTTTTCTTTTTATCATTATAGTTTTATATGAAATTATTTTACTGAAGGAACATTTTCTTCCTCTTCTAACCATATTTTCCAGCAATTTTGCATACACATTATTCTAATAGCTCTCAATGGATCCTGTTGAATTGAGTGACCAATGGAAAGGTTAAGTCAGAGCAAGAGAAAGCATTGCAACTAATTAATATGTCAGAGGAGTACAGCCCCAGCCAAAAGAGTTAATGAAGCTTGTTAAGGACACATGTGGGTCTTTTGTAATGCAGGCCTGACTGTACAGGCTAGTTAGGTTAAATTGTCTGTCAGTTACTGGCCAGTTGGCCACCACCTGGCTGCCTAGTCCAGTTTTTCCCTCATCCCAACAGCCCTCTTCCCAGCACTCAATGGCAAGCTGCTGCCACTAAACAACCCCAAGCCTCCGACAAGATTTGTGCAGACAATGGGCTCCTGACATGTGAATGAAGGGCCAGAGCTGTGGGCTGAATGGGGAAGATTTTCCCTATTTAAACTCCTAATGTTCACAACAACACCCATAAAAGAGAAAGCCCATCCTTGGTGTCAGGCCATTAACATTTATAACAATATGCTAATAACCTCATAGATTACACTCAGTTTCCACGGATATTTAAATCCATGAATTGATGGCTTCAGACTTAAGGGGGTGGAGAGGGAAGAGAAAGAAAGCCGCATTTGGTAGTCGGAAGAAGACACAAAAAAACAAATGGAAGAAACTGCAATTTATCTGGGAGAAAACAACTTTTCAAGTATTCCATTAAAACACAGGGAGCAAGGTTATGTATTCAGACTTGTATGGTACCCAAGGGAAGTGTTATCAGAAATAGTACCCCTTCTACCAGGTGTGCATTGAAACCTGACTACTAAAGTCCTAATGTGGATTCCCAAGTCAGATAAACCCTTGGTTTTCTGGTTATATGGTGACTCATTCATTCATCTCTTAAAAGAGGATTTCCACAGAAGCCCAGGCAGACCCTTGAAGCTCCTGCCCTATTAACAGACTTTCTAAATTATGATAGTGAAAAAAAAAATAATTGCATAGAAAAAAAAAAACCACTTTGAAAACACTGTCCAGAGATGTATCCTGAAGTAATTCAGTAATAAGTTAACAAGCTTCACTGGGCTGTAGAAACTGCTTTCTTCCTCATTCAGATCCCATTCACCATTTCCTTAAAATTTAGGTAAATAGAAAACAGAACGTGCTGTATTATCTCCCACCATATTCACTCAGCATGCGCATCAAAGTTAAGCACCAATTTGTGTCATCCAGGAGAAGAACCCTGTCTTACTTGCTGCTTGTCACATTGTTGCTCAGTACACATTGCTTCTGACAGGAGGTCGGATTTCCCTGCAGATTAGTGATACTTGGGCCATTTGAGAATTAATTTGCGCCACGGATTTCAATATTGGCCTCTTGCTACAGAGCCACAAATGTCAATGGAAAGCCACAACTTCCAATGGAAAGAGGCATTTGAAAACCATGGTGTACAAGTTTATATTTTATCAAAAGGAGCAGAAGTTTACCTACTTTTGTGGCAAATCTCTCAGAATTCAGGTTGCTTCACATTACTGATCAAATCTTCCTGCTGCATAAAACTTCTGAAACAACTTTCATAACATTAGAGCATTGTTAAGGTTAATTTGTAGCAATATTTATATGCATGACATTGGTATGGTGCAGAATTTCCATCTTTTCACATTAAATCTCTTCAAACTGTTTTTTTCCTCTATCAGGTTTAGCAAAAGTATCATAGTATACTTAGTTGAAAAATGGTTATAAAGAGTAAAACATTTGCTTTTCAAACTGTAAACATCATGAAACCTCAGAAATGTGCTTAATTTTAATGACCTTGTAGACAAGCAGCCAACTATATAACTTCACCCTAGGCAATAATTAATAAATATAATGTTCTTCATAAATGCTTTTGTAATTTATATGGTAACTTCAGATAAATTGTTCCTTTAGATTTCACTTATTTGAGGGCGTCAATATTCCCAAGTGGTTTTGTTCCATGACATTATGTAAAAACTATATTTTATTCGTATTTAGGATTTAGTATTACTTACTTGGAAGTTGGCATCTCACTGCATATTTTCTTGTTCTCTAATAGGAAAGGTCACACTGGACATTTGTTACAGAGAAAACTGTAGGAGACATCAGTTCATATGTCAGCTCTCTGACTGCATTTTATACCAAAATTGTGTCCATGTGAAGGCCTAGTAAAACCTCCAAAGCTACTCCATTTTACTGAGGACAGAAAATAGTCAGAGTCTAATGTAGTCTCTCTGATATGACAAATGGTTCTAAGGAGAATGAATTTAAAATGAACTATCTCAGGCATAGCTAAGGTTCTCTAGGTTTAAACTTTAGTAATATTATGTCTCTAAAAACATTTTAAAATCATGTTTTAGCTTATGAATGAAAAGCAAACATCATTTCAATAATTATTATGGTTAAAATAAATGATGATGGTTATATAAAGTTAAATTTGATATAATATATCAAAAGCAAAATTAAACACAAATACTGTGCACAAGTTTAAGATAATTGTATTAAATATAGTATATATTTATCATATATTTTATAATAAATTATGTAAAATTTATGTTTAATAATTTATTATATATGTAAATTTAGAGAGTGAAATATCTAGAAAAAGAAAAAATTTATGTAGTGTACACTTCAAAGTTTGTCTGAAAAATCCATATTTATGTGTTTATAATTAGTTTATGGTTTTAGGAAAAGAAGTTTAATATCATACTCAGGTGACTAAGAGGAGGTCTGAAATTCACAAAACAAAGATGGGTTTTCCTAAACTCCAGCCAAAACACAGCTGAATATAGACAAAAACTATTGTTGGTGCTTATTTGGCTGGAAAATGAGAATATATTGTGTTTCTGAATACTTATTTAATTAAAAAATGAGCTTCACACAATTTATTGACAATAAATTATAAAGACATCTCTGAGAGTGTTTTCATAAGTTTTTTCTTCTAGTTTTATTATTGATAGCATGTTAGAATTATATCATTATTGATGTTTCCAATTCTTCATAAATTGATACATTTGAAGATTATTACATAGAGTAATATATTTAAGTATAAGATGTAAGCAATAAGAATTCAACATATAGCAAAATATCTGTTGTGTTACTTATTTATAAGATAAACACATAAATATATTTAATGTCCTCACATATTTTATTATTATTTATGTGTAATATTTAAAGAATACAGTTATATTACTTACAATATATTTTAAATTTGAATTTAGTTCATTATTAAATTTTAAATGCATTTTTGATTTTATGGAGTATACTATTTAAAACTTTCTGTGAAACTAAAATGTAATTAAGTACAAGCAAATAAGAAATTTAGAAAATGTGCCTCTAACAAATATTCCTCTTAGGTTGTTTAAACTTACAGTACTTTTTATGGTTTTAGAAAATGATTTAAGACACAACCTTTGGGAAAACAAAGACAAACAACAAAAACTTTACACTTCCAGAGATCCAATCACAAAATACTGCTTTTGCCAAAGTTATCTGCTTCCCATCAAGACCTATGTTTGGCACAAGAAGCATTCAATTCATTCATCATTGTCAATGCACTCGTACACTAATTATTTCAAATTGTATTCCTCAGCCAGAGGTCTAGGACAAATCAGGCAAGCCAAAAATAGCAGTTATGAATAATTATGCATAATTTAGCTCAAGGCCTGGGCCAGTCTATCATTAAAACTTTTGCTTGCCACTCTGTGATCTGTGCTAATTGCAAACTTTAAAATTAGTTCAAGGCTGTCTTTTTAGCCAATGCCAACCTCAGGACTTCTCTTTAGTGACTTTCAGTTCATTTTAATTTTTTAAATAAAATGCAAGTTAATCTTTTTGCAAAAATATAATACTCAAACATACTTATACATACATTAAATTACAGATGGCAATTAGTGGAGGTACTGTTAAAACCTTTTGATTATTAGCTATGTTTACAAATGGTGCACATATGTAACATTAGAATTCAAATACAGTGATAATATACCTGGAAATCATATTGTGTTCCAGTTCAAAAAATAAGCAATCTGCAAATACTTATATTCTGCTTAAAGTTAATCTCGAGGTAGTCCCTACACACTTGAAGTGAAGGCTTTCTTCACATTCTTCTATTCATTGGGAAGTTCAGAAATACTTCTTTCGCCTTCATTTGACACTAACAGAAAGACAAACCATGAATTTTTGCCACCGATGTTAAAATTTCAAATAGCTGACAAATTTCAAACCATGCAGTAAACTTAACACAATCACAGATGGCGTTTTAAAATTTCTACTCATTTTTATAATGTTCTTCACTCACTTCTTTACACACATAATGCTTTCCATTATCATTCCTCTACCCACTCCTAACGTTACATCTCATTATAACTCATCTATTATTATAACAAAAATGCTTTGCTTAAATATAAGCATGTTGTTTTTTTTTTGTTTTGTTCTATTCCAGTTCGTTTGTTTATGTTTGATCGTATTTTCTTTTATTATTTGGATGCCTCTTTGCTTTCAACGGAGACAATACAGGTGAGAATTCAAATGGGTGAGAAGGTGGAAAGGACCTAAGAAGAAAAACGCAATATAAACATGATATTTAAAATCATCTCACCTTCATGTCTTAAGTTAATATAAATTTGTTCCTTTTTTCAGGTGCTTGACTTTTAAGCCATAAAGATATAACAGTAAAACTGTCATTCTCTTGAATTACTTTCTTTGTATGAAGCACAGGATGCCCCATTGCACCTCAGACACATTTCAAAGAGAAATGGCCTAGGTATAGAAATGTTTTTCCTGGCTATGGCCTGTCATATAAATGCCTTCACTCCTCCACCTTTAATAACATTTTACTTGCTGAGTTTTCATGCTCATACTTTTAAGCTGTTTGTTAACTGATGTTCTTTGAGACTCCTTCACTCAAAACATCTACGCAGTACTGCCTTGTAAATTCAACTGAAGAGTTAGTTCTGTGTTAGTCCTCCACTGACATCATCATGGAAAAACAATTGAAACTGTGAAATTTCTGAGAAAAGTCCACTTTGGAAATTAGTTACAAGCAGATAGTCAGAAGGTGTGTAAGAAGAAAGGGTAAGTCAAAAGAAGCAGATGAATTCTAGACAGCAAGGCAATGGCTACAGAGAGTGGATAAACATGGCTAAAATAACATTGTAGATACTGGGAGATAGCTTAGCTGGTAAAGTGCTTCACTTGCAGGCTTGAGGACCTGAGTTCAATCTCCAGAACTCATGTAAAAGAAATCATGCCATTTGTTAACGCACTTGTGATTTCATCACGGACCACACTGAGACAGAAATGACACCTGGTCTTTGTTTCTCTATCCTAATTTGTGAGTTTCACACAACTGTGAGACACTATTTTAAAAATGAGAACACTTCCTGCCTCTGCATATACTCACATACACAGGGTTGTGTGCACACATGTTTTAGTGCAGGTGTTTTGCATTTTAGGAAATGAGAGAGAGAGAGAGTTGTAATGTGGTGATTCTAGTAGTGGAGCAATAAATCCAGGGAAAACAGAGTCAAGAAAGGATAGAGAGGGAAATGATCCTTGTACTCAAGAGTCTTGTTGAAGTCTCTTTCCAGCTATGAGGCAATAATCCATAGTGACTGAATCATAATCCATATTGACTGTAAAGGTTACTGAGATATAGTTGGTATATCTTTCATAGAGATCTGTTTTCAAATAAGAACATTAAAATAGTAATGAGACATTCTTCAGACATGAACATATATGAACTTTGAATGTTTGTAGTTGTACGTTTACAAGGAGATAAGTAGGCATAATCATTGGTGCAAGCCCTGCCAGACCTCAGCAGAGGGAACCACCATCATGGCCAATAACTGGACAGTGGAACCTCGAGCATCTGAGCTCAGGTGTTTTTATTCATTCAGAACTTCTCAGGTGCAGATCATAAGCAATCAAACCTCCCCTACAGAAATCCAACACCTGCAGACAATACAAAATGCCAAGGCTTATGCTTCCCTTTTTCAATAGTACACAAAAATAATTATTTTAAACACAAGTAAAAATAAACTTCTACAATAAACATTGCCTTATGCTTTTGTCAGATAGATACTATAAATCGTCTGAAAAGTCTCACAAAGAAGACTACAAACTTCTGTTTACTATAACATGTCAACTTCTTGGAAACTTGTAACTAGCATGTTTCCTTGTCATTTGTGGTACTGCACTACACACCTCAGGGGTGTCCTTGTGATTCCATGTACATTCCTTAGCAACTTGTGAAACACATGTTCAGAATCCACCAAATCCATGTATAAGAGCTATTGAAAAGACACTAAAATCACTTTCTCTTTCAAAACCCAACTTCATACTTGTGTGTCTTATCTTTTCCTCCCATACACTGACTCTAGTGTTATATCTCTGTTAAATGCTCTTTCTAGAGAAGCCCTATTCTGCTTCATATCATGAAATCCTAACTTCCCTTCCAAAGTGTTTCAGTCTCTTTAAGTAAAACTTTATTTAGTGATAACTTATGTTAAAATAGAATACACATTCTGTGCTTGCTTTTGTTTTTGCCTTCAAAAACTTTATAATTTAGTGAGCAATGAAAAAAAAATAAGAAAGCTACCATGATTATGAATTGCTGAAAATTATAAGTAGAATAACAACAAGAGAAATATGGTTTTAAATCAACTTTGTGTAGTGAAAAGGGAAAATGTTCTTTTACCATTCATCTGATGTTACAACTGAAGGGCTGTGAAGAGCTGAGAATCGGGGAGGGGGGAATCTGAGATTTTAATTCTGCCATGTTAGCCATCAGTTAGCCTCTAAGCTCTCTGCCTTTAGATTCATCCTTTGCCAGATAAACTAATTGTACTTAAGCACACCTAAAAGTGAACATCACTTGAAGTGTCCAAGAAAAATAATATGAATAATTGAAGACACAGCTACACGGGCCTTTAATGAGTGAAAGTATTTAGTATGTCTAAGGAACGCAAACATTGAAGACATTCAACAAAAGTCTAATTGTGCAAAATAGCCATAATCTAATAAGGCAGACATGATGTTTGAGGCCTTTGCAGCATTGGAGTGGAGTTCAGATTTTCACAGAACAAAAGTTGATGTCAAAATTGTAATCCTTCACTGCACTCCAACATGTAAAGGCTACATGGAAGAGGAAGCAGAAGAGCACAGAAGCTTTTATTCTATGTGTTTGGTAAAAGAAAAGATATCTGGACTCTGGAGTGGCACTGGAAATAATTTGGTGGATTTGAAAAACAATACATATTTGTAACATCATTATTATGAAAAATATAGTTCCTTGGAGAAGGTTATATTTGTTGGTAATACAACTTGACTGGTAAAACAATACTTGTGTACTAAGATATTTTACCTTAAGTCTGAAAAAAGAGGCTTTGCTGGTCAGCTAATACACTGTCAAAACACTCGGCATTTTACTATTAGTTCTTTACCCTCTCATTCACATTTCCTAGCTTTGCAATTATAACAAAACTCACAAGATTGGAATTTTCCATGGTTCCTGATGGGAGTGTCTAGAGTGTTGAATGGGGATTGTTTGCAGTCTGTTTTCTGTGGTTAATCTGTTTTATTTTTCTAATTCCTCAATGATTAGAATTGGAAGTGTCAAAAAGAATCTTTCTTTAAAACCAAGTAAGAAAACATTTCTAAAGAGCTCATAGTTGAGAACTCCCAACCCAGCCCTGTTAAATGCAGAATTTTGCTTCAATAGATCTACAAATGGCTACACAAATACAACTGTACATCAAGTGCCCTGACTTCCATCTTTTTATTTTCTATTAAATATGTTCACATACCCTCTGAGATAAACTCCATCACCATTAGATAAAGTCCATACCACACCAGCAAACTGTCCCAAGAAAGTAATACTTCCAAGATAAATTTTAAGTAGATGCATATTGAAGAGTGTTTCTGTAGAAACAGATCCAAAGTGACAGAGAAGAAATAGATCAGAAGAATCCAGGGCTGTCAGCTATGGAACAAAATCTAGAAATTTCCCTCTAAGGAATAGTTCCTAGTAAAGAAAAAATATCTCCCAAATGCAAATCCTGAGGCACTTCAGCTTCTTCAAGATCATTCAAAAGGCATGTTTAATAAGTATTTAGTTGATAAGCATTCTACAACCTTGTTAAATTCCTTCTTAGAGTCTGATTCCTGAGTGATCCATCCTTATGCAAGATGGTAAAGAAGGAAGAGGAGTGAATTGTGGGTAGAGGCCAGAAAAAGAAGGGGACTGAGGGAAGCTGCTTTTGATAAAATAAGCAGAAATCAGATCATTTAAATTTTGTGCTGTGTTTACTGCTGCAAAATATTAAACCATCATTTACAGAGGCTGAAATTGTTACTTATATATTATTTGCAAATTCAGTTTTTTTTCCATTTCCTCTAGATTCTGAACATAATGTGTTCATCCATTTGCTTTTAATTTTCATATTTCTAAAATTACATTAAATGATGCTGTACTTTTTGGTATTCCCAGAACCACCTTCCATTTAATCTTTTGTTGTATTGTGAGCCTAAATGTTGCAATAGCCTTTCTCAGTGTTCATCATTTCTACCAATTAGATAAATGTTTGTCCATACAATGAATTCCCATTTCCAAGGTAAATTTCTTACTTCTGATCATAAGTGAATTACCTCACATGAATGAGAAAAGTCATGAAGTAAGACGAGTTTAAAAGAAAAGAAATCCTATGTACACTTAGGGAATTATCAGATATCTGTGGGCTTGATATTAGCTTGCATTTGTAAAGCTCTAGAGAAAGCAATGCTTTCAGGCATCCATAGCCAGAGGGTAAACTCTGACAGCTTCTGCTGGACAAAAGAAGTCAACCACTATAAAAATTAAAACACAGGTATTGGCCTAAAAATTCCTGTTTATAAAATTTAGAACAGACAAGAGAGCTGGGGAAGGAATAAGAAGAGGGGAGGTAGAGGGAAAGAATGATATTTAATCTTCTTTATCAACTTGACAGGATTTAGGACCAATAGGAGCAAGGTTCTGGGCACATCTGTGAGAACATTTCCAAGGAAGTCTAACTGGGAAGCAAAGATTCATCCTAATTGGTGTAGCCCTATGCCACAGTCTGTGTTTCAGACTGATTAAAAAGGGAATTAATGAGAAAGCCAGCCAAATACCAGAATCCATCCTTTAGTGTTTCCCAACTGCAGGTGCAATGTGACCAGGAGCCTAGTGTTCTCAGCACCATTCCTTCCCCTGCCATGATGGACTGCACACCCTCCAACCATGGGTCAAATTAACTTTTCTTCATTAAATTGCTTTTGTTGGATATTTTCTCACAAGAAAAACAACATTCATTCACTCCCACATGATCAATTGTGAAAGGATATTCATAGATTACAATCACTGTGCTGTATTTTTTTAAGAAAAGAAAATAACTTCCCAAGAAAACAATTCAATAAATGCTGATACACTCACCTTACAGAATACCATAGTAACATAAAAATAAAAACAAAAAATTCTTTATTTGAAATATCTCAAAGATAGACTGTTAAATCGTAGAAAAAAATTCTGTGGAACATACTGGAAGCATTTTACTATATAAACATCTATTTATGAAGATCATGCATATATTATAAAATACCACATAATTTTTAAACATATATAAACACACAACTAAGAATATTAACCACCTCTGGAAAGAAAATATTTATAGGTAGCTATTGAGGTCAGATTTTTTTAGGCTACATTTCATTCTCTAATACAGTTTAATCCAAGTGAACTTGTTACTTGCCCAATATATTCTTATTTACTATAGGTGTCTGATTACTTAACAAAATTACCCAAGAGTGATACAGGAAGATCAGAGTACTTTTAAGACATTATTCAAGTGGCATTGTCTTGCTTATTACCTCGACAGTTCTCAACACCGTCTTCCAGAAACTCCATAGAAGGTGATGACATCATCATTTTCTTTTAAATTTCCATCTATAACATTTATTGATGTTTGATACCTTAACAATTTCCTTAAATCTCTCAAGATGATTTTCTGTAGGGTAAATTCTGATGGATGTGATTCACACATGGACCCAGCAATAAAAACGTCTAAGAACATAACCCTTAGAGCAAAAATTTGGAAAACCAAATAAGAGGAAATTTATCTTTCTCTTTATAACAATTTTAAGGTAGAAATATCCGTTGGTTTGAAGTGAAAACTATTTTGAAAGTTTGTGAGACAATAAAAATCCAAATATTTTTACCTATAAAATTTAGCACAACAAAAGAAACTTCACAAATAGTTGCAAATAAGATGCACTAAATTTGTATTAAGAACAAATAAAGGATTTATTCAACACTGATTTGTGAAAACTTTTTCTGTATAACAAGATCCCAACTAGGTTAAGATGAATGTAGAAAATAAGAAGTAAGATTATAGATCCAGAATTAATGTTGCTTTTCTATGACTAGTAGTACATAGAGTTATTATTTATTAATGAATATTTTGTAATTATTTATTTATGAACATTGATAATTTTTAAAAATCCTTTACTGGCTCCTTAATGATCTGGGGAGTTACTCCATTATGTTAGTAACAGGTACTGGCCAGATACTTGGTGTTGCTTTTTCTACTTTTCTATATAACTCATCAAACTTTAACATACTACAAAATTTAATTATCTATCTCATAGCTGTGTAAATTTAATTATCTACTCATAGCTGAGTAGAAATCCTTAAAAATTAGAATTTCCAAAATTATTGCTTCATAAAAATCATCATTTACTCATGCATTATCTTTACCTGATAGATTATAAAGTTGATTGTTAACATTTCTACTCTACCCATCAACTCTTCCTATCATTATGTCTGGTTTTATTTAAGTTTGTTTCTCTCTATAGCTAATGTCACCATCTAAATATTTTATATATATATATATATATACATATATATATATATATATATATATATTATTCATATTGCTTATTATCTATTCCATGCAGCCAAAGGATAATTTGTTCTTTTATTTATCACCATATCTCTAGAGACATGTTAAGGCAAATTCCTGGAATTAGTACCTGCAGGATACTTGTGAAATCAATATAAGTACATTATGAGCCCCAGAGGGTTGCATCTCTGTGGCTGGGTTCCTGGGCCTGGTTTTCTTATTCCCCACAAGATTATCCTTTATGACAGTCATCTGTGTGGAAGAGCCTGGTTACCCAAATAACTATGGACACAAGCACATGTGCCAGAACACAAAGGAAAGCAGAAAAAAAGACCCCAAGAAATATGACAGACTATGCTTCTTGCTCCTCTTCCCTTCTGAACACGTTTTTCAGGGGATCTGGTTTTGTGCCAGAACAGCATAAGAACTTGTTACAGGTGTTCAGGGCAGCAGCTGAGGGTGAGAAAGGCAACCTGGTAATACAAGGTGAACGGAATTTGTTTTCATTCAGCAATCTTAGACATTATGGAGTAAGTGACAATTGTTTCGAAGGCATCGACTTCAGTCTTAACTTTTCTGAAAGAAAGACTTTCAAGAAAGTCTTTAACTACTAGAGCACTAATTTGCACTACCCTTGTGTCTTTTTCTTTTTAATCCTTCACCTCATCATGATTTAATTCTCGTATATCTGCATGCAAGAGCTACGCACCCACAAAAGTGTCTTCTGTTCTCTCAGCTGTTCACTCTATACTTCAAGAGTTGGGCACCCTGCTTCTGCCACACTATCCACATCATACAAGAACTGGTACAGTGTCAATTTTTAAATTTGTTCAGACAACAAGAGGCATCCTGCTCCTGCTTTCTGTCCTGGACCATCTGGCTGCTTTAGTTATAATTTGTGCAGGAAAAAGACGAAAGTGGACATGGGTAAATACAATGAGAGAGGACAGAGATGCTTGCAAACAGAGAAACATGTGCAGTTGTATTCAGCATGCCCAGGCTTTGCTGAGCTCTGCAAAGATGTCCTTTGCCACTCAACAAGATGACCTAGTTTTAGATTTACAGACTGACTTGCTTCAACAATTTACAATTAATTTATCAATTGCTATCATTCCTTTTTACTCCCTAAGAGAAGAAATTACATTTTATCTCACTAAGGAAAAAGAGAAAAAGTGCAGACACTTGCAATCTGAGTTTTGAAATCTTACCTCATAGTTGAACAAAAACCAAAAATAATGGATGAGTTGTTCTGCCTGATTCCCAGATATCTGAGCCTAATGCGTGGGCTTCGTCTTGCCCAAAGCATACAGAATCGCCCTCCACACACATAATGAGAGATTCAGCATGATATGCTAAACAAATTGCTTTAAAAATAAACAACTTATTGGAGGCCAGTTACTTGCTCCTCATTTTATAATGTGTTTTCAACCTTTTCCAATTTCATCCATTTTCTTCTTGTTTAGTTCGTGGAAGTCCTGGATCTCTAACTTCCAAATAAACCAGATGTGAGGAACACCCACTTACACAGGAAGTGCTTTCACAGAAACAAACCCACATGAAAGAACTTGAGCCAAGTTTCTTTAGACACAGCTTCTCTCTGTTGTGGAAAGCATTCTAGCCATTTGCTTCTTCTTGATAAAATTCTTGTTGTTTATATTTATGCTTTGCATTTATAAAATACTCTTAACACTTGCATATAGACTCTGTCTTCTTCCCCCACAATGTAAACAATGTGCTCTAAAAGGCCAAGTTTACCGGTTAACAATCACCACACTGTTTAGCCTGTGGACTGTTATTTCTTCGCCTTCGGATTCTTACAATCTGTCTCTTGTAACATGGAAACAAGGTTGTTTTCTTGTGTTGAAAGAACTGACAGCTGTAATTACTCCTACAACTGCTGTAGACTAGGTTCCCAACATACAATACACACTGCAGAATGCATGTATCTGCTCAATGTTTTCAAAGATGAGAAGTGCTACCTCATAAAATTAACCGTGAAAACTACATTTCTTTCTCTCAAGAAATAGCAGTCTTAGCACACAAGGATGTGAGATTTCTTTAAACATGTTAACACTGCCTAATATAACTGGAAAATGTGATAAATTTGCTTTGTTTTGCTGATTGTTATTGTTAGGTGTTATAATACTTGTTAAGCCTACCTTTTGCCATGACTATTTTGTTAATTTTTAAAATTTTAAATTAACTTAAATTGACAAATTTAAATTAATTATGTGTATATGCCTTTGTAGGGTTTCTGCACACAGGTGCAGGTGCTTGTGGAGGTCAAAGGCGTACATTTTTCTGAAAGCTAAACTTACAGATGGTTTTGAGACACACATGTGGGTGCTGAAAGTCAAATTCGGGTCCTCTTCAAGAGCTACACATGCTCTTAACCTGTTCCTACCCTCTGACCCATTTCTGTACCATCTTCATCTTTTCTTTATTCACAGATTCCAGGAACAAAGCCACACTGAATGTCAAAGCAGATTGCAGTAATAGTGTAATATAAAGTATTGCCTTTAAGATTTTATCCTCTTTCATTTATAATAGCATATATTTGTAATTAATGTAGCTTTGGGAAGATTACATAAAATACTAGATTCAGCCAGTACCTGACACACAATAAACATTCACTAAATGTTAGCTAATAAACATTCATAATTAGGAAAAAGTATTTTATGTGTTTCCTAAACTTTGAACATTTGATTTAAATCATAGATTATATTATAGCCACAATATATAATATGCATAAACTATTAAAGTTGGAAGAGGTACAAGATTACCAGCCACACTTTAGAACAGTACACACACTACTGTTGACTTTACATTCTCTGAAAGGCCTCCAGTCTGGAGTTCAAGCCATGCACTAATTTTCCATTGTTTAATAAGACATTTGCACAGTAGGTGATTAATGTATGTCATTTTAAACACTTTAATATTACTTAACGATATTTTCTGGAATTACAGAAACCTTCCCAACATTGAAACATGATTTAGCACCAATTTTATATACTTTAATGCAATTTTTCCTATTGGAAAATTCCCCAATATATACTAGATCTAAGAACAATGATGAACTAATTAAAATTATACTTAGTTCTCTGTGGAAGAGTATGATCAGAGACACTCTTATTCTTAGCTTTGTTCTATTAGTAAGATTGATTTATTTTTCAAGATGTAATTTTATTTATTTTAATTAAATTTCAAATTGAAAATACCTTAAGAACTGAAATAAAAGTGTAAGATAATTTATGATAAAATATTTTAATAGGTGTGTTTTCTTTTTAGCAATAAACAGAACCTGAATAAGTAATCAAGCTCTTCTGCAGCTATTGAGAGCTTTAAGCTCATATCAATGGAGTGTGGATAAATTAAGGCACATTTTCTAATTGCCATTGCTCCTCTACCACAATCATTGTATATTTTGTGTGATTTAAAGATGCTGGCCAAATGTGTAATGTATACTGTGGTTAAATATATAGATAATTGCTAAGCATAGCAAAAAAAGTACATAGTTCCAATTATCTGAATTATAATCTAGTTGATTCTGAAAACTTTGCCTAGAAAAACTTCAAATAATTTATAGAACTGACCTAGGCAGATCAAATATTTTAAAATACTATTCGTAATATTAAACAAAGACATTGCACATGCTAAGTCCTAATTGATATTTTCAAAATTGATGTTACAGTGTGTTTTACAGTGCTCTGTTGTCACACGCTCATTAGAATAATGTACCTACTCCACAGTCCACTAAAACTCACATATCCTGAAAAATTCATCAGAGGAAGGAACTTTTTCTATATGCATTATTTAATTAGTTTGTATATTTAACAAATATCTATTGAACGCTCACTTTCTTCTTCACCTTTGTAATAAATCACAAAACAACAAAAAAAAGCAGAGATATTTAATAATAAATTAAATACACCACAGGGAATATTAGGAAGTGATAAGTGTTAATGAGACAACAGCAGTAATGGTGCAAGCAACGCTGAGAAGGAAAAGAAGCTTGGATCACAATGAGCATACCCACTGAGGGGCTGGCATTGGAGAGGAACTGAAATGAAGGATGGGAGGGGGTGGTCTCATAGCTGCAAGACAGTGGGGGATACATTAGCAGTGAGAGGAAAGAATAATGCTGAAGCTAAGACATAAAAGAACTGGCTCCTTTGAGGTCAAGATGGAGGGTAGCTAGGATGGAATCCTGTAAGGCTGGAGAGAAGACAATATCATGATTAGCAGAGAGAAGCAGAACAGGCTGTGCCCTATTGGTGATTCTGACAACTTTGGCTTTTACTCGGAGAAACAGTAGAAGATCATTGGAAAATCATTTTGAAAGAAGAGACATAGTTGATATAATTTTTTTAAAAAGTGTGTATGCCTGTAAATGTCTGAGTGTTTATTCTTGGGACTAAAGATGTACATATGATAGGACACAGGTGCAGAGGTCAGAGGACCATCGCTTGTGTTGCAGCTTGCCATCTCTCTTGCCACATTGTTTGTGACAGGGTATCTTAACTTCTGGTCCATGAGCCCCTGGGAATCCTCCTGTCTCTCTTTTTCACCTCCCCATAGAAGAATTATATCTATAGATGTGTATAACTACATCCAGTTTTACGTTCATTCTGAGCACCAGAACTCAGTCCTTGATCTTGAAGAGCAAGAATTATATCCACTGAACCATCTCCCTCACTCCCTGACTTAGTATTTTTACCTGAATCTGATTTTATTGAATACAGATTATGACTATACTGAGATTAATGCAAAGAGAACAATGCTATTCAGTAAGAAAATAGGATGACAAAAAATCATGAATTTTTTAAATGCATATTTTGAAAATCAAAACAGCAAGATTTTCCTACTATTGAATGTAAACTGTCAGAATATGAAAAGAGTTAAACTGGACTTCAGAGATTCTAGCCCAACCACTTGTAAGGAGAGGGGGACACAACATGACAGGAAGAAGGCAACAAGAAAAGTATATTTTATGGAACACAATTGGGAAGATGAGATATTGAGGAGTCCATCTTTTGGAAAAATCTATAAACAGAGAGCCAGGACAAAATGACAAACCCTGGAGAAGAGGCCAGTGCTATGAAAGCACTAAAGTCGGAGGTTGTAGTAAAAAGGACCCTGAGAAGTAGACATGACATAGTCTCACCTTTCTGAGTCACATGTGCCCTTCAAAACAAAGGTGAAATCCCACTCAGTATTTTTGAATTTGATCGTCCAGTTTCATAATGAATCTCTTCATGTTCTAAATGTTGGTATTCTCTCTTGTGCACATCATGTATTATTCATGCAATAATTACTGTGTAGCACAATGTTGTACTAAAGCTCTGCTTGTTTAAATATGTTTTAATTTAGCCATGTATATTTAGATTTTAATCACTGCCTAGTATATCATAAATATATCATATATATTAAAATATAATAAACTTACGAGCACCATGTTGGTGTATCCCTATAACCATGAGAATGTTCTCATTCTGTAGCACATCACTTCTAGTTCTGGGGCGGGGGAGTGAGTGCCCAAAGAGTAAACGTGTGTACATGGTCTTTCAGAAAAATATAAATGTGATTCTGATGGTTGAAGCTCTCATTGGGAGAACAGTGGTGCAAGTTGCAGAATCTTTCGAGTATAAAATAGTGTGTATTTTATTAGTCCTTCCTGACATGTTCACTCTGTGAGCATGCTGAGCCTGAGAATTATTCATAAAAACAGATGAATACAATCACCTTGACATCCTGAATGGTCCTGACCCCAAGTTAAAACTTTCATGTGGGAAAGAGACTGAGGGCAGAGAAGAAAAGCCTGTGCAATCTGGGAGCCTTTCATTATAACCAGGAACAGCACAAGAACAGTGTCTAAGGCTTGCCAGAGTAGATGGTTGAGAGCATTTCCTTTATTCCGATGTCTACATGAGAGTTCCACCTGCTGTTTTGCCTGCCACCATTAGTGGAGTTGTGCATAGAGTTGGAGTTGGAAATAGATAAAGTGGAGAACATATAGATCTACACAATCAGATCTACACAAACGATGATGATTACTTCGCTAATCTAGAGAGATATGGAGAACTAGAGCTCTTCTCTGCTGCTTCCATGGATCATTAATTACTCTGTCCTCCTTATTGCATTTAGTTTACCAACTGTCTACTGTTAATAAATTTAAAGCATCAGATGTGCGTATCACAGAATCTACCCCTGAATAACATAAGAAGCTAATTCTAAACTAACATTGCCAAATTTATGTGTTCAAACACAAATAATGTTCTGCTATTTGCATTAGTTTATCATTTTAATAACACATGAAATGAGTAATTCTATGAGAAAAAGATATTAAATTCAAATTGATATTTCACATGTGTCACCAGCATACAAGTTTGGATATAACTGCTATATAGAAGCTTACTGATTTTTTTCTTTTTTCACAGTTACAAATGAAGTTCAAATTCTGAGACTGATCACTCTCTATAAAACCCTATTGTTTATACCTAAAATGAGGTACATGGGTTCCTCTTAGAGATACCTATTTTAGCCTCTTTATCTTTGCAATAGTCAGTGTGCATTGTTGTCTATCTTATAAGAAAATGTAGCATTTATCCTAGAATGTCTATCACACTTTGTAGAAAAACATTGATTGTCTTATATCTAGTTTAAAATTCAAGGCATCTGTTTAAAAATATACTCCACAGAAGTCTCAAACTGTTTGTTATTGCTTTGATATTCACATCTGTGGTGTCTGCTGTGTGACTACATATAATTTGACTTAGTGGGAGCTTAAATAATTAATCACAGAAACATCAGCTTGCCTCTAATGTCTTTCAAGAATCACAACTTTTCTCGTGCCAACTGTATCACTGAAAAGACCCAAAGTTGTAATAAAATGGATATCTAGCTGGCAGCCACAGGACTTCTGAAACCATTTCTGTTAAATCATAAGCTGTATGATGCTTCCAATCAAGTATTGTATTCGCAAATCCTCTACAATATTTATTCCTTTATTGTAGGAGCAAAAGGATATAAGTATGAGTATCTATGGTAGGAGAGAAGATTTAGTGGTTAAGAACACTTGCTTCTCTTACAGAGGATTAGTTTCATGTTCAACATCCATGTCAGGTAGCTCACATACCCTTACTAGAGATCAAGTGAATTTAATGTCCTCTTCTGGCCACAACAGGCACCTGAATATATGTGGGACACATACATACACATATATGTAGACACTTAAAATGAACACATGTATACATACATAATTTTTGCTGTTACCCATTTTTGCTTAATGCATATTAAAACAAGGGAAATCTGCTTTATACAAAAAGTACCTTAAGTTATTTCTTAGTGTCTGAAAAATTTTAAGAGATCTATATGCTTTTACAGGATATTATATACTGTCTTTTCTTAGTTTCCTATGCAGATAATGTAGGCAGTTTATCAATAAGTACATGCTGATCATTCAAAGTTCATGACTAGATTCTGATGAATGACATATCACTTCTTTGGGTTTGATTCAAATGTGAGTTTGTAATTATTTTATATTTCAGAAAAAGAATATTTGAGAAAAAGAATTCCATAAAATGACTGATGTTCAAAATATTGATTGTTCCATAGCCATGCAGCAGTTTTAAAACTGCCTAATGCTGCTTCAGTACCCAGGCCCTTTGCGTAAATATTTATAAAAGGAACAAGTAGCTTTGAAAACATTTCTGCTTACAGCCTTTATGTTTGAATCTGCAAATCATGTCAGACATTCCTGGTTTCAGACAAAACCAATATTCCATGAAATTCCCTGAAGTATGGAAACTTTGATGATCATTCTGGCAGGTTTCAACAGACTCCTGAGGCACCATTTGCTTTTCCACCAGGTGTGTGTCTCTTTCAAAGAATCATGGCCTTTGATCACTGTCTACTAAGTTCACAATTCACATTATGACCTTATATTTCTCTAATTCACTGCCTTCAGGTTTTGATACTGATTCCATTATAATGGTCGCTTTAGAGTACATTTTAACTCTAATGAAATATGATATTTTTATTTACAAAATTTTAGGGTGAACCTGTTTCCCTCTCCTTCTAAATTGTGGTGTCAGTGGAATGGTGGTAATTTTTCATATGGTCAAGCAAAATGGTAGCAAATACTTTCTTTAAAGAACTAACATCTACTTTATATATGTCACTCTAGTGACAGTTTTTTTTTTACACTCTAGATATTTTTATTTCACTAAAAATATCCACAGAGTTTAGGTAGTTTTTCAGGGATTGGATGATGAGAATCTTCTAAGAAAATGGAAACAATGTATAGTGTTATTCAGGGAAAAAGGAGAAATTAGAATAGACATATGAAATGTGGAGGGGAAGAGGAAGGCATGGAAGAAGTGGAATTATAGGAAGGGATAGCTAACATTAAAGACATTTTGAAAAGCCATATCAAAGCCTAGTAAGGTAGAAGTTTCCTAAAACAGTGACATATGTAAAAGGAATTCACAATAACTTATCATATAGGGAGGAAGATAATGTTCAAACTAGACATCATATATTACCAAATAAACCTGAATACCAGGAATAGGTAACATCTTCATAAGTCATTGGCCAAAGGGCTTCCATTCCTACCCTCCAACTTAAAGCCTATTGCCAGTGCTATTGGTTACATTATCACAATCTGACCATAAGATCCTACTATTGAATAAACTACATGTCTATCTCACTAAGCATTGAGAAATCAAGATTGTGACCAACCATAAGCTTCACCTGTACTAGTAGCATAGTGCTGGAAGGTCCTATGCATAAAGAGAAAAATAATCATTGTTGGGGAAGCTTAATTTTACTTACATGTAAAATAATTGTTTTATGCACTGTTGGGTGAGGAACTGCCTAGGTTTTTGGCGTTCTGTATTGTTTGCAGGTGTTGGATTTCTGTGGGGGTTGTTTAATTGCTAATGATCTGCTCATGGTATCAGTAGAAAAGCCGAGGAGTTCTGAAAGAATCAGTAAAACACCTGAACCTGAGTTCAGATGATGGTGGTTTCCTCTGCTGAGTTCTTGCAGGGTCTGAGTCTATGAAAATGCCTCCTTGTTTCTATTGCTGAGTCCACACAGCAGCATGTTTCTACAAATGGCCTGCAATGTGGGGCCTGAAGCCACGCTCATCCATAATGTAGAAAAGAAGAACAAGAAAGAAACTCTAGACCTCGCAAAGTCCAGTAAAGTACGCTCAGAGCAGTTCCCAGAGGACAGAGATTAAGGTATTAAAAAGAGGAAAGCTCTATAAGAGAGAGTTGTAAATGAGGAAGAAGCTCCTAGGTGAGAGCCATGTTTAGGACAAAGGTTTGGGATGAATTTTCATGGTGAAAACAGGAGTTCAGCTGGGAGCAGGGAATAAGCAAGGTTTCAACTGCTTTTCCTGATCATGGAGCCAAAGCTCCCTCCTGCCACTGGCAGCAGCCACAGCACAGGAAAGGGAAACCAGAGTGTATTGTTTTATAAACTGAGTTTTTGATATCTGCATTGTATGTGTATTAAGCTCAAGAGGTTTTGTTTGAGATCTATGGAAGGGGTTGTATGTTTCCCCTTAGTGGTGGTGAGAGAGAATGCCTAAGGGCCAAATGTTTCAAACAGATTCTTCCCACTGACCCAAGAACCCCTGCTGTTGTGGAAGCCAAGGCTTAGAGACAAAATGCCCCTTAGTTAAACTGAACAGTTTTTTTTTTTTCTTCTTTTTTTCTGCAAACCTATCTACAAGAGTTTCTGATAAGACACATCTGCTATAGTTTTGAGCTCTCCACACATGAGGAACCCTTACTGCAGACAAAGTGACCTGTTATTTTTCCAGCAAATCAGATTCTATCATTAAATATGGAAAGTGTTTCCTAAGGGTCAGCACACAGAAACTGTCTTCAGAACTGGCCATGGTTGTAGCTCATACTGGCAGATGAACTTGGTACTGTAAGAGTCACCCAGCTGGTGCTGGCTTTGAAGGCATGAAGGAGTCATGGAGAGTGCTGAGGCTTGGTACTATGGCTTGGCACTATGAAAAGAGCCCAGAAGGGCTATTGATGAAAGTGTAGCCCAGTTGCAGCAAGGGACCCCAGCAATTTTTGAGATGCAAGTATTGTGGGACTACCACCAAAAGCAGCAGCAGCAGTGGAATGGAGCCAGCCAGAGCCTGAAGGGTAAACTGTATGTGCTGCAGAGGGCAGAGCCAGATCCAAGCCCTTTGGAGGAGCCCAGAAGATCCTAAATGAATTTCAGATAATGGGACATTGATAGTTTTTCTGTTATTCAAAGACATTGAGAAAGCTTAATAGATGTTTGGTTTCGTTTGGTCCTGTGCATTAGCAACCCTCATGATTGCTCCTCTTGTAAAGAGTTTTGCAGTTATAGTGTAAATTGTGTTGTAAAGGTAAAGCAATTTTTTTTTATACAGAAAGGGGGAAATGTTGAGGAAGTTTATTTTTAGTTATATATAAAATAATTGTTTTATGCACTGTTGGGTGAGGGACTGTCTAGGGTGTTTTGTTTTGTCTGCAGGTGTTGGATTTCTGTGGGGGTTGTTTAATTGCTTATGATCTGCACATGGTATCAGTAGAATACCTGAGGAGTTTTGAATTAATAATACTCCTGAGCTCAGACACTCAGAGTTCCACTATGTGTCTGGCACTGGCCAGGATGGTGTTTCCTTCTCCTGAGATCTGGCAGAGTTTGCATGTACGAGAATACCTCCTATCCCTCTTGGTGAGCCACAACAGCAGCATACTACTACAAATCATCAATCTCATTCAGCTAGGAACCCTGCAAACTATGATAATGGTCTGCCTTCAAGATATATCCACTGGTGCAATAGAGGCACAATTGTTACTAGGACAACTGCTTACTTCTTATTGACTTTAAGGCCAGTTCACTGAATTGGAACCCATAGCTGACACTGTTAATGAAGCTAAGAACCTTAGACTAGATAGAACATATTTTACTAAATGAACATAGCAATAAAAGTATTCCTAATGACACATTACTATATACATAGAGCACTCCATCATTCAAACCTCATGAGAAAAATAATCTTCTTTACAAATGACAATTAACAGAAGGAACCACAACTGGACAATGTGCTGAGAATGACACATTTTATAAGAGAATGATACTCTTAATAGAAATGTCTTTATCATGCCTCTTCACTTAAGGCTCAAGTATCTACATAGAAGAGGAAGCTGAAACATTATAGGAGCCAGCAGTAGTAGGGAACACCAAGGAAATAGTGTTTTTCAGACACAATATGGTTGGTGTACATATGAACTCACAAAGGCTGTGACTCTACGCACAAAATGTGTAAAAGACCTAAAAGACAAAAGTCCCAAAACAAAGAAGAAGAGATAGATACAAATTCCCATCTATAACCAAGAAGCTTTTTGCAAATGACAGCAGCTGGGAGAAGAAAATTCAGTGGATTCATACTGTGATTAGTATTAATTACAATCTTGCGCATGTCTCATAACCTCAAGAGAAAGTTGGTCAACATAAAAGTCTCTCTCTCTTTCTCTCTCTCTCTCTCTTTCTCCCTCTCTCTCCTTCTCTCTATTTATCTCTCTCTTGCTCTCCCTCTCTTTGTGTGTGTGTTGTTGTTGTTGTTTTGTTTTGTTTTTGAGAGATAGAAGAATATGAAGTTAGGTAGGTAGGTAGAGATAGAACCATGATGTGTTGGGTGAAGGGAATGAATACAATTGAGATATATTGCATGAAATATTTTTAAATTAAATAAGAATTAGCATCTGCTTATTTTAATGCCATGTCCAATTTCTTCACTATTACAAATTATTTTAATACTACTCACTTTAAACTAACTATCATATTATACAGCAGTTACATTCTTTATACTTTCTTGAACTAAATTTATTAACAGTGAAGATAGAGATTGGAAAATTGATCCTGTATGTATTGGAGAAAATGAACCTGTAGAGAATAGCAAATAGTAAAATATGGATGAAAGAAAACAACAACCAGAATTTATCTCAAGGTCTCTATATTAAGTGATTAAGTGGAGACTTAATGTATTATATGAGATAAAGTGTATATAATGAAGAACGGTTTGACATAAATTTGTGGTAGAATCAACAGTCTTGGAAAAAATATGAAGCTACTCAATAGTATAAATTTAGATTAATTCATAAAGAAATAGTCACTAGAGAAAAGAGTCCAAATGCCTGTATTAAGTTCATCCCACATTATTTTAAATATATCACTCTGTGTGTGTGTGTCTCTGTGTGTGTGTGTGTGTGCATGCGCACACACCAATAATAAAGAAATAAAGGAGAGTTGATAAATTTGAGAGAGAATAAGGAGGACATGGGAGTTGTATCTGGGAGATATTGGATGGAATGATGTGATAAGGTCTCTTAACAAATACATGCCCTTTAAAAATGAAAGCAATACTCCAGCTGAATGGGATGGTGCACTTCTGTAACCCCGTCACTTCTCAAAGCAAAACACCACACCAATTACACAACATAAAACAAAAAATTTTTTCCTCCCAAACTTTATAGAAATTCTGTGGAATTAAGTAAAGACTTTGCAAAACACAATGCCAGACAATGTCCAGGTTCCTTTTGGGTGTGTTTTTGCCAGAAGTGGTGACTGATCCAGGGAATTTGCATGCTATGCAAGTGCTTCGCCTCTCACTACTCAGCCCTATACCCCTGATTTTGAACAGCTAGACTTTTCATTTTTTCAGTTATATTTCCTGAAAAATACCATGAATAACACTTAGATTATCCCATGTTAAAATAGTGGCTAATTAGTTAAATTATTGCATGAGAATCCCACATCTGATAGCTAGACATGTTACAGATGGTTAACTGCTTGTTGCTTTAATTTCTGAATATACCTTTATTGAGCATTGTGCTCAGTTTGTGCTGTGTTTAAAAGACATATAAATGGGTCTAGGACTTGGTGGGTGGGAGGGTTGTACAGTAAGTTTATGGATCAGTGGCCTAATCATGATTCTAAATATTGAGCTACTGTAAGAATAAAAGTCATGCATGGAAACTTTAAAAAAAATCACTGTGTCTTTATATTAAATTTATTGAGAAATGCTCATAGCTGTCTTTCTTGCACAACAATGGCCATGCATGTGCATTTATAGTCTAAGTAATATAATATAAATAGCAAGCAGCTTCAATGTTAAATAAGAATGCAATGTTCAAAAAAATCTAAACATACTTTTATTTCATTCTAAATATTTCTAGATAAAATGCATTATTACAACTTGGAAGATAAAAAAAAGATAAACAAGAAAACAGGGCAAATGTTATAATAATTAGTTCGTTAAGTCATTAGTGCCTTGAGATGTGCCCTACTCTCTACATTTGGACACAATACCTATGGAATATGCCCCACAGCTAAATAATCACTCATATTCTGTATAAACAGTTAAAATGTATTTCTATGTTTCCATTGAGGATCAGAATTTCTACAAATGTTATAGCCTTGTGACTTTCAGACGAAAGAGTACATCAAAAAAGAAATTTGGTGGATACACATGTAATGTAGGAAAGCACAATGGACAACTCTACTCAACAGTTCATTATTCATTTTCTAATTGTCTATTTGCCTATAATGCATGACTCTGTCTTAGGATATTTTTTAAGAAGTTATAGTTTTAGAATGCAATTACAATGTAAAGTTAATACTGGGGAAAAGTTTTAACTTTTAGTTTCTACACACATTATGTTGCCAAAACACTAATAGTTACATTTGCTAACATTTTTTGTTTGCTTCATGATAATTTTCAAATTCCCATTGCTATCTGCATAAAACTGTAGTCTTAAGAGTCTCCATATTAAGAATTATCCTTCATGAAGTAACAATGTTCAATTTCAAATATTGAAATAGCATTTATGAAGTTACCCCTTTGTGTTAAATGTTATGGATACATGTGCGTGTATATTTGTCATTGGATGTGCATGGGGGTCTGCAAGTCTGTGTGTCTCTGTCTGTACGAATGTACATGTGCATAGAAAACTAAGAATACATCAAAAATTATCCTCTAACTTTGTTAACCATCCATGATATGACAGTGTGTCATGTGTTTAAGTTCATTTAATTTCTACCCTTTATATTTCTTAAAACAAACTTCTCAAATTCATTTTTAGGATTAGCTCTTAATATTAATCTTATATTTTCATTTCAAATATGTTTCATGGACCAGTATGACTACCAATGCCTTTTAACTATAGGGCTGACATGCTACAATTCTGATGCACTCCAGTTTGAGAAACTGTCAAACAAGATGACCAAAACAAGTGTCACTCATCACCTATCATCTGCACCATCATGAAAATTATCCTCGTGTCTTGAGAATCTAATATTCCAAACCCCTCCATTTGTAGTTAACTTCTGCTTGATTCTGGCTAACCGTCTCTACTTGCTCTCTCTTTCCCTCTCTCTCACTCTCCATTTCTTTAAGAATTGCTATCACTTATCTCTTCTCTATATTTGAATGACCTGCACTGTTTTTTCTGTTAGTGTACAATGTTGCTGCGTAGATGCATTGCATTGATGAATCCCTGTTCTTCCTCACAGTTTCACAACTGTAGAATGTATTTTTCTTTTATTCCAATCAAGCAGAATTGACAACAATGTAATATTGTTGTATTGTCAATGTAACATTACAGTGTCTATGCTGTAGGAGCAGATTGCTGCAATTACACTGCACCTATTGCCTCGCCTAGTGGTTTCCTTGACTAAGCCTTAAACTTCCCAAGAAGGAGTTCATATACCTCCCTCAGATTAGTGCGGAACAATGAGGAAGGGTGTGGTGGAGGATTCAAACTGTTTATTTTCTATTTTTGACCAAGTTACCTACTATATACATATATTCATAGAGTCATTTAAACTTGGGGGCCTTCCCTTTCTTCTTCAAACTGAAGGCAAAAATTGCTCTCAAAATTGGTATTCCTAGAGAAATTTAACCGCAGATATGTTGAAAATACTAAGAGCAGGATATGATCATGTCAGAAATCCTGGTGTTGTTGGCATCCTACTGCATATGATAGTACTTGCCTCATAGCAGGAATGGCTGTAGTTACTGGACAATGGGATTCCTAAATTCCAAGGCGCTGAGGATTTCATTAAGTCTCTTTATGCTACATAAAGCACTTACTCAGAACCAATAGTAACTATTTCCCCACTAAAAGCTGTTATGTGACATTCCCTCGATTCTGAAATAAAGCTTTTATACTTCAGCATCCCTGAAACACTGACTGCTTTAAATTTTTTATTCATTCCGATCATTACTTTCAGAGCAAATTTATCATGCAAGATATGGTCATCAAGGAAAATTTAACAAAAAATATGTACAGTCATAAAACTTCTATGTAGTTTTATATTTCTGTTTCTAGAAGTTATAATTATCTAAATTGTCACCCTACAATATAACCGTCTAATCATTGTAATGCTATATAATAATATCATGTCTTGCTATAAAACATAAAATACAAAAATTTGGTGAGAGTTTTAATTTAGAAAGGTAAAAAACCAGACTGAGAAGATAATCACCATCGTCAGGAGCACTTGCTGTCCAGCAGCCATGTAAAAGCCAGCATGGCTGCATGAATCCATGTCAGCAGTGCTAGGGATGGGGGTGGGGTGGGAATAGAGATGGGGTTGGTGAAGATGAGGGTAGGGGTGGGGTAAGGGAGGATTGCTGAGAATCTCTAGCCAACTGACCTTGCCCAAAATACAGGAAACTCAAGGTGCAGTAAGAGAACCTGTTTTCAGAGAAGGAGCAGAGAGGGATTCAGCAGAACATTCAACATCTTTTTCTTTCCTTCACGTGCACATGGGTGTGAACATATGAACACACACAAGTATAAACATGTCCCCATAAACTCATGTGTGCAGCCTTCTTCCTCATAGGCTTATGAACTATCAGAATTTTTAACAGCTGAGGCAAGTAGCTCCAGGTAACTGATGTACCCCAAGGCTTGGTTCTTATTTTGGGTGCTATAAGACATGATCAGGGATTCTAGGAAGTATAATCTTCCTGATAGTATACCACAAGGTTTTGAATTCTTCCTTGATAATGCCCACAGTATGAAGCAGAGAAGAATGAGGAGCAAGGTACTTGACCTTGAAAGCAATAGTATGACATTAAGAAAGCCACTTTGTCATCCTGGGCTCTGCTGCTTGATGAAGACATAACAAGACAATAGATACACATGTTTTAATCTCCTGTCTCTGCTGCTCTTAAAACAGCCTCCTCATCCAACAAACATATGATGTTGTAAATGTAATAAAAATTTGCTGCTTAAAATTAAATGAAGCATCTCTATAAATAAGCTTTATCACAAATCTTCACAGATAGGATTTTAATACCTTCACAACTGTGTAACTTTACTGTCTTTACAACACTCAGGAGACCAAGGGATTCTCTATTGCAGTTATAATACCAGTTCTACTGTAACAAATCACCACCCAACACAACAGGGAGCATGCAGGGAGCATAATAATACAGAAATCCCTGAATGAGGAATGCTTACCAAAACAATTCACAATACCCACAAGGTTTCAAATGTATTAACCCTTAGTAAGTCCGTGGTTGTTAGATTTATTGCAATAAGAAGTATAGACTTGGGATGAAATTAGACTTAAACTAAGACCTTGGGAAAGACAGACAAGATATCTTTGGGAATAGCCCTCTAATACCACTGTCCTGGAACTCTAATCTCTATTCCCATAAAATCCCTGGGGACATTATATTTAATATATATTTTATATATACCCAGAAGAATAAAAAATATTAAATCTGAGGGATTGGGAAACAAGTGAGGAGAGTCTTGGAAACGTGAAAATAATTTAGAATACCTATATTAAGCTTTCCAGAAAAAAATGACTGGTTCTTCTGGGACCCCTTATTCTTTTCAGCCTTAGATAATCTCAACCATTTTAATGTTAGTTGCTTAGACCTTCTCATTGGTCTCAAGCAAACAAAAAGAAATTACATTGCCTTGTCTTTCCTTAATTCTGGAGATGAAAGTTGTCAGGCTAGCTTCTTTTTTGAGATGTTTTCATTTTGTGAGACTCTTTGTAATAAAACAGCCCATTTTTATTAGAAGGAGGAGGAGAAGGAGGGGGGAGGAGGAAGGGAAGGGAAGGGAAGGAAGGAAGGAAGGAAGGAAGGAAGGGAGGAAGGAAGGAAGGAAGGAAGGAAGGAAGGAAGGAAGGAAGGAAGGAAGGAAGGAAGGAAAGAAGGAAAGAAGGAAAAAAGGAAAGAAGGAAGAAAGTGTTCTTAAATTATCAAATTGCATTGTCCCTGTTGCCTTCATTTTCCTTTCTTCTAGCTTCATGGCATTGCCATTTTTGCTGTGAAGGAAAGCCAGTTATATTCACTTGAAATTTGACTTTTTCTTAAATTAAGATTAAGAACACTGATATGAAAGGAAGGGAAGGTTAGTCTTATAGTGACTTATGCTTTTTGTATTTAGTTTACCTTTCTTAGTTTATTAGATGATTTTCATTTCTACTACTCTTGTAAGGGTTCTCTCATTTTGTTAGGTTTTAATCTCTGTTCTCTTTGTATAATGTCTTTATAATAAAAGTAACTTGCTTGAAAGAAGAACGGGAAGAGGAAGGAGAAGGAAAGTGTGAAAATAGGAATAAACAAAAGTAGGGAGAGGGAACTCGCGATGGGAATGAAGAGGTTTAAAATACAAGGACATTCTTCAGTACTATATATAAAATTTCATTTTATATAAAATCCAGTGAGACATAGGAAAGACCTGCTCTATGAACAGGAAACTTACATGAGGGTCTTTCACAGCTCTCTTTCTGATTTCTAACTATTCTTCATCTGCTCTGTATCACCTACTTGTAATATCTTTGACTAATGCGCTGTATCTTAGCACACCAAATAAAACTCACCATAATCTGCCCTAGGAACATTTCATAAGCATTTCCAAGACATGCTTATACTCCAGTAACTACTTAACTGAGGCTTCCATATTTGTTTTCTATTTCCCTGTAACTTAATTTATGGTATTTCTAGGCTTTTTATTTTAATGTCATTTATATTATCATGAGCAATGGATGCCAGATGTACATAGCATTAATATTTATAAATACTGAAGATACTACATGCTGTTCAAACTTAACTGTATGATTACCTAAGACACTTGATGATTCTAAAAGCAAACTCTGCCTTAAATTATTAATACAGACTACAAGTTGCCAGTAAAGCACATGTTTTCTCTTTCTGTGTGTTTACTATAAAAATTTATATATGTAATCTTATAGATATAGGTATTAATAGGTGTATGAATCATTAATCGTGTGCCGTGCTATATTTATTTGGAAATTCAGATGAACTTCAGCCCAAAATTAAAAAGCTGATGGAAACCTGAGTAGGTAATGAGTGTGAACCTCCATCTTGTAGATAATGATATTCCAGAACTCAAGCTTTTTAACACTGTAGGTATGCTTAGGACACTTTTGTACTTCGAACAATTACTGACAACACATAAAAGTAAGTTTATCTTAATTTATTTTTTATTAGGTGTCCAGCTTCTTGTTTGTATTTTAATGATAGGAGGGGGAAGGGATTGATTGGGGATCTAGCATGACTTGTGGGAGGTAAACCATAATTAGAATACATTGTATAAAAATCTATTTTCAACAAAACAAAGATTATGGGACTAGAGAGAGAGCTGAGCAGTTAAGAACACTGACTGCTTTTGTAGAATACCTGGGTTTGATTCCCAGCACCCAAAGGAGGACAGCACAGAATCATGTGTAATGGCATTGCATGCATATGATACACAGAGATATATAAAATGTAAATAATTATGTTATAGAACTTAATTACTATAAAATGAATGAAATATTTTATCAATCTTCATAAAATCTAGTGTATTAAATCCCATTGATTACTTCTATATCATGCAATGAGTTGAAATATTGCTGCAATTAGCAAAGGAATCTCAGGTATTACACTGACCATGTATTCATATAATTACTGAAAACATGGAGAGTCATAGAAAAGCAAGGGATGATAACAGCTTCTAAAAATACATGAGATACATTGTAGGCATCAGGACGTTCAGTGTTTTCAGTTCCAATACCTATCATTTGAGACATAGACTTATATTTAAAATGTTTCATATCATTGTTCTACAAGAAAATTTTAATTTCTTCAAAAATATTCAAAAAGAAATTAATAGATGGTGCATATTAAACCCAATGCTCAAAACCATAAATTAAAAAGGAAAAATATTTTCAATAAACAATACTTTGGGATGAGTTACTTTTTAGTAAATATTCATCTCTTTTTTTTTAAATTCAGTGAAACAATGGAATTGAATGTGCTTTCCTCTTTTTGTGTACGAAGTATATATATGGTATTTTTATGGCATGCATGCAAATGAATACCTAAAAGCTTGAAAACAGTGATTATTCTATATATACTTTCTATAAAATATGAAAGGAATGGATAATTATTGAGCAGTAAGGCAACACATTTAGTTTAAATACAATGCTTTACATGTATCTCAACAAATCAAATTTTAGTAAATAGAATATGAATCTCATTTTATATTTTTTTCACATTTTTATTTATTTATTTCATATGGTGTGTGTGAAGCATGCATGAGTGTATGTGTTTGGGTATGTGTGTAATGAAGTAATTGTCTCTGTGATCAGAAAATAAACCCTGATTTTGCACATGGTAACAAAGCTTGGAGTCACAAAAGTTACTGTTGTTAAAGTAAAACACTATCAATAGGAGGAAATTGAGAACAAAAAATTTGTCCCTCATATGAATTTTTAAGCTACTTAAGACTTTATGGAAAGATCACAGTGAGTTGATAAAACATTTAAATACTCTAAATAGAAAGGGAAATTATTTTAATTCATTTGAGCTTTAAGCTTTATTGCTAATGTATACTAGGTAAGAATCTTGCAGCACAAATTATTTTCTTAAAGGAGATTAAATAAAAACCACACAAATCAGTTATAAGTCTCTTTTACTTGAAACCCCAACTCTATATATCAAAGTAGAAACAAAACATTATATATATATATATATATATATATATATATATATATATATATATATATATATATTTTAAGTTTTGCTTTAAAAATTCTGATTTAGTTTCTCCAAATCTAAATAGTTCTGATACAGAGAGGATGATTCACATGGAAATGCACAATTTTAGCAATACAAGGAAAATGCATTTTGTTTTGAAAGAAATAAAAATATAACATCTTAATTTTCATAGATTAGATGTTGCTAAAAATCCATTTTTTATAATTTCTAACATTATCCACAGTTCCTCTTATTTCATGGTGTCTTTTGTTTCAAGGAAAGTTTTTTCTTAAGCTATAAAACTTTTCATGGTTTTAATTTGATCGGTATACTAGCTGAAAATAACAGGTCTAAAGCAGAGGCAGGACAGAAGATGTCCAAGTGACCGAGAATCACATATTGTATGTGTCACAAATTTGATTTTATTGGATCAGCTCTTGAACTGTGATTCACAAAGGCAACTCCCAGGTGGTTGCTCCTGACACTCCATTGTCAAAATATCTTTTCTGCATCTTCAATCTCAACCAAAAAGTGAAACTAGGAAATCTGGGAGACTTTCAGATAGTCTTACTTCAAAATTCACAGATATCATAATTCTGAGTCAACGCAAATTCCACTGTTCTAAAAAACAGGAGAGCAATTGCTTGTCTTACGCACACTTGTTCTTTATTCCTCTTCACAGTTTCCCTTTCGTTTTAAACATTTCCAATTTTTATTTTTGCCAAAAGGAATTTATTTGCAGCCTTCTGATTTGCTATCACTAGAAAATAACCATTATAAATTGCAATATAAGGCCACTTTAGCTACTTTTGTTTCAAATTTTCTTGCAATACGTAGGCTTAAATTATTTAACTAAAGATATCTTCTACTAAAGCAGTTGATGCATTAAGGAAAACCCAGTAAAAAGATCACACAAAAAATATAGACAGCAGGATATTTGGTAAGAGATAAAACAATCTCTGATGTTAGGATGCCTTTACTTTGAAAGTAGGAGAAATACGAAGAATACAGCTTATACAAATGTATCTCCTTGAAATTCAGTGGCTCTAGGATGTGAGTTTCCAGGCTGGTGCTGTGAAGCTCTTTGAGTTCTGCAGCTGTTCCCAGCCTTCATGCATTACAGGGAGCCTAGATAGAGGTGTCCTCATTTCCCTTTGTCCAGAAGAAACCCTTTTTCGAAAGTGCCTGGTGCTCTGCTCCAGTGTCACTGGCCTTACTTCTTCCTACTAAAATCTGTATCTATCAGGGTAAATACAATTTCCATGAATAGCCCTCAGATAAGTTAATATGCACATAAGGAGTAGCCAGTTTCCAGTAGCACATAAGACTATGAAACCTGCATGGTATCTATGTCCTATAGGACAGAAGAAATGAGGAAATAGGTATCAGATGGGCATCAAGCTGCTCGTCAGTTTACAAAAAAAAAAAAAAAAATCTCTTATTTAAATGCATTGACATTGTTGTTAAAGCACTGATAGAACTCCAAGGAAACCTTAGTTCTGCAGATAGTTATTCCTTCCTGCAAAGTATACATCACTAATTTTTAGTGTGTGCTCTTCCTGTCTAGACTCTGTCAATCCACACTCTATCCTCATTTGAATTTCTTTCAGGAACGGTTCATGGTTCCTTTGATTACCAGCACACGAAATCTATACTAAGTGAAAACAATGGAACGTCACTTGCTTGAATTCTTATTCTTTTTTGTTATAGAAACTAAGCATGTTTGCTTAGTAGCCTGACATTTACATCAGTCACTTTAAACTATGAATTCACTGGTAAGTGAAAGCTTTGGGGATTGTAATATACACGCATACACACATGCATACATGCATATATACATAGATACACGTGTCTATGTGTGTTAAGATCACTCTAAAATAAAGAACTGTGAAATTATGGAATTACTTCTTAAAATTTCTGGCTATGATTAAATCCAGTATTCAAATATTCTAGTTCATAGACTAAAGGCCTGGGAAAGATAATTGTGTGTATCTAGTTTCTAAACTGAAGCAAATATAGTGTCAGACAATTCATGAAGCAAAACTTTTCATTGGAAATTGAATTATAGGTCATAACCTTGAAAATAATTTCAAGTTTCAACTTCAAAAATAGTTTTAACACTTTTATGTAGAGAAAATTGTTTTGTTCTGCCCCTAATGGGTCTTTGAAAAAATTATCCCAAGCCTAATAATATAGACAGCATTTATTTCTGAGTATTAAAAGATTTATTTTGTTTTTAATCATGCGTATGTGTATGTGTGTGTCTGTGTTGAGTGTGTGTCTGTGTATGTGTGCGTGTGTGTGTGTATGAACATGTGCTACATGTGTGGTGGTAGGTGGAGGCAAGGGCCACTGGAATTCCAAAGCTCAAGTCACAGGCAGTTTTGAGCTCCCTAGCTTGGGTACTGGGAATCTAATTTGGACCCACCAGAAGAGTAACATGCACTCTTAACCATTTGAGTCATTTCTCCAGCCTCATCTCTGTTTTAAAGAGCATTTGCTGTTTGTGTTGTTGTTGTTGTTTTTGTTTTGTTTTGTTTTGTTTTGTTTTTGAGTCACTGTTTCTTGCCCTAGAACTCTCTCTGTAGACCAGGCTGGGTTCGAATTTACAGAGATCCACCTGCTTCTGCCTCCTGAGTGCTGGAATTACAGGCATGCACGACTACTTCCTGGCATAAAGAGCATTTCTTTAAAGATAGAAATCTTCTTATAAGAAAATGATCAAGGTTAATGGCAAAGTTTTCACATGAATACATCTTTGGAGAAATGAGCAGTAAAAAACAGAAAATGAAATACATGAAGGAATGAACTACATATGAATTCTCTCCCTGAAAAGTGGAAACAAACTTTAGAGAGTTCTAGCGATGCAGTCATGCTACAAAAAGTAACTTCAAGTTTACATTTCAAGACATTTGGAGTTCCTGACTGTAGTAAAATTGGATTTAAGGAACAGCTGGCACTCTCTCGTCTCTTTAGTAACCACATACAGCTCTTGAGGGAATGTCATCACTAATCCCCTAAGAATGGGCTTCTCCACTTCAGAGCTGTCATTCTTTGTTATGAGGGCTGCCATGTTCCTTGCAAGACATGTAACAGGATTCCTGGCTTCTTCCACCCAGGCCAGGACTGCCCCTTATTTTCAATATGGCAATATAGGCAAATATTGCCATTTGCTCCTATGAGGCAAAAATAAGATTACCTCCCTCTCTCATCTCTTTATCCATTGCCCATTGCTCTAAATCAACAAAGCAGATTTTCAATGATTCCATGTGCTAAGAATTTTTATTTTCTCTGAAGGTTAAACTATTATTTTACTTTAAGCAGTACAGTGAGATGCACTGTTGTTTATAAGAGTCAATAAAATAAGACATTCAAAGTTGTTTCTAGTTCAGTTGGTAAATGTTTTTATATATATAAAATATAGAGAATATTTACATATTTGTATGCATAATTTATGTTTATATTTATAGAAAAGCTTTCAATAATTTTTTGAAAGTTGTTTTTCTTAATAAGCAATTACAAACATAGAATGATTCTATCTTTATTGTATTGAAGATGGAAGGAAAAGATTAGGCACAGAAATAAATTATCTGGGAATAGTGCCAAATACCAGCAATGTCTGCTTTAGAAGATGAAGGAAGAAGAGCTGTGAGCTCAGGATCAGATTAGGCTAGGTAGTAAGTTGCAGACTGATACAAGCTATATAATGGAACCTTGTCTCAAAACATCAGCAGAAAGACCATGTCTCAAAAATAAGGTAGAGCAGAATACAATCAGATACTTACACTGAACTCTGGCCTATACACACAGAGGAACACACGCAAGAACCCATACACACACATGCACACACACACTCCCAAAATACACATATACAAACAGCAGCAACAAAACATTTTTTCCTGAAAATGTTATGATAAACTTCAGGCCTGCAGCTTTTAACATCTGAAAATGGATAATAAAGTCTGCAAGGTCAACAGAGAGAGGCAAAAAGAAGAAAGAAGGTAACTGAGGGAAGCTGTCTTCCCCCACACTAACACAAAACAGAAACTGAAAACTGTACACTGAAAAAAAAAACATGAAGACACCTAGGCCGGAAGAAAGCAAAAGATTGGGACAGAGACTATTGTCTAAGTTTGTGTTTAACAATCAAATGAGGATAGCACACGGCGAGCTGCAGAATCTGATTCAGGGAGTCTGAGGCAACACTGGTAACTTCCATTTTCAATTATCTTTGCGTGCTGATACTGTTGATTGACATATATGCACATTATGTATTACAGGATTTTATATACTCTACCCTCAGCAACCCACCCTTGTCTTAATATAGACAGGTCAAAATTATTTGATCATAAAGTCTTTTAGATCAACAATGGGAAATTGTTAAATCATGCAATCAAAAAAATGAAAGAGTCTATTTGCTCTAGTTCTTAATATCTGTTATTTTTATGTCTTTTATAAGGTAAACATATGATAGAGTTTTGATTTTGTGCACAAACTAATTTCCTGTTGTTAAGAAAACTAGCTACATATGTGCATGCATGTGTTAGTAAAATTGTCAGTATCAAAATCATATTTCTCATGTACTTAAACAGTAGGTACTCATAATGTATCATCAATGGAATAATGAAAAACTCAAAGATGTAAAAGCAAACTTAGGTATAACTTTTAGCTAAGCAGTATTTCTCCAACTCGCTCCTGAGTTTTGAATTATTTTTCTGACAATCCAAGCTGTGTTTTATCCCAATTATTCAATTCCTTTACACCTATGAGAAAGCCAAATCCTGGCTAATTTCATCCTCTCCCTTCCAAAGCAACAATGCAAGGTCTGATGATGGGTTTTGGCATTTTGTCAATGTCAAGGTGTGCCAGAAAGAAAAGCAGATACAAAGATGACAGATGGATGAAGTATCTTTGACGGAAAACATCCCTTTGTGAAGGAACCGTGGATAGCACTGTGTAAGTAAGTCAGTGTGTTTAGGCATCCAAATCTAAAGTTGGATAGCAGCAGTAAATTATAGTAATTAAAATCACTTTGAAAAAGAATACAACCACAGAAGGAAAAAGAACACGTAAATTTGTTCCTGTAAGAAATATTTCAAAGTGTCTGCATTTCATTCAAGCTATGCTCACAAAGAAAGTATGTTTAAACATTTATTACAGTTTTGAGACACATGAGAATTTTTCAAATGTATGAACCTTTTTTCCAAATAAATAAAGTTTCTTAAATAAAAGGCTTACTATATATATGTAGGATACTAAAAGGCAACACATCTTAGTAAACTGTGCCTCTATTGGAAAGTCTGAAATTTATATAGAAAGTTGAAAAGTTAAGGCAACAGTGGTTTTTAGCATCTAAATAAAATCCAGTTTTAGTACAATTCAGAGAAGTGAAAAATATTAAAAATAAATGAAGGGACTATATCATTACAGAGTTAAATAATGATATCTGTTTTACTTGAAATCATCATCATGGTTGATTTTTAAGGCTATAACTTGGACAATTGCCATCACCAAAAATACACTTTGAATATAATGTGAAATTTTGGTGACTTATCCTGTCATCTGTCCTGATCCTGTAACAAAAAATATATATTAAGTAACCAAATTGAGATCACCTATATAATGCCAATAATAATTAAAATATTTAACCATTAAAGTCCAGTGACTAATGAATTCAGGAAAAAGCACTCTGAAATTTTCAGTAGCTGGATAGGATATCAACATTAAACTTTTTTGGTCCATGAATTGACACACTCATCAACAAAATTTTTCATCAGAAGTATAATGCTTTCTTCAGAAAACACAATGAGCATCCCTTATTTTCTCTGAGAGAGGCGAAAGACAGCATCACATTCATTCTCATGGTCTAGGAAACTCACCCCGTGTGATGGGTAGGAGATCCAGCCCAGCTCCCCTTGAATTGTTTTTGAATCTAGTAGATTAACTACAAGAAAACAAAAGTACACGAAGAATGTAAGCACAATAACTTGTTTCCATTTTCTTCTTAAACAATGTCAGTTTTGAGTATTGTTGTCTAATAAACACTACTTATGATAAGTGTAACAAGAAAGATGCAGATAATAACCGTAGAGAAAGGTAATGCATCAAAAGCCTTTATGACTTTTTGCATTTGTACGTCTAGGACATTAACAATGGAACAGTGATACATTCTGACAAAACAATACTCTTGTTGCAAGGGATACAATAAAAATGCAAAATAGGTAAGTCATTAATTATAACACAAAGTAACCACAAACATAACTAATTTGAATTACCATATGATTCTCCTGTGAGTTGTCTTACAATTAATGTTCCTTATTTTATATGTCACCATAATGTACTATGAGACCATCAATTAAATTATACAAATTATATTTGCAATGTTTAAATTAGAAACATACATAATAAACAAAGTGGTTAGCTATGAATCTGAGGTGAAATCAAAGCAAAAGAAGCCAATGTCTTAGAATAATATTTGTAAAATCTTGATTACTTATAAAGGAATTCCACAAAAAGTCACAGTGATTTTTCTCATAATATTTGTTATCCACTAATCTGACTCCTAAACTATATTTATTAAGTAAATATAAAATGTAGTTTGTATGCAGTTACATTTCACTAAATACAAATGAAAATAATTTTGTGCAAACCAAAATTTTTGACTTTTGTAATAGGTTAGAAATTAAAGTATTAAAAGGGTGCTTCAAATGTAACTATCAATAAAAGCTCAGTTTGTTGATGTGATATATAATTGTTGTCATCTGACCTGTTAAATATAATGGAAACTGTGTTTTGCTTCATCTTCTAAATTAGAAAACTACCTCATGATTGACTAATGGAAGGTGTAAAGGAAGGTTACACAAACTAAGCATCTACTATTAATGTGAACCAGACCAGACCATCAATAAAACCAAAAAAAAATGATTTTAAGAATCCCAAATATCCCCATGTCAAAACACAATGTTAATCCACACATTGTATAACCACACATCCATGTGTTTGCTGATCTGATTACAAGAATCTCACATTTTTTTTTATAAAAGAAACCAAAACAGTACAATATATTAAGGAAGAAAACATATGTGATAGATTCTTAAATATCAAACATTACTAAAAATTTCAAGAAGTACCTTTGCTTGGATTGCTACACAGTAAATGCATAAACTAAATGAGTATAAAGCGCTTCACCATTTCAACTAAAAATTACAAAACTTGAAGTTGAATTCTCTCTTTTGAAAATAAAAAATAAAAAATTAATCTATTTCTTTTGAAATTTTAATAGTTAAAATAGCCAATAAGGATGCTGAAAAATCATGTAACAATATTAACTACCTAAAAATGTCTCCAATATATGCAAATCAATATACAAATATTCATATACACTTTGAATGGAATTTTGCCATCTGGGATGACAATGTTTTCCCCCAAGAACCATAGACCACCTAACAAAAATGCAAACACCAGGCATGAGAAACCCTCTTTTGAGTTGTTGGCCAGAGCTGTCCAAGAGTTTCCTAAAATATTATAGGTTATCAGCATTGCTGTTTGTTTCCCCTCAGAGGTTGAAAGTAAGTCTCTATTGCTGAAGGTACCATACACTTAAGAAACAAAGTCCAGAGTTAAGCCTCACCTGAAAGTCTCCTCCCCCAGGACTGTCTTTCATAGTTTCAAATGGAGACTTGTAAGCATTCAAAGGAGGGATGCAACCAACAAGCCTATCCAGCTTCGATCCTATGAATCACAATGATGAAGCATGGTACAATAACCTCAAAGATGCAGTAGGGGTACGCATACCCTGATGGTAACCATTAGCTTCCCAATTGGACTTAGCTCAAAAAAAAAAAAAAAATCATACCTGATACTGGAAACTTTGCCAACTACCCAGGGCTAGCGAAGTCATGGGTCTTGGGGGAGAATCTACAACCACCATTTTACTAAACCAGCACAATCCTTAACTACATTCTAAATATTTGTCCTTATACCTACAGATTAGTATAGTCCTCAGACCTCATCAAGGAAACTACTCTTTGCAAAAGGTGAATATTATTACAGAAACCACAACCAGTAAAATACAGAGTTGTGAAATCCAATCCCTGCTTATACATCTACAACAAACACTTACAACTAAAGCTCCAGTATAATTGCTAAAGAGGAAATGGAAGAAATTGTTAGAACCAATGGAAGGGAGGGTTCGTTGTGAGATTGTGTCTCCTTTGAATGTTAGAAGCTATACCCATAAACTCTCACTAATGTGACGGCTTAAACATGAGCTGAACTTGGGTAACACCCATAGACATGCTAATATGGGCAGGAGAAAGCTCAGGAGGCTTCAATCCTACACAAACAACTGTAGGTAACTAAGGAATGCTGAGAGTGGGAGAACTAGTCTTCCCTAGGGAAAAGCACACCAATTGATTATTCAATACTAAATTGCCAGCCCTGAAAGCATGTATACAAGTAATATTATACAGAGTGAGCAGGGTATATTTATGTGTTTAAGAATTTGTATGAATATATACACATTGCATGTAACAATTAACAAAAAAAAGAGACCATAAATTTGAAAGGTAGCAAAGAAGGTCAATAGGAATATTTAGAGGGAGAAAAGTAAAGGGGAAATAATGTAATTATATCAAAATATATAATAATTTAAAATGATTATGAACTAATATTAACCTAATTCCAATGAGAAGATTATATGAAAGATTGCCACTACGTGGATTATAATTTCTATAAATCAATCATTTCATAAAATATTGGTTTGAAAATTAACCATACATTAAACGACAGTGCAATTTTCTCTCAAAAATCAGTGAAAAAAATAAAACCCACCTATTGATTATTCAATCTTCTAATTATATTTAATACTAATTAGTGTCAGGAGAATTTGGAAATTATACAAATGCGTCTTTACTTTTAAAGTTTAAACACATTGCCAATATTCATTCTAGTAAAAATATACTTCAATTGTTGGTGACAGCTCATAATCATTAATTGATTTCTGAGTTTTATGTGAGACTTGCATAGAAGATTCTTGAGAGTCTTCATTAGATCATGCCACCAGTGTCTCTAGGAATCTAAGCAGATCAAGGTAGCATTATACATGTGATGGTTGAATTAGTATAGTGTGTCACATCATATGTTAAGATGAATAACTGGCTTAATTTCAATATTTGTAAAAAGAAATAAAAAGGGTTTGGAGCAAAGAAGACACAATTATGACATTATCTCTTCTTAGTAAATAACTCAGTGGGAGGTAGTTGTATGTTAAGGATGAGGGAAAAGGAACAGACTAAATATATCTGCATTTGGGTTCTGCTCAAATAACAGCTAATCCAGAATGAATAATAATACCACAAAGTCAAATAAAGTAAGAGTGTAGATTAATTAAAAATTTTGTACCTCCTCGAAAGTTGCATTTTAGTATACTTAATTTATGGTGAGTAAAGCATACACCATGATTGCTCACAATTTTGTTCCTGTTATCTATCAAACATTTAATTTTGTCAAGCATGGTTATCTTACAATATTGCTGTACTTATCTGATCATATAAATATACTTTGAACCACCATGAGTTTATAACACGCTATGGACCCAGTGTTCTTGGATCTGAAGAACGGATCCACTTTGAGTTCTGAATTGTGTTTATAATCAACCATCAACACATGACCTAATGGTGAAGACTGGCTGACATCAAAACACTTCTTAAAAGTTCTTAATTTAGGTTTATAAGGTGCTCTTTGTTTGTATCTGCATGAGAACAATGATGTTCAATAATCACAAACACTTGAAAGTTAATGGTTGCTGAACTGGTACTTCCATAACAAATCTCAAGTTGCATACAAGTTGTCCTTTTATAGTGAATACTCTGCATGTAGCATACACTTATACTGAGATAAGTACATAAAATCTGGGGAAATTGAGAGTAAATCTGCTAGTGACTTTTCTGGCACATTGAGTAAATCTCAGCTGAAACACATTTGTTTTAATTACCATATTGCTACAGGTGAGAAGCTTGGATACAGATGCTTTCTCTTCTCAAAATATATGAAGATCCTATAATTTCCTCTCCAGTGTTATCATCATCCAAATGCATGCGAGAGGAGTTACTGATCTGAGTTGTCTTGGAGAAGTGTCATATTATAATCTGAATTTTAAACACTACTTGTAATAGGAAGAGATTAGTTCCAGTTCTAGAAAACTTAAATTCGCAGTTCTAATTTTAACAAAGAATTAGGAAACTTTCCCTGAAAGTTGTTATGCTTCTGTGGACTGTTTAATTCCCTATTTTCTTTCTCATGCCAGTTACTTACAAAAGATGTAAGCTGCTCTTCACTGTATTTCATATTCCAATGAATTGATTTCCAAATATTTTTAATGTGTAATATCTAAATGCATCATTTTAATAATGTCAGAATATTTTCTAGTCATAGAGCTATAAAGCCTATGTTTTTTAAACTAAAATATTTTAAATTTGGAAACATTTTTCAAAGTCAAGATTCTATTTTAATGGAGTTTGGCAATAAAATTTTATTTGGAAATAACTGTTCTAAGTCTAGAAGTACATTTAGCTTTACCTCTTAGAGGTTCATGAACAGGCAAAAAATAGCTTACATTCCTGAGACATGGAGGGCTTGAACTTCCTGCTTTTTCTTTTTCTTTTTTTTTTTTTTGGCACAAATATAAAATCTGGTAGATGCAATTAAGTGTAGTATTTAATGGAAATTCCTATCTTAAGATTAAATAAATGAATAGAAAATGAGACCAGAGCAAATGAACTCAATATGGTTATAAGAAATTCTGGAAAGGTGGAAACCTACCTATCATTCCTGCCACTAAGGTTTACTGTTACATTTCCCACTTACTACCCAGTTGAGTTAGGATTACAGAGAGCCATCATCAGTTTTCTTTTCCTATCCTTTGTCAAAATGGAGAGACTCAATCCAAAATCCCTTCCGAGCCAGGGATGGATCTTGCTGGTAGTTGCATGAGGCCCAAGATTTGAGCCTCAGCATCAGAAATGCCATTTATGATGTCACAAAGAACTGGCTGCATCAAGAATTGGCTCCACCTTCTTTTGTTAATAGAAATGCATTAAATTTCTTATCAAAAGACTTCATTTTATTGACTTTTTTTTCTACTTTGTTCATACTGCTGGAGATTGCCAGGCCTCACACAAACAATGGAAGTATTCTACCACTGAGCTACTTCCCCAGTCTTAAAGACGCAGATATTCGAATTAAAAGTTAAAATAAATGTCAGTTCACAAGCACAGTTAAAAACCCAAGATATGAATCTCTGGAATTTCTACTCTTAAAAACCCATGAATACATTAATGTTTCTTATCAAGGACATTCTAATATCTGATTCAGAATGCCTTCTTGCCCACTTTCAAAGATTGGCAGTTAACCTAATATTCACAACTAGACATTTTACCTAAGTGCTGCTGTGTACAGTGTTAAAAATTGTAAAATTAAATGATACATTCTCTTCCTGAAGCAGATCTCTTCAATTGTCTAATAGTGCATCTATACATTTTGTGGTGATATAATGGCTGTATTTCATGACATATTGAGTTATTTATAATTATCAACTAATCATTTCAAAGTGGATATCCAGCTGTAATAGCTAAGGGCAACAGATTCTATAATAATACACACATTTTCTTGTAAAATCATCACTGATAAGCAGCCTTTATAGCCAGTACGAATAACTATAAAATCACTACAACTGAAGACAAGGCCCTCCTTTCGTTACCTTTGCCTTGACTGAAGAATAATGACATTTTCTTCTGTTCACATCATCACCTCAGTTGTACGAGCCACATTTCTTATGCACTTATCTTTATCATTTTCATCACTTTCTATTACGATAAAGAGCATAGCTTTGGTTTAGATTACAGAGAGCAGAAGGACCCTTTAGTCTGCTCCTAAATGATACTTACACAGCCCAAATAGAAGAAAATGACACAGAAAGGGATACATTTTATTCCTGATGCTGTAAATCACTGTGTAGTTCTCTGTCATAAATAAAAGTGGGTTAAGAAATCAAGATTTTTATTTTGAACAAAAGCTAATTATAGCTCAGCTATTTTTTCAGTTTATTTGTACAAATTGGGAGAGTTCATAGAGAAGAAATTTAGAGAAGTCAGTTTTGGTATACTTCAACGTGAATTTATCTAATATTTTTACATTTCCTTAATTTGAATGCTTCTGCAGAAGTCTTGTTAACATTTTTATATCTTTCTAAACATAATAGAATATTTTAATAGAAGCGTTGTGCCTCAACTATCAACTCTGAATATGTCAGTTACACAATGAAATATTTTAACTGTTATATATCAAATGTTTGCACTTAAAACTTCTCAGAAACATGCTAAATTGAATATATATGTAGTGTCATATAAATATTTACTTATGACTAATGCTCAAATTCCTAGATAAAATACTTATAGACAAAGTCAGTAAAAACAACAATACTTAACATTTCTATTTTTTAAAAAACATCATTTATTACATGTTGCCTTATTGGATTTTTGTGTGTAATACGAAATTTATTGCTCTTATGGAATTTTCCACTTAAGAAAAAATTTTTAATTTACTTCTGTAAACAGCCTAATTATAAAAGAAACTATAATTATGTGCTCATCTAAATCTTTACAAACAGGAAGGATAATGCCTCTAAATGAAAACACGGTCTCATCATAAGACTTGCTGTTTGCCTGATTATGTAGTTCCAGGAGATAACAGTCCAAATTGCCATTGTAATAGATTCTTTCACATGTGTAGCTGCATCATTTTTAAGCATTGAGGATTTTCCTTGCTATTTGCCTTTTCTAATCAGGAAAAAAAAATCTCCATGGTTATACATTGGTAATGCAAATGTACACCTACGAAACTATAAAAGTCTCAGTTGGGGCATTTTTACCTAATGAATAATCTTTTTTATATAAACTAGTGGAATCTTTTTTCAGTGAAGTTTCAGTAAATAACTACCCCAAATGTGGAAACCATCATGAAATAGTGGGGTTCTGTTTCTGCACACTGGCAACTAATATATGAATCATTTGATACATTTTTTATTTTAGACCTATTTTTTGAATATGTCTAACAGTATAATATTAATCCTTATGTATAAATCACATATTTTCAATGCATACTTTCTTTTGAAGTGTTCTAGAAGCAAAATTACTGATTTGCTTTTAATTCAGAAAATTCTTTTGAAAGATTCAAAAATAATGAAAATGAAAAAAACTGAAAACATTATTCTATTAGGATATAAAAAAACAATAATTACAGCAAATAGCATCTTAAACACTTAAATATATACATTGTCTTTATTTTATAAAACTAGGTAACCTAGGTACATTTTAATCAAAATATCATAAAACCTTGATTTTCGACCTTCAGATACTGAAGAGAAGCTCTGTTGAGTCAGAGTTTAACTGATGACTCTAAAAATGGGAGAGAACCAACTCTTATACAAGACTCATTTTTTTAAAAATTAAGTTCAGAGAAGTTCCTTGGACAGGAACAATATAAACTCAGCAACAGAAACAAAACTGTAGTGAGGAAAGAAGTTGCATTTCAATGTAACAATAACCTCTGGACATTGTAATATCTCAGCATACGTTTTACTGCAGAGGAAGTTAATTTAATTTTAAATAGTGTGTTAAATATCTGGAAAAACTAGACTCAAGGTGCAGCTTTGAATTCTTGATATTCAGGAAGATATTTTAAAAGTCATATGTTATAGATTTTGCTAAAGATGATATATGTTTGAGTTATAGCTACACACACACACACACACACACACACACACACACACACACACAGGCTTTTATGGAATACATTTGGATCTTTATAACAATCTACAGAAGATCCATCTACTTCAAAACTCCAGCCATTTTCTTCAAATTTTAGGATTATGGTGTCAATGGAATATATCAAACTGACTACTGGGGACAGTCAGAAAACATTTAATTTACTGATGAAAGAGAAGGTAGAGTTCAAACGTACTTGAGTGTGGTTTTTCTTGGTAGTGTAATTACATTGTGAAGAGGACTACAGAAGTTTCTATTTTGGGATGGTCCTTTTGTGCTGGTCACATGTGTTTCCAATATACTCACATGAACACATGCATGCATGTACGCATATCTGACACAGAGCTTACATTCACCTTACATCTATGCTTGCTGGGAATAGTTCACAATATTCTGTTTTTCAAATGTACTTATTTATTATGAATTTTTTATAAGTTTTAAATTCTAGGAGCATGCAATAAATCTAAAAAGTTTTAATTATACTCATCTCTGTCAAATGAAACACAGCTAATAATTTAATCTATCTTTTCTAGATGCTAAACATCTAGAAACAGTAATACACTTCCTCTGAGAAATCACATCCTAATTTTCACTATTTCATATATATATCATTGCATAATTTTTCTCTGAGAATTCACTCCAGGGTCATCTTTCCCACCAGAATTGATATTTACAAAGGCATATAAAGAATGTCAAAGCTTGTGTGTTTTCCATAGTCTACTGTGAATCTAACCATTAGCCACATTCTCTTGGTAAATAGATATAAACAAAATATCGTACTTATGAAAGATGAGTTCTTGTATAATAAGCACCTTAATGTGTCTCACTTTCCTGACTCTTCTTAACAGTTTCCAAAACTGGGAGTTTGAAATTGAATTTAAGATTCAATTCTTTTTTAAGGAAAATATTTAGTTACTTTATTTATGTTTGTGGGGGAGCCTGTATAGGCATATGTGTAGCACATGTGTGCAGAAACCAGATGATTCTAGAAGAAAGCATCAGATTTCTTTGAACTAGATTTACAAGTCATGTGGTTTGAGCCACTGTGTGGGTGCTGGGAACTGAACTTTGGTCCTATGCAAGAATGTTGACCATTCTCAATCACTGAGATATTGCTCCAGCCTGAGGACTCTGTGCTTTTCATTATTAACATTAAGAGTAATGAATCTACTATAAATACAAACCTGGTCATATAACAAAATATTAATGGCTTCCAAAGGTGATCTTTTGCACAGAAAGAAATTTAAAGGTATTAGCAACATCATATTTTTTCTTTTTTTCTGAGTTATAAAGATCTTTCTACACTAAAACACTTAAAATTATTTTAAATATCACTTTCAAGGGTAAGAAAAGGCTAATTTTACAATGTACAAATGTTTAAGAAAGGCAAGTGTACCTCAAAATATAGAGAAGCCATTATTGTCATTATAGATTAAATTAGCCAGCTCAGTCACCTGAAATACACATAATTGCCCATGGAAGAATTTACTTTTTCATAAAACAAGGACATTAAAAGGCTCTACTCTAGGCCAGAAATGTTGATAACACATAGTAAAAGCTCTGAGATTTTCTTTTGAATTACAAATGTAAATGAGTCTTATCTATGGTAAAACAGACAGAAAAAAGTAAACCGGTAGTAAAATAGTATGCTTTTTAATTTCTAGTATTTAACAGTGGTTAAGCTTAATAGGACATTTATATTTAATAAAGGAGCAGCATTTTAATTTATAGCTATACTTTGGGTAATAATTTTAGTTCTTTTCCTTCTTAAAAAACAAAAGCTACCTTAAATTGCTTTGGGACATTTGTGGAAAAATTATCATTATTATAGATAGGGGGGAGGGGTCAAGATAGGACAATGACAAATGAACAATGATTGTTTTATTTTCAATCTCAGTGACAATTTGTTTTTCAAAATAGAATTTACAGCAACGTTTAACCGCAATGTATATGCTCATCCATTAGATTTTGATCCCAGTGTGGGAACAGCTCAGTTTTCTAAGAGAACCCTATGAATGGCAACACACACACAGAGAGAGAGAGAGAGAGAGAGAGAGATTTTCAGCTTGTGCTGCTAACAGACTTTCCTCAGAGTAGTGTTTTGCTTATCCTAAGGATTAGTAAAATGAGCCACATGGAAGCCATTGCAAATTAGTTTCCCAGTCTTACTTCTCAGTGTGAATGTTGTCTGCCATCTTTTGCCTTAAGAGAAACACCTTTGAAAATGAATATATTCTGACACTATTACTCAAATGATATTATTAATTGCTAAACCAGGCTTTGCAAATCAGGAAATATGTTAACTACTAACAAGAGATGCTACTTCCTTTAAGGCGTTCAGTAAGTGATTGGGAAAGGTTAAAATTCCATGGGGGTTAGAAATCAGCCAACTTTCTGAAAAAGAGTACAAATTGAGGACCTCGTATTTTTACGAAACGGGGCAACTTTCACTGTCTCTTGGTCTATAGGACTTATTCACCTACCATTCTTAATTATTAATAGTTAATGGGTAGTTTAACCTCTTCCTGATGAGTAGATGAAACAATTCTGATGTTAACCAAAAAGTACTGCTTAGCAACCAAATTGAATGGTACTGTTGCCTTAGTCCTTTTTAAGGCTCAATTGCATAATTGGTCAAGATTGTCATTTTTAATGCAAATAGAACACAGTTTGGGAATTTTTATATATTTATTTAATTTTGTTTAATAATAATTTGTTTTCATGTCTAAGACATGTAAAAGAACATACATTGAAGAAATATTTTAAAAGTCAAATTTCCACAGGTTTTCTTCTCAGATAATATTAAAAACTTATTAACAGACTACAAGTGTTTTATAAATTCACATAATATTCTAACTAAGGATTGTGTTTTTACATCAAGTTTACATTCCCCTTGATTTGGAAATGTCATCCAAGTTCTTATATGAATTTATAAAACCAAATTTGAGGAAAAGAATTGCTGAGTTATTTTCCATAAGTGAGCGCAGGGGAAAGAGCTATCTGCTAAAGCTTTCTCCTTTGCTAATGAAAAGAAGTTGCCAACGAATGAGTGTCTGGATCTCTCTTCTAGAGCCGAGAGCATAACAGATAACACATTAGAATTTTTAAATAAAAGCCAGGTACTGTGACTCATCTCTACAATCCCAGCACTCAGAAAGATCAAGAGTGTAAAGCCAGCCTAGGCTATATGAGTCCGTGTTTAAAAAAAAAAATCAATAAATAACATTTTAAAAAGTTAAACATTGACATTACAGCAAGAGAAGAAAGATACTTAAAAGCAGCTTGCTTTCTTAGAAGACTGATGTCATCAATATGTTATTTTTGCTCTTTGGCAGGTGAAGGGAATTTATTGCATCAATTAATGCTAAACATGTGTGCTGAAATTCTCCATGAAAAGCATAATTGCCCCCAACTTAATTTGCTACTTTCCAAAGTGCTCTTTGAGCTACCTTGTTTTTCAATAAGTCTCTTAAACAAGCTGCAAGTATTTTTAGTGTAAACAAAGATAAATCACTTAATTTTATTTTTTCATCTTAAGTATTATAAAAAAAAAAATATCTCTAAAATGAGAGGGTTTCCCACAGGGAGCAGCACTACAACACAGAGCATGCTCTATTTTCTTCTCTTCCTGACTTTTTGTGGCAATTACCAGAGTCAAGTCACACTCTGTACTTACTAATAAAATCCTTAATCATCATGCCCTGGTTATGGCAATGATTTTCTCACAATTTTTTGTCTGTAGAATCCTGGGGAAATCTTATATCTGGGGTGAGGACTGTGCTGTCCGAGTGACAGGAAAAGAAAACAGAGGCCCAGATGGGTGAAGAAAAGGCTCTCTCTGTAGGCCTTATCTCCTGCTCTCTGCATCAACTTCCTCTACAGATATTCATAACTGTAACTAACTTACAGATAATCATGATTTATGTGTGTCACCACTTTGGAAGTTCAAAGTCCCCTTACTGAGTTAATTTCATTTCTCCTGCCAAAATCCTCAGCATTTTAAACTTAACTTTGCAAAGTTACAAAACAAATTAGTTCAATCTTCAGCTGCAGAGACTGAGGTTGACAGTCTAGTAGTGTTCTGGAGCCTGGATCCTGTGGTCTATTATTGCGATCTGTTTCCTCAGTTGTATCTAAGAGATGTCTTAATACTTACTTTAGGGTGATGGATGTAAAATCCAGCAGGGAATAAATGACTATGAGACAGATCACTGGGGCAGTAGGTTCTAATCCCAGCTGGGACAGGACATTGAGAATACACTTAGCTACTGGATTTAGTCATTATTTAAGAGGAATATTGAAGGCCTGACACAGCCACAGGACTATCAGGATCAGTCAACCATGATTCCGCTTGGATTACTACATTTTGACGAAACCCTCCATGGGTCATTTCAAGCTTATTCTCAAACTCCAAACAGAAAAACTGTACCAATTCTGAGAGAGGACTTTGGCGGGGCGGGGCTGACGCGCTCCGGTTGTGTAGGAGGGGAAAGGCATATGGAAGACTCCTTTAGCAAAGAGGAAGGGACTAACAGGTGGCATCAGCAGGTGACTTAAAAGAAAACTGGAAAAGAAAAACAATTTCTTTATTTAGAAACCAGAGGAAAGGAGACTGTGAAGACCAAGAAATAGCAAGGAGGGTCAGACAGCTGCCAACAAGAACCGGGGCATCAGAGGTCTCTGTGTGCCTTAGCTGAACAAGAAGAGAACGTGCATTTCCAACATAACAGGAAACTCTGCGGGACCCTGATCCTCTGCTTCCCTTGGTCACCCGATGGGCAGACGAAGGTAGATGGAAAAGACACCTCCGCGCCTCCCCAGGACACCAGACTGAAAGATCAGGAAAGTCAGAGATCTGGGGTCTCCTGCGGAGACGGGAACTTGTTGGGAACCAGAGGAGGGTCTCCTTCTCTCTGGGCTTGATCAGGTACAGGTGGCAGCCAGGTGGGGAGGAGCGGCGCGGTGGCAGCCCGGAGGCTGCAGGCAGAGGGCGCGCGTTAGTTGCTAGTCAGCCAGCAGGCTCTAGAAACTGTCAGGGGAGTTCAGCGGTGCTGTTCTCGCTGCTGCGGGTACAGCTGAGGGCAAGCAGCCCGCACCGCACGCCGCCAGAGCCCGGGTGCCCAGACCAGCTAGCCCCCTGCCGCCGCGCCACAGCCATAGGGCTGCTCTCCAGACACCATCCTTAGGCGCCCGATTGAGCGAAAACTCCATGAAGAGCTCCCTGGCCGGGAGAACTGACAGATAGCTGCTGCACACCCTGGCTGGGTTTTAAAGATATGAGCATCCAATGAGAAAAACAGTGAATGGGGCTGGAAAGGAAAGAGCCTAGCTTCCTTGGTTCTGGTCCCCTTCACGCTGATAGGGGTCAAAACGCCCAGGTGTGATTGTGGTGGTGGAGGTACTGGGTTCCTTTGTGGTTACTTTACAGTCACTCCCTGTAAAGCGCCAAGGTGCTAAAACTTTACTAGGACACACACTTTTATATCAATCAATAGTGTGCTATCAAATGTGGGCAGTGTACTGAGAAGGGAAAGAGGCGCAGTCACCTCTTCCCCTGGATTCCCCTGTCCTGGTTCACAGCAGTTTGTTTGTACAGTGCTGCGATTTGTTCCTCCCCTCCTTCTTCACCTATTATTCTCAGTTCACCATGTTGGTTTGGATTATGTGGATTTTCACCCTTTGCTTTGACTAGAACAGCAGGACATGGTTTAGAAAACGAAGGGGTGGAGGGATACACATTCAGGGCTTCCAGTTTAATAACGTCACTTCAAGTTTGAAGCTTTATTTGCTGAACTGGTTTTGATTCCATCCACCCTCCAGGAGCATGAGCCTAGGATTCCAAAGGGGAAAGCAAGATTTGGTTCACACTCTGAAAACTTCCCTGGACAAGTCTTCTGCTTCGGAGGGAAAAAAAAAAAAAATCAGAGTAAGTGTGTAAACTTTAGAGAAGAAATAAACAAATGTGCACACCAATTTTTTGAACTGAAGGTATTATGGATTTAATAAAAATTGATTGCCTTGATGATTTAAGTGATAAATATCTTTTAAGCAAAACATTTGTATATTATCATTGGCTTTAGAACCTCTCTGCTCCTCTCCTCTCCATCTTTCTAATCAAGTTCTTATTTTCTTTTCACTTGCTTGGACTTTCTTTATAGAGAACTAACTTTTAAAAATGTATTTCAAAGAAAACTGGTAGGAGGTAACATAAAACTTGCTGACACTTATATTTTTTCTAGGGGGAAAAATATCTGCTAAGTTCAAACAACCTCTGATACTAGACAGCCGGGAACAGACTTGCAGAGTTTGGAATCAAGGGCACACAAGTATCCTGTCCCTTGCACACAGGAGCAATGGCTTCCAAGAGTGATGGATTAACGGTTTGGGAACTGCTGTATTTTATTAATATCACAGCACTGTTTTTATTCCTAAAGTCATTACAGCACAATTGCCTAAGTTCTTTTTTTAAAGAGCAAATATTTAAACCCAGATTTCTATGTACCTGGAAGAATAATATAACAAATGTTTCACACCAATCAACTCTTTATTTAAAAAATGTGTGAAAAGCTACTTGCACACTTGGTAAAAGCCCCTTACTGACCCTCAGTGGTGATAAAATCCAGATCTCTCAAAACCAAAGAGAGGCACCCGAATCTGCTCTCAATCTCTCTGAACCAAGAACTGAAAGAGCAAAGTTTATTGAATATTTTACAGACAAATGTGCATGTTAAAAAATACAGTTGGAGATCTTGACACAAAAAAAAACTCTTATAAAACTTTCTTCCAAGAAATACATATTTCTCTGTACATCTAGTATTTATGCCAAACAAAACCATTGGAAAATGACTCAAATCAAAGGTAGCCCACATCACAGATTTCTAAGTAAGTACTGTCTGTAAGAACTTATCGAGTTTTGATGATTTGTGGAAAGTTTTATTAATACTTTCTTGAAGATTTTATGACTTGGAAAATGTAACTTTCAAGAACATTTTCCTGCTGCTTCCATTTCCATTGAAGTTACTAAATCAAATATATTGTAGAAATATGCCTTGCCTTAAAAAATCCTGTGCATATGTAACTAATTATTTGATATTTAAAAGCTGTGTATATTTTAGTTCAGAAAAATTTCAAAGTTTCATTAAGAAATTGAACATTTGGGGATCTTTATTTTTTAAAAAAGAATATTTTGAGATAATATTAAAAGTGATTTGACCATTACAGAATATACAGGAATTTGAATCCTCAAATGGGGTAATACACACTCAAGATAAATAATCTTACTGAACCATTTCTTTAAATTTAAAATTATTAATGATCAAGTTAAAACTACCACATTTTATATGAGCAAGAAGCAAACCATGATTAAATTCATGTAGCAGAAAACTTAATGTGAAACTTTCTCAAGTTAGTAAAAAATTATAAATATCATTAAACTATGATTCTATAGAATATTTTGTTTTAAGAGTAAGTATTAGTTTTGATTTTTTTAATGAAAACTTCCAATTTCTACTAATTCATGCAGAAGATTACTGTCTATAACTGTGGCTTAAGTATTTTTTATGTAGTTTTCATTTAATAGGTCCAGTCACTTCTGACTTCTAAACATACAACTTTACTTTAAAGGGAAAAGAAAATGGCAACCACCATAGAACAAGTATACTAAAAGCATAAAGCTGAAAGTGTTCATAGCCACAGTAAAACTGCTTTGTATGTCTAAATCCACTGTACTTGCCAGAATACTTAATAATTTTAAAGGATTATTAATTTTTCACTTCTGACAAGAACTGATGTAAAAAATGAGGTGAATGGGGTGTTAAAGTGGATATTTCCTCACTGAATTTAATGGTATCAGTATTATTCTTTAGGAAGATATAGATTCAGAATGAATTAATTTCATGATCAATTTTGAGAGGTTACAAGAAGTTTCTTTTTGGCACAATCAAAATATTATCATAGCAATTCAGATTGTCAGTAGAAGCTTAAACAAATTTGCTGATAATCCTGCTAATGACCTAGGTCAAGTGTTAACTGTTGAGGGTTATAAAGCAGTGAAATTAAGGTTTCTCCTACCTCCAGGCAAATGGCACAGTTATAACTGTTCGGGGGGGGGGGGGCGCTGGAGGGGCAAGCTATTAGGAGAACTATTAAATTACAGAAATGTATAATGCATTCAATTATTTAGTCTAGCATGAAGAAATGCTATTAAAAGCAAATGTAAGTCCTCTTAAAAGAAAACCTATAAAGATGACATGATAGCTCAGCTCTCTGTTAATGTTTCAATCACAGGGAGTCTTTATTTGAGGGTGAGAGTTTATATACATTGAAGGTGATGTGGATCCTGAGTCATTTTTAAAAAGAGGAAATCAATTATTTAAATATTTATTGTGTCAACATTTGCCTACTGCTCTAAGAGAAGCATATAGCACCCACTGCAACTTTTACTTTTGAACTTCAAGCAATCATACAATTTTCTCTTATACTTTGCAGAGATTTCTGTTAAAGGGAAAGCATTTCATACACAGTGTATTAGCCACTCCAGAAACGAGCATCCCAATAAGAAATATATAGGTATGTAAACTAAATTTTACTGAACTTTAATTTTAAAACTCTCAACTTTGTGTGTGTAAAAAGAGGAATGGGTAAATATGAATCCAATTTGTGAAGACTGTTGAATGGAAAATATTGTGTGTAATATTGAATAAGTAGCACATTTTGCTCCAGACTACTACAAATATACAACGTGCATACAGAGTTCTCATGCAGTTCTAAAGTTGGCTGAACTAATAAAAGTGAATCACTTCACTCTGTATTAAGTTTTTACCTCTTTCAAACTTACTGTTATCCAAATCTCTGCAAGAAGGAAACAGGAAAATCATAGAAACATTCTTGATAAAAGTGTAGTATTAATTTTGCTTTGAAGAATAAGTGATTTCCCACTGGAAGTCCCTTCCTGTGCCAGTGAGTGGAAAGAACTGGTTATTGTTAGCAAAGCCTTTACCGAGTTCTGTGTGGGTATACAGGCCAGGTTTTAAGAGATGCTCAAAATAATCTCTCTTATCCTTCAGAAACTAGAAAGGGAAAGTAGCACTGAGAATCACTTTTTTGAAAACACATTGGAAAGTAGCTGTAATTAACTGATGGATTTGATAATTCAAATCAAACTCTAAAATTATCTTTTCTTTATTTTGGACTCACTAAATTTCAATAGTTTTATTAAATTATCTCAATTTTTGTTTAAACTCTTATAAAGACAAGTTCTTTAGCAATTAAATCAACGCCTGGTTTTGTTCCTCCATTTCTGTTATGTCTAACTCCATGATACATAGGAGAACATATTCTAGTGAATATGCTGTAGTATATTTTCTGGAGTTTTAAACCATGACTTTCAGCATAATATTTTAAGCATAATTTATCTTTTCATATATCGTTAGTTTTCAAGATGCATTAGGAAGCTACATTAACTGGTTCATTTTATCTTAGCTCTATCTATGAATCCAGATTACTTTGTTAAAAATTGCATGGAAATTATGGCACAGATTTGAAATTTTCACTTTCTATATGACTCAACTCAACTGCTAAGAGTCAAGGTGTTGGATAAATATTCAAAGTATCACTGAAGTATTATCTAATTTAAAATGTTCATTTAAAATTTTATTTCAAAGTGTTCATAACCTCATAAAGAAAATGAGACAGTAGCCATATAATAAAGTATGTAATCCTGTGAATAGATTTATAAAACCTTTCATCAAGGCAAATTAAATGATATTATATGAGTTTATTAGTACTTTGTTCATTACATATCTATATTGTTAATTTTTACCTATTTGCATACATTATGCAACCATACATACATAACTTCTGGTTTGAAGGCAACTAAGATTTAATTATACTTATTTCATTACATTAATCTGTGTTGCTTTTATATGAGTGTGAATAAGATTAAGGGTATTATTTTTTGCAATTTAAATAAAGATTAAATTGACCACAGATGTAATTTCAGCTGTATCCTGTGCATCACCAATTCATTGTCTTGATAGTTTATATACATTCCATTTGGAAAAATACAACTTGACAAAACAATGTGGTAATTATATTGTTTTCTAGTTATTGTTAGTATTGTAATATATTTAGAAAAATATTTTCAAACACTTTCACATATTGTTGTGTTGTCCATACACAAATGATCTCTTGCACCTATTTCTTTTTTGAAGAATGACTGATGATTACTTTTAAATGAACATTTTAATTTGTGGTACTAAAAAAGTGATTTGTGGGAAAGATGATTTTTTTCATATTACCACGATGGAAAAGAAATCCATTTCTCTATTGAAAACCGACGAAATTAATAAAATCAGCCAAAATGATAAAGGAAGCCAAGACACTGAGGAAAGAAAATTAAACTGCCCCATTAGCAGTGAAAGTAGGTCATCAAACATTTGAAACAATCTTTGTACCGAATGGCTTTTCATATTTTTTTTCACATGGGCATAAAAATAATGCATACGACATTGTGTCTACAAAATATTATTGAGTATTGTAACTTACTGTGCTTCCTGCCCATCAGTTGTTGTTTATTGTTAACTTGCTCAATAAAATTCTAAATCTTCATAATCATTAAAAGGAAATTAAAGTTGTACGTGTTGCTACAATGCAATCAATTATTCCTAGAAGTTAAGTCTTGAGAGTTTGTATTCACAAATCTTTAGGACTCGATAGTGAAAAGTCTGCAGAAAAGGGCTACTAGTCTGCTCAGTATACACAGGGAAAAAAATCTCAATGTTAGGTTTACACTTTAATTCATTGAAGAGTAGGTGAAGCCCGTTACACAGACAATAATTAATCCAACATCAAGGACATGTTGTTAGCTGCCCATGAACCTTCTTTCTAATTTGCTTATTAAGTTATTTACTGTATCTACCCAGGAGCTATTCATCAATCAATCAGTAAATGCATTCTCCTATTTGTATAAAAGCCCTTTACTTAAAAGAACCCAACTTAAGCTCACTGTATATTCCTGCAAACAGCACTGCTGTTAATGTGCCATGCATATGCTGCCGGTGAGAACCTGTATCGCTGAGAACAGCATCGCCCGGCGGGATCCACATCACTTCAATAAGGCAGTCATAAGATAAACATACGCACACGCGCGCGCACACAGACACCTCGGGTCCAAGGAGCCCCTTTCCCTGTAGTCCATTCATAAATGCCAAAGGCTTTAAGCAGGAGCAACCTGTCATTATCTTTAAAACACACCGTGGGATCTACAGAAAATGCTAGTCTTTTCTTTGAAACTTCTCAGAGTAACCACATGGTCATAATTAGAAAATAAAATACTGCCTTGGCTATTTGGCAATTAACAGACTGGGTTGTAAAGAAAACCGGAGGGTTTTCGTTCTTTCTGCTTCAAATTGGCAAAGGAAGTAATCGCTGGAATCCTATCAGATTAAAAACAGATTTTTTTTTTTTTTTGATGGTTTCCACAATCCCAAATCATCTCCCCAAAGTGTTTTGCAACTGCTACTGGGCAAAGACAATCTTTAGCCGCCTCTTGTTCCCAGGCATCTCGGGGACCAGCACGGGTGCAGGGGCTGTGGGGCTCCACTCCAGGGCGGCGCGGTACCTGGCTTACCTTCGTTGGAAGGCTGTGGGCTCAGTTCCCCGGGGCAGCAGAGGACGCAGCAGCCGAGCAGGATGAGGATGGAGAGGTGACAATCCATGTTGCTGGTGCACAGGGCAGTGAGAGGAGCATATCTCCAAGAAGCATGCCACTGATGTGAGGGGGAGCGCTCTGATTGCTGGAGAAGTTACCATGCTCCGCTCGCAGGCTGATGTCAAGTTTGACACTGGAGATAAGGAGGAGTCTGGCTGCCTTTCCTCGAACCCCGCTAGGGGACTGCGCTGGGTCCTAGTGCCGTCGGGAGCGGGCGCTGAAGAAGAGCAGGGCGGCCGGTGGCTGGCAGCCAGCTCCGGAGCACCGAGCTGCGGAGGAACGCGGTGGGGTGGGGGTCGAGGGTGTTGCCAATGAGGCAGGGAAGGTAGACGTTGTGCTAGGACAGCGACGGAGAGTCGTGGGAGTCATCCGGTTTTCTCTGAAAGGCAGCTGTTTGTTTGCTCTACTTGATCAATTGTCTCTTTCAGAAAGCGCCCTGATAGAGGTACTGTGAGTTGAAAAGAAACTAACCTTCTAAGAGTATTGTTAGTGGGAGACATTCGTTTAATGATAATTAAAAGGACCATTGCAATTATTATTATTATTATTATTATTATTATTATTATTATTATTATTATTATTATTATTTTACTGTGCATTGTGTGATCACAATTCTCTTCGTGGTATGGCAAGACAAAAGTAGACATCCTAGATCAGTGAATCTGTTTAGTCCACAACATGGTACCAGGCTGTTCAAAGGATTTGAAGCAGCGATTTCAGCTCCAAGGAGCACAGTCAGGTTCCCAGTATGGGAAGTAACCTTTGCCTTCCCAGGAAGTAGCCATCCTAGCCTTAGCACACTAGGGCCACCACTCACTCCGTAGGGGTCTGGAATTGTAATACAAATCAAACTTCGAGTTCTGAATAATGGATGCCCCTGACTGCACCAGCTGGTATTAGGACTTTTCTGTCCTATAAGACTCAGGACATAACTCACAAATCTCAGATCTCCTTACAGTCTTCCAGCCACCACGAATCTGGTAATATTTAAAGACTGCTCTTTAACAATGAAAATCCAGTAGCTGCTAGAGAATAATGCCCTTGGTTTTTCTCACTTACTTCACAGAATGGTTATAAATGGTCTCATGCTGAACAATCTAATTGCAATCTATTTCAGCCACCACATAATTTTTGCAGTATATCCATTAAAATCTCTTTTCAATTATCTTTGAAATATGTCTGAGAAAGTGATTTCTCACTCACCCTCTCAGCACTCATTCAACTCAGCCTATCCTGGGAAGAAACAAGATTACTTTACCTTACACTGCTCCAGAACAGAAAACTATGTTGACAGCATTAACACCAGTGATCCATGTTAGAGCTCTGAGAAGTGAGATCTGAGTACGTTTTAAAAGGCCCAGGTAGTAAGATATTCATTTCACAAGCACTATACTTTTAATGACAGGGCACAGTTTTCACTTGAATTTAGCTAAAGGTGCTTCTGATAGTGTTTGTTGACTGTTTGGTGGAATGCTGTTGGGCTGAGGAAGACAGATGGAAGGGTCTGGTATTGCTTCCTCTTCCATGAGAGACTCATTTGTCTCTCTACTCCCCACATTATGCTATAAGAAGCTGTAGAGCCCTTCAGTGCTAAGTCTGTCTACATTGAAATTAAGGAATGCTGACCAGAAGACAGGGCCACAGGGGACCTCAACACAGAGTTTGTAGTTGCACCACAACGGTGACATTGCTTCACAACTGAATATGATTTTTTTTTGAAATTTGAAAGAAATGAGATTTATTTCAGATTGCAATTTAAAAGCAGTTGGAAAGATGATTTTAATATGCTGGTGCTTATGAGCATGCATTGCCTGCTCTCTCCCCATCCCAGTGCTTCTCTTTCACATTTGGCAGCCATTGATGATCAGAAAAGGGCATCCATGTTTGAACAATGCTACAAAATGGGTTAAAAAGGAGTAAAAAGCAATGCCTGGGCTAGGCAGGCACACAATGTTCACAGTATAGAATTTCTCAATTGTTGACTCCTTCGGCCAAAAGACATCAGAAAATGAGAGTTCCCGGAGCTGAGGTGAAGCACAGTTGGTCATGTGCTTGAGTGGGGCCCTGGGTTCTATCCCAAGCATTGCATAAACAGGTGTGCAACCCAACACCCAGGCGATGAAGGCAGGAGAATCAGAAGTTTAAGGTCAATGAGTTAGAGAACATCCTGGACTACCTGAATCCTGTCTCTAAAACAAAAAGAAAGATGGAATAAATGAAAGAAAGGAAGAAAAGAAGGAAGAGTACCCACAATCTCAGTATTATTTTTGAAGAGATGTGAAAAAGAATCAGCCCAACAGACAGAAGAACCATGAATTTGCCCTCAGTAGGAGTGGAGGTGTATACATAAGGGCTAATGGATCCTTGTCAAGAAAGCTGTGTTGAACTGAAGAGAGAGGTAAAAGTTTAACAATTAAAGAGGGTTCCTAAGACACTGTGAGCAGGCAGAAGAAGCACAAACAAAATTAGAATAATATCCAATTGAAGGGGAAAATATTTTTAAACTTCTGATATACATGGAGCATAGAGTATTTCTGCTAGAAAGCATGTCAGGGTAAGACATAGAGGAAGCAATGTCTGATTGTGACAATGTAGGGAAATATTCTTCATATGGTAGAAAACTACACAGAAATTTCCACACCAAAGGTCAGTAAGTCTACAACCTTTTCTAAACTAAAGAGAAAGAGGAAAAGCAAGCAAACAAACAAAAGAAGAAATAATTAGATCATGTCTGATTTTAGGAAATTATTATAGTCATATGATGGGCTGGGCAATTGTCATGTGATGTTGAAGGGTGGAGAATGTTTATTGAAAGTGATCTCTTCTTCCCACCACAAATAGTGAATCTGTTCCTGGGAAGTTTAGACTCAGGTATTTCCAACTGAACCACTGCTGGGTGAGAAATTGGAAATCTATATAGGATACTTACATCAGAAGTCATTTACAAAGCAAAACTGAGTACAGGGGAGACTATAATCTACCTGAAAGAATGAAGATCTCCTGGATATACAAAAATAAAACAAACAAACAAGAAGATACAGGGTTAGGCACCCAACCACCCAATTTAGAAGTTAAAGGAACATCCCTGAAAGAGATAACAATTGAGCCATATATAGGGAAGCGGGCTTATAGAAAGAAATATGCTTCAGAAAAAGAGTGACCATGAAAACCATGCTACTGGGAGGAAATTGAATTTCTGTTATTATAAAGGTGTTGTCAGAGGTTTGGGAAAGAAAAGAGACAAGCTTGGAAAAAGGTCTGATCATGAGTTCTAAGAACTCTAGGGACTTTGAGCTTTGGGGTGATTTGGGATATGAAAGCTGCAATGAAAACAGCAATACCAGTGGCAAGGGGGGGTAAGACATCAACATCCCTTGGTGCTGACATAGCTGACAGGACAGGACTCAGCTCTTCATTCAAACCAGTATATAACCAATTGGCTTGGTTCTGCTGGCTTTTTAAAAGATTTTTTGACCATAACAAATCCTGTCTTTTAGGGATAGTTTCAGTGTTATACAATGTTTAGGACGCTATAGAGAAAGTATTATCATAGTGTCTGACATATTAAAAGCTTTTACTTTATATGAAAAAGATCACTAGCCAAAATGGAGTCTAGACTATATGATATTGAGCTGTGACAGAACTTCAAGCCTCACAGGCAAAGCGGGAAAATATGCAAAACTTTGAGGAATACCAGTGTCTATGCAGCTTTTTAAATTCTTATTTGACCGAATGCAAAAAAAAAAAAAAAAAAAAAAAAAAAAAAAAAAAAAAAAAAAGAGTTGAGATCAGAAAATGATAGAGATTGTGGTTACATAAATCTATTTGGGATAACCCAAGGGAAAATCAAGAGAAATGAGCTACCAGGAGATAGAGACCTTACCTGGAGATATACATACATACACAGATACACACATACTTACACACACATACCTTGGTGTATGTGTGTGTATATATGTGTATATATACATGTGTATATATATGTGTGTGTGTGTGTGTGTGTGCGTGTATGTGTGTATATACACAGACATACACATAAGGAAAGTATAGACAGGGCCATCAATTGCATGAAGACAAAACATATCAAGGCAGAACAGGAGAACAGGGAGGTAGAAGAGAAAGCTCAGAAGAAGACTAGAATATTGAGAGTGTTCACAAGGCATGCATTGTAATAGCACTGCATGCAAAATACCAATAAGATATTGATAAATGAGTGACTTCTGGATGTGATAAACTGTATGACAAACCATAACTTCTGTCCAGTACTCTGCTCCTGTAGTCAAATTCACCATTGTCCTCTGATCATTGGCTCACTCTTTTCCAGATATACGCAGAATGGTGCTTAGATGTCAGTGACTCCTACTGTAACATTTTACATGTATGTCTTCCACAGAGAAAGGCTTTCTCCCTCTTCTCTTTTTTAACAATCTTAAATACTTCATTTGCTCTTAGTTTTCACACACACACACACACACACACACACACACACTCACTCACACATACACACACCACATATTACTTGTGAGTTACAATATTATATTCATCATATATACAATAATCAATATAGACTACATCATTTCCATCTTTTCATATATCATCAATTCTCTGGTTATTTTGAAAGAGACAATTAGTTGACATGTGCTGTACTACTTAGAGCTTTGTATATTAGAATTCCTTCACCCTTATGTCTTCTGGTTCTCATTACATGCGTTCTCATTCTTCCTTATAACTTCCTTCCCTTGCCTGCCTTCTACTTTCACCTTCTGTTTAACAATCTTCTGCTTCCACAAAGAGATGATAACCTGTGATACTGTATTTCATTGCCTGTCTTATTTCACTCAGTATAATATCTTCTACTTCGGTCCACATTATCACAAACAACAAGATTTAAGCCTCTGGGAACCTGAACATAATCCTATTGCATATATCTAATGCATTTTTTAAATTCACTCATCCAGTGCATAGCATCTAAATTGAGTCCATGTCTCGGCTACAGTGAATAATTCTGTACTAAGCACCATCATGTAGATATCATTTGTTGTAGAGATCTCTTTCCTTCCAACGCATACACAGTAATGCAATCCCAGTAATGGGATTGCTGAGTGGCAGTTTGATGATGGTGGTGGTAGCAGTCTTGTTAAGAGCCCCAAATCTACGAGTTGGGTCTCAACTCAGGAGTAGATGTAAAGTGAGGTACTAGAAGCAGTGTTGTGTGCTTACCTAACCAGTGCTACATGAACTGACACAGTGAATTAACATGGGGGAAACATGGGTTGTGTTCAGGACACATAGAGATCCAGCTAGAAAGTTTTGAGGTAAGCAACAGCATAAACTGCAGTTTAGGAGATGAGTGGTAAATTGTGAGTAGCTTAATTTACAGAAATAAATTTAATTTCCTCAAAAGATCATATACAGTGAGGGGAAATGATGTCCCTGAATTGAATTCTGATAAAATAAAATTATCCTAAATACAAACGGAGGCTGAATTTATTATGGTAAACCGGAATACATGTTATAAAGGAATGGTAAGGGAGTGAGTCAGAGGAGTCAACAGAGATGCAAACTCCAGGAAGGGAGCAACCAAGCAAAAGTAAGGGGAAGGTTCCTAAAGACTAAAAAGAAAATCGCCTTTGTAGTTAATGGACAGAACAGAAGACCCAGAATCTCTTCCTAGACTAGGTTTTGAGATGCAAAACACCTCCTAGACTATGTTTTCTTAAGGAAGGATAAGACATCAGGGACTCCATTATGCTGTGGCGACTCCATTATGCTCATGGGGTGAAAAGCAAATGTAGAGAAAGAGTTTCAAAGAATGTGCCATTTTGCAAGTAAAATACAGAAAATGATACTTGCTGCAACCTTTACAAGAAGCCTTAGGAGGAAAGGCTTGATGGAATAATGCTTCCTGAAAGACAATGCTTTTTTTTTTTTTTTTTTTTTCAGAAAAATGCTGAGTTTAGTTCAGGATTTAGGAAGTCAGAATATGTGGTACAAATTAATTTTTTCTATTTTAACTTTGTCATCCACTGAATTAATATATCTTGAATTTAAACATGAAAGCTTATGCAATGACAAAATTAATCTGTCTGGGATTAATTGAAAAAAAAAAAAACTACAAGTATAAATTAGAACTTCTTCCCCCAACTGTAAAGCTCTTCAAAGAGAAATGGAAAAATATATCACAAATCAAATTTATGATAGAATTCACACCCACTTTTGCATTTACATTCACTTTTAAATTATTTATGAAATTAATTTTCAGTTTTGAAACTAACTTTATTTCTACAATTACTGTTTGATCTTCAGTTTTTCTTGTCAAAATATCACCACAATAATCCAGCGGCTCATTTTAAAATCTGAGAAAACATCCCAAACTCGAATGAAGCTCTGAACTAGCACTTTCAGGCTGAGGTGGTGAGAGAGAGATAGGGTGATGGCTGATATGGAACGTTTGCTATAGTTCTCATATAAGCCCTTTAGTGAGAAGTGATCCACTCACACACATGCATATTCCTCCAGATATATTCATTCATCCTTTATATACCCCATGCATGAATCGGATGCCATCCTTAGAATTCTCTGGAGTAGATCTAGAGACCTTGTTAAAGTGCAGGATCAGCTTCACTAGATCTAGAGCAGGGCCTGCATTCCCTGTGCACACAGATCCTTGTAGTATCTTCTGTAAGTATGGCAATCGTGGCAAAGTTCTAAGTTTCTTTTTCATATATTTACATGCAAGTAACTCTGACATGATAAAAATGTGGAAAATGGATAAAACGTGGATCAATAAATTCAAATGGACCTCCAGATAAACCTATTGCTTCAATAAAGCAGATAATGCTACACCATAATTCCTCCCATAGTGAAGGTATGTAACTGGGTCCATCCTTAATGTGAACTAATATTACCATTGCCAAAATCACTCTTATACTCTCCTCCTCACTTGCTTGTCCGAATTATTATATTTGATTCTTTTTTTAAAATGTATAAATTGTCTTTTGAGTATTGTATGTTCTTTACTAAGAAAATAAATGTCTACCTTTTCTATAAGAGAGAAGCACTATCTTGGAGAGTAATATATAGAAATCTATTTCATTTTATTCCAGATGTGCCAAACATGTGATCATAATAACTCAATAATTTATTCAACAAACTGTACATGTATTAAGAGGCCAAATTGTAACGATACAAGATTTTCAAGGTTAATAAATGTAAGAACACCATTATTAAACAAGGTTCCTGGCCAAAAGACAAAATGACTTTGAATGATCCAGTAATAGAATGTGTTTCTAAAGCTGAAAAACAAAGAACAAACAAAGAAACACTGCACTTCTTGTCATTTTATTTTAGGTATATAGTAGTGTTTTCATTTCCTGGTGTATCGTATTATGATTCAGTAAAGAAATAATAGGAACAAAGGCCTTCAAGTTGAAGGTAATTTGTTTGAAGATGCTATAACAGGTGATATGTTCATAGCTCAGGTATAAATAGAGATGCATTCAAAGAATTTCCTCACATCAAAAGACAGGAAAACAGATTTACAAAATGTTCTTTGGAGGTGCATTGAAGAACTACATGTGAAGAACACATGCCTTTCGATTTTTGTCTCCAAACTTATCTGGTAAGCCTGAACATAAAATAGCATTACTCAATACAGAATGATTAACCGATTATCTGCTTGTCTAAGCACAGCCGTTAATTCATCTGGGAATTGGAAAAGCAATCCATAGTGAGCTATAGAGCTCTCATTTCAACAATGTTAAATATTTGTGATTTTTCACGGATGCTCCAGTTTCCACAAGTGCCCATGTAACCTCACCTGCTTTTCCAATTTGTCTCCTAGACTATGCTCTGGGTCACCGATCTCTATTACGTCATGTCAATACAGTGGCTAAATGATGATAAATAATTGAATGAGTGACAGGTATTCCACATCTGCATGTCAATCATCTTTGTTAGGCAGTATTTCCCTAATTGAAGGGAAAGTCACTTTAGTTTCAAATTCTATGTTTTTATAACACTAAACATTTTATACCTGCAAAGTATAACCCCTTAAATGAAAATATGTATTTGCAGAGGTTGTTCTAATTCAACTTAATATTGAATTTGAAAAATAAGTTGATATAAAAATAATTACAATCCTTCATTTTAGAAAGATATTATTATACCTTTCACATTTTAATGATAGTAATGAAAGAATTGAAAATGTTCATGTTATCCTTTTAGCATTTCAAACACATCAACTTTATATTATTTATTTACCTGATACATTTCAGATAGACTGTCGTTTTCAAGCAAATGCTTCAGTAAATAACCAAGAAAATGAGTTTTAAATTCTATTTCAACTTTTAAAATTACCATCCTAGTGTCAAAAAGCGATGATACCTTTACAAGTCAAGCTCACGGTCTATCTGCTGAAGGTGCTGTTGTAGCTAAACTGAAGGAGCAGAACTATATACAACTACTTCATAGTTTTTATTATTATCATTATCATTTCTATTTTTATTATTTGTTAGAATTTTATTTTATTATTTTATCTTTATTTATTATCTTATTATTTTTATTATTTATTATATTTTTATTATTATCAAACTGCGATGAAGCACTCCTTCCACTAGAGGGCGGAGAAGAGGCAGCAGCCACTGCCACAGAAGCCTCAGGTGTTTGGATTGGTACAATGTCACAAATTACTGAGAGGCAACAAATAAAAAAAAAAACAAAAAAAAAAGCGCATATTTATTTGTTGGTTCATCTTAAATAACTTCAGTTATAAAATTTGTTGAAAGGTTACAAATGTCCATGAACATCTATGAGTTCTGTCTAATCACTCATCTTGTTTATACCTGGCTGAGATACTACTTTGAATTCATCACGATTGTAAAACCAAGAAAGGAGCCACATTTGATTCTTGGTCCAGAGAAATCTACCTCTTTCCACACTTACAAAGCGATAATATGGGCGTTACATTGCCTCCTTTGTTATTCTTCTTGAGAGATAATTTATTTTCAATAAAAATTTTAATAAGAATGATGAGAATGTAAATTTACATCCTACTAATCTTCTGAAACACGTAGTTTTAGTAAAATTTCACGTGAAAGTCAAGAAAACACGATAAAATGGAGAATGAGATAATCAATTGGGAGCTCCAAAAGAGTCGTTACTTAAGTTCCTTCCATGAAGAAACAACTAGAAGAAAGGGCCTACTGTGACACTCACAGTGAAGGCATCCTGGGAAGCAATAACTATAGCGATATTAGAGAATATTAGTCCTTTAAATTAAAGGGATACACACACCTTTCAGGAGGGTCGAAAGGAAACAGACCAAATTCTCCAATCTCCTTTGCTTGGTTCCATCAGTACAAAGGGATTACTCTGCCATGGTTTTCATCTGTGACATGGAGCACATTTTGGGTAGGAATAGAAAACTCCTTTTAAGAATGATTTTTGAAAAATGACAAGCCAGCTAAGAATATTAAGGATTCATCTAAAATCAATTAATTGATAATCAAAACATGTGAAACTATTTTAACTCTACTGCAAAAACCTGCACTTATCTATCTCAAGGACCTTTAGAGAATGTACTCACACATGATCTATAATATTTAACAGTGATTTTGTTTAGCAGTCTTCTAAATCAGGATTTTATTTGATGGGGTGTTATTCCACATCTATGGAGTGATGCCAAACTTTACATATGTCATGCTGTGTCAGGATAAGCCCAGTAAAGTTCAGAGCTTTTTGCTGTTAGAAATCTAAGAGCCACACAGGGGTACAAAGAAGATCACCCATGACCAAAGTTTCTGCCAACAAACTGCTTCATCCAAGACACCATATAATTAAGAAAACAAAGCATAAGTGACAGGGAACCAGTTTAGTCTGTTTTTGTTTATAATTTTACTCACAGCCTCCAGAGCAGTGTCTGACACATAGTCAATCTATAATCCAATTTTTGTGGATAAATGAAAATAGAATTCAAATTCATGATAATGTATTTAAAGTATGCTTTTGCTATGTTTTGTCGCTTTTCAAAAATATTTTATTTTTAAATTAGGTATCTATGTGAATTTCTATATGTGGGTTTGTGTACAGGAGTTCAGTATCTGCAGAGGCCAGAAGAAAGTAATGGATCCCATGGAGAGAGAGTTATAGGCAGTTACAAGCTACCTGAGAGAGCCCTGAGAACTGAACTCTGGCCCTAAGCAAGATCTTCTTGTTCACTGAGCTATCTCTCCAGCCTCAAGTCTTATCACTTTGAGAGTTCATTTAGTGCCTGACTTCATCCCAGTGCTTATTTGCTTAGATTTCAATTTTCCTTTTCAAACAGTTTAATATAGTCCAGAAATGTAGGCAAAAGAAGATAATAGCATAGCCATAAGTGACTAAGTCTTATTCCATCATATTTGAGTAAATGAACAAATTACTACTACTCTGAACAAGTTAAGCCAGTTATTTTAAAATGTCTACTTTAAAGACACAGATAATTTTTTCTGTATATGCATTTAATTTATTTGACATCCCTTATGTAAATGTGTTATCGTGTATGATATGTTGATTCTCATATGTAAGACAACAAAATTGCCATTCAACAAAATTATGCAAATATTTTCCATCTACAGGATTGTTCTAGCTCTATTTTTAAATTCCTGAAAGTAACATTTTATGATCTTTTCCCAAATAGAATGAAGGCTATTTCATACTGTTAAATTTCCTTCAAGACAGTCCTCAGACAGAGAGCTCTAGGCCACATGTAAATAATAAGGGAATGACTATTATGTATGGATATTTTAAATATATGCAGGCATAATCATTACATCATCCAAATTTCAACTTTGAAACTTCCTTTAAAAATTTAACAGGAGTGGGAAAAAATGACTAAGAACAGTACAAAGTTTCTATGCGTCAGTGACATTCTCTGTAGGATATGGTAATGAAGGATATATGTGTGTTAAGGCAATATGGTAGAGCCTAACAAAGGACTCCAAAACGTTGACTTAAGTCAATGGGGGTCCACCAATGGTGACCAATGCCCTCTTCTGTTAGGGATGTAAATGTGGGAGAGGCCAAGGAATATGGGAATGTAAGAAATGCATGAGAAATATCTGTCCCTTCTTCTTCATCTTGTCGTGACCCTCAACCTGTTCTAAAAAATGACTTAATGAAGTTATTTAATGCCTAAGAAGTCTAACTTGTAGTTTTAATTACTTCTACCACGGGTAAATATTATCAAAGAGGCACAGATAGTCAGCAGATCAATAATATTTTAAAACAAATACAAAACGTTTCGGTGTAGAATGGCAAGAATGCAACTGTAATATCTTGTTTCTGGAGGAAAAATGTGATTGTCATTCACAAAATTTAAAAGTCATCGTTTTGCCTCAAGTCAGCAAGTGACAGTTGTTCAGGAGTCTCTTCTTGTTGCTTTCCTTGTTCCTGAATCGGCTCTTTGTTACACACTACTTCACATGATTGTTTTCATCAATCTAAGATTACATTAACACTCATTCATAGTCATTTGCAATTTATCAGTCTTACAACTACCCATACAGGAGAACTTTGAGGTCCCAACCTAATCGTATTAATTATAAGAAGAAAACAAAAACACGATGCCTTTCATATTTGTTCATAATGTTATTGAGGGATTTAAGAGTCAATGAGATGAAGAAAAGCTTTCTAGAAGATTTCTGCCTTAAAAAGAGGCAGCAAAACACAATTCAAGACAGCAATAAATAAATAGCAAAACCTTTTTTGAAAACTTATTTTAGTTATTCAACAATCTGTATCATATTATATTATTATTTCTGAAGAGTAGATTTTGTCTCATATATTTTGCTAATTATTTTACTAAGTGTCACTTCAAATTTTCTATCTAATTCCTCACCATTATTTTGGTCCCATGTTAAAACAAATTTAAAATATGTTTATTTCATAAAAGTTCTTGATTTTCTTGACATATGCACTGTTAAATATATATGATAGAATCCATCTTACACATGGTTAGCCTTTAAGCAGTATTAATATTTCTGAATTATTTCTTTGTAATCATATTATAGCTGTTAACATTTTATAGTGTGCTCCACTGAGAAATCTCTAATAGCTTTATCAGGTTTAAAATCCCTAAAAGCCACTTTTCTTATACTACTTTTATGAACATTTTACAATTCACACAATGTGACTAGCAATATCCTATGACAGTCCTATAGCCACTTCCAAAATGCTGAAACTTAGTGGATAACAAATGTTATTTAATAATGTATTAACATTATTTAATAATAATGTATTTAACAATGTATTTAATAATCAAAAAGGAGATTTGCAAATTCTTTGGTATAAACCTATACTCTTGTGTTTCTCATTAAAATTTCACTCTGGTCTTGTCAAATAAATTTTAAGTGTAGTTAATATGCATATATATAGGTGTATCACACAGATCTTCGTATGTAAATAGTGATGGAAGTTGTGAAGAATACTAGTTTTGTATACATGTTGCATTTGAAGGAGACTTTTCATAAAGACCCTCTTACATTAAAGCTTATAAAACCAATAAATACCTGGGAAAGACTACTGCCATTTTTAGAGTCACATAAATATAAATGCTACTATCATGGTATTTGTATGAATAAAGATGGTTTTTGACTTGAAGCATTTTCTCATTTACTTATAAAAACAAGAAAATATATCCAAATATTCTTGGTTTTTTTCCTTCACTTTATCAAGAAAGGCATGAACTCACTAGTGACTGCTTCTCATTCCCTCAGGAAAGCAAGAAGGCATAATTTTCTAGGAAAGTGCTTCTATAATAACTATCTTTTCCTGAAAACCTCAAAAAACTCAGCCTTTATATAAGAGATATAGAATTGTATCTGCAATCTCTGAATGTTTTTGCAGAGAGCCAACTGGTCAAAATGAGAGCCAATATCACCTTGAACCTACTAGGTGCCTTGAAATTGAAAGTAGAACTATTTGTCCAGAATTGGACGTGGACCTTATTCGCCTTATTCAGGAAGTTTAGGTCATTTCTCATATAAAGTTTATTTTACATTTTTTATAAATTAATTTAGTAAACATAATTATACTTACATTAAATGGAACCCACTTAAAATATAAAATTTTATTTTTATTAGCATATTACAGATTTGCACAACTGTCACTACAATCTCAACATAGAATATTTTAACAACATAACACACCTTACATACTGTCCCTCCTGAATTAACCTTCCTGTACTGACTCAACTCAATTCCAGGCAACCACTGGTCTATTTTCTCAATACATTTGCATATTCTGGAAATCATAAAACAAAGTCACACAATGTGGTCTTTTATGAGACACTTCCTTCATTTTAAGAGCAATTTGTCATTCATCCATGTTAGAACACACATGCTTCCTTTCTTGAGTGATAAATAATATTCAAATTATGGGTATAGCACATTTCATTTATTGAATATAATACAATTCATTATTGAATTTAAATTAAATAGATTGAATATGCTCATTTATTTAATATGCTATTTTCTTTCTCCCACCTTGCCATCCTCCATCTTCTTCTTTTGACAAAATCTTGCTGTGTATCACAGGCTATCCTCAACCTCTATGTTCTCTTCTGCCCACTCAGCCCTTCTTGAGTGCTGATATTATAGATGAGCACCACTGTTCTTTGTTTGGTTACGGAATGTGTGGATAGTGCAGCTACAAAACTAGTTTTCCAGAGTTTGCATGCATACTTGTTATTCATTTTTTAGTGAACATTCCCACAGAAATGCACTTTCTATTTCTAATAGGCTCTATTGAAGGTCTATGATTGACTTAAGGAACGGACACCAACCTTCCAAAGAGCTTGTTCCATTTCACATACCACCAGCAGTACCATTTTATCCCTCACCCCATTCTCCTCAGGACCTGACATTGTTTATATTTTTTAATATAATGATCATAGTGCTTGTGAGTTAATGTTTCAATGTGGGTTTGATTTATGCTTCTTAATGGTGTTTTATGATGCTATCATGACAGCATGGCAGACATGAACAAACTTTTGCTCACGTCATATAAAGAACCAAGACAGAACAAAGCAATGATACCACTGAGGTAAAACTTGCTGAACCCATCAGCACATTGGGGTATGATTGAGGGTTACTTAAAGGAGCATGGATGACTCAGTTGCCAAAAGTTCACCTTACTTTGGTGACAACTCTTAGAAGCTGAAACCCCACAGGATTTACTGGTAGACAGGTCACAGCAACCCATACGGGCAGCTTGACTGGTTAAAGTCCTCTCTCTGAACAGCTGTTTGCTTCTTCCTTAACCCCAAGTATGCTTGTTGGGTGTGGGGGGGGGAGGGCAATGAATTATGTTCCAGCTCTCTCTGGTTTGCATGCTATTTACTTCCTCTCTAAGATGGAATATTAGAGGCAAGATTAAAGGCAAAACTCAGAGGCAAATGATACAAAACAGTTAATGGGGTTTAATATCTTTTCATGTGCTTATGATTCCTTTGAATATTTTCTGTGAGAAAATAGGTATTCAAAGCTCTTGCTCACTTTTATCTGAATTGCTAACCTTTTGGTTATTAAGTACTATTAAGCGCTTACATATTTTGAATACTGATTATTACCAAATTTTTCAATATTCTATTATAAAAGCTTTATTTCATTTTTCATGATATCCTTAATAATAAACCAATTAAAATACTAATTCTAATTTGGCTCTCTTTTTTATGTTATGACTTTTAAATTTGATATGCTATGCCATACCCAAGAGATCATCAACATTATTGCCAAATGAAGACTGAGTCCTAACTTTTCTTCTAATGTATTTATAGTTTTTGATCTTACATTTAAGATCTATAATTATTTTAATGAGCCTAAAGCAACATGTGAGAAGAATCAGAAGACATTCATCTTAATTTGCTTGCAAGTTGCTATCTACTGTAATATCATTTTCTACAAAGACTACCATTTCCTCATTCTATTGTCCTTGCCACCTTTCCTAAAATGTGGCCTTTTGCTTGTTTGCTTCTTGGTTATATTCATTTGATTATAATCAGTCAAGATGTCAGCTGCCTCAACTCTAATCCAAAAATGACCTATTTGCTAACATAAAAGCAGGATTCTAATGAGAATATTTTCCTAAAAACTGATAAAGTATACAAAAACGTAAACAGATTTCAGGATAAATATGCTCCTTCTCTTTATAAAACTGATAATGTCCCGAACCTCTGAAATTTGGAGTTGCTTTCAAGTTGCCCTCAATACACATCAATTTTAAATATAACAAATTATCGTTTTCTTGAGTAACACTCAGTGCTACATTTTAGTTACCCTCACACTTTTTTTCATCCCCGAGTCTGGGGCTCAGCTGTGAGTGGGAGTGTTTTCCAGGCCTTTTCCAAAGTTCACCAACTGTTCCCTTCTTTTATCACCAACATAGTATTTTGTCTGTGGGAGATGCTAGCAGGTTCCAGGGATAGTGTCCCTGGAAGAAAAGACTTAGGAAACTTCCTTCATGTGCCTTCAGTGAGAAAATACAAGATAAAAGAACATAAATATGTATATACAGACTTCTTGGCATTCCCAGGACACTGTTTTACCAAAAAAAAAAAAATTGCTTTAAGTTCCAATAAGAATTCTACAAAACAATTGAAGAAAATGCTGCCAATGGTCTCTCCTGTGACCTTACAGAGAAACTGGTAAGAAGAATTTGCAATCCCCTTTCATTTCTGCCTTTTAGATTAGAGACACATTCAGTTTGTTTTACGCAGATCATAATCTTAGAAATATAGTTGCCACATTTGTTGAAATGGTCCAGTCCCTTAATGCTGGCCATTTATCACCTAAGGAATGTAAGAAGATTTACAGTAAAATCAGCTTTTAAAGTATGAAAGATGTGCAGTATCGATTTTGGTGGGAACAGCAAAAAGTGTGCATTTTAAGCAACTTTGCTTTGAACATCCGCAGATGCCATTGATGAATCCCAAATAGGAGCATGTGAGATTTATCCCCCTCTCGCTCTTCTCTCAGCCAACATTATCCATTCACTCTGGAGCACTTACGTTCCTGGAACAAGAATAACAAAAAGAAAGAGCTCTTGAAATGCGTCAGGGAAGAATATTTCTGCCCAGGGAAAAGAAAACCATCTCAAGGCTGTATTTCATTTATAAGGTGTATGATGGTAGACTTACAATATTGTCTTTAATGTTATCAGAGAAGAGTTTGGTGTAAAAATCCTACTTATATCTAAATAAAACAACATCCAAAGTAGCTCTCAATATTCAAATATTCATCTTGACCTCATCATCTACCCTTTGCAATGAAACTACGGTAGCACCATTTTCTCTAAAAATTGTAAAACTCATGATACAAATATTGACTGTTGTGCTTTCTATGTGTGTTATCTGTGTGCATGTGTATGTGCACATATGTATGTGTGAGTGTATATGTGTGCACATGCATCTGGATGTCAGAGGTCAATGTCAAGTGCCTTACTCTATGCTTTCTCCACTTTTTATGTTTAAGAAGAGACCTCTCACTGAACCAGGAATTCACTCATTTGTCAGTATTAGTTACTCAGTGACCTGCAGCCATCCTCCTAGCTCCATCCACACAGTGCTAGACTTACAGACACTTAGCACTAATATTGGCTTGTTATAGATCCTGGGGATCCAGTCAGGTCTTCATGCTTATACAAGTCTCTTACCCACTGGACTATCTCCTCAGCCTCTATGCTGCTTTATCTAACCTAGTCTAGTTACTACATATGGTGTATTTACTCCCCACAGTGTAACTACATTTAAAAAACTACACATCAGCATTTGTTTTATATCATAAAAACCAGCAATGTTGGAATAAGAGAAATAAAATCAAAATGCAGTTACTTGGACATTGTTGACATCCATATTGACAATGTTTAAGCACAGAATTGCCATTATTTTCTTCCTGCCAAATTAGTTTAAAAACAAAACTCTAGCAATAGTCATACAAAACTATAGTCAAACAATACATACAAAATAGTTATAACAAAAATAAAGAGACTACTTCAAAGGATACCGGGAAATAGAAAAATTTGTGTGGGAAATTCTTTAAAAATGGGCTTTATAGGTAGAAAATATGAAAAACTAGATTATAGAATTAAGCATTTTCTTAGATGATGCACTTAAAATAAAAACACACAGAGAAAACAGATTAGAAGGCAACAAACACAACAAGCAACATGATTAAAATGGGCAGGGAATTCAAGAGGAATTTTAATTGTGGCATAATTGTTCATTTTTAAATCTGATATTTGAGTAATATATTACATTACAGATAGAAAGAAATGTTACCATTTGCTTTCTAATGGTAGAACCCCTAAAAGAAATAGCAACATACAATGAAACAGATGGATCATCATAGAAGGTTAAATATTCTGTGGTCTTTCCCATGAAAACTTAAATATCAGTGATTATTCTGAGCATATAATGGTGATTTCTGCTAGGAATCAAGCAAAACATTTCAGTCTCAAGAGAGAAAACTGCTAGATACTTGTAAGTCAACTAGACAATCATAAGAATCCCAAACCCAAGAATTTTATTTGCTCTATTTAAATATGTATAATTTACATATTTATGTGACTTGTACATATACAGTCATAAACATACATGAATATAGTAGTCAGCTTCCACATCTGAGGTTTCTGTATCCACGATACAACAACCATCAATGGAAAATATCTCAAAAAGTAATTGTAATACTACTGAATATAAAAGGCAAGAAATCAGATTTTTTAAAACTACAGTAGTATAATTATTTACGTTGTGCTATATAAACTAGAGATGATTTAAAGTATACAGTAGCATGTGTGTGGGTCATATGCCAATACCACTTGATCTAAGGGCTTCAGCACCCATAGCTTGGTACAATATGGGTCTGTTATGGTTGGAATCTGGAATACACCATGTTTTGAATGCTTGGTCCCTAGCTTCTTGCAACTTTTGTAATTGCTATGGATCCTTTAGGACATGAAGTCTGGCAGAAGACGGTTACAAGAAATGGGCCTGTGAAGGTCATACCTGTCCCTGATTCTTACCATTTAGCTGCCATGAAAATAAAACATTATGTCACTTCCCATCACCACTGATGGAGCTGCTGTGCCCTGATTTCTCTGCTATGATGGACTGAAATTTCTCTAGAACACACCACCCTCCACCACAATTTGAATGAGGATACTCATGAGTACACAGCAGTCATGGTGAAGTGGGAGGTTCTTGCCATAGATTGACTTTCAGAAAAGGCAGAAAATGTAGAAGCCTTTTTCAATACTGAACATGGCCAAAGTTCCTTCTCATAGTTCTTCTCAAGCTGCTGTCCCACTTTTCATTCTATTCTGCCTGCCCCAAAAATCTTGAATTGGAGCTCATATTTTAAGAAATAACAATTCAGATTTTCATCACATTTCATTTCAATCTGTCCCCTTAACTTTCAAATACAGAAGTTCTAGTCTTTTCTGAGATTTATACCAAAAACGACACCTTGACCCAATCCTGTCCCATATCAGGAATAGTGTTCACACTTGTTTATATCTTGTTTTTCTTTCCAAGGGGCTATCATAGCCTTCAGAGAGTACCAAACTAAGAAAATTATTTCTATATCTGTTTCTTCTTTCTCAATATAGTGTCATATAAACACATTGTAATTCATATACTAATCATTATTGAATAGCTACTACTCCTATGTAATAGTCCCAGCATTAGCTACACAGCATAGGTGAAAACCCAGGAAATCCATCCTCTACTATATCATACATTCTGAGGTAAGAGGAAAAAAAAGGGGGGAATGGAAATTTTTTTAGCATTTTTTACATGTTGGGTTGCATACAGTAAATGTTAAAAAGAATATTTAGAATATGTAGGTGATGGGGGCAGGGTGTTTTTTATTAGTTACTTTTCTCTTACTGTGACAAACACTATCACCAAGAAAAATTATAAAAGAATTTAATTTGACTTACAATTTCAGAAGGTTAATAATGTCCATGACATCAGAGAAAAGTCCTGATGGCTGAAAAAGTTGAGACCTGACGCTGATTTGCAAGCAGAGGAATGAGAGAAATCACTGGACATAGCAAGCCATTTGAAACATCAATATGAGCATATGGGGATCATTCTCATTCGAATCACCTCACTATTAAAATCAAGTGGCTATGAAGAAGCAACAGGATACCAGGTGACTACATGGGTGAACTTTCAGAACTTGCAGATGTAAAGCCCTGTATATTTTGTAGGGGGAAATGACCAGGATACTCATGTGCCTATAGCAGCGTTAGCACTGGAGGATGGAGAGTTGCATAAGAGTTTGGGGGATTAGACTAGAGATACCACACATGGACTGATGCTCACAGTCTGTGATCTAAACACTTTCACTCAGAAGGAGTTGAGATCTGACTGTATGGTACAGAGCAGAAGAGTATTATATATCTTCTCTTTGAGCAAATTTCTTTGAATCTATAATTCACTTCAGAATCCTCAGATTACTCATGTCACTTCATTTGTTCTGAGAAATGGTTTTTGCCCATTTTGTTTAACTAAAAGTTGTAAGCAAGTGACAAATTCCACACATATTTTTCTAATTATCTTGTTGCTGTGATCTTTACCCATCTACTTCTGCATGCCAGCAGCCTGTCAGACTTTTGTGTTTCATGCTTCTGTTTGCTATAATATCTATATACCAGTATTTCCATTTCATTACCAACAAGCTCCATGTGAATCTTCAACACTCTTCTTCAAGTCAAATTTGGAAAATCAAACCTTTTTCTTTTACTAGATAATTTTTCTTTGTATGACCCTTAATTAATGTTACCAACTGTTATAACTTCTGGCATATTTATTGCAGTTCACCCTTATTAATGATTACCCTCTACTGAATAACATTCTTATGTGGTTTAAAATTAAACTATCTTTTAATTACCTCTGCAAACTCCTTTTGATTTTCAATTTACTATGTGATGCTTTCTGAGAAGATTCATCTCTGTGCTCTGGCATCTGGAAACATCTTCTCAAATTCCTTCAGAAAAAAAAAATATCACAATCACATACCCTATGTCTATAATTTCTTTTAAAGAAATGTCATCACCTGTGTTCTTGATCTAAAGATGTTCCTTTAGATGAGATAAGATAAGATAGAATTAAATCTTATCCTTACTGCGGGGTTAACTGTCTGCAAAAACTGTCAAGTCTCTTATTCCAAAGATTCTACAGCCCTTGGTGGGCTCAACTCAGGGCTTGAGCCATATCGTGTACTAGTCCATGTTTTTTTCTTTGTATCCTCATTTTATTGACACTTGTCCTTCCTCTCTATCTTTCTTCAGGATACACATAGCAGTTGGTATGCTGTTTTGAGATGGACTTTATGGAAATTTGTTCTTATTTATTTCTTCTTAGCTAGAATTTATTACTCTATTTTCTATGACTTGAGGTTATTTTATTTCTAAAAGCATATATTCATTTTATATTATATAATCAACATTATGTTTATAAATAGTTAAAAGGAAACTGCTTTATCTCTACAACAGACGTTAATACTACACCAGCAAAAGTTTTAAAAATGAAACAATTATGATGCCTGCTAAGATACCAGGATTAAATGAAACCAAACATCTATCAAGCATTTCATGTTTTTTGACGTGAGGAAAACATTATCAATGTCCAATTATCTTGAATTTACTCACAATCCTTTGGACTCCTGTAAAGGACTTGGATCACTTCTTTGGCTTTGTACTCTGCAGCACACACAGCTTGTCATCCAGGTTCTGACTGGTTTTCCTGCACTGCTGCTGCTTTTCCAGGTGGTCATCCCATGGTACTGGCATTTCCAAAACTGCTGGGGTCCCTTCCTGCAACTGGGCTTCACTTTTACCAATACCTTCTCTTGGGCTCTCTTCATAGTGCCAAGACCCAACTTCTTTACATGACTCCTTCAATCTTGGCCTTCAATTGCCACTGAGGTTGCACTTTTACTAATTGCCTTTCCTGGACCCTCTTCATGGTGTGAAGCTTCAGCTACTCTCTAAGACCCCTTCATACCTTTAATGCCAGTACCACCTGGGTGACTCTTACAGTATCAAGTTTGACAGCCAGCATGAGACACAATCTTAACCAGTTCTGGAAGATGGCTTCTGTGTGATGACCCTAAGAAAACACTTTCCATATTTTAAGATAGAGTCTGGTTTGCCAAGAAAAATAACTGATAACCTCATCTGCGAGAAGAGTTCGCTCATGGGGGGGAGTTCTCATCACCTTAGCAGGTGTGTCTTGTCAGGATTGCTTCACCAGTATCTGAACCACCTGTAGTCAGATTTATAGGGAAAAAATGGACTCTGAGAGATCTGGAGTTTCTTTTTCTTCTTCCATGTCTCCACATTGAATTAGCTGGTCTGATGTCATGACCCATGTTGCAAGCATTATTTGTATTTGTATACCTATTGTGTGATGACTCAACAAGGAAGATAAAGAGGCATATTCATAGGTGCAAATCCTGCTAGACCTCAGCAGAGGGAACCACTATAATGGAAAGCACTATGCTGGACAGTGGAACCCCAAGCATCTCATCTCAGGAGTTTTTATTGATATGTAAGCTCCTCAGGTGCCAACATCTGGAGACAATACGAATGACAAGGTCTAGGCAGCCCTTCACTCAACACTGCTGAAAGCTACCATTTTAAACATAACTAAAAATAAACTTCTGCATCAGGATCAGGGTGATGTTTCCTCTCAGTGTAGTGCTAGTTTTCTATAAAGACAGCCTGAGATTTCCTGATCATTGAGCAGAGAAAGTTAAGAAGAAGGTTACAAAAGACACAGTTTCAAAAGTCTATTATTTGTTCCAGGATAAATGTAAGACGGTAATTACGAGTAAATATTCCATGTTAAATAAATATTTACCAGGCATGTACACTGTACACACTTCCAGGTGTTGCAAAATAATGATCAAAAGATTAGAAATGGATTCTTGTGGAGCTGAAATCCTAGTGGAAAAAAGATCTCACAGGGAAATAAATAAAACAGACCCCCACGAATGATTTGCAGTGCTAGAAGTGTTACAAATTCAAAATAGGGTGTTAGATACAACCAACAGTAACAAGGGGACAATGTGGTGGAGTGAATTTGCTTAAATATGAACTTCTAAGCTGAGAACTGAAGGGTGAGGGTCATGGAAATATGGGAAGACTGTCAGAAGAGTCTTTAGGTAGAGGCTTGGGTCTAGTGCTGATCATACAAGGAGAGCAAACCCAGACCATGTGGGGCAATGCGGCCTTCAAGGTGTTGAAGCAGGGGTTTTGGAAAGAGATGAAAGAGATCTTGCTCTTCCTGGTGGATATTTTATTCTCATTTTATTCTGAGGATTATAAGCTAGTAAAAGAGTTTGGAATCTATCCTAGGAGAATGTAAAGTTGGAGAAGCATTTTAAATGAGAACTAGTAATTCCTCTCTTTAAGCCAGGACTGAAAAATTTTTGATCTGTTTAGTTCTTAACAGTCATTCCAGTAAAAAGTCTCCATATCTATACTCCTCCATTTCATAATATACTTATCAGTAGTTTTTAGCTTATTAGCCAGTTTATTAAACCATCACTTTCATCTAATTTAGAGAAATATCATCATCCACAAAAAAGACCTTTGGCTCTTTAGTGCTTTGTTCCTATTTTTTGTCATTCATTTTTCCCCAAACATTCCAACATATATGAATGTACACACACACACACACACACACACACACACACCCCACACACACAAACAGCCTCTTAGCAAACCTCACTCTATGTTCTATATTCACACTCTGTCTGCTTTAGCCATCAATGAACAATACAATAAGCCATAGTGGGAAATTAAGAAGACAATGTGGTTTACAAACGAAGTGTCTGCTGACAGGTTGATTTGCTAAAGCCTTTGCTCCCAATGCTACAACAGTCAGAGGGGAGATTTGAAAATACTTGGGTAAAGAAGGTTCTGACTTCATCAGTGGGATAATCTATGTGCTGATAGAAATCATAATTACATGGCATTATTGAGATATACTGAAATTTCTAGGTAGAAAGGACTAGTTAGTGGGAAAAGGTCTTTTGAGAATATATGTTTTCAAAGGTTACCTTTATCCTATCCATATGTGTGCCTTCTATCAGTCAGATGAGTTCTTAGGCTCCATCGTGCCCTTTTGCCATAATCCTCTGCATTATGAAGTTTGGTATACACTGTAGACAACTGACAATGCACTAACACCCCTTAAATCATGAATGGGAATAAAAATTTCTACTGATGAGATGTTTATGCTTATTTTTTCAAGATGGACAATAGCTGATTAAAAAAGAAGTATAGTGAAACTCAAGGGTGGGAACATTGACACATTTAGACAATGGGATTTTCTTTACTACTAACAGGAAAGGTTCTGTGAAGCAATGGGAAGACTTGGAGATACATTCATATATATATCATGTTTCAGATGGGTTTCTTTTAGCAATCTGAAAACTCTATGTATAGAGTGACAGATGTTAGCAGAAATAAAAATGAGTAAGTGGAACACAAAAGACTTTTAGTGAGTAAAAATGTAATGTCAGAAACCATATTAGAGAATAGGTCATTTGTCTAGACTCACAGAATGTACAGTATACCAAGAGTCAACCTTAACTATGGAGTCTAGACGACATTGGTCTATTTTGTCCAAAGGAGGCACATCAGTTTTATGAAAAATATATCTTCTGATGGGAGACACTGGTAAAGGAGGAGGCTGCACATCAGTATCTTTAAGACACAGATGTTAAATCTTTGTACCTTTCAATTGGCCTTTCTCTGAATCTAAAACATCTAAGAGGGGGGGGGGGATGTCTCTAAAATTTCAAAGTAGATAGGCCTATATAGTGGCTCATGTATTTATCCATAGTACTCAGGAAGTTAAAGCAGGAGAATTGCTCTGAATTTGAGGCTAGCCTATAGAATAAAATTGTCTTTTGAAACACAAAACAACACATATACACACACAAACAAATCCACCTACATATTCACATGGTAAATGTAGTTGTGACTTCTACTAGTGTACCCTTCGTGGAAACAATGGAAAATAGATGTTTTTAAAAAGACTTTCATATATAATAGATGTAGTTACTCCAGTTACTCCAGAAGTTAAATTTGGAACAGACTTGAGCCCAGGCTGGTCAATGTATAAAGACCATAGCTCCAAAACAAAACAATAAGTATCATAAAACAAATCAGAGCAAAACCCCTTGCAAGCAGTGGGCAGGGCCAGGAGAAAGGTAAGAAGAGGAAAATGAAAGATGATTCCCTGAATTTAATGTTTGAACAATTGGGATAATTGTTAGTTTTTACTATATCAGAGAAATATAAGCGGGTCACACATCAGTTTTTATTAGTGTGTATGAATGCTATGTAGCAATCAAGTTTGATATTCTACATATTTGGTCAAATGTGTGGTTTAGACTTACAAGAGGAATTTCTCACAGGCACTTAAATGCATTTCTGAAGTTCAGGAGGAAAGTGATAGGACACAGGAGTTTGGAGGATGTGCCAGGATGTTCTGTGTGTTCTCAGATCCACACATCCCCAGCCCCTGTTCTGCTCTGCATCACCAGTGTGATAGTCAGTGACGTCCGAGTTTCATGGTGTTTGAACAATAGAAGACACTAGTGAAAGTTGCAAGTTAAAAAAATGGGGATCCAGAGTATTTCCCTCATTTTTCCTTTGCTGTATATGACATGATGTCTCCCAGAACTTGGGAAATAGCCTCTGTAAATCTGCCAATCACCTCATTATCCTTACTCTGTCTAGCTTATATCTCTCCAAACCCTGAATGATTGTCTCTGTTCTTTGATGCTCTGGGAAAAGAGTGAAACATGGCAGTTACCTCATTGTCTCTTCTCTGTCCTTCTTACTCTGTTGCCATCTTTGTAACCATTGAGTCCGGTAAAATTCCTTCATAAATCCTAGCAATATTGCTTTATGTTTTCCAGAGTGGACACTAACTTATAGATATTATCAGTTTGTGTGTGTGCATGCATGTTTGTGAGTGTGTGTGTGAGCACACTCGTGCTTGTGCTACTTAAAGCTGTGGGAAAGAATAAATGAACTAACAGTTGTGAATTTTTTTCCTTAGAAAATACCACTCAAAAGGCAGAAGATTGTCTTTTATTTACAATTACACATTTCCAGAGCATGCAATAGTACTTAGACTTAATGAAGACTGAATAAAAGCTTTTTGAGCACAAAGTCCATAATCTAATTGTTTAATTTCTAGAACCATTGCTAATATTTCATTTTATTTAAAGTTATTTTTAAATTCAAATCATCCTTACTTCTTAACAATAGATTTTTAAATATGTTAAAGATTAAAAATATGTTATTTGTATTTTTCTCTTTCTATACTTAATCAATACCACTGTTTCTCATTAATCTCATAGTGACATATTTGGTAAAAAATGATTAAGTTTGGAGAAAATGGAATGAAAAGAAATAATGATTTATATTTCAAATACAATATTCACAATATAGTTTTGCAAAATCTAAGTTTTGAAGGGACAAACATTTTAAATTAACTTTCTTTGATATTTTAAGTAGCAATTCAGAGGGACCAATGAATTTCTTTCTTCCTCTTCTCATATTTATTTATTTATTTATTCATTTATTAGTAGCTTAGGATGACATTGAATTTCTTATACTCCTGCCTCTACATCCTGAATACTAGGACTACAAGCACATGTCGTCCTATCTGGTTTATGCAAATGTAGAGTCATGTATATGTTAGGAAAAACCTCTACAAACTGAACTATATTTCTAGTCATAAAATTGAATTTCTTTGTAATAGTTGAATTATAGTCTTAGGGTTACTTTGAAAAAAATTCTATAGTGAAAATAAGAGGATTCCATATAGAAAGTCTCTAGTGCATTTCTGAGCAAGCTCTCTCCCTACTTTTAAGACAAATATGATATATCTGGAGAAAAATGGGATGAAGAAAAAAGTGGAATGGCATTTATCTGAAAAGAATGAATTAGCAAAATAATGACAGAAAAGGATATTTGAATAGATTAAGAATTTAATTGAAAGAGACTCTTAAACCAGAACATACTCTCTCTCTCTCTCTCTCTCACACACACACACACACGTGTGTGTGTGTGTGTGTATGTTTGTGTATAAATATATATATAAAATCAATGATATATGAATAAGACAAAACGTCCTTATGTTGCTCAGGCTACCTATAAATTCCTGAATTCCAGAACTTTTCTTGCCCTAACATTTAGAGTTGTTGGATCTTCAGGTGTGCACCATAGTACTCAGTTTATACTCACATATTTTTAAGTTGAAACTCTGTTTCTCATTCTTAGGAGAGTCTGGTTTCTGAAAAGTGAAAATGAATTAGCAACTTTTCTTTTTATCTTCACATTTGAATGAAAATATTGAAATTATTTGTATTCTAACCAGTAGTTTCTATTCACTATGGTCCTGTATCATTTCTAAACCACATTGTCTCTTGACAAAATGGATATCCATTTTCTTCCAAAGACAATTTTAAAGGGACATTGATCAACATTTTTCTGCAGCTAGACTTTCCCTAGAAAGGATAATCCTGGAAAAGGAAATAATGAAACTCTGTGAAAGATTGCTGGCAAGAAAACCTGACATTTTGATGTTCAAAAAGAGTTAAATGAAGATGATACAATTTTAATTTCTTCCATAAAGATATATCTTTTGACAGTAATGTTTAATATAAAATTTCCTCCCTGGTATTTATTTTTATTTTAAGATTTATTTTTATTGTCAGTATCTCTGGTATGAAATAAAATATAAAATATTATATATCCCATTATAAAAATTCAGATGTACATTTCAGTAAAAGCCCAATTTAATTAATAGGATATGGTAAAGTAAAATTTAACTCTGTTAAGATTCAGAAAAATTTATGAAGAAAAAGACTTTGTTACATTGGAGTTGAGACATAGTCCTTTGGGAAGCATCCTAGAAAGGCAGTGTCTAGTTTCTCAGATGCCAAGGACAGCATTTATCTCTATGATTCTGATTCAGGCTTCCTGGTGAATGTAATGCCATCTTTCCTCCTCATCCAAAGGAATAAGATGGCATTTCCTTTTCCATGATCAAACCTGCCTTTTTAAGGCTCAGAAGATGACCCAGATGATACCATGTTTATAGCACAAGAGAGAGGACCTGCATTCAGCTCTTCAGCATCCACATAAAGAGGAGGGTGTGGTAGGTAGAGAGATGGCTTGGTGTCTAAGAGCACTTATTACTTTTCCGGAGGACCTGTGTTCAATTCCCAACACCCTCATGTTGGCTCACAACCTTCTGTAATTCCAATTCCAGGGTATCAATGACTCTCCTCTGGCCTCTGAGGGCCCCAGGTATGATTCACAGACATACATTCAGACAAAACGCTCATACACATAAAATTTAAAACAGTAAATTAATTAAAGAAAGGCTGGATGTGGTGATTTGTATCCTTAAATCACAGCTCTGGGGAGAAGAGAGGGGAAACCTAGATTCTCACCAATCAGACAATGTGACAGATCAGTTTACTTCAGATTCAGTGAAAGAATTTTTCTCAAAAAACAAGATAGAGAGTGATAGAAGAAGACCCCCCAATGCCAGTTTCGATATGCACACACACATGTGAATGTGTGCAAACACAGACACACATAACACACCTCTTTTCTCTCATAAAAATATGGATAGACTTGACTTAAGACAACTCTAATCATATCAAGACTTTATGATGACTTATTGCTGAAACCATTGTTTTGAGTAAATGTGTATATACATTGATTTTATTAATTATTCTTCTCATGGGTTCATGGAAAACGGCAGTTTATTCTTTGTTAATTCAATTCCCAGGCCTAGAAGACTTCAGCCTCCATACAATCTAATCTGCACACCTAAACTGAGAATGTTTCAGCCCCCAAGACTTACTGCTGATTGAGCTCACTCTGACTAGCTATCTTCTGAACTACCTCTTTTCATTCCTCCCATCTGTATTGTGAACTCCAAATTGCAAATCGTAAACTATCTGCTTCTGAATCTCTGCTTTCTCTCTGCTTATTCTGGACTGGCTCTGATCTTCTCAGCATTTCCTTCTGAACTATGAGCTGACTGCATTCAAACTGCCTGACTGAACTAACTCTTTTTTCTCCAACTTGTCTTCTGAACTTTGCTATTCTCCAACTCTCTTCTGTCTCTTTCTACCTGTGAGCTGAGAGCCCCCTTTTATAGCTTGAAAGCTATGAGTAGCCTCACTCTGACTCAGTATCAGACTTCACTTTGATACTATCTCAGAGTGTGAAACTAAAAGTGTCACTACCTTTGCCTTCAGAGCATTTCATCTGAAACACACAGGCCTCTGAATATAGGCTTTTCCCTTCGTATAGGCTTTTGAATGTGATCCCTTCCTAGCTAACACACAGTCCTTTCAATGTGATCCTTTCCTAGAGCAGACATGCTGCTAGATTAAAAGATGAAATGTTCCTCTTTGTTTTTGTATAGGTGCTATTAAATACATGTTTCAAAGACCCACACCTCTGTTTGTTGGAACAGGTCATTCTCTGTAGCCTTGGCTGCCTGGAATTCACAATGTAGCCCAGGCTGTCATCAAAGTTACAATAATCTTCCACCTTCACATTTCCAAGTGCTGGGATGATGTGAGCCAACACACCTGAAAAAAAAAAACCCTCATATTTTTGGTGTTCTATTCTGTGGATTGCAATATCCTTTGAAAGGTAAAGTGTATAATGTCTCTAAAGCCATTATTAATTTTGAAAGTGGTCCTTCTTGTAAGATATGTATTGAAAGACTAAGGATTAAAAATGGATTATTTATTGGATAGATGAACCTCAGGTTCATAGGAAGTGCCTAGAAGTACCCTTTAAGTGCTTAGAGTTTGACGAAAATAATTGGATACAACTAATAAGTTTATTTTGTTAGCAAATGTTCATTAAAGAAGAATTTCTATCAAGTCAGGATAGATAAGTTCACATCACAGTAGTTTATTATTACTTCATATTAATTATGACATAACTTACTTTAAATATCTTTGCTCAGTTTCTGAAAGTATGTCAATCTCATGCACAGATTTGAGACACTACATTACATGTACAAGATTTATATTTTTTTCAAAATGAGTATATAGAATATTCTCATGATCATATCAAAGACTTTATGGCTAGTATCCATAAAGTACAGTATTAATTCAAATGGTTTTCTGTAATTGTTTCTTATTCCTATATGAGGTGTTAAAATCACACCAATCTGGACAAATATTTACAGATTGTTGTTAGGGATTATGCTAGTTTAGTAAACTAGTAGTTGTAGATTCTCATCTAATAATCATGTCTTCACTAACACCAATTAGTTAGCTGGGTTCCCAGTACCAGACATGTTACTCCTCTTCTTGAGCAGGTATTAAGTCCAATTGAAGTGTTGTTGGTTATCACCAAGGCATGTGTGTCATTACTGAACCTTTAGGGCTATTGTGATATGGTCACTGATGTGGCTCATATGTGTCATATCTAGGTAGTATTGTTGGTTGCCTCCCTCCTGTGGAAGTTTGCATATTACCTTCTGGTACCACGAAATCTAGTTCTTAGGGAAGAGGGCAGGGATTCAAATGACAACAAAGACACACAATAAAATGAAATTAACAAAATGATTACTTTACCACAACCTAAGTATACATAATTCCAGGTACACTGCACATCTTATCCTATATATGTCTATAGTATTGTAGGGAGGCAATTTGACTATGCATCTGCTGGGTTATCAATATTGAACTATTAATATTTAGTAGACATAAATTGTGTGCAAGATGGCTGTAACCTTTTTTACTTATTCATAATCAAAGGTGAAGCAGGAGAAAACAACAAATATTGATGTATGTTTACAAATATATATGTGTGTGTGTGTGTGTGTGTGTGTATTCTCAAAGATGTTTTATAATAAATGATGACTCTCAATTGTGAATAAAGCTACAATTTTTGAAAAAGTTTAATAAACATTAATTTGTATATGGCTTCATATTTGTAATAAAATCTATTTCAGCTGATGAACTCAGTGAGTTAAAGTACTAGCCCCATATCTGACAACCTGAACTCCATCCCTGAGACCTTCATGGTGAATGAAAATAACTGTCAATTCTAAGTTGTCCTTGGACCTTCAGACATGAGCCATGGCAAGCCCCCATAGATGTAAAATATATATAACTGTTGTAACAAATCCCTTTTTGAAGGTCCTTACCAGGTTGCACAGTTTATTTTTTTTCTAATTTTTACTATTGCCCAAGTAACATTTCTTAATAGAACAAAATATTTCAAATATTGGACAAACAGTATTTTCCCCTAAAGAAGACTTTGAGAGGTGGGAAATTTGTGAGGCTAATCTGAAAATTAATTGGCCTTGGACTAATTCCAAATGGTAAAACACAAAACAGATTGACACTTCATTAATTATGTCAAAAACCGAAACTTTCAAAGGGCAAATCTTTAGATAGTGTAGAGTTCACGTAAATTTCATACTTTCAGTTTTCCAGAAAGAATTTTTGCTATTTTATATTTCCTGATTCCAGAAACTTGGAAAACAAACAATTTTTCGATTTATTTTCACAAACTTCTGCAGAACCCTTGTCTTTGATTCTTTCATTCACACATTGTCAGGCCAGTTGACCCCTGAGTTTGGTAGATTAATGGCACAGCTTCAAGCAGATATCAAACAAACGTGGCACTTCCAAATCCACAGTACCAAACTGCAAATTGGAAATGCACCCTGGCAAGACTGTCAACAAAAGGACCCTCAGTGTACAATTCCACTCATCCTTCATCTTAAGCCGTTATCAGACAGCTGAGATCAGACAACAGTGAGAGAACATGTGCTCGACTGTCAGCATGTCAGATGTACATTATTAAGGACAGTGGGCTCAAGGGGAGAGACAGGAGGAAAGAAACTGTCGTCTTTGCTTATTTGTAAGGAAAGACATCTAAGGAGCATCGTAGCTGACTCCCTATGATGAAGGCCTGGTTTTCCTCTGTTCATTAGAGAATAGATTTGGAGGGATTTTATGCTACATAATGAGAATGATTGGGAACTTGTTTTAGCTGCATGCTCATTCTTATCAATTTTAACTCGAAACTCATTTCCATCTGGTTAAATTTGTGATTGTTTCTACAAGAATGGGTTTGATTAAGCAAGATGGCTTTGAGTCCTTCCCCCACCCCCAAGTGTTTTGGAGAGTGAGGACGAGCAAAGAATTCTGTTTATTCTAAGTTTAAACTAAAAGTGAAAATCGTTAATGAGCAAGCGTATTGTATATTTTAAACACAGTATAATGGAAGAAAGGAGTTTCATAAGAAATACACAAGAGTCTGAAAGCCTGTCAATCACATTTTCTGACTTGAGGAACTGCCTGTACAGGATTTAGTATTTTTCAAAGTGTGTACACATAAATGTGTCATGGTGTTATCAAAAACAAATATAGCTACCAGCCATAAAGTGCAATAAGTTCAAATGACATGTAATTTATTAATGTGGACTTTCTGTAAATACAAGGGAAAAATCACAATTGTGTACCCAGGATTTAAAATCCACTTTTTCTATACCCTCCTCTAATTTTTAATTAACTCTTTTTACATATTCTTAATGATTTTTGTAATTCTTAAATTATTCATAGTGAGACTACTTATTAATTCAATTATATACATAATTCAATTATATACATAAAATTATAACACTACCTGCCTCAATTCCTTTTAAAGAAAACACACTGTAGATTCAATTTCTCTTTTATCATGTTATAACATAACAAAAATGTTTAAAAATAAAGAGTCCTATGAAGCCAATTAGCATCATCATCATAAGCCTTTTGATCCATTTGTCCAAATCTGGAATGATTGAGGCATCAATATTGAAATAGGTATTATAATATCTATGGCACTGTTGACATGGTACTTAGATCCAAACAGTAGAATGATGAAATCATAGCTCTGTACGATCATCAAAGTTCTGATTTACAATACAGATTTATATTTCTGTATTTACAATTGTGCTCTGCAGGCATATTGTCTTTAGATATTTCTTCCACATTGTCTTGAGATGGTTGATTCTGAGTGGAGAGATGGCCCAGGGGTTAAAAACAATTGCTGTTCTAGGAGATGACCTGAATTCAGGTCCTTAGAGCCATGTACCTCAAAATTGCCTATGATTCCTGCTCCAGGGAATATGGACACCATCTTCTATCCACCATGGGCATAAGAATATATGTAGCAGACCCTCTATACAAACATACATACAAGAAAAATAATATTGAGAGAAGGTGGTTGATTCTACTCAACTATCACATACAGTTTGTCAGAGAAAAGAAGGGACCACAGCAAACTTTTGATACTCTTAGCATGTTCTCATAGCTCACAAACTAGACATGTAACACATGACTACTTATTACTGACAGACAGCCAGGGAACAGAAACATCTGGCACACTATCCTCTACCAAAATGAATAAACAAATAAATAAATAAATATGTGTGTGTATGTGTGAGTGTGTGTGTGCGTGTGTGTGTGTGTGTGTATACATACACACAGATATAAAGAGTGTATGGAGTGGCATTCTGGTACAGCTGAGAAGTACTTCTATGTATGAAAGTATAAAGACCTGAATGTGAGTCTCCAGATCCTACATAAAGGCTTGCAAGGAATATTACACATTTGTCACCAATGCCTCATCACAGAATTGAGAGGTAGAGACAGGAGAAACCCTGGGATCTTTGTCAAAAAAGAGTGCTGGGAGCAGTGCAGGGAACAGCAGCCAGCATTGGAGCATAAGGAGTCAGCCTATTGTTTAGCAAGGCAACAGTAGGTTTTTACCTTGGCCTCCTTGGGGATTGTCTCCTGAATGTCCTTTGCTATTGCTGGGCCATGTTTATTGCTACCATGGTCTCCGTATCTCTCCTGTGGTATAAAAGTTCTATGGAGATCTCTAAGCCCTCACTGGGCAGTGTTGCTGGCACACCTAACAATGGTGATAGTGAAAGGGGGATAATTAAAATGTACTTTGGGAGCAGGCACAGAAAAAACTCTCCATTTTACAAATACAGATAGTAAAATATTAGCTCAATTACTATAATTAGAAAACAATATTGATTTTCTTTCAGGAAATAAATATTATATCTAAGACACATTTTGAGACAACATCGAGTTTTTATACCTTCATTTCTTTGTTCTGTACATTTACACTGTGCTTTTGGAGAATATAATTACAAAACACAGCTTGACATGCTTGAAATTAATCAAGTTCAGTTGTTATTTTGAAATAAAGAGTGTACAATTCCCAATTATAATTAAAGTGGAGCCTTAAATGAATTCACTGGTGTCTTTTTTGTATTCGTTTGTGTGTGTGTGTGTGTGTGTGTGTGTGTGTGTGTGTGTGTGCGCGCGTGTGTGTTTCTGTGTGTGTTACTTCTTTTGTAAATCTCCTTTCAATGAGGTTTCTATTTTAGGATCTGAGAAATCTAAGCATGAGCTTTTTCGAGTGCTGCTTTTCCACTCAAGCAGAAAGGACTAGATCCAGACTACTATGAGAGCCCCACTTTGACTTCTACTATTATAAAATAAACAAATGAGAATTAATGAGATGATGAGCAAAAAAAGGGATTATATTATGGAGAAGGAGTTTTATTTTGTAGTGACTCCCCAAAGGCATCTCATCGGATAGTTTAAATCTATCCTAGAAAAGGAAGACATCCATTTTAACTTCATTTTACAGAATGATCTGTAAAGGATGCATTCTAAAGGCTTCTTACACCCCCTCTCAATGCAGGACCAAATCTAAACCAACTGATAGCAGAATCTAACTTGGAACTGTTATGGTAAATGCACATAAACATCAAGCTACAAAATGACCATGGTGGGTGCTCATCCTTTTAAAAAACGCATTCTTATTTCAAAGTTAATAGTTCAGTGGTAACTGATTTCTTTCCCTTCCTCCAGGGAGAGAAGGGACACCCAAACAAGTGCTGTGCGCAACTGCACTTAATATTGCTGAAAGAGTTATAATATATTTTATTCATGTTTTCCAAAAGCAAAATCTGCTTTTTTTCTGTCACCACTCTATATAGATTCAGTTTCTGAAGTCTTTATCCAAGTTTGCTATTTGTTTCCAAATTTTTAGCAGCATAATACCATCCTATTGAGTAATGACTCTATGAACCTAAGAGAGCATCAAAGGAGCCCACAGCAGAAAATAAAAACATATCAAATGTTTTCGAACATTTTAAAAGATAGGAAGATAAGAAAAAGCTTCTGAAATGTATAAAACAATTGAGAACCTTAATCAAAAATCATCCTTCCCTTCTTCTCTATTTCCTTGTACTTGTTATTTCAAAATATATATCTCCATATACCATCTTTGAATTGTGTTTTTCCTGCATCACACATCAAAAATAAAAGCGCAAAACCAGAAATCATTTTATCCCATGACATTTAACTTTTATGATAATTCTGGGCACACACAAACCAACACACACGCATACACATACACACACATGAATACACAGACAGAGATAGTGAGACAGAGACAAATATATATATACACACACACATACACACACACTCACACACAGAGAAACACATAGAGATAGATAGATAGATAGATAGATAGATAGATAGATAGATAGATAGATAGATGGATGGATGATAGGAGAGAAAAAGAGAGGAGAAAGAGTGTATATGTATATTCTGGGTATACACAAATACACATACACAAACATGCACACATTCATATATATATATATATATATATATATATATATATATATATATATATATATATATCATTCTTATAAAGTTCCATTACTGAGAACTCCAAGATAGAGAGTTAAACGTAGAATCTTGTGTTTTATTTATCTAATATATTTCTCCTAGATCTCCTAGATCTTTCTCACATCTATATTGTTTCACGTTTCCTATTTCCTGCTGTTTCATCAGATTCATTATGTAGCAAAAGTTCTTCAGACAAATGTAAAATATCTAATATTTTTAAAGAGAAGAAAAATTCTTATGCTTTTCTTTAGGTTTATGTTGAATAAAACATGAAGGAAAGTGAAGTTGATTATAATTAAAAATATGTTCTTAAAATAACAACTGAGCAAATTTTATATGGCTCTACATGTTTTCATCTCATTCCTTTTTACAACTAGCTATTTATATAATAGTTGACAAAAATGTTAAAAATCAATATTTGGTTGTAGAAATCGTATGCAAAGTGTTAGAATAGTATTGTTTTTATCACAATAGTATTGTAACCGCTTTTTCCTCCAAGGTAGACTGAATTCCAATGAAAAGATAGGTAGATGTCATTTAACATGCAGATCTGACATACAGTCCAGACTTAATCGGAATATTCATTCTGGGGTGTCGGAAGAAAAATATATTGCAGATTAGAGAGTTCACCTCAGTTCTCATGATGATATCCTATGCGTAGCTTCCTTAGATCCAAAGAAAAATACATTTATCTTACCATTAATTTTAAATCTAGACCTAAAGTCAACATTTCAAATGAAAGTATGGTAGGCTTAAAGTGATTTATTCAACTTTAAATTTAAATTAAGAATAAAAATTAATAGGAAATATTAAAAGGTAAAGACATTTATCCTTTTGTGTTGGGGAGTCATCAGTGAGTTTTAGAAAGGCCTAAGAGAAAAGCTATTTGTTTGTTTGTTTGCTTGTTTGTTTATATTACCAATGGCTTTTTCTAGGATTCTTGTTGCATTACCATATGTCATGTAGGTTATGGACTACCATATAACATTCCCATACCTAAGGTAAGGCTCCACTATCACATTCTCAGGGTGGATCTTTTAGAAAAATGTTGAGAAAAAAAACATGTTCTGAGTTCTGAAGGTCTTCATTTATGAAATGATACACTTTAGTTTACTGGAATATCACTAGCTTTTTGTAAACTCAAGGTATGTTCTATAGATTTAATCATCTGTTCTGTCATTTATATCCCTCAATATAGTAAGATCTTCTTACAACAGCCCTGTCCTGATTTTTTGGAGTATCAAACTCAATATTGTAAAATGCAATAATGTGCTTTGACTGTGTTTGCTACACAAAGCAACTTTGTAAAGACATATTGCCTGCTTAATACCATCTCTGTGACTGACTCTGCTCTGAGTTGAGAGCTCTCCTTTCTATCCTCAGAGTTGGGCATGTCTTCACTGTGACTCACTCTGCTAACTCCATCTGGACCACACAGGCCTCTAAATGCTATCCCTTCATGTAGACTCCTGGAATATAGACCCTTCCTAGTGTTTACACAGGCCTATTCCTCTACATGTGGTCATTTGTGTTTTGTTTATTTCTCTATTCTCAGGGACTAGAGTAATGAAGGTGAATATTGGATATTGAATAAATACAGTTTTGAAAATATGTGTCCCTCCAAATAATTTATCTGGATCAAAGACTTTGATTTTTCTCTAAGTTTGTGTATGAATCAACTTCACACTACCATTTGCCTTAATATAAGATAAAATATCTTATAAATGTTTAAAAAAATAGATGATTGTTTAATTTCAACTCAGGTTTAACCTCAGTTGTCAATGTAACATGTAGTGAATGACATTCTAAGCAAATACTAAGCTCTTCAAATGTAAGATACAGTATATAATCCATACAAAATAACAATTAAATACAACTGTGAGAATTTCCAGCAGGATTCCTGACCATCATAGATGACGTTGGAGGACACTGTGAGTGATGGAATGCATTCAAAGATGTCTAAGGTGTCTGTTTTAGTTTGTTGGGAGATATTTTATATTTTTCTTACCAATGTATTATGTTTTCTGTTAGTATTGCTATTGTTTTTTCTCATGTGTCATGTTATGTTAGGAAACATTTATCTTGGCCCATCAAGAAACACTTAAGAGATCTAATGGAGAACTACTAGTTAGCCTGAGCCATAGCAATGCAATACAATTAAATATCTGTTAGCACAGACACAGGCAGCATCCCTCAAAGATAAAACTAAGGCTCCTTGTGCAAAACACCAGTCCAATAAAAGTTTTTCGAGTATCTATTTTCTCTCACACATACTGTCATGTATGGGTAGCTTATCTATTTTTCATTCATGTGTGTGCATGAATGTATGCATGTGTGTTTGTATCTATGTTTTTTGTGTGTGAATGTGTGTGAATTATTGTGTTATGACTACATTTGTTGAGTAGGGAATAGAATGGTTTCACCAATTTTGAAGATGTGAATTTGAGTTATTACTCTGTTTTAAACAGTAAAATAATTTAAACCCATTTTGACCTTCATCACTCTCAGGTGGGGAGGACATCTGTGAAACAGGACATCTGGGGAACAGTGGAGAAGAATTAAAAAGTCACATGTATACTACACTATGGTCAATTTGGTGAAAGCAGCCCTAAGAAATTAATTTGAAGCAATGTGTAAATGAATTAGCATGAACTGTGTGTACATGTGTGCTATGTGTACACTTATTTGTTTGTAAGTGTTTAATGACTGCTGTAGAAGTTTATTTTTAGTTGTGTATAAATAACTTTGTGCATTGTTGGATGAAGGGCTTCCTAGGTCTTGGTGTTTTGTATTGTCTGCAGGTGTTGGATATTTGGTGGGGGGGGTTGTTTAATTGTTTGTAATCTGTATGTGCTATCAGTAGAACACCTGAGGCATTCTCAATCAATTAAACACCTAAGCTCAGACACTAAGGGTTCCATTGTCCATATGGCACTGAAAGTGGTTCCCTCTGCTGAGGTCTGGCAGAGTTTACACTTATGAAATGTCTTCATGTCTCCTTGCTGAGTAGCAATGTGGATATACTACTATGAAAGACATTAAGTAAGTTATGAATTTTAGAGCAGTCAAAAAATAAAATTTTTCTCTACCAATAAATATATTTACTGGTTTCCTTTTATATAAATAGGCAAATAAAAGTAAGTTGAGAAACAGTGCCACTGAATCTGAAAATGTTTTCTAAAGATCAACATACATGTTTCCATTTGTAAATTGTAATAGGACACTTTTCCTAATAGTATTTTTGGAAAGTTACACAGTCTCACTTATGTGCCAAATGTTTCCTATGCTTTGTTGACTCCATGATTCACTAGAATCTGCACATGTGTATCATCTTTGCTTCATCCTAACCATGAAAAGATCTTTTGCTCTAAAGTAGGACCTTCAGTCACTATACATTACATAGACAAAGGACAATCAAGTACCTATATAAATTAGGTTGTTTTAATAAATTTATGGATTAAACAGGACAATATACTGTAGCTAAAGAGTGTCTGTGCTTGTCCTTCACTATTCACATTTTTGTGTCAATATCAATACACATACACACACATTTCTTTACTTACATGTCTATTGATCTGTCATTATATATCAGAAACCTGTCTGTCTGTCTAACATCTATCTATCTATTTATCTAACTATCTATCTATCTATCTATCTATCTATCTATCTATCTATCTATCTGGCTAGCCTAGAGCTGAGAAGAGGCCAAAGCATGCTTAGAACCCTGGATTTCTTGCCCTGAGAATAGTAGGAATTTGGCTGCTCCTCCTTCTTGCGCCCAGCAACATTAGCAGCTGATAAAGTTATATGGGGGTAAACATGCCTGATACACATAGCCACTGACAAATTCCTGCTTCTCCAAGGCCCAAAGGTCTGGCTGCTACTTATCTGACCATATCAGCTGGAGGGCCCCAGGCTGGACTTCCTCTATCCCTATATGACCTTATAAAGTATGTTACCCTGGCTCCTGTAAAACTTCTGCTTATGCAAATAGTGCTTACTTAATACTCTCACCCCAGCCACTGATATAGGATCATCCAGGCCAGGTTGTGAGTCCCTGCATGAAAATGAAGCTTTCTTAGTACTCCTATGCTCCTCAATAGCATACCACAACATAGGTCATTCCACCTTTTCTCCTATCATATATATCACATTGCTGCTTCATTAAAATGAGCTGTCATTGACACTGCCTCCCAAAGAAGTCTGTTTCTCCCTGCTCTTAGCCTCTGACCAAGATCCTCTTGATCAGGACCATTCCTGACTATATCTCCCTCCTCAAGGTTAGGCCAGTGTGCAATGGACTGTCTGTCCCAGGGAAGGGGCCAGAAAATGTAGACCCACATCTTCTATCTATCTATCTATCTATCTATCTATCTATCTATCTATCTATCTATCTATTTATCTGTCTATCATCTGTCAATCTATCTGTCTTTCTATCTATCTCTAGCCAGCCATTAATTCATCTAGCTACTTTGCTGAGAGCCTCTTGTTTTGTGGGGTAATGAGTTAAGCTAGGATTTAAAGTGTTTGAATTAGACTCTTTTTGATGAATATAAACGTCTAAGGAAAAATTCTAAATGACTTTTGTTGTTAGTTCTGTTATTGGGATAGTAGATGGGTATTGTGCAATTCAAGATATTTTAGCCAAAGATATAACATAATAACATAACACGCTATAGTGAGTGAAATTTTGCTGATAACATTAAGTGCAAAGAGTAGATTAGAAATGTAATCATCAATGTTAGCTGACTTACATTTATGTTAAATGCATTTTGTATTTCCAAATGGATAGTTTTGTAAAGCGAAGAATTAGAGGCATAGTGTTATCAGGTGGAAATGATGTTGAGAGACTGTGGCAGGTTTCTTAAACAGGATCCAATTCATGCTCATGCTCCGTCACTAGTAGCAATATAGGAGCACATATATTTTAAGTAGTAAAAGTTGACATTTTAAAGGGGAAACGGATGCTTTTATAGATTCTCTTGAAATAAGATGAAAGAAATAATGTTGAGAGGGACAAGGAAAGTGTTGATGGATTAGTTTGACTGACATCCAGAGGAAGTTCCTATATTCTAGATAAAGAAAGAAGGATTAAAGTATAGTCCTGTATAACAGAATAGTAAATTTCAATGGAAAGGTTGTCATTGTTTAGTATGGATATGTACTATTGAAATAGTTAATGGATCCACTAGTGATTTTCTCAGTAGAATCTTGAGCCAAATTTCCAAATAAGGGTCTAGGTTGGACAGGGAAAATTGCATCAGCTCCTTACTCTTCTCAAATATCCTTTCAAACATAAAAAGGTTTTTTTTTTTTTTTCCTCATGGAGTATGATATATTTTGACAGCTACTGAAATTTATTATCAATTTTATTCCTTTTGATGTGTTTGTTTAGCTATGTAGACAACAATATAGTTAAAATTCAAAGTAACTTTGATGTCATCCAAACTAATTTCAGAGGCAAATATGAACACCATGACTTTAGAACAATATTACTTGAACAGTGAAATTTACTTTAAAATTACCCCATCACAAAAACTTAGCTCCAAAATACCTACAAGTTTGCTTTTGGAACATCCCAAAGATGGCATACAATGGTACAGGGCATTGAATAGTTTTACCATTTACGAATATTTGCAACTCTTGGGCCTTTGGGAGGTTAAATTAAGGAATTTGCTTATCTCAAGGATATCAATATTCTGTTTTTAATCAGTTTGTCAGCTATTTTCATTATTTAGCTATTTTTTTAAAATAGTATAATCTACCCAGTCATACAATAATCTATGGTTTAACCATTTTTATAAGAAAGGCATGTATTTCTCTACCCTATACCATTATTTCTGTTTAGTAATAGTAGAATGTGATAGAACATATTGAAATACTTCAAAGTATTAAAAGTATAGATGTATAAATTTCATAGAAAAGAAGCAAGAAGGAAATAAATTCCAGAATGAATTTATCTGATATAAAATTACTTCAGTCCTGTGAATCTACAATCAGAGCCAGTAATCAATATTCTCATCAGACCCACTATTAGAAAGGAAGTCTCTCCTAGGGAGGTCAAAATAGCAATTGTATCTGTTGAATAAAACTATTAGAAATCAATATAAGACAGAAGGAAAGACTAGAAAGGAAATTGTGGAAACCTTCCGAAAATTAGCCTCTCATTCCAAGTGATTTATAAACTTTCCAATACAACTCTCATGAGAAATGCTGTAATCTAGTAGTAACTGAGATGAGACTGTCTTATCATTTGTAATGCAAGGGGGTTGCAATAGAGAATCATTCACATCACACCCAGAAATTATGTCACCTCTATGCCAACAGATGAGTGACAGGAAGATAGAGTAAGCTTCTAAGTGGTTAGGAATGATGAAACTACATGGGAGGGTTATGTTTTAAAAAAACAATCTGTTGCACCATGCAGAGTTTGGGGTCAATTTGCATAGGGTGATTTCTATGGTACAAAACTTGGGAGCCTGGGCTTACAGGACCTGGTAAATTGAACCAGAAGGAGGAAGCAAGACAAATGAGCAGGAACTAAGCGAGTCTAAGAGAGAAAGAGTGAGGACTGCTACAACTACAAAGCAAGCTATGTAATTGTTGGCACAGCACTGTTTGTGATTGCGTCAGTGTGCATACAAGAGGAGAAGCCCTAAATTCATCCAAAGGAGAATACTTCGTGGCTTCTGGGTTGGGATTTGGCCAAGTGGAGTGTTACAGATGCTTGTAGTACAGGATGACACATGTGCACCCTTCTTCATTTCCAAATAAAGCATATTGTAAAACAAAACTTGAGTATTGAACTAAGTCGTTTAGTGAGTGAATATCCATATTGAATACTGCTTAGCTATTAAGTTGTCTAGCTCCAGTAAAAAGTTTTCTTAGCCACCCTCACCATTGCCTGGGTAGTATGTTAACTCTTTGAATGTATTATAGCATAGGGTAGCAATTTGTAACAAGTCAATGCATCAGTTTTTATTACTTAATACATGACAATTTTCTCTTAAGTGTACCACCGATGTATTCATCTCTTAGACTTCTCTGAAATTTATTTTCATTATTAAAATTTTATTGAAAAGAACTTCCAATTTAAGAAAAAAAACTTTTCCCAGATTAGCCTTATCCAATGTCTATAAATCTCAACGAATTTCTGTATAGTTAATATAGCCACTCTGAAGTTGTGCAACTTCACTGTAGATTTTATACTTTCACTATCAATTATATTTGTATGCACTTATTCACCACACAGAGAAAAACAAAATAAAAACAAAACAAAATAATGACACAGATAAAACTAGGAGACCCAGGAGAGTAACTTAAATTCAATGTGCACTTCATATTTGTTAAGAAAGCATTAACTGGCTCCAGATCCCTTATTATCTAGCAACCATTGTTTTTATCAACCCCACTTTAGTAACTTCCTCCCAGGCTTTTTTTTTTTTTCTTTTGCCTCCTGACCTTCTCTAGATACACCATGCTCTACATTTTAATGACTCTTGTCTCTATTTCTCTGTGTTTGTGCTTCATCCCCTCTGTCTTTGGAGAGTCCCTCATTTGTCATGGCTGTGTATATGCCACCAGGAAAATTGAGAAGCACTCCACAATCTGACTGTTACCAGATATAGAATTCCATCATTCTGTCTGCACCTCTTTGTTTGTGCTCACTTTATCTTATTTTCTATTGCTGGCACTAGAGCCATTGACTTCACGAAAATGTTGCAACAATTGTCTCATGGTAGGTGTGAATGAGGCCAAAGCTCCAAGATGCATTCTCCGTTAGCATGTCTGAAAATGATGACTGATTTATTTTACATTGTTTCCCTTACTATGAATAGGAAACCAAAAAAAAAAAAAAAATATAAACCAGATGTGGACATGTATGGGAGAGGCATTTTGTTATAGATCCTGGATGTCAAGTGGGTGCTTACCTAGCACAATGGACTTGTATACCCACCAATATAAAAACAGTACAATTCTGTAATTTTAACAAAAAAAACATTAAGTATACAGCAACCATCTGGATTCATGTGCATATTAGTCCTTTAACCATGGTTCAGTGATAAGCGCTAAGAACAGAGGTTCTTTTGTCTGTTTTGTACAGTGCATGTCCTTGTGTCTATCCTAGACAGCTTACATATTCTTTTAGTAACCATGAATGACGCAATAGACTAATTTTTAAGATCACACATACATAAGAAATTCAAAGATTTTCACAGATCTCATAGATACAGTTTGCTGTATGTAACACATTGATTCTGCTTAAATTCTCCAGAAAAATAAACCCAAAGTTTGCCATGGGTATATTAATTGAGCTTTCTATACTAATAGAATCATAAAGAGCAATAGCTGAACAGATAAATGAGCAAAAATGAGATCAGTTATGGGTAAGAAGTTAAGACCAGTGCTTACTATGAGTAAATGGAGCTTAAAATTATTGTTTTTTTTTTTTCCTAAGAAGTTAAAGAAGACAGAGATCTTAGATATCAACTCCTGTCAGTCATTGGTTCAAAGCTTCCTTATCTGCCTTCTCAGCATGGGGGAGAGGCAAAAAGAAAAACAATGAAATTGGAAGCTTCTAGCTGTCAGATATTAAAAGGAGAGTTGGTTCAATATCACTTTATTATATTTTCTGTTTATCTCCCTACCCACCTCTCTTTCTACCGCCCCTATCTCTCTCTATATATATCCCTCTGTCTCTGTCTCTGTCTATGTCTCTCTCTCTCATTGTGTGTATACATGTGTACATGTGCCTACAGTGTGTATATATCTTATTAATATTACAAGAAAATATTTTATTTGGAATATTACTATCTTTTCTTCATTAGTGATTCCCAAGGAGGAATGATTATAAAAATATTACAGAGTTAAGAGTCAGACAGACCTACCTCCACATCCCTGATATGCTACTACTGATTCTGTACTCTCAGTGAAATACACTTACACTTTCCATTTTCTCAGGAACCTCCAGAAGAAGGGCACAAATTGTGAAAGTAGGTGAGCCCTGAGTCATCATTTTTTGCATGTGGCCATTATCAATGCTAGTTTCACCCCTCTTCTTTTTGTCATTCAGTAACTTCTGTTCAGTTCTGAATGAAGACTCAGACCCTGGCAGAGATAGGATTTTCCTGGACTGCCAATTCCTGGTTACTCACAAATGAGCTTCTGAAGACGCCATGCTGTGGGAGTTTCTTGGCTGGCATTTAGGCTGGCCTGCGCTTTTTTATCCTGGGGTAAGGACTGAGTCATACCAGTTAATTTAGTCACGTACTAAATTGGATTATTCAAGGTTGTTTTCTCTATTGTGTGTCATTAAACCATAAAAAGGCATATTCGAACCTTTATATTTAAACCTTATGCATCAATTATCTTTCCAGCTATGAATTTCAGGATGGTTAGCGTGCACATTTATATCATTATATTCTCACTTTCAACAAAGATGTATTGTATACACTGTGGTACACATTATGATTATGAATGGTGACATAGAAAGAAAAAGAAAAATAAATATTTCCTATGTTTGGTTACCAGTATGTGTGGAAAGAAATCTTAAGACACAAGCTCAGATGAGCAATCTTTCCCCTAATGCTTTGATCAAGCAGAAACTGATTGTAATCCACTCTTAGAAGGGGAGAGGGGCATAGCCACTCCGTGCAATTGAGAGTCCCATGCAGAAGTGTTTTTATGACCATACTAAGTGGCTCATGGAATGGATAGTTTTAAAAGCAAATGCTTGAATAAGAACCAACAAATTACCTTTGGGCTATTGTTGCCTTATCCTATAGCAAAGATTCTGATCATCAAGATCATAGACAATACAAACTTGGTGTGTTCACGGCACAATTAGTTGATAAAATCAAACTCAACTTAAGTCTATAGATTTTAAAGAATATTAAACATTCCTTGTCGGCATAGAAAGACTTCCCTGGTGTGTGTCCATCAAAACTGAAACAAGTAACAAAATAAAAGAAGAAAATGTAAACACAAGGGAAAAACAAAATTTAAAAAAACACTTGTCAGTGCAACTCAACTGGAAACCTAAACTTTACTAAAGAAATTTATCCTGTAAAATATAATGACTGGTTTTTGGTCATGAATAGCATAGGCCATGAATCAATTTAACCTCTGCTAAAGTTCACCAATTGATATGCTATCAAGACTACAGTATTATCAGAATTAAATTAAACCTAATTCTGTAACAACACTACATTTAATCAAATCACCTCCCATATTTTCCTGAGTGTTAAAAAAAAGAATAGCATGTCTCCACCATGAATATATTTACTTGCTTCCATGGTTATAATTCTCACTAAACTAAAATACTCCACTGTAGACATAATCACAAGAAACAATAAAATTAAAATAAAATCTCTGCCAATATAAGCAGAACAAATATCACTCCAAGTACCTTCTTTTGATTAGTAAAAATAGTTACTTTATCATATAGTTAAGAAAAATAAGGCCTTCAAGTATGGAAAAGCAATATGTAAGACCTATTTAGAAAAGATATGTTTATCTCCAGCAGTTCTCTACTTAGCAAAGTAATTTGTCCTCTTATTTAAAAAGGACACATGGAAATTACGGTGTATGAGTCCATACTTAAAATCAATCTTACCTACCAAGGCTTGGATAACCCTCAGTATATTAACATTGCTGATCCCATCTATTCAGCCACTCTTCTATAGTTTGTAGTTCCAGATTTGGGCACTATAGCTTACCTTCACTCTGGAGGATCCCAACATACTTTATTTGGTTTCACATGAAATAGTGTGAGACAGTGTGGCCATCACAAATTACATGAAGTTCTCTATCAATCCATTTTTCTCAGGAATGCAAATGTAACTTCATGGCAATGACTTCCTCTTACATGATAATATATTGTGTATACTCACTCAGAACATAGAGATACAATAATACCTATAAGAAGAGAGAATAGGCTGACAAGTCCCTCAAAAGCTTTATAAGACGTATCACCTTGGCTAAATTTCTGGAAATGTTTGGCAAATGTAGAACTCTTGTTTTCTCAACATTGTCAGAATGCAACTATTGTCACTTTAAACATCCTTAATTTAATAACAATTATCAGTTTTTTATAAATTGTAGAGGCAATGGATTCCTCAGTTAAAAGTCCTACTGAAGAATTTGATACTGTTACATATCAGCTCATTATGATTGGGTATTCTAGACATTTTAGGATGTAGGCTCAAGAATTTTTCAACATCACAAAAAAATGTAGGCATTGATGTAGTCCTTGATTTAATCAATTATTCTCATGGGTTCATGGCAGGGCAATTTATTCTTTGGTAATTCAATCCTCGGTCCTAGTCCTAGAGTGTTTCAGCCTCCATACAATCTAATCTGCTGATGTAGATCTAGAATGTTTCAGTCTCCTAGACTTACTGGTGACTGACTCTGACTAGCTCCTTCTGAAAACTCAATGCTATACTGGACTCAACTGATTCTTCTGTTTGGCTGATTCAACCCATTCTATGTTCTGGCTCAAACTCTTTTTCAGGCTGACTGGATCAAACTGACCTTCTAGGCCAGCTGAATGTTTCTGACTGAACTTTTCTGACTCTGGCTGACTCCCACAACTTCTCTGACTGAATTGGTCTACTAGGCTTCAAACTGATTTTTTACTGTTAACTGACTCTTCCAAACTCATTCTCTTTCCACTGAATTGTCTCTATGTTATCTGACCGATTCTCTAACTGACTGACTCCTCTCTGAGCTGAGAGCCTGCTTTTATATGGTTATATTTTGGTGTGTCCTCACTCTGACTCACTCTACAAACTTTTCCTCTGGTTTGTCATTTTGCCTGCTCTTTACTCTGATCCATCTCAGATGTCTCTCTGCCAAATCTTCACCCTGATTCACTCTCAGACTTGGGAATAAAGGTATATACTCATTGTGTACTTCACTCTGCTCCTGACTTTCCACTTCTCACTTGACTAACACCTTCAGATTCAATCCCCTTCAATTCTCTCAATTTCTACTGCTTCTCTTAACTCTGAACTAACTGTGAACTCTGAAATGAGAACTATGAACTAAGAGCCATAAACTGAGAACCTTGGCCTACTTCTGACTGACTACTTCTTTACATCTCAGGAACTGGGATTAAAGGCATGTTCCACCATCACCTTCATAGTTAAGTTACTTAAAGGCATATGCTGCATAAGCTGGATGACACAGGTCTTGAATGTGATCCTTTCCTAGAGCAGTCATGTTGTTGGATTAAAAGATTAAATATTCCTCTACAAGAAAAGACATTCTTATTATAGGAGTCCAGAAACTCTTTCAGTATTGAGGTTTATCAGCTTTCTCTCCTGGTTCTGAGACATGCAAAATGACCATAAGTCTCCCATGAACCCTACATGTAAGAAAGCTCCCTATTTGTCTTATTCAATGTGTGGGCTACATACTGGCCTCTTCTTGAATCAGAGAATCATGCAAGCCCAGAGCCCATTGCTCTTTATACACAATAGATTTCTTAAGTTGTAGAGACAGCAGCATGCAGGTTCAGAAACTTTTAGAGGACAGAATCCAAAATGGATCCTCTGAAATCTTTTAGAAGAGTGTCTCTTCTATCCTCATATAATGCTATTTTTTATAACAGTAGGCCTCTGCCCTGAATCCCTTGGCCCTAACTTAGCAGTCCAACTCAGAGAACACAAGAGCAAACGCGTATACTTAAGGAATACCTCTTGATCCTAGCCAATTCTTTGCCCAAGTGGCTGCCAATAATGAGAAATTACATGTCTAAACTTGCCTCTTTCAGCATAAAGAACTATGATAATATCTGATGTACAATGAAATGAATCAAAACCTGCAAATTCCAAACATGTTTAAGCCTCAAATCCAGGCGTTACTAAATTACAAGCATATTACATTGAGAATTCTTGGGACTATTTGATAGTGACCCAAAACATTCATTTCACCTCCAAAGCTACATAATACTGATGTCCTGAAAATTATAGTGAGGTGAAGAATCACTTTATTTCCTAGCCTCAGGCAGAAGTCTTTGTGGAGCACAGTGATGGCTTTTTAAGGCAAGTTCAAATTCAGTTCAATGAGATAATGCTCACTTCTGCCTCTAGTCAAAATCAGAGATTAACTGCAATGAAGTCTTGGATTCCATTCTTAATTTCTGTGAGCAGCTTTCAAGTCCCAACATACCCCTTTCCCTTTCTTCTCTACATATGAGTAGGTCAATTAAGAGCCTTGTGATTGCTCCATGAGTGCTGGTGAAAATTTGAGTTACAAAAGCTCACCCTATTCCCAACATCTCACAACTATACAAACCCTAAAGGCATCCTCTCTTTTTTATGTTTTATGCCACCCATAAACCTTCTTTGGAATTGCTTCTCTTTTCCCTCATTTGTTGACAGGATGCAAGTAATAAACCTTTCTATAACCTTTTTATGTGTTTGTGACAGCATCAATATCTATATCCAAACCGAGTTTTGAGTTAAGGGAAGGAAGACCCTTATGCCTTCATGATGTGACTACAACAAAATGCATCTCAGCAATCTGAGAAATACACAAAGCTATGACACTCAACATTGCAGCACTGATGGTATTGTATTATCAAAGAACTGGAAGATTTTTCTAAAAGTTTATCACACTTCATAGAGTATTTCTGATGGCTAGTGCGGTCAATTTTCAGAATCTAGAGTTGTGGTTCTAAATCTGTGGGTCTCAACCTCTTTGGGAGGGGTCAAAGTACTGTTTCACAAGGGTTGCCTAAGACCATCTTATCAGATATTTACATTACAATTCATAACCATAGAAAAATTGTAGTTATGAAGTAGCAACAAAAATAATTTTATGGCTAGTGGTCACTACAACATGAGGAAATGTATTAAAGGATCACAACCTTAGGAATGTTGAGAAACAGTAATCTTAAAAGCATCTGGCATATAAGCTATTGGGCATGTCTGACATATTATCTTTGTTACATGAATTGAGTTGGGAGGACCCTTCTACCATGGGTGGCAACATTCCCTGACTGGGATCCTGGGCTGTATAAATGAAGAAATGGAACCAAGAATCAACATTGTATTCTTCCTTCTCTGTTTCCTGATTGTCAATGCCATGTAACTAAATGCTTCAAACTCTTGCTGCCATGACATTGCTGTCATGATGGACTGTCTCTTTAACTGTGAGCTAAAATAAGCTCTTTCTCCCTAAAGGTGATTTTGCCAGAACATTTTATCAATAGAGAGCGAAAAAATTCAAAGCAATATTATTCAATATTATTTTTGTAATTTATTCAATACGTACACATGCACATATATATCCATATATATATGTATTTAGATACATATACATATTTGGATAAATATATATATATATATATATATATATAGAGAGAGAGAGAGAGAGAGAGAGAGAGAGAGAGAAACCTCGTGAAAAGAGAAAAATTCACATGAGTATATATTGCCATTTGTTTTTCAGTTCATCTTTGAATGTATTAATTTAAGTTACTAAACATTGGCAAATATCCATCTCAGTAAAAGAAACAACATTGTAATTGGCTCTTCATTGCTCAGTTTGAAGAAAATCCTCAAAGATTTATTTTCTCAATGTGAAAATTTTGATTTTATTTAGTATATATTTTATGGATAACCTATTTCCAGATGGATTTACATTTAGTGAACTCAAATTGTAGAAACATCATTGTTTTGTCAAATTGAAAATTTTACTCATTTTTTTTTTCTTTTAAGTCATCTAAAATTATGTTGAGATTTGTAAATAGTGCCAGTGTAAGGTCCCTAGACATTGCCTTTGTGGTCAAGTCATCTATGGTTGTGAGTAGTCTACAAAGATGATATTTTTGTTATGAAAATTTCATGCATATCTGAGCTCATATTATCCTAAGGGAAGAATAGCCTTTGTAGATAAGTCCTATGAAAAAGGAGCTGTAGTTACTTATCAGAAAAGAGTTTCTCAAAGGAACTTCAGGTTGAGAAAAAAAAAAGAAATATATTCTAAGCCTAAAAATACTTCTACTGAAGACCAGCATTATGTGCTGAATTCGTTCCTCCTTTCCCTCCCTCTTTCCCTCTGTCTCTCCCTGTCTGTTTCTGTTTCTTTCTCCCCTTCTCTGACACAGTGATGCACACACGCACTTATTAGAAAAATCTCCATAAACTTGTGTATTACATCGGATCAAAGCCTTTCTACAGCTGGGGACTAGATGGAGGGGTCCTTTAACCCTCCACCCCTTCAATGTGATATTGAATATGACCATCTTGGTATTTATTTATGTAATGATATCCTTTTCAAAAATATTTAAGATTATGAACAGTGGGATATGTCTTCAAAAATAGTCTACATCATAAATTGTGTTCCATTACAAGGCATTGCTTTATTTTAACTGAACACTCACAGCTTTTTATTTGTCATATTTTACTTCATATTGATTCAAAAAAATGAATGCTTCTATTAGTGAGCAAGATTTCATCAGCTTCTTGTTTTTTATCCCATATACTCTACTGTGCAGTGATGTGCTCAATAATTTTTTTTAATTTGTTATTTCATCTGTACCTTTTTTGAGATTATAATGTAATTACAGCATTCTCCCTTCCCTTTCCTCTCCCCCAATACTTATCCCTACTCTCTTTCAGGTTCATGGCCTCTTTCTACACAATTATTACTGCATCTATACATGTATGTATAGATGCATATATATTTTTCAATATAATTTGTCCAGTCGATATAATGCTACTTGTATATGTGCTTTTGAAGATTATTAACTTACTATTAAAGATCTCAGATGAAATGTCAGCTCTCTTTCTTTAAGGAATACAACACATTTCCTTTCTAATAAAAGATATCAAAAAATTATTTGCTGAAGGGAAGAAAATAAATAAATTGATTTATATTAGTAAATCAATGGAATCCTTATAATTTAAAACAGATTAACCATGGATGTTAAAGCACAACTTAATTACACTCATTAATCAAAGGAGTAAGAATTTCATGTATGAATGGAGAAAACTAAGAAAGATTGAATGAGTAAGGAACATATAGCATTTCAAGTGACAGAATTAGAAAAGCATCCCCAGGACATAACAGAGGGTGTTATGGGCACAATGGTGTGTACTTAAGATGAATGAGTTTGGCATTAGATATCAGTGTGAAGGAAGTGATATAAAAAGCCAAGGAGTTTGCAACCAGAATCTTATTTTAATTCTTAGTGTTTGATATATGACAATGCAGAGGAATAGTAATTATTAATGCACCTTAAAATGATTTACCTGGATTTTAAAGCACAGGAACCAAATCTTCTGGAACCCCTTTCTTATACCTCACATCTCTAGTTAAAAGATATTAACTATATGTGAACAATGAAACATCATTACACACACACACACACACACACACACACATATACCCACATTGGGTTTTCTTTTTTAAAATATTTAATATTTAGTTTTGATACCAATGACCCTGTGCCCTAGGCTAACTCACAAAAACTTTTCTCTCTTAAGAAGCTTTCAGAAGCCTAGAAAGCTCAATCTGGATTCCTTCAACAGACTCGGTTTGTTTGTAGGGAGATCTACTTGACCCACTAGAGAAAAAGAGCAGTTTACTTCTGGTCTCATGCAACAGGACAGAGCAATTCCTGTGCATTTCTTTGGAATTAAGCTTTTATTGTGAAGACTCATGAATTGGCTTCTAAATTTCTGAAAAAAGACCTAAAGCTTCCAAAAGAGTTATTTTAGAGACTCTTTTCCCTTCTTCCTTGGAGAGGTGGAAGTATTTCCTCACCGTGCATCCTTATCTTCATTATGGGCTCATCCTTATCCTGAAGGGTTATGCAGTGTTAAAACACCCTGCAAGGACAGCCTGGTAGCCCTCTTGAAACTGACTAATGAAATTTTTGCTTTGAGGATCTCTCTCAAATTGGAAAGTTTGGAAACATGAATCATAATCAATACTCTGAAAATCTATGTGTGGATGGGTCCTGTAGCAACACTCTTGTTCCTAAGCCAACTCAGGCAAGGTCATTCATTGATAATCCTTTTATTTTTACCTTCATATAACCTCTGATAAGGACCTTACCTTATCAGACTTACTAATAGAGGTAGCCAAGTCCTGCAGAGTAAACTCTATCATGTCTGCACAGCACCTGTGTAGTTCTGAAATTGGTCTCTCAGAGTTCTTCCTTTCCTCTTAAATCAGATGATATGCTAATGGAAACAAAAATACGATTTAACTTTCCAAATGAAAGCTACAATCCAAGGAGCAGGCATACGTGATATCCTACTGCACTGGGCCTGTGACTTCATATTTTTAATATAGTGTACCATTCAGAGTTAAACAAAAGGTGTTCAGGTCACAGTGGGGAGCCAAAGACCACAGTGGAAAAAAAAGGATGGGAAAGAAAATATACAGGCAAATGAAAAGACTCTCGGAAATGTGTGAATATTCAAGAAGAAGAGATTTATAATAATCACAAAATGAACTAGTTAAAACCAAAAGCTTTTTAGATTTCAGCTAAACATTTCTACCCTTTGACTTAGGTAAAATTGGACCTCATCCCAATTCCTGTTGAGACATTTTGGCCCTGGTGCCAAGGGAATAAAATTTTTGTGTTCATTTCTGGAAAGCAGTTCTACTTTGAAATTCAGAAAGCTTCCTTCACAGGGCTTTTATCCACTGAAGACTTAGGGAGATTAAGATAGTTTTTATCTTCATAACACAATCTGCTGAAATGGATCTTAAGTCTTGCAGTTGTGGCCATAGCTGCTTCATTGTCTATAATCTTTCCAATGATCATTTACTGTCCTGGCTTCAGCTTCCTGATAAAATTTCTCTCTTTCTATAGCAGTATGCGTTCAAAATGGCCCCCTCCAGAAGACATGCATTTTTAATGCCTATAATCTCGGTATATTTCTTTAATATAGCCTCACACAATCTCTGTGATTAATCTAAGAAATTTGAAGCAGATAATTACTCTGAATAGATGAAATATAATGTGCACATTATCATCTTCTTTGTACGACTAATATAAAATAACCTTGCATCACACCCTCTCTCATAAAGATAAAATAATTCCATGTAATCTGAGTAGGCAGCTCTCTTTATGGTTACATGCTGCTTGGACTTCTGGGAACAGTTTAGGATATAAAGAAGGCAGTGTCCAGTTGGCAGTTGACAGTTGGTGGGATGACTTGTGAGATGCTAGAGAGTCCTGTTCTCTAAGCTAACGATAGCCAAAAAGGGCAGTGAATTTTTCTTTCTTTCTGTCTATCTACCTATAAAGGCCACCTGTAAGAATGGTGAAGATTTCTCTCTTTTCTGTCTCTTTCTAGAATTAGAGAATAAAAGGCAGAGAGGGAATCTGTTACAGTTAGGAATCAGTTACTAGATCGGAATCTGACTCAGTAGCAGTTGGGGCAAGAGAACAGACTTCAGAATTCAGTTACAAGCACCACTCCAATGTGGGTCTTGAGAACAGCTTTCAGGGCAAGAGACCAAGAGAATTCAGTTACAGAAACACAGCCCTGTCTTGGATTTATCATATTCTCATTGATTTTGCACTTGGAACTCCTGAATTATAAGTTCCTGTTGCTTCATGTCATCAAGGTTGGGGTAATTTGTTGCCACAGCACAGGAAACTAATACACCATCACTCTGCTCTGATTCTCCTTACATTTCCACCCTTTCCTGCTTTCTTTCACACCTAGCTTCTCTTACCCCACCAAGCAGAGAAGTTCCCTTTTGTTTTTAGGAATATTTACCTTTGTCGATCAACATCAGAAACAAGGCATAGTGAAAAATGTCCTATCCCCAGAAATAAGTAAAATATGTTTGAACGTTCCAGAAACCAAGTACTGTAACTTTACCTAAATTGAATTTCAAATGGTTTTTCTTCATAGGCAACTTTTCCCCAACTTTATTTCTGGGTAAGATCACAACAAAAAGAAGCTAAGTCAATTAGTTGTATTCTATCGTTAAGAATAAGAACAGAGCAATCCTTACAAGCAGAATACATAGAATTTTTTTTTTCTAAAGGAACAATATAGCTACAGAAAATAAGCCAAAAATAAGTGGCAGAAACTTCACCAGAAACAAATATACAAGACAATAATGGAGACACAGAATATGGTTCTGAAGGCTTTTACAAACTGTCTGTGGGAGGGGCAACTGGGATGTTCAGCATACTGTGACTTGAGATAAGTTGCAGTATTCAATGACTGGTTGAATGATTTGTTTAATATATTATGAACTTTCTTAGTATGTGGGTGTCAAACACTTTGAGAATACCATTTCATAACCAAGAAAGGTGTTGGTTATAAACCTAGACCTGGATAATCTTCCATGACAGAGAAACGACAATTATTCTTCTTAGCTAACTTATACTTGAGGAATGGTAGTCAACAACTTTTGACTAAAGCATTTATATTCTATGATGTATCTCAGATTTAGGTTCTTAATGCCCTTTTGGGTTGATTTACCTCTGTTCTGAACCACTTGGATTTCTATTTATCTAGTAGAAAAAAATATATTGGCAATTAGTTTTAAGTTAAAGTTACTAGATGAGACTGAGAAATCACTCACACAGAACTGAGCTATACACTCCAGAGCATACCAAAGCAGTCAATCCTGAGAGGATCAGCAGACAATCTACATCAAATAGGATCTTTACTTCATTCTCTCCTTTACTCCCTCCCTCCCCCTTCCTTCCTGCCCTTCCTCCCTTTACCCTCCCCCCTCTCTCCTCCTCCCTGCCCCTTTTTCTCCCTCCTTCCTTTCCTATCTGCCTCCCTCCCTCTTACTCTCTCACCTTTCAAAGGGCTCAGAATTAAGACCACTGCTTTTAGCTTTCAGGCTGATTTCTGAATCTCTCGAGAAGGTATAAAATAGGAAAGTAATCTCTAGGGCTTCTGGATGTGAAGCCTCTCAGGGGGCCAAGAAACATGGCTTTTTACTTATGAATAGATAGGTTGCTTTGCAGGCAAGAATTGCATGACATAACCTGATATTTTTAGCTTAAATTTAGAATTGGTATTTTAAATTATTATTGTCATATTTCTTTTTCCTTTCTCAAGTAAGTTCAAAGGTAAATTATTAGTTCACATCTTTCTCTATAAGAGAATATTTATTTCAAGGACATTAAAGGCTGCACAAGAAAATGTACATAGAAACTTCCCTTTTAGTTTTTCATATTCAATCAGTAATTTTATATGAAAATACTTTCAAGCTGACAATTCTATTGTGTAATATATAATTTAGGAATTGGTGTCTATTTAATAATTTTCACAGTTATGTGGGCCACAGTGTACAAGTAAATAAAACATAAGCTTGTAAACTGTACTTGTGAAAATTAAGAATGTTTTACGATCTCTTTTCTCTTTAGAGAGGAATGAACTTTCACATTAATAGAAGTAATCATGAAATGATATTTTTCTCATCATTGAAATATGGACTATTGTGAGTTGGAAGAATCATTAGCTTTCAAAACAGTGCTTTTTTTGCTTCGTCCTTGATAAGAGGATGTGAATTGCTCAAAGGAACTCAAGAGCTTCTTTATCTATGGAATTAACCCTCTTACTTATATAAGGTTTTTCTCACACTGGCGAGAAAACTGAGCACCCAGCATGTTTGATGGCAACCTGCTTGTCAAAGAAGCCTTGCACTTATCACAAGATGTTCAGGAAATTAACACTCTGCTGCTCTGAAGAGTTCTCAGACAACCAAGATACATGAGCAGATTGCCTCTGCTATTTCTCCATCCCTTTGTTACACCTTCATAATTATGCACAATAAGGACAAAAATGCCTCCTATTGTGTCCTGCTCGGGATCAGAGTAGTACAGAGGAAGCTGTTGTGAGCACAATGGATCAGAGGTATTAACTAGATGCCACCTTTGATCAGGCCCTGTGTGCCTACTGGTGAATTGAAATTAAAGAGCAGGACTTGAAAAGAACACATGGAAAATGTGTTCCAATTTGATTATTGGAGAGAGATGCATTATAACCAAAAGCATTATGCATATATTTCTATCGCCCAAAAAGGAATGGATGAGATAAAATAATCTCTAACTAAGAATAGAGGAAGGACCTGAAGAATCATAATAAAACTCTTGCCAATAATTATGTACACAAAGCAGAAAGAATAAACATGAAAATCTCCATAAATCAAGTGGACTCTTTAATAACTTTCTCTTGAGAATCAAATTCCTGTCGAAATATCAAGAAATAATAATTAGTTTGAAATACCAGAGTCTTTTCAATATAGTAGGTGCTCATCTTAAATGAAGTCTATACTTTTCTCAGTAATGCATACTAAAGGAATATTTTACACTCAACTCCTGTAGAATTTGTATAAGTCAGTTCGGCAGCATTTTATTACTAACTGTTCTGTGAATAGAAACCACTGACTGGAATCACAGGTGTGACATTGTACTTCTCCCTATCACAGGAGCAGGTAACACAAAACTACATATTGTTAAGATAATTATTCAGGATAATTGGTGTGCCACATTGCTTTTCAAAAACTAAAATTATTTTTGGTTTGACAATGTATTCATTTAGCGCTTCTTTTTCACTTTTCAATGAATTCAGTGCCTGCGCAAAGTGCTGGATTGACAGACTTTTGGAGAGACTTCTGTTTACCCCTTAAATGAGGACACGGCAGCAGCATGAGCAGCTTCTACATTTAGGCAGGTGGAGCTCTCAAAAAAGAAAATTCACACTCTTGTCAATACCATTTAAAATTCTCCCTCGCACAAGGTTCACATGAAATGAGGCTTTTCTTGGTTGTGACTCACATCTCACTAGCCTTCTCATGCTAAAAAACAGGTTCTTCAGCCAATGTGGGGGATTAACATAAATCTGCCCCTGTCACTAGTTCAGGATAAGAGTCTGGAAGACTAATACTGCCTTTGCTAAACCCCAACAGTATGTCATCTTTTATCTGGGAAGTTCATCCCCAGTTGGATCAGGAATAAATTGAAATACACTGGAGACAGGAGGTGCTCAGTAAGGATCTGGTTTGTTTCATGTGTGTGGACATCACTTGAAAAGCAAGTTTACCTTAAAAAATAAAGCATCATTGCAGTCGAATATCCTTTGAACATTATAACTTTGACCTCTTCAGAGTAGAGCAAAGGCCTTTCAGATTTCAATGACATGAGTGCTTAACGTTTACTTTTAAAAAGATAATGGAACTGAGTAGTTTTCTCATTTCATCTATTTGGGATTATTAGAGAAATTCTAACGTTCATTAACTAAATGATTAAGTATGAGAACATTATTTTTGGTATTACAAATGCTTATCCTCAGAAAACATTCTGAGGATTGGAGAAAAACATTTAGAGCACCCTAAAAGTCTGTGAGAATATGTGACAAAAATAAGCTATGTAAAGAGATGTATAAATTAAACCCTGTCATTAACATAGGAAAACAGTTCTACAGACTTGGAGATATGAAGCAGTATCATCAGAAGAAATATTTATTTCATAAAAACACACAGTTGTATTCCTAATGGAAATGTCACAGCAAAAATCTGCTCTAGACCTTTGATGAGAAAATACCAACTTAGCAAATATCCTCTGGCTGTAATGTGTATTTCTTCTAAAACAATGGAATCTATTGAGTCTATGGAATCCAAACGACCCTATTCTAGGATCATATACATCACAGACTTTAATCTAGATGACCTAATTTACTGTATGTTTGCCCACTCTTGTCTTAGTATATCCCATTCATTTCTTTTTAAATACAGGTAAGGTCTCTTTTCTTTATTTAAAAATTATAATTGCCTTCATAATAAAATATATAATTATTAATATTAACTAAATGAATACACCTTGAAACTTAAAAGTTATCCCATTTTATATATGCATAAAAGCAAATGGCTTTATCATGGCTCATCTAGAGTGTGGTTATAGAGTCCAATTGTGTTGATGCATCACTCACAGAAAGGTAACTTTGTGTTCTAATTATACGTGGTAAATGATTTTTATGTGTTCATTTTTAAACCGTTTTTATTGATTAAATTTGATCTTTAACATTTCTATACATGTATAAAATGCACTCTGATTATGCTCACCTTTCCTCACTGTCAGTCCCTCCTCTCCCTTGCAAATCTTTCTCCCCATATTCATATATTGTTTTATGTCCCATCCTACCAAGGCAAACGGTATGACTGTGAGCTTAGAATTATCTCTTGGAAATTGGACGTGTCCACTGAAAAGACAGCTTAAGACAATGATTCATCTTCTCTCAAAGTCTTTTTTGAGTTATCAAGAGTTCAGCAGAGAGAGGTAGGAACCCTATGAGTGCTTCCATAATTGAGTGTTGACATGCCAGTCCAGGTTCCCTGTAACTGCAGTTGCCCTGAGTTCAATATTGTAATGATTGAGCCGTGGTATTTCACAGCCCTTCTTATCTTCCAGCTCTTGTGGCCTTTCTGCTCCCCCAACCCCCACTCAAAGATGTTCCCTGTATGTTTTAGGTGGATAGCCTTGTTTATTGTTGAGCACTCAGCCATTGGTTATTCTCAGCTTCTTGAGCACCCATATGACTCTGTATTTCCTTCCATTATATATCAAAAAAAGACTTCTCACATTAAGTCAGAGAGTAGCATTTTTTATGGGTATAAACATAGATATTTAGAAAATAGTTTGATGCTATGTTAATTTAACTAAACGACAATGTTAAGTGTGCTAATAGGATGTATGATTTCCCCAGCTGTATATGTTTGACCTAGTTACAGTACGTTGCATGGGCTCCTTTGTGTAATGCTGACCTCAAATCTGAGACCAATTGGATATTCACATTACAGTTATGCCACTATGCACAAATGGGCACATATTATTTGGCACATTGGTATTGAGGTTGATAGAGTCCAGAGCTGGGTAAGACTATTGATGTCTTTTCTTCCTCAGTTAACCTGGGTAATTTCTTTGACTATGAAATCTGCCTAGCAAGAGAGTCATTTCTGGTTCTTTACCAGTTTGTTTCATCTTTATCTTGCAATCAAGGTGCAAAGTAACTTCAATAATAAACCTTATCATCTAGTTCTGATAGGCAACCAGGGCTCTCTTGTTTTGAAGTCTCTGGGTCCTCTTTAACCCACAACTCACACAGAGGTTTCCCACTGTATAGAGAATTTTATTTTTTTTTATTAATCACCAACTTCTAAGATAAGCATCATCCAATTATTCAGGTTATTTCCATTCTAAATTTTTAACATTGGTTTTTAATTGGGTTGTAAAACACTATGTTTACTTCAGGATTTTTCATATACTCTTCATTATATTAACTAACACCCATCTCTATCTCTCTTACAACTCTCTCTCCTATTCAGACTTTTCACCTCTACTATTCTCACACTCTATTATACTATGTTCTGCTTTACCTCCTCCCTTGAGTATTTCTATCCCCAAATGTCCTGCTTCAGCTTCCCACCTCCCAAAGGTACTCCAAGATAAATACACATAACTAAAGATTTGAAGCTGGAATCCTCATGTGAAAAAACACATTTGTCATTCTGGGTCCAGGTTATCACACTCGGTATACATTATTCCAATTTCCTCCATTATCTGCAAATTTCATGATTCTCTTTCTCTTTTTTAGCTGAATAAAATTCCGTTGTGTATATGTACCATTGTTTCACTATTTATTCATCAGGATCTAGACAACTAGAAGGATTCTTTTTACCAGCAACTGTAAATAGAGAAGCAATGAGCAATGCTATATAAACATCTCTGTGGTAGTATACAACACGTCTCAACTACAATGCCAGTCAATTATTCATTCTAAGGAACTCTTTACCTTAAGGAGACTTAGCACATCTCCCATGAAAGATGCTGAAAACATTACATGTGTAGGCTGTCACATATTGCCATTATGGTTTGTGCATAGTTTCTTATGCTCTAAACTTGGTCAAACACATGAAGTTGCTATTCATTTTTAAGCCAGTGAGCATTGTTTTACTGAGACCGGTGTCAAGAACAGCAACTATTTCAAGTTTCCAGACTCAGCATCATCATCAGTTATCACATTGGTATTCAGAGTCCAGCAGAGGTAGAGGTAACAGAGGTAACATTGTGGTATCTGACCCTGGAGCCAGCATCATGGGGAAACACTGTTTAATTTTAATGGATATGTTAGTTTTTTAGAAGTACTGTGCTTTTGTACATCTTTGTAAAGAAATATTAATCTTTTAACACATTAAACATTTCCCTTTGTCTTACAACACAGCAAGCACAAAAATTGCCTTGTAAAACATGGGCAATATACTTGAATAAAAAGTTCACCAAAGAAGGGAAAGAAGTAGCCAGAAAATACACTGAAGGTTTTTTTTTTAAATAAGATTAATCCATAGATTAATGCAAATAAAGGCAATAATGAAATATCGCCTAGATCCATTAAGATGGTCATGACCCTACTTAATAATCAGGAAGCAATGCTGACAAAGCTGGCTGGGTAGTACAAGAACTGGATGTTCTGCACCATCATCAGTGGTAAACTGAAACATTGCTGGTATGAAAAAAAGATGCTATAGTTGTCAACATAGTTAAAAACAGAAATATCCCATAGTCTGTGAATACTATATCTGAATATTCTAAGATGGTTTGCACATAGAAATGTGCACATTCCTGTTCACTGAATCTTCATCTGAAATAGGAATGGGGCAGAAGCAATGCAAATATTCATTGATGGACAAATTGAAAAAGAAAACACATACTTATACTGAAATCCTCCCCAATATCCACAAAGAAGGAAATTGGGTGTTCTACAAAATGAATAAATGCTAAGGGTGTTATGTAAGGTCAAACAAGCTACTTATAAAGGGACTGTTATTCTGGTCACAGGAAGCATCTGAAGGAATGACTGTTATGGAAACACAGTTGCAATTAATGTGCAAGCATAGTTTCCAGAAAAATTCTTTAATCTGTGTTTTCAGAGCATTACCTGCCTTATTTTGATTTTATTACTAAATATTGTTAGAAATTATTAATTAGTATAACAAACAATAATGCGATATAATTTTTAGTCTGGGTTGTCAGCATGACAGAATCTGTAAATACCTGGATGATTGATGTGGCTCTGGGCCTTCCTGTTTGGTATTCTTGTTTGCATTAACAGGCATGGAAAGGCCCATCTTAACTGTGGGCAAGGATATTCCCTGCTTGGGATCTTGGGCTGAAAAAGATGGAGAAAGAGAGTTGCGTAAGTATGCATATGTTAGTTGTTCTATTTTAGAATGGTAGACATAATGTGACCAACTGTTTCATGCTCTTGACACCTTAATGTCTTCACTAATATGGAATATACCTAAGAACTGTGAACTATAATAAAGCACTTACCCCTTACCTTTGTTTTATGGAGTATTTTTATCACAACAACAGGAAACGAAACTAAGAAATATTGTTAATATCCTTTATCTCATTAATGCGGTTAATTTCCTTCCTTAACGAATCCTGATATAAACTTCACTAGCCACGGAGTACATTAGTTCTGTAAGCTGTTGGATTTTTTATATTATTTTGCTAAGAGTTTTTACATCTGTAACAGAGAAGATATTGGTCTGTAGTTTTCTACCCTTTATTTTTATTTTCCTACGCTTGTATTTGTTCATGGTCTAAGAGTAACATTGTCATCATGGAAATCAGTTAGGAAAGAGTATGGCTAATACTCTTTTGTATTTGTGTTGCTAGTACACTTTATTATTGTTTGTGTAGATTTAAATTAATATCAAATATTGTTTTTAATCAACAATGCTATTTATATTTTATTATAGCATTGTTTGCTAATAAGAAACCCTTCCACTAAAAATCATATTATATTTATATACATTATATATATATATATATATATATATATATATATTTCTATATAGCATATATGTTTACATGAGTGTATATACTTAAATAACATGCCTCAATTGTGCATTTAAATGGGGTTTGTTATGATACTCAACACATGCCAACAGGGAATCTTGAAATATTTTGATTTTTAAACTTCATTTTGCTGATTGTATAATTTTCAACTGACATTATTTGATTCCTCCAGTACTTTGAATATACTACAGTCCTGTGCCTGACCTACATCTCTCTGTGTGTGTGCATGCAAGTGTGTCTACTCAGGCATATGTGTGTGTGTGAATATTGTGCTTGTTTTGGTGGTTTGCACATGTGCACACTTGAGTGGAAATTAGATGTGCATTCTATAGGCAGCACCTACCTTGATATTTTGAGGCATAGTCTTACACTGTCCTAGAATGCCCCAAGCAAGCACTGCTGGCTAGGCAACCCAAAGATCTATCTACCTATCTTCATCTCCCTAGAGCCTGAATTAGAGCTTTGGCCACCATACCTGGCTTTCCCCTCTCTGAGTTCTGAGGATTGGATTTAGGTTGTGAGGCAAAAACTTTAGTGACTGAAAAACTCTCAATGCTGTTCCATTATTTTTGATGAGAGACCAGCTACTAGCCTTATTGAAAACTCCTTGTGAAGGATAAGTTAATTTTTGCTTCCTGCCTTTCATTTTTATCTTTGTCCTTGACTTTTAACATGTTGATTATAATGTAGCTAGGTAAAAAAAAATTCTGATGCCTTTCCTAATAGAGAGCGTTGGAATTTAGGATACAAAGAATGCTATTTCATCAAATTTGGGGAGTTTTCAGACATTATGTCTTTAAATATTTTCATTTTCCATTATTTCTTACCTTTCCTCTGTGCTACATGCATTATAAACATATTGGTTCATTTAATTGTGTCTGGTATTACTCTAAAGTTCTCTTCGTGTTGCCTTATTCTTTTTCCCTCTCTTCTTCATCCTGAACATTGTTAATCTATTTCCAAGTTCACAGAGTTTCTAAATGATCAATCAAATCTATTTTTGACTGCCTCCACCAGTGTAGATGATTCTAGAATTTGTTTGTTTTTCTTTAAAATAATGTGTCTTTATTTACATTAATTATCTTATTGGATGCTTCTTCATCCTTTTCTTCTTTAAGCAGGTTTAGCAATGTTTGAAAATCTTTATGGCAGCAACTGTGGATGGAGTCTTTGTTCTGTTTCATCTGTACATCTTCAAACATCATTTGTTTTGTTGGATTTTTTCTTTTGTATTGATTGATCATTTCCCCGGTTCTCGTTTGCTTTGCTTGGTTTCCATTCCTTTTCTTTCTTTTGTTGTTCTTTATGAACTTGGCTTCCCTCATCAGGCTCAATTGAGATTGCTGGTTCCAGTGATCCTTCTGCCTCCACCTCCTAAATGTCTGGGAATGCGCAACTACAACATTATAGTGGGCTTGGTTTGTGTTTCTGTTTCTTTATAGGAACAAGTAATTTTTTTGCTGAAAACTGTATTTTAGACACTAAATTGTAGTCACTCCGAGTCTACAAAAATCTCCCTTCTTAGTTTCATTGTTTGCTTATGCCTGCACTTTGTGATTTGGCTAGACTATTTTAGTGACTATTTTAGACTATTTAGTGCTATTCTCATAACACAAAGCTTCTGATATTGTTTTTAGGGAATACAACCTTCGGAATGAAAGATCAGACCTTCCCTTAAACAGCTCAAGGATAAGAGCAAATGTAACTGGGTTTATTTGTTTGTTTGTTTGTCTGAGTCCATACCTTCCTTCTAACATTTGTGTGGTCTGTCTCTAGTGGCATCATGTCCAGTTACTGTTGACTAATTGGTAGATGATTGGTATATTGTTCCAACAATGTTCTGGGGTTTGAATTTTTCCACAATCCTCCCCAAAATAAGCATAGCTCCATTTATAGGAGAAGAATAAATAACTTGTTTCATAACATCTTTTGAGGTTTTGTTAATTTTTTCCCTAACTGTGGGGCTATCTCCCAATTCCTCTACAAGATTTCCATTTATTTAGACATGATCTAGTAAATGATATTTCGTTTATCCTTGAAAAGAGGCAATTCCTTTAAATAAAAATATTAACAACTGTCTTGTATCCAACATCGTCCCCTGTTTAGCAGTTCTGCTACTAATTTAAGATGGAAGACAGATACAATGAATGAGACATTTTTATTGCAATCACAACTGTATCCTAGAATAAGGCATTGGGATAGTGGTGTTTGGTATATGTTATTATTTGTGGTAATATTATCTCACCTGCTTTTACTAGCATAGAGCTTTGATTATATGAGAAAGCTATGTGCTGGACAACTGGGGACCACAATTGTGTATTCCTCCATACCTGGGTTAGAGTTTCCATTTTACATATGGTAGCCAGAAGGGGAAAATGAACCTAAGACCTCTTGGCATTCTGTCCTGGAAAAAAGATTTTGCAACATGAGAGCCTGGGGAGAAAGGATGAGTGATATTCAAAATCTTTCTCTGGAAGAAGTTATCATGTACCCTGGAAGCAATGAAAAGAGCACTTTTTATCTCTGTGACTGCACCTGTCTGTGTCATACTCTTGTCACACTAGTGTGCAGAAGAACAGGAGCAAGTTATGGATGAAATGACACAGAATGAGACTTTCTTGAATACATGTTTCTCCATTAGAAGTATGCCTTTAGGACAATTTCCAGAGACTTAAGAAGTTGCTTTTTATAATTTTCATGAGTTATGGTTATTTTGCTGGAAGTCATGGTTGTTTCATTTTGGAAAGGGGTCCAAGAAAATCGTCACACCATGATTCCACAAGTGTTTCTTGCCCTATGTACATTTTGTTCAGTTTGGCATGCTTCTCAGAGAGTCTTTATGTATTTTCCAGTTCTTCTACTTGCACATGTGTTTTGAAAGGCAGATCTGGTGGCTCTGAGATTTGTGTACTTTTCTCAATGGTTATTTGTTGAAAAACACACCATGTTCTCTGTATCTAACAGACTAGCTAAACCTCTTTGTTTTACATATTCTGCTTTTCTTTTCTGCCATATTTCCTGCACTGTGGGATGCTTCTTCTTTCCATGCTTTTTTTTCAAACTTACACATGCCTACATAGATCAAAACAAGGATTCTTGAAAATACTGCCACAATAAATTACAGCATATTTCCTTGAATTCTTTACAAATTTTATTTATTTACCTCTTAATTATAGTGATCAAAATTTTCACATTACAGACATAAACCTAGGGAAGAATAGGAGGATTTACTATCCAACCACATTCAATATGATAAATAGAACTACATTTCTATCATACTATATCTTACTCTCTCTTACTCCTTCTGTTAAGTTCTTTATATTTGATTTATTTTCACTTAATTCTCTGCCAGTCAACTATTATAAGCAGATTATATATGGAAAAGTTAACACTTTGTTTTATTCCAAAACCTATGATATTGTATATCATATATGGCTAAATTAGCAATATATTAAGATACACCACAAAATAACCAGTTTAAGTATAGTATTAACCCATGCAACTCTAGACATTCTAATATGCTAATCAGGTCATGTAACTTAAATAATCACATCTTACATTCAGAATACATTTATAGACATTTTAAGTCAGGGTTATGAGACATTCAATTTTCCTATTAGTCTACATTCCATACTGAAGAAAACCAAATAACTTTACCATTTTAGTCTGTTTTCCCACAAATCTACTGTGTTCATCACAACTCGGTTGAGATCTTCTTTTTCATTGCACACAGGGACCATTCTCTGTGACTTACAGTAAAGAAACATTTTGATCTGAAATGCCAAACCCAGCAGCATATTTCTTGGCTCTAATATCATTAGACAGTCATACATTATGGCTGTGACAGAAAGGCTATGACAGATGACACTTTGAGAGTGTTGGGGGAGAGAGCTCATAAAGCACTTAATCAAATGGTTGCAATGTCTAAAAGGATTAAAGTCAAGCAGACTCTGACTCACAAAATTATATTTCCTATTATTATGTTAAAACTGACAATGAAAGATTGTCTATATGACATATGTATGTGAATGTATAATCCCTATTATTTTCAAAATAAAACCTACATAGGAACAAGCAAATTTGATTTCCATATTTGTATTGTAAATACGTTTTATATTTCCTATTTTTTCTGTAATTTTAATATAGTATTTATTCAGCTAAATTTATGAATATTAAGCACACTACGGAAATCAAAGGAAGGAAGAGAAAAAGGGGTTGGAAGAAGAAAAAGGGAAGGAAGGGAGGGTTGGAGGAACTGAACGAGGCAGAGGGACTGGTAGGGGGGGTATAAAAAAGAAAGAAAGGAGAAATGTGGAAGAGTGAAGGTAAGACATTGCTTTTAAGGTTTAGAGGTATGTATTAATACATCAAACTATTACTACCTTGCATTGTCCTTCTATAAAATAAAAATGAACAATTTAATTCCAATCCCTTTTCCTATGGTTAGGTTGGTACTAAAAATGATGTTAACTTACCAGGATTTTCATCAGCAAATGTGATAGGAGCACAGACGGCAGTTGAAAGACTTCAAATAGAGCAGTTCAGTGTGTATTTTCCTCCAAGAACAAATTCCTAGGATGTATATTGACCATCCTAAAGTCGTTTTGTGACAAATATTTTCTTTGAAATCAATTGTCAGATTTTTCTTTCTTGTGATAACATTAGATTTGCAAATAGAAAATCACGGTATAATAGGGTGTGATGTCCCCTAAGGCTTCCTTCACTGCTCCAATTTCCTTTACAGTGACTTTTTTTCTGTTATGAAGATATACCTTAAATGCACAGAGATAGAACTTTTAACTAACTGAACAGTTTCATTATATGGAACAAATTACTGAAAATATCTTGTTTAAACAATAAAAGGCACAATAAACTTCTCATGATTGAGAAAATAATTGAGATACAAGGTGCATTTTGACTTCTCAGGTTTTTTATAGGAAGTAGACTTCAAGTTGGTGAATTAAAGTAGAATATCTGATTTTTAGAAACTGCTTTTGACAGCAAGCAAGAAAAGCTAGAAATATATGCAGTCACCACTAAAATTAAACCAGTTCTGCATGTTCACTTGACTATATCCAACTGCTTTTGATGAATTTGCTAATGCTGCAATATTTTAATTCAAATTCAAATGTTTATAGATCTCAGATGAAGATCAATAACTAATAAACCAAAGACATTCCCTGTCATAATCTCATCCCTGATTTCCAAATGGACAAAAACACCAAGATTATTACATGGATGTTTAGAATTTTAACATTTTCCTCAAAAATTTTTATTCAAAAATGTGAAACTCTGTGATCAGAATTTGCATCCACACTACAGAAATGCACACACATGGACACATTCACATGTACACAGAGATATATAGAGAGATACACATACTGAAAGACGGACATGCACAGATACACAGCCAGTCTCACACACACACACACACACCGAAAAGCACACACATAACATATTCACAATTTAGGTCTACTGGAACTCTACCCTGTCCAAAAATTTAGGTACTTTAGTCAACTCTGAAGTATTTCAACTCTACATTAGGAAAATTAATTTTTAATAGTGAATGTCTTAGTTTTGATACCAGTACTCCATTGCTCTTCATCAACTATACCGTATTGTTGAAACATGAACAAAATTAGTAATCACAATGGTTATTCAAAGCAAACATGAAAACAGTTCTTTTTTGTTGAAGTGGGGAGAGCATGGTAAGTACAGATGAAGTGTTTAACATAGTAATGATCCTATTTTGTATAATAAAATATGACTTTTCCAAAGCACATTTATGGTTTTGAAATGCCCATCAGTCATTGGCTCAAAAGATCAGGAGAAAAGCTTAATTTATCTTGGCTGTGATCCTAGCTGTCATAGACCCTCAAAGGCTTTATTGTAGTGTTACTGAAATACTCAAATTGCTCAGCTACTGGGACATCTTGAGGTAATGAATAGAATATTTCCATGCATGCATAGAGTTTGAAAAACAGACGAGATACATAATAAGTCTCTTGAAAAAACTAACATATAACTTTTGCACTTTTGTACCCATGGTTCTAAATAAGGCATCAAAGTTTATGGTGGCCTCACAAAAATGTTTGGGTACCAAAAAGTAATTTTTTAATTTGTGGTATGATTAGATCAAAATAATGTAAGGAAAATTCAGCACTATCTCATTAATTTGAGAATAATGTTGAGTTTAAGAGGCTTTTTATTACATGATGCATTTCCTTGAGTAGCAGACTACTCACACTTGAAGTCACATTTAAACACTGAGCTTTGAATGCCAACAAACAATTTGTGCCTCTCAGGTTTAAAGACCTTTAGTAACTGTGTTAACTCTTGTTTATAAAGAGGTTTGAAGGGCCTTTGCATGCTCTGAACTTTAGCTCATTTTGTTGTTCTCAGAGTTTACAAATATATTTGAGAAAACTACTACTCTCAAAGTATTCATCCAAGAATTTTAAGACATACATCTCTTTTATTTCATTATAATTTCAAATTAAGCTTTTAGCATATGTATCTTGTGGTGTATGCACAATTAAGGAAGGATTACTATAAATGATTAGGCATGTATAAGAAAAAAAACTAAAGTTGCATTTCATAAAGAGAATGCCAGAAAAATTAAGGTAGAATGTTGTGTCTTAAACAAGATGTAGACCATTGCTAATATTTCATTTTTGCATTTTCATTATTTACTGGTATATATGTATGACTGGAATCCACAAACATTTATCTACAATGGAAAGAACATTAAATATACAGTTTATCACATCTGATATCCGTAAAAGATGAGCAAATAATAGCACATACAATTTAGTTTACAATAGTAAACTAAAATTTAAACCCGTATATTTTGATTTCAAGAAAAGACTCTTTAATCAGTAAATATAGCCAATGTATAATACACAATTTATAGTTATTTATTTTAATATAAGATAAACTAACTGAAGTTAAGATCCCAGGTACCCACTAGCAACAACATTTGATTTTGTATTAACACATTGCCAGATTTTGTTACCATGATTATTTTATAAATATTTACATCAATGCCATCTTATTATTATTTGTATGATTTAATTCTATCCAAGTTTCTATGAGAGAAAAGTATTTTAAATGTTAAAGAGATGGTTCAGTGAATAAAATACAAAGCCTAATGACCTGAATTCAGATCTCCACACAGTAGCATGTGTCTGTATTCCAGTACAATAACTTCCAGAAGATGTGTGCCAACTAGTTTGGCCAACACAGTAGCAAAAAGACCCTGTCTTAAATAATACAGAAAGGCTAGAACCAACACCCAAGTTTTTCCTGTGATTTATAGACATGTGCCATGGCTTACGCATTCCTGATCACCGCTTCCTACATATGTGCATACGTGTGAGTGCAGGAAAGCATGCACACACGCAGGTGTAGGCACATGCACACAAATAAATGCATAAATAGGAGAATTTGATATTTTATCTAATATATTAACTTCTGTAAGTGGTCAAATCTCACTTACACCTGAAAGATGCAACCAATCGGTCATTTGCAAGCTTGGTGATCCTTAACTTAGAAACTCCTACAAAGTTTTATTCTGGGATCTCACTGTAGAATGGTACTTGACAATTATTACTTTATTTCTGAATGTATATTTACATAATATTTCGATTTTGATGATGAAGATATCATCTGTTCAATAATGTTTATTTATCTCTTACATGGTCCAGAAATTGAGGAGGCCATTTGATAGAAAGAAAAGGATAAATCACAATACCTGAACTCTAAAAGGAAACAAGGAGTCCTAGAAAGTATTAAAAGTGGTATTTAAACAAATGGAAGGATTTGTGCAAGCATGCTAGTCATGATTACTCCTCTAAATGAGAATCACAACCCAATGATTCTCCTGATAATTCTCATAATTGCCTAACTTTTTCTGCCTTTATTCTGGATGTCCTTCAAATAGTTGTATTTTTCATGTCCTGAATAATCTCCTTTAAATATAACTAAAATGCCCTCTCTCTGTTTACATTTTAAAGGTTCATTGATGCTTTGAAATAAAATTCTAGTTTATGTGCGTGATGGTGAATATCACTTGTACTCACTCTGTATTCCACTCTGCCTTCAACTTTCTGCTTCTCCATTGACTAGCATGTTCTGACTCAGTCTCCTTTCATTCTCTCAATCTCTAGTGCCTCTCTTAACTCTGAACTGACTATGAACTCTGACCTGAGAACCATGAACTGAGAGCCATGACCTATTTCTGAACTGGCTGCTTCCTTTTACATCTGAGAGCTGGGATTAAAGATATGTGCCACCATTGCCTTCTGAATTGCCTTACTTAAAGGTGTAGCATCATTCCAGATGAATTACACAGTCCTCAAATGTGATTCTTCCCCAGAGCAGCCATGTTGCTGGATTAAGGGATTAAATATTCCTCTACAAAAAAATGGTCTAAGAAATGTTAGTTCTAGAGGCTTAAGAGATGGCTTAGTGGTTAAGAGCATTGTTCTTAGGGAACCTAGTTTCAATTCTATGCACCATGGTGGCAAACATCGGACTTTAGTTCCAAGGGGTTTATAGCCCTCATTCTGTCTTTTTAGGTACTGTACACACATGACACACAGACATACGTACAGGCAAAACACTCATATACATAAAATAAAGCCAAATAAATCTTTGGGGGAACATTAGTTCTGAAGTTACTCTGATCTCTCCCTGATACAGGTACATTTCAGTAGGACCCTCTTCTTTCATGTAAAAGGAAAACTGTCATAAAATGTTCAAAGTCTTAAGGGTATCATCTCTATGGGAACAATGTCTATTGGGAACAATGTCTATCTAACATCTCTGGGAACATATCTACAAGCCAAATTGTATTTCTTGCTTTTGACGAAGAGTCAATGTATTAGTCTACAGGCGTTTGTCAGCTCATTAAAAGGCAATTTTCTTGGAAAAAATAGCTACAACAAAATATGAGCAAAGTCCTATGATGGAATCTTAAGATTCAAGAAAAGAAAATGGGAAATGCTACAGGTGGTATCCAGGTGATAGATACAGAATGGTCATAGAAAATTTTTTAAAAAGTCATTGTTTTTCAAAATTAATCTCTATTCCATCAATTATTATAAATCACTCTTACATCCAAAATTGTTTAAAGTGTTACAGTGAATATAGGCGTAAGTCAAGTGATCTTATTCAACCACTGACAAACAAGGTATTTATGATTTCTGATTAAGGAAAAATGAATTCATATCAAAAGTAGTTCAAATTTTTATTTTTGATTTATTTTTGGTTTTTTTGGTTTTTTGAGACAGGGTTTCTCTGTTGTAACTATGGCTCCTATAACTCACTCTGTAGACCATGTTGGCCTCAAACTCACAGAGATCTGCTGGCTTCTGCCTCCTGAGTGTTATGATTAAAGGTGTGTGCTACCACTATCCAGCACAAAAAGTAGTTTTAGAAATACTAAATTGTAGATTAACATTTAATCTTTAACCCAGCAGTATGGCTGCTCTAGCAAGGGATAACATTGGAAGGACTGTGTGATAGCTAAGAAGGGATCACATCCAAGGGTTGTATTAAGTGATTACATTCAGTGACCTGTATGATCTGGATGGAACACAAAAAGATTGTTAGTCAGACTAATCCTGTCCTCTGTGCTAACGCTAGGTAAAGGGAATTTCTGTGGTTAAGGCCATGTAGTACACACCTTTAATCATGTTCATGCCTTTAATTCTAGCTTAGAAGGCAATAGTAGTAATGTCATTAATCGCAACTCTCAGGATATAAAAGGGGGCTCAGTTCCCAGGAGTGGGAGTTAGTTCAGAGAGAGGCAGAGCTCAGAGAGTAGAAGCTGAGCTCAGAGAGTAGAAGCTGAACTTAGAGAGAGAAGTGGAACTCAGAGAGAGAGAGAAGCAGGGTAGAAACAATGTGTGGAAGCAGAGTGGAAGTCAAGAAGAGCAGAGCTGGTCCAGAATAAGCAGAGAAAAAGCAAAGCGTGAGAAGGAGGCTGTTTATGATGTTTATGATGTTCAGAGTTCACAACACAGATCAGAGTGAAAAAAGGGTAGTTCAGAAGACAGGTAGTCAGAGTGAACCCAGTCAGTAGTAAGTCTTGGAGACTGAAACATTCTACATTTAGGTTTGCAGATTATAGTGTATGGAGGCTGAAGCATTTTAGGTCTAGGCTTAATATTAGATTGTACAGAATCTGAAATCTTCTAGGACTGGGGATTGAATTAGGAAAGAAAAAACTTCCCTCTGCCACAAATCCATGAGAATAATTAAATAAAATCAATGCTTAAATCTGTGCCTACACTAATCGCAACGTATATTTGGATATGTATAATTTTACACATTTGATTGAAAAGTATTTGTTAATGAGACTAAGAACCTTCAAAAAGTATTGCCAGGTCTCTAATGACATGTATCTTGTTTAATTCTTTTTTCAAGATACAATGACCCTGGGTGATACAGGAAACCTAAGATTTCCCTTCTAGAAACACTCCATGATATGCCCACAATGCCTAGCTGTGGCAGTAGGATGACTTTGATTGAGGATGCAGTTCAAACACAGACCTTCCAGGAGCTACCCTGGAAGAGATGTAGGGCCGTATTGATTTTATATCTGCCTCATCCCCTTCCTAAGGCTGTTTGCAGGCTCCTGGGTAGAAGGATAGAATCCCCACTCTGGAGTAGACCAGGGTATTCTTGAACCTGTAGAAGATTTAAACATAATCCTGGATGAGCACTCAGCTGTGCCACACACAAGTCCTGAGTGACCATGTTTCAGACGGCACCTTTTCAGTCCAGTCAGTTCAAAGGTCCTTGCCACTCCCAACAGTAATACACATCCTCAGAGTAGCTCTCAATTTGGATGGTCATGGTGTAGAAACAGAATTTCCCTGGGAGACAATGTTAGTGTTTTGTTTTTTTGTTTTGTTTTGTTTGGTTTGGTTTTCAGTAAGATGGAGATAGAAAGGTACCCTAGCATTCAGGAGCCAAGGAATAACATACCTCTGACATGGGGAACATGTCTCCAAAAGCAGTGTTAACAGCTCTGAGAGGAAGTCACCCTGGCAGTTGGGAGCCTAGGAATAATACAACACTGACAGGAAGTAGCCATGGAAGTCAGGATCCCAGGCACCTTGCAGCTCTGAGGTAGGGAAGGTGTCCCCAATGGAAAAGTATTCTGGCAGTCAGGCTCCCAGAAACCAGACAGCTCTGAGGACAGGATGGCAAGAGATCCTCAGCTGAGTTGGAGTGTTGTTACAGTGTAAAAGCTCCACTCTGCTCTGCTCTGCAGGGAGAAGTTTCCCAGGTGTTGCAACTTTAAAGGGAAATCTCCCCAGCTGAAGTTAGGTGCTCTTTGCTTCTTTGCTCCTTTTGGACCCATCAACAAAGACAGCTTCACACAGCAAATATCACAAAAGATATTTATTGAGCATGCCTGCTTCTGCTCAGGAGAAAGGTAGCACTGAAAGATGTGCCCCCACTGAGCATACCTTTGGGTGTCCTTTCCATGAGTACCAAGATCACATCTATCAGGATAGGTAATCTTGTCCCTAGGACCAGGATATAGAAGAGGGATCCACATACTTCTCCTCAGACATTAAATATACAATACACTGAGATGCCCAAACTCTGAAGAACGTCCCCGACCACATGAAGGAAGGCAGCTTGGACATATGGGGTTCCATGATGTTTTCAACCACAGAGCTGCTCAATGTGAACAACACATGCCTTTCATCTCATAATCTTCAGAAACCAACCAGTACACAGCCAAATACAATAGCAACTCAGTCAGCATCCAGACACACAGCACAGAGAACAATACTGGAGGACCTCAGCTCATTAACAGTCATAGTTAAAGGCTGATCGTAAAGCCCCCTGAGGGAGAAGAGACTAAGGAGCATGATGGTAAAATTGTTGAACATCAGTCAAAATTGGGTTGCATTGTCATGAATGCCAAGCTGTATGCTAGGGTCCCACTGAGAATTTCTGGATCATGAACATCCAGGCAGATGATAGAGGGAACATAGAGCTTGTTCCTGATCTGCTGCTTCTTGGGGTCAGAGTTACTGCCAGATCCTTCTGGCATGGCAATAATGGTTGCTCTGTGCAGCCACCTCAACAGCCAGCAAGGCCACATGAGAAGCCCAGCCAGCCTCACTTTTCCAAAGATATGACTGGGTTCCTCATGTGCTATCCAGCAGGTTCTACATATCTATGGTCTCCAGGCTTCCTTGCCAAGTGTGATCCCTAATTTGTACACACAGAACCCTCACAGTACACACTCACCTTCCACCTGGATCCCTGTTATCAGCTTTTTAACGTTACGTCAAAAATATCAAGGAAAACTTTTCCTTGTATTGTTAAACTGTAATGTTCTTCATTCACTATTCCTTTTTATTAGTGCATATATGCTTCAATGTGACATTCTTGTACATACATAGAATTTAATTTGATCCTGTTCATCCCAACTACCCTCAGTTTCCCACTCTTTCTTCTCTCATCCTTTCTTCTTTTCTAAAAGTACCGTCCAGTTTCACATCTTTTGCTAAACATGATGATCTCCAGTTGTGAACACATTCCTGAAAATTACATGATATTGTTATTACTGTAAAGGAGCATATGCATAATAAAACTATGTACATATGCTAAACTCACATGTATATATAGCTATGGTGACTTTACATTTTGGATAATGTAAATGCTATCATGATAAACATGAATGGGCAGGTCAATAATGTATTCTGGTTTAGATTATTAGAAGTGTACCTAGAATAGTTATAACTAAATCACTTTGTACTTCTATTTTTGAAGACTTTTAGGGCTAGTTGTCATAGTAATTAGACTAATTAAAAATCCAACAAATAGTGTATAAGGTTTATTTTCTCTGTACCCTTTCTAGTATTTGTGTGTAGGGGGTTGTTTGTTTGTTTGTTTGTTCTTGATTGATTGAATTTTTATTTTCTTAATGAAAATAACTGTTGTGGCTGAGTTGGGAAGGAATCTCACTATAGTTTTGATTTACCTTATTTGCTCATGGCTAAAATAGTCAACATTTTTTCATGTATTTATTGGCCATTTTCTCTTCACATTTTGGAAAGTATCTGTTCATTTCACTTGCGCATTTACTGATCAAATTATGTGTTCTTTTGGTGTTTAAATGTTTTGAATTATTTGGGGATTCTGTATTCACTGTTGGATGAATAGCTGGCAAAGATTTTCTCCATCCATGGACTGTCTCCAATGTAGCAATCAATTGTTTTTGCTGTGAAGAAGCAACATTAAATTATATCACAGAACTGTAGTAATAAGGACAGCATGGTGCTGGCCCTACCACAAACATGAAGATCGGTGAAGTAGGGTGGAAGATCCAGAAATAAACCCACAGAGCCATCTGATTCTGGACAATAGGGTTAAAAGCACACAATTTCTAAAAAGACAGGATGTTAGGGAAACTGGGAGCTACACATAAGTGATGGATATGAGAATCCTGTCTTCGTACAACATTCAGGTCAGAATGCATGGAAACTCTGAATCTAAGAACTGGAATTGTGCCATTACTGAAAGAAGACACAGGTGAGATGTTTTCAGATCTAAGCATGGGAAAGACTTTCTGAATAGGAGTCCTAAAGCATAGTTTGTTTGTTTTTTTGTTATTGTTTTTAATGTAAGCCTCTTTTTCACAATATTACAAGCAACTACAGACACTATAATGCTGAATTTATGACCTTTAAATTTCTGTTTACTTGTGACATTTTACATTGAGAGTTTTTGTCTTCACCAGCACCTTATCAAGAATTTCTTGACATTATTTTAAAGCTATTCATAATTGAAGCATTTTGGTAATGCTAATTATTTCTTTCTTCAAAAAAATTTGAACATATTTCTTACTGAAAAAATACTATTAAGCAAACCATACTTAAAATGTCTCCTTTTTTCATTGTTTTTGCATATGGTGTTGCATGTGTACCTGCATGTATGTAAATGTGTGTGCAACCCAGAGTTAACCTCAAGATCAATCCACCTTGTTTGTTTGAGATGGGATATTCCACTGGAATCTGGGGTCACCAGTGGGTTAGTAAGGTAGTTTCAGAGATCTTTCTGTCTCTACCACATCAGCACTGGGATTGCAGCATGCCCTGTGCAGCTGCCTGGTATGTAGGTATTGAAGATGAAATTCAAGATCTCCTATTTGCACAGAAAACATTTCACCAGCCAAGTTATCATCCCAAGCTTCTCTTTTATTATCTTTTCAGACACATAATGGCTTTTCATTTAATTTTTTTATTCTAGATACATATCAGATTGTGAAGTTTAGATTGAATTTTGAATCATATGTTAAAAGAGCTCTACAATAGTCTTTGTCTATTACATTAGTTTTTTATTTTGTATGCATGTATGGGTGTGAAAGTGAAGTTGAGAGGGGGTGTACACACTCCATGGCGCTAGTGTAGAGGTCAGAGTATAACGTTTAATTCCATTTCCTCCCTCAACTTGTATAAACTGGCTATTGAACTCAGGTTATTGGGCTTAATGGCAGGTACTTTAACTACTGAACCATCTCATCAGCTTCTCTAAGGAATTCTTAAAATAATTCTTAAATACCATTGTAATATTTTTATGAAATAGTTTCAAAGATATTAAACTAGTCCATACTTTATTCTATTTTATTTGATGTTAGGTTCACATTACATTAAGAAAAACTACATTTGTTTTATTGTCTTTAAAAGTAATTTTATGCTTTATGATGACTTTTCTAAGCTGTGAACAAAAATACAGCTTAGATGGTTAAGCTCTGCTACTGATATTTTCAAATCTCAATTCAGAGTTGTCATCACATAAAATATTTGTAAAAATACCAAAGGAATAAAAAACTACTCCACATGGATTATTTTTCAATAGTGAGGACAATTTATCTGGGACTCTTCTTACAGCATCAAGACAGCTCCGAGGACTCACAGCTGTGTCTCAGGACTCCGGCTGTAGCAGAGCTCTCCGGTTGTGCTGATCATTCCTTCCAGCAGCATCCAGAGTCAGTGGTGTAATCCTTTCGATGACTAACTTCCATTGTGCAAAGAACTTAATTACATACTGTGGTTCAGTTCCTATTTTGCCAGGCAGTCGCTCAGCCATAAAAGAATGCTGTAGAAAGTAAGTGGTGAAATGCAAAAGAAATTGAAAGCACATGATCGTAGTCAGGAGGCAAATAAGTACTTTTCAAAGAAAAGCCAGAATTCTTCAACTGGGAGCTGGATCCACACTCCTAAAACAAAGAAACCCTGGCATCCAAAGGGAAATATTTTGTAATTTCCCCAAGTGAACAACATTATAGAATTACTTGAGCTATTTTTGCTGTTTTGATTACTGGTCAATTGGTAAAATTCATCAAGAAAACTGAAAAGGTTTTTAAAAGCCATGTAATTTTGAAAAAGAATAATGATACTTTTGAGAGAAATGTTCAGCATATTTTTTATGATGAGATACTTGCTTTATTCTTTGATTTATAATTGGAAGTCACAGGGAAAAGAGAGGCCAGATCTCTGTGACAGTGTTATGAAGGCTGGGAAGGTTGCAGGTTTTTGATAATTTCACCCAATTTACAGAAGCCCTGAGTTTGGTATTTACCTAGATATAATCTTTGAAATATTAATGGTTCTGTCTGGGAGAGCATCGAGTTAAACAAAGTATGTATAAATGAAAAATATTTAATTTTAGCTGCTAATTTTATGTTTAGAACAAATGGAGAAACTGAATGACAAGTTCTCTGGAACTGTCACATGGACTAATGGGTGAAACACATGATGAGAGGGATAAACCTGAGATGACACTCAAGCAGTGTAAGACACAGTCAGAGAGAATAAGGAAGACACTGGCATTACCATCAAACCTGCCTGGGCTTGAGTTCCATTTTCTGCTTGTGTGGCCTTCATATAGCATTGACTGTTTACTTTGTGTGAACGTATAAAGATCATGACAGGACAGGGCATGGACAGCAGGCCTGATATGTGCACTGACTGAAGTAATGTGTGGATGTGTTTCACATATGAGAGAGCTCTGCAAATGTGGGTTCAAGTTTGGAGCAATAATGGGGAGCAGTAGGGTTATAGTAGTGCCTGCCTGCTACAGTGTTAACAGTGGCTTTCCCTGTGCAGTCTTACAGAGAAGGCCTCTGCAGACAGGATTCTTGCATCATGTCTGGTTCCAGAACCAACTACCTCCCAGATCTTGAACTCACTTCTGATACAATGAATGCATACACTTAACATTGAGCGTGAAATCCTGGTGAGAATTTATCCTGGTAAGCTCTAAGGGACCAACTTAATTATATAATTTCTCTGTAAAGTTTTAAAAGCTCCTTAGGTAAATAGGAAAGCCTGCTTTTTTCCTTTGGCAACATTTTAAAATTAGTGAGTCAGAGATTGTTTAGACATGTCTGCCATGCCTAAATTGTAATAATGGAGGATTTTAATAAAGCTCATATCCATGAAGGACTGAAAGTCACAAATAAGGAAGAAATAAAAAAAAAAAATGAAAATGGCATGTACAAGACCACTCTGCTAGTAACCAGCAATTGGAACAGTGATAAAATATAATTATTTGAATAAGGTGTGATTGTGTAAAGATTGAAAGCTTTTTTATAACTCAGTAGTATTTATATTTGGACAATACAATGGTGTATGTGAGGTTGAGTTATTAATGAGGAATAACTTCCTTAACTCTAGAGATCTACAACTAAGAGAGATAAATGATAATGATAAAGACATTACATTTAAAGACTTTAATTTAATTTTTTTTTAAATTGCATTTTATTTGGTGTGTGTGTGTAGGTTAGAGGGCAACTTGCAGTCTGTTCTCTCCTACCATGTCGGTCTTGAGGACTGAACTTTGGCAGAAAACATCGTGACTTGCTAGGCTGTCTTGTCTCTCTTAAAGTCTTTAATAACACAGAATACAGAATTTAAGTGTTGGGCCTGGAGAAATGGCTCCGGGATTGAGAACATTTTCTGTTCTCCCAGAGGACGGGAGTTCAATTCCGGCACCCAATCCAGAAGCTCACAACTGCCTATAACTCTAGATCAAGAGATCTAATGTGCTCTTGTTGCTTTTCCAGGAACCCACACAGAGGACACACACACACACACACACACTCACACACAAATTTTTAACAAAGAAAGTATGAGTTCAGATAAGGAGAAAATAATTTAATTAAAACTTTTGGTTTAAGTATAACATTTTAGCTTGTCAAGACATTATCCAACCTTTATGCAATGGTATAATTATAAGGAAAGAGACAATTCATATTTACAAGGTGAAGACATGATAATTTCATGATAGGCTTATGGAGATTAGGAATAATGCATTGATTTATTTAAATCTACCTCTTAGATAAACAGTGAAGGAGCCACGGAATAGTGACTGCTCTTAATGTTATCCTTGAAAGAATTTCTCAAAAGGATTCAAAACTAACTTTTGAAACAATAAAAGAGCAGGAATAGACCAGACTCATTTGCTCAACTGAAGACAGGATTGCTATGAAAGGCACAAATGAGAGTTTACTCCCCAGGGAAATGTTCATCTACTCATGTCAGTAGTATAATTGAGTCACAACATTCCTCAGGATATTTGCCCTCTGGAAGATCTGACCTAGAAGAACCCCTTTGTATATGTGCTGGAGATAGTAATGGGTTTTATAGCCAAAGTGCCCAACTGTTGAATGAGTCAAATGGAGACAAAAACAAATGAACATGTTAATATTAAGTACCTAATGTAACCAGAAGAAACTCCTATACAGTAAATGAGATTGGAATCTATTAACTCACTATGAATAATTCCACTTGAGATATTAGTTTGCCCATCAAATAATCTTATGGCACTCACAATCAATGAATACAGAAGTTTTGTGCCTACCAACAAAATACTTCAGGTATTTTTTCTCTACTTCAAAAATCTCTATTTACCTCCAGTTAATCAATCATGTACTACTAAAGGAGAAAAAAATAAAACCAATAAATCTTAAGAAGTGTTTAGAGTGCTCATAGCATAGAAAAATGGTTTCTCTTTTTCCCAAAGAATGCATTATTAAAAAATCTGTAAGATGTGTTTTGAATGTACACCCACGCAGCCAGACAACCACTGCCACCACAAAGAGGGGGAAATGGTCCAAAAGAGACTGGAATGGAGATCTTTGTACATCCTGTCGAAAGCCAGGGCTTTCAACATACTTGTGGCTTCACTGCAGGAAGCAGACTCTTATTTGTTGATGAAGCCATTATGTAGTTATGAAGTATTCCACTTTTCACAGAGGCTATAGGACTTTAAAAAAAATAACTTCTGGTTAAACAGAGCAAATTGAAATTCTACTTTAAAAAATGAGAAAAGCAAAGAATAAGCTCAGTCTTCCACTTAGCATTGCTAGAAAAGTTGCCCCTCAATGATCAGAGGACACAATATGATTTCCTTTATGATTTGTTTGCACTTAATACACCGCCGTGAAAAGCTGAGCTCCTTTAAGTTGATCAGACATGGCATAGAAACTAGTGAATTGTGTGTGTATTTTAATAATGTATATGCCTTAGTTGAATCTGTATAAAAAAATGCACAAATACTAAATTTCCCTAGAATCATATATATTTCTTCCCACCTAAAATATGTAATATTACATGACTCTGAAGATGAATACTTTTCAACTTTTTATTTTATCTAATAGTAGACTGAAGTGAAAAATATGTGTACTCAATTCTATGAAATGATTCAGTGTATCAAAATATAGCTTTCAAATGGTAAGATATATTTCATGGCATAAATTTAATTTAATATACTATGAAATATAGCATATTATTTATAATATTTATATATTAATAATTAATTCCAGTATAAATACATGTGTATATTTTTATAATTGCTGATATATATGTGCACATTTGTGTATTAGTATTTATAAAACACAGAACTGGATAACTTATTTTTTCAGTTGACTTTTTAAAAAATATATGGTAGATGTTAGAGAAGCTTGTGTATTGCAGTTATTATGTAATTTCATGTACAGGAGAAATTCACATTTCCCCACTAGAATTAGTAATGGCATTAGACTTTCTTGGTCGATATCATGCCTTTTAAAAATATATTTTTCATATTTTTCATGATGTGTGTATCTGAGTGAGTATATGTACATATGAGTGTAGTGTCTTCAGTGGTCAGAGGATTCCCAGAAGCTGGCGTTACAGGCAGGTGTGAACAATGCAAACTGGTTGCTGGGAATCAAAGTTAAGTCCTCTTCAGGGAAAATATGAGTTCTTGACTACTGAGCCTTTCCTCCAGTGTCAGTATCATATCTGTTTAGAAACTTGCTCATGGGTTCCCAGCATCCATATGGCAGGTTACGACTGTCTATAATTACAGAGTCAGAGGATCTGATGCCCTCTTCTAGCCTCTGCCATTCCTAGGTATACCTGTAGTAACACACACACACACACACACACACACACACATACGCAAAACACTAAAATAAAAAATTAAAGAAAGCTGAAAAAAAAAACCTGCTTACAGTTCTCTTTGTTTTTCTTTGCCCTTGACCCCATCTATGAGTGAGGTCATTTGTGTAACCTGGGACTATCCTCATAAGATTGCTGTAGAGTGAAGAGTTGCCTTGAACTCTTCATCCCAAACATGAGAGATTTCATATTATTTATTACAGGTCTATCATAAAATATGACAGGTACAGCAGTTTTTGATACTGAGGATCTGATATTTGCCTGTTGTATATTATAGGTAAACAAAAGTATTATGTGTTTTGTACTCTTAAAATATTTAAAAATACAAATGGAAAGTCATATATTAAAAGTAGTTTTTAATTTCTAATTGTTTAGGATTTTTGTTTATGGTTGTTTTTTGAATTTTGCATCATATTTTGGAGAAGATCAATCTAAAATTCAGGAAGACTTATAGAATTGATATATAGATAATCCAAGGAGAATTTCACTACCAGATATAAGGAGACATTCTAATTTTAGATTCTAATCATTACATTATCTCTCTACAGAACAGGGTGTCTAATAGTATGCAACATTGCTCTTCAGTGAACAGAACAAATTATCTACAGAGGTCTAAGAAATAAGTTTTGCTAAATTGAATACCTTACTTTTGTAGTGACTGAAGTGAGGGATGCTTTAAAGTGTTCTGGAATAAAACACCAAAGGTTTTCTCTCTGTGGCAAATACTTCATTATAATAATACTGCGAAGATTGAGATTTTTGAGCATAGAATTTCTGCCCTTTTCATTAATGACCGATTAAAAGCTGAAGTACAAAGATAGATTTTTAGGTAAACTGACTTTGAATTCAATCTCAATTAGAACATTATGTGGAGAAGAAACCAAATGATATGCCAGTGTAACCTATTGACAGTATTTTATGTAGTCACAACACAACATTCTATGAAGCTTTCAGATTAGGACTCTTTTATCATATTTGTCATACTTAAAGTCACTCTCTGCATATATAGATTTACAAATGTAATTTATTTAAAAAAATTATGACTACCTATTGTTATTTAGTCTCATATTTTATTGTCTTGAGAAAATTACACTATAAGTGCTTCAGTCACCATAGTTTTGGTTTCTCCTGAAAATTTAAATGCAACAAAAAGTTCACTTTGTTGTAACACATTGTTCATCAATGAAATTTTAAGACAAATTTAGACTACATGAAGAGACTCTATCTCAAGCAATTAAATAAAACCATGGTTGAATGCATCTCTTAAAGCTCTGTGGAACAACTTATTTGTCAAATGGTAATCAACTCTGAACAAATTTATTGTGCGTGGTTTGAAATTAGGAAAAGGGTAATTTACGGATAAATGCTGAGATTATTTTTTTCAATGTTGATGAAAATTTTTGCTTCATTATGAACAGATGAGAAAACTATCCCGAAGGAAAACCCCAGCCTATGATTCACATACTGTTCAGGTTGTTGCTGTTTTACGTGTATCTCACTGCTTAATAGTTTTTACATCATTAATGAGCTATAATATTTGGTACAATGCAGGTATGCACAAAATATTTACTTTCTGAATGAATGAATAAATGACTAGTTACTTAAAACTGTCTCAAGTTTATTTAAAGGCAAGTTCATGCAGAATTGCTCACTCTTCTATATTCTCTAATTGTTGAACTTTCTTTTCTAAAACTTTTATTAACATTTGTTAATTATGCACAATAATGTTTTTATTTTGGCATTTTTGCATGTGTACATAATATACTTTGATAGTATTAATTTCCTTGATAATTTCTCATCCCTTTCCCACTTTTCTTAATATCTTCCCTTTTCTCAATTAACACTTCTCTACTTTCACGTTTTCTTCTTTGACTCAGGGAGTTTCATTGGGATGGTTTATAGGAACCTGAGATGGAAGGTTGTTTAAGGAGCAAACTTTCCAGTAGCTAGATCACTGAAGAAGATATCTGTACCCACCACATCAATTTTTGTCTGTATATAGATCCTAGAGCTGGAAGGGGCACTGTGAAACCCTTTACCTTTTATGACAGGGATTTGACAGGCCAAGTTTGAGAATGTCTTGCTTGGTCTTAGACATCTAAGCAAACACACTATACCTGAGCCAATATGTATATTTTTACTTTGGTATAAACATACCTAATCAGAACATCTGTGTAATAATCCCCAAATATATTTTTGACAGACTCCCTTGTTACCATTTGGGACAATGATGTTTGAGAAGAATAGACCCTGTAAGATCTCTGGATGAGAGTAGCTTCTAATTGGTATCCAGGTTGTTGTGCTTATGACTTCTGAGTGTCAATGGATAAGAAATAGATCAGAAGAAACCAGCTTCTTTCTTAAAACATCCCATTCACCTCTATGTGCTTTCATCTTTCTTTTTTGCTACTCTTTTGCATGAACTACTTACTATTATATAAGCATCAAGTTACAGCTTGTGTCAATAACATGCCTCTACAATGCATATTTATATTACTATATATCTCTGTATATTTCTCTTTATTTACTGTATATTTTTTTGCTATTTATCCTTTCCTTTCCAGATTTTTCCTTTTGAATGCCAGAAAAGAATTGCATTTTGTATCTTATTTTATCATATTGGAGATATTCAACTAATAGGAAAAATATAATGCAAATTCAAGACTTTAATGCAACATAGCTTTACATTTCCTTTCAGATCAACAAATCTTGCACAAAGAATTCAAATCTAACTTTAGTAGAGTCATTTAGTTGCAAAATTAAACCATTCCTAAAATAATTTAGATAGACAGGGCATCTGTAGTTTTTGCCTTGAAATGAGTACAATGTGTCCAGTTTTATATCAAGGGCCATTAGAATTGCAAAGTAAATTTGCTTAAGGAAAATGAAAATCTAGATATTCCCTTAGTGCTACTAAATAAGTTATCTTATTTAGTAGGGATTTGTGTAAAGTAAGAAAAGGTGGCTAGTGAATATCTAATTCAAATCTGTACGCAATAAATAGACCTATTCTCACGTTCGATTAAACAGTCATGTTGTCACACTGCTTCCTAAATAGTAATGTTCATAGTCGTGCATTAATGGTGTGTTTAACAGAGAAGCTTCTTACTGCTGTTGGTGGTGTTAAGTGCAGAACCTATAACTGGTCAAACTGCAGAGAAAAAGTGATGGTAGAGTGCTTGGTTGTTAATGGGAGAGCTATATACCTCCCTCTAAGAATGTACATGCTAAGACTGGGTAGATATGAAATAATATATCTTCTGGCCATAACATAGCCATTGCAATTATGAATGCATAACAGGTATAGTTATCTGTGCAAGGCTTGAACAAGATTAGGCATACTGACATTTCATAATGGAGAGAGAGGGCCCAGGAGGCTTCATCCCTACCAGAGGGATTATTGGTAATTAATAGATGGTTGCTTAGGGATGGGGCATACTTTCCTTCTGCGTCATAACCACAGATATATTGTCATTCTTGCACCAAATCACTTACAACCCACACCCAGGTCGTTAAGTTCAGTGAGCCACACACAAAAGGAAGGTACGAAATCAGGAAAGGGGTTGTTGAGAAGAATTCCCAACGTGAGAGAGAGGAGAGGATGAAGGAGATGAAAACAGGGTGAAAATTACTGAAATTCATTGCATAAATTTATGAAACCATCAAACAATGAAATAAATAAAAACAAAGAAATGCTCTTTTTTCTGAATACATTTTCCAGATGCATAGATTATGCATATAAATAAAGAGCAAGGCATAGAGCTAACATGGTGATTTCAATTCACAGATGACATGGTAATTTCAATTCACAAATCCTGGGGATAAGAAAAGAGATATAGGCATATCTTAGAATTAAAACCATGATAAAAAAATCAAAATTACAAATTTGGCCTGAATTCTGTAAGTTACCTGAAAGAAAACTTAACTGTTTTGGGTATAATAATTGTTCATGACAAATGTATTAAAAATGCCATGTCCCTGAGAAATCGAGGATGTGGTAAGAAGTTATAGGGAAAGAACACTAAAATAGTTGTCACTCACTGAGAGACTACAAATTGAGTTGTGGGGCTGTACGCCTCACAGCTTTCAGTAAGGCACCACCATGCTGAATGAAACTGGAGAGCAGTAATTGACATGTGTTCCTGTGATTAAAATTGTGTTTTTAAATTGATAAAAATAGTCCCTTCAGCATTACCTCAAATGCACTCATATAGCAGAATATGAAATCTGCACAAAACCAAGATTTTTTTCCTCTGAGCTATGAAAATTATTGAAACCCTGGACAAAGAAAAAAAAAACTGAAGTACTAAAAATTTTTTATTCTGTGTACATTTAATAAAAGCCTAACAGGGCAATTCTGAATTACAGGCTTGGATGTATTTTTGTCTTGGGTTTATTATCTTTTTCAGTAAAGAATTTCACTCATAGCTTCTGAAAATTGAGCAGCTGGTCTCAGTTGATTGATGGGTATGTTTTATGAAAACAACCAACTGCAAATGAGCTAGCTTATTGCAGTTGGTTCTGTTTCATTCACTGTCTCATGCAAAGGTTCCATCTGGAACATTGTCAGTCATCAAAACTGTAAGCTCCTGGTTGAGCTCTGAAAGATACTCCACATTGTCCAGAAGGAACTTCCTTTAATTTGAATTCGTTTTTTCCCTGACTAACATAAAAGGAATTTATTATTTCAAAGAGATTCAATAGAAGTAGTCATTAAAATAAGTTGGTGAGATGTCAGGAAGTTTGTACAGTGACATTGCAGGAACCAAGGAAGTGCAAGAGGATTCTGTCTTAATGATGCTTTCCAATTTTATTTAAATTCTCAATTCAGACTCTCAATGAAGACTTACAATCCTTAACTAACACTGGAAGTTACAGAAAATGCAACATGGGCAATGCTTTAAGTCTGAAGGAAAGAAGGGCATTCAAATTAGCAAAAGAATGCCCTGGCCCTATATCATAATATCAAATGACTGTAAAGTCACATGCTTTATAATGCATGTAGTAAAATGCATAAATCATTGGCAGCCTTTTGTGACTCTTCATTTTTAGCTGACTCAGTTGATTAACTAATTTCCTTGTGAGATGATCATTTCAGAAGTACTCTGGTCCATTGTAGTAATTGTTCCAGCTAAGAAATCCACCTGCTGTGAATAGTGAAGTTGTAAAATAGTCTGGACTACCTGTGATCAGTGTTAGGATGCTGCTGAATGGCCTTTCCAGACCCTTTCCCATGAGATGAGTTCTTTCTTTTTATGAGAAAGCAAACAAGGAATTCATAGCTTATGAAATAATTCCCAAAGACTTAGATATCTTAAAGAAATTCTTATTTCTGTTTTTTTCTTTTCTAGGCAGGTAGATAGTTATAAGACAACATTTCATGAATGTGCACATCATAGTCAATCCCAATATACTAGCTTACAATCAAGAACTTGAAGAGTGATAACTTTGATGGTCTCCTGTAGGTCTTAGCAGAGCTTATGTGGGAGCATGCTGATTGCTATAGTGTCCATTTGTCACACAAATACCTGAAATTCAGAATGTTCTACTTCAGAATATATTGTCTATAGATCTATTTTCCAAATTCATGGCTTCTTTTTCTTTGGGATATATATATATATATATATATATATATATATATATATATATATATATATATATATATATATATATATATATATATATAGTGTTGCTCCTATTTGGATTTATTTGTTTAGAACTGAACTCTTGGCATTTTATAACCAATTAGGGGGCTCATCACAGGGGATTTACTCTTACCCCCTGCACCCATAATTTTCTGTAGTTCTTTTCATGGATGTGGCCTGTGAGATCCCCCTTTGCTTTCACAATAGCAAGTTTACTGTTTTTACTATGGTTAAGGTTTTGTTTAGGCTCTCATCTTGTTGAGGTGTAAAGGGTTTAACTTCCTTGTCATTTCTAGGAGACACAATCCAGCAGCAGACTTTTTGGATTTCTGGCTCCTATAATATCTCTGGATCCTCTTCCTTGATGCTCTCTGAGCCTTAGATGTGAGGGTTGTTTTGTTCATATATCAATTGGGATGGGTAACCCATGATCAGCCAACTGCATTTATCAGTTGTGGCTTTCCGTAATGGTTTACATCTGCAGTGGGAAGGTTTTTTGATGACGGATGAAAAATATACTTTTCTGTGAGCAGAAGTATACATACTTAGAACTGCATATAGGCATTTCATCAATTTAGAAAGGTGGCAGTGGCAGGTCCTTCCCTACGATCTATGATCTCACTAGCCCTGGTTATTTGGTCAGTTCCCATTAGCAGACATGATTCCCCTCCTGTTGTAATATTAATTAGATAGTTGCTGGTTATTGCCAAGCTATAAATGCCACTGTTACACTTTTAGGGGAATCTGAACATTTGAATCAATGTGCATTGTATTCTAAGAAAGAAAAGCACTTCTGGAAAGAACTTTTCCTTTTCTCTGAAATTTTGAAAGCTGACAGAGACAGCCTCCTATCATGATAGAATACCTGTGGTGCCATTTTAGCCAATAAAACATGATTGATCTCCAGATATGACATGGTAAGCACAGTTTCCACCCTTGATAGACTCAGCTTTGATTAGCAGTCATAGAAGAAGTGATGTTAATATGCATTGATGCAAATTAATTTCAATTAATAAGAAGAATAAAAAGAGATTACAGGAGTAGTGCATGGCCTGATAGAACTCTCAAGAGTTAACCGAGACAACATCCAGCCAGATGTTAAGGGAAATAAAGGGAAGAGCTGATCCTGTCCATATCTAAATGACAGTCTGTGAAGAAGAGGCCACATCGATGGCCATGAAGTGAAACCAAAAATCTTTCTTTGCACTGAATTTTTTGAGACTTAAGACAGCCAGTGTGGTAAAATGGGACAAGCACACAAATAGGTTTTAAAATATCTTGCTTTTATAGCCATTTAGGGAAAAGTTTTGGAATATTTAGAGCTCATTATGGAATAACATATCTATCTAAGCAGTCAGGTGCTTAATCTGTAAAATGAGCTTAAGATATCTGTAAATGAGATGTGTTAGGAGTATTCACTATGACAATATATTTCAATAGTATTTAAAAGTTAGGCTTTTCCTCCTTTTTAGGGATGATAGTATTTGAAAGCATTGCACTAAAGTCACTATTATTTATTTATTTTGTTTTTTGTGGAACAGGGTTTCTCTGTTGTAACTCTAGATGTGCTAGAGCTCACTCTGTAGACCAGGCTGGCCTCAATCTCACAAGGATCTGCCTGCCTCTGTCTCCAGAGTGCTGGGAATAAAGATGTGTGTCGCCACTGCCTGGAATAAAGGTTTGTTTGTTTTTTTTCAGTGCTACTTATTATCATGTAATTTTCTCTATCATTCAACCTAGTCTAACTTGGTTTTTACTCTTGATAAGCACATGATAGCATTTCATAATAAATTACATAGATCTGTAAATTCTGGATAGTATTGATGAAAATACCTCAAAATTTCACAATGCAAGAACACATGAAGGACAATCTTACCTGTAGCAGAAAAGTGAGTCAATCACAAGTGAAACATCATGGCAGATACTTAAAAATATAACACTTCTAGTCTATTGAGACTATACATGGTAGCATATTCCTAAAACTCTGAAGGCAAGTGGATCTCTAAGAGTTTGAGTCCAGCTTGATCTACAAAGTGAGTTTCAAGACAGCAAAGGTTACATTGTGAGACCCTGTCTCAAACAAAATTAAGCTAACAACAATAAAAAAAAACAAAAAAGAGAAGAAAACTATCTAATTTTAAAATTTCTATTTTTACATGTATATTTCAGTCATATTAAGTATATTTCTCTCATTCTGCAACTGCCACTACCATCTCATATGAAAAGCCATCAGGAACCTCCCCTTACGTAGGATCTCAAAGCTACCATTCTGCTTCCTGTGTCTATGATTTAGACCACTCTAAATATATCATAAAAATGAAAACAAATGGAATATTTTTTTCTAATATGAAGTTTAAATGTATATATTGTCCTCCAAGTTTATCTAGGTTATAGCTTGTCGCAATTTCTTCTTTCATAAAGCTCCTAATATCACACTACAATTCATGTGTGTGCAGAACATATTTATTTCATTCAATATTATTTTAATTTAATTGCAACAATTTATGAATTAATATTCACTACTTATTCATGCATATATGCATAGTTCTATGTATATCCATAAACATACCTTCATATTGTGCTGGGAGATATTGCTTGATCCGGGTCCCCTCTCATTTCTCTTTGCTTCTGAGAAAACATGTTGTGAAGAGCATTACTACAGAAAGCTCTTCTATCAACCATGTTATTTCAAAGTACTTCCAAGAAAAAATGGAAATGAAGTTGTTGCAGTATGCCACTGTGTAGGTCCACAAAAAAGACAAGGAGACATTTTTATAGGTGCAAAAATCCTGCTAGACCTCAGCAGAGGGAACTGTCATGGCAATTGCTATACTGGACAGGGGAATGCTGATTATCTGATCTCAGGGGTTTTTATTGACGCAGAAGCTACTCAGGTGTTTATTTGATACAAAAACTCTGCCCCCTCATCCAAAGGCCTATTTGTATAATGAAGGAAACCTGTAGCTTAGTCTCATCAGACAACCCTTTTGCAGTTGAGCTATGACAATTAATGGTGGGGATCTTCAGGCCCAAGAGATCCCACAACTCTTTAAGTCCACCTTTATAGTTGGGGAATTTAAGGCCTAAGGGTAGCATACTCTCCTTGGGCCACAAACTGTGGGAGAGAGGGACAACAAGAATTCCTCTATGGCAACTCTGCTCTTCAACAATGACTCTGGCAGAAAAAAGAGAGCAGATGTAGGTTATGAGAGGACAACTATCTTAATCACAGATTTACATAAAGCCAACACCTGCAGATAATACAAATGGCCAAGACCTAGGCAGCCTTTTCCTCAACAATGTACAAGCAACTATTATAAACATAACTAGAAATAAACTTTTCCAACTTGTAATCTCCGAAAGCATGAGACAAAATAAAATTTTCCGGCTTTAATTTTATTCTTATGTATTTGCCATCATGCAGTATTATTTTTATCTACCCATCTATCAATGGACACTCTGATCACATGGTTCTTTAGACTTTTGTGAACAGGGTTTCAAAAGTTACAGGAGTGTAGGTTTTCTTCAATACAATGACTTGACTGTGTTTTCATGGAGACTCAACATTGGGATACTTGAACATGTGGTAGTCTTATTTTTAATATTTTGAGAAATTTCCACAAGGATTTCCTTAGAGTTCCACAAACTTTCACAACATCCTCACCAAAATTACTATTTTTCTCTTTAACTATAGTGAGATGACGCATCTTTGTTATTTTTATTCACATTCAAGCATTGTTTTGGCTATTTGTGTTTCTTCTTTTGAGAAAGCTCTGTCTGAACTACAAACTGTATTTTTATTATTCATTCATTTGATTATCAAGACTTGGACTGTCATCACAGCTTAGGTCTTGTGAAAAATGTAATGGACATGACTATTCAAATATGTTCCCAAAATTCTGACTATAATACTTTGGGAGTACACCCATAGTTAGATTGGGAATCATGTGACAACCCTTTTTGTACTTTTTGAAGAGCTACCATAAAGTGATAGACAGCAACTGCACCATCTTACATTCCCACCATTACCCAAGACTATCAATTTTTCCACCTTCTCCTGCACATGCTATTTCTTTTAAGGGAAAAGAAAGAGGACTATTAGCTTTTCTAATCAATTTGAGATGATATTTTATTATTTTTTTGTATTGTGTTTTCATAGTGGTTAGTTTTCTTAAATAAATTTTCATATTCACTTTGGTATTGCAAATATAACGAATACATTGCATAATATCAATATTGTAATAGATGTTGAGTCTCCCAGATCATGAAAACAGAGTGTCTTTTTGCTTATTTGTTTTCTTTCTCCGTGGTCTACAGATACTGCTTTGTAGATATTTTGAGTCATCCAATGATCTCAAAGCCTGTTTGCTCTCTGTAGAACTTCTATAGAAAACTCTAAGAATAGTAAGTAAAATCTAATGTGTAATTTATCTCTTGTAATGATTTAATAGCTGGAGATGAATCAGAATCCAATTCAGGGCATTTAATTAGAATTCTCCCATGATTAAATTTAAAGGAAAAGATGTTAAGGCAAGGATACTTATATTTTTTCTAAATATAGTTCTTTAAACCATTTGAGTTGTATAACAAAATACAGTTGATTTCACACACATCTTTATTACAGACATAATCTAAAGAACATTCTCACGAAGATGTGATCCAGGTATATCCTTCTCCATGTCTGGCAAAAATCTCCAAAAATGTTAATTAAGTCATTCCTGTTGCTGAATCCTCCATCTAATGCTCAAAAGTTTCTTGTTTTGCTGTGTAGTTCAATGACCAAACTCCCAGAGGTAATAATCCTAAATTTGTAAAATTTTGAAATCCAGCATTCAGTGCCAACTTTCAGAACAGTCACTTACCATGAATCAATGGTGACGACAAATCACACTTAGTAAATTTATCCTGGGAATCAGCTGCTTAAAATGAAATAAATAATCCCTTCTGAAATAGTTATAGACTGTGTCCACATGCTAAAAAGAAATCGAAATTTTAGGCAATTATCTAGATGAGTTTGGTTTTTAAAATTTCTCTTGCTTGAATCATGATGGACAACTGAGCCAAAATGTACTTCAGGCTTCACGTACTCTAAGACTAACTGACTAGACTGTTGAAAATAGATTCATTTTAGCTCACAGAAGAGAGTAGAAAATTGAAAAAAGAAAACTCATTTTATGCTGTGATAGCTAGTGGAGAAATTTAGATAAATTTAAAATGCTTTATTGCACAGTCATGTATCTCAATTCTGATTAATTATTAGTTCTAGTGGTCCATAAAAATGTCACCATCTGTTTTGTTACAAAGCAAATATTCATTTCATCATTTGGTAGAGTTTGGGATAATTAAGAGTCCTTGAAGTTTCACGTGGAAAGGTTGAGTATACAGTGTAATTATATTGTGCAGTAGTAAAGACTTTTAAGTATCAGGAGGTAATGAATAGATTTTTCTTCTTTTTCTTTTTCTTTTTTATCCCATTTGTGTGATGATTATATTAATTATCAGTTTGAGTATATTAATAGATGCCTAGGCAATGAGCAGAGCACACACACACACACGGGTGTGTGTGTGTGTGTGTGTGTGTGTGTGTGTGTGTGTAGGTGTTTTCAAAGATTATTAGATTATGAAGACTATGTCATAGTCAAAATAGTCAATAGATTAATCCCTTGATAGACTCATATGATATCATTACTGGTGAGAAGTCAGAGATGGTGCTAAGTTGGAGCTAGTACTGAACCATGTCCTCGGAGCCACAGTTTTCTCTTCCAGCCCCCTTTCTTACCCTACTTCCCAACAGCAATAATGTGAACTGTTCCATTCAAGTATATACCATTCTAACAATGATGGAGAGATACCCCTGAAATAAAACTCCAACAATAATAATCCTTCTTGCTGAGTTATTTTGAATATATTGATGTCTGTGATGAGAAAAGTAATTAATGTATAAGGTTTAGCAGGAAGACTGTGGAGTTAGTGCTCAAAGGGGATGGAGGAATTCCGTCAGCTGGGTTGGTAAGAGATTTGGCTCTAACATGAGCTCACAGTGGTGTGCTGTTATCTTCATGAGCTCACACAAATAAGGTCAGCACATCTTGAACTTGAACCTCCAAAACCATGAGACAAAACATAGCTTCCCTTCCCTCAATAACAGTTTGAGTGGGTATTTCATTTAATGATACAAATCTATAAGTTCTTTTTGTCTGATAAGGTAGGACCAATCTGAAAAACTGTTTAGAATTTAGGTATAACAGAAATTAGAAGAAAAAGAGACAGGTGTTTTAATTTTCAATTTAAATAGCCCCAATATGCTTTTAAAGGTGTCAACCGTACCCTCCATAGAATATAATTAATATGTACTTTAAAAAAGAGTGAGTTTATTGATAATAATACAAGGCCTGGGTAAAATAATTGAAGATCCTAGTTTCTGAGAAGAGAGGGTGTGAGAACTAAGAGAATTTTGCTCTTAAGTGACCCGCTAAACAATGTGACTAGCAAAGACAAGAGAAAGGGACAGAGGAAACAGGAACAGAATAAGAAATAAAAATTAGTAGGCTATGAGAAGCGCTCAATTTGGAGGCGTCACCTAGCTCCAACCCAGGATCCATGCCAAGAACAGCAGCTGAGAGAGTTTTCCTAACTCACTGTGAGTGGAGATGAAATAGGATATAGCTGTTAAACCAAAAGTCCTCATGCCAATAAAAGTAAATTGATGTGTTAGTGTATTGGAAGAATATATTCTCTGTGACTTGTGATGATTTAGATTACAGCTTCATGGTCAACGAATTATTGGTTCTCTGTATATTTTCATAATGGTTAATAAAGAAGTTGTCACAGAAAAGATAAAATTGACTCTGGTACTACTTCTTACCTGAATCAAGAGGTTCTACATAATTAACTTACATATAATAGGGATAAAATTTTATTTCTTTCAAAAATATATTACTTTATTTTTAATATTAGCTTACAGGGTTCCAAAATCCAATAGGAGATTTTCAAATTTAATTCATTTGAGATGATTCTGCCTCCCAATTTCCTGTATCCCTTCGCTAGCGCTACCCTTTACGTCAAATAGTCTACATTCTTTGTTCTACTGTCTTCTCCCTGTGTCCCTCCCACCTCTTTAAGGGCTTTTTTTCTTTCAATTCCATGGCCCCTTTTCCAGTTTCCTGTCCTTTACCCATATTTACTTCCACCTAGATATGCATATTTAATAATTAAAGGTTAAGATCTGCAAATGAGAGAGAACATAGGACATTTTTCTTTCTAAACTTAGGTTACCTCATTTAGTGTAATTTGTCCAGTTTCATAAATTTTCCTTTTAGTTCCATAACTTGACTTTTCCTCACAGCTAAATAAAATTGCATTGCATACATGTAGCAAATTTTCATTATCTGTTCATATGTTAAGGGACCCCTAAGCTGATTCGTTTTCCAATCTATTGTGAATAGGGCAGTGATGACCTGGAGTGTAGATATCTCAGCTGTAGGGTACAATGCCCTTGGGTAGAGGCTTTAGTCATATAGGTGGGTTGTTTCTTGTGCTAATTAGGTTATATGTAGAAATTTGTTTGCTACATATATGTCCTGTAGTTATATATTTTTTGTCTCTTTAATTAGCTTCCATACTTATTTCCACTGTTACTGACCAGTTTACATTGCCACCATCAGTGGACAAGGGATTCTCCTTCTTCATCACCAGCATTTGTTGTCATTTGTTTACTTGATAGTAGCCATCAACTGGGGTGATATGTAGTCTAAATTTGCATTTCTCTGGTGATTAGAGATGTTGAATGCTTTAAAAAGTGTTGATTGGCCATTGGTGTTTCTTCTCTTGAGAATTTCTGTCCAGATCGTTGGCCTACTGATAGATTGCAATTTTATTTTTTCTGTAGATTACATTTTGCCATTCCTTATTTAACCTTGACATTAACCCCCTATCTGAAGTGTATTTGGCAAAGATATCTTCCTATTTGTGGGCTGTTTAGTCTACAGATTGTTTCTTTTGCTATCCAGGTGCTTTCTAAATTTCAAGCAATCTCATCTCTCAAAACTTAGGACTGTTCCTGTGTTAAAGGTTCTGTTTTGAGATTTGTCTCCTACAACTATGGCCTCGAGTACTTACCCACAATTCTCTTCAGTTTCGGTTCTGCTGTTTTTGAGTTAATGTCTTTGATCCAGTTTGAATTGATTTTTTGTGGATGGTGAGGGATGCACTACGACTTCATTAATATCTAGAACCATTTGTTGAAAAAGCTATCTTTCTTCTAGTAGTTTTTTGATACCTTTGTAAAACTTAGGTGTCTATAGTAGTGTTCATTTTCATGTCTTCTAGTATGTTCCATTTGTCTTCCCGCCTGTTTCTATACCAATGGCATGCTATATTTATCACTGAGAGAACATGGACTAATGTAAATTCAGATAATTATGCTCTCTCTGACTGTGTTTTTGTCTTTAGGATTGCTTTGGCTATTTATGGTCTTTTTGTTTCTATAAAAAATTTATCTTTTTTTTTATTCTGTGAAGATTATCATTTGGATTTTTTATGAGCATTATTACATTTATTCTACTGATCATTTTTGGAAATATATAAACACATCGTTAAAAATTTTTTTTATTAAAAATATATTTCAAAGCCTGAGGAAAAAAATTTAAAAAAAAAAATCTAACCTAAGTGCAGCAGAAGGCAAGGAATAATAAAGATCAGAGGAGAAAATAATAAAACAGCACATAAAACTAAGAATTAAGGAGAAATGTTAGTTTTTTAGAAAATTATCTTCATTTCTTCAATTCTTTACAACAAATAAACTGTAGCATGAAAACTCTAGGCAGAATTTTTTCCTTGCTTATTTTCCCATATTCATTTCTTCATTCACTCATTCATCCCATGGTTTTGAATTTCTGTTAAGTGGTAGGGACTGTACTAGTCACTGAGAATAGGCTGAAGACAGAATGAGCCCTGATGTTTCAGACATGCAATTTAAGACACAAAGCAAAACAATAACAAAGAAACGGATGATTTCAAAATTATGATTTGTTATTTTTGTTTGTTTGACAAAGTAGAACAAAAGGGATGGAGAAATGGGGAGACGGAGAGGGAGAAGGAGAGGGCAAGGTTAAGAGGGTGGGGATCTAGCTATTATAGTTTCTTTGTGGCATATACTATCCTTACATAGATTCCACTCCCTCTATGCCTCATCCACATCCATGCAACTGAATGTATCTAGAGAAAACAGCATTATCTGTGTGATTAAATGTGAAAGCAGGAACAGGGTTTGTAAAGACCTCTCATGGCTATAAAGCAATGGCAGTCCCTAGCCCTCTTTCCCACACTGGTGAAGATGATGATTCTCCATCTTCTTCCTTAACCTCTCAAGCTTCTTTCTCACCCATACTCTCAAGTGATAACTTTGTTACTTATATCACTGAGAAAATTAAACTAATTGAAAAAATTCATAATAGAAAAACACAACACTTCAACAGCTGTGAACTCTGAGATAAGTTAGAAGCAACTGTTCAGTAGTGAATCTGTAGTATTCAAGACAGGTAGCTTAGAGAAATTACCTAGTCCTGTTACTATACAAGTGACCTACATATTGCATGGTTGGGGAGCAGAGCCTCTGACTACCAGCAAAGAGTTTATTTTTAACAGATTCAGTCTGAAGGCTAACTAACTATAAGGCTAGTTTCTTGAAGCTCTTAACATTAAGAGTCTTCTATTTTGGCATCCTGAGGTCAATGGAGAATTCGTATCACCTATGTATGAAGAGGCTGAATTAAACACTGGGATTCCTAATAGATTCTCTGAAACCACTCATACTTCTATAGGAAAAAGCTAATAACTGGGTAACATTTAAGAAAAAGTTACATAAGCTGGTATAATGCTGTAAAGGAGAATGTCCCTGTAAGTTAAGATATTTAACACTTGGTCACCACTTGGGGAGGTGTGACTTTCCTGAGTGAAGAATATCCCTGGGGGTGGATTTTGAAAGCTAAAGTTCTTTTTGCACTCCCTGTTTGTTCTATGAGTCATGCTAGTGATTTAGGGTGTGAGCTTTCAGCTTCATACTCCAGCTACCATGTCTGCTGCTTGCTGCCATGTTTTCCACCATGATCCCTCTAGAACTTTAAGCTCAAATAAACTCCTTCTTCTTTAAGTTGCCTGGACTATGGTGTTTTATCACAGCGAGAGAAAAGTAACTGACACAAATGGGACGTCTGAAATAAAGATATTAATAGATTGTGGGTTTGTAGAAAGTCTATCTAATACTGTCTTCACATAATAAAAGGAAAAGTGGTTCCAGGTCATATCTACAGAGGCTCATTTCTGATTATGAGAGTACTGCTCTCGTCACTGAAGTCAACCAGGTTCTACTTCCTGAGGATGATAGAATGTACACAGTAGGTTTGTGCTACTCAGCATAGCTCATACAATGCTGGTCCTTTTGGCTTTATAGAAAAATACCCTAGTGACTGAGTTTATACTATTGCATTCTTTGCTCTTGCATCCCATACCCCTGTTTCTCACCATCTCATTCACACATACATAAACATACACACACACACACACACACACACACACTTCATACAGCATTCCTAACCATGAAAACAAATGAGAATTGTAGGAAGAGAACTACTTGAGTTTCCATCATTAATATGCACAAATACTCCTTACTAAATATATTTTTACATGCTTACATCTTCATGAGGAGCACAGGGGTAAAGGGATCTAGGACCCCCAAAACTACATATTGGATCACTTAATTTTATTGTTGTTGTTGTTCAAAGATCTAATTTTTTAAAGATGTTGTAGCTACCCTGAGGCTGTTACCTCAGGTATACCAATATGCCAGCACATTTTTGAGCTGGGGAATCCTCAAGGTTAACCAGGCTTTCTGAGTGCTTATTTTATGAAGTGACACAGTGAAGAGAAAAAGAAATACTTAATGGACAGGCCTAGTAATGGTCATAGGCACTCTTGTGCTGAGGCTGTTCCTGTGAAATGAGCCTTCTATTTCTATCCCACAGTTCTTCTAGGGAATGTGGACAAAACAGTTTTACACAACTGTCCAATATTTGTTTATGGTCTCTATTACACATCCTCTATAACACAACATCTGTACAGTTTTGTAGGTGCTAGTGTTTCTTATGTTTGCCCAGATAATCCACCTGTATTTTTTTTGGCAATGCTGATATTTGTTTAACCATGTTGTGACAAAGAAAGAACAAACAAAAAACAAAAATCCCAAAAAACCAAAAATCAAACCAAACAAAAACTCCCCAAAACTGGTGGAAAAAAAAAACAGAAAAATGATGGGGAAATGAAGTTAGAGGGATTTGTACATTGACCTGTAATAACTCATGAAGGAGCATTTAACATGGCAGTGTCATTTGTTCCCTAAGAATGCCTGTGTTTCTTTCTTCCTGTACATTGACAAAACTGGAAAGCTCTGGGTTCCTGGGAGTGGGTTACTCATTGCATACTAAGTTTGTTGCATGTCTCTGGTGCAGTTTTTATCAGAGTCGTTAGAAAGAGCTCTTTGTCTCTTTTCCCCTCTCTCATTGTGTTTATCTCTATTGTATTCCCACATGTGCTGTTAGTAGAGCAAATATAATTATTTATCACTGTAATTTTGCTTCTAGCAAGTTCTAATTATAGCACTTCAGCACAGTGAATGCTGACAGGATTTTGGTCCAGAGCTGCTCAAAGATGGAGCTAAGTTGCTCCTATTTATCAGCGATTGTATGAAAGTTGATAGGGATAGGAGAGGACTAAAGTCTCACAAAGAAAATGAGTTCTTAGTTGAAACAAGGTCATATACTTAATTTTCTTGCTTTTTTATTACACATGATACCTTTCAGCCTTCTTTGCATTTGTTTCAGACTCATTTATGATTATGCTTTTTAAATAATACTTTAGGATCTGAACATTTTATATATTTAATTCACCTGGAATAAAGGTTAAGATAGTTTATGTAAAAATGTAGAAATTTTATTTATGGGTTAAATTACCTGCAAAGAAAATCAACTTGACATTTTGCTAATGGTGTTTAATGTCTGGTGCTTTTTTATAGGATTATTATTTTGTAAAAATCATTGTGTGTGCTACAATAAATTCTGATAACAGCTAGCTATTACAATTCACTATTACACCAAATCAGATCATATCAAAGATGAAAATAAATAAACATACTGCAAATATAAACTAATAGTTCAAGACACAATACAAAATATGGACTATCTGAATATATTAAAATTTTTCTTTTAGATTTATTTTTATGATATCTGTTTTTTCTGTGTCTGAGTATGTATATTTCTCATGTGTATGGGTGCCCACTGAGGCCAAAAGTACATCAGTTATCCTAGGACTACTGCTACAGATGATTGTAAGCTGCCCAGCATGGGTGATGGGATTCAAACTCAGATTTTTTGTGAAAGCGATAAGTGCTCTTAATGGCAGAGCCCTCAAATTTAGAACTTTTAAAGAGAGAAGTTGTTTCATTACTATCATTTTGATGGAGTTTTATATATTTTTCTCTTTTGTCCTGTTTACGAAACTTTTATTTAATCTTTTGTAATATCATACATAAATGTAATATATTTATATCATTCCCAAGCCCACATACCACTCACAACAGCATGTCCTTATCTCCTCCTCCCTCTCTTCTTCCCTCTCTTCCTACTTCTCCTTTTCTCTTTTTCTTTGTAACCTACTATACATTTATTGTTGTCCATGTATGCAGGAATGAAGATATTTTCCACCAGGAGTATAAGAAAACAATCATGAGCTACATTGCTAAAGAAAATACTATCCTTTCCTCTGGTGGCATCAATAGCCTACAGCTTTTAAGATAGTGTAAGGCCTCCTGAGTCCCTCCAATCACCATGCTGGAGGTTTGATTGGCTCTGTCTTATGCAGCCTTGAGTTGGCAACCACTGCTACTATGAGTTCATGAATGCAATGGACCTGTCATGTCCAGAATACATCATTTGACATAATCTTTTCTCCTCCTCCATTATGTTCCCTGAGCCTTGGGGGAGGGGAATGTGAACAGATGTCTCATTATGGGCTGATCACTCTTCAGTCATTTGTTCTCTGCATTTCAAACAGTTGCCAGTGTCAGCCTCTCCATTAACCAAGGTCCAATGCATAAGCAAGTTTCTTTGATTAGGGCTAAGATGTGCAAAATAAGCATAACAATGAGTTTTGAAAAGGCAATTTGCTACTATGTTCCTCTAACATGGCCATCCTAGCCACAAATCCTTGGCCAGGTTTATAATATCAGACACAAGTTTCTTCATATGAGGTAGGCCTTATGCTATAGTATATTACATTGGGATATAAAACATAAAATTGCAATTTGAGGCCATGAGAGGGGTCTAAATGCCAATGAGAGGAAGCATGTCAAAATTTTGTGAAGAGGAGTGTGTTGTTACAGCAGAATGTGAAAGGTTAGAGAGCAAGTCTTTGCATTTGGGAGACTTCTTCATGTTTCTCATTGCCTCTGTGTCGCTGTTCTCCAAAGGAGCAAGGTTTGCTATCAGCCAATTATGCAAAATGCTCTTTTACATATGCGTACTCTTCCATTCATTGTGTCCATATTGGCTTTGCTCAAAACACGATTGTCCTTCTTCCTTTATCTCCAATCTCAGCACCAGCAATTTTAGTTCATCATAGCATAAGTATTTTATCAGGTAAAATATGAGAGATCTTAGAATAAATGTCTGTGCTTACATGAATAATGAATGTTCAAAAGTAAATATGGAAAACTGAGTAAACTCGAGTTACATATGTTTTTTTGTCATAATATAAGGTTCTTTAATGCTTCAAATGATAATGTCTCCCATACTCTATTAATCTTTCCTGTCTACCTATGTTATTACCATTCCTGCCCTCTGAGATTTTTCAATAATATTTAATTCCATCTTGGTCTCTTTCCTGAATCACTGGACCAATTGTTTTATCCCGTTTTGATATTATGTATACCAGAAAAAAATTTTATGTATTGTATTGCCAAGTGAATGCTACAGAATCCCTAGTGAGAAATTTTAATCTAATTTTAAAACAATTTATAGTATGGCAATTCCCTCTTCCACAATAGCCAAACCTACAATCTTACTCTAACAAAGACATGAAGGTAAAAGGGGAAGTCTCTGTGATAACACATTTGCTCGCATGTGCAAGTAAACAGAGAGCATGCTCAGAGATGTGGGTGGGACTACCTAGAGGCAGCCCAGAAATAAATGAAAACTCCAGTGATAAGGTCATGAACAAAGCACATTATCCTTTCTAGTCATGTGGCAAACTTTGAGCTCACTAGTCTTCATGTAATGAAAGTCAAATATCTGTGTCATTTGGCTGTTTCTGGATTAAAATACATATAGATATATACAAAGAATCCGCAACCCAGCCTTTTAGTAGAAGTTTTCTACCTAATTATTTCAGTGTGCTCTTTGCAGACAGAGCTCACATTGTTAACCAAATCTACAAAAAAAATTGATGATATGCAGCCTGCAATTAAAAGATGTAGCAGATTATCAAATTTCTAGCATAATTTTATTTCAGAAGAAAGTACAAAGAATGACAGCCTCCCAAAGGAAAGCAGAACAATCGCTCCAGGAGATTCAGTGGCAATGTGGGCTCTGTAGAGCAAATCATGATAACACCATGCCCACCTAAAGCTTACACACAGTTTCCTTACAAGGAGACTGAGAAAATGGAAGAAACTCATAGTTGAGAAAGTAATACCTCCCAGTAGACAAAATCCCAATTATTATGCATTTTTGAATAACTGTGAAGAATTGATTTTTAGTTTTTAAAGAGATTTGCTTTAGGGATTTGATTGTTACCCAAGTTAGCCACATCTCCTGAGGTTTGGGTATGGGGTAACTTACAAAACAACAACAACAACAACAAAAAAACAAAACAAAAAAACATGTCTGTGACTTCAAGAAAACAGGAAAAAACAAACAAACAGAAACAAACCCCACTTTGTTCTTCAGTTAAATAAAACGACATGTCAAAATTGAATTTAAAATTCATCCAGAACCAATACAAAAAAGTTCTCTCCTCAGGAGCAGGGACTGGCATCACCACAGAGTAGAGAACTGTAATCAGTGTTATTTAAGGAAACTTTGAGGAATGTGATGCCAATCTAGACCCAATGCCAAAATCTACATCAGGAATGCGTGTCTCTCACTGGCATCCCTGTGTGGAAAAGTGACAGCTCATCCATCTTGCCTGTTGTCCTATTCTTCTGGGAGAATATAAGAAAAATGGCTGGATAGCCAGACAGATCTATGCCTACTCAAAATGTGTAATAGAATAGCTAGGGGAAGGCACAGAGAGGGACTAAAATATAGGGTTTTAAGGATTAGTTAATAATCCATTTTCTACTTGAAATTGAAAATATTTTCTTCTTATAACCACATAACTAGATGGCGTGAAAATAATTTTAAAGGTACATTTTAGACCATGGAATCAGTCACCCCCATACACAGCAAGGACAAAGACGGCAATATAGAGGACTGAGCAAGTCAGCTGGCCTTTGTTGGGTCAGCATAGCCTCCTTGCTACTTCTGGATTACACTGAGCATTAAGAAATACTTGTGGTCTCCTTCTTGAGTTTTATGAAACCATTTTGACTTAATGTGTTTACTGATTTATAGTGCCACTCAAGAATTGCTATCATGAAGAAGGCTTACTAAAACAAAATTGAAACTTTCTCAAAGTGGTTATCCTGAAATTGGTAATTTTGCCAATAAAACTTAAGTATAATTTAAGGTATGTATATGTTTAGGTAAAGACAGCATCCTATATACCTACTAAAGCTATGTTACATTAGATTCTCAACAACAGTGGCTCGTGCATTATCTGTGTGTTAAAGGTGTAAACAAAATTTGAAATATTAGTAGTTTCATTAAGAAACATTTTCCAAGTGAATGGTTTACATGTATAAATATTAATATGGATGGTATTTAACAGAATGATATTCGGGAAATAAAATCTGACCTTTCACCATGACACACATAACTCAAAACTTAAAACTATATAGTCTAGAATGAAAAATGGTAGAGAGAGAAATTAGGACAAAAAATATGGGATTTTCAGACAATTTAAACCTGTTTATGTTATTCTCATTCTCTTATTTAAAGATTTATTCACCTTAAAATGTTGATTCATTATTGAATAATTTGTTTAAAATGGATACAATTAAGAGATTTTCTTTGAATTTGTAGAAAATATTTTAAAAACTCAAATGGGCTTTTTAATCAACAACAATTACATTACTGAGATATTTGCACATATTTTTGTCTATATTATAATAGTTTGATACATCTGCACAGTGTTTCATAATCAAATCAGGGTACTTCATGCCCTAATTAACATATCTATCTACCTGTCTTTCTATCTACCTACCTGTATATCTGTCTATCTTCTTTAATATTTCTTCCTTCTCAGATGTCACAAATCCACAAATTTTATTAAAATGTAAGATTTTTGCCTATATTATGGACAGGAAGTAGCTTCCTGTAATTTTATTTTTAGCTGATATCACGGTTAAATAATTGCTAGAACCAAAACCCCTTCCTAGAACCAAAAACCAGAATCTCTTTCTCCCCTAATGTTACTTTGTAACTTTTTTTATCTAGTCAGTTGTGGGAATAAGGAAGTTATGCCAGATGGAGCATCTGTTTTTGTTCATTGATATCCCTGGACATCTATATAAATAAGTCACCTAAATAGATGGAGATACGACTTAATGAAAGAGAAATGTGTAGACAGCCTGTGGCTCTCTGAACAAACCCAACTGAGGTTCCAGATTTCTAAGCACAACTATGACAGTCTAGACAAATTCAAAATTAAAATCAGCTGAATGAACCACATGCACCTATTGTCAGATGAGGCAAAGAATAAGTTGTTTGTTTCTAAACTAAGTTTTATATTGTGTTAAGTGACAATACGTAAGTAAGAAAAATCATTAAAAGTGAATGTGGTCACATTTTCAGTCACTTTTTACTTACTCCTTCATTTTACCAGACATGTTCATAACTCAGAGTCCATGATTAAAAGAGCTTCTCCTTTGATTTTTGATTTGTAATAGCTTCTTTCATATTTTAACTGTAAATACTTTATGTGTGTTATGTATTATAAACACTGTCTTCTTTGTGAGGTAGGAATGGATTTTGTTCAGAGGCCTTTATTGGACAAAAGTTTTTACTCATGTGAAATAAAAAAATATTGTTTTGTTTGTTTATTTGAAGTTTCTTTTTCTTCTTTTGGTGGGGGTAGAAGAAACAAGGGGTAGAATAAACAAGGAGATGTTTGTAGAGGAATATTTAATCTTTTAATCTATCAACATGGCTTGTTTGGAGAAATTGGAGGAGTGATGTAAGGGCTGTGAATAAAGTGATTCAACCTATGGGTCCATTACAGAACAGAATCCTCTTACCTTCTCTATTACCTAAGCATTGGCCTATGATGATAATTGATTTAAACAATTGCTTCTTTATTGTCCCCTTACAGAGTAAGATGAAAAAAAAATTGCTTTTACAGTACCTACTTATAAGGCTCAACCTGTGAAAAGATACCAGTGGAAAGTTCTTCTTCTGGTAATATTACATAGTCCAACTTTATGTCAATAATGTGTACAACAGCTGCTGAAAATAACTCATAAAAATTTCCTCAATACATAATTTACCATTATATGGATGGTATCTTGTCAGCTGATTCTGATTCAAATGCATGAGAAAGAATGAAGTGAAAAGGATTTTACCTTGTTGAGGATTATCCATTCCTACTGAAAAAAATGCAGAACGGAGATTTTATCAACTATCTAAAATTTAAATAAAGCAACCACAAATGATACAGATCAGAAGAGATCAGTTTCTAACACTTAATGATTTTCAAAAATTATTAGGGGTTATTAACCAGTTATATCCTACTATTATCAGCTGGGATTAATACCCCAAGAGTTAAACAATTTGTATCAAACTTTACAAAGTGACTGAAACTTAAACAATCCTAGACAACTAACAGCAGAAGTAGAGAAAGAGTTGACTGAGAGCAGAAATTGCAGGATGCACATGTGGATCACTTCCATCCCAAACTTGACTATATTCTGGTTATTTTACCTTCTCAACATTCACTTGCTGGACTCATTATGCAAAGAGAAGAGAATGTCTTAGAATGGTTCTTCTTAGCATAGACACATAGTAAAAAACTAAAGATCTATGTTTAAAAGGTTTCTGATTTAATTGTGAAAGGAGGAATAAGACTTTGTCTATTATTCAGAACAAACCCAGAAGAAATCATAGTGCCTTATACTAATGCTGAGATTACCTCATTATATATAATTAATAAATTAATGGCAAAGAGCTGTAGCAATTATTTGGGAGAACAAGAAATATCCCACAAACAAGTGACTCCAGTTCATCGAAAAAATTAATTGGATCCTCCCCCATATAGTAAAAGATACATCAATTTCCAAACCCCTACATTCTATAATGATGCAAATAAATCAAGAATGGCAGATTATAAGTGAGAAAATATAAGTGAAGTAATTCACAGCCCGTATGCTTCGGTTCAAAAATCAGAGCTATATGCAATTCTTATGGTTTCACTACATTTTCCTGAATCTCTCAATATAATTAATGATTCTCTATATGAAGAAAGGGCTGTTACATATAGAAACTGTAAACTTATTCTTGATAAATCAAAATTAACACTTTTATTTATACAATTCCAACAGACAATTAAAAATAGAAATCATCCATTATATATCACCCTTATTCAATCCAATCAGCAATGCTTGGTCCATTAATACAAGAGAATGAAGAGACTGACCAATTATTAATAGGAAATGTGCTAGAAGCTTCAAAATATCATTAAAAAAATCGTGTTAACAGTAAAGATTTAAAAAGACATTTTTCCATTACTTGACAATAAGCCAAAGAAATTATAAAAAAAAATGTCCTACTTATTCTTTGTATAACCAAGCTCCATTACCTGCTGGAAGTAACCCTAAGGGTACACAAAGAAATGAAATTTGGCAGATGAACGTGTTTCAAGCTGCAGAATTTGGGAAACTAAAGTTTATCCACCATACCATTAATACATATTCAGGTTGGGCTTCTGCCTTGAGTTCTGAAAAGACGATTCTGTAATTTCACATTTGTTGGAGGTGATAGCTATCATGAGGCTACCTTTATAAATTAAAATTGATAATGCCCCTTCATATGTCTCTAGTAAAGTGAAACTTTTTGCCTATTTTAACATAAAACATATTAAAGGCATACCATACAATCCAACATGAGCATATTAAAGACATGCCATACAATCCAACAGGTCAAGCAGTTACATACAGATTTAGTGATACCTTAAAGGAGATGCTTAATAAACAGAAAGGGGGAATAAGAATAAAGATGTCCAGAGATAGATTGTGTAATCTATTAACTTTAATTTTTTGAATGCCAATGAGGCAGGAACAACTGCTGTTGGAAGGACACTGGAATGTAGAAAAAGTTGCTGAATTAAATCAGTCTGTATACTATAAGGATGTGTTAATGTCATAATGGAACTCAGGGAATGTGTTACCTTGGAGAAGAGGTTTTGCTTATATTTTTACAGGAGACAAAATTTGTGGGTTCCATCAGAATTGATAACGATTCAATCTGATTAAGAAGCTTCCTACATACCAACTGCTAACATGAAAGGCATGACTCTAAGAAGGAAGAATCACAGAAAGACAGCAACTCATGCAGCACAAAAAGCTGATTCTCCTATGTGGGGACAGCTCAAGAAGCTGGTTGAAGAAAGAGAGGAGATAGTTTGTTAGACTAGAAAACCTTGATCCTGAAACAGATGTTTGCTGAAGGAATGTTGGAGAGAACTCAACAGATGATCAGGACTGATGGTTAATGCAATTACAGAAGATCCCAAGTCTGAGGGTGAATCAGGGTGAAGACTTGGCAGAGTGACATCTGAGATGAATCATAGTGAAAAGCAGACAAAATGACAAATCAAAGGGAGAGTTAGCAGAGTGAGTCAGAGTGAGGATATGCCCAACTCTCATGACATAAAAGCAGGCTCTCAGCTCAGAGAGGAAGTAGTCTGTTAGAGAATCAGTCAGATAAGACACAGTCAGTTCAGCACAAGGAGAGTGAGTTTGGGAAAAGAGTCAGCTAACAGTGAATGTCAGGTTGAAGCCAAGCAACAGATAATTTGTGAGAGACTCTCAGAATCAGCCAGTGTCAGAAGAGTTCAGTCAGAAAAAGTCAGCTGACTCAGAAGGTCAGTTTCAACTAGCAAACATGGGGAAGTTTGAGCCAAAACAGTGAGTGGGTTGAATCAGTCAAGCAAAAGAATCAGTTGTTCAGTACAGCTTTGAGTTCAGAAGAAGCTAGTCAGACTAAGTCAGTCAATAGTAAGTATTGGAGGCTGAAACATTCTAAGTTTGAAGGTTAGATTATATGGAGGCTGATTCTAGGTCTGAGGTAGCATCTTGATAATTAGATTATTTGAAGGCTGACGCCTTCCAGGTCTATTAAGATTAGATTATATGGAGGGTAAAACCCTCTAGGACTGAGGATTGAATCAGCCAAAGAATAAACTTCCTTTTACATCAATGCTTACATTTGGCACCCAGAATCTACCTCTACAAACATTTCTGGTCATGTATCATACGTAATCATAGTTTATATAGATACCTAAATGAGATTTAAACAGGCAACTTCGCAATGGAATTAGTGAAAGCACAGTTGTGAGAAGGATGAAGTTCATGATTCAACTTCCAGTCTTGGCTTAGATATAGCCAAGACTGTGAGTTGAATGAGATTCTTTCTAGCCTAGGCACTCTAGAACACACCACTGGTGCATTGTCTTCCCAATCAGACTGGGTCATGTTTTGTCATCTCTTCAGATAATACTTTATTAAAATAAGATCTGAGAGAGAAAGAGATGTTGATGCTCTTTCTTCATAACACAAATTGATTTCATGCATTATTTATGGATGAAATAAATGACTCAATCATTAGAACTCTGATATACTTTCCCTGTACAAAAGTGTACGTAGTTAGAATGCTTGCTATAGAGGAATTATATTATCAGTTTCACATACATGAATGTCACAGATTGCTTTTATGAACTAACTATATGCATCATTCTTGCACTCAAACATTTCTATAAAGGATAATGACAGACAATGAATTCACTAAATCTTGAGTCAATGGCTTATTCTTGCAGGTTTCCAGGGTACTCAGAGGAACATTCCTGGCTGGGTAAGTCAATTCTGTTTAATTCCAAACCAAGGAAGATGACATTTTAGTGGTTAGAAGATGATTTATCAGGGTTTCAGAGTTTCCTTCTTCACGTCCTCCCTAGTTAGGATGGTGGTGAGGCTTCCAGAACGTTGTCTGGAAATGATGAACTAATTTAATTTTGGAAGCTTTCTCTTCCCACCCAATGTGTTTGTGTAGGATAGGGTACAAAATCTGTTGATGTCAGCTACTCATTCACTGTGGGTTCAGCCATGTTTATATTCCAAAGACCTCACAGCGACATCTAATGTCTACTAACCACAAAATTTGATTATTGTAATTCCCAGCCTTTAGATCCTCCCACTTAAACCTTCTCTTTCTTTGAAGATGGCTTCAAGGTTTATTGCATGCCAATTGCTCCGTAATTATCTTTGGAGATTTGGTCAGATTCCTAAAATATTGAAGTTGAGCTACACAAGACTGTTAAGTATCAATAATGAATAAGAGTATGCTCTGTAGAATAAGCAATTTCTTTGCTAACAATTTCTTCCCATGATTAAAATTATGGATTTATGGATAGAAAAGGATTCCAAAATATCATTTTAACAAAGCATTTTGGCTTCACTTGAACCACCCAAGAGAGACATGATTAATTTAGTGGAAAGATAGCATTGCTTTTATAACTGGGAGGCCAAAGGATTTATAATTTTAAACATCCAAAATTTGATCAGATTTGTTTTTAATTCTCAATTATCATGACTCAGTTCCCAGAAGTTCAACTAAAAGAAATTTTCACCATCCTCAGTAGTCCAAAAAATATGAGTCATTTATCATAGCAAGTCAATCTATCTGCTAATGTCTCCAACAGGGTTTACTGTGTTCTCTCCTAGCCTTCTTTATCAGATGTCTTCTGACCTTTAAGCTACATGGAAGAGTTTTCCCATTGGTGATGTTCTATTCTTATGATAGATATGCCAGAATCTATATTAAGAATATGGTCTACCAATGCATTCAGAATCATCAGTTCCTGAGAAGCTAGAGTAGGATAGGTTTTGGAGGGATGTTAACACAAAACATTACAAAAAACATTCAATGAAATCATCAATATCAGTGGACCATTGTTATATAATAAATAATTCTAAAATGTGATAGCTTAAAATAAAAACTATTTTTAGTGTTCCTGAGGCTATGTGTGAGCTGGAAAATTTTTTGCTTGAATCATATTCATTACATATAAAGTATCAGTTAAAGGAAGCAGAGACACATTTTCTAGTATGGACTATTACATGTGCTTGGGTACCTTTTGCTGTAGGATGATTCAAAATAACCTTGACTGACCTACTCAAGGTATCTCATCTCCTAGTAGTTAATTCAGGTTTCTTCTTATAGGGGTAGCACCATCCAGAGAAAAAGCAGATTAGGAAGTCATACAAAGTCTTCTGATATTTAGGATTGTATATGTACATTCTGATTCCTGTAGCATTTTATTGGGCAACGTAATTCAAAGACTAGCTCAGAGTGAACTCAGAAGGGGAAGATGAAATTATAGGGCAAAAAACAACGATATAAGAAAGTAATTAATTTTTAATTTAAAGACCTGCTGTTAATTACTTTACCACAATATTAGATTACCCATGCCTTTACCCTTTGCACACTAGTGTTCCCTGCCTTTTGAGGGAATAATACTTGAGAGGTGCATATTAATACTGCTGTGAGTAACAGTAATATTGGTCCACAGTCTTTTTTAAAAAATACTGGGATTCTGGCAAAGTCAAGCTTGTGATCATAGCCTTTATGTTCATACATTGTATTTAAAACATACATAAAGGAGTCGACTGCATTTGACATCAGAACAGGCCTTTGATATTTTTTTCTGCAGAAGAAAACAAAGTGTGCCTCAGAGGTGAAAGTAACTGTGTTTGGATCTTGGTTCCAACTTTCATTTGTATGTTCAATTTCTATTATTTTTGTGCTTCAGTTTTCTGAGTGATTAGAATAAAAATTACTCTGCTGAAGTGTGAGAAAAGTTACCTGCATCTATATTACAGACAAATTAGATATGCCACCCATGCTTTGTCCTGCCCCCTCCTCCAACACAGCCAGCATTTCTCCTTTTACCATCATTCATTCCATAATGTCAACTGCATGAATCCCTTGCTCCTTTGATTTTTCCCTTCTAGTCTACATACTCTACGGGTTCTCTGTAAGTCTGCTGTTCTTATTTGGAGAAAGGGAGTTGGGAGGAAATTGTCCACACATTGAGGAGTGTTCAATCTGCTTGTTCTTACTCACTAGTGTTACTAACTATACAAAATATGTTAGTTCTAATGCACCTTCTTCACACACATTTCTAAGCATATCTATGAGATATGCCAATAAAGAGAGTTAACAATAACATCATTTATAATCAACATTCAGTAGACTGGTTCTACTCTGTTATATACTAATCCTTGTTAATCTGAGCTCTTCCATCCCTTCATTACCATCAGATTTCTAGCAATAAGGGATAAGCACTGCATTTATATTCTGAAAGATCTGAGGTATAGTGATTGTTTTCTAAACTGTCTATTGTGTCCCCATTATTAATACTGTGTTTATTTGGATTGCAATATATAAGTTAGGGAAAATCTGGAAGGAGTTGGTGGAGATAAAAGAATATGATCAAAATATACCATTTGACAAAAAACTAACCATTGTGATCTAGGTAACAATTACATTTGGTATCTAGAGACTAAATGAACAGAGATATAAGGAGAAATAAAAAACAAACACTGATTGAAGGTTATATCTAAGGGCAGCACTTTCTATATTTTACACCAAATAAATCAATGGATTTTCTAGAGGACATATAGATTTAAAAAGCTGTCTTACATACCTTTGATCAGTAGAATTGACATTTTCCCTTTGGTACAGCTGATAAAATCTTCCTCTTTCAGCCATTCATAAGCCCACGATATTCTTCTTCTCAGGCCAATTTTTAAATTATTGAAATACAGCCTCCATTTTAAAAAGGAAGCATTATTTCATCTAGTCATAAACCACTAGTTACGTTACAGAAGTGAGTGGGTGAAACTCAGGGCTCTGCACAAGCAGCACAGACAAGCACATCGCCACGCAATCATTAAGGAAGAAGTCAGTCAGTATCCCCATTTTAATCACGCATCAAGACACTTAAGGAGGAAAAATGGAAGTTTTTTTCCAGCATATTATAATTAAGTAGCTTATCAAAGTTTGTTTAATAATTGAGCAGTATATTTTAATACATTGCTATTTCTTATACCTCATGATTTGTTACTCCTTCTCAGCAGCACAGAGCTATTTTGAACACTAAGGAGTCTTTACTCAAACACCTCCTTAATGCAGTGCATAGGAAATGCTTTATTGAAAACTGTACCTCCCCTACTTTCTCAAGCACCATCGCCTTGCCTTACATTTTCCTCTCCTTTTCTACGTTGAGTGTATAAATTTCTAAAGACTACTTATTGTTTATTATATTTATTGTTCTCCATATGTCTTATTTGTACACTTTGCTTTCAATTTTGTTTTTATATGTTTATTGTTTAAGCTCCTGGAGTAGAGATATCTTCACTATCCTCCTTACTTTATTGACTCATTTAAAAGACCTGAAAGAATAGTTGTTTACTGAGAATAGACTTGGTGACTCAAGTGAAAAATGGTGAAGCATTGTTGTCTGGACTATGATTGTACAGTGGAGTGGAGGTCTGAAAGGTTCTTCTTTGTCCTCGTCTAAATGGAAAGATGAGAAATGTGCCCACTAAAATCCTATAGACTTGGTGTCTCTCTTCTTTCTGCACCTTTTTTCCATCTCTAACTAATGTGCACATCTATCTGATAAGTGTGGAACTCTCATAATAGGAATGGTCTTTCTAGTCAGGCTCATTAATTTCAATGATCATATATAGGCCTTATCTAATTAATATTATTAGATAACTTCCCCTTTCTCCTGGCAGTCCTCCAATGTTACCTGTATGGTTTTGATTTCAGGACTCACTGTTTGGTATTAGATAACCAATTAGGGGACTCATTCCTAGGGAAGACTTTCTCATCTCCACTCAACATTCCTTGTTGCCTATTGTTTTTTGTCTGTGGGACAGGTATTATGAATTTCCTCCTTCCTTGTTAGGAAGTAGTTTGTAGTTATGTTTCTTCAGGTCTTGTTTAGGATGCCATATTGTTGAGAGATCATGGGTGAAATGTCCCTGTCATTTTGACAAGACACAAGCAGATTATCTACTCCTGTGGCACATACAATCTTATGCTCATTTACCTACAAGGTTCCCTGAGTCTTGGGTTTAGGACTTAAGTTGTATTGTATTAGTTCAGATTGGGCAACCACCACAGGACCAGTTCTTTTTCTTCTTAATACTATGTTCTGTACACATTAGATGGAAAAGCATATAACAGAGATGTCCAGTGACTCTTACAAATCATACAGTCTATATATTCTGTCAGACTACTTAGGTTCTTTGCTACAAAATTAATATTTTTTTGTATGCACATAGACAAGCTTTTAAATAAGAGTAAAGTTTCAGTTTCTGAAAAGACTCAAATCCGCTAGAACGTTTATTGTGGTTAACAGTAATACAATGAATATTACCCACACCTCAGCTAAGGTCATTCCTTAACCTTGTATATAGTTACATTTATATATTATTTAAGGAAAGGCATAATCATGAAGTAGATAGGTCTCCCAGGGGGCTTCCAAATCAAAATAAATAATAAATCCCATTCTGTAATATAAGTACATATATGTATACAACTTATGTATAGGAATGTGACAAACTCAGACATTTAAATTCAGTAAATTGGTCCCATGAAAGGCACAAGAATGTGTTAGATAAAGGTGGAAGTGTGTAAAGTGAACACAGCAGGATGGCCAGGGAGGGAAGAAGTACTTAAAAGCACTTACGGGTTTCAAACTGGAACTGTCTCTTAATGTGTGATTCATTTGTGCTGAAAAGGATGGGGCAGAAATTGGAAGGCTTTAAATTCTACAGCCCTGACTTTTCCATGTAGGAAATACTCGTGCAAACATCAGCGAGTTGATCGCATATTGTTTCTGCCCACTGCTGTGCTGGCGAATTCATCGCTGAGCTGAAAAGCAAGAGCAAATTCACTTGGAATGAATAATAGTGACACATAGCTAATTAATGCCATTTCAATCTTAGCCTCTTAGGCAATCACGCCAAATTGTACAGTGCGGTCACATGATTTTTCTTTTCTTTTCTTTTCTTTTTTTTTTTTTAATGTGACAGTGGCGTATGGGGGATTTATCTGTAAATGTAAAGATGGTATCAAATGGCAGAGCCAGAACTCACTGCTCAGCATTTATGTCCTCAATGAATTGCGGATTTTTGATCTGGCAAAACTGCCACCAGAGCTAACATTCCTGAAATGCTATAATAAAATGGATTCTGAAACAATGAGCCCATCCATCTCTGACATCCCATGCTGCTTCCCAGAATCTGAAACATGGATGCAAGTATTTTCAGTCTCTTGGGGCAAGGGGGAGATCCTTTTTACATGATTCACTTTACACAGTCACAGACACTAGATCTACATGGCCAGGTAAGACTGCCCTATTTTTAAACCATTCAAATGATAATTGAGTGAAATAATTATGAATATGAAGTAGACAAACAAGAGCATTTTCTCATCATCACTTAGGTAACAGATGCTAAGTACCATCTATTTTCTATTTATTTATTATTTTTCTCCTTTGCCAATTTTAAGCTAAACCTATTTAGCAAATTTTCCATTGACCCTGGAAAAGATGCATTCTTTGGTGAATGTATATTTGTTATGACTCAATCATATTAATTACTTTACTAACTACATATATTTGAACTAAAGAAAATAGTATTATATAATTTTTGTATAATTTAAAATTATTATTGCTTCTCATACATGGGGAGGGACACATGTTTAGAGGTCAGAGGACAACCTTGTGACGTTTGCTCTTTTCTTCAACTTTTATGTGGATTCTGGAGCTGAATTCAGGACACTCGGATTTCATAGCAAGCTCCTTTACCTACTAAGTCACTTTACCAGTTGAAATTACTTTCTTATATATGAAGAATATAGCTGAAATATTTGATACCATATACTTTGAAACACACTAATAAAAAGGTTATTTTCAGGTATTATGCCACAGAAAGTATTCTTCCTTCCATCATTTATAAAATCTTCTGCTTCTTAAATGACACGTGAGATCATATTATCATGACAGATAGCCTATTGAGTAAAATCACATGCCATACAAACATGAGGACCACATTCAAAATCTCATCATTTGCATAAAAAAATCAGGCATGGCTACACATTCACTGACCCACCAGCCTCGCCAGAATGGGGAGTATCCCATCTATTGAGAGATGTTGTCTCTTGGCAACAAGTCAGAGAGTGATGGAGGGAGACATTGTGCTATTCAGGTTCATGCTTCACACACACACACATATCTTCTGATTCACTTTCATATAAATTAAATTATTGTTATCTGTTCTACCAATTTTATTTGTTTTGTTTTCAAATGCTTTAAATATATATATATATATATATATATATATATATATATATATATACACATACACATACATTTTAGTCTTATAAACAAAAATAATTACCTTATAACTTCTGTGTTTATCTCTTCATATATTTTTAATCTCAAAATTGCATGATTCAGTTCCTTAGTTGCATAAATTTTGTGAAGAATTGCTCACAGGTAATTGTTCTCCAGTTTCCCAAGCAATAGGAAAGTGACTCTTAGTTTGTTTTACACATCAGTGGTATTTCAAGTCCTTTACCTTGGAAACACTGCAGACTTGACTCCAATCCACATGGATTGCCCAAAGAAGTCACGTCTCTTATTCTCTTATTTTTCTTTATAGGTGACTTGCTGTGTGTGTGTGTGTGTGTGTATGTGTGTGTGTGTGTGTATGCCTTTGGCATTTTCTTCATCCCTGATAATTCAATAATTTCAGCAGGATATGATTTTGGTTTTGAATGTTCTCTATTAGCATTTCTGGGAACAAAGTGAACCTTGTCAATGTGTCAATTCAGCAATTCAGCTGTTTTCTCATTTCAGAAAGGTATTTTTCTTTTATTTTTTTCTTATTCTATTTGTTCTGCTTTCTGCTTTGGGGAGGCTCCAATTTTCCATATGTTTTTATGCTGGAAATCTAGCATTTATTTTTCAAGCCCCTTTTGTTTTGGTTTTGGTTTTTCTTTCTTCAATCCAAGTTATAATCTCAGGCCCAACGTCTTATTACAGAAATTGCTTGCCTGGCCCCACACTCTACCTGTACTTCATCCCTGGTCTCTGCCTGGCCTCATTCTCGCAGTTTTTTAGCTACAGTTGGCTTTCCTACTGCCTCCTGCCACCTGAGCTCTCTAGTCATCTAACCTTTGGTCTTCTCCTTCTTGCCAAGATTTACTTGATTCCCTTTGTACTTGTTGTGTATCTTCTATATTTGCTTCAGGCATTGGTGAACTTGTCTTTCAGAGGGTTCCCCTTCTTTTCACCAAGACTGCACTATCCACTTGCACAATGCACTATCACTTGACTGTTTTGCGTCTCCATTCTGTGTATTTCTCTATAGAATCATTCTCTGAAGCCAAGATAATTTTTTTTCTATTTCCTCTCTTTTTAATTCAAAGCTATTTTTCAAGAATGGAGTGAGGAGATTCTTTATGTGCCCATTTACTTGGGCCAACAGAAGTTGGCTATCGACTGGATGTCGCCTGTCCATTGCTATTGTTGTTATTTTATACTTAACATACCAAAAAGTGTACAGTAGAATCTTGAACCTTAATATTTTGAAATGACTTTTGTTATTTTCTGGATCTTTCATTATCAAGAGATAAAAGTCTCCTATTCAGGCCTATCCTAGTTGATATAGTGACCTCATACTCCAGTACATAAAGCCAAAACAGGAAAGTCCCTGGATAGTTTTTCATATTACTAAACAGTTTCTGTACTTTTACAATAATGCTAGAATCTTTCTTCCCTTTCCATTCTCTTTCTCCTCCTTTCATTTCTCCTTCCTTTTCACCTTCCTTTCCTCCATCCACTCCTATCTCACTTTCTTCCACCTCTTTCTTTCCCTCTGTCCCTTCCTCTTCTCCTTATTTCCCTATGTTCTTTTGTTTGATCCTCTTTCTTGTCAGAGACCCAGAGTTTAATTCTGCTAAAGTGAAAAGTCAAACTAACTCCACTGATTACCATTCACATGTATACTTAATGTCCTTTTGTATGTGCGTGATAAACATGTGTTTCCTATATATGTGTTTGTTAATAAATCTGAGGGTTTGTGTCAGGGTGTGTGTGCCCATGTTGCACATGAATGTTGAGGCCAATGTTTGACATCAGATGCTTTGAGGCATCACTCCTCATCTTATTTACTAAGGCAGGGTCTTCACTGAACGTGTAACTAATTTACTTGGCTCATCTAGCTAGTCAGATTCTGTCTCCACCCCTGGAGGGTTGTGATTACTGGCAGGCCACCACATGCACCAAGCTTTTACATATGTTCTGAGAATCCAAGCTCAAGTCTTCATGCTTGCACACATAAGCTGTCTCCTTGGCCTGGAAATTAATGATAGATACATGGAAAGAATTCTTCATCCTCATTTTTAAAAATTTCCCTGATTGTCTTAGAGCTCTTTCCTAGCAGTGTTGTCAAGAAGAAGATGAAAAATCATGAATCATAAAAATAGAGAAAATGTGAGATTTCCTCTCAGTTGGGGAATAACAGCAAACTGTTTAAAAACTATTAATTTTAGTAATTATATTAACAAGGTTCATTTAGAATGAATATCTAGATTCTATAATACAAACAAGAGTTATGTGACGTTCCTTTACTCTCAGATCAATCCTAACATCATATTTTTTTTTGTTTTCTGTTTAAAGAAATTGACATACTTTTTATGCTATTTCAATCTCATATGTACTTTCTTAGATTTTGAATAGGCCAAAATTTTTAGAATTTGTTCAGCCCAACAAATAATTAGTATATGTGAAGCACTTTCTATTGATAACTCAAAAACTGTGATTTTCTTTATAATGTCTGTTTGTATACAGAGGGCTACAGAATCACTTGCCCAGGTGGCACCCTAAAAATACTCTGCAACTACATTCATACTAAAAATGCTAAATCGCATAATAGAAGCTAGAAATTATCTCCAACTTATTTTGAAAAGATATATACCACAAAGCTTGGTAAAACATTCCAAAAAATAGCCGTGACCTCCCGTCGTCTACAATCCATACTGATTGCATTTCGTTTGGCTATTGTTATCTTAGCTCTGAAGCCACAGGTGCATCTAATAAATAGCTTCATATTTCTTCCTATTATACAGCACCTGCTAAGGTGTATCTATTTTCCTGAATAGCATAAAATGAATTGAAATAAATGTGAATACAATGCTATTTCTACAGTGTAATGTCATGCTCTGTGTTTCAAAAGCTCCCATAAAATTTGTATTCTTTCATTTTCCAGATGATTGTTAAAATGACACCTTTGTTTTAGATGTGATTTCATACTTTGTTCCTTGGATGCAAGATTACTGTTTTCCAACATCAGTTTTCCATGGCAATAAATTATAACATAGATACTATCCAGTGCCAGAATTGATTATTTTGTGAATGGAGTTGGTCAATGAACCAATCAGATTTATGAATACTTGACATCATACCTGTTCAACAGACTATCTATTTATCTCGCTGTCATAATTGTGTCTGTCACAAAAACTTCACTTTGGTTAATGAAATGGAAACAAGAGTTTCATGGTCTTTTAATAAGACATAAACCTTTTAATAGTTCTCTAAGGAGTGTTAGCCTTTGGGAGCAATTTGTCAGCTACCACATTTTAATTCTTTTAGTTATAGTTAATATGTACACTTGTAGCTAAATAGCCAAATATGTAATTTCTTATTGCACTTTTTGAGCATATTATAAGCATTATGGTCAAACGAAGTCACTACCCTCACATGCAGAGAGGTAGAGCATGGATTTTAGTGTAGTTCTGTATATCAATAGGCTAATCCCCCACAAAACCTGCCATTACATGCCTCCATGTTTTACATTACTTTTAACCAGAAAAGCTTCTCTGAGTCTATATCTTCTTGATTTGATTCTTTAGTGTTATCTTGCTTTGTTTGATTTCACCTGATTTGGGTGGTGCTTTGAACTGCATGTAACTAAAGTAGAAGGAAGTGACTACCTCTGAAACTGATGAATCTCTTTACATTTTCTAGTCAGAACTTATTTTTAAAGTATGTAAAAGCAAAAACAACAGTGGTTCAAGAATAATCAATACTTTTTATATATTTTTAAGTCTATGCTAATCATTTTTACAGTTACTTAAAGTAATGGGCAGTATAGTTTTTCTAGGAACCTGCTTTGAAATGTATGTAAAATGTAGAGGCCAAAAGTTATAAAAATAGCATAAAATAACTCATCACACCATATTAGCATAAATGTGTTATAAATTAGACTGTAAATGCATCCTATGACTTGAATAGTCAGTTTGTATTTAAGTTAAATATAATGGACTATATAGGCAGGGCCATTTGTTTCGTCCCCATAAATCTGCAACCTGTATGTCATTAGACATATGTCTACTCTCAGCTCACTTGTAAGCACTGAAATATAATTATAAGAATATGAAAACTCATGTGAGAGAAGTAATTCTATGCATGTTTCTTAATTTTTATTGGCAAAGCTCTATACTGGTAGAAAAAATCATTACATTTTAAAGCTTTCTAGTGAATGTACTGTTTGAAACTATGTGGGCTGTTGTCTTTTTAATAGAATTATATGTTTCAAAAAAGTAAAAAGAAACATCTGGGACATGTTTGGAACTTTTCTTATCCTCTTAGAGGCTGATTGGAGCACCATCAACTTCAAAGGAAACTTTAGGCACAATCCAAACAGCTGCAAGAGAAAAGAGAAACTGGCCTTTCCAAAATGGCTCTCTCACAACTCCTTATATATTTGAAGGGTGCTGTCTACACTTAGTAACTAAGAACAGAATAAACAAGAAAAAAAAACCCTATTTAAGTTCATTTTATGAATATGGAAATATATAATCATTTCTAAAAGCTGTCAGAGCTAATTAAAAAGTAATTGTCTGTTCCCTTTTCCAGGACAGTCTAGGTTTTAATTATTTTCTTTCAGATAATATTGTTTAAATAGAGCCTATTTTAGTTCACATATTTTGCATTACTCTAAATAGCAAACAGTTCAAGGATATGCAATCTCTTTGGTTTATCTTCAGTTCATCTCACCGAAAGCCTTGTGAGTTCTCTGTGTTCACATTAAGTAAAAACGCAACAGCCCCTTTGGGGTCAAGTTTACTCTCTCTTCTCATGTGCCCATTATACTTTTAGTGGATTATAAACAGTTTTGTATGGATGTGTTTGTATTTGTGGACAAGTTTGAGAAACTCAATCAACCCACTTGCTTCTGTGTAGAGAGTGGTCATTTAACCATTCCTTCTGGAGGACAGAGTTGAAAGTCCTCATCATAGAGCTGTGGGAATGTGTTTTCTTAAGTCTAAGTTGATCATAAGACAATGATGTTAATTTTAATTGTCATATTAAATGCTTGTCTTTTGATTAATCTTGATTCACTCTTAGAATTTAAACTTTACTGTGAATTTTAGTAATATGTTAATAAATGTTGCTTGGGATCTTAAGTAAGTGTTGTTAAACATTTGAAGATAAAACTATATTGTTCTAGGAGATACCTTTCCTTTTTAACCATTTAGAAAATTTTTGTTAATGATCAAAAAGTTAATTTTATATAAACTACATTTTTATGGTTTGCTTAGCACACTTGCACCCAGTGTGTGAAATCCATGCTAGCAGAAATATGGATTTATCAGTTAAAAAATAACTATTCCTGCCCAGGACTACTGGCAGCATTGTTTTAATCTCAGGGCTTCAGTTGAACTCCTTTGATGGTTCCCCACATAGGATACCATCTATGGCTCCTATTGGTCTCCATTGTAGAATTGCATATGGTTGTGGTTTTCCTGGACAGTGCCCCAAAATGGTTGAATTAAGTAATATTTCTTGCCATATAACAAGTACAAATTCAATTTGACTGTCACTATTGAAAATTGTGTGTTCCATTAGCAGCTTCTTTCTGAAGCCTGCACTAAGCCCTGCCTTGTTCCACTGCATTTGTTCTGATGCTTTCCAATGTGGCTTTTAAACAAGATCCATGCTATCAGTTCAGTAAGTGGCAGCAAGCTTGGAGTAGCACCATTTCTCACTGCAGGGCTTGCTTTCTAGTTCTGTCAGTTTTGGGGAAGAAAGCTTTCTTTTGACTTCTAATTTGGAGTTAAAAAATGTAGAAGAATGGATATAAGAGTAAATTCAGCCTTCTATGTCAGGTCAAAGACCTTTTAGGGTTGTCAGTGTCAATTAAAATTTCATTGCCACATAATGTTATCCTTTAATAACATTTTAAAAGCTTGGATATTTTACATTAACATCATTTTTCATCTTCAGATACTAGGTTATCATACTCTAAGATATTAAACTATATGCCACGTGTTCATGCACTTCCATTCTATTTTCATTATGGCCTTTCCTGACTAGTTTATGTCAACTTCACACAAGCTAGAAACATCTGAGTAGGGGGGGGGTTTATAATAAAAAAATAAAAACTGCTTCCAGTTCCATAAAATTGGGCTGTAGACAATTAGTACGTGGTGAGGGATGACCCAACCCATTGGGTGATGGCATCCCTAGACTAGCAGTGCTGGGTTTTATGAAAATGCAGGCTGAAAAAACTGTGAAGAACATGCTAGTAAATAGCCTTCCTCCGTAGCCTTTTCATCAACTACTGCCCCTAGAATTCTGTCTGGTTTGAGTTCCTTCATTGCCTTACCTCAATAGATTGTGACTCAGGATCTGTAAACCAAATAACCCTTTCCTCTTCAAGTAGCTTTTTGTCATGGTGTTTCATCACAGCAATAACAACCCTACTTAAAACATGGCTCTTGTTCTCACCATTTCTCTCTGAAATTTCCAAGTTCTTCATTGTTCCTTCAAACAAAGCTACATGATGTGGCCTAGTTAACTGATGAATGCATTGATTGGCTGCAATGTGGTAATTTGAATGAGAAATGTCCTCCATAGGCTCATGTGTTTTAACACTTTGTCCCCAGTTGGTAGTGCTGTTTGGGAAAACGAGACACTCTTTAGCAGGCAGAGCCTCACTTGAGGTAGTACTTCACCAGGATTGGCTTTGATGGTTTGTAGCCTGGCTCTACTTCTTGTTTTCTCCCTCTTCCTCTTGTATATGGATGAAATGCAATCACTCTGCTTCCAGAGTGCCTTTCCTGCTGTGATGGACTTGTATGTAACTGTCAGTCAAAGTAAACCTCTCTCTAACTAGTTTATTGTCAGAGTATTTTATCACAGCTACAGAAACAATAAAAAAAATTTACCTAATCCACCATATGTTAGTTAATGATAAATTTTAAAACAGTAAAAGCACTTAAAATGCTGAAATTGTCCTTATAAACATCAATAATTGCATTTGCTATCTACTTCGTTTCTTTATGTGCAATATACGTGATGTTTGTGCTGGTACGTATGTTTGCATACATGAGAATGAGCATATACACACAGAAACATGTGTACACCTGTGGCTGTGCATAAAGATAGCTCAAGATTGACACTGGAAACTTTATTCACTATAACCACCCTGTTCATTGAGGTAGAGTCTTTCAATTGAACTCAGAGCTCCCAGATATGAATAGTTTGGCAAAGTCATACTGATCTCATCCCCCATCTCCTTCCTTCTTCTGAATACTAAAATTACAAGTGGCCCACAATACCACAAGTTAGCTTTTACATGGGCTCTAGAAATCTGAAGTCTAGTCTTTATAATTGCCTGGCACATATTGTCACCACTAAGTCGTCTCTCCATCTTTATCCTACCTCTTATTTTTAACTTGGTTTTTAGGCATTTGATATTAGAGGCCCTATTTTGTATTTTTGAATACACAGTGCTCATTTTTTGTAGTAAGATAAAAATAAAAAATATTTATTTGTTAATCAGCAGTATTAATCAGAGGCAATATTCATCTATGGGAATATTTGGCAATAACTATGAAAAAAACCCAACAACTTGTTCTTCACAACTGGAAGGAGATTTCTACTAAATTTTATAATCTGAAGCCATTGGTGGTAGTAAACATCTGATAATGCACAAAATGATTTCCCAGATGTTATTTCATCAGTATCTAGATTTATAAACTATGGGCTAAATTATGTGATTATATTTTCAGAAAAGTAACGGGTTTTTACTATAATTGTCAACAATAGGCACAATTGACACAATCAGTTCTACATGTCTGCCAGGCTGTAGGATAGAATTTATGATGTACTTTAAAAGTTAACTGTGGGTTGGCAAAGATGGCTCAACAGCTAAAATCTTCTGAGGCCAAGTTAAGTGAACAGAGCTCCATTCCAAGGACACACATGTTGGAATGAGAGAAACAACTTACACAGTTTATCCGCTGATCTCCACATATCCCCACACACATAAATACACACATATGAATAACAAAACCACTACGTACTTGGACTGGGAAAATGGCTCAGTGAAGAAACTGTTTGTTTCATAAGAGTGAGGACTTGAGTTTTGAGTCTCACATAGAAAGCCAGGGATAGTGATGCTCTGATTCCAGAGCTGAGGGACCAAGACAAGAGAATACCAAAGACTCCCTGGCCAACCTGTATAATTGAAAAGGCAAGGACAGTACTAGATGCAGTGAAATATCATGAAGCTTAAGGTGTAGGAGAAATTGAAGAAAATATCTAGATTTTGGTCTCTGGCCTCCACATGCTGCATGGGTGACTGCACCCATAAGTGCATTTGCACACTTGCATGCACACAAATATAATGTGCATGACCCTCCCTCTCCTATTCCCCCATCTCCTTCTCTCTCACCCACATGTGGAAAAGAAAAAAAGAATGAAAGAATACTTCTGAGTTAGAGTTTAAAAATAATTTTCTATTTGTGAAATCATTGAATTTTTCTTATTTGAGCCATTTAAAACTAAAAGAAAATGAACCTGTCTAGAGAGTGAGTTAATAATTATCTGTATCTGGTAAATTCCGTTTGTTAGGACATAATGCAAAAGTTAATAATGCTTCTTAGTAGCTTAGCTTTAATTGTTCTCCAGCCTTTGAAGCACCCACTCTTAATCCCGACCTAGCTTAAGTGCCATTGATCACAAGAGACAGAGATCAAAGAATGTGGATGGATTCTTTTTAAATCATCATCACTATTGTATCAATGGTGACAATGGCCCCTTCCTCTGCCAGCAGGTCAGCACCGGTGTCTTTATTCTGGAGAGAGAGCTTATGAATTAAGCAGTTGACCTTTATGTCAATCAGTCACTCAGCACTGGGTCACCCAGGGCTGCCAAAAAGCAGCATTAACTTTGTGCAATGGCCACTTCAGCAAAGCACAAATGCAATATTTATAAACCCTAAATGGTCATCTTGCCAAAATTTCAATGACATTGCCTATTTTTCATTTTGTCCTCATGCATTTAGAAGTAAAAAATGATAATCAATAGCTTAGAAGTTAAACAGAACAAAAAAATGTATACTGTACTGTATCCACCTCACACTTCTTGCCTTGGAAACAAATCTAACACCACGAGGTATTCAATATTGCTTCTTCCTATTTTCTCACTGCAGCAGTAAAGATACAAGCTCCCTCACAACCCAAAACAACTCCATCTAGTCTACAAAAGAAGCAGGCTACTTCGAATTATTAGCTTTTATGATACACTTAAATGGCTTCTGCCTTTTCTAACAAGTCCTAATGGTTTCCGAGTTATCTATTTTTTTATTTTGTTTTTGCTGATGTTGCTGCTGGTGGTAGTGGTGATGGTGTGTGTTTGTGTGTATGTGTGTGTTTGCGTGTGCTTGTGATTTAACTAAAACATGACATCCAGGAAATATTGTCACATTAAGTTTCCTTCTATGGCCTTTTCCAACTAGGAAGTAGTTTGAATGTGAACTGATTCTGACTGGCATCCACAGGTTCCCTTCTGTGAGCTTGAAATTAAAGTCTCTTTCAACATCATTACAGTTTACATGTAGAACAACGTGGAGACTGAAGAGCCAATGAGGCACAGATTTAAGTCTAGAATTTACAAACAACTGATCATTCAAAGGATTCCCTATTAACTAGGATAATTAAGAAAAAGGAAAGAAATATTCAAATTATGACAAGACTTGAGAAAGGCTATCTTGTAGGTGAAATTATTAAAGCAAGGACATAAACATGTAGTAGACAAACCAGCCATCTCACAGATGACACTAATCTTGGTCTGATTTCCAATAATTGGCCTAGTCCCCTATGTAGGGAGAACTGAGGCCTCCATTGTACCCTTCAGGGTTGAACTCTTCCCTTTTATTAATGATGCTTTTTTTTCTCTTCCAAGTTAATCTCAAGAACATTTCTTCCTAGATACCCTTCCAGAGGATTTTCTATGTAGGAAGTTGGCTTCCTGTGCATTCCAGTAGGAATAATAGATGCTAGAATTATCTGAGAAAGCCAACCATAGAGGTAACATTGCTTGCGGGTCACTTACTATATGGCCGTAATAGCTTCACTGCTGGGAATTAGTAGAGTTATAGATACCTTCTGACCTCAGACTATCAGCCAATTATTAAAGCATGGTATAACGGTGGAAGAGATGACACCTAACTGGTATGCTGTGACATATCAGATGTCCGAGAAAAGGAAAGAAGTGTGACACATATAAATCCATGGATGTGTTAGGTATTATTGCCTCAGAATAAGAAAAGGAAACATTCAGAATTATTCACCGACAACCAAAGCTAACAGAAAAATCTTTGGCACTTGCATCGGTTGGAGGTTAGCTCCCCAAAGTTTGATTTATACTGTTTTGGGGGCTAGAGCCAAGACTTGTTCCTGGAAGTCACTGAGCTTCCAAGATTCTTTAGCTCTCAGCCTAAGTAAGTTTAGAGTGCTTAGACTAAGGCACAGTTGAGGAGAAAGGGTGACTTGACACAGGCATGGGTTCATCTCAGTTCAAATCTGAAACCTTATATTCCTCTAAATTCTAGGAACTGACACATGGTTCACTTTATTCTGTTTGCAGGTATCGTTTTTTCCATTGATTCAAATTGCTCAGGAATTCAGCAGAAGCTTCGATTGGTTTCAAAAAAAAAAAAAAAAAACTGGAACTGATATCAAAGGAAAAAAATAATGTTGGTAGCCCTAAGACCAGATCGAGAAGAGCTCTATGGTAATCGTTTTATGACGTGATGTAAGAAGTTCTTATATATGGTAGTCTGGTAGGGCTGCCTCCTGAAAACATCTGAAACTAGCAAAATTAGATACATTTCCCATAATTTTCTTATTCTATTTATTTTATGTTTTCAATTTCATGGTTTCACATTTAACTTTCAGTATTTTTTTTTCACCTGACTTTGGGCCTAATTTGGACCTCTTTTCAGTATTTTATAATGACAATAGTTAGAATGTTAATTTTAGGATTTTCTTTTTTTACTTAATATATGCATTCAATGTTATAAATTCCCAAATAAATACTGCCACGTACACATTTTTTAAGAGATATGTTTCAATTCAAGGCATTTTTAAGTTTTTAAAAATTTTTTAAACTTTAAAAATTGTTGGTCTATAAGAATTGGTGCGTTTCCAAGTATATTTTTGTCACCGATTCTGATTTAATAGGATTGTAGTTTGAGAATGTAGTTTGTGGTATTTCTGTTCACTTACATCTAAAAAGGAATGTGTCCAGGATGTGGAAAATGCACATGGTTGTGAGATAAAGTATGCTGTCAGTGTCAATTAAAATCATTTGACTGGTAGGAGTTCAACTGTTTTCAACTCTGTTCTTTCTGAGTTTGTGGGTGCTGGATCTGTTCTTCACAAGTATTGGTTGTATATATTTTCAACTCTACATTAGTGTCTTATTCTACCTCTCTGTAGTTCTGTAGTATTGTTTTTAAGGAATGTATGACAAATAGGTCAGTGACCAACATGGGTCAATGGCTGTGAGTTTATAGTGGAAAACCTTGGCAGAAAAAACTAATTACTTAACCTCATTAATATTACATGTTTGACTGCTAAATAAGGTGTGCTTTCCAGATGTGGTCTGTTGAATGTTATCCTTTCCTAACTTCAAGATGTGATCTTGTTTGGAATAAAAAAAAAATCCTTTCTACATACATACAAGGTAAAGATCTCACAATTAGATCATCTGAATTAGGGGGAATCCTAAGTACAATGTCCTGACAGGGAAAATTGGAAGGAACTCCTGTAAGGGCAGAAGCAGAGCCTCTGCCACAATGATGCACACCAAGCTGACAAACTCTCCTGGTTGTCTATTGCACCAGCGTTTCACAGAGGGCATGGAACTGAATCTCCCTCAGCACCTAAGAATAAGAAGAAGAAACAAACCCTGCCCACTATGACTCTGGAGGTCTAGCCCCCAGACTTTTGGACAAACACATTTTCTCTTTTTTAAAAACACTTTGTGCCTGTTTGATGTGGCAGTCCTAACTAACAAAAGCAAATTTGTGATGACTTCACAGGTTGTGTAGCTTCATCGTGCAGTAAGGGGTTTTCTTTCTTTCTTTCTCTCTCCCTTTCTTTCTTTCTTCTTTCTTTCTTTCTTCTTTCTTACTTTCTGTTTTCCTTCTTCTCTTTTTCCTCCTCCTTTCTTCTTTCTTTCTTTCTTTTTATTTTTCTTTTCTTCCTTTCTTTTCTCTTTCTTTCTCTTTATTTATTTACTTGTCTATCTCCTTTTTGGGAGATTATAGTATAATTTCATTTCTCTCTTCCCTTTCTCCCCTCCTTATCTTCTCATATAGCCATCAATGCCCTCTTTCAAATCCATGTCCTCTTTTATCATTAATTGTTATTGCATGAATATATGTATATTTATATACATATATTCCCAAATATAACTCACTCAGTCTATATAATGTTACTTGTAAACGTGTTTTCAGAGCTGACTGCTTGGAACTGGACAACCAATTGATGTACTCTTCTCTTGAAACATTTTTCTGAAGAGACAATGAGATAAATAAGCTAAATTATATCTATATGTAAATGGAATATAATAAAGTGCATTCATTTTGAATTTTTGAGGAAAATCCTCTCTTTAAACTACATTAAAATCATGGGACTTTGGAAAGCAAATAAATTCTAATCAATGAATCAGAAATGGCTATAATATTCTTAATACTCAAAATCTGTTCTTATCCCATTTGTGTTAGTTTATTTTCAGTGACCACCACCAAACTACAAGCTAAATGGCGTGGATATAGAATTAGTGATCTTGTTTCTATAACTAGATACCAGTGCATATCCTGGACCATAATAAACTTAATAAATATTTGTTAAATGAAAGAAATATTGGTGCATAAGAAGTTTTCTTTATCTAATGCAATAACATGTAAGAAAAAGAGTCAGCAACAAATGTAAAATGGGAAGGCCATCATGAAAATGCATTGGAAGTTACAAGGTGACCCTACCTATTCAGTTTCAGCACTTGACATTGGAGTTCATAGATCTCATTCAATCAGATTTGGCTATTTTCTATCATGTGCCATTTCTGCATTATTGTGTTCTATAATACATTACTCTATTTTTATAAAATTTCTCTCTGCTTTGTGTCCTCAGTGAAGGAAATACAGTTGAATACAGTCAAGCATTTTGATAAAGAACCTTATTCTAGAGTTTGGGGGGAGTGTAACATTTACTGTTAATATTCATGGAAAATGAATCATTTGTTTGCCCTCATTTCATGCACAGAATTTACCATGACATCAGTGGGAGCTTTTTACAACAATAAATCTGTGCCAAATAATAAATCACATTCTCTCATATTAAATTAAAATGTGCACATTGGAGAGGCTTAATTTTAAATTTCCGTGACAAATGGGAATTTGGACACTGAGAAAACAAGATTGAAATAAGAAGCAACTACCAAAAGCCCATACTGCGGCTCTCTGAGGGTTCTTTCTCTTTTCTCTCTTTGTAAGTTAACAATTATTACACAGCCTGATAATAATGGGTCTTACTGTCAGGAAGCTGCATAGCTTTCCAAAATGATTTTCATTGTAGTAATGAACATTTATGTGACTTTTCAGAACTATAGTCATGGAATATCCCCAACATGCAAACATAAAGGAAAAACCCCATCAGTATTCAGGGTCCTCAGAGACTTCCCCTCAAGGTATGAACTCAGATTCCCAAAACTATTGTGCTTTCCCACAAATGTGGGCAAGGTATCTGAAATGACATAAGGCAGCAATTTGTGACATTCTGATGTTCCAGTCACAACCAAGCCCACATATGCCCTTTAAAAATCAAGATTTCTTGACAATTTGAGAAACTTTCTGCTATTCTTTATTTGCATCACAAACCACCAGCTAAGAATAAGAAATGGCATATCTCTATTCTTTTTACGTTGGCATGAGGTTCTCAGGATAATCTCCACAGTTCGGGGAGCATCATGAAAACAGCATGCTTTCATTTTATCCCTAATAAGAATGGAACACATCAGGTGTTTCTTAAGTCCTATCCCTGGCCGCTGCTGTAGGCATCACTGTGATTGATTTCATCCTGCTGTCTTCAGTTTACAGGAAATCCATATAAATCAATGAGAATATGGAAATTTCATACCTCCCAGGAGTAGCAGATTAACTGATTCTAAATTAGAGTAAAAAGGCAAGGTCAGTAGGGAAGAAACTCCAGGCACACAGAAAATGTGCCAGACACTGTATTATTTTGAAAACCTCTGCTGTGGCATATATATATATATATATATATATATATATATATATATATATACACACACACACACATATATATATGTGTGTATATATATATATAATATTTATATATTAATAAATAAATACATACATAACATATATTCATATTCAAAGCTCAAAGATGTACATAACATATATTCATATTCAAAGCTCAAAGATGCACATCTGGAGCTTGTCACCACAAATATGAAAATTTGGTAACCAAAAAGGTAACTGTTTGGAGGGAGTCTTCAACCATCTTGCATTTAGAGACTTTTTCGTTATATGAGATGGCTCATTAGAAGTTTTCTTTCCAGAAAATTTTTGTGTTTAGATAGCATTTCATATAAGTGTAGGTAAAATTCTCCTCCTGAATCTGGTCAATACAAAAGATCAGGTGGAGACTTGAGATAGAGAAAGCTCAACCAAACAGATGGGGGAAAGAACAGGAAAACTTGCACCAAATTTCCCACTGTGCTTCTTCAAAGTCCAGACATTTCACTCTTTAGACTACTTCTTTATGTCATAATGTCTGCCAAAGGATCTTTTCTGCATAAGTTCTACCTGAGTAAAGATTTGGAGGACAGTTTCATGACCACTGTGGATCCAAGAAGCAATCACATCATGGCATTCTAGGTGTCATGTGTCATTTGATCTCTTGACCTGGATTTAGTACAAGTGATCAAAAGCATCCAAGAAGAAAAAAATGTGGAGGTGCAGATCTCCATGGAATTTTTTTTTATCCACAAAGCAGTACTTGGTTTGTTGGAAAATCACAGTGGCCAGAGGGAAAGTAAATCATCAAAAATATATCATAAATATTGGAAATAAATTGAGAGAAGTTTTTTTTTTTTTGCTATATATATGTCGCTGAAACTCCTTTCAGATTTTATAGAAGGAAAATATTATGTTATCAGTTAGTATATATCTTGTTAATCATAGGTCTTATTAAGTAGAGACTGAATTAGGAAATAAATTGGATAGTTAATTTCTAGATATTTCACAAAGATGCTTCACATGGTTAGTGCTGATATTGCTAACATTATTGCTATTATTATTACTATTGAGATGAGTGGATTGAAAGACATAGAGTGTCAATAATTTGTCAGTAATATGCCTCTCTGAAATCTTGGGGTGTAAGGGAATATGCTGTCAAAGTCATTTGGCATCCTTTTTTAAAGCTGCTTATTGGGGAGTCTTAACATGGTAGGAGCTTCTTTCACTTTTTCTTTTTACTTTTTCTTTTATATTTTCTTTCCCTTTCTTCTTTCTGCCTTCCTTTATCTACCTCTTTTCATTCCTTCTTTGTTTATTTCCCATGTAAAGCTGTAAATAAAAACATTTCACAGCAACGAGTTTCAAAGTACCAAAAAATGGGATGCAAGATATAAATGGAGCTATAGAATCTAAATGAGACTGAAGTAATATTTTTAAATATTAACTTAAACATATTATTCCTATTTGTGAAAATAGAAACTCCATCTAGTAAACTGATCACTTATGAATCTGGGTTGTGAGTGAAAAAAAAAACCAGAGCTTTTGATCTTTCAAACCACAAGACTAAATTGTTATATGCGTATACATGAAGTATAGCCATACCTATTAATAAAAATAGTAAGAGGTAGAAAATGAAACTCTGTGACTATCCATTCTGAAAGAGAAAAGAATGAAGGCAAGGTGAAGCACTGAAGTTCAACATTCAGAGTTTGAGAAAATGTATACCTTTCCCTCAGAAGAGCAGTTCAAGATTATTGAATATGCCATAGGCACCAAAGTGTTTTGCCTGAAAGAAATGAACTGTCACGGGCCATCAAGTGAGCAATGGTGGATTTAACGTGGTGGCTTAAACAGAGAATTCTCAGTCTTATTACTGTTCATATCACTGTGCAATCATGTCTGCCTTTTACTCAGCCTGTAACTAAAACAGGATGTTTTAAAGGGGGAATCCACCTGAAAGGAGGTCTTGCTGCCTGGAAATCTTAATAAGCTGGTCAATAACTTCTTTAACACATACGCATGGAAGTTTTGCATGGACAGAATTGTTTCCAACTTTGTGTAGCACCTGTCTAACATGATTTAGAGGAGTGTCAATAGAAAAGATGGTCAATGGGCAACAAAGACAGACAAATACATAAGGTACACATTTGCATTACTCATTGAAATCCTAGCCAGGACATAAACTAGGATGCTGAAAACAATGTTGATCATGACAAGATTGGTGACTAGTGCTTTGCTTCTCCTCTGACAGCTTAGGGATGCAGAATATATTTATGAGTCCCTGAAGGACAGGCATGCACAAGCCACACTTGACACAAGCGTCATGAACTGCTGCTATCACCAGTTCGGAGCATCAGACTGAGCCAGAAAACTAGAATTAATTGTGCACTATCCAACAATGCAAATGAAGGAACATGACAGATCTCAAAAATGTTTCTCAACTATAATTCCCCTTCCTCCATTTTGAAAATTTTTCAGATATGATATATTTAATATGAGATAATATTGCAAATATATCCTGTGAAGTTGGGTAAATGAGGCTGGGAATATTGCCACTAAAGTTTCAGGTTAAGTGGTAGAAGATGCCTCTTAATGATAACGAGCACCTCTGCTCACAGGAAGACAAAAGTGGTCCTCCTAACCTCTAGGTAGCAGATGTATTATACAGCTGAATCCTGCTATTGCCAGCCAGCCTGGCAGCATCAGACTGACGGGCAAGCTGTGTTTGAGCTGTCAAATGCTCAAACTATCACTGTCAGTTCTGTTCTTGACACCTCCTTTGTGTCTGTATTTCCAGAAAGGGCAAAGACTGATATTTCTTCAATCTATTTTCTGGCCCATGCTTTTATCTTAGCTTCATGGGTCGCATAGAGCAACATCTAGGTGAGCCATTCTTTTGTGATGAGGGAAGAGACAAAAATCAGAGTTATAACCAGTTTGTTTCACCATTACTGTGTGTGGCCTGCGTGATCATTAGACTTTGTAACAGGCATTTGTTCAAGGGATAGAAAATTTATTTCAAATATTAAGTCATGACATTATTATGAATGTGTAGCTCATATTTAAGACTCAAATGCATTATTTTGATACTTTTAAGGGATGATCCATAGAAACATTACTGTACACCTGCTTATTATATCTTATCTTATATACAGTTTTATTGGAAAATAGCTGGAAAACTAGTATTTACATGGGATCGTAATATTTTTTTAACTAATCTTTATTTTATCAAAATCAGTTGAAGTATGATGAATACCTATAACTTTTGCATTTAACATCATGATACTAATAGTTATATTATTAACAAAAAATCCATTCATTAAGAGTCTATTTTGGGGAAAAAAAGAGTCTTTTTTGTTCCAGAAATGGGGTTAGACAAAATAAACGCAAAATCCAAATTAGAGGCAAAACACAATATAACTTTTAGAAAGATGACTCTATATTAAGACATACTTTTCATTCTTAAACTCCATTGTTTACTAAAGTTGGAGATTAAGATTGCCATATTAGCTTTTTTAAGGGGAATATGTGAGATGATTTACAGTCCTGATGTTCATTGCATAATTTCTTACTTTTACTTTCACACAAGAAGTGAGAATTATAGAGTCTTATGTTGGAACTCTTCTAACTAGTACTAAACTTAAGAACAGTTCCGGGAATAGAATCTTCCTCATTTCCCACAAGAGATTAAATCACAGTGAGTGCTTACTTGATATTACCTCTCAGGGCTAGGACCTCAGTGGCAAGGCAACAAACCTTACAAAAATATTAATTCCAGCTCAGTGTTCTCCTTTCTTTATTTGTAAGGAAGTGAAAATCTAAAACTTCTCATGAGAAAGGAATGGTGAGAAGGCCAGGTACATTTTTTCTTGGATTGGGAAATGGTTCAGGTTCTGTTGTCAATTTATAATGGTTATCATAAAGTCATAAGGGGGCCAGCAAGAGAGCACAGGAAGTGACTTGGTGTAGGCTTGTCATGAAGCCTGATGACCTGAGTTCAGTACCTGGAAGCTACATGGTATAGAGAAAACCAACTTTCTTAAAATTGTCTTTTTACCTCCATATACATGTTGTGGTATGTGCACATGCATGGGTGTGAGGGCACAAGAGCACGTGCACACACACACACACAAACACAGAAAAAAAAAATCACCTTAGGAGATCAAGAATGATTTCTTAACAGAACAAATTAATGTTGGATTCTAGGATATTCTCAGTCCTTCCTTTATATACCATCTTTCCTTAGTATTAGTTCTTAGTATTAACAACTTTGTGTTTTCTACTATCAGATCTTTTCCATATGCTACTTTTCTGCCAGTATAGTAGATGTACTTGGCAGAAATGTAAGAAAACGAAACAGATAGTGTCAAAAAGAGAAGGCTTAAATAAGGGAGATATGGAGAGAGGAGAATGTGTGCTGATTACAATATCTTCAATCTAAATCCTTAAACATGCAAAAACTACAATAGAGTTTTCATATAGGTCAATTTGATATCTGTAAAACCCAAGATTCATTTTGAAATCTTTGAAGGCTGGCTTTTAATGCTGTCATCTGATAATATGATTGCTCTTATCTGGAAGCCAGCCCCCTGCCACAAGATTTTGAATACAACAGAAAACTTATTAATTTCTAGGAATGATAGAGTAGTTTGTTGTTTGTTTCCCTTTTTACCCATACACAGGGTTTGGTGAGAATTCAGATCTTCTCCCAGCTTACTCAGGAACCACAGAGAACTTATTAGGGTAACTCCCGGACTTCGGGTAATAATAAAGCTTTTGTGCCTTTACTGACTCCATTTCTAGGTTATTGTGAAACTTTCTGCCTTTTCACTGGTTTTCTGGCTCGAAAAGGAAGCTTTCTTAAATAATGTATGCAGTGAATCTGCACTGCACTGAAATCCTGAGAAACAAGGCCCTCAACATCACACCATCTTGATTTTTCTTTCTCTGACTGAAAGGAAATTCTCTTCGTTATGCAAAGCACAGAGGTGCATACCTGCACACAAGGACAAAAGTACATGGAAAAATTGTTATGCAAATGTTTCTCCAAATGGTGTGCTTGAACCAGTCCATTATATTACTCTGCTATTTTGAGTCATCTTCCCTTGGGACTACGGTAACCTATTTAACTACTCTAGAAGATGAGAAGTCTTTCATCAAAGATGGGTGAGGTGGAACAATGTTGTAGAGGGAAAAGCATTAGAAATAGGAAATATTAAAATGGAACTTTTGTCTTATAGAGCACATTTCTTGTTTATCTTCCATTTAGATGTTAAAATAAAACAAAGCATAGTATTTAGTATGTTATCCAGAACCTGGTGCTCTAGAGATAATGAAGAGAGACCTAGAGAAACTAAAGAACTTTTCCAAGGTTATACAGTACTTTCTGTTAATGTCTGCTCTGAAATCTGGATCTTTGTGCTTTGATCAAGGTCATTGTCCTCTTTTACCAGCCTGTGACACTTCTGTGAGCTCCTACATAAACCCTGGCCTCAGCTATGCCTATAGTTCCTGACTCTTACATTCTCTGCCCTTTCTTAGAGCAACACAGCACACTTATAATATGCACAGTTAAGTGTTTAATACTAAAGGAATTAAGCCATGATGGTTGGAGTCCTGCCTTTGTGAAATGGTAATAGCAATAAGCACACAGAAAAGAACTTTTAGATGAAAAATGAACTCCTAAGTCATTAGAAGGTGCCTTAATGCCGCAAATGTACTATGATTCACCTTAGCATTTGTCGGCTTGGTTGTTAAATGATGGGTATGTGTGTGTGTGTGTGTGTGTGTGTGTGTGTATGTGTGTGTAATTGTGATATGATAAACTTTGAAATGATCATATCATGTCAAGTCATTAACAGAACATTAATTTTCTGATAGGGATTATTAATATGAAATGTTAAATGTTTAATTTCAAGGCACAAGTTGCAGGAAGCGTGAAATCATTTGCTGCAAACAATTGTTACTAAGGTTATACACATGTTACATCTCTGAATAAGAGGATGGATTAAAGGTCATCTGTCTTTAGATAAGAATAATATAATGGAATGGACTCTCTCTAAGATTAATTAATTCTGAATATTGAACTCAAATTTATTTGTGAGTGTGTATATGTGTTTGTGCATGCGTGCAACGTGGTATGTATCTAGAGGTCAAAAGAAAACTTATGGAATTCAAGATCTTAAACATGGGTCTTAGGGATCAAACTTATTTCATCAGGCTTGGTGGCAAGAGTCCTTCTCTGCTAAGCCAATCTCACTAGCTCAATGTTTGTTAAATTTATATCATAATTTTTGACAGTTGTTCGTTGTTTATTTGCTTTATAGTGTGAAATTTTATAAGTATTACTTATTTTTACAAGAATTTAAATTTTTAATTTTAAAAATTTTGACTAAAGATATAATAATCTTTTTCTCAATATTTTGTTGGTGGATGTATGTTTCTCTTTTAATGTAATTCCCATTATATTTAGAGTTACATATTAAAGCAAATCGAATGAAACTAGCAGTGTCATGGACCCTGTTACAAAAACAACTTATCTTTTCATTCGGAATCCACAGCTTCATTTGGATCACAAAATTTAAATACGTAGGGTACATTGTAGCACACTGTGCTACAATGATACAATGCAGCACACAATGCTACTACTGCTTTTCATAACTCATTATCCTGTAAGACAAGAAATTTAAAGACCTATTTTAGAAATGTCAACTCATTGAGATGATTAAGAGACAGCGTCAGGCAGCGTCATTTGGCAAAAACTGAATAATATCTGGAATTAATAAAAATCTCAAGCAATTGTTTCAAAATACAATCTATACAAACAGGTTTCTGGAGCATGTGTGCCATGAATTTGACTACGGCAGAAAACTCAAAATACATTTCTATGTTCAATTCACGCCAATATTAAATTAAATATATACATATATACATACACATATATATGTATAGAGGAATGTTTAATCCTTTAATCCAGCAGCATTCATGCTCTAAAGATAGAAAGATTGTTGGTACACATCTTTAATCCCAGTATTCAGAAGGCAGTGGTGGTACATGCCTTTAATCCCAGGACTTGGGAGACAGGAAGAAGAGCTCAGAAGCAGTCAGTGTCAGACAGGAAGTGATATCTGAGATGAGTCAGAGTGAAGGACAGGCAAAGTGAAGAATCAGAAAAAGAGCAGGCATGAGGACATGCTGAATTCTCACAGCATAAAAGCAGGTCTCAGCTCAGAAAGACAGAAGATAAAAGCAGAGAGGTCAAGAAATAGAGATAATGAAGTGTTCTTGACTAAGGATGAGAGAGAGAAGCAGAGAGGCTCAATGAGGCAGTATGGATCAATGAGAAGAATAAGACAGAGGCAAAGAGAGGAGTCTGAGGCAGAGACACAGAGGCAGCACCACAGAAGAAGTCAGCATCAGATACGAAGATTGAGTCAGTTTGAAGGCAAGTACAGCAGTTTAGTCAGAGAAGTTGCTGGAGCCAGCCAGAGTCTGCCAAAGTCAAGAGTTTGGTCAAAAATAGGTGGTTTCAGAGGGTCAGCTTTAAGAGTCAGCTTGGAGCCCAAACAGCAAGTGAGTTGAGTTGAACCGGAAGAGTCAGTTGAGTTCAGTACAGCTCTGAGTTTAGAAAGAGCTACTCAGAAGTGATTCAGTCAGCAGTAAGTCTCAGAGGTTGATTAGAGCATATGGAGGTTGAAATACTCAGGGCTCCAGGACTAAGACCAGTGATTGAATTAGTCAAAGAATAAATGGCATTTATGCCCTGAATCTATAACTACAACAGGGACAGATATCTTTCTTATATGAAGCTTTCTATATACTGTAAAAAAGTTTGAAAACAACTGATGTTTCTCTCCTATGTGTAGCTCTTCTACCTATGTTTGAATCAGTCAGCTTGGAGCCAGAACAGCAAGTTGAACCATAAGAGTCAGTTGAATCAGTACAGCTCTGAGTTCAGAAGTTGCTAGTCAGAGTGGCTCAGTCAGCAATAAGTCTCAGAGGTTTAAATGTTCTAGATTTATGGAGGTTGAAGCTGAAGCCTTTCAGTTCTAGGCTTAAATATTTCAGATTGTATGGAGTCAGAAAAGTCCAGAACTAGGACTGGTGTTTATTGTGAAAGTTTCTTTTTAGTTGTGTTTAAAATAATTGTTATTGTGAACTGTTGGAAAAAAGGGATGCATAGGCCTAGATGTTTTGTATTGTCTTCAGGTGTTGAATTTCTGAGTGGAAGATGTTTGATTGCTTATGATCTGCACTTGAAGAGTTTTGAATCAATAAAACACCTGAGCTCAGGCTCAGATGCTCGGGGTTGCACTGTCTTGTAGGGCACTTGCCATGATGGTGATTCCTTCTGATGAGGTCTGGAAGAGTTTGCAGATATGAATATGCCTCCTTGTCCTGTTTGCTGAGCCCAACATGGGGCAGAACATCAAGCCAGATTATCTAACTTGCAGAGAAAGAAGAACAAGAAAGACACTCCAAGCTTTGCAGAGTCCAGTAAAGTATGCTCAGAGCAGCTTCTAGAGGACAGACATATATGTGTGCCTATACACACACACACACACACACACACACACACACACACACACATAATGGGAAGAATTTTTTTGAAGAGAGAGGAAAGTAAAGAAGGAAATAAGGCTCTATGAAGAGAAAATTGGGAAAATTAAGTTAGAAAGAGGGCTCAAAAGAGAGAGCCACAGAATTGAGGCATTTAGAGAAAGACATTTTCATGGTAAAAGCAAAGAATTCAGCTGGGAACAGGAAAAAAGCAAAATTCCAACAGCTTTTCCTGATCATGGAGCCAATGCTCCCTCCCACCACTGGTGATAGGATAATGTTTCACAAACTGAGTTTTCTGATAGCTGCATTGTATGTGTATAATGCTCAATAGTGTTGAAGTCTATGAAGAAAAGTATATGTTTCTCCTTAGTGGTGATAAGAAGTACATCAAAGGGCCAGAATGTTTCAACTAGAGATTCTTCCCATTGGCCCACCACCCCCTACTGTTGTGGAAACCATGGCTTAGAGCCAAAAAGCTGTTTAGTTACACTGAACAGTTTTTTGTTTGTTTGTTTGTTTTTCCTGTTAACCTGACTGCAAGCAGTCCAGGCACTGGTGTTTGTATTCAGAATTCCAACTCTGATGGAACTCTTCCTACAGAGAAAATGACCTGTTATTTTTCCTATAAACCAGACTCTATCTTAAAATCTAATGAATGTTTCCTCACAATCAGCACACAGAAGCTGTCTTGCAGAACTGGCCAAGGTTATATCTTATGCTGGCAACTGAACTTGTTTACTGTAAGAGTCACCCAGGTGGTGCTGTTTTGGGGGACATGAAGGGGTCATGAAGAGCAATGGGGGTTTGGCGCTGAGAGGCCAGGAGAGGCTATTGGTGAAGGTGCAGCCTCAGGTGAAGTTGAAGGGGTCATGTAAAAAAGCTGAGGCTTGGAACCATGAAGAGTACCCAGGAAAGGCTATCAGTGAAGATGCAGCCCAGTTGCAGCAGGGACCCTACAGTTTTTGAGATACCAGTACCATGGGAGAACCATCAAGAACAGCAGCAGAGGTAGAGTGGAGCCAATCAGAGCCTGGAGGACAAGCTGTGTGCCCTGCAGAGGTCAGAGCAAGAGAAATGATCAAAGCCTATAGAGGAGCCCAGAAAGAACATCATGAGTGAATTCCAGATAATTGGACATTGATAATGTTTTTCTGCTGTCTAAAGATGTGAAAAGTTTGATCGATGTTTGGTTTCATTTGGTCCCTTGCATTAGTAACCCTTGTGATTGTTTCTCTTGTAAATGGTTTTGCAGGTATAGTGTTAGACTGTGTTGTAGAGATAAAATGATTTTTTTTCTTATACAGAAAACGGGAAATGTTGTGGAAGTTTATTTTTAGTTATGTTTAAAATAATTGTTTTTGTGCACTGTTGGAAAGGGGATGCATAAGCCTTAGTGTTTTGTCTGCAGGTGGTAGATTTCTGTGAGGGATGTTTGATTGCTTATGATCTGCACCTGAGGAGTTCTGAACCAATAAACACCTGAGCTCAGATGCTCGGGGTTCCACTGTCCAATACAGCACTGTGATGGTGGTTCCCTCTGATGAGGTTTACTGTTTGCAGATATGAATATGTCTCCTTGTCCTGTTTGCTGAACTGCCACAGCAGTGTAATACTACAGGTGGTTGTTTTAGCCAAAGAATAAAAGGCTTTTCCTCTGAATCTATGTCTATATCTGGTGAATCAATGGCTACATACATGATCACAGACACAAAATAATGATTCAGAGCTTTATTGTTAGTACTGTTTCTCACCAATGGCTGGTGGCAAAGTCATTTATATTTGCCATCACAGAGAGATGGTTTACAAACCAGTCTTTTTATGGTCTGAAAACATAGATCCAGTGAGTCATCTTGGAAATAACCATTCATTATTCTGCTTACATACAAGAATTTAGGATTTAAAATGTTATAAGATTTTATTATATATAGTCTCTTGAAATATTTTACTCTTGATTGCAAAAATGACAAACATTAATAACTGCTTAATTTTACTACATCTGAAGCTGTATGATATCATACTGAATAGGAAACATTGCTTACACATTCTCTAAACTCCCATTGGAATTAAAGAAATATTTCCTACGTGAAGAAAACATTTGTTCTAGGTGTAAGACACAAGTGCCTGTGTGCTCATGTGTGTATGTGCATATTTACATGCAAGGGAGAGTAACAGTGATAGTAAGAAATAGACAAACAGAAAAGAAAAGAAGAAATGAGGAGAGTCGTAGTTTATATTTACTTATTATAAATGGTTGTTCACTGTAGAGCACTTTCCTACCAAGCACATTATGGTACTCTTAAGACCTGCTGCTGCTGTACCATCAGGAGACCCAAGTTATAGCTATTTTCCAAAAATTAAGGTACATGTGTTTTCACCCATTAGTGCTTACACAGGCATCTTTATGACCAAAGGCATTTACTGATTCCTTAAATAACCAGTTGTGGTCACAGGTGCACTGAATAGAATTTGCAGAATTAATAGTTACAGAGCATTGAAAAGAGGTTTGGCAAAAACATAAGGACTTGGCAAATGTTGGTAATTATTATTCACCCTTTAGAAACCCTATTATTTGTTCAAGAAAAGGTATGTCATAACAATAGCAATCATAATATTATGGTCTAGTTAGTTTGGTGCTGCATTAAATATATCTCTGTGTGCATGTAAGTGTGGCCAAAATATATAACTGATATGTGGATCTATAGAACATGTACCATTACAAATAGATTAGAAAATACTGCACAGATGTATTACTAATAAGGAAAATTAAGCACAGAAACAACGTATATTTTTAGAGCTCAACAAACAAGAAGTAGGTTCATATGATAGTTGCTTTTAAATTCATATTCAGTTAGCTTTCCAGTGCTACAATTTGATTTGAATTTTTGTAAACTCATCAATCTCTACTCTAACTTTCCTGATTTCTATACCAAACTCAGCTCACACTTTACCAGTGAATTATTTTCTTCTGGTCACATTTTGGTAACAGCAGATTTATTTTCCCATCATGTTACTCTAAGCTTTCTCTGGCCATTAAGGATTTATTTCTCCCAAATCACTGCTTTCAGATGACTTCCTAAGACTGTCAAAGGCTAGTGGAATTTGGGACTTACACCTGTTGCTGGCAGAACTGAAAATGCATGAGGTATAGAACTTGGGGTCTCATTTAGGAAGCATATGTCAGAGATATAGTGATGTTCTCAATGTGCTCTTAATCTGTCAAGGTGAAATTCAACCTCTGGGAATCCATCATCAGGCAGTTCTCCTAATCACACGCAAAAGTTTCATGCACATTTATCTTCATCAGATTATCAAAGTGCCTCAAGTGACAATTTACTGAAAGTTCCTAAGACTTGAGCTGATATAACGGCCCACACTTGACAACTGGCTCATACTCAGGTGGGGTAACAAAAACATAGAATGCAGACAATTGAGAGGAAAAGACCAGAGGATCAGGAACTCACAGCCAGCTTGGGATCTGTGAAATCCTGTGATAGAACAAAATCTAGAGCAAAAGGGTGGCTCAGGTTAACAATTTTGTTTTGTCTCCTCACAAAATCATGAAAGTTCCCGTTTGTCTTATCAAAGGATCCTGACCCAGAGAATACATTAGATGTTCATACTGATGATTTTATCTATGAAGTTCCACCACTGATTTTTGTTGTTGTTTTTAAAGTTGTATAATTTCCCTCAAGGGAATCAGTAGATAACTAGTAAAATCGTGAAAGAGAAGGATATCAGAATTTAAATATTTTTGAGGAACTGAAAAGCTTGTTTTTGTTCTCTGTTTGGTAGTGTTTTGCTTATTTCCTCATATTTATTTATTTATTTCCTTCTCACACGAGCCCTCCTGTCTGCAATGGCTTGACATATGGCACTCCACTCATCCTATCTAAGGTCCTAAAATTTTGTGGGGATTGCTAAAACTTACACCTAAGCCTGGTATAGCTACTATGTCCCTGCCAGCTAGTATATCATGCAGAGTTACTTACATGTACATATACATAGTAAAATTCATTGTGTTAGGAAATCCACACAGTACTTACACAGCTATAAGCAGACAATTGAATATTTCAAATGTTCTCCATATAAGCTCTAACAATACTGCGTATGATAATAAATAGTTGTTAAAGAAAACTATTTTATATTACATCATTTACTTACAAGTTTATTGATTGATATTACTAAATAAAATTCAAAAACTAATTAATAGTTTTCAGGCTCCAAGCTGACTCTTTCAAGCTGACTTTGGCAGACTTTGACTCACTCCTGCAACTTCCCTGACTGACCTGAACTTGGCTTCAAACTGACTCACTCTTCCTGTCTGATACTGACTGCTGCTGAACTGCCTCTGTGTATCTGCGTCAGTCTCCTCTCTTTGCCTCTATTTCTTGTCCCTCTCTGAGTTCTCACTACTCCACACTGCCTCAGTTAGTCTCTCTGCTTCTCTGCCTCATCCGCAGTCAGACTGCTTCATTGTCTCTGTGTCTTGATCTTTCTCTGTCTTTTATCTTCCGTCTCTCTGAGCTGAGAGCCTGCTTTGATACCATGAGAGTAGGAAATGTTTGTCTACATGCAACGTTTCTGAGTAAATTTTACCTATGGCTTGTTGAGTCCTAAAAAAGTAAAGAAGTGACTCAATTCCTGGGCTGACTGATATATTTAGGATTTTCTCATCCCTAAAACAGACAATTGTACCAAAAAGTACTACTGAAATCCTTTCTATGTAATACATCAACAGAGATATGTCTATATCTCTTTATTGCCTATCTGTAGGACTCAAGGAGGGAATCTCAGATACTTCCATCTCCATAACCTCACTGGGTCGAGGCTCCATTTTTCATCCTGACTTTGACAGCAAGTTAAGGAGGCTGCATTGTGTCTCTTTCACACTGTGCCATACTCTCTGTGATGAGAGAGACCATTTTCCTAAAAAATCAGTACCTAGTTTGGTTATAGAGAATGAGTAATGAACAAATTATTTTTTGGAAAATAAATAATGTGTATACTATGTTTATGCATGTATCGTATTTACTTGATTCCATGCTTTAAGGTATCTTATTCTTTGGCTGGTATTATGTCCTCTGTTCTCTTTATCTCCACAATGACTATTTCATAAATTTTGGGCCATTGGCTGGGTTGTATCTCAAAATATTGTTTCCTTGGAGTTGTCTACTATTTCTGGCTCTTATATTCTTTCTGCCCCCTTTTCCATATAGCTCCTTGATCACTGAGGACAGGGTTGGGATAAAGATATCCCATTTAGGGCTGGGGGCTCCAATGTCTGCTACTCTCTGCACATTGTCCAGTTGTTTTTCTCTATGTTAATTACCAAGAAGAAGCTTCTCTAATGAGGGCTAAACAATGAACTTATCATTGGTTTTAGCAACATGTCAATTTTATTGCTATGTTTATATGGTAGGTTTTTCCCTAGGGCCCATGAGCTATCTAGTCTCAGGTTCTTGACCTCATGAACAGTATCAGGTATGGCTTCAATCTCATGGAGCAGGCCTTAAATCCAATTTTAAAAAGTGATTGGTTATGCCCACAACACTTGTGCCATCATTTGCATCAGGGAGTTGAATAATGCAGGCAAGTTAATATACTTTACAGGGTTTGTAGCTGGATGACATTGATGATAACATGTCTCCACTGGTAATACATGTAGTACTTGTCAGCACTATGAATACTAGTCAGTATTGGTGAAGCATCTAATTGTTCAGCAGCTTGATTTCTCCAAGTTCAATGATGTAAGTACATGGTTTCTTTGTGAACACACAGAGACTGTGGCAAAATGCACAAGGCTTGCACAAGTCAAGCCAAATAAAATCCCATACAGGCATCTAAAAAAAGATAAAACTAAAACAAAACAAAGATACCAAATCAGAATTGGACTAAAGAAACTAACAAGACAAAGAGTTAAAGGAAAAAGCACAAAGAAACACATATATTATTTGTAATTGATATCTTCTAGGGAAGAGAAAATATTTTTTCATCAGTGGAATGACACACTGGATATATCAACCACATTCTAGAGGAGTTGTTCTGCTCAGGAATAGTTGGTCAACACAAATTGGACTCTATTTTTTATCTATGTCTATATCTACTTTTAGTTTTTTATTTCATTTTCTTTAGAGAGAGAAAGAACATGAAGTTGAATGGTGGAGGGAAGATATGGGAGAATTTGGAGAGGGGGAAAATATAATCAAAACATATTACATTTTTACATAAACATTATTATTACATAAACATTTTTAAAACATGTTAACAGGGAGAAAAATAATTATGACAAAAGAGAATTTTTTGATAATATGCCAGTCTTCAAGAATTTTCTCATCCCAAGTATGTCTTTCTTTGGTCTAACGGCTGAGCCTCAATATTATAATTATTCCCATATAATAATCTAGTGGCTTGAATGACTTCCACTAAAAAATAGATTACTGGGTGCACTAACCAGGTCTTCTTCATGTTATCATTGTACATAGAAATCAGTAAACTATAAATGTTCTAGGCTGAAATATATTGTAGAAGTACCGTGCTATGGTGGTCCAGCAAGGATAACAAGGAGGAATTCTCATTCATTTAATCTCTGCCAGACCTCAGTAGAGGGAATCACCATCCCTAATAGTGGAACCCGAAGCATCTGAGTTCAAGTGTTATTGATTCAGAACTCCTTAGATGTCCTACTGATAGCACATGCAGATCATAAGCAATCAAACAACCCCCACATAAATCCAACACCTGCAGGCAATGCAAAATGCAAAGACATAGTTAGCCCTTCCCCCAGCAATGCACAAAACAATATGTTAAACACAGCTACTTCTATAACAAAATATAATATGAAATTTTATGTTATATATAAGCAACACAATCATTATAAAAAGAGGTGGCTCTATGCTTGAATTCAATGATCTTTGGTAAACTGAGAATCAAACAGTGTCAATGATTATATCTGGTCATCAAGATAATAGCATAGGCCAAACTGGTTTTATGCCATCTGACTAATATTCAGTGATGATGAAGGTGACGTCTCCTTCCATATGCTACAAATTAGGCAGATCATTATAAAAGCCCTTGCTTTAATGAATCATTACAAAAACAAAGGTCAATAAGAATTAATGACAATTTGGGAGAAATATTGCTAAGAGAGGTAGTTACCTCTATTCTCTAGACTGTCTGAGAAAATGAAGATATGGACATGTGTGTCTTTCTTGAAACTTATTTCTGTTTTGTATTACAACATGAAATTGGAGTCGTTATTCCAAGAGATAGCAATGGTTCAATTTTGCTCTTCTTCATATGACAAAGTAGCGACTACTCTCATTCCTTTCATTCAGTCATTGAAGTCAGAGAAGGAATGATGAGGACATAGAGGATTTGATGTAGCTATAACTGAGGAGAATGTACAGTTTCCCAAATTAAAGAACCACATCAGAGTCCTACAAAAAGTCCAAGGTTCTAATAGACAGAGAGAATTTTCATTTAAAGTTGGGGTCAGCAAATAATCTATTACATCACAAAAATGATCCCAGTAGTTAGCCTCAGAGCAAACATGAGGGGAACTCAGTCATAGTTAATTAAGTAGTCATGAATGAAAGTCAAAGCAATAGATTGCTTTGGATAAAGAACCTGAAAATATAAGTATAAATACAAAAGAAAATTGGCATATATAATTTATTATTTGATCAAATATTTAACAGTGAGTAAGAAAAATTATATTGATACTATACTAAATGGGTATCTTACAATTTATTTCCTTTGTTCATTTTTAGTCTAATTAAACTTGATTGACTAATTGACATTTTGTACAGCATGCAGTTTTATAGAATATGGACATGAAATGCTGAACAGGAAAAAGAGCGTGAGCTAAAGGAAGAGATTAAGACAACTTTGTGTGTAGAGATGCAGGGCTAGCATCCAGAATGGTAGGTGTTATAGTGCAATGTGTCAGCGTGTACCAAGTTAAGGTAAGTCTTGTGGTTATGAAGGTATATCTGTATTAAATGGAATCTTTATTCTCATATACACTGAATTCTTCCAATTGAAAGAATTGGATCTGGATTGGATCAAGAGAAAGATCTGGACTTTCTGTTTCCTAGTAACACGGAAGCTTTTGTGAGTCTGTTAACTAAGACGCTATGAATGAACACTAGTCTTTTCTAAGAGATACGCAGATCCTAATCTCTAAAAATCTTTGAATATCACCTGGCACGCTAATAGAGACTATTACATTATATGTAAAAATATTACTAGGTTAAGGATACCGGAGGTGTCACCTTGGTTTATCTCTGTGTGTATTATTAAAACTGCAAGTGTCCTTAGAAGCGCTAGGCGGTGAGAGAAGAGACAAATACAGAAGTTGCCAGAGGCATGGACAGGAGAGGCTGATTGAAAGGGATCCAAAAAAGAGGTGTAGCTGTGAGCCCAGGAAGAATGACAACACAGAACAAAGGGATATTAGGGTAAAATGTTTATTACAACCTCAAGGGGGAATTAAGAGATCCTGCTTACACTGCTTCTAGACATCCGGCTTTCACAACACATGGCTACGTTTCTGATGTTTTAAGCCACCAAGTTCATGATGAATTCTTACATCAATATTATAAACTTATATTTCAAAAGATAAAAAATGATATATTTATACTTATATATCATATTAAAAGATATATTTAAAACTTATATGACCCCTTTAACTCTCTAAACTTTATAAGACAGAAACAAATGATTTTTGTTTAATGCTATATAAATATTTTCATAACATACTATTAACATTCATTATTATGTCAACTATGCAATAATACTAAAAACATTTGGTGACAAAATGATTTTACTGGAAAAGATAATTCTATGAGTTCATAATTTTGACATCACCTATCATAAGTGATTGTTGAAAATTTCTATCTGCCTCTGGTTGTTAAAGAATTTTTAAGTGTTTTCTTTATGCAGATTAGAATGGAACCTTAGCAAATCTGTTTTAATGTAAAACGTGATAATTTATACATGACATAGATTAACATCATTTGTGGCCTACATAAGACTTTATTGGGAGGCCTAATCAGAACTCCCATATTGGTACACATTGCCTTTAGAGAAAAGAGAAGGAATCATGCCCTTTGGGTTCTATTGCGTTTGGGGGTGAGTCTTGATATAATATCATATGTGGAAAAGCTTTTCTTTTCATATAATATTCCACCATCACTGAGAAAGGAAGAGTGGAGTATTATTATTAGCTGTCCCAGGTGAGGAAGAGCAGTGCTGAGGCTGTTAAGAAGTCTACCCTGAAGTATCAAAAACGAATCAGACTACTATCGTCTTCATAAAATTAACAACCACATATATTGGAGACTGATTGTTGTGCTAGCTCTGTTCCTTTTCCTAAAGTAGCCGGGTTTTTTGTTTTGTTTTTTTCCTTCTTTCTGTTTGTCCTGCAGGCTATGGTCTGCACTGTTTCCCTCCAGCTCTGGGTGACATCCTTTACAACCTCGGCTGATTTGAGTCAACAAGGCTGAAGGAGACCATGACTTTACTCAAATGCTTAGCATTGTCCTCCCCTTACAATCAGAGTATTTTTACCTTTCTAGTCTTTACATACGAAAGTATGTAGTCACGTTTATGCACTTACCAAACACAGGGGCAATATGCAATTATCTAGCCGACTGGAGCAGTCTGTCCTATCTTGAAAATAAATGTTGTAGGGAGGCATAAATGTGTGCCTGATCAAGTGAGAGAGGTCCCTGGGGTGTGGACTCCAATTTTATATAATGATGTTCAGCTTGTATCTGATGCCACTCTGTGTGTTATCAGCCTCAAAGATAGCCTAGCCACTCTGCTATCTTCTCTAACAGCTGTCCTATCAGACAAATGATTTTATCTCACCGGCAAAGTAGAAATGAAAGAAATCACTCTTAGTCCTCTACAGTTCTTAAATTGTCTACTATAGACAATACTCGGTAGTCAGGCTGCCTTGCTTACGAGAACAATGCTTCAAGAAAGTCCTCTCAGTACAACTTTGTCAGAAGACATGAATTAACTAGACTGTTTATGGAGTAGCTTCTGTGATTACATGATGTGCATTATCAAAACTGGTTTATACATAACATTGTAGCGTATCACCACTCATGTTCTTGTAAAAACGTTTATTAACCTAAAAGCAAATAACTGACATTTTAATGTCCAACATCAGATTCAAATGACATTTATAATAATACCCAGTAAATCTATAAAACACTTCACCTCACTATCATAATTAAATTGGAAGGCAGCAGCACCGCTGTAATACAAGATGCCTGTGTGCTCCATCTAATTAGCCACAAGGAAATTGTTCAATTTAAAAAATGGAGCTCCATGAAATATAAATACGCATTAAGTACTATATTAATTTACATATATTTCCTTATATTATACTACTTTTTTTACAAGATATATATGCAAATATGACTAAATATTCAGAAAAGAAACACACCAAGAAGTGCAGCTGTTAATTCTATCTTTCAGAAACTGCTTATCATTCTTCTCGATAAAAAATATAGATGTAAAATATATACGATTTTTCTCTCACTGTTATAAACATACTATTATTTTATCTGACAACTTCTATATTATAATTTTCATAGTTCTTAAAGTATTCCTAGGACTTCCTTCCACACAGAGAAGTTAGCAGAGAAGCATAAAAGGAATCTATAGTCAATATTCCAAAGCCTTACCCTACCACATAGTTGCTAGTTATATTTTGCTTGAATATCTATATATTATGAAATATTTGAAAGAAAAACACTAAGCCTTCATACATATATAATATATAATGTATTTTATAAATTTCTTTAATATAATAAGTTTATATTTATCATGTATTTTTATGTCACATATAATTTGAATGTTAAAGCTAGAAAGATATTAACAATAATTCAGGTTAAGAGATTAATTCACAAAAGATATAGTGACTCAATCAATGTCATGATTGCTTTGTATGCTCAATAATGACTTGAATATTGTGGCCTAAGTTTATTTCTATTTCAGTGACCAGAAGTTATTTATTTAATCATGTGTAAATAAAGTCTGTGTTAATACATTTCATGCATCAAGAAAATAAAGTCCGGTAGTCTTTACGTATGAATCAATTTTTGCTGAAGATGACTGAAATTTGAAGACAGAATATCTTGTGGATTACTATTAAGCGATGTAGACAAATGTACACAGAACTTAGTTCTAAGAGCTGACTATTCTAATCATTAATTTGACTTTTCTAATATATATATGTGTGTGTGTATTATATAAATATGTAATATATGTGTATATATGCACATCATATATGAGATTTCTTCTTAACTTAAAAAAAAAGATATGTAGCCTAGAATGTGATTCCTTCCATCATGGATTACATTATATGTATATGTATATTACATAGTCATGAAAAGAAATAATTTGCTCAGAATGTGAAATTTACAATAAAGGAAAACAAAACAAAGATACAAATGAAATAAAAAAGGAATTAAAGAAAAGAGGAATGCAAGGAAGTTTATAAACTATTCTCTTCCAAATGATAAAATACTAGAGAAATTTGTATGCTTCTTTTACCAGAACATCAACACTTGTTCATCTCCCCAATGGTCTTTAATTCCCTCCTCTTTCCCATTACTACTACATTAATATCTGTAAGTTATTATCCAAATCTTGTACTTTTTAATCTTCCTGTGCTCACAAACCTTTTTGAAGAGTTATAGAAGACAAACTGTCTCCAGAGAAACATTTGTATATTTTCAAAAAGCCATACTTATTTTCAAATACAATCAAGGCAGTTCATATATGCCCATACATTAAGGACTAGACGAATATTTTATTTTATTCCATTTAACAAAACTTTAAGTGACACAAATTTGAGAATGTTTCTGATTTATATATAAATGATGCTCAAAACTACTGAACTCTTAGTCTCTTGTCTCAGTAATTAATGGTTCCTTCATACTAACCTAAGTTTTTTGATGTCCAGTTTTATCTGTAATTACATAAATTGGGTTGGTTTGCAAAATACTAGTACATCTCTCAAATGTTATATAGGATGCTGTTATAAAATAAGTGGTAACTAACATGGAGACATATAACTAGTCAAGCACAGAGAATTATTAATAACAGAGTACTTAGCACTAAATCAGTTATTTGTAGCATAACCCTCTTCCCAAAACTCAGGGATCATTGTGCAAGATTGGGTGTAAGAGAAAGAAGTGTTAGATGACAGCAAGAAAACTGTGGTATCAAGACACAATAATGCCATTTAACACAACTCATAGTAGTTGTGACAGTATGCACAAGACCTCTACAAGCACAAACCAGAAAAATTATCAACATGGATGGTAAAGGGTAGCATAATGGCCTACCTTATTCTAAAGATCTATTGGCATTTTATTGCTATTAGGAATGAGGCCCACAGATTTCTTTAAGGATGTGTCTCCTGGTGGGTCTAACATGCCCCAGTAGATTGCCAGATACTCGAGAGTATGTCAGAAACACTAACTGGATGCTGTGGGTTTTAAAATGTATAAGGGCAAAAAAGTTAAGTGGGTATAGAACAGGTGGTTAATCTGGGAAGAAATGAGGAAGAAGAATGAATGTGATTAAAATCCAATGTATAAAATTCTCAAAAAGTAACAAAAATATTTTAAATAATTAAAAATTGAGATTCTGGTAGAATATTCCTCTCACCTCTTCCCAAAAGGCCTCTCGATGTTTAGAGGGATTGGTTCAAATAATTGCTCAGTAAAATCTGTTTTCCCTGATATATATGAGTAATTTAATAAATAGCATACTGTTTTACATTGTGCGTTGAATTTCATTTAGAGTAATTTAATTTGAATTTCAGATAAAGTATTGAACCAACTGACTTAACATCTTTGGACTTTCTCTTCTTTATTATGAACTAGAGAGAACTTGATGGTGAATAAATGTAACAAATAAGAAGATATATTTCATATTGTCAGTTTCTTAACTTGCAGCATATCAAGGTCAATATGTCATATGCTAGAGCAAAGCAACCTATGACAACATGCTTTTGTTATTGTTATTTGATGTTTGTTGTTACTCTTAATTATTACCATATTTAGTAAAACAAGTTCTTTTCACAGAAAAACATAATATTTGAAAATATTTCAGATAGGAAGACAAAGAGTAATTAATATGTTATCTGCCCTGATGTGGTCATCATGTGATCCTTTTTACTTTGTATTTGGTGTACTTTGGTCATATTTTCTTCCAGAAAAACAAGAATAACAAAAACGAGAGCATGAAAACTCTATTTTGATCTCGTGAACTTGCAGGTCTGGAGCAAGCAGACACACAGCAGTGTGTGCACAGCAGTCTGGCCTGGTCTATGACTCTGTGACCTCTTCTCTGAGTAACTGTTACATAGTAGGAGCCAAGTCCATTTGATTAGCATAGTCTAGGGTGATTTGAAAAGACTCAATGTTGTCTCCTTGAACCTTGAATAAATATACAATTCTGCTAGGTAAAGATTCATTCTTCTAATTTAATATTATCATACCCATTGGATTGTGAAAGTAACTGGGGAAATAGTGTTTAGTTTTTGATAATTTAATACTAACACTAAAAATGAGCATAGAGCTTTGCATTTGATATAATGATTCTGTGCAATGTCTAGTACATTGTCACTGCTTCTCTTATTTCTCCTTCCTTTCTTCCTTCCTTCCTTCCTTTCTTCCTTCCTTCCTTCCTTCCTTCCTTCCTTCCTTTCTTCTTTCCTTCCTTCCTTTCATTCTTTGAGACATGGTGTCTGTATGTATCCCAGGTTACCCTGGAACTCACTACTCAAGACTAGGTTAACCTATCACTCACAGAGACAACTTACATGTGCCCCCCCTCTCTCTCACACACACACACACACACACACATACACACACACATACACACTACCTGAATGCTGGGATTAAAGTTGTGCACCACCATGCCTAACTTCTGTTCTTTTTCAATCAGCTAGATTCTGTTTCTTTGATATACAGGAGATTAATTAAGATCATAGGATAACAAACCCACTAAACATCCTTACTTAGAAGAATATCAGTTGCTTTCTTTTTGACATGTGGCTGACTGGGCACTGGGTCTTGCTGTCTCTGCCCAGGATTACAAGGCATAAGGATACTCAAGAACAGACAGAATTTCAAAGTAGTTTTTAATAAATATGTCTGGATTTTTCACTATCCTAATGTTGCAACATTTTTTTTATAAACCTTTGGTAAGTGGGGTGCTATTTGCCCTCATAAAATAATCAGGAGGAATAGAAATTGAATATTACAAAACAGTCTTGCATATAAAGCAGGTTTTATTTGGAACGTCCTCTTTGACAAACATTCTGGACCTCAAGTGTAATTTTCTATCTAGGGTTATATTTACACTTTTTTTTTGTATCTGTGCTCCTATTGGCTAAGTCCCATCACAGTTACTAAAACATGGTCTCTAGCACTCTATGAACTTGTGGAGTAGGAGTAAGTATGTTGAAAGTCAGAGTGACACGATTAAGAAAGAAAGAGAAAAGAAAGTGAGAGAAGAAAAATGTATAAACATATATTCTGCACCATGGAGAGGAACATAATATTAGCATACATGTAAACCTTAAAATAGACTTCAGTGCTAAAGGAAAACTTCCTGTCTATGTTAAATATTACCACAAATAGTAACAAGATAGTGTAGCAGCGTCTACTTAGAGTTTCAGTTCTTGAAGCAACATTGCATTTTCGTCTCCCAATATCCTACTTTAAGAAGAATAATATTCAGCTTCAGGTAATAAGATTTCTGGAGATTCCATTATTCTTTCATATCTAGTGGAGATGCACATTTCATCACATTTTAAATGTGAAGACTGTTAACAGCTGGATCCTGACATTTTCTACTTATGATAAAAAAATAACTTCCACAAAACTCTGTCCCCTCATGTGTATACATTCAGGAGAGATGCATGTAGTGATAACAGTAACAGAAATAGAGGCCTAGTGGTGTTCCTTTGTGCAGTTATAATAGATTTAAGCCAAAACTTCTCAAGTGTAGGAGCCATATCCATCATAGCTGTAAACCATCCCATATCTTCTCTTGGTATTAGGAAAAAGTTAATGCTATTTCCATAAAACATGTAATTGGTGCCGCTATGGATAATTCAGTTCACTATCTGACATTAGTATGTACAGGGGAAAAGAGTTAGACAGATTAAACCCATTTGATGTTGACTTAAACTGTTAATTGGCTTTCTCACTGCCACGATGAGAAAGAAACTGGCACGTAAATGAATGTGAATAACACTGTAGTCTTTTACTTACTTTAAGACATTGATTCTATCCATATTACCTTTTATCATTCAAAACTACAAATCTGAAGTTAGAACTTTCCCTTATTGTAAACTATGTGGCATGTGATAATGGTGAAGTCTTTTAGTAGATAAAGAAGATTCAGGTCAAATGTTATCATGCTTGGTCTCAGGCTAATATAGGCCAAATGAATGTCCATGATCAGCCTGCTGCCTCCCAAAACCATGGAGATGTCTGTGATCCATCTTCCTGCCACAACAAACTGGACTTAATTTTCTTCTATAAGTTTTTTTTTTAAATTTTTCTTTCTTTCTGTTCTTTCTCTTTTTTCCTTTTTTTTTTTCTTGAGGGCACAGGGGTGGGAGGGTGGCACAAGCAGGAATGACAAGAGGATATTATCGAAATATATTATATGAGACTCAAGTTAATAAACGTATTATAAAAAAAAAGTATATAAAAAGAATATACTCAATGTTATGCTGAAAAGCTAAAAACACTGCAATAGAAATATATTGCTATTTCAAGAAGCATTAGAATGATAGTTTTGTATTTTGTCCTTTTCTGCAAACATGCTTTTACTTAAATTGTGTGTGTGTGTGTGTGCGTGTGTTATGTTGTGTCTGAATCTGAATGTGCAGATGTCTCTGGAAGAGTATGCCTGTGAAAGTCTGAGGAAGGGTTTCAGTTGCCAGCTCTCTCCTTCCACCATGGAACACATCCATGGATCGAACTTAAGTCTTCAGCTTGAATAGCAAGTACCTTTACCAGCTCAAATATCAAAGCAGCTCATGAGCACACATTTTGTTCTGGTACTTAAGCATATTTATTAATCCAAAGTTTCTTTTTGACTTGGACTTATTTTCTTGATATCCCAGCATGGGGGTCTATTTTTATATTCTCAGTTCTTGCGAAGTAGGGGCAGGAGGATTGTGAATTAGAGGCAAACCCAAACACAGTTTTAAGACAATCTGGCATTTCTAGTAAAACCTGATCTCAAACAAGCAAACAAACAAAAAAAAGCACAAAAATAAATAAAACAGATTATATTTGTTTCCTATTTCCTTCGTTTTAATTTTTCCAAGTATACATTTTATGGGTTATAATACATTTAAATCCTTTGCTACCACATATCAAAACTATCTTTTAAGATGCTGAAATAAAAATTTCACCAATTCTTCCCAAATCTAACACATGAACATTCAAAATAAGCATTTTATTGGAAAAAATGTAAAGCCTTTCATCTTCTGTTATCAGGCTGAAAAGCATCTCTATGGCTGTAGATCTTTAAAGATTGTAAAAGAATTTTATATGTTAGATCTTTCTAGTACTAATGTCCATTCCATGAAAGCTAGGAAGGTAGTTGAAAGAGTATTTCTCAGAACTCATATATTACAATTCATATAGGTGCCAGATATACATTGTGTTCAAAAAAATGTATGTATGTTTGAACTTCAACCACACTGTAAGCCAGTTTAATAAGTTGTAAATCATCTCTTCATCCCTAATACTTATTAATTATTTTATTATTTCAGCCACATAATTATATTTGAGAGTTTAATAGTAAAATTTATTATTTTTCTATAGTTAAAATTACTGAATTAGAGCTGCAAAACTAATGAAGTATACGTATTCTTCCAAACTTCCTCAGGTGCCTCTTGAATAGTAATCCTAGTGACTTATTCTTAACATCCATTATAAATAAGATTAAAATATATACCTGCAGATAAACATACAGCAATAATGTATGAGTCTTACCTTAGATCCAATATTAAAATGATCAAATAGAAAAGGGGGAGAAGAAAGTCCTTGCAAACTAAACTCATCTGCCATTAATAAGCCCCATCTGCCATTTTATGGCAAATACACAAACTGCTATAAGATGATGCCAAGACAATTTAGAATTTCCTTCTATAAGGTCTGAGCCAGAACTAATTTCATTCAAAGGATAAACGAGCAAAGTATTCCTTTGCCAACTGACAAAACATAATGATTCATGATTAATGGATCCTTGTTTTGTTTTTTGTTTTTTTTCCTTCGAATACCTCTCCTTTAGGCATGGCAGTACTGTAATCAGTGCAGGAGGCAACCCAGGGACTTTCAATGAGAGGGCAGAAAATCTGATCTATATTTTATGGTTAGGAATGGCTCATTATTAGCAATGGAAATGATTGATGATAGAAAACGCTGTCTTTTGAACGTTATGGGGAATATGCTAAAAATATTTTAGAACATTTATTGCCCTTAGAAACAAGCTATTGTTGTTAATATGCTTTTCCTCTGACAATCAAATCTAATTACTTAAAATACCATTAAGTTTTGTTACTCTATCATTTTTTTTTTTGCTTTTTAATTAATCTGCTTTCTTTGAAAGAATTAGCTATCAGTCATTATGCTGTTTGTTGTAGACTAAAATAGTGCATATTTGTTCATAAATAATTAAAATATACAAACATATACTGAAAAATAAAGGGTTATATACTTTTCACTAATAATAAATAATAAAGGCAAGAAAAACAATGATAGACAAAACTTAGTCAACATTCAAATCCTTTATCATGCTTAATATCAAAGATATTATGGGAATTCATTTTTCTGTACTGCATGAGAAAAACAGAGAATTCTCCTTTTTAACTGGTTTTGGATGCTTCTCTTACTCTAGGCACCTGTTTAATGCCATGAATGTATGTCTGATTATAAGCAGAATAATTTATAAGGATATTGCTTCTAAGTAGGTGAGATACTTGTAAACAGGAGATCAATAAAAGTGTGAGACTGTGATGATCACATGGTGAAACGATGGTTACTGATTAAATATAAGTCATATTAATAGGGAGTATATGTAAGCCGATTAAAAGCCAACAAAATCGTTGCATTACAAAGTAACTCATGAAACCAAATTATAAAATATAAAAATTCTACTTAGACATTCTTGCCTCAATAATTTCCCATGGTTATAAAAACTTTAAAACTTTATGCACAGAAATGCAAGTTTAGTTAATTCTCACTAGTATTTATCATTGAGTTTCTCACACAGATAAATGAAGATTACAAACAAAACCTTTCAAGGTAGCATTGGGCATACAATCAACTCTAAGAAAGGTGCCTGCTTCATTTCTCAATTCAAGTATCTTTACCAATGACATTCATTAATTTTCCACTGTCCCAGAATTAAAAACTTGTTCTGGTTTTATATACAAATAACATGCCAAGCAAATTACTTGATTTTTTAAAAAAAATTAAAGTTTATTAGAGAATACAATGAAAATGGCTTTTATTAAGATGGCTTTAAGTGACTGTTATTACAAGTTCTCCTGAATTTGCAAGTATTAATAATCATATTTATATTGATGGTATCATGTCTTTACAGGAAAGCTTTTGTTAAAATGTACAAGGTACATAAGATGAGACCAATTCAAATTCATTCTCTAATTGTATCAGAATAGTTAGAATTTTTAGCTGGAGCAGGGAAGCAACTTCATCTTCAATGTTAGGTTTAAGAGATTAGTGAACTTCAGACTCTTGTATTTCACACAAGGTGTTGTTGATATTGTTCATTTATATCTAGAAGGAGAAGTTAACAGTCTGTAGTTAAGCAATGTACACAGTGTGCTTCAGAACAAAACACATGAGCATAGACAAATCTATGTTTTAGGTAGAGGTTTGGACTCAACAGCAAAAATTTTTTCCCTTCCCTTTCTCTTTCTATCCTCCACTGACTTCTTCCACTTCAATTCTGAACTCACAAGAAATGGTACATTTTAAACTAAACAATGAAATTATTCTAATTCCTCTAGCAGAAATAGTATTTACAGCTTTAAGACTAATTTTGATTTTTAATTATTCTATTTCAAATATCCCACATTTTCAATGGATTTCTGTAAGTTTTGATTACCACACTATTGGGAGATACATTTCTGATGAATTTGAGAATAGCAAAGAAGGACTAACATTAACCTTAACATAGCGTTTAATTCCCAAACCATTTGTACTTCCATTTAGTTCGTGATACAAATAAGTAAAATCATCCCTTTCTGACTAAGAATTCATTAAGATCCATTTTATATATAAAAGTAATTGACTATGTTTCAAAGAGTTAATCCTCTTTTTCCAACTTTAAATAGAATATATCCACTCTTATCCAGTAAACAAAATTTCCTCCTTCTTAGTAGGCTATAGTATTTTGCTTTCTCACAGTTCTGTATTATATTTTTTGAAGAAGAATTTGAATTGAACGGTGTTTTATTTTTTGTTTAAATTTAATAGTTTTTCATCTTTTTATTCATTTTAATATTTTTTCCAGTAAACATATTTTCCAATTCTTTCAGTAACTGGAGGCAAAGGGACAATCTGGTACCATGTATGCTCAAGACATTTCATTGAAGATGTCATATCCTATTGCTGAAAGGAGAGACGCACCACTGATGCTGGTGGAAATACAATATACTGTCATATATGAGAAAAACATCCAACATTTCTTCACAGAACTTCAGGCCAAATAATTAACCATCTGAATACATTTCCCTTAAAACTTTTTCACTTCCCAGAAAATGTTTCCAACGTGTGTTCATAAGTAAAGCCTCCCCAGGGACCCGTGTTTCCCACAGACATCAAAAATATACAAAACTTTCTTTTATAAGAGATTCTGGGGTTGGGACTAATGCACTCTGAAAAGGAAGGATGGAGATTAAGAAGAAAAGAATTGCTCCAAAGAGTGTGGGGGCATCAACCCATTTAGTAAAACCCACAAGGCCCTCAGAGCCATCTTCTTGCTTTATTTCCCAAGCTATTTTCTTTTTTTCCCTGTGTGATTTCCATCAGAAACCCTTCCTCTCATCTGAGAATGTTCCTTTTGTTCACATGCGTGGCTGGTCACGTAACTGAGATTCAAACTGAAATCCAGTGACAGTGTAAGGAGTCCAGACTTTCTACCTTCCATTTCCTAGCCCCTGTTGTCAGGTCTTTGATATTTGTAAGGCTTGGTCAGAGAAATGAACTTTTTCCAATACTTACTTATTTTACTTTTCACACCAAAAGAAATGACTATGTTTCTTGAGGAAAAAACTGAGATGGATGTAAGATAAAACCACAACACCCCAAAACAAATTTAATCTGTACTAAGCCTCAGTGGAGATTTTATGTACTTTTTAATTCTTCAGCACCTGATTGTTAGCACTCATTTTTTTTATGGTTGTAGCATATGCAAGAGATATTTGTTAACTCTAATATATATATTAAACCTTCTTGCAGAACTAATAGTATTCAAGAAGCAGTTGGTTATCAGAATTTAATATCCATAATTATTAAAACCAAAGCTACTCACTATAATTTAATAAACAGTATGCTAATTATTATTAATGTAAATGCGGAACTATTTATTTCAACAAAATTACAAAAAACACTTTGGTAGACTTAGAATCTTAAAGTTGTTCTCTCTGAAGCCTTGGAGAAAGGAATTCACATTTTTACTTTTAAAATTAATTTAAAGTAAAAATCAGGAGTTTTCTAAGCAGGTTTTCAAAGAATACTAAATTCATCTTAAATGTTTACTTTTCCTTAGCCATTTATTTATTCAATAGATATGTTCAGGGAAACCACTAAGTGCATACATTGTGTTTGAGAATTTAGACAAAATAACTACCTTTCATCACTTGAAAAGTACTGCTTTGTGCATTCTATCATAGCATAGTGGGGACATTTATGGCGTTCAGGAATAATACTAACCCCCTTTCCTTATTCATTGTAGCTTCGGGGAAGAATATGGCTACATGAAACTTAGGAAGATGACAATGACGCTAAGGCTAGAAACGGGATCTATCTATGGGCCAGAGACCTTATGAAATCTGAACTATAAAATACGGCAAACAAATAGCCAACATTATGCCAAATATATAAAAAGTGTTTTCACTAAGGTCAGGAACAAAACAAAGTTGCCTACTTTCTCCACTATTAGTCAGTATAAACCTTGTAGTCTTAACTAGAGTAATAGGATGGGTGACAAAAGGTGGGTTACAATTATGAAAATAAGTCCATGTATTCCTGTTTACATATGAGATTCGTCTATGCATAATAGACTTTAACGAGTCCTGCAAAAAAAATAGTTCTTAGTGCCAATAAAAATACTTTCAGCAAAGTAGCAGGATACAAAGTTGATAAACAATAGTCATCCTCTCTTCCAATGAGAAAATACAACTTCCTAAAGAAAAAAATAATCCCATTTACAATAGCCACATATAAAAATAAAATACTTAGGAATTAACTCAGCTAAGTAAATGAAAGACCTCTACAGTGAACACTTTAAGACATTGAAGAAAGAAATTGAGGAAGACCCTAGAAAATATTAAAACTATTCATTGGAGAAAGGCTATCATCTTTATCAAATGGTTCTTGAAAATCTGGATATCAATATCAGGACAATGAGCATAGAACTTTATATTTCAGCTTGTATAAAACTCAGATCCAAATGAATAAAGGAAATCAAATAAGAATCTATACTCTAAATATAGCAAATAATGTTTTTGTATACCTAATGTAGACATCTCTGAGGCTATTTTAAAGAAAAGACACATCAACTAATAATTAAGGCTTATTGACATGAGTATTTTCAAATGTTGGTTGATAATAATTGCGGGTTTTTTATGCATTATAGCTTATATTTCTAATTCAAGAGATAAGAGGGAGATGATAGATCACAGATAGATACATAGATAGATGGATGGATAGATAGATAGATAGATAGATAGATAGATAGATAGATAGATAGATAGATATGATTCAATAATGCTTTTAAATTTCCTGTAATAAAACCTGGAATATAGGAAATATTCTGCAAAGGAGGCTAGAGAGATGTGGTACCTAGTTTAAGAGCCCTAGCTCACCAACTGCCTTTTCAGACGACCTGGGTTGATAATCAGTGTTCTCAAAGTTATCCCTGATTCCATTTACAGGGCATCTGACCCCCTCTTCTGGCCTAAAGGCATGTATGTGGTGTACAGACAAACCTGCAGACAAAATACCCTTATACATAAGAAAGATAAATACACTCTTAAAAAAACAACCTGAAAATATTTTGAGAAAACATTTAATAAAACCCACTCATCACCTTTAGTATATTATGTAGGTGATATCTGATATGAACAGTAATTCTTTCAGGAAAAAAAAACACAAGGACTATGATCAATGAGCAATTTTCTACTTATTCACTAATGTTGGTAGTCAAAAAATTATACCATAACTATAATGTCATATAATGTCCTTGTAATGAAAGAAAATGAATTTATAATCTCCACTAATGATACAATAGAATCACAGTGATTCCTAATGCTTGCTTAAGTCATGTTGTTAATATTCTCCTACTCAAATTATTTCATTATTTAAAAATATAACACAAGGTTTTTGTGGCTGATTTCTTTACATAGTGACCTATTCATTTTTAACCAGAAAAAATTAACCTTCAAATTTATATCACCAAACTCTAGGTAAGGATTTACAGATATTAATTAGCTTAATTTATTTACTTTAATTACTTTAGCAATGTGATAGTGTGTGTGTGTGTGTGTGTGTTTGTGTGTGTGTTTGTGTGTGTGAGTGTGCGTGTTTGTGTGTGTGTGTGAGTGTGCGTGTTTGTGTGTGTGTATGTGTGTGTGTACATGAGGCAGTATATAGACATTCTTTTTACATTTGACAAATTTAAAATGTTCTTTATGCTTTAAGCTATTATAGGGGTTATTTTTACTTACTTTTCTTTCTCCACAAAGTAATTCTATTTCTTAAGTGAAAATTCAAATCAAATGTAGCAAGAAGAATATTTCAGCCAAAAAAAATCTAACGATGTTAGCACTCAGTGTCCATGTGCTTCTTCACCTCCTTACATCCTTACTTTCTTTTTACATAGTGTCCATCACTGAAAGATTAGATGTGTGGTATTTTTTTGTTTGTTTGTTTGTTTGTTTTGTTACCAAAGCTTCAAACCCTCAACTCCTGCTTCCTATAAAACAGAAAATTTACATATGCATCATGCTTGGAAATTTAACTAATTCTGAAGTTACACACAAATTTATAAACATTTTGTGATGTTCTCTCTTGGAAATATATGACATATTTGTTCCTAATTTGAATGAGAATCAATTCATTTGTGTGTGAATACATTTATCAGGTTTGTAAGTACTTCATGTTACCAAAATTTCCAAAGATTTAATGGTTCTTTAGTATCTTTTCTATGTGGTATTTTATTTCTATTTTGTTCTTGGATAGCAATATAGGAACTGAAGAGCTGGTCAGTTAATTTTACTGGTATAATGCAGGTTAGAATTGTAACATGTATCAGATATAACTAATTTTGTGCTAAAATCGATGTGATCTGTAAGAGAAATGAGATCTATAATATAGATCGATATCTGAAGAAATAGTGGCTCCTTTCTAACCAATTGTTCCAGTTTGCCCATTAGTCATATCCTCCCAACCTGCGTTTCCACTTTGCTCTTAAGCCCACAGAACTACATAGAACCTTGACCACTCTGTGGCCCAAATCTACGGGCCACTTTAAACGGGATCTTTGTAATTCTGAGTCCTTAGTTCTACTGAGCATGGCTGACTTCCTAGATGAATGAAATATGGTTGCATCCCCCTTCCTGTTCAGTTCTCAGGCTCCACAATGCTCAGCAGGCAGTAGTCAATTTAGTAAGGTTTTATCCATCACAACTGAAAAGATGCGAGGCATTGCCTTGATGAATGGAAGATAAATCATGAGAGGGTTATCCATTCAGGCAAAGCTGAATGACACTGACAGAGCCCTGCGTGAAAGCTCATTTTGTGTTTGCCTGTACAATATCTCATTTGTCGTGAGCTTCACTTGCCAATGATATCGGTGGCTTCCCCTGTATGAAGCCTTCTTTCTTTATTCCCTTCAACAAGTCACCCAGTTGGTAAAATGAAAGAAACACCAAGGAGAGAAAATACTATTATGATCTGAAAAATTCAAGTTCAAAAATATATCTCACCTTTTATCTTTGCTACAATAAAAACTAAATGCACTTTTTTGGTAGTATTCCATGAGAACAGAGGATACAGTCAGCACCAATAAAAGAAACTTAAAAATATTAATGGGGCCAGGAAGTCTTCCTCCACACCAAGCCTTAACATTTTCATTAACATAGATTTGATTGGAATTTTGCACTATTTGGTACCAAAGTACTAGAGTCTCTTAAGTATCTGGAATGCTTGATTTTCTAAGAGGAATATGTTTTTCACCCATAGTTCCTGACAGACAGGTAAATATTGAAAATTAGTGGACACTCTGAGCATAGTGTTTAAAATTAGTGTTCAAATTCAAACCAGTTTTAAACAGATAGCCAAACTTAAGAGCTAAAGTCTTTATATGAGACAGACATTTGTAAGGACCCCACAAAAGATATCTAAGTTGTTCAGCTAAGTACACCCTTGGCCCTAGTTTCATATCATTGATAGTAATCAGAAGGTCCCAAATAGTTAAATGATTTTAAATAGCTGATTACTGTCTCTTCTACTTGTTGCTGCAGTAGATGGGGAATGCAAGTTCTCTCTAAGATATTAGTTATATTTTTCACTTATGCTAAGTCGACAAGAATTACATACTCTAAAATTTTAATAAATTAGAGAAAACATACATTGCCATTGGTGATATTTTCATTCTATTATCTGAAGTAGTATTCAAAATAAATAATATTCTAGGGTAAACTTTGCTATTCCCGCAGTGTTATCAATTTAATTTTATTATGAAGACTATTCTTTACTGCATGTTTTACAATCTGTTTTGTTATTGTAGAAAAGGTCATAGTCCATAATGTATCAGATTAGAAGCACCATTCTTAAGACAAAAGCACATCTTTTAGCATATAGAAACCATTATCTACCTTCATATTTTTAACCTGATCACAAACTGTCAATTTTCTTATTTTTAAAATACTAATATGGAAAAAATGAGGTCAACATGATAATTTGTATCCATTTTAGAATAATCATTCTATTTAAAGACATTCTTATTTTTGTTATCTAGGGACAACATTTTTAATATATTAAAACAAAACATTTGTAAATACATTTTTATAGTTCTTGTTAATTCAGAAATCCTTAGTCTTCCTGTATGTCCAATTCATTAATGAGTAATTTAGTGGTAATATATGAAATAAATCTATTAGGTGTTCTTAAAAATAATGATACATGCATTTTAATAAAGGTCAGACTTGTTTGGATAAAAAAAGATAAAAACCACAGAAAGTGAGATCAGGGCAGATATCAGAATAGAAGTCATTCTTTCTAATTTTGTGGGTGGGGGTAGTTAGGAAAAAGGAAATTGCAAAGACAGGATGATTAGATGTGGGACTTAATCCTATTACAAGTCATAGAATAGCAACCTCTTCTCCAAAGATATGGCAATGGTGTAAGACTAAGTTGAGAACAGAGTTTGGCTTTGATTTCAAAGAAACTCCTTCGGAAGTGCCCATATTTTGGGTGACAGTAAGGAGAGTTTTGAGCATGAATATAGAACAGCTGTCCCTGAAGAGGGTGGCACACACAGCAGAGAGTGGGGAACTACACTTAGAGCCTACGTCAATGCTCAGAGAAAAAGGAGACAGCAGTAATGGATCCAAGAGAAACATGGTGGAGAGTTGGCAGCAATTTATATTGCTCGACAAATGTATATATTGGACAAAATAGTGATACACATTGTGTAGAATTAAATAGAATTAAATAATGAGAATTCTTTTTTGGAGTCCATGATATTAAAGACTTGCATATATTTTCACATGCATATATTTTCACTGATCAGTCTCATTGAGTGATTATATCTCAGCTTTCAAGTTACATGTAAAGAAGTATGTAACATACATGTAATATAGTTGTGTAAGTGATAGATAACACAAAAACTTACACATAAAATTTAGAAACCCAGTTTGAAGAATAAGTATTCGATTTCAACATCTACATTCTCATTCATAAACTTATATTTCCGATAATTTTCTCTGTCATACACCTCAATATAATACCACATGACTTAAGGAACATGATAAGCCATCACATCTGTTTGTATGTCTTAAAATCAGTCTTTATACTCTATCATTTTTATGCTTTTTCCATATGTAAATATATAACTAAAGCACTGAAGAGCTTACTTTTGCAAAAATTCCAAATTCAGCAAAAGTTTTCCCCTTGACGTAGCAAAATCCTCTAAAAAGCTGTTAGGTGATAACACATACACACATATACAACACATATACATATACACATAATATCTGAAGCAGTAAGAGTGTAAATCTATTCATCGCTTTGCATTGTGATAATATTTTATAATGTATGTGAATGTCAAAAATCAAATTGTACCCCTTAAACCTACCCGATTACACGTCAGCAAAGCTGAAATAGACCATCACTACAATAACAACAGGCTTTCTGTATGTGTTGTAGAGCATAGGTTACGACTGCACAGTGAAATATGATCTATAGCTGGAGCAGCAGTGTACTTTACATGGTCTTCACTGGTAATCGGTCTACTCCTTCCTCCTTGCCTCTCAGCCACATTTGTTCTCACGTCCTCCAGCCTTTACTCACTTCTGTTCCCTGTAAGTCTGTGACTTCTGTCTGTCTCTTTCTTCTTTCCCTTTCTTTGTACATTTTTGTTTTTCCTGTAAAATGCCACAGAGGCACATACGTGTCCTCATCACAGTACCAAGAGCACATGCAATTCACATTAGCACAGATGTCACGTGGGTTTTACTTATATCATCATTTTTTCTAAAGAACATGTGGTACATTACTCCTCTGTACGCACATACTTTGTCCTACTGCTAAGAAAATGTCATAAAACATGCACATATACATTTCTATAAAAATAATGAGGAAAATTAAAGTGTTTACTCATCTATTTGGCTTAATATACTCTGTTCAGTATAATATAATCTTTGCAAGGATTACTGCTCAGACACGATTTCATACTAGAGTGTATTAAAACAAAATTTTATTGTGTTACTATGTTTGGCCTTTTGAACAAGTTACTTCATGGATTGCAAGTAGCTTTTACATACAGTCTTTTTTGCTTTGAAATACTTCACACCCATACTGATTCTGACTTAGTGGGCCACAGTCTTATAAGCTAGTCCTGTGTTTACCACATTAGGTATGTAAGAGTCATTTGATCAAATATATTCACTGTCATGATGAAAAGGGCCAAGAATTAAATGATATATAGAAGCATTTAAAAATAAATTTTATAATATCATAAAATGTCATAGACTAAACAAATGTTATAACAAAAGAAAACAAAAAACTTTGTACCAGCATACAAGTAAAATAATAATTATTACAGAGTAGTTAATTCAATATAAGTAAATTATGAGCTAATTTTTTAAATTATCCAGAGTTAATTTCACAGTTTTAATACGTGCAACTTCAATTTCCTGGCTTTTTAACTCACACATGATGCAGTTTCAATTCAAGAGCCAGAACTATTCTCTATGGACTATATATGGAACTTTCAAACTTTACCTCATCTGTCCTGATTGCAAAGTGAATGGTTATACCGGTTTGCAATCTCAACTTTTCAGATATAATCAATAAATATTTTCTTCTACAAATGGCATTACACTTTTAAAATCCTATAATCATAAAGCAACAGTTTTATCGCTAAACATCTATATTTCAACAAGAACCAGTAGACAACTATGTGACTCCTTGGCTTACTACTTAGATCAAAACTTATCTTTTTTTTTTTTAGTTTATTTTCTACATAATCAGTATATGAAAATGTAGACTGTGTCTACATGAATTTTGTTAAATTGTTAGAGTTGTATGACATATCTATTGTGCTTAATGTAATTATGTTACAGAAAATCAAATTATGAAAGCATTAAAATAATGCAGTTAAACAGGAACTAATGAGGTTTTAAGAAGTGAAAGCCACATTATGAAGTTAAATATTTCACAATGTGCAAAGTCTACAAAACCAGCACAAGATCAAATCAGACAAAAATCTCACCAGGGAGGGCAAGAGGAAGTATTGTCATTTGATTGCTACTGGGAGAGGTAAAGTCAGTTTTCTTCCCTGGCACGACACAGGGCATATCAGCCAAATTCCAAAGCAGGTCATACATATAGAAGTAGTCACCCGACACAAACTGGACTCAATGGGTTTTTAAGATAGAGAAAGAGATAGGGGTGGAGTTTTTGATGGATGGTACGTGGTGAAAATCTGGGAGGAGTTGGAAGAAGGGGAATAAATGTGATTAAAACACAGGGTGTGAAATTCTTGAAGACTACAACGAAACATCATTTTAAAACATTGTCACTATTGAACTCTATTAGGTAGAAAGTAGTCCATGATTTCTGTTTCGCTGATTTAAATGTTTCTATACTTAAAATACTTGTAATTTACTAGATAGTAGAGATGTTATTGTACATTGTCTTAATTTCTATTATAAAATTTAAAACTATGGGGATATTTATAGACTATGGATATATCTGATTGTTTTAATAGAATTTGATTCAAAATGCTAGATTACGCATTTATATTTCATGGAATTTATTCTGCACACAAGAAGTATTTAACTATTGCTTGTGTCCTGTGTTGGGAAGACAGACAAGGATCCTTTCTGTATACAGCACAACATAGTCATAAACGAGGTACATTTTTAGGACTTCTTTAATTTCCCTGTTCATTGTAACTCAGGAACAGGAAGTTTACTCTCAAATTACATTGTCTCTTTCAAGATAAATAATGGAGTGACACATGGTATTATCAGGCAAACTCCAAGGCAGGTCCCACATCTAAGAATAGTAAACCTAATCTGGGCAGGGGTGGCACAAGCCTTTAATCTCAGCACTCAGGACACAGAGGCAGGCGGATCTCTGTGAGTTCAAGGCCATCCTAGTTTACAGAACGAGTTCCAAGACAGCCAGAGTTACAACAGAGAAACTCTGTCTAGAAAAACCAAAAAAAAAAAAAAAAAAGATAACAGTAAGCCTAGGCCAAAATTGTGTATTTTCATCGTCTCACAGCAATCGAAGAAAATTTTAAATTGGTGAAACTGATAGTGCTGTGTCAAACCACAGCACATTTAATTTGAAATTAGAGACATGAATAAATCATGAAGACATGAGCCAATCTGAGCAATCCTAGGCTTTGACATGGTGAATATTTGCTTTCTAAACGAAAGTCTTCCACAGAAAGAAAACGTTTGCAGCTATCTGTTGGCTACCAAGTAAGAACGATCTCCCAGTGGTCCTTAGAGTGTAGTAGACCTTGTCCCCACAATATTTTGTTTGGCACAAAGAATGCATGTTTAGGAAACCAAAGATTACAGTTGCTTGGGATTAGGGAACCAAGCTGAATAAAATGTAGGGCGATTTTAAATATTGTAGCACCATTTTTCTGTTTTAGTGAATAATTGGTAACACTAGATTACATGATTTGCAAAGCCCCCGAGTTGCTGTATTTTCATATGGAAAAGGTCCCTTTCATTCAGGCTTAATAAGCTTGGCCTATATCAGTCTTTCTCACATCAGCCCAAGTGTCACATTTGGGCTGGGCGAAGCTTGTTAGCAGTAATTACCAGCAGTAGGTTCCATTATTTGCCAAAGTAATTTTCACTGCTAAGTACCACCAAAACTGCCTCTAGCCTTTATTTTTTTCTCCACCTTCCTCTTGCCTTCCCTGGCATTCTTTTAAGTTAGTGCATTTTCCCATGATACTGCTCTCTGTAGTGTGGGACAAGGCACAGGCCAGGCGCTGGGTATCAATGTGCTCCTGAGACACGGGGTCAGGCCTAGCGAAAGCCTTTCACAAACAGAGCCTGAACTCTATTACAGATGCAAATCCACTCTGTGAGTGCGGATTGTTTCAGCCACATAATGGGGACCGCAGAATACCACAGCAGCTCCCTTTCAGCATGGGCCCTTTGTCTGAGTCTTAGCAAATTTCAGCAGCCTGTTTAAACTCCAGCTATTGTCCCCTTGGCTTCATTGATTTCTCTGCCTGCCACAATCTCACAATGGGCTGATATGAACATCTTTGTTACTGCTTTTGTACTATATATCAGAGTAATGTTTCAGCAGATTGAGGCCTAGGAGGAAGAATTAAACCCGTACTACACAGAGCACGGTGAATTGCAGGATTTACATATCATTTTGAGACTTTGGGGATGGGGCTCACTGCTGAATGCTGTTATGTCTCAAAGGATGTTGTCCAAAGACAGACTGACAGAAAAGGAAGTGATTTAGATAGTCCCTGACAGCTTAATACACAAAATACAGACAAACAGTGGTGATTCACAGAATCCTTTTCATACCAAGAGCATATTTGACTCTGAATCTCAGGATGGTTCATATGATTAACTTTATTATTTCAGAATTTAAGGGGAAGAATACATAACATGGATGGATGGGTGTCTTGGATCGCATTATTTGTAGTGGACATAAAACCTTCTGTTATTTGGGGACTTCGTTGTAAGAATGGTGTCCGTGTCTACAGTGATAATTGATTCTGAGATATATATCTTCCTGTAACAAGATATTCTAATTCACTATTAATATATAGTTTTTACAAGATATATTTAGTTGATTTTAAATGCCAGAATCATTTTTCTTTCAGTATTGAAAGATAATTATAAAGATAATCAAAAGACATTTCGCAGTATGTTTTTAATGTTCTTTCAAGGGAAGATGAATCAATGTGTTGAATCTGCAGAGTTCCAGGGTAAGGGCACTTTTTACCGTTATCAATTTCAACTTGCCAGTCAGGTCACTAAACATGGAGTTAGGAAAGGGATGAGCCCAATCTGGTTTCTATGAGGCTTACTAGCCAAATGGAGCGTAAAACTGAGACGAGTTGTCTTCTCTTTATTATATATATATATATATATATATATATATATATATATATATATATATATATATATACCATTTTGCTATAAAACAGAAGTCATCTCAACAGGAGTGTGAATTTGGTTAAAGGATGCTATAGAAATGCATGGATGGCAGACAATGATGCAGAATACATTGTAATTACAGTGAGCTATCATCTCAGAAATACCATTTGTGTGGTTGACATAGTTTATGTGTTAACTATGTTAGTTTTCTTTTCCTTTATCTTTATTCAGTGTCTCTGGACTCTATATGGCAGATGATTGGCATCAAAATGAAAGGGTAGAAGAAATCTGAATAGACCTCTTCCATAAGTCTTTAAAAGATGGGCAGTTGAAACAGATGGACTTTTTTATTATTTCTTACTTAAAAGCGAAGAATCATTTAATTATATTTAAGGCATATTATTACATCCATTGATATGCACATTAAGATAAGTCTCCACATGGGTGTGTAAGGCTATTTTTAATATGCTGTCACTTACTTTCTAAATGGTATTGAATTCAATTGCCTATGATTGTCTGACTACACAGGACAGTTTCACACTTTCTTCTCACTGCATCTGCTGTCCTTTCTGCTTCAATTTCTCTCCTATTACATGTGTAAATTTATAAATGAGTGGTCACATTTTTTTTTAGCAAAATTGTACTTTGGCATATATTGTGCATGTTTTACAGAAGTGATAGAAGATAAGTCCCCTTAAGAAAACTCCAATGTACTATTGAGTTCTTTATCATTGAGGAATGGCAAACTATCTTAATAAATACTAACTAAACTAAAATTAACTGATCTTAGAGCCTAGAATTCTTCTTCATATGTCTATGTCACTGTAATTTTTATACTGAGATGTGACTTTGTATCAAGCTCCTTTGATCCTTTCATTTCCAATAAGCATTCACACCAGTTCACTGTCAACGTGCCATTACCTGAATGAATGTGAACGAAACAAAGCTTCCAATACTCATCAGCAGTGCTTCCTACTTTGTGAATTTTCCTTTTTAAAGATTGTTTTCTATATCTGAGCATTTATTATTATAAAGACAATATGACAACCATATATACGTAAGATGTTCACACATACATACATTAAGAAACCCCATGTAGTTGTTAATTGAAATACTCTCATAAAACATATTAAATAATGAAAATATAGGATGGAAAACACTAAGAATCTATGGTATCATTTAAATCCAATGTTGTTAATATCAACGTACCGTGATGTGAAGTTGTTTGTAAATGATAGCTTCAGTGCCAGCATAGGGGAAATCAGCATTACTGGGTATATCAACCACATTGCAGGCCATGCATGTACACGTACATGTTTATGCATGTAGAGGACAGAAAATCATGTCAGATCCCTCAAAGCTGCAGCTGCAACTATTTTGAGGGCATTTAGTTTGTTACTTCGGTGCTGGAATTCAAACTCTGGTTCTCATGATTGTTCAGTGAGTCCTGTTAACTGTTGTGCTATCTGAAGCTCCTGATTTTCCTCAATGTTCATTTCCTTTTGCAGAGAAACAGACTGCTCTCAATGCCTATAAAAGCAGTTTTCCTAGTGTCCTCATTGTAGCATCTTTAGCCATGGCACTGATCTATATGTCCTTTTGAATTCACCATTAACAGTTTTGTATACTTTGTACTGTTTAAGAGATATTGGAAAGAATATTCAAAACAGATACATTTTTTTAATGTTTAATCCTAGTGGCTTTATTTTTTTATCTTCTTTTGACTTTTGATGCTGTTTATTAACTGAAGCAAATGATGCAAAATCCACATATATAAAGTCAGCTATTTCATCTTCTAATATATTCTGCCCCTGCCTAGTTTGAAAAGAACTTCCCAAGGATCTTATGTCCAGGGCTCACTAATGATAGAGTCAGTTCATTTCTTATCTCATTAATTACTTTTTAGAAGTTCCATTATGAATCAATGAGTTGCTACCTTTTTTCTGTCATCTGCTATTTACTGTTCATAAAGAAATCTAGAAAGACCTTACACATTAAACAAAACTATTGCATGTGTTCAGATGTAAAAGTTATTGAGCATCTAAACAAAAACTTATGAGATGATCTACACAGCTCTGGGCCTGGGAATGCATTCCTAGATACAACATTGAAAGAATTATCCATGAAATTAAAAAATAGCTGTTAGGTTCTATTAAAATTTAAAACTTATGTTGAAGCAAAGTATTGTTAGAGAATGAAAAGACTAACTACCCACAAGGGAAAACACAATCTAAAAGTATTTTCATGTGAAGTAAACAAAGAGTCCTTGAAACTCAAAAATAAGGAAATAAATGATTAATAATGGATAAACTTGCAAACAGAAAATTCACTGCCATGGAATATAAGCATATAAGTACACAAGTGTTTGTGATTAGGAAAATAAAGTAAAATACCACAAGATGATAGTCTCTCTCTACCTAGATGTACATCTAGCATCTTACAGATGATGATCACAGAAATCACAAAGCATAGTGGGAGAGCAGAGAAACAGGGACATTGTTTTATTGTTGGTGCAAATGCACAATGATACAATCACTTTGGAAGACACTGAGCAAGATTTCACCGGCCTGACATCGCCTTTTCAAGCATGCTAGAAAGGACACTACTAGATACTTTACTTACCATCTCTTTTGAAAATTCACTTGCACACATATAAATACACATATATAGAATATGAGAGTTATGCAAGATAAAATTCATGACAGTCCCAAACTAGAAGTAATCAACACTTAATTAATGCATATAGTTAAATAAGTATAAATTAATACTAATAAAATAAAATTGTGTTATATATAATATATAGCATTGTGAATAAATGCATATATAATTTTAGCTCAGTAAATAATACATAATAGATAAGTATATAATAAATACATCAATTAATAAATAAATGGCTAACATATGCATAAACACATGATTACTACAATGGAATAGTATACAGTTATAAAATTAATGACCTATTCAGCCAGGGGAAAATATAGATGAATTTAAAATGCATACTGCAGTGGTAGGTACAACTCTTAGAAAACTACATGTTGCATGATTATAATTGAATGACATTCTGAAAAGACAAAACTCTAAAAAGAATGAAAAGATCAATGGGTTTCAGAAATGTAGGGAATATAAAAAGACTACAGATGTGACCATGAAATTTGTAAGGTAAAGAGTTTACTCCCACTGGGAATTGAAGAGTCCAAACATGAATTGATGAAAATCATTTTACTTCCAAAGACCATTCATTTGTTCTGGAAAATTAAAGCTAATGGAAGAAGGGATAGAAAAATACTTCCATATTTTTGACAATTTCAAAAAAATATACACACACACACACACACACACACACATATATATATACATATATATGTATATATATATTCATATATATACACACATAAATACACATATAGGTGAATATATATGTGTGTATGCATATATATGCACATATGTATAGCCATATATATATATGGAAAGAGAGAGAGAATTTCTTGTCGTTATATTCACCTCCAATGACCCTCTTGCTTTCCTCCCTCTCCTGCTAACTTCCCAGTTAGTTCCATCCCTAGTCCCATGTATTTTCATGTGTGTATACATGTCTTGTGCAGTCAGATACATCTGTTGGGTGCTCATGATCATGACAGCCATGCTGTATCCAGAAAACAGTATTCCATAGCTCTCTTCTCCATCCTTTGGCTCTTACATTCATTCTGTCCTTTCTGTGGTGTCATTCGGTCTTAGACTGGGTTAGAACCAAGCACACAGCAGCCACTTATTCTCTGCCCTTTGGCTATTTAGGCCTCTCTGCATTTAAGAATGTCTCATTATATAGCCCAGGCTGGCATCAAGTTCATAATCCTCCTACCTCTGCCTTCCAAATTGGGATTACAGTTGCAGATCACCATGCCTCAGATGAATATAACAAAATATTACTATATCATATCATAAACAGAAAATGTGTTATAAAATCAGATAAAATAGAAATGCATGGCATTTTAAATACCTTTATTATTTCTTGTATTTTAAAAATTTTGTATGATTATTTATAATACATGTAATTCCTAAATATTTGTTTGCACCTCTGCCTTGGGCAATACCTCATGTGGATAACCACAGCTTTGATTATGAAATACATACACAGGCTATATAAAAATGTATTGTGACTATATAAATGTTTGCTTTTGGAATATAAAATGGAAAAAAATTGTAGGTATTTGAAATAGAGTGTGACTTGCAAGCATATTATTTTCTTCTTTTCCTGGAGTAAAGAAAATTACCAATTACCTTGGGTTTCATATCATATTAAAAAATGTGAACAACCTGCAAAACTTAGCTCTGCAGATACTGCAAATGTTTACTTTGCTTGCGACATCTTAATGCAAACCTCTCCACTCTTTGTCTTTGAGTTCATTCTCCTCACAGTTAGCACTCCCCAAAGCTGCCTATTTAGCAATGTTTTATGTGACTATCTTGGCACCTAATCAGAAGAGGAAGGCATAAAATTCATATAATTCTCCAGCCATGTTCTCATATTACTGACAGATCTCCCCTTAAGGACCAATTTCTGAGAATCCAGACACCTGATTCCTTGAAGAGTAACCTAGAGGAGAACTCCTAATCGTCTCTTAGTATTCTCATAAAAATGCAATGTGGTTTTAAACTTTAAAAATGACATCAGCATTAGTATTCTTTATACTGCAATATATATGATGTATATATGGGATATTTAGGAGCTGGAGAGACAGTTCAGAGCCTGCTTGTCATGAAAACTAGAGGACCTGAGTCTGCAATGCATAGTGACATATGGTTAAAACCCCTGTGATTGGGAACAGGGAGAGGCAAAATCTTGGAAGTTGCTGACCACTCAACCATGTCTATCAGTGACCTTCCAGTTCAGTGAGATACCATATCTCAAAAAATGTGCCATTGGTCTCAGCATGCACATTCACACACCTGCACATACATATGCACACACACACATAACCTACACTCCTTTAGTGGAGAACTCAGTAGACTATTGGAACTTGAAAAATGCTTGCTACCTGCCATAAAACTTAGAACTTTTTTTTAATTCCAGTAGTTTCTCCCCATACTCTTTCCCTCCACCTACCCATCCCTGAGCTGATCCCTTCTGTTCCCATCCCCACCTGTTCCCAGATCTCCTGCAAAATCTATTCTATTCCCCCTTCCCAGGGGGATCCATGTATCCTCCCTAGAACCTTCCTTGCCTCCTACTCTGTCTTGGTCTTTGTACTGTAGCACGATTATCCTTACTTAACAGTTAATATCCACTTATAAGTGAGTACATACCATGTTTGTCTTTCTGGGTCTGAGAACTAAACTGCAAATTTGCCTGCAAATTTCATGATGCCATACTTTTTTTTAATAGCTAAGAAATATTCCATTATGTAAATGTACCACATTTTGTTTATGTATTCTTTGGTTGAGAGACATCAAGGTTGTGTCCAGTTTCTGGCTATTATGAATAAAGCTGCTATGAACATAGTTGAGCCAATGTCCTTGTGATAGGATGGGCATCCTTTGGGTATATACCCAAGAGTGGTATAACTGGATCTTAAGGTCTACCGAATCAATTCCCAGTTTTCTGAAGTACCACCATATTGATTTCCATAGTATCTGTATTAAAACTTAGAACTTTTAGGTTGCTTAATTTAGAAGAAAATAGACCATGTGCCGTATAAGTTTATATCAAATAATTTTGTGAACTATACCACCACAGAATCATGACTCCATCATATATGGGGTGGCTCATTAATATCAGAAACTAGCAGACATGATTATTGGTGTTCACACAAAAATTAAAATGATTAAAATAAAATGGTTATATGGAACATTCTTTCAGAGTATGTCAAGTAAATTATTGATAAAATAACTTTATAATTTCTTACAATTTGAAAGTGAATGAATGTACTTCTTGATGGGTTAGAATTAAGTACAAGCTTTGGGATTTTATGTGTGAAAACTTAGCAGAATGGCTCATAATTTTCTCTCAGCAAATACTGATCCCTGTTTTGGATTCATTCCTGTATGACTTTTGACCTACTCTACTCAAGCTGAAAGTACATAAACTTTGAACAAAGTTCTAAGTTTTGCTGTTATTTGATTTTTCATCTGTAATAATTCCCCCTACACTTTCATCACAACTTTCACAGGAAACAAATAAGTCTATGTGAAAACTAATTCAGTCTGATACACCAATGCAGATTTAGCTTATCATATTTTAGTTGATTTTATTTAAGGTACAGAAAACAATCTGAGGACATTTTAATTCTGCAATATTTAGCTCCACATTTCCCATCCAGCTGTTCGGAGTTGTCAAGTGTCTTCTTAATTCTGAGGCAGAAAACTCAATAGCAAACTTTAAGGCAAGTGAACAGGTTTTGCTTTAGACAGGCATACATTCACTTTATTTTTTGCTTTTCCTGGTGTGAATGCATTTCCTGTGGTGTTTACTACAAGGAGTGATCTAGTTATAGCGATTCTATAGTAATTAGCACAATTCTAATCATATCGTATTTATATAAAAGGTTAGATAAGAAATAATCAACTGTTTTAAATGAAGACATTTAAATCCATATGAATCGGTTGTGAATAATATTCATGCACTAACTACTCTTGCCTTCATCTATGAGGGTCACTTTCAATTATATGCATGAATATATTTATTCATCAGTTCACAAAAGGCTTCCACAGAGGTCAAGCAGTAAATGACACTTCCTTTCTTGCAATATGTAAGTAAGCCCCACACAAAAAGATCTACTCAAACCTCCATGATGGATTCCCTTGTCATCTTACAGCTGTATCATCATCTTTTTCTGAAATTGATGTATGTACATTATACTACTGTTGAAGACTCATTCTTTGTCATGACAGCTATCAAATAAGTTGGACTCATTTGTTTTAAAGTTATAGAATTTTCACTTTTAAATTCCCAAATAAAATATTGTCCCAGGAAATAATGTAAAGAGAAAGAGTTCCTATGCAGTATATTTAAGACTCAGACAAAAATTAGCATTATGGTCCTTAGAAATGAGATTTTAGGAAAAGACTCCCTTTACTGTGTAATACACAGCAATGTACTTGAAGCTCAGTCAAAGAAATTCTTCTTTTTATGTTTTACAATAGATTAATGGTGAATATATACCCATAATATTTATATTAATTTCTGCCCTCATTCACTTATCATCTGACTTTAATTTACCTGTGACTAAGGTGTTCATTTACTCTTTACACTACTAAAGTAAAAATTCTTACCAGATAAATTATGTCTCATAAGACAGTTGTCTAAGTTTATAAACCCTAACTGTACAAAATTAATTATTATCTCCTTTAAACCCCTTTTCTATTTTCTCATTTAATTGTTAATCAAATAAGGACATTCTCCTATCTTTGCAGCTCCTGTGCAAAGAATATTGAAATGAGAAACATTTTTGTCATTGGACTTCATCCTCTTTATTCTATAATTTTCATGATTAGAAGTATCTCAATTTTATTATTTTTTAAAATTTAAAATATGTAAGAAACAACATTTTAAGTACATTTAAGAACATATGAAACTTACTTATAGTTTTAATGTTGCAAAAGTATAAATAAACTAAACAGTGCTTTATTAACCAGAAATTATATTTTAATCACAAAATTGTAAACCTTGGTCATTTTATATTGATTATTATTCATGGATATTTTCTAATTTTAAGTTAGATTAATGATAGTAACAAATAATTGATTTACCAGATTTGAAAGTAGAATATATACCTGACTTTGAGAAAACAACATTTTAAAACTGGACACTTATCTATTCATATTTTAAATATTTTAAATACATTAAACACTAAGGATCTTAGAAACATTTAGTTTTCATAGAGGTCTTTGTAACTGATGTTTCTTTCTAGAAAATGTAACAAAATCTGCTTATCAGTAGAAATTCTTCTCTGAGAGAGGAAGTACTCTTGATTCAAGCTATGAAACCATGAATGAACCTGTTAAGAGTATCTGGACCTCTGTGGATAGAAAGGAAGTCTATCGTGCTATGGACAGATACTAGATCTCAGAGAATGTTTCTCTACAGCTTCCTATTTCATAGATTGGAAGCCAAGGACCCTGGGTCCTAACATAGTGGCTATGTTCTTAATTAATAGCAAAGAATTGAGGCAGGTTTATATTTGTATCATGTAACTATATTTTAGTCAACATCTATATGTCTTAACCATTGTGAGAACACTTTGGCAAAAATATGGTAACTGTGAGGTGTAGGGCTTGCTCCTGATTTTGCAAATGTCTAAATAGTGTATGTAATATAATTTATGAGGCCCACAGAAAATGAACATTCAACTGCCCTTATGGAAAAGTTGGAAAATAGTTTCTGTCTCTTGTTATTATTCTTTATAATTTTTTTTTAAATTGGGCCAAGAGGACATCTCAGTAGAAAAAGGCACTTGATGTCAAACTTAAGTACTTGAGTTCAATCCCCAAGATCCACATGGTGGAAGAAGAGAGCCAACTCCTAGAAGTGGTCCTCTGACGTCCACACATGTGGCATACCAAAAGATACCCTGCATCTTCACACAGAAAGAGAATGTAATTTTTTTAAATGCTGACATTTTGATCCATTTATATGACAAATTTTAGAGATTTTTATCTCCATTCCCACTCTCTTATCTCTTTCTCTTGAAATTGTGCTGTTCTCTCTAGCATTCAAATTTCCTTTTTATGTGAGATCCACGGACTTTAGCCTGTGTGGGTAAGAAGACATTTACTAATGCAAGGGAAACTTATGAATGTTTACAACATTGAAGGAAATGGCACCACCTCCCCTTGCTGTCATCAGCATTGGGGAAAGGGAAGGTCTTGTGGGCCTCTCCTTATAAATGAGGGATGGTGATGAGCACAGTATTATGCAAGTCTTCCACAGTGATTTCATGAGTATACTGCTTATACCATGTCTAGAAGACAGAGTTTTTGCTGCACAGTTCACCCTGCCATAATGCATTTATTTACAACTCAGAATTAGCTTCCTCTAGGGATAGGCATTAATAGCCCATCTATTCAACTTTTTACTCTGTTAAGTTCCTCTCTAGAATATAACCCATGGAAAACCATGGATCAAGCTAATTTAAGTGAAAATTCTGAAATTTACAACTATTAAATTTTCTAAGTTAACAAATGTACCTGTGGTTAATGGCTTTGATGTATTTCTCTTAACTGACACATTGCTTCACCCGTGTCTAATGCTGGTATTATTCTCTAGTTAAGATACATAGTATCAAAATATCAGCTCAGAAACTGGCTTGAGCCATTTGTGGAGGCAACACTGATTTTCAATTGGTCAAATGATTGAGCCATTGTCAAAAATAAATCACGTCATGCTACTCTCTTGTATAAAGAAACCCAATGACTTTTCATCTTACCTAAAAGAAAATATAACTTCCTTGCTCTGGCCCACAAGCCCCACAGGTCAGTTTTCTTTAACTTTCATACCTTCTAAACTTTCACATGCATTTTAGCTCTATTTACAACTATATTCAATGTCTTTTTTCTTGCTAAGTACCAAACTTATTTCTGCCTTTGTGTTTCAGATTATGTGTTTCTTGAAAATCATTCATTGGGACTCCTCACTATGACTGTTAGAATGAGAAGGTCGCCCATAGGCTTAGCATTTAAATATTTGTTTCCCACTTGGTAGTGCTGTTTCAGATAGTGTAGAAGGCTTGGACTAGCCGGAGGAAGTATGCCACTAGAGGCAGGCTTTGAGGTCTCAAAACAAAGTTTACTTTTTTTACTTCCTTCATGAGGCTCACAATGTAAGTTCTAAGATTGCTGCTCCAGTTTCTATGACTGCTTGCTGCCATATATTTCACTACCATGATAGGAATAGATCCTTATCTCTTTGGATCACAACTCCAGAGAAAACACTTCCTTCTGTAAGATGGCTGGCTACTCATGGTGTTTTATCATGGAAATAGAAAAATAATTAATACTAATAAAAATAAATAATAACAGAAGCTATTAAATGTCCATTTGAGAACCTTTCCATTATCAGTTTTTGTACCCACCCTGACCACAAAAAGTAGTTTCTTCTTTCCTGGTATGCCCTGTTACATCACCACTATTTTGTTCTGATCACATGTTAGTATGCAATCATCTAGGTTAATCTTACTGCTTTTGCTTAAGTTCTTAATATTTCATGTTTGGATAAACCCCAGAAGAGTAAGAATGTTTTTAGTCTTATTCTATTTTACAGCCCCAGAGTCTAACTTACTGTTAGTCAATCATCAGTATACATGAATAAATATTTGTCCTACCCTTAACCTTTGCCTTAACCTTAACCATGCTACCTTTAACACTTAGTTTTTTTTTTTTTAATTATCTTCCACAAGAAGATAGAGATAGTTCTGGACTTTTATCTTACCCTGATATGGCTCTAGTTTATGTGTGTTATATATATGTATGTGTGTATGTATAATGTGTGTGTATATGTATATATATGTGTGTGTGTGTGTGTGTGTATGTGCTTCACATATTAACTGGAAGAATTTTCATATGTCCTGACATCACCATTTAAAAAAGTTCAGCTTCAAAATATGGCATATTTCAGTTTCTTCTAAAATTGAGGCATAGTCTTTATATGTAATGTCTTGATATTTCTTCTCTATGGTGCCAATTGAAAATTAAAATTTGATTGAACTACATTTAGGACAAATAATCACTCAATGTATTGTTTATCTAACACAAAAGTATTTTGATCTGAAGTCAAGAGGATAGGAATTTAAAATGAGTTATATTCTGATTAACTATTACCACCACTAAAATGCTCATATATAATACATGTCTTCTTACTATTACATCATATATGACAACCCATGTAAGTAATTAGAGATCATTATTAATACTTTCATAAAGATCATTAGGAATATGTTTCATTACTTCAATTTATTTGCCTCACACAATGCTCATAAATAAAACAAAACAAAATTTACTTCGTGCTATCTTCTTGAATTTTTTGGTGTGTTCATCTGTTCAGGCTGCCTTTAGAAAATATTATAGTCTAGGTGGCTTAAAATAGAACTTTGTTTCCTTGATGGCCAAGGAGGGAAGCCTGAGGTCAGGTGTAAGAAAAGAAGGTTCTGATGAGCAACCTGCCTGGTTCACAAGGTGCCACCATATTTTCTGCCTCACAGTAAGAGAGAGAGAGAGGTGAAGACCTGGGAAAAAGTAGTTTTCAAATATTTTCTCACAGTCTCCCAGGTGGACCTCCACACCATGACCTCCTTTAACTCCACCCCCTTTTACTCAATCTAAAGTGCAAGCTTCAATGCTTGAGTGTGTAGAAAACAGTACTAAAGTATTCTTGCATATTCTATGATACATTGTTTCATTATTTTAAAGAATCTCAGGAACTAAGATTTACATGAGTTCTTGTCTGACAAGGTGTGGTATTTTGCATGAGAACGCCCTCATTGACTCATATATTTAGATGCTAAGACCACAGTTGGTGGAACTGTTTGGGAAAGGTTAGGAGGTATGGTCTTTTTAGAGGAGGTGTGTCACTATTCATTAAGTGTGTGATTAAGGTTTCAAAATAGCCCACACCAATCCCAACTAGTTCTTTCTGCCTTGTGCTTATGTATCAATATGCATGTAGACTCTCAGCAACTATGTCAGCACCATGTCTGTCAGCCTACTTGATTGTTGCCATATTCTCTACCAATATGGTCATAGACACTCACCTTCTGTAATAAAGGGCCCAATAAATGTTTTCTTCTATAAGTTGCCTGATCATGTGATCATCTTATCACAGTGATAGGAAAGTTACTAAGACAGAGAGATAAAAAGTTAATAAGGTTTCTCTAATCATGAAAAAAATATTTTGAGAAAATACCACAGTTCACATGAACGTTTATAAAGCTATAGGAACTTGTCCAGCCATACTATTTTAATGGAGAAACATATGAGCTCAGGCATTTCAAATTCAAGATCAAGAGTAATATCAAAATTCCTACTTGAAGAATGACTAAAAGTAACAAGTGTATAAAATGAAATAAAAGAAAAGATATCCATATGTTTAAGGAAAGTTTGTTCTTAAATAAAATGTATATTTTACTGAAAATATTTCATCTATCTTGGAGGTTAACATTTGGCCCTTAAGACCTTTTGTTGTTGTATTCCCATCTGTTATGTGCTGCCGACTGATATCAAGCTACACCATTACTTCCATAACATGTTCATCCTGTATATTTTGTAGGAGCAGAGGAAACTCTGAGCGCGCAAAGTCCTGAGTGAATGTGTATTTTGACATGAGCACAACCTGTTAAGGACTCTGAGACCAATTGGCTCATGGTTAGTTGGCAAAATCATTAGCCATATGGGCCAATCTCAAAAAAAGGTGACAAAGCTTTCCTTTGGAGCTGAGTATGTATGTGTGTTTATGAATGATTGATCAGTATGTGCAAAGACTAGCAACTGCAGTTCCCTCTGCCTAGATGTTAGTAGCATGAGAGTTCTCATCTATAAAACTACTACAGGCTATTCCCCCTGAACTGTGCATAATAATTATGCCAAGGTTCCAGGTTGTGCCTGTAGTGATTAGCGAATCCCACCTGATCCCAGCTTCATTCTATGGAAGTCTGTGTGTCTGTCCTTTCTCCATTTCCTTACTACCTTTGGCCAGGTTTTTCAGAATCAAGCCACTATTTCATGCCTGTTTTAAATTGATAATAGAAAATTAATTATTCTCAAACTAATTGCAATAAAGAGGTCCATTATTGTTCCATACAATAAACATTAAACTCTCACTTGCGTACTTTTGTATCTGTTTCTCTAGGCTCTATCAGGAATAATATTCAGAAACTATTGCTATTTGTTGCTAGCAACTGTTAAACAAGCATGAGTGAGACAGTTGCCTGATAGGAGTAGCAGGTACTTTATATGAAAGGTCAAGATACAACTTTGCTTTGTAGTTTTCTTTTAAATTTTTTCCTTATTATTCTGCAGTGGTATTCTTTATGCTAGAAATCCCAAGTGACACAAAAATGGAATATATGATTTCATTATAGAAAGTAAATCTTTGAAATCTTTAAATGGACCTTCTAAAAAGGCTCTAAACTTAGTAAGCTTAAATATCATGATGGTTGATTATTTGTTTTGCCCTAAGGAAGATGAGCTTGCTTTGAGGGAACATGTAATCCTCTTAATGTGCTTGCTATATGGAATTCTAAGTATATTCAAATGAAATGATCTTAAGCTGTATAGCAACTGAGAACCTGAGTGGTTTTGTTCCTCTATCTTTCCTCTAAATAACAAAATGGAGAGTTGAAATTGTAAAAGCTCTCAGCATGGATAAGAAAATAAATAGAAAAGGCACAATTAGACAACTCTTTGAGGAACTAGTTCCCTGTAATTGTTTCCTTTTACATAAAAAAGTTACTGTAATTTTATTTATTTATTTTTTAAATAGAAGCCATAATTATACTTATGAACAGTCATAACAAATTGTTGACTTGTACAACATTATCTACATGAGTCATTATAGTGACTCAAAGACACTTGCAGAATACATTTACCTTGCTACACTGGTGTGCAACAATCCTGTATGAGTCACTAAGTGTTAGCAGAGAAAAGGAACATGATTGGAATATATCTAGAGGCTTTATTACAGATTTTATTAGATATTTGAAAACCTATTGAATTCACAAATGACTACATATAGTAGTAGATTCAGAATGGTTTGAATTAGGAGTTTTTGACTTTAGGGCAGTGCAAAAGTATCAAGCATTCAGAAGAAACTTGGCTTTGATTTTGACCTTTTACAGACTAGCAACATGCAGAATAACACTTAATATTTTGGGTAGTAGATTCTTCAGTCCAAGGCAGCTCTCTCACTAGGAGAGGAAGCAGTCAATCCTAATCAATCATCCTGCCAAACAAGAGTATTCATTAGGTTAGGTGTATTAGTACATTTTATTTTTTACTTATAATGTTATCATTAGCAATGATGTTTCAATTTATCAGGACATTATTCACTGGAAATCAAGGGGTATCTGTATATGAATGGACATACACCTTTTATAGGAATTTTAATGATAAGGAATACAGATAGGAATGCAGAAAGAGGGGAAATCACATTTGACATTTAGAAGGACAGTTTGTGAAGTGATATTTGTACTTATTATTGATAATGTGAACAGTTAGAGACATAGATAATATGCAGTGTTGATGCAAGGAATGGTACTGAGAAGAATGATGGGAAATGAAATAAACTATGAAAGTGCTAGGTGTTGTGGTTTTTGAATTTATAATGAGAATGTCTAACTTGAAATTAGTGTTAACTACACAGATAGAAGAGATCAATTGAAATGTGGTCTGTAGAGGAGTTTGAATTCAGGTATTAGCAGTTCTACAAGCTGTGAGTAAAGAAACATCACAATTGGATTTGTGCATTAAGAAAACTAATTTGTGATGTGACAAGTGTCAAAAAGAAGTGTATCTACTGATAAGTTGACTATCCAGTGGAAGGTTACACATGCAAGAATATTTTGATAGCCCAAATTGGACTTGATAAGACACAAAATTGGTTGGAAAAGAAAGAAAGAGGGGTATGGTCTGGAAGACTTGGGGATGAAGGATGAACATGACCAAAGCATTCATTTTATGTGAAATTCTCAAGGAACTAATAATGCATTAATTTATAAATATGGTGTTTATTATATTTGGAAGGTAAAATGGAATACCATACCAGACAGAAAAACATGAAGTCATGCAAATGAAAAAAAATTCAGCTTAATCTCTTATGGATCAATAAAATTCCTGCAAAAAGTACAACTAGGAAAAACAGCATAGTGCTAGATAGGAGAGTACTTAGTCAACACTAGATATGAGGGATAAGAAGAAAAAAATGTATAATTTCAAGGTTTCACATTTTATAGATCGAATACTACGTTTTTTTAATCGTGTGTAAATAAATAAGGATATATTTAGAAGAGAAATGATGAGATATATGCTGTGGAAGTTTATTTTTAGTTGTCTTTAAAATAATTGCTTTTGTGCAGTATTGGAAAAATAGATGCATGGGCCTTGGCATTTTGTATTGTCTGCAGGTGTTGGACTGTTATGGGGGATGTATGGTCTGCACCTGAGGAGTGCTAAATGCATAAAAACACCTGAACTCAGATGCTCAGTGTTCCACTGTTTGTGTAGCACTTATCATGTCAGTGGTTCCCTCTGCTGAGGTCTGGCAGGGCTTCCTCCTATGAAAATGCCTCCTTGTCTTCTTGGCTGAACCACCACAGCAGCAAACTACTACAGAAGTTTTCACTGAATTCCCTCTCTTTACATTTGTTCTGCCATATAGCATCCACGATAGATTAACAGAAAGTGAACAATAATTCATTTATTAATTTTATTCTTTTAAAATGCAGGGAAGAGTGATGTCAACATTCTCCAGAATGAAACAATTCCTGTGAGGAAGAGAGAGGCTAATGAGACTGTGCGTAAATTATTGGAGCTACAGTAGTTGTTTTGGTGTTAGATGGTGTTCTTTGAAGGAGCAGGCTCAATTTAATGTATGCACATTATCACAGGAGGATTAGGTTGGCTTTCATGATAGGGACAGGGTAGTTCATTTATGACTGTCTGCATGCTGAGGCAGAAAATTTGGAAGTTGCTCCAGGAAGCTGAATTCCTAAGCACTCCTGCTCCAACACTGGCTACCTGGAGGGTCTTTGGAGAATGGCTGATAATGAGTCTCTGCTAGAAAGCAAAAGACAGTTGTCTGTGATGTTAGTTCTACTTATACTTACTGTGAAAGAAATGAAGGTATCTAAGTTCACATTGTTGTCCCTTGCATCTTTTTATGCCTCTTGGAAGGTGCTCCCCACCTCAAAGGAGAGTTTACTCTTCTTAGTTAATATTCTCTAGAAATAAGCTTTTATATGTTCCCAGAGTTGTGTCTCCTAGGTGATCTTAAATATTGTAAGGTTGACAATCAAGATCAATCATCACACTTGCCAAAGAGATATCTTCTAGTATTTGTCTAACAAAGTCAAGGGGAAATAAGTAAATATTTATTTAATGTTTTCAATTCTGGATTTCTATAATTTTATATTATCCTAATAGTACTTTCTGGGTGTTTACCATGTGGTAAAGCATGTCTTTATTATACAAGTAATAAAGGCTTGTTCCCACAACATTGAAGACCTACTGAAAGGTTATAACTCAAAAATGTTCCATCAATCTTCTTGACCACCAGACTGAGACTTTCCCACTCATTTTCCTTCCCTAGTTTCCATATCTTTCTCTCAAAGGTCAGATCAGGATGACTATATAATGACTCTCAAGTTTCTACAACATTGTTTTTCTACATGCCAAATCTCTGCTCCTTTGAAGATCACGAATAACATAAACTGTCTGAATGTACTCCAAGTCCTGGTTTTCCCACTTCATGCTCATACTGTATACAATGAAAACTCAAAGCCATCACTACTATTAGTTTCACGTCTTTATTCTTAAGATACAGATTCAAAACTGTAAAAGGACATTCACAGTTCAATGTGGCCACTGGTTTTCATGAACTCCAGCTCAAAGTGCCTCTGCTTCAGACTGCTTTTTTTGTTCTACAAACATTAAGGATTTGTGGAACCCACAACAGTCTGTGTTTGCTGTCCTTTTTCCCTAAATGCTCAAAACCAGATTAACCTTGTTCCCACTGACTCGAGGCAGGTGATTCTTGTTTATCCTATTCACTTATATATGTAACCCTATTCTGATATTTTTTTCCTTCGTCTAAATTAACTCCTTGTTCTGTGCTTTCAGCTTTCCTATGAAGCAGTCACAAGTTTGTTAACATGATACCTTCAAAGAATTTTTTGCCTATATTGAAATTTTGGACTTATTAGTATATGGTTGGTTTTGTAAACTTTACACAAGCTGGAGTCATTGAAGAAAAGGAATTCTTAATTGAGAAAATGATTCCTTATAATTGATCTGTAAAAGACACTCTCCTTCATGGTTGCCTTGTCCAGTCTTGATGCCCAGCCTTGATCCATCTTGTAACGCCCTGTTCGATTAGTAACCCTGGGAGACATGCTCTTCTCTGATGTGAAGGGGATGTATCTGAGGGAGATGGGGAGAAAATGAAAGGAGTGGAGGGAGTGGAGATTGGGATCTGGATGTATTGTATGAAAGAATAAAAAAAGTAAAAGAAACACAGACATACACACACACTTGCACAAAAAACCCCCACAAAAACACAAAACTAGAAATTATAATATATTAGCAAAACACTTGTAAGACTAAACAAAAGCCCAAAGACCATGAGTCAAAAGAAAAAAGAAAAAAAAACCCTCTAAAAATATCATTGAATTAATTTTGTGTTGGTCATCTATAGCTGGTTGGCAATGGTTCTCTCTCTCTCTCTCTCTCTCTCTCTCTCTCTCTCTCTCTCTCTCTCTCTTGCTCTCTCTCTCTCGTTTGTTTGGTCTTTCTTATGATTTGTTTGTTTTGACTGTATCATATTTTATTATTTTTTAGATGCCTTCTTGTTTTCTACTGAGAGAGAAAAGAAAGGGTATGGGTTTGGGTGGGTGGGGAGGATCTGGGAGGAGTTGGGACAGGGGAAACCATAATCAAAATATAGTGTATGAAAAAATATACTTTAATTTAAAAATAAAAACTAGAAATAGTCTATTAGCTGTCAGGCATATTCTTGATGGGGAAAGGCCTAGGGTCTGGTGGCACCTCTGGAACTCCTGAGTCATTTGAGAAAGTAGGCTGAACAAGCCACCAAGTAGCTTTTGTCTATGGTTTCTGCTTCAACTCTTGCCTCCAGGTCTCTACCTTGGATTTCTGCTCTCACTCCATGAGTGATAGACATATTCTTGAGTTACACGTTGTAAGTTGAAATAAACACATTTCTCCCCAAGTTGCTTTTGGTTATGGTATTTTATCACAGCAATAGAAACTGTAAGACCATTAATATGAATGAAAAGAGAACTGATAGAAATTGCTCCAACAGAGTTAAAGACACAGCTCCTTGACAGAGTAACTGAGCACATGATGCCCTTTGGTTCAATACCCACAGGGAAACAAAATAAAGCAACTAAGCATTCAGACAGAAAGTTGCCAGAGAACAGGACGTATGAAAATTTAAAAATTGAACTCATTATTAGGCCTTTGAGAAACACAGATAGGTATATGAAAACGATTTCAATTTAATAAAAATCATTGGACAGATTGTCTAATAGGGAATAATACTTTTTTCTTATAGTTCCTGTTTATGAATAAGAAACCCATAAACCATTGCCTAATAGTCATTTGATTCTTCTTTTAAGATCAATTTCACATTAGAAATTGGTTTTAAATTATTTGTTGGAAGTTAATATAGAATGTTTTAATATATGATTTTAATATACTTGCCCTATTACTACATTTTTCATTTCACTAGTCTTTTCTACAGCATACTGAACATAATGTGTATATGAAGACTATGAGAAAAAGACATAAGATAGTATATTTTTTCTTCCTTCCCTAGAAACAAATATAATTTATGTTTCTACAATATAAGGAAAAAATAAGCATTCCAATGTTCTTTTGTTAGCATGTCATATTGCCCATGTCTTTATAATGGGTGAGCTCAATATTTTATTGCAGGAAGAATTCCTTATCAATGTCATTTTAAAATGACAATTCATGGATGTAAAACAATGAGATATTTCCTGTCTCCTCCTTTTATTAAAGAGCTGATTCTAAAATGAGCAATTTCAGTAAGAGATAGATTTTTGCTCGTAAATTTTATATTACTTCTCCTTTCTGTTGAACAGCCTCCAATATTTGCCAAGTAAATGAAAACTTAAAAATGAAGCTTGTCTTAGAGTTTAAATAAATCACTCCCCTGTGATATATCTAATTATAAGAAATTTATGTACATAGCTCTGAAAACGTGAATCCACTGATCAGTGACTGATTAAAGTCACACAAATGCTCAAAGTTGTTGAAACGTAAAATAGCAAGAAAAAGTTCTCCCTGAGGATCTTGTCTCAAAAATGATTATAATACAATTCAGTCAGAATGGAAACAAATGGCATAGTAGACAGGCATGTCTTGTTATGAAGTAATGGCATTCACAGTGCCACACCTACTAGAAAGGCAGAATAGCCATTCATGTCAGGGAAACGTATAGAAGGCATGTCACTTTGCTAAGTATAGCTGCTCTATATGTTTCAATAACTTCTTCAGGATGATCTGCTCCCAGGAAAATTAGCAGTTATGAATAGAATAGTAAGTGCTTAGTTTATTTGGCTCCTTGTGAGGCTAAGCCGACAAGGTTAAAACGCTGGAGTAGGACATTCACAAGTTTTCTACTTGTTATCTTTATATAATTTCCATAAAAAGTCTATTAGTGATCTAAAATCTGGTTAGATAAGAATCTCCTAAGTCTTTAACAAATGTGAGCTTCGACTTGAAATCAGCAGGGATAGACCAACCAAAGAACAATGCCAAGGAGCTTTTGACAGTTAACTAAAGTCATGTCACTCTGAAGACTTAGGAAACATACATACAAGTAATGTATACAAACTGAATAGGCTGTATTTAGGAAAAATATATATATTTATATGCATACATGAATACAACAATTAATGAAAAGAGAGGCTTTGAATTTTAAAGTTAGCAAGGAAGGGTAAATGGGAGATTGTGGATGATGGCAAGAAAGGGAGAAATGTGATTATCTTATAGTCTAAAAATAATAAATACTTAAAAAGAAAATATTTCTGTCTGGTAAGAGAAATTGTCCAGAGGTTAGCTTCAAAGGAATTTTCATTTTTTTGTGTATGTCATATGATCCCAGGCACTAATAGTTAAAGGGAGTAAATATGAAAAATAACAACAGTTGTGTTAAGTGGAAACACTGCAAGGTGATACAGAGATTGTGTGTTTTTGTATCCAGTATATATTCAAGTACCAAGAAAGCCTATACTCTGTTGAACTGTCAAATCTTCTTGTAACAAATCTTCTCAAGACAAAATGTCAAGAAGTGATGGTGTAATTTCACCCAGAAAGAGCCAGGCATGCAGTCAGGACCCCTTCAGTGATCCTGGAAGCAAGTAGAAAAGCTACTTCAAATATTGTCATGAAAATTGGACAGCATAATCTCCTATTTCATTCCCTATGACCAACAAATAAATATTTATAGTTCTGTACTGAGACAAAATGGCTAATAGAAGTTTTTCATTATAAGTGACCTTAAGAATGACCAAAATCTCATTTATGATTTTAGAGAAAATGAAGGTCAGAGAGATCAAATGACTTGCTCAAGTTCACCACACAGCTATTTTGAAGTGAGAATAGATACAGAAAACATGTCTTAACTTACAGCTTAGCAATGCTATTTATATTGATGTGCTAAACTTCATTCTCTAAGCAGAAAAATGATTTTGGTCCTTTCATAATGCATAAGACACATTGACATAAGCACATAGCTATTCATTTACTTAAATTGGATGAAATCTTGAAAATACATGAAACATAAATTTAGTAACATATTAAAAAAATAAGTATCCAAATTCTTGGTGGAATGGTTGTATTTCCTTTGGCTCATGATAATTGGATTAGATAGCAACAGGCTTTGTGAAATATTCATAACATATCTTTTAAATTTTTCGTTATTTTTTAATTATGTTTCACTCTGGGGGGTGGGTGGGATCATGCTGTGGTACATGTGTGAAGGTCATAAGAAAACTTGTGGAAGTCAGTTCTCTCCTTTGACCATGTGGAACCAAGGATCAAATTCACATTGTCAGGCTTCGTGGCAGGTGCCTTTTCTTGTTGATCCATGGCCCTAATAATGCTAATTTTGATTATCTGTCTACAAATTTCATATTTTTAGTGTCAATTGGGCCTATGCAATAGTGAGCTATTGTTTTGTTCTTCCTTATCTAGACTTGAACAATGTATAGCATATATTAAGAAATGCACATGACTGTAGCTACTGATAACACGCTACAGAAACATACTACTATTTATAGAGAATTGTAACATAGATAAATTAGTAATATAATTCTTTTCTCAAGAGAGTCTACATTTGCCTTTAAGGATGGAACTCTTGGGGTCAAGATCACAAGCAGAGGATCATGGGAGAAATTCCTACACAGCTGCTTGCTTTAAGCAAGCATGTAGAGAATAAGCAGATGCCTTCAATTTACTGTGTCATTACTCACCCCATTCCTGACACTGTCATAACACACACACACACACACACCAAGAAGAGCACAAAGTTATATTCCAACATGCCTGATATATGAAATACAATATGTCAAAACAGATTTGGAGAAGAAGGTGCTAGCTGATAGATGGCATGCACTCATTCTAAGTAAAGATGGATAAGTATTCACCTTGGTTTGCCTGAGGCAGCTGAACATCCCCAGCTGCTGTTTTGTCATTTTATTAAGAGAATACATCTAAACTATGCAGAATAAAAGCAGATAGCATTAATTATTGAACATGTTGATAACTTGACAATGAACATAAACATTTTATTATTTTGTTAATATCACTTTAGTTTGATTAACAAATAGTAACTCTGTATTGACTAACTACAATGATATTTTGAAAAAGGTATACACTGTCAAGCTAATTGACGTGTCCAAGAAATCTTCAGCTTATTACAGTTTGTTTATTTGTGTGTTGATGTTTAAAAATCTATTTTTCTGGGATCCTAAAAGCCAAAAACAGCATTACCATGTGACCAAACATTCTCACTGCTAGTATCTAATGGTGTTAAAATAAACTGCTGAATATTTGCACGATAACGTGGGCTTAAAAGCAACTTAAACACTCACTGGTAGGCTAAAATATTGGTATATATACATAATGAAATTGTATTGCACTTTAATAAAAGTTGTTTGGCATGAAAAGTATGCATTGGATATTGTGAAATTCTTCATGAAGTATAGCATAAAAGGTTTTAGACTTAAAACATCTTTTATGTACTTCAGTTTTAGACTAAATAATAGAAAGCATTCCATGGCTGCATGCTTTTCCTTCTGAAAAATGAAAACAGATTTGTGAAATATAGAATTTTCACCATTTCTCAGGTTAGCACCGGGGTTGGCTAGAGCCTCCATCTGTACATGTAGCAATATCTTATTAATATCTTATGAATTTGAGTATGCTATCTAGGATGTCACAGCACACAAAAGTACTATTTTTATATAAGTGAGTACTTTTATTTATATAACCTAAAGTGTTTGAAAAAGTACTTTAATAATTATTGATATGTGTTTTATAATAAAAACATCAGCTTTGTGAATATAATTTAATTTTTTGGAAAATACAGATACAATATGTAACAATTATGATGAAAAATCATCAGCAACTTTGATTCATCGTCAGTTACAACAGGATAATATGTTTAGATCTAAGGACTATGGGGTTAGGACATGCATTTGTACCTAGTTACTTTTGAACACATTAAGACAAACCATCAAGATTCATCTAAATCCCATGAATCCAGAGATTAAGTGGTATTGGGAAATGTTCAGACTCTCAGAAGGCTCCCTAAAAATAAAAAAAAAAAAAATTACATAAATGTACACTTTTTTTTAAAACAAAAGGATTTTGTTTAAAATAGGATCTATCAAAATTATGCAATGACTCTGACCATTCAAATTTCGGAGGTTACTAATATTAGCTTAAAGCCAAAAGGAAAATAAATATCTATTTCTCCAATTTTCCCTTCATTCTCTGACTGACGAAAATATTTTTCCTTTGAACATTATTATATTATTCATAACTATTTATACTTAAGACACCTTAAATGTTTATTTTATATGAAGCACAAGACATGAAGGTCTTAGAGATAGTGGGATAAATAGGAGGTAAGTCCAGTATTATCTCATTATTATTTTTATGTGTGTATAGCATGTCCATGCATATAGAGGTCAAAGATTAATATTTGGTGTCTTCCTTTAAAACTGTGTACCTTACTTTTAGAGTGATAGTCTATCACCAAACCAGAAGCTCATGGATTGGTTGGGCTTACTGGCCAGCAAAATCCCAAGACCCTCCTGTCTCAACCTTCTGAGCTCTGGCTTACATGCAGGCTTTACCAGACCTAGATTTTTACTTAGATGTAGATTTATACTTAGACTCGTTCAAGTCATGTCACAGACCTCACAGTCTCAACTCTAACAACAAATAAAAAATACCAATTCACTGCTTGGAAACCTTATAACAAATCTATTCTCATGTCTTTCTAAAGAGTTCTTAACCCCTAGAGCATCACTAGATGTGGTGTTCAGTAGAAATCATAGTGATTTCTGAACTGAAAAAATTGGAGATTGATCTGACTTTGCTTGATGCTGAAAATAGATGAGCTTGTATTTGAAGTAAAGAATGAGTATAATTTAATACCAAGAGTTCTGCTCTTTCAAAGAAGTACTTCTGCCTGATCATGCTGAGAAATTTGCATTTTTTATGTCATTAAGTAGATGAAATAGGGGACAGAAACTGGGCAAAAATGGCCCACTACCAAAGTAGTTTAGTATTGTGATACTACATTCTTTCAAAGTGTATTCCCCAATAAGATAAATTACAATGTGTATTTATATTATATATATATATATATGTACATATATATTAAGTATATATATATATATAATTTGAATCAATGAATTTGCAATGAGAAAGAAAATGTGTATTCATAATGATATGCTTTTTTCAGTGTCTTTTTTTAGTGTCTTGAGAATTTCTGGCATTGAGTTCACATGCAAAGTACAGATGCAAACATCTGTACTTCATAGACCTAAACAATAAGACACCCCAGTGTCCTCAGTTTCAGTATGACTGTTTTTTCTACTTTGTTGTCATTTGGTTTTAACAAAAGATTTGACTCTTCTTTGTAACTTAATCCCTTGTATGTTTTTAATTAGAAGAATTTTTAAATTAAATCCTAGATCATTAACATCATTATTATATCACTTATTTTATCACATTATTGTATCACAAGGCATACCAAGACTTTGTAACCCAGGTGTGTAGATTAACTGATATTATTTGTTAAAAAGTCTGACATCATTTATAGTCATGAGTCTCAGAAAATTTTACTCTTAAATAAAGTAGTCTATTTCTGGGTTCATAATAAGTATTTATGAACTAAAAAGTTTTACTAAAACTCCACGATTACAAGGAATACCAGGAATACCTTCTAACTCAGAAAAGTCTAAAATTTAAAATAATCATTTGTTTTACTGATCCTGAAATAGAATAAAGCAAACAATTTATATATACACAGAAATTAAATGAAAATTTTTATAATGAAATGGTAAAAATTGACAAATAGAGTAATTATAACCCTAAAAATGCTATGTATTTATCTATTTATCTTGAATATTTTAATATATTTTTAAAAGAACATGTTTTTGTTTTGTATAAATATTCATAAATTAGAATAGTATTTCACATCATTTAGAAAAATGGTTTATGGTGAAACATTACCTTAATTAATCCTCAAAAACTCTCAAGCAAATGCAGTTTGTGGCTTCACTGAAATCACGTGAAAATTTTTGTAGAGTGGACAGAAATTGACTAATAGAGCCATTGGTGTTTCAGATATTCATCTTAACTGTCCTACATGTTTGGAAAGGAATGTTTTTTATGTAAATATAGATAAAGTAGAGTAATACTTCATGTTGTAAAGATTACATCTTTGGAAAGATTACTCACAATAAAAATATTGGTCTGAGAGTTCCTCAACTAGTTTAAAGCAAATAGAAGTTGCATCTCCATTCAAATCACATGGAATTTTTTATTAGTAGATGAAAATGGATTAATAGAGTCATTATAGCCCTGAAATAATTGAATACTTATCTTGAATACATTGTTTATTTTGAAAACATGCTTTTTCCTTAATAAAATAGAGTAATATACTGGTTTGTTTGTAAGATGGCTCATAATGAAAAAATTCTCAAATATTTGAATATTTTGAATTAACAATCAGGAAAGAAAACAACACATATGGAACTGATTCTCTTTGTCATTAGAAACTGACACAGTGGGAATAACTATGATTAAAAGTTGACTTGCATGAAGTCTGGTTTCTTTTCCATTTTTTGTGAGATAAGTGTTCTCTTCAGGGCAGATAGTGTCCATATAATTAGCTGCAGCCCCCTTCAACTGCTGTCTTTCTTCAAGGCAGCTGAGAATCTGATACTAGTCAATGACTGTAGATGCTTAATAGGGCTAGCTATTGTTACAGTGGATTTTCAATCAGTGTGCTGCTTACTTTAATATATTTCTTTGCCCTTATTAGTGCTTCAATTTTTGTATTAGAGATACCATAGAAGAATGACATAGGACCATGATAAAAGACATTGATCAGGACTACTAAACAGTTTGATTACTGTTTTAAACTGCATATATTTTCATTTTTAGATTATAATTTAATTATAACATGTCTCCCTTCCCTTTACTTCCTTGGATATTTTTAAAATTTAGAGTGTTTCATATTGATACAAACATTGATTAAAATTAATGGCCTGGCTTAATTAGTTCACTTTAGAAAGTGGAAGTCCAATGTATAATCTTTTTTGTTCTGGATCTCTTGTATCAGAATTTTCCCAGCTGAAACCAATAATATGTTTTTTTTAATAGTTTAACAAATTTAATTTTTGTTTCTGATTAAACGTCCTGAGAGTAATGTGTGGATTCCATAATCTTCACTCCTTGAGTGGATGTGTGGTGTGTACCAAGGCAATAGAGTCCAGTCAATTTTAAATCTGGTTACATAGCACAGTAGCCTCAATAGTTTTAAAAAGATTTTGATATAGGTAGAGCACTGTAAATCTGAGGCCAGCCTGGTCTACATGGCAAGTTCCAGGACAGCCAGGGCTACGTAGAAAGATTTTGTCTCAAAAACCAAAAGGAAACAAACAAATAAAATGATTCTCAAGTTTAATTAATAGAAGTCCATGTTTTAAAAATCTTCCCCAAAATGTTTCTAATGTAGAACCAATTTTGAGAAACACTAACCTAGAAAAAACTATTGATTTCTCACATATTTAACAATGTAACTCACTAGGTAATTCTAGTAATTCATAATATCTATGTTAATCTAGTTATTTGTGAGTATAAGCATGTATATGTCTCTATTCTTTTCTAAGGTAAATATTATATATATATAATATTTGTTCATATTTCCTTGATTAAAGTGTTTCATAATAGCTTACGTTTTTATTAATTTTATTAAGGCATTTCTTAGAAATAAAAAGATGTATATTTATTTTTAGATTTTCCATATCACTTAAATTTAATTAGTATTGACTAATTTTTTCTTTAAAAAAAACCCACTCCTTTTATTTCTGTATATACATTCCCTGCTTTTTCCACTTTTTATGATTTTGTCCACATTTTTGACTTTTAAAAAAATTTGGAGAGTTACATATGTGTGTGTGTGTGTGTGTGTGTGTGTGTGTGTGTGTGTGTGTGCGTGTGTGTGTTTGTGATCATGTTCATCCCCATCACTCTTCTTTATCTTTCTCTCTTATTGAATCCTTTCTTTCTGACTATTCTCTCTCCTAACCACCCCCCTACTCCAGATCATGCTCATATAACTTCATCTGCTTTTTGTTATGTAGGAGCCATGCCATATCTAGAAGACAGCATTTCAGCAAGATCTTCTTCATCCCCTGATTCTTAAAATATTTCTGCCTGTCTTTCTATGCTGTTCTTTGAACCTGGGAGGATGTTTCATTTGGGGCTGAATATTCAATGATCATTTATTCTAAGCATTTTGGTCAACTGTGAGTCTTCATTAACCAACACCCTTTGCAAGATCAAATTTCTCTGTCCCCAGCTAATGGTAACATTAGTCTTTAGAGATAAACATGAATATTTAGAAGTTATTTTGGTTACATTCCACTTAACAAAGCAATATTTCAGCAATACATTTTCTTCTATGGGTTGTGAACAGATTTATAGTACCAAGCTTGTTTACTTTTATGGAGTTGGTATCAAATCAACTCAGAGAATCATTGGTTACTCCCATAATAATCACTCCATTATTGTACCAGTAGATACTTCTTACTTGGGATGTTCACTTATTGAACCTGGGGTCCATACACTAGAAAGACAAATAATCATTTTCTTGTCTAGCATTCTAGGTAATATCTTCTGATACTATGAACCCTTAGCTACTAAGAAAAAAAACTTGCAGCTTAGTTTCAGCATGATTTCTCTCTGTCTTGTATCCAAAGCATGTGGTTCCTTCAGCAATAAGATCTTATCATCTAGTTTTGGTTAGTAACCAAGAGCAATAGTTATTTGCTCTTGTATTGCTCATGTGTTGTTTCAGACCATCTGCTTGCTTGCTGTCAACTCATAATGTACTACCCCACAATATAGCACTGGGGTGTTGTTTAAAATCCTCTGGCTTCTGGGAGCAGTATTATCAACTCCTGAAGGAAATGTCGGTTTAATCTGTTTCTTTTTAAATTATCTTTTAGTTTCTTTAGTTATATAATGTAGTAGTAGGAATCCATGCGGATTCCCAATATTCTTAGTTTTGATTGACGTCTACCCCTCTGCCTTCTTTCCAAATTAAATCTTTGTGCCATAGTATTTCCACATTTTACTTTAATATCTCATTCATTTTGTCCTCTCCATATCCACCCAGGATGCACCCTACACACACACACACACACACACACACACACACACACACACACACCTCTTATGTATCATTTTTAAAATTTTACTTCCTGGACTCTATATGTATCCATTTCAACTTAAATTAAACATAAATTTTAAAATTTTAAATTTAGGATTTGTATATGAGAGAGAAAATACGGTGTTTTTCTTTCTTGGCCTGGCTTACCTAACTACGTATAATCCATCCATATATATCACCTATTTATCAGTTAATGATCATCTAAGCTAATTCTATAACCTAGCTGCTGTGAATAGAGAAGCAAAGAAAATAGCTATATAGATTTTGTAGTAATCTAGTATAGAGTCATTTGGATAAATGTCTAATATATGTAAAAGCTCAAACACATAAGAGTATCTACTTATTAATAAGTACTAGGTGATCTTAAAACTTAGACAGGTTGTAAGCATGTACTTGGAAACCCAAGACTGATGTGGATATTACTATCTTCCAAATGGGATTTTTAGATAGTTCTGATAGTGGGCTATTATATGTATAAAAGAAAAAAAATGCTTGGGAAGTCTATAGGTAAGTCTTATAAATGTACACATCATTTTTTGCCACATGATCACATTGATGATCATATTTAACACAAATGAGTAAAATCATAATTTCTCAGTGCTTCGAGTAATGATCTAGCAAATGTTTATACTGTGGTCTAATCCTTCCTCTTCCACCATTCCCAATTGAAGACAATCTCAACTCCATCTTGGTTTTGTATCCAGTGTTTTATGAAGGATCTCTGTTTTGTGCTATCTTTATTAACCACACATCATTCCTTATGCATCAGAAGGCAAGCTACCTCCCCACACATGTATCCAGTAATCATTCATTGGATGTGAGCAGTGTAAGTGTAATAAGAATTTACCGTCATAAAAAGGATAAAAGAAAAACACATGGTAGTCACTAGTCCATACTAATGAAGAGCAGATATATGCATTCTATTATTTGTGTTTGTATAAACACATATTTATATGTAAGCTTCTTTTAAGTATATATATCAAAGAACCTATATCTTCTTTTGCTCTATAGGATCTAATCCAAAATTATTTGCTTCCCACTCAACTCATATGTATGAGCAGAAGAATTGGTCTGATTCTACATATTAAAACTAAGCATGGATTTGATATAAGCCATGTGTTCAAACATTATAAACAATAATAGCTTAATGTGGCTAAGATGGATGAATTGGTATTTGATGAGAAGATGCATACATGTTTAACAAAATATTTTCATATTTTAACCCATGAAATATGAAATAAAATTATTAAAAATTCTATTCTATTCATTTCTATTTTTTATTTTTGATATTGTGATTTATTTACATTTCCTTTTCCTATTTCCTCCCTCTAACATCCCCTTGTACCATCCCACTTTCCTTAAAATCCATCTTGTTTTTACTAATTATTATTGCATGAATATAGGAATATATATATATATATATACATACATATATATATATATATATAAATGAAAACTATTCAATATATATAATGCTACTTGGATATGTTTTCAGAGCTGATCATTTGGCACTGAACAACCAATTGTGCTTCTCACACAGAAGGCCACATCTCCTGTTCCCACTTTTCTTCAGTTGTCTATAGTTCTTTGGGTAGGGTTGAGGCCTCATGGGCTTTTCTCCACCAAGTTTGGCATGCTCACTGGTGTCACCCTTATTCAGCTTGCTTGTACATTCATATTGTAAAAGTTTAGCTTCTGCTATTACTAGGAGACATAATGTCACAGAAATGTCACTGATCTTCTGTTTCTTAAAATCTTTCTGCCCCTCTGCAATGTTCCCTGAGCTCTAGATGCAGGAGTGTTTTATAGATGTATCCACTGGGATTCGGATCCACAACTCTGCATTTTGATTGGTTGGGTTTTCTGTAATATTCTCCATCTGCTGCAAGGAGAAGTTTCCTATTCCTTTAATCATAATTTCTTTCTAAAATCTCTGCTCATATCCACCCTATTCTAGAGCAAAGTATCTTAAAATAATACCAAAGTGTTTGCCAAAAGAGTGTTCTTATTTCAAATATCACTCCAGTTGATGAATGGCAGCTCAACAAATCTCCTTACTGTTATTTGAACATCTCTATACTCATTCTTACTTCTATAACAATTATAAGATATTTCAAAAATATTATTTTATTCCACAATCATGAAAAATAATTCTTGAGGATCTTTCAAACAATTTACATCAAATTTTAAAATGAAATGTGTAACCAAATATGTAAATGCTTGTTAGTAATAAAGTCCCTTTTTGCTTAACTTAAAAAAAATAAGAGTTCCCTGTTTAAAGAATCATAGTCCCCTAATAAGGAATAGTCTCTACTTGACACCTTTAATTGAATTAAGATGGTCCTTTTGCAATGCAATGGAAATTAATAAAAAATAATTTTGAGGCACATAATATACTATAGTTCTGAGAAACTCCAAAGATTGTTCCTATAAATCCCAGACTGAAAGACACAGAGATTCTCCAGTTTTAATGACTAAGGGAAGGAGAAACATGTTCTACTAGAGGATGAAGCAGAGATAGAATTAGGGCTAAGAAGGGAAGGAGGAGGGTGGGGAGAGAGTGGCAGAGACAGAGATTAGCTGTTTCTCTGCCTTATTTTTACAGAGTATCAACCACTTGGATGGTGCCTGTACTATACTGATGGCAGATCTTCACTTTCAGGACATACGTTGAATCACATCTTTATTTCTTGCAGCCCCACATTGTCTATTCATTTATACAATGTGTTTTGAGAAAGTCCATTCCCTATTCCCTCTGTTCCAAATTTTCCTCCATTTCTTCAATATTGTGACCTCCCAACTTCATTGTTTTTGAGTTTTTACACTGATTCCACTCAACACTGATAGTATATGAATGAGTGTAGAGTCATCTACTGAAAGAAAAGTCACTTTTCTAGAGCTGTACCCTTGAAGAAAAATTACTGTCTTTCTCTGAGCAGCTATCAATTGCCAATAGCTGCTCAGGTAGATGTGGAACTTCATGATCATCTGTTTTCCCCATGCTGGGATTTTGTCTGGCCTGATCTTATACAGGTCTTCAGCATGCTCACCTCTGTGGGTTTATATGGTCAACTGCTATGTTGCATCTGGAAAATATTTTTTATTGTATTAATCAATTGTCTTTCACTCTTACAATTTCTGAACCCTCTCTTCCATGATTATTGTTAAGACTTGGAAAGAAGTAGTGTGATGTAGACACCTCATATAGGGCTGAACACCCCAAAGATTCCTATTCTCTTCATGTTGACCATGTTTCAGTCTTTGAATTAATTAAAATCCACCATTAAAAGATGTTTCTCTGATGAGAGTTGAGAGATTCTGTAGTCATTTTATTTGTTTTTCTGTGGTTTTAATGTTTTGTTTTAAGATGGAATCTATCAGCCTCATACATATAGTAAATGTAAATAGACCCCAAGGTTAGAGTGAAAATGTCCTTGGTATATTTACTTCAAAGTGAAAAATGATAGTCATTCCATCAATATTTCCCATTGAAGTAAGGCTGTATTCTGACAAGTGTTCAGTTCTTGTTACCATGCTTGTAGGAAGGACAACAGTCAGATTGAAAAGGTCAGACAAAATGACAGTAACTAATTCAGAAATGAGATGTCAAGAATTGGAATTATAAAGCCAAGATTAACTTATAAGCAATTCAAGTAGATTTATACAGAGAGACACATATGCACATAGACACAGAAGCTAGTTAGAAGAGTATCAAATTAAATTGACAAGGTCACCAAAAACAAGCAAAGTATGTGAGCTGCAAAGTAAACTTCTAAGAGAAGGGAAAGTGAATTTGAATTTTAAGACTGTAGGTATACATAAAATACTGATGCTGTACACAGAGTAACTGAGCTATGTTTAGGAGAAAGAAATATTTTTGTAATTAATATAAATTGAGAAACATGTTAATCATAAAAGTAATTTGTTAGTTTCTCATTCAATCTATGGTAATTACAGTTTTGAGTATTTTAATATGTTACAAGTTGGACTTTCAGAAAAACAGTCATCAAACTTTAAACATGTTTTACAGTATTGTCAATATTTTATTTTATTTTTTTTTTTTTATTTTTATTTTAAAGAGCTGAAAAAGAAAGCCACAGTGCTGTATCTTCAAGAGAGTCTCAACAATAATAATAGATTAGTCATTTTCACCTCTGCACCAAGATTCATGTCAACTATTATCTCTTGCGATTTGAATCCTCTTCTATGCTATTTCTATCTTCTATTTACACATAAAGGAACTAATGAATATACTAAGTGTAACTAAAAGTTAAATATTATTGAATGTTGAATTTGATATTCTAGCTGATTACTAAGCTTTATGCCATATCCTGAACATTGTTGAGACACTAAAAATTATGTAATCTGGTTACCTACCTAAATCAAGAACTCACAGGACTGGAAAAGCTTAACATGAGACAGATTCCTCTAGAGCCCACTTTCCTATTAATAATTGAAATTACTAATCAATAATTTAGCTAATTATACATTCTGGCCAAATTTCTATATCCAAAGCGCATCCTAACAAAGAGTTTGGGAACCATCATTAACATGGGTGGCAACTTGTGATGGAAACTTCATGTAACTGTGCCCCTAAAACAATTTCATGCTATTGTAAAGTCTTAGTACACTTGTGTCATTTGTTATCTTGTCTATAATCATCATTCTATCTGGATATCTGTGGTTCCTGCGGTAAACATCACAACCAAAAGCAATATAGGGAGGAAAGGGTTTCCTTAGCTTACAAATCCTGATCACAATTCATCTTAGAAAAAGTCAGGGCAAAAGTAAAAGTAGGAACTTGGAGACAGAAACTAAATCAGAGACCATGCAGGAAAGCATCTTTCTGGCTTACTCCCAGTGGATTGTTCAGCTTGCTTTCTTATACAACACAAGGCTGCCTGCCTAAGCTTGATACCATCCACAGCAGGACAGGCACTTACATATCAATCATTTATCAAGAACATGTACCACAAATAAGACCATAGGCCAATCCTAAGCAAGACTTAAGCAATTCCTAAGTTGAGGTTTCCTCTGTCCAGGTGCTCAGGTGACTCTAATTAACGGCAAGTTGCCAAGGGCTATCCAATACAGTCATTGAACACAATAGCTACTTTATAGACATGTAACTACTATGCACAAGATTTTAATCTATAGAAGATTTATGAGAAAATACTAGATATGACATTGCAGCCATAAATTATGTTGTACCAAACTTATTGTATATTTTTTATTTCTCAAATGCTCATGATGCTGATTCTATATTGCCATTTTATTGTGTAGGGAGAAAGATTATCATAAACATAATCTGTGTAACTGCCAAGTCTTGTCCAATTTTTTTGCCCAATGGCATCAAACAACATAGTTATGGATCTCACCTTAGACTTTTTGATTTACTGCTGCAGTGCCTGATGTGTAAACTCTGGTTGTTTCTGACAGAATGTACTTCAAACTGGCCACAAGGATCTTGTAGAAGGTGGAAATAGTATAGATTTGGAATCCATCTTCTTGATATCTTATTGTCTCCCTTCAGGTCTGTCCTGCTCCTTGGGTTTTGTAATAGGAAAGGAGTCTTTAGTAAGCCTGTGTTATTTTAAAGGCTAACAAGTGGCAACTTTGATTTCAAGCCATTGCTAAGTGTGCTAAGGTAAGTGTGCATTCAATTGCATGAGGTTTTTTCCCTACAGTCTGTTAATAATCACAAGAGCATCAAGTGTTCAAAAGACAATACTGCAGGATGTCTAAATGAGAGAGGACATTAGATTCAATAGTTGTTCAAGCACTGGTAATAATTCTAAATACTTTGATATTCAGCTTGAATCACATTGCTAACTAAAACTCACAACACTAAAACATCTAATATTCATTTTTATGGATTTTTAGTGAACACGATAAATAACTTGGAGAAGTTCAAATCATTCACAAAACAGAAGTTTTACACATCAATGAATTAGTATGTCGTGTTTGATACATGTATATGTGACATGCTTATATAGAGTTAAACACATTCTTCTCCTCAAACACTTATCTCTTATTTGTGCTGAAAACTTTCAAAACCCATATTGTCAAAACAGGCTTTCATTCTTTCCGTGACTGAATGGTGTTCTATTGCAAACATCAAATGCATTTGGTTTATCTATTGTCCACTATTAGATACAAAGTTTCTTCCTATTTCTTGGCTGTTGTGAATTGTTTTGCAACAAATATGGGGGTAAAGATGTCTTTTATACATTTGATTTCACTTTTTTATATTTAGATACAGTAGTGGGTTAATGTATCATTTAGATCAAACAAAAATCTTTAAAGTTTTGAAACAGCACCATAACAATTCCCATAATTCTCTTCATACTGATTTATATAACAAACCAAGTGTGCAGGGGTGCCCTTACCTCACACCTTTCCCCACATTATGCCTTTTAAATAACCATTCTTTCCAAAGGAAGGAAAAACTCTCAGGGTGGTTTTGATTTTCATTCTGCAATGATTCTTGGTGTGGAAACTTTAGTCATATCCCTTTTGCATGTCTTCTTTTGGACAACTGACCATTTTTTATTGTAATCTTTTTTATTATTCTTTGAAAATTTCATGCAATACATTGTTTTTATTTTATCTCCTATCTCACATCTCCTCCCAGATTCAACCCTTGATTGCCAACCTGACTCCATGATTATTTCTCTCTCTTCCCTCCCAAAAAAGTGAAAGAAAGAAAGAATGAAAGAAAGATAGAAAGAAAGAAAGAAAGAAAGAAAGAAAAAGAAGAAAGAAAGAAAGAAAGAAAGAAAGAAAGAAAGAAAGAAAGAAAGAAAGAAAGAAAAAAGGAAGGAAGGAAGAAAGAAAAAAAGAAGAAAGAGAAAATGAAAAGAATAAAATCCACTATTTTGGGTTGATACCTGGTCTAGAGTATGGTTGATATACTCCATGTCACTCCATGAAGAAAACCAATGTTCACTCTCCCAGGAGCCATTATGTGCATAGCTTCTTAAGTGTAGTTGGGTTTTGTGCCCACTTTCCTTCCTCCATGCTGTACTTTTCTCTTCCAATGGTTCTCAACCTTTGGGTCATGACCACTTTGGGGATTCAATGACCCTTCACAGGAGTGGCCTTAGACCGTCTACGTAATTTATGGTGTTTACATTATGATTCATAACAACAGCAAAATTATAGTTACAAAAGTAGCAACAAAATAATTTTATGGCTGGGGTCACCACAACATGAGGAACTGTATTAAAGTGTCACAGCATTCGGAAGGTTGAGAACAACTGCTCTTCACCCATTTCTCATTTTTAAATCTTTCTTTTTCTATTGAACTTTGTTCAATGTTTATATATATTCTGGAAATCAACTCCTTATCAGATGCATATGTTTCAAATATCTTCTTCCATACTATAAGGGTCTTTTGTACTGTGCAAATATTTCCTCAGATATGACATTTTTAAATTTTATACAATCACATTCTCCATTTCTTACTTTTGTTTTCTGTGCTTTAGGGTCCATCTCCAAAACAACATCTATTCATTGTATTGATCTTAAGTATTTCCTATGTTTTCTTCCAGCATTTTCACGGCTTCATATTTTAATTACGTTTATCTATCTATTTTGAATGAATCTTTGTAATTGATATTGAATTGGGTTATGGCTAATTGACAACGAAGATCAGCCATCATGGTGATTTTTTAATCTTGCTGCTTTGCTTAGTTCATTAATAAATTTTAATAGTCTGGAATACCATTTCATTTGCAAATCCTGGCAAATTTGTCTTCTTATTGACTGTAGTATCCTTTATTTTCCTTTCTTCTTGGTAGTGACTAACACTTCTGCAGCAGTACTTGATAGAAGCAGTGAGCCCAGATGTTTTTGTCTTGTTCCATACTATAAAGAAAAAGATTTCAAATTTTGTCCATAGCATATATGAGCTGTTGGCTTTTATAAATAGACCTTATTATGGTGTAGTGTATTCCCTGTGTGCCTGATTTGCTTAGGATTATTATCATGAAAGTGATATTGCATTTTATTGAATATCTTTACTTTATCCATTGAAATAAATCTGTTTTTCATTCTTTCTGCTGATATGGTACATTATATTTATTAGTATATATTATTAAAACTTCTCTGCATCTTTGAAATGGATCACAATTGACTGTAGGTGAATGGATAATTTTATGTCAAAGACTTTTGTGTTTCTGAACAATAAGGATATTGGCCTGTCAGTTTTATTTATCAAATCCTTATCTGTTTTTGATAGGAGAATAATGCTGGCTTAGGAGAATGCATTTGGAGGAAGTCTTTCTTCATCTCTATAATGAATATCTGAAAGAGAACTGAGAACTTAAAAATTGATGGTTTTTAAGAACTTAGCAGAACTTTGAATTTCTTTCTTTTTTTTTTTTTACTATATGCATCAGGAAAGAGATAAATAAAATTTAAATTTTTAAGTATATGTTAAAAAATTGTAAGGCAGGGTATGGTGGTGCATACCTTTAATCAGAAAACTTGAGAGGCACAGGTAGGCAGATCTCTCTGAGTTTTAGGGCAGCCTGGCTTATATACCAAATAACAGGCCATCCAGGACCACATAGGTAAAACATTGTCTCAAATTAGACAAAGAGTTATGATGCCTGTTGAATAATCTATTATGAGGAATATTTCATGGACTTATGAGAAAAAAATAAAAATGTTAGATAAAATATTCTATAAATGGAAGGTGCAATTTAACTCAAAGTCCTCAAATACTGTTGTATTGATGTCTATCTCTCTATTTTTGTCCATTAGCACTATCTATATATTTATTGGCTCTGAGACCGTGTATACTTAGTATGTATATAAATACATATGTGTGTGTGTGTGTGTGTGTGTGTGTGTGTATGTGTGGTTATTAATTTCTCTGGATGAATTGACACATTTATCATTATACAGTGATATTTATCCTACTGATTTTGATTAAAAGATATCTGAGTAAGGCTACTTTTGCAGTCTTTCAGTTTCCTATTCCATGAAATACTTTTCTGTATCTAGTAGCTCTTTATCTATGTGTATCTTGAAAAGTGAAATGAGTTAAGTTTCTTGTAAACAATACATAATCAGGTCCTTTTAAAATCCAGTCACTCTATTATGCCTTTTGATTAGGTAATTTAATCCATTTTCAAAAAGAGTAATTATTGAAAGATAATTTCTTATTACAGATATTCACTATTTATTTGTTTGTTTCTTTGTATTTCTTTTATGTCCCCTCTATCATAGCTTTCCTTCCTAGTTAAGAAATAGTGGATTTTAATCTGTGACTCATTCTTCTGTTTTATTTGCTATAGAGTTTTGCTTTGTGAATTTCATACAACTTTTCTTCGTAGCAACCACATTAGTTTACATGATCGAGGAGATAAGGAAAAAAACAAACAAGTGAACAATGAACAAAGGGACAAGGGAAAGTATACTCATAAACTTCCCCAGCTGTACTCCATTCCTCCCCAATGTTTGAACTTCTGATACTGTTTTACAACTTGATATATTGCTTTTTATTCAGTGTATTAATGTACTTACCATTATTTTAATTATTTTGTGTTTAGTCTTCATACCAAAGAGATGAATATTTTATACACTCACCAACACATGCTCAGAATTCCATATTTGCTTTTATAATTACTCTTAAGACCATATTATACACTTCCAATGTTTTTGTTTCTCATTTCCTAATGTCCCTTTCAAGAACTGACTTTTGAATTTTTTATAATATGTCTTATGTATGTATTTTCTCTTAGATTTTGTCTGTAAAAATGTTGACTCTTCCTTCATTTCTAAAATGTACCTTTGAGTACATTGGCTAAAGTATTCCCAATTTACAAGGGTTGTTTTATTTTGCTTTTTTTTTCTTTCAATACTATGATAAGCTCACTCCTTGTTCTCCTGGTGTGGAATATTGCAGGTGAGAAACTGGCTGTCAAGTGAAATCAAGGATCTCTATGCATGATGTGCTTCTTTTTCTTTTTCTTTTTGTATCTTCAGCCATCAAAGTTTTATTGTAAGGAATCTTGGACCAGAGTTAGTTGAATCAAATTTGATTGGTAATGCCTGGACTTCTTGTACCTGGATATTTGTGTCCTCAAGGTACAAGGAACTTCTTGCTATTTCTTTGTATGTGGTTTACGCCTTTCCAGCATTCTGAAGTCCTGGAAATCTGATTGTTTGAATATGGGTTCTTTTAATACTGATTTTCAGGTTGTGGAAAGCTGTTTGTCCATCTTTTTCTGCTCTTGCTTTTCCTCCTAGAGCTCTGCATTTCAGAATGCCTCCTTGTGCTTTCTGTCTTTCTTCTCTCTCATCTACTTTTCCTGATTCTTAAAATAATCTTTTTAAATTTTACTCATTATATTCACTAGCTCAAGAATTTGTTTTATTCTTCAAGTTGTTTTCATTTTTCCATGTTTCCGTGTACATTCTTTGAGAGTTTTCTAAAACACATTACTAAACTATCAGTTGCTAGAACTGTTTCCCTTTTCTTTTGTTTTTCCTCTACAAAATGTATTAATTAGTTAGGTTGTGTCTAGTTTGTATCATGTTGACCTGAGCTAGGCTCACCTGGAAACAAAGAGCCTCAGCTAAAAAATTGCTCCATCAGATTGGAGAGCAGGCATGTCTATGGATGTTTTATTTTATTATTAATGATTGATGTGGAAAGGTCTAGTTCAATGGGGGCCGTGCCTCCCTTTGGCAGCTGGTCCTGGATTGGATAAGAAAGCATACTGAGCAAGCCTGGGGGTTCAAGGCAGTAAATGGTGTTCCTCTGTGATTTCTGCTTCGAAATCCTGCCTTGAGTTCCTGTCTTGACTTTTCTCAACATTGGGCTGTAAATTACATGCCAAGTAAACTCTTTCCACTCCAGGTTGCTTTTGTTCAGAATATTTTACCATAGCAAGGGAAACCTAACTAGAGTTCCAAATATTAATTGTACAAAGTAATGGGTTTCATTACAGAATATTCACATTTGTACATGGTGTTCTTGGATCATGTTCACTCAACTCTTTTATCATCCTTAGTTCATTTCTTCCCATCTACCACCTCTCTTCCCTTTATTGAGTTCTAAATGTTGTCCTGCTTTTACTAAAGGCTGCTACCCATTTTGTAGAGCTTCCTTATCTTGATTAGGCAATAACTTCACAAACTAAAGCAATGTGCTTACCAGAGTTAAAGTGGCTTGTGTTTCTCAATCCCTGCCTGCTTTCTCTGTCTTATAAACACTCAGGAACAACTAAACCCTAGAGACATTTATTCATCATAACTCTCTTTAGCCAACTTCTCACCTTATTCCCCTAGCTGTCCTTAACAGAGGCTGATCCCAGTCCATTTATCCTCCTTTTCTGCTCAAGCCAGAGCCTCTCAGCCACTGTGCTTCTGTCCTCCCCAATAACCTCACAAAGACTCATAATGATTCTTCATGTGCATTATATTATTCTTTTTTGTTTGTTTTTCGAGACAGGGTTTCACTGTAACAACTCTGGCTGTCCTGGAAATCACTATGTAGATCAGGCTGGCCTTGACTCACAGAGATCTACCTGCCTCTGCCTCTGGAGTATTGGGATTAAAGGTGTGTGCCACTACCACCAGGTCTATCATCTATTCTTAGAAGAGCAAATATTTATTGCAATTTTCCTAATCTGTTTCTGTTTAAATCTGCCTTTCCAGAAAACATCTAAGCATATTGACTATCATCTCTGAGGCTATCATTTTGATGATTTCTGCACTAAATAGCACCAGGGTTTGAACTTGCCGGAAATATACTGTTGTTTTATTGTCAGTGTTTCAGTATTACAGAGTAATCCACTAAAATTTATCCAAATACTCTATTGTTGTATTGTTACAAATGGAACAGAGAATATCAAGAGAAAGAGGCCCATCCCCACATATCCCTTTCTGGGAAAGAACAAAACTCAGTGATATGGTCATAGTTACTGGTCAGTAATAAGTGAAGGATTCTGAATGAGTCTGGATCACCAAGGATGGACAAGTTCCAAGCTTCTTTGTCACATCTGGACTACCTAAGCCACCATGGAGGTCACTCTTCGCTGTCATAGTTCAACTAGACCAGCCCAATACTAGGTTAGAACTGAGGTCCACAGCTATGTAAGCTTCCTACTTATATATATACTCCTGGAACCAGAAAACTACAGGTACTCCCTAGAAAACTGCTAGCAACAACAGCTAGAGAATCAAGTAGGTGATCTTTACTCTCCTCCTTGTCCTCCAATTCCAATTTCAAAGACTTATCATGGGCTTTATAGTAGACCACTGGCTGTGGCCTTTCTCTGCCTCAGTTCCAAGGGTCCACTCAGATCCTGGTGGCACACACAGCATCCCTTGCTCCTGTGGATACTGTCGACCCATCACCCACGTCTAACTCATCCCCAATCCTTAGTGTCAGTTCCCAATACATAGAAGCACACTCTATCTACGACCCATAGTGATCCACACCCGGGAAGAAACAGAAGCATTTACTACCAGGAAACTAAAAATAACTACACTCCAAGAAGAGAGGCCACAGAAACCAATGCCTGGAACAGGCACCAACATAGACAAAATATCAACACCTAGAATTCTAATCACCCAAAGCTAGATGTCTAGACACCACTATAAAAATATAAAAAGTTAAAAAAAATAAAAGCCAGAACAATATGTCTCCACTAAATGCAAGCAACCCTACTACAGTAGTCCATGAGAAATGCAATTTAACTGAAGCAGAAAACGAAGATTTCAAAATACCTAATTTTAATATGATCAAAGACCTTAAGGAGGATATGAATTACTTCATTAATAAAATCCATGCAAGCACAGACACAAGATGGAATGAAATGAAAGCTTTAAATGAAAGTTTAGGAATTTGAACACAAACCTCAGAAGCAAGATTCACCAATAGAATACAAGAAGTAGAAAGGAGAATCTCAATCCCAGGCATTAAAGACAAGATAAAAGAAATGAATAGCTTAGTAAAAAGAAAAGTTATATCTAAAAAAACAAAATCCTGCATAAAACATCCAATAAAATTGGGACACTATGAAAAGGACAAATGTGAGCATAATAAGAACAAAGAAAAGTTAAGAAACCTAGGTCAAATTCACAAAAATATTTCCAACAAAGGTCCCCTGACCTAAAGAAGGAGATAACCATCAAAATATAAGAAGTATATAGACTGTAATAGAAAAGAAATTCCCTATGACACATATTAATCTAAAAATTAAATGTATAGAAAAAAGAAATAATATTAAAAGCTACAAAATAAAAGACCAAATAGCATATAAAGGCAGACCTATTAGAATAATATCTAAAATTTCAATGGATGCTGTAAACCAGAAAGGTTAGGACAGATGTTCTACAAAATCTAAGATACCACAGATGCCAGCCCAGACTACTATACACATCAAAACATTCAATCACAATAGATGGCAAAAGAAAACCATTCAATGATAAGATGATATTTAAATAGTATGTATTTACAAATTCAGCTACATAGAAGCACTAGAAGAAAAATTTCAACCCAAAGACGTTAAACACACCCAAGAAAACACAAAGAAGAAAGAATATCAGACTAACAAGTTAGGGGGAAAATTACTCCAGCAAGATAATGAGAATCAACAAATACTGCTCACTGAAAATTCTCAATATCAGTGGTATCAATTCCTCTATTAAAAAAAAAAAAGAAAAGGAAAAAAAGATACAGACTAACTAATTGGATTTGAAAACAAGATGTATCTTTCTTCTGCAAATAAGAAACAACTTAACATCAAGGATTGACATCACTTCAGGGTAAAACAACAGAAAAAGGCATTCTTAGCAAACAGATCCAAAAACAAGGTGCTGTACTCATTTTAATGACAAAATAGACTACAAACCAAAACTAATCAGAAGGAATAGGAAAGGACACCATATACTCACCAAAGGAAAAAAAAAATCACCAATAGTATATGGAAATTCTAAGCATCTGTGCACTAAAAATGAGCCAAATTTCATAAAAGAAACACTTCTACAGCTAAAATAAAAAAAAAAACTTACACTCACAGTCTGTCAGTGAGAAACTTCAATACCCAACTCCCACCAGTAGATAACTCATCGAAACAAAAACTAAACAGAAAAACACTGGAGCTAATTGGCATCATAAGTAAATGGGCCTAATAGATACAGAACATTTCATTCAAACACAAAAGAATATACCTTCTTCTCTGCATCTCATGGAACTTTCTACAAAATTAACAAAATATGCTCAAAAGGAAATAATGCCCTGCATCCAATCAACAACAACAAAGTCAACAGAAAGCCTACAGACTCGGAGACTGAAAAACTCACTACTAAATGAAAATTAATTAAGAAAGAAATTTAAAACTTTTTAGAGAGGGATGATAATGAAAACAAAACATACCCAAACTTAACGGATGCAATGAAAGCTGTTCTAAAACACAAGTTCATAGCACTAAATACCAACATTAAAACAACTGAAGAGGTATCATACTAGCAACTGAACACCATACTTGAAAGCCCTAGAACAAAGAGAAGACATGCCAAAGAGGAGTAGATGGCAAGAAACTATCAAACTCAGGACTGAAACAAAAAATTGAAGCAAACAAACAAAAAAAATAGATGCAAAGAATCAATGAAACTAAGAATTGGTTTTGAGAAAATCAATAAGATTGACAGACACTTAGCCAAATTAACTAAAAGATTGAGAGAGAAGTTCAGATTAACAACGTTAGAGAAGAAAAGGGGACATGAGAATAGACATTGAAGAAACCCAGAGAACAGTAAGGATATAATTTAAAATCCTACACTCTATCAAACTGGAAAACCTAAAAGAAATTCAACTTCTTCACAAAATATACCACCTACAAAAGTTACATCAAGATCTAATAAGCAACTGAAACAAACCTATAAGGTCTAATGAATAAAAACTGTCATTAAAAGTGTCCCAGTCAAAAACAAAACAAAAACAAAGAAACAAACAAAACCTCAGGCCGGATGGTTTTAGTGAAGAATTCTATGAGAATTTCAAAGAGAATTAAGATCACTACTCCTCAAATTATTTCTAAAAAGAAAAACAGAAGAAATATTGACCATTTTTTTATGAAACCACAGTCACATTGATATTCAAACCACATGAAAACCCAGGAAAGAAAGATAAATACAGTCTAATCCCCCTTATGATCATAGGTGAAAAAATTAAAAAAAAATTTTGCAAGCCAAATCCAAGAACACATAAAAAAATTCATCCACCATCTTCAACTTGTTTTTTTCCAAGAAATATAGGGTTCGTTCAACATATGTAAATCAATAAATGTAATTCATCATATAAACAAACTGAAAGAAAAAAAACTACACAATCAATTCATTAGATGCAGTTATGGTCTTTGACAAAAGTCCAACACCCCTTCATAATAAAAGTTGTGGACAATTTAGGAATACCAGGGGCATACTCAGCATAATAAAGGCAATTTGCAGCAAGAGAACAGCCACCTAAACAGAAAGAAACTGAAAGAATTCACACTAAAATCAGGAAAAAGACAAGGCTGTATACTCTTTTTATATCTATTCAATATTTATTTAAATTCTTAACTAGAGTAGTTAAGCAGATGATATGGTAGTATGCATATGTGACCCTAAAAATTTGCTAGGAAAATCATACATTTGAAAAACACTTTCAGGAAAGTAGCAGGATACAAAATTTATGTATATATACACATACACACACACACACACACACACACACACACACACACACACACACATGTATATATACACATATATATACATATACAGTTGCTTTTCTATATATAATTGACAAACAGAATGAGTAAGGATTCAATACCTTTCACAATACCTTCACAACACATAAAGTCACTTAGTGCGGCTCTAACCAAGCAAGTGAAATATTTTTATAATAAAAACTAAGATACTGAAGAAAGAAATTTTAAAAGATATTGGAAGATGAAAAGATCTCCTATGCTCATAGCTGCAATCCACAAAACCATGGACCTCAGGTACAGAGTAAGAGAATAAGAGCAAGGGATTGATCATCCTAGGAAGCTGAGAGAGAATGGATAGTTTTGGATAGACAGAGGTGAGGAGGGATCTGGAATGGGATGATCAGTCAGAGAGGGGAAAGGAAGAGATGGTAAAGGGACGGACTATGGGGAAGGACACTAAAATTAAGGGGCATTTAAGGGGGTTATATGGAAACCAAAAACAGAAGACTCTTCCTATAATATGTACAAATATAAAGGCAATCTAAATAAAATTTCAAAATAATTGGGGAAACTGAGCCCCAACTGGACATCCCTCATCACCAAATGAAGATTCCAGTACTGGGAATGTATAGCATCTTATCAAGTTGTTGGCCAAAGGGCACCCATGTGAACTCCCACACAATTTAGGTTATTGCCAAGGCTACTGGTTGCTTTCCACAAATTTAAGGTAAAGTCGTATTGTTAAAAAAAAAAATACCCACACAACTCACTGAACATGAAGAAGTTGAGCTCGTGCCTACCTAGAGCCTTCACTCCTACAGATTAGTGATCACGGTACTACAAAGTACTTTACATAGTACCAAAAAAGAAAAGCAAACCCAGCTACACATACTTTGTTCTACAATGTTGTCCTGCCTGCAAGATGTGCTAGTGCAATAGTGGCACAAAGCTTGTGGGCATAACCAACCAATATCTAATTGGATTTAGGGCCCGCTCCATGAGATGGAACCCATCTTCAACACTACTTGGGTGACCAAAAACCTGAGACTAAATAGCCTGTGAATCTAGGGCAAAAAAAAATAATACATTTCTGCTAAAGGAATGTAGCAATAAATGATTCCTAAGAACATTGTGTTATATAGCAGCAATTTACTCAGCCATCACCAGAGAAGCTTCCCGCTGAAGTAGATGTGAACAAATACAGAGCTACAGCCACGCAATGTGCAGAGAGTAGGAACCCCTTGGGACATTCTGTCCTAGGTGGGATGCTTCCATCAAATTCCTCCCCTCAAGGCTCAAGACACCCTACAGATGAGGAAACAGAAAAGTTTAAGAGCCAGAGGGAATGGAGGACACCAAGGAAAGAAGATCTCTAAATACATCACAACTGATGCACACACAAACTCACAGAGACTGTGGAAGACTGTACAGGCCTGCACCAGGTGGAGTCCCCTAGTGCTGGGAAGAGAAGTGGACACAAGTTCCAATCACTAACCCAGGTGCTATCTCCTATTGATAACCTCTTGAAAATAGTTTTCTCTGACGGTGTCTCACTGGGCAGGCCCCATGTCCAGCAGTAGATGGCCAACATAAAATGAACTCAGTGATGTCTTTGGAGGTTCTTTGTCTCATAATGTTTTGACAGGGAATTTTCTTTCTTTTTACTTTACATGTCCTTTGTATATATAGTATGGCTTCTGGTTATGTGTTTTTACAGGATTCCTATGTGTGTGAATATGTGCATCAAATGAGTTTCTAGTGCTTTTTTTTCCTTTGGCTCCTTTTCTTCAGTTTATTTGTTTCATCCTGTCCAACTATGTCTGCTTATGTTTTATTTTATTAGTATTCTCTAGATGCCTATTTGTTATCTAACAAGAAGCAGAAAGGGTGTGGATTCATATGGGAGGGAGTGGAGGTGGGAAGAATCTTTGCAGTGTTGGGTGAGAGTAAAACATAATCAGAACGTATTATATTTATAAAATAATCTATTTTTAAAAGAGAGAGAAGAGGTATAGCAATGTACTTGAGCTGTTGTAGAAGATTCATCTTCATGGAATCCTTGGGAAATATAAGGATCTACTTACTGATCCAGCACTAGATTCTATGGTAAAGTATTAAGCTCACTACACATTCTTAGCACCTGTGAATAGTTTTTTACAACAATTTATACAATTTAAAGTTGGTACTGTTTGTAAAGGCAGAACATTAGCCATTGTTCAGAACATTGCTAAGGTGGCTTATGGCCTAGTCTCACAGTTACAGGAGATGTATAGTGTCAGGAGTATTCATTCACCCACATGGTCAATGGGGACATAGGCAAAATGCATAGTCGTCCCATTAGAGGACACACCTTTGGTCTGATGATTGCTGTGTTTCCTAGAACTGTAGAACAGACATTAAAGGTACTGTGTTAGCTGCCAAGCTGGTAGAAAATAAATTATAACTGAGCTTCTCAGCTTCTGGGGACTGTACAGCCATAATAAAGGGGCAAAGTGCTTTCTTGATATACTAAAACTGAAATTGATAAACTGAAGTCTATTCTTCAGATGTACATCTCTCTGCCTAATTAATACTGGAGCTGAATAAGAACTCTACCTATGAGGGCTAATGTATCTACAAGGCCTTCAGGTTCTACTGATTGTTTGGTCACACCACTACAGTTCTTGCATTGGGATATGAGACAAAACCTATGGTAGCTTTCACACCCTGCTCTTCAAATGGTGGCGTCCTGTTTCCTGCTCTTCCATCTGAGGTTGAAAGAGATTTGACAGTTGAGGCTATCTTTTTGTTGTCTGGCTTAACCTAGTTCCAGAGACTCAGTTTGCAGGTTGGTGATTGAGGTCTTGAAGTGATGTTATTCTAGTTTAAGGTCTGACCTTAATTCTCCCTCCCCCAGGCAGGAGGCATCTTAAGGCTAAGTCACTGAGAGCTGAACGAGAGCAACAAAGCCCACTCTCCCCTCCCTCTCATCTTTACACTATCTTCTTGTTTTGTTATATCAAATATGAGCCTCTTGTCACTCACCAGACTTACAGTTCTGCTCTGATAATTTCATGTATTGATAGTTTGGTTCAGCAATATCTGTGGAGAAATACCTCCAGAGGATCCTATTCAGCCCTCACATTGCTTTAGTCTTGTGAGGAATCTAATCTATACATTTTCAAAACTCCTCTAGGATGATATGTTATTAATTCAAGTAAATATCTGAATAAGTAAGTAAAGAAATGAATACAATACTCATGCGTTACAGCTAAAAGGTATGGTAGGGGTTAAATTCACTTTCAAAGTTTAATCTTGCATCCTCTACCTTCTTCCTTCAGTTTTTTTTTTTTTTTTTTTTTTGCTAATTTTCAATCTCTTTAAATTTAAAGAAAAAGTTGATCTTTAGAGTCAAAATATTGAAAGTCAATTTATATTTTATTATTTTGTTTTAATTTTTGATATTTCCTTGCCATTTCTAATCTTGTTTAGAATTTTAGACTCTGGGTGGGAAATGTTTTCTTCTGTGATCTCTATTTCACAACTGCAAGAGGACCTCAATTCCCACACCATCCGGTTGGAAGATAAGTAGACAGCCCTTCTGCTGCAAATAACATCTGGAAATCATTGCAAGACTGTTATTAGTTAATCATTTGAAGATCTCTAGTAGGAATGAGAGAGAAAGCATTTTACTACCAAGCGAAGCATACTGTCCAAACCTATGGGAACAATGAATGAAACCCTTAATAATGAGAAACGATGCTGTCGTATTACTGAAAGGTTATGTAATTTAATTGTGTATGGTTAAAACTAAGGAAGCTGGCCCTCTCTCCCCTTGGCTTTTTGTCTCAACAAAACATAAATACTAATATGTGAAAGTATTTAAATCTTATATACCTATTTTTAAGTCACTCGGTGCTCAGTAAATATCATTGCACTGGTTTTCAGGTTAAATTCAGATAGCAGAAAAGCAATAGTTAGAAATTCAGTTGATAGTGATAAGTAGAATGATAAAAAGATAAACTTGATCATTTTAACTATGAGTTTTATAGAGTGAGTTAATGTGATTCTCCACATTCCGTTTTTACTGTGTGTTGATTTAATCCATGTTTCTAGCTAATGAGACACAGTGTGATTGCTGAGGCTTTGTGGTTTTGCCAGTGACTCATAAATCAAAGCCATCAATGTTTTGATAATGTGTGCTTTCATTTTTTAACATTGACTGTTCTGTTAAACTTTAAAACTTACTATCAAAGTTGAAGCTCACAAAATAAGTAGGCCAAAGCAAAAATGACAACCACAAATATATTATGACTATCTGCTCCACAAATATGAGTATGTGTGGCATATAGTTGAGAGTTTTTAGAATCAGAATTTGTAGCTGTAGATCCAGGGTAAAAGTCCTTTTATTCTTTGCCTAATTCAATCCCCTGTCCTTACTCTTAGAGCCCTGAACTTTTAACCTCTGTACAATCTAGAACATTTAAGTCTAGAACTAGAACACTTCAGTCTCATCCTCTGTACAATCTAATCAACATCTGAAACTTAATGCTGACTGAGCCACTCTGACTAGTTCCTTCTGAAATCAGAGCTGCACTGAACTCAAACTCTTTTCCAAGATGCTGGTTCAAAATGACCTTCCTAGCTGAATAACTGTTTCAGACTGAATTCCTCTGGCAGACTCTCACAACTTCTCTGACTGAACTGCTCTCCCTGGCTTCAAACTGACTCAAGTCTTCCTGTCTGATACTGACTTCTGCAGAATTGCCTCTGTGTCTCTACCTCAGATTACTCAGACTGTTTCTGTGTTTCTGTGAGCTTTCACTGCACCATACTGCCTCAATCAGCCCCTTGCTTCTCTGCTGTTCCCTCTCTGTATGCTTTCTGATCTGAGATCCCTCTTTTCTAATGTGAGAGTTGGGCATGTCCTTATTCTGACTCACTCTGCTAACTTTTCCTCTGATTCATCACTTTGCCTGCCCTATATTCTGACTTATCTCAGACACCACTTTCTGTCTGACACTGACTCCTTCTTAGCTCTGCTTGCTTCTATATGAGTTCTGCTTCATGTCTCCCAAGTGCTGGAATTAAAGGTGTATACCAACATTGCCTTGTGAATGTGGAGATTAAAGGTGTGTAATAACATTCTTTCTCCATTCCATCCAGACCACACAGGCCTCTGAATGTGATCCCTTTACATACACCCCTGGATGTGATCCATTCACATAAACCTCTGGATGTGATCCTTTCATATAAGCCCCTGGATATGATCCTTTCCCAGAGCAGCCATATTGCTAGATTAAATGATTTAACATTCTACAAGAATCCATTCATTCATTTTAACCTCTAAGAAAGTACAAGTTAGTATGATAAGTGGGAAATTGCCTCACTTAACAAAATGAAAAATAAAAAAATAAAACTTTTGATTTATAAATGACTCATTTTGTAAAACAATGACAACACAGGACACATAAATGTTTTGACATTATGACAATTTTTTTAACATAAGTCTTAGAATGGAAAACTACAAGATTTTCCACCTTTTAAGCTGAAATATTATAGCATAATAGCTTATATCTGGAAGAGAATCAATTTTCTTTACCACTAAGCATGTTGATAGACATTTCTACTAATGCCACAATGCATGCAACCATTAAAAAAGTGACAAATGAAGAAAGTTTAAGAATCAGCCAAGTACTTATTAAACTAAATGATCAAGAGTAGATTGTTTAATGTAATGATCATTCTTAAAATCTTCAGATATTGTTTAGAGTGCAAATAATTGTATAAAAGCTACTTTCTTGTAGCTAGTATACTTATTTAATGCCACTACAAGCACATTTATAGAGCACCTGATGAGAGTGATTGCTTTGGAAGTAACTGCTTAACAATGGTTCAGAAAGATAGACAGCAGGGAGATAGGGATTTCATTACCTGATGTCTAGAATGGGCTGAGGGAGAATGCAGTACACACGCATAGATATGGCCATGTGTGTAAGTATGTTCTTTTTCAGGAAAAGTCTTTGTCTCTTTCATCTTCACCAAAATGAAATGCTTATTTTCTCATTCAGTTGTCTCTGGAAATATTATACAAAGAATAATTAAAATCAACTCTGCAAATGAACATTTTCATTATCAACTACTTAGAATAATATAATATCCTATAAGATTCATAGAGGCAAAGCCTCTGTACATTATTTCTGGCTTTTTTTGGTCGTTTCTCTGAAAACTAGTGATATATTTACACTGATGTATACTACTTCTGTCAGCCATTTCACCAGGAAGATTCCGACACTGTTATCTCCAGGACCTCATAAGATTTCCTATTTTATATTTCTAACAAGCTCTATAAATTGCTTCGTTGGTCTTTGCCTTTGCTTGAAACTCAAGTATTTTTCCTTTGTCCATGTTCTTTTCCCTTCAGGACCTCTTTTTCATTTTATCAACTTGAAATCAAAAAGGGACCACTTTCTATCCAGTTTCCCAAGAAGTAAACTGTTCTTACTAATGTCTTCCTGGCCTCCACTGTCTAATCCCCATCAGCTTCACAATGTCTTTCAACTATGTATTGCAAATGTATTCATTTTTTTGTTTGTTTTGTTTTGTTTTGTTTTGTGAGACAGGGTTTCTCTGTTGTAACTCTAGCTGTCTTGGAACTTACTCTGTAGACTAGGCTGGTCTTGAACACAGAGATCTGCCTGTCTCTGCCTCCCAAGTGTTGAGCCTAAAAGTCGGCATCACCACTGCCTGGCTGTAAATATATTCTTAAAGCCTATCTTTTCTTTTCTAGTCCCATTCATCATCACTGAACAAAGTTTAGAAATAAATTCGTATGTTTCTCCTTAGTGATGGTTTCTCTTTCTACTTTGTGGTCAGTGCATTTTTAAACCATATATTTGATCATTAGTCTTTGGAAAAATTAATTTATTTTGTGTTTCTATATAATGAGCTACACATTTATTAATATATTAAATGGTTATAAAAGTTCCCAACTCTGATTTAGGAATGCAAATATGTAATTTTTTAAAACTTTCTAAAATATTTTTCTTATTATGAATATAATCATTTTCTGTCTTAATGAAGATACTACATAAATTCAATTGTCATGTAAAATTTTTCTTCAAGAGGATGACTTCAAATCTTTATAGATTTCCATGAAAGGCTGTAAACTTTGGATAGCTAGAAGGAGTATATGTATATAGTTGTAAGGACAGATGTGAAACTTAGTCTACTTTTAAAAAGAAAATTTATAATCCCTGAAAGAAGTTCTGTTTTCCTATAAAGAACTAATATTTGTTTCAAAGTCTAGGCAGTATGTATTTATTTGAACCCAGTTTAATTGAATGCAAGTGCCCTGAACAATTTATCAAGCTACAGGAATCTTGTCTTCGGAGAGATCATCTCCAGCTGAGATCAGTGAAGATTTCACTGAAAACACAGTATTTGAGTTCATCTTTATAAAGTGTCAGTTAGACGAATAGGTATGGGAGAAAGGCATTTTGTGTTTTTAAGAAAGTGGAAGCAGGCCAACATCATCCTCCAAAATGCAAAGAAGAAAGTGCTACTACACAAGTTACTGAGAAGTTATATAACATCAAAGCCAGACAAGGTGACTGACACCATAATCTCAGCACTGAGAAGGCTAAGAGAACACTGGTACCAGTTCAAGGCTATCTTGTACTACATAGTGTGGCCTGGGCTAGCCCAGGATACAGAATGAGACTATAATACAGCTGTTTCTTCCAAATGCAAATATTCATTCCTAGAGGGAGGATGTGGGGGTTTAAGCCTCAGGAAGTAAGATATACAAGGTTTTGAAGTAACCCTTAGAGGACTTAAGAAACTCCTGAACATTGCAAAATTCAAATGGTTAAAGAAGCAATTGTGGCTAGGGAGAGGACACTCACTGACCAGCAGAGCAACTCTTAAGCTATTCAGAAGGTTCTAGAGACACAGCATTTGTGAGCAATATTATCCACTCTGGAGTGGACTTTTTAGGGATAGAGATGCATTTGCATTACCCATATTCATGTAAGTATCTCCCACAATCTCACCAGTTCTCCAATCTACAATCATTTTTGTTTGTTTCTTGTTTTTTCAGTCATCTTGTCTGGAGTGTGTAGGTGTGAGGTGTAAGTATACTAGTGAAAAAAAAAATCTTTCACAACTCCCTGTCTGATAAAACAAAATAAAGAAACAAACAAATAATTAAAATGTCAGGAAACAAGAAAAAGGGGAGCTTTGATAGAAAGACACCTCTTTACTTGCTATTGAGAACACTTCTGAACAGAGCAGCCTCCATCTCCTCTTCTCTGTACAGCATGATCCAATCTGGAGACATACTGATTCTAAGTTCTACTCATTTCATTCTACTGAAAAGCTTTCTTCCTCCTCTATTCTTCAATACCAACTATACCAGGAGCAATGCATTCTTCTATCATCAAGTAAACACCTGTCACTGTGGTACTTACTGTGCCTAGCAGGGCAAAATACATTTAAAGGAGTCAGAGCTATACCGGGTACCTAGAATCTGGTATGCGTTCAATACTGAATACTTAAAACTTATTCTCATATAACATGTTTCATGTGGAGAAAACTAAATTAATGCATCAAAATTCCCTATAAACTTATGTAGTTATTTTCAAAACGTACATCTCTCTGTGGTAATTTTTTTGATATCTGCATACATATATGATTCCGTAGACTTGACACTCCTTTATACACTAAGCTCTGCAGCCAGAAGACAAAATCATGCTTTTGTTATTTCTCTATCACACAGACCTCATAGGAAATTATGAAAGATCACAAATACAAAAGATGCCCAAAAATATTTTACTTAGAGATGTCAAATAATAGTGGACAACATGGAGACTGAACATGTATAGAACGTGTGGGAAGTGATGAGCACTGCCAATGGCCACCATAAGACGTCAATTTCAGTCAAGAGGTGTTCATGTCTATCAGAACAGAAGGGCTACGACAAAGAAAAACACATTTGTCTATAATCAGCCCAAGCGCTCCTATAACTCATGATATTATAGAAAAGCAATTACAGTGATTGCCACAGTACTTAAAGCAAAAATGCAGATAAGAGCATAATGCACTGAAATTCTTTGTAACTCAAGAAAAAGATCATTAAAATGAAATGAAAGAAAGATTTTTAAATAAGAGCACAATATAGACTGTATAAAAACTGTAAACACATTAAGCAATTTTGTGATTCATTAAATGAAATATGTAAATAAGTATACAGTAGATAATTAAAGGGCATCATATAGAATATACACAATAATAAATAAGACCCTTAACTCAGAGAACGAGCCATAGTTTGTTTATGAAAATGGACTTCAGAACAGCAAATTAGTGAAAAGACTGTTACCTGCATGGGGTCAGAAGAGTGCCACATCATAGAATGAGCTTTGTCCTATATACATGTGTGTGCTGTGTTCCCATATTGTCTTGTGTTGACTTCTACTGGGTTATGTGGCTGTTTGTTTGTTATTTTAAATTTTATATAAGTTGAGTTTCTTGTGGAAAAACCATACTGAAGCAGATAGACTCTGAAGTTCAGTCCCGTTACTTCTTAATATAGTAATTTTATTTTAGAAAACATGTCAACTCTTAAAACAAGCATGGTAGCAGAACTGACTGTGGGTGGTGAGAAAGCCTGGTGACTTTGGCAGTGGAACAAATAACTGAAAAGGGTGAGGATGTCAAAAAGAATGATAAAGTCTGTGTTCACAACAAGATGAGGCCAAATTAAAATGTGGATGATTGATAAGGTCTTAAAATAACCTATCTGGGAGGAATTGAGCTCTATTAAAAAGGAAAAGGAAACTGGAGAAACCACAATGTATAGAGGGCATGTAAAAGAGATGGAAGAAAATGCTGATGTGGTATCAAGGTTCCCCCAAACCCACAATCTAGGTCTCACCAGACCAGTATACAGGTGAGAATCTTACACACATACACACACACACACACACACACACACACACACACACACACACACTTTAAGTGTTGCAGTTCTGGGGTGGGGAAAGTGTCCCCAGTGGAAATGTTACAGTACTTCAGGAAAACATTTCTCCAATGGAAGTATTACAGCTCAGAGGGGAAAGCTATCCTGGCAGCCAGGAGTCAAAGAGTATCACAAAGTCACACTGCACAACAAAGCTCACATAAGAAATCTACTGGGAAATATACAGGAGGGTGGATGCCTCTGCTCTGGTAAGAAGCAACACTTCCTACATTTAAGGCTCTTCTGATGTCTGTTTTAACAAAAAGAAAACATTGAATTGTCCTAGACAAATTTTAAGAGCAATTTCAGAAACTATGTTCTAGAGAGATTGGATTCACTAGAATTCCTTTAATAATGTTTTCTTCTTATAAGGGCCAAATGCAAACCTCTTGTTTTGTTTTTGTTTACACTCCCATAGGAATTTGTCTGGTTGGTAATAAAGAATGCAGAAGAAAAGCAGGATTACTGACAGACATTTTCTGATGAACTTGTCTGAGTGATTTCTCATGTACATATTTTGAGTTGTAAACATAATAAAGAACAGATTTTTGTCTTTAGCTAATGGGGCCATTGTTCCTTTTGTTGAAAATTAACATCTTTAACAAAAGCCACTCAGGGAAAGGCTCAAGGTACTGCTAAGAGGAAAGCCAGATCTGTAGGTAGGCCAAATGTAAACCTGGAAGATGTAATTTGTTTTTAAATGAAGAATAGCACAGAGGTACATTTTTAATTATTTTACATAACAAGGGCTTCCTAACCACGCTTTCTTCTTCCTCTGATCTCACATAGGAGGTTTCTGTTTTGCATAAGCTGGAATGTTGTATTAAAGAGCATTACAAATAGCTAGAAAAATCTCAGATTTCCTCTGATTTTGCTTATGAGGTTTTGTTTTGTCAAGAAAAGCCCAACAAAACCTCACGTGGCTCAGTTTCCAATACTTACTAAGGAGCCTTCGTGCATTTATCCAAGAAGGGTTGGATAGTCTTCCTTTCACAACACTTGATTTTATTCTTTCCTCTAGTTTCTTTTTGTTTGAATATTCCAGCGTCCAGATTGATTCAGGAATTTTTCAGCATGTGCATGCAAACACAGACACAGACATACACACACATACACTGATATAAACACACACGCACACATACACATACACTGAAATAGTTTATTGATATTTTATAAATACTTTCACTAGAAAGTATAAAAATCACGTAGACAGGTAATCATTACATCACATTACATTCAGCTATACAAAGGTGAGATTCTTTCCTTACAAAATTTAGCAGATTCTTGGTCAGGTAGATTTTTTTTTTTTTTTGAGTGTTTCTCTGTTGTAACTCTGGCTATCCTGGAACCCACTCTGCAGACCAGGCTGGCCTTGAACTCACAGAGATCCACCTGCCTCTGTCTTCTGAGTGCTGGGATTAAAGGCATGTATCATCACCACCTGGCTTAGGCAAATTCCTTGGCAATGTAATTCAATTGCCATTAGAGTTATTAGAAACGAACTAGGGAAAATGCTTATCGGATTATCTTAAAAATCTTTTGTATTGATAGACTTTTTAAAGTAAATGTTTATGTTCAAATCACCATACGTTGCATAAGGAATGTATCTTGTGGTATATTGAAATAATGACAGAATAAGAGAAGTAAGCAAAGAAACATTTCTGATAAATTGACAAACATCATGACCGATATTTTTTCATACATATATATGAACTATAACTTTACTGGGACCCTACATTTGCTTCATTGTTTCTTTAAAACCTCATTATATTTTATAGAAAAACCTTAATTTTCCACTTCTTGGTAAATGTTATTAATGCAAATAACATTAGTTTCAAAAAATCTTTTTTTTAAATATAAAACTATGTTAAGTGCTTTTTATGAATTGCTAAGGAAAGAAAGGAGTTTATAGTGGATATCAGAAGCAGATCATAAAAATGCAACAGTTTTAAGTATTTTAAATCAAGGAGATTCAACTCTGGAATCCAGATAATAAAAATGGATGTAATAAGATTTAGAAAATAACTGCTGAAGTCTTCTTAGAATGTTGTTATTTCTTGTCCTCAAATAATTAAGATTTAGCCTGCTTCACATGGTGATCTTCTTTTCAAATTTTTATCCCTATTACTTCATATGTACAGGAAGAGTTAGGTCAGGTTATGTTACTGTCTACCTAATATTTATATTGGATTGCTGATGGGTCCATTGCTACTCTGTGGTGTAGTAATCATTTTATGAACTCACAAGAAGGAATGAAAAACTGGAGCGATTTAGGGCTAGAGAAAGGGTTGAGTGAAATAGAAACCGAGACTCAATCCACAAACCACCATGGTTCCTCCTTGTTTTATGTATATTACAGGGGAAATTTAATTCAGATGTTTCTGATTAATGTACACTTAGCTCATCAAACTTTTTGAGCAAAAGTTATATGAATTCCAGGAAGCTTTTGTCCTTGTGAGACATTTCCCTCTGTCCAGGAAAGTCAAATTTTCCTAAACTAGAGGGTGTGCAAATTAAAGAGAAGTCCTTCTTGTGCTATTTAAAAGTGTATCTGAGTACATAATTTTTATTTGATGAACTTTAAAATAAATGATTATTCTTGTCTTAGAAAAGAGGTAAATGTAAATAAGTGATATGCAAGGAGTGACATATTTAAACTCCTGAAATTAGAAAAATCATTTATGAATTCATATTATATTGAGCCATATCATCTTTGACTATGCAATGGCTAACATATGTTAAAAGCAGCAATGCGGCCTGCTGTTCTTGTAGAACTCCTAAAAGTTGGAGTGGGTGGGTCTCTGACCCTTTCACCTGCCCTTGGGACCCTTTTTCTCCTGCTGGGTTGCCTCATCCAACTTTGATGTAGAGACTTATGCCCAGCCTTGTTCCAACTTGTTATACCCTGTTAGATTAGTAACCTTGGGAGGCCTGTTCCTTTCTGAGGGGAAGCAGGGAGTGGGCTTGGGGGTGGGGGCAAATCAGGAGGATAAAGGAGATGGGGAGGAGCTGCGAGGAGGGGAAGGAGGGGAGACTGAAATCAGCATGTATGGTATGAGAGAAGAAAAATAAATTTAAAAATTTTTAATTTAATTTTTTCAATTAAAATAATAAAAATTTTGTTTTTAAACAAAATCAAAATAAAATAAAGTAAATTGAACCAAAAATTGAGGTATCTGGTTTCTATTCTCTATTCCACCACACATTTTCCAAGTGATTTTAGAAAAATTGTTTTCCTTTATTTTTTATCCACAAAGTGAACATGCTAGATAAAATAGTTTTTCAAGAAACAATTTTTAAGTATATTAAATTTCTGAAAAAATACACACATTATCAAAGATGCACACACACACACACCACGAGTATATATATATATATGTATATATATGTATATATATTTATTCATATAGGAATAATCAGTTCTACCTATAGTAATTACCTCAATTATCTTAAGTACTATTAAAATAAAATACCTTTTATCCTGAATTTTTCTCTTTTCCCTGAATTAAAGGATAAAAGGCAAAAATTATGACATCAATTAAATTAACGGTTGGTAGTGTTTCTTTCATGGCAGATTGATGGTGCTTATACACAGTACTCTACAACTCCACACAATTGGTGTTTACATTTGGATAATATGATAGTGCTGATCCTAGGGAATTAATATATTTTAAACAATTTTATTAACTATGCTATATATGATCCCTTATCTTAGTACAAATGAAAGTTCAATAAGTTGCTTTTGGCTTACACTGGCTGGCGTTGTGTGGTATTAGAGGGTCTCAAACTGATAGATGCTACACCTTAAAGCTCATACCACAACCATGATGTCAGCAGGAGAGATGTAGAAAATCGTGAATGGGTTCCTATACTTTTAGAGAAGAGTTTGCACAATCTCTGCTCCACATTGGCACCTAAATCTTTCATTTGGCGGAATAAACTTCAGAGGATGAGGAAACTGTTGACTCCATGGCCAGAAATCATCACGACAGACTCTGCCTGAATTGCTTTCAAACTTACACATTCACATACAGAAAATTTAAATAATTTTAGAGTAGTAGAAAATAAGGATAGAGAGTTTAAGTGATGATTCTAAAAATGTTTGGAATTAAAAATGAAATATTTTTGTAATTCATATGACAAAAATACCACATAAGTGATGCCCCAGAGGTTATTTACAAAAAATGTAATTTTATTGAGAACATTCATTCTTTTCAGGTATTTGACCATTTACCAAAAAGCTGTTTTATTTTTTATTTGGTATTATAAAAAATTAGAGAAATTTCAAGTAGCATATTGTTAAATATTTTTCTTCATGTACAGTATAGAAAGTAGGACATTAGCTCAATAATGTAGACCAACCTTGTACTTCAATTACATCATTTATATGTCTAATTGCTTCTTATTTGTTGCTACTATTACATATACAGCTGTGTAGTAAAACAGCATTTGTTGGATTGAAATTGATGTTTTTTCTTCTCTGTAAGCCTAAAAAATTCTTTCAGGCACAGATTATGACATATACATCTTAATAACTGTAGAGCTTAAGCCAAATTAGGTTAAATCTAATCTTTTTTAGAAAAGAAGCTATGGGACTCACTGTATGATATATTTTATGTATTCTGTCCTATTTAACATATCAAATGCTCAACAGGGTGATGTTACCCCTCATTTTAAACACAAGGTTACATAGAAAAGGGACCAAGAAGTACATCAGCATTTTGATGAGTAACTATTAAAATGTAAGCAAATTTTTGTTTGGCAAGGTATTACTGTTTAGACAATTTGAAGTTATGAGAATCATACTAGTGTTATTTTTGATGTTTTTATATGGTAAGTTCTGTATGATGTATACGTGTTTTAAAATGCAGACTATGCAGTAGAAAATACTCAATGATGAAATAGCAACAGACAAGATTTAGATCATAATATTCTAACACCAGGCCCAAAAATATTCTCTCTACCCTGCTGTTGCACACAGGAAGATTCTGGTACAGAACAATGAATACAAGAAATGTACTAATGTGTCAACATCATTGCCTTTTGTTGAAGATTTTAGTGCAAAGGGAATTACCAATAGGTGTAGAAAGACACTGAGTGGAATCAAAGGACTTAGAAGACAGAACATAGAAAATTCTTCTGTCAACAGTAGGAGTTTGTAAACAGAGTGGTGAAAGTTGCTCAAAGTTAAAATTCTCTAAAGGGCCAAGAAGCAGCTTATCATTACACAACTTATTGCAAATAAAGGTCAGAATGATGGGAATGGTCATATATCCCTGACAACTTACAGCTCCTTACGTGACCGTCTGCTTACTGATAGTGAAACACTTAATGAAACACTCTGCATCTTTTCTTTTCTGATATCCACTTATCAAAATATTGATGCAATTCCTATCATCCTATCAACTACCACAAAACCATCATATGCTATTAAAAATGAACATGTTAAACATAAACAAGGTAGACCTAATAGAAATTTGACAACACAGGGGACCAAATCTATGGTAGAATAACTTCAACCATTTCTGTTTTTCCTTTTATGAGATAAAAAATTTCATTTGAGCCAATGTTGGTGCACACCTTTAATCTCAACACTTGGGAGGCAGAGGCAGACAGATCTCTGTGAGGTCAAGTTCAGCCTGGTGTGCAGAATGAGTTCCAGGACAGTCAGAATTACAACAAAAAAAGCCCAGTCTCGAAAAACCAAATATAAATATTCCAGGATACTTATTTACTTATGTAACTCATTTAATCTTACTTTACACTAGGCATTCAGAAAGGTGCATACGACCTTTCCAAATTTTGCAACTGTAACATTTTATTATATTTATCACTATAATTATGTGTGTGTGTGTGTGTGTGTGTGTGTGTGTGTGTGCGCGCGCATGATGTATGTGTGGGTGCACATACCACTGTGGGAGTGTGATGGGAAGAGGACAACTATGTGACATCCATTCTCTCCTTCCATCTATGTGTGGGTTCCAGGCATAAGACTGAAGCCATCAGGCTTGCCCACACATGATCTTCTGAGGTATTCCATTTGCTGCCCTCTATTTTGATTTGTCTTTCTTGTGGTTAAATTATTCTGATACTTATTACAGTACAAAGGGTGATGGCATGTTATTCTTTACATATAAACTATTCAATCTTATTCTACTCCTATAGAAATTGTTTTGCTAAATAGGTTTTTGGGTTTATATAATTGTGTAATATATAAAATGTATTATATATTTATATAATATAAGAATATAATATTATATATAATTCTCCAAGTATTTTATGCTTATTTATTCTACACAAAATTCGATATATCAATGATCAGTTCAACTTTACTTTGAGTTTTCATATGATTTGCTCTGAAACAGCTCATGTCTCGAATACACTTCACAGTTTCTATCAAAAGCAAGGCTATTGGTCTCATTTCTAAATCATAACTTAGGTCACTGGGGAAAATGCTAAGTAACTTGTTTTGGTTTTGATGTTGGAAACACTATAGAATCAATTCTGCAAGATTCTAATTCTTCCATTTGTGAGCTCCTGCTTATGAGTTTTGGAAGATACTTGACTGTACTAAATGAGAAGCAGTATTCTGCTTATTACACAAAAGGGTGATTGTAACTGAGGTGATTTTCATGGTTTCCATAGTGATTAATGCCTCAAGAGACTCATTTAATGAGTGCCAAACTGTAATTGATAGTAAACTGCTTGGATACCTATACAATTTCAATGCCTTTAATTGAATTTGAAAATATATTTTGGTTGACTAAAAAAAGATAGTAAAGAATCTGCATTGTTACTTTTATGTCAATGTAACCACAATAAATACCAGATAGAAACAACATAAAAAAGGAAAAAAACTTATTTTTGCTCATGGTTTCAGAGGATTTCAGTCAATTATGGCAGGGAAGTTTTGGTATTTGGCACTAAAAGCTATTCACATCACAGCTGAACAAAAGTTAAGAATTTACTTGAAATCTGGGCCCAGGCTGCAACCCTTTAATTTGTGCTCTTGATTACCTACTTCCATTAGCTGGTCTCACATACCAAAAGCTCCACATCCTTAAAAGGAAAACCGACATCAAGACACCCAACATGCAAAACTCAGGCTTGATGAGCTATTCAAGAATCAAGCCACAAAAGAATAGCAAATATAACTTATAGATGAGCTCAGTACAGCTTATCTTGATTTGTTCACAGTAATTGTTCAGATTTAACCAGTTAACACAGAAGTTTATGACTCAATAAACAACTAAATTACTAAGGAATGTGCATTTTTAATGAGGGAAACTGTTACGAGAAAAGTTTGATTAAAATAGAAATTTTAGTGGTGTGGCAAAAAAGGTATGTGACCAAAGAAAACAAGAAATGTAAATGCTAACATATTCATCCAAATCACTCAGATGATCTTGCATCAAAAAGTTTATATCTACCTGATATACTTATCCTTAAAATGTAACAGCTACATAAAAGTGTTTTTAATATTCTCGCTAATAAAGCACAGTATGCTTTAAAAGATTAAAAAAAGGGTCTGGAGAGATGGCTCAGCTGTTAAGAACTCTGACTGCTTTTCTAGAGGACCCAAGTCCAATTCACAGCACCCACATGGCAGCTCAGGACTGCCTGTGACTCCATTTCCAGGATATTGGACACCCTCACATAGATACACATGCAGGTGAAACACCAATGCACATACAAAATAAAATTAAAAAGTAAAATGAAAGTAGACCACTAAGTTCTATAATCTATCTCTATAGATGCACAGAAAAGCTTTATGTACTATAGATATGTGTTACAGTTTACAGAATTTTTTTTGTATATTTTTTAACATGATAAAAAAAAATAAAATAAATAAATAAAATAAAAAATAAAAAAAATAAAACTCTTGGTAGATCCAAGAGTCAAAACTTTATGTAATTAGCATATGGCACAAATCTCAAAAGTGTCACTAGGTGAATTTTTGGAACCATCATAATGGGCATGGAAATGGTGATAGACTTTTAGAGAGATGGGAAAGAAATCATTTACTATTTCCACTTTTTCAAAATGTACTGCTTACTATAACCCACTCTAGGCGGAACATTATTTACTTTTTGACCTGATTTAGAGATCTCTTCCTATAAGACTTCACAGCTACCCTTTCTTCATAAATGCATACATATTTCATAAGCCTGTGAGCTGGAGAATAATTTTTAATAAATATGTATCTGTACCTCACAACTTCAGGGTGTGGCTGCACATGGACTCACACTGCTTGCTATAAAGTGATTCACACATTGCCTCTCAGCTTTGCCGTCTACAGATAGCTACTGTGAATTTTCTTCATTTATGCCAATCTAGAGAGGACTCACCACAACTTTTAAAGCAATATGTCATTTTCAGTTTTAATTGCCCAAATATCCTGTCCCAGAAATTCTTAGCTCATCTCATGAAATGGCAGCAATACCAAAAAAAGTTTCAGTTTTGAGTATGGGTAGAAAAAGAATAGGAAAAAGAATAAAAGAAAAAAAATTAAGAGTTAATAAAAGTAGGGAAAGAATAGAAGAAAAGAACAAAAGAAGGAAGAAATCAAGGGACGGGGGAGGAACAGAACCCATCATGAAAGAAGGAATCCATTATTAGAAGGAAAGTAGTGTTTGGAGAAGAGAGACGACTTTACTGTCATGGACTTGAAACAGGATTGGGTCTTCTAACCACAGAAAACACGATATTGCTTACTAACCAAAAGTTAATTTCAAATTGAACAAAGAGAAATACCTGAAAAAATCATTATGCAAAAATGGTTTGTATTTCAACTTTTGTCTAAAACCGTCATTCTTGTGTATGAATGTATGATTTCCCCATTGTGTGCCTTCGCGCAATTCTCACGCAGACCTCCCCCCTCCTTGGAACCCATGCACATTTTTCTTTTACAAATTCTGACAGAAAAATTGGGGACTTTTTAGCAATTAGATAATAAAAATAACTTCCCGTATTTCTCCCCATTACTCGGAGAAATCTCAGTTGTACTGTTTTCTTATTTCCTCAAGTTATATATGATCCTAATACATGCTCATTAATTCTGACACACTGAACATTTATTTTATTTACAATTTTTGCTCCCGGGTTCTCTCGGGAGAGGCACATCTCAATTTTATGAGTGACTTGGGGGTAAGCAGTTATGCAGCCTTGCTCCAGCCTGCTTCGATGTCACACATTCATAATGTTGAACACTCAATCTACAACCCCCAGCAACACATCACGGTCACAATTCCAATCACACAATGTCCTATCACTGTAATTCATGTCATACGTTGGAGACGGACGATTTCTGATTAGCCCCTGGATTTCTCCTGCTTTTAATGTCTGGGCCCATTTGGCTGCTGACCTGGTATAAATGGAGATGGTGAGCAGGTCTTTGGTCTCCTGTAGCTGCAGAGGGCTCAGAGCAGACATAAAACAGGCCTACAGCCCTCAACATCTGAACAGTGTTTCCTGTCTGTACTTCTCATTTTTACACTTGGCATGAGCTGCGGTGACCTTTACCCTGTTCTTTAAAGGGATGCCTTTTATGGAGGTTAAGAGTGACTTGGCCCCCAACCTAACAAAGTCCTGGGCCCCCACTGACCTCCAACTGTGCCATATGTGCACAGTGCTGCAAATACTGATTTAGTGGTATGGGCAACAGTCCACCAGAACTGCGCACACTGAGATCACCATAATTATGTGACTTGAAGATACTTGTGCACCCCACTGATCGTTACCAGAGTTATGAAAGTCAGGCTTTGGGCTGCAGTCTTCTGCAGACTCAGCATCATTGTGACTGCATGAATTAATGATAGCACAGGAGGTCCACTCGGCAGCTACTTGTAACCATCATTAAGACCTACCATGGGACTTACTTGTCCTAAAAGTAATGTCTAGACCACTTCTCTCTGAACAAAGCCATGCATGTTTACTATATTTAATTCTCTGTATTTGTCTCCAACTGTATAGCCACGTGTGACACAATTTTTACCTGAAATTTAATAAGAAAGCATATATTTTCAGTTTATCACTTAAATATAATATGCATAAGAGATGGTGAGATAAACAAGTATTTCCTTAATTGTCAAGGGCATAGTGATAGACATTGCCACAGAATCTGTAGCTCAGAATCTGTAGATATGTATGCTATGCATTAAGTGAGCTGAAATTTTCTTTGCAAAGCTTCAGGGTATTTGAATCCTCTCTGAAGTTATTCATTATCATGTACTTTCTGACCCTACTTTTGATACGGGCCAATGATATGGACATAAACTTTATTCATATTACAAATGTCTCTCACTTCAGTTTACTTTAAAGATAATATTACAACCTTTACCTCAGAATACTGATTTATTACTTATTCTGACAATGTTAAATTTATTAATATTATTTTTCAAGGTGCTTATTGTTGTCTCCCTTTCTATTCCCTTCCTAGGAAAATTCTTAAATCAAGAAACAGTTATTTAACTAAGAAACTAAGTTTTGCAATGATTGCTACACCGTGGTCCAACATAGGTGTCTTTAGAAAACGGCTGAGCACCTCCTGTCTTCAGTGTACCCTTCTTGGTCACCTGTTTTTCACCAGTTTAATTAATCTTGCGGTCCAGTTGAACATGAAAAGACATGGGTATATTCTGCTATGCCAAAAACAAAAATCCCATCCCTGAAATATCAGGGAGACTAGGAAGGAAAATCTCACAAAGGTCACTACTTTTGTTGTATCTTTGTGTACTATACACAGTAGAGTTAGAAAGAATTTTATTTAAGAATGTATTTAAGATGAAAAATAGCTATAGAAGGGTAAAATTAGTAACTAAAATTAGATCTAAGGTAGGTTTCTAACTAGACTGTAAGTAACCAGAGAAATCATTTGTTCCAATATCTGTCTACTAAAGTATCTGACATAAAAGGAGTCACTCGACACATACAAGCTGCATCAAATTTATTAGTATGGGCACATCTATATCTATTAACTTCCTGAAGTATGTGTGTTTCTGTGTGTGTGTGTGTGTGTGTGTGTGTGTGTGTGTGTGTGTGTGTGTATGTGTGCTCTTTCATTCAGTTTTCCCTTAAGGTTTTTTTTTTCTTTAGAAGGTATGTTTTACAGAAGATAACACCTACATTCTTCTCTACTTGTTTAGCATAAATCATCAATAGCCATACATTATGAAATTTATAAGTATATAACAAATTTAGAAAATGATGAAAACCAAATTTTTATCTTTATATATGAAAAATTTTATCCTTATATCTGGCAAAATTATTCTTGCTTTTGCCTAAAGCATGAATCTACATTGGAAATAGGTGAGTGTGTGTGACCTATGGCAATAGGAGTTTAATTAGTATTTTATTTGTCTCCTTTGTAAGTAAATTATGAAAACCTTTATAATGTAATGTACAGATCCTCCCTACTTTAAAATTGCTGAAAATCAAGTGATGCACAAATCTAAAATGAAAAGTTACCAAAAATTCATATGCATCAATGTTTTAATGGCTTCCTCATATTGCTTAAATTCAAATCAACACTAAGGAGATGGCAAAGTGAACTTCAAAATAAACTGCTCTAAATTTTTGGATGTATCCCTCTGCAAATTTCCCTCTAATTGTCTATTCTAAATTTTAAAGTTGCAGCATACAGGTTCTGTAGACACTTTTACCTGGTGAAATCTCACATAAAAGCTGAGAAACAGTTTCACTCAATGTGTGCAAGGAACTGTGTGTGCACTTATTTGAGGAGAGGGCACGAAAAACCTCCAGCACTTCATTTTATTGACAGCGAGTCTCCCATCTGAGGCATGCTGGCTTTTTTTAGAGACAGATATCCTATGGGTTCCTCTGGATAGTCTTTTCAGATGCTACAGAAGTAAGTTTCAATCCTGATCCTTTATCCCAACTAAAATGAAAGAATAAATGAAAAAAAAATGTGTTGCTTTCTGAATTCTTTTACTGAACATTCACTGACCTATACATTCACAATTTTGTAAATAGAAGCCCTGAGTTGCTCTTCACATTTTATGGTATACTGCTTTTGAAAGGTATGACTGCATATTTTCTTAATGTCTTATTAGAGAACAGGGGCGAGTTATGAATGCTCATGACATTGTTATCATCTGAGATTGTGGTGTGTTGATGAATGTCTATTCATATACATCATAATGCATTATGAAAAGTGTATTATAATGCATTATGAAAGAAAGTGTATATTATTGAATTATTGATAATTGTGCTGTTATCTCAACTCTACACTGGGTCAAGTATGAAAAATGGCAGTGGTATCTTTTATTCTTTATATAAAAAGATGTAGTATGAAAGTCTTACTTACATTCTATTAATAAAGTGGTAATAGAATCACAATTCTTGTTTTATTTTAGCTCCATGGATGAAGAAAATTGATACTCAGTGTACTTTCAATAATTTCCTCTGGATTGGCTTCAATTTGCATAATGTTCTTTATATTAAAATACACACACACACACACACACACACACAACACGCAGTGCCATTCCCAGTACAAGTTGCAAAGTAGTTTCATGAAGAAGTTTGGCCCAAAAAAATTTCCTTTCTCTACTATTCATCAATCCTTGTGTGGTTTTTGGCAAATAATAATCAAATGTGAGTACAAACGCAAGGATATTAGTTGGATATTAATTATGTGCTTTTTAATTTTCCATGTTTTTGTTCTTGATTAACTTTATAAAAAGTGAATCTCTCTTATCAATTAATAATGTAGACATATGTTAGAAGTGTCCGTGAAAATGTAATCAAGAAGCTAGGACAGCTTTGCTTCCATGTGATTTTGAACCAGATCCACCTGAGTAAAACTTTGGTAGTAAATATGAATTCAAAATTAAAGAAACCAAGTTGTTAACCTGGGCATGGTGACCGTGTCTGTAATCTCAGAACTCAAGAGGCAAAGATACCCAAATCATTGTCAGTTCACAGTTAGTTTGTTCTACCTAGTGAGTGCCAAGCTAGCCTGACAGGAGTGAGTTTTTTTTCTCAAAATAAATATATATTAAAACATTGTATTTAGGGGTGAAGGAATTGATGATAACAGGTGATCCCTGTGCTGTTGATGCTGACGAACTGAAAAGGATATCAGTGTTTGGTCTAGCATTGCAAGATACTCTAAAACATGTTTTTGTTTTTGTTTTTCTCATGGTATTTGACATAGGGAATCTCTATAGTGCATGGAATATTCATGAGACTTGCAAGAAAAGAGATAATTGTATTCCCCTTGGTGACCAAATCTGTAAAAATAATCATACTTTTCTCTTATAAGAGGAAAACATTTTATACCTGGTCTTTGGTGAATCTGAAAAATGGGATAATTGTGGTGTAATAAAATAAGTGACAGAAAACTGTGAATTGAAATCTTAAGTTAATTTAGACATTCTCCTGATAATAGCTGAGGAATTGTAATTTCTGTAGTCAGGATGATTGGCAGAGTACAGTCCTATAGGTATGTGTCTTCATTTCATCACACAGCTTTTGACTTTCCACATTCTAGTTAATAAACAGAACTTTATTTTTTTAATTGTTATTTTGAGGACTTCCATACTATTTGTCATAATGTCTGTAACTCCATTCCCATCAGCAGTGCATAAAAGTTCTTTTATCATTACTTCCATATCCTAATCAGCTCACTGGTTTTAGTTTTGATTTTCTTTTTCTTGGTTTTGGTGGTGGTGGCTTATTTAAGCTTGTGTGATAATCGTTCTAACTGCAATGAGATAGTATCTCATTGTAGTTTGGGTTTTCATTTCCCTGGAGGATAATAATGCAGAGCATTTGGGGATATGGAGTACAGATCTTGATACAGGGCTTTTGTTTATTCATGTAGCCCAGGCTAGCTGATAAGACCTGCTAACCAGATCGGACTGTGCTGAATAGGGAGTTAGATTGAACCAGAACTGGAACAGACACACTGTATCTTGGAGTTCAGTCTGGAACCAAACTCAACTAAAGTTTTATTCATGGTTTCTTATACCGTCTTCATCAGAGGTGTACATGCAGTTTCCAAGGCAATGATTACAAGGAGCGAATCAGATGTGCATGTAAGCACGACGTTAATGATCACAAGGTAGAAGGCATAGGTACAGTCACATGGTTACAATCAATCAAGGTTAAATGATATATATGCAAAACATATTGTTCAGTAGTTAACCACAAAACAATCAGCCTGTTTTGTGAGATTAAGAAGGAATGTCTCCTGAAGCGATCTTGACTTCCTCAAAATAAGCTGTCTCTAGGCAGATCTTTTTTATGACTCAGCTCTTCTCAACAGCTGTGTCAAATGAGAATATAGGCATATAGCCAAAGGCACACAGCAGAATTTGAGCTCAAGGTCAGGGGGGCTCTCCAAAGTTTGCGTAGAAGCTACTATGTAGCCCAGGCTGTCCTCAAATATAATTCTCTTGTACTGGGATTGCAAATGTAAAGTAATAGAGTCAGATAGAATAATTTTCAGTTGTATTTTCTGGTCATTTTCATTTCTTCTCTCTCTCTCTCTATCTCTGGCTTTATCTCTCTAATACACACACACATACACACACACACACACACACACACACACACACACACACACACACACCAAACATACACACGCACACACACACAAAGAGACACTGATTAATGAAAAGAGGGCATGAATTTGAAAGAAAGCAAGGTAGATACATGAAAGAGTTTAAAGGAGAAAAAGGAGGGAGAAAATTATGTAATTATATTATAATTTCTAAAAAATTTAAAAGTATATTTAGAAGGAGTAATCTATTCGGGTTTTTTTTCCATTTTAATTGGATTACTTGTTTAGTAGTGTTAATTTTTTAATTTCTTCTTTAGTCTAAATATTATCACTTTGATGGATAAATAATAGATGACAAATGTTTTAACTCACTCTGTAGATTGTGTGTTCACTGTGTTGCATTGACTATGTCATTTCCTGTGCAGAGTTTTTTAGTTTGCTATAATCCCATTTGTCATGTTTTGTTTTTATTTCATGTTTTAAAGTTCCTACTCAGAAAATCATTGTCATGGCCAATGTCTTAATGTGTTTCTGCTATGCTATTACACTTCTGGGTATACATCTAAAGAAATCAGGATTCCAAAGAGATACTTGCAACGTATCTTGATTGTAAAGTATTCACAACAGCTAGAATCAGCCAAGGTCCTCACAAACAGATGAATAGCTTATGAATCCATGTTGTATATATTCACAATGTAATAGTGCCATAATCAAGAATGAGATCCAATTGCTTGCAGTAAAATAGATGGGAAATGATGATATTTTGTTAAATGAAATAATTCAAAGAAGGGAGCAAGGAGAATGAATAATTCATATTCTTATTCTATCTTTCTTTTTCTTCCCTTCTATTACTGTCTCCCTCATATGTGGAAATTAAATTAATTCAAGCCAAAATTGGAATTGTGATTAGTAGAAATGGAAATGGTATTGGGAGGATGGGGACAATAGCTGTATTTGACTAGCCCACGCTACATATATGTATGTAAATTTCATGTTGAAGTCTGTTAAAATGTGATTTTTATATTAATACAAATAAATAGATGGACATTTCTCAGTGAAGAAGGAAGCACATGAGGTGTGTTTTCAGAGGAGATTTTATTTTGTAAACAATATAAGTTATATCTTCTAGTATTCGTAAGGACATAATCATCAAAGAAGCCTAGAAATTGTATGTGATATTAGCTCTACTGACCCTAAATTACGTAGCTGTAGTCAACAAGTTTCATCCACAAATCTTAGTGAGTATCATTTCTAAAGGAAGGTGTTGCACGAACATGTCTAACTAGAAATACATTGCTCCTATAATATTGAAAGATCAATAATTTCGATTCACAAAATTAATAATTTACAAATAAGAAACACATACAAATTGACAACAAACATACTAAAAAAGTTAATATTCAGAATGATTAACAAATGCTACTTCAAACAAATACATAATTGTTCACCAATATAATCAAAACAGATTTTTTTTTAAAAGCAAGCAAGTCTTCATAAAATACCATATTGGGAAGATTAATTATATACTATATTAAGTAATTTTTCATTGGTTTAACTTCTTTTAAGAATAATGAGATGAATTATGATGTTCTGAAATAGAATGTCACCCTTGACCTCTGGGTTCACCTTTAAAGTTATTCAGAAGATATAAATTTAATATTCTGTAGAAACAGTTGATAATTGCAATCTTGTGGGTAAGCATTTCTAATTATGCATTAAAAATTAAGTTTTAAAGAGTTATATGTTTTATACAAGCAAAATTACAAAATTATAAAAAACAGTCAAACATAATCTGTGCTAATAAACAATCAGACTCATTATTACTTAAGTGTTAGTTTTCCAAAAATTGACCTACATATTCATGCAATCCCGCACAATATTGAAACCTAGTAATTTATTGAATTTAATAATCAGTTTTAAAAATTTATATGGATAAGCAAAAGACTTAGTTCAACCAACATAATATTGAAAGAGAAACCGGGAAGAATGGTATTAACTTACCATAAAGCTACAGTAATAAAATCATTGCAATACTATGGAAAAACAAAACAAAACAGACAAAGATCAGTGGAAGAGTGTAGTTATCTCAGAACAGCATGAATCAGGGTAAGGGATACTTGATGACAGAATACAGATCATAGAGTAGAGCAAAGTTACTCTTCTTAACACATTGTGTTTCACATAAAAATATTCTAGACCAAAATGTTACACCCTTTGAAAAATTAATTCAAAATGGATTGCAGATTTGAGTGTAAAATGAAAAATAAAAAAAACGAGAGACTAACAGGAGAAAACATAGACAACTTTCAATACTGCAATAGCTTTATGAATATAGCGTGAGTAGCATCATAGTGGATGAAATAAATGTTAGGTTGAATTTCATTAATGTGAAAAACAAGAAATTATGTTAAGAGCAATGTCAAGATAAAATGCAACTAGCAGACTTGGGGAAAATACCTATAAGGACATGTTTGATTGAAGATTATAATTTATAATATACAGCAAATATCTAACACCTGACAAGAAGTGAACAACCCAATTAAAAACTGGCCTGATCAGTGCCCTACATGATATAGGTGAGGAAAAAAATCTTCCTGAATATGACTTCATTTGCACAAGAATTAAGGCCTACAACTCATGTAACTAAAAGCTTCTCTACAGCAAAAGAAACAATCAATCAGATGAAAAGGAAGCCCAAAGAATGGAAGAGAATTTTGTCAGCTATACATCTGACAAAAGTTTAGTAACCAGAATATAGAAAGCACTAAAAAATAAATAAATAAATAAAATAAAACAGAAAAATATGTACCCATTTAAAATTAAGCCTGGGACTTGAATAGAGAGCAAAGAAATATCTCAAAAAATGGAAAAGTATCTATCATTACTGGCAGCTAAAAAAATGCAAATAAAAACAATTGAGATTTTATCTTCCCTCATTCAAAATGTCAATGATTAGTAGAGCAACTGACAAGAAATGCTAACAGGGATCTGGAGAAAAATGAACCCTCATCCACTGTTGATGGGATTGCAAACTGGTGTAGTCACTATGGAACTCGGTGTAGAGAATTCTCAAAAGGCTAAAATTAGCCAGGAGGTGGCTAATTTTAGTATTCCAGTACTTTAAAGGCAGGGGCAGGTGGATTTCTGTGAGTTTAAGGCCAGCTTGATCTATAGAGTGAACAGCCAGGACTACACAGACAAACCCTGTCATGAAAAACCAAAAGAAAAAAGAAAAGAAAAGCTAAAACTAAATACACTATATGACCTTAGCCACACCATTCCGTGTCATATGCCTGAAGGATTCGACATCATACTCAGATACTTGCTCAGCCATCGACATTGCTGTTCTATTAACAATAACTAGGAAATTGAAACAATCTAAATATCCTATAGCCTATGAATGGATAATGTAAATGTGGTACACATACGCTATGGAATACAATTCAATGTTAAGGAAAAATGATATGCTCTGTAGGCAAACAAATGGAACTAGAAAAAATATTGAGTGAGGTAACCTAGACCAAGAAAGACAAATATCAAATGCTCTTGTGTATTGGAGGCTCCTAGCTGCAAATCTTCAGACATGAAAATATAACCTGAAATAACTACAAAACCCATAAAAGTAAGATGGGAACATTGCCAGAAGAGGGGGGATGGGGAGCAATAAATAGGATAGTTGCAGGATACAAGTAATATGGTCAGAGAAATGGGAAAATGGGGCCTCCTTAGAGGTGGAGGGAGGTTAAACAGGACAGGGTTGGTAGGTAAAATAGCAATATGGATGGCTGGAAAGACACAAGGAATCGTACTGTTAATTGTTTACCAAAAAAAAAAATGCACCTATAATGCATGTAATTCAGTGTATACATGAGATATATATATAATTTTAATGAACTTTTCTCATTTGGACTGATGATGCTCACTCTAAGAGCAAAAAAAAAAAAAAAACACTTACCAAAAGACCCCAGTACCAGACATAAGAAGCTCTTTTTGATTTGTTGGCCAGAGATGTCTAAGAGATTCTCAAAACACTCAGCCTATTGCTGTTATCCTTGTTTACTCTGGAGGTGGAAGGTTTGTGCTTGCCAGAATGTTTGATCAGGTTCTTAGGTGTACGGATGCATGCAAAGGCCTGAGGTACATGGCAAGAATCTTCTTCTACTACTCTGTTTCATTCATTGAGGTAGGCTCCCTCAATCAAACCCAGAGTGCACCAAAATCTAGTTTAATGAGCCAAGTTGCTCTGAGGATCCCTTGCCGATGCCTAATCAGTGTGTGAAGATAGGGAAACCACCATTTCCACACAGCATCTACATGTAGGCGGGGTATATGAATTCATACATCCATGTTTGCATGGCAAGCAATTTAGCTACTGAACTATCTACCTTGAGTTTTGCAAATGATGTAGTATCTATTTTCTATTTCACTGATACATGTATCTATTTCACTGCTTTTATTCTACCGAAACTTTCTTCATTTTTAGCAGATTTTTTAGTTGTAAATATGAATTAATACCAAATATTTTTCATGTTTAACATGAAAAGTATAGTTTCCACAAATTTTGATGTTATTTTTTGTTATGTGCTCATTAGATACATTCTAATTTCAATAATATAATTTCTTTGAGTTATTAATGTTTTTGAAATTATGTTTATTATTTGAAAAAAATTAAGATAAATTATATATATGTAATTCAATTATAATCAATAAATATGTTTGATAAGATTTCCATATTTGGAAATATATTGACTTTTGCTTTAATTAATACATTACAAATATTGTCTTGTAATTGTTGATATAGTTGGGTCTACATCCTCTTCTTGTGTTATATTTCTAACATATCCATTGAAGAGTATGCTTCTGCTACTAATGGTTGTGACATTCTACAATAACACATTAGGTCCAGTGGTAGATGTAGTGATGGAACAATATATTGCAAAAATTTATTTCCAGTTATGTTTAAAATGATTGTTTTGTGCATTATTGGATGAGGGGTTGCCTAAGCTTTGACATTTTGTATTGTCTTCAGGTGTTGACTTTATGTAAAAAATGTTTGATTCTTCATGTTCTACACGTTATCAATAGGACACTTGAGAAGCTTAGGTATCAATAAAAACCCCTGAGTTGAGATGCTTGGGGTTCCACTGTCCAGTATAGCACTTGCCAGGACAGGTGAATTCCTCTGCTGAGGTCTGGCAGGGTTTGTAGCTATGAAAATGCTTCCTTGTCTTCTTTGCTGGGCCTACATAGTAGCCTCACTGCTATAATAACTAGTGTCCTTTCCATAGAACAAGGGGCTGCTTGTTTGTCGAGAATGAAGTGGCATAGAACTTAAAACTTCATCTTCTACAGATTCCATTTTGCAGGGTCACCTCATGCAAGGTCATACCTTTTCTGGAAAGTGCATATTTAGTAACTAGGAGAGATTCCTGAGGAAAAAGCCCTGCTGGTTCAGGCTGATGTGAACAGTCCTGACAGGAAATATTTTCTCCAAAGCTGCTTGCTGGGCTTCGCTTCTGTCCTTTCTCAGCTCCGCAGCCCTCTTTTCACAGATGTTCATCCCAGTTTTTTTTTTTTTTTGTTTGTTTGTTTTTTTTTTCCTTACGGGTCTGGCTCGTGCTCCTGGTTTGCTTTAGGGGAGTTCTTGTTTTCCTTTCTCGTATTTTGCTATTATTTTGCTAATAATAGTTAATATCTTATTAACTACTATTAAAAACCTTCAGCTATTTTTCTAGACTTTTATATTCTTTGGTTTAATTTGGATAGCACTTCAAGTTTGTTAAGAAGTACATATTTAGAATTGCTTTTTTCGGATTTCTGCAGTCTTCATCCCCCCTCACACACACGCTTGCTGTCTTGCACCCTACTTTGGCTTGGATTTCAGTTTGTGTGATGGTTATATAATACAGCATCTTTCCGCGCTTACTACTTGCCTCTCCCCTCAGTGTGTCCCTTGACCGCTACTGGGTAGTGAGTGTTCCTTCACTTTTTTCCAGTTTGGGAACTGAACCCGGGACTGGAGGATAGGATAGTTATATAACAGTTGAGGCACATCCGTAATGTGATTAATAGTTGAATTGGCTTCAAATCTATTATTTTGCTAATGATTTTCTGCTTGGTTCTTTCCTGATTTTTTTCTGACTTCTCTTTGGAAATATGTCAGCACTCCATTTTATTAAGTCTTCTACTCTTGAAGTTCTAAAGATTTTTCTCATAATAATGGCCATAAAATTTATATATGCCCTTCTCTTCTCACTGAAAATAAAAATAAACCAGAATTCTGAGTTGAGGGTTTCCAGAGAAAATGCAGAGAGAGACAACGTAATATAACTGTACTATAAATGGATGACAACTTCGCAGAAGCAATGGAGGTGTTAAACCTAAGTAATTTTAGAACTAAGTAGAAATCGTGAGACTAAAAATCTAAAGTAAGTGTTGATAAGCACTGGCTTCTAATTAAAAACTTCTTTTTTGACAGGTATAGGTTTACATTTCTGAACGCCTCTACCATTACACTAGGGTGCAACAAATAAATCAGTGGTCAATGCCACGAGCCACTTTCTCAGTTCAGGAGAGGTAGTAGGGGTAGAAAAAAGGAAAAGGCTAGAAGCAGCCAGTGCTGAGCTGGAGTCAGAACCTATAATATTAACCCTTGGTTCGTTTATTAGATGCAGGTGGACGTTTGGAAAAGCAATTTTAGATAAACGTGTTTCCATGTGTTAATGTACACACACTTCCCAGCTCTTAACTGTTCAGAGTTTTCCAAGCATTGATAGTGCAGGAGCAATTAGTGTACCCAGAGTTTAGATTTTGGTTTCTCATACAAGTTCTCAATAAAGGGAACCAGCTGTCCTTGGGGAAATGACTAACAATGGAGGGAAGGCAGGAAATAAATGAGACAAACTGGAGCACCCTGTACTGCATGAAAGTAAGGGAGTTCTCAAAAACAAAGCAAGGAAGTGACTACAACAAATACAGAAAATGAAATGCATGACACTGTGTAAAGGCACTGTGAACTATAAGTCACTAAAGATATCATCAAAATATGTCAAAATGCGAACACAAAATAGTCATGATACAATTTGTTAAATAAACCAATAAATAAGATGAAAAGAGTATAACACCTAATAATAATTCCAATCTCAAGAAACTTGGGTTTGCTTGTTAACTTTAAAAAAAAATGTGAGCAACATCATGAAGTCCTTCTAAAGGACATGAGGTGAAAAATGGGGGGATATTTCTGGTGAACACATCATAAGTATTCATTCAGAAAAGTGGGGAAAGTATCACTTATAAAAGTAAATCATATTGCTAACATCATTTGGGAAGGATTATGTGATCAAAATTCACTTTAATATTTATGTTCTTCCCTTCTAGGATCTAAAACCTCAGTCTAAATATGAGAAAAACACTAGACTAATCACAGCTAAAGGATAATTTACAAAATACCAACTCAGTGTTCTCCAAAAGTTTCAAAGTCATCTACAATAAGCAAAGCCTGGGAACTTGTCAGTTCAGAGGAAGCTAAGAGGGCATGTGAAGCAGGCATAGGATCCCTAGGAACAGAGAACATGCTTAGTAGAGAACAACAGCAGCAGCAAATTCAAATTAAGAACACAGTTGTTGATAACAATCTACAAACATTGCCTGATTAGTTGTGAAAATGTTCCATAATGCAAAGTAGAGGAAAACCTTGGTGTGTAAGATGAGAGAACTCTGTACACTATCTTCTAGTAAAAGGTGCATTTAAGATATCCGTGTTGACATTACAGTTTCACCACTTCCTAGAGCACACATTATATCTGATGCTTTACATTTGATGTGTCCCACTTCAGAAATGTAGTAAGCTCATGAGAGTATAATTCTGCTTATCAGCCCCTTGGTATGTGCTGTTATCAACAATTTTTGACCTTGATGCATGTTATGGGTCTTGCTTTATGATTTTAATGTTAGTTAGCTCACTATTTCAACTAACATGACTGACAGTGAGCACCCAGGATAGGCCCGGCTCCCTCTCCCACTGCTTACAGACACATGCAGCTATGTCTGGCTTTTTATGTGGGTGCTGGGGATTCGAACTTAGGTATTGAATGAATAAACAAATGGGAAGACCTTAGAATGTATGTCTTTTAATGTTTAACCTATAAATTTAGTTGGATGTTCTACTAAATTATTACTGACTTTCTCAAGTTATATTCTTTCATTAACTTTGGGGGTTTGTGATTGACTCAAGAATAAAATATAGTTAGTTTCTTTGTATTTGTATGGTCAGAATTACGCTTTTGTTTTATACATTCTGATAAAAGGTATGCCTGCATTTCAGTCTCTTGTGAGATTGAGAAAAGTGATTTTTTTTTTTTTTTTGGTATTACTGTTTACTCTTTTTCAGTAAATGCAGTATGGGCAAGCCTTTGAAAAATGTTACTCATGCTGATAAAATCAGGAAACAGATGACATGCCTTTTTGGCTGACTATTACTTGTAGTTGCAACAGCAGAGGGGGTATGTGTGGTATTTTTAGGTGTGTGAGTAGAAGGATTGTCACAGCACCTCAGGCTTCATAGACAGTCCAGGATAACACCCCTGCCTGATGATAAAGACAATCTGTTCTTACTGTCTCCCCACTTTGATTATAATTTATGTACCCCTAAGTTTCTGCTTGAGATAATTCAAAGCAAAAAAAACAATCTAATATTCAATAAGTGCATACGGTAACAGGAAAGGTTTTATATTTGAAAGTCATGATAATGAAGGTTCCTCCGCCTGCTTCCATAACAAATTTAAAGTTTAATTGTTCAAAATCTGTTTCGGGGATTGTATTACTCGAAAGATTTATAATGGCATATACAATTGTCAGCAGGAAGAAACACCAGGCCTCATTAGTTAGTTCCCCAAATTCTAGGCAGCACTGGATCCAAGCCGACCCCAACATATGGACAGCCCTAGGAGAGAAAGCACCTCCAATCATTTCCATTCCTGGGTGAGTGCCTTAAAATGTTGTGTTTTTTGTTGTCAAGAAAAGCCTCGATAGGAAGTCACAAAATCTGACTTCAGGTTTTAATGCAGCTATTCTGTCCATGTTATTAGACCTATAAAAACATTCGTTTATTTGTTTGTTTTTTCTATGATGACAACAGTGGAGCACAGGCTTCTGAAGAATGCCCCTGAGTTAGGATAAGTGTAAAAAAGTGAGATCTTGTCCTATCTCTCTGGAACACAGCTCTGAAACATACAGATAATTTTAATAGTAGAAAGTCATAATGATTTGTGAATTTCATGTCCATAATCCTGCTTAATATTCAAATTTTTAAATAATTTTCTGCCATCACAGATTCTAAGATTGAAAAGTAAATATACTTCCTGTCCCTTTAATAATGGTTTCTAGGCATTTTGGAAGAGAAAAGCCTTGACACTTTTATAAGCAATAAGCTAACATATACTTATTTTTATTAGTACCAAACTCTTCCAAGAATAACAAAAAGATTATTTTTAAAAAGATGGCAAAATGAATTTTTTAAATTATGTCCAGTACTGTAAATCTAGTCAACTGCATATGAATAATAAGACCACGAATATTAGAGGAGGACCTACCAATGCCACTTTCCTAAACTAGCTTAATTCTTACCTCCTTCTGAACACTGAATAGAGAAGTATAGATCTCCATCCTCATTAACATATCACCTTTTTGCAACATAAGGAGGCCATCACAGGAAGCTACAACTAGTCAAAATGCAGATAACAGCTGACCATGAGCTACCCAGGATGAACTAACACACCTACAACAAAAGTCTTGCACCTAAAGCTCAGGGATCATGGCAGAAGGGTGGAGAGGTGAGAGCCAGAGGAACAGGAAAGCTGCTGTGAGACTGTGTCCCCTAGAAATGATGAAGTCACACTCATGAAATTTCAGCAAACTGGCTGCCTAAACCAGTCCTGAACAATTCCAAGAACATTTGATATTCTAATGTAGATGGAAGAAAACTCAACGCCCCAACACCATGCCTAGGTGAAAAGCTACAGGCAATTAACTTCAGAGAAAGAATTAGTCTTCCCCAGGAATGAATTTTCTGATTGGATATACAATAGAAAGTGGTCAGTCCAAGAAACATACATGCAGGCAACTGAATGTACTCTTCAGGTTGCATGCTTACGTTGATTCATTTTTATGTATATGTAACAACGATGGTTAAATACGTGGAGGCTGTAAATTTGGAAGCAAGGTGGGAGTAAGACATGGAAGGGGTAGAAGCAAGTAGATAGAGAAGAGAAAAGATGTAATTATACCTTAATTAAATTAAAAATATTAAAAAAAAAAGAATTAGCATCAGAGGTCCCAGAATGTAGGTCTCTAGCAGAGCAGTGTTTGTCAAGCATGCATATACAAACACAAAAACTAATGATTTAGAAAACTCATTGCTTACATGAAGTTTGGAAATTATGGTTTATCTACTACATACACATGATGTATGGAGCTATGAGTTTTGGTCATTGGACAGTGTGGAATGCTTGCTATAGATTGTTTTGTCCAGGAATAATGTTGGTCTTTCTGAGTCAAAATTCTCTGAGTTTGGAACTTGAGAAGCTGCATTTGTTATAAACCCATGCTGTACCACTGTGGTGAGTTTGGGGATGCATTTGAAATACCATAACTAAGTGGGATGAGTTAAACAGAGATAATAGGCTTTTTCCAGTGACAGTGGGAAGCTTTGAGAATGCAAGGAACATATTTATGATATTAAGTTACTTCAAGGTCCTGCGTGCTGCTTTGTCTTTCTGTGATACCTCAGTCCTGACTTTTCTTTTCGATTCATGAACACATCGTGTTATGTAGCATAGGCTAGCCTGGAACTCCATATATTCCACCATAAGCAGCTCTTTAACACTTTCACAATTGTGCTTCTTGACATTCACATTTTAGTTAAATCTATTAGACTGACCTAAGTTCATCAATTTTACTGAGATTGCTTAAGAAATAAAATGTGTAAATCCGATGTGTTTAAAGAGATGTTTTCACACCTGTATACATTCTGAAATTATTTCCAACATTCACCTAACATATTTATCACTTTTTTTTTCCTTTTATAGGCTACTAACAAATTAACAGGCATAGTCAAGGCAAAAGAGCATACAGAGTAGTTTAGTAGCCTGGAAATCTACTTGGTTTGTTCTATCATGTACACACACATGCACACACACACACACAACCTACAAGTAACATGGAACTGTCAACTGGATTGAGCTATACAAAGAAATGAGTTTCTCTTCCCCTTAATGACAATCATACTTAGATTCTGTTCAGCTGTGTTCTCCATACATCCTGGAACAAGACTAAAACAGCTGATCCAGACTGAATTGGTTCTAGTTTTCTACACAGTAAGACAAAACTGTGCCTTCAAGGAAACTTTTAGGGAAAACCCCCTCTTTACCATCTTATGCATATGCATAATTGGATATGCATACAATGAAAATAAGCTGAGTTATAGAAAATAAATGTGCAATGAGCAACACAACAGCCTATATAATCCAAATCTATCAGTCAAAATAAATAGCTGCTATGCTACCCCTTAGTAACTACATCTCCCCCATTTTTGGATCCCAAAAAAATATTCATGGCTTTGGAGAATCATCCCACTGTTTGTGACCAACTGATCTCTCGCAATGTATTGCAAGACATACCTTGATCTATCGCATTACTTTAAATAAAGTTTCCTAGCAACTTTGCCATCTCTGTGAGTTTTTGTTCATTATTGAATAAAAAGCCAAATATCTGTAGCTCCCTGGCCCAGATCCCAACTATGGGTACAAGGTTGCCTGGTATAATTATAGTGAACTCTTAATACCCTCAGTATTTGCTTTTCTCTTTGCTATGACAAAATTCCTTACAGAAAGGAAACTTGCCATGATAGATATTACTACAGCATTGTTGATACCTATCTTTAAAAATGAAGGCAATGTCCTCCATTGAATGTATCTGTTTTTCCTGTCATTGTGCTGTAGTAAGTTGGGCACTATGGCACTTAGTTGCTGAAGTAGATAAAAACAATGGTATAAAATACATTGAATGTTTAAAGAGCAAATTCTTAGTTGAAGTTGAAGCAATTAGTTATTTAAGAAAATGTGGTTTTACATGGGTGTACATATACATAATAACATATTAGATAGCGTTAATAATTAGTCATTGGGAATATGTATTTTATTTACTTACTATTTTGAAGTGCAAACTTATGTATACATATAGCATATGGCCTGTCATTAGTACTAAAAACCTTACTAACCCATAAGTATTTTATATAATCCGAGCCTGTGTCAATCTCAAAATATGTCAAATCTATATTTTTTGTGTAACAGTCCTGCTCTGAATTCCATGGAAATGTAGTGAGTGTAAGAATAGGATAAAAACCATAGAAGACAACCATAGAATGACTATCTCTACACACCATTTTGTATCATAATAATTGTTCTTTTTAAAAACTAATCAACTCCCTTTTGTGGTCCATCAAATTTTAATTCACACTGGGACATGTGAACACCTGTTTATTTACAATGCACTCAGTCACAGAGACAAAGATTTGTAGAATTGAGACAGGAATAAAATAACAGGATGGTCTCCTTTAAACCCAACTGTGACTTTCATTTTTGTCATAAAATAAGCACAATATTTGGCAAATATTGGAGGCTTCCACTCCAGGCAGGTCCAAGTTGGCATGGAATCACTTTGACAGCCTCCCAGAGTAGCAAGCCCTCTGAGCTCTGATAGGTTCCTTTTGCTAAATTTAACTTTTCCTGTGTAAAATGAATGAGTTGTTCCTGGAGAGAACAGTCTTTAGGATTGATTGAGGGTGGGGTGGGTTTATCAGTTTATGATGGATAAAAAATATTCTGGTAGGTTAATGGGACCTTAAAGGAGAAATATATGCTGTAAGTAATATAAAATATTCCTGAAAATATGAAAGATAAGCCTCATTTTTCCCAGCACCATCTTATTTCCATTTTCTTTGGAAGCAGTTGAGCTTAAGACCATGTGTAAGAGGGATGAAGATCAATGTTTTCTTTCAACATCCACATTTCTGATATTGAAGTCTGTTTCAATGTTAGATGCTTATCCTCAGAAAGGATTCCATTTATTTTTTTTAACTTAAATATCTTCATAAAGCAAAATGCAACGAAATGCAAGGGATAAAATAGTTAGATTGTTAGCAAACTGTGACAGGAACAGACTGAGTCATGCACACAGCTTGAACTTTGAAGTCAAAGATGTTCTTATCTTTAGGTTCACGACATGCCTGGGGGCTGTATCTTTTCCCACGTCACTCAAAACATGTTGGCAAAACCTTGATGCAATGATGCTGCAGCATAAGTGTGGTTATTTTCAGAACTGCTTTGACTCACTGTAGACTGAGCCAAACTGTCAAGCAGAGTAAGAAAGTTACTTAAACTAAAGAGTATCTCAGTAAATTAAATATCAATGGAAAGGGGCTGTTAATCTCCCTCTGTCGCTGGTCAGGCATTCACTTAATTTCAACTTTATTTACTTAAATTCTCAGTCCCCTCAGCTTTATTAGATACCAGAAACAAAGAAGCTGATTATTCTGCCAGAATTCTGCCCATACAGTGTAAATCGCTGCTTTTTTTCTTCCCTCGACAAGCTTAGTTCATTATGTGCTCAGAGCCTTAATATCTTTAACCAGTCTCCACAGATGGATCCTTTCCCAGGCTTCATTCCTATCAGTGCAGCATAAAAACACTGCTCTTTTAGTTGAAAGCTCTGGAATTCTAAAGCAAAAGTCTTTGGGCTTTAGGAGCTGGGATCTTTCATTTCAGTCTTGGGAATGCATTATTCAGAGAATGGAGGAAGCATGTGTTCATAGCTGTTCATTTGACAGTTCAAGGAATTAACCACCCCAAAAAAGTAAAGGAATTGTATTCAAACTTACATCATTAATCAGGAAATGACTTCAGATTGGAAATTAGGACTCCTAACATCATAATAAACATGTTCTACAGAAGTTCCCAAAATGTTTTGTTCTTTCTCTCTTCCACATTAAAAAAATTAATTAAGAATCATCATCATAATAATAATGACGATGAAGGTGTCCCTCATTTCTTTCTCTCAGGCCATATGCAAAATTCTCTGCTAAAAAAAGGAATTGCAAAAGCATGATACATACCTAATCATATGGTTCCCAAGCCTTTCAGATGGTAATTTACACATTCAACTTACATCTTACAGTTTTCATTTCACAGGAAAAGGAGATATAAAGAAAAAGAGAAGATTCAAAAGAAGACAAAATAGTGGAGAAATTAACAGTGCTCAATACTATTAAAATTTATTCATCATGAAAGCCAAAATTGAAATTTTATTTTTCATAAGTTTAATTAATTTTAAAATTCAGAAAAATTAAGTCTGTTTAAAGGATAGAAAGTATATTCTGTAATGTACTTCCATTTTGTAAAATATAATATTTCCAAAAGGCTGAAGTTCTGTTTAGATTATAAAATAATGCAGTAAGTATGCTTATTCAATACAATTTTCATTTCTGATGAGAAATGCATCAAATCTAATTTTCGATGCCCTTAACTCTTTCTTATTACTTTAAATATATTTCTTTCTTTTTCCTTTTTATTGAAAATAGATTTTTTTTATACAATATATTTTTATTGTGGTTTATCCTCTCCCAGTTACTCTTTGATCTTCTCTGCTTTTCCCTACACTCTTTCTGTCTCTCATTAGAAAACAAACAGGAATTTAAAAGAATAATGATAAAATAAAATTAAACAAAAACAAGCAAATCAGAATAGGGCAAAACAAACAAACAGAACAAAAGCCAAAGAAAACACAAGAAACATAGCTTTTCTTTTTTATGGTTCCATACATGAGCACAATACATTTTCATCAGATCCAACCTTTCACTTCCAGTTCCTTCTGTGTTCTTCCCACACCCCCTTGCAAATTAACATGCTTCTTTTATATTTATTTTTGTTACATTACCTATTATTATTCTTTGTGTAAAGGCAATTAAGCCAACTAAATCCAATCTAGAATTTGCATAGTTTAAGAACTTTAATTTACTACATTAACTGTTTGAACAGAAGGCAAAGTTTGAATATTCCTGTTCTGAAATATTTGGTACCAGAGTGTGTCTGAATTCAGATTTATTTTAAAGGGGTATTTGTATCTATTTGAAAAGTTATCTTGATGTTTAGGATCCAAGTTCAAACATGAAATCCATCTGTTTTCCAGGCACCTTGAACCTATAACCTTGAGGTAATGCTGTGTAATAGCTCTGGTTCACAATCATTTTAATGGCAAACATTCACATGAAGTCAGGTACAGAATTTTCTGTTAGCAATGTTGTATCAACGTTTCCAACAGTTTCAAGTTTTAGACTTACGAATTAGAGATGTATATCCTATACTGTTAGATATGGAAGAAGTACCTTCTTTCCTGCATATACAGCATGAAAAGCTTGGGTTTTAGAGCCAATGAAGCTTGAGTGTCCAAGTAACATTACTTTATCTTACTGCTCTGCCTTCAGTTTCCTCTTTCAACATAAGCGTGAATTAGCTACCAGAGTAGCAATGTGGAATGATGAGACACTTCTCATATGCATAACCTTACACATTTCATACAGTGCAATTAAATAATTAAGTGCAGCTACTCTATGGGCACAGAGAGCTACTGCATAGTTTTGCGAGTATTATACTAACCACAGTAGTTATAGTTCAGATTTACAGATTTCAACTACTAGGTAGTAATCTCTTTTGTATGACTATGATTTTGGTATCTTATCTTAATACTCCTTTGATTGTGTTTGCTACAGTCTTTATAAGAGATTCTCAACCTACCTGAAAAACATTCTACTTCTAAGTTTTGTCCTTATTTTCATCATTTTCTTAGACTGTGATCAGGAAGCTCAGGAAGTTTTGGGTATATTTTGTAAAGTCAGAGGATCACCTGTTCTAGAGGGACTAGAACTACTTACTATCCAATTCTAGTCATATGTAAAGAAAATGAAATCATTATATTTTCAGATAAATAAATAAAACTAGAAAATATTATAGTGGATGACGTTAACCTAGGGCTATATACACAAGACAATGTTGCATGTTTTCTCTTATTTGAAAAACTGGATTTGAAACATTAGGTTTGATTTTATAACCTGGAGTCCTCTGAAAAGCCAGAAAAGCAGCAGGGGAGCATTGACAGAGGGGAGAAAAAAAGAAGGGATAGGAGGGCATAGGTGCAGTTATGGGGAAATACAGAGTACTTCCCCGGAGAGGAGGGAGCGAGGGTGGCTGATAGAGAGGCTAGAGGGAAGGAGGAAGGGATAAATAATGTTAGAAATGTCTCGGAAAAACATGATCAAATTTTCATTTTATAAGTATAATTAAACTTGAAGCACAAACATGGGTACTCACACATGTACAAATACACATGCATACACACATTCACATTTATATTCAAGTTTAACGCAGTTTCCACAAAATATATTAGTTCAGATAAGTACGGCTTCCATAGACCCATGTTTTGAATGCTTAGTCATCAGCGAATGGCACTATTTGAGAAAGAAAAGGAGGTGTGGCATGTTAGAGGAAGTGAGTCTTTGGGGTTGGGCTTTGAGGTTTCAAAAAGCCCACAGGAGGTCCAGCTCCCTCTGCTCCCTCTGCTTGAACATCAGCATGTAGCTCTCAACTACTTCCCCAGCACTATGCCTGCCTGTATGCTGCCATGCTCCCTGCTATAATGATAATGAACTAAACCTTTGCAACTGTAAGCAAGCTCCCAATAAATATTTCCTTTTATAAGAATTGCCTTGGTCACTGTGCCTCTTCACAACAGTAAAACAATGAGTAGGACACCCACCATGCTGGGAAAAATGCATACCCTAGGATTCATGGACTGTCTAACAAAAATCCCCTGCCTGGCAGGGAATACCTCTCTTCTAGTTGTTGATCAGTGGGCCTAAGAGATCCCCAAAGCTATGGCCATTGCTCCTAGATACCTGCCAAGACATCAAAGTAAGACCCTGTTGGTGAAGACATCACATACTTCAGTCACAGGACTTGTAGAAAACAAGCTGGTATTAACCTGGAAGCCCCCTCCCTGATGGCTAGCTCTCTCTCATAGTATCAGAAAATTCTATGCAAGCTTCCATATGAAAAATGCTATTAATAATCATAACCATCTATAAAGCCTGAGAATCACAAAAAAAAAGATTAAACCACCAAAATATTCTCAGTAGTTCAATAGTGGCGTTTGTGTCTTAGAGATGAGAGAAAGTTTCTACTTGGTCCCAATGTCTGCTCCAATAGAGATAACTCATGCTTAGTACTGAAAACACAGCCAAGACTCAAGGCTGGAGAAGTCATAGGCCTTGAAAAAGAATCTATAATTACAATATAACTAAACTATTAGAGTTTCGATTGCTTTCTCATACCTATAGAATACGTACAGCTCTCACATATTATCAAAGATGCATCTTTTAGCAGAGGACAGAAAGTAGTAAAGAAATCGGTAACTGGTCAAAACAAAAAGGATAAGTATTCTTGAAATGCTCAGCCCAAACGGAAAAACTATAACACAATCCCTATACTTAAAGTTTAGAGAACATCTCTGTAGAGGATGTGAAAAGTTCCTAAGAGCCTAAGAGATGAAGGCATGACAGGATGGACAGGATGGGATTGCTGCACCCATGAACACTCAACAATATGGCTGTCTGCCTAAAATCACCACAGACCATGCCATTCTACATGTTGACATGGATAGAAGAAAAAATTATAACGCTCTGTCTTTAGATGAAGAGATACAAGCAGCCAATGGCTGCTGAGAAAGAACTATTTTGTTTATGAGCTTGTTGTTTGTGTTTTTATTTGTTTTTTTTTTGTTAGTTATTTAGTTATTTAGTTTCAAAGGAGGGACCCCAATCTTAAGTGGACAGCCATATATAAATGCAAATAAAAGCAATACTGATTGGACTCAATAGGGCACATACACATTTAACAAAATAAATATAGAAGAAAAGTGTTAGCAAGTCCGATAACAATGCACATATTTACTGGAAATATGCCTCCACTCAAGGCCAACGCTGTGAAACTGATAGATGATGGAAGTGCTGTCTGTGCTGTTCAGTACATGGTGATAGTTATTGAACAGTGAGCAAGTTTTGTTCTGTCTTCAAAAAGTAAGAATTGCAGCAAAATACGGTAAATAATATGAAGATAAAGTTAGAGATACTATTTTATGGTTTTAAGACGTGTATGTATGTGTGTGTGTGTGTGTGCGCGCACGCATGCATGCGTATTTTCTCTTTCTGAGCTTTTCTTTGCTTAAAAATAAAAATCTATTCACTTTTAGTTTTCTTCCTCTTCCCTTCCTGCCCAGGATACTACTTACCATTGTAGTGAAGGAAGTAAGAACCTCTCATTGAGGCGTTTCAAGTAGTATCTGTCAGAATAAAAGTACATAATAACCAGGGCCATATGAATTATGTACTGCACAAGCCAAATTAAACTGGAAAATTGTCCAAGTGTAAGGGTCAGCTGTAATAAAGTGAACATAATCCCCTGTATTCTATCCCTAAAGAAAATTAAATTTTAATGATCCTGAGAGCTCACTGTTCAGGAATGTCACTCCAAGTAATCACATAAATGACAGTTAAACTCCGGAACTGAGTTAAAAGTTAAACATCCTCTGTAATTATTCCTTAAGTCCAGAATGTGCTGGTTGCTTCAGGCAAGGTATTAGGAATATCAGTGTCTTGGCAGGTTAAACAAAGATGCAGATCTACAGAATTGGTCACTGCAGATTGCCTTATTGAGTCACGTCTTTACAGTGCAAAGTTCTGGGAAATATTTCAGACACTTCAGAATTGACCTTACTATCTCTCATTATAGAGTTTCCAGGCAATGCCACAACACAGGAAAAAATACAACAGAAGTTCATGATAGGGGATCTGGGATAAATTTAGAAATCCTTCACTTGTTTTTTTGATTATGTGACAGAATATATTAGTGGAAAGAGGAGAGTGAAAGCAAAAAGCGATACAGATAGAGATAGAAAGATAGATAGATAGATAGATAGATAGATAGATAGATAGATGATTGATAGATAGATAGATAGATAGATAGATAGATAGATAGATAGATAGGTGAAAGATAAAAAGACAGAGAGAGAGAGAGAGGTAGATAGTGTTGGTCACAGTAGCAGAATACCATGCTGGAGACTGTGGAGATGATTATCTCTGGTTATCTTTGGGGCTGAGCTCTCAGAAGTAGCATTCCTCAGCATTCTCAGCCTGGATGTTCCCATGAAGACAAACTGCTTTCTGTAACTCACCAAATAAAAGAAATTTAGATAGTTCGAGTTGAAGTGCAGGTGGGAAGAAATAAGTTTTTTTTTAAGATAAAGTTCACTTGTTAGTGTTGTTTTTCACCAAATCTGTAACTAGCCTATGTATAGTTTTCATAATACCATGATTATATATATTTAAGAGGGAAGCTGATATAAGATAATATGTTGTTAAGTGACAGTATTAGTAGATCCTATTCACAAAAAGAAAAGTAATTTTGGACCAAAACACAAAGAAAAGTAGTTAGGTCAAGAATACATTTTTAAAAGAGAATGAAAATTCGAATCAATTAAATAATTTTATAAACACTGAACTGTGTATGGATTTAGAATGGCATAATGACTTGAATAAAAGGTTTTCTATCTATATGAAAAATAAGTCATGACTAAAAGTAATGAAAAACATTTAAAAACCTAATTAGTCAATAGTCAAAAAGATACATTTCCTTCAAATGGATATATTTCAATGTATAGAACAAATAAGGGAAATATTTTTAAAATAAAAAATGTAGTGAGCATACATACATACTCTTGTCATCAGCAGATTATTGGTGAGCTTTGGAAAGGGGAAGTTCTTTGCTGTTAGAGGCCTCCAGGGACCAGCTATTGGCCACACTAGACAGAAAAAGCTTCTTATGGAGACTTTCATTAGGAAAGGCTGCTAAAGTTCAGATCACTGGGTTTTTGACCAAAAATTTTGGGAGAGAGATTTTTAAAAAATATATTAAATGATATCAGATAGACTTAAATAATTAGGATACAGAAAAATTATGAAATTATTATATAACTGAAAAAAGCATTACATGATCTTCAACTAAATGAGTACATCATTTTACTAAAATTATATTGTTCCAATCAAAATCTACATGTGGTAGAAATTACTTTTAAAAAGTTAATTATAGGTGTCATAGAGAAATTACTTCGGAATTCCAATTAGTTCATTTTTTCTGAGAATTAACATTTACTTATCCTCTCAATTGAATTTATTAGAACTAACCAAATCAATGATGATTAATTGAAATATGCATTATAAAATATTTTAACATTATAGATTCAAAAGATGTAAAGTAATTTTACAGTTTTGTAGTGTCAAATTAGAAAAAAAGAGAGAATATTTTCATAAATTTTTATTTAAAATGTTTGATAAGTGAAATATTTGTATGTATGTCATAATGAATGCAAAGTCAACCATTCCAACTTCAGCAATTCCCTTAGTCATAACATTTCAACACTGTTCCAAAGTCTAACGTTCAGTCTTTTCTGAGACTCAAGCCAATGCATTAACTATAAGGTCTCTGCAAAAGAGGAGGAGGAGGAGGAGGAGGAGGAGGAGGAGGAAGGCAGGGAGGGGGACAAGGAGAAGTTGTTACATACTTGCAGTATAAAATGGCATAGAATAAATATCTCATTTTGAAAGGAATGAGTGAGGGCACATAAGGAAAGATCAGAAACAAGCAATACTGAAACTCAGGAGAGCAGACACCAAATCACTCAGCTCCAATATGTCTGGAGTTTATGATGGTGTTATGTGGGATCCATCAAGCTTGAGTAGACAGAATATGGAAGATTCTTTACTAAAATATTGTATGAATGGTTTTTAATCAGTTTTTAATAGAGTCCATGTTCCTTCTGAAACCACATGAGCTTAGTCTTGTCTGTCCACATTTATATCAGCAATTATAGCCTTCCTCACTTCCATGAGATTGCCCATTAAGTGCTGTCTACACATTCAAAGGAAACTTCCAGGGCATAATTATTAAGTTATTTTAGTATCTTGATAGTTAATTTAAATTAAGAATAATAATAGCTTTTATCTCATAGAATTATCATGAGCATTAAATGAGTTAATATATCTAGACCCTTCATTCAGTTCTAGGCATACATTATCTGTTAAGTAATCATTAGTCATTTACTTACTTATTTTATTATTTTCCTTTGATTTTACTGGGATAGTAACCCATATAAAATATCTGAATAGGAAAACAAACTTAAAGTTCATTTTTATGACACACAATTTCCAAATTGTACCTTCAATGTTTGACCTTGCAAAACTTTAAAATTAACCAATATTTTAAAGTATAAGCACACTTCTTACACTTAAACCCCTTCTTTATACTTTATTAGCACTAAGCTGACTGAAGATATGCAGCCCATATGAGACACTGACATGATTGTTTTCTTTTTCTTTTTGACATTTGTATCATAGACGTTAAAACTAAGGAGAAATACTGATCAGTAGCCTATTTTAAATTCCACCTGTTGTGATACTCCTGGTAATACTCCTGTCTTAATTTCTCTACTTTCACTTGAATGGAATCTTGAAATAACTAACATTAATAGAATTACAATTGAGTTGTGGTATTACATTTAAGGTTGAAATTTAACATAAATGATGCCTCGTATCAAACATTTGTGGCATTTCAAAGCTATAATAAAGGAAGTATTTTACTTATTTTACATTCGTATGTTGCTTCTTGATATGAAACACATGCAACTATAACTCAGATAAAAGTAAAATTCCTTCACACTGTGGAAACAAGGCTCTAAGTGTCAAGTTCTTCATCTTATTGAAATATACCATCTTGAAAGCAAGAGTTTTGTTTTTGTATAAAGTATGCTCCAATGACAGAATCATTTGTGAGTTTCCTTTCAGCTCTGAAGAAACATCATTGTGTGTACATGAATGAATAAAGTTTTCCAAGGAGGTCAAGTCAATGCCTCATCCTGAATCTGACTAATTCCCAGAAAGTTTATTGCCCACCATGATTTCATCAAATTAGGAATAGCAGATCTAACAATGCTCATCTGTACCAAACGGCCTTCAGCTTTACAACCTTGCTCAAGCCATTAACCATTGTAAGCTATTAGCATTCCTGAGAAGAGTTTCAGAAGACGAGGGTTTTGATGCTCCTCTCAATGTGGGTTTTCTTCAGCATTTTCCTGTTATGTAATGCTATGAGTCAATGTAAGAAAAGGAAGGGGAATCGTGGGAAAGTGTGGATGATAGAAATATATGATATATTAATTGGTGACAGAATATCTCAATGAAAAACAACAACTAAAATCATTGATGGGAGGGAGACGTTTTAGGTGACACAACATTCAGATAGTAGTAATTCAGAAATGGCTGGATTCATAGGAATAAACACTCTCATGCTCAGTTTTTCATCTTTCAGCCACTTATTTGACTGTGATACTATAAACACTGGACAAACATTAAATCCTGTCCTCAGACAGTATACACTCATTCTTATTTTAATTATGGCTGGTGAGTCCCTTTCTAACAATTATGTTCAGGAAAATTAGATAAATGAATGTTCTTGCTCAGCTCACTTGCTTTTTTTTCAGTCCAGGACCACATCTTATGGAATGGTGACCTCCATGGCACATCTTCCCAAACCAGCTAAACTAGCAGTGAAATACTTCAGAGGTGTGCACAAGGACTAACTTACTCTGAATAATCCTTCACAAGTATGCCTAGAAATTGTCTCTTAGGCGATTCTAGATCTTGTGTGGTTGACTGTATTAAACGTCACAACTTCACATAGCAATTGAACCACCAGCCTGTGTTTCACAGTGAAGACAATATGTAGCCTATGAAGAAGTAAATATATACTGTTTAAAAATAAACAATTATAGATTTGCAATAAAAAAGAATTAGTAATAAACATTTCTTATTTTCTTTAATGATCTTTGTCATTTTCTGTTATCATGAGAAGTGGAAAATGTTCAAATGTTTAGAAATATGATCTCAAATACCCACATGCTCATTATTTAAAGGTAAATTCATATAAATATTTAATAAACTTGATATTACAAGCATGTCTTATTAATCTTCTAAACAAATGAGAAACTTACATTATGCCTAGAGCAAACAGATTTGCTACAAACACATCATTAGGAAATGAATTCCCTTCCTCTATATGAATGCCCTTGGAGCAGTTGATCAAAGTAGACAATTTAAATAACATATTTGGTTTTTTATTTTTACTTTAAAAAATATTAATTTCTTTTCCAAAGTTGAAAAACAAATAAGTTAAACATCCACTCTAATTTTGAAGATAGGTATTATTCTTTTACAAATATGTGCATTAAAGTTGTGTGATATCAAAATCATCAGTTTCACACAGTAAATGAACTGGGATTGGAAATCACATCTTCCCATAGGAGTTCTGACTCAGAAGTCATCTATTTTCAGTTCTTACACAAGGAAGATAAAGTATAAATATTTAGATAGTGGAGTATCTGTCGGTTACATATAAGTTTATTTCTATATTAATAATTAATAATTATATGTATAATTAACAATTAAGTTGAAACTGGATTTAATATGTCTTGGAACATGTTCTTTGCAACCAAAGATTTACCCCAAATTCTCTTCCACTGTGCTTTATTGGTGGCACAATTATGACTCAGAAATAGAAAATGACATTACCTACATATGTTATATTATAGTAATAAAAATATAACTAACTCTTCCGTCCATCTTTCTGGGATTTGCCTATTTAAAGTTATCTCATCATAACTAAATCAGTCAGCTTCACTGACCATTGTTTTTACCCAGAGAGATAGCACTTCTGGTTCTTTGAAATGTATTCCCTCTTGGTGACAGAAATAACATACTCTGGAAGGAGGGAAGGCTCAAGTCTTAAAAGCACTAGTTGCTCTTAAAGAGGACATTGGTTTCAAATCTCAGCAATTCCATGGGGTCTTACAAGCATCTGCACCCCAAATTTCAGGGGATCTGAAGCTCTCTTTTGACCTTTTTAGGCATCAGGCATACATGTAGTATACAAACAGGCAAATATATACATACATGCAGGCAGGATATACATACAGAATAATTAAATAAAAATGACATACATTGAAAATCTTTCTTTTTCTCTCTCTGTCTCTCTCTGTCTCTATCTCTGTCTGTCTCTCTCTCTCTCTCTCTATGTGTACATGATATGATACATATATGGAAGTCAAAGGGAAACCTTGAGTGTTGGTTATCTGAGCATTCCTCTCTAGTCACGACTCCCTATGTCAGAATCCGTAATCTGGCTAGACCAAATAACTCCAACATTTCTGTGCCTTAACAAAATAAAAGTTTATTAACGGCAATGGCAATTAAATCAAACACTTGTTTGTTTGTTTTCTGGAAAGTTCTACATGTGTTTATGAGAAATAGATCTAATGCTTTTCACAGCTCTTTCACCATAGGTTATTCACAAACTGCTACATTGTTAAAAGCGAGAAAAGTAAATATTGAAATGAAAAATTTTGTGATCAGAGATGAAAAGTCATATCTTATTTTATATCAAATGTAGCAATGCTCTGAATTCTTTGGATAATCTAAGAATATTTGAAATTATGGAAATCCCAGTAGACACTTTTCTTCAGGAGCTACAGAAAGAAAGGGTATGTTAGCAAAGGTGAAGCCATTATTTTAGTGATGCTATCCCTAGAAGTACTTGTTATCTCATGCATTACTAAATTTTTAAGCAGTCTCTTATTTTGCATAAATATTCAATAATTCTTTGCTTCCACATTTAATCATTTTTCCTGAGTATCTGCCTTACTTAGAGAATATGGATAATAGGGCTGGAGTATACCAAAGCTGGTAGACTGTTTACCTAGCTTGCATGAAGTTCTGGATCCCCAGCACTGCTTAAGATAAGGCACAGTAGAACACTCTGTAGTCTTAGGAATCAGGCATTCAAGCTCATCCTTGGCTATACAATGTATCCAAGGCCAGCCGGGACTACCTGTAATCCTATCTCAAAAATTAAAAAGAAGAAAAAGAATGTGTGCAATAAAATGTCACGTTGGCCCACTTTAACTGTTAAATCCAATTAATAGAGAGTTGAGATAAATTGACATTCATATGATTTAAATATGACTATAAGAATAATGTGGCCATATGTAGTTATGAAAGGAAACAAATGACCTAAATGTAAATATTTGAAACCATGATAAAAAAGGAGACAAAATATTTATAATTTTAAAGAGCCAAAAAATACCAAGAATTTTAAAAATAAAATCATCCAATATCTAAAAAAAAAAAAAATACGAGGAATAAATAATATGGGGCCACCAAATCAAAAGAAGGGGGAAGAAAAACCACACCACAACACTGCTCATTGATAACTTTCAACATCAGTTGTTTCTATTTCCAATAAAAAGGTATCGACTAACAGAATGCATTTAAAAACAGAAACCATCCTCCTGCTATATCCACGAAACGCACTTTAATATCAAGGATAGACATTACCTCAGGGTAAAATGATAGAAAAAGATATGCCAAACATATGGACCCAAGAAGATATATTCATTTTAATATCTAACAAAATAGATTTCAAATCAAAACTAATCAGAAGAGATATGGAAAGGCAATATAGACTCATCAAAGGAAAAAAATCCACCAAGTGAACACTGCAATTCTTAACATCTATGCTCCAAACCCAAGTTGCCCATGTTTGTAAAATAAACACTATTGTAGCTTAAATCACATATTGACTCTCACACACTGTGAGAAGACTTTGATATCCCACTCTTGCCAATAGGCAGGTCATCAAGACAAAAACTAAACAGAGAAATTCTGAAGCTAACTAACATCATAAACCATGTGGATCAAAGATATATTTACAGAACTTTTCACCCAAAGTTCTTTGTGAGGTTATTATTAAATACATAAATAGAACCTGCTCAGTCTATATAATATTACTTGTATGTGGACGACTTCAGGGATGATCATTTACACTTGCAATCTTCTACTTATAGAGCTTCTTTCTTGTGGCGCAATCATGGAATTTCTTCTCTTTTTTATATAATGTTTATTAATTTTTTTGAGAATTTCATACAAAATGTTTGGACCATATCACATTCACAACTGTTTTTAGATCCACCCCTATTTCCCAACACACCAAACTTGAGCCTAGCTTCTTTAAAAAAATAGAAAAAACATATAAAGTCCAATCTGTGCATATAATCTTGGATATATGGTCTTCTACTGAAGCATGGTAGAATTACCAATGTATGAACTCTTAAGAAAGTGACTTGCCCTTTCCTAGCATCTGTCAGTTTTCAATAGCTACTCAACTAGGTTTGAGACTTTGTCCTTTCCTCCTCTTTCCATGCATCTACTGATGGGACTTTGTGTCTACCTCCTCTCTCATTGCTGGAATTTGGTCTGGCAATTTGAACTTTCACAGTGCTTGTCATCACAGTTGCTATTAGTCCATATGTGAAGCTTCCTTGTTGTGTCCAGAAGATACTGTTTCCTGTAGTCATCTACCACTATGGCTCTTATTCTTCTTTTTTGCAACCATATTCAAGTCTTGGGTGAAAGGGTTATGATATAGATAACCTATGTAGAGCTGAGCATTATGCAGTCATTATGTCTTGTCAATCCATGGTAAAAAGGTAGAAAATAACACAGAGAATAAAGAGTGTCAAATTTTCCTTTTCAAAATGGCACCAAAATCCCATTGATTAGAATGGATGGTCTTATCACGGTCTTATCTCTTAGAAATCCTACTCTTTTGTATTGTTACAATGTCAAGAAAATTTCAATGTGAGTTTGAAGGAAACAAACATTCAAAGGATAGCAAGTCCATACAACTTGTTAGTTTGAAGACATGCTAAATTATCAGACCTTTGACTATTCCTGACTTTATAAGAACAAAACAAGAAACCAAGGCCTTGGGAAATCAGCAATAAAGAAGAATCCTAGATCACCTACAGTTAATTTATAATTCACTGTGACAATAAATAGCATAATATAATGAAAATGAAGTGCATCTTCTTGAGTATGTGCACTATATTTGCAGTTACTATAATCACATTGCATTGAAATGCATGTGTGTCATGATATACAGGACATAGGTCAATGTTGTGTATCTTAATCTGTTGTTCTCCACCTTATTCTTAAGGCAGGATCCCTCCTACTCTTGACTGAGTTGACTAGATTGGCTGATCACTGAATGCCAGGGCTTCTCTTATATCTAATTCCCCTGTACTGGAGTTATATATTACACCACTAAATCCAGATATTATGCAGGTACTGGGGAAAGAATTTATGTCTCCATGTTTGTGTGATAAGTACATCACCGTCTAAACAGCCCATTCAATATTTACTTTTATATTATATGTGAAGTATTACATGTTTTAAAACCTAGAGAACAATATGAACTAGTAAGTGTTGAATACATAAGATGTGACTGGCCTTATTCACATTGATTAATAAAAGGCTAATGTGATTTTTAAGTTTCTTAGAACTATGATTTGTATTTTTAAAATGGAGCATAATATCACAGGCAAATCATTCATATTCAAAGCTATTAAAATGGAGAATGCCATATTGAATCAAAAGTTGCTCAGATCTAAAGCTTTATCTATTTTTAAAAACTTTGTCACATGGTTTAAAATATAAAAAGTAATGAGGTACTTCTACAAATATCTCCAATACATTTAAATGTGAAAATGGCTATTTTAGGAGATTCTTCAGTCTCAGAATCAGCACCTCTTTTCACTCTTCACACCTCACGCATCTCATCAACACATAAGGCATCTTTTGTCTTCTGTCAGCCAGTGACATCTAATATGCACATTGCATCCAAATCTGTCTTCCAGATTTTTATACTTGTACTCTTTGTATCTCTGCTTTAAGCCTTGTAAGTAATTAATGGTGTATCTCTCTTAAAATATCAAAAAACCCTTAAATATTCTACAATACATACAATGTCTTCCTAAAATGGGCTTTTCATATTTTTTTCACCTTTGCTTCAACATCCGTTGTTTCTAATCCACGTTATGCTGCCTTCTAACAGAGGTTACTATGCAATTAAATTAATCCACTCTTCCTATGTCTACACAACTACATCTATATTAACACCAAGACTCATACATATCAATATACTTGCCACAGATTTGGTTGCTTAACTCTTATCCATATATCTTAATTCTAACATCTTATCTCATGGTATTGCCTTCTGATACTGCCAAGATCAGGACATATCCACTGTAGCATAAGTAATAACTTTCTTTTAGAACACTCAAAAGTGTTGAGTTTAATTACTTTATGAGTATAATTATAAAAGTATAATTACTTTATGATTGACATACTAGAAAGTAAACTTGTAGGAATTGAGACTATTCTTTTTTGTTCATTTCTGTTTTTCTTATATTTAACAAAGTCTCGATACCTTCATGTAGTTGTAGATGTGGGTATAGATGTGTATTCACCCAGATGTAACCACAAATTCAGGGCAGAGGACAGTTTATATTTTTGTCTAAATAAATCACTGGAGCCTTAGAGTATTTTATCCTCTTTACAATCTATCCTTAAGCTTTGAACTAAGGCTTCAAACTTCCTACAATCTAGAACATTTATACTGCTAGCCCAGACCTAGAGGGCTTCAGGTTTAGCCTTCTGAGACCTACAGCTTGACTGAACCACTCTGACTATCTCCCTCTGAACTCTTACTCTTCTGATTCAACTCACTCTCTGTTCTAGGCTTCTTCTGCTGAGCTCTGCTGTGTCTCTGTGTCTCTCCCATAGCTCTCACTACTCCATCCTGCCTCTGTAACTTAACTGCTTCAACTACCTTCTCTGTAATGACTCTTCAACTTGTAACTGCTCTTCAACTGATTCTTCTTATGCTTGCTTCAACCAACTCTTCAGTCTGCTTCTCAATTCACTCTTTTACTCCTATGTAACTCTCTTTAATTTAGTTGAAAGACTGCCTTTTTTCATGAGAGCTGGGTATGTCCTTACTCTGCCAAGTCTTCCTCTGATTTGTCATTTTGTCTGCTATTCACTCTGACTCATCTCAGAATTCACTTCCTATGTGACACTGACTCCTGAGCTCTGCTTTCTGTGTCTGCTTCCACATTTTTTCCCCTAGGGATTAAAGACATGGACCACCATTGCCTTCTGAATACTGGATTAAAAGTGTTGGCTACCAATGCTGTCTGAATATTGGATTAAAGTGTGTCTACATTCCATCCAAACTACATAGGCCTCTGAAGATAATCCCTTGAATGTTGACCCCAGTTTTCACACAGGGCTATTCCTCCATACTTGCAACAGTTATTGAATAAAGAAATGAATGAGTGAATGAATGAATGATTAAAATAAGGTAAGAGTGATAGAAAACACAGTAAGATTTCAAACGTTGGTGAAATTAACTTCTTCCTTTTTTGAGTTGTAATAAAAATTACATGGAAATTGAAATGTATATTTAAAATATGTTGGGAATTTTGGAAGATATAGATGATATGCCTTTTGTTTGATTAAAGTATAAAATAAACAAAAACTAAAATAACCACAACAAGGTAATGAGCAATATTTTTGATGTACAAACTCCATCTTCTATTTGTTCCCTTTAGAATGATTTTGAATAGCTACCAGAAGGATGATAAAAAAGTAAAATTTGCTGTTCAGAAATATAGTTGGAAATGAGCTTAATTGACATGAAACATTTTCTAATAATTAGAGACAGTTATTAAATTTGCATTCAACTGGTATGCAAGTATATTGCAAAAACAAAAGAATACAAAGTTGAAGCAGAGTCATAGCTCACCTTCTCTGTGATGGGAACATAAACTTGAGGTATCACCTAGAAATGACACTCATGCAAATTTGCAAATAGATGAGTGACGAAACTGGGCATGAACTCAGTTCTCTTCACTGTTAAGGATAACTGGTTCTTGACAGTGATTCATATAATAAGCAGTAAAAAACGGATTAGAGAATGCTACAAAACACTATCTTGAACAATAAAGTCCAAACACAGAGCTCAATCTTTTTATAGACAGTCCTAAAACAGAAGACAGAAGTCTGTATTTGTGGAAGTTAAAATAGCAATTTTCAGGGTTATGGTAAGACAATTTTAGACATAGGGGTGTTCATAAATTTCTAATATAATGAATTATCATATAGAATATCTCAATTGGAGAAGTATTATATGAACTTGTATCCTTCTCAAAATATGTTATACTAAAAGATTAAAATCTATGACTTTGCACAATCTGTAAACTATACCTTAGTAAGGAGTAATCTATAATTATGCAATGTTTAATTGTGTTTAATTGACACGAAATAATGAATTCTTTGACTATAATAGGGTAGCTAAGTATCATTAAGACAGATGATAACTGGACATATGCATGTATTTATAATTATCATTTCTTTACTTCTAATTCATTTTGAGTATTTGAGTTCCTGTATTATAAGTACAATGGCTTGCATTTATTTTATTTTATTTTTTGCATAAAAACAGGCAAAAATGATTAGAACAGAATCTTGAGTTGATTACTATTCCTGATCCTAAAGTTGTCATATCACAATGCTTATGTTAGTTTCTAGGTTACTGTGAAAATTTCTTCTTTAAACATGATGATGGCAGTATTCACCCCATCAAGCCCACTAATGAGCCCTTAAATGCATAATCGAGGTGGAGGAGATAGAACAGGGAAAGACACGTGCACCACTTTCCCATCCATAGCATCATGAAGTCGTCCATTTTACTGTGTTATAATTGTGCCACTGATAGCAATCATCAATGGATCTGTCCCTAGTAATGCTAACCTCAATTCTGAGCACACAGGTATTTTTCCTTACACTTGAAGCTGGTATCTGCTACTTCCCAGGTCTTTTGTGTATGGTAAGATCCATGGAGTTTGCCTTTCATAGATTACTTCTGATAATTTGGTAACTATGCTGAAAATAGGATAATATTAATTAGCATTTCCTTCTAAAAAGAGTGTGCTTTTTAGAGTACTTCTAATTCCTTTATGAATTTCTCTTTGTCTTTTCCTTCTGCCCTTGTAGTAGTCCATGATGCTGTTTGCATATGCTATTTACACAGAATATTAGAAGACATAATTATATTCTGGTTTCCTTGTTGAAGGAAATATATATACGCATGTGTGTGTGTCTGTGTGTGTGTGTGTGTGTGTGTGTATGTGTGTGTGTGTGTACATATATATGACTATTTGGATAGTAAATATTATTTCTTATCAATTAATTGTAGTCCTTTCTTCTATTCAACTCAGGGATAGTATTTGTCAGTTACTCAAGCACAGATGTATGTTATACATTTATCTGCAAAGAATGAATACTCTGAGAGTGAATGATCACAAAAACATCTTTAATTCAATGAAATAATATGTAACATTGCATGAAATAGAGACCATTGGTCTCACAGGCACTGAAAGAAAAGACCCTGTGTCTTTTCTTCTTTCTATAGAATTCTTAGATTATGTTAGACTATAGGGTTCCTACTTAGAAATGTAAACTAATTTGCCAAAAACAATATTAAAAATAAATATGTAAATAAAAAAACCAATGTGACAAATGGTGCTGTTCACTACTTATCTTTGATTTGTTTATCCACCTTGTGCATCTAATCAGCTAAAGAGATAACTGAATTTCAGAGTGGTCAAGACACATTATTAATTTCTAAATATATGGACATGTACGTAGAGCAGTGGTACAGATTTTATATTTAAGGTTGAGCACCTACTGTCTCTGTCACTTATTATCAGCACTGTGTGTAGCCATGCACTTTCATTTACCATCATTCACTAGAGAGGCTTCTTTGACAAAGGCTGAAAGTAGTTTTTTCTATAGGTACAAACAAAAAAATTTAGAAGGCAGTTTTCACTAGGTCTGCAAAAGAATGGGCCCTTCAGTACCAGGCAACAATAAAAGAGAGGTTTGGGCTTTCTAGTTTTCCCCAATGAACTATTTGCTACTTGGTAGATTTAGGGAGGGAGAGAAAGAGATTTGTTGCCTCCAGTTGAGTACCCACTGAGGACTTCACCAGGCTCTAATAACTACTTTCACTCCAATAGTCACGCAAATAGCCTGGTTAAACCAAATGGATCACAAAATAAAACCAAAAGGTATGAATCTTGGAAAGTGCTAGTAAAGAGGGATGTGTTAATGGGGATAAGAAACATATAAGAAATTGTAGGGGAGAAAGTAATCAAAATGTATTATATACATACATGAGATTTACAAAGAACTAAATCAATAAAACGTGTGCATAGTTGTATATGAATATCATGAATATGTATATACATTTATTTCAAGACAGGGTTTTCTATTGTAACTCTGGCTGTCCTGGAACTCAGTCTGCAGACAAACTGGCCTGGAACTCATAGAGATCCACCTGCCTCCACCTTCTAAATGTTGGGATTAAAGGTATGCAACACCACTGCCCTGTTTAATCCAATATTCTTTATTCCAGCTTTAAATTATTTACTTGAAGATGAAGAGATGCAGATCAATGAGTATCACACCCCTAAAAGTCCAGTGAAATAACTTCAAGAGGCTCTTTTGCTCATATTTTGACTTAAATATACAACCCCCAACAATTTATATGGATCTATGACAGAAGTCTTTGAATCTGATAAGCAGAGCTTTCTAAGTGGTTTCACCATTACAACCTGGACTTTCCTTTTACCATGAAAAACATTTTGCAATTAATTTAGACTTAAATTTGCAATATTTTTATTTCTCATTTGAATCTGCCTTGGAAGCTTAATTTAAAACGTCCACTGTAGTAACCTATCTCTCAGTAAATTATTGAATTTATCCCAAGAATTGGAAATCACTACATCATGTAGATTTGCATTTTCTCATTGCCATTTGAGCCAATGAAAGGTAAAATGTTGTCAGGTGAAGCGATTTTTCTAGTGCAGGTCTAACACTTGTCTTGAACAAGAAGTTGATACTCATGACTTTGAATATTATTATCATCATGAAAGTTAAAGCATGGCAAAATATTTTAATAAAATAATTGACTTTTAAAAGATCCTTGATGTATGAACTATGCCAGGACTTTATCCATCTTGCTATGCCATGCCCTGTTCTAAGGGTAAATATAGAGGAATGGGCCTCTATGAAACATAGGAGGAATCCATATTCCAAGGGTCTTTATGAAGAGACATGGCCTTGTGGTCTGGATGGAATGTAGAAAGAATGTTAAGAATATTGGTACCTACCTTTAATCCCAGTATCCAGAAGGCAGTGGTGGTCCACACATTTAATCCCTAAAACAGAAACAGGGTATGGAAGCAAACACAGGTGGAGCTCAAAAGGAGTCAGTGTCAGATTGGAAATGACATCTCAGATGAGTCAATGAAGGACAGATAAAGTGACTAATCAGAGAAGATTTAGCAGAGTGAGTCAGAGTGAGGACACCCAACTCTCATTTAAAAATGGGCTCTTAGCTCAGAGCAGAGACAGTTACAGAAATGAGTTACAGCAGGCAGTATGAGGAGAGGAGTTTGAGGAAGTTAGTCTGCCAGAGTCTGGTCCAAAGCAGGCAGCTGGCTCAGAAGGTCAATTTGAACCAGAAGTTTAAAGGAGAGTTTGAGCCAGAGGAGCAAATGAGTTGAACCAAAAGAGTCAGAGTAGATCTAAAAACTCTAGGGCTCCACCACTAAAAACCAGGATTAAATTAGGCAAAAAACATAAACTGCTTTTGCCCCAAATCTTAAGCTACAGGTTGCCTTGGAAGGACTGTTCTTTTCTCAGGAGAAATAAGGGTGGGGTAATAGGCAAGGAGCTGAGGGAGATCTGAGGGAGAGACCTAGGAGGAGTGGAGGTAGGGTAGAAGGGCTGTCAGGACGTACTGAGTAAGTTGTAGGAGAGAAGAAAATAAAAAAATAAAAAAATAAAAGAACTAGGCAAAAGTAAATTTTGCCTCAGAAGGTCATAGTGTGAAAAGGCTATTACTTGATCTCTATTAAAAGGTGAGAATTGTTTTCTCTTATCCTTTCTTTGTTTTTGATGTTTAGAAAACAAGCCTATAAAAGGTTTCTCCTTCGTGCTACAGAAATGAATCCATGGTTAAGTGTGCATACTGCTCTTGCAGAGGACCTCAGCTAGGATTGCAGACCCAAAATGGAGTAGTGTGCAACTTCCTGAAACTCCAACTCCACATGACCTAACACTCTTTTGGATTGTGTACACACACATACACACACACACACACACACACACACACACACACACAAACACACAGTTACAAGCTAAGTATATAAAAGTTTTATCCTGTTAACTTAGAATGCATTTCTTAATCCTTTCTCTTCTCTAGATATTGTTTTATATTTAAGACAATTCAATTCAGACAGCACATGTTATTTAAATACCTTTATTGTTATATAATTAACATATAAAACTGAAGATACTGAATGAACAAAATGTGATGAGTTTGATTACATGCTCTTACATGTGGATCTATCATAATATATTATTAAATTAATAATAAAGGAAATTAAATAAAGGAGATTAAAATAGAGGAATTATGTATATCCATCAATTTCCCCCAAATTTTCTGCCTACCTCTATCATTGGTGTGTATGTGGGTGTGTGTCCTGTGTATTCTAGAAGCACATTTAACATGTGCTCTACTCTCCTAACAGTGTCACGTGCCTCATGCAGTATTATTGGGTAGATATTCCACTGTACAGTGGATCTCTAGAACAAATAGATCTTGAGCAAGGTTAACAATACCAACTGAACTCACTGGTTCTCCTTCCTTCGGCCTTTGGTAACCACAATTCTATTTGGTTTCTCTGAAATTTACCCCAGGTAAATGGAAACATGCTGAACTGATAGCACTTAACTGCAATTTCCTCCAGGTTCAGCCATTTTGTCAAACATGTCAGTATTCCCTTCTTTCCAAAGTTGTAAAATATTAGTATATATGAATATATGTAATATTCTATATTATAAATTCTCTTCATGTTCTTAATGTATTCATCTGTTGGTGGAAATGGGTTTGTCTTGTTTTTGCCATCTACTGCTGGGCACTGGAACTAACCTTAAGTTTGATTAATACACCCAATGAGGTCCCATTGGGGAAAACCAGTTTTTCCTTCACATGACATGTGTCACTTGAGGACAGATTCTTAGTTACAGGTGGGAGTCCATGTCTACTTCCCCTCCTCAGTGCTGGGATCCCGTCTGGCTTGAACCTGTGCATGCCCTGTGCATGCTGCTACAGTTTCTGTGAGTTCATATATATATCAGTCTTGTTGTGCCTAAAAAACACTGTTTCCTTGGAGCCTTCCAGCCCCTCTGGTTCTTACAATCATATCATAGTTTTTAACTTCTGATTTCCAAAGTAAATATGCTCATAAATATAAAAAGGCCACAGACTCCAAGGATATAATCAATAAGACAATTAAATTTCTCATTAGCAAGTTTCACAAGACAGTGGCATTAAAAACCAACAGTACTAACAAATCCTTATTTCTGAATTGTTAGATCACACTATGCTGCTTGTCAGTTCAAGTTCTGACCTGCCCTAAATTCACAGAATCTCACACATGCCCAGCACACTGAAAATAAACTGGGCCCGAGAAAGCAAATTAGATTTCCAATTTTAAATAATCAGCATAGAGCCTAAGACTCAGGAATAATAACAAAGAGTATTCATACACTTTATGCAGTAGAATTACATTAGACTCTCTAAAGTTAAGAAAATAGCAAGCAAACATAAACTGATGTCAGTAAACCTTACTTTACATGTACAAATAGTAGTGCGTATTAAGTATTAAAAATAAGTGTGGATAAGGGACACACATATAAACTGCTGACTGCTCAGGGAACAGGTGAAGATATGAGGAACAGGAAGCAAATACTTGAAAGCTGAAGTTAATTTAAACAGCAATGGCTAGCATAATTACAGAAAAATGATGAGGGTCATAGCAGCCTGAAAATAAACAGTTATCATTATATGTGGCTTCAACTTTAAAAAACATTGAGGAAAGAAGGATATATAATTTCAAGTTATTTACCTAATGTTTAGTTAAAATCCAAAGAACAGCTAATGTTCAAATTTGGTTATTGATTATTTTCTATGGAATGGCAGTAGTAAGGAAAACACACTGATAAGGTATGTCCCAAGTTCTGAAGTCATAGCACATTGGTTAGCAGCGCTTGCTACTCTTGCAGAGGATCAGGGTTCAGTTCTGAAACCTACGTGGGAGCTGACAACCATACATAGCTCCAGTTCTAAGGCATCTGACACTCTATTCTGGCTTTTGTTGGCACCGGGTACCAATGCAGTATACTTACATCTATGCAGGAAAAACACTTATACACATAGAAAAATAATAAATGAACCTTAGGGAGAAAAAAACCCACCATCTCACAATGGCCTGTAGTTTGTGGAAATGCTTGTAATCTTAACACTAAGGATTCCTGAGACAGGAAGATTGCAAATTCCAGACCAGCTTTGTCTATGCAGTAAGACCATATCTCAAAAACTGAACCAAAAGTTATATATGTTTTAAAAGATAACTACTATCATTGTGCTTTTTAAATGCTTCAAAATAATTTGGTACTATTTATTCCTGTGGGAGTAAACCAGTTAATTAGAAATAGTTACCTTAAGCTGGCCAGTGGTGGATCATGTCTTTAATCCCAGCACTTGGGAGTCAGAGACAGGTGGATCTCTGTGAATTTGAGGCCAGCCTGGTCTACAGAGTGAGTTTCAGAGTTACAACAGAGAAATACTGTCTCAAAAAAAAAAAAAAAAAAAAAAGCAAAAGAAGAAAAAGAAGGAGAAGGAGGAGAAGAAGAGGAAGAAGAGGAAGAGGAAGAAAATAGTTACCTTACTAAAGACAACACTGAAAACTTGCCTTCTTTTTACTTACACAGTGATATAGAGGAGATAGGACCTTTAAAAATAAGATTTAGCTTAAAAGGTAGTTTTACATTCATAGTAAAGAAATTGCGTGGTACTTTCATGTATACTTTTGAGCCCTACACAAACAGAACCTCCTCCATCTAATACCTACAGCACCATACTATACTGAGACATTATTCATAATCTATGATCCCACCATTATAAACCATTTAACCTTGTCGTAGTCACTGTTCCATTGTTGTGAAGATATACCATGGACCATGACAACTCATATAAAATGAAGCATTTAATTGTGGCTTGCTTACAGCTTCAAAGGTTTAATTCATTATCCTCATGGTAGGAAGCATGAGGACACATAGGCAGACATGGTAGTATAGAATTCTACATCTGAATCCAAAGGCAGCAGAAAGATAGAGCCACTAGGCCTGGCTTATTCTTTTGAAAACCAAACCCCATTTTCTGTGACATATTTCCTCCACTTAGGCCATACCTACCCTAATAAGGACATACCTCCTAATCCTTCTCACATCGTACTAGTCTTTAATGATGAAGCACTGAAATATATATTCAATATATGTATTCAAATTCAATCATATATTCAAATCACCACAAACTTGAACCTTACAGTTCACATTAGAATTCAGTATTGCTGTTGCTTATTTCATGGATTGCACAGATATGAAGTGACTTGTTTCTACCTTTATAGCAATATTTAAAATAAGTTCACTTCCTAAAAGTCCTCTCTGCACTGCCTTCTCATCCATCTTTTTCCAACCTCTGACAGAGTGATCATTTTACTCTCTCCATAGTTTTGACTTTTCCAAATACCAGGTTGCTAGAATGTCAGATAGTATGCTACTATTTTAGATTAAATTCTTCGAATATGCCTTTAAATTTCCCCATGTATGAGCTTGATAGCTCATTTCAATTTAGCATTGAATAATAGCTGATTGTCTGGATGTATCAGTTTATTGGTTTATCTAGAGAAATTCATAATGATTCCCTTTCAGTATTTGAAATTATGAAGTAAGTTGTTCTCAGTTGATGTATAGGTGCTTTTATGTGGACATAAGTTTTCAATGTATTTAGGTAATTACCAACAAGAATAATTTTTACTTTGTATAATATAGGAGGGGTGTGTTAGCTAGTAAGAGAAACTGCCAATCTGTCTTTGAAGGTGGCCATATTTTGCATCCCAGCAGCAATGAGAGGAAGTGTTTTGCTCATATCTTGGTCAGAATTTGATATTTCCGTTGATCTGTGATTGGTTCATCTGGATAGGCAGTAGTGGTGCCTAATTCAGACCTTAATTATCTATGGTGTCCATGATATTTCTGCATACTTGTTTTTCACTTGAGTCTCTTCTTTGGTGAGCTGTCTACTGAGGAGTTGGAGGATATTTTTTAAATAGGGTTTTCTTTGTTATTACATTTAAAATAGATGGTTTAAAATGTGCCCGAGAGTTAAATGAAAACTAAATTAATTAAAATCCACAGTAACAACACCATTGTAAGAGATATGGGGGGGAGGGGGCAGAGAGAACAAAAATTTTGTGCTATTTTTTCCCTCTTTAAAGTTAATTGTCTAAGAGCTCACAAAGTAGAGAAAAATAAACAATACCTTTAAAATGTACCAAAGAGCAAAGATCCTTGTATGCATATATTTGTTTCAATTCAGTCATTATTTTAGGACTTTGAGTCATTGATTGTCTTCACTATTTTAAATAAAACATCTACTAGCTGTACTTTGCAGAAGGGTCAACAGAAATAAAAGTAAATGGTAAACTAAAATAGGTGTTAAAAATTACAGAATGAAATGAAGAAAATTCCTTATTAAATATGGAAACAGAGCACACAGAGAATAAATACCTATAAGAAATGCAAATAAAATAAAATAAGGAAATCTGTATGCAAGTAGAATCCCAGAAGGAAAGGGGGGTAGAGAATTAAATGCAGAGACTTCTAACAAATAATGACTGTTTTCTAACTTATAAATGGGAGTCAGCTACATATTTAAAATGACAACAAAAGGAGCAACAGCTACACATTCCATAGTAACATTGCCGAAAGCAAGTATCCTGTTTCCTAAGGAAAAATCATGTTGAATAGCATAAACTAAAAACATGTGAACCAAACTCATAAAACTAGACATAAGAATGACTCCGCAATTATAATATACATTTTAACGTATTTCCATCAGTTAGTAACAGAATAGAACAAGTTGATGAATAAGAGTAAGAATACAATGGATCCTATATCATCACCCTATGGTAATACTACTCACTTAATGGGCCACCTTAAAGACTTGCCTTCTAGAAACTGTTAACACTAGGAAATGGGTCATTAAGAATTGTGTATGTGATTATTCCATCATTCCATCAATTCCTGACATCAAACTACTTAAATAACATTTCTATGCCTAGTTGTATTGATTTTGTTTGCCAATACATTATAATCTACTGTATCTCATCAAAAATGCATCTCAATTTTCAAAATGTTTATAAAGATTCATTGAATACTGCTCTTCTTCTCCACACACTTGTTAAAGTACAAGTTACTTAGAAAATGTTTTCTGATAAACATTCTACTGGAAACCTTCCCTCAAAAATTCCCAATACTATAAAACATACTCTCATTTCATCCCAACGATTCCTAGTACATAAGGCATATATTTTACGTAGAAAATTATTCCAGTGTTAAAGCCGTCAGTCTCTCAGAGATTTGTTCATTTCATGACAATAAACTATACAAATTGCTCTACATATGCCCTTCATATTTTATTATACTCATTTGTTTTCCAGGTTCATAACTTTGTGTTACTGATTTTCAAGGCTCTCTTGTCAACTTTTATGTGACATTTTCCTTTTTCAAATGTTTAGTTGACCCTCCCAAAAACTTTTAGCTGTCATCTCACTTCCACATCATTTTTAAAGAAAATTGAGACATAATCATGTCATTTTCACCCTTCTTTCATTTCTCCAAATTCACCTCCTCCCATGTACCAAACCTGCTGTCTTTCAAATTCATGGCCACTTTTTCTTTAACAGTTGTTTCACACACACACACACACACACACACACACACACACACACACACACACACAAACACACACACACACACAAACACACACAAACACACACACACACACACACACACAAACACACACACACACACACACATACACATACACACACACACACACACACATACACACACACACACACACACACACACACACACACACACACACACAAACACACACAAAACACACACACACACACACACACAAACACACACACACACACACACACACACACACACACACAAACACACACACACAAAATTGCTAATGCCATTTGAACACTTTATGTGAGATATAAATTTGTAACAACATCAAGATTTACTAAATTACTTTATGAAATAAACTTTGTAAATGCAGTAACTAATCTGCTAAACTATTAAATTACTTTCCTCATGAAAATACACTTTAAAAGATTATTAAAAATATCATCCAGAAAAAATTCATATATTATCTCATCCATTATAATAACCTGAAATTACATTGCGCTTCCTGTAAATCTTTAAATGAGCAGATGAAATTTTTAGCTATTTTACTATCTCCCTAATCATTCAAACAGATCCCTTTTCATGCTGTATTCAGAAATTACTTATATATATAACTTAATTAAATTACGGACTGAAATGTGGGAGCATGAAGTGTATCCTCAAATAGGACTAAAATATATGGAAAGCTTACTGTGGTAAAGGTTAAGTAGGTTATAATTTTTAACAACAAATTTGTAATGAGAAATTCTAGAAATTATACAATTTGCCATTCTTTTAAGAGAAGTCAGTAAAATATACTCAAAATTGCCTGGTGCACATAAAGTAAGTTAATTAATCTCTTATTCACTGTTCAAAATGTCATGTCTTTTCAGTGGCTTTATGCAATTCCACAGGATTTGTATGCAGATGCGCAAGTGAACAGCCTTATGAGGATCATAAGGATGGAGGTAAGAAAATGTGTGGCTAGCTGTTATGTGTGTGTGTGTTTATTGATATTTTAATTTTAAATAATATAATTTTTCTTCTGAAAAATAGTATAATCACAAGAAGATAATGTCAGGAAGGGAAGCAGGATTTGGAGTGGGGCTACTCTGTCTTATTTTAGGGTTGTTACATAGAAACATTCTCTAAATATCTGTTTTCTAAATCCCAGGACACATCGTCACCAGAATCCATACCTTCGTAGTGTGGTTTAAGTTTATATCTAATGATAACGCATCTCATCATTCACTCTTCACTTTCTTACCTCTTGAAGTCTCCCATAGCTAGCATGTCAGGTGTAACCCATGAATGCTGAGAAGTCAGTGTTACCTATCAGTCAGTTTTATCACCATCCTTTCCATGATATTACATATTTTATTACTGTATCTATTTAGTTTCGATTTAAGTTCTGTTAAAAAAGAAAGCATCACAATTTTTTTTCAATAAATATCTCACACTTTTTCTCCAGCAAGCATTTAAGTTGTTCTTGGCTAATGTAACCTCTTGAATTTGGAAAAGGTAGCATCACAGGAGGAAGCATGCACTCCTTCCAAGTGTGTGCTGAGGTGAGCAGTCCATCACTGTCTTGAACTTATCATCAGAAAGGTCTCGGTGTTGGTCTTAGTCACAGCACCACATGAATGTTTACTGGAGCCCAAGACAGAGCCAGTTTTAGAACAACTTCCCAAATTCATGATTTCTGGCAGCTTCTCTTCAAATTTCTTTGCCTTTTTCAGGGCAAGAGAACATATGACAGCTGTCTTAAAATATTCTAGTGCTGTGTGATCTTGGATAGTTTCGATGAAGCTAATTCTTCTGCATATTTCCAGAGCTTCCCATGTGTATAAACTGTCTCATATGCAAGCTCTCCTAGAGGACCATCTGAGACTGTTCCCACCAGGCTTCCATCAAAGCTTAATTGAAACTGCACCACGAATCAGGAACTCTTCCATTCTCCCAATTATCCCAGTGTCTATGGAGCTCCTTCATCATGTTGTCTTCCTCTTACTAGTTTCTTCCCAGAACCCATTTCTTTAATGTTTTCTGGCCTCCTGCACATGAGATCCAAACAGGATAATTGTAGAAAGACATCTTTAAACATCAGTATTCATTATTCTCAAGTCTGCATTTATTCTGTGGAAAACCTGCCTTCATATTTTAAAAATTTGCTACTCAAAAAATCAATGAAATAAGATACAATAAAATAAAACTGATAAAGCAAATGTTGTCAAGTTACTATCCATAATGTTCATTTTATGACACTTATGGTGGTAGAAAACCAGGAACTGATTTTTTTTTCTCTATCCTTTTTAAGTTACATTCCTATTCCTTGGGTAATAGCTGCAGATTCACATAACTGTTTCATGAGATGGGAAGACCAGATGAAAATCAAGTGAGATTCTATTAATGAGAAACACATTGATGCACATAAACACAGCATGTGTGCTGTACTTTTTTCATTCATATAGAGATGCTTGCCTTCCCTCTCTACTTGTAATCTGCTTATGTTCTTATTATTACTGTTTTTAATGGGTATAAAAAGGGACTAAGTAAAAATACTGTTATTTCTCTTTACCATGAATTCCACTGACTTGGCAGTATGCTAATAGCTGCCAGGTGAAACTACTACTCATCACACTGACACTACCTTCTAGCTACTGCCTTAGATTTTTGTTTCTTCTCTTACACATTTCACCAAGGAATCTTCAACACTTTGGGTTACATCTTCACTAGTCTTATCTACTGACACAAAATACTTACCCAGAGAGCAGTATTAAATAACTAACACTCTCACTACCGCAAAGATTGTAACTCAAAATATGACCTGGACTGCTACCATCCGCACTAGTCAACTCCACATTATTTGCTGTGTTAAATATTTAGTTAGAAAACACAGTCATACACATACATACACAATTTTCTCTGCTTTAAAGGATCCTTCTCCCTCTGTTGTTCTATGTTAAATACACGTCAACTTGCACTTGCTAATTAAATTCCCTCTTAATATAATGTCTTAAAACTGTGTGCCTTTTGTTAAGAGAACCATCATCATGACAATTTCATAAACATTTGTAATGACTTCCTTAAATTTCAGCTTCCTTGACAGACCAAGAACAATATCTACTGAGGAGCTCCCTATAGTCATCTTATATGCTGATATAGTCATTGGTTCTCCTAAAAATGAGTTGAATGAAAATGTGACTCTTTAACTTTGAAGTAGGATTTCTGGAATTTGTCTCTGACACTGTCCAGAGAATGTTCAGCAGGTCACAGGTGCTGTGGCTCTTTTACACTGTAGAACTGCATTTGTGACTAGGTGTTACCTAAAGATCCAAATACAGGAACTGGAGAGATGGCTCCGTGGTGAAGACCAGGTTATACTTGCTCTTTGAGGAGGACCTTGGTGTGATTTGAAGTGCTGATGTGGTGGCTGTCAATCAACCATGACTCCAGTTCTAGGGTACATCTAACACCCTTTTCTGACTCTGGTGTGCGTCAGGCAAGCATGTGATGGTACACACAAGTATGTGAAGGTAAAACATTTATACACACAAAATAAATAAGTTTAAAGGAAAACTTTTAATATAAAACCAGTAATGATTTATTATACCTTTAAATTATTTTGAAGTGATAAAAACTACTATTTGGGCTATAGTAGTGGTATATGCCTTTAATCCCAGGATTCAGGAGCAGAGGCAAGGGATCTCTCTCTGAGTGTGTGGACAGCCTGGTCTACAGAGTGAATTCCATGACAGCCAGAGTTACAACAAAGAAACCCTGTGTTGAAAAAGTTTTAAAAACAGTTGTATTCAGATTGACATGTTTATAGCCTCTTTTGTATTCAAAACATTATAAATCTGATATATGAATGGAAGTTAGCTTGGGTAATAAGCAGAATTAATTCTCTTGATTCTACCCTCTATTGATACATCACCAAAAACAATGGAGAACATAAATATAGCTGTCTATGATGATTCCACAGTAATTTTATATTAAAATACAGAAATACAGGCACATTTTTTCTTTTTTTCCTTCTTTCTTTTTTTCTTGGTTTTTTGAGACAGGGTTTCTCTGTTGTAACTCTGGCTATCCTGGCACTCACTCTGTTTACCAAGTTGGCCTCGAACTCACAGAGATCTGCCTGCCTCTGCCTCCTGAGGGCTGGGATTAAAGGCATGTGCCACCACTGCCCAGCTTAAAATACAGGGGTTTTTTTGTTTTTTTTTTTTACAATAAGACTTCAAGGCAACCTTCATGTTTTCTGTTTATAATTATCTCATTATTTTGCTAGATATTTTAATTACTTTCCCTGTTTCTATTCATAATAATGGAGCCTCGAGTCAAGTTTTATGTGCATATTAAAAAGTACACTGGACAGCCAATACACATTGCATGTGATTTAAAACAATAAAACAATGCAGTGTAGCATTTCTCAGACTTTCTTCAAATCATTTGGTGTTATACCTTCACTACTTTTCTAATAATTTTAAGTGAAGTAAAGTCATACTACAACTTTTGATTTCAAAATATATTCTTAATTCAGTAATTAAACACATTTCTTGTCAGAAATGCTGATTACTTTTTTGCCAACTTGAAACAACTTAGGATTACATCACTGGATCTCAATGGAAGAAATGCCTTCATCACAACAGCCTGTGGGCATGTCTGTGGGATGTTTTCTCGATTAATCATTAATATAGGAGATTCTAGCCTATTGTGAGCAGAGCCAACTCTGGGAAAGTGGTCTTGGTTTATATAACAGAAACAATACTGACGAAGCCATAAGAAGTAAACCAGTAAGCACCTTTGGTCTGTGGCTCCTACCTTTGCTTCTGCTTGAGTTCCTACCTTGACTTCCTTTCTATGATCAGGCCATGTAAGCTAAATATACCCTTTCCTCCCCAATACACTTTTTGTCATGGTCATAGCTGGAGGAGGTACGTAGGATATCAGGTAATATTAGGAACATTAAATTTCATCTTTTAGATCTGATTCCACTGACTCCGAGAATAGAATATAATTGGCTTTTTCATCATGTCTGAGTTAGACTGCGGCGTTTGTCCACTTCCACTCTCAGCCCTTGGATTCCATCAGGCCTAAAACTGTGTAGGTCTTGTGCATGCTGCCACAGTCTCTGCGAGTTCATTCATGTATTGGCCCTGGTGTGTTTAGAAGGCCTACTTCACTTTCATCTATTCTGACTCTTACAATCAGAGGGAATTAATAGAAACATCCCCCTCAGGACCAAGTGTTCCAAGGTCTCTCACTCTCTGTACTTTGTTGAAATACTGATATGTCTTTCACTAAATGGGAGCAAAAGTATATTCCTGGATACTTGCATGGTTCATTTGAGAGAACACAACAGGATTTTCAAGAAGGAATCAAAAAATCTTATCCACAAGCTTGACTTCTTATGACCTGATCTATGTGAATTTCACTGATTCCCAAAAGCTGCTTTGACATTTCTGTGCTGTCATTTGACTCATGATGAAGTCTGGAATCAGCATCCATTGTGTTCTTTCTCTAGCCAAAAATAACCCAGAAAGAATAAACATATCTTTGCATAAAATATTTTGGCACCAAAATGTCCTGAGTTATTGTACAAAGATTGTGGTCGTTTTTAACACGTTGGTTATGTCTGCCCAGTGTTCCAGAATATCATAACTGCAAATGGAAATGCCATCATTTTTTAGAAAGAACTCTAGAACATTGAACCCTATCCTTAAAATCCCTGCCAATAGATTATTTTATTTTTACTCTCACTAGTCTGATTAGAATATGAACATATATTAAACATTTATGTTTTATCTGTGATCACTTTTAGTAAATATTTATTATATTATTGCTTAACTTTCCATTGGAATTATACTTCATTTATTAAATCTCAGACCTTAAAAGTCTAAAATATTTATTCTCTATCCACTAAATGCATAATAAATATTTGAAGCTTATTGCTTATTCTAAATGTTTGTATGAACTTTCATTATAGGGGTATCCCATGTATCTACCCTCTCCACAAAGAGCTTCATGCAAATCAATTTAGCCTTATAAAATTGACATATCACATTTTCTTAGCACAATCTATTTCTTCAAAGGGTTAGTCACATTTTCAAACCAAGTCAGCAAGGATCAGTCCGTTCCTGAAAATTTTCTAAATGATAGCACCATTAGTAGGAATTACAATGCTAGCTGTAGTTTTTCTTACACCATGTTAAATACTTTATATTCTTTTTTATGTGAACTTGGGTACAACAGTGTGAGATGGCACTAGTATCCTTTTAAGTAACAGGAGAGGAAAAGTGTTGAGAATTCAATAATATTCTCAATGGATAGTAGGTTGAATGATGGGCCACCAAAAACTTCATATTTACTCCATGGAAAATGTAAATACACTCCTCTGAGGGACAAATGATACTTTCAGGTATAATTAAGAATTTGAGAACAGAAAACAAGGCTTACTTATTGGGATAGGTTTTAGTATCACTACAAGTGCCTCCTAAAAGGTAATCCAAATGAGAATGCATGATAGAAGCAGTCAGAAATGAAAAAGATTCAAAGACATGCTGCTAACTCTGAAGACACAGGAAGGGGGCAGAAGCCAAGGAATGTAAGAGCTAATAATGGCAACAAATGAGATTTCCCCCTACACCTCCAGATGAAATAGAGCCTAATGATTCATTTCAGACTTCAGATTCCCATAACAACCAGGGAATTTATTTCTGTTGCTGTAAGCCCTTCATTGTTGTAACTTGTTACAGCTGCAATAGGCAACTAATACAGGGTCAAATGGCTGGTAAGTATTGAAGCAGTGACAGTTACAGTTCTGCACTTGGCTTCAATCATATTTCTTCACATATGTTCAACGTATCTATCACATTCTAATAGAACAAAGCAAAGAGACATGATCACATACATTTAAATATTTTATAATCATACATTTAGTAGTCTACATTAATAGCTCTTCTAAAATATGTATTTAGAATTCAAGCAGAAATCCTGCTTCCTTAAATGCTCATCTTAGTTCTTTGAATGTACTCCATGTTTACCAAATTTTAAGATAGAATACCACTGCTCACAAGCCATCTTAACACTCAACTAGTATGTGACTTTTTTGGGGAATGACCCGACCTTTTATTTATCCCCAGGTTGCACTGTACTGTGTAATTCTTTTGCAATCTATACTGTTGTGCCTTGTGTTACTGTTATTTATATCTGCCTTCATTCTCTGTAAGACTGTGAGTTGCCCGAATCTGTGGGTATTATTTGTCTTTCTTTTATAACCGTGAATTCCTCACCTAGGATATGGCTCCAGGTAGGTGATCAGTAGAAATATGTTGAATTGAACTATTACTGCTCCGAATCGTGTCTTTATAAAGCAGCTTTCCTCCATTTAATAACTTCTAGTTTTGCCACAAGGCTTTAATAAATATGGTGCAAGCACCAAAAATGCACTTTCGGGTCAAATATATTGAGTTCAATCCTCTTCTCCACAAATATTGCTGAAATGAGCCTGGATTGAATCCCAGCTTCTGTCAAAGAGATCTTTATAGGCAACTCCTGGCTTTGGCTAAGGCCTTTATCCCAGAGACTCCAAGGCCATTACAGCTGCAAATGCTTCAAATCATAACAGAAAAAGAGGTTATATTACTAAATTATGTGAGCTTTTTCAAACCCAACACATCAGTCATTTTACTTAAAACTATAAAATCTCTGAATAGTATAACACATTTCTAAAGTAAAGAAAAAATATTTTATTTCTTCCTAGCTTACATGAGAAAAAATAACTTACTTAAGATTTTTTAAAATGGTATTATATTATTAGGTTCAAAGTGGAAATGGATCATTATCAAATAAAATTTTCCTTAGCTGTTACAGGTGATTCCTTAGCTCTTCTCATCACTGAGCTAGACTGTTTTAAATATTCATATGTTATTCTCACAGGAGGAGCTTAAAATCATTCATAATACTTCATCTATTTACTTTATGCCTTATTGTATATGTTCCATATACTGCCATAATGGTTGCTGAAAAGGGTTTTAAACATATATTTTCCTCATGAAATAGTCTAAAAAAATTCTAAAAGCAATAAGTATAATTTGTGCATACGTACATACCTGATTAAAGTCTGAATTAATAAAAAATTAGTTCCACAATCATATCTAAATTCCAAAAGAATAAGGGTATTATGAAAGAAATTTTGTAAATTTTGAAAATTCCTACAATAAAATTTGATGTTTTGTACCTTACGCCTTTAAAATAAATAGCTAATGACCACTAGTTGTCACACTATGGCTCAAATGTCCTATGCCAATACTAACCCCTTCTTTGAATGCCAACAGAATCATAGCTAGTCTTTTGTTTTGAATATCAGCTGTAGATCATTCATGGATGGATATTTTAGGAAACTAGAGTGGCGAAGCCATTTCTTCTGAAAATCACACTTTAAGAGAGCTCTCTGTTCCCCTAAAACCACAAGGTAGCCATGTTTGAGCTGTGCATGTTGTCTCAGACTGATGCCAGCTACCAATTTGAGACTCTCCTTGCGAATATTTTAGCATGTATGTACATGTATCCTTTTTAGAGAATGGGAGGGGAGACAAAATAAGATCAAAAATATATTGGATTTGTATGTTATTGGTAAATATTTTCACATGAGCTTTCATTTCCAAAATGTTCTACTGTTGCTGCTTTGTGTAGAAAAGTTGTAATTTAATTTGATTTAAGTTATCATCTAAGTTCCTAATACAGCTCAGTACTATCATCTTCTTCATTTATTGACATAAATAAATTCAAAAATGAGTGAATCACAAGTGCCACCTGCTATTTCTAATATGTAATATGCATGTCACAGATAAAATTATCATTATTCCTTGCTGATATTTGTAAAGAGAAAAAATATGGGTGAACATTCTCATTCTCATTAAAATGATAGAAATAAGTTAAGACTCCCCATGTCATTCTTGACTGACGAAAAGGTTTATACTTTAATGAAGGGTGAAGTTTAATATTGCCAAGCATTTTTGAATGACATTTAAATTATGCTTTTGGATGCATTACAGAATTGTGGTTAGGAGTTTTAGATGTAGGCAGACAAAGGGAACAGTAAGAAAATACACACGAATATACAAAATAGCTGGAGAATATTAATGAAGGAAGACTATTCAGTAAACAGCTAAAATTACCTGCAACTTAACTAGTCTTCATTTCTCTTCTTCAAAAGAAACTTCTATGCAATAAACTATAGACACACTATACCACTTTTTATTGAAACTGTACATGTAGATAATGTCTCTAGTTTTCTAATGGCAATAAACTACTCAGGTAGGTTTTAGTGTTGTGCATAGATAAGCAATCAAATCTGGGCTAAATTTTTAGGTTCCATCTCAACTTACTGATTTATAAAAATATTCTCATTAACTAATCATGTCCAGTACATAATGCCATTAAAATTCATAGATATCACAATAGGTAATACTGTCAACTCAACAGGAACTGGTATCATGTGGGAGATAAAAGCCTCTGGCCATGCCTGTGAGGGATTATCAAGATGAGGTTAATGTGAGAAAGGGAGATCCAGTTTAATTGTGAGTGGCCCCATTTCATATGCTAGCATCTTGAACTGGATAAAAAGAGAGAGTGAACTGAGCATCTCTCTCTTCTTCCTGGCCTTGAACAAAATGCAGCCCACTGCCTCAAGATGCTGCTGCCATGACTTTCCTGCCATGAACTATAACCGAATAAACATTTCCTGCCTTGAGTTGTATTTGTTAAGGGTTTTGTCACAGCAACAAGTCAAGAAACTAGTAAAGGGAGAGATGAAAAGAGCTGATTCAATAACCCATTTCTTATGAAATCTAATGGATCCAATTCATGCTGCACAAATTAAAAAAAATAAGTAAATCATCCTTTGAGGTTGAACTGGTCAACTCGGGCACAAAACGTTCAGTGAACCAGTCCCACTATCTTGAAGTCTTCAGGACATCATCAGTTTCATGAAGTAGACTTTATGCCTTACTTTTCATCTTTCTACATTTTGAATGTCTTCAATATGGAGAATGCCTTTCTCATTTTATTTATTTAAGAAATACTTGTTGAGTTATTTGCTTTAATAAAAGTTTAGTTGGTGACACAGAATACTAATTTCTCACACAGAAGGCAATTTTCAATATGTTTGCTTAGTTCCTAGAGTAATTACCATTGCAAACTGTGGTGTCTTTTTATTTATTTTACTATAAAAATATCTGCTGAGCATGCAATCCAGGCAAAGGGATTTGTGTGGTCTAAAGGATATTTCTCTCAAGCTGTGGCAGGGTCGGTAACAGTATCATTGCTTTCTTACGCAGCACAACTTTATAATAGCTCATGTGCTAATGGCCCCCAAATAATGGCCAGATTTCCTTCAATAATAACAGAAAAATACTTATTTATTCTTCAACTTTTTAATTCTTCCCAAATTCCATATTAAATCCCATTCTCCTGGGGGAGCATATTTGAAAAATAAGTTGAAATTAATTAAACCACAAGTCGCTTGATTTACAAGAAAGTTATAAGCTGGCTCATTGGGTGAGTTACTTGTCCACATTATTAATGATTACAATAGAGACTTATTCTTGTATGTAAAACTTGGAGCACCTGGTTTTTAGAGTCTTTGGAGGCCATCATAGCCATCATGATAGGAACAACAAATTCTGAGGTTTTAGGGCGTCCGCTGTGGTCTAGAATTGGAAATACTTTGCTATGGAATCCCCCTCCTTTCTTTCTCCTTCCTTGCTCTATGTGTATACTTTTATCTCCCTTGTTCTTTGCAGCAAGACAATACAATAAAGGTGGAGGACGTCACTAGCTGTTTTAGTGTTATGTAAGTTTAGCGTGGAGGTTTGGGGAAAATAGAATTTGGAATGCCTACTGAGCTAATTTTTTTTATTCATGTCTGAACTTGGTCATATGCCTTCCAGTACTTTAAAAACATCTGTAACTAGTAAATTAGGACAAAATAGCAAAATGCAGAATCCAAATGGATCTATGGAGGTTTTGGATTTCCTGACAAAAAACTGAATATATGTATATATTCAGTGAACTTTCCTTCAATTGGCATATTATTATACTTTAGGTCCAACATAATAAGGAAATAAATACTGCATCCCAAATGGTGACAAGAAAAATGTATTGAGACAGAAACATAGTCTTTCAAAAAAATCTTAGCTTGTCCTAAGCATAAAAACAGAAGCTTCAATTAAATCTGAATGCTTAATGTGTGCCTATCCAAAATACTTAAGTGTAAAATTTAACTCTGCACTTAACCATTTTAAAAGGCCATTTTACAATCAAGAAAACAATTTAATTTTCCAAAATGTATGACAGGAAAGAATAAAGCTTCTCTCTCAGGATTCACTTGATGATTCTGTAATGTTTCTCAACAGAAATGGTATTTATTGTATTTGTTCTTATTAAGATAATCATTTATTGTCTGCCTTCCACACATTATTTCTGAGAGAAACACAAGCAACTCAAATAGCCCTGAATCTCAGGTCTTTCATTTAAGAGACTCACAGTCTGGCGGGTTAAAGAGGCCAGGCTGATGCTATTTACTTATTAAATCATTGAGACAGATTATAGTGTCTAATAGTGCTTTTTAATGTTTTTCACATGCTTATTGGATTTTAATAAGATGTAGAAGAGATTATATAATGAATAAATTACTTGAAAATCAAATTACAAACAGCTAGTCCTGGATTCTGCTTATATGCATGAGAGAACCTAACAGATTTGTCACCTGAGCAGAGTGCCATTTACCACTTTCCCAGAAACACATTGTTAGCAGGAATGCACCCTTTACCTCTGCAGTTGCCTTCCTCTTTGTTTATTCAGATTTCCAAGCTCTGTCCTTAACTCACACTCAAAGTTCCAACTCTCTAAATTAAAGCTACCTGAAATAATTTTGCTTAGAATGTTAGTACTTAAGTTACATTGTGTTCAAAGCCTTTGTCACTGAGAGAGACATTATATTCCTTTTTTTTTTTTTTTGTAACCACCTTAACAGCAGCTACATTCCAATTGATTTGGTGAGATGAATGCCATTTACACTTCAGTTTGCACCTTTCTGAAAATGCACAGAAGGGAATAAATCGACACTTTTCCAGAATGATTGTGCATAAGGAAGTCTGGGGCTGTTAAGGGAGGTGTGAGACACGTATGGGAACGTATTAGTTACAATCACACCTAAATTTCAATGATTTCCAAAGTGATAGGGCTAATGTGTACTGGGAAGCTGAGAGAGCTTGCAAGGAATAATTATGTTTGACTTTCCTCTTGTTAATTATAAATGGGCAAAACATCTTAACTTGTGGCCTTAGATTGTAAATCTTCGGGAAAAATAAATTCAATAAACATGCAATTATTTATTAAGTACATTCGAGTTCTTTTGTATAAAGGCTCATTTGGATTAGTGTCTTGACATTAAGATAGGATTGATAACTTATATGTAAGCAGAGTACGTGGGGTTTTTTTTCAAGGATTTAATAAGATTCTTCAGACATTTTATCATAAAGTTGTCTCACTGTTTTTAAACAATAGTGTAAAAACTAGTGAATATGAATGGCTACATGTTACTCAGGCATGTTAAGAGGAGGAAACACTAGCCAGTGAGTGAGTAAAAGATAAGGACTGGCCCCAGCCTGGCCAGGGCCCAGGAAGGCAAAGTTTGAATTTGAAAGACATTTGTTTTGGAGGTAGAAAGATTTGGATTGAAAATAGGCCATAGCATTTACTATTTGTATTATCATAGAGTATCTTTAGAGTCATAGTTTCTAAACTATTGAAAACAATACCCTCTATAAAGTTGTCATAAAGAGCTAAAATGAAGAAATTCAAATATAGGAGGAGCAGTTTAGATAAGAGGCTAAGAAATAATATGCAGGGAGATGAGAACAATTAGGATGGAATGTTGTAGAAGAAAGGTTACAATTAATAAGAATATCTTGACCCACAATTTTACTGTGTTGAATCACTTCAGTTTTAAAGTTCAATTAAAATATATGGTTTCATTACTCATAAAACTTTGAAATCTAAAAACATGGTCTTAGTAATTTTTATATAGAACACTTGAAATTTTTTCTTGGGAAAGATATGGTGCCCTCACAAACACAATGTAGTTGGACAGTTCTAAATCTAGCATTTAATATTGTCATAGTTGGTTAGCAAATCATTTTTGAACATTAAAGACAGACTATTGTAGTGAGTGACTATAAATGAAATCATTTAGTGATAGAGAAAATGCAAGTCCTTTGAAGTAACATTCATGAAATTGTCAATTTGTAGCTTGTGAATAATACGAATATCTGAAGAAAGCATAAAGTAACCTGATTATAATAGTTTTAAAATTTCCAAGGTAACCTGTCAAGTGCCATGGATTTCTCTGGGTTTCTATAATTAAGAGTTTTAAAACAGAGATACAAATGGGTCCTCTGACCCAGGATTGAGTTGGATTACAAACAATATGTCAAGGGAAATTACACTGGAATTCAGAACTACCATGGCAGGATTTTAAGGATTGTGAAGAAACAGTTGGATGAGAAACAACAAATATATGTGTCACAATGCTTTTTTACGAAGATACCATGAAGATGAGATGCCGCCTTTAGGACTTCCTTTGAGAGCAGGAAGAGATCCAAATGTAGAAGGAAATGTGACTTAGTGGAAAGGAAACTGTGTCCTGCATGATTAAACTCCAAGCAATACTCAGCAACCACTCAAAAAGAAACTTCAAAAGTACCTACTCTATCCCATTAAAAAAAAATAGAGACTGCCAATTTTAAAATCACTTGCTAGGGGAGTTGAACTTGTACAGCAAACTTCAACAAGTAAGTCATCTTCATTTCGTGGAGAAAAACTTACAGAAATGTTCTCACAAGGACTTTGGATAGCTCTGACAAAAATGGTTTCAGGATCTCGTTTTAAATGGATTAGAGACATGCAGATTATGTTTCTCAAGGAAGAAGCTATTTGAGAAACAAGGGCAAGTTGCTAGGCTAAAGAGAGCTTGGCACTGAGCAGCTTAAAGTCTTTGGAAACAACCCTCAAATATTCAATGAACCTAAGTGGCAGCCATTCCCAGAAAATACTGAGTAGATGATGGTTACACATGTGTAAACTAAATCTCCTAGTGGACTTACAATCGCTAGGATATTAACTATGGGATATGAAAAGGGAAGTAGTGGTCGGAAGAAAGGTCTACAAACAGGTGGAAGTAGTGGTCAGACAAACAGGTCTACAATTTTTCCTGTATTCAATTCCTGATTTAATATGCCCCCAATATAACAAAGTGTGTGTGTGTGTGTGTGTGTGTGTGTGTGTGTGTGTGTGTGTGTGTGTGTTGTATGTTCAGGCAGATCCTTGTTGCACTGTAAATTCCTAGGTTCTTGTCTGAGATAGCTCCATGGCCTCATACCTCTGACCTTGAAATCTTAGTCATTTATTTTGAAAATGATACACTTTTTGTTATTCACTGATGCATATTCAGAAGTCAACTCTGGTGTCCACATCTCTACAGTATCTCAAATTTATACCATGTGCCTCTGGATTTCACCTTCTATTCTCTTGATAGAATATGAAAAGTAAATAGAAGAGGTAATTAAGTATTCAACAAGATTTAGACTCCCTCTATCCCCTGTTAATAAAGTTGATTTTTCAATAGTAGCTACTCAATGAGGGTCTACATTTCCCAAGCTCTCTGGCATATGAACAAAGTAAAAGAAGCATTTGTCTTTCCTCTAAAAGTTCATATTTTTAGTGCTTTCCATCATTTTCTACTCTATTGCAGTAAGTAACATAGTCCTTTGAGGACCTGGAGGAGAGTGTAGCAATAAGATAGAATAGAATAAGCTGCCTTACAGAAAAAGATCTTTGTAAACAACTGTTTACATGCACCCGTTTCCTGAGACAAATTAAACATGAATTTTGTTAAGACATTGCGATTCAGGGATTTATTTGTTGCAGTGGCCAAATTCTTACTAATCATACACAGTAAGCATACACAGTAACTCAATGATTACTACAAGAATAAATGAATAATTGAATCTGTTAGTGAGTGAATATGCAGATTTCCTCAGGATTCTCTCCTTCCAAGTACAAGAAACATCCATTTGAGAATTTTTAGTTTTCAATTTTTAAAATCAAACACAATGTCATCCATGAGGAAGGCAGATTAATCATCAAATCCTATCAATTAAAAGTTTTCTCTACTTTAAATTTTTTCCTTAGAGTTTTGCTTTTTCTTTATATTCTAGTATCCATGTCTACAGCAGCATGAAAGCCCACTACTGAAACAGTTGTCTGGTGAGCATTTTTCTGATGTAAGCTATATATATATATATATATATATATATATATATATATATATATATATATATCCTCATTTAATCTAAGTTCTATGAAGTATACCATAGATAATGAATTGAAGCACCAAAACTTTGAGCTCATATATATATATATATCCTCATTTAATCTAAGTTCTATGAAGTATACCATAGATAATGAATTGAAGCACCAAAACTTTGAGCTCCAGGAATCAGGCTGCAGACATTATATGGCTTACTAAATCTTAGCTAACTTGAATTTGCACTAGAATGCAATAAAGGTTGAGCCTAGGAAAGCATGGCACTAAAAGGAGAGAGACAAGGAAAACAAATGTAGGGACAACACAGTCCTATTCAGGGCAGAAAAATAAGCCAGAGAGTAAAAAATAAACTTTTGCTGAATAGTATATTAGATGTTTATCAGAGAATAACAAAGGAATTTTAAAAGGCATCAACTCTGTGTCTAAGTAGAGCATAGTATACTATGCCAGCTGGCGGGACCAAGTGAATTCCATTTATTTAAATGGCTTTCTGGGGGGAGGGAATTATGCATCACTGTGCCCAGTGGAACTCCTGGAAAAAGAAACTCTCTGTGGCTACATTCATCTCTTGGGAGGGTCCTTCTGAATGTAAACAACTAGAATAATAGATTAGTAGGACAACGGAAATGGTACCAATAAAATTATGCCTGCTTCTTCAAGATTGAACACTTTTGCCCCTTTTACTTAAAATTAAACAGGATCCATTAGTTAGGAAACATTGTTCTCAAGAGCTCTAACCAAATACAAAAGCAACTCAGGTGGCTTCCTCTCCAGAGGCTCAAATCAAGTAAAGGAAAGAGGGATGAGCCAGCAGGCCTTGTGGTTTCCATTGTTTCCTTTGGCTACGGTTACAGCCCTTGGCTTGTTTTATATACTTAGAGAAAAGCAAACCTCAAAGGTTTGGCTAGAACTTTACAAGTTGTTTGTGAAATTCCCAAAGACAAAAAAAATAAACCACAGAACTTTGGGTGAAAAATGTCACACTGTTTTTAGTGGGAACTCTCACTAACTGTCCTCCAAGTTTGCCATTCCTACCCCAAACACTTTCTTTCATAGTTTGCATTTTTAACACTTAGCCTATTTCTTATTCCTCTGGAGAAAACTCAAGAGCAAAGGGATAAGAAATAAAACATGAAACAAGTCTGGAATTGTAGCAAATGTCACTAAAATTGCTTGCAGATCAAGACCTGAGGATTTTTGTCCAGAATTTGTCACTGGGATTACATTTAAACTTTGATAGCTCACACAATCTCAATTTCACATATACTTTCTTTTATTAATTTAAGTTGATTAGAGTTCAGTAAACTTAGTTGCTTTACATTCTCTTCAAACTCCATCTTTTCTAGAGAGTTGTTTTTTTTTTCCTTCCATCTCGACAATCTTTTCTTTCTGTCTTCCACATAACAACTCACTATGATTTGCATGGATTATGTCTTAAGATACATAGTAAAGATATCCATGATTATTCAAGATAGTGGAGAGTCTAGTGGGAATTTTGTATCTGGGAACACTTCATCAGTGATAAATCAAACAAACAGATGCTGAAGCAAAAAGAGTTAGGCAAGTGCAGTAAGCCTTATTAGAACAACACAGCAAATGTGATATGTATTGTCTTCAAAATCCACACAAACCTTTCAGTCTAGAGAGGACATCCAATAGACTCCAGCCTTCTAAACCCAAAGACACATCAACTAAGCAGCTGAAATGAAAACATTCATATAGTTTTTTTCACTCAACTTCTGATCATTAGTGGTATAAGGTTCTTGCTGCTTGCCCATATTCAAGAGCAAAGTACATAACACCAATGTAATTGACTTGTACAGTGGTCTATGGAATGGAATACTTACTAAAATTACTGAATACCATTTTGGGAAAGAGAACAAAGATCACCTAGCCAAGAAAGTCATCTTTCCTGTGGATAAACTCTTGATCACAGTATGTAATGGCTTGAGTACTCTGTAGCTGTCATTGTTACCATGCATAAGAGTAGGTTCTACTTTAGTGTTCTAAATAATTGCTTTCAGTGTTTCACATAAACAATGGGGCTCATCATGCCTTATAGGTTACATTTAGTACTGCTAGAAGGGTACTAACTAATTAGAATATAAAAGTCCTGATTTCAGAGTTTCATTTTCAGATCTGTTTCCTGGGCTCCTTCGAGGAGTTGGTACTCTATCAGTCAGATTCTGAAAATCAATCAATCGATCAATAAATTAATTAATTAATTAATAAAACTGCTCTAATATCTCAGGTACTAGATCAACACAAAGGAATAAGCAAACTGGTACTTTAAAGAAATGAAAAGAAAAACGAGTGGTTGTAGCAAATGAGAGAATGCGAGAAAGAATTCACTAGGGAGAGACAGCAAAAAGCACCTGCGAGTGCTGGAGAGGCATTGAGATACAGGAGATGTTCTCCCAGAATCCAGGTTCTCAAGGAAGCTGAAAGGTTCCAGACCCAGTCAAGAGCTGCTCACTAGGCGTATTATAGCCAGAGAAATGGGGCCAGTGCAGTGTGGAGCTGCAATGTCAGCTTGGGAAGGAAATGTCGGTTGCTGGAAAAGTATGACACAAAGCATTGAGGAGGGCAGGAGAGGCTAAATGATGGGGTAAGGAGACAGAGGGATGCAGAAGTGTGAAGAGAATAGGAAAGGATGTCCATGTTGATGCTCTTGATTTTCCTTACCAACTCCAATTTCCATTCTCCAAACTAATTAAAAGGCAGTTGGCAAGAACCTAAGGAAATTCACTAACTCTGACTGATGGAGTAAGGACCTGACGGAATGAAGGATGAGATAAATTTTGGGGTTTGTTTGCTTGTTTATATAGATGTTGTTAGGCTTTGGATTTCATTCTCCAAACTTTTTTCACTGGACACAATCTTCATGGTTGCACTCATTGACCACCAACATTTACTTCAAATCTCTTAAGTTACATATAATCAATACTACAAAAGATGCTCTTTAAAATCTTTTCTTAAGGAATATGTGACAGCTAATTTAGGAAAAGCAGATTTTGTTGTTTGCTTGGTTATGTAAATACCAATTTCATCAGATACAACATATTTTTCCATAATTGTCACTTTAGTTTGTACTACATCAAGATTAAAATATTTTAAAATGTTCTGAGAAATAAATATTACTGATTGACTTGAAGGTTTTTTTTCTATCTAAGCTCCAAAGGTTACAGTCATCATTGTTTTAATTGTATAACTCGATTTTCTTGTCAGAGATTCTTCAACTTTTTAGCCATCATCTTGCTTCTTCGTGTTGTCTACTAGTACTTCTAATAATTTTAAGATATTTATTGCCTTTTTGGTTTTGTTACTGAATGTAAGGGCAAAGGCTAAAGCTTGACCAAACTTTAGTAAGGCTTGAGAATGTACAAGTAGGCCTGAACTTTGCCTGAACTTTCCCGGAAACCTTGACACCCAGACACCCAGATAAGGAAATGTTCTAGTTGTATTCACATAAAAATAAGTTTCATCTCATCACTCCCTAGCTACAAAACAATGTACCTGGAATATACCAATCTATGTCATAGCTATAGACCAATCAGCTTAAAGGTTATGCTGTTACAATAGCTGTAGACCAATTAAAGAGTACAAAAAGAGGCTTGTGAGTCCCATTGGGGTGTGCCTCCTCTCCTTGGGTGGAGACTTTATGGAGGACACCCCGACACGTTGAATCAATAAACCTCATGTCTTTGCATCGATTCATGCCTCAGTGTCTTTCTCAGGGTCTCTCCGGACAAGAAGACCCAGAGTGGGCTCCTCATAGTCCCTCTGTGGCTTCTCAGAATATATAATAAATTCTCAGTAATAACAACTAGTAGGTTAAATTCATACAAGACTCATATTCTGACATTCATGGAATGTTTGTGTCTGTTACTCTCTACTATAACAATTATTTTTCCTTCCATGGTTTGTGCTCTTGAGTCTTACAAGAGAAAATTTTGTTTAATAATATGTATAACACAGTGTTCCATTTTATTTTCATTGTTGTGAGCCTGCCTGTGAGGTTAAACATCATGGTAGGAGCATGTGGTGGAATAAAGACATTTATATCACTGAGGATAAAGACAGAAGGAGAGAAAAGGGGAGGGGACACATCCCATCTTCCCAGTACATGCCACCAGAGGACATTTTCTCTAGCTAGTCTTCAATTCTTACTTTTCACCAATTCCTGAAAATCACAGTATATTATGACTAAATCAAGAGATTAAATAGATGATTAGGTCAGCGTGTACAGGATACAGTCTCTTTCCAAACACCCACCACTTGGTATCTCAGTTACTTTCCTGTTGCAGTGAAAAAGGCTAACATATGCTTGACAAAAGTAATTTAGGAAGAAGGAGATATTTTGGCTCATAGTTCAGTGCTGTAGTCCACCATTAAGGGAAAGTCGCAGCAGCCAGATCATGGAACAGCTGATCAAGAAAGAGAAAGCTGTGAACACTAGTTTTCTGCTTGCCTTCTCCATTTATAGAATCCAGTGTCCCAACCCAGGCAACAGAACCACCCATGAGGCATAGGGGTCTTCCCACTTCAATTTACCTAATCAATGTAATAATTCCACACTGGTTTCCCTGAGGTTTATCTCCCAGAAGATTGCAGATCTCATGGAGTCGACAACAGATGTTTACTATTACATCTGGCAGTCAAACTCCAACACCTGATCCTGTGGAGGACATTTTGCAATCAGACTATAGCACTGTCATTCTCAGAAACCAGAGGAAAAAGGGTGCTCTCCTTCTTGGAGTTTACCCATGAACCTGAGAAGTTCTTTCATGATAGTCTGCTATATTGTTAAATAAAAGCTTGGAAAAATCCACTACATAGCATTCATTGAGATGTGTTGCTTGAGCATGACTCTGCCCAATGAGGGAAGTATCATCACTGATCACATTTTACTGAAGTAGCGACTAAGGAAAAGAGATAGCTAATTGTCTCCTGTCCCAAGACCAAAGAGACCCAAGTACAGTTTACCACCAACTTGTAGTTGACTACAAGATAAAAACAAGAGCCTCTGGACAAGGTTGGCATGCCTCAGGGCCTATATTTTCTCTATTAGAAACTTCCCCATTGGAACAAAGTTTAGGTTTCTGTGATTTTTTAGGATCTATATTAAGGTATTGCAGTTGAAAAGACAAAATTTGACTCTAGGAACCTAGAAGAGGCACAAAGATTGAAAACCAGAGGAAGATAGAAAAGTGGTCTAAATGTTCTTCTGGCCTCTATCATCTTATCTTCATCAGTCACTGATTCCTGACACATCTGTAATTCATGGGCCACATTCATGGGCCACATCCTCAAAATCAGCCTATCAATCAGGAATTCAGTGAGGAAAGAGAAAGGGTCTTTTCCTTAGATGCTGTTTACTTTCTACAATTCTAGAGTTGTGAAGACCAGACATTTGGGACATATATAATGGGAAGTTTCTTCACTCTGGGCAAACCCTGGTGCCCATGGATGATGCCATGTATAAAGGAGCCATTGAACTAATGGGGACTCTATGACCAGAGTCTAAATACAACTTTAGCAGCTACTCAAACTCAGTTACTCCAGGAGGATAATAGTTCAATATAGTCTATCATTTAAAATTTTCCAAAGAGATGTTAGTATCTGGAAACGTGAAAGCTCCCATAAACTGATTCAAGTATTTAATAAAATACAGCTAGCAACAACAAAGATTAGTATCCCCATCAAAATAAATGCTAAGTAAATAAGCAATTGAGGCAGAATTATAAACAAGTATATTTTAGTGACTATTTTTCATATGAATATGATTCTGAGATCACTTTGCTAGAGTACAAAAATATATATTTATAATGCAGTGACTTTTTAAATAAGCATTACAGAATCACTGTTTATACTATACAACTGTAGAAAACATCTACAAGACTATTCCCATACTCAGATAATCAGAGATTTGGAAAATAGTTTTACATGGCTAAAAGATAAAAGAAAGTTTATTCAGTTATCTCCTTCCAAATACTTATTTACATCCTTACTTTGTTTGGGATCTAAGACCCATTAGATATTGAATAAGTTGTGTTTGAGAATGCAGAAGAGATGGTCATGGTATAGATCACCTGCCTCATGTGTGCAAGGTCTTAGATCCCAAACAAAGTAAGGATGTAAATAAGTATTTGGAAGGAGATAACTGAATAAACTTTCTTTTATCTTTTAGCCATGTAAAACTATTTTCCAAATCTTTGATTATCTGAGTATGGGAATAGTCTTGTAGATGTTTTCTACAGTTGTATAGTATAAACAGTGATTCTGTAATGCTTATTTAAAAAGTCACTGCATTATAAATATATATTTTTGTACTCTAGCAAAGTGATCTCAGAATCATATTGAACTATTATCCTCCTGGAGTAACTGAGTTTGAGTAGCTGCTAAAGTTGTATTTAAATATCTAATATTGTTCCTTAATGTGAAATAAATTAAGTAAATACAAATAAACAAAGATACTACTTGAATGGTAAGTTGAAAAATTCAATAGAGAAAGGAATGACATTTATTTTTTTGTGCTTATGTGTATATATCTGACTGCTATTTTTAACTGAGTCTTTAACATGAACAATCTTCAGACATGAAACTGGGAGAGGGCATGTAGAAAACTCATCTCCAGTAATTGGCTTGATTTGATCCATCCCAGGAATAGCTTTGCGTAACTATCACTGTCTATTAGGAAAAGTGAACTTTCGACCTCAATAAAAGCTGGGTTTTTTAGTATGTAACTTAAGACTTTGTGAATTCTTTTAACTGAGTTATTTTTAACTCATGAGAATTTTGTAATTGTTTAAATCTTAGATTTCAAAACAAACTTCTTGAAAAATGTAATATAACACATTTTGCAACTGGGGCAAAAGGTTCTGAAAAAACCTATCACCTAATATCTTTCAAGACAACTGGTTTCTCATTGATCTGCTGGGCTGGTAGATTTGAGAAGGGGGAGTGGCAATGTAATCAGCTTCCATGAAAATGAATTGATGACATTGCATTTTGGAAACCCCAAATGAAACAGTAACAAATGCAAAGATAATGATTAACTGCAATAGGATTCCACCTTTGAAAACAATTTACAGGACAATAAAAACAATGAACTTATAAAATAAACAAAATGAAAATGTAAATACACAGAAATAATAGATGCATTAATAGTATACATTGTAATGTGGAACAGGGGATAGCATTTTAAATGAATTTAATATATATTTGCTTTTTTTCTACAAAATCCAGCTTCAGTGGTTCATATAAACTTTAAGGGTTGCAAAAAGCAATCAATATATATCTTCTCATCAAAGAATAAATATCTTTTAAAAATTAAGGCATCTTATTTTATAAGTTTTATGTGTTTTTCAAATTTCTTTTAATTATAGTCATTTTAAGTCATTCACAATAGAAACAATAATAAAACTTCTCGAAAAATGTAATATTTGTGAAAGTACCGAAGATTCAGATGAAATGAATTTCTTGGGAGATATTCATGCATGTTATACTTTCTGTAATTTTTTTATTCTATGTCATTATTCAGACCTTATTACATATGTCATGAAAATGTCACTGATTTGATAAATATGGATCAATGAACAGTCAAAAATATGACCTTTGAATGAAAAAAGAAATGTGGAAGAACCTGTATTTCTGGCTTATTACATGCTAGGTGCTCTGTAAGGGAGCAATAGTTAATCATTTAGAGTCTCATAGCATTCTTTTAAAATATAATTATTCTTACCATGCCAAAGAAAACATACACAGAGAGATATTTTAATTGTCTTTGAAATCTTCATTGTAGCATTGAAGGAATTGAAGTCCAAAGACATCTTCCTGTTTCCTCTTTCTGTCTATGATTAACTTGTATCAAGTAAGCTCTGTTGCCAAAAAAAAAAAAAAAAAAAAACACTGACTAAAATTAAAACAAACAACAAACAAACATCAGTTTGATGGAATCTCGGATCAAGCATGGGAGCTGGAATTGAAGTGCCAAATTCCTGAAGAGAAATGAAACATGGCAACGAAATTCTTAAATTTATGATGCTTTTTTTTTTTTTTTTACGTTTTGGACATTTGGAAATTCTCATGGAAGGACATAGAGGCTGAATAAAAGTACTATTTCATTTTTTTCCCTGATTCACCGGGATGGGAAAGGTAAACTGTTAGCTGGCATGGTTGCCAAGGCAACAGGAACATGAGGTACCAACTTGGGTAAGAAAAGGGTCAGAAAAATGAAGTAATGAAGTGATACTAAATATACCTTTACCTTCTGCATTTTGCCGACCCCTAATCTTTTCCTAAAGTGGAAAAAAAGTCAGGCAATTTGGAAAAAAAATGCTAAGGCCTACAAAACAGCACATAAATTTTTAAAATCTGCTATCATGAGGAACAAAAACACCGATTACTCCTGTCCACCAAAATGAAGGAGACATGAAGGATACTAGAGTTAAGTCCAATGAAAACATGTCCTGGAGCTAAAATTATCAACAAAGTCAGAAGAAATAAGCTTTGACTAAGTCTAAAATTACTCCAGAAATTTTGACACAAACTGGATCAAGGTGATCTGTCTATAAACATATGCTCAACAGTTGAATAAATTATCTCTGAGAAAAAAATAGAATTATTAAGAATACCTATATTTTTATTATTTCATACAACAATTGACACTCAGTTGACAATTACCTGGCTCAATACAGGAATACATATCACAAAATAAAAGAATGAAGATGTGATAATCTGCATTTTTCTGACTGTTAAGGATGTTGAACATTTTAAAAAGTGTTTACCAGCCATTTGTATTTCTTTTCTAATAACTCTGTTCAGTTACAAAACCTATTTATTACTTACATTATTTAGTTTCTTAATGATTGCATTCTTTACTTTTATAGTTATTTGTATATTTGTATACTATAGACATTAATCATCTCTAATATACATAGCTGTCAAAGTTTTTTTTTTTTTTTAACCATTCTGTGAGATGTCTCTTTAATTGACTGACAGTTGCTTTCACTGCAGTCTATGAGCAGTCATGAATTGAGGAGGGAAACATGGAATTCTTGTAGTAGTAGATGAAAATGTTGATGCAGATTCATCAGATGTAGACATTGATTCAGGGCAGAGGACAGTTTATTCTTTTGTCTAATAAAATCATTGGTTCTCACCCAGAGCCCTAGAGCCCTAGAGCATTTGGTCCTCTTTACAAGGCAGTCTTAATTCTTGAACTGAAGGCTTCTGTCTTCTTACAATCTAGAATGTTTAAACGGCTAGTCTGAACCCTAGAAGGCTTCAGCCTTAGCCTTCTGAGACCTATTGCTGACTGAGACACTCTGACTAGCTCCTCCTGAACTCTAACTCTTCTGGTTCAACAGACTCTACAGCCTCCTTATCAACTGTTCAACTAACTCTTCTTACTGACCCTTCGACTGACTCACTCTGTCTACTGACTCCTCAATTGACTCTTCTTAACTGACTCTGTAAATGAATTCTATAATTGACTCTGTTAAGTAAATATAAGTCCTATATAGCTCTCTTTTACTGAACTGAGAGCCCACCTTTTCTCAAGAGAGTTGGGCATGTCTTTACTCTGCTAACTGTTCCTCTGATTAGTCATTTTGTCTGCCATTCACTCTGACTCATCTCAGATGTCACTTCCTCTGTGACACTGACTCCTTCTGTATTCTGTTTCCTGTTCAGGATTCCACTGTTTTTTCTAGGGATTAAAGGCATGGATTACCACTGCTTTCTGAATACTGGATTAAAGGTGTGTCTACATTCCATCCAGACCACACAGGCCTCTGAATGTAGCCCCTGGAACGTAGACCCCAGCTTTCACACAGGGATGTTCCTCTACAGACTGTACTCTTTCCTGATTAATTACTAGCTACTCATAGATTCTGGAAGAGAGGGGAATCATTGTTTTAGTTGTGCGTCCACTCTTGAGCACACCATCGTCATACAGATAACCCTGGCTAACCCCAGTGATTCACAAAACAAAACAAAAAGACAGTAATGCTGTAAAGAGATTTGTAGGAAAGAGGGAGGATGAAAGAAGTTGAAGGAAGGTAAAAAGAATATGTGTGATGATATTAATCATAATTCATTAATATCTAATAGTAATACAAAATTGTGAAAGAAGGAATTTATTTTTAAAAAAAGACTGAGATATGTGCGGAGGGGAACAGAGTAAGAAAGGAAATAGAAACAAGCCAACAGTGATCAAGACTTCAGGGCTGTCTGAAACACGCTTGACTACAAATAAGTTAAATTGATTAACAAGTTTAAATTGATTAGCAATGTAAAAAACATGACGAAGTAGATGAATAGCTGAAGAATGTTTCCAGGGATTTGATGTCTAACAGTGGAACTAGTAAATATTTTTGTATCAAAATTTCAATTTAGGCAATTAAATATTTATTAGATGGGTGAAATAGCAGAAGAGTAACAGAGTTGCTAAAATATTGCTCAGTAGGAAGGACAATACCACTTATATCTCTTTTAAAGACTATAACTTGCTATTGTTTCTATTGTGAAAAAATTTTTTTATTTAAAAGGTAATTCCTCACTTTGATCTCAGTGTAAGTATCCCAAGTTCAGGGGGAGGTTTTTTTAGGATTGCTGACCCAATATTTTCCCCCTCCCAGTCTATTCATCTACTTATCTTCTTTATGGTCTCCTTTAAAATATTTGTCACTAGAAAAAAAAAGCTACAAGTATTAAAAATGTAAGCTCAAGTGAATTACCTAGCTGCTTTTTGGTCTTGTGTGGAGCAGTTTTAAAATAGTAATACAGTGTCAATGCTGTTAATATATAAATGAGAAAAGCAATGCAAATAACGTAATAAAGGCAAAGATTTAATTCTATGAAAAGGTAAGGTAATATTTTGAAGAATTGAGACTATATAGGAAATTAAATGAAACTAAATTCATATAAAATAGTTAATTTAAAAATAGTTGTTTCACATTAGAAAGTAATAAATATGATGTCATATACCTTGATACCAAAACTTATTCCATGGTTTACCTATATAGCGACATTGGTCTATTGCTTGCAGGAGTTATGCTTGAATATTAAATATAAATTATAATTTTGATACTGAGAAAAAAGCTATATAACCTTGGTATTATCGTTAAGATTGCTTAAATTAGAAGTTCTTAGTTCTTTGACATTCCATGACATATTAAACACCATTGTGGTATTTTATCATCCAAATATTGAAATTCACTTCTCCTATGACGTTTGGCAACGCAGATTTTGAAGATATCCCAGTATCAATACATTTTGATCAAGTAAAGGAAGATATATGTAGGAAGCATGTTCTTGGTAAGTTGCCAAAACTCACATTGATTTCGTAATTAAAGGCTACTTCCTACATGAAGCAATTCATTGTTTAATACTCACTTATTGAAAATGATGTTGCCAAGCTTAAAAGAAAGTAAAACATCATTCTCTTAAGTAAAATATTATTGCAGTTGGCTTAGTATCAAGAAACAGATTATTTGTGAAGGGAAAAAACAGTTTTCATTCACTCCATTGAGGAAACAAATGCAAAGCTAATCTGGGAATCTCTATGTCATAAACTTTTAAGCTCTCCTTAAAGTAGTATCTTTGTCAAAACTAATCGATGCTGCCATTATAATGTGAAAACAACTGCAAACAAATGAGAAATGCCATTATACAATGAAGTTTTACTGAGAAAATAAGTCAACAAATCCTTGGGACAAATTTGTCAACCTGCTTTAAGAATTGCTTTAAGATATTGTCATAATACAGCGTTAAAATGCAGCCAAGGAAATATTTGTCTTCATAAGAAATATAAATTATCCAAAACCTATGACAAAATAGAGTACTTTTGTAGATAATCCAAACCATAATTAAGAAAAATAAAAGCTCGGTGTGGTGATACACACCAGTATTGTCAGTACTGGGGAAATTGAGGCAGGGAGACCTTGAATTAGAAGCTGGTGTAGACTACAATATGAGATTCTACAACAAAACACAAAATAAAAATGAAGAAAGGAGGAAAGGGAAAAAAGGTGGGTAAGTGGCCTAGACACCCTCTCACATAGTCTTCCCCATAAGACCTGGTGCAAGGAAGTCTTCCATGAGTCAGTGTTCTGCTGGGTGACGATCATACACCCTTACAGCGTATTCATCAAAATCAGGTAGTCATCAATAATAGTTCTGCATTGGCATGCCTGGTACAAAACTATCTTCTGGGTAATAGCTGAGTTTTGGATTAGAGGTTGTAATATTTTCAGTGAAGTCTTCATCAACATAAAGGAGCATCAATATAGCATGTTTACAGATATAAAATAAATAAATATAAATAAAAATACATGTAAACCAATTATATTTGAGTATTTTCTCATGTGTAATATCAAGAACAAAATGACCTTCCCTTAAATAGGAAATAAATCAAACCCCAGTTTACTGTTTTAAAAAAGATTTATCTATATGCCAGAAGAAGGCATCAGACCCCCAGTATAGATGGTAGTGAGTCATCATGTGGTTGCTGGAAATTGAACTTAGGACCTCTGGAAGAGCATCCAGTGCTCCTAACCAATGAACCATCTCTCCATCCCCACCTACTAACTGTTAATGCAAAAATACTAATAGATATTATAAAATGCCTAACGATACAAAATGTATTTTAAATCATTACACTGACTGAACATATTTGAAAATTAAGTTAATGACATAAAAGGATAAAATAAACTTCTTTAAGTGATATATACATATGTATTATCACATGATTTAGTTATAAATTCTTGAATGGATGGATACTGTATGTAATACACATGAGTGTATTTTATTTATATATATATATATTACTTTTGATATGACTGCTTAGCTTCATTTATTAAAAATGAAGTGTATTTTACTTCAGAATTTTAATGCTTGAATCCTAGAATATTCTAAAGTTAATGATTTTGGGACACACCCTATGATTTTTAGCACCATGGATGCAGAAAATAACTGCAAAAAGCTGGTGCATTTTAATGAATTTTTATTATAAAATTCAATAGACTCTTCACGTAATTTGAAAATATGGGTTCAAACTCAACCTCATTCAATCTGTTTCTAGAGAGAAAAGCCCATTTTGTGATGAGGGATATAGCTTGGTTGGTTGAATGACTGAAGCCCTGGGTTTCATTCTCACCTCCAGGGTAAGATGGAGAACAGGTAGGAAAAAGGGGAGAGAGGAGAAGGGGAAAAAAAGGGAGAAGAGAAGAGAAGAGAAGAGAAGAGAAGAGAAGAGAAGAGAAGAGAAGAGAAGAGAAGAGAAGAGAAGAGAAGAGAAGAGAAGAGAGGAACCAGAGGAGAGGAGAGGGGAAGGAACGGAAGAGGAGGGGAACAGAGGAGAGAGGGGAGGAGAGGGGAGGGGAGGGGAGGAGAGGATATTTTTATGCTTCCATTCAGTACTATATTTTATTTATTCAGATGTTTTACACAGATAAACCCATCAATGTGACTTCTAGGAAATAGTGCTGAAATAAGAGCTAAGACCCCACCCACAAAGCCCCTGCTTGTTCTCTATCAGCCAAGAGGCTTTAGCATCTTCTCTTAGACCGTTAGGCAAAAGACACTCCAGCTGCTCTAGAATTCCTGTCTCTCTCCTCTTCATTCTTTAATTGCTTCAGTTGTGGGTTTATGCCTTCCAAGCCTAAAGGACAGTAAACAGCAATAAAAAAAGAAAAACTTTTTCCTTTTTTTCTTTCTTTCTTTTCTTTTTCTCTCTCTTTTTTTCTTTGTGGTTCAAGAAAACTTTAGATGGCTTTCTAATGTCATTATGATTGAAAAGGTAAATAAATAAATAAATAAAATAGAAACATCCATTGCACAGACTTCAATCACATTTTATGTGACAGCCAAAAAGGACTTATGAAAGGAAGAAAGAGTCCCTTAATAGAGCAGGGAGTAGAGTAAAGACAAAGAGAAAAGTACATTTACCTTCCATGCCAACAACAGTGCAGAGATCTCTGACAGGTGATAAAGACATGGCTTGGCACAATCTGCAATTATTGTTGGCACCTTAAAAAGAGGTAGTGAAGCATAAAAATTCGTCCAAGAGCTAATCTGCAGCTGCACACCACATTGGTTCAGCCTCTCCAGGCTGCAGCAGAGAGCACAGCCAGGTACACACAAGTCCCTTAAACATCAACCTAGTAAAATCAATTTTGAACAACTGAACAAAAAGCAGTATGAAGTATGTAAATGCAAGTACCTATTTTATTCGTGGGGTTTTTTTTTCTGCTTTTAATAGCTTGAAGAATAAAACTAGCAAAGTATCTTCTAAAAATCTTATTGTATGCCACCCAAAATCATTTCACGGTTCTCAAAACCACAGTCTTTGTTCTAGCAAGAGCTTTTCCATTAAGAGACTGTACATCCTATTTGGGTCATTGGTGAGGCCTGTGTCTGAAGCAAAAGTATGGGTGCCAAACCATCTGTATTATTTACTCTTGTCATGATTAATTAGATATTGGCTCCAGTTCCAAGCTTTCACCAAAGCAAATTCTTGCATATATGCATGCTCATCCTTCCTAGTCTCCAAGATACATTTAAACCTGCATCATTTCAGAAGAAAGAATCAAATTACTTCTACGGACAGTTGCCAACTGGTTTAGTGTTTCAACTTGACATCTAATATTGCTTTTAAGGAAAATAAAGAGAATGAGAACAAATCAAAGTAACAATTTAAGGAATCATAAATGTATAGCAAATTAAATTTAAGTAAAAAAGATACATCATTTATATAATTATTTTCTAGTATATTATAATCATGCTGTGGTAAAAGTTTTTTTTTTTTTTTTTTGCAAAAATAAGCAAGTACTGCATTTGTTTTTTTGATTCTTTTGGCTAGTAAATCATCATTGGTTTAGGTAACAATGTCTATCTCTCCAAATAAAAATCAAATAGCTAGTTCATCTGCTATTTTCGGCAGATGCTGTAAAACATGTGAATGAACCCAGGGACTCTCTAGCATTCAAGTTTTCAAAATACTGCTTAGCCATCAGTTAACCAAGAGAAATGAATGTTTAGGGATATACTTTCTTCATCTAAAAATGTTTTAAGTTAGCATACTTGTATCATAACCCTAACTCCCTTTCCTCTTTCTCAGCGGGCCATCGTTTATAATTACACATAAATGTAGAGCAAAAGGTCTGACTCCTTCGACTTACACCTCAGTGTTTGTGTGAGGAGTAAAACTGAGCCAAGAATGCGGATCCAATCTCACACTTCTTCATATGTGAGGCCAACCCAAATCAATTGAAACTGCTCAAGGGTAATCAAGTGTACAACTGGAATTAATAATTTTCATTTAGCTGTAATACCATTGCCTTTTTTAAAATACTGGCTGCTTGCCTCGTGCATTATGTAGTTTTGTTATGCTTAGCATGCTTAAAATCACAAATTTGAATCATTTGTAACTGAATATTTTAACTTGAAAATATTCACTTTTCACCCTCCTCTTGACCTAAGTCTCAGAATTCTTATATTCAGGCTTCATTTGTGTTCCCAGTGAACCAGGACTGGACTTTAAACAAAATCCACAACCTCTGACGACTCCTCATTTCTAAACTGTCTCCCTTTAAAATCCCTAAGAAGCACCAGTTGGTTCCTCTTTTCCAACAGACAGCTGCTGAGCATGACCGAAGGTAATTATAATTACACCCAATCAGAACTTTCAGAAATTCATGCTGTACAGCCAATGTGACTGCATCACAATTTTCTCAGACATCCTCAGGGGTGGTGTGCAAGGTTGACTTGCCCCAACTTCATTGTTTTAGCTCTGAATTCTAGGACAAAAAAATTCTACTCTATATATTCTCAGTAAACACGTGATAAGTAAACATACTGCACCTGTTTAAATTCCATCCAGGTTTTATCACCAGCACCTCTCAAAAGATTATCTCATGTGTGCTCTATTTCTTCTCCTGTTTAAACCATATATTTTCTTTGATGTGAGAATGGGTGACTCCCATAGGAAAGCCTCTAATTTCCCAGCTTTGGTTGTCAACATACCCTTTGCTTATGTACCCTTTTACATTTTCTCTTCATATCCTGTCTCTTTAAAAAGGCAAAAGTCTGAGGACATTCTTCTAGGCCATGTTGCCTTCAGTTTCCTTTTGCTTCATCATTAGCTCCATAGAAATGGTCATAAAACTTACAATGTATGCACAGTCCTCTGGGCCATCTTTCTCATTCGTGTGTAAGCCCCTCCTCCTCAGGTCCCTTAGTTCCCTGTCTTACATCAAATGTAGCTATCAAGGATGTGTGGAAATTTTTAAGGGCGTTTTCTGGGTTCTAGAAAAGACTGAGTGAACCGGAAAACCCATATTTGCAGAAAAGAAAACTGTTTATCAATGTGGGAGTCCAATACTGGACCAAATATTAGCATTCCCCTTTCGCTCATTGGCCTTGGGCAGGACATAGAGATGACCACGCCCTCCTTCAGTTGTAGTACATTGGCATCTTGGCAGGTGTCTTGCTCATTCCCAAACTAGGGACTTGACCTGGGGGTAACAGACCTTGGAATTTATTGCTTCTCCATGGATTTTATCAATGAAGCAATCAATGTGGAAAAGATGAGGAAATGTTTCAGAAAACACAGACAAAGTATTTGGAAAGCAAGAAGAGGTTTTGTCCCTGACACCTGTGTTTATGTTGCAATGACTGTCCATTTTAATTCTCCAAAGTTTCTTCTCCTTTCTTTTTTAAAGGAACACTCAATAAAGTTTGCAACAGATCTACAGATGCAATGTTTAAGCACAGCCTGAAAGATTAAAGAAACAATATATGTAACACCAGCATATAAGTTAGTATTTTATCTACTCTGTACAAATTTTAATCACTTTTAATAAGTGTAGTATGAAGTACTATAAAATTTCAAATGACTGGCATTTTATCTCCAAATAAAGAATTAAACATACCCTCACCTGTATGTCCAGTCTACTGGAACTCAACAGCTTCTCCAATTAGCCCCTCCTTCTCAAGTGTCATGTCATACATCAAAGTGGCTGCCTATCAAAGGCATGTAGAAATTCTTAAACATGATTTCTGGGCTCTACAAAAAAACTGGGACAACCAGAAAACCCATAATTGCAGAAAAGAAAACTGCTTGTTTATTAATCTGGGAGTCCAATCCAGAATTAAATGTGAGCACCCCCTCCCTCATCTACTATGACCTCAGTCAGATCACACCATTCCTAGGTTTTAGTACATTGACATATGGGCAGGTGACTTGTGATTCTCAAAGTTGGGACCTAACAGGAAAGAACAGACCTCGGGATTTATTTCCTCTCCATAGATTAGGGTGGAAACCCATGAGAAAGAAAAACTAGCCACATTTTGATTCCTCCATAACCAGTATATGTAAGGATCCCTGGGAGACACACAAGAGTCAGCATTCATTATGTGAGAGTTCCAAGGCTAGAAGAATCACAAGTAAATGCAAAGTGAAAAAGCCATGACAGATAAAACAGATTGTCAAATTAAGAAAAAGCCTTACATTTAGTCCTTTTCCTTAATTTTATTGTGACCAAGTACATGGAACATTTATCATCTTGGTGAATTTGGACATACAACTCAGTGGTAGTAAATGTGATCCTAATGTGTTATCACCAACATTTACTCCAGGATTGTAGGAGCACACTGCTAGGTGGCTCAGCGAGGAGCACAATGAGACATATTTCACACATGTAAACTCTGTCAGACCTCAGCAGAGGGAACTACTATCATGGCCAGTGCCATACTGGAGAGTGGAAACCCTAGCATCTGAGCTCATGTGTTTTTATTGATACCTAAGCTCTTCAGGCTTCTATTGATAGCTCATGCAGATAGATCATCAGGAGTCAAACATCTCCCACATAAATCCAACACTTGCAGACAATACAAAATGCTAAGTCCTATGCAGCCCCTCACCCAGCAGTGCACAAAACAATTATTTTAAACACACCTAAAAGTAAATTTCTACAACACAGGACAATTTTCAACCTATAAAATCCAAACTCTATTTTCCTTGACTAGTAATCCCATCCCTGGCTCCTAAGCCCTGTTAGCCACCATACTGTTCTGTTCCTGTGATCTTGTTGAACATCTTTTCATATGTTTACTTGTCATTTTGTATCTTCCTTGTACAATTTATATTTTAGACTTTATACATTTTTGAAATATAATTGTTTGTTGTTGAGTTTTCGGAGATTTCTGTCTATCCTTCATATTAATCCCTTTTCATATTTATGATTTGCACATATTCTATAAATTCCCAGTGACTGTGGTATCACAACTGAGAAAACATGTAATATGATGTTGTTGGCACCCATGTAACTGTAACAGTTTTTCTGTAACTTATAGTATTATGTCTTATATTAAGTCTTGGTTCATTTTGAGTTAATGTTGGTTTCTACGTGCTAGAGCAGGATGTCAATGAATTTTGGGAACTCCATGAACAGGATTAATGTATTTTGACAAATGAACAAGAAAAAAGACTGATAATGAAAACTGGCTCGTGAGAGAATTTTTTGATGCAAAAGATGATAAAAACTACAAAGAATAACTATATTTTCTACCTAAAAGTGGGTTCAGTGATTGCCCTGTAGTGTCTGCTGCATGTAAGCAAGTAGATGGGCTGACTGTATCACTGATGCCTCCCAGCAAGGATCTACCTCCTGCTTTTGTTTGTTTCTAGCCTCTGTGAATTTAAGCTTTCTGTGTGTTTTATTAAACCTGCTTTTTTATTTGCTTAATTTTCATATTGGGTTTACAAAAATACCAGTAGCCTAATCTTTAATACTGCACAGACACACAGGCAATGCACTATGTCAAATTAACATAAAAAGCCTAACACTCCTTATTCCTCCCCATAGTTCATTTTAATTAAAAACGTATTCCTAAATACTTTCTTGATTAGGGACTAATGCTCTATTAATTTGAAACACATCTACTGAGAGCAGATTAGATTCAGAGAGAGGAACTGTCATTACATGAAACATAACTTACCACCCTGAAGAATTCATTATGCCACTGTTCACAGTGCACACAGATTTTCCATTATGCATTAAAATGCACAGAGCAAGCATCATGACAAATTTGGGAGAAAGGCTACAGCAAAGGGAACTCTGGAGGGAGACTATGCAGGTACGTATGCTAATAGCACAAAAACATTTACAGATTGCCATGCCAAGAGAAAAATAAGCATGATGAATGAATAGAAAGTGTATAGAAATACTTTCTGGAGCAGTGTCATGGATTTTGTAGTGACTGAAAGCTGGTGTCAATTTGTCAGTGGTACCCTTAAGAGATTCGCTGTATGCAAATTTTGTGCTATGTATTTAAAATTTTGGAAAATAAAACAATGCTGAAAAATTAGATTCTACCTACTAAGTGCTTAGAAAACAGTAACAATGCAATAATAACCAAGAAATAAAAGATTTTCTTATTTTATTTGATTTTATTTTATTTATTTTTTTAGTTTTTCACGACCAGTTTTCTCTGTTGTAGCTCTGGCTGTCCTAGAACTCACTCTGTAGAACAGGCTGGCCTTGAACTCACAGAGATCTGCCTACCTTTGCCTCCCAAGTGCTGGGATTTAAGGTGTGTTCCACCACTGCCCAGCAAAAGATTTTCAAATAAACATTTGCAAGATAGGGAAAAACTCCTTTACTAAAGTTTCAATCAAAAGAAAAATTTTAAGATAGAATGTGAAATTCTGTGAGAACTTTCAATACGATCAGGAGACCAGTATTAGCAGAATGCCCAGATATGTGAGTAGAGGGACAAGAGAAAGTGAGCAAAATATGGTGTATTAACTAAAAGCAAGAGCTTGAATGTTAGAGGAAATAAATTAGATGGATTGGCAAAGAGCAACTGGAGTGCCGTAATGAGAGATGGCAATTTAAAATTTAGTGTTAGACTAGATATCAATAAGCCAATGCTAATAACATAGCAATCCATAATGAGGAATCTGTGTGTGTAAATGGTGTCTCAACATAAGTGAATCAACTGGAAGACTTTTAGAAACACTAGCTAAGGAAAAATTTGCAAAACGTATAAAGTATGCAACCTATCTACCAATCATTATGCCCCTCTTATCGCTTGTCAAAAAAAGGTACAAAGTTCAGGGGCAAAGTCTCAGCTTTGCACCATTCTAGAAAAGTAACTCACTATAATCAGGGCTACCCTGTGTTACACTAAGAGACTTAAACGTCTTGGAAGACCTCTACAAGTCAGTCAAAGAAAAGATTGGCAAGTTGGGATGGGCGGGCTATGATATTTTCTGAATGGGAACCACAGATGACTATCTTATGTTTATATAAGGTTCACTTTGTCCTTATTTGTATTTAATTTTGTTTCAGTTTGGTTTTATTTAGTTTTACTTCTAAGGAGTTTGAATATAGTCTATGATCATGATCAAATTGGTTTAAATGTCGTTATTTTTTAATTAAATTACAAATTATTTCTCTCATCATATGCATGCCCAAAACTAACAAAATTGGAAAATTAAAGTTTGAAAGGAAAACACAAATTGCAAAGAAAAAGACAAATACAGAAATAAAGAAACAATTGCCTGACCTTCAAAACTACTTCCAAATTACAGTGTGAAATAATTGTATAATTTGGAAAAGAGAAGAGGTGAAGAAGAGAGGGAAAACACAGAAAGAGATTATCAGAGAGAGAAAGATAAGGGGGAAAGGAGAAAAACAGTGAGTGAAAGAGAAAGGTAAGATGAGAGAAAAACAATGAATTGCCATAGTCTTAAACCTTGATGATGATGATGACGATGATGATGATAATGATTTCATTATTATGTATTTTACTATAATCTTGCTACTTATTAGATTTGGGGAGTAATTTTTATCACCAAGTTATAACTTATGGCACATGAAAATATTTAATGTATGTCACATGGTCCTGTCCTCGAGCAGCAATGTGATAGCCACCTGGGCTGCTTTAACAGTAATGCCTGAAAATGGCTGCAGCAAATCCTGTTATCGTTTGCAACTGTTCTTACAATTCTTGTTCTTTTCCTTTAGAGTGTAAGTTGTAGAATCAGCCTGTCAACAGTACCAAAGAAAGTACATTTGCTTAGAACAATCCGGAGATGGTTTACATATGAATAATATTGAATTTTCCATCATATGAACGTGGCATGTGTTTCATCATTAACTGAATATTTCTTAAGTGTTTTCATGAAAAATTAATAATTTCTGGCCTAGGGGTCATATATGTTCATTTTTAAGCTGTACTGCTGTATTTCTGGTGTGTGTTTTTATGTGTGTGTACAGGTATTCATTGTGCTATTGACAATTGTAACCTTTCACAACATCACTTATTAATTATTCCTCACACTATTTTTTTGTTGTTGTTACTGTTGTTTGCCCTTTGAGATAAGATCTCATGTAGCCCAGGCTGGGCTCACATTATATGTGTCTGCTAATGGCCTTTAAATCCTGATCCTTCTTCATCTATTTCCCTCCCTAATGCTGGCATACAGGCATAAGCCATCACGTCCAAAGAAAATGTCAATTCTTTGTCTTTCCATTTTTGTTGGGAGCTGAGTTATTTTGGCACTGGAGGTCAAACCCAGGGCCTTGCACATTGTAAGCAAGGCCTTGCTCTATCAACTATTACATCCCCAGCCCTTGTTTTCTTACATTGAGCTATTGGTGGAACTTCAGATTTTTATATAGGGAGCCATATGGCCTATGAATAGAGCTTATTTTATTTCTCTTCCCCTACTCTGTGCATCTGCTCTCTCTCTCTTTCTCAGTTATTGTGATTTTGGTCCTTGTAAGCTATATGACATATGGCATGAGGTATACTGTATTCTTTTGCTTTTGGTAAATGCCCTTCATTAAGTTGAACACTAAATCAAATTTGCATTCCTGAGATTAAGGCTGCTTAGTTATATGCACTACTGTTCTTTTTTAACATGTTGTTGCTTTAAATTTGCTAATATCTGTTTGTGCTATATGGGTCTATGTTGAACAAGAATAACTGTTTTATGGATTTTTTTTTCTGCAAGGAGAATATCTGTAATGTAGCTCCAACCACAAGACCTCATTAAAATCTATTTGTATGCATTGTATTGTTATATACACTACAAATGAAATCCTTATCCCTCTTGTCTTACTCTTTACTTTTCTATCTATCATCTATCTGTCTGTCTGTCTATCTATCTATCTATCTATCATCTCTTCCCTCTCTTCATGTGACACTGACTAGAAAATTTTTTGAACAACTTTTGAGAAAGCAAACTTTTGTGCTGATTGCTATGATTAGTCGGGTCGAATAAGAATGCAATATTTTGGAATTTCATGGAGCATTACGGTGAAAGCCATGGTGAATAAACAAGAAGTCAAGCTTCATTAAGTTGATTCCCTCATAGATGAACTTGGACTTTCCATAGTTCTCTTCATACAAAAGTTAGGAATACTTTTCAAATCACGAGTGTTAAAATGCATGATTGTCTATAGTTAAATTTAATGTTTAATTCTTTTCAAAGAGCAATTTTATAACATGTTTCATAATTTGATCACTTTTATTTGCATTTGAAAAGATTAAAGCTGATAGTAAGTTTTACTTTCTTTGAAAATAAGAATTCCATACCAATTTCCTAAAAGGCAACATGCTAACCAATATTATGTATTTTAATTTGTCTTATCATGACATATTTTAAAAATATATTTCATAAAATATTTTATTTTTATTTCTTTCATTTCAATACAGCTCTTCTGAAGAGTTTTTCATATAAGCACTGCATAGTAAATGAGTATCTATACATAGACGTATCTAAACATGATAAATTTTTTTAATGTAATGACCAACAAGAGGCAAAAAATAAATACATCAGTAATTCACAAAATCTAATACGAGCTATGAGAAAAAAATACATAGACGTTTCATCAAACAAGCAATCTTTTTTTTTTGAGTTTTTTTCTGCATCAGCATTGATTGCAAATCTGCCTGAATAGTGGTTTCAGTCTTGATTTGAAATGATTTTATTTAAATTATATCATTCCTTGAGGGGATTTGTCCAAACACATACAGTCATTTTCTACTGTAATATACCTGACTTTAAATTAATCACTAACTGAAATTTGAACAGAAGTAACCACATAGTTCATGTTTCCAGGTTTGGACACATTATTGTTTAGACATTGCAGACAATTCCAAATGAACTCAAACAAATCTTGCCTGGGTTTACTAACCTTCAAAGAGAAAATCTTACTAAATCATAGAATGTACCTAAGACCAAAAGCAGACATTCTGGGTCATCACTGGGAGTAAGGGTAGGGAACTAACCTGACCTGTGATCCAAAGGTAGTGATTAAAAGGTAGTAAATTTGTATTAGTGACACTTAGAACTCTTGCTCTGACCTCTGGAGAATGGAAGAGCTACACTGAAGCAGACTTCGGGAAAATAAACTTACCCTGTGTTTGTTGTCGATGTTTGCATATACATTTGCTCATAAATATGTATATGTGCGCATAAAATATAGATGTTGGAAGTGTAGATTTAGAGATGTGTGGTGTTGAAACTAGTTTTAAAAGTTGGTTCAATTACAAATTTTATACTTGTTAAACCGGATGTTTATCTTTATTGCTTATCTCCTAATCAAATCTGAAACCTTAAAGTACATTATGGAATATCTATTTATTCAATTTTTAACTCAGGTCCACAAACGAAAATTGAGGAGTGCACATTTTTCAATCACTTCTTATAATTGTTCAAATACAGCAGGAATAATAAAAAGAAAGTCAAGTTGATAAGTTCATCTTTAAAAATGAAATATTGCATATGCCTATGAGAAAATGCTCCTAAGTTAGCAAAACTTCTAAGTCTTAGGTTTGTATATTGAATTTTATTTCCTTTTCTAAAGTGTGTATGTGAAATCGTGGTAAGCATACAAATAGTTTGTGTTTTCTATCTATGTTGATTGTTGGAAATTGCTAACAAAACCTTCCAGGTCCAGTGTACTTGATCTACCATACTACCATGACTGGTATCTTCTGAGATAGGTATTTTATCAGGCATTCCCTTATACACCAAGGAGAACTTAACTTCATTATCTAGTTGCTATATGGTTCCTTTCTTATTTCTTCATTTTTTCAGCTTTTGCTTGGGAGCTATATAACCACTAACCCATTCCCCCATAGTAAATCCCTTTATTATGTCTAACTGTGTATTATGGGCTCAGTTAATTCTATTATTAGATTAGTTCATTGAGATGGATCAACCATAATCCCTTGCTCATTTACTTAACTTTGAAAACACTAAATCTTTCCATGATTAAAAAGAAAGATAAAAATGTGTTTTCTGATTTCTAATTGGGAACAGATAAACAATTCTTCTTATTGCTGTGTGAAATAAAACAAAACACCACAGAATCATCTCCCTGTGTGTTGTGGTTTGCTCCAAAGGACATGGAAACCAATGCTATTGCCAGTCAATTAAAATTTAGTGCTTGAATATGCCATGATTTGTTCTTTAACCTTGATGGATTAACTTGAGAGATGTCAAAAGTGGCTGCCAAGTTTAAAGAGGAAAACAAGATAAGATTTATCCATACCAATAGATCTCTCAACATGTCTGGTTTTTATCACTTGTGTTGCCAAACAATTGTATATTCTAAGATGGTTTCGGTGAATAAAGGAATGAAAAGATCCTCTCTGAGTCTTTTTGCCAAGACTGTTATAGATTGGATTACGGAGCTTTAAGATTTTGACAGGACATGAATAATGGCAAGGATAACTACAATGTCAGAGCCCTGGATTGTGTAGCCCAGGTGGATTATCAAAGAACTATGGAATTTTAGCGGTTCAAAGAACTCCAAGACAATATAATCATTCACTTTTCAACATTTTTCCAATCTCATCTTAGTTTCTCCAATCAACTGAAATACATTTCTTGTATGATTTTGAGCATGAAACACTACTTAGATGATATCGTTAAAGTAAATAGTTGCTAGCCTTCACTTTGTATGGATAGTTACAGAAATTTCAGTGCCTTTATACATTCTGTATATGTAAATGCCCAACCCCTGAAATTGCACTCTGGCCCCACAGCATGCTATGTTTGTAATAGAGTAGGTGAGTTTTAGGAAACAAAACTCCCTATCACTAATGCAATTTCAAATTTCATATTAGTGCTAAATATCTGAAATATACCAAGTTTTAACATGAGCCTAAAATATTAGCTATTCATTAAATGCATATTCTAGGCTCCATTACATCCTCTCTGGTCCTGACCAATACAGGAGTGTAATAGATTAGTTAGCTGTCCTTCTTCATTTTATTTGATTCAGTAGATTTCAACTTCATTGATACAACTATATTTTTTTTTCCTTGCTTGCTCCCAATTTCTTTATGAGAACATAGGTTGGAAGGAATGCCTATGTATGCTAAATAAGTGCATTTGAGTGCAGCTCACTGGTGAGTACAAACTGCTCTTTTAAATATTGCTTGGATTCCACACCATTTCAATAACAATACTTCATGTGGTATCTTGCATCAGCTTCATAAGCAACCTCTGTCAAGTCACCCACTTTACCACAACACTTTGTTGATTTAAATGAGTTGCTATAAGTGTAGCTTCTTCACTGCAGTGTTGCAGACTCACCTCTGTTCTAAGCTGGAACACGGCTTTACAAACCCTAGCTACTTTACAGGAAATCTCAGGCCTTCATTATGAAGATGGACCGTTCACTCTGAATAACCTGTGGCAATTTCAGTGGTTCACAGCTCTGAAACATATTTCATGTTATAATAGATTACCTTGTCACTGCATTCTCCAGCAAAGGATTTTGTAAATAAATCTAAAGGGTCACTACAAACTTATTTTGCAAGATATATTTTAATTTAAATTTCACAAATTTGTGATCTACTATACATGTAACGGTTGAAATTTTTACCATTTTAGGAAACACTATTTTATGATATATAAAACCATGGAATTTAGAGATTTAATTAGAATATATGATGTATTATGACTGTGGCAAATTGTGAATGATAGCAAATATAGCTACATGGGCCACAAACTATAATTCTATGGTTCATTTATTAAACAGCAGTTAAATCTGAGACACTTCAACACAAAATAGAAACCATTCTATTACAATCCCAAGAATTTACAAAGGGTAATTTTTTTTTAAGGATAATTCTTACAAACAGGAAATAGCTAGGTTTCTCTTTATTCTGGAAAACATGAATAAGAAAATGTACTATGAATGCCCTCTATAAAACTGCACGTAGCCATCTTTTCTAATATATTCTTATCTATCCTTTAAATGCCAAAAGAAAAGATAAAAAATAAAGCTATACAAAATGAGGAAATGTGACTCCTCTTTTAATCAACAGGCATGTTCTGGTAATAGTAAAGTTCTTGCCTAACAACTTCCGGGCCATGCATGCCAAGCAAGATTCCCAGCTGTAGTCAAGATATTTCTCTTAATATATCTCTCGCTTTAATGAGTCTGTCCCTTACCAGCCACCTACACCTGCAACTGACTTTATGGACTTTAAATACTCTTTTTTGTTCAAGTGCTTGCATTGTTCTGTGACTAAAAGTATCCCTCCTCCTGTGTCTTAGAATCTATGGTTTCAACTACATGGCTAAAGAAAGGGGTGATGCCAATTTTCACAATAGCCTAGGCAGATATTATGTTTCCTCTCACGATGATTCCTGCTTATTCTGTACATGTAAAGAAAGATAGCTTCAATATCCAAATACACCTTTGCAATAAGAGAATATGTACTGCACACACTAAGCTAAATATTGAAATATTTACCTAATAAAAATAAGTATCTCAGGACCATTTAATTTTCACAAATAGTTATTCTGAATATAAAGGAACATTAACTATAAGCTGAAGTTCCTAGAAGGAAATGACTAAATAGATACATAAAATAAATACTAAATATTTTCATAGCTAACATTTATATTATCTATTTTTTCCCTTTCATAATATATTTTCTGGTGAAACCATACTTGAAATTTTCTTTCCTTCACTGTAGGAAAACAACAGAGAAAATTAAGTTCATATCCTTACTTGCTTTGCTGCAGAGGTCTGAGGGGGCGCTTGAGCTCTTCTCTTCCTTTCATTGAACAAAGCAGGGAAAAGTTGTACTGAAATAGCAAGACTTCCTTTGTCTCTGGGTATACGCGCTTATGTAAAAAACAAAACTTTTACCAATCTGGTCATATTTAGGATTTTCCCTCTTTAAGTTGAAAAGCACATGATAAATGCTGGTCATAAATCCTAAACTTACCTTTGGTTTTGGTATGGCTCCAGCAAGTATTCTTGATCACAAACGCTTCATCTGACATGTTTAACTGATGACTCCCCATAGATAATGCAGAAAAACATGATTTAATAATTCTATTCATGCCACACTGTCAGCCTAGGTTGTCATTAGTTTTCATTTATTTTAAATATTTCCCTCTTTTTTTTAAATAACAGATATCTAGTTTCCTCTTTCTGTTTATAGAAAAATATTTTACCACAAATTGTTTTCCACTAATTTTTATTTTCTGATAAGCTTGTTGATCTCTTCAAGCACTTTTGCCTTTTTATACATCTGCATGTGTATGTTTGTGTCTAGTTGTGTGTGTGTGTGTTTGCATGCGCAATGGAGAAGCTTGTGGTCAATGGCAGATGTCTTCTTCAATCACTCTCTGAGAAACAGTCTCTCACTGATTCCAAAACTCATGAATTGGCTAGACTGGCTAGCCAGAAAACTTCAAGATGGTGATCCTACTATTACTATCTTTCTGGTGCTGGGATTATAGGCATGTGCCACAGTGCCCTGTGGTTTGTTTGGTTTTTGTTTGGTTGGTTCTTTTTTGTCTTGTGTTTTAACTGAGTTCTGAGGATCCATGTTTGTATGGCATACATATTACCACTAATTTATCATTCCAGTTTGTTATTTAAATTGTACAGAGGGGAACGGGGTTAAAATCATAACTATTCAAGAAATAAAGCTTACTTAATTCTTTTAAATCCTGAGTATGTATAAGCACTAGACATAAAAAGGTAATTAAGACTGATTCTTTCACACATAACTCACAATCTAACATAAAAAAAATATGAAGCTATAACTCTCAAAGAGAGGAATTGAAGACATTGGACAAAATAACTTCATTTTCAGCTATGGATAATGTTGTGTTCTTTATCTATAATTCTCCTAGACATGGTCAAAAGATAGGAAAGGAAAGAAAGGAACAAAGGAAAGAAAATAGTTTACATGTTGCATTTCTCGGGAGCTGGGAAAGAAGAAAGTATCCATCCTAGGATGAACAAAGGAGTGTTATGATGCATACCTCTACTCTAAGCCCAAAAGAGTAGATCCACTTCTGAAAGGCTCACTCTGCTCCATTTCAGAAGCCCTGGATAAGACAGAACACACAGGTATAGAGACTTGGAAAAGCAGAGACAGAATGCTAAGTGCCCAGGGACCTTGCTTCTTTCTTTCTTGTCTTTTTGTTCTTTCTTTTACTGAAAATAGATTTTTTTCATACAATATATTCTGATTAAGATTTACCTACCCTAACTCCTCCTACTTGCTCTCTCCATCCAATTCCATTGGGATAAACCCCTTTCTGTCTCTCCATAGAAAATAAACAAGTCATCAAGGGGATGATAATAAAATTAAGTAAGATAAGGTAAAAACAAAACAAACAAATGGGAATAGGACAAAAAGAAAAGAAAAAGAGACAAAGAGATACACATTCTTAAACAAAGGAATCAATAAAAACAAAAAATTGGAAGCCATAGTATATATGCAAAGGACCTGTAAGATTTTTTTAAAAGCCCTGACACATTATGACACCAGAACTTCCAAAGTTGTCATTTAGTTCATTTTGTGTTGGTCATCTACTGCTAAGCATAGGACCTAACCTCAAGAGTGTTTTTTTCCCCAGTGAGACACACTTGGAGATAACTAAGTTTTCATTTGCCAGTGGTTAACAATTGGAGCTAGCTTCTGGGTTAGGGATGGGGGATGCACGCTCTTCTTGACTCAGCTCTAGGACCCAATCTGGTTCAGACCCGTGTAGGTCCTGTGCATGCTGCCTTAGTCTCTGTGAATTTATGTGCTGCTGAGTTTAGAAGACCTTGTTTCTTTGGTGTCCTCCATCCCCTCTGGTTCTTACACTCTGCCTCCTCTTCAGCTGAGTTCCCTGAGCCCTGAGGGGAGGCATTTGATAGAAGTAACAAGTTAAAGGCCAAATATTCCAAGGCCTCTTATTCTTTGCATAATGTCTGGCTGTGCGTCTCAGTATTTGTTCCCATCTGCTGCAGGAGGAAGCTTCTCTAATGATGACTGAGCAAGGCACTGATCTATTGGGTGTAACAGAATTCCAATGAGTCATTTTATTGCTATGTTCCTTTTGCAGAACAGTACTATTAGGTTCTTCCCTAGGATCCTGAACCATTTAGTCTCTGGTTCTTAACCAACCATGTAGTGTCAGGTATGGGTCCAATCTGATGATGTGGACTTTAATTCCAGTCAGATATTAGTTGGATACTCCCATAAGCATTGTACCACAGTTGCATTACCATATCCTTCAGACAAGTCACCTTTGTAAATCAAAGAGTTTGCACAGTATTGTTTACATTTTTCTTTTGAGACCATGCAGAGTACTTTCTAATACCATGATGATTAGCTCATAAGGATGAAGGGTCTAGGTAGGCTATTCCATGTTCAATGAGTTTCTCAGGTGCTGTCTTCAGCAATAGGGCCTTACTGTCAGTCTGCGCAGAGCAATCAATATTCTTGACAATAGCTTGGGTTTTTGGTGGGCTCCCATAGAATCCCATTGGCCAAAATCTCAATTGAATGTAACACATACTCAGTACTGAAATCTTCATTTAGTGACAAGAGATGTTCAGCTCGGCTCTGTTTCTCCCATTTTATTTGGCAATTTCATTTAGATCACTTTCATATATGTAAACATTTTAGTAAGCTTTTATTGACTGAGGTTTTTGTCTGACTGCTCAAATGGCCCATAGTTTTATTCTCTCTCCCCCTCCACCCCGTATTCCCTCCCTTGCTCCATGCAGAATATATCGTATGGAAAGATCTGGTTTAGATTAAAATAAAACTATATTGTCATTTTACAAATGCCATGTTGTTTTAAACTTTAAAATATTTAAGCTGTTGTTAATCATTCTCTCATTGTTTGGCTTTCTTCTATTGTTTTCTTAGTTTCATGAATAAATAAATACAATGGTGAATAAACAAAAAAGAAATTAGTACATAATGTCATCTTCTCATGAAGACCTACAGCAGCATTAAAACAGTATTTTCATTTTTAAAAAATATTTAATTATTGTACAAAGTATCTTACATGTATATACTTAAAATTTTTACCTAGGGCTGAATTCTGGCAACTTATAACACTTTTTTGTGTACATCAATTACAGGCAAAATCTAAAGGTAAATAATTTATAACGTGATGAGTTGTTCACAAGCTGGTAAATCTGCACATGTCCAAGATTGGATTTCCTCAGCTTCCTTCCTCAGTTGGCTTTCCCGCATCTCACATCAAGAGATAGAGCCTTTTATCTCACCTCTATTTCACAGGGTCAGGAAATGATATTAACCCCTTTCCAAATGAACAACTGCAACTAAAAAGTCACATAGCAAAAATGTGTCCTCAGGATATAAAGAAATGTACAAGGGTGAAGGGCAGAAAGCAGACCTTGTGAGAAATAACCAAGCGAAAAGCAATGGAACGTAATTTAGATATCTGAATCTCTTGAAAGAGGAAAAAAAGTGAAAGAGTATTTGCCTGAAACTCACTTTTTTCTACAAGAAACATGCAAAGAAGAAAACCAACAGCCACTCAATGATCTGACTTAAATTGCGACAAAGGTGAGCTCTGCTTGTTCTTTCAAATACTCAGGATCACAAAATGCAAAGCATGCTTATGCTATGCTCTTCCATTTCTCTTTTTTCAAGAGTGTCTCAAAACACCCTCAGTATTTCAAAGAATGTCTGATGGATTATGTAAGATTATGGGTTGTGGGTGTCACTTGTATGGAGCTTGCCTAACACGTATAAAGTCCTGGGTTCCGTCTCCAACACCACAACTGGACACGGTGCACTTCTGAAATTCCAGCATTCAGGATTTGGAAACAAGAAGATCAAAAGTTCAAGGCCATCCTCAGCTACATAGCAAATTTTATTTCAAGGATAGCATGGAATACATGAGATGCTATGAAAAAGAATACATAAAATTACTATGGCATTTAACCCTTTAGTTGGCTAAATTATATCTAATTATTTCCTACATATACATTCACACATTTCTTTATAAATAATAATAACAATAGCTAAGTTATACTGTGAAATTTCAGATTACATTCTCATACAGTCAACCTCTAAATATTTATGACACACTATCAGAGGGAAACGATGTTGAATGGTTAATATTTATCACTTCTATACTTAGAATGCATTTATTGATGCTAAGTGTTTAAAACATTAATTCAATGGTTTGTTGCTGAGGTCTTTGAATGGATGGGATGAATGGATAGATAATAGATAAATGGATTGATTTTCTGTAATCGGGACTATATCTCAATATTTTCTACAATATGAAAAGACAGATGATTGTTATATTTTAGTAGACAAATATTTCCTAGAGCATTTTATTAAAGTGTCTCTCACTTATCATGTGTATCAGAAAAGTGATCTGATGTTATACTAACTTCTCTGTTGGTTGTCATATGTATTGAAATAGAGAACTTACTCCTGCAAATTGTTCTCTTACCTCTACATTTTTGCCCTGGGATGTACATGCGCACACACACACACACACACACACACACGTATGCATGCACACAGGTGTGCAATAAATTAACAAATGTTTAAAACAATGAATAGATTCTTTTCAGACTAAGATGGCCTTTGTCAGAAGTCAGTAATTTTAACTCAGAAGTGATTGAATTTTCTTAAGAGGGTGATATTTGATGATCCCTAAAATAACACAAAATATTATCATATTTTTTAAGTCAAGTACTCTTTCCCCAAGACATAAGGCATTCATCTTATCTGAAAGTTGTCTGGATCCCATGATTTACGAGTATGAATTTCTGTGTTTTTTTTTTTTTCCTTTTGCCACACATTTGTCATTTGTCCTCAATTTTCTTACATTTATGTGAGTAGAAACATTTTTCAGCAATTTTTTTCTCCTTGTATTTTGCCTGTTAGTCTAAAACTTTCATTCAAATGACCAGATTACAAACAAACAAAAGATGTTCTGGAAGCTTAGTAACTATTGTGAGAATTTTAGTTTAAAAAAAAAGGAAGAAATTCATGTGCCTATCTTATTTTCTTCGTATCTGCTCTTAACATACTAAATATGCATGTCACGTGGACTTCCTTAAGAAATGTGGAGGACCTTAGAATATGATCATATATTTCGGGTTTGGGCAAAATGTAATGATCTGACAGTCTTATAATTAGAATAATAATATTTTGAGCCAAGACCTTTCTGCTTGAGTTGTGGAAGCCTGGGTTTTTCTGCTTTATGCAGTTATGAGGAGCTTGCTTTATCTTTACGTGTTTCCCAGCTCGCCCTTCTTCTAGGTACCACCACTGATACTTTGAAAGCATTATTTTCAAAGAATGAATGCTCTTGCTACACTTGGTAAGCAACAACTGTGGTTCCAGAATGTGTCATAATCTGTCACAGATCTGCTTCATTATTTAGTTAAAGTTGGAGGGGGAAACAGATTTTTTTTCTCTATCCAAAGGCACTTTTGTAGAATAAATTATATACAAACACATGACACAAAAGAAACGGAATAAGAAAAGAAAATTGACATTTTGATTTGTGGACTCTCCAGTAGGTCCATCATTCATCGAGAAAAATATCACTATTGTCACTCTTCTCGGGCAGGGAGACTAATTGGCGCAGCTGTGGCTGAACGGTCTTTCTGCAGGGAACGCTGCCTTGCAAAGAAATACAAGGCAGGAAAGGACTTGCAGGTGCTGTGAATTGGGTCTAAAAGATGAGACTGAGTCTGATTAGAGAGAGCTAAAGATGTATAGATGTGTCTTTCTAAACATTGAGCTGCTAATATGCTTTTTTGTGTGGATGACAGTCCATTCATTGAGAAAATATTTCTGAATTTGTACTCCATACACAGCCGTGTGCTAAGCATCAGCCTTAGTTTAAGAAGCCAGAAAAAAAATCATTATTATGGGAAAGACAGTCACAAATCTGCATAGAAATGAGTACTTCCCCTTTCTCTGAAGTGGCAGAAGGCATTATTTTAGTTTTCTTTTTCAGTTTGTCATTCTCAGCCATAACCATAGTGACCATGAAGGTTAATGATATTCAGCGCTTGTCAGAGTGAACAGGTGAAATCACTTGCCCAAAATCATATCCAGGTCTCTTGATTGCCAGTTTAGAGAAATAGCGACTTTACCCTCATCTCATATGAAAGACTAAGATGAGAATTCAGGATCATAGCATATTCCTACAGAACCTCAGTGTCTCAGAAAGAATTAAAAATCTCTATTTGTGGTTTACTGATACTAGGCTCTTCTTCAGCATTTTGAGAAGAAAGTGGAAGAAGGAAGAATTTGTTTTTTCAACACAAAGATTATTTGAGAAATTTCTTCAAGACAGAGAATCCCTGAGTCTACAGGACTCACAACCTTACATCATCACTGTTAAAAATATCTCCTGGGAAACTGGGAATGTGGAGTCTGCAGGTGTCTGTTTGAGGAATCCTAGACAGCTTTTCAACCTCTGTGGGCTCAGTCTTTTCAGCTCCCCCAGGATTCTTTGTCAGACCCCTTCTCCATCTTTAAGAAAATCTTTGTTCTTGAGGATGAAATTGTATTTTATTTATCTCTGAAGCTTATAAATCCTTTAGACAAATCAAGCATTGATGATAAATAACTATCAGATCAAAAGATAGCATAAGGAAAAATACTGTCTTTGTCTGACTCACCATAATTGATATAAATATTAAAAACAAATATTTAGGGGCTGGAGAGAGGGCTCAATGGTAAAGAGCACTAGCCATTCTTCCAGAGGACCCATTAGGATCCAAGTACCCAGGTCAAGTGGCGTACAACCCCCTGGAGTTCCAGTTCCAAGGGTTTGATGCTAAATTCTGGCCTCCAAGGACAATTGCACCTATTTCACAGGCAGTCACACACCCATGTGCATGCATGCAGACATACATACATGCAAAAAATATTTAAAAGAAGTGCTCTGAAAACACAGTAAAATTTTAAAATACTACAACACATAAATGAGCATACCATTTATCCTTAACATTATCCTAAGCATTGTTTTTGTGGTAGTTAATTCATTCTTGTAAGGAAACTGACAATGGAGATATAATTGTTATACCCATCACATAGATGTGAAAACTGAGCTACAGATAGATGAACAAAGTTCCATGATGGCTTAGCCAATGCTTAGAACTTGGATGTATATACCCTTGCTATCCAATACCAGAAATCTGTTCTAAGTGTATAACATTTTGATAAGCAGTGCTTATAGACTATTTCTATAATTTTTGATTTCTATGTTTTTATATTTCTTTATTAAAATAACAAATAACTAAACTAGAATGATATTTTCTTCATTAAATAACATTTTTGATTAAAAAAGCAACTAAAGTATAATGAGCTGCTGATGGAATATTGTAATCAAAGAAGATTTTGCTAGGAAGTTGCTAATTCAAGAAAAAAAAACTTGAAATGGGTAAGGAAGGGAAATTATGTGGATTCTTGAGGGACAGGCATTAAGACAGAGCTTGTAGCTATTATAGGAGTCTGGGGAGACTCCCGGCTGGGGAGAAATGCATAAGCATAGATGGAGGGTTAGGGTCAAGAAAGTCTAGGCACTATCTATCTATCTATCTACACAAGTAACATTAGAAGGACTGAACAGATTGTATTTATGTATGTATATGTAACAGAAATTAAGAGAAACTATTCCATGACTTTGAGAGAAAATCATGAGGGTGCATGGGAGGGGTTAGAGAGAGAAAAAGAAGGAGGATAATGGTATAATTGTATTTAATTTCAAAAAGAATTAAATACTTTTAAAAATCCATATTAGAAATTCAGTTTGCAATAAAAATGTACAACTTTTCTTGGAAAATGGATTTGATAAATAATCAGAGAGAAGTAAATTAGAATGGAGCATGTTTAATAGCACATTCAGCAAAATGGATGTTGATGAGAAGAGATAGAAAGGCTCAGCTATTATCCCAAACATGGAATGACTGCAATTCTCTTAAGCCAATCCTGCGTATGTGAAATGGTGAGATCGTTTTGGCAAAGCGTAGAATAGTATTTAATAAGCAGAGTGCTTGTGAACCCTGTGATACTGAAATTTCTGTTCTAATGGTATATCTGATAAGAACACATGCGTACAAGTATTTCTCAAAGAAACAAACACAAGTGCTCTTCACAGCAGTAACTATAGAAATTCATACTTAGAAAGGACACATATGCTTTCCATACTTCTCTATAGTAGCATGCTATGCTTTATGCTATCTAGATACCATGATTAATTCCATTGTAGTACACAAAAGACTAGTTCCCAGCTGTGAACATCTGTATCTCATTGCCCGTGTTCTTTGTCTAAAGGTTGGACTTACTAAATCACAAGTACAACAGGCAGTAACAGAGACTTTGTGATCTCTGGGAGCCATCTTGAGCCAGTGTCTATGGGCAGTGTTAGCTGCCCATAGTGTTAGCCAGGCAAAGTCTGTAGCTGAGTTCTGCCTTGGTGTTGTTCCCTTGTTACTTGCTCAATGATGCCTCTCTCTCAGGCCTGCTTCTCCAGTTTCACTGAAGACTCTTATTATTGCATTCATAGGAGATGTAGGAAGATAAGGAAGAGAGTTGACAGGCTGTTTTCAGTGGCTTTAACATACTGAAGGAAGAAACTAATAAGATGACTTAATCTATTCCAGGCATTGTAGAAGCTAGAAGTTCTTGATAGTCATAGGTGAAGAATCTTTATTTCCAGTAAAGTTGTGACAAAATGCATCACAGAAGATTTGGAATAAGAATATTAAAGAAACCTGTTTTTATGAACTTTACAATTCTTCTATCCTAAACTGGAGAGAGAAAGAGAAAGGGGGGGGGGGAATGGAGTTGGGAAGCCTAGTTTAATGAGCTTATGGACCCAAAATTTCTCTGAATCTTCTGATCAGACAAAGTGGCCTACTTACTACTCTTGGGTGGTTAGTGTTTGCATACTCTGTAGTACATGAGGCAATCTTGCTGTGTATCCAAGTCTGTCTGCACCTCTTAGCATGTTTGGTTCAATACAAAGCTCAATAGTAAGTCCTTGCCCAAAGGTTTGCCTCAATTCTACTACTGCCTCGTACTTTGGCTGAATATATAATTCATCACCCTGAGAAGTTATTTTGAATGCTTCTTAATTGATTTATTCTTATCATCCTTTATACCACTTTCACTTAACATGGGCAAACACCCACACACTGAGAGAGAGAGAGAGACAAACACAGAGATATACAGAGAAACAGAAAGAGATAGAGCAAGTGAACTGAGAACTTAAGACACTCTTCAAAATCCTTCAAATGAGATCTTATCAGACTCAAAAAGTAAAGAGAGGGAGAGAGAGAGAGATAGAGAGATAGAGAGAGAGAGAGAGAGGGAAAGAAACTAAAAGCACACTTATGGTAGACACTTAGATAGATAGATAGATAGATAGATAGATAGATAGATAGATAGATGATAGATAGACAGACAGGCAGGTACAGTATTGATTTAACAAATCAATAATTATGTTACAAGGCTTATTTTCTTCATTTTTTATTATTCATGTTTTTGGTGTTCTTATAATTTCTCAGTGTTCTAAACATAGGCTTAATTTATTTACTTTGTTCATATCACATGTTATTTCCTTAGTGGTGGACAAAGTTGTTACTATAGTTGTTGTTTTTTATTTTTTCTACTATGACAATTGCAGAAACACCATTCTCATCCATATTTTCATCTACATTGCTGACTAGATACTAATTGACTCCAAAACATATTGCAAAACATGATTAAACTCAACAATCAGTTTCACTGTTCATGAAATATTTCACATTTGCCTTTGAAGTCTCTAGGGCAAGCATTGTTATTTTCCACTATTTTGGTATCAGTTCCAGTTGTTTCCTTTTCCTTACTACTGCAAACTTGAGCAGAGAGAATGAACATATTATACAATGAGAATCTGTATTTTGAGCATGCTTGCTGGGACAGCAACTTAGCTGATTATACTTGAACCCATACTACCCACTGGTGACTGCTTCACTGGCATTGCTTGCTTGTCCAGTGGAAAAGGGGAAGAAAGGATGAAACATCAGACTCATTGTGTAACTCTGGGAGAGGAAGGGAGATGAAAGAGAGCTTCTCATTCTTGAAGATGGTTTCACTGATGAGAGAGTCTCATTTCTTGAGTTGTCTTTGGGAAATTGCTTCCAAAGGCCAGTGTCAGATCTGGTACTCAGGTTACTGTAGGTCATCCAAACTACCCACTCATCATCTGCTGGATCACACACTAGCCCCTAGGATAAGTGACCAAACACAAGCTTTCATGTTACTGGTAGAAATTAATTGTTCTTTAACTGAAACTTCTATCTTCTCTTTAAAATGGTAAAAAAAAAAAATATTATTAAACTTAGAGACTGCAAAACCAAGGAGACTATTTTTTAAATATTTTGTAGGATCATCTAAAGCACCTTAGTGTAAAGGCAAATCTAAAAAATAAGGAAAAATCCAAGGATGAAGTTGAATTTTAAAACTGTCATTATATGAGAGCCATCTATTATTAGCCTTATAATGATGCTAACAGTACAAAAACCTCATATCCATAACATGATCTACTCTCCAACCTCTGAGTCTGGAATCATTAAAAAAGTTCAGAATCCATGCCACAGTGTATATACCACTGCATACAAATAGAAAAAGAGAGAGAGCCTTTTTCCTTCAGGGAAAAACAAGTCCCAGAGGAGACAAAATTTGAGTTAACAGTTGATTTTGAGGTGACATCATGTGTCTAACTAGCATTAATTACCACTGTTGTGGTTATACATACACAACTTTTATGTTGCTAAGATGCTGACAAGGTTTGGTTGCCTCAAGGAAGAAGGGGAAATTGAGGTCAAAGATTTTTTCAGAACTAGTTGTAGTCTCCTAACAGCCATGTTATTAAAATAAGTGTAACAACTGTGCCTGGAAGGAATGATGAAGTTTTCTATAATTTGAGTCATAGATAAAAACATCTATGTGAAGGACCAAGATAATGAGGATAGAGGCTGTGACAACCACCAGGAAGGACAGATTATCTAAAATAACTACAAATCATGTGATAATGGTACTGAGAATAATGGTAATGAGATTTGACCAGTTCCCTCTATGTTAGTCAGATTGTGGGTAATGTCACAAGATTTCTATGAACAAAGAATGGGACTGTTGTTGTTGGCTATTTAGAGTCATTGTATCTATTATAAGAAAGAAGAAAAAATAATTCTGACTCGAAACCATCCATTCCCAGCATTCCAAGGCCAGTTTTGTCCATGTAAACAAATTCTTTCCTTTGGAAACTTTGTCCTTCCTTAAGGCAGTCTACATCCAGTGATGACCTTTGAATACAAATGAAAACTGCAATGGAAAATGAATCTGAGGGTTAGGGACAAAGTTCAGTGTTTAATGTGCTTGCTGTACAAGGTTGAAGTCCAGAGTCTTCCCCAGAACCCACATATAAAAAAGGTGGGCCTGACAGCCTGTTCCTGTAATCCCAGGGTTAAATACAGAGATAAGTGGATCTGGATGCTCATTGGGCAGATAATTGGTGAGTTCATGGTTCAGTGAGAGACCCAATATTAGGAAATAAGTTAGAGAAGCAATTGAGAAAGACCTCCTTACATCAATCTTGGGCTTCGACATGTGACTACACATAAGCACATGCACACATACACACACACACACACACACACACACACACACACACACACACACAAACAAGAAAGACAGAACAAAAGAGAGAGAAAGAAAGGGAAGACAAAGGAATGGAATCTATAGGAAGTACATGACAGCTATAGCATCCTTCCTTTTACAGAAACAAACTGAAATAAATTGTCAGGGAATGATATGGCTGTATAATGAGATTGCAAAGATCTGGAATAATTTTTATCATGTCCATTTAGTCCTACCCACTCCAATTTCCCAAATTAAGGTTGATATGAATAAAGATAAGGGAAGAGTGTGTTCTTCAGTATAGAATGACTAGTGTGTTTAGACCTCAGATATAGTACAGCAGAAGGCAGAAAGGAAGGGAAGAAAGGAGGAAGAGAAGAGGAAGTAAAAGGTAGAGTGTGAGAAGAAGAAAGAATTTTCTTTATGTATTGAAATGAAAAATCTCTAAGATGTATGATGTGAATCAACCAAGATGCAGCGCATGATATATATGTTGCTATATAAATAAAACTCCTTCTATGATGGTATTGAGACACGAGGATTGTGAATCAGCACATGGACTGATTCACGCTCCATGTCTAAGCACCTATATAATAGTAACACAAACCAAGAAATGTCAGGGTGAGAAGCAAGGGGCCATGGAAGTCACAAATACCATCCTGTTAGTTGAATTCATTTTGCTGGAAAGTTTAGTGCTTGATAGGTACCATCAATAAAGCTGTATATGTACAATCTATTCCTGGGAGAGCACAACAGCTTTGTATCCCGGAAATTCACATTGATTTTTTAAAATCAACATCAAATCCCTTATCTGTGGACGTTAGGTTACAAGTTGGAACAACCAACAGATTCAAGTTATTCTGTACACCTGTGAGGTTTGACTGTTTTTGTTGTTATTATTTGGTTTTGTTTTAAATTATATACCTTATATCTATTCAAGGAAAACAGAGATGCCAAGAAATAAGAAGGCCTTTCCCTTTTGAAAGAATGGAAGTCTTTGTTGATGAGGGAAGCACCTTGATCTCTGAAGTCAAACAACATATAGTTTGTGTATCAAAGGTTTATCCCTGCATGAATTCTGCTCATTCCTATGAGCAAACTCTTAGTGCAGTTAGAGAGAAGAACAAAAATATCATGTTTTTTGAGTCCTTATTTTTATTCTTCTGGATTTTCTGTTTGCTTTTCCTGTTGATTTGTTTGCCTGCCTAGAGACTTACTGCCTAGGCTCAGGTGACAGTTCTACCACTTAAGCTGGGACTTTAGACAAGTCGATTAATTCACTATGTCTCCATGTTTTCATTTCAAAGAAACCAAATCCATATTTTCTACCTCCTGGGTTCGTTCTAAGGATTAAATAAATTAATATTTTTAACTACATTCAAAACACAGGATGAAAATAAATCACATTAATTTCTTAAATAAATAAATTTAATTTCTTGCCTATTTCTTGCTGATTGTTAGTGTTCTGCATATCAGGTATCATTCCTTTATAAATCATAGATGACATGTATTTTCCATTCCTTTACCTATTTGTTACACTGTTCTCCATAATTCTATCCATAGCAATATGATCATATTTTATTACTGACATAGTATGCACTAATAGATTGGAGGAGAGGAACAAATCTCAACATTTTGTTAAAAATAAGTAGTGATTTTAATGATTGGTAAGTTTCCCCCTAAGTGGGGAACTGAATTTATCAGGATGTGTCACCAAAACTGTTGTTATTTTGTTCTGATTGCTGCACATTTCTTGTAAATATTTATAGAACTTATCCTTTTATAATGCTAAGTTGCACTATCCAGGAATACTTAGCTAACTCTAGAAAGATCATGATTTCCAAACAGCTTTCATTTGGGCTCACATGGAAATGATTTACCTTGTTAACTTACATTTTCCTTTGTTGGATCTAAATAGATAAGAAAGAATGTTGTGACATGGGTCAATGTTCTTGCAGGATTTCACAAAGTTACAGAACATTTTACTTTTTCCCGTGTGGGTGACCACACAATATATACATATACCACATGCATAAAATTGCAACCTCTTTGTGACACTTTTATAAGGCAAACGATAATTCCTGCAGTCCAAGATTCTCTCAGCATCCTACTTTCATGTACAATAAAATTTTGCCCAAGACCTAAATGACAACTTATACACAGTTTTTATGAGAAAACCTAATGTCCCCTTGCTATGCTGAATTTCACTTTGTGGGGCTTCAGTTATCCGTGGTCAACCTTAATCTGAAAATATTAAATGAGTACTTTTAGGGGTAAAGATATCCCAGGTTGTACATTACACAATTTGTTGATGAGCAAGGTATAGTCTTGCAATGCCATTTCCCTTGCCACCTGAATCTGAATCACCTAGTGGCTATCTTAAGCATCCAATTAATTGTCCTGAAATCCAGTGCCTATGTTTAAATAACCATTATTTTTCTTGATAAAAGCTCTAGAATTCAGGAGTAGCAATACTGGAAATTTGGATATGCTGAAGAGGAGTACTGGAGTTTTTTCTTAAGAGGAAAGACTCAACTTGGTAAGAAAAGAAAAAAAAAAAAAAACAGGTGTACTGAGGTTGCTAGGAACAAGTCATCTACCTGTGAAACTGTGAAAAAGGAAAAAGAAATTGTGTTAATTTTGCTGTTACACCTCAAAATGCAAAAGCCACTGCCACCATGAGTGACTAACATCTAAAATAAAGAAAGATAATAAAGTGGCATATCTTTGTATAAGGGAATCACAGTATGTAAAAATATTGTGTGCATGTGTGTGTGTGTGTGCGGAACTTGGTACTCTCTGTGGATTTGGTACTCTGGAGTGGAAGGGAGGGAATGTCCTCCATTGAAAAGAGGAAGCTTCCATAGTTAGATCCAATAGCTGCATAGTCTTTTGAACTAAAGAATGCTGGTACAATGTAGACTTGCCATGGTAGGTGATACAGTAGCCTAAAAGAAGCACTTTCAAGTATGTCTTGCAAGATGAAGGAGGTGCATGAGCACTGCAATGCTTTTATGAGAACTTATTAAAGTTTGACATAAATGGATGGAAATGGGAGAAAAGCTGATTATGGGAAATACTCAAAGAGTGAACAAGAATTGAAGTTTGCACAGCACTTAGTGATGCTTCTTTGATGCAAAGCAAACAAACAACCACAAGAAATTGCCTCAACTTTACTGCTAAGCTTGACATCTCAACCTGAGCAATTGTCTCACAACATGAGAAAATCTGTTTGGGTTACCTAACCACTAGATGAATAATCACAATTGGTTGACCAGCTAATGATGCTGGATTTTTCCAGAGTGATAATTAATCAAAATGCTTTCATAGTTGGGGAGTGTAGACCTTTCACATGACAATGTACACTGTGTCACTGTTCAGATGATGCTTTGCTTTATTCTGACAAAGCTTTTCTCTAGCACTTACTATGCATGATGTGCCACACCGAGAAGGGCAGGGAAGTGGATCATGAATAAAACATGTTCTGAGCGTTAATGAGGCTTGTGAAATAAGAGGAAGATATGGAAAACAGCAACTATGGTGAAGTATGTTGCTTACTGATCTAATAAGATCTTAGGAATTGCATATGGTGAAACATCCAGTTTAGTTAGAAAGGGAGTGAAGAATCAATATACACTTTTTTGAAATAATATTACTAGAACAGAATTTTGAGAGAAGAATAGGAATCAGCAAGTTGGAAGAAATGGGATATGATTATTTTTTTCTTCCCTTACTTTTGAAGATTGTTTATCCTTCTTCAAGAAAAGTAATAAGCTATGACATAACACAGAGGTATATAGGGAAATGCACACATAAATGTGATGTGGGCATTTTGCATACCTGTAGTCATCTTTATTACTTACTATGTAGAAATGCAATCCAACAGAACACTAATTTGACTCTCTCCTATTAGCTTTTCTGTAACACTGTTCTGTAACAAAATAACAAATAATCAGAATATAACCCAGAGACTTTAGACAACAGTTTTACCTCTGTCTAATTGCAGAAAGTCTTTCAAGCATAGGGAAGTACAAAACAGCCTTTCAAATGTCTCATTTTTGACAAGGGCTTTCTCTCACTTCAGTGCCCCATTCAAAAATTGTATAATATTGATTACAGAGCTCATATATGATCCTTAGGATTACTTTATTCTATTGAAAAGCCATCTTTTAGTTTGTGTAGCTAAAGCACTGCAGGAGTCTGCATGGATGCAATTACCCATGCATTGTTACAGAATGAGTGCCACAAGGGAGAAAATAACTGCATAAGACAACTGAACCAGATGGATATTTGAAAATAAAACACTTAAGATATATTGTAGTTTGTGTGTGTGTGTGTGTGTGTGTGTGTATGTGTGGTTAACAACTGTACACCAGGGGAAAAAATTACAAGAAAAAAACATAAATAAATAAATCTTTGAAATTCTTTTACCCTAAGGTGTTTTTGTTGATGGTGGTATTGTTTTTAATGCTAATTTGCATTTCTTTAGTTACTTTCAAAAGAAGGAGCCACCAAATATTTTCCTGTTGCCTTAGTGGTTAGAGAAAAATAGTTTATCATTTCCTAGGGCAATGCCAGATGACAGGGTAGAGTCAGTTCCCAGGAGTCTCTGAGAAAATTACCAGTTACAGAAAAATAGTAAATACCACATTTGAGACACTATGACCTCTGAAATCTAAAATTAGAGCTTAAATTAGGCATGACCTTCCAGGATATCATACTATCTGGAACAAATGAGAGAAAGTAAAGCAGATTCCAGGTGGAGAGAACTGGAGCAAGGTTTCATTCCCTGAAAGCCAACGAAAATGTAGCTTAGGAATCCAGTAAGGACCAAAGTTACACTGGAGTTATCTCAAGATTGCAATAACATAGATGTCTTCCCTCCAAAGCTCCACATCTCATAGTATGACCTCATTGGTCACAAGTACAAATTTGTTAACACTTTTTGTACAGTGCTGACTTTATGAATGTAATATACAGAAGGTTGGGATTCTGATGCTGTTGAGGCTGTTTCAATATTATTTGAAAGAACATGTATGCAAATGCTAAAATAAATATGTGAACTCTGGATCAGTTTCCTATTCCTTTCTAGGACTCATTTACCTTATCTAATCTCTCAGAGACAGCATCTCTTCACTATAAGATAAAAGCAGTTTCTCCCTCTGAAAGCAGACATATTGTCCACGAAATGTCTGGTTCATGGTACTAGTAATTCTGATGAATATTTATGTTATTGTGAACAACAAACCAGATAGCAGTATAGAATTCTACATTTTAAAGAATATGGCTGTTCTATTAAATTCTATTAAGAATAGAAAATTGGACCTTCAGGATAATTTGTCAGGCATGAGATAAGCTCCCATAGGTAATAGTCAACTGGCATTTCCCCAAACATAGGACAGAAGGAAGAATGGGTGTTAGATAACAGTGGTCAAGATAAAGGAATAATGACATCATTACCTCCAGATGGTCAAACTGTGTGTCCCCCCCAAGCAGGATGGAGGCAATAATTCATGATAGCGGTCTGTGCTAACTAGATAAGATTCACGACTTCCCTCCAGCATGCACAAAGTACTGGTATGCTTTCCTCTAGTAAACTTCAACTTGAGGAGTACTTAGACGTGTGTGTATGTGTTGTACACTTATATGCATACTACATAATTTTAATTAAATACAGAATATTATGATTCCTTGAGACTTTATCAAACAAACTTGGCATTATTTATCCCTCCCCCATCTCCAATTTGAACCCGCTGCCCGTTTTTCTCATTTCTCCCTCCACATCAGCTATATTCTTTTATTCCTGTCCAAATCCCTTCCCAGCCATGATCTCATTTTTCTTCCCTGGTTTCTCAGTTACTCCATGTTACATGTCACATCTTAGGACTTAGAGGTAGGACTAGCAGATGAAAGAAAGTATGTGACACTTGTCTCTCTGGGTCTGGGTTACCTCGCTCAATATGATCTTTTTGAATTTAATTCATTTATTTGAAAATGTCATTATTATATTTTATTTGCATGTAAATAATATTCAGTTGTGCATACACACCACAGTTTCATTATCCATTCATGTGTTGAAGGTTGAAGAACATTTAGGTTATTTCAGTTTCCTCGTTTGGGGATACGGTGACAATGGATAGGCTGAACAAGTATCAGAGGAGTAGGAAGCCAAGTTCTTTGAGCATAAATCAAAGACATGCTAACACAGAAGGGAGAAAACATCAGAGTTCTACTTCTAGACAAAGAGCTATAGACAAATAATGACTATTGCAAGAAGGAGAACCTGGGTAATCACCCTAATCGATTTTCTAATACAAAGTGGTCATCCCTTAAATCATATACACAGAAACAACAAAAACAGACCCAGGAATATTGTATTTATATAATTGATACATATTTAATATATATGAATAAATGTGTATTCAAAAAAGAGCGATTTGAAAGGAAGATGTAGAAATATGGACTGTATTTGTTGGAAGGAACATGGGAGGAATTGAAGCCAGGAAATAAAAGGAGAAATGATGTAATTATATTTTAATTGAAAATACATTAAATAAAAATATCAAATATCAATTCTTTCTAGATGTGATGACTGATGACTCTAATCAAATCATTTGAGAGGCTGAGACATGTGAATCATACTGTCATTAGAGCAGCCTGAGAAGATACACAGTAAGACATTATCCCAAATATTAACAAAAGAAATCATTTGAGTCTTCTTAGCATACGGGCTATAACTAATGAAATAAATCCTTTGGAATTAATGGATAAACAGACAGGCTAATCAAGATCCTATCCAAGCAAAGAAGATAGAAGAATGAAAGCTCTTCTTTCCTCTAGTTTTTTTATCCACAATTTTATCATTAACAGTTAAGGAAATGACATTTATCCCTTTTGTATACAAAATAAGTTTTAATCTCACTGAAGGTTTAAACATGAACGACATCACAATATTGAAGCTAGTCACAATTTTCTTACTGAATGGCAACTATGCACTTCACAAATTAGACATTGCTTTCAGAATTTAGTGTAAAGAAAAACCTATGTTTACTCAGAGCTGATACTGCTTTATTAGAAATAAGGAGGGTCTAATGTAATGTGATACTGTTACTCCCTTACTCTCAGCCAGGCAGAAGCTCACACCGTTTCTACCAGGTCTTAGTAACATTTTAAGAATTAGAACTTTTTCCCCTCAATCATTTTTTTTCTTGTGATCCTATTTCAATATACTCAACTTTATTTTTGGAATATTTCTTTATACAGCTCTATATTCTTTATGGGAGAAAAAAAAAGATGGAATAGGAGGCATTGGCCACACAAGTTCCCCAATCCCTGTTTATGCAATGTGTCACAGGCTGTAATATTTTAATATGTATTTTGAATTTCTAAGAAAATGAATTATTTAGAATAATTTTTCAAAGTTATTTTATTAAAGGATCTCTTCTTAATAATGTGTAGAACAAGACTGAGACCATGGTGTTTAAAATTATCTGTAAGGGATAAATAAGCTTTCTTTTCAGCCACATGAAGAATACATGAATGCATGCATGCAGGATGCAATAAGACACAGTGGAAATTTATAATTGAAGTCCTTTTGACCTTTAACACATAGCTACAGATTTCAAGTTAATGAATATTCATTCAGGCCCCTGATATGCATTTACATATGCATGAATAAAATAGCTCCACCTTAAATTAGTTGTTTTAGTATAATTGATGTCATACAGTCTGCAAGTTTTGTTGATTGGCTTTTCTGACAATTAGTAAATGTGTTAATTATATAGCCATATCTCCACTTGTGGATCAACATTGCTCTTTTTATTGCTACATAATACTATATTTAGTTTATATGTCTCAATTTATTCAGCATATGAATTATTGAATATTTGATTATATTCAATCTTCTCTGTGAACAAATTAAATGCGGACTTTTGTCCCTTGTGTGTGTTAAGACTGGTACCCAGAAAGGCTGAATAATACATCACTCAGCTTTTACTATTGTGGAAACCATTTCTCCAAAGTATGCATTTTTAAATGTTTCAATACAATGGAAGTTCATTCTTCAAAAACACTGTATCAGTATATGTTCAACAGCTATCAAATATAAGCAATAATTTCCTGACACTCCCTTGAGTCACATGCAGTTCCCACTTTTTGCTTACTGTTTGCCATTTTGCCATCTGCCATTCTGACAGGTAAACAATTAAATACTGTTCATTTAATTTTATAATTACTGCATCACTGAATAATTGTTATTAATTTATTTTAAGGGGATCTCAGCGTCAAAGACCCAAGTTCATCTGACTGCTTGGTGTGTGGTACACCATGGATCTATGTGAGGCTTCCTTTTCCATTCACTTATTTCACTATTATTTTCCCAATATCTCCACCATAACTCCTATTCACTTCCACCTACTACCCCTCCATCACCAAATACGTATATTTTAATATATGTCATCCAATTTTTGAGTGGCTATGAAAAATCAAATGTTGCTTTAAAATAGGGATATTCATAAATTTACATGAAAATGTTTATGGCCAAATGCATTCCTACTGTACCAGGCCTTAGGTAGTAAGGCCTATGATGTTTCTCAATGCATGTCTGACAGACTGCTCCTAACTCCTGAGGAGTTAGCACATTTTATTCAGTCATTAGTCATCTAACCAGCCTAAAGGACTGTACATTCACAGACTGTGCTGAGGCCTTTTGTATAGGTGCCATTGTGGACTACATGTGAGCTTCCCAGGGTCAAAGCCAAAGGTATGGCATTGCAGTGCCACAGTGTATATGCATAATTAGTTTCGCTAAGCATTGTCAAACTTCTCTCCAGAAAGCTATGAGCAGTGCAATAGTGATTCTCAATGATTCTCCCTCTCTCTGTGGATATAGTTAGATATATAGATAGATAGATAATAGATGGATGGATAGATAGATAATAAAGGTAGATAGGTAGATAGATAGATGATAGAGATAGAGATATAAATAGATCTATATTAGGTAGATAGATATAGCTATAGATGAAGATATATGTCTGTTAACAGTACGTTTCTGCCATGTGGTAGGAAGAATATGTGGGTTCACAGTCTTACCATGACTTTCCTTCATTCCCAGTGAGTATGAAGATAGGAAAAGTCAGTCCATATCATGTAGGAATGACCCATGTTGTGTAGCTTTATGTGCCTCTATTGTACATACATAACAGTATTTCTGACCTCACTCTTCTCTTCCATGGTTTACCTTTTGTTCCTTCACCAGTACTACAACTTTAATTTAATTTTGATATCTCTATGTTTTTGCAAATGACTTACTGAACAAATATTAAAAACAAATCTATTGAACAAACACTGGAAAAAGGCATTCAGGATGTTTTATTGGATATTAAAACTTGGGAGAAAGGTTAGTTCAATATATGCCCAGTTCCACTCATAAACATTGATTTAACTGTGCTAAATACTCAGCAATGTGTAAACAAAAACCACTTTGTAGGCAGGTTGTGTTTATATTAGAACTTCAAAGTTGAATTCACATAAAAAATTATCACTATTCTTCTTGGATTAATAGGTTACATAGAAAAGTAAAGAACATTTTCAATAGTGAATGAGACCCTGCATTTTGTTCCATTCTTCCACTTTTTACAGCCTTAATTTGTTTTGTTTGTTCATTTTTTTCATTAGCTCTACAACTACATAAGCCTGAACTGTCCTGAGTTTCAATCCCTGTAACACTTCAGGATTTGGGAGGCTTTTTTCCTGATGTTGATTTTATGATGCTTTTTGAGACAGTGCCTAGCTGTGTAGCCCTGGATACTCTGCAGCTCACTACACAAAACAGGCTGGCCTTGTGGCAAGCATCCTGGCTTTGCCTCCTAGTGCTGGGGTGACAGGTGTGTGCCACCATAAGTGGCACTGGAGGATTGCAAAGGTATGGTTTTATAGTCTGCAATGCTGTTTTATAACTTATACAAATCTAATCAAATATTTATATTTCACTTTCATGGCATCATAAAAGATATTTCAAATATCTAATTCTGAACACACCAAAATTTATGCTTCCATAACTTTTTCCACCCCAGCAGTTATCACTTCCTAAGAGTGATTTCTTTGACATGGCACTTCAGCTATGGTAACTACTTGTTTAATATAATATCAAATTGCCAAACCACTTTTTTGTGTGCCTTTATCATGTTTTCTCATCAGCAATTTATGACTTACCCAGTTGCTTCATCTCTTCACTCAGATTTGGGTTCATAGCTATATATTTGTAAACTGGTAAGTTTAGAGCAATATCTAATTGAGACTTTACATTGAATTTTCTTGGTATATGTTGATAACTACATATGTTGACTATCTTTTCTTTAAAATTTAGTGTGTGTGTGTGTGTGTGTGTGTGTGTGTGTGTGTGTGTGAATGCAGGCAACCTACAAGACCAGAAAAAGGCATATCCCCAGGAAATTTAGATATAGGCAGTGAGTCACCAGACATGAGTTCTGAGAATCAAATTCTGGTCTTATGAAAGAACAGTAAGTGTTCTTAACTCTTGAGATATCAATTATATCGCTCTTAAGGTATAGTCTATGCTGGCCTCAAACTTGTCCTTCTCCTGCCTCTGTCTCTTCAGTATATCCTCCCAGCTGGAGCCACAACCAGCTTCTTCTCCTTTATACAGGGCTTAGGATTGAAAAAAGTGCTTGCACTGAACTGTGTCTGTAGCCATTAAGGTCTTTTCCATGTACTCATTATATTCAATCATATTTCTATGCTTTCTGAATATTCTCAAGTTATATTGCTTAAATTTTTATAGCTGAAGATAAAGAATCTTACTGTGGTGGGTTAATATTTCCCTTTACCAGGTTAAGCAGTGCCTAGGAGATTATCATTATGCACTCCTAGGTTTCTTTGTAAGGGTGTTTCAGAGACTGTTAACAAAGAGGAGTGGATGTCTGGCAAAGCAGTCAGCCAACTACGACCTGGGAATTCTGAATCCAAAAGTCTATTTAAAGTCTTCTTCCCTAGGCTTTATGTAAGTTGCATGTCTCTTGCTGTGATAAAATGCTAGGACAAAGTAACTAATGGACAAAGGATTTAGTCTTGATCAAAGGTCAAAGGTTTACCATGACGAAGAAGTCAGGGAGGCTAGAGCTTCAGCCAGCTGGTCACATTATCTCGACTGTCAAGAATCCGAAACAGATGGATGAGAGTACTCAGCTAGCTTTTCTGTCCTCAACCCAGGGTATGATGCTGCCCACATTGAGAGAGGGTCTTCCTAACAAATTAATCTAAACTAGATAATTCCTAATAGACATGCCAAGAGGCCAAACCTAACAGATAATTTCTCAAAAAGCACACTCAAAGGCTTGTCCCCTGTTCTAAGTCCTGTCAAACTGTTAATCAGTATTAAACATACAAGTTGTTTATGCCAAATATCCTGTCATAGAGAAGAATTCTGCCATAGCAATGACACTTCTCTTTATTGGATATGTTGTTTGCAAATACTTTTTCCATTTTGTTCCTTGCTTTTTCACCCTTTGTACATGGGCAGCCACAGGGTAACAGCTTTCTGCCTTAAAGACTGTAGGTGTATCAGAACTTGCTTTCTCAGAACTATATTTTGGTCTCAATTTTTTGCCAAAAATAAATTTTAAAATCTCGCCAATTTTCCTGAAAGTTTTTTTGCATTACCTTCAGGTTAATGACCTATTTTCAGCTAATTTTTAAATCATATGTGAAGGTTAGGTAGAGATTTGTATTTTTGCCTCAGAATGTCAAGATAATACAGTACCATTTGTTGGAAAGTCTGTTGTTTCTCAATGGAATTGCTTTTACATCTTTATAAAAAAATAATTGCAGATATTTTGTGGATCTGTTCTGAAGTCTCTGATATTTTTCCATTTACCTGCCTGTCTATCACTACATCAGTACCATACTCCCTTGATTATTGTAGGCACTGTGCAACCCTTAATATCAGGTAGAATATTAATTCTTACTTTGGTCCTCATCAAGACTATTATCTTTCCTCTAAGGTTTCTCACTGAAATAATAAGAAAAGTTTCACATAAATAGACATATTGACATTGTTCCTAATATTAGAAAGAAATGCTCAGTCTTTTATTATTAAATTTATGTTTTGTTGATAAACTTTTCAAGTTGAACTAATTTTTCTATATTGTTAATTCACTCGGGATCTTTATGACAACTGTTGAATTTAATTACATACCTTTTTGTTTCAATTAACATTTTAGTGTTATTCATTTTCAGATCACAGAAATGGTGGTTTACGGTGATTAGGCTTTGAATGCTGAGGCGGCTTCATATTCTGTAACCAATATCTCTTGACCTGGTGCATATTTTAGAGTCTTGGATTCAGTTTCTTAATACTGAGTATTTAAAATGTCACAGACTGAGTTCATAAAATTCTTTATCCCACAGAAATAAGAAGCATGAGAAAAAAAATCATCCATTCACTTTTCCCTAACATAGAAGGTCTCTGTAGACACTCAAATGGTATGAAGCTAACAAATAACTTCAGGCAAAGCCTTTTAAACTCCACAGTTCCTACCTGGGATACATAACTTTAATACTTAGCTTCAGTAGTCAATCTCAATTGAGGAATAACTTCTAGGGAATTGGTCTGTGAGATTGTCTGGAGAGCAGTTTTCTTGATTACTAATTGATATAAAGAAGCCTAGCCCACCAGTGGTGATACCACTGTTAAGAAGTTGGGCCTGAGACATGAAGGAAATGTAGCTAAAAAGGCCAGAGGAAGCAAGCTGACAAGTAACATTCTTCCAGTCGCTGATTCAGTTCCTGACTCCAGGTTCTTGCCGTAATGTCCTATTTTGTTTCCCTCATTGACCATAGACTATAACCTATAAGTGAAATATATCCTTTCCCCCTTATTAAACTTTGTCAGTGTTTTAGCATAGCAACAGAGAGCAAATTAAGACAATAACATATTGAGTAACAACCAATTAGCATCATGAGCTGTTTTTGTCAGTTGTTGCTATTTATTCCACCTAAAGATGCCCCTTCTGCCACACTGGTATTGATTTCTGGTTTTATTCATTACTTCCAGAGACTGCACAGTGAGCAAGCAAATGGAAGGGTGTAAATGATGTAACTGTATTTTAATTAAAAAAATAATATTGAATTTTGTTTAATGGTAATTTTCCTTACTTATTATTTTAATTCACTTCTCCCTCTCTCTCAAAGCACACTTTTAAAGTCTGTATTAAATATGTTTAATAAAACTTCCATCTCTGCTTTTTACTGGCAAGTCCTGAATTTAGATTTTGTGTCAAGGCCAGGCATCTTCGTTTGGCCTGAGTGGAGTGAAAAGATTAAGGGATCTTGTCAGTGTGCTGAGGATGATGTGGATATGTCTATGTCCCTTCAGAGCTAACAGTCTCTTTGCAGGAGGCATCAGATTCACCCCATGGGAGAGATATCTCCTTTTATGATGAAAGAGCTTAATCTGGATTCCCTCATTTTTCAGAAAGCAGAATCCTCTCCTTCTATTTGTATGGGCAAGCATGGCACAGATAACTCTGTTGCTCCTTTTGTCCTGGGGATTCAAACCCATCTCACTTCTTCATGCTATTTAGAAGTTTTTGTTTGGTTGTTTGTAATACCATTTCCTGAATTTATAATTGGATATAGAAGGAAGAATTACGGGAATTGTTTTTAGTCATTTTGTCTGGACCAGAAATACTGATTCAAGTGATTCTTTAAAGGTATGATATGGTTGTGGCCTAGAAAGATGGCTCAAGAACTAAGAGCACTGTGTTCTTTCATAGGACCTGTGTTATGTTCCCAACATGGACATGACTGTCTGTTACAGTTGCCTGTAACTGCAGTTCCAGGACATCCAATGCACTCTTCTGGCCTCTGTGGGCAACATACACAGACATGTATACTGGCAAAAAACTCACACACATAAAATAAAAATAAGTAAATCTTTAAAAACCTAATATTAGTTGCATCACTCATCTACTGAAAACTCTTCAGGGGAGAAAAAGGCTAAATTTTCACAGTGGCCTATTAAGAGTCTGTACTGCTGATCAATTTCCTCTTTAACTTATTTCCTCTCTTCTCCATATGGCTCACTCCATTCTTATCACAATGAACTTGCATCGTGTTATCATTTAAATAATCCAAATGTTCAGGCATATAAGAACGTTTGTACATGCTGATGCTTCTGCCTGAAGTTTTCCTTTGTCTCTATCCACATGACCCTTTCAAGTCAGTTCTTTATCTGGGTTAATGTCACCATAATAGAACGAGTTTTATCCTTGATTGTTTCCCATAATAATTACAACTATTTGAGTGCTTGTATATCACTGAGTAACTATTTTTACCCGTCTTAAATTGTATGGGTCATAATTCTTTTTGTTTATTGTTCCATATTCAGTTCTTCAACTAGTATTGGGCCTACAGTAGATGGATATAATAAAACACATTCATGAGATTTAATTCAGGAAACTAGGATCTATGTTTGTTTCCCCACAATCTCATAAGACTTCAACTACCCCTGTTTTCCCTCATATTTTCCTGTGAATTCTTGATGCTATTTCACTAGACTATTTTCATGAAAAATAAAATAAATAAAATATTTTTATTCAGATAAATATAAATGTATACATACAATTATTAAATATTTTGCTCATTCATACTTTAGATACATTTAGCCACTTTCCTGAGTTTAATCTTCCATTTAACTGATATATTTTCTATAATACTAAACTCCACTAAGCTATTTATATGGTAAAATATCTGAGACCTTGCATGATTGAGAATTTTATTCACTTTACCTTCACATTTAAATGAAGAATATAAATACTGAAGTGTGAAGGTTTTCTTCACCCTCGCAATTTAAAAATATTACTCCATTATCTTGTTGCATGTAGTTTTATCATTGAGAACTTCGGTGGCTATGCTTCTGTTGTTAATTTTCTATAATGCATGACATTGTCACAAAAGAATGCAGCCTATAAAATTGTGGGAATTTCTTCTAATTTATTAATTTTTCTTTTGAGCCATAGTTGCTGTGGAATATTTAACTTGTATTATATTAACAACAAAAAAACTGCTCAGCTACTGACAATAGGGCTCACACTATCAATCATGATATTTTAATCTGTCTGTTTCAATCATAAATTAGCTTTTAGAATGTCCTCGTGTAACACTTTAAGATTAGAAAATATCTAATTATTATAAAATTATCTAATTATTCTCTAATTATCATCAAAATTACTACCAAAAGTTCTATCAGTTTTTATATATGGACTTCATATTTGCTGTAGTGTATTTCTCTATATTCCTGAATATGAGTTAGGTTTGGAAGCTTACATTATTACTAAAATGAAATAAATATTTTTGTCCTATTGTTTTTCTAAACTAAAATCTCTGTCTGATGATAAAATTGTTATTACCATTATAATCATTTCATTATTCCTAATCATTTTAACTCTAATTGTATATTCTTTAAGAACCCTGTTTCAGTGTTATCAATCAAATAATTAGGTTACCTTCATCCTCATCAGAATATATTTTTTAAAAAGAGAAATTTATGCTATTAGCAATAATTATGACTGCTGCTTTAATTGCAGTGGGTTTCACATCTTTGTTTGACAGATGGATTTTTCTCTTGAAATATATATGCATTTTTGTATTTCTTTCAAATCCAAATCTTTCAAATCTTTTTGTATTATACTAGCTCATATCTAGAATATTTAATATTCTTAGACTTTTGCTTTTATGCTTTCCATCCATTACAATGATCTCTCTAACTGTTGAAGATAAAGTTTACATTTACTTATAGTCTGAAGGGTCAGAAGGACCAAAAAGAAGTTTCAAAACCTTATCTTCTAGACATTGGAGAACTCTATTCTACCATAAATTGTCACCAATAAATATATAAGAAGTCCTCTTCTTTCTTCAGACCAAACATTACCACCCAAGACTTCAGACATTCATGCCTCTTGTGTGGCCAAATGTACTTGAGAAACAGAATAAGGAGCAAATATCTCCATCTTGGCTCTTCTAAATTCAGTTTCTGAGGTTATCACCTTGTTATCTTTGCCTAGCAAGCACCCAAAAAGTCTCTCCCACATTCTAAAATATCTTATCTGTTAAGATTGTCTTTTCCTATTTGAATTCATTCTCATCTGTCTTGGTTTTTCTAGTTTCATTTCTGTTGCTGGGATAAAATACTGTACAAAAGCAACTTGGGGAGGAAAGTGCTTGTTCGGCATAGAATGCTAAATCATAATCCATCACTACAGGAAATCAGTGAAGGAATTGAAGGCAGGAACCTGGAGTTTTGCAGCATTGAGGGAATGCAGGCATGTTGGCTCTCTCTTGGAGCTCTCCCCGGATCATGTGCAGCTAGCTTTCTTGTGCAGCTCAGGACCACCTACCTAAGAAATAGTGCCACCCACAGTGGGCTAGACTCTTCTACATCAATTAACAATCATGATACTCGTTTATAGACATATCCATAGACCAATCTGATCTAGGCAATTCCTCATCTGAGGCTTCTCCCTTCTGATGATTCTAGGCTGTGGCATGCTAACAATTAAAACTAACTTACATTTCTCATCTCTCAAAATTTATAGTCACTGAACTTTTTTTTTAAGATCCCAATATTAATAAGTACTTACAACTATTTTTTATCTTAAAACAAAATAGTATTTTGAGAAGATGAAAGAAATATGTGCTAATACTGCATATTTACCTGTATAAAAATAGATTAATTTATCTGTGGCCATTTATCAACCTCCACATAGACAGCCAGAGACTGGTAGCAAGATGTCGGAGAGACTGGGAGTGTATATGTTTATGTAGCCTATAGGAGCCTGGGTTATAATCACATTGCTCTAGTGTGTACTAGAAGACCTAATTAATTACACTTTGAGACTTCAAATCTGTCACTGTAACAAATGTTGAACATTCTCCTGTGCTCTGAGGCTCTACTTCTCCACAGAAGGATAAACAGATTTTTATTTACATTGAGAGTCATCAAATGTAAAATCTAGAAGGAAATTTAATTACATAGTCTGATCTTTAATTTTCTAGTTAGGAAAATGAGTTTCAGCTCTGATATGTGGTTTATTTATGGCCAAATGGATAAGACAATGCCAACATTTCATATCCTTCAAGTGGTTTATTTTCTGTTTTGCCAACTATGTTCTTAGTGGCTTACATTTTTCTGTTGTTTTTATAAATAAGAGATTCAAGATTTTTAATAGAGTGAGGATGTAAGAAATACATTAATAAAGGTTTCTGGTTAGTTCTCATACTGGAGTGAGTCACTGGATAGAGAGCTCCTTTATTCTCTTTTCTATTTCTCCTTGTTTACTAAATAAATACTGAGTTCTTGTTACATGCCAAGATTCCTGATGGGAGTTTAGCAATAAATAGCATGAAAAGGAGCCTGAACTCATTGCTGCCCCAGTCAGCTCATGCGTCTCGTTTCACCGAGGATTTTATATTCCATAAATTAGCTTTAAACGAGGATAAAATACAGTTTTGCCATTTCATAAGGTAATGCAGCCTTCCTTTTCCTGAAGGAACTTGTCTCTGCTTTAGTCTTGATCTCTTCACTCAGGGAAGTAAGTGAAGGGTTCTCATTTGCTTATCCAATCAGAGCCCTGTTTCCAATGAGGAAAGTGCCTTAAAATTCAACTTAAAATCATTTTAAATAACATTTGTTCCTTTGTCTATGCTTTTGAGTAAATAAGATAGGAGCATGCACAAATTGGTTTTATAGATATAAGAAATTTAAAACAAACACAAAGACAACTGTTTAATATTTAGATAATCCAAAACATGTAGAAAATGAGGTTCACTAGTTTGATAGACAGAGATGCAGGCGATGAGATGGGAGATAAACTGGGCCAGAAAAAAGCAAGTGAGAGTATTATTAAACATGACAGATAATACTGGAAAAGAAATCATTTCTATCTGAATCACAATATGCTTTTAGTCACAAAAATGTCTGAAGTCCCTTTTCTCCAGTATTTTTGTAATAGCTTAAAGAAATAGGTAATTTAAACATTTTATAATTAATATATAAAATATTTTCTGAGAATTCTTTTTTCATTTGTTTTGCTCAAGTGAGGTCTTGGAGATGATAAGCATGAAAATTACTCTTGATGAAACCTTGGAATAGAACAAAACTCACAGATACAAATGGATGAATTGTGCTCAGAGCTCCAGTCTGCTGTCCTTAGAGAACAGAATATTATTATACCATTATCTGAAAAGGGTTTAATTATATTCCCATTATATCCATCTGCTTTAAAACCCTTATCATCCCGGAACATGCTGAGAAATCTACTTTTCCCCAAACATTCAACCTACAGAATCCCTTGTGTAAATCTGCAAGTTTCAATAGCATTAGAATCCAACAGTGCCTCTAGAGGCTTTCCTTTGATTTTTCTTCTGCCCCACCTACAATGAGTAAAGAGAAAGGCCATTAACTCTCAGTTATCTGGAAACTTATTTTACACTGTGATTTATTCGTTTATTTGATTTTTTTATAAGTCATTTATATAAAATAAATTTATTTACATAAAATTAATTCATATAAAATAAATCATTTATAAAAATTATTAATTCATTATGCTGAAGGGCCTTTTAATTCTGAATGTTCTCCTCTCTCTCTTTTTTTTTCTCTCTCTCTGTCTCTCTCTCTCTTCATCTGGGTTATTACTTGTCTTATGTTGACATTAACACAACCTAAGTATTATTTTAAAACCTAAACTAGCCACAATTTGAATCATGATAAAAAAAAAAATCTAGAGAAAAAACTATTCCCCAATTAGGACAACACTGTTGTAGATTATAAATCCTTTCAGAAGATGTCCAGTTAAAATCAGTAGAATATAGCTAAGTAAAGGTGTATTATGTGTGGCCTTATAGGATGATGAACATAGACATCATTTGTACAAACAAGACTGACTTTCTCAACTTCAACTGTGGATTATGAACAGAATGACAAGTATGTTCCATGTTACACAAACATTAAAAAGGCAAATTCATGAATCATGAATACCTTAAATACAATAAAAATCTTTCCTTCAGTGATGAGAGCTTTCTTGTCTGAACTATGTGCCTTTTCACATACAAATGTTTTTGAAAGATTACAAAATTAAACAACTCAAGAATGCTTATTGTTAGACATACATATATAGAAGTCTATACCAATACTTTGTTTAAAAATAAATGCTTGAATTATAAATTTTTAGTTATTATTAGTGTGTATATATATGAAAATGTGTGTAAGTGTGAGAGTGTGTGTAAGAGTGTGTATAAGTGTGAGAGTTGTGTGTATATGTAAGAGTTGTGTGTGTATCTGTGTGTGTGTGTGTGTGTGTGTGTGTGTGTGTGTGTACACTTGTAAAAGTGCCACTGCACTTGTGTGGAAGTCAGAGGCCAACTTTCTGGAGTCAGTTTCTGCCTTCAGGCAGGTACTCTTATTGTTTCTGCTGGGCTGTCTATTTCAGGCTGACTAGCTAGCAAGCTTCTGGGTAATTCTCTTGTCTCTGACTACAACACTGTTGGTATTTCAAATGCATTCCACAACATCCAAATAAACCATTTGCAATCTTTTAACTGTAAAACAAATTCATTCCTCTTATTTTTCCACTGACTTTACATACACTACATAGCATACATAATTTGACATTAAAGAAGTCTTTGAAGTTTCAATGGCTACAGAATAACATAACAATGTATGCTATGTTAAACATTTTGCATTACAATACTTTTTCTTTCTCCCAGGAGGTGAATTGAAGGACTTCAGCAGACTGTGTTAGATTCTTCTGGTTTCTTATGAATGTAGGGCAGTGGGAAGTTCTTTGAGTTGTCAGAGTGGAAGGATGTGATGAATAGATTTATTCTTTCAAATGCATCACTTGTTGAAGCCCCTTCCCTTCTCTGATGGTAAGAAGGTTCCTCTAAGATACTCAACTCTGAAAAGCCCTCTCTTTCTAGGTTTCTGTTCTGGTTCCCCACCACAGCCATCCTGCCGTGGCTCAGGTGTGGTAACAAATTGTGAAAGAATATCTTCCTGAGTATGGCATCATCCATCCACTGTGGCTTTTCTGCATCCTGCCTACAGCATTGTAAATAATTGCCTTACATATTTTAAGAAGGGGGTATTATAATACATTTGTCATCTGCATTTTGCCAGACTTGGCTTACAAAAAAACTTTACCTTGTTTTTCTTGATTATAGATTCTTTCTCTATTCCCAGTTTCAGTTCTTTCAAATAAATTACAATTACTACCATGTGCTTCATTTTTGTTTGAGATATGCTTTGATGATTCCCAGTAAGCATAATGTTAATCCTTTTCATCAATTTCCCATTTTGGTAACAAAATTATTATGCATCAGAAAAAATAAATTGAACTTCAAGTAGTATTGTTTTAAAATGTATTTTTTTTAAGTATGTGAATTAAATGGTCACCAAATGAGCAATTTGCAATTGAAAAGCAGTTCCAATTATCAAGATCCAAGTTCCCAGGCTTCTTTTTGGTGATATTTGTAGTATATTAATTTTCTTTTAATTATATGGAAAAGCATACAACATGAAATTAAAGTGAAATACAGTATCTCTTTAGGAAATGACAAAATCATTTCCTGAAATAGCACTATGAATATTGTGTGCTCCTCCAAAGAAGTGAAACTATAGATCTTATTGTGTGTTTTGAATGAGTGAATTCCTAGCAGGTTTTTACAAAATAATATATGTGTAATTAATTAGGGAATAGACAGATAACTCCATGATAATATTCATAATATACCCAGAGTTTAAAAAAAACAATTCTGAAACCCCAAGGAATCGAGAGACACCAGATCAAAGCAAAAACATGAAGCTTTATTATCCAATGCATTGGGGTCATCTCTCACCTATCCTGTAAGCCAGAATAGGAGGAAAAGACGCCAGGAGCTTCCCGCTAAACTTTTTAAAAGGGAGCAGGGAAGCCCTCTCATTGGTCAGAACCCAGGCACTGGATTGGCTCGTTAAATGTTACGCGGCAACAAGGATTTCTGGTTAAACAGAGAGGTTTATGGGATAGTGAGTACTATAATGAGTCCTTACATTAAATGGAGAGGTTAGTGCCTTTACCACTAGGGGCACTAGGCTTTTCAACTTCAAAGAATGAGTTTAAAGGAATATTCCCTGTGGTGAGAATGGCAGACATTTTGAAAGTGCTTTGAAATCTAAATAAATGAAAAATTTTCTAGTTAAGAATTTATTAATAATTTAGTCAATATAAATGGATAAAATGTGGATGATACTATGTAGTTTTTGGTATCAAAGCTGTGGGTCTTGCCTTGCTCTATAAGATTAACATAGGGTGTGGGGGAGTATTAATTAGATACTCATTTATACATTTTGTTTTTGTTGTTGTTCTTCGTCTTTGTTGTCTCCTTATTCTTTCATGCTAATATAGTACAATATGCTTTGATCATTCTCAACCATCTCGCAAGTTTTCCAAGATTCATCCTCCCTTTCCTAACCACCTAATTTTGTATCCATTTTTTAAAAAATCATTTAAGACCAATTTGTGCTGCCTAAACATTCTTGGATGTGTAGTCTTCCACTGGAGTGTGACTGTATAATCAGAGGCTTCACTCTTAGAGAAACTGTCTCTGCTTTTCCAGCAGCTAACTGTCCCGGTCTGTAGGGTTCTGCAACAAAAGCCCTAGGAGAGGAAGCAAGGATTGGGGGGACAAGGAAGCTCGAGAAATGAAATGTAAGTCTGATTGATATCTGATCAAGCCTTCGATTTATTGAATACAAGTACCAGTATTTATAAGAAGTTCTCAGGTGGGGAGGGGAGAGGGGAATGCGTAAGCAGGTTGCTATGGTCAGGCAGGCTGGTCTAGTTTATTTGGGGGTGGCTGGGTCAATAAACTGCAGAGTCAAGATGTCCCAGAGCAATAAGGAAGTACTGTGAGATTTTTTCCCATGTAATCTATAAGGGTGGAAACGTGGAATGAGAAAGCAATAGGGATGGGTTAGTTAGACAGTTTCCCAGAACTGGGCAGCTTCGGGCTATCTGACCTTGTCTGAACTCTGTCCATTAAGGCCAGAGAGAAACAGATGTTTAAAACAGAAATGGGGTACCTTTGTGTTTCAAGCCAGTATCCAGGGGACCACTTCCTACAGATCCCCCTTTCTCTTTTATTCAAAACAGCAGAATTAAGTTGCTGCCAAATAATCTTTAGCCCTCTATTACTAAACCATAGATAAGTGCCATGTGTTCCAGGATGTCCTAGAAACGTATGAATTAGAAGTATTTCTTGAGTTGCTATGGGGGTTTCTAATTTTTTGTCCTCAATTTTCCACTTTATCCTAATTATTACTTTCCTTTGATTTGGCTTCATAATGATCCTTAAGTTTAATGGTTAAAGCTGCTAATTTATCTACCTCATTATTATATTTGGTTTGTAAATTGTCCTTACTCTGATAAGCATCTACATGATACACTATTAACGGTATTCTTCTGCTAGTATCTGCCAGTTCTTCCCCTGCTTCTCTAGACCATATATCTTTTCCATCTATTCTCCAATTAGTAATTTTCCATTTGCCAGAACAAATAGTTAGGCCATTGGCCACACACCATGAGTCGGTGAATAAGTGTAGAGGTTTGTTCTCCTTTAAACGCTGTTGAGCTGCCAATAATGCAGCCACCACCTCTGCATGTTGAGCAGATTTTGCCTTGCCCTGGTCTGTTATGACCATTCCAGTCCGTGGTCTCAAGGCTGCTGCCTTCCAGAGGACAACATTGTTCCGGGCGGTTGCAGAACCATCCATGAACCAGGCATTAACCAGAGAGGGGGTGTATTGACCTGTTCCCCATTTTTTAATGAGTACCTGTTTCTGAGGAGGGGTGGTGTCTCTAGGTGGCACAATAGCGCCCTCTTTAGCAGGTGTTAAGCACAATACCTGTTCTGGCACCATTGGTACTAACCCCTTTGCAGACAGGTACGCACCTCGGAGGACCTCAGATAGGTACCATTTCCATTGGAGGACCTTTCCTTCCATGGGTACCCCATCCCATGCCCCTGCTGGTGCCTTTACCCATACTAAGATGGGCACAGTAGATCTGAGTACTACCGGTTCCGTCTTAGGAACGAATGGCAAGTTCTAAGCATATCATATGCAGTCCAAATTGTCTTCTCAAAGAGTGAGAACTTGTTATCTGACCATGGAAAAATATTTTTTACAGTAAAAAGCCAATTGGTAATAGCCTATTGACCTTGGCAAATAGATTCCAAATCCTGCAAAAGGCTGTTAGTCCTTGGCCAGGCCTTGATTGGCCTGATGTAGCCTATGGTAGTGGATCTGTATGGGTTTCACTTGAATGGCATCCACCTGTTGTTTTATAAAATTGGTCAGTTTCTTAAAGCCCAGGGCCCAAAAGATTTTAGAAGGAGTAAACCTATCAGATCCTAGCAGAGAAGATAGGAAAGATGTTAGCCAAGGGGGGGATGGAAAACCAGTTTTGGAACCAGTTCTGCTCTTGCTGCCTTTGCCTTTTGGGCTTTTCTAAGCCCTCCCTGACTTTAGCCATGGAATCTTTAATTATCCCGGAGTTAAAACAGCATTTCTCTCTGAGGGCAGCACAAAGCCCGCCCTGTGGAGGAGAAGGAATTTTAAGCCTTGCCTATTCTGCAAGAAAACCTCAGCAAGCAGGAGAGGGGAGGGATTTTTCAAGATGGGAGATGGCGGATTCCAGTTGTCGAGGTCTTCATCAATTGACAGGCGGAGATCTGAGTAATGCTTGTTGGATAAAACAAGAGAGGTTATTCCCACCCCGGGTCCCGTGGTTCCTAGGCCTAGGAGAACTGAAAGAGGGCAGAAATAGGCTCTCTTTTTGTTCTTAAAAGAGGCCATGGTCATTTTTCGGGTCCCATGCTAGGGAGAACTGCTCTTCTGTATAATACTTTAACCTTGGTATAAGCTATACCAAAATGCAGTGTGTGGTTTGTTTTGTTTTAAGGAATTTAGCAAATATTCAGAGGGAAAAGCCATCACTACAGGCCCACCAAGGGTCATTGAGGAGCAAGAGATAAGAATTATCTGGGAGGGTAGCAAGGTTTGTTATGGTGATATCACACAAGTTTTTATGTGACATGGGCACGTCTCCCAGGCAAAGGCCTTTTCCTGAGACCAACTGTAAGGTTAGTTTTGAAGGGCTTTGTTCCTGAATGTCTGACTCCCCCTCTTTTATTTATTTAAACATATTTTTGATCATGCAGTGTGCTCTTTCAACAATCGCCTGTCCTTGAGGATTGTAGGGGATGCCAGTAATATGGGTAATCTGAAAATGTAAGTATCAACAGTCATATGTAGAAACTTTTAATTACCAAATTCAGGAACATGAGTAACACCCATCTGCCATATTTGACTAGGCTTTGAGCTTTCAGGATTTACTCCATATGGAGGTACTGTATGATGTTGTGGGCATGAGATGCATTGTTTAACAATTTGACGAGTTGCATCTCTGATAACATTAAATTGTTTTTGAAGACTTTGACTATTTTGATGATGCATAGCATGTAGTTTTAGTCCAAGTTCCAATTGGGTAGAACTGCAGTTGGTAGATAAGATATTTGCAGCCCATTCCTGATTATAATCTATATATTGAACTTGTTGTTTTTCAATGGCCTGTCCATGTGCTGTTAACTACCTAGGGGATATAAGTGAAACATTCCTTATTAAAAATAGAAAATAATAGTTTTAATTCTTCTGTAGAGATTTTTTAAATGAGGCCAAAGCCAATTAATATCTCTTAATAATTTCTGAAAGATCATATAGAATTTTTATCTTTTCTAATCTGTACTTTCTGAGGCAGTATAATTAGAGCATGTAATTTATGCCCCAAATATGAATAAAGTAATTCTTGTTGCACCTTTTCAGGAGCAATAACTGAAACTTGACTCTTTAAAGCTTGCTGTGAATGAGCTTATATGTAAGTAAAACTCCTTCTTGCTCAAAAGCTAATAGAAAATCAGGATTTTTTTTTCTAGTTTTTCCAGCTGCTTGTGCTATAAACTTCTAACATAATGTAGGACTATTAGCCATACCTTGAGGAAGAACTTTTCAAAAATATCTTTTCATAAGCTCTTTAAAATTAATATAAGGTATGCTAAAAAGCAAATCTTCTACAATCATCAGGAGCAAGAGGAATAGTGTAAAAATAATTTTTTAAAGATCTCTAATAATTTTATAAGTATCTATAGGAATAGCAGAAAGAGTGGGCAGCCCAGGTAGTAAGGCTTCCATTAATTCTATGGTCTCATTTACTTTTCTCAGATCCTGTAATAATCTCCGTATCCCAGATTTCCTTTTTAATAACAAAAATAGGAGAATCCCATCTGTCTGTATTTAGAGGTCACTTATCCACTCACACAGGACTGTAGCGTGGAGTACAAGTTGGTTGGTAGCTTCTGCTAAAAATATCCTTAAGCCATCTCATAAATGCCTTTGACAGGAATTAAAGGTTACTGTATACTTTGTCTCTTAAGCCCCAAACCTTGATAGATAAATATTACTTTATCTCTGGGGCTATATAGGTATACTCCCATTTCTATTGTAACATCTCTTTCCTATAAATTTATAGGTAATTTTTAATTATGCAAGTATGAAGTGTTCCCTGATGCTGTTTAGCATCCTTTTAATTCAGAATATTACTTTGTTCCAAGTTTTGATTCTGTCCTATTCCTTGGTAGATATTAACTTTTTAAAAATAATTTCTGAATTGAAACTCCTGTTAAAAACAAAACTTTTAACTTACAACTATAATTTATAATTTATAGAGAGACTAGGAACTTTCCTTTCCTGGGCTTTTGAGAATCTATCATTCCCGAATATTGTAAAAAAAAATTTTTTTTTACTTTAATTATCAAAATAGCTAAGGCTTAACAAAGCTAGCAAAGACAAGCAGATAAAACACACTTCTTTGCAGGGACAAATTAAGCCAGGGGTTCTTAATCTTTCTGATGTTACAAAACTTATAACACAGTTCTCATTTTGCAGTGACTTCCAATCATAAATTTAATACCTGCAAGATACCAAATTTTAAAAGTAGTTTAAAACCTTTCAGCTGTGTGCCTGCTGCACCACAAATAAAGTTTCTCATTGTAATGTACATTCCTTCTGTCACACCCGCAGCGGCAGTCTGCCTTCCAGGCCTGTCCGAATCGTCTCTGGTGCAGCAGCAGTTCAGCTATCTTAAAAATCCTCTCTTATTTTTTGTATAGAAAAACATCACATGGCCTCTCGATCTCTAAAGACAGCCAGGTTGTTTACTCAAACCTCACCTGCCTTGATTTACTTTGTTTTAATCCGGTAACTCTCACACTGAAAAATTTGGGCTGTGCACAGAGACATAGCTTTGATATCTCATTAAACACTGTTCTTAAAAATCCTATCTTATTCTTAGCATAGAAAAAAAACATACAAAATCCAATTTAATTTAAAATATCTTAGATCTGTTGTCTCTTTGACTGGCAACATGTGGTGGTGGAGTCACATGGCATTTGTCTCCTTTGACCCTGGAAGAAATGGCAGTGTCCACGTGGCTATCCTGCCAGCCACAGGGCCACTTCCTTGATGTCTATCGTCTTATGAAGCAAAGGCTGTTCAGTTAAAAATATTCCTTGAAACATCCTTTCCATATTTCTAGACATAGCTAGCAGAGCTGTATAATTCAAACTGTCTCCACCATCTAGATCAGAATCCAAATAGTGATCTCTGACAAACTCGCTCTCTGTCTCAGACTCATCTCTTAGATCTGATTCATGATTATCTATGTCTTCTTTAAAAAAAACATAACTTCCTCAGTATTTTTAGCCTTTTTTTTTTATTGCCACTCTGTAGACTCTCCATTGTCTAAGCTTTCTGTAATCAATCTCCATATATAGAAAATATCAACAGGTACCTTCTGTCCATCACCTTTTTCATGGTGCTGTTGTAATTTCTCACCTAATTTTAGTCAAGTCTGTAATTTCATGGTTCCTTCATTTGTCAGGAAGTCACATGTAGTCCACATCACACATGTGGTAGTCAAGATTATTATCAACCACATGTAATAAGTTTTAATTCAATGTTCTCTTTTTAGATTTACACCAGAAAAATGCATCGCCATCCACACACACACACACACACACACACACACACAGAAACTTTTTTGAACATAGAAAGTCAAGCCCAGAGAAACCTCAGCACTTCTCTGGGGATAACCGGCTGCTTTTTTACAGTTTTTACAGTCTGCTTAAGCAGAAATCTGAAACAGTTCAGCCCTGTGCCTTTTAAAGGGTCTATCTCTGTAGCCATGTGCGCAAATGGTTACAGAGACGACAGGGACAGTCCAAAAAACATTCTGAAATTTTGGCTAGTAGCAGAAACTGCTACAAGTCTCTCTTCTGAGTTTGCAGCAAGAACCATTTCCAAGGTAAACCTGCCCTAGATTTTGACCATCCAGCATTCAGGACAATGATATTCAAATGAACACAGAACATACATACATTTTCACAAATTTAGACACCATCCATACACAAATAAGAACAGACATGACAACAAAATTAAGACATTGACAATTGATGATCATCAAAAACAAAAATTAATCAGGCCCAAGAAAAAGGAAATGAGTTTTAAAGAAAGGGTGCACCCAGGAAAAAAGGCATACATTTTAAATCACTTCTTCTGTCCCTTACCAATCACTTAGACTTTCACACCTTCAGAACTGTAAATTTAAAAGCATTTTTAAACAATTTACTAATTAGTTCAGGTGGAACAGATTTTAATTGTGCCTTATTGGTAGAAGTAGGAGCTAGATTGTTACTTTAGCTTTGCATAAGCAGTGGAGGTGAGGACTCCGCCAATGGCTGGAATGTACCTAAGGCTGCATTGGCTGCTGTGACCTCACAGACAGCTGTGGCTCTGCTGGCAGCTAAGCTGCGCTAACAGTTGCGGCTGTCCTGGAGAATGTGGCCACGCCAGTAGCTTTAGCTACATCAGAGGCGGGGACTGAACCATCAGCTATAGCTATTTATAAGAAGTTCTCAGGTGGGGAGAGGAGAGGGGAATGCGTAAGCAGGTTGCTATGGTCAGGCAGGCTGGTCTAGTTTATTTGGGGGTGGCTGGGTCAATAAACTACAGAGTCAAGATGTCCCAGAGCAATAAGGAAGTACTGTGAGATTTTTCCCGTGTAATCTATCAGGGTGGAAACGTGGAATGAGGAAGCAATTGGGATGGGTTAGTTAGACAGTTTCCCAGAACTGGGCAGCTTTGGGCTACCTGACCTTGTCCGAACTCTGTCCATTAAGGCCAGAGAGAAACGGATGTTTAAAACAGAAATGGGGTACCTTTGTGTTTCAAGCCAGTATCCAGGGGACCGCTTCCTACAGCTAATAATTAAGAATCACTTACATTTACCCCAATCACTTATCTTGCCCTAATCCTCAAACTGAGATAATTGAGAAATGAAAAAAAGATGTTTATAAGAAACGTGCTTAAATATGTGAGACACTTCAGTCTTAGTGACTGACAAATAATAGTTATATAATAAAATAATCTATCATAATGATATAATGACCACACAATGATAATTGTACCTAGTATTTATTGAGTACTTCATGTGTCTGGGATCCCGCGCAAGCCTGACGGCTGGCAGGGTGACAATATGTACCAGCTGTGAAACCCAAGTCAGTACCATCTTCGCAAGCACTGGGTCAAAATCTTACAGAGACTGTACTCATGGTTTATTCTTCTTACACATTTAAGAATAGTAAAATTTTGGGAACTAGTTTCCACATCACAGTTATCACAACAAAGCTTTAGACATATCAACATAGAACAAGGTAGCAGAGAACCTATGACCTTTACAATAAGAGTGAATTCTATCGGCTGATAAACAGAGCTCAGGGCTAAGGCCTAGAGGAAGGATCTGTAATAAACAGAAGGATAGATTCTATTTGTGAAGGATGAAAAGTGCATATGGTCTCTTTCATAGGTGTGGGTTCTATTTGCTGAGAGACAAAGCCCAGGATTAGGGCCTAAACAATTCTTAGGATACTGGAGCGTTGGGGGGAGGATTCAAGTGGAGGTTGACTTCTAATAGAATATCAAAGGATCGTTAGATTTTCAACACTTGTTTCTCCAACACTTATTCAAAGTTGTACTTCCTGTGTTCACAGATTACTTCCTTTAAATCTCTTGTTAGTAAGTTTAAAAATAAACAGAATATAAGGAATTACTTATTAAAGCATGACTAATTAATCTACATGGTAAAAGAAAACGTAAATGAATATAGGATCTTATTTTATAAAAAACGTTTGGCTGACATAGATCCATAGGAAAAAGAGTGTCTCTTTGACCTGATCGACTTTTCTCTCCCAATGGCCTCAAGTGCCTTATGGATGAATGGATGAACTTCCCATTGCTGATTACTTTAAATTTCTCTATTTAACTCCACGTAAATTCATATTTGGTCAATCTTAACCTATTTACACAAACAAAGAATGTTTTCTATCCATTCTTTCCTAGACCATTAGTTTTAATATATTTTAATTTTAAATTTACAACATAGTAAAATACTATTTATCATGTTTGGGAAGATAAATATACAAATATTTATCATCAATTTACGGAGATAATATGGTGGTTAGTTTTGATTGCCAATTTGACACAACCTAGAATCACCTGTGGAAACATTAGTATTGAAGGATTGTCTATTTTGAGATGACTAATTAATCAATTGATGCAGGAAGACATAGTCCATTATGGGCAGTACCATTCCCTTAGGCAAGTGATCCTGAACTGTACAAGAGCAGAGCAATCAAACTGAATAACAGCAAGGAAACATGTATGCATTGTGGAGAGCCCCCCTGACCTTGAGCTCAAATTCTGTTGTGTGCCTTCAGCTATAGCCTTTATCTCATTTGGGACAGCTGTGGAGCAGGGCTACATTGTAAAAAAGACCTGCCTCCCTGGAGATAGCTTGTTTCAAGGAAGTCAAAGATTGCTTAAAGAGAACTTCCTTCTTAGTCTCACAAAGCAGGATGATGTTTTGCAGTTAATTATGGAACAATATGTTTTGCATATATATCATTTAACCTTGATTGATTGTAATCATGTGACTGTACCTATGCCTTCTACCTTGTGATCGTTAACCTTGTGCTTTCATGCACACCTGATTTGCCCCTTGTGATCATTGCCTTGGAAACTGCTCATACACCTCTGATGAAGAGGGTATAAGAGACTAAGAATAAAGCTTTTAGTAGAGTTTGGTTCCTGACTGAACTCCAAGATACAGTGTGTCCGTTCCAGTTCTGGTTCAGCCTACTGTTTAAATTTCTCACTGACTTCTCATAATAATGGACTATAATCTGGAATGTTAAAACAAAACAGAACCTTTTCCCCTCAAATTGCTTTTGGCCAGGGTATTTTATCATAGCAACAGAAATGAAACTGGGACATATATCTAAGTTAAACTTTAGTTTCTACTTTTCCTTATAAAACATAAATTGCTGTGATATAAATATGGGGAAGACGACACTTGTTAACTCGCAATCAGTCTACAAGCTAGTTGATACTTCACATAGAAATTGAGATATAAATTATGCCCTATAATCATTCATTTATGGATCAGCTGTATCTAAAACCCACCACAAGTCTAATTCATTAGTTTCCTTTAGGAGCTTAACCAGTTTGAAGTGGGGTGGTGTCTCTCATTTTTTAAAATATACTAAAAGTTGTGTTTTTATTCTGTTTTTCTCCTTTCCTCTCCTCTCCATGATAGGTATCAATCAAGAGTTTTTTCTTTGTCCTTGAAAACAGATAAATACTAATATGTGAGAAAATACTTTCTACACTCTCATTTTTGGGAAAAAATGGATCAAATAGCTTACATGACTCTTGCTTTCTCTTGTTTAAAAGTGTGTTTAGAAGAACACCTATATTTCAATAAATAACTATGACATATTAATATTTATGTGTCAAAATGTTGTCAGCTATATATCACTCAGGATTCTGGCTTTTTTTCAAACTATTGGTCATGATGTAACTGAAAATACCAACACTACTAATGATAAATACTAATAAACATCTGTGTTGATATTTAGAGCTGAAAGATGTAACTTTACACAGAACAAGGAGTAGACATTTTTTATGAAAATTAATATTCAGCTGCTTAATGGCAATACTTTAGCTTTGCTCTGTGGGACCACTTATTGTACATTTCATGCAGTTTTAATAGGGCTCACTCAATTTGGATTAAAAAATATTATATACTCTGAAGCTGAGGAAAAGACTCAGTAGATAGAGTGATTGCCTAGCAAGCGCACAGCATGGGATCTCATCCCAGCACTGTATAAATGAAGCATGGTGGTACACTGCTGTAAATCCCTCAACTTTGGCAGTAAAAGCTGTGCTATCCAAGATTCTAGTTCATCTTTGATTACAAAGTAACCTCAAGGACAGTAGAGCATACATGAGACTTATTCTCAAGATAAAAGAGTTACACATTTAGATAATTATTGTCCTGATCTCTGAAAGTAGCAGGATATGGTAATGAGAATCCATCAAGCTATAGGATGATATGCAACAACTTTTTTATTGAGATTTCTAAGACCTGATGCTAGACCTCTATTTTACATATTCTAAAGGTTCTAAAATGTAAGTTCCAAAAATATTACACATTACCTAAACTAAATCAGTATAGTAACTGACAACAATAATACTAAAAGAAGACAGAACATGCTCACTATTGGCACCATTTGTTTCCTGTTTCCAACTGAACTTCAAACAATTTTCATCTCATGATCTAATATTTTCTATGTGAATTCATCTATTATAATTAATTGTTATACTTGTATACCCATATGATAGAATAGTATAATTAGCTTAAAAGAAGAATATTAACAAATTAACTTTAAAAAACTGGTAATATATAGAATTTTAAGTTGATGATATTTATTTTTCCATATATATTCCAAGATATGATCCTATAAATTATGTCAACTTTGTTAATATCCTGGTCAGAAAATTGACTTGGTGACTTAACTTAAATTTCCGTTCATGCTAATGAAATCAACAATTGTTTTCTTATACAATGACCATTAGAATTCCATGATTGATGGTGAGATGCCTATTCAGGTGTTTTGTTTTACTCTCGTTCTAGAATCATAGTATAACATGAGATTTTCACATAATTAATTCTGTAAAATAAACCACCTCATAAAACTCACAGGATCATCCTCACTTTAATTTTCTAGACTGTCTATTCTCCACTCTTACCCTCCTGGCCTTTTCCTCCTACTTTCTCTTATGGGATAGTTTTCATTACATTTTAACATTTTAAGAACTCCTAACACAATGATAAGAGAATGAAGCAACGTAGTTACATATTTCTCAACACTGAAGACCATTAGAGTATTTTTAAATAAATTCAGGAAATAAAGGTGACCAAAAGAATTACTTTGTTAGAATAAGAAAGTAGCATATTTGGCTAAATGATAATATACATCATTCCTCCAAAAGCCATCTAGAAATAATAGTTGACTTGTGAACCTACCCACAGAAATACAGTCTCATATAAAGTTTCTTTAGATGAATAACCTAATAAACACAATAATTTCTGGTATTTTTTTTCTCTTGTACAAACCAGTCTGAACATATCACTCATACCTGGGAGGGTACAGCAGTAGTTAGTGCCACTCAGGTGAATCTGTTCCAAGATCAGCCAATCTTGCCTACCTGCTCACTAATTGCCATTTCATTTCACCATTTCACAGCTTAACATTATTATGTTAATTTCAGTCATATGTCGTTATTGCAGTGTTTCTAAAATACTACAATACTGTCATGGTTGCTTGCTACAGCTGAGAAAGAAGTAAAGATGAACATAATGAGGCTGAGGCAGAAGCCATGTGGGTAGGTGGAAGCATTGGATACATTAGAATGTTCAGAAGGACACTAAGAGGGCCCAGAGAGAAGAGAGGAAACACCTCTCCAATTCATGCAATTGTGCAGTAAGTGCTCCTGATATTTGAAGGGGTCTAGGCAATGATTCTTAATTAAAATCTCAAAAACAAATGAAATACCACTTAGCTCCCATGCATCTTATGCATAGACCAAATTTGGCCTTTAATTTTTTTATAAAAATTCACAAAGATGATTTTTCCACTTGCAAATAAATGTACTACAAAAATTGTATAGATGTCAATGTTATGCCATCTGTTTTATACTCTAGTCCACAGTACTGGTTGCTTTCTGGCCATTTCTGAATGTTTGCCAACCACTCAATGAAGCCAAAATGCTTGAGAACGTTTCTGTTGAGATAGGTAGAGAACAGAACGACCAGCATGGCTACTCCACGCTGTTGTAGTGTACTCAGCTTTTCAAGTCTATCCAGGAAAAACTGAGCACTATAAAATGGCATTTGCTTTGACAAAATAGTCTGTGATTTTTGAAATACCATGCAACAATTGGCAGACACTAGCACAGGTGTTGAAACTATTTACACAAACTGCCCCTCCCAATCCCCCATGGTCTGCGTTCTCTGATAGTCTCATGATTTCAGCGCTTCTCAAGCTTTTTGTCTGTTTGACATTAAAATTATTTTTTATTGATTTCTTTACTTGGAGAAAGGGTGTGGAAGGACATTTTCCTGAAATAGCAATCACAAGCTGTGGGGAGGGTCAAGGTTAAGGGATGTAACGGATGCCTATGGAGGGTGGTTGTAAGTCTGCTAATAAATTAGAGCTGGCAGATGACAGCTGTTAGGTGCCTGTCCTCTGCATACTCCTGGAAGAATAAGCTCCCATTATGGTTAAAAGAGATTATGCACCACTCGAAGATGTGCTTTCTGATCAACTGATGACTGACATTCTCCTTGGGTCGCCAAGAGTCCTTCATAGGAAGTGCTCATCACTAAAGGATCATAAGCAGAAATAAATTAGATTCATTCTTTTAGTAAATTGCCCTGCAAAGAGCATATCAGCAAAATGTCCTCTATAAAGTGAATAAAAAGCAAAAATATTTTTATTAATTCATAAAATAGGATCGTCATTAGAAAAATCAACAAATATACAGCGAAATTTCTCTGAAGTATAGATTATGTTCAGTTCATTATTATTCAGTGAACAACTTCAATTAAACATACATGATTTGGATCTCATGAAACATTTTAGATGTACAAAAAGATATAAAAATAATAGAATCCATATACATAAGCCTGTACAGTGGTTTAACAGAAAGTATTTTAAAGATTTGGTAGCCCTCAATTTCTTACTTACATGCATTTTTATCAGTTTTCAAGTATTTCTTCACATTGTATTGTCATAAATATTAAATTCTATGTAAGTTTTATAATACTATCTTGAATTATATTTTTCATTCAACATTATACTTAGAAATAACACAAATAGCATCAGTTCATTTTTAGTGCAGTATAGAGAACTCAGTAGCACACACATAAATGGCTCCCGTGAATACCCTAGTGCTATCTTAAGTGTACGCGAGTTTCTTCGCTTGTATTAATCAATTTCCAAGTTAATGACTATGAATCTAAAATGGCTGTTTCAGCTATCTGCATCTTTCTCATCGTTTATTTTTTATATTATAGCTAACGTATACATTTGAGCATGTGACAGTCCAATTTCCATTTTCTAGTTAGTTGTATGTGTTGTTCATAAGCCACTGACATATGTTTCCTCTTTAAATTCCCAATTCACAAAATCCATAATTTCGTCAATTGTGGTTTGGGACGCATTATGATTTTCTTATTTCTATGGTTTATTCTCTCTGCTATAGACACTAACTTTTGAGTTGTACAATCCAAAGTATCCTCCTAGGCTTTGCTTGTCATCTGCTCATTTAAAGTTATCTTTTCAGAGAGAGAATATTATCAGCTTAACGCATTCAAGCTTATCATAATTTTTCCTCTGTGCTGACTGTCTGGGCTTGCTTAAGAAATATTTCCCACTCTGAGTACAGAAACATCCTTAAACACAGTGTGTGAAAATTTTAAATGTGCTATTAACATTTCTGTCTGTATTCTTCCTAGATTGTTTTTTGTGTGGTCTGAGGTAGAAGCTTAATCTCACATTCTACTATTAAATATCTATTTTGCTCATGCATGCATTTAGAGTATTTTTTTTTACAATTTTTAATTTAGCATGTTGAGTTGCTTTTAGCAATGTTGTTAATCCAGGTATCCAGTGTACATTACTATCAGATATGAATGTTTACTAAAAATTATTGAATAAATGATTTACCTGTAATAACCTGTTATACTTTCAACTATCTGGTATGTTCAAACTTTCTTCTTTATTCCTTCCTTCCTTTTATCTTTCTTTCTTTCCTTCTTTCTTTCTTTCTTTTTCTTCCTTCTTTCTTCCTTGTCTTGGATTTATTCTTAGAAATTTTTTTTATAATTTTCAATCACCACTGAATATCAACGTCTTGGAAATCAATACCTCTGTGAGGACCAAGATGAGGTTGCTTGATTAGTAAAGCCCAAAGAGCTGTGCACCAAGGCAACACTTGAGTTTAGCTCTGAAACATGCAAGGAAATGAATGAACTCAGTGATGAATCAATCCAGGGAGAGGAAAAGTCACAGGGAGCTCAAGGCAGGTAACCATAGGAGCTGAAGTGAATGAGAAAGAAGGAGCAGATGAGTTTGTACTAAATATGCAGTGATTTTTTCTACCTCCCTGAGAAATCTAGAGCTGTAGAATTGTCAGCAATACAGAGAACTATTGACTATTTTTGAAGGGAATTTCCACATTGAGGTAGGTATGTTAAGAAGAGAACAATGTGTGTTCATATACACATGTGTGTTGTATGTGTTTGAGTTCATAGCAGATGTTAATGTCGACTAAGTCCTGGAGTCATGGAGGACATGTGTGTGTGTGTGTGTGTGTGTGTGTGTGTGTGTGTTTTGGCTCTCACACTGCAAATCAGGCAAGCATGTAGATGTAGATTCTGGGGAAAAGGTTTGTTATTCTTTTGCCTAATTCAACTACCGGTTCTTAGTTGTGGAGTCCTGGAGATTTTCAGCCTCTATACAATCTACTCTTAAGCCTAGAACTAGAAGGTTTCAGCCTTCATACAATTTAGAACATTAAAACCTTCTAGATTTACTGCTTAGTGAGCCACTCTGACTAGCTCCTTCTAAACTCAGAGCTGTACTGTACTCAAACTCTTCTCCAAGATGACTGGTTTAAACTGATCTTGTGAGCCTGCTGACTGCTTCTGACTGAACTCTTCTGACTATGGCAGACTCTCTGACTGCCTCATACTGAACTACTCTGCTCAACGACAAACTGACTCATTCTTTCCATCTGATACTGACTTCTGATGAGCAGCCTCTGTGTCTCTATGGCTTCCTGTCCACCAACCTACTTCAGACTGCTTGCCACATAGTGCCTGCTGTAACTCACTGCTGTAATTAACTCTGCTTTGAGCTGAGAGCCAACCTTTCCATTATGAGAGTCGGGTATATTCTGACTCTGACTTACTCTTCTAACTTGTCCTCTGACTAGTCACTTTGTTTGTCATTCACTCTGACTCATCTTAGATATAACTTCCAATCTGACACTCACTCCTGACACACAGGAATTCTACTTCCCATGTCTGTTTCCACAATCTGTTTCTGCCTTAAAGGTGTGGATCACCACTGTCTTCTAAATACTGGGATTAATGATGTTTGCTACCATTGCTTTTGCTGGGATTAAAGGTGTGTACTAACATTAACATCCTTTCTACTTTCCATCTGGATCACACAAGTCTTTGAGTGTGATTCCTTCATATAGATCCCTGGAATATAGACCCTTCCTAACTTTTACATGGGCTTATGACTCTACACAGGCTGAGAACTCAGCACATAGTATCAGCATCCTACCTCTGGTATGCTGGAATTACAGGTATGAGCCACTGCACGCAGTTCAAACACAATTGATTTAATGGCGTAGCAATTACAGGTCAGTGTTTCCAAAGCCCACACTAACATTATGCCAAAAAGTAGGATGGGGTTCACTTAGAAGGTGGAAACATCTGTTTGGAGAGAAACTGAATGTGATAAATGAGAAAATGTAATATTTAAAGAAGTCGACCTGACTTACCTTTCTGTTTTGTTTTGTGTTTTTTTTAGTAGATGGTTGATAGTTATTGAAAGCGGGCTAAACACCAGGGCTTGTAGAGTAAGTGATGCTGAGCTGTGATCTATTCAGTAAATAATCCTTGAAGGTCTAGGAATTTTAGTCTCTTTGAACTGATGTTTACCTCAGAAAATGCAAAGCTTAGAAAAAAAAAGTGAAGCTTATACATTGGAAATAATGTTTCCCTGAGGCTAGTAGATGTCTTTTCAATGCTACTAAACAATGGAAAAATGAAAAAGGACTTTAATTCCAGCTATTATACTAAAGTCTAAATATAATGCTCTATTCTATGGAGGACTGTGAATATTCTGAATTACTTTTGAAGAAAGCATAATAGAATTATATAAATCCTTCTACATAAAATTTAATGTGAAGAAAATTCACCAGTCGTAGCTCCCTGTGAAGCATTTTATATGGGTGACATTTAATTCTCCTCTGTATTTGTTCTATCTTTTTCAAATATTTTATTGTAAGTTTACAAATTTTATATTGAGGCAGAAAAACCAATACAATTACATTTAAGATTCTCAATTTCTTTAATAATGTGGTCCTCCCTAAATATTTAATCCAGACTTTTGCATTTGTGAGTTAAAGATATTTAACTTGGTGTTATTTTCCTGAGCTTTCATTGTGGGATATAGATATGGTTTTTTAAGTTTAACCAAGGCATCATGATTCTGCTGTTCAGTTTGTCTCTATGTACCTTGACAACATACACTTGCTACCATTCCTTTCAGCTATTAGAGGTTGCTATAGAATAGATGATGTCTGAGACAACTATTGGAGTACCCTTCAATGGCTTTTTGGAAGATTTGTTCCCCATCTCACTCTCTTATGTTTTTCACAAATTCTCTGACAAAATTCTAGAGACTTTAGTATCTTTAATAATCCGTTAATTTCCAGTTATGAAAAGTGTCTAATGCCATCCTGGGGAACACCATCTGCCAGCATCTTGTCTCAAGTGTTCCTACTGAGAAATGGATGATACTTCATTGCTGCCACATTCCTTTTCCTTACTAACCCCAAAATGAAAACAAAAATTGACCAGACTTGTGAATAGGAACACACCATTAACTGTCTGCTACCTGCTTTTATTTGATCTATTTAATGGAAAAATGGCTGCTTAAAACCCACTCAGTGCAGTCTTACAGATACAGACTCGGAGTAAAAAATAACTCTTCTTTGCTACCTACTATGTATATAATATTAACAGTGTCTTGCCTCATGACTTGCTGAAGGCAGTAAGGCTAAAGATGGGAGCTAGGAGCTGCTTGTTTTCCTTAATCAAGAGCCCACTGTGACTGGGGTTTAAAGTCATTGGGTGGCCTCTGCCAGCAATTAGCATACTACATGCTGACCATTCCATAAACTGAAGTCAAACCCTGGTGCCAGAAAGGCAAAATAAATCTTGCAAAAAGGGTGGCCATCTGTTGACACTGTTTGTTCTTCCTGTGAGGTTTAGAGCTGGCACTAAGACCCATGCTGCCTACTTCAATGGACAGCCCTGTGTTTCAATCTTTAACTATTAAGAGTGTTCATAATCCTGAGATTTTGTGGCCACCTAGTTCTCTAGAATAAAAACCCTACATTTAATGAATTAAATGTCACAAGAATATTTTTCTGTTTAATATTAGCAATCGAAGATTATTTGATTCCTAATATCATCTCATGTGAAGAATTGTACACTTAAAAAAATTAAAATATACAAAGCCAAGTCAAATTTGGATATAAGATAATTAAGAAATATTGGAGGAGTACTATACTAAGATGTATATATCTTTACCTGAACTTCAGTATTAGTTCAAAGTTCCATATTTTATGTACAATTCGTTCTAGACTGAGTGTCTGGTTAATTAACATCCAATTAATGATCCATGGCATCTTACCTTTTCTCAGTTTCATTATAGTTAAAAACCTTTCATGAAATTCTTTGGTTATATACAAACAGATACATACACACAAACACATGCCCACATTATTAGTAAAGATGTTAGGTGACATTAATGACTATACTATTATTCAGCATGATAAATTTTTATGAAGGTAGTTATTTGACAATTTCTTATGTGTACAAAATGTATTCTGATTACTACCCCTTCCCATGCTTATCTCCCTCTCCTAACTATTGTGCAGGATGATAGACAGATATCTAGGAAATGGGAGCAATCTAAATGCTCCCTTTCAACAGATAAATGGATAATAAGCATATGATATACATACAAAATAGAAAACCATTCAGCTGTAAAGGCAAATAAAATTATGTCAATTTCAGGTAAAAGGATGGATGTATAAAACGATATATTGAGTGAGGTAATCCAGACCCAGAAAGACAAACATCAAATGTTCTCTCTCGTTGGTGATTTCTAGCTCCAAATCTTTAGATATAAGTGTAGCTACCACTCATCATCAAAGAAGCTTCTCCATATAGCAGATAGATACTATCCTAGTTAAAATTACTATCGCTGAGACAAAACACCAGTTCCAAAAGAAACTGAGGAGTTGGGAAGTAGTAGCCCACACCTTTAATACTAGCACTTGGGAGACAGAGGCAGGAAGATCTCTGGGAGAGTACTAGGCTAGCCTGGTCTACAGAGTGAGTTCCAAGACAGCCAGAGTTACAAAAGAGAAACCCTGTCTCAAACCAAAAAAAAAAAAGGAGGAAAGGGTGTATTTGGCTTACATATTCAGTCCATTGAGGGAAATCAAGGCAGGAATTCAAACTGGGCAGGAACATAAAGTCAGGAGCTGATGTAGAGGCCATGGTAGATGCTGTTTACTGGCTTACTCACGATGACTTACTCAGCCTGCTTTCTTACAGAACTGAAGGCCACCAACCCAGGAATATCACCACCCATAATGGGCTATCTCCCCCATATCAATAACTAATTAAGAAAATGCTCAACAGCTGGATCTTATGAAGGCATTTTCTCAATTGAAGTTTTTTTATTTCAGATGACCTTAGTTTGTGTCAAGTTGACACAAAACTACCTAGGACAGACACCATCACAGAAAACTATAGCTGGATACAATGCAGAGATAGTTGATCATGGGGAGCAAAACCTTAATGGCTACATCTTCATCACAACTACTACTTCTATGGCTCAGGGAACATTGCCAAAAGGAAGTCAGAGATATTGTAACAGCCAGATAGCAGAATGTCTGCTGTGAAACAATCTCTCCCAGAAATGGATGGATAAACAAAACCTGAAAAATGGCGATATCAGTGAACATATGAACATGGAAGGGGGAAAACTTTGTGGCATTAAAACACTAGAAAAAAAAATATAGGCCACTAAAGACTTAATGACTATCATGTATTGTTTATTTTTATTTAGTCTCTCTGATCAAATATCTGATAAGAATGCCTGTCTACAGTGACCCAATTCCTATAGATTTACCTCACCTTAAGTTTTACACTCAGCTGGGGACCAATTTCTGAAACTCATAAGCCTGCAGAGGGCATTTTACCTCCAAACCACAATACTATAACTTGAATTCTTGACAGTTCTATAAGGACTAGAATTTTTTTTTTCTCAAATTTCTAAGAACCAAAGAACAATACCTTGAATGCTGGTGTTACTCTATTTTGGTAATAGATTTGCTTAACTTCTTAGTTGCTACTACTTTGAGCTCTACTGTCATTAACCTGTATTTCCCATGCGACAAAAATGTGGCAATTTTCTTGAAAATGTCATCTTTTGAAGTCCTTTTTTTTAATATTTCAGGATTACTCCATCAAAGACTATGATTCAACTCTCTAAAAAGCAAACAGTAATTCCTTATTAAATAAAAATGTAAAGTACTGAATTATGAAGCTATTCACACCAAAATGCTTATTCATTGAACATGTGATTAAATATGTCCACATATATACATGGATACTTTAGCTACACACATGTTCAAAATGACACAAATTAGAGTCATTGTCACAGTTATATTCATACTTAGTCCTAGATTAGAAGTAGTTCAAATGGTTATCAACAGGCAAAAACAGAAATTATTTGTCATTATTTATACAACTTTGAAATGATGAGGTGGCAGAATTTCACAAATACTTTGTTGCATGTTTTAAGTCAGGTACAAAAGAGTGTATAATAAGACTTAATGAAGGTAAAATTCTTAAAATGCAAAAGAAACTTCTTATTTGGTTGGGGAGAGGTAATAAAATTGGGGTTACTCAGCATAGAAATGGAAGAAAATGAATTTCAAAGCAACAAAAGAAGCCTCCCAGGAAGAGTGAGATATTCTGTCTTGATTTGCCTACTGACAATATAGTTGTATAAACTTGTAAAAAAAAAATACTGTGACTTTTCTCCAAGTATCTGTCCTATTTGGCTTCTGGAAATGAAATTAGAGAGCTGCCTTCCCCTATTTGACCTCATTCCAACCTAGTGACAGAAAGATATCTCATGTTCTTAGGTTGGTAGAGTTAATATTGTAGACACAACCATTCCCCAAAGCAATTTACAGATTTGGTGTGATCTCAATTAAGAACCCTATACTACTTAGTAGGTGTAGATAAAATTTATTAATTATTCTTATTCTCATGGGTTCATGGCAGAGGACAGTTTATTCTTTGCTGATTCAATACCTGGTCCTAGAGAGTTTTAACCTCGATATAATCAAATTTTAAGCCCAGACCTAAAAGGCTTCAGTCTCTGTACAATCTAGTTTATAAACATAGACCTAGAATGTTTCAGCCTCTAAGACTTACTGCTAACTTAGTTCACTCTGATTAGCTGCCTTCTGACCTACCTCTTTTCACTCTCTACTGTGAACTCTGAACTGTAAATAGTAAACTGTCTGCTTCTGACTTTCAGCTTTCTCTCTCAACTTGTTCTGGACTGGCTCTGGTCTCCTCAGCTTTTCCTTCTGAACTGAACTGTCTGTGAGCTGACTGCTCTCAAGCTGTCTGACTGAACTAACTCACCATTCTGCTTCTTGTGTGCTTCCACCTCTGCTTCTTCCTTGTTTCTCTCTCTGAACTCTGCTGTCTGTTTCCACTTCTCGCTTCTCTACTCTGCTTCCAGTCTTTCAACTTTCACTGCTTCTTGTCTGCTTCCACCTCTTTCTGAACTCTGTTTCCTGTCTCAGCTTCCACAAACTGATTCTATTCCCTGCCTGTCTCTACTGAGCTGGGATTAAAGGCATGTGCTGCCACTTTCTTTTGAGTTGGGATTAAAGGTGTGTACTAAGTTGCCTTAACCATAGAAATCCCTTTCACCTAGGATTAGCACAGAGGACAGGATCGGTCTGACTAACATTCTTTTTGCATTCCATCCGGATCACACAGGCCTCTGAATTTGATCACTTCATACAGGTCTTGGGATGTGATCTCCTTCTAGCTATCACATAGACTTTCCAATATGATCCTATGCTAGAGCAGCCATGCTGCTGGATTAAATATTTAAATGTTCCTTTACACCATTTTCATACTATTTGAAAAAAAATCTTAAAATATAAATGATACTATGATTAATTTTAATAGTCAGAGTGATGCAGTCTAGAATCACCTGGCAAGCATTTCAATGAGTAATTGTCTACACACTGTGGACAACATCATTCTCTAGGTGTAAATTCTGGAGTGTATAAGAGTGAAGAAGTTGAACTTAGTAGTAAGCATGTATGTATTCCTTGAGCTCTGTTCTTGGTGATAGATGAGACATAACCAACTTCTTAAAGCTTCTGATGTTATGAGCATTTTTCTCTGATGGCTTATGACCTGAATTGTCAGTCAAAGTAAACCCTTTTCCCCCCAAGTTACTTTTTGCCCAGATATTTTATCAAAGCAATATAAGCCAAACTAGAATACATGAAAACAAAAGATCAATAGTCCAAATAATCCTGAAAAAAAAACCCAGTAATTCTGGAGTCATTACCATACCTGATTTTGATTTTAATTCAGAGCCATAGTAAAAACAAAACAAGTATACAAAAAACAAACAAACAAGCATAATAGTGGCACACAAAAATAAGACATAGATGAAATGGAGTGGCTTGAGTAGAGTGGAGTGTAGTGGAACAAAATGGAATGGCATAAAATGCAATAGAAGACCCAGATTTAACCCACTTAATTGCAGCCATATTTTTTTGGATTAAGGCACTAGAAAAAATATACACCGGAGAAAAGAGAGCAATTTCAACAAATGATTCTAGGAAAACTGAACATCTACATGTATAAGAATAAGATTAGAACCACATTTCTCACCCTGCAAAACTGAATTATGGATTTTATGAATTTTTATAAATTTTATAATTTATATATATATATATTTTATAATTCAAATGGATTGAAGACTTTAACTTAAAACCTGGAACTATGAAACTGCTAGGGAAAAGGCAAGAAGTACACTATTAGTCATAGGTAATGACTTTCTAAATAGGACTCCAGTCACTAACTGAGGCCAACAATTGATAAATGGAGCTCTGTGAAATTAAGTAGCTTCTGTACAGTAAAGGAAACTTCAATAAAGCAGAAAAACAACCAACAGAATAAGTGAAAATCTTCAACAGCTAAATTTCCTATAGAGACTTAATGTCTTGACTACGTTAAAAAAAAAACCCTAATATATATGAAATTTATAAAGAAAAGTAGTAACTTAAATAAGTTGTTGTGGTTCATCAATTCTTCACCATGTCACTACCAGGTGCCCCTGATACAACATGGCATCAAGGAATTTCAGCTAAATGACATTCTTCCCCAAACTCATAACATCAGAGGAAAGTTTCAGAAATTCCTAAGCTAAGGCAAATTCTATGCAACATTTCTTCATGCTAAAACCCAAAACTGGTATAACTACAGACCTGAAGAAATTATTAGAACATCACTAATAACTTTCATGAATGAGATCAGGAGCATACTAAAGGGTATCAGTAGAATGATTGATGAAGCACAGATAAAGTCCACATCCTTATCAGTTAAGAGGTGTTTTCCTGGTTTGACAAACACACCATAATAATATAAGAACAAAATCTTGCAGGTTACTAGAATTACATGAGATTTTGGGAAAACCAATCTTTGTAACTTTTCTTCGATTCCAAAGTTAATTTTTCCCTGGGACCAAAGACCCAAATAACCAGATTTTCTTTTTTAAAAGGTGACCCCAAACACTCAGCTATCACAAACAATGATTATTTACACAAAAGCAAGCTGTTTTTGACCACATCTGTGAGTTGAACCAATGTCATCTTTATTACTTTTGAATGATTCAGTAAGAGATATATCAGACAAGCTTAATTTTAACTTTAATTTTAATAATGATTTTCACAAGCAAGATGATTTCAAAGACATGTTCAGAAATGTATTTGTGAAGCTGAGAGAATATTCTAATGTGTTTTAATTATATTTCTAATTCTTGCATATTCTAGCCATGGAATAGTAATAACTATTTCCATTACTCAACTTGGTTGCTATGGTTACTCTGCAACTGTGATGTAACAAAGAAAATTATTAAAACTTTTTATAAAGAGGAAAATATAGCTTAGCTTTGCAAAAATGTCATTAATAATTTCAGGGCAGAAAGATGAATGTATTTATATTGGAAATTCAAAAAACATATATTAAGGGGCAAAACTATGTCCCCTTGAGAAATAGAATTTCCTTTCTGAAATAAGAACAGTTTCAGAATCATTATGGTAATCATCCCTTGCATTCAATGGATGAATATATTTGCATAGGATGGCACATAATATTGCATATACAAAAAATATAGGGCAGCAGCAGAAGATGTAGTCTGTGTGATGAACAAGAAAATGTACCCAATATTGGCCTCAGGGCTGCTGAAGTCATGAAATCCTTCAGTCTGTTTGTGAACTTGTATTTATATACTTCAGCTTCGAATTGAAAAATAGTTTTGAGTAAATGTTCATCTTCCTTGGTGATCATAGGAAAATTGCCTTAGGGAGAAGAGATAGCCAAGAAAATCAGGAAAAGTTTAGGGTAGGTTTTTGTGACTGTGTTGTATACTTCTGTATGTGCAAGTGCATACACATGTACCTGTGTCCATAGAAGATAGAGGTTGATATCAGATGTCTTCTATTACTCCTCACCTGATTTTTTTGAGACACAGCCTCTCACTGAACTTGGAGCTCACTTACTCAGCTAGACTTACGGTCAGCAAACCCTAGGAATCTACCAGTCTCTGGCCCCAAAGTCAGCATTGCTAGAACATGCTAGAACTTTCATTGTGTGCTGCAATCTGAGCTTTTTATGTGTGAGCTCAGATCTTCAAAATTGCATAGTAAGTGTTTTATCCATTGAACTACCCCTCAACCTGAAAAATTTAAATTTTAATAGTTTTAATCTCCCTCCTCAATGGTCATGAAAATACTTTGACATGTGGTCTACTGGCATATTGATAATTACAAGCTACTGTATAGGTCAAATGTCAGGTCTTTCATTATGACAAATATATTCTTTCTGCTTATATAAAAACTTAACTCTTTTTATGCTTAAATCCTTAGAAAGACTGATGTCTTAACTTGACTCTAAAGAAAAATAGTGCAAATGAGTTATTTGTTTAATTAGAAACAAGGATAAGATCTTTCTAATACAACTTAATCAGAGTTCAGAACCAGTGCTTACTATAAAACTGTTGGATTTTAGAGAATGGTTTAATACTGGCCTTCAGACTTCTATTTCGCACTAATAAAAAATAATAGAATGTAATTTGAGGCTCTATGTATGTTCCGATCTTTTAACCATTGATGACCTAATATGCCACAACTGAACAAAAAATTCAGCCCTATGTTTTAGTAGTGCAGATGACCTCTGACAGAGAAAGGGATCAGTCCCATGGAAATTAGGGTAGACACGAGCCACTGTTACTCACAGAAAAGGAAAGTTATTTCCTACTGTTATTAACTAATATACATTTATCTACAGAATATATGAATATCACGGGTGACTGACATTTAATCTTTAAAGAAAACATCGTATTTTGAAAAAAGGAAAAGTAAAATTCATAATGAATAAGCTACAGAAAGGAATCCAAGTTTGGAGAAGTTTTGCTCTAAAAGAATATCAAGTTTTATTTTCTGAGGTGACTGTTACATTTTGACTTTAGGCTACATTTTACAATTTTCTTTTGAAGTTATCACACATCACTTTTATTTTTGGTTTTATTCATGCTATGCAACTAGAATGAAAGTCCTAGTAATTGGAATCACATGTTCAGTAATACAGGGTGTTCTGAGAACTTGAATTTATGACATAAAATGACATACCTAGAACTCACGCAGACTACCTCATCATCTGCATAACTGTCATCACTTGGAAAGCCAGTTCCTCACATAAAAGTTTTCTGAGCACCCACCCTTCCCCCACTAATGCCCCAAATTCTGGACCTTTCTGAGATGTTGTCGATATGCCTGGATGTACATGCTAATCTTCAGGGCGTTCCTCCATCTCATTTCTCAAATGTTGTTATTAGGAGTTCTACACACATATTCTGGAAAGATTGGCCTTTGACTGACTTCTTGTTTTCCCTGAAAGAACAGGGTGGTGGCAATGTCCTTTTTTACATTTAAACCTGTGCTTTTAGAATTTCTATCTAGCAAGCCTTTTCCTCATAAAATGTAGTAAATACAGAAGGCTTAGTTTGTCTTGATTCATCCTGGGAGACTCTTCATTATAATATTTGGGGGCCTTCTGATGTCTCCTTCATAGCTCAAATTCTATAACAACAGATGAGGAAAGTTCTTTATCATTGTATGAATAGGGGTTTCCTCCTTTGCTTTGCTTATTTTTGTTCAATGATTAGTATTAAAATTTTCTGGCTTAAGTCGTACAAAAATCTGCCCAAACTAGAATTAAGTAAAGAGATCTAAATTTAATTTTGAGAAAAGGAATTAAACTGTGTATAAATTGGGTGGGAAAGTACTGAAAGTAACATTTATTCCAAGATAGTTTTGTACTTGTTTGATTCCCATATGCAAAACATTTTCTTCCAAACTAATGTCTTCCTTTCTCAGACTTTTCAACTTCTTGTTATTTCTTGCTTTAGCAGCACAAAACTCATTTCCAAATGGAAAACATTTGATGATTCTTGTTTAAGGTCACTTCAGTTGACTTCTAATGCAAGCCATTGATTGGTGACTCATCTGAGAATTCCACCTACATCCTGGCTTCCTTTTGCTGTCATAAATAGATGTAGCAATTATTGATGCCAGAGGGTACAAACTGTCCTTTGAGGAATCCCGGTTTCTGAATGATGAGCTCTTCTTGGTCACATCTGCAACTCAGCTAAAATGCCCATTAAGTGTCACACACCTTCTTCGGCTTTATAATGTAATGAAAAGAAAATGAGCCAAAAGTACTGTGTCTTAGAGGCCTATGGGAAACCAGAGGCTTACATTTCTGGTATAAGGAAATAGGTTTTATTTATTCATTCACTTATTTGCTTATGTAGTACCTGATCTTTTTGATTAATATCTCAAATTTACTCTTGACATACAGTAAGAGTAACATATTATAGAAGAGTTCACTTCACTGGTAGTTCAATTCATTATTTACCTAATTTAAGACTGATATATAAAGGGCTTTATCCTGTTGAGCACACCTATGGAAGAAGTTTGGTATAAAAAATGAAACAGGATTTCATTAAAAATATATGAAACTTTTTTGTACAAGAAACATTTTTTGTTAGCATTAACTTACCATGGTTTACAAAACCATGTGTACAATTTTAAGAACAATATGGATCAGAAGGGAAAAGAAATTATGATCTACATAAGCTCTTTTTGTGAACTCATCTGTTAAAGCAAAATTAACATTAAAATTAGATGAAAATGTCTTCAAACTGTGATGCAGGAAGATCTTAAACATATAACAGGAAATAAAATTGCTTCAGAATGCCAAAGGATTTCAGAACCTCTCTTCTGTTGAAGAAAAGAACCATGTCACTAGTCCGATGCTTAAATACTAAAATCTTCATTGGAGCCAGGCACTGTGCTCACCTAGAAACCAATGAAAGGAAATGCCAATTGCTGAGACGCACATGTGACAGAATCATATTAGACCAGAAATTAACATGGAGTCTTTCTTTAGCTAATGGAGAATACAATAGAAAAGATTGTGCTAGCAAACTATTTGTTGTTCTTCCTCTTACACCAGAAAATTTTTTTCTTGATCCTTAGGCTCATTTGTATGGTTTGTTGTGCTGTAAAACTTGACACCAATGTGGTTGCCAACATAGCATATCTTTGTCTCTGGAGCTTTCCTGGTGCCTTTCCCTTCTAATTGCCCTGTGAAAGTGCAGCATCAAGATCTCAGGATCAGCTAATCTCTCCTAAGTGCTGGAGTAGGAGAGCGTTTACAGAATGAACAGCAATTCAATATGGGAAGCAGATGGCTGCTCCATGTTGTGGCTCCTACTAAGGACACCCTTCATTGAGGACCTGCCAGATAGGCACTGATGGCTCTATTAACACATTATTTCCATTAGTTAAATGACTTTTGATATTGAACTAAACTGTAGACAGCTTATGTGATCATATTTTACACTATTAGTAATGAGCCTCTCTAAAGAAAGTCTTTGATGACTGAATACCTATGGCATCGTCAGTAATTCTTTAAATTTGAGTTTTAGGGGGGTACATAAGGATAAAGGTGCACTTGGAGTAAGGGCTCTTTCGCTCTCTGAAGGTGCTGAAATATTTAGGCCTGTAGAATTTGAAAATCAAAAAGTCACAAGGTATCATTATATGTTTTACAAGAGAATGCATCTTTTGGGTTTTTAACTATTTTATAAAGTAAGCCTTATCAATTGTAGAACTATGTACTTAAAATGTAAGTACTTATGTTGTTTGTAGCAATTTATACTATCATTGGCAGTGTGATGTATTGGTATCCTGACAACCTGAAGCAAATACACCTTTATATTTTTATTGATTAAGGTGTGGAAGAAATTTTAAGCTTCAGCAAGCTTAAAAGAAATACACTTGTTGTAGGCTAATAGATTAGCACCTAAGAGCCAGAGACATGAAGCAGGAGCTTGGATAAGATTAGCCTTGAATAATGGATTCTGGAAGTCTAGAATTTATCTCTATAGAAAAGAGATTTGATATTTCTGGTAAAAGCATTTTGGCTTATTAGATTCATAGGGCCATTTGTTTTTCCTTTCATTATAATTCATAAGATTTGTCTGGCAATGTAATTGACTTGTAGTACTTGTAGAGAAAAAAATAGAGATCTTGGGAACAAGTTTTCTTGTACTGGAGTTTACATAGTTCTCTCATTGCAGCAGTTTCAGTGATTAGATACCCTACAAAACGATAGGTATAGGATAGGTAGGCATTCTTTCTATTTCTTCCTTCCCTAACTGTAAGAAAGTCGATAATTAAAAGAAGTGTTGTCTATTGGGGAGATGCATTCAGCCTCCCTAGAATCCTAGAGTCTGACCATAATATCAAAAAAAAAGAGGAAAAAAATCTATTTTATTCAAGTCAACATTTGCATAGCATTTTCCTCTTTGCCCCCACATCCCCAGTCCTCCAATAGGTCATCGGTTTGCTAATTGCTCACCACAACCTTGGGTTTAATCACCTGATCCATCAACAAGCCTGCTCACACTTCCTTTATTCATCTTGTCAGTAAGTGACATTCTTGGTAATGAAAACAACAAATCTATTGATAGCATCCTCCCATAGAGTGGAAGGCCTCCTACATTAGCTCTGTCTTGGAAACCAGTCTATTCTATTACAATTGACCTTCTCTTGCTGATTACCACACAAATCATAGTCCTTTGGCCCCCTCCTCATCTATTAGAGTATTTCTCCTACAGCCTTTCAATTGCCTGACTGCAGTTGGTAATTGGATTCATGTTTGAAGCACAGCACTGTGAGGAAAAGCCTGGAATAATTCAAACGGAACACCCTGGCCTAAGGCTGAGACCATATGTTACACTCAGATTTGTGTCAGTGAAGCTTATTGCTTTGGCAACAAGGAGAGCCATTCAAATGTCATAAAATTTTGTTTTATTTCAGAAGCTAATTTATTTAGAGTTGTCTATATAACCTAGTGCAAGCGAAATTGTGATGGTGAAGGAATGGAGTCTCTGTAGCATGTGGGGAAAAAGAAGGAAACAATGGGTAAATTGTGCTGTCTCTCCTCTGAGTATCATCCTTTGCCACAAGTAGCTTGGAATTATATAATGTAAAAATTACAGACTTCCAAAAAGCCAACTGTCTGGCAACTATCTTTCCTTCAGTATTTACTATTTCATATAAGCTGTAAGCATCCTTTTTCTATATTATTATATAAAATTGATGAGCCCTTTTTGCTCTGCTTTAATAAGAAAAATAATTACATAATAAATTTAATTAGTGAGAGAATGGCGCACATCTAAGCAGATATTCATATGAATGTGAGGAGACACTCCTTCGCCTTGTGGTTGATAGGGTTATAGTATCCTGCCAACCCAACTGGCTTGCCTCCTGTCTCATGTTCTGTAATATGGGTCAGAGGAAATATTTTACAATTTCTAAAATGCCAGAGAGAGAAAACTGTTCTCTACAGAAAAATATGTTTTTTTGTTTTGTTCTTGTTTTTTGTTCTGTTTGATTTTTTTATCACTAAATCATCATGTCATGTCAATAGGCTATGGCTACATTCTTAACCTAATCTCTTGTGATATGTTGGAATTCATATGAATTACTCCAGCAATAATTGGTTGACTAGTGGATTATCCAAACTCTCATCCTGTAACATCTTCACATAAAATATTTGTGAATAATCTCATTGATTTAGTTTTCTTTTTTTGTTTTTTCAAATGGACAAGTGATATGATATCAGCAAGGGTTTGATATTTTAGAAAGACTGAAATATGGAGTCTTATCTCTGAAGACACAATTACAGTATACTTGATTAGCTCCTTTATAGATGGAGAGAAGTAAATGGGTCATTATTATTTATATGTATTCTTGAAGTTATTTTGTGTCTATTCTTGAATATGGTTGAAACTGATTATAACAAGGCAAATATTTCAAGAAAATGGCTAGCAAGGAAGTTTTTCTCCCTGTTTCTACTGCATATGCCCAAGTGCTAAAATGTATATAATTTTATAATGTATGCAAAAATTCAGTACTACCTGCTATCTACTTTATTCTGGGAACAAGACAGCATCAATCCAAGTGGTAAAGTGTCCTCTTTTTCATTTTTATTTTTCTGGTTCATAAAATAACTTCCCATTTGAAAGACCTAAACGGCACACCTTAAAAAGATTCTATTGGAAGGATTAGCAGGCAGAGAGTAAAGCAAGTTAATAAAACACTAGATTAATTGGGCTTGGTTATCTCTGGAAGGAGTTGTCAGATAATTATAATATAAATAACTGCTCTCAGAAAACCAGTAAACTTTTAACGTAACTATGAAAGAAAGGGGTTATCTATAACTTACCTATTTTGAAGCTAATATAAGTATTTTTTGTGTATGTTTTTTTGAAGAGACAAATCTGTTGAAAAAATTATTCATGCCAATGAAGCTTATCATTAGCACCTATTGATTGGCCATTTTTGTTTCAAAGTAATCAACATGACATAATCAAGATGGGACATTTTCTGTACTGGCTTCACTACCAGGTATCTGCTTTGAACATTTATACATGTCATTTTGCTGCCACAATCTGGTCACTGCAAAGTGGTGAACCTTAAAAATTCATTTCATGGGCAACATCTCCAATTATTTCTCTACCATGAAGTTAGGAAACTCAGGCTTTGGTTGGATATACCAAATAAGCCCTCAATTCCTTATGAATATATTCAGTCAAAAAAACACCTTAGCATGTCTATTAATGAGCACAGTTAGCACCTAGTATATTTTGTATTTTTAGATATGTTAAACTACTAAAATAACTTTACGTGTTTGCTCCAGACTTCACATGTTTTGTAAGCCCCAGTGGAAAAGCAACCCGGTATTCACTCTGCAAAGTATAAAGTGATATGAAAGGGTCAAATATGTGTTGGTCAGGACTTAACACCCACAAATTCACTTAGAATGACTCTGTAAGCTTCCAAAATTATACATACATATATATATATATATATATATATATATATATATATATATATATATACACACACACACACACACACACACATATATATATATATCCTGTAATTGGACTTCAAAGAAAATTAAAAATAAAATAGAAGAAATCATATTGCAAGTGAAATTTAAGTATTTCTCAATAACTTAAGCTTTGAAAAACACAGAAAACTTTTGATTCAGCCATTTAATACTTCTATGCCTAACACTACTGCAGAATGCTGGGAAGATGGTATAGTGCTTTGCACTAATATGTAAGGGTCAACCATCTATCTCTCTAATTCTCCCAAGAGCACAAAACTTACTTACATATGAGACAAACAAATTTTTTCTGTATAGCTTCTCCTTGTCAAAGGCAAGATTATTGTTCTTGTTTTCTCCTTTATCATTTTTTTCTCTTTATTTGAAACTAAAATGTTTTGAGTGTAGTGGCAAGGAGATGGTTTGGTAGATGGCAAACATAAGGGACATGTTTCAGATCACCAAAATCTATGCAAAACACTACAGGTATAGCATCCAGCTACAATCCCAGAACTTGAGATGCAGAGAGAGGCGATTTCCTGATAAACTGGTTACTTAGAGTAGCCAGAAGCCTCTGGCTTCAGAAGGATCCTGTCTCTAAAACTAAAATGAAGGGAGATTCCAAAGAGTAAGACCCCTGATACCAACTCTGGGTTACTATGTGCAGATACACACATACATGCACACATACTCACACATGTATTCACATTCATACATGTGCAACAAGGCATATAAAACACTGAGTATATTTTGAGAGGTGAAATTTGCAAAAAGGTTTAATAATTCATAAAGAATAAGAGTGAAGACGTGAGGTAAAGATGATAAAGGTGTTAACAAGATCTCACAAAATTGGTTAAGGATTTTCCGCATTTCCTTCCATGTGCTCTGTACACTGTGTTTTTCATTAAAACTTTAGTTGTGCCAATTCTTCAATAGTCTTCAGTATCTTCATATGTAAAAGGGTCAAAACTAACAGTGGTATTATTCTACTAGAATAGAGTAAGAATAACATGAATGTGTGTGGTAAATGCGATTTTTTAGTCTATTATTTTAAATAGTGTCAGTTGTTTAGTTCTGACTAGGAAAAATAACCATAGAATATATTGACATTTTTTTTTTGAATTAAGGTAGTAGTGGAGAAATGCAAAATTAAATTCAAAAAGCAGATGTATTTATGGTTTTGATCTTATTTGATGTTAATTGGATCCTGCATTGTAGATTTAACAAAGTGATAAGCTACTAGAAATGAAATTGACAAAAGATTAGCATGATAAAGTGACATATTCATATAATCCCAATATTTAGGACCTAAAGGGAGGAGCAGTGTAAATTTGAGGCCATACTGTACTACATAGCAAACTTTTAGGTCATCCTGGGCCATAGAGTAAGACCTTCCTCAAAAAATTTTTTTTTAATTTCAAAATATATTCTTTGTAGAAAAAGTAAAAGATACAAAGGAAATCTATAATCTGTTTTGCACAATAAATTTTATCATGAAAAGTAAGAAAATCAGGAAGGTGACTAATAAGATACCTTCAAACAAATATTTGCATGGAATGCTCTGCTGTAGATGATGAAATGCATGTAGCTCAACATTCCAAACTTAGGTTACTGATAACTTAAATTGGAAGGAGACAAACTTAGAAGAGAGTAAACCATGTCTGCAGAAACAGTCTTCAAAATAAAAATAAAAAATGGAAGGCCAGATTTCATATTTAATCATAATTTAATTACTCAGTGTCAAATCTATCCTGAAGACATTAGACATTATTCAGGTTACATTTTAATTGTCACTATATATGATTACACTTGAGGAGCAAAATTGAGTTTCACATAATTTAACACCAACAACCATATTTTGCAATTACTCAAATATTTACTGATGCTATTAATATTACACTTGAAGAACTTCTTCTTTGTTCTATGTGATATAGCATTTCTTAAATCCCCAGTGCGATGGGTGAACATTTGGGTATTTAAAAAGCTATTTTCAGAATACTCTGTAATTCATGATAGATGTTATATGTTCACAGTGATAATATTAAGGTCAACTTAAAGTTAACATCTGCAGCTATAACATAAGTGAGGATTCCACTCTGAACTTAAAAATGTTTTTGAAGTTTTCAAGAGAGTTGTCAGTTAAAATGTACACCACTGACGGTTGGGGAGATGGCATTTAAGTCTTCAAAATGCAAGCAGGAGCATCCAAATGAGTATCTCCATCAACCTCAAAGAAAGCAGAATGGAATGGAAGAATACACCCATCATCCCAGTGCTAGGGAGGCAGAGACTGGAGGATGTATGGAGCTGCTGCTGCCAGAGGGTACCTCATCATTGGAGAGCTCCAGAATCAGTGAGCAACCCTACGTCAAAAACAAAGTATAAAAGCAACTGAGGCAGATACTCTCCTCAACCCCTGGCTTCTGTATGCATTTGCAAACACATGCATTGAGTGTGAGCACTGACACATGCATGTGCACACACACATACACAAACTTGTGTCACCTATATACAAGCAAAAAAGGCTGGGGATCTGGCACCATTGGTAAAATGCTTGCCTTGTAAGTTCAAGGACCTGATTTTGATCCCTGTGTTCAAACACATGTAAAGAAATCAGACATAATAATTGGGTTTAGACTTTAATACCATCCCTGGAAGGTGGAGTTAGGATGATACCTGAGGCTCATTGTCTTCTCAGACTGGACTAATGGGCAAGCTTCAGACAATAAGAGTCCCTGTCTCAAAAAACAGGATGAGAAATCCCTGAGGAATAACAATTGAGTTTGCCCTCTTTTGTCCTCTCTCTCCCTTCCACTGGTTTATACATGTGCACAGAAGCTCACACATACATGTGCATAAATAAACTTCAGATATCTTAGACTGCATTTTTGGTTCACAAATGCAAAAAACCATTCATATCTCAAAATATTAATATTTGGATTTTACATAAATACTACTTTTAGTGACCCACATGTGTATTTTAAATGGTTTTACTATAAAATCATAAAATCATAGTGTTCTGAAAAATCTTCCATGTGATATTTGGTTTAGCCCAGGGTCTACTTCAGAAAAATATGTGCACAGACACACACATACACTCACTCACACACAGGCACACACAGGCACACACGTAGACACACACATTCCTAAGATCACTGCATAACATCACTTAATAGGATGTTCCAAAGTATACATTCTCCTCCTATAAGTAAATAAATAAATCAATACGACAAAGAGGTCAAGCTGTATTATCCAGTCATCTGCCAGTTCAGTGGTTTCTCTCTAAAGACCAAACTGAATAACTCATGCTCTTTATCTTCTGGCAGAAATCCAAAACTAAAGCAGAAGCAGTTCTTTTAGACTCACCATCCAGAGACTCACCAGTTGGTAGCTTGTCCAAACACAATATTTCTTTTTAACTTTCCTAACCAGCCCTGTTTTAACAAAATATACTGGTGTTTTTTCCTTGCTTGTACAGACAACTGCAGCCTATTGTTTTATGTTATTGGCATGTAAAATGTGATTAAAAATGAAAGTATTCTTTATTCCCAAAGAAATAAAATAGCCCATGGATCAAAATTAAATGCATGTTGTCACTCTATGCCCTGAATGAATAGATTAAACACTGAAGAAAAAAACTGACAAAATATAAGGAAAAGTTGATCCTAATTACTTAATCTAATCACTAAAAGCCAAATATTTCAGAAGAACAAGTTTTGGACATAAGTTGAAAATAAATGGTTGATAGATTATATATGATTCAAGAGAGAAACTAAGCAAAAAACAGCCAATGTGTAAGCATATACTTGGCAAGACGAGTTAGAAGATCACACTGAGTTTCTCTGCCTTCAGCACACAGCTACACTACATTCCTGAGCCTCCTTTTAAGTAAATGTAAAAAGAAATGTCAGTGGAAATGACATAAGAAAGATGGCAGAGAAGCACATATGACAGATTGCATCCTCCAGATTTGGAATTAACATCAGCTTTGATTTCCTACCTAGGCAAAAAGGGACTCTTCCTGACTTAAGTTCCTGAGAGCTGGCAAGGTCTCTCTGTCTTAGCCTTCATGTTAGCTTTACTCAGTGATCTCCACACAAGCTTCAATCCACTCACCCAGAGGGCTTGTCAAAACAAAGAATGTGACCATAGCTTTGCCTGTTTATCTCTGGGTCCTCTACTCTATTCCATTGGTGTATGTGTTTATTTTTATGCAGGTACCAGGCTATCTTTGTTACTCTCTTACGTAGGATTTCTATTGCTGTAATAGAATACCATGACCAAAAGCAATGTGGAGAGGAAATTATCTGTTTGTCTTGTGGGTTACAATTCATCATCCAGGGAAGCCAAGGCAGGATTTCAGTGTAGTTTTCTGTAGGCAGAAAGTTAAGTAAAGACTATGGAAGTGTGCTGCTTACTGGCTTGCCCTTCATGGCTTGCCCAGCCTGATTCTTATGTAATTAAGTACATCAGCCCAGGGGTGACCACTCACAGTAAACTGGACGCTCCCACATCAGTCATTAATTAGGAAAATGCCACCACAGATTGCAAAAGGGCCTATCTAAGATAAGAATTATTTTTTTGTATTTCTTTGAAGTCCCTGTTATCAGATGATTCTGATATATGGACCATTGACCAAAAATAAAAAAATTAAAAAAAAAAATCTAACCAGGACAGATATTATAGCTCTGTTGTATAATTTAAGTACAGATATTATAAAACCTCAGTCAATGTTCTTTCTCCTTCAGATTGCTTTGGCCAATCATAGTCTTCTGTGGTTTCATAGGACTGATTAGAGTGACATTTTTTTCTAACTCTTCAGAGAATAACATTGGAATTTTGTTGAGAATTGTATTGAGTCTGTAGATTACACAGACATTTATACAATATTAATTCTGCTAACCTAGGGACATGGAATGTCTTTCCATTCTTTCCATTAACTGGTATCTTCTTTGATATTTTTTCTAAGACCTTGACATTTTCATTGTAGAGGTCTTTCCCATCTTTAGCTAAGTTTCTTCGTATGTATTCTTTTGGAGCTATTGTAAAGCTATAAAAGCTATGGCCACCTACCTATTGACAAAAGTGTCAAGAACTTTGCAGTGGGAAATAGCCAGCCTGTTCAACAAACAGTGCTGGCAAAACAGAATGTACACCTGCAGATGAATTAAATTAGATCCGTATTTTTCACTCTGTACAAAAATCAACTCAAAGTGGATCAAAGACCTTAATTTAAAGCCTGAAATGCTGAACTTGCAAAAAGAAAACATAAGGAAAGCAATTCAAGGTATGGCTGTAGGTGAAAATTTTCTGAACATAACTCCAATACCACAGGAGTTAGCCCAAGATTTAAAGTGTGGAACTCTAGGAACTAAAAGTACCTGCAGAATTATTCACAATGGCAAGAAAATAGGACAAGCCTAGGTGTACATCAACAGACAAATTAATAATGAAAATGTGGTAGGCATGTACAATGGAGTTTTATTCAGCTGTACATAAAAATGAAGTTATGAAATTCACAGAAAAAATGATGGAACTGAAAAGGAAAATATTAACCAATAAACTAAAACATAGAAACATCAAAACATTTTCTCCTTCATACCTTCTGTGTATACGTGAGTGTATGTCATATATAAAGCCTGTAAAAAATTAAAAAGAAGATCAAGAAAGGGAATAAAATTAGCACTGAGGAAGTGTAAACAAACAGACCCATGGGACATGAAAGAGCGAAAAAGACAAGGAGATAGGAGGCTACATGGGTGGTGGCAGGGGGATTGTGAAGCCGAAGGGACAATGAATGTACTAAAGTTCACTTTGTCTAAAAATGCCATCATGGGTGCTGGAGAGGTAAGAGCACTTGCTGCTCTTCCAGGGAACCAGAACTCAGCTCTCAGCACTCACATCAATTATTTCAAACTGCTTGTAACTCCAGTTCCTGGGTATCTGCTATCTTCTGGATTTCTTAGACACACATTTATGGAGTGGCCCTCTCTCTCTCTCTCCCCATTTCCTCTTCCTCTCCTCCTTCTCTCTCCCCATCCGCCTCCTCTCCATTATTCATTCTCTCTTCTTTCTCTTACACAGAGAAAGACAGAGAGAGAGAGAGAGAGAGAGAGAGAGCGAGAGAAGAAACATAGGCACTACCTCTAGTTTCTGACTTCAGCGTCCTTGCAATGATGGAACTCAAACTTTCAAACACCTAACCAATTCCTTGACTTTGTTCTTGTTTCATGCTTCAGGAACTACTCTTTTAATGCATTATCTTTAAGATAAGTATGACTTATATGAATTTTATTCACTATGAGAACTTAGAAACCTTAATGATTTCTTCTTAGTCTTTTTCTAACTCCATCTCACTTAGTAACACATATAAAAATTGGAACTAGTGCCAATAAGCACTTTTTCCTGCACAGAATCAGTGGGAACATTTTCTGGACTGATTAAGAAAAACAGGACACTTGTGAATTCTGCTCTGTCTTCCTGAGTGACTGCCTTCTTTCCTTCCACAGCCTGGCCTTGTGCAGATTCTCCCATTTTACCTTAAATCCAGGCAGACTTCTTCTCACCACTGCTTGCCTCCCTTTCAATGGCTTTCACTTTTAAGTCCAAGGTCCTGTAAGTCCACTTTGCTCTCCTGGGCTTTGTTAAAGGCAGGGAACCTAGAGAGTAGCCTTCAGAACCTTCCAATCCCACAGAAGCCAAGTCCCCTTTCTTGCCTTCTCAGAACTTCCTCTGCCAACCTATAAATATTTGAACACAATAAAGTTGTTTAAAGATTCACAACATTTGATTTGTCTGTGTCTTTAGGAAGTCCCCAAAAGTGCTGTGCTTTTTACTAAATTAAAGAGAAGAAGCAGCAGGGAAAGTATATTTTAGTCAGAGTCGCGTAGAACTAGATTCTAATATCAGACAAATATTTTCCTTAAAGATATACATACATAACAATACGTGTGTGCTTTTGTAGACAGGTGTAACTATAGATTACAGTGACACTCACTGAGTGTGCTTCGAATCAGCTATCTCCTTTGTGAAAAATGGACTCTCTAGCACTAACCAATAGGCTTTTGTAACCTATTTTGTAACCTATGCTTTGTAACATCTAAGAAATGGTATATAAACTTATGTGCAAAGCACTCGCAAACGCTAGCTACTCTTACCATTATTAGCTTAAATTCATAAATAAACATTTTGTTCAAATTTTTAATTTTTGAGAATTTCATACTTGAGTAGTGTTTTTACATCCTTTTCTCTTCCCTTTCCCACCTCCAACTCTTCCCATTGTCTCAAACTCTCAAACTCTCCCTGGTATATACATATGAAGAGAGACAATGCATATTTTAAAGACAGTGACCTCTACCAATGATTAACAATGTCAATGGTTGTTTTTCTTGAAAATCATCTTAATTCATGGAGGTTATTGTTATATTAAGACTGAGAGGCTAAAAATCTTGAGGATGATGGCTTATTCCCCCTTCAAAAAGATGAATTTAAAGGAGACTAGAATTGTTGGCTTAAATATATGAAATGGCTAAAATGATATAAATTGAAATAATTTACATACATGTATCACTCTACAGGTTTTCTTGGGCATAAAATCCTACCGCCTGATGAGGAACTATTGACATTTGATAGTTGCTGGGGAAGAGAGAGTCAGTTTGCTTTAATGATGTGGCTCCTGATAGGTCTGCAGCAGCCCAGATCAGACTCTGCTTGGATTTGCCATGAACATACAGACAGTGTTAAGTAGACTCAGTGGGTTTTTATAAAAGAGCACAAGAAGTTGGGAGAGACAAGTGGTGGGTGGTAAGGGAAAAATTGGAGATAAGGGAATGGGGGAGATGCGTGTGATCCAAACACATTATAGAAATGTATGAACTTTTCAAACATAAAAGAAGAATCTGAGCAACTATAAACGATAACACAAACTTCTGCTGCGGAGGCAGGGACTGGGATAGGGAAAACCCCAGGCAGAATGAGGAAAGAGCTGCAATCTGCAAGGCTGAAAATGTGAGCCAAGAAATGGAGATTTTGTGTTATTGTTTGGATTGTTCTTTAGTTTGTGTTATTTTTTTTCCTTTGGCAACACACGTGGAACTCTGTAGTGGTCAGGGACTGTGAGGTACTGGCCTGTGCAAATGCAGAGCATTTCATACAGGGTTCCAGAAGTCAGTTTTGCTCTATAAATTAAATTGAAAGATTACGTTAATTTGAGCATAGGATGACATAGAAATAGACAGGGAATAAGGACTCTGGACAACTGTAGTAAAAAATGTATTATGTAATATTTAAGGTTATTCTCGTGTGACAAACAGACTTAATTACTTTAGAGGGTTTTTTTTTTTTAGAGGGTTTAGTTTTTTGTTTGGTTTTGAGATATTTATGTTGTTGTTTTGTTTTGTTTTGCTTTTTGATTGTTTGTTTTTTCAAGACAGGATTTCTCTGTTGTAAGTCTGCCTGTACTGGAACTCACTCTGTAGCCCAGGCTGGCCTCAAACTCATAGAAATCCACCTGTCTCTGTCACCTGAGTGCTGGGATTCAAGGAGTACACCACCATTGCCAGGCTTACTTTATTTAGAATATTTTAAATTATAATATGACCTTGCTTTTTCTAAGTTAACATTTTAATTGAAATTTACCTTACTCAAGAAAATCTTGAGGAGTAACAAGACATAGAGAAGATAAATGAATTACAAGGATGAAGAGTATAAAACCTAATACAAAAAAGGAAGTCAGAAGAAGGCTGGATCAATGTACATATCCCTATCAGTTATATCAACTAATTTAAGAAAGGTCTGATTTTGGGGAGGATTATAAAATTTCCATGGATATTCAGATGCAGTAACATGTAAACATGCCTCACACCCACATCATGCTATATAAAACTGCCACTTCAGTTTTAACAAAATAGTACACAAATTCTTCAGTGAATACATCATGTCATCTTTCCTAACCCAACTAGGACCAACATTAGCAAGCCTGGGAAATTTTCTGGCTTCTAAATCTCAAACCACATAGAGAAAGAACTGAGCTTAAGTTCAACAAACCTGGGTGGTATAGGTAGAGTGCAAACATGCCTTCCGTAAATTAGAATTATCTTCAAAAGGAAGCAAAAACTTATGTTTTAATGCTTTAACATTTTTAAAAGGTTCTGAAAGCCTTTCAACTAATTAAGAACTCTAATTTTACTTATGTACATGCACGCAAACATGCACACACATTCTCATACATGCATGCACACACACACACACACTCACTAATATAAATCTAATTAAATTTTCCATAAAATATCCACATAGGTACAAAAGTACAAGCATATTAAAAATCATATTTTACTTTCTTAATATAAAACATTTGAAAATGTAATTCAAAGTAATAATTCAAAAAATATTTCCACTCTAATATATTCCTGGGTTCACTGACCTTTTATGTGTGTGCAGAGGCATGCATGAGAAACACCTGGATCATGCCAGAATTGAAATAAAACCACCACCTGGAAAAAAACTGTGCATATCTCTAAAGCCTCTGCATGCCATTGAATCTAACAGAATTCATATGTGCAACCAAATAATATTTTTGCATGTACGTAAAGGTTTTCCCACATGACTGTGCTGGGATGCGTTTTCTAGGTTAGTGGCTGTAAGCCACTTGGCAGAGGCTGTTCCTTTTCATGTCTTGCACACTGACAGAACACATGCTTGAGTCCTTGTTACCAGTGGGTATGAGTGGGGTTACAGATATGGCTGAGTATAAAGTTAGTGTCATCCTTTCCATAGCTTTCCTTCCCCCTGAGGGTACTGCTTAAATCTTCCTTCGTCACCATCTTTATAGGAGTACATAAAGAACATGTATTTTCCTCAATTAAGTTAAAAGTTAAAATGAGGACTCATTTTCCTAAAGACAAATAGGTATGGTAGAGGTTTATTCAATGTCATTTGTTTTGCTGTGGCTCAGAGTAGTTGTTAATTAGTGGTTTGGAATCATTTCATCGAGACCTGTGTTCTCCATAGTGTTCTAAGTATTTGACTGATGTTTTAGAAGCATTCCAGCTGCATCCCTTTGCTTTTGTGGAATGCGTTCACCCCAGAATAGGGATTCTCTGGCTGTCTTTTTGATGTGTGGGTGTTTGGCTTGTTACCTCATACCAACCTGATAAAGACAGAACTGCCCCTTTTATTTTTGCTACATTTTTCCTCCAGTTCCTCACCCCAGAGGCCTGCTGCTCCTCTGTAAATCACACTGATGTGATTTTTAACCCTGCAGCAGCTATGCAAAGACCTGGACTGTTTTCAGATTCCCGGTTAAGCAGTTCTTAATCTTTTTCCAGTATCCTTTTAACTTCCACTCCTTCAACGATGTGCTGGCTGGAGCAGTTTTCTCCAGAGTCAGTTCTCTTATCGGATCATTCTCTTTCTGCTGAACTCTCCAATTTGCTTACAGGGATTTTCATAAAGTGTTAACATGGCAGCAGTATAGGACACTCAGATTGAGTTTTTCTCTTCAGAGCTCCACATTTCACTAACTCCTCTGCATTGAAAAATGCATTTCTCTAAGCTCGTTTGACACTCTTTCTGAAACCACTGCTTTATGCCTGTTTTATTTGTACATTCAATGTGAAAGACAAATTCAGTTCACCTTAGTCTGAAGACTTGTGTAACTGAAACTACTTGCTCCAACTGTTTTATGTATTTAAAACATGTATTTATCTACAAACATTTACCCACATATCTATATCATGATATAACAAATCATATTATTATCAAAAGTATTAAGATTAAAAAATCTGTGCCTGCCTAAGACTTCATGGAACTAATGAAACTATGTCCAGACAGGAAATTTGGTATTGATTTACTAATGACAAAGAAATTAATACCAAATACTAAAACAAGCATATATGAAGAGTTTGATAATAAGACTGATCCTTCCTCAATGATATAATCTAATTCTTAAAAATATCAAAGAAATTATAATTTCCACAATACTATCTGAATGATCTCAACAAACTACAAAACATTAGAACTTTTAAGCACTTAGAAAGTATTTGATGAGAAGTATAATAAAAAAACATCAGTATCAGGGCTGGAGAGATGACTTTGTGGTAAAGAGTACAAGTTACTCTTACAGAGGAACTGGGTTCAATTCTCAGAAACCACTTGGCAGCTCACAGCTGTCTGTAAAACCAGATCCAGGGTATTGAAGTCCTATTCTGACGTCAGCAAGCATCATGCAGAAAAATATTCACGTCCATAAAAGTCAATCAATCAATAAATTAATTAATTAAAATAAAAGTAGGAGACTAAGGGTATATCACAGGGGAGCATTTGCTTAGCAAAGTAAGGCTCTGGGTCCAATCTCCAAAACTGCAAAAATAGAAGAAAAAGGAAAAGAGAAACAGAAGAGCAGAACAGGAAAGGAAATACACAGCAAATAGAAATAGAAAAAAATCAAACCAAATATCATATTTATAAAATAATTATATAAATATATAATACATAAATGTATATTATATACAAAATATTTTATATGTAATACAAACATTAATAAATATATGTAAATACATATTTTGTAAACATATATACACTAATACCATATATATTTAGATAAATACTATATATGAGGTATTTATGTGAAAATTCATGGCATTTATGTATATACATATATCTAAAGAGAAAGCTGTAATAGCAATTAAAGAAAAGTGACCTTCATTTAAGAGAGAGCAAGGGTGGGAAGGATGAAATCATGTATTTATATCTAAATCTCTCAAAAATATTAAAAAATTAAAAGTAATGCAATTTTGATTGACATTACACACTGATTACTAAAACAAAACAAAGTAATGTGTGTTAAACAAGGCATTAGCTCCTGTCTCTTCTATTTTACAAGCTAGTCTATTTAATTCAGTCATCAGGGTGTTTGGATTCCTTTGACCATATTGACCATTTATATGCATCACTGTTCACAAGACTGCTCTATTTCAGATGTCACACATGCATTCCAGTATAAAATAAGGAAGCAAGAGTGAAGAAAGGCCTCATACTTTTCAAAATGCTATAGAGAAGTCACAGCACCCCACCATTCCCCTGAGCCCACCTGTGTTTACCTTGCTGTAGAATGATTAGAACTGGATCATAACTTTGCAGAGGAATAGACCTGTGTGAAGGCTAGGGTCTACATTCCAGGGGACTACATGCAGAGGCTTGTGTGGTCTGGATGGAATGTAGACACAACTTTAATCTGAGTATTAAGAAGTCAGTTGTAGTCCGTGTCTAAGACAGAAACAGATTAAGGAAGCAGATACAGGAGGCAGAGCTTAGGAATCAGTGTCACACAGGAACTGACATCTGAGATGAGTCAGAGTGAATGGTAGACAAAGTGACTAATCAGAGGAAGAGTTAGCAGAGTGAGGCAGAGTAAAAGACATGCCCAATTCTCATGAAAGAAGACAGGCTCTCAGCTCAGCTAAGGAGAGTTACATAGGAGTTGAATGAGTCAGTTGAAAAGCAAGTTGAAGAGAGTCAGTAAGAAAAGTCAGTTAAAAAGTGAGTTGAGAAGCGGGATGAGGAGTCAGTTGAAGGGCAAATAACAGAATAAGTTTGAAGAGTCAATTACTGAGATGAAGTTATAGAAGCAGAGGCTGGAGTGAGCTAAAGAGCAGTTAGTTGAAACAGTCAGTTACAGAGGCAGGACGGAGCAGTGAGAGCTCAGGAAGAGACACAGAGTCACAGCAGAGCTCAGTAGAAGCCAAGAACAGAGAGTGAGTTGAATCAGAAGAGTAAGAGTTCAGAAGGAACTCGTCAGAGTGGCTCAGTTAGCAGAAGGTCTCAGAAGGCTAAGGCTTCCAGTTCAAAGATTAAGAGTAGATTGTAAAGAGGATGAAACACTCTAGGGATCCAGGGATCCAGGCCTAGAAGCACTGATTTAATTAGACAAAAGAATAAATGATTTTGAACCTGAATCTACAACAACAGACATGACTATCAGTTTTCACTTTCAACATGAAATCAATCATCTATCTTTCCCCACAGGTCAGAGAATGATAACTTGCGCTTGGATGGGGCTATAATTCTCTTTTTTTGCTGGGTTTGGTATTGTCATGCTCTGAACCAGAAGTCCCTGATCAAAGACTTAGAATAGGATCGTCATGAGCTGCATTATGGCTCTGTCGGTAGCATTTGAGCTTAGAATCAAGTTCTACCTGTGTATGTCAATAACGTTTTTGCCCCTAATGACAAACCAATATTTGCCATGATTTCCAAATGTCTGCTAAAATCTAAAGATATAGTGAACCCTACTTAAAAGACAATGTGACCATTTCTTCATTTTAATTAATTATAAAAAAATTGATATATTAAAAGGTTACATATTTGTAAAATCACAATCAAATTGTTACTATAAAGAAAATGTGTTATATACTTATTCAAGTTTTTAAATTTCCTTTATATTCTCTAGTCAAATGCTGTCAAGTAAAATTTAATACAAATCACTGTTATAACCCGCATCTATAATTTTGAATTTTTCTCATTAGCAAAGATACATATGCAGAAATATACATTTCTCATATAAAAAAGATATAAAGAAACATAAAATAAAATGATTTTACTAACTCAAAATTATGTCAAAATCTTAACATTTCAACATGTGATCAATAGCCATCAAAATATATGATATTCCCCTTTATATTATGCTGACACTGTCAAGTGTGTATTTTTTTACTCACAGTTCATGTGAAGACTGGTTATTTCTGGTGTTGAATAGCACTTGTATTGAGTAGCCACTGTATTGGGTTGCACTGCTCCTAGCCAAGTAAATTCACAGGGATAACCCATTCCTGAAAGAGTGTAGACCTCCTCTGTGAACCAATTGGATCTTGTGAACTTAGTAAGAAATACTAGCTGCCTGTGGAAAATACGATTGAGTTATACCTTCTTCAGATTTCAAAAACCTATACCGATAATTTACTTTCACCACATATAACAATGCTTGAAATTTTATTATTGTAAACTTTGTACAGGCAGAAAGATAAGAAGAGATGTTTTGTGAAAAGTATCAGGAATTAGTATGAACTGTTCTCTGAGAGGAAATGGAGAGTTTGGCATGATCTAATAAAAGAGTCCATGGATAGATGGGGAAGAGGTTTTCAAGGAGTTAAATTGGGAACTAGTGAGATGGCTCGGTGCATAGGGGTCCTTGACACCAAGTCTGAAGACTTGATTTCATCCCTAGGACTCACATAGCAAAAGAGAAACTGACTCCTCAAAAGTCGTTTCTGACTTCCATGTCTGTTGCCATGGAATACACACCTCCGCACATGTGTGGATGCATGCTCATACTCACACAAGCACACAGACACACATTTACAAAATTAATATACTAAAAAAAATTAAGGGGATTATGGGTCAAGAGCACTTGCAGTTCTTGCAGAGAACTATGGTTCTGCCCCAGTACTTAATGGTGATTCACAACCATCTATAACTCCAGTTCCAAAAGAGTCTATCTTAGTCTTCTGGCTTCATCAGGCACCAGGCCGTCTTGTAGCTCACATACACACATGCAATCAAAACACTCATGCACATAAAATAAAAATAAACAAAACGAATCTTTAAAAAATAAAAGTGTGGGGAAGTTAATAAAGCACTTGTGATTTTCATGAAAGTGGAAGAGAAAATATGTGGTCAAAAGGGTTCAAGCACAGAGGTGGATGGCAGGGACATGGAACACAGAAAGAAGGGTCCAAATATTAATGTGGATAATGATGCCAAAAGAAACCCATTACATTGAATGCTAATTTAAAAAAATATTTTGAAATGCCCATGGACCATGTAGGAGCCCAGAAGGTTAGCATCAGGGAGCTGAGCTCCACTAGCATAGATAGAATACTCCTCAGTTTTAAGAAAGTAGGCTTTCCTTTCACAGTACTTCTCTAAATTCCAAATATATCCCCACATGGTTCCAGCTCATTAGAAAGAAGTATTCCAACTTCATGAATTTGGTAGACAAATGGATGGAACTAAAAAAGATCATCCTGAATGAAGTAACTCAGGCCCAGAAAGACAAACATGGTATGTACTCACTTATATGTGGATGTTGACTTGACTAATAAGCAAAGGACAAAGGGGTCTGCAGTTCACAGACCCAGAGAGACTGTGAGACAAGGAGGGAATCAAGGATCTCCGTGGTAAATAGAGTGTGGAACAGTTGGTGCAGGTAGGCTGAAGGAGGATATAATAAGAATGGAAGGGACTAGGTTAGAGGAGAAGGATGGAAGGAGAGAGTATATGGAAAGACGAGCAAAACTGGAGGACATTTAGGGGGGAATTAGGAGATCTAGGGCAGTGGAAATTCACTGGAATCTATAAGGAGACTCTGGAAAGAATTTCTAGCAATGGGAGATGGAAAGCTTGAACAGGTCATCTCCTATAACTGGGCAGAGCTTCCAGTGATGAGAGGGGGACACCATCCCAGCCACAAAACCCTTGACCTATACCGTATCCTCCCTACAGTATCTCCTGAGACAATGGAAGAGCAGAGTCCCATGCCAAGGGATGGAACCCATGCCTACTACTGGAGGGAAGGTAAGAAACGACAGACTAGATAGCCGGGAGATGATTTCTAGTAATTCCCTGCTCTGCTCATAGATCAGTGCCTAGACCAACCTTCATCAGGGAGGCTTCTGCAGCAGCCGATGGGAGCAGATACAAAGGCCTAGGGTCAAACATCATGCAGAGCTCCAGGAATCCCACAGAAGACAGGAAGAGGGATTGCAGGGACCAGAGTGATCAAAGACATCAGGAGATCAAGTCCTACCACCACCACCATTGAGGCAACTGACCAGCACTCTCGGGGACTCACAGAGCCTGAAGAGTCAGCCTTGGAACCTAGATGGTCGCCTAGATATGTCTTGTAGTTGTCTAGCTTGGTGTTCCTGTGGAGCTCCTACAGACTGCAGTGGTGGGATCTCTGACCCTTTTGCCTGCCCTTAGGACCTTTTCCTCCTGTTGGGTTACCTAGTCCACCTTTGATGCAGGGATTAGTGCCTTGCCTTGTTCGTTTTTTGTTTTTGTATTTGTTTTTTTATGCCGTTTGAGAGATAAGAGGACTGCTCTTATCTGGGGAAGGAGGTAAAATCTGGGGGAGATGGGAAATGGGGGAAGCTGGGAAGAAAAGGAGGATGGGAGGAAGGGAGTTGAATGTATTATATGAAAGAAGAAAAATAAATAAACACCTAAAATATTCCTCAGCTATGTTGGTAAAAAATCTGGCCCAATTCTTATCCACCTACACCGAGCCACATCCCTAATTTCAGAGTCAATAATTAGGCGGAGGTGGAAGCTAAATTGGACTACACTTATTTATTATCTTAGGTCAAATGTTAGAACCTGGAACTGATGAGAGAAACTGCCCTGTCCTAATGAAATGTGGATGGCAGCGTTTCTTCAAAGAAAACCTTGGGAGCAGATGTGAAATTGGTAGAAAGCAGGGGCTGTGTAGGTCATTTCAGCCTAATGTCAATGCTCTCTAGAGTTACAAACTTTCTTGTCTTTGTGGACACACTATTTTGCACTTAGGAGTCTCCCTTTCTAGTGTCTAAAATTCCCAAATTGTAAACTCTTATTATACGTTCACAAAATATGCAGGGACAAATTTTATTACAATATTTTAGAAGAACTGATAACAATTTGCCTTCCTTCTGTCTTCCTTTCCACTCAGTACTTTTATATACATCTCGATCTCCTCTTCAGAATGCTTTATGTTTCCAGCTACCATACCAGCTGCCTGTCACTGTAGCTGAAATCAGGGAAGAATCTGAGTTTTATACTGTTGTGTTGAGTCAGAGACCACAGTCAGACAGCCATTCTCTGGTGTTTGCTGTGTCACCCCACAGGTAGGTGTGGCCCTGCTGTCTTATTTGGTCTTCTCGGTACTGTGTCAGGCAATTACTTTGAGAGAGCCTGGCTTCAAGCCACGTTAGTTATCTTCATAGGGAAAGAAACTATTTTATCACAGATGGTTTTTGTTTTCTTCCGTGTTCTCTTTTCTTTGATAATAACTGTATATGATGCCATAATCAGAAACCAATAAATGTTACTCTAAAAACATTTAAGCATATCCTAGAAACATGCTTAGGAATCCACTATTGAAACCTTCATAGACTGAGAGAACCTGTCTATGTAAGATGGCCACAAGTCTGCCTATAAAACTTATTTCTTCTTGGGTTTAACAGAATAAAATAGAATTGTCCTCATTTTTTCATACCTTTTGTGTCTGGTAGGTATTTGACTAACTTTTTCTCACAGCCCCATGTCTATATGGATTGAGACTCAATGGATTTAAGCATCTGAAGCGCCCCACAGCTTTTCATTTTCTCAATTTCTTCCTATTTTTGGGCTGTTTTTGCATGTTTGTGTTTCTGATTTGAAAAAAATACTTAACATCTGGAACTGACTCTCTAATAAAAACATATACCATGCTCATATACGCTTTGGTACTAGTTGTCCATCAACTGATAAACGATAATGAAAATGTGATACATTTGCACAAACAGCTAATACAATTAGCTGTAATATTCAATTAGAAGTAATATTCAGCTGTTAGGAAAAAATGAAATTTACAGGTAAATATATAGGACTAGAAAGAATCACCTTGAGTGAGGTAAACCAGACCCCCCCCAAGACAAATATTGCATATTTTCTCTTATGTGTGGATATTAGGTTTTAACTATGTGTGTTTCAAATGAAAAATCACTGAGATTAGGTTTCAAGTAAAGGGCTGGAATGGGAGTATCTTCAAGGAAAGGGAAGCAGAGTATAAGTTTTATGAAGAGAGCTTCCATTTCTCAGTCTAGCCCCAAGACTCCCAGATCCTCTTTTCCACACATTCTCTTCGACCACCAAATCTAGTGCTGGTCCCACAACCAGTTCATTAGCATAGTCTGGAAATCCCTGCCTGTTCTACCAACCTATAGGCTTCAACCAGGATACTCCTTTCCTGCCTCTCATCCAGAGGGCTTTCTGTATACCACATACGACCTTGCTACCAAGCCGGATCATGTACAAACCACTCTAGAGAATAGCCTGGTGAGTCTGTCTGACTTGGTACCACATATCTGAAGAAAACTAACTCTCCTTCATGAAGCAGCTATCACTTTCCAATAGATCTTCAACTACTGAGAGTACTCCATGAACCTACCTTATCTATTCTGGGATTGATTGACTTGATTTTTTATACATTTTGTGAATGTAGTTCCTGATGATGTAAGTTCATATGTTTAGCAAACACTATTTTTCCAGATGTCTACTAATTTTAACTCTTCCAATCTTTCTCTTCTCTCTTTCCCAATGATTCCTGAGACTTAATGTTAGGGTATATGTGCCTATACTCCTCAAAATATGCCATAGGAAGGAAGGAAAGTACATTTCCAAATTCTTTTTATTAATCCAGTATTACCTTGATTCTAAAACCAGACAAGAACCCTAGAACAAAAGAAAGAACTAAGGGCAATATCCCAGATGTTCATAGATTTTTTTTTTAAATCTCACTGAAATAACTGTAAACTGAATTCAACAACTTATTAAAAATGTCACCCACCCTAATCAAATCAGCTTCATTGTAGAGAAGCATATATGCTTAATGTAATAAGTCAATATGTGAAATATACCACACAAATAGACTCAAGGACAGAAATCATATGATCATTCATCAGCTACAGAAAAGACCTTTGACAAAAATCTAACATCTCTTCACAATAAAATGTCTAGATTTAGGGATACAGGTACATATCTCACTATAATAAAGGCAATACACAACAAGCCCATAGCCAAGATCACAGGAAATGGAAAAAAGTTCAAAGCATTTCCATTAAAATCAGGAATAAGACAAAGATGTTCTTTTCTTCACTACTGTTCAATATGATGCTGAAAGTCTTAGCTACAACAACAAGAAAATTAGAGACAAAAGCAGCTACACATAGGAAATGAAAATGTCAAAATATCCTTATTGGCATATGACATGATCCTATGCATTAACAACCCCATCAGAAACTCCTACAGCTGATCAATGCAAACAACAAAGTAGTTGGATACATGATTAATACAGAAAATCAGCAGCCTTCCTATATAACAATGTAAAGCATACTGAGAAAGAAATTATTGAAACTATTTTTTCATAATAGCTTCAATAGAATAATTTTTAGAATATAATAAACCAAGAAAGTGAGAGACTTGGACAATGAAAACTGTAAGAAATTGTCAAAGAAATTCAAGAAGATAGCAGAAGATGGAAGACTTATGTCTTCATGGTTTGGTAGGATTGATATTGTGAAAACAACCATCCTACCATGGTAATCTACAGGTTCATTGCAATCCCCAAAGCAATTCTTCACAGAAATTGAAAATGGAAACGCAACAGACTGAGGACAGTCAAAAGAGTCCTGGACAATAAAAACAGCGCAGGAGGAAGAACTAACCCATATTTCAATTACACTACAAAGCTATAGTAATAAAAGCAGCAAGATGGTAGCATCAAACAGAAACACAGATCAGTGGAATTGAATTGAGGATCCAGATATAAGCATAAGCTCCGACGGTCACCAGATTTCTGACCAAAACGCCAACAATTCAGTGAAGGAAAGGCTAATGGAGCTTGACAAAGAAACAAAACAGCACAGGCAGAACAATGAAATTAGATCCTTATCTCTCACACTGTACTAACTCACTCACTCACTCCAAATGGATCAAAGACTTCAATGTAAGACATGATAACCTGAATCTGTTAGAGGAAAAATAGGAATGAACGTAGAGCAAAATGAAAGGATTTTCTCAGCAGATTCCCAGTAATGCAGGCACTAAATTAAACAACTGATGAATGAGATGTCATGAAACTAAAAACTTTCTGCACTCCAAAGACATTAGCAATCAAGTGAACAGACAACCTAAGGAATGTGAAATGAAACTTTACCAGCCATATATCTAACAGAAATTAATATCTAATATATACAAAGAACTCAAAGAACACCAAGTAAACTATAAACCAATTTATAGCATTGGGGCATAGACCTAAACAGATAATTCCCAAAAGGTTAGAAATACAAATAGCTGAAATATTTTTTAATGCTCAAAATCCTCATTTGTCAGGGAAATGCAAATTAAAATAACTTTGCGATTTCATTTTCCTCGGTCAGATACTTAACATAAAGTAAAAGTAAATGACAAATATGCTGGTGTAGATATGATGACAGGGTACTTTGTGTCTGCCTCATTCAAATATTAGTTTAAAGCAACAGTGTTTGTTAAACATTGTTCAGAGGCAAAACAAAATTCCTTTCTTTTTCCCTACCTGGAACTTAAAGGCAAGTATTTAGGATGTACATTGAAAATTGACCTAATAAAATTTTCTGTAAAGAAGAATTCTGTGGTACAATAAATAATAAGGAAAATAAGGAGAAAATGACACTGAAATTGAAATCATTATAATGACTGGGAACATCCAAAATATTGAGAAGCAGTGATATTTCTGAAAATGGGATGGGGTGCAAAGTTCCAGGGTAAGAAAGAACATGATTTCATTAAGAAATTGAAATAATAAAGACACCATTGGACTTAAGTACTAGGAGAAATGGTGTGAGAAGCAGGAAGCAGATGCCTTCTTAAATTAGATGTACTGCTTACAAGATGTTGCAAGAATCCTTTCCCTGGGGGGATAGAAACAGTGTCTTCCCTCACATACACACCTCTAAACAGAAAAATTCACCCTAGATACAAGTTTGTTGGGCTTACTTTCAGAGAATGAGTGAGTGACTACTTACAGAACAGGGATTCTCAAACAGCATACTGGAAAGTCTTCACCAAGTATGGATGATTGCTTCCTCATAGCCACACAGATAAAATACCTCCTATTTAACCCTACAGGATCTATATCCTCTAGCACCCCCAAAGACCCAGAAGCCCTGTGTGATTAGGGCTGAACAGCAAAAAACATTCCGGTACGTGAAGGAAAAAACAGCTGGAATATAAGATTAGTATCCTAGGACCCTTCTGCCCCCTCTGATGAGGGACTGTCATCATTCTCACTGATGATAGGATAGGGCGAGAATGTGATCTGATGAAGATGGTGGCTGCTTTGCATGGGGGATAGCAGAGAGAGTTCCACAGCAGTACAGTTCTGTGCCTTTGGTATTTTATTGTCTTCTGGTATCTCTATTTCTGAGGACTCATTAACCAATCACACAATCACACCTATGCACGCGTGCACACACACACACACACACACACACACACACACACACACACTATAAACACAACTATTATGTTGAGAAGATGAAATGTGTGTGTGTGTGTGTGTGTGTGTATGTGTGTGTGTTTGAGTGAGCCTGCATGCCACTGCACACAAATAGCGGTGAGAGCACGATACTTTCGATTCAGTTCTCTCCTTCCACTGTTATGCAGTTTCCAGGGATAGAAATCAGATCATCAGACTTGCATAGTGCAAACCTCCAGGGAATCCCTTCTCAGCTCTATCTGAAACAACCCCTTCCTGCTCTTTCCAACTTACTTCATAACATGATCTCATCTCCCCTCTTCTCTATCTCTCCATTCTCTGGCTCACAAGCTCTCTACTTCTTCATCCTGTTCTCTGAAAGATCTTTAATGAATTTAAGTAATTCCTCATCTAACTCCAGCTTCAACAGAACAAATGACTCACTCTCAACACACCTCAGCCTTCAGGAAGGTGAAACCAACACATGCTTCCATTTGCACTAGTGTGGACAGGTCTGCACTCTTCCACCGTAGTACTCCAGTGTTCTGTCTCCTACTGCTGACTTGATCTCTCAATAAAACCCTTCAGGTATCAGCTTCTTTGAACTTTGCCCCAGATTTCCTTTCCCCAAATCCTCTTGTCATCACGGACTATTTATAGTCCAGGAGGTGGATGGATTTCTCATTCTAGTTTGTAGATTTGCTATTTGCACAAATCCACTGGTTTTAACCACTCCACACCAGCTGTTAAAATCCCTTTTGTAAGTAGCCTTTCACATTTTCTTAGATCTTGAAGTTTATCAGTTTGTCCATCTTTTTATTTGAATTTACAAACTCGTTTCTTTGTCTATTCATGTATGTGTTTGTTTTTTGACAAATCTTTTCTGGAAAATTTTCACATTGTTTAAATTAACCACACCCATTTTGCCTGATAGAGGTGTCAGAAGCCTTACCATGTGTCCATCTAGGAATCAGCTTCCTCATCTCCGAGTTCAAAAGTACTTCCCTACTCTGATCTCCTCTGGTACATTTGCCCCAGTGTTTTCCAGGTTGACTGTTCTCAGTTCTTTTTATTCAGACCTCCAACACCATCAGTTTCTCTGTTTCCCCTTACAACTTTGCTTCCATAAGAAAATAGCTGGCAAAGCTACACCCAACAGTAGATCTGTGTCTGCCCTTACCAGTATTCTTTGTTCCTCTTGCAATGAAATCTCTGTGGGTGGGTCTGTCACCTAAACTCTGATTGACTTTCCTCCTACTTGTTCTAGGTAGGGTCTTGCCTCATCAATTACCTGTGTGTGGACACTGCCAATCTTTTCTCCTAAAACACGAATGAGTCTTCTTCCATCTCTTCTATACCACCTGCCAGTCACTTGCTTTGGCAAACTCTTCCCTTATGCCAAACTTGGTACAGAATAACCATCTTCACTCTGTCTTCAGTTCTTCATATGATATTTATGACTAAATAATAGCAATATTATTATGCCCTCTGCCTCCTCAAATTCATGAACATTTTTGTTTATAAACTAATCATCTTTCCTCCTTCCCTCTCCCTCTTCCTTCCAATGATACTAGGGATCAATCACAGGGCCATGTACATGAGGAGACCTGTATCACTTAGCCATAGCTCAGCCTCTGACTCTTTTTACCATATTTTTCACTTGGCTTCTGAGACAATGACACTGTTCTGAGTTTCTTCATTTTTCAAATGTGTGATCAATTGATCTTGGGAATGTCTTCCTCATTTTCTCAGTGTATCTCATAAGATATCTGTAGATCAACATTTAATACATTACTATTGAATAAATACAAATTCATATTATTTTATTATGTTGCATCCATCTCATTCTTTATTGCTTCTTTTCCCAATTTTTATTTCTTAGACTTTCTGTTTCTTATATTTTAGATGGTTTCTATTGTTGTTTTTGTCCTTTACAGCTAGAATATTTTTTTGAAATTTTTGTCTTTTGAATCGTTGTGTATAGTATATTGTTGTGAGATTAATGTACCAGAGAACACATACAACATTCTTTTCTAAAAATAATACTTTTATTAATCACTTGAGGTTCATATGATGTTGATAACACTTCCCATTCTTTCCTGGTCTGTGCTCCCACACTTGTGCCCCCAAAAGAAAGAAAGAAGGAAAGAAAAGAAAAAAAAAAAAAAGAAAGAAAGAAAGAAAGAAAGAAAGAAAGAAAGAAAGAAAGAAGAAAGAAAGAAAGAAAGAAAGAAAGAAAGAAAGAAAGATAGACAGAAAGAAAGAACGAAAGAAAGAAAGAAAGAAAAAGAAAGAAAGAAAGAAAGAAAGAAAGAAAGAAAGAAAGAAAGAAAAAGAAGGAAAGAAAAGAAAGAAAGAAAGAAAAGAAAGAAAATCCAGCTTGTGTGACAGGAACATGGATCATGGGCATCACCACAAATTTTTGGAGGCAGTGGGGCTGGGGGGGGTGCTCTGATCATGTACCTTCATTCAGGCTATATTAGCTTGAGATTAAGTATGATGAAGTTCTGCCTAAAGATGGACTTTGCTGCCCAAACCCACAGGCACCCAGACATCCTGGGGGCACCTGTCCATCCCTCAGGTACCTAGTCATCCCACAGGCACCAGAACATTGGCACTCTTAAAGCCAGTTAGAATGTTTGTATTCACTGGCTTATGGCTGCATGGGAAACTTACCAAAATCATGCAGCCTGAAACCTACTTACTGCTCTTGTGCTTTTAAGCACAAAACTGTACCGTGGGTTCACACAATTCAGCTATCAAGAAGAAGAACTACAGAAGACAAAAGCAAGGTCAGTATAGTTAGGGACTTTCCCAGCCACATCCTAGAACTGTTGACTTAGTTTGTGTCCCTATTTTACAGGTATTTCTGCCTACAGGCTGAATTCCAAGACCTGATTGGTGCTTCTATTTTGACATCAAATGTCTTAAGGTCTGAAAGCCTACTAAGGTCTGGAGTCTTGTCACAATATATTTATGTACATATTTGTGTAGATGTATGACCTTTGTATGTCATAGTACAGACATGGTGGTCAAAAGCAGCCTCAATGCTATTCCTTGCCTTTCCACTTTGCTTGCTTCCACTTTGCAATCTCTTTTTGTTTTGCTGATGTGTGCACCAAGCTTACTTCCAGAGATTATTCTGTCCCTGCCTCCCATCCCACTATAAAAACATGAGGTTAAAGACAAGAGCTTCTTCACCTGGTTTCACATGGATTATGAGGATTGGAGCTCATATTTGTGTGGTATGTTAGTCATGAAACTATCTCTCTAACCATAAGGGATTTTTATTTTAGCTTTCTATTTTAAGAATGCAAGTGTTTGTTTGATTTGTATGTTTGTTTAGTCAAATCTCTGAACACATTCTCAGGCTTTCAGAACAGTTTTTGTGCCAAATATTTTCATTATTTTCAACCTTTCTATCATAAAGGTAATGCATACGTAGTAGCAAGCATTTTTAAAAGTTTCCAACATATGTGGGAACAATTATCTTAATTTTTCTAGGAGATACATAATTTCATTTCAGATGTGTTCTATTTTCTTTCAATTGCTCATTTTAAATTCATTTTAAGTGTATGTGTAAGTTACTTCTTCCTCTCTTAGGTTTTGTGTATTTTCTTTTTGAAAAGTTTGATCTTTGATGTGCTTTGTTGATCTGTGGACTTTTACTGATCTATTTACTCATTTCCATAGCTCCAATAAATATTTCTGAATGAGTGAATCTTTAAAATATTCAACTCCAAAATGATTGAGAAAAAAATTCCTAGACACAGACAGGTTGACAACATAACATTTTAGCTGTTGCTCTATTATTTATTCAACAACTCAAATATTCAAGTATAAGTTTAATTTTGATCCTAACTTTCATGGCATACTTCTAAAAAATCACTATAATTATTCCGTAAATATTCAAAGTATGTGGAATGCATGTTTGTGTATAAATGTAAAATGGTCATTATCTGTTCCAGTATAAGCTACTGCTGGTGAGAAAAAAGCATGTAAAAGTAATATTGCAGAATATAGGATATAGATACCTTTTACAAAAAATATGTTGAATTAGTCCCTCATCATATAGATATTTGATACTTTCATCAACATGAAAGCTTCAGTGTCCTATGATATTATTTCTCACCAGTTTTTTTTTGTATTTTTTTGCCTGAAACATAAAACCAAAATTTATGATGACTTTAGGCTTTCACCACATGACTTAGAAATGAAAATACACCTTTGGAATATGAGCTATGAGTTAGGTATCCCATCACTTTTTCTTTGTGCTGTCAAGGGAAAGTTCATATCATCTGGAGTAATCTAAAAAGTACAAATTCAGGCGTGCCAATACTGATTAACGTATCATAAGTATTTGAGGAGTAGAAATGACTTTGTATTTTATAAATTTCATAGATTTTAATTGCCTTTTTAGTTTGAGAATCATTGTAATAAATAAATTATCTGGTTAGACAACTTTGTTACATATATTCACAATTCACACTATACAGGATCACTATGGCATAAAAAGAAAGCGTATGTGCTTATGATTTTGATAGTGTAAGGGAAGCTCACTGTTTTCTGTAGAAGATGAGTTGTTAAGAAAAATTCTAGCTTCCAGTACATTTTAACTCAGTGAGTAAATTTTGTTAATTTTAGAGCAGTGCCTCTAGACTCCATGTATAAAGAAATATTACATGTGGAACTGGATAATATGCAGATTTCAAAGCTCTGAGGAAGGGGGTTAGTCTGCATGCCTAATGAGACCATTCTTTGGGTAACAAATTTTCGAGGAGCAGCTGTCTCATACTGATAGATATAACACTCCCCAAGTTCCTATACCATTAGCTTTTTTTAAAAAAACCTATTTTATAATATTCTGTCCAGCAAGATAACAGAAAGTATCTTTGAAAACAAACTGAAGTACCAAATTTGAAAGTGGTGTTGCTGAAAACTTCACTGATACCCTCATACTTCCACAAAGTAAAATTTGTGATATAAAATACTTTGATAGTATTATTAATTATACCACAATGAATAGCATCATAATACAAGCAGGTACACTAACAACAATGGCTCAGAACATAAAATTTTTATGTTGCAAAGATACTTTATACAATTCTATTTTTGTGCTATTTATTAATGATTATACAAAACAGTGGGTTTCATTACATATCATAACACATGCACTTCTTATAATCAGCCGCCCACTAGCCTCAACTTTACTTCTAATGATCCTACATCAACTTTCATGCTGTATTTACATACTCTAGATTCTGACTAGTAGAGAAGACATGAGCAACCTTTCATCTATCTTCTTGGGCCTAGATTACTTGGCTCAACTTGGTGAATTTTAATCTATTCATTTTCTTGAAAATGGCACATTTTTCTTTATGACCAAATAAAACCACAGTACATATATGTACCAAACACATTTTCTTTATCCATTCTTCTTTTAATAGACACCTAGTCTGACTGCATGTCTTAACTCTTGTGATTTGTACTCCAATAAACATGAATGTGAAGTTAACTGCATGTTATACATTGTATCTTCACTAGTTTTATTTCCCATCAACAGTGAACAGTTCCCTGCACATGTGCACATGTGTGCATGCACACATGTGCACAGATACATACACACACACACACACACACACACACACACACACATACATCACAAGCAACTTTTGTTGCCTGTTTTCTTGGCTATTATCATTCTGAATAAAATGAAATAAACAGTACCTAGTTTTGATATGCATTTCTTTGATATATAAGGAAGCTGAACGTTCTTGCTTATATCAATTAGCAGTGTATAACACTTTTAAGAACTGACTCTTCAGTTCATTTGCTGATTTGGTTTTTGGGTGTTTAATTTTTTTGAGTATTTTATATATTCTAAATATCAGTACTCTGTCTGGTGTATATAAAGTAAAATGTTCTTCAATTCACTCTGTTGTTATTTGCTTATTTTTTTTTTTTGTGTAGAAGATCTTTAATTTCACACAGTCCCATTTGTCATTTCTCGCTATTATATTTTGGACAGCTTGAGCCCAAAGGAAGTCCTTGCACAGAACTCTATTTTGAATTATTTTCCATATATTCTCATTTGGCAGTTCAAAGTATCAGGTCTTGCATTAGTGTCTTAAATCATTTTTAATTCACTTTTATGCAAAACTTAGTACTCCTCCAAGAAGTCCTAAAACAAATATTTTAGTATCCAGAGAATATTAATTCTATAATGTAAAAAATAAAAATGAAATGTGAGAAGTGAACAATTTGATACTTTAAGATTTATTTGCATTTATATGTGTGTATCTGTGTGAGTTGCCATTACAAGTATGCTCATGTCCAGGCAGGAGGAGAGTGTCAGATTCCCTAGAGATGGATTTACAGGTGGCCATGAGCCTTCCAACATGCCTATTAGGAGCTAAGCTCTGTCCTTCTGGAAGAGCTGCAAGAGCTGCAAATGGTCATAACTACTGAGCTGTCTCTCTACCCTGCAGTTCTAGATGTTATTACAGGTGGATGAGGGTGACAAATATATAAAGAACATTCATATTTGAGGAGATTTCAGGTGATTTCCAAGAGTTGGAATTCATTCTTTTTAACTTCAGTAGGCAGAATTTTGAGTAGCCCGATGGATGGGTTCTGATTCAGACTAGAGATATGTTTAAACAGTGAAGGCCCAGAGAGACCACTATTACTGACTTACAAGCACACTTGTGTTCTACTTTCTAAGAGCATTGGACAGGAACACAACATATGAATTCTAGAGCTAATTTCCCCCACCCCCAGCCAGCTGGAGACAAACTTCAGAATGTAGAGGGATTGCAATTCCAAGCTAGATTCATTATGGTCAACAATTGCATATGATGAAATGAACATGACATGAACATGTCTTCTCTTTTGTTTTAAATGGCCTAGTCTTTAACTAACACACAAAGTAAGTAAGGAACACTTGTACCACAGAATGCCCTTTTTTCGGAAGCAAAAGAATTATAAGCCTAGTGCTCCAGTCTATTAAAAATGACTAGTTAGGCTTCTTGAAATGCCACTTTGAAAATTAGTTTTGTCTGAACTGTAAAATTTTGTCAAGAAAACAGCTTAACCACACAATTCATTACTTAGAAAAAAATGTAATGATTAAAAGACTTGCAAGCTGGTGAGATGGATCAGCGGGTAAAGTCGAGCACTTACTCATAAGCTGAGTTTCTGAGTCTGATCACTGGAACCCATGTGGTAAAAGGAAAATTGTCCTCTGACACTACATGTGTACTCTGGCATGTGCCTACACAAAAACTTATGCATCTTAGTCACACACTTAGTAAATAAACATATGTAAAAAAAATGAAAGAAGAAAACTTATGCTGTTTCTTTGGAAAGGGAAAAGCCACATGTGTATAATAATGGACCGTGTCTCCTATGAATGTCAGAAGCTACACCTATAAATATCTCACCAACATGACTGCCTACACATGAACTGAACAAGAATGACAACAATACACATGCCAAAGTGAACAGGAGAAATCCCAGGAGGCTTCAACCCTATTCTCAGAATGACAGGCATGCCAGGTGGTGGCACATACCTTTAATCCCAGCACTCAGGAGGCAGAGGCAGGTGGATCTCTGTGAGTTTGAGGCCAGCCTGGTTACAGAGTGAGTTCCAGGACAGCCAGAGTTACAAGAGAGAAACCTTGTGTTGAAAAATCAAACAATAACAACAAAAGAATGACAGGAAACTGAGCAATGCTGAGAGTGGGAGACATTGTGTTTCCCAGGGAAGAGCACACCAATATTGTCAACACTAAAATCATGCACACAAATAACATGATACATACTAAGTAAGTAGTATTTAGGAATATATATTATATTATAGTATATATTACTATATATATACATATATATATGTGTATATATATATATATATATATATATATATATACATGCAACAACTAATTAAAAAAGAGGTCATGAATTTGAAAGAGATAAATAAAGAATATATGGGAGAGTTTGGAGGGGAGAATGGGATTATATTATCTCAAAAATAGAAGAATTAATAAAACATATGGTGGTTCTCTGCTAGTATTCTTACAGTGGGTGTCTGTGAGTAGAGCTGTAGAACTCCATCATGACCAAGAGTGTTTGTTTTCTTTTTTTTTTTTTCTGGCATAGGTAATTATTAAAAAGGCAAAGGAGTCACTGAAAAACACTGTTAAAGGCAAGTTATTGTCACTGCACAAACTAGTCAAGCCAAACAGCAAATCAAGATGAAACATAGTTGCAAAGATTATGTTTGTGCTCATTAGTTAAATATATTGACAGCCATTCACCCACTTGCAGAATACAATGCTGGGAAGCCGAGTTCAGCACCAGGTGTACAAGGCTGTAGATCAAATGAAAATTTACATTTGTAACTTTACACAAAAGCACTTCTGAACACAAAAGAGTTCAATATAAAATACGAAGTTGGAGCATCCATCAAAGGGGGCTATTGGGCCTGCTGGCGAGAGGAAAATTATAGGAGATAAAAATGATGAAAGAGAGGGAATCCAAAGCAGGGATGCCTCAAGATGGGTGTGGCGCAACGTGCTGACTGTTGGCGCCAAACCCGGGAGCCTTTTCTCACTCACCATCTTCACTCATTTCTCATCTTTCCCCCCGACTCACTCATCACTCTTATAACAGGCAGAGATTCTGCTCTCTCTGCTTTAGCTCTTTCGATTTCCTTCCTGTGCTTTCTCTCTAAGGACATGATCTGGCTGTCGGTGCAGGGAGTGGGTCAACGGTGGGGAAGATGTCCCGCACAATCTGACAGGTGCTCACTGCCTTTCCCCCCACAATCTGACAGGTGCTCATTTCCTGTCCCCCACAACCTGACAGGTGCTCACTTCTTCCCCATACTTTTGACTCTCAATTACTCTGACAGGGTTTTGAATTATAATCCAAAATTTGTCAATAACTTTGGCCCATGTTTATTTTTCTTCTGCTCAAACATAAGAACCTACCAGATTTCTTTTATTAAACAAATTGTTGTTGAGACTCTTGCTTATGAGAAAGCACCTACTACTGACCATTTAGTTGAATCTAAGCGTAAACTAATGAATGTGGCACGTGTGTCATCCTTCATTGTATTATCTATCCTAAATCAACTGATTTATTATTCCTTCTGGAATTTGTGATGAAGCAAAGGTACACAAAAATCTATCTGTAATTTCTAGCACAAAGCTTAGTAAATAATAAATAATGCAGCTGTTATTGTATCATTTAAAATCTACTTTCTAAATTTTAATTAAGTATATATATTTTAAAGTGATTAATAGAAGCATTTATATAGGTAAATTACCCTTCACTTCACCCTTCATGCCTAGTGGATCACCTGGCAAGAGGTAACCACACAATTAAAATGAATGAGCTAAATGAGTGTATTATTTATATGAAATATCAATCATATATCATACTTCTTATTTATAAATACATCATCCTGGCCAGCCTGATTGAAAAATCTTAGCATTTAAACAAGCCTTATCCCACATAGACAAAGTGGAATGAAAATATAAAAGAAAATAGGAAAGGTTAAATAAAGAAAAACCAACCCTCTTTCTTATGGGGACCATTTGTAAATATTACTATTAATATTGATAACCGCACTGATAATTACTTCAGCATTTGGATGTTTAACTCTAGTTGAAAAAGGATTCTGAGATGTTTAGAAAGGATTTCTAATTTTAAGGAACATTTAAGAAAATTGCTTGTTTTTCCCTAATCTTTTTACAGGCAATAAGTACCTCGAGTTATGTTACAAGCCAGATACTTTCCTGAGGAAAATGCCTATTGTATGAAATGTTTCATGCAACACATCTGGAGATAGGTGTCTACTGGGTGGGGTGAAATTCCTGATAGCTCCCAGCAGCGAACACCAGTTGGCACCATGCCAATGGGACTTTGCAGATATTCTTAGGATGACCCGGTGGTAAGCTGGTATTCTGACAGTTGATGTCTGGACAGAATTTTTTTGTTATCACCCCTTTCATACTTTGAAATATAGCAGATTTATCAAAACTCTGAGATACAGCCACAAAAGAACTTCATATTATTTTCCTGGAGTCACAGCAAAAGAATCTAAAAATAAAATCCCCTCTCTCCTCCTGGGGTGCAAACACTTCATGTTACTTTGTGATTTGACATCACAAGAAATTCCAGGGGAGGCCTTGCAGGCAGGGAGGAGGCCAAGGTCAAAGACCATCGGGTTCTGAACCTGTGCTTGACTGACTTTGATGATCATGTTTGTTATATCAAATGGAGCACAGAAAAGGGACTCTCCCGTGGGCAGAAGAAGCTGTTGTTGGATTTAATTCCCTCACTTTGATTTCCCTCAGCAGCATAGATTAAAGATGCATCTTTCTTCTCTCCTCATGCCTCTCACTGTGGTACTCCCTAGGAGAAAGAAAGAGCAGTTTTTAAAGGATTCTTTGTCCAACATGGTCTCCTTAACTACAGAAACATCTTCCGGGATGAAGTGCCAAGGTGTTTGATGTTGGCTGAACTAGATATCATTTCCTGTCAATCAAATGCAGACTAGTAACAGGCACCCTGGTTATGAAAATCAGACACAATGATGTAGAAAGGGGAAAAAAAGATCCTGCATTAAACTTCCACTTTGAAACTACCTGGCCCCACTCATTTACATAAATACAGAAGGACCAAGTAGAAGACATCACTAAAATAGCTCAACTGAAATGCAAGGATTGTGAGTGTGCCTCTCCATCTCCCAAGGACCACAGTGTTCTGTAGCTGAAGTCACAGCCTTTCACCTATCTGTTACCAATGTATGTCAGGACTTGTGTTTGCAAATCAGTAACTGCTGCCAACCCACATCAGGAAACATGTTTTAAACTTACATTTTATATGATACAAGCGATCCATATACAGCTAGTCCATCTACAACAATGTATATGGTATGAAGAGGCTCTGGGAGCTGTGCTACTGAGGGGTAATGTGTTTCCCAGCTCAGTGGAGGCTCTAATTCATCACATTATGCCTCAAAGCACTTTTCAAGAAGTGTGTTATCTGGAAGTAACACACCCTTGGCTTATGCCTTATTTCTTAATTACAATCCAGAAATGTCAGATCGAAGTAATTTGCCATTACCATATTTTAGACTTTTTGAATTAAATGATCACTTTAAAAATGTGAAAGTTATATTGACCTTGGAGAAAGAGATACCTCTACTCCCTTTTAGGATTATATATTTGAGCAGAGAACATTTAAAGCAAAAACCAGAAAATCAGGGATCCGGCAACTTAGTTTCTATACTTTATTATTTTTTAACGTATTCCATCTTTATAAATGCACTTGAATTCTAGGGAACATGCTTCCTTGAACAATAACAGAGGCCATGAAAGAATGCCATTAGTCTGTGTATTTGGCAAAAAGCAGACTTTGTTTGTCTTTAACACACAGATGACACGAGCCTGAACAAATCCACTGGGATAAATCTCAAAGACACAATTTTGTGTTTCATTTTCCTTCCAGAATAGCATCTTTAAGTGATAAGATTGATTTTGGTGCATCTCGTGAGATTTGTAAGATCATCCTCTGACACTTAGTTTACAAAGTGAGTGAAATATTTTTAGTGCCTTAGGGTGGCAGTACTAATAATCTTTTTTTTAAAAAAAACTAGAGTTCTTATTGCAGGAAATCTCTTTGGCAAACTCTCCTACCCACACTGCCAGATTCATTTTTATGAGAGCTCTAACTGTGTCATTATGTTTCAGGAAAAAAAAACCTTATTACTCTGTCTATTCCTTTAATAAATAGCTAAACCTCCATTCAAGAGTTAAATGTTGTCAAAGATAGGGCATCAGTCTGTTCCCGAAAACAAGTTTTCCCAACTCATGATCTTCACTTACACAAAAATGTGCCACCCCACCCCCACCCCCACCCCAGCTTCCCAACACTGGCGCTTCTCCCAAATGACTTATTCTTGCCTGAATTCTCATGTTCACTAATCTTTACTTTTTTTTTCCATTAATACCCCAGTTCCATCTTCTCCTAGATTCTGAGACTCCTATCTGAATGAGAGGCTACTGCCAAGAGGCCAATGGTAGATGAGAAAATCAGGCTAGAAAATAATTTCAAATAGCCTAACATTTCCTGCGTAATATAAGCTCTATGTTGAGAGGTCAGGTAGCGACAAACTCCCAGAGAAAGACTACTGCCTCAGCTTTTCATCTCACTGTGATAGAAGGGCTGACAGAGGCAACTTATGGCACAAAGGGCTTATTTATCTCAGAGTTCCAGATTTTAGTTCATCAAGGCAGAGAATTCACAGCAGCAGAAGCCTGTTGTAGCTGGTCCCATCTGCAGTCCAATGAAGAATGCAAGTTAGTGCTCAGCTCACTTTCTGCATTTTATACAGTCCAAAATCCCTACCCAGGGAAGAGTCCAGCCCACAATCAAGAGGGTTCTTTTTATATCAATTAATATAATCAATATAATCCCCCACCAGCGTGACCAGTCCAGAGGCCCAACTCCCAGATGAGTCTAGATTTTTTCAAACTGACAAGCAACACTATCACCGTTATACTTGATCTTAGCCAAAAGGCCGAGATGCAATACACTATCACAGTTACAAACAGCTTGTATAGTCAAGGATGGTTTCGTCAAAGAAGTAGACCTAGAGCAATAAATAGAAGAGTATGGGGAAGAAAAGAAACTGTTTTTCAAGTGGAAGGACAAGTGTGCACTTTTGAGTCCTGATATCTTTTCTTACTGCTCAAGAATTATCTGCCTCTTATCTGGACTCTTTCTATAATCTTCTTGTTGCTACTTTGGTCATCATTTTCATGGCATTGGAACATAATTACTTTCTACTCTGGTCTCTAGATCTTTGGATCGTCTTCACTTAGCCCATTAGATACATTTATGTCTTCATGCTGTATGTATGTTATCCCATCCAAATATCCAATAAATTTTATTAAGCTTGTCCATGCACTTCACAAAGTGGAGATTGTTAATCCCTCCTCTGTAATGCATAATTATTTCCATTTTATAGCCAGATGAAACTATTTCATGTGAAACTATCTTCAGTGAAATTTGAGTTGCCCTGTGAATATGTTTTCGGCTCCCCCAACCTACTAATCTCCACATCTTCAAACTCTGTGAAAACAATTACATGTTTTTAAAAGTCTTCTTGTTTTAAAGGCATATGCCACAACTTCCTGGCTTATTGGTAGCTTTGTAATAAGTGTGTGTGTGTGTGTGTGTGTGTGTGTGTGTGTGTGTGTGTGTGTGTGATTCACTACAGACCTACAGGTATTTAAATTCAGTAAATCACTGTGGAGAAGGGAATTAGCAGTCTCCAGTTTCCTGCCCTGGCACTGCTGTCTCCTGATTATGTAATGCTACTTAAACTATTATCAGTCTATAAAGGAGGAATGACATTAATACATCTTCAGTTGAAACTTCCATCAGAGCCAAAAACATTGTTTGCAGGGAAAGCATGAAGTGATGTTAAAGGCGCAATGTTACTGGCTATGATTATCAGGACAGTACTGATAAACAGACATCCTTGTCAGGGAATTACTTAAGGAATACAATCAGATACTATGCAAAACTCACCCACCCACTAGTTATAGGAGTTTGAATGACACTCACACTTTCTGTAGTTCATACTCTTGTTTATGAAAACACAATAAATGATATAGCAGTTTAAAAATGTCTATAAAGGGCTTAAAGTATTTCCCAAGTCATAGGACCAGCTACACATATTCACTATAATAAAATAAATTATTTTATAAGCTCACATATTTTCTTTAAAATGCCATTCATTTCTAAAATATAGCTTAATTCCAAATAGTAATATACTAAGTAAACATGCATTTCTTTAAATGATCTTCTAATTATTCTTTTAATTTACAGTTGATAGAATAATCTCTAGCCTTACTTTTTTAGGTGTATAGTTTTGGAAACATGTCTCACTATCCTGAAATCTGTGTATTTTGTGATATTTGAAGGCATGCTTGAAATAATTATAACTTGAGGAAAATAATGAAATTGTAATGCTGTCTAAAAACTATGAGTTCTGACAGCAAGTGTGTTACTCTAGAAAATCGGCACTACAGAAATTAATCTAAACAGAGGTATGTTACATACATAATTTATAACAAAGGGATTTGAGTTATAATTGAGTCATATCAATAATATCAATATCAATAATAGCTAAGGCAGTTGATCCATGCTTTGTTCTAATATTTTTACTGAAAGTGTTTCTCCATTTTTGATGTATTCCTGCCTTTCAAAATCTCATGTTTTAGATTATATAATGTTCTCTTTTTTGAGCATTTTAATGCATTGCTATGACTAAGACAATGGGAAATGCCAGAGAGTTAATATTTTGTGAAATATTAATTCATTCACGATATAGCAAGAGTGTGTTATCATTCTGCTCTTATATTTAAGTATAAACTCAGGGAAAAAAGTATCACAAATCTAGTGTTTGTAGACAAAGAAACATCCCCTTCCCTTGGTGTTTATTTTTACAATTGTCAACAATTTGTTGGCATAAAGTACTGACTACAAATTATGAGTTAAATTTCTATAACTATTAATTTTTTATTTTAAAACTTATCAATGACTGTATAATTTTATAAACCACATGATAATCTCATTAGATGAAGAAAATGCTTTTGACAAAACAAAACATCTCTTCATTATGAAACTTCTGGAGAGACTAGAGATATAAGGTACATACCTCAACACAATAAAGGCAATCTACAGCAAACCCTCAGAAAACATTATTCTAAATGGGGAGAAACTCAAAGCATTTCCCTTAAAATAAGGAATCAGACAAGGATGTCCACTCAATATTTGTCAATATAGTGGCTTAATCTTAACTAGAACTATAAAACAAATGAAGATAAAGGGGATATAAATAGGAAAGGAGGAAGGGAAAGTATTCTTATTTGCAAATGTTATGGTTTTATGGATAAAAGACCCTAAAGATCCTACTATCAAACTCCTAAAGTTGAAAAACACTTGTAGCAAAGTAGCAGGGTACAAAATAAACATAACTATCAATAGCCTTCTTATATATACAATGTCAAAGATACAAAGAAAGAAGTCATGGAAACAGTACCTTTTACAATAACTTCCAAAAGACTCAAGCAAAAGACTCATGTAATAAAATCTTTAATACACTGAAGAAATATATTGAAGAAGACATCAGAAGATGACAAAACCTCCCGTGCTCATGGATCAGTAGGATTAATATTGTGAAAATGGCCATCCCAACAAAAGCAATTTATAGATTCAATGCAATGCCTACCAAAATTCTAATAGAATTCTTAACAGAAACTAGAAGGATAATCTTCAACTTTATATGAAAACATATAAACAAAAAGAAACAAAAATATCTTAAACAATCCTGAATGATAAAAGATCTCCTGGGAGTATCATCACTACAGATTTCAAGAAGTACTATAAAGTCATTGTAATAAAAACAGCATGATATTGGCAAAAAAAAAAAAATATGTTAATCAACAGAATAAAACTGATGGCCCAAACATAATTTCCCACACCTACAGAGAGTTGAGTTTTTACAAGGAAGCCAAGAATCCACACTGCAAAGAAGACAGTATGTTCAACAAATGACGGTGGTCAAATTGGTCAGCTGCATACAGAAGTATGAAAATAATTTCAAAATTTCATGTTGAGGCACATACTATGACAAGTGATTTTTAGGTCATCTTGGTATTGATTAAGAGATATAGTTTCAATTAATCTAAAATAATTTGGGATTATAATTTCCCATAATAAGGCTTGTTGACTTGGCCTTGATGCCATGTTTATCAAGAACTCTGTCAAGTGCTTTTTTGCTTTGATTCATTTAACCCTTTTGAGAAATGTTGTGAAGAATTATCGTGCCTATCACAGAGATCTGACATATAAGCTTCAGGCTAATTTTTAATAATCAGCAAAAATTCTTAGTAAACAAAAATAATTATGCAAAGTGTTTAAAATAATTAGTTACACCATTAGTTAATGCAAATCATGGGTTTCCACTGCATGCCTGATTTAATGCTCTTAATATTTCCTCTCATTTGACTATACCATAATTAGATGTCTCTTTATATTCCCTTCATGTATAAGTTCTATATTAAAATGTCAACTGACAAATATTTATTCATGTTCCTTTTTACATCATAATTTACATTCTCAATGACAGGTTCTATTCTAAACATTTATATCTATAACAAATAATTTAACAATGTGATTCACAAATATATTTTCAGAAGGAAGATATAATTGAAGATCTAGTACATGAATATATCCTGGAACTGATGATGTCAGTGATAACATTTTTATTTTTTTCACTGAAGCTGTTTTCCTGATCCCTGTAACTGATAGGGACAAATTTTTGGTGGCCTAGTTTTGTTCTTGGTTCTAGTTAATCAGTGTTCCTAGGGATTCCTTTTTGCTTTCTGTCTACTTCATACAGAAATGCATCTTAGGTATCAGCTTATGTTCATGCAGTTGATTCTGCAGCATCTTGGCAGATTCAAAGCATACTTGTCCAAAAGTCTAGGATGATTCAGAGCCCATACTCACAACTGGGAGACTAGCCTATTTTTTTCTACTTGTATTAAGTTCAGATCAGTTCCTCTGTGTTTTTTTCACAAACAGTTTGAGCTTTTCTTTTAGGGGGAGCCGTGTTTTAAAAATCAGAAAAGTTGTATCTGTGCTGAGATTGCTCTTGCCTCTAGTGCAACCAGAGTTTTGAGATCCTAGTATGGAAGAAAAATTAGAATTGTCAGGTTAGAACTGAGAATACTTAAGCCAGGACACATTTTACACAAACCCATGAACTGTGTCAGTAACCCTCTGGCTGTTATTAGACTTATCTCCCTAATATGTCCTTATAGTATATTACATAAATTTAAATAGAAAACATGTGTACATGTAGATGTGGATGTAGATGTGGATGTAGACTCACCTGATGTAGATGTTGGTTCAGGGTAGAAAACAGTTTATACTTTTGTCTAATTAAATCACTGGTTCTAGCCTGGAGCCCTGAAGCCTTAGAGCGTTTCAGCCTCTTTAAAATCTAATCTTAATCCTTAAATTGGAAGGCTTCAGCCTTTGTACAGTCTAGAACAGTTAAACTGTTAGCCCAGACCTAGAAGGCTTCAGCCTTAGCCTTCTGAGAACTACTGTTAACTGAACTACTCTGACTAGCTCCTTCTGAATTCTGACACTTCAGCCTACTTCTCAACTGACTCTTCAACCTGTTTCTCTACTGACTCTACTTTCTGAGACTTCAGTTGACTTACTGTGTCTACTTCTGTTAACTGACTCTTCAGGCTGCTTATCAACTAACTCTTCAACTGACTCTGCTAACTGAATGACTCTAACTCCTATGTAATTTTCTTTAACTGAGCTGAGAGCATGCCTTTTCTTTTGAGAGTTGGGCATGTCCTTACTCTGCTAACAATTCCTGTGATTAGTCAGTCTCCCATTCACTCTGACTCATCTCAGATGTCACTTCGTGTGTGACACTGACTTCTTCTGAGTTCTGCTTCCTGTGTCTGCTTCCACTGTTTTTTTCTAGGTATTAAAGGCATGGACCACCATTGCCTTCTGAATACTGGTATTAAAGGTGGTTGCTACCACTGCTTCCTGAATATTAGATTAAAGGTGTGACTACATTCCATCCAAACTACCAGGCATCTGAATGTAGTCCCTGGAATGTAGAATCTAACTTTCACTCAGAGCTATTCCTCTAAAATGTGTACATTATTAAGTTTTGTTAATGTATAATATCTGCAGGATGAAATAAATTTGTACTAGCTGCTTCAGGAGCCAGAGGAAGGAACCAGGACCATGTAATCTGGCAAGAACCATCAGGAAATTTTGACTTAGGTCACTGACATTTCCTGAATAGGAAAATAGATATTGCTAATATAACCAGAAAAGAAACAACTATACAAATAGTAGTACAGATCAAATATGTTTCTTGGTAACTTCTGTTTTCTCCTGAAAGCATAATGAGCACTTTAAGCTCATTAGGACATAATCTCACATTACCTCCAGGTCAGAAATATGGTCTCTTTGGTCCCATTCTGTAGTCCTCCCAGTTCCTCAAGTGTTGATCATTTCCTCAATCAGGGATCCTCTTAGTCATTATAAATTAGCCATAGATTTGGTTAAACTAATTATCTACACTTGCTTAAAAATTAAGTTCTTAATGATAGTTTTTATCATTAATCTCATAATGATATTTCCTCTATTGAAGATTTCCTCTGTAAAATGACCATTGCCTTCAACTCCTGTGTCTAACCTAAGTACTCAAAAACGAAAAACAAAAAGAAAAAAATAATAAAAGGAAAAAGGGAAGGACTGTGTGCTGAACCTCCCTGTTATGTTTATTCTGTGATGCTGCAGAGAGGTCTAGCTTATGTGGAGGAAAATCACATAAAAATAATGAAAAGGACTGCTCATTGAGCAGAAATACCAGTCCTATCAATATATGCCTATATAACCTGATGGAGAAAGACGTGGAATGGGATATCCTTAAATGATGTAATGACAAGTGTATCTTGACTATCCTTAGAACACTTGCATCTCACACATCTTCCAAGACTGGTGCATCTGAGACCTGATAAGATTTTTCTCCCCCTCAGCCTAGTCAGTTGCCAACATTCTACTAGAAGCATCAGCCATGTGCAAGAACACATACATCAACAGCCTACCAGCAACTGCCAAGCACCATCACGGCAGGCACTCCAGTATATTCAGGTTGGAAATGCCTTGTTATATACTCCTGATAACCTAAAAATATAAACATAAAGTTTGGACAAAATAGCACCTTTCATGACATAGCAATAATTTGTATTACTTTGAATATTTGCTTTTAACCAGGAACACACTACAAGGAACAGGTTTTTTAAAAAAAGTATTTGTCCTACTATTTTGTAAAAACAGAAAAAAAAATAGTCTATCAATTTGACTTAATTTGTGGGCATGTAGAAATTTCTCCCTGCTAAGGCATGAGCTCGCTTTTATTTCACTGTGTTGGGAATCTTTAATTGAACAGTCTTCTCTGTTTCCTCACTTTTTATGCATAGGCAGGCTGTCAAGCTCTCCAGAGAGCCATTGTTCTTCCACACTCATACTCTGGATCTGGCATGCTTTGACAATCATTGGAAAGGATAGTGTGATTGTAAAATGTCCTGTTCTTTAGAAGAACTTACAAACTAGGCAGAGGTACAATATTTTTGACAATTATTGCTACTTTTTCATTACATTTTTCAGCTTGACATCATTTCTAGCATTTTGTTTCTTTTCTTAAGAAGCATTAGAATAACAGCACCATCTGGAGAGGTAACTGAAATAGAACTGGAAGTGCTGAATGTGTGAAATTGTGGCTGTGGGAAGTGAGTCCTAATCATTGATACTGAACTTCGATAAGCGAAATTTGTAACTGTGTTCCTATGCTCCCGCACTTCAGAATGACCAGAAATCTATTCTAAGGAAGGAAATGGACCATCCAGTGGACTTTACAGTATAGAACAAAAACCAATACCCATGCAAATGTTTAAAGAAATAAATGATGCCCTTTTGTCTAAAACATGGATTTTTCCATTGTACTTACTGATCATGTTGCTTCTCATGGAAACATGAACAAAGAGACTATAATTTCTGAGGTTATTTGTGGCTCTGTGATTGACTAAATAACGGAGAATGAGAACCTGCCTGCCCTACCTCAGGACTTCCAGCATTTGCTGTTCCCTGCACCCAGAACACTCATTCCTGAGTTCTATGTAGCTCTTGTTTCCCTTACATAGTGATTGCATGGTGCCTATGTGAGAAAACTTCCAGGATTACAATATAAACAATACCTTCTCCTTTTTACCTCTTTCTACTTTCTCTATGATTCTGACTTTTACTTTCTCTACATTGTGTCCCACTTGATATTGATGTACATTTCTATATATGCATCCATTTTCTGTCTCTATTAAAGTGTTATTGCCATGAAGAACAATGATTTTATCTTTTCTCTACTATGTTACCAATGTGTTGTGGAAATTTAATTTTAGTTGTGTTTAAAATAATTGCTTTTGTGCACTATTGGAAAAAGGTATGTGTAGGCCTTGGTATTCTGTATTGACTGCAGGAGTTGGGTTTCTGTGGGGTTGTTTAATTGCTTATGATCTGCACATGGTATCAGTAGAACACCTAAGGAGTTCTGAATGAATGAAAACACCTGAGCCAAAACACTCGGGGTTCCACTCTGAATACGGCACTGGTCATGTCAGGGGTTCCATCTGCTGAGGACTGGCAGGATTTGCAAGTATGAAAATGCCTCCTTGTCTCCTTGCTGAGTCACACAGTGACTAACATTACACCAGTGCCCAAGATACGACCTGATGTTTCTTTTAAAATGACTGAGTGAATTAATGAAGATTACCACGTCCTGACTGCACATGCCATGTTTCAAAGGAGCTTATAATTAGGTGTTAGTTGTTCTATTTAAAGTCTACTGGATTGCTCTTTTCCTTTTTAAGTTCACATACACATGAAACCATGAACTGATTTATTTTCCAGGCATTGATAACTTCAGTTGTCATATCATTTTTGATATGCAACGCTTCCCTATTATTCCATACACAATTACAACTATAGGTATTCTAGTCATCTTTTAAATTTCATATGAAATGATACTGAAAGAACAAGAACAAAGCAGCCAAACTTTAGTCAGGCTTCTAGAGGCACCAAAACTGTGTAGGCCCAAGTCAGGCGCAATGTGACTCAGAACAGTTCCCAGAACTAGAGTAAGAAAAACAATTTCTGAGACAAACAAGATATGGACCACTGACTAATGGCCTTGGGCTAAGAATTTCCCCCCTACACATTGACTAAGACCCTAAGTTTATATTTTCTAGTGCCTACGACCTTGCTATATGCCAGCACCAATCAGTTTAAAGGTTAATACATCACTGTGTAACCAATAGAAGCATGCCTGATAATTTGTTGCTAAGCTCTGCCTTTGAAAAGCATATGTAAACCATACTTAGAATGTGCTTATTGCCACTCTCACCTGCTTCACTTGAGGCATCTGTGAGGGTGGACCCCAACGCATTGGAAATAAACCTCTTGCTTTTGCATCGATCTCTAGTCCTGGTGATTTCTCGGGGGTGTCCTTCCATCTGCCCCTAACAATACTTCCTTTCAAATTATCTCGTTTCCCAGATATAATGAGTTAGTTGTTTTCTTTCAATTGCTATGATTGTTTTCTTGTTATAATTCTCATTTAATTCTTATTCTGCTACTATGGTGGTTAGAAAATAAATTAATTTATGTCCTGTTTACTGCTTTAGAGGCAGTGGGATCTGGAAGAATGGAGCCAATATATGAGGCAGACTAAAATCTCATGCAATAGCCAACTTTATTCAAAGCAACAGACAATTTATACCCTGCAATTTAAGAGGAGTCACATAAGTAAAGTGTGCAATCACAAGGGAAGCCTCAAGTGGCAGGTAAGCCACATGTGGTAAAAACCTGTTTTTTCATAAATCACAGTATGCAGTTGTAATGAATGATATGAAGTAAATTCACTTCTATTCACTACATCTGGGAGGATCATGAAAGAACAATTTTGTTCTTGAAGAAAATGAAGTCACAAGACTCTTGGATTCTTGGAGATTTCTCACAAGAACTCAGAAATCTTCTCACAGAACTCTATTTTTTGGACCATGTTCTGACATCTCCCTTTTTTTACTTTTTAAATACAAGATATCCAAAATGGATTTGGTTTGAGACATTGTGAATAAATTTGTCATTAGTTGCATGAATACCCTATAAGCAAACAAATTATAAACATAATGAATATTAGTAACAATGAAAGCAGTGAGTATAATACTTTGAGACCAAGAAGAGGGATCCTAAGTTATGTCTAGTACTACTGGTTACATTATTATATTAATCAGAAAAACATAGAGAATATCTTGAAAAGAGACCCATATGGTTAATAGTTCTGATCTCAAATAAGCCCATATTTGCCCTTTAAGAGGAACACAAATTTTTGATGAACTACGCAAATGGAAAGTGATTCAAATCCCAAGGAAAAAGCAAATATATTCCTTTCTTCATATAACCAACAAGTCTATTACAGTCCCTATGTCCAGTCATAAACACAAAAGTCATTAGTAAAGATAACAGGAGCTGGGTCTGTCCAAACTATAAGTCCAAGCAAAGGAGGATGAGGAACATAAGACCAATTCAAGTGCTCAGTGACACTCACTGCAGATGCACAGGTCAAAGCAAGAGCATTGCCAGAAAAAGATTCTCAAGTGGAACAAGGCTAGGCACTACTCCTTGCATTAAGGCTGGACTAGGCAATCCAGTGGGAGCAAAAGGGTCCCAAGGGCAAGTAAAAGGGTCACAGACGCCCCTACTCCAGTCTGTAGGAGTTTTGCAAGAACACCAAACCAGACAGCCATAAACTATTTTTAGGGGACTCTGCAGGTTCCCTGTCTGCCACTTCAATCTCTGTGGGTCTGTAACAGTGCTGGGGTTGGTTTATGGGTGAGGGAGAAGGGTAGTCCTGAGTGAGAGGGGATATGGGGGGAACTGGGAGGTGTGGAGGGAGTGGAGGAAGGGGATCAGGATGTATTGTATGAGATAAGAGGAATAAAATACACGTTTTTTAAAAATGTAAAAGAACAGAAAAATCAATCACAAGTGTTTGTGGTACTAGAAATAGTCTGAAATTGATGGCAAAATGCTTTCAGTTGTCATATTTTGCTTTATCAAAAGTTCTAGAATTTTTTTGTAAAAAAAATAAATGAATCCCTCCCCACAAAAAGAAAAGATTTTCAGGTGACCTGAGGCTCTGTGTGTTTCATAGAATATCTTCTCCCTTGGTGCATAGGGCCTTAACTTGGCCCCAGGTGAAAGAAAGTTTAAAGGCAGCAAGGCATTCACATGATTCACAAATGATTCTTTTAGTCTGGATTCGAAAAGCTGTTTTTTGGTTTTGGTTTTTTAAACAGGGTTCTCTGTTGTAACTCTGGCTGTCCTGGAACTCACTCTGGAGACAAGGTTGGCCTCAAACTCCCAGAAATCTGCCTGCCTCTGCCTCACAGGTGCTGGTAGTAAAGGTGTGTGGCACCACCGCTGGCTATTATTCTTGCCTCTCAAGATTATATTTGAGGACGGCCCAGCACCATCTCTTCCTCTAGAAATATTGGATGTTGCATTGGAAATGCCAAGCATAGCTCATGAGGCCAGGGAGCAATCAGGAAAGGAATTCCTTTCCTAGCTGTGCCCTAGTTTGCCTATATGGTAAGCATAACGTTTTCATAAGCTTTCCCAAATACTTATCAGTTAGTGGAAAAAAATTTAAGATTGATTATCAGATTCCTCACCCCAAACATTGCATCATTTTCAGCCAATGGAGGGATACATATTTAAAGGAGATTCCAGTCAGGGAGATGAGGGAGTTCTCACCTTATAGTTAATCAGTGATGCTGTTTCACTTTCAATTTTGCTTGACTGGGAAAAAATCTGCTTTTCTGATTCTTTTACCAATTTTAAAGTTTGATCATCCAGTGTATATTCATTCAAAGAATTCGGCTTCTTTTCCTCATGATTAATATCCTCCTTACTTTCCTTAAGCATTTTGGTAACAATCAAAATTAATGCCCAAATAAACCAAAATTGTACAGGGATTTTTTTCCCCTTGTTTATTTGCCTTTTGGACTCTGTCCCATACTTCATCTAGGATTCCTTCTTCTGAAAACCGGGGATTATAATCATAAACAACATGTAAGCAATCTAATAGTCGTGATTATAATACCTGTGCTCCTCTTTTATAAAATGATGCACAAGCTCAACTTTCCCTGGTTTCTGCGTCAAGATTCAATCTTGCCTCCTTCTGTCAGAGTCCCCACTTTCTTAACTCATAGCCAACTTCAAGTCCCTGTTCTGCACACCACTTGTCACTGCTTCAGAGGCAGTGATACTTGGTAGAACAGAGCCAAGTGAGGCAAAAGCCAACTTTATAAATCAGACAATTTATACCTTGAGGGTTAAGATGACTTACATTAGTAAAGTGTACAATCTCAAGGGCAAGCACATGCAACAACATATTTTCCCATAGAGGCATGTAAATATGTTAACAATAGCCAGTTGTTATGAATAATATGAAGTAAACTCATTCCTATCCACTGCCTCTGGCAGAGACATGAAAGTATAATCCAAGAACAAATCTGTGGTTTTTTGCTTATTTGTTTCTTTGTTTGTTTGTTTTGGGGTATTTGTTTTTTCTTTCTTTCTTTCTTTCTTTTCTTTTTCTTTCTTTTTTTGTGAAAATGAGATCACAAGATTCTTGTCTTGGTTTCTTAGAGTTTTCTCACAGGCACTCGGAATTCTCCACCCACGACCCCATTCTTAGCACATGTTCTGACAATTCCCAACACTACAAGGCAAATACTATTCAACATCCCACAATGAAAATAGTTTTGACTTATCAAGAAAAGATAAGCGAATCTATTAAATGCACTCAGTCAATGTTGACTGGGGCTCAGAAGGATTGATAATAAAAAACATTTCAAATACTATTTAATTAATCTGGTTTACCTTTTAAAAACATGGGCTCCACTTACATTGCACAGCTATATAGAATAAGAAACAAACCTACAAGATCATTTCTTCCATCCAAATGTTCTACCCATGAATAAATTTATAGACTGAGTAATTAAGACCTTCAGCAGAAAGGGCTGTATAACTTGCAGATATTGTCTACCTGACATTTCTGCATCTGTTATAACTCAATTGTGTTAGGATATGTTGACTCTATTGTGTGCTGCCCGTAGCTTGTCATCTCCTTCTCTTAAAAATATAAATACTCAATATCTAGGACAGGCATACATTTCAAGCATATGTCATAAGTATCTGTGTATGTGGTCTAGTGAAAAGCAGTACACTTCGAGAAAGAAGCTGTAGTGGTGTCATTTCATCCAGGAATTTGTTGCTAAAAACATTGCCTGAAGGATGGAAATCAGTGTGTATCATTACAGCTGGCATCCTGAAAAGGGATCCAATCAGGACTCTGTGGCCATTTCTTAACATTAGTAGGAGGCAGCACACATTGACACAGAAATCCATTTAAAAAAGGGGCTGCTGACAACCTAGCTTCAAGAAGGCAAAGCCTTTACAAATGGACAAAGACACATTGTGCTGACAGCAGGCACTATTGACTCTCCCCAGAACAATCCTTTGCCAAGGACTCAGTGGAGGCTGGCGGAGCCTTGAGGGGGAGGGAGTAGCTGATTTCTCTCAGAAACTACCTGCTGCCAGTCTGTTTGGCATCACTTAAGGCAGAAGGTGCTCCCCAGGATAAAATGAAAAATCGTGAGAGAGATTCCTTTTTCTCTTCCTTTCTGTTTTTGACAACTCATTGATGGTGGGACTTGGTTGAGATGAAAAGTTCAGTTTACATTGACAAGATAGCTTTTCCTCCTAGCTATTAACCCAGTCAGTGGCCTGTGACAGATTAGGGAAGGGGACACATAGAAATTTAACTTTCTCTAGCTTGACTCCTCTTTTTTATTCTGCACATGAAAGCTGTAGTTGAACAGAGAAAATACATGCGAGCATTTTAAATACAACCCTTTTCCCAAATATTTCCCATGCAAGTGTCCTGTGTTTGTTTTGATTTTACAGTCTGTTCTTTCAAAGTCTCTAATCTGCAGAAAGACAGACTTTGCATAATGTTACCATGATATATTGCCCAAGTTGAGTAACCTGAGGATGAGGTCAGATGACTGAATGCAATTTTTATATTTACTATAAATTATCTATATGAAAAAAAAATGACTGTACACAATGATAAAATTTCACAATTAAATCTGTGGTGATAATGCAGCACTCTTTTGTATCCAATGAAGTAGTCAAATGCAACCCTAAGTGTACAGAAGTTACCAAAATGTCCCTGAAAAACACAAAATCTGATGGCATAATAAACATTGCCATTGCAAACCTAGACACATTTGATGAATGCACATGAATAATGTAGGTTAAAACATAAAATGAGCAATGCATATATTTGGCTTAAGTAATGAATTAATTTAAAGTCAAAGCTGTCGCTTTCACTACTGATGAAGAAAAACACTCAAATATTCCTGTTAAAAGTAGAATAACAAGTGAAAAACATAAGGAGACACATGCTTTGCAAATCGAGAAAGATCACATTCAAATAAAACTTTTCATAATTTAATTAGGCTCTTGTGTGTATCCAAAATTACAGTGAAAAAATAATAATTCACTTCACATACTGAAATTTTAAACACTTCAAAATGCCACATAATCATACAATGAAACACAGTATAACATCTGACATAATTAAGTTCCTAATACTTCTGTTTGGGCCACATGGTCATTGATTATCACTTCACGTGACAATATGTTGGTAATATGGCTATTTATATGGAGGTAAGAGGTAAAAGTAGAAAAGAATTCAGTAATTCCTTTATCAGAGTTAATGAAAATTTGGTCTTTTCATTCAATTATTTTGAAGAAGAATTGTTTTCCCTCACATGTCATTAGTAAGAACATAATCCGATTTGACCTGCCCTGGTAGGTGTAAAGGAGTGAGCTTCAAATACACATCTCAACCTTCGTGACACAGCTGGAAGATGATGTTCTAGAAAGCAAAAGATTTTCACAACCCCTATCCTAAAAAAAAAAAAAAAAAATTACAAGTGTGTGTTAGGGTTTTAGTTATTTACAATTATTATAACAAATAACAAATATCCACGGGGAAAATTAGAGATCAGGAATCAGGAATAGTCTCCACAAAAACAAACAAACAAACAAAAAACCTGTTAAAGCCTACCTTTAGTCAGACATGCAGGAACAAATTCTTCACCAAGCTGGCCATCGGGAGATTTGTGACATCACTCTGTGAGCACTGGCAGTTTTGAAGCATGGTTGAGCTATCCACTTCAGCTCTAAACTAGAAGGCCCATGGATCACTCTGAGGAAATGACTTAATTAGAAGTCTGGTGAGAAAGCCATTTTATGATGTTTTGTTCTGCTTTTTGAATGATGTTTTTGAAAGACAATTTACATGGCACCCAGCATGCCCATTTAAAGTATGCATTCCTTTGTTTTTCAGAATAGGCACCACTTAATTTGAATATTGTCATAGTTCCAGAAAGAACCTATATACCCTGGAAAGGCCTCTCCCATCTCCCCCACTTGCAGCCTGTGACAATTGCTCATGTATTTTCTGATTTTATAGATTTTCTTACTTGGCATACTTTTTATAAATGAAATCATACAGTTTGCATCTGGCATTATATTACAAATATATATAATTTTGAGTATTTGTTAAAATAAGTTAAGATTTAAAATGGAGAGAGAAAAAATAATACAAAAATCTCATTTGCTCTAGAGATACTGACTCTAAATGTTGGATAAAGGTATTCCAAATGACGAGAAAAATGGAACAAAATTTTCAAACTCTATAAAAGTGTTCACAATCCTACAGATTATAAAGCTTCACTGCAGTCTCCATATTCATTAATTTTTTAAACTCCTATTTCAGAATAGACTAAGATTTACTGCATCTTTACTTCAATAATGAAATGACACAAAAACAAAGCCAGGGTAATAGTTACAAAGTTATGCAACTGAAATTATTACTGCTTTTTCCAGGTCTCCCTCAGAAGCCACCACAAAACAGATGTAAGAAGACTATTTTGTAAATACTATGGAATTAAATACCTGTGGAATTTAGCATGTATCTACTATATAATAATATTTGTGTGTTATATTTATTTTTTTGGTTTTTATTATTTAAAAAAGGCAATATTCTAGGTTAGGGGTCTGAATTTATGGGTTTCAAGTCAAATTAAGCCACATATACAATTTTATTAACATATAGCCAATCACATATGGTTGCTTTGGCATGATAGTGATCAAGGTGAGTTGTAATCATGGTCCTATGACCTACAAAACCTAAAATATATATCATATGACCTTTCAGAGAATACTGCTTAGTGAAAAAGAAATATAAATGTTGTAAAAGTCCCTTCCCTGTGGACCCTGATCAATTTAAATAAGTGAAGAGAGCTAAGTAAATAATTAGTTGAGAGTTTTCATTAGAGAAAGTCATTAAGTAGCTGCATAGTAAATTGTACTTTAGTTTAAGAAATCATTGGATTATTGACTATTAATAGATTTTGCTAGCCTTACATTTTCAGAACACCTAAAATGAACATTTTAAAAGCAGAGATAAATAATATAGTGTCAATCAAAATCAAACAACACAGATAATTAAAATATGTCACTTGGTTTATTATTTACCACTATCATGATTACACTTCTATGTTAATGCAATTGTTTTCAAAAGCATAGATTACCATTTTCTACTCCAGCTAAATTAGTATGTGGTTAGCTTAATGCACATTGACTTATCTAAGAAGAAATCAAATATCCTAAGTCGATTCTTTGCATAAGTGAATTGTTTTAGTTATTTCTCTGAAAAACCTATCCTTATTTCTCTCCCCTGGCCCAGTTAAAATCAAGTATATTTTAAAGCCTTGTCTCTGAATAAACACATAATGAACCCATCAAAATCATTGATGTTTATTTGCAATGAGAATGTAAATATGACAAAGTGATTGTGTTTGTAGTAAGTTGTACTATTGCATATGTTTCTGACACACATTATTTTCATATTTGTTTTGACTTAATATTTGAAAATTTATATTTTTATATGAATTCATATACACTCTTCCACTAAGTATTTATTGCAGCCTTCATGTTTTAAATCCACTAATATTCATTTCCTTGTGAATATTACTTCATTTTACTGCTACGTCAGAGTAATTCCTACATATTTGTGTCTTACTAAGACTTGATTAGACTATATTTAATACAATTTTCCAACCAGGCTAAATTTACAAATTGATTTCCTTATTTTGGCAAGTGTCAGAGAGAATTAACTTTGATAAAAATAAAAAATTCCTCACTAATTTTTTGAATATTAGTAGCCAGTTTTCATACTTTTAGGATTTTCCATTCAATTAATTTGAAATAGCATTAGTATTAATCATTAAGATTAATATCTATAATTCTTAAGAAGTAAATTTTGACCAAATTAAAATAAAATGTATTAATTTAATTTTAGATGGACAGCTTTGCTCTTTTTCCTTATTTTAGAAATATGTGATGATATATATTTTCTACTATGTGAAAATTAATAGCATATATTTTAAAATATGTTTAATTGTTCTATCTCCCATATTCCTGAATCTCATCTGTAAGGCATAGATAGGAATATGTAACTCAATGTTACTCAAACTATTAAATATTGTGTATGAAAATATTAAGCTGCTGGCCTTGATAGTTTTATGTCAACTTGACATAAACTAGACCCATTTTGGAAGAAAATAGGTTCATTTGAGAAAATGTCCTCACCAGATTGCTCTGTGAATTAGCCTATAGTGAATTTGTTTTTGTTTTTTTTTTTTTTAATTGAAAACTAGTGAGAGGGCCCAGCTCACAGTGGGTGGTGTTACCCCTGGACTATTGGTCCTGGGTGTTATAAGAAATTAAGCTGGGCAAGCCCTGAAGAACAATCCAGTAAGCAGCATTTCTCTGTAGCTTCTGTATCAGTTCCTGCCTCAAGGTTCCTGCCTTGAGTTCTTGCCCGACTTCCTTAGATGTTGGGCTTTTATGTGGAACTATAAGGTGAAGTAAATCCTTTCCACCCCAAACTGATTTTGGTCATGGTGTTTTATGATTAGAACCATAATTAAGACACCTGCTGTAAAAAATATTTTCATATTTTTATGGCCATCTCAATGTGCTCATGATTTACATCTTTTATTTAGAACCCAGTAGTTAAATTATCATGCTAGCATCATTTGTGATGGAAGAAACTTTTTGTTATTCATTGTTTTCAGAGAGATAAAGTATCAACATTAAGAAAGATGAGAAATTAAATGCCTACGCCAGACAGTTTGGTGCACAACACGAAAATGTCCACAGCTTTTTGTATTTTGCAGCACTACAATCAATGCCGTCATGAAAATCATGGTGAAAACACACCATTTCACTTCCCAAAAGTTATTTTCTCAGTTTCCTGAGGTATATCTTGGTTATAAATTATCTCTAGTCCTAATTAGAAAAAATTGTTTGCCGTGTCTACTAAACAATGTCCTGCTTAATGGAGGCCATGTACACCTGAAAAACTGCAGCTGGAACTATAATTCAACCTGCAGATTCACCAATACCAATAAGGTAGAATGTCTGATCAATAACCACCCCCATTACTAATATATTTCAAAGAAGGCCCAAGCCCATAAAATACAAAGAGGCGTCTTATGGAAGCTTCTTATGGAAGCTTAAGCCTGGGGGATTTCTCTTAAGTGGATGGCATATAGAGATATCAGGTTAAATCAGATCACATGTTAATATGAGCCTTTACCAACAAGTGGAGCCATTTCCTCTTGTACTGGCCTTTGAGCTAAGTCTGGTACACTCTGAGAATTGCTTCTAGCTACTGTAAAGGTTGTGGTATTCTCAATCATACAAAGCCAATTTCTTTGTTAATTTTTAGCTCCACAACATTTCCTCAAAAATCCACTGTATATCACAGCTAACCCTCAGAATAAAGCTCTCTGTCAAAAATGAAGATTTCTCTGAACTGCCATATAAGTCATGTGAAAGAAAGGCATGGCCTGTCCTCACTATGGAGTGTTGAACACCCTATCAGAAACATAGCCACCTGAGCAAACACGTCAACATCTAAATATCAAAATTTAAATAATTTAAATATGCCAATTAAATTTCCTTATTTCTGTAGGCAAGTTCTTTTGGTATAATTATTACTTTAAAAATAATGAAATCGAAGCTCAGAAAGCATGTCATGCAATCTATTTCAGTCAAATCACTTTAGAGTTAAGATTCAAAATCAGATTCCTTTTAATTTAATGTGGCTCATTATTTCAGTCTTAAGAAAAATATAGCATTATGTATCCTGTTCCTATATATAATATTTAAGGATAATAGAGAATTAGATAAATTATATTGCTATAAATATTAATGCACAGAAAATATTTCTTCTCCCTTTCCCCAAATGTTGAGAAAGAAAGAGGGAGAGGGAGCATGTGTGTGTGTCTCCTTGGCTACATGTATTCATTTTGCAGCAAGATAAGAAGGTGAAAGGCTGACAAGAAGCACATGCAGAAAAAAAAAGAATAAAATATACAGAATTACAGAGTGGCTCAGTCCCTTTGATCTGATCATATAATGCAAGAATCTGAGTTAATACTTGAAAGTTCTTCACTAGAATTACTATCATGTCATAAGTGCACAACATCAAGAATTATATTAATAGTGTTTGACCTGCTTTAAAGTATATGAAACGTTTCATAGCAGGATGTCTTATTTTTTTAATTTTTGTTTCTTTTTTGAAAACAAAGCCTCATTTAACCTTGGATTGCTGTGAAATCCTTACCTTCCTACCTCCACTCCCAAGTACTGGGACCACAAGCGTACACTACCCACCATGCCTAAAATCAGGACATCTTTTAGAAAACATGAATTTTTCCTAAAATCAATTTCTTAATAAAATGAAAGAACATAATATATTTGAAATATCTTCAGATCCAATAGAATCAAATTATCAAAAATAATTTTATAGTTTTTTTTAATCAGACCCCCAGCCCCATGCTATCACTGCACAAACTTGTGTGATTTCATGTTTCAAGTCAACCACAACACCCTAGCCTTTAATGGCAGCATATGTTATGTGTGCAGGTGGGTGGAATCTGTCAATCTGTCATATAGTGCCACATGTTAGTGAGGAATGAAGTCCTACACTGACTTTGCATATGCAAGACTTGACAGGCTCAGTTCCTAAGCATTCCATGTGATTCCTGTGGTTAAATAATGTAAACCATCTTCCATTCAAATCTCTAGCCAATAGAGTTGATCACTCAGAAGACTGTTGACCTCTGGCTCAAAATTGGCAGGCGTGCTGTCAGGTATACTAACGTATTGCCATCACTCTCTCTTCCCAAGAGCTGTGTTGAAAAGTTCACTCATTCACATTTGGACAGCCCTGTCCGTCCAGTGGTCTTTAGTTCACAGTCCTATAATTGCACTTAACCATAAGGATATCAATTTTTTTCTAAACAAAAATAAATGTTCAAAAAACCTAGGAAAGGGCTACCACTACTGAGAAAAGATATTGAATCATTATATGAATTGCAGAAAAGCAAAAACAGAAAAAATTTAAAAGTCACATCTATAAGACTTTAATTTATATGTGCTTGGTCTGATTTTTAAACAGAACCAGTTAGAGCTTATTTATAGCTCACACCTTTCCTTTTTTATAAAAGTAGAGTGTGACAGTGTTGTTGAAGGCAGGTGATGAGTCAGTGGTGGGGATGGGGCCTCAGTTTTGCATAATGCTAATGGTTTAGTCCTTGTATTGTATTTTAAGGACTACGGTTCAGGTGAGAACATATAAATTGCATTGTAAAGAGATGGAAGGAAGGAACGAAGGAAGGAAGGAATGAAGGAACGAAGGAACGAAGGAAGGAGGGAAGAAAGAAAGAAAAAGATCAGATGATAAATTCACATTTATATATATATAGATGAGTGTGAAAAGACCATAACATAGCCTAAGTTATGAATCATTATTGATGTCAACATTTAATATAATGTTGATATTATATTATATAAGAAGCAATACTCAAGTGTTTCTCCTCTGGAAACTTCAATGCTTTGTAATCAATGCACTTTAAATTGTCTAATATTTTTATTTACATTATTTAAAAACTATATAACTCAAAATCACATAATTACTTCATTATATCTTTAGAAAATCACAGAATTTTTTCTATTAGTTATTAAAGATAATTTATTCAAAAATAAAATTATTATTGTTAAATTAATAAAGTGACTGATAAATATATAAATTGGTCTTAACCTTAATGAAAATTAAACCTCCAGGAATTAGACAGCCTTTTGCTTTCTAGGATATTTTTTTCTGGATATTATTGATATTTAGTTAAGCAGTGTGCAGTAATACGGAGCTCTGTTCCTCGTTATTCATTTAACAAGAGATATTACGGAAAGCAACTAAATAAAATGTGGCTAATTGTTTCTAAAACAGTCAGAGTAGAATTAAAACTTTAACTATCAAAATGGGAAATGTACACAGAGAAAGAGCCCTTGGGGCACCAGAGATACTGAAGGAACAGGTGGTCCTGAAGGAAAGGAGCTATAGATGCCATGTGTGTTTATTCGGAGGTGATATCAGTGCAGACACACCAATCTTCAGCTGTCAGTCAAAGGCATAACCTTCCAGTTCACCCTTTGCAAATCATCAGGATGGTATCTTCTCAATAAAGGGAATACATGCCATAGGTATTTATTGGGAGTGACACCTGTCTTACAAAGCTGATCCACAGTTTTCAATAAGTAACTCCTACTGTCATTATAAACAGTGAATTGCTTTAGCTTTTACTTTGCCTTGGCATAAATATAGGGCATTGATCAAATTCCTTCATTTACTTCTCTTCTATTTCTCTCCGTTCTTTGTGATATTCATCTTCTTCAGCATCCCATGGCAGGGTAAGAAGGTAGACAAAGACAAAGATAGGAAAACATGGATTTATGGAGATGACTTAGTAGGTAAAGCACTTGGAACTTTGGAGAAATTGATACTTTCTCTGTCAGAGCCTCAACCCTCTATATTAGGTGTTATGAACACAATCTTTCTCCCTGTGTCCTTGCAGACCTCATCCTTTCACTCACATAGCGCTATACAACACAAACAAAAGGTAAAGAGTTTTCAGTATTCCATAAGACATCTGAAAGAGAAAAATCCGACAAGTCTCTGTTCTTAGCCTCAAGCTACTCAGCCTCTACTTTTCCTTTTCCCCTTCCAATACACAGCTTTCTGGGTTCCTTGTTCCTCCTCCTTGGAATTACAATTTCGTTTTTGCTTTGTCTTAATCTCCTTACCATTGCTTATCATATCAAATCCAGAAGGAGAGACACTATTTCCCAGGTGTACCAGTCATCTGTCTGGATGCATTTGGCCATTTAGATCTCTCCTGTCATGACAAGGTCAGAGTCACCCTCACTGGAATAGATATATTCTACACAGAGGGCTGCTTTTTGTGCACATTATGCATTTGTGAACACCAGCATTCAAGGAATCTACATGCACAGTCCACATTCATGTCACACACTTAGGCTTATCAAGAAACTCATTGTATATGAAATAAAGTTTAGCCATAGGCTTCTACTTACATGCTTATATGTGTACATTATGGGCATCCTCTACCACTTGCTCATAGTTTTCTTAATTAAGTGAATAATAACTAAAACTTCTAACTAAAAGCTTGATTATGGCAACAGTTGAGAGAAAGCCCTGAAAGTATAGAATTCCAAATAGAATACCCTTCATATGTCTCATTTCTGAGAGTGAGGACGAGCATGTAAAACTTACCCTTTACTAGTTGGCTAGTACATGTTAGACTTCACAAGTAAACAGTGTAAGATCATTACAGGAAGAGGGAAGTTGTCTTTCAGTCTGGTCCTCTCTATGCTCTTGAAGCACATCTTCCAGGTTTGTAAGGGCAAGACACCCAGTGCTGATTACCCTCCAAATTTATGACTCTTGTCATAGTTGCTTTCATTATTGACGGTTCCAGACAATGGACCAGCTCCAGTGCAGCTGTGCTCAGGATCAGCCTGCAAGTCTCTGTAACCTGCAGAAGATCATACTAATCCCATGAATTTTGAGCATCATCTTCCCTGGGTAATCTTTCTCATTCTTTGAAACGCCTTTAAAATTTTTTCTTCTCCATTTAGTAGATAATTTTTTGATGCTAGGTAATGGTATTCTATATTAAATTCTCCCCGACTAGATCCTAAATAGTAGCACATATTAAAATTCTAAATATAGTGTTTATTTGGCAAAACACATGGCCAGTAACACATTTTTAAATGTCCTAAAGTAACTTTAAAATAATTGATGCCTAATTAAAATTAAAACATACATTTTCCATCATACTAAGGGAAAATGGTCAAAGACGATGAAGTAAAAATTGAATTTAGAAAAATAAAAGTTTATGTTATTATATTTTTCATTTGAATTTCTCATGGTCTTATCAAAATATCGATTGCTTCCTATTATTTACAACAGGTCACATGTTGCTAAGAAGAAAAAACAAAGCAGCTAGAACAACTCTGGAAACATCAGATGGAGATATTCACCTTTAGAAGATCCTTCCCCATCATGCAGATTAGACACCCAAGAATGCTGGCCACCCTGGGTTTCATGGAGACTACTTTTCAGGTAGTAGATTAAATTTGAAAATTCTCTCCCTTCTCTGTACATTCAAAGCTGGACTCCACTGGAAAAGTTTTATTTGCTTTGCTGAGAAAACCTAGTTTTACTGATATAATGATAACAGGGACCAGGGAGGAAAACTGAGATTAGAACTGGAGAATGTAACTTCACACATGCGGTTACAATCATTGCCATAACATCATAGGAATAAAAACAACACTCTTCTTTTTAAGTGGATTATACTGAATGACTTCCAATCCAGGTGGGTACAAAAACATTAAGATTATGAAGCACATTCTGGAGTGTTAACATATTAAACCCAACTCTTATCTTTGGTGTTTCTTTTTTCCTTGTGCAGACTTTGTGGTGTTGGGTATTATTTTATTATTTATAACATTCAGGCAAGTTTTGTCAACTATCTAAACATTACCACCTTAAAGTTATAAAATTATTATACCAAGAGATGAAAAAAATAAAGAGATAAAACAAATACATGCATTTTGCATTATCTGCCTTCTACATGTTTACCAAATTATCATGAAAGAATAAACTTTTCAAAATAAACATGACCATAGAATTTGTAAATGCATCAGAAATGTTAAATTATTACCACTTGTGTTTGATCTAATATTGTACAATTTGAATAGGAAAATTTAAGAGAAAAAAAGTTGTGTGAACTCCATATTAAGCAGCTAACTGTTCCAGATACAAAATCTAAAACTTTGAGAATCTACTCAGTCTGATGCATAGCCACAATTTATATTAAATTACCACAAAACAAATTACAGAAAAGCAAAGCACAGTATAGAATAAAAGGTTACATCGAAAAGGTTCAGATGAAAATGTAATTTTCTCCAAGGGAGCATGCACATTCACAAAAGAAATATAAATCTGCATCACCTGGTAGCTCAATTTTCATTTTTATGAAACAGGAAATTTCAAACACACAATTTATTTTACCTGTTGAAGTAAAATAAATGGTGGTGGGTTTATCCTGACCACTCCCTTTCAGATTTACAAAATGGAAAATAGGCAACCATGCCACATACATCCTCTGAAACCCAGGCTGACACTTGAACAAAACCTTGTAGAATATCATATGTCATAGGAAGAAAAACATCAGGCAACAAGTACCATAGCTAAATAGTGATTTATGAGTGATTGAACTCTGCAGCTCTTCTGAAAAAGAAAGAAAATTACACACATACATAGTTATAGTATTTGTGGCAAGTGGCGTGATTCAATAGCTCTAAGAATCATTTTCTGTATCTACAAAATGGACTTAATAATATTCTCTACACAGATTTTTCAAAAATAGCATAATATAATAACATATAATATATACATATCTATACAATATATAATATATTTATATAAATATATATTGATTATATAATATACAATCAATATATGTAACATGATACATATAATATATAAATATTTATACATGTATGTATATAAAATACATATGAAAACTATAATTCTAAAGAACTTAGTTTAGTCCTTAGATGGCACACATATGTAAACATCATTATTATTGTCTGAGAAATCATATATTCAAAAGTAAATCCAAGTCTTTCTATTCCCACATAATTCATCTCTTTGATGCTTCGAAGCATCAGTTAATAAGGATAGGCACAATTGTTCTTTCTTCAGATTTAAATTTAAAAAAATTGACATCATTCATGATAATGCTGTTGTTGGTGCCTGAACTGAAATGACTTCTTCTCTATCAATGCATATTTCATTGTTATTTGTACTCTATGCATCACCTCCACTTGTTACATATATAGAAGAAATTCAAAGTTAATATTTTAGTAGGATCCTGTCTTATCTGAAGTAAGTATTAGTAAGTGAATATGCCATGTCAGTATTGAACACCTATGACTATTTAAAAAACACTTCATGGAGTATCATACAGAGAAAGCATATTTGTGAGACCATACTTAAAATAACTCATTTTAAAAGATTAACTTTATTGAGGGAAGTCTGCCTGTGCTTGTGGCCATGTGAGGACTTCCTCTTTCATATGGTTCTGTGGCTAGCATCAATATACCAATACTTCCTCCTTGGACTTTGCTACCCAAACTTATATTCAACATTTCTCTGTCTTTATATATCAATTTATACTTATGATATCAATGAAAACTACAAAAGAAGTAAGGAAATTCCTATGAAGCTTCATTTGAAAATACATTACATAATGTGAAACATAAATTTCACTTTGATCCTGTCAACCAGAAGTGAGAGAAGAAAAAGCATGCTTTACGGTACTGAGAGGTTCAAAACAAACACATAGCAAAAGGAAACATAAGGAGGGAGAGATGAGGAGCAGAGCAGACACCAGAGGTGCACAAGTCACTTCTAAACTGAGATAAGTTGTATTTAGGTCATTCTCCAGGAGACCTTTACTATTATCTTGCATGAGAATTCTGACTCTATCATGAATGCAATAAAATATGTGATAAGTTAATTATTAATTTTTGGGGTTTTTTTTGTTGTTGTTTTTGAGACAGGCTTTCTCTGTTGTAACTCTAACTGTCCTGGAACTCCCTCTGTAGACTAGGCTGGCCTTGAACTCACAGAGATACACATGCCTCTGTCTCCCAAGTGCTGGGATTAAAGGTGTGCACCACCACCAGCTGGCTAATTTTTAATTCAATGTGGAGAAATGCTAATTTGAAAATCCACAAGTATAATTATGTAATGGATCAAATAGCATGTAACAATTAATGAAAACTGCTATCATGAATTTGAAAAAATGCAAGGAATATATGGGAAGATTTGGAAGACACCTTTCTTGTTTTCTCTTTTGCTTTTCTTTCCTTTGTTTGAGACAGAGTCCAGGCTATTCCTAGATTCCAGTCTGGAATCACTATGTAAAACTAGATGTCAATCCTCTGCCTCAGCCTCCCCAATGCTCAGATTTGAGGTATGAGCCAACATGATAGCCACCTGTTTCATAAAATCTAATCATTAGGAGATCCCTGATCAGCATGGACTTCAGGATAAATAAGTATGACATGCAACCAGTAAGCAGCTCTGTGATTTCCCAGTTAACAAAACCAACAGTATGTATTTTAATAGAAGGGGACTTAAGGAATAGACTCATGAGATTTTGCAAACTGGAAAGTATAACATCTTCAGGATGGGACAGCAGGTTAGACACATAGTACTGTCCAAGATTTCAGTTGAAACACAAAGGCCAATAGCTACTGGGTGGAGGACCTGTTGCCCTGAAGAAACTTCCCTTTAATTTGTCTTGGCCTTTAGTTGTTTGGGTAAGGTCTACTCACTCTAGACAGACATCAAAGCCCACTAATTTAAACCTTGATCTCATTCAAATCACAGTCACAAAAACATCTATAAATTAAATGTGATTGTATACAAGGGTACCATGGCCCAGATAATTTGACAGTAAGTTCACGCAGCTCATTTCAGCAGTTCTACATAAGCCAACACTTATACATTATAATTTAGGAAAAAAATATCAAACATTCTCCTTTTTCTGAATTCATTGCTTTTCTCTTTTAAAAGATAATGTGGAGAAACACACTCAGCATTGAAAATTGTAAAGTATCCAAAAATAGTTAATCTGGGCCTTGTCATAAACACTTGAAATACAGGCATTAAAACATTTGTTTAACTGGTTCTTATTTGCAGAGTTAAGAGCTCAGTGAGCCATAAAAGATTCAAGGTGACATCAATCTATGGATTTATTATCATTATTAATATGTAGCTTTGGGAGAGTGTCCAGAGCATTAATTCTGAGTTATATCTAGATTTCTAATTGCATCAATAACTGTAGTATGTGTTTCTACACAACTTTTTAACACAGACAAAAATCTTGGAGGTGGTTTAAAATGAACATTTGTACAAATTAAATAAATTTCAATGTGCCAATTTAAAAGATAAGTTTCATCAATGACGTTTATTTTTTAATTTATGAAAGATTTTTAGTGTGCATCTGTATGTGAAAGGGTGGGTTGTAAATGAAAGTGCAGTGGATAAAACCCGAAGGAGATATCTGATCTCCCTGGAGTGGGAATCCTAGGCAGTTATGAGCCAACCCATAGCTACCTCTTTAGGCCCTTTTTTATATTTCTAAGGTATTTATTTTGTGTATGCATGTTTACCTGTATGGGTTTATGAGCACCATGTACATACATGAGCCAGCAGAGGCACTGGATGCCCTAGAATGAGAGTTACAGTTTATCGTAATCCCCTGAAACTAGAGTTTTAGATGGTGTGAACAGTCATGCTGCTGCTGGGAACTGGACCTGAGTCCTCTTTGAAAGCAGACAGGGTTATCTCTCCAACTTTTTTAAAGCTAATCATATTTACAAGTATCTCTCTTCTGAGTTAGGTTGTGTGATTATCAGTAGTTGTACTAACTTTAAACAAGGTCATTTGAACAAAATAGTTACTCTTCTATGTTGAGATGTGGGTATTATAAACACCGGTTTCTAATTTTCAGAAGCTGGGACATCCTTATCTCCAGTTACTTTTGAGTATAGTCTGATATGTAAAGTACAGATATTTAAAATGGCAACCTTACTTGAAAGTGGTATTGCCATTTTTTTCATATGTAGAGATAACTGGGAATTCTGAAAGATTATAATGCATTAAGTCTTTTGGCAGTTCAGTGAACTCTGTAGACAGGAAAAAAAATGCTTGCATTTTTTAAACTATTCAGCAAAGAAAGGATATTAAATGAGTAAATCTTTACAACCAGCTAGTGCAAAAGGGGTCTCCAAAGGCACTTTAAAGGACTGTTTAACTTGCCCACCAGGATGTAATGTAGTATAATTAGTAGTAGTAGTTTCCATGATGTTTTTCTTTTCTTTTTTTAAATGAAGCTGCTATTACTAGTTGCAACTTTTGTATGGATATATTCACATAGGGGATTTTAAGAAAGGAAATAACTCAGCTATTTGCTAATATATGATCCGTGTGTTTGCATCACTTCAAGGTTTCCCAACTATGAGCACTTTTATAGCATACTACAGATTCATGAGTATCACATAAAAATCTTCAAGAGCTTAGTAGTGTTGGTTTTACTTTCTAAAATATCTTTTGAAGAAGAGTTGCTGTCCTTGATATCATACCAAGGTTTGACCTCTAAATCTTTACTTCAAAAGTAGATATTCATTTCAACTTAAACTGAATCTGCCATTGAGCATATGCATGCTTCTGTGATAAAATATTTATAGAAGTGTTTTTAGCATAACTAGGGTCAAATTTATTTTCAGGACAATCTTTATATAAAAATGTTCTGGTCTGAGTAAATATAAAAATATTGAGATGTGTACTTGTCTAACTTAGTTGGCTTAGATACATATAAAAAGAGAAAAAATTATATTTTCTTCAAGAAATAATTTGTCCTTCTAGAATTGATTGATGTTTCTTTCTTTTACTCTTCACTTTCAGCCACCTAATTATCCATAATTCAATTAATCAATTCTTATCAGCAGAGCACTTGAAAGTAGGTGATAGTGAGAGACAGGTGAAAGTAACCTTTTCAAAGAAAAAGAAAATTGATTAGTATCTGTGGAAGAGTTGTTAATGCACTTCATATAGCAAAACAGAACAAAATGGAACTCCAATAAAAGTAAAATAATTTATGCTTTGTTATTCTATTCAGTGGATATTTCAAACTGATTTCCAAGTGTCTAAGTCAATTAGTGGAGCTTTGTACTTGTATCATGGATAACGGGATAATTTTTAATCTATTATTAAACATAAGCTACAATTTTGCATATAACTAAGGAAGGCAATGGTTTGGTTGACATATATGGATAGATTTAGTGCATGCTAATATTTTTTAATAAATGAGTAGCTTAGAATTTATTTTCATATCTATTGGTACATTTTATTTGTTTTTTAATTATTTGTGTATTTTATTTGTTTAGAAATTATGTGTATAACAGTTTTGTTATGTAGCTTACCAACAATTGATTAGACATATGCACTAAAAAAAACCACTAAAGAATTAAAAGAATAGCTGTGCTCCTAATCTGGATATGGAGTACATATCTACAATCTAAGGGTTTGGGAATCAGAGGCAGGAGGAATGTTACTCATTGCACACTAACATCAACTACAGTGAGATCTAGGTCAGACAGAGCTATATTGTGAGACTCTGTCAAACACACACACACACACACATACACACACACAACACTAAAGCAATGCTCCTATTTAGAACATTTTCTTCACAATTGCTGCCTGAGCTCTACCAAATTAAAGATCCCCCTATAGTTAATATCCCATGAAGTCAATATAACTAGTGACATGGAGATTAACAGTGCAGTTTATTTTGACATGCATAGTTTTAATTGAGTGTTCAAAGATATGTGAATTATCAGTTTGTATAATTTCTCTTGTACAAGTTTTGGGACAAACTGGATATGTGTGAGGATGAAGGAAAGGTGCTCATGGAGTAGTGTATGTTGAAATCCTTGAGTCAAAAATAACCACGAAAGACACTTGAAACAAGTGGAAAACATATTAAAAAGAGGCAGTTTCCAAAGCATTTTAATGAATTTTATTTGGGATATGCCATTTTTATATCATATTTTGTACACTAAGTAAAATTTATATTTACTTATAATGAAAATTAAAAATAGTTATAATTTGTTTAATAAATCAAATGATAATTTTCATAAGCTTTGCTTTCCAATTCTCAACTAGAAAAGAACAAATTTCAATTTCTGGTTTCTTCCCTAGAATGAAATACAATAAATCAAAAAGAAAACATTAAAAGATCTAGAAAAAAAACTAAATGTGAAGAATAAGTTTTGAAGTAAAATAGTAGTCTTGTTAACACCATTATTAGTAAAAATATGAATGTCATAAATTGAGAATACATGTTAGTGGCAGATTGGGTTGATTTATAAGCCTATATTAACTTGGTATTAAAGTTTACTGATAAGAAGTATTCAATTAATAAAATATAAATTAAAAACAAGGCAAAAAAATTCATTTACTAGTAGTTAATTAAATATTTAAATTTATTAAAATCTAGTTAATCATTTCCAGAGAAGTTTGAATCCAGAATTGGAAAGCAAGTATAGCCTTGAAAAGGTCAATTAAACGCTTATCCTACTTTTACAAAAGAAAAATTATATACACAGAAATTAAGTAAATGAAGCTGAAGATTCTTTCAATTCTCTACAACAGTGTAAAGTAAATTGCTTAGACTCTCAGATTAAGAAAATTAAATCTCTAAGCACCGAAAGACAAGTCTATAACAACCTGCAGCAAATGTGCATGCACTTGTTATAATTCTAAACTTGATCAGCACCTCTCTAGGATGAAGACAGCAGATATCCACTTAGTGTGCTACTCTTCAATGCTGAATGAAAGATTCGGCCAAGACAATTACAGAGACAGATAAAATACAACAGAAACATTATATGAGAAAAAGAATACATTAATTACTTCCTTGTGTTATATTTTACATATACAAATTATATTTAAAGTATTTTACTAACCAGGAAGATAGCAGACATAAAAATATAAGAAATGGTTTTTACTATAATAAAAATAGTCAAAAGATATAATAAGAAGATACTATTAGGTAAATTTTAGGGTTACCCCTCTGACCCAAAGTGTATGTAGGAATCAACGCAGGCACATGTATATAAAATATTATGCAAATAATTTAAAAAGTTTTCCTAGTGCAAAAAAGTGAACATATTACATATGTACTTTAACAAGTATAAGTTTATAATGTTTCTACTGTTATAAACTTTGTTCCGATGCTAGTTTTAGGGATTTAGATTTAAAAAAATTAAAAATAACAAGCTTTATATAGCTCAAATAACTTGAGATAATGAAAAGAATGCTGAACAGTGCAGCCCTTATCAGTGTAAAAACATCAGGGTCCCTGTTATAGTAGCAGTTATAGACACAAAAACCTGCAATTCAACAATACATAAGAGAAGCATAGTAGTCAAGGTTTCCATGGCTCTGATGAATACCATGACCAAAAGGAATTTAGGGAGAAAAGGTTTTTCTTTTTTTCATGTACATTCCTATATCACAGTTCATCATAGAAAGCAATTAGGGAAGAAGCTCAAACAGGGGAAAACCTAGAATCAGGAGCTAGTGCAGAGGCGATGGAGCAGTGCTGCTTACTGGCTTGCTCCTCATGTCTTATTCAGTTTTCACTATTATATGTTCCCAGGACCACCTTCCCAGGGGTAGCACCACCAAAATGGATGGGATTCTCCCACATCAGTTTAATTAAGAAAATGTCCCACAGGCCAATTTAGTGGGAGCTTTCTTTCAACTGATGTTCTCTCTTTCTAAATGACTCTACCTTGTGTCAAGATTAAATTAAACTAGGCAATACAAGGATGCTATGTGACAGAAACAATATCAAAATCAAAAGGAAAGAAAAAAAAAACTCTAAGATGTTTGCTTCACTATCAGATGATCAAATTTAAGTAAATTATATCCAGGAGTTGCTCAGGATGTAGTCATGAGAGGTTCTTTATGCTGTGTCATAAAAATGGGGAACTGAGTCAGACATCAGGCTGTTTTTGGGAAGCATGAATTATGAACAAGTATGACAGCCCAGTGCTTCCTCCCTTAAGATTTCCTCCATTGTTGTATGAATGTCACGGGGAATATAATCTTTGTTGCCTTCTTTTTGAAATAAATAGTTTGAAACGTCAATGTAAAGTGATGCCGAAATAGATAAATAAATGTGGAACACGCAAATAATTAAATTATGTAACAGAAATTTTTAAATGAACATAGATATTCATAAATTACAGGAAATTGTAAAATTTAATACTGAAGGAAGAAACCAAATTTTTAACATTTCTATGAATTAAGCAAGAATTGGAAATGAATGCTTGTGTAATGAGGTTAGGAGAAGGGAAATAAGAGAGACCAAAAGGAAAATACAATAAAAAAAAAGAAATGATCATGCGTAGATTAATGGTGTTTCAGAAATCAATTACTTTTCGTTCATCTCTCTAAAACTGTATCACTCATGCACTAGTATTATATAATTCTGAATATAATTAATATTTTTGTCTAATTATCTATTATGTGATGTTTCCTAGGATGACACAAACTCAGATAAGAGATCAACAAAAGACCAAAGTAGCATTTCTACCAGCTCTACTGTACCAAGTAGAGTCCAACTTGACTAGCCAGTGATTTTACTGGAGTTACTTAAAGTGTGGGTGAGGGATTACATACAAAAGCATGGACGACTCAGAGACCGCTGCCTCACAGAAAAGCCTATCCCTGCATGGGTGATGACTCATGGAAGCTTCATTCAGTGAAAGCTCCCTGAATGACTTGCTGACAGCTACACAGGCTAGAGGGTTCTCACTGCCCTGCAGATATAATCTGAGGCGGGGGAAAGGTGGTGTAAATTTTGTAATTTCAGGAAGTTTCTAAGACTTTCAAATTAATTATTTCTCAGATCTTGTAAATTCTATTTACTTTATGAGTCATAGGAAGCCTCCTTCCAAGATGGAATATTTCAGTTGAGAGAAAATTGCTACATGATGTTATCTGTCCCTCTTCTTCACATATCTTGAACATACCTTTGACACACCATTCATACTCTTGAATATAAGGAGCTATATTTGTATTCTACTAAGCAGACAAATTAAATTTTAATGACTTTCCCTAAAGGTGGATATTTAGATTGTTTTAATTTTGCGTCTGCTAAAATAAAATGCCACAATGAATATTTCATAAATGTCTTTGCAAACTTATAAAACACAGCTGTACCTTTCTTACATATAATTGTCTTACCTATATAAGTTTAACTACAGAGTAAGTACCTTAATATAAGTGATGAATTAAATATTATACAAATTTTAATTAGATTTTTTATCTCCAGATTATGAGAAATAATTTCTTTTAAAAATAGATTAAACATCTAGAGTTTCTATTTGTAATATTTACATCTTTGAGCCGTATGAAATTTATTTAAATATGAAGGAAGCAGTGGTGATACAATTTTTCATTATATCTGTAAGTCTTTCATCTCAGTAAAATACCATTTTCTCACATTTCCTACTGTCCAGTTTTTTCTATGATGTTCTCTCACTGATACACATTCCTCTTGATAACATAAAACTTACTACTAATGTTGGAGAGTTATGTTTTTAAATGTATTTTTTTTCTTGTTGCTCTTCGTCAGCATTACTCTGTGTAATTACTCTGCTTTCTTTTGGTATTTTCTCATGATTGTTTTGAATAAATTATAATTTTATCACATTTGATGAAGTTTCCTATAATATTTTATGTGAATAAAATTTTATTAGTCACTCTTTGACATATTAGCATATTAAGTAATTTAATACAACAGGATGGAAACTAATCATATTGGCTTATTTAATATCCTGAACCACCAATTTTATGTTTTCTTCAAATGAGCATTTTGTTTTCTAGCTGAGCTTTTCTAGATTTCATTATCTTTTCATCACATTAGTGAATGTCCTTATTCATTGTATTTCTAAGTTCACGATAATTAAAATGTTAATTAAAATATAATACATCTTTTCTTCCTTTCTCTTTCCTCCCTTGAACCTCTTACCATATCTCCTTCTTCAAGTCCCTTCCATGTCTCAGCTCCTTATTCTCTCTCAAATTGATAGCCTCTTTATTATTTACACACACACACACACACACACACACACACACAAATTCAACTTGCTGAATCTAGTGTTTACTGTATCTACATGATCTCATGGCTGACCACTTGGTTATAGATAACCAATTAGGGCCCCTCACCTGGAGAAGACTATTTCTCCAGCTTTCAGCATTCCTTAGTTGTCTGTAGCCCTTTGACTATGGGTAGGAACCTGTAGATGTCTCCCTTCCACATTTGCATGTCTATTGGTGTGCTCATTGCTCAGGTCTTGTTAAAGCAATCGGAAGAATCATGTCATATCTAGGAGACACTAGATAAGAAGGCTAATAATTTTGTATAATCATTTGCAAAATTAATTTCATATATTTATTCTCTTGAAATTTCAAGTCATATAATCATGTCATATATATAAATAACAAGAATAATAATTCCATACTCTCATTCCCTATTTGATATTCATTAACACTTTCTCTTGACAATTTATATTGGTGAGAAATTTTCAATGTTAAATAACAATGGTGAAAGTAATTCACTCTCAATGTCTGTAGAATTAACTGCTGCCAAAATGTAGAGTTTAAAACAAAGATATTTTTTTTCTTCCATAGTTCTATGCTCATTCTTGAAACAACTTGCAATTCCTTCTGCTATTCTTGGGCCCTGGAGAACACTGTGGCTTTAAATTTTGTCTTGTCTCCAAAGCCTTCCACAGCATCCCATTGTCTTTGGTTCTACAACATATTCTTTCCTATAGTGCAGTGAGACTTCAAACACTGAAATTCAAAAATTCAAAAGTGCACGAATAAGTCTAGCATCGTTAATCCCATGACTTGGGAGGCAGAGGCAGGTGGATCTCTGTGATCTTACTCTACATAGTGAGTTCCAGGACAGCCTGAGCAATATAGCAGGGGCACAAATAAAAATGGCCAGGATGTTTTTAAATCTTAAGCTGAGATCTGAGTCAGTTGTTTCCAATGCTTTTTCTTAGTAAGATTTTAGATCAGCTCTCAGAATAAATTTTGATAAACAGGAAAACTTTACTCCCCAGTGGAAAGTGATGAAGACATGGCTAGACTTAGCTTTTTGACCTATCTGTAACAATTGGGGCATGGTTTACTTAACCCTGACGGTCTCCTGTGGTTGTGTTTTGAATGCCAGCATGGCAGAATTTGGAAGTTAAGGAGTATTTAAGGTTGGGCCTCATGAGGAGTTCTTTCCTCCATTTGAGGTATACCCTCAAAAGACATAAAGATATTTTTTAATGAATCCTTGTTTGTTTTCTCAAGATGTCTGCTAAAAAAAGGCCAAGTCTGACTTAAGATGATACAAAACAGTGTCAGATAATAGTTCCTAGTTTGTGGTTAGAATCAGGGTAGGCACTATAGTGAACTCCTGAACTAGAGCTGAGCCTTACTCCGTAGGAGTGGTTCTCTGTGGCTCATGGTTTTAACCTCTATGCTTTGGGCTTTATCTTTCAGATTTTATTTCATAAGAAACAATACAGGTAAGCCGTAGGGTAGCTTAGTTTATCAGTGAGCTTTCTGTCATAGGAGATGTGGGGCTTATTAGTACGCTTATTTCTGTCCCTTCCAGAGCATATTGATAGAATTTTTTAACTATGCAGCTTTCCTGTGTATCAGAACAAATTACTCCAGGAGACAAAAGTAACATCCACTTACCTTTCCCAATAAGCCCTTCTTTCCCCTTAACTGAGAGTCAAAGGACTATGAAGTAGCGCCATTTTAATCCATAGTAACCTATCAGGAGGCATGTCCCTGGAGACTTCTAATTCTTCCTATTTCATAAACCATTAGTTATCTGTAGCTCTTCATTTAGGCATGGGGTCTTGTGAGATTTCCCTGAACCATGCTGGGATGTCAACTATTGTTGCTACTGTGAGGTCTTGTTAGGACACCATATGGTTAAGATGCTATGGGCAGAGCTTCTCTGTCATATACAAAAGAAACAATTCCAGAGCAAACAGACATTTTTGACCTTTGGCTGGTGTAATTTCTCCAATCCCAAGTGGTTATCTATAAACATACATAAATATAAGCAACACTAAATGGGCTCAACAATAATGAGAGTACATGAGGTCATGAGGTTGAGAGTGAATGGATGGGGAATGGGAGAAGTGCGGGGAGGAATGTGGGTGGAAATGACATAAATACAGTACTCATGTATGAAACTCTCAAAAATAATAATAAATGTGAAAGACGTTTTTAGCAGACATGCCATCTAGCAGAGCCCCAGCCTCTCTGCAGGAGGAATGCAGCACTAACCTCTAGCCTTGTGAGCCCAGACACCTTAACTCCTCCTCTAGTCTGAAAGAGTTGAAATGCATTCTCACTATTCATTGGAATTATGAAAGAGTTCATCTGTAAATCCACCTGGAGACATCTATTATTTTTATATGGTAAACTGTCTGAACATTTTCCTCTTTCATTTTACAGTTACTACTCTATTGATTTGTTTTAAATTTCAACTGGATTGATTGGCTTTTCTTTAATTTCCCTAGGAAATTACATACTTCCCCAATTTATTTTAAAAAAATATATATATATAGACCTAAGGGAGGAGGAAAATTGTTCAAATCCCTCTGTTCTTGATAAATTTACCCATTCTAAAGTATAATTTTGTGTATTTTGGCTTTGTCCAAACTTTGGCCAGATCAGGATTCAGACTGAATCAGATCAAACCTAAAAAGAATTTCATCATTTGTGACTTCATCGAATAGAAAAAACAGCCCAGAAAAACCCTTTGGGAATGTTTCACTTCAAGCGTAGCATACTATTTCCCAATAAAACCAATATATCTGCTTTTTCCTCTAGCACTGAAAGAGATTTGTGTTTCCTTGAACAACATGAAAAACAGACTTGCACAGTGAGACCATGCTGTATGAAAAGTAGGTGCATTTAAACACTAGTCATTGCACGGCATGGCCAGGAAAGTGCTGGCAGTATGAAAAGCAGAAGTGTGACCAAGTCAATTAGCAGTCAGTTAGTTCTTAACCCCACTCAGCTCCCATTAGGGAATTTGGAGTGTGGCTTGTGGTAGCCCTCAGAGCTACAAGAACAGAACTTAACTACAGTCTTGAAGAGAAATCTGCTTCTAAACGCTGTGCTCTCTTTCATTGGCCCCAATCCCATGTATTTTTGCATATATTCTCTATACTTTAGTCTCCAAAGTTATAGACACTTCTTTATTTCATTGAAGACTATAGTTTTCTCTCTGTTATTTGGGTTCGTGTTCTGGTTTTTCTCATGGCATTTTTTTTAGAAGGCAAATTGAATTAAAGCACTTTGCTGTCTCACATTTAATTGAAAATCAAGTTTCTTATTCAATTTTGTCATTTTTATTTTAGGATCACCTAAAATTTTATTTCAGCAGAAAACATTACATCTCAATGAACTGAATAGTGGCATCACAATAACCTGTTTTCATGCCAATCATTAAATTTCTAATTGATTTGGCTTTACAATTTACTTATAAAATATATCAACTTCAAAATACGTATAATTTAATATAATATTAACATCAGGGTTCATAGATATTTTAGAATTCTGTCTCTAAAGTAATAAAGTAAATTTCAATTTCAGTATTTTATTTCAAAAGTCATAACAGTATGTAATGTGTTGGATTTAATATTCACTAAAATGAGCATGGTGATTTAACTATATTAATTAAATAAGAAAAGTATGAGAAACTCAGAGTTCAAACATGAGCATCTGTTCTCAAGCCATGCATGCCAAAATTTATTGCTGGTTTTATTTAAATCACTGTGTAACAAACTCTTCCTTCTGTCATATGTACTCATCCTAACTGAGTTTCCCAATTAATTTCTATATTTACTCATGTTTATAATGAGGGAAGGATTTTATTATAAGAGGAAAGTTTTTTTTTTTAAATATTCCCTCAAAAGTATATTCGTTTTCGCCTATCATTTCCTATTATTCTCTTAGGACGTTTCTCTTTTCATTCTTTCGTTCAGCTGTATGTGTAAACAAGAACTTAGCATTTGCCAAAAATCTGTGCTCATTTGCTAGAAATATAATATTGAGCAAGATGAATGCAGCCTGTTTTGTATATAAGTTAAAATATGGTCAGAAAGTTATTTCAAAAGTGAACTGAAAAGTATAATACAATTTGACAAATGCTAAGTAAAGAAGGCACCAGAACTTAGACATCAGATAGAAAAGGCTCAGACACCCAGTCCGGGGAGCAAGAGACAATCAAATAAACAATAGTTTAAGAATAAGTAATTATCTTTGCATGTTAGCTGTCTGGAATCCAGCTAAGCTTAGCAGAGTCTCCTGACTGCCTGGGCAGTTTGTGCTTTAGTTGGGAGGACTGAACAATTTGTAAATTTAGAATATGTTTCTATTTTTTTTCATTGTTTTTATACATTAGTACAATTATTTCCTGTAGGAAGTTTGATTAATATAAAGAGATAAAACACTGGGATCAGTCAATAATCAATGAAATGAAATAAAAATAAATCCTCATTTTCCCAAGTCTTATCTAAGCTTGAAGGTTCATGGCTGTACATACAGGATCCTACTAACTCTTTACATATGGAAGAAAACTTGATCTGCTTTTCAACAATATGAAAGTTATAGACTACCTTTTAAATACGTTTCTAGCTTTCTATTTCTGAACCTTTTCTTGACAGAAACAGTTGAATAAAATTTCAATTTCAAAAATATAAGGGCCGTGTGATAAAATAATACTTGTATATTAAATAATGAATGTAATTCTTTCCTCATCTTTTAAACAACCAGATAGAACTTGCAAATTTTCTTTGATCAGAAAAAAACAAAGAAACTAGTAATAATCTCTGTAGACAACTGCTTTCCAATTCTCCATCAGATGAAACAATTCAAGTTACATGTCTCACACATGTACTTAGATCTCATGCCATTGAGATATTAGACATTTTCCGCATAGTATGTTTCTAGATGAGTATTTCTTGACACTAAGATAAAGATGTTGGTAAACAAATTACTCTGACACTGAAATGAAGAAACAGTATACAATGGGATATTTTTACCAACATGTCTACTGGATGTGAAATCTATCTCAAAGGCTGTAACAGAGCTCTTTAAGAAAAACACATTTTCTCTTAAAGATTTTGACTTCTTAAACTGCTATCATCAGTTAAAATCTTTACTTGGTCCAGCTATCTGAAGGACCTTGGAAATTGACCATATTTTTGCCCTACGTAACTTTCCTACTTCAAAGGATTGTTTTGAAGATAAAATTGGAAGGCATGCTATAGTTTTAAAAGTTAGTGTATCTGACAATTAGCTTGTTTAATGAAAAACTTAAACTCAGAGTAGTATATTAACATATTCTTATCAGTGATTTTCCACTATGATCAAAGGATATACTTTTTATAAACTTTTTCGTCTCTGCCATCTTGTGGCATGTCCATAACTATTTGGATTCTCGCAGTCAATAAAATTTATTCTAGGGTGGAATTTCAATTTCCTCAAATTAAGTTCACAAAGAACTGTGGCTTCTTTGCCATAGAGAGGGTTTTATGGTATCATTCATCCACATCCACATTCTCTCTAAGGAATGACCTCAAATTTGGTCATTGCTGCTTTAATTCTAACTTGTTCATCACTGTCATATGGGAATGTCAGATATCCAGGAGCTGTTGACTTTCTCACTGTGAATTACCATGAATACCCAAGACTCAGGTCAAGAGGGATTCAAACTCCTTTACCTGACTCAGTTCTACATTATCTGCTAGTTTTCCTGTGATCACTAGGCAGGAGGGCTACAACTATGGAATTTCAAGTTTGTAGTCCTTAGTTGTGGTCCTTCTTTGATTGCATTCCTTGGTTCAGATGAAACTCACATGCTGACCTGAGCTAATGATAAAATATCCACTGGTATATTCCATGCCCATTTATCATCTATATCACCTTTCTTTAATCGCTGCCACATAGTGTAAGACATGACCCAATAATCTATCAACTATGGCTTGGAGGATGGATGAAAGACTACAGTTTTAAAGGAATCCTCATTGTCTGTAGCGTTACTCTGAAGAGTTTTCTCTTATTTGGCATGAGGAACATTCAAGCAAATACAGATATTTATTATTTGATCATTAAAGCAACGGAAATGTAAATTCCCCAAAGACAATTATGTCTGCAATAATTGGCAATTTGGGTATTTCAAACCACCAAGATTTATGGATAAAATTACACATGGTGGCTTTCTAGCATCAATAACCTATGAGTAGATGGATGGCAGATCCATACAAATTACATAAGTTCACAATTGTTCCTAGTTGGATTTTTTTCTTCCAGTAGTGAAATACTAAACAACTTTCTAAAATAACATTTGCTTTAGCAACAAGATGGGTGGATCTAATCCACATTATTGTGAAGGAAAACTAAGGTATATAGAAAGAATGTAAACACCGGAAAAACTATTTTTCAGTATTCAAAATAAGTGGGGGGAAATGGTAGGTCTGAAGGTATGTCTGAAAATTAACCCAAGAATTTATTTTAAGTTACTACTGGCTTTCTAATTTAAACAAAATCTGTTTCCTGAATATGTTCCCTGTTATTGTAGTATATCAAATCACCTCTACTTTGTTTATTATACAAGACATATTTTTAGATGATGATGTGCTACTGAATGTGTCATGTCATCATAGTACATGTTGAAACTACTATAAAAGAGATTAAGTTAAATGAGACCATAAAGATATATCTCTCTCTATTCTGATAAAATAAAAGGCCTTATAAAAATGATGATGATGATGATGACAATGATGACGATGATGATGATGATGATGGTGATTCCTCTTTCTCCTGATCCTTCTTTATCATGGTCCCTTGATAGACTTCCTCCAGTGTTGAAAGAAATATGCTCCTTAAGTCTAAATTTTTTAAATCTCAAACCAAAGACACAGTGGGGAAGAAAGAATAAAACAATTAAGTTTTAGTGATATTCTATCACAAGGATCACACTTCAGATTAAAAAAAAACGCGAAGAAGCTGAATGGAAAAACACATCCCATAAAAATAATAAACAAAAAAAGCAATGGCATAGGGTAAATTTATATAACAGGGTTTGTTACAACTTCCTAGAAACCTGTAGGTATAATATGATAATAAAAGTCATCTCTACAGAAAAAAATACAATTATAAATATATTCAAATAATATGAGAACTCTTAAATATATAAAACAAATGTTGACACTCTAAAGAGAGAACTTGATATCAATGCAATAATACAAAAAATCTCAATATTCCAGTTATCCAAAGAAAATGTATAAAATACATAAAATACACTCAGTGCGAGAGAGAAGTGTAAAGCTAGTTCAGTCAGGCAATTTGAATGTGGTCAGCTCACAGACAGGAGAAGCTGAGAAGACCAGAGCTACTTCCAGAATAAGCAGAAAAAGCAGAGAGTCAGAAGCAGACAGTTTATGATTTACAGTTTGGAGTTCATAGCACAGCTCAGAGTGAAAAGAGGTAGTTCAGAAGGCAGCTAGTCAGAGTAAACACAATTAGTAGTATGTCTCAAAGGCTGAAACATTTTAGGTTTGCAGATTAGATTGTACAGAGGTTGAAGCCTGTTAGGTCCAGGCTTGCATCTTGTATTAGATTGTATGGAGGCTACAACCTTCTAGGTATAAGCTTAAGATTAAATTGTATGGCAGCTGAAACCCTCTAGGACCAGGGATTGCATTACCAAAGAATAAACTGTCTTTTTCTATGAACCCATGAGAATAATAAAAAAATCAATTCATAAATCTACACTTATAACATTTATTACATAAATGACATTATAGACATTTGCAAAACTTTCCAACCAACAGCAGAGGGAATATATATTATTCAAACACACATAGAATAGAACATTCTCCAATATAAGTAAATCTGAGATTACAAAACAATTCTTAACAAATTTAAGATAAAGAATAATTTCATATATGTTTTCGAAGCACAAAGGAATGAATTTAAAAGTCAACAGAGATAAGAAAACAAGACTCAAAAACTACATAGAAACTAAATAACATAACCTTAAACCAGTGGTTCCTAGAAGAAATAAAAAAGGAATCTCATGGCTCAGTAGATAAGAGTGCTTGTTCTGTAAGCATGAAGATCTGAGTTTACTCCTCAACACCCATGTAAAATGCTGGGCATGGCTCGATGTGCTAATAACCCGAATAATGTAAGCAAAGACAGATGGATCATGAGAGCTTACTAGCTAGCTAACATAGCTGAAATGAGCCTTTGATTCACAGAAATTCGATGTCTTATGTGTCATATCTCTGGACAATAAGTCAAAGAGGAAAACATCTGATGTCATGTTCTGGCTTCTGAATGCATTCACCTGTGCATACACACCTACACATTCATATAAATATACAAAAGAGAGGGAGAGATTTTAAAATTCTTAGCACAAAAATAGATACAGCATACAAAATCTTAAGAGATCTGAATTTAAAAAAAAACAATGCTGAGAGGTTTGTTTTGATAAATATTTACATTGAAAGAAATGTCTTAAATTTAAAAATAAACTTCACACCTTAAGAAAGTAGAAGTAAGCCAGGCACTGGTGGCACATGCCTTTGATCCCAGCACTCCGGAAGCAAGGGTAGGTGGATCTCTATGAGTTCTTGGCCAGCCTGGTCTACAGAGTGATTTCTAGGACAGATAGAGTTACAACAGGGAAACCCTGTCTCAAAAAAAAAAAAAAAAAAAAAAAAAAGATAAAAAGAGAAAAGAAAAAGAAAGAAAGAATTAGTAATAGAACCAAGTCAAAAGTGAACATAATATACAATAGAAGAAAAAATAAGAACCAAAATAATTAAGAACAAATCAGCTTTCTTTTTTGTCTGGATAGCTAATCCTCCAGTATAGCCCAAACCAGCCAATTCTAAGACAGAAAAATAACCCATCCTATCCGAAAACATAAAAATTTTGTCTGTGCTATGAAACTTGGATTCCAAATTCTAAAGTCCTCCATCCACTGAGGGAGTTCGACTGAGTGCTGATTTGTTTTTAAAGTAAATATGGGAGAAAGGAGAATATGAGTTGAGTCTTTGAAAGAAAAAAAAAACCAAAATAAGCAAGATTTTTAGAGTCATTACAAATGAAATTGGGCAATTTAATTTAGCAATTAAAGACAAACATCAATATGCATGTGATATTTCAGAGATACACATAAGGGGCTAGTATGAACAGTTACTCATGAAAACATCCTATAGCACAAAAGCTGAACAACAACATCAGCTTATTGAGACTGAACCCTAAAAAATAGAAAGCTTGAAAAGTAGCAATCACATCATTAAAGAGAAAATCCACTAAAGGTGAGAATCATTTGTCCTCATAGTGAATTCTACTAGATACTCAAAGATGATCGTAGTCATTTTCCCACTGGAGAAGGTAATATTTCCTAAGTAAATTTAGTTCAGCATCAATCTGGTACAAAATTCACACAAAGGCAACAACAAAATAAAAGAAGAAGAAAGAAAGAAAGAAAGAAAGAAAGAAAGAAAGAAAGAAAGAAAGAAAGAAAGAAAGAAAGAAAGAAAGAAAAAGAAGAAGAAGGAAGGAAGGAAGGAAGGAAGGAAGGAAGGAAGGAAGGAGGGAAGGAAGGAAGGAAGGAAGGGAGGGAAAGCTAATGTCTCTAAATTCAAAAAATCTTCAAGAAAATCTATGTGAAGATCACATTAATAACATTATATACCATAACCAAATAAAATTTATAGCTATGCTGCAAAGATCTTTCACTTTATGTAAAGATTAATAAAACATGATTGTTTGAATGTATAAAGCAATATATCTGCCAAAGTCTGACATTCATTCCTATTAAAAAATATTCAACAACATAAAAATAAAAATTTGTATAGAAGGAATTTACCAAAGCATAATGAAGACTTAGTTAAAGGATAAGATTTCCACTCTTACCACACCTATTCAACAGAATGTTGGAAGTTCTTGTCAAAATGATTGGGGAAAAAAAGGAAAGAAAGAAAAGAAAAGATATGAAAAAAAAGTTCAAATTGGAAAGAAAAAAATTAAATTATCTCTGTTTGTGGATGACATCATAAGTTAATAAAAACAAAAAACATTCAACAGTAGCACTTATTAGAACCACTAAATTCAGTAAGTTTCAGGATGTAGAGTCAATTTGGAAAATTCAGTGGCATTTTACAAACACACACACACACACACACACACATCCAAGCAAAAATTAAGAAAACCATTCTATTGACAGTTACTGAGAAAACTAATATAAAAGTTCAAAAAAACAATATTTCAACAAAATGAAGACTTTTTTGCTGAAAATTATGAAGTACTTATGAAAGAAAGTAATGGTAGAGATTAATAAAAGGATATCCTATATTCATGAGTGAAAATAATATTTAAAATCATTTACCATTTTAAGATGTCTACAGTACTAAAAGAATTTTTTGGTTATATACAGTTCTTATAAAACTATGGGTATATCCCTAAAGAATTTTTTTAATCTTAAAATTTATTTAGAGTTATGTAAAACTCTGAGTAAAAAGAAAATTGAAAAAGTCATATATCGTGATTCCCAAATACATTGCAAAGGTGCAGTAATCACAAAAGTTCAGGTTTATGCTAGCTCAAACACAGGAAACAGTCCAAAGGGGCAAAGTAGAAAAAATGAAAACAGAACAATACGTTGTCAACTGGTCTTTGACAAAGGTCCAAAGAAGTCACACTAGGGAAAGGCAGTCCCTTTCATGAAGAATATGTGGAAAAGTGAATATTCACAGAGATTAGAATGAAATTGAAACTTGATTTCACATCATACACAAAGATCAACTCAAGTGGATAATTCAAAATATGTAAACATAATATCTGAAAAGGCAAAGCCACTAAAAGCAAAAACAAAAAAAAGCTTTCATTTTTCTGATCAGGGCGACATCTATTTTAATGTAACAAGGCACAGGCAACAAAAGCAAAATTGAAGAAAAAGCTTCACAGCAAAAACAGAAATAACTGAAGGAAAAATAAGCCTACAACAGTGGAGACTATATGTATATATCATGTGGACAATGAGGAATTAATACTCAAAATACATACAGAATTTATATAACTCAATAACAAAACCAACCTAATTCGTAAGTAAACAAAACACCTAAAAGACATTTCTCAAAACAATAAACAAAATAGTGGTCAGTAGGCATATGAAAGGATGCTCAACTTCACAAATTATACAGGGAAGACAAATCAAACCCATAATGAGATGCTCCTATACACTTGTCAGAATAGTTATCAAAAATATAAAACTATGTATTGGCAATGATATGGAAAACTGGAGAATCCTTGAATACTAATGAAACAACTGTACATTATTAAAACATTATTAAACTCCTCAGAACCTTAAAATAAAATCTAGCAATCCCACTTCTAGATAGTCTATCCCCAATAAACGAAATTTGTCCCTCAATGAGATATCCAGGCTAACATGTGCATTGTTACATAATTCACAATGGTCATTATATGACAGCAATCTAGATTTCTATTAATAGATAAATGGATAAAAACAACATGATATAAAGATGCAATCTTAAACACTAAAACATACAACTGCTAGAATACAATTCAGACTTAATGTAGGAGGTAGTACCATTTGCAGTACTGGATGAATCTGGGAGCACAATAAGTTAAAGGAGCACAGTTAAAGAAATATGGCATGTTCTCACTAATATATGTGGAATCTAAAAGCATCAAACTCATGAGATGGGAAAACGCAATAGTAAATATAGTAAATAACAGCATTGAGAGAAGAGAGAAATGGGGCTGATGTGACAGAATACACATTTTCAGTTATACAAAAAGATCATACTCCAGAGCTATTGTTTGACATTGTTGCCAGCTATGGTTGCCAGCAGTATTTTTAGTGTGCTTGAAATTGGCCAAGATGGATCCTAACTGTTCTTATCACATAAAAGGGAGGGAGTAAAATGGTAACCATATGAAGTGATGGGTTACCTAATTAGGTTGATTGTGGCAATGATAACATACTATATCAAGTTTGCGGTTGTCTGCATTCAATATATGCATATAATTCTTATTTTATCACATCTCCACAAAGATATGACACTGAAAGTCACATGATAGAATAGCAGCAAAACTGCTTCATGATTGAATACATGAAGAGTGGCTGGGAAGTGATGAAATGTTGATATTTGTAGAGATCAATCTTTTTCAGAAGTCTAAATAGGCACAAAATAAAATATGACAGGTGAGGCAGCCAGTGAGAATCCTGATGTTTCTGTGTTTGTTTCAATGGGAGAATCCTGAAAGACAACCAAGGGGAAAGAGTCCATGGTGTGGGAGATGAAATAATGAAGAGAGAAGAGCTAAAATATTTTGTGCAAACTTCCTGAAAAATTGAGATCCTAACACCAGTGAAGTGCCTCCCTCAGATACAAAGAAGACATTTTCTAGTCAGCAGTGTTAAAAACAAAAAAACAAAAACAAAACACAGAAAAAAGGGACATGAATGGTGTAGTCAGTTTGCCATCAAGAGATTGAGAAAGTAAGTATGTAAGAGAGTCTCTGTTTTCGGGGAATCAGAATGTAAGTAATTACTGAAACTCATAAAGGATGATGGGAAGATGGAAATATTAGTAACATCAAAAAGGGTTGAAAAAGACATTATTTAAGTGGAATTATTGATTGCCTTACAAGGACATGCAACAAGGTTACTGAGCAGGGCACAGGTGCCCATTAAGTTCAACAGTTGTTAATTTATAGTGAAGCCGAGAGATCCCAGGTGGTCACTTTTTGCACTTTGCTTGACTATTCAAGTTCAAGTGCAGACAATTTATTGGTAGACTTATTTCCAGAACTGAGATTCTGCCAAATAGGTACCTCTAAAGGGAGTCGAGGAAATTTATAATATTGAAAAGAGAATGTTTAAAAGAAGGATCTAGTTAATATAGGCTGAAAAACAAGAAAATTGTAAAGGATTACCAATGCACTGAAATAAAGAAAATTCAACAGACTAGTATTTGATGGCAACAAAACAATTATGAGATTGAAGAAGCAAGATATCAGGAAAAAAATAAGTTAATGTGGCAGACTGAGAGAAAAGGAGAACTGGTTGAAGGGGAATAAAATCTGATGACTCTGGGGATATTGTCTGGAGTTAGATGGGAAGTCAAGTCAGTGCTGAAGAGATGACTTCAGTGCTGAAGTTACCCAAAGAGGTGGTAGTTCTGTGTTATTAGGAGACTCTAGAAAATATGCATTAAGATATGGGATCAATGAGAGAGGAGTATGTAGAACTGGGAGTAGGGGATTTATGTGAAAGTCTTAGCCATATTTTCATCTTTAGTTAGATGAACACTAATGTGGCAAGAAATTGGAATGATATTATTACTTTTGAGATTTGAAAAAAGAAAGTCATTTGAAATACTATGTTGTTTAAATGTCCATCAGGGAAATAGTTTGACTCGTGACAAAGACACTAGAAAACAACCCAAGTGGGATAATAACCTGGAGGAAGGAGCTCACTCAGTCCAAAAAAAAAAAAAAAAAAAAAATACACAACCAATCTAGAAACTCCATTTAGAAAAACTCATATGTTTTTGCTGACTGATAAAAGTGAAATGGGAGACATGGATTTAGTCTTAAAAGTTGCTTAAAGAAAAGGATCCACTAAGCAGCTTAGAATCTGTGGGCTGAAGCAATAGCAAAACCAGCACTCCCAGAATTCAGATTCATGCAAAGAGGGTTGGGTAACTGACATCTGGTTCAGACCTGTTCAATGGCATTAAGATCAGTGTTACAGAATACAGTATTTACCAGAGTAATGCTTTGAGTATATCACAAATAGGATCTTGTTTGACCCTCTAAATAACCTGAGGAGGTTATGCCACTGTCATTGCAATTTTATAAGAGGAGTACAGCAAAACTTGGAACTAAGGAGATAATATTGCTTCCCTGGTGTGTCACAGGTAGTGAATAATGTAGCTAGGGGTGAAATCTGGCATTTTGGCAGCAACTACTGCTTTCAGATAGAAGAAGATTAAATCTATTCAAGAAGCACATATGGTATACAAGAAGACACATAGAAAGGAGCACATGCATTTGGTTACAACCAAATGTCCTCTTAATTCTTTACAAATTTCAAATCTGGTTCAAGATGGTGATACAAAAATTAAAAGCTCCTTATTCTGGCTATAGCATCTTTTTTCAGTGTATGCTCCATAACAATGATTACATTGTCTCTAAAAGTGGAGTGAAGGACAACAGTCAGATATAGTCATACTCAATGTGAAGGACAGTGACTCTATCACTTGTCTCCTTTTCCTGGCTCTCACTGTTGACACAATCACTGGAGCTGCAAGATCCACAGTGGACCCACTGGTGGGCTGGAGGGATGATACTTAAAAGTTGGACTCTGAAGCCTCAGTGATACACTGGCACTGCCAGATTCACCTGACATTCTAATTCCAAGCTCATATATCCACTATATGAGAACAAAGCACCATCTATTGATTTAACCACTGTTTTGGTTGGGTTTTTTGATGTTAAATTATTCAGTATGTAATGCCAAGACACTTGTAGAAGATGATTTTCAAGTGAAGTAATGAAGTAAGTTGCTAAAATGCTTATTGGGATAAATGGAAGGAAGCTATTGATGATGCCAGGAATGAAAACTAAAACACTCATGACATGATTTTAAAGGTACTTGTTGGGTATAAAATTAGAGATACAAGCAAGTAGGACAAAAAAAAAAATGGAAAACGGAGACAATCTGAATGTTACATACATGAGTAGTTTGTCCCAAAAAATGAGTACAAAGACAGAGGTGGCTAGTGGAGGGAACACTGGATATTGTTTTGATTTAATGGTTTTCTTCAGTATTAAAAGATGTAAAGCCAAGCATGGGGTCAGAAACTTGAGAGTTTGTGACAGGGTATTGTGAATTCAAGGTCAACCTGGGCTACATAGAAAGATCCCCTTCTCAAAGGAAATTGATTTATTTCAATGTAGGAGAACTATAATAGTGCATGTAATTGTGGATATGCACAAAATTATATATGTTTATAATTTTATATGAGAGAGAGGAGAAAGAAAGGCATAGAGACAAATGAGATCAAGAAAGATACTTTCAAATGGTGTGAAATTCTATTTATGTGTGATGCTGTAAGTGAAATTTCTAAATGAAGTAGAATCAATTTAATGCTCTCAACTGAAATAAATACACAAACAACTAAAGGCATACAGGTTTCACACCATACTGCACAGACTGGAAGATATGCTTGCACCTGCAAAACCTTAATTTTATACTCTTGCTGGTAATTACATCAAAATGCCTTATTAACAAAATATATTTAGACATTTGATCATACTATCTTTAAATTTTCACTTTACTTCCAATTTATAAGAAGTATTCTGGGAGGATATTATAGTTGTGAAATATTGGAAATTGAAACTGAGAAGTTCATGGTGCATTTGAAAAATAAATGTTTTAGGAAGATTCTGTAGCAAACTGTTTATGCACCAGCAGACACTTTAATGGACATTTCACCAGTCTGCTGAAGCTCCATCCAAGCCAAATAATATAAGAAATGAATTTATCTCAGGCCTATTTTCTCAAAAATAAATAACTATCCTTTTAAAGAATTTACATTTTTTTCAGACATGTATTTCTTAGAAAATATTAAGACACAGGCCAGGGAAGCAGGTAGCCTAACCATGGAACTTAACATCTCACCCCCACCCCACCCCCAGTTTTCAGCCCCATCTCTGTAGCAGATCATTTGCTGTGAACGTCCCTTCTTTCTGACCCCATATCCAGCAGATCTCACAGATCATCTCCTCCAAAGATGCACTCTGTCACCCTGCTATCCCAGCCCCCAACTACAGCAGGTACCCTGTGGGGACCTCACAGTGGAGCCTGCCAGAGAAACAAGTAGGCCACCAAATTAAAGTCTAGATTCAGATCTTCACTCTGTCTCCTTGCCTCTGAATCCATTCCCTCAGTCTCATCCCCAACTCTATAGCAAACTAGCTGTTGTGGCTTCTTCTCTCCCCATTACCAGGGGACTAAGAAGATCCTGGTAGAACACCCCGCTTTCCTCTCCAGTGGGCATGCCCCGCCTACACACACACACACACACACACACACACACACACACACACACACACACACATTTCTAGCCCTTTTCCATTCCTAAGTGTCAGTTCCCACTGTCTACACACACATTCTACCTGGAACCCCCAGTGGTCACACCTGGCAGGATCCCAGAAGAATTCTCAACCAGGTAACACACAGTCACCACACCCTCCTAAGAACCACAAAGGAAACAGAAAGGAACAAAACACCCAGCCAACAAAGACAAAACCAGATCCCAACCTAGAATTACAATGATCCTTACCTCAGATCCCTAGATGTTAGCATAAAAACACAACCAATAACAGCCAAGAAAATATGTTTCCTCTAGAGCACAGCAACTCTACCACAGTAGGCCCTGAGAAATGTAACATAGATGAAGCACAATACAAAAACTTTAAGACAGCCTTTATGAATATGACAGATCTCCTAAAATAGGTAATTAATAGGTCCCTTAAATCTATGAAAACACAGACAAGCAGAGGAAATAAATGAATAAAACAATTCAACTCTTGAATGTGGAAATAGGATTAATAAGAAAAACCCAAAAATGAGAGAAATCTGGAAATGAAAAATTCAGGAACTCAAACAAGAATTTCAGAGGCAACCTTCACCAACAGAATATAAGAGACAGAAGAAATAATCTCAGGCATTGAAGACAAGATAGAACAAAAAAGGAAGCCTCAGTCAAAGAAAATGTCAAATCTAAAACCCTCAAGGCACAAAACATCCAGGAAATGTAGGACATTATAAAAAGACTAATCTATGAATAATAGGAATAATAGAAGAAGGAGGAGGAGGAGGAGGAAGGGAAGGAGAAGGGAAAGGAGCAGGGGAAGGGGAAGGGGAAGAAACAACCTAGGTCAAATCACAGAATTTTTTTCAGCAAAATCGTAGAAGAAAATTCCATTAACCTAAAGGCAGTGCCTACCAAAGTACAAGAAGTATACAAAACAACAAATGGACAAGATAAAGAAATTCCCCTCAGAACATAATATTTAAAACACTAAAAGTACAGAACAAGAGAGAATATAAAAAGATGCAAAGGAAAAGACCAAATAAATTATAAAGGCAGAACTATTAAAATAACACTGTACTCCTAAATGGAGTTTATGAAATCCAGAAAGGTCTGAACAGATATTCTATAAAAATCTAAGAAACTATAGATGCTAGCAAGGACTACTAAGACCCACAAAATTTTCAATCACAATAGATGGAGAAAAAAGATATGCCATAATAAAACCAAAATTAAACAGTATCTATCTACAAATCCAGTCCTACAGAATGTGTTAGGAGGAAAATTTCAGTCTGAAAAGATTAAACACATCCAAGAAATCACAAGAAATAAATAATCCCAGGCCAGTAAATCAAAAGAGGAGGAGAAAACAAACA